>OY998264.1:18710000-23710000 GCA_963922045.1 Persicaria maculosa | reverse complement strand
AAATCGCCTAAAGCCAAGTGCTCTGAGGAATGAAGAAAACATCAGGAATCAAACTCGTCGATATGTCCGAGTGGTTAAGGAGACAGACTTGAAATCTGTTGGGCTTCGCCCGCGCAGGTTCGAACCCTGCTGTCGACGTTCAATATTTTTAATCACTCCCATTATGGTTGGTGACAGTGACAGTAAACACCTAGGATTTACTTAATAAGAAATCTCTAACTGATTCTCTACCTGATGCCTAATAAGCCTATAAATAAATTCATTTTATGTCAGATGAAAGTTGATCCGGAGGCAATCCCCAGTATCCTTACTAATACTACATCAAGAAACAAATACAGCCTGCATTTTTATGGCTGCAGCCACAAACCAAAACAGTATAAAAAAAAAGGGGTAAAAAAAACTATATAATGCAAAGCATTAGCATCGTGATTCGAGAACAGCAAGGAAATAAAAATGAAAGCACTTCCAAGCTATAATCCAAACACAAGGCCAAAAAAGAGAATATGTAAGAGATCAATTTTGTGTAAGTCAAGGATTTTTCATTCAGGGAAGGACATGCCATGAAGCAAGAAACACTGTACCAACCCTCCGATGGCATTGGCCTATCAAGTTTCAAAGTCTTAACTCTGTTACTCTATCCATATTTCTCTCTTCTCTAGACAAACTAATTTTAATGCACATTTTCTTTGATTACAATTGGTTGTCCTAGCGCGCTCTCTCTATATATATTATAAACTCCTACTTGCAGTATCAGTCTGATATGCTAATGATGTCCTACTATAAGTTAACTATTTCCAGTTTAGACGAAAAAACTTTTTTTTAACTATCCATCCAAACCTTCTGATTGCTTCCTCATCAGTATCTCCATCTTCTTCAATGATTTCGAGATCTCCAGCAGCTCCTGCTCCCTCCTCGCTTTCTCCTTCAGCAAATCATCATACTTTCTCTGTTAAAAAAATGAAGAATCAAGGGTTAGTGTAACTGAACTGGGACCTCCATCGGCAATCTTTGGTGTGTGTATATATATATACACACACACATATATGTTCACCTTAAATAAAGCAGGGTCTAGAGTTTCGATTCTTCCTATATTCCTCGATACGAACAGATTTTCAAGTGTATGCTCGTGCTTTTGGGCTTCGAGGACTTGCATTTCTCTGCACACGCAAATAATACTTTTGTTAAAAAAATAAAAGGGGACAGTTAAATATTCCTTATGTAGTGGAAAAAATGTGTGCTGCTGTTTGCAGGATGAGTTAGTTTACCCTCGCATTTGGGCTAATTCCTCCTTCAAAGAACTAATCACGGCTCCACAGTTATAATTGTGGTTACAGATAGGATCGCCGGGCTTCCACCCTGGTGGTGGGGTCCAGTACGGATCTTCCACGCCAGCCTTCTTCCTGATATCATTAAGATCTGCACTCTCCAGAAAATACTCCATTACCCCTTGTGAGTCCCAGCGCCTTTTGAACCGATCAGTACCCCCAGGGGCCAAGGTGTCGACAACATGCTTTAGCAGGTGATCTAAAAGCCCCGTGTCCCCCACTCGCTTCCTTGCCTCTGTTCTTAGAGCGTGCCGAGTAATCGGATTCTGGCATGTTGCCTGTCTTGCTTTCATCACAGCTAACAGCTCACTTTTTGCATTCTCGTACCTTCACAAACCACTCAAGTTAGTGACATTTTTTAAAAAGAATGAAAAAATGGCAATCTACTCTAAAATCTTAAACATCTTAAAATATTAGAAACTGGGAATGACAAATAAAATCCCCCCCTTTTTTCCTTTTTGAAGTTGCAAGTTTTTTCTTGACCAGTAAATAAAAAAAACACCATTAACTCCACACAGAGATTATGAATTCCAAGCTTTACCTCGTCGCAGACCACCTAAAGATGTCCCGGTCCTCCTTCTTAATGAGATGACAGCTGATAACGTTTTTCTCATCAAGATCTGATGTTCTAATCTTCTTGCTACTGGCATAGCTCCTGCACTTTCTCTTCCTGGGCCTCAAAGTTGTTGTAGCGACCTCTTCTTCCATTTCCTTCTTTATATCTGCTACATCTACACGATCAACACCCTTTATATCTGCTACATCTACATGATCAACGCTAGAGACATGCTGACCATCATTACCGGAGCTCCTATGTCTGCTTTCCTCACATTCTGCAATATCTACACTTGCTTCAACTTCTTCTTGCATCTCCAATTTCACCACTGCAGCTTGACTACATTGGTTCAAACTCTGTACAACATCACAGGAATTTGTCTCAACATTTTTAACATAAGAAACCAAACGTCGCTCCCCCCAGCTCTTTATGTTACTGGACTGCAGCTTAGACAAACACGTTCCTAACTTAGACTTTGCATCATTTATAGGCTTGCACACTGCCAAAGGTAAGGGGGGCGTTTCAGTTTTTGAGGTCTGTGCAACCCAAAAGTCTGCCAAGCTACTATTCCTTGTGAATTCGCGAGATGGAATTTCGCGTACAAGAACTTCTGCTGCAAGCTGTGATCCCATGATGAATTTCTCATCCATTTCTGGGTACACGTTTTCACTAGGATCCATTAGGTATGATTCGAGAGACTTGGTACTAGGATATCTCACTGTTAGATGTTGATCAGTTTTCACAGTCACCTGCAACAAATTATGAATTAATAATCAAAGACGGAAATCTTTTGGAGTTCAAATAGCTTAAGGAAGAATTTAATCAGTGATTCAGGACAGCAAGCAGTGAAATTTTTTGGTGGTTGCAGGCACAAGGTGGATCAAAGTAAGATACAAGGAAACATAGCAGCAAAAAGGGAAATCAAAGAACACCATAATGCTGTTAAGAGTGTTAAGGAAAACATGCTCAAACCATTAAAATCGCAATCCTTAATACAAAAGCCACATTTTGATGCAATCACCCAAAAAAAATTAAGTGTACTGGATTGTATTGACTTTATTACCATAACAACGCGAATTGATCGGAGAAGAAGGCTAGGAGTTCTAGTTGGTAGCCTGGTGCGATCAATTTCATAGAATGAACCTTCTTGAATCTGTTCTGTCAAAGTTTGACCTGCACCATTAGACTGATTATTAGAGCAATGATCTTTAGGACTCGTTATAAGAAGTGAAGATAATTCCCAAATGGTACATGATGCTCATAGTTTATAAAGTATAATGTATATGGAGAAACAACAATGAGTACATCTGCTACCTCCAGCCATCATCGGGTAATGTCTTGACAAGCAATGTGTTTGTGAGGCATCGACTGCCTTGTGCTCAGTTGGCGATTTCTGGTATACCATTACCTAACAAAGTAAAACAAAGCAATAATATCAGAAATTAGGATGCACCCATCATCATATAAGTGAAAACTCACAAGTAATGTTAAACATATCAGTCTTTTTTTTTAAGTGTATAAGTAAATCCAAATCCTCAACATCTGCACTTAAAGACGAAAGGTACCAATACTAAGGCTACATTATTACTTGCTGAAAAAAATCACAGAAAACCTCAAACACAAAAGCAACCTCAAACACAAAAGCAACCTCACACCACTGTATCATCACAGAGAAAAAAAAATTCATAGTTAGGGTTCAGAAAACCAACACAAAAACTCTGCAATGTAGCATTTGTTTCTTTTACAGAATCTCTGCAACAACTATACTCTAAAACCCAAAACCCCTAAAAAAAGCAAAACAAGGAAACCTAAAACAGTCGGAGAAGGAAACGTTAACGGGAGCAAGAAAGAAAAATCCGGGAACGAGTTTTTTTTTTTAGATAGAATCATCAGGAGAAGGTTCAACGACTTCAAAACTTGCAAAATTTCAAACCCAGAAAGAGATAAAACGCAAGCAAAACTCAAAATATCGGCAAACCTAGAACCCAGAAAGCGTTTCCTGCCGCCACAGACACTTCAAAGATCTCAAAACTTCCCGACTTCCAAATCCGAGAGACGATAACACGACGAAACACAGATTACCGCTAAAATCCAGAACCCAGAAACCCCCAAAAAAAATCAAAAGACGGAAACAAACAGAGAAATCGAAGAAAAACCCAGGAAAGGGGCGAAGAGGGGTAACCTGGGACGGCCAATGCGGAGACATTGAAGGGCTCGGACAGAGCTTTGCGGAGTCGATGATGGAGTTGAGAGAGGGGGAGACGGAGGAGGGAAAAAGCAGAGTATTGAAGGAAGGGGAAAGGGTTTTTTTTTTACTGCCAACCTGAAATCCCCAATTGATTTTTAGATTTTATATTATAAATCTCTTTTTTTTTTAATTTAAATAGATAGATAGATGTACTATTTTTTAATATATATTTATCATCATATGATAAGTATGATCCCTTATTTTTTCCATATATAATGAAATTGTTTCCATGTGGTGAAACTTTGGTTTATGAAATTGTACAAGTCACAATATTTCCTAATTTACACATAATGTGTGATCTTATGGGTGAATAAAAACATCTATGGAAAATTTATAACAAACTTGATCACTGAAAGGATCAAATAAGGAGAAATAATATCCTTGGACAAAATGAGGTGGTTCATTTTAATATTAAGTTTTTATTTTTTCAATGTATTATATTTGAACCACTTCGGTGTAGATTAATAAATTTTAAAATTATCTATATATCGGGTTTTCTATTTAGCACAGAACAATATTTTTTAAAAAAAAATTATATGTTCGCAACGAACAAAAAATTTATGGTCGTTGCGGACATAAGCATAGTGTCTATAATGATCACAAGCATCATGTCTGCAAAGCCTATGTCCGCAATGACAACAAGCGTTATGTTTGCAACGGATATAAAGTCTACAGTCGTTATGGACAATTATACTTAAACAGCGATAAAACATTAACCCAAACTACCTTACCCGTTATATATACATGATATATTACCTCTTCTTCGTATCTCAACTAATAATCTCCACCTCCAAAATTGTTTGACAATTATTTTCGTCGAATATGTCATACGACAATGATGATCTTAATATGGGCATTGGAGATATATCATTGGAATATGCATGGTCTTGGAAAGGTATGTAAGAGTTTGTCCTCGTTTTGTTTAATTGTAAAGAAATATTTATGATTTTGTTTCTCAACTAGTACGATCCTCGCGCCATGACGCGATTTTTTTTATAAATAATATTTAGATATAGATAAATCATAGACATTAGATTTAATTCAATATTTTTAATTAAACCCATTGATTAGTAAATGTGTTAAAAATAATAGAAAAAAATACACTTGGGTTATAGAGATAAAGAGAAAAATAAATAATAAATAGTGAAAGATAAAAGTTTTGAATTAATCTCATTGGTTAAAAAATGTAACATCAAATAATATTGGGTAATTAATATTAAAATATTTTTTAAAAAAAAATATTAGAAAATATAGTTACCATAATAAAATGATATTATGTAAATAATATTTCCACAAATAACTTTAAACATGAAGAGAACATGTGACATAAATTAATATTGTATAGTATATAGATATAGATATAGATAGTTAGTAAATGAATTTGAGTTAAGCCCAATAGTTATATTAGATTGAATTCAATGTTTTGAATTAAGTCCAATAGTTAGTAAGATTAAAGAAAAAAGAGAATTAAAAGAAAAAGAAGAAAAAAGGAGAATTAAAAAAAAAGAGGATTAAAGAAAAAAAATTATAATTGGTCAAAACCCCTAAAATCTCTCTAATGTTGACACCTCAGCATAAACTCTTCTAAATTAAGAGTTTATATAGATGACACGTTCTACAATGTCAAGTAGATCAATCAATCAATATGAATACCATTATCGTCATTTTTTGTAGTTATGTTGTTATTAGGGTTTAGTTAGTATATCCTTCCTTCATGTTCGGCACAATGTTCGAAGTTGAGAAGATCAATGTCCATTGCGACTACAAGCACTATGGTCGTTGTGGACAACATCTGTTGCGGCCCCGACCATAAGTAATTCAGTCATTGCGGACAGTGTTCGTTCATGCGTTTTTAAGGACAAATTTACATAACATCTAAACTGTATACTTAAACATCTTTTTTGTTCGTGTTTATAGGGAAACAATGGCGATGATGAACTGTATATCAACTACAACTATGAGAATTTAGAGCCTAATCACACTCTCTTTCCTAGACACTCAGAGTTGGATAATCTAGACACGCAAATAATCCACACGTTATCTATATATTGTTGATACACCACCATCTTCAGGAGCAACATTAGATGAAGAACATCCTTAGCAGATAGAAGTTGAGGAGGAATTACTACATGTCCCTCAAAGCCTAACAGAAGATCTAGTATGTTATGGACCCTTGGAGTTGGTTGGGACCCTTGGATCTAGGGTTGTTCAAAATAGGTTCGAACCGATTTTTTCAACCGAATCGAACCGAAAAAACCAGACCTAACCTGGATTGAAGTGTTTCGGTTTAGGTTTTCGATTTAGGAAATTTTTCATTTCGATTTTCGGTTTGTACTCGATTCGATTAAATCGGAAGAAAATGATTTTTTTAAAAAAAATTAATTCGATTTGTGTCCATAATTCAGTTAGTTTTGCTAAGTTGTTGACTTGTTGTTGCTTGTGGTGGTTATGTGTGTATTGTGTTCCATTTTCAAATGGGCCAAATGTAGGAATGTCCATGATTCGATCCAAACCGAATTTTTGGGCCAAACCAACATAAACCGAACCTAACTAAAGTTTTTTCGGTTCGGCGTTCGGTCCGAGAATTTCCATTTTTCGGTTTCGGTTCGATTTGTGTTCGGTTTGTGTTAAACCGATTTTTTTTAATATTCCATTGTAGGCTATAATTCGTATATGGTACTTAGTTATGGAACTTAGCTCATTTTATTAATTTCTAAATTCTAATTTGAACTCTTGAAGATGAGAATTGGAACCGCTTGGAGTCATGTATGGAACTATGGATTGGATTGTGGCTTTGTTATGCAATCGTAAATCTGTAATATGCCATGTCTATCTAGAATGCTTCTTGGCATGATAATATATTAATATGTGGTTTGTTATTCTATATTTTGCATTAGAGAATTACAAAGATCGATTTTGGGAAAATTACAAAGATCGATTTTAGAGAATTATGGAAATTTGGTTCAATTATGTTAAAACCGAACCGAACACAAATCAAACCGGCAAATAACCGAACTGAACCTAATGCTTTCGGTTTGAAATTTTGAGATTTTTAGTTTCGGTTCGGCTTGGTTTGACCCAATTCGATTAGGTTTTAGACCGATACACAACCCTAGCCAAATGGCTACATGCCTTTTGCGCTTATCTTGTTTATTTGACACATGGACTTGTTGGGTGTTTGTTAATTTCCAATCTAATCCTTAACATTTAAGAATGATTGTTAAGGTTATTTTTTTTGTTTTAGTTGTGTAATTGTGTTGTTTCTTTCATAAGTCATATATATATATATATAGTATAGATCATTTGTATAAAAGCCTTAGGGTGTATCTTGTACACAAATATTATTCGGTGAAATGTGAAACATTATTCGGTGAAATTTGAAGCATTATTCGTATAAATTGTAAGTATTGTTTAGGAAATTGAGGTTTCTATTCGGTAGAATGTTACAAATTATTCAGTGGAGTTGGGAAGTTTTCATCTTAACTGAACGAAAAAAAAATATAACATTATTCAGTAGAATGTGGATATGGGGATAAGCCATAGATGTACCAATCTTTCGACAACAAGCACAAAACAACAAAGAACACAAGTTAGACAATAATGACTCGACAAAGGACTCAAAGGACTCGACAATGATAATGAAAAAGATAGAAAGGGCAGGAGAAAGTCTAGGTAGAACGAGGAGAAGACCCTTGATCCCGATGGATCAAAGTCTCAAACCAACGACTAGCTAACCAATCTCTACAATCTCACACAACCAAAGACGTGTCCAAGGAGCACGAGAAGCGGGATCGTGGGAGCTTGATAGCACCAATCAACTAGAGGCATCATCGGTTTTATGACAAGCTATAAAATGTGCCATTTTAGAGAAACGATCAACAACCACAAAGATCAAGTCTCTCCCCTTCTTAGTTCTCGGCAATCCCACTATAAAATCCATACATATGTCTTCCCAAGGAGTTGAAGGTGTAGGCAAAGGGGTATACAATCCATGGGGCATTAACCTAGATTTGGCTCTAAGGCACTCAAGGCATCTCTTAAGACAATGCTCTACATCCCTTAACATATGTGGCCAATAGAAATGAGTCCTAAGGGTGTGGTATGTCTTATCTCGGCCAAAATGTCCCATAAGTCCTCCACAGTGTGCTTCATCAACTAGCAATAGCCTAAGGGAACATCTAGGGATACAAACTTTATCTTTTCTAAACAAAAATCCCTCAAAGACATAAAAGCTCTCAAATGATCCCTTTTCGGCACACTTATTGAAAACATCTCCAAAATCCAAGTCATCCACATATAACTCTTTAATATATGCAAAGCCTAATACTCTAGAGTCTAAGGTGGTTAACATGGTGTATCTCCTAGATAGGGCATCGGCAACTACATTGTCTTTACCCTTCTTATACTTAATCACATAGGAAAATGTTTCAATAAACTCCATCCATCTACCATGTCTCCTAT
The DNA here is from genome assembly GCA_963922045.1 of Persicaria maculosa. NCBI lineage: Eukaryota > Viridiplantae > Streptophyta > Magnoliopsida > Caryophyllales > Polygonaceae > Persicaria > Persicaria maculosa. The sequence continues at coordinate 23,701,410 of OY998264.1, read as the reverse complement.
CAAGCTTGTCTTGGCTTTTAAAATGTTTCAAAGATTCATGATCCGTTTTCAAAACAAACTCTCTAGGCCATAGATAGTGTTGCCAAGTCTTATGTACTCTAAAAAGGGCATAAAGTTCCTTATCATATGTAGAATAGTTAAGACTAGCACCTTTTAGCTTCTCCGAAAAATAAGCAATGAGTTTACCTTCTTGCATGAGCACGCCACCTATTCCAACTCCACTAGCATCACACTCCACTTCAAATGGCTTGGTGAAGTCCGGGAGGGCTAAGAGTGGTGCCTCGGTCAACCTTTGCTTGAGGGCTTCAAATGCTTCCTCTTGAGCTGGACCCCATTGAAACTCACTCTTTTTCTTGGTTACTTCGGTAAGAGGCGCGACAATGGAGCTAAAATCCTTGAAAAATCGTCTATAGAAGCTTGCAAGGCCATGGAAGCTCCTAACTTGGCCGATTGTGCTTGGAGTAGGCCATTCTTGTATTGCCTTGATCTTGGCCTCATCCACTTGTAGTCATTTGCTATTAACTACAAAACCAAGAAAAGAGACTTGATTAGTGCACAATTCACATTTCTTTAAATTAGCATACAAGTGCTCTAATCTAAGTGTAGAGAGTACTTCCCTTAAATGTGCTTCATGTTCTTCAGAAGACTTGCTGTAAATCAAAATATCATCAAAATATACAGCAACAAATTTCCCTATAAAATTCCTAAGCACATGATTCATAAGATGCATAAATGTACTTGGAGCATTAGTTAGACCAAATGGCATAACAAGCCATTCATATAGACCAAATTTAGTCTTGAAGGTTGTTTTCCACTCATCCCCTTCTCTCATCCTTATTTGATGGTATCCACTCTTCAAATCTATCTTAGAAAATAGAGTAGCACCATGTAGTTCATCTAGCATGTCATCTAGACGAGGGATAGGGTGTCTATACTTGACCGTGATATTGTTAATGGCTCGACAATCGACACACATTCTCCATGTGTTGTCTTTCTTTGGCACTAGCAACACCGGAACGGCACAAGGACTCTTGCTCTCTCGTACGTATCCCTTGTCCAACAATTCTTGAACTTGGGATTGGACCTCTTCGGTCTCGGTAGGATTCATCCTATAAGCCGGCCTATTAGGCAAAGAAGCCCCAAGTATGAGATCAATTTGATGCTCAATCCCTCGGATAGAGGGCATGCCGGTTGGGATCTCTTCGGGGAATACATCCTTATATTCCTCAAGTAGGTCCAAGATCCGTGAGGGTAAGGTACGTGGCTCGAAGCTCCTCACTTAACAAACTCAACACTTAGCACAAGAGCATGAGTGTTGTTTCCCCATCCAAGTACTCGTCCTCAAATCCTCTCTTTGATGCAAGGAGAACATATGGGGCTCGAGGGCTTGTGTTTTGGCTCGGTGGAGCCGGCCCTTGTGGCTTACCTTCACTTACCTTCTTCTTCTCAAACTCGTCGGCCACTTGCGTGGGTGTCATGGGCTTGAGAGAGATGTTATTTCCCTTATGCACAAAAGAATAGCGGTTAGTGAGACCATCATGTAAGACCTTACGATCAAATTGCCATGGGCGACCAAGAAGTATATGACAAGCTTGCATGGGTACTATATCACATAACACATCATCTTCATAATGTCCTAGTTTAATAGACACCTTAACTTGCTTGTTTACTTTTAAAGCACCACAATCATTCATCCAATGCAACTTATAAGGCCTAGGGTGATGTATAGTAGGAAGTTGCAATTTTTCAACCATCTCAACATTAGCAATGTTACAACAACTACCACCATCAATAATTACATCACAAACCTTGCCCTTGACTAAGCATCTTGTATGAAATAGATTTTCTCTTTGGTTATCATCACATGGGGTGGGTTTAGCATGCAAGGCTCTCCTAGCAATCAAACATTCACCATGTTCATACTCAATGCAATCATTATCATCATAGTCATCATAGGAATTCACATTAGCATCACAATCATCATGCAAACACTCATCAAATTCATCATGCTCAATATCATCTTCACAAGTGTCGCCTTGGTGATCTAGTATAAGAGTTTTCCTTTGTGGGCAATCTTTCATCATATGTCCTCTATCTTGGCACTTGAAACACACAATTTCCCTATTTCTAGAAGCGGAAGGGTTAGGGTTACCTCCCTTGGGGTTACCGGTGGTGTTACTCGGAGTCCGAGTGCCATTCGTCGCTCCCGCGCTCGCGGGTGCGTGACTTGGTGTTCCGCGGTATCCACTCCCGGTTCTCGCTTCTCCTCCATATCCGAGGCCTTGCCTCGGTACCGAGGGCTCTCTTCCGTAGGGTTGTGTGGCTCGGCGGCCTTGATAGCTTTGGCTTCCCGAGCTCCAGTTTCCTTGAGCTCCTAAGCTTCTTGCCTTCAATTTCCTATCAACCTTCACGGCTAAATGTAAGAGATCAATGCTAGTATTATAAGGATAACAATCAACTTCTCTAGCCAAGTAAGGGTGCAGGATTCTTAAGAATCGAGCATTGGTGTCTTCCTCATCTTCTACCACGTTTGCCCTTGCCATAGCCAATCGCATGGCATTGAACGCCTCCTCCACACTCATGGAACCTTGCTTGAGATTCTCAAGCCTTTGCTTGAGCTCCCTAACGTAGTGTTGAGGAATGAATCATGCCCTCATGAGTGTCTTCATTTGTTCTCATGTGGCTACGGGCGCATCTAGGGCTCTTCTCCTTTCCTTCACAAGGGTATCCCACCATATTAGTGCAAAACCGCTAAATTCAAGGGTGGCTAGTTATACCTTCTTGTAGTCGGGGAAGTTGTGGCAACTCCAAATGTGCTCGATTTTGGTCTACCATTCGAGGTAAGTGTCCGGCTCACATTTTCCCTCAAAAGGGGGGATCTTGACCTTAATCTTGCCAATTCCGTCTTGCTCGGGCTCTCGTGACCTCCGTGGACGGGGTCCTTATTCATGCCTTCTTGATTGGCGCTCCCATTGATCCTCTTCTTCTTAGAAGCCCTCAAAGTGCTCATAGGGCTCGAAGTCATCCTGCACATCATGAAAATGATTAAAACGACCACACTTCTCACGAGGAGGTGGGTTCTCTTCAGGTGGGGTATTTCGTGCATAGATAGGGGTTCTAGGAGGCTCTTCCCGGTTGTCTTGGCTATGCTCCGGGGGTGGGACGCGGCCTTGATGTCCGGAAGCCGAAGGCTGGCCTTGGGATGCCCTAGGCATCTCCGTGGACGTCGAAGGATGTGCCCCTAGGGCTGCCATCCTTTCCATCAACGTCGTGATGTTGTTGCTCATTTTGTTCAACATGTTGAACAACTCCGGGGGAATGGGCTCGGAAGTTTCCGAACTTGGTGATTTGTTACCTATAGTCAGCACAACTCAAACAAACACGCAAATAGGTTAAGGTTAGGCAAAACAAAACTTCCTCACAAGTGTTTGCTCTCGGCACTCCTCTCCCTTTGGTGCTGAAATGCTTGTTGTTGCAATCCGTCTTAAGATAGTCAATCACTCAAGCTAGTCAAAAGGACAATAAAAAATCCTCTAACCAAAAGAGATTAGCTAGACAATCAAAGATAAGGTTCCAAGCTCAAAATTTCAGAAATGAATCAAGAAAAAGGGAGATCAAGAGATAATAGAAACAAGGGACAAGAATAAAATGGTAAGAAAGGACTAAGGACAAAACTTGATCAAATCAACCTTGTCTAACCTTCAAACTACAAGCAAGATAGTTGTTGGCAGGCTAAGGATAGGTTGAATGGTATGCTGGTGTTTAGGCTTCCTTGGCTCACAATGGCTCTTGTTCACTTGCAATGCTTACTCTTGCACTTCTCTTGTACACTTAGAACAATCAACAACAAACTCACTTTTTTTTTTTTTTTTTTCTCTTTCTCTCTTTTTTTTCTCTCTCTTCCGACTTCTCCTTTTTTTTCTTTTTTTTTGAAGTCTGATTTTTTTTTTTACTTTCAGAAATTAAACAACAAATGAAAATCTGAAAATTAAAATAAAAGAGACCTTGTAACTAATAGAGCGTTGGGGAGTGGAAATAGGAGATGGGGAATGGTGTGGCTAAAATGTAGGAGATGGCTAGAAAATAGGAAATTTTGTTTTTTTTTTGACTTTTTCTTTTCTGAATTCTGAAAAAGAAAAGAAATAACAAAATAGCAAATCTGATTTTTCTTCTTGGTGGTGGAGATGTGGTGGTCGAGTGGTGGATGTATGATGGTGATAGGGTGGTGATTGGAGTCGGCTAAAAGGTTAAGGCCTAAGCAAACCAACAACAACCAATGCTAGTAGTAAGAAAAATCAAACAAAATGGAAAAGATCAAACCTTGCACTCCAATGGAGTTTTGGACTCTTTTTGTGATTTTTGAGACTCTTGATGATGACAATGGAAGATGAGATACTTGATGTCGATAGCCGAAGCTCTGATACCAATTTGATATGGGGATAAGTCGTAGATGTCCCAATCTTTCGACAACAAGCACAAAACAACAAAGAACACAAGTTAGACAATAATGACTCGACAAAGGACTCGACAATGATAATGAAAAAGATAGAAAGGGAAGGAGAAAGTCTAGGTAGAACGAGGAGAAGACCCTTGATCCCGATTGATCAAAGTCCCAAACCAACGACTAGCTAACCAATCTCTACAATATCACACAACCAAGGATGTATCCAGGGAGCACGAGAAGGGGGCTCGTGGGAGCTTGATAGCACCAATCAACTAGCGAAGATTGACACACACAAGACAAACCAAACGGAATCAACACCAAGAATCACTCGGCACTCTTGAATCACTCAAGACAAATGGATTTGCAAAGGCAAAAATCATAAGATTAATAATGAGATAGGTAATGTGTTCAATACAACCGGTTCTAAGGCTTATATAAGGCCTTGCATTAATTAAAATAAATGCTGAAAATTCAGAAATAACTAATTAAAGAAAATGCTAAAAATAGCCTAGAAGATAGGAACCACTTGTTGACCCATTCCACTTCGGTAAGGCCTTGATGCAACGGTCAAGAGTGGCAACGGCTCCTTCATGCCCGCAGATCTAGGGCACGTGCCCGGGGATCTCGGTAGTGGGCGCAGCTAGGCACTCCTTGGCGCTCCTTGGCGCTGGGCTAGGGTTAGGGCTTGGAGGCCCGTTGAGCTCGGCGCCAACTAGGGCAAGTGTCCGATGCTTGAACTCCGGTGGCTCCAAGGGTTCCTTAGCTAGGGCATGACTCACAAGGTTTAGTAAGGCTCGTTGGAGCTTCTTGGCACGAGCTCAAGACATTGGCCCATCCGTCATCATTGGTGCACTTGGAAGAGGCCTAGGCTCGGATGGTCCCTCATCAACTGTGAAACATTATTTGGTGGAATTGGCCATTTTTTCAAAACAGCGAAATCATATCCGGAAAAAAAAAAGGCGCGTCAGGCTTTTGGACATGGGTCCCACCATTTTTTATTTAAAGAAAAAAAATCACTTTTAATCCTAGTCTTCCATCTTCTTTCAATCAAAGACCCAAATTTGTGTACAATGTACATCCTAAGGGGTGTGTACACCCGAACCACACCATATATATATAATATGGATCAAATGTTAACAAGTCATACGGTGTTAATTAAATGTTAACAAATCTGGGATTTTGATTGAGGAAAGATAGATGGCCCAGATTATTCTAATATATTAATTTAATTCTAAATTAAATTGAAAATAAAAAACCCACCCCAACCCAACTCAACCATAAAGCGCGTGTATTAAAACACCAATCCAAAATCCCAATCACACCATCTTTGTCGACCACCGCCTCCTCTCTCTCTCTCTCTCTCTGCTCGCAATTCCTCCTTCTGTTAGCCCCTCTCGACACTGTTGCTCACCATTAGTCTCTCCTTAAGCCTGTCTTCGGTGCGGTTCTCACACGAGCATCGACGGGGATGCAACCAAGGCCGCTGCTGCACTTGACTTGGGGAGGAATTCATCTCAATTAACCTCGATTCTTCTCAAACCTGGCTGCAACTCAATGTCTGCCTACTTCATCTCTCTCGATCTGCACCACAAACAAACAGGTGAATCTCTCCCTACTTCATCTCTCTCGAATGGTCATTCAAGCATCGCAAGTTTACAAATTTCGATTTGTATTGGTTTCAGATTTTCAGTGTTAATTAGGGATTTTAATTGTTAATTAGGGGTCTGTATTGGTTTCGATCTGTATTGATTTCGGATCCTGATTTACGACAGGTTCCCTGCGGGCCTCCATGGATCCGTCTTCGATTTGTATTGTTAATTAGGGATTTACGAAGGTTCCCTGTGGGCCTCCATGGCTCCGGCTCCATACTCAAGGTTCTACGACAGGTTCCCTGCGGCTCTGTACTCCATGGCTCCGTCTTTGATCTGTATTGGTTTCGATCTGTATTAGATTATTACTACCTCAGTTCGGCAAAACTTGTCATTTACTATTCATGCATGCTTTTTTAGAATGATAAAAACTATATAAAATATTCATTTTTTAAAAAAAAATTTAACAAATTTGTGCTTATTAATCATAACTACGAAATTGTTAAAAAAATTATTAAAAAATAGATATTTTATATAGTTTTTATCTCCTAAAAAAGCGTGCGTGAATAGTAAAACATCAAGTTTTGCCAAACAGAGGCAGTATTCATTGGTATTCATAGTTTTGTAATAGATTATTCATTGGTATGCAATAGATTATTCGTTGCTATGTGATAGATTATTCGTTACTATTTAGTTATTATTTGAACATATTACCGAATAATTGTCCAAATCTTACTGCATAATTAAAGTATATATGAATAATGCCTAATAACCGGCTATTCATTGAATTTCATCTTCAGAGTCACTATTCGGCAAGTTCAGAATTTATATTCATTGATAATACGGAATTATTCATATGTATGTGGTTAATTAGATTTTGGAAATCAAGAATTACATTTACATACTCTTTTAACCTAGCGAATAATTATTATCAACTTAGCGAATAATTACTATCAACCTAGCGAATAGTTCCAAAATTGACCAACCCTTTTGTTATTATCTAAATGATAACTCCTATTTACAGATGAATAATAACGATCAATTTAGCGAATAATTACTATTAACCTAGCAAATATATAGTTGCAAAATTGACCAACCCTTTTGCTATTATCTAAACGATAACTCCTCTTTGACGATGCCATGAAAAATAGCCCCCTTAATTAATAAGGGTATGACGTCATAAATGAGTGTCCCAACGCAAAAGTTATGCCTACAACCCAACATTATATTATAAGCATCGCGATCCTTATCCCCCCTGCAAAATCCGCAAACCCTTACCTCCAAAGACAAATCTCCCAAAATTACACCCTGATCACGATGAAGGTCTTAAATAAACCTCCACATATCGTGCACGCTAAGCAGATAAAAGCTCTATCTCATCTAAACTTTCTAAGTAAAGAGCAAGCAGCTCGTTGGTGAAGCTTCTCTCCGCTAGTAACGCCACGTGTAGCTACCCAAGACCGTTGGCATGGAGGCATGGGTTACACGTGTCCCCTACGAGAACCACGAGGTCAGCAGCTTGCTGCTCGCTTAATAACACTATAAATACCCCCTAGGAGCCACAAGAAAAGGATCCAAAAAGAGATAAGAAAGACAAGAGCTCTGCAATCCTCCCTGAAATAAAACCCTCGGATTCGAGCTCTTGAAATCCTTAATCGCAGAAGAGTCTTTCTAGAACAATACATCATCAGATAAACTTCCTCTAAAGATGACGATTGAACAGTAAATTACCTAAACGTGAGCAAACGTGGTCGCGAGGACCATCTAAATTAACAAAACACCGACGGATCGCAAGGTTTAAAACATACTAAACGCCCCCACCATTGGCGTCGCAAGTAATCAAGAACTTTTGTCGTCACCTTGAGGTAATAAGTATAGGTGAATTTCTAGAAACGCTTCACTCTTTACACACGAATAATAACTATAAGTTAGCGAATATTTAATATCACCTTATCGAATAGTTCAAACAGTGCACCATACAAAAAAACAACGTTACCCACAAAAAAAAAGTTACACCACAAAAAAAAAGTACAACACACGCGCACGTAATTCAGCAAGTGGTCAAGGAAAGAGGTTGGTGCCATTGATTTTTAATTAAAGAAAAAAGCTAAAATTGCCAAATAATCCCAGCCACCCATTTCATTCAATCAAAGGCCCAGATCTGTTAACATTTAACACCGTAAAGAATAAGATCACATGACCCAACCCCTCTATATATGTGTGTGTGTGGGGTTCATATAAGGGTGGGTTAAATGTTGAATATTTACAGAAACAAAAATGGTAATGAGAGAGGATTAAATACTGTTGGTCTACTTTGTGATCATGTCCATAAGGAAATGGCCGATTTGTTGATGAGATTGATAAATGATTGCAAATAGTTTATTTGATAATAAATTGTTGGAAATCCTATTTGAAATTTCGGTTAACTTAGGTTCAGAATCGAACAGAAGCCAAACTGGTTGAAAATCGAACCAAGCCTATTAGTTTCGGTTCGATTCTCGGATTTATTTTTTTAGGATTTCGGTTTTCGGTTCGGTTCGGTTTGGCCCAGTTGAAGGCCGATGAACAACCCTACTTGGAACACAGTCTCGTCAATTGTCGCCTAACCGCTTCCTTCATCTATCATCATGGGCTCTCCATTTTCAGCGCTATTGTCATGATCATCCTCGGCCGACTGTGAACACCCTCGACCTCCTCTAGTGGTCGGGCTTCTTGCAACACATTCACGCCTTGTCGATGCGTGAAGGTCCACTCTTCTGTTCATCTACAAATACATTGTCAAATACTCAAATACATACCAAATACGGGAGAAATATAAAAAATCTAACAAAATACAGTCGTAGCAACCAGAAAACACCTGGTTGCAGTGACCAATAAGCAGTTGATCGCATCGACCATAAAGCTTATGGTCACAGCGACCTGGTCGTCTTCTTCCTCCGACCAGTCGAACACTAACCCTTCGTAAAACTCCATATTTTCCCTATTTTCTACCAAATATGTGTAAAATAAACTTTCCTAAACGTTTTACAACAACAAACATACGATATTCGACCTATTACACTCTAAATTTTGTAAATCTAAAAATTTTCAACAAAATCTCACAAAATACTTTTAAACTAATCTTAAGAAGTGAAATTTAGCATAAAATGTACTTTTTTCTTCAATAAACTCTTGATCTAACGAGGTTGAATCAACAAATGAAGTGAATGATGCGGGACCATCCAAGCTAAGGCCTTACACTCTTGTGAGCTATGCCCTAGCTCAAGAGCCGACGAGGCCTCAAGGAATCAACGCAGCCCAAGCCAACAAGCTAAGGCCTTACACTCTTGTGAGCTATGCCCTAGCTCAAGAACCGATGAGGCCTCAAGGAATCAACGCAGCCCAAGCCACGGACCCTTGTTTGGATTGATGCCGAGGTTGTACCGAGCACATGTGCCTACCTTGCTCCGTAGAGACCGGGTCCAAATACTAGCCGTTGACAGCCTTGCTAAGTGCTCAAGTGGCCAGCCATGAAGACCTATTCTTTAGGAGCCATGATTGAAGAAGTCAAGGCCACTTCCTATCTTTTAGGGATTTTATTTGCAATTTCTGAATTTGTTTTAATTTCCATTTATTTTTCTGAATTTCTTGCAATTTTCTGAATTTCTTTTGTTGTCATTTATTTTCAGCCTTTTCTATCTCCATTTAAGGCTATAAATAGCCTCCTAGGCCGGTTGTATTAGGCAACAAACCCATATTTGATTAATGAAAAGCATTGCTTTGCAAACACATTGTTTCTTGAGGATTCAAGAGAGAGACCGAGAGGATTCTTGGTGAATTGATCTTGCTTGGTTTGTCTTGTGTGTGTCGATCTTCGCTAGTTGATTGGTGCTATCAAGCTTTCACGAGCCCCTTTCTTGTGCTCCTAGGATACGTCCTAGGTTGTGTAAGATCGTAGAGATTGGTTAGCTAGTCGTTGGTTTAGGACTTTGTTCAATTGGGATCAAGGGTCTATTCGCTCGTTCTACCTAGACTTTCTCCTGCCCTATCTATCTTTTTCATTACCATTGTCGAGTCCTTTGAGTCTTTGTCGAGTCATTATTGTCTAACTTGTGTTCTTTGTTTGTTTTGTGCTTGTTGTCGAAAGATCGGGACATCCACGGCTAATCCCCGTATCAAATTGGTATCAGAGCTTCGGCTACCGACATCAAGTGTCTCATCTCCATTGTCATCATCAAAAAGCTCAAAAACTCCATTGGAGTGCAAGGTTTGATCATCTCTTCTTTTGTTTGATTTTTCTTACTATTAGCATTGGTTGTTGTTGGTTTGCTTAGGCATTACCTTCTGCCGACCCCATCACCAATTCATCACCACCATACCGCCACCCTATCACCACCATCAGACCACCATTCGACCACCCTTTCATCACCACCAAGAAAAATCAGATTTTTGGTCTTCTATTTTTGCTATTTTCTGAAATTCAAAAGAAAAAGTCAAAAAAAAAATCCCTACATTTTAGCCATACCATTTCCAGCTCCTATTTTTTAGCCACACTTCCATCCCAACAGCTCTATTAGTTACAAGGTCTCTTTTAATTTCATTTTCAGATTTTTCATTTGTTATTTAATTGCTGAAAGTCAAAAAAAAAAAAATCAGACTTCAAAAAAAAAAAAAGAGAAGTCGACAGTGAAAAAAAAGGAGAAGAAAGAAAGAAAAAGAATTAAGAAAAAAAAAAATCAGATTTGAGTTGCATTGTTGTTGATTGTTCTAAGTGTACAAGAGAAGTGCAAGAGTAAGCATTGCAAGTGAACAAGAGCCATTGTGAGCCAAGAAAGCCTAAACACCATCTTACCATTCAACCTATCCTTAGCCTACCAACAACTATCTTGCTTGTAGTTTGAAGGTTAGACAAGGTTGATTTGATCAAGTTTTGTGCTTAGTCCTTTCTTACCATTTTATTCTTGTCCCTTGTTTCTATTATCTCTTGATCTCACTTTCTTTGATTCATTTCTGAAATTTTCAGCTTGGAACCTTATCATTGATTGTCTAGCTAATCTCTTTTGGTTAGAGGATTTTTGATTGTCCTTTTGACTAGCTTGAGTGATTGACTATCGTAAGACAAATTGCAACAACAAGCATTTCAGCACCAAAGGGAGAGGAGTGTCGAGAGCAAACACTTGTGAGGAAGTTTTTGTTCTGTCTAACCTTAACCTATTTACGTGTTTGTTTGAGTTGTGATGACTATAGGTAACAAATCACCAAGGTCGGAGACTTCCGAGCCCATTTCCCCGGAGTTGTTCAACATGTTGAACAAAATGAACAACAACATCACGACGTTGATGGAAAGGATGGCAGCCCTAGAGGCACGCCCTTCGACGTCCACGGAGATGCCTAGGGCACCCCAAGGCCAGCCTTCGACTTCCGGACATCACAGCCGCGTTCCACCCCCGGAGCACACCCAAGACAACCGGGAAGATCCTCCTAGAACTCCTATTTATGCACGAAATACTCCACCGGAAGAGAACCCACCTCCTCGTGAGAGGCGTGGTCGTTTTAATCATTTTCGTGATGTGCAGGATGACTTTGAGCCCTATGAACACTTTGAGGGTTTCCAAGAAGAAGAGGATCAATGGGAGCGCCAATCGAGAAGGCATGAACAAGGACCCCGTCCACGGAGGCCCCGAGAGCCCGAGCAAGACGGAGTTAGCAAGGTCAAGGTCACAATCCCACCTTTTGAGGGAAAGTGCGATCCGGACACTTACCTCGAATGGGAGACCAAGATCGAGCACATTTGGAGCTGCCACAACTTCACCGATTACAAGAAGGTACAACTAGCCACCCTTGAATTTAGCGGTTTTGCACTAATATGGTGGGATACCCTTGTGAAGGAAAGGAGAAGAGCCCTAGACGCACCCGTAGCCACGTGGGAACAAATGAAGGCACTCATGAGGGCACGATTCATCCCTCAACACTACGCTAGGGAACTCAAGCAGCGGCTTGAGAACCTCAAGCAAGGTTCCATGAGTGTGGAGGAAGCATTCAATGCCATGCAATTGGCTATGGCAAGGGCAAACGTGGTAGAAGATGAGGAAGACACCAATGCTCGGTTCTTAAGAATCCTACACCCTTACTTGGCTAGAGAAGTTGATTGTTATCCTTATAATACTAGCATTGATCTCTTACATTTAGCCGTGAAGGTTGATAGGAAATTGAAGGCAAGAAGCTTAGGAGCTCAAGGAAACCGAAGCTCAAGCACGCAGCCCTATGGCCGAGATGCCCTAGCACCAAGGGAGAAGCCTAGTCTCGGTAATGGAGGAGAGCAAGGGAATCGAGGAGGAGTTCCAGCCATATCGAGTACCAAGCCACCTAGCCCACTCGGTAACCCTAAAGGAGGTACCCCTAACCCTTCTAATTTGCGAAATAGGGAAGTTGTGTGTTTTAAGTGCCAAGATAGAGGACACATGATGAAAGATTGCCCACATAGGAAAGCTCTCATGGTTGATCACTTAGGCAACACCAATTCTGAAATTGAGCATGAAAATGATGAGTGTTTGCATTTTGATTGTGATCCTATCTTAAATTCCTATGATGATTGTGATGATGAAGGCATTGAGTATGAACATGGTGAAAGTTTGATTGTGAGGAGAGCTTTGCATGTCAATCCAACTCCATGTGATGATAACCAACGAGAGAACTTATTTCATACTAGATGCTTAGTAAAGGGTAAGGTTTGTAATGTCATTATTGATGGTGGAAGTTGTTGTAATCTTGCTAGCACTGAATTGGTTGAAAAACTACAACTTTCCACTATACACCACCCTAGGCCCTATAAATTGCATTGGATGAATGATTGCGGTGCATTAAAAGTGAATAAGCAAGTTAAGGTTTCTTTTAAGCTAGGACATTATGAAGATGATGTTTTGTGTGATATAGTACCTATGCAAGCTTCTCACTTACTTTTTGGTCGTCCATGGCAATTTGATCGAAAAGTCTTACATGATGGTTTCACTAACCGCTATTCCTTTAAGTATAAGGGCAGGAACTTCACTCTAAAGCCAATGACCCCTACTCAAATAGCCGGGGAGTTTGAGAAGAAGGAAAGTGGAGGGTCGGTGCCATCAAAAGTGTTCCTTGCCGCCAAGAGGGAGTTCGTGGACAAGAACTTGGATTCGTGGTCGAATCCTTTCAAAGAAGGGGAGGTTGATGCGGGACCATCCAAGCTAAGGCCTTACACTCTTGTGAGCTATGCCCTAGCTCAAGAGCCGACGAGGCCTCAAGGAATCAACGCAGCCCAAGCCAACAAGCTAAGGCCTTACACTCTTGTGAGCTATGCCCTAGCTCAAGAACCGATGAGGCCTCAAGGAATCAACGCAGCCCAAGCCACGGACCCTTGTTTGGATTGATGCCGAGGTTGTACCGAGCACATGTGCCTACCTTGCTCCGTAGAGACCGGGTCCAAATACTAGCCGTTGACAGCCTTGCTAAGTGCTCAAGTGGCCAGCCATGAAGACCTATTCTTTAGGAGCCATGATTGAAGAAGTCAAGGCCACTTCCTATCTTTTAGGGATTTTATTTGCAATTTCTGAATTTGTTTTAATTTCCATTTATTTTTCTGAATTTCTTGCAATTTTCTGAATTTCTTTTGTTGTCATTTATTTTCAGCCTTTTCTATCTCCATTTAAGGCTATAAATAGCCTCCTAGGCCGGTTGTATTAGGCAACAAACCCATATTTGATTAATGAAAAGCATTGCTTTGCAAACACATTGTTTCTTGAGGATTCAAGAGAGAGACCGAGAGGATTCTTGGTGAATTGATCTTGCTTGGTTTGTCTTGTGTGTGTCGATCTTCGCTAGTTGATTGGTGCTATCAAGCTTTCACGAGCCCCTTTCTTGTGCTCCTAGGATACGTCCTAGGTTGTGTAAGATCGTAGAGATTGGTTAGCTAGTCGTTGGTTTAGGACTTTGTTCAATTGGGATCAAGGGTCTATTCGCTCGTTCTACCTAGACTTTCTCCTGCCCTATCTATCTTTTTCATTACCATTGTCGAGTCCTTTGAGTCTTTGTCGAGTCATTATTGTCTAACTTGTGTTCTTTGTTTGTTTTGTGCTTGTTGTCGAAAGATCGGGACATCCACGGCTAATCCCCGTATCAGTGAAAATGTGAGATTTGTCGATTTGGGGGTTTTTGGGTAGGGTTCGGAGTGGTCGGGGGAGTTGAGCAAGAGGAGAGAATGAGATGTGGGGTGGGGCAGGTTTTTCTGTAATTATTACTTTTATTTGTAGGAGTAAAATTGTCTATTCTGAAAAGGGCTAGTTAGATCTGAGCATGGGTTAGGTTGGGCGGGCTTGGGCCGGGTTTATGTGAAAATTTTGGCTCATTTTAGCAAGCTAAACTTGGGTCAGGTCCGGTTTTTTGGGCCAACTACCTTGTCCAAACCCACCAGTCCGCCCACATGGGCGAGCTGGGTAGCCCACTGGGCCGGCCACTAAAAGTTTGTGAAATATTTTTTTTATTTTTGTGTTTGATCCCAAACTTAACAATATGTGCTACTTAAGTATCTCAAAATATTGAAATTTCATACAAAACAAAGGTACACAAGTTACATAACTTTGAAATTACACTATATAATCTTTAGTTTAGGTTCGTTTCATTGAAAATAAATTATTTAATAGTATTGTATTCTTTAATTTATATGTGATTTGAATATTATTAGTCATTTAGTATTAATAAAGTACTAATAGATGTACAAGTATAAATTATATAATCAATATATCTAGTATTTTACTACAATTCTATATAAATGGTATCATATATATAGGGTTGGGTTCAGGTGAGAAGAGACGAACCGGTGAGAAAGAAAGAAGTGATATGAATGGTCCACGTGTACAAAAGTTAGTTACAAATCAGCATACACGCGGCTTCTTCAATTAATTATCAACACCCAAACAAATTAATTAGTAACATCTCCACTCTCACATATCATGCTAATTAATTACACGCGTCAACACACAAAACTTACTAATTAATTGAAAAGGCTACGTAGACATATAAAAACCTTTACATCCACTTTAAAAATTTATTTTTTGACATTTTCACTTGTTAAAAAAATATAAAAAAATATATTTTTGAGTGTAATTTAATTTTATCTACACATAGACACCCACTTTGTATATGTTTTGTTGAAAAAAAAAATTAACAAGAAGTGGTTCAGCCATTTTATTTGTATTGGTTCAGTAATTTTATTCATAGTGGTTCAGCCATTTTATTTGTTGTGGTTCAGCAATTTTAGTCATAGTGGTTCAGTCATTTTACTCTTAGTGGTTCAGGCTTTTTCTTTGTATTGGTTCAGCTATTTTACTCGTATTGGTTCAACCATTTTATTTCTAATGGTTCATAAAGTTATCAAGACTTGGTTCATGAAGCTATGAAGAGTCTATTTATTTGATGAACCACTTGGTATAAAAACCCTGAACCACTTAGTATAAAAACTCTGAACCACTTCATATAAAAACTCTGAACCACTTGGTATTAAAAACCCTGAACCACTTGGTATTAAACCCTGAACCACTTGGTATTAAAAAAATAATTAAATTGTTTAGTCACTGAACCAATCTCTATTTAGTCACCGAACCACTCTCTATTTAGTCACTGAACCACTCTCTATTTTGTCACTGAACCAATCTCTATTTAGTCACTGAACCACTCTTTATTTAGTACTGAACTAATCTCTATTTAGTCACCGAACCACTCTTTATTTAGTACTGAACCAATCTCTATTTAGTCACTGAATCACTCTCTATTTAGTCACTGAACCAATCTCTATTTAGTCACTGAACCAATCTATTTTTAGTCACTGAACCACTCTCTAGTTAGTCACTGAACCACTTGGTATTAAAACACTGAACAACTCTCTATTTAGTCACTGAACCAATCTCTATTTAGTCACTGAACCAATCTCTATTTAGTCACTAAACCACTGAATATATACACTTATTGTTAATGGTCAAAGTATAAAAATCAAATAAGAACATGCAATTTGTAATTTCAACAGGTATTTATTTTATAAACCATTAATATAAACCTTTCAACACAGTCTCCCCCATTTGTAATTTCCAAAGGTATTTATTTTATAAACTATTAATAATATTTATTTAATAAATCACTGCTCCACATTTAATAAATCCATTTCCAGCAGAAGTGGAATACCAACACCATTAACTCTCATGCATGTTCTCTCAAACCCATTCAAAAAATCCCCAAAAATATTAATAAAACATTCTTCATTCCTGTGTTGTCCTTGTCAAATTCATTCTAAATACATTCTTCCTTTTTCTGTCTCCGGCTTCATTTCGATCCTTTCTTTCTCTCGATCGATCGAACGGCTCCAATCCCATCTGGGTTTTCGAAATCATGGCGATCAGCTAAAGGAGGTCCCCTCAGAACAAGAAAGTGATACTCGATCGCTTTACTTAGAAGCTGCCTCAATCAATAATCAATCCCTTTTTCTTCTTCGTTGAAGAAATTTCAAAGCAAAATTCAAGGTATGGGAGAGAGCTGCCATATGATTGATCAGTCGAATTCTTCATTGGGTCCCGCTGAGTCTTACGAAAGGTATCGCCGGACGAATTCCGAGAGGCTGATGGTGTCGGAGGTGCTATCGGATAGCGGCTCCGATGGGGCGTCTCCGATGAGGCCTCCCCAGCCGCTTACGCCTCCGCTGGCCTCCCCTTCAAGGCTTGGGATGAAGAAGTTCTCCAAGTGTGAAGATGATGACGATGATGATCTTGAGGCTTGTGATGGGGAGGGAGGTTCGAACTACAGCGGAGGGAGGGAGAGATCGGAGACGAGCCTGCTGCCATGGTGGTGGTTCGGCGTCCGAACTTCTGCCATGGTGGTAGAGATTTGGGAGGAACGGAGACGAGCCTGGCCTCGAGGGCGGAGGAAGTAGATGACAGAGGCAAGAAGAGGCGAGAGGCGCGTGAGGGTTGTTTTATAAAAAAAAAAAAAATAGATATGTTTTCACCAATCAGAGCGCTTCTTTCCTTCTCACCGGAAGGAGGGCTTCTCACCTGAACCCTCCCCATATATATATATATACGGATTGACTCCGGTGAAAACCAAAAATTATGGTAAAAACCGTGAGGAGTGTTTTGATTGGCTAGATGTTTGAATTAATAATGGGACGGGCGCGTGTAGCTTCTCTGGAAACAAAATAAGGACAATTTTGTCTTTTAATTATCTTCCTCTTTCATCCCGTTACCCCTTATGTTCTGTTTCACCTCTCTCTTGTGTGTCGAAGAACAGAGTGTTCTCATTCAATCAAGCCCTAGCAATTGCAATATACATGTGAGAGAAGATCGGGGCGTCGACTCCTTCGATTTGTGCCATTGGGGGCTCCATTGAGTTGTCTTTTATTGTTCGGGGGTAGGGTTTTGATTTTTCAATTTTATTAGGGTTTCGGAGTTCCGTTTTTAAATCTGTCCTCCTATCGGCGTCGGCCCTTCACCATCGTTGTCACTTTCTCTCAATATCAGGTAGGTAAGTCTATGAATTTCGGGGTTACATGTAATTGGCAATTGCTTTCGGCCTACGGTCCTGTTCTAGCTAACAAATTCAGTTCCACACCAAACTGGAGGAATTGCCTTTCGATCGATGCACTGTACTGTAGTTTGTTTTCTCTCAAACGGGGGACTTGTGGTGTGCCTCCTTAATTGGAGCAGTTAGGGTGTGTTTCTTCATTTAATTTGAGGTGATTCTGTGTTTCTAAATTACTCTAGGTGAAGAGGGGTGCTATGTTTGGGTGAAGAGCTGATGCAAAAGAAGAGGGTGCTATGCTGAATTTTTTCAGATTAAAAAAAAATACTTGGCAAAGTTGGCATGTTATATGGGTTGCAGCATTACATTGGATTATAATTACTGATGCTAGTAATTAGATTAATGCACCGTTAGGAAAAGGGTCAACCAAAGGTGATAGAAGCATATATAATTAGGAAACACGACATCAAATGCAAAAAATAAGACAACTAGAGCAACAACAAGTATGACAGAAAAAGGAGAAAGTAAATCTGTCATTACAAGAAGCATGATAGGAGGGGAGAACTGCAAGAGGTAACTGATGTGAATGTGCTGCTGTAAAGGGGTACAATGCAGTAAGAAAATGAGTGTATGCAACAAGATACAATTGAGAGTTGTGTGAATGACAGCAAGAAGGTGAATGTACTTGCAAGTCTCATTGAACATGTGTAAATTTTAAATTTTAAATTCTTGAAGGGGAAATTAAAAATATCCATGGGCTATAAAAAATAAAGAATTTACAATTAAAATTTTTATTCTGAATTTTACCATATGACTTGAATAATTTTTGTGTAAAGCCATTTGAATAATTTTTTCTCTTTAATTTATTGTGATCATATAAAAATATTTATTATATATGGTTCAAAGATATATAACTATAATTTAAAATTTTAAAAATCTTGAATCCGCAATTATAAAATGAAAAGTTCAACGTTTTATTAAATAGGTTCAAGACTTTAAAATCTTAAACCTACTTTAAATTGAGGCAATACATAATGATAAAAATTGGGACATACTTAATAAACCAACATGAAATATAAGACAACAATATGTCACTATAGGGCTATATATAACTATGGATTCAAGATTTAAAAATTTTAAACCTAATTTAATTAGATGCAATACATCACAATAAAAACTTGAACCTATTTAATAAACCAACCTGAAATGTAAGGCAACAGGATGTTAATTTAGGGGCTAGATATAACTATAGGTTCAAGATTTAAAAATCTTGAACCTACTTTAAATGGAATCAATAAATTATCAATAAGTAGTAGTTCTTGGACCCAGGTTAGCTCTAGCTTATGGCCTCAAATCCCCAATACTAATCTTTTCTGAATCCCGAATATCCGCTTACATGTGGAGCATATTTTGTCAAGTTTAGGAACCTATGTTTCTTCATTTGCTTGGTATGTAATAAAAATAGAATTGCTTTCCAGGTGGACTTTTGCTAGATATAACCATGGTTCAAGATTTAAAAACTTCAACCTACGTTAAATGAGAGCAATACACCATGAAATAAAAAACTTGAACATACTCAATAAACCAACATTAAAGGTAAGGCGGCAAGATGTCACTTTCAAGTTATATATAACTATAGGTTAAAGATTTAAAAAATTTGAACCTATAGGTTCAAGATTTAAAAATTCTGAACCTACTTTAAATAGAGGCAATACATCATGGAAAAAACTCGAACCTACTCAATAAACCAACATGAAATGTAAGGCATCAAGATGTCACTTTAGGGCTATATAAAACTATAGGTTCATAATTTAAAAATCTTAAACCTACTTTAAATAGAGGCAATACACAATATTGAAAAAAACTTGAACCTACTTAATAAACCAACATGAAATTTAAGACAACAAGATGTTACTTTAGGACTATATATAACTATGGATTCAAGAATTAAAAATCTTGAACCTAGTTTAAATGGAGGCAATACACCATGAAAAAAACATGAACCTACTTAAGAAACCAACATGAAATGTAATGCAGCAAGATGTCACTTTAGGGCTATATACAACTATAGGTTCAAGATTTAAAAATCTTGAACCTACTTTAAATAGAGGCAATATACCATGAAAAAAAACTTGAACCTACTTAATAAACCAACATGAAATTTAAGGCAACTAGATGTTACTTTAGGACTATATATAACTATGGGTTCAAGAATTAAAAATCTCGAACCTAGTTTAAATAGAGGCAATACACCATGGCAAAAACTCGAACCTACTCAATAAACCAACATGAAATATAAGACATCAAGATGTCACTTTAGGGCTATATACAACTATAGGTTCAAGATTTAAAAATCTTGAACCTACTTTAAATTGAGGCAATACACCATGAAAAAAAAACTTGAACTTACTTAATAAACCAACATGAAATTTAAGGCAACAAGATGTTACTTTAGGACTATATATAACTATAGGTTCAAGAATTAAAAATCTCGAACCTAGTTTAAATAGAGGCAATACACCATGGAAAAACTTGAACCTACTCAATAAACCAACATGAAATGTAAGACATCAAGATGTCACTTTAGGACTATATACAACTATAGGTTCAAGATTTAAAAATCTTGAACCTACTTTAAATAGAGGCAATACACCATGAAAAAAAAACTTGAACCTACTTAATAAACCAACATGAAATTTAAGGCAACAAGATGTTACTTTAGGACTATATATAACTATGGGTTCAAGAATTAAAAATCTTGAACCTAGTTTAAATGGAGGCAATACACCATGAAAAAAACATGAACCTACTCAATAAATCAACATGAAATGTAATGCAACAAGATATCACTTTAGGGCTAGATATAACTATGAGTTCAAGATTTTAGGGCTATATATAAATGTGAGTTTAAAATTATAAATCTTGAACCTACTTTAAATGGAGGCAATACATCATAATAAAAACTTGAACTTACTTAATAAATCAATCAAAATTTTGAACTCATAATCTTTAATCTATAATTTTGAATCCATGGTTATAAAAAAAAAATCATGACACTCCACAGTCACAAAAAAATTCTTAAATCCACCGTTATAAAATCTTAAACCTACTTTAAATGGAGGCAATACATCATAATAAAAACTTGAACTTACTTAATAAACCAATCAAATTTTTGAACTCATAATCTTGAATCTATAATTTTGAATCCATGGTTATAAAAAAAATCATGACAGTCCACAGACACAAAAAAAAATTCTTGAATCCACCGTTATAAAATCTTAAACCCGTTGTTATAAAATCTTGAACCTACTCTTATAATTATAGGTTCAAGAGTTTTATGTCGCTAGCTTTAAAATTTTTATAACATTAGGTCAAAAGTTTAAAATTCTAGTTTCAAAATCTTTATCTAGGTTGGCTTTATCAAAATACAAGAAGAAGATATCATATTGTCAAACATACTTATATCTCAATTATAAAACATTATGTTCCAAATTTTAAAACCTTGAATCCACAATTATATTATCAAAAGTTAAGTTTTATTAAGTAGGTTCAAGATTTTAAAATCTTGAACCTATAATTATAAAATCTTACTTATAATGTATGTTATAATAATGTTAAACCCACAAATTTATAAAATCTTAAATTCACAATTATATATATTTTAAAATATCTTGAACCACCATTATAAAAAATCTCACATCCATGTTTGTAAAAATCCAATCCATGTCTCATATGCTATTTGATTTTTTAAAATATAAAAGTAGATACATATCAAAAATATTAAAGCTTACGATAACAATTTTGAAAAGTAAAAATGGATTAAAATAGAGACATAAAAACGTTATTGCTTATTAAATTTGAATGAATAAAAACCGATGCAATTTGGTGCTCCATTGTTTAGTTGGTGAGATTTGTATCCATTCACGTCAAAAAGCAGGAGAAAGCCTGAGTTTGATTCCCAAAGCTCCACAATTACTCCTTTTCTTTTTTTTTTAAACAGGTTGAACGCGCGCAAATAAAAAAAAATAGCAGGTGTTGAATACACCCATTTTTTTACTATTGGCACCACAAATTTATTTTTTGTTGTTTTTTTTTTATAAATATATGCGCCTCAAGAGGCGCAGCCCTATGACTCTTGAGGTGCAGGGCTGTGACTCGTGAGAAGCAGACATATAACACTAAAAAGAACCTCACACCAAAGGTAAACATATGTGACTCTTGAGGCGCAAACCTGTGACTCTTGAGTCATAAGGCTACGCTTCAAGAGGAGCACATACTTGGAAAAAAAAAGCAAAAAATTGAATTTGTGGTGTTAATAGTAAAAAATTATGGTGTAAATAATAACACCCAAAAAAATATATTCCTTGGCTGAAGCGCGACGCGCGTGTTAAAGAGAGTGGAGAAAGCCTGAGATATACGGACCAATCACAACACTCCTCACGGTTTTTACTATAATTTTGGTTTTCACCGGAGCGTGACCCTATATATATATATATATATATATATATATATATATATATATATATATATATAAAGTCACATATTTTAACCCGGTTCTGAAGAAAACCGAGATATAAAGTCACTAATGTAATTTTAAAACATGAGTTTTCAGCACAGTTTTTAGGTCTAACCGAGATATAAAGTCATGTGTTATTTTAAAACTGGAGTTTTTAGCACGGTTTTTAGGTTAAACTGAGTGGTAAAGTCACAGTGTAATTGAGGTTTTTAGCACGGGTTTCAAATAAACCAAGCTATAAAGTAGTTCTCACGGTTTTTACCACAATTTGAGGTTTTCACCGGAGTCAATCCCTATATATAAGTGGATCGGGCCTATCGCCCTGGTTGGGCTTGATCTTTGGCCCAAGCCTAGCCCTTTGAGCCTACCTGCCCACTTGGGCTAATTGTCTTACCCAAGCCCGTAAATTTAGCCGGACGGGTTGGCTGTTGGCCTACGTATGCTTAGGTCTAGGGCTAATGCCAAGATCATAAAACGGTTATTCACAAGATGAATTTCATAAAATTGCATAAAAAGTTATTGACTCGATGCAAAGAGAGGATCTCTAGAGGAACATTTTTGCACTTGCGACCATATTTGCATTTAGTTTCCTTCAATTCAAATATACTTTCATCGTCATCATCCCCAATTCGTCTTTTCATTGCCAATAGTTGACAAAGAAGATTAAAGAATAACACGGAGAGCAAAATCACTAGGAAATAGATATTCGTTTACGGATAAATTAGGGCTTAACAGACACGGTGAAGCCTAAGCCGGTTCCGAGACGAAGCCTTCTTCCGTCGTTCCTGCCGTTCTCTGCTTCGATTGCACTTGATTAATTAATCATAGTTGCACTTGATTAATTAATCATAATTGCCTACAACAGCTAGTTGGCTTTTTTAGTTTTCTTTTCTTGGATGCAAATTGGTTGATGACAACTTGCATTTGTGCATAAATTAGGGTTTTCTGTAGAATTAATTTAATTTGACAGCTTCATGGTTCATTACAAATGATTAATCTTATCCTCTTCGTTTGTAATGAAATTTGGCTTTTGGATAATCGAAGGGTGGTTGAGTGTACTTGGAATGTGGATTTGTACGGTGAATTGATCAAAATTGCTAGCGGAAAGGAGAAGGAATGCCTACAACGTACGACCCTACTAGATGCAATTGGAGTGGACTAGTG
This sequence comes from Persicaria maculosa, assembly GCA_963922045.1. Taxonomy (NCBI): domain Eukaryota; kingdom Viridiplantae; phylum Streptophyta; class Magnoliopsida; order Caryophyllales; family Polygonaceae; genus Persicaria; species Persicaria maculosa. The sequence continues at coordinate 23,678,183 of OY998264.1, read as the reverse complement.
GAGACTTCTTGTGAGATGAGGACTAACGTGCAATTTAGCATAAATTGTCTTGTTAATAGTCGCTCTGTTGTCTTGTCAATAACCTCATTTAAAGAAATTCTACCCTGTTTTTGTGCTAATCATACCCTTATAAACCAAAAAGATGGAAATTTAACACCGACCATACAATGTGTAATGAGACTGTGCTAATCATACCATTATGAACCAAAAAGATGGAAATTTAACACCGACCATACAAATATTACCGGTTCCCTAGCTAGGAAGACATATAACATTAGCTAGATTCAGATAAAAGATAACATAGCTTCATGGCTGGGCCATGGTACAAAAATTATCATACCAACCGTACCAACATAAGTTGGTTACCACGAAGTCAGTAATCGGAAAAATCGATAACCGAAAGGTCGGTACCGACCAATATCGGTACGGTATACGATATGCAAACTTCAAATCCCGTAGTACCGAATATATATATATACATATATTTTTTTTTAAAAAAAATCCCTTAGTCCCTACCGATGATAGTGTAATCCCGTGGTATCGTGTTAACCGTTGCCTATTTCGTTGTTTCGGTACTGTCGGTACCATCAGTACCGTCGGTTACCATACATAAAAACCACATAAATGAAAATTAAACGAGACAGTTGGTAACCACGGTACCGACGTTCGGTAATCGACATTTTCAGTATCAACAACTTCGGTTACCGACAACTTCGGACGGTACATGGTAACGAAAATTACATACCGAATGGTATCGGTACTATACGTGGTAATCCAAATTTTCCCACGGTACCGTACCGTGCCACCCCTAAAATAGCTTGCATTTAGTAGATAACTTCAATAACGTTTCATATATAAGTGATCATCACATTGCATCAAACGAATATAAGCCGATGGCTAAATCCAAGAAAGGCAAGTTTGCCCTTTTTGTTTGAGAATAAAATTGCTTTCAAACAAGTTTAATAACTGCACTATATATATTCCGATCCCATGGTGCAAAAAAATCACAGTACGTGGTGCTTTGAACAAGCTTAAAACCATGTGTGAGTTTCTAAACAAGGAGCACAAAAGATCCTTCAGCGGCCATCAAGTTAATTTCATAGTTAGTAAGGCTATAACAGTACGTGGTGATTGAACCTATAAATCATTTCTTCCTAATAACTTTTGTTTGTGGTAAAGCAACAAACTGTACTGCATCACTTCTTCAGCTCCAATTCCAAATCAAGATTGAAAGCAAACTCAAGATCAGCTGCAATGGACATCCCCATCTCTCAACACCTACACAAATTAACACACCCATATATCTGTCATGGTTTTAAATCTGAATCTGATGTTACCAATGAAGCTCAAGTTTTAAAATTGATTGGTTACCTGAGGAATGTTGGGGAGAGGTGATGGCAGTGAGAGGACTCGATCCATAGCCTGAGAGTGGGCTGAGCCGATCATCCGATTGATAGGAGCCAACCTGCTGCTGCTAGTTGCAGCACGGTTAATTGGCATTGGGGCTCCGGCACTCAGTGCAATCGTTCCTCCCGACGGATGGTAAGGGTAGATGCCTTGGATGGTGCTTGGGAAGGCGGATTTTGCAAACTGGGTACACATTAAAGATCAGCCATTGTGAGGATTTAGATGAATATGATCAAGGTTTAGAGAAAGTAAAACACAAACATAAAAAGACCCAACTTTGGAAATTCATACACCACACGATGAGCACATACAAATTTGATCACCCATCAAGAAAACCCAATATTTAGGAGAGTATAAAATATAGCCTTCAAATGATGCACGGCCCGACAAGAGAGAACAAAAAATTTTCTGACAACCAGGTTGAAATTAAGATATGTCAAATTCACATATACCACATGACAAGAGCATACAACATTTTAAAGATTGCAAATTTGATAATCCATTACAAAATTCTAATTTTCTGATTCTCGAGTAATTTAGTCTATGAGTTTGCTTCACAAATAACCTTCAAATTGATGCACGGACCACCAAGAAATAACCTTCAAATTAATGCATGGACCACCGAGAGAGAGAGAGAGAGAGAGAGAGAGAGAGAGAGAGAGAGAGAGAGAGAGAGAGAGAGAGAGAGAGAGAGAGAACCAAGTTGAAATTTTCAAAAGTAAATTAAGGTAGGTAAATGCTTATGTTAACCACTAAAAAAAACATTAGTATAAACATTGAGAGACAAGAGCTCATAAACATTAGTATAAACATTAGTAATAACCTTCAGATTTGATGGCCCACCAAGAAAGGGAACAAACAAATATTTTGAAACCCAACCAAGGAGGAAATTAAGGCACTGTAAAAAAATCAGAAAAACTTACAGATAGAGAATCAACATTGGTGAGGGGACCATCCAGAGGGGCTTCATTGAGGTCAGGCACAAACACACTATTGGCACTGCTAGCTGAAGGACTTGTTAAACCCACACCCACTTTGTCCCAACCCACCTCAGAAGACCCTGACCATCCTTTAGTGACAGTAGACACAGACACACCCTTTGGCCTCTGAGCTACCGGCCTAACAACTGCAGGTTGTGGTGGTGGTGGCAGTAAGAGAAGTTGTTCTGCAGCAGCAGCAGGAGGAGAGGGAGGAGGAGGTGGTGGTGGTGGTGGGAGTGGGGATTTGGAGGAACAGACAGAGGAAGGGGAGGAAATAGCCAAGAAATCCTCCACCTGATACATAACCTGAGCTGGGAAAGAGACCCCTGTATTAGTAATTTCAGCTGGCCAGATAAAGGTTCCAGTTGGTTTGCATATTCTGAATCCACTCTTTAGCCTTTGTCTCCTGGCTGCTTTTGTTTCTTCCTCCCCCCCTAAACAAATTTCACCTGCCCCTTCATTAATTGCACCTGTAGCTGCTGCTTCTACCCCCTTCTTGCACTTTGCCTTCAGGACAACCAAATAATCCTATACAAAAGAGGCATTCCATATTCCAATTCAATTGCACATTTGCAACCAGATCACAAACATTCTGATTCTAATTGACATTTATCAATCGTTTTTTTCTGTGGGTTTTTTTCTTCTTCTTATTTTTACCCTTAAGTTACACCATAACATTATCCAATATTCAAGTAAATCTTGGAATAATTTATATCATATAGGGGAAAATCATTGATGTTAGTTACCTCCATATCATTTATAGCTTTGGCAGCATTCAAGAGTTGCTCCTCAATCTCAGCTTTCCTTCTCAGGAGTTCCTTCTGCATTTCCTATTAATTTCACATCACATGAGACAACTAAATTAGACAAACCCATAAATACAATTAAGGGTAAAAGAGCCAAACTAGATGGGTGATCACTAATCAGCATCCAAACCTTGAGTGGCATCAAAAGAAACTCCATCCTGCTTTCATCATCATCCAAGGGTTCAGGGACACTAACAATTGCTTTTCCTTGCCCTGATTTCTTGTTACTCCTTTCCTGAATTTCACTGATCAGCCACCAAGCAATGAAGAAACAGTTTTTTAATTGATCAATCTAAATTTAATCAAATTTTAACATAGCACAACCATCAGAACTTAAGCAAAAAAAATTTACCTCTTAATCTGGTCCACATCTTCTCTCAATTTCTTCAACTCCTTGGCACAAACAGGGTCCTGAGTAGGGGAGTCCCCAAGCTCCCAGCCCTCAGGTGGTATCCAATAAGGATCATCCACACCAGCTTGCTTCCTTATGCTCACAAGATCAGCACTCTCCAGCCAGTACTCCATTGCCCCATCCGGGTTGTGCCGCCTCCGAAACCGCTCCTTTCCACCAGGTGCAATCTTGCCAGCCATGTGCTTCAACAGGTGGTCTAGAAGTCCTGTATCTCCTATCAGTTTCCTGGCCTCAGTTCTCAGATCAGCCCTCAGAATTGGATACCCGTGAAATGCCCCTTTAGCCTTCATTATCTTGAGAATTCCCTTCTCTGCCTTCTTATACCTTGTTCAATTCATTTCCCAACCACCATAAAAACATCATTCATTAAGCTACTTTAAGCATTAAAGTACTCACAATTCCATGGATTTTGCTGCCCAAAAAATAACAAATAAACTACTTGTAAAAACTGAAAACCATGAATATAAAAAAAGAAAACCATGAATGACAAAAAGGAAACTTCAGTGCTCCATTGATTTGGTGGCAGGGTGAGTAAACACAAAAACCTTAAAACCAATGACTTCAGGGCAAGTAAACATTCATTGCTCCTTCTATCAAAAAAAAAAACATTCATTGCTCCATCCCTTTTCTTTTGGGTGCGAAAACAAAGGTCAAAATCCAAAAACCTCAAAGTCAAAACACACGTCAATGGCCTGTGAAATTCATTTGGGTGATAATATTTACACCCATAAATTTTACTATATGCACCACATCTACGTCTCTTGAATCACACCCCTGCTCCTCTTGAGTCACACACCTGCCCCTCAAGAGGCGCAGGGTATTTTAATGTAAAATATCCTGCGCCTCTTGAGGGGCAGATGTGTGACTCAAGAGGAGCAGAGTGTATTTTAAAAAAAATATAAAAAGTGAGATATGTGGTGTAAATAGTAAATTTTGTGGTGTAAATAACATTGGCTAATTCATTTTTATACCAGCAAGATTCAACACACACCCAAAAACTATCAATCCAGACATTGAATAGACCTTCAAATTGATCATTCACGCTTAAATCCGTTGAGATGAAACCCATGAACGACAAAAAGAAAACTCCATCTATTTTGGTGTAGAACACAAAAATAAAGTTGTTCCTTTCCTGCAGAGTTAAAAACCCTAAACCCTACAAAGTTAAAAACACACATCAATGGCAAAAATCCCTTTCAAAATACACAGCAACGATCAATACGCAGACATTGAATAAACCTTCAACTCAGTCATCCATGCTTAACACGCTGAAATTAAAAGAGGCGTTAATTTAGGGTTTACCTTTCCTTAGTCCACCTGAAGTTTGCTTCCGAAGTGGGATCATTAAACTCATCGCCCTTCCCATTCATTGCAACTTCAACCGGCCCTCTCCTTTTCTTCTTCTTCTTCACATACTTGCTCGGGTGTTTCCTCTTCCTGATTACCGCCTTCCTCTCTCCCCTCTCTGCCTCTGTACTCTCCTCATCTCCGTCTTCCTCTTTCATATCTGCACCTTCCAGCAAAAGCGGTTTCTCGTTGTTCTCCCTGTGCTTCCTCACAAAGGTGACCCTCTTCCTCACACCCCACCTGATCTTCAGCTCTCCACCATCTCCAACTCTCTTTTCCTCCTCACCGCCGCCATTAATCCAGAAGCTTCGAGTTCCTCTCCGAGTAGCAAACTCCTCGAACGAGACCCGGTTACAGAGCACCGTCTCCGCAAGATTCACATTCATAGTATAAACCAGGTCAAGATTCGGTTGCATCAGCCCAGAGGACCTCCTCCCGCCCCTATTTTCTTCCCTTTCGAACATCATCTCCAACGATCCTTTGCTCGGATACGAAACAGAGACCCTGTTCCTCGTCCTCTCGCTCACCTGAAAACACCGATCCCAATCAGAACTTGGAAAATAAAACAGTAAATGGATCAATTCGGTTTATCAACCGCTTCCGCTCACCATTACAGATTTAACGTGCCCCAATGGACTCAAAACACTCTTCGGAAGCTTGGAGTGATCCAGCTTGTACACTGAGCCAACCTCCATGGATGAAACCGGCCTCCCCTGCCTTTGCCCTGTGGAAAAAACAGAGCACTCAAATCTGAAACCTCCACAAAATTCACAGGATCTGCTTTTATACTCCCATTTTCGCCTTCTTAATGTGGTTTGTCATCGAGCGGGTTCAAAATGATGAATTCTGATTGGCCGAATCTGTAACAGAACGATGGTGGAGGAGCGATTGGTTACTTTTGCTCCCCACAGAGTGGACAGAGCACACGCGTGGGGGTTGAGGGGGGCGCGTGGTGGGAATCTTTTCTCGTTTTTCCCTTTTGAAATGGAGTGATGTGATTACACGCGCGGGTGAATGACGCGTCGTAGTTTGAGGGCTGTTTTCTTGGCGTTTGGGTTTGTCAGAGAAGATATCAACGGAATGCACAAGCGCGATACGATCGGTTTTGATCATTGTAAAATAAAATTTTAAAAAAAAACTAGTCTAGACCCCGTGCGCTACGCACGGGATTTTTAAAATTAATCGAAGTAAACTCATGGTTTTTCAGATTTATCATACAATAACCATTTAGACCATTAGACATACGCACGGGATTTTTAAAATTAATCGAAGTAAACTCATGGTTTTTCAGATTTATCATACAATAACCATTTAGACCATTAGACATATGTAATAAAAGGAAAGACGCAATAAAAAATGATAATTGATAGTTGTAGATATTTTGATAATGGGTGAAACAGATGAAAGAAATAGATAAAATTTTAGTGCAAATGAGAAATGCATAAATATTTGTCGAGTATAAAACACACAATGAAATGTATATCTTAAATAATCATAAGCTCAAAAATGATACTCAGAAACACACAACGAAATGATCATAGAAGTATGCATGGTACTTGAAAACAACTACAAAACATCAAAAACCACTACATTAAAAGTAAATTTCAATCTAATTAAATACAAATATGATATAAATAGTGCACTTCTGATTTTTTTTTTAATATCAAAGAGTAGATAGCTAAAGCTACCATCAAGTAGGTGCTATAAGACGAAAATCAGATCGTTGCGCTCAAATACAAAAAACTCCAAACAAAAGAACAATGTATACGTTTAGCAAACAGATCTTCGGGAACCCATCTGTATGAGCAACTTGATATTTGCAAAAAAAAAAAATTCCAACAGGGTGGCAAAAACCTTTTGGGCAGGGAAACAACCTCACCGCACAAATGGACATCTAAACCAGCACATGTGCAGGCCCAAATCAACCCCCTAAATGTCAAAAGCACTAAACTGCAACAAAAACAAATAATCTCATAGTTGAATTTTTATGACAGCAAAAGTTAACATCTTCATTTGCCAAAAGCCTTTGATTTAAAAAAAAACACAGTACAAATTCAGCTTACAAAGCATGTTACAAAATCCAGATTATCCACATTATCCCCGCCAATAGAATCAGTAAGTTCAGCCCATAAGAAACTCTTTGCACCAACAACAGATTGTCAAAGATCACCCAAAAAATTGCAGGAAAAACGCTCATTTACAGCAACTCCGAATAATAATAATAATAATAATAATAATAATAATAATAATAATAATAATAATAATAATAAAGGAGAGGGCAAAAAAGGAAAAAATGAAAAAAAATCTATCATTTTGTCACGTGGATAGGCTGGCTGCTCTCCAAAGGGGAGAATTTTAAGTTCTAGGGTAGATATATTTTATTTAGGAAAGAATCAAAAGATAAAGCCAGAAAAACGATTTAGGTTTAGATTGCTTTGTTTTTATTATATACCGTTAATAATAAATTGTTGTTAATTAATGTTGGTTGGATTTATTTTTATATATATCACGTTAGATTATAAAGGCGATTTCTGTTTATATTGCTTTGTTTTTTTTAATAGAAGATTGTTTTTTTTAATAGAAGATTGCTTTATTTACTAAAGTTGTTGTTAATGTTGGTTGGATTTTTTTTTATTTTTTTTTTGGGTGAATTTTTGTATATATCACGTTAGATGATTTATCATAATCACTATTATTGTTATGATATATAATTATTATTATTATTATTATTATTATTATTATTATTATTATTATTATTATTATTATCATTATCATTATAATTATTCTTAGTAGTGTAGTAGTAGATATCAACCACGCTACTATTTATATGATAAGTATAAGGTTGTTTGGATTCATTTGTTTTTGCTATCTATGACGTAGAAGCGTTTATTTTATTATTTTTTTAAGAAAAAAGTTGATCTTAATCCAATAAGTTTCATAAATACTTATTAATCTATCGGATTCGGTAATGTATATACGTAAATAATTATATATCTATTAGATTGATTCGAGTGTATTCATAAATCGACAGGATTGTAATATTGTGAAAAAAAAGATAGAATTTATAAATATTAAATTATAATATCAATATCAATTTTAATTTTAATATCAATATAAATATTAGTACAATATTAAAATATTATAAAAATCAAATTATAATATTAATATGTGAAAATATTATAAGTAGACTTATTTATTTTATTAATATATTATTGAGGTTGACGTTTTAATAATATTATTAAAATTATATTATATTATCAATATGTTGAATTAAATGAAATAATAATATTATTATGATTACGTTATAATATTATTAAAAATTTAACATAAATAGATCTTATAATTATAGATTAAAAAGTATATACGGTCATTTAATATTTTATTTTATTTTAAATTGTTATAGTCACATATTGTAGACAAAAAAAAAGTCTTCAAAAACCGGGTTTTGCATTAAAAGAGAAAGAAAGAAAGAAAGGGGAGAAACATAAGGGTGACACAACGACATGCCTTAGAGTCACAGACCCGCCTCCGTTTTCCATTCATCTGCTTCGTTTCTATTTTGATCTGAAATACTCAAGGGGATCCTTCCTCAATTGCGATTGAAATCAATCCCTCTAGTATGTCAATCTGAAGAATCAAAGAGAGACGTCTACTTTCTCCCCAGCCACAATTGAGTCATCCTCTTCCTTTCGAAACCCTAAAATCAAGAGAGACGTCTACGATCTGAAGAATCAAAGAGAGACGACTACTCTCAAGGACTGACGGTGACGCCGCTCGATTGCAGTTGAAGAAGGCGGTTTATGTTGGCCCCATATGTCTCTGTCTATGTCGTTGTCACCTACCCGGGCCTCTACTTCCTCTGTCGATCGTCGTTGGCCATGGTATGTTTGTCTTCTCTTGAAATCCATCCAATCTGAGAATGCTATGCGAATCTGAAATTTTTTATCTCCATCTATCTGTACTTGTGCCAATTAATTCTCTGTTGGTTATTTGTCATTGCTGGATTTGTATACTGGATAGTGGTCTGAACGTTTGCTTGAAACTGATTTGCTACCTAGAAGACGAATAACCATTTGGTGGTTTAGCTATCACTTCCTCACTTGTCTTGTTTTAGCGGCCACCTGAAGTTCATTTTGATAGCTTATGGAATCTATGCTAAATCAATACTCCGTATAGATTAAACGCCAAACTTTTCCCTCTTCAATTTGCTCCTGCTGCTGATGTCTGTTTTTTTTCTTTGGGTGATAGATAGAATAAACGCCAGAAAAATATCATTGTTAGGTTTAATTGACACTTTTTCTGTAAAGAACCAATCTGGTGGAATGTTTCCATAGTGTTGATATTCCTTTACTGCTGGTTTCGCTTCTTGCTCAGTGATTCTTTAGTCAATAGTAGCAAAGAATGCTAAACATGGCGTTTAAGCCTATTAGCTCAAAATTGGAAGAGCATTGTGAATAACCACAAAGATGCGGGTTCAAATCCCGCATAGGCTTCGTATACATCATATGTAAAAGTAGTCTAACATACTATAAAGGAATATGTAAAGTTTAAACACAACGTTATGGGCTGTATGTTGTCTTTAGGTTCCAATTACAGACACTTGTTCACTTGTCCACAATCATAAGATAACGTAGTGAATTATCCGATGATCTCACACAGCTGTGCATAAATAGTAATGCCTTGGAATGCAAAAAAATCCAAGCACCTGATCAGAAAAAGTGTAATGCATTTGAATTAAAAAAAAGTTTATAGATAATGCAGAAAATCCAATCTCAATGTAGCCTTTGAATGTTGTTGTGCTTATAAATAGGGGAACCATAAAAACTCCAAGCAGCTGCTGATAAGTGGTGCAATGCCTTTGTTCTCTGTTGCACATACTCTTTTATCTTGTTCTTGATTTCTTCCCTTTGTTAACAACCCCGTTAGTAGCCTTGTTTCCCTCATGTAGTGTTGATGTCATGCGAGCAGGCAGAGTGCTAAGCTCCATTGTTTCAGTCACCTCGGCTTGCTTACTCAATGCATCTAGTGTAACCGAAGTGTTTGCACACGCAACAAACTGCAGGAAGCCATTGAAATATAATTTTATGAGTATAAAAATTCCCATTTACTCCCTCAACTTCAATCGACTTGGCCATAGCTTCCTCCACATTTTATGAGTATAAACACTCCCATTTACCCTATCAACGGATATTTTGGTACATCATGTTTATCGAGAAATATCTATATCTATATAGTGCAAGTTATCAAGTTCTAACAAAACATCATTAGAAGGCACTTATGATTGAAAACATGCAATCGACTCCCATCAAAGTGAAAACATGCAATCGACTCTTTTTACTCTAAAAAAATCACACATGCAAACGTCCAGGTACCTCAAGATGAAGGGCAGAAGGTGTTTTCCTTTCCAAGTGTTTTCCTTTCAACCTGAACTTCAACCCTTACCGAGTTCCTCAATCCCGTCTTAGAGAGCTCCTCAACCGCCTCAGTCTGAGTAGCTGAAAACAGACCAGTCATAATAATAGCCACCACAAAGATGTAATATATCAAATACCAATTGTAAATTATCTGAATTGAAAATAATAATTATTAACTACCTAAAATGCTAAAGTGAATTCTTTGAAGTAATCTAGTGCAAGCTGAGAGTTGTATCTGTTACCTACGATGATACAAATGTGCTAGTGTGTCGCTTCAAGAGGGAATTTATATAGTTAACATTTCAGTCACACGACAAACACAAGTAGCTAGGTATCATCAGTCAAGAATAAGCGACCCTGAAACTTCTCCGGTCTCCAAATAGGAGTCAATTCACTACTTTAGGAGCTCATTGTGCAACTCCCCTTTTGCAATTGTTCCCATAACAAAGTCCATGTAAATCCAATCCAATTACTTTAAAAATAATATCACAGAGAATCTAAAGCATATAATCTTAAAGATAAATAGCCCTTTATACAAGTAAATTGTAGCGCAAAAATCTTAATGATGTAGCTTAAGATGAAAGCCAATAAAAAGAACTTCAGGATCTCTTTTTCTAGAACACATGCCCTTTTACCACTTCTTATTTAACGACACTACAAACAACATAAAACTTGTGGATAAAAATCTTAAGGGCAATTATAGATGGAAGCTTTAATATCATAGTTTTACAAAGTTTAGAGATAAACTTGTAATAACAAAAATTGATTTTTCCTTAAAAATGACAATAAATAACTGTGTTTTTTTCATTACTTACTTGAACATATGCATCCTGAACAGATCTTTTAATATATGTTTTTACCCTTTTCCAAGCAATTTTATCAATGCTTCCAGATTTTATTATCGACAACAAAAAAAGAACTTGTAAGAGAGTATATTCAACTCTAAACAGTGGAAATATATTAACTGATAAAAAAACAGCCAGCTAGAGCATAAAGAAAGAACACGATGTAACAATAACCTCAATTTTCATTTCATCTCCGAGATCATGGGCGGCAACCCAATCCACAATGAGCTTCTTATGACAAGCAAGAGAGGCATGCAAAAGGGCCTGCAGAGAAATATAAAATATGATCAACTGCATATGAACATAAGCAAACGGAGTCATAAATTTCATGCTCTAAAGAGACATTTATTCAAGTAGGTAATATAATCAATTAATAATGTGCAGTTTACATTATAGAAATGGCACCATCACACTTCAACAAATTACAACATAAAGTAATATGAATTTAAGAATTGTGAACAAAATGTTTACCCGTGTTGAGTCTTTAATAACATCACCAAGTTGGGCTGTCAAGCGCAAAACACCATTCCCAACCATAAAAGTGACCTCAACAAACTGAACCTCCCCTCCGTAATTTTTCCAGACAAGTCCAATAGAGACCCCAGTGTTTGCCACACGTTCTGCAGTATTCTTGGAGGCTGCTCACACATAGTCAAGACAAGAGGAATCAATGATGAATAAAACCCATGCTCGGAATGACAAGTACATTATGTGCAACTACAGACATCTGAATAGAATATCAAACCAAACCAATAGCTTCCTTTTTTTTCGATGAAATATAGCTTTGTTTTATTGCAACATAAAAATGTACTCATAAAATTTTATTGCAATATTCGGAAAATGAAGACAGGACAACATTTACCTTTCTTTTAAGAATCGTTAAATTAACCTACCACACAAGAAACTAAAGACCTACCAAAAATCATTGCCAAGAGTAGTCAGCGCATAGAGAACATGAATCTAGCAACCAGTATAAGCTGCCAACGAATAAAAGGAACCTTTCTCAAGCCATTTCAAGCGGCAAACAATGGATGTGCCTAAATTCCTTGAGGTGTTTCTTAACATCAATCAAATGGAAACTCTTTATACACAAAATCAGATAGCCAAAAATATCACATCCAAATTCAACAACGTGGAAAGCAAATCAGCATCACAAATCATTCAATGAAACACTGAACATCAAATAATCATAGGATCAAAGAAACTTTTGATTTACAATAAATTCTAGAAAGAAGGAATTGAACCCTTTTGGTTTACAGTAGCAACACACACATCGAAACCCTAAGGCTGGAAAATAGAGAGCCCCAATCTATGGGCTGGAAAATAGAGAGCCCCAAATTTTCTTACTTATAACAGGTAGATCCATTTCCAAACCGATGTGCTCGAGGAGCTTTAATCCGTCCATATATGGAATGTGCACATCTCTTAAGACGATATCCCTTCTTGTACCTCTGGAGTTCGTTTAAGGCGTCGTCCTGTTGCATTTCATCACTTAAATTGGCCCAAACAACACAAAATCATCCCAATGAAAGATGCAATCACAAAGAATTTGCACATCTATTGAGACAATTAGAAGCAAGAACAAAGAAAACAATGATAATGCCTTACTTCCTATCAAATCCTTGATCAATTTCACAGGCATGGGATAAAAAGAGGGCAAAATTGGGAATATTGAAGATGAAAAGTTTCCAGAGAAAAAAGATTGATCAGAGGGTTTCCATTCCGGGTAGTTTCAAGTGTCACAGCTAAAAAGAAGAGAAGTTTACCTTCGTATTGGCAAGCAAGCATCTTCTCTAAGATCTTCAAGCAGGTGGGATGATCGTCGACCACAAGCAGTCGGACACCCACCGAGAACTGGAGCGCGAAAACAACACGTTTCCAGTTCAGCGGTAACTTCAATTGATGTCGGCGGTATAGAACAATCGGATCATTGGCTAAAACCCTAGAATAGAGAAATTCAACAAAAATAAAGAAATGTAGGAAACCAAGATCTCTGCAAGAAGATCAGAATTAGAAATGAGATAGAACGGGAGAAGAAGAATGAGTTTGCCAACCCTGAAATCGACGGAGTCTGTACCTGAGAAGCGGTTAAAAACGATAATCCGGACTACCGGAGATGCGCTCGCCCCTAGGGTGGGAAGCAACGGGGCGTTCTCTCTGGGGACTTGCTTGCTCCGACGCGACTTCCTGTCTTTCTTCGCCGGCGATTTGTCGCCGGCGACGGAGTCTGTACCTGAGAAGAGTTAGTTTGTGAGTAGGGATTTTAGGGAAGGAGAGGAAGGAGTGTAGAACGGTGGAGGATTCAAAGGAAGAGAACAGAGAAGTAGAGGCGTATGAAATCAGGAAAAGGAAGATCGTGGGTGAGAGAACCGCAAAAAGAAAGAGAAGATAAGGGCAAAAAAGGAAAGAAAAAAATATGAGAGGGCTCCACGTGGATAGTGTGAGAGACTTGGAAAGGCTAGAGCTTTAAGTTTTAGGGAGATGAAAACAGTTTAATTTCTTAGTGTTATACGGAGTATCTCGTATGTGAGTGGAGGATTTAAGTATTAGAAGTTTTATAGTTCATGAAATCGTGTTTGTTGTATTAAAAACGTTTGAGCTCCGTTTGGCAAAAGCAAGTAGGTTTTATAGTTCATGAAATCGTGTTTGTTGTATTAAAAACGTTTGAGCTCCGTTTGGCAAAAGCAAGTAGGTTTTCGAAGTTTAAAATTTTGATATTATATAATTTTAAATGAAATAAATATAAGATTTTAATTTTATTAGTTTTTTAAATCTAAGTTTTTCAATAGCTACTCGCTCAAGCTTTTCAGAGCTTTTGTTTTTTATTAACAAGTTTTCATCGGTTATCATAGCAATTATGGTTATCAAACACTATATTAATTTATTAATCTATATTTAACGTAAATAATCTAACAATTTCAGTTACTCCAACCGCTACCATTTTGCCAAACGCACTCGGAGTCTTTTAAATTGCGGTTGAAGTAATGTTTTTGAGTTTTTGACACCGACGCCGATGTATATCAAAGAACGTCAGACCTTCCCTTTATCAACGTTTTGGCTTGCTTTTGATACGTGCACCTCCTTCCATGTAGGTTGAAGTGAGATATTTAACTCGAAAACTTGAAGCAAGGTCGTCGATGTGCTCTCCGGCAGTTCGTTTGCAATCCCGTTATCATCGAAGTTGGTGTTATTGGCTACTCCACCCACCGCATAAAAGGAACCAAGATATATCTAACCGAATAGAAACGACGAAGAAAAAAAGAGCATCTATATGTAACCTCAATGCAATCCTTTTATCTTATGATCTATAAATTATAGAAAAAAACAGCATTAAACAGGAAAATTAAAATGGTGTTTAGTATTTCACCAATTGTTTAAAGGTCTTTTTTCCGTATTGAATTTTGAAATGACCTATTTTTGCAAATTCCATGGATGATGTATTCATATTACATTCATGCAGTAAACAAATGCCAAGTAGAATCTACACTCATTCAGAAATAGATTGAACCAAAGAAATCAATTCTGTAAAAGATTATTTTCAGTTTAGAAAAATCAACCAAAATTCCTTTTTAAAAAACTCAAAATAATACCACACTCTACCTTGTGCGGTATAAAATGGTACAGCCAAGATCTAGTGATTGGTGAGAAGAACTAACCATCTCAAAGCTTCTCCAGCTTTGGCTCCTAAATATTTCAGTTCCGAGCAAGCTGTTGTTGCTCTTGTTGAGCGATAGGAACAGCCGGTCTCCAATTTGTTCCATCCGGACTATCCATGAGCGCAATGCCCACTGCAGCCAACTCTTTCCTTACTGCATCCGATTTTTCGTAATCTTTGTTCTTCCGTGCAGTGGTCCTCTCTTCTATCTTTTGCAAAACTTCCAACTCTGTCAGCTTGGCGCGTTTTAGAGCCTTTTCTTTCAGTTGCAGTAATGCCTATTGTCACGGAAGTGATCATCAGGAGCTGAAGATTAAAACCACAGTATGAATCAACCAATTTTGTGATAACATATTTTTGTTACCTCCGAGTAGCTTGGAGGCAACAACCCGAGAACAGCCAAGATGTTCTTGATGCTTTGCTCAAGGGAGGCAAGTGATTCTATCCGCGTCTCCTGCTTCTTCCCCTGAACAGTTTCATTGACACATAGAAACAGCCAGATTATTTATTTTCACCAATGGAAATACATGGTCATTTTACAATAAAGGCAATACCTTGCGTGTGTGAAGAAGATCATTGATGGTTTTCAATGGATCAGAAAGTGCAGCCAGGACAACTGGGGTGAGAAGATCGTCAGACATCGAGGTGAAGAAGTCATTTTGGAATTTACTTATGGAATCCATGGTTGCACTGGGAATGGATTCCTTCTGACTGGCTAAACCATGTTGACCCAGAGCATCTTCGCAATCATGCAATGTCTGCAAAAGTTAACGAGACTAGATGGCATTAGCACATTGCAAGTGTGTAATGAGAGCGATATCCAATATACATCGGATCTAAACATCCAAATATTTCTCGAAGTATCTTCACAATTAGGAAATGTCTTCAAAGTTTATATAAAAATAATATCCAACATAGTTGAAAGCAGTACGATAAAAATATTTCCCGTCTACTCTCTTCTTCTATTTATTATTTTTAATGGTCGATTATGATCCATATCATGGTACAATCACATGAAAATTCAGGCAAGAAATGAAAAAATGGGACCTAGAGGGATAACAAAGTGTCTCCCAAAAGAAGCCCATCCAGAAGGCCATCTACCCAGTGTACCGAGTCATTCACAGAAATGATCAGTGATCACAACAAACAAGAGACTGACCAGGTGAACAAGAAAATTCTCTGACCACCAATCAGCCAAAGTAACATACGCACACAAAAATAAACAGAACTGTGAGATTCAACATTTGTTAGGATCTGATCATAAATCTACACCTGTTCCCTTCACCCTTGGGTGCTTTGTAGTAAAATGAAAATAAAATGAAATATTAATAACCTGAAGATAACTGCTAAATGATCAAAAGATCACCTGGTATATGTAAAAGATGCGCTCTGATGCACTTTCCAGTAGCACATCTGAATAATTTATGGGAGAACGATAGTGAGTTCCCATCAAGAAAAGTCTTAAAGCTAATGGATGATAAAGGTCGATAACCTACAAAAATGAGAAGAATATTTTACAATTGGTTCAAGCACAAATGGAATTTCATAAAAACTCACAAGAAGACACTGTTGTGAATTATTTACCTGCCGAATGGTAAAGAAGTTACCCAGTGACTTTGACATTTTCTCTGAGTCAACAGTAACAAAACCATTGTGTACCCAGTAACTAATATTACTTTCTTGACAAGCTGCACAACTCTGAACAATTTCATTTTCATGGTGGGGAAACATAAGGTCCATACCGCCACCATGTATGTCAAAGGTGTAACCCAAGTATGAAGCACTCATAGCGCTACATTCAATGTGCCATCCAGGTCTTCCAGGACCCCATGGGCTTTCCCATGATGGCTCTCCTTCTTTTGCAGACTGCAGCATCAAACACACTTCAATATCAGGGAGCTAGTACAAAATTTGAAAGGAAATCACAAGTTAACTAGCAGTCACAGCATATCAATCCAGAAATAAGACAATCAACAAACACCAAAAGAAACCTACTTTAAAGCACGTAATTTGACAGAAATCACAGCATCCGTGCTAGAAGGTTACCTTCCATAGAGCAAAATCAAAAGGATTTCTCTTCCTTGAATCAACGGCAACTCTTTCACCAGCTCGATTATCTTCCAACTTTCTGCCAGACAGTCGTCCATAGTCAGGGAATTTGTCAACTGAAAAGTAGACATCCCCATCTACATTGTAGGCGTATCCGTTCCCAACCACCTAGAGGGAAAATACAAACTGGATCAAGCCAGATGCTAAGACCTTTAAAGAGATCTCAGCGCTCTCTCAATCAGCTAAACATTAAGCAAGATTTACATATGTGACTGCATAGAGTAACTATGGACAGTGCTTTTATTGATAGCTCGTGCGGGATTAGAAGCAATAGAAGATGTAGGAAAAGGAATGCATGAAAACCTTTGTAGCTTAGGAACAATCAAAAGCTTCTAGAAGAATATTTTGACTAGATCACCTCCTTAATCATGTCAATAATTTGAGGTATATGATCAGAGACACGTGGTTGGATTGAAGGGGGTAAGCAATGAAGCTGATCCATATCTTGAAGGAACTCATCACAAAAGCGTTTGCTCAGATCAATTGGATCCTCTGCCAGCTGATTTGCTCTAGCAATTATCTACAGAATTTGAAAATTCCATACTCAGCAATCCTGTCATACATGTATAAGATAGTTGGTACACATGGTACACATATAAAGTATTAAGCCTACATGTAAACAAAATGTGAAGATGCTATCTGATGCCTACCCACACAATATGAGCTATTAGCATGTAACAAGTACTAACAAACTCAAAAGAACATACAACTTATCTAAAGCTGGGACGCAATCATTCCTTTCATAAGCACCAAAGTTATGTTGCAACTCTCTGCATAAAATATATCACCATTTTCTTTTTAATGGGAAATATTTACTTCCATAAACATAAAAAACAGTCACTTTGATGAAGTAAAATATCTCTAATGCAGCCAGAAATGTAACCCACATCATGTTCAATAGGAAAAAAAAAATAGGCACTATGAGCCACTTTTTAATAGGCAAATGGTCAATGACAGCCCATGGTGTTGTGGCACAAGTACAAACTTATACAACAATTTGGCTAACCTTGTCATCAACATCGGTGAAGTTTCGAACATAACAAACTTCATACCCCAAAAATTTTAGGTACCTGCACATAGTTCAGCACGATTAAGCACCAGTTTGATCCAAGTTTATGCTTGAACAGTGTACGGTCTATGATTAACTCCCTAAAACTTTCTAGATATACCGTTTAGGGTGTGTTTGGATTCCATTGCATTTTATTTATAATGCAATTATTTTACCTCGTTTTATGTGCGTGTTTGGTTCCAAAAATAAAAATCTCGTAAAAATCGAGTTAAAACCGTAATTTAACCAAATAACACATAAATCGAGATAAAATAATTGCATTATAATTAATACATCCTGGAATCCAAAAACATCATAATTTAAACACCTTAACAAAATTGATAACCAAACACCGCCTTATCATTTTGCATTATAAACATAATGCATTTGGAATCCAAACACACCCTTAGTCAAACAACAAGCTAACAAATATGTAAACAGCAATTTCCCGCTAACTTAAAATTTTTGATCATACATGAATTAGCAGGTAAGATCAACAATTCATATCGAAATTTAAACACCATGCTTAGACCTCTGAAAGCAGAACTTCTATGCACATAAGCAAAGCAAAAGTGAGAGAGAACCTGTAAAGAACATCAAAGGTGACATAAGCACGGGCATGGCCGATATGGCTAAAATCATAAGCCGTAATACCACACACGTACATCCCAACTTTGCCAGGCTCTTTACTCTTGAACACCTCCTTCTGCCTACTCATCGTATTATACAACCAAAACTCCCTCTTTCTCCCTCCATCTGACCAATCCCTAACATCACCATTACCAGCCCCTGAATCCAACGTACGAGCAACCTCCGAGCAAAAGCATCGAACTCCTCTCAAAACGGCGCCGTTCGTAGCAACCGAGCGTGTTCTCTGGCGGTACGGGATTCGCGACAGGGGGAGAGAAGGAAGAGAGAACGCCGTGACGAGTGAGGGCTTGCAGTAATACCTTAACACCGACAACATTATCTCTTTCTCTCTATTTCATTCACTCCTTCCCTCTAATGGCGGACCACAGCCTCGAAATCGCCACTGCAGTGCTGATTCGACAGCAGAATCGACGCCTTTCTGATCAAATTTCGACCTAATTCATCACGATTTGGGAGGGAGAAGGTCGGTAAAATTGGATTTGAATGAGCAAAGTAAGATTCGATTGCTCGAGAGGGAGAAAGCAGAAGCTTTTACAGATAGGTTTTGTAGACACAACGCAACGGCCTCGTTCAAGAGAGGATTTGTCGTCTGTGTGGTCTACACGAAAAGTGTAGCAGTATAAATTAGGAGAATTGCATTTTCTGACCTGTTTAGATACATAATTGCAAATCAAGACCAAAATGGCAAGATGTAAACAAACTTTAGAATCGTCTCGTCCCAAACAAGGGTTATTTTTTGTGATTTATTTGACTTTATTGGTGGAAAATCATGAAAAAGTAATCCTTAGGGAGAAAAATAATAAAATATATCATTTCAAACAATAAAATTAATTGGACCACAAAATAGATTCATGTTTTGGACTAAAGTGAGGATCATCTAATCCAAAACATATGTCTGTTTTGTGGTTCACTTGACTTTATTGGAAGAAAACCATGAAAAATTAACCCCTCTATCTCTATGGAGAAAAATGATAAAAATGTATCATTTCAACTAATAAAGTTAAGTGGACTACAAAATAAACCGTGATTTTGGATTAGACAATCTTCTTCGCATGTCATGCAGTGAGGATCATCTAGTTTAAAATAAGGGTCTGTTTTGTGGTTCCCTTACCTTCATTGGTGGAAAATCATGAAAAAGTAAGGTTAAGTTTGGTGAATATCCATTTTATATGTGAAAATTAAGTAAATGTCCATTTTTTAGATAATTAAGTAAATGTCAATTTTTTCCAAAAATACCCCTCATTCCCCAACTCTTCCTCCTTTGAACATTTTTAATTTTAACATGGACTAGTCAACATTGACCATGTCGGTCAACGCCTGCATTTGGTGACAGTTGTGTTATTTTTCCGGTGACAGTTATTTGTGATAATTATTTTGGTGACAGTTGACTTTTTTGGTAACATATTATAAAATATTATCACCACCAATTTTTACTAGCTACATACTATGACCAACTAAAAAATATTGTCACCAACCTATTGTCAACAACTACGAAACACTGTCATTAAATTATTTTCATCAACAAGCGAACACTGTCACCCAACATTGTCACAAATCAATTGTCACCAACTAAAAAACATTGTCACTAATCTATTATCCCCTAAACAGAGATTATTATCACCACCCCCTATTGTCACCAACCTACTTTAGTAATCTGTTGTCATCAACAATTATTTCGGTGACAATTAACTTTTTTTGTGATATTTTATTTTTTTCCGGTGATAGTGAGGGGGGAATTTTTTTCGGTGACAATTGATTATTTTTTTCTGGAGACAATTGTCGGTGAATTTTTTTTCTTGTGACAATTGTTGGTGATATAGATTTTTTTTGTGACGATTGATTTTCTTCTGGTGACAGTTGCCGATAGCACTTTTTCCGATGACAAATGTTTTTTTCCTGTTAACAGATGATTTTCTTGGTGAGAGTTGTTGGTGACGACTGTTAGTGACGAGGTTAATGACAATATATTGTCACCACAATATTGTAACCTTAAAAAGTTGTCACCATAATATTATACATCACTAAGACATTGTCATCAATCCATATTTTAAAATGTTGAACCATTAACACTCATAAAAATATGTCATCATAACGCTATTTCATAAAAAAAACTATCACCATGATACTATCCCCTCAAGACATGTCACTACCACATTATATATCAGTAAAATATTATCACCAAATAAAATTTTAAAAGTTTGACTAGTTTCTCTCACTTGAAATTGTTACCAAAATATTATTTTAACAAATATTTATGGCCATGACCATGTAACCACAAAAAAAAAATTGTCACAACCACACTAAATATTACCAAGGTATTATCAACACCCCATATTTTCAAAATTTGACCATCGACAATTACTTGAAAATTGGCACCATGATATTATTTCAATAACAAAATGTCAACATGATATCATATCCTCCAAAAACTATCATCACTACACTATTTAACACTAAGATACTATCACCAATCCATATTTTCAAAATTTGATCGTTGACTCTCTATAAAAACAGTCACTGTGATACTAGTTCGATAAAAAAAATGTCACCACGATCGTAACCTAAAAAAACAGCCATTACCAAGCTATTTATCACCAAGATATTGTCACCAACTCGTATTTTCAAATTTTGACCACAAAATTTAACAATTACTAGGAGTATAATTCTTAATTTATAAAGAAGATCTCAACATTCACAATCTCTAACGGTCAAATTTGACCACAACATTATGTGCCAGTGTAATAGTCAAGAGAATGAAACCTACTTTAAACCAGGTATAGGCCTAATCACTTCCTCCTGCAGTTGCTATGTTGGTATATCCTCAAGTTTGTAAGAATCTTATTCACCTGAAATCAAGGACAAGGAATTCCGTGAGTTTGCTCATATCAAAATCAAGTGTTCATTCGAAGATTCTGATTCGATACCAATGACACCGATACCTTCTCTTTGGCCCTAGGAGAAACCGTCGTAGAATCCCCTAAATTCCCTTTCAAATTTATATTTTCGTTACCAGTAAATGAAATCCACAATTCCTCTTGCTCATAACATAACATATCAACTAATAACTTGAACATAAATCACAATAGAAACCAAACAATAATTTTAACATCTAACACTCTAAAATAGCAAAAAACCAAATATCATCCATAACAAAACACTAATTTCAGCATCATAGTATGACCAGTTTATGATCCGAAATCAGTCTCACATGTTACTTGCACTGATCGATTCTCACATGAATCGTCATAAACAAGAAAAGAACTAACCACTAGCCACCTCTCCGTTCTCCAAGCCCGATTCTTGCTCCGTCATCTCTTAACTCGCCTCCGCCCTCTCCCATTGCCACCGCCTCGACATCGCCCACCGCGACATTATGTCTGACAATATTCTCTTCGACGATTGCAACCGCCTCAAGATCTATGACTTCGGATCCGCTGAATGGTTCCTTGGAAGCGGTGGCGAGAGAATCCTGATGTCCGACGTCGTCCACCACCATTGTTGAGATTGGATAAGAAAGAGAAAGAGACTGAGTGGCGCTGTTAGGGAATGAGATGTGGTTTGGGATTAAATTATAACAAGGGTAGTTTGGGGTTTAATAAAAAATTATGGACACTTACTTAATTATCCTTCTAAAATGGACATTTACCTAATTAGACTTTCTGAATGGATATTTGACCAAATTTTTTCAAAAAGTAACCATTTTATGGAGAAAAATAATAAAATATATCAATTAAACCAATAAAGTAAGGTAGACCACAAAATGGACCGTGATTTTTAGGGGTGGGCGTGGGACGAGATGGAACGGGACGGGACCGGGATGAGACCCGTCCCGCTTTAATTTTTCCGGGACGGGACCGGGACGGGATTCACCTTTTTTTTTGAATTCCACACGGGCCTTATGCCACACGGGACGGGACAGGACCGGGACGGGACGGGACTTGTCCCTCAAATAAAAATAATAAAATATTATAAAACTTGAAAAATAAAAAAATGTTTTCATAGTTCATGCTTCATAGAATGATATCACCATAATGTTAACATTCCCAGCAACACAATTTCATACAAAAAAACATTGTCAGCAACACAAGCCTCTTGTAACCCTAACCGATTAGAATTGAATAGAGATTTCACTATTTCAAAATGAAGAATAAATTGTTTTGTTTGCCTCCTAGAGCCCAAATCCCTAACCCCCAAAGCCCATAGTAATTTTTTATTTTCAAATTGCTTACAAGTCTTACAGTATTATTGTAACTTGTGTTTAAAAAAAATATAAATATAAATATAAATATAAATATAAATATAAATATAAATATAAATATAAATATAAATATAAATATAAATATAAATATAAATATAAATATAAATATAAATATAAATATAAATATAAATATAAATATAAATATAAATATAAATATAAATATAAATATAAATATAAATATAAATATAAATATAAATATAAATATAAAGTTGTATATATATATATAAATTATATAATATATATATGCAGGATGAGACTGAGATTTGCGGGATCCCATAGTCTTGTCCCGCATCCCGTCCCGCATAATTTTTGCGGGACGGAACCGGGACGGGATTCACTTTTTTTCCTTAAATCTCACCGAAACCGAGACGAGACCGAGATTTGCAGGATTTGTGTCCACCCCTTGATTTTAGAATATACGATCTTCTCCACATGCGACCCCTAATTTTACTTCTTTTGTTATTGAGCGTTCCAATCATATTGGACGGACAAGTAATTAATCGTTGTTTTTGTATGTGATAATATAGAAAATAACTTCTTTTTTACATGTACATGATAATACAAAGAATAATTGTTTCATCTTTTATCTTTTTGCACTCATATGATAATGAGGATATTTTTCATTTTTTTTTATATTTGTGATGAGCTCATGAGCATATTCGTTTTGTTAGAATACTGCTTAAAAGTTATTGTCGTATTTTGATGATGTGAGTATAATTTTATTAATGATAATTATCTTAGATAATCAAACTATATCCACATACATACAAATACAATAACTACCAAGCGTAGAAGAGTATTATAGGTCTATTAGAATATTTAGTACTCCATCTGTTTCCTTTTAAGTGACTTTTTTAAGTCATACACGTAGTTTTAGAACAAGCAAAACTATATTAAATATTAATATTTTAATAATATTTTTTTAATAATATTATACTTATCACCAATAAGTATGTGATTATCGAAAAAAATATTTTAAAAAATTATTATTTCATATAGTTTTTTACACCTTAAAAAACATGTCTGAATAGTAAAAAGTCAATTAAAAGGAAACGGAGGTAGTAACACTTATTGTATGTATTGATATGAAAAGATTTTTCAAATAGACAACTCACGTCATTTGATTTGACCCATGATTTTTAGAAGTATATGCATTGAGGTATTAATATAGTATCCTTATCATATGTATTTAGTGCACACAATAGATAAATTGATATTTTAAAAGATAGAGTTTTAAATGCAAATTATATCTATATATATATATATATATATATATATATATATATATATATATATATATATTAAAACCAAAACACTTTCCGCCACGTGTCATCTCCTCGTGCGAAGCTATTTTAGGCAATTCATTTTTATTTTTTCTTATATCATATCCACTAATTATGGTAAGTAAATTATCTAATATTATTTACACATTATCATTTCATACTACACTTTTAACCAATCTATATCTATATATCTATATAATATATTAAAACAGAAGCATTTTTGCCACGTGTCACAACCTTAGAACAAGATATTTATAGAAGTTAAATTATTACAGAATCAATTTATTTTGGTCAGCTAATTAATATATCCTTTAATATATCCATGTATCATCTTAATTATGTCAACTTATTCTTCTTCTTCTTCTTCTTCTTCTTCTTCTTATTATTATTATTATTATTTATATACTTTATATAATAATATTGTCTTCTTATATAATTATATTATAATTTATCTATATATCTGTATATCTATACAATATGTTAAACTACTTCTTATGTTTTAAGTATCTATATAATATCAATTTATTTTAGTCAGCTAATTAATATATCCTTTAACATATCCATGTATCATCTTAATTATGTCAACTTATTCTTCTTCTTATTATTATTATTTATATACTTTATATAATAATATTGTCTTCTTATATAATTTTATTATAATTTATCTATATATCTGTATATCTATACAATATGTTAAACTACTTCTTATGTTTTAAGTAATGAGATTAATTCAAAACTATTTTTCCAATAAAGTTACATCATATATTAACGAATAACTATTAAGAGAATCATTTTATTTATTTATTTATTTATGTTATTAACATATTCTATATTTGTAATCATCTATATAATATATTAAAACAGAAGCATTTTTGCCAGTTGTTACAACCTTAGACCAAGATATTTATAGAAGTTAAATTATTACATTTTGATGTTATGATCTCATAAATTGCTAATAGTTGAAAATTTATACATTTTTAGTAGACCTATCAATCGGGTCGGGTTCGGGTCGGATCATTTCGGGTTTCGGGTAAAACGGATCCCGCGTAGATCCGGTTTGATTTGAACTCGGATTTGACCGGGTTTCGGGTCAAATCGGGTCGATTTCGGGTTTGTCAAATTTTTCTTTTTAAATTAAAAAAATCATGATTTGGTTATTTTGTGATAATTTAAAAATGCTAAAATTAAAGACACGATTAATAAGTTTTAGTACTTGTAATTATATACTATATCCAATAAAAAATATTTAATTTTTATTATCTGTTGTAATTTTTGATAACATTTAAAAATATATAAAATATCAATTTTTTAAATAATTTTAAAAAAAATAATTTCATGCAATTAGTAATAAGTATATAATTATTTTAATATCTTAATATTTTTTAGAGTTTTTATCTTCTCAAAAAATATGATGAAAGATCAAAAATCAAATACTATGGATTGAAGGGAGTATTACACAATACAAATAAATATAAAAGTTGATTTGAAAATGAAATATCAAGTGATTGTAATTATAAAATGTAAATAAATTGAAATCTCCATAAAAAATTAATTTTATATAATTATAAATCAATCGGGTCAATCGGATCACCGGGTCAATTGGATCAATCAGGTCAAAATTACCGGGTCAATCAGGTCAACGGGTCGAAACCCAGATGACCCAGAAAATTACCGGGTTTTCGGGTTTGGGTCGGAAAAAATTTCCGGGTCCTGACCCAAATTTTACCGGGCATTCGGGTCGGGTTATGTTTTGACAGGTCTAATTTTTAGCCATCTATCTATATTTAATCATTAATGAAATGAGAATATTTTTGCTAATGTGTCATAACTCATAACCACCTTCATTTTATGGTTTTTACATATTTTTTACTTTATCAACTCCCTACATTTATAAGTCGATGCTACCTTCGTTAATCATTTATTTAATTACATAATAATAAATTTTTTATTATTAAGATTTTTTTTAACAAAACCGCGCCATGGCGCGGGCACTAAACTAGTCTATATAAAATACTAAAACAGAGGCCTGAAACGGGCTCTGGTGCGATCTCGCGTCCACGGAATTTTCTGGATTAAAGCAGGATTATTTTTGCTTACGTGGCATTTTCTGGATTAAAGTGGTATTATATTTATGGCCCACATCAATTAATAAATTAATATAGTTAGCTAAAAACTTATCTTTTTAGATCAATAATCTATCCAATATAACTTGAATTAGTTGTTATGCATATTTATTATTTTCATGCTTTTGTTAATAAACTATATTATTTATTATTTTAAAAGATGAAGAAGGAATATTTGGTGCGTTATTCTACCTTTTAGATCAAATTGAATATAATATATTTATATATAGTTTTATTTTTGTGAGCCACGTCAATTTGATTTTATTTTTTTAAGCCACGTCAATTAATTATCTAATATAATATTTTAATATAATTAATATAATAAAATATAATTTATTAACAAAACGCGCAACCGCGCGGGTAACAAATACTAGTATATATTAAAACCAAAGCACTTTCCGCCATGTGTCATCTCCTCGCGCGAAGCTATTTTAGGCAATTCATTTTTATTTTTTCATATATCATATCCACTAATTATGGTAAGTAAATTATCTAATATTATTTACACATTATCATTTCATACTACACTTTTAACCAATCTCTATCTATCTATATATCTATATATATATTAAAACCAAAGCACTTTCCGCCACGTGTCATCTCCTCGTGCGAAGCTATTTTAGGCAATTCATTTTTATTTTTTCATATATCATATCCACTAATTATGGTAAGTAAATTATCTAATATTATTTACACATTATCATTTCATACTACACTTTTAACCATCTATCTATATATTAATTAAAACCAAAGCACCTACGCCACGTGTCGCTCCCTCGCGCAAAGTTATTTTTGGCAACATTTATATTAAATATATTTAGAAATAACTTTTTTTAAACAATGGGATTAATTCAAAACTTTTTTTAATAAAGTTAATATTAACTATACAATATTATTTCATTCTATATTAATTATACAATATCATTTCAAGCTATTTTCTTTAAACAATGAGATGAATTTAAAACTTTATATATATATAGTACATTCCAAATATATGATTTTTTTGGAGCAACCAATCTATATATATATATATATATATATATATATATATATATATATATATATAACTATTTTTGTTTTTATCATAACCTTAATTTTTGTAATTTCACCTAACCAACCTAATCTACACAAAATTTCACATGATAAAATTGTTAAATGTTTTTTTGACCAATGGGATTTATTTATTCTAACTATTAAATGATAAATATTTTTTTATTAATTAGATGTCATAATCACCTTAATTTTACAATTTCCTCCCAATCAACTGAACCTAGAAAAAAAAAATCCAACTATTAAAATTTGGACAAGTTTCTTTAATTAATCTATCTATATCTAACTAATAAACCGTAAGCATTTTTTATTAGGTGTTTTAACTTATAAGCACCTTTATTTTAGGATTTTCACTCAACCAACCTATTATACTTAAATCTTAAACTAATGTAATTTTTACACATTTTTCACAAATATTAATTTTTTACTTACTTTATCAAATCAATTTTTTTCTATTTTATGTTAACGTATGGTAATAGTTTATTTCATTTTATAGCAGTAATTTAATTTTTATACTTACAAAAATTTATTTTTATTTTTTTAAAAAGAAAAATACGCGCCATGGCGCGGGGACTGTACTAGTTGTTAGCTTAAATGAATACAACATGAGATACTTTTGATATCTACTTGACTTGTGTAACGGCCCAAATATAAATATTCGGGTTACGTTTCGAAGGATTGGATACCTTCGTTCGGATCTTGCAATTCGAGTACGGATTGAGTGTGAAAACGAAGTTTTAGTGATCAAAGAAGGGATTCGCACCGTAAAGTCGCGATAGGGCCGTTAGGTTCCCCGATCCTGTCCTACTTGCCTAAGTCGCTCAAAACGTTTTAAGTTCGAAAGCATAAAGAAGGAAATATCATAATACAAGTTGCCACGGCATGGCCGGGTCAAAACCAAATACGAGGAAATAAGTAGCAAAAGTGTGGAGTTCAAGTCGGTCTTTCTCTCCCTCTCACTGCGCCATGAGATATCCCCCGCCACAACAGCACATGATCAAGTAAGGGTACGGGTACCTGAAACTAACCACGAAGTCAAGGTCGAGCCACTCATGCGGGCCCTGAAGACCTCGTTGAGAACATATAATATGCCTATACCTAGATAAAGGATGCTCTAATGCAGTGCGGAAATATTAAACACACAAGCATGCTAACAGTTTATATATATATATATATATATATATATATATATATATATATATATATATATATATATATATATATATATATATATATATATATATATATGCAAAAAGCGATTAAATGGGATCCCGCATAGAATGACAAGTGGCATGTCCCTCTCCTACTCCCGCACCCATGCTCGTTAGTGCAGGAACCGACCGCGTTTTATACTCCCGCACCCATGCTCGTTAGTGCGGGAACCGGTCGCGTTCAATATCATAACATCATCAATCGTATCAATAGTCATGCTCGTCAATTTAACAGTCTGACTCGATGAGGACAAAGCCCGATGGGACTGGACCGTCCTATGACCCTAGCAAATGACTCTAGGACTCACAATTTAACAGCCGTTCTACCATACGCAAAGAGAATACGAATGCTCGATTAATTTGTGCAACCTAAGCATGATACTACATGAATATGCGGGATGCAACACCTACACACTATATGATACATCAGGCATGAGGTTCTAACTTGAGTAAGCCCCAGAGGACTTACCTGGAAACGCAGAGCAGCAAAATAAGGCAGCGGGAGTGAGCAATCCACCAGATCAGAAATCACCTAGAAATTCCATAAATAATTTAATAAGTCTAAGTCTAATTTACACAAGCACACAAGTGTAACGGCCCGGATATAAATATCCGAGATACGTTTCGAAGGTCGGATACCTTCGTTCGGATGTTGCAATTCAGGTACGGGTCGAGGTTTCAAACCTCTAATCAATCAAAGTCTCAAAAAGTCAATTTAAACGAAAGTAAGGCGGAGTACGGTTTAGATACAAAAGCCACGGCAGAGCCGGGTCAAAACCAAGACATAAATTCTAACGTCATATAGCCAAATTAGCAGGGTTAGACAGATTTCTTTGCAATCGCCCGGGGGACTTTCCCACGCCATAGAGACAGGGAGCAATCATACCTAAAGACAATTGGTGCGAGCGGGATCAGACCGAGGCCCCAACACACCCTGTCCCACAAGCGAACATACACATACGCTAATAATAAAGATGATGCAGATGCGGAAATTAAATCACACTAACATGATCCTAATTTAAAATATGCGGAAAAGAACTGTAAAGGCGCCCAAAGAATGCCAAGTGGCATATCCCTCTCCTACCTTTGCACCCCTTCCCGTTAGTGCAGAGACTGACCAGTACGGTGCTATAGCATAGCAATATCCTCGTGGTGGTGCACTCACCCACGTTATCATCATATCATATCATATCATATCATATCATATCATCTCATATCTTGCCCGATGGTGCTGGGCTATCATATCATGCTCATATCGACTCGATAGACTCAGGGCACCCGATGGGGCTAGGCTACCCTATAACCCTAACAGAGACTCTAGGACTATCACAGATAACGACCGTTCTGTTTCATACGCATAAAGAAATAGAATGCTCAATCACAAGTGCAATCCTAGCATGATAATACATGTCATGCTTTAATGCTTATGCAACACCTAGTATGTCATATATTCACAAGCAGGTAATCTCTTTCGAATCTGAGTAAGCCCATAAAGGAACTTACCTGAAGAAGCGCAGAATCCAAGAAATAGTCAGCAATAGCAAGCAATCCAATCATGTCACAAATCACCTAACATATAATATAAGATGTGCATAAGTCTACGTCTAAGTCACACAAGGCGCCCCTAACTATCACACATAAGTTCACGAAATCATATAGTATCACTTCTTAACATTAATTCATCACTATCATCTCAACTCATCTCATCATCTTCTTTATTCATTTCCATCGATCAGCTCATATCGTCACATATCGTCTTATCCTCATATCATCTTATTAATTCAATCATATCATCTCGCATCTTGTCTCAACATTTGATCATTTCAACTCATCATTTAGAAATCATTCACCATTATTATAAATATAAGTCATATTCATACTCTAAGGTATATTCATCATATAACATATCCATAATCATGCTTATCAACCATATAATTTCACATTATAACATAATATAACATTCTCAACATATCCCGTTTTAACATATATTCATTTTAAGGCATATCATGCTTTCATAGACCAACATCTCATAATCTCATAATCGTCATATAACACATCATATCAATATCAACATATCATAAATTATACTAAACAATTATCGATATCCTAACATCATGGTCACACTCATCACATAAGATTCATCAGGTCAAACCAAGTTATCCGAAAAATCCATTTATAAACCATTGCTCTTTAAATCAACTTATTTTATTATTTTATCCAAATAAATCCGACAAGGTTAGGAGATTTCCAAAAATCTTCTTTTAGCTTATCAAACCAATTCCTTTTACTAAATCAAGTTCTAACCTTTAAAAAAAAACTTTTCCAAATTCTTTTCTTTTTAAAGTTCAAATCTCATAATATTATATCCTTAAATCTCAATAATAATATTATATCTTTAAATTGACATTACTATATCACATTAAATATATTTAAAACACGCATATAAAAATCACCATATAATAACATACTATATCCCAAATAATATTACTTTCAAAACACTTTAAATATGTAATAGTTTCAGAAAATATATATTTATCACTAATCTCATAATAATAATAATAATAATAATAATCTAATCACATAAAATATATCATACTATATAATAACATAACATATAAATGTAAAATAAACCCAAAACCTTTAAAACACCCAACCCAAAAGAAGCCCAATCGAAAAAAGGCCCAACCCGGATCGAATTGCCCAGACCCGGCCCAAGACCCAACCAAATTCGGATCCACACAAACCCAACCCAGCTGAACCGGTTTTGTTTTAATTAAAAGATTGAACTGGACCAATGAAATAAAACAGGAAACCAACCCAAAATGTACTGTTCATCGTCCCTTCCATGACTCCTCTGTCCGCTCCCAGCCTCTCGCTCTCGCTCTCGGCTAACTCGCTGCCCTCTCAGCTCGCTCTCCCTCTCTCTCTCAAGTGAACCAGAAGGAAAGAGGAACCCAATCAAAGCAAGGAAGAGAAGGAGGTGTGAGGCTCACCGAGAGGCTCGAAGGTCGCTGGAATGCTCGTCGGGCTTCGATGTGGCTCAACGGAGATCCGAGGTGCCCCTTCATGGCCTAGGACGGAAGGAAATAGATTAAGGGGGAAGCTTTATGGAGTTTCGCAGCGGAATAGAGTGTAAGGGAGGCTTACCGACCGGAATGGAGAAAACAGAGGAAGGGAGAGGTATTGGCGGCGCTGACGGTCGACTTCGGTGGCAGCTACTGGCTGAAGGAGGAAGAGAACGGATTCGTGGCTCCTCGTGGGTGCTCGCGGAAAACAGTGGGAGGGAATGGGCTTGTTGCGGCTGGCTTGGACAGCGCCTGGGTGCCCGGAGCTGCGCTTAGGGGTGCTCAGAGAGGAGCCCAATGGGGCTGTTTGAGTTGAATCAAGAAAAGGGGAAAGGTAGGCTTGGGTGGTGCTGTGGTGGCTCGGCAAAAGGAGCCAAGGAGAGGGGGATAGGTGTGTGCTTGTGTGGAGGTTGAAGTGATAGGAATGACTTGGGAAATGGGGGTTTTGAAAGCAAAAGAATGAGGAGTTGGGGGAGGGCTAGGTGTTGTTGCTGTCAAGGGCAGAAGATGCAGTCTGAATTGGCGTGGGTTGCCACTGCAACTCAGGAAGAAGATGGGAGAAACATGACAAAACAAGTGGTCCCAAAGTCAATTTGAATACCCGGAGTATAAATCTCGAAACCCGCTCACTCGATCTAATTCCGACTCAATTAAAATTTCACCCAAAAGTTCAAATCCCAATAATAGCAATAATAATGAAATCCGAAAAATATCTTCAATCTCGATATAAGAAATCGGAAACAAAATCCATTTTTAGATCAAATTCAAATTTATGCCGGAATCTGCTCCAAAAGAATTAAAATAAAATTATTCTATTCGATGACGGAATTTTCTAAATTTTCCAAAATCTTATAATTCAAATCCCACTTAAGTCAATATTAAATCAAAATTAATTCTTAATTTATAAAATAATATTTTAAAATTCCGAGTCTTTACATCATCCACCT
The DNA here is from genome assembly GCA_963922045.1 of Persicaria maculosa. Lineage (NCBI taxonomy): Eukaryota > Viridiplantae > Streptophyta > Magnoliopsida > Caryophyllales > Polygonaceae > Persicaria > Persicaria maculosa. The sequence goes on along the minus strand of OY998264.1, from coordinate 23,645,572 downwards.
CTAAAAACAAGTCTCGTCCCCGAGACTAAAACCCTTTTTAAAACTGATCAAGCTTTTCTCAAAATATAGAACCAGTTAAAATCATGCAAAAGCCCAAGTCGATTCTATCCTATATCAATCAACCAAGTTCCCAAAACTCAAGAGGTGGAATCATCCACCTCTAAGGGCTAATCCCATATTCTCTTCCTAGGTTCATCTTTCAAAATCAGTTTCAACTATCAACCTCAAGCATTATCGTGTTCAATCATCAGTCATCTCAGAACAATCTCAGGATCTCATATATCAAGATAATCGGGCCAAGCCATCAAGTTCCATCACACTAATCAACATACCAAGGGTGTTATCCTACCACTATCATGCAGGCAAGTCATTACACATCAAGGAGCTCATCGTCAATCACATCATATCAACACATATTTTGTACATCACTATCCATCATATAAGCACAGCGGCACAAAGATAGACATCAAAGCACACATCTCAAAACAAGGTGTACCCATCACTAGGTCAAGAGGTCAAAGAAATGTCTACGCTAGGCTCCTCATGAGACGCGAGTAGCTCATCTAAAACATCTCCACAACTAACTCGAATACTCTCCTCCTGACGCTCCACCAAGGAATGATCGGCCTCAACATGGAGGTCAGAATAGTCAAGAATGTGACTAGGATCGGAAATATATCGATGAAGCTAAAACACAAGAAAAACATCGCACTCTCACTAAGGGCGGGGATAAAGCTGAGGAATAAGCTACCCCTCCAGAACCTCAAAAGGATCACTCAAACCTAGGGCTCGGATTTTCTATGATGCCAAATGTCGGACCCCTCAGGTAATGATACTCTCGGCCATACGTGTGATCCCACATCAAAGATAATCTCGATCCCTCCCGATGCCTCGGAACTCGTGAATACGCTACCCGACTCTTGATGTGAACCGTCCATCTCTGTCGGGAACTATCCCCTCAGGAACTCCATAGGGCCTCGAAATCCGTCGAATGAATTCCTCATCTAGCCTCGAAACATGCTAAGTCTCCTGAATAGCGAGCAGATGCATCTCTCGCATAATCCTCTGCCTCAAATCTTAGGACCGGTGGGTTATGGGCCCACCATGCTTCCGCTGCGCCGCTCGAGTTCTACCCAGATGACCGTTCTCTTCTCAAAGTCGGCTCTCGTCAAAAGTAGTGCAAAAGGTACTAAGCTATCGGAGATAAGGAAGAAATAAAAGCGGACAACCCAAATTTCCTACGGAACCAAACATAGACCAGAACTGACGACGAGACTGAAAGACAACCTCCCAACCCAAGAACGACGATAGTGCCCTTATGGAATTCTATGAGGTTATAATGCGGCAAGTAGGATACATATAATTCAATCATGAATCATACTAGTCGCATCAATACACACTAACATGCACCTATCTCGATGAATAACGACAACACACATGGGTAGCAAAGAACATGAGCAAGTTCTACACGGACGTACACATGAGACAATCTAGCCACCTATCATTCCTCAAGTAATAAACAAGCTCGACATATTAAGAATCACGTATACATGAATTCAACAACAGATCTGCGTGGTACAAGCCAAACAAACATTGCAATATAACAAGTATCACATGTATGGTTGACTCCTCATGTTCAACAAAATCCCAGAACAACACATATACCTATTGTCATAACTAATTCAAGTCCAAATCCGTATAAATCATGGAATCATAAATCATTTTAAATCCCTTTTTATCAAGTCATATAGCATCACATAAGAATTTAAATCACATATATAGAATAACCCAAACCGGGTTTAAACCAAACCCGAGTCAACGACCAAAGAAAGGAGAGAACCGGCTCCGGCCAAGAGCCCAGACCTGGTTTTCGTCGCGGCAAATTGGCCGCTCGCCACGGCGAAATCCAGTTCTTCGTCCCTAACGAGTGATGCCTCTCGCTACGCACGACAAGCATCATTCTCTTCCTTTGTTCGTAGTCCTTGTTTGTCGCGACGACCATGGTTTTGCCGCGGCGAAACAAGCGACTGTGAGCTCGCTTTTGATCTAAACTCGATCTTTCTTTCCCAACTAATCTATCATGCTTAGATAGTCATAGATCATATAAGGGGACATGGCAAGGCTATCACAACTTATGACAAGAGTAATTGAATGAGGGTACAATTTGAGTGTGGAATTATGCAAGTCACATTTCTAAGAGCTTAGATTTCACATGATACTAGTAGTGCATGACAAGTCATGGATATATGAAAAAGGAGATGCATCGAATAACTTCACATAATAGCATGGGAGTCATAGAAGCTCAAGTAAGTCTACCATCGCAACCAACATTAATGTATATAGGAGGGATACAAGTAAGTGTGACTGGGTGAATCGTACGCATGTCATATTGCAAAACAGGATAATGCCCTTAAGGTTTCTTGTTACAAGAGAACAATACGCTATATTCATATATATATAACTATATTCATATACATAAAAGTAATCATGCGAGTATCTTACAACTATCATGGTGGGTGTGCTCATGCAAAGGTCAAGATCTCCACACGTGCAAAGATATCGTCTCAAGCAAGGTTGTAATAAGGGATGTAATATATCATGATCATACTGAGGTCATTGGAGTTTAAGATCAATGATGGCAAGATGATCATCTAAGGTGCTACTAGATACTAAGATACAGGGAACAATATAACGTCATGAATGCAATGCTTGCGTACATAAAAGGAGACAATTAAAGCACATATCCTCATGATAAGTTGCATGTGAGAAGACATACATCCTATATGATACTAAATGCATACACGGAATCTAAATACAATGTGGTGTGTGCACATGTAGGGTGTCAGACTATTCATCCTTAAAAGCATAAAAGAATATCATGGGGGCATGAAGGAACAATATCACGAGGCAAGTAGATAGACATGATACTAGTCGGAATCACATAAGGCATAATGAGCATCGAGTTGTAACATCAATCATATTTCAATGACATAAGGGACGAATGTCAACACTATCAGGGACCTATTTTAAGTAGGAACATGTCATAAAGCAAGTAGGGCATAAATGTGCGCAGGCCACAAGTCATGGGTCCTACAGGATACTAATGTCTCGGTGAAGGGCGTAGATGTGCATCACATGATACATATGCATTAAACAACTAAGCACCAATCATATGCAAGAGGTCAAGAAAACAATAACACAATCATGTGGAAGCAAGGAAGAAACATAGCGGGGAACAATAGGAGCTTAAGATAGTGTGACTTCACATGAACATAGGGGATACATGTACATGGGTATAAATCAATAATTATATGTACGACATGTATTTAACACAATGATATATATCAAGTCATACATCAAGTCACGTAATCACATATAGGGCTACCGCTATAACCAAAAGAGATTTCCAAGGGCAATATCGACTTATCCCCACCGACTTAAAAGCTCATTTCCCGTGGAATGCTTGTGCGACTCATCTCAAGAACATATAAGGGTACTTAAATTACTCCCAAAAGAAGATGGCAGAGTTTGTATAGAATCTCATGACAAGGGGACACTAGCTGACGAGAATCAAGGGGAACGACTTCACAACGACTCATTCAATCGACTCGGAACTATTCGAAGTTTGATACTCTAGCACAATGACCATCTCGTGGCATGACCTATGGCGTCAAGTACCATACTTATCACACGCTCAAGTAGTCAATGTTCCCGAACTTAATTCCCGACCAAGATTAGATTCCCATTCCATTTATGTGAAAAGACAACGATACCATAAAGAACGACTCGATCGGAACACCAATTGAGACATGGAAGAAGATAGAAGGGGAGGAAATCAGAATGAACATAATAGGCATCTCTCAACTATCACCAACCTTTAACCAAACTTCGTCGAACCAGAGATAAAACGAAATGGAAGGAACCCAACAAGTGAATCATGGAGGAGACTGCCCTATAAGACAGAAATTTCGACTACACAGAAGGAAGGGCTCCCTCGCTTATCCCACTCACATAGGAATGCAACACTCATTCTAAGTATATCAACAAATTTCTAGTTCTAGCATAATAGCACTCAACACAATATCAGTCAGTGACAGTTACAATGATCTCCTTCAACGGAGATCGTTCTCAGGCCCAAATAATACATAAAGCACATCAAGCTATCTATTGCCGCTCTTCGAGGAGCGACTGACCGGAGGGGCAAAACCTCACGATCTCTACCTAACTCGCCACTCCAACCACCTCGGTGCAATTCCTTGGAGTCTTCCAGCCCATCTGTAAAGAATAAGCTAATATTTCGCCTACCCATTTCCAATTACATCCAATAGGGATGGTCTAACGCCTTTTCTACCCACTCGATTCCCATGGTTTGATTCCATCATATTTAATAAGCCGAGTTCATATTTAATCCAATTGAGTTAGGCATATTAAATTCATTTTGCCCCTTTAAAACATCTTCAAATCCTTTGAAATTCATGGGCAATTTTCCAAAACATACGCCCGACCCTTGCGTACCCGAATTGCACAACCTCGCTCTGATACCAACTTTGTAACGGCCCGGATATAAATATCCGAGATATGTTTCGAAGGTCGGATACCTTCGTTCGGATGTTGTAATTCAGGTACGGGTCGAGGTTTCAAACCTCTAATCAATCGAAGTCTCAAAAATTCAATTTAAACGAAAGTAAGGCGGAAGTACGGTTTAGATACAAAAGCCACGGCAGAGCCGGGTCAAAACCAAGACATAAATTCTAATGTCATATAGCCAAATTAGCAGGGTTAGACAGATTTCTTTGCAATCGCCCGGGGGACTTTCCCACGCCATAGAGACAGGGAGCAATCATACCTAAAAACAATTGGTGCAAGCGGGATCAGACCGAGGCCCCAACACACCCTGTCCCACAAGCGAACATACACATACGCTAATAATAAAGATGATGCAGATGCGGAAATTAAATCACACTAACATGATCCTAATTTAAAATATGCGGAAAAGAACTGTAAAGGCGCCCAAAGAATGCCAAGTGGCATATCCCTCTCCTACCTTTGCACCCCTTCCCGTTAGTGCAGAGACTGACCAGTACGGTGCTATAGCATAGCAATATCCTCGTGGTGGTGCACTCACCCAGGTTATCATCATATCATATCATATCATATCATATCATCTCATATCTTGCCCGATGGTGCTGGGCTATCATATCATGCTCATATCGACTCGATAGACTCAGGGCACCCGATGGGGCTGGGCTACCCTATGACCCTAACAGAGACTCTAGGACTATCACAGATAACGACCGTTCTGTTTCATACGCATAAAGAAATAGAATGCTCAATCACAAGTGCAATCCTAGCATGATAATACATGGCATGCTTTAATGCTTATGCAACACTTAGTATGTCATATATTCACAAGCAGGTAATCTCTTTCGAATCTGAGTAAGCCCATAAAGGAACTTACCTGAAGAAGCGCAGAATCCAAGAAATAGTCAGCAATAGCAAGCAATCCAATCATGTCACAAATCACCTAACATATAATATAAGATGTGCATAAGTCTACGTCTAAGTCACACAAGGCGCCCCTAACTATCAAACATAAGTTCACGAAATCATATAGTATCACTTCTTAACATTAATTCATCACTATCATCTCAACTCATCTCATCATCTTCTTTATTCATTTCCATCGATCAGCTCATATCGTCACATATCGTCTTATCCTCATATCATCTTATTAATTCAATCATATCATCTCGCATCTTGTCTCAACATTTGATCATTTCAACTCATCATTTAGAAATCATTCACCATTATTATAAATATAAGTCATATTCTTACTCTAAGGTATATTCATCATATAACATATCCATAATCATGCTTATCAACCATATAATTTCACATTATAACATAATATAACATTCTCAACATATCCCGTTTTAACATATATTCATTTTAAGGCATATCATGCTTTCATAGACCAACATCTCATAATCTCATAATCGTCATATAACACATCATATCAATATCAACATATCATAAATTATACTAAACAATTATCGATATCCTAACATCATGGTCACACTCATCACATAAAATTATTCTATTCGATGACGGAATTTTCTAAATTTTCCGAAATCTTATAATTCAAATCCCACTTAAGTCAATATTAAATCGAAATTAATTCTTAATTTATAAAATAATATTTTAAAATTCCGAGTCTTTACAACAAGTTACATAAGAAACATATAAGGTACACATAATAATATAACCCATCCATTTCATCATTATCACCATTATCATTTCATCTCCATTTCTCATCTAGTCTCATTATCTCTCATAATCCGATACCTTTCTCAATGCGATCATAATATCATCATCATCATCATCCTTAGTCAACTCATCACATTCTTATTTCCATGAATTATTCCAATATCCTAAATTACCCATTTCAAATATCAAAACTTAGGAATTAGTTTAATCATATAAATCATTCTCAACAAATTAGTTTAAATAATTAAATAAATAAATCGAGGAAAGATAATCAATTACTTGACCATATAAAGGATCACAATCCATGAAATAATTAAATAACATTTACCCATTAAAATAATATAATCAAGCAACTAAATAATATTTTAAAAAAATCAGACTTTAAATATATATTGAAATAGAGAATTAAATACTCCAATTTATTCCATATCATATTCAAATAAAATTCAGAAAAAATATAAGTAAATAATTTTAGTAACTAACAAAGGGTTCACAAGTTGTTGAACTATAACCTTAAAATAACATAATTAATTAATTAATCAAATAATTCAGATTTTAATAACTTACAAATGAATAAGTAAATAATGACTTAATTAAATAAATAAATTGGAAAAATAAATTTAATAATAATTAAAATAACAATTATATAACCATCCTATAAATTATAACCCAAAATACCCAACCAAAATAAGCCCAAAACATTAGCCCAACTCGCATCCCCTTCCCGGCCCAACCCGAGCCCATTCATCAGTTAAAAAAATATGGACGTGGGCCCCATGGGGCTGACTGGGCAGGAGGGGCCCGCTCCTACTTCTTCTTCTTCATTTTCAAGCGCGCGCCCGCCCGCCTCTTCTGCTGCTACGCCTACGCATCGGCGCCCGGAGGAGACGGAGCCTCGTCGGCGAGCCATCCTCGCCTCCTCGCCCGTTCAGCCCAGGCTCGGTCTACTGCTCACCCGGACCTCCCCGTCGCTTCCCACACCCGCTCACAGCCCTCCGCTCGTACCCACGTCGCCGCCCTTAGTTCACCGGAGGGCTCACCCAACCCCCCACCCACTCTCAGCTCTCACAACCTCTCTTGATGATGAAGAACGAAAGGAAAAGAACGGGCTAAAGGTAGGTAGGAATGAAGCTTACCGAGGTGTTCTTCGAGCCTAGAAACTCGATCGATTTCGCCTCGATTCGCCTCACCGGAGTCGGATTTTCGTCGAAGGTGGCCTGGGGACAGCAAAAGGGGGTTAAAGGTCCACCTTTAATTCGTTTTGAGGCAAAATGGGAGAGAAAGGAGGGAGGTGGGCTGCTTACCGACCCCAAAACGCGAAAACAGGGGAATGGGAGGTGCTCTGCGCGAGGGGTGGCTCCGGCGACCCTCTGGGCAGCTCCTTGGGCTCCTTGTTGATCGATGTCGAGGTTGAGCAAGCTGGGGGCGAGGAGCAACCTCTGGAACAGTGCCTCGTTGGTGGTGGTGATGGTTGTTTCGAGATGGTGTTGGGGTGTTGAGTGAACCGAGAGGAGTAAAGGAAGAGGATGGTGAGGGTGGTGATGAGCAGAAAGAAGTGATGGAGGAGAGATTGCAGACTGAATTAAAAAGGAAGATTGGGTTTAAAGGCTGTCAACATTTTTTTTTTAAAGAGTGGGAGGGAAGGTGTAGGAGGCTAAAGGTGACGGGTGTTGTGTGGGAAAGGGGGAACCTCCTAGCTAGTGGTAGGGGTTTAGGGTGGCTAGGGGGTGAAAGTCAACTATAATACCCGGTAATAAACCCCGAAACCCGCTTTCCGACCTTAACCCGACACGTTTTAAAATAATTAATCAAGTCTGAATTAAATAACGAAACCCAAATATATTTTTAAGCCTTGGGAAAAATAAAGAGGAATTATTTCGTTTTCAAATTTGAGTAACGAGTTTATGCCGGAATTATTCGAAAGAATTTAAATCAGTCGTTGGCTCGAGAACGGAAATTTTTGAAAATTTTCGGAGTCTCAGAAATTGAATAAATTTTTATCAAAATTAAATTTATAACTATAAAAATATTCATTTAAAAATCTCAGTCTTTACAACTTGTGTGATAGTCATTCTGGACTACATTTATTCAATCAATAGACTCACAAGGATTCCAATATTAATTAAATTAATTTTCTTTGGTTTATACGAGTGTTTGTTTACCGGACTTGCTGTTGGCACGGCCAGATCTCGCCTTCTGCACGGTTTGAACGTCGACTTTTGGAGTTGGTAAACTGTATGCCACCGACGATTTGTGAAGGTGATAGCCATGACATTTTCCGCTTTTACAAGTGAATCTTGCAGGGCTAGCAGTTGTTGGAAATCAAATCAAATCGAAAATAAATGAAATCGAAAATGAAATTGGATTTGGGACACTGAGATCAGATGAGCGTAATGTAAATGTGTAGGGAGGAAGACGAAGCGTTGAGGGACCCAGACCTGAAATTTTCATCATTAAGTTTGTATAAGGTTTTACAAGTGTATTGGGCTTTACAAAACCTTGGGCTTTTCGACCCATACAACCAAACAACATTACAAATCTAGTATATTACATCCTACCAACAGACACATCAGCTCACAGACTTCGGGATTCGGTGTCAACGCTGGTCAATGGTCATGTCATCTTCGAACCCAGGTGTCGAGATCGAGCACACCGACTCTGGATGTCGGTGTCCACTCCATGCGGATGACGATAAAATCACCGTGCACATAACAAACTCCTTGTTTACACAACTAAAAAAAACTTGTAAAAATCCATAGTAATGCAACCAAACATTTACAAAAATCGAGATAAAAGAATTGTATGATAATTAGGCTTTCTTTAATATTTTATACTATTAAATATCAGATATTGATTTCAAAATATTGCTAAAAAAAACTTGTAAAAATCCATAGTAATGCAACCAAACATTTACAAAAATCGAGATAAAAGAATTGTATGATAATTAGGCTTTCTTTAATATTTTATACTATTAAATATCAGATATTGATTTCAAAATATTGATATCAAATGATATCTGATATACTCTTCAAAATCATTATATGATTTATATCGACAACCCTCCCAAAGCTTCAAACCCGTATATTAAGATGTTAAGTAATATCAATATAAAATGATATCTGATATCTATAGGTCATTGATACCAACCGAGGGCTTGGTGTATTTTGAAAGCCAAACACACCCTTAAACATTTTTTTATATTTTAAAAAATAAATTCTTTCGACCAAAACAAAGCTCTACACCCACCGCCTTAAAATATGAACTTCAAATCGGCCTCTCCATCGGTCGTTGATTCGTCCAACACTTCAACGCACCTGAGCAATTCAATTCCTCAAAAATACTCTCAGATCCGATACTCTGAACTCGGACCAGTATCAAATTTGGAATCTTTTGGATCCTGTCGCGGCAATTTAGGCAATTGCTCGATCTGATGATAACCACAGCTTTTTAATTTGATTTCAATCCCTGCTTTCTCCATTTGAGATTGATTTCGAGATCGTTCGGAATCGGAGAAGAAAATGGATGCTTCTTTGCCTACTACGGCAATGGCGTCGTCGGCAAAGGCGGAGAGGAGAGGCGGATCGAGATCCAAGTCGCACACTTCGTCTCAGTCTAGCGTCACCGCTACGCTTCTCCTTGCTTTTCTCTCCTGCGTCGCCTGGCTCTATGTAGTTGGCAGGTATCGTTGTTTTCTCTGCTCTCTCTGTCGTTTGTTTCTGTTGATTTGGCTGATTTTTATCTGCTTCCAATTTTTGTTGCTCTGTAGCAGTTTATTTGATGCCAATTTTTACATTTTTTAGTGAAATATATCGGGATGAAACCGTTGATTTTGATTCAGGTCAGGTGACAGTGATTATGGTTATCGATCTTAAATGCTCATGTTTTGCGGATTAAATTCGTGGTTGGAAGCTGTAAACGAGCGTTAGTGATGTAGTTGAAATATGACAATCATTTGTCCTTCTGTTGCTGTACTAAAATGAATCTAGAACGTTTAGTTAGGATTTTTCTTTTGGTTTTTGCTAAGGTATCACTTTTCTATTCATATTATTATTAGTCAGTTTTTGTAATACAGTTGAGGATGATGGTACATATGTTTGTGATAATTTCTTGAAGTTGCCCCTCATTCCTGTAATCCTGTTGATAGCAGATGTATATGTCCCCATTTGTATTTTTTGACTTGTTTGTGATCATCTGATGTGAAAATTGAAAAGTCATCTCTAAATCTCTAGCAATTGGAGTTTCATAATCTCCTAGAATTGAATAATTTTATATGAAATATTTCAAACTCATCTGACTTCCTCCTGATATTGATAAGCACGCATTGCTTGTTCATCCTCTTATAGATTATGGCAAGATGCTGAGAGCAGAACTTTGCTTTCGAACCTTCTGCAGAAAAATTTGGCTCAGGTCTCTCTCTTTCTCTAGGTTGCACTCTTGTTGTATGGTTTGCTCTTTCATTTATGGTCAGTTCAAAGATTTGAAATGCTTGTCCAAGATCTTATTTTGCTTCACTTTGGTCCTCAAACTTTTCACTTTCTTCCATTTGAGAAATTTACCTTTTTGCTATTTTATGTTAATCTCAAAGGACATGTCGTTGTATGTTATTTCTGACCAAAATGGAACAAGGGAAAGACTAGTCCAGAATTTTTACAAGAAAATGGGCTAAAAAATTATCTTGTTAAAATATTCTTCTCTTTAAGATGAAAACTACCTTAAGTTGATGAAACATGGAAGACTAGTTTATGAGGTTATACCTTGGATTAATGCTGGATTGTCTGGTCTTATATGTTTTGCAGAGGCCAAAAGTCTTATCAATTGAAGATAAGTTAATGATCTACGGATGCAAGTACTTACTCCTTCTCTTTCTCCATGTTCCTCGTCCCTAATAATATACAAAGATACCTATGTGCACCAAGCTATTGAAGTTATTTCCCTTCATGCATGTAACTGACACAATTATATATGAAGTGTTAACTGATGCAAACTTCGCTTTATGGGTCTTTGGACTTTTCCCATAAATGATAGGGACTTGCAGAAAAAGATTGTTGATATTGAGATGGAACTAACTTTGGCTAAGAGTCAAGGTTATCTCCTGAATCAGGCGAAGCGGAATGGCAAGCTTCTTGCTGTAATTGGAGTTTACACTGGATTTGGGAGTCACTTAAAGCGCAATACTTTTAGAGGATCTTGGATGCCAAAAGGTACATTCTATACAGCAATTCTCTAATAATATGTTTATTTGGTATGCCTTGACCAAGGATTGACATGTCAGTCCAATATATGCTAGATGCTGATCACTCCCCTATCCTTTATACAGTGAGTATCAACGTCTATGCAGGATTTGTTCTCTTCTTCTCCTGTATCCGAGGAAGAATTTCTAGGTGGTAATTTGAAGTGTAAAATTTATAGTTTTGTGGAATGAATATTTTTCGAAAGCTTGGCAAACATCCTTCTATGCCTATAATTTTAATGTCTTTTGCAATGCTTATGCTTCTTTAGTTGTTTCAATCAAAACCTTTAGCCATCTTAAATTACATGCATTTATAAGTTTTGAGAAAACTATAGTGCATCTGCTATTAGTTTTACATTGCTTACCGTGTTATGAACATTTTTTTTTTCATAATAACAGTTCTTTTTCTAAATACATGGTTATGAGCTACTATGATTTTATCAACATTCAAATTACATTTGCAGGTGACAAATTGAAAATGCTTGAGGAGAAAGGAGTTGTGATACGTTTTGTAATTGGACGGAGGTATTTCTCTCTTACTCCAGAACTAATTTTTGTATTAGTGGTAGGCACCAATATAATTTGATTTAAACTGTTTAGTACCAGTCCTCTCGACGACGAGGTGATTTGGCAATGATCTACTATAGCAAGATAAAAGTCATGAATGTAATAATTACCACTGTTTACTTTTCACTTTGCATTCTTGCAGTCCCAATCGTGGCGATAGTTTGGATCGCAATATTGACGTGGAAAATCAGAAAACTAAGGATTTCATGATACTTGTAAGTTGTAAGTTCAACTTCAAGGAGAGTGTTATCAGTAATTCCCATCCATGTTGCCTAATCTGTGATCAGTTTATGTCAAGATATGAACTCGAAGAAGTGATATTAGTTTAAGTGTTTTCTTTGTGATGTGCATGCATAAGCAGGCAGGTGTTATTGGACTTGCTAAATTTAGCACATTGCAAGATTTGTAGACACTACTTTCTATGGTTTTCATTGGCTGTTAGCTAGAGGTTTTCATTGGGCTTGCGCTTGGAAAATGGATATAGTTTTCCTGAGATGATAACAACTTTAGTCCAGTTCTGGATGTCTTACTGCAATTGATTTCTTTCTGCTTCCTAAAAGAAATATGTTATTTGATTGACATATCTACAAAGTGTGGGATTGTACTACATTTTCACTAATGAGGAATGTTGCTACAATTTTATATCTAAGGTAAAGTTGCAAAAATATTTCAAGAGTGAATTTGGAGTCATTTGAAGAATCGCCTAGGAAATGTTTTTTAAATGTGTTCTGATGCTAGTAGATACTTATTCAAATGGTGTCTGTACATCTACATAATTATAATCGAATGTTGTTTCTGAAATTAGTTTCGTGATGAGATTGTGGTATGCTGCTTTCAGGAGAGTCACGAGGAGGCTGAGGAAGAGATACCCAAGAAAACAAAGTCCTTTTTCACTGCAGCAGTTCAGAACTGGGATGCAGAATTCTATGTCAAAGTTGATGACGGCATTGACCTTGATCTTGGTAGCTCAAAGAAGTTTTATCTTATTTTAATTAATAGGTTCTTCAATGTCTGACCAAGTAAATGTTTGATATTAAACGTGTCCGTGATTGTTTGTTTAACAGATGGACTAATCGCCCTTCTTGAGAAACGACGCAGTCAAGATAGCGGATATATTGGATGTATGAAGTCTGGAGATGTTGTAACTGAAGAGTAAATCCTCCACCCCTTATATCACTTCTTGCCCTTTTGCTTTGTTTGTGCTTGTACAGATTCGTTGAATGATGGTATTTATTAAGTAAAGTGGTTCGGGGGATAGAAAATTTTAGAGAAAAAGATAGTAAATGAGAATTTTCAGTGCCCGTTGAAATTTATGGAAAGGAAAGGGGATAGGGAATTGAGATAGTAAATTGAATAAAGATTCCATAAGCTTTTGTCCAGGTGCTTCAATTTTTTGTGTCTAAAGGAGAGCATGAAGGAATAATTCTCTAATTTTCTACCTCGTGTCAAATATGGGGAATGAAATGGAGGGACTGAAACCAAAATTTTTATGGAAAATGAGAGAGCGTGAGGTGGGACTAAAATTATGATAAATGAATAATAACTAAAAAGTGGACTAATTCGTTTAATCGTTCCTTTACCTTTCCATTTCCATAATGTGAAACCAAATACCCCTTTATTGAGAAATCAAGGCTCCAGAGGATAAAAAAGTTATATAGATGTTAGTTGATTAAAAGGAAATTCGTACAATCATATATTTGTAAGAACTTTCCCAGATAAGCTAGTATTTTAATAGGCAATAAAAAAATAGGAAATGGGATAAAAAGGTGTGCAGTAACTAAGTGGTATTATCATTGCTCTATAGAGATATCAGTTCATGTTCTTTCATAAACATGCATAGGTGGTATTATCATTGCTCACCTCCTCACTAAAATACACAAACTAATAAGTATATCACTATATCCTCGTATAGTAGAGTTCTAATAGCTTCTTGGAAATTAATGAATTATACCTAGTGCAAATACTTGCTATTTCCAAAGCTGCTCTTTTGGATTTGGATTGCCGTTTAGCTCTCACACTGCTATTTAGATGTTGTCTTATTGATTTCTACTGTTTTAAATTTTGCTTCTTTCAAATAACTCTGGACCTCTGGTTGCTGCTTCTTCCTCAACATGAGTTTGGGCTGATTTTTTATGGTTTTGAGAACTCTAATGATTTTGTTATAGGGGAAAGCAGTGGTATGAGCCTGATTGGTGGAAATTCGGGGATCAGAAAACGTAAGTGCAATAACAGTATCTATTATCTACACTACATTTCCTGTGAATTTGCTGAGTTTTGCCTTTTTAACTGCTGATAATGGTGGTTGCTTTTGTAACGTTTCATGTCTGTTTAGTTTTGGCTGATTGAGATTTTGAGATAAAGGAATGATATTTCAAAAGAAAAATTTTAGTGACAAAGTGAACAAAAATGCAGCTTGCGCATACTCCATTTTGGTCTGTTTGTAGTATCCAAACCAGCTTCTTTTTTTTTGGACTGAAGTTGTGATATATTTCCACCAGCTTTGTGAAGCATACATGCATGATGCAAATGACTCATTCTCTTTTTAGTTTGAATGCCTTCTTCTATTCAATGATTACGTTGAGTGATGTGCACATAATTAATTACATAGGGTTAATTAATTTATGGCAGGTATTTTCGACATGCTGGTGGATCACTTATCATCCTTTCTAAAAGTTTAGCTGACTATATCTTTGTGAATAGGTCAGTGCCTACCCTTTTACTTGATTAGTGAGAGAATCCACATGCTCTATTGCACTGCTCTTTCAACTGAGTCTGAAACAAGAAATATGAAGACCGAGTCCTAATGACCAGAACTTCGTTAACGATTCTAAACAAATTCTTTCCTAACAAACTATGATGATAAGAGTGAATGAATGCTTAATGACTTTGTTAACAATGTATATTTGAATTCTATTCTGGGATATAATCTATTTAACATACAAAAAAATACAGTCTTTTAACTGATCTATAAGGCCTTTTCAATGTTTTTTTTTCCTGGAAAGTATAAGCTTAAAGGTATAAATTTCATGTACCACATTTTAACAGCACTTGTAAGTTCTATTAGAATCTGATACAGTGAATGGTGCACATTAAGTTGTCTAGCAGTTTGACCACGATCCATGTACTACCTCCTTAATTTGCGGTGGCTGCTTTGTCTCAGTGCATCTCTCAAGACATATGCCCATGATGACACATCAATTGGTTCATGGATGATTGGATTGCAAGTAACTTATATTGATGACACACGACTTTGTTGCAGCAGTTCGACACAAGGTAACACACTTCGTTGTTTTTGCAATCTCAAATTTTTGTCATGTCAGAAACCTGCAGCTGACATTTTGGTGGGACACTGCTTGTGGTTAGTTAGCTATTAGTATCGTCGAAGAACTTGCCCTTCCTGTTGCACCTCCTTATAACTAGTCATTACGAGGGTAGACCTTGTCAATTTGTTCGGTTGTGGGAAATTGGAGGAGATAAATAGAAGGAACTCCATTCTTGTTTGGTAACTAGGGTAAATTCAAGAATGCTCTAATCCATGAGCTGCACCATTCAAGATTTAGAGTAATGTTTCAACTTCCCGTTTATGTGAACTGTAGCACAGACTAAGCATGTTTTTTTTGGGGCTTGTCTTCTCGCTTATGTCGGTGAGAGCATTGGCATAACAGTATAACAAGGTGGGTGATCAACTAATCATTCTTATCCTTGTCGGTTCACCTGCAGATAAGGTCTGTTCACTGGCTTGATTGGAAGATCAGCATCCATCGCCTTTCACCCGATAGAACACCTCCATCTTATTGGAGCAAGTTACAGTTATGGCCAAGCCCCAGCGAGACCATCGCATCGGAACCAACTATCCTTTCAGAGGGTAAATTGTTCAAAGAAATTACAGTATGTTAGTTGCTCCACCGAAATGTATTTACATACATTTATAAATATAGCTAGAAGAACCCTCGGACCAACGTTGAGATTGCACTCTGGTATGTTTAAAGAGTTTTTTTTTCTGCATAATAATAATATGCAATTTTGCAGGCCTGAGATGGTTTGTTAATCATTTTTTGTTCATCAATCATTGAACGTTTGCTCATTACTTGGTGTAATCACTTCATTCAAAGACACCCGAATCTATCACTTCTGAGAAACTTGAAATTTCCATTTCTGAAAAAACCACCTTTGGAGGGAGTTGAAATGAAACCAGTTGTAGCTCGACTGCTCGAGGGATCGAAGAAATTCGAAAACCGGAGAAACATAAATGTGAGAATCACATATAATTATGGACAATTAAGTTTGTGAAATAACTTTGTTTTTAACAAGATCGACGTCTTCGCCAACTTTGGTTTGGTTCAGCAGTGCCAAACGTTGATGGGTGATATGAGGTAGAAAGTGCAGGTTCGTATTATCCGAAGCAAGTTGTCGACACACTCGCTAACTGATCTTTGCAGTTTTCAAATGTTTTTGATGATAGTTTTCAAATGTTTTTGATGATAATTTATGAAACTGCAAAGCATCCAAAACAGCTTTGTTAATGGAGTCTGGATTCTCTACAACACCCGGTACACCCTACGGTGCACCACGAAATTATTTCGAGTATAATTTTACTTTAAAAAATATATTTATATTCCACATACTTTTATATATATATAGGGATGCGCTCCGGTGAAAACCAAAATTGCGGTAGAAACCCGTGAGGACCGGCTTTTTAGCCCGGTTCACTTGCTTTATAGCCCGGTTATGAATAGAACCGATCTATAAAGTGATAAATTTTAGTCCGGTTTTGAATAAAACCGAGCTATAAAGTCACTATGTAATTTTAAAACATTAGCTTTTTAGCACGATTTTTCGGTTTGACCGAACTATAAAGTCACGTGTTATTTTAAAACTGGAGTTTTTAGCACGGTTTTTAGGTTGAACCGAGTTGTAAAGTCACCGTGTGATTGAGGTTTTTAGCACGGGTTTAAAAAAAACCAAGATATAAAGTAGTCCTCACGGGTTTTTACCACAATTTGAGGTTTTCACCGGAGTCAATCCCTATATATATATATATATATATTTATAAACTTTTTTTTTTGGAAAAAATCATGTTTTAAAAAAAAATAAAATTTATTTTCTAATATAATTGATCTTTTAATTTTATAAAATTTTTAAAATGATTTTTTTATAATAAAAGTTTATAAACATATAAATATAAGTATGTGGAATGTAAATATATTTTTAATTTTTTTAAAAGTAAAATTATATCCGAAATAATTTCGTGATGGACCGTAGGGTGTTGTAGAGGATACGGACTCTTGTTAATGAATTAACAGAAAAATATAAACTGGAATTTGAAGGCCTAAAATGTGCCAGCCTCCAGCTCCCAAGCTGCCTCGATCAATTGCTTTGCTTGAGTGTACCGCGCCCATGAAAGCCGTTGTTCAGCTTCGTCACCAGCGAAAGACAATCCGTCTCCACAGCTATGTGCCTCCATCCCCTCTCCTTCGCCATCTCCACTGCCCACACGACCGCCTCAGCTTCCGCCACCTCAACCTCCGGTGTGAACTCGACGCTACGGTGACCAGCCAAGCCACCAAATCACCAACATCCTCCCCCTCTCGTCCCGGCCAACGACCCCCAGCCCCGAACCTTTTTCCTTGGACACTGCTGCATCGCAGTTCAACTTAACCATCCCCTCCCCCGGCTTCACCCAACGACCCCCACCTCCTTGTTCCTGCACCAGTAGACCACTACCACAGCTGGCCCGGCACTTCCTGTGTCCCTCCAACAGTTCATCAACTCCCCTTACCACATCCATAGGATCACTAATTAATCCTTCCCTCGAAGATCAACTTGTTCTGAGCTTCCCAAATCCCTCCATAACGTCACGGCCCATCTCTGCTACTCCTATTTCGTTCCCACAGTGTACACCCGCATCAACCCGCGTCAACGTTCCCATCACAGACCTCCCTTCTCGAAACCGCATCAATGGCGGCGGCAACTTCCATACTTTATATGCATTCCCACATTCAAACAGTGCATGAAATCCATCCTACTTTCTCCCACATCCACATGCTTGACAGCATTCCTTCTCAACAATTTTCCTCCTAAATAAATTACTTTTTCAAGGTAAAACATCCCTTCCTGCTCACCACACAAATGATTTGACCATGGGGATGACGTCCAGCTTCCATAGCTTATTCCAAACCCTCCTCTGAGCGTCACTTTCAGCTTGTCCCGGCCTACCTTCGGCCACAACCTTCTCTTCAATGAGCATATGATACACCGATCTTTTTTTTTGTTGGGGTATGATACACCGATCTAACTATGAATTCTCCATTCTTATTGTAGGCCCAAACTAGCTCATCATCACTAAGGGGACTTACAAGGCACATACGAAGAACCAGCTCGGCATCACACGACAGAATTACTTCTCGGACCCTCCGTTCGTCCACTTCGTCCCACCTACCATCTTCGACGACAAAGGCCGCGCTGCAGGGACTGAAAGGTGACGGGCTGTGGTTGTAGTAGCTGGACAGACTAGAGTTGACATGGGTAGTGCCATCAGGGATGGGGGTCTCGCAGCAGCCTAATCTGGAGCAAGTCCCATTTTCAATAGTATAATCCCTGGAGGTGCAGTAGGTGTTGCACCCAGTGTAGTAGTAGTAGTCGTTGCCGTATCGATAGCCTTGGAAGGTATCTTTGGTGTCGCAACCAATGGCTACGAACTTATTACTGGTGGTGTTAACCGTGAAATCCGCCATATACAGGTATGAATTAATCCAGTGAGAGGACTGGTTGCTTTGGTAACAATCATAAGCTACTAGGGTGTTAAGACATATAGAGAATATAGGTTTGTGAGGAAAGCTTAATTTTTTTGATTTACAATGTAAGAATATATAGGTTTACAATGCTTGGAGATTAAGGTACTAGAATAGGATATACACAAAAGATACGAGATAAACAACTTGATCAAAATAAAAGATATGATGTTATCCTAATACCCCCCCTGCAAGCTCATGGCGAAGGCCGCACATGAAGCTTGTCACGAAGAGTAACGAACCGGCCACTGCCAACGGCCTTGGTGAAGATGTCCGCGGTTTGGTCTAAAGACCGAATGTGACAAACAACAAGGTCCCCAACCTCTACTTGCTCACGGACGAAGAAGTAATTGATGCGAATGTGCTTGGACCGTTGATGCAATATCGGATTAGCGGACATATAAGTGGCACTGAGGTTGTCGCACAGGACAATGGGCAAGCCTGCGAGTGGAGCCTGAAGCTCAGATATAAGTTGACGAAGCCAGAGAAGTTCAGCAGCGATGAAGGCTATAATGCGATACTCAGCTTCAGTGCTAGAGCGAGCAACAACCTTTTGTTTGCGAGAGGACCAGCTGACAAGGTTACCTCCATAAAAGATGGCGAAGCCATGTTGGGAACGGCAATCATCTATGTCAGAAGCCCAACCAGCATCCGTGAAGGCAACCAGACGGGTGTCAGTCGCTGATCGAAGACGTAAGCCATGAGAAAGAGTACCTTTGAGGAAGCGGAGAATACGCTTGACAGCGGACTAATGAATCTCAGTGGGGTTGTGCATAAACTGACATACCCTGTTGACAGCATAAGATATCTCTGGACGAGTGATAGTGACATACTGAAGGGCACCAACAATGCTCCTATACAGATGAGGATCGGCGACAGGGTCACCAGTTTGGATCAAACGAGAGCCAGGTTCGGCCGGAGATGCAATAGGTTTGGCGTCTGTCATCTTGCTACGGTGAAGCAAGTCTCGAATGTACTTCTGCTGAGTCAACAAAATAGATCCATCCTGAGGAAGAAGTTCAATGCCAAGTAAATAGTGCAGAACCCCTAAATCAGGAGGGAGAATGCACCATTCAGGAGGTGAACAAACTGATCAATTGCTGATGAGGAGGAGCCGGTGATGATGAGATTGTCAACATAGACAAAAACCAATAAGGTAAAGCCACGAGCTCGACAAATGAAGAGGGATGAGTCAGACTTACATGCTGAAAACTGATTCTGCAAGAGAAAGAGCTTGAGCTTGGTGAACCAAGCCCGAGGTGCTTGTTTGAGGCCATACAAGGCCTTCCGAAGGCGACAGACATGGGTAGGCCGAGTGCGATCGACGAAGCCAAGAGGCTGATCCATAAAGACCTGTTCAGAGAGATCACCATTCAGAAAGGCATTATTGATGTCTACCCGGCGAAGAGGCCATTTGTGGGTGATGGCGAGACACAGGATGACGCGAATGGTGGTCGGCTTGATCACTGGGCTGAAAGTGTCAAAGTAGTCCACTCATTCCTCCTGATTGAAGTCTTTGGCCACAAGGCGAGCTTTGTGACGCTCAATGGATCTATCTGCATGACGTTTGATCCTATATACCCATTTACATCCAACAATGTTAGTCTTAGGAGGACGCGGGACAATGTCCCAAGTCCCATTGCGAACGAGTGCATCATATTCAACCTGCATTGCATTTTGCCATTCAGGGAATTTGGAGGCTTGACTAAAGGTTTTAGGTTCAGGATAAGAATCTGTGGAGGGTGGGAGGGGGTGTTTTGTGGTGGTGAGCGCTTTGGGTTTATCACACACAAAGTCCTTCAGAAGGACTGATGGGTGTCGCTGTCTGGTGCTCTGCCGAGGGAGAGGTGGGGGCGGCGGTGGAGGGGAATCCGAAACCGCCGAGGTGGATGAGGAGGTAGAGGAAGGAGTAGCCATACCGTGGGATGCCGAGTCGGAAGCTCCAGAAGATGCCGAGAGTGGTGTTGGTGATGCCGGCGGTGTGACCTCATCCTCAAGCCGGAATGGGATAGGTGGAGATATCGGACTGACTGTAGGGGACTTAGGGAGAATAGATTCCGCCTGCTGAAGTATGGAGAGAGGTGTTCGGGAGACCGTGGGGGCATGCTTAGCGTTGGAAGGGGACTCATGAGATGGATATGGGAACACAGACTCATCGAAGATGACATGACGGGTGATATAGAGATGACGAGTTGGGACATGAAAGCACATGTATCCCTTGTGTTTGGAGCTGTAGCCGACAAAGACACAAGGAAGGGACCGAAATTTGAGCTTATTGACGTTGTAGGGTCGGATGAATGGGTAGCATAGACAACCAAACGACTTGAGAAACCCATAGTCAGGACCCTTCCCATACAGACATTCATAAGGTGATTTGTTTTGGAGAATAGGGGTGAGGGTGCGATTGTGAAGGTAGACAGAAGTCTGAAAGGCATGCTCCCAGTGGCAGGTAGGCATATGAGCATGAGCGATAAGAGCTAAACCTTTTTCATCGATAGTGCGATGACGCCGTTCGGCTGCACCATTATGAGATTGAGTGTGAGGGAAAGAGACCCGGTGCAGAATACCCTGTGTTTGTAAGTAGGCGGAAACATTTCGATATTCACCACCCCAATCAGATTGCAGATGTTTGATTTTGGTGGAGAATTGGGTTTCAACCATCTTTTGGAACAAGTGAAATATGGGAAGAACCTGGGATTTCTGAGATAAGAAATATATCCACACAAACTTGGTGCAATCATCAACAAAAATCAGGAAATAGCGATTGGCATTAATAGAAGTAACGGGGACCGGACCCCAAACGTCTGAATAAACAAGCTCAAAAGGAGATAAACTAGACTGATGAGAGTTTTGTAATGGTAAACGATGACTCTTTGCTAACTGACAGGACTCACAAATAGAATGCAAATTGTTTGAAGAGAGAGGCAAGTTAAATCTAGAAATTAAACGACGAAGCGAGGACTCATGAGGATGACCAAGGCGGTGATGCCAAGTCTGTAGACTGGTCCGCTCGCCGAGGAAGACACGAGGAGGAGAGGATGAGGGCGGTAACCGCGGCTGAGGGACACCGAGGCGATAAAGACCATTCGCAACGGTTCCTTTTAGGAGCAACCGACCCTGCAAATCCTTTACAAGACAACAAGATCGATAAAATAGCATGTAGACATCATTGTCACGGGTTAGTTGGGAGACACTAAGCAAATTTTTGGTGATTTGAGGCACAAATAAGACATTATGCAATTGCAGAGTTCGATTATGCGCAGGTAAAACAGATTTTCCCAATTTCGCAATAGGAAGGGACATACCGTTGCCAACCTGAAGACCGTCATTGCCAGAGTAATCGGTGCTCACAGACATGTTGCCAAAGTTGTTGGTGATGTGATTGGTGGCTCCGGAGTCAACATACCAAGCGGGATCGACAATGGCAGACGGAGGAACCATGACATTGTACGCGTTGCGGTGCTGAGGGGCGGATCTGTTGGAGCCAGAGCCGTCACGGAATGCCCCCAATCCAGGTCCCTGATGCTGCGAGGGCTGGCGGCAATAGGTGGGAGGGAAGTCCAAACATTGAGACGTTGGAAACAGTTAAGCGCCTCGTGATTGGTACGCTTGCAGATTTGGCAGGGGACGCGAGGGCGATTCGAAGGTGGCGAATCTGAGGCTGCAGGAGACTCGCGATTGCGAGTCGAAGTCCGCTGGTTGTGCGAGCTACCCTTGCTGCAGTGTTAGCGGAGGGCTGCTACTCCTGCAGGGTCTGGAGGCGTTGGCTCTGACGATCCTCCACTTGAAGAAGAAGACCGAAGAGTTCCTCCGAGGTGATTGGTCCGGGCTGCATATGGAAGGAGGTTCTAAAGGCGTTGTAGGAGGCATCCAATCCATGGAGGACGCACGCAACGAAGTCATCATCGGGCACAACATGGTTGCACTTGGCAAGGGAATCAGCAAAGGAGCGCTTTTTCTCAAAGTACTCCATGATAGAGAGGTTGCCTTTGGCGAAGGACTGCATCTGTTGCTTGAGATGCATCTCACGAGCCTTCGTTTAGGCATGAAACATCCGCTCCAGAGTGGCCCAGGTAGCAGAGGTGGTGGCGGCTCTAGCGACATGGGCAAGGAGGGGAGCGGAGAGGGTTGATCGAATCCACAAAAGGACGAGACGATCCTTACGCCTCCATACGGCAAAGGCTGGATTTTCAGCCAGTGGAGCGGAAGAGGAATTGTCATCAGAGGGGGTCGGCGATGGGAGATGTGTGGGAGGAGCAGAGTCGGTGGTAAGGAAAAGATCGAGTTCATAGGGTTCAAGGGCGGATTTGACGGTTTGACGCCAAACTGTGTAATTGGTTCGTTCAAGCTTGATAGTGAAGTTAGGGAGACTGATGGTGGGCGAAGAGAGGTCGGCGGCATCCTGAAGGGGGTTGAGGTTGTCGGTTTTGGTGGCGGTGGTGGATGAAGAGGAGGATGAGTCGGTCGACATGGTGACTCGAAGGGAAGGAGCTAGGGTTAGGTGCGGAAGAGGATCGAAAATTAGGCTGATACCATATAGAGAATATAGGTTTGTGAGGAAAGCTTAATTTCTTTGATTTACAATGTAAGAATATATAGGTTTACAATGCTTGGAGATTAAGGATCTCCTAGAATAGGATATACACAAAAGATACGAGATAATCAACTTGATCAAAATAAAAGATATGATGTTATCCTAATAACACGCAAGGAATGGTCATCGAGAGTGACACTGAGAACCTGAAGGTTTGTACCGTAAATTGGGGTGGGAGGATTGGTGGTGGAGTTACAAGATGCTATAGTAAACGACATAGCTGAAACTGCTGGTATCAGTGTGATTGTAGAAGCATCCGTTGCCGATGCCGAAAGGGTAGGGGATTTTGACACCGCCGCATTCATCTTGGCAACCAGGTTTTTCCATTTGCTAAGCTGCACTGCTCATCAAAGATGTGATGACTCCGAGTACTACCTGCAACAAAACTAGCAACATTTTCCGCTTTTTTCTTTTACTGTTTTCAATTCTAGCTGGCTTGATTGAGAATTTTTTTTGTAAATAGCCAAAAATCGAGAAAATATTAGGGAACTAGCTAAAATCCGAAATATTTTAGCGATTTAGCTAAAACAAACACCCAAGGTTTTAAAAAAATATATTAAAAAACGTAAGTCGCTGTTATAAACAGTGACTTACATGTATTTTGTTTTTTTAAAAAAAATTTTGGGTTTAAATTCATTAACATTAATAGAAATGGAAAAAAAAATACATTTTTAGGGAGAGTCGCTGTTACAAACAACGACTCTCCCTTTTTTATTTTTTTAAAGTATTGGGGTTCAGTTATCCAAATTGGAAAAAAACATATATTGGGAGAGTCGCTGTTACAAACAACGACTCTCCCTTTTTTTTTAAGTTTTTTGTCATTTAAAACTGAAAACGAAAAAAAAAAACACAGAGTCGTTTTTAGTAACAGCGACTCTATGGTTGTGTCAACGAGATTCTCTGCACCCCTGCCCTGCTTGTCTCGTCTGCCGAAGGGAATATATTCCCTGGTCACCCTTCTCCTCCCTGAAACACCGTAACCTCCCCTCTATTTAACCTAGCGCCATTGGAGTCGACACAACCACATTTTGTTTACATATATTTACGAAATATATATGTATTCGTAAACTGATGTAATGGGTAATTTATACCCGACGTTATGAAAATTGACAGCTCTTGGGGCATGGGGTCGTGCGCATTGTTCCATGATGGAGTTATACCCCCAGCTGCTTTCATGATAATCTCACTGGCCTTCTCTCTTGTCACTTTGATATCGTCACCCTCCGGATCGTCAGTGCCCTCCTCTTCTTGATCCAAATCGTCTTCATGGTCGATCCCAAATGCATCAGCTCGAACCGATGTTCAACGCCGGCCAAGAGACCGGTGAATCCCCCCGTACCGATGTACGATATATATTGTCCGTTGTTGTCCATATCTATATGCACATGTATTATGTATTGTTAATAACCCATGTACTATATAAATCATTTTTCACTTCTACTATTTCATATACTCCCTAATTTCCCCAATTTGTTAATAATTACCAAATTTCTCTAGTTTTTGTGTAGAATGTACTATATAATTCATTTGTCACATCTACTCATTCATATAACAAATCTAAAATTACAACTTCACAACATGATCGATCATATAGCAAAAACAAAAAAAAAATTCATCCTTATTTTTGTCTTCTAAAATTTCAAATTAGATTTCTAGTTTTTTTAATCTAAAATTCCACCATTTCATATAAATTTATTTTCCAAATTATTCGGCTCATATAAATACATAACTTCAAAGTATAACATTTTTCATTGTAATTAACCTTTCAAATAAGAATTCTAACTTTGCAACATTCCCACATTTTGATATAAATTAAATTTCCTAATTATTCGGACCATATAAAAATTTTGTCCCCGAATTTTTTCAAACATTCCTATATAACATTATTTATCATACAAAATTATTTCATATAATCTTTCAACAACTACATAATTTCATCATTTTCATACAAAATTCATGACTACATTTTTTCTCACCACATGAAATTATATATTAGTTACAACTATATAATACTTACAAATTCAAGATTTTCCCGTACATATCAATTATACAACTGATTATAAAAATAAATCAATTCTACAACTATGTTTTTCGATTATAATATTTTTCCGACAACATACAAAATTAAGATTTCATTACTTACCTTTTTGTCGGGATTGTCGGAGTCTTGTGGGATCAAGGTCGCTGTTGTCGCCTTCCGGAATGCTCCTGTCGGGCCCTCTTCAATGGCAACTCTGGCGGCGGTTTCCAACTCCAAATGGCGGCAGTCTCCACGCCGGTTTCCGTCCGGATTTGGGACGATTCTGGGTAATTGGAGGGTTGTGGGTTGTGGGACGACAGAATGGGACTTTCGAAAATTGAAGGTTAGAGGTGTTCGTCGATGGCGGTTTCGACTTCAAAGGGTTAGGGTTAAATAGGCGGGGGCAGTTTTGTTTTTTGTGGAAGAAGAGGGGTGAGTCGCTGTTATTAACAGCGACTCATGTATTCCCCAAATCGAATGTCTGCACCACACAGTCTGGGCCAGGGCAGAGATTCCCTCTGACCGAGTGGGAGACCCCAGAGTCCCTGTTTAGAACAGCGACTCTGGTTTTTTTATTTTTTTTCTTTTCCATTGCTTTAAATGACAGAAAACTTAAAAAATAAAAATAAAAAAGGGAGAGTCACTGTTTGTAACAGCGACTCTCCCAATATATGTTTTTTTTAATTCGGATAACTGAACCCCAAAACTTAAAAAAAAATAAAAAAGGGAGAGTCGCTGTTACAAACAGCGACTCTCCCTAAAAATGTTTTTTTTTCATTTCTGTTATTGTTGATGAAATTAAACCCCAAAAATTAAAAAAAACACGAAATACACATAAGTCGCTGTTTATAACGACTTATATTTTTTAATTTTTTTTGAAAAACCTTGGGTAAAGTCGCTGTTACAAACAACGACTTTACCTTGTTTTGGCTGAATCGCTAAAATCTTTCGGAATTTGGCTATTCCCCTAATTATTTCTTGATTTTTGGCTATTTACAAAAAAAATTCCTTGATTGATCACAAGGCTCACAGCTATATAAAATGATCAGATGAAGTAATTAAGGAATTTAAAAAAATTAAAGGACTATAAAACGCAGCCTTAACAATTCAACTCGATTAGGTTCCAACAAAAGAAAAAATCAATTCAAGTGACTATAATTCAGCTTAGCGTATGTAAAGGAATAAACTAATTAATTAGGATTTGTTAGTATATAGGGAAGAAGAGAGCAGAGAAGAGGTAGAAATGAGAAATCTCTATTATTTGTGTGTCCATCTTGAAGAGCACAAAGCCATATATATAGGCCATACATAAATTGTGTCATCATGGTGGGAGTTTAGAAGGTAAAAGGTAAGGGAGGTGAACAATCCACTGGTTCCACCCATTAGTTTTACAACACTCTCCCTTGAATGTACACCTCTAACATTATAAATTGTCTCGTTAAAACCTCGCCTAGAAAAACCCAATGGGACAAAAACTAGGACTAAGGGAAAAAGAGTACAGATGTTGTTTGATATGCTTTGGTGATACTACCTTGTAAAAAACCTTGTCGGGAAAACCCATTGGGACAAAACCTGATCGAATGAAAAAAAGAGTGCAATGCGTATATTCTCCCCCTGAATTCAACATTTTTCTTGCAGCGCTAGCTTTCCTATTTTGATAAGCTCTTCAAATTTATTGGTAATTCTAACTTCATAAGCTTCATGGTCGAGTCTGAACATTGTCTTTGATGTGTACAAGATGAAATGTCTTCATATATTACAATGACATCGAGACGCTTGACTTATATGTCTTGGTGTTGAGCTGCTTTCAATGCACAATCATAAAGTACTTCAGGACCTAACGTGCACTTTATCATTTGATATGGGGGATCTATTGTATTTACTGGTGCATAAGTTGCCTCGTTAAAAACCTTACATTGGAAAACACAGTTGGATAAAAAAAATCAAGATTAAGGAAAAGAGTACAACTTTGTATGGTACTTCGGAACCTAATACAATGTCACCACTTCACAATTATACGATACTTCAAGTACTTTAAGTACCTTTTAGCTTAACCGCGTACATATGACGAGGCAGTTGAGGCTTTCATATTGATGCTTCGGGCATTTCAAATTAATCAATCATTTTCATTTATATTCGTTTATTAACGATCAATTTGAGTATGCAAATATTATGCCCGTCAATTACGCTTGGAGTCAGTTCATTGAAAACCAAAGATTATATCCATTACCAATGAATATATTTTCATAGGTTCTTTCCTATTCCGGAGAATAATATACTAAGAGCATAGTGATCTCACATGCTTCTGGTATATTTGAGACTCACTTGATTTTGTTGGTTTTGGAGTTACTTCTGGAACATCTAAATGAGCTAGCTAGTGCAATATACATGACTTAGTCACTTTTGATCTTGGCCTTAGTAAATGCATTTGATGACTTTTTGCTAAATCGTGTAATTATCATTTGGTGTACATAAATGTTGAACTTCTGGTTCACTTTCATTCATCCGCGGATCCCAAATAATAGAGAAGTTGCTAATTTCATGCAATCTCTTTATTAATATAGTCTCATTTCCTCTCCCCTTAAATACCGAGCTTTTGATCATCTTTATGAAGCTCGAGGTATTTGATATCATTAGGGACTCAAACCCAATGTATCGTCCAACTTCTTTGTGGTCTTATTTTAGTTAATTGTGGAGGAGGCCTCAGAACATATACTCTCTTATGGAGATAATTTTTGGAGAAGTTATTATGTCAAATTCGAAATGCAAAATTGCATGGGCTCATTTGACTAACGACTCTTCTGGGTCGTTGTGAGCTACTTTATGCTCAATAATGTGATTGATAATATTCTCTAATTTTTCATATGATCAATGTGTTAAGGGATCTATCATGGAATAACATTGGTCCATATGACAATGTTTTATGTTCGTAGTTGTCTCATTGAACTCGGTCAAGAGACATATAGACGGCCTTGTTATTATTTTTCCAAGAGAACAAGCCGTACATGTTTGGTCACCCTTATTGAGGATCTTCTGGTCCTAGGATCTTAATCCTTTTAGTGGGTATTTATGTTAATTTCAATGATCTTGCAAATCATCGTTTTACTTGAGCGACCAAATGCCACAAAGAATATGATTTTATCATCAACTAACTTTTGGTTAGTGACATCATAAGTTTCAATGGGATAAATAAGTGTCAAAATGGTAAAACATTTTAACCATTGAACTTTGTACATGGTGATCCATTTATTTAATCAGATGCCGTTAACTGGGTATTTTCAGAACTTTCATTGGTTTCATACTATGTATATGAGACTAATGACCAACTACGTGTATTTATTAGATACACTTTACCCTTATTCATAATTTTCTTCGAGACATTAGAATTAACCGTACAAAGATGACCTAGTTATAAGCCACAACAATAACTTTGGTTGCGCGCTTAACCATTACCTCTTTTACACCCTCTACAAGAGGGGCATGCTTCAGGCCATATTTAGAGGATTGTCAAGAAGTGACCTTGTAAACCAGATTATATTTTGTGGTTATTTATGTTGGTCATTTTACTATGACCATGAAAAAATAGTTCCGAATATATCATAAAACCCATATTCCATGTACTTCTACGGGAGTACAAATGTTAAACATAAGATCATATACTCTTTTAGAGTTTATAAGAATATGAAATTACAATCTATATGAAAACTTACAATTTAGTGGATTAAGGTAATAATAATAAGTAAAAATATACTATTTTGATTCAATATAATATGGAACATAAACCAATGAATAAAGATAAAAACGATTAAAATATAAGCAAAATTTATTTGTCCATTTTATGTGGATAATACTTTTTAGTTTATCATTCACTTTAGAGAATCATTATTATCACTACAGGGACAAATTTTATTGTTAAGAGATTAAGACTAACATTTTTTTTTTATAAATCCCTTAATATACATCCTCTTCGAGGGATGGTCATCGTCGCTTCAAGAACGATTTATGTTTATAATTATATCCACTTCAAGGAATGACTATACAATAAACAAAATAATAAAACTATGTAAAAGGTAATATAAAATAGTAAAGTATATTAAGAAACATAAATAACGACAATCTTCAAATAAAAAGAAAAATCAATGTCATCTTCGGGTGACCAAACCAAATTTGGGCATAGATCTTCGAGACCTTTTTATTACATACGACAGAAAATGACATTCTTATATGCAATTTTAACGTCTACTTCGGGAGACTGATAGAGAAACAATAATGATTTAATTTGTTCATCTACTTCAATAAACAAGGATGATTATAAATGTTATAGTTCATCTACTTCAATAGATAAATTTCATCACTTTAGATGATATATAAATTCATTATTTTATCTACTTTGTTAGATAATGTTCATCTGCTTCGGGAGATGAAGAATGAAAGAAAGAAAAATAATAAAAGTAAACATGCAAATAAAATAAATAAAACTAATAAAAAATAATTATCATCTCTATGGGAATGTGATTTTTCCATTCGTCTACTTCGGGAGATGTGTACATTAATCTACTTCGGGAGATGAGTCTATTCATCTACTTTGGGAGATGAGTCTGTTCATCTACTTCGAGAGATGAAGAATAAATGATAATAAAAAAAAACATTCATATAAAATAAAAGAATAAACATAAATTCATCACTATGGGGATGAAAATCATAGTTTCATCACGATGATGATGATATTTGTCGTTCATCGCTGCGGGGATGATTTATAGATAATATCATTTATATATACTTTTTATATACTTTCATCCACTCCAGGGGATGAGATTGATTTATCATAATAAATATGTTTAAATCCACTTCTATGGACAAATTTTTGTCTTTTCATGCACAAATTATTTTCGATATATATATTTTTCGCTTCAAGGAATAGAATTGATTTGTCTCTACATGGAAACATTTGATATTAATTTACTCACCACTTCAGGAATGAATATAACTAGTACTTTTCCCGAACAATGTTCGAAGTTTTCATAAGATTTTAATCGAGTTTGATGTACCATACAAAATACTCTACGCGAGTTAATTTTTCACTAATATAGCATTTTATCCATTCTCCTCACCATATTGTTGTTTGAAATGTTCGGTTGTCATGATGAAATCTTTTCTCGAGATGATCGAAACTTCGAAATCATTCGCTTCCACACTTCTCATGACATTATAGTAGGGGTGGGCATGGAATGAGACAGGATATATTGAGGTCATCTCGCATACAGTCCTGCATAATTTTTACAAGACGGGACTGGGATCGGATTCACTTAATTCATTATTAAGACCAAATAATATAGATAGAAATAAAAATATATATAATTATTAATATAAAAACTTGTAAAGTCCGTTTCTAACGTCCCACATATATATTAAAAATACATATATTTTTAATATATATGTGGGATGGGACGGGATTTGCGAGATGAAAAATTTTCGTCCCACATACCGTCCTGGCATATTTATTGCAAGACGGGATCAGAACGGGATTCACTTTTATGATGCTTGGGATAAGAAATCAGAGTCTAACCCTTTTCTGATGCTTTTTACGTTACACGTACACCATGTTACACCTCTCAAATTATTCTAAATTATAAATCAATTTAAGAAAAAGATGTCATAGGTTTAAATATATACTCCGTAAATCCTATGGATCAAGCATTACAATCTTAATTATATGAAGTTGATGAATAGTAAAAATAATTAATCATGTTAGAAGCAAGAGGTAAATATATTTGAAGAAACAACAAATTGGTGGAAGATTAGCCATGAACAATCTTCAAATGGGTTGGGAAGGAAAAATTGGTTAGAGTGTTGGAAGATTTGTAAAGTTTAGGAACCGTAATTAGAAACACCATGATGCGGGACCATCCAAGCTAAGGCCTTACACTCTTGTGAGCTATGCCCTAGCTCAAGAGCCGACGAGGCCTCAAGGAATCAATGCAGCCCAAGCCAACAAGCTAAGGCCTTACACTCTTGTGAGCTATGCCCTAGCTCAAGAACCGACGAGGCCTCAAGGAATCAACGCAGCCCAAGCCACGGACCCTTGTTTGGATTGATGCCGAGGTTGTACCGAGCACATGTGCCTACCTTGCTCCGTGAAGACCGGGTCCAAATACTAGCCGTTGACAGCCTTGCTAAGTGCTCAAGTGGCCAGCCATGAAGACCTATTCTTTAGGAGCCATGATTGAAGAAGTCAAGGCCACTTCCTATTGATGCGGGACCATCCAAGCTAAGGCCTTACACTCTTGTGAGCTATGCCCTAGCTCAAGAGCCGACGAGGCCTCAAGGAATCAATGCAGCCCAAGCCAACAAGCTAAGGCCTTACACTCTTGTGAGCTATGCCCTAGCTCAAGAACCGACGAGGCCTCAAGGAATCAACGCAGCCCAAGCCACGGACCCTTGTTTGGATTGATGCCGAGGTTGTACCGAGCACATGTGCCTACCTTGCTCCGTGAAGACCGGGTCCAAATACTAGCCGTTGACAGCCTTGCTAAGTGCTCAAGTGGCCAGCCATGAAGACCTATTCTTTAGGAGCCATGATTGAAGAAGTCAAGGCCACTTCCTATCTTTTAGGGATTTTATTTGCAATTTCTGAATTTGTTTTAATTTCCATTTAATTTTCTGAATTTCTTGCAATTTTCTGAATTTCTTTTGTTGTCATTTATTTTCAGCCTTTTCTATCTCCATTTAAGGCTATAAATAGCCTCCTAGGCCGGTTGTATTAGGAACAAAACCATATTTGATTAATGAAAAGCATTGCTTTGCAAACACATTGTTTCTTGAGGATTCAAGAGAGAGACCGAGAGGATTCTTGGTGAATTGACCTTGCTTGGTTTGTCTTGTGTGTGTCGATCTTCGCTAGTTGATTGGTGCTATCAAGCTTTCACGAGCCCCTTTCTTGTGCTCCTAGGATACGTCCTAGGTTGTGTAAGATCGTAGAGATTGGTTAGCTAGTCGTTGGTTTAGGACTTTGTTCAATTGGGATCAAGGGTCTATTCGCTCGTTCTACCTAGACTTTCTCCTGCCCTATCTATCTTTTTCATTACCATTGTCGAGTCCTTTGAGTCTTTGTCGAGTCATTATTGTCTAACTTGTGTTCTTTGTGTTTTTGTGCTTGTTGTCGGAAGATCGGGACATCCACGGCTAATCCCCGTATCACCTATCTTTTAGGGATTTTATTTGCAATTTCTGAATTTGTTTTAATTTCCATTTAATTTTCTGAATTTCTTGCAATTTTCTGAATTTCTTTTGTTGTCATTTATTTTCAGCCTTTTCTATCTCCATTTAAGGCTATAAATAGCCTCCTAGGCCGGTTGTATTAGGAACAAAACCATATTTGATTAATGAAAAGCATTGCTTTGCAAACACATTGTTTCTTGAGGATTCAAGAGAGAGACCGAGAGGATTCTTGGTGAATTGACCTTGCTTGGTTTGTCTTGTGTGTGTCGATCTTCGCTAGTTGATTGGTGCTATCAAGCTTTCACGAGCCCCTTTCTTGTGCTCCTAGGATACGTCCTAGGTTGTGTAAGATCGTAGAGATTGGTTAGCTAGTCGTTGGTTTAGGACTTTGTTCAATTGGGATCAAGGGTCTATTCGCTCGTTCTACCTAGACTTTCTCCTGCCCTATCTATCTTTTTCATTACCATTGTCGAGTCCTTTGAGTCTTTGTCGAGTCATTATTGTCTAACTTGTGTTCTTTGTGTTTTTGTGCTTGTTGTCGGAAGATCGGGACATCCACGGCTAATCCCCGTATCAAATTGGTATCAGAGCTTCGGCTACCGACATCAAGTGTCTCATCTCCATTGTCATCATCAAAAAAAAACTCAAAAACTCCATTGGAGTGCAAGGTTTGATCATCTCTTCTTTTGTTTGATTTTTCTTACTATTAGCATTGGTTGTTGTTGGTTTGCTTAGGCATTACCTTCTGCCGACCCCATCACCAATTCATCACCACCATACCGCCACCCTATCACCACCATCAGACCACCATTCGACCACCCTTTCATCACCACCAAGAAAAATCAGATTTTTGGTCTTCTATTTTTGCTATTTTCTGAAATTCAAAAGAAAAAGTCAAAAAAATCCCTACATTTTAGCCATACCATTTCCAGCTCCTATTTTTTAGCCACACTTCCATCCCAACAGCTCTATTAGTTACAAGGTCTCTTTTATTTTCATTTTCAGATTTTTTCATTTGTTATTTAATTGCTGAAAGTCAAAAAAAAAAATCAGACTTCAAAAAAAAAAAAGAAAGAGAAGTCGACAGTGAAAAAAAAAAAGAGAAGAAAGAAAGAAAAAGAATTTAAAAAAAAAAAAAAAAATCAGATTTGAGTTGCATTGTTGTTGATTGTTCTAAGTGTACAAGAGAAGTGCAAGAGTAAGCATTGCAAGTGAAAAAGAGCCATTGTGAGCCAAGAAAGCCTAAACACCATCTTACCATTCAACCTATCCTTAGCCTACCAACAACTATCTTGCTTGTAGTTTGAAGGTTAGACAAGGTTGATTTGATCAAGTTTTGTGCTTAGTCCTTTCTTACCATTTTATTCTTGTCCTTTGTTTCTATTATCTCTTGATCTCACTTTCTTTGATTCATTTCTGAAATTTTCAGCTTGGACCCTTATCATTGATTGTCTAGCTAATCTCTTTTGGTTAGAGGATTTTTGATTGTCCTTTTGACTAGCTTGAGTGATTGACTATCGTAAGACAAATTGCAACAACAAGCATTTCAGCACCAAAGGGAGAGGAGTGTCGAGAGCAAACACTTTTGAGGAAGTTTTTGTTTTGTCTAACCTTAACCTATTTACGTGTTTGTTTGAGTTGTGATGACTATAGGTAACAAATCACCAAGGTCGGAGACTTCCGAGCCCATTTCCCCGGAGTTGTTCAACATGTTGAACAAAATGAACAACAACATCACGACGTTGATGGAAAGGATGGCAGCCCTAGAGGCACGTCCTTCGACGTCCACGGAGATGCCTAGGGCACCCCAAGGCCAGCCTTCGGCTTCCGGACATCACAGCCGCGTTCCACCCCCGGAGCACACCCAAGACAACCGGGAAGATCCTCCTAGAACTCCTATTTATGCACGAAATACTCCACCGGAAGAGAACCCACCTCCTCGTGAGAGGCGTGGTCGTTTTAATCATTTTCGTGATGTGCAGGATGACTTTGAGCCCTATGAACACTTTGAGGGTTTCCAAGAAGAAGAGGATCAATGGGAGCGCCAATCGAGAAGGCATGAACAAGGACCCCGTCCACGGAGGCCCCGAGAGCCCGAGCAAGACGGAGTTGGCAAGGTCAAGGTCACAATCCCACCTTTTGAGGGAAAGTGCGATCCGGACACTTACCTCGAATGGGAGACCAAGATCGAGCACATTTGGAGCTGCCACAACTTCACCGATTACAAGAAGGTACAACTAGCCACCCTTGAATTTAGCGGTTTTGCACTAATATGGTGGGATACCCTTGTGAAGGAAAGGAGAAGAGCCCTAGACGCACCCGTAGCCACGTGGGAACAAATGAAGGCACTCATGAGGGCACGATTCATCCCTCAACACTACGCTAGGGAACTCAAGCAGCGGCTTGAGAACCTCAAGCAAGGTTCCATGAGTGTGGAGGAAGCATTCAATGCCATGCAATTGGCTATGGCAAGGGCAAACGTGGTAGAAGATGAGGAAGACACCAATGCTCGGTTCTTAAGAATCCTACACCCTTACTTGGCTAGAGAAGTTGATTGTTATCCTTATACTTCCGTTATTGATCTTTTACATCTAGCCGTGAAGGTTGATAGGAAGTTAAAGGCAAGAGACCAAGGAGGAGCTAGAGGAGGAAACCGAAGCTCAAGCACGCATCCCTATGGCCGAGATGCCCTAGCACCAAGGGAGAAGCCTAGTCTCGGTAATGGAGGAGAGCAAGGGAATCGAGGAGGAGTTCAAGCCATATCGAGTGCCAAGCCACCTAGCCCTCTCGGTAACCCTAAAGGAGGTACCCCTAACCCTTCTAATTTGCGAAATAGGGAAGTTGTGTGTTTTAAGTGCCAAGATAGAGGACACATGATGAAAGATTGCCCACATAGGAAAGCTCTCATGGTTGATCACTTAGGCAACACCAATTCTGAAATTGAGCATGAAAATGATGAGTGTTTGCATTTTGATTGTGATCCTATCTTAAATTCCTATGATGATTGTGATGATGAAGGCATTGAGTATGAACATGGTGAAAGTTTGATTGTGAGGAGAGCTTTGCATGTCAATCCAACTCCATGTGATGATAACCAACGAGAGAACTTATTTCATACTAGATGCTTAGTAAAGGGTAAGGTTTGTAATGTCATTATTGATGGTGGAAGTTGTTGTAATCTTGCTAGCACTGAATTGGTTGAAAAACTACAACTTTCCACTATACACCACCCTAGGCCCTATAAATTGCATTGGATGAATGATTGCGGTGCATTAAAAGTGAATAAGCAAGTTAAGGTTTCTTTTAAGCTAGGACATTATGAAGATGATGTTTTGTGTGATATAGTACCTATGCAAGCTTCTCACTTACTTTTTGGTCGTCCATGGCAATTTGATCGAAAAGTCTTACATGATGGTTTCACTAACCGCTATTCCTTTGAGTATAAGGGCAGGAACTTCACTCTAAAGCCAATGACCCCTACTCAAATAGCCGGGGAGTTTGAGAAGAAGGAAAGTGGAGGGTCGGTGCCATCAAAAGTGTTCCTTGCCGCCAAGAGGGAGTTCGTGGACAAGAACTTGGATTCGTGGTCGAATCCTTTCAAAGAAGGGGAGGTTGATGCGGGACCATCCAAGCTAAGGCCTTACACTCTTGTGAGCTATGCCCTAGCTCAAGAGCCGACGAGGCCTCAAGGAATCAATGCAGCCCAAGCCAACAAGCTAAGGCCTTACACTCTTGTGAGCTATGCCCTAGCTCAAGAACCGACGAGGCCTCAAGGAATCAACGCAGCCCAAGCCACGGACCCTTGTTTGGATTGATGCCGAGGTTGTACCGAGCACATGTGCCTACCTTGCTCCGTGAAGACCGGGTCCAAATACTAGCCGTTGACAGCCTTGCTAAGTGCTCAAGTGGCCAGTCATGAAGACCTATTCTTTAGGAGCCATGATTGAAGAAGTCAAGGCCACTTCCTATCTTTTAGGGATTTTATTTGCAATTTCTGAATTTGTTTTAATTTCCATTTAATTTTCTGAATTTCTTGCAATTTTCTGAATTTCTTTTGTTGTCATTTATTTTCAGCCTTTTCTATCTCCATTTAAGGCTATAAATAGCCTCCTAGGCCGGTTGTATTAGGAACAAAACCATATTTGATTAATGAAAAGCATTGCTTTGCAAACACATTGTTTCTTGAGGATTCAAGAGAGAGACCGAGAGGATTCTTGGTGAATTGACCTTGCTTGGTTTGTCTTGTGTGTGTCGATCTTCGCTAGTTGATTGGTGCTATCAAGCTTTCACGAGCCCCTTTCTTGTGCTCCTAGGATACGTCCTAGGTTGTGTAAGATCGTAGAGATTGGTTAGCTAGTCGTTGGTTTAGGACTTTGTTCAATTGGGATCAAGGGTCTATTCGCTCGTTCTACCTAGACTTTCTCCTGCCCTATCTATCTTTTTCATTACCATTGTCGAGTCCTTTGAGTCTTTGTCGAGTCATTATTGTCTAACTTGTGTTCTTTGTGTTTTTGTGCTTGTTGTCGGAAGATCGGGACATCCACGGCTAATCCCCGTATCACACCATCTAAAGTTAAAACTTTTGTATGAAAGATTTGGCCTAAGCCTCTTACATATACGAAAAATAATAATTTTTTTTAATTCTATTGTATTTCATGGCGGACTCTTAATTTTATCATCATAATTTTTTTCATGGCTAGCATATGAAACAGACTGAATAATATCAATGTTGTGTGTTATGAGTTGTTTTAAGTCCATATTTATTTTCATTAGAATCCAATTACACTATATCATCTTCAACAGACCATTTTTCATTTCACTTTCTTCATGGTCATGTCAGATTTCATGACACCCCTGTGAAATTATCTACAACCTATTTTGAAGTGTGTTAAACTAATTAAGATCATGATTATTTTCAAAGTATGGCTATGAAACACTAATAAAATTGGCAAATCCATGAAAAGTAAAATTGTCAGACTAAATCTTCAAACCACAATTGGGTTATTTATTTGAAATACCCAGATGCACCATTCTACCATTCTGCACTAAGTAGGATTGCATGTCACTTTACTACAATAGTAAAATAAATTGAACATGTGAGAAAATTGAATTTTGCAACTTTCATTCACTTAAATGCTCGAATCCAAACACTGCCGGTGAGTCTTTCATCCTAGAAAAGCTATATTTTTTCAGCAATGACTACCAAATGCACAAAGATTAAGAATGAAAGACAATGCAAGGGTAAATGAACCATAAGTTGGTGAATCACTAAAAATCGATATGAAAATCGATATGGGCTACTTGGTCCTTAGGTAAAAACTAAACAGAACTCACCTTCATGGTATTTTGAGTCGGTCCAAAGTGAAAAAAGCAAGATGAACAACTCTATGGCAAGGTAAGAATAATCTTATGAATAAGCTATCAACTAATTGCAATCTTTTTGCTTCTAGTTGAGGTTCGCGAACTGAGAATCAAGATCTTTGCTTTTAGTTGCTTCTAGTATACCTGCTTTTAGTTTTGTTGTGGCTGTGGTTGTGCGTATAATAAAATGATGTAGCCGAGTAACCTCTCTCTCTAACACCTCATGCTCCACTAACATCAAATAGATAACAAATAGTTCAATCTTCCACTTTCTATCATAAAACCACATCTCACAAGAAAGTCCAACTTAACCTTTGATATTTAAAACAGACAATATATATATATATATATATATATATATATATATATATATATATATATATATATAATATAGGAAGACTCAAGATAATATATGAATCTTAAGAAATGATAATAAGAGAGCAATATGGGTTAAAGTGAGAAGATACTTATGATAGATATCTTACCTGTTTGATATGAAGTGTCATGGCAGAAGTATTCACCAAAGACTAAAAGGAATGCTCCATTAACTACATAAAAAAGTTTAATTCCATAAGCAAGTTTCAACTGTTGCAATTCTTATAAGAAATTTAAGTTTATATCAAATTTCATGTTAGCTGCGCGCATAAAATACGCTCGTGATGACACAAAGTTCGCGGTACCTCTTTGTCAAGGTGGACTTATCTCTTGATCTTGGATTACTCGAGCTCTCATTTCTAATATCTTTTTCTATGAAAGAAAACACACAATTAACTTAAACAAACATTACAACTCACCATACCATAAAAATAAAAAAGTTGTTCAAAATCTCAACCACCGAGATGAGAAAAAGTTCAAAATTTGAACTAATTAAAGTTCTTACATGCCATCATCAACAACCGTTTGCTTTCCCTTAGCTGTTATTGCAAATTTCAGGAAGGAGTATAACAATAAACATTCATAATTCAATAAATATCGATAAGTTTACCCCAAAACTGAATTGAAATACACAAAAAATACATGCATTTGTTAGGAATTCAGGGAGGGTAAAACATGGAATTTTTTTTTGAAATATTCATAAAATAATAAATATTTACGTAAATATTCAAAGGTTGAAACAAATTACAAAAATATTCATTTTTTGCAGGTTGCTCAGAAAAACGCGTACTGGGACCGCGTTTTATTAACAAATCTGTTAAGAGATTTGGGCGCCAGGAGGGTAATTTGAAGTTACGAAAGAAACGCGGCCTGAGGCCGCGTTTCTATTTAGAAATAAAACAAAGTTTTACGTGGCACTAGAGACGCGGTCTCAGGCCGCGTTTCTATGTCTGCATATGGGACCCACAGCAACACCATTTGCTGACTGGATGGGACGGAAAGAAAAACGCGGCCTGAGGCCGCGTTTTTCTGTATTTTCCGAAAAAAAAAATAAATGCGTTCAAAGGGGAATAAATTGGGTAGGTGGGTTACACATAAAACGCGTGCCCAGGCCGCGTTTTTTGTTTAAATAACCCTAAGGCAAACCGCCTCCTCCCACTTCATCTTCTTCGTTGCCCTCCCACTTCATCTTCTTCGTTTCGAAGGGGATTTTTCTTCTGAAGGCCGCGGTTTTACATCTAGGCAAACCAACTACCCATCCTTCATTCAAATCGTTGGAAGTGTCACATCTATTGCTCGTTTCGCCGCCGGTTCGAGGTGCGTTTTTTTTTTTTGGACGAATATGGATGAGAGAAGGTTGATTGTTGAAATTGTGTGATATTTGTATGGTTTTGATTGTTGATTAGTTATTATTACAAAGCCGAAATGGTGTGATAGTTGTAGATCCGATCTATAATTGTGATTGTGTTAATCCAAAATTTTGATAGTTGTATGTTTTGATAGTTGATACAAAAATTTGATGGTGGAATTGTTTTCATAGTTGATACAAAAATTTGATATTTGTATGTTTTTTTCTAACGAATATAGATTAGAAATTATTATAGATCCGGAATTGTGTAATGTTTGTCATATATCAAAGATTGTATGATTAGTAGAAGAGAATTTATTTTAGGTGTCATGAAATAATAGAAGAGTAATTTTGATTGTGTATATATATACTTGAAAGATTGTATTATATAATAGTAGAATAGCTTTAGAAAATATTATTGATTGCATAAAATAATAGTAGAATAGATTCTGTATAGGAAAAGAAATTATAGAAGTTTAGAATTGAATTAGGGTAAAAATAAAAATAGAAGGAATTTGATTGCTAAGGGATTGTAGGATAACTACTTTTGAATTGTATAAATACAAAATTAAGATTCAGAATTTCATTCAGTCCTTCTGAACAAATTATGTTCTGTCTTAGGGTACAAATGGCAATGCAAGTGAATCCCGGTCCGCTGGTGAATGAGGTGCTACATAGACAGCATCTCCATAGGTCAACTGATGTCTGGAATCGCGAAGAATATGTAAGTACATGTTCTTATCAGTCTTACAATTACATGAAACGGTACAAATAAATAAAAAAACAAACTAGTGTTTGACAATGTTATATTTGTAGACGAATGGTGTCATTCAACACAGACTACACTTGCGTAAGTTTGGGCGAGATCTAGCTCCAGACCCAAGAGTGATGCAGTACATAAAGGCAGCAGGATTCGAATGCATCTACAAGCTTGGGTCTGGGTTCGAGCTAGACAACGAGTTAATCACAGCGTTGATAGAGAGATGGAGACCCGAGACCCACACCTTCCACTTGAACGTAGGGGAGACCACAATCACACTCCAAGATGTTTCAGTGATATTGGGGCTACGTGTTGACGGTCTTGCAGTTACTGGAAGTGCGTGCTACGATTGGCCAACAGTTGCTGAAACACTCCTTGGGCAAAGACCCCAGCCAAATCAGATAAGGGGTTCGTCGGTGAAGGTGACCTGGCTAAGACAACTACTGGTGCCCTTACCAGAAGATGTGGATGAGCATGTTGTGCAGTGCCAGGCTAGGGCGTACATTCTCTTGCTAATGGGAAGCGTCATGTTCGCGGACAACAGTGGCGGTCAAGTACAATTGTTGTACCTCCCACTGCTAGCGAATTTGGAGACTGCTAGCCAGTTCAGTTGGGGTAGTGCGACGTTGGCCTTCCTCTATCGGCAACTTTGTAGAGCTGCAGAAAGAGGAAAAGTTGAGATCGTAGGCCCAATCATCTTACTACAGGTACGATAATTATTTCATCTTCCATTTTTTCATTCAATAAACTCGTTCACTTATTACCGAATACAATAATACTAGTTGTGGGCCTGGGAGCGTATCTCCATTGGACGACCATGCAGCATTATCCCACTCGGTGAAGGTGCTGACCATAATGCAATTCGGAGGGCTAGAAGACAAGAGAAAAGGAAGAAGACAGGTTATGGTTCAGAACCTCCCCCATTCAGTGCTCGATTTGTAGATGGGGAGGATTCGTTGGCTATGAGATGGTTGCATTGCTCATACTCTTATGGAACTACCCCGAAGACATTGATGTACTATCGAGATGCATTCGACCGCCAAACTTCTGATCAGGTTAGTCAGTTTTATTGTCACTTCTCATCCTTATATAAGGTAGAATTAAGATCTATCGTAGTCACATTCATTAATTTACAATCCAGTTTTTGTGGGAGCCCTACTCGAGCGATGTACTAGCTCGTCTTGCTCCCATCTGTCGAGAAGGTGGAAACATATGGCGATCTACTACACCTCTAATCTGTTTCGAGATTGTCGAGGGGCACCACCCAGAGCGGGTATCTCGCCAGTTTGGGGATGTGCAAATGATCCCCCCAACATGCGCATATGATGAGGTGTTGCACAAGATGGATCGCAGGGGGAAACACGACCACAACTGGGCCGAGGTTCATGCACAATGGATACAATTGTGGAACGATCGGGAAAGCTCAGTTCATGATGTTGCTGAGGTGGAAGACGAGGATGAGGCTACATCACAGTATATGTCTTGGTACACACGTATCACCAGACGCTTGATCAGCCCACCTATTACTGCACCGGCGGGGGTATATCAACCTGTGGCTCCAGACTACCACATGATGGTTAGTGATTACATGCTTCATCTATTGCACTTGTTCAAGTCATGTATACGAATGTCATGTACGTTTCATCATAACTCTACCTTTTTGCACAGGGAAACTTCGTGATGGATGCTAGTGCAAGGGCAAACCAAACTGCGGAGCAATCACATAATTTCTATGACCAACACCAGTACAACTCAATGATGGGACAAGTGGATGAGTATTGCAACTACATGACATCACATGGATCGCAACTTCTCAGTCAAGTGTCCTACAACCCCACACAAGCATACATTCCGACTGGACCCAGAATGCAGCGACCATCTCAAGCACAGACGCCACCCACGGGGTATGGAGTGTCCTCCCATCCAGAGATGCAGACCCAATCGTCGATGGTATTTCCTTCGTACCCGTCATACGGTACTCCTGGTGGCACACCTCCATTCATGATGGATTCATACAACCAGCCACGATTTATGTTCCCCCAATCGACCTTTGTCGCCTCTGGTTCGGCT
Source organism: Persicaria maculosa (assembly GCA_963922045.1). Lineage (NCBI taxonomy): Eukaryota > Viridiplantae > Streptophyta > Magnoliopsida > Caryophyllales > Polygonaceae > Persicaria > Persicaria maculosa. The sequence continues at coordinate 23,602,971 of OY998264.1, read as the reverse complement.
CCGACACAGTATGGTCCTGCTCCTACTGTCTTGACCACCCCGCCTCTTCATCATGGGCGGATCGTGTATGCTGATCCCTCCAACTGGTACGGTGCCACAGCTCCACCTCGTCCTATGCCAGACCCCAACTTGTACTGCCAATCCGAGGCGGAGGAGGTTGATGATGATCAGTAGATGGACTGTTTTTTATTTTGTGATGTTGTTCTTGACTCTTTTCTAGTTTAACTTGTTGGAGTTTGCTATGATTGTGTGCTTGAACAGATAATGTAAGTTGACTGTGATGCTGTAGGTTAATTAATAATTAGTTTTATATGTGCTTTACCTACAAGCGAAATAGAGAAAAAGACATTATAGTTGAAGGATACATAGTTTAATCATTCAACCAACCAGAGAATTAGAGAAACAGACAATGCATAAGTTCTTGACAGATACTACGAACAGATAACATAGCATAAGTTCTTGACATATAATAACATGATAATAACACTAGTTGGAGCACCATAACGATCACGAACCGGATGGCCCCGCCCGACTCGGGCAAGATCGTCTGTTGTGCCCATACCCTCGACAGTTGCCACAACGCACTTGACCTGGGACTCCTACATCCATCTCATTCCTAATCCTTCGTGACGGGGTTCGCCCAACATCTCGCAAACGCGATTGATCAGCAACCAACCTAGGACCTCCCACTTCTGGCCAGTTGAATGGCTCACCCACTGGCATAAATGTTGTTTGGTATGTCAACCAATATAACTCCGATGTAAAGTACCTGTCCACTAACGGCACGAAGGACATGCTCTGATATCTGCAAACAGCCAAGACATGTGCGCAAGGGATCTTGAGCAACTTCCAACTAGCACAGGTACATGTCTGACGACGCAAGTTCACTGTGTATGCCCTCCCACTTCGCCTACCTTGTGATCCCCGCGGGTTCGAAATGACCTCGAATATTCCATTCTGTAGATCAAATGATGTGACATGTGCACTTCTTGCAGCTTCAATAAGTAATCCTATCTTGTCATCAGTCGCCTGAGTCAATGGGAAACCTTGCGAGATGCGAGTACCAGCGTCCCTTCTTCTCTTCACGAAGTAACTGTTGACCTTATAAAAGGTTTGGCGAACAAGAGCTGTGATTGGAAGACTCCTTCCACCCTTCAACACGCCATTAAAAACCTCAGATAAGTTTGTAGTCATAACACCATACCTCACCCCCCCATCCTTACACATCGCCCACTTCTCTGGCTCAATAGCAGATAAGTACTCCCAAGCATCACTGTTCATTTGCTGAAGGGCACGACACCCCTTTTCAAACCCGCTTGTGGTAAGCTGGTAAGCTGTCCAGCCTACCATGTCTTTCACCTTACGATCGTGGAACATGGTGTTCACATTGGATTTCAAGTGTCGAATGCATATCCTATGATGTGCACTCGGCTCACTCCATCTGGGCAGCTCCTCCATGGTTTTCAGTATGCCAGCATGTCTGTTTGAAATAGCACATAATCCAAGTTTCTGATTGACGTGGCGCCCTATTCAATCCATGAACCAAGCCCAACTATCTCCATTTTCACCCTCCACAACTGCAAATGCCAGAGGGAAAATTTGATCATTTGCATCGACGCCCATTGCCATTAACACAACATGCTTGTACTTTCCATACAGATGGGTGCCATCGATCGATATCAGAGGCCGGCAATGTACAAACCCGGCAATCGACGGTGCAAAAGCCCAAAACACACGACCGAATATCTTCTCCTGTGGATTTGGAGAATCCAGATTGCACCATTCCACCACTGTTCCCGGGTTTGTAGCTTGTAGCGCAGCCATGAACCTAGGCAACTCCGTGTACGACTCCTCCCAATCACCATAAATCTCTGCAATATCTTTCTGTTTGGCCCTCCAAGCTTTCATGTATGAGACACAGATCCCATATCTTTTAGTCAGATGCTCGAGTATGGTACTTGGCTTCGTGTCTTGATCCTTGCGAAGAAACCCAAGAATCTCACCTCTAATAAAACTTGAGGTGACATTACGATTATCCAACTGCAAAACCTCTCCAACACAGTTGGATTCATGAGGCCCACTGTAATTGACGACCATCCACATATCAACAGTTCGATCAATACGACGAGCAGACAGTCGCCAACTGCATCCACAGCTGTCCTTCCTGTCACAAACAACTGTGTACCATTCCGGACTTGCCTTCTTGGTCCTGTACGGCTTACTCATACGCACAGAATACTCGGTCAACTCACATTTCAACTCCTCCAGAGAGTTGAACATTTGTCCACGAAAAAACTGTCTTCCATCATCTACTTGTACGTGCGAATTTAGCCCTTGCCATGAAGCTGTTATCATAGGATCAGCTTCAACAATATTCCAATTCGGATTAGAGGCCTCCTCCATAATCGCCGCCTCCCTAGTGGCATCATCATCCTCTTCAGAATCATCCAGGTCATCTTCGTGATCAACACCAAGAGCATCAACATAGATCTCATTCACTTGTTCGAACCCTTGCTGAGATGTGTTGTTATACTCATTCATCCTATAATATAATTAATATTACGTTAGTTTATCATAAATATTAAACTATTTTGTCATTAAATACAATGAAATTAAAATGCGTAATCGTACAAACGCCCTCATATATTTCAATCTATTTCATCAACAAATATTTACTAAATAATCAACAAATATCCTCAAAAATATCCTCAAAATGAAAATCAATTACACAACTACATAATCCTACATCATAATCATAATAGTAAGAACATCATAACTAAAGATTCAAAACACATAATCTTAAGCACACATAGGAGATTATTAAGGATTCCAAACCTATTCCTTATTCAAATAAAAGCGAAAAACTTAAATAAGAGTATAACACTAACCTTAGCCAAACCTTGATCAACTATGAAACAATATTAATTGAAGCGTTGATGCGCTTAACCGACGCTAGGAATTTGAGAGCTTCATATGAGGAAGAAGCAAATGGAAATGAAAGAGGAGTAATGGTGAACTACTCGGACTCATACACTATACCCTCAACCTTCGTATTCCCTCAACAGATTAGGGCGAATCTTGGCAGGGGGGGTTTGAATAAAACGCGGCCCCAGGCAGCGTTTTATAAGCAATACACTCAAAGAATAAGAATCTTTGACGTTGGTGTTTCTGTAACACAGAAAAACGCGGCCTGAGGCCGCGTTTTTCTTTCCGTCCCATCCAGTCAGCAACTGGTGTTGTTGTGGGTCCCAGATGCAAGGCCGCGTCTCTAGTGCCACGTAGATTCTGCAATAAATTTTGTTTCATTTCAATTAGAAACGCGGCCTCAGGCCGCGTTTCTTTCTTAACTTCAAATTTCCCTCCCTGGCGCCATACGTTTGTTAATAAAACGCGGTCCCAGTACGCGTTTTTCTGAGCAACCTGCAAAAAATGAATATTTTTGTAATTTGTTTCAACCTTTGAATATTTACGTAAATATTTATTATTTTATGAATATTTCAAAAAAAAAGAAGCAGATTGATTGTGGTCCTTGTCAACCTTTTCCAACTCAATCAAATAGGTAAAGTACCCCATTTTCTAAGAGATGAAGAAAGAAAATCATTGAAAATCCTGGAAATCTTAAAATTGATTTTAAACCCTCAAGTAATACTATAGACAACGCGAAATACAAAATCTAGCACTGATCAATATCATAAGTAGTAAATGCACACAACCTAGGGTAAAATGAAATCAGTAAATGTAGCACAACCAACTGACGTTTTCATTTATTTCTTAAAAGGAAGTTTATTCACATAGATTGTTCAATTTTTTTTTAATGAATATAGTCTAGAAATGCTAACTAAGCATTAAAGCGGTAAATATAGACACATGAAGTTCAATTCTGATTCGCAAGGTGCAAAAGACCACTCACATAAGTCACATGGATGTAAGCTACATCAAACAAAAATCTGAATTAGGACTAAAACTAAAGTTGAACTAATACTCACATCGATGCATCATTTGGTAACAAATTGCACAATTTATCACTTAGATAAGTACCTTGAGTGCGCGTGCGACATCGACATGGAGCAAGACAATAAGTAAGGATGACGACCCTTGTAACTAATAAACACACAAACATAAATCCAAATAAGAACCCTAATACCTTAAAAGGATATGTGTGAATGAGAGAGAGAAATAAAGGTAAAATCTTGCATTAACAACTGAAAAAAAAACTCTGAATTTTTTATATTTCTGAACTATGTCAAGGTTTATTATTCAATATTTATAAAAACTCCACATAAAAGGGCACATCATTTCAAGCAATAAAATCTAAGATAGACCTGTAAAGCTTCCATTCTTTTGTACACAATACACATAATATTCAATTCAACAAAGCGAATACTTATTTTTAATAAGGTGTTTCACATCATATACTAATTAAACCGATGTCTGAAAACAACAATATCTCTATTTAATAAGGGTTGTATAAGACTTCTCAATGGAAAGTCAACCCTCATATAGCACTGCAAGATATATATGTAATCATGCAACTTCAAAATTCATTCAAAAAATCAACCCAAAAAAATAAAACGAACAAATGCAGTGATTGTGAATTGGAATTATGTTTTTGGATGATTGGATCAAATGCTTGATATCAAAGATTACAAATTACAACCAATCCCTTGAAAATTGCAGACCCCAATTCTTCATTAGGTCAACCAATTAAAGGTCATAAAATCAAAATTTATGTCACACTTTTCTAAAGTTCATTAAACCACTCAATAGAATCCAACAATTGAAGAAGAACAAATGCAGTGACTCAATAGAACCTGACAATTGAAGAAGAGCAAATGCAGTGACGTAAAGCCCCAAATTGCAACCAATCACTATGAAATTGCAAACTCCAATCATTCATTAATTGAATCAAATAAAATCAAAACTTCTATTAGTTTATGTCACACAAATCTGCAATTTGTCAAACCAGTCAATAAAATCTAAAGATTGAAGAAGAAAGCACAAACCTAGTGCTACGCCAACGGCTGATCCTCCACCACCCTCGCGCCGCGCCGCCTCCTCAATCACTGGATCGCCAGCACCCTTGCGTAGCGCTTCCGCCACAATTTCTCGTTCTCTACCACCCAAACGGCCGGGTGATCGGAATCGCAGATACCTCTCAAGCCCTATCTTTCTCTAACTTCATTCTTTAGGAAGCGGTTACTGAAACACAGTAGTTTCTTAATTTTGTAAAATCTAGAAAGGTTCTTAATTTTGTGAATCAGGGAGGAGAAAAAACCATGGAAGAAGATGGAAGTTTCATTGAGAGTGATAGAGAAGAAGCTGATTTCGGAGAACGTGGGAAGGAGAAAAGAGGAAAAGGTAGTTTCTTAATTTTGTAAAGCCTAGACACGTGGCTCATTTTTTAACAAAGAGTGTGCTTCTAGTTTTATAAGTATTAAGGTTTGATTTGGCTTGCACATTCTCTTTGAGGAATGAGACTTATCCACTTCGGGTGTTAAAATTCATCACTTCACTCCTAAATCTCATCGCTTCTGGGGTGATACGTGTGAAAGATATTTTTCACTCATCAGATCCTTCACTATGGACAAAATTTGTAATCCTGAAATTGAGTCTTTTTCTGTAGTTATCAGAAAAATACAAGCAGATCCGTAATTTCTTAAAATTTATAGGGATGGTTTTGTAATTTAAATCAAAACTACAATAAACTGATACGGTGTATCGTCTTCTTCGTAGGACATGATTTACAGGGAGCGGCGGATAGCAAAGTCGACGACGCCGAGGGAGCGCCTGGGTGCCGCGCGGAGGCGAAGACGTGGCCGGAGGCGCCGACGAGCCAGAGGAGAACGCAGGGAGTATCCGAATGTAACAGGGATTTTAGATTTCATTAGCTTACTTCGAATTTTCCGTTATTGTTCATCATTATATTTCAATCGGTCTGTAATGGGCCTTAGCCCTTTCTAGTCATTTTGGGCCAAGTGTTGAGTCATAGTTATGTTTGGCTTTTAAGCCCAGTCTTTGGTAGTTGTCTTCTTCGTCTCTCATATATAACATGTAATTCCTGAACTCAGTTAATCAATCAAATACATAAACCTATTTCCCAATCTCTCAAAACTCTCTTTGAATCACAATTTCGTCAAATCACCTTCGAATCGGCTTCTCTTGCTACTAAGTTGTTTTCTAGGTCCTAATAAGCTCGGCTTCGAGGTCACCACCAATCTTCTAGCCAGAATCTATCTCCTTATTCTTCAATTTCTCGATCGATCTATCGATCCTAGAATTCCCGTCACACCGTCTTGCCCCTAGCGCCAAGGACGACGAGCCATGGAGGCGCCACTCCCGGCCCTTCAACTTCTTCTTCTAGCTCCTGGACTACTTCGGCATGTAGAGAATTAGGATAGATAATTGTTTGAAAATTGATAATCTTTCTCATTAATGGAGTTGCTATTTAAATACAGATTCTACTAACTAATCATGAGATAATGGCTAAAGTAGTGGAGACAAATCCTCCACTTACTTTGACTAATGAGAGAATAATATCTACTGAATATAATTAGCCTGAATTCTAAGAGTATATCTCTAACATACCCCCGCAAGAAGGGCCGTCGGTGAGGCGAGACCGAACTTGGACAGAAGAGTGGTGAACTTTGGGCGACAAAGAGGCTTTGTGAGGAGATCTGCTATTTGATCATCCGTCGATACGTAAGACACCCGAAGCGTGTTGCCGTGAACCTGTTGGCGGATGAAATGGTATGCGAGTGCGACATGCTTCATCCTTGAGTGAAAGACGGGATTGGAGCTGAGGTTTATGGCGCCCAAATTATCGCAATAGATGACTGGTTGCGTTGATTGTTCGACCCCCAGTTCAGTGAGAAGTGATTTAATCCATAGGAGTTCTGAGCAGGCATCGGCAAGGGCACGATATTCAGATTCAGTGGAGGAGCGAGCGACCGTCTTTTGTTTTCTTGAGCTCCAGGAAATAGGAGTACGACCAAGGAAGAAGACATAGCCGGTCGTGGATGTGTAGTTATCCTTGTTGCCAGCTCAATCGGCATCTGAAAATCCGTGGAGGGCATGAGAGGGATGACGATGAATGATGATACCTTTGTCGATGGTTCCTTGCAAATAACGGAGTAGACGTTTCAGAGCACTCCAGTGGGATGTCGTCGGTTGGTACATAAATTGAGACAACTTATTGACAGAAAAGCTGACATCAGGCCTTGTGAGAGAGAGATACTGAAGACTTCCTACAACTGCCCTGAAGTCTGTGGGATTGGCCAGGAGAGTACCTGTGGTTTTAGTGAGCACTGTGGTTGTATCCATGGGGGTGGTGATGGAATTGCACTCATGCATATTCATCTTAGATAGGAGATCGGAGATGTATTTGCGTTGATTGAGGAACAACCCAATGGGATGAGACTGAACCTCAACACCGAGAAAGTAGGACAAGGGTCCCAAGTCTTTGAGAGAGAAGCGGTTCGAAAGCTTGCCGATGATGGAGGATAAGGTAGGGGTGTGGCTTCCAGTGATGATGATATCATCAACATACACGAGGAGGTAGAAGATGCCGGAGGTGGTTCGGAGTATGAATAACGAAGCATCGGCAATTGAATTAACAAACCCAAGCGACAAGAGGAAGTGACGGAGCTCGGTGTACCATGCACGTGGGGCTTGTTTAAGGCCGTAGATGGCCTTTTTGAGTCTGCACACAAAGTCTGGATGGAGTTTGTCATGAAAGCCGGGAGGTTGGTCCATGAATACTTGTTCCTGGAGTGTGCCTTGCAAGAAGGCATTGTTAACGTCAAGTTGACGAAGAGGCCAGCCTGACTGAACTGCAAGAGCAAGGACGGAACGGACGGTGACCGGCTTGACGAAAGGACTAAATGTCTTAGTGAAACCGCATCCGAGTCGTTGGTGAAAGTCCTTGGCGACGAGACGAGCTTTGTACTTTTCAAGAGAGCCATTGGAATGCAATTTGTTCCGGAAAACCCATTTGCAACCAACCACATTTGTGTTGGGTAGTCTGGGAACTAATTCCCACGTGCCATTAGCAATGAGGGCATCAAATTCTGTTTGCATTGCCTTGCGCCAATCCGGGTCTTTGAGGGCTTGGGTTATGTTTTGAGGTTCTTTGAGGGGAGAGAGAGCAACATGAAGGTTTAGTTTAGAAATAGACTTGGATATATTATTTTTGGACCTGGTGATAATTTGGCCAGAAGGAGGTGTTAGAGCGGAGGGGTGGGGAGCAATAGATGCGGAAGCAGGAGGGGATGGGGTAGGTGATGTAGCCTGTAAATGAGGTGAAATTGGAGAGGGGGTTGTTGAGGTGTATTGGGTGGCTGGGTAGGGGGTGGGGTAGGTGGGGTGGGATTAATTAAGTGAGTTACAAAGGAGGGAGTAGGTACGGTGATTTCATCAGGAGGGGAATGAGGTGTTGGTGGGGTGGTAGTTAGAGATGATTTAAATGGATATATCGATTCTAAAAAGGTCACATGACGAGAGACATATATTTTATTAGTTTGAGGATCAAGGCATAAATATGCACTCTGTTGAAGGGAGTAGCCTACAAACACACAAGAAATTGATTTGGGATCCATTTTGGTAGAGGTGTAAGGGCAAAGCCACGAAAAACAGAGCCAACCGAAGCATCGTAATTTGAAATAGTTGGGTGTTTGATGAAAGAGAGCAAGATAAGGGGACTTATTTTGGAGAGTAGGAGTGGGAAGGCGATTAATTAAATAAAACGCAGTTTGAAAGGCGAGGGGCCAAAACTTGTGAGGCAAAGCCGAGTGCAACATTATAGACAAGCTAGTTTCGACAATGTGGCGATGTCGATGTTCGGCAAAGCCGTTGTGTTGGGGTGTATGAGGAGGAGAGGTGAGATGAGTAATCTCATTGGTAGAGAAGAATGATTTGAGGGAGATGAATTCGCCACCATTATCCGAAAAGAATGTTTTGATTTTTGAATCGAAGCAATTTTCGACCAAGGCCTTGAACTTGACAAATGTGTGATGCGTATCTGATTTGTGTTTGAGGGGGAAAAAACCATATATATTTTGTGAAGTGATCAACAAAAATAACATAGTACTTGTAGCCATCAAACGACAAAGTGGGACACGTCCAAACATCCGAAAATATAACCTCTAATGGAGATGAGGAAGTAATAGTAGAGGTAAAAAATGGAAGTTTATGAGCTTTATTAGTAGAGCAAGCAACACAATAATCTGGACTAGAAGTAACAATACTAGGAGGAAAAAAAGATTGCAACAATTTAAAAATAGATGCCGAGGGATGGCCGAGACGGTGGTGCATATCAGCACTTGAAGAAGATCTGGAGGCGGAAAAGGAAGTTGGGCTCGCCGTGGGTGGCCAGCAGTAGACATTATTGACCAGGGAGCCTTTAAGGAGGATATTGCCCGAGGGGAGATCCTTCACAAAGAAGCAAGTGGGTAAGAATTCAATGGATACATTGTTTTGGGAAGTGAATTTAGATACAGAAAGAATATTTCATGCAATATTTGAAACACACAAAACATCATTAAGAGAGAAATGATTGGTGGCCGAGGGTAACGCAGTGTGACCAATGTGAGAGATTTGAAGGCCATTACCATTGTCGATGAAGAGCTCATCAGTGCAGTCGTAGGGGTAGTGGATGCTCAAGTTGGACAAATCATTGGTGACATGATGGGATGCACCACTGTCAACTAGCCAAGGCGAAGGTGAGTTGTATTGTGGAGGTGTGAGCTTGCGGATTAGAAGGTTGAGGTGGCACCGAAGGACGGAAGGGAGGAGGGCGGATGGAAAACACCTGACTGCGGAAGACATGGCAATAGGAGACGACATGACCCTGTTCCCTACACCACTGACACTTGCCTTGGAAAGGCTTGAACGGAGGACGTGGAGAGGGAGGAGGCGCTGGATTGGTACGCAGAAATGGAAGAAGAGGTGGAAAGGAAGCTTGCCCAGAAGGCTTGGACTTCGGCTTAGAGGGTCTGTACTGCATAGTCATTGCAGTGGAGGGATCTGGGCTCGAGGTAGAAGACGCTGCCCGACGAAGGAGATTTTCCTTGGTAAGGAGCTTCTCATGAAGTTCATGGATGGTGATGGGCGTATCTCAGGCATAGATGCCGTCCACAACTGCCTGATAGGAAGGATCGAGGCCCTTGAGGATAGCATCGATCACATCCTCGGGATCTTGCGGTTTTTCCAAGGATGCAAGTAAGTCGGATACCCCCGTGACCTCCTGAATATAGGTTGTGATTGATTTGGTACCCTAAGTGCGGGAATTCAATTTCTCCTTGAGCAGATGGATATGAGCGCGGGAGGGTTTGGCGAATGATTGTTCAAGGATAGTCCACGCTTGTCGCGAGGTATCCACGGGAGTCACCAACGGAGCGACTTCCGCTGAGAGTGTGCCGACGAGAGAACCAAAGAGGAGCTGGTCTTGACGAACCCAAGTAGTGTGGGCTGGATTAGTTTGTGTGGATTCTGCAAGTGTAGGAGATGGTTCAGGGGAATAACCATCAATAAAGTGGAGAAGGCCATGGCCAATGAGGGTAGATTTAACTTGCTTACACCAAGTGATTTAATTAGTTGTGTTTAATTTTTGGATATTTGTGAAGTGGACAATGATGAAGGGTCGAGAGGGGTCATCTAAATTAGCAAGTGTGTTGGATGGAGTAGACATTGGAGGGAGGCTACGGTAGGAGGAAGAAAGGTTGAAAATTATGGATCAAACCTGATACCATGTAGAAAATTAGGATAGATAATTATTTGACAATTGATAATCTTTCTCATTAATGGAGTTGATATTTAAATACAGATTCTACTAACTAATCATGAGATAATGGCTAAAGTAGTGGAGACAAATCCTCCACTTACTTTGACTAATGAGAAAATAATATCTACTGAATATAACTACCCTAAATTCTAGGAGTATATCTCTAACACGACATCTCCCTCATGATCGTCTCATCCTTCTTCGCCCTGATCTCTTACGTACGCCTTCTACTTCCAAATTCGCTGGTGGATCCTCCACCTCATCGTCGGTGCCCTCGTCATAGCCACCCTCCTCGCCCCTTCCCTCTTGTCCCCTCGCTACCGGTCCCTCAGGGCCTCCATCTTCCTCGCAATGGGCTTCTCGGGCCTGGTTCCGATGACCCATGCTATGATCCTCCATTGGGACCACCGACCACCCACAGATCTTCCTCGCCCTTGGCTACAAGATCCTCAGGGGGCTGTTTTATGGTGTTGGGGCGGGGTTCTACATGAGCCGTTCTTCCCATAGGATTATTGTGGGATTAAGGTTGAGGATGATTTCAGATTTCCTCTTTGTTCAGAGATTAGAAGGAGGTGGGGAATTAGGGTTTACTTTTTGGGAACGATCGTGCTGATAACCTGTTAGAATATAGGGAAGAAGAGAATAGAGAAGAGGCAGAGAAATAAGAGATCTCTATTACTTGTGTGTCCATCTTGGAGAGTAAAAAGCCATATATAGCCATATAGGCCATACATAAATTGTGTCATCATGGTGGTAGTCATACATAAATTGGGTCATTATGGTGGGAGTTTAGAAGGTGAAAGGTAAGAGAGGTTAATAATCCACCCATTAGTTTTACCATATGATTTGATTTTTATTTATTCCGATTTCATTAGATCGGAATAATTATTCATTGTGGAGAAACACTGTTTTATCCGCACTCGAGGCCTTCGAGCTTGATAGCTTCATCAAGACTTCTGATGCTCCGCCCGAGACCCTTCCTGCTATTGGAGATCAACCACCATATCACAATCCGGACTTTAGTGCTTGACACCGTTGTGATCGATTTGTTCTTCTCTGGATAAAATCGACACTCACAGAGAGTGCTCTTGCTCTCATTGCTTGTTCGAAGACTTCTGCTCAAGCTTGGTCTGCCATAGAAACAACCTATCAAGCATATAAAAAGGCTAGGCGGATGACACTCAAACTTCAGCTTCAAAATCTTTCAAAGGGCTCTCTTAGTATGATGGAGTGCATAGAGAAGAAGCGAAGTATAGCAGACTCTCTCGTGGAATGTCTTCATTCCGTCTCTGATGAGGATCTTGTTGGCCACATTCTCAGTGGGCTTGATAACTCTTATGGTCCATTCCTAACATCTTTTATGATGCCCAGTGATAGTGCTGGTGTAGATGACCTTGTTGGCCTTCTTCTGCAAAAAGAAGAGAGGCAGGAAGCGGATGCCAGGCGTAATTTGATGCTTGTCCAAAGAGCTAAATACCTCACACATCAATTCCGTCAAATTGAAGTGGTGCATATATCGAGGTGTGAGAATGACAAGGCAAATGCTTTGACAAAATTAGCTTCATCGTTGACGTTACTAGATGAAAGAGAAATTCAGGTTACCATCAGTGAACGTCATCTGCTTATACCATCCTCGGAGCGAGATGAGCCAAAAGAAGAAGTGGAAATCGCTTCCGTTTATGAAATTGAGGAGGAAATGGATTGGCGACAACCACCTATTGAATATCTTCGTCATGGAGTCCTCCCCGATGATGCGAAAAGGAGGGTGGACGTTAAAAGACAAGTGTCAAGATTCTTACTTAATAATGATACGTTGTATCGAAGAACATTTGACGGAATCTTGCTAAGATGCTTGTCCAAAGAAGAAGCTAAATACATTCTAGCTGAAACTCATGCTGGAGTGTGTGGAGCGCATCAAGCAGGTCCTAAATTGGCTAATCAAATCAAACGGTTAGGGGTTAGGCTACTATTGGACCACTATGGTGAAAGATGCTATGGACTTTGCTAAAGCTTGTCACGCTTGCCAAATTCACGGCGACTTCATACATCAACCTCCTCAAATGCTACATCCTACTACTTTATCATGGCCATTCCACGCATGGGGTCTTGATGTGGTAGGGAGTATAAAACCATCTTCTTCTCGAGGTCACCAATATATTTTGGTGGCTACGGATTATTTCTCCAAATGGGCCGAAGCTATACCTTTGAAGGAGGTGGGAGCTAAAGAAGTTGCAAATTTTATAAGGACTCACTTGATCTATCGATATAGGGTTCCTGCAAAGATCATCTCCGATAATGCTCTTTACTTCAAGAATCAAATGTTGATGAAGTTGAGCGAGAAATTCCGGTTCAAACATAGCTTTCATCTAGCTATAACCCGTCATCAAATGGCCAAGCTAAAGTATTTAATAAGTGCTATGCAAAATTCTCAAGAAGATGGTCTCAAAATCGAAGAGAGATTGGCATGAACGGTTACCTAAGGCATTATGGGCATACCGAACAACAACACGAACCTCGACTGGTTGTATACCATACAACTTGGTCTTTGGATCCGAAGCCGTTTTGCCATTAGAAATACAATTGCCATCTCTTAGAGTAGCGGCTCAACTTACCGACCCCGAAGAGAATGTCAAAATCCGTTTGGCTGAGCTTGAAGCATTGGATGAGCTTAGGCTAGCAACACAACAAAAACTTGAAATCTACCAGGCTCAAGTGGCTGGGGTATTCAACAAGCGGGTCAAGTTTCGCTCATTCTCTATTGGTGACTTGGTTCTTACCATTCGGCGACCGATTGTCATCAATCGAAAAGCAAAATGAAAGTTTGAATCGAAATGGGAAGGTCCTTATGTAGTGACCAAATTTTTTCCCAAAGGGTGCATATGAATTCTCAAATACCGAAGGCGAAGTGGTATACTCATGTGTGAACGGAAAATTTGTGAAGAAGTTTTTCACATGAAGTTTGAGAGTTAAAATGTCAAGAACTACGTCAAGACTTGATCTCCAACAAGGAGTACGTAGAACGTTTGACATCAAAGCATTTGTCAAATTCAGTCGCGCAAAAAAAAATCGGGTTCGCATATGATAGTCGGGTCATTTGGGAAACCCTTCCTAGAAGGTGGGCCCAGGTAATCCGAGTGATGCGGTAAAAAAAAAAAGAAAAATCCCGGTAAAATAAAATGATGAATGAAATGAAAGTATGGACTTGAAGTTAGTCCGAAATGAGGCACCCTGGAGCATATATATGTGACAAAACGGGTGCCCGAAAGAACTACGAACGGCTTGATCCCTCATAAAGAGGGTACGCAGGCAATCTAGCTAGTCAAAAACGCTAGATGCCGCCCCAAAAACAAACACAATATCAATTGCCCTCTTAAAAGGAGAGTGAATACATTTTTCATAAGAAGGTTTCACTCTTAAGGGTAGACCAGTGGTTTTTGGTCAAGTTCATGTTAGTGTTGAAATATTGTTCAAATAAAATATAGTGAGATTGGAAGTCAGCTAATTGCTTCTAAAACTTGGCTCACAAAATACAAAGGCGCTATCATGACGAGTGTGTAAGCCCAACTTTTCTTAGTTGAATGTGGGTGATCAATAGAAGAGTATGGAGAAGAACTGTTTTGAGTACATGCAAGGGCATATACTTACCTTATCCAAGAAGCAAGAGTGAATTAAATGGCAATAAATTGTGTTGATTTGATATTTGGTATCACAATTCTTATCAATATTAAGTTTTGCAAAACTCTTGTATCTAAAAAAAAAGGTGTTTGCATGTACCCATAAAAAAATGTATGTGCAAAATCAAATAGGGGCCTAAAAGTTCCTAAAGCATATAAAAAATGATGAAAGGAAAAAATCCACTAACTAAATAGAGGCAAATGAAGTAAAAGTGGTAACTAAAGTTTGGAGGTGAGCCTTTTTCAAATTGAGATCCTCTAGCTTCATTCTCCCTTCTTGCTCCTACTTTTCTAGGTCTTGTCGTCTCTGTGTGGCGAGCTGGATACGATGTTCAACCTCAGATGTACTCTTTGCTAGTACCTCTTTGTCCCTAGCAAGGCTTTCTTCCTTTGTTCGGAACTTCTCCATCATTATCGTGATCTCTCTTTCTCGCTTTTCTATGGCAAGAGACTTTTCTTGCAGCTGGGCTAATGCCTTCTCTTCGGAGGCCAGATCCTCATTACAATAAGAAAGATTGGTAGATACCTCATTTCAGGCAACAGAATCGATAGTGCTCTCTATTGCAGCTATAGCTTCCATCTTCTCAAAAAGATTGTGAACTCGGGAAACTATCCAAAAAACACTCACATCATCCACTTCGACAGCTTTGACAGTAAGTTTCATTGCCTCCAAGTGGTTAAAAACTTCATCTCGAGTAGACAACAAAGTCAAAGCAGATTGAGAAGCTACAATAATTTTAGCAATGGCTTTGATACCTTCCATAACTGCTGTGCGGAGGTAGGGATACACCGAGTTAGGAAATAGACTGTCTAAAGAAGTGGGTGCATCCTTAAGAGGAGCAAAGTCTGGCAAACCCTGTATCAGCTCAAGAGGTCGATGTTGTAAACCAGCAATCAGCGTATCACTGGCCTGGGTGGTTACTGGCACTAGGATCTCCAAATTGGCAGAAGTCGCTTCGCCAGTATCAAAATCGAGATCAAGATCAGTGTCATCGTCATCCTCTTCATTTGAGTGGTGCTCACTCTGAAAAATCGATCTCCCTATTGCATTAACATAAAGGACAGATTATAAAACAGAGTCAAGAGCATAAAAAAACAAAGAAAAGGAGATAAAAGAGATGAAAGAGATGCAATGTGAAAAGAAAAATGTTGCACCTTTGTTTCCAGCGTTTGAATCTTCTAAAGGGACGGGACTCTTATGTCTCGACCTCTTCCTCTTAGGGTTACTCAAGGAGCTGCTAGAGTCTTTCCTTATCATCATTACAGGTACTAAGGGACTTCTTTGGTCTCCTTCTGCTACCTCATCAGGCATCGAGATGTTACTTGGGCACCATTCCAGTGCATCTTCAAACATTGAAGGACTGCTTGAGTTTCCCCTTGCTGTTTCTGTCGGTATTGGGGAATTGACAATAGGCGAGTAAAATAGTTCGCTCGAAGAGGGTTCAGCCTCTCAGAGGTCTTCCTAATATCTTTGAATCGGCTAACCACTTTCCTTACATCAGTGATTACATAAACATGATCTCTGATATGAGTATCTTTCCTGGTCAAAGTGACATGGACCTTCTAAATCGATTGACTCAGATAAGGAGTTGAAACTGTAGCCCATCAGGAACAATATCCCCAAGTACATTGCCTATGAAAACTCGAACGGGGCATATGAAAAAGCTCACCGGTATTTCTCTTGAGTAGACGAGCATAGCAATTAGCAATATCCTCCAAAGACCTATGGGTTATAAGCCGAAAGCTAAACTTCAAATCATTAGTAGGCACTCCCTGATCAAAACCAAACTGACGAGCAAACCTATTCGGGTAGTAAGGTTCCAAGAGTACAGATCGGCCCACCCGAACTGGTAATATAGCTGAGCGTAAGCAAACTAAACGCTCAAAGTCAGTGTCTGAAGTCCCATCAACATCAGCCAGGTGTAGGTCAACCCTCTCCCCGAATGGTATAATGTGGTATCGAACATGTTGATCGTGTCTCAACATGAATCTGGCCTTGTGAATCTCATGTGCCTCACCGCTGAGCCCTGCACAACGCTTCAAAAGAGGGTAATCGCTAGGGAAGTCACTATCCGTGTTGCTCCAATACAAACCAGGGAAATACTCAGACAACCAACCAATTACAAAGTGAATTCCAAAGCTAGGGTTTGCTCTTCCAGGATGAGTAGGGTGTGTTGCCATTTCGTTAAGGTCATGGTAAATGTGACCTAAAACTGTGGGAGCCAATGAGACTTGTATGCCTTGAGCCATCAATCAGGCCATCACAAATGTTTCAGGCCGAACTGCTCGAGGATACTGTGGCAAGCTCAACTTGTTCATTTACCTCTAGAGGGAGCAAATCCTTCTGACGTATGTTTTTAGTATGAATCAAGGAGCTTGTATGGAGAGCTTGTTTAACTTTGATAGTAACATCAGAGCCTTCTTCAGTAGCGACATAGATCTCCTCTCCCCGATAAAAATGAGCTAGCCAGTTTTCCCAAGAAATCCACTCATGGCCATGATGCATGCAAAGATCAGCATGGGTTTGCAAAAGCTCTGCAACAGCGCAAGGGAACTGGTCTCTATCTATCTGTTCGTTGGGCGGTAGAAACTCCTCATAAGGCTCACCAAGAATTGGCAAACCTGTAATCTGCTTCAAATCATGGAGAGAAATCCCAAGTTCACCACTTGCATGATGCAAGGTGTTCGTTAAGGGACTCCAAAGCTCACAGAAGGCCCTCCAAACATCTTTGTTATACATGTAGGCAGGGGCGGAGCTGAAGGGGGGCCTAGGGGGGCACGTGCCCCCTCTCTCATTTGACGAACTACCTATGTGTATTCTCCTCGTCGATAGCTTCGTTTTGATATATAATACGCCTTAATCCGACATCTGAGTAAAAAGTTATGACTGTTTTAAAATTAAAGGTATATTAATCACTTTAATTTTGTTTCAATAGACTATAATGCTTTTATATTTTACTTAAATTAAAATCTACATACTATAATTCATCTCGAGAGCTTCGAAATGAGAGGTTATACTAATCATTTAGACAATTAGATAAGAAGTTATACAAGTTTAAAAATTTTATATCTGGTTATACATTATTATATGTTATAAGTGCAACAAGTTATATATTAACTAGGTTGTTATTCGAGTCAAACAAGTCTAGTATTGTTTGATTATAATTAGCTCATTTAGAAACAAGTCAAGCTCGAGTCGATCCTATATTTGAACTTGAGCTCATACTCGACTTGTTTAGTAAGTGAATGAGCTTGAGCTGAGTTTTTTTTCCCCAAGTATTATGCAACTTTACTTGCTCATGACATAGTAAGTTAAAAGAAAATTTGTAAATTTCACAAAATTCGTGCTATTTGAGTTTCAATGGATCCGAGCTGAATCATGAATTAAGCATAAAAATGTGCTCGTAATCAACTCATTTTGTAAATGATGCTCAAGCCGAGCTTTTATTGAGCTAAACTCGAGCCAAGCTTGAGCTCATATAACAATCATAACCTTAACTTACTATTTATTAGATCGCATTTCTTATACTTATTTAGTTAATTTTTTTTCGGATATTTCATTTATATATTTATATTTCTTTTTTTAGGCGCGAAAAAAAATGATAGCGTTTATCATAAACCGATAACATTTTATCTTAAAATAACACAATTTATTATCATCTTACATATAACTCTTTATGTCAATTTAATCCACAACTATATCGTACATGTATAATTGTGCCCCCTTCGAAAATTGTCTGGATCTGCCACTGCATGTAGGGAAAGCGTGAAATCGCTACAAGGCCATAAATACCAGCCTGACGCAAGATGTCTTCATGCTGATCTATCATCCTCTCAGTCCATTCCATCAAACAAGGCATGAAAGTGGTCACTCCACTAAAAGTGAAACTTGATCCCCAGTTCAGTCTCCTTGATAACAAACTTTTGAGCACTGGATAAAATTCCTCATCAACAGGGAGCTTGGTGGAGTATTCGCCAGCCTGAACCTTATCAAGGAAGATACCAGTAAATCGCTTACCAAAATCTTTGGTGTTTTGTACACAGCCTCTAGCATCATCACGGACAAATCGCAAGCTACCATGAAAAGTGTCCTCTTTTCTAGTCCACATCTTTAGTGAGGGGAATTGCTTAGAAACGGCAACCTCTCAAATTGAGTAGGACCTGGGATAAATATGACCATAATCAAGTTCCTGACCATCAGTTCCCATAGCTCTTTGAGGCTGAGCATCTCCATAAGCATTCATTTTGAGAACCTAAAGGAGTGTTTATTAAGTTAGAAAATCAAAAGAAGTAGGCAAACTTTGAATATGTTCGATGGGTTCTTACAAATTCAAAGTTCGGGGGCAACTGTTCGGGGGTGAAATTTTCATGTCAAACATATTCAAACACAAGTGCATATTCATTCAAAAAAAAAAAAATGTGTATCGAGTCGTTGTATACATATCAAACAAATTTATTACAATTTGGGTATTTTGTGTCTTACAAAACTCGATGACAAATGTAGAAAGCTAATACATTGGTCAAATGTTCAAGGCTCACCAACTTTTACAAAAGTCACTTGTTAAAGCTCCAAATACAGCCTGCTTGCAAGATTCCGTGAGCAAAGAGTCCAGCTGAAAAGAAAGAGAAGAAAGCATAGTGATGTTATTATTTTTTTTTTGTTACAAGGCGAAAATTTGGGGAGTGTCAACCACGGTTTTACCACCACCCAATAGCGTCCTTGCGGACGAGAGTCTGAAACTCAAGGTCGGAGCTCCATGGGGAAGAATCAAAATCCAGTGCTAGGTGAGCAATACGATCGGCAGCTCTGTTGGCCTCCCTAAAGACGTGGGAGACGGAGACAGTCTCAAAGGAGCCGAGCAAACGAAGAGCATCCGAAATGAGCATTTCGATCTCCCAAGGCGTCGCCCAAGCTCCCTTGACCGCATTCACAATTGCGAGATAGTCACCTTCCACTGCAAGTCTTCGAATCCCCCTTTCTCGAGCTTCCACCAATCCGAGCTTCAATGCAACCGCCTCAGCTTGTAATGCCGACACCATCCCGCATCTTTTGGCATTGCAAGCGATCAATCTTCCGTCGTTATCTCTAATCAAGAAACCAGCAGAAGCGCGGCCAGAAGATATTTTAGCACCATCAAAATTGAGTTTGAAAATACCTTCATCAGGTGTACGCCATCTAATGACGTTTCTTTGGCGAGGGTTACTCTTTGGTTTGATTGTTCTTATGGTTACGTCTTCTTCATCTAAGTGGTCCCGTTTGCATTTTTTCCAATTTTTCATATGATGATGAATTGTTTCAATCACTTCATCTATTGTTCTTACGCTTTGATTTTCAAATATGATCTTGTTTCTCTTAGTCCAAATACTCCACCAAGAGAAGGAGAGAGTGGTTTTTTGTTCAGAGCTAAGTTGTCGGAAGAGTTTGTTGGTGATGGTCTTTATATCTTTATTGCTTTTGTCGATACTTCTAATTAGTCGCTCAATATTCTTGTTCAATGAGCCTATCATTCGTAGTGTTGTCGGACACTCCGTCAAAAGGTGGATAGCGTCTTCCTCCTTGGAGTTACAAAAGACACAATCCGAGGGAGTGTGTATACCTTTGTTTCTTAGTCTTATTTTGGTTGGGAGTCCATCTAGTACCATTTTCCATAGGAAATTTCGCAACTTGAGTGGACAATCGATTTTCCAATGCCCACTGAAGAGGTCTATTTCATTTCCATTGGAGTTCGTGATAAATTCTAGCGCGCTAGAAGTGGTGAACCACCCATTTGGGTTTGGTTTCCAATATAGTCTATCATCGAATTCTTGTGATGGAAGAGGGATATTAATAATTGTTTCTATAATATCTGCTGGCAATACTTCTTGTAGTTTATCTACATTCCATGTCTTATTTGGTAGTAGGTAGTTTTCAACTTTTTCTTGGTCATTTATGCTAAGAGTCATTCGGTGGTCCTCAAGTCTTCTATCGTCGTTTAACCATTTGTCCTTCCAGATTTTTATCGTTTTTCCGTTTCCAATCTGCCAGATCAGACCTGAACAGAATTCTTCTTTTAATTCAATTAATTTAGCCAATTGCCACGACGAATTTTTTTCTTCTTATAATCCCATATTTGGTCATCTTTTAAATATTTTTCTCTAACTATCCTAACCCATTGGTTGTGGGGTTCCGCAAGAATTTTCCATAAAAGTTTCATTTGCAAGACTTTGTTCATGTCCTTTGATTTCTGGAGTCCTAAATCCTCCTAGTTTTTTTATTTGCATATTTTGTCCCATCCTATTAATGGTTTGTAATTGGGGTCTTTGTTCTAGAAAAAATTATCTATTTAGTTTATCTAGGTCATTGTGGACATTTGTTGGGAGCATGAAGTTTTGCATTACATAGTTTGGCTTGGCTAGTAGGTTCGCTTTTATGAGAACCGTCCTTCCCTGTTGGGACAATGAATTCGCCTTCCATTTTGTCAGTTGCATTTTCGTTTTTCCTATTACGTTTTCAAAGGTTTCTTTGTTGACCCTACCATTTATGATAGGGCAGCCAAGGTATTTGTCCATAGCCACTTGGTTCATTATAAGAAGAGTACTTTGGATTCGTTGTCTTTGGTTGGAAGAAACCCCTTTTGTTACTTGGAATGTAGATTTCTGAAAGTTCACCTTTTGACCAGAAATCTGACAATATTCATCAATTATTTTTTTAACTTTTGCACAGGATTCCTGAGTTGCTTTAGCAAAGATCATATTGTCATCTGCAAAAGATAAGAATGGGATTCGTGTTCCCTGTGGGGTCATTTTAAAGCCTATTGAGTCTGTTGTGTCATTGCATTGTTGTTGTAATTTTCTTGCTAGGATTTCCGCCCCTAAGATGAAAAGGTAGGGGGAAATTGGGTCGCCTTGCCTTAGTCCTCTTTGTGGTCGAAATGTCTCAGTGGGTTCATCGTTAACTAATACCGAGAAAGAAAAAGTTTGGATGCATTCCTTAATCCAACCCAAGAATTTTTCAGAAAAACCAAAATTTTCCATGACCACTGGCAGGAAGCTCCAGTCCACTCTATCATAGGCTTTTTCCATGTCTAGTTTTATTGCTATCCATCCTTGTCTTCCTGTTCTTGTTCTGAATGAGTGAAAGATTTCATGAGCTATAAGAACATTATCTTGAATAGCTCGATCCGCAACGAAGGCCCCTTGAAGAGGGTGAATGATTTTCGTAAGAATCATTTTCATTCTTTCTGCGAGTATTTTTGCAATCGCTTTGTAGATAGTGGAACACAGACTAATTGGTCCATAGTTGTTCGTTGTTGATGGATTATCACATTTTGGGATTAACGATATAAATGTCTCGTTAATTTGGCGTAACATTCTCCCAGATCTGAAAAATCCTTTAATGACCTTAATGATCGATGGTCCTACAATGTCCCAATATTTTCTATAGAATTCTGCTGTCATCCCGTCTGGGCCTGGGGATTTATCTTTTCCAATAGAAAAGAAAGCAGATTTTATCTCGAGATTGGTGACCGCTTTTGTGAGGTTTTTATTGTCCTCCGTCGTGATCTCTTTGTCTATTAGGAGTAGATACTCTTGGAGTAATATGTTGTTGATGTTTTCTTTTTTGAATCTTCTTTCAAAATCGTCTTTGATTTCCTTTCTGATATTTTCTTCACCGGTTATTTCTATGCCTTTTTGTGTTCTAATTTCCCTTATTATTTTTCTACATAGTGATGTTATTATAACATTGCATATAATAATTCAGTTTGAATGGGCTTAAAAAAATGAGGCATCTGGGCAAGCCCAGGCCGGATGTATGTTATAGGGCAGTTGTAAAAGAAAAAGGAAAGAGTAATAAGCAAGGCCAAAAAAAAAAACGTAACTGCTCACCTGCATAACTGCCTAGTAACTTCTACAGTTAAAAAAATGAAGAGAAATTGTACGGGGGAGTGAAAGTGGGGTAGTGGAGTAGGCTATACAACTACTACTATTACTCCCTATAAAAGGCAATTGTGTGGCATCAGTGTGTTTTTTTTTTTGGGAGAGAACAGAGAAGAAAAAAAGCAAAGTCACACATACACACGGCATCAGCAAGAAAGCAAGAAAAAAAAGAGAGAGAGAATACAAAGTTTCTGCAGCAGGAAGTAGCAGAAGACAAGGTAGATTCCTGGCTCTCGGAACCCACCCTTACAAAGCTTTTATGCTTTAAGCAAGTGGTTTGGGTTTCAAAGCCACCAAATCTGCCCAAAACAATGCCGAAATGTTGTTGAAATGGACTCTCGGAACCCACCCTTGCAAAGTTTTTATGCTTTAAGCAAGTGGTAGGGGTTCCGGAGCCCCGAAATCGCCCCAATCAAGGCGAAACTCTGGCAAAATTTCACTAACCAAACAAATGGAACTCTAGCTTTTATTAGGTTCAACAAGAGGGCCTTAAACATAAAATAGAGATCACCAAAGAAAAGAAAATCAGAAATCAGTAGCAATGGCAGTTTAAAGAGGACAAAGTCATGCCTAAACAAAATTATCAAAGCTGGATATTATCAAAAAAAAAAAGGCAAGATCCAATCAAAGAAACAAGTGCCAGTTTAATCAAGTTAAATGCAGGCCTGAAACTCAACGATTAACCAATAACAAAGAAGTAAATTTTGGATGAAAATCTCCAGAAATCCACATACCTAGTTGAAGGTTCTTTGTTCAGCGGGATTCTCTTGGATTGTTCGTTCTCAGCCACCCCCAAGTATCTGCTATGCCTCCTCTTTTGATCACTCAAACCAAAATGCCCCAAGTGATCACTCAAACCAAAATGCCCCAAGTAACACAAACATAAACCCTAGAAATTGAAATCGAAACTAGTCAAATTTCGAAATTGAACATTTGATTGGAAGTAGATGTAAGAGAGAGCTCGAAATTTGGGGTTCAAACTGTCGAAATCTTAAAACTAATAACAAATTGGGGCTGAAATCCACAAGAAAAAAAACCTACAACGTACCCCTTTGGAAGCACTAGGGGTCTGGAGGCCTGAATTTGTGTACTTTCGTTGAAACCGGAATCGTTCCGCCCGTCCGTTTCAATTGACAAATGCAGACCCTCAAATTCGTGCGTGAGAAGGTCTCTGTTGCTGATGGAGGCAGGCGTCCTCTTCGTTCTGTCGTTTGAGAAGAAGAGCTGAGTTTCCAAATACAAAAGTCAAAACAAAAAAAAATGAGTCAATGACAGAAGAGGAAGATGTAGCCCGTTTTAAGTGGGTTGGGCTTTGGCTTTCTTAAAATAAGAATGGGGTTTAATTGGACTCAACCTGCCAAAAACCATTAAAAAAAAGGAAAGAAATCATAGCAACTAGCCAAATATATGTACGTGTAGGCTTGGCAAGTTTTAAAGAAATTTATGTTTAATTACAAAATCGACCCACTAAAATATAAATGTTATATAATTGGCATAAATTAAAAATTCGAGTTTGATCAAAACATAAAATTAAACTCGTCAAATATTCCTCACCAATTAATTCTAGTGGGTCAATCTTAAATCGGTTTCAACCAAAATGGAGTCAAAACCTCAAATCAAAATTTACCAAATATAAGCTTGGTTTTCTTTTAAAAAGAACTACATAAGATTTGATTCCGCTTTGCCGGATATGTAGGAAACTCGATACAAAACTATCGCTATTCGGGTTCAATCGCACGATCCTCAAACGATCGTATTTTTAAAAACCAAATCAATCAAGTTCAAAAAAGAACTACGTAAAGACTTGATACTCTTTTATGAGTTACGTAGGAAATTCGATATTAAAATTCAATATATATCGGATTCAGTCGCCTGTCTCAAATTAAATCAAATTTATTCCTTTTAAAGAACTACGGGTGATTTGATCCCGTTCAAACGGGTACGTAGGTAGCTCGACATAAAGCTTAAGCTCGTCGGATACAATCGCCGATCAAAAAAAATCAAATTGGGTTTTCGTACAGAACTACGTAAAGACTTGACGCTGTAAAAACGGCTACGTAGGTAATCCGATATTAAATCTCAAAAATATATCGGGTACAGTCGCTAAACTCTAAATTCACCTTAAGAATGAAAAAGAGGTTAAAATTAAATTTAAATTAAATACACATGATCTTCCATGTAAGTGATAGCCGTTAAGTTGGGAAACACTTCCGAGAATGTGTGCTCAATTTATTCGGGTGATACACGAGAAAATCTCATGCATATGATAGTGTGATTTATGTTAGGGCTACCCTTCTGAAAAGGTGGGTCCTAATATGATCCAATGAGGCATGAAAATCTTTAAGATATTAAAAAAAACACCAACTCAAACACTCGGAACTACGTGAGGCTTGATTCTCTTCCAAGAGATACGTAGGCAACCCGCTAAAATCCGGGTGCAGCCCAAATCACCAAAACCACTCAAGTCTTGGTGTCGATACAACTTCGAATCAAGAGGATAACCAAAAGGGGTCGAACTCAAAATAATAAAATTAAATAAAATATGTTTTACAATTATTGCGCATTTTTGTTCAACACTACATGCAACAAAACTAGCAACATTTTCTTCTTTTTTCTTTTACTGTTTTCAATTATAGCTGGCTTGATTATTGATCACAGGGCTCACAACTATGTAAAACGGTCAGATGAAGTAATTAAGGAATTCAAAAAATTAAAGGACTATAAAACGCAGCCTTAATAATTCAACTCGATCAGGTTCCAACAAAAATAATCAGTTCAAGTGATTATAATTCAGCTTAGAGTATATGCTAGCAACTAGCTGCGAGCCTGCGAAAATAGTACGAAAGGAGAGGTGTTGAAGATAGATATGATGTATTAGTAATGATTGTTAGTTAGTTAGCTTAAGAGGCTTTGATCAGACACGTGTATGTCAGTATATAAAGCCTCTCTCTCTTGTAACAAACTGAGTAGTTCATTTTCTGTTATGAATCCCAAATGTGAAGCTCAGATTCTCTCTTTTCCATCTTCATATTCTTCATTCACATTTGGAAGAATCAAGCTGAATTCAAGCTTGATTTCTCATCATGGTATCAGAGCGCTTCCCGCTCAATTACTGAAGTGTTTATCATCCTCTAAATTTCTCACTTCATCAAGCTCTGTTTTTCTGCAATTTTCTTCGAAAAGCTCGATTGACACAGCCATGGAGACGACACAAACTGGTGAGAGATCGGGAGAACGACGACGTAGTGATAGAATTATAGCTGCTGATCTACAGAGTCCGATGTTCATTCATCCGCCAGATAAGAAAAATGTATGAATTCTGTCAGTTAAGAACAATGTATGGATTCTTGATGGATCTATTGTTAGAAATGATGAAAATCTGATGTAATGGAATCGTTGCAATGATATTATATGCTCTTGGATCTTGAATACGGTTTCTAAAGACATTTATAACTCCATTGATTAGTATGAAACTGCTTATGAGATATGGAAGGATCTTGAAGAGAGTTATGGTCAAAAGAATGGACCTTTGATCTATCAGATCAAGAAACAAATTTCTGATTGTGAACAAGGAAGCTCTCCTCTTACTGAGTATTTTACACAGCTTAAATAATATTGGTAACAATTGGCGTCGATTTCTAGTCCAATAGTGTGTCGATGTGGTGGTTGTGTGTGTGATCTATAGAAGCAGCAAGAAGATGTTGATCAAGAAGCAAAATTGATGACTTTTCTTATGGGTTTGAATGAAAAATATGACAATGGGAGAAGGCAAATCTTGCTTACAGCCCCTTTGCCTAATGTGAGCACTGCTCATTCACTTCTTCTGCAAGATGATCTGAGTAGGAAGCCATTTAAGCCAACTCAAACTAAAAGCATTGCTCTTATGTCCAACTCTAGAGACTCAAAGGTCAGAAAGGATCGTTGTGGGCATTGCAATGGGAATCACAAAGTGGAGAAGTGTTGGGAACTGATTGGCTATCTTGAATAGCACTCAAAGAGCAAGGACAAGCTTCAACTGGGAAAAGTTCAGGATTCTAAGTGGAAGGAGTTCAAGAAATCAGGGGACTCGAAAGGGAATGCTAAAGCTAATGCTGCAGGTTAGTCTTCACAGGGTTTGTTGAGCTCATTTCAGGATTGTAAGCCAAGAGTGGAGTATCTCTAGTCACAAGTCACATCTAGCAGGTAAGATTTGTCTACATGCTTCTAAACCTTCAAAACTATGGATCATGGATAGTGGTGCAACAGACCACATGGCCTATGATATTTCTCTGTTCAAAGACCTCATTCCTTTAACCAATACATATATTCATCTTCCTGATGGTAACCCATCTCCTATTTCTCACAAAGGAACCCTTCAATTATCAAATCTCATCCTCTATAATGTTATGTGCATTCCAAATATCAAATACAATCTTCTGTCTCTCAACAAAGTGTGCATTGAATTAAATTGCAATGTCAGATGCTTGTGTTGTTCAAGATCAAGAAAATATGAGGATAATTGCATTTGGTAAACAAATTGGAGGGCTATACTACATGGATCCTGACATTTCACCATCTTCAGATTCCTATTGCAGTTGCTATCCCACACATAGATTTCAACCCTTTACCTATTTGTCTGAGCCCAAGATCAGAATGGTGTGTAAGCTGAACAAATCATTGTATGGATTGAAGTAAGCTCCAAGGCAATGGTTCAATAAGTTTGCTCAGGTGATCAAGTTAGCTGATTTTGTACAATTTGAAGCAAATCATGCTCTTTTCACAAAACAAACTGGTGATGCATTCACAACTCTCTTTGTGTATATGGATGACATGATCACCATAGGGAATGATAAAACTGAGATTGAGAAACTAAAGAAGCATTTGCACACACACTTCCAAATCAAAGATTTGGGAAATACAAGGTACTTTCTTGGGATTGAGATTGATAGAACTCAGGAAGTTATTTGGTTAAATCAAAGAAAGCATGCTATAGAACTATTAGAGGAAGATGGAATGGAAAATGCAAAGCCCATGTCTACACCTCTAGATGTACATTGCAAGCTAACTAATGAAGGAGAAGTGTCTGATAAGCCAAAGTTATATAGGAAAATAGTGGGAAAGCTGATTTATCTCACTATCACACTGCCAAACATTACATACTCAGTGTATATATTGAGTCAATTTATGCAGAGACCTTGTGTGGTGCATTGGCAAGCAACAAAACACCTTCCAAGCTCCAGGGCAAGGAATTCTCTTGTCAAGCAAGTCTGACTTGAAGTTGAAGGGCTTTTGTGATGCAAACTAGCAAGCATGTCCACTGACCAGGAAATCCCTCATTGGATATTGCTTTATGCTTGGAAATGCCTTGATCTCATGGAGAACCAAAAAGCAGTTGTTTATGGCAATGAATTGTTGTGAGCTAATATGGCTGATCAGAGTACTCAAAGACTTAGGCATTGAACAAACTCAAGCAGTTGAGTTGTTATGTGATAATCAAGCAGCTCTTTATATATCAAGGAATCCTATGTTCCATGAAAGAACCAAGCATATCGAAGCTGATTGCCATCTAGTCAGAAACTTGGTGATACGTCATGAAGTGGATACCGAGTATATATCCACCAAAGAACAACTAGCTGATCGACATCTTCACCAAAGTGGTGAATCAAGTTCAACACAGCAAGCTATTGAACAAGCTAGGAGTTATCAATCAATTTGCATGACTCCAAGCTTGAGGAGGAGTGTTGAAGATAGCTATGTTGTATTAGTAGTGATTGTTAGTTAGTTAGCTTAAGAGGCTTTGATCAGACATGTGTATGTTAGTATATAAAGCCTCTCTCTCTTGTAACAAACTGAGTAGTTCATTTTCTATTAAGAATCCCAAATGTGAAGATCATATTCTCTCTCTTTTCCATCTTCATCTTCTTTATTCACATTTGGAAGAATCAAGTTGAATTCAAGCTTGATTTCTCATCAAGGGGAAAAGGAAAGAGAATGAGATTTGGGAGTTATGAATGTAAGGGACTAGGCTTAGATTTGTAATTGGGCTTGATATAAGCATATAAGCCAATACCCTATACAAACAAAGATCTGTAGCGATTGTGATTTATCAAGGAAATAACACATTCTTCTTCCTTAACCTCTAGTCGCTCTCTTTTTGTCCATCTTTAAAAAACAATCAAACACAGTACAAACTTACAAAAACATAAAACTAGATTGAGTAACTACTTACTAGACAATGTATATATATATGGTATATGTATATACACATCTAAAATTATCAAGTAAAGACACCATTATTTGTTAACGAAGAGATATTATCAAATGTAAATTGATTTTTTTTATTTTCTATTTTTGTTAGGATTGTAACTAGGAGATCTCCTGTAATCTCTCTTTTCAGTTTACTTGTATATTATTTAAATTGGGATTAACCCTCAATCAAAATCATCCTTTTACACAAATACGTTTCTCTATTTATATGGTACCAGAGCCATCTTGGCAAGAAGTTACAAATGGCATCTGATTCAGACACACCTTCTGCAGCAGCCCAAACACAACCCACAGATCCAATCTCCTCCTCTAGCAATTCTTCTGCCCAACTTCTATTGGCTGCTGGTCTTTCTTAAACTCATACTATGAATTTTCGGATTCTAAATATCAACATTAAGTTAGATTGGAATAATTATTCATTGTGGAGAAACATTGTTTTATTCGCACTCGAGGCCTTTGAGCTTGATACCTTCATCAAGACTTCTGATGCTCTGTCCGAGACCCTTCCTGCCCTTGGAGATCATCCACCGCATCCCAATCCGAACTTTAGTGCTTGGCGCCATCTTGATCAATTTGTTCTTCTCTAGATAAAATCGACACTTACAAAGAGCGCTCTTGCTCTCACTGCTCGTTCGAAGACTTTTTCTCAAGCTTGGTCTGCCATAGAAACAGCCTATCAGGCACAAACAAAGGCTAGGCAGATGACACTCAAACTTCAGCTTCAAAAGCTTTCAAAGGGCTCTCTTAGTACAATGGATTACATAGAGAAGAAGGGAAGTATAGCAGACTCTCTCGCGGAATTAATGTCTTCATTTAGTCTCTGATGAGGATCTTGTTAGCCACAATCTCAGTGGGCTTGACAGCTATTATGGTCCATTCCTAACATCTTTTATGAACGTACTGATAGTACTGGTGTAGATGACCTTGTTGGCCTTCTTCTGCATGAAGAAGAGAGGCAGAAAGCGGATGCAAAGCATAATTTGATGCTTACATCGATTCCTAGTGTCAACATTGCAGCCGGTTCGCATCATCATGACCTGATAGCCTAGTTCACAACAGTAGTGGCATCAAAATAACTCGACCATGGGTATGAGAGGCCACCAAGCTGGAGATTCAAACCAATGCAAGAAGATGAAGTGTCAGATATGCAACCGCAATGGCCATAATGCATTGGCCTACTGAAATCATCTTAATCAAAGTGAGTTTCCTCCACCACCTAATGTACCACGTCCAAACAACAAGCGCAACCAGCCGAGGCAAGTTCATACTATCTCTCCCTCTGCCATGGACTCCGACTGGTATTTTGACTCAAGAGCAACATACCATGTCACCCCTGATCCCGGAAAATTGCACATGATTGAACCATACATGGGACATGACAAGCTTCTCGTAGGAAACGGTATGCCTCTTACTATCTCTCATATTGGGTCGTTTACTCTGCCTGCTAACCCACGCCCTTTAGCTTTGAAAAACATTTTGCTTGTTCCAAACATTACCAAAAATTTGATAAGCATTTCTAAGATAACTTGTGATAATGATGTGTTTTGTGAGTTACATCGAAAGAAATGTCTTGTTAAGAATTTGTAGGGAAAAGTTCTACTTCAAGGGATCATTGATCGTGGTTTGTATCGGTTCCCGTCCTTGTCATCCTCCTCTTCTGTCTCATCACCACCAATTGTTCATCTTGGTTCTCGAACTACCATCCACGGTTGGCATCAAAGACTTGCTCACCCTCATGAAGTTGTTCTTAGGAGTCTTATTTCTCAGTTTCATCTTCCTTTAAGTTCCAATAAATTGCCCTTGGTTTGTGAAGCATGCCATCTTGGCAAGAGTCATCCCCAACCTTTCTCAAACTGGCATGTTCCTTCTAATCATATGTTTGATTTGGTTTATTCAAACGTTTGGGGTCTTGCCCCTGTTTTGTCCTTGAATGGTAATTGTTATTTCTTGTTGTTCATGGATGATGCCACAAAATTCATTTGGGTTTATGCCATGATAAACACTCAATTTGAAGTCAAAATCAAAGCCTTGCAAACTGATTAGGGCAGAGAATACCGAAATGTATCATCCTATCTATAAACTCAAGGAATTACTCATCGGGTGTCTTGTCCTCACACTCACGAATAAAATGGTGCCTCTAAGCATCAAAATCGAACCATTGTTTAAAAAGGTTTAGCGTTACTTTCTCAATCTTCTCTTCCAACTTTGTTTTAGGAACATGCCTTCCATACCGCCATCTTTTTACATAATCGGACCATCACTCCAATTTTACACTATAAATCTCCTTATTTATGTTTGTACAAAACTCACCCAGATTATAACTTATTAAGAGTGTTTGGTTGTTTGTGCTACCCATGCCTCCGGCCTTACAATCGACATAAAATTGATTTTCAATCTTTGCCTTGTATTTTTCTTGGTTATAGCTCCAAGCATAAAGGGTACCTTTTTTTCATTATGCAACCTCTCGAATGTATGTTGCTTGCCATGTAGCTTTCAATGAACAAGTTTTCCCCTATCTTGAGCTAATTTCTACAAAGATTCAAAAATCATCAATTCCACCCATTTCTTTTGATGTTGAATGGCCTCACGTCACCAGTATATCCAATTCACCTAATTCAAATGTCTCAGCTCAAGCCATTATTACCACATTACCTCCAATTCCTAGTCCACCCCAACAAACCTTAATTCCCACAAATTCCAACGTTACCTCTCCATCCTTAAGCGAGTCTCAAAAACTGGCGCAAATCACGGCGACGACACCAACAGAGCAACTCTCTTCCACTGCATCTTCACAGTAGGTACTGCTGCACCTTCTTATTTCAGCCCCCTCTAACACCACCACTCATCCAATGACCCCCCGTGCTCGTGTTGTTGCAGGAGGATGATATGTCAAGTAATTACAAATAATAAAGATGTAATAAATGTAATCCAACTCCTGGCCTAAGCAAATAATTACAAGACTTCCTCCCGTTGTAGTGGAAGGGTAGTCAGGATCGATCCACGAGGAGGCGTGTCAGCGGGATCCTAGTAGCGTTGGAAATCTCAAGTCTGCGTCGACCAGAAGCCTCGATTTCGACCTTGGGCCTCGATGTCGACCTCGGCTGTCGATGTTCTTTGCAACAGAAGACCTGCAAAGACAAAAAAACAAGTGGTCGATATCGACTGGTGGGGGTCGATATCGATGTCAGTCCACAAAATCGACTGGCTCAAAAGACTGCCAGTCGATACAGAAGGGTCGATTTCGACACAAGGGGTCGATAACGATGCTCAGCAAACTCCGCAGCGATGTTCGTCGTCGACTCAGAAAACTGTCGACGAACTCAGTGGTCGATATCGACGTCTGGGGTCGATATCGATGTCTTCCTGCAGTGTGTTAGTTTCTTGTCGGCAAAGAAAGGCCGAAGAATTGAGAATGGAGAGAGAAGCAGTTAACAGAAATAAAACAGTGGGTTTTGATGAATTAACTTATGTAAAAATCAACTCCTAGGATTAGGGTTTACCACAACGTTAACCAATGCATGCGATGAGATAAATAAGACGGACAATTGCGCTATTTCACCCGAGGGACAAGCTTTCGCCGTACACCAACTCTTAGGATTACTCTTTCAAATAAACCTAATTGTCTCTACTAATTTTATGTTTATAACTCAAGTTGTTAGCATGAATCCCTTTTCTTTCGATTAGGACTAAACATAGAATCGTAGGAGGAGAGATAGACACAACAATATCAACATCAAATACTTACCTCAAGCGTGCATGGCTAACGTCGGGCTCACCCCGACCCTAAGAGCTTTGGGGAACTACTCGCTTCTCATCATGGAACTCATCGTCAATTGAAGGAAATAAACTTGCATTAAAATAAACTCCGAAGCTTTACAACTCAACGTCAACTTTCGCAAACGTCAAACCCTAAAACTTCTCTCTAACTCTAACTCTATTGTGTATTGTCTTTGTCTTGGGTTAATGGATTGTTCTGGGATTATTGGATGATTGAAAGATGATCTAACAAATCAGCCCCTAGGGCTTGATTTATAGGCTACTAATCCTTGCTATCCAAGGATTGTAACTCCTATCTAAACTATAAACTCTATCCGAACAATTAGGATAGGTCTTTTATTTTGATAAAAACTTTAAATAGATGAATAAAACTTCAGCTGCCATCTATCTTGAAAGTATGAGATAATCCCGTGCCTCCTTGAAGATATAGTTCCAATCCGCATTCGAAATCGAGTCTATCTTCTGTCGAGATAAGGGGTCGATATCGACACCAGAGGTCGATATCGAGGTCCCTGTTCCTGCTCGACTTGTTCAGCTCTGGTCGATTTCTATGTTGAGGTCGATATGGGGGTCGATATCTGGGTCTAAGGTCGATATCTACCTCTTCTCAACTTTACTCGATGTCTATGTTGAGGTCGATATCTACACCAGAGGTCGATATCTGGGTCTAGGGTCGATATCTACCTCTGCTCAGCTTCACTTGGCTTCTCCGTTTTGACTCCGTTTTCGCTCGAATTCCTGCATGGTTAGCTCAAAACTTGTGCAGACTCTATTTCTTGCATTTTAGCCCATTCTTACACAAGTTTATATTCTTTTGAACCTTTTCTTTGGAGATCGAATGAAATATGAAGTCAAAAGATGCAATAAAAGAAGGTGCAAATGTGTACATCAGCTCGCTCAAACAAACTTCGCCCCAAAACATACTACACCACAAAACATGCCTTCTCCTCTCAAATTCCTGATTTGAATCCTGGCGAACCCTCTACCTATAGGGTTGCTCATAATGTAGCCCGACCCGAAAACCGACCCGAAACCGACCCGAAAAAACGGTTTCGGGCCGGCCCGGATATTATACGGTTCGGTCTTCGGGCCGCAAAAATGGAAATTTCGGTTTCGGTCCAAATACCGGAACCGAACCGAAATTTTCGGTTCCAGACCGTAAACCGTTTTTTTAAATAAAATAAATAAATGTACTACTGTACCGTGTACGTCAGTACACTTCTTGAAGAGTTTTCAATACCTCTTGAAGAGTACACAGTACACTTCATTCTTCCCCTTCCTAAATCTATACACTTCATTCTTCCCCTTCCCAAATCCCGAATTGAGTACCCAGTTCACTTTCCCCTTCCCGAATCCCGTTCACATCAACATACCCCTGTCGCCGCCTAGCAGCCCCGCAGACAGCGCAGCCTCACCTCCCTCGGACCCTCGCGCAGCCCCGGATGCGTCGGCGCCGCCCTCGCCAGTCGCCCAGCCCCGCTCCCACAGTCCCAGCGGCGCCTCCTCCTCCCTCTATTTCTTTTTCGATTTCTGTACATAAAGAGCAGTAGTTGTGGTGACTGATTCATCTCGATTTGGATTTGTTGTAAATAGTTCCGTTTTGTTACGGATCGATGGCATGCTTGTTGATTTGGTAGTGACTACGGTTGATTCAAGTAATAACAATCAATTTTTGTGATTGCTTGTTCTACAAATTGGATTTCCAGATCCCCTTTCTCTCTATAGTTTTCAGTTTCCCCTTAAACTGCGCACTACTGCGAAACATGTCAGTTTTTTCGGTTTTCTCGGGCCTAAGACCGAGAAAACCGAAACCGATGGGTCGGTTTTCGGTTCGGCCTTCGGTCCGACTCTTTAAAAATTTCGGGCCGTCGGTTCTGGCCCGAACCGTTTGAGTCGGTTCGGTTCGGGCCGGTTCGGACCGTTTGCGCCACCCTATCTACCTATGTTACTGCAGTTAAGTGTTGTAAGCGGACGGTAGATTCAAATATTCAAATTTAAACTCTAACTATGCTAACTCCCTATCCCAAACAAATAATACAAGAATCCCTCCCGATGTAGTGGTAGGGTAATTAAGGATCGAATCCGCGAGGAGGTGTGTCAGCGCTTCTCTTAATGTAATCACGATCAAGCTTTCGACCTCAGAAGACACTCGATATCGATGTGTCTGGTCGATATCGACCTCAGTTCTGGTCGATTTCCAACAGAGTTCCTGCAGAAGAAAAAAGCAGCAAAGTCGACGTCGAGACAGACCTCGATATCGACCTTTACAATCGATTCCGATGTTTGTCACATAAACTATTTTGCGTAACCTATTGTCGGAAAAGTGTCCAAAGAACGTAGAATGGTAGACAAGGGTGGTCAGAAATCAAAACTTAAACTTTTAGATGAATTCAATAAACTTAAAGCTTCCAAAGTCGGGGTTTCATGCCACAACGATAACAATGCAAGTTTGATGCTAAAGTTATTAAATTTAATGTCTTTCCGTCAAATAACTTTCGTTACCAACACTTAGGTGATTAGAGGCTCTCGCATAGTTCCTAAGAGTTACTATCTAATTCATGAGTAATCCAAGTTCACAATATGAGTGGCTTTCGCTTCAATAATGCAAATAATGAATCTTCCTAACTTTCGCAAAGGAATCATGCATAGGATAGAAGACGGAATCGCATAAAAGTCATACCTTTGATGCACTTACCCTACATTGCTATCGTCGGGCTCACCCCGACCCTAGAAGTGGGTTGACTACTCGCTTCTCATCATGCAACTCATCATCATCATTGAAAGAAAACTACTTTGAATTAAACTATGAAAGAAATTACAACCGAACAAGCCAAATCTCCGCTCTCGCTTCCACCCTACTCAATTCGGCCACCTCTCTCTCTCTCTCTACAAATTCTCTACATTCTATGTGTTGGAATAACTGAAATTGGATGTGTGTGGATGCCTAAACTCAGCCCTAACGGCCTCTAGATATAGATATCGAACTTTGCTATCCAAAGACTCGAAACTTTATCTTTATTCTCTAAGATAAAACTTAAATAAAGTAAAAACCAAAAGTTCCATGGTAAAACTAGCTAAAGTGATAGCTCTGACATTGAAGATAAGAAATCTCGACTTTTGGATAGACGTGCAAGCTTCGGATAGAATTCTATCAAAATCTGAGTCGGATTCCTCTGCTGGCAACATCGATATCGACCTTTAGACGTCGATATTGACCTCTCTAAAACTCTATCTCGAGCTCTCCTTCTCCTACTCGGATTAGAACTCGACTTCTATCATTTAGCTCGATCTGGCCACTCGATATCGACCATGATCCTCGATATCGATCTCTGCTGGTGTCGACATGCTTTGTTCTTTTCTTGCTCGATTCCTATGTCTCTGCTATTCTCGACGTCGAGGTCTCCAGTCGATTTCGACCTCTTCAGAAGACGTCGAGTTCTTTTTCTGCTCTTCTAAATCCGTCCATTTTTATCGTGTTTTCTGCGAAATCATATAGAAACTCGTGCAGACCCATATATTTGATATTTAAGCGTAAACTACACTAATGCTATGTTTTCCCACTAATATGCATGCAAAAGAATGATAAATGGACTTATATGTGCATGGAAAATATGGCAATTTGCGCGCACATCAAACACCCCATACTTAGGCTTGCTTGTCCCCAAGCAATACCTTTAATGGTCATTCAGGGGAAGAAAGTAAACTCTCAACATCATAGATTCATTTTTCATGTATCCCTACAATCAATTGCCATCCTCGATAAGGTACTTATGTCAACCAAATCCATGCCTGTGCATAAAAGCAATTTCATACTCATAGAAGGAGGTTTATATGCAAAAACAATTTCAGCGACATAGCATTAATAATCAAGAGGACTTTGGCAAGATTGTGAGAAGTAGATTGGTAAAAGGCTAAAGGTGGGCTAATATTTGGCCATGTGGTGTTAAATCCGGGGAAATAAACTTTCTTTCCAAAACATTACATTCCTTCTTCATAATGTTTCTCACCTTTCACTCATCGCTCAATGCTTTTATTCAATATAATGCTTTTACCTATCTAACCTTGGTACTGCCTTCTCACGAGTCGCAAACATGGGTGTCATGAATGGCCCCAGATACTTAGTACTTCGGACTCCTCACCTTGTGTCTCATCTCGCTGAACTAACATCTCAACGAGTAGGGTCGACCTACCTTTATCTCCTGAGATGATCGGATTTTTTCTCGCTCATTAAATCTTCCATATTTCATAAATTCTTTCATTCCTGCCAACAACTTCATAAATAATGCACAACTCCATATAATAACTCCAAAGATGACATCCATTCTTAAACTTGTCCCCGGATAGGGTATTAGGTATAAAATGGGCAATATGTGATATATGTGGAGCAATAATGATCATGATAAGGCTCATATATGGCTTTGTGACTTTTGCAAATATGCATAGGTAAGGCTAGGGTATGAACTTGTATATGTAAGCACTTGTATGGAATTTCATAAAAAGTCCTCCATCATCTTATCATGCACATGTCAAAAGCAACTTCTAATTTTCATCTCCTTTATTTTTTTCTTTTTGCACTTCATTGGGACTTCCCTTAACTAGGCAATTTCATGTTATATCTCTAATGAATCTAATTTTGCATCATAGGGCTCTTTTTTATACTTCCATGACTCTTTTTTTATTTTCAATTTTTTATGGGGGTCATTTTTTTCTCTTTCTTTCCATGAAAATAAAATATATAAACTAAGTATGCATTAAGATAAATATGCAAATCTAAACTAAGTATGAATATGCGTGAATTATATAAATAAATATGCAATGACTTATAAAATAGGCTAAAACATGTAAGTAAGCCTTTCCCCTACCCCATACTTAAAGTGTATAGTAACCTCACTGTATTAGAACTAGGGTTAAGAAAAACTTACTAAACCGTCGCAAATTTCAGGAGTCGAAGAAGACAGCAGGTATGGTCGATATCGACCTTAAACATCGATATCGATGTCTCTCATCGTTTTCTGGCTCAAGCTTCAGGGTGATCCGGCCTCGACCACAAGCCCATCTAAATCGACCATAAGGTCGATGTCGATCTTCAACATCAATTTCGATGTCTCTTCTGTGTTCTTTTCTCTTTCCTGCAACTTGTTAAAAACAAAACCAAAACAAAAAACAATGCAATAAAAATGTAACAAAACCAAAGATGTCCAAAACCAAAAACTAAGTGTATGTTACAAGCTCTAGACTTTTAAGTCGCTAGGCCGACTACTTCCTTTGCGCTTCTCAAGGCGGCATCTGCAGAGCCCATGTGGCTTGGGCCTCAAATATTACTCATTTCTTGTCACGCAGCTGCACTCCGCCGGGATGGATCTGATTCACCGTGAATGGTCCCAAATTCTTATCTTTAAATCTCGTAGGGAACCAATGGTCCTTGGATTTGGTGACGTAAACTTTGTCTCCTATCTCATATTGGCTCGAATCATCATCGGATACCCTACATAAACGTACATGCCAAGGCACACCTCTTCCAAATAATGATAGATCTTTAATTGTAATGGAACATGAGGAATCCGTACCTTGACTTACCTTCTTATCTGTCTGTGGCTCAAGTCGATATCGATGTTCAGTCCTCGATATCGAGGTCTGTTGTACTCCTGGAGGATCAGTCGATTTGGAGTGTTTCTGCTCGATATGACCAGGTCGATTTTGACCCTCAGTGGTCGATATCGAGACCTTTGTTCCTCCCTTCTCGGCTTCAATGGTGGTCGATTTCGTCACTAGGGCATGGTCGATATCAACCTTAAACATCGATTTCGATGTTCCTTCTTCTCCTCTGTCGACCCCATACTTATGACCTGACACAGAATCTTGAACAATTTTAGTCGATATCGACTTACCTGGGTCGATTTCGATGTTCTGTTTGGCCCCTTTGTTCAAGATTGCCACAACCTCCTCCACTTGGGCTTCTATGGCCCTCTTTTCTAGCTCTTCTGGTGTCATACTCCTTACTTTGGCTTCTCCACATGCAATGTAGACACCATTGATGGCTTTTATCTCCATTGGCTCTTGATTTTTCACCGTCTTGTTGAAGGCATACTCTATCACCTCGTCATTAATTGTGAATGAGAGCAATCCTTTCTTCACGCTAATGTTGGCATCGACGGTTGCTAGCAATGGCCTACCTAAAATAATGGGACAAGCAGGGTCCTCCGCTATATCAACAACTAAGAAATCAGCAGGGACAAAGAATTTACCTACCTGTACTGGCACATCCGTTACCATCCCTGTTGGAATTACTACCGTATTGTTTTCCATCTATAACCTTGCATCCACGGGCTCCAGAGGACCTATCTTTACCTTGTGCCATATGGTTAGTGGCATCATGCTAATGCTAGCGCCCAAGTCAACCAAAGCATTAAATTTGAATTGACCTAAACTTATAGCGATAGAAAACTTACCTGGGTCCGCACGCTTTTGTGGTAGCTCCAACCTGTTGCACTCCTCTGCGATCTCAGAAAGCGATCGCTTCTTACCCAATATGTCCTTAAGGAACCTTACATAGGATGGCATCTCATGAAGTGCTTTTGTGAATGGTATAGAGACATTAAGTCCTTGAAGCATCTTCACGAACCGCTGAAATTTCTTTTCTGCCGGGTCCTTAATCATCTTTTTAGTTGGGAATGGCAACACCTTCTTCCTTCCCGCGGCTGTAGTTAGGTCGACATCGACATCAGTAGGGTCGACATCGACTGGAGGAGTCGATTTCTATGGTGATGCAGCATAAGGGTCGACATCGACTGGAAGGTCGATTTTGACGTCACCTTGGTCGATATCGACAGGGGGGTCGATATCGACAGGGGGTCGATATCGATGTCTGTTCTGGCTCCTTTTGCTCCGCTTTTTGCTCGGACGTTTGTAATTTACGCCCACTCCTTAGGTTCACTGTCGCAATATGTCCAGTGGTTTTGCCCTTTTGGTTGGGCACAGTGGATCCAGGGAATGATCCTGACGCTTTGGGTATTGCTTCCGCCAATTGACCCATTTGGGTCTCCATGTTGCGCTTCCAAACGTCGATCTCCCCAAGTCTAGAATTGATGCTCTGTAGCTGAGTATGGACGGAGTTGTTGGCTTGTTTGAACTCAGCATGGTTCCTCCGCATCTCATCAAGAATGATTTGTAGGTCATCCTTCCTTGTCTCCCGCTCAGGGTGCCCTGGTGCTCTATATGGTGGGGGATCCCTTTGATAGAACATTTGATCGCCCCAATATGGTTGATTGCCCCATCCATAGGAGCCTCTCGTCCACTTGGCTTCCTCATGTTGTTCCGCCATGGATACTTGCTCAGTATGTGGACAGGCACTAGTGTTATGCCTTGTTGAGCCACATTCCTAACAAGTTTGATTGTTACTCAGGAACCTGACTTGCTTTTGAAGGCGGCGCGTCTGATCGTTGTGGAATTGTTGCCGCACATCAGGATCTATCTCCCTTGGAGGCTCATATAGTGGCATTGATGGGGTAGGCCTTGCGTCATAGGCCGCAGTAGTCCCATAGGTGTTGTCAAAGTTCACGAGCCTCTCAATGGTCTCCTATGCCTCCGTTGGTGTAAGCTCAATGTACCGATAGGAGGTATATGAATTGATCCTCTCCTTATTTGGCGCATCGAGGGCGTTGTAGAATATCTCCTGGATGAAATATGGAAGTTGCCCATGCGTCGGGTATGATCTCAGCAAGTCCTTAAATCGCTCCCACGCCTGTGCTAGTGTTTCACCTGGCTTTTGTTTGAAAGCCGTGATCCTTTGCCGCAACATCTCCATAGATGGTGGAAAGAACTTATTCAAGAATGCATCCTTC
Organism: Persicaria maculosa; assembly: GCA_963922045.1. Taxonomy (NCBI): domain Eukaryota; kingdom Viridiplantae; phylum Streptophyta; class Magnoliopsida; order Caryophyllales; family Polygonaceae; genus Persicaria; species Persicaria maculosa. Next base: position 23,562,739 of record OY998264.1, on the reverse strand, counting down.
ACCTCCGCCCATGTCCTTAGCGAGCGTGGAGCCAAACTCTCAAGCCATTATAATGCCTTCCCTACCAAAGACCATCGAAAAGATTTTAGTCTCACATACTCTAAATTTACTCCATCAGCAACTGTTTCACATAAATCCATAAAAGTAGAGATGTGTTGCAGTGGGCATTCATTAGGTCTTCCTTCAAAAGTATTTCTTTTTATTTCAGAAAGGAAGTTAATTTTAATTTCATAATTGGAGTGAGGAATTAAGATAGCGAATTCAAGAACGTGAAGCGGCGGATGCATGTATTACATCGCCGTCTGTGGATACTGATTGAGCCACTCTTGGGCTTGTTTGCGCACATCCTCCTCCCTATCAGCACGGGCTCGCTCTGCAGTAGCGGCGACCCTTTCAGCAGCGATTGTAGCATTGTGGTCCTCGATTTCCTTCCTCAACCGCTCTATGGTCTCGGCCTGCGTCTCGTTGTCAGCCATGATGCGAATTGCTTTGTTGCGAAGATGGAAGAAACGTTTAGGCTCGTTAATGGGTTCCAGGGTAGGTCCGCGATCAGAACGTCACATAAACCTACAAAATAAACTCTAAAAGATCGTGAGAAAACTTAGATGGCGATTGATTGCCTCCCCGGCAACAGCGCCAATTTGTTGTAAGCGGAAGGTAGATTCAAATATTCAAATTTAAACTCTAACTATGTTAACTCCCTGTCCCAAACAAATAATACAAGAATCCCTTCCGATGTAGTGGTAGGGTAATTCAGGATCGAATCTGCAAGGAGGTGTGTCAACGCTTCCCTTGTTGTAATCACGATCAAGCTTTCGACCTCAGAAGACACTCGATATCGATATGTCTGGTCGATATCGACCTCAGTTCTGGTCGATTTCCAGTAGAGTTCCTACAGAAGACAAAAGCAGTAAAGTCGATGTCGAGACAGACCTCGTATCGACGTTAGACCTCGATATCGACCTTTACAATCGATTCCGATGTTTGTCACAGAAACTGTTTTGCGTAACCTATTGTCGGAAAAGTGTCCGAAGAACGTAGAATGGTAGAGAAGGGTGGTCAGAAATCAAAACTTAAACTTTTAGATGAATTCAATAAACTTAAAGCTTCCAAAGTCGGGGTTTCATGCCACAACGATAACAATGCAAGTTTGATGCTAAAGTTATGAAATTTAATGCCTTTCCGTCAAATAACTTTTGTTACCAACACTTAGGTGATTAGAGGCTCTCGCATAGTTCCTAAGAGTTACTATCCAATTCATGAGTAATCCAAGTTCACAATATGAGTGGCTTTAGCTTCAATAATGCAAATAATGAATCTTCCTAACTTTCACAAAGGAATCATTCATAGGATAGAAGACGGAATCGCATAAAAGTCATACCTTTGATGCACTTACCCTACATTGCTATCGTCGGGCTCACCTCGACCCTAGAAGTGGGTTGACTACTTGCTTCTCATCATGCAACTCATCATCATCATTGAAAGAAAATTACTTTGAATTAAACTATGAAAGAAATTACAACCGAACAAGCCAAATCTCCGCTCTCGCTTCCACCCTACTCAATTCGGCCTCCTCTCTCTCTCTCTACAAATTCTCTGCGTTCTATGTGTTGGAATAACTGAAATTGGATGTGTGTGGATGCCTAAACTCAGCCCTAACGGCCTCTAGATATAGATATCGAACTTTGCTATCCAAAGACTCGAAACTTTATCTTTATTCTCTAAGATAAAACTTAAATAAAGTGAAAACCAAAAGTTCCATGGTAAAACTAGCTAAAGTGATAGCTCTGACGTTGAAGATAAGAAATCTCGACTTTTGGATAGACGTGCAAGCTTCGGATAGAATTCTATCAAAATCTAAGTTGGATTCCTCTGCTGGCAACATCGATATCGACCTTCAGACATCGATATCGACCTCTCTAAAACTCTATCTCGAGCTCTCCTTCTCCTACTCGGATTAGAACTCGACTTCTATCATTTAGGTCGATCTGGCCACTTGATATCGACCATGATCCTCGATATCGACCTCTGCTGGTGTCGACATGCTTTGTTCTTTTCTTGCTCGATTCCTATGTCTCTGCTGTTCTCGATGTCGAGGTCTCCAGTCGATTTCGAACTCTTCAGAAGACTTCAAGTTCTTTTTCCGCTCTTCCAAATCCGTCCATTTTTATCCTGTTTTCTGCGAAATCACATAGAAACTCGTGCAGACTCATATATTTGATATTTAAGCATAAACTACACTAATCCCATGTTTTTCCACTAATATGCATGCAAAAGAATGATAAAATGGACTTATATGTGCATAGAAAATATGTCAATTTGCGCGCACATCATTAAGCACCCATGCTGGTAGTAAGCTATGCAAGTAGAGTATATGGCATTTATGAGAAATGGTACGTGGTCACTTGTTCCTCGTCCTCCTAATAATATTGTGGTTGGTTGCAAGTGGGTTTACAGGGTGAAGAAGAATTCTGACGGGAGTAGTCAACGGTATAAAGCGCGTCTTGTTGCATAAGGCTTTCACCAAGAAGAAGGTGTCAATTATTTTGAAACTTTCAGTCCGGTTGTCAAGCCTACAATTGTCCGTCTAGTTTTGACAATTGCAGTGTCTCGTGGATGGGATCTTCGACAATTGGACATCAACAATGCCTTTTTGAATGGCGATCTCCATGAGCTTGTTTACATGGATCAACCGAAAGGGTTTATTGATTCATCGAAACCATCACATATTTGTTGCCTCAAGTTGTACCTAGTTCAATATGCGTTTACAACGTGCCATTCTGATACATCGTTGTTTGTGTATCACTCGTCTTCTATTATTGTCTGCTTGCTTGTTTACTTGGGTTATGATGCTTACAAATAGAGGTTATAGTTGTAGATTATTGTAATTTTTTTCTATGTATTACATAATCTTTTGAATTAAGAAACAACAAAAATATTGATTTGTAGCTTATTGTAAGTTTTTGCTTTCTAGATTATTGTCATTTGAGCATTTGAGCATCTCTTTGAAGAGCATCCTTTGGGGATAGTGACAATTATGGCATGCATTATTGGCATGCATTGCTTTGTAGATTATCTTTGAATGTTGTGTACTGTCACACATTTTTTTTTATTTACTGGCACGAATTATGGAATTACTAGCCTGCATTTTTTACTTACGGGCACGAATGTTAGCAACTTGTGACTAACTTTTACAATTCACTCACAGGTCAAAACCGTAGGCAGCCATGCCTAGAGTTAAAGGTGATTAACTAATAATTATAGAGTTTCAAGTGCACATTCAGAAGAACTCTGCCGAAGATACACTCGGTCAATCTTATCTCCTAATTAATTGCTAATTAATTGCCCAAACCAAAAGAACCCTAAATCCATATAAAAACATCAATTATAGAAGGTGGATTTTGCAAAGAAGTTGTTGTTTTTATTCAACATGGTCAAAAAAATAAATAAAAAATTATGAAATAACCAAAGGTTAAAATTATTTTGTAATTTAGCCAAAATAGGGCTAAATTGTTGTTCTAAACAGCGACTCTAACCCAAATTGAAAAAAATAATAATAAATAAAATAAAGTCATTATTTTAAACAACGACTTATAAATATTTTTTATTTTTTTAAAGGCCATAAAGACGAATTGGTATTTTAAAATACCCTTGTGGGTCAAATTGGTATATTTAAAGACGGAAGGGACAAATTGGTATATAAAATGTGCTTTAGGGGACAAATAACGCATTTTCCCTCACAAGAGTTTGGTTCACCTATCTAATTTGGGTTTCGACCGGTTTTTAATTAATTATGAATCAAACCATAATCATACTCGTCCTTTAGCTCCAAATTCAGCGCCAAACTTCTCATTTTTCCCTTCATCGACATCCTCATCGCTACTCTCCGGATCCGATGTAGAATCGACCTGAAACCCAAATCCTTGTTCCTAACCTTGAACAATTCATCGAATAGCTCAATATCTTACTTGGTCGATTTAACGGCATAATCCGAGTCAAAGTTCGATTTTGAATCGTAACTAAGAATCGAATACAAGCCCCTTCTTGAGCTGTTCCAGCTTATGCTATAATCCTCCCTATTCTTGAACTTGACGAGGATAAGTGGATCAACAAGGCGAAACTCAGCAACGCATGACTAGAAGAATAGGTCTTCCATGGCTGATTCACTAAGATTTAGCAACATTTGATGTTGCAATCCAATGATATGTTTAATTTGCTTCAAATTAGGGTTTTCAATTTGGGGAATTTTGGGGCAAATTTTTGTTGTTGAATTTGTCAAAATTGAAAGATGAAAATGGGCAATTACATACGGAGTAGTTTTGTAGAAAGACGCATATAAACTGAAGTATGAACAATTAAAGACAAATTGATCTATCAAGGTAAAATGAATTGGGCAGAGGTGCATGGGTGCAAAATGGTTTTGGGACGGTTGACTAGTGAGTTTTATTTATTACTACGTAATATATTATGGTTTGATTCATGATTAAGTATAAACTGGTTTAAAAAATCGAAAATCGGATTAGATAGGTGAACCAAACTCTTGTGAGGGAAAAGGGGTTATTTGTCCCCTAGCCTCTAAGTACTTTTTATATATCAATTTGTTCCTTCCGTCTTTAAATATACCAATATGTCCCACAGGGGTATTTTAAAATACCAATTTGTCTTTATGGCCTTAAAGAAACTGGTACAGGATAAGCCGTAGGATGCCCGATCTTCGACAATCAAGACACTAACTCAAGAATTGAGCAAGAATTAAACAAGACTCGATAATACTTAAAAAAACGCAGCAAGATTCAACAAGAAAGACAGAAGACTCGACAAGAACACCAAGATCCTTTAAGAACTCAATGTCGTCCAAATCAAGAAACAAGACTCGAAAATCAAGAACAAGACCGATAGTTTGATGATTCGAACTAAAATAGAATGAGATAAAGACCCCAGGCCTCCTTAGAGGGTAGGAACCAAATATCAACGACTATAAAGCCCGCCTCTATAACCTTACACAACCAAGCGGACAACTTGGAGGCACAAGGAGGGGACTTGTGATTACCAGGATCACCAAGCTCTCGCGAGGTTGATGAACTCAAAGCAAACCAAGCAAGATCTATACCAATTCGTGCAATCAATGAGCCCTGCTTCGAATCGATTGACTTAGAACGCTCAATGTGTTTCACACAAGAGAAAACTTTCATAAAATTCAACGTGAAGTCTCTACAAGGAAGATGGCCGGCTCTTATAACCCTAACCAGGCTGTTTTTGGCCGAAAATAATAAAAATAATAACTAAGAGAAATTATTAAAAAAAACCCTAAAAGTTTCCTAAAATAACTTAAGTAAGAAAGTTGCTAAATTAGGAAATAAACATAAGTTCTAACACTTAAAGAAATCGGCTCTACAAGGCCTAAGGTGGCTCGGCCTCATTAAGTCCTATACACATGTAGCTCTTCAATGTAGGCTCCGGGAGTTGAACCATGCTCGAGAACAAGGCATGACTCACAAACATGAATGAGTCGCGTTGAAGCTTCTTAGCTCGGGCTCAAGTCATTGGTCCGTCTCCAAGTATGATCGGCGTGTCTGGAAGTGTAGAAGATGGTCTCGCATCAACCTCCCCTTCTTGGAAAGGATTCGACCACGAATCCAAGTCCTCGTCCACGGCCAGGTAGGGAATGAGATCCGCGACGTTGAAGTTTGCGCTCACGCCATAAGTTCCAGGAAGCTCCAGCTTGTAGGCATTGTCACCCACTTTCTCCAAAACCTTGAAAGGTCCATCACCTCGTGGTGCAAGCTTGCTCTTCCGCTCATTGGGAAACCTCTCCTTCCTCAGGTGCACCCACACTAGATCCTCAGGCTGGAACGTCACCAATCTGCGCCCCTTGTTAGCCTTATTGGCGTTGTATTCAGCCTTCTGCAGAAGCTTCTGACGCGTCCGTTCATGTAGCTCTTTGACGAACTCGACATGCTTACCTGCTTCAAATGACTCTTTTTCTCTCATAGGATATGGAGTAAGATCAAAAGGGGTTAGTGGATTAACACCATATACACATTCAAATGGAGTGATCTTGGTTGAGGAATGCATAGTCCTATTATAAGAAAACTCCACATGAGGTAAGGCTTCTTCCCAAAGCTTCAAATTCTTTCTTATAATGGCTCTAAGGACAGTGGTTAAGGTTCTGTTGGTCACCTCAGTTTGGCCATCAGTTTGGGGGTGACTAGAGGTAGAGAATAACAATCTAGTTCCCAATTTGCTCCATAAAGTACGCCAAAAATGACTAAGAAACTTAACATCCCTATTACTCACTATGGTTTTAGGGACCCCATGCAACCGTACTACTTCCCAAAAGAACAAATTCGCAACATTCGTAGCATCATCGGTCTTATGGCATGCTATAAAAGTGAGCCATCTTAGAAAATCTATCCACCACCACAAATATAGAATCCCTCCCCTTCTTAGTTCTAGGCAATCCCACAATAAAATCCATAGATATGTCTTCCCAAGGGGCTGAGGGTGTAGGGAGTGGTGTGTATAAACCATGGGGCATGAGCTTAGACTTGGCCTTTAAACAGTCAATACATCTCTTAAGGCAATGTTCTACATCCCTAAGCATATGTGGCCAATAAAAGTGTGACTTAAGTGTATGATAGGTCTTATCTCTCCCAAAATGACACATTAATCCTCCACTATGGGCTTCATTAACCAACAACAATCGAAGAGAACACCTAGGTATGCACACTTGGTCTTTCCTAAACAAGAATCCATCAAAGATATAGAATTGGTCGGTAGGACCCTTATATAGGCACTTTCGAAATATAACCCCAAAATCAGCATCATTCTCATACAATTCCTTAATGTATACGAAGCCTAAGACTCTAGAATCCAAAGTGGTCAATAATACATGTCTCCTAGATAATGCAACAGCTACCACATCGTCTTTGCCTTTCTTATACTTTATCACATAAGGAAATGTTTCTATGAATTCCATCCATCGACCATGCCTCCTATCAAGTTTATCTTGGCTCTTGAAATGCTTTAAAGATTCATGATCAGTCCTAAGTATAAACTCTCTAGGCCAAAGGTAATGGGACCATGTCTTAAGGACTCTAAACAATGCATATAATTCCTTATCATAAGTAGAGTAATTAAGACATGCACCTTTCAACTTTTCAGAAAAGAAGGCTATAGGCTTACCTTCTTGCATGAGAACTCCTCCAATCCCAACTCCGCTAGCATCACATTCAACCTCGAAAGGCCCCGTGAAGTCAGGCAGAGCAAGCAATGGAGCATGCGTCAACTTCTCCTTAAGCAACTGAAATGCTTCTTCCTGAACTGGACCCCACTTGAACTCACACCGCTTCTTTGTGAGTTCCGTAAGAGGGGCTGCGATGGAGCTGAAGTCGCGCACGAATCTCCGATAGAAGCTCGCAAGTCCCTGGAAGCTCCTCACTTGGCCGATGTTAGTAGGTGTCAGCCAGTCCTGGATTGCTTTGATTTTTGCTTCGTCGACTCGCAATCCACTCGAGCTCACTACAAACCCAAGAAAAGGCACTTGATCATTACATAATTCACATTTCTTCAAATTAGCATACAAGTGTTCTAATCTTAGAGTAGAAAGTACTTCCCTCAAATGTGCTTCATGTTCCTTAGGTGATTTGTTATAAACAAGAATGTCATCAAAATACACAACAACAAATTTACCTATGAAATTTCTAAGCACATGATTCATTAATCTCATGAAAGTACTAGGAGCGTTAGTTAAACCAAAAGGTATAACCAACCATTCATAGAGTCCAAATTTGGTTTTAAAGGCTGTTTTCCATTCATCGCCTTCCTTCATCCTAATCTGGTGGTAACCGCTTTTTAAATCAATTTTAGAGAAAATGGAAGAACCATGCAACTCATCTAACATATCATCTAGGCGGGGTATAGGATGGTGATATTTCACAGTTATGTTGTTAATGGCCCTACAATCGACACACATTCTCCATGAACCATCTTTCTTAGGGACTAACAACACAGGCACAGCACATGGACTCAAACTTTCCCTAATGTAACCCTTATCCAACAGTTCCTGGACTTGGGATTGAACCTCTTGGGTTTTAGTAGGATTCATTCTATAAACAGGCCTATTAGGCAAAGAAGCCCCTGGAATGAGATCAATTTGATACTCAATTCCTCTAATAGGGGGTAGACCTGCTGGTATGTCCTCGGGGAAGTCATCCTTATACTCTTCAATAAGAGATAGGATATGAGGAGGGAGGGTAGCTCGAAGCTCCTCACTCAACATATTCAACCCTTTGCATAGGAGCATGAGGGTCGTTTCTCCATCCGCAAACTCGTCTAAATATGCGCTCTTGGAAGCCAAGAAAACATCTTTAGGCCGAGTAGGGGTAGACATATGGCTCGACTGAGCCTCCTTAACTAACTCACCTTTACTTACCTTCCACTTCTCAATCTCGTCAACCACCTGGGTTGGCGTCATAGGCTTGAGAACTACATTCTTTCCCTGCAAAGTAAAGGAATATCGGTTAGTAAAGCCATCATGCAAGACCTTACGATCAAATTGCCAAGGACGACCTAATAAAATATGACAGGCTTGCATGGGTACAATATCACACAATACATCATCTTCATAATGTCCAAGTTTGATATGCACTTTAACTTGCCTATTCACCTTTAAATTACCACAGTCATTCATCCAGTGCAATCTATAAGGCCTAGGATGCTGAATAGTAGGAAGTTGTAATTTATCAATCATCTCTTGACTAGCTACGTTACAACAACTTCCTCCATCAATGATCACATTAACAACTTTCCCTTTAACTAGGCATCTAGTATGGAACAGATTTTCACGTTGATTGTTATCACAAGGTTCAGGAACAACACTTAAGACTCTCCTAACAATCAATGATTCTCCATGTTCATAATCAATGCCATCATCATCATTATCATAAGTGAGAAGGTTAAGGTTCTGATCATTCTCATTAGCATGCTCTTCATGTTCATCACTAGAATTTTCAGATTCATATTCGCCTAAGTGATTAATCATGAGAGTTTTCTTGTTAGGGAAATCCTTCATATAATGTCCTCTACCTTGGCATTTAAAGCATACAATATCCCTAGATCTAGTGGTAGAAGAGTTAGGATTACTCCCTTTGGGGCCAGTAGATACCCCAGACGAATCTCGTCCGTTCCAAGGCACTTTGCCCTTGTCGAGGGCCTGTTGTGTAGCTCGGCCATCTCCTCGTCCTTGGGTTTGGGTTGGCCGAGGGCTGTAGCCACCATCAGGCCACCCTTGGGGCTGTTGTGCTCGGCCTTGGCGCCATGGTTGGGGCTGCCCACTCGTCATTCGTCCACCTTGGCTCCTATATCTCGCTGCCCTTTCTACTTTCATAGCTAAATGCAACAATTCAGTAGGCGTAGAACAGGGAAAGTAATCAATTTCATGAGCTAAGGCGGGGTGCAATATCCTAAGAAACCTAGCATTTGTATCTTCATCATTTTCAACAACATTTGCTCTAGCCATGGTTTCTTGCATTACATTAAAGGTTTCCTCAACACTTTTAGTACCTTGTTTAAGGTTTTCTAATCGTTGTCTAAGCTCTCTAGCATAGTGTTGGGGAACAAATCGTCTTCTCATAAGGGCTTTCATTTGGTCCCATGAAGCGATAGGCGCATCAAGGGCTCTTCTTCTTTCCTTAATTAAATTATCCCACCAAATTAAGGCAAACCCTTGAAATTCTAGAGAAGCTAGTTGCACCTTTTTATTTTCAGAAAAGTTATGACAATTCCAGATTTGGTCCATTTTAGTTTCCCAGTCAATATATGCATCTGGATCTGTCTTACCATCAAATTGAGGGATTTTTACCTTAACCTTACCTATGCCGTCCTACTCAGGCTCTCTAGGTGCTCAGTATTGGTATCGACCTCCTCTATCGTGCCGCCTAGGACGTTGCTCCCAATACTCCTCTTCTTGGAAGTCATCATCGTCCTCCGCCTGGTAGAATTCCTCTTGGAAGTCGCGGCCTCTCCCTCTTCCTCTTCCTTGCCCATGCACATTAACAAACCCATTATTCCTACCATATCTCTCCCTTCGTGGAGAGTTGTTTTCTTCAAATAAAGGGTTATTGATATCAGGATTAGGATTAGGGTTAGGATTATGGACTTCCCTTTCATTCTGAGGCGTATCGTCACGTCTTTGATCACCTCGGCCTCCAATGGTGTTAGAACCACTCGGCCTGGACTCCAATGCCGCCACCTTTGCTCCCAACACAGCCAAGGTTTCTGTGATGGTAGCCATGTTGGTGTTCATGGCGTTCATCATATTGGTGAACATCTCGGGTGACACGGTTGATGTGTCGTTGGAGTTATTTCCATTGTTGGCATTATTACCCTGGCTATTAGACATCGCAACTAAAAGAACAAAGAACTATGTTAAGATTAGTAAAATATAAACAATCTCACCAAGTGTTTCGCTCACACTCCTCTCTAATTGGTATGTCTAGGCTTGTTGTTTCAATCAGCTTTGGGCAAATCAACTCTCAAGCAAGAACCTAACAACCAAGATAAGGGAATCAAGAGAATGAACAACGAACACAAGTAAGATACTTGACAGTAGCAAAGAACCACTCGACAAAGGTAGCTGAGCACTCGATCAGCTCAAGGAGTACTCGACAAAAGCTGTAGCAACTCGACACAAAGATAAATCACTCGACAAACTCAAAGAGATCACTCGACAATGGAGAACACTACTCGACAATGGGGAGAAAATAGAGAAAATAAGGAAAAGAAAAGAAAACTTGGAACTTTTACCTCTTTTGATTCAACCCTTAGTAAGGATGTTGTAGTTGCAAGGTAGGGTTTCAAAATTTGTGTTTGGGAGGTATGTGTTTGAGATTTTCGACTAGGGCTATGGAAGTTCACCAAAATTGGTCCTTGAAGCTTCTTGCACTAGGCTCGACAATCCTCTTTTTTTTTTTGAAGCTTACTTTTGCCCCTAGTGAATTTTATCCTCCTAGGGCAAAGCTTGAATGTCTCTCTTTTTTTTTGACTTTTTCGGACTATTTTTTTTTTACTAATGCAAGAAACCAACAACTAACAGTGAAGGACTTCGAAAATATATGCTAAGGTGAAAGAAAAATAAAATATGTAGCCCTTATGCAATATATAAAGATGAGGCTTGGCTAATTAAGGAAGGTATATCTATCTAAGCCTTTTTTATAATCTATGATAGATAATATGAATAAATCTACTACAAAAAAATCAGAAATTAAATAAGGCAATAAAATAGATAGATCTAGGATAGAACAAGATAAAAGCAAGCACAAATTAGGGTTTGTGAGCACTAGGGCCGGCTGATCTCAACCAAGGAGAGGACTGATGTGTGCTCGGCTTGCAAGGGACTCGGCTGGCTTGTGTTTAGGGCTAGCAACCACAACTATCACAAACAAGAAAAGGTTAGTTGTAATCAGAAATCAAGATTCAAGAAGTAAAGACCAAGAAACAAAGAAAAGACTCTATTTTTGTAGGGTTTTGTGTTTATGAATAATAAAAGACACAATTGTTATCGGAAACCAAAGCTCTGATGCCAATTTGATACGGGGTAAGCCGTAGGATGCCCGATCTTCGACAATCAAGACACTAACTCAAGAATTGAGCAAGAATTAAACAAGACTCGACAATACTTAAAGAAACGCAGCAAGATTCAACAAGAAAGACACAAGACTCGACAAGAACACCAAGATCCTTTAAGAACTCAATGTCGACCAAATCAAGAAACAAGACTCGAAAATCAAGAACAAGACCGATAGTTTGATGATTCGAACTAAAATAGAACGAGATAAAGACCCCAGGCCTCCTTAGAGGGTAGGAACCAAATATCAACGACTATAAAGCCCGCCTCTACAACCTTACACAACCAAGCGGACAACTTGGAGGCACAAGGAGGGGACTTGTGATTACCAGGATCACCAAGCTCTCGCAAGGTTGATGAACTCAAAGTAAACCAAGCAAGATCTATACCAATTCATGCAATCGATGAGCCCTGCTTCGAATCGATTGACTTAGAACGCTCAATGTGTTTCACACAAGAGAAAACTTTCATAAAATTCAACGTGAAGTCTCTACAAGGAAGATGGCCGGCTGTTATAACCCTAACCAGGCTGTTTTTGGCCGAAAATAATAAAAATAATAACTAAGAGAAATTATTAAAAAACCCTAAAAGTTTCCTAAAATAACTTAAGTAAGAAAGTTGCTAAATTAGGAAATAAAGATAAGTTCCAACACTTAAAGAAATCGGCTCTACAAGGCCTAAGGTGGCTCGGCCTCATTAAGTCCTATACACATGTAGCTCTTCAATGTAGGCTCCGGGAGTTGAACCGTGCTCGAGAACAAGGCATGACTCACAAACATGAATGAGTCGCGTTGAAGCTTCTTAGCTCGGGCTCGATTCATTGGTCCGTCTCCAAGTATGATCGGCGTGTCTGGAGGTGTAGAAGATGGTCCCGCATCAAGCTCCCCTTCTTGGAAAGGATTCGACCACGAATCCAAGTCCTCGTCCACGGCCAGGTAGGGAATGAGATCCGCGATGTTGAAGGTTGCGCTCACGCCATAAGTTTTTAATAACATCAACCCAACACCTAGAGCAATCTAGGCCTTTATTTCAGATCAACTCCTTAACTGGGCCAGATCTAAAGTACTCGACAAAGAACAGAATCAACAACTACCTACATTACAACCAACCAATCATCAACTCTCCCATAAGCGATGCAAATGGACTAAACCTTGTCATGGGTGGTGCAAACTTAATTTTGATTGTGCCTTTTCCCCCATATCTCATCTACATATGGATTTATAATTCGAAATGAAAATGGCTCGGTCCTCTTTCTAAATCTGGACCTTCTCCTTTCCATTCTGTTCTTGGTGCCGAAGGTTTCGGCTTGTGGAAGGGGATTCATAAAGCAACAAATCTGGATATTAAATTTAAAATTATTGAAGGAGATAATCTGAACATCATAAATAGTCTTAAGACTGGGTACTCTTGCTCTGGTGAGATCGAGATGATATTATCTTATTCTCTTTTATCTCTCCACTTGTTCTCCAAATTTAAGATCTTACATGTCTTCAGAGAAGGAAATTGTGTTGCGGACCGTCTCTCTCATCTAGATTATATTCACTCCGGTTCTTTTCTTCCTTTTGACACTACGCTTCGCAGTATCATCCTACGAGATGCTCTTGGCTTGGCGATCTAGTCTCCAGCCAAATCCTTTTCGGTTCAAAAAAAAATAGCGACTTTGCTTTAATTTAAAAAATATAGCATAAAAGGAGAGAGAAAGGGAGTGAGAAGAGAGAGGAGGACGTAAAGGAGTAGGGAGAATGCAAGGGGTGTCAACATGTTAGGTGTGGAGGTAAACCACAGTCGTTGTTTAAAACAATGACTTTACTAGTTTTGATACCCGTGCTTTAACGCGTTTTATTAATAAATTATATTTTATTATATTTATATATTAAAATTAATTTTTTATTAAATTTTATGTGAAAAATAAAATAATTTATTTAAAATTTTTTATGGGAAAAGTAGAAATCCTAATGGATCAATTTTATAGCATATTTGTAAGATTCTTTACTTTATAAAATTAATTAGATTTGTTAAAATACAACTATTATTTATTTTATCAAAACTAATTAGATTTATATTTTTATCAAAACTAACAGTATATATTTTATCAAAACTAATTAGATTTATTTAAATAAATCACAAAATATTATCAAAATATAATTAAGTAAGATATGATAATAACTTATTAATTAATGTAATATTGGATAGATTATCAAAACTAAAAAGATAAGTTTTCTAACTAATTAAGATATAAGATTGAATATTTATAAGAATAAGTGGGACCCTTAATTGAGATGGCAAAATTATATTGGTTTATTAATTGATGTGGCTAAAAAAAGGTAACACCATATTAATCCAGCATATGACGCATATGCGAAATGCTTCAGAATATGACACGTATGCGAATCGCACCAAAACCCGTCTCATGTCTCTGTTTTATTATTTTATATAGTTTTTTTAATTTGGGCTAAAGTCGTTATTTAGGCATCTTTTGACTAAATTCCAAAATACTTTCAACACTTGGCTATTTCGCAAAAGAAATTTCATTTTTTTGACCAATTTAAAAAAAATCTAAAGAGTGGTTTTTGATGGCGCTGGTGGGGATGGTAGGGTGGTTTAGGGGTAGCGTTTGGACTAGTTACAGGGAATAGTGCGATGGTGGTTGGACGGGGTGGTGGACGTTGGTTGTTGTTTTGTGAGTTCACAAAATTAAGGTTTGCAATTTTTGTAACAATTATGAACATGGTTTTGTAGGGTGGTGATTAGGCCAACATGGTAGTGGTTGGTGTCGATGTGTTAATGCCCTTAATGGTGGTGGTGGTGGTGGAGGAGTGGTAATTTAGTGCTAAATGGGAAAGAACTTAAGGTCACAGTTTTTTTTAAATTATCATGTCAATAGTCGTTTTAGGGTCCGTTTGAAAAAGGTATATAGATATATGATATAGGGTATATGTTTGAGATATAGATATAAAGATATGGGTATTGAGTATGAGAATAAGATGATATCTGATATCTTATATCTGTTGTTTGAAAATGATATATAGATAACATATTTATTTTTTAAAAAAAGAAATTGTAAAAAGGGAGAGAAATACAGATTCACACACATACAAATTCGAAAGAGGGATAAGAACGTCATATAAATTCTAAAGAGGGACCTACAGAATGCATATCCATATTCCAAAGAGGGAGAAGAAATACCCTAATCTCACGCATACAGATTCATAGATCCACCATAATTGCAGAATCGAAAAAGAGAGAAGAAGAAACTAAGAATCGAGTGGAAAGGGAGAAAAAGAAAAAAAGTCCTTCAATGGAGGGGGGATTGCTCATTTGGTGGAGGCCCGTGGATGGAGGAGAGTATGTATAGATAAGATGGACCTAAAATTAGTATATGGAAATATCAAAAACCAATAAAAACTCTACGATTAGTATATGGAGATATATGATTGATATCTATATACTAATTTGTTCAAATATACCAAACAAGAGATATAAATATTGGGCTTCTATACCAATATTCTATATTTATATATCCATACCAAACAAGACCTAGTGTCTTGTCAATAGCTCTAACGTATTTTATGTCATACACTCGTACTATTACTGAGTACGTCCAAAAGAATAATTTTGCAAAATCTCATAAAATTGAGCTCTTCTATGTCAATTATTCTTGGCTTGTAAATTCCTAATGCAAGGGCTTGAAACAAGCGGAGAGGGGCAAAGAGATGCAGATTTGGAGGAAGAGTGGGGAACAAAGGGCGGCTGGACTTGCTGATTAACGCCATTGACAGAGGAGGAGAGACCTCCAAAAAAGGCAGCATCTTTAACAGTTGACCCCCATTGGCCATTTCCGTCGTTAGCGGTCTCGGTCTTCATCAATCCAGGATTCGCTAACCCCCCATAGGGTTTTTCCTTTACACCCTCCGCAGCAATTCATCGCAAAACAACACTCCACACCACATTCAAAGAGCTTCCATCCATCCTCCCATACCAAGAAATGAACTTTCCCCCTTCCGAATCAACAAATTCGTACTTCCAATGTCGAATTAGGAGGCACAATTAGCGACCTTGAAATCGCCCGAGTTCTTCGTCAATGGCGCTTTCCACTCTATGGGGGTCGATTCGTCTCAGAAAACCCCCTTTTCTTCCAATCGGAATCACCCTTTCGCTCTCCACAGCCTCTTCTTCCTCCATTGCCGCCGACCAATTCTACACTCATTTGCTAAAAACCCCCCAAAACCCCGAGAGAACCCTAGGTACCATCAAGGCGCCATTGGACACCTCCAGTGTGAGTGAGGTACTGCTTAAGTGCTCTTCAACTAATCATGCCCATCTGGGTCTCAGGTTCTTTGTCTGGGCTGGTGCGCAGTCGAATTACTGGCACGCCCGAAATATGTATGGTAAGGCTTGTAAATTATTCGAAATCGACCAGAACCCAGGAAGGATTAGAGATATTTTGGATGCTTATAGGGTGGAGGAGTGTGTTATGAGTGTTAAGTTGTTCAAAATTGTTTTGGGTTTGTGTAGAGAAGTTAAGGCAGCTGATCAGGCCTTGTGGGTATTGAGAAAGATGGCAGAATTCGGGTGTAGGCCGGATACGACGGTGTATAATGTGGTTATTAGATTGTTATCTGGAAAGGGTGAAGTGGATTTGGCCACCGATTTGATGAAGGAGATGGGTTTGAGTGGCTGTTACCCTGATGTCATTACGTATTTGGAGATGGTTAAGGGGTTTTGTGGTGCAGGACGGATAGACGATGCATGTGATTTGATAGAGGATATGAAAAGCAATGGTTTTTCTGTGAATTCGGTTTTGTACTCTGCCCTTCTTGATGGTATTTGTAGGTTTGGATGTGTTGAGAAAGCGTTGGAGGTGTTGGAAGCAATGGAGAAAGAAGGGGGGAATTGCAGTCCTAATGTGATTACATACACATCAGCCATTCAGATGTTTTGTGAAAAACGACAGTTGACAGAGGGATTGCGCGTTTTGGATAGGATGGAAGGCGTGGGCTGTGCACCAAATCGTGTCACTGTCAAGGCTTTGGTCACAGGATTATGCTCAGAAGGGCTTATAAGTGAGGCATATGAATTGGTCCATAAGATTGCAGCAGGTGGTAGTGTCGCGCAAGGGGAGTGCTATAGTTCTCTTGTGATTTCCTTGTCAAGGGTCAAAAAACTTGATGAGGCTGAGAAACTGTTCACATGGATGCTAACGAGCTTAGTGAGGCCTGACCCCGCGGCATGCAGCAGTTTGTTAAGAGCCCTTTGCTTGGAGGGAAGGGCCCTTGATGGTTTTAATTTATGTGAATCAGTCGAGAAGACTGGATTTCCGTTGTCTATTGACTCTGATATCTACGTTCTTCTTTTAGATGGACTATGTAGACAGAACCATATTGCGGAAGCTGCAAAGCTTGCAAGTCGTATGGCTGAGAGAAGGATTCCTGTCAAACCCACATCTATTGAACCTATAATATCTCATCTAAACGGATCACAAGAGCTTGATTTGCTTTCTACTTTGAATAGGATTCAAAATTCGTGTTAACATTAAGATGATGTTCGTGGCACACATGATTGTGGATTTGTGGAGCAAACAGGGTATTATTGCAGAAGCTGCAAAGCTTGCAAGTCTAACTCCACTCTTTGAGGAAGAAAACATGAAAATAGTTTGGGCAAACAGGAGAAAAGTGCAACAATATGTGTATTCAGTTCATTGAAACCCCATAAACAGGCTCCATTAGGTAAGAGTTTAATTGGAACTCTGCATTTTCGCTTCTTGGCTTGCCACTGTTCTATTTTCCATGCGTGTTTCATTCTTTGGGTTTTTGTTTAATCTTTTTTTTTTTTAATCCCTTGTTACCTCTCATACAAATTGCTAGATATTTGGGTTTTTGTTTAATCTATTGATTTGTATTGTTGGCAACTTGGCATTGTGCCATTGATGTAAATAGGAAACTG
Source organism: Persicaria maculosa (assembly GCA_963922045.1). Taxonomy (NCBI): domain Eukaryota; kingdom Viridiplantae; phylum Streptophyta; class Magnoliopsida; order Caryophyllales; family Polygonaceae; genus Persicaria; species Persicaria maculosa. The sequence goes on along the minus strand of OY998264.1, from coordinate 23,545,170 downwards.
TTATCTTAGCTACTGATTTGATCAGATTGATGTTGTTGATTAGTGTTTGGGAGGTCCTCAATCATCCTGAAAGTTTCAAGAGCATCCCAGATTGGTACAATAAACTTAAGGAAATTACCTTGCAATTAATAGGCATGTGTGGTTGTTGATGACTTGAAGGAAGAAGCTGAGAAACCATTTATTAAATTGGTTTGTGCCTTCAATGACTCAATGCTAACCTACTCAGCTTATTGTTCCTCCTATTGAGACATTCAAATGGACTTAGTTGAGGAGTTTTCCCATTTTCTATCATAGATTCATGGTGGAAATTAGTTGATTGTTATGAACTCTGCACGATCCTGGGAGATAATATGGATATTTATACTTCTGTTATGTTTGGTAGGGAGCTTTTTTAGGAGATTGAGCGATCACTCTTGAACATTTAATCTTAATCTCCTAGAAACATAACTTTAGTGGTTGTCACATCTTCTGTAAATAGCCCCAACCATTGCTATGTCAGGTGTGAGTGTTTTGTCATGGCCAATTCCAATAGTATTATGATCAATTCATAGGTAAATAATTGAGGATTCCTGCAACATTTTTTCTTTCGAATTTGGAGTGTTTTCCACCAACAAATAGTTGAAGTGATTGTTTACAAATCTTCACAACTTTTCACTTGCTAGTTAAAATCTTTGTGCAGGTTACTCTGTAGCGGCATGTTCATATACAACTTAACTTAGGTTGCACTGACATGGAAATGACATCTATCTTGTATGCTTCAGGAAACAGCTTATATATTTTAACAGAAAACACTCTTCTTGGGTGTTTCCAGATCAGATCCGAAATGGTGGATAGATTCGGGTTAGTCTGAATAAACTTATTGCTCTCGTTTCAATAGCAAAGCATCTGCACAAATCATCTCTAGCTTCCGAAATTGCATATTACTGATGTAACTTCATCTGGTGAAATTGCAATTATCTGTGTATAACAATGGATGCCCGGTTTGGAACAATATACCACTCAGTAGTTGCCTATTTTTGATTCCAGTACAGGGCATAGGAACATCTCTGGACATCATACATACAGTTGAAGCAAATGCTTGCTTTCTTGCTCTATCAAAGGAATGGATTGGAGCTGAATTTTGGGAATATATACTAATCGAACTTTTCTAGTTCTATGTATTTAATTTCTTCAACTTTGACGTGAATTCCAAATTTCAGTGATAGCATAAACGTAGCGTTGATATTTGTATTTCAATTCTATTTTATACTCCAGAAATTTTTATATTTCAATTCTATGTTAGATTCCACAAAATTTGTGGAAGAAATTTGATTTCAAAAGAGATTATTCAAATATCACCAGAACCTTACAGTTACAGTTGGGCCATTGAGCAAGTAGTAATGCACAGTTCTCTATCAAGCATCAGTAAAATTGTACACAGAACACAAGCTGAATTTTTTTTCCCCATTCCCTAAAAAGAATAAGCTGTGGTATACACTCAGAAACAAAGAAAAGCCCATACAAGTGGGCAAGAGCAAAATATGAAAAGGTCATCAATTCTGACCCACAGTAAGATACTGTGCAGTTCCCCCTCTCTTGTGCCAGAATGCTTGTTTGACATTGCAAAACCATGCCGACATCCCACGAAGACGATGACAAACCAAAGCAACCGCGTGCTTGCTTCAAACGGATGCTATAGGCCCAATAGCTTGGAGACTCGGTCCGCAACATTCGCAATTACAAAACCAGCAAAGACCTACAAGACGAAGAACATGTGAAAAATGACAGGCATGACAAATCTGTGTAAACGGGTATGTCCCATTAGCAACTTTGCTAATTTCCTTGGGTAGCTTCCCAGAGACAGCCATGTTCACAGAAAGAGACATGATTTCCACCTTTAAGTTATGACAGTTTACCTGCAAAGAGCCAAGAATGTAGATTGTCGAATAGTGACGCCCATGAATCACCATGTCAGCCACCATAGCGAGGGGGATGGTGAGGGACATGCCCAAAGTAGCCACTAGTGGAGTCGTCCAAACAACACACAATGCCCTTAAGGAGGAAAGACGAGAAAACTAATATAAGAAGCCATTAGTCATGGGAGAATAAACACATTTTAACTGCCCTACCAAGGGAAAGTTTCATATAGTACCAGAAGTAATCGGAGACAACACTTCCAATCAGACCGTTTGCAAGAACAATTTCATCAAGTTTAACCGAATGAGGAATGGTGAACTTCGGTTCAATTCCAAGAGCTGTCAGTGGCCAGACTGAAAGGAAAAATAACAGGGTGAGGCCATGGTATGAAATCACTAAAGACCTATTTCTTCCGATTTCTGAAGTTCAGGCAAATGATATGATGAAGTAACCAAATAGGTAAGAACTCTCACCAAGCCACCAAAGTGCAACCAAAGTAAACAATCCAATATATCCAAACAGCTTCTCTACATCCACCTTTTCTCCCTCCTCGCCACAAACCTTTTTGAGAAGCACTGTTCAACATAATAAACAGGATCAGGATGTGCACTAGCAATGCGATTATCTATAGAAAGCAAAGAACTGATGGTTCCAACCAACCAGTAAATAGGCCATATGCCACTGCTGAAAGAAGACCAAACAGATCCCCCAAAAGCGAGCGCTCCCCATCCCTACAAATAAATAATTGCAAGTGTAAGTCATCACTTAGCACTGCAATGCAAGAAGTGATTTTTGAAAAGAGGCTAATTCATAAAGCATTACAACAAGTCATCACAAAGTACTATAAAATAATACAAATTTGCGAGGGTAACACCCACAGGCCAGAACATGGAGGTTTGTCATTTAGGCCTACACCATTAATTATGATCTAACTTGAAAGAGAATATGATGCATTCTGCAACCCCTATCCTGTCTAGTTTACTAACATGGTGTCTGTATTTTCCCAGAAAAGTGAAATGCTACAAAAACACCCAACTCCCTCCTTTGAGGTCAGCAGTGAAGAATACGTTTCCGAGCACAGTTTGACTGTTAAAGGCCATAGTACTTCATCAACAGTAAGGACAAACGATCCCGCCTTAACATTCTATACCAAAACAAAACTAAGACCAGATGATTTGAAAAGTTAAATGGGTCAGCAGAAAAAGAGACTTACAGTGAAGCACTTAGTCGCCCATCATCTTTGGCCCATGTTTTCCCAAAAGTTGTCATGACAACACCAGTGATGCTAACGAAGACAGCAATTACCTTTGCCATGTTCAGAGAATCCTGGCCTAGGAAAACACCAATAAAAAGAGTGAAAAGTCCAGAGGTCGAAGACAGCACTGTTGTACTTGCAACACTTGTACGGGCAAGGGCAGCATTCGAAAGATACTGCAGCCAATAAGATTAACATAAATCTCAGCCACTGATATAACATGGAAAAGAATATGCTTCATTTGCAACTCTTTGTAATGTTATAGGAGTTATATTAATTTGAACGAATCACCTATTTCTTACATGAATGCTCAAAGTAAACAGCTAAGAGTCGTCCTACCCCATCCATTCATGTTGTCAATTATAAGATGGTAAACTATTCCACGTAAGAGCAGGTACTCAAATATGAGCTTTCCATCAAAACAATATAAAAAAAAGAGTTGACCTTGGCAGCAAAGCTCGTCACAACACATACTTTCTAAATAAACAACTAATGAAATCCTTATCCAACATGGGAACATAGGGACTCCAAATAGAGACCACATAAAAATTATATGAATTTGCAAAAGGGACCTGTTAATGAAAATTAACATAAATCATTTACCTCTGTGATGAACCATAGAGGGGCAATATAAAATGCATAAGTGATAATTTCCCTCCTTGTGAGCTGCTTCCCCAGCTTCTTTGGATGTTCATCTGCTCTATGTTTAGTAACCAATGGTTTCTCCTCGTCGATATTAAAGTCTGTCTCATTGTCATGTTCTGTCAAACCTATTGCAAGCTCAACCTCATACACACTTTGCTCCCCAATAACCTTTCGAGGGGAAACAAGTTTACGAGGAGATCCAACTTTTCGAGGAGAATCACTCAGAGACTCGGCATTTTTGCGACCTTTAGAAGAGCGACTTCTCAATTTATCACAAAACCAATCCTTAATGAAGGCTATCGGGAGGTAAACTACCATAAGAGAAGCTCCCAGATATGTAACTGCAAATGGCTGCTTATAATCTTTGAATATATCCTGTTAAATTGATAATAATGAAGGAACATGTCAAAGCATGTCTAGTCCAAAATTATGATGTCAAGCACATAAAAGATGCTACACAACTGCAAAATAAAATACATAACTCTCAAATCTTACATAAAAAAACTGCCCACTACCTATCTAATATGTCAAACACTAATTTCATACAGCGCACTCAATCACAAATTCTTCTTTGGAGCTTGGAGGTACTAAACTCTAATCATGGTTATAAAATTTCTAGAATAAGAGAAACCGTCTTCAGGCATATCCCGTACAATTTTTACTAGAAGGGCATAAGATGTGCCCCAACCTTTACAAAGAATGCATAAAATGCGCATAATTTCACAAGCATGCTCTTCTTGCAAGAAAAAAATACAACCTAGTGAATGACTGAAATGGGAGGAAATCACTAACAAACATATGCTTATTTTGGGTTACAAACTTACAATGGTTCCTTGATACTTCTTTATGTTCTTCCTAGACCTATCCAGAGTCCTAACTCCTAAAGCTTATCTAATTTCACCAGCTCAAAACAACAAAAAGTTATCTAAACCTAGCAATTTCCCACCTTTTAAGATTGGTATAAATTGTCAGAATAACTAGAATCAGCAACACAACCATCTAAAAAGATCATCAATTTCTGTCACTTTAATAAGCATCAACGTCTAAATTGGGGCAATCGAACAAGCGAAAAGAACAAAAACGCTTTAAATGGCTGCACAGTACAGTAAGAATTGAAACAAAAAGAAAACCCAAAAGTTCAAGATCCGAGAAATTGATAGCTCAGAAACCCTAAAAGGGCACAAAGACGACACAAAAAGGGGTGCAAACCTGAGTAACTTCAGCAGAAGATACCCATATGACGACAACGGCAGCTATGAGGAACAGGCCAGATTTATACCTCCAACCCATCCCCCAAGACCGAAACTTTAGGCCGCAAAACCCCCCAAAATCGGAAGAAAAGCAGCAAGAAGAGATCCTCAGATCTCTAACTGCTGCCTCTGATTTGTTCAAAATTCAGAACAACAGCAACCCAATTCGCTTCCTTTTTTGCAGAGATCTGAAGCTCGGTGGCAGCGGCACTTCAGAGAGAGGGAAAACGGGGTTTGTGGATTATCATGATCTCCGAATTTGGGAGATTGCTTAGTTGAGCAACGCGAATGGGATTGCAGAGAGAGAGAGGGTTGAAGAAGAGAGGGAAAGGAAGAGAATTAAAAACTAATAAATGAGAGAATCGTTATCGAAATTGGTAGTTACCCTTTCCTCATCTCATCACCCCCATCAAATTAAAATTTATTTATTTAATAACAGTTTTAAAAAAATTATTTTATTTTATACTCCCTCCCTTCGAAAAAAAATATATAGTTTTATCATTTAAAAAAAATATCAATTATATATAATAAACGACATTTTTTTTTTTGACAATGGGTATAATTTTGGGGGAATTTGTATAAAATTTCCAAACTTTGGAGTAATTTTTTTTCATATAAAAAAGGAGATAGCATATAGTAAGTGACATATATTATGGTTTTGTTCCATTTTACCCTTATTTTAGCACTAAATTTAAGCACTTGAATTCACACAGATCTATCGTATCAATGAATTGACTGCTACTATAAAGTACCGGAGTAGTAGTTCTTCACCTAAATTTCTAACCTTTTTGAAAGAATACGTTAAGTATAAAAAAATGCATATATAATAAATTGTCAACTAAAATATGTTACCACTCGAAGAGGAAAGCAGAAATAGGATATTATATACTCTATATATATTACTGAATAGTAAGTACTTCATTAGGGGGACAAAATAAAATGTCAACTGTCATTAAATTTTTTTTTCGAGTTATCAAATTAGTTTTTTTTTTCAGTGTACAAAGAGTTGGATGTGCTACAGACATCCATGATCATCTGAAAAGATGATGTTTTGGAACTCGTAACAGTGAGAACCTAGGATGATATTACAATTTAAATGAGATTTTGCAAGGAAATCGGCTGCTCGATTCGCCTCTCTATAGCAATGTTAAAAGCTGATCGTTTTGAAGTCTTCTTTTAGAGACTTGATTTCTTCAATTAATTGTGCTGCCTCCCATGGGATTTTGATTATGTGATTGATGGCGTTGATGATGGTTGTGTTGTCGCTTTCAATAAATCTTCTGATCCCCAAGTCGTTTGCTTGTCTTATACCTGCATATATAGCCATAGCCTCTGCTAAAATAATAGAGCATTTTCTAATGTTGCTTATATATATATGAATTACCTGACTGTAGTTGTTTCTTAGAATGCAGCCAATTTGAGTTTCATGATTAGTTTTAACTGAGGCATCTACATTAATTTTGATCGTGTTAGGAGGTGGATGTTTCCAAATTAATTTATGAGGAGGTCTACTGATTTTAGGTTTTATGTAATTATTATTTTCTTTGTTCCAGGAAGATATGTTGTCAATTGTTTGGTATAGAGTGTTGATAATATTTTTGTTTTTGTTATTTCGGAAGATAATATTGTTTCTGAGTTCCCAGATACTGTGCCATAAGTAACAAATGTCAGAGAAGTCTTTATTTAGTGTTTTGGTGTTAATGATATTTTCAGAGGTGTTGTCTGTTAGATTCGGTATAATGAATAATTTTTTTAATTTGATGCCAAGATTTATTATAAGAGATTTGGTGATCTGGCAGTTAAATAAGAGATGGTTTGTGTCTTCTATGTCAGAGTTGCAGAGAGAGCAAGTGTTGGGAACTCTATTTATATATTTATTTAATCGTGTAGTGGTAGGTAGGTATCCAGAATAATTTTCCATATAAAATTTTTTATATTTGGAGGGACGTTAAGTTTCCAGATCCAGTTTGCATTAATTTTATTTGTGTTTCTGGTATTGAAAAGGGAAGTAGTGGATTTAACTGTAAATTCTCCTTTGTTATTATAGATCCAAATAAGTTTGTCAGGAATATCTCTTGTTGGGATATGTATGTTGCTAATCATTTGGACGATGTTAGGGGGAAAGATATTTTTCAATTTATTCATATCCCACGAATTGTTTTTAGTGAAAAGGTCACAGACTTTTAGATTAGGGTTTTGATTATTTCGGAATGTTTCAAGATATTGTTCATTTACCCATATATCAGTCCAAACATTTATATTTTTTCCATTGCCTACAAGCCAGAGTAATCCTTTTGAAAAGAGGTCTCTGATATTTAGAAGCCTTCCAAATTGCCATGAGGTTTTGAATTTTCCTCTTTCCATTAACGATTCTTTTGAGAGGTATTTTTCTGAGATTACCTTAGACCAGATATTGTTAGGATTGGATATGATTCTCCAGAGGAGTTTTATTTGCATTCCAATGTTAATTTCTTCTGCTGATTTAAATCCTAATCCGTCGTCCTTTTTGGAGGTGCATAGGTGTTCCCAGCTGATTAATGGGTGATAATTATCAGATTGAAGTTTGTTCCAAAAGAAATTTTTATTTATTTGATCAATTTTATTTAGAATTCCTTTAGGAAGAAGGAAAGATTGCATTAAATAATTTGTTTTAGAGTTGAGGTTAGCTTGAATTAGTACTGATCTACCGGCTTGTGAGAGAGTGTTTGATTTCCATTTTGAGAGCTGTTTTTTGAGACTTAGTATAGCATCATCAAAGGTAGCATTACATACTCTACCACTAATGAGTGGTATTCCAAGATATTTTTCCATTGTTTTGGTAATAGGAATATTTAGTTGTTGGGCGAGGGACTGTGCTTTATTTTGTTGTATGTTTTTGGAGACTTGTAGTGAGCTTTTATTGTAATTGATGGTTAATCCAGATAGGTTTGAAAAGTTGTTTAGGATATTTTTAATTGTGTATAGACTTAGTTCATCGGCGCGTCCAAAGATTAGTGTATCATCAGCAAAGGAGAGGAAAGGGACGAGACTACTATTGTTTGTGAGTTTAATACCAATTAAAGGGTCACATTCTAGGGATTCCTGTTGTAGCATTCTTGCCAGTAGTTCCATTACTATTACGAAAATATAAGGTGCAAGGGGATCTCCTTGTCTTATTCCTCTTTGCGTTTGAAATGTATGTCCTGGTAGGTTGTTGACTAGGATGGAAAAGCTTGTTTTGGTAAGGCAAGTCATAACCCAATTAATCCATTTAGGGTCAAAACCAAATTTATTTAGAATTGTTTCAATAAAGTTCCAGTTTATTTTATCATAGGCTTTTTCCATGTCAAGTTTTAGGGCTATCCATCCTAATTTTCCTTTTTTGTTGTGGAAAGAATGGAAAATTTCATGAGCAATTAGTATATTGTCTTGGATATTTCTACCTTGTATAAATGCTCCTTGAAAAGGATTTATGATACGTGGTAAGATCGGTTTCAGATGATTGGCTAGTAATTTTGAGATGATTTTATAGATAGTATTGCACAGACTGATTGGTCGATAGTGGTTAATGTTAGAAGGTGTATCTACTTTCGGAATAAGAGCAATGAAAGTTGTATTTACTTCATTCAGGAGGATTCCAGAATGGAAGAAGGATTTGATTGCCTTACATAAGAGATTACCTACAGTGTCCCAGTACTTTTTGTAGAATTCTGGTGGAAAGCCGTCAGGGCCTGGGCTTTTGTCAACCGTCATTGAGAATAAAGTGTCCTTAATTTCTTTATCTGAGAAAGGTTTAGTTAAGGCAAGGTTTTCAGAATTAGTGATGGTGTGATTTATTAAGTTAGGAAAGTATCTGTTGTTATTGCTTGTCGGGTTATTTAAGAAGAATCTTTCAGCTAGTTCTTTGGTAATTTCTTCTCTTATTTGATCTTCATCTTCAATTAAGGTTCCATGTTTATTTGTAAAATTTCGAGTAATATTTTTTGAATTTCTTATTTTTGATATGGATTGATAGTATTTGGTATTTCTGTCTCTAAATTTCAAGAAGTTTGATTTAGCTCTTTGTTTCCAGAAAGTGTTATTAAACTCCATAAGGGCTTCCCGTTTGTTTAAGAGCCTGTTATATTTGTTATTTGTATTGTCAATTGAAGTTCCGATGGTCTGTTTTGTTTGTAAAAGAAGGAGGTGATCTTCAATTTCTTTTATTTGACGAAAATTGTTATTAGGGTGTGATTTGCACCAAATTTTCGTATTTTTTTAGTAGTTTTTGTTTTTGTAGTAATGTGAACATGAATGAACCGTGTAGTTTATTTTCCCAAGTTGATTTAACTAATTTGTTATAATTATCATTGTTGGTCCAGGACATTTCGAATCTAAAGGGTGATCCAACTCTTAATTTATTTGTTCCAATAGATATGGATATTAAAGAGTGATCGGAGGTTGTAAAGGGGTGGTTGTGTACCGATAAGTTTTGAAATTGATTTGAGATATCTGTATGGATCATAACTCTATCTAATCGTTCATAGGTATTATTTATACAGTTTTCTCCTTTTCTCCATGTAATTGGGCTTCCGGTATAGGGAATTGTATGGATATCTAATTCCTCTGAGATCTGTTCTATTCTTTGGAATCTTTTAATATGTGGTGGTGCTCCACCTATTTTTTCTTGAGCTGATTCAATTTCATTGAAGTCACCCATTATCATACATGGTAAGGATTGTTTCTGAATATTTATTAATAATTCATCCCAAAAGTTATTTTTCTCATTTTGGTTGGAGGGTGCATAAATAAAAGAAATAATGAATTTAAAGTTATTAATTTTGGCAAGGTACATAATATAGTTATCAGTTTCAGTTATTTCTTGGATTGATTCTGTGAATTTTGAGTTTTTAATTAAGATCCAAATTCCACCTTTTGTTCTATTAGAGGGAATATGATGGGCGTTATTAAAACCTGCTCGTTTATAAAGTGATTCAGTAGGTGCCTCAGTAGATTTTGTTTCGGTGAGAACTAAAATTTCTAAATTATTTCTTTTTCGAATGTAAGCTAGGTCTTCCCAAAGATTTAATTTTCGTACACCTCTTATGTTCCAGTATGCTATATTTGTCATTTAAAAAATGTTTTTAAATATTCTGGCTTTGTGAGCCTTTTTCTTAATATAGGAAAAATTAATATTTATTATTATTATTTCTTTTTTAAATTTAATAATGTTATTTTTGATAGATGAAAGACTGGTTTTGTTTATTTTAGTTTTTTTGTAAAATGCGAGTTTTAATTTAATGTAAAGATGATCGTAAGATATATAATTCCATTTTTTGTAAAAATTATTTGTAAGATAAAGGTGGGTAAAAGGGAGAAATTGGGTGTTTATGAGCTTGACAGTTGTGAACTCCAAATTAACGTGGCAATCATGCAGACTTTTCTTAGGAGATAGAATTTCACTAAATATGTAGTTATCTTGAAGGTAATCATTACAGCCAAAGACTTGAGTGTTAAGGGTCCTTTTGTTAAAGGAGTTGTTAGTATTACTAGGGTTTGTTTTGTAGTGATAAAGATTGAGGAGCTGAATTTTGTAAATATAATTGTTATAGGTCCTAGTTGTTATTTGTATAAAATTGGAGATATGAGATTTGGAATTCTGTTTCTGTTTGGTGGAAGTCTATTGCAAGAAGGATTAAAACGTCTTATAGAGACTATTGAGTTAGAGCATCGGTATAGGTTTTTCTTTCTTAGATGATTTTGAAAGAGCAGGTTGTGTAAGTAATCAGATTTAGATGTTGACAGAATTGACAGGGTATTTGTATCTCTATTGATAAGGGGATGGTAGTTTGATCTGGTTAACCAATTATAGATAATTTGTGTAGTATGGATATGATGATAGGTAATGAAGGTATTATTTTTTTTGGGATAATATTGCTTATGTAATTTTAAATTTTTCCTGACTTTAACAGATTGTGTACTAGTATGAATTGAGTTTGTGTTGATTAGATTGATAATAAAGTATGAGATGATAATTGGGATCAGATGATTTTGAGGATATGGATTCAAAGGGGATGAAGGGTTATTGAATTGATTTATAATAGATTTATTAATATTGGTGTTGGTGATGGTTGATCTGAGTCGAGGCAGTGGTGTGATTGGTTTTGTTTCCTAAGAGGTTATAGAGTTCAGGTTGTCTTTATAAATTTGTATAACTGTTGAGCTTTGATTTTCATGAGTCTTTAGCATATAAGAGGGAGGATAGCTGTTAAGCTTGTTAATTAAATCACTTTTTTTATTCTTAAATTGGCTGTTAAGCCATACTTTAATCTGAAGCTGGCTGTTAAGCCATATTTGAAGTTTGAAGGAGTAAGTGTTCTTGATATGATGCTTAGTACTGGTTTCCTCCGAAGAGGAAAAACAGTTTGGGGGGTGAATCACTTTCAGGGGATGAAGAACCAGAAGGAGAAGTAAGTTGGAGGAGAATAGAGAGAAGAGGGGAGAAAACAGAGTTTTTCAGACCGAGAGAGAATGTGTCTCGATATGCTTGAGTTATTTAGTTATCAAATTAGTTAAACCATCAACATCTTTAAAGATTATTGGTAAATTATTTGTGTTGTTTTATATGGTATCTATAATTATAAATGAATATTTTGACTTTAATTTTAGGGAAGTTTTATTTTTTTGGTTTGATACAATGCAATATTTGAATTGTGTCAAATCCAAATAATAAATGAAATACTCCAGATAGAGGAAAATTTAGACTGTCATGAGAACCCTTAAACATGGAAAATGTAAAAAAATTGAGGACAATTGGACAAATCATCTCTAGAAGATAGTATGTAATGTTATTACAAGTAGTAGCAGGAATTAATGTGAAGGATGAAATATATTCTTATTTTAATCCAGTTTCTTTTATTCAATTATTATAAGACAACAAATTTAATTAAAACTAATTGATGACAAGAAAGAATATATGTTTGAGCTTTACAAATTTATCTAAGAGCTAAAATATAATATCAAGGACAAAGAAAAAATCTAAAAACTATATTTGATTTATCCAAACCTCCGCTAAATCCTATTAAATCAAATTACAGCCTCTAAAGATTAAAAAAAATTGGTTGTCTATGTGTAGGGATTGATGGAAGGGAAAAACATGGTCATCTTATATAATGAAGGTTAACGACACCAATATGTTTCAAAATACAAAGCAATTTTCATAATATTGAATCAATAATAGTACTCCGTATTATTTTACATTGTACAAAATTTTATACAATATTATCAGTTGAGTTTTGTACTATCTTTGATTGTATATTTGTTAGTTGTAAATAAATACGGAGTAACTTTAAAATAAGTACGCCTGAGTAATAGGATCAACAAATATGAGTGCTCTTTTTCTTTCCTTTTTTTTATTTCAAATATGTGGGCCTATTACTTAAAAAAAGTTGGTTGAAAATTGAAATCCATTAATTTTATATCAGACTCCACCTAATTAGTAGGAGATCCTCATAATTATAATACAACTATGACTTGGGAGAATTTATAATACGGATTATTGAATTTATAGATGACTTTGTGAAATTCCGAGAAATTTCGGTTGGTTCCTATGAAAATGGGAGTAGTACATGAGTTTAGTCATTTTGTTTTTTTCTGATAAGTTTAAATCAATGTGTAGAGGTTTCCACCATCTTTGTATTTTGATATTTGATTTGCATTCCAAACTAATGTACGATGAACTTTTTATTCATAAGATGTCCCTTTAATTAGTGCAACCTGTCTGGATGAGGTTGACACTTGATCATTTTTTTTCTTGTTCTTTCGGACTGAGACTCTCAATCTCTTTATAACTCGCCTGATTTTCGGGTTTTACGACAGATTTCGGTGTCTCTCAGTCTCTCTTAGCCTATCTTGAAGCCGAAAAAACCGACCCAACTTGGACTTGCTCTGATAACATTTGAAATTCAGAGAAACGTCATACGACAACAAAAGGCATATCGGGTTTATTATTTGTTTTTTTGCTATAAGTTCAAAATCTACCCTTCTAACACAAAAAGTTTAAGCTAAATTTAAGTCAATGTATAGGGACTTTACCATCCCTATATTTTGGTATTTGATTCTCCAAACCAATGTGAGAGACTTTTTATTCCTAACATACTTGTTAGTTAATGAATACACACTAATAATTAGTTATGATTTATTTGATGTGATATGCTAATTTTTTTTTAAATAAAATACAGTATGTACGAAAATATCATGTAAGGATCGGATTCGAACATGTCTCATTTTTTAAAAAAATAAAAAAAATAGGTAAAAAACATTAATAAAAAATATCTATTTGTTTATTAAATTGAGGATAAATGATGTGCATACGAAAAAATTAGTCTGATTTTATGCATGAACATAGGATGATTTTTAATACAATTTCAATAAAAACAAAATGGCACCACTGTGTAATTTGCGTTTATGAAAATTATAAACTATAAACATAGCAAATAAAAAGGCGCTATATATGCAGATAAATTAATATGGATCTACAATAATAATGGAGAATTCATAGTCAAATCCACTTCCTATCTTTTTAACACAAAAATCAGAAAAAAAAAAAATTAATGCAAACTGGATCTGGAAACTCAACATCCCACCTAATATTAAAAATTTCATCTGGAAAATCATCATAGACATCCTACCCACCGCTGCCCGTTTAAACAAATATATAAATAGAGTGCCTAGTACTTGTTCTCTCTGTAACTCAAATACAGAAAACACAAATCACTTATTATTTAACTGTCAAATCACCAAATCACTTATCCAAAATCTAGGCGTCAAATTAAATAAATTATACATAATCCCAAACCTAACAGACAATGTCACAGAAAATATTATCAACACTAAAGCCCTTAATATAGACTTTAACGACATTTGTCATCTATGACACTCAATTTGGGAATTACGAAATAGAATTATTTTTAGAAACAACAATAATACAAGTATCATAAGTGCTCTAAATCAAACAATTGACAAAATCTCCTGATGGAACAAAGTACAAATAAAAAAGGAAGTACACCAGCACAATAGAGCCCCTGAGAAATTGACTTGGAAACATCCACCTACAAACACAATCAAAATCAATGTCGATGCCTCAATAAAAATTGGGCATCAACCTCAAATTAGTAATATCCTAAGAAACAATTATGGTCAAGTTATTAAAATTTATAAATGCAATATCAGGATGAGCTCAATCATCCAGGCAGAAACGTTTGCTATATATGCAGGCATAAAACAGGCAGCTGATTTAAGACTCTGCAGAATCATAATCGATAGCGATAGTTCAACAGTCATCAACGCCATCAACCGGACAAACAAAACACCATGGGAGATAACTCAAATAGTCCAAGAAATCAACTCCTTAAGTGAAGACTTCGAGTCTGTCACCTTTCAACATTGCTACAGAGAAGCAAACCGAGCGGCTGATTTTGTTGCAAAATCTGTCTTGAACTGTAATTTTATTTTAGGACCTTGCTGTTACGAATTTCAAAACATCATCTTTTCAGATGATTATGGATGCCTCTAGGAAATCCAACTCCTTACTTACTGTAAAAAAAAGGCGTTATAATTTGAATAAATTTTACTTTGATCATCATTAAATAAAATATCTGTATTGTAATTTACTCCGTATTTTATTGTATAAGACCTTTATTTCATAAAAAGAAAAGAAGTTGTTGACGTCTTCACACTTCGTCGGTGGATTGGTTGTAGAATGTCACCAAATAGCTTGCGGCCCCACCGTCGAATATTCTCAATCTCTCTCTCAACGAACCCAATCCAACCCACTTCAAGTGTTATCTTATTATTAGCACGTTATCTTCAACCAGGCTTTAGCCCCAAAAGCTTCCAAGCAGTTAATAAAGATAATGATTCACTCATTTACATTTGTATATTGTTTGAAATTTTATTTTTAAAAATAAATGTGAATTTAGTTTTTCAAATCGTTTTGAGTCATAAAATTATCAGAGTTGATCTTATTTATAATTCTACATATAGTTTGAAACATCTCCTAAACGATCCTTCGAAATCTGCATCTAAGTGTTTTTTTTTTTTTTAAGTAGAAAAAATTTAGAAGGTGTTATAATATTGTATATTATATGTATTATGGATATACCCATTTTACCCTTATCTTGTAATCCCCTATATATGGTTCTTTAGAACCCTAATAGAACACACAAGTAATAGAGATCTCTCCTTTCTCTGTCATTTCTCTGCTCTCTTCTTCCCTCGTATTATAACACGTTATCAGCACGAAACTCTACCCAATAAATCTAAGTCGATTGTTTTCCACCGCCACCATCTCCTCTGCATCTCTAACGATCCAATTCTTAAATCCACCGTTGGAGGATGGAGATGTGCTTTACTTTTGGTCTGCTTAAATATTTTCTACTGTTAATAAATCTCGTCCCCGAAGCCGATGTGTAGACATAAGCCATATGAACCCCCGAAGTGGTGAACTTTATTTCCTGAAGCGGATAAATCACTCAATGTGCTTAATAAATCTCATCCCCGCTGAGATGATTGAGCCGATAAATTTCATCTTCGTAGTGATGAAATTCTATTTATTATTTATGTTTATTTAATTCATATGTATGTTATTTTATTTTATCTATTTAAATTATATTTGTTTTTCCTCATTTCCCGAAGTAAATGAACTAGACCATCACATCTCCCGAAGTAGATGAACAGTGACATCTCTCGAAAGAGATTAACGTTCTCATCTCCCGAAGTAGGTGAATGAACAAGTCGTATCTTTGAGATAGACTGATTAATTTCATTCCTTAAGCGATGAACCAAATATTTTCATCCCTATAGTGATGAATCAATGATTATGTTTTTTATTTTGTTTTATTTATTTTTATTTGTATATATTATATTTTTTTCTCCATCTCTTGATCGAAGTAGATGAATAGATATATCTCTTGGAGTAGATGGAAAAAAAACACATTTTTTGAAATAGATGAGTGGACATCTCCCGAAGTAGATGAATGATAAACCGCACCCTCGTAGGGATCAACCGGTAAAACGTCATCCTTGTAGTGATGATTCGTATAGCCAGAGAAACAAATGAACTATGATTCTTGATGTTTCTCCATCAGTTTCCTGCAGTAAACGATGAAATTGCATATAAGAATACCACCTCCTGACGTAGGTGATAAAAAGGTCTCGAAGATCTATGTTAAATTTTCTTGTCACTTGAAGTTGACATTAATTTTATTTATTTATTTAAGATTATTGTTGTTGATATACATGTTTCTTAATATACTTTACTATTTAGTTTTGCCTTTTACATAGTTTTATTATTATTACCTTAATCCACTATATTGTTAGTTTTTCAACACCTGCATTGTGGGCTTGAAGTTCCTAAACTCAATGGTTAAACAATCTAGTAGATTGTGACACTTATCTCGCTAAGAGCTCAAAGTCTCGATACTATTTGTAAATAATCCGGCAGATTGTGAGTTTTCATAAAAGTTTGCATAAGAGCTTGAAGACTCTAATTTCATATTCTTATAAACTCTAGAAGAGTGTAAGATCATATTTTAAACATTTGTACTCTTGAAGAAGTATATGGAATGTGGGTTATGACATATTCAGAACTATTTTTTATTTGGTTAGTACAACCAATATAAATAACCACAAAATATGATCTGGTTTACAAGGCCACTTCCTGACAGTCCTCTAAGCATGGCCTGAAGCATGCCTCTCTTGTAGAGGGTGTAAAAGAGGTAATAGTTAAGCGCGCAACCAAAGTTATTGTTGTGGCTTATAACTAGGTCATCTTTGTACGGTTAATTTCTAATGTCCTAAAGAATGATATGAATAATAAATATAGTTGGTAGTTAGTTTCATACCTGTAGTATGACACCAACAAAAGTTCTGAAAATACCCAATTAACGGCATCTGATTAAAGAAATCGATCACCATGTACAAAGTTCAATGGTTAGAATGTTGAAGATATATGTCATACCATTTCGACACTCATTTAACCTATTGAAAGTTAGGATGTCACTAACTAGAAGTTAGTTGATAATAAAGCAATTTTCTTTGTGGCATTTGGTCACTCAAGTAAAACGATGATTGCATGATCATTGAAATTTACATGAATATCCACCAAAAGGACTAGAAGTTCCTAGGACCGGAAGATCCTCAATAAGGGTGACCATACATGTACGGTTTGTTCTCTTGGCAAAATAATAACAAGACCGTTTATAATAAAGAGTAAATGCAAAGTCTCTTATGTCTCTTGAATTGAGTTCAATGAGACAAGTACGAACATAAAACATCGTCATATGGACCAATGTTATTCCAATATAGATGCCTTGACACATTGGTCATGTGACAAGGTAGAGAATGTTATAAATCACATTGTAGAGCATATAGTAGCTCACAACGACCTAGAAGAGTCGTTAGTCAAATGGGCCCATGCAAATTTGCATTTCGAATTTGACACAATAATTTCTCCTAAATTATCTCTAGAAGAGAGTATATGTTCCGAGGCCTCCTCCACAATTAACTAAAAAGAACACAAAGAAGTTGAATGATACATGGGGTTTGAGTCCATAATGATATCAAATACCTCGAGCTTTACAAAGGTGATCAAATGCTCGGTATTTAGGAGGAGAGGAAATGAAACTGTATTAAGAAAGAGATTGCATGAAAGCAACTTCTCTATCATTTGGGATCCGCGGATGAATGAAAGTGAACCAGAAGTTCAACACTTATGTACACCAAATGATCATTATATGGTTTAGCACAAAACCATCAAATGCATTTACTAAGGCCAAGAAAGTGACTAAGTCACGTATATTGCACTAGCTAGCTCATTTGGAGGTTCCAGAAGTAACTTCGAAACCAACAAAATCAAGTGATTCTCAAATACACCAGAAGTGTTGAAGATCACTAGGCTCTCACTTTAGGATTACCCGGAAGTAGAAAGAGCTCATGGGAATATGATGATCAATCAACCAAATAATGGATGTCGACATCAAAATGATATATGATAAAAGAGATAAAAAGAAGGAATTCATGATGAATTCTTTAAGCATGATCCTGTTGGACCCGTAGTTACAACATCGGATAGTATAACACATTGGTTTTAATTGCGAGTTTATACAAAATCGCAATAAGCGAAATGAAGCTGTAAGATATATAGCAAGATAGATTGCACAAAAGTCTACAGTGGATGATATGAAAATATATTCACCAGTAGTGGATATAATCTTTGGTTGTCGATGAACCGACTCTAACCGTAATTGACGGGCATAGTAGTTGTATACTCAAATTGATTATTAATAAAAGAATATAAGTGAAAATGATCGATTAATTTGAAATGTCTGAAGCATCAATATGAAAGACTCGTCATATGTACACGATTAAGCCAAAGGGTGCTTATAATACTTGAAGTATTGTGTAAGTGGTGACATAGTGTATTGAGTCCTGAAGTACTATACACAACGTTGTACTCTTTTCCTTAATCTTGGTTTTTATCCCACTGGGTTTTTCCAAGGTAAGGTTTTTAATGAGGCAACTTATACACCATCTGTACATCGGATCCCCCGTATCAAATGATGAAAAGCACACTAGGTCCTGAGGTACCTTATATTTTGTGCATTGAAATCAGCTCATTACCAAAGACAATGTTTCGATATTGCAGCTCATGAAGTTGGCATTATCAAGAAGTCTAAAGAGCTTATCAGAATGAGAAAGTTGTAAGAAGAATGTTGAATTCAAGGGGAGAATATACGCACTGTACTCTTTTTCCCTTCGATCAGGTTTTGTCCCACTGGGTTTTCCTGACAAGGTTTTTAACGAGACAATATCACAAAAGCGTATCAAACGACATCTGTACTCTTTTTCCTTAGTCCTAGTTTTGTCCCATTGGGTTTTTCTAGGCGAGGTTTTTAATGAGACGGTTTTGTAATATTAATGGGTGTATATCCAAAGGGGAGTGTTATAATATTGTATATTATATGTATTATGGATATACCCATTTTACCCTTACCTTGTAATCCCCTATATATGGTTCTTTAGAACCCTAATAGAACACACAAGTAATAGAGATCTCTCCTTTCTCTGTCTTTTCTCTGCTCTCTTCTTCCCTCGTATTAAACATCCAGAGATATAGAAGTATACTTAACAAAAAAACAAATAAATACAAGCATTAAACTAACAAATTGCAAACATAACGGCTTTAGACAAGATTTCAAAACAGTTATTGTCAAGATAATTTCAAGTAATTTCACGCAGGTCCTTTTTATTTTTTTCGTACAAATTGCAAAAAGGTCCAAAATTCTCTCATTTACAAATCAGAGCGAATGGGAAAACCCTAAATCTACGTCACCTTGAACCTCTCCACGGTCGACATCATCCCCTCCAAGGTGAATTTGGCCAAGAATATCGACGTCTCTGCCACCGAGACGACTCTCAGAAGCATGAAGAAGTCGTAGACATGGAAAAGCGACAGCGTGAAGAGCGGGACCCGCCGGTCGGGCTTCTTTCGCTCGGCCTTTGAGCGGTACAAAGTGGTGATCAGTGCAGTCAGGTTTTGGTGCGTTAGCTCCACGTCCTTGATCTTCCCCGTGGTCCCCGAGGAATAGAGGATCGCCGCCCGATCGGACTGGAGAACACCAGCCGAGTTGACGCGGTCCGACTCGGTATGAGTGAGTAGCGATTAGCGAGTCGAAATCGAGCGAGTTGATGATGACAGTGGGGATGGATGCAAGGCGGCGGCGGGAGATAGCACCACTCGAGACAAAAAACATAGCGAATTCACTCGAGACAAAAACAAACATACCGACGTCGACAACGAGTTCTTCTCCGGCCAGTGGCCACATGAGATACCACCACCCTATAACCAACTTTGGCGTGAAGCCCCCATAGTTGCTTCGGCACCGATCTACAACACTAATACAAATTTTTAAAAAGGAAGGCGAGAAGCTGTAGAAACCAAATCAGGGAATGTAGAGGGAGGCGAATTTTTATTTAAAATAGAGGCAGATAGGGATCAAACTCCCCACCTTTAGGTCTCATTTTATTTCCTTTCCTTCCCATTTACCAACTGAGCTAACCGGATTAGTTGATTTAATGTCCATTCTAGTTTTACTTATTACAATAATACCATACATATAAATAAACTATTTTTTCTCCAAACTCCGGGGGACACGTGGGTCGAAGGGTGTGGCGGCCGCCTACGCGCGCCACACCCTAGGGCCGCCCTTGGGTTAAAATATACTCCCTCCGTCCCGCAATAGTTGTTGTTTTAAAGTAGTAAACTTGTATCGAAAAACTTGTTGTTTTAGCTATAGTTATTAATTTTATAGGTAATGATTCCTCTTTTTATAGGTAATAATTACTGCTTTTAAGTATTTTATCCTATAAAAGTAAATGAAACATGGGTTTTATTGATAAGTGTGGATAAAGCTAAAACAACAAGTTTTGTGAGATAGAGGGAGTACATTTTAATTTTTATGAAAAATTATAAAAATTGATGATGGTTTTTTTGGTCTTAGGGTCTGTTTGGCTTAACACGGGAAGAACAATTCCCGGAAAAT
Source organism: Persicaria maculosa (assembly GCA_963922045.1). NCBI lineage: Eukaryota > Viridiplantae > Streptophyta > Magnoliopsida > Caryophyllales > Polygonaceae > Persicaria > Persicaria maculosa. The sequence goes on along the minus strand of OY998264.1, from coordinate 23,524,564 downwards.
AACTTCTTGGGAATTGAATTCCCATGAATTGTACTTCCCGGGTATTGAAAAAATATGTTTGGTTGGATTTTAGATGGTAGGAATTAAAATAAGGGAATTGGAATTTTCTAATTATAAAAGGTGGAATTGCAACTTACCTAGGGGGAAGTAGGTAAGTTAAATTAGAGCTCGTTTGGTTGACAATCCAAAAACCCAGGAAGTAGAAATTCCCAGGAATCGGAGAAGAAAAACCCAGGAAGTTGAATTCCAGGGAATTTAAATTCCCCCATTTTGGAGGAAGTGCACTTACCTTGTCCCCCCTATGTAAGTTCCAATTCCACCCTTTTTAATAGGAAAATTCTATTTTCTTATTTCAATTCCTATAATCCAAAATCCAAAACCAAACACAATTTCTCAATTCCCATGATTTTCAATTTACGGGAATTGAATTCCTAGGAAGTTAACTTCCCGAGAACTACACTTCCCACGTTTAACCAAACAAGCCCTAAAATGGAGGAATTTAAATTCCTGGAAATTCAACTTCTTGTGTTTTTTTGTGATAAAAAATCTGACCAAACACATGTATTTTATCTACTTCCTGAGTTTTTCTACTTTTTGGGCTATTCAGTTGCCAACCAAATGAGCCCTTAGTCTAATTCAATCAACTTTAACCGTTTATAAAAGAAAAATAAAAAAGATTTGAATTTCAAACTTATTAATATCATATATAATCATACAATTATTATTACAGTTTGTCTATTGTATGCTCTAAGGACATATGATAAGAATACTTTATTGGGAAAGAAAACCCTGAAAAGAAATGAGTGAATCTCATAATCTAATTTAAAAATGGTTAAATTAGGTGTGTCTAGGGAAAATATTTTCCAATTTGGCTTCTTATCCTATGCCAAAAGGCCTAGAATAGAAAAGTTGTTATTACTCTATTAAGATATTACTATGTTAAGATAATACTCCCTCCGTTAATTAAAACATGTCGTTTTAGATATTTGCACATTTTTTAAGAAAGCAAATAAAAGCAAACAAAAATACACTTATACCCCTAATTATTACTTTACTTTTTCGCTTTATTGAAAACTACAACTAACAAATCCCTAATCATTACAATGGTAATTTTGGAAAGTGAACACCAAAATACCTAAAATGACATGTTTTTCTTTATAAGATTTTACTTCTAAAACGACATGTTTTTCTTAGAGAAAACTGCTCTAATCTAATATGTAGCTAGTATGTACCCATTAATTTAGATCGGAATACTATGAACAAACTTGGATTTTAGTCAAAGAATCCAAAGTTATTTGGAAAATAGGCAATTTTCCAAAGTATTTTGGAGAATAGGCAAAATCAACTATTCACGTTTGTGTAATTGTGATATTTTCCCATAAAGACCAAAAAATCACAAAAATAAACCTTACCTTTTAGCAAGTTTAGACTATACCCTTAGTTTGTATTTTTATCTTTCTAAATTCCAGTTTAATATTATTCAGTATTTTGTGTGATCCTGCAATTTGGTATCAGAGCCAAGTTAATTAAAAATAATCTGTATCTATCTATAAGCCAATCTGGAGGTATCTACTAATTGTCCCCATAAGACTTATCCTCATGCTTTACATTTAGATACAAATGATAAGCACTTTTGAGCAATTTTAAATGCTATTTCAGACCAACTTATAGATCTAATAGTTGAAGTTACCTACCACTTTATACGCCAAGTGTTTTATAAATCTACAATTTTGTAAACGTAATAATATGGGTATGTGAGTCGCTGTTCTGAACAGCGACTCAGTAACTGCCCGCCCTAGAGTCGCTGTTATAAACAGCGACTCTAGGTTTTTTATTTTTTTTTTTCAAATAAATGGGAGAGTCGCTGTTCTGAACAGCGACTCTCCATTATTTATATTTTTTTTTGTTTACGGTTTTTTATAACTGAAATTTAAAAAATTTTTTTGGGAAAATAGGTAAGTCGCTGTTAAAAACAGCGACTTACCTATTTTATTATTTTTTTTAAAAACACAGGGTAAAGTCGCTGTTTGTAACAGCGACTTTACCCTGTTTTGGCTAAATCGCTAAAAACTTTCAAAGTTTGGCTATTTTCATAAAAAGTTTGTATTTTTTGGCTAAATGCCAAAAAAATTCCAAGATATAATTGTTCATCATCGCCAGCCTCCTCTTGGGCGTTCTCGTTGCCCTCTGAGAGTGTGAACAAGTGTCCCTCTCTAAATGCACCTGGAAGCGAAGTAGGGTAAGGGCGTCGGGGTTGTATGCCGTAGACAGGAGACACTTGCACATTAGGATTGGACGTCGAAGTAGAGGGCGGAAGCGGGCCTGAAGATTGTAATGGCATCGTAAGCAACGATGTAAATGAGGATCCCGCATCAACTGAAGGGCCAACACCTGCTGACACATTCGGAGGTGCACACCAGAACGTCGTAGAAAATATATCTGATGACCACTGCGAGAATGACGATGGAATGTACTCTGAAGCTGATGGAGGTGTAGACCCAAAAGATGATGCGAACTCATGCACCGGAGCACCATACCCAGAAGGTTGCACATAGTCTGCACCATACCCAGATTGTTGCCCATAGCCTGCAGATCCAGAAGGTGGGGCAGACCCCGACTGTTGCCCATATCCTGCGGCCTTAGCATCCCCCGAATGATGGCTCGGGTGTGGGGAAGAGTGGGAGAAAGAGGATCCTGTACCATATAAACCACCCCCAAAGTAGGCTTGGTCGAACGAGACGTGATCGAACACCTGTGAACTCTGCGAGTATACGTACTCACCAAAGGACGCCACAGTACCAGCGAGACCAGAGTAATCATGGAGCTGAGATGCTTGTTGGGCGATGTCTGCTACTTGTCGCCCTCGATCGCCTACGTCAGCTACATAGTGGCCCTACATGTGCATGCAAGTAAAAATCAATACTAACGATCACAATCTATATTGTTTCAAAAGTTTATATATAATACTCACCAGTGAGTATATATCAGGTGCGGCCGGATGGTATCGTGCGGGTGGGGCAACAGCTTGTCGGCTGATGAACAAACGAGTGCGGGATCTATACCAACGCATGTACTCATCATGCACATACGATGGAGAGATGCCCTCGACAGGCTGTACTGTGCTCTCCTCGAGGTTAACAGTATGCCTTCTCCAAACAGATCGAACGTGTCCCATGGGGGCATAAACAACAACCTCAAACAAGTTCGCCTGCATGCTGAATGGGATAACGTCCATCATCCGAATCTTCTTGAAGTTTGCCCGTAGTCGTTCCTCTAATTTCAGCGTGTAATCATGACCTTCGGAGCTGCGTAACTGTGCTTGCCCAAACCGTGACACAAAGTAGCTATTTTCTTTGTAGAAGCTTGCCTCCACGAGCGCCTTAATGGGCAAGCATCTTGCACCCTTCATGACCCCGTTGAAAGACTCTGACATGTTCGTGGTCATGATGCCATATCGAAATCCTCCATCACATGCGAGAGACCACTTCTCTGGCGGTATTTCAGAAAGGTAGTTGTAGGCTTGCTCATCACACCTCCTGATAGCCTCCATCGCATGCTCGAATTCCGCTCGTTCCTTGACATTCGCAGCGTTCTTCAACAGAGCCTTTAAGGGCCGATTTTTGAAGGTGTTGTTGACATTAGATGCAAGATGTCGGATGCAGAAACGATGGTGTGCATTAGGTGGCATCCAAAGAGGATGTTGCATCGCCCTGAGGATTCCCCGATGGTGATAAAAAATAACACAGAGGCCAGTGCGCTGCGTAACTCGTTCACGGATGAGCTGCATGAACCATGGCCAACTTTCAGTGTTCTCACTCTCAACAATTGCATAAGCCAATGGGAATATGTGGTTGTCAACGTCGATTGACATCGCCATAAGCAGCACTCCTTTGTACTTCCCATAAAGGTGGGTGCCGTCAATAGAGATCAGCGGTCTACAGTGATTGAACCCGGTAATGGCTGGCCCAAATGCCCAAAAAACACGATGGAATGTCCTCATAGCCCCAGTTGGGTCCGTGATTGCTGAGAGCTCAAATACCGAACCTGGGTTGCTACTGACTAATGCATCCAATAAGCATGGCAGCTGGGCATATGAGTCCTCCCAATCCCCATAAATCTTTGCGATTGCTCGTTGTTTTCCATCCCATGCCCTGAAGTACGATACCAAGACATCGTACTTTAAATTGATGATCTCTACGATCACATGTGGTCGGAGTGTTCTGTCAACCCGAAGGAGTGGGATAATCTCACGACATATGAACTCAGCTGTGACAATGCGATTATCCAGAGCCATCACATCCTCTGCGCATATATCATCATGAGGACCTGCATATGATACTATCATCCATAACCCAAGGGTGGCATCAACTCTTCTCGCAGTTAGTTTCCATGTACATCCACACGTTGTAGCTCGACTACATGCTGCGGCATACCTCTGAGTATTGTGCTTCAAAACCCGAAATGATTTTTTGTTGGAGATGGAGTACACTTGCATCTGGTATATCAACTCTTCTATGCTGTTGAAGAACAAGCCTTTCTGGAACTCCATTCCGCACGTGAAAGTGGTTGTCGGGTCCCATGTTGTCCATGTGTCGAGCTCTTGGGTGATGGGTTCATGCGCATCATTCCAAGATGGAGTTATACTCGCAGCCGCTTTCATAATAATCTCATTGGCCTTCTCCCTTGTCAATTCGACATTTTCCCCCTCAGCACCGTCATTGCACTCCTCTTCTTGATGCAAATCGTCTTCATGGTCGATCCCAAATGCATCCGCTTCAATATCGTCAATTATTTCTGAATCGATCACGGTGGCCTGAGTAGTGCTAGTTTGGCTCCCACCTTGAACATTGGCCAATAGACTACTGAACACCCTCGTACCGCCGTACGGTAGATATGGACCGACGTTGTCCATGTCTATATATTTATCATCAAACACTTCTAAAATTTCATAAATCAATTCCATATATCAATATTACTACTATATCTAAAATTTCATGTATCTAAAATTTCATATATCAATTCCATATATCAATATATTACTACTATAATAAATCATTTTTGCCTTCTAAAATTTCCCACACGAATCTTAAATTGCAAAATTGAAACATTGTCATATCACACGTAACAAATTTTGACCTAATTTTGTTTTCAATTCTACAAATTTTATTTTCAATTGTATTATCCCTTTTATTAAAAAAAATCCTACAAATTTTACCTAATTTTCAATTCTACAAATTTCCAAATCTACTCTTATGTTATAACACTCCTACAAATTTTCAATTCTACAACTTTTTATTTTCAATTTCACCTAATTTTCAATTCGAATATTATAAAACGAGTACAAATTTTATCTCTCAAATCTATTATCTCTTATGCCCATTTTTCAATTCTATTATCTCTTATGCCCATTTTCAATTTTTCAATTTTATTTTTTAATTTTATTTTTCAATTCTATAAAACTCCTAAAAATCTACCTTTTTCCAATTTTATCCAAACTTTAATATACTAATATCTACTCTACTATAAAAATCAATTTTTTTTTACATTTTTCTATTTTATTCAAACTTAAATATACTAATAACGAATCTAATATAATATAACAAATCTACCATTTTTCAATTTCATCAAAACTTTATTATACTAATAACGAATCTACTATAAAATACATATAACGGAATCTACTATAAAATACAAATAACGAATCTACTAATAACGAATCCAAACTTTACATTATTTTAATTTTAATATTAATATTTTCGGATAAAATACAAATAAAGGATTTTGTTACCAACCTTTTTGTCGGGAATGTCGGGTTTCTATGGGGACACTGTCGGCCTCCCTTCAACAGATCCGGCGGCGGCGGCGGCGGCGGCGGTTCGCTCCTCCTCGATCTCCACCAACGCAATCAGATTTGTGGCTAAATAGAGGGCTTTAGGTGTCGATTACAGTAGTTAAAGGGGTTTAGGGTGATTTGTGGCTTAGGAATATGGGGCTATGGGCGAAGAAGAGTTGAAGAAGAGGGTGAAGAAGTGGTGGTTTCGATGGTGGAGCGAGGTCGGTTAAATAGAGGGGAGGCCGAGGGGAACGGTTTCGAAGTTGGGGAAGAAGGGTGAGTCGCTGTTACTAACAGCGACTCACCTAGGAAATCTTGCAGGGGCAGCAGGCGGGCAGGCATCTTTGACCAAAACCCTAGAGTCGCTGTTACAAACAGCGACTCTAGGTTTTTTATTTTTTTTTCAAATAAATGGGAGAGTCGCAGTTCTAAACAGCGACTCTCCATTATATATATATATATTTTTTTTGGTTTACGGTTTTTTATAACTGAAATTTAAAAAAAAATTGGGAAAATAGGTAAGTCGCTGTTTATAACAGCGACTTACTTATTTTATTATTATTTTTTAAAACACAGGGTAAAGTCGCTGTTTGTAACAGCGACTTTACCCTGTTTTGGCTAAATCGCTAAATACTTTGGAAGTTTGGCTATTTTCATAAAAAGTTTGTGTTTTTTGGCTAAATGCAAAAAAAGTTCTATATCTTGAGATTAGCAGTAAGATTTTTAAGATTTTAAAAGAAACAGGTGAAGTGCATCACTCAACCAATCTAAAAGCCATCAACGAAATCAGTCATCAGATAAGCCTAAAATCAGGTGGTGAAATTAAGAAAGGAGATCCTTTTAAATATAGTTATCCATTTAAAAAATCCAAAAAGAAGTTTTCTACTAAGTTAGATAATATAAAGAAAAAAGGTGTTATTGAAGAAGAAAATCAAGACGAAAATCAAATGCTTAAAAATGAATCAACATCCATTTCTACAAATAAGGAGATTTAGCACTAAGTTGGATGACCCAGAATGGAAGCTGAAACTACAGAAACTCAAAACCATTGAATTCAACTTCACAAACCAAGAAGTTATGAGTGACGATGAGTCTGAAAGGAACTCTGATGAAGAAGTTGTATATCAGCAAATGGGATTAATACATCTAAAAAAGACATGGAAAACATTCCCATATCTAAAGTTCAATAGAGACTAGATGAAATACTAAGACAAAGAAGGCTGATGGAAAATGAACCGGTAGAACATAACAAAAGCTAGAAGAAACTACATGCGCTATGAACATGGTTCAACCAGTAATTATAGACCTAGGCTAAAGCCAAAGGAGTTTCTAGAAAAGAAAGAAAGATTTGGAGTAAGTATTATGCCAAACCATAGGCCAAATCAAAGAGAAATTAACCTAGAACCCATAAGTGAAACAGGTTACAAATTAAACCTGGATAGTGTAAGGAACAAACATGAGATCATAGAATTCTGGAAGAAAATTATGATGAGTGTATTGAACATGAATGTAGAATGGAACTCTTCTCAATTCCTTAATTATATAGAACATAGTTTCTATGGATGTATTGCCGATTGGTATGGAGCCATTGGTGATGAAGTTAAACAAGAGCTTAGGAATCTGGCAAGTCCAGTAAATATGTTCACATTAATATGCGAATTAATTGAAGATGAATTCATTGGAGAAAAGGAAGACGAAGATAAGGAAGCTTTAAAATGGCAAAGAACTTTGAACAATCTTGAAATATGTAACATGAAATATGTTGATAATTATATAACAAAATTCGAGAAGTGTTACTATAAGATAGAAGAAAATGGCACTAATCTACAAATGTTCTTTGATAAACTTCTTGCCCCAATTAATGAGCAAATAAGTGAAGAATATCGAGAGATGATAAAAAAAATGGAAGTAAAGATTCCCTTTGTAATAGAATTTCCTATGTTAGGAAATGGGTTGAGAAAAAATGTCGAGATGTGAGAAGCACCCAGAGTTTAAAGAACAAATTAATGAACTATTAAAGAAAAGATTAATCAGAGAAAGCAAAAGTCCTCATTCTAGCCCTGCCTTCATGGTCAGGAATCATGCTGGAAAAAAAAAGAGAAAAAGCTAGAATGGTTATCAACTATAAAAAGCTTAATGATAATACTGTTTTTAATGGATACTATATCCCTAATAAAACAATTTTTTTTGAATAGAATACAGGGAGGTACTTGGTTCTCTAAAATGGACTACAAAAGTGATTATTGGCAGGTAAAGATGGACGAAGATAGCATTCCACTTACTGCATTTAGTGCTCCGCAAGGATACTATGAGTGGATAGTCATGCCATTTGGTTTAAAAAAACGCACCACAAATCCGAATATAATTACACTGTCATGAATAAGGAGATTCCTGTGATTTATCGTGGAATCCAGAAGTTCATAATCTTCCTAGCCCCTAAACCTTTTACAGTTAGAACAGATTGTAAATGAATATTGGGTTTTATAAATAATAATCTTGATAATATGAAAGCGCATGGGAGGCTCCTGCGTTGGCAATTAGCCCTTAACCAATTCACCTTGACTATCGAACATGTGCAGGGTTCGAAAAATTCTCTAGCAGACAGTCTAACTAGAGAACTAGCTGATGGACCAAAGAAATCAGACTCGATGGGAAGACCCTCGCTGGGCAACCAGCGATTTGGATCGTGAACTCTTAGGTGACATAAGAGAGTATCAAGGATGGGTGTCCCCTCCAAGTTATTATATTTCTGTTGATTTTGGAATATTTACTCAAAACAGATACCGTCGTGGACTCTTAGAAATGAGACACAGATCGGTTGAAAGATTCCTAACCTGCAGCTTGGAGATAATAATAAAAGTTCTTCAGCTACCTGCTGAACTTCAAGAAGAAATCTGTAAAAGATGGAGGATGAGAGATTTTAGACACTTCTACTGGACAGTAACCCTGAGGTATCGAGGAGTACCGATAATGTTTACCAAGTGGTATAACAACTTTTGTGTAAACAACCAAGCCGGAATAGGAGGAATTGCATTACCACTCGTGCCATACGAAGATGCAGATTACTTAAAAGCCTGGAAATATGGAATGGCTAATGGACTCTATAAATACAAGCAAAGATGGCCAAAAGAAGGAGATCAGAGCATTATGTACAAATACTTCACTAGATTCCAGAAGGAGATCTTCCTCAAAGCAGCAAAGCTCGAAAAGATAGAGGAGATTATAAATGGATGTAAAGTTATCAGTGCTTGTATGGATGTTAGCCCGAGGAAAACACGATTACCACACTACTTGATCTTCTTGTTATTTACAGAAGAATACTGGTACGTAGCAGATCCAGTAGTAGGAAGCCACAATAACACAATAAGACATCCATGGATAATAAGAGCGAAAGGGTTCTTTTACATCTACTACTACATCACCAAGTACATGCACACTGACTGTGGGATATTCAAAGTTGGGAACACAACCTCCATCATAACCCCACAACTGAAGCCATTGATGCAGCAGGCAATAGACAGGTCCAAGTCCATTGAGCTCCATTTTGCACAAATAGAAGCTGGTCACTTTTTAGACAAGGAAGGCCATGAAAGGATGATTGATATGCTAATCGCATGGGATCGAGAGTACACTGAGGGCTTAATGCTGGATCTCGATTTAGACAATGATCAAGATCTAGAGATTGATAATACTCTAGATTTGGTGCAAAGATTATGATGATGGTGACCTAGAAGCTAGCATGGGAGAAGAAGGAGTCAGAAATCTGGACGAATGCAGTTGAATTATTGAAGGAATCTTTACAGGCTTTGTCTTTTTCTAATTACTATTCAGCATGTGAGTTGAGTCAGCACTGTGTGCTTTTTATTGCTTTCTGAGTGTGATGTGATCCGGGCTCTTCCGACGCATGCTCAATGTTTCAGTCATAAAATTGGCTATATTAGTCCGATGGAGGTCCATGAGTACTTGTTGGAAAGATAATTTGAAGGGATACATCTTTTAAGAAGACCAAAGTGTGAAATCATCCAATAACAGGTCCAAAATTGGCAATAATTCAGCAGTCCGAAATCTGGACAGTTTTTCCGATGCATTGAATGAAGTCGGAATTGATGAGATGTACCGAAGGGTCTTCATTCAATGGAACTTGATGATTTTCTACACTTTATGAGGACAACCAACCCTTCATTTTCCACCATGAGGCTGGCCAAATTTCTCCATCAATTTCCGAGAAACTTTTCATCTTTTTCGTCTTTAATTTGTTGTTTTAATTTGTTGCTTGTTTTATGGCTATAAACTGCCCAAATCTTTGTCATGAGAAATAAGATTTGAGTTGATAATTTTTGGAAGAAAAGTGTGTGTGTTTGGTTGATTTGGTGAGATGCCATTTTGACACCCCATTCCGGAGTGAGAGACCGAGGAATGGTTCCGTTTGTCTAACTCTTTCCGGTGAGATGCTTGTTAGAGTTGTACAAACAAAGGCTTGATTGCTCGGGAGTGAGATGCCGACGAGTGAGAGGGAGAGTTTGGTAAGTCGATGGGTGAGATGTTCATAGATTTAGCCATCCATATCTTGTTTTTTTATCTTTCCATAAATCTAGAAAAATCCAAATAAAAGAATCGCATGTGTCAAATTTTGTTCTCGTGCTCGGTTGAAGCTTTGAAAGTTGTTGGTTCGATCCTTCGGGTCCTATCATTTGGTATCAGAGCTAATCCATCAAGTTCACAAAGCTTTCAATCACTTTCATCCACATCCCTCTTCAGAGCCGTCGCGGTTGCAACCATTGAAGTGCACTACGCAGATCCAACGTACAGAGGCGTATCGTACCTTTTTGGAAAAGCAACACAGATTTGAGAGTTTTCGCGGGATCAACCATCAAGATCTTTTATGCAGATCCAACGTACAGGGGCGTAACATTTCTTTTTGGAAGGGCAACGCAAGATTCGAGGACGAATCTTTTTCAAAGGAGGGGAGGATGATGTGATGCTCTTCCGACGCATGCTCAATGTTTCAGTCATAAAATGGGCTATATTAGTCCGATGGAGGTCCATGAGTACTTGTTGGAAAAATAATTCGAAGGGCTACATCTTTTATGAAGACCAAAGTGCCGAAATCATCCAATAACAGGTCCGAAATTGGCAATAATTCAGCAGTCCAAAATCTGGACAGTTTTTCCGATGCATTGAATGAAGTCGGAATTGATGAGATGTACCGAAGGGTCTTCATTCAATGGAACTTGATAATTTTCTACACTTTATGAGGACAACCAACCCTTCATTTTCCACCATGAGGCTGGCCAAATTTCTCCATCAATTTTCGAGAAACTTTTCATCTTTTCCGTCTTTAATTCGTTATTTAATTGTTGTTGTTTTATGCCTATAAAATGGCTAAATCTTTGCCATGAGAAATAAGATTTGAGTTGATAATTTTTGGAAGAAAAGTGTGTGTGTTTGGTTGATTTGGTGAGGAACCATTTTGACACCCCATTCCGGAGTGAGAGGCCGAGGAATGGTTCCGTTTGTCTAACTCTTTCCGGTGAGATGCTTGTTAGAGTTGTTCAAACAAAGGCTTAATTGCTCGGGAGTGAGATGACGACGAGTGAGAGGGCGAGTTTGGTAAGTCGATGGGTGAGATGCTTATAGATTTAGCCATCAATATCTTGTTTTTATCTTTCCATAAATCTAGAAAAATCCAAATAAAAGAGTCGCATGTGTCAAATTTTGTTCTCGTGCTCGGTTGAAGCTTTGAAACTTGTTGGTTCGATCCTTCGGGTCGTATCAGAGTGTGTAGGGGCCCAAGTGTCGGCCATTTGCTTTTAGCCATTGGAGAGGCATCCAATGCCCTTCGACTAGTGTAACGGCCCGGATATAAATATCCGGGATACGTTTCGAAGGTCGGATACCTTCGTTCGGATGTTGCAATTCAGGTATGGGTCGAGGTTTCAAACCTCTAATCAGTCGAAGTTTCATAAATCCAGTTTAAACGAAAGTGAAGTGGAAATATGATTTAGATACAAAAGCCACGACAAGGCCGGGTCAAAACCAAAACATAATTCTAAAGTCGGATGGCCAGATTAGCGGGGTTAGACAGATTTCTTTGCAATCGCCGAGGGACTTTCCCACGCCATATAAACAGAGAGCAATCATACCTAAAAACAATGGGTGCGAGTGGGGTCAGACCGAGGCCCCAACACGCTCTGTCCAGCAAGCGAACATACACATACGCTAATAATAAAGATGATGCAGATGCGGAAATTAAATCACACTAACATGATCCTAATTTGCAATATGCGAGAAATAACTGTAAAGGCGCCCAAAGAATGCCAAGTGGCATGTCCCTCTCCTACCTCTGCACCCCTTTCCGTTAGTGCAGAGACCGGCCGGTTCGATGCTATAGCATATCATATCTCATCATCATAACATAAATTAAAATAAATATGCCCGATGGTGCTGGGCTATCATCATGCTCATATCGACTCGATAGACTCAGGGCACCCGATGGGGCTGGGCTACCCTATGACCCTAGCAAAGACTCTAGGACTATCACAGATAACGGTCGTTCTGTTTCATACGCGTAAGGAAATAGAATGCTCAATCACAAGTGCAACCTAGCATGATACTACATGGCATGCATTAATGTTTATGCAACACCTAGTATGTCATACATTCACAAGCCGGTAACCTCTTTCGAATCTGAGTAAGCCCATAAAGGAACTTACCTGAATAAGCCGAACAGCAGAGAACAAGGCAGAAGCAGAATCCAAGTAAGAGTCACCGATAGCAAGCAACGTCCAACATTCACAAACACCTAATAACATATAAATGCACAAGTCTACCTATTTCACACAAGGCGCCCCTAACTATCATTCATATCTCGTCTCATATCCCATTTCAGATTATTCCATCTCATTTCATCACAAACCATATTTCATTTCATGTTCATCTCATCTTATCATCTCATTTTCGAAACAACCTCTCAAAGAACTCCACTTAGAAAGTCAAACAACTCTTTTAAAATCGCTTATCTAAATCCCGACATTAAACATTTAAACCTTAAAAATCAATTTCCATAAGTCATATTTAAATCCTCATAACTCCTCACATTTATAATCAAAACCAACAATTCACTTTAAAATTTCTAACTCACATGTTTAAATCCTCTTAAAAAGGCATCAATTAAATAATCCAATCAATATTATTTTAAAACAATAAATAATATATAACGATAAATTTTCCAGAATATTATAAAAATCCCAAAATAATAATATTCAAATAATTCAACACTTGTTATTATAAAATCTCAAAGCAATAACCATATATATATATGACTCCATAACAATAAATATCACTTTTAAAACCCCTTTTAAATACATATATATTAATAATCCCAGAACATTTAAATATATATATATATATATATATATATATATATATCCAAAAAAATCAGAATAATACTAAATACAACATATAAGTATATATGTATATATATAAACATAACATTTAACATATAAATAATACCGAAAATTAATATAAAGAAAAACAAACCACAAGCCAGCTCAACCCAACCCAATCAAAAGCCCATGACCCGGATCCCTGGCCCAAAGCCCAAGCCCAAACCCGGATCCCTCTTCCCAACCCACCTGCCTTTTAAATGAACCAAACCAAAAAAAATAAAAGAAGAAAAGGGTGCTGAACCGGAAAAGAAAGAAAAGAGTGAACCGAGGCATCGAACCCGTCTTCCCCACAGGAGGAACAGAGCGACGGCACGAGGAAGAAGAAAGGAGGGGATCTCCTTCGGTGGTGCTCCGTTCGGTCTCAATTTTTACCCAGGGACTCGGAATGCAAACCCGACCACACCCATTACAGAAGAAAGGAAACGCAAGCAACGGAGGAAGGGGGAAAAGAGGGCTTACAGTGGCGACTCCGAGGGCGACTCCGAGGCTCGACGGCGGCGCTCCGGCTGCGGGGCTCGAGGGAAGGGTGACCCGAGGGTCTAAGAAGGGGAAAGAGATGGGTGAGGGACAGTTTCGAGGAGATTCAAGCCATCGAGTAAGAACAAAACGAACCTTAATCGGACGAAAAGGGCTGCCTTGGCTCGTTTTTGGGCTCCGGCGGGCGGAGAGGCTCTCTACTCCGGCGCCTTCAACTCCTGGGAGGTTCTGCTCAGGGATGTTGCTGCGTACGGGGCTGGAAGAATTGAAGGTGTAGCAGAGGAAGGTGATGGTGTGTCTAGTGGCTGTGAGCTTGGATGGCTGCTGCTGGCGGCGACCGACGAGGAGGGAGGTGGAGGCGCTGTGGTGGTGGAGGGATGGTGGCTTGAGGGAGCCCTTCGAAAATGAAAAGGAGGGAGAGAGAGGAATGGGGAGAGGGAGTGATGGCTAGCGACACTTGAGGGTGGGTTCCGAATTAACAGAATGGGGGCGATGGGGCTGAGGCAACACAAGGCAGAGGAGATAAGGAAGAAGGGGGACCACTCTTTAGCTGCTGAGAATTGAGCCAAAGGGATGGAGAGGGAGTGTTTGGCATTTGGTGTATGAGCTGTGATTCGGGTTGTTTTGTTGCTGGTGAATTGCAGAGGTGAGGAAGGGGGACCGCAGGAGAGAGAGAGAAAGAGAGAGAGAGAGAAAAAGAGAGAGATAAAGAAAAGAAAAAGGAAAGAAAATATATAAATATATGGTCCCAACTATACCCAATTCAAATTAGCGGAAAAGACCCGAATCTCGCCCGCCCGATCGAATCCCGATTAAAACAATTTTAATAAATCAAAGTTCAATCAAATTTCAAGATAATCGGAATTAAACAATTTCAATCAATTCGGAGCTTAATGAATTTTATAAATGCTCGATCTCCGAAAATCAAACTCCGTTTCTAACCCAATTCAAAACTATATAGAAGTTCGTTTAAATAAAATCCAGTTGCTCGAGGTCGGAAATTTCAAAATTTCTAGAATCTTAATTTTTAAAGTCGAATATAATTTAATATTTTAAGACAATAAAATTTTAATTTTTCCGGTCTTTACAACTAGCTCTATAAATAGAGCATCCCTTCGGACTTCAAAGGCACCGAAATCCAGAGAGGAAAAGCTCATATGAAAAGAGAGAAATCTTGTAATATAGAAAGAGAAAGAGAAGTATTGTTGAGTTCTGAGTAGACTGGTTTTCCATCACTCAAAAACTCAAGAATCCTTCGATGGATCTTTCTGGTGTGAGAATCTAGTATGTTTGTGTGTTTGTAAGTTTTAAATTAGGAGTTCTTGTGTCTTGTAATATTTTCCAGATTCAATAAAAGTTTGTTTCTAAGAAAGGGAAAGCTACTTAATTGAACACTATGTTCTGAATACTCTGTTTTCTTGATTCAAATCCTTTCACTCTCTCAAAATCAAAACCAAAAGCTAGAGACTACGGTCTGAGGTAGAAAACGAAACAAATCTGTGCTCAATCTGAACTAAGGGAGGCCTGGTTGAAGGTTAGCCACCTCTAGAAATCCGGAAGATAAAGAAACGCCGGTGGTTCAGAGTAACTACGTTCAGGTTTGGGTCAAACCTCTTTAGCTTAAAGTTTTAGTTGCAGAGCGTGGTGGGCTTAAAACCACAGAAAACTTATTATTCATAATATAGTTAGTAGATTATGGTAGTTAGTACCACCAAAAGTCATTTTATAAGTAATCAGTATTAAGTCCGTAGTAATATTTTAAAGTCTAAGAAATTTCGGATAATATTCGTAATTTAGCATAAATATAGATAGCTTTCTACAATTAAAAAGTCAAAAAGTCAAAATTTTGGCTATTTCCCTAATTAGTTTCAAAATTTGACTACTACCCTAAATAGTTTTAAAATTTTGGTTTTTTAGCTAATTATTTCGAATACTATGTACCCATCAACCCCCCGCCAAATTCCAATCTAATATTTATCCTTTCTAATTCTTTCCTATTAAATATAGAAGCGACCTAGTAAAACAATATTTAAAAAACTAAAATAATTTAATTTAAAAAAATATTTACTCAATAAACTTTTTAACCTATGTCCTTGAGAGCTAGATAAAAAAATCGATGTTAATTTTAGTATTGAGAAGGAGAAATTGATATATACGTTTATACTAACTAGTATAGGTCCCGTTCCATACACAGAGAATATAATAAAACAATATTATAAATAATCTAGATAGATTCTCTCTCTCTCTCTCTCTCTCTCTATGTATATATATTATTAGTTCAACGAATTATATATAATCTAGATATCATTTATTTAGATTCTCTCAAAATATAATAAAATTAACATTTATAAGGTAAAAGGTTTTTTTCTAATCTATTGTTAATTAAATATCATGTAATTATATAGATAGCTGATTTTTTAAAGTATTTTAATATTCTATTTTTTTATTAAATATACAGTATATATTTATTACATTAGTTTACTAAAATATCAATGCAGAGATGGATTGTGGCTACATAATATTTTAATAATTTATTTTGGCCTCGAAAAATAATATAGATATAATAAAATAACAGTTATTAAATAATTAATTTTGATAAAAATAATTCTTTCTACCAAAAAATAATATAGAATTCAATTAAATAACACCTATCAAATACTATATATTTATCTATTCATATTTTTGGTAGTTATGATTATTAAATATTTTTTATTTATATTTTTTAATTAGCGAAAATATATATAGATAGATTGTAACTTATATAATATAACTTTCTATAAATTGTGACAATATATTATTTTATTAATTTTTTTCCTAAAATCAACCATAACACCTCACATAAAACACTATGCATCAATTCTAGTATTGGAAACCAAAATGACCCAATCCTAGCTATAGGTATATTTATTTATTTTTTTTGATTAGGAAATAATTCGGGTGAGCAAGCTCTACCCGGTAGCATCCTTGCGGATGAGGTCTAAAAGACCAGAATTGTTGTAAATATCGACACCCCAGGCAGAGTGGCAAAGATGTGCAACCTTATCCGCCACTCTATTGCCCAAACGGGGAACATGAAAGAAAGATACTTCTTTCAAAGTCGATAGTAAAAGTTTTACGTCAGATAGTACGAGCTCTATTTCCCAAGGGCATGTTGTATGTTTATTGAAATAGTTTATGATTATTAAGGAGTCACCTTCGATATGGATTTTCTCAATGCGTAGTTGAATGGCACGTTGGACTCCTAGTTTTAGCGCTAGCGCTTCTGCTTTAAGCGGACTTTGTGTACCGAGTTTCTGGAAGCTAATGCTTATAGGTCGGCCCTCCCAGTCCTGGATTATGTTCCCGCCGAGCTCTCCAAATTAGATAGTGAAGAACCATCGAAATTCAGTTTGAAGGTCCCTATTGGAGGTTTGCGCCATTTTGTGTATTTCTTATTTGTTCTTTTGTTTTGGTACGTCTTTTTCTGGGTAGACATAGATGGAACCTTATCTAGGTCAGTCTCTAGCTGATAAGTTTTTTTTTCCAATTATGTATTTGATTTTTAATAATCTGTAATGAGCTGCCCCCCTGAGGGATAGGAACATTTCTGAAAACGAGTTGGTTCCGAGTATACCAAGTATTCCACCAGGTAAAGGCGAGCTCCATTTTGCACTCAGAATTGAGGTTATTTCCTAAGTAAGAGATAATGGGTTTTATATCCCGAGATTAGATAATCATGTTAGCTAAACTTGAGTTTATTCTCTGAGTGAATTGGTGAATCGAACAGACAAAAGGACATTCGATCAGAAGGTGAACCTCGTCCTCGTCCGCACTATTACAAAGACTGCAAGTGGAAGACATAGAAGCACCCCTTGTAGCAAGCCTCGCGGCAGTGGGCAGACCGTCTTGGCAGATTTTCCATAAAATATTTTTTATTTTTGGCGGAGCGTCAATTTGCCAAATCCAGGCGTTGATATCAACATTACAAGATGATTGCGAAGTGATTAGCTTGTATGCACTTGACGTTGTAAACCATCCCGCTCTATCAGGCCACCAATACAAACGGTCCTCAAAAGCGGAAATGGGCAGCGGGATGTCCATTATTTCTGAGACAATGTTAGAGGGTAGAACAGTGTTAAGTTTTTCCGCCCACCATCTACCACCCAAAATGTAGTCACTGACCGTTTCCTCTAAGTTATCTATTTGGGGGCAATCTTCCCTAGACCGCAGGGCGGAAGTTGTGATCCAATTATCTGTCCAAAATTTGATAGTTTTTCCATTTCCAACTAACCAAATAAGATCAGACTTAAACTTGTCAATTAGGGAGATTAGTTTCGCCCATTGCCAGGATAGGTCCCCACATTTGTTGTATTCAAAGATCGAAGACGATCGTAGGTACTTGTGTTTAATCAGCGAAACCCAAACATTTTCTGGTTCAGCCAAAATTTTCCAAAGTAACTTCATTTGGAAAGCCTCATTCATTTCTTTAGCTTTCCGAAGGCCCAAGCCACCACAATTTTTTGGTCTGCAAATTTTGTCCCAACTTATCAGGGGCCGATGCTGGAGATCTTTATTCCATAAGAACAACCTATTAATTTGATCTAGCTCTTTATGCATAGAGTTTGGAAGCATAAAGTTCTGCATTATGTATCGTGGCTTCGCTGAAAGGTTCAAATTGATTAGGACCGCGCGACCTTGTTAAGATAAGGCACTAGCACGCCACTTACTTAGTTGTTCTTTAGACTTACAAACAATTTCTTCAAATGTATGTTTGTTAACTCTTCCGTTAATAATAGGGCACCCGAGATATTTTTCCAATGAGTTTTCATTTGTAATAGGTATATTTATGAGGACGACTTTAGGTGGTCGACTGAATCACAAAAAAAAAATAAGAAAAAGAAGAATAAAAAAAGAAAAAAAAGAAAAGAAAAAGAAGATAGATTGAAATATTCACCTCACTTGTAAATTGTAATTGTGATTTACTGTCAGTATAAAAGACCACACAATATATAACCTAGCAGACTCAACCTAGCACGCAGGCTTGGAGTTGGGAACCATCTCCTATAGCATATGCTTAAGTTTCATGAGAGTTGATCCCCTAAGAACTGCACCATACCTGAATCTCGATCACCGCCTCTTGTATCCGTCCTATCGAACGTGCAAGCTACGTTATTCTACCTATTTTCATCGTCAAGTGAACTCGAACATATGGTCCGT
Source organism: Persicaria maculosa (assembly GCA_963922045.1). Classification (NCBI taxonomy): domain Eukaryota; kingdom Viridiplantae; phylum Streptophyta; class Magnoliopsida; order Caryophyllales; family Polygonaceae; genus Persicaria; species Persicaria maculosa. The sequence continues at coordinate 23,505,610 of OY998264.1, read as the reverse complement.
AATTCAATAGGCTGGATCGGAGTACCTCAACGCTTTTTTTTTCCAACCATACAAGCTAGGTGTGTACGATCATGGCAATCTTGAGGACTCACATTGATTAAGAATCGCGAAGAATTGCTTTCGGACTCCATTTGAGATGCAATGACAGTAGTCCGGATTTGGCCCCGTCTAATGGGAAGGAGTCATAGAACTCTCCCTCCATCAGAACCCTTGTCAATGTCATGATGCATCTTCCCATGAAGCACTGCAAATATTTGGCAAACAATGCAAGTGTTAGATTCCGGGAATCCTTATCTGGTAGTATGAAATTGGAGTCATGTCGGGTTTATTTTTATTTTTATATTATAAGGTCGAGATCCAAACCTACATACGAGAAAGAGGATATTACCTTTCCAATAGTGTCATGGTCATATACTTCCAACATGAGCAATTCGTGCAAGCCATCCTCGACGACAAAATCAAAGGTCTGATTCCAAACCGGATTTAGCGTTTCGTTCAAGACCTGGAGGATTGTAAAACACCGAACAACAACATGAGCATCGTAACGAACTAGCTGCCACTAGGATCGAGTTATTGGATCATAATTCATAACAACATACCCTGGTTTTCATTTTCGCCGCAGACTTTTTCATGATCAATACGACGAAAGGGTCGGATTTCCCCATGAAATCCATAGCTGGCAACTCTTCAGTGCTTACCACTGTAACAGAAAGTACTCCCCTGAGGATAACTTCTCGTCGCTTTTGTTCGTATTTCCTTTCAATGTCGGAGGCATCCATCCCATCGTTGTCTTCTTTCAAGATCTTCTCCAAGCCAGTCAACTGATAATCGCAATCAAAGTCTTTCAGAAGCTCATTCTTCATCCCAAATGGACAATACAAAAGCTCCAAATGCACCTAACAAATAACAAAATAAAGAAAAAATTGTGACTCCATCAAGTGAATTTAACATTTACAATGACATTGAATTCAAACTTGATTGTTTCAGTATGTTGTTGATGCTTACTTGACCTCGGTTTTTATTATCTCGCTGAATATGAAGATCTTTGACGAGTTTCAGCCACACAACCTTCACCTTGCCAGGCTCGAGATCCCTTAGGAATACTTGAGCACAACCAATGAGTTCGGATGGCTGCAGTCCTTCGTCGTCAAAGACTCTGATGGTCAAGTGTTGAGTCGTCGGATCTTCAACCACAAAGTCAAAATTCTCATTCCATATCGGATTCAACTGATTACCCTGAATAAATATATACAAAAATGTCATTTATAGTGAAGTGAAATAATCAATAGCCCATCAACAAACACATCAATCTACTTACAATTATTTTGCTTTTCTTTGTTCGGTTTTTCAATGGACGTACGAATAGAACAGCATAAGGATCGGACTTTCCGATGAGATCCTTATTAACCAATTCCTTGGCTTGAACTAGCTTCACTTCTAACATACCGGCAGGCTTCAGCTCAAGGTTGCTAGATCAAAGATGACAGCATGTCAGCTTCATGGTGCATTTTCGCGTCAAAGACAAAAGACGGGAACCTAGCTAAAGGTGTTATAAGTAGCTCATAAGGTCTGAAAGGATCACCACATAGTCCTAGAATTTATTTGAACTTGGCTTTAGGAAGTAGTGTTTAGCGAATAAATCGTCACTTACTCTCCATCATTCAGCATTTGTTTCGAAAACTTCCACTAGTAGAATGTAAGGATTTGCATACCTGTAATCACCAGGCATTATGGGTATTATTTGTCGAACAGGCCAAGATATTGAATCTTCAATGGCATCTCTGATGGTTTCCTGCAAGAAATTGAAGGTAAGTTTGCTATATGATCGCGCATAACAGCTTAAGAAAAACCGATGCAAGCTAGCTAGGAGAGATTACGAAATGCAACACTCGATTTTTGGCAAATACTTACATCAAGAGTATTAGAAATTCCTGGAATTGCTGATAAGTCGCCACCAATAACCTTCAGTTTAAAATCTAGTTGTTTCTGTAATTGAACAACACGAATATACAGAACGGCGAATCAATAAGGATATACAGACTGGCGAAACAGTAAAGGTTTTAAAGAGTACTCCTAACCTTTTCTCTCAAAGAGAAACAAACAGCTTTAAAGCAATGGATTTCATCAACGAGTGGTTTGAAGATAAGCCGAAAGATTCCTGTAAAAGCGAGATCCTTGACCTTGATAAACAATGCCAGCATCAAAACATTAGTAAATCAAGCTAATATAGAACAAAATTTTGTTGCATTTTACATGTTCAAGATCTGCACAATTCCATCTTAACATGTATAAAATGTCTAAACCACCGAAAAACTTGGACAGTGAATTGGCAGCGCGCACCTGTATAGGTAGAGCCACACCAATATAGGTTTTTATATCAAGTATGACATCTGGGTTTCCATCCCATTGCATCTCCAACTCCATTACGATTTCCCCAGGAGCTCCGTCAATAAGCCACACACCTAAAAATCGTACCATTTTCCGACTTACATAAAAAGGTCATCATATGCAAATTGCAGCTATACAATGAATCACCTGTGAACTGAGGTGCCACAGTCCCAAGTGTCAACCTTCTGAACTTGAGAGAGTCGATGATAGCCAGCCTATATTGCTCAAGAATCGGCTCCACATAGCTCCGTATCAGCTCTGATGCTGCCTAAGCGACACATTGCCAAAAAAAACGAGCAGAGTGTAAAAAGTGACTTACAACAATGCAAAAAATCCTACAATCCTACATTGTTGATTAGATGATTTTGTAACCTCATCCACATATGGCCATATCTTCTCCAACTGGAGGTTGAGCCAATTTAACTGCATTTTACGAACAAAACAATGTCAGTAAACAGCCGAATGAGAAGCTCGTGTTCGGAAGTGAAAGTTTTAAGTGTAACTCAACTTCTGCTTCTCTTGAAAGACCACCCATGGAGGGTATGCATCAGGTGCAAATATCTTCCTTGAATCTTGCACTCCCATCTGGGCATATGCTTGCACCGTCGCCGCCTTATTGAAGTCACCCATAAGAATGTATATAAGAAACACTTGATTTGGTTTGTATTGATAGTGATATAAAGCTACTCTATAGTATTATTTGCAATGGTCAATATGATACTAACAAACATATAGACGAAACACTAAATATGTCTTATAAAGGGGTAAAGAACTTCTTCCTAGGTTTTCAATGGAGCTTCATTCTCAGGATTCAAACTCGAATATCTAATCAGCTTTTGTAGAACATGCAATTTAATATAGAACATTTGTACAAAATGATGGTATGATGATCAATAGGGGGATGCATCCAAATTGAAAACCATTAAATTCCCATAATTGGGAGATGATTTTAGAGTAAAAATTAAAAAGTGATTGCTACCTAATTGCATCAAATATTAAACTAATCATACAAAGGGGCAAAAGAAGAAAAATCCAAATATATAAAAACGCCAAGAAATATTGTATACGTTAACCAATTTTTGTTTTTTCTGGATGAGGAAGTGGGTACCAATTGAGAACGGCGTTTAGCCCGGAGATCGGAGTAATAAGCAAAAGCGAACATCAATGCAACACCGGAAACGATCCCGATAAACACACCGAAGAGGAAACCTATCTTCCGATGAGGCTTTCAGGTAGAATTTGATTCCCTTTCAGGTCAGCTTCTGATGCTAAGAGAAATGCAGGAAATGGAGGAGATTTGCCGGTGGGGCATTTTCTCATACATCTGGCGGGCGCTGTGGTATCAAAGATGATGGAATGTGGGCAATGTGACGACGACAACGGACATAGAAAGATGAGTTTTGTCAGATTTGTGTTTTTGTATTGGTTTTGTTTAATTTTTTTGGTGAAATCCCAACCTAATATTTATAAATTCAGAAGCAATGTCTTCGTAAAATATTAAGCCACGTGTCCTACTTTACACAAATTTAATAAATCATCTCTTTCCCTTTGCTAGAGCAAGGCCAACAAATTTGGTAAAAAATCTCTAAAATAGAGATTAAAATATCAAAATCTCTAAAAAGAATCCACTCCAACTCCAACAGTTTCTCTATTTTACAGATTTTTATATTTATTACAGACTATGATAAATAAATGCATTTATTAAAGATTCTTATTTCTACATTTCTAAAAACTTCATTTAAACTTAATTCTAATATTTAGCCTCATATTTGTTGGTGAAATAGTATATGTTACCCATCCTCTTGCACGATATATTAATTATTATTATATTCTCACATGATATTTTTTTAAACAAACTCTAAGGATAAATTTGATATTTATTTTTAAATGGTATTAATATTAAATTTAGATTGTTACTATAAAAGTTATCATGAAATTGGTTAAAATATTATTCAAATTTAATCTTATTATTTTCAATTGGTTAATATATATTTTATTATAAATTAGATTGGCGATTGATTATATATGATTAATTAATGAAATTAATTAACTAATAAGGCTTAATTTATAATTTATAAAAATAAAATCATTCCAATATCAGTTATGAGTTCAAGTGAATATTTTTTGAAGTGAAAATTTTATAGACTAATTTTTTAATGTGAACTTTATAGCATAAAATTGGATGAATTAATTATCCTATTTTATTTATAAAAGTTCACATAGAATTATGATGTTTGGCTTATTTATCTATATTGATTTAACATAATTAATTTATATATTATATCAAATCATCAATGTTTTTTATTAATTTTTAAAAATAATTATATTTTTGTTACTAGTAAGTATGAAATTATATTTTTTTCTATATTATGGGTGAAAATGTGGGGTTGTGTCATTAAATTCTATCTAGGGACAAGTGAACATTAAATTATAGAGATCAACTTCTCTTCCTACAAATTTAAAGATTTTTTCACTCTCTCCATCCATTTCTCTATTTTAGAGATGAGTTTAGAGAAGCTGTTGGGGAGAAAAAAAATGGCTTTTTCTCTAAAATCTCTCATTTTCTCTATTTTAGAGAAGCTGTTGGGCTTGCTCTTAGTGGTTTCTCCATACCACGTTCTCCTTCCCTTTGCAGTTTTGAGATGCCTTTTCCAGGAGAAACTAACGACTCAATTATATGGTGGGCAGACGAGGGTCGCGAAGGCTGAAGGTGGCTCAATCGTGTAGCGGACAGACGAGGGTGGTACGGCTGTAGGCGGCTCAATCGTCTGGCGACTTGGTCACTCAAGTACTCATTGGTTGACGCCGGGGTAGATGAGGGTTACAACGGCTGGAGGCGGCTCAGTCGCCTGGCGACTCGGGAACTTGGTACTCTCCTTCTTTCCTCTGTTAATTACTTAATTCTTTAAACAAAGCTTCAAATTTGAGTACACAATTGATTTGTTCTTCATTAAGGCTTCAATTTGTGCTCTTTTTGACTGATTTGAGTCCTTAGAAATTAGGGCTTATACATATTGGCTCGATTATTCGAAGTAGAGCGTACTATTGAGGTTTGTTTAGTGCGGAATCGATAGTTATGGGGGATTGATGGTGTGGTTTGCAATTGCTTTTTTGGATATTTTGAAGGGTTTGGGTGTTTCGAGTATTGAAATTGTTTCAAAATAACATTTGGAAAGCTTAAAATTTAAGTTTTGATATTGAACTAAAATACTTTGTCAATTCATGGCAACTGTTATGCAAGTTTGGGGTTGAGAAATTTTGAATTTAGTTTCATTGATAGGTTGAGTTTAAGAGATGAAATGATAGTAAGAGAATCAAACGTTTGTCAATTCATGGCAATTTAGTTTCCTTGCGTTCATTTACTTTACCTGGATAGGACGGAATGACAATTGTTTTTGGTAGAGAGACATGTAAGCCAACAATCTGAAGCTTCTTCCTCTTTTTGTTTTCGTGTTAAGATCGAGAAACCAGACGGATAAAGCTTCAATGCTTGATGAGGCAATTGAGTACTTGAAATCACTTCAATTGCAAGTACTGCAGGTAGTGCAACGCAGTAAGTTTTGTTGCATCTGATTCTTGCATCTTAACAATTTAGAGTATCTTTTCTTGTACATATATGTGTATATAACATTGCAAGTAGGGAATATTATGTAGATGATGTCCATGGGGTACTATGGTATGGTTCCGATGATGTTTCCTGGTGTTCAGCAATACGTGCCGGTGCAACCAATTGGAGTGGGAACGGGGATGGAAACAGGAATGAGTCGACCACCTATGGTGCCATTTACAGGAGCACCGTGTCCTGGGTCCAAGATTCACGTTTCCATCTTTTCCAATGCCACCTGTTCCAGCATTTGATCCATCAACAGTTCAAAGAAATCAGATGGAGTCGGCTGGCAATCCACATGGAGCTCCAGGTGCCAACTTTGTTACAATGCCAACTTCCCTCCAGATGCCTAGAGTTAGAGAGGCAAGTCATTAAGTTAATTCGGCGTTAGGATGTGAAACTAAGCATGTCATTTTCAATGACGTTCAATCCTTTTCCTACAGGATCAATCACCTGCTACGGTTAGCACTAGCAAGCCAAGTACGAGTGATGAAAAACTACCCAAGTGATACCGGTAATCCATTTTATCTTGCTAGTATATCTATCTATCAACGGCCAGTCCTTCCTCTTTACAGTCCTCTAGATTAGAAGCTATTTTGCAAGTGCTTGTGTTAACTTGTAACCATGTGTAATGATTGGCTTGTACTTTTGCAAGTAAGAAACACCTCAACTTATTATTGTGTGTGTATTATTTTTGGAGAGTTTGCATTGCAGGTTACAAGTTTCTTAGATATTAAAAATGGTTGGTATGGTTTACTGCAGGGCTACACTTGCAATTTGAAATGATATTTGAGGAGCTTGGAGCAGCAGTAGTATTGAACTGATATTATGCAATATGAATAACGTTTACTCCAAGCTGCGTTCGTCCAGAAGGATAAGGATTTTTCGAGGGCCGACAATGCAAGGGTGGACAACCAAAGCGACAATTTTGTAGCATAAGAGATGGAGCACATACTCTGCCAAAGAGAAGACAGAAAGAGCGAGAGCTTTTCTTTGTAGAAATGGGATAACTAGCAATGGTAGTTAAACGTCCTAACAGGAAGAAATCACTTAAATCATGCATCACTGAAGTCATTGTCTATAGTCCACTTTGCATATACACGTGAAGCTTTTTGCATTATCCTACTTTTATTTGGAGAGTCTAATTCACTGTATTATTGTTATGCCCACGTAGGCCCAGACCCCACATCTCTGGTGGGCTAGCCCATCAAGTTAACAGACGATCAAGGAGGCGAGATCAACCGTTAAGAAGGGCAAACTGCTGGGCGACTAGGAACTGTTCCAAGGAGAGACGACCTCGCACTTAGGGGTGGAATACCCTATTAGCATGTGTATTGAATTTGAATTGGTCTATTGGTATGTTTTTTGAGTTAGGGCTTTGATTTTGATTGGGTTTGCCAATTGATTAGGTCTTTTCTTTTAATCTTGATTTATGTCAATTGAGTTAACTGTTTTCTTTTCTCAATTGAGTTTCTGCTTCATTGTTGATTCCAATAAGTGGATTCATTTTGATGCTTCATTGTTGATTGCAATAAGTGGATTCATTTTGATGCTCTCAATTAGTGGCCACATTTTGAGTTTTTTTTAGTTCAATTGAAGGGCTTTTACTCCAGTTTGATGTATAGGTTTGAAGAAAGCGACTCAAAACCAAGCAAATTTGTGAAATTGTTTTGGAAGAAAGAAGAGAATTTTAATTTTCTCTTTGTTTTGCCCTATTTTGTGAATGTTCTATGTCGATCATTGTCTAATTGTATTGCTGATTTCTTTTTGACATAAAATAATTGATTTACTAACAAATACATTATTATTGCATAAATTTGGAAAAATAAGAATGTGGAAGCTTCAAACCTATGCCATTTGACAATATATATAAATTTGAATGTGATATAGTGTCATTGGACTCCAATGAAAAAAATATGGCCTCAAAATAGCTCAAAACACAATATTTGTAATGTTCAGTTCATTTTATAGGGTAGCCATGAGAACAAGTATTACGATGAAAATAATAGTTCAACATGAAATGCAATAGGTTTTTCTAACCTATGCCATTTGACAATATATATACCTATTATATTATTCAATTATATAATGTGATATAAGACTCCTTTTCTTTGCTTTCAAGTAGAGTGCATATCAGGAAAAGTGCGGAATCAATCGATCTACAATTCTTCGTCAAATATAAAGTATCGATTGTCTAGATAAAAGAATTCACCATGACAATCAAAGATTTCGAAGAATGGCAAGGTGAAGAGTATGAGCAAAACAATGTGTTAGTTGAAAATTGACGTCCGACCGAAAATATACTGAAAAAACCCAAACATGGTTCGGGAAAAGAACTAGTTTTGATTTTATTTTTTTATAGAAGACGAAAATTTGGGGTGTCTCAACTATGGTTGTTCCACCCCTAAGAGCTCCTTGCAGATGAGAGTCTGAAACTCTAGGTCGGAACTCCAAGAAGACGAGGCAGAAGCCAACACCAAGTGTATAAGATGATCGGCCACCCTGTTGGCCTTCTTAAGGATGTGGAAAACAAAGGCTATCTCAAATGAACCAAGGAGGAGGAGAGCATCCAAAATAAGAATTTTGATCTCCCATAGGGTCTTCTAGTATTCTTTGATTGCATTCACGATAGCGAGACAATCATCTTCCACAACGAGTCTTTGAATCCCCTTTTTCGAGCTTCCAAAAGCCCGAGTTGTAAGCCAACCGCCTCAGCCTCAAGCGTCGACAGTTTCCCACATCTTTTGGCATCGCAAGCGACCAGCCTTCCGTCGTCATCTCTAATAGCAAAACCCGCAGAAGCACAACCAGAAGAAGATTTAACACCATCAAAATTGAGTTTGAAAACACCTTCATCAGGTTTTCGCCATCTAATGATGTTTATTTGACAAAGGTTGCTCTTTGGTTTGATTGATCTTGTTTTTTCGTCTTCTTCATCTAGGTCATCTTGTTTAGTTTTTTTTTCCTGTTTTTCATATCAATTCGTCTATTGTTCTCAAGTTGTGGTTTTCAAATATAATCTTGTTTCTCTTAGTCCAAATGTACCATCAAGAGAAAGCCAGAGTGACCTTTCGTTCAGAATTTAATTAGATGTCAAAAAACTTCGTTGGTAATAATCTTTATAGTTAGATTACTTTTGCCCGTATTTGTAATTGGTATCTCAATAACTTTGTTTATTAAACATATGATTCTTAATTCTTATGGTTGTCGAGCAATAACATTTTGATATTTGATCCTTTGTTTTTTAGTCTTTCCTTAGTTGGCAGTCTATTGGTGAAATTTTGATGTTTGATCTTGAAAAACAATAACATTTTTTTGGTTGGTAGTCTATATGATCTTCACATTATTCAATATTGTATGAGATAAATTAGGAAGACATGAAGTTATAGATTTTAAATGATCATGGATTTTTATAGCTATTTAATACAGTATATATAATCATTAAATTAAAGTAATTGTATTAACTACATGCCATCATAGGATGTATTCTTTGATGGTAAGGAATATTCTTAACTTGTTAGTATTAATGGCGATGCAAGTTGCTTTCAATACATGCAAACCGCACTTTATAAACTTAAAATTAAATGTGTCATTTTCCTCTCACTGGTGTGCTAACCCGTCATCTTACACACAAACATGTAAATTTTATATATACAACCAGTGCTTATAAAGTAATCACCAAAAATAGCAACTAGAATGTTGAAAATAATGCATAGATATGGAAAATCGACAAAACACCAAAAATTAAGAATTTTCTCTGGAAACTAGGTCAGAAAGGTATTCCAACGGCTACCCGTCTTTTCCAAAAAGGGTTCTCCGTTCCTACAACCTATGTTTTTTGTAACAATGCAATTGAAGATGAAACGCATCTTTTTGTGGAATGTCAATTCACTAAAGTTCATCTCCCACTATCTGTGGGCATAAACCAGGCAATAACAAACATGATTTCAATCTCGAGAGATTTCGCTCCAATCTTTTCACTAATTGGAAACACTCTTACAAAATCTGAAAAAGAGAAATTAGCAGTGGTCTGGTAGACCATATGGTACATCAGAAATCAAACAATTTTCAGAAATAACCCCATTCCAACCTTGGAATCCGTTAAACACATTATTTCTACTCATGTTGAATACCGGAAAGAATATTGCAACTAATCACACCCGGTCTAATGAACGACATAAAGCTACCAAATGGAGAAAGCCTCCGTTGGGTTCATTCAAATTAAATTTTGATGGATGTACACTTGTTAATAATGACAACTTATTTAGCTACATCATTCGTGACTGGGAGGGCAGAACGATCCATACTGGATATGGCAAATTGGGTAACCAGACACCACTAAAGGTCGAGGCCCTATCACTAAGACATGAAATAATCCAACTACTAGCACTGGGTATAAGCAAATCTCATATTGAACGGGACTCCCTCATAATCATAAACTATTTAAAAACAAAATCTACATGCCCTTGGGAGATTGAACTAATAATGTTCGACATCAAAACATTATTGTCGAGAGTGATAGAACTCTCCTTCTCTCATGTGCCCCGTAATGGCAACATAGTGACTGATAAGGTTGCACACCTTTGCTGCTCTACCAGGGGCCTCGACATTTATATCGATTCAGGTCTCCAAGACCTCATCTGTAAGGATGCTATCGGGTAGGATCAGTCCACCCGAATTATTACCTGGTCAATATATATATATATTATACTAGTTTTATTACTCGCCCGTTGCGCGATTTGTTAATAAATTTTATTATATAAACCATCTTTGAATTAATATAAATTACTATTCCATATAAAATAAATATATAATATTCAATTATGATAAATTACTACTCCGCATAAAGTAAATGCATAATCTTCAATTATGACAAAACATCGTTTACTATTCATGCACATTTTTTAGTATGATAAAAACTATATAAAATATCTATCTTCTTATAAAATATTTTAAATAATTTTGTAATTACTATTAATAAATATGAAATTGTTAAAAAATGAATATTTTATTTAGTTTTTATCATCCTAAAAAAAGCATGTGTGAATAATAACTGTTATATTTTTTCGAACGAAGGGAGTATAGATTTTAACTCTTAAAAAATATGTCAAAAAATAAAGAGACATATTTTCGGACGAGGTAGTAAAAGATTAAAACACTTCTTGACCAAAAGACTTTATTCATTTGCTAATAGAACCAGCATTTATTAACAAAAAAAAAGCTGTTTTTACTACAGCTTGCGTGTAACACTTAATTAATATATATATTTATGATAATTTTTTTTAAAATTATATTTATGTTATAAATAACAAATCATATATATTTGTATAATTTTAACTTGAAAAAATATTTTAAAAAATATTAAAATTGTTATCATCAAATAATCATTTTTTTAAATTTTAATATTTTCAAAGTATGTTTTTTCAAGATAAATTTATACAAATATATATAATTATTTATTTATAATATAAATATAATTTTTTGAAATTTTTTATCATAAATATATATATATACTAATTAATTTAGTATTACACCTAAGGGTGTATTGGGGGTTGTTGAAGATCTTATCTCGAATATATCCATATATGAGAGTAATCTTAGGTTGAGATAACGGTAACATCGAGTGTTACTCTTAAATTTATAAATAATTAAAAAAAGCTCTTTTTAATGAATTAAAAACTCTATAAAAATATTAATTTTTTAAAGTAATATGATACTACATCCGTCTTAAAATATAGATCATTTGATTTTTTGACAAGTTTTTTAAGGAGCTAACAACTATAAAAAATAATACCTTTTTTTATTAATTTTTAAATTAATATTATACTTATAATTAATAAGTATAATATTAATTTAAAAGGTTAATATTTTATATAGTTTTAGCTCCTTAAAGAACGTGTTAAAAATTTAAACGACATATATTTTGAGATGGATGTATTACTTATTAATAGAGGGAAATGTACAAACTAACCCTATTATTCGCTTTCTTTGCAAGGTTAGCCCAATCCGGTTTGAAATTGGGCAAAATCGGATATGGGGGGTGCAATGTTCAGCCGGTAGCAGGTAAGTAAGGGGGGGTTTGGGATTCCACTTCTCGACACCTGGACAAAATCGGAGAGAGAGAGAATGTGGGAGGCGGAAATAGAGAGAGGAGGGAAAAAGAAAGGGAAAGTCTGTAGATGAGAGAGAATCAGTGAGAGAGAGAGAGTGAAAAAGAAAAGTAAAATTGCAGAGGAGAGAGGGAGAGATTAGTGAGGATAAGACAGAGAGAGATGGAAGAGTGACAGTGAGGGGACATTAATATAATTTGAATTAAATCTTAAATTTAAAATAAAAACCATAGAAGAAGAAGCAAGTGGGTGGGGGTTTATTTGCATGATGATGTGTAAACAATTAGTTTTAACTAGACTCCTAAAACAAAACGACATGCCACATATTGGAATCGACTGGACAAGAGTTATCGGAGAAACAGATTCACCATCGACTTTAGACAGAAAATGAGCAAGTTTGCTTTCAATAAAGGTTATGCGAGAGGTGTCTCCCTCAAATCTGTAACATTGGTTGTCTTTCCCTCTGTGTAATGGAACAGTGGACAACAGGAGAAGACCTGGAGGCCGTTTGCCATTGACATATGTAAAGCCGAAGAAGCAGGGCTGCAAGCCGTTCACCAATGGGCCCCCTGTCACGCAGGAAGATCATCTAGTGTTGGATCTCCACTCAGCAGGTGATAAGGACGAAGAAGTGCATAGACCCAAAGTTGGCGAGGAAAATAGAATACATGTCTAGTTACAACGTGAAGGTGACTAGTTACACCGAACTACTAACCAGTTAGGGATAACTGTGGAGCTGCAGTTTGAGTTGGACGAGAGGGCAAATAGCTGATAGTTTTGACATGACAGTATGCCATTTTTCTAGTCTATCGTCCACTCACACTTCATACTCATTAATTACAATACCATAGCAAAATATAGCAATCAACATTATTCAAATGTTCAAACGATAAGAAGTTCAAAATAATTAAAACCAATTTTACCCAAAAAAAAATCAAAATAGGCTAAAGTTGGAAGAGAAGGGGCAAAGATCATCTGTGCGCATCAGCACACTCTCCAACAATCATATGTGCAACAAAAGGCCCTAATTTATAATTGATAGGAAGACGGTGGAAAGGATGACTGTCGACCAAAAGGAGGCAACTCGAGCTTGGATTCCCGTGTCCCTATGGCTCTCTTGCCCGCCCCCGCTGGCAAGAGAGGCCTGCAACCCTGCTTTTTTGGCTTTACATATGTCAATGGCGAATGACTTCTAGGTCTTATCTCATTGTCCGTTGTTCCATTAGACAGAGGGGAAGACAGTCAATGTTACAGATTTGAGGGAGAAACCTCTCGCATAACCTTAATTAAAAACAAACTTACCCATTTTCTATCTAAAGTCGATGGTGAATATGTTTCTCCGATAACTCTTGTCCAGTCAGTTCCAATAGGTGGCAGGTTGTTTTGCTTTGGGTGTCAAGTTACATGTCAAACTGCAAATAAACCCCCGCTCACTTGCTTCTTCTTCGATGGTTTTTCTTTAAAACTTAAGATTTAATTCAAATTATATATATTAATGCCCCCTCACTGTCACTCTTCCCCCTTCTCGCTCTCTCTGTCTTATCCCCTCTGTCCTCTCTCACGGATCTTTCTCCTCTGCGACTTTACTGTTGCTTTTTCACTCTCTCTATTGTCTCCCAATCCTTACATCATACTCTCTCTCTCCTCATTTAATGCACCGGTTCCCCTCTCTCTGTTTACCATCTGGGCTTAGGGGGGAGAGCGACACTAGAACCATGGAAACATTGAACAACACAAAAGACAGTAAACAAACATAGGTTGTCCAGTAGGAAATCATTGGATGTCCAAGGTCGGCCTATCGCTTACTTTAGCGAGAAGCTAGGAGGAGCTACAGAGAATTACTCTAACACTACCTACGGCAAGGAGTTGTATGCCTAGGTTTGTGTTTTACGGACTTGGGCTCATTACTTGTTGCCCCGTGAGTTCGTGATACATACTGACCATGAGGCCTTGAAGTATCTACGGAGCCAAACCACCCTTAGCGCTCGCTATGCTAAGTGGATTGAGTTCATCGAGGCTTTTCCTTATGTGGTCAAGTACAAGAAGGGGAAGGACAACATCGTCGCTGACGCCCTCTCTCGTAGGTATTCTCTTCTCTCTACTCTTGAAGCTCGTGTTCTTGGCTTTTCTATGCTACTTGATATCTACTCTGCTGATGCTGATTTTGGGGATATATTCTGTCAATGTGTGCAATCTGCCCCTAGTGTTGGTAGTTATTTTGTGCAGGATGGTTACTTATTTAGGGCCTCCCGCCTTTGTGTGCCTCGTTGTTCGGTTCGATCATTGCTGGTTTTAGAGGCACATGGAGGTGGATTGATGGGGCATTTTGGGGTTGCTAAGACCTTAGGCATTTTGAAGGATCATTTTTACTGACCTAGGATGCGATCTGACGTTGAGAAATGTTGTGCTAGTTGTGTTACTTGTGCTAAAGCTAAGTCTAGATCGAACTAGAATGACCTGTACCTTCCCCTACCTCTAGCTAGTGCCCCATGGGAGGCCATTTCTATGGATTTTGTGCTAGGCTTGCCTAAGACTAGGAAGGGCCATGACTCTGTATTTGTTGTGGTTGATCGGTTTTCTAAGATGGCTCATTTCATAGCTTGCTCTAGGACTGATGATGCTTCTCATGTCGCTACCTTATTTTTTGATCATATTGTGAAGCTACATGGGGTGCCTAAATATATTGTTTCTGATAGGGACTCTAAGTTCCTTAGCTACTTCTGGAAGATCTTGTGGGCTAAACTGGGTACCAAGCTGTTATTTTCTACTTCTAGCCACCCTCAAACAGATGGTCAGACTGAGGTAGTTAATAGGACTTTAGGGGTTTTATTGCGTACTATGCTTGCTACTAACTTGCGTAAGTGGGAGGATTGTTTATCCTATGTCGAGTTTGCTTACAATCGGGTTGTGCATTCTGCCACTAAGATATCTCCTTTTGAGGTGGTTTATGGCCGAAATCCCCACACACCATTGGATTTGGCACCGCAGCCCCTATCGTCTCCCGAGGACCTTGTTGGTAAGTCCCGGGCTGAGTTGGTGAAGTCTTTGCATGAGAGAGTTCGACTATAGCTGGAGCGTCGAACTCAACAGTATGTGAACCAGGCCAACAAGCATCGCAATGAGCTATTATTGGAGGTTGGAGACTTGGATTGGGTTCACCTCCGGAAGGATCGATTTCCTGCTTTGCAGCAATCTAAGTTGCGGCCAAGAGCTGATGGGCCGTTCATGGTGCTAGAGAAGATTAACGACAACAGTTACCGAATTGATCTCCTAAGTAAGTATGCTGTTCATGATGTTTTTAATGTTTGTGACTTAGCTCCATTTCTTGCAGGGGATGGGCTACTTGAAGAGCTGACGGATTCGGGGTCGAATCCTTTTCGGGGGGGGGGGGGGGGGGGGAGGATGATGTGACCCTCGACGGAGCTAGCTTATCTGACGATCGGGATGGTGATCTAGATGCTAGGGATGGAGCTCCGATGGATGCTAGTGAAGATGCTAACTATGAGGAGATGGAAGATGAGCCACTTTTACATCGAGCTACCCCACCGTTGACAAAAGCTCGAGCTTGCCTACTTGGTCAATCGGTTCTTATCTTTGAGGAGTCACCACCACACTCGGTCACTTTGCTACAAGTTAAGTCTGAATTGGCGCCGACCGAGACTTAATTAGAGGGGATCGATGCAAAGCTAAGTCTGAATTTGCTACAAGTTAAGTATGAATGATGCTAAATGGAGCCTTGTTTGGACAATTCAATTGCCAATTTCCCACACACGTTACTAGTGCCTTTTGGTATTTTTATTTTATTTTTTTTCTTTTTCAAGGTTTGTTTTAATTTCCTAGCTTTCATACAAGTCCTATAAATATGTAAGCTTGACATGGGTTTTGACAAGTTGAATTTTGAGAAAAGTTAAGCCTTTTAGCTTCCAGTGATTCGGGTCAAGAATCTCGTTCTTAGGTGAGAGGCTAGGAACAAAACCTTCGCTGAGAGGCTGAAGGAGATTCCTTAGTGAGAGACGACAGAATCAAAGGGTCAGAAACACTCGGAGTGCGAGGCCGAGATCGAGTGTTGGAGAGAGCTCGGAGTGCGAGGCCGAGAGCGATCTTGCATCACATATCCCTCAACCCCCATCCCCTACTTTACCATCATTCTAAGGCCTTCCACAACCCCATCATCACCCTCAAATCACCCCCAAAACTTCTCTCCACCAGCCCCTCAATCCCTCTCAAACAAGCCCCGTTTGGAATCGTCTAGCCGATATGGTCACTTTTGGTCTGAAAATTTCACGGAAAGCTTTTCGCGCATTAAGCTACCATTACGACCTATAAACCATATAAACATGTTTGGGACACATTTGTGCGAAAACAACACAGTTTTGGTGGATAAAGAAAGGTGACGTCGATATTGTCACTTTTGGTCCGAAAATTTCACGGAAAGCTTTTCGCGCATAAAGCTCCCATTATGACCTATAAACCATATAAACATGTTTGGGACACATTTGAGCGAAAACAACACAGTTTTGGTGGATAAAGAAAGGTGACGCCGATATGGTCACTTTTGGTCCGAAAATTTCACGAAAAGCTTTTCGCGCACAAAGCTCCCATTATGACCTATAAACAATATAAACTTGTTTGGGACACATTTTAGCGAAAACAACACAGTTTTGGTGGATAAAGAAAGGTGACGCCGATATGGTCACATTTGGTCCGAAAATTTCACGGAAAGCTTTTCGCGCACAAAGCTCCCATTATGACCTATAAATCATATAAACATGTTTGGGACACATTTGAGGGAAAACAACATAGTTTTTTGTGGATAAAGAAAGGTGACGCCGATATGGTCACTTTTGGTCCGAAAATTTCACGGAAAGCTTTTCGCGCACAAAGCTCCCATTATGACCTATAAACCATATAAACATGTTTGGGACACATTTGAGCGAAAACAACACAGTTTTGGTGAATAAAGAAAGGTGACGTCGATATGGTCACTTTTGGTCCGAAAATTTCACAGAAAGCTTTTCGCGCAGAAAGCTACCATTATGACCTATAAACCATATAAACATGTTTGGGACACATTTGTGCGAAAACAACACAGTTTTGGAGGATAAAGAAAGGTGACGACGATATGGTCACTTTTGGTCCGAAAATTTCACGGAAAGCTTTTCACACAGAAAGCTCCCATTATGATCTATAAACCATATAAACATGTTTGGGACACATTTGAGTGAAAACAAAACAGTTTTTGTGGATAAAGAATAGTGACGCCGATATGGTCACTTTTGGTCCGAAAATTTCACGGAAAGTTGTTCGAACACAAAGCTCCCATTATGACCTATAAACCATATAAACATGTTTAGGACACATTTAAGCGAAAAAAACATAATTTTTGTGGATAAAGAAAGGTGACGCCGATATGGTCACTTTTGGTCCGAAAATTTCACGGAAAGCTTTTCGCGCAGAAAGCTACCATTATTACCTATAAACCATATAAACATGTTTGGGACACATTTGTGCGAAAACAACACAGTTTTGGTGGATAAAGAAAGGTGACGCCGATATGGTCACTTTTGGTCTGAAAATTTCACGGAAAGCTTTTCGCGCAGAAAGCTCCCATTATGACCTATAAACCATATAAACATGTTTGGGACACATTTGAGCGAAAACAACACAGTTTTGGTGGATAAATAAAGGTGATGCCGATATGGTCACTTTTGGTCCGAAAATTTCACGAAAAGCTTTTCGCGCATAAAGCTCCCATTATGACCTATAAACCATATAAACATGTTTGGGACACATTTGAGCGAAAACAACACAATTTTGGTGGATAAAGAAAGGTGACGCCGATATGGTCACTTTTGGTCCGAAAATTTCACGAAAAGCTTTTCGCGCACAAAGCTCCCATTATGACCTATAAACTATATAAACATGTTTGGGACACATTTGAGTGAAAACAACACAGTTTTGGTGGATAAAGAAAGGTGACGTCGATATGGTCAACTTTTGGTCCGAAAATTTCACGGAAAGCTATTCGCGCAGAAAGCTTCCATTATGACCTATAAACCATAAAAACATGTTTGGGACACTTTGAGCGAAAACAACACAGTTTTGGTAGATAAAGAAAGGTGACGCCGATATGGTCACTTTTGGTCCGAAAATTTCACGGAAAGCTTTTCGCGCACAAAGCTCACATTATGACCTATAAACCATATAAACATGTTTGGGACACATTTGAGCGAAAACAACACAATTTTTGTGGATAAAGAAAGGTGACGCCGATATGGTCACTTTTGTTCCGAAAATTTCACGGAAAGCTTTTCGCGCAAAAAGCTCCCGTTATGACCTATAAACCATATAAACATGTTTGGGACACATTTGAGCGAAAACAACACAATTTTTGTGGATAAAGAAAGGTGACGCCGATATGGTCACTTTTGGTCCGAAAATTTCACAGAAAGCTTTTCGCGTACAAAGCTCACATTATGACTATAAACCATAAAAACATGTTTGGGACACATTTGAGCAAAAACAACACAATTTTTGTGGATAAAGAAAGGTGACACCGATATGGTCACTTTTGGTCCGAAAATTTCACGTAATGATTTTCGCGCATAAAGCTACTATTATGACTTATAAACCATATAAACATGTTTGGGACACATTTGTGCGAAAACAATACAGTTTGGTGGATAAAGAAAGGTGACGCCGATATGATCACTTTTGGTCCGAAAATTTCACGGAAAGCTTTTCGCGCAAAAAGCTACCATTATGACCTATAAACCATATAAACATGTTTGGGAAACATTTGAGCGAAAACAACACAATTTTTGTGGATAAAGAAAGGTGATGCCGATATGGTCACTTTTGGTCCGAAAATTTCACGGAAAGCTTTTCGCGTACAAAGCTCCCATTATGACCTATAAACCATATAAATATGTGTTGGGATACATTTGAGTGAAAACAACACAGTTTTTGTGGATAAATAAAGGTGACGCTGATATTGTCACTTTTAGTCCTAAAATTTCACGGAATGCTCTTCGCGCACAAAGCTCCCATTATGACCTATAAACCATATAAACATGTTTGGGACGCATTTGAGCGAAAACAACACAGTTTTGTTGGATAAAAAAAGGTGACGCCGATATGTTCACTTTTTGTCCGAAAATTTCATGGAAAGGTTTTCGCGCACAAAGCTCCCATTATGACCTATAAACCATATAAACATGTTTGGGACACATATGAGCAAAAACAACACAGTTTTAGTGGATAAAGAAAGGTGATACCGATATGGTCACTTTTGGTCCGAAAATTTCACAGAAAGGTTTTCGCGCACAAAGCTCCCATTATGACCTATAAACCATATAAACATGTTTGGGACACATTTGAGCGAAAACAACACTGTTTTGTGGGTAAAGAAAGGTGACGCCGATATGGTCACTTTTGGTCCGAAAATTTCACGGAAAGCTTTTCGCGGACAAAGCTCCTATTATGACCTATAAACCATATAAACATGTTTGGGAAGCATTTGAGCGAAAACAACACAGTTTTGGTGGATAAAAAAAGGTGATGCCGATATTGTCACTTTTAGTCCTAAAATTTCACGGAATGCTCTTCGCGCACAAAGCTCCCATTATGACCTATAAACCATATAAACATGTTTGGGACACATATGAGCAAAAACAACACAGTTTTGGTGGATAAAGAAAGGTGACACCGATATGGTCACTTTTGGTCCGATAATTTCACGGAAAGCTTTTCGCGCACAAAGCTCCCATTATGACTTATAAACCATATAAACATGTTTGGGACAAATTTGAGCGAAAACAACACTGTTTTTGTGGATAAAGAAAGGTGACGCCGATATGGTCACTTTTAGACCGAAAATTTCACGGAAAGCTTTTCGCGGACAAAGCTCCCATTATGACCTATAAACCATATAAACATGTTTGGGACACATTTGAGCGAAAACAAGACAATTTTTGTGGATAAAGAAAGGTGACGCCGATATGGTCACTTTTGGTCAGAAAATGTCACGGAAAGCTTTTCGCGCAGAAAGCTACCATTACGACCTATAAACCATATAAACATGTTTGGGACACATTTGTGCGAAAACAACATAGTTTTTTGTGGATAAAGAAAGGTGACGCCGATATCGTCACTTTTGGTCCGAAAATTTTACGGAAAGCTTTTCGCGTACAAAGCTCCCATTATGACCTATAAACCATATAAACATGTGTTGGGACACATTTGAGTGAAAACAACACAGTTTTTGTGGATAAATAAAGGTGACGCTAATATTGTCACTTTTAGTCCTAAAATTTCACGGAACGCTTTTCACGCACAAAGCTCCCATTATGACCTATAAACCATATAAACATGTTTGGGAAGCATTTGAGCGAAAACAACACAGTTTTGGTGGATAAAAAAAGGTGATGCCGATATGTTCACTTTTTGTCCGAAAATTTCATTGAAAGGTTTTCGCGCACAAAGCTCTCATTATGACCTATAAACCATATAAACATGTTTGGGACACATATGAGAAAAAACAACACAGTTTTGGTGGATAAAGAAAGGTGACACCGATATGGTCACTTTTGGTCCGATAATTTCACGGAAAGCTTTTCGCGCACAAAGCTCCCATTATGACTTATAAACCATATAAACATGTTTGGGACAAATTTGAGCGAAAACAACACTGTTTTTGTGGATAAAGAAAGATGACGCCGATATGGTCACTTTTAGACCGAAAATTTCACGGAAAGCTTTTCGCGGACAAAGCTCCCATTATGACCTATAAACCATATAAACATGTTTGGGACACATTTGAGCGAAAACAAGACAATTTTTGTGGATAAAGAAAGGTGACGCCGATATGGTTACTTTTGGTCAGAAAATGTCACGGCAAGCTTTTCGCGCAGAAAGCTACCATTACGACCTATAAACCATATAAACATGTTTGGGACACATTTGTGCGAAAACAACATAGTTTTTTGTGGATAAAGAAAGGTGACGCCGATATGGTCACTTTTGGTCCGAAAATTTCACGGAAAGCTTTTCGCGCACAAAGCTCCCATTATGACCTAAAATCCATATAAACATGTTTAGGACAAATATGAGCGAAAACAACACAGTTTTGGAGGATAAAGAAAGGTAACACCGATATGGTCACTTTTGGTCTGAAAATTTCACGGAAACCTTATTGCGCAGAAAGCTCCCATTATGACCTATAAACCATATAAACATGTTTGGGACACATTTGAGTGAAAACAACACAGTTTTGGTGGATAAAAAAAGGTGATGCCGATATGTTCACTTTTTGTCCGAAAATTTCACTGAAAGGTTTTGGCGCACAAAGCTCACATTATGACCTATAAACCATATAAACACGTTTGGGACACATTTGAGCGAAAACAACACAATTTTTGTGGATAAATAAAGGTGACGCCGATATGGTCACTTTTGTTCCGAAAATTTCACGGAAAGCTTTTCGCGCAAAAAGCTCCCATTATGACCTATAAACCATATAAACATGTTTGGGACACATTTGAGCGAAAACAACACAATTTTTGTGGATAAAGAAAGGTGACGCCGATATGGTCACTTTTGGTACGAAAATTTCACGGAAAGTTTTTCGCGTACAAAGCTCCCATTATGACCTATAAACCATATAAACATGTGTTGGGACACATTTGAGTGAAAACAACACAGTTTTTGTGGATAAATAAAGGTGACGCTGATATTGTCACTTTTAGTCCTAAAATTTCACGGAATGCTTTTCACGCACAAAGCTCCCATTATGACCTATAAACCATATAAACATGTTTGGGAAGCATTTGAGCGAAAACAACACAGTTTTGGTGGATAAAAAAAGGTGATGTCGATATGTTCACTTTTTGTCCGAAAATTTCATTGAAAGGTTTTCGCGCACAAAGCTCTCATTATGACCTATAAACCATATAAACATGTTTGGGACACATATGAGCGAAAACAACACAGTTTTGGTGGATAAAGAAAGGTGACACCGATATGGTCACTTTTGGTCCGAAAATTTCACGGAAAGCTTTTCGCGCACAAAGCTCCCATTATGACCTATAAACCATATAAACATGTTTGGGACAAATTTGAGCGAAAACAACACTGTTTTTGTGGATAAAGAAAGGTGACGCCGATATGGTCTGATAAGGGGTTAGCCGTAGGGTGGCCCGATCTTCGACAATCAAGACTCAAAGACAAGAACGGAAGCAAAGACTCAACAAAACAATGAAAGAAAGACCGATAGAAGGGTGATTCGAACTAAGGTAGAACGAGATAAAGACCCCAGGCCTCCTAAGAGGGTAGGAACCAAGTATCAACGACTACAAAGCCCGCCTCTACAACCTTACACAACCAAGCGGACAACTTGGAGGCACAAGGAGGGGACTTGTGATTACCTGGATCACCAAGCTCTCGCGAGGTTGACGAACTCAAAGCAAACCAAGCAGGATCTATAACCAATTTGCAATCGATGAGCAACGCTTCGAATCGATTGACTTCCTCACACTTGTGTTTCACACAAAGGATGAACTTTTCATAAAAATTGAACGTGTTATCTGAACAAGGAGATCAGCCCCTTCTTATAACCCTAAAGGCTGATTTTAATGAAAATAATAATTAAAAGAGAAATTAAAATAAAACCCTAAATTACCTAAAATAACTTAAGTAAATAAGGTCTCTAAAAATAGCAACAAGGAAAGTTCCAACACTTAACAAATTCCCGTCAAAACAGTGACAGCTGCAAAGAATGTGATTTTCAGCCAAGCTCCATGTCGAATCTGGAAAAACCTTCAACAGAAAAGTTGTAGATCTCTTCGTCCTCGTTCCAATAAGATATGGCACGATCAAATCCGATTAATATTGACTCCGTACGACTCATTTTACTGAGACGTCGAAAAGCTGTCAAAATGCTGAACGAATCTATAAACGTCATTTGCACCTTTGGATCTTCCCCATGGTGGAGCCTTCTTCTTCCTCTTGAAGATGACAACATTCTCACGAGCTCGAATCTTAGGTCCATCCCCAAGTATAGGTGTGTCCGAAGGTGTCTTGGATGGTCACGCATCATCCTCCCTTTCTTGAAAAGGATTCGACCTCGAATCCAAGGTCACATAAGATTCCGCAAAAGCATCCACACGAGCTCCTGGATCAAATACCTCATGCCCATGGAAACTTCTCACAATGCCGATTGTAGTAGGGGTTGACCACGTCTGGATGGTTTTGATCTTGGCGTCACCATCTTGTAGACCATTAGAGCTTTCTACAAAACCAAGAAAAGAAACTTGATTAGTGCACAATTCATATTGTATTTCATCTTCATAAGGTTCTAATTGAATATGCATTTTAGCTTGTTCAATTATCTCTAAGTTTCCTTCCAATGCTAGCAAGTTTTCTTCCTTTTTCAAGGCTGGATTGTCAATCATATCAAGGCTAGCAATATTAGAACAAGTTTCACTATCAATGATCATATTACAAATTATGCCTTTTCTAAGCAATTAGTATGACACAAATCTTCACTTTGATTATCATCACAAGGCATAGGTTGAACACTTAAAACTTTATGAACAATCAAAGAATCATCATGCTCATATTCAATGCAATCATCTTTAGAGGCAAGTAAACTAAGATCCTGATCATTATTAACATGCGCATCATTTTCACCACTAGAATTTGCATATCCATTTTTGCCTAGGGGATTAATCATGAAAATCTTCTTATTTGGGCAATCCTTCATAACATGTTCTCTACCTTGGCATATAAAGCAAGGAATGTACATAGGTTTAAGAGTAGAAGAGTTAGGATTACTCCCTTTAGGGCCAGTATCTGCCCCAGAAGAATGTCGTGCCTCTACTGCCGTCAATCTTTCATTTATTCGTACCAACGTCTCATTCACGGCTTCCAACTGTTTGATCATCTCAGCTCTAGTAATCATATTGTTGCCCTGGTTAGACATGGCAAAGAAAGACAAACAAAGAACTATGTGACAGTTAGTAAAAATATAAACAATCTCACAAGTGTTTCGCTCACACTCTTCTCTCTAATTGGTTATGACAAGCTTGTTGGGGCAATCCGCTTTGAGCAAATCAACACTCAAGCAAGGACTTAACGATCAAAAGAGAGTAATCAAGGGAAAGGACAAAGAAACACGCAACAAAGGACTCGAAATCGACCCGAAACAGACTCGACAGAGGCTGTACCGAGACAGGGGGGTCGGTACAGGGTCGGTATGGGGTCGGTACAGGGACTGCTGAACTCGACACACTCGACAGGAGCTGTACCGAGGCAAGGGGGGTCGGTACGGGGTCGGTACAGGGTCGGTATGGCCACTGCAGGATTCGACGCACTCGACAGGAGCTGTACCGAGGCTAGGGGGTCGGTACAGGGTCGGTATGGCCACTGCAGTACTCGACAGACCAAAATACGAAAAGAAAATGAGATAAAAGAAAGAAAGACTAGGATTTTTACCTCTTTTTGATTTCAACCCTTAGCAAGGACGTTGTAGTTGCAAGGTAGGGCTTAAAAAAAATTTTGTGTTTTGGGAGGTATGTGTTTGAGAATTTTGAACTAGGGCTATGAAATTTCACCAAAATTGGTCCTTGAAGCTTCTTGCACTAGACTTCGACAATCCTCTTTTTTTTTTTGTAGCTTACTTTTGCCCCTAGTGAATTTTATCCTCCTAGGTCAAAGCTTTGAATGTATACTTTTTTTTTTTTGACTTTTTCGGATGACTGTTTTTTTTTTACTAATGCAAGAACACTTAACAATGAAATAAAAGGACTATTCAAAATTTAAACTATGGTGAAAGGAAAATAAAATTTATGTAGCCCTAATGAAATATATATAGATGGAACTTTGGCTAACTTTGGTAAGTCTATCTATCTATGCCTTTGTATAACCTATGATAGATAAAATGAATTATATCTACCACAAAATCAGAAATTAAATAGGCAAAATAGATAAAACAAGATAGATCAAAATAGGCCAAAGATAGAACAATAAACTAGGGTTTGTGAGAGAAGAAGGTGCAGCCGAGTTGGGTCTTTGATGAAATCAATGTCGACTACCCAAGGTGATGTCGGCTACACTTGTGAGGGTCTCGGCTGGCTTAGTGTTTAAGGCTAGCAACCACAACTATCACAAACAAGGATTAGTAGCAATCAATTTCAAAAATTCAAGAAGTAAAAACCAAGAACAAGAAAGACTCTATTTTTTTTGTAGGGTTTTGTGTTTATGAATAACAAAAGACACAATTGATGTCGGAAACCAAAGCTCTGATGCCAATTTGATACGGGGTTAGCCGTAGGGTGGCCCGATCTTCGACAATCAAGACTCAAAGACAAGAACGGAAGCAAAGACTCAATAAAACAATGAAAGAAAGACCGATAGAAGGGTGATTCGAACTAAGGTAGAACGAGATAAAGACTCCAGGCCTCCTAAGAGGGTAGGAACCAAGTATCAACGACTACAAAGCCCGCCTCTACAACCTTACACAACCAAGCGGACAACTTGGAGGCATAAGGAGGGGACTTGTGATTACCTGGGTCACCAAGCTCTCGCGAGGTTGACGAACTCAAAGCAAACCAAGCAGGATCTATAACCAATTTGCAATCGATGAGCAACGCTTCGAATCGATTGACTTCCTCACACTTGTGTTTCACACAAAGGATGAACTTTTCATAAAAATTGAACGTGTTATCTGAACAAGGAGATCAGCCCCTTCTTATAACCCTAAAGGCTGATTTTAATGAAAATAATAATTAAAAGAGAAATTAAAATAAAACCCTAAATTACCTAAAATAACTTACGTAAATAAGGTCTCTAAAAATAGCAACAAGGAAAGTTCCAACCCTTAACAAATTCCCGTCAAAACAGTTACAGCTGCAAAGAATGTGATTTTCAGCCAAGCTCCATGTCGAATCTGGAAAAACCTTCAACAGAAAAGTTGTAGATCTCTTCGTCCTCGTTCCAATAAGATATGGCACGATCAAATCCGATTAATATTGACTCCGTACGACTCATTTTACTGAGACGTCGAAAAGCTGTCAAAATGCTGAACGAATCTATAAACGTCATTTGCACCTTTGGATCTTCCCCATGGTGGAGCCTTCTTCTTCCTCTTGAGGATGACAACATTCTCGCGAGCTCGAATCTTAGGTCCATCCCCAAGTATAGGTGTGTCCGAAGGTGTCTTGGATGGTCCCGCATCATGGTCACTTTTAGTCCGAAAATTTCACGGAAAAGTTTTCGCGGACAAAGCTCCCATTATGACAGATAAACCATATAAACATCTTTGGGACACATTTGAGCGAAAACAACACAATTTTTGTGGATAAAGAAAGGTGACGCCGATATGGTCACTTTTGGTCCGAAAATGTCACGTAAAGCTTTTCGCGCAGAAAGCTACCATTACGACCTATAAACCATATAAACATGTTTGGGACACATTTGTGCGAAAACAACATAGTTTTTTGTGGATAAAGAAAGGTGAGGCCGATATGGTCACTTTTGGTCCGAAAATTTCACGGAAAGCTTTCCGCGCACAAAGCTCCCATTATGACCTAAAATCCATATAAACATGTTTAGGACACATATGAGTGAAAACAACACAGTTTTGGAGGATAAAGAAAGGTGACACCGATATGGTCACTTTTGGTCTGAAAATTTCACGGAAACCTTTTTGTGCAGAAAGCTCCCATTATGACCTATAAACCATATAAACATGTTTGGGACACATTTAAGTGAAAACAACACAGTTTTGGTGGATAAAAAAAGGTGACGCCGATATGTTCACTTTTTGTCCGAAAATTTCATTGAAAGGTTTTCGCGCACAAAGCTCACATTATGACCTATAAACCATATAAACATGTTTGGGACACATTTGAGCGAAAAAAAACACAATTTTTGTGGATAAAGAAAGGTGACGCCGATATGGTCACTTTTGTTCCGAAAATTTCACGTAAAATCTTTTCGCGCAAATAGCTCCCATTATGACCTATAAACCATATAAACATGTTTGGGACACATTTGAGCGAAAACAACACAATTTTTGTGGATAAAGAAAGGTGAAGCCGATATGGTCACTTTTGGTCCGAAAATTTCACGTAAAGATTTTCGCGCATAAAGCTACTATTATGACCTATAAACCATATAAACATGTTTGGGACACATTTGTGCGAAAACAATACAGTTTGGTGGATAAAGAAAGGTGACGCCGATATGATCACTTTTGGTCCGAAAATTTCACGGAAAGCTTTTCGCGCAGAAAGCTCCCATTATTACCTATAAACCATATAAACATGTTTGGGACACATTTGTGCGAAAACAACACAGTTTTGGTGGATAAAGAAAGGTGACGCCGATATGGTCACTTTTGAACCGAAAATTTCTCGGAAAGCTTTTCGCGCAGAAAACTCTCATTATGACCTATAAACCATATAAACATGTTTGGGATATATTTGAGTGCAAACAACACAGTTTTTGTGGATAAAGAAAGTTGACGCCGATATGGTCACTTTTGGTCCGAAAATTTCACGAAAAGCTTTTCGCGCAAAAAGCTCCCATTATGACCTATAAACCATATAAACATGTTTGGGACACATTTGAGCGAAAACAGCACAATTTTTTTGGATAAAGAAAGGTGACACCGATATGGTCACTTTTGGTCCGAAAATTTCACGAAAAGATTTTTGCGCACAAAGCTCCCATTATGACCTATAAACCATATAAACATGTTTGGGACACATTTGAGCGAAAACAACACTGTTTTCGTGGATAAAGAAAGGTGACGTCGATATGGTCACTTTTGGTCCGAAAATTTCACGGAAAGCTTTTCGCGCACAAAGCTCCCATTATGACCTATAAACCATATAAACATGTTAGGGACACATTTGTGCGAAAACAACACAGTTTTGGAGGATAAAGAAAGGTGACACTGATATGGTCACTTTTGGTCCGAAAATTTCATAGAAAGCTTTTCGCGCATAAAGCTCCCATTATGACCTATTAACCATATAAAGATGTTTGGGACATATTTGAGTGAAAACAACATAGTTTTTGTGGATAAAGAATGGGAAAGCCGATATGCTCACTTTTGGTCCGAAAATTTCACGGAAAGCTGTTTGCGCACAAAGCTCCCGTTATGACCTATAAACCATATAAACATGTTTGGGACACATTTGAGCGAAAAAAAACACAATTTTTGTGGACAAAGAAAGGTGACGCCGATATGGTCACTTTTGGTCCGAAAATTTCACGAAAAGATTTTCGCGCACAAAGCTCCCATTATGACCTATAAACCATATAAACATGTTTGGGACACATTTGAGGGAAAACAACATAGTTTTTTGTCGATAAAGAAAGGTGACGCCGATATGGCTTTTGGTCCGAAAATTTCACTGAATGCTTTTCGCGGACAAAACTCCCATTATGACCTATAAACCATATAAACATGTTTGGGACACATTTGAGCGAAAACAACACAGTTTTGATGGATAAAGAAAGGTGACGTCGATATGGTCACTTTTGGTCCGAAATTTCACGGAAAGCTTTTCGCGCATAAAGCTCCCATTATGACCTATAAACCATATAAAAATGTTTGGGACACATTTGAGCGAAAACAACACTGTTTTTGTGGATAAAGAAAGGTGACGCCGATATAGTCACTTTTGGTCCGAAAATTTCACGGAAAGCTTTTCGCGGACAAAGCTCGCATTATGATCTATAAACCATATAAACATATTTGGGACACATTTGAGCGAAAATCACAAATTTTTGTGGATAAAGAAAGGTGACGCCGATATGGTCACTTTTGGTCCGAAAATTTAACGGAAAGCTTTTCACGCATAAAGCTCCCATTATGACCTATAAACCATATAAACATGTTTTGGACACATCTGAGCGAAAACAACACAGTTTTGGTGGACAAAGAAAGGTGACGCCGATATGGTCACTTTTGGTCCGAAAATTTCACGAAAAGATTTTCGCGCACAAAGCTCCCATTATGACCTATAAACCATATAAACATGTTTGGGACACATTTGAGGGAAAACAACATAGTTTTTTGTCGATAAAGAAAGGTGACGCCAATATGGCTTTTGGTCCGAAAATTTCACGGAAAGCTTTTCGCGGACAAAGCTCCCATTATGACCTATAAACCATATAAACATGTTTGGGACACATTTGAGCGAAAATCACAAATTTTTGTGGATAAAGAAAGGTGACGCCAATATGGTCACTTTTGGTCCGAAAATTTCACGAAAAGATTTTTGCGCACAAAGCTCCCATTATGACCTATAAACCATATAAACATGTTTGGGACACATTTGAGCGAAATCAACACAGTTTTGGAGGATAAAGAAAGGTGACGCCGATATGGTCACTTTTGGTCCAAAAATTTCACAGAAAGCTGTTCGCGCACAAAGCTCCCATTATGACCTATAAACCATATAAACATGTTTGGGACACATTTGAGCGAAAAAAACACAATTTTTGTGGATAAAGAAAGGTGACGCCGATATGGTCACTTTTGGTCCGAAAATTTAATGGAAAGCTTTTCGCGCAGAAAGCTCCCATTACGACCTATAAACCATAAAAACATGTTTGTGATACATTTGAGCGAAAACAACACAGTTTTGGTGAATAAAGAAAGGTGATGCCGATATGGTCACTTTTGGTCCGAAAATTTCACGGAAAGCTTTTCGCGCAGAAAGCTCCCATTATGATCTATAAACCATATAAACATGTTTGGGACACATTTGAGTGAAAACAACACAGTTTTTGTGGATAAAGAATGGTGAAGCCGATATGGTCACTTTTGGTCCGAAAATTTCACGGAAAGATTTTCGCACAGAAGGCTCCCATTATGACCTATAAACCATATAAACATGTTTGGGACACATTTGAGGGAAAACAACACAGTTTTTGTGGATAAAGAATGGTGAAGCCGATATGGTCACTTTTGGTTCGAAAATTTCACGGAAAGCTGTTCGCGCACAAAGCTCCCATTATGACCTATAAACCATATAAACATGTTTGGGACGCATTTGAGCGAAAACAACATAGTTTTGGTGGATAAAAAAAGGTGACGCCGATATGGTCACTTTTTGTCCGAAAATTTCACAGAAAGCTTTTCGCACAGAAAGCTCCCATTATGACCTATAAACCATATAAACATGTTTGGGACACATTTGAGGGAAAACAACACAGTTTTTGTGGATAAAGAACGGTGAAGCCGATATGGTCACTTTTGGTCCGAAAATTTCACGGAAAGCTGTTCGCGCACAAAGCTCTCAATATGACCTATAAACCATATAAACATGTTTGGGACACATTTGAGCAAAAACAACACTGTTTTTGTGGATAAAGAAAGGTGATGCCGATATGGTCACTTTTGGTCCGAAAATTTCACGGAAAGCTTTTCGCGCACAAAGCTCCCATTATGACCTATAAACCATATAAAAATGTTTGGGACACATTTGAGAGAAAACAACACAATTTTTGTGGATAAAGAAAGGTGACGCCGATATGGTCACTTTTGGTCCGAAAATTTCACGGAAAGCGTTTCGTGCAGAAAGCTCCGATTATGACCTATAAACCATAAAAACATGTTTGGTACAGATTTGAGCGAAAACAACACAGTTTTGGTGGATAAAGAAAGGTGACGCCGATATGGTCACTTTTGGTCCGAAAATTTCACGGAAAGCTTTTCGCGCAGAAAGCTCCCATTATGACATATAAACCATAAAAACATGTTTGGGACACATTTGAGCAAAAACAACACTGTTTTTGTGGATAAAGGAAGGTGACGCCGATATGGTCACTTTTGGTCCGAAAATTTCACGGAAAGCTTTTCGCGCACAAAGCTCCCATTATGACCTATAAACCATATAAAAATGTTTGGGACACATTTGAGCGAAAACAACACTGTTTTTGTGGATAAAGAAAGGTGACGCCGATATGGTCACTTTTGGTCGGAAACTTTCACGGAAAGCTTTTCGCGGACAAAGTTCCCATTATGACCTATAAACCATATAAACATGTTTGGGACACATTTGAGCGAAAAAAACACAATTTTTGTGGATAAAGAAAGGTGACGCCGATATGGTCACTTTTGGTCCGAAAATTTAATGGAAAGCTTTTCGCGCAGAAAGCTCCCATTACGACCTATAAACCATAAAAACATGTTTGTGATACATTTGAGCGAAAACAACACAGTTTTGGTGAATAAAGAAAGGTGATGCCGATATGGTCACTTTTGGTCGGAAAATTTCACGGAAAGCTTTTCGCGCACAAAGCTCCCATTATGACCTATAAACCATATAAACATGTTTGGGACACATTTGAGCGAAAAAAACACAATTTTTGTGGATAAAGAAAGGTGACGCCGATATGGTCACTTTTGGTCCGAAAATTTAATGGAAAGCTTTTCGCGCAGAAAGCTCCCATTACGACCTATAAACCATAAAAACATGTTTGTGATACATTTGAGCGAAAACAACACAGTTTTGGTGAATAAAGAAAGGTGATGCCGATATGGTCACTTTTGGTCCGAAAATTTCACGGAAAGCTTTTCGCGCAGAAAGCTCCCATTATGATCTATAAACCATATAAACATGTTTGGGACACATTTGAGTGAAAACAACACAGTTTTTGTGGATAAAGAATGGTGAAGCCGATATGGTCACTTTTGGTCCGAAAATTTCACGGAAAGATTTTCGCACAGAAGGCTCCCATTATGACCTATAAACCATATAAACATGTTTGGGACACATTTGAGGGAAAACAACACAGTTTTTGTGGATAAAGAATGGTGAAGCCGATATGGTCACTTTTGGTTCGAAAATTTCACGGAAAGCTGTTCGCGCACAAAGCTCCCATTATGACCTATAAACCATATAAATATGTTTGGGACGCATTTGAGCGAAAACAACACAGTTTTGGTGGATAAAAAAAGGTGACGCCGATATGGTCACTTTTTGTCCGAAAATTTCACAGAAAGCTTTTCGCACAGAAAGCTCCCATTATGACCTATAAACCATATAAACATGTTTGGGACACATTTGAGGGAAAACAACACAGTTTTTGTGGATAAAGAACGGTGAAGCCGATATGGTCACTTTTGGTCCGAAAATTTCACGGAAAGCTGTTCGCGCACAAAGCTCCCATTATGACCTATAAACCATATAAACATGTTTGGGACACATTTGAGCAAAAACAACACTGTTTTTGTGGATAAAGAAAGGTGATGCCGATATGGTCACTTTTGGTCCGAAAATTTCACGGAAAGCTTTTCGCGCACAAAGCTCACATTATGACCTATAAACCATATAAAAATGTTTGGGACACATTTGAGAGAAAACAACACAATTTTTGTGGATAAAGAAAGGTGACGCCGATATGGTCACTTTTGGTCCGAAAATTTCACGGAAAGCGTTTCGTGCAGAAAGCTCCGATTATGACCTATAAACCATAAAAACATGTTTGGTACAGATTTGAGCGAAAACAACACAGTTTTGGTGGATAAAGAAAGGTGACGCCGATATGGTCACTTTTGGTCCGAAAATTTCACGGAAAGCTTTTCGCGCAGAAAGCTCCCATTATGACATATAAACCATAAAAACATGTTTGGGACACATTTGAGCGAAAACAACACTGTTTTTGTGGATAAAGGAAGGTGACGCCGATATGGTCACTTTTGGTCCGAAAATTTCACGGAAAGCTTTTCGCGCACAAAGCTCCCATTATGACCTATAAACCATATAAAAATGTTTGGGACACATTTGAGCGAAAACAACACTGTTTTTGTGGATAAAGAAAGGTGACGCCGATATGGTCACTTTTGGTCGGAAAATTTCACGGAAAGCTTTTCGCGGACAAAGTTCCCATTATGACCTATAAACCATATAAACATGTTTGGGACACATTTGAGCGAAAAAAACACAATTTTTGTGGATAAAGAAAGGTGACGCCGATATGGTCACTTTTGGTCCGAAAATTTAATGGAAAGCTTTTCGCGCAGAAAGCTCCCATTACGACCTATAAACCATAAAAACATGTTTGTGATACATTTGAGCGAAAACAACACAGTTTTGGTGAATAAAGAAAGGTGATGCCGATATGGTCACTTTTGGTCGGAAAATTTCACGGAAAGCTTTTCGCGCACAAAGCTCCCATTATGACCTATAAACCATATAAACATGTTTGGGACACATTTGAGCGAAAAAAACACAATTTTTGTGGATAAAGAAAGGTGACGCCGATATGGTCACTTTTGGTCCGAAAATTTAATGGAAAGCTTTTCGCGCAGAAAGCTCCCATTACGACCTATAAACCATAAAAACATGTTTGTGATACATTTGAGCGAAAACAACACAGTTTTGGTGAATAAAGAAAGGTGACGCCGATATGGTCACTTTTGGTCCGAAAATTTCACGGAAAGCGTTTCGTGCAGAAAGCTCCGATTATGACCTATAAACCATAAAAACATGTTTGGTACAGATTTGAGCGAAAACAACACAGTTTTGGTGGATAAAGAAAGGTGACGCCGATATGGTCACTTTTGGTCCGAAAATTTCACGGAAAGCTTTTCGCGCAGAAAGCTCCCATTATGACATATAAACCATAAAAACATGTTTGGGACACATTTGAGCGAAAACAACACTGTTTTTGTGGATAAAGGAAGGTGACGCCGATATGGTCACTTTTGGTCCGAAAATTTCACGGAAAGCTTTTCGCGCACAAAGCTCCCATTATGACCTATAAACCATATAAAAATGTTTGGGACACATTTGAGCGAAAACAACACTGTTTTTGTGGATAAAGAAAGGTGACGCCGATATGGTCACTTTTGGTCGGAAAATTTCACGGAAAGCTTTTCGCGGACAAAGTTCCCATTATGACCTATAAACCATATAAACATGTTTGGGACACATTTGAGCGAAAACAACACAATTTTTATGGATAAAGAAAGGTGACGCCGATATGGTCACTTTTGGTCCGAAAATTTCACGGAAAGCTTTTCGCGCAGAAAGCTACTATTATGACCTATAAACCATATAAACATGTTTTGGACACATTTGTGCGAAAACAATACAGTTTTGGTGGATAAATAAAGGTGACGCCGATATGGTCACTTTTGGTCCTAATATTTCACGGAACGCTTTTCGCGCACAAAGCTCCCATTATGACCTATAAACAATATAAACATGTTTGGGACGCATTTGAGCGAAAACAACAAAGTTTTGGTGGATAAAAAAAGGTGACGCCGATATGGTCACTTTTTGTCCGAAAATTTATGGAAAGGTTTTCGCGCACAAAGCTCCCATTATGACCTATAAACCATATAAACATGTTTGGGACACATTTGAGCGAAAATCACAAATTTTTGTGGATAAAGAAAGGTGACGCCAATATGGTCACTTTTGGTCCTAATATTTCACGGAACGCTTTTCGCGCACAAAGCTCCCATTATGACCTATAAACCATATAAACATGTTTGGGACGCATTTGAGCGAAAACAACAAAGTTTTGGTGGATAAAGAAAGGTGACGCCGATATGGTCACTTTTGGTCCGAAAATTTCACGGAAAGCGTTTCGTGCAGAAAGCTCCGATTATGACCTATAAACCATAAAAACATGTTTGGTACAGATTTGAGCGAAAATCACAAATTTTTGTGGATAAAGAAAGGTGACGCCGATATGGTCACTTTTGGTCCGAAAATTTCACGGAAAGCTTTTCGCACAGAAAGCTCCCATTATGACATATAAACCATAAAAACATGTTTGGGACACATTTGAGGGAAAACAACACAGTTTTTGTGGATAAAGAACGGTGAAGCCGATATGGTCACTTTTGGTCCGAAAATTTCACGGAAAGCTGTTCGCGCACAAAGCTCCCATTATGACCTATAAACCATATAAACATGTTTGGGACACATTTGAGCAAAAACAACACTGTTTTTGTGGATAAAGAAAGGTGATGCCGATATGGTCACTTTTGGTCCGAAAATTTCACGGAAAGCTTTTCGCGCACAAAGCTCCCATTATGACCTATAAACCATATAAAAATGTTTGGGACACATTTGAGAGAAAACAACACAATTTTTGTGGATAAAGAAAGGTGACGCCGATATGGTCACTTTTGGTCCGAAAATTTCACGGAAAGCGTTTCGTGCAGAAAGCTCCGATTATGACCTATAAACCATAAAAACATGTTTGGTACAGATTTGAGCGAAAACAACACAGTTTTGGTGGATAAAGAAAGGTGACGCCGATATGGTCACTTTTGGTCCGAAAATTTCACGGAAAGCTTTTCGCGCAGAAAGCTCCCATTATGACATATAAACCATAAAAACATGTTTGGGACACATTTGAGCGAAAACAACACTGTTTTTGTGGATAAAGGAAGGTGACGCCGATATGGTCACTTTTGGTCCGAAAATTTCACGGAAAGCTTTTCGCGCACAAAGCTCCCATTATGACCTATAAACCATATAAAAATGTTTGGGACACATTTGAGCGAAAACAACACTGTTTTTGTGGATAAAGAAAGGTGACGCCGATATGGTCACTTTTGGTCGGAAAATTTCACGGAAAGCTTTTCGCGGACAAAGTTCCCATTATGACCTATAAACCATATAAACATGTTTGGGACACATTTGAGCGAAAAAAACACAATTTTTGTGGATAAAGAAAGGTGACGCCGATATGGTCACTTTTGGTCCGAAAATTTAATGGAAAGCTTTTCGCGCAGAAAGCTCCCATTACGACCTATAAACCATAAAAACATGTTTGTGATACATTTGAGCGAAAACAACACAGTTTTGGTGAATAAAGAAAGGTGATGCCGATATGGTCACTTTTGGTCGGAAAATTTCACGGAAAGCTTTTCGCGCACAAAGCTCCCATTATGACCTATAAACCATATAAACATGTTTGGGACACATTTGAGCGAAAAAAACACAATTTTTGTGGATAAAGAAAGGTGACGCCGATATGGTCACTCTTGGTCCGAAAATTTAATGGAAAGCGTTTCGTGCAGAAAGCTCCGATTATGACCTATAAACCATATAAACATGTTTGGGACACATTTGAGGGAAAACAACACAGTTTTTGTGGATAAAGAATGGTGAAGCCGATATGGTCACTTTTGGTCCGAAAATTTCACGGAAAGCTGTTCGCGCAGAAAACTTCCATTATGACCTATAAACCATATAAACATGTTTGGGACGCATTTGAGCGAAAACAACACAGTTTTGGTGGATAAAAAAAGGTGACGCCGATATGGTCACTTTTTGTCCGAAAATTTCACGGAAAGGTATTCGCGCACAAAGCTCCCATTATGACCTATAAACCATATAAACATGTTTGGGACACATTTGAGCGAAAACAACACTGTTTTTGTGGATAAAGAAAGGTGACGCCGATATGGTCACTTTTGGTCCGAAAATTTCACGGAAAGCTTTTCGCGCACAAAGCTCCCATTATGACCTATAAACCATATAAAAATGTTTGGGACACATTTGAGCGAAAACAACACAATTTTTGTGGATAAAGAAAGGTGACGCCGATATGGTCACTTTTGGTCGGAAAATTTCACGGAAAGCTTTTCGCGGACAAAGTTCCCATTATGACCTATAAACCATATAAACATGTTTGGGACACATTTGAGCGAAAACAACACAATTTTTATGGATAAAGAAAGGTGACGCCGATATGGTCACTTTTGGTCCGAAAATTTCACGGAAAGCTTTTCGCGCAGAAAGCTACTATTATGACCTATAAACCATATAAACATGTTTTGGACACATTTGTGCGAAAACAATACAGTTTTGGTGGATAAATAAAGGTGACGCCGATATGGTCACTTTTGGTCCTAATATTTCACGGAACGCTTTTCGCGCACAAAGCTCCCATTATGACCTATAAACAATATAAACATGTTTGGGACGCATTTGAGCGAAAACAACAAAGTTTTGGTGGATAAAAAAAGGTGACGCCGATATGGTCACTTTTTGTCCGAAAATTTATGGAAAGGTTTTCGCGCACAAAGCTCCCATTATGACCTATAAACCATATATATAAACATGTTTGGGACACATTTGAGCGAAAATCACAAATTTTTGTGGATAAAGAAAGGTGACGCCAATATGGTCACTTTTGGTCCTAATATTTCACGGAACGCTTTTCGCGCACAAAGCTCCCATTATGACCTATAAACCATATAAACATGTTTGGGACGCATTTGAGCGAAAACAACAAAGTTTTGGTGGATAAAGAAAGGTGACGCCGATATGGTCACTTTTGGTC
The DNA here is from genome assembly GCA_963922045.1 of Persicaria maculosa. NCBI lineage: Eukaryota > Viridiplantae > Streptophyta > Magnoliopsida > Caryophyllales > Polygonaceae > Persicaria > Persicaria maculosa. The sequence continues at coordinate 23,468,173 of OY998264.1, read as the reverse complement.
CGAAAATTTCACGGAAAGCGTTTCGTGCAGAAAGCTCCGATTATGACCTATAAACCATAAAAACATGTTTGGTACAGATTTGAGCGAAAATCACAAATTTTTGTGGATAAAGAAAGGTGACGCCGATATGGTCACTTTTGGTCCGAAAATTTCACGGAAAGCTTTTCGCACAGAAAGCTCCCATTATGACATATAAACCATAAAAACATGTTTGGGACACATTTGAGGGAAAACAACACAGTTTTTGTGGATAAAGAACGGTGAAGCCGATATGGTCACTTTTGGTCCGAAAATTTCACGGAAAGCTGTTCGCGCACAAAGCTCCCATTATGACCTATAAACCATATAAACATGTTTGGGACACATTTGAGCGAAAACAACACTGTTTTTGTGGATAAAGAAAGGTGACGCCGATATGGTCACTTTTGGTCGGAAAATTTCACGGAAAGCTTTTCGCGGACAAAGTTCCCATTATGACCTATAAACCATATAAACATGTTTGGGACACATTTGAGCGAAAAAAACACAATTTTTGTGGATAAAGAAAGGTGACGCCGATATGGTCACTTTTGGTCCGAAAATTTAATGGAAAGCTTTTCGCGCAGAAAGCTCCCATTACGACCTATAAACCATAAAAACATGTTTGTGATACATTTGAGCGAAAACAACACAGTTTTGGTGAATAAAGAAAGGTGATGCCGATATGGTCACTTTTGGTCGGAAAATTTCACGGAAAGCTTTTCGCGCACAAAGCTCCCATTATGACCTATAAACCATATAAACATGTTTGGGACACATTTGAGCGAAAAAAACACAATTTTTGTGGATAAAGAAAGGTGACGCCGATATGGTCACTTTTGGTCCGAAAATTTAATGGAAAGCTTTTCGCGCAGAAAGCTCCCATTACGACCTATAAACCATAAAAACATGTTTGTGATACATTTGAGCGAAAACAACACAGTTTTGGTGAATAAAGAAAGGTGACGCCGATATGGTCACTTTTGGTCCGAAAATTTCACGGAAAGCGTTTCGTGCAGAAAGCTCCGATTATGACCTATAAACCATAAAAACATGTTTGGTACAGATTTGAGCGAAAACAACACAGTTTTGGTGGATAAAGAAAGGTGACGCCGATATGGTCACTTTTGGTCCGAAAATTTCACGGAAAGCTTTTCGCGCAGAAAGCTCCCATTATGACATATAAACCATAAAAACATGTTTGGGACACATTTGAGCGAAAACAACACTGTTTTTGTGGATAAAGGAAGGTGACGCCGATATGGTCACTTTTGGTCCGAAAATTTCACGGAAAGCTTTTCGCGCACAAAGCTCCCATTATGACCTATAAACCATATAAAAATGTTTGGGACACATTTGAGCGAAAACAACACTGTTTTTGTGGATAAAGAAAGGTGACGCCGATATGGTCACTTTTGGTCGGAAAATTTCACGGAAAGCTTTTCGCGGACAAAGTTCCCATTATGACCTATAAACCATATAAACATGTTTGGGACACATTTGAGCGAAAACAACACAATTTTTATGGATAAAGAAAGGTGACGCCGATATGGTCACTTTTGGTCCGAAAATTTCACGGAAAGCTTTTCGCGCAGAAAGCTACTATTATGACCTATAAACCATATAAACATGTTTTGGACACATTTGTGCGAAAACAATACAGTTTTGGTGGATAAATAAAGGTGACGCCGATATGGTCACTTTTGGTCCTAATATTTCACGGAACGCTTTTCGCGCACAAAGCTCCCATTATGACCTATAAACAATATAAACATGTTTGGGACGCATTTGAGCGAAAACAACAAAGTTTTGGTGGATAAAAAAAGGTGACGCCGATATGGTCACTTTTTGTCCGAAAATTTATGGAAAGGTTTTCGCGCACAAAGCTCCCATTATGACCTATAAACCATATAAACATGTTTGGGACACATTTGAGCGAAAATCACAAATTTTTGTGGATAAAGAAAGGTGACGCCAATATGGTCACTTTTGGTCCTAATATTTCACGGAACGCTTTTCGCGCACAAAGCTCCCATTATGACCTATAAACCATATAAACATGTTTGGGACGCATTTGAGCGAAAACAACAAAGTTTTGGTGGATAAAGAAAGGTGACGCCGATATGGTCACTTTTGGTCCGAAAATTTCACGGAAAGCGTTTCGTGCAGAAAGCTCCGATTATGACCTATAAACCATAAAAACATGTTTGGTACAGATTTGAGCGAAAATCACAAATTTTTGTGGATAAAGAAAGGTGACGCCGATATGGTCACTTTTGGTCCGAAAATTTCACGGAAAGCTTTTCGCACAGAAAGCTCCCATTATGACATATAAACCATAAAAACATGTTTGGGACACATTTGAGGGAAAACAACACAGTTTTTGTGGATAAAGAACGGTGAAGCCGATATGGTCACTTTTGGTCCGAAAATTTCACGGAAAGCTGTTCGCGCACAAAGCTCCCATTATGACCTATAAACCATATAAACATGTTTGGGACACATTTGAGCAAAAACAACACTGTTTTTGTGGATAAAGAAAGGTGATGCCGATATGGTCACTTTTGGTCCGAAAATTTCACGGAAAGCTTTTCGCGCACAAAGCTCCCATTATGACCTATAAACCATATAAAAATGTTTGGGACACATTTGAGAGAAAACAACACAATTTTTGTGGATAAAGAAAGGTGACGCCGATATGGTCACTTTTGGTCCGAAAATTTCACGGAAAGCGTTTCGTGCAGAAAGCTCCGATTATGACCTATAAACCATAAAAACATGTTTGGTACAGATTTGAGCGAAAACAACACAGTTTTGGTGGATAAAGAAAGGTGACGCCGATATGGTCACTTTTGGTCCGAAAATTTCACGGAAAGCTTTTCGCGCAGAAAGCTCCCATTATGACATATAAACCATAAAAACATGTTTGGGACACATTTGAGCGAAAACAACACTGTTTTTGTGGATAAAGGAAGGTGACGCCGATATGGTCACTTTTGGTCCGAAAATTTCACGGAAAGCTTTTCGCGCACAAAGCTCCCATTATGACCTATAAACCATATAAAAATGTTTGGGACACATTTGAGCGAAAACAACACTGTTTTTGTGGATAAAGAAAGGTGACGCCGATATGGTCACTTTTGGTCGGAAAATTTCACGGAAAGCTTTTCGCGGACAAAGTTCCCATTATGACCTATAAACCATATAAACATGTTTGGGACACATTTGAGCGAAAAAAACACAATTTTTGTGGATAAAGAAAGGTGACGCCGATATGGTCACTTTTGGTCCGAAAATTTAATGGAAAGCTTTTCGCGCAGAAAGCTCCCATTACGACCTATAAACCATAAAAACATGTTTGTGATACATTTGAGCGAAAACAACACAGTTTTGGTGAATAAAGAAAGGTGATGCCGATATGGTCACTTTTGGTCGGAAAATTTCACGGAAAGCTTTTCGCGCACAAAGCTCCCATTATGACCTATAAACCATATAAACATGTTTGGGACACATTTGAGCGAAAAAAACACAATTTTTGTGGATAAAGAAAGGTGACGCCGATATGGTCACTCTTGGTCCGAAAATTTAATGGAAAGCGTTTCGTGCAGAAAGCTCCGATTATGACCTATAAACCATATAAACATGTTTGGGACACATTTGAGGGAAAACAACACAGTTTTTGTGGATAAAGAATGGTGAAGCCGATATGGTCACTTTTGGTCCGAAAATTTCACGGAAAGCTGTTCGCGCAGAAAACTTCCATTATGACCTATAAACCATATAAACATGTTTGGGACGCATTTGAGCGAAAACAACACAGTTTTGGTGGATAAAAAAAGGTGACGCCGATATGGTCACTTTTTGTCCGAAAATTTCACGGAAAGGTATTCGCGCACAAAGCTCCCATTATGACCTATAAACCATATAAACATGTTTGGGACACATTTGAGCGAAAACAACACTGTTTTTGTGGATAAAGAAAGGTGACGCCGATATGGTCACTTTTGGTCCGAAAATTTCACGGAAAGCTTTTCGCGCACAAAGCTCCCATTATGACCTATAAACCATATAAAAATGTTTGGGACACATTTGAGCGAAAACAACACAATTTTTGTGGATAAAGAAAGGTGACGCCGATATGGTCACTTTTGGTCGGAAAATTTCACGGAAAGCTTTTCGCGGACAAAGTTCCCATTATGACCTATAAACCATAAAAACATGTTTGTGATACATTTGAGCGAAAACAACACAGTTTTGGTGAATAAAGAAAGGTGACGCCGATATGGTCACTTTTGGTCCGAAAATTTCACGGAAAGCGTTTCGTGCAGAAAGCTCCGATTATGACCTATAAACCATAAAAACATGTTTGGTACAGATTTGAGCGAAAACAACACAGTTTTGGTGGATAAAGAAAGGTGACGCCGATATGGTCACTTTTGGTCCGAAAATTTCACGGAAAGCTTTTCGCGCAGAAAGCTCCCATTATGACATATAAACCATAAAAACATGTTTGGGACACATTTGAGCGAAAACAACACTGTTTTTGTGGATAAAGGAAGGTGACGCCGATATGGTCACTTTTGGTCCGAAAATTTCACGGAAAGCTTTTCGCGCACAAAGCTCCCATTATGACCTATAAACCATATAAAAATGTTTGGGACACATTTGAGCGAAAACAACACTGTTTTTGTGGATAAAGAAAGGTGACGCCGATATGGTCACTTTTGGTCGGAAAATTTCACGGAAAGCTTTTCGCGGACAAAGTTCCCATTATGACCTATAAACCATATAAACATGTTTGGGACACATTTGAGCGAAAACAACACAATTTTTATGGATAAAGAAAGGTGACGCCGATATGGTCACTTTTGGTCCGAAAATTTCACGGAAAGCTTTTCGCGCAGAAAGCTACTATTATGACCTATAAACCATATAAACATGTTTTGGACACATTTGTGCGAAAACAATACAGTTTTGGTGGATAAATAAAGGTGACGCCGATATGGTCACTTTTGGTCCTAATATTTCACGGAACGCTTTTCGCGCACAAAGCTCCCATTATGACCTATAAACAATATAAACATGTTTGGGACGCATTTGAGCGAAAACAACAAAGTTTTGGTGGATAAAAAAAGGTGACGCCGATATGGTCACTTTTTGTCCGAAAATTTATGGAAAGGTTTTCGCGCACAAAGCTCCCATTATGACCTATAAACCATATAAACATGTTTGGGACACATTTGAGCGAAAATCACAAATTTTTGTGGATAAAGAAAGGTGACGCCAATATGGTCACTTTTGGTCCTAATATTTCACGGAACGCTTTTCGCGCACAAAGCTCCCATTATGACCTATAAACCATATAAACATGTTTGGGACGCATTTGAGCGAAAACAACAAAGTTTTGGTGGATAAAGAAAGGTGACGCCGATATGGTCACTTTTGGTCCGAAAATTTCACGGAAAGCGTTTCGTGCAGAAAGCTCCGATTATGACCTATAAACCATAAAAACATGTTTGGTACAGATTTGAGCGAAAATCACAAATTTTTGTGGATAAAGAAAGGTGACGCCGATATGGTCACTTTTTGTCCGAAAATTTCACGGAAAGCTTTTCGCACAGAAAGCTCCCATTATGACATATAAACCATAAAAACATGTTTGGGACACATTTGAGCGAAAACAACACTGTTTTTGTGGATAAAGGAAGGTGACGCCGATATGGTCACTTTTGGTCCGAAAATTTCACGGAAAGCTTTTCGCGCACAAAGCTCCCATTATGACCTATAAACCATATAAAAATGTTTGGGACACATTTGAGCGAAAACAACACTGTTTTTGTGGATAAAGAAAGGTGACGCCGATATGGTCACTTTTGGTCGGAAAATTTCACGGAAAGCTTTTCGCGGACAAAGTTCCCATTATGACCTATAAACCATATAAACATGTTTGGGACACATTTGAGCGAAAAAAACACAATTTTTGTGGATAAAGAAAGGTGACGCCGATATGGTCACTTTTGGTCCGAAAATTTAATGGAAAGCTTTTCGCGCAGAAAGCTCCCATTACGACCTATAAACCATAAAAACATGTTTGTGATACATTTGAGCGAAAACAACACAGTTTTGGTGAATAAAGAAAGGTGATGCCGATATGGTCACTTTTGGTCGGAAAATTTCACGGAAAGCTTTTCGCGCACAAAGCTCCCATTATGACCTATAAACCATATAAACATGTTTGGGACACATTTGAGCGAAAAAAACACAATTTTTGTGGATAAAGAAAGGTGACGCCGATATGGTCACTCTTGGTCCGAAAATTTAATGGAAAGCGTTTCGTGCAGAAAGCTCCGATTATGACCTATAAACCATATAAACATGTTTGGGACACATTTGAGGGAAAACAACACAGTTTTTGTGGATAAAGAATGGTGAAGCCGATATGGTCACTTTTGGTCCGAAAATTTCACGGAAAGCTGTTCGCGCAGAAAACTTCCATTATGACCTATAAACCATATAAACATGTTTGGGACGCATTTGAGCGAAAACAACACAGTTTTGGTGGATAAAAAAAGGTGACGCCGATATGGTCACTTTTTGTCCGAAAATTTCACGGAAAGGTATTCGCGCACAAAGCTCCCATTATGACCTATAAACCATATAAACATGTTTGGGACACATTTGAGCGAAAACAACACTGTTTTTGTGGATAAAGAAAGGTGACGCCGATATGGTCACTTTTGGTCCGAAAATTTCACGGAAAGCTTTTCGCGCACAAAGCTCCCATTATGACCTATAAACCATATAAAAATGTTTGGGACACATTTGAGCGAAAACAACACAATTTTTGTGGATAAAGAAAGGTGACGCCGATATGGTCACTTTTGGTCCGAAAATTTCACGGAAGGCTTTTCGTGCAGAAAGCTCCGATTATGACCTATAAACCATAAAAACATGTTTGGTACAGATTTGAGCGAAAACAACACAGTTTTGGTGGATAAAGAAAGGTGACGCCGATATGGTCACTTTTGGTCCGAAAATTTCACGGAAAGCTTTTCGCGCAGAAAGCTCCCATTATGACATATAAACCATAAAAACATGTTTGGGACACATTTGAGCGAAAACAACACTGTTTTTGTGGATAAAGAAAGGTGACGCCGATATGGTCACTTTTGGTCCGAAAATTTCACGGAAAGCTTTTCGCGCACTGATGCGGGACCATCCAAGCTAAGGCCTTACACTCTTGTGAGCTATGCCCTAGCTCAAGAGCCGACGAGGCCTCAAGGAATCAATGCAGCCCAAGCCAACAAGCTAAGGCCTTACACTCTTGTGAGCTATGCCCTAGCTCAAGAACCGACGAGGCCTCAAGGAATCAACGCAGCCCAAGCCACGGACCCTTGTTTGGATTGATGCCGAGGTTGTACCGAGCACATGTGCCTACCTTGCTCCGTGAAGACCGGGTCCAAATACTAGCCGTTGACAGCCTTGCTAAGTGCTCAAGTGGCCAGCCATGAAGACCTATTCTTTAGGAGCCATGATTGAAGAAGTCAAGGCCACTTCCTATCTTTTAGGGATTTTATTTGCAATTTCTGAATTTGTTTTAATTTCCATTTAATTTTCTGAATTTCTTGCAATTTTCTGAATTTCTTTTGTTGTCATTTATTTTCAGCCTTTTCTATCTCCATTTAAGGCTATAAATAGCCTCCTAGGCCGGTCTTATTAGGCAACAAACCCATATTTGATTAATGAAAAGCATTGCTTTGCAAACACATTGTTTCTTGAGGATTCAAGAGAGAGACCGAGAGGATTCTTGGTGAATTGACCTTGCTTGGTTTGTCTTGTGTGTGTCGATCTTCGCTAGTTGATTGGTGCTATCAAGCTTTCACGAGCCCCTTTCTTGTGCTCCTAGGATACGTCCTAGGTTGTGTAAGATCGTAGAGATTGGTTAGCTAGTCGTTGGTTTAGGACTTTGTTCAATTGGGATCAAGGGTCTATTCGCTCGTTCTACCTAGACTTTCTCCTGCCCTATCTATCTTTTTCATTGCCATTTTCGAGTCCTTTTGAGTCTTTGTCGAGTCATTATTGTCTAACTTGTGTTCTTTGTGTTTTTGTGCTTGTTGTCGGAAGATCGGGACATCCACGGCTAATCCCCGTATCAAATTGGTATCAGAGCTTCGGCTACCGACATCAAGTGTCTCATCTCCATTGTCATCATCAAAAAAAAAAACTCAAAAACTCCATTGGAGTGCAAGGTTTGATCATCTCTTCTTTTGTTTGATTTTTCTTACTATTAGCATTGGTTGTTGTTGGTTTGCTTAGGCATTACCTTCTGCCGACCCCATCACCAATTCATCACCACCATACCGCCACCCTATCACCACCATCAGACCACCATTCGACCACCCTTTCATCACCACCAAGAAAAATCAGATTTTTGGTCTTCTATTTTTGCTATTTTCTGAAATTCAAAGGAAAAGTCAAGAAAAATCCCTACATTTTAGCCATACCATTTCCAGCTCCTATTTTTTAGCCACACTTCCATCCCAACAGCTCTATTAGTTACAAGGTCTCTTTTATTTTCATTTTCAGATTTTTCATTTATTATTTAATTGCTGAAAGTCAAAAAAAAAATCAGACTTCAAAAAAAAAAAAGAAAGAGAAGTCGACAGTGAAAAAAAAAAAGAGAAGAAAGAAAGAAAAAGAATTTAAAAAAAAAAAAAAATCAGATTTGAGTTGCATTGTTGTTGATTGTTCTAAGTGTACAAGAGAAGTGCAAGAGTAAGCATTGCAAGTGAACAAGAGCCATTGTGAGCCAAGAAAGCCTAAACACCATCTTACCATTCAACCTATCCTTAGCCTACCAACAACTATCTTGCTTGTAGTTTGAAGGTTAGACAAGGTTGATTTGATCAAGTTTTGTGCTTAGTCCTTTCTTACCATTTTATTCTTGTCCTTTGTTTCTATTATCTCTTGATCTCACTTTCTTTGATTCATTTCTGAAATTTTCAGCTTGGACCCTTATCATTGATTGTCTAGCTAATCTCTTTTGGTTAGAGGATTTTTTATTGTCCTTTTGACTAGCTTGAGTGATTGACTATCGTAAGACAAATTGCAACAACAAGCATTTCAGCACCAAAGGGAGAGGAGTGTCGAGAGCAAACACTTTTGAGGAAGTTTTTGTTTTGTCTAACCTTAACCTATTTACGTGTTTGTTTGAGTTGTGATGACTATAGGTAACAAATCCCCAAGGTCGGAGACTTCCGAGCCCATTTCCCCGGAGTTGTTCAACATGTTGAACAAAATGAACAACAACATCACGACGTTGATGGAAAGGATGGCAGCCCTAGAGGCACGCCCTTCGACGTCCACGGAGATGCCTAGGGCACCCCAAGGCCAGCCTTCGGCTTCCGGACATCACAGCCGCGTTCCACCCCCGGAGCACACCCAAGACAACCGGGAAGATCCTCCTAGAACTCCTATTTATGCACGAAATACTCCACCGGAAGAGAACCCACCTCCTCGTGAGAGGCGTGGTCGTTTTAATCATTTTCGTGATGTGCAGGATGACTTTGAGCCCTATGAACACTTTGAGGGTTTCCAAGAAGAAGAGGATCAATGGGAGCGCCAATCGAGAAGGCATGAACAAGGACCCCGTCCACGGAGGCCCCGAGAGCCCGAGCAAGACGGAGTTGGCAAGGTCAAGGTCACAATCCCACCTTTTGAGGGAAAGTGCGATCCGGACACTTACCTCGAATGGGAGACCAAGATCGAGCACATTTGGAGCTGCCACAACTTCACCGATTACAAGAAGGTACAACTAGCCACCCTTGAATTTAGCGGTTTTGCACTAATATGGTGGGATACCCTTGTGAAGGAAAGGAGAAGAGCCCTAGACGCACCCGTAGCCACGTGGGAACAAATGAAGGCACTCATGAGGGCACGATTCATCCCTCAACACTACGCTAGGGAACTCAAGCAGCGGCTTGAGAACCTCAAGCAAGGTTCCATGAGTGTGGAGGAAGCATTCAATGCCATGCAATTGGCTATGGCAAGGGCAAACGTGGTAGAAGATGAGGAAGACACCAATGCTCGGTTCTTAAGAATCCTACACCCTTACTTGGCTAGAGAAGTTGATTGTTATCCTTATACTTCCGTTATTGATCTTTTACATCTAGCCGTGAAGGTTGATAGGAAGTTAAAGGCAAGAGACCAAGGAGGAGCTAGAGGAGGAAACCGAAGCTCAAGCACGCAGCCCTATGGCCGAGATGCCCTAGCACCAAGGGAGAAGCCTAGTCTCGGTAATGGAGGAGAGCAAGGGAATCGAGGAGGAGTTCAAGCCATATCGAGTGCCAAGCCACCTAGCCCTCTCGGTAACCCTAAAGGAGGTACCCCTAACCCTTCTAATTTGCGAAATAGGGAAGTTGTGTGTTTTAAGTGCCAAGATAGAGGACACATGATGAAAGATTGCCCACATAGGAAAGCTCTCATGGTTGATCACTTAGGCAACACCAATTCTGAAATTGAGCATGAAAATGATGAGTGTTTGCATTTTGATTGTGATCCTATCTTAAATTCCTATGATGATTGTGATGATGAAGGCATTGAGTATGAACATGGTGAAAGTTTGATTGTGAGGAGAGCTTTGCATGTCAATCCAACTCCATGTGATGATAACCAACGAGAGAACTTATTTCATACTAGATGCTTAGTAAAGGGTAACGTTTGTAATGTCATTATTGATGGTGGAAGTTGTTGTAATCTTGCTAGCACTGAATTGGTTGAAAAACTACAACTTTCCACTATACACCACCCTAGGCCCTATAAATTGCATTGGATGAATGATTGCGGTGCATTAAAAGTGAATAAGCAAGTTAAGGTTTCTTTTAAGCTAGGACATTATGAAGATGATGTTTTGTGTGATATAGTACCTATGCAAGCTTCTCACTTACTTTTTGGTCGTCCATGGCAATTTGATCGAAAAGTCTTACATGATGGTTTCACTAACCGCTATTCCTTTGAGTATAAGGGCAGGAACTTCACTCTAAAGCCAATGACCCCTACTCAAATAGCCGGGGAGTTTGAGAAGAAGGAAAGTGGAGGGTTGGTGCCATCAAAAGTGTTCCTTGCCGCCAAGAGGGAGTTCGTGGACAAGAACTTGGATTCGTGGTCGAATCCTTTCAAAGAAGGGGAGGTTGATGCGGGACCATCCAAGCTAAGGCCTTACACTCTTGTGAGCTATGCCCTAGCTCAAGAGCCGACGAGGCCTCAAGGAATCAATGCAGCCCAAGCCAACAAGCTAAGGCCTTACACTCTTGTGAGCTATGCCCTAGCTCAAGAACCGACGAGGCCTCAAGGAATCAACGCAGCCCAAGCCACGAACCCTTGTTTGGATTGATGCCGAGGTTGTACCGAGCACATGTGCCTACCTTGCTCCGTGAAGACCGGGTCCAAATACTAGCCGTTGACAGCCTTGCTAAGTGCTCAAGTGGCCAGCCATGAAGACCTATTCTTTAGGAGCCATGATTGAAGAAGTCAAGGCCACTTCCTATCTTTTAGGGATTTTATTTGCAATTTCTGAATTTGTTTTAATTTCCATTTAATTTTCTGAATTTCTTGCAATTTTCTGAATTTCTTTTGTTGTCATTTATTTTCAGCCTTTTCTATCTCCATTTAAGGCTATAAATAGCCTCCTAGGCCGGTTGTATTAGGCAACAAACCCATATTTGATTAATGAAAAGCATTGCTTTGCAAACACATTGTTTCTTGAGGATTCAAGAGAGAGACCGAGAGGATTCTTGGTGAATTGACCTTGCTTGGTTTGTCTTGTGTGTGTCGATCTTCGCTAGTTGATTGGTGCTATCAAGCTTTCACGAGCCCCTTTCTTGTGCTCCTAGGATACGTCCTAGGTTGTGTAAGATCGTAGAGATTGGTTAGCTAGTCGTTGGTTTAGGACTTTGTTCAATTGGGATCAAGCGTCTATTCGCTCGTTCTACCTAGACTTTCTCCTGCCCTATCTATCTTTTTCATTGCCATTTTCGAGTCCTTTTGAGTCTTTGTCGAGTCATTATTGTCTAACTTGTGTTCTTTGTGTTTTTGTGCTTGTTGTCGGAAGATCGGGACATCCACGGCTAATCCCCGTATCACGCACAAAGCTCCCATTATGACCTATAAACCATATAAAAATGTTTGGGACACATTTGAGAGAAAACAACACTGTTTTTGTGGATAAAGAAAGGTGACGCCGATATGGTCACTTTTGGTCCGAAAATTTCACGGAAAGCTTTTCGCGGACAAAGCTCCCATTATGACCTATAAACCATATAAACATGTTTGGGACACATTTGAGCGAAAACAACACAATTTTTGTGGATAAAGAAAGGTGACGCCGATATGGTCACTTTTGGTCCGAAAATTTCACGGAAAGCTTTTCGCGCAGAAAGCTACTATTACGACCTATAAACCATATAAACATGTTTGGGACACATTTGTGCGAAAACAATACAGTTTTGGTGGATAAATAAAGGTGACGCCGATATGGTCACTTTTGGTCCTAATATTTCACGGAATGCTTTTCGCGCACAAAGCTCCCATTATGACCTATAAACAATATAAACATGTTTGGGACGCATTTGAGCGAAAACAACACAGTTTTGGTGGATAAAAAAAGGTGACCCCGATATGGTCACTTTTCGTCCGAAAATTTTATGGAAAGGTTTTCGCGCACAAAGCTCCCATTATGACCTATAAACCATATAAACATGTTTGGGACACATTTGAGAGAAAACAACACAGTTTTTGTGGATAAAGAAAGGGGACGTCGATATGGTCACTTTTGGTCCGAAAATTTCACGGAAAGCCTATCGCGCACAAAGCTCCCATTATGACTTATAAACCATATAAACATGTTTGGGACACATTTGAGCGAAAAAAACACAATTTTTGTGGATAAAGAAAGGTGACGCCGATATGGTCACTTTTGGTCCGAAAATTTAATGGAAAGCTTTTCGCGCAGAAAGCTCCCATTACGACCTATAAACCATAAAAACATGTTTGTGATACATTTGAGCGAAAACAACACAGTTTTGGTGAATAAAGAAAGGTGATGCCGATATGGTCACTTTTGGTCGGAAAATTTCACGGAAAGCTTTTCGCGCACAAAGCTCCCATTATGACCTATAAACCATATAAACATGTTTGGGACACATTTGAGCGAAAAAAACACAATTTTTGTGGATAAAGAAAGGTGACGCCGATATGGTCACTTTTGGTCCGAAAATTTCACGGAAAGCTTTTCGCGCACAAAGCTCACATTATGAATTATAAACCATATAAAATGTTTGGGAAACATTTGAGCGAAAACAACACAGTTTTGGTGAATAAAGAAAGGTGATGCCGATATGGTCACTTTTGGTCCGAAAATTTCACGGAAAGCTTTTCGTGCAGAAAGCTCCCATTATGACATATAAACCATAAAAACATGTTTGGGACACATTTAAGCGAAAACAACACAGTTTTGGTGGATAAAGAAAGGTGACGTCTATATGGTCACTTTTCGTCCGAAAATTTCACGGAAAGCTTTTCGCACAGAAAGCTCACATTATGACCCATAAACCATATAAACATGTTTGGGACACATTTGAGCGAAAATAACACAGTTTTTGTGGATAAAGAATTGTGACGCCGATATGGTCACTTTTGGTCCGAAAATTTCACGGAAAGCTGCTCACGCAAAAAGCTCCCATTATGACCTATAAACCATATAAACATGTTTGGGACACATTTGAGCGAAAACAACACAGTTTGGGTGGATAAAGAAAGGTGACGCCGATATTGTCACTTTTGGTCCGAAAATTTCACGGAAACCTTTTCGCGCAGAAAGCTCACATTATGACATATAAACCATAAAAACATGTTTGGGACACATTTGAGCGAAAACAACACTGTTTTTGTGGATAAAGGAAGGTGACGCCGATATGGTCACTTTTGGTCCGAAAATTTCACGGAAAGCTTTTCGCGCACAAAGCTCCCATTATGACCTATAAACCATATAAAAATGTTTGGGACACATTTGAGCGAAAACAACACGGTTTTGGTGGATAAAGAAAGGTGTCGCCGATATGGTCACTTTTGGTCCGAAAATTTCACGGAAAGCTTTTCGCACAGAAAGCTCCCATAATGATCTATAAAACCATATAAACATGTTTGGGACACATTTAAGTGAAAACAACACAATTTTTGTGGATAAAGAATGGTGACGCCGATATGGTCACTTTTGGTCCGAAAATTTCACGGAAAGCTTTTCGCGCAGAAAGCTACTATTACGACCTATAAACCATATAAACATGTTTGGGACACATTTGTGCGAAAACAATACAGTTTTGGTGGATAAATAAAGGTGACGCCGATATGGTCACTTTTGGTCCTAATATTTCACGGAACGCTTTTCGCGCACAAAGCTCCCATTATGACCTATAAACAATATAAACATGTTTGGGACGCATTTAAGCGAAAACAACACAGTTTTGGTGGATAAAAAAAGGTGACGCCGATATGGTCACTTTTTGTCCGAAAATTTTATGGAAAGGTTTTCGCGCACAAAGCTACCATTATGACCTATAAACCATATAAACATGTTTGGGACACATTTGAGCGAAAATCACAAATTTTTGTGGATAAAGAAAGGTGACGCCAATATGGTCACTTTTGGTCCGAAAATTTCACGAAAAGATTTTTGCGCACAAAGCTCCCATTATGACCTATAAACCATATAAACATGTTTGGGACACATTTGAGCGAAATCAACACAGTTTTGGAGGATAAAGAAAGGTGACGCCGATATGGTCACTTTTGGTCCAAAAATTTCACGGAAAGCTGTTCGCGCACAAAGCTCCCATTATGACCTATAAACCATATAAACATGTTTGGGACACATTTGAGCGAAAAAAACACAATTTTTGTGGATAAAGAAAGGTGACGCCGATATGGTCACTTTTGGTCCGAAAATTTAATGGAAAGCTTTTCGCGCAGAAAGCTCCCATTATGACCTATAAACCATAAAAACATGTTTGTGATACATTTGAGCGAAAACAACACAGTTTTGGTGAATAAAGAAAGGTGATGCCGATATGGTCACTTTTGGTCCGAAAATTTCACGGAAAGCTTTTCGCGCAGAAAGCTCCCATTATGACCTATAAACCATAAAAACATGTTTGGGACACATTTGAGCGAAAACAACACAATTTTTGTGGATAAAGAAAGGTGACGCCGACATGGTCACTTTTGGTCCGAAAATTTCACGGAAAGTGATGCGGGACCATCCAAGACACCATCCAAGTCACCTTCGGACACATCTATACTTGGGGATGGACCTATGATTCGAGCTCATGAGAATGTTGTCATCCTCAAGAGGAAGAAGAAGGCTCCACCTTGGGAGAAGATCCAAAGTGCAAATGACGTTTTACATTCGTTCAACAGTTTGACAGCTTTTCGACGTCTCTGTAAAATGGGTCGTACGGATTCAATATTGATCGGATTGAGGCGTGCCATACCTTGTTGGAACGAGGACGAAGAGATCTACAACTTTTCTGTTGAAGGTTTTTCCAGATTCGTCCTAGAGTTTGGTCGAAACTCAACATCTTTGCAGCTGTACTGTTGGGAACGAAAATCAGCTCTTTTAAGATACTATTTTTAGTATTATTTTTACTTAAGTTATTTTAGGAAACTTTAGATGTTATTTTATTAATTCCATAAGTTGTTAGTTTATTTAGTTCTTTTATTATTTTCGGCCCAACAGGCATATGTGATGGCTATATAAGTCGATCACCCTCATGTAGAACAAGGCAGATTATAATGAATTAGAATTCTCTCTTTTTGTGTGAAACACAATGAGTGTTTGTCGATTGAATAGAGCTGTGCTCTTCAATTGAAACTATTGGTATTGATCTAGCTTGGTTTGCTTTGCCGTTCATCAACTTCGCAAGACTTGGTGAATCTAGTATCCACAAGCCCCCTTCTGGTGCTTCAAGTTGTCCGCTTGATTGTGTCGGATTGTAGAGGCGGGTTGTGTAGGCATTGGTATTGGTTCCTACCCTCTGAGGAGGCCTGGGGTCTTTATCTTGCGCTGCATAGATCGACTCAGTCCA
Organism: Persicaria maculosa; assembly: GCA_963922045.1. Lineage (NCBI taxonomy): Eukaryota > Viridiplantae > Streptophyta > Magnoliopsida > Caryophyllales > Polygonaceae > Persicaria > Persicaria maculosa. Next base: position 23,452,016 of record OY998264.1, on the reverse strand, counting down.
TATCAGGTCGTGTCTTTCCATTCTTGCATTCAATTTCGAGTCTTTCTCTTTTGTTCTTACTGTTTTCGTGTCTTTCTTGAGTTCTTGATCAATTCTTGATCGAATTCTTGGAGTCTTACATTGCTGCGTTCTTGTTCTTGTTTAGTTCTTGCTTGTTGTCGAAGATCGGACCACCAAACGGCTAACCCCGTATCAAATTGGCATCAGAGCTTTGGTTTCCGACATCAAGATTGAGTCTTTTCTTTTCATAAACACAAAAACCCACAAAAAGAGTCCTTTTCTTGTTTTGGTCTTTTACTTATTGTTCTTGAATTGATTATTGCACTAATCTTGAGTTTGTGATTGTTTGTGGTTGCATAGCCTAAACACAAAGCCTAGCCGAGACCAGTGGAGTCGACCACAAGTGTGCACAGCCCCTGTTGTGTACTCTAACCGCCGACGGCAGCCCTAGCTGTCCCCATAAGTCCTTGCTTGGCCGACTCTACCACCACACAAAGAACAAACCCTAGTTTGTTTATCTTTTCTATCATTTTCTATCTTTGGGTTATTTATTTTATCTTTGAGATATTTTAATTCTATCTATTTTCTTGCCTTATTGAGAAATCAGATTTTATTTGGTGGAATAATTCAATTATATCTATCAAGTATATCTAAAGGCATAAGATAGATCCACTTACCAAAGATAACAAAACCTCACCTATTTCTACCATTCTAGGGCTGAATTTTATTTTATTCACCAAATTTTCGAATTTCCCTTGCATTTTATTTAATTTTCGTGCATATAGAGCTGCTGTAAAAAAAAAAAAAAAAAAAAAAAAAAAAAAAAAAAAAAAAGAGAAAAATCAGATCCGAAAATACCAAAAAAAAAAAAAAAAAAAAAGAAAGAAAGAAAGTTGTTTGATTTGTGTTCTTTGGAGCTCTTTGTTCATCTTTTGTAAGGAATCATCAAGGGACTACATTGGTGTTGAAATCAGCCCTAGACCAATCCCATTACCTCCTAAACACAATCTTTAAACCCTACCCTTGCAACTACAACATCCTTACTTGGGGTTACAATCAAAAGAGGTAAATTTTCATACTTTCCTTGTATTTCTTTCTTCTTTTGTTTCTGTTGAGTACTGATTTTGTTGATCAAGTGCTCATAGTTGCTGTGTCGAGCAATTTCTCTTCTATTGAGTTGCTTACTTTGATTGAGTCGAGTGATCTCAGCCCTTGCCGAGTTCTCTCTTGTATTGTGTCGAGTGATCTCAGCCCTTGCCGAGTGATCTCTTTGTTGTGTCGAATTGATTCATTGCAATTACCCATCTGTTTTGCTTGAATCTATTGTTTACAGCTGCTGTCGAGTGCTCTTTGCCTTTATCGAGTGCTTTGTTGTTCGTTTCAGTCACTACATACCTTGATTTGTTTAGTCTTTGCTTGGTAGTTGATTTGCCCAAAGCGGATTGCCCCAACAAGCGTGACATACCAATTAGAGAGGGAGTGTGAGCGAAACACAATTGTGAGCTGTTTATAGTTTTACTAACCTTTAACATAGTTCCTTGTTACTTTTCTCTTTGTTATAATGTCTAATAGCCAGGGCAATGACTGGTTCAGTACTATCATGGAGAAGTTAGCTAAGATCCAAGAGAATATGGTGACCAATGAAGAATTGGTTAAGTTGGATAACAGTTTGACGGCACTAGAGCTTAAGCGTTTTGGCTCCAATATGGTGTTTGGACAAGGAGTCCAACCTAGAGATGACGTGCCACCAATTGAAAGGGAAGAAACTCATCCTATTCCTACTCAACTTAATGTTTCTTCTAGCATAGATAATTCTCTTATTGCTGAAAATGTAGAGCATGTTGATAATAGTGATCAAGATTTTAATTTAATTGCCTATGATGATAATGTTTGCATTGAATATGAGCATGATGATTCTTTGATTGATAGTAAAATTTTAAGTGTTCAACCTAGTCCTTGTGAGGATAATCAAAGAGAGTATTTGTGCTTAGAAATAGGCAAAGTGTCTAATTTGATCATTGATGGTGAAAATTCTTCTACTATTGCTAGCATCGAGTTAATTGAAAATTCAGCCTTGAAAAAGGAAGAAAACTTGCTAGCATTGGATGAAAACTTAGGGATTATTGACCAAGCTAAAGTGCATATTACGTTAGAACATAATGATGATATGAAATTTGAATTATGCACTCATAAAGTTTCTTTTATTGATTTTGTAGATGAAGCTGAGATAATACCTAACAAGGAGTGGTCAATCCCTACACCAATCGTTCTTGAGATGGATTTCCATGGGCATATGGTGTTCGATCCAGGAGCTCGTGTGGCTGGATGTGCGGAATCATATACGACCTTGGATTCGAGGACGAATCCTTTTCAAGAAAGGGAGATTGATGCGGGACCATCCAAGACACCATCCAAGTCACCTTCGGACACATCTATACTTGGGGATGGACCTATGATTCGAGCTCATGAGAATGTTGTCATCCTCAAGAGGAAGAAGAAGGCTCCACCTTGGGAGAAGATCCAAAGTGCAAATGACGTTTTACATTCGTTCAACAGTTTGACAGCTTTTCGACGTCTCTGTAAAATGGGTCGTACGGATTCAATATTGATCGGATTGAGGCGTGCCATACCTTGTTGGAACGAGGACGAAGAGATCTACAACTTTTCTGTTGAAGGTTTTTCCAGATTCGTCCTAGAGTTTGGTCGAAACTCAACATCTTTGCAGCTGTACTGTTGGGAACGAAAATCAGCTCTTTTAAGATACTATTTTTAGTATTATTTTTACTTAAGTTATTTTAGGAAACTTTAGATGTTATTTTATTAATTCCATAAGTTGTTAGTTTATTTAGTTCTTTTATTATTTTCGGCCCAACAGGCATATGTGATGGCTATATAAGTCGATCACCCTCATGTAGAACAAGGCAGATTATAATGAATTAGAATTCTCTCTTTTTGTGTGAAACACAATGAGTGTTTGTCGATTGAATAGAGCTGTGCTCTTCAATTGAAACTATTGGTATTGATCTAGCTTGGTTTGCTTTGCCGTTCATCAACTTCGCAAGACTTGGTGAATCTAGTATCCACAAGCCCCCTTCTGGTGCTTCAAGTTGTCCGCTTGATTGTGTCGGATTGTAGAGGCGGGTTGTGTAGGCATTGGTATTGGTTCCTACCCTCTGAGGAGGCCTGGGGTCTTTATCTTGCGCTGCATAGATCGACTCAGTCCATATCAGGTCGTGTCTTTCCATTCTTGCATTCAATTTCGAGTCTTTCTCTTTTGTTCTTACTGTTTTCGTGTCTTTCTTGAGTTCTTGATCAATTCTTGATCGAATTCTTGGAGTCTTACATTGCTGCGTTCTTGTTCTTGTTTAGTTCTTGCTTGTTGTCGAAGATCGGACCACCAAACGGCTAACCCCGTATCAGAAAGCTTGCAGAAAGCTCCCATTATGATCTATAAACCATATAAACATGTTTGGGACACATTTGAGTGAAAACAACACAGTTTTTGTGGATAAAGAATGGTGAAGCCGATATGGTTACTTTTGGTCCGAAAATTTCACGGAAAGATTTTCGCACAGAAGGCTCCCATTATGACCTATAAACCATATAAACATGTTTGGGACATATTTGTGCGAAAACAACACAGTTTTGGATGATAAAGAAAGGTGACGCTGATATGGTCACTTTTGGTCCGAAAATTTCACAGAAAGCTTTTCGCACAGAAAGCTCCCATTATGACCTATAAACCATATAAACATGTTTGGGACACATTTGAGGGAAAACAACACAGTTTTTGTGGATAAAGAATGGTGAAGCCGATATGGTCACTTTTGGTCCGAAAATTTCACGGAAAGCTGTTCGCGCACAAAGCTTCCATTATGACCTATAAACCATATAAACATGTTTGGGACGCATTTGAGCGAAAACAACACAGTTTTGGTGGATAAAAAAAGGTGACGCCGATATGGTCACTTTTTGTCCGAAAATTTCATGGAAAGGTATTCGCGCACAAAGCTCCCATTATGACCTATAAACCATATAAACATGTTTGGGACACATTTGAGCGAAAACAACACTGTTTTTGTGGATAAAGAAAGGTGACGCCGATATGGTCACTTTTGGTCCGAAAATTTCACGGAAAGCTTTTCGCGCACAAAGCTCCCATTATGACCTATAAACCATATAAAAATGTTTGGGACACATTTGAGCGAAAACAACACAATTTTTGTGGATAAAGAAAGGTGACGCCGATATGGTCACTTTTGGTCCGAAAATTTCACGGAAAGCTTTTCGTGCAGAAAGCTCCGATTATGACCTATAAACCATAAAAACATGTTTGGTACAGATTTGAGCAAAAACAACACTGTTTTTGTGGATAAAGAAAGGTGACGCCGATATGGTCACTTTTGGTCCGAAAATTTCACGGAAAGCTTTTCGCGCACAAAGCTCCCATTATGACCTATAAACCATATAAAAATGTTTGGGACACATTTGAGCGAAAACAACACTGTTTTTGTGGATAAAGAAAGGTGACGCCGATATGGTCTGATGCGGGACCATCCAAGCTAAGGCCTTACACTCTTGTGAGCTATGCCCTAGCTCAAGAGCCGACGAGGCCTCAAGGAATCAATGCAGCCCAAGCCAACAAGCTAAGGCCTTACACTCTTGTGAGCTATGCCCTAGCTCAAGAACCGACGAGGCCTCAAGGAATCAACGCAGCCCAAGCCACGGACCCTTGTTTGGATTGATGCCGAGGTTGTACCGAGCACATGTGCCTACCTTGCTCCGTGAAGACCGGGTCCAAATACTAGCCGTTGACAGCCTTGCTAAGTGCTCAAGTGGCCAGCCATGAAGACCTATTCTTTAGGAGCCATGATTGAAGAAGTCAAGGCCACTTCCTATCTTTTAGGGATTTTATTTGCAATTTCTGAATTTGTTTTAATTTCCATTTAATTTTCTGAATTTCTTGCAATTTTCTGAATTTCTTTTGTTGTCATTTATTTTCAGCCTTTTCTATCTCCATTTAAGGCTATAAATAGCCTCCTAGGCCGGTTGTATTAGGCAACAAACCCATATTTGATTAATGAAAAGCATTGCTTTGCAAACACATTGTTTCTTGAGGATTCAAGAGAGAGACCGAGAGGATTCTTGGTGAATTGACCTTGCTTGGTTTGTCTTGTGTGTGTCGATCTTCGCTAGTTGATTGGTGCTATCAAGCTTTCACGAGCCCCTTTCTTGTGCTCCTAGGATACGTCCTAGGTTGTGTAAGATCGTAGAGATTGGTTAGCTAGTCGTTGGTTTAGGACTTTGTTCAATTGGGATCAAGGGTCTATTCGCTCGTTCTACCTAGACTTTCTCCTGCCCTATCTATCTTTTTCATTACCATTGTCGAGTCCTTTGAGTCTTTGTCGAGTCATTATTGTCTAACTTGTGTTCTTTGTGTTTTTGTGCTTGTTGTCGGAAGATCGGGACATCCACGGCTAATCCCCGTATCATGGTCACTTTTGGTCCGAAAATTTCACGGAAAGCTTTTCGCGGACAAAGCTCCCATTATGAACTATAAACCATATAAACATGTTTGGGACACATTTTAGCGAAAACAACACAATTTTTATGGATAAAGAAAGGTGACGCCGATATGGTCACTTTTGGTCCGAAAATTTCACGGAAAGCTTTTCGCGCAGAAAGCTACTATTACGACCTATAAACCATATAAACATGTTTGGGACACATTTGTGCGAAAACAATACAGTTTTGGTGGATAAATAAAGGTGACGCCGATATGGTCACTTTTGGTCCTAATATTTCACGGAACGCTTTTCGCGCACAAAGCTCCCATTATGACCTATAAACAATATAAACATGTTTGGGACGCATTTGAGCGAAAACAACACAGTTTTGGTGGATAAAAAAAGGTGACCCCGATATGGTCACTTTTTGTCCGAAAATTTTATGGAAAGGTTTTCGCGCACAAAGCTCCCATTATGACCTATAAACCATATAAACATGTTTCGGACACATTTGAGAGAAAACAACACAGTTTTTGTGGATAAAGAAAGGGGACGTCGATATGGTCACTTTTGGTCCGAAAATTTCACGGAAAGCCTATCCCGCACAAAGCTCCCATTATGACTTATAAACCATATAAACATGTTTGGGACACATTTGAGCGAAAAAAACACAATTTTTGTGGATAAAGAAAGGTGACGCCGATATTGTCACTTTTGGTCCGAAAATTTCACGGAAAGCTTTTCGCGCACAAAGCTCACATTATGAATTATAAACCATATAAAATGTTTGGGAAACATTTGAGCGAAAACAACACAGTTTTGGTGGATAAAGAAAGGTGACGCCGGTATGGTCACTTTTGGTCAGAAAATTTCACGGAAAGTTTTTCGTGCAGAAAGCTCCCATTATGACATATAAACCATAAAAACATGTTTGGGACACATTTAAGCGAAAACAACACAGTTTTGGTGGATAAAGAAAGGTGACGTCTATATGGTCACTTTTCGTCCGAAAATTTCACGGAAAGCTTTTCGCACAGAAAGCTCACATTATGACCTATAAACCATATAAACATGTTTGGGACACATTTGAGCGAAAAAAACACAGTTTTTGTGGATAAAGAATTGTGACGCCGATATGGTCACTTTTGGTCCGAAAATTTCACGGAAAGCTGCTCACGCAAAAAGCTCCCATTATGACCTATAAACCATATAAACATGTTTGGGACACATTTGAGCGAAAACAACACAGTTTTGGTGGATAAAGAAAGGTGACGCCGATATTGTCACTTTTGGTCCGAAAATTTCACGGAAACCTTTTCGCGCAGAAAGCTCACATTACGACCTATAAACCATATAAACATGTTTGGGACACATTTGAGCGAAAACAACACGGTTTTGGTGGATAAAGAAAGGTGTCGCCGATATGGTCACTTTTGGTCCGAAAATTTCACGGAAAGCTTTTCGCACAGAAAGCTCCCATAATGATCTATAAAACCATATAAACATGTTTGGGACACATTTAAGTGAAAACAACACAGTTTTTGTGGATAAAGAATGGTGACGCCGATATGGTCACTTTTGGTCCGAAAATTTCACGGAAAGCTTTTCACACAAAAAGCTGCCATTATGACCTATAAACCATATAAACATGTTTGAGACATATTTGAGCGAAAAAAACACAATTTTTGTGGATAAAGAAAGGTGACGCCGATATGGTCACTTTTGGTCTGAAAATTTCACAGAAACCTTTTCGCGCAGAAAGCTCCCATTATGACCTATAAAACATATAAACATATTTGGGACACATTTGAGGGAAAACAACATAGTTTTTTGTGGATAAAGAAAGGTGACGCCGATATGGTCACTTTTTGTCCGAAAATTTCACGGAAAGCTTTTCGCGCACAAATCTCCCATTATGACCTATAAACCATATAAACATGTTTGGGACACATTTGAGCGAAAACAACACAGTTTTGGTGGATAAAGAAAGGTGTCGCCGATATGGTCACTTTTGGTCCGAAAATTTCACGGAAAGCTTTTCGCACAGAAAGCTCCCATAATGATCTATAAACCATATAAACATGTTTGGGACACATTTAAGTGAAAACAACACAGTTTTTGTGGATAAAGAAAGGTGAAGTCGATATGGTCACTTTTGGTCCGAAAATTTCACGGAAAGCTTTTCGCTCAGAAAGCTACCATTACGACCTATAAACCATATAAACAAGTTTTGGGACACATTTGTGAGAAAACAACACAGTTTTGGTGGATAAAGAAAGGTGACGCCGATATGGTCACATTTGGTCAGAAAATTTCACGGCAAGCTTTTCTCGCACAAAGCTCCCATTATGACCTATAAACCATATAAAAATATTTGGGACACATTTAAGGGAAAACAACATAGTTTTTTGTGAATAAAGAAAGGTGACGCCGATATGGTCACTTTTGGCCCGAAAATTGCACGGAAAGCTCTTCGCGCACAAAGCTCCCATTATGACCTATAAACCATATAAACATGTTTGGGACACATTTGAGCGAAAAAAACACAATTTTTGTGGATAAAGAAAGGTGAAGTCGATATGGTCACTTTTGGTCCGAAAATTTCACGGAAAGCTTTTCGCTCAGAAAGCTACCATTACGACCTATAAACCATATAAACATGTTTGGGACACATTTGTGCGAAAACAACACAGTTTTGGTGGATAAAGAAAGGTGACGCCGATATGGTCACTTTTGGTCCGAAAATTTCACGGAAAGCTTTTCGCACAGAAAGCTCCCATTATGACATATAAACCATAAAAACATGTTTGGGACACATTTGAGCGAAAACAACACTGTTTTTGTGGATAAAGGAAGGTGACGCCGATATGGTCACTTTTGGTCCGAAAATTTCACGGAAAGCTTTTCGCGCACAAAGCTCCCATTATGACCTATAAACCATATAAACATGTTTGGGACACATTTGAGCGAAAAAAACACAATTTTTGTGGATAAAGAAAGGTGACACCGATATGGTCACTTTTGGTCTGAAAATTTCACAGAAACCTTTTCGCGCAGAAAGCTCCCATTATGACCTATAAACCATATAAACATGTTTGGGACACATTTGAGCGAAAACAACACAGTTTTGGTGGATAAAAAAAGGTGGCGCCGATATTGTCACTTTTGGTCCGAAAATTTCACGGAAAGCTTTTCGCGCATAAAGCTCCCATTATGACTTATAAACCATATAAACATGTTTGGGACACATTTGAGCGAAAACAACACAATTTTGGTGGATAAAGAAAGGTGTCGCCGATATGGTCACTTTTGGTCCGAAAATTTCACGGAAAGCTTTTCGCGCAGAAAGCTCCCATTATGACCTATAAACCATAAAAACATGTTTGGGACACATTTGAGCGAAAACAACACAATTTTTGTGGATAAAGAAAGGTGACGTCGATATGATCACTTTTGTTCCGAAAATTTCACGGAAAAATTTTCGCGCAAAAAGCTCCCATTATGACTTATAAACCATATAAACATGTTTGGGACACATTTGAGCGAAAACAACACAGTTTGGGTGGATAAAGAAAGGTGACGCCGATATTGTCACTTTTGGTCCGAAAATTTCACGGAAACCTTTTCGCGCAGAAAGCTCACATTACGACCTATAAACCATATAAACATGTTTGGGACACATTTGAGCGAAAACAACACGGTTTTGGTGGATAAAGAAAGGTGTCGCCGATATGGTCACTTTTGGTCCGAAAATTTCACGGAAAGCTTTTCGCACAGAAAGCTCCCATAATGATCTATAAAACCATATAAACATGTTTGGGACACATTTAAGTGAAAACAACACAATTTTTGTGGATAAAGAATGGTGACGCCGATATGGTCACTTTTGGTCCGAAAATTTCACGGAAAGCTTTTCGCGCAGAAAGCTACTATTACGACCTATAAACCATATAAACATGTTTGGGACACATTTGTGCGAAAACAATACAGTTTTGGTGGATAAATAAAGGTGACGCCGATATGGTCACTTTTGGTCCTAATATTTCACGAAACGCTTTTCGCGCACAAAGCTCCCATTATGACCTATAAACAATATAAACATGTTTGGGACGCATTTGAGCGAAAACAACACAGTTTTGGTGGATAAAAAAAGGTGACGCCGATATGGTCACTTTTTGTCCGAAAATTTTATGGAAAGGTTTTCGCGCACAAAGCTCCCATTATGACCTATAAACCATATAAACATGTTTGGGACACATTTGAGCGAAAATCACAAATTTTTGTGGATAAAGAAAGGTGACGCCAATATGGTCACTTTTGGTCCGAAAATTTCACGAAAAGATTTTTGCGCACAAAGCTCCCATTATGACCTATAAACCATATAAACATGTTTGGGACACATTTGAGCGAAATCAACACAGTTTTGGAGGATAAAGAAAGGTGACGCCGATATGGTCACTTTTGGTCCAAAAATTTCACGGAAAGCTGTTCGCGCACAAAGCTCCCATTATGACCTATAAACCATATAAACATGTTTGGGACACATTTGAGCGAAAAAAACACAATTTTTGTGGATAAAGAAAGGTGACGCCGATATGGTCACTTTTGGTCCGAAAATTTAATGGAAAGCTTTTCGCGCAGAAAGCTCCCATTATGACCTATAAACCATAAAAACATGTTTGTGATACATTTGAGCGAAAACAACACAGTTTTGGTGAATAAAGAAAGGTGATGCCGATATGGTCACTTTTGGTCCGAAAATTTCACGGAAAGCTTTTCGCGCAGAAAGCTCCCATTATGACCTATAAACCATAAAAACATGTTTGGGACACATTTGAGCGAAAACAACACAATTTTTGTGGATAAAGAAAGGTGACGCCGACATGGTCACTTTTGGTCCGAAAATTTCACGGAAAGCTTGCAGAAAGCTCCCATTATGATCTATAAACCATATAAACATGTTTGGGACACATTTGAGTGAAAACAACACAGTTTTTGTGGATAAAGAATGGTGAAGCCGATATGGTTACTTTTGGTCCGAAAATTTCACGGAAAGATTTTCGCACAGAATGCTCCCATTATGACCTATAAACCATATAAACATGTTTGGGACATATTTGTGCGAAAACAACACAGTTTTGGATGATAAAGAAAGGTGACGCTGATATGGTCACTTTTGGTCCGAAAATTTCACAGAAAGCTTTTCGCACAGAAAGCTCCCATTATGACCTATAAACCATATAAACATGTTTGGGACACATTTGAGGGAAAACAACACAGTTTTTGTGGATAAAGAATGGTGAAGCCGATATGGTCACTTTTGGTCCGAAAATTTCACGGAAAGCTGTTCGCGCACAAAGCTCCCATTATGACCTATAAACCATATAAACATATTTAGGACACATTTGAGGGAAAAGAACATAGTTTTTTGTGGATAAAGAAAGGTGACGCCGATATGGTCACTTTTGGTCCGAAAATTTCACGGAAAGCTTTTCGCGCACAAAGCTCCCATTATGACCTATAAACCATATAAACATGTTTGGGACACATTTGAGCGAAAAAAACACAATTTTTGTGGATAAAGAAAGGTGACACCGATATGGTCACTTTTGGTCTGAAAATTTCACAGAAACCTTTTCGCGCAGAAAGCTCCCATTATGACCTATAAACCATATAAACATGTTTGGGACACATTTGAGCGAAAACAACACAGTTTTGGTGGATAAAAAAAGGTGGCGCCGATATTGTCACTTTTGGTCCGAAAATTTCACGGAAAGCTTTTCGCGCATATAGCTCCCATTACGACTTATAAACCATATAAACATGTTTGGGACACATTTGAGCGAAAACAACACAATTTTGGTGGATAAATAAAGGTGTCGCCGATATGGTCACTTTTGGTCCGAAAATTTCACGGAAAGCTGTTCGCGCACAAAGCTCCCATTATGACCTATAAACCATTTAAACATGTTTGGGACACATTTGAGCGAAAAAAACACAATTTTTGTGGATAAAGAAAGGTGACGCCGATATGGTCACTTTTGGTCCGAAAAATTTAATAGAAAGCTTTTCGCGCAGAAAGCTCCCATTATGACCTATAAACCATAAAATCATGTTTGGGACACATTTGAGCGAAAACAACACAGTTTTGGTGGATAAAGAAAGGTGACGCCGATATGGTCACTTTTGGTCCGAAAATTTCACGGAAAGCTTTTCGCGCAGAAAGCTCCCATTATGACCTATAAACCATAAAAACATGTTTGGGACACATTTGAGCGAAAACAACACAATTTTTGTGGATAAAGAAAGGTGACGTCGATATGATCACTTTTGTTCCGAAAATTTCACGGAAAAATTTTCGCGCAAAAAGCTCCCATTATGACCTATAAACCATATAAACATGTTTGGGACACATTTGAGCGAAAACAACACAGTTTGGGTGGATAAAGAAAGGTGACGCCGATATTGTCACTTTTGGTCCGAAAATTTCACGGAAACCTTTTCGCGCAGAAAGCTCACATTACGACCTATAAACCATATAAACATGTTTGGGACACATTTGAGCGAAAACAACACGGTTTTGGTGGATAAAGAAAGGTGTCGCCGATATGGTCACTTTTGGTCCGAAAATTTCACGGAAAGCTTTTCGCACAGAAAGCTCCCATAATGATCTATAAAACCATATAAACATGTTTGGGACACATTTAAGTGAAAACAACACAATTTTTGTGGATAAAGAATGGTGACGCCGATATGGTCACTTTTGGTCCGAAAATTTCACGGAAAGCTTTTCGCGCAGAAAGCTACTATTACGACCTATAAACCATATAAACATGTTTGGGACACATTTGTGCGAAAACAATACAGTTTTGGTGGATAAATAAAGGTGACGCCGATATGGTCACTTTTGGTCCTAATATTTCACGGAACGCTTTTCGCGCACAAAGCTCCCATTATGACCTATAAACAATATAAACATGTGTGGGACGCATTTGAGCGAAAACAACACAGTTTTGGTGGATAAAAAAAGGTGACGCCGATATGGTCACTTTTTGTCCGAAAATTTTATGGAAAGGTTTTCGCGCACAAAGCTCCCATTATGACCTATAAACCATATAAACATGTTTGGGACACATTTGAGCGAAAATCACAAATTTTTGTGGATAAAGAAAGGTGACGCCAATATGGTCACTTTTGGTCCGAAAATTTCACGAAAAGATCTTTGCGCACAAAGCTCCCATTATGACCTATAAACCATATAAACATGTTTGGGACACATTTGAGCGAAATCAACACAGTTTTGGAGGATAAAGAAAGGTGACGCCGATATGGTCACTTTTGGTCCAAAAATTTCACGGAAAGCTGTTCGCGCACAAAGCTCACATTATGACCTATAAACCATATAAACATGTTTGGGACACATTTGAGCGAAAAAAACACAATTTTTGTGGATAAAGAAAGGTGACGCCGATATGGTCACTTTTGGTCCGAAAATTTAATGGAAAGCTTTTCGCGCAGAAAGCTCCCATTATGACCTATAAACCATAAAAACATGTTTGTGATACATTTGAGCGAAAACAACACAGTTTTGGTGAATAAAGAAAGGTGATGCCGATATGGTCACTTTTGGTCCGAAAATTTCACGGAAAGCTTTTCGCGCAGAAAGCTCCCATTATGACCTATAAACCATAAAAACATGTTTGGGACACATTTGAGCGAAAACAACACAATTTTTGTGGATAAAGCAAGGTGACGCCGACATGGTCACTTTTGGTCCGAAAATTTCACGGAAAGCTTGCAGAAAGCTCCCATTATGATCTATAAACCATATAAACATGTTTGGGACACATTTGAGTGAAAACAACACAGTTTTTGTGGATAAAGAATGGTGAAGCCGATATGGTTACTTTTGGTCCGAAAATTTCACGGAAAGATTTTCGCACAGAAGGCTCCCATTATGACCTATAAACCATATAAACATGTTGGGACATATTTGTGCGAAAACAACACAGTTTTGGATGATAAAGAAAGGTGACGCTGATATGGTCACTTTTGGTCCGAAAATTTCACAGAAAGCTTTTCGCACAGAAAGCTCCCATTATGACCTATAAACCATATAAACATGTTTGGGACACATTTGAGGGAAAACAACACAGTTTTTGTGGATAAAGAATGGTGAAGCCGATATGGTCACTTTTGGTCCGAAAATTTCACGGAAAGCTGTTCGCGCACAAAGCTTCCATTATGACCTATAAACCATATAAACATGTTTGGGACGCATTTGAGCGAAAACAACACAGTTTTGGTGGATAAAAAAAGGTGACGCCGATATGGTCACTTTTTGTCCGAAAATTTCATGGAAAGGTATTCGCGCACAAAGCTCCCATTATGACCTATAAACCATATAAACATGTTTGGGACACATTTGAGCGAAAACAACACTGTTTTTGTGGATAAAGAAAGGTGACGCCGATATGGTCACTTTTGGTCCGAAAATTTCACGGAAAGCTTTTCGCGCACAAAGCTCCCATTATGACCTATAAACCATATAAAAATGTTTGGGACACATTTGAGCGAAAACAACACAATTTTTGTGGATAAAGAAAGGTGACGCCGATATGGTCACTTTTGGTCCGAAAATTTCACGGAAAGCTTTTCGTGCAGAAAGCTCCGATTATGACCTATAAACCATAAAAACATGTTTGGTACAGATTTGAGCGAAAACAACACTGTTTTTGTGGATAAAGAAAGGTGACGCCGATATGGTCACTTTTGGTCCGAAAATTTCACGGAAAGCTTTTCGCGCACAAAGCTCCCATTATGACCTATAAACCATATAAAAATGTTTGGGACACATTTGAGCGAAAACAACACTGTTTTTGTGGATAAAGAAAGGTGACGCCGATATGGTCACTTTTGGTCCGAAAATTTCACGGAAAGCTTTTCGCGGACAAAGCTCCCATTATGAACTATAAACCATATAAACATGTTTGGGACACATTTTAGCGAAAACCATATCGGCGTCCCTCAAATGTGTCCCAAACATGTTTATATGGTTTATAAGTCATAATGGGAGCTTTCTGTGCGAAAAGCTTTCTGTGAAATTTTCGGACCAAAAGTGACCATATCAGCGTCACCTTTCTTTATCATCCAAAACTGTGTTGTTTTCGCACAAATATGTCCCAAACATGTTTATATGGTTTATAGGTCATAATGGGAGCATTCTGTGCGAAAATCTTTCCGTGAAATTTTCGGACCAAAAGTAACCATATCGGCTTCACCATTCTTTATCCACAAAAACTGTGTTGTTTTCACTCAAATGTGTCCCAAACATGTTTATATGGTTTATAGATCATAATGGGAGCTTTCTGCAAGCTTTCCGTGAAATTTTCGGACCAAAAGTGACCATGTCGGCGTCACCTTTCTTTATCCACAAAAATTGTGTTGTTTTCGCTCAAATGTGTCCCAAACATGTTTTTATGGTTTATAGGTCATAATGGGAGCTTTCTGCGCGAAAAGCTTTCCGTGAAATTTTCGGACCAAAAGTGACCATATCGGCATCACCTTTCTTTATTCACCAAAACTGTGTTGTTTTCGCTCAAATGTATCACAAACATGTTTTTATGGTTTATAGGTCATAATGGGAGCTTTCTGCGCGAAAAGCTTTCCATTAAATTTTCGGACCAAAAGTGACCATATCGGCGTCACCTTTCTTTATCCACAAAAATTGTGTTTTTTTCGCTCAAATGTGTCCCAAACATGTTTATATGGTTTATAGGTCATAATGGGAGCTTTGTGCGCGAACAGCTTTCCGTGAAATTTTTGGACCAAAAGTGACCATATCGGCGTCACCTTTCTTTATCCTCCAAAACTGTGTTGATTTCGCTCAAATGTGTCCCAAACATGTTTATATGGTTTATAGGTCATAATGGGAGCTTTGTGCGCAAAAATCTTTTCGTGAAATTTTCGGACCAAAAGTGACCATATTGGCGTCACCTTTCTTTATCCACAAAAATTTGTGATTTTCGCTCAAATGTGTCCCAAACATGTTTATATGGTTTATAGGTCATAATGGGAGCTTTGTGCGCGAAAACCTTTCCATAAAATTTTCGGACAAAAAGTGACCATATCGGCGTCACCTTTTTTTATCCACCAAAACTGTGTTGTTTTCGCTCAAATGCGTCCCAAACATGTTTATATTGTTTATAGGTCATAATGGGAGCTTTGTGCGCGAAAAGCGTTTCGTGAAATATTAGGACCAAAAGTGACCATATCGGCGTCACCTTTATTTATCCACCAAAACTGTATTGTTTTCGCACAAATGTGTCCCAAACATGTTTATATGGTTTATAGGTCGTAATAGTAGCTTTCTGCGCGAAAAGCTTTCCGTGAAATTTTCGGACCAAAAGTGACCATATCGGCGTCACCATTCTTTATCCACAAAAATTGTGTTGTTTTCACTTAAATGTGTCCCAAACATGTTTATATGGTTTTATAGATCATTATGGGAGCTTTCTGTGCGAAAAGCTTTCCGTGAAATTTTCGGACCAAAAGTGACCATATCGGCGACACCTTTCTTTATCCACCAAAACCGTGTTGTTTTCGCTCAAATGTGTCCCAAACATGTTTATATGGTTTATAGGTCGTAATGTGAGCTTTCTGCGCGAAAAGGTTTCCGTGAAATTTTCGGACCAAAAGTGACAATATCGGCGTCACCTTTCTTTATCCACCCAAACTGTGTTGTTTTCGCTCAAATGTGTCCCAAACATGTTTATATGGTTTATAAGTCATAATGGGAGCTTTTTGCGCGAAAATTTTTCCAAGAAATTTTCGGAACAAAAGTGATCATATCGACGTCACCTTTCTTTATCCACAAAAATTGTGTTGTTTTCGCTCAAATGTGTCCCAAACATGTTTTTATGGTTTATAGGTCATAATGGGAGCTTTCTGCGCGAAAAGCTTTCCGTGAAATTTTCGGACCAAAAGTGACCATATCGGCGACACCTTTCTTTATCCACCAAAATTGTGTTGTTTTCGCTCAAATGTGTCCCAAACATGTTTATATGGTTTATAAGTCGTAATGGGAGCTTTATGCGCGAAAAGCTTTCCGTGAAATTTTCGGACCAAAAGTGACAATATCGGCGCCACCTTTTTTTATCCACCAAAACTGTGTTGTTTTCGCTCAAATGTGTCCCAAACATGTTTATATGGTTTATAGGTCATAATGGGAGCTTTCTGCGCGAAAAGGTTTCTGTGAAATTTTCAGACCAAAAGTGACCATATCGGTGTCACCTTTCTTTATCCACAAAAATTGTGTTTTTTTCGCTCAAATGTGTCCCAAACATGTTTATATGGTTTATAGGTCATAATGGGAGCTTTGTGCGCGAAAAGCTTTCCGTGAAATTTTCGGACCAAAAGTGACCATATCGGCGTCACCTTCCTTTATCCACAAAAACAGTGTTGTTTTCGCTCAAATGTGTCCCAAACATGTTTTTATGGTTTATATGTCATAATGGGAGCTTTCTGTGCGAAAAGCTTTCCGTGAAATTTTCGGACCAAAAGTGACCATATCGGCGTCACCTTTCTTTATCCACCAAAACTGTGTTGTTTTCGCACAAATGTGTCCCAAACATGTTTATATGGTTTATAGGTCGTAATGGTAGCTTTCTGAGCGAAAAGCTTTCCGTGAAATTTTCGGACCAAAAGTGACCATATCGACTTCACCTTTCTTTATCCACAAAAATTGTGTTTTTTTCGCTCAAATGTGTCCCAAACATGTTTATATGGTTTATAGGTCATAATGGGAGCTTTGTGCGCGAAGAGCTTTCCGTGCAATTTTCGGGCCAAAAGTGACCATATCGGCGTCACCTTTCTTTATTCACAAAAAACTATGTTGTTTTCCCTTAAATGTGTCCCAAATATTTTTATATGGTTTATAGGTCATAATGGGAGCTTTGTGCGAGAAAAGCTTGCCGTGAAATTTTCTGACCAAATGTGACCATATCGGCGTCACCTTTCTTTATCCACCAAAACTGTGTTGTTTTCTCACAAATGTGTCCCAAAACTTGTTTATATGGTTTATAGGTCGTAATGGTAGCTTTCTGAGCGAAAAGCTTTCCGTGAAATTTTCGGACCAAAAGTGACCATATCGACTTCACCTTTCTTTATCCACAAAAACTGTGTTGTTTTCACTTAAATGTGTCCCAAACATGTTTATATGGTTTATAGATCATTATGGGAGCTTTCTGTGCGAAAAGCTTTCCGTGAAATTTTCGGACCAAAAGTGACCATATCGGCGACACCTTTCTTTATCCACCAAAACTGTGTTGTTTTCGCTCAAATGTGTCCCAAACATGTTTATATGGTTTATAGGTCATAATGGGAGATTTGTGCGCGAAAAGCTTTCCGTGAAATTTTCGGACAAAAAGTGACCATATCGGCGTCACCTTTCTTTATCCACAAAAAACTATGTTGTTTTCCCTCAAATGTGTCCCAAATATGTTTATATGTTTTATAGGTCATAATGGGAGCTTTCTGCGCGAAAAGGTTTCTGTGAAATTTTCAGACCAAAAGTGACCATATCGGCGTCACCTTTCTTTATCCACAAAAATTGTGTTTTTTTCGCTCAAATATGTCTCAAACATGTTTATATGGTTTATAGGTCATAATGGCAGCTTTTTGTGTGAAAAGCTTTCCGTGAAATTTTCGGACCAAAAGTGACCATATCGGCGTCACCATTCTTTATCCACAAAAACTGTGTTGTTTTCACTTAAATGTGTCCCAAACATGTTTATATGGTTTTATAGATCATTATGGGAGCTTTCTGTGCGAAAAGCTTTCCGTGAAATTTTCGGACCAAAAGTGACCATATCGGCGACACCTTTCTTTATCCACCAAAACCGTGTTGTTTTCGCTCAAATGTGTCCCAAACATGTTTATATGGTTTATAGGTCGTAATGTGAGCTTTCTGCGCGAAAAGGTTTCCGTGAAATTTTCGGACCAAAAGTGACAATATCGGCGTCACCTTTCTTTATCCACCAAAACTGTGTTGTTTTCGCTCAAATGTGTCCCAAACATGTTTATATGGTTTATAGGTCATAATGGGAGCTTTTTGCGTGAGCAGCTTTCCGTGAAATTTTCGGACCAAAAGTGACCATATCGGCGTCACAATTCTTTATCCACAAAAACTGTGTTTTTTTCGCTCAAATGTGTCCCAAACATGTTTATATGGTTTATAGGTCATAATGTGAGCTTTCTGTGCGAAAAGCTTTCCGTGAAATTTTCGGACGAAAAGTGACCATATAGACGTCACCTTTCTTTATCCACCAAAACTGTGTTGTTTTCGCTTAAATGTGTCCCAAACATGTTTTTATGGTTTATATGTCATAATGGGAGCTTTCTGCACGAAAAACTTTCCGTGAAATTTTCTGACCAAAAGTGACCATACCGGCGTCACCTTTCTTTATCCACCAAAACTGTGTTGTTTTCGCTCAAATGTTTCCCAAACATTTTATATGGTTTATAATTCATAATGTGAGCTTTGTGCGCGAAAAGCTTTCCGTGAAATTTTCGGACCAAAAGTGACAATATCGGCGTCACCTTTCTTTATCCACAAAAATTGTGTTTTTTTCGCTCAAATGTGTCCCAAACATGTTTATATGGTTTATAAGTCATAATGGGAGCTTTGTGCGGGATAGGCTTTCCGTGAAATTTTCGGACCAAAAGTGACCATATCGACGTCCCCTTTCTTTATCCACAAAAACTGTGTTGTTTTCTCTCAAATGTGTCCGAAACATGTTTATATGGTTTATAGGTCATAATGGGAGCTTTGTGCGCGAAAACCTTTCCATAAAATTTTCGGACAAAAAGTGACCATATCGGGGTCACCTTTTTTTATCCACCAAAACTGTGTTGTTTTCGCTCAAATGCGTCCCAAACATGTTTATATTGTTTATAGGTCATAATGGGAGCTTTGTGCGCGAAAAGCGTTCCGTGAAATATTAGGACCAAAAGTGACCATATCGGCGTCACCTTTATTTATCCACCAAAACTGTATTGTTTTCGCACAAATGTGTCCCAAACATGTTTATATGGTTTATAGGTCGTAATAGTAGCTTTCTGCGCGAAAAGCTTTCCGTGAAATTTTCGGACCAAAAGTGACCATATCGGCGTCACCTTTCTTTATCCATAAAAATTGTGTTGTTTTCGCTAAAATGTGTCCCAAACATGTTTATATGGTTTATAGTTCATAATGGGAGCTTTGTCCGCGAAAAGCTTTCCGTGAAATTTTCGGACCAAAAGTGACCATGATACGGGGATTAGCCGTGGATGTCCCGATCTTCCGACAACAAGCACAAAAACACAAAGAACACAAGTTAGACAATAATGACTCGACAAAGACTCAAAGGACTCGACAATGGTAATGAAAAAGATAGATAGGGCAGGAGAAAGTCTAGGTAGAACGAGCGAATAGACCCTTGATCCCAATTGAACAAAGTCCTAAACCAACGACTAGCTAACCAATCTCTACGATCTTACACAACCTAGGACGTATCCTAGGAGCACAAGAAAGGGGCTCGTGAAAGCTTGATAGCACCAATCAACTAGCGAAGATCGACACACACAAGACAAACCAAGCAAGGTCAATTCACCAAGAATCCTCTCGGTCTCTCTCTTGAATCCTCAAGAAACAATGTGTTTGCAAAGCAATGCTTTTCATTAATCAAATATGGGTTTGTTGCCTAATACAACCGGCCTAGGAGGCTATTTATAGCCTTAAATGGAGATAGAAAAGGCTGAAAATAAATGACAACAAAAGAAATTCAGAAAATTGCAAGAAATTCAGAAAATTAAATGGAAATTAAAACAAATTCAGAAATTGCAAATAAAATCCCTAAAAGATAGGAAGTGGCCTTGACTTCTTCAATCATGGCTCCTAAAGAATAGGTCTTCATGGCTGGCCACTTGAGCACTTAGCAAGGCTGTCAACGGCTAGTATTTGGACCCGGTCTTCACGGAGCAAGGTAGGCACATGTGCTCGGTACAACCTCGGCATCAATCCAAACAAGGGTCCGTGGCTTGGGCTGCGTTGATTCCTTGAGGCCTCGTCGGTTCTTGAGCTAGGGCATAGCTCACAAGAGTGTAAGGCCTTAGCTTGTTGGCTTGGGCTGCATTGATTCCTTGAGGCCTCGTCGGCTCTTGAGCTAGGGCATAGCTCACAAGAGTGTAAGGCCTTAGCTTGGATGGTCCCGCATCAACCTCCCCTTCTTTGAAAGGATTCGACCACGAATCCAAGTTCTTGTCCACGAACTCCCTCTTGGCGGCAAGGAACACTTTTGATGGCACCGACCCTCCACTTTCCTTCTTCTCAAACTCCCCGGCTATTTGAGTAGGGGTCATTGGCTTTAGAGTGAAGTTCCTGCCCTTTTACTCAAAGGAATAGCGGTTAGTGAAACCATCATGTAAGACTTTTCGATCAAATTGCCATGGACGACCAAAAAGTAAGTGAGAAGCTTGCATAGGTACTATATCACACAAAACATCATCTTCATAATGTCCTAGCTTAAAAGAAACCTTAACTTGCTTATTCACTTTTAATGCACCGCAATCATTCATCCAATGCAATTTATAGGGCCTAGGGTGGTGTATAGTGGAAAGTTGTAGTTTTTCAACCAATTCAGTGCTAGCAAGATTACAACAACTTCCACCATCAATAATGACATTACAAACCTTACCCTTTACTAAGCATCTAGTATGAAATAAGTTCTCTCGTTGGTTATCATCACATGGAGTTGGATTGACATGCAAAGCTCTCCTCACAATCAAACTTTCACCATGTTCATACTCAATGCCTTCATCATCACAATCATCATAGGAATTTAAGATAGGATCACAATCAAAATGCAAACACTCATCATTTTCATGCTCAATTTCAGAATTGGTGTTGCCTAAGTGATCAACCATGAGAGCTTTCCTATGTGGGCAATCTTTCATCATGTGTCCTCTATCTTGGCACTTAAAACACACAACTTCCCTATTTCGCAAATTAGAAGGGTTAGGGGTACCTCCTTTAGGGTTACCGAGAGGGCTAGGTGGCTTGGCACTCGATATGGCTTGAACTCCTCCTCGATTCCCTTGCTCTCCTCCATTACCGAGACTAGGCTTCTCCCTTGGTGCTAGGGCATCTCGGCCATAGGGCTGCGTGCTTGAGCTTCGGTTTCCTCCTCTAGCTCCTCCTTGGTCTCTTGCCTTTAACTTCCTATCAACCTTCACGGCTAGATGTAAAAGATCAATAACGGAAGTATAAGGATAACAATCAACTTCTCTAGCCAAGTAAGGGTGTAGGATTCTTAAGAACCGAGCATTGGTGTCTTCCTCATCTTCTACCACGTTTGCCCTTGCCATAGCCAATTGCATGGCATTGAATGCTTCCTCCACACTCATGGAACCTTGCTTGAGGTTCTCAAGCCGCTGCTTGAGTTCCCTAGCGTAGTGTTGAGGGATGAATCGTGCCCTCATGAGTGCCTTCATTTGTTCCCACGTGGCTACGGGTGCGTCTAGGGCTCTTCTCCTTTCCTTCACAAGGGTATCCCACCATATTAGTGCAAAACCGCTAAATTCAAGGGTGGCTAGTTGTACCTTCTTGTAATCGGTGAAGTTGTGGCAGCTCCAAATGTGCTCGATCTTGGTCTCCCATTCGAGGTAAGTGTCCGGATCGCACTTTCCCTCAAAAGGTGGGATTGTGACCTTGACCTTGCCAACTCCGTCTTGCTCGGGCTCTCGGGGCCTCCGTGGACGGGGTCCTTGTTCATGCCTTCTCGATTGGCGCTCCCATTGATCCTCTTCTTCTTGGAAACCCTCAAAGTGTTCATAGGGCTCAAAGTCATCCTGCACATCACGAAAATGATTAAAACGACCACGCCTCTCACGAGGAGGTGGGTTCTCTTCCGGTGGAGTATTTCGTGCATAAATAGGAGTTCTAGGAGGATCTTCCCGGTTGTCTTGGGTGTGCTCCGGGGGTGGAACGCGGCTGTGATGTCCGGAAGCCGAAGGCTGGCCTTGGGGTGCCCTAGGCATCTCCGTGGACGTCGAAGGGCGTGCCTCTAGGGCTGCCATCCTTTCCATCAACGTCGTGATGTTGTTGTTCATTTTGTTCAACATGTTGAACAACTCCGGGGAAATGGGCTCGGAAGTCTCCGACCTTGGGGATTTGTTACCTATAGTCATCACAACTCAAACAAACACGTAAATAGGTTAAGGTTAGACAAAACAAAAACTTCCTCAAAAGTGTTTGCTCTCGACACTCCTCTCCCTTTGGTGCTGAAATGCTTGTTGTTGCAATTTGTCTTACGATAGTCAATCACTCAAGCTAGTCAAAAGGACAATCAAAAATCCTCTAACCAAAAGAGATTAGCTAGACAATCAATGATAAGGGTCCAAGCTGAAAATTTCAGAAATGAATCAAAGAAAGTGAGATCAAGAGATAATAGAAACAAAGGACAAGAATAAAATGGTAAGAAAGGACTAAGCACAAAACTTGATCAAATCAACCTTGTCTAACCTTCAAACTACAAGCAAGATAGTTGTTGGTAGGCTAAGGATAGGTTGAATGGTAAGATGGTGTTTAGGCTTTCTTGGCTCACAATGGCTCTTGTTCACTTGCAATGCTTACTCTTGCACTTCTCTTGTACACTTAGAACAATCAACAACAATGCAACTCAAATCTGATTTTTTTTTTTTTAAATTCTTTTTCTTTCTTTCTTCTCTTTTTTTTTTTCACTGTCGACTTCTCTTTCTTTTTTTTTTTTGAAGTCTGATTTTTTTTTTGACTTTCAGCAATTAAATAACAAATGAAAAATCTGAAAATGAAAATAAAAGAGACCTTGTAACTAATAGAGCTGTTGGGATGGAAGTGTGGCTAAAAAATAGGAGCTGGAAATGGTATGGCTAAAATGTAGGGATTTTTTTTGACTTTTCCTTTGAATTTCAGAAAATAGCAAAAATAGAAGACCAAAAATCTGATTTTTCTTGGTGGTGATGAAAGGGTGGTCGAATGGTGGTCTGATGGTGGTGATAGGGTGGCGGTATGGTGGTGATGAATTGGTGATGGGGTCGGCAGAAGGTAATGCCTAAGCAAACCAACAACAACCAATGCTAATAGTAAGAAAAATCAAACAAAAGAAGAGATGATCAAACCTTGCACTCCAATGGAGTTTTTGAGTTTTTTTTTTTGATGATGACAATGGAGATGAGACACTTGATGTCGGTAGCCGAAGCTCTGATACCAATTTGATACGGGGATTAGCCGTGGATGTCCCGATCTTCCGACAACAAGCACAAAAACACAAAGAACACAAGTTAGACAATAATGACTCGACAAAGACTCAAAAGGACTCGAAAATGGCAATGAAAAAGATAGATAGGGCAGGAGAAAGTCTAGGTAGAACGAGCGAATAGACCCTTGATCCCAATTGAACAAAGTCCTAAACCAACGACTAGCTAACCAATCTCTACGATCTTACACAACCTAGGACGTATCCTAGGAGCACAAGAAAGGGGCTCGTGAAAGCTTGATAGCACCAATCAACTAGCGAAGATCGACACACACAAGACAAACCAAGCAAGGTCAATTCACCAAGAATCCTCTCGGTCTCTCTCTTGAATCCTCAAGAAACAATGTGTTTGCAAAGCAATGCTTTTCATTAATCAAATATGGGTTTGTTGCCTAATACAACCGGCCTAGGAGGCTATTTATAGCCTTAAATGGAGATAGAAAAGGCTGAAAATAAATGACAACAAAAGAAATTCAGAAAATTGCAAGAAATTCAGAAAATTAAATGGAAATTAAAACAAATTCAGAAATTGCAAATAAAATCCCTAAAAGATAGGAAGTGGCCTTGACTTCTTCAATCATGGCTCCTAAAGAATAGGTCTTCATGGCTGGCCACTTGAGCACTTAGCAAGGCTGTCAACGGCTAGTATTTGGACCCGGTCTTCACGGAGCAAGGTAGGCACATGTGCTCGGTACAACCTCGGCATCAATCCAAACAAGGGTCCGTGGCTTGGGCTGCGTTGATTCCTTGAGGCCTCGTCGGTTCTTGAGCTAGGGCATAGCTCACAAGAGTGTAAGGCCTTAGCTTGTTGGCTTGGGCTGCATTGATTCCTTGAGGCCTCGTCGGCTCTTGAGCTAGGGCATAGCTCACAAGAGTGTAAGGCCTTAGCTTGGATGGTCCCGCATCATTTTGGTGGATAAAAAAAGGTGGCGCCGATATTGTCACTTTTGGTCCGAAAATTTCACGGAAAGCTTTTCGCGCATAAAGCTCCCATTACGACTTATAAACCATATAAACATGTTTGGGACACATTTGAGCGAAAACAACACAATTTTGGTGGATAAAGAAAGGTGTCGCCGATATGGTCACTTTTGGTCCGAAAATTTCACGAAAAGCTGTTCACGCACAAAGCTCTCATTATGACCTATAAACCATATAAACATGTTTGGGACACATTTGAGCGAAAACAACACAGTTTTGGTGGATAAAGAAAGGTGACGCCGATATGGTCACTTTTGGTCCGAAAATTTTACGGAAAGCTTTTCGCGCACAAAGCTCCCATTATGAACTATAAACCATATAAACATATTTGGGACACATTTGAGGGAAAACAACACAGTTTTGGTGGATAAAGAAAGGTGACGCCGATATGGTCACTTTTGGTCCGAAAATTTTACGGAAAGCTTTTCGCGCACAAAGCTCCCATTATGACCTATAAACCATATAAACATGTTTGGGACACATTTGTGCGAAAACAACACGGTTTTGGAGGATAAAGAAAGGTGACGCCAATATGGTCACTTTTGGTCCGAAAACTTAACGGAAAGCTTTTCGCACAGAAAGATCTCATTATGATCTATAAACCATATAAACATGTTTGGGACACATTTGAGCGAAAAAAACACAGTTTTTGTGGATCAATAATGGTGACGCCGATATGGTCACTTTTGGTCCGAAAATTTCACGGAAAGCTGCTCACGCAAAAAGCTCACATTATGACCTATAAACCATATAAACATGTTTGGGACACATTTGAGCGAAAAAAACACAATTTTTGTGGATAAAGAAAGGTGACGCCGATATGGTCACTTTTGGTATGAGAATTTCACATAAAGCTTTTCGCGCAGAAAGCTCCCATTATGACCTATAAACCATATAAACATGTTTGGGACACATTTGAGCGAAAACAACACAGTTTTGGTGGATAAAGAAAGGTGACGCCGATATTGTCACTTTTGGTCCGAAAATTTCACAGAAAGCTTTTCGCGCACAAAGCTCTCATTACAACCTATAAACCATATAAACATGTTTGGGACACATTTGAGCGAAAACATCACATTTTTGGTGGATAAAGAAAAGTGTCGCCGATATGGTCACTTTTGGTCCGAAAATTTCACGAAAAGCTTTTCGCGCACAAAGCTCCCATTATGACCTATAAACCATAAAAACATGTTTGGGACACATTTGAGCGAAAACAACACAGTTTTGGTGGATAAAGAATGGTGACGCCGATATGGTCACTTTTGGTCCGAAAATTTTACGGAAAGCTGCTCGCGCACAAAGCTCCCATTATGACCTATAAACCATATAAACATGTTTGGGACACATTTGAGCGAAAAAAACACAATTTTTGTGGATAAAGAAAGGTGAAGTCGATATGGTCACTTTTGGTCCGAAAATTTCACGGAAAGCTTTTCGCTCAGAAAGCTACCATTACGACCTATAAACCATATAAACATGTTTGGGACACATTTGTGCGAAAACAACACAGTTTTGGTGGATAAAGAAAGGTGACGCCGATATGGTCACATTTTGTCAGAAAATTTCACGGAAAGCTTTTCGCGCACAAAGCTCCCATTATGACCTATAAACCATATAAAAATATTTGGGACACATTTGAGGGAAAACAACATAGTTTTTTGTGGATAAAGAAAGGTGAAGCCGATATGGTCACTTTTGGTCCGAAAATTTCACGGAAAGCTTTTCGCGCACAAAGCTCCCATTATGACCTATAAACCATATAAACATATTTGGGACACATTTGAGGGAAAACAACATAGTTTTTTGTGGATAAAGAAAGGTGACGCCGATATGGTCACATTTGGTCAGAAAATTTCACGGAAAGCTTTTCGCGCACAAAGCTCCCATTATGACCTATAAACCATATAAACATATTTAGGACACATTTGAGGGAAAACAACATAGTTTTTTGTGGATAAAGAAAGGTGACGCCGATATGGTCACTTTTGGTCCGAAAATTTCACGGAAAGCTTTTCGCGCACAAAGCTCCCATTATGACCTATAAACCATATAAACATGTTTGGGACACATTTGAGCGAAAAAAACACAATTTTTGTGGATAAAGAAAGGTGACACCCATATGGTCACTTTTGGTCTGAAAATTTCATAGAAACCTTTTCGCGCAGAAAGCTCCCATTATGACCTATAAACCATATAAACATGTTTGCGACACATTTGAGCGAAAACAACACAGTTTTGGTGGATAAAGAAAGGTGACGCCGATATTGTCACTTTTGGTCCGAAAATTTCACGGAAAGCTTTTCGCGCATAAAGCTCCCATTACGACTTATAAACCATATAAACATGTTTGGGACACATTTGAGCGAAAACAACACTGTTTTTATGGATAAAGAAAGGTGACGCCGATATGGTCACTTTTGGTCCGAAAATTTCACGGAAAGCTTTTCGCGCACAAAGCTCCCATTATGACCTGTAAACCATATAAACATTTTTGGGACACATTTGAGGGAAAACAACATAGTTTTTTGTGGATAAAGAAAGGTGAAGCCGATATGGTCACTTTTGGTCCGAAAATTTCACGGAAAGCTTTTCGCGCACAAAGCTCCCATTATGACCTATAAACCATATAAACATATTTGGGACACATTTGAGGGAAAACAACATAGTTTTTTGTGGATAAAGAAAGGTGACGCCGATATGGTCACATTTGGTCAGAAAATTTCACGGAAAGCTTTTCGCGCACAAAGCTCCCATTATGACCTATAAACCATATAAACATATTTAGGACACATTTGAGGGAAAACAACATAGTTTTTTGTGGATAAAGAAAGGTGACGCCGATATGGTCCGAAAATTTCACGGAAAGCTTTTCGCGCAGAAAGCTCCCATTATGACATATAAACCATAAAAACATGTTTGGGACACATTTGAGCGAAAACAACACTGTTTTTGTGGATAAAGAAAGGTGACGCCGATATGGTCACTTTTGGTCCGAAAATTTCACGGAAAGCTTTTCGCGGACAAAGCTCCCATTATGACCTATAAACCATATAAACATGTTTGGGACACATTTGAGCGAAAACAACACAATTTTTGTGGATAAAGAAAGGTGACGCCGATATGGTCACTTTTGGTCCGAAAATTTCACGGAAAGCTTTTCGCGCAGAAAGCTACTATTACGACCTATAAACCATATAAACATGTTTGGGACACATTTGTGCGAAAACAATACAGTTTTGGTGGATAAATAAAGGTGACGCCGCTATGGTCACTTTTGGTCCTAATATTTCACGGAACGCTTTTCGCGCACAAAGCTCACATTATGAATTATAAACCATATAAAATGTTTGGGAAACATTTGAGCGAAAACAACACAGTTTTGGTGGATAAAGAAAGGTGACGCCGGTATGGTCACTTTTGGTCAGAAAATTTCACGGAAAGCTTTTCGTGCAGAAAGCTTCCATTATGACATATAAACCATAAAAACATGTTTGGGACACATTTAAGCGAAAACAACACAGTTTTGGTGGATAAAGAAAGGTGACGCCGATATTGTCACTTTTGGTCCGAAAATTTCACGGAAACCTTTTCGCGCAGAAAGCTCACATTACGACCTATAAACCATATAAACATGTTTGGGACACATTTGAGCGAAAACAACACGGTTTTGGTGGATAAAGAAAGGTGTCGCCGATATGGTCACTTTTGGTCCGAAAATTTCACGGAAAGCTTTTCACACAAAAAGCTGCCATTATGACCTATAAACCATATAAACATGTTTGAGACACATTTGAGCGAAAAAAACACAATTTTTGTGGATAAAGAAAGGTGACGCCGATATGGTCACTTTTGGTCTGAAAATTTCACAGAAACCTTTTCGCGCAGAAAGCTCCCATTATGACCTATAAACCATATAAACATATTTGGGACACATTTGAGGGAAAACAACATAGTTTTTTGTGGATAAAGAAAGGTGACGCCGATATGGTCACTTTTGGTCCGAAAATTTCACGGAAAGCTTTTCGCGCACAAATCTCCCATTATGACCTATAAACCATATAAACATGTTTGGGACACATTTGAGCGAAAACAACACAGTTTTGGTGGATAAAGAAAGGTGACGTCGATATGGTCACTTTTGGTCCGAAAATTTCACGGAAAGCTTTTCGCGCACAAAGCTCCCATTATGACCTATAAACCATATAAACATATTTGGGACACATTTGAGGGAAAACAACATAGTTTTTTGTGGATAAAGAAAGGTGAAGCCGATATGGTAACTTTTGGTCCGAAAATTTCACGGAAAGCGTTTCGCGCACAAAGCTCCCATTATGACCTATTAACCATATAAACATGTTTGGGACACATTTGAGTGAAAACAACACAGTTTTGGTGGATAAAGAAAGGTGACGTCGATATGGTCACTTTTGGTCCGAAAATTTCACGGAAAACTTTCCGCGCACAAAGCTCCCATTATGACCTATAAACCATATAAACATGTTTGGGACACATTTGTGCAAAAACAACATGGTTTTGGAGGATAAAGAAAGGTGACGCCGATATGGTCACTTTTGGTCCGAAAACTTCACGGAAAGCTTTTCGCACAGAAAGCTCCCACTATGATCTATAAACTATATAAACATGTTTGGGACAAATTTGAGTGAAAACAACACAGTTTTTGTGGATAAAGTATGGTGACGCCGTGGATTAGCCGTGGATGTCCCGATCTTTCGACAACAAGCACAAAACACAAAGGTAACAAGTTAGATGTGAAAGAACTCAATGAAGACTCAAATGACCCGACAAAACAAGGATAAATGGATGAGAAAGTCTAGGTAGAACGGGCGAATAGACCATTGATCCCAATTGAACAAAGTCCTAAACCAACGACTAGCTAACCAATCTCTACAATCTCACACAACCAGGTTACGTATCCAAGGAGCACGAGAAGGGGGCTCGTGGGAGCTTGATAGCACCAATCAACTAGCGAAGATCGACACACACAAGACAAACCAAGCGGATTCAACACCAAGAACTCTCGGCAATCTTGAAACCCTCAAGACAATTTGGCTTGCAAAGCAATGCTCATAAGATGAATAAAATGATCAATGTTGTGTGTGATTACAACCGGCCTAGGGGCTATTTATAGCCTTAGATGGAAATAGAAAAAGCTGAAAATAAATGACAATTAAAAGAAATTCAGCAACTTAAAAGAAATTCAGAAAATGGCAAATAAAATCCCTAAAATCTAGGACAAGCCTAAAGACTAGGACAACTAGCCGTTAGTGGTTGTAATGGGCTGCGTGGTGCTCGGTACAGCCTCGGCACTAATCCGCACAAGGGTCCGTATCTTGGGCTGCGTTGATTCCGAGTCCTCTTTAGCTAAGGCATGACTCACGAGATTGAGAAGAGCTTGGTGAAGCTTCTTGGCACGAGCTCGAGTCATTGGCCCATCATCCGTCATCATTGGTGCATTTGGAGGAGGTCTAGGCTCGGATGGTCCCTCATCATTTTGTGGATAAAGAAAGGTGACGCCGATATGGTCACTTTTGGTCCGAAAACTTAACGGAAAGCTTTTCGCACAGAAAGCTCTCATTATGATCTATAAACCATATAAACATGTTTGGGACACATTTGAGCGAAAATCACAAATTTTTGTCGATAAAGAAAGGTGACGCCGATATGGTCACTTTTGGTCCGAAAATTTCACGGAAAGCTGCTCACGCAAAAAGCTCCCATTATGACCTATAAACCATATAAACATGTTTGGGACACATTTAAGCGAAAAAAACACAATTTTTGTGGATAAAGAAAGGTGACGCCGATATGGTCACTTTTGGTATGAGAATTTCACATAAAGCTTTTCGCGCAGAAAGCTCCCATTATGACCTATAAACCATATAAACATGTTTGGGACACATTTAAGCGAAAACAACACAGTTTTGGTGGATAAAGAAAGGTGACGCCGATATTGTCACTTTTGGTCCGAAAATTTCACGGAAAGCTTTTCGCGCAAAAAGCTCCCATTATGACCTATAAACCATATAAACATGTTTGGGACACATTTGAGCGAAAAAAACACAATTTTTGTGGATAAAGAAAGGTGACGCCGATATGGTCACTTTTGGTATGAGAATTTCACATAAAGCTTTTCGCGCAGAAAGCTCACATTATGACCTATAAACCATATAAACATTTTTGGGACACATTTGAGGGAAAACAACATAGTTTTTTGTGGATAAAGAAAGGTGAAGCCGATATGGTCACTTTTGGTCCGAAAATTTCACGGAAAGCTTTTCGCGCACAAAGCTCCCATTATGACCTATAAACCATATAAACAAATTTGGGACACATTTGCGGGAAAACAACATAGTTTTTTGTGGATAAAGAAAGGTGAAGCCGATATGGTCACTTTTGGTCCGAAAATTTCACGGAAAGCTTTTCGCGCACAAAGCTCCCATTATGACCTATAAACCATATAAACATATTTGGGACACATTTGAGGGAAAACAACATAGTTTTTTGTGGATAAAGAAAGGTGACGCCGATATGGTCACATTTGGTCAGAAAATTAAACGGAAAGCTTTTCGCGCACAAAGCTCCCATTATGACCTATAAACCATATAAACATATTTAGGACACATTTGAGGGAAAACAACATAGTTTTTTGTTGATACGGGGATTAGCCGTGGATGTCCCGATCTTCCGACAACAAGCACAAAAACACAAAGAACACAAGTTAGACAATAATGACTCGACAAAGACTCAAAGGACTCGACAATGGTAATGAAAAAGATAGATAGGGCAGGAGAAAGTCTAGGTAGAACGAGCGAATAGACCCTTGATCCCAATTGAACAAAGTCCTAAACCAACGACTAGCTAACCAATCTCTACGATCTTACACAACCTAGGACGTATCCTAGGAGCACAAGAAAGGGGCTCGTGAAAGCTTGATAGCACCAATCAACTAGCGAAGATCGACACACACAAGACAAACCAAGCAAGGTCAATTCACCAAGAATCCTCTCGGTCTCTCTCTTGAATCCTCAAGAAACAATGTGTTTGCAAAGCAATGCTTTTCATTAATCAAATATGGGTTTGTTCCCTAATACAACCGGCCTAGGAGGCTATTTATAGCCTTAAATGGAGATAGAAAAGGCTGAAAATAAATGACAACAAAAGAAATTCAGAAAATTGCAAGAAATTCAGAAAATTAAATGGAAATTAAAACAAATTCAGAAATTGCAAATAAAATCCCTAAAAGATAGGAAGTGGCCTTGACTTCTTCAATCATGGCTCCTAAAGAATAGGTCTTCATGGCTGGCCACTTGAGCACTTAGCAAGGCTGTCAACGGCTAGTATTTGGACCCGGTCTTCACGGAGCAAGGTAGGCACATGTGCTCGGTACAACCTCGGCATCAATCCAAACAAGGGTCCGTGGCTTGGGCTGCGTTGATTCCTTGAGGCCTCGTCGGTTCTTGAGCTAGGGCATAGCTCACAAGAGTGTAAGGCCTTAGCTTGTTGGCTTGGGCTGCATTGATTCCTTGAGGCCTCGTCGGCTCTTGAGCTAGGGCATAGCTCACAAGAGTGTAAGGCCTTAGCTTGGATGGTCCCGCATCAACCTCCCCTTCTTTGAAAGGATTCGACCACGAATCCAAGTTCTTGTCCACGAACTCCCTCTTGGCGGCAAGGAACACTTTTGATGGCACCGACCCTCCACTTTCCTTCTTCTCAAACTCCCCGACTATTTGAGTAGAGGTCATTGGCTTTAGAGTGAAGTTCCTGCCCTTATACTCAAAGGAATAGCGGTTAGTGAAACCATCATGTAAGACTTTTCGATCAAATTGCCATGGACGACCAAAAAGTAAGTGAGAAGCTTGCATAGGTACTATATCACACAAAACATCATCTTCATAATGTCCTAGCTTAAAAGAAACCTTAACTTGCTTATTCACTTTTAATGCACCGCAATCATTCATCCAATGCAATTTATAGGGCCTAGGGTGGTGTATAGTGGAAAGTTGTAGTTTTTCAACCAATTCAGTGCTAGCAAGATTACAACAACTTCCACCATCAATAATGACATTACAAACCTTACCCTTTACTAAGCATCTAGTATGAAATAAGTTCTCTCGTTGGTTATCATCACATGGAGTTGGATTGACATGCAAAGCTCTCCTCACAATCAAACTTTCACCATGTTCATACTCAATGCCTTCATCATCACAATCATCATAGGAATTTAAGATAGGATCACAATCAAAATGCAAACACTCATCATTTTCATGCTCAATTTCAGAATTGGTGTTGCCTAAGTGATCAACCATGAGAGCTTTCCTATGTGGGCAATCTTTCATCATGTGTCCTCTATCTTGGCACTTAAAACACACAACTTCCCTATTTCGCAAATTAGAAGGGTTAGGGGTACCTCCTTTAGGGTTACCGAGAGGGCTAGGTGGCTTGGCACTCGATATGGCTTGAACTCCTCCTCGATTCCCTTGCTCTCCTCCATTACCGAGACTAGGCTTCTCCCTTGGTGCTAGGGCATCTCGGCCATAGGGCTGCGTGCTTGAGCTTCGGTTTCCTCCTCTAGCTCCTCCTTGGTCTCTTGCCTTTAACTTCCTATCAACCTTCACGGCTAGATGTAAAAGATCAATAACGGAAGTATAAGGATAACAATCAACTTCTCTAGCCAAGTAAGGGTGTAGGATTCTTAAGAACCGAGCATTGGTGTCTTCCTCATCTTCTACCACGTTTGCCCTTGCCATAGCCAATTGCATGGCATTGAATGCTTCCTCCACACTCATGGAACCTTGCTTGAGGTTCTCAAGCCGCTGCTTGAGTTCCCTAGCGTAGTGTTGAGGGATGAATCGTGCCCTCATGAGTGTCTTCATTTGTTCCCACGTGGCTACGGGTGCGTCTAGGGCTCTTCTCCTTTCCTTCACAAGGGTATCCCACCATATTAGTGCAAAACCGCTAAATTCAAGGGTGGCTAGTTGTACCTTCTTGTAATCGGTGAAGTTGTGGCAGCTCCAAATGTGCTCGATCTTGGTCTCCCATTCGAGGTAAGTGTCCGGATCGCACTTTCCCTCAAAAGGTGGGATTGTGACCTTGACCTTGCCAACTCCGTCTTGCTCGGGCTCTCGGGGCCTCCGTGGACGGGGTCCTTGTTCATGCCTTCTCGATTGGCGCTCCCATTGATCCTCTTCTTCTTGGAAACCCTCAAAGTGTTCATAGGGCTCAAAGTCATCCTGCACATCACGAAAATGATTAAAACGACCACGCCTCTCACGAGGAGGTGGGTTCTCTTCCGGTGGAGTATTTCGTGCATAAATAGGAGTTCTAGGAGGATCTTCCCGGTTGTCTTGGGTGTGCTCCGGGGGTGGAACGCGGCTGTGATGTCCGGAAGCCGAAGGCTGGCCTTGGGGTGCCCTAGGCATCTCCGTGGACGTCGAAGGGCGTGCCTCTAGGGCTGCCATCCTTTCCATCAACGTCGTGATGTTGTTGTTCATTTTGTTCAACATGTTGAACAACTCCGGGGAAATGGGCTCGGAAGTCTCCGACCTTGGGGATTTGTTACCTATAGTCATCACAACTCAAACAAACACGTAAATAGGTTAAGGTTAGACAAAACAAAAACTTCCTCAAAAGTGTTTGCTCTCGACACTCCTCTCCCTTTGGTGCTGAAATGCTTGTTGTTGCAATTTGTCTTACGATAGTCAATCACTCAAGCTAGTCAAAAGGACAATCAAAAATCCTCTAACCAAAAGAGATTAGCTAGACAATCAATGATAAGGGTCCAAGCTGAAAATTTCAGAAATGAATCAAAGAAAGTGAGATCAAGAGATAATAGAAACAAAGGACAAGAATAAAATGGTAAGAAAGGACTAAGCACAAAACTTGATCAAATCAACCTTGTCTAACCTTCAAACTACAAGCAAGATAGTTGTTGGTAGGCTAAGGATAGGTTGAATGGTAAGATGGTGTTTAGGCTTTCTTGGCTCACAATGGCTCTTGTTCACTTGCAATGCTTACTCTTGCACTTCTCTTGTACACTTAGAACAATCAACAACAATGCAACTCAAATCTGATTTTTTTTTTTTAAATTCTTTTTCTTTCTTTCTTCTCTTTTTTTTTTTCACTGTCGACTTCTCTTTCTTTTTTTTTTTTTTTTGAAGTCTGATTTTTTTTTTTGACTTTCAGCAATTAAATAACAAATGAAAAATCTGAAAATGAAAATAAAAGAGACCTTGTAACTAATAGAGCTGTTGGGATGGAAGTGTGGCTAAAAAATAGGAGCTGGAAATGGTATGGCTAAAATGTAGGGATTTTTTTTGACTTTTCCTTCGAATTTCAGAAAATAGCAAAAATAGAAGACCAAAAATCTGATTTTTCTTGGGGGTGATGAAAGGGTGGTCGAATGGTGGTCTGATGGTGGTGATAGGGTGGCGGTAGAAGGTAATGAATTGGTGATTGGGTCGGCAGAAGGTAATGCCTAAGCAAACCAACAACAACCAATGCTAATAGTAAGAAAAATCAAACAAAAGAAGAGATGATCAAACCTTGCACTCCAATGGAGTTTTTGAGCTTTTTGATGATGACAATGGAGATGAGACACTTGATGTCGGTAGCCGAAGCTCTGATACCAATTTGATACGGGGATTAGCCGTGGATGTCCCGATCTTCCGACAACAAGCACAAAAACACAAAGAACACAAGTTAGACAATAATGACTCGACAAAGACTCAAAGGACTCGACAATGGTAATGATAAAGATAGATAGGGCAGGAGAAAGTCTAGGTAGAACGAGCGAATAGACCCTTGATCCCAATTGAACAAAGTCCTAAACCAACGACTAGCTAACCAATCTCTACGATCTTACACAACCTAGGACGTATCCTAGGAGCACAAGAAAGGGGCTCGTGAAAGCTTGATAGCACCAATCAACTAGCGAAGATCGACACACACAAGACAAACCAAGCAAGGTCAATTCACCAAGAATCCTCTCGGTCTCTCTCTTGAATCCTCAAGAAACAATGTGTTTGCAAAGCAATGCTTTTCATTAATCAAATATGGGTTTGTTCCCTAATACAACCGGCCTAGGAGGCTATTTATAGCCTTAAATGGAGATAGAAAAGGCTGAAAATAAATGACAACAAAAGAAATTCAGAAAATTGCAAGAAATTCAGAAAATTAAATGGAAATTAAAACAAATTCAGAAATTGCAAATAAAATCCCTAAAAGATAGGAAGTGGCCTTGACTTCTTCAATCATGGCTCCTAAAGAATAGGTCTTCATGGCTGGCCACTTGAGCACTTAGCAAGGCTGTCAACGGCTAGTATTTGGACCCGGTCTTCACGGAGCAAGGTAGGCACATGTGCTCGGTACAACCTCGGCATCAATCCAAACAAGGGTCCGTGGCTTGGGCTGCGTTGATTCCTTGAGGCCTCGTCGGTTCTTGAGCTAGGGCATAGCTCACAAGAGTGTAAGGCCTTAGCTTGTTGGCTTGGGCTGCATTGATTCCTTGAGGCCTCGTCGGCTCTTGAGCTAGGGCATAGCTCACAAGAGTGTAAGGCCTTAGCTTGGATGGTCCCGCATCATTTGTGGATAAAGAAAGGTGACGCCGATATGGTCACTTTTGGTCAGAAAATTTCACGGAAAGCTTTTCGCGCACAAAGCTCCCATTATGACCTATAAACCATATAAAAATATTTGGGACACATTTGAGGGAAAACAACATAGTTTTTTGTGAATAAAGAAAGGTGACGCCGATATGGTCACTTTTGGCCCGAAAATTGCACGGAAAGCTTTTCGCGCACAAAGCTCCCATTATGACCTATAAACCATATAAACATGTTTGGGACACATTTGAGCGAAAAAAACACAATTTTGGTGGATAAAGAAAGGTGAAGTCGATATGGTCACTTTTGGTCCGAAAATTTCACGGAAAGCTTTTCGCTCAGAAAGCTACCATTACGACCTATAAACCATATAAACATGTTTGGGACACATTTGTGCGAAAACAAAACAGTTTTGGTGGATAAAGAAAGGTGACGCCGATATGGTCACATTTGGTCTGAAAATTTCACGGAAAGCTTTTCGCGCACAAAGCTCCCATTATGACCTATAAACCATATAAAAATATTTGGGACACATTTGAGGGAAAACAACATAGTTTTTTGTGAATAAAGAAAGGTGACGCCGATATGGTCACTTTTGGTCCGAAAATTTCACGGAAAGCTTTCGCGCACAAAGCTCCCATTATGACCTGTAAACCATATAAACATTTTTGGGACACATTTGAGGGAAAACAACATAGTTTTTTGTGGATAAAGAAAGGTGAAGCCGATATGGTCACTTTTGGTCCGAAAATTTCACGGAAAGCTTTTCGCGCACAAAGCTCCCATTATGACCTATAAACCATATAAACAAATTTGGGACACATTTGAGGGAAAACAACATAGTTTTTTGTGGATAAAGAAAGGTGACGCCGATATGGTCACTTTTGGTCCGAAAATTTCACGGAAAGCTTTTCGCGCACAAAGCTCCCATTATGACCTATAAACCATATAAACATGTTTGGGACACATTTGTGCGAAAACAACACGGTTTTGGAGGATAAAGAAAGGTGACGCCAATATGGTCACTTTTGGTCCGAAAACTTCACGGAAAGCTTTTCGCACAGAAAGCTCCCATTATGATCTATAAACCATATAAACATGTTTGGGACACATTTGAGTGAAAACAACACAGTTTTTGTGGATAAAGAATGGTGACGCCGATAAGGTCACTTTTGGTCCGAAAATTTCACGGAAAGCTGCTCACGCAAAAAGCTGCCATTATGACCTATAAACCATATAAACATGTTTGGGACACATTTGAGCGAAAACAACACAGTTTTGGTGGATAAAGAAAGGTGACGTCGATATGGTCACTTTTGGTCCGAAAATTTCACGGAAAGCTTTTCGCGCACAAAGCTCACATTATTACCTATAAACCATATAAAAATATTTGGGACACATTTGAGGGAAAACAACATAGTTTTTTGTGGATAAAGAAAGGTGAAGTCGATATGGTCACTTTTGGTCCGAAAATTTCACGGAAAGCTTTTCGCTCAGAAAGCTACCATTACGACCTATAAACCATATAAACATGTTTGGGACACATTTTTGAGAAAACAACACAGTTTTGGTGGATAAAGAAAGGTGACGCCGATATGGTCACATTTGGTCAGAAAATTTCACGGAAAGCTTTTCGCGCACAAAGCTCCCATTATGACCTATAAACCATATAAAAATATTTGGGACACATTTGAGGGAAAACAACATAGTTTTTTGTGAATAAAGAAAGGTGACGCCGATATGGTCACTTTTGGCCCGAAAATTTCACGGGAAGCTTTTCGCGCACAAAGCTCCCATTATGACCTATAAACCATATAAACATGTTTGGGACACATTTGAGCGAAAAAAACACAATTTTTGTGGATAAAGCAAGGTGAAGTCGATATGGTCACTTTTGGTCCGAAAATTTCACGGAAAGCTTTTCGCTCAGAAAGCTACCATTACGACCTATAAACCATATAAACATGTTTGGGACACATTTGTGCGAAAACAACACAGTTTTGGTGGATAAAGAAAGGTGACGCCGATATGGTCACATTTGGTCAGAAAATTTCACGGAAAGCTTTTCGCGCACAAAGCTCCCATTATGACCTATAAACCATATAAAAATATTTGGGACACATTTGAGGGAAAACAACATAGTTTTTTGTGAATAAAGAAAGGTGACGCCGATATGGTCACTTTTGGTCCGAAAATTTCACGGAAAGCTTTCGCGCACAAAGCTCCCATTATGACCTGTAAACCATATAAACAATTTTGGGACACATTTGAGGGAAAACAACATAGTTTTTTGTGGATAAAGAAAGGTGAAGCCGATATGGTCACTTTTGGTCCGAAAATTTCACGGAAAGCTTTTCGCGCACAAAGCTCCCATTATGACCTATAAACCATATAAACATATTTGGGACACATTTGAGGGAAAACAACATAGTTTTTTGTGGATAAAGAAAGGTGACGCCGATATGGTCACATTTGGTCAGAAAATTAAACGGAAAGCTTTTCGCGCACAAAGCTCCCATTATGACCTATAAACCATATAAACATATTTAGGACACATTTGAGGGAAAACAACATAGTTTTTTGTGGATAAAGAAAGGTGACGCCGATATGGTCACTTTTGGTCCGAAAATTTCACGGAAAGCTTTTCGCGCACAAAGCTCCCATTATGACCTATAAACCATATAAACATGTTTGGGACACATTTGAGCGAAAAAAACACAATTTTTGTGGATAAAGAAAGGTGACACCGATATGGTCACTTTTGGTCTGAAAATTTCACAGAAACCTTTTCGCGCAGAAAGCTCCCATTATGACCTATAAACCATATAAACATGTTTGGGACACATTTGAGCGAAAACAACACAGTTTTGGTGGATAAAGAAAGGTGACGCCGATATTCTCACTTTTGGTCCGAAAATTTCACGGAAAGATTTTCGTGCATAAAGCTCCCATTACGACTTATAAATCATATAAACATGTTTGGGACACATTTGAGCGAAAACAACACAATTTTGGTGGATAAAGAAAGGTGTCGCCGATATGGTCACTTTTGGTACGAAAATTTCACGAAAAGCTTTTCGCGCACAAAGCTCTCATTATGACCTATAAACCATATAAACATGTTTGGGACACATTTGAGCGAAAACAACACAGTTTTGGTGGATAAAGAAAGGTGACGCCGATATGGTCACATTTGGTCAGAAAATTTCAC
The DNA here is from genome assembly GCA_963922045.1 of Persicaria maculosa. Lineage (NCBI taxonomy): Eukaryota > Viridiplantae > Streptophyta > Magnoliopsida > Caryophyllales > Polygonaceae > Persicaria > Persicaria maculosa. The sequence continues at coordinate 23,412,364 of OY998264.1, read as the reverse complement.
GGAAAGCTTTTCGCGCACAAAGCTCCCATTATGACCTATAAACCATATAAAAATATTTGGGACACATTTGAGGGAAAACAACATAGTTTTTTGTGGATAAAGAAAGGTGAAGTCGATATGGTCACTTTTGGTCCGAAAATTTCACGGAAAGCTTTTCGCTCAGAAAGCTACCATTACGACCTATAAACCATATAAACATGTTTGGGACACATTTGTGAGAAAACAACACAGTTTTGGTGGATAAAGAAAGGTGACGCCGATATGGTCACATTTGGTCAGAAAATTTCACGGAAAGCTTTTCGCGCACAAAGCTCCCATTATGACCTATAAACCATATAAAAATATTTGGGACACATTTGAGGGAAAACAACATAGTTTTTTGTGAATAAAGAAAGGTGACGCCGATATGGTCACTTTTGGTCCGAAAATTTCACGGAAAGCTTTCGCGCACAAAGCTCCCATTAAGACCTGTAAACCATATAAACATTTTTGGGACACATTTGAGGGAAAACAACATAGTTTTTTGTGGATAAAGAAAGGTGAAGCCGATATGGTCACTTTTGGTCCGAAAATTTCACGGAAAGCTTTTCGCTCAGAAAGCTACCATTACGACCTATAAACCATATAAACATGTTTGGGACACATTTGTGCGAAAACAACACAGTTTTGGTGGATAAAGAAAGGTGACGCCGATATGGTCACATTTGGTCAGAAAATTTCACGGAAAGCTTTTCGCGCACAAAGCTCCTATTATGACCTATAAACCATATAAAAATATTTGGGACACATTTGAGGGAAAACAACATAGTTTTTTGTGAATAAAGAAAGGTGACGCCGATATGGTCACTTTTGGTCCGAAAATTTCACGGAAAGCTTTCGCGCACAAAGCTCCCATTAAGACCTGTAAACCATATAAACATTTTTGGGACACATTTGAGGGAAAACAACATAGTTTTTTGTGGATAAAGAAAGGTGAAGCCGATATGGTCACTTTTGGTCCGAAAATTTCACGGAAAGCTTTTCGCTCAGAAAGCTACCATTACGACCTATAAACCATATAAACATGTTTGGGACACATTTGTGCGAAAACAACACAGTTTTGGTGGATAAAGAAAGGTGACGCCGATATGGTCACATTTGGTCAGAAAATTTCACGGAAAGCTTTCCGCGCACAAAGCTCCTATTATGACCTATAAACCATATAAAAATATTTGGGACACATTTGAGGGAAAACAACATAGTTTTTTGTGAATAAAGAAAGGTGACGCCGATATGGTCACTTTTGGTCCGAAAATTTCACGGAAAGCTTTTCGCGTACAAAGCTCCCATTATGACCTATAAACCATATAAACATGTTTGGGACACATTTGAGCGAAAAAAACACAATTTTTGTGGATAAAGAAAGGTGACGCCGATATGGTCACTTTTGGTCCGAAAAGTTCACGGAAAGCTTTTCGCGCACAAAGCTCCCATTATGACCTATAAACCATATAAACAAGTTTGGGACACATTTGTACGAAAACAACACGGTTTTGGAGGATAAAGAAAGGTGACGCCAATATGGTCACTTTTGGTCCGAAAACTTCACGGAAAGCTTTTCGCACAGAAAGCTCCCATTATGATCTATAAACCATATAAACATGTTTGGGACACATTTGAGTGAAAACAACACAGTTTTTGTGGATAAAGAAAGGTGACACCGATATGGTCACTTTTGGTCTGAAAATTTCACAGAAACCTTTTCGCGCAGAAAGCTTCCATTATGACCTATAAACCATATAAACATGTTTGGGACACATTTGAGCGAAAAAAACACAATTTTTGTGGATAAAGAAAGGTGACGCCGATATGGTCAGTTTTGGTCCGAAAATTTCACGGAAAGCTTTTCGCGCACAAAGCTCCCATTATAACCTATAAACCATATAAACAAGTTTGGGACATTTTTGTGCGAAAACAACACGGTTTTGGAGGATAAAGAAAGGTGACGCCAATATGGTCACTTTTGGTCCGAAAACTTCACGGAGAGCTTTTCGCACAGAAAGCTCCCATTATGATCTATAAACCATATAAACATGTTTTGGACACATTTGAGTGAAAACAACACCGTTTTTGTGGATAAAGAATGGTGACGCCGATATGGTCAATTTTGGTCAGAAAATTTCACGGAAAGCTGCTCACGCAAAAAGCTCCCATTATGACCTATAAACCATATAAACATGTTTGGGACACATTTGAGCGAAAAAAACACAATTTTGGTGGATAGAGAAAGGTGACGTCGATATGGTCACTTTTGGTCCGAAAATTTCACGGAAAGCTTTTCGCGCACAAAGCTCCCATTATGACCTATAAACCATATAAACATGTTTGGGACACATTTGTGCGAAAACAACACGGTTTTGGAGGATAAAGAAAGGTGACGCCAATATGGTCACTTTTGGTCCGAAAACTTCACGGAAAGCTTTTCGCACAGAAAGCTCCCATTATGATGTATAAACCATATAAACATGTTTGGGACACATTTGAGTGAAAACAACACAGTTTTTGTGGATAAAGAATGGTGACGCCGATAAGGTCACTTTTGGTCCGAAAATTTCACGGAAAGCTGCTCACGCAAAAAGCTGCCATTATGACCTATAAACCATATAAACATGTTTGGGACACATTTGAGCGAAAACAACACAGTTTTGGTGGATAAAGAAAGGTGACGTCGATATGGTCACTTTTGGTCCGAAAATTTCACGGAAAGCTTTTCGCGCACAAAGCTCCCATTATTACCTATAAACCATATAAACAAGTTTGGGACACATTTGAGCGAAAACAACACAGTTTTGGTGGATAAAGAAAGGTGACGCCGATATTGTCACTTTTGGTCCGAAAATTTCACGGAAAGCTTTTCGCGCATAAAGCTCCCATTACGACTTATAAACCATATAAACATGTTTGGGACACATTTGAGCGAAAACAACACAATTTTGGTGGATAAAGAAAGGTATCGCCGATATGGTCACTTTTGGTCCGAAAATTTCACGAAAAGCTTTTCGCGCACAAAGCTCCCATTATGACCTATAAACCATATAAACATGTTTGGGACACATTTGAGCGAAAACAACACAGTTTTGGTGGATAAAGAAATGTGACGCCGATATGGTCACTTTTGGTCCGAAAATTTTACAGAAAGCTTTTCGCGCACAAAGCTCCCATTATGACCTATAAACCATATAAACATATTTGGGACACATTTGAGGGAAAACAACATAGTTTTTTGTGGATAAAGAAAGGTGAAGTCGATATGGTCACTTTTGGTCCGAAAATTTCACGGAAAGCTTTTCGCTCAGAAAGCTACCATTACGACCTATAAACCATATAAACATGTTTGGGACACATTTGTGCGAAAACAACACATTTTTGGTGGATAAAGAAAGGTGACGCCGATATGGTCACATTTGGTCAGAAAATTTCACGGAAAGCTTTTCGCGCACAAAGCTCCCATTATGACCTATAAACCATATAAAAATATTTGGGACACATTTGAGGGAAAACAACATAGTTTTTTGTGAATAAAGAAAGGTGACGCCGATATGGTCACTTTTGGTCCGAAAATTTCACGGAAAGCTTTTCGCGTACAAAGCTCCCATTATGACCTATAAACCATATAAACATGTTTGGGACACATTTGAGCGAAAAAAACACAATTTTTGTGGATAAAGAAAGGTGACGCCGATATGGTCACTTTTGGTCCGAAAAGTTCACGGAAAGCTTTTCGCGCACAAAGCTCCCATTATGACCTATAAACCATATAAACAAGTTTGGGACACATTTGTACGAAAACAACACGGTTTTGGAGGATAAAGAAAGGTGACGCCAATATGGTCACTTTTGGTCCGAAAACTTCACGGAAAGCTTTTCGCACAGAAAGCTCCCATTATGATCTATAAACCATATAAACATGTTTGGGACACATTTGAGTGAAAACAACACAGTTTTTGTGGATAAAGAAAGGTGACACCGATATGGTCACTTTTGGTCTGAAAATTTCACAGAAACCTTTTCGCGCAGAAAGCTTCCATTATGACCTATAAACCATATAAATATGTTTGGGACACATTTGAGCGAAAACAACACAGTTTTGGTGGATAAAGAAAGGTGACGCCGATATTGTCACTTTTGGTCCGAAAATTTCACGGAAAGCTTTTCGCGCATAAAGCTCCCATTACGACTTATAAACCATATAAACATGTTTGGGACACATTTGAGCGAAAACAACACAATTTTTGTGGATAAAGAAAGGTGTCGCCGATATGGTCACTTTTGGTCCGAAAATTTCACGGAAAGCTTTTCGCGCACAAAGCTCCTATTATAACCTATAAACCATATAAACATGTTTGGGACACATTTGTGCGAAAACAACACGGTTTTGGAGGATAAAGAAAGGTGACGCCAATATGGTCACTTTTGGTCCGAAAACTTCACGGAAAGCTTTTCGCACAGAAAGCTCCCATTATGATCTATAAACCATATAAACATGTTTGGGACACATTTGAGTGAAAACAACACAGTTTTTGTGGATAAAGAATGGTGACGCCGATATGGTCACTTTTGGTCCGAAAATTTCACGGAAAGCTGCTCACGCAAAAAGCTGCCATTATGACCTATAAACCATATAAACATGTTTGGGACACATTTGAGCGAAAACAACACAGTTTTGGTGGATAAAGAAAGGTGACGTCGATATGGTCACTTTTGGTCCGAAAATTTCACGGAAAGCTTTTCGCGCAGAAAGCTCCCATTATGATCTATAAACCATATAAACTTGTTTGGGACACATTTGAGGGAAAACAACATAGTTTTTTGTGAATAAAGAAAGGTGACGCCGATATGGTCACTTTTGGCCCGAAAATTGCACGGAAAGCTTTTCGCGCACAAAGCTCCCATTATGACCTATAAACCATATAAACATGTTTGGGACACATTTGAGGGAAAACAACATAGTTTTTTGTGAATAAAGAAAGGTGACGCCGATATGGTCACTTTTGGCCCGAAAATTGCACGGAAAGCTTTTCGCGCACAAAGCTCCCATTATGACCTATAAACCATATAAACATGTTTGGGACACATTTGAGCGAAAAAAACACAATTTTGGTGGATAAAGAAAGGTGAAGTCGATATGGTCACTTTTGGTCCGAAAATTTCACGGAAAGCTTTTCGCTCAGAAAGCTACCATTACGACCTATAAACCATATAAACATGTTTGGGACACATTTGTGCGAAAACAAAACAGTTTTGGTGGATAAAGAAAGGTGACGCCGATATGGTCACATTTGGTCTGAAAATTTCACGGAAAGCTTTTCGCGCACAAAGCTCCCATTATGACCTATAAACCATATAAAAATATTTGGGACACATTTGAGGGAAAACAACATAGTTTTTTGTGAATAAAGAAAGGTGACGCCGATATGGTCACTTTTGGTCCGAAAATTTCACGGAAAGCTTTCGCGCACAAAGCTCCCATTATGACCTGTAAACCATATAAACATTTTTGGGACACATTTGAGGGAAAACAACATAGTTTTTTGTGGATAAAGAAAGGTGAAGCCGATATGGTCACTTTTGGTCCGAAAATTTCACGGAAAGCTTTTCGCGCACAAAGCTCCCATTATGACCTATAAACCATATAAACAAATTTGGGACACATTTGAGGGAAAACAACATAGTTTTTTGTGGATAAAGAAAGGTGACGCCGATATGGTCACTTTTGGTCCGAAAATTTCACGGAAAGCTTTTCGCGCACAAAGCTCCCATTATGACCTATAAACCATATAAACATGTTTGGGACACATTTGTGCGAAAACAACACGGTTTTGGAGGATAAAGAAAGGTGACGCCAATATGGTCACTTTTGGTCCGAAAACTTCACGGAAAGCTTTTCGCACAGAAAGCTCCCATTATGATCTATAAACCATATAAACATGTTTGGGACACATTTGAGTGAAAACAACACAGTTTTTGTGGATAAAGAATGGTGACGCCGATAAGGTCACTTTTGGTCCGAAAATTTCACGGAAAGCTGCTCACGCAAAAAGCTGCCATTATGACCTATAAACCATATAAACATGTTTGGGACACATTTGAGCGAAAACAACACAGTTTTGGTGGATAAAGAAAGGTGACGTCGATATGGTCACTTTTGGTCCGAAAATTTCACGGAAAGCTTTTCGCGCACAAAGCTCACATTATTACCTATAAACCATATAAAAATATTTGGGACACATTTGAGGGAAAACAACATAGTTTTTTGTGGATAAAGAAAGGTGAAGTCGATATGGTCACTTTTGGTCCGAAAATTTCACGGAAAGCTTTTCGCTCAGAAAGCTACCATTACGACCTATAAACCATATAAACATGTTTGGGACACATTTTTGAGAAAACAACACAGTTTTGGTGGATAAAGAAAGGTGACGCCGATATGGTCACATTTGGTCAGAAAATTTCACGGAAAGCTTTTCGCGCACAAAGCTCCCATTATGACCTATAAACCATATAAAAATATTTGGGACACATTTGAGGGAAAACAACATAGTTTTTTGTGAATAAAGAAAGGTGACGCCGATATGGTCACTTTTGGCCCGAAAATTTCACGGGAAGCTTTTCGCGCACAAAGCTCCCATTATGACCTATAAACCATATAAACATGTTTGGGACACATTTGAGCGAAAAAAACACAATTTTTGTGGATAAAGCAAGGTGAAGTCGATATGGTCACTTTTGGTCCGAAAATTTCACGGAAAGCTTTTCGCTCAGAAAGCTACCATTACGACCTATAAACCATATAAACATGTTTGGGACACATTTGTGCGAAAACAACACAGTTTTGGTGGATAAAGAAAGGTGACGCCGATATGGTCACATTTGGTCAGAAAATTTCACGGAAAGCTTTTCGCGCACAAAGCTCCCATTATGACCTATAAACCATATAAAAATATTTGGGACACATTTGAGGGAAAACAACATAGTTTTTTGTGAATAAAGAAAGGTGACGCCGATATGGTCACTTTTGGTCCGAAAATTTCACGGAAAGCTTTCGCGCACAAAGCTCCCATTATGACCTGTAAACCATATAAACAATTTTGGGACACATTTGAGGGAAAACAACATAGTTTTTTGTGGATAAAGAAAGGTGAAGCCGATATGGTCACTTTTGGTCCGAAAATTTCACGGAAAGCTTTTCGCGCACAAAGCTCCCATTATGACCTATAAACCATATAAACATATTTGGGACACATTTGAGGGAAAACAACATAGTTTTTTGTGGATAAAGAAAGGTGACGCCGATATGGTCACATTTGGTCAGAAAATTAAACGGAAAGCTTTTCGCGCACAAAGCTCCCATTATGACCTATAAACCATATAAACATATTTAGGACACATTTGAGGGAAAACAACATAGTTTTTTGTGGATAAAGAAAGGTGACGCCGATATGGTCACTTTTGGTCCGAAAATTTCACGGAAAGCTTTTCGCGCACAAAGCTCCCATTATGACCTATAAACCATATAAACATGTTTGGGACACATTTGAGCGAAAAAAACACAATTTTTGTGGATAAAGAAAGGTGACACCGATATGGTCACTTTTGGTCTGAAAATTTCACAGAAACCTTTTCGCGCAGAAAGCTCCCATTATGACCTATAAACCATATAAACATGTTTGGGACACATTTGAGCGAAAACAACACAGTTTTGGTGGATAAAGAAAGGTGACGCCGATATTCTCACTTTTGGTCCGAAAATTTCACGGAAAGATTTTCGTGCATAAAGCTCCCATTACGACTTATAAATCATATAAACATGTTTGGGACACATTTGAGCGAAAACAACACAATTTTGGTGGATAAAGAAAGGTGTCGCCGATATGGTCACTTTTGGTACGAAAATTTCACGAAAAGCTTTTCGCGCACAAAGCTCTCATTATGACCTATAAACCATATAAACATGTTTGGGACACATTTGAGCGAAAACAACACAGTTTTGGTGGATAAAGAAAGGTGACGCCGATATGGTCACATTTGGTCAGAAAATTTCACGGAAAGCTTTTCGCGCACAAAGCTCCCATTATGACCTATAAACCATATAAAAATATTTGGGACACATTTGAGGGAAAACAACATAGTTTTTTGTGGATAAAGAAAGGTGAAGTCGATATGGTCACTTTTGGTCCGAAAATTTCACGGAAAGCTTTTCGCTCAGAAAGCTACCATTACGACCTATAAACCATATAAACATGTTTGGGACACATTTGTGAGAAAACAACACAGTTTTGGTGGATAAAGAAAGGTGACGCCGATATGGTCACATTTGGTCAGAAAATTTCACGGAAAGCTTTTCGCGCACAAAGCTCCCATTATGACCTATAAACCATATAAAAATATTTGGGACACATTTGAGGGAAAACAACATAGTTTTTTGTGAATAAAGAAAGGTGACGCCGATATGGTCACTTTTGGTCCGAAAATTTCACGGAAAGCTTTCGCGCACAAAGCTCCCATTAAGACCTGTAAACCATATAAACATTTTTGGGACACATTTGAGGGAAAACAACATAGTTTTTTGTGGATAAAGAAAGGTGAAGCCGATATGGTCACTTTTGGTCCGAAAATTTCACGGAAAGCTTTTCGCTCAGAAAGCTACCATTACGACCTATAAACCATATAAACATGTTTGGGACACATTTGTGCGAAAACAACACAGTTTTGGTGGATAAAGAAAGGTGACGCCGATATGGTCACATTTGGTCAGAAAATTTCACGGAAAGCTTTTCGCGCACAAAGCTCCTATTATGACCTATAAACCATATAAAAATATTTGGGACACATTTGAGGGAAAACAACATAGTTTTTTGTGAATAAAGAAAGGTGACGCCGATATGGTCACTTTTGGTCCGAAAATTTCACGGAAAGCTTTCGCGCACAAAGCTCCCATTAAGACCTGTAAACCATATAAACATTTTTGGGACACATTTGAGGGAAAACAACATAGTTTTTTGTGGATAAAGAAAGGTGAAGCCGATATGGTCACTTTTGGTCCGAAAATTTCACGGAAAGCTTTTCGCTCAGAAAGCTACCATTACGACCTATAAACCATATAAACATGTTTGGGACACATTTGTGCGAAAACAACACAGTTTTGGTGGATAAAGAAAGGTGACGCCGATATGGTCACATTTGGTCAGAAAATTTCACGGAAAGCTTTCCGCGCACAAAGCTCCTATTATGACCTATAAACCATATAAAAATATTTGGGACACATTTGAGGGAAAACAACATAGTTTTTTGTGAATAAAGAAAGGTGACGCCGATATGGTCACTTTTGGTCCGAAAATTTCACGGAAAGCTTTTCGCGTACAAAGCTCCCATTATGACCTATAAACCATATAAACATGTTTGGGACACATTTGAGCGAAAAAAACACAATTTTTGTGGATAAAGAAAGGTGACGCCGATATGGTCACTTTTGGTCCGAAAAGTTCACGGAAAGCTTTTCGCGCACAAAGCTCCCATTATGACCTATAAACCATATAAACAAGTTTGGGACACATTTGTACGAAAACAACACGGTTTTGGAGGATAAAGAAAGGTGACGCCAATATGGTCACTTTTGGTCCGAAAACTTCACGGAAAGCTTTTCGCACAGAAAGCTCCCATTATGATCTATAAACCATATAAACATGTTTGGGACACATTTGAGTGAAAACAACACAGTTTTTGTGGATAAAGAAAGGTGACACCGATATGGTCACTTTTGGTCTGAAAATTTCACAGAAACCTTTTCGCGCAGAAAGCTTCCATTATGACCTATAAACCATATAAACATGTTTGGGACACATTTGAGCGAAAAAAACACAATTTTTGTGGATAAAGAAAGGTGACGCCGATATGGTCAGTTTTGGTCCGAAAATTTCACGGAAAGCTTTTCGCGCACAAAGCTCCCATTATAACCTATAAACCATATAAACAAGTTTGGGACATTTTTGTGCGAAAACAACACGGTTTTGGAGGATAAAGAAAGGTGACGCCAATATGGTCACTTTTGGTCCGAAAACTTCACGGAAAGCTTTTCGCACAGAAAGCTCCCATTATGATCTATAAACCATATAAACATGTTTTGGACACATTTGAGTGAAAACAACACCGTTTTTGTGGATAAAGAATGGTGACGCCGATATGGTCAATTTTGGTCAGAAAATTTCACGGAAAGCTGCTCACGCAAAAAGCTCCCATTATGACCTATAAACCATATAAACATGTTTGGGACACATTTGAGCGAAAAAAACACAATTTTGGTGGATAGAGAAAGGTGACGTCGATATGGTCACTTTTGGTCCGAAAATTTCACGGAAAGCTTTTCGCGCACAAAGCTCCCATTATGACCTATAAACCATATAAACATGTTTGGGACACATTTGTGCGAAAACAACACGGTTTTGGAGGATAAAGAAAGGTGACGCCAATATGGTCACTTTTGGTCCGAAAACTTCACGGAAAGCTTTTCGCACAGAAAGCTCCCATTATGATGTATAAACCATATAAACATGTTTGGGACACATTTGAGTGAAAACAACACAGTTTTTGTGGATAAAGAATGGTGACGCCGATAAGGTCACTTTTGGTCCGAAAATTTCACGGAAAGCTGCTCACGCAAAAAGCTGCCATTATGACCTATAAACCATATAAACATGTTTGGGACACATTTGAGCGAAAACAACACAGTTTTGGTGGATAAAGAAAGGTGACGTCGATATGGTCACTTTTGGTCCGAAAATTTCACGGAAAGCTTTTCGCGCACAAAGCTCCCATTATTACCTATAAACCATATAAACAAGTTTGGGACACATTTGAGCGAAAACAACACAGTTTTGGTGGATAAAGAAAGGTGACGCCGATATTGTCACTTTTGGTCCGAAAATTTCACGGAAAGCTTTTCGCGCATAAAGCTCCCATTACGACTTATAAACCATATAAACATGTTTGGGACACATTTGAGCGAAAACAACACAATTTTGGTGGATAAAGAAAGGTATCGCCGATATGGTCACTTTTGGTCCGAAAATTTCACGAAAAGCTTTTCGCGCACAAAGCTCCCATTATGACCTATAAACCATATAAACATGTTTGGGACACATTTGAGCGAAAACAACACAGTTTTGGTGGATAAAGAAATGTGACGCCGATATGGTCACTTTTGGTCCGAAAATTTTACAGAAAGCTTTTCGCGCACAAAGCTCCCATTATGACCTATAAACCATATAAACATATTTGGGACACATTTGAGGGAAAACAACATAGTTTTTTGTGGATAAAGAAAGGTGAAGTCGATATGGTCACTTTTGGTCCGAAAATTTCACGGAAAGCTTTTCGCTCAGAAAGCTACCATTACGACCTATAAACCATATAAACATGTTTGGGACACATTTGTGCGAAAACAACACATTTTTGGTGGATAAAGAAAGGTGACGCCGATATGGTCACATTTGGTCAGAAAATTTCACGGAAAGCTTTTCGCGCACAACGCTCCCATTATGACCTATAAACCATATAAAAATATTTGGGACACATTTGAGGGAAAACAACATAGTTTTTTGTGAATAAAGAAAGGTGACGCCGATATGGTCACTTTTGGTCCGAAAATTTCACGGAAAGCTTTTCGCGTACAAAGCTCCCATTATGACCTATAAACCATATAAACATGTTTGGGACACATTTGAGCGAAAAAAACACAATTTTTGTGGATAAAGAAAGGTGACGCCGATATGGTCACTTTTGGTCCGAAAAGTTCACGGAAAGCTTTTCGCGCACAAAGCTCCCATTATGACCTATAAACCATATAAACAAGTTTGGGACACATTTGTACGAAAACAACACGGTTTTGGAGGATAAAGAAAGGTGACGCCAATATGGTCACTTTTGGTCCGAAAACTTCACGGAAAGCTTTTCGCACAGAAAGCTCCCATTATGATCTATAAACCATATAAACATGTTTGGGACACATTTGAGTGAAAACAACACAGTTTTTGTGGATAAAGAAAGGTGACACCGATATGGTCACTTTTGGTCTGAAAATTTCACAGAAACCTTTTCGCGCAGAAAGCTTCCATTATGACCTATAAACCATATAAATATGTTTGGGACACATTTGAGCGAAAACAACACAGTTTTGGTGGATAAAGAAAGGTGACGCCGATATTGTCACTTTTGGTCCGAAAATTTCACGGAAAGCTTTTCGCGCATAAAGCTCCCATTACGACTTATAAACCATATAAACATGTTTGGGACACATTTGAGCGAAAACAACACAATTTTTGTGGATAAAGAAAGGTGTCGCCGATATGGTCACTTTTGGTCCGAAAATTTCACGGAAAGCTTTTCGCGCACAAAGCTCCTATTATAACCTATAAACCATATAAACATGTTTGGGACACATTTGTGCGAAAACAACACGGTTTTGGAGGATAAAGAAAGGTGACGCCAATATGGTCACTTTTGGTCCGAAAACTTCACGGAAAGCTTTTCGCACAGAAAGCTCCCATTATGATCTATAAACCATATAAACATGTTTGGGACACATTTGAGTGAAAACAACACAGTTTTTGTGGATAAAGAATGGTGACGCCGATATGGTCACTTTTGGTCCGAAAATTTCACGGAAAGCTGCTCACGCAAAAAGCTGCCATTATGACCTATAAACCATATAAACATGTTTGGGACACATTTGAGCGAAAACAACACAGTTTTGGTGGATAAAGAAAGGTGACGTCGATATGGTCACTTTTGGTCCGAAAATTTCACGGAAAGCTTTTCGCGCAGAAAGCTCCCATTATGATCTATAAACCATATAAACTTGTTTGGGACACATTTGAGTGAAAACAACACAGTTTTTGTGGATAAAGAATGGTGACGCCGATATGGTCACTTTTGGTCCGAAAATTTCACGGAAAGCTGCTCATGCAAAAAGCTGCCATTATGACCTATAAACCATTTAAACATGTTTGGGACACATTTGAGCGAAGAAAACACAGTTTTGGTGGATAAAGAAAGGTGACGTCGATATGGTCACTTTTGGTCCAAAAATTTCACGGAAAGCTTTTCGCGCACAAAGCTCCCATTATGACCTATAAACCATATAAACATGTTTTGGACACATTTGAGCGAAAACAACACAGTTTTGGTGGATAAAGAAAGGTGACGCCGATATTGTCACTTTTGCTCCGAAAATTTCACGGAAAGCTTTTCGCGCATAAAGCTCCCATTACGACTTATAAACCATATAAACATGTTTGGGACACATTTGAGCGAAAACAACACAATTTTGGTGGATAAAGAAAGGTGTCGCCGATATGGTCACTTTTGGTCCGAAAATTTCACGAAAAGCTTTTCGCGCACAAAGCTCTCATTATGACCTATAAACCATATAAACATGTTTGGGACACATTTGAGCGAAAACAACACAGTTTTGGTGGATAAAGAAATGTGACGCCGATATGGTCACTTTTGGTCCGAAAATTTTACAGAAAGCTTTTCGCGCACAAAGCTCCCATTATGACCTATAAACCATATAAACATATTTGGGACACATTTGAGGGAAAACAACATAGTTTTTTGTGGATAAAGAAAGGTGAAGTCGATATGGTCACTTTTGGTCCGAAAATTTCACGGAAAGCTTTTCGCTCAGAAAGCTACCATTACGACCTATAAACCATATAAACATGTTTGGGACACATTTGTGCGAAAACAACACAGTTTTGGTGGATAAAGAAAGGTGACGCCGATATGGTCACATTTGGTCAGAAAATTTCACGGAAAGCTTTTCGCGCACAAAGCTCCCATTATGACCTATAAACCATATAAAAATATTTGGGACACATTTGAGGGAAAACAACATAGTTTTTTGTGAATAAAGAAAGGTGACGCCGATATGGTCACTTTTGGTCCGAAAATTTCACGGAAAGCTGTTCGCGCACAAAGCTCCCATTATGACCTATAAACCATATAAACATGTTTGGAACACATTTGAGCGAAAAAAACACAATTTTTGTGGATAAAGAAAGGTGACGCCGATATGGTCACTCTTGGTCCGAAAATTTTACAGAAAGCTTTTCGCGCACAAAGCTCCCATTATGACCTATAAACCATATAAACATGTTTGGGACACATTTGAGGGAAAACAACACAGTTTTTGTGGATAAAGAATGGTGACGCCGATATTGTCACTTTTGGTCCGAAAATTTCACGGAAAGCTGTTCGCGCACAAAGCTCCCATTATGACCTATAAACCATATAAACATGTTTGGGACACATTTGAGCGAAAAAAACACAATTTTTGTGGATAAAGAAAGGTTACGCCGATATGGTCACTTTTGGTCCGAAAATTTCACGGAAACTTTTCGCGCAGAAAGCTGCCATTATGACCTATAAACCATAAAAACATGTTTGGGACACATTTGAGCGAAAACAACACAGTTTTGGTGGATAAAGAAAGGTGACGCCGATATGGTCACTTTTGGTCCGAAAATTTCACGGAAAGCTTTTAGCGCAGAAAGCTCCCATTATGACCTATAAACCATAAAAACATGTTTGGGACACATTTAAGCGAAAACAACACAATTTTTGTGGATAAAGAAAGGTGACGCCGATATTGTCACTTTTGATCCGAAAATTTCACGGAAAGCTTTTTGCGCAAAAAGCTCCCATTATGACCTATAAACCATATAAACATGTTTGGGACACATTTGAGCGAAAACAACACAGTTTTGGTGGATAAAGAAAGGTGTCGCCGATATGGTCACTTTTGGTCCGAAAATTTCACGAAAAGCTTTTCGCGCACAAAGCTCTCATTATGACCTATAAACCATATAAACATGTTTGGGACACATTTGAGCGAAAACAACACAGTTTTGGTGGATAAAGAAAGGTGACGCCGATATGGTCACTTTTGGTCCGAAAATTTTACGGAAAGCTTTTCGCGCACAAAGCTCCCATTATGACCTATAAACCATATAAACATATTTGGGACACATTTGAGGGAAAACAACATAGTTTTTTGTGGATAAAGAAAGGTGAAGTCGATATGGTCACTTTTGGTCCGAAAATTTCACGGAAAGCTTTTCGCTCAGAAAGCTACCATTACGACCTATAAACCATATAAACATGTTTGGGACACATTTGTGCGAAAACAACACAGTTTTGGTGGATAAAGAAAGGTGACGCCGATATGGTCACATTTGGTCAGAAAATTTCACGGAAAGCTTTTCGCGCACAAAGCTCCCATTATGACCTATAAACCATATAAAAATATTTGGGACACATTTGAGGGAAAACAACATAGTTTTTTGTGAATAAAGAAAGGTGACGCCGATATGGTCACTTTTGGTCCGAAAATTTCACGGAAAGCTTTTCGCGTACAAAGCTCCCATTATGACCTATAAACCATATAAACATGTTTGGGACACATTTGAGCGAAAAAAACACAATTTTTGTGGATAAAGAAAGGTGACGCCGATATGGTCACTTTTGGTCCGAAAAGTTCACGGAAAGCTTTTCGCGCACAAAGCTCCCATTATGACCTATAAACCATATAAACAAGTTTGGGACACATTTGTACGAAAACAACACGGTTTTGGAGGATAAAGAAAGGTGACGCCGATATGGTCACTTTTGGTCCGAAAATTTCACGGAAAGCTTTTCGCGCACAAAGCTCCCATTATGACCTATAAACCATATAAAAATATTTGGGACACATTTGAGGGAAAACAACATAGTTTTTTGTGAATAAAGAAAGGTGACGCCGATATGGTCACTTTTGGTCCGAAAATTTCACGGAAAGCTTTTCGCGTACAAAGCTCCCATTATGACCTATAAACCATATAAACATGTTTGGGACACATTTGAGCGAAAAAAACACAATTTTTGTGGATAAAGAAAGGTGACGCCGATATGGTCACTTTTGGTCCGAAAAGTTCACGGAAAGCTTTTCGCGCACAAAGCTCCCATTATGACCTATAAACCATATAAACATGTTTGGGACACATTTGAGCGAAAAAAACACAATTTTTGTGGATAAAGAAAGGTGACGCCGATATGGTCACTTTTGGTCCGAAAATTTCACGGAAAGCTTTTCGCGCACAAAGCTCCCATTATGACCTATAAACCATATAAAAATATTTGGGACACATTTGAGGGAAAACAACATAGTTTTTTGTGAATAAAGAAAGGTGACGCCGATATGGTCACTTTTGGTCCGAAAATTTCACGGAAAGCTTTTCGCGTACAAAGCTCCCATTATGACCTATAAACCATATAAACATGTTTGGGACACATTTAAGCGAAAACAACACAATTTTTGTGGATAAAGAAAGGTGACGCCGATATTGTCACTTTTGATCCGAAAATTTCACGGAAAGCTTTTCGCGCAAAAAGCTCCCAATATGACCTATAAACCATATAAACATGTTTGGGACACATTTGAGCGAAAACAACACAGTTTTGGTGGATAAAGAAAGGTGTCGCCGATATGGTCACTTTTGGTCCGAAAATTTCACGAAAAGCTTTTCGCGCACAAAGCTCTCATTATGACCTATAAACCATATAAACATGTTTGGGACACATTTGAGCGAAAACAACACAGTTTTGGTGGATAAAGAAAGGTGACGCCGATATGGTCACTTTTGGTCCGAAAATTTTACGGAAAGCTTTTCGCGCACAAAGCTCCCATTATGACCTATAAACCATATAAACATATTTGGGACACATTTGAGGGAAAACAACATAGTTTTTTGTGGATAAAGAAAGGTGAAGTCGATATGGTCACTTTTGGTCCGAAAATTTCACGGAAAGCTTTTCGCTCAGAAAGCTACCATTACGACCTATAAACCATATAAACATGTTTGGGACACATTTGTGCGAAAACAATACAGTTTTGGTGGATAAAGAAAGGTGACGCCGATATGGTCACATTTGGTCAGAAAATTTCACGGAAAGCTTTTCGCGCACAAAGCTCCCATTATGACCTATAAACCATATAAAAATATTTGGGACACATTTGAGGGAAAACAACATAGTTTTTTGTGAATAAAGAAAGGTGACGCCGATATGGTCACTTTTGGTCCGAAAATTTCACGGAAAGCTTTTCGCGTACAAAGCTCCCATTATGACCTATAAACCATATAAACATGTTTGGGACACATTTGAGCGAAAAAAACACAATTTTTGTGGATAAAGAAAGGTGACGCCGATATGGTCACTTTTGGTCCGAAAAGTTCACGGAAAGCTTTTCGCGCACAAAGCTCCCATTATGACCTATAAACCATATAAACAAGTTTGGGACACATTTGTACGAAAACAACACGGTTTTGGAGGATAAAGAAAGGTGACGCCAATATGGTCACTTTTGGTCCGAAAACTTCACGGAAAGCTTTTCGCGCACAAAGCTCCCATTATGACCTATAAACCATATAAACATATTTGGGACACATTTGAGGGAAAACAACATAGTTTTTTGTGGATAAAGAAAGGTGACGCCGATATGGTCACTTTTGGTCCGAAAATTTCACGGAAAGCTTTTCGCGCACAAAGCTCCCATTATGACCTATAAACCATATAAACAAGTTTGGGACACATTTGTGCAAAAACAACACGGTTTTGGTGGATAAAGAAAGGTGACGCCGATATGGTCACTTTTGGTCCGAAAATTTTACGGAAAGCTTTTCGCACAGAAAGCTCCCATTATGATCTATAAACCATATAAACATGTTTGGGACACATTTGAGTGAAAACAACACAGTTTTTGTGGATAAAGAAAGGTGACACCGATATGGTCACTTTTGGTCTGAAAATTTCACAGAAACCTTTTCGCGCAGAAAGCTTCCATTATGACCTATAAACCATATAAACATGTTTGGGACACATTTGAGCGAAAACAACACAGTTTTGGTGGATAAAGAATGGTGACGCCGATATTGTCACTTTTGGTCCGAAAATTTCACGGAAAGCTTTTCGCGCATAAAGCTCCCATTACGACTTATAAACCATATAAAAATGTTTGGGAGACATTTGAGCGAAAACAACACAATTTTAGTGGATAAAGAAAGGTGTCGCCGATATGGTCACTTTTGGTCCGAAAATTTCACGAAAAGCTTTTCGCGCACAAAGCTCTCATTATGACCTATAAACCATATAAACATGTTTGGGACACATTTGAGCGAAAACAACACAGTTTTGGTGGATAAAGAAAGGTGACGCCGATATGGTCACATTTGGTCAGAAAATTTCACGGAAAGCTTTTCGCGCACAAAGCTCCCATTATGACCTATAAACCATATAAACATATTTGGGACACATTTGAGGGAAAACAACATAGTTTTTTGTGGATAAAGAAAGGTGACGCCGATATGGTCACTTTTGGTCCGAAAATTTCACTGAAAGCTTTTCGCGCACTGATGCGGGACCATCCAAGCTAAGGCCTTACACTCTTGTGAGCTATGCCCTAGCTCAAGAGCCGACGAGGCCTCAAGGAATCAATGCAGCCCAAGCCAACAAGCTAAGGCCTTACACTCTTGTGAGCTATGCCCTAGCTCAAGAACCGACGAGGCCTCAAGGAATCAACGCAGCCCAAGCCACGGACCCTTGTTTGGATTGATGCCGAGGTTGTACCGAGCACATGTGCCTACCTTTCTCCGTGAAGACCGGGTCCAAATACTAGCCGTTGACAGCCTTGCTAAGTGCTCAAGTGGCCAGCCATGAAGACCTATTCTTTAGGAGCCATGATTGAAGAAGTCAAGGCCACTTCCTATCTTTTAGGGATTTTATTTGCAATTTCTGAATTTGTTTTAATTTCCATTTAATTTTCTGAATTTCTTGCAATTTTCTGAATTTCTTTTGTTGTCATTTATTTTCAGCCTTTTCTATCTCCATTTAAGGCTATAAATAGCCTCCTAGGCCGGTTGTATTAGGCAACAAACCCATATTTGATTAATGAAAAGCATTGCTTTGCAAACACATTGTTTCTTGAGGATTCAAGAGAGAGACCGAGAGGATTCTTGGTGAATTGACCTTGCTTGGTTTGTCTTGTGTGTGTCGATCTTCGCTAGTTGATTGGTGCTATCAAGCTTTCACGAGCCCCTTTCTTGTGCTCCTAGGATACGTCCTAGGTTGTGTAAGATCGTAGAGATTGGTTAGCTAGTCGTTGGTTTAGGACTTTGTTCAATTGGGATCAAGGGTCTATTCGCTCGTTCTACCTAGACTTTCTCCTGCCCTATCTATCTTTTTCATTACCATTGTCGAGTCCTTTGAGTCTTTGTCGAGTCATTATTGTCTAACTTGTGTTCTTTGTGTTTTTGTGCTTGTTGTCGGAAGATCGGGACATCCACGGCTAATCCCCGTATCAAATTGGTATCAGAGCTTCGGCTACCGACATCAAGTGTCTCATCTCCATTGTCATCATAAAAAAAAACTCAAAAACTCCATTGGAGTGCAAGGTTTGATCATCTCTTCTTTTGTTTGATTTTTCTTACTATTAGCATTGGTTGTTGTTGGTTTGCTTAGGCATTACCTTCTGCCGACCCCATCACCAATTCATCACCACCATACCGCCACCCTATCACCACCATCAGACCACCATTCGACCACCCTTTCATCACCACCAAGAAAAATCAGATTTTTGGTCTTCTATTTTTGCTATTTTCTGAAATTCAAAAGAAAAAGTCAAAAAAATCCCTACATTTTAGCCATACCATTTCCAGCTCCTATTTTTTAGCCACACTTCCATCCCAACAGCTCTATTAGTTACAAGGTCTCTTTTATTTTCATTTTCAGATTTTTTCATTTGTTATTTAATTGCTGAAAGTCAAAAAAAAAAATCAGACTTCAAAAAAAAAAAGAAAGAGAAGTCGACAGTGAAAAAAAAAAAGAGAAGAAAGAAAGAAAAAGAATTTAGAAAAAAAAAAAAATCAGATTTGAGTTGCATTGTTGTTGATTGTTCTAAGTGTACAAGAGAAGTGCAAGAGTAAGCATTGCAAGTGAAAAAGAGCCATTGTGAGCCAAGAAAGCCTAAACACCATCTTACCATTCAACCTATCCTTAGCCTACCAACAACTATCTTGCTTGTAGTTTGAAGGTTAGACAAGGTTGATTTGATCAAGTTTTGTGCTTAGTCCTTTCTTACCATTTTATTCTTGTCCTTTGTTTCTATTATCTCTTGATCTCACTTTCTTTGATTCATTTCTGAAATTTTCAGCTTGGACCCTTATCATTGATTGTCTAGCTAATCTCTTTTGGTTAGAGGATTTTTGATTGTCCTTTTGACTAGCTTGAGTGATTGACTATCGTAAGACAAATTGCAACAACAAGCATTTCAGCACCAAAGGGAGAGGAGTGTCGAGAGCAAACACTTTTGAGGAAGTTTTTGTTTTGTCTAACCTTAACCTATTTACGTGTTTGTTTGAGTTGTGATGACTATAGGTAACAAATCACCAAGGTCGGAGACTTCCGAGCCCATTTCCCCGGAGTTGTTCAACATGTTGAACAAAATGAACAACAACATCACGACGTTGATGGAAAGGATGGCAGTCCTAGAGGCACGTCCTTCGACGTCCACGGAGATGCCTAGGGCACCCCAAGGCCAGCCTTCGGCTTCCGGACATCACAGCCGCGTTCCACCCCCGGAGCACACCCAAGACAACCGGGAAGATCCTCCTAGAACTCCTATTTATGCACGAAATACTCCACCGGAAGAGAACCCACCTCCTCGTGAGAGGCGTGGTCGTTTTAATCATTTTCGTGATGTGCAGGATGACTTTGAGCCCTATGAACACTTTGAGGGTTTCCAAGAAGAAGAGGATCAATGGGAGCGCCAATCGAGAAGGCATGAACAAGGACCCCGTCCACGGAGGCCCCGAGAGCCCGAGCAAGACGGAGTTGGCAAGGTCAAGGTCACAATCCCACCTTTTGAGGGAAAGTGCGATCCGGACACTTACCTCGAATGGGAGACCAAGATCGAGCACATTTGGAGCTGCCACAACTTCACCGATTACAAGAAGGTACAACTAGCCACCCTTGAATTTAGCGGTTTTGCACTAATATGGTGGGATACCCTTGTGAAGGAAAGGAGAAGAGCCCTAGACGCACCCGTAGCCACGTGGGAACAAATGAAGGCACTCATGAGGGCCCGATTCATCCCTCAACACTACGCTAGGGAACTCAAGCAGCGGCTTGAGAACCTCAAGCAAGGTTCCATGAGTGTGGAGGAAGCATTCAATGCCATGCAATTGGCTATGGCAAGGGCAAACGTGGTAGAAGATGAGGAAGACACCAATGCTCGGTTCTTAAGAATCCTACACCCTTACTTGGCTAGAGAAGTTGATTGTTATCCTTATACTTCCGTTATTGATCTTTTACATCTAGCCGTGAAGGTTGATAGGAAGTTAAAGGCAAGAGACCAAGGAGGAGCTAGAGGAGGAAACCGAAGCTCAAGCACGCATCCCTATGGCCGAGATGCCCTAGCACCAAGGGAGAAGCCTAGTCTCGGTAATGGAGGAGAGCAAGGGAATCGAGGAGGAGTTCAAGCCATATCGAGTGCCAAGCCACCTAGCCCTCTCGGTAACCCTAAAGGAGGTACCCCTAACCCTTCTAATTTGTGAAATAGGGAAGTTGTGTGTTTTAAGTGCCAAGATAGAGGACACATGATGAAAGATTGCCCACATAGGAAAGCTCTCATGGTTGATCACTTAGGCAACACCAATTCTGAAATTGAGCATGAAAATGATGAGTGTTTGCATTTTGATTGTGATCCTATCTTAAATTCCTATGATGATTGTGATGATGAAGGCATTGAGTATGAACATGGTGAAAGTTTGATTGTGAGGAGAGCTTTGCATGTCAATCCAACTCCATGTGATGATAACCAACGAGAGAACTTATTTCATACTAGATGCTTAGTAAAGGGTAAGGTTTGTAATGTCATTATTGATGGTGGAAGTTGTTGTAATCTTGCTAGCACTGAATTGGTTGAAAAACTACAACTTTCCACTATACACCACCCTAGGCCCTATAAATTGCATTGGATGAATGATTGCGGTGCATTAAAAGTGAATAAGCAAGTTAAGGTTTCTTTTAAGCTAGGACATTATGAAGATGATGTTTTGTGTGATATAGTACCTATGCAAGCTTCTCACTTACTTTTTGGTCGTCCATGGCAATTTGATCGAAAAGTCTTACATGATGGTTTCACTAACCGCTATTCCTTTGAGTATAAGGGCAGGAACTTCACTCTAAAGCCAATGACCCCTACTCAAATAGCCGGGGAGTTTGAGAAGAAGGAAAGTGGAGGGTCGGTGCCATCAAAAGTGTTCCTTGCCGCCAAGAGGGAGTTCGTGGACAAGAACTTGGATTCGTGGTCGAATCCTTTCAAAGAAGGGGAGGTTGATGCGGGACCATCCAAGCTAAGGCCTTACACTCTTGTGAGCTATGCCCTAGCTCAAGAGCCGACGAGGCCTCAAGGAATCAATGCAGCCCAAGCCAACAAGCTAAGGCCTTACACTCTTGTGAGCTATGCCCTAGCTCAAGAACCGACGAGGCCTCAAGGAATCAACGCAGCCCAAGCCACGGACCCTTGTTTGGATTGATGCCGAGGTTGTACCGAGCACATGTGCCTACCTTTCTCCGTGAAGACCGGGTCCAAATACTAGCCGTTGACAGCCTTGCTAAGTGCTTAAGTGGCCAGCCATGAAGACCTATTCTTTAGGAGCCATGATTGAAGAAGTCAAGGCCACTTCCTATCTTTTAGGGATTTTATTTGCAATTTCTGAATTTGTTTTAATTTCCATTTAATTTTCTGAATTTCTTGCAATTTTCTGAATTTCTTTTGTTGTCATTTATTTTCAGCCTTTTCTATCTCCATTTAAGGCTATAAATAGCCTCCTAGGCCGGTTGTATTAGGCAACAAACCCATATTTGATTAATGAAAAGCATTGCTTTGCAAACACATTGTTTCTTGAGGATTCAAGAGAGAGACCGAGAGGATTCTTGGTGAATTGACCTTGCTTGGTTTGTCTTGTGTGTGTCGATCTTCGCTAGTTGATTGGTGCTATCAAGCTTTCACGAGCCCCTTTCTTGTGCTCCTAGGATACGTCCTAGGTTGTGTAAGATCGTAGAGATTGGTTAGCTAGTCGTTGGTTTAGGACTTTGTTCAATTGGGATCAAGGGTCTATTCGCTCGTTCTACCTAGACTTTCTCCTGCCCTATCTATCTTTTTCATTACCATTGTCGAGTCCTTTGAGTCTTTGTCGAGTCATTATTGTCTAACTTGTGTTCTTTGTGTTTTTGTGCTTGTTGTCGGAAGATCGGGACATCCACGGCTAATCCCCGTATCACGCACAAAGCTCCCATTACGACTTATAAACCATATAAACAAGTTTGGGACACATTTGTGCGAAAACAACACGGTTTTGGAGGATAAAGAAAGGTGACGCCAATACGGTCACTTTTGGTCCGAAAACTTCACGGAAAGCCTTTCGCACAGAAAGCTCCCATTATGATCTATAAACCATATAAACATGTTTGGGACACATTTGAGTGAAAACAACACAGTTTTTGTGGATAAAGAAAGGTGACACCGATATGGTCACTTTTGGTCTGAAAATTTCACAGAAACCTTTTCGCGCAGAAAGCTTCCATTATGACCTATAAACCATATAAACATGTTTGGGACACATTTGAGCGAAAACAACACAGTTTTGGTGGATAAAGAAAGGTGACGCCGATATTGTCACTTTTGGTCCGAAAATTTCACGGAAAGCTTTTCGCGCATAAAGCTCCCATTACGACTTATAAACCATATAAACATGTTTGGGACACATTTGAGCGAAAACAACACAATTTTGGTGGATAAAGAAAGGTGACGCCGATATGGTCACTTTTGGTCCGAAAATTTTACAGAAAGCTTTTCGCGCACAAAGCTCCCATTATGACCTATAAACCATATAAAGATGTTTGGGACACATTTGAGGGAAAACAACACAGTTTTTGTGGATAAAGAATGGTGACGCCGATATTGTCACTTTTGGTCCGAAAATTTCACGGAAAGCTGTTCGCGCACAAAGCTCCCATTATGACCTATAAACCATATAAACATGTTTGGGACACATTTTAGCGAAAAAAACACAATTTTTGTGGATAAAGAACGGTGACGCCGATATGGTCACTTTTGGTCCGAAAATTTCACGGAAAGCTTTTCGCGCACAAAGCTCCCATTATGACCTATAAACCATATAAACAAGTTTGGGACACATTTGTGCAAAAACAACACGGTTTTGGAGGATAAAGAAAGGTGACGCCGATATGGTCACTTTTGGTCCGAAAATTTCACGGAAAGCTTTTCGCGCACAAAGCTCCCATTATGACCTATAAACCATATAAAAATATTTGGGACACATTTGAGGGAAAACAACATAGTTTTTTGTGAATAAAGAAAGGTGACGCCGATATGGTCACTTTTGGTCCGAAAATTTCACGGAAAGCTTTTCGCGTACAAAGCTCCCATTATGACCTATAAACCATATAAACATGTTTGGGACACATTTGAGCGAAAAAAACACAATTTTTGTGGATAAAGAAAGGTGACGCCGATATGGTCACTTTTGGTCCGAAAAGTTCACGGAAAGCTTTTCGCGCACAAAGCTCCCATTATGACCTATAAACCATATAAACATGTTTGGGACACATTTGTACGAAAACAACACGGTTTTGGAGGATAAAGAAAGGTGACGCCAATATGGTCATTTTGGTCCGAAAACTTCACGGAAAGCTTTTCGCGCACAAAGCTCCCATTATGACCTATAAACCATATAAAAATATTTGGGACACATTTGAGCGAAAACAACACAGTTTTGGTGGATAAAGAAAGGTGACGCCGATATTGTCACTTTTGGTCCGAAAATTTCACGGAAAGCTTTTCGCGTACAAAGCTCCCATTATGACCTATAAACCATATAAACATGTTTGGGACACATTTAAGCGAAAACAACACAATTTTTGTGGATAAAGAAAGGTGACGCCGATATTGTCACTTTTGATCCGAAAATTTCACGGAAAGCTTTTCGCGCAAAAAGCTCCCAATATGACCTATAAACCATATAAACATGTTTGGGACACATTTGAGCGAAAACAACACAATTTTGGTGGATAAAGAAAGGTGTCGCCGATATGGTCACTTTTGGTCCGAAAATTTCACGAAAAGCTTTTCGCGCACAAAGCTCTCATTATGACCTATAAACCATATAAACATGTTTGGGACACATTTGAGCAAAAACAACACAGTTTTGGTGGATAAAGAAAGGTGACGCCGATATGGTCACTTTTGGTCCGAAAATTTTACGGAAAGCTTTTCGCGCACAAAGCTCCCATTATGACCTATAAACCATATAAACATATTTGGGACACATTTGAGGGAAAACAACATAGTTTTTTGTGGATAAAGAAAGGTGAAGTCGATATGGTCACTTTTGGTCCGAAAATTTCACGGAAAGCTTTTCGCTCAGAAAGCTACCATTACGACCTATAAACCATATAAACATGTTTGGGACACATTTGTGCGAAAACAACACAGTTTTGGTGGATAAAGAAAGGTGACGCTGATATGGTCACATTTGGTCAGAAAATTTCACGGAAAGCTTTTCGCGCACAAAGCTCCCATTATGACCTATAAACCATATAAAAATATTTGGGACACATTTGAGGGAAAACAACATAGTTTTTTGTGAATAAAGAAAGGTGACGCCGATATGGTCACTTTTGGTCCGAAAATTTCACGGAAAGCTTTTCGCGTACAAAGCTCCCATTATGACCTATAAACCATATAAACATGTTTGGGACACATTTGAGCGAAAAAAACACAATTTTTGTGGATAAAGAAAGGTGACGCCGATATGGTCACTTTTGGTCCGAAAAGTTCACGGAAAGCTTTTCGCGCACAAAGCTCCCATTATGACCTATAAACCATATAAACAAGTTTGGGACACATTTGTACGAAAACAACACGGTTTTGGAGGATAAAGAAAGGTGACGCCAATATGGTCACTTTTGGTCCGAAAACTTCACGGAAAGCTTTTCGCGCACAAAGCTCCCATTATGACCTATAAACCATATAAACATATTTGGGACACATTTGAGGGAAAACAACATAGTTTTTTGTGGATAAAGAAAGGTGACGCCGATATGGTCACTTTTGGTCCGAAAATTTCACGGAAAGCTTTTCGCGCACAAAGCTCCCATTATGACCTATAAACCATATAAACAAGTTTGGGACACATTTGTGCAAAAACAACACGGTTTTGGTGGATAAAGAAAGGTGACGCCGATATGGTCACTTTTGGTCCGAAAATTTTACGGAAAGCTTTTCGCACAGAAAGCTCCCATTATGATCTATAAACCATATAAACATGTTTGGGACACATTTGAGTGAAAACAACACAGTTTTTGTGGATAAAGAAAGGTGACACCGATATGGTCACTTTTGGTCTGAAAATTTCACAGAAACCTTTTCGCGCAGAAAGCTTCCATTATGACCTATAAACCATATAAACATGTTTGGGACACATTTGAGCGAAAACAACACAGTTTTGGTGGATAAAGAAAGGTGACGCCGATATTGTCACTTTTGGTCCGAAAATTTCACGGAAAGCTTTTCGCGCATAAAGCTCCCATTACGACTTATAAACCATATAAAAATGTTTGGGAGACATTTGAGCGAAAACAACACAATTTTAGTGGATAAAGAAAGGTGTCGCCGATATGGTCACTTTTGGTCCGAAAATTTCACGAAAAGCTTTTCGCGCACAAAGCTCTCATTATGACCTATAAACCATATAAACATGTTTGGGACACATTTGAGCGAAAACAACACAGTTTTGGTGGATAAAGAAAGGTGACGCCGATATGGTCACATTTGGTCAGAAAATTTCACGGAAAGCTTTTCGCGCACAAAGCTCCCATTATGACCTATAAACCATATAAACATATTTGGGACACATTTGAGGGAAAACAACATAGTTTTTTGTGGATAAAGAAAGGTGACGCCGATATGGTCACTTTTGGTCCGAAAATTTCACTGAAAGCTTTTCGCGCACAAAGCTCCCATTACGACTTATAAACCATATAAACAAGTTTGGGACACATTTGTGCGAAAACAACACGGTTTTGGAGGATAAAGAAAGGTGACGCCAATACGGTCACTTTTGGTCCGAAAACTTCACGGAAAGCCTTTCGCACAGAAAGCTCCCATTATGATCTATAAACCATATAAACATGTTTGGGACACATTTGAGTGAAAACAACACAGTTTTTGTGGATAAAGAAAGGTGACACCGATATGGTCACTTTTGGTCTGAAAATTTCATAGAAACCTTTTCGCGCAGAAAGCTTCCATTATGACCTATAAACCATATAAACATGTTTGGGACACATTTGAGCGAAAACAACAAAGTTTTGGTGGATAAAGAAAGGTGACGCCGATATTGTCACTTTTGGTCCGAAAATTTCACGGAAAGCTTTTCGCGCATAAAGCTCCCATTACGACTTATAAACCATATAAACATGTTTGGGACACATTTGAGCGAAAACAACACAATTTTGGTGGATAAAGAAAGGTGACGCCGATATGGTCACTTTTGGTCCGAAAATTTTACAGAAAGCTTTTCGCGCACAAAGCTCCCATTATGACCTATAAACCATATAAACATGTTTGGGACACATTTGAGGGAAAACAACACAGTTTTTGTGGATAAAGAATGGTGACGCCGATATTGTCACTTTTGGTCCGAAAATTTCACGGAAAGCTGTTCGCGCACAAAGCTCCCATTATGACCTATAAACCATATAAACATGTTTGGGACACATTTTAGCGAAAAAAACACAATTTTTGTGGATAAAGAACGGTGACGCCGATATGGTCACTTTTGGTCCGAAAATTTCACGGAAAGCTTTTCGCGCACAAAGCTCCCATTATGACCTATAAACCATATAAACAAGTTTGGGACACATTTGTGCAAAAACAACACGGTTTTGGAGGATAAAGAAAGGTGACGCCGATATGGTCACTTTTGGTCCGAAAATTTCACGGAAAGCTTTTCGCGCACAAAGCTCCCATTATGACCTATAAACCATATAAAAATATTTGGGACACATTTGAGGGAAAACAACATAGTTTTTTGTGAATAAAGAAAGGTGACGCCGATACGGTCACTTTTGGTCCGAAAATTTCACGGAAAGCTTTTCGCGTACAAAGCTCCCATTATGACCTATAAACCATATAAACATGATGGGACACATTTGAGCGAAAAAAACACAATTTTTGTGGATAAAGAAAGGTGACGCCGATATGGTCACTTTTGGTCCGAAAAGTTCACGGAAAGCTTTTCGCGCACAAAGCTCCCATTATGACCTATAAACCATATAAACAAGTTTGGGACACATTTGTACGAAAACAACACGGTTTTGGAGGATAAAGAAAGGTGACGCCAATATGGTCATTTTGGTCCGAAAACTTCACGGAAAGCTTTTCGCACATAAAGCTCCCATTATGATCTATAAACCATATAAACATGATTGGGACACATTTGACTGAAAACAACACAGTTTTTGTGGATAAAGAAAGGTGACACCGATATGGTCACTTTTGGTCTGAAAATTTCAAAGAAACCTTTTCGCGCAGAAAGCTTCCATTATGACCTATAAACCATATAAACATGTTTGGGACACATTTGAGCGAAAACAACACAGTTTTGCTGGATAAAGAAAGGTGACGCCGATATTGTCACTTTTGGTCCGAAAATTTCACGGAAAGCTTTTCGCGAATAAAGCTCCCATTACGACTTATAAACCATATAAAAATGTTTGGGAGACATTTGAGCGAAAACAACACAATTTTGGTGGATAAAGAAAGGTGTCGCCGATATGGTCACTTTTGGTCCGAAAATTTCACGAAAAGCTTTTCGCGCACAAAGCTCTCATTATGACCTATAAACCATATAAACATGTTTGGGACACATTTGAGTGAAAACAACACAGTTTTGGTGGATAAAGAAAGGTGACGCCGATATGGTCACATTTGGTCAGAAAATTTCACGGAAAGCTTTTCGCGCACAAAGCTCCCATTATGACCTATAAACCATATAAACATATTTGGGACACATTTGAGGGAAAACAACATAGTTTTTTGTGGATAAAGAAAGGTGACGCCGATATGGTCACTTTTGGTCCGAAAATTTCACTGAAAGCTTTTCGCGCACAAAGCTCCCATTACGACTTATAAACCATATAAACAAGTTTGGGACACATTTGTGCGAAAACAACACGGTTTTGGAGGATAAAGAAAGGTGACGCCAATACGGTCACTTTTGGTCCGAAAACTTCACGGAAAGCCTTTCGCACAGAAAGCTCCCATTATGATCTATAAACCATATAAACATGTTTGGGACACATTTGAGTGAAAACAACACAGTTTTTGTGGATAAAGAATGGTGACGCCGATATGGTCACTTTTGGTCCGAAAATTTCACAGAAAGCTTTTCGCGCACAAAGCTCCCATTATGACCTATAAACCATATAAACATGTTTGGGACACATTTGAGTGAAAACAACACAGTTTTTGTGGATAAAGAATGGTGACGCCGATATTGTCACTTTTGGTCCGAAAATTTCACGGAAAGCTGTTCGCGCACAAAGCTCCCATTATGACCTATAAACCATATAAACAAGTTTGGGACACATTTGTGCGAAAACAACACGGTTTTGGAGGATAAAGAAAGGTGACGCCAATATGGTCACTTTTGGTCCGAAAACCTCACGGAAAGCCTTTCGCACAGAAAGCTCCCATTATAATCTATAAACCATATAAACATGTTTGGGACACATTTGAGTGAAAACAACACAGTTTTTGTGGATAAAGAATGGTGACGCCGATATAGTCACTTTTGGTCCGAAAATTTCACGGAAAGCTTTTCGCGCACAAAGCTCCCATTATGACCTATAAACCATATAAACATGTTTGGGACACATTTGAGTGAAAACAACACAGTTTTTGTGGATAAAGAATGGTGACGCCGATATTGTCACTTTTGGTCCGAAAATTTCACGGAAAGCTGTTCGCGCACAAAGCTCCCATTATGACATATAAACCATATAAACATGTTTGGGACACATTTGAGCGAAAAAAACACAATTTTTGTGGATAAAGAAAGGTGACGCCGATATGGTCACTTTTGGTCCGAAAATTTCACGGAAAGCTTTTCGCGCACAAAGCTCCCATTACGACTTATAAACCATATAAACAAGTTTGGGACACATTTGTGCGAAAACAACACGGTTTTGGAGGATAAAGAAAGGTGACGCCAATACGGTCACTTTTGGTCCGAAAACTTCACGGAAAGCCTTTCGCACAGAAAGCTCCCATTATGATCTATAAACCATATAAACATGTTTGGGACACATTTGAGTGAAAACAACACAGTTTTTGTGGATAAAGAAAGGTGACACCGATATGGTCACTTTTGGTCTGAAAATTTCATAGAAACCTTTTCGCGCAGAAAGCTTCCATTATGACCTATAAACCATATAAACATGTTTGGGACACATTTGAGCGAAAACAACACAGTTTTGGTGGATAAAGAAAGGTGACGCCGATATTGTCACTTTTGGTCCGAAAATTTCACGGAAAGCTTTTCGCGCATAAAGCTCCCATTACGACTTATAAACCATATAAACATGTTTGGGACACATTTGAGCGAAAACAACACAATTTTGGTGGATAAAGAAAGGTGACGCCGATATGGTCACTTTTGGTCCGAAAATTTTACAGAAAGCTTTTCGCGCACAAAGCTCCCATTATGACCTATAAACCATATAAACATGTTTGGGACACATTTGAGGGAAAACAACACAGTTTTTGTGGATAAAGAATGGTGACGCCGATATTGTCACTTTTGGTCCGAAAATTTCACGGAAAGCTGTTCGCGCACAAAGCTCCCATTATGACCTATAAACCATATAAACATGTTTGGGACACATTTGAGCGAAAAAAACACAATTTTTGTGGATAAAGAACGGTGACGCCGATATGGTCACTTTTGGTCCGAAAATTTCACGGAAAGCTTTTCGCGCACAAAGCTCCCATTATGACCTATAAACCATATAAACAAGTTTGGGACACATTTGTGCAAAAACAACACGGTTTTGGAGGATAAAGAAAGGTGACGCCGATATGGTCACTTTTGGTCCGAAAATTTCACGGAAAGCTTTTCGCGCACAAAGCTCCCATTATGACCTATAAACCATATAAAAATATTTGGGACACATTTGAGGGAAAACAACATAGTTTTTTGTGAATAAAGAAAGGTGACGCCGATATGGTCACTTTTGGTCCGAAAATTTTACGGAAAGCTTTTCGCGTACAAAGCTCCCATTATGACCTATAAACCATATAAACATGTTTGGGACACATTTGAGCGAAAAAAACACAATTTTTGTGGATAAAGAAAGGTGACGCCGATATGGTCACTTTTGGTCCGAAAAGTTCACGGAAAGCTTTTCGCGCACAAAGCTCCCATTATGACCTATAAACCATATAAACAAGTTTGGGACACATTTGTACGAAAACAACACGGTTTTGGAGGATAAAGAAAGGTGACGCCAATATGGTCATTTTGGTCCGAAAACTTCACGGAAAGCTTTTTGCACAGAAAGCTCCCATTATGATCTATAAACCATATAAACATGATTGGGACACATTTGAGTGAAAACAACACAGTTTTTGTGGATAAAGAAAGGTGACACCGATATGGTCACTTTTGGTCTGAAAATTTCAAAGAAACCTTTTCGCGCAGAAAGCTTCCATTATGACCTATAAACCATATAAACATGTTTGGGACACATTTGAGCGAAAACAACACAGTTTTGCTGGATAAAGAAAGGTGACGCCGATATTGTCACTTTTGGTCCGAAAATTTCACGGAAAGCTTTTCGCGAATAAAGCTCCCATTACGACTTATAAACCATATAAAAATGTTTGGGAGACATTTGAGCGAAAACAACACAATTTTGGTGGATAAAGAAAGGTGTCGCCGATATGGTCACTTTTGGTCCGAAAATTTCACGAAAAGCTTTTCGCGCACAAAGCTCTCATTATGACCTATAAACCATATAAACATGTTTGGGACACATTTGAGTGAAAACAACACAGTTTTGGTGGATAAAGAAAGGTGACGCCGATATGGTCACATTTGGTCAGAAAATTTCACGGAAAGCTTTTCGCGCACAAAGCTCCCATTATGACCTATAAACCATATAAACATATTTGGGACACATTTGAGGGAAAACAACATAGTTTTTTGTGGATAAAGAAAGGTGACGCCGATATGGTCACTTTTGGTCCGAAAATTTCACTGAAAGCTTTTCGCGCACAAAGCTCCCATTACGACTTATAAACCATATAAACAAGTTTGGGACACATTTGTGCGAAAACAACACGGTTTTGGAGGATAAAGAAAGGTGACGCCAATACGGTCACTTTTGGTCCGAAAACTTCACGGAAAGCCTTTCGCACAGAAAGCTCCCATTATGATCTATAAACCATATAAACATGTTTGGGACACATTTGAGTGAAAACAACACAGTTTTTGTGGATAAAGAATGGTGACGCCGATATGGTCACTTTTGGTCCGAAAATTTCACGGAAAGCTTTTCGCGCACAAAGCTCCCATTATGACCTATAAACCATATAAACATGTTTGGGACACATTTGAGTGAAAACAACACAGTTTTTGTGGATAAAGAATGGTGACGCCGATATTGTCACTTTTGGTCCGAAAATTTCACGGAAAGCTGTTCGCGCACAAAGCTCCCATTATGACATATAAACCATATAAACATGTTTGGGACACATTTGAGCGAAAAAAACACAATTTTTGTGGATAAAGAAAGGTGACGCCGATATGGTCACTTTTGGTCCGAAAATTTCACGGAAAGCTTTTCGCGCACAAAGCTCCCATTATGACCTATAAACCATATAAAAATATTTGGGACACATTTGAGGGAAAACAACATAGTTTTTTGTGAATAAAGAAAGGTGACGCCGATATGGTCACTTTTGGTCCGAAAACTTCACGGAAAGCCTTTCGCACAGAAAGCTCCCATTATGATCTATAAACCATATAAACATGTTTGGGACACATTTGAGTGAAAACAACACAGTTTTTGTGGATAAAGAATGGTGACGCCGATATGGTCACTTTTGGTCCGAAAATTTCACGGAAAGCTTTTCGCGCACAAAGCTCCCATTATGACCTATAAACCATATAAACATGTTTGGGACACATTTGAGTGAAAACAACACAGTTTTTGTGGATAAAGAATGGTGACGCCGATATTGTCACTTTTGGTCCGAAAATTTCACGGAAAGCTGTTCGCGCACAAAGCTCCCATTATGACCTATAAACCATATAAACATGTTTGGGACACATTTGAGCGAAAAAAACACAATTTTTGTGGATAAAGAAAGGTGACGCCGATATGGTCACTTTTGGTCCGAAAATTTCACAGAAAGCTTTTCGCGCAGAAAGCTCCCATTATGACCTATAAACCATAAAAACATGTTTGGGACACATTTGAGCGAAAACAACACAGTTTTGGTGGATAAAGAAAGGTGACGCCGATATGGGCACTTTTGGTCCGAAAATTTTACGGAAAGCTTTTCGCGCACAAAGCTCCCATTATGACCTATAAACCATATAAACATATTTGGGACACATTTGAGGGAAAACAACATAGTTTTTTGTGGATAAAGAAAGGTGAAGTCGATATGGTCACTTTTGGTCCGAAAATTTCACGGAAAGCTTTTCGCTCAGAAAGCTACTATTACGACCTATAAACCATATAAACATGTTTGGGACACATTTGTGCGAAAACAACACAGTTTTGGTGGATAAAGAAAGGTGACGCCGATATGGTCACATTTGGTCAGAAAATTTCACGGAAAGCTTTTAGCGCACAAAGCTCCCATTATGACCTATAAACCATATAAAAATATTTGGGACACATTTGAGGGAAAACAGCATAGTTTTTTGTGAATAAAGAAAGGTGACGCCGATATGGTCACTTTTGGTCCGAAAATTTCACGGAAAGTTTTTCGCGTACAAAGCTCCCATTATGACCTATAAACCATATAAACATGTTTGGGACACATTTGAGCGAAAAAAACACAATTTTTGTGGATAAAGAAAGGTGACGCCGATATGGTCACTTTTGGTCCGAAAAGTTCACGGAAAGCTTTTCGCGCACAAAGCTCCCATTATGACCTATAAACCATATAAACAAGTTTGGGACACATTTGTACGAAAACAACACGGTTTTGGAGGATAAAGAAAGGTGACGCCAATATGGTCACTTTTGGTCCGAAAACTTCACGGAAAGCTTTTCGCACAGAAAGCTCCCATTATGATCTATAAACCATATAAACATGTTTGGGACACATTTGAGTGAAAACAACACAGTTTTTGTGGATAAAGAAAGGTGACACCGATATGGTCACTTTTGGTCTGAAAATTTCACAGAAACCTTTTCGCGCAGAAAGCTTCCATTATGACCTATAAACCATATAAACATGTTTGGGACACATTTGAGCGAAAACAACACAGTTTTGGTGGATAAAGAAAGGTGACGCCGATATGGTCACTTTTGGTCCGAAAATTTCACGGAAAGCTTTTCGCGGACAAAGCTCTCATTATGACCTATAAACCATATAAACATGTTTGGGACACATTTGAGCGAAAACAACACAATTTTTGTGGATAAAGACAGGTGATGCCGATATGGTCACTTTTGGTCCGAAAATTTCACGGAAAGCTTTTCGCGCAGAAAGCTACTATTACGACCTATAAACCATATAAACATGTTTGGGATACATTTGTGCGAAAACAAGACGGTTTTGGTGGGTAAATAAAGGTGACGCTGATATGGTCACTTTTGGTCTGAAAATTTCACGGAAACCTTTTCGCGCAGAAAGCTCCCATTATGACCTATAAACCATATAAACATGTTTGGGACTTATTTGAGCGAAAACAACACAGTTTTGGTGGATAAAAAAGGTGACGCCGATATGGTCACTTTTTGTCCGAAAATTTCATGGAAAGGTTTTCGCGCACAAAGCTCCCATTATGACCTATAAACCATATAAACATGTTTGGGACACATTTGAGAGAAAACAACACAGTTTTTGTGGATAAAGAAAGGGGATGTCGATATGGTCACTTTTGTTCCGAAAATTTCACGGAAAGCCTATCGCGCACAAAGCTCCCATTATGACCTATAAACCATATAAACATGTTTGGGACACATTTGAGCGAAAAAAACACAATTTTTGTGGATAAAGAAAGGTGACGCCGATATGGTCACTTTTGGTCCGAAAATTTCACGGAAAGCTTTTCGCGCACAAAGCTCCCATTATGACCTATAAACTATATAAAATGTTTGGGACACATTTGAGCGAAAACAACACAGTTTTGGTGGATAATGAAAGGTGACGCCGGTGTGGTCACATTTGGTCAGAAAATTTCACGGAAAGCTTTTCGCGCACAAAGCTCCCATTATGACCTATAAACCATATAAACATGTTTGGGACACATTTAAGCGAAAACAACACAGTTTTGGTGGATAAAGAAGGGTGACGTCTATATGGTCACTTTTAGTCCGAAAATTTCACGGAAAGCTTTTCGCGCAGAAAGCTACCATTATGACCTATAAACCATATAAACATGTTTGGGACACATTTGAGTGAAAACAACACAGTTTTGGTGGATAAAGAAAGGTGACGCCGATATGGTCACATTTGGTCAGAAAATTTCACGGAAAGCTTTTCGCGCACAAAGCTCCCATTATGACCTATAAACCATATAAACATATTTGGGACACATTTGAGGGAAAACAACATAGTTTTTTGTGGATAAAGAAAGGTGACGCCGATATGGTCACTTTTGGTCCGAAAATTTCACTGAAAGCTTTTCGCGCACAAAGCTCCCATTACGACTTATAAACCATATAAACAAGTTTGGGACACATTTGTGCGAAAACAACACGGTTTTGGAGGATAAAGAAAGGTGACGCCAATACGGTCACTTTTGGTCCGAAAACTTCACGGAAAGCCTTTCGCACAGAAAGCTCCCATTATGATCTATAAACCATATAAACATGTTTGGGACACATTTGAGTGAAAACAACACAGTTTTTGTGGATAAAGAATGGTGACGCCGATATGGTCACTTTTGGTCCGAAAATTTCTGATGAGGGACCATCCGAGCCTAGACCTCCTCCAAATGCACCAATGATGACGGATGGGCCAATGACTCGAGCTCGTGCCAAGAAGCTTCACCAAGCTCTTCTCAATCTCGTGAGTCATGCCTTAGCTAAAGAGGACTCGGAATCAACGCAGCCCAAGCTACGGACCCTTGTGCGGATTAGTGCCGAGGCTGTACCGAGCACCACGCAGCCCATTATAACCACTAACGGCTAGTTGTCCTAGTCTTTAGGCTTGTCCTAGATTTTAGGGATTCTATTTGCCATTTTCTGAATTTCTTTTAAGTTGCTGAATTTCTTTTAATTGTCATTTATTTTCAGCTTTTCTATTCCCATCTAAGGCTATAAATAGCCCCTAGGCCGGTTGTAATCACACACAACATTGATCATTTTTATTCATCTTATGAGCATTGCTTTGCAAGCCAAATTGTCTTGAGTGTTTCAAGATTGCCGAGAGTTCTTGGTGTTGAATCCGCTTGGTTTGTCTTGTGTGTGTCGATCTTCGCTAGTTGATTGGTGCTATCAAGCTCCCACGAGCCCCCTTCTCGTGCTCCTTGGATACGTCCCTGGTTGTGTGAGATTGTAGAGATTGGTTAGCTAGTCGTTGGTTTAGGACTTTGTTCAATTGGGATCAAGGGTCTATTCGCTCGTTCTACCTAGACTTTCTCATCCATTTATCCTTGCTTTGTCTAGTCATTTGAGTCTTTATTGAGTTCTTTCACATCTAACTTGTGACCTTTGTGTTTTTGTGCTTGTTGTCGAAAGATCGGGACATCCACGGCTAATCCCCGTATCAAATTGGTATCAGAGCTTCGGCTACCGACATCAAGTGTCTCATCTCCATTGTCATCATCAAAAAAAACTCAAAAACTCCATTGGAGTGCAAGGTTTGATCATCTCTTCTTTTGTTTGATTTTTCTTACTATTAGCATTGGTTGTTGTTGGTTTGCTTAGGCATTACCTTCTGCCGACCCCATCACCAATTCATCACCACCATACCGCCACCCTATCACCACCATCAGACCACCATTCGACCACCCTTTCATCACCACCAAGAAAAATCAGATTTTTGGTCTTCTATTTTTGCTATTTTCTGAAATTCAAAAGAAAAAGTCAAAAAAATCCCTACATTTTAGCCATACCATTTCCAGCTCCTATTTTTTAGCCACACTTCCATCCCAACAGCTCTATTAGTTACAAGGTCTCTTTTATTTTCATTTTCAGATTTTTCATTTGTTATTTAATTGCTGAAAGTCAAAAAAAAAAAAATCAGACTTCAAAAAAAAAAAAGAAAGAGAAGTCGACAGTGAAAAAAAAAAAGAGAAGAAAGAAAGAAAAAGAATTCAAAAAAAAAATCAGATTTGAGTTGCATTGTTGTTGATTGTTCTAAGTGTACAAGAGAAGTGCAAGAGTAAGCATTGCAAGTGAAAAAGAGCCATTGTGAGCCAAGAAAGCCTAAACACCATCTTACCATTCAACCTATCCTTAGCCTACCAACAACTATCTTGCTTGTAGTTTGAAGGTTAGACAAGGTTGATTTGATCAAGTTTTGTGCTTAGTCCTTTCTTACCATTTTATTCTTGTCTTTTGTTTCTATTATCTCTTGATCTCACTTTCTTTGATTCATTTCTGAAATTTTCAGCTTGGACCCTTATCATTGATTGTCTAGCTAATCTCTTTTGGTTAGAGGATTTTTGATTGTCCTTTTGACTAGCTTGAGTGATTGACTATCGTAAGACAAATTGCAACAACAAGCATTTCAGCACCAAAGGGAGAGGAGTGTCGAGAGCAAACACTTTTGAGGAAGTTTTTGTTTTGTCTAACCTTAACCTATTTACGTGTTTGTTTGAGTTGTGATGACTATAGGTAACAAATCACCAAGGTCGGAGACTTCCGAGCCCATTTCCCCGGAGTTGTTCAACATGTTGAACAAAATGAACAACAACATCACGACGTTGATGGAAAGGATGGCAGCCCTAGAGGCACGCCCTTCGACGTCCACGGAGATGCCTAGGGCACCCCAAGGCCAGCCTTCGGCTTCCGGACATCACAGCCGCGTTCCACCCCCGGAGCACACCCAAGACAACCGGGAAGATCCTCCTAGAACTCCTATTTATGCACGAAATACTCCACCGGAAGAGAACCCACCTCCTCGTGAGAGGCGTGGTCGTTTTAATCATTTTCGTGATGTGCAGGATGACTTTGAGCCCTATGAACACTTTGAGGGTTTCCAAGAAGAAGAGGATCAATGGGAGCGCCAATCGAGAAGGCATGAACAAGGACCCCGTCCACGGAGGCCCCGAGAGCCCGAGCAAGACGGAGTTGGCAAGGTCAAGGTCACAATCCCACCTTTTGAGGGAAAGTGCGATCCGGACACTTACCTCGAATGGGAGACCAAGATCGAGCACATTTGGAGCTGCCACAACTTCACCGATTACAAGAAGGTACAACTAGCCACCCTTGAATTTAGCGGTTTTGCACTAATATGGTGGGATACCCTTGTGAAGGAAAGGAGAAGAGCCCTAGACGCACCCGTAGCCACGTGGGAACAAATGAAGGCACTCATGAGGGCACGATTCATCCCTCAACACTACGCTAGGGAACTCAAGCAGCGGCTTGAGAACCTCAAGCAAGGTTCCATGAGTGTGGAGGAAGCATTCAATGCCATGCAATTGGCTATGGCAAGGGCAAACGTGGTAGAAGATGAGGAAGACACCAATGCTCGGTTCTTAAGAATCCTACACCCTTACTTGGCTAGAGAAGTTGATTGTTATCCTTATAATACTAGCATTGATCTCTTACATTTAGCCGTGAAGGTTGATAGGAAATTGAAGGCAAGAAGCTTAGGAGCTCAAGGAAACCGGAGCTCGGGAAGCCAAAGCTATCAAGGCCGCCGAGTCACACCACCCTACGGGAGAGAGCCCTCGGTACCGAGGCAAGGCCCCGGGCATGGGGGAGAAGCAAGGACCGGGAGTGGATACCGCGGGACGCCAAATCACGCAGCCGCGAGCGCGGGAGCGACGAATGGCACTCGGACCCCGAGTAACACCACCGGTAACACCAAGGGAGGTAACCCTAACCCTTCCGCCTCTAGAAATAGGGAAATTGTGTGTTTCAAGTGCCAAGATAGAGGCCATATGATGAAGGATTGCCCACATAGGAAAACTCTTATACTAGATCACCAAGGCAACACTTGTGAAGATGATATTGAGCATGATGAAGTTGATGAGTGTTTGCATGATGATTGTGATGCTAATGTGAATTCCTATGATGACTATGATGATAATGACTGCATTGAGTATGAACATGGTGAATGTTTGATTGCTAGGAGAGCCTTGCATGCTAAACCAACCCCATGTGATGATAACCAAAGAGAAAACTTATTTCATACAAGATGTTTAGTCAAAGGCAAGGTTTGTGATGTAATTGTTGATGGAGGTAGTTGTTGCAATATTGCTAGTGTAGAAATGGTTGAAAAGTTACAACTTCCTACTATACATCACCCTAGGCCTTATAAGTTGCATTGGATGAACGATTGTGGTGCATTGAAAGTAAACAAGCAAGTTAAGGTTTCTATTAAACTAGGACATTATGAAGATGATGTGTTATGTGATATAGTGCCCATGCAAGCTTGTCATATTCTTCTTGGTCGTCCATGGCAATTTGATCGCAAGGTCTTACATGATGGTTTCACTAACCGCTATTCTTTTGTGCATAAGGGAAAGAACATCACTCTCAAGCCCATGACACCCACGCAAGTGGCCGACGAGTTTGAGAAGAAGAAGGTAAGTGAAGGTAAGACACAAGGGCCGGCTCCATCGAGCCAAAACACAAGCCCTCGAGCCCCAAATGTTCTCTTTGCATCAAAGGGAGGATTTGAGGACGAGTACTTGGATGGGGAAACGACACTCATGCTCTTATGCAAAGAGTTGAGTTTGTTAAGTGAGGAGCTTCGAGCCACCTTACCCCCACGGATCTTGGCCCTACTTGAGGAATATAGGGATGTATTCCCCGAAGAGATCCCAACCGGCCTGCCCCCTATCCGAGGGATTGAGCATCAAATTGATCTCATGCCTGGGGCTTCTTTGCCTAATAGGCCGGCTTATAGGATGAATCCTACCGAGACCCAAGAGGTCCAATCCCAAGTTCAAGAATTGTTGGACAAGGGATACGTACGAGAGAGCAAGAGTCCTTGTGCCGTTCCGGTGTTGCTAGTGCCGAAGAAAGACAACACATGGAGAATGTGCGTCGATTGTCGAGCCATTAACAACATCACGGTCAAGTATAGACACCCCATCCCTCGTCTAGATGACATGCTAGATGAACTACATGGTGCTACTCTATTTTCTAAGATAGATTTGAAGAGTGGATACCATCAAATAAGGATGAGAGAAGGGGATGAGTGGAAAACAGCCTTCAAGACCAAATTTGGTCTATATGAATGGCTTGTTATGCCATTCGGTCTAACTAATGCTCCAAGTACATTTATGCGTCTTATGAATCATGTGCTTAGGAATTTTATAGGGAAATTTGTTGTTGTATATTTTGATGATATTTTGATTTACAGCAAGTCTTCCGAAGAACATGAAGCACATTTAAGGGAAGTACTCTCTACACTTCGATTAGAGCACTTGTATGCTAATTTAAAGAAATGTGAATTGTGCACTAATCAAGTCTCTTTTCTTGGTTTTGTAGTGAACAGCAAAGGACTACAAGTGGATGAGGCCAAGATCAAGGCAATACAAGAATGGCCTACACCTAGCACAATCGGCCAAGTTAGGAGCTTCCATGGCCTTGCAAGCTTCTATAGACGATTTGTGAAGGATTTCAGCTCAATTGCCGCCCCTCTCACTGAAGTAACCAAGAAAAGGAGTGAGTTTCATTGGGGAACAGCTCAAGAAAAAGCGTTTTACACCCTCAAGCAAAGGTTGACCGAGGCACCACTCTTAGCCCTTCCGGACTTCACCAAGCCATTTGAAGTGGAATGTGATGCTAGTGGAGTTGGAATAGGTGGCGTGCTCATGCAAGAAGGTAAACCCATTGCTTATTTTTCAGAGAAGCTAAAAGGTGCTAGTCTTAATTATTCTACATATGATAAGGAACTTTATGCCCTTTTTAGAGTACTTAAGACTTGGCAACACTACCTATGGCCTAGAGAGTTTGTTTTGAAAACAGATCATGAATCTTTGAAACATTTTAAGAGCCAAGACAAGCTTGATAGGAGACATGGTAGATGGATGGAGTTTATTGAAACATTTCCTTATGTGATTAAATATAAGAAGGGTAAAGACAATATAGTTGCCGATGCCCTATCTAGGAGATACACCTTGTTAACTACCTTAGACTCTAGAGTATTAGGCTTTGCTTATATTAAAGAGTTATATGTGGATGACTTGGATTTTGGAGATGTTTTCAATAAGTGTGCCGAAAAGGGTTCATTTGAGAGCTTTTATGTCTTTGAGGGATTTTTGTTTAGAAAGGATAAAGTTTGTATCCCTAGATGTTCCCTTAGGCTATTGTTAGTTGATGAAGCACACCGTGGAGGACTTATGGGACACTTTGGCCGAGATAAGACATACCACACCCTTAGGAATCATTTCTATTGGCCACATATGTTAAGGGATGTAGAGCATTGTCTTAAGAGATGCCTTGAGTGCCTTAGAGCCAAATCTAGGTTAATGCCCCATGGATTGTATACCCCTTTGCCTACACCTACAGCCCCTTGGGAAGACATATCGATGGATTTTATTGTGGGGTTACCTAGGACTAAGAAGGGGAGAGATTCGATCTTTGTGGTTGTTGATCGTTTCTCTAAAATGGCACATTTTATAGCTTGTCATAAAACCGATGATGCCTCTAATGTAGCTGATTTGTTCTTTAGAGAAATTGTTAGGTTACATGGCATTCCGAGGACCATAGTTAGTGACCGTGACACTAAGTTCCTAAGTTGTTTTTGGAAGACATTATGGCATAAAATGGGAACTAAGTTGTTATTTTCTACCTCTAGCCACCCTCAAACCGATGGGCAAACCGAGGT
Source organism: Persicaria maculosa (assembly GCA_963922045.1). Taxonomy (NCBI): domain Eukaryota; kingdom Viridiplantae; phylum Streptophyta; class Magnoliopsida; order Caryophyllales; family Polygonaceae; genus Persicaria; species Persicaria maculosa. The sequence goes on along the minus strand of OY998264.1, from coordinate 23,369,949 downwards.
CACCAATAGAACGCTAACTACCATCCTTAGAGCTATAATCAAGAAAAACCTTAGGTTGTGGGAGGAAGCTTTGCCACATGTGGAATTTGCTTATAATCGAACCATGCATTCATCTACTAAGCTTACTCCATTTGAATGTGTTTATGGCACTAACCCACTAACCCCACTAGATCTAGCCCCATATCCTATGAGGGAAAAGGAGTCTTTTGACGCAGGTAAGCATGTGGAGTTCATCAAGGAGTTGCACGAACGTACGAGGCTAAAGCTTGTGCAAAAGGCCGAGTACAATGCCACAAGAGCTAACAAGGGACGGCGTCAAGTGATCTTCCAACCCGGATATCTTGTGTGGGTTCACCTAAGGAAGGAGAGGTTCCCGGAGCATAGAAAGAGCAAGTTGTCACCACGTGGAGATGGACCTTTCAAGGTGCTTCAACGAATTGGAGACAATGCATACAAATTGGAGCTCCCGGGAGAGTATGGTGTGAGTGCCACCTTCAATGTGGCTGATTTGGTGCCTTATCTAGCTATTGATGAAGACTTAGGTTCGTGGTCGAACCCTTTTCAAGAAGGGGAGGATGATGAGGGACCATCCGAGCCTAGACCTCCTCCAAATGCACCAATGATGACGGATGGGCCAATGACTCGAGCTCGTGCCAAGAAGCTTCACCAAGCTCTTCTCAATCTCGTGAGTCATGCCTTAGCTAAAGAGGACTCGGAATCAACGCAGCCCAAGCTACGGACCCTTGTGCGGATTAGTGCCGAGGCTGTACCGAGCACCACGCAGCCCATTATAACCACTAACGGCTAGTTGTCCTAGTCTTTAGGCTTGTCCTAGATTTTAGGGATTCTATTTGCCATTTTCTGAATTTCTTTTAAGTTGCTGAATTTCTTTTAATTGTCATTTATTTTCAGCTTTTCTATTCCCATCTAAGGCTATAAATAGCCCCTAGGCCGGTTGTAATCACACACAACATTGATCATTTTTATTCATCTTATGAGCATTGCTTTGCAAGCCAAATTGTCTTGAGTGTTTCAAGATTGCCGAGAGTTCTTGGTGTTGAATCCGCTTGGTTTGTCTTGTGTGTGTCGATCTTCGCTAGTTGATTGGTGCTATCAAGCTCCCACGAGCCCCCTTCTCGTGCTCCTTGGATACGTCCCTGGTTGTGTGAGATTGTAGAGATTGGTTAGCTAGTCGTTGGTTTAGGACTTTGTTCAATTGGGATCAAGGGTCTATTCGCTCGTTCTACCTAGACTTTCTCATCCATTTATCCTTGCTTTGTCTAGTCATTTGAGTCTTTATTGAGTTCTTTCACATCTAACTTGTGACCTTTGTGTTTTTGTGCTTGTTGTCGAAAGATCGGGACATCCACGGCTAATCCCCGTATCAATTTCACGGAAAGCTTTTCGCGCACAAAGCTCCCATTATGACCTATAAACCATATAAACATGTTTGGGACACATTTGAGTGAAAACAACACAGTTTTTGTGGATAAAGAATGGTGACGCCGATATTGTCACTTTTGGTCCGAAAATTTCACGGAAAGCTGTTCGCGCACAAAGCTCCCATTATGACCTATAAACCATATAAACAAGTTTGGGACACATTTGTGCGAAAACAACACGGTTTTGGAGGATAAAGAAAGGTGACGCCAATATGGTCACTTTTGGTCCGAAAACCTCACGGAAAGCCTTTCGCACAGAAAGCTCCCATTATAATCTATAAACCATATAAACATGTTTGGGACACATTTGAGTGAAAACAACACAGTTTTTGTGGATAAAGAATGGTGACGCCGATATAGTCACTTTTGGTCCGAAAATTTCACGGAAAGCTTTTCGCGCACAAAGCTCCCATTATGACCTATAAACCATATAAACATGTTTGGGACACATTTGAGTGAAAACAACACAGTTTTTGTGGATAAAGAATGGTGACGCCGATATTGTCACTTTTGGTCCGAAAATTTCACGGAAAGCTGTTCGCGCACAAAGCTCCCATTATGACATATAAACCATATAAACATGTTTGGGACACATTTGAGCGAAAAAAACACAATTTTTGTGGATAAAGAAAGGTGACGCCGATATGGTCACTTTTGGTCCGAAAATTTCACGGAAAGCTTTTCGCGCACAAAGCTCCCATTATGACCTATAAACCATATAAACAAGTTTGGGACACATTTGTGCGAAAACAACACGGTTTTGGAGGATAAAGAAAGGTGACGCCAATATGGTCACTTTTGGTCCGAAAACTTCACGGAAAGCCTTTCGCACAGAAAGCTCCCATTATGATCTATAAACCATATAAACATGTTTGGGACACATTTGAGTGAAAACAACACAGTTTTTGTGGATAAAGAATGGTGACGCCGATATGGTCACTTTTGGTCCGAAAATTTCACGGAAAGCTTTTCGCGCACAAAGCTCCCATTATGACCTATAAACCATATAAACATGTTTGGGACACATTTGAGTGAAAACAACACAGTTTTTGTGAATAAAGAATGGTGACGCCGATATTGTCACTTTTGGTCCGAAAATTTCACGGAAAGCTGTTCGCGCACAAAGCTCCCATTATGACCTATAAACCATATAAACATGTTTGGGACACATTTGAGCGAAAAAAACACAATTTTTGTGGATAAAGAAAGGTGACGCCGATATGGTCACTTTTGGTCCGAAAATTTCACAGAAAGCTTTTCGCGCAGAAAGCTCCCATTATGACCTATAAACCATAAAAACATGTTTGGGACACATTTGAGCGAAAACAACACAGTTTTGGTGGATAAAGAAAGGTGACGCCGATATGGGCACTTTTGGTCCGAAAATTTTACGGAAAGCTTTTCGCGCACAAAGCTCCCATTATGACCTATTGATACGGGGATTAGCCGTGGATGTCCCGATCTTCCGACAACAAGCACAAAAACACAAAGAACACAAGTTAGACAATAATGACTCGACAAAGACTCAAAGGACTCGACAATGGTAATGAAAAAGATAGATAGGGCAGGAGAAAGTCTAGGTAGAACGAGCGAATAGACCCTTGATCCCAATTGAACAAAGTCCTAAACCAACGACTAGCTAACCAATCTCTACGATCTTACACAACCTAGGACGTATCCTAGGAGCACAAGAAAGGGGCTCGTGAAAGCTTGATAGCACCAATCAACTAGCGAAGATCGACACACACAAGACAAACCAAGCAAGGTCAATTCACCAAGAATCCTCTCGGTCTCTCTCTTGAATCCTCAAGAAACAATGTGTTTGCAAAGCAATGCTTTTCATTAATCAAATATGGGTTTGTTGCCTAATACAACCGGCCTAGGAGGCTATTTATAGCCTTAAATGGAGATAGAAAAGGCTGAAAATAAATGACAACAAAAGAAATTCAGAAAATTGCAAGAAATTCAGAAAATTAAATGGAAATTAAAACAAATTCAGAAATTGCAAATAAAATCCCTAAAAGATAGGAAGTGGCCTTGACTTCTTCAATCATGGCTCCTAAAGAATAGGTCTTCATGGCTGGCCACTTGAGCACTTAGCAAGGCTGTCAACGGCTAGTATTTGGACCCGGTCTTCACGGAGCAAGGTAGGCACATGTGCTCGGTACAACCTCGGCATCAATCCAAACAAGGGTCCGTGGCTTGGGCTGCGTTGATTCCTTGAGGCCTCGTCGGTTCTTGAGCTAGGGCATAGCTCACAAGAGTGTAAGGCCTTAGCTTGTTGGCTTGGGCTGCATTGATTCCTTGAGGCCTCGTCGGCTCTTGAGCTAGGGCATAGCTCACAAGAGTGTAAGGCCTTAGCTTGGATGGTCCCGCATCAACCTCCCCTTCTTTGAAAGGATTCGACCACGAATCCAAGTTCTTGTCCACGAACTCCCTCTTGGCGGCAAGGAACACTTTTGATGGCACCGACCCTCCACTTTCCTTCTTCTCAAACTCCCCGGCTATTTGAGTAGGGGTCATTGGCTTTAGAGTGAAGTTCCTGCCCTTATACTCAAAGGAATAGCGGTTAGTGAAACCATCATGTAAGACTTTTCGATCAAATTGCCATGGACGACCAAAAAGTAAGTGAGAAGCTTGCATAGGTACTATATCACACAAAACATCATCTTCATAATGTCCTAGCTTAAAAGAAACCTTAACTTGCTTATTCACTTTTAATGCACCGCAATCATTCATCCAATGCAATTTATAGGGCCTAGGGTGGTGTATAGTGGAAAGTTGTAGTTTTTCAACCAATTCAGTGCTAGCAAGATTACAACAACTTCCACCATCAATAATGACATTACAAACCTTACCCTTTACTAAGCATCTAGTATGAAATAAGTTCTCTCGTTGGTTATCATCACATGGAGTTGGATTGACATGCAAAGCTCTCCTCACAATCAAACTTTCACCATGTTCATACTCAATGCCTTCATCATCACAATCATCATAGGAATTTAAGATAGGATCACAATCAAAATGCAAACACTCATCATTTTCATGCTCAATTTCAGAATTGGTGTTGCCTAAGTGATCAACCATGAGAGCTTTCCTATGTGGGCAATCTTTCATCATGTGTCCTCTATCTTGGCACTTAAAACACACAACTTCCCTATTTCGCAAATTAGAAGGGTTAGGGGTACCTCCTTTAGGGTTACCGAGAGGGCTAGGTGGCTTGGCACTCGATATGGCTTGAACTCCTCCTCGATTCCCTTGCTCTCCTCCATTACCGAGACTAGGCTTCTCCCTTGGTGCTAGGGCATCTCGGCCATAGGGCTGCGTGCTTGAGCTTCGGTTTCCTCCTCTAGCTCCTCCTTGGTCTCTTGCCTTTAACTTCCTATCAACCTTCACGGCTAGATGTAAAAGATCAATAACGGAAGTATAAGGATAACAATCAACTTCTCTAGCCAAGTAAGGGTGTAGGATTCTTAAGAACCGAGCATTGGTGTCTTCCTCATCTTCTACCACGTTTGCCCTTGCCATAGCCAATTGCATGGCATTGAATGCTTCCTCCACACTCATGGAACCTTGCTTGAGGTTCTCAAGCCGCTGCTTGAGTTCCCTAGCGTAGTGTTGAGGGATGAATCGTGCCCTCATGAGTGCCTTCATTTGTTCCCACGTGGCTACGGGTGCGTCTAGGGCTCTTCTCCTTTCCTTCACAAGGGTATCCCACCATATTAGTGCAAAACCGCTAAATTCAAGGGTGGCTAGTTGTACCTTCTTGTAATCGGTGAAGTTGTGGCAGCTCCAAATGTGCTCGATCTTGGTCTCCCATTCGAGGTAAGTGTCCGGATCGCACTTTCCCTCAAAAGGTGGGATTGTGACCTTGACCTTGCCAACTCCGTCTTGCTCGGGCTCTCGGGGCCTCCGTGGACGGGGTCCTTGTTCATGCCTTCTCGATTGGCGCTCCCATTGATCCTCTTCTTCTTGGAAACCCTCAAAGTGTTCATAGGGCTCAAAGTCATCCTGCACATCACGAAAATGATTAAAACGACCACGCCTCTCACGAGGAGGTGGGTTCTCTTCCGGTGGAGTATTTCGTGCATAAATAGGAGTTCTAGGAGGATCTTCCCGGTTGTCTTGGGTGTGCTCCGGGGGTGGAACACGGCTGTGATGTCCGGAAGCCGAAGGCTGGCCTTGGGGTGCCCTAGGCATCTCCGTGGACGTCGAAGGGCGTGCCTCTAGGGCTGCCATCCTTTCCATCAACGTCGTGATGTTGTTGTTCATTTTGTTCAACATGTTGAACAACTCCGGGGAAATGGGCTCGGAAGTCTCCGACCTTGGTGATTTGTTACCTATAGTCATCACAACTCAAACAAACACGTAAATAGGTTAAGGTTAGACAAAACAAAAACTTCCTCAAAAGTGTTTGCTCTCGGCACTCCTCTCCCTTTGGTGCTGAAATGCTTGTTGTTGCAATTTGTCTTACGATAGTCAATCACTCAAGCTAGTCAAAAGGACAATCAAAAATCCTCTAACCACAAGAGATTAGCTAGACAATCAATGATAAGGTTCCAAGCTGAAAATTTCAGAAATGAATCAAAGAAAGTGAGATCAAGAGATAATAGAAACAAGGGACAAGAATAAAATGGTAAGAAAGGACTAAGCACAAAACTTGATCAAATCAACCTTGTCTAACCTTCAAACTACAAGCAAGATAGTTGTTGGTAGGCTAAGGATAGGTTGAATGGTAAGATGGTGTTTAGGCTTTCTTGGCTCACAATGGCTCTTGTTCACTTGCAATGCTTACTCTTGCACTTCTCTTGTACACTTAGAACAATCAACAACAATGCAACTCAAATCTGATTTTTTTTTTTTTCTAAATTCTTTTTCTTTCTTTCTTCTCTTTTTTTTTTTCACTGTCGACTTCTCTTTCTTTTTTTTTGAAGTCTGATTTTTTTTTTTTTTTGACTTTCAGCAATTAAATAACAAATGAAAAATCTGAAAATGAAAATAAAAGAGACCTTGTAACTAATAGAGCTGTTGGGATGGAAGTGTGGCTAAAAAATAGGAGCTGGAAATGGTATGGCTAAAATGTAGGGATTTTTTTGACTTTTTCTTTTGAATTTCAGAAAATAGCAAAAATAGAAGACCAAAAATCTGATTTTTCTTGGTGGTGATGAAAGGGTGGTCGAATGGTGGTCTGATGGTGGTGATAGGGTGGCGGTATGGTGGTGATGAATTGGTGATGGGGTCGGCAGAAGGTAATGCCTAAGCAAACCAACAACAACCAATGCTAATAGTAAGAAAAATCAAACAAAAGAAGAGATGATCAAACCTTGCACTCCAATGGAGTTTTTGAGTTTTTTTTTGATGATGACAATGGAGATGAGACACTTGATGTCGGTAGCCGAAGCTCTGATACCAATTTGATACGGGGATTAGCCGTGGATGTCCCGATCTTCCGACAACAAGCACAAAAACACAAAGAACACAAGTTAGACAATAATGACTCGACAAAGACTCAAAGGACTCGACAATGGTAATGAAAAAGATAGATAGGGCAGGAGAAAGTCTAGGTAGAACGAGCGAATAGACCCTTGATCCCAATTGAACAAAGTCCTAAACCAACGACTAGCTAACCAATCTCTACGATCTTACACAACCTAGGACGTATCCTAGGAGCACAAGAAAGGGGCTCGTGAAAGCTTGATAGCACCAATCAACTAGCGAAGATCGACACACACAAGACAAACCAAGCAAGGTCAATTCACCAAGAATCCTCTCGGTCTCTCTCTTGAATCCTCAAGAAACAATGTGTTTGCAAAGCAATGCTTTTCATTAATCAAATATGGGTTTGTTGCCTAATACAACCGGCCTAGGAGGCTATTTATAGCCTTAAATGGAGATAGAAAAGGCTGAAAATAAATGACAACAAAAGAAATTCAGAAAATTGCAAGAAATTCAGAAAATTAAATGGAAATTAAAACAAATTCAGAAATTGCAAATAAAATCCCTAAAAGATAGGAAGTGGCCTTGACTTCTTCAATCATGGCTCCTAAAGAATAGGTCTTCATGGCTGGCCACTTGAGCACTTAGCAAGGCTGTCAACGGCTAGTATTTGGACCCGGTCTTCACGGAGCAAGGTAGGCACATGTGCTCGGTACAACCTCGGCATCAATCCAAACAAGGGTCCGTGGCTTGGGCTGCGTTGATTCCTTGAGGCCTCGTCGGTTCTTGAGCTAGGGCATAGCTCACAAGAGTGTAAGGCCTTAGCTTGTTGGCTTGGGCTGCATTGATTCCTTGAGGCCTCGTCGGCTCTTGAGCTAGGGCATAGCTCACAAGAGTGTAAGGCCTTAGCTTGGATGGTCCCGCATCACCTATAAACCATATAAACATATTTGGGACACATTTGAGGGAAAACAACATAGTTTTTTGTGGATAAAGAAAGGTGAAGTCGATATGGTCACTTTTGGTCCGAAAATTTCACGGAAAGCTTTTCGCTCAGAAAGCTACTATTACGACCTATAAACCATATAAACATGTTTGGGACACATTTGTGCGAAAACAACACAGTTTTGGTGGATAAAGAAAGGTGACGCCGATATGGTCACATTTGGTCAGAAAATTTCACGGAAAGCTTTTAGCGCACAAAGCTCCCATTATGACCTATAAACCATATAAAAATATTTGGGACACATTTGAGGGAAAACAACATAGTTTTTTGTGAATAAAGAAAGGTGACGCCGATATGGTCACTTTTGGTCCGAAAATTTCACGGAAAGTTTTTCGCGTACAAAGCTCCCATTATGACCTATAAACCATATAAACATGTTTGGGACACATTTGAGCGAAAAAAACACAATTTTTGTGGATAAAGAAAGGTGACGCCGATATGGTCACTTTTGGTCCGAAAAGTTCACGGAAAGCTTTTCGCGCACAATGCTCCCATTATGACCTATAAACCATATAAACAAGTTTGGGACACATTTGTACGAAAACAACACGGTTTTGGAGGATAAAGAAAGGTGACGCCAATATGGTCACTTTTGGTCCGAAAACTTCACGGAAAGCTTTTCGCACAGAAAGCTCCCATTATGATCTATAAACCATATAAACATGTTTGGGACACATTTGAGTGAAAACAACACAGTTTTTGTGGATAAAGAAAGGTGACACCGATATGGTCACTTTTGGTCTGAAAATTTCACAGAAACCTTTTCGCGCAGAAAGCTTCCATTATGACCTATAAACCATATAAACATGTTTGGGACACATTTGAGCGAAAACAACACAGTTTTGGTGGATAAAGAAAGGTGACGCCGATATGGTCACTTTTGGTCCGAAAATTTCACGGAAAGCTTTTCGCGGACAAAGCTCTCATTATGACCTATAAACCATATAAACATGTTTGGGACACATTTGAGCGAAAACAACACAATTTTTGTGGATAAAGACAGGTGATGCCGATATGGTCACTTTTGGTCCGAAAATTTCACGGAAAGCTTTTCGCGCAGAAAGCTACTATTACGACCTATAAACCATATAAACATGTTTGGGATACATTTGTGCGAAAACAAGACGGTTTTGGTGGGTAAATAAAGGTGACGCTGATATGGTCACTTTTGGTCTGAAAATTTCACGGAAACCTTTTCGCGCAGAAAGCTCCCATTATGACCTATAAACCATATAAACATGTTTGGGACTTATTTGAGCGAAAACAACACAGTTTTGGTGGATAAAAAAGGTGACGCCGATATGGTCACTTTTTGTCCGAAAATTTCATGGAAAGGTTTTCGCGCACAAAGCTCCCATTATGACCTATAAACCATATAAACATGTTTGGGACACATTTGAGAGAAAACAACACAGTTTTTGTGGATAAAGAAAGGGGATGTCGATATGGTCACTTTTGTTCCGAAAATTTCACTGAAAGCCTATCGCGCACAAAGCTCCCATTATGACCTATAAACCATATAAACATGTTTGGGACACATTTGAGCGAAAAAAACACAATTTTTGTGGATAAAGAAAGGTGACGCCGATATGGTCACTTTTGGTCCGAAAATTTCACGGAAAGCTTTTCGCGCACAAAGCTCCCATTATGACCTATAAACTATATAAAATGTTTGGGACACATTTGAGCGAAAACAACACAGTTTTGGTGGATAATGAAAGGTGACGCCGGTGTGGTCACATTTGGTCAGAAAATTTCACGGAAAGCTTTTCGCGCACAAAGCTCCCATTACGACTTATAAACCATATAAACAAGTTTGGGACACATTTGTGCGAAAACAACACGGTTTTGGAGGATAAAGAAAGGTGACGCCAATACGGTCACTTTTGGTCCGAAAACTTCACGGAAAGCCTTTCGCACAGAAAGCTCCCATTATGATCTATAAACCATATAAACATGTTTGGGACACATTTGAGTGAAAACAACACAGTTTTTGTGGATAAAGAATGGTGACGCCGATATGGTCACTTTTGGTCCGAAAATTTCACGGAAAGCTTTTCGCGCACAAAGCTCCCATTATGACCTATAAACCATATAAACATGTTTGGGACACATTTGAGTGAAAACAACACAGTTTTTGTGGATAAAGAATGGTGACGCCGATATTGTCACTTTTGGTCCGAAAATTTCACGGAAAGCTGTTCGCGCACAAAGCTCCCATTATGACCTATAAACCATATAAACAAGTTTGGGACACATTTGTGCGAAAACAACACGGTTTTGGAGGATAAAGAAAGGTGACGCCAATATGGTCACTTTTGGTCCGAAAACCTCACGGAAAGCCTTTCGCACAGAAAGCTCCCATTATAATCTATAAACCATATAAACATGTTTGGGACACATTTGAGTGAAAACAACACAGTTTTTGTGGATAAAGAATGGTGACGCCGATATAGTCACTTTTGGTCCGAAAATTTCACGGAAAGCTTTTCGCGCACAAAGCTCCCATTATGACCTATAAACCATATAAACATGTTTGGGACACATTTGAGTGAAAACAACACAGTTTTTGTGGATAAAGAATGGTGACGCCGATATTGTCACTTTTGGTCCGAAAATTTCACGGAAAGCTGTTCGCGCACAAAGCTCCCATTATGACATATAAACCATATAAACATGTTTGGGACACATTTGAGCGAAAAAAACACAATTTTTGTGGATAAAGAAAGGTGACGCCGATATGGTCACTTTTGGTCCGAAAATTTCACGGAAAGCTTTTCGCGCACAAAGCTCCCATTATGACCTATAAACTATATAAAATGTTTGGGACACATTTGAGCGAAAACAACACAGTTTTGGTGGATAATGAAAGGTGACGCCGGTGTGGTCACATTTGGTCAGAAAATTTCACGGAAAGCTTTTCGCGCACAAAGCTCCCATTATGACCTATAAACCATATAAACATGTTTGGGACACATTTAAGCGAAAACAACACAGTTTTGGTGGATAAAGAAGGGTGACGTCTAAATGGTCACTTTTAGTCCGAAAATTTCACGGAAAGCTTTTCGCGCAGAAAGCTACCATTATGACCTATAAACCATATAAACATGTTTGGGACACATTTGAGCGAAAAAAACACAATTTTTGTGGATAAAGAAAGGTGACGCCGATATGGTCACTTTTGGTCCGAAAATTTCACGGAAAGCTTTTCGCGCACAAAGCTCCCATTATGACCTATAAACTATATAAAATGTTTGGGACACATTTGAGCGAAAACAACACAGTTTTGGTGGATAATGAAAGGTGACGCCGGTGTGGTCACATTTGGTCAGAAAATTTCACGGAAAGCTTTTCGCGCACAAAGCTCCCATTATGACCTATAAACCATATAAACATGTTTGGGACACATTTAAGCGAAAACAACACAGTTTTGGTGGATAAAGAAGGGTGACGTCTATATGGTCACTTTTAGTCCGAAAATTTCACGGAAAGCTTTTCGCGCAGAAAGCTACCATTATGACCTATAAACCATATAAACATGTTTGGGACACATTTGAGTGAAAACAACACAGTTTTGGTGGATAAAGAAAGGTGACGCCGATATGGTCACATTTGGTCAGAAAATTTCACGGAAAGCTTTTCGCGCACAAAGCTCCCATTATGACCTATAAACCATATAAACATATTTGGGACACATTTGAGGGAAAACAACATAGTTTTTTGTGGATAAAGAAAGGTGACGCCGATATGGTCACTTTTGGTCCGAAAATTTCACTGAAAGCTTTTCGCGCACAAAGCTCCCATTACGACTTATAAACCATATAAACAAGTTTGGGACACATTTGTGCGAAAACAACACGGTTTTGGAGGATAAAGAAAGGTGACGCCAATACGGTCACTTTTGGTCCGAAAACTTCACGGAAAGCCTTTCGCACAGAAAGCTCACATTATGATCTATAAACCATATAAACATGTTTGGGACACATTTGAGTGAAAACAACACAGTTTTTGTGGATAAAGAATGGTGACGCCGATATGGTCACTTTTGGTCCGAAAATTTCACGGAAAGCTTTTCGCGCACAAAGCTCCCATTATGACCTATAAACCATATAAACATGTTTGGGACACATTTGAGTGAAAACAACACAGTTTTTGTGGATAAAGAATGGTGACGCCGATATTGTCACTTTTGGTCCGAAAATTTCACGGAAAGCTGTTCGCGCACAAAGCTCCCATTATGACCTATAAACCATATAAACAAGTTTGGGACACATTTGTGCGAAAACAACACGGTTTTGGAGGATAAAGAAAGGTGACGCCAATATGGTCACTTTTGGTCCGAAAACCTCACGGAAAGCCTTTCGCACAGAAAGCTCCCATTATAATCTATAAACCATATAAACATGTTTGGGACACATTTGAGTGAAAACAACACAGTTTTTGTGGATAAAGAATGGTGACGCCGATATAGTCACTTTTGGTCCGAAAATTTCACGGAAAGCTTTTCGCGCACAAAGCTCCCATTATGACCTATAAACCATATAAACATGTTTGGGACACATTTGAGTGAAAACAACACAGTTTTTGTGGATAAAGAATGGTGACGCCGATATTGTCACTTTTGGTCCGAAAATTTCACGGAAAGCTGTTCGCGCACAAAGCTCCCATTATGACATATAAACCATATAAACATGTTTGGGACACATTTGAGCGAAAAAAACACAATTTTTGTGGATAAAGAAAGGTGACGCCGATATGGTCACTTTTGGTCCGAAAATTTCACGGAAAGCTTTTCGCGCACAAAGCTCCCATTATGACCTATAAACCATATAAACAAGTTTGGGACACATTTGTGCGAAAACAACACGGTTTTGGAGGATAAAGAAAGGTGACGCCAATATGGTCACTTTTGGTCCGAAAACTTCACGGAAAGCCTTTCGCACAGAAAGCTCCCATTATGATCTATAAACCATATAAACATGTTTGGGACACATTTGAGTGAAAACAACACAGTTTTTGTGGATAAAGAATGGTGACGCCGATATGGTCACATTTGGTCAGAAAATTTCACGGAAAGCTTTTCGCGCACAAAGCTCCCATTATGACCTATAAACCATTTAAACATGTTTGGGACACATTTAAGCGAAAACAACACAGTTTTGGTGGATAAAGAAGGGTGACGTCTATATGGTCACTTTTAGTCCGAAAATTTCACGGAAAGCTTTTCGCGCAGAAAGCTACCATTATGACCTATAAACCATATAAACATGTTTGGGACACATTTGAGTGAAAACAACACAGTTTTGGTGGATAAAGAAAGGTGACGCCGATATGGTCACATTTGGTCAGAAAATTTCACGGAAAGCTTTTCGCGCACAAAGCTCCCATTATGACCTATAAACCATATAAACATATTTGGGACACATTTGAGGGAAAACAACATAGTTTTTTGTGGATAAAGAAAGGTGACGCCGATATGGTCACTTTTGGTCCGAAAATTTCACTGAAAGCTTTTCGCGCACAAAGCTCCCATTACGACTTATAAACCATATAAACAAGTTTGGGACACATTTGTGCGAAAACAACACGGTTTTGGAGGATAAAGAAAGGTGACGCCAATACGGTCACTTTTGGTCCGAAAACTTCACGGAAAGCCTTTCGCACAGAAAGCTCCCATTATGATCTATAAACCATATAAACATGTTTGGGACACATTTGAGTGAAAACAACACAGTTTTTGTGGATAAAGAATGGTGACGCCGATATGGTCACTTTTGGTCCGAAAATTTCACGGAAAGCTTTTCGCGCACAAAGCTCCCATTATGACCTATAAACCATATAAACATGTTTGGGACACATTTGAGTGAAAACAACACAGTTTTTGTGGATAAAGAATGGTGACGCCGATATTGTCACTTTTGGTCCGAAAATTTCACGGAAAGCTGTTCGCGCACAAAGCTCCCATTATGACCTATAAACCATATAAACATGTTTGGGACACATTTGAGCGAAAAAAACACAATTTTTGTGGATAAAGAAAGGTGACGCCGATATGGTCACTTTTGGTCCGAAAATTTCACAGAAAGCTTTTCGCGCAGAAAGCTCCCATTATGACCTATAAACCATAAAAACATGTTTGGGACACATTTGAGCGAAAACAACACAGTTTTGGTGGATAAAGAAAGGTGACGCCGATATGGGCACTTTTGGTCCGAAAATTTTACGGAAAGCTTTTCGCGCACAAAGCTCCCATTACGACTTATAAACCATATAAACAAGTTTGGGACACATTTGTGCGAAAACAACACGGTTTTGGAGGATAAAGAAAGGTGACGCCAATACGGTCACTTTTGGTCCGAAAACTTCACGGAAAGCCTTTCGCACAGAAAGCTCCCATTATGATCTATAAACCATATAAACATGTTTGGGACACATTTGAGTGAAAACAACACAGTTTTTGTGGATAAAGAATGGTGACGCCGATATGGTCACTTTTGGTCCGAAAATTTCACGGAAAGCTTTTCGCGCACAAAGCTCCCATTATGACCTTTAAACCATATAAACATGTTTGGGACACATTTGAGCGAAAACAACACAGTTTTGGAGGATAAAGAAAGGTGACGCCGACATGGTCACTTTTGGTCCGAAAATTTCACGGAAAGCTTTTCGCGCAGAAAGCTACCATTACGACCTATAAACCATATAAACATGTTTGGGACACATTTGTGCGAAAACAACACAGTTTTAGTGGATAAAGAAATGTGACGCCGATTTGGTCACTTTTGGTCCGAAAATTTCACGGAAAGCTTTTCGCGCACAAAGCTCCCATTATGACCTATAAACCATATAAACATGTTTGGGACACATTTGAGTGAAAACAACACAGTTTTTGTGGATAAAGAATGGTGACGCCGATATTGTCACTTTTGGTCCGAAAATTTCACGGAAAGCTGTTCGCGCACAAAGCTCCCATTATGACCTATAAACCATATAAACATGTTTGGGACACATTTGAGCGAAAAAAACACAATTTTTGTGGATAAAGAAAGGTGACGCCGATATGGTCACTTTTGGTCCGAAAATTTTACGGAAAGCTTTTCGCGCACAAAGCTCCCATTATGACCTATAAACCATATAAACATATTTGGGACACATTTGAGGGAAAACAACATAGTTTTTTGTGGATAAAGAAAGGTGAAGTCGATATGGTCACTTTTAGTCCGAAAATTTCACGGAAAGCTTTTCGCGCAGAAAGCTGCCATTATGACCTATAAACCATATAAACATGTTTGGGACACATTTGTGCGAAAACAACACAGTTTTGGAGGATAAAGAAAGGTGACGCCGTTATGGTCATTTTTGGTCCGAAAATTTCACGGAAAGCTTTTCGCACAGAAAGCACCCATTATGACTTATAAACCATATAAACATGTTGGACACATTTGAGCGAAAATCACAAATTTTTGTGGATAAAGAAAGGTGACGCCGATATGGTCACTTTTGGTCCGAAAATTTCACGGAAAACTTTTCGCATCCAAAGCTCCCATTATGACCTATAAACCATAAAAACATGTTTGGGACACATTTGAGCGAAAACAACACATTTGAGCTCCCATTATGACCACTTTTGATAAAAACATGTTTTGGAGGATAAAGAACATGTTTTGGAGGATAAACCATAAAAACATGTTTTGGAGGATAAAGAAAGGTGACGCCGATATGGTCACTGTTGATCCGAAAATTTCACGGAAAGCTTTTCGCGCAAAAAGCTCCCATTATGACCTATAAACCATATAAACATGTTTGGGACACATTTGAGCGAAAACAACATAGTTTTGTGGATAAAGAAAGGTGACGCCGATATGGTCACTTTTGGTCCGAAAATTTCACGTAAAGATTTTCGCGCAAAAAGCTCCTATTATGACCTATAAACCATATAAACATGTTTGGGACACATTTGAGCGAAAACAACACAGTTTTGGTGGATAAAGAAAGGTGACGCCGATATGGTCACTTTTGATCCGAAAATTTCACGGAAAGCTTTTTGCGCAGAAAGCTCTCATTATGACCTATAAACCATATAAACATGTTTGGGACACATTTAAGTGCAAAACAACACAGTTTTTGTCGATAAAGAAAGGTGACGCCGATATGGTCACTTTTGGTCCGAAAATTTCATGGAAAGCTTTTCGCGCACAAAGCTCCCATTATGACCTATAAACCATACAAACATGTTTGAGACACATTTGAGCGAAAAAAACACAATTTTTGTGGATAAAGAAAGGTGACGCCGATATGGTCACTTTTGGTCTGAAAATTTCACCGAAACATTTTCGCGCAGAAAGCTCCCATTATGACCTATAAACCATATAAACTTGTTTGGGACACTAAATGTGCGAAAACAACACAGTTTTGGAGGATAAAGAAAGGTGACGCCGATATGGTCACTTTTGGTCCGAAAATTTCACGAAAAGCTTTTAGCGCACAAAGCTCCCATTATGACCTATAAACCATATAAACATGTTTGGGACACATTTGAGCGAAAACAACACAATTTTGGTGGATAAAGAAAGGTGACTTCGATATGGTCACTTTTGGTCTGAAAATTTCACGGAAAGATTTTTGCGCAAAAAGTTACCATTATGACCTATAAACCATATAAACATGTTTGGGACACATTTGAGCGAAAACAACACAATTTTTGTGGATAAAGAAAGGTGACTCCGATATGGTCACTTTTGGTCCGAAAATTACACGAAAAGCTTTTCGAGCACAAAGCTAACATTATGACCTATAAACCATATAAACATCTTTGGGACACATTTGAGCGAAAACAACCCAGTTTTGGTAGATAAAGAAAGGTGACGCCGAAATGGTCACATTTCGTCCGAAAATTTCACGGAAAGCTTTTCGCGCACAATGCTCCCATTATGACCTATAAACCATATAAACATGTTTGGGACACATTTGAGCGAAAAAAACACAATTTTGGTGGATAAAGAAAGGTGACGTCGATATGGTCACTTTTGGTCCGAAAATTTCACGGAAAGCATTTCGCGCATAAAGCTCCCATTATGACCTATAAACCATATAAACATGTTTGGGACACATTTGTGCGAAAACAACACGGTTTTGGAGGATAAAGAAAGGTGACGCCAATATGGTCACTTTTGGTACGAAAACTTCACGGAAAGCTTTTCGCACAGAAAGCTCCCATTATGATCTATAAACCATATAAACATGTTTGGGACACATTTGAGTGAAAACAACACAGTTTTTGTGGATAAAGAATGGTGACGCCGATATGGTCACTTTTGGTCCGAAAATTTCACGGAAAGCTGTTCGCGCACAAAGCTCCCATTATGACCTATAAACCATATAAACATGTTTGGGACACATTTGAGCGAAAACAACACAGTTTTGGTGTATAAAGAAAGGTGACGTCGATATGGTCACTTTTGGTCCGAAAATTTCACGGAAAGCTTTTCGCACAGAAAGCTCCCATTATGATCTATAAACCATATAAACATGTTTGGGACACATTTGAGTGAAAACAACACAGTTTTTGTGGATAAAGAATGGTGACGTCGATATGGTCACTTTTGATCCGAAAATTTCACGGAAAGCTGCTCGCGCACAAAGCTCCCATTATGACCTATAAACCATATAAACATGTTTGGGACACATTTGAGCGAAAAAAACACAATTTTTGTGGATAAAGAAAGGTGACGCCGATATGGTCACTTTTGGTCCGAAAATTTCACGGAAAGCTTTTCGCACAGAAAGCTCCCATTATGACTTATAAACCCTATAAACATGTTTGGGAAACATTTCAGCGAAAACAACACAATTTTTGTGGATAAAGAAAGGTGACGCCGATATGCTCACTTTTGGTCCGAAAATTTCACGGAAAGCTTTTCTCGCAGAAAGCTACCATTACAACCTATAAACCATATAAACATGTTTGGGACACATTTGTGCGAAAACAAGACAGTTTTGGTGGATAAAGAAAGGTGACGTCGATATGGTCAATTTTGGTCCGAAAATATCACGGAAAGTTTTTCGTGCACCAAGCTCCCATTATGACCTATAAACCATATAAATATATTTGGGACACATTTGAGCGAAAACAACACAGTTTTGGTGGATAAAGAAAGGTGACGCCGATATGGTCACATTTCGTCCGAAAATTTCACGGAAAGCTTTTCGCGCACAATGCTCCCATTATAACCTATAAACCATATAAACATGTTTGGGACACATTTGAGCGAAAACAGCACAGTTTTGGTGGATAAAGAAAGGTGACGTCGATATGGTCACTTTTGATCCGAAAATTTCACGGAAAGCTTTTCGCGCACAAAGCTCTCATTATGACCTATAAACCATATAAACATGTTTGGGACACATTTGTGCGAAAACAACACAGTTTTGTAGGATAAAGAAAGGTGACGCCGATATGGTCACTTTTGGCCCGAAAATTTCACGGAAATCTTTTCGCACAGAAAGCTCCCATTATGATCTATAAACCATATAAACATGTTTGGGACACATTTGAGAGAAAACAACACAGTTTTGGTGGATAAAGAAAGGTGACGCCGATATGGTCACTTTTGGTCCGAAAATTTCACGGAAAGCTTTTCGCGCAGAAAGCTACCATTACGACATATAAACCATATAAACATGTTTGGGACACATTTGTGCGAAAACAAGACAGTTTTGGTGGATAAAGAAAGGTGACGTCGGTATGGTCACTTTTGGTCCGAAAATTTCACGGAAAGCTTTTCGCGCACAAAGCTCCCATTATGACCTATAAACCATATAAACATGTTTGGTACACATTTGAGCGAAAACAACACAGTTTTGGTGGATAAAGAAGGTGTCGCCGATATGGTCACTTTTGGTCCGAAAATTTCACGGAAAGCTTTTCGCACAGAAAGCTCCCATTATGATCTATAAACCATATAAACATGTTTGGGACACATTTGAGTGAAAACAACACACTTTGTGGATAAAGAAAGGTGACGCCGATATGGTCACTTTTGGTCCGAAAATTTCACGGAAAGCTTTTCTCGCAGAAAGCTACCCTTACGACCTATAAACCATATAAACATGATTGGGACACATTTGTGCGAAAACAACACAGTTTTGGAGGATAAAGAAAGGTGACGCCGATATTGTCAGTTTGGGTCCGAAAATTTCACGGAAAGCTTTTCGCGCATAAAGCTCCCATTATGACCTATAAACCATATAAACATGTTTGGGACACATTTGTGCGAAAATAACACAGTTTTGGTGGATACAGAAAGGTGACGCCGATATGGTCACATTTGGGTCCGAAAATTTCACGGAAAGTTGTTCGCGCACAAAGCTCCCATAACCTATAAACCATATAAACATGTTTGGGACACATTTGAGAGAAAACAACACAGTTTTGGTGGATAAAGAAAGGTGACGTCGATATGGTCACTTTTGATCCGAAAATTTCACGGAAAGCTGCTCGCGCACAAAGCTCCCATTATGACCTATAAACCATATAAACATGTTTGGGACACATTTGATCTAAAAAAACACAATTTTTGTGGATAAAGAAAGGTGACGCCGATATGGTCACTTTTGGTCCGAAAATTTCACGGAAAACTTTTCGCGCACAAAGCTCTCCTTATGACCTATAAACCATATAAACATGTTTGGGACACATTTCAGCGAAAACAACACAGTTTTGGAGGATAAAGAAAGGTGACGCCGATATGGTCACTTTTGGTACGAAAATTTCACGGAATGCTTTTCGCGCATAAACCTCCCATTATGACCTATAAACCATATAAACTTGTTTGGGACACATTTGAGCGAAAACAACACAGTTTTGGTGGATAAAGAAAGGTGACGCCGATATGGTCACTTTTGGTCCGAAAATTTCCCGGAAAGTTTTTCGCGCAGAAAGCTACCATTACGATCTATAAACCATATAAACATGTTTGGGACACATTTGAGTGAAAACAACACAGTTTTTGTGGATAAAGAATGGTGGCGCCGATATGCTCACTTTTGGTCCGAAAATTTCACGGAAAGCTGCTCACGCACAAAGCACCCATAATGACCTATAAACCATATAAACATGTTTGGGACACATTTTGCGAAAATAACACAGTTTTGGTGGATACAGAAAGGTGACGCCGATATGGTCACATTTGGTCAGAAAATTTCACGGAAAGCTTTTCACACACAAAGCTCACATTATGACCTATAAACCATATAAACAAATTTGGGACACATTTGAGGGAAAACAACATAGTTTTTCGTGGATAAACAAGGGTGACGCCGATATGGTAACTTTTGGTCCGAAAATTTCACGGAAAGCTTTTCGCGCACAAAGTTCTCATTATGACCTATAAACCATATAAACATGTTTGGGACACATTTCAGCGAAAACAACACAGTTTTGGTGGATAGAGAAAGGTGACGTCGATATGGTCACTTTTGGTCCGAAAATTTCACGGAAAACTTTTCGCGCACAAAGCTCTCCTTATGACCTATAAACCATATAAACATGTTTGGGACACATTTGTGCGAAAACAACACAGTTTTGGTGGATAAAGAAAGGTGACGCCGATATGGTCACTTTTGGTCCGAAAATTTCACGGAAATCTTTTCGCGCAGAAAGCTACCATTACGACCTATAAACCATATAAACATGTTTGGGACACATTTGTGCGAAAACAACACAGTGTTGGTGGATAAAGAAAGGTGACGCCGATATGGTCACTTTTGGTCCGAAATTTCACGGAAAGCTTTTCGCGCACAAAGCTCCCATTATGACCTATAAACCATATAAACATGTTTGGGACACATTTGAGCGAAAACAACACAGTTTTGGTGGATAAAGAAAGGTGACGCCGATATGGTCACTTTTGGTCCGAAAATTTCACGGAAAGCTTTTCGCGCACAAAGCTCACATTATGACCTATAAACCATATAAACATGTTTGGGACACATTTGAGCGAAAACAACACAGTTTTGATGGATCAAGAAAGGTGACGTCGATATGGTCACTTTTGGTCCGAAATTTCACGGAAAGCTTTTCGCGCAGAAAGCTACCATTATGACCTATAACCATATAAACATGTTTGGGACACATTTGTTTGAAAACAACACAATTTTGGAAGATAAAGATAGGTGACACCGATATGGTCACTTTTGGACCGAAAATTTCACGGAAAGCTTTTCGCACAAAAAGCTCCCATTATAATCTATAAACCATATAAACATGTTTGGGACACATTTGTGCGAAAACAACACAGTTTTGGTGGATAAAGAAAGGTGACACCGATTTGGTCACTTTAGGTCCGAAAATTTCACGTAAAGCTGCTCGCGCACAAAGCTCTCATTATGACCTATAAACCATATAAACATGTTTGGGACACATTTGAGCGAAAACAACACAGTTTTGATGGATAAAGAAAGGTGACGTCGATATGGTCACTTTTGGTCCGAAATTTCACGGAAAGCTTTTCGCGCAGAAAGCTACCATTATGACCTATAAACCATATAAACATGTTTGGGACACATTTGTGCGAAAACAATACAGTTTTGGAGGATAAAGAAAGGTGACGCCGATATGGTCACTTTTGGACCGAAAATTTCACGGAAAGCGTTTCGCACAAAAAGCTCCCATTATGATCTATAAACCATATAAACATGTTTGGGACACATTTGGGTGAAAACAACACAGTTTTTGTGGATAAAGAATGGTGACGCCGATATGGTCACTTTTGGTTCGAAAATTTCACGGAAAGCTGCTCGCGCACAAAGCACCCATTATGACCTATAAACCATATAAACATGTTTGGGACACATTTGTGCGAAAACAACACAGTTTTGGTGGATAAAGAAAGGTGACACCGATTTGGTCACTTTAGGTCCGAAAATTTCACGTAAAGCTGCTCGCGCACAAAGCTCTCATTATGACCTATAAACCATATAAACATGTTTGGGACACATTTGAGCGAAAACAACACAGTTTTGATGGATAAAGAAAGGTGACGTCGATATGGTCACTTTTGGTCCGAAATTTCACGGAAAGCTTTTCGCGCAGAAAGCTACCATTATGACCTATAAACCATATAAACATGTTTGGGACACATTTGTGCGAAAACAATACAGTTTTGGAGGATAAAGAAAGGTGACGCCGATATGGTCACTTTTGGACCGAAAATTTCACGGAAAGCTTTTCGCACAGAAAGCTCCCATTATGATCTATAAACCATATAAACATGTTTGGGACATATTTGAGTGAAAACAAAACAGTTTTTGTGGATAAAGAATGGTGACGCCGATAAGGTCACTTTTGGTCCGAAAATTTCACGGAAAGCTGTTCGCGCACAAAGCTCCCATTATGACCTATAAACCATATAAACATGTTTGGGACACATTTGAGCGAAAAAAACACAATTTTTGTGGATAAAGAAAGGTGACGCCGATATGGTCACTTTTGGTCCGAAAATTTCACGGAAAGCTTTTCCCACAGAAAGCTACCATTACGACCTATAAACCATATAAACATGTTTGGGACACATTTGTGCGAAAACAACACAGTTTTAGTGGATAAAGAAAGGTGACGCCGATATGGTCACTTTTGGTCTGAAAATTTCACGGAAAGCTTTTCGCGCAGAAAGCTCTCATTATGACCTATAAACCATATGAACATGTTTGGGACACATTTGAGCGAAAACAACACAGTTTTGGTGGATAAAGAAAGGTGACGCCGATATGGTCACTTTTGGTTCGAAAATTTCACGGAAAGCTTTTCACTCATAAAGCTCCCATTATGACCTATAAACCATATAAACATGTTTGGCATACATTTGAGCGAAAACAACACAGTTTTGGTGGATAAAGAAAGGTGACGTGGATATGGTCACTTTTGGTCCGAAAATTTCACGGAAAGTATTTCGCACAGAAAGCTCCCATTATGATCTATAAACCATATAAACATGTTTGGGACATATTTGAGCGAAAAAACACAATTTTTGTGGATAAAGAAAGATGACGCCGATATGGTCACTTTTGGTCCGAAAATTTCATGGAAAGCTTTTCGCGCAGAAAGCTACCATTACGACCTATAAACCATACAAACATGTTTGTGGCACATTTGTGCAAAAACAACACAGTTTTGGTGGATAAAGAAAGGTGACGCCGATATGGTCACTTTTGGTCCGAAATTTCACGGAAAGCTTTTCGCGCAGAAAGCAACCATTAGGACCTATAAACCATATAAACATGTTTGGCACACATTTGTGCGAAAACAAAACAGTTTTGGTGGATAAAGAAAGGTGACGCCGATATGGTCACTTTTGGTCCGAAAATTTCACGGAAAGCTTTTCGCGCACAAAGCTCACATTATGACCTATAAACCATATAAACATGTTTGGGACACATTTGAGCGAAAACAACACAGTTTTGATGGATAAAGAAAGGTGACGTCGATATGGTCACTTTTGGTCCGAAATTTCACGGAAAGCTTTTCGCGCAGAAAGCTACCATTATGACCTATAACCATATAAACATGTTTGGGACACATTTGTGCGAAAACAACACAGTTTTGGAGGATAAAGAATGATACGGGGATTAGCCGTGGATGTCCCGATCTTCCGACAACAAGCACAAAAACACAAAGAACACAAGTTAGACAATAATGACTCGACAAAGACTCAAAGGACTCGACAATGGTAATGAAAAAGATAGATAGGGCAGGAGAAAGTCTAGGTAGAACGAGCGAATAGACCCTTGATCCCAATTGAACAAAGTCCTAAACCAACGACTAGCTAACCAATCTCTACGATCTTACACAACCTAGGACGTATCCTAGGAGCACAAGAAAGGGGCTCGTGAAAGCTTGATAGCACCAATCAACTAGCGAAGATCGACACACACAAGACAAACCAAGCAAGGTCAATTCACGAAGAATCCTCTCGGTCTCTCTCTTGAATCCTCAAGAAACAATGTGTTTGCAAAGCAATGCTTTTCATTAATCAAATATGGGTTTGTTGCCTAATACAACCGGCCTAGGAGGCTATTTATAGCCTTAAATGGAGATAGAAAAGGCTGAAAATAAATGACAACAAAAGAAATTCAGAAAATTGCAAGAAATTCAGAAAATTAAATGGAAATTAAAACAAATTCAGAAATTGCAAATAAAATCCCTAAAAGATAGGAAGTGGCCTTGACTTCTTCAATCATGGCTCCTAAAGAATAGGTCTTCATGGCTGGCCACTTGAGCACTTAGCAAGGCTGTCAACGGCTAGTATTTGGACCCGGTCTTCACGGAGCAAGGTAGGCACATGTGCTCGGTACAACCTCGGCATCAATCCAAACAAGGGTCCGTGGCTTGGGCTGCGTTGATTCCTTGAGGCCTCGTCGGTTCTTGAGCTAGGGCATAGCTCACAAGAGTGTAAGGCCTTAGCTTGTTGGCTTGGGCTGCATTGATTCCTTGAGGCCTCGTCGGCTCTTGAGCTAGGGCATAGCTCACAAGAGTGTAAGGCCTTAGCTTGGATGGTCCCGCATCAACCTCCCCTTCTTTGAAAGGATTCGACCACGAATCCAAGTTCTTGTCCACGAACTCCCTCTTGGCGGCAAGGAACACTTTTGATGGCACCGACCCTCCACTTTCCTTCTTCTCAAACTCCCCGGCTATTTGAGTAGGGGTCATTGGCTTTAGAGTGAAGTTCCTGCCCTTATACTCAAAGGAATAGCGGTTAGTGAAACCATCATGTAAGACTTTTCGATCAAATTGCCATGGACGACCAAAAAGTAAGTGAGAAGCTTGCATAGGTACTATATCACACAAAACATCATCTTCATAATGTCCTAGCTTAAAAGAAACCTTAACTTGCTTATTCACTTTTAATGCACCGCAATCATTCATCCAATGCAATTTATAGGGCCTAGGGTGGTGTATAGTGGAAAGTTGTAGTTTTTCAACCAATTCAGTGCTAGCAAGATTACAACAACTTCCACCATCAATAATGACATTACAAACCTTACCCTTTACTAAGCATCTAGTATGAAATAAGTTCTCTCGTTGGTTATCATCACATGGAGTTGGATTGACATGCAAAGCTCTCCTCACAATCAAACTTTCACCATGTTCATACTCAATGCCTTCATCATCACAATCATCATAGGAATTTAAGATAGGATCACAATCAAAATGCAAACACTCATCATTTTCATGCTCAATTTCAGAATTGGTGTTGCCTAAGTGATCAACCATGAGAGCTTTCCTATGTGGGCAATCTTTCATCATGTGTCCTCTATCTTGGCACTTAAAACACACAACTTCCCTATTTCGCAAATTAGAAGGGTTAGGGGTACCTCCTTTAGGGTTACCGAGAGGGCTAGGTGGCTTGGCACTCGATATGGCTTGAACTCCTCCTCGATTCCCTTGCTCTCCTCCATTACCGAGACTAGGCTTCTCCCTTGGTGCTAGGGCATCTCGGCCATAGGGCTGCGTGCTTGAGCTTCGGTTTCCTCCTCTAGCTCCTCCTTGGTCTCTTGCCTTTAACTTCCTATCAACCTTCACGGCTAGATGTAAAAGATCAATAACGGAAGTATAAGGATAACAATCAACTTCTCTAGCCAAGTAAGGGTGTAGGATTCTTAAGAACCGAGCATTGGTGTCTTCCTCATTTTCTACCACGTTTGCCCTTGCCATAGCCAATTGCATGGCATTGAATGCTTCCTCCACACTCATGGAACCTTGCTTGAGGTTCTCAAGCCGCTGCTTGAGTTCCCTAGCGTAGTGTTGAGGGATGAATCGTGCCCTCATGAGTGCCTTCATTTGTTCCCACGTGGCTACGGGTGCGTCTAGGGCTCTTCTCCTTTCCTTCACAAGGGTATCCCACCATATTAGTGCAAAACCGCTAAATTCAAGGGTGGCTAGTTGTACCTTCTTGTAATCGGTGAAGTTGTGGCAGCTCCAAATGTGCTCGATCTTGGTCTCCCATTCGAGGTAAGTGTCCGGATCGCACTTTCCCTCAAAAGGTGGGATTGTGACCTTGACCTTGCCAACTCCGTCTTGCTCGGGCTCTCGGGGCCTCCGTGGACGGGGTCCTTGTTCATGCCTTCTCGATTGGCGCTCCCATTGATCCTCTTCTTCTTGGAAACCCTCAAAGTGTTCATAGGGCTCAAAGTCATCCTGCACATCACGAAAATGATTAAAACGACCACGCCTCTCACGAGGAGGTGGGTTCTCTTCCGGTGGAGTATTTCGTGCATAAATAGGAGTTCTAGGAGGATCTTCCCGGTTGTCTTGGGTGTGCTCCGGGGGTGGAACGCGGCTGTGATGTCCGGAAGCCGAAGGCTGGCCTTGGGGTGCCCTAGGCATCTCCGTGGACGTCGAAGGGCGTGCCTCTAGGGCTGCCATCCTTTCCATCAACGTCGTGATGTTGTTGTTCATTTTGTTCAACATGTTGAACAACTCCGGGGAAATGGGCTCGGAAGTCTCCGACCTTGGTGATTTGTTACCTATAGTCATCACAACTCAAACAAACACGTAAATAGGTTAAGGTTAGACAAAACAAAAACTTCCTCAAAAGTGTTTGCTCTCGGCACTCCTCTCCCTTTGGTGCTGAAATGCTTGTTGTTGCAATTTGTCTTACGATAGTCAATCACTCAAGCTAGTCAAAAGGACAATCAAAAATCCTCTAACCACAAGAGATTAGCTAGACAATCAATGATAAGGTTCCAAGCTGAAAATTTCAGAAATGAATCAAAGAAAGTGAGATCAAGAGATAATAGAAACAAGGGACAAGAATAAAATGGTAAGAAAGGACTAAGCACAAAACTTGATCAAATCAACCTTGTCTAACCTTCAAACTACAAGCAAGATAGTTGTTGGTAGGCTAAGGATAGGTTGAATGGTAAGATGGTGTTTAGGCTTTCTTGGCTCACAATGGCTCTTGTTCACTTGCAATGCTTACTCTTGCACTTCTCTTGTACACTTAGAACAATCAACAACAATGCAACTCAAATCTGATTTTTTTTTTTTTCTAAATTCTTTTTCTTTCTTTCTTCTCTTTTTTTTTTTCACTGTCGACTTCTCTTTCTTTTTTTTTTGAAGTCTGATTTTTTTTTTTTTTTTGACTTTCAGCAATTAAATAACAAATGAAAAATCTGAAAATGAAAATAAAAGAGACCTTGTAACTAATAGAGCTGTTGGGATGGAAGTGTGGCTAAAAAATAAGAGCTGGAAATGGTATGGCTAAAATGTAGGGATTTTTTTGACTTTTTCTTTTGAATTTCAGAAAATAGCAAAAATAGAAGACCAAAAATCTGATTTTTCTTGGTGGTGATGAAAGGGTGGTCGAATGGTGGTCTGATGGTGGTGATAGGGTGGCGGTATGGTGGTGATGAATTGGTGATGGGGTCGGCAGAAGGTAATGCCTAAGCAAACCAACAACAACCAATGCTAATAGTAAGAAAAATCAAACAAAAGAAGAGATGATCAAACCTTGCACTCCAATGGAGTTTTTGAGTTTTTTTTTTTGATGATGACAATGGAGATGAGACACTTGATGTCGGTAGCCGAAGCTCTGATACCAATTTGATACGGGGATTAGCCGTGGATGTCCCGATCTTCCGACAACAAGCACAAAAACACAAAGAACACAAGTTAGACAATAATGACTCGACAAAGACTCAAAGGACTCGACAATGGTAATGAAAAAGATAGATAGGGCAGGAGAAAGTCTAGGTAGAACGAGCGAATAGACCCTTGATCCCAATTGAACAAAGTCCTAAACCAACGACTAGCTAACCAATCTCTACGATCTTACACAACCTAGGACGTATCCTAGGAGCACAAGAAAGGGGCTCGTGAAAGCTTGATAGCACCAATCAACTAGCGAAGATCGACACACACAAGACAAACCAAGCAAGGTCAATTCACCAAGAATCCTCTCGGTCTCTCTCTTGAATCCTCAAGAAACAATGTGTTTGCAAAGCAATGCTTTTCATTAATCAAATATGGGTTTGTTGCCTAATACAACCGGCCTAGGAGGCTATTTATAGCCTTAAATGGAGATAGAAAAGGCTGAAAATAAATGACAACAAAAGAAATTCAGAAAATTGCAAGAAATTCAGAAAATTAAATGGAAATTAAAACAAATTCTGATGAGGGACCATCCGAGCCTAGACCTCCTCCAAATGCACCAATGATGACGGATGGGCCAATGACTCGAGCTCGTGCCAAGAAGCTTCACCAAGCTCTTCTCAATCTCGTGAGTCATGCCTTAGCTAAAGAGGACTCGGAATCAACGCAGCCCAAGCTACGGACCCTTGTGCGGATTAGTGCCGAGGCTGTACCGAGCACCACGCAGCCCATTATAACCACTAACGGCTAGTTGTCCTAGTCTTTAGGCTTGTCCTAGATTTTAGGGATTCTATTTGCCATTTTCTGAATTTCTTTTAAGTTGCTGAATTTCTTTTAATTGTCATTTATTTTCAGCTTTTCTATTCCCATCTAAGGCTATAAATAGCCCCTAGGCCGGTTGTAATCACACACAACATTGATCATTTTTATTCATCTTATGAGCATTGCTTTGCAAACACATTGTTTCTTGAGGATTCAAGAGAGAGACCGAGAGGATTCTTGGTGAATTGACCTTGCTTGGTTTGTCTTGTGTGTGTCGATCTTCGCTAGTTGATTGGTGCTATCAAGCTTTCACGAGCCCCTTTCTTGTGCTCCTAGGATACGTCCTAGGTTGTGTAAGATCGTAGAGATTGGTTAGCTAGTCGTTGGTTTAGGACTTTGTTCAATTGGGATCAAGGGTCTATTCGCTCGTTCTACCTAGACTTTCTCCTGCCCTATCTATCTTTTTCATTACTATTGTCGAGTCCTTTGAGTCTTTGTCGAGTCATTATTGTCTAACTTGTGTTCTTTGTTTGTTTTGTGCTTGTTGTCGAAAGATCGGGACATCCACGGCTAATCCCCGTATCAAATTGGTATCAGAGCTTCGGCTACCGACATCAAGTGTCTCATCTCCATTGTCATCATCAAAAAGCTCAAAAACTCCATTGGAGTGCAAGGTTTGATCATCTCTTCTTTTGTTTGATTTTTCTTACTATTAGCATTGGTTGTTGTTGGTTTGCTTAGGCATTACCTTCTGCCGACCCCATCACCAATTCATTACCTTCTACCGCCACCCTATCACCACCATCAGACCACCATTCGACCACCCTTTCATCACCCCCAAGAAAAATCAGATTTTTGGTCTTCTATTTTTGCTATTTTCTGAAATTCAAAGGAAAAGTCAAAAAAAATCCCTACATTTTAGCCATACCATTTCCAGCTCCTATTTTTTAGCCACACTTCCATCCCAACAGCTCTATTAGTTACAAGGTCTCTTTTATTTTCATTTTCAGATTTTTCATTTGTTATTTAATTGCTGAAAGTCAAAAAAAAAATCAGACTTCAAAAAAAAAAAAAAAAGAAAGAGAAGTCGACAGTGAAAAAAAAAAAGAGAAGAAAGAAAGAAAAAGAATTTAAAAAAAAAAAAAAAAAAATCAGATTTGAGTTGCATTGTTGTTGATTGTTCTAAGTGTACAAGAGAAGTGCAAGAGTAAGCATTGCAAGTGAACAAGAGCCATTGTGAGCCAAGAAAGCCTAAACACCATCTTACCATTCAACCTATCCTTAGCCTACCAACAACTATCTTGCTTGTAGTTTGAAGGTTAGACAAGGTTGATTTGATCAAGTTTTGTGCTTAGTCCTTTCTTACCATTTTATTCTTGTCCTTTGTTTCTATTATCTCTTGATCTCACTTTCTTTGATTCATTTCTGAAATTTTCAGCTTGGACCCTTATCATTGATTGTCTAGCTAATCTCTTTTGGTTAGAGGATTTTTGATTGTCCTTTTGACTAGCTTGAGTGATTGACTATCGTAAGACAAATTGCAACAACAAGCATTTCAGCACCAAAGGGAGAGGAGTGTCGAGAGCAAACACTTTTGAGGAAGTTTTTGTTTTGTCTAACCTTAACCTATTTACGTGTTTGTTTGAGTTGTGATGACTATAGGTAACAAATCACCAAGGTCGGAGACTTCCGAGCCCATTTCCCCGGAGTTGTTCAACATGTTGAACAAAATGAACAACAACATCACGACGTTGATGGAAAGGATGGCAGCCCTAGAGGCACGCCCTTCGACGTCCACGGAGATGCCTAGGGCACCCCAAGGCCAGCCTTCGGCTTCCGGACATCACAGCCGCGTTCCACCCCCGGAGCACACCCAAGACAACCGGGAAGATCCTCCTAGAACTCCTATTTATGCACGAAATACTCCACCGGAAGAGAACCCACCTCCTCGTGAGAGGCGTGGTCGTTTTAATCATTTTCGTGATGTGCAGGATGACTTTGAGCCCTATGAACACTTTGAGGGTTTCCAAGAAGAAGAGGATCAATGGGAGCGCCAATCGAGAAGGCATGAACAAGGACCCCGTCCACGGAGGCCCCGAGAGCCCGAGCAAGACGGAGTTGGCAAGGTCAAGGTCACAATCCCACCTTTTGAGGGAAAGTGCGATCCGGACACTTACCTCGAATGGGAGACCAAGATCGAGCACATTTGGAGCTGCCACAACTTCACCGATTACAAGAAGGTACAACTAGCCACCCTTGAATTTAGCGGTTTTGCACTAATATGGTGGGATACCCTTGTGAAGGAAAGGAGAAGAGCCCTAGACGCACCCGTAGCCACGTGGGAACAAATGAAGGCACTCATGAGGGCACGATTCATCCCTCAACACTACGCTAGGGAACTCAAGCAGCGGCTTGAGAACCTCAAGCAAGGTTCCATGAGTGTGGAGGAAGCATTCAATGCCATGCAATTGGCTATGGCAAGGGCAAACGTGGTAGAAGATGAGGAAGACACCAATGCTCGGTTCTTAAGAATCCTACACCCTTACTTGGCTAGAGAAGTTGATTGTTATCCTTATAATACTAGCATTGATCTCTTACATTTAGCCGTGAAGGTTGATAGGAAATTGAAGGCAAGAAGCTTAGGAGCTCAAGGAAACCGGAGCTCGGGAAGCCAAAGCTATCAAGGCCGCCGAGTCACACCACCCTACGGGAGAGAGCCCTCGGTACCGAGGCAAGGCCCCGGGCATGGGGGAGAAGCAAGGACCGGGAGTGGATACCGCGGGACGCCAAATCACGCAGCCGCGAGCGCGGGAGCGACGAATGGCACTCGGACCCCGAGTAACACCACCGGTAACACCAAGGGAGGTAACCCTAACCCTTCCGCCTCTAGAAATAGGGAAATTGTGTGTTTCAAGTGCCAAGATAGAGGCCATATGATGAAGGATTGCCCACATAGGAAAACTCTTATACTAGATCACCAAGGCAACACTTGTGAAGATGATATTGAGCATGATGAAGTTGATGAGTGTTTGCATGATGATTGTGATGCTAATGTGAATTCCTATGATGACTATGATGATAATGACTGCATTGAGTATGAACATGGTGAATGTTTGATTGCTAGGAGAGCCTTGCATGCTAAACCAACCCCATGTGATGATAACCAAAGAGAAAACTTATTTCATACAAGATGTTTAGTCAAAGGCAAGGTTTGTGATGTAATTGTTGATGGAGGTAGTTGTTGCAATATTGCTAGTGTAGAAATGGTTGAAAAGTTACAACTTCCTACTATACATCACCCTAGGCCTTATAAGTTGCATTGGATGAACGATTGTGGTGCATTGAAAGTAAACAAGCAAGTTAAGGTTTCTATTAAACTAGGACATTATGAAGATGATGTGTTATGTGATATAGTGCCCATGCAAGCTTGTCATATTCTTCTTGGTCGTCCATGGCAATTTGATCGCAAGGTCTTACATGATGGTTTCACTAACCGCTATTCTTTTGTGCATAAGGGAAAGAACATCACTCTCAAGCCCATGACACCCACGCAAGTGGCCGACGAGTTTGAGAAGAAGAAGGTAAGTGAAGGTAAGACACAAGGGCCGGCTCCATCGAGCCAAAACACAAGCCCTCGAGCCCCAAATGTTCTCTTTGCATCAAAGGGAGGATTTGAGGACGAGTACTTGGATGGGGAAACGACACTCATGCTCTTATGCAAAGAGTTGAGTTTGTTAAGTGAGGAGCTTCGAGCCACCTTACCCCCACGGATCTTGGCCCTACTTGAGGAATATAGGGATGTATTCCCCGAAGAGATCCCAACCGGCCTGCCCCCTATCCGAGGGATTGAGCATCAAATTGATCTCATGCCTGGGGCTTCTTTGCCTAATAGGCCGGCTTATAGGATGAATCCTACCGAGACCCAAGAGGTCCAATCCCAAGTTCAAGAATTGTTGGACAAGGGATACGTACGAGAGAGCAAGAGTCCTTGTGCCGTTCCGGTGTTGCTAGTGCCGAAGAAAGACAACACATGGAGAATGTGCGTCGATTGTCGAGCCATTAACAACATCACGGTCAAGTATAGACACCCCATCCCTCGTCTAGATGACATGCTAGATGAACTACATGGTGCTACTCTATTTTCTAAGATAGATTTGAAGAGTGGATACCATCAAATAAGGATGAGAGAAGGGGATGAGTGGAAAACAGCCTTCAAGACCAAATTTGGTCTATATGAATGGCTTGTTATGCCATTCGGTCTAACTAATGCTCCAAGTACATTTATGCGTCTTATGAATCATGTGCTTAGGAATTTTATAGGGAAATTTGTTGTTGTATATTTTGATGATATTTTGATTTACAGCAAGTCTTCCGAAGAACATGAAGCACATTTAAGGGAAGTACTCTCTACACTTCGATTAGAGCACTTGTATGCTAATTTAAAGAAATGTGAATTGTGCACTAATCAAGTCTCTTTTCTTGGTTTTGTAGTGAACAGCAAAGGACTACAAGTGGATGAGGCCAAGATCAAGGCAATACAAGAATGGCCTACACCTAGCACAATCGGCCAAGTTAGGAGCTTCCATGGCCTTGCAAGCTTCTATAGACGATTTGTGAAGGATTTCAGCTCAATTGCCGCCCCTCTCACTGAAGTAACCAAGAAAAGGAGTGAGTTTCATTGGGGAACAGCTCAAGAAAAAGCGTTTTACACCCTCAAGCAAAGGTTGACCGAGGCACCACTCTTAGCCCTTCCGGACTTCACCAAGCCATTTGAAGTGGAATGTGATGCTAGTGGAGTTGGAATAGGTGGCGTGCTCATGCAAGAAGGTAAACCCATTGCTTATTTTTCAGAGAAGCTAAAAGGTGCTAGTCTTAATTATTCTACATATGATAAGGAACTTTATGCCCTTTTTAGAGTACTTAAGACTTGGCAACACTACCTATGGCCTAGAGAGTTTGTTTTGAAAACAGATCATGAATCTTTGAAACATTTTAAGAGCCAAGACAAGCTTGATAGGAGACATGGTAGATGGATGGAGTTTATTGAAACATTTCCTTATGTGATTAAATATAAGAAGGGTAAAGACAATATAGTTGCCGATGCCCTATCTAGGAGATACACCTTGTTAACTACCTTAGACTCTAGAGTATTAGGCTTTGCTTATATTAAAGAGTTATATGTGGATGACTTGGATTTTGGAGATGTTTTCAATAAGTGTGCCGAAAAGGGTTCATTTGAGAGCTTTTATGTCTTTGAGGGATTTTTGTTTAGAAAGGATAAAGTTTGTATCCCTAGATGTTCCCTTAGGCTATTGTTAGTTGATGAAGCACACCGTGGAGGACTTATGGGACACTTTGGCCGAGATAAGACATACCACACCCTTAGGAATCATTTCTATTGGCCACATATGTTAAGGGATGTAGAGCATTGTCTTAAGAGATGCCTTGAGTGCCTTAGAGCCAAATCTAGGTTAATGCCCCATGGATTGTATACCCCTTTGCCTACACCTACAGCCCCTTGGGAAGACATATCGATGGATTTTATTGTGGGGTTACCTAGGACTAAGAAGGGGAGAGATTCGATCTTTGTGGTTGTTGATCGTTTCTCTAAAATGGCACATTTTATAGCTTGTCATAAAACCGATGATGCCTCTAATGTAGCTGATTTGTTCTTTAGAGAAATTGTTAGGTTACATGGCATTCCGAGGACCATAGTTAGTGACCGTGACACTAAGTTCCTAAGTTGTTTTTGGAAGACATTATGGCATAAAATGGGAACTAAGTTGTTATTTTCTACCTCTAGCCACCCTCAAACCGATGGGCAAACCGAGGTCACCAATAGAACGCTAACTACCATCCTTAGAGCTATAATCAAGAAAAACCTTAGGTTGTGGGAGGAAGCTTTGCCACATGTGGAATTTGCTTATAATCGAACCATGCATTCATCTACTAAGCTTACTCCATTTGAATGTGTTTATGGCACTAACCCACTAACCCCACTAGATCTAGCCCCATATCCTATGAGGGAAAAGGAGTCTTTTGACGCAGGTAAGCATGTGGAGTTCATCAAGGAGTTGCACGAACGTACGAGGCTAAAGCTTGTGCAAAAGGCCGAGTACAATGCCACAAGAGCTAACAAGGGACGGCGTCAAGTGATCTTCCAACCCGGAGATCTTGTGTGGGTTCACCTAAGGAAGGAGAGGTTCCCGGAGCGTAGAAAGAGCAAGTTGTCACCACGTGGAGATGGACCTTTCAAGGTGCTTCAACGAATTGGAGACAATGCATACAAATTGGAGCTCCCGGGAGAGTATGGTGTGAGTGCCACCTTCAATGTGGCTGATTTGGTGCCTTATCTAGCTATTGATGAAGACTTAGGTTCGTGGTCGAACCCTTTTCAAGAAGGGGAGGATGATGAGGGACCATCCGAGCCTAGACCTCCTCCAAATGCACCAATGATGACGGATGGGCCAATGACTCGAGCTCGTGCCAAGAAGCTTCACCAAGCTCTTCTCAATCTCGTGAGTCATGCCTTAGCTAAAGAGGACTCGGAATCAACGCAGCCCAAGCTACGGACCCTTGTGCGGATTAGTGCCGAGGCTGTACCGAGCACCACGCAGCCCATTATAACCACTAACGGCTAGTTGTCCTAGTCTTTAGGCTTGTCCTAGATTTTAGGGATTCTATTTGCCATTTTCTGAATTTCTTTTAAGTTGCTGAATTTCTTTTAATTGTCATTTATTTTCAGCTTTTCTATTCCCATCTAAGGCTATAAATAGCCCCTAGGCCGGTTGTAATCACACACAACATTGATCATTTTTATTCATCTTATGAGCATTGCTTTGCAAGCCAAATTGTCTTGAGTGTTTCAA
Source organism: Persicaria maculosa (assembly GCA_963922045.1). Taxonomy (NCBI): domain Eukaryota; kingdom Viridiplantae; phylum Streptophyta; class Magnoliopsida; order Caryophyllales; family Polygonaceae; genus Persicaria; species Persicaria maculosa. The sequence continues at coordinate 23,334,786 of OY998264.1, read as the reverse complement.
GATTGCCGAGAGTTCTTGGTGTTGAATCTGCTTGGTTTGTCTTGTGTGTGTCGATCTTCGCTAGTTGATTGGTGCTATCAAGCTTTCACGAGCCCCTTTCTTGTGCTCCTAGGATACGCAGGTTGTGTAAGATCGTAGAGATTGGTTAGCTAGTCGTTGGTTTAGGACTTTGTTCAATTGGGATCAAGGGTCTATTCGCTCGTTCTACCTAGACTTTCTCCTGCCCTATCTATCTTTTTCATTACCATTGTCGAGTCCTTTGAGTCTTTGTCGAGTCATTATTGTCTAACTTGTGTTCTTTGTGTTTTTGTGCTTGTTGTCGGAAGATCGGGACATCCACGGCTAATCCCCGTATCAAATTCAGAAATTGCAAATAAAATCCCTAAAAGATAGGAAGTGGCCTTGACTTCTTCAATCATGGCTCCTAAAGAATAGGTCTTCATGGCTGGCCACTTGAGCACTTAGCAAGGCTGTCAACGGCTAGTATTTGGACCCGGTCTTCACGGAGCAAGGTAGGCACATGTGCTCGGTACAACCTCGGCATCAATCCAAACAAGGGTCCGTGGCTTGGGCTGCGTTGATTCCTTGAGGCCTCGTCGGTTCTTGAGCTAGGGCATAGCTCACAAGAGTGTAAGGCCTTAGCTTGTTGGCTTGGGCTGCATTGATTCCTTGAGGCCTCGTCGGCTCTTGAGCTAGGGCATAGCTCACAAGAGTGTAAGGCCTTAGCTTGGATGGTCCCTTATCAAAGAAAGGTGACACCGATATGGTCACTTTTGGACCGAAAATTTCACGGAAAGCTTTTCGCACAAAAAGCTCCCATTATGATCTATAAACCATATAAACATGTTTGGGACACATTTGAGTGAAAACAACACAGTTTTTGTGGATAAAGAATGGTGACGCCGATATGGTCACTTTTGGTCCGAAAATTTCACGGAAAGCTTTTCGCGCACAAAGCTCCCATTATGACCTTTAAACCATATAAACATGTTTGGGACACATTTGAGCGAAAACAACACAGTTTTGGTGGATAAAGAAAGGTGACGCCGACATGGTCACTTTTGGTCCGAAAATTTCACGGAAAGCTTTTCGCGCAGAAAGCTACCATTACGACCTATAAACCATATAAACATGTTTGGGACACATTTGTGCGAAAACAACACAGTTTTGGTGGATAAAGAAAGGTGACGCCGATTTGGTCACTTTTGGTCCGAAAATTTCACGGAAAGGTTTTCGCGCACAAAGCTCCCATTATGACCTATAAACCATATAAACATGTTTGGGACACATTTGAGCGAAAACAACACAGTTTTGATAGATAAAGAAAGGTGACGTCGATATGGTCACTTTTGGTCCGAAATTTCACGGAAAGCTTTTCGCGCAGAAAGCTACCATTATGACCTATAAACCATATAAACATGTTTGGGACACATTTGTGCAAAACAACACAGTTTTGGAGGATAAAGAAAGGTGACGCCGATATGGTCACTTTTGGACCGAAAATTTCACGGAAAGCTTTTCGCACAAAAAGCTCCCATTATGATCTATAAACCATATAAACATGTTTGGGACACATTTGAGTGAAAACAACACAGTTTTTGTGGATAAAGAATGGTGACGCCGATATGGTCACTTTTGGTCCGAAAATTTCACGAAAAGCTGCTCGCGCACAAAGCTCCCATTATGACCTATAAACCATATCAACATGTTTGGGACACATTTGTGTGAAAACAACACAGTTTTGGAGGATAAAGAAAGGTGACGCCGATATGGTCACTTTTGGTCCGAAAATTTCACGGAATGCTTTTCCCACAGAAAGCTACCATTACGACCTATAAACCATATAAACATGTTTGGGACACATTTGTGCGAAAACAACACAGTTTTAGTGGATAAAGAAAGGTGACGCCGATATGGTCACTTTTGGTCTGAAAATTTCACGGAAAGCTTTTCGCGCAGAAAGCTCCCATTATGACCTATAAACCATATGAACATGTTTGGGACACATTTGAGCGAAAACAACACAGTTTTGGTGGATAAAGAAAGGTGACGCCGATATGGTCACTTTTGGTTCGAAAATTTCACGGAAAGCTTTTCACGCATAAAGCTCCCATTATGACCTATAAACCATATAAACATGTTTGGCATACATTTGAGCGAAAACAACACAGTTTTGGTGGATAAAGAAAGGTGACGTGGATATGGTCACTTTTGGTCCGAAAATTTCACGGAAAGTATTACGCACAGAAAGCTCACATTATGATCTATAAACCATATAAACATGTTTGGGACATATTTGAGCGAAAAAACACAATTTTTGTGGATAAAGAAAGGTGACGCCGATATGGTCACTTTTGGTCCGAAAATTTCACGGAAAGGTTTTCGCGCACAAAGCTCACATTATGACCTATAAACCATATGAACATGTTTGGGACACATTTGAGCGAAAACAACACAGTTTTGTAGGATAAAGAAAGGTGACGCCGATATGGTCACTTTTGGTTCGAAAATTTCACGGAAAGCTTTTCACGCATAAAGCTCCCATTATGACCTATAAACCATATAAACATGTTTGGCATACATTTGAGCGAAAACAACACAGTTTTGGTGGATAAAGAAAGGTGACGTGGATATGGTCACTTTTGGTCCGAAAATTTCACGGAAAGTATTACGCACAGAAAGCTCCCATTATGATCTATAAACCATATAAACATGTTTGGGACACATTTGAGTGAAAACAACACAGTTTTTGTGGATAAAGAATGGTGACGCCGATATGGTCACTTTTGGTCCGAAAATTTCACGGAAAGCTTTTCGCGCACAAAGCTCCCATTATGACCTTTAAACCATATAAACATGTTTGGGACACATTTGAGCGAAAACAACACAGTTTTGGAGGATAAAGAAAGGTGACGCCGACATGGTCACTTTTGGTCCGAAAATTTCACGGAAAGCTTTTCGCGCAGAAAGCTACCATTACGACCTATAAACCATATAAACATGTTTGGGACACATTTGTGCGAAAACAACACAGTTTTAGTGGATAAAGAAAGGTGACGCCGATTTGGTCACTTTTGGTCCGAAAATTTCACGGAAAGCTTTTCGCGCACAAAGCTCCCATTATGACCTATAAACCATATAAACATGTTTGGGACACATTTGAGCGAAAACAACACAGTTTTGATGGATAAAGAAAGGTGACGCCGATATGGTCACTTTTGGTCCGAAATTTCACGGAAAGCTTTTCGCGCAGAAAGCTACCATTATGACCTATAAACCATATAAACATGTTTGGGACACATTTGTGCGAAAACAACACAGTTTTGGAGGATAAAGAAAGGTGACGCCGATATGGTCACTTTTGGACCGAAAATTTCACGGAAAGCTATTCGCACAAAAAGCTCCCATTATGATCTATAAACCATATAAACATGTTTGGGACACATTTGAGTGAAAACAACACAGTTTTTGTGGATAAAGAATGGTGACGCCGATATGGTCACTTTTGGTCCGAAAATTTCATGGAAAGCTGCTCGCGCACAAAGCACCCATTATGACCTATAAACCATATCAACATGTTTGGGACACATTTGTGCGAAAACAACACAGTTTTGGAGGATAAAGAAAGGTGACGCCGATATGGTCACTTTTGGTCCGAAAATTTCACGGAAAGCTTTTCCCACAGAAAGCTACCATTACGACCTATAAACCATATAAACATGTTTGAGACACATTTGTGCGAAAACAACACAATTTTAGTGGATAAAGAAAGGTGACGCCGATATGGTCACTTTTGGTCCGAAATTTCACGGAAAGCTTTTCGCGCAGAAAGCTACCATTATGACCTATAAACCATATAAACATGTTTGGCACACATTTGTGCGAAAACAACACAGTTTTGGTGGATAAAGAAAGGTGACGCCGATATGGTCACTTTTGGTCCGAAAATTTCACGGAAAGCTGTTCGCGCACAAAGCTCCCATTATGACCTATAAACCATATAAAAATGTTTGGGACACATTTGAGCGAAAAAACACAATTTTTGTGGATAAAGAAAGGTGACGCCGATATGGTCACTTTTGGTCCGAAAATTTCACGGAAAGCTTTTCCCACAGAAAGCTACCATTACGACCTATAAACCATATAAACATGTTTGGGACACATTTGTGCGAAAACAACACAGTTTTGGAGGATAAAGAAAGGTGACGCCGATATGGTCACTTTTGGACCGAAAATTTCACGGAAAGCTTTTCGCACAAAAAGCTCCCATTATGATCTATAAACCATATAAACATGTTTGGAACATATTTGAGTGAAAACAACACAGTTTTTGTGGATAAAGAATGGTGACGCCGATATGGTCACTTTTGGTGATGCGGGACCATCCAAGCTAAGGCCTTACACTCTTGTGAGCTATGCCCTAGCTCAAGAACCGACGAGGCCTCAAGGAATCAACGCAGCCCAAGCCAACAAGCTAAGGCCTTACACTCTTGTGAGCTACGCCCTAGCTCAAGAACCGCCGAGGCCTCAAGGAATCAACACAGCCCAAGCCACGGACCCTTGTTTGGATTGATGCCGAGGTTGTACCGAGCACATGTGCCTACTTTGCTCCGTGAAGACCGGGTCCAAATACTAGCCGTTGACAGCCTTGCTAAGTGCTCAAGTGGCCAGCCATGAAGACCTATTCTTTAGGAGCCATGATTGAAGAAGTCAAGGCCACTTCCTATCTTTTAGGGATTTTATTTGCAATTTCTGAATTTGTTTTAATTTCCATTTAATTTTCTGAATTTCTTGCAATTTTCTGAATTTCTTTTGTTGTCATTTATTTTCAGCCTTTTCTATCTCCATTTAAGGCTATAAATAGCCTCCTAGGCTGGTTGTATTGGAGAACAAACCCATATTTGATTAATGAAAAGCATTGCTTTGCAAACACATTGTTTCTTGAGGATTCAAGAGAGAGACCGAGAGGATTCTTGGTGAATTGACCTTGCTTGGTTTGTCTTGTGTGTGTCGATCTTCGCTAGTTGATTGGTGCTATCAAGCTTTCACGAGCCCCTTTCTTGTGCTCCTAGGATACGTCCTAGGTTGTGTAAGATCGTAGAGATTGGTTAGCTAGTCGTTGGTTTAGGACTTTGTTCAATTGGGATCAAGGGTCTATTCGCTCGTTCTACCTAGACTTTCTCCTGCCCTATCTATCTTTTTCATTACTATTGTCGAGTCCTTTGAGTCTTTGTCGAGTCATTATTGTCTAACTTGTGTTCTTTGTTTGTTTTGTGCTTGTTGTCGAAAGATCGGGACATCCACGGCTAATCCCCGTATCAAATTGGTATCAGAGCTTCGGCTACCGACATCAAGTGTCTCATCTCCATTGTCATCATCAAAAAGCTCAAAAACTCCATTGGAGTGCAAGGTTTGATCATCTCTTCTTTTGTTTGATTTTTCTTACTATTAGCATTGGTTGTTGTTGGTTTGCTTAGGCATTACCTTCTGCCGACCCCATCACCAATTCATTACCTTCTACCGCCACCCTATCACCACCATCAGACCACCATTCGACCACCCTTTCATCACCCCCAAGAAAAATCAGATTTTTGGTCTTCTATTTTTGCTATTTTCTGAAATTCAAAGGAAAAGTCAAAAAAAATCCCTACATTTTAGCCATACCATTTCCAGCTCCTATTTTTTAGCCACACTTCCATCCCAACAGCTCTATTAGTTACAAGGTCTCTTTTATTTTCATTTTCAGATTTTTCATTTGTTATTTAATTGCTGAAAGTCAAAAAAAAAATCAGACTTCAAAAAAAAAAAAAAAAGAAAGAGAAGTCGACAGTGAAAAAAAAAAAGAGAAGAAAGAAAGAAAAAGAATTTAAAAAAAAAAAATCAGATTTGAGTTGCATTGTTGTTGATTGTTCTAAGTGTACAAGAGAAGTGCAAGAGTAAGCATTGCAAGTGAACAAGAGCCATTGTGAGCCAAGAAAGCCTAAACACCATCTTACCATTCAACCTATCCTTAGCCTACCAACAACTATCTTGCTTGTAGTTTGAAGGTTAGACAAGGTTGATTTGATCAAGTTTTGTGCTTAGTCCTTTCTTACCATTTTATTCTTGTCCTTTGTTTCTATTATCTCTTGATCTCACTTTCTTTGATTCATTTCTGAAATTTTCAGCTTGGACCCTTATCATTGATTGTCTAGCTAATCTCTTTTGGTTAGAGGATTTTTGATTGTCCTTTTGACTAGCTTGAGTGATTGACTATCGTAAGACAAATTGCAACAACAAGCATTTCAGCACCAAAGGGAGAGGAGTGTCGAGAGCAAACACTTTTGAGGAAGTTTTTGTTTTGTCTAACCTTAACCTATTTACGTGTTTGTTTGAGTTGTGATGACTATAGGTAACAAATCCCCAAGGTCGGAGACTTCCGAGCCCATTTCCCCGGAGTTGTTCAACATGTTGAACAAAATGAACAACAACATCACGACGTTGATGGAAAGGATGGCAGCCCTAGAGGCACGCCCTTCGACGTCCACGGAGATGCCTAGGGCACCCCAAGGCCAGCCTTCGGCTTCCGGACATCACAGCCGCGTTCCACCCCCGGAGCACACCCAAGACAACCGGGAAGATCCTCCTAGAACTCCTATTTATGCACGAAATACTCCACCGGAAGAGAACCCACCTCCTCGTGAGAGGCGTGGTCGTTTTAATCATTTTCGTGATGTGCAGGATGACTTTGAGCCCTATGAACACTTTGAGGGTTTCCAAGAAGAAGAGGATCAATGGGAGCGCCAATCGAGAAGGCATGAACAAGGACCCCGTCCACGGAGGCCCCGAGAGCCCGAGCAAGACGGAGTTGGCAAGGTCAAGGTCACAATCCCACCTTTTGAGGGAAAGTGCGATCCGGACACTTACCTCGAATGGGAGACCAAGATCGAGCACATTTGGAGCTGCCACAACTTCACCGATTACAAGAAGGTACAACTAGCCACCCTTGAATTTAGCGGTTTTGCACTAATATGGTGGGATACCCTTGTGAAGGAAAGGAGAAGAGCCCTAGACGCACCCGTAGCCACGTGGGAACAAATGAAGACACTCATGAGGGCACGATTCATCCCTCAACACTACGCTAGGGAACTCAAGCAGCGGCTTGAGAACCTCAAGCAAGGTTCCATGAGTGTGGAGGAAGCATTCAATGCCATGCAATTGGCTATGGCAAGGGCAAACGTGGTAGAAGATGAGGAAGACACCAATGCTCGGTTCTTAAGAATCCTACACCCTTACTTGGCTAGAGAAGTTGATTGTTATCCTTATAATACTAGCATTGATCTCTTACATTTAGCCGTGAAGGTTGATAGGAAATTGAAGGCAAGAAGCTTAGGAGCTCAAGGAAACCGAAGCTCAAGCACGCAGCCCTATGGCCGAGATGCCCTAGCACCAAGGGAGAATCCTAGTCTCGGTAATGGAGGAGAACAAGGGAATCGAGGAGGAGTTCAAGCCATATCGAGTGCCAAGCCACCTAACCCTCTCGGTAACCCTAAAGGAGGTACCCCTAACCCTTCTAATTTGCGAAATAGGGAAGTTGTGTGTTTTAAGTGCCAAGATAGAGGACACATGATGAAAGATTGCCCACATAGGAAAGCTCTCATGGTTGATCACTTAGGCAACACCAATTCTGAAATTGAGCATGAAAATGATGAGTGTTTGCATTTTGATTGTGATCCTATCTTAAATTCCTATGATGATTGTGATGATGAAGGCATTGAGTATGAACATGGTGAAAGTTTGATTGTGAGGAGAGCTTTGCATGTCAATCCAACTCCATGTGATGATAACCAACGAGAGAACTTATTTCATACTAGATGCTTAGTAAAGGGTAAGGTTTGTAATGTCATTATTGATGGTGGAAGTTGTTGTAATCTTGCTAGCACTGAATTGGTTGAAAAACTACAACTTTCCACTATACACCACCCTAGGCCCTATAAATTGCATTGGATGAATGATTGCGGTGCATTAAAAGTGAATAAGCAAGTTAAGGTTTCTTTTAAGCTAGGACATTATGAAGATGATGTTTTGTGTGATATAGTACCTATGCAAGCTTCTCACTTACTTTTTGGTCGTCCATGGCAATTTGATCGAAAAGTCTTACATAATGGTTTCACTAACCGTTATTCCTTTGAGTATAAGGGCAGGAACTTCACTCTAAAGCCAATGGCCCCTACTCAAGTAGCCGGGGAGTTTGAGAAGAAGAAGGAAAGTGGAGGGTCGGTGCCATCAAAAGTGTTCCTTGCCGCCAAGAGGGAGTTCGTGGACAAGAACTTGGATTCGTGGTCGAATCCTTTCAAAGAAGGGGAGGTTGATGCGGGACCATCCAAGCTAAGGCCTTACACTCTTGTGAGCTATGCCCTAGCTCAAGAACCGACGAGGCCTCAAGGAATCAACGCAGCCCAAGCCAACAAGCTAAGGCCTTACACTCTTGTGAGCTACGCCCTAGCTCAAGAACCGCCGAGGCCTCAAGGAATCAACACAGCCCAAGCCACGGACCCTTGTTTGGATTGATGCCGAGGTTGTACCGAGCACATGTGCCTACTTTGCTCCGTGAAGACCGGGTCCAAATACTAGCCGTTGACAGCCTTGCTAAGTGCTCAAGTGGCCAGCCATGAAGACCTATTCTTTAGGAGCCATGATTGAAGAAGTCAAGGCCACTTCCTATCTTTTAGGGATTTTATTTGCAATTTCTGAATTTGTTTTAATTTCCATTTAATTTTCTGAATTTCTTGCAATTTTCTGAATTTCTTTTGTTGTCATTTATTTTCAGCCTTTTCTATCTCCATTTAAGGCTATAAATAGCCTCCTAGGCTGGTTGTATTGGAGAACAAACCCATATTTGATTAATGAAAAGCATTGCTTTGCAAACACATTGTTTCTTGAGGATTCAAGAGAGAGACCGAGAGGATTCTTGGTGAATTGACCTTGCTTGGTTTGTCTTGTGTGTGTCGATCTTCGCTAGTTGATTGGTGCTATCAAGCTTTCACGAGCCCCTTTCTTGTGCTCCTAGGATACGTCCTAGGTTGTGTAAGATCGTAGAGATTGGTTAGCTAGTCGTTGGTTTAGGACTTTGTTCAATTGGGATCAAGGGTCTATTCGCTCGTTCTACCTAGACTTTCTCCTGCCCTATCTATCTTTTTCATTACTATTGTCGAGTCCTTTGAGTCTTTGTCGAGTCATTATTGTCTAACTTGTGTTCTTTGTTTGTTTTGTGCTTGTTGTCGAAAGATCGGGACATCCACGGCTAATCCCCGTATCATTTGGTCCGAAAATTTCACGGAAAGCTGCTTGCGCACAAAGCACCCATTATGACCTATAAACCATATAAACATGTTTGGGACACATTTGTGCGAAAACAACACAGTTTTGGAGGATAAAGAAAGGTGACGCCGATATGGTCACTTTTGGTCCGAAAATTTCACGGAAAGCTTTTCGCACAGAAAGCTCCCATTATGATCTATAAACCATATAAACATGTTTGGGACATATTTGAGTGAAAACAACACAGTTTTTGTGGATAAAGAATGGTGACGCCGATATGGTCACTTTTGGTCCGAAAATTTCACGGAAAGCTGTTCGCGCACAAAGCTCCCATTATGACCTATAAACCATATAAACATGTTTGGGATACATTTGAGCGAAAAAAACACAATTTTTGTGGATAAAGAAAGGTGACGCCGATATGGTCACTTTTGGTCCGAAAATTTCACGGAAAGCTTTTCCCACAGAAAGCTACCATTACGACCTATAAACCATATAAACATGTTTGGGACACATTTGTGCGAAAACAACACAGTTTTAGTGGATAAAGAAAGGTGACGCCGATATGGTCACTTTTGGTCTGAAAATTTCACGGAAAGTTTTTCGCGCAGAAAGCTCCCATTATGACTTATAAACCATATGAACATGTTTGGGACACATTTGAGCGAAAACAACACAGTTTTGGTGGATAAAGAAAGGTGACGCCGATATGGTCACTTTTGGTCCGAAAATTTCACGGAAAGCTTTTCACGCATAAAGCTCCGATTATGACCTATAAACCATATAAACATGTTTGGCATACATTTGAGCGAAATCAACACAGTTTTGGTGGATAAAGAAAGGTGACGTGGATATGGTCACTTTTGGTCCGAAAATTTCACGGAAAGTATTACGCACAGAAAGCTCCCATTATGATCTATAAACCATATAAACATGTTTGGGACATATTTGAGTGAAAAAACACAATTTTTGTGGATAAAGAAAGGTGACGCCGATATGGTCACTTTTGGTCCGAAAATTTCACGGAAAGCTTTTCGCGCAGAAAGCTACCATTACGACCTATAAACCATACAAACATGTTTGGGACACATTTGTGTGAAAACAACACAGTTTTGGTGGATAAAGAAAGGTGACGCCGATATGGTCACTTTTGGTCCGAAAATTCACGGAAAGCTTTTCGCGCAGAAAGCTACCATTATGACCTATAAACCATATAAACATGTTTGGGACACATTTGAGCGAAAACAACACAGTTTTGATGGATAAAGAAAGGTGACGTCGATATGGTCACTTTTAGTCCGAAATTTCACGGAAAGCTTTTCGCGCAGAAAGCTACCATTATGACCTATAAACCATATAAACATGTTTGGGACACATTTGTGCGAAAACAACACAGTTTTGGAGGATAAAGAAAGGTGACGCCGATATGGTCACTTTTGGACCGAAAATTTCACGGAAAGCTTTTCGCACAAAAAGCTCCCATTATGATCTATAAACCATATAAACATGTTTGGGATACTTTTGAGTGAAAACAACACAGTTTTTGTGGATAAAGAATGGTGACGCCGATATGGTCACTTTTGGTCCGAAAATTTCACGGAAAGCTGCTCGCGCACAAAGCTCCCATTATGACCTATAAACCATATCAACATGTTTGGGACACATTTGTGCGAAAACAACACAGTTCTGGAGGATAAAGAAAGGTGACGCCGATATGGTCACTTTTGGTCCGAAAATTTCACGGAAAGCTTTTCGCACAGAAAGCTCCCATTATGATCTATAAACCATATAAACATGTTTGTGACATATTTGAGTGAAAACAACACAGTTTTTGTGGATAAAGAATGGTGACGCCGATATGGTCACTTTTGGTCCGAAAATTTCACGGAAAACTGTTCGCGCACAAAGCTCCCATTATGACCTATAAACCATATAAACATGTTTGGGACACATTTGAGCGAAAAAACACAATTTTTGTGGATAAAGAAAGGTGACGCCGATATGGTCACTTTTGGTCCGAAAATTTCACGGAAAGCTTTTCCCACAGAAAGCTACCATTACGACCTATAAACCATATAAATATGTTTGGGACACATTTGTGCGAAAACAACACAGTTTTGGTGGATAAAGAAAGGTGACGCCGATATGGTCACTTTTGGTCCGAAAATTTCACGGAAAGCTTTTCGCGCACAAAGCTCACATTATGACCTATAAACCATATAAACATGTTTGGGACACATTTGAGCGAAAACAACACAGTTTTGATGGATAAAGAAAGGTGACGTCGATATGGTCACTTTTGGTCCGAAATTTCACGGAAAGCTTTTCGCGCAGAAAGCTACCATTATGACCTATAACCATATAAACATGTTTGGGACACATTTGTGCGAAAACAACAAAGTTTTGGAGGATAAAGAAAGGTGACACCGATATGGTCACTTTTGAACCGAAAATTTCACGGAAAGCTTTTCGCACAAAAAGCTCCCATTATAATCTATAAACCATATAAACATGTTTGGGACACATTTGAGTGAAAACAACACAGTTTTTGTGGATAAAGAATGGTGACGCCGATATGGTCACTTTTGGTCCGAAAATTTCACGGAAAGCTTTTCGCGCACAAAGCTCACATTATGACCTTTAAACCATATAAACATGTTTGGGACACATTTGAGCGAAAACAACACAGTTTTGGTGGATAAAGAAAGGTGACGCCGACATGGTCACTTTTGGTCCGAAAATTTCACGGAAAGCTTTTCGCGCAGAAAGCTACCATTACGACCTATAAACCATATAAACATGTTTGGGACACATTTGTGCGAAAACAACACAGTTTTGGTGGATAAAGAAAGGTGACGCCGATTTGGTCACTTTTGGTCCGAAAATTTCACGGAAAGCTTTTCGCGCACAAAGCTCCCATTATGACCTATAAACCATATAAACATGTTTGGGACACATTTGAGCGAAAACAACACATTTTTGATAGATAAAGAAAGGTGACGTCGATATGGTCACTTTTGGTCCGAAATTTCACGGAAAGCTTTTCGCACAAAAAGCTCCCATTATGATCTATAAACCATATAAACATGTTTGTGACATATTTGAGTGAAAACAACACAGTTTTTGTGGATAAAGAATGGTGACGCCGATATGGTCACTTTTGGTCCGAAAATTTCACGGAAAACTGTTCGCGCACAAAGCTCCCATTATGACCTATAAACCATATAAACATGTTTGGGACACATTTGAGCGAAAAAACACAATTTTTGTGGATAAAGAAAGGTGACGCCGATATGGTCACTTTTGGTCCGAAAATTTCACGGAAAGCTTTTCCCACAGAAAGCTACCATTACGACCTATAAACCATATAAACATGTTTGGGACACATTTGTGCGAAAACAACACAGTTTTGGTGGATAAAGAAAGGTGACGCCGATATGGTCACTTTTGGTCCGAAAATTTCACGGAAAGCTTTTCGCGCACAAAGCTCACATTATGACCTATAAACCATATGAACATGTTTGGGACACATTTGAGCGAAAACAACACAGTTTTGGTGGATAAAGAAAGGTGACGCCGATATGGTCACTTTTGGTTCGAAAATTTCACGGAAAGCTTTTCACGCATAAAGCTCCCATTATGACCTATAAACCATATAAACATGTTTGGCATACATTTGAGCGAAAACAACACAGTTTTGGTGGATAAAGAAAGGTGACGTGGATATGGTCACTTTTGGTCCGAAAATTTCACGGAAAGTATTACGCACAGAATGCTCCCATTATGATCTATAAACCATATAAACATGTTTGGGACACATTTGAGTGAAAACAACACAGTTTTTGTGGATAAAGAATGGTGACGCCGATATGGTCACTTTTGGTCCGAAAATTTCACGGAAAGCTTTTCGCGCACAAAGCTCCCATTATGACCTTTAAACCATATAAACATGTTTGGGACACATTTGAGCGAAAACAACACAGTTTTGGAGGATAAAGAAAGGTGACGCCGACATGGTCACTTTTGGTCCGAAAATTTCACGGAAAGCTTTTCGCGCAGAAAGCTACCATTACGACCTATAAACCATATAAACATGTTTGGGACACATTTGTGCGAAAACAACACAGTTTTAGTGGATAAAGAAAGGTGACGCCGATTTGGTCACTTTTGGTCCGAAAATTTCACGGAAAGCTTTTCGCGCACAAAGCTCCCATTATGACCTATAAACCATATAAACATGTTTGGGACACATTTGAGCGAAAACAACACAGTTTTGATGGATAAAGAAAGGTGACGCCGATATGGTCACTTTTGGTCCGAAATTTCACGGAAAGCTTTTCGCGCAGAAAGCTACCATTATGACCTATAAACCATATAAACATGTTTGGGACACATTTGTGCGAAAACAACACAGTTTTGGAGGATAAAGAAAGGTGACGCCGATATGGTCACTTTTGGACCGAAAATTTCACGGAAAACTATTCGCACAAAAAGCTCCCATTATGATCTATAAACCATATAAACATGTTTGGGACACATTTGAGTGAAAACAACACAGTTTTTGTGGATAAAGAATGGTGACGCCGATATGGTCACTTTTGGTCCGAAAATTTCACGGAAAGCTGCTCGCGCACAAAGCACCCATTATGACCTATAAACCATATCAACATGTTTGGGACACATTTGTGCGAAAACAACCCAGTTTTGGAGGATAAAGACAGGTGACGCCGATATGGTCACTTTTGGTCCGAAAATTTCACGGAAAGCTTTTCGCACAGAAAGCTCCCATTATGATCTATAAACCATATAAACATGTATGTGACATATTTGAGTGAAAACAACACAGTTTTTGTGGATAAAGAATGGTGACGCCGATATGGTCACTTTTGGTCCGAAAATTTTACGGAAAGCTGCTCGCGCACAAAGCTCCCATTATGACCTATAAACCATATCAACATGTTTGGGACACATTTGTGCGAAAACAACACAGTTTTGGAGGATAAAGAAAGGTGACGCCGATATGGTCACTTTTGGTCCGAAAATTTCACGGAAAACTGTTCGCGCACAAAGCTCCCATTATGACCTATAAACCATATAAACATGTTTGGGACACATTTGAGCGAAAAAACACAATTTTTGTGGATAAAGAAAGGTGACGCCGATATGGTCACTTTTGGTCCGAAAATTTCACGGAAAGCTTTTCCCACAGAAAGCTACCATTACGACCTATAAACCATATAAACATGTTTGGGACACATTTGTGCGAAAACAACACAGTTTTGGTGGATAAAGAAAGGTGACGCCGATATGGTCACTTTTGGTCCGAAAATTTCACGGAAAGCTTTTCGCGCACAAAGCTCCCATTATGACCTATAAACCATATAAACATGTTTGGGACACATTTGAGCGAAAACAACACAGTTTTGATGGATAAAGAAAGGTGACGTCGATATGGTCACTTTTGGTCCGAAATTTCACGGAAAGCTTTTCGCGCAGAAAGCTACCATTATGACCTATAACCATATAAACATGTTTGGGACACATTTGTGCGAAAACAACAAAGTTTTGGAGGATAAAGAAAGGTGACACCGATATGGTCACTTTTGAACCGAAAATTTCACGGAAAGCTTTTCGCACAAAAAGCTCCCATTATAATCTATAAACCATATAAACATGTTTAGGACACATTTGAGTGAAAACAACACAGTTTTTGTGGATAAAGAATGGTGACGCCGATATGGTCACTTTTGGTCCGAAAATTTCACGGAAAGCTTTTCGCGCACAAAGCTCACATTATGACCTTTAAACCATATAAACATGTTTGGGACACATTTGAGCGAAAACAACACAGTTTTGGTGGATAAAGAAAGGTGACGCCGACATGGTCACTTTTGGTCCGAAAATTTCACGGAAAGCTTTTCGCGCAGAAAGCTACCATTACGACCTATAAACCATATAAACATGTTTGGGACACATTTGTGCGAAAACAACACAGTTTTGGTGGATAAAGAAAGGTGACGCCGATTTGGTCACTTTTGGTCCGAAAATTTCACGGAAAGCTTTTCGCGCACAAAGCTCCCATTATGACCTATAAACCATATAAACATGTTTGGGACACATTTGAGCGAAAACAACACATTTTTGATAGATAAAGAAAGGTGACGTCGATATGGTCACTTTTGGTCCGAAATTTCACGGAAAGCTTTTCGCACAAAAAGCTCCCATTATGATCTATAAACCATATAAACATGTTTGGGACACATTTGAGTGAAAACAACACAGTTTTTGTGGATAAAAAATGGTGACGCCGATATGGTCACTTTTGGACCGAAAATTTCACGGAAAGCTTTTCGCACAAAAAGCTCCCATTATGATCTATAAACCATATAAACATGTTTGGGACACATTTGAGTGAAAACAACACAGTTTTTGTGGATAAAGAATGGTGACGCCGATATGGTCACTTTTGGTCCGAAAATTTCACGGAAAGCTGCTCGCGCACAAAGCTCCCATTATGACCTATAAACCATATCAACATGTTTGGGACACATTTGTGCGAAAACAACACAGTTTTGGAGGATAAAGAAAGGTGACGCCGATATGGTCACTTTTGGTCCGAAAATTTCACGGAAAGCTTTTCGCACAGAAAGCTCCCATTATGATCTATAAACCATATAAACATGTTTGTGACATATTTGAGTGAAAACAACACAGTTTTTGTGGATAAAGAATGGTGACGCCGATATGGTCACTTTTGGTCCGAAAATTTCACGGAAAGCTGTTCGCGCACAAAGCTCCCATTATGACCTATAAACCATATAAACATGTTTGGGACACATTTGAGCGAAAAAACACAATTTTTGTGGATAAAGAAAGGTGACGCCGATATGGTCACTTTTGGTCCGAAAATTTCACGGAAAGCTTTTCCCACAGAAAGCTACCATTACGACCTATAAACCATATAAACATGTTTGGGACACATTTGTGCGAAAACAACACAGTTTTGGTGGATAAAGAAAGGTGACGCCGATATGGTCACTTTTGGTCCGAAAATTTCACGGAAAGCTTTTCGCGCACAAAGCTCACATTATGACCTATAAACCATATGAACATGTTTGGGACACATTTGAGCGAAAACAACACAGTTTTGGTGGATAAAGAAAGGTGACGCCGATATGGTCACTTTTGGTTCGAAAATTTCACGGAAAGCTTTTCACGCATAAAGCTCCCATTATGACCTATAAACCATATAAACATGTTTGGCATACATTTGAGCGAAAACAACACAGTTTTGGTGGATAAAGAATGGTGACGTGGATATGGTCACTTTTGGTCCGAAAATTTCACGGAAAGTATTACGCACAGAATGCTCCCATTATGATCTATAAACCATATAAACATGTTTGGGACACATTTGAGTGAAAACAACACAGTTTTTGTGGATAAAGAATGGTGACGCCGATATGGTCACTTTTGGTCCGAAAATTTCACGGAAAGCTTTTCGCGCACAAAGCTCCCATTATGACCTTTAAACCATATAAACATGTTTGGGACACATTTGAGCGAAAACAACACAGTTTTGGAGGATAAAGAAAGGTGACGCCGACATGGTCACTTTTGGTCCGAAAATTTCACGGAAAGCTTTTCGCGCAGAAAGCTACCATTACGACCTATAAACCATATAAACATGTTTGGGACACATTTGTGCGAAAACAACACAGTTTTAGTGGATAAAGAAAGGTGACGCCGATTTGGTCACTTTTGGTCCGAAAATTTCACGGAAAGCTTTTCGCGCACAAAGCTCCCATTATGACCTATAAACCATATAAACATGTTTGGGACACATTTGAGCGAAAACAACACAGTTTTGATGGATAAAGAAAGGTGACGCCGATATGGTCACTTTTGGTCCGAAATTTCACGGAAAGCTTTTCGCGCAGAAAGCTACCATTATGACCTATAAACCATATAAACATGTTTGGGACACATTTGTGCGAAAACAACACAGTTTTGGAGGATAAAGAAAGGTGACGCCGATATGGTCACTTTTGGACCGAAAATTTCACGGAAAACTATTCGCACAAAAAGCTCCCATTATGATCTATAAACCATATAAACATGTTTGGGACACATTTGAGTGAAAACAACACAGTTTTTGTGGATAAAGAATGGTGACGCCGATATGGTCACTTTTGGTCCGAAAATTTCACGGAAAGCTGCTCGCGCACAAAGCACCCATTATGACCTATAAACCATATCAACATGTTTGGGACACATTTGTGCGAAAACAACCCAGTTTTGGAGGATAAAGACAGGTGACGCCGATATGGTCACTTTTGGTCCGAAAATTTCACGGAAAGCTTTTCGCACAGAAAGCTCCCATTATGATCTATAAACCATATAAACATGTATGTGACATATTTGAGTGAAAACAACACAGTTTTTGTGGATAAAGAATGGTGACGCCGATATGGTCACTTTTGGTCCGAAAATTTCACGGAAAGCTGTTCGCGCACAAAGCTCCCATTATGACCTATAAACCATATAAACATGTTTGGGACACATTTGAGCGAAAAAACACAATTTTTGTGGATAAAGAAAGGTGACGCCGATATGGTCACTTTTGGTCCGAAAATTTCACGGAAAGCTTTTCCCACAGAAAGCTACCATTACGACCTATAAACCATATAAACATGTTTGGGACACATTTTGATGCGGGACCATCCAAGCTAAGGCCTTACACTCTTGTGAGCTATGCCCTAGCTCAAGAGCCGACGAGGCCTCAAGGAATCAATGCAGCCCAAGCCAACAAGCTAAGGCCTTACACTCTTGTGAGCTATGCCCTAGCTCAAGAACCGACGAGGCCTCAAGGAATCAACGCAGCCCAAGCCACGGACCCTTGTTTGGATTGATGCCGAGGTTGTACCGAGCACATGTGCCTACCTTGCTCCGTGAAGACCGGGTCCAAATACTAGCCGTTGACAGCCTTGCTAAGTGCTCAAGTGGCCAGCCATGAAGACCTATTCTTTAGGAGCCATGATTGAAGAAGTCAAGGCCACTTCCTATCTTTTAGGGATTTTATTTGCAATTTCTGAATTTGTTTTAATTTCCATTTAATTTTCTGAATTTCTTGCAATTTTCTGAATTTCTTTTGTTGTCATTTATTTTCAGCCTTTTCTATCTCCATTTAAGGCTATAAATAGCCTCCTAGGCCGGTTGTATTAGGCAACAAACCCATATTTGATTAATGAAAAGCATTGCTTTGCAAACACATTGTTTCTTGAGGATTCAAGAGAGAGACCGAGAGGATTCTTGGTGAATTGACCTTGCTTGGTTTGTCTTGTGTGTGTCGATCTTCGCTAGTTGATTGGTGCTATCAAGCTTTCACGAGCCCCTTTCTTGTGCTCCTAGGATACGTCCTAGGTTGTGTAAGATCGTAGAGATTGGTTAGCTAGTCGTTGGTTTAGGACTTTGTTCAATTGGGATCAAGGGTCTATTCGCTCGTTCTACCTAGACTTTCTCCTGCCCTATCTATCTTTTTCATTACCATTGTCGAGTCCTTTGAGTCTTTGTCGAGTCATTATTGTCTAACTTGTGTTCTTTGTGTTTTTGTGCTTGTTGTCGGAAGATCGGGACATCCACGGCTAATCCCCGTATCAAATTGGTATCAGAGCTTCGGCTACCGACATCAAGTGTCTCATCTCCATTTTCATCATCAAAAAAAACTCAAAAACTCCATTGGAGTGCAAGGTTTGATCATCTCTTCTTTTGTTTGATTTTTCTTACTATTAGCATTGGTTGTTGTTGGTTTGCTTAGGCATTACCTTCTGCCGACCCCATCACCAATTCATCACCACCATACCGCCACCCTATCACCACCATCAGACCACCATTCGACCACCCTTTCATCACCACCAAGAAAAATCAGATTTTTGGTCTTCTATTTTTGCTATTTTCTGAAATTCAAAAGAAAAAGTCAAAAAAATCCCTACATTTTAGCCATACCATTTCCAGCTCCTATTTTTTAGCCACACTTCCATCCCAACAGCTCTATTAGTTACAAGGTCTCTTTTATTTTCATTTTCAGATTTTTCATTTGTTATTTAATTGCTGAAAGTCAAAAAAAAAAAAAAATCAGACTTCAAAAAAAAAAGAAAGAGAAGTCGACAGTGAAAAAAAAAAGAGAAGAAAGAAAGAAAAAGAATTTAGAAAAAAAAAAAATCAGATTTGAGTTGCATTGTTGTTGATTGTTCTAAGTGTACAAGAGAAGTGCAAGAGTAAGCATTGCAAGTGAACAAGAGCCATTGTGAGCCAAGAAAGCCTAAACACCATCTTACCATTCAACCTATCCTTAGCCTACCAACAACTATCTTGCTTGTAGTTTGAAGGTTAGACAAGGTTGATTTGATCAAGTTTTGTGCTTAGTCCTTTCTTACCATTTTATTCTTGTCCCTTGTTTCTATTATCTCTTGATCTCACTTTCTTTGATTCATTTCTGAAATTTTCAGCTTGGAACCTTATCATTGATTGTCTAGCTAATCTCTTGTGGTTAGAGGATTTTTGATTGTCCTTTTGACTAGCTTGAGTGATTGACTATCGTAAGACAAATTGCAACAACAAGCATTTCAGCACCAAAGGGAGAGGAGTGCCGAGAGCAAACACTTTTGAGGAAGTTTTTGTTTTGTCTAACCTTAACCTATTTACGTGTTTGTTTGAGTTGTGATGACTATAGGTAACAAATCACCAAGGTCGGAGACTTCCGAGCCCATTTCCCCGGAGTTGTTCAACATGTTGAACAAAATGAACAACAACATCACGACGTTGATGGAAAGGATGGCAGCCCTAGAGGCACGCCCTTCGACGTCCACGGAGATGCCTAGGGCACCCCAAGGCCAGCCTTCGGCTTCCGGACATCACAGCCGCGTTCCACCCCCGGAGCACACCCAAGACAACCGGGAAGATCCTCCTAGAACTCCTATTTATGCACGAAATACTCCACCGGAAGAGAACCCACCTCCTCGTGAGAGGCGTGGTCGTTTTAATCATTTTCGTGATGTGCAGGATGACTTTGAGCCCTATGAACACTTTGAGGGTTTCCAAGAAGAAGAGGATCAATGGGAGCGCCAATCGAGAAGGCATGAACAAGGACCCCGTCCACGGAGGCCCCGAGAGCCCGAGCAAGACGGAGTTGGCAAGGTCAAGGTCACAATCCCACCTTTTGAGGGAAAGTGCGATCCGGACACTTACCTCGAATGGGAGACCAAGATCGAGCACATTTGGAGCTGCCACAACTTCACCGATTACAAGAAGGTACAACTAGCCACCCTTGAATTTAGCGGTTTTGCACTAATATGGTGGGATACCCTTGTGAAGGAAAGGAGAAGAGCCCTAGACGCACCCGTAGCCACGTGGGAACAAATGAAGGCACTCATGAGGGCACGATTCATCCCTCAACACTACGCTAGGGAACTCAAGCAGCGGCTTGAGAACCTCAAGCAAGGTTCCATGAGTGTGGAGGAAGCATTCAATGCCATGCAATTGGCTATGGCAAGGGCAAACGTGGTAGAAGATGAGGAAGACACCAATGCTCGGTTCTTAAGAATCCTACACCCTTACTTGGCTAGAGAAGTTGATTGTTATCCTTATACTTCCGTTATTGATCTTTTACATCTAGCCGTGAAGGTTGATAGGAAGTTAAAGGCAAGAGACCAAGGAGGAGCTAGAGGAGGAAACCGAAGCTCAAGCACGCAGCCCTATGGCCGAGATGCCCTAGCACCAAGGGAGAAGCCTAGTCTCGGTAATGGAGGAGAGCAAGGGAATCGAGGAGGAGTTCAAGCCATATCGAGTGCCAAGCCACCTAGCCCTCTCGGTAACCCTAAAGGAGGTACCCCTAACCCTTCTAATTTGCGAAATAGGGAAGTTGTGTGTTTTAAGTGCCAAGATAGAGGACACATGATGAAAGATTGCCCACATAGGAAAGCTCTCATGGTTGATCACTTAGGCAACACCAATTCTGAAATTGAGCATGAAAATGATGAGTGTTTGCATTTTGATTGTGATCCTATCTTAAATTCCTATGATGATTGTGATGATGAAGGCATTGAGTATAAACATGGTGAAAGTTTGATTGTGAGGAGAGCTTTGCATGTCAATCCAACTCCATGTGATGATAACCAACGAGAGAACTTATTTCATACTAGATGCTTAGTAAAGGGTAAGGTTTGTAATGTCATTATTGATGGTGGAAGTTGTTGTAATCTTGCTAGCACTGAATTGGTTGAAAAACTACAACTTTCCACTATACACCACCCTAGGCCCTATAAATTGCATTGGATGAATGATTGCGGTGCATTAAAAGTGAATAAGCAAGTTAAGGTTTCTTTTAAGCTAGGACATTATGAAGATGATGTTTTGTGTGATATAGTACCTATGCAAGCTTCTCACTTACTTTTTGGTCGTCCATGGCAATTTGATCGAAAAGTCTTACATGATGGTTTCACTAACCGCTATTCCTTTGAGTATAAGGGCAGGAACTTCACTCTAAAGCCAATGACCCCTACTCAAATAGCCGGGGAGTTTGAGAAGAAGGAAAGTGGAGGGTCGGTGCCATCAAAAGTGTTCCTTGCCGCCAAGAGGGAGTTCGTGGACAAGAACTTGGATTCGTGGTCGAATCCTTTCAAAGAAGGGGAGGTTGATGCGGGACCATCCAAGCTAAGGCCTTACACTCTTGTGAGCTATGCCCTAGCTCAAGAGCCGACGAGGCCTCAAGGAATCAATGCAGCCCAAGCCAACAAGCTAAGGCCTTACACTCTTGTGAGCTATGCCCTAGCTCAAGAACCGACGAGGCCTCAAGGAATCAACGCAGCCCAAGCCACGGACCCTTGTTTGGATTGATGCCGAGGTTGTACCGAGCACATGTGCCTACCTTGCTCCGTGAAGACCGGGTCCAAATACTAGCCGTTGACAGCCTTGCTAAGTGCTCAAGTGGCCAGCCATGAAGACCTATTCTTTAGGAGCCATGATTGAAGAAGTCAAGGCCACTTCCTATCTTTTAGGGATTTTATTTGCAATTTCTGAATTTGTTTTAATTTCCATTTAATTTTCTGAATTTCTTGCAATTTTCTGAATTTCTTTTGTTGTCATTTATTTTCAGCCTTTTCTATCTCCATTTAAGGCTATAAATAGCCTCCTAGGCCGGTTGTATTAGGCAACAAACCCATATTTGATTAATGAAAAGCATTGCTTTGCAAACACATTGTTTCTTGAGGATTCAAGAGAGAGACCGAGAGGATTCTTGGTGAATTGACCTTGCTTGGTTTGTCTTGTGTGTGTCGATCTTCGCTAGTTGATTGGTGCTATCAAGCTTTCACGAGCCCCTTTCTTGTGCTCCTAGGATACGTCCTAGGTTGTGTAAGATCGTAGAGATTGGTTAGCTAGTCGTTGGTTTAGGACTTTGTTCAATTGGGATCAAGGGTCTATTCGCTCGTTCTACCTAGACTTTCTCCTGCCCTATCTATCTTTTTCATTACCATTGTCGAGTCCTTTGAGTCTTTGTCGAGTCATTATTGTCTAACTTGTGTTCTTTGTGTTTTTGTGCTTGTTGTCGGAAGATCGGGACATCCACGGCTAATCCCCGTATCACATTTGTGCGAAAACAACACAGTTTTAGTGGATAAAGAAAGGTGACGCCGATATGGTCACTTTTGGTCTGAAAATTTCACGGAAAGCTTTTCGCGCAGAAAGCTCCCATTATGACCTATAAACCATATGAACATGTTTGGGACACATTTGAGCGAAAACAACACAGTTTTGGTGGATAAAGAAAGGTGACGCCGATATGGTCACTTTTGGTTCGAAAATTTCACGGAAAGCTTTTCACGCATAAAGCTCCCATTATGACCTATAAACCATATAAACATGTTTGGCATACATTTGAGCGAAAACAACACAGTTTTGGTGGATAAAGAAAGGTGACGTGGATATGGTCACTTTTGGTCCGAAAATTTCACGGAAAGTATTACGCACAGAAAGCTCACATTATGATCTATAAACCATATAAACATGTTTGGGACATATTTGAGCGAAAAAACACAATTTTTGTGGATAAAGAAAGGTGACGCCGATATGGTCACTTTTGGTCCGAAAATTTCACGGAAAGCTTTTCGCGCAGAAAGCTACCATTACGACCTATAAACCATTAAAACATGTTTGGGACACATTTGTGTGAAAACAACACAGTTTTGGTGGATAAAGAAAGGTGACGCCGATATGGTCACTTTTGGTCGGAAATTTCACGGAAAGCTTTTCGCGCAGAAAGCTACCATTATGACCTATAAACCATATAAACATGTTTGGCACACATTTGTGCGAAAACAACACAGTTTTGGTGGATAAAGAAAGGTGACGCCGATATGGTCACTTTTGGTCCGAAAATTTCACGGAAAGCTGTTCGCGCACAAAGCTCCCATTATGACCTATAAACCATATAAACATGTTTGGGACACATTTGAGCGAAAAAACACAATTTTTGTGGATAAAGAAAGGTGACGCCGATATGGTCACTTTTGGTCCGAAAATTTCACGGAAAGCTTTTCCCACAGAAAGCTACCATTACGACCTATAAACCATATAAACATGTTTGGGACACATTTGTGCGAAAACAACACAGTTTTGGAGGATAAAGAAAGGTGACGCCGATATGGTCACTTTTGGTCCGAAAATTTCACGGAAAGCTTTTCGCACAAAAAGCTCCCATTATGATCTATAAACCATATAAACATGTTTGGGACACATTTGAGTGAAAACAACACAGTTTTTGTGGATAAAGAATGGTGACGCCGATATGGTCACTTTTGGTCCGAAAATTTCACGGAAAGCTGTTCGCGCACAAAGCACCCATTATGACCTATAAACCATATAAACATGTTTGGGACACATTTGAGCGAAAACAACACAGTTTTGGAGGATAAAGAAAGGTGACGCCGATATGGTCACTTTTGGTCCGAAAATTTCACGGAAAGCTTTTCCCACAGAAAGCTACCATTACGACCTATAAACCATATAAACATGTTTGGGACACATTTGTGCGAAAACAACACAGTTTTAGTGGATAAAGAAAGGTGACGCCGATATGGTCACTTTTGGTCTGAAAATTTCACGAAAAGCTTTTCGCGCAGAAAGCTCCCATTATGACTTATAAACCATATGAACATGTTTGGGACACATTTGAGCGAAAACAACGCAGTTTTGGTGGATAAAGAAAGGTGACGCCGATATGGTCACTTTTGGTTCGAAAATTTCACGGAAAGCTTTTCACGCATAAAGCTCCCATTATGACCTATAAACCGTATAAACATGTTTGGCATACATTTGAGCGAAAACAACACAGTTTTGGAGGATAAAGAAAGGTGACGCCGATATGGTCACTTTTGGTCCGAAAATTTCATGGAAAGCTTTTCGCGCAGAAAGCTCCCATTATTACCTATAAACCATATAAACATGTGTTGGGACACATTTGACCGAAAACAACACAGTTTTTGTGGATAAAGAAAGGTGACGCTGATATTGTCACTTTTAGTACTAAAATTTCACGAAAATCTTTTCGCGCACAAAGCTCCCATTATGACCTATAAACCATATAAACATGTTTGGGACGCATTTGAGCGAAAACAACACAATTTTGGTGGATAAAGAAAGGTGACGCCGATATGGTCACTTTTGGTCCGAAAATTTCACGGAAAAGTTTTCACGCACAAAGCTCCCATTATGACCTATAAACCATATAAACATGTTTGGGACACATTTGAGAGAAAACAACACAGTTTTTGTGGATAAAGAAAGGTGACGCCGATATGGTCACTTTTGTTCCAAAAATTTCACGGAAATCTTTTCGTGCAAAAAGCTCACATTATGACCTATAAACCATATAAACATGTTTGGGACACATTTGTGTGAAAACAACACAGTTTTTGGAGGATAAAAAAGGTGACGCCGATATGGTCACTTTTGGTCCGAAAATTTCACGGAAAGCTTTTCCCACAGAAAGCTACCATTACGACCTATAAACCATATAAACATGTTTGGGACACATTTGTGCGAAAACAACACAGTTTTAGTGGATAAAGAAAGGTGACGCCGATATGGTCACTTTTGGTCTGAAAATTTCACGGAAAGCTTTTCGCGCAGAAAGCTCCCATTATGACTTATAAACCATATGAACATGTTTGGGACACATTTGAGCGAAAACAACACAGTTTTGGTGGATAAAGAAAGGTGACGCCGATATGGTCACTTTTGGTCCGAAAATTTCACGGAAAGCTTTTCACGCATAAAGCTCCCATTATGACCTATAAACCATATAAACATGTTTGGCATACATTTGAGCGAAAACAACACAGTTTTGGTGGATAAAGAAAGGTGACGTGGATATGGTCACTTTTGGTCCGAAAATTTCACGGAAAGTATTACGCACAGAAAGCTCCCATTATGATCTATAAACCATATAAACATGTTTGGGACATATTTGAGCGAAAAAACACAATTTTTGTGGATAAAGAAAGGTGACGCCGATATGGTCACTCTTGGTCCGAAAATTTCACGGAAAACTTTTCGCGCAGAAAGCTACCATTACGACCTATAAACCATACAAACATGTTTGGGACACATTTGTGTGAAAACAACACAGTTTTGGTGGATAAAGAAAGGTGACGCCGATATGGTCACTTTTGGTCCGAAATTTCACGGAAAGCTTTTCGCGCAGAAAGCTACCATTATGACCTATGAACCATATAAACATGTTTGGCACACATTTGTGCGAAAACAACACAGTTTTGGTGGATAAAGAAAGGTGACGCCGATATGGTCACTTTTGGTCCGAAAATTTCACGGAAACCTTTTAGCGCACAAAGCTCACATTATGACCTATAAACCATATAAACATGTTTGGGACACATTTGAGCGAAAACAACACAGTTTTGATGAATAAAGAAAGGTGACGTCGATATGGTCACTTTTGGTCCGAAATTTCACGGAAAGCTTTTCGCGCAGAAAGCTACCATTATGACCTATAACCATATAAATATGTTTGGGACACATTTGTGCGAAAACAACACAGTTTTGGAGGATAAAGAAAGGTGACACCGATATGGTCACTTTTGGACCGAAAATTTCACGGAAAGCTTTTCGCACAAAAAGCTCCCATTATAATCTATAAACCATATAAACATGTTTGGGACACATTTGAGTGAAAACAACACAGTTTTTGTGGATAAAGAATGGTGACGCCGATATGGTCACTTTTGGTCCGAAAATTTCACGGAAAGCTTTTCGCGCACAAAGCTCCCATTATGACCTTTAAACCATATAAACATGTTTGGGACACATTTGAGCGAAAACAACACAGTTTTGGTGTATAAAGAAAGGTGACGCCGACATGGTCACTTTTGGTCCGAAAATTTCACGGAAAGCTTTTCGCGCAGAAAGCTACCATTACGACCTATAAACCATATAAACATGTTTGGGACACATTTGTGCGAAAACAACACAGTTTTGGTGGATAAAGAAAGGTGACGCCGATTTGGTCACTTTTGGTCCGAAAATTTCACGGAAAGCTTTTCGCGCACAAAGCTCCCATTATGACCTATAAACCATATAAACATGTTTGGGACACATTTGAGCGAAAACAACACAGTTTTGATGGATAAAGAAAGGTGACGTCGATATGGTCACTTTTGGTCCGAAATTTCACGGAAAGCTTTTCGCGCAGAAAGCTACCATTATGACCTATAAACCATATAAACATGTTTGGGACACATTTGTGCGAAAACAACACAGTTTTGGAGGATAAAGAAAGGTGACGCCGATATGGTCACTTTTGGACCGAAAATTTCACGGAAAGCTTTTCGCACAAAAAGCTCCCATTATGATCTATAAACCATATAAACATGTTTGGGACACATTTGAGTGAAAACAACACAGTTTTTGTGGATAAAGAATGGTGACGCCGATATGGTCACTTTTGGTCCGAAAATTTCACGAAAAGCTGCTCGCGCACAAAGCTCCCATTATGACCTATAAACCATATCAACATGTTTGGGACACATTTGTGCGAAAACAACACAGTTTTGGAGGATAAAGAAAGGTGACGCCGATATGGTCACTTTTGGTCCGAAAATTTCACGGAAAGCTTTTCGCACAGAAAGCTCCCATTATGATCTATAAACCATATAAACATGTTTGTGACATATTTGAGTGAAAACAACACAGTTTTTGTGGATAAAGAATGGTGACGCCGATATGGTCACTTTTGGTCCGAAAATTTCACGGAAAGCTGTTCGCGCACAAAGCTCTCATTATGACCTATAAACCATATAAACATGTTTGGGACACATTTGAGCGAAAAAACACAATTTTTGTGGATAAAGAAAGGTGACGCCGATATGGTCACTTTTGGTCCGAAAATTTCACGGAAAGCTTTTCCCACAGAAAGCTACCATTACGACCTATAAACCATATAAACATGTTTGGGACACATTTGTGCGAAAACAACACAGTTTTAGTGGATAAAGAAAGGTGACGCCGATATGGTCACTTTTGGTCTGAAAATTTCACGAAAAACTTTTCGCGCAGAAAGCTCCCATTATGACCTATAAACCATATGAACATGTTTGGGACACATTTGAGCGAAAACAACGCAGTTTTGGTGGATAAAGAAAGGTGACGCCGATATGGTCACTTTTGGTTCGAAAATTTCACGGAAAGCTTTTCACGCATAAAGCTCCCATTATGACCTATAAACCATATAAACATGTTTGGCATACATTTGAGCGAAAACAACACAGTTTTGGAGGATAAAGAAAGGTGACGCCGATATGGTCACTTTTGGTCCGAAAATTTCATGGAAAGCTTTTCGCGCAGAAAGCTCCCATTATTACCTATAAACCATATAAACATGTGTTGGGACACATTTGACCGAAAACAACACAGTTTTTGTGGATAAAGAAAGGTGACGCTGATATTGTCACTTTTAGTACTAAAATTTCACGGAAATCTTTTCGCGCACAAAGCTCCCATTATGACCTATAAACCATATAAACATGTTTGGGACGCATTTGAGCGAAAACAACACAATTTTGGTGGATAAAGAAAGGTGACGCCGATATGGTCACTTTTGGTCCGAAAATTTCACGGAAAAGTTTTCACGCACAAAGCTCACATTATGACCTATAAACCATATAAACATGTTTGGGACACATTTGAGAGAAAACAACACAGTTTTTGTGGATAAAGAAAGGTGACGCCGATATGGTCACTTTTGTTCCAAAAATTTCACGGAAATCTTTTCGTGCAAAAAGCTCACATTATGACCTATAAACCATATAAACATGTTTGGGACACATTTGTGTGAAAACAACACAGTTTTTGGAGGATAAAAAAGGTGACGCCGATATGGTCACTTTTGGTCCGAAAATTTCACGGAAAGCTTTTCGCGCAGAAAGCTACAATTACGACCTATAAACCATATAAACATGTTTGGGACACATTTGTGCGAAAACAACACAGTTTTGGTGGATAAAGAAAGGTGACACCAATATGGTCACTTATGGTCCGAAAATTTCACAGAAAGCTTTTCGCGCACAAAGCTCTCATTATGACCTATAAACCATATAAACATGTTTGGGACACATTTGAGCAAAAAAAACACAATTTTTGTGGATAAAGAAAGGTGACGCCGATATGGTCACTTTTGGTCCGAAAATTTCACGGAAAGCTTTTCGCGCAGAAAGCTACCATTACGACCTATAAACCATATAAACATGTTTGGGACACATTTTTGCGAAAACAACACAGTTTTGGTGGATAAAGAAAGGTGACGCCGATATGGTCACTTTTGGTCTGAAAATTTCACGGAAAGCTTTTCGCGCAGAAAGCTCCCATTATAACCTATAAACCATATAAACATATTTGGGACACATTTGAGCGAAAACAACACAGTTTTGGTGGATAAAGAAAGGAGACGCCGATATGGTCACTTTTGGTCCGAAAATTTCACAGAAAGCTTTTCGTGCATAAAGCTCCCATTATGACCTATAAACAATATAAACGTGTTTGGGATACATTTGAGCGAAAACAACACAGTTTTGGAGGATAAAGAAAGGAGACGCCGATATGGTCACTTTTGGTCCGAAAATTTCACGGAAAGCTTTTCACGCAGAAAGCTCCCATTATGACCTATAAACCATATAAACATGTTTGGGACATATTTGAGCAAAAACAACACAGTTTTGGTGGATAAAGAAAGGTGACGTCGATATGGTCACTTTTGATTCGAAAATTTCACGGAAAGCTTTTCGCGCACAAAGCTGCAATTATGACCTATAAACCATATAAACATGTTTGGGACACATTTGTGCGAAAACAATACAGTTTTGGAGGATAAACAAAGGTGACGCCGATATGGTCACTTTTGGTCCAAAAATTTCACGGAAAGCTTTTCGCACAGAAAGCTCCCATTATGATCTATAAACCATATAAACATGTTTGGGACACATTTGAGTGAAAACAACACAGTGTTGGAGGATAAAGAAAGGTGACACCGATATGGTCACTTTTGGTCCGAAAATTTCACGGAAAGCTTTTCGCACAGAAAGCTCCCATTATGATCTATACACCATATAAACATGTTTGGGACACATTTGAGCAAAAACAACACAGTTTTGGTGGATAAAGAAAGGTGACGTCGATATGGTCACTTTTGGTCCGAAAATTTCACGGAAAGCTTTTCGCGCAAAAACCTACCATTATGACCTATAAACCATACAAACATGTTTGGGACACAGTTGTGCGAAAACAACACAGTTTTGGTGGATAAAGAAAGGTGACGCCGATATGGTTACTTTTGGTCCGAAAATTTCACGGAAAGCTTTTCGCACAGAAAGCTCCCATTATGATCTATAAACCATATAAACGTGTTTGAGACACATTCGAGTGAAAAAAACACAATTTTTGTGGATAAAGAAAGGTGACGCCGATATGGTCACTTTTGGTCTGAAAATTTCACGGAAAGCTTTTCGCGCAGAAAACTCCCATTATGACCTAATAACCATATAAACATGTTTGGGACACATTTGAGCGAAAACAACACAGTTTTGGTGGATAAAGAAAGGTGACGCCGATATGGTCACTTTTGGTCCGAAAATTTCACGGAAAGCTTTTCGCGCATAAAGCTCCCATTATGACCTATAAACCATATAAACATGTTTGGGATACATTTGAGCGAAAACAACACAGTTTTGGAGGATAAAGAAAGGTGACGCCGATATGGTCACTTTTGGTCCGAAAATTTCACGGAAAGCTTTTCACGCAGAAAGCTCCCATTATGACCTATAAACCATATAAACATGTTTGGGACATATTTGAGCAAAAACAACACAGTTTTGGTGGATAAAGAAAGGTGACGTCGATATGGTCACTTTTGATTCGAAAATTTCACGGAAAGCTTTTCGCGCACAAAGCTGCAATTATGACCTATAAACCATATAAACATGTTTGGGACACATTTGTGCGAAAACAATACAGTTTTGGAGGATAAAGAAAGGTGACGCCGATATGGTCACTTTTGGTCCGAAAATTTCACGGAAAGCTTTTCGCACAGAAAGCTCCCATTATGATCTATAAACCATATAAACATGTTTGGGACACATTTGAGTGAAAACAACACAGTGTTGGAGGATAAAGAAAGGTGACACCGATATGGTCACTTTTGGTCCGAAAATTTCACGGAAAGCTTTTCGCACAGAAAGCTCCCATTATGATCTATACACCATATAAACATGTTTGGGACACATTTGAGCAAAAACAACACAGTTTTGGTGGATAAAGAAAGGTGACGCCGATATGGTCACTTTTGTTCCAAAAATTTCACGGAAATCTTTTCGTGCAAAAAGCTCACATTATGACCTATAAACCATATAAACATGTTTGGGACACATTTGTGTGAAAACAACACAGTTTTTGGAGGATAAAAAAGGTGACGCCGATATGGTCACTTTTGGTCCGAAAATTTCACGGAAAGCTTTTCGCGCAGAAAGCTACAATTACGACCTATAAACCATATAAACATGTTTGGGACACATTTGTGCGAAAACAACACAGTTTTGGTGGATAAAGAAAGGTGACACCAATATGGTCACTTATGGTCCGAAAATTTCACAGAAAGCTTTTCGCGCACAAAGCTCTCATTATGACCTATAAACCATATAAACATGTTTGGGACACATTTGAGCAAAAAAAACACAATTTTTGTGGATAAAGAAAGGTGACGCCGATATGGTCACTTTTGGTCCGAAAATTTCACGGAAAGCTTTTCGCGCAGAAAGCTACCATTACGACCTATAAACCATATAAACATGTTTGGGACACATTTTTGCGAAAACAACACAGTTTTGGTGGATAAAGAAAGGTGACGCCGATATGGTCACTTTTGGTCTGAAAATTTCACGGAAAGCTTTTCGCGCAGAAAGCTCCCATTATAACCTATAAACCATATAAACATATTTGGGACACATTTGAGCGAAAACAACACAGTTTTGGTGGATAAAGAAAGGAGACGCCGATATGGTCACTTTTGGTCCGAAAATTTCACAGAAAGCTTTTCGTGCATAAAGCTCCCATTATGACCTATAAACAATATAAACGTGTTTGGGATACATTTGAGCGAAAACAACACAGTTTTGGAGGATAAAGAAAGGTGACGCCGATATGGTCACTTTTGGTCCGAAAATTTCACGGAAAGCTTTTCACGCAGAAAGCTCCCATTATGACCTATAAACCATATAAACATGTTTGGGACATATTTGAGCAAAAACAACACAGTTTTGGTGGATAAAGAAAGGTGACGTCGATATGGTCACTTTTGATTCGAAAATTTCACGGAAAGCTTTTCGCGCACAAAGCTGCAATTATGACCTATAAACCATATAAACATGTTTGGGACACATTTGTGCGAAAACAATACAGTTTTGGAGGATAAAGAAAGGTGACGCCGATATGGTCACTTTTGGTCCGAAAATTTCACGGAAAGCTTTTCGCACAGAAAGCTCCCATTATGATCTATAAACCATATAAACATGTTTGGGACACATTTGAGTGAAAACAACACAGTGTTGGAGGATAAAGAAAGGTGACACCGATATGGTCACTTTTGGTCCGAAAATTTCACGGAAAGCTTTTCGCACAGAAAGCTCCCATTATGATCTATACACCATATAAACATGTTTGGGACACATTTGAGCAAAAACAACACAGTTTTGGTGGATAAAGAAAGGTGACGTCGATATGGTCACTTTTGTTCCGAAAATTTCACGGAAAGCTTTTCGCGCAAAAACCTACCATTATGACCTATAAACCATACAAACATGTTTGGGACACAGTTGTGCGAAAACAACACAGTTTTGGTGGATAAAGAAAGGTGACGCCGATATGGTTACTTTTGGTCCGAAAATTTCACGGAAAGCTTTTCGCACAGAAAGCTCCCATTATGATCTATAAACCATATAAACGTGTTTGAGACACATTCGAGTGAAAAAAACACAATTTTTGTGGATAAAGAAAGGTGACGCCGATATGGTCACTTTTGGTCTGAAAATTTCACGGAAAGCTTTTCGCGCAGAAAACTCCCATTATGATACGGGGATTAGCCGTGGATGTCCCGATCTTTCGACAACAAGCACAAAACAAACAAAGAACACAAGTTAGACAATAATGACTCGACAAAGACTCAAAGGACTCGACAATAGTAATGAAAAAGATAGATAGGGCAGGAGAAAGTCTAGGTAGAACGAGCGAATAGACCCTTGATCCCAATTGAACAAAGTCCTAAACCAACGACTAGCTAACCAATCTCTACGATCTTACACAACCTAGGACGTATCCTAGGAGCACAAGAAAGGGGCTCGTGAAAGCTTGATAGCACCAATCAACTAGCGAAGATCGACACACACAAGACAAACCAAGCAAGATCAATTCACCAAGAATCCTCTCGGTCTCTCTCTTGAATCCTCAAGAAACAATGTGTTTGCAAAGCAATGCTTGTCATTAATCAAATATGGGTTTGTTCCCTAATACAACCGGCCTAGGAGGCTATTTATAGCCTTAAATGGAGATAGAAAAGGCTGAAAATAAATGACAACAAAAGAAATTCAGAAAATTGCAAGAAATTCAGAAAATTAAATGGAAATTAAAACAAATTCAGAAATTGCAAATAAAATCCCTAAAAGATAGGAAGTGGCCTTGACTTCTTCAATCATGGCTCCTAAAGAATAGGTCTTCATGGCTGGCCACTTGAGCACTTAGCAAGGCTGTCAACGGCTAGTATTTGGACCCGGTCTTCACGGAGCAAGGTAGGCACATGTGCTCGGTACAACCTCGGCATCAATCCAAACAAGGGTCCGTGGCTTGGGCTGCGTTGATTCCTTGAGGCCTCGTCGGTTCTTGAGCTAGGGCATAGCTCACAAGAGTGTAAGGCCTTAGCTTGTTGGCTTGGGCTGCATTGATTCCTTGAGGCCTCGTCGGCTCTTGAGCTAGGGCATAGCTCACAAGAGTGTAAGGCCTTAGCTTGGATGGTCCCGCATCAACCTCCCCTTCTTTGAAAGGATTCGACCACGAATCCAAGTTCTTGTCCACGAACTCCCTCTTGGCGGCAAGGAACACTTTTGATGGCACCGACCCTCCACTTTCCTTCTTCTCAAACTCCCCGACTATTTGAGTAGAGGTCATTGGCTTTAGAGTGAAGTTCCTGCCCTTATACTCAAAGGAATAGCGGTTAGTGAAACCATCATGTAAGACTTTTCGATCAAATTGCCATGGACGACCAAAAAGTAAGTGAGAAGCTTGCATAGGTACTATATCACACAAAACATCATCTTCATAATGTCCTAGCTTAAAAGAAACCTTAACTTGCTTATTCACTTTTAATGCACCGCAATCATTCATCCAATGCAATTTATAGGGCCTAGGGTGGTGTATAGTGGAAAGTTGTAGTTTTTCAACCAATTCAGTGCTAGCAAGATTACAACAACTTCCACCATCAATAATGACATTACAAACCTTACCCTTTACTAAGCATCTAGTATGAAATAAGTTCTCTCGTTGGTTATCATCACATGGAGTTGGATTGACATGCAAAGCTCTCCTCACAATCAAACTTTCACCATGTTCATACTCAATGCCTTCATCATCACAATCATCATAGGAATTTAAGATAGGATCACAATCAAAATGCAAACACTCATCATTTTCATGCTCAATTTCAGAATTGGTGTTGCCTAAGTGATCAACCATGAGAGCTTTCCTATGTGGGCAATCTTTCATCATGTGTCCTCTATCTTGGCACTTAAAACACACAACTTCCCTATTTCGCAAATTAGAAGGGTTAGGGGTACCTCCTTTAGGGTTACCGAGAGGGCTAGGTGGCTTGGCACTCGATATGGCTTGAACTCCTCCTCGATTCCCTTGCTCTCCTCCATTACCGAGACTAGGCTTCTCCCTTGGTGCTAGGGCATCTCGGCCATAGGGCTGCGTGCTTGAGCTTCGGTTTCCTCCTCTAGCTCCTCCTTGGTCTCTTGCCTTTAACTTCCTATCAACCTTCACGGCTAGATGTAAAAGATCAATAACGGAAGTATAAGGATAACAATCAACTTCTCTAGCCAAGTAAGGGTGTAGGATTCTTAAGAACCGAGCATTGGTGTCTTCCTCATCTTCTACCACGTTTGCC
Organism: Persicaria maculosa; assembly: GCA_963922045.1. Taxonomy (NCBI): domain Eukaryota; kingdom Viridiplantae; phylum Streptophyta; class Magnoliopsida; order Caryophyllales; family Polygonaceae; genus Persicaria; species Persicaria maculosa. Next base: position 23,299,715 of record OY998264.1, on the reverse strand, counting down.
CTTGCCATAGCCAATTGCATGGCATTGAATGCTTCCTCCACACTCATGGAACCTTGCTTGAGGTTCTCAAGCCGCTGCTTGAGTTCCCTAGCGTAGTGTTGAGGGATGAATCGTGCCCTCATGAGTGTCTTCATTTGTTCCCACGTGGCTACGGGTGCGTCTAGGGCTCTTCTCCTTTCCTTCACAAGGGTATCCCACCATATTAGTGCAAAACCGCTAAATTCAAGGGTGGCTAGTTGTACCTTCTTGTAATCGGTGAAGTTGTGGCAGCTCCAAATGTGCTCGATCTTGGTCTCCCATTCGAGGTAAGTGTCCGGATCGCACTTTCCCTCAAAAGGTGGGATTGTGACCTTGACCTTGCCAACTCCGTCTTGCTCGGGCTCTCGGGGCCTCCGTGGACGGGGTCCTTGTTCATGCCTTCTCGATTGGCGCTCCCATTGATCCTCTTCTTCTTGGAAACCCTCAAAGTGTTCATAGGGCTCAAAGTCATCCTGCACATCACGAAAATGATTAAAACGACCACGCCTCTCACGAGGAGGTGGGTTCTCTTCCGGTGGAGTATTTCGTGCATAAATAGGAGTTCTAGGAGGATCTTCCCGGTTGTCTTGGGTGTGCTCCGGGGGTGGAACGCGGCTGTGATGTCCGGAAGCCGAAGGCTGGCCTTGGGGTGCCCTAGGCATCTCCGTGGACGTCGAAGGGCGTGCCTCTAGGGCTGCCATCCTTTCCATCAACGCCGTGATGTTGTTGTTCATTTTGTTCAACATGTTGAACAACTCCGGGGAAATGGGCTCGGAAGTCTCCGACCTTGGGGATTTGTTACCTATAGTCATCACAACTCAAACAAACACGTAAATAGGTTAAGGTTAGACAAAACAAAAACTTCCTCAAAAGTGTTTGCTCTCGACACTCCTCTCCCTTTGGTGCTGAAATGCTTGTTGTTGCAATTTGTCTTACGATAGTCAATCACTCAAGCTAGTCAAAAGGACAATCAAAAATCCTCTAACCAAAAGAGATTAGCTAGACAATCAATGATAAGGGTCCAAGCTGAAAATTTCAGAAATGAATCAAAGAAAGTGAGATCAAGAGATAATAGAAACAAAGGACAAGAATAAAATGGTAAGAAAGGACTAAGCACAAAACTTGATCAAATCAACCTTGTCTAACCTTCAAACTACAAGCAAGATAGTTGTTGGTAGGCTAAGGATAGGTTGAATGGTAAGATGGTGTTTAGGCTTTCTTGGCTCACAATGGCTCTTGTTCACTTGCAATGCTTACTCTTGCACTTCTCTTGTACACTTAGAACAATCAACAACAATGCAACTCAAATCTGATTTTTTTTTTTTAAATTCTTTTTCTTTCTTTCTTCTCTTTTTTTTTTCACTGTCGACTTCTCTTTCTTTTTTTTTTTTTTTTGAAGTCTGATTTTTTTTTTTGACTTTCAGCAATTAAATAACAAATGAAAAATCTGAAAATGAAAATAAAAGAGACCTTGTAACTAATAGAGCTGTTGGGATGGAAGTGTGGCTAAAAAATAGGAGCTGGAAATGGTATGGCTAAAATGTAGGGATTTTTTTTGACTTTTCCTTTGAATTTCAGAAAATAGCAAAAATAGAAGACCAAAAATCTGATTTTTCTTGGGGGTGATGAAAGGGTGGTCGAATGGTGGTCTGATGGTGGTGATAGGGTGGCGGTAGAAGGTAATGAATTGGTGATGGGGTCGGCAGAAGGTAATGCCTAAGCAAACCAACAACAACCAATGCTAATAGTAAGAAAAATCAAACAAAAGAAGAGATGATCAAACCTTGCACTCCAATGGAGTTTTTGAGCTTTTTGATGATGACAATGGAGATGAGACACTTGATGTCGGTAGCCGAAGCTCTGATACCAATTTGATACGGGGATTAGCCGTGGATGTCCCGATCTTTCGACAACAAGCACAAAACAAACAAAGAACACAAGTTAGACAATAATGACTCGACAAAGACTCAAAGGACTCGACAATAGTAATGAAAAAGATAGATAGGGCAGGAGAAAGTCTAGGTAGAACGAGCGAATAGACCCTTGATCCCAATTGAACAAAGTCCTAAACCAACGACTAGCTAACCAATCTCTACGATCTTACACAACCTAGGACGTATCCTAGGAGCACAAGAAAGGGGCTCGTGAAAGCTTGATAGCACCAATCAACTAGCGAAGATCGACACACACAAGACAAACCAAGCAAGATCAATTCACCAAGAATCCTCTCGGTCTCTCTCTTGAATCCTCAAGAAACAATGTGTTTGCAAAGCAATGCTTGTCATTAATCAAATATGGGTTTGTTCCCTAATACAACCGGCCTAGGAGGCTATTTATAGCCTTAAATGGAGATAGAAAAGGCTGAAAATAAATGACAACAAAAGAAATTCAGAAAATTGCAAGAAATTCAGAAAATTAAATGGAAATTAAAACAAATTCAGAAATTGCAAATAAAATCCCTAAAAGATAGGAAGTGGCCTTGACTTCTTCAATCATGGCTCCTAAAGAATAGGTCTTCATGGCTGGCCACTTGAGCACTTAGCAAGGCTGTCAACGGCTAGTATTTGGACCCGGTCTTCACGGAGCAAGGTAGGCACATGTGCTCGGTACAACCTCGGCATCAATCCAAACAAGGGTCCGTGGCTTGGGCTGCGTTGATTCCTTGAGGCCTCGTCGGTTCTTGAGCTAGGGCATAGCTCACAAGAGTGTAAGGCCTTAGCTTGTTGGCTTGGGCTGCATTGATTCCTTGAGGCCTCGTCGGCTCTTGAGCTAGGGCATAGCTCACAAGAGTGTAAGGCCTTAGCTTGGATGGTCCCGCATCACATTATGACCTAATAACCATATAAACATGTTTGGGTAACATTTGAGCGAAAACAACACAGTTTTGGTGGATAAAGAAAGGTGACGCCGATATGGTCACTTTTGGTCCGAAAATTTCACGGAAAGCTTTTCGCGCATAAAGCTCCCATTATGACCTATAAACCATATAAACATGTTTGGGATACATTTGAGCGAAAACAACACAGTTTTGGAGGATAAAGAAAGGTGACGCCGATATGGTCACCTTTGGTCCGAAAATTTCACGGAAAGCTTTTCGCGCAGAAAGCTCCCATTATTACCTATAAACCATATAAACATGTTTGGGACACATTTGTGTGAAAACAACATAGTTTTGGTCTGAATAGGTAAATATATAGCTGTGGCGTTAAAGCCAGGATGTACAAAATGGTAAGACCATACAAAGGGTTTTACGTAAGATGGGATAAACCATATACCCAAAATATCCCTCTAATCCCCTCTAATCCTCTAAAGAACCTCCTCCAACTCTCTAACCGAGCATCTAACCGAGCATATCACCTATAGGCTCTAGGCACAATCGATCCGGGTTGTCCACTAGCGGGAACATGCTTAATGGATAAACGGGATCGACATCTAGCTATGATATGATTCGCACAACTAGTGACATCAAAAGGTTCATGACTAAATACAAGTTTGTTACGAGCAATCCACGTGAAGTATATGAGGGCTTGGAGACTAAGGAACTTCTTGTGGTAAGCTTTCTTCTTACGATTCTTCTCGGGCTCAGAAGCAAACCACTCGAGCCACCTAGCAATCGTTCCAAACCTGCAGCCAATACCAGCCCAATCGAACACCGTCCGTTGGACACTAAGGATGACGGGGCAGCTGAACCAAAGGTGTTCCGTGGTTTCAACATCCCTCTGACAAAGTGCACACGACTCAGCTTCTATGCCTAACCAATGTTTGGTTATGTGTCCAGTTTGGAGCCTTTTCTTCACCGCAAGCCATGTGATGAAGCTCCATTTTCTACATACCGGTTTCCTCCAAATCAAGCCACCCCAGTCGACTTCTTGGCCTCTTGGTCTAAATCTCTCATACAGTTTAGCACAAGAAACACCCCCAGAGTCATTAAGGATCTCCTGCATGTTGGGAGAAATCCCGCTGTTCAGCGGCTGAACAACAGCCCGGAGTTCCTCCGTCACTCTGACAACATCCTTCCAGAGCCAAGTATCATCCACCCTTGGCCCAATGTCCCAAATCTGAGTGTTACCCAAGTGGTTGGCGTTGCACCAGTGAAGCCAAATGCCATTTCTGCCGAGAACAAGATCCCCATACAGTTTCGCAAAGATGCTTTTATTCCAAATATGGAGGTCACGAATGCCAAGACCTCCCTCCCCCACCGGTTTGGTGACTTCATTCCAGGCCACAAGGTGTCTCCTCCCTTCCAAGTTTCCACTCCAAAAGAAATTCCGAAGCATCCCTTCAATGATATTAATGACTCCATGCGGCAGTAGCAGAGACTGGCTCCAGAACGAGTGAATCCCCATACAGACAGACTTGATGAGTTGCAATCTTCCAGCGTAGGAAAGCTTTCTAGTTGCCCATGTGTTAATCACCTTGCTGAATTTTCCGTACAGCTCTCCGTATTCATTTACCCGAATCTTTCTGGAACTTAGCGGTGTGCCCAAGTATTTTACAGGAAGGGTCCCTTGTACGTAGCCAAGACGATTAACAGTGTTGTTGGTTACCTCTGCAGAACAGCCAGCAGTGAAGATTATGCTCTTATCGACATTAGCACGGAGACCCGAGATGGAGAAGAAGTCATCCAGACAATCTTTAATAATGCTAGCCGATTGAACATCCCCATGACAAAAAATTAGTAGGTCATCAGCGAATGCCAAATGGGACAGCTGCAATCTGTGGCACTTAGGGTGGAATCTGAACCCCGGCTTTTCAGTGGCAAGACGAAGCTTATGACTCAAGATTTCCATGCACAATACAAATAGGTAAGGGGTTAGAGGATCCCCTTGCCTAAGCCCTCTTCGTCCTGGAATGAACCCCTCCGGGGCCCCATTAATAAGGATGGAGAAGGTGGGCGTGGTGACACACTCCATGATAAGGTTAATCAGCTTCTCAGGCAGATTGAAATAATAGAGCACTTGCTTGATGAAATCCCAACTCAAGTAGTCATACGCCTTTTGCAAATCAACCTTTATAGTGCATCTTGGAGAGACCCGTTTGGTACCATATCCATACACAATATCTGTTGCAACAGCTGCATTATGCGCAAGGGACCTGCCAGGAATGAATGCTCCTTGGCAGTCCGAAATAACCTCACTCAGCAGCTCCTTGATTCTCCCAGCAATAATTTTGGTAACCACTTTCAGAATCGTGTTACAACACGATATAGGTCTCAAGTCCTTGACATAGGTGGGATTGGATACCTTTGGGATGAGGGAGATGAAGGTGGAGTTGAATTGTTTTAATATCTTCCCATTTCTGAATATCTCGTGTATAGCTTCACAAGTGTCCACACCCACAACACTCCAAGCATCCTTGAAGAACTGACTTCCGAATCCATCAGGACCCGGGGACTTATTAGCTCCAATAGACCAGACCTTCCTCCGGATTTCATCATAACTCGGAATGCAGGTAAGGGCAGCCGCTTGTGCTGTACCAAAAGCTGATCTCAGAGGTATGTTCAGTCCAGCAGCACAGGCCATGGTACTGGACAACAGCTCAGTGAAGTATCTCAATATGTGTGCACGGATTGCCTCATCATTCTCAATATTGTTCCCATTGCTATCCCTCATGAAGAGAATGGCATTTCGAGCTTGTCGTTCCTTTACACTTCTATAAAAGATCGATGAGGTTTCCTCTCCCATAGTGAGCCAATGAAGTTTTGCCCGCTGAGCAGCTAGACTCATCAATCTGGCTATGTTCCTCCTGAGCTCCCTTTCTACAGAGGCAATATCCTCAACAAGCTGTGCATTGTCTTTTTCTGTTCGTATACGAAGCTGCAACTCGTACAAGGTACCCTTGTTAAGTTTGATCACAGTTTGGAGTTCCAGAAATCGAGCCTTATCCCAAGGCTTGAGTGCCTCCTTAACGCTTTTCAGCTTCTTAGCAAGCTTGTACTGTTTGGATCCTTGTATGTCCTCATTCCAGGCTGCACGTATAATGGCTTCGAACTCCCTCTCTTTACCCCAGAAATTTTTATATTTAAATGGGTACCGACGCTTGCACATATTGTTCCTTAGCAGAACCACAGCCGGGGAATGGTCAGAGCATAGAGGGGTATCAAACACAGCCTTGGTGTTCTCATAGCTGTCCATCCATTCTCCATTAACGAGAACACGGTCTAGCTTCCTTTCAATTCCACTCTCACCCTGCTGCTTATTGCTCCAACACAAATCTGCCCCTGTAAAAGGAAGATCAAAGATGCAGCAGTCATCAAGGACATTCTGCAGCTCTAGAAACTCATCCCCTTGGCCTTTCTTCTTGGGCCATTTCTCACACAGACTCAAAATACAGTTAAAATCTCCAAAAATTTCACGGAAAGCTTTTCGCTCAGAAAGCTCTCATTATGACTTATAAAAAATATAAACATGTTTGGGACACATTTGAGTGCAAACAATACAGTTTTTGTGGATAAAGAAAGGTGACGCCGATATGGTCACTTTTGGTCCGAAAATTTCACGGAAAGCTTTTCGCGCAGAAAGCTCCCATTATGACCTATAAACCATATAAACATGTTTGGGACACATTTGAGCGAAAACAACACAGTTTTGGTGGATAAAGAAAGGTGACGTCGATATGGTCACTTTTGATCCGAAAATTTCACGGAAAGCTTTTCGCGCACAAAGCTCCCATTATGACCTATAAACCATATAAACATGTTTGGGACACATTTGTGCGAAAACAACACAGTTTTGGAGGATAAAGGAAGGTGACGCCGATATGGTCACTTTTGGTCCGAAAATTTCACGGAAAGCTTTTCGCACAGAAAGCTCCCATTATGATCTATAAACCATATAAACATGTTTGGGACACATTTGAGTGAAAACAAAACAGTTTTGGAGGATAAAGAAAGGTGACGCCGATATGGTCACTTTTGGTCCGAAAATTTCACGGAAAGCTTTTCGCACAGAAAGCTCCCATTATGATCTATAAATCATATAAACATGTTTGGGACACATTTGAGTGAAAACAACACAGTTTTTGTGGATAAAGAAAGGTGGCGCCGATATTGTCACTTTTGGTCCGAAAATTTCACGGAAAGCTGTTCGCGTACAAAGCTCCCATTATGACCTATAAACCATATAAACATGTTTGGGACATATTTGAGCGAAAAAAACACAATTTTTGTGGATAAAGAAAGGTGACGCCGATATGGTCACTTTTGGTCCGAAAATTTCACCGAAAGCTTTTCGCGCACAAAGCTCCCATTATGACCTATAAACCATATAAACATGTTTGCGACACATTTGAGCGAAAACAACACAGTTTTGGTGGATAAAGAAAGGTGACGCCGATATGGTCACTTTTGGTCCGAAAATTTCACGGAAAGCTTTTCGCGCAGAAAGCTCCCATTATGACCTATAAACCATATAAACATGTTTGGGATACATTTGAGCGAAAACAACACAGTTTTGGTGGATAAAGAACGGTGACGCCGATATGGTCACTTTTGGTCCGAAAATTTCACGGAAAGCTTTTCGCGCATAAAGCTCCCATTATGACCTATAAACCATATAAACATGTTTGGGATACATTTGAGCGAAAACAACACAGTTTTGGAGGATAAAGAAAGGTGACGCCGATATGGTCACCTTTGGTCCGAAAATTTCACGGAAAGCTTTTCGCGCAGAAAGCTCCCATTATTACCTATAAACCATATAAACATGTTTTGGACACATTTGTGCGAAAACAACACAGTTTCGGTGGATAAAGAAAGGTGACGCCGATATGGTCACTTTTGATCCAAAAATTTCACGGAAAGCTTTTCGCTCAGAAAGCTCTCATTATGACCTATAAAAAATATAAACATGTTTGGGACACATTTGAGTGCAAACAACACAGTTTTTGTGGATAAAGAAAGCTGACGCCGATATGGTCACTTTTGGTCCGAAAATTTCACGGAAATCTTTTCGTGCAAAAAGCTCCCATTATGACCTATAAACCATATAAACATGTTTGGGACACATTTGTGCGAAAACAACACAGTTTTGGAGGATAAAGAAAAGTGACGCCGATATGGTCACTTTTGGTCCGAAAATTTCACGGAAAGCTTTTTGCGCAGAAAGCTACAATTACGACCTATAAACCATATAAACATGTTTGGGACACATTTGTGCAAAAACAACACAGTTTTGGTCGATAAAGAAAGGTGACACCGATATGGTCACTTATGGTCCGAAAATTTCACAGAAAGCTTTTCGCGCACAAAGCTCTCATTATGACCTATAAACCATATAAACATATTTGGGACACATTTGAGCGAAAAAACACAATTTTTGTGGATAAAGAAAGGTGACGCCAATATGGTCACTTTTGGTCCGAAAATTTCACGGAAAGCTTTTCACGCAGAAAGCTCCCATTATTACCTATAAACCATATAAACATGTTTGGGACACATTTGTGCGAAAACAACACAGTTTTGGTGGATAAAGAAAGGTGACGCCGATATGGTCACTTTTGATCCAAAAATTTCACGGAAAGCTTTTCGCTCAGAAAGCTCTCATTATGACCTATAAAAAATATAAACATGTTTGGGACACATTTGAGTGCAAACAACACAGTTTTTGTGGATAAAGAAAGTTGACGCCGATATGGTCACTTTTGGTCCGAAAATTTCACGGAAAGCTTTTCGCGTACAAAGCTCCCATTATGAACTATAAACCATATAAACATGTGTTGGGACACATTTGTGCGAAAACAACACAGTTTTTGTGGATAAAGAAAGGTGACGCCGATATTGTCACTTTTAGTCCTAAAATTTCACGGAAATCTTTTCGCGCACAAAGCTCCCATTATGACCTATAAATCATATAAACATGTTTGGGACGCATTTGAGCGAAAACAACACAATTTTGGTGGATAAAGAAAGGTGACGCCGATATTGTCACTTTTGGTCCGAAAATTTCACGGAAAGCTTTTCGCGCAGAAAGCTACCATTACGACCTATAAACCATATAAACATGTTTGGGACACATTTGTGCGAAAACAACACAGTTTTGGTGGATAAAGAAAGGTGACGCCGATATGGTCACTTTTGGTCTGAAAATTTCACGGAAGGCTTTTCGCGCAGAAAGCTCCCATTATGACCTATAAACCATATAAACATGTTTGGGATACATTTGAGCGAAAACAACACAGTTTTGGAGGATAAAGAAAGGTGACGCCGATATGGTCACCTTTGGTCCGAAAATTTCACGAAAAGCTTTTCGCGCAGAAAGCTCCCATTATTACCTATAAACCATATAAACATGTTTGGAACACATTTGTGCGAAAACAACACAGTTTTGGTGGATAAAGAAAGGTGACGCCGATATGGTCACTTTAGATCCAAAAATTTCACGGAAAGCTTTTCGCTCAGAAAGCTCTCATTATGACCTATAAAATATATAAACATGTTTGGGACACATTTGAGTGCAAACAACACAGTTTTTGTTGATAAAGAAAGGTGACGCCGATATGGTCACATTTGGTCCGAAAATGTCACGGAAATCTTTTCGTGCAAAAAGCTCCCATTATGACCTATAAACCATGTAAACATGTTTGGGACACATTTGTGCGAAAACAACACAGTTTTGGAGGATAAAGAAAGGTGACACCGATATGGTCACTTTTGGTCCGAAAATTTCACGTAAAGCTTTTCGCGCAGAAAGCTCTCATTATGACCTATAAACCATATAAACATGTTTGGGACACATTTGAGCGAAAAACCACAATTTTTGTGGATAAAGAAAGGTGACGCCGATATGGTCACTTTTGGTCCGAAAATTTCACGGAAAGCTTTTCACGCAGAAAGCTCCCATTATTACCTATAAACCATATAAACATGTTTGGGACACATTTGTGCGAAAACAACACAGTTTTGGTGGATAAAGAAAGGTGACGCCGATATGGTCACTCTTGATCCAAAAATTTCACGGAAAGCTTTTCGCTCAGAAAGCTCTCATTATGACCTATAAAAAATATAAACATGTTTGGGACACATTTGAGTGCAAACAACACAGTTTTTGTGGATAAAGAAAGTTGACGCCGATATGGTCACTTTTGGTCCGAAAATTTCACGGAAAGCTTTTCGCGTACAAAGCTCCCATTATGACCTATAAACCATATAAACATGTGTTGGGACACATTTGACCGAAAACAACACAATTTTTGTGGATAAAGAAAGGTGACGCTGATATTGTCACTTTTAGTCCAAAAATTTCACGGAAATCTTCTCGCGCACAAAGCTCCCATTATGACCTATAAACCATATAAACATGTTTGGGACGCATTTGAGCGAAAACAACACAATTTTGGTAGATAAAGAAAGGTGACGCCAATATGGTCACTTTTGGTCCGAAAATTTCACGGAAAAGTTTTCGCGCACAAAGCTCCCATTATGACCTATAAACAATATAAAAATGTTTGGGACACATTTGTGCGAAAACAACACAATTTTTGTGGATAAAGAAAGGTGATGCCGATATGGTCACTTTTGGTCCGAAAATTTCACGGAAAGCTTTTCGCGCAGAAAGCTACCATTACGACCTATAAACCATATAAACATGTTTGGGACACATTTGTGCGAAAACAACACAGTTTTGGTGGATAAAGAAAGGTGACGCCGATATGGTCACTTTTGGTCTGAAAATTTCACGGAAAGCTTTTCGCGCAGAAAGCTCCCATTATGACCTATAAACCATATAAACTTGTTTGGGACACATTTGTGCAAAAACAACACAGTTTTGGTGGATAAAGAACGGTGACGCCGATATGGTCACTTATGGTCCGAAAATTTCACGGAAAGCTTTTCGCGCATAAAGCTCCCATTATGACCTATAAACCATATAAACATGTTTGGGACACATTTGAGCGAAAAAAACACAATTTTTGTGGATAAAGAAAGGTGACGCCGATATGGTCACTTTTGGTCCGAAAATTTCACGGAATGCTTTTCGCGCAGAAAGCTCCCATTATTACCTATAAGCCATATAAACATGTTTGGGACACATTTGTGCAAAAACAACATGATGCGGGACCTTCCAAGCTAAGGCCTTACACTCTTGTGAGCTATGCCCTAGCTCAAGAGCCGACGAGGCCTCAAGGAATCAATGCAGCCCAAGCCAACAAGCTAAGGCCTTACACTCTTGTGAGCTATGCCCTAGCTCAAGAACCGACGAGGCCTCAAGGAATCAACGCAGCCCAAGCAACGGACCCTTGTTTGGATTGATGCCGAGGTTGTACCGAGCACATGTGCCTACCTTTCTCCGTGAAGACCGGGTCCAAATACTAGCCGTTGACAGCCTTGCTAAGTGCTCAAGTGGCCAGCCATGAAGACCTATTCTTTAGGTGATGAGGGACCATCCGAGCCTAGACCTCCTCCAAATGCACCAATGATGACGGATGGGCCAATGACTCGAGCTCGTGCCAAGAAGCTTCACCAAGCTCTTCTCAATCTCGTGAGTCATGCCTTAGCTAAAGAGGACTCGGAATCAACGCAGCCCAAGCTACGGACCCTTGTGCGGATTAGTGCCGAGGCTGTACCGAGCACCACGCAGCCCATTATAACCACTAACGGCTAGTTGTCCTAGTCTTTAGGCTTGTCCTAGATTTTAGGGATTCTATTTGCCATTTTCTGAATTTCTTTTAAGTTGCTGAATTTCTTTTAATTGTCATTTATTTTCAGCTTTTCTATTCCCATCTAAGGCTATAAATAGCCCCTAGGCCGGTTGTAATCACACACAACATTGATCATTTTTATTCATCTTATGAGCATTGCTTTGCAAGCCAAATTGTCTTGAGTGTTTCAAGATTGCCGAGAGTTCTTGGTGTTGAATCCGCTTGGTTTGTCTTGTGTGTGTCGATCTTCGCTAGTTGATTGGTGCTATCAAGCTCCCACGAGCCCCCTTCTCGTGCTCCTTGGATACGTCCCTGGTTGTGTGAGATTGTAGAGATTGGTTAGCTAGTCGTTGGTTTAGGACTTTGTTCAATTGGGATCAAGGGTCTATTCGCTCGTTCTACCTAGACTTTCTCATCCATTTATCCTTGCTTTGTCTAGTCATTTGAGTCTTTATTGAGTTCTTTCACATCTAACTTGTGACCTTTGTGTTTTTGTGCTTGTTGTCGAAAGATCGGGACATCCACGGCTAATCCCCGTATCATTAGGAGCCATGATTGAAGAAGTCAAGGCCACTTCCTATCTTTTAGGGATTTTATTTGCAATTTCTGAATTTGTTTTAATTTCCATTTAATTTTCTGAATTTCTTGCAATTTTCTGAATTTCTTTTGTTGTCATTTATTTTCAGCCTTTTCTATCTCCATTTAAGGCTATAAATAGCCTCCTAGGCCGGTTGTATTAGGCAACAAACCCATATTTGATTAATGAAAAGCATTGCTTTGCAAACACATTGTTTCTTGAGGATTCAAGAGAGAGACCGAGAGGATTCTTGGTGAATTGACCTTGCTTGGTTTGTCTTGTGTGTGTCGATCTTCGCTAGTTGATTGGTGCTATCAAGCTTTCACGAGCCCCTTTCTTGTGCTCCTAGGATACGTCCTAGGTTGTGTAAGATCGTAGAGATTGGTTAGCTAGTCGTTGGTTTAGGACTTTGTTCAATTGGGATCAAGGGTCTATTCGCTCGTTCTACCTAGACTTTCTCCTGCCCTATCTATCTTTTTCATTACCATTGTCGAGTCCTTTGAGTCTTTGTCGAGTCATTATTGTCTAACTTGTGTTCTTTGTGTTTTTGTGCTTGTTGTCGGAAGATCGGGACATCCACGGCTAATCCCCGTATCAAATTGGTATCAGAGCTTCGGCTACCGACATCAAGTGTCTCATCTCCATTGTCATCATCAAAAAAAAACTCAAAAACTCCATTGGAGTGCAAGGTTTGATCATCTCTTCTTTTGTTTGATTTTTCTTACTATTAGCATTGGTTGTTGTTGGTTTGCTTAGGCATTACCTTCTGCCGACCCCATCACCAATTCATCACCACCATACCGCCACCCTATCACCACCATCAGACCACCATTCGACCACCCTTTCATCACCACCAAGAAAAATCAGATTTTTGGTCTTCTATTTTTGCTATTTTCTGAAATTCAAAAGAAAAAGTCAAAAAAATCCCTACATTTTAGCCATACCATTTCCAGCTCCTATTTTTTAGCCACACTTCCATCCCAACAGCTCTATTAGTTACAAGGTCTCTTTTATTTTCATTTTCAGATTTTTCATTTGTTATTTAATTGCTGAAAGTCAAAAAAAAAAAAAAAATCAGACTTCAAAAAAAAAAGAAAGAGAAGTCGACAGTGAAAAAAAAAAGAGAAGAAAGAAAGAAAAAGAATTTAGAAAAAAAAAAATCAGATTTGAGTTGCATTGTTGTTGATTGTTCTAAGTGTACAAGAGAAGTGCAAGAGTAAGCATTGCAAGTGAACAAGAGCCATTGTGAGCCAAGAAAGCCTAAACACCATCTTACCATTCAACCTATCCTTAGCCTACCAACAACTATCTTGCTTGTAGTTTGAAGGTTAGACAAGGTTGATTTGATCAAGTTTTGTGCTTAGTCCTTTCTTACCATTTTATTCTTGTCCCTTGTTTCTATTATCTCTTGATCTCACTTTCTTTGATTCATTTCTGAAATTTTCAGCTTGGAACCTTATCATTGATTGTCTAGCTAATCTCTTGTGGTTAGAGGATTTTTGATTGTCCTTTTGACTAGCTTGAGTGATTGACTATCGTAAGACAAATTGCAACAACAAGCATTTCAGCACCAAAGGGAGAGGAGTGCCGAGAGCAAACACTTTTGAGGAAGTTTTTGTTTTGTCTAACCTTAACCTATTTACGTGTTTGTTTGAGTTGTGATGACTATAGGTAACAAATCACCAAGGTCGGAGACTTCCGAGCCCATTTCCCCGGAGTTGTTCAACATGTTGAACAAAATGAACAACAACATCACGACGTTGATGGAAAGGATGGCAGCCCTAGAGGCACGCCCTTCGACGTCCACGGAGATGCCTAGGGCACCCCAAGGCCAGCCTTCGGCTTCCGGACATCACAGCCACGTTCCACCCCCGGAGCACACCCAAGACAACCGGGAAGATCCTCCTAGAACTCCTATTTATGCACGAAATACTCCACCGGAAGAGAACCCACCTCCTCGTGAGAGGCGTGGTCGTTTTAATCATTTTCGTGATGTGCAGGATGACTTTGAGCCCTATGAACACTTTGAGGGTTTCCAAGAAGAAGAGGATCAATGGGAGCGCCAATCGAGAAGGCATGAACAAGGACCCCGTCCACGGAGGCCCCGAGAGCCCGAGCAAGACGGAGTTGGCAAGGTCAAGGTCACAATCCCACCTTTTGAGGGAAAGTGCGATCCGGACACTTACCTCGAATGGGAGACCAAGATCGAGCACATTTGGAGCTGCCACAACTTCACCGATTACAAGAAGGTACAACTAGCCACCCTTGAATTTAGCGGTTTTGCACTAATATGGTGGGATACCCTTGTGAAGGAAAGGAGAAGAGCCCTAGACGCACCCGTAGCCACGTGGGAACAAATGAAGGCACTCATGAGGGCCCGATTCATCCCTCAACACTACGCTAGGGAACTCAAGCAGCGGCTTGAGAACCTCAAGCAAGGTTCCATGAGTGTGGAGGAAGCATTCAATGCCATGCAATTGGCTATGGCAAGGGCAAACGTGGTAGAAGATGAGGAAGACACCAATGCTCGGTTCTTAAGAATCCTACACCCTTACTTGGCTAGAGAAGTTGATTGTTATCCTTATACTTCCGTTATTGATCTTTTACATCTAGCCGTGAAGGTTGATAGGAAGTTAAAGGCAAGAGACCAAGGAGGAGCTAGAGGAGGAAACCGAAGCTCAAGCACGCATCCCTATGGCCGAGATGCCCTAGCACCAAGGGAGAAGCCTAGTCTCGGTAATGGAGGAGAGCAAGGGAATCGAGGAGGAGTTCAAGCCATATCGAGTGCCAAGCCACCTAGCCCTCTCGGTAACCCTAAAGGAGGTACCCCTAACCCTTCTAATTTGCGAAATAGGGAAGTTGTGTGTTTTAAGTGCCAAGATAGAGGACACATGATGAAAGATTGCCCACATAGGAAAGCTCTCATGGTTGATCACTTAGGCAACACCAATTCTGAAATTGAGCATGAAAATGATGAGTGTTTGCATTTTGATTGTGATCCTATCTTAAATTCCTATGATGATTGTGATGATGAAGGCATTGAGTATGAACATGGTGAAAGTTTGATTGTGAGGAGAGCTTTGCATGTCAATCCAACTCCATGTGATGATAACCAACGAGAGAACTTATTTCATACTAGATGCTTAGTAAAGGGTAAGGTTTGTAATGTCATTATTGATGGTGGAAGTTGTTGTAATCTTGCTAGCACTGAATTGGTTGAAAAACTACAACTTTCCACTATACACCACCCTAGGCCCTATAAATTGCATTGGATGAATGATTGCGGTGCATTAAAAGTGAATAAGCAAGTTAAGGTTTCTTTTAAGCTAGGACATTATGAAGATGATGTTTTGTGTGATATAGTACCTATGCAAGCTTCTCACTTACTTTTTGGTCGTCCATGGCAATTTGATCGAAAAGTCTTACATGATGGTTTCACTAACCGCTATTCCTTTGAGTATAAGGGCAGGAACTTCACTCTAAAGCCAATGACCCCTACTCAAATAGCCGGGGAGTTTGAGAAGAAGGAAAGTGGAGGGTCGGTGCCATCAAAAGTGTTCCTTGCCGCCAAGAGGGAGTTCGTGGACAAGAACTTGGATTCGTGGTCGAATCCTTTCAAAGAAGGGGAGGTTGATGCGGGACCATCCAAGCTAAGGCCTTACACTCTTGTGAGCTATGCCCTAGCTCAAGAGCCGACGAGGCCTCAAGGAATCAATGCAGCCCAAGCCAACAAGCTAAGGCCTTACACTCTTGTGAGCTATGCCCTAGCTCAAGAACCGACGAGGCCTCAAGGAATCAACGCAGCCCAAGCCACGGATCCTTGTTTGGATTGATGCCGAGGTTGTACCGAGCACATGTGCCTACCTTTCTCCGTGAAGACCGGGTCCAAATACTAGCCGTTGACAGCCTTGCTAAGTGCTCAAGTGGCCAGCCATGAAGACCTATTCTTTAGGAGCCATGATTGAAGAAGTCAAGGCCACTTCCTATCTTTTAGGGATTTTATTTGCAATTTCTGAATTTGTTTTAATTTCCATTTAATTTTCTGAATTTCTTGCAATTTTCTGAATTTCTTTTGTTGTCATTTATTTTCAGCCTTTTCTATCTCCATTTAAGGCTATAAATAGCCTCCTAGGCCGGTTGTATTAGGCAACAAACCCATATTTGATTAATGAAAAGCATTGCTTTGCAAACACATTGTTTCTTGAGGATTCAAGAGAGAGACCGAGAGGATTCTTGGTGAATTGACCTTGCTTGGTTTGTCTTGTGTGTGTCGATCTTCGCTAGTTGATTGGTGCTATCAAGCTTTCACGAGCCCCTTACTTGTGCTCCTAGGATACGTCCTAGGTTGTGTAAGATCGTAGAGATTGGTTAGCTAGTCGTTGGTTTAGGACTTTGTTCAATTGGGATCAAGGGTCTATTCGCTCGTTCTACCTAGACTTTCTCCTGCCCTATCTATCTTTTTCATTACCATTGTCGAGTCCTTTGAGTCTTTGTCGAGTCATTATTGTCTAACTTGTGTTCTTTGTGTTTTTGTGCTTGTTGTCGGAAGATCGGGACATCCACGGCTAATCCCCGTATCACAACACAGTTTTTGTGGATAAAGAAAGTTGACGCCGATATGGTCACTTTTGGTCCGAAAATTTCACGGAAAGCTTTTCGCGTACAAAGCTCCCATTATGACCTATAAACCATATAAACATGTGTTGGGACACATTTGACCGAAAACAACACAGTTTTTGTGGATAAAGAAAGGTGACGCTGATATTGTCACTTTTAGTCCTAAAATTTCACGGAAATCTTTTCGCGCACAAAGCTCCCATTATGACCTATAAACCATATAAACATGTTTGGGACGCATTTGAGCGAAAACAACACAATTTTGGTGGATAAAGAAAGGTTTCGCCAATATGGTCACTTTTGGTCCGAAAATTTCACAGAAAGCTTTTCGCGCACAAAGCTCTCATTATGACCTATAAACCATATAAACATATTTGGGACACATTTGAGCGAAAATAACACAATTTTTGTGGATAAAGAAAGGTGACGCCGATTTGGTCACTTTTGATCCGAAAATTTCACGGAAAGCTTTTCGCGCAGAAAGCTACCATTACGACCTATAAACCATATAAACATGTTTGGGACACATTTGTGCGAAAACAACACAGTTTTGGTGGATAAAGAAAGGTGACACCGATATGGTCACTTATGGTCCGAAAATTTCACAGAAAGCTTTTCGCGCACAAAGCTCTCATTATGACCTATAAACCATATAAACATGTTTGGGACACATTTGAGCGAAAAAAACATAATTTTTGTGGATAAAGAAAGGTGACGCCGATATGGTCAATTTTGGTCCGAAAATTTCACGGAAAGCTTTTCGCGCAGAAAGCTCCCATTATGACCTATAAACCATATAAACATGTTTGGGACACATTTGAGCGAAAACAACACAGTTTTGGTGGATAAAGAAAGGTGACGCCGATATGGTCACTTTTGGTCCGAAAATTTCACGGAAAGCTTTTCGCGTACAAAGCTCCCATTATGACCTATAAACCATATAAACATGTGTTGGGACACATTTGACTGAAAACAACACAGTTTTTGTGGATAAAGAAAGGTGACGCTGATATTGTCACTTTTAGTCCTAAAATTTCACGGAAATCTTTTCGCGCACAAAGCTCCCATTATGACCTATAAACCATATAAACATGTTTGGGACGCATTTGAGCGAAAACAACACAATTTTGGTGGATAAAGAAAGGTGACGCCAATATGGTCACTTTTGGTCCGAAAATTTCACGGAAAAGTTTTCGCGCACAAAGCTCCCATTATGACATATAAACCATATAAACATGTTTGGGACACATTTGAGAGAAAACAACACGGTTTTTGTGGATAAAGAAAGGTGACGCCGATATGGTCACTTTTGGTCCGAAAATTTCACGGAAATCTTTTCGTGCAAAAAGCTCCCATTATGACCTATAAACCATATAAACATGTTTGGGACACATTTGTGCGAAAACAACACAGTTTTGGAGGATAAAGAAAGGTGACGCCGATATGGTCACTTTTGGTCCGAAAATTTCACGGAAAGCTTTTCGCGCAGAAAACTACAATAACGACCTATTAACCATATAAACATGTTTGGGACACATTTGTGTGAAAACAACACAGTTTTGCTGGATAAAGAAAGGTGACACCGATATGGTCACTTATGGTCCGAAAATTTCACAGAAAGCTTTTCGCGCACAAAGCTCTCATTATGACCTATAAACCATATAAACATGTTTGGGACACATTTGAGCGAAAAAAAACATAATTTTTGTGGATAAAGAAATGATGAGGGACCATCCGAGCCTAGACCTCCTCCAAATGCACCAATGATGACGGATGGGCCAATGACTCGAGCTCGTGCCAAGAAGCTTCACCAAGCTCTTCTCAATCTCGTGAGTCATGCCTTAGCTAAAGAGGACTCGGAATCAACGCAGCCCAAGCTACGGACCCTTGTGCGGATTAGTGCCGAGGCTGTACCGAGCACCACGCAGCCCATTATAACCACTAACGGCTAGTTGTCCTAGTCTTTAGGCTTGTCCTAGATTTTAGGGATTCTATTTGCCATTTTCTGAATTTCTTTTAAGTTGCTGAATTTCTTTTAATTGTCATTTATTTTCAGCTTTTCTATTCCCATCTAAGGCTATAAATAGCCCCTAGGCCGGTTGTAATCACACACAACATTGATCATTTTTATTCATCTTATGAGCATTGCTTTGCAAGCCAAATTGTCTTGAGTGTTTCAAGATTGCCGAGAGTTCTTGGTGTTGAATCCGCTTGGTTTGTCTTGTGTGTGTCGATCTTCGCTAGTTGATTGGTGCTATCAAGCTCCCACGAGCCCCCTTCTCGTGCTCCTTGGATACGTCCCTGGTTGTGTGAGATTGTAGAGATTGGTTAGCTAGTCGTTGGTTTAGGACTTTGTTCAATTGGGATCAAGGGTCTATTCGCTCGTTCTACCTAGACTTTCTCATCCATTTATCCTTGCTTTGTCTAGTCATTTGAGTCTTTATTGAGTTCTTTCACATCTAACTTGTGACCTTTGTGTTTTTGTGCTTGTTGTCGAAAGATCGGGACATCCACGGCTAATCCCCGTATCAAATTGGTATCAGAGCTTCGGCTACCGACATCAAGTGTCTCATCTCCATTGTCATCATCAAAAAAAAAACTCAAAAACTCCATTGGAGTGCAAGGTTTGATCATCTCTTCTTTTGTTTGATTTTTCTTATTATTAGCATTGGTTGTTGTTGGTTTGCTTAGGCATTACCTTCTGCCGACCCCATCACCAATTCATCACCACCATACCGCCACCCTATCACCACCATCAGACCACCATTCGACCACCCTTTCATCACCACCAAGAAAAATCAGATTTTTGGTCTTCTATTTTTGCTATTTTCTGAAATTCAAAGGAAAAGTCAAAAAAAATCCCTACATTTTAGCCATACCATTTCCAGCTCCTATTTTTTAGCCACACTTCCATCCCAACAGCTCTATTAGTTACAAGGTCTCTTTTATTTTCATTTTCAGATTTTTCATTTGTTATTTAATTGCTGAAAGTCAAAAAAAAAATCAGACTTCAAAAAAAAAAAAAGAAAGAGAAGTCGACAGTGAAAAAAAAAAGAGAAGAAAGAAAGAAAAAGAATTTAAAAAAAAAAAAAATCAGATTTGAGTTGCATTGTTGTTGATTGTTCTAAGTGTACAAGAGAAGTGCAAGAGTAAGCATTGCAAGTGAACAAGAGCCATTGTGAGCCAAGAAAGCCTAAACACCATCTTACCATTCAACCTATCCTTAGCCTACCAACAACTATCTTGCTTGTAGTTTGAAGGTTAGACAAGGTTGATTTGATCAAGTTTTGTGCTTAGTCCTTTCTTACCATTTTATTCTTGTCCTTTGTTTCTATTATCTCTTGATCTCACTTTCTTTGATTCATTTCTGAAATTTTCAGCTTGGACCCTTATCATTGATTGTCTAGCTAATCTCTTTTGGTTAGAGGATTTTTGATTGTCCTTTTGACTAGCTTGAGTGATTGACTATCGTAAGACAAATTGCAACAACAAGCATTTCAGCACCAAAGGGAGAGGAGTGCCGAGAGCAAACACTTTTGAGGAAGTTTTTGTTTTGTCTAACCTTAACCTATTTACGTGTTTGTTTGAGTTGTGATGACTATAGGTAACAAATCACCAAGGTCGGAGACTTCCGAGCCCATTTCCCCGGAGTTGTTCAACATGTTGAACAAAATGAACAACAACATCACGACGTTGATGGAAAGGATGGCAGCCCTAGAGGCACGCCCTTCGACGTCCACGGAGATGCCTAGGGCACCCCAAGGCCAGCCTTCGGCTTCCGGACATCACAGCCGCGTTCCACCCCCGGAGCACACCCACGACAACCGGGAAGATCCTCCTAGAACTCCTATTTATGCACGAAATACTCCACCGGAAGAGAACCCACCTCCTCGTGAGAGGCGTGGTCGTTTTAATCATTTTCGTGATGTGCAGGATGACTTTGAGCCCTATGAACACTTTGAGGGTTTCCAAGAAGAAGAGGATCAATGGGAGCGCCAATCGAGAAGGCATGAACAAGGACCCCGTCCACGGAGGCCCCGAGAGCCCGAGCAAGACGGAGTTGGCAAGGTCAAGGTCACAATCCCACCTTTTGAGGGAAAGTGCGATCCGGACACTTACCTCGAATGGGAGACCAAGATCGAGCACATTTGGAGCTGCCACAACTTCACCGATTACAAGAAGGTACAACTAGCCACCCTTGAATTTAGCGGTTTTGCACTAATATGGTGGGATACCCTTGTGAAGGAAAGGAGAAGAGCCCTAGACGCACCCGTAGCCACGTGGGAACAAATGAAGGCACTCATGAGGGCACGATTCATCCCTCAACACTACGCTAGGGAACTCAAGCAGCGGCTTGAGAACCTCAAGCAAGGTTCCATGAGTGTGGAGGAAGCATTCAATGCCATGCAATTGGCTATGGCAAGGGCAAACGTGGTAGAAGATGAGGAAGACACCAATGCTCGGTTCTTAAGAATCCTACACCCTTACTTGGCTAGAGAAGTTGATTGTTATCCTTATAATACTAGCATTGATCTCTTACATTTAGCCGTGAAGGTTGATAGGAAATTGAAGGCAAGAAGCTTAGGAGCTCAAGGAAACCGGAGCTCGGGAAGCCAAAGCTATCAAGGCCGCCGAGTCACACCACCCTACGGGAGAGAGCCCTCGGTACCGAGGCAAGGCCCCGGGCATGGGGGAGAAGCAAGGACCGGGAGTGGATACCGCGGGACGCCAAATCACGCAGCCGCGAGCGCGGGAGCGACGAATGGCACTCGGACCCCGAGTAACACCACCGGTAACACCAAGGGAGGTAACCCTAACCCTTCCGCCTCTAGAAATAGGGAAATTGTGTGTTTCAAGTGCCAAGATAGAGGCCATATGATGAAGGATTGCCCACATAGGAAAACTCTTATACTAGATCACCAAGGCAACACTTGTGAAGATGATATTGAGCATGATGAAGTTGATGAGTGTTTGCATGATGATTGTGATGCTAATGTGAATTCCTATGATGACTATGATGATAATGACTGCATTGAGTATGAACATGGTGAATGTTTGATTGCTAGGAGAGCCTTGCATGCTAAACCAACCCCATGTGATGATAACCAAAGAGAAAACTTATTTCATACAAGATGTTTAGTCAAAGGCAAGGTTTGTGATGTAATTGTTGATGGAGGTAGTTGTTGCAATATTGCTAGTGTAGAAATGGTTGAAAAGTTACAACTTCCTACTATACATCACCCTAGGCCTTATAAGTTGCATTGGATGAACGATTGTGGTGCATTGAAAGTAAACAAGCAAGTTAAGGTTTCTATTAAACTAGGACATTATGAAGATGATGTGTTATGTGATATAGTGCCCATGCAAGCTTGTCATATTCTTCTTGGTCGTCCATGGCAATTTGATCGCAAGGTCTTACATGATGGTTTCACTAACCGCTATTCTTTTGTGCATAAGGGAAAGAACATCACTCTCAAGCCCATGACACCCACGCAAGTGGCCGACGAGTTTGAGAAGAAGAAGGTAAGTGAAGGTAAGACACAAGGGCCGGCTCCATCGAGCCAAAACACAAGCCCTCGAGCCCCAAATGTTCTCTTTGCATCAAAGGGAGGATTTGAGGACGAGTACTTGGATGGGGAAACGACACTCATGCTCTTATGCAAAGAGTTGAGTTTGTTAAGTGAGGAGCTTCGAGCCACCTTACCCCCACGGATCTTGGCCCTACTTGAGGAATATAAGGATGTATTCCCCGAAGAGATCCCAACCGGCCTGCCCCCTATCCGAGGGATTGAGCATCAAATTGATCTCATGCCTGGGGCTTCTTTGCCTAATAGGCCGGCTTATAGGATGAATCCTACCGAGACCCAAGAGGTCCAATCCCAAGTTCAAGAATTGTTGGACAAGGGATACGTACGAGAGAGCAAGAGTCCTTGTGCCGTTCCGGTGTTGCTAGTGCCGAAGAAAGACAACACATGGAGAATGTGCGTCGATTGTCGAGCCATTAACAACATCACGGTCAAGTATAGACACCCCATCCCTCGTCTAGATGACATGCTAGATGAACTACATGGTGCTTGATACGGGGATTAGCCGTGGATGTCCCGATCTTCCGACAACAAGCACAAAAACACAAAGAACACAAGTTAGACAATAATGACTCGACAAAGACTCAAAGGACTCGACAATGGTAATGAAAAAGATAGATAGGGCAGGAGAAAGTCTAGGTAGAACGAGCGAATAGACCCTTGATCCCAATTGAACAAAGTCCTAAACCAACGACTAGCTAACCAATCTCTACGATCTTACACAACCTAGGACGTATCCTAGGAGCACAAGAAAGGGGCTCGTGAAAGCTTGATAGCACCAATCAACTAGCGAAGATCGACACACACAAGACAAACCAAGCAAGATCAATTCACCAAGAATCCTCTCGGTCTCTCTCTTGAATCCTCAAGAAACAATGTGTTTGCAAAGCAATGCTTTTCATTAATCAAATATGGGTTTTTTTTGCCTAATACAACCGGCCTAGGAGGCTATTTATAGCCTTAAATGGAGATAGAAAAGGCTGAAAATAAATGACAACAAAAGAAATTCAGAAAATTGCAAGAAATTCAGAAAATTAAATGGAAATTAAAACAAATTCAGAAATTGCAAATAAAATCCCTAAAAGATAGGAAGTGGCCTTGACTTCTTCAATCATGGCTCCTAAAGAATAGGTCTTCATGGCTGGCCACTTGAGCACTTAGCAAGGCTGTCAACGGCTAGTATTTGGACCCGGTCTTCACGGAGCAAGGTAGGCACATGTGCTCGGTACAACCTCGGCATCAATCCAAACAAGGGTCCGTGGCTTGGGCTGCGTTGATTCCTTGAGGCCTCGTCGGTTCTTGAGCTAGGGCATAGCTCACAAGAGTGTAAGGCCTTAGCTTGTTGGCTTGGGCTGCATTGATTCCTTGAGGCCTCGTCGGCTCTTGAGCTAGGGCATAGCTCACAAGAGTGTAAGGCCTTAGCTTGGATGGTCCCGCATCAACCTCCCCTTCTTTGAAAGGATTCGACCACGAATCCAAGTTCTTGTCCACGAACTCCCTCTTGGCGGCAAGGAACACTTTTGATGGCACCGACCCTCCACTTTCCTTCTTCTCAAACTCCCCGGCTATTTGAGTAGGGGTCATTGGCTTTAGAGTGAAGTTCCTGCCCTTATACTCAAAGGAATAGCGGTTAGTGAAACCATCATGTAAGACTTTTCGATCAAATTGCCATGGACGACCAAAAAGTAAGTGAGAAGCTTGCATAGGTACTATATCACACAAAACATCATCTTCATAATGTCCTAGCTTAAAAGAAACCTTAACTTGCTTATTCACTTTTAATGCACCGCAATCATTCATCCAATGCAATTTATAGGGCCTAGGGTGGTGTATAGTGGAAAGTTGTAGTTTTTCAACCAATTCAGTGCTAGCAAGATTACAACAACTTCCACCATCAATAATGACATTACAAACCTTACCCTTTACTAAGCATCTAGTATGAAATAAGTTCTCTCGTTGGTTATCATCACATGGAGTTGGATTGACATGCAAAGCTCTCCTCACAATCAAACTTTCACCATGTTCATACTCAATGCCTTCATCATCACAATCATCATAGGAATTTAAGATAGGATCACAATCAAAATGCAAACACTCATCATTTTCATGCTCAATTTCAGAATTGGTGTTGCCTAAGTGATCAACCATGAGAGCTTTCCTATGTGGGCAATCTTTCATCATGTGTCCTCTATCTTGGCACTTAAAACACACAACTTCCCTATTTCGCAAATTAGAAGGGTTAGGGGTACCTCCTTTAGGGTTACCGAGAGGGCTAGGTGGCTTGGCACTCGATATGGCTTGAACTCCTCCTCGATTCCCTTGCTCTCCTCCATTACCGAGACTAGGCTTCTCCCTTGGTGCTAGGGCATCTCGGCCATAGGGATGCGTGCTTGAGCTTCGGTTTCCTCCTCTAGCTCCTCCTTGGTCTCTTGCCTTTAACTTCCTATCAACCTTCACGGCTAGATGTAAAAGATCAATAACGGAAGTATAAGGATAACAATCAACTTCTCTAGCCAAGTAAGGGTGTAGGATTCTTAAGAACCGAGCATTGGTGTCTTCCTCATCTTCTACCACGTTTGCCCTTGCCATAGCCAATTGCATGGCATTGAATGCTTCCTCCACACTCATGGAACCTTGCTTGAGGTTCTCAAGCCGCTGCTTGAGTTCCCTAGCGTAGTGTTGAGGGATGAATCGTGCCCTCATGAGTGCCTTCATTTGTTCCCACGTGGCTACGGGTGCGTCTAGGGCTCTTCTCCTTTCCTTCACAAGGGTATCCCACCATATTAGTGCAAAACCGCTAAATTCAAGGGTGGCTAGTTGTACCTTCTTGTAATCGGTGAAGTTGTGGCAGCTCCAAATGTGCTCGATCTTGGTCTCCCATTCGAGGTAAGTGTCCGGATCGCACTTTCCCTCAAAAGGTGGGATTGTGACCTTGACCTTGCCAACTCCGTCTTGCTCGGGCTCTCGGGGCCTCCGTGGACGGGGTCCTTGTTCATGCCTTCTCGATTGGCGCTCCCATTGATCCTCTTCTTCTTGGAAACCCTCAAAGTGTTCATAGGGCTCAAAGTCATCCTGCACATCACGAAAATGATTAAAACGACCACGCCTCTCACGAGGAGGTGGGTTCTCTTCCGGTGGAGTATTTCGTGCATAAATAGGAGTTCTAGGAGGATCTTCCCGGTTGTCTTGGGTGTGCTCCGGGGGTGGAACGCGGCTGTGATGTCCGGAAGCCGAAGGCTGGCCTTGGGGTGCCCTAGGCATCTCCGTGGACGTCGAAGGGCGTGCCTCTAGGGCTGCCATCCTTTCCATCAACGTCGTGATGTTGTTGTTCATTTTGTTCAACATGTTGAACAACTCCGGAGAAATGGGCTCGGAAGTCTCCGACCTTGGTGATTTGTTACCTATAGTCATCACAACTCAAACAAACACGTAAATAGGTTAAGGTTAGACAAAACAAAAACTTCCTCAAAAGTGTTTGCTCTCGGCACTCCTCTCCCTTTGGTGCTGAAATGCTTGTTGTTGCAATTTGTCTTACGATAGTCAATCACTCAAGCTAGTCAAAAGGACAATCAAAAATCCTCTAACCACAAGAGATTAGCTAGACAATCAATGATAAGGTTCCAAGCTGAAAATTTCAGAAATGAATCAAAGAAAGTGAGATCAAGAGATAATAGAAACAAGGGACAAGAATAAAATGGTAAGAAAGGACTAAGCACAAAACTTGATCAAATCAACCTTGTCTAACCTTCAAACTACAAGCAAGATAGTTGTTGGTAGGCTAAGGATAGGTTGAATGGTAAGATGGTGTTTAGGCTTTCTTGGCTCACAATGGCTCTTGTTCACTTGCAATGCTTACTCTTGCACTTCTCTTGTACACTTAGAACAATCAACAACAATGCAACTCAAATCTGATTTTTTTTTTTTTCTAAATTCTTTTTCTTTCTTTCTTCTCTTTTTTTTTTCACTGTCGACTTCTCTTTCTTTTTTTTTTGAAGTCTGATTTTTTTTTTTTTTTTTGACTTTCAGCAATTAAATAACAAATGAAAAATCTGAAAATGAAAATAAAAGAGACCTTGTAACTAATAGAGCTGTTGGGATGGAAGTGTGGCTAAAAAATAGGAGCTGGAAATGGTATGGCTAAAATGTAGGGATTTTTTTTGACTTTTCCTTTGAATTTCAGAAAATAGCAAAAATAGAAGACCAAAAATCTGATTTTTCTTGGTGGTGATGAAAGGGTGGTCGAATGGTGGTCTGATGGTGGTGATAGGGTGGCGGTATGGTGGTGATGAATTGGTGATGGGGTCGGCAGAAGGTAATGCCTAAGCAAACCAACAACAACCAATGCTAATAGTAAGAAAAATCAAACAAAAGAAGAGATGATCAAACCTTGCACTCCAATGGAGGTTTTGAGTTTTTTTTGATGATGACAATGGAGATGAGACACTTGATGTCGGTAGCCGAAGCTCTGATACCAATTTGATACGGGGATTAGCCGTGGATGTCCCGATCTTCCGACAACAAGCACAAAAACACAAAGAACACAAGTTAGACAATAATGACTCGACAAAGACTCAAAGGACTCGACAATGGTAATGAAAAAGATAGATAGGGCAGGAGAAAGTCTAGGTAGAACGAGCGAATAGACCCTTGATCCCAATTGAACAAAGTCCTAAACCAACGACTAGCTAACCAATCTCTACGATCTTACACAACCTAGGACGTATCCTAGGAGCACAAGAAAGGGGCTCGTGAAAGCTTGATAGCACCAATCAACTAGCGAAGATCGACACACACAAGACAAACCAAGCAAGATCAATTCACCAAGAATCCTCTCGGTCTCTCTCTTGAATCCTCAAGAAACAATGTGTTTGCAAAGCAATGCTTTTCATTAATCAAATATGGGTTTTTTTTGCCTAATACAACCGGCCTAGGAGGCTATTTATAGCCTTAAATGGAGATAGAAAAGGCTGAAAATAAATGACAACAAAAGAAATTCAGAAAATTGCAAGAAATTCAGAAAATTAAATGGAAATTAAAACAAATTCAGAAATTGCAAATAAAATCCCTAAAAGATAGGAAGTGGCCTTGACTTCTTCAATCATGGCTCCTAAAGAATAGGTCTTCATGGCTGGCCACTTGAGCACTTAGCAAGGCTGTCAACGGCTAGTATTTGGACCCGGTCTTCACGGAGCAAGGTAGGCACATGTGCTCGGTACAACCTCGGCATCAATCCAAACAAGGGTCCGTGGCTTGGGCTGCGTTGATTCCTTGAGGCCTCGTCGGTTCTTGAGCTAGGGCATAGCTCACAAGAGTGTAAGGCCTTAGCTTGTTGGCTTGGGCTGCATTGATTCCTTGAGGCCTCGTCGGCTCTTGAGCTAGGGCATAGCTCACAAGAGTGTAAGGCCTTAGCTTGGATGGTCCCGCATCAGTGCTACTCTATTTTCTAAGATAGATTTGAAGAGTGGATACCATCAAATAAGGATGAGAGAAGGGGATGAGTGGAAAACAGCCTTCAAGACCAAATTTGGTCTATATGAATGGCTTGTTATGCCATTCGGTCTAACTAATGCTCCAAGTACATTTATGCGTCTTATGAATCATGTGCTTAGGAATTTTATAGGGAAATTTGTTGTTGTATATTTTGATGATATTTTGATTTACAGCATGTCTTCCGAAGAACATGAAGCACATTTAAGGGAAGTACTCTCTACACTTCGATTAGAGCACTTGTATGCTAATTTAAAGAAATGTGAATTGTGCACTAATCAAGTCTCTTTTCTTGGTTTTGTAGTGAACAGCAAAGGACTACAAGTGGATGAGGCCAAGATCAAGGCAATACAAGAATGGCCTACACCTAGCACAATCGGCCAAGTTAGGAGCTTCCATGGCCTTGCAAGCTTCTATAGACGATTTGTGAAGGATTTCAGCTCAATTGCCGCCCCTCTCACTGAAGTAACCAAGAAAAGGAGTGAGTTTCATTGGGGAACAGCTCAAGAAAAAGCGTTTTACACCCTCAAGCAAAGGTTGACCGAGGCACCACTCTTAGCCCTTCCGGACTTCACCAAGCCATTTGAAGTGGAATGTGATGCTAGTGGAGTTGGAATAGGTGGCGTGCTCATGCAAGAAGGTAAACCCATTGCTTATTTTTCAGAGAAGCTAAAAGGTGCTAGTCTTAATTATTCTACATATGATAAGGAACTTTATGCCCTTTTTAGAGTACTTAAGACTTGGCAACACTACCTATGGCCTAGAGAGTTTGTTTTGAAAACAGATCATGAATCTTTGAAACATTTTAAGAGCCAAGACAAGCTTGATAGGAGACATGGTAGATGGATGGAGTTTATTGAAACATTTCCTTATGTGATTAAATATAAGAAGGGTAAAGACAATATAGTTGCCGATGCCCTATCTAGGAGATACACCTTGTTAACTACCTTAGACTCTAGAGTATTAGGCTTTGCTTATATTAAAGAGTTATATGTGGATGACTTGGATTTTGGAGATGTTTTCAATAAGTGTGCCGAAAAGGGTTCATTTGAGAGCTTTTATGTCTTTGAGGGATTTTTGTTTAGAAAGGATAAAGTTTGTATCCCTAGATGTTCCCTTAGGCTATTGTTAGTTGATGAAGCACACCGTGGAGGACTTATGGGACACTTTGGCCGAGATAAGACATACCACACCCTTAGGAATCATTTCTATTGGCCACATATGTTAAGGGATGTAGAGCATTGTCTTAAGAGATGCCTTGAGTGCCTTAGAGCCAAATCTAGGTGAATGCCCCATGGATTGTATACCCCTTTGCCTACACCTACAGCCCCTTGGGAAGACATATCGATGGATTTTATTGTGGGGTTACCTAGGACTAAGAAGGGGAGAGATTCGATCTTTGTGGTTGTTGATCGTTTCTCTAAAATGGCACATTTTATAGCTTGTCATAAAACCGATGATGCCTCTAATGTAGCTGATTTGTTCTTTAGAGAAATTGTTAGGTTACATGGCATTCCGAGGACCATAGTTAGTGACCGTGACACTAAGTTCCTAAGTTGTTTTTGGAAGACATTATGGCATAAAATGGGAACTAAGTTGTTATTTTCTACCTCTAGCCACCCTCAAACCGATGGGCAAACCGAGGTCACCAATAGAACGCTAACTACCATCCTTAGAGCTATAATCAAGAAAAACCTTAGGTTGTGGGAGGAAGCTTTGCCACATGTGGAATTTGCTTATAATCGAACCATGCATTCATCTACTAAGCTTACTCCATTTGAATGTGTTTATGGCACTAACCCACTAACCCCACTAGAT
This sequence comes from Persicaria maculosa, assembly GCA_963922045.1. Lineage (NCBI taxonomy): Eukaryota > Viridiplantae > Streptophyta > Magnoliopsida > Caryophyllales > Polygonaceae > Persicaria > Persicaria maculosa. Next base: position 23,269,976 of record OY998264.1, on the reverse strand, counting down.
CTAGCCCCATATCCTATGAGGGAAAAGGAGTCTTTTGACGCAGGTAAGCATGTGGAGTTCATCAAGGAGTTGCACGAACGTACGAGGCTAAAGCTTGTGCAAAAGGCCGAGTACAATGCCACAAGAGCTAACAAGGGACGGCGTCAAGTGATCTTCCAACCCGGAGATCTTGTGTGGGTTCACCTAAGGAAGGAGAGGTTCCCGGAGCGTAGAAAGAGCAAGTTGTCACCACGTGGAGATGGACCTTTCAAGGTGCTTCAACGAATTGGAGACAATGCATACAAATTGGAGCTCCCGGGAGAGTATGGTGTGAGTGCCACCTTCAATGTGGCTGATTTGGTGCCTTATCTAGCTATTGATGAAGACTTAGGTTCGTGGTCGAACCCTTTTCAAGAAGGGGAGGATGATGAGGGACCATCCGAGCCTAGACCTCCTCCAAATGCACCAATGATGACGGATGGGCCAATGACTCGAGCTCGTGCCAAGAAGCTTCACCAAGCTCTTCTCAATCTCGTGAGTCATGCCTTAGCTAAAGAGGACTCGGAATCAACGCAGCCCAAGCTACGGACCCTTGTGCGGATTAGTGCCGAGGCTGTACCGAGCACCACGCAGCCCATTATAACCACTAACGGCTAGTTGTCCTAGTCTTTAGGCTTGTCCTAGATTTTAGGGATTCTATTTGCCATTTTCTGAATTTCTTTTAAGTTGCTGAATTTCTTTTAATTGTCATTTATTTTCAGCTTTTCTATTCCCATCTAAGGCTATAAATAGCCCCTAGGCCGGTTGTAATCACACACAACATTGATCATTTTTATTCATCTTATGAGCATTGCTTTGCAAGCCAAATTGTCTTGAGTGTTTCAAGATTGCCGAGAGTTCTTGGTGTTGAATCCGCTTGGTTTGTCTTGTGTGTGTCGATCTTCGCTAGTTGATTGGTGCTATCAAGCTCCCACGAGCCCCCTTCTCGTGCTCCTTGGATACGTCCCTGGTTGTGTGAGATTGTAGAGATTGGTTAGCTAGTCGTTGGTTTAGGACTTTGTTCAATTGGGATCAAGGGTCTATTCGCTCGTTCTACCTAGACTTTCTCATCCATTTATCCTTGCTTTGTCTAGTCATTTGAGTCTTTATTGAGTTCTTTCACATCTAACTTGTGACCTTTGTGTTTTTGTGCTTGTTGTCGAAAGATCGGGACATCCACGGCTAATCCCCGTATCAAGAAAGGTGACGCCGATATGGTCAATTTTGGTCCGAAAATTTCACGGAAAGCTTTTCGCGCAGAAAGCTCCCATTATGACCTATAAACCATATAAACATGTTTGGGACACATTTGAGCGAAAACAACACAGTTTTGGTGGATAAAGAAAGGTGACGCCGATATGGTCACTTTTGGTCCGAAAATTTCACGGAAAGCTTTTCGCGTACAAAGCTCCCATTATGACCTATAAACCATATAAACATGTGTTGGGACACATTTGACTGAAAACAACACAGTTTTTGTGGATAAAGAAAGGTGACGCTGATATTGTCACTTTTAGTCCTAAAATTTCACGGAAATCTTTTCGCGCACAAAGCTCCCATTATGACCTATAAACCATATAAACATGTTTGGGACGCATTTGAGCGAAAACAACACAATTTTGGTGGATAAAGAAAGGTGACGCCAATATGGTCACTTTTGGTCCGAAAATTTCACGGAAAAGTTTTCGCGCACAAAGCTCCCATTATGACATATAAACCATATAAACATGTTTGGGACACATTTGAGAGAAAACAACACGGTTTTTGTGGATAAAGAAAAGTGACGCCGATATGGTCACTTTTGGTCCGAAAATTTCACGGAAATCTTTTCGTGCAAAAAGCTCCCATTATGACCTATAAACCATATAAACATGTTTGGGACACATTTGTGCGAAAACAACACAGTTTTGGAGGATAAAGAAAGGTGACGCCGATATGGTCACTTTTGGTCCGAAAATTTCACGGAAAGCTTTTCGCGCAGAAAACTACAATAACGACCTATTAACCATATAAACATGTTTGGGACACATTTGTGCGAAAACAACACAGTTTTGCTGGATAAAGAAAGGTGACACCGATATGGTCACTTATGGTCCGAAAATTTCACAGAAAGCTTTTCGCGCACAAAGCTCTCATTATGACCTATAAACCATATAAACATGTTTGGGACACATTTGAGCGAAAAAAAACATAATTTTTGTGGATAAAGAAAGGTGACGCCGATATGGTCAATTTTGGTCCGAAAATTTCACGGAAAGCTTTTCGCGCAGAAAGCTCCCATTATGACCTATAAACCATATAAACATGTTTGGGACACATTTAAGCGAAAACAACACAGTTTTGGTGGATAAAGAAAGGTGACGCCAATATGGTCACTTTTGGTCCGAAAATTTCACGGAAAGCTTTTCGCGTACAAAGCTCCCATTATGACCTATAAACCATATAAACATGTGTTGGGACACATTTGACTGAAAACAACACAGTTTTTGTGGATAAAGAAAGGTGACGCTGATATTGTCACTTTTAGTCCTAAAATTTCACGGAAATCTTTTCGCGCACAAAGCTCCCATTATGACCTATAAACCATATAAACATGTTTGGGACGCATTTGAGCGAAAACAACACAATTTTGGTGGATAAAGAAAGGTGACGCCAATATGGTCACTTTTGGTCCGAAAATTTCACGGAAAAGTTTTCGCGCACAAAGCTCACATTATGACATATAAACCATATAAACATGTTTGGGACACATTTGAGAGAAAACAACACGGTTTTTGTGGATAAAGAAAGGTGACGCCGATATGGTCACTTTTGGTCCGAAAATTTCACGGAAATCTTTTCGTGCAAAAAGCTCCCATTATGACCTATAAACCATATAAACATGTTTGGGACACATTTGTGCGAAAACAACACAGTTTTGGAGGATAAAGAAAGGTGACGCCGATATGGTCACTTTTGGTCCGAAAATTTCACGGAAAGCTTTTCGCGCAGAAAACTACAATAACGACCTATTAACCATATAAACATGTTTGGGACACATTTGTGCGAAAACAACACAGTTTTGCTGGATAAAGAAAGGTGACACCGATATGGTCACTTATGGTCCGAAAATTTCACAGAAAGCTTTTCGCGCACAAAGCTCTCATTATGACCTATAAACCATATAAACATGTTTGGGACACATTTGAGCGAAAATAACACAATTTTTGTGGATAAAGAAAGGTGACGCCGATTTGGTCACTTTTGGTCCGAAAATTTCACGGAAAGCTTTTCGCGCAGAAAGCTCCCATTATGACCTATAAACCATATAAACATGTTTTGGACACATTTGAGCGAAAACAACCCAGTTTTGGTGGATAAAGAAAGGTGACGTCGATATGGTCACTTTTGATCCGAAAATTTCACGGAAAGCTTTTCGCGCACAAAGCTCCCATTATGACCTATAAACCATATAAACATGTTTGGAACACATTTGTGCGAAAACAACACAGTTTTGGAGGATAAAGAAAGGTGAAGCCGATATGGTCACTTTTGGTCCGAAAATTTCACGGAAAGCTTTTCGCACAGAAAGCTCTCATTATGATCTATAAACCATATAAACATGTTTGGGACACATTTGAGTGAAAACAACACAGTTTTGGAGGATAAAGAAAGGTGACGCCGATATGGTCACTTTTGGTCCGAAAATTTCACGGAAAGCTTTTCGCGCACAAAGCTCCCATTATGATCTATACACCATATAAACATGTTTGGGACACATTTGAGTGAAAACAACACAGTTTTTGTGGATAAAGAATGGTGACGCCGATATTGTCACTTTTGGTCCGAAAATTTCACGGAAAGCTTTTCGCACAGAAAGCTCCCATTATGATCTATACACCATATAAACATGTTTGGGACACATTTGAGCGAAAAGAGCACAATTTTTGTGGATAAAGAAAGGTGACGCCGATATATGGTCACTTTTGGTCCGAAAATTTCACCGAAAGCTTTTCGCGCACAAAGCTCCCATTATGACCTATAAACCATATAAACATGTTTGCGACACATTTGAGCGAAAACAACACAGTTTTGGTGGATAAAGAAAGGTGACGCCGATATGGTCACCTTTGGTCCGAAAATTTCACGAAAAGCTTTTCGCGCAGAAAGCTCCCATTATTACCTATAAACCATATAAACATGTTTGGGACACATTTGTGCGAAAACAACGCAGTTTTGTTGGATAAAGAAAGGTGACGACGATATGGTCACTTTTGATCCAAAAATTTCACGGAAAGCTTTTCGGTCAGAAAGCTCTCATTATAACCTATAAAAAATATAAACATGTTTGGGACACATTTGAGTGCAAACAACACAGTTTTTGTGGATAAAGAAAGTTGACGCCGATATGGTCACTTTTGGTCCGAAAATTTCACGGAAAGCTTTTCGCGTACAAAGCTCCCATTATGACCTATAAACCATATAAACATGTGTTGGGACACATTTGACCGAAAACAACACAGTTTTTGCGGATAAAGAAAGGTGACGCTGATATTGTCACTTTTAGTCCTAAAATTTTACGGAAATCTTTTCGCGCACAAAGCTCCCATTATGACCTATAAACCATATAAACATGTTTGGTACGCATTTGAGCGAAAACAACACAATTTTGGTGGATAAAGAAAGGTGACGCCAATATGGTCACTTTTGGTCCGAAAATTTCACGGAAAAGTTTTTGCGCACAAAGCTCCCATTATGACCTATAAACCATATAAACATGTTTGGGACACATTTGAGAGAAAACAACACGGTTTTTGTGGATAAAGAAAGGTGACGCCGATATGGTCACTTTTGGTCCGAAAATTTCACGGAAATCTTTTCTTGCAAAAAGCTCCCATTATGACCTATAAACCATATAAACATGTTTGGAACACATTTGTGCAAAAACAACACAGTTTTGGAGGATAAAGAAAGGTGACGCCGATATGGTCACTTTTGGTCCGAAAATTTCACGGAAAGCTTTTCGCGCAGAAAACTACAATAACGACCTATAAACCATATAAACATGTTTGGGACACATTTGTGCGAAAACAACACAGTTTTGGTGGATAAAGAAAGGTGACACCGATATGGTCACTTATGGTCCGAAAATTTCACAGAAAGCTTTTCGCGCACAAAGCTATCATTATGACCTATAAACCATATAAACATGTTTGGGACACATTTGAGCGAAAAAAACACAATTTTTGTGGATAAAGAAAGGTGACGCCGATATGGTCACTTTTGGTCCGAAAATTTCACGGAAAGCTTTTCGCGCAGAAAGCTCCCATTATGACCTATAAACCATATAAACATGTTTGGGACACATTTGAGCGAAAACAACACAGTTTTGGTGGATAAAGAAAGGTGACGCCGATATGGTCACTTTTGGTCCGAAAATTTCACGGAAAGCTTTTCGCGTACAAAGCTCCCATTATGACCTATAAACCATATAAACATGTGTTGGGACACATTTGACCGAAAACAACACAGTTTTTGTGGATAAAGAAAGGTGACGCTGATATTGTCACTTTTAGTCCTAAAATTTCACGGAAATCTTTTCGCGCACAAAGCTCCCATTATGACCTATAAACCATATAAATATGTTTGGGACGCATTTGAGCGAAAACAACACAATTTGGGTGGATAAAGTGATGCAGTACAAACTACGATGACTCCAGGTGACATTGAGGACAACTTCAGGATGCCTTTTGATGGTCCGATCACTCGTGCGAGGGCTAAAAAGATTCAAGACGCAACTAAGGCCCTTCTCGTCTGTCATCATGGAACATTGGAGCAAGGGCTCAGGCCAGCCTGGGTTACTTTGCTCAGGGTGAAGTCTCCAGCAGCAACAAGCACAAGACCACTCGGATGATCACTCGACATCGAGTGGAGTACTCGATACCGAGTGCAACTCCTCTGCTGGCCGATTTCAGTTTACTTATTTTATTATTTTTTAATACTTTATGAGACATTATTATTTTTATTATTTTGAGGAAATAATCTGGAAGATATGTTTAGATCTTCCTTAGGATCTAAGTATGATATATTCTATCTTACTTAGATAAAGTCTATCTTAGAGTTAGTTAGTCTATCTTAGTTTTTTTAAAATTCTATCTTCTAGGATGAACTTGTAATCTATTTAAGTTATTCCCCTTTCAATAAAAATTCAGATTAGGGAAATATTGAAGGCACCTTTTGGCTAAGAGGTCCTTCGATCCCCTTAATCCCAAAACACTCGGCATCCCCATATCTCACTCGACATCACCATCACTCACTCGGCATCATCATTCACCATCACCATCGACCTTGAACTCCCGGACCCTTGTCCAAGAGTCTTGCCGTGAGCAGGCCAGCCTTGCCGCGGATCCTGAGCGCCTGAGAAGCCGAGCGCCCGTCGCTTGCCCTCGAGCGCCTGGACGTGCCTCCTAGCGAGCGCCGTCTCCTCTGTCCGCAAGCGCGCCCGAGCAACTGGTCGAGCGCCCGCGCTTCTGTCGAGTGCCAGCCAGCGCGCCGAGCGCCTGATCGAGCGCCCGTGCCTCTGTTGAGCGCCTGGCGCCTCTGTCGCCTCTTCTTCAGAATTCTGTCGCTTTACCTTTATTTCTGTCGCTAATGTTTGAATTCCTGTTGCATTAGTTTAAATTTCTGTCGTTATAAATAATTAAGATCTTGATTTAAATTGAGATTCAGGAGAACGTTTGAGAATATTGCAAGATTGGGACACCCCTTCGGTTCTTGTTTGAGATTCAAGCCCACAGGCGAAGGATCGATAACATCAACATATCAAGTGGTATCGGATTCTCAGGTTTATGCAAGTTCTTTTTGTTCTTTTGAATTAATTCTTTTAGTGATTAGTTTTCGTGCCTTATTTTCTCACCATAGCCGCTGCACACATATTAATTTTTTTTCACCATAAAATTTGGCACTTTTATTTGGGCAATTTCTTAGATATTGAGTTTTTTTATTGCAAGTTTTGATCTATTTTCCTTGTTTGCTACATATCATGCCTATGAATGTGATTCTTGGATTTGTTAGGTTATGAACTTGCACCACAAAGAACCCTAATTTTTCCACATATTGCCGCTAATCACCCTTTCTTTTAATTTTTGCTTACTAGATAGATCATCTTAGCATATTTTATTTCTTCTTTATTTTCTGTCGCCATTGACAGCTTCTAGCGACAGTTCTGTAATTCAAAAAAAAAAAAAAAAAACAAAAACAAAAAAAAAAAAACAAAAAGCATATGCTTGTGTGTTCTTGTGTGAGTTAGTAACTCATTGCTTCATTCTTGCATCCTTGTTACTATTGCTAATCCTTTTGATGATCTACTAGGTTGAAGCACCTCAAAGAACCCTTCTGTTTGTGTGATTTTGTGCTGTGCCGACACAGGAGCCTTGGTCACACCCTAGTCCTTTCCAAACCGTGTTGCAACCGTCAGATAATAGTTGACGGAGTGTGTGCACTTGACTACCCTTGTGATTGCACCTCTTCGCTGAAATTTTTATCTTGCATCACATTGTACCTTATTTCATATCATCTTAGCCGCTTGTTCATACTTACTTTCCTTGTGATCCGAGTTGTGGCATTGTCCTTTGCAATTGGAGCTTTACTTGCTATCTTCTGTGTCCAGGGAATTGTTTGAATAACGGTGCCTTGTTTTCTCGTCCAATTGATTTTAAAAGCCTAAATCACTCTTAGAATCGAAAGGACTTGCATTGCTTGGTTTCCGTTCTTGTGTCCCTTTTACTTGTTGCTCTCCTGAATTGTAGGAACATGTCTAACTCGGACGGTAGCTCTACTCCCCCTCCCCCTGGTGTCATTTCTGATAGACATATGAAATTCATTGCCGAGGCCACCGGGGACTCACTTATGGCTAAGGTGGATTCGAAACTTGCTACTAACAATGCCCAATTTACGGTGCAACTCCTGTCTATGATCGACAAAAAGTTCAGTGAGCTCCAGGCTTCTACGCATCACACTTTGATCGACATGATGGATAAGAAGTTGGCGGAATTTCAGGCATCATTCCCTACACATAATGGTAAGGGCCCTCCTGACAATGTGTTACATTTTAAACCTAAGGATCGTACTCCTAACCCTTTTGCAGGAGAAACCAATGAGGACCCCTTGGCTGCGTTTAATGGGCACCCACGTCAAAGGGAGGTGACGCCACCTCCTAGACAAGCTACTCGACAGCCAAGGCCACAACACCATAACCCTTTGTTTGTAGGAGACAACTGGGACGACAGTCGCGAGGAGGACGATCTCCGCGATATGCCACCTTTGGAGGACGCTTTCCAAGAGGTAGATTATGATATTGATGATCTTCCTAACCCTAATTTTGGTCGTCCTATTAATAATAATGCGCAGGCTATCCAACGTCGTGACGTCAAGATCAAGATAGAAACTTTTGATGGAACTACGGATCCCGAAGCTTATCTTGCTTGGGAATCCCATACTAACTATGTGCTTGATCATTTGCGTTATGATGAAACAGAAAAGTTGGAGGTTGTTACCTTACATCTTACAGGAATGGCTAGATCTTGGTGGTTTCGCACGAGAGACCTCCGCCGACGCCAAGGTAAGCAACCAGTAGAGACTTGGCCACAGCTGCGCTATCTCTTGAAAAAGAGACATGTCCCGGAGGAGTACACGGAGCATATGAGGCTGCGACTAGCTCAACTACACCAAGGCTCTCGCTCCCCTATAGACTTCAGAGATGAGTTAGAACGCCTGGCGCACCAGGCAAACATTTATTTGACTGAGCGTGCTTTATGTACACAATTTCTTGCTGTTCTCAATACTTCTATTCGAAATCCCTTATCTATTCATAGTATTCGAGACATTAATACACTCACTCATAAAGCACAGCTTCTATACGAGCAGCAGCAAAGGGCACGGACTGACCAATCTTCCCTAGGTCGCAGGTTTGTTCCTTTTACGTCTAGTCAATCAAAGTTTACTTCTAACCCGTCTGTGCAGCAAAAGGGAGTTCAAAACTCACCTAAGCAGGGGTTTGAAGTACAAACAAGAAGAGTTGCTGCACCACCTCCCAAGGAGCGGACCAAGGAGCTTCGTTGCTTTACTTGTGGAGGTTCTGGCCATGTGTCCCGAGAGTGTCCTCAAAAGCGGAAGGTTCTCCTGAATGACTTGGGAGATCATTACTACGAGGAGGAGGCCTTGGTGGAACCGACACCTTCAGGTGAAGTGGAGGTGATACGGGGATTAGCCGTGGATGTCCCGATCTTCCGACAACAAGCACAAAAACACAAAGAACACAAGTTAGACAATAATGACTCGACAAAGACTCAAAGGACTCGACAATGGTAATGAAAAAGATAGATAGGGCAGGAGAAAGTCTAGGTAGAACGAGCGAATAGACCCTTGATCCCAATTGAACAAAGTCCTAAACCAACGACTAGCTAACCAATCTCTACGATCTTACACAACCTAGGACGTATCCTAGGAGCACAAGAAAGGGGCTCGTGAAAGCTTGATAGCACCAATCAACTAGCGAAGATCGACACACACAAGACAAACCAAGCAAGGTCAATTCACCAAGAATCCTCTCGGTCTCTCTCTTGAATCCTCAAGAAACAATGAGTTTGCAAAGCAATGCTTTTCATTAATCAAATATGGGTTTTTTGCCTAATACAACCGGCCTAGGAGGCTATTTATAGCCTTAAATGGAGATAGAAAAGGCTGAAAATAAATGACAACAAAAGAAATTCAGAAAATTGCAAGAAATTCAGAAAATTAAATGGAAATTAAAACAAATTCAGAAATTGCAAATAAAATCCCTAAAAGATAGGAAGTGGCCTTGACTTCTTCAATCATGGCTCCTAAAGAATAGGTCTTCATGGCTGGCCACTTGAGCACTTAGCAAGGCTGTCAACGGCTAGTATTTGGACCCGGTCTTCACGGAGAAAGGTAGGCACATGTGCTCGGTACAACCTCGGCATCAATCCAAACAAGGGTCCGTGGCTTGGGCTGCGTTGATTCCTTGAGGCCTCGTCGGTTCTTGAGCTAGGGCATAGCTCACAAGAGTGTAAGGCCTTAGCTTGTTGGCTTGGGCTGCATTGATTCCTTGAGGCCTCGTCGGCTCTTGATCTAGGGCATAGCTCACAAGAGTGTAAGGCCTTAGCTTGGATGGTCCCGCATCAACCTCCCCTTCTTTGAAAGGATTCGACCACGAATCCAAGTTCTTGTCCACGAACTCCCTCTTGGCGGCAAGGAACACTTTTGATGGCACCGACCCTCCACTTTCCTTCTTCTCAAACTCCCCGGCTATTTGAGTAGGGGTCATTGGCTTTAGAGTGAAGTTCCTGCCCTTATACTCAAAGGAATAGCGGTTAGTGAAACCATCATGTAAGACTTTTCGATCAAATTGCCATGGACGACCAAAAAGTAAGTGAGAAGCTTGCATAGGTACTATATCACACAAAACATCATCTTCATAATGTCCTAGCTTAAAAGAAACCTTAACTTGCTTATTCACTTTTAATGCACCGCAATCATTCATCCAATGCAATTTATAGGGCCTAGGGTGGTGTATAGTGGAAAGTTGTAGTTTTTCAACCAATTCAGTGCTAGCAAGATTACAACAACTTCCACCATCAATAATGACATTACAAACCTTACCCTTTACTAAGCATCTAGTATGAAATAAGTTCTCTCGTTGGTTATCATCACATGGAGTTGGATTGACATGCAAAGCTCTCCTCACAATCAAACTTTCACCATGTTCATACTCAATGCCTTCATCATCACAATCATCATAGGAATTTAAGATAGGATCACAATCAAAATGCAAACACTCATCATTTTCATGCTCAATTTCAGAATTGGTGTTGCCTAAGTGATCAACCATGAGAGCTTTCCTATGTGGGCAATCTTTCATCATGTGTCCTCTATCTTGGCACTTAAAACACACAACTTCCCTATTTCGCAAATTAGAAGGGTTAGGGGTACCTCCTTTAGGGTTACCGAGAGGGCTAGGTGGCTTGGCACTCGATATGGCTTGAACTCCTCCTCGATTCCCTTGCTCTCCTCCATTACCGAGACTAGGCTTCTCCCTTGGTGCTAGGGCATCTCGGCCATAGGGATGCGTGCTTGAGCTTCGGTTTCCTCCTCTAGCTCCTCCTTGGTCTCTTGCCTTTAACTTCCTATCAACCTTCACGGCTAGATGTAAAAGATCAATAACGGAAGTATAAGGATAACAATCAACTTCTCTAGCCAAGTAAGGGTGTAGGATTCTTAAGAACCGAGCATTGGTGTCTTCCTCATCTTCTACCACGTTTGCCCTTGCCATAGCCAATTGCATGGCATTGAATGCTTCCTCCACACTCATGGAACCTTGCTTGAGGTTCTCAAGCCGCTGCTTGAGTTCCCTAGCGTAGTGTTGAGGGATGAATCGGGCCCTCATGAGTGCCTTCATTTGTTCCCACGTGGCTACGGGTGCGTCTAGGGCTCTTCTCCTTTCCTTCACAAGGGTATCCCACCATATTAGTGCAAAACCGCTAAATTCAAGGGTGGCTAGTTGTACCTTCTTGTAATCGGTGAAGTTGTGGCAGCTCCAAATGTGCTCGATCTTGGTCTCCCATTCGAGGTAAGTGTCCGGATCGCACTTTCCCTCAAAAGGTGGGATTGTGACCTTGACCTTGCCAACTCCGTCTTGCTCGGGCTCTCGGGGCCTCCGTGGACGGGGTCCTTGTTCATGCCTTCTCGATTGGCGCTCCCATTGATCCTCTTCTTCTTGGAAACCCTCAAAGTGTTCATAGGGCTCAAAGTCATCCTGCACATCACGAAAATGATTAAAACGACCACGCCTCTCACGAGGAGGTGGGTTCTCTTCCGGTGGAGTATTTCGTGCATAAATAGGAGTTCTAGGAGGATCTTCCCGGTTGTCTTGGGTGTGCTCCGGGGGTGGAACGCGGCTGTGATGTCCGGAAGCCGAAGGCTGGCCTTGGGGTGCCCTAGGCATCTCCGTGGACGTCGAAGGGCGTGCCTCTAGGGCTGCCATCCTTTCCATCAACGTCGTGATGTTGTTGTTCATTTTGTTCAACATGTTGAACAACTCCGGGGAAATGGGCTCGGAAGTCTCCGACCTTGGTGATTTGTTACCTATAGTCATCACAACTCAAACAAACACGTAAATAGGTTAAGGTTAGACAAAACAAAAACTTCCTCAAAAGTGTTTGCTCTCGGCACTCCTCTCCCTTTGGTGCTGAAATGCTTGTTGTTGCAATTTGTCTTACGATAGTCAATCACTCAAGCTAGTCAAAAGGACAATCAAAAATCCTCTAACCACAAGAGATTAGCTAGACAATCAATGATAAGGTTCCAAGCTGAAAATTTCAGAAATGAATCAAAGAAAGTGAGATCAAGAGATAATAGAAACAAGGGACAAGAATAAAATGGTAAGAAAGGACTAAGCACAAAACTTGATCAAATCAACCTTGTCTAACCTTCAAACTACAAGCAAGATAGTTGTTGGTAGGCTAAGGATAGGTTGAATGGTAAGATGGTGTTTAGGCTTTCTTGGCTCACAATGGCTCTTGTTCACTTGCAATGCTTACTCTTGCACTTCTCTTGTACACTTAGAACAATCAACAACAATGCAACTCAAATCTGATTTTTTTTTTTTAAATTCTTTTTCTTTCTTTCTTCTCTTTTTTTTTTTCACTGTCGACTTCTCTTTCTTTTTTTTTTTGAAGTCTGATTTTTTTTTTTTTTTGACTTTCAGCAATTAAATAACAAATGAAAAATCTGAAAATGAAAATAAAAGAGACCTTGTAACTAATAGAGCTGTTGGGATGGAAGTGTGGCTAAAAAATAGGAGCTGGAAATGGTATGGCTAAAATGTAGGGATTTTTTTGACTTTTTCTTTTGAATTTCAGAAAATAGCAAAAATAGAAGACCAAAAATCTGATTTTTCTTGGTGGTGATGAAAGGGTGGTCGAATGGTGGTCTGATGGTGGTGATAGGGTGGCGGTATGGTGGTGATGAATTGGTGATGGGGTCGGCAGAAGGTAAAGCCTAAGCAAACCAACAACAACCAATGCTAATAGTAAGAAAAATCAAACAAAAGAAGAGATGATCAAACCTTGCACTCCAATGGAGTTTTTGAGTTTTTTTTTGATGATGACAATGGAGATGAGACACTTGATGTCGGTAGCCGAAGCTCTGATACCAATTTGATACGGGGATTAGCCGTGGATGTCCCGATCTTCCGACAACAAGCACAAAAACACAAAGAACACAAGTTAGACAATAATGACTCGACAAAGACTCAAAGGACTCGACAATGGTAATGAAAAAGATAGATAGGGCAGGAGAAAGTCTAGGTAGAACGAGCGAATAGACCCTTGATCCCAATTGAACAAAGTCCTAAACCAACGACTAGCTAACCAATCTCTACGATCTTACACAACCTAGGACGTATCCTAGGAGCACAAGAAAGGGGCTCGTGAAAGCTTGATAGCACCAATCAACTAGCGAAGATCGACACACACAAGACAAACCAAGCAAGGTCAATTCACCAAGAATCCTCTCGGTCTCTCTCTTGAATCCTCAAGAAACAATGAGTTTGCAAAGCAATGCTTTTCATTAATCAAATATGGGTTTTTTGCCTAATACAACCGGCCTAGGAGGCTATTTATAGCCTTAAATGGAGATAGAAAAGGCTGAAAATAAATGACAACAAAAGAAATTCAGAAAATTGCAAGAAATTCAGAAAATTAAATGGAAATTAAAACAAATTCAGAAATTGCAAATAAAATCCCTAAAAGATAGGAAGTGGCCTTGACTTCTTCAATCATGGCTCCTAAAGAATAGGTCTTCATGGCTGGCCACTTGAGCACTTAGCAAGGCTGTCAACGGCTAGTATTTGGATCCGGTCTTCACGGAGAAAGGTAGGCACATGTGCTCGGTACAACCTCGGCATCAATCCAAACAAGGGTCCGTGGCTTGGGCTGCGTTGATTCCTTGAGGCCTCGTCGGTTCTTGAGCTAGGGCATAGCTCACAAGAGTGTAAGGCCTTAGCTTGTTGGCTTGGGCTGCATTGATTCCTTGAGGCCTCGTCGGCTCTTGAGCTAGGGCATAGCTCACAAGAGTGTAAGGCCTTAGCTTGGATGGTCCCGCATCAGGAGGAGGACTCGGCTATGGACAATTGTGAGGAGATAGATACCACTGACTTTCAGGATACTCTATGCCTCGTCAATCGCCGTGTCCTGCACATTCAGGAGGCTCCTATGACGGATCAGCGGGAGAACATATTTCACACCAAGTGTGTGGTAAAGGAAGCTACCTTGAGTGTCATCATTGATGGCGGAAGTTGCTGCAACCTCATCAATGAAAAGGTAGTTGATTATTTACATTTGGCGACTACTCCTAGGGCTACTCATTATGGGTTAAATGGTATAACTGATGATGGATCTGATATTATGGTCACAAAACAATGTTTGCTTTTGTTTTCTATTGGGTCCTATCGTGATCAGGTTCTATGTGATGTAGCTCGAATGGATTGTAGTCATATTTTACTTGGCCGTCCTTGGCTTTTTGATCGCTCGGTCATCCATGATGGCCGCGCTAATACCTATTCCTTTACATTTGATGGGAGGAGAGTCACTCTCCCACCCTTGTCCCCTCAAGCTGTTTTGAAGGAACAGGTGCACAAGCGACAGCAACAGGACGCCAAGAAGGAGGCTGCACAGCGTCACCCCTCCGGCAGTAAGGAGTCCGGCCTTCCTAGGACAGCACCCGTGGCAGCAGGGAGTCCAGCCGCATCCGCGCCCGCGACTCACCCACCCGCGCCCGCGACTCCAACCACTCGGCTCTCAGCGTCACCACAGGCCACATCCCCGTTAATCAAAGGGTCTGTGGAACGGCGTGCCTTAGTCTCTCAGCCAGAAAGGGAGACATTCACTTGGAGTGCTCACCGACCTCATATCCTCTTAATCATGAAGGAAGTGTTAGTAACCGTTGTAGATTTGAGTCATATTCCTGCACCTATTGCTAACCTTTTGCAGGACTATTTGGATGTACTTCCGGATGAGCTACCCCAGGGGTTGCCGCCAATTAGGGGGATCGAACATCAAATTGATTTCGTCCCTGGCGCGGCCTTACCCAACCGTCCTGCCTATAGAGCCAGCCCAGAGGAAACCAAGGAGTTGCAACGACAAGTCACGGATCTGATGGACAAGGGATTCGTTCGTGAGAGCCTCAGCCCTTGTGCCGTGCCTGTCATCTTGGTCCCAAAGAAAGATGGCTCTTGGCGTATGTGTGTTGATTGCAGGGCAATCAACCAAATTACTATTAAATATCGTCACCCCATTCCCCGTCTTGATGATATGCTTGATGAACTGTTTGGTGCTTGTGTCTTCTCTAAAATTGACCTTAGGAGCGGCTATCACCAAATTAGGATGAAACAAGGCGATGAATGGAAAACTGCATTTAAAACTAAGTATGGCTTATATGAATGGTTAGTAATGCCTTTTGGTCTAACAAATGCACCTTCTACTTTCATGAGGCTTATGAACCATGTTCTTCGAAAATACTTAGGTCAATTTGTGGTTGTTTATTTCGACGATATACTTATCTATAGCAAAAACCTTGATGAGCATGTTGGACACTTACGATTAGTTTTTGATTGTCTTCGCAAGGAGAAATTGTTTGCTAATTTGAAAAAGTGCTCTTTTGCTTCCGACTCTACGATATTTCTTGGTTTTATAGTCTCTTCAACAGGCTTAAAAGTAGATGAGGAAAAGGTTCGCGCTATCCAGGAATGGTCCCAGCCGCAGACACCAACTCATGTTCGCTCCTTCTTAGGCTTGGCGGGATTTTATAGGCGCTTCGTCAAGGATTTCAGCACAGTAGCCGCCCCCCTCCATGAGCTTACAAAGAAAGACACGACATTCCGCTGGACCAACGCTCACCAGAGGGCATTTGATGCCCTCAAGGATCGACTCACCCATGCTCCGGTGCTGCAACTACCCGACTTCTCACAGCCATTCGAGCTCGAGTGTGATGCTTCTGGCACTGGCATCGGTGGAGTCCTGCTGCAGAATAGGCGCCCTATTGCCTATTTTAGTGAAAAATTGGGCCCTGCGGAGCTCAATTACTCGACATACGACAAGGAGTTATTTGCCCTCATCCGCTGTTTGAGGACATGGAAGCATTACCTGTGGCCTAAGGAGTTCGTGATTCACTCAGATCATGAGGCTCTGAAGTATCTTAAGGGCCAGGCGGTGCTGAGTAGGCGCCTTGCTCGATGGGTCGAGTTCCTGGAGACGTTTTCCTATGTGGTTCACCAGAAGAAAGGAAAAGACAACGTGGTAGCCGACGCTCTATCACGAAGGTATGTCCTCTTAACTCATTGCGATGCACATATTTTGGGTTTTGCCCTGATTAAGGACCTTTATGCTGATGATGTCTTCTTTAAAGATATTTATGCCCAATGTGTGTCGAAAAAGGTGGTAGATTCTTACTTTCTGGACAATGGTTATTTGTTTAGGATGGGCAAGGTTTGTATCCCATCCTCATCTATTAGGAGATTGTTAACACAGGAGGTTCATGAATCACGGGGACATGGAGGGTTCGATAAAACACTAGCCGGCCTAAAAGAACATTATTTCTGGCCGAAAATGAGTAACTATGTGCTTAGGTTTGTTAAAAGCTGTGTTACTTGTGCTAAAGCTAAGTCCAAATCAAATCCTCACGGGTTATATACACCACTACCCATACCGAAATCACCTTGGGAAGATGTGTCCATGGATTTTATAGTAGGATTACCTAGGACATCTCGAGGTCATGATTCTATTTTTGTGGTTGTAGATCGATTTTCCAAAATGGCACATTTTATACCTTGTCATAAAACAGATGATGCTATACATGTTGCAAACTTGTTCTTTAAAGACATTGTTAGATTGCATGGTTTGCCACTTTCTATTGTTTCTGACAGGGATTCAAAATTCTTAAGCTGTTTTTGGAAAACCCTATGGGCTAAGTTGGGTACTAAATTACTATTTTCTACATCTTGTCACCCACAAACTGATGGCCAAACTGAGGTTACTAATAGAACTCTAGGGGCCCTCTTAAGGGTCATGCTGCGTACTAACCTCAGGAGGTGGGAAGACTGCCTACCTTTTGTTGAGTTTGCTTATAACAGGTCTAGGCATTCGGCAACAAAGATGACTCCGTTCGAGGTGGTCTATGGGCGCAATCCAGTGACGCCCGTGGATATGTCCCCTCGGCCAATGAAGGAGAAGGAGAGCTTGGAGGCAGCCCAGCAGGCCGACTTCATCAAACGCCTGCATGAGCGGACCAAGGCTCAGCTGGAAAGGAAATCCGCTCAGTACAAGACTTCCAAAGACAAGCATCGCAAGGATGTGCAGTTCAACGTTGGTGACCTTGTATGGCTGCATCTGAGGAAGGAGAGATTTCCGCAGCAAAGGAAGTCAAAGCTGGATCCCCGGGGAGATGGACCATTCCGCGTGGTTCAAAAGATGGGACCCAATGCTTACAAACTGGATCTCCCGGCAGACAAGTACAGCGTTCATTCAACCTTCAACGTTGCCGACCTCTCGTTGTTCATCCCTGACGATGACTCCGACGACGATTTGAGGACAAATCGCTTTCAAGTGGAGGAGAATGATGCAGTACAAACTACGATGACTCCAGGTGACATTGAGGACAACTTCAGGATGCCTTTTGATGGTCCAATCACTCGTGCGAGGGCCAAAAAAATTCAAGACGCAACTAAGGCCCTTCTCGTCCGTCATCATGGAACATTGGAGCAAGGGCTCAGGCCAGCCTGGGTTACTTTGCTCAGGGTGAAGTCTCCAGCAGCAACAAGCACAAGACCACTCGGATGATCACTCGACATCGAGTGGAGTACTCGATACCGAGTGCAGCTCCTCTGCTGGCCGATTTCAGTTTACTTATTTTATTATTTTTTAATACTTTATGAGACATTATTATTTTTATTATTTTGAGGAAATAATCTGGAAGATATGTTTAGATCTTCCTTAGGATCTAAGTATGATATATTCTATCTTACTTAGATAAAGTCTATCTTAGAGTTAGTTAGTCTATCTTAGTTTTTTTTAAATTCTATCTTCTAGGATGAACTTGTAATCTATTTAAGTTATTCCCCTTTCAATAAAAATTCAGATTAGGGAAATATTGAAGGCACCTTTTGGCTAAGAGGTCCTTCGATCCCCTTAATCCCAAAACACTCGGCATCCCCATATCTCACTCGACATCACCATCACTCACTCGGCATCATCATTCACCATCACCATCGACCTTGAACTCCCGGACCCTTGTCCAAGAGTCTTGCCGTGAGCAGGCCAGCCTTGCCGCGGATCCTGAGCGCCTGAGAAGCCGAGCGCCCGTCGCTTGCCCTCGAGCGCCTGGACGTGCCTCCTAGCGAGCGCCGTCTCCTCTGTCCGCAAGCGCGCCCGAGCATCTGGTCGAGCGCCCGCGCTTCTATCGAGTGCCAGCCAGCGCGCCGAGCGCCTGATCGAGCGCCCGTGCCTCTGTTGAGCGCCTGGCGCCTCTGTCGCCTCTTCTTCAGAATTCTGTCGCTTTACCTTTATTTCTGTCGCTAATGTTTAAATTCCTGTTGCATTAGTTTAAATTTCTGTCGTTATAAATAATTAAGATCTTGATTTAAATTGAGATTCAGGAGAACGTTTGAGAATATTGCAAGATTGGGACACCCCTTCGGTTCTTGTTTGAGATTCAAGCCCACAGGCGAAGGATCGATAACATCAACATATCATAAAGAAAGGTGACGCCAATATGGTCACTTTTGGTCCGAAAATTTCACGGAAAAGTTTTCACGCACAAAGCTCCCATTATGTCCTATAAACCATATAAACATGTTTGGGACACATTTCAGATAAAACAACACGGTTTTTGTGGATAAAGAAAGGTGACGCCGATATGGTCACTTTTGGTCCGAAAATTTCAAGGAAATCTTTTCGTGCAAAAAGCTCCCATTATGACCTATAAACCATATAAACATGTTTGGGACACATTTGTGCGAAAACAACACAGTTTTGGAGGATAAAGAAAGGTGACGCCGATATGGTCACTTTTGGTCCGAAAATTTCACGGAAAGCTTTTCGCGCAGAAAACTACAATAACGACCTATTAACTATATAAACATGTTTGGGACACATTTGTGCGAAAACAACACAGTTTTGCTGGATAAAGAAAGGTGACACCGATATGGTCACTTATGGTCCGAAAATTTCACAGAAAGCTTTTCGCGCACAAAGCTCTCATTATGACCTATAAACCATATAAACATGTTTGGGACACATTTGAGCGAAAATAACACAATTTTTGTGGATAAAGAAAGGTGACGCCGATTTGGTCACTTTTGGTCCGAAAATTTCACGGAAAGCTTTTCGCGCAGAAAGCTCCCATTATGACCTATAAACCATATAACCATGTTTGGGACACATTTGAGCGAAAACAACACAGTTTTGGTGGATAAAGAAAGGTGACGTCGATATGGTCACTTTTGATCCGAAAATTTCACGGAAAGCTTTTCGCGCACAAAGCTCCCATTATGACCTATAAACCATATAAACATGTTTGGAACACATTTGTGCGAAAACAACACAGTTTTGGAGGATAAAGAAAGGTGACGCTGATATTGTCACTTTTAGTCCTAAAATTTCACGGAAATCTTTTTGCGCACAAAGCTCCCATTATGACCTATAAACCATATAAACATGTTTGGGACGCATTTGAGCGAAAACAACACAATTTTGGTGGATAAAGAAAGGTGACGCCAATATGGTCACTTTTGGTCCGAAAATTTCACGGAAAGCTTTTCGCGCACAAAGCTCCCATTATGACCTATAAACCATATAAACATGTTTGGGACACATTTGAGCGAAAACAACACAGTTTTGGTGGATAAAGAAAGGTGACGTCGATATGGTCACTTTTGATCCGAAAATTTCACGGAAAGCTTTTCGCGCACAAAGCTCCCATTATGACCTATAAACCATATAAACATGTTTGGAATACATTTGTGCGAAAACAACACAGTTTTGGAGGATAAAGAAAGGTGACGCTGATATTGTCACTTTTAGTCCTAAAATTTCACGGAAATCTTTTTGCGCACAAAGCTCCCATTATGACCTATAAACCATATAAACATGTTTGGAACGCATTTGAGCGAAAACAACACAATTTTGGTGGATAAAGAAAGGTGACGCCAATATGGTCACTTTTGGTCCGAAAATTTCACGGAAAAGTTTTCGCGCACAAAGCTCCCATTATGACCTATAAACCATATAAACATGTTTGGGACACATTTGAGAGAAAACAACACGGTTTTTGTGGATAAAGAAAGGTGACGCCGATATGGTCACTTTTGGTCCGAAAATTTCACGGAAATCTTTTCGTGCAAAAAGCTCACATTATGACCTATAAACCATATAAACATGTTTGGGACACATTTGTGCGAAAACAACACAATTTTGGAGGATAAAGAAAGGTGACGCCGATATGGTCACTTATGGTCCGAAAATTTCACAGAAAGCTTTTCGCGCACAAAGCTCTCATTATGACCTATAAACCATATAAACATGTTTGGGACACATTTGAGCGAAAATAACACAATTTTTGTGGATAAAGAAAGGTGACGCCGATTTGGTCACTTTTGGTCCGAAAATTTCACGGAAAGCTTTTCGCGCAGAAAGCTCCCATTATGACCTATAAACCATATAAACATTTTTGGGACACATTTGAACAAAAACAACACAGTTTTGGTGGATAAAGAAAGGTGACGTCGATATGGTCACTTTTGATCCGAAAATTTCACGGAAAGCTTTTCGCGCACAAAGCTCCCATTATGATCTATAAACCATATAAACATGTTTGGAACACATTTGTGCGAAAACAACACAGTTTTGGAGGATAAAGAAAGGTAAAGCTGATATGGTCACTTTTGGTCCGAAAATTTCACGGAAAGCTTTTCGCACAGAAAGCTCTCATTATGATCTATAAACCATATAAACATGTTTGGGACACATTTGAGTGAAAACAACACAGTTTTGGAGGATAAAGAAAGGTGACCCCGATATGGTCACTTTTGGTCCGAAAATTTCACGGAAAGCTTTTCGCACAGAAAGCTCCCATTATGATATATACACCATATAAACATGTTTGGGACACATTTGAATGAAAACAACACAGTTTTTGTGGATAAAGAATGGTGACGCCGATATTGTCACTTTTGGTCCGAAAATTTCACGGAAAGTTTTTCGCACAAAAAGCTCACATTATGATCTATACACCATATAAACATGTTTGGGACACATTTGAGCGAAAAGAGCACAATTTTTGTGGATAAAGAAAGGTGACGCCGATATGGTCACTTTTGGTCCGAAAATTTCACGGAAAGCTTTTCACGCACAAAGCTTCCATTATGACCTATAAACCATATAAACATGTTTGGGATACATTTTAGCGAAAACAACATAGTTTTGGAGGATAAAGAAAGGTGACGCCGATATGGTCACCTTTGGTCCGAAAATTTCACGAAAAGCTTTTCGCGCAGAAAGCTCCCATTATTACCTATAAACCATATAAACATGTTTGGGACACATTTGTGCGAAAACAACACAGTTTTGTTGGATAAAGAAAGGTGACGCCGATACGGTCACTTTTGACCCGAAAATTTTACGGAAAGCTTTTCGCTCAGAAAGCTCTCATTATGACCTATAAAAAATATAAACATGTTTGGGACACATTTGTGCGAAAACAACACAGTTTTGGTGGATAAAGAAAGGTAACGCCGATATGGTCACTTTTGGTCCGAAAATTTCACGGAAAGCTTTTCGCGAAAAAGCTCCAAGTATGACCTATAAACCGTATAAACATTTTTGGGACACATTTGAGTGCAAACAACACTGTTTTTGTGGATAAAGAAAGGTGGCGCCGATATGGTCACTTTTGGTCCGAAAATTTCACGGAAAGCTTTTCGCGCAGAAAGCTACCATTATGTCCTATAAACCATATAAACATGTTTGGGACACATTTGTGCGAAAACAACACAGTTTTGGTGGAAAAAGAAAGGGAACGCCGATATGGTCACTCTTGGTCCAAAAATTTGACGGAAAGCTTTTCGCGCACAAAGCTCCCATTATGACCTATAAACCATATAAACATGTTTGGGACACATTTGAGTGAAAACAAAACAGTTTTTGTGGATAAAGAAAGGTTACGCCGATATGGTCACTTTTGGTCCGAAAATTTCACGGAAAGCTTTTCGCGCAGAAAGCTCCCATTAAGACCTACAAACCATATAAACATATTTGGGACACATTTGAGTGAAAAAAACACAGTTTTGGTGGATAAAGAAAGGTGACGCCGATATGGTCAATTTTGGTCCGAAAATTTCACGGAAAGCTTTTCGCGCAGAAAGCTCCCATTATGACCTATAAACCATATAAACATGTTTGGGACACATTTGAGTGAAAATAACACAGTTTTGGTGGATAAAGAAAGGTGACGCCGATATGGTTACTTTTGGTTCGAAAATTTCATGGAAAGCTTTTCATGCAGAAAGCTCCCATTATGACCTATAAACCATATAAACATGTTTGGGATACATTTGAGTGAAAACAACACAGATTTGGTGGATAAAGGAAGGTGATGCTGATATGGTCAATTTTGGTCCGAAAATTTCACGGAAAGCTTTTCGCGCAAAAAGCTCCAATTATGACCTATAAACTGTATAAACATGTTTGGGATACATTTGAGTGCCAACAACACTGTTTTTGTGGATAAAGAAAGGTGGCGTCGATATGGTCACTTTTGGTCCGAAAATTTGACGGAAAGCTTTTCGCGCAGAAAGCTACCATTATGACCTATCAACCATATAAACATGTTTGGGACACATATTTGCGAAAACAACACAGTTTTGGTGGATAAAGAAAGGTAACGCCGATATGGTCACTCTTGGTCCGAAAATTTCACGGAAAGCTGTTCGCGCACAAAACTCCCATTATGACCTATAAACCATATAAACATGTTTGGGACACATTTGAGTGAAAACAACACAGTTTTTGTGGATAAAGAAAGGTTACACATTTGACCATATTGGCGTCACCTTTCTTTATTCACCAAAACTGTGTTGTTTTTGCACAAATGTGTCCCAAACATGTTTATATGGTTTATAGGTCATAATCGTTGCTTTATGCGCGAAAAGCTTTCCGTGAAATTTTCGGACCAAAAGTGACCATATCATTGTCACCTTTCTTTATCCACAAAAACTGTGTTGTTTTCACTAAAATGTGTCCCAAACATGTTTATATGGTTTATAGGTCGTAATGTGAGCTTTCTGCGCAAAAAGCTTTCCGTGAAATTTTCGGACCAAAAGTGACCATATCGACGACACCTTTCTTTATCCACCAAAAATGTGTTGTTTTCGCTCAAATGTGTCCCAAACATCTTTTTAATGGATTATAGGTCATAATGGAAGCTTTCTCCGCGAAAAGCTTTCCGTGAAATTTTCGGATCAGAAGTGACCATATCGGCGTCACCTTTCTTTATCCACAAAAACATTGTTGTTTGCACTCAAATGTATCCCAAACATGTTTATACGGTTTATAGGTCATAATTGGAACTTTTTGTGCGAAAAGCTTTCCATGAAATTTTCGGATTAAAATTGACCATATGAGCGTCACCTTTCTTTATCCACCAAAACTGTGTTGTTTTCACTCAAATGTCTACCAAACATGTTTATATGGTTTAGAGGTCATACTGGTGGCTTTCTGCGCGAAAAGCTTTCCGTGAAATTTTCGAACCAATAGTGACCATATCGACGTCACCTTTTTTTATCCACCAAAACTGTGTTGTTTTCGCTCAAATGTGTCCCAAACATGTTTTTATGGTTTATAGGTCATAATGGAAGCTTTCTGCGCGAAAAGCTTTCCGTGAAATTTTCGGACCAAAAGTGACCATATCGGCGTCACCTTTCTTTATCCACAAAAACAGTGTTGTTTGCACTCAAATGTGTCCCAAACATGTTTATACGGTTTATAGGTCATAATTAGAGCTTTTTGCGCGAAAAGCTTTCCGTGAAATTTTCGGACCAAAACTAACCATATCGGCGTCACCTTTCTTTATCCACAAAAACGGTGTTGTTTGCACTCAAATGTGTCCCAAACATGTTTATATGGTTTATAGGTCATAATGGTTGCTTTGTGCGCGAAAAGCTTTCCGTGAAATTTTCGGACCAAAAGTGACTATATCGGCGTCACCTTTCTTTATCCACAAAAACAGTGTTGTTTTCACTCAAATGTGTCCCAAACATTTTTATATGGTTTATAGGTCATAATGGGAGCTTTGTGCGCGAAAAGCTTTTCGTGAAATTTTCGAACCAAAAGTGACCATATCGGCGTCACCTTTCTTTATCCCCAAAAACTGTGTTGTTTTCACTCAAATGTGTCTCAAACATGTTTATATGATTTATAGGTCATAATGGGAGCTTTGTGCGCGAAAAGCTTTCCATGAAATTTTCGGACCAAAAGTGACTATATCCACGTCACCTTTCTTTATCCACAAACACAGTGTTGTTTTCACTCAAATGTGTCCCAAACATTTTTATATGGTTTATAGGTCATAATGGGAACTCTGTGCACGAAAAGCTTTTCGTGAAATTTTCGGACCAAAAGTGACCATATCGGCGTCACCTTTCTTTATCCACCAAAACTGTGTTGTTTTCGCTCATATGTGTCCCAAACATGTTTATATGGTTTATAGGTCATATTGGGAGCTTTCTGCGCGAAAAGCTTTCCGTGAAATTTTCGGAACAAAAGTGACCATATCGACGACACCTTTCTTTATCCACCAAAAATGTGTTGTTTTCGCTCAAATGTGTCCCAAACATGTTTTATGGATTATAGGTCATAATAGAAGCTTTCTGCGCGAAAAGCGTTCCATGAAATTTTCGGACCAAAAGTGACTATATCGACGTCACCTTTCTTTATCCACAAAAACAATGTTGTTTGCACTCAAATGTGTCCCAAACATGTTTATACGGTTGATAGGTCATAATTGGAGCTTTTTGTGCGAAATGCTTTCCGTGAAATTTTCGGATTAAAATTGACCATATCAGCGTCACCTTTCTTTATCCACCAAAACTGTGTTGTTTTCACTCAAATGTGTCCCAAACATGTTTATATGGTTTAGAGGTCATAAAGGGGGCTTTCTGCGCGAAAAGCTTTCCGTGAAATTTTCGGACCAATAGTGACCATATCGACGTCACCTTTCTTTATCCGCCAAAACTGTGTTGTTTTCGCTCAAATGTGTCCCAAACATGTTTTTATGGTTTATAGGTCATAATGGAACCTTTCTGCGCGAAAAGCTTTCCGTGAAATTTTCGGACCAAAAGTGACCATATCGGCGTCACCTTTCTTTATCCACAAAAACAGTGTTGTTTGCACTCAAATGTGTCCCAAACATGTTTATACGGTTTATAGGTCATAACTGGAGCTTTTTGCGTGAAAAGCTTTCCGTGAAATTTTCGGACCAAAAGTGACCATATCGGCGTCACCTTTCTTTATCCACAAAAACGGTGTTGTTTGAACTCAAATGTGTCCCAAACATGTTTATACGGTATATAGGTCTAAGTTGTAGCTTTTTGCGTGAAAAGCTTTCCGTGAAATTTTCGGACCAAAATTGAGCATATCAGCGTCACCTTTCTTTATCCACCAAAACTGTGTTGTTTTCACTCAAATGTGTCCCAAACATGTTTATATGGTTTATAGGTCATAATTGGAGCTTTGTGCGGGAAAATCTTTCCGTGAAATTTTCGGACCAAAAGTGACTATATCGGCGTCACGTTTCTATATCCACAAAAACAGTGTTGTTTTCACTCAAATGTGTCCCAAACATTTTTATATGGTTTATAGGTCATAATGGGAGCTTTGTGCGTGAAAAGCTTTTCGTGAAATTTTCGGACCGAAAGTGACCATATCGGCGTCACCTCTCTTTATCCACCAAAACTGTGTTGTTTTCGCTCATATGTGTCCCAAACATGTTTATACGGTTTATATAGGTCATAATTGGAGCTTTTTCCTCGAAAAGCTTTCCGTCAAATTTTCCGACCAAAATTGACCATATCAGCGTCACCTTTCTTTATCCACCAAAACTGTGTTGTTTTCACTCAAATGTGTCCCAAACATGTTTATATGGTTTATAGGTCATAATGGGAGCTTTATGCGCGAAAAGCTTTCCGTGAAATTTTCGGACCAAAAGTGACTATATCGGCGTCACCTTTTTTTATCCACAAAAACTATGTTGTTTTCACTCAAATGTGTCCCAAACATTTTTATACGGTTTATTGGACATAATTGGAGCTTTTTGCGCGAAAAGCTTTCCGTGAAATTTTCGGACCAAAATTGTCCATATCAGCGTCAACTTTTTTTATCCACCAAAACTGTGTTGTTTTCACTCAAATGTGTCCCAAACATGTTTATATGGTTTATAGGTCATAATCGGAGCTTTGTGCGCGAAAAGCTTTCCGTGAAATTTTCGGATCAAGAGTGACCATATCAGCGTCACCTTTCTTTATCTACAAAAACAGTGTTGTTTTCACTCAAATGTGTCCCAAACATGTTTATATGGTTTATATCTCATAATGTGAGCTCTGTGTGCGAAAAGCTTTCCGTGAAATTTTCGGTCCAAAAGTGACCATATCGGCGTCACCTTTCTTTATCCACCAAAACTGTGTTGTTTTCGCTCAAATGTGTCCCAAACATGTTTATATGGTTTATAGGTCATAATGAGAGCTTTCTGCGCGAAAAGTTTTCCGTGAAATTTTTGGACCAAAAGTGACCATATCGGCATCACCTTTCTTTATCCACCAAAACTGTGTTGTTTTCGCTCAGATATGTCCCAAACATGTTTATATGGTTTATAGGTCATAATGGGAGCTTTGTGCACGAAAAGCTTTCCGTGAAATTTTCGGACCAAAAGTGACCATATTGGCGTCACCTTTCTTTATCCACCAAAACTGTGTTGGTTTCACTCAAATGTGTCCCAAACATGTTTATATGGTTTAGAGGTCATAATGGGGGCTTTCTGCGCGAAAAGTTTTCCGTGAAATGTTCGGACCAAAAGTGACTATATCGACGTCACCTTTCTTTATCCACCAAAACTATGTTGTTTTCGCTCAAATGTATCCTAAACATGTTTTTATGGTTTATAGTCATTATGGAAGTTTCTGCGCGAAAAGCTTTCCGTGAAATTTTCGGACCAAAATTGACCATATCGGCGTCACCTTTCTTTATCCACAAAAACAGTGTTGTTTGCACTCAAATGTGTTCCAAACATGTTTATACGGTTTATACGGTTTATAGGTCATATCAGCGTCACCTTCCCAAGGTGAGTAATCCTACCTTTGTGAAAGACTTAAGACATATTTCCTGCTGTAATACAATTATGAAAGCAGTGAGTAAACTCCTTGTGGAGAAAATCAAAGATACCTTGCCTAGTATCATCTCTAAATGCCAAGGAGCTTTAGTTCCTGGCAGATCACTTGCCCATAATAGTATGGTTGCCCTTGAAATTGTAAGGGGTTATGGCACTAAGCGGGTGTCCCCTAGGTGCACTATAAAGGTGGATCTCCAAAAGGCATACGATTTTCTGAGTTGGGAATTTATTGAGTATGCGTTGGTTTAGTTTGGGTTCCCGGAACAGCTTATCAAAATCATCATGGAATGTGTGACTACAATGGCATTCTCAGTGATTATTAATGGTGCGCCTGAGGGATTCTTCAAGGGGAGGAGAGGGGTGAGGCAAGGCGACCCTATTTCTCCTTACCTTTTCGTGATCTGTCTCGAGGTGTTCAGCAGAATGCTACAGGATGCTACTGCCCAGCAAGGGTTTAAGTTTCATCCGCGTTGCAAGGACCTTCAACTTACTCACCTTGCTTTCGCGGATGATCTCCTCTTATTTTGTAAAGCTGATGCAACGTCTATTGGCATTATCAAGAGCTGTCTGGACAAGTTTATGAGTGCTTCTGGTCTGTGTGCTAATGCGGACAAGAGCGAAATATTTATTGCTGGGGTCTCGGAAGGGGATGCGGCTGTTCTTGCTGGCCAACTAGGATTTGCGTTGGGTACCTTCCCTGTGAAGTATCTTGGGACGCCTCTACAGTCCAAACGCATTAGAATTCATGAGTACAAGCCACTGCTGGACAAGGTTAAAGGCCTTATTCAGAGCTGGACAGCTAGAAAGCTATCTTACGCAGGACGTTTACAACTCCTAAAATCTGTGATTGGAGGTGTGCTTAATTTTTGGAGCCAACTGTTGCTTATTCCTAAAGGTGTCGTTGAGGAGATTGACAGGCTGTGCAAGCGCTTTCTATGGAGCGGAACTGAAGATAGCTCCAAATGCCTTGTTGCTTGGCATGATGTCACAAGACCATATGGTGAAGGAGGCTTGGATGTTAGGGAAATTCTTTCATGGAACAAGAGTATCCTTGCCAAGCTTCTTGGTGACATTGTCCCTCAGAAGCCGTGTATTTGGGTTGACTGGGTTCAACAACATTGTGCCAGTGGGACTGATATTTGGGCCTTAGAAGGACGCATTGATGATTCATGGGCGTGGAAAAGCATCCTCCTAATCAAAGATGATCTGCGTGTGGTGCTACCTGTGGACGGGGATGGCAGGTACAACATGGATCCGATTCTCAATCCTAACGGTGGGCTGTCATGCCTGAAGGTGTATGAGCTCCTTCGTTCTCGTGGCGCAGAAGTTTGTTGGGGGGACATCATATGGAAGGGGGCTCAATGTAAGAGGTGGAGCTTCATTGTTTGGCTTGCGGTAAAGAAAAGATTACAAACGGGGCATCGAGTTAAGCATTGGCGTGGAGAGGAGGCGGCCTGGTGCCCATTCTGTAGAGTTGAGGTTGAGACCGAGAGCCATCTTTGGTTTGAGTGTCAACCAATTCGAGAGATGAGCCGTATTGTTTGGAAATGGGTGGGACTCTCGCATGAGGAGATGGATGTGGAGAGCTGGCTTATTTAGTTTGCAAGGGAACCACAACGTGTGAAGGTAACGGTTCTCTTCCAAAGCAAGTTGATGGCTATTGTGGGTGTCGTCTACTTCTCATGGCTGGCCAGAAATCGAATTGTGTTTCATGGTGAACGGTTCAGCCCCGGGGAATGTGCAACGAGAGTCATTGAAGCTTGCAAGAGTAGGATATCAGCTAAGTGTAAATGTAGGACACGAGCTGATAATAGTTGGAAGAAGCACTTACTTAGGTAGATTAATGGGATGTAATGAGGGGTTTATATGGGTGCATGATGGGTAACGTGTGTAGGGGGCTGATTAGAGACGTCTTTTTTGAGTGTTTAGAGGCCCTGCGAGGCCAAGTTTTAGTGCATTTCTTTTACACGAGACCCGCTGTATGGTCTGCGTTTTTATGTAACCGAGGTTACGCATTTTGAAATATATTTACCACTTCAAGTCATAATTAGAGCTTTTTGCGCGAAAAGCTTTCCGTGAAATTGTCTGACCAAATTGACCATATCAGCGTCACCTTTCGTTATCCACCAAAACTGTGTTGTTTTCACTCAAATGTGTCCCAAACATGTTTATATCGTTTATCGGTCATAATGGGAGCTTTGGGCACGAAAAGCTTTCCGTGAAATTTTCGGACCAAAAGTGACTATATCGGCGTCACCTTTCTTTATCAACAAAAATAGTGTTGTTTTCACTCAAATGTGTCCCAAACATGTTTATACAGTTTATAGGTCATAATGGGAGCTTTGTGCGCGAAAAGCTTTCCGTGAAATTTTCGTACCAAAAGTGACCATATCGAAGGCACCTTTCTTTATCCACAAAAACAGTGTTGTTTGCACTCAAATGTGTTCCAAACATGTTTATACGGTTTATAGGTCATAATTAGAGCTTTTTGCGCGAAAAGCTTTCCGTGAAATTTTCTGACCAAAATTGACCATATCAGCGTCACCTTTCGTTATCCACCAAAACTGTGTTGTTTTCACTCATATGTGTCCCAAACATGTTTATATGGTTTATAGGTCATAATGGGAGCTTTGGCGCAAAAAGCTTTTCGTAAAATTTTCGGACCGAAAGTGACCATATCGGCGTCACCTCTCTTTATCCACCAAAACTGTGTTGTTTTCGCTCATATGTGTCCCAAACATGTTTATACGGTTTATAGGTCATAATTGGAGCTTTTTGTGCGAAAAGCTTTCCGTGAAATTTTCGGACCAAAATTGACCATATCAGCGTCACCTTTCTTTATCCACCAAAACTGTGTTGTTTTCACTAAAATGTGTCCCAAACATGTTTATATGGTTTATAGGTCATAATGGGAGCTTTGTGCGCGAAAAGCTTTCCGTGAAATTTTCGGACCAAAAGTGACTATATCGGCGTCACCTTTTTTTATCCACAAAAACTGTGTTGTTTTCACTCAAATGTGTCCCAAACATTTTTATACGGTTTATAGGTCATAATGGGAGCTTTGTGCGCGAAAAGCTTTCCGTGAAATTTTTGGACCAAAAGTGACTATATCGGCGTCACCTTTTTTATCCACAAAAACTGTGTTGTTTTCACTCAAATGTGTGCCAAACATTTTTATACGGTTTATAGGTCATAATTGGAGCTTTTTGCGCGAAAAGCTTTCCGTGAAATTTTCGGACCAAAATTGTCCATATCAGCGTCACCTTTTTTTATCCACCAAAACTGTGTTGTTTTCACTCAAATGTGTCCCAAACATGTTTATATGGTTTATAGGTCATAATCGGAGCTCTGCGCGAAAAGCTTTTCGTGAAATTTTCGGACCAAAAGTGACCATATCGACGTAACCTTTCTTTATCCACCAAAACTGTGTTGTTTTCCCTCAAATGTGTCCCAAACATTTTTATATGGTTTATAGGTCATAATGGGAGCTTTGTGCGCGCAAGCTTTTCGTGAAATTTTCGAACCAAAAGTGACCATATCGGCGCCACCTTTCTTTATCCACCAAAACTGTGTTGTTTTCGCTCAAATTTGTCCCAAACATGTTTATATGGTTTATAGGTCATAATGGGTGCTTTCTGCTCGAAAAGCGTTCCGTTAAATTTTTGGACCATAAGTGACCATATTGGCATCACCTTTCTTTATCCACCAAAACTGTGTTGTTTTCGCTAAGATATGTCCCAAACATGTTTATATGGTTTATAGGTCATAATGGGAGCTTTGTGCATGAAAAGCTTTCCGTGAAACTTTCGGACCAAAAGTGACCATATTGGCGTCACCTTTCTTTATCCACCAAAACTGTGTTGTTTTCACTCAAATGTGTCCCAAACATGTTTATATGGTTTAGAGGTCATAATGGGGGCTTTCTGCGCGAAAAGTTTTCCGTGAAATGTTCGGACCAAAAGTGACTATATCGATGTCACCTTTCTTTATCCACCAAAACTGTGTTGTTTTCACTCAAATGTGTCCCAACCATGTTTATATGGTTTATAGGTCATAATGTGAGCTTTGTTCGCGAAAAGCTTTCCGTGAAATTTTCGGACCAAAAGTGACTATATCGGCGGAGTCAGCTTTCTTTATCCACAAAACAATGTTGTTTTCACTCAAATGTGTCCCAAACATGTTTATATGGTTTATAGGTCATAATGGGAGCTTTGTGCGCGAAAAGCTTTCTGTGAAATTTTCGGACCAAAAGTGACCTTATCGGCGTCACCTTTCTTTATCCACCAAAACTGTGTTGTTTTCGCTCAAATGTGTCCCAAACATGTTTATATGGTTTATAGGTAATAATGGGAGCTTTGTGCGCGAAAAGCTTTCCGTGAAATTTTCGGACCAAAAGTGACTATATCGGCGTCACCTTTCTTTATCCACAAAAACAGTGTTGTTTTCACTCAAATG
Organism: Persicaria maculosa; assembly: GCA_963922045.1. Classification (NCBI taxonomy): domain Eukaryota; kingdom Viridiplantae; phylum Streptophyta; class Magnoliopsida; order Caryophyllales; family Polygonaceae; genus Persicaria; species Persicaria maculosa. The sequence continues at coordinate 23,238,017 of OY998264.1, read as the reverse complement.
TGTCCCAAACATGTTTATACGGTTTATAGGTCATAATGGGAGCTTTGTGCGCGAAAAGCTTTCCGTGAAATTTTCGGACCAAAAGTGACCATATCGGAGGCACCTTTCTTTATCCACAAAAACAGTGTTGTTTGCACTCAAATGTGTCCCAAACATGTTTATACGGTTTATAGGTCATAATTGGAGCTTTTTGCGCGAAAAACTTTCCGTGAAATTTTCGGACCAAACTTGTTATATTTCTATCTGCCCGACAATTTGGTTGCTCTCATCATGGACTGTGTCACCTCCACAGCTTTCTCTGTGATTATAAATGGAGCTCCAGAGGGGTTTTTTCGTGGGCAGTGAGGACTACGACAGGGTGACCCACTCTCCCCATATTTGTTTGTTTTTTGTATGGAAGTGCTCAGTAGGATGCTTCACAACATGGCTATGAGCCCGAGATTCAGATTTCATCCGAAGTGCAAGGATTTGGGCATTGTTCACCTGGCCTTTGCAGATGACTTACTTATTTTCTGTAATGGAGATAGGCATTCGATTGGCTTGGTAAAGGAGTGCTTGGAAAGTTTCTTTGCTATTTCCGGCTTAAGAGCAAATGTTGAGAAGAGTACCGTATATGTCGCTGGCTGTTCTGAGGAGGTGACTGCGGGTTTTATACAACAGCTGGGGTTTACACAGGGGTCTTTCCCAGTCAAGTATTTGGGAACACCGTTAAGTTCAAGGAGGATTTTAATTCATGAGTACAGCTCCCTGTACGAGAAGATCAGCAAGCTCATTCAAACATGGGCGGCTAGGAAGCTCTCTTACACAGGCAGACTACAATTGATCAAGGCCGTGTGCATGGGGATTCATACCTTCTGGAGCCAATCTATCCTCCTCCCCAAAGGAGCTATTGAGAAGGTGGAATCCATGCTAAAAAAATTCCTCTGGTGTGGAAATCTAAATGGCCATAAACACCTTGTGGCTTGGGATGAGGTCACAAAACCTTACCATGAGGGGGGGCTTGATATCCGAGAGTTGTTGTCATGGAATAGAAGCGTTTTCGCTAAGCTCTGGGCTGATATTATTTCACCAAAACCGAGCATCTGGAAAAAATGGTGTCTTCAGACCCATCTGGAAGGTGACTCTCGCAATGAAAGGGGTCTAAAAAGGGATGACACATGGGTATGGAAGGCAGTGATCAGTGTGAAACATGAGCTGAATGCCGCTCTCTCTGCTGTTGGAGGCTCTACGTATGGGCTTTTGATGCGGGACCATCCAACACACCTATACTTGGGGATGGACCTATGATTCAAGCTCGTGAGAAGGAAGTCATCCTCAAGAGGAAGAAGAAGGCTCCACCATGGGAGAAGGTCCAAAGGTGCAAGCTTGATCAAATGACGTTTTAGACTCTCGTGCAGAATTTTGACAGCTTTTCGACGTCTCTGTAAAATGGGTCGTACGGATTCAATATTTATCGGATTGAGGCGTGCCATACCTTGTTGGAACGAGGACGAAGAGATCTACAACTTTTCTGTTGAAGGTTTTTCCAGATTCGACCTAGAGCTTGGCCGAAATCCACATTATTTGAGCTGTCTCTGGTTTTGACGGGATTTTAATTAAGTCTTAAACATTATATTTATTTCCTATTTTTAGTATTATTTTTACTTAAGTTATTTTAGGAAACTTTAGGGTAATTTTATTAATTCCTTTAAGTTGTTATTTTATCTCCTTTAGTTAGATAAAACCGGCCCAATAAGCCCTTTTAGGGTTATAAATGCCGATTCCAGCATTGTAGAGAAGGGACGTCTATCTTTGAATGAAAAATCAGATTTGTGTTAAACACATTGAGTGAAAGTCAATCGATTCGAAGCATTGCTCATCGATTGCAAATTGGTTCTTGTCTCAGCTTGGTTTGATTTGTGTTCGTCAACTTCGCAAGACTTGGTGATCCTAGTATCCACAAGCCCCCTCCTTGTGCCTCCAAGTTGTCCGCTTGGTTGTATAGGGTTGTAGAGGCGGGTTATATAGTCATTGGTATTGGTTCCTACCCTCTAAGGAGGCCTGAGGTCTTTATCTTGTTCTATATAGATCGACTCAGTCCTTATCGGTCGTGTCTTTCCATTATCGCTGCGTTTCTTTGAGTCTTTTGCTTCCGTTCTTGTCTTTGAGTCTTGATTGTCGAAGATCGGGCCACCCTACGGCTAACCCCGTATCAAATTGGTATCAGAGCTTTGGTTTCCGACATCAATAGTGTCTTTTACTTCTCATAAACACAAAAAAAAAACCACAAAAGGAGTCTTTTCTTGTTTTGGTCTTTTACTTCTTAATTTCTGAATTTTGATTATTGCACTAATCTTGAGTTTGTGATTGTTTGTGGTTGCATAGCCTAAACACAAAGCCTAGCCGAGACCGTGGAGTCGACCAAAGGTGCATACAACCCCTTGTGAACACCCTAGAGCCGACGGCAGCAAGCTGTCCCCATAGCCTTTGCTTGGCCGCCCCATCACACACACAAGAAACCCTAGTTTGTTCTATCTTTTACCTATTGATTCTATCTATTTACTTGCCTTATCAAAAATCAGATTTTATTTGGTAGATTTAATTCATTATATCTATCATATATCTTTAAAGGCTTAGATAGATCCAATTACCAAAATTAGCCAATTTCACCTATATATCTATCTTTAGGGCTACAAATTTTATCTTTTCACCATTATTTTTCAGATTTTCGAGTCCTTTACATTGTTTTGAGTCTTTCTTGCATTAGGTCAAAAAAAAAAAAACAGTTTCGAAATTCTTCAAAAAAAAAAAAGAGATTGAACTTGGACCTAGGAGGATAAAATTCACTAGGGGCAAGAGTAAGTCAAAAAAAAAAAGAGTTTGTTGATTCAATCTAGTGCAAGAAAGCTCCCAAAGGACCAACCTTGGTGATCTACCTAGCCCTAGTCGACACACCTCAATCCTAAACACATTACCTCCACAAAAATCACAAAATTGAAACCCTACCTTGCAACTACAACATCATAACTTAAAGGTTTTCAATCAAAAAGAGGTAAATTTCCATACTTTCTTTGTTTTCTTTCTTTTTGAAGTTTGTCGAGCACTGCAGAATCCATACCGACCCTGTACCGACCCTGTACCGTCCCCCCTCAGCCTCGGTACAGCCCCTGTCGAAGTCTGTCGAGTACCGCAGCCCCTGTACCGACCCCATACCGACCCTGTACCGACCCCCTTGCCTCGGTACAGCTTCTGTCGAGTCTATTTTTGGTCGATTTCGAGGCCCTTGGTCGATTTCGACCTTCTTCTTTTTCTATTTTGTGTGATCCTTGCTGCTGATTGAGTCCTATACTCGCTTGGATCGAGTCCTTTGTTGGTATCGAGTCATCTTTTGCCTTGTTCTCCTTCATACTCTCATATCTATACTTTGATTGTTAGGTTTTTGCTTGAGTGTTGATTTGCCCAAAGTGGATTGCCCCAACAAGCGTGACATACCAATTAGAGAGAGGAGTGTGAGCGAAACACAATTGTGAGCTGTTTATAGTTTTACTAACCTTTAACATAGTTCCTTGTTTCTTTTCTCTTTGTTATAATGTCTAATAATCAGGGTAACAATGAGGTCAACCCCAACCATGAGGGTAGCTCGAGTGCAACCGTGACACCTGAGCAATTCAACAACTTTACTAACACCTTGACAGCCATATTAGATCGGTTGACACCTTTGGAGTCTAGGCCTAGTGGTTCGAATACCATGGGTGGTCGAGGAGATCATAGGCGTGACGAGCCGCCTCGCGATGAAAGGGAAGTCAATAATCCTAACCCTAACCCTAACCCAAATATTAACATTCATAACCCTATTTTTGAAGAAAACAACTCTCCACGAGGTGGGAGAAATGGTAGGAATAATGGGTTTGTTAATGTGCAAGGTCAAGGACGAGGAAGGGGAAGAGGACGAGGCTTCCAAGAGGATTTCTACTACTCGGAGCGCGACGATGACTTCCAAGAAGAGGAGTATTGGGAGCCACGCCCGAGACGGAATCAAAGGGGAAATCAGCACCAAGACCGGCCACCTAGGAATCATGATGAGGACGGAATAGGTAAGGTTAAGGTAACGATTCCTCCCTTTGAAGGTAAAACTGATCCGGATGTCTATATTGATTGGGAAACTAAAATGGATCAGATTTGGAGTTGTCATAATTTCGCTAATGCTAAGAAAGTGCAACTAGCTACCCTAGAATTCACTGGCTTTGCCTTAATTTGGTGGGATAACCTAGTTAAAGAAAGAATAAGAGCCCTTGATGCACCTATTGCTTCTTGGGAACAATTAAAAGCATTAATGAGAAATAGATTTATACCTCAACACTATGCTAGAGAGCTTAGGCAAAGATTAGAGAATCTTAAGCAAGGAAATAAAACTGTTGAGGAAACTTTTAATGCAATGCAAGAAATCATGGCTAGAGCTAATGTAGTTGAACCTTATGAAGATACAAATGCTAGGTTTCTTAGAATATTGCACCCCGCCTTAGCTCATGAAATTAATTACTCTCCTTATTCTACGCCTACTGAACTTTTATATTTAGCTATGAAAGTAGAAAGGAATGCTAGATACAGGAGCCAAGGCAGTAGAATGTCGAGTGGGCAACCCCAAAGGTGGCACCAATGCCATGTGCAGCAGCCCCAAAGGAGGTTTGATGGCGGTTCAAAGGAGAGAGCAAGTCAACCCCAAGGGAGTAGTGAAGGCCGAATGCCTCAGGAGCCCATCGACAAAGGCAAAGCGCCTTGGAACGGACGTGATTCGTCTGGGGCATCTACTGGCCCTAAAGGGAGTAATCCTAACTCTTCTACTCTTGAACCTATGTACATTCCTTGCTTTATATGTCAAGGTAGTGGACATGTTATGAAGGATTGCCCAAATAAGAAGCCTCTCATGACTAATCACCTAGACAAAAATGAATCTGAAAATTCTAGTGATAAACATGATGAGCATGTTCATAATGATCAAGATATTAGTTTACTTGCCTCTAAAGATGATTGCCTTGAACATGAGCATGTTGATTCTTTGATTGATTTAAATGTTCAACCTATACCCTGTGCTGATAATCAAAGCAAAGATTTGTGTCAAACTACATGCTTAAAAGAAGGCATAGTTTCTAATATGATCATTGATGATGAAACTTCTTCTACTATTGCTAGCATTGAGTTAATTGAAAATTCAGCCTTGGAAAAGGATAAAAACTTGCTAGCATTGGATGGAAACTTAGGGATTAATGACCAAGCTAAAGTGCATATTACGTTAGAACATCATGACGATAACATGAAATATGAATTATGCACTAATAAAGTTTCTTTTCTTGATTTTGTAGCTGAGACAATAACCATCAAGGAGTGGTGCCCTACAACAATCGGTCTTGCGAGGAGTTTTCATGGACATGAGGTTTTCGATCCAGGAGCTCGTGTGGATGCAATTGCAGAATCATATGCGACCTTGGATTCGAGGACGAATCCTTTTCAAGAAAGGGGGATTGATGCGGGACCATCCAACACACCTATACTTGGGGATGGACCTATGATTCAAGCTCGTGAGAAGGAAGTCATCCTCAAGAGGAAGAAGAAGGCTCCACCATGGGAGAAGGTCCAAAGGTGCAAGCTTGATCAAATGACGTTTTAGACTCTCGTGCAGAATTTTGACAGCTTTTCGACGTCTCTGTAAAATGGGTCGTACGGATTCAATATTTATCGGATTGAGGCGTGCCATACCTTGTTGGAACGAGGACGAAGAGATCTACAACTTTTCTGTTGAAGGTTTTTCCAGATTCGACCTAGAGCTTGGCCGAAATCCACATTATTTGAGCTGTCTCTGGTTTTGACGGGATTTTAATTAAGTCTTAAACATTATATTTATTTCCTATTTTTAGTATTATTTTTACTTAAGTTATTTTAGGAAACTTTAGGGTAATTTTATTAATTCCTTTAAGTTGTTATTTTATCTCCTTTAGTTAGATAAAACCGGCCCAATAAGCCCTTTTAGGGTTATAAATGCCGATTCCAGCATTGTAGAGAAGGGACGTCTATCTTTGAATGAAAAATCAGATTTGTGTTAAACACATTGAGTGAAAGTCAATCGATTCGAAGCATTGCTCATCGATTGCAAATTGGTTCTTGTCTCAGCTTGGTTTGATTTGTGTTCGTCAACTTCGCAAGACTTGGTGATCCTAGTATCCACAAGCCCCCTCCTTGTGCCTCCAAGTTGTCCGCTTGGTTGTATAGGGTTGTAGAGGCGGGTTATATAGTCATTGGTATTGGTTCCTACCCTCTAAGGAGGCCTGAGGTCTTTATCTTGTTCTATATAGATCGACTCAGTCCTTATCGGTCGTGTCTTTCCATTATCGCTGCGTTTCTTTGAGTCTTTTGCTTCCGTTCTTGTCTTTGAGTCTTGATTGTCGAAGATCGGGCCACCCTACGGCTAACCCCGTATCAGCTTTTATTACTTGGCTTGCTGCTCGACAACGCCTCCAAACGGGCAACAAGGCCAAGCACTGGATGGGTACGGAGGTAGTTACCTGTGCACTTTGTCATGGCGCGGAGGAATGTGAGAACCATCTATGTTTCGAATGCGATGTGATCAGATTGGTCCAACAGTCTACCTTTGATTGGATTGGCATATATTGCAGATTTCCTTCCATCAAAGAGTGGCTCCTTTGGTTTGCTCGGGAACCGGATCGTGTCAAGAAGTCTAGCCTCTTCCAAGCTAAGCTCCTAGTGTTCCAAGCGACGATCTACTTCACTTGGTCAGCTAGAAACAAAAGAGTTTTTTGTAATGAGACATTTGATGTAGATAAGTGTGTTTCGCTTACCATAGCTAGTTGTAGGTCTCGCCTCTCCACATTGTGTAAGAACAAAACCTTTGTGGAGAAGCTAGACCACATGGGCAACTGAATGCCCCTTATTTTGATCTAGTTTGAGACGTTAGGACCTTTTGGCGCTTACTGAGTGACTAGGGGTCTAGTTGAGTAGTTTGTTCTTTGTTAGACGGGTTATTTGGTGGGTATAGAGGGGAATTTGGGGTTATAGATTTTACTTCCCTTCTTACGTAAGACCCCTTCGTATGGTCTTACACTTTTGTAACTTGTGGATTTCCCCACATTAGCTATATATTTACCTCTTCAGACCAAAACTGTGTTGTTTTCACTCAAATGTATCTCAAACATGTTTATATGGTTTATAGGTCATAATGGGAGATTTGTGCGCGAAAAGCTTTCCGTAAAATTTTAGGACCAAAAGTGACTATATCGGCGTCACCTTTCTTTATTCACAAAAACAGTGTTGTTTGCACTCAAATGTGTCCCAAACATATTTATACGGTTTATAGGTCATAATTGGAGCTTTTTGCGCCAAAAGCTTTCCGTGAAATTTTCGGACCAAAATTGACCATATCAGCGTCACCTTTCTTTATCCACCAAAACTGTGTTGTTTTCACTCAAATGTGTCCCAAACATGTTTATAAGGTTTATAGGTCATAATGAGAGCTTTGTGCGCGAAAATCTTTCCGTGAAATTTTCGGACCAAAAGTGACTATATCGGCGTCACCTTTCTTTATCCCTAAAAACAGTGTTGTTTTCACTCAAATGTGTCCCAAACATGTTTATATGGTTTATAGGTCATAATGGGAGCTTTCTGCGCGAAAAGCTTTCCGTGAAATTTTCGGACCAAAGTGACCATGTCGGCGTCACCTTTCTTTATCCACCAAAACTGTGTTGTTTTCGCTCAAATGTGTCCCAAACATGTTTATATGGTTTATAGGTCATAATAGGAGCTTTGTGCGCGAAAAGCTTTCCGTGAAATTTTCGGACCAAAAGTGACTATATCGGCGTCACCTTTCTTTATCCACAAAAATAGTGTCGTTTTCACTCAAATGTGTCCCAAACATGTTTATATGGTTTATAGGTCATAATGAGAGCTTTGTGCGCGAAAAGCTTTCCGTGAAATTTTCGGACCAAAAGTGACCATATCGGCGTCACCTTTCTTTATCCACCAAAACTGTGTTGTTTTCGCTCACATGTGTCCCAGACATGTTTATATGGTTTATAGGTCATAATGTGAGCTTTCTGCGCGAAAAGCTTTCCCTGAAATTTTCGGACCAAAAGTAACCATATTGGCGTCACCTTTCTTTATCCACCAAAACTGTTTTGTTTTCGCACATATGTGACCCAAACATGTTTATATGGTTTATAGGTCATAATAGTAGCTTTATGCGCAAAAAGCTTTCCGTGAAATTTTCGGACCAAAAGTGACCATATCGGCGTCACCTTTCTTTATCCACAAAAAATGTGTTGTTTTCACTCAAATGTGTCCCAAACATATTTATATGGCTTAGAGGTCATAATGAGAGCTTTCTGCGCGAAAAGCTTTGCGTGAAATTTTCGGACCAAAAGTGACCATATCGACGTCACCTTTCTTTATCCACCAAAACTGTGTTGTTTTCGCTCAAATGTGTCCCAAACATGTTTTTATGGTTTATAGGTCATAATGGAAGCTTTCTGCGCGAAAATCTTTCCGTGAAATTTCGGACAAAAAGTGACTATATCGGCGTCACGTTTCTTTATCCACAAAAACAGTGTTGTTTGCACTAAAATGTGTCCCAAACATGTTTATACGGTTTATAGGTCATAATTGGAGCTTTTTGCACGAAAAGCTTTCCGTGAAATTTTCGGACCAAAATTGTCCATATCAGCGTCACCTTTCTTTATCCACAAAAACAGTGCTGTTTACACTCAAATGTGTCCCAAACATGTTTATACTGTTTATAGGTCATAATTGGAGCTTTTTGCGCGAAAAGCTTCCTTGAAATTTTCGGACCAAAATTGTCCATATCAGCGTCACCTTTCTTTATCCACAAAACAGTGTTGTTTTCACTCAAATGTGTCCCAAACATGTTTATAAGGTTTATAGGTCATAATGGGAGCTTTGTGCGGGAAAAGCTTTCCGTGAAATTTTCGGACTAAAATTGACTATATCGGCGTCACCTTTCTTTATCCACATAAACAGTGTTGTTTTCACTCAAATGTATCCCAAACATGTTTATACGGTTTATAGGTCATAATTGGAGCTTTTTGCGCGAAAAGCTTTCCGTGAAATTTTCGGACCAAAAGTGACCATATCGGCGTCACCTTTCTTTATCCACCAAAACTGTGTTGTTTTCGCTCAAATGTGTTCCAAACATGTTTATATGGTTTATAGGTCATAATGGGAGCTCTGTGTGCGAAAAGCTTTCCGTGAAATTTTCGGACCAAAAGTGACCATATCGGCGTCACCTTTCTTTATCCACAAAAACAGACTTGTTTGCACTCAAATGTGTCCCAAACATGTTTATACGGTTTATAGGTCATAATTGGAGCTTTTTGCGCGAAAAGCTTTCCATGAAATTTTAGGACCAAAAGTGACTATATCGGCGTCACCTTTCTTTATCCACAAAAACAGTGTTGTTTGCACTCAAATGTGTCCCAAACATGTTTATACGGTTTGTAGGTCATAATTGGAGCTTTTTGCGCGAAAGCTTTTCGTGAAATATTCGGACCAAAAGTGACCATATCGGCGCCACCTTTCTTTATCCACAAAAACTGTGTTGTTTTCGCTCAGATGTGTACCAAACATGTTTATATAGTTTATAGGTCATAATGGGAGCTTTATGCGCGAAAAGCTTTCCGTGAAATTTTCGGACCAACAGTGACCATATCGGCGTCACCTTTCTTTATCCACAAAAACTGTGTTGTTTTCATTCAAATGTGTCCCAAACATGTTTATATGGTTTAGAAGTCATAATGAGAGCTTTCTTCGCGAAAAGCTTTCACTGTAATTTTCGGACCAAAAGTGACCATATCGACGTCACCTTTCTTTATCCACCAAAACTGTGTTGTTTTCGCTTAAATGTGTCCCAAACATGTTTTTATGGTTTATAGGTCATAATGGAAGCTTTCTGCGCGAAAATCTTTCCGTGAAATTTTCGGACCAAAAGTTACTATATTAGCGTCACCTTTCTTTATCCACAAAAACAGTGTTGTTTGCACAAAAATGTGTCCCAAACATGTTTATACGGTTTATACGGTTTATAGGTCATAATTGGAGCTTTTTGCGCGAAAAGCTTTCCGTGAAATTTTCGGACCAAAATTGTCAATATCAGCGTCACCTTTCTTTATCCACAAAAACAGTGTTGTTTGCACTCAAATGTTTCCCAAACATGTTTATACGGTTTATAGGTCATAATTTGAGATTTTTGCGCGAAAAGCTTTCCGTGAAATTTTCGGACCAAAATTGTCCATATCGGCGTCACCTTTCTTTATCCACAAAATCAGTGTTGTTTGCACTCAAATGTGTCCCAAACATGTTTATACGGTTTATAGGTCATAATTGGAGCTTTTTGCGCGAAAAGCTTTCCATGAAATTTTAGGAACAAAAGTGACTATATCGGCGTCACCTTTCTTTATCCACAAAAACAGTATTGTTTGCACTCAAATGTGTCCCAAACATGTTTATACGGTTTGTAGGTCATAATTGGAATTTTTTGCGCGAAAAGCTTTCCGTGAAATTTTCGGACCAAAATTGACCTCAGCATCACCTTTCTTTATCCACCAAAACTGTGTTGTTTTCACTCAAATGTGTCCCAAACATGTTTATAAGGTTTATAGGTCATAATGGGAGCTTTGTGCGCGAAAAGCTTTCCGTGAAATTTTCGGACCAAAAGTGACTATATCGGCGTCACCATTCTTTATCCCTAAAAATAGTGTTGTTTTCACTTAAATGTGTCCCAAACAAGTTTATATGGTTTATAGGTCATAATGGGAGCTTTGTGCGCGAAAAGCTTTCCGTGAAATTTTCGGACCAAAAGTGACCATATCGGCGTCACCTTTCTTTATCCACCAAAATTGTGTTGTTTTCGCTCAAATGTGTCCCAAACATGTTTATATGGTTTATAGGTCATAATGGCAGCTTTGTGCGCAAAAAGCTTTCCGTGAAATTTTCGGACCAAAAGTGACTATATCGGCGTCACCATTCTTTATCCACAAAAACAGTGTTGTTTTCACTCAAATGTGTCCCAAACTTGTTTATATGGTTTATACGTCATAATGGGAGCTTTGTGCGCGAAAAGCTTTCCGTGAAATTTTCGGACCAAAAGTGACCATATCGGCGTCACCTTTCTTTATCCACCAAAACTGTGTTGTTTTCGCACATATGTGACCCAAACATGTTTATATGGTTTATAGGTCATAATAGTAGCTTTATGCGCAAAAAGCTTTCCGTGAAATTTTCGGACCAAAAGTGACCATATCGGCGTCACCTTTCTTTATCCACAAAAACTGTGTTGTTTTCACTCAAATGTGTCCCAAACATGTTTATATGGTTTAGAAGTCATAATGAGAGCTTTCTGCGCGAAAAGCTTTCCGTGAAATTTTCGGACCAAAAGTGACCATATCGACGTCACCTTTCTTTATCCACCAAAAACTGTGTTGTTTTCGCTTAAATCTTTCACAAACATGTTTTTATGGTTTATAGGTCATAATGGAAGCTTTCTGCGCGAAAATCTTTCCGTGAAATTTCCGGACCAAAAGTGACTATATCAGCGTCACCTTTCTTTATCCAACAAAACAGTGTTGTTTGCACTAAAATGTGTCCCAAACATGTTTATACGGTTTATAGGTCATAATTGGAACTTTTTGCGTGAAAAGCTTTACGTGAAATTTTCGGACCAAAAGTGACCATATTGGCGTCACCTTTCTTTATCAACCAAAACTGTGTTGTTTTCGCACAAATGTGTCCCAAACATGTTTATATGGTTTATAGGTCATAATGGGAGCTTTGTGCGCGAAAGCTTTTCGTGAAATTTTCGGACCAAAAGTGACCATATCGGCGTCACCTTTCTTTATCCACCAAAACTGTGTTGTTTTCGCTCAGATGTGTCCCAAACATGTTTATATGGTTTATAGGTCATAATGAGAGCTTTCTGCGCGAAAAGCTTTCCCTGAAATTTTTGGACCAAAAGTAACAATATTGGCGTCACCTTTCTTTATCCACCAAAACTGTGTTGTTTTCGCACAAATGTGTCCCAAACATGTTTATTTGGTATATAGGTCATAATGGTTGCTTTATGCGCAAAAAGCTTTCCGTGATATTTTCGGACCAAAAGTGACCATATCGGCGTCACCTTTCTTTATCCTCCAAAACTGTGTTGTTTTTGCTTCAATGTGTCCCAAACATGTTTATATTGTTTATAGGTTATAATGGGAGCTTTGTGCGCGAAAAGGTTTCCGTGAAATTTTCGGACCAAAAGTGACTATATCGAAGTCACCTTTCTTTATCCACAAAAAGTGTTGTTTTCACTCAAATGTGTCCCAAACATGTTGATACGGTTTATAGGTTATAATGGGAGCTTTGTGCGCGAAAATCTTTCCGTGAAATTTTCGGACCAAAAGTGACCATATCGGCGTCACCTTTCTTTATCCACCAAAACTGTGTTGTTTTTGCTCAAATGTGTCCCAAACATGTTTTTATGGTTTACAGGTTATAATGGAAGCTTTTTGCGCGAAAAGCTTTCCGTGAAATTTTCGGACCAAAAGTGACCATATCGGCGTCACTTTTCTTTATCCACCCAAACTGTGTTGTTTTCGCTCAAATGTGTCCCAAACATGTTTTTATGGTTTATAGGTCATAATGGAAGCTTTCTGCGCGAAAATCATTCCGTGAAATTTTCGGACCAAAAGTGACCATATCGGCACCACCTTTCTTTATCCTCCAAAACTGTGTTGTTTCTGCTTCAATGTGTCCCAAACATGTTTATATGGTTTATAGGTTCTAATGGGAGCTTTGTGCGCGAAAAGCTTTCCGTGAAATTTTCGGACCAAAAGTGACTATATCGGCGTCACCTTTCTTTATCCACAAACAAAAAGTGTTGTTTTCACTCAAATGTGTCCCAAACATGTTGATACGGTCTATAGGTCATAATGGGAGCTTTGTGCGCGAAAATCTTTCCGTGAAATTTTCGGACCAAAAGTGACCATATCGGCGTCACCTTTCTTTATCCACCAAAACTGTGTTGTTTTTGCTCAAATGTGTCCCAAACATGTTTTTATGGGTTATAGGTCGTAATGGAAGCTTTTTGCGCGAAAAGCTTTCCGTGAAATTTTCGGACCAAAAGTGACCATATCGGCGTCACCTTTCTTTATGCACAAAAACAGTGTTGTTTGCACTCAAATGTGTCCCAAACATGTTTATACAGTTTATATGTCATAATTTGAGCTTTTTGCGCGAAAAGCTTTCCGTGAAAGTTTCGGACCAAAATTAACCATATCATCGTCACCTTTCTTTATCCACCAAAACTGTGTTGTTTTCGCTCAAATGTGTCCCAAACATGTTTATATGGTTTATAGGTCATAATGGGAGCTTTGTGCGCGAAAAGCTTTCCGTGAAATTTTCGAACCAAAAGTGACGATATCGGCGTCACCTTTCTTAACCACAAAAACAGTGTTGTTTTCACTCAAATGTTTCCCAAACATGTTTATATGGTTTATAAGTCATAATGGGAGCTTTGTGCGCGAAAAACTTTCCATGAAATTTTCGGATCAAAAGTGACCATATCGGCGTCACCTTTCTTTATCCACCAAAACTGTGGTGTTTTCGCTCAGATGTGTCCCAAACATGTTTATATGGTTTATAGGTCATAATGTGAGCTTTCTGCGCGAAAAGCTTTCCCTGATATTTTCGGACCAAAAGTGACCATATTGGCGTCACCTTTCTTTATCCACCAAACTGTGTTGTTTTCGCACAATGTGTCCCAAACATGTTTATATGGTTTATAGGTCATAATAGTAGCTTTATGCGCAAAAAGCTTTTCGTGAAATTTTCAGACCAAAAGTGACCATATCGGCGTCACCTTTCTTTATCCACAAAAACTGTGTTGTTTTCACTCAAATGTGTCCCAAACATGTTTATATGGTTTAGAAGTCATAATGAGAGCTTTCTGCGCGAAAAGCTTTCCGTGAAATTTTCGGACCAAAAGTGACCATATCGACGTCACCTTTCTTTATCCACCAAAAACTGTGTTGTTTTCGCTTAAATCTTTCACAAACATGTTTTTATGGTTTATAGGTCATAATGGAAGCTTTCTGCGCGAAAATCTTTCCGTGAAATTTCCGGACCAAAAGTGACTATATCAGCGTCACCTTTCTTTATCCAACAAAACAGTGTTGTTTGCACTAAAATGTGTCCCAAACATGTTTATACGGTTTATAGGTCATAATTGGAACTTTTTGCGTGAAAAGCTTTACGTGAAATTTTCGGACCAAAAGTGACCATATTGGCGTCACCTTTCTTTATCAACCAAAACTGTGTTGTTTTCGCACAAATGTGTCCCAAACATGTTTATATGGTTTATAGGTCATAATGGGAGCTTTGTGCGCGAAAGCTTTTCGTGAAATTTTCGGACCAAAAGTGACCATATCGGCGTCACCTTTCTTTATCCACCAAAACTGTGTTGTTTTCGCTCAGATGTGTCCCAAACATGTTTATATGGTTTATAGGTCATAATGAGAGCTTTCTGCGCGAAAAGCTTTCCCTGAAATTTTTGGACCAAAAGTAACAATATTGGCGTCACCTTTCTTTATCCACCAAAACTGTGTTGTTTTCGCACAAATGTGTCCCAAACATGTTTATTTGGTATATAGGTCATAATGGTTGCTTTATGCGCAAAAAGCTTTCCGTGATATTTTCGGACCAAAAGTGACCATATCGGCGTCACCTTTCTTTATCCTCCAAAACTGTGTTGTTTTTGCTTCAATGTGTCCCAAACATGTTTATATTGTTTATAGGTTATAATGGGAGCTTTGTGCGCGAAAAGGTTTCCGTGAAATTTTCGGACCAAAAGTGACTATATCGAAGTCACCTTTCTTTATCCACAAAAAGTGTTGTTTTCACTCAAATGTGTCCCAAACATGTTGATACGGTTTATAGGTTATAATGGGAGCTTTGTGCGCGAAAATCTTTCCGTGAAATTTTCGGACCAAAAGTGACCATATCGGCGTCACCTTTCTTTATCCACCAAAACTGTGTTGTTTTTGCTCAAATGTGTCCCAAACATGTTTTTATGGTTTACAGGTTATAATGGAAGCTTTTTGCGCGAAAAGCTTTCCGTGAAATTTTCGGACCAAAAGTGACCATATCGGCGTCACTTTTCTTTATACACCCAAACTGTGTTGTTTTCGCTCAAATGTGTCCCAAACATGTTTTTATGGTTTATAGGTCATAATGGAAGCTTTCTGCGCGAAAATCATTCCGTGAAATTTTCGGACCAAAAGTGACCATATCGGCACCACCTTTCTTTATCCTCCAAAACTGTGTTGTTTCTGCTTCAATGTGTCCCAAACATGTTTATATGGTTTATAGGTTCTAATGGGAGCTTTGTGCGCGAAAAGCTTTCCGTGAAATTTTCGGACCAAAAGTGACTATATCGGCGTCACCTTTCTTTATCCACAAACAAAAAGTGTTGTTTTCACTCAAATGTGTCCCAAACATGTTGATACGGTCTATAGGTCATAATGGGAGCTTTGTGCGCGAAAATCTTTCCGTGAAATTTTCGGACCAAAAGTGACCATATCGGCGTCACCTTTCTTTATCCACCAAAACTGTGTTGTTTTTGCTCAAATGTGTCCCAAACATGTTTTTATGGGTTATAGGTCGTAATGGAAGCTTTTTGCGCGAAAAGCTTTCCGTGAAATTTTCGGACCAAAAGTGACCATATCGGCGTCACCTTTCTTTATGCACAAAAACAGTGTTGTTTGCACTCAAATGTGTCCCAAACATGTTTATACAGTTTATATGTCATAATTTGAGCTTTTTGCGCGAAAAGCTTTCCGTGAAAGTTTCGGACCAAAATTAACCATATCATCGTCACCTTTCTTTATCCACCAAAACTGTGTTGTTTTCGCTCAAATGTGTCCCAAACATGTTTATATGGTTTATAGGTCATAATGGGAGCTTTGTGCGCGAAAAGCTTTCCGTGAAATTTTCGAACCAAAAGTGACGATATCGGCGTCACCTTTCTTAACCACAAAAACAGTGTTGTTTTCACTCAAATGTTTCCCAAACATGTTTATATGGTTTATAAGTCATAATGGGAGCTTTGTGCGCGAAAAACTTTCCATGAAATTTTCGGATCAAAAGTGACCATATCGGCGTCACCTTTCTTTATCCACCAAAACTGTGGTGTTTTCGCTCAGATGTGTCCCAAACATGTTTATATGGTTTATAGGTCATAATGTGAGCTTTCTGCGCGAAAAGCTTTCCCTGATATTTTCGGACCAAAAGTGACCATATTGGCGTCACCTTTCTTTATCCACCAAACTGTGTTGTTTTCGCACAATGTGTCCCAAACATGTTTATATGGTTTATAGGTCATAATAGTAGCTTTATGCGCAAAAAGCTTTTCGTGAAATTTTCAGACCAAAAGTGACCATATCGGCGTCACCTTTCTTTATCCACAAAAACTGTGTTGTTTTCACTCAAATGTATCCCAAACTGTTTATATGGTTTAGAGGTCATAATGAGAGCTTTCTTCGCGAAAAGCTTTCCGTGAAATTTTCGGACCAAAAGTCACCATATGATACGGGGATTAGCCGTGGATGTCCCGATCTTCCGACAACAAGCACAAAAACACAAAGAACACAAGTTAGACAATAATGACTCGACAAAGACTCAAAGGACTCGACAATGGTAATGAAAAAGATAGATAGGGCAGGAGAAAGTCTAGGTAGAACGAGCGAATAGACCCTTGATCCCAATTGAACAAAGTCCTAAACCAACGACTAGCTAACCAATCTCTACGATCTTACACAACCTAGGACGTATCCTAGGAGCACAAGAAAGGGGCTCGTGAAATGATGCGGGACCATCCAAGCTAAGGCCTTACACTCTTGTGAGCTATGCCCTAGCTCAAGAGCCGACGAGGCCTCAAGGAATCAATGCAGCCCAAGCCAACAAGCTAAGGCCTTACACTCTTGTGAGCTATGCCCTAGCTCAAGAACCGACGAGGCCTCAAGGAATCAACGCAGCCCAAGCCACGGACCCTTGTTTGGATTGATGCCGAGGTTGTACCGAGCACATGTGCCTACCTTGCTCCGTGAAGACCGGGTCCAAATACTAGCCGTTGACAGCCTTGCTAAGTGCTCAAGTGGCCAGCCATGAAGACCTATTCTTTAGGAGCCATGATTGAAGAAGTCAAGGCCACTTCCTATCTTTTAGGGATTTTATTTGCAATTTCTGAATTTATTTTAATTTCCATTTAATTTTCTGAATTTCTTGCAATTTTCTGAATTTCTTTTGTTGTCATTTATTTTCAGCCTTTTCTATCTCCATTTAAGGCTATAAATAGCCTCCTAGGCCGGTTGTATTAGGAACAAACCCATATTTGATTAATGAAAAGCATTGCTTTGCAAACACATTGTTTCTTGAGGATTCAAGAGAGAGACCGAGAGGATTCTTGGTGAATTGACCTTGCTTGGTTTGTCTTGTGTGTGTCGATCTTCGCTAGTTGATTGGTGCTATCAAGCTTTCACGAGCCCCTTTCTTGTGCTCCTAGGATACGTCCTAGGTTGTGTAAGATCGTAGAGATTGGTTAGCTAGTCGTTGGTTTAGGACTTTGTTAAATTGGGATCAAGGGTCTATTCGCTCGTTCTACCTAGACTTTCTCCTGCCCTATCTATCTTTTTCATTACCATTGTCGAGTCCTTTGAGTCTTTGTCGAGTCATTATTGTCTAACTTGTGTTCTTTGTGTTTTTGTGCTTGTTGTCGGAAGATCGGGACATCCACGGCTAATCCCCGTATCAAATTGGTATCAGAGCTTCGGCTACCGACATCAAGTGTCTCATCTCCATTGTCATCATCAAAAAAAACTCAAAAACTCCATTGGAGTGCAAGGTTTGATCATCTCTTCTTTTGTTTGATTTTTCTTACTATTAGCATTGGTTGTTGTTGGTTTGCTTAGGCATTACCTTCTGCCGACCCCATCACCAATTCATCACCACCATACCGCCACCCTATCACCACCATCAGACCACCATTCGACCACCCTTTCATCACCACCAAGAAAAATCAGATTTTTGGTCTTCTATTTTTGCTATTTTCTGAAATTCAAAAGAAAAAGTCAAAAAAATCCCTACATTTTAGCCATACCATTTCCAGCTCCTATTTTTTAGCCACACTTCCATCCCAACAGCTCTATTAGTTACAAGGTCTCTTTTATTTTCATTTTCAGATTTTTCATTTGTTATTTAATTGCTGAAAGTCAAAAAAAAAAATCAGACTTCAAAAAAAAAAGAAAGAGAAGTCGACAGTGAAAAAAAAAGAGAAGAAAGAAAGAAAAAGAATTTAGAAAAAAAAATCAGATTTGAGTTGCATTGTTGTTGATTGTTCTAAGTGTACAAGAGAAGTGCAAGAGTAAGCATTGCAAGTGAACAAGAGCCATTGTGAGCCAAGAAAGCCTAAACACCATCTTACCATTCAACCTATCCTTAGCCTACCAACAACTATCTTGCTTGTAGTTTGAAGGTTAGACAAGGTTGATTTGATCAAGTTTTGTGCTTAGTCCTTTCTTACCATTTTATTCTTGTCCCTTGTTTCTATTATCTCTTGATCTCACTTTCTTTGATTCATTTCTGAAATTTTCAGCTTGGAACCTTATCATTGATTGTCTAGCTAATCTCTTGTGGTTAGAGGATTTTTGATTGTCCTTTTGACTAGCTTGAGTGATTGACTATCGTAAGACAAATTGCAACAACAAGCATTTCAGCACCAAAGGGAGAGGAGTGCCGAGAGCAAACACTTTTGAGGAAGTTTTTGTTTTGTCTAACCTTAACCTATTTACGTGTTTGTTTGAGTTGTGATGACTATAGGTAACAAATCACCAAGGTCGGAGACTTCCGAGCCCATTTCCCCGGAGTTGTTCAACATGTTGAACAAAATGAACAACAACATCACGACGTTGATGGAAAGGATGGCAGCCCTAGAGGCACGCCCTTCGACGTCCACGGAGATGCCTAGGGCACCCCAAGGCCAGCCTTCGGCTTCCGGACATCACAGCCGCGTTCCACCCCCGGAGCACACCCAAGACAACCGGGAAGATCCTCCTAGAACTCCTATTTATGCACGAAATACTCCACCGGAAGAGAACCCACCTCCTCGTGAGAGGCGTGGTCGTTTTAATCATTTTCGTGATGTGCAGGATGACTTTGAGCCCTATGAACACTTTGAGGGTTTCCAAGAAGAAGAGGATCAATGGGAGCGCCAATCGAGAAGGCATGAACAAGGACCCCGTCCACGGAGGCCCCGAGAGCCCGAGCAAGACGGAGTTGGCAAGGTCAAGGTCACAATCCCACCTTTTGAGGGAAAGTGCGATCCGGACACTTACCTCGAATGGGAGACCAAGATCGAGCACATTTGGAGCTGCCACAACTTCACCGATTACAAGAAGGTACAACTAGCCACCCTTGAATTTAGCGGTTTTGCACTAATATGGTGGGATACCCTTGTGAAGGAAAGGAGAAGAGCCCTAGACGCACCCGTAGCCACGTGGGAACAAATGAAGGCACTCATGAGGGCACGATTCATCCCTCAACACTACGCTAGGGAACTCAAGCAGCGGCTTGAGAACCTCAAGCAAGGTTCCATGAGTGTGGAGGAAGCATTCAATGCCATGCAATTGGCTATGGCAAGGGCAAACGTGGTAGAAGATGAGGAAGACACCAATGCTCGGTTCTTAAGAATCCTACACCCTTACTTGGCTAGAGAAGTTGATTGTTATCCTTATACTTCCGTTATTGATCTTTTACATCTAGCCGTGAAGGTTGATAGGAAGTTAAAGGCAAGAGACCAAGGAGGAGCTAGAGGAGGAAACCGAAGCTCAAGCACGCAGCCCTATGGCCGAGATGCCCTAGCACCAAGGGAGAAGCCTAGTCTCGGTAATGGAGGAGAGCAAGGGAATCGAGGAGGAGTTCAAGCCATATCGAGTGCCAAGCCACCTAGCCCTCTCGGTAACCCTAAAGGAGGTACCCCTAACCCTTCTAATTTGCGAAATAGGGAAGTTGTGTGTTTTAAGTGCCAAGATAGAGGACACATGATGAAAGATTGCCCACATAGGAAAGCTCTCATGGTTGATCACTTAGGCAACACCAATTCTGAAATTGAGCATGAAAATGATGAGTGTTTGCATTTTGATTGTGATCGTATCTTAAATTCCTATGATGATTGTGATGATGAAGGCATTGAGTATGAACATGGTGAAAGTTTGATTGTGAGGAGAGCTTTGCATGTCAATCCAACTCCATGTGATGATAACCAACGAGAGAACTTATTTCATACTAGATGCTTAGTAAAGGGTAAGGTTTGTAATGTCATTATTGATGGTGGAAGTTGTTGTAATCTTGCTAGCACTGAATTGGTTGAAAAACTACAACTTTCCACTATACACCACCCTAGGCCCTATAAATTGCATTGGATGAATGATTGCGGTGCATTAAAAGTGAATAAGCAAGTTAAGGTTTCTTTTAAGCTAGGACATTATGAAGATGATGTTTTGTGTGATATAGTACCTATGCAAGCTTCTCACTTACTTTTTGGTCGTCCATGGCAATTTGATCGAAAAGTCTTACATGATGGTTTCACTAACCGCTATTCCTTTGAGTATAAGGGCAGGAACTTCACTCTAAAGCCAATGACCCCTACTCAAATAGCCGGGGAGTTTGAGAAGAAGGAAAGTGGAGGGTCGGTGCCATCAAAAGTGTTCCTTGCCGCCAAGAGGGAGTTCGTGGACAAGAACTTGGATTCGTGGTCGAATCCTTTCAAAGAAGGGGAGGTTGATGCGGGACCATCCAAGCTAAGGCCTTACACTCTTGTGAGCTATGCCCTAGCTCAAGAGCCGACGAGGCCTCAAGGAATCAATGCAGCCCAAGCCAACAAGCTAAGGCCTTACACTCTTGTGAGCTATGCCCTAGCTCAAGAACCGACGAGGCCTCAAGGAATCAACGCAGCCCAAGCCACGGACCCTTGTTTGGATTGATGCCGAGGTTGTACCGAGCACATGTGCCTACCTTGCTCCGTGAAGACCGGGTCCAAATACTAGCCGTTGACAGCCTTGCTAAGTGCTCAAGTGGCCAGCCATGAAGACCTATTCTTTAGGAGCCATGATTGAAGAAGTCAAGGCCACTTCCTATCTTTTAGGGATTTTATTTGCAATTTCTGAATTTATTTTAATTTCCATTTAATTTTCTGAATTTCTTGCAATTTTCTGAATTTCTTTTGTTGTCATTTATTTTCAGCCTTTTCTATCTCCATTTAAGGCTATAAATAGCCTCCTAGGCCGGTTGTATTAGGAACAAACCCATATTTGATTAATGAAAAGCATTGCTTTGCAAACACATTGTTTCTTGAGGATTCAAGAGAGAGACCGAGAGGATTCTTGGTGAATTGACCTTGCTTGGTTTGTCTTGTGTGTGTCGATCTTCGCTAGTTGATTGGTGCTATCAAGCTTTCACGAGCCCCTTTCTTGTGCTCCTAGGATACGTCCTAGGTTGTGTAAGATCGTAGAGATTGGTTAGCTAGTCGTTGGTTTAGGACTTTGTTAAATTGGGATCAAGGGTCTATTCGCTCGTTCTACCTAGACTTTCTCCTGCCCTATCTATCTTTTTCATTACCATTGTCGAGTCCTTTGAGTCTTTGTCGAGTCATTATTGTCTAACTTGTGTTCTTTGTGTTTTTGTGCTTGTTGTCGGAAGATCGGGACATCCACGGCTAATCCCCGTATCAAATTGGTATCAGAGCTTCGGCTACCGACATCAAGTGTCTCATCTCCATTGTCATCATCAAAAAAAACTCAAAAACTCCATTGGAGTGCAAGGTTTGATCATCTCTTCTTTTGTTTGATTTTTCTTACTATTAGCATTGGTTGTTGTTGGTTTGCTTAGGCATTACCTTCTGCCGACCCCATCACCAATTCATCACCACCATACCGCCACCCTATCACCACCATCAGACCACCATTCGACCACCCTTTCATCACCACCAAGAAAAATCAGATTTTTGGTCTTCTATTTTTGCTATTTTCTGAAATTCAAAAGAAAAAGTCAAAAAAATCCCTACATTTTAGCCATACCATTTCCAGCTCCTATTTTTTAGCCACACTTCCATCCCAACAGCTCTATTAGTTACAAGGTCTCTTTTATTTTCATTTTCAGATTTTTCATTTGTTATTTAATTGCTGAAAGTCAAAAAAAAAAATCAGACTTCAAAAAAAAAAGAAAGAGAAGTCGACAGTGAAAAAAAAAAAGAGAAGAAAGAAAGAAAAAGAATTTAGAAAAAAAAATCAGATTTGAGTTGCATTGTTGTTGATTGTTCTAAGTGTACAAGAGAAGTGCAAGAGTAAGCATTGCAAGTGAACAAGAGCCATTGTGAGCCAAGAAAGCCTAAACACCATCTTACCATTCAACCTATCCTTAGCCTACCAACAACTATCTTGCTTGTAGTTTGAAGGTTAGACAAGGTTGATTTGATCAAGTTTTGTGCTTAGTCCTTTCTTACCATTTTATTCTTGTCCCTTGTTTCTATTATCTCTTGATCTCACTTTCTTTGATTCATTTCTGAAATTTTCAGCTTGGAACCTTATCATTGATTGTCTAGCTAATCTCTTGTGGTTAGAGGATTTTTGATTGTCCTTTTGACTAGCTTGAGTGATTGACTATCGTAAGACAAATTGCAACAACAAGCATTTCAGCACCAAAGGGAGAGGAGTGCCGAGAGCAAACACTTTTGAGGAAGTTTTTGTTTTGTCTAACCTTAACCTATTTACGTGTTTGTTTGAGTTGTGATGACTATAGGTAACAAATCACCAAGGTCGGAGACTTCCGAGCCCATTTCCCCGGAGTTGTTCAACATGTTGAACAAAATGAACAACAACATCACGACGTTGATGGAAAGGATGGCAGCCCTAGAGGCACGCCCTTCGACGTCCACGGAGATGCCTAGGGCACCCCAAGGCCAGCCTTCGGCTTCCGGACATCACAGCCGCGTTCCACCCCCGGAGCACACCCAAGACAACCGGGAAGATCCTCCTAGAACTCCTATTTATGCACGAAATACTCCACCGGAAGAGAACCCACCTCCTCGTGAGAGGCGTGGTCGTTTTAATCATTTTCGTGATGTGCAGGATGACTTTGAGCCCTATGAACACTTTGAGGGTTTCCAAGAAGAAGAGGATCAATGGGAGCGCCAATCGAGAAGGCATGAACAAGGACCCCGTCCACGGAGGCCCCGAGAGCCCGAGCAAGACGGAGTTGGCAAGGTCAAGGTCACAATCCCACCTTTTGAGGGAAAGTGCGATCCGGACACTTACCTCGAATGGGAGACCAAGATCGAGCACATTTGGAGCTGCCACAACTTCACCGATTACAAGAAGGTACAACTAGCCACCCTTGAATTTAGCGGTTTTGCACTAATATGGTGGGATACCCTTGTGAAGGAAAGGAGAAGAGCCCTAGACGCACCCGTAGCCACGTGGGAACAAATGAAGGCACTCATGAGGGCACGATTCATCCCTCAACACTACGCTAGGGAACTCAAGCAGCGGCTTGAGAACCTCAAGCAAGGTTCCATGAGTGTGGAGGAAGCATTCAATGCCATGCAATTGGCTATGGCAAGGGCAAACGTGGTAGAAGATGAGGAAGACACCAATGCTCGGTTCTTAAGAATCCTACACCCTTACTTGGCTAGAGAAGTTGATTGTTATCCTTATACTTCCGTTATTGATCTTTTACATCTAGCCGTGAAGGTTGATAGGAAGTTAAAGGCAAGAGACCAAGGAGGAGCTAGAGGAGGAAACCGAAGCTCAAGCACGCAGCCCTATGGCCGAGATGCCCTAGCACCAAGGGAGAAGCCTAGTCTCGGTAATGGAGGAGAGCAAGGGAATCGAGGAGGAGTTCAAGCCATATCGAGTGCCAAGCCACCTAGCCCTCTCGGTAACCCTAAAGGAGGTACCCCTAACCCTTCTAATTTGCGAAATAGGGAAGTTGTGTGTTTTAAGTGCCAAGATAGAGGACACATGATGAAAGATTGCCCACATAGGAAAGCTCTCATGGTTGATCACTTAGGCAACACCAATTCTGAAATTGAGCATGAAAATGATGAGTGTTTGCATTTTGATTGTGATCGTATCTTAAATTCCTATGATGATTGTGATGATGAAGGCATTGAGTATGAACATGGTGAAAGTTTGATTGTGAGGAGAGCTTTGCATGTCAATCCAACTCCATGTGATGATAACCAACGAGAGAACTTATTTCATACTAGATGCTTAGTAAAGGGTAAGGTTTGTAATGTCATTATTGATGGTGGAAGTTGTTGTAATCTTGCTAGCACTGAATTGGTTGAAAAACTACAACTTTCCACTATACACCACCCTAGGCCCTATAAATTGCATTGGATGAATGATTGCGGTGCATTAAAAGTGAATAAGCAAGTTAAGGTTTCTTTTAAGCTAGGACATTATGAAGATGATGTTTTGTGTGATATAGTACCTATGCAAGCTTCTCACTTACTTTTTGGTCGTCCATGGCAATTTGATCGAAAAGTCTTACATGATGGTTTCACTAACCGCTATTCCTTTGAGTATAAGGGCAGGAACTTCACTCTAAAGCCAATGACCCCTACTCAAATAGCCGGGGAGTTTGAGAAGAAGGAAAGTGGAGGGTCGGTGCCATCAAAAGTGTTCCTTGCCGCCAAGAGGGAGTTCGTGGACAAGAACTTGGATTCGTGGTCGAATCCTTTCAAAGAAGGGGAGGTTGATGCGGGACCATCCAAGCTAAGGCCTTACACTCTTGTGAGCTATGCCCTAGCTCAAGAGCCGACGAGGCCTCAAGGAATCAATGCAGCCCAAGCCAACAAGCTAAGGCCTTACACTCTTGTGAGCTATGCCCTAGCTCAAGAACCGACGAGGCCTCAAGGAATCAACGCAGCCCAAGCCACGGACCCTTGTTTGGATTGATGCCGAGGTTGTACCGAGCACATGTGCCTACCTTGCTCCGTGAAGACCGGGTCCAAATACTAGCCGTTGACAGCCTTGCTAAGTGCTCAAGTGGCCAGCCATGAAGACCTATTCTTTAGGAGCCATGATTGAAGAAGTCAAGGCCACTTCCTATCTTTTAGGGATTTTATTTGCAATTTCTGAATTTATTTTAATTTCCATTTAATTTTCTGAATTTCTTGCAATTTTCTGAATTTCTTTTGTTGTCATTTATTTTCAGCCTTTTCTATCTCCATTTAAGGCTATAAATAGCCTCCTAGGCCGGTTGTATTAGGAACAAACCCATATTTGATTAATGAAAAGCATTGCTTTGCAAACACATTGTTTCTTGAGGATTCAAGAGAGAGACCGAGAGGATTCTTGGTGAATTGACCTTGCTTGGTTTGTCTTGTGTGTGTCGATCTTCGCTAGTTGATTGGTGCTATCAAGCTTTCACGAGCCCCTTTCTTGTGCTCCTAGGATACGTCCTAGGTTGTGTAAGATCGTAGAGATTGGTTAGCTAGTCGTTGGTTTAGGACTTTGTTAAATTGGGATCAAGGGTCTATTCGCTCGTTCTACCTAGACTTTCTCCTGCCCTATCTATCTTTTTCATTACCATTGTCGAGTCCTTTGAGTCTTTGTCGAGTCATTATTGTCTAACTTGTGTTCTTTGTGTTTTTGTGCTTGTTGTCGGAAGATCGGGACATCCACGGCTAATCCCCGTATCAAATTGGTATCAGAGCTTCGGCTACCGACATCAAGTGTCTCATCTCCATTGTCATCATCAAAAAAAACTCAAAAACTCCATTGGAGTGCAAGGTTTGATCATCTCTTCTTTTGTTTGATTTTTCTTACTATTAGCATTGGTTGTTGTTGGTTTGCTTAGGCATTACCTTCTGCCGACCCCATCACCAATTCATCACCACCATACCGCCACCCTATCACCACCATCAGACCACCATTCGACCACCCTTTCATCACCACCAAGAAAAATCAGATTTTTGGTCTTCTATTTTTGCTATTTTCTGAAATTCAAAAGAAAAAGTCAAAAAAATCCCTACATTTTAGCCATACCATTTCCAGCTCCTATTTTTTAGCCACACTTCCATCCCAACAGCTCTATTAGTTACAAGGTCTCTTTTATTTTCATTTTCAGATTTTTCATTTGTTATTTAATTGCTGAAAGTCAAAAAAAAAAATCAGACTTCAAAAAAAAAAGAAAGAGAAGTCGACAGTGAAAAAAAAAAGAGAAGAAAGAAAGAAAAAGAATTTAGAAAAAAAAATCAGATTTGAGTTGCATTGTTGTTGATTGTTCTAAGTGTACAAGAGAAGTGCAAGAGTAAGCATTGCAAGTGAACAAGAGCCATTGTGAGCCAAGAAAGCCTAAACACCATCTTACCATTCAACCTATCCTTAGCCTACCAACAACTATCTTGCTTGTAGTTTGAAGGTTAGACAAGGTTGATTTGATCAAGTTTTGTGCTTAGTCCTTTCTTACCATTTTATTCTTGTCCCTTGTTTCTATTATCTCTTGATCTCACTTTCTTTGATTCATTTCTGAAATTTTCAGCTTGGAACCTTATCATTGATTGTCTAGCTAATCTCTTGTGGTTAGAGGATTTTTGATTGTCCTTTTGACTAGCTTGAGTGATTGACTATCGTAAGACAAATTGCAACAACAAGCATTTCAGCACCAAAGGGAGAGGAGTGCCGAGAGCAAACACTTTTGAGGAAGTTTTTGTTTTGTCTAACCTTAACCTATTTACGTGTTTGTTTGAGTTGTGATGACTATAGGTAACAAATCACCAAGGTCGGAGACTTCCGAGCCCATTTCCCCGGAGTTGTTCAACATGTTGAACAAAATGAACAACAACATCACGACGTTGATGGAAAGGATGGCAGCCCTAGAGGCACGCCCTTCGACGTCCACGGAGATGCCTAGGGCACCCCAAGGCCAGCCTTCGGCTTCCGGACATCACAGCCGCGTTCCACCCCCGGAGCACACCCAAGACAACCGGGAAGATCCTCCTAGAACTCCTATTTATGCACGAAATACTCCACCGGAAGAGAACCCACCTCCTCGTGAGAGGCGTGGTCGTTTTAATCATTTTCGTGATGTGCAGGATGACTTTGAGCCCTATGAACACTTTGAGGGTTTCCAAGAAGAAGAGGATCAATGGGAGCGCCAATCGAGAAGGCATGAACAAGGACCCCGTCCACGGAGGCCCCGAGAGCCCGAGCAAGACGGAGTTGGCAAGGTCAAGGTCACAATCCCACCTTTTGAGGGAAAGTGCGATCCGGACACTTACCTCGAATGGGAGACCAAGATCGAGCACATTTGGAGCTGCCACAACTTCACCGATTACAAGAAGGTACAACTAGCCACCCTTGAATTTAGCGGTTTTGCACTAATATGGTGGGATACCCTTGTGAAGGAAAGGAGAAGAGCCCTAGACGCACCCGTAGCCACGTGGGAACAAATGAAGACACTCATGAGGGCACGATTCATCCCTCAACACTACGCTAGGGAACTCAAGCAGCGGCTTGAGAACCTCAAGCAAGGTTCCATGAGTGTGGAGGAAGCATTCAATGCCATGCAATTGGCTATGGCAAGGGCAAACGTGGTAGAAGATGAGGAAGACACCAATGCTCGGTTCTTAAGAATCCTACACCCTTACTTGGCTAGAGAAGTTGATTGTTATCCTTATACTTCCGTTATTGATCTTTTACATCTAGCCGTGAAGGTTGATAGGAAGTTAAAGGCAAGAGACCAAGGAGGAGCTAGAGGAGGAAACCGAAGCTCAAGCACGCAGCCCTATGGCCGAGATGCCCTAGCACCAAGGGAGAAGCCTAGTCTCGGTAATGGAGGAGAGCAAGGGAATCGAGGAGGAGTTCAAGCCATATCGAGTGCCAAGCCACCTAGCCCTCTCGGTAACCCTAAAGGAGGTACCCCTAACCCTTCTAATTTGCGAAATAGGGAAGTTGTGTGTTTTAAGTGCCAAGATAGAGGACACATGATGAAAGATTGCCCACATAGGAAAGCTCTCATGGTTGATCACTTAGGCAACACCAATTCTGAAATTGAGCATGAAAATGATGAGTGTTTGCATTTTGATTGTGATCGTATCTTAAATTCCTATGATGATTGTGATGATGAAGGCATTGAGTATGAACATGGTGAAAGTTTGATTGTGAGGAGAGCTTTGCATGTCAATCCAACTCCATGTGATGATAACCAACGAGAGAACTTATTTCATACTAGATGCTTAGTAAAGGGTAAGGTTTGTAATGTCATTATTGATGGTGGAAGTTGTTGTAATCTTGCTAGCACTGAATTGGTTGAAAAACTACAACTTTCCACTATACACCACCCTAGGCCCTATAAATTGCATTGGATGAATGATTGCGGTGCATTAAAAGTGAATAAGCAAGTTAAGGTTTCTTTTAAGCTAGGACATTATGAAGATGATGTTTTGTGTGATATAGTACCTATGCAAGCTTCTCACTTACTTTTTGGTCGTCCATGGCAATTTGATCGAAAAGTCTTACATGATGGTTTCACTAACCGCTATTCCTTTGAGTATAAGGGCAGGAACTTCACTCTAAAGCCAATGACCCCTACTCAAATAGCCGGGGAGTTTGAGAAGAAGGAAAGTGGAGGGTCGGTGCCATCAAAAGTGTTCCTTGCCGCCAAGAGGGAGTTCGTGGACAAGAACTTGGATTCGTGGTCGAATCCTTTCAAAGAAGGGGAGGTTGATGCGGGACCATCCAAGCTAAGGCCTTACACTCTTGTGAGCTATGCCCTAGCTCAAGAGCCGACGAGGCCTCAAGGAATCAATGCAGCCCAAGCCAACAAGCTAAGGCCTTACACTCTTGTGAGCTATGCCCTAGCTCAAGAACCGACGAGGCCTCAAGGAATCAACGCAGCCCAAGCCACGGACCCTTGTTTGGATTGATGCCGAGGTTGTACCGAGCACATGTGCCTACCTTGCTCCGTGAAGACCGGGTCCAAATACTAGCCGTTGACAGCCTTGCTAAGTGCTCAAGTGGCCAGCCATGAAGACCTATTCTTTAGGAGCCATGATTGAAGAAGTCAAGGCCACTTCCTATCTTTTAGGGATTTTATTTGCAATTTCTGAATTTATTTTAATTTCCATTTAATTTTCTGAATTTCTTGCAATTTTCTGAATTTCTTTTGTTGTCATTTATTTTCAGCCTTTTCTATCTCCATTTAAGGCTATAAATAGCCTCCTAGGCCGGTTGTATTAGGAACAAACCCATATTTGATTAATGAAAAGCATTGCTTTGCAAACACATTGTTTCTTGAGGATTCAAGAGAGAGACCGAGAGGATTCTTGGTGAATTGACCTTGCTTGGTTTGTCTTGTGTGTGTCGATCTTCGCTAGTTGATTGGTGCTATCAAGCTTTCACGAGCCCCTTTCTTGTGCTCCTAGGATACGTCCTAGGTTGTGTAAGATCGTAGAGATTGGTTAGCTAGTCGTTGGTTTAGGACTTTGTTCAATTGGGATTAAGGGTCTATTCGCTCGTTCTACCTAGACTTTCTCCTGCCCTATCTATCTTTTTCATTACCATTGTCGAGTCCTTTGAGTCTTTGTCGAGTCATTATTGTCTAACTTGTGTTCTTTGTGTTTTTGTGCTTGTTGTCGGAAGATCGGGACATCCACGGCTAATCCCCGTATCATGAAAGCTTGATAGCACCAATCAACTAGCGAAGATCGACACACACAAGACAAACCAAGCAAGGTCAATTCACCAAGAATCCTCTCGGTCTCTCTCTTGAATCCTCAAGAAACAATGTGTTTGCAAAGCAATGCTTTTCATTAATCAAATATGGGTTTTTTTCCTAATACAACCGGCCTAGGAGGCTATTTATAGCCTTAAATGGAGATAGAAAAGGCTGAAAATAAATGACAACAAAAGAAATTCAGAAAATTGCAAGAAATTCAGAAAATTAAATGGAAATTAAAATAAATTCAGAAATTGCAAATAAAATCCCTAAAAGATAGGAAGTGGCCTTGACTTCTTCAATCATGGCTCCTAAAGAATAGGTCTTCATGGCTGGCCACTTGAGCACTTAGCAAGGCTGTCAACGGCTAGTATTTGGACCCGGTCTTCACGGAGCAAGGTAGGCACATGTGCTCGGTACAACCTCGGCATCAATCCAAACAAGGGTCCGTGGCTTGGGCTGCGTTGATTCCTTGAGGCCTCGTCGGTTCTTGAGCTAGGGCATAGCTCACAAGAGTGTAAGGCCTTAGCTTGTTGGCTTGGGCTGCATTGATTCCTTGAGGCCTCGTCGGCTCTTGAGCTAGGGCATAGCTCACAAGAGTGTAAGGCCTTAGCTTGGATGGTCCCGCATCAACCTCCCCTTCTTTGAAAGGATTCGACCACGAATCCAAGTTCTTGTCCACGAACTCCCTCTTGGCGGCAAGGAACACTTTTGATGGCACCGACCCTCCACTTTCCTTCTTCTCAAACTCCCCGGCTATTTGAGTAGGGGTCATTGGCTTTAGAGTGAAGTTCCTGCCCTTATACTCAAAGGAATAGCGGTTAGTGAAACCATCATGTAAGACTTTTCGATCAAATTGCCATGGACGACCAAAAAGTAAGTGAGAAGCTTGCATAGGTACTATATCACACAAAACATCATCTTCATAATGTCCTAGCTTAAAAGAAACCTTAACTTGCTTATTCACTTTTAATGCACCGCAATCATTCATCCAATGCAATTTATAGGGCCTAGGGTGGTGTATAGTGGAAAGTTGTAGTTTTTCAACCAATTCAGTGCTAGCAAGATTACAACAACTTCCACCATCAATAATGACATTACAAACCTTACCCTTTACTAAGCATCTAGTATGAAATAAGTTCTCTCGTTGGTTATCATCACATGGAGTTGGATTGACATGCAAAGCTCTCCTCACAATCAAACTTTCACCATGTTCATACTCAATGCCTTCATCATCACAATCATCATAGGAATTTAAGATAGGATCACAATCAAAATGCAAACACTCATCATTTTCATGCTCAATTTCAGAATTGGTGTTGCCTAAGTGATCAACCATGAGAGCTTTCCTATGTGGGCAATCTTTCATCATGTGTCCTCTATCTTGGCACTTAAAACACACAACTTCCCTATTTCGCAAATTAGAAGGGTTAGGGGTACCTCCTTTAGGGTTACCGAGAGGGTTAGGTGGCTTGGCACTCGATATGGCTTGAACTCCTCCTCGATTCCCTTGTTCTCCTCCATTACCGAGACTAGGATTCTCCCTTGGTGCTAGGGCATCTCGGCCATAGGGCTGCGTGCTTGAGCTTCGGTTTCCTTGAGCTCCTAAGCTTCTTGCCTTCAATTTCCTATCAACCTTCACGGCTAAATGTAAGAGATCAATGCTAGTATTATAAGGATAACAATCAACTTCTCTAGCCAAGTAAGGGTGTAGGATTCTTAAGAACCGAGCATTGGTGTCTTCCTCATCTTCTACCACGTTTGCCCTTGCCATAGCCAATTGCATGGCATTGAATGCTTCCTCCACACTCATGGAACCTTGCTTGAGGTTCTCAAGCCGCTGCTTGAGTTCCCTAGCGTAGTGTTGAGGGATGAATCGTGCCCTCATGAGTGTCTTCATTTGTTCCCACGTGGCTACGGGTGCGTCTAGGGCTCTTCTCCTTTCCTTCACAAGGGTATCCCACCATATTAGTGCAAAACCGCTAAATTCAAGGGTGGCTAGTTGTACCTTCTTGTAATCGGTGAAGTTGTGGCAGCTCCAAATGTGCTCGATCTTGGTCTCCCATTCGAGGTAAGTGTCCGGATCGCACTTTCCCTCAAAAGGTGGGATTGTGACCTTGACCTTGCCAACTCCGTCTTGCTCGGGCTCTCGGGGCCTCCGTGGACGGGGTCCTTGTTCATGCCTTCTCGATTGGCGCTCCCATTGATCCTCTTCTTCTTGGAAACCCTCAAAGTGTTCATAGGGCTCAAAGTCATCCTGCACATCACGAAAATGATTAAAACGACCACGCCTCTCACGAGGAGGTGGGTTCTCTTCCGGTGGAGTATTTCGTGCATAAATAGGAGTTCTAGGAGGATCTTCCCGGTTGTCTTGGGTGTGCTCCGGGGGTGGAACGCGGCTGTGATGTCCGGAAGCCGAAGGCTGGCCTTGGGGTGCCCTAGGCATCTCCGTGGACGTCGAAGGGCGTGCCTCTAGGGCTGCCATCCTTTCCATCAACGTCGTGATGTTGTTGTTCATTTTGTTCAACATGTTGAACAACTCCGGGGAAATGGGCTCGGAAGTCTCCGACCTTGGGGATTTGTTACCTATAGTCATCACAACTCAAACAAACACGTAAATAGGTTAAGGTTAGACAAAACAAAAACTTCCTCAAAAGTGTTTGCTCTCGACACTCCTCTCCCTTTGGTGCTGAAATGCTTGTTGTTGCAATTTGTCTTACGATAGTCAATCACTCAAGCTAGTCAAAAGGACAATCAAAAATCCTCTAACCAAAAGAGATTAGCTAGACAATCAATGATAAGGGTCCAAGCTGAAAATTTCAGAAATGAATCAAAGAAAGTGAGATCAAGAGATAATAGAAACAAAGGACAAGAATAAAATGGTAAGAAAGGACTAAGCACAAAACTTGATCAAATCAACCTTGTCTAACCTTCAAACTACAAGCAAGATAGTTGTTGGTAGGCTAAGGATAGGTTGAATGGTAAGATGGTGTTTAGGCTTTCTTGGCTCACAATGGCTCTTGTTCACTTGCAATGCTTACTCTTGCACTTCTCTTGTACACTTAGAACAATCAACAACAATGCAACTCAAATCTGATTTTTTTTTTCTAAATTCTTTTTCTTTCTTTCTTCTCTTTTTTTTTCACTGTCGACTTCTCTTTCTTTTTTTTTTGAAGTCTGATTTTTTTTTTTTTTTGACTTTCAGCAATTAAATAACAAATGAAAAATCTGAAAATGAAAATAAAAGAGACCTTGTAACTAATAGAGCTGTTGGGATGGAAGTGTGGCTAAAAAATAGGAGCTGGAAATGGTATGGCTAAAATGTAGGGATTTTTTTGACTTTTTCTTTTGAATTTTAGAAAATAGCAAAAATAGAAGACCAAAAATCTGATTTTTCTTGGTGGTGATGAAAGGGTGGTCGAATGGTGGTCTGATGGTGGTGATAGGGTGGCGGTATGGTGGTGATGAATTGGTGATGGGGTCGGCAGAAGGTAATGCCTAAGCAAACCAACAACAACCAATGCTAATAGTAAGAAAAATCAAACAAAAGAAGAGATGATCAAACCTTGCACTCCAATGGAGTTTTTGAGTTTTTTTTGATGATGAAAATGGAGATGAGACACTTGATGTCGGTAGCCGAAGCTCTGATACCAATTTGATACGGGGATTAGCCGTGGATGTCCCGATCTTCCGACAACAAGCACAAAAACACAAAGAACACAAGTTAGACAATAATGACTCGACAAAGACTCAAAGGACTCGACAATGGTAATGAAAAAGATAGATAGGGCAGGAGAAAGTCTAGGTAGAACGAGCGAATAGACCCTTGATCCCAATTGAACAAAGTCCTAAACCAACGACTAGCTAACCAATCTCTACGATCTTACACAACCTAGGACGTATCCTAGGAGCACAAGAAAGGCGCTCGTGAAAGCTTGATAGCACCAATCAACTAGCGAAGATCGACACACACAAGACAAACCAAGCAAGGTCAATTCACCAAGAATCCTCTCGGTCTCTCTCTTGAATCCTCAAGAAACAATGTGTTTGCAAAGCAATGCTTTTCATTAATCAAATATGGGTTTTTTTCCTAATACAACCGGCCTAGGAGGCTATTTATAGCCTTAAATGGAGATAGAAAAGGCTGAAAATAAATGACAACAAAAGAAATTCAGAAAATTGCAAGAAATTCAGAAAATTAAATGGAAATTAAAATAAATTCAGAAATTGCAAATAAAATCCCTAAAAGATAGGAAGTGGCCTTGACTTCTTCAATCATGGCTCCTAAAGAATAGGTCTTCATGGCTGGCCACTTGAGCACTTAGCAAGGCTGTCAACGGCTAGTATTTGGACCCGGTCTTCACGGAGCAAGGTAGGCACATGTGCTCGGTACAACCTCGGCATCAATCCAAACAAGGGTCCGTGGCTTGGGCTGCGTTGATTCCTTGAGGCCTCGTCGGTTCTTGAGCTAGGGCATAGCTCACAAGAGTGTAAGGCCTTAGCTTGTTGGCTTGGGCTGCATTGATTCCTTGAGGCCTCGTCGGCTCTTGAGCTAGGGCATAGCTCACAAGAGTGTAAGGCCTTAGCTTGGATGGTCCCGCATCACCATATCGGCGTCACCTTTCTTTATCCAGCCAAAATGTGTTATTTTCACTCAAATGTGTCCCAAACATGTTGATACGGTTTATAGGTCATAATGGGAGCTTTGTGCGCGAAAATCTTTCTGTGAAATTTTCGGACCAAAAGTGACCATATCGGCGTCACCTTTCTTTATCCACCAAAACTGTGTTGTTTTTGCTCAAATGTATCCCAAACATGTTTTTATGGGTTATAGGTCATAAAGGAAGCTTTTTGCGCGAAAAGCTTTCCGTGAAATTTTCGGACCAAAAGTGACCATATCGGCGTCACCTTTCTTTATGCACAAAAACAGTGTTGTTTGCACTCAAATGTGTCCCAAACATGTTTATACGGTTTATATGTCATAATTTGAGCTTTTTGCGCGAAAAGCTTTCCGTGAAAGTTTCGGACCAAAATTGACCATATCATCGTCACCTTTCTTTATCCACCAAAACTGTGTTGTTTTCGCTCAAATGTGTCCCAAACATGGTTTATATGGTTTATAGGTCATAATGGGAGCTTTGTGCGCGAAAAGCTTTCCGTGAAATTTTCGTACCAAAAGTGACGATATCGGCGTCACCTTTCTTAACCACAAAAACAGTGTTGTTTTCACTCAAATGTTTCCCAAACATGTTTATATGGTTTATAGGTCATAATGGGAGCTTTGTGGGCGAAAAACTTTCCGTGAAATTTTCGGACCAAAAGTGACCATATCGATGTCACCTTTCTTTATCCACCAAAACTGTGTTGTTTTCGCTCAAATGTGTCCCAAACATGTTTTTATGGTTTATAGGTCATAATGGTAGCTTTCTGCGCGAAAATCTTTCCCTGAAATTTTCGGACCAAAAGTGACTATATCGGCGTCACCTTTCTTTATCCACAAAAACAGTGTTGTTTGCACTCAAATGTGTCCCAAACATGTTTATACGGTTTATAGGTCATAATTGGAGTTTTTTGCGCGAAAAGCTTTCCGTGAAATTTTCGGACCAAAAGTGACCATATCGATGTTACCTTTCTTTATCCACCAAAACTGTGTTGTTTTCGCTCAAATGTGTTCCAAACATGTTTTTATGGTTTACAGGTCATAATGGAAGCTTTTTGCGCGAAAAGCTTTCCGTGAAATTTTCGGACCAAAAGTGACCATATCGGCGTCACCTTTCTTTATGCACAAAAACAGTGTTGTTTGCACTCAAATGTGTCCCAAACATGTTTATACTGTTTATATGTCATAATTTGAGCTTTTTGCGCGAAAAGCTTTCCGTGAAAGTTTCGGACCAAAATTGACCATATCATCGTCACCTTTCTTTATCCACCAAAACTGTGTTGTTTTCGCTCAAATGTGTCCCAAACATGGTTTATATGGTTTATAGGTCATAATGGGAGCTTTGTGCGCGAAAAGCTTTCCGTGAAATTATCGTACCAAAAGTGACGATATCGGCGTCACCTTTCTTAACCACAAAAACAGTGTTGTTTTCACTCAAATGTTTTCCAAACATGTTTATATGGTTTATAGGTCATAATGGGAGCTTTGTGCGCGAAAAACTTTCCGTGAAATTTTCGGACCAAAAGTGACCATATCGGCGTCACCTTTCTTTATCCACCAAAACTGTGTTGTTTTCACTCAGATGTGTCCCAAACATGTTTATATTATGGTTTATAGGTCATAATGTGAGCTTTCTGCGCGAAAAGCTTTCCCTGATATTTTCGGACCAAAAGTGACCATATTGGCGTCACCTTTCTTTAACTACCAAAACTGTGTTGTTTTCGCACAAATGTTTCCCAAACATGTTTATATGGTTTATCGGTCATAATAGTAGCTTTATGCGCAAAAAGCTTTCCGTGAAATTTTTGGACCAAAAGTGACCATATCGGCGTCACCTTTCTTTATCCACAAAAACTGTGTTGTCTTCACTCAAATGTGTCCCAAACATGTTTATATGGTTTAGAGGTCATAATGAGAGCTTTCTGCGTGAAAAGCTTTCCGTGAAATTTTCGGACCAAAAGTGACCATATCGATGTCACCTTTCTTTATCCACCAAAACTGTGTTGTTTTCGCTCAAATGTGTCCCAAACATGTTTTTATGGTTTATAGGTCATAATGGTAGCTTTCTGCGCGAAAATCTTTCCCTGAAATTTTCGGACCAAAAGTGACTATATCGGCGTCACCTTTCTTTATCCACAAAAACAGTGTTGTTTGCACTCAAATGTGTCCCAAACATGTTTATACGGTTTATAGGTCATAATTGGAGCTTTTTGCGCGAAAAGCTTTCCGTGAAATTTTCGGACCAAAAGTGACCATATCGATGTTACCTTTCTTTATCCACCAAAACTGTGTTGTTTTCGCTCAAATGTGTTCCAAACATGTTTTTATGGTTTACAGGTCATAATGGAAGCTTTTTGCGCGAAAAGCTTTCCGTGAAATTTTCGGACCAAAAGTGACCATATCGGCGTCACCTTTCTTTATGCACAAAAACAGTGTTGTTTGCACTCAAATGTGTCCCAAACATGTTTATACGGTTTATATGTCATAATTTGAGCTTTTTGCGCGAAAAGCTTTCCGTGAAAGTTTCGGACCAAAATTGACCATATCATCGTCACCTTTCTTTATCCACCAAAACTGTGTTGTTTTCGCTCAAATGTGTCCCAAACATGGTTTATATGGTTTATAGGTCATAATGGGAGCTTTGTGCGCGAAAAGCTTTCCGTGAAATTATCGTACCAAAAGTGACGATATCGGCGTCACCTTTCTTAACCACAAAAACAGTGTTGTTTTCACTCAAATGTTTTCCAAACATGTTTATATGGTTTATAGGTCATAATGGGAGCTTTGTGCGCGAAAAACTTTCCGTGAAATTTTCGGACCAAAAGTGACCATATCGGCGTCACCTTTCTTTATCCACCAAAACTGTGTTGTTTTCACTCAGATGTGTCCCAAACATGTTTATATTATGGTTTATAGGTCATAATGTGAGCTTTCTGCGCGAAAAGCTTTCCCTGATATTTTCGGACCAAAAGTGACCATATTGGCGTCACCTTTCTTTAACTACCAAAACTGTGTTGTTTTCGCACAAATGTTTCCCAAACATGTTTATATGGTTTATAGGTCATAATAGTAGCTTTATGCGCAAAAAGCTTTCCGTGAAATTTTCGGACCAAAAGTGACCATATCGGCGTCACCTTTCTTTATCCACAAAAACTGTGTTGTCTTCACTCAAATGTGTCCCAAACATGTTTATATGGTTTAGAGGTCATAATGAGAGCTTTCTGCGTGAAAAGCTTTCCGTGAAATTTTCGGACCAAAAGTGACCATATCGATGTCACCTTTCTTTATCCACCAAAACTGTGTTGTTTTCGCTCAAATGTGTCCCAAACATGTTTTCATGGTTTATAGGTCATAATGGTAGCTTTCTGCGCGAAAATCTTTCCCTGAAATTTTCGGACCAAAAGTGACTATATCGGCGTCACCTTTCTTTATCCACAAAAACAGTGTTGTTTGCACTCAAATGTGTCCCAAACATGTTTATACGGTTTATAGGTCATAATTGGAGCTTTTTGCGCGAAAAGCTTTCCGTGAAATTTTCGGACCAAAAGTGACCATATCGATGTTACCTTTCTTTATCCACCAAAACTATGTTGTTTTCGCTCAAATGTGTTCCAAACATGTTTTTATGGTTTACAGGTCATAATGGAAGCTTTTTGCGCGAAAAGCTTTCCGTGAAATTTTCGGACCAAAAGTGACCATATCGGCGTCACCTTTCTTTATCCACAAAAACAGTGTTGTTTGCACTCAAATGTGTCCCAAACATGTTTATACTGTTTATAGGTCATAATTGGAGCTTTTTGCGCGAAAAGCATTCCGTGAAATTTTCGGACCAAAATTGACCATATCAGCGTCACCTTTCTTTATCCACCAAAACGGTGTTGTTTTTACTCAAATGTGTCCCAAACATGTTTATATGGTTTATAGGTCATAATGGGAGCTTTGTGCGCGAAAAGCTTTCCCTAAACCCTATTGACCATATCAGCGTCATCTTTTTTTATCCACCAAAACTGTGTTGTTTTCACTCAAATGTGTCCCAAACATGTTTATATGGTTTATAGCTCATAATGGGAGTTTTGTGCGCGAAAAGTTTTCCGTGAAATTTTCGGACCAAAAGTGACTATATCGGCGTCACCTTTCTTTATCCACAAAAACAGTGTTGTTTTCACTCAAATGTGTCCCAAACATGTTTATATGGTTTATAGGTCATAATGGGAGCTTTGTGCGTGAAAAGCTTTCCGTGAAATTTTCTGACCAAAAGTGACCATATCGGCGTCACCTTTCTTTATCCACCAAAACTGTGTTGTTTTTGCTCAGATGTGTCCCAAACATGTTTATATGGTTTATAGGTCATAATGGGAGCTTTCTGCGCGAAAAGCTTTCCCTAAAATTTTCGGACCAAAAGTGACCATATTGGCGTCACCTTTCTTTATCCACCAAAACTGTGTTATTTTCGCACAAATGTGTCCCAAACATGTTTATATGGTTTATAGGTCATAATAGTAGCTTTATGCGCAAAAAGCTTTCCGTGAAATTTTCGGACCAAAAGTGACCATATCGGCGTCACCTTTCTTTATCCACAAAAACTGTGTTGTTTTCACTCAAATGTGTCCCAAACATGTTTATATGGTTTAGAGGTCATAATGAGAGCTTTCTGCGCGAAAAGCTTTCCGTGAAATTTTCGGACCAAAAGTGACCATATCGACGTCACCTTTCTTTATCCACCAAAACTGTGTTTTTTTCGCTCAAATGTGTCCCAAACATGTTTTTATGGTTTATAGGTCATAATGGAAGCTTTCTGCGCGAAAATCTTTCCGTGAAATTTTCGGACCAAAAGTGACTATATCGGCGTCACCTTTCTTTATCCACAAAAACAGTGTTGTTTGCACTCAAAGAGTTCAGAAGGCTGGCGAGAGAGCTGAGCGGGCCATCGAAAAATCCGATGAGACGGAGAAACGTATGGAGGTTTTAGAGCAGTTTGTGTGACACTCCCTCTCTTCAACCAACCGCTGAGGTAGTTACCTCTTAAACTCATCTTTAGCATGTAAGTTTTTCGGTCATGATAGGTAGTTACCAACTTTTTGGGAGTATCTTCATTGAACATGGTAGGTTTTGGGTAAAAAAAACTGCCCCTATGTATGTTTATATGTTATGAATTGTCGCGAGTGCTTGGGTATCCCCTTTGTCAAGCCTCAAAAGGTATGCAAGTTTTTGGGTGAAAACAGATGGAACTTTGTAAGGCTTTTAAATGGTATGCAGGTTTTTGTGCAACAATTGCCAAGTGTAGGCTTTTAAATGTGTTGTGTTCTGGAGGTTGTGTGTGAATGTAAAGTGCAGGTTGTGTGTTGTGAATGTTATGTATTGGTTGTGTTGTATGAATGAGCAGGGTGTGTGTACAGGTGGGAATAATAGATTCCATTTTAGGCTTATAAAGGAAAATCATTCAAGGGACGGAGAAAGATAACTTCGTTGCGTCAGCAAAAACCAAAATTTACAAATAACATCCAAGAGACGAACCATCTGTTTGTCGCCTGAGAAGAACTGAAGCGACGGAAAAGGTTGTCGCTTGGTCACGAGAGCGAGCCTCCCAAAAGGTCAATGTTATGTCCAAGAGACGACAATAGTTCGTCGCTTGGATGTAACTGAAGCGACGAACTTAACCATTCCGTCGCCATTTAACTGAAGGGACGGTGCGGATGAGACAACCCTTCAGGAGACGGACGTCCGTCGCTTCAATGTTCTTGCGACGGTTTCTGCTCTCATGCGACGACCATAGTCTGTCTGGCGTAGTGACACCAGTAACCCACTAAACAAAGCTCATATGTAGTGGTTTAACACAAGAGAAAAACCAACACTTACAATGCTGAAATTAAACTGCCTTTACTAACATGCTAACCAACTAACGTGAACTTTTAGACTTAAAATAAAATGTAAATTATATTTTAACAATTCGTACCTATCATTCCACGTGTTTAAGCCACGAAAGATTGAGAAAATTAAACAAACTTGCATGTTCAATTGATCAAAGTTTACAAGACCACATTTTCAATTTCCTCAATTACAAACAATAATCCACACCAGATCAAATTAAAAGAGGGCGGGCGATTGAACATATTTGTATTAATATGATCATGGCAGACGTATGGTATAGTGTTTGGTCCGAATGAAACACTTGTAGAGATACTTGGTAACTCACCGTATACACAGAAATATGTCGGATCAAAACCAGTCCCATGACAACGAACCACACAACTACCGAGATAGCAATAGCCTTGCCCTCCTTCACGTTGTAGTGTCTCTCAGGTATCAAAACCCATGCCGCAAGTAGATAAGATAATGTCGTAGCAGATATAGCGATCCACAACACGGTCTTAATGATGAACATAGAGAGCCGTCTCGAAACCCCACTTAAAAGTAAAAGTATAACAATCATCGATAACATAAACCCAACATAGTGCTTATGAAGAAGATTGGGTAAATGATACGATGCTCTTGAGCCATGATGGAGTACCCGGCTTTATGACGCTCTTTGTCCGGATCGGCATCAAACCAAAAATCCATTTCAGGTGCAGGTGATGGCGCGTTTCTTTCTGGGCTTGTATCCTACCATACTCCACCAGGAGGATTTAAACCGGCTTGGAAAGCTATGGCAGCGATCAAGGACGCCACTATCATACAGGTTTCGCGTTCCTTGGCTAGTTTCTCAGACCAAATGGACCGGTTTTGTTTTCTCTTCTCTTTTTTGTCAATGGCATTTGATGGTAAAACCTTTTTTTGGTCGAGTGTGGATCTCAACAGAGCATCCACATTGGAAGGGCTTCCTGGCAACACATCCATTGCTGTCAATCCATTTGAGTTTTTGGCGTTTTTGTTTAATATAATTCTTCCATTATCCTTGAGCAAAAAATTGACAATCTGCCAAAGTAGTACAAGAATATATATATATATATATATATATATATATATATATATATATATATAGAATACGAATCAAATGTTAACAACTCTTACGGTGTTAAATGTTAACAAATCAATATTCGGCAAAATTTATCATATATTCATCACAATCACTCAATTATTCATCAAAGCTTTTCGACAACATTTAAGAGATTCATTTCAATTAATAA
The DNA here is from genome assembly GCA_963922045.1 of Persicaria maculosa. Classification (NCBI taxonomy): domain Eukaryota; kingdom Viridiplantae; phylum Streptophyta; class Magnoliopsida; order Caryophyllales; family Polygonaceae; genus Persicaria; species Persicaria maculosa. Next base: position 23,196,422 of record OY998264.1, on the reverse strand, counting down.
TTATTGCCAATTAAAAAAATTATCACCCAAAAAAACTCAAACCCTTGCGCGTGTACCACCCCCAATCCCGTAATTGTGTTACTGTGATGAATATGTCTTAAATGTTGCCGAATATTGATGAATATTTGGGAAATTGTGAATAATTGAGTGACTGTGATGAATATTTGATTATTTTTAACAAAAGCTTTGATGAATAATTGAGTGACTGTGAAGAATATTTGATAAATTTTGCCGAATATTGATTTGTTAACATTTAACACCGTAAGAGTTGTTAACACATGACTCAACCTCTCTATATATATATAGTGTATGGATCATTTGTACACAGCCCTTAAAGTGTACTTTGTTCACAAATATTATTCGGTGAAATGTGAAACATTATTCGGTGAAATTTGAAGCATTATTCGGTGAAATGTGCAACATTCTACCGAATACTGTTATGTTTTTTTTCCTTTCAGTTCAGATGAAAACGTTCCAATTCCACTGAATAATTTGTAACATAACAGTATTCGGTAGAATGTTTCACATTTCACCGAATAAAGCTTCAAATTTAACCGAATAATGTTTCACATTTCACCGAATAATATTTGTGAACAAGGTACACTTTAAGGGGTGTGTACACCCGAACCACACCCTATATAATATATATATATATATTATACAACATGCGTATCCATCATTCCAAGATGAAAACAATATTTCATTTAGCTAGAATTTCACCCGTAAAAATTACAGTGTAAATGAACATAAGTAACTCCTAATTTTACCAATTACATTCATTTACATGTTAATTATTATTAGTGAGTTAATTACCTTGTCCTAGGCACAGGGTCACCAACTTTTCAGTATTGAAGAGTTATTTATATCTGTATAACTTATTTTGAATAATAAAATCGACTAACACATAAATTAATAAATTAACATCAAAACTAAGTGTTGGGCTTTTATATGCTTAATTTTATCAAGTTGGGTTTTATTTAAAAATATTTCACATTTTATTTGTAAGTCTAAGTACTAGTTAGTTGGTTATCGATCTTGTTTGTAAAGTTAGTTCAATTTCTGCAGTTTAAGTGTCAGTTTTATTTTGTGTCAAACCACTACCTAGGAGCAATGTTAGTGGGTTAGTGGTGTTCAATTTGTAGCTAGCAGTTATAGGGTTATTTAAGGAGGTATGTTTGCCGTTTTATTCAATTAAGGAGAAGTGGCTTTTGTTGAGAATCGTTTGCAGTAACTGTCGAGCTTTTGCCCTTCAGTTCATCTTCTTCTTTGTGTTCACAGGAGTCTTAATCTCTCCTAGATCAATTGATCCTCCATTTTTGTGTCAACAATTTGTATTAGAGCATACACAATTTGTGTTGCTGGGTTTGTGTCCGAGATTGAGTGAAGTGAGACTAAACACACACGGGAAACACGGTGAGTGAAGTTCTGCTCAAAATATGTAGAGCCTTGACGTACAATGGTGGAAATGGCAATCCTCAATTGCCAATATTTAAGGGGATCAATTATCATTTCTGGAGCTCGAAGATGACAACTTTCTTCAAGTCTCAGGAGGTGTGGAGTTTGGTTGATCAAGGTTTTGTAGAAAATCAAACTGATGAGCCTGATTAGCAATTGAGAGAGAAGAGAAAGAAAGACTCGAAGGCCTTGTTTATGATACAAACTGCCTTGGATGATGAGATATTTCCAAGGATTGCAGCCTCAACTATAGCACATGAAGCTTGGGAAACTCTTAGACAAGAGTATATGGAAGACAAAAAGGTGATTACAATTAAGTTGCAATCACCGAGAAGAGAGTTTAAAACTATTGATGCAAGACAAGGAGATATTACAAGTGTATCTGTCTCAAGTCTCCGACATTGTGAACCATATGAAGGCATATTCTGAGAGTCTCAGCACTGAAACTGCTGTGAGCAAATTGCTGAGAAGTCTTCCCAAGAAGTTTGATCATGTTGTGGCTGCTATAGAGGAGTCAAAGGACTTGTCTGTGCATAAGTTTGAGGAACTAACAAGTTCCTTCAAGCTCAAGAGGAGAGGCTAAGTAGAACCAGTGAGCAGAAGGAGGAAAAGGTCTTTCAATTGTGAAGGAAGAGACCTCTAAAAGCAAACATGAAAATTCCTCAGGTAAAGGTGGCTACAAAGGTGGTCATAGAGGAAGAGGAGGCTAAAGAGGTAGCTATAGAGGTCATGGTGGTAAAGGTAATTGCAAAGGATCATCTGGAGGATCAGGAAGGGGGGCATGGTGGTGACTCAGGGAGAGATCAATGGAAGGACTCAAACAAAAATAATGGGAATGAGTCAAGATCTCAGAGAAGTAACATCCAATGTCACTATTGCAAGAAATATGGCCAAAAGGAAGCTTCTATTAAGAGAAGTAAGAGAATGAACAAAAATGCAAATTGCTCAGAGAATCCTAAGAAAGAGGATCGGTTGTTCATGGCCTTGATGTCTGTCGCAGAATCAACAAGTCAATTATGGTACTTGGACAGTGGTTTCTCAAATCATATGTTCAAGGAATCTGTTCAAAGATCTTGATGAGTCTAAGGGAAGGTTAGGCTCGGGGATAACAAAGTGTTGCAGGTAGAAGGGAGAGGCACTATTTGGATTAGAAGTGTGTAAAAAGAGAGAAGCCCTTGCATGATGTTCAGTTTATGCCTGGACTTGCACACAACTTGCTGAGTGCTAGGCAGCTTCAAGGTACAAGATACTCTCTTCTGTTTGAAGAAGATATGTGCATAATTAGGGAGAAAGAAACAAGTCAGATTATTATTAAAGTGGTCATGACAAAGAACATAATATTTCCTCAAGATTTGGAAAAGAATGTAAGCAGAGCTATGCCAGCAAAAGAAGTAGATGATACAAGGTTGTGGCACCTAAGGATGGGACATTTGAATTTGCAAAGTTTGAGGATGTTAGACACTAAAGCCATGGTGTTGGGACTGCCAAAGATGGGAAGCAAAGAAAAGGATCATTTGCAAATAGAGAAGCCTGGACAGCTGGTGATTGCTTAGAACTACTCCATGCTGATTTGTGTGGACCTATGCAGACAGAGTCTCTTGGAGGAAGCAAATACTTCTTTCTCATCACTGATGATTTCAGTAGGATGAGTTAGGTATATTTTCGGAGATACAAGTCATAGGCATTTGAGAACTTCAAAAAATTCAAGGCTTTAGTTGAGAAGCAGTCAGGAAAGGTGGTGAAGGCTCTATAGACAGATAGAGGAGGAGAATTTATGTCCCATGAGTTTGCCTCTTTTTGTGATGAACATGTCATTAGGAGAGAACTCACTACTCCTTATACTCCAGAGTAAAATGGAGTTGCTAAGAGGAAGAATAGGACAATGGTTGAAATGGCAAGAAGCATGCTAAAAGCTAGAAATGTTCCAAAGAAGTTCTGGTGTGAGGCAGTTGCTACTGCTGTGTATGTCTTGAATAGATCAGCTACAAGAGATGTGTTGAACAAGACATCATTTGAAGTGTGGAGAGAAAAGAAGCCGTCTGTGCAGCATCTGAGAGTATTTGGATGTGTTACCTATGCTCTAATCAACCTGAGATCAAAGCTAGATGAGAAAGCAGAGAAGTGTTTATTCATTGGATATGCCTCTCAATCTAAGGCATACAAGCTGTTTGATCCAATGAAAGGGAGAACCATCATAAGCAAAAATATAGTTTTTAATGAGGAAGTTGAATGGGATTAGATGAAAGATACGTGTGGTGCTGTGACAAAGGAGATCATTACAGTTACCAGCTCTTATAAGGAAGATGGAGCTTTTGATGATACAGATTATGTTGATGATTAGAATATTGAGTCTCCTGCAACTCCAGCAACACAAGTCAGTTCATCCAGCAGTCAGAGATCATCTTCCTGAAGCTCATCTAGTGACTCCCCTCCAAGAAAATTCAGATCTCAAGCTCATCTAGTAAGGGTTGTTCTAACTCTGGCTGCTCAATGGAAGTTGCCAATCTTCCAGCTTGATGTGAAATCATCCTTTTTAAATGGAGAGTTGAAAGTAGAGGTTTTTGTTGAACAACCTTATGGTTTTGTTAAAGATGGAAAAGAGAAGAAAGTCTACAGGCTGCAGAAAACACGGTATGGTTTGAAACAAGCCCCAAGGGCATGGTATAGCAGGATTGACAATTTCTTCTTAGAAAGTGGGTTTGTGAGAAGTGAAAATGAACCAACTCTGCATGTGAAGAGGAAGGACGGAGGTGAGTTCATTGTGGTGTGTTTATTTGTAGATGATATCATATACTTCAGCTCTTCATCAGATATGTTAGATGAGTTCAAAGGAACTATGATGAGAGAATTTGAGATGACAAATCTCAACTTGCTACAGTACTTCTTGGGATTGGAGGTCAAGTAAGGGAAAGATGGCATATTTCTGTGTCAAGAGAAGTATTAAAGAGATCTATTGAAGAAGTTCAAGATCCAGGGATGTGAAGTGGCTCACACACCTATGAATACAAATGAAAAATTGAAGAGAGATGATGGTACAACAAAGGATGATGAGAAGCTGTACAGAAGCCTTGTTGGAGGACTGAATTACCTTACTCATACAAGACCTGATATTACATATTGTTTGAGTGTGGTCTCAAGGTATATGTACAGTCCAACCAAACAACATCTAAGAGCAGCAAAGAGAATTCTCAAGTATGTGGCTAGTACTTTGAAATATGGCATTTGGTATGACAGAGTAGAGAACTTCAAGTTGCAAGGTCACACTGACAGTGACTGGGCTGGGTGCTTGGATGACAGGAAAAGCACTTCAGGCTCTGTGTTTAGCTTGGGTTCGGGGGCTATCACCTGGTGTTCAAAGAAGCAAGAAACCATAGCCTTGTCATCTTCAGAGGCTGAATATGTTGTTGCAGGGGCTGCTGCTGGGCAAGCACTGTGACTAAAGAAGTTGCTGCTGGATTTGGGATAATCACACAGAAGTTGTTGAAGTATGGTTTGACAACAAATCTGCTATAAGTATGAAAAGGAATCCAGCATTTCATGCTTGGACTAAGCACATTGTTGTGCAGCATCCTTTCATCAGGGAGCTTGTGGCTCAAAAAAAGGTGGTGCTCAGGTTCTATGGGACAAATGAGCAGATGCAGATTTGTTTACCAAGGCTTTAAGTGGTGCCAAGCATCTAAATCTTTGTTGAGAAAATTGGGATGAAGGAAATGTGAATTAAGAGGAGGTGTTGAAATATAATTCACACTTTATTTCTAAGTCTAAGTACTTGTTAGTTGGTTATCTTGGTTGTAAAGTTAGTTCAATTTCTGCAGTTTAAGTGTCAGCTTTATTTTGTGACAAACCACTACCTAGGAGCAATGTTAAGTGGGTTAATGGTGTTCAATTTGTAGCTAGCAGTTATGAGGTTATGTAAGGAGGTATGTTTGCAGTTTTATTCAATTAAGGAGAAGTGGCTTTTGCTAAGAATTGTTTGTAGTAACTGTCGAGCTCTTACCCTTCAGTTCTTCTTCTTCTTTGTGTTCACAAAGTCTAAATCTCCCCTACATCGATCAATTGATCCACCATTGCTGTGTCAACACAGGTTTTGGTATACCCAAGCTACCAATAAATTAAAATGTGTTCCAAATATTTAATTAATTATTTAAATATTTTATCTCTCTCACACACACTTGAATTATATGTCGAAATCCATAATTATTTGTAATTGAGTTTTGCCTATATATTTTATCCCTGTGAGAATGAAAGAAGTGTTCTTATTGGTGGAGTCGGATTTGATTTTTACTTAAAAAAAATCTCTCACGCGCCTTGTTCGCTAGCGGGGTGGAGTGTAGGAGATTCAAATATTCAAATATAACAATGCATAACTAGGCTAACTCCCTGTCCCAAACAAATAATACAAGAATCCCCTCCCTTGTAGTAGTAGGGTAATTCAGGATCGAATCCTGATACGGGGATTAGCCTTAAATGGAGATAGAAAAGGCTGAAAATAAATGACAACAAAAGAAATTCAGAAAATTGCAAGAAATTCAGAAAATTAAATGGAAATTAAAACAAATTCAGAAATTGCAAATAAAATCCCTAAAAGATAGGAAGTGGCCTTGACTTCTTCAATCATGGCTCCTAAAGAATAGGTCTTCATGGCTGGCCACTTGAGCACTTAGCAAGGCTGTCAACGGCTAGTATTTGGACCCGGTCTTCACGGAGCAAGGTAGGCACATGTGCTCGGTACAACCTCGGCATCAATCCAAACAAGGGTCCGTGGCTTGGGCTGCGTTGATTCCTTGAGGCCTCGTCGGTTCTTGAGCTAGGGCATAGCTCACAAGAGTGTAAGGCCTTAGCTTGTTGGCTTGGGCTGCATTGATTCCTTGAGGCCTCGTCGGCTCTTGAGCTAGGGCATAGCTCACAAGAGTGTAAGGCCTTAGCTTGGATGGTCCCGCATCAACCTCCCCTTCTTTGAAAGGATTCGACCACGAATCCAAGTTCTTGTCCACGAACTCCCTCTTGGCGGCAAGGAACACTTTTGATGGCACCGACCCTCCACTTTCCTTCTTCTTCTCAAACTCCCCGGCTACTTGAGTAGGGGCCATTGGCTTTAGAGTGAAGTTCCTGCCCTTATACTCAAAGGAATAACGGTTAGTGAAACCATTATGTAAGACTTTTCGATCAAATTGCCATGGACGACCAAAAAGAAAGTGAGAAGCTTGCATAGGTACTATATCACACAAAACATCATCTTCATAATGTCCTAGCTTAAAAGAAACCTTAACTTGCTTATTCACTTTTAATGCACCGCAATCATTCATCCAATGCAATTTATAGGGCCTAGGGTGGTGTATAGTGGAAAGTTGTAGTTTTTCAACCAATTCAGTGCTAGCAAGATTACAACAACTTCCACCATCAATAATGACATTACAAACCTTACCCTTTACTAAGCATCTAGTATGAAATAAGTTCTCTCGTTGGTTATCATCACATGGAGTTGGATTGACATGCAAAGCTCTCCTCACAATCAAACTTTCACCAGGTTCATACTCAATGCCTTCATCATCACAATCATCATAGGAATTTAAGATAGGATCACAATCAAAATGCAAACACTCATCATTTTCATGCTCAATTTCAGAATTGGTGTTGCCTAAGTGATCAACCATGAGAGCTTTCCTATGTGGGCAATCTTTCATCATGTGTCCTCTATCTTGGCACTTAAAACACACAACTTCCCTATTTCGCAAATTAGAAGGGTTAGGGGTACCTCCTTTAGGGTTACCGAGAGGGTTAGGTGGCTTGGCACTCGATATGGCTTGAACTCCTCCTCGATTCCCTTGTTCTCCTCCATTACCGAGACTAGGATTCTCCCTTGGTGCTAGGGCATCTCGGCCATAGGGCTGCGTGCTTGAGCTTCGGTTTCCTTGAGCTCCTAAGCTTCTTGCCTTCAATTTCCTATCAACCTTCACGGCTAAATGTAAGAGATCAATGCTAGTATTATAAGGATAACAATCAACTTCTCTAGCCAAGTAAGGGTGTAGGATTCTTAAGAACCGAGCATTGGTGTCTTCCTCATCTTCTACCACGTTTGCCCTTGCCATAGCCAATTGCATGGCATTGAATGCTTCCTCCACACTCATGGAACCTTGCTTGAGGTTCTCAAGCCGCTGCTTGAGTTCCCTAGCGTAGTGTTGAGGGATGAATCGTGCCCTCATGAGTGCCTTCATTTGTTCCCACGTGGCTACGGGTGCGTCTAGGGCTCTTCTCCTTTCCTTCACAAGGGTATCCCACCATATTAGTGCAAAACCGCTAAATTCAAGGGTGGCTAGTTGTACCTTCTTGTAATCGGTGAAGTTGTGGCAGCTCCAAATGTGCTCGATCTTGGTCTCCCATTCGAGGTAAGTGTCCGGATCGCACTTTCCCTCAAAAGGTGGGATTGTGACCTTGACCTTGCCAACTCCGTCTTGCTCGGGCTCTCGGGGCCTCCGTGGACGGGGTCCTTGTTCATGCCTTCTCGATTGGCGCTCCCATTGATCCTCTTCTTCTTGGAAACCCTCAAAGTGTTCATAGGGCTCAAAGTCATCCTGCACATCACGAAAATGATTAAAACGACCACGCCTCTCACGAGGAGGTGGGTTCTCTTCCGGTGGAGTATTTCGTGCATAAATAGGAGTTCTAGGAGGATCTTCCCGGTTGTCTTGGGTGTGCTCCGGGGGTGGAACGCGGCTGTGATGTCCGGAAGCCGAAGGCTGGCCTTGGGGTGCCCTAGGCATCTCCGTGGACGTCGAAGGGCGTGCCTCTAGGGCTGCCATCCTTTCCATCAACGTCGTGATGTTGTTGTTCATTTTGTTCAACATGTTGAACAACTCCGGGGAAATGGGCTCGGAAGTCTCCGACCTTGGTGATTTGTTACCTATAGTCATCACAACTCAAACAAACACGTAAATAGGTTAAGGTTAGACAAAACAAAAACTTCCTCAAAAGTGTTTGCTCTCGACACTCCTCTCCCTTTGGTGCTGAAATGCTTGTTGTTGCAATTTGTCTTACGATAGTCAATCACTCAAGCTAGTCAAAAGGACAATCAAAAATCCTCTAACCAAAAGAGATTAGCTAGACAATCAATGATAAGGGTCCAAGCTGAAAATTTCAGAAATGAATCAAAGAAAGTGAGATCAAGAGATAATAGAAACAAAGGACAAGAATAAAATGGTAAGAAAGGACTAAGCACAAAACTTGATCAAATCAACCTTGTCTAACCTTCAAACTACAAGCAAGATAGTTGTTGGTAGGCTAAGGATAGGTTGAATGGTAAGATGGTGTTTAGGCTTTCTTGGCTCACAATGGCTCTTGTTCACTTGCAATGCTTACTCTTGCACTTCTCTTGTACACTTAGAACAATCAACAACAATGCAACTCAAATCTGATTTTTTTTTTTTCTAAATTCTTTTTCTTTCTTTCTTCTCTTTTTTTTTTTCACTGTCGACTTCTCTTTCTTTTTTTTTTTGAAGTCTGATTTTTTTTTTTTTGACTTTCAGCAATTAAATAACAAATGAAAAATCTAAAAATGAAAATAAAAGAGACCTTGTAACTAATAGAGCTGTTGGGATGGAAGTGTGGCTAAAAAATAGGAGCTGGAAAAGGGTATGGCTAAAATGTAGGGATTTTTTTGACTTTTTCTTTTGAATTTCAGAAAATAGCAAAAATAGAAGACCAAAAATCTGATTTTTCTTGGTGGTGATGAAAGGGTGGTCGAATGGTGGTCTGATGGTGGTGATAGGGTGGCGGTATGGTGGTGATGAATTGGTGATGGGGTCGGCAGAAGGTAATGCCTAAGCAAACCAACAACAACCAATGCTAATAGTAAGAAAAATCAAACAAAAGAAGAGATGATCAAACCTTGCACTCCAATGGAGTTTTTGAGCTTTTTGATGATGACAATGGAGATGAGACACTTGATGTCGGTAGCCGAAGCTCTGATACCAATTTGATACGGGGATTAGCCGTGGATGTCCCGATCTTTCGACAACAAGCACAAAACAAACAAAGAACACAAGTTAGACAATAATGACTCGACAAAGACTCAAAGGACTCGACAATAGTAATGAAAAAGATAGATAGGGCAGGAGAAAGTCTAGGTAGAACGAGCGAATAGACCCTTGATCCCAATTGAACAAAGTCCTAAACCAACGACTAGCTAACCAATCTCTACGATCTTACACAACCTAGGACGTATCCTAGGAGCACAAGAAAGGGGCTCGTGAAAGCTCGATAGCACCAATCAACTAGCGAAGATCGACACACACAAGACAAACCAAGCAAGATCAATTCACCAAGAATCCTCTCGGTCTCTCTCTTGAATCCTCAAGAAACAATGTGTTTGCAAAGCAATGCTTGTCATTAATCAAATATGGGTCTCCCTAATACAACCGGCCTAGGAGGCTATTTATAGCCTTAAATGGAGATAGAAAAGGCTGAAAATAAATGACAACAAAAGAAATTCAGAAAATTGCAAGAAATTCAGAAAATTAAATGGAAATTAAAACAAATTCAGAAATTGCAAATAAAATCCCTAAAAGATAGGAAGTGGCCTTGACTTCTTCAATCATGGCTCCTAAAGAATAGGTCTTCATGGCTGGCCACTTGAGCACTTAGCAAGGCTGTCAACGGCTAGTATTTGGACCCGGTCTTCACGGAGCAAGGTAGGCACATGTGCTCGGTACAACCTCGACATCAATCCAAACAAGGGTCCGTGGCTTGGGCTGCGTTGATTCCTTGAGGCCTCGTCGGTTCTTGAGCTAGGGCATAGCTCACAAGAGTGTAAGGCCTTAGCTTGTTGGCTTGGGCTGCATTGATTCCTTGAGGCCTCGTCGGCTCTTGAGCTAGGGCATAGCTCACAAGAGTGTAAGGCCTTAGCTTGGATGGTCCCGCATCAAATCCACGAGGAGGTATGTCAGCGCTTCCCTTGTTGTACTCACGATCAAAGCTTCCGACCTCAGAAGACACTCGATATCGAGTATACTGGTCGATATCGAGTATACTGGTCGATATCGACCTCAGTTCTGGTCGATTTCCTAGCGCAGTTCCTGCAGAGAACAAAACAGAAAAGTCGACGTCGAGACAGACCTCGATATCGATGTTAGACCTCGATATCGACCCTTACAGTCGATTTCGATGCTTGTCACAAAAACTGTTTTCGTAACCAATTTGTCGGAAAAGAGTCCGAAGAAAATAGAATGGAGAAGGAAGATGAACAGAAACAAAACTTAAGACTTTTATAAAGAATTTAATTAATTAAAAGGCTTCCAAAGTCGGGGTTTCATGCCACAACGATAACAATGCAAATTTTATGCTAAAGCTATGAAATTTAATGCCTTTCCGTCAAATAACTTTCGTTATCAACACTTAGGTGATTAGAGGCTCTCGCATAATTCCTAAGGGTTACTATCCAATTCATGAGTAATTCAAGTTCACAATATGAGTGGCTTTCGCTTCAATAATGCAAATAATGAATCTCCCTAACTTTCGCAAAGGATCATGCATGGGGTAGAAGACGGAATCGCATAAAAGTCATACCTTTGATGCACTTACCTCACGTTGCTATCGTCGGGATCACCCCGACCCTAGAAGTGGGTTGACTACTCGCTCCTCATCATGCACATCATCATCATTATTGTTGAAAGAAAGCTACTTTGAATTAAAACTTTGAAAGAAAGTACAACCGAACAAGCCACTCCGCTCTCGCTTTACAACTTTCACTCAGCCTTCTCTCTCTCTCTCTACTCGTCACTACTGTAATTGGAACTGAATTGAATACCTAAACTCAGCCCTATTGGCCTCTATTTATAGATGTCGACAAAGACTCGAAACCTTATCTTTATTCTCTAAGATAAAACTAAAACAAAGTAAAAACTTAAATTCCATGGTAACTCAGCCTCCTCATGATAGATCTGGTATGGATGATAAGAAATCTTGACCTTTGGATAGACGTGCAAGCTTCGGATAGAATTCTATCAAAAATCTGAGTCGAATTCCTCTGCTAGCATGGTCGATATCGACCCTAGACATCGATATCGACCCTTTCAAAACTTTATCTCGAGCTTCTCCTTCTCCTACTCGAACTGGCACTCAACTTATATCAATTTGGTCGATCTGGAAGCCTCGATATCGACCTCCAAACGTCGATATCGACTTCTCTGTGTCGACGTGCTCTGTTTCATTTCTTGCTCGATTCCTATGTCTCGGATGCACTCGATGTCGAGGTCCCCAGCCGATTTCGACCTCTTCAGAAGACTTCGAGTTCTTTTTCCGCTCTTCCGAATTCGTCCATTTTTATCCTGTTTTCTGCGAAATCACATAGAAACTCGTGCAAACCCATATATTTGACATTTAAGCGTAAACTACACTATTCCCATGTTTTCCCATTAATATGCATGCAAAAGACAAGTAAAATGGATTCATATGTGCATAGAAAAGATGGCAATTTGCGCGCACATCACGCCTCATCCTCCTCATCTTCTCCGGGCTTCGCTCTCGATCATCGCTCTCTAACTGCATTTTCAATTGTTTTCCTCTTCTGAATAACCGAGTTGTTTGATGCTAGATTGTTAGGTTTTTGAGGGGTTTGAAGCGCAAGCCAATGGGTTTGATCAAGAAGCTATGCAGATTAGTCTCGCTCAATGCAAGTGGCCTTTCTATGGCGCCGTCACTGGTGGTGCGATTGATGGGGCTGGAGTACTTGCAGCCGGATTTGGCCCCTAGGACGCCGGAATCTGGGGCGGAGAAGAAGAGGAAGCTACTCAGGGGGGGCTGGAGAACCTGCTCGGCCTTCCAAGAGAACTTAGTTCTGCTGACGTGGTCCCGACATTGAAGTAGAGCGGGGGCTTGTTGAAGAAGGTGCTTGTGGTAAATTGGTGAAGAAGGGAAGTTGGTGTGTGTAATGGGTGGCACAGGCTACATTGCCTCTTGGCTATTCAAGCTCTTGCTCGTCTGTGGTTGCACTGTTAATGCCACTCTCTTAGCCTTAGTAAGCCTCTTGAGTCTCGATCGCTTGATTAATTTTTTTTTGGTAGAGATCGCTTAATTAATTTAGTACTCCGTACTTAATTTATATCCACTAGATCGATCTCTTAATCTTTCTCTTTAGTAAAGTTAGCTTTTTAGAGGTATTAATGCACATTTAGAAGATAAAAAGTCCAATTAATAAAAACAACAAAATATTAATGCTATTTCTATAAAAAAATGTTTTAGTATACAATTTTTATTATACATAAAGTTTCAATTGATCACGAATTATAAAAGGAGATAAAAAATTTCAAATTAATGACAATAAAAAGATTAATATTTATAAAGATATATTTTTTTAAATTATTTACAAAGATTAATTTATAATACAAAATTATTAAAGTAATTCAACTAATAAATGTAATTTAAATGGATTTAATATTAGTTTAATAAATTAGTAGAAAACATAAAGTAATCTTATAAAAATTACATTCTATATATTAAAGTAAAATTTTGAGATCATTTATTTTAAAAAAAAAATGTTAGTAGGATTATGGTAGTAGTAAAAGTAAAGTTTTCACATTTACAATCTACTTTAATATCAATATACTACATATATTAGTAGGAAAGATAAAGTAAGTTTATTACAATGATATACAAAACTAAGTCTAAAAAACTAGATTAAGTATATATGATATTCACTTTTGATTTTATTAATTTTATTTTTGATTGACTTTCTTTCTTCAAACTTATAAACATATAAAACGCTTCAATAGTAGAAACTTGATAGTCCTGTGCGGTCCGGTGCGGATAATCCACTAGTTGTGTGTATTTTTGTGGTCATGAGCTTGATTAATTAAATTTACAATTTGAATTTGGATTTGATCGAGATTGAGGGATCGAACAATTAATCTTTCGAATAAGTAAATTAACCATCGAATAATACGGAGTAATATTTATACGCAGGCGATCCAAAGAAGGTAGATCACCTGGTTAGTTTGGAAGGAGCAAAAGAGAGGCTTCAACTGTTCCAAGCCGATTTGACACAATGGAGGAGTGGTGAAGAAGGTGACGAGTGGTAAAATTGGTGAGGAGCTAAGATTAATTTAGTTTTCTCATGAAAAAATCTCAAGTGGTTTAGGGTTTTAATACCTGTCGTTCGGGATTTTAATACCAAAATGGTTCATGATTTTTTATACCAAGTGATTCAGGGTTTGAATACCAAGTGATTAAGGGTTTTAATACCAAATGGTTTAAGCCTTTTAACACCAAGTGGTTCAGAATTTTTCACCAAGTGGTTCAGAATTTTTATACCAAGTGGTTCATCACATATAAATAGAAGTGCTTCACGAAGTAAATAATATTGGTTCATGAATCATTTTATTTTAAATAAATAAATAATTAATTAAAAATTAAGCATTGAAAGAAAATAAAAGAAGAATGAAAACTAATGAAAACTTCATGAACCGCTTCTTGATAACTTCATGAATCACTTCTTTATAGCTTCATGAATCACTTCTTTATAGCTTCATGGACCACTTCTTTATAGGTTCATGAACCACTTCTTTATAGGTTCATGAACCACTTCTTTATAGCTTCATGAACCACTTCTTTATAGCTTCGTGAACCACTCTTTATAGTTTCATGAACCACTTCTTTTATAACTTATGAACCTTATGAACCACTACAAATTAAATGGCTGAACCACTTTTTGTTAACCATATGAACCACTTCTTCTTAATTTTTTTTTCAACAAAACATATATAAAGTGGGTGTGTATGTGTAGATAAAATTAAATTACATCCAAATATATATATATATATATATTATATTTTTTTAACAAGTAAAAATGCCAAAAAAATAATTTTTAAAAGTTTATTTCTACATGTGTAAATACATTTTATACTTGGCGCCTGTAATTAATTAGTTTTGTGTGTTAATTAACACGTGTCCATCTGAGAGTGGGGTGTTAATAATTAATTTTTGTGAGTGTTGCTAATTAATTATAGAAGCCGCGTATGCACTGATTTGTAACTCATTTTTATACACGTGAACCACTCAAATCACTTCTTTTTTTATAACTGGTTCATCTCTTCCAACCTGAACCCGGCCATGCCATATATATCAACAAACTATAAAACTGGTGAAACTTGAAAGGATAAGAACAAACAAACAAACAAACAAATGTGGGCACGTTTATGGTTCACACGCCCGCTATTGTGAGAGTGGAGTGGTATTAACGAGTTTAGTTTCACCACAGGGATAACATTATTGGTGACATGTGGTGACAACTCTTTTTTAGTGTCAACATTTTTTACAATTTTTTGTGACAACTTTTCATCAACAAATTCATCCACTTTCAAAGTGTTATTAGTGGTGTCACCACAATAAAAAAGAGTGAAACCACTGCTGTCACCAGAGGAATACCCAAGGACAAGGGGAGACAAAACCTTATATTGGTTAATGCTAAGCAAAAGAACATGTGGTGTCACTACAACAATTAAGGCTTAATGTGGCGGGTTAAAACCGCCACATTAGGCCAAAAAACCGCCACAAAAGACCTATTGTGGCGGTTTTTACCCGCGTCTGTTGCTCGCGTTGCATTAGGTCTAATGTGGCGGTTTTTGTATCTATTGTGGCGGTTTATTATGAAAACTAAAAACTGCCGCAATAGGTAAAATAAACTGCCACAATAGACATATCTAGTGTGGCGGTTATTTCCTATCTATTGTGACATATTCTTTAGCTATTGTGGCGGTTTTTTAACATATAGCTAACGGTTTATAGTTCTATACAAGCGGTTTTAGAGTAATGGAAGCAGTTTTATATTGCCATTCTAATATAAATTTTATCTACTGCAGTGATTTTTGATATTTATGTTTCGTAAAATAATTTGTGAATAATAATTAAATAAAATGTATAATAATAAAATCTAGAATAATAATAAACCGAGATATTTCATCAATTAAAATAAACTATCATATATATATATACACACACATAACCATAGTCTAATCCATTACATCAAAATATTCTCACAAAAGTATCAATATCTAAAATTCATTTACAAAAGAAAACATTTAAGTGTTATCCTAGTTCAAAATATATATACTGAATTCAAGAATAGCATCACTTGTGTACGGAAAGCATTGATCAGCTAGTAGCTTAGGCGAACACCTTGTGTAGTGGAACCACCTTTGTGTAGGCGCAAGCTGAAATAAAAAATGAAACAATAAAGAGGAGGTACGACAGTAAAAAAAAATTCAATGAGGTATTGAAACAAAAAATAAAACAATAAAGAATGCACCAGTAAAGCACGTTTGTAAAGCTTACCAAAGAGGAGGTATGACAATAAAAAACTTAGTGAGGTTGAAGGAAAATATCAGTTGTAGTAGTGCAAAATATGATGGGGCTATGATGGACATAAGGGTGGCAGCGAGTGGACAAAGTATTGAAAAACCTGTACAAGGTGAGGAAGAGAAGCGGATTGGACAAATATGAGTCGTCCAAACACTCTCTGGCAAGTGCCATGCTTCCATGTATACAAAGGATAGAAGGAAAACCGATAAGAGACAAAAGTTATCCACACATATGCTGATGCTATAAAAGTGGTTTCTACTGGTAGTAAGGCCTGGGAAAGACATTTAGAGCATACAAGGCTCTTCCTCTCAATAGATTAAACAGTAGCTCACACCAATCATTTGATTAAAAAAAAAGCAAAGCATCTTAAACCAAAAATTCAGCATACAAACCTTTTCCTCTCAAAATTGTGTGCTTCTAGAAAATTCAGCATATAAACACCAAAAACCAGAGCATCTCAAACCAATCATTTGATAAAAGAAAAAGATATGGAAAACAAGTACACAACCAGATCTAACAAATAAAAAGAGATGGCTAACCTTAGCAGAGCGACATGCCAATAGATTAGGAGTCAAACCCAATGCCCTGAGCTCCCTCACACTATGTTGTGTAGGCTTTGTTTTCTATGGAAAAGAAAAAGGCATCAATAATGGGGATGCAAAACACACACACATATATATACTTCCTCCGTTCGGAAATAAACGATGTTTGACTTTTGTACACGTAGTTTTAGGAGCAAAAAACTATATAAAATCTTATTTATTTTAATTAATTTTTTTCATAGTTTAATATCTATTAGTAATAAGTGTTAAACTGTGAAAAAAATTAATTAAAATAAATAAGATTCCATATAGTTTTTAGATCCTAAAACTACGTGTAGAAAAGTCAAACATCATTTATTTTCGAACGGATGGAGTATATATTATATGCTTCTTTTTTAACAATATATATAATTTTTAGATAAATAAACTAGTACAAGAGATTGAGAGAGAGACTAGAAATAGATAAACACAAGTTGAATTCCTTCTTTATGTATAAAACTACCCCTCTTGCAATAATACAAGGAAACAACTTTCATCAGCTTCTATCAAGTCATCAACCACACATCATAATCACCATCATAAGGTGTAAGAAAGAAGTAACAATAATAATCAATCAACTTTAGAGTTAAAAACAAACAGAAGTGTATTTAATTATCTTTTTCCCACATCTCTTCGGTTTTTCCAAGCCCAAAGTGTGTTCCAAAAATATCTAAAAAGGGAGTAGCAGATCAATTATAGTCCTGCTGATCCAAAATTCTAGTGATGTAAAACTTCATTGGTAAAGCAAGCAAGTAGAATTGTCTAAATTGCCCTAAGCTGCAAAAATAAGCGATGTGCAACTTCATTCGTAAACAGCAACCATGAGGTAAATCAATAAGAATAACTATATTTTCCACATAAATAGTTGAGCAAATGGAATTAAGATGTTCAGTTTTTTAAGTCACTTTAATCCCAAAAGTGATCCACTAAATCCTCAACTCATCATCTACGTTGAAACTAACATCAAGTACGTATGTATGTCACTTCTTACTTTAAGCTTATCTAGCTATAGCCTACTCATTTCATTGTATAAACTTGAACACATGCTAAGTTGCATAATCAGCCATATAAAAATAAAGGAAAAAAAAAAGAGGAGTTAAAAAAGCAATTTCATGCTAGTTTTAGCCTCTTAGTCCTTCGTATTTGTAAAGACCGGAAAATCTAAAATATTATTTTCCTAAGATATTAAATTATGTTCGACGTTAAAATTAAAATTCTAGGAAATTTGAAATTTCCGTCCTCGAACGACTGAATTTTATTAATCCTTCGGAAACGAACTTCTATATAGTTTTGAATTGAGAAATGGATTTTGATTTTCGCTTTCGAGATTGAGCATTAATAAAAAAACTAATTTGAGCTACGAGTATTGATTGAAATCTATTTAATTTTCGATTTATCTTGAAAACGAAATTAAAATTTGATTAAATTTGATTTAGTCGGGATTCGGTCGGGCGAGCCGGTTTCGAGATATTTTTCCGGGCATTCAAAATATCTTGTGGGGACCAAATCTATTTTAATCCTTTTTCTTTTATTCTCTCTCTCTCTCTCTCTCTCCCGGGTTCCTGATGGTCCCCCCTCCACCTCTCTCCCACAGAAGCAGCTGCATCCTTACAGTAAAAGAGAAACAAGGGTGCTCCTTCCTCCCCTTTTCATTTCAAAGCAACCCACACCCCTTATTCTCCTTCTCTCCCTTTGTGTTGCCGAGAGCTGCTGCTCCCAAACCCCCACCATCGTCACCATCACGCTACCACCACCACAGCCACCCACCCCTTGTTCCCCCTCTGTTTCTTGTTCTCGAGCAACACCACTCCACCTCCTCCCTCGTTTCCTAGCAGCCGCCGCGCCCCACCATCATCCTCCCACCTTAACCCTATCGCTGGACGAACCCCCACACATCAGCAGAGAGCCGCCGGAGAGCCGCCCTCGGAGCCCTCGAAGCCGCGACGTCTTCTTCCCCCCGTTCCCCTATTTCACGAAGCAAAAGGTCGGTTTTGGATTCATTTCGTTTTGAGTTCAATCCCTTCAAATCACACTTCCAATCACCTCTTTACCTCTTCTAGACTCAAACCACCTCGGATGTCGGATCCTTGGAGCCTGACCAGCCGCCGGAGCACCCTCGGAGTCGAAGATCCCCGTGATCGGTAATCCCTCTTCCTCCCTCTTTCTCCTCTCGTCGTTTCGTTCATTCCGTGTGGGGTGTGGTCGGGATCTTGGTGTGAACCTCTGGGTGAAATCTCGAGCGGAAAGGGCCACCGGAGGCCGGAGAATCCTCCACTTTCCCGTCGTCTCTCCGTCGTTGAAACAGGGCGGGTGATTGGGGAGGGAGACGGGTTCAGCCCTCTTTTTTTTCTTTCCTTTTCTTGGACCCGGTTTGGCCTTCTTTTTCTTTCTTTTGTCCGGTTCTATTATTTGAAAGGGGAAGGGATCCGAATTTCTGGGCTTGGAATTGGGCTGGATCCGGGTCGGGTCTTGGGCTGGGTTTTTGGTTTCGGTTGGGCTGGGCTTATTTCTGAGTGGGTTTTGGTTATGGGATGTATATATTCTATATGTGTTTAATTTTCGGTTATATATATATATATATATATATATATATATATATATATATATATATATATTATTATTTCTGATTTTAGGGAAAATGAATTTATATATTTATATGTTCTTAAATTATTAATATTTATATATCCAATAAGGTTTAAAAGTGATATTTATTGTTATGGAGTTATAAATATATTTATGGTTTTGTTTTTGAGTTTATATGGATAGTAAGTGTTAAATTGGTTGAATATTATTATAATTTTGGAAATTGGTTATAATTATAATATTCTGGAAATTTATCATTATATATTGTGTTTGTTTTAAAATAATATTAATTGGATTATTTATATATGATGCTTTTATGAGGATTTAAATATGAGAGTTAGGAATTTTTGAAAGTGAATTGTTGGTTTTGATTTATAAGTATTATTTGTGAGATTAGAATTATTTTGGTGATTTAATATTGGGATTTACTTATAATGTTTTTGAAATAAGAAGCATGCCGGAATTATTTTATAACATGATTTTGGGAAATTGACTTTAAGGCTTAAATGTTTAATGTCGGAATTTGGCCAAGTATGATTTGAGAATTATTTTGAATATGAGTTGACTTAATTGGGATTTATGAGTTTGAAAATATGGTTGGTATGATTTTATCAATGGGTTTGATTGAAAGAATGATTTTAGTCGATTTGATCGTATCGGGAAGTTTTTGGAAAACGGTTTTACTATCGGTCGGTTTTGAGGATGTTGAGAACTTGGGTTCGTGTGTATGAATGTTGGTCTGGTAGCTTATGGAAATGGCTTGATGATAGGTGTATATTGCTTATTGGATTGCTTTGGACTTGCATTTTGGCCCTTGCTTGTGTTATCTTGCTGTTCTGCATCAACAGGTAAGTATCCTACGGGACTTACTCAGTAACCTGGACCTCCTGCCTGATGTGTCATGTAATGTGTAGTTTTGTTGCATATAAAAGCATGCCATGTAGTATCATGCTAGGATTGCATTGAACTGAGCATGTGTTTACTTTATGTGTTTGAAACAGAACGGCCGTTATCTGTGATAGTTCTAGAGTCTTTGCTAGGGTCATAGGGTAGCCCAGCCCCATCGGGTGCCCTGAGTCTATCGAGTCGATATGAGCATGATATGATAGCCCAGCACCATCGGGCAAGAGATGAGATGATATGATACGATTAGCCCAGCACCATCGGGCATGTTTTATTTATTTTATGATATGATGATGAGATATGATATGATGATGTGATATGATATGATATGATGATACCGTGGTGAAGTGCACCACCACGAAGAGAGTGCTATGCTATAGCCCGAACTGGCCAGTCTCTGCACTAACGGGGAGGGGTGCAGAGGTAGGAGAGGGATATTCCACTTGGCATTGTCTTGGGCCATTTACAGTTCTTTTCCGCATATTACATATACTAGGAGCATGATAGTGTGATTTAAATCTTGTACCGCATTAGTCATCTTTTGTTTAGGCATAGGCATGTTATGTGGCCTCAGCGCGGTCAGAGGACCCGCAGGCGATCACCAGGCCTGACTTCGTGGATAGTGTTAGGTACCGCTCTTGTTGCTCCATGCTTCTGTGACGGGGAAATCTTTTGGCGAATCGAGGAATCCGGCTAACATATTCTAACTTGACAAATGGCAAATCACCCACCTTGTTTTGGTTTTGACCCGGCTCTGCCGTGGCTTTTGTATCTGAACCGCACTTTCGCTTTATTTTCGTTTAAATTGTATTTCTGAGACTTCGACTGATTAGAGGTTTGAAACCTCGACCCGTGCCTGAATTGCAACATCCGAACGAAGGTATCCGACCTTCGAAATGTATCCCGGATATTTATATCCGGGCCGTTACAAAGTTGGTATCAGAGCCAGGTTATGCAATTCGGGTACGCAAGGGTCGGGTGTATGTTTTGGAAAAAACCGCCCACGGATTTCGAAGATTTGAAAGCATTTTAAAAGGGCAAAATGAACTTAATATGTCTAACTCAATTGGACTAAGTAATGAACTTGACTTGTTATAAAAGAGGAGAACCGACTAATAAGGGATCGAGTGGGTAGAAACGGCGTTAGACCATCCCTTTTGGATGTAGTCGGAAATGGGTAGGTGAAATACTAGCTTGTTCTTTACAGATGGGTCGGGATGACTTCAAGGAGATCATTGTAACTGCCATTGACTGATTCTATGTTGAGTGTTTGATATGCTAAAGATTGTTTGGTATGCCCTAACTATGTGATGAATATTGAACTATTTGTGCGAATGGAATAGTGGGAGTACCCTCCTTCTTATATGGTTAAGCTCAGCTTTTGTGGAACTGCCCCTTTCCTTATGAACCCTTTTGACAATTCAATCGAGTCCTCCCTTCGAATATCGGTCTTCCACGGGAATTGGGTTGGTAAACACATGGTGCCAGGAATCATGATTGAATATAGAGGCTGTCCGAGAGAGTATTGGAAGACGGTCCTTGATGAAATTCCGAGCTAGAGAGTGAGATGTTCACGAGGCTGTCGTTATCAATTCTTATGACGATCCATCAGTGTCCTCTTGTCACGGAAAATTCGTATCCGAGTCCCACGGGAAAAAGGGGTAATGAGTCAGTTGGGAAAAGTCAATGTTGCCCTTATGGACTTCCATCGGGTTATCTTGATTACTCTGTCCACGAATATGTGATTCTATATGCATTACTCCTTGATCAACAGTTTGATCCTTAGTTTGAAAAATTGTGCTTATGTGCCTTAATGTTCATAATGACTATTGTATGGGTTCGAGCTACATTTATCATATCCAAATCATCCCGACATGATTTACTTAGTATATTGCATCGTCATACTAGGGCACGAATAAATAGGTCATATGCTAGGATGTCGTCTAATTGATGTCCTTCTTGTGAATAGGTTCATGATAGTGTGATAGTTCGGTTCTAATATCATGATAGAGTGAGTCCCTTACTTGATGGATACATGTTATAAATTCATGTCGACCTGCCTTGTATGCTACGTAATCCTCAGTAACTGTTATGATGATGATCCTTAATGTAAATTCGTGGTTGTATGACACCCCGTATCCATGCTGGTCATATTGCTTAAGTCTCGTTTTGTGTCTTGCCCTCTATCATGATTGCATGTTGTTATAGCATGTTTACTTAGCATATTGATCGTATGATTGATCGAAAACATGAACCACATGATATGAGTATATGATTGTGCTCCTTCTGAATTAGGTCCATGATAGTGTGATCGACTCTACCTTACATGAATGCCTAATAAGATGTGCTCTTTAACATGCTAGCCGATGATGCCTCGATGCTTATCGTTCATTTTGTGACAAGAATCTATAGCATGCCCATCTATTCCGAATTCGTCAGATTGACTATTGTTGATTATTTTGCAAGTTAAATATTGGGTGCGATTAGTTGTGCTGAACGGAGAATATGTGTTATAATTGAACCTTGAGGAATGCATGTTTGGTCATATTATGTGTTGATTCGAGCTCATGTCCCCATATTCTAGTCGTGTCGCCATGTTGCTTAGACTTGCTCTATACCTCGCTACACTTCCTCTCCTGGGTCTGTATTATTGGAATGTGATTGAATTGAAGTCTTGCGTAGTGCCGAGTAATCGATCAAGTGCATGTATGTACCATATGTTATACTGAGCCGTTAGTAACATGTCGGGCCCTTGGTTGTGACTTGTGCGAGTTCTACTTTGCCTACCTTATTGTTGATTCTCTCTTGAACTAGGTCCTTGATAGTGTGGCTCTTTCCTCTTCCCGTTCTCTTAACATGTTTCACTCGTCTTAATTAGCTTAATATTGAATTCGATGATTGACTAGCCTTCCGTAATGGTTGAACCTAGCATGCTTGAATGGTTAAAATGTCTACTACTCTATGTTATTCTCCCGTGTTTGCATGAACCTATGATTTGACACCCCGCTTGATCACACACCACTCTATATCTTGATTTTGCATACACATGACGCATGAATACCGTAATGAATCTAATTGAATTACTCTAATTCTACTCATGTTCGATGTGTGCTATTAGTATCAGGTAGGGCTTATGATTCCAATATGACCCGCTAAATGATCACGTGTTATACTTGTTCTATGAGGTGACAACTACTGTACCATATATGTACTCTATGATGGTTCGCACTTAGCATGATTATAATCTAGCACCCATGATGTCCTTCTTGTACTTTTGATGATGCCTCATGTTTCGTGAATATTATGTTGAACTCCTCTTAATGACTCTTGACTATACTCGTGTCACATTATATATCGCTAGTATCATGTAGGACCCATGCTCTCTAGATGTATCTCGTCATATGATTCCGTGCCATGCTTGACCTAATATATGATCATTGTGAGATAGTTACTATGTTGCCCTTTATATATGATCTCGTATGATGCATACACCAAACTTGTGCATTGTTCGTATATGTGATAATTATTATGCCACTCTTATGTGTTCTCGTATGACGCTTCATCTGATTGCTATAATATACCTTGCCATGATATATTTGGACTCAATTGTTGATAAGTATACCATGTACCTACATTGTTCATATACATGATGCTCGTTATCTTCATTAAAATTCCGCATGACTTCATATCATATATGATCATTGCTGATTCCGTCTATCTTGCTTGAAGATTGCTAGGCATATCTGTTTCCATGGAACACTATAATGTTAGCTTGTTTCACAAACACCAGCGTAGGACTTGATTGTGTCTTTGATATGAATATGAATGTTTCCCCGAGATAGGTACATGCTAGTATGGATTAATGTGATGGATATGCTCTATGATGAATTCGTGCGTGTTTGTCACAACTGTAACCTAATAGACCTTCTTAAGGGCATCGTTACTATTCCCGAGTCGGAGTCTTGTCTCTAGTCATGTCGTTTATATCTTTGGTCTATTCCGTCTCCGAAAGAGACAATGGGTCGTCCGCTCTTGTCACTCCCCTATCTCCGCTAACTTAAACTCCTACGCGTTACCTTGGATGAGCGACCGCATGGAAAAAGGGATCGGGAAGTCGAATAGCGATAGAGCAGCGCAGCAGAAGTGTGGGCCCATAACCCACGGGCCTCAGGATTGATAATGTCTAAGGAACAAGCTCGTTTCGAGGATCACGATTGTTGAGTACGATATGACTTGCAGGTGGGAACGTCCTCTTTTCGAATTGCTAACCCTTTCTGAGCTTGTTGATGATGATATTGCACTGACTGATGTTGAAAGCTGCTTGTTGATGTGATGACTGTTGCTTGACTGTCTGTTGACTGTGATGATATGATTCGATGCCTTACAATCCTAATGTGCTTTGATGACTTAATGTGATGCTACTCTAAGATGCCAAGCATGATTTAAATTCCTTGCCTATAATGTGAACTGCAAATGCTGAGAACCTGAACTGTTTATTAGATGTGGTTATGATGAGGTGTGCTAGCTTGACTTGATTAGGTTCATATATGATGTTTTGCAATACTTATTGAGCAAGACAGTAAGTTGAGACTTTAAACCCAGTTGCAATGCGTAAATGATGAGCTAATGATGCTATTGATAAATGCTGATTGATATGATATAGCCCTTCTGTGTAATAATGTCCATGATTACTTCTTCTTGAAACATGTGAGTGAGGTATCTTGGTAAAATGGTTAGAGAGCGGTTAAGGAAATCGAGTGGTTGGTATGATGTGATGGTCTTCTTGATTATGTGATTTATTAATATGTACTGGCATGATGCTAGATAGCAACCATGATAAACCTGTATGGCATGATATTACATGTTGATATGCAATACTGAGTTAAAATTGGTAGTGACAACTATGAACATGATATAATGATCCATTGCTATCCTGCTATGTTGTTCTAAAAGCATGTTATAATGTGTTGAATGAATCATGAGATGATGATACGATGTTATGTGGAAGCATGATGTTATGCTATATGGTTGATATGCCTGATTATGAATAGGAAAGTGATGAATCTGACTTGGAGCATAGATATGACTTATGTGTATATATGAGATGGTGGTGCATGACTGCTATTAATCATTGTATGGCATTGTGATGAGCTAAGATGATGTCTGGGAAACATGATGACATTTTGATGTTGATATATTGTTCGATCCCCCCTTTTTGGTTGAATCTTAATGGCATGATTTTGTTGGATTGATGTGATAATATGTTATGATAATGCGAGATAGAAATTGGATAGGATGACTATGTGAAATTATGCTTTACATGAGACCCCTTGTTATGACTGGTTCTACTAGTGTGCGATGTTGAGATGCGATCGTGAGATTTGACTTGTAGTAGTGTACTGACTCCATGACACCTAACCTCTTTGATCTCTTGACCTGTGTGCTGATATGATTATGAGAATTCGATGATACACTTGGGATGCCTTCGGTATGATATAGATATACTTTATGACTCGTGATATGACGTTGAGATGTTGTTGTTGCTTTTGATGTGTTTGAAAGAATGATATACTTTATGCTATGGGTAAACATGTTACAAGGTTGAGATGTCGACACTACTAGAATTTTGTTCATAGACATCGGGTATAAACCGATGTCAATCAAAAAAAAATTCGACGTGTTAGTAGGTGGCGTTAAAAATCCAAACTTTACGACATCGGTTTATGACCGATGTCTATAATGACTTATAACATCGTTTCTCTTTGTAATATCGACTTAAATGCATGAATATAATTACATTTTGATTGATTCACTAAATGTCAAAATATTATTATTTTGCATTTATAGCTATCTAAAGATATGTAGAGCAATAAAAATAAGCACATTAACATCGATATTTTTTTCCAAAAACAATGTTGTAATATCTTATTTACATCAGTTATAGGTGATTTATTTCATTTTTATTAATTTTTCCTTTGTATTTTGTCTTGTTATTTCTTTTAAAAAATAGTATACCACATTCAATATTTATATAGACAATGTTATATGTATATATTTAAATCAGTATATTTGAAAGAAATGACGTCTAAAAAGATTACAACATCATTTTCTTTATAAATAACAATGTATAATTTCCCAAAAGACATCAGTTTTATTAATCGTTTTGTTGTGATTCAATCCATTTTAAAATCGTTTTTTATTCTATTAAATGATGTCTCATTTCCTGTTTGTATCCATTAATAGGCTACTTCTCAAATAATCAAAAAATGAAGCATTCAATAATGTTCTATCTATTAGTATCTGTTCATATTATCTACATGCATATATTTTGCTTAGTATTACACAAACTAAAAGAAAGGACAACGACTTCAGTTGAGTAAGCTTCTTCCATCATCCAAGTAGAATTACGGGCAGACTTCATTGCTTGAGCTTCATCGTCAAAAATCCTCAAACATGAGCAAAATCATTGTTTCTGAACAAAGGAAAGTATGTGCGAGTTATTGAGTAATAGTTAGTAATTGCAAGATGGCATAATACAAACTATTCAAGCATACCACTTTGCCAAGCAATTCAGCCCTCTCTCCAGTTTCTTGTGTGCGCCCTTGATGCCTTAGGAAGTACTTGTCAAGACTTGTGTGTACCACTTTATCAAGACTATCTTTAAGAGAATTTGCCTCTTCAAAAACTTGTTTCACCTTTCTGTGCAAATAGTTCCAATTTAGAAGAGATAGGAACACAATGGCAGTACGTAGAAGAAGAAGCAAATCCATTTTGCATTCTCATATGACCAGATATATAATCATTTCAATTTGGCAGATAACACTACTAAGAACATTCAAAACAACACCCGTTGTCTGCTACTCTTGATTTAAGTTCTCATGCATACAAATTCTTTTATCTTCATAAATTAATAGCAAAACACAAAACCAAAGAGATTAGTAGGCTATTTAAAGGAGAGTGCTGAACGGTGTGAAACTGAATGTTGAGAACTCATTCGGCTACCAAAGACAACACTGTCGATAGTATCGGTAGCCCCAAATGAGAGACTTGTGGGAGTAGATCGAGTGTCTGTAGAAACAAAATTAATTCAGTTTCAGCCCTATTGAAGACATCTGCGTCCTCTAAAGAGGGATTTCAGGTAAAAACATAGGTGAAAAGAAGTTCACAACTCACTTAATGCAATATCATTTCTCATTACTTACCCATGTAGGTTTGTAGGTTATATGGGTAAGTAATGAGAAATGATTTTGCATTAAGTGAGTTTTGAACTTCTTTTCACCTATCAATTCTAGTTCCAAAGCCTAAACAGGAAAATAGGAATTAAAGAGTTTTAATAAGCACCAAAGCTGACCTTAGGTTGCAAACCAAGAAGACCCAAAGATGTCTTCAAGTTACTGAAACTCACTCTTAATGGTTAAGGGACAAGACTTTCTACAGGGATATCTTAAGTTCAAGCCTTAAACAACTCTCTCGGGCGAGAATAATGACCTACAACATTTCAGAAAAAAAAAAGCCCTTGAGAAAAAGAAATGGCATTAGCTAAAATGCAAAAAATAGTAAAGACTCATAGTCAATAAAATAGAATGCATACGGGCGTACATAAGGTCTTTTCATAGACTTTCTAGATACATGGACCATGAAAAAGTGAGATTATAGAATAGAAAACAAAAGAAAATTATATAAGGACAAACTTATATTGGACAACCAAAGATATTGATCAAAAGTTCTTACCAATTGTTTTTAGAGGTCTCTGGATCAATTAAAATCAACAATAAGTAGAATAAACATCAGACAATATCATGACTGCGAGGGCCGGGAAGTATTAAAAAATTAGAAATAAAATCTAGCTCCATTAGCATTGAGTTTGAACAAAGATATTGATTAACTATCACACAGTACAAACCTGAGAAGCAAGTAAATATGTAGATTAGGAACTACTCATAGATTTATCCCACTCCTAAATGATAAATAAATAATAATAGGAACTTGGAATATAATCACCTTGTGTGTTCGGAGTATAGGATCATTGACCATGAGACCTGCAATTTCTTCGTAAACTATTAAGTACAATGAAGCACGATTAAAAACAAATTATTGAGATCTCTTGAATAAAAAAAGGTGCATTACAACAAAAGCAATGGAGTACCTTGGATGGTTGCAGAGTCTCCTTGAGGACGAATAATTTTTCACCTATAAGATTGTCATATCCAACACAGACAAATTCGTACATAGTCGCTCTAGCCATTCCATCAGTACGTAACGACCACTGGTCCAGTGACCTGCCAGTTTTTCATTAAAAAAAGAATGTCATGAAATGATGCGATTTCGTAACAGGTTGATCGTCTGGATTAGTAATTTAGTATAAATTCAACAATATTCTGTCAAAACTACTGTACAACAGTAACGACGATCAGGACTTTCACTTATTAATCATCAAGAAAGCAAACAGATTCGAATTAATCGAAATCGATGAATTAATATTGGCATTACAAATCGAAATTTCTAATCTACTATATAAATGTACCCCAAAGGCTCAAATTCAACAAGCAGGCAACATAGTATAGGAAATTTTGTGATGACATAATGTAATATTATCATCCCTTTTTCTCCACATTAATCATTCAAACTTCAGCAGGAAAGATGTAGAAACATAAATTATTCAGCTAAGGTGACTAACATAATAAAATATCAACCATTCAGGCAACATTCATTCCAAACAGATCATCCCTTGGATCAGGCAGAGAAGAGGAATTTTTCAGATGGGTCGCCATAAAGGCTGTCAAAATTCATGCGGAGAATATGTAGGAGGTTCTTGTGGTAAGGAACATTACCTTTTCTGCACCTAAAAGAATAAATGTTGGCATATTATATGCAAACCCAATGCAGTGTGTGCCAATGGGATTCTCCAAGCTCTTTAGGGTATCACAGAGAGCTCAGCTTGGAGTAATCTAAAAAAGAGCTTGCACATAAGTTAGTTAGAAATAGCAATTTGGGAGACAACATGAGTGGAAGAATCAAACCAAGCAAAATATGGTTGAATAAACTCACATCTCCCACTTGCACTGTTAATGAATAACCAAATCCTTTTTTAATTCTCAATCCTATAAAGATAAAGTAATGGACCAAGAACCTGGTTGTTGTATTCTTCATCTATATATATCTTGTCCAAGGAAGATTCTAGTGGATGACCTTGATTTTGTTTGATGCTTCAAATCCATCCAATTGGTTCAGAAGCTCCAACAGTCCTCTGTCCTTCACTATCATCATTACCAGAGACCGACCCCATTCTAGAGGATCATATACTGTCTATCTCATCCATGGAAATAATTGATGGAGCATGTTCTCTGTAGAAAAGGAGAAAAAATATTAAGAGAATAACCCAATAGTGCATTTTTGTTTTTGAAAAATAATAATAGAAAGGCATGGAAGATTCCTAAGCAATGGTCTTCCAAAGCTATCTCAAAAGGACAAAAAGTCAAACCAGTATCATCATAAAATAAACAGGAACTTAACATTGGCTTCGTTGGAGAAATGCTTTTCAAGTATCAAGAGATCTGTAATGCACTAGAAAGGTGGTTCTCTTCTCACATGCTTCATTTCAAACACCAGTAAATTTATCCAAGTGTATACATACTTCTACGACAGAAAGCCAAATATCAAATTATGCCTCTTATTTCAAGGAGATCATATCAAATATCACTGATATAAAATAAAGCATGAAAAATCAAACAGAACTTGGCCATTACGAAGAGCTCCCTGGCCATTCAGGAACCTTCTCCAATGTACTTTTGAACCAGCTCGGATCCTGAAACCCTAATGAAGGTACAATCTGCAGTGTGATGAGCAACAACCCTTGCCAAGAGAGTTTTTCCACTACCAGGTGGACCATAAAGCAGGAATCCTTAAAACAAAATGAATAAACTTTGGAGTTGGAATAATATTATCAAATCAGTGGAGCACAATAAAGATGAAAGATTAACCGGAGAGAAAAACAAACCTTAAGGATAAGAACAAATGTTGGATGAACATCTTCAATATCATCCATTACTGCCTTTCTCGACTTCTCAATTGGATGAAAAACCCTAGAATTAGAGGCTCTTCGCTCCCTTGATACCCCGTACTTTCTATCTCGTACGTATAGAAGGAGCGAATTTGGGTCGGTGAAGGAGACGAGAAGTCGTACATATAGGAACAGAAATAGGCTTTCCACAGCTCTCATATGTACATATGGTAAGAGAAACAGATCTAGAATCTAGAATCGGAGAGGGTTAGGAAAGAAACAGATCTAGAAAGAGAGAGAGAGGAAGAGAGATGGGGGAAATGGATATTTAGGGCTCTTCAACAAATCTGGAGAAAAGGGATGGATGGATGAATACGAACCCCTGCGACCCATGGCAAAGGAGCCACCACGGCAGCCGCCGAGAGGGCTAAGCTGGGCGGTGAGCAGCCTGTCGTCGGAATCGCTAAGAGCACTAAGCTTGCTCACTTTACCCTGGTGAGATGGAAGAGATGATCTAAATCGAAAATGTGGAATTCGGGGATTTTTTTTGTTTCTAAGTGTTGGGATTTGGTTTTTGATTTTAGGTGAAAATACAAATTTAAAAATTTTTGGATAAGTGTTGGGATGGCGGTTTCTTTACCGCTTTTGTTTTATTTTGGCCAAGTGTTTGAAATTTTAACTATGTCTATTCCGCGCGGCTGTTTTCTTTTTTTTTTAAATGAAATTTTAACATTGTCTAGTAAATGGAGTCGATGTATCTAAACCCTATAACTTCAATAAATTTTAAACCGATGTTATACATATTTTTAACATCATGCGTTTTTCTGACCGATATAAAAGACATGATGTCTATTAACACAATTCTAGTAGTGCGATTGGTTGAGATTTTCATGATTGATGTTGAGATTGCCATATGAGAAATGGTTGACGATGTTATGAGTCGATGAGTTGATTATTCATGTGCATATTGAGTTGAGGATGATGATAGAATGATTTTGGAACCTAGGAAGAGAATATGGGATTAGCCCTTAGAGGTGGATGACTCCACCTCCTACCTTCTGAATTTGAGTGATTGGTATGCGAGAAGCTGATTTGGTTTTCGGGAGATTTTTGACAAAATCTTGATTTGAAAGGCTTTGACTTGTTTTGGTGTAAGGTTGCTTGATTAAAAATTGAATTTGAAGAATTTGAACGGTTTTGAAAATGGCCAACTTTGGGATTTAAAGGGGTGAGAGTTTCAATGATTTGGATGACAATCTTTCATTTTCAAAACACTTTGAGGTTTACGAACTGAATTTACATTATGACGTCTCACGAAGTGGATACAAGCATTGTATAGGGGTGCTTATAGATTGCTTGCTAAGACCTAGTCGGACGCTATAATGCTTTTAGAGTTGTGACGCTTCCGAAAAGTCGAAGCTAGGATGTGATAGGGGCGCTTATCGCACACTCGACAAGGCCCATTTGGAGATGTCACGACCGTGACCAGGATGTTGTGAGAATCTCGGAAGACGCAACCGAGACGATTACAAGATCCTTGGACATGGTCCTCGGACTCACCGATTTTAAAACTTCATCCCCTTTGCTTTGAAATGGTTTTAGTCTCGGGGACGAGACTTGTTTTTAGAGGTGGATGAATGTAAAGACCGGAAAATCTAAAATATTATTTTCCTAAGATATTAAATTATGTTCGACGTTAAAATTAAAATTCTAGGAAATTTGAAATTTCCGTCCTCGAACGACTGAATTTTATTAATCCTTCGGAAACGAACTTCTATATAGTTTTGAATTGAGAAATGGATTTTGAATTTCGCTTTCGAGATTGAGCATTAATAAAAACTAATTTGAGCTACGAGTATTGATTGAAATCTATTTAATTTTCGATTTATCTTGAAAACGAAATTAAAATTTGATTAAATTTGATTTAGTCGGGATTCGGTCGGGCGAGCCGGTTTCGAGATATTTTTCCGGGCATTCAAAATATCTTGTGGGGACCAAATCTATTTTAATCCTTTTTCTTTTATTTTCTCTCTCTCTCTCTCTCTCTCTCCCGGGTTCCTGATGGTCCCCCCCCCCCCCCCCACCTCTCTCCCACAGAAGCAGCTGCATCCTTACAGTAAAAGAGAAACAAGGGTGCTCCTTCCTCCCCTTTTCATTTCAAAGCAACCCACACCCCTTACTCTCCTTCTCTCCCTTTGTGTTGCCGAGAGCTGCTGCTCCCAAACCCCCACCATCATCACCATCACGCTACCACCACCACAGCCGCCCACCCCTTGTTCCCCCTCTGTTTCTTGTTCTCGAGCAACACCACTCCACCTCCTCCCTCGTTTCCTAGCAGCCGCCGCGCCCCACCATCATCCTCCCACCTTAACCCTGTCGCTGGACGAACCCCCACACATCAGCAGAGAGCCGCCGGAGAGCCGTCCTCGGAGCCCTCGAAGCCGCGACGTCTTCTTCCCCCCGTTCCCCTGTTTCACGAAGCAAAAGGTCGGTTTTGGATTCATTTCGTTTTGAGTTCTATCCCTTCAAATCACACTTCCAATCACCTCTTTACCTCTTCTAGACTCAAACCACCTCGGATGTCGGATCCTTGGAGCCTGACCAGCCGCCGGAGCACCCTCGGAGTCGAAGATCCCCGTGATCGGTAATCCCTCTTCCTCCCTCTTTCTCCTCTCGTCGTTTCGTTCATTTCGTGTGGGGTGTGGTCGAGATCTTGGTGTGAACCTCTGGGTGAAATCTCGAGCGGAAAGGGCCACTGGAGGCCGGATAATCCTCCACTTTCCCGTCGTCTCTCCGTCGTTGAAACAGGGCGGGTGATTGGGGAGGGGAACGGGTTCAGCCCTCTTTTTTTTCTTTCCTTTTCTTGGACCCGGTTTGGCCTTCTTTTTCTTTCTTTTGTCCGGTTCTGTTATTTGAAAGGGGAAGGGATCCGAATTTCTGGGCTTGGGATTGGGCTGGATCCGGGTCGGGTCTTGGGCTGGGTTTTTGGTTTCGGTTGGGTTGGGCTTATTTCTGAGTGGGTTTTGGTTATGGGATGTATATATATATATGTGTTTAATTTTAGGTTATAGATATATATATATATATATATATATACATATATATATATATATATATATGATATATGTTTATTATTTCTAATTTTAGGGAAAATGAATTTATATATTTATATGTTCTTAAATTATTAATATTTATATATCTAATAAGGTTTAAAAGTGATATTTATTGTTATGGAGTTATAAATATATTTATGGTTTTGTTTTTGAGTTTATATGGATAGTAAGTGTTAAATTGGTTGAATATTATTATAATTTTGGAAATTGGTTATAATTATAATATTTTGGAAATTTATCATTATATATTGTGTTTGTTTTAAAATAATATTAATTGGATTATTTATATATGATGCTTTTATGAGGATTTAAATATGAGAGTTAGGAATTTTTGAAAGTGAATTGTTGGTTTTGATTTATAAGTATTATTTGTGAGATTAGAATTATTTTGGTGATTTAATATTGAGATTTACTTATAATGTTTTTGAAATAAGAAGCATGCCGGAATTATTTTATAACATGATTTTGGGAAATTGACTTTAAGGCTTAAATGTTTAATGTCGGAATTTGGCCAAGTATGATTTGAGAATTATTTTGAATATGAGTTGACTTAATTGGGATTTATGAGTTTGAAAATATGGTTGGTATGATTTTATCAATGGGTTTGATTGAAAGAATGATTTTAGTCGATTTGATCGTATCGGGAAGTTTTTGGAAAACGGTTTTACTATCGGTCGGTTTTGAGGATGTTGAGAACTTGGGTTCGTGTGTATGAATGTTGGTCTGGTAGCTTATGGAAATGGCTTGATGATAGGTGTATATTGCTTATTGGATTGCTTTGGACTTGCATTTTGGCCCTTGCTTGTGTTATCTTGCTGTTCTGCATCAACAGGTAAGTATCCTACGGGACTTACTCAGTAACCTGGACCTCCTGCCTGATGTGTCATGTAATGTGTAGTTTTGTTGCATATAAAAGCATGCCATGTAGTATCATGCTAGGATTGCATTGAACTGAGCATGTGTTTACTTTATGTGTTTGAAACAGAACGGCCGTTATCTGTGATAGTTCTAGAGTCTTTGCTAGGGTCATAGGGTAGCCCAGCCCCATCGGGTGCCCTGAGTCTATCGAGTCGATATGAGCATGATATGATAGCCCAGCACCATCGGGCAAGAGATGAGATGATATGATACGATTAGCCCAGCACCATCGGGCATGTTTTATTTATTTTATGATATGATGATGAGATATGATATGATGATGTGATATGATATGATATGATGATACCGTGGTGAAGTGCACCACCACGAAGAGAGTGCTATGCTATAGCCCGAACTGGCCAGTCTCTGCACTAACGGGGAGGGGTGCAGAGGTAGGAGAGGGATATTCCACTTGGCATTGTCTTGGGCCATTTACAGTTCTTTTCCGCATATTACATATACTAGGAGCATGATAGTGTGATTTAAATCTTGTACCGCATTAGTCATCTTTTGTTTAGGCATAGGCATGTTATGTGGCCTCAGCGCGGTCAGAGGACCCGCAGGCGATCACCAGGCCTGACTTCGTGGATAGTGTGAGGTACCGCTCTTGTTGCTCCATGCTTCTGTGACGGGGAAATCTTTTGGCGAATCGAGGAATCCGGCTAACATATTCTAACTTGACAAATGGCAAATCACCCACCTTGTTTTGGTTTTGACCCGGCTCTGCCGTGGCTTTTGTATTTGAACCGCACTTCCGCTTTATTTTCGTTTAAATTGTATTTCTAAGACTTCGACTGATTAGAGGTTTGAAACCTCGACCCGTGCCTGAATTGCAACATCCGAACGAAGGTATCCGACCTTCGAAACGTATCCCAGATATTTATATCCGGGCCGTTACAGTATTCGCCATTCTTAAAGCAAGCAAGTAGAGCGCATAGCACAAAGCAGTGTCATTGTGTACTAGAAAGGCAGCATACCTCTTCGCAATCATAATCAAATTAGCAATCTCTTGCCCAACTAAACAACATCCGAATCCAACTATTCCGTAAAGAACGCCATCAGAATGCAAATCGGACAGAAGTTGAATGCAAAAACTAAAATTTCAGTTTTAAAGCAATTCTATATATAGTACAGAGTATCAAAGTGTTACCTTAAAGAAGTATGTGGCAATCCGCTGTTTTACAGCCTGCTCGAAAGATCTAAGGTGCTCGACGAAATGCCTCTAAGGTGCTCATTAATAAAGATTACCGGTCTTCCTGGTTTAAAGACACATTCATTTTGGGATGAAAATCAAAGTTCATTGATAAATAAAAATGTATTGCAGATTGACATGAATTCCATTTGAGGAAATCAGCAATGGCTTCTAAAGAGGACCAAACAATACTTACAATATGCAAAAAGGTAACTTATTTGGGTGTTCAAACTAGAGAATGCTTGAACCATTAAGCAAACAAGCAACTACTATAGGTGTTTATTTCCTGCTCAATAGACAAGCCAAATAAATCTATTGTGTAGGTAGATAAATTGAATGCACATATGTGTATGCACCACCAAAAAAGAGAACTCCAGGTCAACTCTAAATCTTTAATATATGGCCTTTTGGGTTGACAGAGGAATAGGTGAAAAATGAACAAATAATTAAGAGATGAAATGTTTGATTCATTTGAGATTTGCTTGGTCAAGACAGTTGAATATTTTATGTTGTAAGCCATTAATGTAGCCTTAAGCTTGCAGAATTCATCACTTGGAAGTTGATACTTTGCTTGTTGGACTGTTACTTCGATGCCCTTGAAGAACCCGAGCTCAATACATTCAAGGTAAATAATCTTTTTTAACTAATTTATTCAAGTACTTTTTTCCTACCTTATCTAAATTGGAAAAAACGAATGATTCCCTATGAAATATGTATTCCTTTGGTATAAAAAAGTATGTCACATAAAACAGGTTAATTTCACCAAGACCAAGAAGGACATCCTACCCCGGCGCCTTCACCCCCCACATGCTCCCAAAAGCTCCTCCCTCAATTCGTCGACAAGTCCGTCTAGCTCAAGGCAAAGGACGTGGACATCATCGCTTGCCTTTCCGTGAACGATGCCTTCGTAATGAGAGTTTGGAAGGAGGATTTGATGATCGATGGCGAGGATTTGCTCCTCGGTGACAAGAATTTGGAATTTACGAAGGTGATTGGGGTTGAGCTTGACCTTAGCAACAGGAGGGCTTTCAAAGAGTGGAGATCTGCATTTTGCTCTTAATTTGATCCGAGAATTAAAGGTTTTTTTTTGTATTAAAGAGATTTAAGATTTTATACAAATAAGGTTAACATATGCATATTTCTGATCAATTTATAGCTTATCATAATGTGCTGATATGTGCTTATTGTTCCCGAGAAACGAGAAATCTACTGTATAAAGACTCAAAGGTGACAATATTAATCTTATTAACTCAATTTCTGCCAAGTGGAAGAGTCCTTGGGAGACCGAGATGATCGTTACGAATATCTTATAACTTCTCCGACACTTTGAATGGTCTTCCTGCACCCACATTTTCTGCTAGATCAACATGGTGATAAACAAAGTGGCATATATTCGAGTCATGTTCTGGATCATGGTGCCATTATGTCACACCCAAAACTCATTTCCCTAGTCGTAAGGGATGCAATTGAGTGGCGGTCAGCAGAGCTTGACGCCAACCAAATTCTTACTTTGTATAAGAAAAGAAAGAAAGAAAGAAAAATCATGATATAATTGGTCGTGATAAAAGGGAAATAAGGTCAAAAGATATTTATATGTTATGGTATTTCTCGTTAATTACACATAGCTATATATATAAAAGGGTATGTGTGTGCTCGAACGATTAGCATAATTGTCCAACTTTCGAATTTGTGGGCTCTCAATAAGGAGAATGCAAGAGTTATTTATCTAAGTGTTAACTAGATATATACGTTAATTCCTATGTTATCAAACAATGTTTTTCTCCCTGTCTAATATATCTGGTATGCTTGAATATTTTATACAGCTTTACCTAAGATTCTTCCAATATATCAGACAATGATTTCCTCTCTTCCTAATTAATTTGACATGTGTGAGTTTTAATGTAGATTTATCCAAGATTCTCTTAACATATTAGACAATGTTTTTCCCTTTTCCTATCTAATTTCATTTAATTTGGCATGCTAAACTCTGCAAGATTCGAAAGTATTACACATATCTTCATACAACTTTCCAAGAACCAAGTTACAAAAGATTCTCCTAATATATCATACAATGTTTTTCTAATTTCCCAATTAATTTGGCATGCCAAGCCAAATATTACCCACTTTTCAAGACTTTTTTAGATTTTTCCACTGCCCAAGTAAACATTACCTACTTTAAAAGCTTTATCAGATTCTCACACGGTCTAGTACTATATATGTTAAATATGCTCAGTGATAATTTTGAAATTGAAATTGGAATTTTGAGTTCCAAAATTTGAATTTGAAAAGTTGAAATTGAAATTTGAAGTTAAAAAATCATTATACATACTTGTATATCTTAGCAAAAAAAAAATTACCACAACACTTTTCATCCTTCTTTCAAGTAATTTCTACCTGTCTTTCAAAAGACACATCTTCCACCTCATCATCCATTTCTCCAATCTTATAGAATTCCCATCTCAATGGAATTAGTATTAGTAAATGATGTAATTGGTTTGATGAATATTTTTTTGCCCTAGATGTAAGAATACTTGATTACTTGTAGACTCACATTTGAAGTAATTGTGTTTGATTATTACTCCATTCGTCCTTAATATTTTTCGTTCGAATTTTTAACATATTTTTTTTAAGAATAAAAAACTATTTTTATAATTTCATACCTATTAGTGAAAATGTTGATATTTTATATAGTTTTTAGTTTTTAAAAAAGTGTGTCAAAAAGCTAAATGACAGATATTTTTTAGCAGAGAGAAAATTTGACATTTGTTGTTATCTTGATGGTAATTAATGCACCATACTCGTACATCTTAAGTTCCCATTACGTGAATACAAAACAACTCCCTTCCATCTATATAATTGCTAGTATAATTCATGTGGTTTGCACAGTGTAACTTTAAAATTCAAATGATAAATTAATTATTATATTATTATAAAACATTACTCCCTCCGTTGATTAAAAAAAATTCAAATAATGAACCAACATGATATATCATGCACCGTGGGGTAGTGGCTGGATAATGGTATCTCAAAATAGTTGAATTGCTTTAAAATTCTTTTCCTAGATCTTCAAATCCTCAGTCGAGAGATCCCTCCAGTTGATCGTAGTCACCCCATCTTGGATTTTCCTTTGATGGGAGTGTCTCCTTCTTGAATAATATACCAACATGATATATCTTGCGCCATGATCCAAATTTGTATTTGGCGGCTCCCCCATTCATATCGGCCCGCCTTCAATAGTGGTGACTTGTTGTTGAAAACTCATAGTTTCAGAGTCTATTCTTATTACCTCATTTTTTCATCTTGTCAACATGATATATCATGCACCGTGGGGGTAGTGGCCGGATAAATGGTATCTCAAAATAGTTGAATTGCTTTAAAATTCTTTTCCTAGATCTTCAAATCCTCAGTCGAGAGATCCCTCCAGTTGACCGTAGTCGCCCCATCTTGGATTTTCCTTTGATGGGAGTGTCTCCTTCTTGAATAATATACCAACATGATATATCTTGCGCCATGATCCAAATTTGTATTTGACAGCTCCACCATTCATATCGGCCCGCCTTTAGTAGTGACGACTTGTTGTTGGAAACTCATAGTTTCGGAGTCTATTCTTATTACCTCATTTTTTCATCTTGTCAACATGATATATCATGCACCGTGGGGGTAGTGGCCGGATAAATGGTATCTCAAAATAGTTGAATTGCTTTAAAATTCTTTTCCTAGATCTTCAAATCCTCAGTCGAGAGATCCCTCCAGTTGATCGTAGTCGCCCCATCTTGGATTTTTCTTTGATGGGAGTGTCTCCTTCTTGAATAATATACCAACATGATATATCTTGCGCCATGATCCAAATTTGTATTTGGAGGCTCCACCATTCATATCGGCCCGCCTTTAGTAGTGGCGACTTGTTGTTGGAAACTCATAGTTTCGGAGTCTATTCTTATTACCTCATTTTTTCATCTTGTCAACAATGAAACACACACAAATCTAGAGCGACCAAGGTTTTGATACCAATTCTAAGGACCCTTAGGGTGCGTTAGTATTTCTAACAAAGTTATGCGAAAGTAAACACAAAGAAGACAAGTTGGTTATGGTGTAAATCCTCAAACTACACACATGTAGTGTGTGATAAAAACCACCACCTCCATTTGCCTTAAGGAGGATTTTCAATAGGTATACTTGTTTTATTGATGAAATCCTAAACATACTAGTACAAACCGTAACACTAGTTGTTGACCGTTCATACCAATAAAAATCACAAGTACACCTATTACAAACTCGAGCAACTAACCTCAAATCGCACGCAACAATTCTTCATCAACTCAAGCATGTCTCCACACTAAAAACAATGTCTAGGCAATGGATATAAACCCTTATACACATACCTAAAATCTAAACTTAAAATAAAACTCAAATATCTTCTTTCCCTTTGGATAAAATATAATCCCATGTATTTTATCTAAGGAATCTCTCTTAACTGTTGTACATGATCTCCTTCTAGCAACTAATATATTATTTTTCCTTTCTTACAAGATCTCCAACACATCTTTGATATAATATGATATCATATATTCCTTTCTTGCTGAACAGGGGGTCCTGACAACCCTTCAACAACTACTCCTCTCATGTCACTATCTCTTGACATCGGAGATGAGAAATTCACCCCATTGACAATGCAATGATCTTGATTGATACTCTTTTGGCCCATAGTTGAGTGAATCAATGCGAAATTATTGGAGCCTTAAACATTGATTTGACCAGAAGATCTATGGATCAAGTTAGTCTTGCTGACGGGTCATTTTGGCCCTGGGTCAGCGGGTTAATGATTCTGGCAAGTTAATGGGTTCTTGTTTAGGGGGGGGTAGGGGTAAACCCGTCGACCCAGCGGGTTAACTTTTTTCTTTAAAAAAATTCACTGTTGGGACCTTGTGAACGTTAGAGGTGGGTCTTGTAATCGCTGGAGTCTCAACTCATCTTTATATATACCTCTACATATTAACATTTTCCCACACATCTCCATTCATATTCCAAATTCTCAAAATTTTATCTTTTTTTCAACGTTTCAATGACAAATCCAAATAAAGATGAATCGACTACCAATCTTCGAGATGAATTGTTTTGAAAGCATTTCCGTTGAGAAGAGAGAATTCTCGGTAATGATTATTATGTGGTTGTTTATAAACATTGTTCTCATAGCTTACAAATTAGGACCAATTTGTGATACAACAATCTGAAGAGGGACCTTCGGGTAAGGCACCCTAAGAAGCTCCATCAAACGACGACAAATGAGGAAGGCGAAGCTAGCTACTCGTAAAAGCATCGTGTAGAGGAAGAATTACTTATAATAATAAGTAGTTGATGATAAAAAAAAAAATTGGGGCAATAGGAACAGGCTACTACCAGGCCATATAAGGTATGTAGGGATCCGAATATAGGTAAAAGAACGTGCGCTTTGATTCCTCTTTCCCAGAAGGATAGACAATTAGGAAACCGGTCCAAGGCCCACCCCCTTTCCAACGACGAGTGTTTCTGAACTCATAGTATTTCCAAGAAATTACATACAAAAACACATATATACAATACATTTTGTATATATATATAGCGCTTAATAACACGTTTTTTTTTCCAATGGAAGACCTCACAAGTTTTGGTGGGTCAAACCATGATCCGATGAGTCATTTGGACCCGCCGACTCGTCTTGTCCATGGGTTAGGGTTTTTGTCGATATTTCTCAACCTGTGACTTGACGTGTAGGACCTTTGCGACAAGCCTAGTGCTACGTTTATCAATACTCTTACTTCAAACCTGATTCCCTTTACTTCCTTTTCCATTAATAAAGACGTTTTATTATTCAATTTAATTGTGTTGATTTATTGATTTAGCTGCTACTTTTGGTATTTCATACTACCTTCATTTCATAATTTAGGTCGTTTGCCTTTTTGATACGCTTTTAAATGTGTTAAAAACTCTATCAAACATAAACTTTTTTTTAAATTTTTTTTAAAAATAATTTCTAACTTATTAGTAATAAGTTTGATTTTTTTTGGAAATTAATATTTTATAGAATTTTTAACACATTAAGAAGCGCGCCACAAAGTCAAACGACCTAAGTTATGAGACGGAGGGAGTATCTCTTTCATGTTTAAACGACGAAATAACAAATCAGCCATTTTCTTTATGACAAAAGATCACATGCATACCAGAGTTATAATGAAACAAACAAACACACTCTTATCCACTACTCATTTTTTTTTTTGATTAGGTAATAATTCAGATGGGAAAAAACCCTATCCGAAAGCATCCTATCGGATGAGGCCAAGAAGGCCTGAATCGAGATATAAATCTGGCCCCCTGGTAGAGTAGCAAATGTGTGCAACCTTATCCGCTACCCGGTTACCAATACGGGGTATATGTGATATTCTGACTGTATTTACTCTTTGGAGGAGGGCCTGGATATCTGACATAACCATTTCTATTTCCCATGGACAACCGATATGTGAATTAAGGAAGTTCGTTATAATTTTCGAATCTCCTTCTATTATTAGATCTGATATCTCTAGTTCCCCGACTTTTTCCATCCCAAGGCGGAGGGCAAGCGCTTCCGCCATAAGAGGAGATTGTCCATCAATAGCTTTACCCCCAATGCAAACCGGTTCACCACACCAGTCTCTAATGATGAAGCCAGTAGAGCACTTAGATGTCGATATGAAAGATCCGTCGAAGTTTAGCTTGTATTTGCCAATCGGAGGCTTCCTCCAGCGGTGTGTTTTTTTATTAGTTTTTGTATGACCTAGTTCCCTTTTCTGTTTTGTTGATTCCTCAATTTCTGTTTCGTTCCATCTGCTAGCCCTTTTCCAGTTTTCTATGTTGTCCCTAATCATTTTCCTGAAACTCTCCGCGGGTGGAATACTTTTGTCTCTGAAGATAGTTTGATTTCTAACAAACCATACAATCCACCATCTAAT
The DNA here is from genome assembly GCA_963922045.1 of Persicaria maculosa. NCBI lineage: Eukaryota > Viridiplantae > Streptophyta > Magnoliopsida > Caryophyllales > Polygonaceae > Persicaria > Persicaria maculosa. Next base: position 23,154,366 of record OY998264.1, on the reverse strand, counting down.
TGCTATATATTGTCTTTTCTCCATCGGAAGAATGGAGCCTACAATTTGTAGGATTTGATCCATGTCTCTATTATCTCGTAGCAGAGTGTGAATTTTGTGGGATATTTCTCTAGGGAATTGTTGTTGGAAGTTGTTGACATGGCATTCTATGAATAAGTGTATATCATCTTCCTCAAACTGGTTGCAAAAAATACATGTAGTTGGAACCGACACCCCCTTTTGGGATAAACGGGTAGCCGTGGCCGCCTTTTGTTTTATTTTCCATATAAAGTTTTTCACTTTGGGGGAAGCGTCAAGTCCCCAAATCCACGAGAATTCCTCAGGAGATCTGTGTGAGGTGGCTGATACTAAATTATAAGCACTTGATGTTGTGAACCAACCCTTTTTGTCGGGCCACCAATAGAGTCTATCTGTAAAGGGTGTGATTGGTAAAGGAATTTTCATAATCTCCTCTGTTAATTGGACTGGGAGAACAGATAGTAACTTCTCTTTCCACCATTGTCCTCCTATAATGTAGTCACTTACAGAATCTTGTGGATTTATATTATGTTGAGAATCAAGCCTGTTGATAAGAGGTGTCGTTGTTACCCAATTGTCTTCCCAAAACTTAATTGATTTCCCATCCCCCACCAGCCAGATGAGCCCTGATTTGAATTTTGGAATTAGCGAACTGAGTTTGGACCAATGCCAAGAGGCATTACCATTCTTGGAGTAGTTCAATATGTGTCTTTCTTTTAGGTATTTGTGTTGTATGATTTTGACCCAGATATTTTTGGGTTCTGCCAGAATTTTCCATAGAAGTTTTAGTTGAAGTGCCTCATTCATGTCTCTGGCTTTTCGTATTCCCAATCCCCCACTCGCCTTAGATTGACAAATTTTATCCCAACTGATAAGTGGACTATGTTGTGCATCTTTGTTCCAAAAGAAAGTTCTGTTGATTTGATCTAATTGTTTATGGACTGCCGCTGGGAGCATGAAGCTCTGCATTGCGTATAGGGGTTTTGATGCTAGGTTTGAAGTAATCAGAGTTGCTCTCCCTTGTTGTGATAGGGCATTTGCGCGCCATTTGCTTAGCTGGTCTTTCGATTTACATATTATTTCGCCGAAAGTTTCCTTGGAAACCCTTCCATTTATAATTGGGCAGCCCAGGTATTTTTCCAGATTTCGTTCGAGGGGTATGTTAAGTATTCCTTCTAAGTCTCGTGCTCTATTCCTGGGTATACCCGGGGTAGTTTGAAAGGATGACTTATGATAGTTTACTTTTTGCCCTGAAAATTTACAGTAATCTTCAATTATTTCTTTAACTTTTGTACAGGCTGAATTGCTTCCTTTAGAAAATATTATGATATCATCCGCAAAGGCCAGGAACGGGACACAGGGGCCTGTATGGCCAAATTTGAAGCCGACGCTGTTGTGATTTGATTCAGCCTCTAGCGAGAGTTTGCGAGCAAGAACTTCTGCTCCGAGTAGGAAGAGAAACGGGGAAAGGGGATCCCCTTGTCTCAACCCCCTCGATGGTTTGAAAAGATCTGTAGGACCATTATTAACTAAAACGGAGAAGGAGACTGTAGTCACACATTCCATAATAATATCCACAAATTTTTTATGAAATCCAAATCGCTGGAGAACTGATTTCGTAAATTGCCAATCTACTCTGTCGTAGGCTTTTTCCATATCAAGTTTTATTGCCGTCCATCCCATGGATCCTTTTCTAGTGCGGAAGGAATGAAAAATCTCGTGTGCTATTAATATATTATCTTGAATTGCTCTGTCGGACACAAAGGCGCCTTGTAGTGGATGTATGAGTTTTCCTATTATTAGTTTTAGTCTTTCGGTTATTATTTTTGATATGATTTTGTATAAGGTGGAGCATAGGCTAATCGGTCGATAATGCGTAGTCATTGAAGGATTGTCATTCTTTGGTATTAGTGAGATAAATGTGTGATTAATTTGTTTTAGTAGTTTGCCCGAGTGGAAGAAGGCTTTTATAGCTCTGATGATATCGGTGCCCACAATGTCCCAATATTTTTTATAGAACTCCGTTGTCATACCATCCGACCCGGGAGATTTGTTTTTACCCATTGAGAAGACCGCTTTTTTAATTTCACTATTGGTTGGTTGTTGAGTAAGTAGCTTGTTTTCATCTTCTGTGATCATTGGGTTGATTCCAAACAGGTAGTCTTCTAGTTGGATATTCGTATAGGTTTGTTCTCGATTGAATCTTTTTTCAAAGTCTCTTTGGATTTCCTTTTTAACGTTCTCATCACCCATTATTTGTGTTCCTTCCGCAAAGGTAATTGTTCTAATTATCTTCCGATTTCTTCTACCAGTGGCTACTCTATGGAAGTAGGCGGAGTTGGTATCCGCTAGTTTTAGATGTTTTGCTTTAGCTCTTTGATTCCAGTAAGTTTTGTGAAATAGAAGTAGATTTTCTCTTTTAGATAATAGGTTCTGTTCTTTTGTATATAGGTCTCGGTTTTGATTAGTTTGTTGGGTTGATTGTAGTTCAATTAGAGCCTCATCAACATTTTGAATTTGGCAAAATATGTTTCCAAATGTTTTCTTGTTCCATGTTTTAGCTTTTTGTTTGAGGATTTTCGATTTATGTGTGATTTGGAACATAGTCGAGCCGACACAAGAAGCTCTCCATGCTTGTTTAACAATATTCCGGAAGTCTTTTCTCTGCAGCCACATGTTTTCAAACTTAAATGGGGGCGGTTTGAAATTGGTGTTTTTGGATATGTTTATTGTAATGGGACAGTGATCCGAGTTAGAAAAGGCCCCATTTTTTGTCGCCAGGTCGGGAAACATATCGATTATCTCGTGTTGAACTAATACCCTGTCCAGTTTTTCCAGAATGTTATCTGACCCAAATTGTTTCTTTCTCCAAGTGAAAGGGTTGCCAAATGAAGGAATCTCTGTCAAGGAGCATGCATCTTTAAATTCTATTAATCTCTGGAATCTTCCCGGTATCGTTTCTGCGCCACCCATTTTATCCGAGGGCAAACTTATCTCATTTAAATCTCCCATAATTAGACAGGGAAGATCACTTTGGACAATTATATTGAGAAGGGTTCTCCAAAAATCCTCTTTGTCCGAAGGGTTAGGAGGGGCATATACAAAAAGCATCAAGCATTCGAACTTCTCCTTAATGTTTTCATATTTTACACCGATGATTCTAGGGAGATGAATAATAATTGAGATGGTTTCATCTATGAATGAGGTTTCACTCCAAAATAGGGCAATGCCACCCGAACGGCCAGATGCTGGGGACCAGCACATATTTGTGAATCCAATGTTTTTCCAGAGTGCTTCTTTCGGTTCTGTTTCAGTCTTTGTTTCTGCTAGAATAAGCATTTGTATGTGATCTAAGGTGCGCCATTCGTTGATATTAGTCCAGAAGGTTCTTTTTCCTATTCCCCTACAGTTCCAATATCGTATAATCATGGTCACATTGTTTTGTCATGGTCGAGCAAAAGGATAGCTCTCCCATACCAACACATTACCCCTTTAATTGTTTCACTTAACGGTTTAGGTATGTTGTTTCGTATGTGTTTCTTGTGATCATAGTTCTCATTATTAACTATTTCCATAATTGATAGACTCAAGGTGTCATACTCGCTATTAGAGGTATGGTTAGCCGTATGGTGGTTTGTCTTTATAAGTCTCCAAAGGGAGTAACCTATATTAATTAAGGATTTGTTGCTTGATGGTTTTGTGTTACGGGGGATATACTCACCTTGATGTACCCATTTAAGTTGATTTTTTGCATTAGCCCTTCCATTAATAGTCTTGATTAGTTTTATCCATACGGTAAGCATATATATTTTATTTTTTCGAATGGCACACACGAAGGTAGTTTTAGAGTCATGTTCTTGGGCTATCTTTACCATGTTTGGATTTGACAGAGGGTAATAATGGTTAAGGTTTGTCTCCATCTTATCTTTTATAATGAAAGTTAAGTCATACTCAGATAGTGCCTGCAAAGGGTAGCTGAATATTAAAGCCTTGTGGCTATCACATGGATTCCAGTAAGATGTGGTAGAGGAAGAATAGGCCAATGGGGAAGTTATTAAATTACAATTTAGATTGAAGATGCCAAGCACATAACTTCCAATTTTTCTAAGATAACCCAACACAAGGTCCTCAAAATGACAGGCAAGATCATAGACCTTAAAAAGGACTTTATTAAAGAGGAACGAGGTGAAGCAAGCATCCAAACACTTAGCCGATTCAAGATTGGATCCATACATTACGGAGGAAAGGTTACCCATACAATAAAAAATATTTAGTGGTAATCTAGTCCAATACACAAGTAACCCACTAAATGATTTTCCATTGATATGCCAATTCAAATCAAAGCTGCTCCTCCAATAACCTATTTTACTCTCATTATTTATTCCTTCCAGGAAGTCACCCCCATCCATATCACATAAACTTATAAGATCATAACACTTAGACAACGCATGCATCGGAAAAGTAATACACAATACAGTCCTACACAATCTGTCTTCACATACGGTATAATCAACAATCAGCTGATCATACCACCTGCACAGTAACCATAGCCAATAATAGCTGTCAACATTATTGTCCATAGATAAATGAAGTGTTTTACAATCAAAGTGCTTTGAAGGCATGAGAAACAAGGTGAACTTTTGCAAATGCCAAATAGTAGCACTCCACCATACAAGCAATGGAATTATTCTCTGAGTAGAAACTGATTTTTCATCCAATAAATCATCAATCCACTTAGACAGAATGGACTCACAATAATAATTTTCATACAGATGCATAGCTTGACAAAAGACATGCCCGAGAAAACTCGAGAATAAGTTACTTAAGAGAATGACAATGAGCACGAAACAATCTCCTCCATCAAATATAGGATTCAACTCCAACACAAATTTACTCAAGGTTACCATGCCCCAAAGTAAATATAAAAGCATACCACAAGATCCATAAATATAAGGGAACATGGTCTTCTTAAAGAGTTTGATGAGAGACAAAAGATAAGCCACAAAATACATACTAAAGCAGCTCATCCCAACTTTAGACACTGCAAAGCATACAACCGGTTTGACCAAATAGAATGTAGATCCTACGATTATAGACCAGCAACATTTGGAGCCAACATAGATACGAAAATAGTTACTACAAACTCCCAGATGTTCACCAATATAGACCACACACGCAGAGGAGCTTAATGATAATTTATAACTAATAAAACCCCACCAAGTAGTTAAAAAGGGTTTTTTAATTAGGAGATTGTTTTCTTTACAAACTAATACACAAGCATCAAGAGTAGTGAGCCGCATAGATTTGATATTGAGAGCAATGTTGGAAAAGGAAATGTAATGTGGCAAGTCCCAACTAGTTTGTACACATTCAATCATAGCACATAAAGGTAGTCCTGAGAATTTCATATAGGTACTATTAAAAGGTTTAGTCAAACAGATAAGCCACCCTAAGGTGTCATTTGTGATAGTCCAAATGCTCTTATGCTTAATGAGAAGAGGATGTCTATGATTTAATAGAATCCATTTTTGAGGGAGGTTTTGGGAGGGAGATACGCAACAGAGAGACAACGCCCATATGGGGTGAACTCTATCAGCTAGGCATACATTTGAGGATATGGTTTTCATATAGATTTTGATGAAAAGAAAGAGACACCCCACTAAGTTAACACTGACACAAGTCATCAAAGGTTTGAAAAAGGCATAGCAAATAATCAGTTCGACCAAACCAAACGCTATCCCAGAAATTAGTCTTGATAATTTCCCAATTATGTTTTCCCCAATAATGGATATTAAGTTGGAATTACTTACGAATTTAGTTGGCAGCTCGGGGATCCTTACCCAAAGATCCAAGAGGATGAAGGATTCTGTACAGGGATCGAAGGAAATACTCCAGCGATTTGTCGAGAGATCGAACCTTAGTTCGAACAGCTTGTTCTCTTGGATGCTACTTTGAATCGTCTTCAGCTTCACCATATCCACCATGGGAGCGTGGGACTTTTTCTCCTTATACATTTTGTTTCCTCCGACGACTTCAGCAATTGAGATTTTCGCCATGGAAGGGATTTCTCCCATATGAAGCTGATATTGTCCCTTTCGGGGGGTTTTCAAATGGGGAACGAGAGAATTGTTCCCCATGGGTTTTTGCCTTTTGTTTTTGGATGTGGGTGCCATGAGCGAAACAACCATAGAAAAGAGATTAGTATAGAGATTTTGAGAAAAGCCAGATAAGAGAGAAGAAGAAGGTGCGGTGAGATGGATTACTAAGAATCCAACCTCTTTGCTCTTATAGATGTATAGAAGAGAGAGGAGATGGCGGTAAGAGAAACTCTTACCCCGACCAACCCGACCAGAGGCGAAGGCAATCCGGCGAGAAAGTCGCAGTAACCATTCTGGGGAGGATGAACCTCCCCAGAACCAATGATTGCCATCAACAATAACCATTCTTTGGTTAGAAGACTCCTTCCGAGCTAGAACCGCGCTGCAACACCACCATCCATATATGAATATTTTCTTCCTTTTTCTGAAGTTCTTTCGAACGGGCTCTCTCAATTTCCAACTGACATTCTTCTCGCTCCATTCTCGGCCCTTGACTTTACTCAGCCATGGAAATCTCTTCTTAATTACTCTTATTGAGGACAAGCCAGCACAGATCTCGCCGATTTTGGGACAAAGAGGGATAATCTGAGAGATTTTGGAGCGATTGGATTTGGGAATTAGGGTTTGGGGTGAAGGTTTGGCAGGAAGGAGATAGGCGCGTGGGAGCGCGTTCATTCTCAAGAGGTTACACTATACTAAGGGAGTTTTAAAAAGATTTCTTATCCACTACTCATTGCAACCAAATAACTACTCACTATAAATGAATAATTTAATCACTTTAATTGAATAACTTATTACAATAGAATAAATACTCCCTCATAATGAATAGCCAAATGGTCCAAATGCAACTAAATAACTTTATCAACCGCATAAATGTCCACTCCAGCCGAATAAACACTGATTGTAACTGAATAACCACTCACTACAACTGAATACCCACTGAAATCGAAGAGCTACATACTACAATTGAATACCTAATGCAACTAAAAAACAACCAATTGCAATTGAATAACTATTGCAACGAACTAACACATTATAATCAAATAACTATTCACTCTAACCGCATAACAACACACTACAATTGAATAACTCAAAAACCTACTAAAACATATGAGACACATATCAACACACCTCCATATATTTCCACCACAACGGTTCGAATGAGTGCAGCGTGACCCCTTGTTTATACTCCTACAAAGCTTAGCGGGCCTAGCACTATCTAATTCAAACTGGGCCTGGGCCTGGGCCTGGGCCGAGCCCAATGCATATTTTTTTTTGGCGATTCACAATTCCCCGCCCCTCTTCGGATCTGAAAACAAAAAGTAAAGCAAAAATTTCATTTTCGTATTTTGAAATTTTCGATATCCGCTTTTTGTTCCCCCTCTCTCTCTCAGACACAGTCACACAGATATTCTACCGTTGCGCTGCAGCTCTTCGATGAACGAAGAACCCTAGGAAAACTCCCAAAGTCAAATTTCCACCTCTGAAATCCATCCACATCCGTTCTATATAGCTTATTTTTGTCTTGATTTGCTCAGTCGATTCCGCAGCGGGGGAGATTTTCGGCGAATTGCTCGCATTTGAACTTTGAGCACTCGATCTGCTTCTCTCCACTCCACGGGGGCCACCGTAGCGATAAGAGAATGAACAATTACCAAATCTATCCAGATCCCATCGGCCGTGGCAAGTTTTCGGTAACGAGATTCTCATTTTTGTAGAAATGAAGTTTCGTTTTTAGCAGATTTTTTTTTTATCCGTTGAGTTTATAATTGGGAGTGGACTGGATTTTTTTCATTGCCTTTTTTCCCCATTCGAAGTAGTTATGCAAATTGTCAGCTTAATTTCGACTATGATCTGTATTGGTTTTGACCTATTTGCTTTATGTTTTTCCCCTGATTGGCTAATTTGGTGCGAAAACAGACCGTTTACAAAGCAAGAAAGAAGAGAACTATCGAGTATTTCGCGATTAAGAGTGTTGATAAGTCACAAAGGAGCAAGGTTCTTCATGAAGTAAGTCTTTTTTGCTCCCCAGCTCGTATTAAGCTTTATCTATGTCTCATCAACTGCTTTGTTTTAGTTGGACTTTGCTGTCCAGGATCGATCTTCATTAGTTAGTAAGTTTGTTTGACAGTTGCCAATGTGGTGTGCTGATTTTAGATATTAGGGGGGTTTGCATAACATAAGTGATCTATAATCTCATGTTAATGACACTTGTGTCATCTCCTGGTTCATTTAGCATTACATTATGGCGTTGATTGTGATTTTGTGGAAACAGTGAGTATATTTCCAATGTGCAAAACAAAAAACACAGTTATCCAAACACTATCAGTCTATTACAACTTGGTGGACAAGAACTGAGACATTCCCAGTCCCAGCTAGTCCAGAGCTCCCACCCACCCAATCATGTTCAGATTGCTAAACCACAGAAACATCAAAATTAGTAACACCTGAACCAGGATCCGACCTTCCTATTGCATACATGAGTTTTGACATGCAACCTAATACTAGCCAGCTCCTTAATGATCTGAATACACTATCCACTGTCATAAGCTCCGGTCTGAAGATTTTGGCATTCGTTGGGGGTAGTTCTGATTTGTTTTTCTTACATGTAAAATTCTTTCAATGCAGGTACGAATGCTCCATTCTTTGGATCACCCAAATGTGCTCAACTTTCATGCATGGTAGTTATTACTTTGAGTACCAGTTAGGATTCAGAATGCTAAAATATTCCTTCTAAATACATCTTCTGATAGTATGTTCATTGTTCAGGTATGAAACTTCGGCGCACCTCTGGTTGGTGCTGGAGTATTGTGTCGGAGGAGATCTGTTATCCCTCCTAAGACAGGTGTGAAACTTTAGTTATATAATCATTTGTCACTATCAATTTGATTGCATCTCAATGATATCACATCTCAATGATATCATCTATCTAGCAAGACCCAATACATGATTCAATACACGATAATATGTTTTTTTCATGACATTGGTGTTCAGGACATACAGCTTCCGGAAGATTCAATACATGATTTTGCATATGGCCTTGCTACAGCTTTACAGTAAGAAATTTGCATCTCTTTTGATTGGTCAAGTCATATCATTTTAATGTCTTAATAGTCTATAAATTTGGTTTTCACAACGAGCATACTCGCAGTTTCTTACATTCCAAGGGAATAATCTATTCTGATCTAAAGCCATCCAATGTCTTGCTTGATGAGAATGGGCAAATTAAGGTATTTGCTTGAGAATTGGGTTTTTTTTTTGGCTTAGTTTATGGTAGCTTTATTCATAGTAATAATATCTAGTTATTTGCTCATTTATGTGATGCAGCTGTGCCATTTTGGATTAGCAAAAAAGTTGAGTGATCTTGCCAAAACTTCATCCATGGTGTGTTATCTATTTCCTCTTTGATTTTTCATAACCTATAACACCAATACTAGTCATTAGGACAGTCCCTTGTAGTAAGAGTTAAAATTGTTTTATGTTTCCAACTAACTCCTGCTAGTAACTGTACACTGTTATCTATGTTCCTTGTTCAGATTCCTCAGGCAAAGCGTGGCACACCCACTTATATGGCTCCCGAGCTTTTTCAAGATGGAGGCTTCCATTCTTATGCATCTGATCTTTGGGCTTTAGGTTGTGTGTTGTATGAATGCTATGCAGGGAGACCTCCTTTTGTGGGGAGAGAATTCACTCAGTTGGCTAAATCCATTCTTTTAGACCCAACCCCACCTCTTCCTGGTAACCCGAGTCGTCCATTTGTCAATTTGATAAATTCTCTCCTAGTGAAAAGCCCAGTTGAAAGAATTCAGTGGCCTGAGCTCTGTGCACATGCATTTTGGAGAAAAAAAGTTACAGTACTGCCTTTACCTCCTCATCCTGCTTTCACTAACTTGGTTGATCTTTCTACCAAACGATGTCTCAATGAACACAATGGAGAGAGACATCCTCAATCTAAAAATACTCCAATTCGACGCGAAAGAGAGTCAAAAGGAATGGCTAAACAAGATGAGAACAGTAATTCAGTAGCAAGAGATTATCGCACACCAGAAAAGGGTGGTTCGAGTGGCCGGAAGTTGCTTTCTAAGAATTCGGCTAGAGTGGTTGAAGAGAAAGTGAGGGAGCCTTCAAGTGCTACCAGGGCTGTGAATCTTCTCAGGCTCTCAAGAATCGCAAAATCAAACTTACATAGAGAAAATGAAAAGGAAAATTACAGAAGGCCTTTGGCCAGTGGTGCTGAGAATGATTCTGAGATCAAAATTGAGAACACTGACATGGAACTTGATTTTAATGAGAACCTTGAAGATGAAACGCCCGATGAATCTGATGCACCCGAAGATACTACTTGGACTCCGGAAACAAAAACACCTACTAATGGGAATGATGAAGTTGAGAATGAAAGCCAACCACCTGTAACTGTTGCCGCAAATGACTCTGAAGCACTTGAACAAGATTCTCATTCAAATCATGTTGAAGCTGCAGCTTCACCATTGAGTGCTAGCTCTCTATCAAATCAGAGATCTGAAGTAGCACATGAAACTGAATCTGATTCTTCAAATGGATCCTCTAACATTTCTGATGTGTTTTGGCATCCATCTGATCTCTCAGTCAGGCCAGTGATGCCCAGCAGGAAAGCTGATAAGATACCGGACTCAATACCTTCCCTTTCTTTTGCTACATTGCCAGCATCTGAGCTCTTGAAAATGTCGAAGGACCAGGTTGATGCATTCAGCTCTAAGATTGCAACTGTGCTTAATGGCAATGCAACCATTGGAGAGAAACAGAATGTGATTCGTTACCTTGAAATCCTAAGCAGCGATCGTGATGCAGCAAATTTAATTACTAATGGGCCCATAATTCTGGTTCTTGTTAAGATGCTAAGGCAGTCCAAAGCTTATGCATTACGAGTTCAGCTTTCTTCACTCATTGGCTTATTGATTCGGCATTCAATATATATTGAAAATGAGCTGGCAAATTCTGGAATTTTGGGTGCACTTGCTGATGGACTCAGAGACAGGCAAGAAAAAGTAAGAAGATATTCTATGGCAGCACTCGGGGAGTTATTGTTTTATATTTCCTCTCAAAATGAACAGATGAGGGATAACAGTGGACCGGCTCTTGGGTGGCAGGTATGATATTTTATTTTTAAATATGAACCTCATAGTCTTTTAACATTGAAAGCTAGTTCCTACAGTTATACCTCCTTGTCGCCAGTTCATCATATTTGTTCATTGTGTCTTTAAGATTTTATTCTATTGCTTCATGTTTTAGTCTCGTCAGTTTTGTAACTTTTGTTGATCTGCATCCTATCTACTTATGTAGCAATAGGTGGATAAATACCAACCTTGAAAGTTGATAAATATGAATGATTTATGATCTGCATAAAACATTCAATGTATAACTGTTTTGCTGATGCTTGAGTAAATCTAAACAGGTGTCAAATGCATTGATTTCACTGGTATCGTCAATCTTACGAAAAGGAGAGGATGATATAACCCAACTCTATGCCCTGAGAACTATTGAAAATATTTTCAGCCAAGGAGCACAATGGGTAGTTCGTTTCACTAGCAAGGATCTTATCAGCAATCTTTGCTATATATTTAGAGCTTCTGGGAAGCAGGAAAGCACGAGGTTGACTGCTGGATCATGTCTGGTGCGTCTGGTGAGGTTTAACCCTCCAACCATTCAGACTGTTATAGAGAAGCTGTCACTCAAAGAAATTGCATCAGCACTTGTAAAAGGTAGTGCACGCGAGCAGCAAATCAGTTTGAATCTTTTAAATATGGCCATGCTCGGGAGCCATTTCAGTAACATTGGTCGTAGTCTTGTACCATTGATGGAGGACAAGAATCTAGTTTCAAGTCTTGTGTCTCTTGGTGAGCAGGGGAGTGAAGTCTTGAGAGGAAAGGCACTTGTTCTTGTAGCCCTGCTTTGTAAAAATGGTAAAAGATGGTTGCCTCATTTCTTTTGCAATGGGAGGCTACTAACTACTGTGGATAGATTGGCAAAGGAGAAGGATAATTATCTGCAGCATTGTTTGGATGCTTTGGTACAGATTGTGGTTTCCACTGTACCAGGTTTACTGAACACAATAACAGGAGACATTCAGCTGATAATGGGAGGAAGGCGGCATGGCCTAACCAGTCGAGCAGCTCCAAAAACTAACATTAATTTATTTCCAGTTGTTCTTCATCTTCTTGGAAGCTTATCTTTCAGGAGTAGAGTGGCCAACCTAGAATTTCTTCAGCATTTGACAAATATAATCAAGTTGGTGGAATCTCCTTTTCAGGTATACAACATTGTGACACTTCTTCTGGTGTTGGTAATGGTTTAGCTTATTTTCAGGATTAGATTAAGTAGTTAGCTTCAAGAATATATTTCTCTTCTTCCATGGAACAAGGCATTAGTTAGCTCATTTTTAGAAAGAAAAGTGTAGGTTTAAGAATTTGGCTAGGCTGTGGCTGCTTTTTAGTCTTCAATGTGGTAAATGCTTGACATATCACACCATAGTCTCCGATCTTGGTTTGGAGTATATGATAAGATTGATACGTATTCAAGTAAAAGGGATACATTTCCATATTTCAGTTTGATCCACCACCTGTGAGTCTAACTGGTTCTCTATTGACTGAATCTAGTCTTGAATCTGATTGGTCAACTTACCAATCAATGTTTCTTGATATTATAGTTTTGATTAAACAAAATTTATTCATTTCTCTTTTTCAGCGAGTCACAAGACTATAATCTCCTCACAATACTTGACTGTGAACAGTTAGCATCTATGAACTTACAGATTTAGATATTCACCTTTCATTATATGAGTTAGTTGATATTAGCTTCCATATTGTTGGTATTTGGCAATGTTCTCTGCTTCGTTTGGCTATGTTAACTCTTGAATGTGTACTATTTGTTTGAATTCTACAGGGTAGGGATGACTTTCAAATAACACTTCTACAAGTTCTGGAGTCTATCACAGAAGAGAGATCAGTTATCCTTGAGAATGCTCATATATTTACTTGTGAAATACTTCCTAGTTTGTCCATTCTTTACAAAGGAAACAAGGATGGTGATGCCAGATTCCTGTGTTTAAAGATCATGTTCGATGCAATGGTCATTTTCCTCAACGAACCATCAGAAGACACCAAAAGAGCGGAGGAATTGAAGTCCGTATCTAATAAGCACTTCCTGCCCCTCTATCCCATGCTTATTGAGGATGAGGATCCCATACCCGCGTATGCACAAAAGCTCCTTGTCATGATCATTGAGTTCAATTACATAAACATCGCTGATATTCTGCATCTGAAGACAATTCAGCAGTGCTTTGAGTTCCTGCTTGGTGATCTCTCAACTGCAAATGTGAACAATGTGAAGCTCTGTCTGGCCCTGGCATCTGCTCCTGAATTGGAGACAAAGATCCTTTCTCAGCTGAAAGTGGTCCGGAGAATCAGTAATCTTCTGGAGTTTGTAAATGCAAAAGACATGGAAGATTTCATGGAACCAACTCTGGCTTTATGCCGGGCTTTCCTCCTACGTTCTGTACGCAACCGAAAATCCTCTGCTTACTCCAGAGAACCAAACCTCTTGTCAGACGGCCTATCTGAACCACCCAGCGCAGTTGATCCACAACACTGTGTCAGGGATATCTCAGATTTCGGTAGCAACATGGGTGTCTTCCTTGAGCTAAGCCGGTCGCAGGAGTCAAGCGTCTCAGATTTAGCCTCAGAATGTGTAGTTTTACTGATGAAGTCGGCCCCTAGGGAAGCCACCACCGGCTTCCTGACCAATCTCTCCAAGGTTACCGCCATTCTGGAGTGCTGGCGCCAAGGCATTCCCCACTTGCTAGTGCAAAGGATGCTGCATGCTCTTGGCTATTCCTGCAGGCAGTACCTATCACACGCTATGATCCTCTCGATTTCTGCTCACGAGGTGTCGAAGATAAAGTCGCTTGTGTCTACTCTCCGATGCTGTGACATACCAGTGGTAGCAACTGCTGCTTCCCTTGTAGCACCTGAGCTCGAACGACTCCCTCGTTATCGTTGATACTCACTCTCTAGAGGTTTGTTTCCTGAACCTTGTCTTTCCCTTGTTCAGTTGTGTCATCTACCTGTTCTATGTGTTGGCTTGATCCCTTTACATTGACCTGCATATGATGACACTGGCTAATGTACAATACAGTTTAAAGATCAAGCTATTGAATGTGGTCAAGTAGTTATGTAAAATTCTTGATGCTTTTTCTTTTGTATGGCCTTCATGTGTACTACTTTGTACACAGTCTAAATTTTGCTCTTTGCTTGACATGCAGTAAGTCAAACACTGACTAGTAGCTTCTATGTAAAGTACTATAAAGTTCTTTCTTTGATGTATTTAGGAAAATCTTTTTCTTTTTTCGTTTTCATTAACAATTTGTTTTCATTATTAACATTTACATTTGGGCATAAAATCTGCCCAGTTAAACTTGAGAAGATTCTTAATTTCCTACAATTTTGCATTTTGGAGGGAAAGAAGGCAATTTTGTCTTTTGGCTACATTTTAGTGACATTCGAAGTTTGAATAAAGAGTTTTCCAAAAATAATTTGATCAAAACAGTGTAGACCATTGTATGATTTCAGTTATCCCCACCAAATGTTGTAAAATATTATCGAAACACGAATTTGTAGAGTTGATAGTAGGGCTGGAAATAACCCGCGGGTACCCGCTCCACCCGCTTTATCCGCATTAATTTTGCGGGTGAAAACCCGCAAAAAAGTGGATGACGGGTGGAGCGGGTGCGGGTGAAGCGGGTGATGGATGGATTATGGGTGAAGATTTTTCACCCATAACCCGCCCCATTAACCCACCCATTAACCCGCCCCGCACACCCGCCCCGCAAACCCGCATAAAACCCTAAAATTTATATATATAATGTGTGTGATTTTACTATTTTACCCTTTTGAAGTTTAACTTCTACAAACCCTAATCTTTGATTAGTGTTTTGCCCACCAAATTTTAATTAGAATGGATATACTCTCGGCTTGCTCTTCCACGTTATAGTAAGGGATATACTGGATTAGTATATGATTAGTATAGAGATATATACCCTTCCACTTTCAAATTTCAATTAGCTCGTGATTTCAGTGCTTTGCCGATCAAAAATATAAATGCATAAACCCACCCCTTTGTAATTTTGAGTTAGAATTGGACTACTTGTATTGATTTGTTTTTTTTCTTTTGTTTCACCCATTGGGTACCCGCTCCACCCGCATCACCCGCGCGGGTCGGATGCGGGTGAAAAGGTTTGCGGGTGATGGATGGAGCGGGTGAAATTTTTTGCCCGCGGGGCGGGTGATGGAGTGGCTTCATCCACCCATAACCCGCCCCATTTCCACCCCTAGTTGATAGTATTTCCTGCGTTATCGTGCCATCGTCATCTCAATCGTTGAAGAAACGTTACCAATTGTGCTAATAATCTCTCTAGAGGTCAAATTCGAACTGAATTGAGCAATGAGAGCCTTATGTTTTTCTTAAGATTCATAGTAACTTTTCATCCTTTAAGCAATGCTGTTAACTGTTAAAACGATTTCTTTCAAGTGTTCAATTGTCATTGTACATAAAGATGAAACCCATTTGTGTGCTTGATTCGATCTCCTGCAATGGAGGAATCGCGTGCTCGAAACAAATCCTCAGTGATTCCATAACAAATGTGCAAAAGATGTTCATAAAAAACAGGCATAAACTTCAAAAGGCATAACAATTAGATCAATTTAAGCTGTTCATAATCATTCACCACAAATGATAGATTAATAACTAAGGCAATGAATGTAATGAAATCACAAACAATCATACCTCTCCTCCTGTGCCCGAATATGTCCTCTTTCGCTGTCTCCTATTACATACATACATAACAGAGGCGGATCTATATTAGGGTCAGGGGTGGCAGTCACCCCAATCGAAAACAAAATTTAATATACATTCGATAACTTCGATTTAATATATTATAAGCTCAAATCCAACACATGAGTAAAAAGTTATAAACGTCTTAGGATTCCTTAAGAAAAAATAGACTTTAATTTTATGAACAATTTTTCAATGATAATTTTCAGCCTTTTAAATAAAAGTTCCATAATACACTCTCTCCTCCATGTAAGGCTCTCCGGAGTCCATCAACAACAAGCTTTCCTTGAAATGGCAGGGGGAGCGATTCTTCACCGTGATCTTCGTTTCGTAGAAGACATCATCGAAAATTCTCTTCAGATGATCTTCATCAACACAGAACAGTCTCCGCCACGAGCTCGCAACTCCATAGCTCTTCATCAGCCACATCACGCACTCGCCTCCCGGCGAAAACTGCATCACGGTGAGCGATCCATCCTCGCGAACGAAGACCTCTGGACTCTTGCACGAACCAGATCGAACTTCCTCGGGGAGATCCATGGCTGTCAATTCATCGCGCTCGCAGTTGAACGCCAACAAGGTGTAGCTGGAATCAGGTGTGGTGGCTATCCAGTGGATGGTTCCGTTCGCAAAGCAACTGATCGTCGCCGAGGTAACGATTTGGCAGCAGAAATTGACACGATTAGAGGCCGGATTCCTCCACTGGCCATCTCGAACCGAGAACAATTTACAATCTGGAACCTTGTACACATATCTAGACGACGAAAGCCTCACCACCTTGAAATCGTGGCTAGAGCGATCGAAACCGAATCCGGCGACGAAATTGGAGGATTCCAGCAATGGCGGCGAGGATGGGAGGGTGTAGTGCTTGCGAATTGCAGGGTTCCAGAGAATCGCAGGGACGTCGCGAGCGGTGAAGGAGGGGCGGGTGAGGCAGATTACGCCATGGATTACATCTGCGACTCGAAGTCCAAAGCCTAGGGTTCGGAAGGGGAATTTGAGATACCTGTAATCGAGTCCTTTCAAGGGACGATCCCCGGGGTGATGGAGAGCGTACGACGATAGAACGATTAGATCGCCGAGCTTGTTCGTCCAGAATAGGAACACTCCGGTGGCGGAGGCGGTGCAGTTGAGGTGATCGGAAGCGAATCGAGGAGATGAGAGGAGATAGTTCCATGACTTGCAAACGCATCGGCATCGGCCTAGGGTTTTGACGCGTAATTTCGCGAAGATCTCCGACCACAACTCTTCGGGTATCGATGGTGTCGAGATTGGAGAGGGACGCGCCCTACTTGAAGCATGATCGGACGCCATTGACAACGCTATCGTGTTCAGTTGTGCCCTAATTGTGACAACTCAAGGTGCACCCCTTGAAATATTAAACTTTATCAATTACTTATATATGCTTGAAAATTTTAAAATAAGTTATTTATACTTTAAATAATAAAATAATTTTTTTTATAAATCGAAACTACATTTTCTTTCATGAATTACAACCATTAAATTTCTACCAAATAATTTAAATTAGGTAAAAGTCTATCTAAATTGCTCTTCCTCCTAATTAACCCCTTTTCATTCCATCATCTTCTTTCTTCTACCGTTTGGTCTCCGCCTCATTGATTTCTCTTATTATGGACACTAGTTTGTTTGTGTTTTAGGATTTGATTTCTAGTGAGACAAATCCACAAATCGGTATTGGATTTTAATTGATGAAACCAATTCAATCGATCCTTCAAACCTTATATTGATCGATTTTAGTTATGGATTTGGTGCTGTTGCGGCCTCTTCAAGAAGATCGTGATAACCATTGTTGTCAGGGCCGTCCCGAGGTTTATAGCGGCTCGGTTCGGTAATTAGAATTAGACCCTATTATATTTATTTTGTTTTATGTTTTGTATGATTATAATTAATTATATTTATGTATTATAATATGTGCATGAATCATATCATTAAAAAATTGAACAATTTACCTTACATTTACATGAAAATCATGTGTTAAATGTTAAAATTATTCATAAATTAGGAAATTAAAAAATGACACATAATTATATTTTTTTTTAAAAGACACTCATACATCCTCCTATACTTAAAAATACTAAATTTATATTTCATTTATAAAAGAACATATCTTTTTACAATAAATTAAGGGGCATTTGCTAAACTAACCCTATTATCCGGAATCTTTGCATGAGTGACCCAATCCAAAAAAAATTTGCTTAAAAGTGGATATGCGGTTGCAAGCTTCAGCCGGTTGTAGGTAACCCAATGGGGGACAGCTGGACACGGATAGAAAAGCAGGAAAAGTGTGAGAGAGAGAGTGCTCTACTGAAAAGCGAAGACAAGTCAGAGAGAGATGGAGGAGGGAAAAAGTACACTTTGAATTTGCTGTTGCAGAGGACAGAAGAGAGAGAGAGGTGAAAAACAAAAGTGCAGTTTGAGAGGAGAGAGAGATCAGCGAGAGTGTCAGTGAGGGGGCATAAAAAGATACCTTCAATTAAATTTGAAGCTTCAGAGAAAACAATTGAAGTAGGAATTGGGCGGGGGTTTATTTGCAGAATCACGTGTAAGAAGTAAGTTTTAACTGGACGTCAATATCGACAAAACATGTCACATATTGCATTTAACTGGACAAATTTGCTCGGAGAAACAGATCAATACGGTATGCGGAATCGACTGTAGAAAATTTGTGGGAGAAGCAGATTCACTATAATGACATCTACTATGCTTTAATATTTACCCATAGTTTGATGCCATGATTTTGTTCTCTCATGTCGACACTACTATGCTTTAATGTGACTGATCCAAGTGTAAGAGTCATAGTGAGGGTGAAATTGAGGGGGCAGAAATATACTTGTAATTAAATCTTAAGTTTCAGAGAAAAACCATTGAAGAAGAATGTGGGTGGGAGGTAATTTGTAGGTTGACGTGTAAGCTGTTAGCTTAAACTGGACAGTCAATGTAATACGACATATCACATATTGAGATATACTGGACATAACTTATGGGAGACAGATTCACTAGCATTAAACTAATACAACATCGGAGCAAACATTTAAAAGACAGTAGCAAATAGTAGAAAAATACACGACATTGAAATCGAAAATTACGGTAACAGGTAGCGAAAATGTGGCTGCGAGGTGAATCTGGACCCATTCCACTCGAAGTGTGGGCGCATATCGCGGGCATGATGATCGGTTGTCTCCCTGCTCAGCGGGAAGTGGACCGAGAAAGTTCGGTCATTCCCATAACCGGACACACGAACGACCCTGCCGGACCAATACCCATCGTTGACGTGACAGTCGACACGGTCGTCGACTACGTAGGCGTCATATGAAATACGAGGCGGACGGGGACGAATTCGTAAAACCGGTATGATTTCCTTCAGCAGGTCTCTTCTGTTGTTCCGTAGGAGGGTCACATATTCCACCAACCAGTGGCTAGGATCCACTTTGCGTACAAGGGTCGCCTCGTAGAATGACCCGAGCATCCCAGCCTCACCGCCGACGATCTCTACCTTTTGATTTCGTCGGTATGGCAGCGGCATTGGTCCTGCATAAAAAAATAAAAATACGGTAGTATAATCATACAAGTAGCACAAATCTAAACCAATGAAATGCTTGACAAACCTGCAACCTCATTCCCATCGTCCGAGCTGTCGGATAATATAACGATGGGGACTGGTCGGCGAGGGAGGCCAGATGAGGAAGCAAGGTGGTGTGATGAGGATGCCATTTCGTTGAAGGGGTATTGGAGAGGTGGTGAAATGGTAATGGGGATTTAACTTCACCGAATTCGGGGGAGTAGGGAAACTGTTCAGCATGTGATCATTAACATGGCAGTGTGTTGGTATATACATGACACGTGTCACTATTGACATGACATAGAATGGTTTTGTACTGGACATATTGTCGGGGCGTTTTATTCAATGTTTGACCTCGGTATAAAACTGGGTTTTCAACTCACACTTCATACTCATTAAATGCAAATCCGTAGGAAAATGTAGCAATCAGCAATATTGAAACGATGAGAAATTCAAACCAATGAATACAATTTCACCAAAAAAAATCAAAGAGAGAGAGATAGAAAAGCAAGGGGCATCCTACAAAGGAGAGAGAAACTGTCAGACAGGACAGTAGATAAGACAGGGGAGAGAGAGAGAGAGAGAGAGCGGGAGAGAGAGACCGTTTTCCGCCCAGGCAATAGCGCCAAAAGGGAATAAGAGGGAGAGGAGGGAGGAGGGGGAGAGTATAAACCCATTCAAGCGCCTGAAACCTATTGGGGTTTACTGGACAGCCACCGACATCTGATAGAAAATGAGTAAGTATTCCTTCTTTTTAGGTTATGCAATACGTTTCTACATAAAATATATTCATCTTCCTGTAAAAGTGAATGTGTCCCCCTCTAACTAATGGAACAGGGGACAAATCGTTCGTCTGTATGACTGTAGTGTTTGGAGTATGGTGGGTATGTGAACAGGGCACTTGGGTCGTGGAGGGGTCCAGGAGCGAGAAGGCTGTCCTGGTAGACGAAAGTATTGACTACGTCTCCTTGAAGAAACAGCTGATGGCCAAGTTTAATCTCGATAGGAGGAGGCATGACGTCCAGCTCACATATGCAAAGCCGCAAAAGGAAGGGTGCAGACGTTTTTCTATTGGGGATGACGAAGACCTGCAGGCCTTCAAGTTTTTAAACGGTCTATCTGGAGAACGATCCTGGCCTATCGACCTCCATGTCTCCCTGATATGCAAGTTTGGTGGAGAAGTGGCCACTACAGAAGGATCCACAATGGCCCATTCAGTCGGGGGTGGGCCACCCGTGACCCAAGAAGATCACCCACATACGGACCCCCGCTTGGCAGGGGATGAAGAAGTGGAAGTTTTGGAAGCACAAGGTGTCGGTGGACAACGAACTGATGTCCAGTTAGAAAATCAGCTTGTCAAGTTAGAATATCCATCTGTCCAGTTAGACTATCCACGTGTCCAGTTTGAGCCAAGTGGGAAGCAGATAATTTGTATCAGCAGTGATGTCGAAGATGTAGTCAGCCCATGGGATTACGAGGCGGAGTGAGCGGTGAGGGAAGTAGAGGAAACATACCAACGCGGAAAAGGGAAGTCCAAAGCGTTTCCGACAACTGTCAAAAGTGAACCAATAGAGTGGGCGGGTGTAGATGAGAAATTGCAGAAGCGGCGCCGCACCTAGCGGTGGGATAGGAACTTTCAGAAGCGGCGCCACAACTTTCGCAATTAAGTACGTAGTTACCCCATATGGACCACCTTTTGCAATTCAGTATGTAGCTATCCCAATTTGTACCTTTGGTTTGGTCTGTGCTACTTTGTTCTACTTTGTATGGTTACCCCAATTTGTACCTTTGGTTTACACGACAGACAATGAACTTGGCATGTCATATAATAAATTTGACACGACATCTAATGAATTTGACATGACAGATAAGGAATTTGACATGACAGAAGATGCACTTCACTTGACATTGTGACTAACCAAGTCCACCTTTTGCAATTCAGTATGTAGCTATCTCAGTTTGTACCTTTGGTTTGGTCTGCCCTACTTTGTTCTACTTTGTGTGGTTACCCCAATTTGTACCTTTGGTTTACATGACAGACAATGAACTTGGCATGACATATAATAAATTTGACATGACATCTAATGAATTTGACATGACAGATAAGGAATTTGACATGACAGAAGATGCACTTCACTTGACATTGTGACTAACCAAGTCCACCTTTTGCAATTCAGTATGTAGCTATCCCAGTTTGTACCTTTGGTTTGCTCTGCCCTACTTTGTTCTACTTTGTGTGGTTACCCCAATTTGTACCTTTGGTTTACATGACAGACAATGAACTTAGCATATAAATTTGACATGACATCTAATGAATTTGACAGGACATTAAGACTAACTAACCAAGTCCACAAACCAATAAAAATTGCAAAGTGAAATGTCTAAAACGAAACAACAACAGTATAAAACGAACCAACAGAAATGTCTAAAACCAACCAATAACAGTCTAAAACCAAACACAACAGTCTAAAACCAATCGGAAAGTACTTTTAAGAGTCGGATGGGGGTGTAAGACGTCCGTGAAAGATGGCAGCACAAAGGAATTGGCGGTACACCGCAATGAAGTCATCGTCAAGGCCACGGAACTTGGTGTCGCCGGCCGCGAGGAGCTGCATGAAGCGGATGACGTATGGACCACAGTCGCCCCTACATCACGACAACGAAACATGTTCACCCAACCTGCGACAATTGTTTATAATCGGAACATGTGGAAATATCGACTTACGATTGTTTGTTTTGGGGAATCCCTTTCACCCTCTTGTATGCATAGGATTTCGGGACTTTACCGACCCATTTAACCCAAAGTTCTGGATGGCTGTCCATCAGAATGGGGAGGAGGTGGGTCACTGGCTTTAGAAAGCCCGCCATGTGGCGCTCGGCGACTAGGTTGATGTCGGGATCGTAGACGTTCAATGTCCACTCCGCGAGATTGATCTCTAGCGCCACCCAGTGCTCGTTCTTGACATTCCAAGGCGCCAACAGCCGGTCGACAACGGCCCACTCTGTTGTAAACCTCTCCGGTGACTTGCCATCGAAGTAGTGGGACAGCTTCTCGTCCCCCTTGACCACGTCAAGGTTCCTCTTCGCATCCGCCAAATGCTTCTGCAGCAGATACCCCCAGAAGAAATCAAGGATGGCGACATCTTCGTACTTGTCATCGTCCTTGATGTCCTTCCGCAGGAGGGCGCATGCCTGCTCGATATGTTGCACGCACGGAAAACCATTTATATGGAAGAGCATATGACGAGGAAGGTAATTCATAGAACCACGTTGTGGGAACCTAACCTCGGATGTGACCTAAGTTGTCTGTGATTGGAGTACCGTGAAGAACTCCCTCTGCAATAGGCTGCCTTCAACCGACCGGACAGGGTCAGTTCCGTCCTTCATCCAGGATGAAAACGCATCAACGTCTGCCCTCGTCGTCATGCCTAGGTCCACGACATCCACTGCTTGCGATGCCTTCTTGCCCACACGCGGTTTCTTCGCTGGCTGCTTTACTTCCCCCAGGGAGAATGTATTAGGATGTAGACGGGTCCTCCTACCGCGCCATTGAAGGGGCACCTCAGCCTCAACATCAACCTGCACCCAGCACACCATAGTGCATATAACATGACAGATAATTAAATTGATAGGATAGTCAAATGTCCATACCTCGCCGATGTTCAGAGTAGGTTTCTCCGACTGATTGTCCTCCTTGGTCGGCTGTATCTCCTCCTCGTCCTTGTACTTGTCCTTTTCCTTCACTGCTCCATGAACCTATCCACATGACATCAAATTAAATTGACAAAAACTGATATTTTCATGACATGTGCTGACATTAACATGACACCTTACAATCTTGATATGACAGTGATATATAATTACATGACGCTCTATATGATGCCATGACACACCAAAAGCCTTACCTCCTTCTTTGGCAGCACCTCCCCTTGCTCCTCCGACTCCCGAGTCCCCTTCCCCCTCAATGCCCTCTTCAAGTTTTCAATCGACTCCTTAAGCGTGGCCATCTTCGATCCTAACTCCGCGGTTATGCTCCTCGCCATGTCGTCTAACTTTGCCAGTAATCCTGACTCGATCTCTAAGATGGCAGCTTTTGTCTGCGTACCCTCCCCTGATTCTGGTGTTGACCCAGGTGCTTCCTTTGGTTGTTCCTTCCGTGAGGGTTTCGCATTTGCTGCTACGAACGCCCGGACAATGTCGTCGAAGAAGTGGTCCCGTTTATCGTGACCGTATCGGGCACTGCGGTACAAACTGGTAGCTTCCTCCACTTCGTCGGGGGTGAGAACCGGCCTCACAGCGTCAGGGTCATCGAAATACCCGAGCTCCTCCTTAGCCTCCTGCAGTCGGGTTTCGATGGCGGAATACTCGAGGTTCCCTTCCTTATACTCGTATCGCAGACACCTAAGGTACAACTTCTTATCTATGATGCTCGCACATTGGACGCCCATTGGAGGGAGGGCTTCGTACACCCAGAGCTGCAAACAACGTTTGTCCAGTACAAGGTCAATTGCTGTCGAGTATAAAGTATATGGATGACTAGTATTAATTCATTAGTCGTCCAGTGAGTTTTGTGAATGAACCTGGAAGGCGAGGGGGAATCCCATCAACAAGTACGACGGACGTGGTGCAGTGGGGCTGCTGCCAGTGTGTTGGAGCTTCCACTCGATTGCATGGTTCAAGAACTCGTTCGTTCGCTCGTAGGAAAGCCGACCCCACGGATAGGTCCGGAACCTTTTAATGTCCGAGACGAGGTTGACCACCCACCCCTGAATGTAGTTTTGGGGTTCCTTCCCGAACAACACGCCCTCGACCAGCATCAGTAGGACAAATTTAAACTTTTTGGCTGACGATTTCTCAGATGCCATTGCCACATGGAACATCACCTCGAACTCGGACATCTTCAACTTGGTAACTCCAAAGAAATCATACCATGCCGTCTCACACGTCGAGTCGTTCTCAGGTTTGTCGACATAGCCGCAGTTGAGACTGGTGACAAGGGCGAACTCAGCTATTGAGAACCTCACGACCGCATCATGGATCTTGTACCACGTTTCATGCTTCTTCTTCGTCTTCAGTTGTCGTTGGAGAACGTAGTGTATAAGCTGCCCGGAGAACTGGACCCTTGCGCTTATGCCCAGTCTTGCAACGCCCCCCAACGGGCTGTCCATCAGGCGCTGCCACTGGGACTCGCTCAATCGGTTGTCAATGTTTACTAGGAGGGGCAACCGACAATATTGGTTACATCGCGCTTTGAAGTGTCTGTCTTCCTCGACAGCGTACACAACCTGCACATACTTCAACAAGTGAGAAATACTGCACCACGACAATCACAACTTACATTACTCAACGAAAGCCCATCACTTATCATACCGCGCCGGAGGTTTGAGATGCAGGGTTGACAACCTTCTTTCCACTCCGCTGCAACATTTTTTATATTTAGCAGATATCCTGCATGTTGGGAGACCAAAAATCAGTAATCTCGAAATCAATTCGTGTCCCTCAACCCACAGTTCCCTTCTCATCAGTCCCACAAACATTGTAGAATTCAATATGTACATGACAGTTACTCATTCAGAACCTATGCATATCAAATGTCAAGATTGAATGCACCCAATGGTTCAATATGTACATGACAGTTACTTATTCATCTTAAGATTGAATGCACACAGTGGTTCCATATTCATCCCCGCGGTCTATCTTACATGACACCCAAACATTTATACATGACACTTTAATATTTATACATGACACCTTATTGTTTATACATGACAGTCGACTTATTCAATTTGTACATCTCTAAATTGCAAATGAGTGTCAAAATTTTTCATTAGAAATCTCGACCTACTGACATTAATATTCAGTTCCCCTGCCCAATTTCAATCTACACATATGAAAACTCACCCTTTCTAACATTTCCCCTAACCCTAATTCGCCCCATTTCGGCCAATTTCCCCCCTAAACTGAAAGTATCTACAGCTACCCTACTCCTGAAAATTTGAATTCGACATAAACGTTCCCCAATTTCCCCTTTCCCAGTAATTCCCTTCTCTCCGCACACCCCAGTTCCCAAACTTTCCACCCTTTGTTTTTAACTTGACGCCGGTTACTTCCTACATGACAGGGGAAATTGCGAACTGTCAATCCATTCGACCCCTTTATCCCATTTTCACACAATAAAAAATAGCTTAGGTTCTTCCAATCGGTTCCTCCCCTACGAATCCAAGCAATAGGTAATTAATCGACCGAGTTAGGGTTTACTTACTTCAAAATCGCCCTGTTCAATGTCGGCTCACCTTCTTCTTCTCCTCTCTTGCACTGCACTGTCGTCTTCTTCCTCTTCTTCCTTCTCTTTTTCTTTTCCTCAGGTTTGCATGAGCGACTGTTGCCCTCTCTCTTCCTCTTTTGTAAGCCCCCGTGAGACAGTTGATTTTACAGTTTTTAATAAAACTGTCCAAGTTTATCTTCCTCCCTCTCTCACTCTCTCTCCTCATTAACTTCCCCTGGTTCCTCTCTCTCTCCACATTCACTCTCTCTCTCCTCTGTCCCGGTCGCATTACCACTTTTTAACCAGATGGAGTGCAATTTTTAGAGGGTTAGCCTTTGCAATTGTTTTGTATAGTGGGTTATGGGCGCAAATATGGCCGGATAAGGGGTTACATTGTGCGATTCCCTCATAAATTAAACTAGCCATATAAATAAGGAGACAATCCACATTATTATAAATATTTTTAATATTATTATAAAAATAAAGAAGACATAATTCCACATTATTATAAATATTTTTAGTATTAATATAAAACTAAAGAATACATATTTACATAAATAAATATAATTGAAAGTGGTAGAGAGACTAAAGGTTAAGATGGGTCCATTGAGAATAAAAACTAAAGGAAAAGACAAAGGCTTAGAAAAATCAGAGAGTGGTTAGTCAAAATATTCACAAAATAAAAAATATTTACCAAAATATTTAGGGTTTGAAAGTATTTACCAAAATATTCACTAGGGTCCCACTTGTCTTTTATAATTTTCCATAAAAAGCAAAAATCATAAATAATCACCATATCTTTTTATAATTTGCATTAATATCCTTAAGTGTTGTTTGTCTAGTTCTATATTCCGCATTTAAATATTATAATCAAAACCTTAATTTAGTTTGATCCTGCAATTTGGTATCAGAGCCTAGTTAATTAAAATATTTGTATTTATCTATAAGCCAATCTCAAGGTATCTACTAATTGTCCCCATAAGACTTATCCTCATGCTTTACATCTAGATACAAATGATAAGCACTTTGGAGCAATTTTAAATGCTATTTCAGACCAACTTATAGATTTAAAAGTTGAAATTAAAAAATTAGAACAGTTATATCTAGAGATTAGCGGTAAGATTTTTAAGATAGTAAAAGAAACAGGTGAAGTGCAACACTCAACCAATCTCAAAGCCATCAACGAAATTAGTCATCAGATAAGCCTAAAATCTGGTGGTGAACTTAAGAAAGGAGATCCTTTTAAATATAGTTATCCATTTAAAAAATCCAAAAAGAAGTTTTCTACTAAGATAGATAATATAAAGAAAAAAGGTATTATTGAAGGAGAGAATCAAGACGAAAATCAAATCCTTAAAAATGAATCAACATCCAGTTCCACAAACAAGGAGATTTAGCACTAAGTTGGACGACCCAGAATGGAAGTTGAAATTACAGAAACTCAAAAACATTGAATTCAACTTCACAAACCAAGAAGTTATGAGTGATGATGAGTCTGACAGAAATTCTGATGAAGAAGCAGTATATCAGCAAATGGGACTAATTAATCTGAAAGACATGGAAAACATTCCCATATCCAAAGTTCAACAAAAGCTATATGAAATACTAAGACAAAGAAGGCTGAGGGAGAATGAACCAGTAGAACAGAATGAAGCTAGAAGAAACTACAGGCGATATGAACATGGTTCAACCAGTAATTATAGACCTAGGCTAAAGCCGAAGGAGTTTCTAGAGAAGAAAGAAAGATTTGGAGTGAGTATTATGCCAAACCATAGGCAAAGAGAAATTAACCTAGAGCCCATAAGTGAAACAGGTTACAAATTAAACCTGGATGGTGTAAGGAACAGGCGTGAGATCATAGAATTCTGGAAGAAAAGCATGATGAGCGTATTAAGCATGAATGTAGGATGGAATTCTTCTCAATTCCTTAATTATATAGAACACAGTTTCTATGGTTGTATTGCCGATTGGTATGGAGCCATTAGTGATGAAGCTAAACAAGAACTTAGGAATCTGGCAAGTCCAGTGAATATGTTCACATTAATATGTGAGTTAATTGAAGATGAATTCATTGGAGAAAAGGAAGATGAAGATAAGGAAGCTTTAGGCAAAGAACTTTAAACAATCTTGAAATCTGTAACATGAAATATGTTGATAACTATATAACAGAATTCGAGAAATGTTACTATAAGATAGGAGAAAACGGCACTAATCTGCAAATGTTCTTTGATAAACTTCCTTCCCCAATTAATGAACAAATAAGTGACGAATATCGAGAGCTAATAAAAAATGGAAGCAAAGATTCTCTTGGTAATAAAATTTCCTATGTTAGGAAATGGGTTGAGAAAAAATGTCGAGATGTAAGAAGCACCCAAAGAATGAAGAAACAATTCTTAACTTGTTGGGAGACACCAACAGAATGGGGATGCAACACTAGAGATTATCAAGGAAGAAAGAATTATAAGAGAAAAAGTTTCAACAAACAAAGAGGTGAGAAATATTATAAAAAGTATTATAAAAAACCTTTCTAAAAAAATAGAAGATTTTTCCAGAAAGCCTCATTTTGTCCTGAGAAAAAGAAAAACTGCAAATGTTGGGCATGCGGTGAATCCGGTCATTATGCTAATGAATACAAAAACAAGAAGAACAATAGATTAGCAGAAGCCCTAGGTAGTTTGGATTACATAGAACTCTCAGAAGATGAAGCAGTAGATTTAGCCCTAAGGAACAACAAAGGAATAGTGGAAATAATTGAAGAAAAGTTTGATGAACATGAAGAATCTGAAAATGAGTCAATTGAAGGTGAAGAAATTAATGAGATGATGGAAGGAGAAGCTCCTAGTGAGTTCTCTGATGAATATGAAATGACCACCTTAGCTCAACTTCAGCAAGCTGAAACTTCTATTGATGAAGAACAAGTAGAAGAAATGACCAGATCAGGGGTTGATTTCCCGATCATTGCCAAAGAACAGTTTGTTAAAAAATCATTGTTCTCAAAATATGCTAAATACGTGTGTGAAGAGATGTCTGGAGACGTAACAGTTAAAAACAATGAAAATCAAGCAACTGAAGTGAACTTAATAAATTGGGCAAATATTCAAAAACATAACAAAGACAAAAAATTTAAATATATCTTTATATGTGGCATTCAAGTTATTATAACTCCATTACAAGACTATGGTAAGGATGTGCAATGCATTAATTTCGTTTGTGATATTAGGCATAAAAAGTTTAGTGACCAATGCATCAGTGGAATAGTCTGTAATCTGAGTCAAGGAGCAGTTTCTTGGATCTGTAGGCCAAACTATTATGTTAGTTTAGAAGATCATTATGCATCTAAATTCTTAGCTATAAAATTGTTAACAGAAGGTATCAATATGCACAAAGGAACTTGTCCATTACAGCTAAAGTGGAAGGTAGTTTATAAACTGGAAAACACGACAAATCCTCCACGTAAGTGTCACATAGTAGAAGCTGAGAAACACGAGGTAGTAGGACCTAGCAAAGAGGTTGTGCCAGTAAAGCTAAGACCAGACCAGATAAAACTAAAGACCATTTGGGTAAACGCATTCGAAAATTCTGCAGCCACTAGCAGCGATAAAGTTTTAACTATAGATGAAGAAGGTAGAATCCATACGAATGCTAAACCACAAGTAAACCTATCTAGGTGTCCGAGTCTAGCCAAAAATCCCAGTTTTAGGTTCAATCCTAATCTCAGTATTACCCCAAGAACCCAAGGAGCTATGGCAAGCAAGAAAGATAAGTCATTTGTGGTAGATGAGGATATAGCTAGCATGATAGCAGCTTTAAACAAGAGGTTAGAAAATAGAATTATAAGAGAA
The DNA here is from genome assembly GCA_963922045.1 of Persicaria maculosa. Taxonomy (NCBI): domain Eukaryota; kingdom Viridiplantae; phylum Streptophyta; class Magnoliopsida; order Caryophyllales; family Polygonaceae; genus Persicaria; species Persicaria maculosa. Next base: position 23,124,699 of record OY998264.1, on the reverse strand, counting down.
CCATCTAGACATAGTATTGATCTAGGTTCCTGTCCTTCTAGGGAAAGTGGTATAACTCCTTCCTGTCCTTTTAGAGAGACTGGTACAATTCCATTGTATCCTCCAACACGCCCAATTATTGAAGAAAGACAGGGAGAATCATCCAGTTCTGAGCCTAAAGGAAAGATAGTAGGATATCAAACTAGAACCATTAGTGAACCTATCTTTGAAAATGATGCAAGGGCAAAGAATTTCGTAGAACCTCATTTCGAGGTACCTCATAAGGAACCGTTTTATGAAGAGGAAATGGGAATGAGAATGGAAGTGATGGATCTTAGGCATCTCTACGAAGAGAATGTGAGGATAGAAGAAAGCCTTGAGCATGTCAGTAGAGGATCCTTGAAGAAAAATTATAGAATCACAAATCTCAATAGCATTTATATCCCAATAAGTATTTGTTTAGAAGGTTTTAACAAATATGAATTATGTGCCTTTGTGGATAGCGGTTGTTCGGTATGCTTTGGTAAAAAGGCATTATTTCCTGAGTTCATATGGCAGAAATCTCGTAAACCAATCCAAGTCAGGATAGCTGACGATAGTATCATGGTTCATTCAGAATTAGCTTCTGATGTACCAATCATGATAGGTGGAGTCTCGTGTGTAATCCCTACACTATGGGCTACTACTCAACCTTCACACGACATGTTAATTGGAAACAACTTCCAAAGACTTCATGTCCCAGTCACTCAACACTTAGACATGATGGTCTTTAATATCAATGGAGAAGATGCTTGGGTTAAGAAGATCAAACAAGCATATACACACCAAGCAATAGAGTTCACGCGCACTAAGCGTGGTGAGGAGTATATTCTTCCTACTCAAAGAGAATTTGCACTCTCCATTTGTGAAATAGGCTTAAAAGAAAAAATTCTTAAACAACAAGAAAAAATGTGCAAAGAGTTATATTCTGAAAATCCTTTAAAATTTTGGGAAAAAGATAAATCATTTGCTACCATAGAATTAATAGATCCAAAAGCTGTCATTAGAGTAAAACAAATGGTTTACACTTACAAAGATCAGCAAGAGTTTAAAGAACAAATTGATGAGCTATTAAAGAAATGTTTAATCAGAGAAAGCAAAAGCCCTCATTCTAGCCCCGCCTTTATGGTCAGAAATCATGCTGAAGAAAAAAGAGGAAAAGCTAGAATGGTTATCAACTATAAAAAGCTTAATGATAATACTGTTTTTGATGGATACTATATCCCTAATAAAACAGTTTTATTTAATAGAAAACAGGGAGCCACTTGGTTCTCTAAAATGGACTGCAAAAGTGGATATTGGCAGGTAAAGATGAATGAAGACAGCATTCCACTTACTGCATTCAGTGCTCCACAAGGACACTATGAGTGGATAGTCATGCCATTTGGGTTAAAAAACGCACCACAAATATTCCAGAGAAGAATGGACAATGTTTTCAAATAATTTAAACATTGTTGTCTTATTTACATTGATGATATCTTAATCTTCTCTAAAACCTTGGAGCAACATAAACATGATTTAAAAGCCATAACCCAAAAATGCATTGATCATGGAATCATTCTAGGACAGAAAAAGTGCATTTATGCTGAACCAGAAATTGAATTCCTAGGACTCAAGATAAAAGCAGGTCAAATTGTGTTGCAGGAACATATTTTAGAAAAGGTAGAAAAATTTCCTGATGAAATCAAAGATAGAAAACAACTAGAAAGGTTTCTAGGATGTCTTACCTATGCTTCTGATTTCATTAAAGATTTAGCCAAACTAAGAAAACCTTTACAAGTAAAATTGAAGAAAGAACAAGTTTGGAATTGGACTCAGCTAGACACCAAGATAGTCAAGGAACTAAAAGAAGATGTGAAAAACTTCCAATATTAACTCTACCTAATGAAGATGATGAGTTAGTTCTTGAAACAGATGCTAGTGATTATCATTGGGGAGCTGTTTTGAAATTAAAGAAAGATAACAAGCTTTGTAGGTACAGCAGTGGCAGCTTCAACAAATCTGAGTATAATTACACTGTCATGGAAAAAGAGATTCTTGCAATCTATCGTGGAATCCAGAAGTTTATAATCTTTTTAGCCCCTAAACCTTTTACAGTCAGAACAGATTGTAAAGGAATATTGGGTTTTATAAATAATAATCTTGATAATATGAAAGTGCATGGGAGGCTCCTGCGTTGGCAATTAGCCCTTAACCAATTCACCTTTACTGTTGAACATGTGCAGGGTTCAAAAAATTCTCTAGCAGACAGCCTAACTAGAGAACTAGCTGATGGACCAAAGAAAGCAGACTCGATGGGAAGACGCTCGCTGGGCAACCAGCGAGATGGATCTTGATTTCTTAAGTGGTATAAGAGAATATCAAGGATGGGTTTCCCCTCCAAGTTTTTATATTTCTGTTGATTTTGAAAGATTTACTCATAACAGATTCCGTCGTGGACTCCTTGAAACGAGACACAGAACGGTTGAAAGATTTTTAACTTTGGAAATCATTATAAAAGTTCTTCAACTACCTATAGAACTTCAAGAAGAAATCTGTAGGAGATGGAGGATGAGAGATTTCTAATACTTCTACTGGACAGTAACCTTGAGGGATCACAATACTCCAGCAAGGACCAGAGAGTGGTGTAACCATTTCAGTATAAACAATTTCGCTGGATTAGGAGGAATCTCATTGCCACTTACGGCATATGTTGATTCAGAGTATCTAAAAGCATGGGAATATGGAATGTGTAATGGACTCTACAAATACAACCAACCATGGCCAAAAGAAGAAGAGCATAGCTTCCTGTACAACCACTTCACTAAATTCCAGAAGGAGGTTTTCCTCAGAGCAACAACGTTTGAGAAGATAGAGGAAAGAAATGGTTGTCGTGTTATCAGTGCTTGCATGGATGTTAACAAGGGGAAAACCCGGTTACCGCATTACCTGATCTTCCTGCTATTTACTGAAGAATACTGGTACGTGATAGATCCAGTAGTAGGAAGCCATAATAATATAATAAGACATCCATGGGCAGCAAGAGCAAAAGGGTTCTTCTACATCTATTTTTACATCAACAAGTTTAGACAGACTGGCTGTGGAATATTCAAAGTTGGGAATACCACCTTCATCATAACCCCACAACTCAAGCCATTGATGCAGCAAGCTATAGACAGGTCCGAGTCCATTGAGCTATATTTAGCACAAATAGAAGCTGGTCACTTTTTGGACAAGGAAGGCCATGAAAGGATGATTGATATGTTAATTACATGGGATCGAGAATACACTGAAGGTCTAATGCTTGATCTCGATTTGGATAATGAGCAAGATAAGGAGATTGATAATCTCCAAGATCTGATAATGGATGATGATGATGACTTAGAGGCCAATATGGGAGAAGAAGGGGTCCAGAACCTGAATGATTAAACATCACCATCATGCACCTGCACAATTATTGTACCTTTCTGTTTTCTTTTTCATCATATGAGTTGTATTATTGAGTCAGCACTGTGTGCTTTTATTATTTTCTGAGTGCGTAGGGGCCCATATGTCGGCCATTAGCTTTTAGACGTTGTAAAGGCATCCAATGCCTTTCAACCAGCTCTATATATAGAGCTCTCCTCAGACTTCTAAGGGCATCGAAATCCAGAGAGAGAAAAACATATGAAAAGAGAGAGAAGTCTTGTAATACAGAAAGAGAAAGAGAAGTATTGTTGAGTTCTGAGTAGGTTGGTTTTCCATCACTCAAAAACTCAAGAATCCTTCGATGGATCTTTTTGGTGTGAGAATCTAGTATGTTTGTGTGTTTGTAAGTTTTAAATTAGGAGTCCTTGTGTGTTGTAATATTTTCCAAGTTCAATAAAAGTTTGTTTTTAAGAAAGGGAAAGCTACTTAATCGAACTCTATGTTCTGAATAATTAGTTTTCTTGATTCCAATCCTTTCACCCTCCAAAAACAAAAACTGAGAGTTAGAGACTACGATCTGAGGTAGAAAATGAAACAGATCTGTGTTGTGCTTGGACTAAGGGAGGCATGGTTGAAGGTTAGCCACCTCTAGAAAACCGGAAGCTACAGGAACGCCGGTGGTCCAGTGTAACTAAGTTCAGGTATCGGTCAAACCTCTCTATCTTTAAGTTTTTAATTGCAGAGCTTGGTGGGCTTGAAACCATAGAAAATTCATTATTCTTAATATAGTTAGTAGATTATGGTAGTTAGTACCACCAAAAGTCATTTATAAGTATTCTATATTGCATCTTGAGTATTATTGTCAAAAACTAGAAAGTTTAAGACGAAGTTTATAATTTAGTATAAAGTACGGGTACCTTTTGAAAAATTAAAAAGAAAAAGCTGAAATCTTTGAATATTTTTGAAAATAGTTTGAAAGGTTGAATTTTGTGGTAATTATTTTGGAAAACTTGAATATTTAGAAAAAAATTTCAAAATCAGATGAAAGGTAAAAATGTTGGTTGTAGGATTCGAACGAGGCCAATACGGCAACATGGTGACAATTCAACCACTAGACTACTTGCTATTTCTCGTATTTTAAAAAGGTTTACATCTATATAATGTAAAAACATATATTAGGCCCCCCAAAAATTGGGCCATGTGCGGTTGGACCTCTTGAATCGCCCTTAAACCGGGTCTGATTGTTGTCTTGAAGCCCCATGGCAAGAAGTACAAGCTCTTGTCGAGTCCCATCTCGATGCCGATCTTCGGCAACTGGCTGCAGCCTGCAGATTGGTGGTGACCTCAACCACTACAACCTTCTTGACCTAGCAAAGAAGCATGACAAGATATTCCTCCTCCGAATGGGTAACAAGGCCATAATGATAATTTTGGCCGTGTTGGCAGAGGTGGTGGTGAAATGCACTAAGGGGATTGTAATTGAAGATTTTATTTGCCGTCAAGAGTCACACACGAGATAAATCGGTTTGTACCAATCGACTCGACCCACTAGTAGTGAGTAAGGTAAACCTAAGGAAACTAGTAGGGAGCAAGTTAAACCTTAGATTTTCACCCAAAGAAAGAGATAGAGAAAGGGACAGAGGCAATGACTGAATCTGCAACCTCCTTACCACCCCTTACTCCACACCACTGGCCACCCCCGACTGGGGCGGAATTGAAGTTTTTTACATGATTTAATGGGGGTTGTAATTGCAATTCATGGAAGAAAAATGAGATTTGGGTTGATAAATAATTATTTTATTATTTGAAGGATAAATAACTTATTTTAAAGATTTGAGGGATATATAGTTAATCGAGAAACTTTATAAGGATATATAAACAATTGTCCCTATTGTAAATCAAAAGCGAGAAAAAAGTATATAATCAGTTTCAACTTATTTTTACCACTTTCAAAATCTTATCATTTTTTAAATGGACTTTTTGCGAGGTAATCTAGTGGTAAACAAGGGTTTCAAGTTTTCTGCCTGATAATCCTAGGATTTCAAAACTTTTTGCGTTGCACCCAAAATTTTTGTTTATTGAAAAACTGGTGTGTTTTATTAGGAATTAAATCATACTCCTTATCATCCTATAACAACAGGAGAACGAAGAACACAGAAGAACGAAGAAGAGCACTATGAGTTGCAGACGTGAAGAAGAAGAACCAGGTGTGACTCTGACGACGTGGGGGGGGGGCCAGCGGATCCGGATGACAGAGGTGTCTCCGACCTTGTCGGCGGCGGTGGCCCCGACCTTAGCAAAGCGAAGAATCGGACAGTATGGCTCAATCTTATCATTGTATGTCCGGATTTTCGACATCCATTTTCATCAAATTTGTCGATTTCGATATGCTAATGCAGGATTTTCCACATCTCTTGCTTGAATTTTTCACATCTCATCTCTAGGTTAGTGAAAATTTAGGGGTTAGGGCTTCGAAAATTTGGGGCCTATTTTTGCTTGATTCTAGCTATGTAATGGATTTTTACTTCAATTGAGATGTAGTGGATACATCTTTGGTTGTTTTATAATACAACGATACTATAGTAAAAAACATATTTTTCAACTATTGAATTTTGAGTTTATCTTAGTTCCCTAATCTAGAGTATTCAGTGAACTCAGGAGAACCAGTCAATGACCTTGTTGCCGTATAATAGCCAGTGATTAATCCAACTCATAATTTTTGGGTCAAGTTGTCTTGTTATTTCTTTTCTCATAAATCAAGCGCTCAAAACTTCAAATTACTACCAATTTTAAGCTATTTGAAAAGTTATATCACATAAACCCCACCTTCCATTATATTCTCTGAAAAGAGATTTGATTGTCGACTAATTGTAACATAACAGATCATCCTTGGATGAGGGTGGATGGTGTTGCATCTGATAAGCCAGTTGACATTGTTGTTTTAACCTAAAGAATGAAGCAGTTCAGGGCAATGAATAAACTGAAGAAAGTTACTCTAAGGGTACAAATTGCACATCAGCACTTGGCATTGCTATTTTCATCATTCTTTAAGTTTATTTGATAGTGAATGAAAGCATGTCTAATCATTCTTTAGGTTTATTTGATAGTGAATGAAAGCTTTCTATATGTACTTAAGCTTTCTTTAGGTTTATCAATAACGAATATCTCGCTTATTCCATCACAGGCTGATGTGGATGGTAATTGGACAAGGTTAAATGGAGTTCATTACTGCTACAATGCACATGAATAGAGTGGAGAAAGAAGACCATGTTTACAAAGCCTTTGAATATTTCGATGAAGACTATCTTTACAAAGCCTTCTTCTTGCATCAAACTGGACATGTGAATATATCATAAATTTGATGCGCCATATGTATAGATGAATTCAGTACATGACTATTTTCACTTCCAATGCAGGTTCTGTGTCTATTGCTGACCTTGGTGGTACGGAGATCGATCCGAGATTTACAAGCCCCAAGCAAGGGACCTTATTTGTCACAATTGCTCATGAGATTTGCAGATGGTAAGTTAAATTGAAATCCCTTTTCCTCAGATCATTACAATGTCACAAAACTAGAATTGTTTAACGACGTAATATTCATGAAGATCAAATGTAATGAGCTAGTTCTTTCAGAAGGATTTGAAATAATTTCATCATGGTAGATTTGATTCCTTGTAAAATACTAAAATGCAAACCCTTCTTTATCATGTAGATTTGATTCTTTGTAAAATAATACTACCTAAAATTCTTTGTAAATCGAATCCTGCATAGGCTAATCTCTAATTAGTAAATGTATGATGTGTGCAATCAAATTAGCCATTCAACTTGATCTATATTCTTAGGTTGTTGTTGTGAGACTGAATTGAACCTATCATGTACCCATATATAGGATCTATATTCTTAGGCCTTTGTTCCCACTTCAATTACTTACAACTGTTTAATCAAAATGCAGGTGTCTTATCATCTAAATGCAGGGGTCTTATTGTGAATTGATTTAATATTGTTCCGTCTAAAGTGGAAGTTTTATTATGAATAAGTTGTCTTGTAATGTTTGCAGATGGAGTTCATAATGAGTTAAATGGCGTGTAAACAAAGAAAGGCGCCAACAGCTAGACGCTCAACTTGAGGATTTCAGACTTGATGAAATGGGTTTAGACAGACGACGTGTCTTTCAAAGCAATGGACGTGCATATTATAGTGAACTTGGAAGCATCACCTTGATTGAATCACCACAATTAGGTATGCATTTGGGCATGAAATTAATGAAAATAGCGTCTATTTTTGAAATTTAGGATTCTCGGAAATAACCATTAAACGACTCCGCAGGTCCTTCCGATTGCGGGGTAGATTACCTGTTTTTAAGATATTCTTTGGTTAAACAAGATGAACAGGCATGCTTATATATTGCATATCTTTTAGTGTTGCTGATGTTGTCGATTTAAGCTAGGTATCGACGTTTTATAGTGTTGCTTTAGCCTGCATCTTCAATATTGTTGTGTAGTCTCCTTTTGGTATTTGTTCAGTTCATAGCACTCCATCTTCACATCATACCTTCACCTCCATCAGATCTCCCTCGCCATTGCCTTCCTTTCCATACCACTTTTTCGTTTTGAAGAATTCGTCGCCGACGAAGCTGGATCTTCACCAGCACAGAAACAGCCACTTTCGTCCCCTCCACCAAGGTCGAAGCCGCTGTCTCCCCCACCGCCGTCGGATTCGCACCTTCTTCTTCTTCACTTCTCAGATTCTTCCTTGCTCACAATCGCCCCCTATGTTGTGTCAATTTAGGAGGAAATGTGACTTATTTCTTAAAAACCCCACATAGTTTCTTAATACCGGAGTATTATAGAATATAACCCTATAAAAGTTCAAACTTATGTTTTTCAACCAAAACACAAGTTTTGGACATGATAAAAAAGTTTCTAAACTTTAGGGTTACCTGGCGAAAAACTTGAAATTCTTGTTTACCACCGAATTAAGCTAAACCATAGGGTGACCTCGCAAAAAATCTATTTTTTTTAAATATCTTATCAGTTAAGTATATACTAGTACAGTCCCCGCGCCATGGCGCGTCTTTTTCTTTTTAAAAAAATAAAAATAAATTGTGTAAGTATAAAAAACTACCGCTATAAAATTAAATAAATTATTACCATACGTTAACATAAAATAAGTAAAAATAGATTTGATAAAGTAAGTAAAAAAATAATATTTATGAAAAATGTGTAAAAATTACATGACTTTAAGATTTAAATAGAATAGGTTGATTGAGTGAAAATTCTAAAATAAAGATGTTTATAAGTTATAACACCTAATACAAAATGTTTACGGTTTGTTAGTTAGATCTAGATAGATTAATTAAAGAAACTTGTCCAAATTTTAATAGTTGGATTTTTTTTCTAGGTTCAATTGATTGGGAGGAAATCGTAAAATTAAGGTGATTATGACATCTAAGCAAAAATATTTATCATTTAATAGTTAAAATAAATAAATCCCATTGGTTAAAAAATGTTTAAAAATTTTATAATGTGAAATTTTATGTAGATTAGGTTGGTTGGGTGAAATTCCAAAAATTAAGGTTATTATGAAAATAAAAATAGTTTTCATTATATATATATATATATAGATTGGTTGCTCCAAAAAAATCATATATTTGGAACGTACTATATATATATATATTTAAAAGTTTTAAATTCATCCCATTTTTTAAAGAAAATAGCTTGAAATGATATTGTATAATTAATATAGAATGAAATAATATTGTATAGTTAATATTAACTTTATTAAAAAAAGTTCTAAATTAATCCCATTGTTTAAAAAAATGTAGTATGAAACGATATTGTGTCATTAATATAAAATGGAACAATATTGTACAGTTAATATTAACATTATTTATAAAATAAGTTTTGAATTAATACCATTGGTTAAATAATGTAGTATGAAATGATATTGTGTAATTAATATTAGATAAAAATAGGATAAATATATATATATATATATATATATTATATAAATGAAAATGTGAATAGAATAATCAAATACTTATATTGGCAAAAAAACTATTTCTAAATATATTCAATATAAAATATTGCCAAAAATAACTTTGCATGAGGTGACTACACGTGGCGTAGGTGCTTTGCTTTTAATTAATATATAGATTGAAATCATATCTTTAAAAATTAATTAACAATATATATTTTGAAATCTTATCCTGTTAAGCTATTTTGTTTTTTGTTTTTTTATCCACTTTCCAAATTTATCATTTAAACATAATTTTTTTTAATGAAACTCATTTAAGGGTATACTAGTAATAACACAACAAAAAAGTTCTATAATCTAAAAACAACATTAATATGAGTCTTAATTATTCCCTTCAAAAATATTTAAGATTAATAATGGTAACTTTTTATTTTTCTAAGCAATACTAATTTCCGGTTGCCTTCTTCTTTTCTAGTTTTTCAAGGCGGTGTAATATGTCCACATGTTTTGTGTGGTTAATGGACAACCTCCATGTCATGTAAAAAAAATCTCTAAGCAATGTTGATAATCGGCAAACAATTTCTTTCAAGTGTTCAATATAAATGTCATTGTAACTTTTTTTCTACCATTTCCATGAGGTATTATTGTTTGTACATAAAGATGAATCTAATTAATACATGTTCTAGAGCCACTTTTGGGTGCTTGATTCAATCCCTATCAACGGAGGTCAAAAATAGTGTTTACTAAACAAACGCTAATCAAATCCTTTATTTCGACCTAAAATCAAGTGTATTATTATCCCCAACAAATGTGTAAAACACGTCATTAAAAACAAGCATAAAGACTACTAAAATAAAACCGATCACAACGAAACTTGTATTAGAGATAGGTTATCAAACAACTTATCTATTACGCAGTAATCAAAAAATAAAAATCGATAATCGATTAGACAGTGGTGGAGGTAACTTTCCCAATTAGACATGAGTGAGCATTGTTTCTTGTAACCCCACATCCATCAACAACAAGCTTTTTTTGGAGCGGTAGGGGGGGAGGGGCGATTTTTCCTCCCCACCAAAAATTCAGGCAATGGATTCACTTTCGGTCATGAACTTAAAACTCCATAAGTATCCATCGCGTTGAGAATGTGAAGAGACTAAAAGATTCTCACATTAATAATATGAAAGATCAAGCCTTAGTATATAAGTTAGCGGATTTCCTTCTATTGCCAAATGGTTTTAGGATGGAACCCCGCTCGACTTATGTGCTAGGCTATTAGCGCATGGGCGCACGTGTGCACACGACCCCCAATCGGACCCGAGTCACAACAGACTTCAATATGGTACCAGAGCGGAAAATCCAAATGACCCGACTCTCGATCCTGGACTAGCTAAAAAGAGAATGAAATGTTAGACCTGTTGTCCAAGTGTCAACTAGAGGCGAAAAACGACTCTAGTTGCACTTGCGGGGGCGTTTTGAGAATGTGAAGAGCCCAAAAGATTCCCACATTGATAATATGAAAGATCAAGCGTTGGTATATAAGTTAGCGGGTTACTCCTTCTATTGCCAATTGGTTTTAGGATGAAACATCGCTCGACTTATGTGCTAGGCTATTAGCGCATGGGCGCACGTGTGCACACGACCCCCAATCCCGAGTCCCAACAGACTTCAGTAATCACCCATAGCACACAGTCTTCCGTGTAGCTTCTACGGAATTGGATCACGGCGAGCACTCCATTGCCACGAACGAAGACAATGGGATGCGGGCCTGCATTTGCAATGATGCAGGCTTCGTCAGGGAGATCCATGGCATTGAATTCATCACGCTTGAAATCGGATGTCCATAGAGTTTAATAGAAGCTAGGATTCAAATTAGTCCCTGCTTTTACGCGCGATCCAATGAATGGCTCCGTGCGCAAAGCAACTGTGAGGGTGAGCGAGTCGACAGATTAGATGGAAACCGTGAGTGACTGGATTTCTTCATCAATCTTCTTGAACCAAGAAAAGCTCACAACGTTGGGCGACGGGCAATTGCTGAGAGAACACGAGCCTTACCACCTTGAAATCATTTGTCGATCCGTCGAAATCGAATCCGAGGATGAAATAGCTTTCAGAATTAGATTCAGACGATTCTGGAAATGGGATCTGGTACTGTTTGAGGATGCTAGGGTTCCAGAGAACGACAAAGATCCGAGCGTATTGGGAGGCGACGATGCAGATTACGCCATGGATTACATCCGCGGCTCGTGCTCGGTTTCCTAGTAGAGTGAAGGGGATATCGAGATACCTAGCATCATCTTCTAACGGAGCTGCTTCACCGGGATATCAATATAGAGCGTACATTGGTTTTCGGGGCTTGTTATAATCAACTAAGAACGCCGCAATGGCTTCCGCGGAGGAGGAGGTGAAGTTGCGGTTGTCGGAGATGAATCGAGGGGATGAAACGAGAGAGTTCCATGACTTGCAGACACATCGGCACCGACCTAGGGTTTTCACGGCTGACCTCTTGAGGATCTCCAGCCATAAATCTTTAGACACATCGACATCGACCTAGGGTTTTCACGACTGACCTCTTGAGGATCTCCAACCATAAATCTTTAGTTATGTAAGTCGGTGGTGCCGAAAACAAATAAGGCGTGGGTCGCGTGGCGAATCATGAAGCATGATCAGAGTCATCGGACTCCATTGACAAATCCGTATGCCCTGAATTTCTCAAAATTGGGAAATCTTTAGCTATTTATAAATTAGAAAATATGTCGTACATGTTTAGAGATAAATTATGATAAATAAAATATAAATATTTTAAAAAATATCATCAGTTTACTAACTTTTTTATAAATTTTATTATTTTTTAATACCCACTACACAATACTGCCTTTATTCCTTTTTATAACTCATTACTATTCATACATGTTTCGTTAAGAAGATAAAAATTATATAAAATATTCAATTTTTAAAAAATAATCTCATTAGACAGTCCTGTCATTTGGGTAGGGTCAACCTCGGTTGTACCACCCCATATGAGCAGTGCGATCCGCGACTTAGTTGCCTGCTCTAAACGTATGGGCAAATGCGATATAATGGAAAGACTGGCATAGCGCAAGCGTGTTTGAGGAGATCATCTCTATCTCTCATAGACATCTCGAGAGTCCCTTGATAGAATTGATGATCGTCAAACAGTCTTCCTTAATCTCCAAGCGATTGATCCCTTTCTTCTAGGTGTATTGGTCAAAACCTTTAGCTTGAAGAGCCGACGCTTTCCCACATTTGCTTGATCAACACCCAACCACTCGGCCTTGGATATCATGGATAACAAATCCATCCATCCCCTGGTTGGATGAAATCTTAGCCACTGTGGAATTGAGTTTGAAGAAACCCTCCTTGCTTCCTTGGGGTTTCCCCATCTGTCAGTTTTTCATATTATAGGGTTGTTTTGTTGCGTGGTGGATCTATTTTTTCGTTCATCATCATCTAGTTTCTCTACCTGTACCTTTTTACAGCTCGTTCTTTGCTGTTTGATTATTTTTACCCATCCTTCAAACCCCGAAAAAGTAAAGCAATCAAATCTATACTAATATTAAAAACAAAAGCATATCTCGCCTACGTGACTTCATGAGTAGGCTCTATTCTACGTGTCATCATATAAAGGATTCTCCATCTCCCACTCATTTTTCTATCTCCAAGTGGACCACTGATCTTTATCCACTTTATTAATTTTTGCCACGTCTTCATGGTAACCGTCACACCTCTACTAACTACCTCACTAAGTTCACTAATCACTATCCACCCCGCTAAAACATTTTTGAATATTCATGAAATTAAACTAATTTCACACTATAAAACTATTTAGTTTATTAATAAAATCATAGAAAATGATATCATTAAAGGAAAAACTATATGATGTATTTTTTCTATAATTTATTTAAAAATTACTATAATATAAATACAAAATATATTTATAAAAAAAATTGGTATTTTGGGTTTGCAAAATTTGAATTCCTTCTTTTATCAACATGGGTTGTGTATCATTTCACATCTTCTATAGTACACTTTTGTTTTTATTATTTCATCATCTTTATAGATTATTAAATTATTTTGTGTATTTTTTTTACATATCCCTACCACTACACTCTCCAAATTACTTATATTATTATTAGATTGTAAAATAAAAAAAAATAACCAAATATTAAAATACCCGTGTCTTAGATACGGGACTTACACTAGTAAGATTTTATTCCTCATTAACCATATCCCCAAAGGGAGACCACTAGAGTCATTTTTTTTTTTTATTCTTGTGGTAGTTTTGTGAATATTTTCATAATTTATGTACTTGTATTGTTTGTCTGTTTTGTCACTATTTTTTTAAAATTCTGGTGTTAGTTTTGTGAATCGATATCTTTTTTTTAAAAAAAAAAAGTGAGGGAAGAAAGGTAAAGTGAAAGCAGCACTTTACCATCTACTTTTTGGGACTTTAAAATCCGGAAGGACTGTAGTGCTTATGGAGGGTGTGGAAAAGGAAGGAGATATATTTTTCCAGCAAATTTGTAATAATTTGCTCTATACATCGCAAGTTTCGCAACACTGCGAACCGCCATAACCATTTGTCCATTTCTCTCTCTCTCTCTCTCTGTTTACATTCACACCTAGATCTCTTTCTCTCACACATTCTACGGAATCGAAGATCTCCAAATTCCAATCGACTGTGATTTCTCTTTCTTCTGATTCAGCACACTCTCCCTCCGGTTTTTCCATCTGTCGCGGTTCGTCATTACAATCGTTGAATTCGTGTAATTTCTGTTCCGAATTTCAGCTAGGTGTCAACGTTTTCGGCTGTTGACGGCAATCATGTGTGAATGTTTGATAATTCTGTTAGAAATGGTTACGGATCTAGTGTTCTGAAAATGAAAATATGGAATGCGAGTGGAAATTAGTTTGTGCGTAATTGTTTTTGGCTGTCTATGTTGTTCAGTTGGTGTTCTGTGTTCATCGTTGTTGACTTGCATCTTATGCCTTTTCTTCCAGGATCCGTGTTTGCTGTTCCTAGTGTCTGCGTGATCAGGCTGATTTTGGACTGCCTCAGAGAATAAGCATGAGTTCTGAACTTGTAGAAATTCAACCATCTATACTCACATTCACATGTAAGCCTGAGTTGCAATGTTCATTTCTCCATGGATTATAGATGTTCGTTTTAACTATTTGGAATCTTGACTTACTATTTCAGGTAGGGATTTGTTCCGGTCAAGTCTTATCTTTTCGTTGACCTACTATCCTTGTGAATTCTATATCTCAATACATGCTATCTCCAGTTTCCATCTAGCTCTGGACGTTATTAGGAACTACTATAAAATTCATTCATCTTGGCTTTTGAGATTTGTAGTTTCAATTTTCGGTTACTACTGTGAAGAACATGCCAAGAGAAAAAGGGAATGAAAATGCACTAATCATCATGGACTTTATGCCAGTTAGCTAAATGCAATTTTGTTGCGAAAATAGCTCTTATGTCGATAATGAAAACTCTATACAATCCACTTAACTTAAGATTGTGAGTGTTTTTTCTTCATTCAAAATGGTAACGTTTTTTTTTTCTTTTTTGTGATCTTCACAATTTCAGTCATTTTGTCTTTTGGATCATATGGCATGAGTTGTCTCAGTTGTCTGCAAGAACACAAAGCATGAATAGTTGAAAACATTTATTCTATGGTCACCTTCAACTGTGCTGATTGCTTACTGTTTGCACTTTATTTTTCTCCATTCAGTTGAACTGAGGAAACAAAGCACTTGCTTGATTCAGCTCACCAATAAATCGGAGCACTTCATAGGTTTCAAGGTGCAGCTCTGTCTTACTTTATAATTTACTATTCTGCTTTGCTTACCGTAAAAGCACTGAACATTTATGTTAGCTTTTGTTATCTTCTCATCCTATTTAAGCAAGATCTTTTCTTCCCCACTCTCTTGAAGAGTAAGGAAGAAGTTTGCAAAACAAGTGGGACTTAGTTGTTATTCCTATTCCATTTCGTTTTAGCACACACTTTTTGTGTGCAAATGGAAATTGAATTAGATTACTGGCTTTCTGGTGGCAACAGTTGTTTTTAACTTCAGTCTTACAGGTCAAGACTACTTCTCCAAAGAAGTACGTTGTGAAACCTAACATAGGGGTAATCAACCCAAGAAGTGCGTCTGAGTTTACAGGTATGCACGCATTATGAAGTCTTGACTTCTGATTTTTTGTATTGCCCCCCCTCTCCCACTGATGAGAAAACCTTTAGGAAAAATGTTTTGCAATTAAACATGTAGAGGTTCACACTTTGGGGGCCAAGCTGAACATACTATATAAAGTGTAAAAGGATATAATGGTGAGGCAGAGAGAATGCTAGAGTTCTCCCTTGAAGCATTGCTTAATCATTATGCATCACAGGTATTAGTGGTTGATAGGTGCAATGAATCTTAGAGTCGTAGACTATGTTTCATACTTTCTTGATCAGTTATCTAAACTGCCTTTCAGTTTTCACTTTTAATCTTTACAAAAGAAGAGTATAGATGTATTTTCAGGAATTCTGTTGAATCTTCACTACTTCGAAAATCCGCTTGAACTTGGTGCCAAATGGATGAATATATTTGAATCAATGCTAGTGATGAACCGGTCAATTTTATATGGGATACATGATTGGTAATCCATTAAACTTCTTTTCTTTAAAAAGGACTATGGAGTATGTTAGATAACTAAGGAAATGAAACAAAACAACAAAGGATAGTTTCGTTTTTAGGGAAAAATAGGTGAGGGTTCATACAAGCCTATATGGTCTTTGGCCTTTGCATAAATAGTGTGAGAACCTTTATACAATGGCTTAAGCATTTGTGTTAGAAAGATGGATCCTGACCTTATAATCAAAAACAAAATAAACCCAACACGACTACCATTTCGTACCGTACAACAGATCACGGTTTATGCCTCTATCCCCTGGATCCCCTCCACTCACTCCCCTTGCTAGTTTCTTATGGAACTTTGTCCATAGCGCTTGACGGTTATTTATCTTATTCACAACAGTTATCATGCTAGCCCAAAGCATGGCTCCACCTGACTTGCTATGCAAGGATAAGTTTCTTGTTCAAAGTACAATCGTTCCATTTGGACTTACAGAAGAGAACATTACATCAGAGATGGTAAGAGGTTACATGCTTTAAGGTGCAGAAGAACTGTTTGATGGGGTTTCTTATCTCTTTCTTCTGGCAGTTTGTTAAAGGTCCCAATAGAACTGTTGAAGACAAGAAGCTTAAGGTCATCCTTGTGGCCCCCACAAACAGCACTACAGATTCTCCTGTGTCACCGAGTAATGGAGTCCAAAATCAAGATCTTCTGCCTGATGCTTCTCCACAAAAGGATAAGGCACCTGCAGAAACCGAAAAGCTTTCTCCACATAAGGTGAAAGGTTTTTCTTGTGTTTCAGCAGTTGAAAGAAGCTTAGCTAGGAAGTACTTAAACTCAAATATGTCTAACGAATGTAATGGAAACCTATTTTGTTTTCAAGAATAAATAATTAAATATAACTAAAATTGCTGGTAGCCTGGCACTTACTCTTTTATGCCACATGATGACATGATGCAGGATGAGGAAGGATCTCAATTTGCAAAGGCTACAGAAGAAATACGATTTGGCAAAGATGCAGAGCCAAGACCAGCTGAACATACAGACGATTTGAGGATCGCTAGAAGTGTATCTTCAGATGAGTTGAGGGTCGCTAGAAGTGTTGAGTCCAGTGAAGTTCAAAATCTGGACAAGGACAAGGTATTGAGTGCCACAGTAGATTTCAAATTAAGAAAGCAAGCTGAGGACCTGACACTGAAGCTACACAATTTGGGATCAAAGCTAGCTGTGGTAAGCCTCATCACTCATTACACGTTTAATGGTATCATGATTAGACATTCTATTGGCCTTTACTAGGTTTACATCTTTAGATTTAGGCCTAGCATTTGTAGCCTGGAAATGTTGTCATTCCCTTGTAATTAATCCAACATGTGTTTATTTGGTGATTGGGTGGCAATAATTGGATGCATTAACTAAGACATGCAAATGACAAAAAATGATGTAGAAGTTAATAGTTTGGATGTTGGCAAACGACACTATCCACAGAACCATGGTTCACCTCATGCTACGCGCACTTTGTTAAAATTCCCCTCGCAGTCTCTGATGATATATACTTAAGATTCACAGAAAGGTTTTGCTCCTAAACCTGTTTCCCAATTTAAAGTAGGAACATTTTGACAAAAGATCTGCTTATGTTTCTGCAGGCTGAGCAAACTGCTGCACAGCTAACAGAAGAGAGAAATAGAATCTTGCACGAGAAGGAAATGATTGAGCAAGAACTGGTCAGCTTTCTCTCCCCACTCCCTAAAATTATGAATTAGCTACGTGAAGTTCCGATTCCTGATCAGCAATAATTGATGACCCCTTTAAAAATATTAGACAATTGGTAACCCTGTAAACTTCAAGTGTGAAGCATATATAAACTTGATAGTCAAACCAAAAAAGGACACCTTTGCAAGACTAAATAGAGCATGAACTCAGATCAGTAGCAAGCATCCTTGACTTTATGTTTATGTTCTTGGGATAAATTTGTTTTGTTATATATGCCAGTGACCTTAGTAAGAACTGAATAAACAAGAAGCACACGAGTGTATTCTTTATCTTTTCCTCAAGATTTACTGATGAACACTTCTTATAATTTCTGCAGGCATTAGCAAGGAGGAAGAACGCAGTGAAACAGATTCATAAGGGCTATCCTTTGCTCTATGTATGTATGGTTAGTATGTTCAGTCTAACCTTTGGATACCTTATGCGTCAATAGCAGAAGTATAGGGCCGAGTATATCAGTCTCCCGCGCTCACCCCATAGTCGCAGAAGTGAAAATTTGTGCATAGTGTGATCATTTTTGGTTATATTCTTGTGTTGTGAGTGAAGGATTAAAGGTTGAAGTTGGAAAATTTTTTGGGTTTAGTCAAGCTTTTTTCATTACATTCTTGTTGGATCCTTATGCCTTATTGCCTTAATGATCGTTTTCTTTGTTTCGTTCTGCCAATTTTCTATCATCATCTTATAAGTTCTTTTCAATCGCGCAACTCATAAGTGACCTTTACAGAAAATCTTCACAAAAACAGCAGATCGAAAAAGATTTAGACATTTTTTCGTGAAGTATTCACCCCTTTGGCACATTATGTAATAAGAAGCAATAGAGTAACAAAAAAAAAAGTTGCAAGTCTAACTGATCTTTAAAATGAGCAATCAAAGACTGCTAAAAAACAGTGGTATCCTTCTGCATAGAAATTTATTCCCAGCATAAAATAACATTTCAGATCATATGTGGACCATAATGGTGTTCCACTTAGTGGTTCGCTTGTTATGATATACCGTAATACGTGCATACACGTTTATTTTATTTTATTTTATTTTTTTAAAAAAATGACCTGATTGCAACGAATCCGACTATACGTGAAACATCAAATTGGACCGAAGGATCCGAATGGCGAAAATAACTCTTCCTTTGTTTTGGGTTCAGTTATGATAGATTGAGTTGTAACAAAAATATCGATTTTTTTAACTTATATCAAAGTTAACAAACTATTTTTGATAACAACCTAAATGGTTTTTCTATCCAAAAAAATATATACTTCCCTTAAAGAATAAGATAGAAAGACCGCAACATAAATTCTCATAGATTTTTTTATTTGGTAGAGATATTATTCTCATAGATTGCAAAGCGGCATGATTGATAAATTCATTCTAACTTATTAAAAAAAATGCTTTAAATCCAAAACCCCCAAAAATACTTTAAATTCAAATTGACAACCCATTCAACAATGGAAAAGGTAGGTTTTGCATTAGCGACCAAAAGGTGGCTGGATAAGCTATTTGCTTATTTCCAAATTAATAATTCCCATCTCTATACACTAACTGCATACATGATCTCTTCAGATCTGTGTAGTATCGACAAATATATGTGCTGCACAGCATTCCCAAGCTGGCAAGAGGGTGATTTTTGTGTCACCTATATGCATATCATATAAATCCAACATACCCAAAAAATAAAAATAAAAATAAAAATAAATAAATAAAAAAAACAAAAAAAAAACTTCATGGGCAAAAAGGTCAACCTCCCTAAGCAACTCTAGAACCCCAGAAAACGTCCCCTTTGTGGGTCACTTGTGGGTCAAAAACATGGCCACCATCCAAGTTGTTCTTCCTAGTAAGTTTGCCATGTCCATGTACAATCCTATATCTTCACACCAAGCCTTTAAGCCAGAAGACATAATCAGCCATGGAACGATGTGTATGGTCATTTTCTGCATTATCCGTTACCATTGAGGCTCATCCGGATCAATGGGCGAGCCAGGGACAAAGGGCACAAAGCCCCTGCCGCCGAAAACAGGCCTCATGAAGGAATCATCGAACTTTCTCCAGTAGTGATGCACGGGGTGAGTAGGTGCAGATAGTAGCATCTTGAGGCTTGTTGGGCTGGTGAGGTGGATGCTACTAAGGGCAGCTTCAGAATCAGTCATGTTGCTTAGGAGGGGAGCGGTGAGGAATTTCGGAGACGATGGATCAGATTGCACCATGCTTGAACTGTGTTTAATTGAGGGGAGCAGCAACCAAATAAGAGGTTTCGTCATCAGACCGAACACCTGCACAGATTTGGAAGGTGAATGCCATCACTTGAATGAATTGGCTTATTTGTGCAAATGACATTCTAAGTTGGCCTAATTTTTGCGGATGTAACCCAGCAAAGCTAGTAAGATCTTTTTCAGTAGTGTTAGAAAAGAGTGGTTACTCTTACCATTGTACTAAAGAGAACGACTGAGATAGTGCTGGTGATCATCATAGCATTCCCGTGCAATTGAGTGTGCCCTGATCTTGTGAACTGCAAACGAGAAGGAGAAGGATTCGTCAGCATTCTATACAGTGACAAAAGAATGGACTGGAGACGATAAAATCAAATTTACTCCCGCTAGTTATCTTGCAAGAAAAACTATTCAACACAAAACATATATAAGAAGATTTCAAAAAAATCGGTTTTTGTGACATAAAGGTTTTAGTATATTGGTTTTCTGTCAATCTTCTAGCGCAGCATAAACATGACTAGTGTTCTGGCTTGTGTCACTGAAACTGCACCACAGGAGTAAAAAAAAAACACTAAACCTCACCTGGTTGTAAGCTAGAGCCATTGATACTGCACCGCGCATGAGACCAGCCCACCAAATAGTGAACTGAAAGGATGCAACATACTCAAAATTAAGATCATTCAGGAGGTCTTAGGCTTGTTTTATTATGATCCAGAAATAGCATGAAAGCACATACTTGCTGCTTTATATGGATCTTCTCATTCGATGACTTCTTTGTCAAATTGGATAAAAAGGACAAGGGGAACACAAATGCAGCTCTACCAACCAATACCAATGCCAGCAGTATCGAGCTCACTCCTATTGATGTTCCAGGACTGAAGCAAAAAAAAAAATGAAGCGTATTTGCTTTAGGTCCAAACAATTTTCAAAAAGATCAATCATCTTTGTTTTTATTTTAGAAAAAGAGATTGTACCTATCACTCACAACCCGCCACTTCTCTATGTCCAAGGCATCCATGCCAACGTAAAGGAAAATAAAAATTTCAGAAACAAATGATAACGTAGCAAAAGCATGCCTGAGGAAGAAAAACGTAGGAAGAAGTGAGATCTAGAGAAAAACACAAGACCCACTATTGTTTCAGAAGTAGGTAAGAAATAGATGAGTGAGTTCAATAGTCAGCAATGGAAAATATACAGAAGCGTACTTGGTAGTCACTCTTGAACTCTCAGTCACATTATGCCATGTGTAGTGGGACATGACTATTCCACAAAAGAACACAGTAAGAATCGCACTCAGATCGAACAGCTGGATGCAAATTAAGCTTCGAGTCAGAATATATGAACGCAGCCGCGGAGAGAGGGTGATATGTGATAGCATGCATTTAAGTAGGCATATTAGGTTGGATTTAGCATGATTTAGATTTATATAGCGCATAGATTATGCTAGATTTGCATTTATATTTGTGTTGTTGATGGAGTCGGAATCTACACGCTTTTATAGATTATTTCAGGTATATGTGGATCCGATGAGGAATGAGGAAGCTCATGGATGAAGGAAGAGTGAAGAGGAGAAGGAAAAGTGAAGAGCACGGGAGCGAAGTCGAAGTTAGAGAGCCTAAGTGAAGAACAAGTCCGTAGAAGTTGTCGTCAGACATGCTGAACTTGTTTTGCACTTTTTGGAGGCCTCGGTGGTCCGATTGACTATTATAAGCATGCGTTGGAAAGCTCTTTCCGAGATCTACAACTTTCATGATGACATCGAAACCAGATTCGAAACGGAAAAATCGTTGTGAACAGTAAAAGTCGCCCCGCTGCCAAGCTAGCCGCCCCGCGGCCTGAAGCTCTGACGAAGGATTTCGCAATCGCCTGGCCGCGGGGCGGCCAGGGTTGGCTGCCCCGCGGCCTTTGCAGAAACGCCGAATCTACTGAATGGACTTTTTATCCACTTAATTAGGAATACTTGATTCTCTGTGGGATCGACCTCTTACTTGCTTACTATACTAGTTTGTAGGTTTGAGTTATACTTTGATAGGAACAACGACAGTTTCCTCCTGTCAAATTTTGGCGCCGTTGTCGGGGAATCAAAGTTTATTTCTTTGTTTTGTGTGTTTGCCAATTATTATATATAACTAAATTTGTTGTGAACCTATCTTACGGTTCATAACACTCTTGCTACTAACTTTTAGATGTTAAGGTTGTTGCAGTTTGAAGGTGAGAACTTTCACCAATATCTTACCAGATTGCAAAGATATGTTGACATCCGGAATTCAAGGGGTTATCAAGACAGCATCCGAGATATGATTCTTTGCATAATTGACGGGATGACTGCTGAGACGAGAGCACTTGCTGAGTACATGAGCAACGGAGGCTTGGCACAGTTAGGTTTGTCGGGGTTGTGGGATTTTTTCTGTTATATGGATTACCATGTTACGCAGGAAGTATCCTTCACTTTGGTTTCGCCACCTGTGGAGGACTCTGTCATACACCTAGATGAAATCCAAGCCCTTACTCAAGCGGTGCAGGAGAATGGTGAGAGACTAAAAAACTTGGGGGAACAATTGAGCCAACTTACTAAAACATGTAGCGAGATAATAGCAGATCCGATGGTCAGCCCTCAAGTTGATAAAGAAAGCCAACCCATTCCGCCATTTCTTGAGACATTGAAGGATGCAAGAATAGAAGATCCTGTCGAAGTCATTGTGCTTAATTCATTCCCTCCTAGTTGGTTTCAACATGATAATGATGTTCAGAACGAGGAGGAATTGTTCACAGATAACGATAGTTTCTTTGACGATGGAGAAGATGGTCTAGTGCTTCCTGACATGGAATCTCATGAGTCGACGCATGAGGTTTCATGTGTTGTGTCTCCTACTCTATCCGATGCATTCATTCTGAGCTCCCCCGTTGATGAACCATGTCTAGAGCCACCTGCTGAGGCTCGAGAGGTAATAAAGGTAAACTTTTGCAATTTGGAAGGTAATGGTGATTATGTTGATCCTTTTAATTTCTATTTTGAGAAGCCACTAGTGGAACTGAGTCATACTCAACTCTTTGATAAATTGAAAAGGTTTTTAAGTGTTATATTATATTGTTTCAATTTATTATTGTGCTATTATGTCTTGTGTAAGATGTGTGCACAGGAATATGATAGGTTCTTGAGAGCCTTGACGATGTCTGATAGGTAAGGAATTGTGATTGAGAATAAGTCATGCCAATGACATAAAAAAAGAGGCGCTGCTTGGAAGGCAACCCGAGGTATATAGTTTTAGATTTTATTAATTGCATCAATTTATTATAGTTTAGGTTTTTGTTTCGTGGGGCACTAACAGAGCAGGGTTGAAAGTTGAAAAGGGAAAAGGCCGCCCCGCGGCTATGTCACTTTCCCAGCCGCCCCGCGGCCTCTGACAGGATTCATAAATCCACCTTTCTACCGCATTGTGAGTATTTCATTTATCTCTTCCTCTATGTTTTTATAATTTTGTTGCCTTTAATTTTCATTGAGGACAATGAAAGATTTAAGTGTGGGGGAGGGATTGCATTACATATAGATAGATTTTGCATATCATGTTTATTTTTTCTCATAGATTGCATTTGTTTAAAAAAGAAAATCAAAAAAATATCATACATTTCATATACTTTAGGTCTTATTTTCCCATCTAGGCTACTTGTCCTCTATATTTATATTTTGTTCTTATCATGTGCCCCATGACATGCTTAAAGTGTTTGAAGCTTTGAATTGTTTTTGTATACTTTTTGGGAATATGATTGATGAAATAATTGAGTATGTATAGTCTGTGGAATTTAAGTGGTATTGAAGTTCTAACAATTTGACCTTGTGAGTTTTTTTTGCCTTATTGGGACTACACATATATGTCCTCTAGTTTCTTTGTGTGTGAATACTCTCCTTGATTAATTCCTCTTTAAATTGCGTTTAGATATCTTTATTGAGGCTGCATTTATATGATTTTTGTATGTAACCTTAAAGTGATTGAGGCATGATTTTCTTTTAGCCATATTATACTCTACCCACCCGTACACATTATCCTTTGCTTGAATCCAATTTGAGCCTTATAAGCCTATTTTGTTAGATCCACAAAATCTTCCTAGCCAATTATTAGCCTGACCCATCCGGGAATTAGGAGAAGAGTTGGTGAATATCTTGATATGTTGATGGAGTTGCTTTGAGTTGAGAAATTATGTTGGGTGATTCATTTGTACTATATAGAGATGATTTTTATGTGCTTATTACTTGGGATCTAAGGAGGATAAAATTCACATAGGGGTAAAAGTCAAGAAATAAAAAGAAGAAAAAAAAAAGAAGAAAAAAAAAAGAAGAAAAAAAATCATAATAAAGAGAAAAAAAAATGAATGAGTTTGTATGGATATTTGAAAATTGTGTGCGAATTTGTATTGTGAAGGAGTACATGTTATTGGAATGGTATATGAAGTGTTTTGGTGTTGGTGTTTTTCTGGTTGTTTACTAACCCTTTTTCTCGGATTTTTAGCACCACAAGGCCTAAATATTTTCCATACCCTGTGTTTCTACCATGGCCCCATTACAACCTATTCAAAAGACCTCATGATTTTGGTTGCATGTGAAGTCACTAGCGGTGGAGATTTAGACCACTGACGCAATTTTGTTGTAGCTAAGTTTTCAAGGATTGAGTTTGAGCGTGAATGATTAGCCTAAACACATGAGTGAGAGTGAAAACACATTTTCCTGGTGAGGTTGAATGAATATGCTTGCTTTATTCCTTGGATTGCACCTATACATGTTATGATGTTAATTGTCAATCTTCGTTTCCCTATTTTGAACTTTTAAGTGTTTTACCAAAGTTATTACATGGATTGCTTGTCTGTGGAGTGTTGATTTGATTTTGGTTTTAATTGCTTGAGGACAAGCAAAGGCTTAAGTGTGGGGAATTTGATAGCATGCATTTAAGTAGGCATATTAGGTTGGATTTAGCATGATTTAGATTTATATAGTGCATAGATTATGTTAGATTTGCATTTATATTTGTGGTGTTGGTGGAGTCGGAATCTACACGCTTTTATAGATTATTTCAGGTATATGTGGATCCGACGAGGAATGAGGAAGCTCATGGATGAAGGAAGAGTGAAGAGGAGAAGGAAAAGTGAAGAGCACGGGAGCGAAATCGAAGTTAGAGAGCCTAAGTGAAGAACAAGTCCGTAGAAGTTGTCGTCAGACATGCTGAACTTGTTTTGCACTTTCTGAAGGCGTCGGTGGTCTGATTGACTATTATAAGCATGTGTTGGAAAGCTCTTTCCGAAATCTACAACTTTCATGTTGACATCGAGACCAGATTCGAAACGGAAAAATCGCTGTGAACAGTAAAAGCCGCCCCCCTGCCAAGCTAGCCGCCCCGCGGCCCGAAGCTCTGACGAAGGATTTCGCAAGGGTTGGCTGCCCCGCGGCCTCTGCAGAAACGCCGAATCTACTGAATGGACTTTTTATCCACTTAATTAGGTTTTCAGAATTATTATTTGGCCGACACTTTTGAGGCTTTTTAAGAACTATTAGGGTTATTTTCTTATATCTCTAACTCATCATTTTAATACACTTTGGAGATTATCAATTGAGAGAACCCTAGAGGGGAGCCTCCATGGCCATGGAGTGCTAAACTCTTCCGTTTCATCTATGGATTGAAGCTTTGGTTTGATAAAGTTGTGAGATTTCTATTCTTATTCTATTCCTATTGATTCGTATTGATTCTTTTGCGAATATTGTTAATTTCTTCTAGCCCGTATAACTAGTTGAGATTATTGCTAGGATTTTGTAGATTCCTCGTAGCGAACCTTAATCCATAGTAGCAATCATGCCTTTTTAGGACTCGTATGACTAAATTGGTGTGTAGAGAATCAATTATATGTTAAATGCTGACTCGTAGCTTGGTGTTGCATGTATCCTGGTTAATCCTTAATCTTAATGGTACTATTAGGTTAAATCTTGACCGTGTTAGGGTTATCTAATTAGTAAGGGTTACTAGGACTCGTAGGAATAGTAATTTACACAAGATCAAGACAGGAACAATAATAGGATGAAAAGAGAACTCGAAGAAGAATCGATGATCAATCAACCAAACTAAAGTGGATATTTGTAGATGAAACTATTTTCTCATTGTTATCTCTACTAACTTGTCTATAGTTTCTTTTCTTATATTCAATCATCAAAACCCCTCTTTTCTATTAATTGGTAAATATAAATTGCTTAGGAATACTTGATTCTATGTGGGATCGACCTTTTACTTGCTTACTATACTAGTTTGTAGGTTTGAGTTATACTTTGCTAGGAACAACGACAGTTTCCTCCTGTCAATATGTTAGGGAGGTCTCAGTTTTTAGAAAACTTACTTCAGCCAGCATATATGATAAGTAAGCCATGAGAATCATCAGAGCAACCTCGCGATCGGTAGAGTGCCTGCAATATATTAAGATAAAAATCTGTCACTCTGTTGTGCTTGGCTGATTTCCAATGCTGCTAACCAATAGTTAGTCTCATCTGACTCGTGCTAGTATGAAGGTGTATCTTTGAGAAAATAACATGATCTAGTAATAGCTCTTGCTTTAGTTAGCTTCCGACTTTTGTGAAAAATAACACTATTTCCCATATTTTCCTAAAGTTCACTTAAAAGGTGTAGCCCTTCAAAAAAAATTCAAGTAATAGTTGAGCAGAATCACTGAATCAGCAAAATACAAACCTGCCAAAATAGAGCTTCTTGATAATGTACGCACTAAGCAATCCAGCCTGCAGGAAATAGAAGTGAAAATTAGCCAGTGAAAAGGACCAAGCTATCAAAATGCCAATGCAGAGTAAGAAAAATAAAACAAATCAAGAAGGATAGCACGAGCTGGCAGTAAACTCACCAGAACTCCAAGCAAAGTGCTTAAGATGAACAGATAGAAAAAGTTTCCAGCAAACTCCAGAAAAATGCTTGAATTAATATGAGAGAGATCAAATTTCTGGATCGCGTTGAATAATACAACTGATGTTGCATCATTCACTACACCTTCCCCAAAAACCAGACTGTATAACAATGGTGTTTCATCCTGATTAAGCACCTGCAGAATGCGAGTTACAGTTTAATCTTTGCAAGTGTTTATTTTTTTTATTGAGAAACTGAACCAGAATAAGCCTACCTGCAAGGTACACACAGAATCCGTCGCAGAAAATATTGCTCCAATAGCTGTAGAAATATTAAACCACATCAAACATCCTTAAAACCTTAATCTTGTGGTTTGGGAGGTGAGGGTATAGACAAAAACTAATTCAGAAACCTAAATAGCAAAAAAAAAAAAATGGTCTTCGAAAGAGTGATACCAAGATAATCTGCAAATTCGAGGGAACCAATATTCATCCTTTCGAAGAAGTGCATTGCTCCTGATTTAGATTGAAGAAAAATCATAATCCACAATCAGTTAGTAACACTCTTGTAGTATAAAGTTTTGGGAATGCCTGAAATGCAAGATGATAAAAACTTAGTGAAGGAGTGAAGGTTAAACATCAGTGTACACATACCCAATGATATGATGCCAAAAGATATTAAGGTGCCAATCGCTCCAAACAGGATGATTGTCATGAAGTTGCGGAAAAATTGCTTCTTTTTCACCTGGAACCTGATAAGTAGGCATACAAGTATTACATTAAAACTGATGTTCCTGTTGCTCAAAAGTATGCAAGTTTTAGCACAGTAATAAAACAACCCAACACTCAAAATATACTATTTCCTAATTGAGCACCAGAATTTGAGTCCCTCATCATGCCTTGTGTCAATCAAAGAACCATACTGCCAAACCAACTAGCTTCAAACCACACTTAATGTGCTTGACAGTTACGTATTCCCTTTACCTCACCAGTTGGAAAAAAAAAAAAAAATAGTGTTCAGCAATGATGGATGTTTTTACAATATTTAAACGAGGCATGTTGCTTTCATATTATTAACTAAAAAGGTAGAATATGAGTAGAAAAAACACTCTTCATGAAGAAACCTTTAAATTGAAAATGATGCTTGGAAGGGATAGATGATACTGCAACAGTATACCATAATAAAGACTGTGAAGACAAAATTAGAAAGAAAAAAAAAGAAGAAGAAGAAGCTAATGATGCTAATATATAAAGAGAGGGACAACAGTAATAAAGGGAAGAAAATAGAAATGATGAATGGGCTCACCCAGCATTGAAAATGATAGGTGGAAGAAGATATATGAAGAAAAGATCTTCGCTAAACACCAAAATATGTGAGCTCTTGCCACCAGTCGTCAGTAGAATTACAAAACCTGTGCACACTCCCTGTAATCATTTGAAACCCCAGGAAAAAATAAATTTTTACAAGATTCAATTAGCAATCACAACTAACTGAACTCAAAACCTAACAGAAGTCGGAACTATGAACTTTACCAAAAACCCTGGAATAAAGTAAAGCCTAAAAATTGAGAGGGAGGAGCAATCGTACAATGACAAGCGCCGTGATAGACTCGTTAATCCAGCGATTCTCCTCGAGCAAGTGGCCAATCACGATGCAAGCGCAGAGCAGCGCCACGAAGATGTTCATGGAGACCACCGGCGTGTGGTGCGAAGCCGATCGAATCGCGTCCGCCATGTGATCTGAAAACCGCGTGACGACTCCCAACTCCATCGCAAGCCACCAGCAAAACTGAACCCGAACTCTCGCCGCAACTCCTCCGATTTCACCGCTTCGCAAACTCCACTGTTGAACAAACAGATCCAAACTCCCCAAAAAAGGCACAATTTTGCTCTCAATTCGGAATATTCTCGGAGCGACAGCCACAAATCGACACGAACACGCCGAAGAGAATCTCAGAAGCTTGATTGATGGGAAGTAGGAGAGACAGAGAATCGCAGAGAGAGAGAGCGGGAAGTGAGGAAGGTTGGGGGATGAGAGAGGCGATGGAGAATTTCAAACGGGGGAGATGTGTAAAGATAAAGAGGAGGGAATGATGACGATTGATGATGTGTTTTTTTTTTTTTAGTTTTTTTCTTATAGGAAAATTTACACAGAGTCGATACTAGTTGGAGTTGAGGTAATGTGTACAAGGCCACTTCCTGTTCGAGAAGAAGTTCTTTGGAGGTTTCCACAAGAAATTCATAATGTATCGCTTGTCAACGGTGCTACTGTTTGACTTCGTTCTTAGTCTACGACCACAACTTGGTAGTTTTCGTCATGAAGTAGAGTGCGCACTGTCTGTATTATTCTCTCTTTCTTTGTTTGTGTTGTATGTTCGATAGTTTTTCGTCTGCCGACATGTCGGCCTATTTGATTCACTTATCAAATCTCAAATTTTTACTTTATCATCTATATATAAAAATTTACAGAAAATCAACCGTTATATACCTACCTTCACACTTAACCAAATGTTAAATGTTTTTACAAAACCACCCACTTTGTTTAAATGCATTTTTGTAACTCCAACTCCTTATTTGTTCTTAACGTAATTTTAAAAAAAATAAAAATGTAATAATAAAATTTTAGTTTAATATTTTGAATTAAACGTATAAGAACAATATCATAAGAGAAGGGTCTCCATCACTTTGAGTAGTCCTCTGCACACACGTCTTCCACAAGGTCAATCAGGTGGCTGACAAAGTTGCTCATCTAAGGCATACCCTAGACCATGATATTATCATGTCGCATCCGGAGCTTCTTTTCCTTGTCAAAAAAGACACAATTGAGTAATGGATCAGTATGGTTTGACTCCAACTAAATTCTTACATTTGAAAAAAATATGATAAGAGAAGGTCAAAGGGTATAATAAACTCGTTCATAATAGATTCATTCATGGTGGCATCACCAAAAGCCTCCATTCTACGGGGCGGAATATGGGACATGTCATGTCAACCATTTACTTCTCCGTTACTTAGTGAACTAATAAAAAGCACCCTCGTCATAAGTTAGCCCATGTCATCCCACCACATCACCCACTTCTTTCCTCTACGCTCCCCACTATTCTTCTAACCAGCATATTTATGTAACTATCACTTTATTGTTATAATTTTCACACCCCAACTAAGCATCTCATTAACCCCATTACTCAAGTATAAAATCATATATAGATGATATATGTTTTTAAAATAATTTTCTAATTATTTATTATTCATCTATTTATTTTATTATTTTATTTTTTTAAATAATTTTTATATCCCCTAATTTATAACATGTAATATGTAGTTAAAATTACAACTAATAAATATACATTATCAGTTTAAATTGATAAATGTAAATCAACCCGAGGCAAAGGCGTGGGACTTGTACTAATAGTACATTTCAATAACAGGTGACTTATAAACAACATGCATTTAGTGGGTGATTTTATATAATACTCTGTAATGTATTTAACGGATGGTTCAGTGTGAAAGTGAGTTTTTTAATACAAGACAAGGGTTTAGGAGGTATTAGACCCTGCTGATCCCCCCCAATGGTATCTTTCCGGACGAGGAACAGGAATTCCGGAGGGGAAGTGAGAGCCCCGTGGTCCATGGAGTGTCTGAGATGAGTCACCTTGTCTACAACTCGATTGATTTCGCGGAAAACATGAGAACAAGACGCCCATTCAAATTGTTGGAGGAGATATTGAATGTCCTTGATGATCATCTCGATCTCCCAATGGCAGTGCCAGATGCCAGAGATTGTCTTGATGACAGTAAGGCTGTCGCTTCAACCTCAATACGTCTTAAGCCAAAATCACTAGCTGCCGCTAGGCCTGAGTGAAGTGCCAAGGCTTCAGCCATAAGCGGGGAAATGGAGCCGTACTGTGAGGAGCCTGAAGACAAAACAAAACCAGTATGGTCACGAATTACAAAACCAATTGAAGCCAAACCTAATAGGAGTCTGGACCCATTGAAATTGATCTTGAAGTGGGTTTCCACCGGTTTTGTCCACCTAATATTTTTTGTGTCTATGGTTGGTTGTTGTCGAGTTATTATAGTTTCCATGTCTTCCCAAAATAATGTCTTAGAGTCTTGTAGTTGTTGTAATTGTTTTCATAGATAAGCTTCTTGCTTTCTAATATTTGAGTAGTTTCATCATTGAAGACATTTTGTTCCTAATGGTCCATAGCCCCCACCACACAGTGGCTAAGGAGGATTTTTGTTGCTTGTTAAGGTTGGAGAATATGTCATTTGCGATTTGTCTTATTGTTCGACCTATTTTGGTTACTGTTTGTATGATTTGTCCTGCTTTATTGTCAATTTTTTTTAATCATTTGAAGTGAGTGGCTATAACAAGTGAACAAATATCTGGAGTCTTTAGTTGGGTGGTTGCAAAAGGTGAAAAGTGAGTATATAATAGGTGGTTTTTTGTACATTTCTCTTTTTTATATGCTAATTTTTGTTATTTTTTTGTAATATAAGAGTAATAAATAAAAGGAAAAATGATTTAAAATAATACCAACTATGAGATATGAACCAAAAATAATACAAACTAAAAAAATCTCAAAATAATTCAAACTATCCACCTATAAACCAAAAATAACATAAACTTTAAAATCAACCAAAAATAATACAATGAATGAAAATTTGACTTTAAATAGATTTATGAATATAAAAAAAATGAAATGTTTGAGATGAATAACTATTGAAAATCTAATTTAAAAAATAATTTAATTAAAATCTTATTATTATTTTGGGAATTTACAGAAAACCACCCATTAAATGTGAGTTTTTTCATTTAACCACCCGTTATATTTGAATTTACAAAAAAACACCCGTTATAAGGGTACGGGTAACAAAAAGCCACCCAAATGATTTATGTTGTCCAGTTCCGTTAATTTCATGCAAAAGACCTAATTGCCCCTCACTTTCACCATTTAGCCGGACCTCTAATCCTCTGAGATCTGAATGGTGATTTAATTGTTGAAACAATGGTTGCTTCTCTTTCTTCTTCTTTCTTTGAAAATATAGATCTGAAATAGTGGTTACTTTTCATTTGATTTGCTAATCTAGATCTGAATGCTTATATATATGTGTGAATTGTTTTCTTAATTTAGTGTATTAATTAATTGTCCAGAAATTTGGGGAAAAAAGACGAATCTGATATAGATAAGGGGTGCGAGAGGAGACAATCAACGGAAGGCATTGATTTATTGATTTAGTTGTGCTGGCAAATCTAATGCTACAGTAGAGATATAGGAGGGGATACCAAAGGGAAATGAGGTGTGATGAGAGAAGGAAGATCTCATCAGGCCCGTCGGTGGCATAGGAATTTCGGCAACCGGTGAAAAAGGCAATGATAAACGAAGTGGTCCTATGGTAATCGACGAGGGCGGATCTTTGGAGGAGAGGAAGAGTCGGGTTGAGCCATCTACAACCTCTAATATTGTAACCATCCCAAATCCATACGGACCACACCCGTCGAGGAAGGAGGAGAAGGGATATTTGTAAAAATTTGATAATTTGATAAAGATTTAGGGAATTAGGGTTAATGGGTAAATTATTTTTGATTTAGGAATTTGCATGATTCTTAAATTGTATTTGGATTTTTGGTTGAGCAAAAGAAAAGATACAACTATGGAGATCGCAGAGGCAATTAATTAAGAAAAGATTGGGTTGGAGAACAAAAGTTGGAGATTTGGAAAAGATGAAAGGGAACATCGAAGACGAAGATGGAACCCCAATACAGAAAAAAAATAATTACATTTTAAATCTATGCCATCCAAACTTAACGGGAAACAAGACGGCACATTGACACGGGTAGCTCTTTGTTGACAGTACCCTTATAATGGGTGGTTTTTTGTAAATTTAAATTTAACGGGTGGTTAAATGAAAAAACATATATTTAATGGGTGGGTTTCTGTAAATTTCCCTATTATTTTATTTAAAACTATATAATATTAAAATAAAAAATCGAAAAACTACTTGAAACCCGACTAAGTGAGGAGGTTTCATCAACTCCCTCGCCATCGCTGCGGTGCCGGCGATGCATTGTGTTGCTCGTTGTCTCCTGCTGTGCAATCGGAAGTCCCTCCATGTCGTCGACGACCTCCTCCTTCTCCCCAGTCTCCTCCCCCACCCCCGCACTAAGCCCGAAGTCTCCCTTCCGCATGTGCGCTCGATGCATTTCTCTGTGACGGCCTCACCAGATTTCTCCCACCTCAAAAACATATCCAACCCCAAATCTAACAAATCTCCAGAAAATCTATCTACCAAACAATTCGGTGAAACCAAAAATTGCATGAAAACCAGGTTTTTGAACCAATCTGACCATCCACGTTAATCCCTAGTTTTTCTTTGTCCTTGTCGACGACGAAGACAAAGACAAGAGATTCCTATCCGGCCCACCAGGTGTTCATCGGGCACCGCATCTGAAACCAGAATTGCAACCGTCACCTTTTATTTTGTCCTTCAACCTTCAAATCCCAAATTTTCGAGTCCAAGGCATCACATATGCAACATGTTTGATGAGCAAAAGTCACCGCTTTCTAAGCCAACAATGCTATATCTACTGCTTCTTCGACTTGCATGCAAGTCGTCTAAGCCACCAGTTTAGATATGAAGAAACAAGAGTTTTAATTTTCTAGACATTTTTAATTTTAAATTTCTGTAATTATAATCTTAGATAATTTTTTTTTTGACTGACGACCTTCTGCGTAGGGTCATCAAAATCATCTGTTGATGACTTCAAGATCGCCTTTTCAATTTAAAAAAAAAAAAAAAGGTTTGAACCATATCATTTGTTAAGAGGATGACCCAACGAATGAGTGGAAAAGTGGTTACTTTAGACTTTAGAGTGTTTGACCTTAATTACATTTTTGCATCTTCTCTTCATTATATGATTCATACATATAATATAATATAGATTAATTAATATTCAAAAGGGAAAGCGAAATTAAGATCACAAAAAAGCCTTTATAGACATATAGAAATGTAGAACACAGAAGGGTGTCCCCCGCTTTGAAAGCAACGGCTACTGATCATCCACAATTGCATTGCACCTCTCCAACACCTGAAACCCACCACTGCATATTCAACTCAAATCCCTTTAATTATACCGATCGATGCGTGTCTGATTACACTTGATTAGTTACCCTAATTCCCCACCATTAAGATAATCAAACCTAACTATTGATCGAATTCCATAAACTATGCTATATGAAATGTAGGAGAAAAACTTGTTTGATATTCACGCTGATGAATTGTTTGTCTTGATTTTGGTAAATAAAGAACGGTCATATCTGGGAGTCGAAGTGATGACGTTCGGGTACTACCCTAACGTCGTTTTCGGCTTGTCCACCCCCACATGATTCGATGAATTATTTGTCAAATGCATGATTTTTACACCGACTTTGGCCGTCGGGAAACGTTTTTGCCTGAAAACAGTTTACGGGTTGATCATGAAAGCTTGTGTTGAAATTGTTCATTTTGACGAAAATTAATTGTAGCTCCCAAAAAAAATGTTTACAATTCTTTGTCATGCTTTGTAAATGTTAAATCGCTCTGTAGTTGAGAATAGCTCCAGATTCTTTCCCAAAAAGATGGTGCTATATACACCCGCAGGGCCGCAGCAGGTGCTATATGCACTCCTAGGATGGATCTAGGATCCGTTTCATCCCCAGGGCGACACCTGTTTAATAATAATTACAAGTTTTTAAAAAAATATACGGACGGATTCTAGATCCGTCCGTTGTAAAAAAAATTAAAAGCAAAAAAAAAAAGAGATAACAAGGGCGGATCATCCGCCCTTGTAAAGTTTCAAAACAAGCAAAAGCTGCAAGTGTGCAACTTTATGCTTTCTTCTTTTTTTTTTGTAATTTACATAGGACGGATCCTAGATCCGTCCTATGTAATTTTTTTATTTTTTTATAACGGACGGATCTATGATCTGTCCGTTAAAAATGACATTTTTGCTCAAAATAATAGTGTTTTAGTTCAAAACGACAACGTATATATTAGTTCAAAATTGTGTCATTAATTTCTTATCTAAAAAGATATCGTTTGAAACCTAACGAGTCAATTTTTTTTATCACATTTTTAAGAGTTATAAAATATATAAAATATCATTTTTTCTCATAATTTTATACTCCACACTTCTTAATAATCATTATGAAATTATATATAAAAAATTAAGAAAAATTAATGTTTTATATAGTTTTTTAACATGTGTAACAATATTTTATATATAAAAAATATATGCTTGAATTCTCCGGATTTAGAGAGGAGGATTACTCATTAATGTTCATTATTATTATCTTTTAACAAGTAACAATTCAAAATATTAAACATAAATTTGGTAATCCGAGAGGGCACAAATAATGCCAGATGAACAAACTGTCATAATACAAACGCGTTCCCTATATACACCGCAAATTAATGTCCAATCTGACGTTGTAATAACGTCGAATCTAACGTTGTAATTTCACTTAAAAAATCCGAACGTTGTAACAACGTTGAATTAGACGTTGTCACAACGTCTAATTCAACGTTGCTAATACGGGCCAGATCGGGCCTAATATAAGATATTAAAAAAAAACAAAAAAAAAATTGATTAACAACGTCCAAAAGGAAGGTGTGTGTGTTTTTGTGGTTGTGGGCGGGTGTGAAAAA
The DNA here is from genome assembly GCA_963922045.1 of Persicaria maculosa. Taxonomy (NCBI): domain Eukaryota; kingdom Viridiplantae; phylum Streptophyta; class Magnoliopsida; order Caryophyllales; family Polygonaceae; genus Persicaria; species Persicaria maculosa. The sequence goes on along the minus strand of OY998264.1, from coordinate 23,089,136 downwards.
TTGTGTAAAATTTACCCTAGCAACGTCCGATCCGACGTTGGTAGTCCGGTTCGGCCCGATCCGATCCTTCACTTCAGATATTACAACGACGTTGATTAGCAGCTCTAATCCGTAGATTTACGGTGTATATAGGAACAACCTAATACAAATAAAAAACCAAAACAACCAACAATCAATACTGATAATTATATTTAAAGAAAATCCAAAGAAACGAAGAAATATATAAGCATGGTGTACGGAGGAATGAAGAGAGATAGATGGGAGATGGGAGATGGGAGATGGGAGTGGGATCAGATCAAACTTTTGTGTGGTGATTTTGGGAAGCACAGACATGATCGGTGGCTATATACCTCCATGCGCACAAAGTGCACATCTCCACACTCTTCTTAATATTCCTACAACTAAGATTTACACACACACTTTATTACTTTCCACTTCCTTTGTCTATTTCTTGTACGGAATTTCTTAAGATAACCGTTAAAATAGCCTCATTTTTTGGCAAATAAAATAAGTTTGGGTCGGTTTGTCTCCCATCACACTATTTAGATGTTGGGCATTTCCTCATCTTGGACAATGAAAACACCGTAACAATTCAAGACATGGAAAATATAACAAAATGAACCATGGATAATAGGGTTGACATGGTACGATAACCACCCAAAAATGTTGATTACCACGTACCAACCACCAACTGGTGGTACGAAAACTTTCATACCACGTACCAACCACAAGTCATGGTTACCACATATGTGGTAATCACGACTTGTGGTTACCATTAGTATATTACCATGGTTACCACCTGTTAAAAGTTCAAATAAATTCAAACAAATCAATTCAAACAAGTTCACAATCAAATAAACCAAGTTCAACAGTTGTACCTCGGCCACCTACCGGAAGGCCGACTTCAACCGGCCTAGGGATAAATAACCCTCTACCTCGTGCATTCCTTCCGATGTCACCGCTTCTTCCGAATGAACCACGACGAGCCATTGAGACTCGAGAGAGCAAGTGAGAAATTCTGAAATTGGGCAACCCTTGAGGCTTGAACGGCCTAGGAAGCCTTGAACGGACTCAACAGAGAGACTAGGGTTGCCGCTTTCGGCTTTCCCCTTTGTGTTTGTCTGAGAACTTTGAAATTGAACGAACTAGGGAAGACGTCGAAGAGCACTAGGGTTACGGCTGCCGCTTTCCAGTTTTCCCTTTACTCAGTAAAGGATCAATTTAAATTTATGTTAATTAAATTAACACAAACTAAAAAGTTAAAACATAAAGCCTTAAAGGTAAAAACTAATAAAAAAATTTATATATATATATATATATACACTCGATAACCATGGTATCCATGGTATTTCAGACTTCATTACCATTACAGTACCACCTTCACGTGGTTACCACCATGGTGGTTACCACAAGTGTGGTTACCAACAAGTGTGGTTTGTGGTTGGTAGGTAGTTGGTATGGTAATTTTCGTACCATTTGCCGGCCCTAATGGATAAACCAACCATTAATGATATCACAAAAGTAATAAGAACCCGAAAGAAACGACATCTGGGATTGAATAAACCACCTGAAAGAATATTCAAAATAAATTTCGATGGTAGTCACAACTACTTCGGTACTCCTGGTGCAGGTTTCATCATTCGCAACCACACGAGTTCGTTGATTGACTGCGTAGGCAGGCAGTGGCGGCCGCAGGAATTGCTGGAGGGGGGAGGGGCGAAATTTTTGGTCGGAATTTTTTTTTCTCGGTATATATAATAAAGAAATTTTTAAAAAATATATTGAAAGAAAACCATAAATTGTGATATAAATATGATATTTTATTAAAAAAATTCATACAATAATTTTATAATTTATATATATGTGTGTGTAGCATGATTAAGATTTTTTTAAAATATTGAAAGAAAATTATAAATTTTTTTAAAGAATTTGTCATTGGTAAATGGAAAAAAATGACAGGATTGAAAAGTATGGAAAAAAAAACCTCATAAATTGTGGTTTAAATATGACATTGATAGTAAAAAATTTTCATAGAAGTAAAAATTAAAAGATTTTTTAAAATATATGTGTAACATAATGAATAATCTTATGAAATATTAAAAGAAAAATATAGCCAAAAAATTCATAAATTGTGGTTTACATATGACATTGATAATAAAAATTTTCATAAAAGTAAAAATTAGAAGATTTTTTAAAAATATGTGTAATATAATGAATAAGCTTATGAAAATATTAAAATAAAAAAAAAATTGATTTAAATATGACATTTATAATATGGAATATTTGGTAGGAATAAAAAGTGGCAAAAAAAAGTATGGTATGAGATTTGATTAGTAAAAATTTTCATAAAAGTAAAAATTAGAAGATTTTTTTAAAAATATGTGTAATATAATGAATAAGCTTATGAAAATATTAAAAGAAAAATAAAAAAATTTGATTTAAATATGACATTTATAATATGGAATATTTGGTAGGAATAAAAAGTGGCAAAAAAAAGTATGGTATGAGATTTGATCCGAAGACCTCTTGCTTCCCTTATACTTCCTTCCCTCTTTTTACCAACTAAGCTAGATAACTTTTATGTTTCTTTTCACATTTTTTATTTTTTTTACCTTAATTTTTTTTAAAAAAAATACTACGAAACTCCGTCGCCGAAGGAGGGGACGGCCGCACCCCCCCCCCCCCCCGCGCCCCTTCTGTGGCCGCCCCTGGAGGCAGGCAACTGTAACGACCCAGATTATAAAATTCGGGTTACATTTAGAGGGAAGAATTATCCCTCTGTCAGATCTTGCAATCCAAGTACGAGCTGCTTATTTATCATCTTCAAGTTACAACTAGTTTATAAAGTCCACTAAACCATCTTAACAAGGAGAGCTTCACTAATATCCAGTCTAAATAATATAACAATTTAGTCATCTCATTTATTCACTAAGTGACAAGCCAATAAGCCACTCCAGGTTATGCTATATCATCTAATCATTTCTATGTGTAATATAAGGTTCTCACATGCTAGATCCCAGGTTGTATTGCACTTGCTAAGTAGGATCCTTTGCTTAGTCCATATTGGTTGCAAGCTTATAAATCCATCAAATCGATTTCCCATTTTAAAGGTCAATTCTAGCAAGCTAAAGATTATTTCATCATGAAATAAAACACCATTTAGTTGATTCGCATTTCGCCAAAACCCGAACACAAAATCAATCTAAAGGTAGACGAAAACAATAGTGGAATAAGGCAATCTACGCAAATTAATCAACTTAGCATCACTTCAGAAATTCAAAATAAATTCGACTCCTCAAAGATCAACCGAGTTCAACCATTTCGTTCAAGAGCTTAGACAAACTCACTTTGATTCAGTTTAATTAGGAAAGTCAAACCATATTAGTTCAATCCAAAACCAAATGAATCGAATTAGCTAAAGAGGGACCTAAAATGTATACCCCAATCCTGGATTTAAGGCAAAGAGGTTCGAGACTCATTGAATCAGGGTTGTAGAAGCTTCGGAATGGCCCCTGGAGGCTCATAGGCTTCAAAGGTTTGGGTTGTGGTTCGGGCTTCGCGTCTGCAGTGAGGCGCTCGACATCAGCGCTGGTTTTGACTCGAGCGAGTGCGACAGGAGAGAGGCAGGTGAGGAGCAGTCGTCGGTTCCCGCGAGCTCATCCCCGAGCATCGATCTCGCTCAGGGTCGAGGAAGAGGAGGGCCATCGAATCCATCCCCGTCGGCGACAGTGGAGGGAGGGGACACAACTCCGACCAGGTCTCATCACGCGTCAACTTCGGCTTCGAGGGGTTCAGGCATATGTGCTCGATCTCGGAATGGCAGTGGTCATGGAGGCGGGAGGGACGCCATGGAAGAAGAGGAGATCGGGGGAGAAGGAAGTCGGATCGAGAGGGAGAGACATTGAAGTAGAGAGGTGTCGGATTCCGGGCTGGAGAGGAAGAACGGAATCGGGTCGGATGCAGCGGCTTCCATGGAAGAAGAGAGTGGGGAGCAAGGAGGGAGGGCGCAACCATGGAGCTCGTACTCTGAGTTCAAATGAGGATGAAAGGAGAGAGGAAACAACGGCTCTTTTGGGGCAAAATGAGGAGTACGAAGTATTTATACGGGTTCTTTAGGGTTAGCTTCTAGGAATTTACTTAATTGTCCCGCTATTCATGTTTTATAAAATTTCCATCCCAATATCAATATACAACCCAACAATTTCTATTTAACTATAAATGTCATAAAAATTATCATGTTTATTTCAATATATTCAAGGTAATATCCATTTCTTAATTGAAATCCGAAAGTTATCTCCACGTCTCGGTATAGAAAAGCAGAATAGATCTATTATATATATATATATATATATATATATATATATATATATATATATATATATATATATATATTGGATATATGCCAGAATTTGCTTTGAATAAAATAGAAATCATTTTGATCGAGGATAGAGATTTTCGAAATTTCCGGAATCTCAGAAATTTAATATTTAATTTAAATCATAAGTTTTAAAATAGTATTTTAAAATTTTGGGTCTTTACAGCAACTTATACTCAAGTCGCCGCTCATGACTGAAGTTATGAGACTTTTATTGGGCATTTGGCGAAGGAGTACGTTGGGTTTGTCTAATATCCACATTGAAGGTGATTGTCTAACTGTGATCAACGCAATTAAGGGATGTTGGTCATACCCATCAGAAATTGATATGCTCAAGACGGATATTCTCCTGTTGATCTGGTCCTTTGAGCATGTTAGCCTCTCGAATTGCTTACAGAAGATTAATTAATAGATACGCTGATCACATCTCTCACCTCTTTCCAATCTGATATCTCACCAGATACTCAACTAGATAGACATCTCTGTATTTTCATCCACATGAATACTTTTGGATGTTGGTCTAGTAAGGGTACTAGTCTCATCTGAATCCTTACCCGTATTAAAAAAAAAAAGATGTAAGGCATGACTTTCATGTTAGCGGTCAAACTACTTATAAATTGGTTATCAATGTTGTTTTATTTATCGATAAAAGATAAAAGAAATTGAAAAGACTATTTTGAAAGAAATTGATTCATTTTAACCACTGATGAATCAAGTATTTGTTTAAAACAACTAATTGTTGGATATAATGCCTAGAGTATGAGGTTTTAAGGTGTTTTTTTTAACTTTCATCCCACAATCATTTGAAACTCAAGGTATCCTAGTTAAAAGGTGTTTTTAAGGAGACTCTTCAACTTCCTACATTGAGTGATAGAGGAGGAGTTGTGACACCCACACGCACGCCTACGGCCGCCGTCGTTCGTCCGACTCGGGCTTCGAGACAGGAGTTTGAGTTAATTTTTTGCGTAAAATAACTTTACTTGAGGCTTATCTTTTCAGTTTTGGATAGTCATGATCTTCCAAAGATAGCGTGAAATCTTCTCTCGTGTATCTTTTGCTTGCGGGCGAAGGATTGGATTTTCAACTATAAAAGGAGGTCAAAGGTTAGGGCTTTAATCACGCTGAAAGCTTTCGCCTCTATCTCACTCTCTGGTTTTCTCTTATCCCTTTCCCGTCCTGATCTCTCCCTGTTCCAGTTCCAGCTTCTCTCTCTCGGGTGCACCTATGAGAGAAGTCGGTGAAATCATTGGGGATGTTGTCTCGCATACGATCTGCACCACTGTCAAGTGCAAATACATTTCTCATTCATTGGCTTCCATACCACGCTTTCACCGCTACCTACACCCACTTCAGAGAAACGAGTTCAACCTACATTCACTAACGCTTTACAGAAAAGAAAAGTTTGTTGTCTGTTTCAGATTTCAGCAAGGTTATTATCCAACACTAATAACTTAATACTAGTGTAATCCCCGCGCCATGGTGCGTTTGCATAAAAAAATGAAAAAGTAACTTATTATTCATTATAGTAGACACATTATAATTGTACAAATTAACAAATGGCAATAACTTTGGGGGGGGGGAACTACAATTCATAAAATGTTTATTGAAATTAACTACAATTGGAGATAAATTTGAATTGAAACAAAATGAATGAAACTATTGTCTTAACCATACATACTATTCAATAGTGGTGCTACAAAAGAACCGAGAAATAAGATACCAAAATATATGACATAAAATACCAAAATATATAACATAAAATAAACTTTCCTCGGATGTTTTCTTTAATTCGACATCCCTATATAGTAGAGAAAAAATGAAATTAGTTCAAACGAAATAAAACAAACATAATGTAATTAGAAACATTGAACTAAATAAAAAGTGCAATTAGATCAATTGGCCGTAATGTGACATGAGAGGAGAGGAAAGAATAACTTGAAAAAAAAAAGATAAACGCAATTGGTTGAAATCTCTAAAATGAAGGTAAGAAATTCATATCAGTATAAACTCATTGGTTTTGTGTTGCATCCAGGTTAAGGTGGCTTAGAAAACATTCACATTATGAACAATTTGATTGTGGACTCCTGAGAAATATCCTTGATGCTAGAAGCTTTATTTATTGCTCCTACCATTATCATTGTGAACCAAAGTTGTATGAATTAGTGGGATGATGGAGATTGATTTAATAAGGGATTAGTATTTATAAAAGTGGAGGGAAAATGGATAAAATCAAATAATAAGGGAAAATTTTGACAAAAGAATTAGGAAGAAATTAAAAAAATAACAAACCTAGGAGGGTAACGTGATAAAAACAAATTAGGACCAGATAAGATTTCATAACAATACGGATCCGTATCTACTATAATAATGAGAAAACAAAAACTAATAAATAAAAAATACTCCCTAAACCTTAACATAATGATTTTCGAATGTCAGATAAAAAAAAATTCTGATTAGAAGTTAAGATTTTGAAAGAAAAGAGGAAGAATTTTAAAAAAAAATCTCTCGCTTCGTGAATCCAATCTTTAGATGTTTTTTTTTAGAAAAATCTTTAGATGTTGAAGATAAGTACTCGATCCACTAATTTCATTTTAACAATATTGAGTTAGCTAGTATGTAGGCATGCATATCCATAAATTATTAAATGATGGAGTATTGTTTTAGTATAATTTTTTTTGGTTGAGTTGTTTTAGTATAATAATATCAGGGTTTGGGTTAATAGGTTGATTAGTCCCACATATGAAAAAATCGCAGCACCTATGCATGATGACCAAGATTTCGGAGAAAGCAAATTCGCAGCAAAATTCTAAGAAATTAACATACTTCGGTCGCCGCCATGGTGGATCTGGGAGGAGAGAGGTGCGAGAGAGAAGAAATCAGCACAAAGAATAAAAAGTCGCAACACCTGATCGATCAAGAATTTGGATGAAGCAAAATTGGCAGCAAAATTCCAAGAAATCAACACCTCATGATGATAGGAGAATTGGCCACCGCCATGGTGGATCTAGGAAGTGTATGTACATGCAACACATTCGAAAATCTAGAGGAAGTAAAATTTGTTGAATTCTAGAAGAAGCAAGTCGATCAATACCACACCGCTAGCATCGAAGGCAAAGTCGTAGATGGTTGGCTATGGAATTGAACATACAGAGGGGAGAAGCATCATTGGCAAAACCCTACATGCAGCAGCGATTGAAGAAATGAGGATAAAAAAATGAAATAAAAAAGGAGAATTCAAGGAAAAAGGAAAATTTAAAAAAAATGACGGAAATAACGTAATTGATCGAAATTTTTAAAACTTCTCTAAACTTGACACATCATCCTAAAGTCTTCTGTTTTAAGAGTTTATATAGAAGATATAGATATAGATATAGATTGATGATACAAGCTTTTAAGTATTATCACTTGTCTGGATTTGATCAAATATGAAACTTTGTTGATGCTCGATGGGCCAAAAACTAATACATGCGTGTGGATTTATATATGTGCAATAAGTTTAATATCAAAGTCCAACGATGTTTTATATTGATACTATAGTATTGATGAAGAGAGTAAATATCTATGAAATTTATGTTTATATGATCTTTAATTTAATTTAATTATTTTCAATGTGGGCGGATAGGCCATATTTATTTTCCACAAACATTGATGAACTATCACTTGAAAAACAAATAGATTTTAGAGGTTTATGATATAAAAATAACAACAATAATAAAAAAAAGTTTTTTAATATATATGTATATACACAAATAGGTCAATCCATGTATATAGTATTGGATATAAGACCTTTCATTTAAATGTCTGTGGTTCTTACCATTGGCCGAAATCCGCATCATCATATACTTTTAACATGTTATTTTAGAGTGTCAGTTTTATTTAAAAAATATATTATTTTAGGTATTTTGGGCTTTGATTTAAGGAAATATCATTATAATGATTATAGTTTATTAGTTGTAATTTTCTATAAAGTAAAAAAATAGTGTAATTTGTTAATTTCCTTAAAAATTGTGTACGGCCTTAAAATGACATGCTTTGACACAATGACAAAGGGAGGGATTTTTTTCTCAACCTTTTTTTCTTTTATAACATGTGTACGTGGTGTGGGTCGACTCTAATTGACCTAATATGAACGGACTTGTAATCTTGTATTGGTGAGTGAGTGATGTGCACGACACAAGGCACCTTCCTCTCTTACAAATGTGGGTCTTTGCTAATAGATCGAGACAAAATTGAGGTACAACCAAACTTAAGGAAACGAACAAATTTTGAAATTTGAGTACCCCTACTCGAGCTATCCAACAACGCACTATGAAGTTGCTCACTAATAGACGTATTAGTGTATCCTTGGTAAACCTACTTGCAATGTTTGAAAGCATAAAATAATTAATTAGTTAAGGAAAGGGCTTTTTTTTCTTTTGTGTGTGTTTTTTTTTAACAAGTAGACACTTAGATCATTGAATTAGGGAATAAGGGATTTGAATTCGTAATTTATTGGTTATTATATGTCATCCTTAGATCATCTGTAACAATTTTCCCATTTTTGGGATTTTAAAGTTTTTTTTTAGAATTTGAAGTATTTCTCCATCTCATTATCTAGAATAGAGAAACATTGGGAAAAAAATAGAGAATTTTTACTAAATATGCATCATTTTTTCAAAACTAAATGATTATCCAAATATTTGGAATGTGGAATCTGTTGGAGTTTGGGGAAAAAATTTTATAGAATATGCATTTAATTTTGAGTAAATTACACATAACCACCCTTAAATTAGGCTACTTTTCACATAACCACCCATAAAATTATAAATTACAGAAAACCACCCATAAATTACATTTATTTTCAAAAGACTACACATCCATTAAACCTCTATTTGTTTTGTTTGAAAAGACTAAAATAACCCTAATTCAAACTTATTTTTTAAAGGAAAGACTGAGGTGGCAATTGGGCGAGTCGGGTCGGATTCGGTTAGTCGGGTTTCGGGTCATTAGAGTTTCGGGTAATGTCTAATAATTTGATCATTGGGTTGGGTCGGGTTCGGGTTTCGGTTGTATCGGGTTTTGATTGTCTCGGGTTTCAGTTATTCGGGTTTGGATTGTCTCAAGTTTTCATTATTTCAATATTCATTTTAAAATTTTTACTAGAATCTATCTTAAAATTCGGGTTATATCGGGTTTCGTATAACAGGTTCGAGTCTTAATGGGTTTCGATTGAATCGAGTTCGGTTCATTCGGATTTGGGTGAGTTTCGGTTATCGGTTATTCGGATTTCGGGTCCAAAATGAGCCGGGTTGGGTCGGTGTTCAGGACAATCGGTTCCAAAATACATAAAATAACCCTAGAGCTGGCAAAACCCGACCCGGTCGACCAGAAACCGATTGTCCTAAACACCGGCCCATTCTGGACCCGAAATTCGAATAACCGATAACCGAAACTCAACCAAATCCGATTCAACCGAAACCCATTAAGACTCGAACCCGTTATAACCGGAACCCGATATAACCCGAATTTTAAGATAAATTCTAGTAAAAATCTTAAAAAATGAATATTGAAATAATGAAAACTTGAGACAATCCAAACCCGAAATAACTTAAACCCGAGACAATCGAAACCCGATACAACCGAAACCCGAACCCGACCCAACCAATTGATCAAATTATTAGACATTACCCGAAACCCGAATGACCCGAAACCCGACTAACCGAATCCGACCCGACTCGCCCAATTACCACCTCAGTCTTTCCTTTAAAAAATAAGTTTGAGTTATGGGTATTTTAGTCATTTCAAACAAAACAAATAGAGATTTAATGAATGGGTGGTCTTTTGAAAATAAATGTAATTTATGGGTGGTTTTCTGTAATTTATAATTTTATGGGTGGTTATGTGAAAATTAGTCTAATTTAAGGGTGGTTATGTGTAATTTACTCTTTAATTTTCTTATTTTGGAGAAATTTTTACAAAGTTGTTGAAGATAATCTTATCAACTAAGCTAGTAAAACTTGACATGAACAACACTTCTATCCATAAAATTAATGAAGTCTGTATAACACCTAACTAATTTGTCTAGTGCCCATCTCACATCAACCTTTAGCTGAAATCATCAATTACAAGTATCACATACAAGATTTTCACATAAAAACACCCAAAATAGATGAAGGTGAAAATCACGAAAACTAAATACACCGCAAATCAGGGTTTAGGGGTGCACGTCCATATGAACGTGGTGCCCTAAATCCTGATTTGATTTCGATTTCCCGTGTATACATGCACGTTGATTTGGATGTGGCACCACGTTAATAAGGACGTGCATTTGCTTAATCAAGGTTTGCGGTGTATCTAACAACACCGGTAGAAATCCATCTCTCAACTACAACATTTTGGGAGAGGATAGAGAGAGGTCCAAAAAATATGAAATGGTAGTTTGTAATTTTCGTGGATACAATTTTTGGGATGAAATATGTGTATGTTAAAAAGTATCCATCAATTTGGGCCGAACAAATGGACTTGGGCTAAGGCCCAACCGTTTAAATTTACCCACATTATTTTATGAGCCTATACTCTGCACAATCCAATTCAAAGGCAAAAAAAAGGTGGAATAAAGAAAAATAATTAATTAGCCAGATTTATATGATACATACTTGCATCACAAAAATATATTACACGTCGAGCGAGACCAAAAGCTAAATGTTAAAGGATAGAATGTCTTTTTTTTTGTTTTTTTGTAAAAAGGGTTATTTTGCAAACCTTATGAAAATATGATATTTTTTAAAGTAAGATCTAAAAAGAGTTAATTTTAAATCACACATTAAAATACACAAGAATGCTTGTCAATTTTTTTTTTAAAAAAAAAACTTGCTATATAATAACTCATTTATCTTTTAAAAAGAAAAAGGAAAAAAGGTACTAGAATTAACTAGAAAGAGATAAGCCAAACATCTCATCATACACTTAAGTTGTTTGAACATTCTTGGTTGGACATAATAAAGGGAGTGGAGAACTTAAGAACCCACCACCATCATCTCCTTACCCACTTTATAGTGGGATTTCATCATTATTAGTTTACCAAAACTATACTCCTTCCGTTCGGCAATAAATGATGTTTGACTTTTGTGTAAGTAGTTTTAGAAGCTAAAAACTATATAAAATCTTATTTATTTTAATTAATTTTTTTCATAATTTAATACTTATTACTAATAGATATTAAACTATGAAAAAAATTAATTAAAATAAATAAGATTTTATATAGTTTTTAGCTCTTAAAAGTACGTGCATAAAAGTCAAACATCATTTATTTCCGAACGGAGGGAGTATTATTAGTTGCATAATTTTTCATGTTATGCTTGTAATTTGGAGTTGGGCTTTCTATACATTAATTAGAACAATATTGATCAATTTTCCTACCAAAAAAAAAAACCCCAAAGAAGAAGAATATTAGTGTTAATAAATATTGTCACTTGGTCCATATGTTTTAAACATGTGGTGATCTCACTCAAGGCCTCAAGTGTGGGGAATCTTGTAAGTAGGTGAGGGTGGTGTTGAACCCTACCCATTGGTCCACAAGCTGCAAAATTCCAGTTCATACAAAAATGATTTTTCCCTAAAATATTTGGTTAATGTATAATAAAAGTGTAGACAAGTTATGTGGGTATGCCACTAGTAGGAATATTTGGGATTGCAATTATTTATGGGATAAGATACCATTTTGGAATTAACTATAAAATCACCCCTTATTTGAGCTATTTTGTACAAAGTTATCCTATGTGTTGAAAGTTGCATTTAATCATATTTATTCATATTCCATTTGCAATTCAACACTCCAATCCAAGCCAATTTACATTCATGATTTTTTTTAATACACATATGTTGCACATCATAGGTTTTTATCAACTATAAACCTACTCTAAAATATCAATAGGCCCCTCACTAAACGATGATATAAACGTTAATTTTGAACATATATATCACATTTTCTTAAACAATAAAATTAGAATATAGTGTCATTTATAAGCTTAAATATGAATGAAGAATATTTAAATGCAATTTTTAAAATAAATATTACTCAAATATTTTTCTTGGGGAGCCAAAGAATCTAAGATAATGGGAAGTACTTGCTAATATGTCAATCAAAACTATGGTTCTTGTTTGAGCATTTGATTCCATTAGAGATAAGATCTACTCCAACATTATTAAGTCAAATTCCTAAGAATGAGAACCCAATTAAGTCAATATCACTTCATTTGATTTTTCAAATGTATCACTAATTAAGAAAGGTACTTAAGAAAAAGAGATATATTTCCATCAAAAAATAAAAAGAAAAAGATATATATATATATATATATATATATATATATATATATATATATATATATATTATTGATACAGGCGAGAATTTGGGGGTGCCACCACCCAAGAGCGTCCTTATGGACGAGAGTTTGAAACTCTAAATCAGAACTGCAAGACGACGAGCCAGACTCCAAGGCCATATGAGTGAGTCGATCAGCCGCTCTGTTCGCCTCCCTGAAAATGTGGGACACGGAGGCCGTCTCGAACAAGTGAAACAGACGGAGTGCATTCGAAATAAGAATCTCGATCTCCCAGGGAGTCGACCAAACGTCATTGATCGCATTCACGATCGTGAGACAGTCTCCTTCCACAACAACTCTTCGGATCCCCAGTCTCCGAGCTTCCAGCAATCCGAGCTGCAAACCAACTGCTTCGCCCTGAACCGCAGACATCCTCCCACATCTACTGGCATCGCAAGCGATCATCCTACCATCGTCATCTCTGATTACAAACCTTGCAGAAGCAAACCCAGACAGAGATTTCGCGCCATCAAAATTTAGTTTAAAGACACCAGTCTCAGGTTTGCGCCATCTTATGATATTCCTTTTGCGAGAGTTGTTTCTGGGTTTGATTCTCCTTGTTTTCCCCTCATCTTCGTCTGAGTCGTCTTGTTTAGTTGTTTTCCATTTTTTCATGTGGTTTTTTATTATGGGTTCCAGGTCATCTACCGTTTGTAAATTAAATGCTGGTTTTCAAATATAATCTTGTTTCTTTTAGTCCAAATGCACCATCAGGAAAATGCCAAAGTAGCTTTTTGTTCAGGGTTTAGATGTCGAAAGATCTCATTTGTAATGACTTTTATACTTTTATTACTTTTATCAGCATTTGCTATTTATTGTTCAATATCCCTATCTAGAGATCCAATGATTCTTAATCTTATTGGAAAAAAAAAAGGAAAGCACGTCTACCCTAATAAAAGTTCTATTGTTCAACAACTTATTGATTTTTCCACTGATTTAATGGATTCATCAAAACTTTTGTAGACCAATTTAAAGCTAGGGATGACCCCCCAACCCCATATATATATATATATATATATATATATATATATATATATATATATATATATATATATATATATACTTTCACTTTGTGATATAATTTTTCATATGTATGCATTATAAAAACTTGACTTTATATACTTGCCATTTTAAACTGAAGCCTACTGATGAGATGAGGGTGATTGAACTAGTTTCTTAGACGTTTCTTTTGAATGTTATAGTAATTGTCGTTCCATTTGTCAATCTTATGAGAGGATGTGGACGCCCACAGCAAACAAACCAATCGTATTACCTACTACTTATATCAATTTTTTCATTCATATTGATGAATACATACTAGATAGACGAAACCACAAATAAAATAAAAAATAAAAAATTAAGATGGGTAGGCTAGATTTTCCTTGTATAAATAAATAAATGTACATTTTTCTATACCATTTGAACTATTTAAAAACTAAGGTGGATTATAGAGTAGACTTGACTAATCATTTGGTCTATACTGTGTAAGATGATTTAGATTAATATTAGAAGGAACGAAATAGTAAATCAGATAAAATCATCTTCAAATTGGATGAATTTGGGAAACTATCTAAAGAAAGTGAAATCATGCAAAATTAGCAAAATTTACTACTCCGACTTTTAGTTTAAAAAATTATATAATTATTTTTTAATGTTTAAAAATCATTTAAAAACATTACACCAAAATATATTTTAACATTGTTATTATGTAGTATACAAAATACACAAAATATAGTTTAATATTTTCAAATATTATTTAAAGTTTAAACCGCCTTGCTATGGACATGATTTTGTATTGCCAAACAGACAGTGTAGTCACTGACTTTCGGTATCGAAAAACCTTTTTTGTTTAGAAAAAGCTTGCTGACACAGAAAGCCAATGTTTGTAAAATGGCCGTCAATTTTGCCAATACCGATTTTTCATATCGACAAGTTTTTTTCAGATAAAAAATGTTTATTGACACTGAAATTCAATGAATAATCGTGTATTTGGTGATGTTTTGACCGTGCGTATAACAAGACACTATTTAAATAATAATACAGGTGGTTAACATACTTTAATTATTTTACCTTGTGAATGGTTCATAATTTAATGGTTTATATAATATATAATATAATATAATGTGTAATTTTCCAAACAGAAAAAAAAAACGAGAGAAAAAAAAAAGGAAAGAAAATGAACAACAAACGAAAAAGACACCGCGCTAAACTCCCATTAACGTATTTCCATTATTCAAGCTGGATTAGATAAGTTGATCTTCCAATTCCCTTTAAATTCCCCATTTTTCTTCACCCTAAATTCATGTTAAATCATACCCACAGTACTTAAAATCCCACCTAACTTGCCCGGATCATCTATGTCAACTTGTCAAGCCAAACAAGTTTGATTTCGTTTATCAATCATCCACTCGAAAATCCCAATTTTCCAAAATTAGTCACTTTCTAGACTACCCAGATGGGTTTTCTCTCTTCCTCACTCTTCAATTTTAGGGATTTAGGGTTTTGAGTAGTTTCCAGAGCCATGGAGTTGAAATTGGGTGGGTTCAGATGGAGATCATGGTCATCTAGAAGGGTAGTACAGGACAGCTCAGCCATGGCAATTAGGGCGGACGCTGACGTGGATCAGCAGAGGAGCTGCCGCTGGGCCCACTTGCCGCCGGAGCTTCTCAGAGAGGTGCTTATGAGGGTTGAGGCTTCAGATGGGTGTTGGCCAGTGAGGAGGAATGTGGTTGCTTGTGCTGGTGTGTGTAGGAATTGGAGGAACATCATGAAGGGGATTGTTAAATTCCCTGAGTTTTCTGGAAATCTCACCTTTCCCATCTCTCTTAAGCAGGTCTGTATTGAGAATAAATGGAAAATTTCTTTCTTAGAACTCTTTAATTTTATGCTCAGTAGCCAGTAGTTCAGTTTCATTTGTTTATTTGTGATTTTTGTTTTTTTTTTGTGTTCTTTTTTTTTCGTGTGTGTGGTGATTGTTCTTTTGGAGTTTCTTTTTCAATAGTTCTTGGTGTTGAGGAAAAATAGAGAATTGTAGGAAATTTCCCTTTCAATTTCTTTTGTTGTTGGTGCTCAATTGCATTTGTTTTTGGTGATTTTTGTAGTGATTATTCATTTTTTTCATGCATTTTTGGGTTAATTGTGTAATGTTTGGTTGTTTCTTTGTTAATAATTCTTGGTGTTGATAAAAATATACATTTTTTAATACCTGTTATGAGGTATGCTTAGTCATTAGTACTCAGTTTCATTTGTTTTGGGTGATTTTTGTAATGCTTTTTGTACTGATTGTTCATTTTTGTCATGTATTTTGTGTTACTTATGTAATATTTGGTGTTTCTTTGTAAATAATTCTTGTTTTTTTTTGGGTGCTGCCTTCTTTAGTGTTAAGGGAAGGAAGAACCCTTCGGTGCTTAAATATGTCTTTTTGAAAACATTGTAGTGCTTTTGTAGTTGTATAATGCCCATTTAACCCCTTTCCGAAATGGTTGTTGAATCTAGGATAAGTTATGGTTTGTAGGATGCAGGGATGTTGTTCTCATCCCGTTGGTTGCTTTTATTATACCAGTTTTTATTGTGCTGTATTAATGTGACAATTTTTACAATTTTTGCAGCCTGGGCCGAGAGAAAGCATGATCAAGTGTTTCATTAAACGGAATCGAATCACTCAGACTTACCATCTTTATCTGAGCTTGACAAATGGTAAACATTTGAAAATTTCGCTTGCACTCACTTTACCATCAATCGTCACTTGAAGTGTTTATTACATTTATCTAGAGTAACTCTTTAGAATTCGAGATTTTATATCTGGTTTTTTGCAGGAGAATATATTAGTAATAATAATAATAATAATTGTGTTTCCCTTGTGTGTCTGAAGTCGCCAAGCAGTAGGCTTGCATAATGATTTGTCAACATCGAATGGACAAAATATATAGAAAGATTTAGATCGAATATGGTGCCATATGTTGCTGATTTACTGCAAATATACTTCCATGGATAGATGATGGGTTGTCGCTCAATATCTCTAAAGAAGCATAAATATACATCTTGGTTCAAACTTGAGAGCATAAGGACGATGATGTATTGTCCGTTGTATTATTTTCCTGATCCCTCAAAAATGCATCCGCCAAAAATGTGAACATCTCTTCTGTGAAATTGCAACGAAGAAAAATGTAATCATCTTACTTGACATGTTCCTGTGGTGAATCTAAACAGTCACAAGGGTTATATGAATGCAAAGATTTGATTATTTTGTTTTGCAGCATTAGCTGAAGATGGTAAGCTTATACTCACTGCGAGAAAGTTTAGACGTGCCACCTGTTATGATTATGTTGTTTCTCTACATCTCAATGAGATGTCGAAAGGGGGCGGTACCTACATAGGGAAGTTAAGGTTGGTGTACCCTTTCCTAGATCATGATCCATGAAAAGTTTCAGTACCGTGTAGTAGTGTAGCAGTGTAGTTGATAACCATGTTTGCTCTTTCACTAGATCAAATTTCCTGGGAACAAAATTTACGATATATGATGCACAAAAACCATATCCTGGAGCCAAGATGACAAAGAGCCACTCTACGAGGCTTGCTAGCTTGAAACAAGTCACACCTAGAGTTTCATTTGGGAACTATGATGTAGCTCACATTTCGTATGAGGTGAATGTTCTTGGTTCAAGGTATAACGCACTCGCTTAAATTTCTCATGGATTTCACCTATAAATTCGGAAATCATGTTTGTTCTCAGTTCTATTAATAGTTGAAGAAAATAGGATGCTGTTAGTTACTTATGCTGATGATGCCTATACAGACCTTTTGTTTACGTTAAACCTGTTCCTTTTGTCATCGTACTTTTGAAATGTTCATAGTAAGATGTGGAAATCATTCGAAGCATTCCTAATTGAATCAGGGGTCCAAGGAGAATGTTCTGTAAAATGGGCTCAATTCCTGCATCTGCCATCGAACCTGGAGGTGTCGCCCCCACACAGACAGATTTACCTCTCCTCAATGGGGATTCTTCTTCGTCACTTCGACTATTTCGCACAAAATCGAACTGCACAGATCACAACACATCTGGGCCACTGGCTGGTCAAAGAGACGAAGCTCTGGTATTGAAGAACAAGGTTCCTAGGTGGCACGATCAGCTTCAATGTTGGTGTTTGAATTTCCATGGACGGGTGACGGTTGCTTCAGTTAAGAACTTTCAGCTAGTAGCTTCCGCGGAAAACGGACCTGCAAGACCCGAACATGAAAAGATCATCCTTCAATTCGGGAAAGTTGGAAAAGATGTTTTCACTATGGACTACAGTTATCCTATTTCAGCCTTCCAAGCATTTGCTATTTGCCTCAGCAGCTTCGATACCAAGATCGCATGTGAATAAAGGTACGGTTTTTCAATTTATATTTCACAGGCTACTTATTCATCAATATCATTATTTAGACAATATAGCATTTAATCTCGGAAACACCCTCTCAATGTAGTCGTCTGCTTTGAGTGGAATATATTGGGTTTGTTGTTCCTATAACACTCCATTGTAGATCATTGACCGAGAAATAACAAGCGTTTTATATTCCATAATCCATATTACTCTGCTATGTGTTTTTTTTTCCACATAGAAATCTTATGGTGTGACCATCCGAAACCCATAGGCCATAGTATGAGGGCAACCGAGCTTCTTAATGTGTTGTCTATATGTGAAAAATTGAACGTCGTTTTCGGGTCTTACCATGAAGTTAGGATTCCTTTTATTGTTTTCTGCTAGAACCAAATCTTCAAACAGTCTGATCATGGAGTACTTGCTGCAGAACTGATCCAGGTGCTTCAAGCTGTCATCATATGTCCATTGCTGCCTTCACTTGGTTTATCGACCAGAAGTGGAAATATCCGATACCCGGAAAAACTGAATAGAAGAAAATGTCCAAGGAGAACAAGAGAGTATTCAGATTTCATAGTTTTGAGCTTTGTTGATGTTTAAAGAAAGAATCTACCACAACAATACAGTGTCTTGTACATTATGGTTTGCTCCAAATCGAACATCTGTTGCAGGAAATGCTGATTTTGTGTTTGTTTCTTTCAAGTTCTTGTGAAGTAAATGTATCTAAATATTGTTTTCCCAGAAAATAATAAGAGAATTTCATACATTTTTAGCATCTTTTTGCTTTATCTAAATATTGTATCTAAATATTGTTTTGAACTGCATTTTCTTTCAACCTTGCTTCCTGCTTTATGCATTAACATATGATATACTTATGTAAGGACTTCATTTTTCTATTGAAAAACTCAACATTCCAATTGTTATGGAAGGATTAATTTGATCCACAAAGGAATTTTAAAATAAGAATTAATTTGAAGATAATTTTACATAATTTGATCCACAATGGAAACAGCTCTAAATGCTTCTTTTTCTTATATAGTTGCAAAGTCTCAAATCTCAAATCCTCTCTCTATTTACAAAGTTACAATATTCTTTACTTGGGGGTGCTGTCTAAACTGCTTGTGCGTAGAGATTCGAGCTGGAACGCGCTGCTGGCAGATCGTCGGAGGGCGTCTCGGGTTGGCTGAGGCTGCGTACGAGCTCCGTGAACACCGGAAAGTTCTTGGGGGAGAAGAAATCGGCACCCATTCTCTGGTAAATGAACTGATTCACCACCCTGTCTTTCTCGGTCAGATTCTTCTTGATCTGTTTGGCTTCTTCAGCTGCACATGACAAGGCCGAATTCAGGCCTATTATTTCGACCCCATTGTTTCCGCAAGTTTCCGTGATTTGGGAGATCAATGACTCGGGTCTTGAGTTGTGCTTGTCTAGCAAGTCCATTCCCGGGAGGACTAGACTAGCCGAGTTTCTGGCGTACATCTGAGCAATGGCCTCATAGCCATTCCTGTTGGCTGTGTTGTAGAACCCGGCTGTGAGCTCGCATGGGTGGGAGCGGGTGCTGCTTAGGGCGTGCTTCAGCGGGATTTTGCCCGAGACAGCAACTTCAGTATCACTGAAGACGCAGGACGCCGTTGAGAGGAGGCGGTCACCATGGGAAATAAGCTGGCTCGAGTACCATGAGAGGAAGAAATCGCCATATGGCGTTTCCCAGGACCCTCCCTGGTCTTTAAAGAAGCTCTGCATGTTTGGAGCCTCATCGTAGGTTGGGACATCGTGAGGGCCGCCTAGCCCCCATAGTGGGTTGCTTGTTGATTCAGCATGCTGCTTGAGGTTGACAAGCATGTATTTGTCGTAGCACTGGAATTCGCCGACACCATTGCTACTGACTGCAGCATGGTGTGAAGGGTAGCAAAGATCGCCATTCGGTCCTAGACCCATTGTAATTCCCTGCAAATGATGAATGACCTTATAAGTAAAACCATAGAGAATATCTCTTGAAACCCGAAACAACCAAAAACATGGGACTCATTCTTACAGTGATTGTCGAGTCCAAGTACGAGGCAAATGTCAGCTTGAAGCTCTCACAGAAATCTTTGTAAGCCATGACTGGTGTCCTGCCATCCAGTATTGGAAGATCATCAACGGAAAATGACAGGCAATCCTTGTATCGTCGGCCTGATCTATCAGTGAAGAAGACGTCCGGATTGGATGCACCTATCTTAGATACAAACTCAGGGAGTGGGATCTTCGCATCTTTGGACGCATTGAAGTGGAATGAGGCATGGATCTTAAGTCCCATGTTGTGGATCAACTTGACGAGTTCAAGGTACACAGACCAATTGTATTCACATGCATCCTTCTCGACGACACCCCACCAAATCGGAAGCTCTACGCCATCAATGCCCATTAGCTTGAGTGCCTTGAGCCCTACAGTGATTGCTTTCATGTACTTCACTGTGTTGCACTCGGATATCAAATCCAACGGCAGTGCAACATAAAATCTTCCACCATCAATCTGAACACAAACTCAAGAACAAAGAACACTTCAACAAATCGGAACCCATACTTTCAAGAGCAATAAAACTGATGCAAACATCGAAGGAAAATTACACAAATTACTCCTTCCTAATCAAGATTATCGATTCAACAGGATCACAGATCGTGGCCTCATTGGATGTATTGTAAAAACCCTAATTTTCCCCACAGGTTGTCGTATTGCTTTATGCAAAATATTCTCATCTAGATCAGACTATCAAGGTTCAATCCCCTCACAAGGAGTCCAGAAGTTCCTCTTTAGTGATTAGAACAGTCAAAAACAGAGGGAAATTGACAGCAACAGTTTGAATTCAAACAAAGCCAACATCAATTGACCTGAGAAAGAAGAAAAACAGAAATAGAATGAAGGCTTACCGATTTGATTTTTCTGGAAGAAGAAGAAGAAGAACGATTGACGGACGTCTTCTGAGCTGCAACGATAGGGATCAGCTCCGAAGCCTTTAAGCTGCATCTCACCCTCGAATCACTGCAATTCACCATAGATCCGGGCAAAAGCAAGCTCTTGGCATGACAGAAACCATGATTTCTCGAATTACAGTTACCGAATCGTCTATCGTTCACGCAATTAGCAGTCCTTCCCGTGGCCTTCACCTGAGAGCTAGCGATCAATGTAACCTCCATTTCTTCAACCTACAACTGCGGAACCGGGGAGCTCTGAAACTGAAATCAAAGGGGGATTTCGAATCCTGGATCAACAGCGGCTAAGCTAAAAGAAAAGAAACGGGACTTAACAGCAAAGCAATGGAGAAAGAGGGAGCTTGAGAGGCTTTAATGGCGGGCGAGAGAGGAAGATTAGATATCTGAATTACAGAATACGTAGAAGAAACAAATGGAAAGACGTATTTATAGGAGAGGATTCAGAGAGGTGGAAGGTGTGGACGGACACGTGGCGGCTCCTGGGAGCCCCAGATAGTTTAGACCGCATAAAATTTTTAGACCGGGTTTGGGTTTTGCGTTGGGTTTGAAAATTGTGTGGTGTGGGCTTTTGGTAGCCGGTTTTGAGCCACGTTGGATTGTTTACTGTGGTGGATATAATCTGTGTTTTGGATAAGGGGCGTGTGTAGAATTCTCGTATCGGATTTGATTTTTTTTTTTAACGAGTCGGAAGGAGAAAACTGCTTAAACATATAGTACAGATAGAAAATATGCGCAACGAAACAAGCGAAAACAAACTCTACAACAAAACGACTTAAATTTAAGTTATAAGATTGAGATTTTAGTTTTTAAAATATAAGTTTAAGACAGTATATATATACACTTCATCTAATCATCTCTCTTTATATTTTGGTAGACACCCACCCTAATGGGAAAACCATTTCTCCAACAGATATACAATCTACTGATATATGATGCATTGATTATGTATTCTTAGTGAGTTATTTAATTATACATAGTAAGTAGTTATTCAGCCGAAATAGATAGTTATCTGGTTATAACAATTATTCAATTATAGTCATGAGTTTGCAATGAGTGTTATTTCGGTTGTAGTTGGTAATTATTCATGAATTGCAATAGTTATTCAGTTACTATTTGATGCGTTTTTCAAATAATGATAAAAAATATACAAAATATCTTAGTGGCACAGTCAAATCAAAATAAGTAATTTTTTTTTAAAAAATATTAACAGAAAAGTCGATATTTATATAATTCTTGTCATTTCTAAATTGTATGTCGTCAAACATAAAACATCATGATAGGTTATAACTGTTATTGTGTTATTGTTTGGAGAGTTTGAAGAAGAAATTCTGTATATTACTTGCACAAAACGTCTTGGTTCAATTACATCAGATTGTTGGCTATTTATATAAAAGTCATAACCAAGCAAACAAGTAACCAAGCAAGTTGACATAACAAACTTTTAACTAACACTAATCACTGTTTAACTAAGTGATTATAGTCAATAGGCCCCCTCAAGCTGGAGGATCTTTAGCTGGATGATAGATCCCCAGCTTGGAGAGAATGTAGTTCTGTTGATGTGAAGGCAAAACCTTTGTAAGCACATCTGCCAACTGCTCAGAGGATGTGACAAAAGATAAACTGAGAAGGCCCTCCATGACTTTATCACGAGTGAAGTGGCAATCCACCTCAATGTGCTTAGTGCGTTCATGAAACACAGGGTTAGTGGCTATTTGCATAGCAGATCTGTTGTCACAGAACAAAGTGACAGGCTTGATTGGAGCAACATCAAAATCCTGTAACAGACGAACAAGCCAAGTAATCTTTTTTGCTGCATTAGCCAAGCTCTATACTCAGCTTCAGAGGAGCTCCTAGAAACGATAGATTGCTTCTTAGATTTCCAACTGATAGGAGAGGACCCAAGGAAGACAATATAACCAGTGACAGATCTTCTGGTCATAGAGCAGGAGGCCCAATCTGAGTTAGAGAATGCTTTAAGGACTGGAGAAGAGCAACCATTAAGTAAAATACCCTGACCAGCAGTACCTTGTACATAACTAAAAGTGTGAGATTGAGATGAAGAGG
This sequence comes from Persicaria maculosa, assembly GCA_963922045.1. Classification (NCBI taxonomy): domain Eukaryota; kingdom Viridiplantae; phylum Streptophyta; class Magnoliopsida; order Caryophyllales; family Polygonaceae; genus Persicaria; species Persicaria maculosa. The sequence goes on along the minus strand of OY998264.1, from coordinate 23,066,004 downwards.
CAGAGGAGTGACAGAAGATTTGACAGAAGCTAAAAGACCACTGTCTAACAAGAGTTCCTTTGTGAATTTAGCCTGAGTAACAGCATAGCCACTTGGAAGAGAAGAGACTTCCATTCCCAAAAAATAATGAAGTAATCCCAAGTCTTTAATACTAAAGGTAGTGTGCAGAAAATTCTTGAGATTGGTAATTTCAGTGGCATTACTACCAGTGATCAAGATATCATCAACATACACGGCAAGTATGGTGATGTCTGAAGCATTATGTTTGACAAAAACTGAGTAGTCATTCTTAGACTGTACATACTTGAGAGACTGAAGAGTAGTAGTCAGCTTGTGAAACCACTGTCTTGAAGCTTGTTTAAGGCCATACAAGCTTTTCTTCAGTGTGCAGACATAATGATTGGGATTTGGAACCCCCTCAGGCATAAGCATGTAAACCTCCTCATGAAGATCACCATGGAGGAAAGCATTGTTAACATCAAGCTGATAAATTGGCCAATGCTTTGAAGCTGCAACAGCAATGAGAGTTCTGATGGTTGTCATCTTTACTACTGGAGAAAAGGTTTCATGGAAATCAATGCCTTCCTTTTAAGTGAATCCTTTAGCCACCAACCTGGCTTTATACCTTTCTAAGCTTCCATTAGACTTAAGCTTGACTTTGAAAACCCATCTACAGCCGATGGGCACCTTGCCAAGGGGCAAAGGAACAATATCCCAAGTTGCATTGGCAGACAAAGCCTCAATTTCCTTACTCATAGCAGAAACCCAAAGTGGATCACATGAAGCTTGCTTATAAGAAGTAGGTTCAACATAAGAAGAAATGTGACTGAGAAAAGCAAAATGAGAAGAAGGTAAAGTAGAAGAAGATACCACATTAATCTTGGCAATGGAGGTAGGACCAAAATTGCAAACAAAATCCCTGAGGTAAGGAGGAGGTTGATGAGTCCTAGTAGTCCTCCTAATAGGAGGGGGAGGATCAACATGAGGTAAAGCTCATCATGAGAAGGAGGGGGAGGGGTAGTAACAATGGGAGTAAAAATAAGATCAAAGTCAACATCAGGGACAACAGGTAGCATGGCATCAAGAGACTAGGGTTTGAGATGAAAGGGGAAATGAGATTCATAAAAAAATGATATCTCTGGTATGATGTATGCGCTTTGTTTCTAGATCAAGTGCTTTATAACCTTTCTTTCCAAAGGAGTATCCTATGAAAACACACGGTTTTGATCTGGGGGAAAACTTGTCTGTAGTGTGAGGATGAGTAGAAATGAAACAAAGACAACCAAATGTCTTAATGAAATGATAGTCAGGTTCTTTGTGAAAAAGAAGAAAGTAGGGAGATTGAAAGTATAAAGAAGGTAAAGGAGTTCTATTAATGAGATAAGTAGCTGCAAGGATATAATCTCCCCAATAGGTGATAGGTAAATTGGATTGAAAACGAAGAGCACGAGCAACCTCTAACATATGCCTGTGTTTTCGTTCAACAATCCCATTCTGTTGTGGAGTATAGGGACAACTGGTTTGATGGATAATTCCTTTGGAAGAGAAAAATTGGGAAGCACTTGATCCACAAAACTCAGCAGCATTATCAGACCTTATGACTTTGATTTTGGTGTTGAATTGAGTAACAACCATCTCAGAAAAGGTTGAAAGGATGGATAGAGCATTGCTCTTTGCAGGCATAAGGAAGGTCCAGGTGGACTTAGTGTGATCATCCACCAAAGTCAAAAAATATTTGTGACCATCATGAGTGGGAGTGTGATAAGGTCCCCAAGTATTAAGATGGAGAAGATCAAAAGGAGCTGAAGCTCTTGTGACAGACACAGGAAAAGAATTCCTGTGATGTTTGGATTGAGGACAAATTTTGCAAATATGTGTAGGTTTAACACTACAATCAATAACACCAATATGTTTAAGCTGAGAAAAAGGGATATGACCCATACGACAATGCCAAAGTTCAAGTAAATGAGAAGAAAGAGTAGCAGAACAAGCAAAGGTATGTAAAATAGTAGGTGATACATCATGATGAATAGAAGGACTAAGTCCAGCCTTACTAACAGAAGACATGTTTGCAATATAAAGACCTTTAACCTCACTGCCAATTATAAGTGGAATCTTCATCGAAGGGTCCTGAAGAAAGCAAAAATTATCAGTGAAGAGGACATTAGCATTTGTGTCAGAAATGAGCTTCTTGACAGACAAAAGGTTAAAACAAAAATCTGGAACATGTAGGACATTGGAAATTGTAAGGGAAGGTGAAAGAGAAATAGTTCCAAAATGAGATACTGCAGCAGTTTTGCCATTAGGCATAGTAATGGAAATAGGTTTAGGCAAAGCAAGAAATGAAGAAAAGAGAAATTTGTGTGGAGTAATGTGGTCAGTTGCACCACTATCTATGATCCAAGTTGGATTAGTGCTTGATGTAAGAAAAATGAAGTTTGTACCTGCCAAAAACGCTGCTGTCTCAGAAGGAGGAACATTAGGCTTTCTTAATAAAGCGAGCAATTGATTGTATTGCTCTGTAGTGAAAGTCTGAGGTGAATCAGGAGCTGTAGCAACAGTGTGAGGACCTTTTCCAGGAGGATATCCATGCTTTTTCGAGCACTTGTCTGCAGTATGGCCACCAAGTTTGCAAAACTCACAGAAAATAGTATGCCCATGGATCTTCCAACAAGTCTCCATAACATGACCACCGATCTTACAGTGATCACAGAAAAGCATGCCACGTCCAGCACCAGATTGACCACCTCGACCAGGAGTTGAACCTCCTCGACCTCGAGAAGAATTAGTTTGACCTCTATCAGCAGCTGGTTTAGAAGAATCTGAAGATCTCTGAGAAGAGAGAGCAGTAGTGATGTCAGACGAAGATGAAGATGAAGCAGGTTTAAATCCAAGCTCACGTTGCTCCTCATCCTGTATAATAAGCTGATAAACCTCATTCAAAGATGGAGCAGGCTGCATCAAGAGAATCTGAGCTCGAGCGGAATTATATGTCTCATTCAAACCTACTAAAAACTGGATGACCTGTTGATCATCGAGAAGTTTCTGAATAATAGCAGCAGATCCAACATCAGATAAGCGATCCTCAATAGAAAGAGTGTATTCGTCCCAAAGCTTCTTCAATTTAGTAAAATATGAAGAAATTGACAAAGATCCATGAGAGATCGAAAAAAATTCTCGCTGAATCTGAAAGATACGAGTCCGATTGGATCGAGAAAAGCGAGAAGCAAGATTATTCCAGATCAGTGCAGCGGAACGAAAATGTAATATAGATTCAGCGATCTCTTTCTCAACAGAATGCAGAAGCCAAGAGATAACCATGTTATTACACCATTCCCATTGAAAGAGAAGAGGTGAATCAGCTGGAGGACGAGGAGAAGAACCTGTAACGAAGCCGATTTTGTTCTTAGCGTACAGAGAAACTTCGACCGAGCGACGCCATGAAATATAATTGCGATCATTGAGGAGACTTGTAGAAAGGATGTAACTAGGATGATCAGAGTGATGAAGAAACAATTCATCACTCGGATCAAGCAATGAAGCAGCAGATCTAAGATCATCCGCCATTGATGAAGGTGCAGAAAACCTTAGCCTGATACCATGTTATTGTTTAGAGAGTTTGAAGAAGAAATTCTGTATATTACTTGCACAAAACGTCTTGGTTCAATTACATCAGATTGTTGGCTATTTATACAAAAGTCATAACCAAGCAAACAAGTAACCAAGCAAGTTGACATAACAAACTTTTAACTAACACTAATCACTGTTTAACTAAGTGATTATAGTCAATAATAACTCCGTATAAGATTATTTCATAATAATTAAAGAACATTAATAAAATTAAAGACTAGTAGACTACGGTCAAATTATCGCCAAGACACCACAACGAATTTCTAAGTCGCACTAATACAGAAAGCCACTTTTACCACGGTTCCGTGTGCACTAATTACCACGGTTCTGAACCGTGGTAAAAGTGGCTATGGTAAATGTGTTTACCATAGTTCAGTGAACCGTGGTAAAAGCAACGACCCGTGGTAAAAATTGCGTAGTTAAAATGCATAATGAACCGTGGTAAATATGGTAAAACCGTAGTAAACCGAACCGTGGTATTATAGATCAACCGAAGTAAAATCACACCGTAGTAAAATTGCTAAAACCGTGGTAAATTTGATATCATGGTAATTTTTTTTAGATGCCCAAATTATATTATATTTTAAAATTATATTGCCCATTTTCTTGTAGACACAATCAACACAACATAATATTTTACACCAATATAAACAAAGCTAAACAAAAACACTAGTAGCTAACGAGCTACTGTGTATATATAATTAATCAATAATTATTTTACACATTTGTTAAAATAAAAATATTTATAATCAAGTGAATAACAATTTGACTGATAAAAAGAACCTACAATACTCTGTACATTGCATATGCAGTAAGTATAAATCGATGAAGGTTTACACAAAAGCAGCCCACTGATCTCGAATCTCATCCATCATGTCCGCCATGTGTATAATATGGTATCAACTCAAGTGATCGCGAAAGGAGCTGCCAATTAAATTGAAAAGTGAAATTAGAAATACACTTATATGACAATAAAATCTGTCATAAACTTCAAAGTGATCAAATTACAAGGGACAAGAAGCAATTGATAGGCAAACTAGCAAAAGCCATTTAATTTTCTTAAGTTTCTGGGATTAAAATCTTGATTGCTTAAAAGTGATTTTTTTGTTACTGTGTGAATTCATTGGAAAGCCCGCACCTTCCATGTCATCTCTCTCTGTCAAATTCCTATGTTTCTTTATTTTTGTCAAGCAGCAGTCAAACAAAAATCAAATTAATATATACCATCTATCAATTCATTTGTTAATCACCATCTACAATAACCAACAAAGAACTAAAATATTATGTAGGTTCAGTTTCATTGTAAAAAAAACTCAAACAAACCAATCAATATATACATTCATGTCATCAATGGCTTAACTGAGCGTCTGAGCATGTAATTCGAATTAATATTAACCTAAAACTTTGATTTAATTAGAGTTGATTGATATATATCTTGAAAAGCCTAATTCAACCCTACCTAAAACTAACAAGATCAAATTCTACCTTTAATTGGATAACAACGCAATCTAAAAAGGATCCAAAACCAAAAGAATCCAAAGCCAATGCTTTTTTTTCTTCAATCATCTGTTTTTCAGTGTTGTAAGGAACAAGGACACGAATATAAACTTGTACACCTAGCCTGCCATAAAACAAAAATATACAAATTTCGTAATTCAACAACCAAAAATAACAAAAATATATCATTTATTTAAGGCTTTAAATAACATTGACCAAAAATGGCTATTTCAGCTAGTAACCTGTCAATAGAACAAACTATTCTACTTTCTATTTTACTTGGGACCATAACCTTCCTTTTCTTCTCATTAATCTTGAATATCACATAACGGTGAACCTTATACTTTTTTTTAACTCCATGAATGTTTTCATATATGTCTGTGTTGGCGTGCTCAGGCCCACCAAATAAACCGAAAAAATAATCTGGAATAACTAAGATGATAAGCAAAGTAAACACTCAAAAGTAATCAAAATGAGTAGGGTGAAGTACCTAGCTAGATTTGCTACAAATCGTAGTCGTCCACAATGCTAACCTCAAGTATTATCAAGTGTATGCCATTGTGCACTTGTTGGCCCTCACTTTTAGCTCTAACTGGAACTGAACCAAGAACTGCATTATTCCAAACAACATCTCAATCACATATTGTGACAGTAATATGTGGTTCACATTCAAAAACAAAATTCATCAAAATAAATGCATTGAGGGAGGCTAGAAATAAATCTTTTACAAAGAACAAGCATGATAAAATAGCATTAAGATATATCTTTTATGTAAAAATCAAAGGAAAACTAAAATATGAGAAGTGAATAAAATAGACAATATTTTTATTTATCCAAAAAATATAATATGGACTTTGTACATCTGCTCTTCGTTTGAATATGATGCAAATAGACAAAAATCCATTCTTTGCAACATTCTAATTACAAGCAAACTAAATGTTAGTATCTCTTTTACTGTGCTATAGATATCACATGAACAAATGGGATGAATGGATAAGAAATATAGGCATTATAGGCAAGTAAACAAACACATTCTTTCTATAGTAATCTAGTGAATCTCACAAATTCATCGACACAAGTTTGAATCCATCAAGTCATAAACTAAACAAGCAAGCTTGATTTGTCAAAATCTAGTTTCTAATTGCTTTACTATCATTCAATACATATATTTAAGCATTTAAGACAACTATCCCAAGGCCACCTGTGGTCGAGAGTGAGCTTTAGTTTATCGTCATTAAGATACATGCCCTCTAAAACTCATTCTGATGCCTATATATCTTATTTATAATGTATGCTGGTTGGTAAGTGGTCTAAGATATATTCTTGAATCACATTCTAAGCGTCCTCATTGTTATACTATGATAAATAGGAAAGGGAAGGATCTCTAAAATTAGATGAGATTTGAGACAAAAATAAAGAACAAGCACAACTCATACAAACTAGAACAAGGTCACATTAGGAAGACGAAGAAAAACTTAACAATGCAAAATCATCACAACAAGAACTCACCAGATTTCTTAAGCGAAACGGAACGAAGCCACTAACTTGTCAAACGAACTCATGTAAAACCACCAAACTCGCCGATTCGGAGAGGTAATTCGATTAGTTTCCCAGATTTTGGAAACCTAATCGCTATTTTCCAAGGGTTATAATTGGGTACTAGATTCGGAGAGGAAACGGTGGATAAACCCCAAGGTACTGAAATTGGGCATCGAATTGGGAGAAGGAACTATAGATGAACCCCAAGGTGCCGAAGTTGAACACTAGATTCGCCGATTTGGAGAGGAAGCGAGTATTGGATGATTAAGAAATTGCTCCACGAATAACCTGCGGTTCAATTTATCAAAATTATTAAACAATTTTTTACCACGAAGAGTTTCAAATTCGTGGTAATATTTTGTACTCAATTACTACGGTTCTAATAGTACCCGTGGTCATTGTGTCAATCTTGTAAATTTACCATGTTATTGCACGGAACCGTGGTAAAGTTTTGACTAAATTACTACGGTTCTTCAAGGACCCATGGTAAATTTGTTAAATTTGTAAATTTACCACGTTGAGACACGGAACCGTGGTAAATGGACTGTCGCCAAAGCCTATTTTTCTACTAGTGTCGGTAGACAGTGGCGGAGCCAAGGGTTTATGGGGGGAGCATGTGCCTCTCTTTGGTTTGACAAACTATATATATATATATATATATGTATTCTTCTCGTCGGTAACTTTATATATATAAAATACGTCATAATCTAACATATACTAGTAAAAAGTTATGACTGTTTGAAAATTAAAGGTATACTAATCACTTTAGTTTTATGTCAATAAACTATAATACTTTTATATTTTATTTAAATTGACATTCACATATTATAATTAATCTCGAGAGCTTCAAAATGAGATATTATATTAATCATTTTGACAATTAGATAAGAAGTTACACAATTTAATTTTTTTTATATTTGGTTATACATTATAAGAGTGCAATAAGTTAAATATTGACTAGGGCTGCTATTCGAGCCGAACGAGTCAAGTATTCCTTGCTCATATTCAGCTCGTTTATAAACGAGTCAAGCTCGAGCCGAGCCTACATGTGAACTTTAGCTTAAAAATGTGCTCATACTCGACTTGTTTAGTAAATAAACGAGCTCGAGTTGAGCTTATTCCGAGTATTATGCAACATTACTTGCTCATGAATAGTAAAGACAATTTTGTAAATGTTACAAAATTCGCGCTATTTTATCTTGATTCGAATCAAGCCAAGCTTTGAATCAACTATCAAGTATAAAAATGTGTTTAGACTCGGCTCATTTAGTAAATGAACAAGCTCGAAGTGAACTTTTATTGAGCCTAACCCGAATCGAGCTCGAGCTACTTGGCTTATATAACAACCCTAATATTGACTCAATGTTTATTGTATTGCATTTCCAATCCTTATTTTGTTAGTTTTTTTTCCTCCGGCTATTTCATTTATTTCTTTTTTTTTATGAAAAAAAGGACAACCGTTGACGTTTTATTATAAAAATAATATCGATTCATTGTATCATATAGAGTTCCTTATGACGATTTAATCTAAAACGATACCTCACATATATAATTGCTCCACTCCTGAAAATTTATGGCTTCGCCACCGTCGAAGGACATTTTTATATTGCACTAGTCCTTTACCGACTTGGGAAATCGACATGAGTAAACTAGTGTTAGATGAAAATATCTACCGATTCGAGAAGGCGGTGAAGTTGCTATGCAAATATCAAACTGGATTTGTACGACATGGATATACACTAGACTAGTTCAGTAGATTTTGAATCAATTATTCAGAGTCAGAAACGGGTAGCTGCAAAAAAATGGGTAAATGAATGATTGAGTCGTCTTGGAGTCAGAAATGATAGGTGAAGATGCTGAGTCATATGGATCCATTCCAGCCAAGCTCTAGGTAGTGGTGTGACTTGTGTCATGTGAGTCATGTGTATGTGTCGTTTTTTGTGGTTGATTTGTGTTCCCCGACTCCAAACGCTCCCTTAACCATGTATATCATCTTCTTCATTTCATTTGATTCTTCTTGTGTACGTGTTTTTGTTTTCTTTTTCTTTCTTGGATGAGAAAATTCGATTTTGTTTTCAACTGAATCCTTTGATTTCGATTTCCTTTGCAATTTGGACGTGAGTATGGATATGGTTTCCTTTTTTTAAATGGATTTTTTTAAGATATAGGTTAAATATCTAATAATAAAAATATTTTTTTTTATCCTGGATAAGAAATTAAAAAGGGTCATCGTATTTATTAAAGATTTTTCATCATTTAACAAAAATAAATTCACCAATTACAGAGGGTAGAATTTTATATGATTTTTATTATTACTAAATTTAGACTCTTTACCAATCCTCTAATGGATAGAAAAAACGTAATAAAATTATCACATAGATTTTGTTGATTTTTATATTTAAAATTTATTTATGGTTCACCCATTTACTTTAAAAGTTTTATTTCCTAATTAAAAAAGCTTAATTACATGCTTGATTAAAGGCCATATGTTAAACAAACCATTTTAAAAATACAATAACTCCAAACAGTAATGTACAACAACAAATTAAATATATTACTAACACTAATTAATTGAAAAATTAATGAACAATTTTCATTCCACCGAACCATATTATAGACTAAAAAAACGGATCAGAGAATTCTTACTCAATATAAAGTATTTAGCCCAGTGATCAAGCGTTAGATATACGTTTTATATATCCATTTTATTTTCCAATATTCCATTTATCCCATGTAAGTTAAAAATTAGGAAATTAAATGTCAATATATGGTAGCTAAAAAAAGTGTTTTCACACCTAGAACATAGTACATACATTGACATCAATTGCGTTTGAAAATTACAATTGGAAATTGGTGTTTTTTGAAGGCTATCATGATTCATATGAGTAGGTACCACCATGGACCCACATGGGATGGAAACAACTTAAATAGCTACATACCTCTAACTTTGGCCACCTCAATTAAATCAATTATTGAGAATTAAAAATTGGTTTTTAATTATTTTAAATATATGGCCCTTCTTAATTGTGAATAGTGATTGGATATGGTTTTTCATCCTTCAAAGTTGTGACCTTTTTTATGAGATGAGGTGGAAATCCAAGTCCGGCTCATAACTAATTATTTAAGCCATAACTAACTATCTCTATGACACTTTATTATTTAATCCATAATTAATTATTACAAAAAAGAAATTTAAATTTTATATGTGTATTATAAAACTTTATCCGTTGATATTTGTTAAAAAAATCAATGAAATCAATTTATAAAATGACAAGTATATAACACGATAAATATAAAAAATGCATATTAAAAAAAATTGTTTTAGAAATACTAAAGGGTAAATATTCATAATGCATTATATAAAATTTTATAATATGTGTGTAGTCACTATTTGTAACCTAAATAAGAGTTTTAGAGATTGTTATCACACAAAATATGTTACAAATTTACATAGTGGGATGATGGTGAAAATTTTCAGTAAAGACATGCAGATATTATAGATGTAATATGGACATAGGAATCAATTTAAGTTGGAGAAATTAGACGTGTGTTTGGATTACATGTTTTATGATTTATAATGTACAATATTACAATATAATATATATTATAATATAATATTATGCATTATGAGTTATAAAATATGGTAATTCGAACCTACCCCAAAAGGCTTTGCAGATCCAAAACAATTGAAGAGATATATTAAGGGTGCATGAAGCTAAAGAAATCTGGAGTAAATCTTTGTGAAAGTCATGTACAAATCATTCAACGTCTTTGTCTCATGAATAAACTTAAAAATATGGATGGAATTTTACATTGCATTAAATAGGGTGTCAAATACTCAAATGTAAATTAACAGAGGGTTAATTAAAATTACTAGCTAGGTATTATTATTATTATTATTATTATTTATAAATCAAGTTTGATAGTAATGTGGTTATTGATTTTTGGTGAATTGAGTTAAAATGAATAAATAAATAAAGGAAAGGTGAAATGAGAGACAAAATAATTGAGGCCTTTGTCTCATGCAGAATTGCAGTTGCCTACCCATTTTCGAAACATTCATGTACCGGCTATCTACTAATGAGTTGTGAGACTATATTCCATTAATTCATTAAACGTGTAAGCAAAGATGTTTTCTTTCGATTCTTCCTTCATATGATTAAATGGATAAGATTTATGGCTGGTTTCACATGATTAACTCCTAACCCCCACTTGCATTATCCATAGGCTCATGAGCTAATATAATCTTCCCCTTTATATCTTCCCATCTCGATTTAGCACAATTGTTTCTATATCTAAATCGGTTAATGTATAATCTTTCCATTTACAAGAAACTCTACAAACAACAACAAATCCAATGTATCCCGCTTAGAGCAGAGTCTAAGGGTCCCATTGTACGCACTCTTTCCCCAACTAGATCGAGAGAGAGTTTCTGTATGACTCGTACAAGCATGCAAAAACACACGTAGCCAAACAAGTAGATGAATAGAGAAGAAGAGATACTATCTCGGCTAGCCCAATCGAACCGTCGTCCACTCTGATAGCCGCTCTCCATTGTGTTTGCGATCTCTCGTTAAACCCTCATGTATGTGTAACAAAGTAAGATCCCACCTAACGCCCTCCCTCTATGACTTCTTGGGTCGACCTCTAGTAAGGCCCAATCGCTCAATCGGAAGAAGGTCATATCTGCGTACCAATGCATTCAGAACTCTCATACACACATGCTCAAACCATCTGAGCCTTGATTCTCTAAACTTGTCCTTTATACAACAAACTCCTACTTTATCACATATAATCTCATTTCTGATTTTGTCAAGGCGAGTGTGTCCGTACATCCATCTGAGCATCCTCATCTCAGCTACCATACTATGTTCTTGTATCTTCATTGTCGCCCAATACTCTTTGTCGCCCAACACTCTGCTCCGTACATCATAGCAGGCCTCACAACTACCTTATAAAAATTTACCCTTTACTTTCAAAGGCACTTTCTTATCACATAAGTCGTCTGAAACTGCCCTCCATTTCTATCACCCCCTCTGAATCCAATGCTTAACATCTTTGTTGACTCCTCCATCACTCTGCAACACCAATCCCAGATTCTTGAAATTGTCCTTCATAGGAATTTGGCTCCCTTTTAGCATCAAATCTTTAGTCGTATTTTCCGTCCCTTTGAAGTTGAAATCAATATATTCTATTTTAGTCTCATTCAATCTAAAACATCGGGCTTCAAGTGTCTCTCTCCAAAGTTCCAATTTGTTGCTTTCCTTCTCTTATTTCATCCACTAAGACAATATCGTCCGCGAAAAGCATACACCACGGAATCTCTTTTTGAATAGGTCTCGAGATCACATCCATTACCACAGTGAAAAGGAAAAGGCTTAGAGTCGAACCTTGGTGTAAGCCTACCTGCACTGGAACTCAGTTGGTGTCTCCCGCGAGTGTTCGGACACTCGTCGAAGCGCCATCCTACATATCTCTAATGATCCTAATGTAGTTTTCTGACACTTCTCTAATGTGTAAACATTCTCAAATAAGTTTCCTTGGGACTACTTTCTCCAAGTCTAAAAAGACCATTTACAAGCAACTCTATGTTTCCCAAATGATTCAAAATTAAATCACTTGGCATGATACCACAACTATTACACTAGCTAACCTGTGATTCAATTTTATTATAATGTTTTTTTTAAAAATTTATATTCTTAGTATTCCAGTTTAGGAAATATTCTCTTAAATGCCAATTTACTCATTTTAAAAATATTTTTCCAAGTTAGTTAAATAGGAAAATATTTTCTAAATCGAGACTCTCAACATATACCACTCATTTGCAACATAGGCTAGAAAAATCATTATTATCTTACTTAACAACTCAATTTAACCTCGCTTAAAGTAGGATCTAATGAGGTATGAAAGGAGAAAATTCTTACCCTACCTATCAACTCAGTTTAATCTCACTTAAAGTATGATGTAACAGGCTGTCAAGCTTTACTAGCTTAGTTGGTAAATTGACATGAAGTGACCAGTAGGTCATGAATTCGAACCCTCATCCCCATATTGTAATGGGCCTAGTGCTTATCTATGGAAAAAAAAGAAGGATGTAACAGGCTTGAAGTCGGCCCAGAAGGCCCAATACCAAGAGCTACATTGCAATCTTGATCATCATCTACCACCAATAAACTTATTAAGTAGATGGCTGGCCCTATGAACAAAGATCGAATCAGATTGAAAATGTTTGTTACAAAACAAAGTTGTGTGGATTTAATTTGTTCTAACTCAGTTTTCTCTCTATACTACCAGAATCAAGTCTAAATGCACAAACAGCAGGTGTTGTATCGCGTTTTCACCTGAACATTTGAATACTCACAAATTGAGAAAAGAAATTAAGACAGAGAAAGAGAATCCCTTCTTTTTCATTTTCAGTTCAAAGGAGGGTTAGACAACTCACTTGAAGGCTCAATCAACAACAACAAAAAAGCTCCTACAAATTTCATTACAAGCAAAGATGCATGAATACAGAAAAATGATCTAATAAACATTACACTGTTGGTGAGGCTTTATAGGAGATAGGCTGCAATTTTACTCCTTGGCTAGGTCGATTCCGGCCTTCTTAGCAACAGCAGCTAAACCATTCTTCTCAATGGTCTTCAGGGCTTTGGTTGACAAGCGAAGCTTGACGTATCGTTTGCCCTCTTCCCACCATACCCTCTTGTACTGCAGGTTCACGAACTGCAGCTTCTTCGACTTCTTGTTGGAGAAAGAGACATTATTCGCCCTGTTCGATTTCTTCCCTGTGAAGGGGCATATCCTTCCTGTCCATAAGAATCAAATCCACAACATCAATTAGAGTACCACAATGCATAATTAGGATTCAGGAACAATATCATTAGAATCTGATTTGTCAGATAACATTCAACTCAGCAGATCCTCAGGGACACTAATCTGAATCAATACAAAAAAAACACCTTAAGCTTGAATAATGTATAAAGTAAGCTTATCCGAATGATCCCCTCAAAATAGAAAAAGAAATAGAAATAGAAACCGAGCAGCGAAATGAGGCAAGGGAATTCATACAAATTCTCAAAATGGCCAAACTGTCACAAGAAGACTTACAAAAGCAATACTGGCCCCTACTAATCTGAATCAATACAAAAAAGCACATAAAGCTTGAATAATGTATAAAATCAGCTTAACTTAATGATCCTCTTGAAATAGAAATTGAGTAGGAAGCTCAAGCAAGGGGATGGCCTAAGGCATCTGCCTTTTACACTCGTCACTAAGAAAAAGAAAGGCAAGGTGCACACTAGGGCCAATAATCCCTCCCTTCCATCTCTATGCCATCTTGCCCATCCCTTTGGTGGTGTCGTGTCTTCTCGTTGGGAGAAATGCCCCTTTCTCGTGCCTTCTTTCCTTTGGAATTTATTTTTATCCCTTCTTTTTGCTTTATTTCTTATATCTTCTTTTGTTCGTTTCGTTCCCTTTCCTGCCTTTTTTTGGGTTTCTTCTTGTGCCTTTTTTTGGGTTTCTTCTTTCTACAACTATTTCATTTTCATTCTTGTAATTCTTCTCTAATTCTTAAGCCCATGAAACTCAGAGAGATGAAACTAACAAATATATTCTCAAAGACAATAAAACACAGTTTGGCCTAAATGGGAAATTTGCAGGCATGTTGTATTGCCTGTTAGACTATGAATAAAAAATCTCATTGCCATATGCACGCATGATAAAGAAACCCATTCATAAAGAAAGTATCCTTCCATATGTATGTTTTATAAGATATACACAGAAAACATGTTTCAGTTGTCTGTATTTAACAGAGACTCCCTGGCTATATCCAGGAACTGATATGTAACTAACATGAGGCTGTAATGGTGTGAACACACAATATGAAAACTCTATAAGCACTTGTGATGCTAATGTTACAGACTACAAACATGATGCTTGTATAAACTGTAATGGTGTTCCATCATAAGATGAATTAAACCTTGGGCAGCACTCCTGATGCTAATTTGCATAAACAAATGAATACGAATGCAATTTTCAAAGGCAATCCAATCCTAGAATAGAAATCTGGATCTCATCTAAGTTAGTCTATCAAGCTACCATTAATACTCAATATGAGGCCTAAGTGCTTCATATAAAACCTACATATAACCTGTTGAATGTTGACGCTCATGTAAAACATAGAATCACAGGTCGCTTAAATGCAAGTTTCTTAAGCAAGATTAATCAACCACATCCGAAACAAATTGGACACTCCAAAATCCAAAATGAACATTAATCAACCACATCCTAAACAAAATCCACCAGTAGGGGAAACGAAAATCTAACAGATAATTACGGAAACTAGCAGCGAAATCCACACTATAAATTCCTTCAACGCAAAGAAGAAATTCAATTGCAAACAATCATGAACTATCAACTGAAAGAGCAACGTAACCGGAATTCAGCAGACGGAAATCAAGCAAGGCCTTAAATTGGAAGAAAGGAGAGAGTATATTACGAGCGACAATGGGAGCGAGAGAAGGAGTGGAAGTCGGAGCAGAAATTGGCTTCGGAAGTGGGACTTGGTGGGATAACTTGATGCCACACAACTGGGAAGTGACGAACCCTAGCTCCGACGAAAGCGCGTTCGCCTTGAGCGGGTGTGCGGCCGGGACTGGCGTCTTGCGGAAGCACAGAGAAGTTGAGCAGCTGATGAGGAGATGGCCGGTGGCCGCCGATGCCGCCATTGTTGGATTCGGAGGAGTTGGAAAACTCTCCTTTTTCTTTTTGCGGGAACGGATAACGAGTTTATCCCAACCTCACTCTCTGCCTCTGCTTCTTATTTAGCCAATTCTTGAGGATATATGGCTGCATATGAGCCGAGTTAGTCAGCCTAGACTCCGTTCGATAAAACTCGACTCGAAATCGTTCATTTTACTGAATGAGTTAAATATGAATTGATGATGTTAAAATTGGGATTATAGATAGGATAGTAGAATCAAATAATAAGACCATTTTATAAAATTGTTAATATGTTTTATATTATTTAAATATTATGTTAGACAAAAAAATACTTATAAAGTTGTAAATTTTGAAAAATAAAATAAATATTATATAATATAGACTAACTAAATATATTTAAAATTTCATATAATAGACATTTTGTGAGATCATTAGAATCGTATGTAGGATCGAGCTCGATTTAGATTATTTTTGAATTTTAAGATCCTACCTTTAATAAAATTCTACATAATGTAGACAAATGTGAAAGAAATGTGAGAGATGGATATTTTATTATAAAAACACTTAAGCAAGTAATCAAGAAAAAAAAAACGTGCACAATGATAACCATTTGGTGGAGTATGTGATACTTCAGGAATCAAATAATCTACAAAAATGAGGCTAGTACAATTAACAATGTTATAAAATTTATCAAACAAGAGATCTTCAATTGGAACACAACTAAGAGTGACGAGAAAGAGAAAAGCATGTCAAATATTAACCACTCGAGCAACTCACGTAGTTGCAAAAACAAAAAGAAAAAAATGATCAAATGAGAAAAACTTAAAAACACAAATTTCAAGCTTAATTTTAACGGGTCATTCCGGAACAACAACGGAAACTCTAAAATTGGTTTTGTAATCCGTGATCATGAAGGAAATTGGATCTCAATGTAGAGTGCTAATATCCCGTTCTACTCAAATATTAAAGTCGAGGCTCCAACATTAAGAGAGGGAATCCGTAAAGCACTTTAACTTAATATCCAAAACATCGAAATATGACAATTTTTGCATTATTAATGCATTTAAGGGTATCTAGAAATGCCATTAGTAAGTCAAAATGAGCTGGTAAACCTTTGTCAGTTTCAAACAATTCATATTCTCCACGTGTTTAGGGAAATTAACAAACAAATTGACCTTTTTGGGTCAATAGTGTCATACAACTACTACACTCAACCGTATCACAGATTTACCCCGTCACATATTTAGATTTTCACATTCAAAAGAATGTTCTAGAATGGACTGCTGATTATACTTAATTTGTCTTAATTGCTTTCTATTTTCAAAAAAAAAAATGATTCTACTCAAAATCGAGACGAATCAAATCAAGATTTTAACAAGTACTACGAGATGAAAACCAAAAGGACAAAGCTCAGCTCGGACTCTAAAAAATGATCCACAGAGAGTACCAAAAGATGATCGGGTCTATCTCAAAACACGCTGATAAGCTCATTGTAATGCAATTGTTTTTATGGTGCGCGCCAAGCACGCCTTAACTTCGAATTGAGAATGGTATAGATTGTTTTTCTTTTTGCCTCATGAAATGGGAAATTCACATAGCTGGTAATGTATATCATTTCCTTCTGTTCTAGTGTACTGAAACCTGCTGAAACAGTGAAACCAGCAGAGCGGCAAATACAAAGCTAAAAAACATGCTTCAACAATAGCCATTTAGACATTAAACTCGCGCCTAACTTTAACACTTGAAACTTCTACAGAGAATCATGAGATCTGCCTGATGCACCAAATTAGAACCATGATAACAGACCGGAGCAGTCTTCCATGCACTAATTTGCGAAAATGGATTCAAGTTACCAGGCTCATTGTGCAGTGAACCAAGAACCCGGCTTGCAGGGCATCGCACATGGCCTCAATATAACCAAATATGCATTTGACAAGCTGTTTCATTTTGGAAATCTTCCGCTGTAGAGGTGGTGAGGAACGTACTCTATTGACACAGTGCGTCCATCAAAAACACGCCCGTGTAAGCAATGTGCTGCCATACATGAACCTTCTGCTCTCCTGAACTCCACAAAGATGCAACCAGGCTCAAAAATATGATCTGCATTTACCTTGTCGTCTGTCTCACTGTGTTCTTTAGCATCCACTTCAGAACTTGGAACATTGGTTGATACGGGAGCCTCTTCTTCCTGCAACTCTCCATTGGTTTTGCCTACATCCCCAGGTATAGAATGTGCGCCTTCCTCAACAGAATCAGGAGCCTCATTCTCACGGAACTCTGATTTAACATCAGGTGCAGTTTCTCGACTGGATTTTTCTCTAAGGGCAACTTTGTTTTCAGCGTCATCGCCAACTAAAGTCATTGAAGTATGGTTGGTTGCAGCTTCCTCGTCTTCATTTTTTACTGGTTCTGTCATCCCATCAGCTTTTCTGAATTCTTCAACTATAATATCCTCCTGTTCTTCTTTGGGATTCCTATCACTTTCTGCAATGGAGACACCCGCCTTCTCATCAACATTACAAGGAGAGTCCATCCCTGAAGTGGCTCTATCATCAACATCAAGATCTGCATCTAATTCCGATCTCAGATTCTGTTCAAGAATCGTCACATCTTTTGATGTCTGAGAGGATGCTGTTACATCCATTGCCTCCTGTGTTTTGGGAATAGTGGCATCAACTGTTTTAACTATATTGACGGATATCACCGAGCCAAACCTGCAACATAGTAATGATATAATAAGGACATCTGAAAATCTACACGTTGGTCGATAGAAGTTGGCAAACGAAATAAATACCTGGTACACTCTTGTCGTACATCGTCCAAGATCTCTTCCAACTCTGTTTCAGAGAGCAACTTGATGGCCGATGGGTCAACCTGTATTAATAAGAACAAGAATCCCATACAGCATATTAGTTGAGCCTGTGTAACACAGTACCATAACTTTAGAAGGTAAAGAAGAAACAGATAATAGTGAATGTACCGCATTCTTGATCTTCAAGACTTCTGTAGGCTTCTCAAGTAGGGTTTTGATGTGTTGCGGGATCTCATAAGACGGTAAAGCCTCATAGGTTTCCTATCAATGACAAATGTCTCTCATTGGATAACATTCTCAAGAAACTATATAAATACAATACATCTCAATATCTTGAAGGGAAAAAAGAAAGGAAAAAGTAGAAGGAATACCACAAATGATGCATCTGGAGAAGCTTGAGCAACCGTTAGAACTCTTCCTCCTAACTTCATGCCATTCAGGGCAGCACAAGCCTTTAGAGTGACAGACTGGTCCACAAACTAACATTAACAAAGATCATCCAGCATTTGAATTAGAACACTGAAGTTAGAAAGTGAGCTGAAACTGAAATTGTTTGCATGATAGAGCAGTGAGAAAGGAGCCTGTGGATTTGATTGAGCTGTTATAATGAATTTATGGAAGGTGAACAAAAACAATCCTCGAGGAATCCCATGCACGATTGCACAGGATCCAAACAAAATTACATGATCATTGACTTTTTTACTTGTGCAATAATAATTGATACATCACCTCTCTGCCAAAGAAATATCCTTAGAGTTGAACAGATTTGAACAAGACTTTTGTCATCAGTCTATCAAAAGAAGATTGTCACATCTGTACAAGCAAAGAGAAATAATACCTCGAAAAAGGCACAAGGTTCCCCGAGATTCTCCTTGATCTCAAAGTGGAATGCTTTCAATGGTCCAAATGCACGCACGATCTCCAAAAGCTGAAAAAAAATCAATGGTTTAAGTCTCCGAGGAGAATAGAGACGGTTTATGAGAGAAAATAATGTACAAGGCTATTATAATCATCAGAACAGTCTATATCAAAATACCCAGCAGGTATAACGTAAACAAAAGGAACTGAAGCACAAAGCAATTACCATTTCAGAAGAAAGTGTCTCTGAAATACCGCCAACAAAGATCTGCAGAGATAGTTAATGAAGTAAAAATATTAGGCATTATGACAAAGACACGTCACCAAAAATGAAACCTATTCAATTCTTTCCAATGAGAAACAGAACTTGACCAATTCATGCAACCAAAAATATAATTCTAAGGTCTATAACGAAAACAAGAAACACTATTGTACCACAAGACTTAGGCCCCCTCCTGCTCTTGAACAGGTGAATATATAAATCTCCAAATGGAGGAGAGCGTGGCCAGAATGTGCCCTCCTTGCAAAATACAAAAGAGTGAACCATACTAAGGGTTCACTGAAAAATAGCCTCCTGCTCTAATTACATAGAAAATCCCCAGAAGCTCATTAAGACGGTTTTAGTTTTATTAGCAGAATCCATCAAAATAGTCTAGACCCATCAAAAACCCCAAAGCAAGGGAGTAGATAACTACTTCGTACATATTAAAATTTCAAAGAGTAATTTTTCAAGACGCTAAATTCCAAAGGGTAATAAGAAGAAAATAGGCTTCCCTATTCTCATATTAAATAAGTCAATGCCCATTATTTAATATATAAAAATGAACAAATCCAGTCATCCTTGTTCAGAGTTTAAAAAAGCTACCAACATAGCGAACTTAAGGATCCAGTTATTCAGTGCGAATGTGGGACAAGAAGTATACTAAAGAATTGGATAGTGCTAGTAATATTCATACCTTGTGAGGAGAATCCTTCACAATATCACTGAGTGCCTCAGCTCCAGCCTTGGATCTCTCCGGAAAATCATTCTGCATGAAAATAGCAACTTTCTGAAAACCTGCTGCATGCGGTAACCAAAATGTACCTCAGAAATTGCAAAATCAAAAGGAGAAAGCACATTTAACCAAAGAAGGGAGCACCACATAGAAAGTATGAAGAAAGACAGCATGAAGGCAAGCGCAAAAAATAAAAAGGCATGCCAAAATATAAAGCACGATGAGCAACTTCATAGAATATGCCCCATACAAGGAACAATGTTTGAAAAACCCATTTCCACCATTTTCTCTCATAAAAGGACAAACTTTCACAAATACAAACTGACAGGCCATAGAGTAATTAATTCCGCTAGTCCTGAAATCCGTCTGTGTTTTATCTGTTATCATCATGCTAGGCTTACTAGCTACTTATGATCTGAAGTCAAACCATCACACTATATATTTAAGCACCCAGGAACTTAATATTGTAAAACAACCTGACTCCGAGGCACAAGTAACAAAGTGAGACAAATCCAGCACAAAAACATGCTGAGCACTTTTAAGTTTAGAGACCACAAGGCACTAATTTTATACAAATAGTAAGGGTACTCGCAAACAATAAAAATTGAACAAATAGTGCACTTTGACATGACAGGGAAGATACTATCTATAATTACATTCTTACATCCTACAGCACAAATGAAGAACTAAAAAGGTAAACTAGGATCCAATAAAAGAGACATCCAGCAAAGTAAAACTATCAACTTCATTTTAGAAAGCAACTCACAGTGACGAATAGCATCATTATTCAAACACCTAAACAGTTCCAAAGTAAAGCATAACATGTACATGAACTTCACATGCTACTCCTGGCTAGCAGAAAATTTCTTATTTAAGATGTTGAAATGAAATAAATGAAACAGTACTAGAACAACCTATATAACAGAATTGGGTTTATAGTCAGATAGGAATTTGCCAACCAATATCACATCTTATAGCCTCACTGCATCAAATGCCTTGATTTACATTGAGAAGCTGGGACCATTGCGTGCAAATCTTATAGTACAATTATACTTATAAAATAGCACTTTAGCCCGGATCCTAGAAACCAGATAAAAGTGCTACAGAGTGCACAAGGATTGTAACAACAAAAGGCGGATCAGCTGGGATATCAATGCATTGTTGACATGGAAATTGACAAGGTTCTTAGTCTATCCAGAGAAATAAAGCTAAAAAAATCACATGTTTCAGACTGCACAATAAAAAAAATATGAGACATGCAAAAAGGGACAGCAATGCTTTTCTATGAAACAAAAACTGAAAGCAAAATTGCTGTTAAGTAATAAGGTAGAAATATAAAGCATAGAAAGCTTTTCGCATCTTGCACAAAATATAGGCTCTTAAGAGCAATCAAGATGAACATTAGAACACATATCCTCAAAACCACATGATTTAGGGAGGAAGTCAAATCCAATAATCAGCACTGCCTTCCCTAGTATTAAGCATTTTTAAGGGATATTAAACAATGTAAGAATTGATAGGGAAATAGACCACCCTCTTCTATGACCCACATAAAGAAGCAAAAGATGAAAAAGTTGCAATACACATTAGTCTTGTCACTACACCTGGAGTCTTCTTAATTAGGAGTCAGCTTCCACACCACCTTAAAGGAAATTGTGAATAACGACACACCCAAGATAAACAGCCTATTTAAAAGATTCCAATAAGGTAGTCAGATCTTTGCCCAGATTAAACAAGCAATGAGCATCGACTTCCAACAAGATAAATAGAGGAATTGAACACAAAGCAGGTCTCAAGAATGAATTCATCAAAGTTCACTTTCCTTTCATACATCAAAAGATTTATTGATAGCTTTTCAGCCAACTCAAATCATTCCAATTTAAATTACATATAACAGCTAGCTAATTTTCTTCAGCATGAGGCTCAGTTTCAGTGCAAGATCAGGTTATTTACATCTTACCATCCTGAGACCACCAGACTTATCCAGGAGCCTATTTTTCTGGATTATGAATGTTCGCTTTCGCATCCTAATGGACACACGAGTCCCATGTTTCACCCGGCACCATCATTTGGAGGTTTAAAAAAATTATAGTGGCATTTGAGTTTTTACACTTTTTATACACAAGGGCAAGGGCATAAGGCAAACATAAATATACCATACAGACAGCCCTAATTTCCTTTTTTATTTTTTGACTCATTAGAGGTACTTAGGCTCATTAGAGGTAATTAGGCAACCTGAGTAACTGACCTGGATCTGATAAATCAACACTTTTTTTCGTTTGTCCTGATAATCAATACATTGATCACACATAAAGATTAGAAATTTTTTCAAGTGAAGACCAAGATTCTTTTTGGTTAAACTCCCATTACTTGCATAAAATTTGTTACTTTTAGAAACAATGTAGGTACTCACAATGCAAGGAAGAAATTAAGTTATCTACTCTGTAAGCATCATCCAAGACTTAAATGTCCCAATATTATAACAAATAACAAAAAATTAACATATAATGGAATCTGCCACCATTAGACAGAGTATACAATCAGCCAAGTAGTAAGATACAAAATGGAGGGCTTCCATTTATACTTTATAGTGGAACAGAAATTCAGTTTGAATTTCCCTGGAGCAAGAAATATCACTATTTGACCGTCATTATGCACAACAATAGAAACGTTCTATAGGGCATTGAAGGGTGGTGGGAGAATTAGAGGCTTGTCAAGTATTTAATACAGATGCAAAACTTACTTTAGAACAAGTATACTATAGAATTCCACACTGCAATCTACAAATGAGATCGGAATCACGTATACCAAGGGTAAAGATGGACACACAAGGATGCTCAACAAGACAATAAGTTCATTTGTTATCCTTGATTTCCCCCTTCCAGATATCAAACAGTATATCCTTCATAAAAAAGAAATGAAAAAAACACTTGCCTACTTTAAGATGTACAAAAATGGCTATCTTAATCACATGCCTCAGTTTGTCACCCGTGTTTTTTTGTCAATATCCTCGTTCATAAAGCTTATGTTTGGTCTATACAACCTTCAAATAGTACACCCTCTAACAAAAAGAATAAGGCTGAATAAGTTTTGCATCAAGATCTACCATTCAACTTCATAATAAGATTTCAATTCATAGTTATGAAAAGAAGATAAAAAAAAAAGGTAATAGAGCTACAACTCCAAGAAGTATATAAGAAATAACAGCTATAGATAAAAACTAGTACTCTAAAAAGGATAGAAGGTGGGTTCAGAATATAAGCATGGTAAGAATCTTACTGCCAGTTCAACAAAGTCTTTTGGCCGTCTAATTTTAAGAGAATGCCCAGAGAAGTATCTGCTATCAAAGGCAAGTGCAGCTGAAGCAGCTTCAGGAGTGAGAAATTCCACCAATGCTTGGCTCTTTTCTTTGTGAATCTGCGTAAAAATGATAGCATGTACAAAATAGGCTAGTTATAAACTAACCTGCTTCAGAGAGGTTAAAGTTCAGGAAACATACAAGTGGCTTACCATACAACTAATACAGGGTTTAGCTCCTTGTACAGGATTAGCACCTGAAGAAAGTAGAAACTTATTAAAGCACTCCATTATGTCTTTCTCAGAAGCAGAGGGGGGCACATTATCCACATAAAGCCTCCTCAATGGTCTGGTCGCTTGTGTTAGTTGAATGGAGTCAACCGAAGCATTCTTAGCTGCTGATAAGTTACTAAAGGGGAGACTGGACAAGGTATTCAATGCATTTGAATTGGATAGGATGGCACCTATTGATTCAGCAACGATTGAAGGTTTAGCCTGGACAAAGAACTGTGGGGCAGGAGGGACTGAAGCAGTAGGTGTACGAATTGTTCCAGATGAATTACGATCCCACACAGCACCTTTTTTTTCAGGGGAGCGCTTTAGTGGAGATGGAGTCCTCACAGCAGCATCAGTTTTTCTTTTTCTTGGAGAATAGCCTCCAAGCCCACTAGAAGATCCTCCATGTCTATGATAAGGACCACCTGAACCATTCGACATCTTGCTCCTATCAGCATCACCCTGGTGTTTACCAGGCCTATCCTTATCAGGCAGCTCATCACCACGAGAAGATGTATACTTTCTTGCTCTAGGTGACAATGAGCCAGATCTCCTACTTCTTTCCTTGTTATGCTCTGGACTCTTTGACCGCCGTCTTTTCAACCTTGCTTCTTCATGACGAGAAGTAGAAGAGTCCTTTTTCTCCTTCCTTTCTGATACTTCTGAAACCAGCCTCTTTCCAGAATCCTGTTTCTTCACAACCTGCTTATTCACATGTTGAACATCATCTCCACTTCGATCTTTTCTTTTGTAATCCTTTTCAGATGCTACTGCATCTCTGTCAGTGTTCCTATTCTTGGATGTGGGATGATCTCTATTGTGCTTGTTTTCATAATCATACTCAGAATTGTTTTGCAATCGGTCATGCATGTTAGTTCTATCATAATCCCGGTCACCAGTATGGGATTTACAACCTAAATCTTTCTCTGAGTTCTGCTTGGATCTACGGCTTGTATCCCTCTCTGTTTTCTGACTGGCTTTATAACTTACATCTTTCTCCGTTTTCTCATTAGCCTGATGGCGTGCATCTTTCTCCACTTTCTCACTGGATCTGTGGTGCAAATGTTTCTCGGATTTGTCATTGGATCTATGGTGCATGTCTTTCTCCAGTTTCTCACTCGACCCAAGGTGCATGTCTTTCTCAATTCTCTCAAGGGTTCTATGGTGCACAACCTTTTCCATTTTCTCATTGGACCTATGGTTGATATATTTCCCCATCTCCTCAAGAGTTTTATGGTGCATATGCTTCTCCATCTTTTGCTCAAATTTTGCCTCTAACCCATGGAGGTCCTTATTTTTTCTTTTAGCATTGTCGGCTTCCCTCTTGTATGCTTTATCTTCCTTCTTTGGATAGCTTGATGTCCGTGCATCATTAGTCTTACTAATCATGTCATTGTAAACAGTATCCTTGCTATGACTATTAGATTTGTCAACTATGGAACGACCACTGTCATACCAAGAATCCTCTTTGCTTGATATTTTCCCCACTTCACCCTCTTCATCATTGCTATATTCAACAACCTTTCTATTTCTCCTTTTAAGCATTATCTCGTCAAAGCTAAGAGGCCTTGTGCGTGCAGCAGTTCCAACATCCTCATCCATGTCACCAGTTATTTTGCCAGTGATTTCAGATCTTATTCTCCGCGGATTAGAGCCCCTCATCCTTCTCAATCTGCCTGTATAAAATCAAATTATTATTTGTTGCTGGGCACAGCTTTTAAAAAATTGGAAAAATCAGGATTCGATAGAATAAGTGAAGTAACAAAGAAAAAAAAAGTAGATTGGAGATTCAAGGAACCATGGGTAATAATATCATCTATTAATATGCTAGCCTTGCTTCATATCGTAGATACTTTTGCCCATAGATACAAAATGAAAATAGCATAAAAATCATAGCAGCTCTAATGAAACAGACCAGAAGATATTAACCTTTGAAATAATGTTAATACTCTATATGGATCTTTCATGTTTATACTTTTGGAGGGATGTTCTCCCAGAGATGCATCCCACGTATTGCATAAAACCCTTACAAAAGTTTATTTTGATACAATTATACCTCCCATAAAAAATACAGAAAAGCTGCTCCTTTAATAAATATGAATACACGTAATCCCTGACAACAAGAAAGCATCCAAAGTCAACCAGGTTACTTCCTTGATTCACACATCACCTCATCAAGGTTTTCAAGTGTGAATATCCATCTAGAAATGCATCATTCAACATTCAGCAATTCCAGAAGATACGAGATAGGATCCGTGTTTCGTGTTATTACCAAATGGCGCCAATGCTAACACAACTACCTAATCCAATACCACTTGCTAACTTTGCAAGAATCCTTCAACAGCACAGTTTATGTTTAAAATCAAACTGAGAAATTGGTGAGTAGATCCTGATGTCCAAGAATCCAAGATAAGCACGGCCTCATTCAGTCAATAAAATTTCATCGTATGAAGATCTATTGCAGCCAAGTAGTCAGAAAATTTCATCAGAGAGAAGCTCATTTATCTGAGCGTGCACAACCAATCCATTAAGCAATTCATGCGGTCATGCCCTAACTAGTGCTATAGTTCACCATCCCTGCGTTTGGATTGACAAACAAGTATGCTCGGGCAGTCAATAGACGATGTCTCGGGCACCTCCAAACGACGAATACGATAAACACATTATCCTCAATGAGGGAAACGAGGCAGTACAGCCAGTACTGGCTGCGGTATCTCGACCACAACTTACAACTTTTCCGCCCCGAATCGTACAGAAAAATGCAAATTGAGCAATAAATTCGAAGCAAAATCAGAGAGGAAACAGCAATCATCATAAAAAGGGGAGAAAAAACAGGAAATTAATCAAAGCTTTGAAGCTAGTGTTTCCTGGACTGAAATGGAGCCTCTTTTCGGCAGATAAAACACTGATTCCTCGACCACAGAGGCAAGAGAAACACCAATTGAAGGAAGGAGAGGAAGGACTCACCAGCAAGCAGAGAACAGTGGGCGAGACGGAGAGCAGAAAAACCCTAGCTAACGCTATCCCCGCCAGCGAGAAGTAGCATTTCGATCGAGAGGGTGAATCCGGGAGGAGGGTTTGATTCACGATAGAAGGTGATGCGGATGCCCGTGAGATTGGAAGGCCAGGGATATTTCCGTCATTTTGGGACTTCATTACATGTACACCTCGCAATCGGGCGGGTCCGGACATGGGTTTGGATAAAAATATATCAACCTGAAACAACCAGAATTCGATCAACCCGTAAATTTTCAAGTTGGGTCAACCCGTGGGTTTTCCGTCGCTTCAAACTCCGAGGTAATAAAAAAACGTGTATAAAAATTTAGATTTAACCTAATATCGTCAAATTTAGGGAAGCTTTCTTCTTAATCTCTACCCCTCCTTGACCTTCTAGTCCTTCCCCTACTTATAAAACATGTTAATGTTTTTATTGTATTAAAGTCCAACTTAATGTGTAACTGATTTTCATTTCACTATGAGCATTTATCTATCTATAATATTTATATCTATATCTATCTATTTATATAATCTATATCTATCTATATATCTATATCTATATCTATATCTATCTATATCTATATCTATATAATCTATATCTATATCTATATAATCTATATCTATATCTATATAAACCTTAAAAGTTGTGTTCAGGGGCAATTTATTGCTACTATTAAGTCCATGAAAATTTACATTATTTTTTCTTATCTATTCAATTTGTATCAACATGTCATCTTTAGCCCAATGGTTGCGGTTGTTGTTGAAAACTTTACCATCCAAGGTTCAAATCACAACAACTACAACTTTTATTTTATTTTTTGACTCATTTCATGGAATATATATATATATATATATATATATATATATATATTTATTGTCATAATTTACTCCATTAAAGTTTTCACTACTTTCCTATCTATTTATTTCATATCATGAAAACATATTAGCTTAATTAGCTTAATGATATTCGTTTTATTAATTTATTTAGTTTTTTTTGTTTATGTATCCATGGCCAATTATAAAAATAAAAAACAACACATCAGTATTTTCATTTGTCAAACCTACTTATCCACTTATTTAGTGTGTTTTTTTTTTTGTTATGTTATCCATGACTAATTGTAAAATTAAAAAACAACAAATCAATAGGGAAATATCATTCTATAATCGTTAATCATGCAATATTTTTTATAACTGTTAATCATGCCCTCTATATTTATGTCTCCATTCATTATAAATATTTAAAGAATTGTAACGACTGATTGAAATTCATCATATATGCCTTCAATATTGACATTCTTAATTGATTAGGAATATGTAAAGAATTATAACTTTTCATTTGCAATATTTTTTATAACCATTAATCATAGCCTCTATATTGACGTCTCCATTGATTATAAATATTTAAAGAATTGTAACGGCTGATTGAAATATTATTCATCACATATGCCTTCAATATTGACATCCTTAATTAATTAGGAATATGTAAAGAATTATAGCTCTTAATTGAAATTCATCATCACTACTTCCCTTTCCAGTACCCAAAACAAATATGTAAATACCTTACAATGTACCGGCTGATTAGGAATATATAAACCCCTTACAATACCCACTTTACACCACATCAAACACATCATGCTAGAGGAACGAGAATGAAGAACACACATCAGTTAGAGGATCGGATCACTATAAGGGATCACTGTTAATCCCTTACAATGTTAGAGGAACAAGAATTATAATAATCACACGACAAAAAGGTAGAATGTTTGTTTTCTAACAAATCTTTATTTTGATTTTTTCCTTATTTGACAGGTACAATAATAACAATAATTATCATGTTATTTGTTCGAATGTTATTTGCTTTTCAAAGTATCGTTCTTTTTTATACAAAAGACGTAAATGTGATTTCAGTGTACTTTTTTTTCACCGCTTGCTATCTGAGATTCTACATCCGACTTGCAGGTTTGCGAAAACTCATTTTCTTGGGCCTAGAAAACTCCCAACTCTCAACTCCCTGCTTCAATTCCATGTCAACTCAGTCTTTTCATGTTTCGCTTAAATTATAATTCCCTGTATGAAGCATTTGTTCCCTTTGCTTTGTTTATGGTGTTGAATATATATTGATCCTTAGTTTAGTACTTTTTCTATACATTCATATGAGTGTTAATATAATCCTCAAGATAATCATGATATGATGATATCTCCAAAAACTCCAACGAATTTGCCCAAACAATCACCCAATTTACCTATCAACTACACACCATTAAATTGCCTGCCAACCTAAAATACCCTACGCCGAAAAGGTAGACTGAAGTCGATCGACACTGGTATTCTTCAGTTATTTCAAACAAAGAAACATAATACAAAGAACCTCAACCTCAGTCAATACCCATTAATTAATTACACAAACTTTTCACATTTCCAAATAAACTTTCCAAAATTCATAGGATGAAGAAAAACAACTGAAAATTCCTTTTCATTAGGGACAAATGTTTTCTCTTCAATTAATCACAATACATGGAGCCTGAATCAATTTCTTCACTTAGGGGACACGGAGCCCGTCCCTTAGTATCACCATCGCCATATCACCGGTTTCGGCTCACCAAATGGCAGCTCATCCGCTAATATCGTGGATCGATCGTAGGCCAGAGATACAGACCGTAGTGGCGCTACTGATTGAACTCCAAATACAACTCGGTGACGAACCACAAAATTGGGGGAACACGCACCTCCATTTTCAATTAAAGCCACCCGATGAAGATGGTGGCCAATTAAACCCGATGGACCCAAAATCTCCTATATATACAAGTATACAACTATATCATCCCCCTCTTCAGGTTGGATTTCCCAATTCGTTGACTTTTCTTAGCCCCAATTTTAGAAGGAGGGGAGAGGAGGAGAAAGACAATACCTGTACTTCTTAGCCCCAATTTTAGAAGGAAAGGAGGGGAGGAGAAAGACAATACCTGTAGCACAATCCCACAAACTTTCTTCTAATAAAAAGCACAAATATAAATGAACTCGCCTTTTTTTTCACTTACGGAGTACCTATTTATCTTTTCCTTTTTACTTACATATTTATCTTTTTAATTCAAGCCTTTAATGTTACATAAAGCTATGTAATACTCCGTATTAACCATTATCTTTTATTTATTTATTTTCAATTCAATCCTATAAAACTTTACAATTTTGCCTACATAAATATTATGATTACAATATAACACCCTTAAATTCTTTACTTGCTAAAAATAATTTCTCAAATTCTCCCCAACAAAATATATTTCATATCTTTCAATATATAATTTATTAATTTTTCGCATCAACTATGACCCAAAAAATAATATTTACCAAATACATTAACTATTGAATTCCTTATTCGGACATACTTCGTATATTCACAAATTTCAATTCCTCAAAATAAAAATTAAGAGGATAATCATATTGATTATGCATAATTCACAATGAGAAGAGGTGGACAAATTGATTTTTAATAATTTAAATTATATACAAAACATTGATAAAATAAATGTATTAATCCTCCCACGATAATAACAAAACTCAAAATACAACTTCTAATCACACCATTCACTAATATCTCATTCAACATTTTTCTCAATAGAAACGCACCTCAACCCGTTTAAAAATTTATCACCACCCCATCTGTAAAAAGTATTCACATCTAATCGGCTTCATAAGTCGTTAATGACTACTTTATAGTCAACTAGGTTTTGAGCAATCCATGATTATCAAACCTAAAAAATTTACCTCGGCTTTATGTAATCTATGATTATCAACTTTTTAAATCTCGCAAATTACTTCTTTGCGTACTTATAAGCTCATTATGATTATCCTTGCTTACTTTAGACAAATAATGTCCTGTGCATATCATTAATGACTACTTTATAGTCAACCAGGTTTTGCACAATCTATGATTATCAAACCTAAAAATCTCACTTATTGCTTCTTCTGCTATTGATAGACTCATTCTGATCACACTTGCATAATCTAGAAAATTAATGTCCCCTACACCTATAGTTATCTGGCTTTTACGTAATCTATGATCGTCAACCTTTTAAATCTCACAAATTACTTCTTTGCCTACTTATAAACTCATTATGAGTATGCTTGCTTACTTTAATTAAATAATGTCCCATGTGTAGCACGGGCATGCCTACCTAGTAAACCTTAAAAATTGTGTTAATGGACAATTTATTGCCATCAATTACTCCTATAAATTTTCACTGTTTTATCATATCTATTCATTTTGTATCATAAAAACATATTTAGCTTAATGGTTATCAATGTTGTTGCAACAAATAACAAATAAGACTCGTGCACTGTACATCGACCAACAAGAGGGTGCTAGGCTGGCGACGAGCTCGGGCGATTCGAAGCAAAGAAGCAACCACCGGCGTCGGATTGTCGAAACCACAACCATCGGCTGTCGCTCTCTCCTCCAGGCTCCACCTTGTCCAATCGGCCTCTCCCTCCAATCGCAACGACCGCGACCTCTTTCGGTTCCTCAATTTCTCCCTCCAGGCTCCAACAAAGAAGACTCGGTAATTCGACCTCTCCTCCTCCCAAGCTCCCCTCTAAGTTCTGAGTTGCGAAATCAAGTATAATTTGTTCAATTTCATCTTAGAGTTTCGGAATTATTTGGATCTAATTTGTTAGTTTTAGACTTTTGTAAGTAGGGTTTTGGTATTAGGATTGTTGGATTGGAATTTCCGAATTTAGAATTGAATTTGTTGGGTTTAGGATTTGAATTTGTTTTGGATTTAGGATTGAATTTGTAGGGTTTGGGAATTGAATTTGTACGATTTTGGAATTGAATTTCTGCTTGACTAGTCATAATTTTGACCCCTTCATTCCAAGTCATTGAATTGATGAATCTTCATTTGTTTTCTTTGTAGGGTGAGGAATGCCGGTTATTTTGGCCAGACAGGTGGGCTGCTAAATTTGGAGCCAAAATTGTTCCTTTTGGTGTTGTAGGAGAGAAGATGATGTTTGTCAAGTATTCCCAAGTTTTGCTTCTTTTTTTTGGCATTCTGATTTAATGGTCTAGTAAATGGTCTTTAACTATACACAATTATTACCTGATATCATTGGTAAAGTGATGTGTTGAAAAAATCTACCTTTCAGATTCTTTGCTTTTGGTATTTGCAAGTGTCACCACATAGATTAAATTAGGCTAAGAAGACCACGAAGCATCAGCAAATAGATCACATCAGCAAATAGATCACATCAGACATTATAGTAAATGATCTGAATTTGTTAGGATTGCTGCTAAATTTGGAGCCAAAATTGTTCCTTTTGGTGTTGTAGGAGAAGATGATGTTTGTTAAGTATGTCAGTTTCCATTCCCCAAGTTTTGCTTCTTTTTTTTTGGGCATTCTGATTTATGAGATCTAGTATACGTATCGTAGGGCACAACTTTCGTAACTCACCTCAGGCAAGTTACGACTCAGGTCCGGCCCTTACAACCGATTACAATTACCTATATATAAATATAAATAGGACAACTGAACAAGCTGATTAAAAAACCATACATCTTCTATGCTTTCATATTCTACGATTAAGATGGAGATAAGGTTATAAAAACCATCCCCATTACTTACCCTCAATCCTTTGATATTCTATAATTAAGATGGATATAAGATTCAAATTAAAATGAAAAACATAATAATATCATGATCGATGTTTCATCTTCTGTCTAATGCTTAAAATAAATTCATTCACACTCCCACCTTTTATATAACGCTTGTTGAAGTCAGTTCCATATGCATGTTGTACCGACCGCTTTTCTTCATTCCTTTCTGCAAGTCTACAAAAAAATAAATCAACAACATGTAGATTGGCGAATCAAAGCCCAATTAATCAATTAGTTCAAGTCATTGATGTTGTCAGAGTATGGTACAAAAACATAAAGTTTATCAAGTATGATGATATGGGATGTATCATTTTTTTTTTGATAAGGTAAGACTTTGAGGGTCAGACAGACCTGACGCCTCAAAGTCAGCAGACGGCGAACCGTCAAAACATACAAAGAAAATAACAAAAGGTGCAAACTAGGCAGTGACAAGCAAAACAATTCCGAGCGACTTGATATGGTATGTATTTATTCTCTATTATTCTTATACATCTAATTATTTAGATTTCCTGGTTCTGAAATGCAACTTAATCCAAATACATGTGGTGTGTTTTTAAAGGGAAGTGTAATCCATTGTAAAGACGGAAGTGGTGTTGCTCCTTTGTTCACCACCAAGTTTGAAGAAGGGTGTATCTACTACCACAAGAATTTCCTTACCATTTAAAATCAGACCAATTTTTGAATTATTAAGAATGATTATCATGTGAATTCCCAAAACAGCTCTTCCGAAACAATAACTGATAGTTGGTGGAGCATGAAGCATGGACAATAAGTCCCATATGCCTTGAAGCGCAGCGCGGTGTATTTGACATCACCTGAAATCAAATCCAAGTTACCCAATTAATGAACAAGTGTGTAAGACAGCACTCTTGTATGATTAATTATGCAACTAAGCTATCATCAGAGAAATAGAAACCACTGAGTTCAAGGGGTGTATGAACCAGAGGTCCAGCTAGCAACTCTTTGTTAAGAAGGCAGAAGCACCTGAACAAATGCTTAAAGATTTGGAAACAAGGGTTAGCGTTAGGCGAATAGCTTCTAGGAGAAAATTGACCACATTCTACAAAGGTTAAAAAAAAATGTCAAGATTGATAAAATATAACTAAGAGAAGAGGGTAAATCCGGAGTTCAATATCATACATGTACATTTGTGGGTAAAGTACTGTCATAAAACAGAAACACATGCCAAGCAAAATAAGATTGTACTATTCTTCAGGGAAGCCTAGGAAACTATTTATGAGCTTTGCTACTGGTTTTGCATCACCGGAAGGATAAGGAACTAGAGACTCAAGATCCATATTTGCAATAGTATCGTAAAGAGTGTTAGGGTGTGCACAAAGCAAGTGCTTCCTGTCCGCTAATTCCTCTGCCAACTCAGCTTGATGATTGTCCATCAGATCCTCATTTACTACAACGATCAAAGGTTTGTTGAGCCTCAACGTCTCAAATATGCTCCCTGACCCTACACAATAACCAAATAGTAAAGCTTAGTCTTTATCAACATTGGCAGATAGCCGGAACAATCAATACAGAATATAACATAGATGGCCTACAAAGATAAAGAACAACACTATTACACCATCCATCCCTTCTAATTCCACAAAAGTAATTTAGAAAGAAAAAGGGCAATAGATTAGCTACTTTTAGTTATTTCTACACCTTCTCGACAAAAACAAAAAATCAAGCTAAATTGGTCCAGCTGAATAGACTCATTCTAAGGAATGGTGGATGGCATCTTGGTAATTTGCATCATTATGATATCGAACCCCAACTACGCAATCAATATTGGCATTGTATTTTTTAATCGTGCACTTGAATTTCTTCAATTGCTCAGGCCACACAATGTTTTTAGGAGATTAGTGTTTTGAGAGGAGCTTATTTTGTCTTTCGTGAGAGAGATAATAAGCATCACACATGTAAGGTCTAGCTCAAAAAATTGCTGAAGCCTGCAGTTCAACTTTTTGTCCAAAAGAAAAGTGAATTTACCAGCATGACTTATCACAAGAGATGCTGATCTTAAACTGTCTGCTATGGTTGGTGAGAACGTGAAGTAGTCAACAGCCAGTGATCTATCATCACCTGCGCACTGCATTCACCAAAAATACAAATAATAACTCGGAGAAGAATCAAATGCATAACTTGCTAGAACAAGAGATGCAGCAGTTTCTATAAACCCTAAAGATCCATAAAAGCAAAAAATTCAATCAACAAGATAACATTTTCTAACCAAAGGTTGAAGATAAAACCTTGGATGGAATGTATGATCCTCGCCCAATCTGAATAAGAAGGTCGGTATAACCTTTCGAAAATAGCTCCTGCTTCACCTCTGGAGTGTCAACAGCTTTAACAAGGGCATCAAACAGTGTCGTTCCAACCGTCACAAAAACTACTCTCTTTGGCCTTTCGCGATCCTCAGCCTCAGCTGCTTCCATTGATTGATGCAAAGCACCTTCAGTGTGGATTGACATAAATCAGATCTCAAGTATCACACTGATACAGTCAATATCAAAAGCCCTAAAATTTCCAATACACCGCTAAATGTAGGATTAAACACTAAAACTCGTATCCTTTCACCAACTAATGAGGGGTCGTTTGGTATTGATATCTAGATATCAAGATATCAAATATCGATATCGATATATCTAATATCAGCTGCTGATATCTTGATATCCTTGTTTGGTATATTGTAAGATATTAGATATCAAATCTAATATCTGCGGTTTGAAATGAAATTTCAGGATATCAGATATCACCCTAGCCCGAGTATGCAGCTGCAAAACCAATCGAAAATCCATAAAAATCAGTAATTAAAGAGACATTTACCCGCTGTAAAACCAACATACAAACTCCAAAAACATAGCAACGAACACATGAAAAATCAGCTGCA
The DNA here is from genome assembly GCA_963922045.1 of Persicaria maculosa. Lineage (NCBI taxonomy): Eukaryota > Viridiplantae > Streptophyta > Magnoliopsida > Caryophyllales > Polygonaceae > Persicaria > Persicaria maculosa. The sequence continues at coordinate 23,030,848 of OY998264.1, read as the reverse complement.
CAAATCCGTTGAAAAAACAGTATATAGCACAGCTATAACAAATTCATCACAACTGAACTAAAGACATCTCAAACAAAGCAAGAGAAATAGAAACAAAAAAAAAAAATCAGTACATATAGCAATCGAATTTCAGATTGTACAGGGCAAACACACAAGAATTTCATATTGTACGGGCACACAAATCGCAGCAAACAAATCGTAGCAATACAAGCCAAAAATCGAATGAAAGATGCACTTGCAATCAAATGACAGATGTGTTGGATAAATAATAAATTAATGTCAGAAAGTTAGCTGTATTTTACTTGTAAGTTGTGTTAGGCAGACATAGCATTTATTAGCATTCCTAGTCTACTTTTAGACATAATTATTATGTTCTAGGTAATAGGTATTAGATGCAATTACTCCTTCAACTTTCAGATTGTAACCCTAAGACTTCCATCATCTTTTGTATATTTATTCTGGGTTTTCTCCCATGGTAATGTATTGAGAAATATTCTCTCTCTCAGAATTACTCACATGGTATCAGAGCTTCCTGGTTTTCTTTGATCCCAGAGGCTCTCTGTCCTTTCCAGCAACCTCCATAGTTGCCTTTTCAAGCTGCAGCCTTCATTGCTACAGTTTTTCCCTCTTTTGTAGCCTTCATTGCTACATTTTTTCCTCTTTTGTAGCCTTCATTGCTACACTACCTTTGTCTTTTTCACCATGTCTGAAACTGGAATTAATTCTAGCTCAGCTCCTTCTCAAAAGGCAGATCTTATGAATGTTCAGCCAGCCTACAAATTCAATGGCAAGAATTATCTTGCCTGGTCTCAGGTTGTGAAAACCTATCTCAAGGGCAAAGGGAAGTTTAGACATCTCACCGACTCTCCTCCAGAAATGACGGATGCTCATTTTTCTACTTGGGAAGCAGCGGACTCCATGATAATGTCATGGCTATGGGAGTCGATGGATCCCTCCATCAGCCTCACATGCATGTTTCTTGACACATCAAAGGAGATTTGGGAGTTCATGCAGAGATCTTACTCCAAAGCAAAAGATGAGGCCCTTGTCTTTGACCTCACTGTCAAAGCATATTCCACCAAGCAAGGAGACAAGTCAATCACCGAATATGGTACTATTTTGCAGAACTTGTGGCAAGAACTTGATCAATACCAGATTTTGGAGATGAAGTGCACAGTTGATGCTGCCGCCTTTAAGAAGTCACTTGAAAAACATAGATCTTATGTTTTCTTGGCTGGGCTGCATTCCAAATTTGATCCCATTCAGGTTCAAGTATTGGGCAAGAGTGAAATCCCTTCTCTTGAGGGGATCATCTCCCTCATGAGGGCAGAAGAAAGTCGCAGGGGTGTTATGCTGGATTCAATGCCAACTGAGAGCATTGCCCTTGCTGCCAACTTTGAAAAAAGGGAGAGCAGACCTGAAGTGTGGTGCTCCCACTGCAAGAAACCAAGGCACACAAAAGAGAAATGTTGGAAGTTGCATGGCAAACCTTCCAACCGTGAGTGGGGAAACAAAGATCAACCTAAGCCTCAAGCACATCTTGTCGAGAATGACAGCACCGTTACTTCTGAATCGAAGGGCATTTTTCCAAAGTTCAGTACCGCTGATATTGCAAAGCTTAAACAACTGATCCAGAGCTTTGAGTCTGCTTCCACTTCTGCTGCTGGTAACATTTCCTCCCAAACCTTGAATCTTAAAGGTACTTCTACTTGTCTTCACTCAAGCAAGCATTGGATCATTGATTCAGGTGCTACAAACCACATGACCTCATCTTCTCATGCCTTTGACACATATGTCCCCTCCACATCTACTAAAAAATTGTTAACAGCCAATGGATCTTTAGCAAATATTGCAGGACAGGGAAATATGTCATTGACATCAAATATGAGACTCACCAATGTCCTTCATGTGCCTACATTATCTGCTGATCTTATTTCTGTCAAAAGGTTGATTCATGACCTAAATTGTTTTGTTCTTTTCTTGTCTTCTGGCTGTGTTCTCCTGGATCAGGAATCGTTGAGGATGATTGGACATGCTAAAGAAAGAGATGGACTTTACTTCCTAGCTGCACCAAGAAATGTCCCACCTTCTACCTTCTTAAGCACCACAAACAAAACCACCATCTGGCTGCACCATCATCGATTAGGACATCCATCGTTTTTTGTTCTCAAGCATTTGTATCCCTCTCTTTTTGAAGGCCTTGCTGTCACAGATTTTCACTGTGAGATATGTGAGAAGGCAAAGCATTCTCGTGTTTCATTTCCTTCTAGTAATACGAGGTGCAATTTTCCTTTCCAATTATTGCATTGTGACATTTGGGGGCCTTCTTCCATTGCAAATATCAATGGTTCACACTGGTTTTTGTCCATTATTGATGATTGCACTAGAGTGACCTGGCTTTTCCTTTTGAAGAATAAATCTGAAGTCAGTTCTATCATTCCCTCGTTTGTCTCGATGATTCAAACACAATTTGACACCTCCATAAAAGGATTCAGAACTGATAATGCTAAGGACTTTTTTAATCAGTCTTTAGGATCATTCTTTTCTGATAAAGGCATTATCCATGAATCCTCATGTGTTTATACCCCTCAACAAAATGGTCTTGCTGAACGGAAAAATGGTCATCTCCTGAATATCACTCGTGCTTTACTTCTCCACCATAACGTTCCTAAACACTTTTGGGGGGAAGCTGTCCTTGTTGCTACATATCTTGCCAATCGTCTACCTTCCAAAGTTCTAAACTTCTTAAGTCCAATTGCTTACCTTAACAGTTTTTTTCCTCACCTGAACCTCACCCGCAGTCCTGCTCCCAAGGTGTTTGGATGTACTGCTTTTGTTCATGTTCATAACCATTTGAGAGGAAAGCTTGATCCTAGGGCCCTTAAGTGCATCTTCATCGGCTACTCCACCACACAAAAAGGCTACAAATGTTACAATCCAGCCACCCGAAAGACCTACATCACTGCTGATGTTAACTTTCTTGAAAATACTCCTTATTTTCCAGAACACTGTAATCCCAACTTCACTGAGTCAGAGAACACCCATTTACCTGTGACAACACCTATTCCTCCTCTAGATCTCGCAACTCCTGAACCACATACCCCAATACAAACCAATGACATTCCACCCACTACTTCCGCACCTATATCTCAGCAGCTCTCTCGGGACTTTTCACAGGTGTATGCTAGAAGAAATGTCATCTCCAACATTCAGCAAGTTCAAGATTCTGATCCGAGGACTGTGATGGATGATACACCAACTCCCACCTCAGAACTTGACTTGCCAATTGCCTTAAGGAAAGGTAATAGAGAGTGCAGAAATCGGCCTCTTTATCCTCTTTCTAACTTTGTGTCCTTGCATCGATTCTCACCTACACACCAGCAGTTTGTAGCTACCCTTCAGCAGGTATCTATTCCCAAGAATGTTAAGGAGGCTCTAGCTCAACCAGAATGGCGCAAAGCAATGGAGGAAGAAATGTGTGCTCTTGAAAGAAATAAGACTTGGGTCCTTGTTGATCGTCCTCATGAGAGGAACATTGTTGATTGTAAATGGGTATTTACTCTCAAATACAAAGCTGATGGAAATCTTGAGAGGTATAAAGCTCGTTTGGTAGCAAAGGGTTTCACTCAAACCTATGGAATTGACTACCAAGAGACTTTTGCCCCAGTTGCAAAGATGAACACTGTCAGAATTGTGCTCTCCCTCGCTGCTCACTTTGGCTGGAATTTACTGCAATTTGATGTCAAGAATGCATTCCTCAATGGCTACCTTAATGAGGAAATCTATATGCACTTGCCTCCTGGTTTCTCTACTTCATATCCAAACAAAGTGTGCAAGTTGAAGAAAGCTCTTTATGGCCTGAAGCAATCCCCTAGAGCATGGTTTGGAAGATTGACTAGTGTTATGAAGAACGCTGGGTATTATCAGAGTCAAGGTGACCATACATTGTTTATCCGTCACTCTAATTCAGGGGGAGTGACCATGTTACTTGTTTATGTTGATGACATTATCGTTTCCGGTAATGACATCAAGGAACAGGGAAGGTTAAAGCAAAAACTAGCAAGTGAATTTGAAATCAAAGAGCTTGGAAGGCTAAAATACTTCTTGGGGATTGAGGTTGCACATTCCAAAGAAGGCATCTTTATATCTCAACAGAAGTATATCTCAGATTTGCTCAAGGAGACTGGAAAGAGTGGTTGTAAACCTGCCACCACCCCTATGGACCCTAATTGCAAGATAGATGAGGCAAGAGATGCTGCGCCAGTTGATAAGGCCATGTATCAACGCTTATGTGGAAGGCTAATATACCTTGCACACACTAGGCCGGACATTGCTTTCCCTGTAAGTGTCATTAGCCAGTTTATGCATGACCCTAGAGAACCACATATGCAAGCTGCACTCCACATATTGCACTATCTAAAAGGTTGTCCAGGGAAAGGCATCCTATTTAGAAGAGACAGAAATCTGACCTTAGAGGCCTACACTGATGCTGACTACGCAGGATGTATTGTTGATAGAAGGTCTACAACAGGATATTGCATTTTTCTTGCTGGAAATCTGATTGCCTGGAGAAGCAAGAAACAAGGGGTTGTAGCACGGTCTAGTGCTGAATCTGAATTCAGAGCTGCTGCCCATGGCATTTGTGAGTTATTATGGCTTCGAATTATTCTCAATGACTTGAAGATCAAGTGGGAGGATCCTATGAAGCTATATTGTGACAATAAATCTGCTATCAGCATTGCTCATGATCCTATTCAACATGACAGGACTAAGCATGTTGAGGTAGATAGACACTTCATTAAGGAAAAAATTGAGGCTGGAATGATCAAGATCAGTTACATTCCAACACAACTACAACTTGCAGACTTGCTTACCAAAAGTCTTCATTGTAGCCGGTTTCAAGAGCTTACTTCCAAGCTGGGAATGGAAGATCTTTACAAACCCAGCTTGAGGGGGAGTGTTGGATAAATAATAAATTAATGTCAGAAAGTTAGCTGTATTTTACTTGTAAGTTGTGTTAGGCAGACATAGCATTTATTAGCATTCCTAGTCTACTTTTAGACATAATTATTATGTTCTAGGTAATAGGTATTAGATGCAATTACTCCTTCAACTTTCAGATTGTAACCCTAAGACTTCCATCATCTTTTGTATATTTATTCTGGGTTTTCTCCCATGGTAATGTATTGAGAAATATTCTCTCTCTCAGAATTACTCACAAGATGCAAGCCAAAAATCGCAGCAAACAATGCACATACCCTGGATTTCGCACAAGCCATGGATGAAGCAAAGAAAGAGGAGAGAGCGAACAACCCTTAACCCAAGATTTCGCACAAGCCATATCGATTTCGCACAACCCACCCTAGCCCTAGATTTCCAGATCGGGATTGCCCATAGATTCCAACAAGCCATAAAAGCAAAGAATGAGGAGAGAAGAAGGAGAGAAGAGAGGAGCGCACCTGGTGAGAGCGCAGAGAGAGCGAGCGGAAGGCCAGACAGGAGATATCACCCAATACCGCCCAAATCAGTATATCAAAATGGGAAGGAGATAGTTAAAAGGTGTATCACTTGATATCGATATACTTCCCTACTAAACACACCGATATCAGGTATCAAGGTTTAGTATCTGATATACTTATATCAATATCAAACGACCCCAATTACAATGGCAAAGAGAATTTCAAAATTCCATTAGAGAGAGGAATCAAAACCCTAACACACTAAATTAGAACAATAAGAAATAGCAATTGTAAATCTCAATTTCCAACGAGAACTGCACAGAGAAATTGGCATAAAATCTTACAGTTACACGATCGAGCAATTAACACGCACAAGGTGCTAATACTGTACTCTAGGGCTCCGTTTGGCATAGGCGGTTAAGAGCTTCTAGGAGCTTTTGAACATGAGCCGCTGCTAATATTGGGTGTTTGGCTAAGCAGCGTTTGATTGGAGTGGAAGAGTTTAGAAAGCGTCGGGGAGCGGCTGCAGTAGAGGGTTTTAGGGGCTTCTGATAGAAGCTCCCGGGAGCGGATGGAATTTTATAATTCAAATCTTACTGATTTGCCCTTAGTTATTTCGGAACCCCCCACCCACCCAATCCTCCCGTTCTTTTTTTTTTGGTTACTAGTTGCACATCTGCCGATCTGCGTGCTTCGCACACAGTGTGTAGCTTGTTTGTTCTAGCTAGTTGATAACCTTTTATTCCTGGATACATGACTTTATTTAAATAATATATCCACTACAAATATGAATTGAAATTGCACAATAAAATAAACATTAACACAAATTCACAAGAAAATCCAGCAAGTGAAACAAAATTGATGTGTACACCCTTTCTCCTCGTGATCTCAAATCAGTATATATAGTGGATATGGAAAACCCCAAGTGCGAGAGCTTTTAGACAAGCTAAATTTTCACCTTAACCACCACTTTCTCAAAACCTTCCTTTATGACTATATATCTAACTAAGGTTACATGTCATCACATTTCCCACTCGATCACAAGAATGCACATCCCGAAACAACCTTTATTAGACAGAATGTTTAATTTAACCCTTCAATAATCTTTTCCTTTAACGACAACCATGTGGGTTTTTTAGGCTTTCAATATATATATTTAATTCACACACATACTTCCATATACCTGTTCTTAATAAGGGCACTCCATATCAGATTAATAACTTTACCAAATCAGTGCAACTATTTTGTGGCCACTTATTGGGAAATTGATTCATCTCATAATCTCATAATGAAATAAAATAAGAAATAAGACCAGTCAGTATAATTTTTAATCTCTATACTATAACTCAAACATGTTCATATTTGCAAGTTAAACTCTTCACAATTTTAATTTATGACCACTAAAAGTTATAATGCAGCCTTATCATATCAAGTAGAGAGATCCTAATCCTTTGTGGTTGTTTTCCCTCTTTTCATGTATCCTTTTCTGTTTTTTCATTCTTAATTCTGTGATGAATGGAAGCAAATGGGGCCATCTAGGAATCATCTGCAGAACTAACATTTTCTTCTCCTTTACATTGTATCTTCATATTTGTATTAACTTTTTGGTTGCTTCTGTTTGTATCATTACCTTCCAACAGAACCATATTCTATAAGCTACACTTCAGAAAACTTCAGAATAGCAGAAACCTATTTAAGGCAATCTAAGGTATGAAATGATATGCAAAGACAAGTCTGGCAACAGCTCAAAAAGCATGTAGAGAATTACACAAATGGGTCCTTATAATCATTTTACTTCCACTGATTTTGGCAAGGAATCAAGGATGCCCTACTTAATTTGTTCAGAAACAAACTTGACTCAGTTTTACCTTTCCAAGTTGAAAAAATCTTCCTATTACATTTGAGAGCTGTTTAGAACAATTCAATCACGTTGACTTGCTTAACTGGTGGAATCGGAACAACATATTTCTCATCTGTATCATCAATTGATCTAAAAAGGCACAATCCTTCGGGCCCAAAAAAATTAAAGTAGGAAATTTTTAGAAGGGAAAAGCATAATTAACTCGAAAGAGGAGTTAGAGCAAAAATGGAAAATTAAGTCCTCAAATTCTTAGGAATCCTGAATTTTTATTTTTTTTTGGCTAAATATTTTGACTTGATTCATCTTAATCTATATTTCAACAGTTGTTAAACCTCCTATTCAAGTAAACCTAAACATTAAAATTTTACCTATAGAACTCAACTAATATATTTCTGGTTCTTCCTGTTATATTCCCCACTTTCTTATTTCTATTGATTGGGACATAGTAAAGGGGTGGATTGGTGGAAGGGGGAAAACTGGTTATGAGATAGGATAAATTTGATTTACCCTTTTGCGTTAACTTGTGTGTTTGTAAATTTCTTTGTATTTTTTTAATCCAAATGCACTAATTCTTTTAACATTGAACGATTTGGCAACAACCCTCTTGAGTGGGGTTTTAGAAGGGCTGACATGCTTGTGTTTCCTTCAATAGATATATTTTAGATTGGTGAGTAGACTTTCTTTCTACCAAATTGTGAAAGAGATATTCAAAGTACCCCCTTGTTTTCTGCTTAAGTGATGTAAATTAGCCAATCTTGAAGTTGTAGAGGACTGGGCACTGGCATTAACTCTAAATAATTCTAAAGATACTATTTTTACATTTCATCGAATACCTTAAATCAAGATATCACTAATACAAAAACAATAATCTGACAGTAACAAAGGAAAAAAAAAACATTGAATTCAACCAATTAATGAATAGTAGGGTGAACAATTTGGCAATAAAAAGTCAGAATAACAAAGGATTAGAAGTTATAGAGCTTGAAAAAAGGAACTCAAATCAGACAAATCAAAAAAATTTGAAAACCGAAAAGAGATAATTGTAAAAGTAATTGAAATAATCTGATAAATTGAAAGAAACAAAAATCGAGAAAGTTATTGATAGAGATCTGCCTTCCGGAGGAATTGCTGCCGCTGGACAATTTGCTGGAGGTTGGCTATTAAAAGGTCCACCAGCTTAGCTATGCAAGTTATGGTGTTTCACTCCCTTTCTACTTATATTCTCTCTAAAATTAGTCATAAAGCATTTATCAAATTGAATATGCATTGGTGGCTTGGTGCTATGAAAATCTCATCCAATTCGAATTGTTTTTCTGTTTCAGTAAGATCCTAAAGATATCTTCAAATTTAACAATTATTTTTTGGTAAGTAATTCGCACACACATTAGTAAAACCAATTATCTCATTGTTCACTTGCTCATTACTGACTTGTATAATTCCAACCAGAAACCATTCAAACTAAACTTTTGAAGTACCAACTTTAAAAGAAATGGAAAGAATTTCCTTGATTTTCCAATCATTCAAACCAAAAATATGTTCATATATATATATATATATATATATATATATATATATATATATATATATATATATATATATATATATATATATTTTCTTTTGGATTTCTCATAATCATTTCATCAAACACCTTAAGTGCATCATTAAATCGCAGGTCTAACCCAATATTTTCAATCTTTCTAATATATGAGTTTCAAAATTTTTTTATTATCATTTTAAATTAAGTGATGCTTATAACTCCATCCATTTCTAATCCAGTACATAAATCAATACCAAAGAATCTCAGTTTCCTAAGTTATCATTTTCCCCAAAAGCACTTGATAGCAAATCCTAGACAGATTAGATTCCATACAAAATTACTGAAATCAATTTCTATCAATCAAAATCAGGTCAATTTGAAATGGAAACCTAAGAACAAGTAAACAAACAGGAATCGGTGGTACCGAAAATCATAGATTAGGAAAGAATCAAATTTACACAAATGAGAAGATGCTCTGATTTTAACAGCAGGACCTCCAAATTAAACTATGGATCGGTTCAATTAGAAACCCGGCAATTGATCGACCGTTAAACGGAAGCCAGTTGGTGTATTTGACAATCACCCAAATCAATTAAAGAGAACTAAGTCATTATAGAGAGCAAAGTCTAAGAGACGGTTAATTTCACTCCTAAATTCCACTCTTAAATTCCACTCCTAAATTTAATCAATCGATGAATCGAATGAATAAGATTTGACAACACCTAAACCCTAAATTCAATTCCTAAATTTCTAAATTTGATTACCCTTTACTCAAAACAAGCTAACCCTAAATTCAAAATTTCCATCCAATCAAATCCCCAAAGTCAAACATCTAAACCCTAAATTTTGGAAATTTCAAATGAAAAATCGAAGAAATACCTTTTGTCAGGCAAAAGAAAATTCGTTGGTGCCTCCCTCTTCACCTCTCACTTGCTCACCGATTTGCACACAACCAGTCGAAGACGGAGAGCAACAGATGGGATTTCAATTAGAAATAGCGGCAAAATTGGGTTAGGGATAAACCATGCATAAAGAGAAGGAGAAGAAGAAATTAGAAAAAGATGAAGCCATAGAGCTGAAGAGGAAGAGACAACAGTGGAATTTGGAGGAAGATTTGCAGAAGAGGGCAAGTAGGCGGAGACGCCGAGACGAGACGGAGAAGTGATAAGGATAGTATTGTAATTATTTGAAAAGATAGTGAAAAGGGAGGGGCAAAAACGTAACTCAAACTAATGAAATTTCTATGTCCAAAATAACCCAAATTAAAATAGATTTTTTAATCTATTTTTTTTTTTTCGGTGGGATTTTAATCTATTTTTTTAATAAATCGAAAACACACGTTATTAACGTCATTAATATAACGTCATTAATATAACAATTCCATTCCTATTTCCAAAAGTAACCCAAATCAAAATAGATTTTTTTATATATTTTCTTAACCTAATTTTCATATAATTTTTATTATATAAGTTCTGGTTTGTTAATGACAAAAATATTATATAAGTTCTAGTTAATAAATCAAATACAATAATTTTTATTATCTTATTTTTAATATATTTTTTTTTAAATAAACAATTGTCCAAAATTGTATTTGAAATTTAAAACTTAATTATATAAATTTATTTTTTCATGATATCTTGCTTCTCTGCATTCACATGCAACATATCCTTCATAAAAAAAGCATGCAACATATAGGGTGTGTATGGGGACAATTTTAACAGTTTATAAACTGTTAAAATTGGGGGTTTAAAATAAAAATATGGTATGGGGGTTGTTTAGTATGGGGTTTTTGATTAAAATTGGGGGTTAAAAAAAAACTTGTTTTTGAAGGTTTTTTTTGGGTTTTTGGTGTTTATTTGATTTGAAAAAACAAGTATACCCCTAATAACAACCATATAAACTCCACTTTTTACAAATAAACTCTTTTTTGTCCCATACGGTGTTTATATTATTCCATAATCTTTCAACATTTATTTTACACAATTTATCAATTTCAATTGTTTTTAAATTTTAGTCACTTTTTTAACTCCGTCCCATACGGACCTATAATCTAAACACATTTTGGTAATTTCATACTAAAACAACTACCCGAAACACTATTATATCCAAACACCCAAGTAACTTTTCAAAAAACAAAACGCTCATTTCAACAGCTACTTTAAAAAGCTAATCTAACCGCTTCAGCTACTTCAACCTCTCCAGCTACCTGAACAGCTCCAAACCGCTACTATATCCAAACACACCATCTTTCTTTCTGGACCTCTGACACTGTGCAGCCAATTTGGGAAAGGCCATACGGGAAATTTGAGGAGTGCAGAGGTAGACGGGAGCCAGTGGCAAACAACTTTTGACCAATTCCGACGAGATGTGGGAGATGAAGAATTTGACGGCCTAATTTGGGTTGTGCTTTATTAATTGTGACTGCCAAAATTGTGCCTTTTGGATGACTTTCGACCCAATCGTGTTACTATTTCATCCATGTTCTGTTTGACATTTTTTTTTGATCAAATGTTCTGTTTGACAATTGATAGGGTATCATTTGGTATAAATTTTGAGAAGGTAGACGGAAATAAAATGAATATAGTTCATTTATAATTCAAGATACATTATTAAAAAATTTAATTATTATTCCCTTTTTCCATCTAAACTCACAAAACTTCTCTATAATATATTTTATCAAACAAAGAAATATTTATTGAAAGATACGAAAAGCTAAATGTATTACCAAATGGAGCCATTTAAAGTATATCGACAAGACAGAGAAATGTTTATTTACAGGATGATGTCAAAATTTTTGCACAATGGTCCAAAATAATGGTAGACCTTAAGCTCTCTGTGAGTGTCATTTTAGATATACTCACTATTGTTAACGAGGATACTTGAATCAATAGATGTAAGATATGATTCTATACAATACTAAAGCAGAAGCTGCACTGCCATGTGTCAGCTTCTGACTCAATATTTTTCCGCATTTTTTTAACCAAATACATTATGCCATGTGTATATTTTTTGCCACCTATTTTTAATTCATTTATTTTAATATTATTTTGTTATCTATGACAATCATATGATTCATGTAATATTATATATATATAGATATATCATTGAGTTTGTTGAATCTTAATTAAAGAAATTTGTTTTATATGGTAAGTTGTTAATCATATATTTATAGATACACGATTTCTGTTTAGCGCATGGTTAAATTTCCATTTAGCGCATGATCAAGTGGTCACAACGACCAAATGTAAATTGGTCGTTGCGACCAATTTTTTTTTACCAAATACACGTGGTCGCAATGACCAAATGAAGAGACGGTCGCAACGACCGATCAAAAGATGGTCGCAACGACCGGGTTTCTAAGAGAGGATTTCGATTTCGACTTGGTCGCAATGACCAGATGAAGAGGTGGTCGCAACGACCGATCAAGAGATGGTCGCAACGACCGGGTTTCTCAGAGAGGAGTTTTCGATTTCGATTCTTCATTCTTCAATGGCGATCGAAGGTTTCCTCCTTGACCTAATCCTTGGCTTCTCTGCGAGTCTTTGCTAGAGCTGGTTTGATTTGCTGTCCACATGCCCTCCTTCGGCCCTGGTGTGTCAGGAGTGAAGATGTCCCAGTCTGCAACAAATGAGTCAACTGGTTTTCCTTGGAAACAAAATTCAGTGAACGGAATTGAGTTAAAATGTGCATCTATTTTGATTCATTTTATTTTGCTTGGACAATTGTTTTTCAAGTGAAGAGAATTTCGATTCTTCAATGGCGATCGAAGGTTTCCTCATTGACCTAATCTCTGGCTTCTCTGCGGGTCTTCTCCTCGCTCCCCACTTCAATGACAACTATTACGTACAGTAATCGATCTTCCTCATTCAATTGAATTTGGGGAATCTGGCTTATTAAAATCGAATCTTTCTCTGATAAAGTACTTATTTTGTATGCATATTTGTGCGAACTAGTTTGTGCGTGCTTATGATTTTGATGGCACATGACTTATTGGACTGGATTTGTTTTTGGTCATAGTGTTTTTTTTTGTTCATACTTAATGGATTTTCATGATTGTTTCAGCCTGGAGGAAGCAAAGAAGAGAGAAGGGGTCAAATTTTGGGTCTTACCCACACCGCATTTTTGCTGCAGTTGGATTAAAAAGCGACTTCTTGCTCGGTGGGGGCTTTGTTAATTACGTTTGATTGCTGCTAATTACCTGGGTTATTGCTTATTATCGATTCTTGCTTTAGTTGATGTTAATTGCATGTTGTTTGTTGGGATTTAGAGTGGAGGTGTCCGTACTATCAATTCCTGAATGCATTAAGCGTGAACATGAGCGGAGAAATGGACGCCGACAATGTTTAAATGAACGGAGGAAGAGGAATGAACTGATATGGGTAAGTAATGGGTGGATATGGGTGTAATTTAATTTTATTGCGAGGGTATTTTGGTCTTGTTCTAAAAAAAAAATTCTACCTTGTTTTAAAAAGTAGAACCCTATATATATTATTTTATTTTTTCCGATTGTGTATTATATGTTGATATCAGTTTTTCACTTTCCAAATATAAAAACTACCAGTGGAGATCACCTGTTACATCTATATACTCCCCTCCCTACATCACAAAAATATTTAAACCCTTATTTTATCTTAAAAAAATTTATAAAAATTATATTTATATTACTAACATCTATTTTTATACATTTATAAAATTTTATTTTGAAAAATCATGTTTTAAAATTTGTAATAATTCTATTTTGTTAAATATTGCCATTTTAATTTTTAAAATTTGTAAAACATGGTTTTTCAAAATAAAATTTTATAAATATATAAAAATAGATGTTAGTAATATAAATATAATTTTTATAAATTTTTTTAAGATAAAATAAATGTTAAAATATTTTTGTGGGGTAGGGAGGGGAGTATAGTAGGGCTGGGCAAAATTTGGATCGGACCGGAAATTACGGTCTTTGGATCGGACCGGGATTTTACGGTCCGGTCCACGGTCCAAGAAATTCTTATTTCCGGTTTTCGGTCCAAACCCGGGATCGGACCGGAATTTCCGGTCCGGACCGAAATTGGACCGGATTTCTTATCATTAAAAAAAGAAGAAGAGGTTAATGTGTGTGAGGCGTGCCTCCCTCTCTCCGTTTCACTTTTAGATCTAGGTGTTTTGTGTATATTTTAACAAATTAATGTCGATTTTAGTATAGATTTGGAGAAATCATAAATATTTTAGACTAAGATTGAAGAATCTCATCCCGATTTTAAATCTAGGGTTAAGAAATTTCAATATAAGGTAAAGTTCCGGTCCAACCGGTCTTTACGGTCCGCGGACCGTAAAGACCGGGACCATAAGTTCCGGTCCCGGTCCGATCCGCGGTCCAAGTTCTTAGAGATTACGGTCCACCGGTCTTGGACCGGACCGGAATCTTCGGTCCGGTCCGGTCCGATCCAGACCGGAAGCCCAGCCCTAGAGTATAGGAGGGAGTAGAAGATTTGCACTGAAAAACTACATATATATTGCACATTTTTTGGATTCTTTCCGTCACTTCCCTGCTCAAAAATAGTTAATCCTTGGGATTGCACATTTTTTACATAATATATTAATTTACTTTGTCTTTTTATTTTCTTCATTTTTCCTTTATATATCATCGTAACATTCATTCTTGGTTTCATCTTCAACTTCATTTGTATTTTTGGGTAATTTTCACTTCATTTGTATCTTCAACTTCATTTGTATTTTCGGGTATTAAAACATCTTTTTTTTTGTCACATGTCATGTTTTAGTTAAAAATTTCCCCTCTAAAAAATTTGTCCAATTAATTTTTGTGATCTCATTAAATGATGCTACTTATTTGCAATCATTTTAGTAAGTTTCTATATGTATTTTTTTATTAGGAAATTTTTTTAAAAGATTGTAAAATAAATTACTTTTCAAAACAATGTATTCAATATCAAAAAATATAACATTTTAATAATGTAATTATATATATATATATAGAGAGAGAGCATAGATCATGTGTAAGCAAGTCTTACTGTGTAATTTGTGAGCAAATCTAGAGCGTCGGATTAAGAAGATCAAACAGATGAGATTAAAAGTAACTTGTGAATAGTGATATTATTCGTAGGTACCAAGTGATTATTCGTATGTACATACGTATGAATAATCCTTTGTTGCATACGAATAATTACATTTGTTCATACATACGAATAATTACATTATTATACACGAATAATCGCTTGGTACCTACCAATAATTTCTCTGCTCACAAATTACACCGTAAGGATTGCTTACACGAGATCCAACCTCTATATATATAAAGATCCATGATGAATATTTATGTGCTCTCCTAACTAGCCTATGAGAAGTAATCTTAATCCTAGTAAAAGAGGTTTAACTAAATCTCTATCAAATAATGCAAAAGATATAAACTTAATAAGAAAACAAACTATATCCCTAGGGTAGATAGGAAATACCCATGAGGATTAAATCTATCTAGAAAAGAAAAAAAAAATGTGGCCAATTGATCTTCTCCTTTGATAGATTACATAGGCATATATTGTATAGTGGGCCCAAAAGCTCAATACCTTTGTAACCTATATATATGATTATCAATGAATGGAAACCCTCAAGGAGGATTCTATGATCAGTCTCGTGATCTAACATGGTATCACAGCCTAAGATCCCTCAACCCTAATCTTTTTCCACAAAAAAAAAACAAACACAAACCCTAGCCGCAAAACCCTAATCCCTACCCATCCCCACCGCCGCCACCCCCTAGCGGCGCCCCCCCTCTCCCCCTTCTCGGCAACCCTAGCGGCACCCCCCCCTCTCCCTCACTTTTGATATTGGAGATGATGCCGCCTCCCGCAGCCCACCCCCCACCCTCGCCCCACCTCGCTGCTGCGGCGCTGCTCCTCCCTGATTCCGTCATCCCATCCTGCAGTTGTGACGCGGCCAATGTTCCGCCTGCTCCTGCTACGCATCACGCCTTCTCCTCTATGCAGCCGACATCTCCCAACTCTTCTTGGTACATGGACACTGGTGCCACCTCCCACATGACGAACTCCTCAGGTCACCTCTCATCTATTTCCTTTAAGGGTCCTGCACACTCTATTATCGTCGGCAATGGTGGTCGTCTTGCTACTTCAGAAATTGGCCACGCCAAATTACAGACCCCAACCCACCCACTACACCTTAACGATGTCCTCATTGCCCCAAAGATTGTCAAAAACCTTATCTCTGTCCGTCGGTTCACTACTGACAATAACGTTTCCCTTACGTTTGATCCCTTTGGTTTCTCTGTGAACGATCTTACTACGGGGGTTACTCGAATGAGATGTAACAGCACCGGGGAGCTCTACCCTGTCACACCACCTCCTGTGTCCAGTCAGTCGTGCCCGGTCGCACTCTCGGCATCGTCGTCCAGCCTCTGGCATGCACGCCTGGGTCATCCCAGTCCTGCCGTTCTAGATGTCCTCCGTTCTCAGAGTCTTGTCACCTGTACTAAAGACCTACGCTCTGGTTTATGCTCTTCCTGCCAACTAGGCAAACATGCCAGACTGCCGTTCCAACGGTCTTTGACCTCTACCCTTGCTCCCTTTGATATCATTCATAGTGACATTTGGACCTCTCCTGTGCCTAGCAATGAGGGTCACAAGTACTACCTCTTGTTTCTTGATGATTACACTCATTTCTTATGGGTCTTCCCGTTGCATTTCAAGTCACAAGTGTTTCCTGTCTTTGCCAAATTCCATGCCTACATCAAAACACAGTTCCACACATCCATCAAATGTTTCCAATGTGACAATGGCCGTGAATTTGACAACAAAGATTTTCGCTCTTTCTTTGCCACAAATGGGATCTCCTATCGGCTGTCTTGCCCCTATACCTCCCAGCAGAATGGCAAGGCCGAACGAATCATCAGAACCATAACCAACATGATGCGCTCTCTCCTCTTCCACGCATCTATTCCCCTTCCCTATTGGCCTCACGCCTTATCCACCACCTGTTATCTCCTAAACATTCTCCCATCTACCACCCTTGATCATCGCTCGCCAGGACAGGCCCTCTATTGCACATTGCCTAGGTATGATCACCTTCGTACCTTCGGGTGCCTGTGCTTCCCAAACCAGTCCTCCACTGCCCCGCACAAGCTTCACCCGCGCTCCACTCCTTGTTTCTTCCTCGGCTATCCGTCTGATCATTGCGGTTACCTCTGCCTCGATATCAAGACCCATAAGCTCATTGTGTCTCGACATGTCACCTTCGATGAGTCTCGCTTCCCCTTTGCTTCTCCTACCCCTCCTGTGTCTCATTCTGATTCAGAGTCATCATTCCCACATTTTCTTCTTCCCCAGAGCTCTCCCGGTGCTCCCGTCTCTCCCCCTCCTCCCACACCACCACCCCCTACCACCAGACCACACACCCGCAGCGTCTCCGGTGTTTTCCGACCCTGTCAGATCGTCTCCATGACCACCACACATAGCCCCGCCTCGCATCCACACCCAAACTCCCCCCGCCGCATGATGCCGCGGCCGCAGCAATGCCCCTCCCACACCCGTAGCACACCCCGCTGCCGCGGCCGCGGCCGCCACCCCCTTGCCGCGGCCGCAGCCTAGTGCTGCGCCCGCCGCCACTCCTCCCACCGTCTCCCAATCCCCCCTACCTCCAACCCGAACTCCATCTCCCCTATCCCCACCTCCCACAAAACAGCCCTCCTAGATCTGAATTGGCAGGCGGCTATGCTCGACGAATACAGGGCCCTTACAAAGAATGGTACTTGAGTTCTGGTTCCTCGCCCTCCTGATGCGAATGTCGTCCGATGTATGTGGCTCTTCTGTCACAAGTTCCGCTCCGACGGGACATTGGAGCGCTACAAAGCCCGTCTTGTGGTCAATGGTCGTTCTCAGCAGGTAGGTATTGACTGTGATGAGACATTCAGCCCCGTCGTCAAGCCTGCCACTATTCGAGTGGTGTTGAGTTTAGCTTTGTCACGCAACTGGGCCATTCATCAGCTGGATGTCAAGAATGCCTTTCTTCATGGTCATCTGAATGAGACAGTCTACATGTTTCAGCCACCGGGGTTTGCTGATACTAACCGTCCCAAGCACGTCTGTCTCCTGAAGCGATCTCTGTATGGGCTGAAACAGGCTCCGAGAGTTTGGTTCCAGCGCTTTGCTTCTCATCTGCTACGCCTAGGCTTCATTGGCAGTCGCTCAGATTCATCTCTGTTCATTTATCGCAGAGGCTCAGACACGACCTTTCTCTTACTTTATGTCAATGACATCATTATCACCGCCTCTTCTGATGCTCTTCGGACGTCGATTATTTCGCAGTTGAGTGCCGAATTCGCCATGTCTGATCTGGGTCAGTTATCCTACTTCTTGGGAGTTGCTGTTCAGCGTCATGCATCTGGTCTGTTTCTTTCGCAGAGTAAGTATGCTGCTGAGATTGTCGCTCGGGCTAAGATGGTTAACTGTAATCCTGTAGCCACCCCTGTCGATACATCCACCAAGCTCAGTGCTCATTCTGGTCCTTTGGTTGATGATCCGACATTATACAGGAGCCTGGCTGGTGCACTTCAGTATCTCACCTTCACTAGGCCTGATATCAGTTACGCCGTTCAGCAGATCTGTTTGTTTATGCATGCACCTAGGGAACCACACCTTCAGGCCTTGAAGCGGATCATTCGGTACATCAGCGGCACCCTCGAGCTAGGCACCACGATCACTCCTTCCGCTAAGCTTGACCTTGTTGCTTACACTGATGCGGATTGGGGTGGTTGTCCTGACACACGTCGCTCCACGTCTGGTTACTGTGTCTTCCTCAACGACACACTTGTGTCATGATCAGCAAAGCGTCAGTCTGTCGTGTCTCGCTCCAGCGCTGAGGCAGAATACAGAGGTGTTGCCAACGTTGTCTCCGAGTGCTCTTGGCTCCGCAATCTCCTGCTTGAGCTTCGTTGCCCTCTTCAGAAGGCCACTCTGGTCTACACTGACAACGTCTCCGCCGTCTATCTAGCTAGCAACCCAGTCCAGCATCAACGCACGAAGCACATTGAGCTTGATCTCCACTTCGTCAGGGACAAGGTTGCCATTGGACATGTCCGTGTTTTACATGTTCCGTCCTCCTATCAGTACGCTGATATATTCACCAAGGGTTTACCCAGACAGTTATTCATTGATTTTCGCTCTAGTCTCACTGTACGCCCCCCTCCAGTTTCGACTGCGGGGGTTTGATAGATTACATAGGCATATATTGTATAGTGGGCCCAAAAGCTCAATACCTTTGTAACCTATATATATGATTATCAATGAATGGAAACCCTCAAGGAGGATTCTATGATCAGTCTCGTGATCTAACATCCTTGAACTCGGATTGCTCGACGCGTCTGTTACTGTCATTAGGTCTAGTCGACATCGACTGCTGCACTCGATGTCGAGCTCCCTTCTTCTGCTCGATCTCGATCACTTCACTTCAACTCCGTCGAAATCGATCAGTTCCTCGATGTCGATCACTTCGGTCGATGTCGAGCAATGTGGTCGATCTAAGGTTACGTTGAGTACTCTTCCAGTAGCTTGTCTTTCTTCTCTTGTTTGTACTTAGTTTTTGGGGCTTTTTCTCCAGTCGATGTCGAGCAAGTCAGTCGAGATCGACTGCTCTTTTTTGTTTCTTTGCTTCTCGTTTCGGCTTCGATTCCGCTCCAATTTCTGCACAATTAAACCAAAACTTGTGTAGACCTCTATTTCTTGTAAATATGCACATAATACACAAATTTAAAGTATTCTCAAATCATAATGCAAATATAAGCGAGAAATTGGCATAAAAGATAGACATAAAACATGATCATTTTAGCGGACATCAGTACTCATGATAGAAAGAGATTTAACCTAGGGTTTGGCTCGAGTAGCTCATCTTCACGAACCAGATCGAATTCGAGTGACCATCACAGAGCCGATTCGAGTTACTATTATGGAGGCAGAGGTAGAGGATCCCCATAGAATGATTGAAAACAAAGATACCAACCCTATCATTTTTTGGAGATCAAGGGTACTGAAGTTCGTTAGGAAATATTACCAAGTGGTCATGTGCACTAGCGCTTGCATCCCGACACGTAAACTCAGTGAGATTCCATCATAAAATCAATTGACAATAGGAGGAGTAGTCTACAAGCTTATATACTATGAGCTTGTTTTTGTTCATACTTTCGATGTGGAATTTTTTTCCAAGATCGAGAGTCGGGTCATTTACCATATTTTCCAATACGACGACGCTCGACCTATCCTTGATTGGATTTGCTCCAGCCTCCACCCCTCCAATGTACTCTCCGCTTCTGAACTTTCCCAGTTACGTTTTGCTCTATCCTTGTTCAAATTTCCTCTAATATGGCTCTATTTTTTTCGCCAATTTTAGTTCTGTGTGTTAATTATGTTTGATCAACTATCCATCTGCACATTTTTGTGGTTTAATGTTAAGCTGTTCTAGAGAGAGGGATAACTAGGTGTCGGAGGATTTAACTAGTTCCGATTTTGTTCGGTTGATTGTTATTCAGATTGTTCTGTTGAAATGCAGACTAAAAAAGGGCTACAGGAAGCACGCTTTTATAGTTTCAGTTGGTTGCTATTCAGATTGTTCTGTTGAAATATAGACCAAACATGTTAATCTTCATGCTTTGTGAAGTTGAAAACATAATTAGCACGAAAGCATTGATCATGAAGTATCTGTGGATAGAACTTTCGCGGTAATGACTAATGATTTCCTTTAGTGTCATTGGATTTTATGGCTCAGTCTAGGAAAGCATTTCTTATTCTTTATGAGGTATTAATCAGATAGTGTTGAATTATGGAAGTAAGAAAAAAGGGCTAAAGGAAAATGTGATTCCGTTTTCTGATCATGTAGTTTGATCCTTTTCCTCTCCTCTGCTTTAATGATTTTATTTTTATTTCTTTTGCTTCATATCTTCAAGTTTTGAATACTCTAATCAATGTTTTAAATTCTTAAGTTAGTGTTTCCATTAATATTCTTTGGCTTTCTTAACTTCAGTCGTTTCACGATTGAATATTTTCTGATTTTACTTCATACTTACTCACCTTTGTTATCTCCTAAAAATGGACCTAACTTTGTAGAATATGTTGCTTTCTTCTTCTTCTTTTTTTTTCACACGATTCTTACATGCTCCTCTAAGTTTGTTTCATTGGACTATGAACTTATTATAGTGTGGATTTCATTGTTCAGATATGAAAAATTTCTCATGGCCCCCTACATAGCATATAAGATTTAAAATTTAACATAATAAATAATGTCTCGTGCACAGCGCGAGAATGCCGTTCTAGTTGCATTATATAGACTATACATAGTTTGTATATTAAAATTTATTATACTAATAATAATCGGAATTGAATACTACTCCCTCTGTTCGGCAAAACATGTCGTTTACTATTCACGCACGCTTTTTTAGAATGATAAAACCTATATAAAATATTTATTTTTAAATAATTTTTTTTAACAAGTTTGTACTTATTAATAATAACTACGAAATTGTTAAAAAAATTATAAAAAAACTAGATATTTTATATAGTTTTTATCCTCTAAAAAAGCGTGCATGAATAATAGTAAAGTGACATGTTTTGCCGAACGGAGGGAGTATTAGTTAGCATCAACTTGACTTTATAATTTATTAGTATGAGTATTGCAACTTGCGTTGTATATAAAAATATATATTACTATTACAACATTAATTATTTCTTTTTAAATAAACATTATCAAACAAAAGGGTACTATAACAATTTTAGTTGAACATGTATACGTAGTCCACCATTAAAAATTAGCGTTTATGACTCGTCGGGTTGACCCGAGCCCCGTAAAATGGGTTTTGGGTCGGGTTAGGTTTCAAGCTTTCAGCATGATTTGGTCGGCTTCTGGTCAATGTCATTGTTTGGGATGCATCGGGTTGGATCGGGATTTTGTTTCAAGCTGTCGGTGCGTGTGACAGACCAATCTGATTACGATACATGTCACCACTATACTAGTGGTTTGAAGTTTTGGGTGGTTTCGAGTCGTAGACTCAAGGGTTTTGTGTAGAATCTACTTGGGTATTTTTGTTTTTTAGATATATTGGTTCAAGTTCTTTTTGGGTTTGGTTTGATACTAGTGGTTTGAAGTGTTGGAGAGTGGGATACAGGCTACGGATAACCTCGGGTTATATCTTGGTATTCCGATTCTCCATAAAAGAATCAAGGGCACTGATTTTGATCACATCTTGAATAATTTCTCTAGGAAGCTGGCCGGTGGAAATCTAACTCTTTGAGCTTCGCTGGTAGGATTACCTTGGTGAGATCGATGCTTGGATCGCTGCCCGTTTATAGCATGGGTGCCTTGATGTTGCCGATTGGGGTGTGCAAGAGGATGGACAACTTATGTAGAAGATTTATTTGGGGATCCACTGAGGCCAAGCGGAAAGTGCATAAAGTTGCGTGGAATGAGATCCTGAAGACAAAGGAGATGGGAGGCATGGGGATCAAATCTATGGAAGAACTTAATCTTGCTATGGTGGTTAAACTCGGTTGGAGTTTCATCATGGGTGATCAAGGTGTTTGGAGGGAGGTGCTGACAGGTAAGTATATTGGTTCGGCTTTGGAGAGTTCTGCTGGGGCCTCCCATATCTGGAAAGGGATCCGAAGGGGTTTGAGCGAGGTGGTGAACCCTAGAATTCGATGGAATCTAAGGAACGGAGAGAGCATCGACTTCTGGAAAGACAGATGGATTACAGATGTGCCGCTCTGTGAAGCTGTCGAAGCTTATGTGGAAGGAGAGAAGCCCGTGTTTGTTGCTGATTTTTGGAGCAGAGGTAAAGGGTGAAACTGGGATGCTCTCGGTGTGCTCATCCTGCCGAGCTTGCTCCTGAAGATTTTTGTTGTCTCGGTCACGGAGGGTGACGACCTGCCCTGCTGGAGGTTCACCAAGGATGGGGAGTATACTCCGAATTCGGGCTATGCTGCTATCGCTAATTGGAAGGAGTCGAGGGACAACGACAGAGGATTCTTCAAGTCCCTATGGAATTTCCGTGTCTATGAGAGAGCTATGACCTTTATTTGGTTGATGAGTAAGGGTTGGGTGCTCACGAACGAAGAACGAGTTCGTCATGAATTCGGTATATCTTCTCTATGCCCTATTTGCAAAAGTGCTGATGAATCTTTAAGTCATCTCTTCAAAGAGTGTGGTGCTGCTAATTCGTTTTGGATGCAGATCTCGATCCTCAGGGAGAGTGATGATGCCCATAATCTTCCCGTGAATATCCTCTCAACGAAGAAGCTGGAGAGTGGAGAGGACTGGAGTGTTGTCTTCGCCGTCGCTGTCTGGATGAATTGGAAGCGAAGAAACGCTGTTGTGTTCCAGGGGGATGCTGGCCCTCCGATCACCATGAAGCGTTGTATAGGAGTCGTGGAAGATTACCGAATAGCTATGGAGAGAGCGGGAAGGGGGTTGGAGTATAAAGAGAAGAGAAAGATTGATATCAAGTGGGAGAGACCGCCTACCGATTGGGTCAAAGTTAACTCTGATGGAGCCCTGCGTGGCGACTTCCGCGCTACCGCCGGAGGTGTTATTAGGGATGCAGGCACTAGGTGGGTGGGAGGTTTCGCTTTCAATATCGGGCGTTGTTCCGTTCCCATGGCGGAATGTTTGGGGATGCTCAAGGGGCTGGAAACGGCCTGGGACATGGGGTTCCGGAAAGTGATTATAGAAGTCGACTCGGAGATGGTGATTAGTATGATGTCAAGGAGGATCAAGTCGTCGCACCCGTTATTCAGCCTGGTGGAATCCTACAATGGCTTCGTTTGTAGGGATTGGTCGATCCAATTTCGTCATGTGTATCGGGAGGTTAACTCGGTGGCCGACGCCATCGCCAAGTTCACTTTTGGGTTACCGTTAGGCTGTCATTTTCTCGATAGGCTGCCGGACTGTTTGCTTTCTTTCCTTTCGAGCGATGAACTAGGGGTCCTTGTTTCCCGCCAGTGCATTGTGTAATTTGTTTTTTTTGTTAATCTAAGGCGGGGAGTTTCCTCCCCCTGTTTCCGCATAAAAAAAAAAAGCAGGTTAAGGTCACTCACGAGTTTGATTACTTTTTGTTTTCGAGTTGCGTCATTAAGATATTCGTTTTTTCCCCTCTCTCGGGTGTCAACTAAGTTCAAGATGCTCAAAATATTGAACAAATCTAGTTGAGCTTTTTGAATCGGGCCAAATCTTGCTAGGTCTACTTATATATAGCACAACATGAGATTATCCAATACTTTCAATTCATTGACCTAAGGAGCTAATCCATTTTCTGCAAGATAGAAATAGATTTTAACACATTTTAATATTATTTGTCTTTTTTTTTTGATAAGAAACCGTTGAAAAAAGTGAAAAAGGCTCACAATTCTTTCAACGGGGGCCATCGTGATTGGCCTAATTGGCCCCGGTAGGTTTGTAGTCTGGATGGTTTACACTGTGTTGCTCAATTAACCCCGTTCGATACTTTGATGAGTTGATAGTTTTTCGGACGTTAAGTAAAACTTGATGAAGACATTTTTTTTTTGAACAGAAAAGAATTTGGTTGTTGCAGACAGCAACTAACCAAGAGCATCCCGAAGGATGTTGCTGCTTAGCACAGCGTCGGAAGGAATGTGTGTGCCAGAATAAGAAAGTCTAAGATGGGAGAGGTAGTCCGCAACACAATTACCTTCACGGAATGTATGATTAATCCCAATTTCAGAATAGCAATGGAAAGATAGAAGGCAGTCCGATAGAATCATATCGATCTCACCGACATTAGAGCTTCCAGTTTTTAAACTGTTAATGATGGTAAGATTGTCACCTTCTATTATTAGTTTCGATAAGCCCATCGAGGAAGCTTTAAGTAAGCCTTTCCAGAGGCCGAAGCACTCAGATCCAAGAATGGAGGGAATCGCAGAAGAGTCGGCCTCAGAGAAGATAACAGATCCAGAGGAGTTGCGGATGATAAATCCGTACCTGGAAGAGGAGTCAGTTGGTGAAAAAGAGCCGTCAAAATTAAGCTTATACCAGCCGATTGGGGGTTTCTTCCACTTACAATGTTTCCTGTTTGCCTTTGAGTTGGTATACTGCGTTGTAGTAGTTGTAGGATCGGAATCTTGTTCCTTTGCACAGTTCCAGTTGTAAATGTGGTCCTTTATAAATGAGATAATAGTTTGTGTGTTTAGAGTGATGTTGTCAAATGTTTTTTTGTTCCTGAAGAACCAAAGAGACCACCAAGCAATAGCCAGGGTGGAGAACTGAGCTAGCCCAATGGAATGTCGAATACTTATTATATTTGTAAATAAATTTGTATTTTGGTTACTAATAAATGTTAAGGTGTTGGCTATGGAGGGAGACAGATGTTGGATAATTGTTTTAGCAATTGGGCAGCGAAAGAGTAAATGGTCAGTATCTTCATAACATGAATCACAGCAGGGGCAATTAGTGGGAATGCCCATACCGCGGGATGCTAAGTAGCTAGTAGTAGGTAAACCGTTTTTTGTAATTCGCCAAAGAAAGTCTTTTACTTTTGGAAGGCAGTCCAATTTCCAAATCCAGTCGAAATCCGAGGTAGTGTGGTGTTTGTTTTTATGGAGCATGTCGATGGCAGACTGCGTCGTAAACCAGCCGTTTTTACTAGCAGTCCAGTATAATCTATCTTGTATTGTGTTACGTGGAATAGGTGTTTGAGCAATATTGGCGATTGTTTGAGGTGGTAGATAAGGTAGGATACTAGTGTGAAGTTTGTTTATGTCCCACTCTTTATTTGTAGTAATGAAGTCATTGACTTTTAGGTTTCGGTCGATGTTAGAGACATTTGTTGCAGTGGTCCATAGAGGAGCGTGACCAAACCAGAGGTCATTCCAGAAATTTATGGAGTGTCCATTACCAACAGCCCAACGGAGACCGTTCTTAAATATATGAAGAAGCGAAGTAAGTCGTCGCCATTGCCAGGAAGAGTTTCCTTTTCGGGTGTAATGGAGAATGTGGTCAGATTTTAGATACTTATCGTTGATTAGACGGACCCAAGGATTACGAGGCTCTGCTAAAATCTTCCACAAGAGTTTTAGTTGAAGAGCTATGTTCATGTCTTCAGAAGAACGAAGACCAAGGCCCCCATTACTCCGGGATTTGCAGACTTCGAACCAGCTGATAAAAGGTCGGTGTTTGGGGCCTTTGTTCCATAGGAAGAGTCGATTTATTCGGTCAAGTTCTTTGTGGATGGCAGAAGGTAGAAGGAAACATTGCATTATATGGAGAGGCTTTGCTGCCAGGGTTGATTTGATAAGGGTTAACCGTCCGGCCCGGGAGAGATTACTCGATGTCCATCTGTTTAGTTGATTTTTTGCGGATTCAATGAGATAGTTGAAGGTGTTGGTGGTGACCTTTTTTGTGATAATAGGGCAACCTAGGTAGATGCCAAGATCCGTAGTTGTGTGAATTCCCAGTTCGTGTTGTAGCATTAGCTTGGTATGATTTGGTACATTGGTTGTTGTCTGGAACAAAGATTTATGGAGATTAATTTTCTGGCCAGAGTAGGAGCTGTAACAGGTTGTAATGTTGTTTATTTGGCCGCAGGCTGTCTTGGTTGCTCTGGAAAAGATGATGATATCGTCAGCAAAAGCCAGAAAGGGGATTCTTTGGCAGTTGCGGGATGGGGCGACACCGACATGACTTTGCGGCTGATTGCTAATGTTTTGCAGTCCCCTAGCAAGAACTTCAGAGACCAGTAAAAAAAGGTAAGGTGATAGTGGATCCCCTAGTCGGAGACCTTTGTGTGGTGTAAAGATTTCAGTCGGTTCATTATTAACTAACACAGAGTAAGAGACAATGGTAATGCATTCTTTTATCCAATTAATAAATTTGTTAGAAAAACCGAAGCAGTTCTTAACTTCAAAAAGGAAATCCCAGTTTACCATGTCAAAAGCTTTTTCCATATCTAGTTTAATTGCCATCCAACCATTATGACCTTTTTTTTGTTGGAATGAGTGGAAAATTTCATGGGCAATGAGGATGTTGTCCTGGATTGCTCGTTTGGCAATAAATGCACTTTGGTAGGGATGAATTAGGTGTTTCAAACAGACTCGAAGTCTAGTTGCTAGTATTTTTGAGATAATTTTATATAGAGTAGAGCAGAGGCTAATAGGTCTAAAGTGAGATGTAGTTGTTGGTTTGTCTAATTTGGGTATAAGAGCTATGAAGGTATGGTTTATCTGTTTTAGAATTTTCCCACTTGTGAAGAAACCTTTGATTGTTTTAATGACGGAGGGACCGACGATATGCCAGTAGCGTTTGAAGATACCCGCAGGGAAGCCATCCGGGCCAGGTGATTTGTCATTTGCCAGGCTAAACACTGCGTGTTTGATTTCAGAATTAGTAACTGCCCTTGTGAGCAACTCATTATGGGTGTATGAGACATCCCGGGTTATGTGCTGGAGCAGGGGGCATTGTTGGTGGACTCATTGTGGTGCCGAGAAACGGGTGATGAAGGAGGAGTTAATCTTAGCATGAATATCCGATTCATTGGTGAGTAAAGAGCCGTTAGATGATTGAAGGAATTTAATTATGTTTCTGTTTCGTCTGCCTGTAGCAATACGGTGAAAGTATCTTGAGTTAGTGTCAGCAGCTTTTAGGTGGGAGCGCTTAGCTCTAAGAGCCCAGTATGTAGTTTGAAAATTGAGCATTTTGTTATATTTTCCTAATAGACGCTTTTGTTTCCTGTCTATTTATTGGTCATAATGCTGTAAGAGTTGATGTTGGAGTTTTTGAAGTTCCTTTTCTGTTTTGGACAGTTGGGAAGGGATATTCCCCATGGTCTTTCTGCACCATATTTTACTTTTGATTTTGAGAGATTGTAGTTTCTTGACTAACTTGAAAAGTGCAGAACCAGAGGGGTCAATTCGCCAAGCTTGGAGGACCAGATTTTCGTAGTCTTTTCGTTTACACCAGGCCATCTCGAACCTGAAGGGTAGCATTGGAGGTCTACAATTTTCAGTGAGCTCAAGTGTGATTTGAGCATGGTCAGAAGTGGTGAAGGGATGATTTTTGGTGGTAAGATAAGGTAGTTTGCTAAATATATCCTTATGAACAAGAATCCGATCAAGTTTTTCGTAAGTATTGTCAGGGCCCATTATTTTTTTACGCCAGGTGTATTGGTTGCCACTAGTAGGTAAGTCTATTAAATCATGATTGAGTAACATATTATTAAGTCTTTGTAGTCGGTAAGGAGGCAATATCGAACCTCCCAATTTATCAGAATTGACTAGAAGTTCATTGAAGTCACCCATAATAATGAAAGGGGTAGAGTGAGAGTGGATACTTGTTAGAACTTCATCCCAGAATATGGGTTTGTCTCTGTCATTGGGGGGAGCATATATAAAAATAATGAGAATAGAAATATGTTTTGTGCAATATTGAGCGATTATATATCTCTTATATGATGATATGATATCAAAAGTTTCATTATGTAAGTGCGAGGATTTCCAGTAGAGAGCTAAGCCTCCCGAAAGCCCCACGGAGGGACAGAAGTGAGAATGATAAAATCCTGCTTTGAGCCAGAAGCAGTTCTTTGGTGGATTTTGGAGCTTGGTTTCAGCCAGAGCCAAAATGGCAATGTGCTCAGTTTTACACGTAGTGTCAATTTCAGTCCAGATGTTTTTCCTAGCCAGACCACGCACGTTCCAGAAACTAATCTTCATGGGATAACATATTTTTAAATTGGGTGGTGATGAGTTTTAGCAGAGATAAACTCAAGCTAGAAGAAGGTGATGGGGTGAGAAACCCCTTGGTTGTGAATGCAGAAGATAGCTTGTAACATTCAAAATTATTATAAATCAGTGGTAATGTAGAGGTTGTAATAAGATGAGCAGAAGAGAGTATTAATCTGTAGTGTTGTAGTTTTGATAAATTAACAGCTTTGTGATGACTGTAAAGCCAGTTAACCGGGTGGGAAGGTATAATATAAATACAGTTTGGTATACAAACCAAAATACATAAACATTTTTCATAAAGTAAGGGTGTGTGAGTTGGTTTTGTTGAGTAGCAAGTTGGTGAGCACCGAAGCCAAGTAAAATTGGCTGTAACAAGGTTAATCAAAGATGCCCGAGATGAGGTTTGGAACCTGAAACCCTACAAAATAAATATATAAACATATAGAGGCAGGTAAGTAGCAGTTGTGTGTTCAACTAGAAAGGCCTTTGAGCTTAACTGTTGTTGATCAAATGTAAGTGAGTGGAGCTTGTAGATTTTAGCAAGAGATAACCTGAAGACTCCAAGGCAAAGGAAACTGTCTGTAATCCACCAGATGATCCGAGAGTGTTGGAGTAAAATAGCAATGGTTTGTCCTCGTAAAGAAAACAAAGGAATATGAGTATGGAAAGGTTTGTGAGTTGAAGTAATCTTTGTAGATGCTTTTGTATAATAATTAAGATCAAAGTATTTGAAGTAGGTAACATGATAGCAGAAAGATAATTTCATAGCATAACTTGGTACACAATCAAGCTGATACACTAGAATTACAAAGGAAAAAGGCCGTAGCCAGTTCCAAATCAGCCATAAAACAGAAACATTAAGGTTGGAGTAGTTCATGAGATACATCACAAAATACATAGATTCATCATAAGAAATCCTCCAGGCTGTTGTGGAGTCATGGCAGGGGTGGAAGTATTTTACAGTGGAAGGAGTCAAAAGGTGCAGGTAGCACTGTGCCAATGGTAGGAGTCCAAAGAACAGACCAGGAGGATTAGCTATCATGAGATTAATTGTGAGTTTTGCTCCTCTTCAGAGCAGAGCTAGCGGTATCCTCATCCCCGCCCAAACCTTTGCGCTTAATCGAATCCGAGGTGGACGGTTCCTTGGGTGGCATCTCCATAGTGGAGAGCATCTTCACAACTGTAGAGGTTGAATGGATGGAGTGAAAAGAAGGGTCGGAGAGGGCCTCAGAGGTGGCAACTAGGCCGGCCTGCAGATAATCCTCGGCCCCTTCCTCAAGATACTCATAGTCATCCAGCTCATGTGAGAAATGGGTCTCCTCATCCAACTCAAATTGAAGACAAGGCAAGACCTCGGAGTCGATTTCAGCGCCAATATCATCAAAGGCTTCAGGGTCAGGGAGAGCACCACAGATCTGCATGTTGTCATCATTAGAGGTGTGTGGTATTGGTGAGATAGAGATAATGCCAAAGGAGATCTCAGGCTGGAGCACCAGCTGCTCAACTGCACCAGCCACCAAGGGCAGCCCAACAGATGAGACAGAGTGAAACAAAGTGGGAGCCTCAGGGGGTGCAGGAGCAACAGTGGTGAGTGGCACAGAGAGCTCAGGAGCAGCCTCAGAAGGAGAATCCTTAGAGTCTTTGGAGGAAACAGAAGAAGCAGATTTTGTTTCAAAGGAGATGGAAACTCCTCCTTTACCAGAGATATAGGGTTTGTTTGCAAATGCTATAATGGGGTTAGGCAATTTGGCAGTTTTACCATGCTTAAGAACCTTAATCCAGCCAGATTCGCTATCCGGGTCAGGGAACAGGTGGGGCCTTTTGATAGTGATTTGAATTTTCTTAGGTTTGGAGCCCTTGAGAGGACATTGATTGAAGAGGTGAGAAAGAGCACCACAGTTTCCACAACCACTAGGAAACTCTTCAAACCAAACCACATAGGTAGTGTATTCATTAGGTCTGGTGGGCACAATGATGGTGCTGGAGAATGGGAAAGCAATATCCAGGTTAATGCACACTCTTGTGAAGCGCACATTTGGGTCGACAAAGGGATCCACCCTAACAAAAGAGCCCAAGTTGTTATGCTCGACAATAGTTTTCAGGGTATTGGGGTTCTTATATGCCTCAGGGAGGAGGGTGAATCGGACCCACATGTCGATGGCTGTGGAATTGGCCGTAGCAGGGTCAAAAGTGGGTGACCAGGGGCGGAGAATAATGAGTTGGCCGTAGATATGGTATGGACGCTCTTCCCAAATACGAGCCAAATCACCAGGGCAAGAGAAGTGAATCTCAAACCAGTAATTTGGAAGATCGTAGATGGAGAAATCGCCAATGAAACCCTTCTAGTCCGCTTCTAGTTTAGCTTGAATGCTAGTAAACTCAATGGGGGACCCAAAAATCCGACCAAAGAGAATGCAGCTGGGATCGGTATTACGTATAACAGTGGTTTTGGATAGCTGATTATAGAAAGCTTGTAGGTCCATTTTCCCTTTGCCCTTGTCCTTGGGGGGCTTGGAGGGAGGTTTTGTAGTTGGGGTGTCGCTGTTCAGCTTCCCCTTGGATTTAGTGGAATGGGTGTCGCTTTTCAGCTTCCCTTGAGTTAGGGTGGTAGGTGGTTTGGGAGGGTTACTCCCAGATGGGTTTCTATTGCTGGAAGTGGCCATCAGCCAAGAACACAGACAGACACCGAGCAAGATGAGGATTAGAGAGGAGATTTAAGAGAGAGAAGAAGAAGTAGGTGTGAGCAATAAATGCATCAGCAAAAAAGATTTATAGAGGTGCACATACACTGAAGCTCCAACCCAGAAAATGGGAGCAACAGAGACACGAGGGTGGAAGAGGACATACCTGTCATCCCAGAGGGGGAAAAGCAAACCATACCGTAGCAGAAGAAGTACATCGGAGGTAGAACAGCACAGTGAGGCCGAGAACGAAGCAAGCCCAACTCCACAAGCCACCAAGGGGACGGAATTATCATTTTGGAGGGGTTGATTTGACCTAACAGTGTAAAGAGGCCAACACCCAGAAGAAACCCTAGATTGAGTAACGAGATCGAGATCTGGCTTGAGACTCAGATGGATAAGAAGAAAGTCAACTATCCATCCAAAGCAAATGATTGAAGCCAGAAATCTAGAGGATGAGTCAGAGATTGAGACAGATTGAGTGCGGAGGGATCGCCGTACAAGGCTCTCAAGCTAGAATTAGGGGAAAATCCGAACGAAAAGCAATCATAGATCAGAAGTAGGTTTAAATTAGTAGGATTGAAGAAGATCCAAATCCAAAACAAGAAGGATTTGTTGTTGATTAGCAAAGTATTGTCACTGAGGAATGGATTGATTTGAAGCAGGCTTTTAGATTTGCAGGATGGCTTTTCAGTTGAGCGTATTTGGGTTTTCTGGGTTTGGAAGGGTGAATTAGGGGCGCGTGCCTTTTGAGGTTTTTGGGTTTCTGGTTGGCCATGAAGATACTTGAAGAAGACATTGGTAAGCTATCTATGACAAAGAGCAAATTTGTAACTAATTAATTTAATATTACTAATTAATTTAATATTAAGATTTTCGAATAATAGATACATCCAGTTAGACCTGTCAAACAGGTCATTCGAGTCGGGTTCAGATCGGGTCACTTCGAATCCCGGGTAATATGAGTCCCAGGTAATATGAGTTTCGGGTATTTCCGAGTAGAATCAAACCCGGGTTTAACCGAGTTTCGAGTCATTTCGGGTCGATTTCGGGTTGGTCAATTTTTTCCTTTTTAAATTAAAAAAATCATAATTTAATAATTTTGCGATAAATTTAAAAATCTAAAATTAAAAACATTGTTCATAAGTTCTAGTGCTTGTAATTATATACTATATCTGATCTAAAATATTTGATTTTTATTATTTCTCGTAATTTTTAATAAAATGTAATAATATATAAAATATCAAAATTTTAAATATTTTATTAAAAATTTGATATTCTATATATTATTACATTTTATTAAAAAAGTTGATTTTTTTATTATTTCTCATAATTTTTAATAAAATGTAATAATATATAAAATTTCAAAAAAAAATTTAAAAAAATTTCATGCAATTAGTAATATGCATAGAATTTTATTTTAATATTTTAATATTTTTTAGAATTTTTATTTTGACGGAGTATTACACAATACAAATAAATATAAAAGTTGATTTAAAAATGAAAAATCAAGTGATTATAATTATAATATATAATAAATTGAAATCTCCATAAAAAAAAATTTAATCATATATAATTATAAATACACCGGGTTAATCGGGTCACCGGGTCTATTGGGTAAATCGGGTTCGGGTCAGTAATTTTCCGGGCGTTCAGGTCGGATCAACCGATCATGATCTGCAACCCTGCAACCAACTTCACAGGTACAAACAACAAAAACAATTGATGAGTTGAAAACTATAGTCATAACATAAAAACTACTGTAAAAACTTGGATCAGAACAATTGGCTTCAATCATCAGGGGAAATGAGCATCACAACCAAGACTTGATAATTAGATAATTACATAAACAAATTTAGGAGCATCTGAATGCAAGAACCACATAAACGTAAATGGTCTAGCCAGAATCTCAGCTACATTTCATTTCGGCAACGTACAGCGCTGAAAACGCTATCGAAGATACAGCGCATCAGAGACTCTAATTTATTGCCTTCAATTCAACAACACAGCATCCATATCATATAAAGTTTAAAGCATTTCGAAGCAAACTTCAAAAATGAGTTGATCAAGGGGCTCAGAGTGTAAGTATATAATAGCATCAACAAGCTTTATAGCTTTCATAGTTTGATGGTATAAATTCATTCATCAATGCCACAAAATCAATCAATTAAAGAAAAATCAGAAGTTGCCATTAAATAGTTAAGTTTGACGGATCAGAACATAGGCTTGAATACTCAGAGAGTATTAAATCGCTCAGTTTAATCAGATTCGATCATCTGGGGAAAAAAGTCCTCACTTCCATGTCAAATTTTATTAATCGAAATATATAAACTACCCTAAACTCTAATGAAAAGGATCAGTTTATTGGCTTGGATCTCTCTGGAAGAGAGAACAAATGTCGCACAATTTATTCAGCTTCGATCATTTGGGGAAAAAATCATCACATCCAATTTTGGCTCCATACAATTCAAAATCTAAGGAATCTAATTTTGGGGAAAAGGTAAAAATTTGCTAAAATAAAGATGGATCAGCACATTGGCTTGGATACTCTTTCAAGAGTAAAATCGCTCAGTATAATCAACTTCGATCATCTGGGGAAATAGTCATCATTTCCATCTATGAACATTGCAAAATCATAATCAATTTAGAAAAATCTAAATATATGAAATTGGGGATTAAAAATCTGATATCGGAGCATCTGAATGCAAAACCATGTGGATGATCTGATGGTACTGCCAGAATCTCTAGCTCCAACTATGTCGGCAACGTACAGCACCGAGCGCACTACAGATTTTAGTGACTCAGAGACTCTAATTTGTTACCTTTCTAATCGCCCTAAATCCATAATATTTAACATAAACAAACTAAGCCAAAATTCCAAAGCAGATCTATCACGTATCGAATAATCAACACATGTGCCATCTCCTAATGAGCTGAAACTCCAACGAATAACAATAAAAGAAGCACAGAACAGGGTAGAGATGGAGCTGCTTATCTAAGTCCATTAGCATTCAAAGCAAGACACGGCCTTTATGAAAAAGGATTCCCAGCTTTGCCAAGATGGACTGAAAAAACGCTAATTACTCACAATTGCAGGACAAATCGTAAGGGGGTCACAAATTGATGGAAAATAGGGAACGAGGGATGAAGCGAAATTGAGAGCAAGAGGGGGGGAATGTTGGAGCGGCGAGGAAGGTGAAGAGGGGTGTACAATTAGGGTTAGGGTTTGGGAGATTGGATCCACGATGTGTAAAACTAAGGGAATTGGGATATTTATAAGATCCGGAACGTGGAAACGGAGGCGGCTCTTGTGGAATTTGATAGGCTCGACCCTAATTTGAGCACATCTAGGGTTGGGTTTAAGAATAATTGGGCTGGGCCGGGCTGATTGTGGCTTGATTGGGCCAAATACTCACTCTCAATCTATAAGTTGAATGAAAACTTTTTGGAACTTGGAAGGTTATATAAGATATATAACTTTGCTTTCGTAAAAGGTATTTGCACTCCGAAATAACTAGGGCTTAATCGAATAGAAATTGAGGTAGATAATCTCACCGTCATTAAATTTTTTAAGAATAATGAAAATATATTTGGAATATTGACATGATTATCTCCGACTCTTTATTTCACCTCTAGTCTTTTCTATAAAGACAATCTGGGGACAGATAAGTTGTCACTAAGATGACACGGTTTATGTCTTGAATCACCCATGCATATTCGACCTCATTTGCTATAATGCTCTTAGTTGGCAAATATTTCACCCTTAATCCTTAATTGTTAACCGAAACATTTTCCTATCAAATAAATAAGTTGAACTCTTTTTGGCATGTTTGCAAATGGCAAGCATGTGTTATTTTTACAATCAACAATGAACTAAGCCGTTAGATTTCGGGATTCTCGATTAGATAGTGTAAAAATGATAGTAATAACAGATTTATTTTATTTTTATAGTATAATGTTAAGATCTAACTTATAACACAAAAGACATCCCCTTATATTATCTATATTATTTTTTTACCTCATATCTGATTTGAGATAGAGCAAATGACGGTTTTAGCCTTTGTGTTCTTTGAGCCGCCCATTGAACACAAAGGTCAAACCGTTATCTCCACCATTATTGTTTTCATGATAATTGATTCTTAGTTAGTTGAGTATGGGAACCATGTCTCATTGTCAAAAAATAGATCTCGAAACAAGCTGAATTGAAACTCAAAACTATCCATTTTAAATTTTAATTATTAACCTTTTAAGCAATTTTCAAACCACGTATTTATTTTCGTAGACTTAGTGTACATTTGATTCCAAATATCAGTAATTATCCAATCGGCCAACTTGAGATAATCGGTATGAAAGGTAAAGGATTGCTCAATGTTGATGTGTACATTGGACTGAAATCCACGATTTCTCAAGTCAACTGTGAACTAAGGGACTATTGGACAAGAAACAACCGTTAACCCTTGTATTGTTTGGCAATACAAATAGTTTTTTCTGAGTAGTTTTTTCAGAGCTTTTTTATTTTAATATTTTATAATTTTAAATGAAACAAAGTTAAAATTATATTTTAATTAACATTTTGAAATTGAATTTTTAAAAGCTACACCCCAAACTTTTTAGAGTTTTTCTTTTTATACAAATAAATCTATTTATTTCATCAGTTAGTTTATTCAGCTACCCTATCAGTTAAGGTTATCATACACATTACTAGCTTTTCAAGTTTTCAACGGTGTAATTAAACATATTTTACACAATTAACCATTCAGTTTCACCTACACATTCAACTTCAGCTACCCATTCAGCTTCAGTTACCATACACACCCTAAATTTAAATATTATATGAAAAATGAAATAAAATCTAATCTAAATCTAAATAAATTTTAAGGGCTCGTTTGGTTTAAATTTTGAAAAGGTAAAAGGAAATAAAATGAATGTAGTTAATATATACACCTATTTTAAGGGCTCGCTTGGTTTACATTGTTAAAAATTTTAATCATTATTTTCTCCTCCCAACTTTTCATACAAAATTAATTTTATTCCTCCTTAGTTCAATCACTCGTTTGAAAATGAGTAACAATATCTCTTATACTCATCTAATTATTACTCTTTCTATCTTATTTTTCATGCAGAAAATAATAATTTTCTTTTATCTAGATATGTTTTTCTGTATAAATTTATTTTTATTATGTTTATCTTGCATGCTCATACTAAACTGGCCCTAAGTTTGTAAGCAAGGGTTTGTAAGCAAGGGTATGGCGAAGGCCTCCAAAATTCCCTTAGTATAAAGGTTGTGTGCAGGTCTTTCATTAATAACACATAAATTCAATATTTATACATATCTTTTATTATATATAATAAAGGAGAAGTCGGTTGAGACACATGACGACTTCTTCTTAATAGTAGTCATATAAACCAATCATAATTTTTTGAAATAATTAATATATATGTATAAGATAAAATTTATTCTAACTCTATTTAATCAATATATCTATACATGCATAAGATAAAGTCTGATCTAATTTCATTAGATATGAATATTAGTCGTATGAACCAATCACAAAATTTTGGAATAATCAATATATGCATAAGATAAAATTTTATTCTAACTCTATTTAATCAATATAACTATATATGCATAAGATAAAATTTGACCCAATTTAATTCGATATGGATATATTTTTAGAAGATATTAACCAAATTTCATTAGATATGGATATTAGTCGTATGAACATATCACAAAATTTTGAAATAATCAATATATGCATAAGAAAAAATTTTTAGAAGATATTAACCAATTTTAAATACTATTATATAAGATAAGATTTTACCTATCGCTATATATGAATATATTTTTAGAAGATAATAATTTTATCAATATGGTCATATTAATTAAATAACTTTATCAATATGAACATATTTTTAGAAGATAAAAGGTTTTGACAAAACTCATGAAATTCAATTTTTGTTAATATATTTTTTCTAAAATTATTTTGATATGGATATAATTTTGGGAGAGTTTAATCACAATTTTTCAGGGAAGATCTATCGCTTTTGTGAATAAAGAAATAAAATTTTCCTATCTTGAAGGTATTGATATATTCATGAGATATATTTTTGGATTTTATACATATATAATTATGGATAGATTTGTAGATTTTGACCTATATATAGTTTAGAATTAGATTGTTAATGTTATTTCACAAATGTTGACGTCTTGTCCCTTCTTTTGGTGTTGTTATTTACGACTTTATTTACGATTGCAATTTTGTTAAGTATCTTTGCTAGAGATATAATTTTTACCAACTTTTTATCCAACGGGTTTTAATACAAAGTTTACTTAAATTCAAAAAAATTGAAAGAATAGATATAAATTGATTTCGTCTCATTTAATTGTTATTTTTAAATGGGCAAATTGTGAAAAATAGCATGAACTTTAGAGGTAGTTGCGTTTAATGGCATGAACTTTTAAAATTTTAAAAATAATCACCAACTTTTGTTCTGGTTGCAATAAGTGGCACATCTATTGTTTTTTTTTTAAATATCACCTCTTATTAACATTCTTTGTAGGAAAAAAAATCATCCAATTTTCAATTTTAAAAAAATGCCCATATTTCATTTTTAAAAACAATCCATTTTTATTTTTAATTTTAAAAAATATAATTTATTTTATAAAACACTTCTTTTCCCCTTTTTTCTTAAAAGAATACACTCATTATTTACACCCGGTTAAAAAAATAACTAATTTTATTTTCTCCATAAACTCAATTTTTTTAAACTCGGTTTAAAGTGAAAAATGAGTGTCTTAAAAAGATACAAATTAATATCACAATTATATTTTTAAAAAACTGATGTTTTTTTGAAAAATTTAAATTGAATTTATAAACATCAAAAAATTTTTTTTTAAAAAAGAAGAAAATTGCGTGTGGGTTTAAAAAAACAATGGAAAAATGTGATTTTTTTGTAAACAAAATGTTAATAAGAGGTGCACTTTTAAAATAAAATGGTTGTGCTACTAGCCACGACCACCCTTCAAAGTTGGTGATTATTATAAAATTTTTAAAAGTTGGTGCCACCAAATGCAACCACTCTTAAAGTTCGTGTTATTTTTTTTAATTTGCCCTTTTTAAATTGATATACTCCGTAACAATAAAAAAAAATCAAAGGAAGTTAATTAGTTGAATGGATGTTGTTAGAAAAATTATATTAATTCAAAAAAATGAAAGAATATTAAGGTTTAAGGTTATTTTCAATTTTTTTATACGTTTTTTTAATTTAAAACACATTAATATTTATATATTACAAAATTGCATAAGGTGCGGGTATTAAACTAGTTTTTTTTTTAATTGTGACACAACATCAAAAGGTAGGGGTCACCATTTTCGTGCAAGCCTGGATCAACTTTGACTTTTCATTCAAATTCACTTTAAATGAGGAGCTATTTCTCCGGCTATGACAAGTCAAAATTAGATCAATTTATTAATATTTGGTTTTCACCAAAAAAAATTTATTAATATTTGGTGACTTAAAATAGATGTATTCATTTCATACGATCAACGGTAGCTAGAGAACACACTACACTTTAACACCGCCTAAAAAACAGAGAGAAAAGATAAGATTTACAAATAGATGTGATTTATGTCCCGTTTGAGATAAATTTATTAGAGTTTTTAAAAGAGTTGTGATAAAATATTTTATAGTTTTGAAAAAAATAGTTTTATTAAATTCTATATAATTTATCATGTCATACAAAAATTTACTCTTTTAATCTATTTAAAAAAGGTTAAAATTTTATCAAAATTTTAATATTAAACTAGATTAATCTTTGAGACGCCAAACATCCTCTTAATTTGCAAATTATATAAAGATTGGTCACTCATGTATATCTGTTCAACTGTTCACACTTCACAATCAAAGAGATTTTTAAGAAACGAAGTTCGTAAAACACTAAAGCTTAATATTCAAAATATCAAATTAGAAGTTAATAAATGATGCGTTATTAATATATTTACACGATTTCTGTTTAGCGCAGGGTCGAATTTTCGTTTAACACATGTGAAGTGGTCGTAACGACCAAATGTCAATTGGTCGTTGCGACCAATTTTTTTTTTAACAAAATACACGTGGTCGCAATGACCATATGAAATATGGTCGCAATGACCAAGTGTAATATGGTCGCAACGACCAGCTTTTTTTGGGGGAAAAATGAGTTTTTTTTATCCCGGTTCTATTTCGGGCTAAAAAGAACTTTTTAGCCCAGTTCTAGGAAGAGCCGAGCTTAAAAGTCATCTCCCCATTTCACATCTTTGGCAATGGCAGCTTTGCAGTTTCAGCCATCTTTCCACCAACGCTCCCCTCTCGCCTTTGCCCACTCTCTTTCCTCCTCCATCTTCTATCTCTCGTTTACTTTCTCTCTCGATTTCTCCCCAAAATTCATTGTTCGATCATGTGCTCAGTCGCCATCTCCCATGATAGTTGTGAACGGGAACGTCGACCTGCACGTCCCCGATCGCTCCAAAATCAGATTCGGCCTGCCTAGTAAGGGCCGCATGAACCCTCCAATCTCCGTCGTCTCCAAATTCCTTTCTGATCTGCCTAAGTGCGGTATTTGCTCAAGTGTGATATTTTCCAGAGGCCCAAGTGCGGAAATTTTGTGGGTTCCTCTCGCTAATTCCTCCTCCCAGATGCCCAAGTGCAATATTTGCCAGGATTGTTTGGTTTCTCTTCTTATATCATAGTAATTTTCGCGTCATCTTATCTTGTTCTTGCTATTTTGAAAGTGTTTAGTTGCTTTTTGATGGATGATTTGTAGAATTTCACTGTTGAATTTTGATTGGTGCGTTTTTACTGTGAAAACGTTTAGGGGTTTTGTAAAGAATTGTGGAACTTTATTTTTCTGTTATAGAGGATGAAGAATTGATTCATGAACATGGCAGTAATCATTTTTTATAACTTGGAGTTGATCCCTTTTTTTCCAGTCTTCTTCTTATTGTCTAGTACTTTAATTTGGCACTTTTGCTCTTGTAGTTTTGAATGTTTGCATATTCACCCATGGAAGGAGACTCATGGGTGAAAGACAGATGGATTTTTCCCTTCCATGAAAATATTGGTGTGTGATTGCGTGGGGTGGGGTAGGGTAGGATAGGGTGTAATTTCCGTTAATTGAAGGGGTATTTATGTCCTGCCTTGAAAATAAATTTTACCATGTTCTAATTAAAAAGTAGGACGAAAAGTATGACGGGGAAGGGTGGGGTAGGGTGTAATTTTTGTTACTTAACGTGTTTTCGTCCCGCCTAGAGCCAACAACACGGGGAAGACGAAGCCAGACTTCCGGTGACAGCCACCACCACCCAAAAAAGAGAAGAGAGGACGGGCCGCCGAAGATTTAGGTGTGCAAAGGGGCACCAGAACCAGACCAGCCGACGGTGAACCAGGCGTCACCTCCGACAGAGACTTCCAGATCCACGATGAGCCCGAGGAAGAAGAAGCCAAAAATGGAGGCAAATTTTTTCGAATTGGGTAAGAGAGAAAGGAGAACCAAGCTCCATAACCAAAGATCTATCAAAGCCCCCCAAAAAATTGAGCAATTTGTTCGATTACGATGGGTGAGGAAGAAGAAAATTTCGTATTCCAGGTCGGAGGTTTGAGCGACGAAAACCGGAGCCGAGGAGGGAGTCCAGCGGGAGGCCGGAGCCAAGGAGGAAGGTCGGGCACGAAATGACAACCTCGGGGGTGTTTTTCGCCTGAGCCCAGAGGGAAGGTAGGAGGCGGAGGGGGTCGGCAGGCCCGAGGGCTTGGCCGACTGGTTAGATCATCGACCTCCGAATAGGTGGTTTGTTGGCCTCTGAAGATGTAGTTTTAGGCCTTCGAAGAGGTGGTCGAAGGTAGTATGTTACCTTGTTCTTCAGTCCCAAGTTGGGGTTTTTTCCCTCCCACAGAAGAGAGTTTTTTTTTTTTTTCCCGGACATTTGTCGATTTGAGACAGTATAAATTTGTGATATATTAAAAAAAAAAATTAACAGTGTAACAGGTTGTCTATCACGGATTTAAAACTACATATTCTAATATGAAAGGAATCAATGGATAGATTACCGATCATGTGTAATTTGCCTTAATCGCTTTTTTTTTCAATGAATAACTTTCGAGATTAGAATTTAGATTGTGATTATATTTAACAATTTGGATTAAAATTGAAGGGTTGTTTCTCGATCATTTAAGCTTATGTGGTTCTCGAATTTGAATAAAGTGACAAACAAATATAACATGTCATCTCATACGAAATACTAGGTTGCATGATTTACAACGTAATCTAAAGATGAGATATTAAATGAAATTCATATCCAGAGATGATGTTATTTATTACAATTTGCCTTGAATATGAAGAATTAATGTAATTAGTTTATGTAATTAACCTGATTATGTATATTTTTGGGAATACTGAACAAATCGACACATTGAGTCATATTTGTGCATCGACACTGCGTACGATCTCGTCGCGTTGGATCCAATTTTTGTTGCTTAAGTGATCATATGAATCTCCTAAATTCGACAAATTAAATTGCTTTTTTTTTTGTTGGCATTATTTAAATTGCTTGATGATTCAAGACACACAAACCAAGCTAATTACATAAGCTAATTGCTTCAAAGAAGCAATAAATATTCAAACTTGGCTGCCTCGTATTTCTGTACAAATAAATATGTATGGGGAATGGGAACGTTGAAGTAGGAAAAAAAAAGTCCAAAAAAATCCAAAAATAGACAAAAGTTGTCTCCACTCAATCACTCATTCACTTGTGCAGTCGTGTACGTGGGTGCTCGATATACACGGTTGCTTACTACTACCCTCACTCTAACACCATCCACAATTATTTTGAGTAAAATGTACACATTTGCATAAGATGTGTAAAAATATATATCACATTTTAACAATGAAACAAAAAAGAAAATAAAATCATAAGAAAATCAACCAATGAAATTGTTTTGCTTTTTGTAAAAGTTTTTGCACATAGGGGAGGTGCTGTGCTCAAATTTGCACATTACATGCTCAAATGTGTACATTTGCACACACCCAAAACAACCAATGGAATTAAACAATGTTTAAAAAATACACATTTGCACACAACCATTGTGGATGGTCTAAAAAGGACAAATTTAGAGCGGTTCAATCTTCAAAGTAACGTGTGTTCTTTCACTATATAACTAGATCAGTACTCGCACTTTGTACGAGCATTTTTTAATTTAAAATAGTTATATATGTATCACTGTATGTAATCTATATACATATACTAAAATCGATGCATAGCGTCCTATGTGATGCGTTGTGGTTGATTTAAGGGAAAAAACCTATGTGGCGCATTGTGGTTGATTCTAGAAAAAAAATAATATGTTATCATAATTTATAGAAAGTTATATAAGCCACAATCTCTATATATGTATGTATTAGTTGACTGACAAAAACATGAATAAAAGTTATTTCATAGTCGTACTTACCAAAAATATTAATAGATAAATAAATATGTAGTATTTGATAAATACTATTTTATTTATGTCTATATTATTTTTTGAGACCAAAATAATTTATCAAAATATTATGTGGCCACAATCCATCCGTGGATAGATATTTTAGTAAACTAACGTAATATATATATACACTATATTATAAAAAAATATTAAATTTACAAAAAAACAGTTTTCTATTAAATTATATGAGATTCAATTAATGGTAGATTAGAAAAAAAAATACCTTATAAATGTGAATTTTATTTATATTTTGAGAGAATATAAATACAAGATATTTAGATTTTTTATAATTCTTCGTACTAATTTTATTTATATCTGTATTATTTTTGGGTAGAAAAATAATTTATATGTAGATTATTATTTTTTATTTATTGGAATCTCTCTAAATTATTTATAATATTGTATTAATGTATTATCCGTACACGGGATGGGACCTACACTAGTACTATATATATGTATATCATGCTTATTTAGATTATTACTATAATTATTATTGACAAAAAAAACTCAGTTGATTGAACTCAATCAAAACGATCGAAATTAAACTAATCCGCACAAACGTGATTAATGAACTTTATCATCAATTGATTGAACTCAATCAAACAGAAAAAAAATCGCACAAACGCATAAACTAAATAATATTTAACGTACCTTTTTTCGAAGCTTCTTATTATTCTTCTCTATGAGTGCCTTACCTTTATTAGTTGTCTTTATTATTTGTCATTGTGGACAATCTAATCTAGTTCGGTTGAAAAAACTTTTCCTACGACATACCATGGATCACTAACTAATATATAAAGAACACGAAAAAAAACTTAGCATAGGTGAAACCATGTGATCACTAACGTAATTAATAAGCTTCCTATTATTTTTGCACGTAACTGCAATCCTTATCAATTAGTAACTACATATACTATGACAAATTCTAGCATATCTTTCTTTTTTTTAGCAAATAACCACCGGATAGCAAGCAATTAATTTATTTTGTAATTATTTTTATTATTAATCCTTATCAATTAGTAACTACATATCATACGACAAATCCTAGCATATCTTTTTTTTTTATCAAATAACCACTGGATAGCAAGCAATTAATTTATTTTACAATTATTTTTAT
This sequence comes from Persicaria maculosa, assembly GCA_963922045.1. Classification (NCBI taxonomy): domain Eukaryota; kingdom Viridiplantae; phylum Streptophyta; class Magnoliopsida; order Caryophyllales; family Polygonaceae; genus Persicaria; species Persicaria maculosa. Next base: position 22,986,952 of record OY998264.1, on the reverse strand, counting down.
TATTAATTACTAATTAACAAATCATATATAAAAAAACCTACTTTAGGATATCTATCGGCATACCATGGGATTTGTTTTAGTTTTTATCAATTAACAACTAACAATTCTTATCAATTAATAACAAACAAATCCTAGCATATCTTTCATTTTTTTAGCAACTAACCACCACAAATCCTACGCCATATCTTTTTTGTTTTTGGCAAGCAATTAATTTTTTGCATTTTTTTTATTAATCTAATTCATTTTTATTATATATATAATTTAATTTGCAATTAATCGAATTGACAAATTCTAACAAATTAACAAATCCTATATAAAAAAAATAAAAAAACCTACTTTAAAAGAGAAGTCGCCACATGGGTTAGGCGACTTCTTCTTTAATATTATTAATTGATTCAAATACTTGTAAGCCTTGTCCGATGACCTAACTGTGTGGAGTAAGGGGAGAGGTAAAGAGGTATCAGGTTCGCTCTCTATCTTTGCTTCTCTCCATCCTTACTCCCTATCAGTGGATCGAGTTGGACGGTGCAAGCCATTTTACATGGGGTCGGTTGCATCCCCTTCCCGAGGGCTTGTCTCTTTGTTGTATCACACGATCTTTCACTACTTTGCTGAACAATCCATCGATGTTCTCGTGTTGGTAGTACACGCGCCTCAAGATTGCCTTCACTCAGTAGGGATAAGAATGGGGTCAACTGTGTCACCTTCCCGCAACCTTCTTGGAACTCATCTAGCACTGACGATATGTAATCGAAGGTGAAGGTGTTGTCGTGCCTCCCAATTCAGGCACCACGACCGTTCGGTTGTAGAAACCTTGTTTGCAAACATGTCTCCTATTTCCCGAATGGTTTCGTACATCCATATCTGCATCCACGCAAACCAATTGCTCATTATGTTAGACTTTTCTATCACAAATGCTGTGTCATGAAAATACAAAACTACTAGCAGGTTCCCACACAACTCATGGCATGACAAAAATACAACATTGGCAGGACGAAGAATAGGGCACTTACTTGGAAGGCGGTCGGGTATAACCGTATAGGTTGTATCTTGGTTTGGCCGCTGCACCCCCCCCCCCCCCCCCCCAATGCTATATTCTTCAACATGGCTCCCAGTAGGCTCTTGTTCGTCATCTCGTACACAATCTTCACCCATGGGGACTTGAGGAAGCCTTCAATGTCCTCCAACAACATGACGACTCACCCATGGATGTGGCGTCGATTCTCCCCCGTTAGAAGGACCCTCTCCACAATCATCAGCAACGCAAGCTTGAACCTGCACTGGGTGGAGTGCTCCGCCTTCTTCGCCATGTTCTAGTGTATCTCTAGCTCCCCTAGAGACATCTTCTCCTGACCGAAGAACTCGTAGACGACTCTCTTGTGTTCGTTCTCTATGACGTCGCAAGGTGGGGACCGATAGTTCAAACTTGTCACCATGGCAAACTCTAGGAGAGAGAACTGCAAGAGGTGGCCTTGGATAAGGTACCAAGTCTCCAATTTCTTGAGTAACTTCAATTGTTTCAGTAGGAAGAAATGGGTCAATTGGGTCACGAATTTCACTCGCTCGCCCAGCCTAACGACCCCCTAAAGTTGGCTCTGCTTGAGCTTTTGCTAGTCGCTTTTGTCCAGGACCACATCAATTCGTTGAAGAAGGTGGGTCTTCGAATATGCGAGCATCTCCTGCGGAAATGCCTGTCCATGAGAACCTCTAGTATTGGCTGCAAAATAGCATCACTAAGTAGTTAGATGAATGCGAACATTCGAGCATTACGAATTGACCTTCGACATCTTTTTACCTTGTCACTACTCGGGGCTCCTTGTGCTTTCTTTACACTACTCTAAGCCTTGGAAAATTCCTACATTGATAACAAAACACACAACAATCAGATTCCACTCCTTTTTCCTATCGCTTCCTAAAATTTTCATGACATCAGTTTATTTTAGTCATGTCAGTTTCTACGTTTCTCATGGCATTAGTGCAATTTTCTTCTGCCCTCTACCCCTTATGTTCCACATCTGACATTTCCAAACGAACACCTTGTCATCACTGTCCACCGTTGAAGATTTCGCGATTCAATGACCCTACCTTCGTGGGACATACACTCTCGACTCCCTGACTACCACCCTATCTACCCCTCCCGTTGCCACTTCTTGCCACCAATTGCATCCCTACAAGACACTAATAATGTCGGCTCCTGCCACACATGAACTTTTCCTCTCTCACAAATCCAAAGTAACTACTATCTTTTTCTCCATTCAATCGTGGAATCTCACCCCCTTCTCATCAGTTTCCACTATTGAACTATTTCTCTTCAATTACCCTATTTTTAGAGGAGATACACCCTTGTCTCCCTGACAAGAACCCTCTCTACCCCTCCCTTAGTCACTACTTGTCACCAATTTACACTCCACATGCCAATACTTACTTACGCTCCTGCCAGACATGAACTTTGCGTTTTCCCCAAATTCGACGTACCCACTCTCTCTTTCTCTATTCAATCCTCAATTCTGGCTAATTTAGGTCCACAATGTTGCATTCCACACCATTAAATATCTTGAATGGGAGAATTTCTAGCCAAGGCTACCCAACCCTCTACTTTTGAGGAAAAAGCCCAACCACCCTAGTGCATTTAACCATGAACTAGGTAGATGTTTTCACAGACCAATGAGAGGGTGAGACTTACTTGTTTCTAAATGCAACACTGGCCGTTTTTCTCTTCTCGATGACGGTTTCCTCCTTTTGTCGATCAAGTTGCCTTCAACAATGGAGATTCTCTCTTCTCTCTCCCCTTTGTCGCTTTGGTGTTAATGACAAATGACCTTTTCAATTAATACTCCCCCTTTTAACCCCACCCTTGATAGTTGGATTTGATAACTGACAGACTCTTTGTAAAAACCGGAATTTAATCAATATTTATAAAATATCCTTAGGATAATCCGAATATTATCCTCCCCTATGATTATGAAAACTCGGAAAATTTAAAATTTTTATGCACGGCTTTACATTGATTTAATGATAGAAACACATTCCCGAGCCACCTTTTCTCGGCTTTTATGAACTTAACGGATTTTAACGCATCTCGGGCTCGGGATTTACGTCTTTGATTTACAAGGCCAGTCGTCCATACTTAACTTGACCAACATTGATCACCACCCACTCCTTGACTTGACTTGACTTGTGGCTTGCTTGTGATGATAGGTGTCCAACCACTCCCATCCCTTCCATTTAATCACTCCCCATCTTTAACACATGAACCACTCCTTTCTCTCCTTTATAACTGACCCAAGCTCAGTTTAGAACTCATTCACAAAGAGCCCCACCGTCACTTTGAGATAAAACCAAAGAGAGAAGAAGCCTTCACCATTTTAGGTCCATTTTGGTGACCTTGCACAAGAAAAGCCATGTCTCCCTCAATACTACTCCGAATTGAGAAAACTCGGTGGCCTTAGAACCGTATTGAAACCACCTTTCCAACCATACATTATAATCCAAAATCCAAGCTCGTTTTCCCATCCAAAATCGTCCATCATTGAGGCTGCAGAAACTGTCTTTTAAAGGATCTTGAGGTTTTGCGTTGTTTTCTTGGTAAGCTCCATTATTTCCTTCCAAAACTGAGTTTAAACCTTTTATATGACTTCTTTGCTTCATTTCTAAACAAAGTCCTGACCCTTTTGCTTGGGGTTTTGGAAAATATATTGCAAGGTGTTTGGAGGTGTCCCCAAGGTCCCCGAAGTGAGAATTTTCGAGCCATTTGTGTTCCATTTGCCTAGGTAATCTCTCTTCCACCTTCCTCTCTCTAGGATATCTTGAATTGATGTGAAAAGTCTTAGGATAGTGGATCCTATAATGTGTTTAAATCGGTTTTAGCTAGCAAAACGTGTAAAAGACACAAAATCGAATACCTTAATCTCAGCATTTAAATTATCGAATATTGTTTTACCTATAACTCTCGGTCCCCTGCTTGGATTTTTCATGGAGATGTTATCTAATTACCCTCCAAAAATGAGGATGATCCAACGGTTGGATCAAGAGTTATGATAATTTTAGTAAACAATGTTTATAATGACTCGATTAAAAACTTGGTTAAGGGAATGCTGCAAATATGGTTAAATATATGATGGCATAACCGAACCTTAGAGCATGTAAAATACAGAAATGAAGTATACCCATAACTTGGCTTATGATCCGATAAGAATAAACTTGGATTTTGAAACGGGTTGGGAACTAACCGGAAAATTCTACTTGTTCGGTGAATAACTAGCATGATAATTTGATCGTTTGATTAACGGTATGATTGAATTGACTAATAGCATGATATTGTGGTGATTATTAGACGAGATTAAATATCAGACTTTGATGATATATATATATATATATGGTAAGAGATAATTATCATGATGAACTTTTAAGATATACGATCATGCGAATATATGAGTATTATTGCGGATATATGGAAGTGGTTGAATGAAATGATGAGAAGGATATAGTCTTATGGAATGTGGTGAAATGATGACTGATTGAGTAGATGGAATGATGATTATGATGCGGTTGATTCTATTAAATGATATATGCTTGTATGATTGAGTGGTTAGATGTAGACTTATATGAATGTTCTGATATGAATTTAGGCGATATCGTCTGACTGCTCGTGTTACTAGCTGGGATTATATTTTGCTGTTCTGCTTACTAGGTAAGTCTCTTCGGAGCTTACTCAGATTGATAGAGAGATATTCCCTGCCTTATGTGCATGATATACTAGGTGCTTGCATTCATGATCAGCATGCCATGTAGTATCATGCTAGGTTGCATTGACCGTTGAGCATTCTATTTCTTTATGCGTATGTAAACAGAACGGCCGTTATCTGTGAAGTAATTAGAGTCTTTGCTAGGGTCATAGGATGGCCCAGTCCATCGGGTTCCGTCCTGAGTCGATCGAGTCATGGAACTTCCTTTACTTATATTATGAGCTGCCTGCGGGCTTTATTTATTGTGGATACGGGTTGGGTCTGCGGACCGCCCGATGATAAAGGAATTCATTCATGAACTGGCCAGTCTCCGCCCTATCGGAAGGGGGTGGAGGTAGGAGAGGGACATACCATTTGGTATTCTTTGCTGGGGCCCTATCTATTAATAAGAACTTGATCTAGGGACATGCTAGTGTGTTAATATTATGCCTTGCATCTAGAAGCATCTTTATAAGGTATAGCGTATATGTGTGCTTAGAGCCGGGATGCAGCAGGTGGGCATCATTCTGATCCCGCTCACAATTACCATTTTTAGGTATTATTTATGTTCATCCCATTGGTGCTGTTTGCATATTGCGCGGGTCATTTTGTTCGGCGGAGAGCGAGCGCTGGAGTTATCTACTTCACCAAACTCTGACCATGGTTTTGGATTTATACTTTTAGACTCCGTTTTGACCCGGCTCTGCCGTGGCACCCTATTGTATTACACTTGATTTCGCTATTTGCATGACTACTGGTTTTCCACGCATAGACTTACGATAGGTACAGGGGACTTCCCCGGGGATTTCAACGATACGTTTCGAATTTGGGTATGAAATCCCACTTTGGAAACATTAGATTAGGCTTTCAAACCTTTAACCTATACTCGGGGCGCACGATCCCAACGAGGGTTTTCATCCCTCGAAACGTAACCCAGGAATTATAATCCCGGGCCGTTACAAAGGTGGTATCAGAGCCAGGCTTTGCAATCCGAGTACAATAGGTTGAAGATGGTTTTGAAAATCGCCCAATGATTTCAATTGGTTTTGGAAAATGTTTAAAGGGCAAAATGAATTTAATTGGACTTAAAACTTAAATGAATTAAGGGGAAACAATCTCGTGGGCAGAGACCAAAGCGATAGACCTCCCTTATGGATGTAGAACTCGGGGAACGGTAGGCAAAATACTAGCTTTCTATTTACAGGTGGGCTTGGAAGACTAAGGAGTTTGCACCACGGAGGTTGGAGAAGCTGGGTTAGGAGGCCGTGAGGTATTTGCCCCTCCGGTCGGCTGTCCCTCGAAGGACAGCATAGATCGTCTCCTTGCTTATATATTTAATTGGGCCTGAGGGCCATCCTCCTCGAAGAGGATCATATTATCTCATTGATTGCTCCCGTGCTGAGTGATATTATGCCTAGGCTAGAGAACTAATCGATATACCCTAATTTGAAACATGAAATGAATGTCTGTGCAAACGGGATAGTGTGAGCAAAACATGTGCCTATGTACTCGAATTCCCCATATTGTCAAGTCGTCCTTCCACGGTTCGACCCTCCTTGGTGATCCTGATTCTGTCATCCTTTCCACGAAACATCTAAGCATGTTAGTAAAGGTTGAGAGGGGCCTGCTCTCCTCGTTTCGTGTCCTGATTCATATCCCAACCATTTATGCCCTATGGAGTCTCTTACCTAATGTCAACGTCTTCCACGGGAAATTTAGGGTGGTCAACTAATTACTTTCAGAAATCATGTCGGATGTGAGGGTTACCTGAGTATATTAGTGGAGAGCGATAATTGAATTAGTTTCGAGTTAGGAGTGAGTTGTCTCATGGAGTCATCCCTTTTGATCTTCGTAATGGTCATCCATGTCTTCCTTCCGCAAGAGTCTAAGCCTGAGTTCTACCCTCACATCTCAAAAACGGTGTGAATACCCTTGTGTCCTTCTAAGCGAGTCATGCTAGCGTCCCACGGGGAAACAGGGTGATGAGTCGGTGAATGCCCTTAGAGAATTCTGTCGGTTATAATAGTAGCCATTCTTATGATTTCATGACATAGTACATCGACGTATTTCAACATGACTTGCCTGATAACTTGCATGGTTACTCCTATAAGGAGATGTATGTGCCACATGTAGGGAACTTCCATGATTATTGTCTTCTCATGAATTAGGTCCATGGTAGTGTGGTCAACCCTCGTGGTGTGTTTAATGTATGAGATGATTGTCCTAGCGTGCTGAATTAATTCGATCTTGTTGACTATATACCTGTTTAATAAGCAATTCTAGTATCATGTAGAAAATATGTCTCCCCATTTATAGTCCCTCATATGAATATGTGTCGTCTCTGTCTTACTATATGAATATGGATGTATATGATGCGATAGGTACCTCTTAGCGTGCTTGCCTTGACCCCATGATATTTCGACCTGCTTATGTGTATCGAACTGAGTCATAAGTCATGAACATGATGTCCTTTGATGTTGCTAGGACTAGTACAACTTCTGCCACATGTCCCATGTCAGTTTGTGCACACATGTTCTTAGTCTGTCAAGCATGATTGGTGAATGAAATCAAAGATTGCTAGCTTGTTCTGCGTACGTGTAAAGTTAATGATGTAAGCATGTTAGGAATGCATAGATCGGTACTCCTCGAGATAGGTGCATGTTAGTGTGGAATAATGTGATGATATTCGTGATTATTATGTGTTTACGTGCCACAATTATAACTTCATGGAATACCCTAAGAGCATCGTTGTAACTCTCGGGTTGGGATCCTATCTTTGGTCTCGTCGTCTTTAGTCTTGGTCCGTGTCTGAATCCGTAGGTAAGTCGTGTTGTCTGCTCCCGTCTCTCCCCTATCTCCATAACTTCTAACCATTGCGATCCCTTGATGAGCGTCGACATGGAAGAAAGAACAAACGGTCAATTGGCACTGGAGCGGCGCAACGGAAGTGTGATGGGTCTTAAGACCTTTAGACTCCAGGAATGACATCACCGATGGCAAAAAGGGCGAACATGCTTCAAAGATGGTAGTCATGAATAGGATCCTCCTAGATGGCTCAAGGAAGGGTGTTCTTCATTCGGATCGTGGATTCTTCTATACCAATTGGAAATGGCGTAGTACGATGAGCCTAGACCTGACTTAATTCGATGTGTTAATGCCTAATATGCTGAGCTGATAGTGAATGATTGCCTGGCTAACTTGTGCCTGTGATAATGTACCTTGATGCTTTGAAATATTGACTTGTTGGTAAGTAGGCTATGGGGTATAGGTGTGGTGGTGTTTTCTTCTAGTGCGTGAGTCGTGAGATTCCTTGATAAGTTAGGTCGAAAAGCGGCAGGTAGATTGAAGTCCTCGGATTTGGTCATTGGTTGTGTGAGATGGATTGCAGGAAGGATGCGTTAGCTTGAGAAGAGTCGAGTGAGTTGGGACTTGTCAGAGATAGTTGTCAGTGGGTATAGTTGAGCTTCCGGATAGGCCTTAAGTGTGGAGGTAGTATAGGCGGGCAGCATAGGAGGGTAGTTAGTTGTTGGCTAGGCTAGTTCATTAGGATGATCTTAAGAGTGAGTGTGGGTATAGGTAGTTAGGATAGTTCTAAAGGTGGATAGATAGGCTAGGAGTTGATCGAGGAGTCCTTGTAAGGGGGAGTATTGTTAGACGGGTTAGTGCACTAAGGGTAGTGTCTAGGTAGTCTTGGAGCGGGTTGTGGGTTGCATTGAGGGTGATCGACTAAGGAATGTTTGAGAAATCGTAGAGTTTGGGACTAGGTTGATTGGGAGCGATTTTGGTAAAGGATGAGATTGAGGAATTGCTAAGGATGAGTAGTATAGGGTTGCTTGGGAAATCATAGATCTTGGGGATTAGGTTGTTCGTGCAATATCTGGACTGTAGGTGAGATGTGTAATTGGTGGTCGTTTAGGTAAGATTGGGAATGCTTGGCGAGATCGTATGTGGAGGATTTTTAGATGCGTTGCTGGAGGATTTTAACATAGGGAAGGAATCGAGATTGATGTGTGGAGATTACCTTATCTATTGATGTAATTGAGGATGTAAGATGAACATTTGAGGAAAGGCTAGTAGCTAGGCGAGAACGTCGTGGAGGTTGCTAGTAGGACTGTTTGCTTGAGGTTCGATATAGGGTAATTCTGAATATGGATTTGAGAACTAGGCAAAGCGGAAGGTATTGGGAACACTAGGGGAAGTTGAGTTTTAGAAGGTTGGGGAAATTACGATACTTGGGAAATTCGAGTGAGGATGATATAGAGATTTTGTGGAAATGATAATCGGTGAAAGAGGGCTTGAAGCGGTAAGATGTCGAGGTTCGAGGAGGCGTGATCTGGGGCAATTTGGGAAGATACAGAAATGTGGGAACTAGTCCAGGTAGCGGTTGTTGGAAATTCTATAGGTTAGAGAATTATGGAAGGCTTGGTAAAGTTGCAATGTTGGTAAGAAATGATATCTTGGAGAAAATTAGGAATTTGAGGAGATGAGGAACTAGAGTAGGACGGCTTGAGGAGTCGCGATGGGTTAAGGTTTCATGAGGTCTGGAATGGGGAATTCAGGCTGGTGGCAAGTGAATTATCATGATATTTTTGGGAAATGAATTGCTATGGTTCGGATCGATTGGGTCTTGAGGAGCTAGATAGGGTGAATGTGTTGTGGGTTACCGGGGATAGACACGGGTGATGAGGAACTTGGTGATTCATGGTTGGGAGTTAGCACTAGATGGTTTTCTGCGATAGTGTTTGTCGAGAGCAGGCGGTTGAGTAGATTCTAGCGAGGTAAGGTGCTTGAGGTACGAGAGTGGCTTAGGAGGTAAGCCTTTGTTGGAGATGTCGAGGATATAGAGGTTTAGTTGAGGACTTAAGTTGAGCTAGTGAAGTAAGATTCGCGTATTGAGGTGACTTGAGATTTCTCTTTAAGGGTAGTGATGGGACTGGTAGGAAACCCCTAGGACGAGGATGTGTTTGATAGGGAGTCTTTGTAGATGGTCGAGATGTTGAGCTTGGTGGAATAGGGAAATTGGGCGATTGGGAACTACAGGATGTGGGTTTTAGATGGTTGAGTGGGAGGGTAGGAATTGAGATTTGGATATTGAATTAGACCGATCCTTAGATGGCTTGACGACATAAGAGTTGGGATACCTAGGAATTGGTTTGGGATGTAGGCCTTGAATTGCGGATGGTTATGAGGCTAGAGATATTGTATGCTAAGCAGAATACAAGGGTAGTTAGAACTAGTATCGTATTTGAGTTGGTAGACCTAGGTGAGGTTAATCTTGATACGAAAGATGATGAGTAGTGTCATGTCTTGTTATGGTTGGTAGTTATAGACAGGTTTTCTTGAGGATGTGGCTTATGGTTATGCGTTACTTGGGGTCGAATGTTGTGCTAATTATATGCTAGAGATGATGTTGACTCTCTGATGTATTGTCATAGATAATAGTGAGGTTTTAGTACTAACATAGATATTTCTTGAGCTTGATGGAATGTTGGTGTGCGGCGGTGCTTGTATGACTCTGACATGATGATTCTTGATAGTTAGCACAAGTATGAATTGATGACTCCTAATATGTGTGACGTTGTAGTAGATGTGTTCTGGTGTACGAATATCTTCGATGTGACTTTGCCATGCTATTGAACGCGCTTCATGATTGCTATGTTATACGATGCCTTGAATTGGAATTGTTATAATGATAGAAACTGAATTGATAGAATCTGATTCTGACTTGAAACCTAGGAAGAGAATATGAGTTTAGCTCTTAGAGGTGGATGGTAGGATGATTGGGAAGTTAGGAATGTCTTGTTAACGTCGAAATTTAAAGAATTTTGAATGGTGATTTAAAAAGGAACTTAGATTTTGAGGTAAGTTTTTACAACCCGAGTCTTTCATTAGAACACCCCACAAAATGGATACAAGTATTTTACGGGGCACTCGTAGATTGCTTGCTAAGACCTAGTGGACGTTGTGATGTTTTCAAGTTATGATATGACTGAGAAGTCGGGGTAAGGATGTAGTAGGTGCACATATCACATTCTTACTACGATCAATTGGGAATATTATGGTCATGACAATGATACTATGAGGGCCTCATGGGGGCACTTGTGAGGTACTGACAGGATAAAGGGCATGATCCTTGGATTCGAAAATTTCAAACTTCATCCCCGTTTTCAAATTGATTTTAGTCTTGGGGACGAGACTTGTTTTTAGAGGTGGATGATGTAAAGACCGGAATTTAATCAATATTTATAAAATATCCTTAGGATAATCCGAATATTATCCTCCCCTATGATTATGAAAACTCGGAAAATTTAAAATTTTTATGCACGACTTTACATTGATTTAATGATAGAAACACATTCCCGAGCCACCTTTTCTCGGCTTTTATGAACTTAACGGATTTTAACGCATCTCGGGCTTGGGATTTACGTCTTTGATTTACAAGGCCAGTCGTCCATACTTAACTTGACCAACATTGATCACCACCCACTCCTTGACTTGACTTGACTTGTGGCTTACTTGTGATTATAGGTGTCCAACCACTCCCATCCCTTCCATTTAATCACTCCCCATCTTTAACACATGAACCACTCCTTTCTCTCCTTTATAACTGACCCAAGCTCAGTTTAGAACTCATTCACAAAGAGCCCCACCGTCACTTTGAGAGAAAACCAAAGAGAGAAGAAGCCTTCACCATTTTAGGTCCATTTTGGTGACCTTGCACAAGAAAAGCTATATCTCCCTCAATACTACTCCGAATTGAGCAAACTCGGTGGCCTTAGAACCGTATTGAAACCACCTTTCCAACCATATATTATAATCCAAAATCCAAGCTCTTTTTCCCATCCAAAATCGTCCATCATTGAGGCTGCAGAAACTGTCTTTTAAAGGATCTTGAGGTTTTGCGTTGTTTTCTTGGTAAGCTCCATTATTTCCTTCCAAAACTGAGTTTAAACCTTTTATATGACTTCTTTGCTTCATTTCTAAACAAAGTCCTGACCCTTTTTCTTGGGGTTTTGGAAAATATATTGCAAGGTGTTTGGAGGTGTCCCCAAGGTCCCCGAAGTGAGAATTTTTGAGCCATTTGTGTTCCATTTGCCTAGGTAATCTCTCTTCCACCTTCCTCTATCTAGGATAGCTTGAGTTGATGTGAAAAGTCTTAGGATAGTGGATCCTATAATGTGTTTAAATCGGTTTTAGCTAGCAAAACGTGTAAAAGACACAAAACCGAATACCTTAATCTCAGCATTTAAATTATCGAATATTGTTTTACCTATAACTCTCGGTCCCTGCTTGGATTTTTCATGGAGATGTTATCTAATTGCCCTCCAAAAATGAGGACGATCCAACGGTTGGATCAAGAGTTATGATAATTTTAGTAAACAATGTTTATAATGACTCGATTAAAAACTTGGTTAAGAGAATGCTGCAAATATGGTTAAATATATGATGGCATAACCGAACCTTAGAGCATGTAAAATACAGAAATGAAGTATACCCATAACTTGGCTTATGATCCGATAAGAATAAACTTGGATTTTGAAACGGGTTGGGAACTAACCGGAAAATTCTACTTGTTCGGTGAATAACTAGCATGATAATTTGATCGTTTGATTAACGGTATGATTGAATTGACTAATAGCATGATATTGTGGTGATTATTAGACGAGATTAAATATCAGACTTTGATGATATATATATATATATATATATATATATATATATATATATATATATATATATATATATATATATATATGATAAGAGATAATTATCATGATGAACTTTTAAGATATACGATCATGCGAATATATGAGTATTATTGCGGATATATGGAAGTGGTTGAATGAAATGATGAGAAGGATATAGTCTTATGGAATGTGGTGAAATGATGACTGATTGAGTAGATGGAATGATGATTATGATGCGGTTGATTCTATTAAATGATATATGCTTGTATGATTGAGTGGTTAGATGTAGACTTATATGAATGTTCTGATATGAATTTAGGCGATATCGTCTGACTGCTCGTGTTACTAGCTGAGATTATATTTTGCTGTTCTGCTTACTAGGTAAGTCTCTTCGGAGCTTACTCAGATTGATAGAGAGATATTCCCTGCCTTATGTGCATGATATACTAGGTGCTTGCATTCATGATCAGCATGCCATGTAGTATCATGCTAGGTTGCATTGACCGTTGAGCATTCTATTTCTTTATTCGTATGTAAACAGAACGGCCGTTATCTGTGAAGTAATTAGAGTCTTTGCTAGGGTCATAGGATGGCCCAGTCCATCGGGTTCCGTCCTGAGTCGATCGAGTCATGGAACTTCCTTTACTTATATTATGAGCTGCCTGCGGGCTTTATTTATTGTGGATACGGGTTGGGTCTGCGGACCGCCCGATGATAAAGGAATGCATTCATGAACTGGCCAGTCTCCGCCCTATCGGAAGGGGGTGGAGGTAGGAGAGGGACATACCATTTGGTATTCTTTGCTGGGGCCCTATCTATTAATAAGCACTTGATCTAGGGACATGCTAGTGTGTTAATATTATGCCTTGCATCTAGAAGCATCTTTATAAGGTATAGCGTATATGTGTGCTTAGAGCCGGGATGTAGCAGGTGGGCATCATTCTGATCCCGCTCACAATTACCATTTTTAGGTATTATTTATGTTCATCCCATTGGTGCTGTTTGCATATTGCGCGGGTCATTTTGTTCGGCGGAGAGCGAGCGCTGGAGTTATCTACTTCACCAAACTCTGACCATGGTTTTGGATTTATACTTTTAGACTCCGTTTTGACCCGGCTCTGCCGTGGCACCCTATTGTATTACACTTGATTTCGCTATTTGCATGACTACTGGTTTTCCACGCATAGACTTACGATAGGTACAGGGGACTTCCCCGGGGATTTCAACGATACGTTTCGAATTTGGGTATGAAATCCCACTTTGAAAACATTAGATTAGGCTTTCAAACCTTTAACCTATACTCGGGGCGCACGATCCCAACGAGGGTTTTCATCCCTCAAAACGTAACCTAGGAATTATAATCCCGGGCCGTTACACTCTTCCCCTCCCCCAACTATGTAATCGGGTGTGACCCTTCTCTTCCCCCTTTTAACCGGCACAATTACTTCAATTGTACAAGGACGACTGGACGAGAGCTACTTTTACCATTTTTTTTTATGGAGGTAAACTTCTGCCAACCGTCTTTTTTGATCATTTACTAATATTTACTCTAATAAGAATATACGGAGTATTAAATAAAATAATGAACCAAAAAATGAAGTCTTTTTTGATCATTTACTAATATTTACTCTAATAAGAATATACAGAGCATTAAATAAAATAATGAACCAAAAAATTAAGTAGGATGCCCTATGCCTTGTTAGTCTAATTGAAGTTGAATTAATTGGCACACAACTAGTAGCGATGAGAATGAGATAAACATAATGTCAACTCCGTTCGAATAGGTAGATATGTAACATCATCTTTATGGATGATCAAGGATGATCTTTACTAGTAAAAGACGTCTTACTTTTTGCATACTGTAATTTTTTTAAAATTATCTTAATAACTTATCTGGTTATGAAAACGGAAAAGGAAAAAATGATCAAATGGAAAACACAAAAAAACTCAAGTTCCAAGCTAAACTTTGATGGGTCCTTCCGGGACAACAGAAATTATAAAATCAATTTTTTTTAAAACCTGTGATTTTGAAGCAAATTGAATCTCAAAGACGGGTGCTAGAATACTGTCATGCTCGATTATCAAAACCAGGGCTACAACTTTGATAAAGAGAATTCGTAAAGTAGTAGAACTTAATATCCAAAACATCCAAATAGAAGGTGACAACTTTAGCATCATCAGTGCACTTAAAGACATTCGAAAATCTCTTTAGGCGAAGTTGAAATGATCATTTATGATTATCTGATGGACCTTTGTCATTTTCAAACATTCCATATTTGTCACGTGTTTAGGAAAATTAATAATGTAGCGTATAAATAGTCTTTTTGGGTCATACAACTACTTTCATCAACCCTAACACAAATTTAAAACTATAGATTCTATATAGGCCGCAAATTGCAAAAAATAACACGAACTTTAGGGGTGGTTGCATTTTGTGGCACCAACTTTCAAAAATTCTATAATAATCACCAACTTTGAAGGGTGGTTGTGGTTAATAGCACAACCGTTTTATTTTAAAAATACACCCCTTATTAACATTTTGTTTACAAAAAAAAATCACATTTTTCCATTTTATTAAACCCACTCACAATTTTCTTTTTTTTTTAAAAAACAATTTTCATGCTTATAAACTCAATTTCAATTTTTAAAAAAACATCATTTTAAAAAAAATATAATTGCGATAATAATTGGTATCTTTTTAAGACACTCATTTTTCATTTTAAAGACATTACTTATTATTTATTTTTTTGAAAAAAACCGAGTTTATGGAGAAAATAAAATTAGTTTTTTTAACGGGGTGTAAATAATGAGTGTATTCTTTTAAGAAAAAAGGGGAAAAATAGTGTTTTATAAAATAAATTATATTTTTTAAAATTAAAAATGAAAATGGATTATTTTTTAAAATGAAATATGGGCATTTTTTTTAAAAATTGAAAATTGGATGATTTTTTTTTCAACAAAGAATGTTAATAAGAAGTGATATTTTTTTTAAAAAAAGATGTGCCACTTATTGCAACCAGAACTAAAGTTGGTGATTATTTTTAACATTTTTAAACTTCATGCCATAAAACGCAACTATCCCTAAAGTTCATGCTATTTTTCACAATTTGCCCTTCTATATATCCAAAATGATGATCTAAAATGGACTATAGGATTCTAGCACCCGGTCATGTTATTGTTGATTCTGCTCAGCGTAAGTGTGCCAAGTATCGAGATTTGTGCATGGTGGTTGGTTATGCTTTCCTACCCTTCTTCTTCTTTTCGTTGGGGGAGCTAGATACAGATGCTATTGCCTTGCTGGAGCAGATTAAGAAATTCTCGGTATCTCAGGATGTCGGGACTCGTGCTGCTGCTTATGTTTTTACTATACTTAGCTTTGTTATCGCTAAGGGAGTAGATCCTCAGATAGTATCTCGGTTGCTCGCTAATTTCTTGTAAATAATAATAATAATAATAATAATAATAATAATAATAATAATAATAATAATAATAATAATAATAATAATTTATGTAATTACATACAATTTAATTAGTTTTTAGGATTCTAACTATTTCAGTATACCAAAAAAAAAGAAATATAAAAGTTAAAAAACCTTAAAAAAAGAATGGGAAAAGAATCACGGCCCTAATATTTTTATATTCCCTATTCCCTATGTATAGGATATTGAAAATAATACTATAACACTATAATATATAATCTATTAAATTAAGTATTTATAATTATTTGCATGTTATCTGAAATAATTTGTACTCCATATAAAATGAAAAATAGAAGTTAATAATTTAAAAGGAAATCCTAAAAATAAGAAATGAGTATAAATAATGGATATGAGATTCAAACCTATAGATCTTTAACTCACAAAGCAATAGTGTATTTGAGGATGCAATTGAAAATATGAAAAAACAACTCTGGAAATGGAGAGCTTCAACTCTGTCCCAAGCAAGTAGAACAGTACTTATCCAATCAAACCTCAACTCAAAAACCAACTACTTAATGCATAATTTTTTGCTCCCTAAAGGAATTCTTAACCAGATGGATCAAGTCAACAGAAATTTTTTTTGGAACAAATCCCCAACAGATAAATATATACCCCTGATTAGCTGGGATGCTATTTGTAAGAGCAAATCATTAGGAGGCCTTGGAATTAGAAAGGCTGAGGAACTAAACATCGCTCTTCAAATGAAGCTCCTGTGAAAAATTTATAAGAATGAAGACAATATCTGGGCTAGAATTATAAAGGAGAAATATCTCTAACAAGAAAGCATTAGAAATTTTCAAAAAAAGGAAACTTATTGGCAATTTGGAAGACTTCTTACTTTAAGAAAGAAATTTGAAGAAAGACTTCTTTGGATTATTGGTAATGGCTCGTCCATCAATGTATAGGAAGACCAATGGATCCCATCTATTAGCCTCAAGGAATACAGAGGATCAAGTGACCCTACCATGACCATTGAAACTCTTATTAATGACCAGAAGCTATGGAAGGAAGAAGTTCTAAGACAGATTTCCCCCCAAGGGATCATCAATAGGATCTTAGAGCTAAAGATCCCCCAGTGGCAGACTCAAGATAAATTGATTTGGAGACCCGATCCAGAAGGAATATTCACAACTAGATCAGTAAAGAAAATCCTGGGCACTCAACCCCAAGACTATGAGTCACAGAGCTGGATATGGAAACTCAAGCTTCCTCCACGAATCAAAAACCTGCTATGGAAGATCAAAATTGATGGTCTCCTTACGGCCAGCAGACTAAACGGGTATGTCAATAGAGTTCCAAGTCAATGCTCCCTTTGTGGCCATGCAGAAGAAGATGCAGCCCACCTCTTCACAAGATGTATGTTTACCAGGGAAGTTATTGCACAATATGAACAGAAATCGGGTATGTATTTTTAGGACCTTAATTTCCAAGGTCCTTTGCATGCAAATCTGGGTAAAATCAAGAATGCTAACAATAGATTTGTAGACTTAGCCTTTATTTGGCAATCTATTTGGGATATTAGGAATGACAGGATTTTCAGATCTAAAGATCCAATAGGGGCAACCATCATGATTCAGAAAGTTACTCAAAGCATAACGGACTGGATCAAGGGAGGAGATGACAAAACAGAAGCGCAAAAGAAAGGAAATAGAAGAGGGAGAACCAAATGGACCAGATCTCCAAGAACTATCTACAAAATTAATGTAGATGGTTCTTTTACACATTCTGACAAGAGTCAGATTGGGGGAATCATTCGTGATTCTGAAGGGCAGATTATTGATATTTTTTTATCATGAAGCTAATGTTGGATCAATCATCCAAACAAAAGCCTCTGCTATGATTTTAGGTCTCCAAAGAGCAAGACAAAAGGGACTAAGGAAGATTATACTGGAAAATGACAACCAGATTCTGGTAAAAGCAATTAAGGGAGAGCAACCGCCCAGATGGGAAGTATTGCGGCAAATTGAAGAGATTCACAAACTTGCATCTGAATTTTCCTCAGCAGAAATCCGACATATATTTAGAGAAGTGAACAATTCAGCAGATTACATAGCCAAAAGAGGAGTGATTTGTAATTTACAATCAATCCCCTACCATAGAGATCTTTGTAATATCATCCTTCAGGATGATCCGGGAGTTAGGCTGCTGTATTAGTAGTAGCTCCCACTGTTTGCCTACTGTAAAAAAAAAACTCACAAAACAATTAAGGCCTTTACTAATCACTATTGATAAACTATTGATAAATAGTATAATCGTGACACTTTTATTCCGATAGAAGGAAACAAATTTGCATTTAATTTAAAGGGTGTTTGCAATAAATTCATACTCTAAATAATATATATATATATATATATATTAAATTTGTTAATACTATAAAACTACGTCGAAGAATATATTAAATTTGTTATAATTTATCTATATATTTTAGCTCAATTGGTAAGGAAGAATAATTTATTTAAAAATATTAATTTGTGGTTAATGTGAGAATTATGTTAATAGGTAGGAGTAGGCAAGCAAATTAGTAAGAATCATATTGATAAGTAATATAGATAGTTGAAAACGTGTTGAAAGTGTTAGTACAAAATTGGTTGTATATATATGTGTGTAGATGATAACATTCATATGCACACAGCATCTTATCTTCAAAGACCAAAACACCAAAAATTCATAAAGCTTTGATTGAGCTACACAAAAGCTAGCCCTTGATGGCGCTAGCTGCATCCATGGCCGTGGAAGACGGGTTCGAGGGCTACACCCAAGACGGGACCGTCGATCTCAAGGGCAACCCTGTCCTCCGTTCCAAGCGCGGTGGCTGGAAGGCTTGCTGGTTCGTCGTCGGTAAGGCCTCCGACCCATCGTTCTATCTCCTTAATTTCATGTCCTCATATGTATGCTTCTCCCTTCACTTCATTTGACTCATTTTCAACCATATTGGTGATCGAACCCAACCAAATTTTTTACACTGGAAGAATAAGTCATGAAGAGGCGTCAAAAGGAAGTCATAATAAATTAATACTATAACAAGTGTTAAAGGAACTAGACTTGACTCAAATTCAACTTAACAAAATTCGGCGCTAGCTTAATCAGTGAATGCATTCTAACATATAAATTCAATGAGATTTCGTCTAAATCCTGATAAATCATATCCACAATATATATAGTAGATCGACAAAGTGATTTTGATCTTTTAGTTCGGAATCCCAAATCACATAGTTAAGAATCGGTAAACAAAGATTTAAGGAATTAATAATAAAAATATGTAAATTTACAGACATACGAACCTAGGTTTGATGAGGTCTATGGAAGGTATGAAGTGGGTTGACGGATGGGGCGGGGGTCGAATTGAATGAAGTTAGGTGGGAGAAATGAATGTGTTAGTACGTACGTTGACGATGGGAAATTAATTAATGGATCGAAGATTTTTGAAATTTGCAGTGTATGAGGTGTTCGAGAGGATGGCCTACTATGGTATATCCTCAAATTTGGTAATATACTTGACGAAGAAGCTCCACCAGGGGACCGTAACCTCCGCCAACAACGTCACCAACTGGGTCGGCACCATTTGGATGACGCCCGTCCTTGGCGCCTATGTCGCCGACGCCCACCTTGGTCGCTACTGGACTTTCGTCATCTCCTGCTCTATCTACCTCTCGGTACGTACATACATTTCTATATATATATATATATACTAAACGGATTTTCTATCTTATACTCTAAAAATAATTAGTTACGAGGTCAAATAATCGCCAAATTTAAATCAAATTAAATTGTGTAAACTATCGATCATTAATTAGTTAAACTATACATCAATCGATTGTACGAAATTAATCTTCACTAATAGTTTCATGTGGGATATATATATACGGAGTATAATCAATGGTTCACATGTGACTAAGCTGTCATGTGGCATCGTACAACATTTAATTAATTAGTTGTCATCTAATTTTACTAGTTAAACTTAGGTGTGTTGACTTGTGCGGTACGTACGTCCCGGTTATCTGCGATTTTACGTTCAATTAATTTGGAGGAAGAAAAACATAAATAGGAGACAAAATTTACACATAATTAAATAGAGTTATATATATATATATATATATATATATATATATATATATATATATATATATATATATATATATATATATATATATATATATATATATATAGTGTACGTGTGAATTGAATATAAGAAAATTATTAAGGTTTTGGTGTTGTATCAAAATCAAAGAATAATTGATCAACACGGTTAGTTGACTTGGACCATATATATATGCCTTTCCGGCCAACTAATGAATTGCTATATATAATACTAGTTCTGATAAAAAAAAAATATATATATAATACTAGTATATATAATATATATGCATTGTCCTGGACGAAAAGCTACTACAATAATTTGGCTGTATTTGTTTGTGAAGGAATAACAAGTTAATTTCTTCGGTCATCGAAAGCAATATATTGTTGACTAAAAGATACATTTAACATGATAAATGACCCGTCTTATTAATCAACTCAACATCCCATTCCCAGGTCAAAGATGAATATAACTGGTTTAGAGACTTACACGTACTCATCTGGAATTTGATTTCTAGTCATCATTATTTGAAAAACCTTTATAATATTGCAATATATGTTAAGTTTTTCAATCAATTTCAAAGAAATTTAAGGTTTATCTATATACATGCTCTAACCCGCTCTATTTTTTAAAAAATTTACAAAAATATAGAAAGTGTATGAGTTTGTTAATAAAAAATTATTTGTGTTTATTGTTTTAATTAGGGACGGAGCTAAAAATTTATATTGGGAAGGGAGCAAAATTTCGTACAAGTTGTTTAGTCTCTTTTGATAGATTTTTTTTTAATTTAGCAGACCAAAATTATGACATTTTAGTTTAAATGGCAATGTTTTAGTTCAAAACGACGACATTTTTGTTCAAAAGAACAGTGTTTTAGTTCAAAATTGTGTCATTAGTTGTATATTTTTCTCTTTAAATGAACGAAATGATTTCGTTTTCGTCTATAACAACATTGTTTTTATGTAAAATGACACCGTTTGAAACCTAAAGATTCAATACGTAATTAACTTGTTATTCTCTTACCATGCAATAACGCGTAACAAGATATGAAAACTTTAAACTTGTATAGTTTCTCATCTATTTGTTGAATTTAGTAATATAATCTCTTGTTTTGAAACTCTGGCTACATTATATATTATCAAAATAAGTAAAATATGACATTTTGGTTTATTAAAAGACATTTTAAATAATTATTTTGTGTTTAGTTTTCAAACGTTCATAACTTTTTACTCATGTATCATTTTAATCAATGTTTATAATATATTAAAACGAAGTTATCGACGAGTATGACAATAGGAGCTAGACTCATCGGATAAAAATTATTCGTTTATTGTAAGTTATCATATGTATCATACATCCGATTTAGCTTTGAGTTCGTTTGTATAGTGATGTACCGATTAATTATCTAATAATGAATGATTAATTGAATGATGATCTAATAAAGAAAATAATGTATGTTAATAACCAAAATTAATTTATAACATGACAGGGAATGGCATTGCTAACACTAGCAGTGTCCGTGCCGGGGCTGAAGCCGCCACCGTGCGCCTCCGCGGACATCTCCGACTGCAAGAAGGCCACCACTCTGCAGCTGGCGGTGTTCTTCGGGGCGCTCTACACACTGGCGGTCGGGACAGGCGGCACGAAGCCCAACATCTCGACGATCGGGGCGGACCAGTTCGACGAGTTCGAGCCCAAGGAGAAGGCCCACAAGCTCTCCTTCTTCAACTGGTGGATGTTCAGCATCTTCTTCGGCACCCTCTTCGCCAACACCGTCCTGGTCTACATCCAGGACAATGTGGGCTGGACCCTCGGCTATGGGCTCCCCACGCTCGGCCTCGCCATCTCCATCTCCATCTTCCTCGCCGGGACCCGGTTTTATCGACACAAGCGGCCCACCGGAAGCCCGTTTTCGAGGATGGCTAAGGTCATTGTTGCTGCAATTAGGAAGAGGAATGTGGAGGTTCCTAGTGACCCTAAGAAGCTTTATGAGCTTGATTTGGAGGTTTACTCCAAGAATGCCAAGTTTCGGATTGATTCCACTCCATCTTTGAGGTTAGCATCTCTCTACCTATATTGTTTTAAGTTCTAATTCACAGTTTATAAAACTTACTGTGTTGGACGCACCAGACTGAATCTGTATGCGCGTTACCTGCATATAAAATGAAAATATATAGGGTCATGTAACAACTTTTTTCCTTATAAAGTTAAAACTCATGTTTATGGGCTTTGTGGCAACATTTTACTTTCATATAACATATATTGATTTTTAAATTACTTAAGAGATTTTGTATTTCTTTTACTCGAGTTTTCTATTATGGGTTATTTATAAATGGTTCATTTCAAAATTTGCAATTTTATATGCACCATTTTATCTTTTCAGTTGATTTTGGGTTATTTTTAATTTGTTACAAATTGTTCACACTAAACATTAATGTTTTTGATCATCCATTATGTTTTTGGCAAGCATTCATTTGCATTGGTTTGTTGGTACAAAACATTGACTTCAATGTAACATTTTCATTTAATAAACACATTATATCACTAAAGTTTTAAAGTTTAGACAAAAAAAAAAACTAAGTTTTTAATTTTAAAAAATTGATAATGCAGAAAGGTTTTTAAAAATTAATTTGTTGATCGGGAAAAACAAAAATTGCAGGTTTCTGAGCAAAGCAGCGGTGCAGACAGGAGAGACGAGTCCATGGCGGCTCTGCTCCGTAACGCAGGTCGAAGAAACCAAGCAGATGATCCGAATGCTTCCGATCCTCATCGCCACCTTCATCCCCAGCACGATGGTGGCTCAAATCAGCACTCTCTTCGTGAAGCAAGGCACCACCCTCGACCGCCGCGTCGGCAGCTTCCACATCCCGCCGGCGAGCCTCGCCGGCTTCGTCACGCTCTCCATGCTCATCTGCGTCGTCCTCTACGACCGATTCTTGGTCCCGATCACCCGCAGGCTCACCAAAAACCCTAGGGGGATAACACTCCTCCAGCGGATGGGGATCGGGATCCTGATCCACATCCTAATCATGCTGATCGCCTCCGTCACGGAGCGATACCGGCTCCGAATCGCCCGGGAGAATCACGTCGTTGAGAGCGGAGGTCAGGTTCCGCTGACGATCTTCGTTCTGTTGCCGCAGTTCGTGCTGATGGGGGCGGCGGACTCGTTCCTCGAGGTCGCGAAGATCGAGTTCTTCTACGATCAGGCGCCGGAGGAGATGAAGTCGCTTGGGACTTCGTACTCCACCACCACGCTCGGCGTTGGGAATTTCCTCAGTAGCATCTTGTTGAAGACGGTAGCTGACATCACCCAGCGTCACGGCCGTCATGGCTGGGTTCTCAACAACCTCAACGCTTCGCATCTGGATTACTACTACGGCTTCCTCGCGGTGCTGAATGTGCTCAATTTCGTCTTCTTCCTTGTTGTTTCTAGGTTTTACGTGTACAAGGCAGAGGTCTCGCACTCTATGGAAGTTCTCAAGGAAGAACTCGATAGATGATTTAGAGGTAATACATTATACATCCATCCAGAAATCCGAAAATTAGTGTGTGTTCATGCTTATGTTTGATGATTTCTTCCAGAAATTTAACTACTGATGTCATTTCTAGTAGAAATTATAAACAAATTTCCTGAAGATGATCTGGCCTGCTTCACTGTGTAATTCAATCAATCTTTATACCTAAATTCCCAAAATCCTGCATAGACAAAAGCGTATGAAACTCCATGAATGTCTCTCCTTTCACCTTGGATCTTAAAATTGAAGGAACAAACAAAAACTTTCAGGCTTTTTACAAAGCAAATCAATCGATCACCTATGCAAATTTACAATGAATTGCTGTGTTTTTGAGGGAGTGAAGGTTAAACAACACCAGATGTAGGTTAACACACTGAAAAATTCGTAGTTCTTAGGTTAACTGTCTGCTCCGATCGCACGTAACTTCTTTGTACATGGCAGACGAAATCCCGAATCCTCTGTTGATCACAGATCTTGTTTCATTATCTCCTCTTTGGCAATTGGAATGTCTTCTTCAAGAAGTTGTTGGCCACATGATCATTCCGATGGCACAACACTCTTAGGATCGTGTTCGGGTCAGATTGGTTCCATCTGCCTGTTGTTGGGGGCATTGGGAGCTTCTGTCCCGCCCCCAAGCCCGCGACACCAATCCCGCTGGTCTCGCAGGCTGTGGTGCTGAAATTATCGACTATCTGCTCGGTTGTCTGCCCCATCAATGCGATCACTCCTTCACTGATCTCGGCTTCCTTGTCAACCTCTTCCTCTGTCACCAGCCCTACACCTGCACTGCAAAACATCTTCTTCAGGCTGTCAAAGTCCAACTCGATCATCTCTTCATCGCCCTTGCTAAAGATCCGCGTGCCCCCTCCCGCGAGCAGAACCATCAAGAAAGCCTCGAAAGCCGCCTTCATGACCTCCCTCACCGCAACAGGCTGCGCCCTGTCGATTAATATCGAGGTCAGAAGCGTGATGTTATGCTTTAGGATTCTCAATGAGGGGTGAATTCTCGAATTTGCCACGTCGAACATGTACAAGGACTCGTAGAAGATGGAGTGCGAGTCGAGGAAGATCAGCCGATAAGCAGCCACCTCGGCAACATGTTGGATGGCGCTCTGCACGGTTGCCTTGGATTGCTCGAAGTAGGCTGTTGAATTTCCGTTGCCTTCCTGTGTGGTGTTGCCCTTTGGGGTGAGTGAGAGGGCTTTGTCGAGGGAGTTGAGGGTGGAGAGAAGGTGGTGCAGGGTGTTGAGCCGGATATAGAGGCGCTGCGTGCCGCGGCTAGTCGAAGGGCGAGGCTGGTTCGCGTCCTTGATCAGGTTTTGGTGCATGTCTTCGACGCCAACACTGCAGCTGGCCTTCTTCCAGAGCTTCGAGAATCGAGAGTCGCGGTTGCACCTTGTCAGTGGTGGGAGTGATGGCATATAGCTCTGTTTTTTTCCTACAGTTTGCCACATCATAACATGAATGAATCCATAAGCCAATTCCTTATGCAAGAAAATACCAAGTGTGGTTTTTACCACATGATGCAACAAAACTTGTATATTCTCGAGCAACTCGATCCAATCCGTCAGCCAAGTCCTTGAGCAAATCGCCGGATATCCCCACGGGAAGCAAGAAAAATTCGTCGACAGTCTCCCTCAGCAGCTTCATGAGCTCCACAGCTGATTGAGCAAAGGGTTCCGACTTCGACTTAGGGTTCCATGTCTGGAAACACACACAAATCAGCTCAGAATCCAACCAATTCAACAACGAAACTGATCTCATCACATTAGGTGAACTTACTTCAGAATCCTTCGCCTTTTGGATCGTCTCCCGGGATTTCTGCAGCTTCTCCTCGATCCACTTCCGCAAAAGCCTCGACAGGATGGTATCAACCTCAAAAGGAACCATCTGCCTCACCAAGGATTTGCCTCCATCGTCGCAATCGACAGTGTCTTCGACCACCATACTTACCATAAAGTTCTCTAGATTCCCTGCCCTTTGCAGGATGCTAATGGTCTCTTTACAAAGTAGAGCAGCGCCGGACAAGTACTGCCTCAGGATCGAGCCGTAACAGTTGTGCAACGTCACCGCGGCAACACCTGCTGCCACCGGATGCCAAATCTTCAAGATATTGCTGTAGTTCTCCTTCTCCTTGGCCGCCAACTCTTCCGTGCCCTCCGCTAAGTCGTTTAGGATCTCTGCCGCGTGCTCCTCGAGCTCGAGAATGATATCGGTCGCACCTACTTCTTCTACCATCTATCATCAAACCGCATGAGCTGTTCACTACTCATTACATAAAAGATAGCCAAATAATGAAAACATGATACCTTGTCAAATGCATTCTTCAAGGAAGACCGGATGTAAAAATCAACCCGGTTCTCCGAAAACGAATTCTTCGATCCATTAGGCGTCAAAGGCTCTGCATCCTCGTTTTCGACCCTTGCTATCCCAGGCTCCCGCCTCGCAGCTACGGTGGCGGAAACGTTCTCGTCCAAGATCTTCCTCGCCAGCAACACCAACGTCACCAAGTTGTCCAACAAGACCGCGTAATTCCCCTGGGAACACCCCACATGGTAATCGACGAGCCGCTTCTCCGTCCACACGACGAAGCAGCTGAGCACCGACGCCAGCAACCGAATGTAGAAACCCTCTCCGTCGCCATTCCTGCTCCTACTGGCGGCAGCGTCCTTAGCGACCTCGCCCAACATCGTGTGAGAGGCGACTAGCAAATCCACCTCAGCCTGGCCCGTGGCGACGTATTGGTTGAAGAGCACCCACGCGAAGCACACATTGTGCACGGGCATCGTAATGGCTAGCGTCGACCAAGTCTTCTTGAGAAGCTCCACAAGCTCGTCGACCTCATCGAGGACCATCGTCTCGTCCTTGAGGTCGAAGACGGCCTGGAGGAGGATCACATAGGAGTGGACGTTGAAGGGGTAGCCATCGGCCCAATGAGCTACATCGTTACCGTTGTTGTTGTTGTTATTATTATTGTTGTTGCGCCAAGCAAGGGCGAGGACGGCAGAGGCGAGCGAACGGAGGGCGTCGGAGTTGCGGCCAGTGTCAAGAGGGCGGAGGTCGGAGTTGCGGGCGATGTCACGGAGGGTGGTGGCGTGAGGGGCAAAGGAGGGGTCGAGCGGGGAGAACGGGTGGAGGATGAGGCCGACCTCGAGGATGCGGAGCTGGCGGCGCTGCCAGATGTGGTACTCGTGGTTGTCGTTGAACTCGGACGGCTTCAGGTACCGTAGCAGCTCCAACGGCAAGATGATCGTCTCCGCTTTCCTCCCCGTTTGCTGTTGTTCAATGTTCATTCATCATTAGAATTCAGATCAATATAGATTATTACATCAGAACAAGAGAATGAGGCTAATCAATAGGATTAGTGTACATACATACTAATGCAATTTGAACAAATGAAACTAGGATTTAATGAGATTTGTTCGTTTTTTTGTTGTTGTTTTCAAGAGAATCGAGTGTTTTATTAAGTAGGTATTTGTGTGTTTTTCTTCTGATAAAATAAGTAGATATTCGATACATTTTTTTCAAGGGCAATAAAATATCAATTATTTTATTAGATTTTTTTTTCTTAATTTCACTTAATACAATTATCTATAATCTATAAGATTATCTTTAAAAAATTAATACTATAAAGTTTTTAGCTTATTTAAAAATGTGCAAAAAAATCAAACAACTATTTTAATGCAGAGTACTTTTTTTTTCTATTTTTGTCTGTGTAGGGATGTTATATGAAACAAGTAGCTCAAGCTTGGTTCTGTTTCGACATGAAAACAGATCAATTCGAGCTCATTCTCATATGAGTATATTTTAAAACTCAATTCAAACTGAGATTCAACTCAACTCAAACTTTACAAAATTTACCATAAACATCGACAAATGAGGTTGATTTATGCTTAAATAAGCTCAATTTCAGTTCATTTATTTACTAAACGAGTCAAGTATAACATATTTTTAAGCAAAATTTGAAATTTCGCCCTATTCATTTCTAAATAATTTAAATATAAGCAATCAATGCTCAACTCGTTCGATTCGAATAACGGAACTCTATCTATGCAATCAAATTAAATGAGAAATCAAATTTAAATTTTATTTTGTTAGTAATTTCATGAGAAATCCTAAATTAAAACATACTTGACCACCAGCAGTGCGCATGAGGGTCTTACGTAGACGGACATCGCTCTGTTCCGTTACCCCCATCTGCTGCCTCATTATCTCCGCCGACGTCAACGGCCTCCTCGCCTGCTTCGCCGGCGATGGCATCGTCGATGTCACCACCGTCCCCTGCCCTCCCCCTCTCGGGCTCCCCTTCGGACTTAAGCCCGGTGACACCGGGCCCGTCGCAATGAGCCCGAGGCCCGGCCCAGCGCTCGACGCCGACCGCCTCGACGGCATCTTCATCTGCTTCCTCAGCCCCAACGCCCCCTTTATCTTGCTGTTGCCCGCCGCCCCCATCCCAAGCCCCCTCGGCGAGCCCGGGCCCGACCCAAGCCCGCTCAGCCCGTCGGAGCCTTTGTGGTTGTCTTTGTCCTTGTCCTTAGAGGAGTAGAAGGCGAGGGCGTGGCGGCCACCGAAGCCCGGGGAGGAGCGGCACGCGGTGAAGAACACCTCGTAGGCGGTCTCCCGGACGTCGTCGCGGTCGATGCCCTCGATCCGGCCGAACGGCCACGAGAGGTCCTGGTCGAGCGGCGCGGGCCGGGGCCGGCACCGGGCCGCTGCGGCTTCGCCACCGCGGAACGATTGTGTGATGGAGAAGTTGGACCGGATGGGGGCGGACTCGTGGCGAACGTGGCGCGGCTGGTTGTTGTTATGGCCCATCGGATGGCGGTGGCGGTGGCTGCGGCCGAGGTCGGAGATGAGAGGATGATCTTTGTTTAGATGTTAGGAGGGACAAAGGAGGTGAAAGGCATTGTTTTGGATATTAAAAGATTATTGGTTTATTGATCAATGGGAGGAATTTTTGTTTGGGAGACTTTTTTGGTTTTGTGAATGAACAAAAAAAGAGGGGTATGGGGAAAATTACTCCATTTTAGCCTCTAGGGGTGGGGAAGAAGATGCTAAGTTGGTAAATTATCTATTTATGTGAGTTCTTTTTAACTAAAATTAAAGATGCTTCAAACAAATAAACTGATTTTTCATCATGTTTTTGGCGGGTAACTCATATTTATACAATTATATGAATTTAAGTCCCTCTCATTTCCAACCTCTTTAAGCTATCCACGTATCGAGGTTTACAAACTTTTTTCCTTTTCTCCTTTTTACCCCGAACGTTGACGATTGAAGACAGTTTTTCCTTCCAGATGGTTCCCTTCCTAGCTCTTTGAATTCAGACTTCGTTCTTCGCCCTCTTCTCTTTCTCCTTTCCCCTCCAACGTCGCTCTCTCTTTCCTCTCCTCCTATTCTCACTCCCCTGGACCTAATCGTCTCTTTATCAGGGTTGTCTTTGAGTCCGATTTGAGGAATTGGGGTTGTTGGATTATAGATCTTATCCAACTTCTCAATTGTTTAAAAGTGAACTTTAGGATAATGGATGGCCAGGAAATTGAGACAGCAGGTATCATATATTCTTAGCATTGAACTTTTGATAATCTCCTGATGTAAACTTATAACAGGAAGTGATATTCCATGTGTCTGATTTTGCATCCCCTTCTCTATGTGTTTGAATTGGGCTGAATTTGTATTGTCGTGACACTGCCCATATGACCTTTGAGAGCTTCCGGTGACTAATTTAGAAGTTCTCAAATTTCAGCTTCCCTTTGTTGGATTTGGCATTTCACTTCCCTGGATGTGTTTGAATAGAAGAGTTCAATGTCTATCTACACAATTTTAATACTTTTTTGAACTAAAATTGGTTTTTGAAGAACTAGGATTGGGGTCCTTTTGCTTGGCCATTCAAGATTATTAAAAAATATGATAAGAAGAGCGTCGGAGATGAGCATTTCAATATCCCACGATCAAAACCAGGCCAAGTTGGGTCAGTCGATCAACTACTCGATTAGCCTCTCTTTAAATATGCGTTGATTGGATTGAGTCAAGTCCTCACATGATAAGAAGAGTGTCGGAGATAAGCATTTCAATATCCCACGGGCAAAACCAGGTCAAGTTGGGTCAGTCGATCAGATGCTCGGTTAGCCCCTCTTTAAATATGCGTTGATTGGACTGAGCTGAGTCCTTGCATGATAAGAAGAGCATCGGAGATAAGCATTTCAATATCCCACGGGCAAACCAGACCAAGTTGGGTCAGTTGATCAACTACTTGGTTAGCCTCACTTTAAATATGCGTTGATTGGACTGAGTCGAGTCCTCGCATAATAAGAAGAGCATTTAAGATAAGCATTTCAATATCCCACGGGCAAAACTAGACCAAGTTAATGGTGTTTATCACGCAGATGTTGTCGCCTTCAATATCCAATTTTTGAGGGTTGTTAGTGCAATTTGTGTAGGGCCTATGAAACCGAGTAGGAAATCGTCGAAAACAGTGTGTTTGAAAACCAGAAAAGGCTATGGCGTGGTATATGCAGAACCCACTGCCTTAGAAGCGAAATTGCCTTGACCGTAGGTGCAAGTCGGCAACTGGCTTCACCCCCAAGGTTACACAACACACCCTCGTAATCGTGCACTAAAAAAAAAAGGTTTGGAATCACGAAAGCTTTGCTCAGAATAAAGGTGAAAGAGAGGAAAGAAAGTTTTATGAGAATGTGTCTAATTGAAGAGGAAGACGTCGATTTAAGAAGAAGAGCACACATCAGATCGTGCAAATCAGAGAGAGGCCGAAAAATCCGGAAAACGTTTTAACAAACGGATAAGTTTGAAGAAATAAATCCAGAAAATAAAAAGGATGAGATCGGGAAAGTCTATCAAAACCATCTGATGCTTATCTGGCCCCAATTAATTAAACCGAACCACAAAAACAGACCCCACCCCACTGCGCACGTGCCACGAACACGGATCGGCGACGGTGGTGCACGCGTGCAAGTCTCCTATTTCATCACTCAAACCGTGGGTGGATAAAAGACCCTTTTAAAACAAATCCTCATGTCACTAGAAATCAATATGGGACCCAAAAAACCTTTCACCTTTCATAAACCCTTCAAGCATTTACTTCAACAACGGTCACCTCACCTCACCTCCTCGTTTACGAAGAGGCCTTAGAGCAGCTGCATTGCAAGTTTTTAGTGGGTTTCTTAGGAGTAAATAATAATATAAAATAGGAGAGAGAAACATTAAAGGTAAGAAACCCATAGCCTAGTTTCTACCCACCAAACTCCACTAAAAACGGTAGAAACCCATTCAGCTCAAATTGTACAAAACAAGTGGGGCCCATTTTTATAAAAAAACAAAAGTGGGCAGTACATGCATGACTTTCTCTTTTTATAAAAAGCCAAAATTGGCCTATTCAAGCCAAAATCACCGAAGGTGATTGCATGCATTTGACATTTTGTGAATGTGTTTTAATAACATGAAATGAAATTGCATAAAAAAAAAATGAAATGAAATTGCATGCAATTCGGAGGAGAAGTGGGGAACCTTTTACCTACAAATATGGCTTTCTTCATTTACATCTTCCACTTCATTATCCCCCATATCCTCATTTTCCAGGTTTCTCCATCTCTCATTTATCTTACCATCTTTTTCGCATTAAGATGGATCCGAATGACCCCAACCATCCTTATAGTTTTAGAAATTTGTATACGAGTATGGGAGATTCTCCAAATCCAAACACTCAAAATTTCTCTTATCCAAACATGTATTCATCACAATCACCAATTACCCCAACATCTCATGGGAGCTCTTTTGGAAATAATATGTGGCCACAAGTTGAGGAAGTAGCAAGCCTCGACGAGATTCAAGAATCACCACTCGAGGGTTACCAAGAGCAAGGAAATCGTAGGAGAGGCACTCGTGGGAAAGCTGGACGTGGGAGAGCCTCTCGCGGAAGAGCCATGGGTGAAAGAGGAGTACGAGTTAAGTGGAGTCAAGCTGAAGATTTATTGCTCGTTAGTGGTTGGATTAACACTACCACCGATGCTCGAACAAACACTCAACAAACGGCAGGAGCATTCTGGGAGAGAGTTGCAGAATACTACAACACTAATAGGGAGGAGGACTGGCCCGAGAGGATTGTTTCCACCGTTAAACCAAGATGGTATACACTATCCCAAGCTGTGGCCAAATTCGTTGGTGCTTATTCGAGTGCCAAAAATCGGCAAGCTAGTGGGGAAAATGATTGTGATGTCATGCGGAACGCACACGCTATTTACAAGGGTGATCTTGGGTACGACTTCCTGTTTGAGCATGCATGGCGTGAGCTCAATACCGAGCCCAAATTCCACAGGTGGGTTGCATCAAATTCTACATCAAGTGGAGGAGGCTCAAAGAGGACCAAGGTGAATGAATTTGGAGTGTACACTTCCAGTGAAGGATCGGGCACCCCTTCAAGTGTTTCTGGAAGTGAGAGTGCTCCAGTGCGGCCGAAAGGCATAAAAGCAACCAAAAGAAAGGGTAAGCAGGTTATTGGGAGCTCAAGTGATCAAGCCAGCAAAGAGGCTGAAGATGCGGTTCAATTCTTTTTTGAGCAAGCTGGAGAAAGAAACAAGGAGATGGAAGGAGATAAGGCAAAAGCTGCTCGTGATAACATGATTGCGCAAAAGTTTGCGATGCTTAACAAGCTGATAATGGAGCCTAACCTTGAAGATTGGCAGATCAAATGCAGGGACGGACTTGTGAGAGAATTGTTTCCTGACAATTGACAAGGTCGGAATGCAACTTGTTTGTTTGGTAATGTTGTTTCAAGTGTTTCATTTCCCTAAGTGAAGTGGAGCTTCACATTGTTGTATTAGGTATGTTTTCAAGTGTTTCACATCGTTGTATTGATTTTTGTATTACTATTATGCATTCAATGTTCAAGTGTTTTACATCGTTGTGTTGATATTTGTATTACTATTATGCATTCAATGTTCAATTCAGATTCTTTGCAGAAAGAAGATAAATGTTATGCGTTCAATGCTCTGAGAAGATGCTTTGTGATAAGAAGTTAAGATAGAGGTTACTCTTTCGATGCACTGATAAGATGCTCTGCGAGTAGAAGATAAAGTTTATGTTTTCGATGCTCTGACAAGATGCTTTCACACATCCCTCATGCAAAGATGCTTTGCCAAGATGCTATTTGAGGTATTATAAATTCAACGTCATTCCTCCATTCACTTTCATCCGTTTCAACTACATTACTCCACTCACTACCATCCCTCTCATTTTCCTATCATTGTAAACACAAATCCCTCATGGATCCTCAAGAAATGCATGAGTTCCTCGCCCATTATTCAGGCTCATCTTCCGATGACCTTGAAAAGGCCTACGCAAAATGGTTGTATTTAACTACAAAACATAAGTCACGAGGCGAGGCCTCAAGTTCTATCCCAAGGCGGCCACGTGCTTACATAGATAGAGAGCGTGAGAAGGGTCATGATCGGCTAGTTGCAGATTATTTCTCGGAGAACCCATCTCCAGTGTATCCTGATGCTATTTTTAGAAGACGGTTCAGGATGCGTAGACCATTATTCTTACGCATTGTGAACCAATTAGCAAGCAAAATCGATTATTTCATCCAGAAGCCCGACGCCACTGGAAGACTTGGGTTATCTGCACTACAAAAATGTATCGCAGCTATACGCATGTTGGCATATGGTGTGGGTGCAGATGCGGTTGATGAATATCTCCGACTTGGAGAAAGTACAGCGAGGCTATGCTTATCCAATTTTGTGGATGGTGTCATAGCTTTGTTTGGTAATACATACCTCCGGAGACCAAATACAACTGATATACAACGCCTTCTTCATGTAGGAGCACAACGCGGGTTCCCGAGTATGATCGGTAGCATCGATTGTATGCACTGGGAATGGAAGAATTGTCCGACTGCATGGAAAGGCCAGTTTGAAGGCAAAGACGGAAGACCAACCATCGTGTTAGAGGCAGTAGCATCATATGATCTATGGATTTGGCATGCATTCTTTGGCACCCCAGGTACGTGTAATGATATCAATGTTCTTGATCGTTCTCCTGTATTCGATGATCTGCTACAAGGGATATCTCCACCAGTTAACTTTGAAGTCAATGACCATCAATATCATTTAACCTACTATCTAGCTGATGGTATTTATCCAAACTGGGCGACTTTTATACCATCTATCAAGCTCCCACAAGGAGAGAAGGCTAGGTTGTTTGTTCAATACCAAGAGGCTACTAGAAAGGATGTAGAACGAGCTTTTGGAGTCCTGCAAGCCCGATTTTCCATAGTTAAAAACCCAGCACTTGCATGGGATATTACTTTGGTAGGGAGGATAATGAGAGCTTGTATAATCCTTCACAATATGATAGTGGAGGACGAGCGAGAGAACTACAGTCTTTCCTTTGATTTGTCGCAGTTCGATCAAGTTGAGGATACCGACACTTCGTATTCAAATAGGCGACCTGTCCCCATGGAGAAATACATTGAAAAGCGAACGCAACTTCGGAATAAAATTACACACTATGCACTGAAGCAAGATCTGGTTGAACACATATGGCAAAAGTTTGGAAATGGCTCTTAGGAAAATTAAAATTTTCTTCAAGCATTTCATGTATGATTAAGAGTACTCTTTGTATTTTATTTTTATTACTTTTGTATTTCGATGATTTTCCATTTCATGTATGATGGAGAGTACTCTTTGTATTTTATTTTTATTGTTCTTGTATTTCGGTGTTTGTTTTGTTCCAATGAAGTTGTTTGCATTAAATTTTATTATCTATTTTTACATTTTGGATATTTTTTTTAAAAAATTATTATATACTATTATTATATTAATTAACGCATAATATAATACATATATATAGATAATGTATAACATGTTATTATTATGTTTATTTAAATATATAATAGATAATAATTGGTGAAAAGTAAATTAAGAAACTCTAGAAACTCATATGGATGTGGACGAAAAAGTAAGTTGGGGTTTTTAAGGAGAGAGAAAGTGATAAAGTGGTATTAAGAAACTCAAGAAACCCGCATTGATGCGGATGGTCTTAATGGCTGGTTTCTGTTTGCCGATTCCAGACTTGATGAAAAAACGTTCTTTCTTCCCTAATGCTTGTATCCGAATATATGAGAGAGCAACAATGGAAACACTGTTACTCTAGCTGGATATAATCACAGAAATGGATTTCATTATTGCTATCAGTTTCCAACTCACGATGAGATACGAAATAATTAAGGGTCCATGAGAATCCATTGAGCAATATCAGTTAGGACCATACTACACATTTCACACTTTATTTCTTGTCGGGAAGCTTCTCCAGCAACTCTGGAATAACTTCGAAGAGATCACCCACCAGTCCATAGTCAGCCACCTACAATATATATATAAGTTAGTGATATCAACAAACTAACCAGGAAATACAGAGGGGGAGAATTCAATTCAAGGAAAGGTGTTTTGACACTAATTAGGCCAGTTAAAACAATTTTTATGTTGCTTGAACAAGGAAGTTGTAATTTGGTTTAAGATTCATCACAAAAATGTAAACAAGATGATCGATCAAGTTTGACCCACAAGTGACGCTCATGGAAATTCAACTGAAAATTAATATGGTATAATGCAGGAGAATTCATTCATATTACCTGGAATATGGGTGCATCTGCATCCTTGTTTACTGCAACAATGACTTTGGAATCTCTCATGCCTGCCAAATGTTGAATAGCTCCGGAAACACCAAACGCCATATACAACTCCGGAGCTACAATCTTCCCGGTTTGCCCGACCTAAAACACACATTATATTGGGAAACTTAACTTTCTTTCAAAGAAGCACAAAATCATACGAGAACAATATTTATCCATCACTCAATGGTATTACAGGCTACATGATATTTGTACTGCTTGCACAACAGTGCTCAACAGCATTTGAATTGAATGTATATACCAAAAAAAATCATCAAGCAGCATTTTGTTGACCTATCTATAAGCTGGTTCAAAACTTTATATACTTATCTGATCATGAGAGATAGTAGTTCACCTGTAGTTCATTTGGTACGAATCCCGCATCAACAGCAGCACGTGTAGCACCAACTAGAAACAAAATAAACAATTCAACTTGTGATAATGTGTTAAAAGTGAAATTGATCAAAACAGGTTGATTTATCCAATTGAACATCTATTATAATTATTATGAGCCCATAGGGACGACAAACTACCAGCTGCACCAAGTTTTTCTGCAAGCTTCTCTATCATTTTGAAGTTTTCTGCACTTTTTAGAGCACGTCCCCCTGTGACCACGACACGTGCATTCCCAAGATCTGGGCTGTAACGGCCCAAATATAAATATTCGGGTTACGTTTCGAAGGATTGGATACCTTCGTTCGGATCTTGCAATTCGAGTACGGGTTGAGTTTTAAAACAAAGTTTTAATGATCAAAGAAGGGATTTCGCACCCTAAAATTCGCGATGGGGCCGTTAGGCCCTCCGAACTTGTCCTACTTGCCTAAGTCGCTCAAAACGTTTTAAGTTCGAAAACATAAGGAGAGAAATAACATAATACAAGTTGCCACGGCAGGGCCGGGTCAAAACCAAATACGAAGAAATAAGTAGCAAAAGTGTAGAGTCCAAGTTGGTCTTTCTCTTCCTCTCACTACGCCATGAGATATTCCCCGCCACATCAGCACATGATCAAGTAAGGGTACGGGTACCTGAAACTAACCACGAAGTCAAGGTCGAGCCACTCATGCGGGCCCTGAAGACCTCACTGAGGACATATAATATGCCTATACCTAAATAAAGGATGCTCTAATGCAGTACAGAATATTAAACACTCAAGCATGCTAGCAGTTTGTATACATATATGCAGAAAGTGATTAAATGGGATCCCGCATAGAATGCCAAGTGGCATGTCCCTCTCCTACTCCCGCACCCATGCTCGTTAGTGCAGGAACCGACCGCGTTTTATACTCCCGCACCCATGCTCGTTAGTGCGGGAACCGGTCGCGTTCAATATCATAACATCATCAATCGTATCAATAGTCATGCTCGTCAATTTAACAGTCTGACTCGATGAGGACTAAGCCCGATGGGACTGGACCGTCCTATGACCCTAGCAAATGACTCTAGGACTCACAATTTAACGGTCGTTCTACCATACGCAAGAAGAATACGGATGCTCGATTAATTGTGCAACCTAAGCATGATACTACATGATTATGCGGGATGCAACACCTACACACTATATGACACACCAGGCATGAGGTTCTAACTTGAGTAAGCCCCGGAGGACTTACCTGGTAACGCAGAGCAGCAAAAGGGAAGCAGCAAGAGACAAGCAAGCAGGTCACTGATCACCTAGAAATCATTAATGAATATATATAAGTATGTTGCACAGAACGGGATCCATCTACCACTATACAAAATCTAACGATCAATCGTTAGCCATAACATTATCATCATCCTTTACCTCGTCTCAAGTCAACATCGTATACCATCTTATTCCATTCTCATTTCCATAATTAACGAAATCATATTTCCAATCCACATAATCTCACAAGTCCGGTTGTTAGTCAAATCAATTTATCTCAAAATCATACTTAGCCAATTTCTAGTCCATAAAATATTAAACCTTCAAACTACTTCCAAAATCCAATTAAATAATACCGGCATACTTTACTTTAATTAAAATCATCATTCTAAGGACTTAAATAATTTTCAACACTTAAGAAATAATTCAATTTATATACTTTAAAACCGACCCCTTTTTAAAATATCGGCAACCGATGCGTATAAATCAACCTTCAAATAATCATTTATCGGAAATCGATTAAATATCTAAATAAATAATTAAATACCGAATAATTCTTAAGAAATAAATGAATAAATAAATGATTAAATAAATAATTAAATAAATAGCGGATAACTCAAACCGAACTAACGTTTTTAACCCAACCGAACCAAACCCATAACGTTAAACCCCAAACCGGTTAAATATTATAATATATATATATATGTAAGTTAGTAAAGGGAGGGGGCCCACAAGGCCACATCAGCATCCCTCTTCCTCCAGATTCAAATGGAATCTGCGCCCGCCAAGTTCGCCCGAGCTCGACCGCGCTAGCCTCGACGCCGGAGCTCTCGACGCCGCGCCTGAGCTCCGCCCAGCTAGTCCGGCCAGCTCCCCGCGCTCTCGCCTCCTCGCCCTGCGTCACTGCTCCAGGCTCTCGCACCCGGCGTCCCGCGCTCGCCCTCGCAGCTCACGCTCGCCTCGCCCACGCTCTCGCGCTCTCGCGCTCCCGCTCACGCCGACCGAGCTCCGACGATCGTCGGAGTTCTCGACCTCACCCGATCGACCCGCACTCAGCCCACGCTCACTCCCAACTAGCCTAGACATTGAAAAAGACTAAAAAATGAATCGAAACGAGGATAAATTCGGAGCTCACCGAGATGGGTTTTTCGCGACTTCGGAGCTCTCGACCGGAGTTCTGGGCATCTTCGGTGGCTCGCGATGGCTTGTCGGACCTACACCGCATATTGGTGAGCGTGATGGCAAAGACCGCAAGCGATTCCGATCAAAAACGAAGGAGAACGACTCACCGAAAGTTAGCTTGCCAAAACAGAACAAAAGGGTCGTGGTGGCACTGGGGTGATCGACGACGGCTCCTGGCAGTTGCGGCTGCGACGTGGTGGTGGCCGGCGACTCTATGGTGGCGTCTGGTGGCTGGTGGCAACTGATGGAGGTGTGGTGGTGATGGTGATCATGAACAACGTGATGGTGAGGTGTTGAAGGTGGAAGAGAGCAGCTGGAGGAAGATCTGTATGATGGAGATTGGAGGAGTGTAGAAGAAGAGAGTGGGAGTGGTGATGGTGAATAAAGGTGATGATGGTGATCAGATAAAATGACGGGGGGGAGCAGGTAAGATTGTGGCGTGTGGGTTTGGTTAAACCAAATACCCGGAATTAAATCCCGAATACGCGAATTTCGATTCCCGAAATTAGTTCCCGAATATTAGTATCCCCGACTCTCGTTTTTTCGATCAATTAGATTTTAAAACTTAAAAGGATATCACTATCCGAATTTATTTTAATTTTCGAGGCGAAAAGACGGTATCGGTCGTTAAATATTTAAATTCAGGTCGGAGTCTGTTAAACGAGTTTTAAATCCGATTTAATTTAATTTTAAATTTCCTTTTACCGATAAAATTAGGGTTTAAAAATCCGTGCCTTTACATGGGCGTTCTGATTCTTGAGAGCTCTGACTTACAAATCTTGATTTACTAGCAATTTCTGCAACATCATGTGGACATGGAAAACACATCAAGCAGTAGTAGAAGTAAGCTATAAAAATTGAATTCAAAGCAAATCCCATTGCTCATTAAATTAAAGTATCTTTGAGCACCAGAAAACAAAAATCTAGCTAAAAGCTTTTTCTCTCTCTTTTGGGGTAGGAATGGCAGTACTCTCCAAGAGTTTTCTCAAAAGCTTTTTCTCTTATTTCTTTTCAAAATGAAAAATCCATACATCTGTCGCTATATCACCCGGAAGGGATGATAGATTAACATGAATTTCTAGATATGAAGAAAATGTGTACACGTGGGATAGAAAGAATAGACAGACCTCCACTAAAGTTTGAGAGATCAACCTGAGCAATCCGAGCTGTGTCAGATCTTGACTCAGATGTCACAGGAAAAGAAGTCGACCTGATGGTCAGCATGCATGGAAACTCACCACTGTAATGAACTGTACTAAGAGCATTTCCGGCATAAATTGGCCTGATATAAATAAAAAAAAAATTCCTATTTGCATCAAAACAGTTCATGCTGCCATAATAAAGAATGGCAAATTAAACAAATAGATGAACTGATAAACTACTCTGGCTTTTCATGTCTAAAATTACAGCCATGATAAAGTAGAAAAAAAATTATAAACATAATGCCTATGATCAGAATGCACCAAACAAAAAAAGGAGGAAACATAGAAACTATATTTCAGAAGTTTATAAGAAAGCTTCACCAACCCTAAAAAATCCTACTATCTTAAGCACCAACGAATCTTTGTATGACTGTACTGTTATAGCGTAACTTCCCCCAAGTTCAGTTTTTGTCTTCGTATACAATGTCCTATTGAAACTCCTTCAGTTCTTTTAGGGTTCGTAACCCCCTCAATTTAACTTGATATCTACAAGAAACGTATCCGTGAATCACTGAAATCCAGAGTGATCATGTGCCAGAAGCACTTTTTTAAGAAATATGACCAGCATTAAGGGAAGGGGGGAGAGAGTAATTTGAGATGCTCATAAATTCCCATCTTATTGCAGCCTCAACTCATGTAGTACACTAAACATTAAGCAAGCATTTAAAAAAAAAACAAGGAACCGAGGACATAAACAGCCTACCGCACAAACTGATGAGATCCAGATATTGCAGTTACATCAGTGATAGGAGAAACATCTAGAAGTGCAGCAGCACGTGGTATTATGTTCTTTCCGAATGAACCAGAAGCAGAAATTACATGTGAGTATCCACCTTTCTGCTGAACCATATGGATTAGTTGAGCCCATGGTTCTGCTAAAGAATATGCAAATTTATCTGAATCAGCTACAAGCACCTGTGGAAGGTTAGCAACCCAGAAATATCAAACTAGTGGAGACTGCAGATTTTCCAAAAGTTGATAGAAAACAAGAAGATCCCAAAGAGATTTCTAAATGCAAAAATATACAAATAGTAAAGACCAGTGTTAGTATGTTTTACATGTAAAGTTCACTTGAATATCTATTAGTCAAAAACATGCTTATACCGAAAAAAAATCCCACCCTGAGGGTGTATTTAAGTAGAGCAGCAAAGCTAATATAAGCTTGGAAGATATCTTAAGGAAAGCAATACTAAATTAGATTCAGATGTTGGATGAACTATAAACTTATCTACAACCTTTTTTTTCTCCCTAATCAATAAAGTCAGAATTGTTACAAAGGCATAATCACGTAGTGCGAATTCTATGAGCAGCCAATTGAGTCTTTGGATATCAGCAGAAATACATTTCATGCTTTGCCAGAAATGTATTTGTTATTAGAAGTCAGAAATCTTGTAGCTTAGCAAAGATCAGGCAGATGCATGACCTTCCTGCTCCAGAAAGTAGTGTAGGATCAAGAAAGAACCAACTATTCTTTAAGCATTTTCTTCTTTCCAGCAAGAACCAGGGAAAGGGGGGAAATCATCAATGAAATGTCTTATAACCATAGGAACCAAAAGGTACAAAAAAGATTATATAAGTTTCATCATCAGTTGGGCAAATCAAAATATATGAGGCAGTCATGAATGCATATGAAATCTCTAGGTTTGGTATTCACAATCACAATCCTATGCAATCTGTATTTTTTGTCTTCAGACAAGGAGGGCATGTGGTGCCTTCACACTGGACACACTTTTGACTGCATTAAATGATTATGATAAAGCTCCAAGTCCATAAAATTTAATCTTCAGAAGGAATCACATTACAAAAGGTAACAAAGTAATCAATGGTTTGCAAATTCTGGATTTTGTTTTCTTCGTCTAAATGTCTCATCTTCTCTAAACAATTAAACCAATCGAGGAACACTGTTCAAAAGACTGAAATAGCATTTCCATAAGAGACTTGCCTCGGAAATTAATGGATGACAGGAGGCAGCATGTGAAGCAGCTTCTTGGAGTGATGGACCAGAGCCAGCAAGTAACACAGAAACTGAGTTATCTTCGCCAAATAATTTAGCAGCAGCTACTGCACTCAAAGAAGATGGCTTAATAGACCCACAGTCATGCTCAGCTACAACCAGTGTGCTAATCTGTAATCGAAATCGACATAATAAATGAATTCAGGAGTCAATGGACATAAATTCATGAACATAGTTAAGATATCACCCAAAAACCTAATATAAAAACTCCATCGATCCCAAGAAACGCCCATTTCTCTTATTTCAAACGATCAGGGGAAAGAAATTTCAAGCATTACGAATCCAATATGAAAAAAAAAAACATCACAGTTGGAAATGGATGAGGTAAAATTGGATAGTAGCTCCAGGAATACCAGTGAGAAGAGAGCGAGAGAGACAGAGAAACTTACGAATCGAGAAGAAGAGATCCTACGAGAGGTAGAGAGCGATGAGTCATTGCGAAGAGCTCTGATAACCGCTCCAACCGCCATTACTTACTTGAAATTCTTGAATTGAGAGAGAGGGAGTTGTGTTCAAATTTGCAGCAATGAAGACAGCGAGAGAGATCAGAGAAATCAGAGATGCAATTGTCGTAGGAGGCGGGGACGCAACGCGGCGTATTCATGGAAAATAAGTGGAACAGAGCTGCGTTTTGTATCTTTCAAAGAAAACGGATAAGAACCGATTTATATATTCCTATGTATGTGACCGTGTAATCCACATCCTAATTGATCCGTAACCCAGTTGAGATCCCTGTAACACTTGTTACATTTGGTGTTACATTTGATTATTTCTAGTATAAATTCAAATTAAAAAAATTAAAAATTTATATTTATAACCTATATACTATTATTAACATGTCTATAAAATTATATTTTGAAAATATATGTTTTATAAAAATAAAAAATATTTTCTATAATAACTAATCTTTTAATTATGAGTTATTTGCGCCTAAATATCCTGAATTTTATGAATAGTTGCGCTTAATATTCCGACCTTATAAAATTTCGCGAAATATCCTGAACTTTGGTGTTAGTTGCGCTCTATACCCTAAATAAGTTTTTTAAATTAAAAAAAATTAATATCCTAAATGTAATTACACAAAATCACCCATATTTAATGCCCCATTTTAATCAAAATAAAAAAAAGAAATTTATGCAAAACATATAAAAATGCATGCTCTACAAAAATGAAAATAAGATCAATTACTTAAAATAAATCATATGCCTAATTAATCATCCATATTCATATCTTATATTCCTTAAAAATCTATTTTGTAAAGTCATAGTTACAATTTACGTAAGATTAATATGTAAGTACCATATTATATGCCTAATTAATCAAGTTTCCATGAGTATATGCCTGATTTTGCCTATTTTTAATATATGTTTATCATATCTTTATTAATTACAAATATTTATCATATATTTTACTATTTCTTTTTTTTAAATATATTTTATTTCATTTTTGTTAAATTATTATATTTCATCTATGTATAGTTAGCATTTCTTATAAAATCTATATATCTATATATCTATATATATATATTAAATGAGAAGCAATTATGTTACGTGTCATCATTTTATGCCAAGTTATTTTAGGTTAGTCTATTTTCATAATAATCTAATTAATTAACCTAAATCAATTAGTCTATCAATTACTTGCCCTTTGTTTTATATATTTTATTATCTATCCATGTATATCTCAATCTATCCATATATATCAATAATTTATTATAGGTTATTCTATTTAAATTTAGATAATATTCTCCAGGCATAATTGGATATATATATATACCCATTAAAATTTATTATTATATATATACATAAAATTAAAATTCAAATTTTGGTTATATCCATCAAAATATAAAGATCTTATTTAATTATCCAAAGTAAGATATTTGTTTAATGATTATAGATTAAAGTTTTCATTTAACATCTCATTTAAAAAAAACATGATTTTTATTTTATTACCTTCTTTTCTATATCTACCTAATTAGTTTTTGAGAAAACAAAATAAAAATTAACGTGTTAAATAAAATAATAGAAGTTGAATCTTTTTTTCTTTCCTTTTTGAATTAGTAAAATTCGTTCATCTATGAAAATTGAATTATATATATAACCCATAATCTTACAACCATGTGTCGTCTCCTTATGCAAAGATATTTTTGGTCATATTTTAGTAATTCATTATATACTCCATTTTCTAATCAGTGGTTCAATTCAAAATATTTAATTAATATTAATATTAATGCTAATATATAATTTTAATGAAAAGTAATTTTAATGAGGTGACATCATCACATTAATTATAGTTTTTTTTCTTAATATATTCTATATTTTCATACCAACGGGTTTAATTGAAAATATTGAATTAATATATAATCAATACCTATATGTAGTTCTTTATATACTACATTAAACTAAAAGCATGAGAATATCATATCTTACATATTATCTCTTTCATGTAAGTGATTTTCATAAAATTATCTCTAGCTAAATATTTTAAATAATATTACAATGATAGTAATTTTTTTTTCTTTCCAATAAGATTTTTTCAAATATCTATATTTAAATACTTCTTTAAATGAGAATTTATCTATATATATATATATATATATATATATATATATATATATATATATATATATATTAAATGAGAAGCAATTATGCCACCTGTCATCATTTTATGCCAAGTTATTTTAGGTTAGTCTATTTTCATAATAATCTAATTAATTAACCTAAATCAATTAGTCTATCAATTACTTGCCCTTTGTTTTATATATTTTATTATCTATCCATGTATATCTCAATCTATCCATATATATATCAATAATTTATTATAGGTTATTCTATTTAAATTTAGATAATATTCTTCAGGCATAATTGGATATATATATATATACTGTAAAGACCGGAATTTAATCAATATTTATAAAATATCCTTAGGATAATCCGAATATTATCCTCCCCTATGATTATGAAAACTCGGAAAATTTAAAATTTTTATGCACGACTTTACATTGATTTAATGATAGAAACACATTCCCGAGCCACCTTTTCTCGGCTTTTATGAACTTAACGGATTTTAACGCATCTCGGGCTCGGGATTTACGTCTTTGATTTACAAGGCCAGTGGTCCATACTTAACTTGACCAACATTGATCACCACCCACTCCTTGACTTGACTTGACTTGTGGCTTGCTTGTGATGATAGGTGTCCAACCACTCCCATCCCTTCCATTTAATCACTCCCCATCTTTAACACATGAACCACTCCTTTCTCTCCTTTATAACTGACCCAAGCTCAGTTTAGAAATCATTCACAAAGAGCCCCACCGTCACTTTGAGAGAAAACCAAAGAGAGAAGAAGCCTTCACCATTTTAGGTCCATTTTGGTGACCTTGCACAAGAAAAGCCATATCTCCCTCAATACTACTCCGAATTGAGCAAACTCAGTGGCCTTAGAACCGTATTGAAACCACCTTTCCAACCATATATTATAATAAAAAACCCAAACTCGTTTTCCCATCCAAAATCGTCCATCATTGAGGCTGCAGAAACTGTCTTTTGAAGGATCTTGAGGTTTTGCGTTGTTTTCTTGGTAAGCTCCATTATTTCCTTCCAAAACTGAGTTTAAACCTTTTATATGACTTCTTTTCTTCATTTCTAAACAAAGTCCTGACTCTTTTGCTTGGGGTTTTGGAAAATATATTGCAAGGTGTTTGGAGGTGTCCCCAAGGTCCCCGAAGTGAGAATTTTCGAGCCATTTGTGTTCCATTTGCCTAGGTAATC
Organism: Persicaria maculosa; assembly: GCA_963922045.1. NCBI lineage: Eukaryota > Viridiplantae > Streptophyta > Magnoliopsida > Caryophyllales > Polygonaceae > Persicaria > Persicaria maculosa. The sequence goes on along the minus strand of OY998264.1, from coordinate 22,941,990 downwards.
TCTCTTCCACCTTCCTCTCTCTAGGATAGCTTGAGTTGATGTGAAAAGTCTTAGGATAGTGGATCCTATAATGATATTAAATCTGTTTGGTTCGGTTGGGTTTGGTTCGGTCGAGTTAATCGGTTATTTATTTAATTGGTTGCGGTCTTTAAAATACTATAATATTATTCGAGGATTTAAATATAAAATATTATTTTGGGGATTTTATAAAGAGATGGTTTATTAAATAATAAAGGGTAATTAAAATATCATATTATATTATTTGGGATTTTAAAATATATTATTTGGATTGAATAATTGAAAAAGGATTTTAGCAAGTATTTTCAAGGTCGGAATTCTTAACTGATTAATTCGGATTTTTAAACGGTTTTGGAACTAACTTGGGAATAAGACTTAGTCGATGACTAACTAGCATGATAATCTGATCGTTTGACTAACGGTATGATATGTGTGACTAATAGCATGATATTGCGGTGATTTTTAAAAGAGATTAAATATTCGATGCTTATGAAGATGATAAATTGGAGAATTATATGGAATATGGTATGAGTTGTGAGATGATGGATTACGAGATAAAGTTAAGATGATGAAAATGATGATGTGACGGTTATTGTGTTAAGTTGTGTAGTTGTGTGTGTGATACTTTCATGCTTTGTGTGCCTTAGAGATAGACTCATTCATGTGCTTATACTTATTAGGTGACCATCTGTGACGTGTCGGATTTCATATTGTCTGGTTGATTGCCTTTTGCTGTTCTGCTTACCAGGTAAGTCTCTTCGGAGCTTACTCAGATTGATAGAGAGATATTCCCTGCTTTATGTGCATGATATACTAGGTGCTTGCATTCATGATCAGCATGCCATGTAGTATCATGCTAGGTTGCATTGACCGTTGAGCATTCTATTTCTTTATGCGTATGTAAACAAAACGGCCGTTATCTGTGAAGTAATTAGAGTCTTTGCTAGGGTCATAGGATGGCCCAGTCCCATCGGGTTCTGTCCTGAGTCGATCGAGTCATGGAACTTCCTTTACTTATATTATGAGCTGCCTGCGGGCTTTATTTATTGTGGATACGGGTTGGGTCTGCGGACCGCCCGATGATAAAGGAATGCATTCATGAACTGGCCAGTCTCCGCCCTATCGGAAGGGGGTGGAGGTAGGAGAGGGACATACCGTTTGGTATTCTTTGCTGGGGCCCTATCTATTATTAAGCACTTGATCTTAGGGACATGCTAGTGTGTTAATATTATGCCTTGCATCTAGAAGCATCTTTATAAGGTATAGCGTATATGTGTGCTTAGAGCCGGGATGCAGCAGGTGGGCATCATTCTGATCCCGCTCACCATTACCATTTTTAGGTATTATTTATGTTCATCCCATTGGTGCTGTTTACATATTGCGCGGGTCATTTTGTTCGGCGGAGAGCGAGCGCTGGAGTTATCTACTTCACCAAACTCTGACCATGGTTTTGGATTTATACTTTTAGACTCTGTTTTGACCCGGCTATGCCGTGGCACCCTATTTTATTACACTTGATTTCGCTATTTGCATGACTACTGGTTTTCCACGCATAGACTTACGATAGGTACAGGGGACTTCCCCGGGGATTTCAACGATACGTTTCGAATTTGGGTATGAAATCCCACTTTGGAAACATTATATTAGGTTTTCAAACCTTCAACCTATACTCGGGGCGCACGATCCCAACAAGGGTTTTCATCCCTCGAAACGTAACCCAGGAATTATAATCCCGGACCGTTACAAAGGTGGTATCAGAGCGAGGCTTTGCAATCCGAGTACAATAGGTTGAAGATGGTTTTGAAAATCGCCCAATGATTTCAATTGGTTTTGGAAAATGTTTAAAGGGCAAAATGAATTTAATTGGACTTAAAACTTAAATGAATTAAGGGGAAACAATCTCGTAGGTAGAGACCAAAGCAATAGACCTCCCTTATGGATGTAGAACTCGGGGAACGGTAGGCAGAATACTAGCTTTTATTTACAGATGGGCCTAGAAGACTCCAAGGAACACCACGGAGGTTGGAGTGTCGAGTTAGGAGGCCGTGAGGTTTTGCCCCTCCGATCAGCCGTCCCTCGAAGGACGGCATAGATCGTCTCTATGCTTACATTATATATATATATATATATATATATATATATATATATATATATATATATATATATATGCAATTGGGCCTGAGGGCGATCCTCCTCGAAGAGGATCATATTAATCGTTGAGTGCTTCTGTGCTGAGTGTTTAAATTAATCGTTCCTGTAGCCATCATGGTCGATATTAGACGCGGTTCAGATGGGCGTGGGGGTAGGGCACGTCGTGGCAGGGGACGCCCCCGCCGAGTTGCTGTTGAGAGAGTCGAGGAGCTTGCCGCTAACGATCACGCCGAGGAGTGCGCTACTGACGACCATGCTGAGGAGCGAGCTTCGACACCGCTAGCTGATGACCGAGTTCCAGTTTCCACAGAGACTAGGATTGGGCAGTTAGAGGCGACACTTCATGACATTCTGAGTGAGTTACGAGGAGGAGCTCGATCTACGGCACCGACACCAGAGGTTCCAGCTCAGCAGCCAGCCGAGCCCGTGATTGATGCACACCCCGAGAAGCACATCGATTGGGTCAAGACGCTATCTCAGTGCCGCCCACCGACATTTGCTGGAGAGGCTGGAGAGGACGTTGAGAGGTGGTTCCGTGAGATGGAGGGATTGTTCGACCATGTTGCGATACCAGCTTCTGAGCGACAGAGGCTTGCAGCCGGTCAGCTGCGGAGGGATGCATTTGATAGATGGTTAGTATATAAGAAGGACCAGACAGAGTGGACCTATGATGCTTTTAGAGACCTGATGATGAGAGAGTACTGCCCTCTTGGGATTCAGACAGCCCGAGAGGTATCTTTTCTGCGTGGCCGCTACGACAGATCAGCTTCTGTCTCTGCCATTGTTTGCCAGTTCAAGAAGGAGCTAGTCTACTGTGCTCACTTGTGCCCTTCCGATGAGAGCCGTATTCGCATGTTATCGATGAGGCTGCCGTCTCCCGTGCTTTTGCATGCGTCCAGTTTAGGGGCTGTTAGCTTTGACAAATTCCTTGAGGTCATTCTTCTTTACGACTAGCAAAGGATTTTGTCTGAGACCGCCTATTCCACGTCCCGCCCCGAGGCGAAGAGGGCGAGGCCAGCGGAGATCCGAGGAGAGGACAGATTCCGGAGGAGTGGCTATGGAGGAGGATTTAGAGGAGGATTCAGAGGAGGGTACCATGGAGTTGCACCGAGGGTACCCCAGCCACTAGTTCCAGCTGCGTACGGAGGAGATGCGCGAGTGAGGAGTGTCACTTGCCATGGATGTTACGAGAGTGGTCATTATGTTTCTTCTTGTCCAGATCGTTCGACGGTCTACTACGCTTGCGGCACTATGGGACACAGAGTTGCTCGTTGTCCCCATAGTAGGAGAGCACCACCGTCTACACAGCCACTGAGACTTCCTGCGGCTCCTCAGCCGCCACTTCTGACATATCCCCAGGGACAGGGGCGAGGAGATACTTCTGGTAGAGGTCGAGGCGGAGGTAGAGGAGGTAGAGGGTTCGGACGAGGAGGTAGAGGACCATCTGGGTCAGGTCAGGGTGGAGGATCAGTTTCAGCGGGACCATCGGGGTCTGGGTATGATCGAGGCCAGAGTTCTGGAGGCCAAGGACCAGCATTACCCCCACCGCCCCGTGTGTTCCAGATGAGAGCTGATGATCGTACTGCCCCTACTTCCGCAGGTACTATACACTTCCATGATGAGTGCTTGTCTATATTGTTTGACACTGGTGCTACTCACTGCTTTATAGCAGAGGCGTGCGTTGCTAGGCTGAGCCTGAGCTGCACGAGTGGTTCACCCCTTACTATTGGTCTGGCGGACGGGGCAAAGGTTAGGTCGAGTCGGGGGATTTTAGGGTGCCCCATCAGTATAGGTGAGCGTGAGTGGCCAGCCGACCTTATTGTCATGCCGTTGAGGATGGAAGATCTCATTCTGGGTATGGATTTCATGGACCACTACGGAGCCATCATCAACCTTCGGACGAGGACGGTGGCCATCTTGGCAGACGACGGGACTGAGCACCAGGTTTGGGGTAGCAACCCCAAGAGGAACGGGGCGCTCATCAGCGCAGTCAGAACCGCCAGACTTCTCGATCAGGGCTGCATTGGATATTGGTGCTACGCTGTAGAGGTGGATCGAGCACACCCCAGTATATCAGATGTCCCCATTGTCAGAGACTTCGCCGACGTGTTTCCAGAGGAGCTGTCGGGACTTCCCCCACCGCGAGAGGTCGACTTTTCGATTGAGTTGGAGCCGGGCACTAGGCCCATTTCGCGAGTCCCTTATCACATGGCGCCGACGGAGATGGCCGAGCTGAAGGCTCAACTAGAGGAGTTAGCTGAGAAGGGTTACATCCGCCCTAGTGCATCACCTTGAGGAGCGCCAGTTTTGTTCGTCAAGAAGAAGGATGGGTCGCTGAGGCTTTGCGTCGACTATCGGGAGCTGAATCGGGCGACGGTGAAGAACCGTTATCCTCTTCCTCGGATTGACGATCTGTTAGATCAGTTGCAGGGTGCCGTTGTCTTCTCGAAGATTGACCAATGCCCCAGCTGCTTTCATGGAGCTCATGAACCGTGTGTTCATTGACTACCTCGACAGATTCGTCGTCGTTTTCATCGATGACATCTTAGTCTACTCGAGGAGTAGAGAGGAGCACGAGGAGCACTTGAGGATTGTGCTAGAGACGCTGAGGAAGCATCAGTTGTATGGGAAATACAGCAAGTGTGAGTTCTGGCTCACAGAGGTGGCTTTCTTGGGCCACGTGATTTCAGCTGATGGAGTTGTCATGGATCCGGCGAAGATTGACGACATCGTTGCTTGGGAGGTGCCCAAGAACGTTAGAGACATCCACTCGTTTCTGGGTTTGGCCAGTTACTACAGGAGGTTCGTACAGGGTTTCTCGAGTATCGCTAGACCGATGACACAGTTGCTGAGGAAGGACGTTCCCTTTGAGTGGAGTCCAGAGTGCCAGTCCAGTTTCGAGCTTCTGAAACAGAAGCTGACGACCGCTCCAGTGTTAGCCTTGCCTGATGGAACTGAGGATTTCATCGTTTATACAGACGCTTCGCGTTCCGGCTTGGGATGCGTTCTGCATCAGAGGGATCGAGTCATCGCTTATGCTTCGCGCCAGTTGAAGCCTGCAGAGGTGTCTTACCCCGTCCATGACTTGGAGTTAGCAGCGGTTGTCCATGCTCTGAAGATCTGGAGGCATTATCTGTACGGTACTTCATGCAAGGTGATGACGGATCACAAGAGCTTTAAGTATATTTTCACGCAGAAGGAGCTCAACATGCGACAGAGGCGGTGGCTAGAGCTTCTGAAGGACTATGACTTGGACATAGTCTACCACCCAAGGAAGGCCAATGTAGTGGCAGATGCACTCAGTAGGAAGACTCACCAGGAGGCATCAGTGGCGAGACTTACAGCTCAGAAGGATTTGCATACGGACTTGATGAGGTGTTGCTTCGAGGTGTGGGTTCAGCGAGATAGTGGACAGTTGTCATTCTTAGAAGTGCAGTCAGAGCTGTTAGCAGAGATTCGGCAAGGTCAGACAGATTGTCCCGAGATCGCAGTTCTGAGGGAGCGGATGGCTCAGGGCAGATTCAGAGAGCTTGCAGAGAGAGCAGATGGGATGCTCACCTTTCAGGGCAGAGCTGTAGTTCCATCGACATCAGACTTGAGGCAGAGGATCATGCAGGAGGCTCATTCCACTCCTTATTCTGTCCATCCAGGGACGAATAAGATGTATCAGGATTTGAGGAGGTATTATTGGTGGCAGAGGATGAGGGCGGACATCGTAGATTTTGTAGCCAGATGCCAGGTTTGCCAGCAGGTTCGGATTGAGCACCAGAGACCGGGAGGACTTGTCAGATCGCTTCCAGTTCCTGAGTGGAAGTGGACGGACATCTCTATGGATTTCGTCACCGGACTGAGGCGAGATGTTCGAGGTTTCGATGCCATTTGGGTTGTGGTCGATAGGTTGACCAAGTCAGCTCATTTCATTCCGATTCAGGAGACATGGCCAGCATCGCGGTTAGCTGAGGAGTTCATTCGCCAGATCGTGAGACTTCATGGAGTACCTAAGAGGATTGTATCTGACAGAGATGGACGGTTCACCTCGAGGTTTTGGCATCAGGTTCAGGAGAGCCTAGGGACCAGACTGCATTTCAGTACAACTTTTTATCCTCAGACAGACGGGCAGATTGAGAGGACGATTCAGACCTTGGAGGACATGTTACGATCGTGTGTTTTGGAGTGGGGTCATCAGTGGGTTAGGTATCTGCCGCTAGTGGAGTTTTCGTACAACAACAGCTACCATGCATCGATCGAGATGGCTCCATATGAGCCCTTGTACGGGAGACGATGTAGGTCGCCAGTTTGTTGGGACGAGCCTGCAGATACAGTGTTTTCGTTACCTGAGATAGTTAGAGAGACAGTTGATCAGGTGGGTCGCATTCGAGAGCATATGAGAGTCGCTCAGGATCGTCAGAAGAAATATGCAGACATGCGTAGAACAGAGATTGAGTTCGAGGTGGGTTCGCATGTGTGGCTTCGGGTTTCACCCACCAGGGGAGTTCGACGATTTGGCATTAAAGGGAAGTTGAGTCCGAGGTTCATTGGCCCATTTGAGATCCTAGAAAGAGTCGGTGAGGTAGCTTACCGTTTGGCCTTACCTCCAACCTTGGTTGGCGTCCATGACGTCTTTCATGTCTCCCAGCTCCGCCAGTATATTCCCGACCCTAGTCATGTCCTCGACCACTCAGACCTTCGCATCGAGCCTGACCATACCTTTGTGGAGCGTCCAGTGAGGGTCCTTGACCGTCGAGTCAAGAAGCTTAGGAACAGGGAGGTCCCTTTGCTTCTAGTTCAGTGGTCTAGGAGGAGTCCTGAGGAGGCCACCTGGGAGACCGAGGAGAGCATTCGGGCTAGCTATGGGGATGTCCTAGATGAGCTGCTTGCGTCTTATGTTGAGCCGAGCGTAGACATTACCTTGACCTCTCGAGTGCGGTGAGTATGCCTAGTTAGTTGGATGGGATTGGTTAGTAGTGTCTCGTTGATTTGCGTGCTTATGCTTGGTAGTTGTGTGCAGATCCTTGGTGATATGATGTGATGAGCCTCGATGATATGATGATGTGCTAGATATTATGGTATGTGACTGTCTTTAATGTGATATGATTTGCTGTTTATCTTGAGATTATGATCATTCTTCTATATCCATGATGCATGACATTAGAAATGTTAGAGATTGAAATGTTGAATTATGATCTGACTCGGAACCTAGGAAGGTAATATGGGATTAGCCCTTAGAGGTGGATGTTAGTTGATTGGGAAGTTGGGGATGTCTTGTTTAACGTCGAGAATAAAGAATTTTGAACGGTGATTTAAAAGGAACTCAGATTTTTAAAGTAAGTTATTACAACCCGAGTTTTCATTATGACGCCCCACGAAGTGGATACAAGTATTTTACGGGGGCACTAGTAGATTGCTTGCTAAGACCTAGTGGACGTTGTGATGTTTTCAAGTTATGATATGACTGAGAAGTCGGGGTAAGGATGTGGTAGGTGCACATATCACATTCTTACTACGATCAATTGAGAATATTATGGTCATGACAATGATATTGTGAGGGCCTCATGGGGGCACTTGTGAGGTACTGACAGGATAAAGGGCATGATCCTTGGATTCGAAAATTTCAAACTTCATCCCCGTTTTCAAATTGATTTTAGTCTCGGGGACGAGACTTGTTTTTAGAGGTGGATGATGTGAAGACCGGAATTTAATCAATATTTATAAAATATCCTTAGGATAATCCGAATATTATCCTCCCCTATGATTATGAAAACTCGAAAAATTTAAAATTTTTATGCACGGCTTTACATTGATTTAATGATAGAAACACATTCCCGAGCCACCTTTTCTCGGCTTTTATGAACTTAACGGATTTTAACGCATCTCGGGCTCCATCCCACGGACGAAAACATGCACACAACGTCTAAAGATGTGGTCGCTCCCCTGCTTGAATAAGTAGGGATCATCCCAATAGTATTGCTTGACGTCGTGGAGGAACTTCTTCTTGGCTTGCGAAGTCAAATCCTTAGGGATTTCTCCCCCTACAATATAATTAGCAAAATCCGCAAACCAAGGGTTCCTCGACCCTCTAATAGCACAAATATGATGAGAACTAGGAGAAGAAGGAGGGGTATAAAAGGTGTCCTCACCGGAACTTACCGAATCGTTTCTCATGAGGTTTTCGTCCGGCCTGGAGTCATTGATTGGAACTTGATTTTCGGACTTCATGAGGTGGTCCAAGGGCAACCTAGACAGATGGTCAGCCACCAAGTTCTCTACTCCTTTCTTGTCCCTAATTTCACAATCGAATTCCTGCAACAAAAGCATCCAACGAAGGAGCCTAGGCTTGGCATCCTTCTTAGTCATCAAATATCTTACCGCAACATGATCCGTATAGACAATGACTTTAGAACCTACTAAATAAGTACAAAACTTTTCAAAGGCAAATACCACGGCGAGGAATTCCTTCTCCGTCGTGGTGTACTTACTCTGCGCTTCGTCAAGTGTCTTACTTGCATAGTAGATGGCATGAAGCTTCTTGTCCTTCCTTTGCCCAAGCACAGCACCTACGACATAGTCACTAGCATCACACATGATCTCAAAGGGTAGGTTCCAATCGGGCGATTGCATAATAGGAGCGGAGACAAGGGCTTCTCTCAATTTGTTGAACGCTTCAAGACATTCAGCAGAAAACTCAAAAGCTACATCCTTCATAAGCAAGTTAGTTAAAGGTTTAGCAATTTTTGAGAAGTCTTGAATGAATCTCCTATAAAAGCCTGCATGTCCTAGAAAGCTCCTAATATCCTTAACATTAGTGGGAGGAGGTAATTTTTCAATCAATTCAATTTTAGCACGATCTACCTCAATTCCCCTTTTTGAAACCAAATGCCCAAGAACAATTCCCTCTTGAACCATGAAGTGACATTTTTCCCAATTAAGCACTAAATTAGTTTCTTCACATCTTTGTAGCACCCTACTCAAGTTGGCAAGACATGAATCAAAAGAAGAACCATAAACATAAAAATCGTCCATAAACACTTCTACTATATCCTCAATCATGTCAGAAAAAATAGCCATCATACACCTTTGAAAAGTTGCAGGGGCATTGCAGAGCCCAAATGGCATCCTTCTGTAAGCAAAAGTTCCATAAGGTCAAGTAAAAGTGGTCTTCTCTTGATCATCCGGATGAATAGGAATCTGCCAAAAACCACTATAGCCATCCAAATAGCAAAAATAATCATGCTGGGCTAGACGCTCTAGAACTTGATCAATAAAAGGAAGAGGAAAATGATCTTTCCTAGTAGCACTATTCAACTTCCTATAATCAATGCACATGCGCCATTTAGTAGTGGTCCTAGTAGGTACCAACTCACCTTTCTCATTCTCAATCACAGTCATTCCACCTTTCTTAGGGACAACATGAACAGGACTCACCCATTTACTATCAGAAATAGCATAAATAATTCCAGCATCCAACATTTTCAAGATTTCAGATTTTACTACTTCCTTCATATTTGGGTTAAGCCTACGCTGATGCTCTATGGTTGGCTTATGATCAACCTCCATAAATATTCGATGCATGCATAAAGAGGGTGAAATTCCAGTGATATCATCCAAAGAATAACCAATAGCTTTTCTATGGGTCCTAAGCACATCAAGTAATTTATCAACTTCTTCCTCATTCAATTTCGCATTAATGATCACAAGAAAAGTGGAATTGGGTCCCAAGAAAACATACCTCAAACCCTCTGGAAGCGGCTTAAGCTCTAGAGAAGACTCAATTGGAATAAGATTGGGCTCTTCCTCCTCCGTCTTCAATATCGCTTCCAGGACCTCCAAAGAATACACTTCCTCCTGACCCGCTAGAAGACCTGGAAATGGGCCTGCAGACTCAAGACAATCAAAATAGCTTACCTCTACCATGTCCGTGGTTTCCTTCATCGTTGGATTGAAGCGAAACTCAACGATGTCCTCCCCAATCTCAAATGTTAGGAGTCCCTTCCTAACATCAATTATTGCTCCAGCGGTGGCTAAGAAGGGCCTTCCAAGAATGATAGGCACCATTGGATCCTCTGGCATATCCATAACAATAAAATCAGTGGAGACGAAAAACTTACCTACACGGACAGGCACATCATCAATCACCCTAGTTGGTGAGACAACCGCTCCATTTGCCATGGATACTCTCATGTTGACCGGCTCTAGGGCTCCCAAGCTTGTCTTAGACCATATCGAAAGGGGGAGAAGGCTTACACTTGCACCTAAATCACACAAAGCCTTGAAACGGTAAGATCCTACACCAATAGTAATGGCAAACTTACCTGGATCTCCAAGTTTCTCAGGGAGCTTCACTGAACGGACCTCGTCAGCAAGCTCAGACATGGATCTCTTCTTAGCTAAGATGTCTTTCAAAAACTTAGTGTAAGCTGGCATCTCACTTAAAGCGTCAGTGAAAGGAATAGATATATTCAAACTCTGAAGCATCTTCATAAACTTTTGAAACTTACCTTCCGCTGTGTCCTTTACCTTTTTCGGAGGATATGGGAGCACTTTCATCGGATTCGGGGCTGAAATAGGCCCTGCAGAAGAATCCGTCGCTGCTGGGGGGGTCGGTACCGACCCTGAGGGGGTCGTTACAGCCTCGGTATGGCTACTGGAATTAGGAGAAACGGGAGAAGAAGAGATCGTACCTGCTGGGGGGGTCGATACCGAGGCTGTGGGGGTCGGTACGGCCTCGGTGTGGACACTGTTGTCCCCGTTTTCTTCCTCGTTTGGCGTGCTTTCTCGACCAGGCACCTCCTTTCCACTTCTTAGGTGTATTGCAGCTATTTTCCCCCTAGGGTTCTCGTCGGTGTGGCCTGGGAGCTTCCCTTGAGGCCGTGGGATTTGTGCCGCGAGATTACCTAGTTGGGACTCCACTCCCTTCTTCCAAGTTTCTAACTCTCCTAGTTGTGCATGAACTCCCTTAAATTGGGAATTCACATCGGCACGAAGCCCATTGAATCCTTCCTCAAGCTCTTGTACCCATGATGGTGGTTCTTGATACCCAGGGGGCCTATATGGGGGAACCCTTTGATCTTGTTGCGGAGGAGGTTGACTCCCTTGTCCTTGTCCATAGTTACCCCAATTAGGGTAATTGTTGTTCCTCCCTGCATAATTGTTATTTTGATTCCCCGCATAATTATTATTATTATTGGGGTTCCTATAAGGACCCCTCATATAACTTACCTCTTCGTAGTGTTCTGCCCTTTGTACCTGGCTAATATTATTGCAATCTATAGTATTATGAGCTAGAGAACCGCATTCTAAACAAGGTTGATTTCTAGATAGAAAATTTACTTGTTTCTTAAGGCGTCGGGTCTCATCCTCATGGAATTGCCTACGCACATCTGGGTCAATTTCATTAGCAGGTTCATAAAGTTTCTTACCTGACGGTCTAGCCACTGGGGTGCCATACATAGCGTCGTACTCCGTTAGCTTGTCCAATAGAGCCCATGCATCAGTTGGATTCATCTCGAGGAACCCACAATCGGTGTGTAGGTTCAATCGAGTCTTAGTCTCCGCATTGATGCCTTGGAAGAAGATTTCTTGGAGGACATACTCAGGTTGCCCGTGGGTAGGGCATTGTCTCTGCAACTCCTTGAATCTCTCCCAAGTCTCCAAAAATGTCTCTCCTGGTAATTGGTGAAAGGAGGTGATTTTCTTCCTAAGCTCCGTTGTCTTTGCCGGTGGAAAGAACTTTGTCATGAACAAGTCATACAAAGCCTTCCATGTAGTGATGGACCTAGGCGCCAAACTCTCCAACCAATTCAGAGCCTTTCCTGAAAGAGACCATTTAAATGCCTTTAGTTGCACATATTCCAACGATACATCATCAACAGCAATTGTATCGCATAAATCAATAAAGTTCTTAATATGAAGCATAGGGCATTCATGAGCTTTGCCCTCAAATTGAGATCTTTTAATTAAAGAAATAAAGTGGGATTTAATCTCAAAATTTCGCTCAATCTCGGGGAGGATGATTGCAGATTCGGGCACCCTCAGTTCTGGGTGCATGTATTGCTTTGCATTCCTTGGGATAGCATCCAACTACTGTTGCAGACGAGCAGTCGCTTCCCTTTCTCTTGCTGCAGCCTCCCTTTCTCTTTCTGCAGTGAGCCGAAATTGCTCCATCTGACGACGGAGGTCAGCCATCTGCGCAGCAACGTCAACATTGTTGCCATTGTTGCCATTGTTGTCTGTGTTGCTCATTGTCCTAGCTTCTCGTCGTCTGCGATGAAAAGAGCGTTCTGGTTCGGGATCGATAACAAAATCGAAATCAAGCCTGCGTCGCCCTGATCGCATAAACTGAAAACAAAAACAAAAACAAAGACACCACAATCAAAAGCAAAGGGGGATGGGCTATTCCCAAACCCTAATAGTAACTAAAACCTTGGCACAATTGAAATCTCCCCGGCAACGGCGCCAATTTGATGAAGGGTTTATTTCAATCAAATAAATTTATAAGATCGAAACCCCGCTATAGTATAGTAGGGTCAAGTTCGTCCACAGGGAGAAAGTCAGTGACTCAATTCTAGTTACCAAAGAGCAAGAAATAGCAAGAAAAGATGGAAAATTATTGAATTTTGGGGGTTTGTGGGCTGCTGGAATTTTTAGGAAAAATCAATAATAATAAAAGTCTAGGGCATAGAGATCACCACAACGATAATCATACTAGCCTTGCAATGGATCATATAAAAATCATGTTTTTATCTATTAAAGAGGTCAACTTGCATCAACCCTAGCAAAGCAATCAATTTATTTTCACAAATTAATAAACTTTACTATCAATCTTAATTAGGTTATCAAACTTGCGTTCAAGACCCTAATTACTATCCAATTCACAATTCAATCTTTCAATTTAATTGCAAAAAGGAATTTTCCCCAACTTTCATTAGGTACTTAAGCACATAAAATAGATAAAACCAATTAATTCATCAATTCATAGCAAAATTGCAAGCATAACTATCGTTGGGATCACCCCAACCCTAGAAAAGGCGACTACTCACGCATATTCATGGTGAATAATTCAAAATTCATGAAATAACTAAAAATCAGAAATTTAAATTGAATAAAAACCTGAGAATAATGTCAACAATGCGTCTCAAAAGCCTTACAAAACGTTCCTCAACCTTCTCCGAAGAAATCGCTTCAAAAATCTCTCAATTCCGCTCACAAACGCTCCTAAAGTGTGCTGAGAATTCTAACGTAGGCTGAAAATTGGTATGAAGAAGAGAGAGCGTCTTCCAAACCCTAAAAATCCTATTTATACTTAATATCCCATAAACCTAATTAGGAAATAACAAATATATGAATTTTATCTAAATTCTATCTAAGGAAAATAGGTAAAAATAATTAAATCCGAATAAAAATAGGTGCCAGCGAGCCCGTACCGACCCTAGTCCACCTCGGTACCGAGCCCCCTTAGGGTCGGTATGACCACTGTTGCTCAGATTAGCTTGTTCTGTCAGATTATGCCTCGGTACCGACCCATGGGGGGTCGGTACAGGGTCGGTATATCTCACTAAAATGCCCATATCTCCTTTGTTTGAACTCCGATTGCTTCCGTTCTTTTTCCTATGCGCTCCTTATTCTTTTCCGCATCTTTTCTTTCCTGAAAGTTTCTTCAAAAACAGCTTCAAAAATCCTGTAAATCACACAAAAGCTAGTGAAGACATCTATTTCTTATGAAACATGAAAATCTATGCAAAAGACACTAAACCCAATGCATAACCAATGAAAAAGACTTATATTAACACTAAAGTATATGGAAAAAGATGACTAAAAACATGCACATCACATCTCGGGCTCGGGATTTACGTCTTTGATTTACAAGGCCAGTGGTCCATACTTAACTTGACCAACATTGATCACCACCCACTCCTTGACTTGACTTGACTTGTGGCTTGCTTGTGATGATAGGTGTCCAACCACTCCCATCCCTTCCATTTAATCACTCCCCATCTTTAACACATGAACCACTCCTTTCTCTCCTTTATAACTGACCCAAGCTCAGTTTAGAAATCATTCACAAAGAGCCCCACCGTCACTTTGAGAGAAAACCAAAGAGAGAAGAAGCCTTCACCATTTTAGGTCCATTTTGGTGACCTTGCACAAGAAAAGCCATATCTCCCTCAATACTACTCCGAATTGAGCAAACTCGGTGGCCTTAGAACCGTATTGAAACCACCTTTCCAACCATATATTATAATCCAAAATCCAAGCTTGTTTTCCCATCCAAAATCGTCCATCGTTGAGGCTGCAGAAACTGTCTTTTGAAGGATCTTGAGGTTTTGCGTTTTTTTCTTGGTAAGCTTCATTATTTCCTTCCAAAACTGAGTTTAAACCTTTTATATGACTTCTTTTCTTCATTTCTAAACAAAGTCCTGACCCTTTTGCTTGGGGTTTTGGAAAATATATTGCAAGGTGTTTGGAGGTGTCCCCAAGGTCCCCGAAGTGAGAATTTTCGAGCCATTTGTGTTCCATTTGCCTAGGTAATCTCTCTTCCACCTTCCTCTCTCTAGGATAGCTTGAGTTGATGTGAAAAGTATTAGGATAGTGGATCCTATAATGATATTAAATCGGTTTGGTTCGGTTGGGTTTGGTTCGGTCGAGTTAATCGGTTATTTATTTATTTGGTTGCGGTCTTTAAAATACTATAATATTATTCGAGGATTTAAATATAAAATATTATTTTGGGGATTTTATAAAGAGATGGTTTATTAAATAATAAAGGGTAATTAAAATATCATATTATATTATTTGGGATTTTAAAATATATTATTTGGATTGAATAATTGAAAAAGGATTTTAGCAAGTATTTTCAAGGTCGGAATTCTTAACTAATTAATTCGGATTTTTAAACGGTTTTGGAATTAACTTGGGAATAAGACTTAGTCGATGACTAACTAGCATGATAATCTGATCGTTTGACTAACGATATGATATGTGTGACTAATAGCATGATATTGCGGTGATTTTTAAAAGAGATTAAATATTCGATACTTATGAAGATGATGTAACGGCCCGGAAAATGAGGATCTTCTTTCCCCTATTTGCCCTCCCTTGGGCCTAGGAAAGAAAACCTAATTATCCGAGTTACGTTTAAGAAGGCAAGGTTACCTTCCAACTAGATCTTACAATCCGAGTACGAGTCACAAGTTTTCGCAATAAAAAGAAATAAGGTTTAAATCAAACACAATCCAAAAGAGTGCCACGGCCTAGCCGGGTCAAAACGATGCAAAAGATTTTAAAAGAGAGGAAGTTTAGTGGTCTCTCAGGCTCTCAATCTATCGCCAAAAGTCTGAACCCGCCAAGCATCCATATGAGCAAAAATAGCGGCTAACGGTTACCTGAGTCTAAAAAAAAAGAAGGGGATCTGGGTCAATCATCGGGTCACTCCTGCGCGTGTGTAAACACTCTGAGAGGTATATAATAAGCATCCTATTCCTAAGATGAAATGCGTAATGCAAAACGGAATTTAAACAGATAAGCATGCGGATAAATAAATGCAGAAATAATTAAAGAAGCGCGCCAATTACAAGAAATGCCAAATAGCATGTCCCTCTAGGCTCCTAAGAAATCCTATAGCAACTCACCATCAAAGGAGCTACCTCACCCTACGGTGCAGGCCAACCCCACGCAATGAGCCTACTAACTATGAAAGGAAGGCAAGCAATGACACTTATATAAGGCCTAAGGCTCTAGGAGTCCTTAATGCACTTATTAGAAAGCCTACCGCATCATCGAGTGCAAGCAACTTTCTATACCAAAAGCCTACCGCATCATCGTGTGCAAGCAACTTTCTATATAAGCGCCAACTAGGATGACAAGAATAAAGAAAAAGGTCTCAACTAATAAACACCTATAATGGCCGTTTCTAGCAAAGACAGATAGCAAGACATATGGTTTCCGTTTTAGATCCTACGCATGATTCTAAGTCATATGGTGCATGAACACTAACCTACTATATAACACCCAGTGCATAAAGCGCCCATCATGAGTAAGTTCAAGGAACTTACCTGGAGAAGCGCAGAATCCAAAAGCAAGAACAGCGATATAAGCAAGCAGATCCAACAGGTCATATATCACCTAGTAAGCAATACATATGATGCATAAGTCTAAGTCTATGCACATAATAGCCATTCAGATAAATCACATAAGTCAAAATTCTCTTTCCATAACTTCGGCATATTTCCATCATCGTCAACATCATCTCATCTCAACATCTTATCTCATCTCATCTCATCATGTCTCATATCCTTTCATAATAAATCATCATATAACATTTCATATAGCATTTCATCATCCTCCATAATTATTTCCATAAATTAACTCGAAATTCCAAAGTATCAAATCATCGGGTCAACTCAAGTAAATCAATTCAAAGTTTCTCAAAAACCCTTAAATTTCCAAGAAGTCAATTTAACAGTCAAACAATTCTTTTAAAATCATACTTAGCCAAATCCCGATATTAAACATTTGAATCCTTAAACCAATTTCCCAAATTTATATTATTAAAATAATTCCGGCTTATCGGTTTTAAAACAATAATCCATATCTCAAAATACAAGTCAAAGATCACTATCGAAAATATTAACTATGATTTCAACATCCCTTAAAACCTTAAACCTCTTTAAACAATTTCTCAAACATTATTCAACTAAATAAAACACCAAATCATCCCATTTTTAATAAACCACATAAATAAAATAACATTAATAAATCACTTAAACTTTTCTAAAAACACATGTTAAAACATCATATCATAACATATAATATGCCAATAATTCTACTTTTAAAACAACTTATAATATATAAATAATTTACAGAATATATTAGTTTTATTAATAAACTAGGATAATGATAATAATAATAATCTAATAAAAAGTATAAACATGTAAAGCAATTTTAGTAAGCATTTAACATAATCATAAAACTAACACTTTCAATAGAGTCTCCCTAATTTAATTATCATAAATATCAACTCAATACTAACATTGTCATAAAATAACATCTAATAAACATATAATATAAAATCAAGTAATATATAAGTAAATAATATGCATAAAATAAGTAATTAAACCCTTAAAACAATTTGCCCAACCAGCCCAGAAAACCCAAAAGAATGGCCCAAACCCGAACCCATAACCCAGATCCAAAACCGGCCCAAAAGAAGAAAAAAGGAAAACCCAACCCGTTTCACTAAACCCAGACCCGACCCAAAATCTGTAATGAAAGAAAAAAAAGTGGGCCGAGCCCAGAAGAAGAGAAGAAGGAAAAAGGAAGCCCACCCATGAAATCAGAAGAAGAGAAAGGAAAGGGAGGGGCCCGGCTGAGGTGGCAGCTGACGGGGCAAGGGGGCCCACATGCCCGGCTTCATCTTCTTCCTCCCGCTCCCGCCTGCGCCCTCTGCTCAACGCCGGCGTTCTGCTCCCAGCGCCGCCCAGCTCGATGCTCTCGCTCATCCTAGCCCGCTCACTCGCACCCACTCCTCGCCCGCTCGCGCTCCCCGGTACCCACTCTCCGACCCGCTCTCGACCTCGCCGATGCCCTCGCTCACGCTCTCGCTCGACGCCCTCGCTCGACGCCCTCACAAGCTCGCCGGACTCGACCCTCACCCACTCTCTTCCGTCACTTTAGACTGTAACAACAGAAACCGAATCAAGGAAAGAAGGAGAGATTCAGAGGCTCACCGTGGGGTTCAAAGGAAAACAGGGGAAGCTGCTCTGGGGGAGGAATGGTGTCGACAGTTGGGAGCTCCCAGGCAGCAACTCAGGCTCGGGCTTCGTTTTTCTTCACGAGGAGAAGTCGAGCCTGCTAAAACTCGATCTCGAAGGAGGTGGAGTGGGACACAGTTGTTCGAAGGAGAATGAGAGCTTGGTATGGTGAAGGAGTGATGGTGGTGGCATAACAGAGGAGAAGAAGAGAGTGGTGGAGGTCCGGTGTTGGCGGTTCAGGGAACGAGAACAGAGGATGATGATGATGAAGCTGGCGGCGAGGTGAATGGATGGTGACGGGGTGGGGGAATGAAAAGAGGGGGGGGTATGGGCTTTTGACAGTAGAAGGGGTAGGAGAGTTTGTAGGGGTGAGGGAGGAATGGTGATTGAGTGTATAATTGGGTAAAAGAAAGTCAAAATTAATACCCGAAAATAACTCCCGAAACCCGCTCTCTCGGCCCTAACCCGACTAAATGAAAATCAATTTAATATAAACTTTCGAATCCGAATTAGATAATGAAGTCCGAAATTATTTTTAAGCCTTAAATTAATAGAGTGAAATGAATTCATTTCAAATCAAATATCAAGTTCTTGCCGGAATTCATTTCGAAAGAATAAAAATAAAATCGTTTGCTCGAGAACAGAAATTTTTAATATTTTTTTTTCGAATCCTTAGGAATTAAATCAATATTAAATCAAAAATTAAATCTTAATTTAGAGAATAATATTTAAAAATTCCGAGTCTTTACAGATGATGAATTGGAGAATTATATGGAATATGGTATGAGTTGTGAGATGATGGATTACGAGATAAAGTTAAGATGATGAAAATGATGATGTGACGGTTATTGTGTTAAGTTGTGTAGTTGTGTGTGTGATACTTTCATGCTTTGTGTGCCTTAGAGATAGACTCATTCATGTGCTTATACTTATTAGGTGACCATCTGTGACGTGTCGGATTTCATATTGTCTGGTTGATTGCCTTTTGCTGTTCTGCTTACCAGGTAAGTCTCTTCGGAGCTTACTCAGATTGATAGAGAGATATTCCCTGCTTTATGTGCATGATATACTAGGTGCTTGCATTCATGATCAGCATGCCATGTAGTATCATGCTAGGTTGCATTGACCGTTGAGCATTCTATTTCTTTATGCGTATGTAAACAGAACGGCCGTTATCTGTGAAGTAATTAGAGTCTTTGCTAGGGTCATAGGATGGCCCAGTCCCATCGGGTTCTGTCCTGAGTCGATCGAGTCATGGAACTTCCTTTACTTATATTATGAGCTGCCAGCGGGCTTTATTTATTGTGGATACGGGTTGGGTCTGCGGACCGCCCGATGATAAAGGAATGCATTCATGAACTGGCCAGTCTCCGCCCTATCGGAAGTGGGTGGAGGTAGGAGAGGGACATACCATTTGGTATTCTTTGCTGGGGCCCTATCTATTATTAAGCACTTGATCTTATGGACATGCTAGTGTGTTAATATTATGCCTTGCATCTAGAAGCATCTTTATAAGGTATAGCGTATATGTGTGCTTAGAGCCGGGATGCAGCAGGTGGGCATCATTCTGATCCCGCTCACCATTACCATTTTTAGGTATTATTTATGTTCATCCCATTGGTGCTGTTTACATATTGCGCGGGTTATTTTGTTCGGCGGAGAGCGAGCGCTGGAGTTATCTACTTCACCAAACTCTGACCATGGTTTTGGATTTATACTTTTAGACTCCGTTTTGACCCGGCTCTGCCGTGGCACCCTATTGTATTACACTTGATTTCGCTATTTGCATGACTACTGGTTTTCCACGCATAGACTTACGATAGGTACAGGGGACTTCCCCGGGGATTTCAACGATACGTTTCGAATTTGGGTATGAAATCCCACTTTGGAAACATTAGATTAGGCTTTCAAACCTTCAACCTATACTCGGGGCGCACGATCCCAACGAGGGTTTTCATCCCTCGAACCGTAACCCAGGAATTATAATCCCGGGCCGTTACATATACCCATTAAAATTTATTATTATATATATACATAAAATTAAAATTCAAATTTTGGTTATATCCATCAAAATATAAAGATCTTATTTAATTATCCAAAGTAAGATATTTGTTTAATGATTATAGATTAAAGTTTTCATTTAACATCTCATTTAAAAAAAACATGATTTTTATTTTATCACCTTCTTTTCTATATCTACCTAATTAGTTTTTGAGAAAACAAAATAAAAATTAACGTGTTAAATAAAATAATAGAAGTTGAATCTTTTTTTTCTTTCCTTTTTGAATTAGTAAAATTCATTCATCTATGAAAATTGAATTATATATATAACCCATAATCTTACAACCATGTGTCGTCTCCTTATACAAAGATATTTTTGGTCATATTTTATTAATTCATTATATACTCCATTTTCTAATCAGTGGTTCAATTCAAAATATTTAATTAATATTAATGTTAATGCTAATATATAATTTTAATGAAAAGTAATTTTGATGGGGTGACATCATCACATTAATTATAGTTTTTTTTTCTTAATATATTCTATATTTTCATACCAACGGGTTTAATTGAAAATATTGAATTAATATATAATGTATACCTATATGTAGTTCTTTATATACTATATTAAACTAAAATCATGAGAATATCATATCTTACATATTATCTCTTTCATGTAAGTGATGTTCATAAAATTATCTCTAGCTAAATATTTTAAATAATATTACAATGATAGTAATTTTTTTCTTTCCAATAAGATTTTTTAAAAATATCTATATTTAAATACTTCTTTAATTGAGAACCATTTTTAATGAGGTATTATCATCACATTAATTATAGTTTTTTCAACCAATAAAATTATACATTTTTAATCTTATGCTAACTTTTATTAAAATTTTATCATATTAATTTGTCATATTATTATAGTTTTTTTAAACCGCGCAATGACACAGGCACTGTACTAGTCTTTTTTTAAAGCTATGGAATTTAGATGAGAAATATTTTCTTAAGATTCAATCACAAGATACCACATAAGATGTTATGTATTAGTTATAGTGTATATAAAATAATATGGAAAAAAAAAAGAAAATATATATAAAATAATATATAGAGAATAGATATGATTTACAAATCTACATTTATAGATAGGTACATGTAAATTTAGATTTTTTTAATAACATATGTTATTAAGAAAAATAATTCAAATGAATTATAATAATTATTTGAAGGAGTAGATGTTATCTATTACAAATGATTTTTTTTTGGGGGGGGGGAGGGGGTTGTAATTTTTTCAATTTTAAATATATTAGGGGTTTATTGAAAATATTTTATGAATATGGGTGATTTTGTGTAATTTTTCAATTATTTGTGTAAGTTTTTAATTTAAGAAACTTATTTAGGGTAGAGAGCGCAACTAACACCAAAGTTCAGGATATTTTGCGAAATCTTATAAGGTCGGGATATTAAGCGCAACTATCCATAAAGGTCAGGATATTTAATGCAATTAACACTTTAATTATTCATAATTTTTAGTAATAATTTTCATAATAAAATTTTATAAACATGTTAATATAAGTGTATAGAACCTAAAAATATTTTTTTAAATATAAATTTATATATAAAATAATTAAGTGTAACACCGAATGTAACACTCGGTGTTATAGGGGAACCTCACCGTCGATAATCATTTTTATAAGGGGGTCGGTCAAATTAATCAATTCGATGTCAAGCATACAAATGTTGGTAATTCACTTAATTTGAATCCATCAAAAGGAGAAGAGTTTTCGGATTGAGTAAGACAGAAACAGATTGTCTGGAGTTTATTCTGAATGAAAAAAGAAGGGGAATGATAACTTGAGGTTGGATGAGGATATTACACCAAAGAAAAACAATTTCAAATATTTAAGGTCGGTGATGAATATATATATATATATATATATATATATATATGGTGAGGTTCCAGTAAAACGATTGATAGAGTGTAACGCGTAACATGATTTTAAGCGTTGGATTCAAAACTAATCAATGGTCTATATTTATTTGAAATATGCTTCATCATAATTACAGTGGTGTAGTTGTACGAGATTAGAAAATTAAAAGGTAATAATAAATACATTAAATCTAAATGCTAAAATCATGGTCATGTCAATCGAATGGTAAAATTTTAAATTAGGAAGGGAAACAATATTATAGAATATTCTAATAAAAGAGTGCACACATGCATGTATATGTACACCTCCATTGCATTATTCTCTGATTATCCATCGCCCCATCAAATTGCATAAGTAATTTTTTTTTTCCAACTATTAATATACTCATGAATAGATAGTTGCTTTTTTTTAATGGAGAATATATATATTGGCTTAGATATGAATAACTAGTGATTTGTGTTATAATACGTAGTTCCATCATTTTGGTTCTTAATTATTCCATCTATCTTAATACATATATTATTGATGTTCATCTTAGCTATATGAATATTCAATTTTTAAAATATTCACATTTAATTAATTAATTATTCATCTGTAATTAACTAAATATTCATATTTAATTAACTAATATTCAATTTGCACACTGACATGCAATAAATTTAGAGATAAGTCGGCTGTAAAATATGTATATATAAATGGATTAAGTAAATATTCATATATGAATAACTAAATATTCATATATGAATAACTAAATATTCAATTCATATATGATGAACCCAAAATGCAAAATAATAAAATATGCATCATTATTATATCTAATTTTCATCGTTGAAGGAAAAAAAATTATTCTAGCCACATTGTATCATTATATATTTATTTTTAATAAATATCCATTTTGTTACAAATTAAATAGAATTGATCAACTTCATTTTCCCCCTAGCCTCTAATTATTTCTGCCTATTTGAGGATGGAGCTAATTTAGAGGGTTGAGCATTAAATATGAATAATTATTGCCTTTTAAATTGTAATACCGTACAACTCCACCACTACAATTACTCTGAGACACATTTTAAACGAATATGGTCCATTGATTACTTTTGAATCCAACGTCTATAATTGCGTTATATGTTTCATCCTAAAATCCGTTTCACTTGAACCTTCACCTATATATATATATATATATATATATATATATATATATATATATATATATAGAATATCAAACATTGGATTCAAGTGGGGTGACAGGAATGAAGAGCTGCATCGGGAGTCCTATGCGACAAAAAAGTTCTTTTAAAGCTTAAAGGTAAATTTTATAGAGTGGTAGTGAGATCCGTTTTGCTATATGAGGCAAAGTGTTAGGCGATCAAGAAAGCATAGGAACAATTGTAAAGACGAGAATGATCAGATGAATGTGTAAACACGCTAGACTTGATAGGATCAGAAACGAAGTTATATGCGAGAAGATAGGGGTACTCGCTAATAGGGAAAATATGCGAGAGAAGAGGCTTCGATGATTTGGTCTCGTGCAAAGGGAGAGACCTAAGGGCACCAGTGCGCTAGCGTGATAGCTTGACTATTGAGGGTGTTCGATGAGGAAGAGCACGACAGAGGAATAACTGGAATGCGGTAATTGGACAAGACCTTACTATTTTGGGACTAACCAAAAGACGGAGTGTGATAGGATATAGTGGATGAGTGTTATCCGCGTTGAGGGGGGCTAACCAAGTGCTATATCGAAGTGTCTAGAGATGTATCATTTACCCATCCTTCCTTCTTTCTCCCTTGCAACGTCTATATATTTACCTCTTCAAGATCTTGGTTATTTAGTTTGTTTATGCTCTCTCGGCGTAGTCAGAGAAAGAGTGTTTACAACTTGGCTTCTCAAACCCTACTTATAACGAAATACACTAGGATTATTATTGTCGTTTTAACTTTTTCGACGTGTTTTTTAATAAGTTAACAACTTTAAAATATCAACTTTTAATTTATTAATAAATATGAAATTATTTTTAAAATTATTTTTTTTAAAAAAATAATATTTTATAAAGTTTTTTTTACTTGTTAAAAAGAGTATAAAAAAAGACAAATGATAAATAACATGAGTGAAAAACATTTTTTTCTGCCAAAAAAACGTTTTTTTTTCTTTTTTCATTTCTTCTCCTATGCAGAAGTCAGAACAACGTTTTTTTTTTTCATTTTTTCCATTTTTTCTGCTAACATTAGTGGCCAACACAAATGTTTCCCTTAAGCAAAATAGATATCTATTTTTTTTTTGTAAAAAAAAAACCTTATAATATTCAAATGAATGAAACCAGGAGCACATGTACACAAGGAGTTATTGACTTGCTTGATCAAGGAGGCAAGTAAACACAGCTTTTACATTGTATGCAAGAATAGCAGGCTGTCAAACGAAACAAACATGGTTATACATGAAGAGGCTAGGTTTTGCTACTTCCCTTTACTGATTTACATGCTATGGTGATGCATGTGTATAAGGTGATGAAGATGCCCTTGAACCCATATATCTTAACTAGGGCTGTTATTCGAGCCGAACGAGCCAAGTATTGCTTTGTTCATATTTAACTCATTTAGAAATGAGTTGAGCTCGAATCGAGTCTAAAATTGAACTTGAGCTTAAAAATGTGCTTATACTCGGCTATTTTAGAAAATGAACAAGCTCGAGTCGAGCTTTTTTCGAGTATTAAACAACTCTATTTGCTTAAAAGATACTCCCTCCTGTTCACAATACATGTCATTTTGTTTTTCGACACGTTTTTTAAGGAGCAAAAAAAACTCTATAAAATAGTATTATTTTTTAATTAATTTTTTTTATATATAATTTGATACTTATTAGTAATAAGTATCAAATTATATAAAAAAAAATGAAGAAAGCAGCGAGGAACTGACTAGATGATGGTTGTATCGAGCAGATTTGTTGTGCCTGTGCTTCTGGATGCAAGTTCCCAATCAAGATAGAGAATGTAGAGTTCATAATAGGTTTGTACTCTTGTGTCTTTCCATTCACAACTCGAAGAGTATTTAAATTACAAATAATAACATCTAGAGAAAATAAATGAGTAGTGGAGATATCCTCTCAACCACGTTGACTAATTAAAACTAACACCTAACTAATACTCCATCCGTTCGGAAATAAATGAAGTTTGACTTTTGTGCACGTAGTTTTAGGAGCTAAAAACTATATAAAATCTTATTTATTTTAATTAATTGTTTTCATAGTTTAATATCTATTAGTAATAAGTATTAAATTGTGAAAAAAATTAATTAAAATAAATAAGATTTTATATAGTTTTTAGCTCTTAAAACTACGTGCAAGAGAGTCAAACATCATTTATTTCCGAACGGAGGGAGTAGCATAAACTCATAAAGTTACACTCCTTAACAGAGAATTCCTTCTAGTTTTCTGCTGAGATGAGCATAATACTAGATAAAATAGAGCATGCAAGGTTAGAGTTCCATTTTCGCGGTGGAAAAGTGTGAACAGAGCTTATAGTGGTTTACGGTGACAATGGCGGGGTGATGTGGTGGCATCAATGGTGATGTAAGCTGTGGGATGATTTGGGGACAGATCTGGCGGAGTTAGCCCGTGTTTTTTCGAGACTAAAATTAAACCAATGGTCCTACTTTTAGTGATGCAAAGCGCAGAAACTAGATACACCGCAAGTCAGAGTTTAGAGTACAACGTCGATATGAACGTGGTGCACATCAATATGAACATGATACCCTAAACCCTGATTTGCCTTCAATTTCCAATATCCACCTGCACGTCAATAAGAACGTGTACTATGGCCCAAGACACACCTACACACCATGGACCTCAGCCCAATGACTAGATTAGGGTCATATGTTCTCCACACAACACTCAGGTGCCACACTGTTGTATATATAAATCCTTATCTATCAATGAAAATCAAGTGAGCATCCCTCGTTTGCCTTCCTCCCGTTTCTTCTTGTTTTGACGAGATTTTGCCCCCAGGTCAAGCATCTTTTGAGGCTTTTCTTTCCAATCCCTAATTTTCCTGATTCGGGCTCCTGATTTTCTAATCGTTCTGATTTGTTTAGGGCTTGATTTCAGTCTTCTTCCTCGTCACCATAGTGCCCCCAAGTTAGAGTTTAGAGTACAACATCGATATGAACGTTGTGCACATCAATATGAACATGATACCCTAAACCTTGATTTGCCTTCAATTTCCAATGTCCACCTGTATGTCAATAAGGACGTGTACTGTAACGGCCCAAATATAAATATTCGGGTTACGTTTCGAAGGATTGGATACCTTCGTTCGGATCTTGCAATTCGAGTATGGGTTGAGTTTCAAAACAAAGTGTGAGTGCTAAAGAAGAGATTTCATACCCTAAATTTACGAGAGGTCCATTGGCGACCCTAACCTGTCCTGCTTGACTAAGTCGCTCAAAATCATTTATAGTTCAAAACATAAAAAAAGGAAATTTAACAATACAACTTGCCTCGGCGGAGACAGGTCAAAACCAATATAGACGAATATAAACATCCAAAGCGCCAAGTCGGGTGGTAATTAGATCTCTCGGTCTGAACGTCCCAAAAGAAAACCCTCGTCATGGAAGCACGGAACAAGCAAGGATCAAATACCTGAAACTATACCACGACTCAAGGTCGAGCCACTCATGCGGGCCCTGAAGACCTCGCTGAGGACATATAATGTGCCTATACCTAAATAAAGGATGCTCTCCTACTCCCATACCCATGAGCATGCTAACAGTTTATATATATGCAGAAAGCGATTAAATGGGATCCCGCACAGAATGCCAAGTGGCATGTCCCTCTCCTACTCCCATACCCATGCTCGTTAGTGCAGGAACCGGCCACGTTCAATGCTATATAGCAACATCTCATCATGTCATATATCATGTGTCATGTCTCATTTCATATGTCAGTATTTTC
This sequence comes from Persicaria maculosa, assembly GCA_963922045.1. NCBI lineage: Eukaryota > Viridiplantae > Streptophyta > Magnoliopsida > Caryophyllales > Polygonaceae > Persicaria > Persicaria maculosa. The sequence continues at coordinate 22,915,201 of OY998264.1, read as the reverse complement.
TTTCTTTCTTTCTCATGGTATGATATCATACTCGATTAGGAACAAACCCGATGAGACTGGGTTGTCCTATGACCCTAGCAAATGACTCTAGGACTCACAATTTAACGGTCGTTCTACCATACGCAAAGAGAATACGGATGCTCGTTCAGTTGTGCAACCTAAGCATGCTACTACATGAATATGCAGGATGCAACACCTACACACTATATGACACATCAGGCATGAGGTTCTAACTTGAGTAAGCCCCGGAGGACTTACCTGGAGAAGCGCAGAATCCAAGGAAACAACAAAGTCATAGCAAGTCCATATAGATCAGAGATCACCTAGTAATTCAATAAATAACATAATAAGTATACTGTACAGAACGGGATCCATTTTCCACTACACATAATTTATCATCAATTATTAGTCATAACATCATCATCATTATCTCGACTATCTCATATCGTCATATGTCATCTCATGCTCATATCATATTATCTCAAGTCATCATATCTTTTCATATAACATCTCGCATCATCACATCATCTCATAATCTCAAGCTATCTCATAACATCAATTTTCTTAACTCATTTCCATCAATTATCTCACATTTAATATCTTACTCGCCATCGTATCATGCATCATCATATAGCATCTCATATTTCATCACTTGATAACTCATATATGAACACATCATGTTTTATAATCATCAACTCAAGATTTCAAATAACACTCATACTTGGAACTCATATCCATAACATATTCACATAAATTCACAAGTAAGACTCTTCAAACAATTTTCCAAGTTAAGTCCAAATAAGTCGGTTTTAAAGTTAGTCGGAGCCATTTAAATCTCAAAAAAATCAACTCGATAGTCAAACAATTCTTTTAAAATCATACTTAGCCAAATCTCGACATTGAGCATTTGAATCTTTAAACGAATTTCCCAAAGTTATATTATTATTAAATTCTGACATTTTAGAAATATATTAACTACTTAAATAATTCAACTAACCATTTAAGTGCCAAAATAACTTATTCACATAAATAATATTCAAACAATCAAGTTAAATAAATAAATAAATAATTCAGAAAATATAATTAAATACTCAATAAGTAATAAAAAGCTAACAAGTCCATGGATTATGTAAATAGCATTAGCAACTTTAAAACCATATATCATCAACTAAATAAACACACAAACAAATCCATTTTAACTAAATTAATAAATAAATCAATTATAGAAATAATCATTATAAACAATAATTCAGAATAATTTTTAATAATAACTAAACAAATAATTTATAATCATTTAAATCATAATATAAGTGTAAAGGCTCGGAATTTTAAAATATTAGTTTCTAAATTAAGATTTAATTTTGATTTAACATTGATTTAGTTTCGATTTAATTCCCAAGGATTCGAAAAATTTTGAAAATTTCTGTCCTCGAGCAAATAATTTGAATTTAATCTCTTCGAAGCGAGTTCCGGCATAAACTTGAATTTGATTTAAAAACGGACTTCTTTCGCTTCCTTATTCGAGACTTAAAAATATTTGTCGGATTTCATTATTTTGAATTTGAAATTTTAATTTGAATTGAGTCGGGTTAAGGTCGGAAAGCGGGTTTCGGGATTTATTTTCGGGTATTCACTTTGACTTTTACACACACTTCCACACTTACCCACTCCCTCACCCCTACAACCCCTCCTACCCCTACTTCTCTACTCCCCTCTCTTTACTTCACCCTACCCCGTCACCATCCACCATCCCTTCATCATCTCTCCATCACCTCTTTTCATTCTCCATCACACCCCCACCTCCTGCATTCACCATTCCAGGCACCACCATCACACCCCTTCATCACCACCACCACCACCGTTTCGTCACCACCATCCCTCCATCTCCCTCTTTGCTCTGCCTCCACCTTGCCGCCACCACCGCACCACCAACAGCTCCAGCCCCAACGTCTCCGACCATCCTCCTCCATTGCAGACGCCGCCAAGAGCACCCTGGGATGCCCCGCAGCCGCCGACCAAGCCACCCGAGCCTCCGACGAGCATTGAACCATTACCTCGGTGAGCGTTTGAACATCCTTCCTTTTCTTTGGTTTGTTTCGATTCATTTTCTTGTCCTCGGGTGGTCGGGGTGTGTGTGTGAGCCGAGTGTGGAGAGGTTGGGCGAGCTCGAGAGCTCCAGCGAGCTCGAGAGCGGCGAGATCCGGCGTGGCTTCATGGGCGTGAGCGGGAGCAGCGAGCGGGCGGGCTAGTGGGTGTGGTGAGAGCGAAGGGCGCGAGAGCCGGAGCAGGGCGAGACGAGAGGTCGAGGCGGAGCTGGGAGCGGCGAAGGCTGGGCGAGCGCCGAACTAGGTGGGGGGCGGGATCCGGACGTCTGAAGGTTGAAGACGATACATGTGGCTAGGTGTGGGGCTGAATTCTTTGGGCCTAATTTGGTTGGGTTGTGTCTTTGGGCCTATTTTGTTTTGGGTTGTTTTATTGGGTAAGGGGTGAATTTGGGCCTATTTGTTTTTAAATCTGGCCTTTAAAAATGGGTGGGTTTTGGATCCGGTTTTGGGTATCCGATTTCGGTTAATTGTGAATCCGAATTTGAATCCGGTTTTATTTGCTTTAATTTGGTTGGGCCGGGTTTGGGTCTGATTATGGGACGATTTTGTTAAATATATTTTTATTATTTTAACCATTTACATAATTATTATTTAGTATATTTAATATATTATTTTATTCTAATTTTATTTATTAGTTAATTATTTAATTATTTATTATAAGTTATTTAAAATATGATTTATTTGAGGGTTTATTTAATTGTTATCTATATGTTGTTTTGAGGATGATAGTGTTATTAAAATAGTTCCTTAACTTATTAACTCGTTATTAATTATTAATTATTAATTATTTAAGTATATACTTTGATTTATTTAGATGTTTCATTTAATCTGATTTGTAAAGAATTTACCCTTGTGAATAATCTATTTGATAAATGTTTGCAATTAAAAAGTTAGTTTGGAATTATTTAGATTGTTTGGAAAATATTTCTAAGTGTCGGAAATTTATTATGATAATGTTTTGGACTAAAATATACCGGGGTTATTTTAACAATAATATAATTTTGGGAAACTGGTTTGAGGATTTCAAATGTTTAATGTCAGGATTTGGCTAAGTATGATTTTAAAAGAATTGTTTGATTATTGAGTTGATTATGAGCATGATTATAAAGCACGATATGTTGAGATGATGAGTTGATGATAACGAGAATGAGATGATACATGATGATGATGATGATGATGATGATGATGATGATGATGATGATGATGATGATGATGATGATGATGATGATGGTGTGAATAAGATGTGATAACGAGAATATGCCCAAGTTGTGGAAACAAGATGAGAAATTGAAGTGAGACATTAATATTGATGATGATGGGATGGTTAACTTATATGTGTTTTATGTGGATCTTATGTGTGTTATTTGATATGTTTTGTGTAACTTAGACTTAGACTTATTATGTTATATATTGAATTACTAGGTGATCTCTGATTTGTCTGGACTTGCTATTACTTTTGTTGGTTGCTTGGACTCTGCGCTTCTCCAGGTAAGTTCCTTGAAGTTACTCATGATGGGCGCTTTATGCACTGGGTGTTATATAGTAGGCTAGTGTTCATGCACCATACGACTTAGAATCATGCTTAGGATTTAAAATGGAAACCATATGTCTTGCTATCTGTCCTTGCTAGAAAACGGTCGTTATAGGTGTTTATTGGTTGGGACCTTTTTCTTTATTCTTGTCATCCTAGTTGGCGCTTATATAGGAAGTTGCTTGCACTCGATGATGCGGTAGGCTTTTGGTATAGAAAGTTGCTTGCACTCGATGATGCGGTAGGCTTTCTAATAAGTGCATTAGGACTCTTAGAGCCTTAGGCCTTATATAAGTGTCATTGCTTGCCTTCCTTTCATAGTTAGTAGGCTCATTGCGTGGGGTTGGCCTGCACCGTAGGGTGAGGTAGCTCCTTGATGGTGAGTTGCTATAGGATTTCTTAGGAGCCTAGAGGGACATGCTTTTTGGCATTTCTTGTAATTGGCGCGCTTCTTTATCTATTTCTGCAGTTACTTATCCGCATATTTATCTGTTTAATTTCCGTTTTGCATTACGCATTTCATCTTAGGAATAGGATGCTTATTATATGCCCCTCAGAGTGTGGTTACACACGCGCAGGAGTGACCCGATGATTGACCCAGATCCCCTTTTTTTTTAGATTCAGGTAACCGTTAGCCGCTATCTTTGCTCATATGGATGCTGGGCGGGTTCAGACTTTTGGCGTTAGATCGAGAACTTGAGAGACCACTAAACTTTCCCTCTTTTAGAATCTTTTGCATCATTTTGACCCGACTCAGTCGTGGCACTCTTTTGGATTGTATTTTGATTTAAACCTTGTTTCTTTTTATTGCGAAAACTTGCGACTCGTACTCGGGTTGTAAGATCTAGTTAGAAGGTAACCTTACCTTCTTAAACGTAACTCGGATAATTAGGTTTTCTTTCCTAGGCCCAAGGGAGGGCAAATTGGGGAAAGAAGATCCTTATTTTCCGGGCCGTTACAATAAGTGAACAAATAAATAAAACACATTTCTTTTCCAAATACCAAAGAAAAGGCCCAAAACAAAAGAAGGAGGAGAGCCCAACCCGGATCCGTGACCCGGCCCAGATCCGAGCCCAACCCCATCCCTCAAATCGGATTTTAAGTGAACCGACAATTTTTTATAGAAAAGAGAACCGAACCGGCCAGAAAAAAAAGAAAACAAATGGGAGAACCGGGCCTGGACCGCTTCCCCTTCCTTGTGCCCAGGTCCGAAGCGGGAGAAGAGAAAGAGAAAAGGAGAGCTCTCGCCAGAGCTCCATCCTTGACCCAACACCCTCACAGACCTCCCTCAACATTCGTGACACAAAACGACTCAAAATGAACCAAAGGAGAGGGAGGAAAAGAGCTCACCGAGGCGTGGAGTTGTTGCCGGAAAAGAGGACCGAGGTGACCGATTCTGCTCCGACGATGGTGAAGGGGCGTCGTTCAGGGCCTAGGATGATGGAAGAGGGGTTAAAGGCGAGCCTTTACAAGGTTTCAAGTCGAAATCGAGAACAAAGGAGGGAAACCGACCTTGGAGACGTAAGACAGGGGAGGTGGGTGCTTGTGCGGCTTTGTTGGGGCTCCGGGGTAGCTTATGGATTCCGACGACGAGAGGAGAGCTTCCAGGTGCTCGTGTCTGCCCGGGTTCGCAGCTGCTGCTTGAAGGAGGAGGTGGAATGGAGGCCCGGGTGGCGAAACAGGGGGCTCAGGTGAACAGAGGAGATGGAGGTGGAATGTGTGGCTGAGCTTGGAGAAACAGGGGTGAGGTATGGTAGCGGCGAAACAGAAGGGAAGGAGAGCAAGGAAGGTGGTGAGAGAGGAGAGCTGTGTTTGCGGTGTGGGAGTTGTTGTTGCACCTAACCAAAATTTTAAGGAATGGGTTTGTTTGGATAGGTGAAGTAGGGAGAGGGTGAGGGGAATGGAGCTCAACAGGGGATGGCTCAAAGGATGGATGGAGGATTGGAGTATATCAACATATAAAAATAAAAGAAATAAATACCCGGATATAAACCCTGAAACCCGCTTTTCGACCTTAACCTGACACGATTAAAATAATTTAAAATAAATATTTGAGTCCGAATTAAATAATTAAAACCGAAAATAATAATAAATTTCAAAAATAAAATAATGAAGTTTAAATATTTTTTCCAAACTTTGGAATATAAAAGCGGAATAAAATTCGTTTGAAATTTCAATTTAAAATGAAGTCGGAACTTGCCTCAAATAGAATTAATTGCACGAGGACAGAGGTTTTAAAATTTTCTCGAATCTTGGAAATTAAAATCATCAGAAACCATATTTTAATAAAATAATAAATTGAAATTTCCCGGTCTTTACATTATCCACCTCTAAAAACAAGTCTCGTCCCCGAGACTAAAATCATTTTTTCAAAAACGAACGAAGCCTTTCAAAATTCAAATCTTTTCTCCCTATGTCAGTCAATCATGTTTCAAGGACTCAAGAGGTCGAAACATCCATCTCTAAGGGCTAATCCCATATTCACTTCCTAGGTTCATGTTTCAAGATCAATTTCAACATTTCAAGCTTAAATCACGACATATTTAGATATCTCAAGATATCATACCACCGAATAGCACACCGTATCAAGATTCACCAATACAAGGTCTAGCGTCATATTAAAGCTTACGATATCATCATGTCAAACATTAACACATCAAAATATCTCATATCAACATAACGAGGTCCAACATACCAAAACATCGTCCTATCAAAATTTAAGTATAGAAAAATTATTCATAGCAAGAATTTCATTTTATCAAAAGGGCCACCTATCAAATCTTACCATCAACGGATCATAAAATCAGGAAATCTGTACGTCATTACTAACCGGAACAAAACACAACCATCAACTCACTCATCACCGTCAAGCCCCCGATGTCAAGATCAAGCCTAAGGTAGGTTCACCAACTCAAATCATGTTAAGATCCCCAAGTACAACCGCATCTTGTTTCTTTTATAACCAAAACTCATAGGTGTCCTCTTTAATTCCTTATGTACAAGTCCAAGGATCAAGCCTATCCCAAATTCATCCAACATATTCCTCAAGCTCAGGTCAACGAGCCCTCTAAGGATCAATCCACTCAAGATCTCAAGCTCTCAAATCCGACTTCATATTTAACCACTCAAAGCTCATGTGTTGGGATTCACAGCTCTCCAAGAAATCATAAATCGAGCTCAATACTCCAAATTCTCACCAGAATCCTTTATCAAGCGTATGTGCAATCTACGTGTTCCTTCCGAATTCATCAATTTCACCTATACCCTTCAGAATACATTCGATCATTGTATTTACTAGATCCCAAATCACTTCGATACTTCTTAGTCTAATTCTCATATCAATAAGCACACTCATTGCTAATCCACCTCTAAAGGACCAACTTCTACTCACAACCTCATACAAGAGTATTCCTACACCCTATATCCTCAATATGCCGCAAATCAAGGTTAATTCTTAAGCCACCTACGCATCCTAAGAATCATAACCACTTCGCTCAGTTAAGTCAGAGAGCCAACTAGCCAGAGAGCCAACTAGCGACAATCCTGAAATCATAATTCATCAAATTTCTCCTCAACTGCACCTATTCCCAAGCGGTCAAACGCACAACTGTTGTATATATAAATCCTTATCTATCAATGAAAATCAAGTGAGTGATGTGGATCAAGATGAGCTTGTGTGGCTCAAACAACGATCTTGATCCTGGCGACGACTCGAGGACGGGTCGAATGCAAATGGAGGAGAACGATGTCATCCTCAAGAGGAAGAAGAAGGCTCCGCCATGGATTAAAGTGAAGAGGTCGACGACTAGGCCAAAGATATTCTAATTATTTTATTATTATTATTATTAGTTTTTAGTTCTTTCCATATTTAGCAACTCATATGTAGTTGGAGCTATTTATGGAATGTCTTATTTTTAGTAATACTTAGTTAGGTGAATAAGGTAAAAAGGAAAGTCTATCTACGTAGATTTTTTCTTAACCACTAAGGTTTGACTTTTCAAACTAAATCTAGGGTTTCATATATTTTATTATTATTTTAAGTCAGCCATGCTGATCCTTTGCAAGGTGAGGATGACTTAGGAATCTATTTAACGTACGTTCATCCCATTAGGTAAAGTGAGATTGAATTATAGAATTGAGGAAACCCTTTGGCTAAAGGGTTCTTCAATCTTCAATCCAAACACTTTGATTCATAATTTCATATTGTTCTTCATCCTTTTAATCATCCTTACAATTGTTATTCGAAACCCTAATCCCAAACACAATCCAAACACACAAAGATAGTTCCTACAGAAAAACGTCGCTGGAACCCTAGGCACTCCGTCGCAGAAGAAGAGAAGACCGTCGCCAATTCCTCACAGCCAACCCTAGGCGGCGGCCGCCCCTCCTTTGCAGCGGCCGCTGCATCCACCCGCCGCCCCGTCGCTGCATCCCCGCTGCATCAGCCGTTGCATCTTCCGTCGCTTTGCACTTTGCCTTGTTTTTGTGTTGTTTGTGGTAGTTCCTTTGCTTCCGCCATCTTCACACTTTAAATCTCTTCAATCATACAACTTGAAATTGTTCCAAATCAAGATAAATCAAGGATTTATTGCAAGATCGTGCCGTCAATAAGTTGTTATTCTTGATTCGAAGCCCACAGGCGAAGGATCGGGAATAGCATTACATCAGTGAGCATCCTTCGTGTGCCTTCCTCCTGTTTCCCCTTGTTTTGGCGAGATTTTGCCCCCATGTCAAGCATCTTTTAAGGCTTTTCTTTCCAATCCCTAATTTCCCCGATTCGGGCTCCTGATTTTCGAATCTTTCTGATTTGTTTGGGGCTTGATTTCGGTCTTCTTCCTCGTCACCATAGTGCTTCCCCTTCTTTGCTCCCTTACTTCTCTTCGGACTGGGTTGGTTGTTGGCATGTGGATCCTATTGGGGCCCTGGTGTCCTCTCATCCATTTGAGGGTTTGTGTGGTTCTAGATGGGGTTTGGGTCTCCCTTTCTTTTACGAAATTGGGTGGGGGCTTTTGCGGGTCAGGGTTTCTTCTTCCTTCATCATCGTTCGGAGGTCGGAGTTGCTAAGCGGTTCTAGGTGATTTGCTCCCGCCGCCTCCTCCTTCCTGCCTTCCCCCTCCTTTCGTGGCTCAGATTTGGCGTGTTTTCCTTTGTTTGTGCTTGGCTATGGTGGAGTGCGATTTGGCTCTCATGTGTCTCGCCAGTGTCGGCGCTGGTATTGGCCTCTTCCTTGGCTCCGGCTGCTGCTTCCTGACATCCTTGGTGTGCAAGGATTTTATTCATCCTTGTACGCCAAGTTCGTAATTCTTATATAAAAAAAATTGATGGTTTATATATATATATATATATATATATATATATATATATAGTATAGATCATATGTACTCAAGCCTTAATGTGTATCATGTACACACATCTAGGCCATTGATTTAGTGTAATTTAATGGCTGAGATTAATCAATAAATTAGATTAGTTTTAAAAAAATAGAAAATCACAAAGCCCACCTTTAACACAGCGCGTGTAAACCTAACCAAATCTCATTCCCAAACCGTACAAAATCAGAGAGCGAGGAGGAGAGCAACAGAGATGCGGTTGTAGGCGAGGAGGAGGAGGAGGATGAGAGAGCTCCAAGGGCGGTGCCGCCTGGTCGGAAACTGAGACTGCGAAGGTGGCATCGATTGCGAAGGCGGCGACAGCTCTACACTGTGAGTCTCCCATGATGGAGATAAGCGGTGATTGAAGGCAATTTCGATGTTGGCGTTGAATCGAGGACGAGACCGGAAGCGGGAAGTAGTAGAGGACGGTGGCGGCGATGAGAAATACTAGGCAAGTTCGATGCCGGCATTGAATCGAGGACCAAACCCTTATATTCGTCAACTAATTAGTACATGAAAGTAAGTCATATTGAATCAGAAGCTTATTTATGAATTCAATCTTTAAATCTTACTCCTACTATCGACATTGATTTTGACTTGTAGATCGGCATGGATTTCGATTTGAAGATCAACATTGATTTAGATCTGTACTCTTTCTCTCCCTCGAATTTTTGGTTGCTTTCAATTTTAGATTAGTTTTGTCTCCTTCCGTCACCGATTTTGACTGGTTTTTGTGTGGTGGTTGACATTGATGGTTTAATATGGTCGGATTAGGGTTATTCATAGAGGAGGTGGTAGTAATAGGAAGGATTATCAATACTAGTGGTTTTTTTTTTATTTCAGAATCGACATGCTTGGGTTTCAATATCAAGGGGTCGGATTTCTCCTTTTTGCTATTTTTTGTTTGGAATCGACATTTCTGGGTTGTTTTGAATCGACGTGCTTGAATGAATTAGGGCGATTTTGTGTGGTTTCATGAGATTTAAGATTTATTCGAGGGAAAGCCTGAATTATTCATAGGTATGGTCGATTTTATGCTTCATGAGATGTTTTTTTATATGTTGGTGGTCATATGAATAAAAAATGCATCGATACCATCGAAAAATCATGTGATACCATCGAATAACCCAACGAAACTTTTCGAATAATCCTGGGATACCATCGAATAATTTATCGATACCATCACATAATGGATCGATACGATCGAATAATCCAGCGAAACCATCGAATAATCTATCGATACGATCGAATAATCCTGTGAAACCATCGAATAATAATCTATCAATACGATCGAATACTCCTGTGATACCATCGAATAATCTATCGATATCATGATATTATCGCATAATCTATCGATACGATCGAATAATGGAACAACCCCAAATCACAAACAAAGAAATAACCCCAAATCCAACCACTGTGCACGCGTCCCTGGAGCTGGCAATTCGGTCGTTCAGGTCGGGTTCAGGTCAGGCTTGCTCGAGTCGGGTCACTTATGGGTCGGGTCAGTTCGGGTAAAATTTATGGTCGGGTACTGGTCGGGTCGGGTTCGGGTCGGGTTCGGTCATAATGAATTTTAGATTGGTCGGGTTTCGGGTTAAATCGGGTTATGCCCATTCGGGTTCGGGTCAAAGCGGGTCGGGCTCATTCGGGTTTCGGGTCAAGAGGCGGGTCGGTCTCATTTGAGTTTCGAATCAAAGTGGGTATAGCCGTATAGTTGGTTTGAGTTTTCGGTCGAATCATATTCAACCTGTTTGGATAATTAGGTTGATTTTGACTCGGTTGAATACTTAAATATGTAATTTACTTAAAATAAATGATTTTGACTCGGTTGAATACTTAAATATGTAATTTACTTAAAAAAAATGATTGTGACTCGGTTGAATACTTGAATATGTAATTTTGACTCGGTTGAATACACTCTGATAACTCCCTCCCTTGATGAAAATCGGAATAAAGTTTCAAAGGCCTTGACAGTTTGTCTGTGTCAAAGGTCTTGGAGCTTTAACAGTATTGATGAAATACAAAACCTGTTCTATATATTATTATGTCCGAATATTATTTAATATTATATACTTCCATTATATTATATGCCTAACTAACCTTTCAGGAAGTATTATTCGAATTACTTCTTTCCTTATGGTGCATATTGAGGAGATCCAAATTGGAGAGATCATGTCTACGAAGTGTCCAAAAATAGAAGATCCTTGGGCGCGCCATGATCCGAACTAGCCGTTGTTGAAGATCCTTAGGCGCCATGTTGCTTCTATATAAAGGAAAGGAAGAAGAAGACAGAAGAGACTGGTTGAACACAAGCTTTCATTTATTCAAGCGAGATCTGTCTTCCAAGTGTACTCTCTGCTAGCGCTCAAGAGTTTGTTATTTCATTTCAAAGCCTTTGAGAGTTACACTGTGAGCTTATAGGATATATTCATTTATAGTGTAACTCGAGAGTTTGTAACTCGGGAAGTAAGCACTAGGCTATTGATTTGTGAGAGTAAGAGGATTGTACTAGATAGCTGAGAGAGGTGGGGCTCTTCTAGATTGGTCTAGGACTCCAAGGGAACGTGAGTTGACTAGATTGCAATTGTATAGGAGAGAGGCTTCTCAGTGAGCTATTAGGATCCTAAGCTTTGCGAATCAATAAAGCCTTTTGAATCCTAGGGTTGTGGAAGAACCCTAGGCGGGGACGTAGGCCAAGTTCGTGCCGAACCTCGTAAACAATTACTCGTGTCCTTTATCTATTGTTTTACCTTATTTCCGCACTTGGTTCGATTGTCTAACTTTGTGATTCAGGTTTAATCTCAAAGGGTTTTATACGAGCTCCAAAAGTCTTGAGACTTTCTGCGAAAAAAAGGGCATACTCTATTCAACCCCCCTTCTAGAGTATTTCTATATTACCTTGTTTTATATTATCGAACCTTCAATTGGTATCAGAGTTTTACTCACTGTTTTTGATCTAACAATCTTGTGAGTTTTCGATCATGTCTGGTGAAGCAAGCGGAGGATTTGCACAGGGAAGGTCCACGAGCAGACCACCACTCTTTGTAGGAAACAACTTTGTCCACTGGAGATCCTTGATGAAAATGTTCATTATAGATCAAGATCTGGAACTTTGGAACATTATAGAGAATGGTCCGAAGATTCCAGAGAAAGACGGACCAAATGGAACCAAAGTCGCAAAGAAGGAGTCTGAATACATCCAAGCGGATCTTGAACTCGTCTCCAAAAACTACAGGGCTATTAACTTACTTTATTGTGGTCTTAGCACTGATGAGTTTAACCGTATTTCATCTTGTAGGTCAGCTAAAGAGATTTGGGACAAACTGGTCGTCACCTATGAAGGAACGAGCCAAGTGAAAGAAACCAAGATCAGCATCTTCCTTCGAAAATATGAGCTCTTCAAAATGAAGTCTGATGAGTCAATCAAGGCCATGTTCACACGATTCACAGAAATCACCAACAACCTTGACTCTCTCGGCAAGAGCTTTACCAACGTTGAGAAAGTGAGGAAGATACTGAGGTGCCTCCCAAAAGAAAAATGGGGTCCAAAAGTAACAGCTATAGAGGAAGCACAGGACCTCACCACTCTACCCCTTGATGACCTTCTTAGGAAGCTGATCACGCATGAGATGATCCTTAATGAAGACGATGGAGAACTTCCAGTTAGCACTAAGAACTTGGCACTCAAGTCTAAGAAGGATGAGCCTAAAGATGGATCTGATTCCGAAGATGAGGATGACGATGAGGATGATCCTTTTGCTCTTATCACAAGAGGCCTTGCTCGAATTCTCAAAATGAAGAAGCAATTCAACAACAAGGATGGATCAGAGTCTTCAAATTTTCGAGGTAAGCCTCAATACAACAAGTATGAAAAGAAGACTAAACCGTTGTCTTGTTTTGAATGTGGTGAAACAGATCATCTCGTGAAGGACTGCCCTCAAAAGACAAAGAGCCAGTCCAAGAAGGGTGACAAATGGAAGAAGAAAGCCATGGTGGCAACTTGGAGCGATTCTGACTCTGACTCCGATGATGAGAAGGCCAATATTTGTCTTATGGCCTCAGAAGATGAATCTCACGATGAAAAGCTTGAAGCTACTGTAAGAGAACTTATGGCAAGTCCAAATGAGGTATTATCGGAATTCCTTTCCAATATGATTGCCAATGAAGAGAAACTTATTGCCCAAACTAACATTCTTATTAAGAGAACTGTGGATCAGGAAAGAACTATTGAGGATCTGTCTATGAGGGTTAAAAGTCTTGAAGCTTCTTATTCAGGTCTTGACATTAAAGTCAAGACGCTTGACTCAGAGAAATCTGAACTCAATCAAGATCTCTCCTCTCTAAGAAATGAGCATCATGACTTAGAGAACGAGAAGATCTCCCTGAATAATAAGATTCAAGACCAACAGACAGCCCTCATAAGTTTTACCAAATCCAAAGGCACTCTTGATAGGATGTTGGGTGAGCAACAAAGTTCTCTAAACAAAAGTGGTATTGGTTACAATCCAAGGTTTTTAAAGAAGCAGCACATTACCACCTTTGTAAAGGCAAAAGGAAGCAGAACCTCTCCTATATGTCACCACTGTGCTAGAAAGGGACATGTAAAAGAGACATGCCCTTATAGAAGAAAGGATTCATATATTATTCGCAATACATTTCCTGTTCATTTGAGAAAAGAACGGATAACACAAGTTTGGGTTCCAAAAGGCACTATTTTACCAAACATGGTTTACCCCAACAATGGATCCAAATTTGCTTATTGGTCTAGCCATAAAGGTTGATGTTTGTCTTGCAGGAGAACACCAAGGTGAAGGAACATAAATGGATCATTGATAGTGGGTGCTCGAGGCATATGAGTGGAAAGAGTTCTCTCTTTCATGATCTAAAGGAGCAATCCACGGGAACAATCAATCTTGGTGACAAAGGAAAATGTGACATCGTCGGTATTGGTAGTGTTGGAAGTGATTCCAGCCATAGTATTAAAAATGTCTATCTTGTTAATGGTTTAAAGTATAATTTGCTTAGTGTCTCTCAACTATGTGATAGTGGCAACTATGTCAGATTTAACAAGAAAAGATGTCTAGTGTGCAGAGAAGATACAGGTGAAGTTATATTGACTGCATATCGTTACAACAATATATACGCTGTAAATGCTGATCAAGTGGCATAAGGAAGCTTCACCTGTCTAAAGGCTTTGACGGACGATCCAAAGCTCTGACACAGGAGACTCGGTCATGTGAGTCCACATACACTACAGAAGCTTGTGTCCAAAGGGCTTGTAAGAGGGCTACCTGAGATGGACTTCAAAGGTATTGATATGTGCAATGCATGCACACGAGGTAAACAAACACGTAGCTCTTTCAAACCCAAAAAGGTTGTAAGTTCTTCTAGACCCCTTGAACTTTTACATATGGATTTATGTGGTCCTATGCGAGTCAAATCTCCCAATGGTAAAAAGTACATGCTAGTTGTTGTTGATGATTTCTCTAGATATACTTGGGTTGCATTTTTAAAAGAAAAATCAGAGACCTTATTTGAGTTTTCAAAACTTTGTAAGGAGTTGCAAATTTTAAGAAACGAGCCCATAGTGTCAATTCGGAGTGATCATGGTAGGGAGTTTGATCAACTTCAGTTTGATTTGTTTTGTGCTAAATATGGCATCTCCCATAACTTTTCTGCTCCTAGGACACCTCAACAAAACGGGGTTGTGGAACGCAAGAACCGCACCTTAGAGGATATGGCCAGGACTATGCTTTTAGAAAATGCATTACCTAAAACCTATTGGGCTGAAGCTGTTAACACAGCTAACTACATTTTGAATCGTTGTCTTATTCGTTCCATCTTAAAGAAAACTCCTTATGAACTTTTCAAAGGCCGCAAACCACTTATATCTTATTTTAAACCCTTTGGCTGTACTTGTTTTGTTCATAACAATGGAAAAGATAACCTTGGGAAATTTGATGCGCGTAGTGATGAAGGTATATTTCTTGGCTACTCCACAAGTAGCAAAGCTTATAGAATCTTCAATAAAAGGACCCAGTTAGTTGAAGAAAGTATACATGTTATATTTGATGAATGCAATGACGGTTCTTTGAGTGAAAGTGTTGCAGATATAGATCTTAACATCCATGCAGAGAACGAGGAAGGTGATGATGCTGCTACCAAGAACACAGAGAAGAGGAACTTGCAGGAACAGATTCTTAACACTGAAGAATTGGCCCAAGGTGTTGAAGATTCGTCCAAAGCCCTTGGTGTCCAATCCAATAGTGTTGAGACGTCAGAAACTGCTGTAACTGAACCTAACAGGACCACGGAGTCAGATGTACCACAAGTCAATCCTACTGGTGTGATGAATCAAGGAGCTGAGACTAGCAAAAGGAAATTCAAATACTCCTCATCACACTCATTAAAGGATATCATTTCGGACCCTACTTCTAGTGTTCAAACTCGTTCTAAACTTAAAGATCTTTGTGCTTTTCACGCGTTTGTTTCTCTTATTGAACCAAAGAAGGTAGATGAGGCACTTCAAGAGCCAGACTGGATCATTGCTATGCAAAGCGAGCTTAACGAATTTGAAAGAAACAAAGTCTGGACCTTGAAGCCAAGGCCAAAGCATCAATCAGTCATTGGCACACGATGGGTATTTCGAAACAAGCTAGATGAGAATGGTAAGATCGTGAGGAACAAGGCAAGGCTTGTTGCTCAAGGCTACAATCAAGAGGAAGGTATTGACTACGAGGAGACCTTTGCTCCCGTAGCCAGGCTTGAAGCCATTCGCATTTTATTAGCATTTGCATCTTTTATGAGCATAAAGTTATATCAAATGGATGTCAAGTGTGCTTTTCTTAATGGTTTCTTAGAGGAAGAAGTATATGTGGCTCAACCCCCAGGATTTGAAAGTTTGGAATTTCCCAATCATGTTTATAAACTTGACAAAGCGCTTTATGGTTTGAAACAAACCCCAAGAGCTTGGTATGAGCGCTTGTCAAAATATCTTTTAGAAAATGATTTTAAAAGGGGGTTGATCGACAAGACTCTTTTTATCAAGACCAAAGGAAAGGACATTTTGGTCATTCAAATTTATGTTGATGATATATTATTTGGTGCTACTAACACATCTTTGTGCAAGGAATTTTCTGACATCATGTGCAGTGAATTTGAGATGAGCTTGATGGGTGAACTCAACTTCTTTTTGGGATTACAAGTTCACCAATCCAAGAAAGGGATCTTTGTCAACCAAAGCAAGTACACTAAGGATCTCTTGAAGAAGTTCAAGATGGATCAATCCAAAGCAGTCAAGACTCCCATGAGCTCAACATTATCTCTAGATCAAGACAAGACTGGGAAAAGTGTCAATCAAAAGGAGTATCGAGGAATGATTGGATCTTTATTATATCTCACGGCTAGTAGACCTGACATCATGTTTAGTGTTTGCATGTGTGCTAGGTTTCAAGCTGATCCTAAAGAATCTCACCTCGTGGCTGTAAAGAGGATCTTACGATATCTTAATGGCACTAAGGAGCTTGGACTATGGTACCCAAAGCAAAAGGATTTCACATTAATTGGATATTCTGATGCAGATTTTGCAGGGTATAAGGTGGATAGGAAGAGCACATCAGGATGTTGCCAATTCTTAGGAGCATCCTTGATCAGTTGGCACTCAAATAAACAAAACTCAGTCGCTCTATCCACTGCAGAAGCCGAATACATTGCAGCTGGAGCCTGTTGCTCCCAAATCCTTTGGATAGCTCAACAAATGCGAGATCTTGGCATCAACCTCAAAGGCATTCCTATTAAATGTGACAATACAAGTGCCATCTCCATCACTAAGAATCCTGTTCAGCATTCAAGGACCAAACATATTGATGTAAGGCATCATTTCATTAGAGACCATGTTGAAAAAGGTGATGTGTCCATTTCGTTTATTTCAACTGATTATCAATGGGCTGACATTTTTACTAAGCCTTTGGCAGAGGACAGGTTCACCTTCATAAGACGAGAGATTGGGATGCTGACGTAGGGAGAATTGAATCGAAATATATAAGAAAATATAAACCAATACAACTCTTAGCCTCTTCAAATAAATTCAAGACTCCCCGCTATAGTAGTAGGGAATCAGGTTCGATCCACGAGGAAGCGAGTCAGCGGGATCCTAGTAGCGTTGAAGACACGTCCTTTCTACTCGACCAGAAGCCTCGATCTCGATGTCAGACCTCGATGTCGACCTTGGCTGTCGATGTCGTCTGCAACAGAAAACCTGCAGAAACAAAAACGGTAGTCGATATCGACTGGTGGGGGTCGATATCGAGGTTAGTTCACGAAATCGACTGGCTCAGAAGTCTGCCAGTCGATACAGGGGGTCGATTTCGACTCAAAGTGGTCGATATTGATGCTTGCAGAAGTTCCCAGAGTCTCGAGATCGACTCAGAAAACCGTCGATCTATCAGTTTGGTCGATATCGACCTCTTCTGTCGATATCGATGTCTTTCCTGCAGTGGGTTAGCGGTTTTGTCGGCAAAGAAAAGGCCGAAGAATCAAGGATGGAAAGGAAGCAATGATCAGAAATAAGCAAAGGTGTTGGGTTTTTCGATGACTCAACGAACGGCGGGCAAATTTAATGTAAACTCAAAGGAAAAGATCTTCCAAAGTCAAGGATTACCGCGACGACAACCATGATAGTAGAAATAAGGATCAACTAAAGAAGCATGCTTTTATCATAAAGGAAAAGGCTTTCACCTAAACCGACCAATAGGAAAAGAGATTTTTCAATTACTTAACCTAATTGGTGTCTACCTTCGTCATAATTGAGTTTATAATCTTTCGAAAAGAAACCCTAATTACTACCCAAGTTTTACAACATGAGTTCCTTAAATTCGCATTTAAAGATGAAGAACAAGGTAGAAGGAGATAAAAGATACATTCTTTAATGACATACTTACCTTACCATCATGGCTATCGTCGGGCTCACCCCTGACCCTAGAAGAAAGGGGAACTACTCACTCATGTTGATCGTAGACATGTCTTGAATTGAAATAACTTGCATAAATGAAAATTTCGAATCTTTACAATCTCAACGCCAACTATCGTAAGCGCTTGAAACTTTAAAGCTCAAAATAAACTAACTATCTATTGCCTATTGCTCTTCTCTTCGATGAGTCTATGATTGGATTCTTGGATTGTATTGGATATGATTGGATCCTTAACAAATCAGCCCCTAAGGCTTTATTTATAGGCTACTAATCCTCGCTATCCAAGGATTGTAACTCCTATCTAACTAATAACTCTATCCGAACAATTAGGATAGGTCTTTTATTTTGATAAAACTTAAAGGAACTTAAAGGTAAAAGATAAAATAAACTTCAGCTGCCATCTATCTTGAAAGTATGAGATAATTCCGTGCCTCATTGAAGATATAGTTCCAATCCGCATTCGAAATCGAGTCTATCTTCTGTCGAGATAAGGGGTCGATATCGACACCAGAGGTCGATATGGGGGTCGATGTTCCTGCTCGACTTGTTCAGCTCTGGTCGATTTCTATGTGGAGGTCGATATGGGGGTCGATATCGACACTGAGGGTCGATATCTGGGTCTAAGGTCGATATCTACCTCTTCTCAGCTTCACTCGTTGAGGTCGATATCTATGTTGAAGGTCGATATCTACCTCAGAGGTCGATATCTGGGTCTGGGGTCGATATCTACCTCTGCTCAGCTTCACTTGGCTTCTCCGTTTTGACTCCGTTTTCGCTCAAATTCCTACATGGTTAGCTTAAAACATGTGTAGACTCTATTTCTTGCATTTTAGCCCATTCTTACACAAGTTTATATTCTTTTGAACCTTTTCTTTGAAATACGAAGTCAAAAGATGCAATAAAAGAAGGTGCAAATGTGTACATCAAAACACCCCATACTTAGGCTTGCTTGTCCTCAAGCAATAACCAAGCAATAACCAACACCTACAACACACCCTTCAAGTCTTCGCCTTTGTCAAAAGCAACATCATAAGCGGTAGCAAAGTAAAGCAAGTGAATTTAACGTCATAGCACATATTTTGGCGATCCATAGGCATATGCAATTTTGATCCAACCTCACAGGGATAATGTGTTTGCACTCAACTCTCATGTGTTTAGGCTATGAAGATCAACTCTCAACTCAATTCCATATACAATCTCATAAACATTGTAATTTATAAAAATCCACTTCGCAACAATTATGAAAATGCAATAAGAACCATCAGGAGGACTTTCGCTCAATGGAAGACTTCATAGAAGACTCCATTCGGCGGGGTTGTAATGGGGCTTGGTATGAAATAAAAGGTATGGAATTATTTGGCTATGTGGTGCTTTTCAAATTCGGGAATCAAGACTCCTAAATCTCAACACTTGCATTACCCAAACCATAACTCTTCAATATAATGCTCTTAAAGATGCATTCCATCAACCCTTCTTTCAAGTTCTAATACACCTCTCAAAAGTATAACATTCGTATGAATAAAACTTAAGGATTTTGGCTCATGCACTATATATATATATACATATATTTTTTTTTTTCGAATTGAAATAACTATGTGCATTTATATGGTGAGCCAAAACATCCTTTTACAAGATATGACAAAATGTAAATATGTACCATCCTATAATTTCCTTGCTTACAACTAGACATTGTGCTCTATTCTTTCCACAAGGCATTAGTCCAACCAATCTAAGTCTCAATTCCCAAATGGGGGTCAGGCTCAATTCGGCTAGGGATAATTTTGTGGAGTTTGTAATTCAGGCTCAGGCTAATGTTCTGGCTTCAAGCAGGGATAATGCAGGGTAGGTAAAGAGAGGATAAAATTGGCTTAAAAGATGCCTCCATCATTTAATTCTCGTAAACATAAACATATATATGCATTGGTTTTGAATAACTATCACAACATTTAGAGATGCATAGGAAGAGTAAATTCACTCAAGAAAGCGGAGAGATTTTTGATGTTCTCCCTATAGGTCAAAATTCTCACAAGGACAATTTTTGTTGGATTTGCTTTTTAGCCTAGGATCATATGTGCTCAATTTCATCACAAGTTCACAATCTACATAAAAATTTAAAGACTTAGGCAAAACCATCCAAATATGCCATAGGGTTTACATGATCAAGTCAGCTATTGAGTTTTCATCATAGGACATCAAAGTAGGGTTTAAAAGCAAACTTTAAAAAAACATGCATTTTTTTGGATTTTTTTTTTTTGACATTTTTCTATTTTTTTTTTTTGGATTTTTGACATTTTATAAAAGTAAAACTAAGAACAAAAATTTAAACATGTATGCAATGCGAAGAAGAAACCAAGTTATGACCATAAGACATGTCTTTCCCCCACCCCATACTTAAAATATACAGTGTCCTCACTGTATTAAAAAGAAGAACAAGGGTAGAGAGAAACTCACAGCGCAACCTGCGGATTCAGGTCGATTTCAGGTGAGGTCGATGCCAGAAGTCGATATCTAGGTCAGAGGTCGATGTCGACTGCATCTGTCGAAGTCGAGGGAGAAGATGAAGACAAGGGCTGCCTGATTGGGGTCGATATCGAGTATAATGGTCGATATCGACCTCTCTTTTTCGCTCCTGAGTCCTCGATGTCGACTCCAGGAGGTGGCTTGACCCTGAGGGGTCGATTTCGACTGGCCTGGTCGATTTCGACTGCCTCTGCAGAAGCTTCTTTTCCTCTTCGTCGTTCCTTTTGCTTGATAACCTGAAATCTTGTTAGAAATATAGATAAAGCACGAATTATCTCAGTTTTAAAAGTTCAAAACAGCCAAAAATTTAAATCCTAAAAACCATCTATGCGAAATTTAAATGTTTTATGTACATGCTCTAGATTTTCGAGTCGCTAGGCCGACTTCTCCGTCAATGCTTCATGACCCTTTTTTGTAAGGAAGCTTTGAGCTTGTGCCTTCTCCTGGATCATCTAGGTCCTTTTGGTAGTAGCGAAGTTCGGCGACCAAGGCTTCTTTGATGTTAGGTTCTTCTTTGGGCGCTTTTCTTCTCTTTCTTGACCTAACTTTAGCAATATAGGCAAACCATGGAGCTTTGACCCTCTCTTTAGTAGAACTATCAATAATCGGCTTAATTGATTTATCAATAATGGACGGAGGAGGGTTAAGATTCATACCTGGGCTTACCTGTTTGGGCCCAAAACAGAAATCTTCGGGCTGAGGGGTGGTCGATTTCGACCAAGGAGGGTCGATTTCGAGTGCTATGGTTGATACCGACATGTGGGGGTCGATATCGACCTCCGTGACCCCATACTTAAGCTCCTGGCAGCGATCTGGCATTCTCGATTTCGACCAAGGGGGGTCGATTTCGATGCTTTTAGTCGATATCGACTGGTTCCAGTCGATGTCGACCCTGCTTGCTGTTTCCGTCCTTGCCAACAAGAATTTTCTAAGCTTTTCTTTGGCCGGCGAGAGGACTACTTGCTCCAGGTGCTTTGTTTCGCTCATGGTTGGGTTGAAAGAGAATTCTATCACTTCGTTCCCTATAGTAAAGGTTAGTAACCCTCGACGTACATTGATATTGGCATCAGCAGTAGCTAAGAAAGGCCTACCAAGTATAATAGGCACTACAGGATCTTCAGGCATCTCCAATACAATGAAATCAGTAGGCACAAAGAACTTACCTACCTTTACCGGAACGTCATCAACTATACCTGTGGGTCTGACGAATGAGTTGTCAGCCATATAAAGCTTCATGTCCACAGGTTCAAGGGCACCAATGTTCACCTTTTGCCAAATAGAGAGAGGCATGAGACTTACACTTGCCCCTAGGTCACATAGGGCTTTATAGCGATGTTGGCCAAGTCCCACGGTGATTGCGAACTTCCCTGGATCACTCTTCTTCTCTGGGAAGTCCATCTTTGAGCACTCCTCTGCGATCTCTGCCATGGACCTCTTCTTGCTCAGGATGTCTTTGAGGAATCGCACATAGGCGGGCATCTCGCTTAGGGCTTCAGTAAGAGGGATAGTAATGTTGAGTCCTTGAAGTATCTTTATGAAGCGCCTAAACTTGCCTTTGGTGGGATCCTCCAATGCTTTGGAAGGGAATGGCAACGTCTTCTTTGGTGGAGGGGCCAAAACGATGGTCGGAGGGGCCTGTTGGACATCGACATCGACTGGAATGTGGTCGATATCGACTGGAATGGTCGATTTCGACCTCTGTTGAGGTACTGACGGCTCTGCAGTGTCATCGACGTCGACCAGGGGGTCGACATGGGGGTCGATTTCGACCTCTGGGTCGACATCGACTGGTCTGTCGACGTCGACTGGGTCTGCTGCTTTCTCCTCCGTCTCCGTCCGTGGCTTTTGTACTTTGGTGCCACTCCTTAATTGTATGGCTGCGACATGGCCCGTCCCGGATTGTCCCTTAGGATTTGTGGTGGGTTGCCCAGGGAGTGTTCCGGACGGCCTAGGGATTTGTGCCGCCAATCGACCCAGTTGGGTCTCTACGTTCTTCTTCCATATATCCATCTCCCCAATCCTTGTGGTAAGGTGATTGAGTTGAGAGTGGATAGCATTGTTGGATTGATCGTTCTTAGCTTGGTTCCGCCTGATTTCATCCAGTACTAGTTGAAGATCATCCTTCTTTTGGTCTCTCTCCGGGTGCCCAGGAGCTCTATAAGGCGGAGGGTCCCTAGGGTTGACTTGGTTCCTTTGTGGTTGATGGAACCTTTGGTCTCCCCAATATTGGTGATTGGGACCCCTCATGTAGCGCGCCTCTTGGTGAGTCTCCGCTAGGTGTACTTGTTCGGCATGTGGGCATTCGATGGTGGTGTGCCGCTGCGATCCGCATTCGATGCAATCTTGGTTCACTGAAAGGAACCTCACTTGCTTTTGGAGCTTTCTAAGTTGATCTCTGTGGAATTGCTCCTTCACATCTGGATCGATTACATTGGAGGGTTCATATAAGGGCATAGAGGGGGCAGGCCTCGACGATGATGGTGCGTCGGAAACCTCAGGAGTCCCATATGTATTGTCAAATTCCACCAGCCTTTCAATGGTTTCCCAAGCCTCTTGGGGAGCGAGTTCAAGGTAGCCATAGGCGGTGTATGTGTTGATCCTCTCCTTGGTTGCAGCGTCAAGAGCATTGTATATGATCTCCTGGATGACGTACGGTGGTTGGCCATGCGTCGGGCATGATCGTAGGAGGTCTTTATACCTCTCCCAAACAGTTGCCAGAGCCTCACCAGGCTTTTGTTTGAAAGCCGTGATTTTCTGTCGGATCAGCGCCGTCTTAGAAGGAGGAAAGAACTTGTTGAGAAACGCGTCCTTGACTTCATTCCAGGTGCGGAGCGATCTTGGGGCTAAGCTTTCCAACCACTGCAATGCCTTTCCTGTAAGAGACCAGCGAAATGCTTTCAGTTGAACATACTCAAGACTTTGTCCATCAGCAATTGTATCACAGAGGTCTAAGAAGGTTGATATATGTGCCATAGGGCATTCGTTAGGTTTCCCTTCATATTGATGCCTTCTTATTTCAGTTAAAAAGTTTGGCTTAATTTCAAAATTAGAAGTAGGGATTAGAATAGCCGATTCAGGCACTGTGAGCGATGGGTGCAAGTATTGCTTAGCATTCCGGGGGAGGGCGTTGATTTGAATCTCATATCGTCTCCTGGCTTCCTCTTCCCTGTCAGCACACTCTCTTAGTGCCGCTTCTCTGGTAGCGTAATCCTCTACTTGCTTCCTTAAGCGTTCAATTTGTTGTGCCTGGGTCTCGTTGTCCGCCATGATTCTTTGGACTCGAGATCTTAGGTGGAGAAAGCGTTCTGGTTCGTCTAGTCCTTCAAATTCAGGTTGGTCACCAGTACGTCGCATACACCTATAAAACAACACTAAAAAGAACCGTGAAAATAAACTACTAGGGCGCGATTGATAGCTTCCCCGGCAACGGCGCCAAAATTTGACGTAGGGAGAATTGAATCGAAATATATAAGAAAATATAAACCAATACAACTCTTAGCCTCTTCAAATAAATTCAAGACTCCCCGCTATAGTAGTAGGGAATCAGGTTCGATCCACGAGGAAGCGAGTCAGCGGGATCCTAGTAGCGTTGAAGACACGTCCTTTCTACTCGACCAGAAGCCTCGATCTCGATGTCAGACCTCGATGTCGACCTTGGCTGTCGATGTCGTCTGCAACAGAAAACCTGCAGAAACAAAAACGGTAGTCGATATCGACTGGTGGGGGTCGATATCGAGGTTAGTTCACGAAATCGACTGGCTCAGAAGTCTGCCAGTCGATACAGGGGGTCGATTTCGACTCAAAGTGGTCGATATCGATGCTTGCAGAAGTTCCCAGAGTCTCGAGATCGACTCAGAAAACCGTCGATCTATCAGTTTGGTCGATATCGACCTCTTCTGTCGATATCGATGTCTTTCCTGCAGTGGGTTAGCGGTTTTGTCGGCAAAGAAAAGGCCGAAGAATCAAGGATGGAAAGGAAGCAATGATCAGAAATAAGCAAAGGTGTTGGGTTTTTCGATGACTCAACGAACGGCGGGCAAATTTAATGTAAACTCAAAGGAAAAGATCTTCCAAAGTCAAGGATTACCGCGACGACAACCATGATAGTAGAAATAAGGATCAACTAAAGAAGCATGCTTTTATCATAAAGGAAAAGGCTTTCACCTAAACCGACCAATAGGAAAAGAGATTTTTCAATTACTTAACCTAATTGGTGTCTACCTTCGTCATAATTGAGTTTATAATCTTTCGAAAAGAAACCCTAATTACTACCCAAGTTTTACAACATGAGTTCCTTAAATTCGCATTTAAAGATGAAGAACAAGGTAGAAGGAGATAAAAGATACATTCTTTAATGACATACTTACCTTACCATCATGGCTATCGTCGGGCTCACCCCTGACCCTAGAAGAAAGGGGAACTACTCACTCATGTTGATCGTAGACATGTCTTGAATTGAAATAACTTGCATAAATGAAAATTTCGAATCTTTACAATCTCAACGCCAACTATCGTAAGCGCTTGAAACTTTAAAGCTCAAAATAAACTAACTATCTATTGCCTATTGCTCTTCTCTTCGATGAGTCTATGATTGGATTCTTGGATTGTATTGGATATGATTGGATCCTTAACAAATCAGCCCCTAAGGCTTTATTTATAGGCTACTAATCCTCGCTATCCAAGGATTGTAACTCCTATCTAACTAATAACTCTATCCGAACAATTAGGATAGGTCTTTTATTTTGATAAAACTTAAAGGAACTTAAAGGTAAAAGATAAAATAAACTTCAGCTGCCATCTATCTTGAAAGTATGAGATAATTCCGTGCCTCATTGAAGATATAGTTCCAATCCGCATTCGAAATCGAGTCTATCTTCTGTCGAGATAAGGGGTCGATATCGACACCAGAGGTCGATATGGGGGTCGATGTTCCTGCTCGACTTGTTCAGCTCTGGTCGATTTCTATGTGGAGGTCGATATGGGGGTCGATATCGACACTGAGGGTCGATATCTGGGTCTAAGGTCGATATCTACCTCTTCTCAGCTTCACTCGTTGAGGACGATATCTATGTTGAAGGTCGATATCTACCTCAGAGGTCGATATCTGGGTCTGGGGTCGATATCTACCTCTGCTCAGCTTCACTTGGCTTCTCCGTTTTGACTCCGTTTTCGCTCAAATTCCTACATGGTTAGCTTAAAACATGTGTAGACTCTATTTCTTGCATTTTAGCCCATTCTTACACAAGTTTATATTCTTTTGAACCTTTTCTTTGAAATACGAAGTCAAAAGATGCAATAAAAGAAGGTGCAAATGTGTACATCAGATGCTTAACAAGGATGCACTTTCGTAGGGGGAGCTTTCCCTTTACGAAAGATAATATCTACTTAGTGTCAAGACCTTTGAGAATTATGTCAAGGTTTGTGAACTAAATGGTAGATTACATACATCGGATCACATATTTTTGGTTAATATCTTTCTAGATATTTAATCAATTATATTTTTATCGGATTTCAAAATTGCCTATTTATGTTATATTTTCTTTCCGTTGAGATATCTTAATTTTGGAACTAAATATTTCGGTTATTCAGTCCTATTTTAATGGAATAGTTTGAATTTTGAATTGGAAATTTTTCAAATTTGGCAATGATATCATTACCCTCCCTTGGAACTCTAAACCCGTCCCATCACTCCATCATCTTCTCTCTCTACTTAAACCCAATTCTGTACCCGATTCCCTCACAAACTCTGAACCTCTCCAAACCCTTTCACCTTCTTCTTCTTCAACCTCTCAACCTGTTCTAAGAAAACCCTAACCGATTTCCTCCATGGCTCCCAAATCAAAGAAAGCTTCCACACCCAAAAGACTTGGCGCCACTCCCAAGGGACGTCAGGTCACTATCACCTCTCCCACACCTGAACCCACTCCTCAAGCCATTGTCCCAACTGTTGTCCAGAGCACCATCGCTGAGAGCACGGCCATTGTTACCAAGGGCTCTCAAAAACGCTCTGCTAAGAAGCCCCTTAGTGCGAAACAGAAAGGGAAAAAGAAGATATTAGCTGAGGAGGTGGAGGAGGAAGAGGAGGAAGATGATCTCGACGCTATTCTGGAAAGAGATGCTGCCAAGGAAGTCGAAGAGGAAGCCTTGAAGAAGAAAAAGGCCGAGGAGGAAGCCGAGCTTGCAAGGAAACTTGCCGAGGAAGAAGCTGAGAGGATTCGGAAGGAAGCCGAAGCCGAGGAGGTTCCATCTGAAGAGGAGCCTGAGGAAGAAGACGAAGAGCAAGACGGATCTGGAGAAGACGAGGAAGCTGAAGGAGATGAAGCGGGGTCCGGTGAGGACTCGGGGTCTGAGGAAGAGGAGGAAGAATCTCCCTCTCCTTCTCCTCCTCCCCCGTCTCCTAAGAAGCGGAAAGCCCCAATTGCAGTCAAGCCTCCATCCCCAAAGCGCACCAGGAAGGGCACTCTCAGAAGCCTTGAAGCGTCTGTCAAGAAAGCCGCTCCAACGATTGCTCGCAGGAAGAACGCCGATCCACCTGCCTACATCCAGGTAAACCAATCCTTGCCCTCCTCTTGGTTTGAAAATGCTGAGACTGCTGGTAAGTGGGTAGATGAGTTTCAAACTCATAGGATTTGTTGTTCTGATTTTTTGGATATTGAGTTCTTCGAAGCTTTGAAGCTACCCTGCATTGATCTTCTCAAAAAATCCCCAGCCTGGACCCTTCTCAATCTTGAAACCGTTTACTATCCCCATCTTACCCGCCTGTTCTACATAAACCTAAAAGCCAAACACGACGCCAATGGTTGGTCTTTGGATTCTGTTGTCAAAGGGGTTAGAATCTCTTTCAACTCCAATGACTTTGCAGATTTCCTTGGCCTACCTAGCCCATGTCCACCCTCTGAAATACACCCCTCAAAAGAAAACTGCATCATCCTTGCCCGAGCCAAGTACCTCCTACCCGAAGCATCTAACAGCACCTCAAAGCAACTCACCCACTCATCCCTTACCCTTGAGGCAAAAATCATATTTAACACCATTGTTCGATGCCTCTTACCCCGTCTTAACTCTGGCTCGCTCCTTACTGACAATGCCATGGTCCTCCTTTACCGTATCCTCAATGGCCTTGATCTTGATCTGGCCAACACTATTTTAGGATCCATGGCTCACACAAGAAAAGCCAGGAAAGGAACCCCCCTCCCCTTTGCTACCCTTTTGACCCCACTCTTCAAAGCTTCTGGAATTGATTTCAAAAATGAAGAACAGCAGCGTCATATGGGTAAGTTTGACTCCAAGAGCCTTGAAAAGATTGGCATCACTCGGTCTCCCCAAGGGACCTTGAGTCTTGCCACTCCTTCAAAAGCTCTTCCCACTGCTTCAGCCGTTGATGAACGCATGGACAACCTGGAGTTGGGCTTGGAGGAAGTTCGCCTGGATATCAAGGAGCTGCACAAGGAGGTTATGACGGAGATGAGCGGGATAACCAAGATGCTGCAAGGTCTGTGGACGAGGCTCACTGATGATGCTCCGGACGACGAAGCTTAAACCCTACCCTACCCTATCCCATCCTTGAAATCTGATACATTGCTGGTTTTTGGAAACATTTTCAAAACTTTTGGTGACTGGTACCTCTTCCCTTTGTTGAAAGACAAAAAGGGGGAGATGATATGTGGTTGTTTAGACTTGAAAACCTTTCTGCTTGAAGGTCTTGGAAGACCTTGGTTTTTGATTTTTGGTTTTCGGTTGGATGGCTTTTTCATGCTTTAAAAATTTGATCCAACATTTGTCTAACCCATGCAGGTACTTAGTCCGATTTCACTTATATTATTTATGCTTGACTAAGTTACAGGGATGCACAGGTTTTGTCTTTCATCAAGGGGGAGATTGATAACTCCCTCCCTTGATGAAAATCGGAATAAAGTTTCAAAGGCCTTGACAGTTTGTCTGTGTCAAAGGTCTTGGAGCTTTAACAGTATTGATGAAATACAAAACCTGTTCTATATATTATAATGTCCGAATATTATTTAATATTATATACTTCCATTATATTATATGCCTAACTAACCTTTCAGGAAGTATTATTCGAATTACTTCTTTCCTTATGGTGCATATTGAGGAGATCCAAATTGGAGAGATCATGTCTTCGAAGTGTCCAAAAATAGAAGATCCTTGGGCGCGCCATGATCCGAACTAGCCGTTGTTGAAGATCCTTAGGCGCCATGTTGCTTCTATATAAAGGAAAGGAAGAAGAAGACAGAAGAGACTGGTTGAACACAAGCTTTCATTTATTCAAGCGAGATCTGTCTTCCAAGTGTACTCTCTGCTAGCGCTCAAGAGTTTGTTATTTCATTTCAAAGCCTTTGAGAGTTACACTGTGAGCTTATAGGATATATTCATTTATAGTGTTACTCGAGAGTTTGTAACTCGGGAAGTAAGCACTAGGCTATTGATTTGTGAGAGTAAGAGGATTGTACTAGATAGCTGAGAGAGGTGGGGCTCTTCTAGATTGGTCTAGGACTCCAAGGGAACGTGAGTTGACTAGATTGCAATTGTATAGGAGAGAGGCTTCTCGGTGAGCTATTAGGATCCTAAGCTTTGCGAATCAATAAAGCATTTTGAATCCTAGGGTTGTGGAAGAACCCTAGGCGGGGACGTAGGCCAAGTTCGTGCCGAACCTCGTAAACAATTACTCGTGTCCTTTATCTATTGCTTTACCTTATTTCCGCACTTGGTTCGATTGTCTAACTTTGTGATTCGGGTTTAATCTCAAAGGGTATTATACGTGCTCCAAAAGTCTTGAGACTTTCTGCGAAAAAAAGGGCATACTCTATTCAACCCCCCTTCTAGAGTATTTCTATATTACCTTGTTTTATATTATCGAACCTTCATACTCATTGTCATTGACTCATCGGTAGTCGACCGATTTTCAAAAAAGTCATAATCGAAAATTCGGTATTCGGCAACATCGTCCTTTTTTAAACATTTAAATCAATTGATCGGTGCTATAATTAAAACAAATTTATTGCACATTTAGGATTTAACCTTATTTTAACTAGCAAGTTGCAAATGAGCTTATTTATGGTTTGACTATATCATTGACCCATATCATTTTCAATGCCCATTTCATTTTTAGCTTTTGGCCCATTAGTTTTTTTTCATTATTATTATTAGTTTTTAACAAATCTAGATATAAATAATTAATTCTATCAAAATATAATAATATAGATAAAAATAAAATAACAACTACAAAATTATTGATTTGGATATAAATAATTCTTTCTGCAAAAAAATAATCATGTATCATAATTCATACAAATTATGGAATATGGACAAATAGTTATAGAATAACCATAATTATGAAATTTAATAGAATTATTATACTTATATTTATAAAAAGAAATACATTTATAAAAATAAAAAACTACTAGAATTAATAGAATTATTAACACTAATAGTCTAATATAAGCATGGAGAAAGATGACAACATTGTCTTGCTTGAACCTCCTAATGGAGGTAATTCGGGTAAATAAGATGACAACTTTGAGCTTTGGTATTGCTTAATTCGTCACTCGTTTGTTAAATTTATTATCATGGTCACTCGTTTAGTCGTTTCTAAATTCTAAATTTCTAAAATCTATTTTCTTTTGGACCTTTAGTGTTAGAAGTTGAATTTGAGGGAAAAACTCAAGAAGATGTTGCTTTCGAAATTAAAGAAGAAGATGTTGTAGACCTATCAGAATATCGAAAGCGGAAGCATTAAAATAAAAAAACATTTAACATTCAAGCATTAAAATGTTGATGTTAAATAACCATTTCAAGTCGGGTCGGGTCGGGACAGGTTGAGAGTCGGGTCGGGTTCAAAGTCGGGTCGGGTTTAGAGTCGGGTCGGGTTTGGGTCGGGTCGGGTTTATCTGTGTTCGGGTCTGTTTCGAGTCGGGTCAGGTCCGGGTCGAGTTCGGTCTCGGGTTCGGGTTACAGATGACTCTAGATTTCGGGTTTCGGTCGGGTTCGGGTTCGGGTGAGTCGGGTCGGGTCAGATTTTGCCAGCTCTACGTGCCTCTCATGAGGCAAGTGGGGCTGAGAAATTGTTGGGGCCCACCATTTTTTAAATTAAAAAATTTGTAAAATTGCCTTTTAATCTCAACCACCCATTTCGATCAATCAACGACCCTGATTTGTGTACATGATACACGTTAAGGCTTGAGTACACCGGAACCAACTAGTTATATATATACATATAGGGGTTGGGTCATGTGTTAACAACTCTTACGATGTTAAATGTTAACAAATCAATATTCGGCAAAATTTATCAAATATTCATCACAGTCACTCAATTATTCATCAAAGCTTTCGTTAAAATTAATCAAATATTCATCACAGTCACTCAATTATTCACAATTTTCCAAATATTCATCAATATTTGGCAACATTTAAGAAATATTCATCACAGTAACACAATTACGGGATTGGGGGTGGATACACGCGCAAGGGTTTGAGTTTTTTGGGTGATAATTTTTTTTAATTGGCAATAATTATTAATTGAAATGAATCTCTTAAATGTTGTCGAAAAGCTTTGATGAATAATTGAGTGACTGTGATGAATATTTGATCAATTTTGCCGGATATTGATTTGTTAACATTTAACACCGTAAGAGTTGTTAACATTTGATCCGTATATATATATATATATATATAAACTAGTTTTATTAAATCCCGTAAGGGTTTGACAAAAAAATCTCGAAAGGGTTTGAACAAATACCCGAAAGGGTTTTCTCTAATCCCTGATCGGTTATCTTTTTTCTGTAAGGGGCAGAGCAAAACTCATCTATTTCCTAAATCCCTTTAGGGATTGAGTAAACAATATTATTAGATTAATAATAATTTCTAAGTGCGTTCAATTCGGGCTGTTTTCGACTTCGTTGGGAGTGACGTGGCGATCTTTGACTTTATCGGGGTTCTGACCGTCGGAGTCGGGATTGGGTGAGATCGTGGTAGTGTGTATGGGGCGACTCCGTGTACGGATAGTTTCCTTGGAGGTTCGTCTTCACTGCCCACAGGGATGCCTGACGTATCGCTGACCAACGGTGTCATGTCACAATGGTGCTTGGCTTCATCCGTAGTCTATGTCCTCGACCTGCTAGCTTAAGGTTTGTTATATTTCATCTTTCGTTGTTTGTATAACCTGGTCTCTTGCACCCTTTTTGTATTTGTTGTGTGTTTGACGATCTGTCATCTACCGACTTGTCGGCCTATCGAGTTTCAGGCTTGTTTGAACTCAAATTTTTACTTAATAAAAAAAAATTCAAACCCCAAACACAAATGGAGCCACCAAACCCTCCTCCTCCCCCACCTTCGCTTCCCTTGCAGCCCACTGTAGCTCGTCCCTCTCTCTACACCATGCCTTCCTTCTCCAACTTTTTCACAACAAAACCCACCCTCACTAATTACATTTTGTGGAAAACCAAAGTTATCCCTTATCTTGTCTGGCAAGACCTATTTGGCTTTGTAGATGGCTCTCTCCCTTACCCAGAAGGTGATGCCGACATCCTCAGCAGCGGGACTGCATCACCCGCGACCACCTCGTCATGGAGGTACTGACCTCCTCTCTCACCGAGGGCATCCTCTCTCATGTCATTGATTGTCGAAGTTCCAAGAAAATTTGGGATACTCTCTTCGATCTTTTCGCAACTCGTTCCAATGCTCACACCCTTCATACTCGACTGCAACTCACATCCTTGAAGAAAGATAATGACTCCATCATTATCTTTTTCAACAAAGCTCGCACCTTTGCTTTTACTTTAGCAGCCACCGGCCAATCGATCTCGGACTCGGAGTTTATAGCCTATGTCCTGGCTGCCCTTCCCCTGAATAAGAATTTGTCATTACCTCCCTCTCCATGCCGCCTGACCTTCCTTCCCCACGCCTAGTCCTTTCTCACCTTTTAAACCATGAAGGTCTCCTTGACCTTCAGAGGTAAATTGGAAAACATGTTATGAACTTTTATATTGTAATCCCTTCTCCACATGCTGGAGCAAGGAAAAAATCGAAGGAGCTGATTAGCTGAATTTAGTTATCAGAATTTTTTTAAATATATATAAATATATATATATGTATGAGATACCATTTTTTAAAAAACATATATTGAAAAAATATTAAATATGTTATTTAAATAGTTATTTTTAAGTTAAAAAGTTAAAGAGGAAAAAAATTCACAATAAAGCTATAAGGATTTAAACTCAAAGCTACATGATTCATATTATCAACTCATACCACCTAAGCTAAACACACTTTATAATTTATCGCTCTTTTTAAACTCTTTTAACCCTTAAATTATTAAAATTACACTTTTTTTTAATTTGGGCCTTACTATTTACACTGTCAATTTTTTTGCCGTTTACACAGTTTGCAACCACGCATTGCGAGTGCGTGGATACGCGCACTTGCAATGCGCGGTTGCGCTTTTTTCCCCAAATATGTCTGAACAGTCCTCCATTTCCCTTTTCAAACTCCCTCCATCGTTGTTGCAGGGCTTCTATTTTCCTGCAATTTGCCATCTCTAGATCTGGAAGAAAAAAGGCTTTATCCCTGCTGCAATTTTCCATCTTCAGATTTGAAGAAGTGCTGCAATTTGTGATTGTGAGGTGCCTAGGGCTTCGATTTGAAGAAGTGCTGCAATGTCTTTAGATCTGAAAGCGAAGCTCTTCTCCTTGCCATGCTCAGTGCTTCGATTTGCTGCAATTTTCCATCTCCAAATCTGGACGGCGCTATTCTTAGAGGAGGGAGAAGCGGCCAGATTTGCGGTAATGGAGGAGGGAGAAGCCACGACATCGGGGAGGCGGAAGGCAAGGAAGAGGGAGGAGCTGAAGGAGATGAGGCTGGAGACAAGGAAGGCGAGTTGCTGGTGGAGGGAGAGGCGGCAGAAGATGAGACAGTGGCAGGAGGCGCGGGGATTGAGGTCAGCGGCAACGCGGTCGGAGATTTCTTCGGAGAGGCGATGGAGATTGGGCGACTAAGGAGACAGTGAGGAAGGCGAGCACCGCGGCAGTGAAGAGCATCGCTATGGCTGCCATTGTTGAGTCGAAGAGAGAGATCGGAGAAGGTGCAGAGCCCTAGATTCCCTGCGCACCCGTACTCCGCGAACGCGTGCACATATTTCCATTTTCTCCTCTGTGAACTCGTGATGTGCAATCGCAAATGCTTTCCCTGCAGTAGGCGGAAAAATCACCGTGTGAATAGTAATTCCGTTTAATTTTCTCCTCTGAACCAGGAGAACTTGAGCCACCTCGTACCTCCTGGATCCATCCCTGCTTCTCCATGTCTACTTAAATCACGAAACAAGTATATATCTGATTTAATATAATGTAACATACATGTACATATTAAATCAGATACATACTTATTTTGGATTCATTAGATTCGGGTTTGTTTGAGTTTAAGCATAGCTTGATTTTAGTTATTTCAACTTTAGATTTCTTGTTAGATTAGATGCGTTTTAACTGAGGTTATTTTAGAGCAAATGTGATGTTTGTGTTTCTCATGACTCATGTTGTGCATTACTTTAGCATGTTTTCAGTTTTGTAATTAAAATTAGGGTTTTTAGGTTGCGTTGTATTGGCTTCATGATGTCTTGGAATGAGTCCACTTCTGTCTTGGAATGACTTTGAAAGGCATAGCCAAGTAGTAGCATTTTTTTAATGAAGGAAAACGATACAAAGAAGAGCTGCGTTGGTTTAGGTAGATGCAGAGGAGACCGCTCTTAGCATCTCTGCGGAGGTGTGAAAGCAACTATGTATATCTAATATGAAAGAGACAGATTGAAGAAAAGTTGGATTAAAGTCATTCGTCAAAAGTCAAATCGTTTCACTATTGACCCTTACAAAGGTTATGACATTCTAACTGAAAATTTAGACTAGATGTTTATCTTATATGAAAGAGATCACTAACGGTGTAACATTCGAGCCGAAAATATTTAGCTTTTTATTTGCATCTTTTGTTCTCTGCTTCATGTTTGTTTGGTTTAGCCCCGTTTTACATTTGTTTGGTTGTCCTTGGCTCACTACTACCTTTGCCTTTCGTTTTCTACAGCAATTAAGTCTCTTAAAAACACCCTTCCAACTAGTTCAGAATAAGAATTGCGTACGTACTAAATTTAGTATGTACTTGGACTAAATTGTTGAAAATGATACAATACCAAACCGCCCTCAAGACCGGAAGAAACAGTAAACTAGATATCCCAAAAATCCAGAGAAAGGTGAGCAAAGAGTATAATTGGAAAAATAAAAAGATTGCAGATTCAACCTGATTAACCAAACACTAAAAAAAATGGAAAAACCATTAATGTCTGGTCAGACATCTGGATAAACGCTCAGAAACTTGAAATGTTTAGAAACAACCACAACCCTAACCTAAAAGTCTGTGAATTATTCACAAACTCAAACAAATGGGATACTAAGAAACTAAATGACATATTCCCACCATACATTACTGAAATGATATCCAACATCTACATCCCCAGAATTGATATCGCGGACAGACTAATTTGGATCTACAATAAAAATGGAATTTTTTCAGTTAAATCTACCTCTTCTCTCTTTAACACAAGAAACAACTATAATACTTCTGGAGACTGGATATGGAAATTAAATATCGCTCCAAATATCAAAAACCTCATTTGGAAAACTACATTAGATATCGTACCTACCGCTGAGCGCCTAAACAGATACATAAATAGGGTACCCAGTATCTGTTCTCTGTGCAACTATCAACCAGAGGACGCAAATCACTTGTTTTTTAACTGTCAAATCACCAGATCGCTAATCCAAAATTTGGGTATTAGATTACACAAAACTTTTAGCATCCCCAATATAACAAATAATATCTCTGAAAATATCTTAAATACTAAGAGCCAAAATAGAGACTTCACAGACCTCTGCCATCTATGGCACTCAATCTGGGAACTCCGAAATAAAATCATCTTTCAAAAAAACTCTATCAATAACATAGCATACACTCTCACTCAAACTATTGATAAAATTCTCTGCTGGAAAAAAGAGGTTTCAATAAAAAAACTCTCCCAACCATACTAGGCCCCGTGAAAAACTAAACTGGAAACATCCTCCCAAAAATGTTGTGAAAATAAATGTTGACGCCTCTGTCAAAAATGGAATACAAGCTCAGATTGGTTGTATAGCAAGAAATAATCTAGGACAAATAATTAGAATACATAAATGTAATGGTAAAACATTTTCTGTTATCCAAACAGAATGCTTTGCAATACTTGCAGGTATAAGACTAGCAGCAGAACTTGGAATACAGAGAATGATCATCGAAGGCGACTCCGCAATCATCATCAATGCCATCAATCAGAAAATCTGCCCACCATGGGAGATTACACAAATAGTAGAAGAGATTCAAATTCTAAGCAAAGATTATGAACTCATCAAATTCCAACACTGCTACAGAGAGGCGAATAGTGCAGCAGACTTCATCGCAAAATCTCAACTGAGCTGTAACTTTATCCTTAATTATAGCTGTAATTTCCAAAACATCATCATGCTTGATGATCATGGATACTTAGAAGTATCCTAAATTTTGCCTACTGTAAAAAAAAAAAAAAAAAAGAGTCCAACTCACAAATCCACTCAACAAAAAGAGTGAAATACTAAACAAAACATTCTGCACCCTTCATGTCCAAAATCAGAAGCATCTCAATGATAATGACCCCCTTTGTTTATTTGTCCTTCATCACTGCACAATGAGAGGTGCAGTTTCATAGGTAATCTCTCAAACTTTTGCACTAAAATAACAAAAAAATCACACTTTCCCCAAGTATGAACATGGCTTTTCTTGAGAGTAAAGGATTCTTTGGGCGTGGGTATCTTTCATTTTTCAATTCATATCCTTCAAATTTCCGTTCCTTTATGTTTTCGGGTTTTCACCGATTTTTTTTAAGTTAGGAAAAAATTAGAATAGAAACTACCTCTCGGTAATGTTTCATTTAACTTGAAGTTTTGAATCTTCTTCCAAACTTTCACTCATAAAGATACTGTAAATGAGATGAACAATCTTATCTTTCGGGTTTTCACTAATGAATTGTTGCCATCCTGCAATACAGCACCATCGACCGTCCTCTTTGTTTCGTTATTCGCCCTCTCTTTTAAACGAGAAGAGTTATCATTGACAATCGAACGACAAAGGACCGTCCATTGGTCTATTTTTCCAATAAAGCTAGAAAAATATTCTCGTTTCAAGGTTCCAAACGGAACGTCATCTCTCCCTTTCGTTTTTTCACTTCATTTCATTTCCTTTCCTTCCTATCCTCTACTTTAAGGTTTTCTACACAAAAACAATGACTTCTTTCAAGGGCTGAACTTCACCTCCACCATTCCTAAAAGTGATTCCTTTTCATGTCCCACAACTTTAGCCTACCCACCATTATTCCTTTGGGTAGATTACAGATAAAATGCCACCCATTTGATTCCCATTGCCCAAACTTTCCTTTCCCCAATTCAATACAAAATACCCTTCTTCTGGCTTCTCCCCAGGATCGGCGTTTTCGGTTCTTCCGAAATGGCTCAATCACAGGAGGTATGAATCACAGCACATGTTTTTATTGTGTTCTTTTCAAGCAGTTTGCGAGTTTTTCATTTTTATGTCATTTGGACGATGCAGAGACCGGGAATTACGGAGATACAGGTTCGGGTGGACTGCAACGGGTGTGTGCAAAAGATCAAGAAGGCCTTGAAAGGCATCAATGGTAAGTAAGTGAATTCACAAACCTTTCCTCCTTTGAGATTCTCTTGTTTAGAACATCAAATTTAGCTTCAGGCTGCGGCGTTTTTGCAGGGATATCTGATGTCTATATTGATCTTCCGCGGCAGAAATTGACAATCGTCGGATGGGCGGACCCTTCGAGAATCATCAAAGCCGTAAAGAAGGCGAGGAAGAACGCCACCATCTATTCCCATTCGGAGGTGCAAGAGCAGCCCCCTGCACAGCCATCAGACACAGCACCACCAGACAGTGGAGCAACAAATCCACCGGAAAACGGCAACTCAGAGGCAGAAGAGTCGCAGCCACCTCAGCCGGAGCCACCAAAAGATCAACAACCTCAACCTACCCAACCACCATCAGAGCCACCTAAAGATCAGCCACCACCGGAAAATCCAGCACCGCCACCAGAAAACCCACCGACTAATGATCCACCACCTCCACCCAATGACCCAAACGAGGCACGGCATCACCAGCATAACGAAGCGGAAGACGTTCATGTGATACATCATCATCCGCCTGACCATAGCTACAGGAACAGACCAGGGTATGGTCCACCAGGCTATACTTCTGGACCTCCCGGTTATAACCGAGCATATGATCGTGGACATAGTCATGGACCTCCCGAATATGGCCAAGGGTATGGTCCTGACTACAGTCCCGAGCATCCTAGTTATAGTCAAAGGTACGGTCCTAGCTACAATCCCAGACCTCCTGGTTATAGTCAAGGGTACGGCCCTAGCTACGGCTCAGGACCTAATGGCTATAGTCAGGGGTACACCGAGCCTGGTTATAATCCCGGACCTCCTGATCATAGTCAAGGGTACGAACCTAGTTATAATCCCGGACCTCCTGGTCACAGTCGTAGCCATGGGTATGGTGACAATTGGAGTGGCCGTCCTGAACCCAGTTATAGACCCGAGAGGCCACAACCTATCCAAGTGACCCACAGCTACAACCAATACAGACCAGCACCATATGTAACCCAATACGGATATGTCCAGTCACCTCCGAGATACACACCTTATGCCAGGATGGAAAACGTCCAGTCACCGCCGAGATACACACCATATACCAGCACAGAGAGCTACTACTACAACAATGGGGATTATCAGAACAACGACAACAGCAATGGGTACATGGCCTCTATGCTCAGCGAAGAAAACCCGAATGCATGTACAATATCATAAGGTCATAACAGAAATAGAAAGGAATGTAAAACAGGATGCTCTCGTTTCAGCCTCTCCCGAAACTGCTAAAGCTGGAAGCTAAAGGAGAATAACCATTGATTTCTGTCAAAGTAATGTTATATAATTCAATAAGAAACATGTGAAGAAAGAAACTCTGCAGAATGAGATTCTAAGCTTGTATTTACAAGGATGGAATAGATACCATATCTAATATACCTTCTATTATGCATTATTCATTCATTGTATTCATTCGGAGTGGGCTACAGATACATTTCCATGATAAATGTAAAGCAAATGGAAGATCAAAATGAAAGAAATCAATAAAATAAAATGACAAATTTCAATTTTAATCTTTTTTTTATTCGAATTTTCAATTTTAATCTAGATGCAAGTTCAATGTGAAATAGTAACACCATTTCCAGCAAGCTGATTACTCAGTGAGTTATCTCAACAGAAGAATTACTCTTGGAATTCAAAGTATAAATGCATTAACTCATCAAGGTTTCCAATACAAAAGCTACACTATCAAAATCATGACAAAAAGGAAGAAACGAAATGAACAGGATGTAAAAGAAATCATACACTGAATCAAAATTGCGGGCTATATCTGCAAGGAACCAAATAAGACTGCCTCTGATGCTTCAGTTGATTTCCTTCTTCAGTAAGCCAGATGTATAGTGCCCCGAAGACTACATACACATGTGCCATCAGTGTACTGAAAATGGGGTTATAACTAAATTCATCCTGAGAGGTTGCATTGACTGAATTATCTGAACAAGAGAAGGAAATTTTTTGGCTATTATCAGAATCCATCCAATATTACATCAGGCAATATACACAGGATACACACAAAAATTATGGAAGCTGGAACAATTCACATCCAAACAAAATGACTAGAGCACTGCAATAAAGTGCTATAGTCATTTTAGCAACAAATAACCACAAACAAAATGATTGTCATGAGGAGAAAAAGACAAAGTGGAAAGAGAGTAAATAGGCTTGGAAACTCACTCAATGACAATATACATAATCCATTATGTTATATAAGTGGAAAAAATGAAACAAATAAGAATCAGGGAAAAATTCATTAATATTCAGTGAAGTTTATGTAGAAAGTCACAATCTAGGTTCATACTTCATGAGTTCATGGTGCGTTAAATAGGAAAAGAAGATAAACATCAGCCGGAAAACCATGCAAGAGTTTCTTGAATGCAGCAATTCCCCACTCCCCAGTAATGACATTCCACGAAAGAATTCAATACAGCCCATTCTGATGCAAATTGCAAAAGATAAACGAGAGGCATGTGACGAGCATAATTACCTCCTGTGAATAATATAACTAAGCATCATCATCTTGACTACTGGTATCGGACTGATCCTCTTCCTCCCCAAAAATAACTCCATCAACATCCTCCTCCTCACTTTCTAGTTCTCCATGATCTTCTGTCACAATCGGGCTGTCAAATTGGGAACCTTTGTCAATCTGTTGCAAGGCATACAGGTCAGAATACCTTCTAAAAAAACTAGATTAAGAATAATATAAGGGAAAAAAACTGTGAATTAACCTGTGCTGTGACAAGCTGCAATCGACCAGATAACTGCAATAAAGATTGGACAGCGGCACCTCTCGACTTGGAGACCTGCATTAACAAACATGGGACAATTTGTTTCTACAGTTATTCCTTGGGCGAGGAAAATACATAAACAGATAATGAAATAAATAGAGAGGATAGCAACAATCTACGAAATTCATGATAGGAGCAAATTGATGATCAACAGCCAAAAAAAATCATCTTAAAAGATGCTGCAAATAGATGATCAACCAGCATTATTTTAGGAGGGGAAATGGGGAAAACTTTCAAGTTGGCCAATCAAGGAATGACATATTTTCAACAAAGATAGTTTTAGCTTAGACATGTGTCAAAACAGTGTTCAGAAGATCTTGTATCAGGACGCAGCCACGCAGTAAGCACAAAGTGAACTATTCTTTCGCCTTTTACTAAAGATCTTGTATCAGGTCCTAAAGTCCAGCATATACTCAGATGGTCCCTCGTAAATCCTAATCCAATCATCTGGAGTAATATTAAAAAAAAATGCACAACAAATGGTCTGGCAATAAAATGGGCTGGCTAAGAGGCGATCCCCCCGAATTTAGTGTCTAAGGTCACTAAAGCATGCAACCCTGGGTAAATATATTAGATCCAATCCATATATAATATTTTCCTTTGCGACTTTTACTTGCAATCATTCCAAATCTTGATTAATAAATAAACTAGAGTATCCATGAAAATATGTAACTACAATAAAGCAACTGGGACCAAAAAGGTTCAAGATGTGGCCTCAATAGTAAAGCATTGCTGAAATATCAAGATGAGGTGTTGTAAGAACATAGTGCACCTTGCACAAAGATTCGACTAATGAAGTTCCATGCTCCTCGCTCAGAATGGCCTGACTATGGTTCACCAACAAACAGCAAATCCATGGAAGAACATATCTAGCACTGTATGTCCTGTCCAATAAAATCAACAATCAGTGTTAATCAGATCATATATCAAAATATTATGGTTTATTTTAAAAAAAATGTTGAACACAAGTACTTCAACCCAATAAAAAAACAAAGCAAACAGAGCCGACAGGAAGCTGCTAATGCTATTATGAAAATACTAGCATCATATCTTATCAATCAATAATTGACGACACAATTAACCAATTATCATATGGTCAATTGCTCATTTAAGATTCCTAAACAACGGGGAACTGTTTGTTGACAAGAAGATGGAGAATCTTGTGGTCGATCAAGCAAAATCCTCTAAAAATTAGCATGAACAGTAGTTAGAGACTTGGAATCAGAAAACCTCTGAAAAATAGACATGCAAAAATGACTAGGACACCTAAACTTAAAAATGTTAAATTTAGGTTTCATTTTTCCAATAACTGAAACATACTGCCCTAAATTTTTGTCTTTTCAAATGCATACTCATTGGAAGAGAGAGAGAGAGAGAGAGAGAGAGAGAGAGAGAGAGAGAGAGAGAGAGAGAGAGAGAGCACCACAGCAGAAAACTAAAAAGGAATCACTAAAGAGCCATCCTAAAAGATGATATGTGAGAAAACAAAAATTGAACATTAAGTAGAGCTCCCAGCTGCAAAATTAACATAATAATAAACAAACAATCAAGTAGAGCTCCCAGCTGCAAAATTAACATGATAATAAACAAACCTTGATTTCCATAAGGATACCAAGTTGGTAAAGAGCTTGTAGGCTTCGCTGGGTTCTGTAGACAACACCGCAGCCCTCATCTGACCAGGAGAAAATCAGATTAGCAATAATAGTAACATAAAATTCAATAACCACTAATTTTTTAAGGATTGCACACATAGTAGAAAGAAGTAATCAAACCTTCTTTTCCGGCACAACTGCTTCAAGATTGACACTTGTAAAAGATGTGGAGACCAAACGTGCAACCTTTTTATTACTTTGAGGATTAAGAATCCCCATCGATTTAAGTTTTTCTTCTATACAGCATGTAGCAGCATCGCTTTCAAAGTCATCTGCAGCATCATCCACATCAAAAATCAACTCAAAACATGCAAGGACAGCACAATACTTATGAGCATAGGTATCTAGTTATGTAGGAGATAATGTAAAACCTACAAAAATCTAGATTTATCAAACTTAAAATGGAACTTCAATTACCTCATAGAGTTCAAAATGTACTTCATTTCAACTTATTACAGGCTAAAATCTAAGGTTGTGAAAATACTTATTTCAAGGGGATTGTACCTTTTTCCTTCATTGATTGATCATGATCCGAGGTAGCTTTTGAAGTCAGATCTTGCTTCTTTCCATCGAGCAAGTCAAAGACTTTAGGAATTGGAAGTAATGCAGCTTCGGCATTTGCACGGTCCAATGCAGTAGCTGTTGGACGATAGACAGAATCCCTCAGAAACGCATAAAGTACTTTCAAAAAGAGATGATAAATTACTTCATTTCAGGAATCAGAAATTATCTCTCGTTTAATAAACATGCAAATACTTCACTGGATGAGAAAAGGGATGAAATTATTTTCATGGACGTAAAGATTAACACTAACTTTCCGAAATGAAGGTAAAGGTTATAAAAAAATAATTTTAAAGAACCACAAAAAAATCCAGGTTGAGAAACATTTGAGAATTGAGAATCCAGGTTTCCAAACTTACATAAAACAGGTTGAGAAACATTTGAGAATTGAGATCCTCATGCTAACAATTGTTTATCCCGTATCAGGTCATTGCTCGCCAACTTGTTAACAACAATGCACAATGACGCAACTCATATATCATTTGTTAGCCACATTTTATGTCAGGTGGCATACCAGTATGCATACCTCCATTTTCCAAACATCAATTCAGAATGACAATGGAAATTTATACATTGTTATGAGTGAACAGAAAAGAGCTTGAAGC
Organism: Persicaria maculosa; assembly: GCA_963922045.1. Lineage (NCBI taxonomy): Eukaryota > Viridiplantae > Streptophyta > Magnoliopsida > Caryophyllales > Polygonaceae > Persicaria > Persicaria maculosa. The sequence continues at coordinate 22,872,304 of OY998264.1, read as the reverse complement.
CTGACATACCTCCACTTTGTAGTTTGAGTTGTTTCTTGGATTTTTGTGAGCTGCTCAATGGTAAGAGCACTCCCTCGACAGACCTGTTTAACTTGAGGTCTTCACCATGGTTCACAATAGTTTTCTCAAATGTTGGTTTAATTTGAAAACCATGGACGAAAAACACATGTGCAGAGGCAGGACTGGCAGAGTTTTGAATCCTGGCAGCAAATATTGCAGGCAAAGTCCTCTTGCTATTCTTTAAATTGTCCTCGTCAAGAGAAACAGATATTTTCGCTAGATTTGACTTTTGTAGTTCTTCAATGTTCTTTCCATACCAAAAGTAGCACACACCTATCTCTGAAATAGCCGAAACATAGAAAGCCTTCTCTTCACCCTTACCCAAACATTTGCAGTCGAGGTACACAGCTGGGTGCTCCATAGACAGAATGCAACTGGCTGACTGCTTTTTGCCACGATCCACTCTCCAGATTGCAACATATCGTTCACCAGCAGCACAAGATAATACGAATTTCCCATCTTCAGTCCAGATCAAACCTCGAACAGCTCCCTGTTATCAGTAAATGCAGAGTAATCACTAACCCCAGAGAAACAACATGATGAATTAGTAGTAAGTAAAACTGTGTAGTATGAGAAAATAATATATGACATACTGGATGACCAGAAAACTTCTGAATCTTCTTATGGTCTGAACAATTATAAACCTTCAGTTGAGCAGCTGCGGTAGCAATTGACCCTCCGTCTTTCAAAAGAACACAACCAAAAAGAAATTGTTAAAAAGGAAAAACCAAGCAACTGTGATATAAAACAATCACATTTCCACAAACAGAATGAAAGAATCGGACAAACAGCTAATAATGTGGACCCTTAATAGGCATATGGATCTCAATTCTGTACACCATATGAAAATTTATTGCTATACCTGGTGAAACAGACAACGAGGACACAGCTTTTGTTGAAGCTTTAAATTTATTGATCAAGTTTCCGGACGTGGGGTCAATTTCACAGACCATACCATCAGCACCAGATGTATAGATAGAAGAACCCTGGTTAGAAGAAGAAACAGCGCTGACACCCCTGCAAGAAAAATGTGCGTTATTGATCTGAAAGGTAGTACCAAACCTTGATAGCATCTTGGAGGATACAACCATACAAGCACCCCAAGTTTTTTTGAATTTTGCAAACAATCAACCACACTTACGGAAGGAACATATGAAACACTTGTATACCTATGAAGTACTCCCCAATATTGCCTACAAAAGGCTACATGAATCTCCGAGTAACTTTGGCTTCAAAAATCCCCAAAATTGCCAACACAGGCATGTATTACCAATCACATCTAACTCTTGTTAGGATTTAAATTCTAGAAATTGTGCATTAAATTATAAGTGCTTGTAATCTAAAATATTGGAATAAACAGTTATATAATTTACTTCATATTTCACCAACACTCATAACCAAAACCTGTACATTAACAAATAAATAACAAATTTTCCTAAGCATATTTCCACAATCGTGCAGGAAAAGGAAACTCGCAGAAAAGCAACTTTTCATTCTTATCACAGAAACTCGTTCTCTATCACTGACTGAACCACTGCAATTCTCTCGTGTTGTGTTCTATGAAATTACAAGGAAACAAATGAAGAATCACAATAATTTAATTTTGAAACCAAAACAATGCAGTTCCGCAATGATAATAAGAACTAAAGATCAGCTCAATCCAATGAGTCGAATTTACCCACCCGGGATGACAGTCACTACTTTTCCATTTCAACTGACCAGCGGATACATCCAAAGCTAAGACATCACCACTGCCCGTTCCTAGCACCAACAATGAAGTGCCAAGCTTTCTTTTTTTCTGTACATTATGAAAAGAGAATGAACTCGCAGAATCAGTTAACACATTCAAAACAAAATGGTTCAAAGAACACATCACTTATCCACCACCAACCTTTCTTTCCAAAGACAGCCACTTCATACAAGTATAATCAATTGAAAGGTGTCCTCTCTCGGACTTCAACAACACATTGGCTTCATCGTCCCCAGCGAGATCCGAAAATTCTGTCTGAAGCTGACCCTTTACGGTATCCCATATCTGTGTGACCACATAAAATTAATTTCAAAAAAAAAACTGAGAAAACTTATGCACCCACTAAAACCCTTCTTAAACCCTATGTGGTTTCTTTGTAGGGTTTCTTCCTTTACAAAGTGCTAACAGCTCCCCTCTAATAAATACTACCTAGCAATTAAAATTCCAAATAGGAAAACGAAAGATTCAATTTTTCTTTCCTGGGAGTGAAATTGGTACCTTGATTCGACCATCACCAGCCGAAATAGCAAAGAAGTCCAAAGAAGGACTGAAGCAAGTCAACAACCCCTTGATATCTGAAGAACCCATTTGCTAACACAACTCTCAAGCTGCAAAAAATCAGCATTCATGGGTGAAATTGAGAAAGGGCAGAAACAATAGAGGGTCAGAAATGAAGAAACGGCAATGAAAAACCATTGATAAACTCTTGAGGAATCGAGCAAATAGAGGAGATCGGCAACTTACCAAGAAAGGGCGGCGCCGAAGAGGAAGTGACACGGGCTGCGGTGGCGCAAAGAGAGACAGACGTTGTGGGCGGAAACTGGAGAGGGTTGATGGAATCGCGGCGTTTAGGACAAGGAGAGTTCGAGGGAAGGGCCGAGTGTTGAAATTTCTTCAAATTTCAATGGTGGGTTTTGGGGGATTTTTCTCCATAGCCCACTAGGGCATAATTTTGATTCTTGTGTAAACCTCTTCTTCCTCTTTGGCCCAATAAACATAAATCCTTCAAGTTTTTTTTTTTTTTTAATTTTATTTACAGTAGGCAAGAAGTAACATAAATCCTTCAAGTTCATAAATTGTTTCAAATCACTCAAATAATGTTATTGCAATATATCAGGTGATTACTCGATGATTGTTTCAAATCACTCTTTAAATTTTACATTAAATTAAAAAAATATAATAGTATATAAAATAATCTGAAAGTAAATATGATATATCAAAATAATCTCACAAAAAATTATGTGTATTTTCTACTTTAGAGGTTGGTTTCAGCAAATCGGTATTTAAATGAATTAGTTTATATAAATACTATTTCGTTATAAGACATATAAAATACAAATGAGATCTTAATGCTAGAATCTTGAACTAGATTTATAAAAAAAGATTGTTGTGTCGTTATCTAGGCTATTTTAATCGAAAGTATAATTCTATCTTAACATTATCTATTTTTTCTTGTCAAATGTATCAAGGAAGACCATTTTTTCAATAGTTTTTTTCCATTGGAATTTTAATTAAACTATACTATCTCCCGTTTAGAAATAGATGTCATTTGACTTTTTAATATGTTTTTAAGAGCAAAAAATTGCATAAAATATTAAATTTTTTAATTAATTTTTTCACATAATTTAATACTTATTTGTATAAAATTTTGTAAAAAATATTAATATTTTATATAATTTTTAACTCCTTAAAAAAACATGATAAAAAATTACTCCACCTATTAGTGATCGAAGGTAGTATGTTGAAAGAAAGACAAGTTTTCAATATGGTGGGTATCTAACCCTGTAATTTGTATTAAAAAAATAGAAAAGTCAGTAAAAAAAATAAGAAACTCACCTTTGGGAATCGGAAAGTGAATGGAAGAAGACACTCTTGCTTTTTCGGTTCTAACAAAATGTGGGGTCCAACTGACACACAAAATGAAATAAACTCACTTGATTCAATTGTGCATTTTTTTTCCCTGTTGTACGCTTTTTTTGGCTGGTTTTTATATAAATATTATAAATAGGTTGTGTTGGATGATGTAAGCATGAGAGTTGAATAAATTTTGATTTTTTTGACTGGTTTTTATATAAATATTATAAATAGGTTGTGTTGGATGATGTAACAATGAGAGTTGAATAAATTTTGATTGAGTACGTGGGTCGTGTGAAAAAATTAAAAGAAGTATGTAAAATGATGTGACAGAGAGAAACATAAAAAGTGGTATAAAAAACTTTGGATTAGAATGTGGGATGTGGATGCTCTTAAACGTTACGGAGTATGTTGATATGAGATAACTTATTAAATATTGTACTCCCTCCGTTCGGAAATAAATGATGTTTGACCATTTTGCACGTAGTTTTAGGAGCTAAAAACTATATAAAATCTTATTTATTTTAATTATTTTTTTCATAGTTTAATACGGAGTAGTTATTAGTACTAACTATTAAACTATGAAAAAAAATAATTAAAATAAATAATATTTTATATAGTTTTTAGCTTTTAAAACTACGTGCAAAATAGTCAAACATCATTTATTTTTGAATGGAGGGAGTAGTAAATTACCATTAATCGGTGTGCAATTTGGAGGGAAACCCACTTAAAAAAATATATGTTTTAAACTTTTAAACACCTGATTGACTACTTTTTAGTTAAAACAAAACATCGGTCTCAATTAGACCTGTCAAAACACAATCCGACCCGGTCGACCCGACCCGAATACCCGAAAATTTTTTGACCTGAACCCGGGAATTTTGACCCGGAAATTTTTTCTGACCCGAACCCAAAAACCCGGAAATTTTCTGGGTAATCTGGGTTTCGACCCGGTGACCCGATTGACCCGGTAATTTTGACCCGATTTACCCAATTGACCCGGTGACCCGATTGACCCGGTTGATTTATAATTATATATGATTAATTTTTTTTATGGAGATTCCAGTTTATTATATTTTATAATTACAATCACTTGATCTTTCATTTTCAAATCAACTTTTATTTTTATTTGTATTGTGTAATACTCCGTTCGATCGATAGTATTTGATTTTTTGTTTTTCAACAGACTTTTTTAAGAAGATAAAAATTATAAAAAATATTAAAATATTAAAAAAAATTCTATACTTATTACTAATTGCATGAAATTATTTTTAAAACATTATTTGAAAATTTGATATTTTATATATTATTACATTTTATTAAAAATTATGAGAAATAATAAAAAAATCAATTGTTTTTTAATAAAATGTAATAATATATAGAATATCAAAATTTTAATAAAATTATTTTTAAAAAATTATTTAAAATTTTGATATTTATATATTATTACATTTTATTAAAAATTACGAGAAATAATAAAAATCAAATATTTTAGATTAGATATAGTATATAATTACAAGCACTAGAACTTATGAACAATGTCTTTAATTTTAGATTTTTAAATTTATCACAAAATTATCAAATTATGATTTTTTAATTTAAAAAAGAAAAAATTGACCAACCTGAAATCGACCCGAAATGACCTGAAACCCGGTCAAACCCGGGTTCGATTCAACCCGAAAATACCCGAAACCCATATTACGGACCCGTATAACCCGGGATCCGAAGTGACCCGACCCGAACCCGACCCAAATGACCCGTTTGACAGGTCTAGTCTCAATCAATAAATTGAAGTTAAATAACCAAGCTGCTAATTTTCTTCATAAATTGACATTATAAAGTAATGGCAACTGCCTCACGGACACACATGAATTGAATCATTCTACTTGGTTTTATATCCTACTTCTTCTCATTCCAATCACTCAACTTACAATTCCCTTATACTACTAATCTACAATAGTCGGTATCGATATCAATATATCAATATTAATTAGTATCCATATAACTATAGTGTTTTTTTTATATTGGGTATTTGTTGAAATTTTGATACGAGAATCAGTATAATTAGGCATACATGGTATCATTTAGATGTCATCGTCATTCCAACCCGATACCTTATGTGTTCCAAACACCTAAGATATTCCATCAAACAAATCAATCCATGGCTTTTCTTTCTCAAGTGCATATGTTCTATATGGAACCCTTCCTACAACTTGTCACACAAACAAGATTCCATCAAACCCATCCTACAACTTTTAAATCAATTTGAATGTTTAATAGCAAGTGGAATCTTGCAATCTAGCTAGCCACTATCACTAAAATTTCACATTCAAAGTAATGCAATCAGTTCTGAGCTCAAAAACAGGAGTCTCACACTTAACTCTCCTACGGATTTCAGGCACACACCCAACCTTTCCCATTCCCATGTAAACCCTACTTTGTTGATGCGGGTATCCTTTATTTAGATAGCTTGATGGGCTGAAAACCGGATACTCGTTTTGGGTTTTTCGGTTAACCCTAATGCAGTTCTCTATCACCCTTGTCTCCTCCTCCATTTGTTGCCTAATCTCCTTTAGGGTTCGGGGACTTTTCGCTTGTCCCCTTGCCGAATGTGGTTCGTTGAATCTTCCGTTTGTGTATCGATATGAGAGATCAGAAGCAGTCTCGCAAGGGAGTTTGTCGCAATTGCAACCCGCACCTTTCCTTCTCCACCTCTCCAAGTTGAAGGCTCGTCGTTTTGCTTCATTGGTTAGACATGCATATGCCTGCACGAAACATGCATTTATTTTTTTCTTTACAAATTACAAACCTTCATGAAACTCTAAATTGTTCCATTTTGGCTAGCCTAGCTCCCACGTGCCTAGAGTGATAAGAAGTCTAGCTAGCAACAAATTCACCAAATAAGTTATAAGCACATTATCATATGTTCCCTATCTATCACAACAAGAATGGAAGACAGTTTAGAGGGTTCTTTTTTAGGTACAAGTCCAATTCCATAAGGATCAACTCCTCTTCATAGTTCAATGTATTCAATTACTGGGTGACACATTTAAAGGGGTTGAGCCCTCCAACTTGCGTGATGTATTCAAGAAGATTTGAACTTTAAAATCTCTTGGAATGAGGTATAACATCACAACCGCTGCATTTCCGTGTGCATATTTCGTAATTATATCTACTGGTCAGTTGTAACAATCTACATTATATTGCAGCTCATCTACCATATAGTGGCTTTCTTTACATACAAAATTTGATCTTCCAACCCAAAATTCCACCAACCCACTAAGGATTTCTTCATTTTCAGGCTATTAGAACATCCATATTTACATTATATTATTGCTAATGAACTAATGCCACCCAAAACCTTGCAATTTATTTATAAAAATAAATAAATTAATGATGAAATATTTTAAAGGATATACTGTATATAGTTTACCTCTGAGACAAGCTTGAATGCAATCTCTGCCTTGGGATGGTGGTTTTTGTCTGGGTGAAGCAGTAAAGCTGTAAATTATCAAAATCAAAGATCAAATTTGACTTATTTTAAAAAAAAAATTAAAATGATCGAAGATTTGTTGTAATTAAATTATCTACCAAGCTTGTGATATTGTTTCCTGATGCACTCAATATCCACATCTTCTTCAACCTACAGAACAAAACAAAACAAAACAACAATCCGAATCAGAGGACGCGAATAAAACGGGTAACGGTACGGCAAATGCAGGCGAATTAAACGCAATCTAGGGGCGTAGCGTACCCGAAGAACAAGGTACCAATCGATGAAGGGCGATCTGGGTCTGCCATGGCGGAGGGCATATACATGGGTTCTGCAGGGGGTGGTCCGGGGATCAATGATCCGGGAGATCTCCATGGCTAAGTGGCATTTCAGGGCTTCAGTTTGGGGGTGTTTGGCTGACGTCATCGCCATTGATGGAGGAGGGAGATGAAGGGGGAAGGTTTTGATTGAGGAGTGGGTTTCGAAAAAATGGAGTTAAGGAAGGAGGAGTGGTTAAACTTCAAACATATGGTGGGGCGGTTAAGAAAAAGAAGGCCAAGCTTTGCGGTGAGGTGATAGGATTAATTAAGTTAATTGCAGTTTAGTCAGCTAATTATTTCAGTTTTTTTCGGGGTTAATTGGATGGGTTTTTTTTTTTTTTTGAAAAAGTTTGAACTTGTTCTTCATTTTTTGGTTCTATTTGTTTGTCTTATATATAGCACACATTTTTACGAGAGATATTAGGGTGGCACAATCAAGCTATTCGATATAAATAATGTAATTTAAAAAAGCTAAATTTTTTATAGAATAATAATTTTTAAAAATAATTTTATATTTATTGCTAATAAGTAAAAAAGTGATAATAAAAATATATTTTATAGAGTTTTTTAGTTTTTTAAAAAATAGTAAAAATCAAAATAATTGTTTTGATTTCTTAAAAACTCTATTTTTTATTGGTAAATGTGTATTCAACTAATTGGGAAATTAAAGTAGTGAATCAATGGTGGAATGTTATATACTCATTCCAATCTAAATTAATTGATTTTTACTATTTTGCATGATTTTAAAGAATAATAATACTATTTTGCATGATTTTAAAGAATAATAATCCATGTGATTGGAAATATAAGATGTTTGACTTTTCAATGCATACTTTAAGGAGTTAAAAAATATTAAAATATTAATTGAAAAAATAAATACTTCTAAATATTAAATTATATTTTTAAAAGTTATTATTTTATATATATTTTTAGCTTCTTAGAAATATGTGTTGAATAATAAATTTTTTTATATATATTTTAGACCAGATGGAGTGTAAAATATCTACTTTTTTATGATTTTATATTTATTAGCCGTAATAAGTATAAATTATTAAAAAAATTAATAAAAAAATAATATTTTATAGAATTTTTAACTTTAAAAAAATACAAACATTACAAATTCATTTAGACTACGAGTGATGTCTCGATCGGAGATGTAGATATTATTGATGTTCAAGTCGGTTAATTGGATTTTTGATTAATCATCTAATTAATTAGTAAATTTAATATAATTATTATGAAAATTAATTGATTTTTTTTATTAATTATCTAATTAATTAGTAAATTTAATATAATTATTATGAAAATTACCATCAAGTTGGCTCTAAATCACGTGTCTCCAATCTTGTCCCTCTGTTATTCCCTAACCCCTCTCCCTCACAAAGTCACAAGCCTTAATTAAAAAAATTAAAACAATAAAAAAATAGAAGAATTTTATGAGAAGGGACAGAAGAAGGGGACAAACTCGAAGACAGAAGATTTAGACCTCAAGTTAAGTGTACAACAGTACAAGTAAAACATAAACAAGTCTCTGTCTGAACTCAAAAAAAAAGTGATAACAACTTGCCCACTCTCCCAATGAAAGACCAACCAGGGGCGGATTCAAGGGTGGGCGACACCGGGCCATCGCCCACTCCGATACGGAAAATAATACAAGAATATATATGTTATGTAAAAAAATTGAAAGGTAAAATATAAGTAATTTTAGTGGCTTAGTGGTTAAGCCCATCCCATTTTAAATAGAATTCAATCAACCCTTGTTCAATCCCACTAGGCGACACATATTTTCATTTATTTTTTCCTCAATCCATTTTTCATTATTTTAAAATTCTTATAATTTATTTGGTATTTTACAATCAAATAATAATAATTTTTGTTATAAATTTAAGATATTCTCTTCATATTTTTATAAAAATTATTTTTAATAAAAATAATATAAAAACTATCCATAAAAAATTGTGCCCACCCCGGAAAAATTTTGTTATAAATTTAAGATATTCTCTTCATATTTTTATAAAAATTATTTTTAATAAAAATAATATAAAAACTATCCATAAAAAATTGTGCCCACCCCGGAAAAATTTTATTATAAATTTAAGATATTCTCTTCGTATTTTTATAAAAATTATTTTTAATAAAAATAATATAAAAACTATCCATAAAAAATTGTGCCCACCCCGGAAAAATTTCTAGATCCGCCCCTGAGACCAACTGCAAGCACTAAACTCTCGAGCCAAAAACTTGTGCGTCCTACATTACATACATATGTTAATAAAAAAAAAACCACATCATGCATCGTTCAACAACCTCATCAATTTGATGAGTTTAAAACCATAATTTTTTTTTGTGAAGAAACGAGGAGAAAACTATCTCCCCTAATTAAAATACCCAACAAACCAAAACAAGAGTACACAGGACATGATCTAAGCTTAGACACCCCTTGTGCATCATACAACAAAGAAACCTCAACACCAGTCGGAGGATTAGGGAGAAAATGAAAACCAAGCAGTAATGAGAAAGCAAAAGAAGCAACCTCGTCCACAGTCTAGTTCGCCCCTAAACCTTAAAACAATAATTATACTCATATATCGTATCATAAAATTCGATGAATTGAATGGAAAGAAGCAATTATAGCTGCTCTCATGAATTTGATGAAGGGGCCTGCCACGGGAACCTCGGTGCATTCGTCATATAGTGCATTATTTATTGCCCTTGTTTGATTTCCTGGTTTACTGACCTTTTTTTGTTTTATTTTAACAAATTGATGCAGTTAATATAAAACCTTCATCCCACCTACCTTGTTAAACCATCTCCATTACCTTTTCAAAAATTTCTTCAATATGGAAAAATTATGACAATAATCATAATAAATCGAAATTATAAACCGAGAATAAGACAGAGAATTATTTAGTTTTTATAATTTTTTCTGTTGCTTCTCCATTTTAGAGAATATGTTAAACTACCAAAATATTTAAAAATTTTCAGAACTCTAAAATCTAAAATGAGAAAGTTGTTGGGACGCTCTTAGATAAATACTCTACAATATATATATATATATATATATATATATATATATATATATATATATATATAAAATATGGATCTATTGTTCACAAGCCTTATGGTGTACCTTGTACACAAATATGAGCTCTTGATCTAAATTGAATAGATGACCTAGATTAAAAGGTGATTTTTCTTTTTTCTTTTTGAAAAATTATGTTTTAAAAAATTTTAAAAATATAATTTGCAAAATATTGTCTTTTTAATTTTTAAAAAATTGTAAAACATAATTTTTCAAAATAAAAGTTTATAAACAAATAAAAATAATTGTTTAAAATGTGAATATAATTTTTAAAATTTTTTTAAAGATATATTTTAAACAAAAATAATTTAGTGGTGTAGGGAGTGATGTATGGTGTGAAGTAGAAAATCTTTGTTGCCACCATAGGGCATGTGTGATGAAGTTTTTGCAGGGATTGTAGGTAATTTGTGGGACCCACATGGAATTAAAAAAAAAAGAAAAAGAAATCGCAGGGAATGAAGGATTGTGGGGACCGCACAAAACCAACTTTCAATTCCACGTTTTTTATTTAAAAAAAAAGGTTATTTGATCCACAAAATCAAGGATTATACATATTCAAATAATTTTTTTCCTCCCCCTTCCTATGAATACGTTTGAGAACAAACTATACTGGTGGCCGGATAGAGAGGGATGGTTCACAACAGCTAGCGCCTACAAACTAATCACTAAAAATAACAGCCAAAATGATGACAACAATTCTTGGACATGGAAAATCGACACATCACTAAAAATCAAGAACTTCCTTTGGAAACTTGGACAGAAGAGTATTCCAACTGCTACCCGTCTATCTCAAAAAGGGGTCTCTGTCCCTACAACTTGTGTACTCTGCAATAGTGCCATCGAAGATGAAACACATCTTTTTCTAGAATGCCAGGTTTCTAAAATCCATCTTCCATTAACCTTACGTACAAATCAGGCTATAATCAACATGATTTCTAATTCGAGAGATTTCTCTCATATCTTGTCATTAATTGGAAGCATTCTTACAAAACCTGAAATAGAGAAATTAGCGGTCACCTGGTGGACAATATGGTACATCAGAAATCAAACAATTTTTCAGAAATGAACCCGTTCCAAATCAGGAATCTGTTAAACACAACATCACCGCTCATTTAGAAAATTGGAAGAAAACCTCTTTCTATGACAAGGAGGACGAGACCCAGAGTACTCAAAATATGAATCCTACAAATCACACACAACCAAGAATTCGGCAAAAAATTGTTAAATGGAAAAAACCACCTGTTGGCACGTTTAAAATAAATTTTGACGGATCCACACTTAATAACAAAGATAGTTCAATTGGCTACATTATTCGTGACTGGGAAGGGAGAACGGTACACATTGGATATGACAAAATCTGCAACCAGACTCCGCTAAAAGTAGAAGCATTGGCACTAAGACATGGTTTACTACAAACTTGTTTGTTGGGTATAAACAGGTTACAAATTGAAGAAGACTCCCTTATAATTATAAATCATTTAAAAACAAATTCTACATGTCCATGGGAAATCGAAATGGTAATGTTCGATATTAAAACATTGTTGTCAGGTGTGAGAGAAGTTTCTTTCTCTCACGTACCTCGTATTGGCAACAGAGTGGCTGACAAGGTTGCACACCTTTGCCGCTCTGCCAGGGGTCTCGATATTTACTCTGATTCAGGTCTCCAAGACCTCATCCGCAAGGATGCTCTCAGGTAGGATCATTCCACCCGAATTATTACCCGTTCAAAAAAATCATTTTTTCCTAAGGAATTAGATTGAGATCAACACAAATCACTAATTTGATCCATAAAATTTTGGTGAAAATGCATAAAACCACCCTTTATTCAAGGTTGTTTGCAAATAACCACCCCTTATTAAAAAATTTGCAAATAACCACCCATTATATACAAATTGGTTGCAACTAACCACCCATACCCACTTTTCTTGTTAAATCTAATTAATTTTTCTCCAAGTCTAAACAAAAAGGGTGATGAATGTCTAGAGTCTCCTGCTGTTCATCGCCTACAGCAATGACGACCTCTAGTGGAACCTCCTGGTGGTCATCGGGTCTTGTTCGTGGACCTCTATTTGGCTAATTAAATTGAAAATTTGATTTAGTTGAGACTAATATAAAGAAATATGTAAAACATTAAAAAGTTATGGGTATAATTTAGACCTGTCAAAACAAGACCCGACACGAATGCCCGGAAAATTTTGGGTCAAGACCCGAAAATTTTTAACCCGGAAATTTTTTCCGACCCGAACCCGAAAACCCGGTAATTTTCTGGGTCATCTGGGTTTGGACCCGTACCCGATTGACCTGGTGACCAGATTGATTTATAATTATATATGATTAATTTTTTTTATGGAGATTCCAATTTATTACATTTTATAATTACAATCACTTGATCTTTCATTTTCAAATCAATTTTTTTATTTTTTTTGTATTGTGTAATACTCCTTCCAATCGATAGTATTTGATTTTTTATTTTTCATCACATTTTTTAAGCCTCTAAAAAATATTAAAATAATTATATGCTTATTACTAATTGCATGAAATTATTTTTAAAAAAAATTATTTAAAATTTTGATATTTTATATATTTTAAAATTTTGTTAAAAATTACGAGAAATAATAAAAATAAAATATTTTAGTTCGATATATTATATAATTACAAACTCTAGAACTTATGAACCACGTCTATAATTTTAGCATTTTAAAATTATCGCAAAATTACCAAATCATGATTTTTTAATTTAAAAAGGAAAAAATTGACAAACTCAAAATCGATCCGATTTGACCAGAAACTGAGTCAAACCCGAGTTCGAGTCAACTCGGATCTACCCGGGACCTGTTTTACGGGAAACCCGTTTTACCCGAAATCCGAAACGACCCGACCCGAATGACCCGATAGACAAGTGTAGTATAATTGTCTTTTCCTATTAACTTAAGTGAGGTTTAACTAGAAAAGTGGGTATGGGTGGTTAGTTGCAACCAATTTGTATATAATGGGTGGTTATTTGCAAATTTTTGAATAAGGGGTGGTTATTTACAAACAACCCTGAATAAAGAGTGGTTTTATGCATTTTCGCCTAAAATTTTTAAGAAATATTCAATTGTGAATAAGTAAATTTTTAGAATTAGAATGGGAGATTATTCATTAGAATTCTTATTTTTACGAGGTACACATAAACGATGAATAATTGCATAACCGTTGTGAATAAGTAATTTTTTTGAATTATTTGGTTGAATCGATCGATTTAACGCGTACATTGAACGATAATTGGGAGATTATTCGGTGGAATTCTTAGTTTTATGAGGTACACTGAAGCGATGAATAATTGCATAACCAGTGTGAATAAGTAAATATTTACAATTATTCGGTTGAATTGGTCGTTTTAACGCGTACATTGAACGATAATTGGTAGATTATTCAGTGAAATTCTTATTTTTACGAGGTACACATAAGAGATGAATAATTGCATAATTGTCATGAATATGTAAATTTTTGGAATTATTCAGTTGAATCGGTCGATCTAACGCATACATTAAATGACAATTAAGAGATTATTCAACATATTCTTATTTTTTCGAGATACACAAAAAAAAACCAAATAAACAAAATTAAAAAAAAAACCCTTTTTGTTGCCTCGGTTATGTTATGGCCAACAAATCATTCATATTTTTCATCAAATATATTAAAAAAACAGCTTAAAAAAAGAAAGAAACAATGAGGGTGGGGTTTAAAAGCCACTGAAAAAAAAATAAAAAATAAAAACAAAAAAAAGAAAGAATGTGGTGGCCTGGGCTGTGGTTTAAACGCACCAAAAAAAAAAGATTGGGTTGGGGTTTACACGCACCAAAGGAAAGGAGTGTGTGTTTTTTAACCAGTGGGTCCCACAATTTAAATTTTAAAAAAAATCTCTTTTAATCATGACCTTTCACCTCATCTTTATCAATGGCTCATAATTGTGTGCAAGGTACACAATAAGGGGCATAATCATAAAATGATAAACCCGAGAGGAAGCAAAAAGGCATAATCAACTCGTTGCGTAGGAAATGAAACATATATGTAGCAAAAGATAAAGGGGCAGTTTCCATACAGGCCATATTTTTTGCCTATATTAGGAAAAGCGAATGTTATTTACACCACAAAATTTACTATTTACACCACATATCTCACTTTTTATATTTTTTTTAAAATACACCATGCTCCTCTTGAGTCACACATCTGCCCCTCAAGAGGCGCAGTGTATTTTACATTAAAATACCTTGCGCCTCTTGAGGGGCAGGTGTGTGACTCAAGAGGAGCAGGGGTGTGATTCAAGAGGCGTAGGTGTGGTGCATATAGTAAAATTTATGGGTGTAAATATTATCACCCATTAGGAAATTGGGACCACCCTTTCCATATTAGCATATTGTCCACTTATGTTGCTGAAACTGCTGAAATTTCGTTTCAGCAGTTTCTTTTTTTTTTTTTTTTTTTTTTCGTGTTGCTGAAACGGTGTTGTTGAAACCCCGATTTCAGCACTGTTGTTGATGCTGAAAAGTTTTTTTTTTAGTTTTTTTTTCCGCGTTGCTGAAACGGAGTTGCTGAAACCCCGATTTCAGCACGGTTGTTAATACTTAAACCCCGATTTCAGCACTGTTGTTGATGCTGAAACTCCGGTTTCAGCAATGTTATTGATGCTGAAATACCGATTTCAGAACTGTTGTTGATGCTGAAACTCCGGTTTCAGCAACGTTGTTGATGCTGAAATGGTTATTGTTGACACTGCTGAAAATGTTATACATACAAGCTACTGAAATACTGAAATGCTGAAATATTCAAATGTTGAAAGGCTGAAATGTTGTCATATATGCTTGTAACATATAGTAGCTCATACAATTTTATAAGAATTAATTTCAGCAAAAATCAAGAAGCTAATAAGCTCTCCAAAAATTTCAGCAAGGCAAAATTTTTTTGCTGAAATTGCCAATATACAATAGACATTTGTATTCACAACAAATATACTAGTACACTAGTCAATATACACCAAACATTTGTATTCACAATAATTTGCTAAAATTGCACAAAAAAAAGTCTAGAAAAGGCTCAATTTGATAACAAAGACTCAATATACACCAGACATTTGTGTTCACAATAATTTGCTGAAATTGCACAAAAAAAAGTCTGGAAAAGGCTCAATTTGATAACAAAGACAAAATAAGACCCGAGAAGGCTCATGGATAGTTGTGTCTCATGGATAGTTGTGTAAAGTGACCTAAAAACTACCCCAAATCTAATAGAACTGAACTATACTGAAAATTTTGAAGAGTAGAAAGGGATACGTGGATGACTTACAGTTGAGATCAGGCCGGAAGCAAATGAGACAGCAGAAAAGGGAGATTTGCTCGTTCCATTTCCTTTCCTCTGATCTGTTGTTGAATCTGGGCCTGCAGCAGCACCAAAACTCGATGGCACGCTTGCTGTCGCAGCAACTCACCATAGATCTTGGGAAAGCAAGCTCAGTTGATCGGCTCGGAGAAGGATCTGGGCAAAAGCAAGATGAAGACGATTCCAGAATCGGCGTCTTCTCGGTGGCTCAATTTCAACCAGATCTGGAACGGTGAGATGCGGAATCGGCGTCGGCGAGCGGCATCGTCGAGTGGTAGCGCTTGGCTTCACCGGAACCGGATCTGGCACGAGACCACCAATCTGAAAGGAGACGTCGAGCGAGGAGGCCGGAGGTCGCGCGAGGAGGCCGGAGGTGGAAGAACGGAGAGAGGGAGAACCTGTCCAGCACCTCGCCACCTCTGCCGCCGTAGTGAGGAGGAATGCCGTTCTGCGGGGACGACGCCGGCAGTGGGAGGAGCAACTAGATCAGGCGGAAGAGGAGGATCGGAGAAGGCGACGGGGAGATCTGGAAGGCAACGTCGGCAGTGGGAGGAGAAGGCGAGGGAGATCTAAAAATCTGGAAGAACCGGGTAAGTGGGAAGGGGGTTTAGGAGGGTAATTTTGTCCATAAAATTTTAGGTGGACAAAACCCCAATTTACCATACTTGGTGGACACTCTCCCAATAAAGGCAAAAAAATGGGCCTTTTGGGCAAATTTTCTCAAAGATAAATTAATTGTATGTGTTCTATCTATATTAAGGGGTCAACAATAAACTTGGATGATTGGATTCCCATATGAAATTATTTTGTAAATTATAAATTGAGTGCTCAGCTATCACAATTTGCAATGTGTTTTAATTTAAAACAACTTGTAAATTTTACAATCAAACACAAATTTTTAATATATATTATAATTTAATACCTTGAAATAACACATTTAAAAAAATACATTGCAAATTTGGTAATTCTTTTTTTTTTTACAGTATGCAAAGAGCAAGAGTTGGATGCACTAGGAACATCCATGATCATTTGAAAAGATGATGTTTTGGAACTCATAACAGTAAGAGCCTAACATGAAATTACAATTCAAGAGAGATTTTGCAAGGAAATTTGGTAATTTAATATATTGAAATAACACATTTCAAATCAACAAAATTATTTAATAATGCTTAAATTACCAAAGCTCTAAGGATGATTGATTTGCAAAATGCCAAAAATAGATAGAAGGAAATGCGGAGACAAAAATAGGGCAACATCGATTTTTGGTCATACAATTATCAATAATTCACAAATATACAGACAAAAAAATCACAAGTATATATATAAAATTGCATGGAAAATGAGCAATTAAGAGATCGATACTATAGGAATTTTTTTTTTTACGAGCTCGATGTCTATTTGTATGTGATTGTTTTATTTGACTTAGTCAATTATTCGTGTTTGTTTGTTTGTCTGTAGGACAAATTAAGGTATTTGGATTCCTAATTAGCTAGCTAACTAGTTGGCCAACCTCTCATAAATTCGATCACTTTCACTATATTGTAATAGTTTTATTCTTTGTGCGATTTGTTAGTGAATTTTATTATATAAATTATTTTTAAATTAATATAAATTACTATATCATATAAAATAAATATATAATCTTCAATTTTGTTATTTTCTTAGAATGTAAATACATATTTGAGTCTACATTAATCATGTTTGTTCTCTTATTAAAAAATGGTTAAAATATATTTTTATCTTGAGTCTAGATTTATATTTTTTAATAAAAAAATATTAAATGATAAAAAAAGCCTATCTGTTAAATCCAAAAGAAAGAAATATAGTATAACATCGATATGTAAATTCAATCCATTTTTATTTTTATAAATAAAAAAATAAATATAAATTAATATTGATAATATTTATAACAAAATATTATCAAAATATAACTAAGTAAAATATGTAAATTCAAACCATTTTTAATTTTATTTACAAAAAAAAGATAACTAAGTAAGATATGATAACTTATTAATTAATGTAATATTGGATAGACTATTTGATCTAAAAAGATAAGTTTTCTTAGGGGTGGGCACAAATCCCGCAAATCCCGTCCCGTCCCGCATCCCGTCCCGATCCCGTCTTGATCCCGGTGGGATTTGAGAATTTTTTTTAATTCCGTCCCGATCCCGTGCCACAAAAAATATACGGGACGGAACGCGGGACGAAGAATCCTCGTCTCGCAAATCCCATCCAGTCCCACACACACACATATATATATTATTTTTATTTATATATAAAAACATTCAAAGAATATATATATACACATTTAATTAATTAAGTAATTGAATAAACTAAATAGCTAGAGTTGTAAACTTAAAAAAGACAACTTTTTTACAACTTTAGTTGCTACTGTTTTTTTTCCTCTTATTAGTTGCTACTTGCTACTGTAATACACTTAGGTGCTACTGTTTTTGATATGTAATACTTGCTCCTATAGTTGTAATTATTATATGTATACATGGGAATATGTAAAGGACGAAATTTTAAAATATTATTTTATGGATTATGAATTAATTTTAAGATTTTATTTGGGGGTTTCGAATTAAGAAATGAATATTGTTTCGAACCTGTTGAGATATGTGTGATTAGTTTTATGACAATTCTAATTTAAATAGAAATTGTTGGGTTGAATCTTGTTAATTATTGTGTTAGAATTTTTACAAAACAGAAATAACGGGTTTATTTTTGTTATTTTTGTAGTATTATCTAACCCTAATTGACGGAATATATATACCTTGTGATCTAACCCTAGCCGTCCTCATTTTCATTAGTCTGCCCTCTGCCCCCCCTCTCTCTCTCCTCAGATCTAAAACCCGTCTCTCACCAACCTCAAGGTTCAAGCGTGTCAATGGCTTCCTCTGTTTCTCTCTCGAATTCTGCCGCCCCTGACCAGCATCCTCCCTCCCTCTCTTTCACCTCTAGCAGCCGCCATTGAAGGGCTGCAACCAAGCCTTCGAAGCTCTGCTCGTCGCTTACCTCGCGTCCTTCGTCCTCGCTTCTTCTTGCTGCCTCGCAACCACCAAGCCGCGAGCTCTCGGATTCCCCTTCAATGGTCGTCTCTCTCTCGACCTTCTCTCTCGATCTGCTCTCACTCTCTCATCTCTTAGCGGGAGGTGAAGCTTGACGTCGACGGAGAGCCACCAAGCCAGACGCCGACCCCCGCTCCACCAGATCCCCGCCGCCACCTAGAAGACCATGGCAAGGAGCTGTTACTCCAACTCCATCCCTCTCGTTCCCTATGCTGTTGCCGAGGTGGTCAAGAATCGATGTCCTGCCTAGCCATGG
Organism: Persicaria maculosa; assembly: GCA_963922045.1. Lineage (NCBI taxonomy): Eukaryota > Viridiplantae > Streptophyta > Magnoliopsida > Caryophyllales > Polygonaceae > Persicaria > Persicaria maculosa. The sequence goes on along the minus strand of OY998264.1, from coordinate 22,853,060 downwards.
TCGGGCATTCGATGTCCCGACATTCCCGCAGCCTTGATTCATTCCATCCCTCAGCCCTCCTCTCGTTTGAACCTTGGGTAAATCCTTGGGCCTTGGGACTCTCACTAAACTGATTTATGGATATAAAATGTTTAGATTAGTTGGTGGAACGAGTTCTTATCCCTTATATCTATTTGACTAAATTGATTTGGTTTGAGGGAATTGATTTTAATTACTTGGCGTGTGTTTTATTGGCTAACCCAATGAATCGTGACTATTGGTTTCGACTATGGCTCTTTGACTTGCAAAAAGAAATTGATTCTAACTATAGATTGAGTGGCAAGAAGAGATTAAACAAAATAATTTTACAAGCTTGAGATGATAACATGTCGATCTTCTATATGACATATACGACCTTAAATATAGAAGATGTTTTGAGAACGTGCTTGCTACACTATAAGCTACTTTAACTTTGTATACTAGTTAATTGTTCTAAATGATTTAGTTTTCAATAAGAAATCACTTGTTCTTCATAAGAGTTAAAGGTATGTATGTTGTGTTTAAGATATGAAATCAAGATAGTTTGATTGTTGGGCCTATAAGTTGAACGTTCACTTTGGCTAAATAAGCATATGATTTTAGCTGACTTATAATTGTTAAGTGAATGTGAACCGATACTACATGAGCTAAATCGACTCGTAATTAATTGGTCTTTTGTTAGCAATGTGGATACTAATGGCTAGATGTGTAAAATGTAAATGAGTTAGAATTTCTCCTTATAGAAATGGAATTAGGTACATAAATTGTTTGCATCATTTAAGTTGTTTTGAGTATGGACCCACCTAGTCGATTAGTTATGACTTGAGTTATCTTATACAATGAAGTTAATATGCTAAAGGGATTTTGAAAATGTTAAGTTACTTGATATCAGTTGGATAAGATTGGAGTATACCGCTTTTGATAACTTAACCGATAGATATGATATTCCTTGAGCTCTCTTTAAGGTAAGGAAAAGACGTTAAATAGTAAACTTGATAAACATGTAACTTGACCATATTTTAAGTAGTAACTTGAGCATAGAGTCATTGATTGCTATATGCTTATAGTATTATATTTATAGGCTAAGTTCGAAGGATGAGCATATATGTGGAAATCTTGAATGAATAAGATGTGTGAACTATGGTATAATCGTTGTAAGATGAACCAACTGAGTTAACACTTGTTATAATTGAGTTGATAGATTAAGGTTAGTATCATCAACTTTTATTATTAAAACTATATAAGAAGTGTTTTGGGAACTTGTTAAGCGTGTAGACTTAATTGTGGAGATTCATGAGTTGTCATCTTAATTGATTGTGTTTGAGAGGATTTTGTACATGAGAATTCACATAAGATAAATTGTTGACTTCTTCTAATGGTTGAGAAGTTATGGTTTCGTTGAGTTATTTGAGGTTTGATAATTTATTACTTACTTGAGTTGACTTGATGATTTGATTAATGAAATTACTTGAGCACTTATGTGAGTTATGGTATGAAATATATGTATGAAGTATGTCATTGAGATATGAATATATGAGTTAAAAACATGATTGATACATGGAATCTTGAGTTGATTTATGGAAATGGCTATACAAAATGATGAGATGTTATATGATATATAATGATGATGATGATGAATCACTTAAGCAAATGTGTAAGGAAAACCCGAGCTTGAACTGAAGTAAGATGTTTTGAGTGATGATATTGGTAAGACTTTGAGCTAAGTTTCATACTTGATGAGAACAAGGTTAATTGAGAATGATGGTTATGATGAGAACGTGAGGTTACTTGAATAAAATATTATTTAGTCTGGTGATGACTTGGAAACCTGTTTGTGTGTTGATTAAATATGTATTGATGAGTTATTCCTTGCTTATTACTTGCTAGTGTGATTGGATGATTCTCTGAGTGGCTTATTTGCTGATGGATGATTCTATGAGTGGCTTATTTGCTGGCTAATTGGATGTGAAGACTCCAGGTAAGTTTCCTACGGGAGCTTACTCAGTAACCACGACCTCATGCCTGATGTGTCATATAGTATGTAGGTGTTGCATATGCATAAAAGCATGCCATGTAGTATCATGCTTAGGACTTGCACTTATGAATGAGCATCCCTATTCTTTATGCGTTTGGAAAGAGAATGACCGTTATCTGTGAGTCCTTAGAGTCGTTGCTAGGGTCATTGGGGCATTCTTGTTTCATATCGTTTCGGTCCCAGTCGAGTCTTATATTATGATATGGCTACGGCGGTGATCGAGCGTCCTACGTCGGAGTTGGGTACGGACATATGATGACTGCGGCACCGACCGAGCGTCCTACCTCAGAGTTGGGTACGAACATGTATGACCCCGGTGTGGGCACAAATTGGGAGATTGGGGATATGCCACTTGGCATTCTGTGTGGATCCATTTAAATGGTTTTATGCATATATATAAACTGTCAGCATGCTTGTGTGATTTAAATTTTATACTGCACTAGAACATCCTTTATTTTAGGTATAGGTGTATTATATGTTCTCAGCGAGGTCTTTAGGGCCCGCATGCGTCTCTTGGCCTGACTTCGTGGATAGTTTCAGGTACCCGCTTCCTTTTGCTTGCTGAATTGCTTCTATGGCGGGGTTTTCTTACGGGACGAGAGTGTTAAGAAGACTTCGTACAACCTTTACTTTATAAATGTTTTGGTTTAGTTGGATATTTAGAAGCAATGTATATTTATATTGATCTAAACTCGTTTTGTCTCTTTTGAGTTTTAACTAGTTGAATTAGGACAGATTCCCGTGCGAAAGCACAGATTATGATTGGATTATTTGGCTGTTTTGAGGGTTTGAAATCCCTTTTTTTCTGAAATTATATCATTAAATCCTTAAGACTTAAACAAGGTTATAACTTGAAGAGAATAAATAAACATCTCGTACTTGGATTGCTAAGATCTGGCAGAGGGATACTTATTCCCTCTAAACATAACCCGGATTTCATAATCTGGGCCGTTACAGAATATTTATAAAAATTGAAGTTGTAATATAAATCCATTTTTTTATTAGCTAAAAATTCGAGACCAGATAAATCTGGACCTCGATGGCTGACAAGTCGGCAGACGGAAACCGTCAAAAATAAACCAAAAATACAAAGATGGTGCAACATACATGCATACACGCTCTACAAAACGAAACAAAACCCAACTAATCCGAACAAGACGAGGACGTAGACGAAGGACGAAGCCAAGCACTACCGTGGAGCAGCACCGTAGGCCAGCAGCACATCAGGAGTCTCCTGTGGGCAGTGAAGACGAACCTCCAATGAACCATTCTCCCGAAAAAAGGAGACGCCTCGATACACACTACCACGACCCCAGCCTATCCCGACTCCGACTGTCAGAACCCCATCAAACGGAAAAGAAAGTCCAGTCATGCCAAACGAAGAGCCATAAGACACCTGAACCGAAACGCACCAGAAACCCAATCGGGATTTACGCAAACCCTACAGGGAATTATTTATACATAGTAAATTATTATAATTTACTATATTTAAAACGATTTAATTTTAACTATTTTTATTTGTTTTATTTTCTTCCTTATTCTAAGAATCCCACACATCGGGCCAGCTTTGGGCCCAAGGCAAAGCCTTGGGCCCAAAGAACTTGAATCGGGCCCGATAGGCAGGAAACAGAAGAACAGACACCTTGCTCTGGGCGAAAGCCCACAGACGGGAAGTAGGGCAACAAACCAGAACAGGGATACACGACGGCCATGGAAATCGAAGGGAGTGCCGATGGCGACACAGGCTGCGACATGGACGGGAGAAAACCAGAGAAGCCGAGGCAGCCCAACCCGGGTGAGGAGGACACAGCCACCGGCGCCGCCACCCGAACAAAGGTCGAGCAGAAGCCGGCCGGCACTGACGAGGTCCAAAACTGGGCAGAAAGCCGAGGGAGTAGCAGGGAGGGCAACCGACAGAAGCAGGGAAAGAAAAATACCCTTTCCACAACCCCGGATTTGGCCTCAGATAGAGTGAAAGCGAAGAGGCCCGAGGACTAGAGCACACACCAAGATGAGAATAGAAGAAATTGGAACTGGAAGACGCGAGACTGCCATGGAGGGAGATGAATTTGGGGATAAGGAGCGAAAAGCATCACAAGCCCCTACATAATTTTGGATTTGAACATACACCGAATAAGAGCAAACGGGAGGGTACGTAGCCCATATCAATACCATGGGGACATTCCTCACCCAACTTGAAGGAGGGAGGTAGGCGGAAAAGGGGAGGATAGGTCAAACCAGCCTCGGACTGGCGAGGGAAATTCCGACCTCCGAAGAGGAGATTATTTGGGTGGCTCCCGAAGGAGATTTTGGGGCTCCCGAAGGAGATTTTAGGCCTCCCGGAGGAAGGGAGTGGGCCTCCCGGAGAAGCTACTGTACGACATGAATGCCGGCTCCGATGGTGCTTCCCTGTGAATACACTGTAATATAAATCCATTGCTATTGTATTAAGGGTTTTATTTTTTAGAATTGCTTTTTTTTTTTAAAATTAATTAATGAGGGACAAGGCCCCCCCTGTCCTGATCTCGTACGTCCCGTCTGGTGAGGGATAAGGCCCGGTGGGATTTAAAAAAAATAATTAACTCCCGTTCCGATCCCGTCCCACTAAAAATATGCGGGACGGGACGTGGGATGACCCAAATCCTGTCCCATCCCGTTCCATTCGCATCCCTAAATTTTATAACTAATTAAGATATAAGGTTGAATATTTATAAGAATAAGTGGGACCATTAATTAAGATGATAAAATTATATTGGCTTATTAATTGATGTGGCTAAAAAAGATAACACCATATTAATCTAGAATATGACACGTATGTCAATTGCTCCAGAATATGACACGTGTAACGGCCCAAGTTATTAAATCTGGGTTACGTTTCGAAGGTTGGATACCTTTGCTCGGATCTTGCAATTCAAGTACGGTTTGAGAGTTTGAAAACAAAGTGTTAGTTTGAAAGGAGGGATTTCATACCCTAAATTCGCGATAGGTCCACTGGGGACCATAACTTGTCCTAGCTCTAAGTCGCTCAAAACGAGTTGAAATACCATCAGGCAAATAAAACCAAATACGAGATACAAAGTGCCCCGGTAGAGCCGAGTGAAAACCGAAATAAGGGGTGATAGTAAAAGCTGAAAACATAAAAAGTGTATAAGTCATGGTGTCTTAGTCAACCTCTCTCTACTGCGCCCAAAAGGAAATCCCTGTCGCGAAGCATAGAGCACTCATAAATCTGTAAACATACCTTAAAAAGAATGGGGTAAAGGAATTAGATCGAAACACGCATCCGGGACTGGGTCCCTACTGCAATCATATAGTACACGCTATACCTAATAAAGATGCTTCTAATGCAATACGATAATTAAACACACAAGGTGTTGTGAATTTCCACGAGTGATTACCGTGAAAGAGAAAGAGATTGAACAATAGGACACAAAGGATTTCCTTGTTCTGGCAAGAACCGCGCAGAACACCCTGCAGAGAAAAACCTCTCTGCAGCTAGGGTTTCTTATTATTGTGATGCTTTCATGGATACACGGACACATCTTAATTCAACCCTACTCCCTCTATTTATAATAGAGTCCCTATAGGTATAACCTCCTATAGATAAACCTAGATATAGATAAAACCTATCTTATCTAGACCTATTATAGATAAAACCATCTATAATAAACCACCTATATATAAAACCATATATAGATAAACTTGCTATAGATAAATTGACTTGGGCCCCAATCCAATTTATCTATTTACCTAGGATGATTAATTGTCTCCTACAACAATCTCCACCTAGACAAATAATCTATCTATAACAACGAACAGAGACATCTTTAGGACCTTGTCTGCTCCAGGTCTTCCCGTGCTCCGCTCCCTGGGGCTCCTCACTTAAATCTCATCAAGTGGTGTTGATCAAGTCCAAGTGGCGCTTCTTGAACTTCCTACTGGTGGCATGCTTCACCAGTCCGGTACCCTGCACCATCTTCCATCTTGATAATCTTTGCAGTAGATACAACTTGTTGGACAAAGACTTTGACATATACCTCTTCTCCGATCGAACCCGAATCTCCTTCAAAGATTCTATGTCAATCATGTGGTATATCACTTTATCCGCCTGACAAAGTCGAATACCCAACGATGCCTTCTCTTGTATCTTCTCCCATTTGTCATCTTTCGCCGCCTCAAGCTTTATCTCCTTCAATCCTTTCAACATTCCTTGCTGAGTGAGCAGATCCTTCACTCGTCGTTGCCAAAGACCGAAATTTCCAGTGCCATCGAAACGCGGAACCTCGAATTTCGCACCGGATGTCATCGTCTAACCTTGCTCTGATACCAATTGTTGTGAATTTCCACGAGTGATTACCGTGAAAGAGAAAGAGATTGAACAATAGGACAAAAAGGATTTCCGTGTTCTGGCAAGAACCGCGCAGAACACCCTGCAGAGAAAAACCTCTCTGCAGCTAGGGTTTCTTATTATTGTGATGCTTTCATGGATACACGGACATATCATAATTCAACCCTACTCCCTCTATTTATAATAGAGTCCCTATAGGTATAACCTCATATAGATAAACCTAGATATAGATAAAACCTACCATATCTAGACCTATTATAGATAAAACCATCTATAATAAACCACCTATATATAAAACCATATATAGATAAAACTTGCTATAGATAAATTGACATGGGCCCCAATCCAATTTATCTATTTACCTAGGATGATTAATTGTCTCCTACAACACAAGGCATGCTGACAGTTAATAAAATAACGGAAATGCAGTAAATGAGCCCACACAGAATGCATGTCAAGCGGCATATCCCGACTCTCTCTCACAAACCCTCGCCTTAGCCGGGGCAGGGTATATGTACAACATCATTCATACCTAGCATCGAGGTTGAGTACATATGTAGGGGTAAAATCGTATGTACAACATCGTCCAAACCTAACATCGAGGTTGGAACTTGGAATACATATATAGGGGTAGAATCGTATGTACAACATCGTCCAAACCTAACATCGAGATTGGAGTACATTTAGACATCATGTACAACGTCGTCCATACCTAACATCGAGGTTGGAGTACATGCGTATGAATGGAATCAGGCTCATGCTCTCAAGACTCTATCAGGACAAACCTGATGGGGCTAGGCTGTCCTATGACCCTAGCAAAGACTTTAATGACTCACAGATAACGACAATTCTGTTTCCAAAAGCATAAAGTAAACAGATGCTCAATCAATTAGTGCAACCTATGTAGGATACTACATGATCATGCTTTTATGCATATGCAAACACCTAGTATACCATATGACTACATGCATGAGAGTCCAATCTTAGTAAGACCCCGAGGGAACTTACTTGGGATAGCAGAACAACAAAAGTAATATCCAGCAAAGTAGACAAGCCAAGCACGTCACAGATCACCTAATAGTTTAATAAAATAATAACATAAGTTTAAAGCATAGAAGGACCCATCTACTGCTACACATAACTAAGCAAGCATAGAAGAAATCATCATCAGTCATTAAGCTATCTCATATCACAGCAATTTAAACAAATGGCTTATCCGGTTCTCAATTCCGTCATACCGATAACTTAGTCTCAAGATCTCAGTTAGGTCATAAGTCCAGGTCAATTTCAAGTTCGGTAGTTAAGGTCCAATAAGTCCAGTTAAAGTCCGACAGTTAAGGTCTACGAGTCTAGTTAAACAGTTGGAAAGTCTGAGGTCCAAAAGGTCAATCCGTTAAATATCAAAGTCCAAGGTCAGTCTCAAATCGCGAAGTCCAGTTCATTCTTTTTAAAGTTTTTATTTCAAACAAAACAAGCATTCAGAAAATCATTCAAGTAAGACATCGTCAAGACTCGTTTAAATAAGTTCGCACAAAATAGCTTAAACCAAATTGTGACAAATCATTTTAAATCTCAAATCATCAAAGCATATCGTATGGTAAGGCATGATTTTTAAATCACTCTTGAAATAAATCCCCAAACCGGGTTCAAATCAAAAACTGGGGCAAGGTTCCAAGGATAGGAGAGAACTGGCTTCGGCCAAAAGCCCAGGCCTGAGTTTCGCTGCGGCGAAATGGCCGCTCTCCGCGGCAAGACTCGGTCTTTTGTCTCTAGCGAGGGGAACCTCTCGCTACCGTGAAAGGCCCATTTCGCTATGGAGAAACAGCCTTTCGCGATGGCAAAATACTCCGCCCTCGTCCTGGTTTCCAGTTCTTGTTCGTCGCGCCGAAACAAGCGACTGTGAGCTCGTTTTTTATTCTAACTCGCTCGTTTCTTACCCAAACCCCTCTCGTTCTCTCCGACACCCTTCCTCGACCTCAACGAACATGAAAAAATCAAACGCGGACCATAGGGGGAGAGCGGAAGAGGGATTACCGAAGTTTCTTCAAAGGTTCTTCAAGGGCTTCAATAGTGGATCTCTGAGCTTCCAAACGACGAGGAAAACACTCGACCAAGCCTAGGTAGGGTAGAGAATGAGTAAAGGTCCTTTTTTAAAAAGGTTTGAGACCAAAACGAAAGGAAATGAGGGTAATCAATCTTACTTTTGAGAAACAAGAAAAAAGAGCGGAAATGGAGCTCGACCAAGCTTCACCGAGGTGGTAGTGGCTTCCTCTGGGCCTAGGAGTGTGAGGAAGTGAGTAAAGGTGTGCCTTTACAGAGTTTAAAAGTGAATGGAATCAAGGAAGGAGGGAAATAAAGGAGATTACTGCGAGAACACGAACAGAGGAGGCGCTGGGCTCCTGCTCACGGCGGTGATCTAGAACTCGCCACGGTGAAATGCCCCTGCAACTTCTGGATTTGGCATCGAACGAGCGCTGGTCGGTCGGTCTTGCTTGAGCACGGAAGGAGGAAGGTAGGGAATTGTTTTGGCTTGACAAAGGAGGTAAGGAGGTGTGTGTTTGAGTGTGGTATGGACTTGAAAGTGGGAGTGGTGAGGGAGTGTGGAGGATGAAGAAAAGAGAGTGTTTTGGATGGGAGTGAGAGAGATCTGATTTTTGAATGTGGAAATGGGGTGTGGGTGATCTGATTTCTGGAGATGCCGAGAGGATAATAATGTGGGGTGACTTGCCATTTTGAGGGTGTAATGGTGAAGGAGAAGAAAAGGAGGATGTGGGTGTCTAGCCCAAAGGGGAAATGAAGGAGGTGAGTGGATGAGGCTTGATTTGGATCAGCTTGGTCAAGGATTTGGCTGAGATTTCTTGTCCTCAAGTGGTAGAACAAGACAAAGTAGAAGAAGGAAAAACAAGGAGGGTGTGATCCCGAAAAACGAAATTCGAAAGTCTCGAAAACCAAATTCCGCTCTCTCGACCATATCCTGCCTAACTCGAGCTAACCCTCAAAACAAGGATAATGCGAAAATCCGAGGATTTGATAAATTCTTGGAGTGGAAAGACAAAACAGAATCATAAAATTTCAAAATTATGCCGGAACCCGTCTTTAAAAGGTTTTAATCCAAGGTTATTTAAATTGAGGACGAGGGTTTGGAAATACCCGAATCTTAGAAATCAAACGATATTAAATCCAAATTCGATTATAATATTAGTTAAAATTCTAGGTCTTTACATCATCCTCCTCTAAAAATAAGATCTCACATAAATCATGCTTCGCAATATATAACACATCATAACATACATCATACTTCATCATTTCAAATGTTAACATGCTTGCACTCATATCACATAGTATGACATAATCCTCATACTCAACACATCATGCTCAAATCATATATCATAATTTCTCATAACATATCATATCGCACATACTTCGCATACTAGCACACATATAATCATTCAACAAGTTAGCCAAGTAAGAAATCCCCAAGTTTCCAAACTCTTTAAATCTTGAGTTAGGTAATTCCCGTTTTTAATTTACCTTTCAAACATGCTTGTCAAATACATATATATTAAATCGATTGGTCAAACAATTTTTGGCCTTCGAAAACGTTTCTTAGAGCCTCTTTTGAAAACCAAGCTCTCATAACAAGTCATGCATTTCAAAGTCTCAAGAAATCATATCAATCACATGTATAACATTTAGGCGCAAATCATCATTTAAAACACATAGGTAAACCATTGCAAAATCCCAATTCAAAACGGACAACCAAGTAACCCAAAATCAGCCCTTCTCGTCCTCACCAAACCTTAACCCGACCTCAAAGAGCATGTTAGTAACAACACGACGTCAAGAATCGAAGGCAAAGAGGGTGGCTCACTAATGTCTTCTTCTTCGACGGGAATGCTCGGGAAGCTTCGCCTGAGCTGTGTCGGGGATGGATCCTTGAGCGAGGTGGCCTAGGAAAGAAGGTTAAAGGTGAACCTTTACGCAGTTAGGAGGTGAAAGGAATGGAGCTCGAGTCCTTAACTAACCAAAACATGAAATAGAGGAAGGGTGGACGGAGGGGCTGCTCTTGGCCTTCTGGCTCTTCTGGGTGGCTCCGACTGCTGGTGGACATCAAGGGGGACATGAGGGAGCTCTTGGGTGCTGCTCGCAGTGAAAGGATAAAAGAAGGAGTTAGAGGTGGCTCGGTTTGCACACGGGTGACAATAGGGAGGTGCTTGGGAGCTTCTTCCTCTCAGCTCCAATGGAGATGGAGGGAGACGACGAGGGTGATAGTGGTGTAGCTGAGGAGGTGGTGGCGAGATGTTGCTCAACAACCAAAATAATGGAGGAGGTGGGGTTGTGGTCATGACAAAAAGGAGGGAAGAAGGGGAGAAAAAAAAGTATAAGGCTTGAGGTAGGTTTTGTGTTTTAGGGTTTGGATGTTTTGTTTTGTGGTGTGTTGAATGAGCCAACAATCTGATTTTTATGGATGAAAAGGAGGGTTTGGGGGCTGATTTCGGATGGAGCCATAAGGAGACAAGGCTTGTCCCTTTGCCATTTCAAGGGAGTACAAAGCAAGGGAAGTAGGAAGGCTAAGTGTGGGTGTTTAACCCATTAGGGTAATGAAGAAGGGAGTCGGTTGCACAAAGGGAGGAAAAAGACAAATTTTGTAAAGGGGAACAAAGGGTGTGGTCCCGAAAGCGTGAAATTCAAATTCCCGAAAATTAGTTCCCGAAACCCGCTCTCTCGATCTCAACCCGACTCGATCAAAATAAATTATAGGAATCAAGAGGATATTAACATCCGAAGGTATTTACAAATCCCGAGGTGAAAAGACGGAATAATTCTTCAAAAGTTCAAAATTAGGCCGGAATTCGCTTTAAGGATTTTAAATACGAATATCAAATCGAGGACGAGGATTTTTAAAATATCCGAAGCCTCCGACTCAAATCCATTTTTATAAAATACATTTTAAAATAATATTTAAAAACCTGAGTTCCTTACAAAATTTTTATCCTATACCCCAAGGGCACACGATTATAGGGCACACGATGATGTGTCCTCCATACCTTGATTTTAGCTATTTAAATCAATCATAATTTTTCCTTCATTATTTTTTTCTTATTCCCTATATCTCTTTAAACCAATCATAATTTTTTTCTTTTATTTTTAACTCATTTACTAACCAAATATGTTTCAATGATGTGTCATCTATACCTTGATTTTAGCTATTTAAATCAATCATAATTTTTTCCCTTTTTTTCAATTTTTATGATTTTTTTATTTACTTAATTAGATTTATCTTTCTTATTTTATCATAAATTTTATTAATATTTTATAATATTAATTTTTATATTAGTAATATTTTATTTTAAAAAAAATTGCGTCATGATGCGAAGGCTAGTTTAAATTATAATTTATGAGTTTGTTTTATTTTTTTTAAAAAAAATCTTAATAACATCCCCCTACAAAAATCATTGAAACAAAACTCACCCTTCTATGAAATCTTGCGATCGTCATTAACTCTATTTAATTGTATCTTTCAGTTACTTTTAGTATAGCTCTCTATCAACAAATTCTAATGTGTTATATGAACCCACTTTGTGGTGTCCACAAATTGAAGTCTCGTCAACAATGTCAGTGTCAACAAAATTGGCTTCATCGACGTCGGCGTCAACAACTTTTTTGGTATCGGCATAACAGATAAAATTGCTGACGTGAAGAAAAAAAAGAAAAAAAAATTAAAAAGTGCTGTCGCGAAAAAAAAAGGATTTTTTTTTATAAAAAAGGTACTAATGCGGGGAAAAAATGACACGTGAAGGGGGCACAAGCGGGGCAGGGGGCACATGCGGGGCAAACGGGGTACATGTGAGTGGACATTTTGCCAATTAAATCAAGAGAGTGGACGTAATGCAAATTATGACACAAAATATGGACATTTCACTAAACACCCCTGAAAAATATCACATAAAAGAATGCTATCATCAGTTTGTCATGTTTGACAACTCTTGATTTGTAGAATCTTTCAACTTTTTTTAACACGCTTCCCAGTGGCTAGTGGGTCATATATGATGTGAGGGGTCATACGTCTGAGTGCACAATGCGCTAATTAAGCTAAGCAAACTGTTTACATCCTAAAATCAATTGACGTTAGAAAGAGTAGTCCACCGACTTTTAGAATATTTTTTATATTATTAATGTGGGATGGTCATTTCACATCTTCCACAATATGTTTTTCACTAATTTGACTTAAAAATATAATTTTTAACTTGAATATAATATAGATAATGACCTGCGATAATGATCGAACTTGAATGACTCAATACAATAGTGTCCAAGACCCAAAACTTATTTGACCCATTAATCACTGACCCAACTCAAAGGTGTCTCGATTCGAATTGTATCATATTTGAACCTAAATTGATCTAATCCAAATCCAAATCCGACTTGAATGAGCCAATAACTAACTCTTTATTTGACTATACATAAACTTTGTTCGATATCTACAATAACTGAGATTTACTTGTTTTCAGACTTTTTGGAGAGGCCTGATTTTGTCAATTATGCAAGTTTAATTTATGCTAATTGAATAACATTTTTTCTAAGTTAAATAGCTAAATTTTAAAACAATATCTATCTATTTATCTATATCTATTAGAGCACTCACATTGGGGTGTTTAAAAGAGAAAAATAAGGAACTTAACAATAAAATAATGAAGGAAAGAGATGTTTTGTTAAAGAATGATGTGATGAGTTCACTCGTAAGAAACCCTTAAAAACTAAATAAAATAAAAAAAGATGGGGACATAGGTGAGATGGTAGGAAAGAGAAAGAGAGAGTTTGGGATAAGTGGTGGGGGTATTTTTAATTTTATATTATTTAGTTTATAATAAAATGGGTTGTAGGGATGTGGGTAAAAAATTAAGTTGGGTTTCTTAAGGAGAGAGAAAAATAAAAGGGAGAATTAAAAAACCGAATTGGGTTCCATGAATGTGGATGCTCTTAATTAATATTTAATACAATATTAAAGAAGAAGTTCATATTGACATATGTCTTCTTCAACACTACTCTATCCGATCTAAAATGTAAGATTTTTTACTTTTGACACGTATTTCAATGAGTTAAAAACTATATAAAATATTAATTTTTTTTAAATTTTTTTTACAATCTAATACTTCTTACTAATAAATATTAAACCATAAAAAAATTTAATAAAAAATAATATTTTATACAATTTTTTAACACATCAAAATACGTGCGGAAAAGTAAAAAATCAAACATATTTGATAGGAGGAAGTATTATAGTTCTATTGTAGCAAAACCAGCAAGTTATTGTATATCAAATCATATGTGTACTTTTTACATTAATCTTGGGTCCACCTTAACTAATCTAATTTTTTTTTAAAATCCTAATTAATTAAGGTCTTACCTCTAATTATTATACTCCCTCCATTTTCAAATAAGTGTCTTTTTAATATTCAAGCATGTATTTTAAGGTGATAAAAATAACAAAAAATTTGGCCCAAAGCCTTTTACAATAGCTCATTTAGAAATTGTCCTAGGGTTTTGGCTTTGCTAGTAAATGTCCAAAAACATTTCATAATACCAAGTTTGCCCTTAAATTAAAACTCCCCCTCCGCCCCGTCCAATTTTTATTCACGTCGTCTGTTCATTCAAGCTTCATTCTCCTTCTCCAATGGAGGACATCTCCTCCCTCTCTCGAAGGCTCCCGAACTCGTCCTCATCACTCGATCTCCCTAGCTCTTTGATTTCGTCTCTCTTTGCCCAAAGCTACTGCGTACCTTCAATGTCCCGACTCTCCTTGGCTCCAATCACCATGTCGTTGCCCTCGACCCTTGCCATGGCCATCAACTCCGCTCCTGTTTCAGATTTCTCGATCCATTTATCCGGATCTGTTACTAGAAGGTCCGTAATTGGGCGGAGGAGACGCGTGATGAGCTGATTTGGTGGCCTTCGTTGCCTGTCTTTGAGCTCGCTTACCTTGCTTTCGACTTCCGGCGGCGATCTTGAATCCATTTATCAAGTCTTAGATCTTACAATTATATTTGTTCACTGTTAATTTTGACCTAGAATTCTACAAATCAAAGCTTTTGTGTTATGAATTTTTTATTGCGATTGAAATTGGACGATGCTTTTACTGGATTGCTATCACCCGTCCTATTTTTTATGTTTGAGCTCAGAGTTTTTCCTTTTATAGGGAGAGAGGGGAGAAAAATAGATTGTTTGAGAGAGGGGAGATGATGAGGGAGAGGGAGAAAGGGAGGGAGTTTTGCTCTCTGTCTCAATCCCCCGTATCTGCTATATGTAATTTCATTTTCTGCTATTTAATTTAGGGGAGCTTTGCTCTCTGTCATTTGCCACCAAAAAAAAGGGGAGGGTGTTGGTAAGAAAAAGCCAAGTGGATTGTGTGGGCAACACTCCAACAGTCAGCTACATATTTAAACAAAATACATTGGGTTCCTTGTATATTTTATTAGGTATACCACCTTTTCTTAGTTGTACAGTGGTTTCGAATCATGTTTTAATTTTGATTACAGTGTCAATGACCCTATTTTTATAGTGGTGATACCATTGACGATTCTATTTTTATTTTTGTTACAACGTTTATGACCCTAATTTAATTTTGGTTACAACGTCTATGACCTTCTTACCCATTCATATATTAAAGGAGAGCTGTCACCACATGTATTTTCGCTTCTCATTAGCTCCTATAGGGTTTGTGCTTCCCTTGTCCTAGGTTTTTCCTTTGGTTACAGTGTCTATGACCCTGTTTTTATTTTGGTTACAGTGTCTATGACCATGTTTTTATAACGGTGACAGTGTCTTTTACCCTTTTTTTTTTATAGTGGTGACACCTTGTTTTTATTTTGATTACAGCGTCTATGACCCTTTTTTCATAGTGATGACAATGTCTATGACCCTTTGTTTATTTTGGTTACAGTGTCTATAGGGTTTTCTTTTGATTATAGTGTCTATGACCCTTTGTTTCATAGTGGTGACAGTGTTTATGACCTTGTTTTTATTTTGGTTACATCGTCTATGACCCTCTTAGGCTCTTACCCATTCATATATTATAGGAGAACTGTCACCACATGTATTTTGGCTTCTCATTAGCCCCTATAGGGTTTGTACTTCCTTTGTCCTAGGGTTTTTCTTTGGTTACAGTGTCTATGACCCTTTTTTAATAGTGGTGACAACGTCTATGACTCTCTTACTCATTCGTATATTGGAAGGGTTTTCATTTGGTTACAGTGTCTATGACTCTTTTTTTTATAGTGGTGACAGTGTCTATGACCCTGTTTTTATAGTGATGACAGTGTCTATGAATCGGTTTTTATAGTGGTGACAGTGTCTATAACCTTATTTTTATTTTGATTACAGCGTATATAACCCTCTTACACATTCATATGTTATAGGAGAACTTCACCACATGTATTTTGACTTTTCATTAGCCCCTATCGGGTTTGTGTGATTACAGTGTCTATGACCCTGTTTTTATAGTGGTGACAGTGTATATGACCATGTTTTTATAGTGATGACAGTGTCTATGACCCTGTTTTTATTTTGGTTACAGCGTGTATGACCCTCTTACCCATTCATATATTAGATGAGAACTGTCACCACATGTATTTTGGCTTCTCATTAGCCCCTATAGGGTTTGTGTTTTCCTTGTCCTAGGGTTCTCCTTTGGTTACCGTGTCTATGACCCTGTTTTTATTTTGGTTACAATGTCTATGACCTAGTTATAGCGTCTATCACCATCAAGATAGATGTAAACGACTCAAGATTACCTACAATTGAAGAAATTAATACCTCTCTAATTTTTATAGAGATTATAACGTCATATAATGCCGGAACTATAAAGTAGGATCCATTTATATGTCTATATATCATTTATTCAGTAGTTAACTCGATCACAAATCTAAATTCAAATCAAATTAATCCTAGCTAAAACACTACAACACCTTGGATAATATATTACACTGTATAATATACTATATATCATCTTCCTAGTATATAATGCCGGAACTTGTAAAGCATCATTCCTGCCGAGTCAAAACTTGACCAAAGAAGAGCACAGCTCCAATGGTGTCTTCTTGAGTCAGAAATAAGAATGGGTGGTCAGCCACGAAGTTTACATCGGGTGGTCGGAACCGCCGACAGGCAATCAATCCAACTAGAAATGGCGGCAACTTCAGTCCATTCGTTCACCTCAATGAAGGCCTTATGGAAGATTTTATACACAATCAAATCATCCGACGACGACGAATTCACCATCTCAGTCAGTCCTCTTTCGAAGGCAAGAGCGCACCCAATACTATGAGCCGAGTTCATCGGACTCGCTGCCTCTTCTCTCTCGCCTTGCCGTTTCACTGGAGGAGGTCTAAACGCCGACCTCGAAGCCCTACCTTCCAGATCTGGGCACCTCGAGACTCCTCCGAATCTCCCTCTCGCTCTCGGTTTCCATCGGAGATCTGACCCCACCTCTGCCACTGAAAACCGCCACCACCGCTCGCCTCTCCTTGCCTTGCCGGACCTGCTGAACCCTTGGGAAGGAGCCATGGGAGCGAATCGATCGATCGATCAAATCAGTGAATTAGGAGGAGCCATGGGAGCGAGAGCGCCGTGGATTTAATTGGGAAGAAAATAACACTGTGTTTGTAACCTGGGTTTTTTAGGGGAAGGAATGGGTGGGAAATTGGAAAAGAGAAAGGAAGGAGAGGTAAGGGAAGGAATTTCACTTTCCCATCAAATTCCACCGTTTTGATGGGGTGTGAAATCCCACCAAATTGAGCAGTTACCTATCTTTGTAATCCCTTTCATTCCTCCTGATTGTCCACCCAAACACCAATTTTATTTTCCTCTCATTTCCCTTCCTAAAAATCCCACCAAATCTCATCTTCCAAACAGGGTGTAAGTGAATTAGGAGGAGGAGGAGAAGGGAGGGCAGGGGCAAAAGTGTCATTTTTGGACACTTCCCTAATTTCACCCCAAAATTGTCCTAGGTGCTAATTTTTGCCTATATTATGGACACTTATCAAATTTTTCCTAAAAATAATATAAAATATTAATTTTTTTAATAATTTTTTTGATAAACTCATACTTATTAATAATAAGTATAATATTATTAAAAAAATTAATTAAAATTTTAATATTTTATATAGTTTTTACCCTTCTAAAAATACGTGTTTGACTTAAAAAATCACTTATTTAGAAACGGATGTAGTAGTTTATTAATAAAATAATTATTAATTAGTCATTTATTTCAATCAATTATAAATTGATAAAGAAATTAGATAATGGCATTCAATATACCAAAACAACTTAGAATTTGCAAAACTAACACCCCCTAAATTTTTTGCAAAAGTAGCAAGTGACCCCAAAAAATTATACAAAATACCCGGTTCCTCAACCGACCCTTTCAAGTGGAGAGAGGGAGTATTAATTGGAGAGAGAGGGCTGCCAAATTGAGAGAAAGAGAGAGAGTGCAGAGATTGGCAGAGGAGAGAGAAGAAAAAGTGTCAAATTGAGAGAGTGTTTTGTGCAGAGATTTGCAGAGGAGAGAGAAGAAAAAGTGAAGGGAACCGTGCCACCATCATACAATATATAATAATGAATATGTGTCTCGGTCGGATTCATGAGAGTTGGCACATGAAATTCATATATTGGCACGTAAGTAAACGTTAATGGCACAACGACCGTATTGAGTGACATGTAGTTGACTGTCATGATAGACGTTAAGATAATTGTAATATTCAGACTTGGGTTTATTTGTTAGAGTCAAAAGAGTTGGCACGAGATATAATTATACTGGCACATAAATCGACGTTAGTGGCATGAAGAACATATATTGACTAGCACGTAAGTCCTATTTCTCTCTCTGTCCAGAAAATAATCTCACTTCGAATTTTTTTTTCTTTCATAAACACATATAAAGTGGGTATCTATAGATAGATAAAATTAAATTAAGTCCGAAAATAAATTTATTTTTTAATTTCAACAAATGAAAATGGTTTAAAATTAGTTTAAAATTGTTGAAATTTTTTTCCCTCCCATTGGGTGCCACTTGGCGCCTCTCCCCCCCTCTCTCTCCCCTAACCTTCCACCGGTTCTACAAATAGCAATTAATTTTACAAATATGACAAATTCCCAACTCCCTGCAAATTGTCACATGTCATAGCTACTTTTGCAAAATCACACTCAAATTAGTATATTGAAATTTGAGCAAATTAGCCTAAAGAAATACAGTAATAACTAATGAGATCTTAAAATTTTTCAAAGATTCGTCTAATCATATATTTATTTTCTCTAAATCATATTCGAATTATTAGCGAACTTTTCATACATAATTGATGGATATGAATCTCTATATCTACATAATCTATATCTATTTTGCCATTTGATTTATAGTTCTATATAACGGAGTGATTCTAGCACAAATCAAACCGGTGAAATATCTTTTGCTTTTTGGGATTGTGCCGGACATGAAGCCCCCTCTGAAATACCCCAAAGTATTTTTGGGTATTTCAGTTTTAATGAATATAAATAAATTCTCCTTACATTAAATTAGTCAAAAATAATTTGAAGTTAACGTGATTAGTGCAAATAAAATATATAACATAAAGTTTTAGAATAATTATATTAATTGACATAAAATAAAAAAGAATTGATTTAAATAGATAAAATATTTTCTCATTAGCAATATTTAATTTAGGTAATTTAAATTGAATAAAAAACAGGACTATTATTGAAATAAATAACAATTTCACAAATAATATATATATTATTTATGAGTAAATTAGAGGATAACTAATTATATATTCATATGTACTACGTATATTTATAAGTATAATATACATGTATACCGGTAAAAATATACACACATATATGTACTAAATCCCACACCAGCCATTCCGAAGTGAAGCAGCCCACAACGGCCCATCCCGAGTCTGCACGCAGAGGAGGAAGTGAAATCAGATTTTTTTTTAAAACAAAATTCTATCTTAACGAAGTGATAACTAAGGATTTTTAATCTAAGTCTTTCCAACTTAAAATCCCTATCTTTAGGGGATCCGATTATGTAAAATTGAAGAGGATATTGCAGCCTTCCATTCTATCTATCACGTTCACTCTATTTTCATCTTCATCATTCTCTGCAAACCCACAAACATCAGCCAAACATCACAAACCATCGCTATCTCCGATCACCCTCGACCATGATTCCGGTGAAACCAAGGCCGAAGATCACTACCACAGGGCTCCTCAAACACCCAGGAGGCCACCGTGCAAGCCCCGACGCAGCAGCTCACCGGAAAGACGTTCAAATCGACGTCGGAAGTTTCTGCAGAAAGTGATCGACAAGCCAACTTTTGGGAATTTCCACCACCAGCACTGTGGTTCTAAGCCATCGAATCCGACTGAATCAGAAACCTTGCAGCACCCTCTGTCAAACCCATCTTCCCTCTTCCTCATACCTGCTTCGAGGCACTCGCACGACAGCCCTGAAGTTCACTGGTGAGCAGTTTTCCTGCACAGCAGAAAAACGTGATCTTTATACGTTTTTCTCTCTTTTTCGACCCATGGCCTGTTAATTCTTATAAATCATTATTTTTCAGATTCATGCCATGCCAAGGGATCTTAGGTTCGAAATTTGGACATTTTCGAGTCCCGTTTGGGTAAGATCCACTCCGTTTCTCTCGAATTACCGTATTTTGATTAGGTGTTTGGGCTCATTCTAATCAATCTACTGTATTGAAGCAGTTGACCTTCATTTTGGCTCCTGAGATTTCCTTGGGTACAGATTTGGATTTCTTTCGGAAGAAATCAAGGGTATGTTTTCACTTTTTAAAAGTTATGGGGCCGTTTCCGTGATTTATGAAAAGTAACTAACCCCTTTTTAAATTCTGTAAAATCTCAGGTCCAATATCAAATTATTTTCCTCAACCACGAATAAGCATTTTGTCGGATTAAGGCAAGTGGTTTGGTTCAATCAGTGCACTTTTGCAAATTTCGTGCCTTTTTCGCAATTATTGTCTTTTTGTGTCTTCTATACATTCCATGCTATGAATTTGTGATAAATATGCAAGTTAGTTCAGTTTGTTGCTATTTATCAACTCCGAAATCTCACATAGCATGATAACTCGGGTAATTATAGTTTGATCCCATAATTTGAGAAAATTATATTAAATGCCCGAACTTCCTAAAAAGCATGATTTGTTCATTTTGTTTCCTTCATGCTAGTTAAGTATGGTATATTATTGGTTTTGAATATCCATGCTTGTCAGTTATATTATTTCGTGCACTTTATAAATCCAAAGGGTACATTATGCCTTTTGTGGTCACCTAGGATGTAATTGTGGATTGGTATTTATACCGTTTGTATTATTATTATTGTTGTTGTTATTATGATGTGTGTCTTAAATAATGGAAAAAGGGTAAAGTCAGGTCAAGGTTCGGTTATACCTTACTCTATAAACGTCTCATGAGATGCCCCTTCGAAATTGCAAATCTCTCGAATGGGTACATCTACCTATGGGTAGTAGGTCATCCGCCCAATATATGCGGCCGAGGCCAATATCACTTGTCCTAATGAAATGATAACGTTGATTTAAATGTATTATTATTGTTGTGTTGTATATTATTTTACTAATAGGCGACCCAGTTTCGGCGATATTATATCATATTCTTTCCGTACTCGGAATAGGATTCCTAGGGTCTTCGGACCCACATCCCACTCAAACACTCGATCCTTTTGGATCATCCCTTTTACGTTATTTTTTTTATTTAATCAAACGAGTCAGGTTCCACATATATATTAACTCCTAATTTATATTTTAGTCTACAATCACCAATACCCTTTTATGGTCAATGTTGGTGATTTGTGAAAAGTCATCAATCCATTTGTCTGAAATCATAAATGTTAAGTGTGAGAATTACTAAGAGCATCACTCGGGCTTAGGGTGTGCGGGAGGCACGGCTCATGTGATCGGCCCTAAGTAATTCTAAGATTTTAAGGGGAAAGGAAATCATGAAGAAAGACCCATGCAATAGTCTTAACATCGACAAAGTTGGTCTCGAGCTTATTCGGACGTTTTCCATAAAAGTAAGCAATTAGGGATATGCTCGGCACTTGATGTGATATGGTTATGATCGAGTTTTGATCACTTATAGTAAGTTAAACTACTATCTCATGATTTGTAAAGGAAGATATTAAGCTCTAAATCATTGATGCAAAATTTGAGAGCTAACCGAGCTTAGGAACTCCAAAAATGACCTAGCTCTAATTTTGAGCTTGATTAGGGTTTTAGCTTCATTAAAGCTTTAGCTTAGTCATTTTAGCTGCATGGTAGCTACACTCAGCTTCGTATAAATGTCACGCACATTTTATATTTTATGAGTGACCTAGCTCCACCATGCTAGCTCCGTCATGCTAGCTTGTCCTTAATTGGGCCGGTTCTTATTGGGCTTTTATTGGGCCAGCGGTTGGGGTAGTTATTGGATGGTAACCGCCCAACCACCATAACTACCATAACCACCAATAACTACCAATAACTACCCATAACCACCCAAAACTACCACCCCATTTTGCCTATAAAAGGCCTTTGCCATCCACTTGGAAAGGCATGAGTTTTTTCGATAGTTCTCTCATTCGAAAAACAAACACTTGAAACATAAACAAGGTATGTATATATACAATAATGAAATGGGATGCCACCCTTTTATTGTATAGGAAACGTTTTATCCCACAACGTTATTGTAGTGCAACCCTTTGGCATAAATAGGGGCAATAAACGTTGAAGGAAAACTCGATTTATTTGAGTGACTCGTTTGCCATTATCCAAGACATTTTATATATCTTTTTCTAAAGGGCTTAAACACTCAGTTTTGTTGCCTAAAAGAATTCGGTGGAGATTGCCTTTTTGGCCTACTCCCTCGGGATTACCTTTCAAGGTCTACCCATGAGATTACCCTTTTTGGGTCTACTCAAATTGTCTTGATTATCCGTAAGGATCTACAAGAACCGAATTTACCTTCAACCCATTAAAATAACATTACCTAAATCTAACAGTCAATGGATGGTAGACGGAGTCTTGAACATTTTACTTTCTACTGCTTGCTAGTTGTAAAAAGACTAATCGTCCGCAGGTTTAGGTAAACGGTCTTGAGGCGCTGAAGAATAAAGGAGTTCATTGTTTTTCAGTTTTATTGTGTTTTTGAATTAAGGTACAAACTTTTAGAATTTTCGGGATTTGTTTTATTCATTCCGCTGCTACTATTTGAATATTATTTCCACTGCTACTATTTCATTATTTCGGTTATTGTATTTGAACCCTTTATTTTGGGTAACTTTATTTTAGAATATTATTTTATGTTTAAGTCTTCCGCTGATTGCATATTTGCATGTTATCATCTTGTTTATGGGAGCATGGTTGCATGTCCCTATAAGCCTAAGGCGGTTACAAAGACATTAAAGTATGCGTAATTGCTGGCGCTGCAACATTCCTTCAGTGTATTAAGAAGGGGTGTTACACCCTCTCTCTCTCCTTCCTATTCACCTTGGCCAATAAGCCTTCACAACTAACAACCGCTTCGCATTTCCCCTAATTAATTCTTCGTTTTCACCTTTTTTAACATGAGACATTGAGACCTGCTATCCACATTAAAATATCCACCCCTAATACATATAAATTCAGAAGCAATGTATTCTAAAAAAATTGAGTCACGTGTCTACTAAGAAGTTATTTTTTCTACCCCACGTTCTTCTCTTAAACTGCTCAAATCCACCCTAATACTGAAGCAATCCGTTAAAAATTGAATCACTTGTCAAACCCTTAGCAACCTAAGAATTCCTCTCAGCCCATGTTCTCTTCAACCGTCGTTCTTCCTCCATCTCCTATCAAAGAGCGTTCTTCAATGGAATTCCTAAATCATTTGGATTTCGGAGCCTGGCTTTTGTATCCGCCGCCGTCGTGTTTCGGGGCTGGAATTTGGAGCATCCGCCAGCACCTGGAATTCCTAGCCTCCGTCGTTGCCCTATGTTCCGATTTGGACTCGATTTGGGGCCGCCAAGGTATGCCTTTGTTCCGATTTTGAATCGATTTAGGGTTATTTCCTGTTATTATGAGAAATTGGTCGATTTAGGGTTGAATCGATTTAGTGTTGTTTTCGATTCTGAGAAACTATTTCGATTTTGAATCGATTTAGTGTTGTTTTCGATTCTGAGAAACTGTTTTGATTTTGAATCGATTTAGGGTTGTTCGTATTATTCTAAGAAATTGGTCGTTTATGGTTTTCTCACGCAGATTGTCCGGACTCGAGTTCATAGCCGCTTCTGCCCTTGCCGATCGATTGGGAGTGATTTTCGTTGTCGCCGCCGCCTTTGGTTTCGAATTGGACTGGATTCGGGACCGCCAAGGTATGCCTTTCATCTTTGCACATCTTTCCCTTCTTCTTTATTTCTTTTAGCCAGTGAGCATTTCTCTGAAAACATTCAAAGCTTATGCCCAAATCTCGAATCTTGGAACTTGAAACTGTTTTTAATGGTTGCAGGTTCTTTTATGCATCAAGTGCTTACATTTACCTTGAATTCTAGCAATTAGAGTCTCCCAATGTGAACCTTAATGAATTCGATACACCAAGGATTTTGGAGTTCAATGCTAAATTGGAAGGTTTCACAACATTTATGGTACCTTTGGTACATGGAAAGGTAGATATTCTAACTCAATTCATCATACTATCAAAATTTTCTTCCCATTGTTATTACATTGCACTGATGTTAAACTATATGCGAGTGTTATTGATAGGTGGTAGGGGGAAGGCACTTGCTGCATTTTGTAGGTAAGTTCTTACTTCAACTCATAAGTTTGAGTCTTTGAGATGTGGGAAGACATGTTACAGACTCGGACTTTCACCTTCATTGAGGAATGTGTGGAAGGTGTGGTTAGATATTTTACTCTTTTATGCTCAATAAAGGAGAGGATAAGACTAATCTCTGTCTTTGGCCTATCTCAAGTAAAAGATCTTTGGTTTCTCTCTTAAGTAAAAGACATGTTAATCAGGTGTAACTTAGGTTGTGATGTTTTCTACTTAGAGAGTTAGAGCTGAAATATTCTAGACTAAGTTACGCTTGATTAACATGTCTTTTTTTAGCTTTTTAGCATTTATGGTCAATTTGATATGCATTTTCGGGATCATCTCCCGCCTTCCTTCTTGATCGAATGTGAGTGTGGAAACTATTTTAGACCATTAACAAACTAAAATGCTATTCGGTCAATATCCTTATATATAAATCATTAGGGGTTCGTCAATATCAACCATCTCAGCTGAAATATAGAAAGGAGTCTCTTCTTCCATCCAACCTTATCAAAGTTGTTCACAATCCTTCAACTTATGGTTCTTCTTCATTATTTTCAACCATCTCAGCTGAGAAAGATGGATTTTTACTTCGAATGATGATTTATAGGTTTTTTGCATATAGTTTAGGAGCTATTTGAGCTGCTAAATATCTTCAGTTTGGGTAGTTGTTTGGTTGATGTCTTAAGGGTTGTTTTTTGGTTGTTGTATTTGTGATTCGAGGGCTATTTTGGGTTGATTTCTTTGGGTTTGTGTTGTTTGATGAATGTTTGGAAGGTGCCGATTCCCATCTGATGTTGTTGAACCTTTTGATGCAGATTGTTGTTGGTTCTGTTGGGTTGTGAATGAAGAACATGTTGCTGGAATTTTCAACATTTTCACCTCACGAAAAAGGCTAATTTAGTGATGTTCTGGAGCAGTTCTGGTCTTGGAATTGTCTATATTTTAGGTGATGTTTCTACATAAAGTGTTGTTGAATTTTTTGTCATATGATGCAGAGCTGACTTCTTAGATAGGACTTGCATGATGATATATATAGTTATTTTGGAGTTGTTTGAGTTCACGTCTCAATGGTTGTGTTAGTTGTTTGAAGTATGTACTTCAACTACACTTGTGATCTATGAACCAATTATGTTTGGTAAGGATAATCACTTTGTATCTAATGTCTACATTCTCCTAT
Organism: Persicaria maculosa; assembly: GCA_963922045.1. Taxonomy (NCBI): domain Eukaryota; kingdom Viridiplantae; phylum Streptophyta; class Magnoliopsida; order Caryophyllales; family Polygonaceae; genus Persicaria; species Persicaria maculosa. Next base: position 22,827,626 of record OY998264.1, on the reverse strand, counting down.
GACTACACGTTCAACCTAGAATAGGAATACATGGTAATTTTCTACTCATGGAATTTTGTTTGTGGATCAAGTTGTGAACAACTTTTGTTTGATGTTTGCTAAATAATATAAAAAAGCTTTCTACTCTGGAATTTGATTTTAAGATATTTCTATTGACAGTCTTAGGCTCTAAAGTGAAACTGACAGGATGTGGTGTTATATATTATGCTTGCTATTGTGTTGTATGGCTTGACTGGACATACATTTTATTCAGCCTGATTCACAACCATGGTGTGAAATATATTATGGCGATGAAAATTAGGTTTCAATATTAAAGACAATAGGAATAACAAGTACCAAAAATTAAAAAAAAAATTAGAGGGAAAAATGGAGTAATTGGGCTCCAATTAAAATACACAAGACCTTAAAATGAGTAAAAACATAAATCATTCATTTTCTGCAGCCCATTTCACAAGCATGGTGTGAAATCTATTATGGTTATGAAAATTGATTTTCAATATTTAATACAATGGGAAAAAAAACCAAAAATATTCGATGCTCAACCTATCATATATTTAAGCCTGGAGCTTTGATAAGGGTTCCAATATATTTTCGTTGGAATTTTTTTAGGCAAAATATTTAGATAGCAATGCATAAATTGTTTACTCCATTGATGAAATTTGTGAAATTGAAGATTATAGAAGATTATAAATTGTGATTCGATGGGTTTAATCATTGCAATTAAGTATTTAATCATTGTGATTTTATGAGTTTAATGTTATGACCTCTTAAGATTTAGATTTTTTTTTCAAAATATTCAAAGAAAAATAAAAATTTACAAAAAAATTCACACCTTCAAAATATTTAAAAAAATATTCAAAATTTGCAGGGATCTCAGAAAAACGCAGTTTAACACCACGTTTCATTCATAATAAGTGATATTTGGAAGCGGAAAAAAACAAACGAAAAAATGCGGGTTTAAATCGCGTTTTATAATTAATTTTGGATAAATATTTTTAAATTTAAAAAAAAAAAAGAAAAAAGCAGTGAAACGCGACCTTAGGCCGCGTTTCATTTGTGGCTTCAACAGTGCATTTGCAGCTGCCTTTAACAAACTCCTCTTCCTTAATTAACTTTCCTTTGCTTTAATTGACTTTGTGGCATCCCTTAATTAACTTTCCTATGCCTTAATTAACTTAGTGGTTGTCATCTTCAATGAAACGCGGCCTTAGGCCGCGTTTCACTCCTTTTTTTAAAAAATTTAAAAACATAAATTGTATAAACACGGTTTCAAATCGCGTTTTACCCGAAATTAATTATAAAACGCGTTTTGAAATCGCGTTTTTTTCGTTTGTTTTTTTTACTTCCAGATATTACTTATTATATATGAATGAAACGCGGTCTCAAAACGCGTTTTTCTGAGATCCCTGCAAATTTTGAATATTTTTGTAAATATTTTGAAGGTGTGAATTTTTTTGTAAATTTTTATTTTTCTTTGAATATTTTGACAAAATATTCTAAGATTTATACTTAAACATAGAGTATCTATTTCTAATTAAGGGTCCAAGACATTACAAAAAAACACACACTAAATATCATTATTTTATTCTTTAGCTATATAGGGTTTATACATTTAAACTTCAGATATCTTTATCAAATCGGTTTATAATTTAGACCAATTTAAAAGGTGTAACATGATGTGTAATAGATAAAGTATCATAGAGGATCCAAACTCAATTTTCTTAAGCAAAAAACTATAAGGTTTCTTTTCTTTGCCATCAATTAGGACGAATGTTAGGAGAAGTGTGGAAGCGGCTGATTTACCATTCTTTGTGAAATTTGAAGTATCGATCATCCCTAAAAAAGAAAATTTCAAAGAATTAACATGACAAGAAGCATGTGCAATATGTTAGTAGAAAATTGATGTGTTGAATATTTTATTTAATACGTCAAACTCGATCGAAAATATTATGAAAATCCCGAATAAGGTTCGGGAAAAGAACTAGTTTTTTTTACAAAGGTAGCGTTAGGGTTACTTTTGAAAATTTCCATGCCAAACATTTGGGCAAACATTTTGGTGAATGAGTTACTTTTGCAAATTGCCCAATAAAAATTATAAAAAGTGAAGCTACAAAAGATTTAAACTCATGAGTTCAAGCTTCAAGGTAATAAATACTTATCTTTACCAATTAAACTGTTTTTGTAATTCGTTATTTTTTTAAATTTATTTTATCTCTAAAATTAGTAAAAATTACCAAAAAAAGGTAATTGTTGTTTGTTGGTGTTTTTTCTAAAGTAGGATGACTTCAACCACCCGAGTCTCCTAGATGTGCCAATGTTCAAATGTTAGTCTATCTACTAATCATTACTCCTTATTAGGGTATTTTTATAAAGTGATGATCAAAATACCTAGAACATTCTAATGTCTAGAATAACATATTTTTATCGACCGGATGGACTAACAAACCTACTTGCAATGAGGAGGAAAGAGTACAAGAGGAAGCCCCACACGTACAATAAAATAAAGGGTAAACCGCAGAAAACCACCCTTTATATATGCCATATTGCATATAACCACCCCTTAAATGCAAAATTACAGAAAACCACCCCTTATATAACAAATGTTTGCAAGCAACCACCCATCTCATTTATTCTTTTAGGGTTTCATTTTGATATCGATACAAAGACTAAATTACCCCTCTTTAGTTATCGAATTTATCATGAGATGCCATTGTGTTCATCCCCTATTCCCCTAAGCAATTACACCATCTACCAGCAAATTAAAAAGACAAATTTGATAAAGAAGTTTTGAGAAACACAAATTTATTTTAGAAGCCATCAAGTTACAAATCATAAACCCAATAGCCCATTTCCAATCCGTCCAATTTCAAATATTGAAACCCTAAAGCCCCAATTTCAAATTCAAGTACAATCTCTACATTATCAAATTCTGAAACTCTATACCTTCAATTTCAAACTCTAATACCCAATTTCGACAAAAATCCCGAAATAATTGGGAAAGAAAGAAAATAAAATGGAGGAAGAAATTGATAAGAGGCAACAATGGGATCTCGAGTATTTGCATTTAAGATTTTCGTTCTTCAATTCCAAGCCCGACAATGGAAGCGCCCTTCCTTCTTTATCGTTGTCTTCACTAGCTTGTTCCCCCGCAACACTGGTATCGAGATTCGAGAGTTCATCTCTCAAGTCCAAATGAAGCAAGATTATAGAAATTAGAAGTACCATGACTTTTCTCCCACTTTTCCCTTCAACCAAAGTGCCTTCCAAATCCCTCTCCATACATTGAATGTGGAATATGGTCCATCGATTCAACTATGATTTTCATTCTTATTTTAAACTTTTTTTATTTATTAAATTTACATTAAAATAAAATAGAAGTGCAAGGATATAATTGTAATATCACATATTTTAACAGAAGTTTAACGGAATAAAGAAGGTGGGTGGTTGTTTGCTAACGTTTGACATATAAAGGGTGGTTTGCTGTAATTTTGCATTTAAGGGGTAGTTATGTGCAATATGGCACATATAAAGGGCAGTTTTCTGCGGTTTATCCTAAAATAAATATCACAGGACTCCAATTTTACTCCCTCAGTTCAAGGGGCCGTTGCAGGGGATGTGGGCGGTTGGCGGCCGGCCCTTCAGCAGCGCAAAAGTTTTTATTACATTTTTGTTTATATAATTTTTTTAATTAAAAATATCATACTCATCTATCTATATCTACTAGGTGGAAAGGTCGTGCGCTGCACGACAGTGTTTGTGTTGCAGCTGTGGTTTCATGGGAAGCTAGGACGCAACTGGTGATGAAGATCCTCTTTACTTGGTTGTGCTACACTGATGTTTACTTGTGAGATGCCAAGGTAATTAAATCAGTTTCATCAGGTATTAGTTTGCATCCAAACTTTGTCGCTGCAACCAACAAATCTGTTTGGGTTCAGATCAACACCAATCATCCTCAGAGCACCAACCATATGAGTTATTTAGCACAATAATAAACCATTTTCGATAGCCTTAATACATGAAGACTAAAAATTAAACTTTAATATAGCAAGGCCACAAATTATTGAGCACAATAATAAACCATTTTCGTTAGCGCTACAAGACATAAAAGCATGTAAGTTAAAACCTAAAGGTGCAAAAACACTTGAATATTAAGACAAAATTTAAGTGATAACTGCTGACTGGAAAAAAGCAAATAAAGAGACCAAAGCCTAATATGTTCAATAAGAATCACTTGAAAATGTTAAAGATTAAATTGGATGAGAAATCTTAATCTCGCTTTCTTAAATGTAAATTTGCATTGTTTGCAATGTTGAATGGTCAATCAATATTAGAATAAGATAAATATTGGGGATTTAAGGGCTAATTATATTATAAACAAAAAGTGAGAAATCGTGAAGGTAATTTTTGTAGCCCAAACAAAACTCTCATATATACTATAAAATAATAAAATCAAAATTATTGAACAATGCATGATATCCTAATGAGTTTCATTATATTTTTAATATAAGGTTCAACCTTTCCTTTTCCATTGTTGGTAAACCTAACTACTAATCTAAGAAGAGCCCCATGTTTCAGAAAGTTTGATGAAAGAAAAGTGCTATAGGGCAGTAAAACAAATAACTCACTAATTTAAGGATCTTTAGGTAACCCTGACCTTTTTAACAGCAATTGACAAGCACCTGAAAAGAGGGAAAATTGTTCACTCTTCGATAGCTAGATATGCAAGCTGATTGAAGGGAGATAGCAAGTGTAACTAAAAATTAAGAAAAAGGGCTCTAAGTGCGAGTATGATAGCAAATGTGAGTAAGAGGACTGATTCAATCTAGTCCTTAGCACTTACCAAAGCTGCTGAGAGTGCAAAGATTGCTGGTGCGAAAGAGGGAAATGCAGAGGGGAAGAAAGAAGTTTCGGACGGGAACATTTTAAATGAAGGTGAGTGGGAAACAGTAACACAGCACAACGGGAAGACAAGAAATGCTTCTGCAGCCCATGAACAAGAAAAAAACTATGACAGTTGGGGAGTGAAAATCCTAACAAGTGAAAGGTGGTGATGTTAAAAACTATTAACAGTTGGGGAGTAAAAGGAAATTATGATACAACATCATCCAAAACAACCTAGATTCCAAAATATTTAATTCGTATCAAACGGGTGCATATAATTGTCATATATCATGTATGTATATCAGAATAATAAAAATTATTTTTTCTAGGAGCTTGTTTCAATTTAGTAGTCCTTATCTGGTTAATTAATTCACTGTGTAGACTGTAGTAGTAGCTTATAACCTACAAGCTAGCAGATTTTCATTGGCTATTGGTGATAGATTAGGCATTTTCATACTTTATATGTCATCAGTAGATTGTAATGCCAAATGGAATCCCGAGTTCTGTTAGTGTCAAATAAATGTTGTTTATTGATTGGATCCTATTATATGTTTGATTGTCTTCCAAAGTTTAAGGTGATCTAAAAGTTACCTTGATCCATAGGTCAAGCAAGCAGCGCAGTGCCCACAAAGGACAAAGAAGTAGTCTCTTGGGACCTCAAAGCATATGACACATAGCTTCTGAAGGTTCGATAATGTATAACAAAGTAGAATAAAGATATTCTAGAAGGGGGGGGTTGAATAGAGTATGCCAACTTTTCGCTGACAATCTCAGGACTTTTGAAACGCTTTCCAAACCCTTTGGGAGTAAACTCAATTCTTTCGATTGGGATACCTGAAGCACAACAATGTTATACAATTCGAAACAAGTGCGGAAATAATGGTAAAGCAATAAGTAAAGATCACGATGAATTGTTAACGAGGTTCGGCTCCTTTAAGGCTTAGTCCCCGCCTAGGGTTCTTCCACAACCCTAGGATTCAACATGCTTTATTGATTCACAAAGCTTAGGATTCTAATAGCTCACCGAGAAGCCTCTCTCCTATACAATTGTAATCTAGTCAACTCTCGTTCCCTTGGAGTCCTAGACCAATCTAGAAGAGCCCCACCTCTCTCAGCTATCTAGTACAATCCTCTTACACTCGTGAATCAATAAGCTAGTGCATACTTCCTGAGTTATATATACTCTCGAGTATAACACTCTCTCAGAATATATCCTATAAGCTCATTGTGTAACTCTCAAATGCTTTGAAACAAAAGATAAGACTCTTAACACCTAGCAGAGAGTACACGTAAAAGAAAGATTGACTTGAGGGCTGAGTGTGCGTTGTAGTTCAATGATCGTCAGTGTTCAACTCATGTACCTCTTCTCTCTTCTTCATCTCCTTTTATACTCGATCAAATCGGCGCCATTAGAAACAAGAATCTTCACCCAACGGCTACTTGAGATCATGGCTTAGGAAGGATCTTCGCAATCTTCTTTTCCGGGAAACTGCGAAGCCACAATCCACCTGATTTGATCTTCATATCTTTCAGCTTTAAGGAAGGAGATTTCTTCGAAATCTTTGTTGTGCGGTTAGTATAACATATGTATAATAATATTCAGAAACCATACATATATATAAGATAATAACTAAAATACAGGTTTTGAATTTGATCAATACAGCTTTGGCTTCAAGACCTTTGACACAAGCTTTGTGTCAAAGCCTTTGAAACCATTTCCGATTTTCATCAAGGGAGTGGAGTTATCAATCTCCCCCTTGATGAAAGACAAAACCTATGCATCCCTGTAACTTAGTCAAGCAAATATATCATATAAAAAACCGGACTAAGTACCTGCAGGGGTTAGACAAATGTTGGATCACATAAGTTCAAACCAATGATAAAATCATCCAACAAAATAAGGCAAAATAAGGTCTTCCAAGACCCTATAGTTCAAAGCGATTTAAAGTCTAACCAATCTCCCCCTTTTGTCTTTCAATAAAGGGAGGAGTATGGAAACAATCACCAAAAGTTTTGAAAACAGGGCCAGCAGTGTTGGAGAGTTAGATTAAGGGTTAGGATAGGGGTTCAGGGTTCATCGTCTTGAGCACCATCCTTGATCAGCATCTTCAACTCATTTAACAGCTTGGCCATCTCTCACATCTCAAGCATCAACTCGTGGCGCAACTCCTTGACGTCCAGGCGAACTTCCTCCAAACCCAACTCCAGGTTCTCCATGCGCTCATCGATGGCAGAGCTAGTGGGAAGAGCTTTTGAGGAAGGAGAGGCAAGGCTCCAAGTCCCTTGAGGGGTCTGAGTTATGTCGATCTTCTCAAAACTCTTGGAGTCAAATTTTCCCGTATGATGTTGTTGTTCTTCATTTTCAAAATCAATTTTAGAAGCTTTGAAGACACGGGTCAAGAGGTTTGCGACTGGGAGGGGAGTTCCTTTTCTGGCTTTTCGGGTGTGAGCAATGGATCCTAAAATGGTATTGGCCAGATCAAGATCATGGCCATTCAATATACGGTACATGAGGACCATAGCATTGTCAGTGAGGAGGGAGCCAGAGTTGATTCGAGGTAAAAGACATCTCACAATGATGTTAAAGATAATTTTGGCTTCAAGTGTGAGGGACGAGTGGGTGAGTTGTTTGGTGGTGCTGCTTGATGCTTCAGGGAGCAGGTATTTGGAGCGAGCAAGAGTAACACACTGGTCTTTTGTGGGGTTTTCAGGGGAGGGTGGACTTGGTTTGGGACGACCAAGGAGTTCAGCGAAGTCAAGGGAGTTGAACATGATTCTAACCCCTTTGACGACTGACTCTAGAGTCCAGCCTTCATCAGTGTGCTTGGCTTTGAGGTTTATGTAGAAGAGACGGATGAGTTGGGGGTAGTACTCAGATTCAAGGTTCAGCAGGGTCCATGCAGGGGTCTGGATAAGTGGAGGGGGATCGACGGCAGGCTCGGCGTTCTTTCTTCGGGCTTTTGTTGGAGCGGTCGACTTGACGGGCGCCTTAAATCTTTTAAGAGTGGCTTTCCTCGAGCGCTTGGGAGGTGGAGACGTCTTGGCTTTAGCGGCCTTGCGCTTCTTTGGGGACGGGGGAGGAGGAGGAGGAGTAGGAGAGGGAACAAGTTCCGGCTCCTCTTCCTCTTCTTCCTCAGACCCCGAGCCCTCAGCAGATTCCTCAGCCTCATCTCCCTCGGCCTCCTCGTCATCATCAACCTCGTCGTCCTCCTCAGCTTCCTCTTCCTTTGGTTCCTCTCATGTGGGAACCTCCTTCTCCGCTTCTCTCTTGGCCTCTTCCTCGACCTTTTTCTTTTCTTTCACAGCCTCTTCCTCAGCCTTTTTCTTTTTCTGGGCCTCTTCCTCGGCCTCTTTTTCACCATCTCTCTCTAGAACCTCCTCAAGATCTTCCTCTTCCTCCTCTTCCTCAACAATGATCTTTTTCTTTCCCTTAAGCTTCCCACTGAGGGGCGTCTTTTTCAAGCGCTTCATGGAACATTTGATTTCGGCAAGGGTGCTCTCAGGGATGGTGCTCGGGACAGTGGTCTCAGGGGTAGGTTCGGGTTGAGGGGAAATCACGAGGGGGATCTGACGACCTTTGGAGGTAGCGCCAAGGCTTTTGGGGGTGGAGGTTTTCTTGGATTTGGGTGCCATGGATACGAATGGTAAAAATTTCAGAGAAAGGTTGAAGAAGATGGTTTAAAGGTCTGAGAGATTCGGTAGGCTCTGAAGATGTGAATAGTGGGGGTAAAGATTGTGTGGTTTAAAAAGGAAGCGGGTGAGGTAAGTTGATGGGACAAGATGGTAGTTTCCAAGGTAATAACTCTAACTCATCATAACAACTGCCATATTTTCAAAATCAGACTTACCAAAACAATTTCAAAATTTAAACAAAGAGTCGTTCGAATCTTAATGATTAAGGCAAGATGTTTATCCGATTTAAATAATTTCCACAAAAAAAAATAATCGGATAAAATGCAATAAAAAAGATTTTCCCGAATAGGTAACAATAAAGTAAAGATATTTAAAATTCCTTTTTAAAAAATATTTGATCAAATATCTAAAAAGATGCCAACCAAATATATGATCCGTTATATGTGCTCTACTGTTCAGTTCACAACCTTTGAAATGAGGTTCAAAGGTCTTGACACTGAGTAGAAGTTTTCTTTCGTAAAGGGAAAGCTCCCCCTATGAAAGTGCATCCCTGTTAAGCATTCCGATTTCTCGTCTAATGAAGGTGAACATGTCCTCTGCCAATGGCTTAGTAAAAATTTCAGCCCATTGATAATCAGTTGATATAAATTATATTGACACATCACCTTTTTCGACATGGTCTCTAATGAAATGATGCCTCACATCAATATGTTTGGTCCTTGAATGCTGAACGGGATTCTTTGTAATGGAGATGGCACTTGTGTTATCACACTTAATGGGAATCTCTTTGAGATCGATGCCAAGATCTCTCATTTGTTGAGCTATCCAAAGGATTTGGGAGCAACATGCTCCAGCAGCTATGTATTCGGCTTCGGCAGTGGAAAGAGCAACTGAGTTTTGTTTCTTTGAGTGCCAACTAATCAAGGATGCCCCTAAGAATTGGCAACATCCCGACGTGCTCTTCCTATCCACCTTATAGCCTGCAAAGTCTGCATCAGAATACCCTTTTAGTGTAAAATCTCTTTGCTTCGGGTACCACAAGCCAAGCTCCTTGGTGCCATTTAGATATCGAAAGATCCTCTTCACAGCCACGAGGTGAGATTCTTTAGGGTCAGCTTGAAACCTAGCACAGGTGCAAACACTAAACATGATGTCAGGTCTACTAGCAGTAAGATATAATAAAGATCCAATCATCCCTCGATACTCCTTTTGATTGACACTCTTCCCGGTCTTGTCTTGATCTAAGGACAAGGTTGAGCTCATGGGTGTCTTGGCTGCTTTGGATTGATCCATCTTAAACTTCTTCAAGAGATCCTTAGTATACTTGCTTTGGTTGACAAAGATCCCTCTCTTAGATTGATGAACTTGCAACCCCAAAAAGAAGTTGAGTTCTCCCATTAAGCTCATCTCAAATTCACTGCACATTATATCGGAAAATTCCTTGCATAAAGATGTGTTAGTATCACCAAACAATATATCATCAACATATATTTGGATAACCAATATGTCCTTTCCTTTGGTCTTGATGAAAAGAGTCTTGTCGATCAACCCCTTTTTAAAATCATTTTCTAAAAGATATTTTGACAAGCGCTCATACCAAGCTCTTGGGGCTTGTTTCAAACCATATAGCGCTTTGTCTAGTTTGTAAACATGATTAGGAAATTCCGAACTTTCAAAACCTGGGGGTTGAGCCACATAAACTTCTTCTTCTAAGAAACCATTAAGAAATGTACACTTGCCATCCATTTGATATAATTTTATGCCCATAAAAGATGCAAATGCTAATAAAATACGAATGGCTTCAAGCCTAGCTACGGGAGCAAAAGTCTCCTCGTAGTCGATACCTTCTTCTTGATTGTAGCCTTGAGCAACAAGCCTTGCTTTGTTCCTCACGACCTTACCGTTCTCATCCAGCTTGTTTCGAAATACCCAATGTGTGCCAATGACTGATTGATGCTTTGGCCTAGGCTTCAAGGTCTAGACTTTGTTCCTTTCAAATTCGTTAAGCTCACTTTGCATAGCAATGATCCAGTCTGGCTCTTGAAGGGCCTCATCCACCTTCTTTGGTTCTACAAGTGAAACAAAAGCGTGAAAAGCACATAGATCTTTAAGTTTAGAACGAGTTTGAACACTAGATGTAGGGTCAGAGATGATATCCTGTAATGAGTGTGGCGATGAGTATTTGAACTTTCTCTTGCTAGTCTCAGCTCCATGGTTCGTCACATCAACAGGATTTGTTTGAGATCCATCTGACTCCATGGATACATTATGCTCAGTTACTACAATATCTGACGTCTCAATAGCTTTGGACTGATTGTCAAGGGCTTTGGACTGAGCTTCAAGACCTTGAGCCAACTCCTCAATGTTAAGAATCTGATCCTGCATGTTCCTCTTCTCTGTGTTCTTAGTAGCAATATCAACACCATCCTCATTCTCTGTATGGCTGTTAAGATCTAAATCTGCAACACTTTCACTTAAAGAACCGTAATTGCATTCATCAAATATAACATGAATACTTTCCTCAACCATCTTGGTCCTTTTGTTGAAGATTCTATATGCTTTGCTACTTGTGGAGTAGCCAAGAAATATACCTTCATCACTACGCGCATCAAATTTCCCAAGGTTATCTTTTCCATTGTTATGAACAAAAAAAGTACAGCCAAAGGGTTTCAAATACGATATAAGGGGTTTGCGGCCTTTGAAAAGTTCATAAGGAGTTTTCTTTAAGATGGAACGAATAAGACAACGATTCAAAATATAGTTAGCTGTGTTAACAGCTTCAGCCCAATAGGTTTTAGGTAGTGCATTTTCTAAAAGCATAGTCCTGGCCATGTCCTCTAGGGTGCGGTTCTTTCGTTCCGCAACCCCATTATGTTGAGGTGTCCTAGAAGCAGAAAAATTATGGGAGATGCCATATTTAGCATAAAACAAATCAAACTGAAGTTGATCAAACTCCCTACCATGATCACTTCGAATTGACACTATGGGCTCGTTTCTTAAAGTTTGCAACTCCTTACAAAGTTTTGAAAACTCAAATAAAGCCTCTGATTTTTCTTTTAGAAATGCAACCCAAGTATATCTCGAAAAATCATCAACAACAACAAGCATGTACTTTTTACCATTGGGAGATTTGACTCGCAAAGGACCACATAAATCCATATGTAAAAGTTCAAGGGGTCTAGAAGTACTTACAACCTTTTTGGGTTTGAAAGAGCTACGTGTTTGTTTACCTCGTGTGCATGCTTTGCACATCTCAATACCTTTGAAGTCCATCTCAGGTAGTCCTCTTACAAGCCCTTTGGACACAAGCTTTTGTAGTGTATGTGGGCTTACATGACCGAGTCTCCTGTGCCAGAGCTTTGGATCGTCCGTCAAAGCCTTTAGGCAGGTTAAGCTTCCTTGTGCCACTTGCTCAGCATTCACGGCATAGATGTTGTTATAACGATAGGCAATTAGAACTATTTCACCTATATCTTCTCTGCGCACTAAACATCTTTTCTTGTTAAATCCAACATCATTACCATTATCACATAATTGAGAAACACTAAGCAAATTATAATTCAAACCATCAACAAGATAAACATTTTTAATACTGTGGTTAGGATCACTCCCAACACTACCGATACCAACGATGTCAAACTTTCCTTTGTCACCAAGATTGATTATTCCAGTGGATTGCTTCTTTAGTTCATGGAAGAGAGACCTCTTCCCACTCATATGTCTAGAGCATCCACTATCAATAATCCATTTTTGCTCTTTCACCTTGGTGATCTCCTGCAAAACAAAAATCAACCTTTGTGGCTAGACCAATAAGGAAATTTAGATCCTTTATTGGGATAAACCATATTTGGTAAAATAGTGCCTTTGGGGACCCAAACTTGCGTTATCCATTCTTTTCTCAAGTGAACAGGAAATGTATTGCGAATAATATGAGGATCATTTCTTCTATAGGGGCAGGTCTCTCTTACATGTCCCTTTCTTGCACAGTGGTGACATATAGGAGAGGTTCTGCTTCCTTTTGCCTTTACAAAAGTGGTAATGTGTTGCTTCTTTAAAAACCTCGGGTTGTAGCCAATACCACTTTTGTTTAGAGAACTTTGTTGCTCACCCAACATCCTATATCAAGAGTGCCCTTGGACTTGGTAAAACTTATGATGGTTGTCTGTTGGTCTTGAATCTTCTTAATCAGGGAGATCTTCTCGCTCTCTAAGTCATGATGTTCACTTCTTAGAGACGAGAAATCTTGCTTGAGTTCAGATTTTTCTGAGTCAAGAGTCTTGACTTTAATGTCAAGACCCGAATAAGAGGTTTCAAGACTTTTGACCCTCATTGACAGTTCCTCAATAGTTCTTTCCTGGTCCATCGTTTTCTTAATAAGAGTGTTGGTTTGGGCAATAAGCTTCTCTTCATTGGCAATCATGTTAGAAAGGAATTCCGATAGTACCTCTTTTGGACTTGCCATAAGTTCTCTTACAGTTACCTCGAGTTTCTCATCGTGGGATTCATCTCCTGAGGCCATAAGACAAATGTTGGCCTTCTCATCATCGGAGTCTGAGTCACCCGAGTCAGAATCACTCCAAGCAGCCACCGTGGCTTTCTTTTTCCATCTATCACCTTTCTTGAACTGGCTCTTCTTCTTTTGAGGGCAATCTTTCACTAGATGGTCTGTTTCACCACATTCAAAACAAGACAAAGGTTTAGTCTTCTTGTCATATTTGTTGTATTGAGACTTACCTCGAAATTTAGAAGACTCTGATCCATCTTTGTTGTTGAATTGCTTCTTCATCTTGAGGATTCGAGAAAGACCCCTTGTAATGAGAGCAAAGGGATCATCCTCATCATCATCCTCATCTTCAGAATCAGACACATCTTTGGGCTCATCCTTCTTAGACTTGAGTGCCAAGTTCTTAGTGCTTGTTGGGATTTCTCCATCGTCTTCATTGAGAATCATCTCATGTGTGATCAACTTCCCAAGCAAGTCATCAAGGGGTAGAGTGGTGAGATTTTGGGCTTCCTCTATGGCTGTCACTTTAGAGCCCCATTTGTCTTTTGGGAGGCACCTCAATATCTTCCTTACTTTCCCAATATTCTCAAAGGTCTTGCCGAGAGAGTCAAGTTTGTTCGAGATTTCCGTGAATCGTGTGAACATAGCCTTAATAGACTCATCAGGCTTCATTTTGAAAAGTTCATACTTTCGAAGGAAGATACTGATTTTGGCGTCCTTCACTTGATTGGTTCCTTCGTAGGTGACAACTAACTTGTCCCAAATCTCTTTAGCCGACCTACAAGATGAAATACGGTTAAACTCATCAGTACTAAGACCACAATATAATAAGTTAATGGCCTTATAGTTCTTGGAAACGAGTTCAAGATCCGTTTGGATGTATTCGTTCTCAGTCTTCGCGACTTTGCTTCCATTAGGTCCGTCTTTCACAGGAATCTTTGGACCATTCTTTATAATGTTCCAAAGTTCCAGATCTTGATCTATAATGAACATTTTCATCAAGGACCTCCAGTGGACAAAGTTGTTTCCCACAAAGAGCGGTGGTTTATTGGTAGACCTCCCTTGTGCAAATCCTCCGCTTGCTTTACCAGACATGATCAAAACTCACAAGATTGTTAGATCAAAAGCAGTGAGTAAGGCTCTGATACCAATTGAAGGTTGGATAATGTATAACAAAGAAGAATAAAGATACTCTAGAAGGGGGGGTTGAATAGAGTATGCCAACTTTTCGCTGCCAATCTCAAGACTTTTGAAACGCTTTCCAAACCCTTTGGGAGTAAACTCAATTCTTTCGATTGGGATACCTGAAGCACAACAAAGTTATACAATTCGAAACAAGTGCGGAAATAATGGTAAAGCAATAAGTAAATAACACGATGAATTGTTAACGAGATTCGGCTCCTTTAAGGCTTAGTCCCCGCCTAGGGTTTTTCCACAACCCTAGGATTCAACATGCTTTATTGATTCACAAAGCTTAGGATTCTAATAGCTCACCGAGAAGCCTCTCTCCTATACAATTGTAATCTAGTCAACTCTCGTTCCCTTGGAGTCCTAGACCAATCTAGAAGAGCCCCACCTCTCTCAGCTATCTAGTACAATCCTCTTACACTCGTGAATCAATAACCTAGTGCACACTTCCTGAGTTATATATACTCTCGAGTATAACACTCTCTCAAAATATATCCTATAAGCTCACTGTGTAACTCTCAAATGCTTTGAAATAAAAGATAAGACTCTTAACACCTAGCAGAGAGTACACGTAGAAGAAAGATTGACTTGAGGGCTGAGTGTGCATTGTAGTTCAATGATCGTCAGTGTTCAACTCATGTACCTCTTCTCTCTTCTTCATCTCCTTTTATACTCGATCAAATCGGCGCCATTAGAAACAAGAATCTTCACCCAACGGCTACTTGAGATCATGGCTTAGGAAGGATCTTCGCAATCTTCTTTTCCGGGAAACTGCGAAGCCACAATCCACCTGATTTGATCTTCATATCTTTCAGCTTTAAGGAAGGAGATTTCTTCGAAAGCTTTGCCGTATGGTTAGTATAACATATGTATAATAATATTCGGAAACCATACATATATATAAGATAATAACTAAAATACAGGTTTGAATTTCATCAATACAGTTTTGGCTTCAAGACCTTTGACACAAGCTTTGTGTCAATGCCTTTGAAACAATTTCCGATTTTCATCAAGGGAGTGGAGTTATCAGCTTCCGTGGATTATTGCTGTTCTCTCCTTCCTCAGGTTGCGTTCCTTTTTCCGTGAACAACTCTCCCAAGTCCTGCTCAATGGCTACGGATAAGTGATATCCTAATGCTAAATTGCTACCTGCTCGAAGAAAGTATGTGACCCATATAGGACCGTTTGACAATCTGATGTACCAACCATCGTCATAATTAAGCTGTGAAAAACAACAAACAATGGGTTTGTAAAGTGCACAAAAATTACCAAATGTGAAGAATTGAAGGTGAAAAGATTAGGCATCAGTGAAGTTATTTGTTTTAACCTGTTCTAGGCCCGGGGAAGTAAGGACAACATCCTTTGACTTAAAAAGCATTCACGAGAAGCAGCAAAGTTGATTATACATAGAACATCTGAAATAGGCACCGGTGGTGTCAAAGAGAAGAGCCTTTAGTGTGAAATTCAGTTTAAGTTGAGAAGGAAACAGAAAATCATCGTCATGAATCCGTCAAGACAACATTGAGTACAACATGATGAAGATTATTTTAGAATGTTTCCATCTACTAAATCATGAAAAGTAGGACAAAAACATTTATCTTGTACCTCCACTGCATTTAAAATTTCCCATTGCAATGTAGTAAGTAGTAGACTGGGTGATATGCTGCTCAATCCTACCACTTTCTGTTGAGCATTTAGAATCGTTGATGATTCTGAACAAGTTTATACTTTGATTAAATTTTGAGTAAATGGTGATGTGGATGGCATTACCATGGATAATGTTCCACGAGAGTGTTGTGTTAGGATAAGATGGGTCCTCTTTCTATTCAATGAGGCTATCTTGGCTTACAGAATACGATGGAGTTTTTGTCAGCTCACCATGCCTAGGAGAACTGCTAATATGGCAAGATTGGATATAAAGAGTAGTATCACTAACTATTTTAGTGAGGGGGATAAAGTTAATCCATACAAACCGAGGTAGATCCCTAATTAAGAGGCTCTTAGATATTTTCATCTAGTTAGCAAAAACTAAAACTGCATAAGTAGAAAAAAGCATTTAAAGCGATGTGTTCATCTAAGATATCCGAGACAGATAAGATGAATGCAACTGCAAGGAAACTGAGGAATACCATGAGCAATAATAAGAGAGATAGGGAATAAACTTGGGTACTTCACATCATATGAAATGTCCACTTTGGATCCTGAATTTAAGTAAAAGATCAACTCCTGCAATCACCATGTAAAAACATCAAAAGAAAACGACAAGTTATATGGATGAATTTTATTGCATGTGTTCCAACTGATATTCAAAACTATTGTAGACAAATGTAAGGGTGGCTAAATGAAACATCCAGATAGGCTTGGTACGGTATTGAGTATAGGCTTGGTACGGTATTGAGTATTTATCTAATAAATCTAGCAATCTTGAACTACCAGTAATTTTTAGAGCCTCGATATGAGTCCCGGAGCTCTATCTGAGCTCATCCCTGTGCAATTTAATTAAATCCATTGTATCTCCTGGTTGCTCAGAAGTAGGCTAGGAAGAGAAGATTGCATTTCATTCCAAGTTCTAATGTGAGACAGGAAAGTAGCCATAAAATTAACCAATTGAACAATTAAATGAACTTGTTCTTGTAGATAGGAAGATATATAACCATGGCTTAAGAGATTATCTTAACGTTATCAAGACTAACAAGCCTGCTTAACAATTCTGTGTGATTTTGGGTGATATGGAGAAAGTGCAAGTTATTTTGACAAAATTTGAAGGATGTTATTCAAACTCAATGCTCTTTTTGCCCATTAGAACTGATTTACACTAACAAAATACCTACAAATGCCATATATTTTTCTTTATTTAGTTGATATCTTTCCTTATTAGTACCTGCAAAGATGAGAATTCGTTAATCCAAACAAAACCAACAGACATCAACTGATTTTGTGCCCAGGCCTCCCAACTCGCCCCATGCTCAATCAGTTTGCACGGAAATGGCAATTAAGGTAACACTATAACATGGCTGCTAATTAAAAGGAAAAGGCCATTTATCCAAGAAAAAGAAAAGCCCAAACATAAAGGAAGATGAAGTTACCATCCCTACGATTAAAAAAAAAACTAACAAGTAACAAGAAAACAAACATGAGAAATTTTAAGATTATGATGAAATGGAAACTAATGAATGAATAGAAGGGAATGCATGAAAGATTATTGTGAAAAAGTGATGCAGGTTTATGACCAAGCTAATGTTTTAAAAAAAAGGATAAAACAGTTAATACCCAACTGTAAAAAAAATAAAAAAAAAGAAATTCATGTATGCCAAGTCATCCATTTACATATCAAAATAAAATAAGCAGTTAAAACTACGCTATATCTAAGGGTGCATGAATGAAAGAGAAATTTGAATTGACTCCCAAATATAGGTGAAAAATCATGAATATGATTGAAAACTACATGCCAAAATTCATAGAATTATATACAAAACTCATTTTTTAGAACATTATAAAAGCTAAATGTCATATACAGTTTTTCAGATTTGATGTTGCAAGCTTAAATCATCATTTCTCCTTCAATACTTGGCCAAATGCAACCATTCAAAGCCTAAAATGCTCTAAATTGAAGCTAGTTTCTAGAAATCTAAGCTATCAGCAGCAAAAGGTGAGCAGCTATTTTTTACTTGTATATAACTGGTCTGCCCAAGGCATAAGAAACTAAAAATTCGAGATTATGCAGGATTAAACCAGCATTCTTAAGACAAAAGAGTTGGGCGGAAAATGAAATCCATTAACTTGAGAAGATGATAAATCAAGATAAACTAAATCTAAGACCACCTGCCGGACAGAGTGACAATATCAACCGGTGGTAAACAATTATAATTGAATCAAAGATGACTTAAATTATCGAAATTGAGCAATAACACAACGATGAATATTTGACCTAAATCTTTTAAACTACAACCGACAAAATAGAGATGAAAGAAAGTGGTGATAAATCAAAGGAGGTTACCTGGTTGACAAAGCAGGCAAAATTGGAGAGCATGACTGAGATGGGGTAGCCGAGCATAGGGGCAAAACACACCAATCTGCAAAAAATCAATTGAAACCCTAATATGTAATTTAATGGCGGAGAAAGAATAAAAGTATAACACAAAGGGTATGAATTGTAGAGATTTGAATAGAAATCAATTTCCATTACCTAGGACGGATCAAACAAGATTGATCAGGAGGCGAGAATTGATGATTCAAGATTTCTTCCGCAGACTGAGACCAAACAGAGACGACGTCGAGGGAGTTGAAGGAAGTTGGTTGATCCGTGCTCAAATATGATAACCTATAAATCAAACAACAAATGAGGAAAACCTGTGAAAAATAGTAGGAGGAGAAGGTCAAAATGCAAATAAATAAAATAAAACAATAACATCTAATGAGTGCAAACCATCAACACAAATAAAGAGACAATGAAGGGACTACCTAAGTTCATTACAAAATGAGTACAGGGAGAACACCAATAAAAATACAGCAAAGAAGAGTCATGCGAGTGAGATATTTGACAAAACCCAAAAACCAAAAAACAGCTCAAAATAAAACAGGAAAAGAAGGTCATTTACATCTAATAAAAACTCAAATAAACAAAGCAACTGCAACATAAGAAGAATCAAATAAACATAGAAATTCAAAAGGCGGAGAAATCGAGAAGAGTTCAAGAATGAACAGATGCGAAGGACAAAATCGGAGACAAATGAATGGGTGAAAAACACCAAATTACATACCAAATAATTATGGTTTGAATTGAATGGCAAACTAAGTTTGTAGAGCATAAACAAGTTTCCTAAAAGGGCTAAGGCTACCTTGATGCCCTTGATTTCAAACTAATATATTTATTGTGTACTTTGTTAACAAAAAAAAAACATTGAAAACAAAAGGTAATGATTTTATACATTTCATTTACAAACTACGGGAGAGTGATCATTGAGCCCATAGTTGAAACAAGGAACATCATGAATGATTTTTAATTCAACAATAACCTTTGAATAAAATATCAAACAGTTGTCTCTGGTTGCATAGACTTGTAGCTACATTAAGTTAATAAGATAAGCATACATGTCAATTAAAAAGAAAAAGGAATAATAATCTAAATACACACTCCTAAAACATTCCTTAGTTGATAATTCTTTTATTTTATCTCCAAAACTCCAACTATTGATCATTGGGAGCTGTAATTAGTGTAAATAATTGACATATTTCAACTTCCTTGATCAAATGTGATATCAAAATTCATCAGATGAAGATACTGAACCACTTATGGAGCACAATGAGGGGGGTAAAAGGGAAAGCAATTTTCCAGAAAATTTGCAGATTCAACAGGGACTTTTCTGTTTCTGTTGTATGCATCTTTCTATCAGATTGGTCAAATAGCATGTTCAAAATAGGAAAGGAAATTCCACTGTTTTTAGGTTTGTGGTTGCTTTATCTTCAGAATTTTAGAACAAGGCATTTGATTCGACAATCCTTTCACGAAATTTCCCCTCTAATCTTATGTATTTTTCAAGCAATTAGCGCTTGATCAAACAAAAATCATTTGATAAAGGGCGCACCTTAATTAGGGTTTGAATCTACATGCAAAGATGAATAATGAATAATAATCAACGAGAAATTAGCAAGGCATACACCATAGGGTTTGGAGGCAAACCGAAAATCGGAGAGGTATGCAATGACAGCCGCAACAATGGCGGCAATTCTACCATGAAGGCGACGCTGGTGAGGAAGATTTTCTGATGGGAGGGGAGAAATCGTAAATTGCTCCGGTAAAAGTGGCGATAGTTGCAATAATGACGGAAAAATTAACCGCGATGAGAAAAGAGAAGTCCGAATTGTCGTCGGTCGCAGATCACGGGATTGTATCGTCGACCGTTGGAGAAAGAGTGGAAGAGACGGCGAGGCGACGCACTGGAAGAAGAAAGAAAAAGAGAAAAAATTCAAGGAAAGAGACTTACTCAAGGACTGAAACGCCCCCATAAACAAAAAAATAAACATTTTTAAAGTCAAACTCTTGGAGGTAACATTGGAAAGAGGACAACAAGCAATCTGGGCCATCCAAAGTTTTATAACATTTCAATCGGACGGTTCAGATTGACCCAGAGAATTTAGTAAAAGCAAGAGGAATTGCTGACCGTAGATAATTTTAACAGTAACGGTCCAGATTAAACTCCCCCCACACATTTATAGTAGTAGAGATATAAAATCTTAAAATTTTGTGTCTCTATTTAAACTAATCAAAATATTTTCTTTTTATTATTTTTTTCTTATTCTTTATACTCTGTATCTCTTTAAAATAAGAAAAAATTTGGTGAGATGTCCATTTGGAATGTAAAATTAGGTAAATGTCCATTTTTATTTTGTAATTAAGGAAAGGTCCATAATTTTTCATAATACCCAAAATACCCCTCTTTTAATTTTTATTCATTGCTCTTCTATTTAATCCTCTCTCTTGTTCCTCTGTGAGTATCCCTCCCTCCGTCCGTTCCAAATTGACCGCCTCTTCTCTCAGATCTACACCTTCTTCCGCCACCGCCGCTCCCACGTCTGGTTCTGCGTCCAAATTGACCGCCTCTTCTCTCAGATCTACACCTTCTTCCGCCACCGCCGCTCCCACGTCTGGTTCTGCGTCCAAATTGACCGCCTCTCCTCCAAGCCCTCCATCCTCCTCGAGCTCTCCATCTCCTCGTCGGGCGTGGATATGTCTCCTCCAAGGTTTGATTTCACCGTTCATCCTCTTTTCTGTTTCGAATTCGTTCATCTAATTATTTGCACTTGATTGTCGATTTCGGTTCATAGACTTCCTTCCTATTTTGCCATGATAGGCTTTCATCAACCTCCTCTCGCGTCTTCTTTGTGATTTGCGAATTATCGAAGCAGCTTTCACCAGGAGGTAGCACTAAAGTATAATTCACTGTAATCTGCAGGTGTTAATGTTTGGATCTTGTAGATTTAGGTGTTGTAATGGTGCTGATTTCGATCGAAGATGCGATATTCCCTTTATTTAAAAGTTGTTTGCTGGTGGCTTTTTTACCGTTGCTTTTGAGTGGTATGTGATGGATTGGTTGTTGAGTTTTTTGGTGGTTCTTTGTTGTTTATATGATCTAATTGCAACGGATGATGGTAATTTTGTTCTTATAAATTGAAATTCTGAGCTTTGATGGCTTTACTTATAGTGTTAAGAGGTTGAATTGGATTTCTAACAACCTGATTGGTTGAAGTGGATTATAATGTTTCTTAGTTTTCATCTTTGGTGCAATTGAAAAAGTCATGTTCTTTTGGTAATACAATTATATAAGGAGTATTGACAGAAAAATGGATAGTCTCTTTGGGATTGCACCAAAGATAAAACTAATTTGCATATTGATTCCTGATTTGGTTTGAAATTCTCAAAATGTCTGATCTTTCTTCATGAATTAGCAAATTTGCATGTTTGCCTGTTGTGCAATTAATCTTCCACCCTAATTGTGATCCCTGATTTCAAATTCACTGTTTTATTTTTCCCTTTCGAAACAAAGCTCAGTCATACCTCAAATTGGGTTACACTTGGTTGAATATGAAATTAGAAAATGGGAAATTCTGCAGGGTGAGTATGAAATTTTTGTAAATTTGGCGTAGTTCCCAGGTTTGATCATCTTTGTTTTTAGATATCCATTTCTCTAAACTAGCTTCTGGGAAGGGTTCGAAGAGTGGTATCACTGTTGGTGACAGTGATCTCGTAAAGAAAAAAAAACTCTAAAAACAAATTTGTCACTGTCACCAAAAAAAGTTGTCAAACAAAGCTGTCACAAAAAAAAAAGTTGTTACCACATGTGTCACCAACAGTGTCACCACTGCAAAGGTGATGACAGTGACCCCGTAAAAAAAAGATCACGACATGATTCATCTAATTAAATTACTAGTCAAATTTTTATTTGGTGACACTATTTTGGTGACAATTTCAAGTGAGAGAAACTAGTCAAATTTTTATTTGGTGACAATGTTCCAACTATTTTAGTGACAATTTCAGGTGAGAGAAACTAGTCAAATTTTTATTTGGTGACAATGTTTTGTAGATGGTGAAAATAGGTTGGTGACACTATTTTGGTGACAATTTCAGGTGAGAGAAACTAGTCAAACTTTTAAATTTTTATTTGGTGACAATATTTTGATTATAGATAATGTGGCGGTGACATTTATTGTCATGTTCACGTATTTTTGTTAGCATTAATGGTTCAACATTTTAAAATATGGGTTGATAATAATACCTTGCTGATATATAATGTTACGATGATAATTTTTTAAGGTTACAATATCATGGTGACAATATATTATCATCAACCTCGTCACTAACAACTGTCACCAACAACAATCACGAGGAAAATAATCTATTAGCAGAAAAAAATCATTTGTCACCGAGAAAAAGTGATATTGGCAACTGTCACCAGAAGAAAATCAATAGTAAAAAAATGTATGTCGCCAGAAATTTAAAAAAATCAATTGTCACCGGAAAAAAATTCCCCTAAATGTCACTAGAAAAAAATAAAATGTCACCAAAAAAATCAATTGTCACCAGAAAAAAATTCCCCTAAATGTCACTAGAAAAAAATAAAATGTCACCAAAAAAATCAATTGTCACCAGAAAAAAAATTCCCCTAAATGTCACTAGAAAAAAATAAAATGTCATCAAAAAAGTCAGTTGTCACCAAAATAACTGTCACCAAAAAACTGTCACCAAATGCAGGCGTTGACCGAAATGGTCAATGTTGACCAGTCAATGTTAAAATTAAAAATGGTCAAGGGGGAAGGAGGAAGGGTTAGGGATGGGAATGAGGGGTATTTTTGGAAAAAATGGACATTTACTTAATTTTGTAAAAAAATGGACATTTACTTAATATTCATATCTAAAATGGACATTCACCAAATTGAACCTTAAAATAATCATATTTTTTCCTTTTATTTTTAATCCATTTATTACTAACCAATATATATATATATATATATATATATATATATATATATATATATATATATATATATATATATATATATATATATATATATAAACTCTTAAAATAAAACACGATGATGTGTCATCAATACCTTGATTTTAGCTATTTAAATCAATCACAATTTTTCCTTTTATTATTTTTTCTTATTCCCCATATCTCTTTGAACCAATCATAATTTTTCTTTTATTTTTAACTCATTTACTAACCAATGTTCTTCATTCAAAACACATAATTACAGAGTTAATCTTATATGATGATGTGTCATAATTACGCAAAAACTATACTATTAAATTATAATTTATGATTTTTTACATCTACCTAAAAAAATCATTCGAAATAGAATTCACCCTTCTATGAAATCTTGCGATCGTCATTAACTCCATTTACTTGTATTTTTCAATTACTTTTTCTGTTTGATAAATTATGACGTTTACTATTCGATCATACACATTATTTTTTATTATGATAAACTTATATAAAAAAAATTGTTTGTTAATAATAAATAACATATTTATACACGTTTTTTAAGGATGATATTTTAACAAATAGAGTATTATATTATAGTGAGCAAATTCTACTTGACATCCTTAAATCGAGAGCATACCCTACTACTTCAGCACTAGTACGTACACACTTGACACTCCCATAGCTGAGGAAATCAAAGGCGGTGAATGGAAGACCCAGGAATGGAGCCACCATCAAAACCACCACCGGAGTCGGACTCGGAGTCTGAGTCGTGGGACGACTACGAGTGCTCGACGACGATCAAGGAGGTGGAGGTGACGGTCCCGAAGACGGACGATCCAGGCATGCCGGTGATGACCTTCAGGGCGTGGGTCCTCGGGGTGGGGTCGTGCGTGGTGCTGTCGTTCGTGAACCAGTTCATGTGGTACCGGAAGAACCCGATGTCGGTGAGCTCAGTAGCGGCGCAGATAGCGGTGGTACCCATGGGGCACCTCATGGCCAGGGCCCTACCCACGGGGCCCTTGTTAAAGGGGACCAGGTGCGAGTTTAGCCTGAACCCGGGGCCCTTTAACATCAAGGAGCACGTGTTGATCACCATCTTCGCCAATTCCGGCGCCGGCACCGTTTATGCCACTCATATCCTCAGCTCCGTCAAGCTCCTCTATAGGAGGGACCTCCCTTTTATCCCTGCTGCCATTGTCATGCTCACCACTCAGGTCTCTCTCTCTTCCTTCAACTTCAACTTCGATTTCAGTTGCGATTGCAATTGCAAGCAAACCGGTGGTTAAATAATCTTATTGAAGAAAGTAGGATGTTATGTACGATCCGATCCCACCTTCAATTCTAACGATCCTACAAAATTTGAATTTCAATATATTTGATCAGTCTACATTTTATATATAGTTTATTTTTGAAATGTTATAACCTTAAAAGGGTATTTTCTTTCTTACTTACTTCCTGCAATTGCAATTTGAATCTCGATTTCAATTGCAATCAAATCGGTGCTTAAAATCTCAATTCGATTCTACGATTTTCAACTATTTAGAAATGATAGAACAATTCCGATCTTATGTAAAATCTTATTGAAAATAGGATCTTACAATCTGAAAATAATCTAAGCATAAAAATGGTAGAATGTTATGCATGATCTCAACCCAATTCTAACCATCCCCAACATTTTTATTTTAACTTTTAAGGAATTTTAAATGTTTTCACTTTATATATAAGAAATTTTCAATATACTTGGTCAGTCTACATTATATTTAGTTTATTTGTAAAATTCATCCATATGGTAGAATTTTATGATTCGATCATTGGACCTTCTTTCGATGCAATATAGAATCCCGATTTTAACAACATTGGTTAATTTGACCAGACTCTGGGTTTCGGCTGGGCTGGTCTGTTTAGGAAATATCTCGTTGAGCCTCCGGAAATGTGGTGGCCTGCTAATCTGGTCCAGGTTTCGCTGTTCAGGTAATCGCAACTACCTTTCGTATTACATAGGTCTACTGGTAGAGTAGATAAGATCTCAATCATTGATTTAAAAATCTGTCGCAGGGCTCTCCATGACAAGGAAAAGAGAAGCCAAGGCGACATAAGCAGGACTCAGTTCTTCGTGTTCGTGTTGATCGCGAGTGCAGCCTACTGCATCATACCAGCCTATCTAGCCACCATGGTCACCAGTGTGTCCTGGGTCTGTTGGATCGCACCCAAGTCCGTTCTAGTCAACCAGCTGGGCTCCGGCAACAGCGGCCTTGGCCTTGGCTCGTTCGGTGTCGACTGGGCAACCATCACGTCCTACCTTGGCACCCCTCTTGCGAGCCCTTGGTTTGCCACCGCCAACATCGCTGCCGGCTATGGTCTCTTCATGTACGCAATCGTCCCCTTGTGTTACTGGTCCAACATCTTCGGCGCCAAGACCTTCCCCATCTACTCCAATAACCTCTTCATGTCGAACGGAACAAGGTTCGACATCAACAGCATCATCGACTCTAGGTTTGAGCTCGATGAGGTTGCTTATGCAAGAACCGGTCCCATCAATCTCAGCGCCATGTTTACCATGACTTATGGTGTTGGATTTGCTACTCTCTCGGCCACTATTGTCCATGTTGCCCTCTTCAATGGAAGGTAAGTACTCAACTTCTCATTCGTTGTATTTCTAACTATTTAAGTTTATTGGGACCATGACTGCGGTCGTGTGCACATAAGGATGACAATTTCACAAGCACTCAAAGCCGAAATACCGACCAGAAAAATTGGGTAAAAATCAAGAGAAAAAAAAAATGGGTGGAAACATATAATTTATTTATTTTATTATTATGATTTATTAATAAAAACATATAATTTTTTTTCTTTCCTAATCCTAAATTTTTAATGGCACATATGATCTGAAATCAAAACTCGAAAGAAAAATATTTGCAATATAATGTTCTTCGAATCCGTCTGTTTATAATGTTAAAAATACATTATGTATCTTCTAATAATAATTTTTTATCTATGTTATAAAACATAATGTTATTTAACACTTATTTCACCCGCTTACCCATTGGGTAGTGGGTGATATGAATGGTGGGTTATGTGAGGTGATGGTCCACCTATGATGGATGGATCGGATAAAGTGAGGGTTCATCCACCAACGATCCGACCCACTAACATCCCTATGTGCACATGCACATGAACTAGATGTCCATCACATAAGCATAGTGAAATTCTATCCTAAAATCAATTGCTTTGTCACTTTCCTACAAAACAGAGACCTATGGATGCAAGCAAAAGGGGCCTTGGGAGCAAAGAAGAAAAGGGACATCCATGCCCAACTGATGAAGGCGTACAAGCCAGTTCCGATGTGGTGGTTCCATCTCATACTCTCGGTCACCATTGCGCTCATCTTCTTCGCTACCGAGTACTATGAAGACACGCTTCAACTGCCATGGTGGGGAGTCTTGCTTGCGTGTGGGCTCGCGCTCTTTTTCACGCTTCCAGTCGGTATCATCACAGCCACCACAAATCAGGTACGTACGTACATCTCTTGTACTTTCTAACCCGTCTTCAACTTCACATTCGCTGCTAAATCGAACCTCTCGTTCTGTCTCATTTCTCGCCTTCAACAAGAACAGCAACCGGGGTTGAACATCATCACCGAATACATCATTGGGTATCTTTACCCCGGCAGGCCAGTTGCTAACATGTGCTTCAAGGTCTATGGATACATTAGTATGGTTCAAGGCCTGTACTTCGTAGGAGATTTCAAGCTCGGTCATTACATGAAGATCCCTCCAAGATCGATGTTCGCTGCACAGGTACGTTTTGTGACGGGAAATTACCTTTACCACATAGTTACTACACCAGAGTCAGACTCTTTATTTTGTATATATATAGGTGATAGGGGCGGTTATAGCGGTTGGAGTATACACGGGAACTGCGTGGTGGCTGATGGAAGCCATTCCCCACCTATGCGACACCTCAGAGCTGCCACCGGGCAGTGCGTGGACATGCCCAATGGATGTGATTTTCTTCGATGCCTCGGTCATTTGGGGGCTAGTTGGTCCTCGTAGGATATTCGGAAACCTCGGTCACTACTCAATGGTTAGACATTTGTGCAGCTCTCTTCTTTTCTTGGGATAACAAAAACCCAGTGTATCCCGTTCAGAGCAGCGTCTTACTGATTTGATGCAACAGGTGAACTGGTTTTTCCTAGGGGGAGCGATAGCACCGGTGCTAGTATGGGGAGCAGCAAGAGCCTTCCCAAGGCAGAAATGGATCACAATGATCCATTTACCGGTGCTGCTGGGGGCAACATCCATGATACCCCCGGCAATGGCAGTCAACTACACGAGCTGGATCATCGCGGGATTCATATCAGGGTTTGTCCTCTACCGCTACCATCCGAAGTGGTGGGAGAGGTACAACTACATCTTCTCGGGAGGGCTAGACGCAGGCACCGCCTTCATGACCATTCTCATATTCTTTACCCTTCAGTATGGGACGAACATTCAACTCGGCTGGTTGGGTAACAACGGAGAAGGCTGCCCCTTGGCTCGATGCCCGACTGCCAAGGGTGTTCTTGCTGATGGATGCCCTGCTTTCTAATTTCAAACCCTTTTTCAAATTCAGCCAACTTCATGAACCAAGCTAGATAAGGTTTCATGTACCACTTATACCCTGTTAAAATTGAGATCTTATGAGTAGAAAAAAAAAACTTATACAGTTATACCTTGCTATTGTTGTTGTTGGTAGGGAGCTTTTTTAAGTGGTGCGGGTGTCCAACCAGTGAAAATATGAAAGGTTTTAAACCTATATATTTGGGGAGCTATTGCTCTGATTGTCAATTGATGTTCAAGACCTCTTATATTCAATTGGGATCACTTATAACATAATATGTATCGTCTTATGACAACTCACTACCGTGATTGGCCGATAAATTTTGGAATTAAATTGAAAAACAATTTTATTAATAAATAAAATAATATAAAATTCAATCTATAAAAGCAAAACAATGTCATATGAAATGTAACACAACTGAACAACATGAGATTTGCACTGGCTATTGTAAGTTGATTTCTAGATGAAACTCACTTTGGCATATATATTGGATGTGTCTCCTATACATTAACTTGCCTACAATCCTCTTCCAGCAATTTAATCCACGGACTAGACAATTTTCACAAAATACGTCAAAATATAGGTCATCTAAATTTTAACACATTTAAAAAAAATAAAATCAAAAACTCCAATCACAGAAATAGCCTCACAAATCACATGAACGCAGTGAGCTACACAACATATAAGGGCGAGTGTAATAGACTTCACAAAGGTAGATCAAAATCGTTATTTTACGGAAAGGGTAATTCAATCAACTCTCTAAAATGTCATACCCATTTTAGTTACCTCTTCAGTCTCCATCCAATCCACTCGTCTGCTGAAGCAGAAAGTCTACAGGGAGGATAAACCAAAAGCCAAAAATTACACAAGTTTCATCTAAAGATTGAATAGCAATTACATGAAAATCTCATTTGATAATTTTTAGCTGACAAATTAGAGAAATAACAACACATGGTCAACTTGTACAGGGCGCAAGAGTAATGAAGAGGCCAAATAAATCGTTCTGTTCTTCATTTCATCCGGAAAATAACCGAGGGAGGCTGGGAGGGTGTAGACACTTCATTCATACCAATTTCAACAGATACAGCATTCTGATCAAAGTCCTTGCAAGGGTGGGTATTGTTCAGTTCAAGACTCCTCGGGTCCTTCAGCTTCAGGCAATGGTAGGCCAAATATACGTAGGTTTCGGTCCAATGATCCTACTGCCAAGTACTTTGCATCTGGACCAAATCTTACACTGGTGATTTTACCTGCGATGAATAACGTATCTCAGACACAGTTAGATTGGTGCTTGATGGAGGAAGCATCAGAGGTATCAGACCAACGCTATATTCATACCTGTGCCAGACAAATCGGGTAAAGTTTTGATGCAGTTCCATTCTGCCTTGACACTAGCAACTTGGTAGACTCTGCAAGGAATTAAACATCAAACATTTATTATTTAACATGTAGAGGCTAAAAACTTCTTAACTAATGACAGTTGTGGGACCATATCCAAAATGGAAAGAAAAAATGGATTTGTTACATGCACCAACCTTATATCCCCGCCTCCGACTGCGAGGTAACTGCCACTATGATCAAAAGTGACTGCAAAAGGGAAAACATAATATCAATTAGAAAATCTTCCACAAACACGAGAAAAGAAACGGATAAGAGGGTGGAGAGGATGAAAATAGGAGCGCATAAAATAAACTTCAAGCTTAAGAATGCTTAAAAGCATTGTTTGTAGATCTTTATATACCTGAACTGGTGACTACATCCTGAGAATATGGAGAGATGGTCCGGAAATTCCTCAACTTGCGCAGATCCCATAACTTGACACCGTCATCAGCTGAAGTCTACATCAGCAGGAGCTATGTCAAAATGAGTAAAAAATATGCAGATTATAAACCTTGCTTTGGGGAAGAATACAACATACCGCAAGAAAGTATCCGTTTTCTGAAAAGGATACCGAGGTCACAGAACCTGCATGCCCGTCAAATGTTGCAACATTTGCCTGCAAAAACAGAAAGTGCAAAATAAGAAAATGTATTGCAATATACAGGCGAGAAGACCAAAGCCCTGGGAGAGCTAACAACAAAATTACCTGTGATTTCACATCCCAAATTCTCACAAGGCCCTCGGTTGTCCCTGCTCCTAGAATGAGACCATCAGGATGAAAAGCTGCAGAGGCGTAGCCCAAGTTTGATTCTGATGGATCAGTAACCTGTGAAAGTTACACGAATAACTTAGGACAAACCCCAGACACATTTTGTTATGCTACTTATAGGTAATAAGAGACCAGGGATTCAAAGGACCTGTGTCAGACATAGACCATTTGACATATCATAGAAGCACCATGTCTTGTCAAGTGAAGCAGTAACAAAGTACTTGTTGGTGGCATGGATAGTAACAGCTTGCACCTGAGAGCAAACTTTGTTTAATAAGAAGATGAAAAGGAGTTGATAAAAGAATAAATAGTGTTCTATGTGCCATTATACAAAGTAAATAATCAATACACAAGTCTTTATTGTCAAATATCGTGTTCTATGTAAAAGAGATCATGTAGAAGATTTCAGCACGAAGTGCAGATATTCATTATCTTTGACATATAACATGCATCCAATTCCACATATTAAAAACACCCCTCAAATTTATTTAGGACAACTAGCAGACATGGACCACATCATTATCTAAAATCAACTTACCTCTTTATGGTGATCCTTTAGAATGTGCTTGCATTCATAGTTCCCATTCTCAGAGCCTTGCCACAATCGAACTGTCTGTGAACAGAAAGAAGCAATCATTTAACACCATACTTGCGCTAGTTGGGAAACAGAAATGGGAAAAAAAAATAGCAATTTAAGGGAAAGAAAGACTAGTTAGGATATTACAACACTCAAGGCACTAGTAAAAAACTGACAGAAAATTGAATAACATATAGCATGCTACCCTTGGCTTCTCCGCCGAATTTAACAATTAAAAAAATTGCAAATAGCTGCTCCACATTTGAGCTTCAAATGAATGACACAACTTTTGGCATATTTTGCCTTTTTAGGGGTCTGCCAACACAATTTTTATTTTTAATTAATTCTAATATTCTGAAAAACATTAGAACAGGACAAGAAATATACCGTATCTGCTGAGCCTGTTATTACAAAAGGCTCATCCTGAGGCACAATCTTTACACTTGTAACCTACGAATAGACAACAAGCAGTTTAGAGGCCTTAAGAACATTATCCAATTTGATTACAATATAAACACTACCAAGATACAGTTGAAGGTGTTAGATATGCAAGGGTGCAGCACTCTACCTTCTTAGAATGGCCACTAAGTGTAGATATTATCTCTGAGGATGAATGGTCAAAGACTACAGCATTTGAATCTATGCCGCCCGTTGCAATAATATCCTTCACCAAGAGAAATTTTAGTTAGAAAAAAAAGGAGATTTTTAAAGGAAAATCCAGGGACCCGCCTTACAATTTGAATTAGAATTAAAGCATTTAGACCTAGGTAATTTGCCCAAGAATCATTCTAAACCCATTATAAGATCTAGGGTAATAAATCAGAAGAGCAATGCTATAACTGTACCTTGGCGTGATGAATGTCAAGAGAAAGAATGCCTGGCTTGCTAGTTTTATGAAGAGGGTGACTAGAAAGCTGTGTGTAGCGCTCCACATCCTCTACAGATGCCAAGGTTGAAGGGATCTGAAAATCAAACATAAATAAAAATCAACTAAGACTAGTTTAAAAACCTTTAACAGCTCATAGCAAGTAATAGTGATTTGAAAACTAACAGTAAGTTGATGAAAGCAAAAGAGAAAATCAGTGAATAAAAATGTCACCAAATACCGTGCGCTTTTTCCTCTGTTGTGAAAGAGAGACGTTACAATCTGATAGTTCAGCAATTATCTCAGAGGAAATTCCAGGCTTAAGTTTCTTCCCATCAGGGCCCAAGTCCTCATCCTCAGCAGCTGAATTCAACAAAGACAGGTCACTTTTAAAAAACCGAATGCAATCAATTATCTATTCCACCACAAAAAAAAATGCCAACAGACAGGCAAGATATAGGAAAGATACCTCTTTTTCCATTGGCATGAACTGAACTCCTCGCTGCCGATTCTACAGGTGCCTGTCTCTCTGCTTGAGCCAACAATGATCTGGCTTCATCCCGCTCCTTCTTCAGCCTTGCGATCACACGGCAAGCAGCATCATGCTGTCGATTGATAAAACTTTGCAGTCAACTTTTATGTAAAGAGTTAATAGATAAGTACCATTGAAGATTCAACTGCTAAAACTTTTGCTTATAAAAAGATGACTTGTATGAAAATGTTAGGGAGGGTGATTGATTGAAAATTTACAATGTGTTCAACCAAAATATAAATTCATACCAAAGAAACAACAACCATCAGCAAAAGTGCAAAAAATCTAAAATGATAACTAGGTGAGGGCCACTCTCTTCAGCTCCAATAGCAAACAAACCCACAAGTAGGATTCCTTGTTAGCAAAAGATGATGCATAAGGTTTCATGGAGTCAAATAAAGAATAATGCAAGCACAAACAAAAAGTGTTACTAAGCTAAAAGATAGATTTTCTTATCCAAGATACACTAACTGCTACAGGGTACAGTTTATAGAGCCAAGCAACATCAAATATAGACAACGCCTTGCCTACTTTTACACTCAAGGTACAATGCCACACCATGAAGTGGTACTCTTCTAATCTGACATCCAAGCCTAACAAATAAACTTATTGATATATGCACAGATTAAATTAACCACAATCTTCAAGTTGTGGTTAACACTAGAACAAAGCAAAGATAAACATGCTCAATACTATGAATAAAGAACGTTTTAGACACTATAACCAAATAACTGTTGGGTTTCAATACATTTAAATTGATTAGCTTGATAGTTGTAGAACAACACATGCCAAATGCTACTGGAAAAACAGAAATCATAAACCTATAAAACTGCAAATAACAGATCGCATATGCCATAACAACATGACAAAAAAAGACCTCTTTAACAAGTCAAATTGTGCATCGTTGCATTATTAAATAAAATAAAATAAAATAATCCAACATGCTTCAATAACTGGTCAAGCAGATAAATCCCATTCAATTAGCTTAAGAGAGAAGAAGAAACATCTGTCTGCATGTAGAAATAGATTTAACTACAATCTTCACTATTTAATCATGAAGGAAATGGCCAGTACCTGGTATAAGGCATGGCTTAGCTCTTGCCTTGCTGTATGTAATTGTTTCTCCAAGGCAAAATTGGATAACATAAGGGTATCCCATTCCTACAACTCAAAGAAAATGCCCCATATTCAGAAAGATTATATCATCCAAGTGAACACATATTATTGAAAAAAATAAACAAATAATACAACTTCGTAATGAGTCAAGAGTAAAGAAAGACTTAGAAATTATCCAATATGAAGGGGGAAAAAAGGAAAACGGAATTCTAAAGTGACACAAAACAAGTATAGATATGCAAGGATTAAGCAAAAACATCCTATGTAAAATATAATTATAGATACTTGTACCAAATTACTAACTGTGTAAGCATTAAACCATTTATATGGTGGGAACTACAGCAGTGCAAGAATATCAAGACTAATTAAAAAAAGCACAAACTATGATGATAGGATCGTAAACAACTTTCATGAGAAGGATATTCTACAGCTTAGAAACATTATCGAGATTTATTTCATCACCATTCTTGAACAAAGTGATCGGTAGAAAACACTCATGACCTCAGAAAAGAACTCGAAAAATCCCTAAAGTGGCACTTTTATAGCTAAATAAACACAATTGTAAAATCATAAAACAACAAATAGAAATACAAGATAAGGAAACCAGCGCTAATAGAAAGAAACATACAATCTGGAACATTCCAAGCATCCCCGGGAGACTGGCTGCAGCTACAGGTCTAGGCTTCACTATCTGCAAAAGCAAACATTGAACATTAGGACACCTGAATACAATTTTCAAAATCATAGCAAATAAGCGGAATAAAAACAACATGCTGGATACACAAGGGTTTACTTTAATCACCGTGGCCACAAATAAAAACAATCAACAAAGTAAAAGGCAGATGAAAAAGAAATGATGAAGGATCTACCTTGCCAGCTTTAATTGGAACAATGTCATCCATAGTCATTGGCTCCCCTGTAACTGGGCATTTCCCATAGTCCTAAGGCACAAAATGGCAGATCTGAGGTCAGGTGTTAAGCATAAAAGAGCAAAGACAAAGCAAAACCTCACAGGACAGCAAGTGGTATCCAGAACTTATTCTTATTGCAATTACATGAATATCTCCATATGTAACGTCGAGGGGATATTCACTCAAGAATTAAGTAAGATATTGTATAACAGATTTCTTTCTTTTCTTCACTCCTGTAAACGAATATTCCCTCCAGAATTAAGCAACTAAAAGAGTGACTTACTATCACTACAGACCTCTTGGCTATCACTCATACAGTTAATTTGTCAAAATTGTATAAGGTACCAAATTTTATTCCTCAACGCACATATCAGTTCACAGACTCTAATCTAGCCACGAGCTAGGGTTTTGCAACCCAAATCCTAGCAAAAAAGAAAGCACTCCATGAAAACCCCGTAATGGAAATTTCAAAAACAAATTATCAACAAACATACTAAAAACGATTTGATATCGCACTATAATCCAGAAGAAAACCTCGAAGAATCGAAGGGAAAAGAACAACACTTACGGAGATGTGTCGCTCAATCAGCCGCTTCTCGAAGAGAAGGCCAGATTTCGTCGAAACGACCGGCTCCTCCGGAGCCTCACCGGAAACTGCATCCAAAAGAAACACAGACAACAAGTTCAAGATAACAAATCAAGAAAAGACAATGGAACAAACGCAAGTGAAATTGAGAGAGAGAGAGATTTACTGGAGCAGTTCATGGCGGCAGAGAGGTTTTAGGGTTTCGGTGTCTACTTCAACGAGCGACAACAGTAGCGCAAATTGCCGCGCATAAACGAAGCGAGTGAGATATTGGAGCTGCTCGCGTCTCCGGCGGAGAGATTGGGGAGGTAGAGAAAAAGGTTTAGCTTGGCCGTCAGAGGTCGAAAAATGGAGGTTTGATGTGCCCGTGGATCCGAATCCGAAGGGTTAGTTGCAGCGCCCGCTCGGGAGTTCGAAATATCTTGTGGTTTGGGCTTGGGCTTGGGCTGAACCGGCCCACGTCAAATTTGCTGTTTGGTTGCGACTTGCGAGTCACCTTATAGCAACTCCAAAATATTCTCATACCTCAAGTTTTTGGATAATATTGCGATTGTTTTATTTTTATCCATCAGTTTCCTTTTTTATATTCTCCAAAATAGAAAATAAAGAGAAAAAATGGAGATCATTCTCTAAATTTGGAGAAAATGCTATATTCGGGGTAAATTCCATAATGGAGAAGCTGTTGAAATTTTTTTAAAAAAATCAAAATATGTGATTTAGAGCATCTCTAACGGTTTTCTCATTTTGAGGATTTTGGAGTTTTGAGGAATTTTAAGGTATTTTTTGGTCCAACAGATTCCCTATCATATTGTTCAAAATGAAGAAGCAGCAAAAAAATAGAGAAGATTCCCTAAATATGCAGTATTCTCTAAACTAAATGATTCTTCAAATCTTCGAAATGGGAAAATTGTTGGAGTTAAAACAAAAATAATTTGAAGAATATCTATTTTATTTTCCCATTTTGGGGAAATTTTAGGAGGAAAGTCGTTGGAGATGGTCTTATAATTCTCTATTTTGGAGAATGTAATGAGTTGTTGGGCATGCTCTTACAACACATAGAACTTGACATATTGGTACAAAATTTATAAAATGATTAAAATTAATAAACGGTACGGAGTATAAAATAAGGATTGAATGAAGGGTTATGGAATATGATCAACTCCGTATGGCATGTCAAAGAGTTTATTTGTAAAAACCGAGATCTATTTGTGAAAAACTAAGAAGAAATATGTTATGGGTTGGATGTAATTTCATTATAAGGTGAGAATGAAGGTGTAATTTCATCGCAAATAAACCACAAACTCTTTGAATAAGAAGTTGAAGCTTATAAATCCCAACCAATTAATAAATTGTGCCCCATACAGTGGTAATTGAAGCTTATAAAAAGTTGAATTGGTGTCTCATACACACTCTAAGTTCAATCTCAATCTATTAGTATAAGATGGCACAAAAAAGTTACCCCAAAGGTTAATATTCAACTTCACATGTGTCATTTCATATTGAGGAAATCTATTGGTAAGACGACTTTTGTCTATTGGCGAGAAGAATAACGATATATTACAACGTAATTCTTTTCATATAAAAACAATTACGTTTTTTGCCCGAGAGGTTGCATTCCCCCCATCATCTAATTGCAGGAGTTTCAATTGCAATTTCCACAAATGCATACACTATATAAATTCTCAAGCCCGGTTTAAGAGAAAATCAGTAACAAACATTAGCAAGGAAAGCATAGAATATCATAAGATTTACTATGATCAAACAAAGATCAAAGGTTTTGAATGCATAAAACATGAAATCAAAACGCAAGATCCATGCAAACTGAAATTTAATCACTCAAAAAAAATGAAACAAAATCACGATCCAATTAACAAGGAAAGCTCTTGACAATAAATGAACCATGCTATCCTCGAAATTAAACTATACAATCAAATAAACCCTAATTCAACCCTTTTATAAATCCCAATCAATTAATACATTGTGCCCCACAACGATAATTGAAGCTTATAGGAAG
The DNA here is from genome assembly GCA_963922045.1 of Persicaria maculosa. Lineage (NCBI taxonomy): Eukaryota > Viridiplantae > Streptophyta > Magnoliopsida > Caryophyllales > Polygonaceae > Persicaria > Persicaria maculosa. The sequence goes on along the minus strand of OY998264.1, from coordinate 22,791,087 downwards.
TTGAATTGTGCCCCATACACACTCTTAGTATGAGATGTGATGTGATCCTAGTGGTAAATGAGCTCGACTCATTTATCTTACAAAGTTTTGCCACTGGAGTCGAATATCAACCCTCGTATGAGAAAGCAGCATGGCTACACCGTGGTATTTTGGCTCTTTCGGGCTGTATAAAATTCTGATTGAAGCCAATGAGCACTTGTTGGAAAGCTATTTTAAGTGGCTACAACTTCAATGAGGAACATTTATCCCGAATCAGCCCTGAAGGTGCTCGAATTTGACGTTCATTTTAGCAGCTCAAGTCTGGACGGATTTTCCTTGAGTTTTTATATTCTAATAATCCCATATCGCTTACAGATGTTTGAGGCTTATATCTTCATCCTATATATTTCTTGTAAAACCTTCATTTTAAATCAAGTCAAGTTGAGTTGAGTTAAAGGTTAAACCACCAATAGCTTCCCATGATTCCGGGTTAAGGATCGAGTTCTCGGTGAGAGGCTAAGAGGGAACCCTTTGGTGAGAGGTTGAGGGTGACACCCTAGTGAGAGGAGAAGGTGTCAAAGGGTCGAAATCCTCGGAGTGCGATTCCGAGAGGATTGAGATCGAGTGTAGGGGGTTCAAGGGTGAGAAGCCTGCGAATCTTGCTCCACATATCCCTTTTTCTCAGTTTCCATAAACCCCAAAAATTATCCCCACAAAAAAAGAGTGTTCAAAAGCTCGAGCCTTGGTCGATCCCGGTCCTTGGGTCGCATCAAGATGGCACGAAAAACTTACCCTCAAAGTTTAATATTCAACTTTACATGTGTCATTTTATATTGAGGAAGTCTATTGGTAAGATGACTTTTGCCTATTAGTAAGACGAATAACAATATGTTACAACACAATCTTTTTCATTTTAAAAAAATAATTACATTTTTTACCTAAGAGATTGCATTGCCACCGTCATACAATTGCAGCAGTTTCAATTGCACTTTCCACAAATGCATACACCATCGAAATTCTCAAATCCAGTTTAAGAGCCAATTAGTATCAAACAATAGAAAGGAAAACACAAAAGATCATCATAAAATTTACTATGATCAAAACATAGATCGAATGTTTTGAATGCATAAACCATGAAATCAAAACACAAGATCCATGAAAATTGAAATTTAATCACTCAAAAGAGAATGAAATAAAATCACGATCCAATTAACAAGGAAAGCTCTTGACAATAAATGATGCCCTACGTTCCTCAAAACTAAATTATACAATCCAAGAAACCCTAATTCAGTCCAAAATAAAGGAATTGAACAAAAGTGAATCACCGTCGGCTATCATAATCAATGATTTCAAAATCGGTGACGGCACGAGACTCAACGATGGATCAGCTCATGGAATTGATCCACTATTCCTTCCTCTTCTCGAAATCAGTGATGAAGTACATCGGGTAAGTCTAGGCCTTGATGGAGATCTAGAAGGTGTTTGCCTGTTTGGGTTGGTGGATGTTGTCCTAGGTGCCCCTAATGGTGATGCATCTGTTGATGGGGACAACGTTGATAGGTTGGAGAAGTTGGAGACCTCGGAGTTGAAGAATCAAAAGAGCTTGCCTTGCTTGAGCATGAACCAATGGTGACGCTAGTAGGTGGTGTACTTGCCCTATTTGCAGAGCTGGCTAGAGTGCTCCAATAGACCAAAACTCGATCCGGTGTATTCCTCAATGCTTGGCGACGATCCCACCAGTCGCTGGATTGCCTCCATAACCAAGATAATGATAACTTGTCTTTGATCTCTTGTAGTCAAAGAGTGACAATTAGTGCCCCTCCCCAACAGCAAGCAATAGGTACAAAAATATATACAAAAGACCAAGTGTAATCATTTAACCAAATTTTGCTTGATAGTCACGAGATTTGACTTGTTCTGTATAGTGTCCAAAGTTTTCAAGAATTTTGCATGGTAACCACGAGATTTCAACCAATTTTGTGTGGTAGCCACGAGGTTTGGACAAATTTCTTATGTTAACCTAGTTTTTTTTTTAACCGAGAAGAATTTAGTTGAAACGTAGGTTTCAACCAAGAGCGTCCAAACGGACGAGATCAATCAGGGATTGATCAGGCGGCATTTCAGAGTTGGAGAAAGGGAACGGTAAATGAGATAATTGATCCGCAACTCGATTAGCCTCTCGATATATGTGGGATACCACTTTAGAATGGAAACTCCTAAGGAGAAGTAGGCAGTCAGTGTTTAGGATCTCCACTTCCCATGGACAGGAACTTTCCTGATTAAGACAACTGATAACAGATTTGTTGTCGCCCTCTATAATAATGTTACGTATACATAGATCAGAGGCTTTCCTAAGACCTCTCCAGAGCGCGAAGTTTTCACACCCGAACACCGTCAGGAAAGGAGAGGGACCAGCCTCAGCATGAATAACCATACCATCATGTCGTCGGATGACGAAGCCATAACTCCCTACCCCAGAAGAGGAAAGGGCTCCGTCAAAGTTTAATTTGATATAAGTTTCCGGTGGTTTTTTCCATTTAGTGTTGGGTCGTGCCTTTGGTTTTGTAGGAATTTGTTGTGGAGTGGACCGTTCTTTGGGGTCATCCGACTCCGAGGAGTCCCATAATATTAGTTGTTCATTAATATATGCCTTAATCGAGTTTGGGTTTGGTTTAAGATTGTTAAAAAGGGCTTGGTTGCGGAAATACCAAACACTCCACCAGATTGTGGCTAATAAGACAAAATCTTTAGTTGTGAGTTCCTTTTTAATGTCATTTAATAACGTGTGTATTAATGCCTCATTATTTTGGAATTTTCCTAGGGCCTGTGTGATTTTTGGATTTAGTAATTGGATAGTTGCTTTGGTGATATGGCATTCAAGAAGGACATGATTTAAGTCTTCTGTATGAAAACCACACATAGGGAAGGTTGTAGAAAACCCACAACCACGCCGAGATAAGTTGCAAGAGGTGGGTATTCCATTTTTGGAGATACGCCAAAGGAAATTCTTAATTTTTGGTAGAGTGTGTAGGTTCCAGATCCATTTTATATCGGAGGGCTCATGGTTTTTTATCCGATGTATAAGGGTAATGGCCGAGCTTGTAGAGAACCAACCATTGTTACTGGAGTTCCAATAGATTCTGTCTTGAATGTCTGAGAGTGGTAATGGATTTTGGAGTATTTTGGAAATCAGATCAGGAGGGAGTTGATCTTTTAAGTTTTCATGCAAAAGGGGAGCATCCTAATTTTTACTTGGGTTAATAAAGTTTGAGACTTTGAATGTAGTGTCTAATGTTTTATGGTTAGCAGCATAATGAATTAGTGGTTTATTATTGATCCAATTGTCTAGCCAGAAGTTTATAGTTTTTCCATCCCCCACCCTCCACGAGAGACCTTGTTTGAAGAGAGGGAGAAGTTTTGATAGTCTAGACCATTGCCAGGAGGTATTTCCTTTTTTGTATAAGATAGAAGGTGTTTTCCTTTTAAATATTTGCGAGTGACAAGCTGTACCCAAGGGTTATGAGGTTCAGACAAAATTTTCCAAATGAGCTTTAGTTGTAACGCTGAGTTCATGTCCTCAGAGCTACGTAGACCCAAACCACCATTAGAGTGATATTTACAAATCTCAAACCAGCTAATAAGCGGTTTATGGCGAGGGCCTTTGTTCCAGAGAAAGTTCTTATTTATTTTATCTAATTCTTTATGTACAGCGGAGGGCAACATGAAGCATTGCATAAGATGTAAGGGTTTAGCGGCGAGGTTACTTTGAATTAATGTTTGTCTTCCTGCTTGGGATAACGAGTTGGCTGTCCATTTTGACAGTTAAGTTTTGGTGCTGTCGATGATAGAGGAAAATGCATGTTTTGTGACCTTACCATAAATAGTCGGACAACCTAAATAAGTTTGCAGATTTGTGGTGCGCGGGATTCTTAATTTTGTCTTAATTATATTTTTGTTTGTTGTGGTTATGTTTGCCGTAGTCTGGAAGAGTGATTTTTGGAAATTGATCTTTTGCCCAGAATTGGCACAATATTTCCATAGAATCTGATTTATTTGGTCACAAGCAACTGCATTTGTATTGGCGAAGATGATAATATCATCTGCGAAAGCAAGGAAGGGTATTTTTGGACTTTCGCGACTAATCGAAATCCCAATTTGGTTTCCTTGTCTTGTGGTTTGAGTTTGTAATTCTCGTGCAAGTATCTTTGTTATTAAAAGAAATAAGAAGGGGGAGAGAGGGCCACCTTGTCTAAGGCCTTTGAATGGTGAAAATATTTTTGTAGGCTCATTATTAACCAGAACCGAATATGTTACTGTGGAGATACATTCTTTAATCCAAGAAACAAAAGTATGGTCAAATCCAAATTTAGCGAGTAGATTGAAAAGAAAGTCCCAAGATAACATATCAAAGGCTTTTTCCATGTCTATTTGATTGCCATCCAGACAGAATTCCCTTTTTTGTTGTGAAAGGAGTGAAAAATTTCATGCGCAATAAGTATATTATCTTTGATAGCTCTGCCTGATACAAAAGCACTTTGTAAAGGGTGAATAAGTTTTGGAATGACATGTTTTAGTCTTTTCGATAAAATTTTGGAGATGATTTTATAAATGGTTGAGCAGAGACTTATGGGTCGAAAGTGGTTCGTTGTCATTGGATCATCCCTTTTAGGTATTAAAGCAATGAAGGTGTGGTTGATTTTTTTGAGAAGATGGCCACTAATGAAGAAGCTTTTGGTTGCCTTAATTACAGAAGGGCCAACTATATGTCAATAATTCTTGAAAAACCCCGCAGGAAAGCCATCCGGACCAGGGGATTTATCATTTGCCAAGGAGAAGACTGCAGTTTTGATCTCATTGTTTGTAACAGGTCTGGTAAGCCAGGCGTTATCTTCAGAATTAATTTCTGTTGTAATGAGGTTTCCCAGGTCTGGGTTTATGTCTAGATTAGGCGTTTGTTCAAACCGCTTGATGAAATCTTTACGAATTTCCTCTCTTATATCATTGTCATTTATAATCGGTTGTCCTTCAGAGTTTATTAGTGTCTTGATTATGTTCTTATTCCTTCTACCTGTTGCAATTCTGTGGAAGTATTTTGTATTTGTGTCAACAGATTTTAAATGAGTTCTCTTCGCTCGTTGGCCCCAGTAAGTCTTTTGATAGTGAAGAAGTTCAGAATGTTTTTTGAGGAGTCTTCTGTGTTTTTGTTCAAGGGCAGCGTCATAGTTTTGGTATAATGCATCTTGTGTCTTTTGCAGATTTAGTTCTAGTAATTGTACTTGACGGAAGATATTGTTAAGAGTATTTTTTGCCCAGATCTTACTTTTCTTCTTCAAGTCAGATAGTTTTTTAGTTAATTTATATAGGGATGATCCCCTTGCGTCTAGGCGCCAAGCCTGTTTGACTATGATTTCATAATCTGGTCTTTTCGTCCAAGCCATTTCAAATTTAAAGGGCTGTAATTTGGGTCTTTGTTTGTCATGAAGATCTATAGTTATGTGACAATGATCAGATGTTGTGAAAGGGTGGTTCTTTGTGTTCAGATTTGGAAAAACATTAACAATGTGACTGTGAACTAGGATACGATCAAGTTTTTCATAGGTGTTATCAGGGCCAAAACGCTTCTTTTGCCATGTATATTTATTACCAAACGTTGGAAGATCGATGAAGTTATGTTGGGTAATAAAATTTTGAAGTCTGTGGAATCTATGGTTTTGGGGTGGTGTTCCTCCCATCTTGTCCGCATCACATACGATCTCATTCATATCTCCAACAATCATGAACGAATCTGAGTAAACATTTATAATGGTTGAAATTTTATTCCAGAATGCTGGTTTCTGTTGCAAATTTGGCGGAGCATATATGAAAAGAATGTGAAAATCCACCTTTAATGTGTGATTGATGTATCTAGTCTGAATAAATCTATCTTCTGAATGGATAATATGAAATGTTTCATTGTTTAGATGAGTTGATTTCCAGAGGAGGCAAATACCTCCAGAAAAGCCAACTGCCGGGCAGAAGTGAATATTATCGAAACCAGCTTTTCTCCATAGGCAGGGATTTGGTTCATTTTTTAGTTTGGTTTCAGCTAAAGCTAGAATTTGGATGTTTTCTATTTTACAAATGGACTCGATGTGAGTCCAAATGTTTTTCCGGGCTAGGCCCCTGACATTCCAGTAACATATTTTCATGGGATACTTTTATGATATAGCCAAGGGGGGCGGCCAGTTTGTTTGGTTATAGTTCTGGGACGTGATTTGTGAAAATAGATGGTGGTTTTGGTGCTGTTCACAACAAATGCAAAGAAACTCCAACTACTAAAGACAAAACATCCTTGCATGAAAATGTGTTGGTGTTTACATTTCTGACCTAGTTTACATATTATAGATGTTCTATAGTGGTGAGGAATCATAGTGGTGTTTTTGTTATTGCGAGTTATATTTTTAATGTATGGGGAATGAGAGTAGTAGGGTGTATTTCCAATGCCATTAGCTAAATTAATCCCATCGCAAGAGTAAATAAATATGCCTATCCCCAGAGAAACAAAAGATGGTGACTTTCTAAGTCTTTTATGTTGAAATTTATACCCTAATGCCATAATTTCATTGTAGTAGAAAGCAAGTTTTGCAGTGGGTACTAAGAAGGTACCAAGTAGGCCGATTATACATAATCAAGGGAGCGAAGGTGCCAATAGCATTGTGAAAGGCATAACAGTCCACAAGGTTAATCAACCCATAAACATGCTGTAGACCATGTGTAATTATGTTGTAACATCTAGTGGCATAATTTAAATAGTTGTGTTTGTAAGTTAGAGAGATTAGGATGTGTTTACAGTAATTAGTATCAACCAGCAAAACCTTATCAAAGTCAGAATTAGAATGATTGTTAAAATGATGTAGAAGTGTGTTAATAGTAATGAAGAATTCAAATTGATGGGGGCTTCTTGAGAGGAACTTTTTCTTTTCCAAGGTTGCTCTTATTTGTCTTGATCTTGTATGGCTTGTGTGTAAGTATGAGCTGTTCCCTACAAAAGTAAACCACAAGGCAGGCAAGTAAACCAGGACATAAGAGTAATTAAGTATCAATATCAGTAGGTGTTTGAGCAAGGAAATCATTACATAAGAGTAATCAAGTATCAATATCAGTGTGTGTTTGAGCAAGTAAACCAAAACATAAGAATAATCGAGTGTCAATTTATTTGTGTGTTTGAGTAGGTATATTAGTTTGAGAGAGTAATGGGTTATTCTGAAATTAATGAATATGGTGATCAGGGTTATAAGTTTTATGCCATTTATTTGAGGTGCTTGGATTGACATATAAAGACTGCACTGATAGTTATAGTCAATAACATGTAGACTAGATATTCTTAAAGTTAGTAGGTATGTAATAATGTTATAAGTAGCAGATAGAGAGTGGTATAGTACAGGACAAAGCTTCATTATATATAAACTCCAACTTAGTATTATACAGGGAATAAGTTGGTACATATTACATAAAAGACAAGTGCAAGGATTGTAAACAGTAGGAGAACAAGCCCCCTTTCTAAGCAGATAGTAACTTCAGACCCTACATACAGTACAAAGGACCACAATTGTGGCTGTGATTCTTAATTGTGATTTTGATTTTCTTTGGAGCTGGTAGCCTTAGAGGACATTGATTGAACATGTGGTCAGGAGATCCACAATTGCCACAACCATGTGGGAATTCTTCAAACTAGATAGTATGGGAGGAGGTTTGTTGATCAGAAATGGGGACATGGACAATGTTGCCAAATTTCTTGCCAACATCCAGGTTGATACACACTCTAATAAACCCAAGATTGATGTCAACATTTGGGTCAATCTTGATAAAAGTGCCAAACTTGTTGTGTTTGAGAATGGTTTTTGCTGCTTCAACATTTTTATATTCATCAGGGAGGAGGGTGATCCTAACCCACATATCAATGGAGGTTGTATTTTCTGTAAGTGGGTTGAAGTTAGGTTTCCAGGCTCTTAGAATGATAAGTTGGCCATATATGTGGTAGGGTCTACTCTCCCAGATTTTTTGGAGATCAAGAGGGTTAGAGAACCTAATCTCAAACCAATGATTAGGTAGGTCAAGGAACTCTACCTCACCAACAAGCCCACGCCAGTCCCCCAAGGAATTTGGATTGAATTTTGGAAATATCAATAGGATTCCCAAAAACCCTACCATAAAGAATGGATTCAGTTTCAACTTGGAAGTGGGCTTTAGCTTTTTTCAGTTGAGAGTAAAAGCTTGAGAAATTGATTTTTCCCTTTGCCCTTATCTTTTTTGGAAGGCAAGGAGGGATGAGTTGGTACCTGGGTGTCGCATGGAAGCTTCCCAGATGGTTTAGAGGAGGAATTGGGTTTCAAGGATTCACTGTCAACAGTGGGTCCTTTTCCCGAGTTGGAGGAAGAATTGGGTTTCAAGGATACACTGTCAATAGTGGGTCCTTTTCCCATGTTTGAGGGAGGTGGAATATCCATACAGAAAGGGTGAAAGAGAGGAGGAATTTTTAACAACCAGAGAAAGACAAATGAGTAACTAGAAGAGGAATGAATATGAAACTGTTGGATGGGGCGATTAATCTCAAAGGCCAAGCAACCCAATTTATAGTGATTTTGCTCAGGGAAGTGAGAAGAATCACCAACAGGTTTGTGATTGAGTGTAGTTATGGATAAATGAATTTTATTTAAGTTACCAGAAGATTGATTAGCAGGAAAGAATGTCAGTAGGATGTAAAGATAATAATAATTATAGTAGTTCAGAAAGACAGAGTAGCAGATCAGATGATCAAAGTTTTAAAAAAGTGAAAGAGCACACATAGAGTTTTTCACCGATGATGGAAGGAGATAGGAGCGATGGTACCTGGTATTTAGTTCTTGATTGAACCGCTTAGAGGCCATCTCAGAAGGAGAAATCTTCAAAAAAGGCCAAGTACGAAGAATGAAGCCAATCCTCAGAGCATCCAAGAGATTGAAGAGAGTCGTCAAATCAGCAGCCACCAAACACAAAGTATCATAAAAGAGGAAATACAAAGTCCACGCTTCCAAACCCAATAGAAACCCTCCAACACAGAAATCCAGCCAGCCAGAAAATATGAGATCGTACGGCAAGGAGAGGAAGAAGCCGTATAAACTGAACCAAACCCATGAACAAGGAGAAAGGTTGAAGCTTTTTAGTAGGACGTACAAGTCACACTCAATAGGGGGCTTAGCTTTGTAATAATCTCTGATAAAGTGTAACACCCCCTTTTATACCCCAAGGGTGCACTACAGCGCCAGTGAATCCGTAGACTTTAATGTCTTTGCATTCACCTGAGGCTTATAGGGACATGCCACCATGCTCCCATAAACAAGACGGTACTTCGAACAGTTGATTAAAAGAGTGCAGAAATAAATTAAATATCAAAGTTTGAAATATCCAATCACAACAATATAGCCAAAATACCAACCATAAAGTATAAATAAACCCCGAAAATAGCTAAATCCAAAGTAGCGATGCGGAACTTTAAAGGTTCAAAAACTGCAGTTTAAAAATCCATGGTTGATAGTCCTCTCTTTAGCTCTCTCCTGCTCCACTGCTCGTACTAAACCTGTGGAACATGGCCTGGTGTTTCGTGAGAACGAAGGACACCAGCCATCCAATAAATAGGATGGTTAGTACAATTAAGACTAGCAAATGATAGGGAAAATGTTCAGACTTTAACCATACAGTGACCATAAAACGGTATGACATAGGTTAAGGGAAAGACGCGAGTATTTAAAGTGAAAACTGAATAAGAAATAAAGATTCGTAACATGACTCGGATGATCATAGTGATCGATCGTATGATAAGAAATGGAATTATACCCCGAATAAGACTGAAGTATAATATAACTGAATTGATCACCTATTAATAATCTCAATAATAATAATCATAATGTAAATATGTATATAACACATTATAAAACGTAGTGACACGGGCCCAGACTCAACTAGGACTGCGACCTGAGACTTTGAAGTCTAATCGTACGTAGGGACACGGGTCCAGACTCAACTGGGACTGCGACCTGAGACTGTCTAAAGTCTAGATATTCCATGGAACCTTTTAGACTGGGCTTTACACTATTCCCAACCTGCGAGCTAGCCCTCGCACTGACTTTAAGTCAATCCGCACCACGTGAGATGCACACTCTAATTATAACAGCTTTAACATTTAATACTAGGTGATCATAATAACGACATTAAACCAACGAGGACGTACAAACACGGATATTTCAAAGGATCTTAATATCACATGCTATTAATTTGCATGAAAGAATCAAGCAGAAATTCATGCAATTAGGAAGATGAAAATGGGCAATTTTCACTTATCTCGAGTTATAAACAAATAACATATTTAATACACATATCACTATAATTAAATTAATAATTGCCCATTTATTTATACTAATGCCAATTTATGAATAATGAGATCAATTACATCAAGCAGACGGATATGCAATTTATCGAAACTGGCAAGGAAATTGGCCACAGGGCCGCATTCGACACAGAAGAATAAGAAGGCACGCCAAAAGAAAATCACGAAACATGCAAAGGGCATTGAATGAAATCACTTGCCTTAACCTTCGTTGATCGGTTGATGACAACGAGACGAGATCTTAGCACCTATTGAATCCAACGGAAAAATGAATATCAATATTGATATTTTATGAAATTAACTTTACTTAACTCAATTTGAAATTGAATTAATTCTATAAAGTTAAATATTATGTACCAATATGAATTCCTCGGGAAGCGGGATCCGGCGTGGGTGCTTCGAGATTTCTTGGTGTCGCTGAAACGGGCAAGAATCGAATAGTTTAGAAATATTGGCCACTTAACTTAATAAGTAATTAACTCAGGGCCAAAAACGGAAATTATATAAACAAGGGAAGCTTTCTGTAATTTAAGCAAAAGAGATTAAAATCTCTGTTCACTTCTTCTCAACTCACGTACAGAGGAAGAAGACCGGGTGCAGGGCGGCGGCTTCCGCGCTCTTCCCTCGGCGACGATGGCTAGCGGCGAGGGCTACGGTCGACGGCGGCGGCTCGGACGGTGATTGGCGGCGGCAAGGCAGCGGCAAATCGGAGACGAGTGCAACGAGGCTCGGCCGATGTTCGTGGGTGTGCCAATCGGAGGCGGCTCGATCTGGGCATCCTCCGGCAAGGACAGCGGCTTGGTGGCTCGACGGTGGTCTTTGGCAAGGATGTGCTGCAGGAGGTGCGGCCTCGGGCGTCCTCCGGGAAGGCTGGTCACGGCTCACGGGAGTAAGGGGTTGAATCGGAGAACGGTGATGGGAGAGACGGTGAGGGCGGGTGAGGGCTTGTGATTTTTTTATTTGTGGAACCTAGGATTTGACGTCTATCTATAATGCTGAATTAGGTTAGATAAAAGATAGAGATAGATTTTATAGAGATTAGGAATAAAAATAATTTTTAAGGAAGAGAAATAAAAAAAGCGGATAAAGATGGAGTAGAAGATAAGTTTCTCCACTTTAGCGGAATGAATATTATTTAATTTAACTTTATAAATTAAATAATAAGAGTATCTAGAGATTTTATCTAATTAAATCAACTCTATATCATTACTCTTTAGAATAATTTAATTATTCTAATTCATACCATATATCTTATGTGAATTTATTAAATGACCAAATTCACAAGATATATACTATAGTTTAATATAATATAGATTTATTTAATTAAATAAAAATAAGAAATAACCCAAAAATAATTTGGGGTATTTCATTTTTATGTTTGCTTAGACGGTTATCCGTCTGCCGACTTGTCGGTCTTCGAGGTTTAGGTACGTCTGATCTCGAATTTTTTCCTAATAAAAAAAATGTAGTATAGAACAAGCAAGGGGTCGATCTCACAAAGAGCGCGTATGACTTCTTAAATGTGTTTGCAAAGCAGAGTAACAATGCAGCAAAGCAATGAAACAAAGTGAATGAAAAAACAATAAGCAACCTAAACTAGCAATGATTGATGAGAAATAACACTAGTGATGATGACAAAGTTTTACTTACATTTGTAACAATGGTAATTCTATAATCATTGAGTTGTTATGCAATAATGATTATGCAATTATTATATGGTCGGTTCAAGCACAGAGTTGAGGTAGGTTGAACTTGCCGATAACATCACCTAACTCCCTGAGCCTTTGCATGTGGGGGCGAGTAGAAATAAGTCCCTAAGAGCATGTTTATTAGTGAGCCCAAAGGCTCACCAATAAACCACCTCATCCAAAATAAAGAAGATGGGAAGGGATCTGACAATGAGCCTCGGAAAAGCAAGCTCGCTGATGAGCCCGGCTCATAAGAGCAGATGGTGGACCATGGCCCACGTTTTTTTTTGGCAAAATCCCGGTTAAAAAACGACACCATTTATGGGATGGAGGGGAGAAATGCAACGTTTTGCCATTGCCACCTGGGATGTACAGTGCTTCCACGTGGGCCAACCACAACACGCCACATGGCAGCGCTATATATTTTTTAAAATGAAATTTCTGCATTGTTTCAGATATAAAAAAATATATTGTTGAATATAATTTATTTTTATTCACACATAGACACCCATTTTGTATATGTTTTTTTTTATAAAAAAATCCAAACATATAAATACCCATATACTCACTTCGTATTGTCGTCCTATGTAACATGTGTTTTCATGTAATATCGTATTTTCTTTCGACCAATGCATGTTGAATTATTCTCGTTTTAATAATAATATTATTACTAAAATATTACGTAATGACGAATAATAATGATAATAATGATAATGATAATAATAATAATAATATAACTAGCTTTGTGTATTTGAAGAAAAAAAGGAAATAGATTAAAAATGAAGTTAAGAGCCCGAAACGGAGCTCAATGATAATTTGTCGAAAAAATGTAAAAAATTGGGTTGGGGCTCTTAAGTTGACGTGATAGTTGAAAAGTAATTTAAGAGCCCGGAACGGGACTCACTGATAAACATGCTATAACACCTAGGAAATAAACATTATATCTCCCGTCTCGTCGACTCCTCACTAGGTTGTTAACCCCAGCTGTCGCTTCCACTAAAAGAGATAACCTTTAATTATCTGTCAATTCTCCTACAACATCACGAGTCTATACTTATCGCTACATGACATGCCGACTAATAATGGATTAAGTCCCACAATAGTGGAATGTAGCTATAATCCTAGCATTATGAAAATCTATCATAGTGACCAAATAAGATAAATAAACAACACTCAAGCAATATCAGCACAAAGAGAATTGAAATAATCATAATGCATAACTCAAATATAAAAATAACATAGAACAACCCTCATATATCCTTAACTACGTCTTAAAATGCAAGCAAAATTGTAAAGGAGGTTACCCGTGTAACGGCCCGGATATAAATATCCGGGATACGTTTCGAAGGTCGGATACCTTCGTTCGGATGTTGCAATTCAGGTACGGGTCGAGGTTTCAAACCTCTAATCAGTCGAAGTTTCATAAATTCAATTTAAACGAAAGTGAAGTGGAAATATAATTTAGATACAAAAGCCACGGCAAGGCCGGGTCAAAACCAAAACATAATTCTAAAATCGGGTGGCCAGATTAGCGGGGTTAGACAGATTTCTTTGCAATCGCCGAGGGACTTTCCCACGCCATATAAACAGAGAGCAATCATACCTAAAAACAATGGGTGCGAGTGGGGTCAGACCGAGGCCCCAACACGCTCTGTCCAGCAAGCGAACATACACATACGCTAATAATAAGGATGATGCAGATGCGGAAATTAAATCACACTAGCATGATCCTAATTTACAATATGCGAGAAATAACTGTAAAGGCGCCCAAAGAATGCCAAGTGGCATGTCCCTCTCCTACCTCTGCACCCCTTTCCGTTAGTGCAGAGACCGGCCGGTTCGATGCTATAGCATATCATATCTCATCATCATATCTCATCATCATAACATAAATTAAAATAAATAAATCATGCCCGATGGTGCTGGGCTATCATCATGCTCATATCGACTCGATAGACTCAGGGCACCCGATGGGGCTGGGCTACCCTATGACCCTAGCAAAGACTCTAGGACTATCACAGATACGGCCGTTCTGTTTCATACGCGTAAAGAAATAGAATGCTCAATCATAATGCAACCTAGCAGGATACTACATGGCATGCTTTAATGCTTATGCAACACCTAGTATGTCATACATTCACAAGCCGGTAATCTCTTTCGAATCTGAGTAAGCCCATAAAGGAACTTACCTGAATAAGCCGAACAGCAGAGAACAAGGCAGAGCAGAATCCAAGAAATGAATCACCGATAGCAAGCAACGTCCAACATTCACAAACACCTAATAACATATAAATGCATAAGTCTACCTATTTCACACAAGGCGCCCCTAACTATCATTCATATCTCGTCTCATATCCCATTTCAGATAAGCCGTCTTATTTATCATTCCAGGTTCATCTCATCTCATCATCTCAATTCCGAAACAATATCTCAAGAACTCAACTTAGAAAATCAAGTAATTCTTTTAAAATCGTACTTAGTCAAAACCCGACATTACACATTTAAACCTTAAGACCAATTTCCCAAAATCATGTTATAAAATAATTCCGGCATGTTTCTTATTTCAAAACATTATAATAATTCCAACATTAAATCATCAAAATAATCCTATGTTCACAAATCATATTTATAAATCAAAACCAACCATTCGCTTTAAAATCCCTAACTCACATATTCAAATCTTCATAAAAAGCATCATAACTAAATAATCCAATTAATACTATTTTCACACAATTAAACAATATATAACGATTAATTTTTCCAAAATTTATAATTATGACCAATCCCCAAAATAATAATAATATTCAAATAGTTTAACACTTACTATCCTTATAATCTCAAAACAATCCATAAACATATTCATAATCTAATATCAATTAATTTCACTTTAAAATCTTTTTAAATATATTAAAATATTTCAGGATATATATATATATATAAACATAACATTTAACCATATATGTGAAAAATACCGGAATTAAAAGAAATACCCAACCCAGATTCCAAGCCTCAAAACCGAGCCCAGACCATCCGCCCAGCCCAACAACCCAATTATGAAGCCCAGACCCAAACCCGAATTAAAAGCAAGGTAAGGAGGGGAACTCGGATCTGAGATGGGTTATAACCCGTTTCCTTTTTTAAACCCGGCCCAACCGAGAAAACAGGCCCAAGCCTGTTCCAAGCTACCGTCTCCCTCCCAAGATTTAGAACAGGGCACTCAGCCGGAAGAAGAAGGAGGTGGACCAGGCTTGCCGGCGGCCACCCTTCCGACTCCAAGCACCCACCCCGACCGACTCAAACAACCAACCAAGACCCACACCATAGGATTCAAACGCAGACAGAGGGAAAGAGGGAGAACGAGGGCTCACCGAGAGAGTTTGTCTTGCCGGAACGAGGCTCGGAGTTTCGATTTGGCTTCGTCGGAGTTGAAATCAGGAAGTTCTCGGCCTAGGACGATGCTAAGAGGCGTAAAGGTGGAGTTTTATTGGGTTTAAGAGAGAAGGAAGGAGGAGAGAATGCTTACCGTGCTTGAACACGAAAAGGAACCGAGAAGGAAGAACAAGAGGAGTGGCTCGGCGACGGCTCCTTCGGCGGCTTCCAGGGATCCCATGGACGTCAGAGGTGTTGCTGCTGCTGCCTCATAGAAGGTAAGGAGGCGAAGATGGAGATGCAGCTGGTGGTGGTGGCTTGGCGGAAACAGGGGAGGAGGAGGGAATCTGCTCGGCTCTTCAACCAGAGAAGCGCTCGGCGGCGAAAGGAGATGGGAGGTGGTGTTGGTGGTGGCATCTGGTGGTGCAGCGAAGAAGGTGAAGGTGAGGTGTGGTGATGGTGACGATGGCTGCCAGTGGAGGAGGAGGTGGTGGTGGTTTGTGGGTTGTCTTTGTCTTTAAGAGGAGGAGAGGAGAGGCAGAGGCAGAGAAAATGGATGAAGGAAGAGGATTGGGTAGGTGTTTGGATAAGGGTTTGGCACAAGGTGAGCTGGGTATAGAAATTTTGCAAAGTGTATGTGTGAGTGCAGAGAAATGGTGGAGTGGGCTGAAAGAGAGGGGGGACCATTCTCATGTGACAGTAAACCGAGGGGAGGGAGAGAGAGAGAGAGAAAGAATAGAGAAAAGGAGAAATAAAATAGGGAATAAAAGGGGTCCCCACAAGATATTTTTGAACCCGAAAAAATATCCCGAAACCCGCTCGCCCGAACGAATCCCGACTAAATCGAATTTAATTAAAATTTAATTCACGATAATCAAAAATTAATAAATTTCAATCCATACTCGTAGTTTAAATTAATCTTATTAATACCCGGAACTCGAAAGCGGAAGTTAAATCCCGTTAAAATAAAAAAATTCAAATGATGCCGGAAGTGTTTTTAAAATTGAACTCGTACTCGGGGACGATTTTTCTCTGCTTTTACAAATTGAATAAAATAATAGTATATTTAATTAAAATAATATAAAAATAATATAAAAATATATTCGGCCTTTACAACCCGAACATGGCTTACCTCGGAAAACTACGTAAAGATGCAAGCAATGAAAAGTCTTCTTGTGTGTTTCAATGGTTTGCCTGTGGTTTTGAAAACCCTAGTCGAATGGGGTATTTATAGCCCTCAAAAGGCCGCTAAAACCCCTAGATATTGTGCTTAATCTCCAAGCGAAGGATCTTCAAAAGATAGAAACAAATCTCCTTCGGATAAGCATTGAAATCAGCATCTCTATCCACTTCAGTGGGCGTCGTTCTGGCGGGCGCCGCTCCTAGCGGGTACTACATCTGTGTACGCGGGCGTCAGGCTCCGCGGGCACCATATCAGTTTCAACGGGCGCCTCGGAGTCCATCATGTTTTCTTCATTTCTTTACTTGGATTCTCTTTAGCTCCTTCTTGGGTATTCTTCTCTTCATCTTCAAGCTATCCTAGGTCTCTTCTCAACCTTAGGGCTCCAGCATCACCCTCTTGTACCATCTCTTCGAGCTCGGATTTAGAAATCTGCAGAATTATCATATAAAAGCGTAGATTCCGAACTTCGAATGGAAAATGATAAAGATACAACTTAACTATAAAAACCTATCTAATGCAACCTAAACTACCATAAAACTACCTAAAATGCCTATGCAAAATATGCATTATCAATTTTAAATTACGAGTCATTCATATTTGTTCTAAAATATCCTAACATATTTTGGTTAGAAGTATTTATTATGCAATCGCTTTAAAGTATTAGAAAGGCTATTAATGACTCGTTGAAAATAACCAACTAAATTAGGTAATTATGTGTACTTTTTTTAAATTTTATAAAAAAATTTATAAAAAAACTACCATTATTTTTTGTGTTTTTTTTTATAATTTACTCATTTATCATGCAATTAATGTGTAGCACTATAAATCAGTTAAATGGTTGTAGTTAGCTTTTTAAAAATTAAAAATCAAAATAACAAAATTGGGTGGTTGTGTGAAAAAAAAATATTTATTTTATGATTGTCTTGTAAATTCTAAAAGATTTTTAACCAACTAGGTTAACATAAGGAATAAGGTAGTCTTTCAAGACATGAAAACCCTCCCGTATTTGGGAGAACGCGCCCCACGTGCCATCCATTCCCAATCAGAAACCCTAGATTCATCGTTTATCCTCCATGAAGCCCGATCAAAATCAAACTGGTACAAGATCTCAAATCTCTTTCTTGGATCCTTGGGCTATGTTGTGGTACGGTCCCTTTGGATTTCTCCTCTTCTTTGGTTCATCCCCCTCATGCGTATCAGATCTGAAATTTCTACTGATACTAAAAAATGGGACTTCGTTTCTATCTCTCAAATCAGGCCGTACAACCTCAATCTCCTATGGTGTAGCTCTCGGCGTAGCGTGCGGCCTTGGGTTGTCCTTCCCTTTAATCTCCTCAGTAAAACCCCTAACCCAGAACCTAAAATTTCTTTCACTAATTTTCGATCGGCTTACTTGCCTCAGATCTCCCCCTATTCAACTAGGTCCTGGGTTGCTCTCTCTCTTTGGGTTTGGAGTTTCTACTTTCTTAATGGCCTCTATAAGGGCTTTATGTAACACCCCCGTCCCACATCGGATATCATAAGGATGTTGGGAGTGATTTATAAGTGATTCAAGCCCTACCTATGTCACAAGAGCTCTTCCTTTTCAGGCTCCAAGTGAGGACAACGGACCTGAGAGGGCTAGGTGGCATGGGCTGGCGCCTCTTAAGACCCCGGGTCTTACAGATGGTATCAGAGCCGACTCTGGGCTCGGAGGTATTCCGACAGTATGCTCGGGTACGCTCCTCCCGGAGGGCAGTCCCTTGGGCCTGACGGGGTCGTCAGTGCTTTAAGTGGGGGAGATTGTAACACCCCCGTCCCACATCGGATATCATAAGGATGTTGGGAGTGATTTATAAGTGATTCAAGCCCTACCTATGTCACAAGAGCTCTTCCTTTTCAGGCTCCAAGTGAGGACAACGGACCTGAGAGGGCTAGGTGGCATGGGTTGGCGCCTCTTAAGACCCCGGGTCTTACAAAAAATACAAAGAAGGTGTAAAGTACAGGCCAAAACTCTACAAAAGCGAAGCAAAACACAACTAAACCGAACAAGACGAGGACATAGATGAAAGATGAAGCCAAGAACGACCCTGAAACGGCACCGTAAGCCAGCGACACATCAGGAGTCACATGTGGACAGTGAAGTCGAACCTCCAAGGAACCATTCTTCCGGAGAAAGGAGACACCTCGATACACACTACCACAACTCCATCATATCCCGACTTCGACTGCCAGAACCCCATCAAACGGAAAAGAAAGTCCCGTTACGCCAAACGTAGAGCCACACAACGCCTGAGCTAAACGCACCAGAAACCCAATCGGGAATTACGCAAACCCTACTAGTAAAATTTTATTTTACCAGTAAAAGGTTATTTATATATAATCCAAAGGTATAAATATATATAGTTTTGATATTTAATTTATTTTAATTATATATATAGTTTTAATATGTGATATAAATTCAATTATTTATTATTTTTAGTGTTTGGGTCACATTTGGGCCCAAAAGAAAGGGTATCAAAATATAATTATACAAAAGGAGGGGTAACGAAATACAACTATATAAAAATATAAAACAATACTCCGTACCACACTCATTTTTTCCTTATTTTTCTTGCTTTTTTCTTTCTTTCATTTTTTGAGGTGTGCACGCCAAAGAGACCAAAAGGGATGAACCAGTTGAAACCATTGATAGGGAGAGACACCGCCACTGGGACAGCGCCAGCGCCTCTGAGAGCTATCGGAGGGGGTAGACCGGGGACGGTAATGAGACAGCCACAGCCCTGAACCGAAGAAGGTGACCGGAGAACACACAGGGTGTTTCAGGTCGAACCCTAGATCTGAAAAATCAAAGACCTGGATGAACAAATTGGGTTAGATCGGTAATGGAATTGAGATCCCCGACCTTGAAACTATGAAAGCCCCAAAAAATTCAAGGTAAAAGAGATTGGTTAAGGGATTTAGATTTCCGGCGACCAAGGCCAGACGGAGAAGGACGACGCCAAGCACAAAGTCAAACCATCGAGAAGTAGCGGAACATCCACCACCATCGACAGAAACGAGGTGACAGAGAGGGCATGTGAAGACGGAGGGACGATGGGTGACACCATGAAACCACCACGGCAACCCAATTCGACAACAGGTGTAATTCGCCCCAACTAGAAGGAGCAAAGGTTATTCGCCAATAGGCCTAGGACAGGCGCAACGGGTTTCTGACCTCCAAAGAGGGTTTTCAACCTCCGAAGAGGTGGTTCTGGGCCTCCGAAGAGGTTGTTTTCCGACCTCCGAAGAGGTTGTTCTGGCCTCTAAAGAGGTGATTTTCCGACCTCCGAAGAGGGGCCTCCGAAGAGGTGGTTCTAGGCCTCCGAAGAGGTGGTTATCCGACCTCCGAAAAGGGGTGTTTGGACTCTGGATTGACGATGAGTTAGGCTCATAAGAGAGAGTTTTCTTTTACACTCAAACGTCCAGTGTAGCCATTGCCCTTGGGTAAGTGCTTGTTCTATACTACATGTTAGTCAGTTATTGAGCTTGTGTATTATTTGGGGATATTAAACCACGACATTTAACCATGCATCCACCTAAAATATATACTTAATTTATGGAAATAATTTAGACTCTTTAAATATTAAAAAGGTTGTTGATGATTTTTTTTAAAGTAAAACACCAATATAGAGTGATTATGTGAGGGAATTATAATATATTTTTTATTTTATACAATTTCTATATGATTTTTTAATAACTTTGGTTATCACGCGAAATTGGTTGAAAACCTAGTGGTGACCATGCGAAAATTTTGAAAAGTTTGGGCACCATGTGAAAAAGACCAAACCTCGTGGCTACCAAACAAAATTTTCATTATTTAAAATTCATGTTGTCAATAGATAAAAATGGGGTGTTGCCAGTAGACTTTGGCTCCATTGGACAAAAACAAGTAGTTTTTCGAATCTTATGGATTTGATATTATATAGTCTTAAATGAAATAAATATAAGATTTTAGTTTAATTAGTTTTTGAAAAATAAACTTTTCAGCAGCTACTCACCAAAGCTTTTCGGAGCTTTTGTTTTTTATTTACAAGTTTTCAACAACTACCCTAACAGCTAGGTTTATCAAACACTATACTAGCTTATTAACCTATATTTAACACAAATGATCCAGCAACTTCAGCTACCCAGCAGCTTCAGCTACTCCAACAGCTATCATTTTGCCAAGCACACCCTTTGACTATGTTTGACAACAAAAAGTAGCTGATGGTATAGCTGAATTAAGTTAATAGGGTAACT
This sequence comes from Persicaria maculosa, assembly GCA_963922045.1. Lineage (NCBI taxonomy): Eukaryota > Viridiplantae > Streptophyta > Magnoliopsida > Caryophyllales > Polygonaceae > Persicaria > Persicaria maculosa. Next base: position 22,770,206 of record OY998264.1, on the reverse strand, counting down.
AAAGTTGATGGATTATCTGTGTTAAATATAGGTTAGTAAGTAATATGGTGTTTGGGAAACCTAACTGTTAGGGTAGCTGCTAAAAACTTGTGAATAAAAAACCAAAAGTTATGAAAAGCTTGGGTAAGTAGCTGTGGAAAAATAATGATTCCAAAAACTAATTAAACTAAAATTTTATATTTATTTCATTTAAAACTATATAATATTAAAATTATAAGCTCCAAAAAACTACTTATTGTTGCCAAACGGAGCTTTTATGTTTCAAGTTTCATACTTAAATTGTGAGATACATTCATTGATAACGGTACTTTGAGAAACTAGTTAAAACTTACATCAAAGGTCATGATATTAAGGGAATTTTGTACTATTTATTCTAGATTTTTAGGGTAGATGGCAATCATCCCTATCGATTATGATATTTGATCCAATTTGCCATTTTTCTTTTGATACACATAGTTTTGAAAATATTTTATTAGTAGCATGAGATTTGGTGTTTTCGCCTATAAACTATGAGACTTTTAAAAAATGTCAAACCTCTAGGTTATTGGGCAAAATTTCCCTTTTTTTGTAGCAAAAACGGTTAGATAGGTTTAGTTCTAGTTAAATCATCATAGTTAAAACATGCCTATGAGATTGGAGTACTTACAACTTGTCAATCAATATACATTACCCTTCCATCAATGGTGGTAATCAAGCTCACAAATTCTTCCAGACTTATCTTTATCAACTAATGTAAGAAGTGTCTTATTCTTTGATAATATTATCGATTCAGTTTCTAGTTTTCTATTTTGATTATTTCATTGTCACCCCTACATCCTACACGATTGTATTATTTTCTGCTATGCTCTCTACTTCTCAATCTAACTCAGATTACCTCCATGGAAGCTAGTTTGATCTATCACATGATTGATTCCTTGACAGGATAGCATCGATGTTCAAAGAAGCTACAAAGAATAATATATAAAGAGAGCACATGTTATGAAAAGTATAAACTTATCGAAATAAATTCCTACACACAATCTACTCCCCGAGATTATATATTTGCTCTTGATTGGTAAGTTTTTTAGATAGCAGAATGAAATAATCATTAGTGAACAAGAGAAAGAAAGGACTTAAGTTTAGAGATACTTTTAAACATCAAAATCAAAGTTATGATGGAAAAAGTACATGTATGCTGTTTGTACGTTGTCTCTACTTCCACACATGTTATGAAAGACATGACATGACCATAATTTTTAAAACCATAATAATATTCCTCAACCGATCACGATTTCCCAGTTACTTGAGAAAGCAAGAAGTGTAGGATTCAAACCCTCATTTTGTACATTTCTTTAAGTTGTTAAGTGAGTCCCAAACTCTTGATCAATAGTTTCTAGTAGTGTATCATAAACTTCTTATACTAATGGACCAACTCATACCTTGTACCTCATATCTCAAGATAAAAATATATAAATGATAAAGAGTTATAACCATGAGAGATTTCTACGGTTTCAAAAACCATAGCTATAATCCAGTCTCTTCCATATAGGATTTTTTTTTGAAGATGGACAAAAACCCAAAAAACCCAAAGAGTACGCGCACTATCACGCGCCTCCTTTCCCCGACAGGAACACCCCCTTCAATGGAAAACTTAAAGCTTTCCTCTCGATCGATCTCCCTCTTCAATCCAAACCACCATCGTACAACCTAAATCCCTGTTTTAATCTCCAAATTAACGCCTATTGGATTTGGATCTGGATTTTCCTTCCTGGGTTATCCTCCTTCAATCGTCTCTCCTCTTCCCTCAAATCTATGAGAAAAGCTTTAATAGCTTTGTCCGATCGATCTAAAGAATCCCTAATCAACATAAATCCATATGCTAAATCTCAAATCTATGGGATCTGGTCCGGGATATGGACTCTCCTCCTTCAATTTCACAATCGATTCAAATTTCTCTCTCCTCTCACACCTCTGAATCTACCTTTGGCCTTCTGGCCTTTGTGCAAAAACCCCCCATATTATCTCTGCTAAACTTCGGCTCCTCTTTCTGTTGGGGATGTGTGTGTTAATCTTCTCTTTGGTTTGCACTTTCGGCTTTCCAAAGGTCCCTGCAGATATGACCTCTCGATCGAGGTCTCTTGTTTGGAAGACACTCCGACGCCTCTCTCCCGCCCCTCCTAGTTGCCGGTGTTCTTGGCCTTCTTCTTGCGACTTCGTTCCTCCTGATGGCGTGGGACTTGGCTTGGCTAACTCTTCGGGGTTGCCCAGTCCTATTTCTCTCTTTTCGCGGGGATCGATCGTCTTCAACAAGTGTCTTCTGGATGCCAGGTACACCCTTACTTCTAAACTACCCTCTAATTCATCAATCTCTGTTCTTTGCTTTCATCATCATATTTATAGCTATATACATTCAATTAGATCAATTAAATGCTCATCCTAATGGGAAAGGGATTGCTTTCGTAAGCGAATCCCTCAACCCCACACCCCCAAAACAATTCCCTGGGAAGCACTTGTGCCGTCGCACCCAACAAACACACAATCCCTCCAAGTCGATTTGTGTCGATAAGGGCAAAGGGAAATCAAACAATTCCAACTTCTACTCTCACCTATCGGCTACCCTGACCTCTGGATGGCCTTCTTACCAGCTTTTACAACAACTCTTGGCACAAGCCTTCTCTATCTACTATCATAAACTAAATGCTAAGCGTAAACACTCGATGTTGCTTGATCTCTTTGCATTTTGGTCTACTTGTACTATATGCCCCACCAACTATTTTGAATGTTAAGGTCACACCAGGACTTTGTATTACCATCTCCAATATCATATGAATGATCACTTGCTTTATAACTATCTATATATTATTTATGCTTTAACTTTAAGTTCATCATATATTCTTCCTGATTTACTCCCTTTATTTCTTTCCTCGGGCTGCATTTACTTACCTAATCATAGCATTCTAAGTTGCACTGGCCATGGCCCAGTGGCCCCAATGCCTTCATCTTATCTCAGTTACCAATTAGATCTACCCCTTAAGACCTTACTCTATGTGTTGATCTTTTCTTTAATGTTTATTGCTTACGATCCTTTTTCAACTAGTTTGATAACCTATGCTCTAAAACAAACCTCTACCTCCATTATCACGTACTCTTACTGTCACTAAAACCTATATTGGCGTGCTAATCTTCTTTAACTATTCTGATTATATAGCTGTGCTTTTTAATATACGTTTTGAGCATCTCTTAGTTAGCAATACAAATCTACATCCTAGTATCATTACAGTCGATTTATATTTAATTTACACTCCACCATGCATTACTTTAAACACAATAGCTATCTTCATTCAGCTGATTGCTTATTGGATCACTAATTGGTTTACTCATCTCATGATCTGCTTGTCATTTATAGACTGGTATCTTTGGGTTTGTCTGCGTATTTTGCTTTATTATTGTAGCTTTATAACTACTCGAAATTTAGATGCAATAATTGAAAGACACGACCGATAAGGACTGAGTCGATCTATATAGAACAAGATAAAGACCCCAGACCTCCTTAGAGGGTAGGAACCAATACCAATGACTATATAACCCGCCTCTACAACCCTACACAACCAAGCGGACAACTTGGAGGCACAAGGAGGGGGCTTGTGGATACTGGGATCACCAAGTCTTGCGAAGTTGACGAACACAAAGCAAACCAAGCTGAGACAAGAACCAATTTGCAATCGATGAGCAATGCTTCGAATCGATTGACTTTCACTCAATGTGTTTCAACACAAATCTGAAATTTCATAAGAGAATTGAACGTCTTTACAAAGGCTGAAATCAACATTATATAACCCTAATATGGGCTTCTGGGCCGAAAATAATAAAAGGAGCAATTAACCCTAAAGTTTCCTAAAATAACTTAAGTAAAATAATACTAAAAATAGGCTAAATTCGTCTGAACATGTGACAGCCTCAAAGAAGTTGAATTTCGGCCAATCTCTAGGTCGAATCTGGAGAAACCTTCAACAGCAAAGTTGTAGATCTCGTCGTCCTCGTTCCAACAAGGTATGGCACGATCCAATCCGATTAATATTGAATCCGTACGACTCATTTTACTGAGACGTCAAAAAGCTATCAAACTGTTGAACGAATCTAAAACGAACGACACAACAAACTTGCACCTTTGGACCTTCTCCCATGGTGGAGCCTTCTTCTTCCTCTTGAGGATGACAACATTCTCACGAGCTCGAATCATAGGTCCATCCCCAAGTATAGGTGTGTCCGAAGGTGTCTTGGATGGTGTCTTGGATGGTCCCGCATCAGGAAGCCTTTGTGCGAACCCCAAATCAGTTCACCATCACTCAAGAGGCCTTCGAGCTCTTCACAACCCAACAACCACACTTTTGCCTCATTTAAGCGGGTTAAGGGCTCTGTTACTTATGCTTCTTTTAAGAAGCTCCCTTATGCATCCACCCACTATATCTGTCATCAGATCTCACCGGCAAATGAACTCACTGTTAAGCTTGCAATGGACAAACTAACTATTATACATAAATTAAAATCAAAAAATCTTTCCGATCCCATTTCCAACAGAAAAAATACCATCGGCATGAAATACTCGCACAACTCCCTACTAAAACAACCTCACCACTGAACCAGTTCTTTTGTAGAAATAAAATCTCTGTTGTTTGTTTCTTCGACACGTTTAACAATTCACAAAACAAATTATTGATCCATGTATGCCAACATAGTAAACGTAACCAACTGACAATAAAACTTGATCTACCCCATTCGTTGCTTCTTCATAACTACTTTCATTCAAAAGATTTCCTTACCTTTTGGCTTTGCAACCATTTCAACTCACCGGGTTCTAGGTCTCTAGAATCTAACCTATCTACCAAACTTCTATATTTGGTTAATCATGAAGATTAGCTATTAGAATGTAAGCGGTTTGGCTAGGAAAAGAATTTGGATACAAATTGATTCTACATGTAAATCTGAACATATAGTTATTCTTGCATTAGCAGAAACGAAACTACAAAATCCACCGAAAGAAAATCTTTGGCGAAAAGCTGGCTTCGACCGCTCTTGCTTCTGTGGTTCCATTGGTCTTTCTGGTGGGCTTTGCCTCTACTGGAAGTCCTCCCACCTATATAACGAAACCTTTGACGTATTACAATCAGCACAATGCTTTATTTTAACCAAATACCACAACCTGATAAATAACTTACAAGCAAATATTATTTTTGTCTATGCGCCCCCATAAGAAAACGACAAAACTGCCTTCTGGAGTGAGATTTCACATTTAATCCAAAGTAACCCACTCCCATGTATTATTATGGGGGATCTAAATGATCTGCTATCTATAAATGAAAAATTGGCATACCATCGTTTAGAAATTAGTTTACCTGGAGAAAGAAGGCTTTTGGGCCTGACAACATTTACGAAAAACTAGATCGTGTCCTGATTCATAAAGATATATTTCAAAAATTGCCGCACCTACAAACAAAGAATCACGCTTTCACTACATCTGATCATTGTCAAATCACACTAGAACTAATACCAAATAACCGCCCTCCTATGCAACCATTTAGATTTGAACTAGCATGGGTCAGACATAAAAACTATGAATCCCTTGTCCGTCAGGCCTGGCGGATTAATCCACCGGGCTCTGCAACTTTCAAACTTGTCAAAAAACTGCAAAGTCTCAAACAGAAAAGCAAAATCTGGTGCAAAAAAACCACGGGCAACATCCTAATCCAAGTCACAAAAACTGTAAAAGAATTACAAAATCTACAAAAGCGGCTAATACAATCTTATGACCAAGTAACTGAAGCAAAACATAAACGTCTTCTAAACAAATACACAAAGATGATAGATTTCCAAACAACTTACTGGGCACAACGAGCCAAGCGCCTTCACCTTAAGGCTGGTGATACAAACACCAAATACTACCACCGAGTAGCTACTGGCAGGAGAAACCGTAATATTGTTAAAACTCTCCAATCTTCGAGTGGAATCTTATTGACCCTGGATTCTGAAATTCGTTTAGAACTTAAAGTTGAATTTTCTAGACGATTCTCCACCCCGAATTCATGTCAATCGCATTGCCCACTACTTGATCACATCACACCTGAAATTACACCCACACAAAATGAGAAATTAATCCACAACATTACTAACCTGGAAATCAAAACAGTTGTCTTCAGCCTCGCTAATGACAAGTCCCCGGGACCTGATAGGTTTCCCGCGGGCTTCTTTAAAAAATTCTGGCATATCGTTGGCCCCTCGGTCATACGGGCAGTTAAGGGATTCTTCATCAGTAGAAAAATCCTAAAACAAATTAACCATACTTTCATAGCACTAATTCCAAAATGCGACAGCCCTACATCTGCTTCGAACTTCAGGCCTATTAGTCTTTGCACTAGTCTCTACAAAATCATCTCAAAGATAATTGCCACAAGACTTAAGAAGAATCTACATAAAATCATTCACCCCTTTCAGAGTGCTTTTGTCATAAAAAGAGCAATACAAGATAATATATTAATAGCCAACAAACTTTTTCACTCTTTCTAGTAGAAAAAAGGTATTTCTGGCTCGATGGTAGTCAAATTGGACATGGAAAAAGCTTTCAATATGGTTCACTAGGACTTCCTCTTTAACATCTTAACCCGCTTTGGGTACTCCAACAAATTCATTTCTTGGATCGAAGAGTGTATCACAACAGTCTCCTACTCTGTGCTAGTCAATAATGAACTAACAGAAATTTTCAAACCTTATAAGGGACTCAGACAAGGAGACCCACTATCCCCTTATCTTTTTCTTCTTGTTTCTGAAGTTCTAGCTCGTAGCCTCCAACATGAATCCAATCAACCAAACAGTCATATCAGCATCTCTCCAACTCGAGCTTGTAAAAAAATCCCCTTCATGGTTTTTGCCGATGACATCATCATCTTCGCAAGAGCAACGAAATCTGCTTGCGACCAAATTAATGGAATCACCCATTGTTACAGTCTTTTCCCGGGATAAAAAATTAATCTGCATAAATCATCTTTCCAAACAACTAACAACATAAGCAATCAGATAAAAACAATGATACATAGCGAACTTAGTATCCCAAACACCCCTAATCTTGGTAATTACCTTGGTTGTCCGATTATGTCTACAAAGGTTACAAACTCTACCTTTGAGGGACTAATTACCTCTAGCAAAAGCCAACTCTCGAAATGGTCTGCTTCCAACCTCTCCCAAGCAGGTAGAATAACCCTAATTAAATCCAACTTAGAAGCAAAATCACTCCATGTTATGCAATGTTTCATGCTTCCACCGTACATACATAAAGAACTTGACAAAATAAACAAAAATTTCATATGGAACATGATGTGCGCGCATATTGCCATATTTTCTATGCACATATGAATTCATTTTATTGTCTTTTGCATGCACATTAATGAGAAAACATGGGAATAGTGTAGTTTATGCTTAAATGTCAAATATATGGGTTTGCACGAGTTTCCATGTGATTTTCGCAGAAAACAGGATGAAAATGGATGAATTCAGAAGAGCGGAAAAAGAACTCGAAGTCTTCTGAAGAGGTCGAAATCGACTGAAGACCTCGACATCGAGTACATCGAGACATAGGAATCGAGCAGAAAGGAAACAGAGCATCTCGACACAGAAGAGGTCGATATCGACGTCTGGAGGTCGATATCGATCATGCCAGATCGACCAAGTTGATAGAAGTCGAGTAGGAGAAGGAGAAGCTCGAGATAAGATTTTGGAGGGTCGATATCGAGTGGAAGGGTCGATATCGACCATGCCAGCAGAAGAATTCGACTCCGATTTTGATAGAATTTTATCCAATGCTTGCAATATCTATCCAAAGGTCGAAATTTCCTATCATCAACATCAGCTTTATCATGAGGGGCTGATTTCACCATGAAGTTTTAGCTTTTACTTTTTTTTTATTTATTTATTTATCATAGAGAATAAAGATAAGGTTTCGAGTCCTTATCGTCATCTACAAATAGAAGCCAATAGGGCTGAGTTTAGAGAGGGAGAATTCAGAATTCAATTCATCATTCAATATTCAATTAGAGACAATTCAGTTGTAAGAGAGAGAGAGAGTGGCCGAGTGGAGTTGTAAAGCGAGAGCGGAGTGGCTTGTTCGGTTGTACTTTCTTTCGGAGTTTAAATTCAAAGTAGCTTTCTTTCAATAACAATGATGATGATGTGCATGATGAGGAGCGAGTAGTCAACCCACTTCTAGGGTCGGGGTGAGCCCGACGATAGCAATGTGAGGTAAGTGCATCAAAGGTATGACTTTTATGCAATTCCGTCTTCTACCCCATGCATGATCCTTTACGAAAGTTAAGGAGTTTCATTATTTGCATTGTTGAAGCGAAAGCCACTCATATTGCGAACTTGAATTACTCATGAATTGGATAGTAACTCTTAGGAATTATGCGAGAGCCTCTAATCACCTAAGTGTTGATAACGAAAGTTATTTGACGGAAAGACATTAAAGTTCATATTTTTAGCATGAAACTTGCATTGTTATCGTTGTGGCATGAAACCCCGACTTTGGAAGCTTTTTAATTCATTAAATTCTTCATAAAAGTTTTAGTTTTGCTTCTGTTCATCTTCCCTCTCCATTCTATTTTCTTCGGATCCTTTTCCGACAAATTGGTTACAAAAACAGTTTCTGTGACAAACATCGAAATCGACCTTAAGGGTCGATATCGAGTACTAACATCGATATCGAGGTCTCTGCTCGACGTCGACTTGCTGTTTTGTCTTCTGCAGGAACTGCGCTAGGAAATCGACCAGAACTGAGGTCGATATCGACCAGTATACTCGATATCGAGTGTCTGCTGAGGTCGAAAGCATTGATCGTGAGTACAACAAAGGAAGCGCTGACCTACCTCCTCGTGGATTCGATCCTGAATTACCCTACTACTACAAGGGAGGGGATTCTTGTATTATTTGTTTGGGACAGGGAGATAGTCTAGTTGTGCTTTATTTTATTCTCCTATTTTACATACACCCCGCAACCCCTGTAGCGAACAAATTGGCGCCGTTGCCGGGGAGGCAATCAATCGCCACCTAAGTTAATCACGATCTTTTTCTAAGCTTATTTTGCAGGTTTATGCGACGTTCTGATCGCGGACCTATCCTGGAACCAATTGACGAGCCTGAACGTTTCTACCATCTTCGCAACAAAGCAATTCGCATCATGGCTGACAACGAGACGCAGGCTGAGATTATAGAGCGGTTGAGAAAGGAAATCGAGGACCACAATGCTACAATCGCTGCTGAAAGGGCCGCTGCTGCTGCTGAGCGAGCCCGTGCTAATAGGGAGGAGGATGCGCGCAGACAAGCCCAAGAGCGGCTAAATCAGTATCCACAGACGGCGATGCAATACATGCATCCGCCGCTTCATGTTCCTGAATCTGCCATAATAATTCCTCACTCCAATTATGAACTGAAAATTAACTTCCTATCTGAGATTAAAAGAAATACTTTTGAAGGAAGGCATAATGAATGCCCCCTGCAACACATCTCTACTTTTATGGACTTATGTGAAACAGTTGCTGATGGAGTAAACTTAGAGTATGTGCGACTAAAATCTTTTCGATGGTCTTTGGCAGGAAAGGCATTACAATGGCTTGAAAGTTTGGCTCCACGATCGCTAAGGACATGGGCGGAGGTGAAATATGCATTCTTGAACAAGTTCTTCCCACCTTCTAAAACGGCGATGCTACGACAAAGGATCACGGCTTTCAAACAAAAGCCAGGTGAAACCCTAGCACAGGCGTGGGAGCGCTTCAAAGACTTGCTGAGATCATGCCCGACGCATGGGCAACTTCCATATGTCATCCAAGAGATTTTTTATAACGCCCTTGATGCGCCGAATAAGGAGAGGATCAATTCATATACCTCCTATCGGTACATTGAGCTTACACCAACGGAGGCATGGGAGACCATTGAGAGGCTTGTGAACTTTGACAACACCTATGGGGCTGCTGCGGCCTATGATGCAAGGCCTGCCCCATCTATGCCACTATATGAGCCTCCAAGGGAGATAGATCCTGAAGTACGGCAACAATTCCATAACGATCAAACACGCCGCCTTCAAAAGCAAGTAAGGTTCCTGAGCAACAATCAACCTTGTCAGGAGTGTGGTTCGATAAGGCATAACACCAGTGTCTGTCCACATACTGAGCAAGTATCCATGGCGGAACAACATGAGGAGGTCAAATGGACGAGAGGCCCCTATGGAGGGGGCAATCAACAAAATTGGGGTGATCAAAGGTTCTATCAAAGGGATCCCCCAACCTATAGGGCACCAGGGCACCCTGAGCGGGAGACTAAGAAAGATGACCTGCAAATCATCCTTGATGAGATGCGGAGGAACCACGCTGAGTTCAAACAAGCCAATAACTCCGTCCATACTCAACTGCAGGGCATCAATTCTAGACTTGGGGAGATCGACGTTTGGAAGCGCAACATGGAGACTCAAATGAGTCAATTGGCGGAAGCAATGCCCAAAGCGTCCGGATCACTCCCTGGATCCACTGTGCCCAACCAAAAGGGCAAAACCACAGGTCATATCGCGGCAGTAAACCTAAGGAGTGGGCGTCAATTACAAACGCCCGAGCGAAAAGTGGAGGAGAAGGAGCCAGAACAGACGTCGATATCGACCCCCCCTGTCGATATCGACCAAGGTGACATCGATGTCGACCCTCCTGTCGATGTCGACCCTAATTCTGCGTCACCACAGAAATCGACTCTTCCAGTCGATATCGACCCCACTGCTGCCGATATCGACCTCACTACAGTCGTAGGAAGGAAGAAGGTGTTGCCGTTCCCAACTAGAAAGGTGACTAAGGACCCAGCGGAAAAGAAGTTCCAACGGTTCGTGAAGATGCTCCAAGGGCTTAATGTCTCTATACCATTCACAGAGGCACTTCACGAGATGCCATCTTATGTAAGGTTCCTTAAGGATATCTTGGGGAAGAAGCGATCGCTCTCTGAGATCGCAGAGGAATGCAACAGGTTGGAGCTACCACAAAAGCGGGCGGACCCAGGTAAGTTTTCTATCGCTATAGGTCTAGGTCAATTTAAATTTAATGCTTTAGTTGACTTGGGCGCTAGCGTTAGCATGATGCCACTAACCATTTGGCACAAGGTAAAGATAGGTCCTCTGGAGCCCGTGGATGCAAGATTATACATGGCTAACAATACCGTAGTTATTCCAACTGGGATAGTGACAGATGTGCCAGTACAAGTAGGCAAATTCTTTGTCCCTGCTGATTTCCTAGTTGTTGACATAGCGGAGGACCCTGCTTGTCCAATTATTTTAGGTAGGCCATTCCTAGCAACCGTCGATGCCAACATCAGCGTGAAGAAAGGATTGCTCTCGCTCACAATTAGTGATGAAGTAATAGAGTATTCCTTCAACAAGACGGTGCAAAGTCAAGGGCCAATGGAGATAAAAGCCATCAAAGAAGCCCAAGTAGAGGAAGTTGAAGCAATCTTGAACGAAGGAGCTCAACAGGACATCGAAATCGACCCAGGTAAGTCGATATCGACCACTATTGTTCAAGATTCTGTGACAGGTCATAAGTATGGGGTCGACGGAGGAAAAGAGGAAGCATCGAAATCGGGGTCAAGGGTCGATATCGACCACACCCTATCGAAATCGACCACCATCAGCGCTGAGAAGAGAGGCGAGGAGACCTCGATATCGACCTCTGAGGGTCGAAATCGACCTGATCATATCGAGTCAAAACTCCCCAAATCGACTGATCCTACAAGTGTACAACAGGGGTCGATATCGACCTCTGCACATCGACATCGACCTGAGCCACAGACGGAGAAGAAGGTAAGTCAAGGTACGGATTCCTCTTGTTCAATTACAATTAAGGACTTATCATTATTTGGAAGAGGTGTGCCTTGGCATGTGCGTTTATGTAGGGTATCCGAAGATAGTTCAAGCCAATATGAGATAGGAGACAAGGTCTATGTTGCCAAATCTAAAGACCATTGGTTCCCTACAAGATTCAAGGATAAGAGCTTAGGTCCATTCACGGTGAATCAAATCAATCCCGGGGGAATGCAGCTACGGGACAAGAAAGGAGTGATATTTGAGGCCCAAGCCACATGGGCTCTGCAGATGCCACCTTGAAAAGCGCAAAGGAAGAAGTCGGCCTAGCGACTTAAAAATCTAGAGCTTGTAACAAAGACTTAGTTTTGATTTTAAGACAGCTTTTGTTTTGGTTTTAGACACTTTATTGTTTTGCATATTGTGTGTTTAGTTTTCAAATTGCAGGAGAGAGAAAAGCACACAGAAAGGCATCGAAATCGATGTCGGACATCGAAATCGACCTCAAGGTCGACATGGATAGGGTTTGTGATCGAGCCGAGTCACCCTGAAGCCCGAGCAGAAATCAGAAAGACATCGATATCGATGTAAAGGGTCGATATCGACCTTCCCTGCTGTCTTCTTCGACTCCTGAAATTTGTGACGGTTTAGTAAGTCTTCTTCTTAACCCTAGTTCTAATACAGTGAGGACACTGTAAATTTTAAGTATGGGGTGGGGGGAAAGGCTTATTTGCATATTCATGCTTAGTTTAGGGTTGCATATTTATTTTAATGCATATTTATTTTAAATGACCCCCATCAAAAATTTTGAAAAAAAAGAGAGTCATGGAAGTATAAAAAAGAGGTCTATGATGCAAAATTAGATTCATTAGAGATATAACATGAGATTGCCTAGTTAAGGGAAGTCCCAATGAAGTGCAATTTTTTTTTGAGAAAATCATAAAGGAGATGAAAATTTGAAGTTGCTTTTGACATATGCATGATAAGATGATGGAGGATTTTTTGTAGAAATTCCATACAAGCAAAGTTCATACCCTTTCCTTACCTACGCATATTCACAAAGCCATATATGAGACTCATTATTGCTCCACATATACATATTGTCCATTTTTTACCTTATATCCTATCCGGGGACAAAGTTTTTTTGAATAGATGACATCTTTGGAGTTATATGGAGTTGTGCATTTATAAAGTTGTTGTCAGGAATGATACAATATGGAAAATTAAATGAGCGAGAAAAAATCCGATCACCTCAGGAGATAAAGGTAGGTCGACCCTGCTCGCTGAGATAATAGTTCGGCGAGATGGGACACAAAGGTGAGGAGTCCGAAGTACTAAGTATCCGGGGCCATTCATGACACCCATGTTTGCGACTCGCGAGAAGGCAGTGCTAAGGTTAGAGAGGTAAAAGCATTAAAGTGAAAAAAAGCATTGAACGATGAGTGAAAGGTGAGACATTATGAAGGAGGAATGTGGAATATTTTGGAAAGAAAGTGTACTTCCCCGGATTTAACACCACATGGCCAAATATTAGCCCACCTTTAGCCTTTTACCAATCCACTTCTCACAAGCTTGAAGAAAGTCCTCTTGATTATTAATGCAATGTCGCTAGAATTGTTTTTTGCATATTACCTCCTTTATAAGTATGAAATTGCTTTTATGCACAGGCATGGACTTGGTTGACATAAGTACCTTCTCGAGGATGGCAATTGATTGTAGGGACATGTGAAAAATGAATCTATGATGTTGAGAGTTTACTTTCTTCCCCTGAATGACCATTAAGAGTATTGCTTGGGGACAAGCAAGCTTAAGTATGGGGTGTTTGATGTGCGCGCATATTGCCATATTTTCTATGCACATATGAATTCATTTTATTGTCTTTTGCATGCACATTAATGAGAAAACATGGGAATAGTGTAGTTTATGCTTAAATGTCAAATATATGGGTTTGCACGAGTTTCCATGTGATTTTCGCAGAAAACAGGATGAAAATGGATGAATTCAGAAGAGCGGAAAAAGAACTCGAAGTCTTCTGAAGAGGTCGAAATCGACTGAAGACCTCGACATCGAGTACATCGAGACATAGGAATCGAGCAGAAAGGAAACAGAGCATCTCGACACAGAAGAGGTCGATATCGACGTCTGGAGGTCGATATCGATCATGCCAGATCGACCAAGTTGATAGAAGTCGAGTAGGAGAAGGAGAAGCTCGAGATAAGATTTTGGAGGGTCGATATCGAGTGGAAGGGTCGATATCGACCATGCCAGCAGAGGAATTCGACTCCGATTTTGATAGAATTTTATCCAATGCTTGCAATATCTATCCAAAGGTCGAAATTTCCTATCATCAACATCAGCTTTATCATGAGGGGCTGATTTCACCATGAAGTTTTAGCTTTTACTTTTTTTTTATTTATTTATTTATCATAGAGAATAAAGATAAGGTTTCGAGTCCTTATCGTCATCTACAAATAGAAGCCAATAGGGCTGAGTTTAGAGAGGGAGAATTCAGAATTCAATTCATCATTCAATATTCAATTAGAGACAATTCAGTTGTAAGAGAGAGAGAGAGTGGCCGAGTGGAGTTGTAAAGCGAGAGCGGAGTGGCTTGTTCGGTTGTACTTTCTTTCGGAGTTTAAATTCAAAGTAGCTTTCTTTCAATAACAATGATGATGATGTGCATAATGAGGAGCGAGTAGTCAACCCACTTCTAGGGTCGGGGTGAGCCCGACGATAGCAATGTGAGGTAAGTGCATCAAAGGTATGACTTTTATGCAATTCCGTCTTCTACCCCATGCATGATCCTTTACGAAAGTTAAGGAGTTTCATTATTTGCATTGTTGAAGCGAAAGCCACTCATATTGCGAACTTGAATTACTCATGAATTGGATAGTAACTCTTAGGAATTATGCGAGAGCCTCTAATCACCTAAGTGTTGATAACGAAAGTTATTTGACGGAAAGACATTAAAGTTCATATTTTTAGCATGAAACTTGCATTGTTATCGTTGTGGCATGAAACCCCGACTTTGGAAGCTTTTTAATTCATTAAATTCTTCATAAAAGTTTTAGTTTTGCTTCTGTTCATCTTCCCTCTCCATTCTATTTTCTTCGGATCCTTTTCCGACAAATTGGTTACAAAAAACAGTTTCTGTGACAAACATCGAAATCGACCTTAAGGGTCGATATCGAGTACTAACATCGATATCGAGGTCTCTGCTCGACGTCGACTTGCTGTTTTGTCTTCTGCAGGAACTGCGCTAGGAAATCGACCAGAACTGAGGTCGATATCGATCAGTATACTCGATATCGAGTGTCTGCTGAGGTCGAAAGCATTGATCGTGAGTACAACAAAGGAAGCGCTGACCTACCTCCTCGTGGATTCGATCCTGAATTACCCTACTACTACAAGGGAGGGGATTCTTGTATTATTTGTTTGGGACAGGGAGATAGTCTAGTTGTGCTTTATTTTATTCTCCTATTTTACATACACCCCGCAACCCCCGTAGCGAACAGAACAAAGGTCCGAAGAATCGACCACTAATTAGCTGGTTTGAGGTCTGTAAATCCCGTCGTAATGGAGGCCTGGGTCTCCGTTCCTCAGAAGATATGAACAAAGCCCTCCAACTAAAGCTTCTTTGGAAGATTCTTGTTGAACCTTCTAACCCATGGGTCCGCCTTGTGACTGACAAATACCTAAAAAAGAACACATTTTGAATTACAAGAAAAAATGAAACACATCTTGGCAATGGGTAAAACTGACTAATCTATTGGATCTTTTTAAAAAGGGCCTTCGTTGGGGGGTTGCAAATGGCTCCTACATTAATTTTTGGTTTGACATCCGGTTTGGCTCTGCACCACTTTGGACCCAAGCAACAAACTTCACTGATGCAAATCTTGATTTGTTGGTAAGCGAATTCATCACCCAAATCAAAGATTGGGATATTACCAAACTCAACTCCAAACTTAGAATGCATCTCCCACATATAACTATCGATAACATAGCTCTTACCCCAATCCCGAAACATGTAATGCAAGATAGACTATACTGGCAATGGAGCCGCAATGGCTGGTTTAGCACTGCTTCGGCAATAGATATGATCCAACATAACAAGCATCATTCTAAATCAGGCTTTGCATGGATCTGACACTTAGACTATGTACCAAAAGTCAAGGATTTCCTATGGCGTATCACTAAGGAGTAAGGATGGTATTCCGACCTTGGTTAAGCTGGCGCAACGTGGCATAGGGCTCCCTACAAATTGTCCTTCTTGTGATATGAATCGTGAAGACTTAGAACACCTTCTTTTTAACTGTCCTATCACTAAAACAACTCTACAGCTTCTCTCGCCGCATATCTCTGGTACGGTTGATAGAATATACAATACCACACCTACAATTGTTGAAGCCCTCCTCCATCTTCGGAATGCTCTTGGTCTCAATCAGTTCTCCACCTTATCAGTGGCTTGGTGGACTCTCTGGTTTTTTCGAAATAAAAAAGTCTTCGATGATACTAACCCTAACCCAAAAACAATATTATCTTTTATAAATGAACACATCTACAATTGGAAATGTGCTAAAGAACAGGAAGTATACCTTAAAATGACACCACACGCTCAAGACCCAAAACCAAATAACAAAGCCTCTCGCAAACTTTGTAAATGAACTAAACCTCGAGAGGGATGGTATAAACTTAATTTTGATGGGGCCTTATCCCCTACAACTTCCTCCTCTTATGAATTTATTATTCGAAACTATGATGGTTCTGTTCTCTTCTCGGAGGCTGGATCTTCATCCTTCCCTTCCGTTCTTGGGGCCGAATGTTTTGGTCTTTGGAAGGGGTTACTTGAAGCAGTAAATCTTAATATAAACAAAATTATAATAGAAGGTGATAATTTAAGCATCATCAACAGTCTTAAGACTGGATACTCCTGTTCCGGGGAGATTGAGATGATTATGTCCGATTGTCTCCTTTCTCTCCACTGTTTCTCTGAATTTCAGATCAAACATGTATTTAGGGAGGGTAATGGAGCTGCTAATCGTCTTTCCCATCTTTTATCTCCTCACTCAGGCTTCGACCTTCCTTCTGATGTTGTACTTCGTAGTATCATCATTCAGGATGCTCTTGGTTAGTTGCTCTGCAACCACCAAATTCTTTTCGGTTAAAAAAAACCATAGCTATAGACTATATTAGTGTAAATATTATCAATGTATTGGCGCTAGACCTGTTAAAACATGACCTGACCCGAAAAACCCGACCCGTACGCCCGGTAATTTTACGGGTTTGGACCCGGGACCCGAAATCGACCCGAACCCGAATTACCCAGGACTTTTAGGGTCAAGACCCGGTGACCCGATGGGTCAAAATCAACCCGGTGAGTCAGCACCATATTGACGCCACACAGACACCAGATTGACCCCACACAGATTTGTCATACAGTTGTATTCGTTAAAGTCACTCATAATTTAAATAACTTATATACTGTATATTTTATAATTATATTATGTTTATAACATTAATTTGTATAAATATGATTTTTTATGCTTAAAATATTAATATCATAATAATATTATTATTATAATATAATTTAATTATAATATTATTATTTAGGTTAATTTGACATATTTATATTACAATTTAATTTTGATATTATTTTAATATTTTTAAAAAGTCTTTAAAAAATTCGATTTTTTTGACCCGGTGGGTCGACCCGAACCTGGGACAAACCCGGTTTGGCTCGACCCGGAATGATCGATAACCCGATTGATCCGAAACCCGATTTATCCGGAACTCGATTGACCCGAACCTGAACCCGACCCGAATGACACGATTGACAGGTCTAATTGGCGCCAATCAAAGTCTTTAAAAACCATGACAAAAATCCAAACTACCTATTGCCAGGTTGGCATAATTTCCCAGCGTGGCATTTCTAATTAATAAAAATTAAAAAAAAACCGGGAATTAGCGGCCCCGCGAGTCTCTCTCGTCCGACGGATTACGAAACGGACGACGACACCCTATTTAACAGTCTATTTAACAAACTCTGCCCCCTTTCCCCGTTTCTTTCCTATCTGTCTCCCCAATTTCTCTTCTAACATTTTTTTTCTTTTTTTTTTTCCTCCTTTTTTTGATTTTCATTTTGGTTTCATATGGATTTTTTCCTCTCAATTGTAGAAGCTAAACGGCGAGCAGATTCTGAATTAGTTTGAAAAAATCGAAGAAATCCACACACAAAAATTGAGAAAACGAAAAAAGTAATTAGTTAAACTGCAACCACGACGTCGACTACGACGGCGACGGCAACGAGCACCACCGCAACCGCGGCTGGTTTCGGCCAAGATGGTGCTTCGGCGGTGGCGGACTCCTCAGTCGACCAGATCGTCATTTCTCTCTCGCCGCAAGATCATCTCCCAACCGCCATTGTAAGTAATTGCTTGATTTCAGAAAAATGATTTCGAAATCTGATTCGAGGATGATATCATCTTCAATTTTATTGCCTCGATTGTTTATTCCTCTGTAATTTGAAAAACCTAATGCATTACTCCGTAGTGTTTATCATTTGATACAGACTGAAGCGCCGTACCGTACTCTCGAGAAATTTGGACAGCTTGATTTGTAATTTTCGTCCTTCACTGATTCTACTTTGGATTAATTATCGCTTTGCCTGGATAGATGTGTGATACCTAGATCATGCAGAAACCCTAATCCCTTTTGCTATTAAGCAAAAAGTCGGAATAAATGTTGAAGTTGAATTTTAAGTGTGTTACAACTTACAATTTAACCTTCAGGTATTATAAGCACTTACTGATGTGCACTTGAGTTGAGACATGACTTTTGGAATCTGTAAAAGTAGTCAATTACACTTTGCCTTGTTTGGGTAATGTAAGTGGATGGCCATTGTGAATTTGTGATGGTGATTTGTTTTGTTACTTGAATTCCCTTGGTTTAACTTTTAAGCAAACCAATCTATTCCCCCCTTGGTCTAATCACAATGGAATATCTTAGCTTAAGTTTTCAAGTGGAGTCTCCCTTTTTAGTGGATTGATTGGAGATTGTTGAGAGGTTTGGTATGGGAGTGCCCCTCCCACATTGATTATAAAAGATAAAAAATGATGGGTTATAAGTAAAGGTGAAACTCTACACAATAGCTTAAGCTTTTGTGTTAAGTTGGTGGATCCCGACCTTATAATCGCAAAAGTAATAATAATAAATCAATGTAACCCGACACGTGTTTGCCTCCCGTTAATGACCCGTCGGATATTTCACATGGTATCAGAGCCGGGTTCGGCTAGATCCGGCATGGGTTCGCGAGTTCGCACTTGAGGGGGGCGGGTGAAACTCTACACAATAGCTTAAGCTTTTGTGTTAAGTTGGTGGATCCCGACCTTATAATCGCAAAAGTGGCTTTAGTCGTATGTTTTTCGCAATGTGTGTGGAATTGCTTTTCTTCCGCTTCCGTACATGTGTTTGTCTAGATTTAGTCCTTTTATATGCCTTAGTAAAGCCAAAGAGTGCAGGTCTGTTGTTGCATTTACCTCATGGTGTGTGAAACAAAGTCTGCATCAGTTCTTCACATCACATACAATCCAGAAACCATATGTTATTCCATGAGTCGAATATGTCCTTGATAAGATGCACACGACTTTTGCTTTCTTTGCTGCTTGGACTAGGATAAAAGGGGATGAACTTATGCTTAGCTTAGCACCATTTATCTCTAGCTCTTACACTGACTTAGAAAGTTCACAAATCATGAAATCTTTGAACCATGAAGCTTCACTTTCGCTAAAAAAGGTTACAATCAGATGAGATCTCAAACATGTATTTCCAGTGTTGATTGTTCATTTATTATAGTGTGTTAAAATATTGTTGCTGCCTGATACCTTTTTTGGTCTTCTGCAGGATGATATTTCGGGACATGTTAGCACCCAAGTACTTGCGTTATGTGAAAATGATATATTTCCCGAGACATTACAGAATTCTGAGGTCACTTCTAGCTCTAACTGTTGTTATGATGAAAACTCATCATTCACTGCCAACCTTTCCTTTCCTTCAGATGTAGATGAAAAGTACAGTAATGAACCTCTAGATCCTAACCAGTTCCGAAGCGATCCAAATGAGAATCTTAATGCTAGCACAACCACCAGCAATAGCACCACCACCACAGCCACAACAGCTGGTATAGTTAACAATAACAACACCTTGTCCATAATCTTTGACTCCCAAGACGAGCTTGATAACGACATTGCTGCTTCCATTGACTTCTCTACCTCCCCACCATTTTCTGGTGCCCCTTATCTTACCATTACCCAACAAGATCAGTTGGATTTTAATTCAGCAGATCCTCAGGTTCAACTAACTGATGTTGTTGGTAATGACCTCACAGTCTCAAGATACCAAGCTGACCCAGTAATTCCTTTTATGCCTCATATGTTGCCTTCTGTTTACGATGAAGATTGCTTATCGATGATGCCTCCTTTCTTACGATTGAACCCTTCAGCTTCATCTCAATATTCTTTTACTGATCCCTCCATGGGATCCTTCTTGCCTGGTTCTCTAACTGCTTCATCACTAGCTACCGATAGTTCAGGGATTTATACCGGGACTGTCTTAGCAGGTTCTGAACTGCAACCTAACGAAACCGAGTTTCATGGTGATAGCATTGGGATGTTCTATCCAGATCAGATTCAACGAGTCTATAATTCAAGTGATATACAGGTAATTTATGTTTCTGATGAATCCACCATCTGTTCAAGTAATTATTCAAGTGATCAAACTAAACATAGATTCTAATTGTAGTCATGACCTTATTATTTACAGTTTTTAATTAGTCTCAGTTTAATTTTAATATTTAGAAGAAGTAGCCATTGATGGTAGTTGTCAAATGAACTCCTATTGTGTATTGGAAAGCACTAAATGTTTTCGAATCGATAGCCCAATGGAGTCTAACGTCCAGAAGCTGTTTTTACAGAGACGTGCACTCGTAATTTATTATTGTCTTCTTCTTTGTGTGTTATTTAAGAGTCTTAAGTTTTTTTTTTCTTTTTGGTTAAAATTTAAGAGTCTAAGTAGTGACAACCAACAACTTGCCAGTGGGGCTGTGAGCACTCCTCTGTCGACGGAGTTATCAAGTTTGGAAGACTCTCCATTGAAAGCTGGGAAACTCTCTGTTGAACAAAGGAAGGAGAAGATCCACAGATACATGAAGAAGAGAAATGAGAGGAATTTTAGCAAGAAAATCAAGGTCAAATTTCTAGTTCTTTCGCTCTTACAATAGTTCATAAGCATTCAAGTTATGTTAGCATCTAACAGCATAAAAAATAGTCTGATAATCATTTCATTTCCAAGTTCTCCAAATTTTGGACTATTAACATGCAAATTCAACCTGCAGTGTGCAGACACAACATGGTAACTCACTAATGACATGTTTCACATAACCTGCAGTACGCATGCCGCAAAACTCTAGCAGACAGCAGGCCGAGGGTCAGGGGAAGGTTCGCCAAGAATGATGAATTCGGAGATGCCCCAAGGCACATCGGTAGCCACCATGAAGAGGACGAATACGATGAAGTAAGCATTCCTATAAAGAAAACCCATCTTTATAGTTAATCAGCACACACATTGTCTGATCACACTCCATTAAAAAACAGGTATCGGTGAAAGACGAAGATGATTTGGTCGATTCCTCGGACATATTTGCTCATATAAGTGGCGTCAATTCCTTTAAATGCGGCTACTCCATCCAGTCCTGGATATGAAGTAGCTGTTCAGGCTGTTCGGACTATAGAACTCCGACTCCTACTTTGCTGTACTAGTATATACTACTATGCAGAGGCCTATACATCCACAATTTAGTAGTCCCCAGTGTTGATCCAGGACACTTTGTGAGGTTCTGGTATAAATTAAGGAAATAAAATGGGAGGCGTTTGTGGAATTGAATAAGGTTGGTTAGTTAGGAAGTGTAGCAGAAAAATAATGTCAGTAATTTTTGTAGATATTTTGTACAATTTTATGCTACTACAGTATTTGATGCGTTTGAAGTTGTAGTTTAATGTCATTTAATTTTGTTCTAAAAGCCTTCACCAAAAAAAAAAAATTTGTTCTAAAAGCCACTTGGATTAGACCTGTCGATTGTATCAGTAGAGTTAGATTCTGTTCTAGTCATTTTTGTTGGAATATTTAGCCAGCAAACCAAAAGAGATATAAAAGTGAAAATTGGGATTGCAGGGCCGTAGATGAATCTACTGCACTTGAGCGAAAAAAAGCCTAGACATCGGTGCATATCATACAAGATGGCCCACTCCAGGGTTAACTCTGCCCTCAATCGATAGGTGCACTCCCATCAATCAAGGTGGAACTCAAGGTCTTTTCATGTGATTAAAAACAGGAAGAAGAAGCAGAAACAACGTTCTCTCTCCTCTCAAAACCCCAATAACCACCATTATATAGATCAAATAACCATAAGGGAGAAACTTAAAGACAAGTACAAGTAGTTGAGAAAATTGAGCCTTAAAAATAAAACAAAATGAAACAAACAAATTATTTTAAAACATTTTTTCCCAGCAATTTTTTAGGTTTTAGGTTACTCATCTTATTCATGGGTTGAGCCTAAATTTAAAGTCTCAACCCTTTAGATCATGAGTTAACACATTTGTTATATAAAAAAATCACAACAAATTAAACTAGATGTAAATATGTAATGTAAAAATCACCAACTTAAAGACAGTGTAGCAGATATAGCACCTTACTAGAACATTGGTAACAAATTTTCATATTTCACAAATATATACCAAGTTGTGCTTATGTTGCATTTGCATACACACCCTTAGAGACATTCATTTGAAAGATAATGTTGAGAATCACAATGAAAATATAAACCAAACTAGTCTTAATATATAAGCAAGTCGACTATTACTTCTATTGACAACTGGTTTTAAAGGAAAATATCATTCGACTTATGTGCTAGCTTTTAAGCGTTAAAGCGCACAAGCGTTCGTACACTCGACCTCTAGTCGGTTTTAATACATTAAGCTGGTTGGTTTCAATAATTTGAACCCTAAAAGCCTAACGTAGTAAAGTGGATAGTTCTTTGCCAATGGGTGGGTTTTGATAATTTCGAATTTAGTGATGAATTTAGACAAATGAACCTATTTAGAAGGTGCTTTTTTGCAATTTCCCCTAATAACCAAACTATATGACCCGGCCCGTATATAAACCCGGCCCATCATCTCTTCAACTGGAGCCTGGAGGGGTAAGAGTTTGTTAATAGATGAAAGTATAAGGCTAAAAATGGAATTTCGGATTTCGGAGCCAAAAAACCCTAATTTCGGCGCCCCCTCCGTTGCTCCACTCGGCCCTTAATAAGCAAAGCTGAAGCCCTAAAATTCTCTTTCGCATCGTTTTGCGTCTTCCCAACTCCGGCCTGCAAGATGTCGAAGCGAGGTGAGTTCTCCGATTCCTTGCTTCCTCTTCTATGGTGGATCTCTTACTGTAGTTGAAGTTGCGTTGTTTAAGAATAAAAAATAAAATTTGATTTGTTGTATTTCATTTCACTTTTATCTCTTTGGATCAATGTGTTTGTTATTGAAATTTATAATCTGGAGATGAGAAACGTGATACCTTTAATCAGTGTAGTGTTTCTGTTCCTCCAATTTCCGTTGCATTATGTAAGATTTTTGGGAGGAAAGTTGGTGGTTTATGATCTCTGTTTAGCTCTTACGAAGCATGGATTTTCTGAAGGCTGAGTGTTGAAATTATGTTTAGGATGATACTTGAATTTTTCCTGTGCGATTGTTTTGCGATTCCTCCCATTCCATTGCACATGAAAAACTCAAATTTGCGTTACGTTATGTAAGGATTTTGCAATTTGGGGAGGAAGGTTGGTGGATTATGATCTCTGATTAGCTCTTACGAAGCCTGATTTTTTTATGGTTAAGTGATGAAACTATGTTAAGCATATAATACTTGAAATTTTCCTCTGCGATTGTTTTTGCAATTCCTCCAATTTCCATTACACATGAAGAGCTCAAATTTGCGTTATGTTATCTAAGAATTTTGGGAGGAAGGTTGTTGGATTATGATCTTTGATTAATTCTAGGGAGGTCGAATTTTCTGATGGTTAATTTTTGTATGTGGGACTTTAGGGCGTGGAGGTAGTGCTGGTAACAAGTTCAGGATGTCACTGGGTTTGCCAGTGGCAGCGGTTGTCAACTGTGCTGACAACACTGGAGCTAAGAACCTTTACATCATCTCCGTGAAGGGGATCAAGGGTAGGCTGAACAGGTTGCCATCTGCCTGTGTTGGAGACATGGTGATGGCTACCGTCAAGAAGGGAAAGCCTGATCTGAGGAAGAAGGTCATGCCTGCTGTTATCGTCAGGCAGCGCAAGCCATGGCGCCGAAAGGACGGTGTCTTCATGTACTTTGAAGGTCGGCTGCATGATAACTAGCAATGTTTTGTTTCTTCTGTTTTGTTTCTGGTGCTGATCTTTGTGTGTTTTTTCGATGCAGACAATGCTGGAGTGATTGTCAACCCCAAGGGTGAAATGAAAGGTAATTTGAATTACTCAAGTTCATCTGTGCTGATCGTTGGGTCCGTTGTTTGGTAACAATTAAAACTGTTATAAGAGTACTGCTGACTGCTACGTACCTATTTTCCTATCCTCCTATGCTTCCATTGGATATCTGTTGCCATTGCTTTATTTATCGTGCTTTCAAGTTTATGTTTTATATGTTCATGCTTCTGCTTGTGATGTATATGCCTTTCACATGCTAGTGAGCCGTGAATTGTCAAACGATTGGCAAGGTTTATTTGAAAACCTACTGTTCCCTGGAGCATTTTAATACATATGTAGTTAGGAATGGTAAGAGTTTTGATGAGGTGTGAGAAGCTCTACTAGTTCCCCTGAATCCGGGAAATTGGTCTATGCAGTTTTTAGATGGGATTCTACAACAAGTTTATTTTTTTTGCTTGCTTAAGGTATTTTGGAAATGGTAATATTGTTATTGTATGTTGGCCTGACTGCTTTCGGTTACATATGTTTCAGGATCTGCTATTACAGGCCCTATTGGGAAGGAATGCGCCGACTTGTGGCCTAGGATCGCAAGTGCAGCCAATGCCATTGTCTAAGATTCTTGGAGTAGCTTCTTGATTCAAAAGACTTTACATATTCCTCAGTTTTGTTTTCATTGTTAAATTTGGAGACAATTGCGCTTGTTAGTTGAAACACTTCGGCTAAAGCACTAAATCTGATACATCTTTTGTCACCTAGGTATGTTTTTCGCGATGTGGCGATCTGATACATCATCTGTTGTCTCAACTTTCAAGGTGTTGATGCCAAACCTTAAAACCATCTGTTTAAATGGCCTGTTATTCAATTTTTTAGTTTTGGCCTTGATCTGGCAGCACAATTCACAAACAATTACAGTATCATATAATTATTTGCATGATTACCCCGCAATTTAAGGCATACTCATGGGGTACCCTCACTGCACAACCCACAATCTGTGTTGAAAGTAATGAAAAACATCTCAACCCCACACCTACTTTAACCATTATACAAACGTTGGATGCCCTCGTTTACGCATTACTAAGTTGTTTTTGCAGTTCTTTTTGACAATTTTATTGTGTAAAAGGTGTAGGAATTAATATAGTACAAACTCTTTTTTCACACAAGTTTTTTTTCTTTTTTTCTGTTCTTTAATGATGACATCTCTTCATAATGAAGGTCAGGACAGCACTCCAAAATGCACAAATTGGACACCTTGACTGTATTAGAATAAAGAAAAGAAATTGTCCCATGCTCAAATCACCCACCAAATCACATTGCAATTGCATAAGACGACATAACACAGCCTGGATGTATGCAAATTTTGTGATGTTGCTTGTTGGAATAAATCTATTAAAGATCTCCATTATCTGTATAACATGCATCAGTGAACATCATGTGAACTTATAGACCAACTTGAATGGATGTTTCTGATAATATTCCCAATCAATCATGTTGCTTGGACTTCTTGAGTTTTGCTTCAACCCAAAAAAGAGGCCAACTTTAATTTGCAAGGAATTTATGCCCTTAAGGCATGCCTTAACCCTTTATAGGAGTCGCGTCGGTTAATACGATTTAAACCACCCTTCATTTAAAAGGCATAAGAATTACCCACTTAAGTGAGGTGCGATGAATTGGTAAGAGACTCTTCTTTTCCCTGAATCAGAGGGTTCGAGTTTGAACCCTAGAATAAAGCACAAAACGTTTTTTTTATCTTTTATTAGATCTACTCGACGCGTGGGGCACAGCTTGTATTTGTGTCTTACAAATACAAGCTCTGAAGCTCAGTGCCCATTACTTCACCTCTTTCTAAAACACTCGCAATGGGTAAGGCTCTTTTGCTCTTAGTGACCATTCTAGGCCTCTTCATTGATCTAGCTTATGCAGATTGGAATATCCTGAACATGAGGGCCAAAAATGGGCTGATCAAGTACACCCTGAGGAACTACTGTGAGGCTTGGAGGATGAATGTTGAGCTCAACAACGTCCGTGGCTTCGAGGCTGTGCCCGATGAGTGCACCTCCTACATCGGAAAGTACATGAAATCAACCCAGTATGAGGTTGACGTAGAGCTGGCCGTGGAGTCCAGCATTATCTACCTTAGCAAGAGTTGCTCGCTCGAGAACGATGGCAAGGACGCATGGGTTTTCGACATCGATGACACACTCCTCTCGACGCTCCCTTACTTCAAAAAGCACAACTATGGGTAAAGAGCTATACATTGTTTCAACTTCCACCTCTTTTTGTGATTTTCATTGATCCATGTTTTTTTGTTGATGTTGTTGTAAATTGTGCAGTGGGGAGAAGCTGAATTTGACCTCATTGGAGGAGTGGATGGGGCAAGGGAAAGCACCAGCAATAGAGCATACACTCAAGCTGTTCAATGACATTAAGAGTAGAGGGATCCAGATCATTCTAGTGTCTTCTAGAAGGGAGCACCTTCGATCTGCGACAATCGACAACCTTGTTGATGTCGGCTTCCATGGCTGGGCTAGCCTCATCCTAAGGTTTGTCAATTGTCATATTCTGGTTTGATTGACGCAATGTGTTGATTTCTGATAAGCAGTAACACTTGTTGACTCAGTTGATAAGAATGATGCCTTTTGTGCTTGATTTAGGGCTCCGGAGGATGAAGCCAAGGAAGTCCAGAGCTTCAAGGCCGAGATCAGGAAGCAACTCATCGGGAAAGGATACCGAATATGGGGCATCATCGGAGATCAATGGAGCAGCCTCCATGGCCATCCCAATGCAGAAAGGACCTTCAAGCTTCCAAATCCTCTATACCATATCTACTGAGTGTGGAAATGAATGCAGGATAAGACACACATGGCATATTCAAGACTATTTGAGAGATTTGTATGTTACTGATCAGATTCAGATGTGCATTTTGGATCAGCTTTTGTAAGCCATTTTAAGCTTATTGTATTGTTGGTCATTGACAAAGTGCAGCTTTCTCCAAACAAGAAGAAAGTAACTGATCTAATAATGTCCATGGATGTTTTGGTTATTGGTGTGAATATTGATTCTTCAAAAGCTCGAATCGAAGGGGTTTAACTTTGGTTATTCTAAGCCTTAAGGTTGTTAGACGAGCCGAGTAGTTCAAACTCGATTTAGAGTTGATTGAAACAAATTTGGTTTAAAATCGTTCACTTTTACTAAACAGGACGAGTATGACCACACTTTTAGGCTCGATTTAAATTGACTTTTGACTAACACTAGGTCCGGTTTTATGAAATTTTAAAACTTTATCCATACTACGTCGTGACTCGTGAGTTAGTAGAGATGCTTTGAAAAAAAGCTTGAAGAAGCAAATCGAATATAAGTATAAATTTTTTGCTCGAGTCTAAATTCAGTCTCAACCTCAACTCGATTATAAACGAGTTGAACGTAAAGCAAACACTGCTCGCCTAGAACAACCCTCAATTAAACCCGTTTGGCAAGCGCTCGGATCCGATCCGATCTGCGCTTCTTAACAGATACGGGTCGGGTCGGGTTGTGAATAGATCATAACCGTTGGTTTGTGTCGCCACCAATTCAACGGCTTAGATTCAACCTCGCAAAATTATCGGACCCTTAAAACAGGAACGGGTGAATATTGGATGCCCTTTCCGTTTTCCTTCCCGACAGAGAGAGGAAGCGACGGCAGTACACGGAGAAGCAACCATGACGAGCGAGGTGGCGGTGGAGGAGGGTAGCAGCTTTGCATTGCCGCCGGTAGATGTACAATCGGCTGCGGCGGAGGTCCCGGAGGCGCCTAAGCAGCCGCAAAAGCTGGAGAGAAACTGGTCTTTTTGGTTCGACAATCAGTCGAAGAAACAGGGCGCCGCCTGGGGAACCTCTCTTCGCAAGGTTTACTCTTTCGATACTGTTGAAGAGTTCTGGGGGTAAGGCACTTATTATTTCTTCAATTCCTCAATTTTCCTGTCGATCCTGACCTTCGTTGCGAGCGTTCGCGCATCCGAATTTTTGTATATTTTTCTTATATTGAGTTATCGAAGGCCGTAGCAATGTTTATGGTTTAATGTGGATCATGGATGCTTGTCAATTGTACCCATTTGGAAGTGTACTGTGTTATTGTGAAATTGTTCAATTGATTGAAAAAAAAAGCCTTTCTTTTGTTGTATTTTGGATAATAGGATCAAGTTCAGTTGATTTTAAGGGGTTAAGTTAAATTAAATAATCATTTTGCACAGGAGTATATTTGGTAAAGTTGGAAGCTTGAAATTTTTATGATTAAGACTAAGAGGAAGTTCTTGACATCGTTTTACTACTGTTTCAATGAGGTGATTGATTGTTTACTTCGAATGTTATTTTCTTGCAGTTTGTATGATCAGATATTCAAGCCAAGCAAGTTGACTGTTAATGCAGATTTCCATTTGTTCAAAACTGGGGTTGAACCGAAATGGGAAGATCCCGAGTGTGCAAATGGAGGCAAGTGGACTGTTTCAAGCAATAGCAAATCTAGCCTCGATAATATGTGGCTTGAAACTGTAATCTTCCTCTTCCGTGTTCTTCTACAAGCTAATTTGATTATCGTTATATCTTTCATATCTAGTTGTCTAATTTTCAATTTTTCTGTGCATATTATTTGACTGTTAATGCAGTTGATGGCTCTTATTGGAGAGCAGTTTGATGAAACTGATGAGATATGTGGTGTGGTTGCAAGTGTTCGCCTGAGGGGAGACAGACTTTCACTGTGGACTAAAAATGCCGCCAATGAAGCTGTTCAGGTTTGGCTTCCTCTTTACTCTGCCTTTTTAATCATGGGCTCATTACTCCATTCATTTATATTTGAACATAGTTTTTTTTGATCGATTTGTATATTTTTACTTAATTTTGGCTGAAGTATGAGACATTTTTTTCATTTTTGTTTCATTCTATAGTTTGTGTTTGTTGTGAAATTCTGAATGCCAGCCTTGAGCTTCTTATCCTTGCCTATTCCAATACTATATTACATTCTTAAAAGAAACTTGTTAGGACGTAGCTTCTCTAGGAACAACATGAGTTTTTCCTTATTTTTGAAGATATGTCAATTCGAATTTGTCACAAACCACCCCTTTATTGTTTTACACTGCATGTAAACATCTATGTTTTAGTTGTACTGTATTATTGTATGCATATGTGCAAAGAAAAAGTACGTGACTTCTCATAAAAGCGTGTAAGTGCAGTCTCATGTTACTATTGCTTTTCATTTTCTAGTTTGCGGGAAATCGTCAATTATGACTATTAAACCAGTTCACTCTCTTGTTCATTCACAATTTTTGACATCTGTGGCATGAGTTACTCTTGAATTGGAAGTGATTCATTTGTGTCTGGATGATATGTAGACTGTAGCTGAGTTTTATCTTTTAGTTTTATTTGAGGTGTTTATTGTAAGCGTTACTCAAAAGATCTCTGGTAATTTGATCTACTCAATCTATTGTCGATGCATTTTGCTGATTTATCAGTTACTCTTACGCTGCAGATGAGCATTGGAAGAAAATGGAAGGACGTCATTGATGTTGCTGATAAGATTAACTATAGTTTCCATGACGATTCAAGGAGGGAAAGGTCTTCAAAAGGACGATACAGCGTGTGAGCGTTCTTGATACAATAATACTCTGATTGATTTTCCAGATATTATTATTCCAATCAGTAGTAGTTAGCTTGAACGATTTGCTGATGGATACTCGGCTGGTGTAATTCATCAGCTTCTTGGACTAGTTTTTGTCACTAGAGTTTTTGCTTACTCCTAGATCTTTGTACTCTGTTGTCACCATCCCTAAATATTAATATATATGCGCTGAAATGGGAACTAGTTTTTGATGTTTTCGGCAAGAAAGGCTGACATTTTGAATGCAAAACTATCACCCTTCACTTCAGCAACCGAAAGGCTTCCATTAGTTTCATTCTTGTATGCTTTTCCCTTTTTTTCTTCCTTACAGTTTGAACCCCGAAAGATGATGATTTTGCCACATCAATCCTGTATCAGTGTATCCTGTGATGAGATATTCGAGCTAACTGAAATCGATTCAAGAGATGCGCAAAAACTGAATGATTTCTTGTGCATAAACATAGAAGATGAGAAGAGTATCATGCTTTAGTCACCAATAAAAGGCTACATTTTGTTTGTTTGTTATCTACCATTTCTGAGGACTGTAGGCAAACTGCAGCATGTTATACTGAAGCCAAATCATGCAAGAAATCCTAGCTTCTCTCCGTTTTTCTTAGCCAGTCGAATCAGCCCTTGCCTTTGCTTTGCGTCTGCTCCAATCGTCTTGCAAAATTCAGTGATAACCTAAACAAGAGCCGATAAAAAGGTAAGCGACACGAATACATGATCCATTCTATTTCTATCAATACTTACTACACATTAACAAAATGTATGTTTCAAAAGTTTGATGTTTTCGGCTTATTCATAAAGTGAATTGAGCTTCAAAGTACTAACTTGTGCGCTCACAACTTACTCCTATTTAGATTCAAATATGGGCACAATTTGACATTTCATAGGTATCTATAAAAAACAGTGGTTGATGATTGAATTCAGTTGATCTTTACCTGGGAGTGCAAAGCAATGGCCTTTCCTCGGAGCTGATTGAACCGCTTCTTGCCAACGATCTCACGGGTGAGAACCACAATCGGAGCAAACAGCCCTTTCCCCTCATTCACATTCTTCATCATTGGTTGCGAGCGAAGAGGCCTTGCAGCGCGAGCCTGGCTAGGGAGCGGGACAGACCTAACCAACTGCGCGTAGTCCTCACCAACCACCGAGTTCCCCCAGCTCCCTTTGAAGGAAGAGCCTAGCCCACCCTGGAGTCCGGCTGCAGAAATGGAAGTCGCCATTCGCAGAACTGCAGGAAGTACAAAAAGGCGAAACCCTCACCGAGACAACAAGAGGTAAGATCTCTTGCTTCTTCAATGAGTTTTTTTTCTTCCTTCCTGTGGTGGCTGATTTTGCTGAGATTTGGGTTTTGTGACCTTGTATATCTTTGTTTGTGTGTGATAATGAGAGCCTTTAATATGAATGGTGAATGGAGAGCAAGCAAGAAGCCATGAGAGCCACACATGTAATGTGTATGTGAGATTCCTAGCTAGCTTACTTGGGCTTCTTGTGTGTTGGGGAAAAAAAAAATGAATGGTCCCCAATTTATGGAAAGAGAAAATTTAACTTAATTGTTTTGTAGCCCACCATTTTAGAAGGCATATCTTTGATTCTTCCTTCTTATTGGGCTATTGAGTTTGGAGAATGTTATTTGGCACATGAGTTTATTAGGACCAAAATACTTTCCCCATGAAAAATATTGAGGTTTGGATTAATCTAATTCATTTTTTTAAAAAAGAAAATTAATTCGATAAACCGGATATGCCCAATAAATTACGAGGTTAAAAAAGCTAAACGGGCTAATAGTTATGTATGAAAGCAACAACAAATGATAAGAGACTCGTACAAAGGAAAATCAGGAAAAATAAAAACTATCCCGACCAAAGAAAATATAGTCAGATCAAAGAGTAAGGCGAATATCGACCAAGTATGGAAAGACATCGATAAATCATGAATCTTATTCAATTGATATGAGGTTTGAAAAATTGATACGAGTTTTATGGTTAAAAAAGATTTGATGGTTTTATTATTATTAAATCGATATGAGATTTGAATCTTATGTCATTTGTTCAGGGTGAAAAGCCTGAAGTTTTTGAAATTTTATTTATTCATTTGGATATTTTGGACTTGGAGAAACTCTTCATTTTCTTGTGTTTGCTCAAGGTGTGGAGTTAAAAATGACTTAGGTATACAAGTTAATATAAGATTCAATGTAATTTTACCCTCAATTTGAAAAATTATGTTTTGAGTCTTTGACATTACAAAAAAATTCTGTTGCTAAAAATCCGAAAATGAAGACATGTTGTGTTGAATTATTTTCTTGGTTAAAATTAATGGTGATCTACGTACTGTATATCGGATATGTCAAATTGTCAATTAAGGAATAGAAACGCTTCCTTACAAATTTTGAAGTCGTCTTTTTTGTATTTAAGTAGGCAGTAAATCCGAACAAAACCGGGAACCTAACTAAAATTGCCATTTGGTTGGTTGAAATGAGCGATTGAATCGCTTGATTGTTGTTATGTGGTGTGGTGGTAAGTGGAAACGTGGAGATCTCTAGTACAACTACTTCCTAGTGATGCTTCTATCAGCCTTTGGAGTACTTGTCAATTGTTATTGTTATTATGGAGCACAAAAGTTCATCTCCTTCCATCATCAATTGCCTTTCACATATTCCATTTATTCTTTACAACAACAACATTCCCAGCTTATCCTGCCTAAGCAGGGTCTGGGGACTGAGTTATACACACTCTTTCTCTAACTAAGTCGAAGTGTTTCCTAGTGGTCTAGACACCTACATAAACTCATAGCACAACCAAAGATAAACGTATAAGAAACAAATAGAGGAGATTAGGAAAATGCATGGTGTGAGAAAGGGGGAAAGGATACGATTTCTGTCACTTCTCTGAGTCCCAACTTAACCCTATCTGACCTGGATGAGTGGATGATGCTCCTTCTCTGCGTCCTATCCCTAACCATGCTCTCCTTAAGATTCAGAAGGGCAAAATCTTTTCTGATCACCTCTCTCCAACTTTTCTTTGATCTCCCTCTGCTCCGTCGTACTCTATCAATATCCAAATTATCACACCTACGCACTAGCGCACTCACCTCTCTCATCTGCACATGACTAAACCAACGAAGTCTTGATTCCCGTAACTTATCTCGAAAAGAAATTTCACATCTCTCCTCGACGGATACTGCTTTCTCCTATTTTTTCGCGGATAACCTCATTCCATTTATTCTTTAACATCAATATATTACTTTCTCTGCACTTTAGCTAACTGCATACAAATATGTGTCTTAAGATGAAAAATGATTTCACCAAGCACTAGCAAAAAAAAAAGTGCTAATCGACTCACATACAAGTTTTTTTAAGCTCATATTTTTTTATGTGGGACATTTGTCATTTCACATATCTCAACACGCCTCCACAATTGCGATTATTCTCTTTATAGCCGATTATTCTCTTTATATAGCTAACCTAGACCAGGATAGAAAGACGGGTCATTAGGCTTACTGCTCTAATACTATATTGAAGTCCGTTGGTACTCGTGACCGAGGGTCGTGGTGTGCATAGGCGCAAACGCTATTAACCTAACACATAAAAATTATTCCATCCTAAAACAATTGACGATAGTAAAAGTAGCTCACGAACTTATATATAAGGTTTGTTAATCTTATACTTTTGGACACTTGTCTTTTCACATCTCTTAACAAGATTTTTTAGATAATTTTAAGTTTTTTTTATCAAACAAATTCCCTATCTCATTCTCCAAAATAAAGAAGAACAAAAAATAGAATTTTTTTTCAAAATATTCAAGAAAAAACAAATATTTACGGATAAATTCACGAAACCAAAGTATTTACAAAAATATTCAAAAGTTGCAGACTTTACAGAGACACGCGGTCTCAATCCGCGTTTTATTCACAATCGGTATCTCACCCCGGAAAAATTTGGTCAAATTTAAAATTGTTATAGAAACGCGGGTTGAAACCGCATTTTTTTTCCAATTCGGGGTAAAACGCGGATTCAATCCTCGTTTTACCATTTTATTCCATTAAAAAAAAAATGAAAAGCCGGCCTTCTGCAACTTGCTTCCTTGTCAAAGTTTTGAAAAAGGAAATTAAAATCCTAATCAAAAAGAAAAAAAACATACTCTTCGGCCCTAATCAAAAAGAAAAAGGAAATGAAAAGCCGCCCTCTGCAAGTCTGCAACTTGCTTCCAATCGGTCTACAGCTTTACTTATATATATATATATATATATATATATATATATATATATATATATATATATATATATATATATATATATAAAAGAAGCCGGCTGCCTCTTCATCTTCCTCACCTGAGCGCCTCCCTCGACGACGACGCCGGCCTCCGCTGCCCCACCTCCTCCTCTCCTGCGTCTAGAACCGCCACCGCCCGAGCCTCCTCTTCCTCCCCGCCATCCGCAACTGCTCACCTCCGCCCCGCCTCCGCCCAGCCTCCGCCCGAGCCTCCTCGTTCTCCCCAACCTGCAGCTGCTCACCACCGCCCTAAGAAAGCTCACCGACTCTCACCTCCACAAGTTCGGCCTCGCGTCCTGCCCTAGCTGTTCACCTCCGGCTCCGGCCTCGAACCCAATGTCGACCAGCCACTCGAGGCCGCCGATTGAAATCGCCGACTTCTTTAAAAAAATAAAAAAAGACTAAAGCGCGGTTGTACACAGCGCTTTTCATTTCTTTTTTTTTAATAATGGAATAAAATGGAAGAAAAAAACGCGGTTTTACCGGTTTTACATTTTGGGAAGAAAAACGCGGTTTCAACTCGCGTTTCTATAACAATTTTAAATTTGACCAAATTTTTCCGGGGGTGAGATACCGATTGCGAATAAAACGCGGACTGAGACCGCGTATCTCTGTAAAGTCTGCAACTTTTGAATATTTTTGTAAACACTTTGGTTTCGTGAATTTATCAGTAAATATTTATTTTTTCTTGAATATTTTGAAAAAAAATTCTAAAAAATAAACAGTTTTTCCTAAATCTACAATATCCTTCAACACCAAATGCTTCTTCAAATCTTTTAGATAGAAAAACTATCTATCTATATATATACATATTCTTAATTTAGAAGATTTTACGCTTATGTGTCAATCTTACCTTTATTTTAGGGATTTCCACCAATTACATTTTTTCATTTAATTTTTTTACTCCTTTTTTATTTTTATTTTTTTAATTATCCCATTTATCTCTTTAAATTAATCACATTTATCTATATTATACTTTAAATGAGAAGCAACTTTGCCACATGTCATCATTTTATGCCAAGTTATTTTAGGTAAGTGTATTTCCATAATAATCTAATAAATGAGGGTAAATCAATTAACCTATTTTATTATTTATCCATATATCTCAATCTTTTCATATATATCTATAATTTATTATAGGTTATTCTATTTAATTTTAGACAATATTCTTAAGGCATAATTGGATATATATTCATATACCCATTAAATTTTATTAATTTATCTATATACACATAAAAAATTCAAAATTTTGGTTTATATACATCGAAATATAATGATCTTTTTAAATTATCCAAAGTATGATTTTGGTTTAACGATTATAGATTAAAGTTTTCAGTTAACATATCATTTTAAGAAAATACATGAATTTTATTTCATTACCTTCCTTTCTATATCTACCCAACTTCTAAGGTATTTAGTTATTGAGAAAATAAAATGAAAATTAACATGTTAAATAAAATAATAGAAGTTGTGTCTTTTGTTTTAAATTAATAAAATTTATTCATTTCTACAAATTGAATTTTCTATCTATCTATCTATCAATATATATATATATATATATATATATATATTAAACTCATAATCCTACTACCACATGTCGCCTCCTTATGCAAAGATATTTTTGGTCATTTTTTTTTCAATTCATTATATACTCCATTTTCTCGCTAGTGGTCCAATGCAAAACACTGAATTAATATTAATATTAATGTTAATATATAATTTTAATAAAA
The DNA here is from genome assembly GCA_963922045.1 of Persicaria maculosa. Taxonomy (NCBI): domain Eukaryota; kingdom Viridiplantae; phylum Streptophyta; class Magnoliopsida; order Caryophyllales; family Polygonaceae; genus Persicaria; species Persicaria maculosa. The sequence goes on along the minus strand of OY998264.1, from coordinate 22,734,212 downwards.
AGTAAGTTTGAAGAGGTGACATCATCACATTAATTATAGTTTTTTTCCTTAATATATTCTATATTTTCTAACCAAGGGGTTTAGTTCAAAATATTGAATTAATAAATAATCGATACATATATGTAATTCTTTATATACTATATCAAATTAAAAGCACGAGAACATATCTTATAAATTCTCTCTTTCATCTAAGAGATTTTCATAAAATTATCTTTAGTTAAATCTTTTATATAATATTATAGTTATAGTACTTTTTTTTCTTTCTAATAAGATTATTTTAAAATATCTATATCTATACACTTCGTTAAGTGAGAATCAGTTTTATTGAGGTGTTATCATTACATTTAATTATAGTTTTTTTAATTTACATGGGTATCTGGGGCTACTAGCACCAGACTGATCCCATGGGCCCTGAAGTTAACAACTAGGTAAACCCTCCAGTGGCCACCCGGGGTGGGATTCGAACTAGGGACCTTTGGGTACTTCTCTCAGATCCTTTTCAGCTGAACCAACCCGAAATGGTTTACATTAATTGTAGTTTTTTCAACTAATAAAATTATACATTTTTAATTTTATACTAGCTTTTATAAAAAAAATTTCAATATTAATTTGTTATATCATTATGATTTAAAAAATAAACCGCGCAATGGCGCGGGAACTGTACTAGTCTTCTTTTATTTTTAACACATTTACTAACTATTGGGCTTAATTCAAAATATTAAATCAAATCAAATGTCTACTATTAATCTATAGGTAAATCTTTTTAGAGGGAATGTTAGTAAGTAACCCAACTATCCGGAATGTTTGCAAGGCTAACCCAATCCGAAAAAATTTTTGTCAAAACCGGAAAGGGGAGTGCAAGGGGGAGCCGGTAGCAAGTCATTGAGGGGGATGATTGGCCTTCCTGAGATCGACAGCTGGACGAATTGAGAGAGAGAGAGAGAGATTGGTGAAAAAGCAATAAGAAAGTTGCAGAGGAGAGAGAGATCAGTGAGAGAGGAGTGAAAAAAAGTAAAGTTGCAGAGGAGAGAGAGATCAGTGAGGATAGGACAGAGAGAGATGGAAGAGTCCTCTCTCCTCTGCGACTTTACTGTTGCTGTTTCACTTCGAAGAATAAGCAATTGGGCGGGGGTTTATTTGCAGGTTGATGTGTAAGCAGTTAGTTTTAACTGGACACCCAAAGCAAAACGACATGACACATATTGAAATTGACTGGACAAGAGTTATCGGAGAAACAGATTCACCATCGACTTCGGATAAAAAATGGGTAAGTTTGCTTTCGATAAAGGTTATGCGAGAGGTGTCTCCCTCAAATCTGAAGCAAATTTACCCATTTTCTGTCTGAAGTCGATGGTGAATATGTTTCTCCGATAACTCAATCCAGTCGATTCCAATATGTGTCATGCCGTTTTGCTTTGGGTGTCCAGTTAAAACTAACTGCTTACATGTCAACCTACAAATAAATCCACACCCAATTGCTTCTTCTTCGATGATTTTTATCCGAAACTTAAGATTTAATTCAAATTATATTAATGCCCCCTCACTGTCACTATTCCATCTCTCTCTATTCTATCCTCACTAATCTCTCTCTCCTCTGCAACTTTACTTTTCCTTTTCACTCCTCTCTCTCATGTTCTCTCTCTCCTCCACAACTTTACTTTTCTTTTTCACTTCTCTCTCTCTCTCATGTCCTCTCTCTCCTCTGCAACTTTACTTTTCCTTTTCACTTCTCTCCCTCTCTCTCTCTCTCTCTCTCTCTCTCTCTCTCTCTCTCTCTCTCCCCTGTCCTCTCTCTCCTCTGCTTTCTCTCTCTCTCTCTGATTTTTTATCGAAAGCAAACTTACCCATTTTCTATCCAAAGTCGATGGTGAATCTCTTTCTCCGATAACTCTTGTCCAATCGGTTCCAATAGGTGGCATGTCGTTTTGCTTTTGGTGTCCAGTTAAAACTAACTGCTTACACATCAAACTGCAAATAAACCCCAGCCCACTTGCTTCTTCTTGGATGGTTTTTCTCTGAAACTTAATATTTAATTCAAATTATATTAATGCTTCGATGGATTTTCTCTGAAACTTAATATTTAATTCAAATTATATTAATTCCCCCTTACTGTCACTCTTCCCCCCTCTATCTCTGTCTTATCCCCTCTGTCCTCTCTCTTTTCATCGCCTGGGCTTAGGGGGGAGGGCGACACTAGAACCAAGGAAACATTGAACAATACGCAAGACAGGAAACAACCATAGGGTGTCCAGTAGGAAATCATTGGGTGTCCAGTAGAGTACCAAAAGGTGTCCAGTAATAAACCATAGAGTGAAAAGTTGCTATATTGTTCATTCTTCATTTAAAAAAAAAACAAAGCGGTTCACAAAGCCTCTGCGAGAGCTCCTACACTTCGATTCCACCTCATCTACTCCAAATTCGGCCTCCACTCGCCTCGAATTGACCTGGAAAAGCCATCACAACGAAGGTGACGGACGAAGGCACCAAAGCGGTGCTCCGACGGCGATTCACACCAGCGGCGCAAGACGAATTCGAGCTCCCATGGAGATCCCGTCACCCTCGAAGGCAGAGAGATAGAAGACAGGAATCAAAGAATAAATAAACTCTTCAATGGAGCTCTTGAATGGAGAGAGGTGGAGAGAGGCATAGAGAGAAAGAGTTTTAGATGGGTGATAGTAATAGCAATAAATGCCATGTTACTTTTCTTTCTCTCTCTCCACTGGTTGTAGCAGGTGGGGAAACCGGAGATTTTGAGGGGGGAGGGTTAGATTTTGCAATTTATTTGGATATGGGATAGGGGGTGCAAAGGCAACCGGGTATTTGAGTTATTTTTGCAAATGCCCCATCTTTTTAACACATTTACTAACTATCTATACCTATATCTATATATTAATTAAAACCAAAGCACCTACGTCATGTGTCGCTCCCTCACGCAAAGTTATTTTTGGCAACATTTATAGTGAATATATTTAGAAATAACTTTGTTTAAACATCTGTATATTAATTAAAACAAAACACCTACGCCATGTGTCGCTCCCTCGCGCAAAGTTATTTTTGGCAACATTTATATTGAATATATTTAGAAATAACTTTGTTTAAACAATGGGATTAATTCAAAACTTTTTTTTATAAAGTTAATAGTAACTATACAATATTATTTCATTCTATATTAATTATACAATATCATTTCAAGCTATTTTCTTTAAACAATGAGATGAATTTAAAACTTTTTTTTAAATATATATATAGTACATTCCAAATATATGAATTTTTGGAGCAACCAATCTATATATATATATATATATATATATATATATATATATATAAAACTATTTTTGTTTTTATCGTAACCTTAATTTTTGTAATTTCACCTAACCAACGTAATCTACACAAAATTTCACATGATAAAATTTTTAAATAAATTTTTGACCAATGAGATTTATTTATTCTAAATATTAAATGATAAATATTTTTTATTAATTAGATGTCATAACCACCTTAATTTTACCATTTCCTCCCAATCAACTGAACCTAGAAATAAATCCAACTGTTAAAAATTGGACAAGTTTCTTTAATTAATCTATCTATATCTAACTAATAAACTGTAAGTATTTTTTTATTAGGTGTTATAACCTATAACTGTTATAAGCACCTTTATTTTATGATTTTCACTCAACCAACCTATTCTACTTAAATCTTAAACTAATGTAATTTTCACACATTTTTCACAAATATTAATTTTTTACTTACTTTATCAAATCAATTTTTTTCTATTTTATGTTAACGTATGGTAATAGTTTATTTCATTTTATAGCGGTAATTTAATTTTTACACTTACAAAATTTTATTTTTATTTTTTTAAAAAGAAAAATACGCGCCATGGCGCGGGGACTGTACTAGTTATTATATTCTTAATTTAGAAGACTTTACGCTTATGTGTCAATCTTACCTTTATTTTAGGGGTTTCCACCAATTACATTTTGTCATTTAAATTTTTTTACTCCTTTTTTATTTTTATTTTTTTAATTATCCCATTTATCTCTTTAAATTAATCACATTTATTTTCTTTTATTTTTAGCACATTTATTAACTATTGGGCTTAATTCAAAATATTAAATCAAATCAAATGTCTACTATTAATCTATAGGTAAATCTTTTTAACACATTTACTAACTATTGAGCTTAATTCAAAGCATTAAATCCAATATAATGTCTACCTAAGTTGCACTGATATAGATTATCAATTTTTGAAACAAACTTAAAATGATATTATTATTTTTTATTAACCAATAAGAGTGATTTTTAGAGGAGATTTAAAAAATAATAATTTTATGAAATTATTTGTAAGATAATTTTATGGTACTGATTTTTATGAGTTTTATCATAGCTTTTTGTTAATATTTTATAATATTAATTTGCTATATTATTATAATTATATTTTTAAAAAATCACGTCATGGCGCGGAAATCGTACTAGTTGGAATTAAAGCAAAAATAATTTAGAGAATATGTTTTTTATTTTTTATTTAAGAAATTTTGAAGAGCCTAGTGGGATGTTATAACTTGTAATTAAGGGTGTTACACAATTATGAAGATTACATATATGAATTAACCCATTATAGCCATTGGCGGCCACATGAATCCGTAACGAAGAGAGGACCGAAAGTCGATATTTATGAGAATTTTTTTTTAGGTATTATACCATAAAGAACCTTTTTAAAGTGTTTTGACAAAAAAAAAACCAAAATATTAAAAAAGTACATATTTTGTTTTTGGAAGCAGGATAAGAATTAGGATAGCTGCCGACAATCCGACTTCTTTCCTAGCGCGTCCGAAAGGACGAGAACACGGAGTTTTGGATCATTAGCGAAGCTATCATTGGCAGGGATACTGTAGGCCAAACGTGCAATCCTATCAGCCACTACATTCGACTCCCTGAAAATATGACGAATAGCAACATGAGAAAAGGAATTTAAGTCAACAGTTGTATCGGCCATCAGCAGCTCGATATTCCAGGAACTAGCCCAGTCACCCAATAGAGCCTTTATGACGTCCAAACAATCTCCTTCGATCATAAGGTTTTGAATTCCCAGTGATTTATCATTTGAGACACCCTTCCGGAGGCCCAGAGCTTCGGCGAACACAACGGAGCTATTATTATAGGGTCTAGAACCTAAGGAGAGGATGTTCCCAATGTGGTCCCTAATAACGAAACTGTAGGTGCCAACCTCCGGCTGACAGTAAGAACCATCAAAGTTCAATTTGTAGTATCCAAGTGGGGGGCGTTTCCACCTCTCGCCTCTATGAGTCAAATTGTTGTTAGAGGAATAATCTAGAGGGGTACCATTAATATTTTTCCTTGCTTGCGTCGCACCCGGTGTATCCATATCTTTCATTCAGACATTCCAGGTCTGGAATGTAGAGTTGCAGAATAAGACAATAGCCTGTATAGAAGCCGTAGGTATATGCTAAAAGGGAGTTGATTACAAAAGTACCAAACCCCCCACCAAGCAAAAACCAACTCAGTGAAAGAGTTTTTACCCATCTTGGTGTAGATACTACTGAGAAGGTGGTTAGGTTTACTATTCATGTCAATATCATTAGTCGATGGACGACATATGCCCAGAGCTGTAGTTAGTGAAACCGTCGTGGGGCATTGTAAAAGAAGATGGCTGGTAGATTCAACCGTACACCCACAGAAGTTGCAGCCCAAAGGGACCGAAACATGAGAACGTTGTAGCCTATCAGAAGTAGGAATCCCATCGTGAGCAATCTTCCAAAGAAAATGTCGAGTCTTATATGGGATGTCCAATTTCCAGATCCAATTGCAGCCGAAGTTTTGGTCACCCGCGTGATTTGGGATTAGCGTTGTTACTGAGGAAGTGGAGAACCAACAATCTCTGCTAGACCCTCAGAAGAGCCTATCCAAGAAGTTATTTTCCGGTAGATGTACAGTGGAAATTTGTGAAATGATTTCCGTGCTAAGTAACCCTTGTAAGTTTGTCTTAAGTTTTGTAATGTTCCACCTATTATCGCTATTAATGAATCTGTCGACCGACCAATCCGGAATCCCATCCAGAAGCGGTTGTAGAGTCATGGCAATCAAAGGTTTATTGATGGCTCATATGACAGTCCAGAAATTCACGACTCTCCCATTTCCGATTGACCAACGTAGTCCTGTCTTGAACAAGTGTCTGATAGAGATTAGTTTTGACCACTGTCATGAAGTGTACCCCCTTTTTTGCATACTTAAGTAAGGGTTCCCCTCTGAGGTATTTGCCTGTTATAACTTTAACCCAGATGTTGTCCGGTTCAGCGATTATTTTCCAAAGTAATTTCATTTGTAGCGCAATATTCATAGACTCTGCTTTGTGAATGCCAAGCCCTCCCGAAAGGGTATCTGTGCAAATTTTGTCCCAACTGATAAGTGGAGTATTCCCCGGTTCTTCTTCCAAAAAAATTGTCTATAAATCTTGTCTAGTTTGTGAAGAATTGACGAAGGCAATAGAAAGGCTTGCATAAGGAACAAAGGCTGGGCGCTTAAATTCGCTTTGATTAGGACTTTTCGTCCCTCTGCTGAGAGGGAGGAAGCTTTCCACTTGGATAGTTGTTGCTTTGTCTTGAGGACAATATCCGCGAAAGTTTCTTTGTTAACACGACCATTGATAATAGGACATCCTAGATATTTTTCTAGGTTATTGGACTGTGGGATACCCAGAGTTGTCGTAACAGTTTGTATGGCTGTAGCTGAAGTGTTAGGAGATACTTGAACACTGGATTTATGCAGATTTACTTTCTGACCTGAGATCAGACATAAACGTTGGATTATATTGGAGAAATGAATACAAGTAGACTAGTTTGCCTTCCCAAAAAGCATGATATCATCAGTGAAAGCGAGGAAATGGACCTTAACCCTTCTCCCACCTAGGGTGAAGCCTAAGTCTTTTGAGTCAGTTGATCGTCGTTGCAAGGTTCTTGCCAGTACCTATGCTGTGAGGATAAATAGGAACGATGACAGTGGGTCCCCCTGCCTTAGACCCCTTGACGGGATAAAAGGTGTTGATGGTTCGTCGTTTATAAGCATAGAGTAAGAAACCGTTTGTACACATTCCTTTTATCCAGCGAATGAACTTTGTGTCGAAACCGAACTTTGTCAAAATAGAAAAAAGGAAGGGCTACTCTACTCTGTCGTAGGCCTTTTCCATATCTAGTTTAACAGCCATATAGCCGCACTTAGTTTTAATTAATCGAAACGAGTGGAATATCTCGTGAGCAATAAGTATATTGTCTTGGATCGAACTTCCTTTAGTAAACGCGCTTTGTAATGGGTGAATAAGTGTGTCGAAAACATTTGAAAGTCTTGCTGTCAATATTTTTGAGATAATTTTGTAAACAATAGAGCAGAGACTGATTGGCCTAATGTGATTGATGGTCTCTGGATTGTCCCTCTTTTGAATCATAATGATGAAAATATGGTTAACTTGTCGCCGCATCCTGCCACTCGAAAAGAATGCCTTGACAGCCTTAATGATAGATGGGCCGACTATGTCCCAATAAGTCTGGTAGAAACCTGCTGGCATGCCATCCGACCCCGGTGTCTTATATGATTTTATCGAGAATAGTGTCATCTTAATTTCGGCGTTTGAGATTGGCGTAGTGAGCAGCTTGTTTTGATTAGTTGAGATTTCATGGTCAATCACGTGAAGATCCTCTTCAAAGGAAAGTGCGTGGTTGTAAGATGACTTAAACCGTTTAGAAAAGCTTTTGACAAATTCATTTTTGATCATGTTATGGTCTGAAAAAATCAGACCCGAGTCCGTTGTAAGGAATTTTACGATCTTCCTGCCACGTTTCGCCGAAGCTATATGGTGGAAACATCTGGAGTTCGTGTCGTTTAGTTTTATGTGTTTAACCTTTTCTCTCTTACTCTAGTAACGACGTTGAAAATCAAGCATTCGTTCCCTTTTATTTAGCAATCTCTTATGCTGTTCATTATGGGAGTGGTTAGGATTACCAATTAAAGTTTGTTGTAACTGTAGCAGCTTTTCGTCTGTTTCAAAGATTTATTTATGGATATTGTTAAAAGTGCGTTTATGCCAACTCTTTGCTAGGTTTTTTATCAGAGCAGTTTTCTTAACTAGTTTAAACATGTATGACCTTGAGGGATTGAGTCTCCAAGCCTGTCGAACCAAGTTTGTGAATTCAGGTTTTGTCGTCCATGCCATTTCAAAGCGGAAAGGCTTTTTGTTAATATGCGTCGGGGGACTGAAGATCAACTGAGATTGGAGCATGGTCAGATGTAGTAAATGGGTGAATTTTCACTCGAATGCCGTCAAAAGTCGATATGACTTCATTTTGCGCAATCAAACGGTCCAGTTTGGCGAAGCTGTTGTTTGGCAAGTCCGTTTCTCTTTTCTGCCACGTATAACTTCCCCCATGGGTTAGGACATCAGACATCTGTAGTAAATGTTTGATTTCTTGTAGTCTTTTGAATCGCGCGGGAGCTGGAGTGATGCCCCCTAATTTGTCATCCGGTATAGCGATTTCGTTTAGATCTCCTAAGATACAGAAGAGAATGAGTAGTGTTGAGGCAGAAGTGGTGATGTTATCCCAAAAGCGTCCTTTGACTGACGATCTGGAGGAGCATACACCAAAAGGAAGGCGATAGTTTTATTGATATAGCTAAAACATTGATAAAAATAAAAAATTATTTAAATTGTTATATATATATATATATATATATATATATATATATATATATATATATATATATATATATAGCATGAAGATTTTTTCTAAAAAATAAAAGAAAATCATATCATAAAATTTGGTTTGAATATATATCAATTTTAGTCTAAAAAACTAATAGAAATTAATTGAATTAGGTAGAAAAAAGAACGAAAATTTTGCCAGGTACCCTCGAGGTATGTCGTTTTTCACGGGGTGTACAAAAGTTTTACAATTTTCACGTGGTACCCCTGACATTTACTCTTATTTCACCTCGCGCCCTTCTATGGTTAACTTTAACAGACTTTTACCTCTCCGTTAGTTTTGAATTAAAAAAAAGAAAAGAAAGAAAGAACGCTGGTCGCTGGTTGAACAAAGAGGAACGAACGCAATCATAGGTCGAACTGAGCAACTAGAGAGAGACCAAGGCGATAAAGGTGATGGTTAGTCATGCTCGACTGGAGGCGATAGAGGCGACGACGAACTGAGAGGCAATTGAGGCAAAGTCTTTGATAATTTGCTTTAGCAATTCGAGAGGGAGGAGCCGATGAGAGGAATCTGTTACCGATTATCGATAGGGGGTGACGAGATTGGATGCTAGTGAAGCCGACTTGGTGACGATGGTGGAGGTAAGTTTTTCTCAATTTAATTTAGGGTTAGGGGATCTTCCAAAAGATTTTGCGAAAAAACAGAGAGATTTAGGGTTTTGGGATTTTTGCATTTGTTTGGTGCTTCTGAGATGGGTTTGTATGGTTTCCTTGTGATCTGGTTGGAATTTGGTCTTTCAATTAAGGAACTTCTATGGTACAAATTCCATATTGATTCCCAATACTTATGAACGAGTTCAAATTCGATTGTTGAATTGGGCGATATCTATATAGGGTGTACACTTCTATACCGATTCTTAATACCTATGAACAATTTCAAATTGTGTTGTTGAATCGAGGAAAGAGAGGTGTACTCTAACAAGTATGCTAAAGGAATCATCATCTGATTACCCATACAGTACATCATGGCAAGATTAAGTGATGGAGCACTAAGAATATGTATGAAGTGGAATTTGTATATCATTACTTGTATATGCAGTTGTGCATATGCATCCCATCATGGCAAGTTTGAATGTCATGATGCACTAACATTTGGTTATAGGATTTTATATCTTCTTATTATAGGTATATTTCTCCATTGTGTATGTAATTTTCTGTTGGAAATTACATGAAAGCATTTTCTAAATCTAAATTATGTTTACATGAACAAGTGATGGGGCAAAATTCAATTAATCTGATCTAATGTAGCTAAATCTCTCAAATTATATTCATGTGTTACTTTAAGATGTATCTTCATGTGTTACTTTCATTTATGAATAACTTTTATTATTAAATTTGTGGTTATGAATCTTTAATTTCTTGCTTTGGCTTTACACAAATAGTAAGTTATTTACTTTAAGATGTATCTTCATCTGTTAATTTCTTGTTAATTTCAGTTTTAAATCGGGGATTTGTAGTTTTGAATTGGGGAATTGAGTCCAGAATTTGGATAGATGTGAATTTAGATAGATGTTTATTCTAATTTGAGTTTGTGAATTGAGGTTTTGAGTTTGATTCTGGAATTCGAGCATGAAACTTTGTGAGTTATTGACAAAATTTCATCTGCTGATAGGCCTGATATACGAGCCTACGAGCTCGAGTACTTGATGTTCAAGCTTGAAATCAATTTCTATTCGAGTATATACATGTGCTCAAGCTCGGCTCGTGAGAAGGGTGTAGAACTCGAGCTCTGCTCGATGAGCTCGGTTGTCCTCGAGCCCGAACATGAGCTCGAGCTCGATAAGCTCGATTGAGTTCGTTATGAGCTTGAACTCGGGCTCGATGAGCTCATTAGGGCTCGAATGAACTCAACAGCAAACAAAACCCAATTTATTATAGCAGCAGCAAACAAAAATGAATGAACGCGACAGCAAAGTGAGCATTGAGCAAACATAAATAAGCAATCTAATGAACAACAATTCACTTGGAATTGAAATTAAAGTTCAACAATCCAACAATTCAATTGAAATTAAAGTTCAAACCAACTAGAGAGAAAATCAGTATAATGAGCTAGAGTGAATCCAACAATCCAGCAGCAGCAATCCATCAACAGCAACATTCCACATAGCTTACTACAACAGAAACATCCATCAGCAATCCTAGATTGATAGTAAATCAAATTGAATGAGTGCCATCGACAACACAAATCAGAAACTTAGACATGATACATTGAAACTGCAAAATCAGAAACTCAAAATCAAAATCAATAGAACAGACAAAACCAAATCAGAATCTCAAAATCAGAAAATGCAAAATCGAAGCACAACCTTTAAACCTATAATAGCCTAAAAATCCCCCTCTTTTGAAGGCAGAAAATCTAATTCAAGGGCGCTGCAGGGCATGACAGATTGAAGAACAAAAAAACCCCTCTTTTGAAGCACAAAATCGAAAGAAGCAAAACCTTTAACATCCCAAACCTTAACCTAAAATTTGAAATTACAAAGAGCATCGAGTCAAAAATCGAAATACACTTACCACGTACCAAAGGTGTTGCGCCGCTGCGGGATTGAATTTTAGACCTTTGCTGTTTTACACTGTGCTGCGCCACCAGAGAGAGAGGTTGCACCGCTGGAGAGAGGCCACATCTTCGGCCGGAATAGGCGCCTGACTGTGCGACGGGCGACGACGTTGAATGAACGCAGCAGACTCAACAAAGGGTCAGGGACTTAGGGTTTCTGCAAAGAAGGAAGAAAGAAGTGGAATAAAAAAATCGACATAAAAAAGTGTGAAACACACATACTACTCGAGGGGAAATTTTGTCAATTCCCTTGGGGTACGAGCTGGTGAGCTACTTGAGCTCGAGCTCGAGGTCGATTCGAGCTCAGGAATAGGCTTGAACTCGGCTCATATATACATTCGAGCGAGCCCGAGTCAAGCTTTTTTCGAGCCGAGCCCGAGCTACTTGGCTCATGTATCAGGCCTATCTACAGATGATGGATCTGTATTTGGGCATTGCAGCTGATGCAATGGTTGGAGGGACACCAATAAAACATACAAGTACCACAAAATTTGATTTTCTGTTAGACTACTAGAATGAGAAATCAACATCTAAATGGCCAAGTAGCAAATTCAGAATAAATTATTTATCTAGATGAATTGCTTCACATTATTTTGATGTACATGTGCTCAAATCCGGTTTCTGCTATGGCAATTCCTAGTTTGCTATTACATGAGGGCTTTTATCTCTTCTTTTCCTTGTTGATGCAATGCATAATGCATGGATTAATTTCATTCTTGAATTACCATTGATATATAGGAAAATGGTCAACCGGTTTCCAAATGTCTCTAAAATAACCAAAGACAGTTTGATTTTACTAAATTGTGTTAATCTGAATTGTGATTAAAATTATTGAATGGTAAATTATATATGTACTATTGGTTTGATTTTTTTCCGTAAAATTTGTTAGCCTATTAGCTCAACCGGTAGAGCAATGTGTTTAGGCACAAGATGTGGGTTCAAATCCCACATAGGCTATGTAGATAACATATTAAAGAAAGTGACAAGAATCCCAACGAAGAAAAACATGAGGAGATTATATATGGGTGAAAAACTTTAGGAAAAAATTTCACCAATATGTGGATTATAACTTTACAAGTGACAACACAAGCCAACATGCACAATAGATGAGAAAGCTCAACTAGTCAAAAGTAAAGATGAGGAAGCACAACATTAGCCTATATGGGAGCCGAATCCATATCTTTGTGTATGAACACATCGCTCTTCCAGTTGAGCCAATAGGCATACACAATTGCAAAAGGATTATTAATGTTTAGACTTGATCAGTTTATCTAAAGCATTTTTTAGTTTGTAGTAGTACATTACATCTATAAAATTTGGTACTGATTTTTTATACTTTGCAGGAGTACATTATTAATGTGTTACTGATTTTTATTCCTTATAGTAGTACAATTCTCTATTTAGTTACTTGATTTGCATGACTCTCCCTACTCCTGCGAGCAAATCATCAGACTCAACGACCATCAAACTCAATATATTTAACTATAAACACAAATTCCATGGATATGTGTATGTTAATTCATGGCAATAGAATCAGCCAACATGAATATGAAAACGTACAAGGCTTCCATTTGGACACCACAAACTGGCTCCTTCAGTTTCTGTCTCTGTCAATTGGTCATTCTAAAGCCTCTATTTGTGTTTACTGATTGAAATGGTTACACATCCATTCTCAAATATGCAGATTAATTTAAAAACTCATAAAGTAAATTCGATACTCGAATTGACGAATTCACATAATCAAATTCGAAACCCCCAAGTTTGAAACCCTAATTTTCGACAAAAATCAAAGCCATAGCTTCTTGGCTTCTTCGGTCGGACTCCACCTCTCCTCCAGACTACGATGTCACATCTATTGAGTTATCATTGATTGGTGGGCATCCTCCACCTCCAGTTAGAATCGCCTCTTCGCCCCGTCGAGTTCTCTTTGTCGCCTCTGCTATCTTAGTCGCGATCTCTCTCTCACTACGTTGTTCTTTTTTTCCCCGATTTTCTTTTTTTTTTAAATCAAAACAAACGGATTATGACAAATCTGTTAATTATAACTTTAAAAGGGCACGAAGCGAATTTACTCTAAAACTAAGGGATACCAAACAAAAATGTTAAAAGTCTTGTACACCTCACGAAAAATGTCTTACCTCAGGGCTACCTGGCGAAATTTCCGAAAAAAGAATAATAAGAATCGAACTTTCTTTATTTATTTATCTTAGTCCAGTTCGGTTGACCCTCCCACTCACAAGCGGCTCCATGTTTTCAAGGAGATCCGCACTTCGACCCTCTTGACATGAGATGTAGCCCCATAACCATTACACCAACTTGTGATTGATAAAATCGATCTCTTGATTTCTTAATCTCAACTAGTAGTTCATTAGACGGGTCATTTAGGTCACTAGTTTGAAAACCATATTTGATCTTTATAGGGTTTATTGAGGATTTATTTGATCTTTGTAGGATTTATTGAGGATTAATAAACCATACTTAACAACTTGCATACATTTTTAATTTTATGGGTATTTTTTATTCATCTTTTAAGTTTATATAATTAGGTACGGACCGAGATTCGCTCTAGTCCACTCGATTTTTTTTAAAATAAAATAATTGGTAAAAAAATTCTTAAAAAATTATTCATTCATTTATTAAATAAAAAATTTTGTTAATGAAAATAATGTATACATACAAAAAAATAGCCTATTTAACTTGCCTAAATTTTAATTTTTGATTTCGTACCGGTTTACAGGGATATAAATTACGGAGTACGGAGTATGTAACAAGTGATATCAATCTCCTCTATTTATTTGCCATAGTTTGAAGGGGAATGGGTTAAAATGAAACCCGTCTAATCATTCAAAAATTCAAAATTAATAAATTGATTAACCGTCTGAATCGATTCTGCGTTACTTCCATTGAAGAAGATGAAAAATTCAACGTTACAACAGTTGACAAATGATATTTAGATCATCCCCTCAATCTCTCCATTTAACCTCCGATCGATCTATTACAGGCATCAATGGGGTCGCTGGCAACCCACTTTTCAACTTTCCTCTTCCTCTTCCCTGTCGGCGTTCACCGTTTCATCTCTTCCACCTCCCTTTACCTCCGAAACCCATCTTCATACCGATCAATTCCATGGTTTTTCTCCCAACCCAGATGGAAAAACCTCGAATTCTATGCACTAATTCTCGCTCTCCCACTCGCCTCTTTGACCGATCTCATCATCTTCACCTCATCTTCCAAATTGGCCCTCCTCCAGCAATCCATGGTCTATTTTCTCTTCTGGGTGCTCCTGATTTTGATCCTAATTCATGAATTCAGCGATACCCAGATCATTAATGAGGCCTCCACATTCCTTCTTGCTGGGATATTCTTCATTGTTGAGTATTTCCTCAATGGGGAGGGTTTCATGGGTGTTAGCAGAAATTTGTATGACTCTCTAGGTCATCTGAGTCTGATTTGTGGGTGCTCTTGCTTGTACCTGTCAGTTAACCCTAATGCCTTTTTTGCTGATTTCTTCTTGTCAATTGGGCTTGTGTTTAAGGCTACTTGGGGGTTGCAATGTGGGTTGACTCTTTATACTGAGGTTTTTGGGCTGAAGGGGTGTAGTAGGGCATCTGTTTGGCCTGGCCAGGTGAAGGTTGATGTCAAGTGTGATCTTCAGGAAGATAGATTGAGGGGAATTGCATTGATGGATTTGGTGTTTGTGGTTCATTCTATTGCTGTTTTTGCTGTTGCTTTTGGGGTTCTATTGTTGATGTCATGTAAGATGAATTTGAAGTTTGGAGTTGGGGATTTTGGTGGACCTCTCCTGACACAGATTGATTCAGAACGTTTGCTTAGGACTGATGTTACTGAACTTGAGATGGAATGAAGATTTTGGGAAAGATTCTTAGGGGCCTTGGTTGTCCAAAAATTAAAAATAAAAAAGATTGTGGATTTTTCATTTTGTGATTCTTAGATGGACACAAATTTGGGTAGATGGAGATCTGGTTCTTGTACTTTAGGTAGGCAGATGATCCCTAGTTTTACATGTAAATATACTGTTCTTGTAATACCGAAAAACAAACACTTGTAACAGATTTTTCTCTGTCTTTATAAATGGGTAGCCTTGCTGATGTTCTCTTGATTGCATTATTAAACTTATATGTCATTGGTGTCAATCAGTTTTGTGTTTGTTCCGATGCTGCAGTTTCTAATGTCTTGTTTTGGCTGGCCACAATCTTGTTTTTCTCAGATTTAGTCTAGTATAAATCATTGTTTTTGCAGTTGATGAATCAGAACTAAAAACCTAACAACGCAGTTTCAAGTGTTTAAGATCGCTATGTCTTGAAACATAATAGCTGTAAATCTGTGGCAATATGCATCAGGCAGCATTTTGCTGGCTGCTTGCCAATGGTGAGTTTCATTACTGCGGCTCTACATACACATTCATTAGAGTAAATTTTGGAATACAATAGCACGTTGTTCCATTTCAGTTTACCATATGGAAGTGCTGAGGATCCATCCAAATCTAAGTACTAGGATATGATTGCAATAATATAAATACATGTGCCAATTTTACAAGTTAGGCTTGAATTTGTAATTTGTCCCTGGAAGTTGGGCAAATTTGCAGAAAGGTGCAACAACACCTACTGCATTCATAGGTGAACATAGTTGAATACTGAAGTTGTCCATGCTTGGTTGTTGTAGCTGCATGAATGACACTTACTTAGAATTCATACTTGTTTGGTTTCAGTGTATAAATGACACTTATTTAGAGTTCATACTTAGTTGATTGAGACTTGAGAGATTTAGCTTGATGTTTAAGGCACTGGTATTCACCAATTTGAGCCACACATTATGATGCCAATATAGCCTTGTGCAAATGTTCCTGGTAAGAGTAAAACTCATGAATAGTTGTCTTGATGCAAAAAGCGCCTTGTGTCGCAATCCCCTCGGCTATCAATTTTTTGATGTATGTGCAGGTAAGCAGCAGTTCTTGGCTGTTTTGTAGGGTCATCTAGATGGGGAAACATTTGAAGGATCTATTTGATATTCGGTTAGTACTTGTTTGTTCTTTCATAAACATCATGATATGCTGAACAATTTAAAGATTGAGACGTATTTTATCACTAAACAAAGAGTACATGTATTTGCTAGGTGCATATAAGCAGGAGTTAAAGAGAGGACAGCTTTAAAGAAAGTATGAAGCAGTAGGATTCCATTATTATTTTGGAGTGGCCGGTGGAGATCACTCAACCCAATTCCTTACCCCCTCCATTTCCTTTTAATTGATTTTTTTTACTATTTATATATGTTTTTTAAGTTGTGAAAAATTATATAAAATAATATTTTTTTAAATAATCTTTTTAATAATATCATATTTATTGGTGATAAGTATAATATTATTAAAAAAATTATTAAATTATTACTCCCTCTGTTCGGTAAAACATGTCATTTTAGGGTGTTATTTTTGTTCAAAAAAACTTGTCATTGTATCTATTTTGCACTTCACTTTACAAAAATGTCCTTGACATGATTGAGGAGTTATTAGTTGTAGTTATAATTGAGGGTAAATTAGTACATTTGTTAATTTCCTTAAAACTTGTGAAAGAAGCTAAAATGACATGTTTTGCCGAACGGATAGAGTAATATTTAATACTCCTTCCGTTCCAAAATCAAAGTCGTTTGTTCTTTTGTGCACGCTTTTTAAGAAGGTAAAAATACTATAAAATATTATTTTTTATAGAGTTTTTATCTCCTTAAAATGCGTGTCGAAAAGTCAAGTAACTTTTATTTTAGAACAGATAGAGTATAATTTTTACCGTTTTAAAACTATGTAATGAAAAAAATCATTTAAAAGAAAATGGAGTGAATAGGAAAAAAAACGAAAAAGGAGAATCTCCTACTGATAGCAATATTGAAAAATTGTAACAAGGCATCAAAAGAAGAGCAACAAAAGATAAAGGAGGTTCAAAGGAGGTGGTGGCATGGCGTCCTTCCTAGCTGCTTCCACACACATGACACACCCACCCGCCAAGTTAAGTATATTACTCTACTTTTTAAAGGTGTTTTCAATCTTTAATTCAAAATAAAATTTGCAATATATTATAATGGTTCATTTCACACACTCCATCTTGACTCTTGAGAGAGATCAAGGATGGGAACAAACAAAAAACTGATAGTAGAAGTGGTAGACGCAAAGGGGCTGGCCCCGAAGGACGGCCACGGAGCATCCAGCCCCTACGTCCAGGTGGACTTCTCCGGCCAGCGTAAGCGCACTCAGACCGTCGTCAGCGACCTCAACCCCACCTGGAACGAGGCCCTCGACTTCAACGCCGGCCCCCACTCCGACGTCTTCGGCGACCTTATTGAGATCGAGGTTTACCATGACAAGTCCTACGGCCCCACCACCAGGCACCCTCTCCTCGGCAGAGTCCTCCTCTCCTCTGCCCAGTTTGCCACAGTTCGCAAAGGCGAAGAAGCCCTCCAGTACTTTAAGCTCTCTTCTAAGTCTTTGTTCTCTTGGATTCAAGGTGACATCGGTCTCAAGATTTACCACGTCGATGAGGTTGTTCTTCCCCCTGCTCCCCCTTCCCCGCCGCCATCTCTCAAACTCAATGACGCCATGCCTGAAACGCTGCCTCCGCCTCCGTCTGAGGAGCCTCAGTCCAACGCTGCAGGTGGTGATCAAGTGAAAGAAGAGGCGGCCCCCGAGCCGGATGCACCCGCTCCATCAAGCACTTTCTCCGGTGAGATCAAGGCATCAACTGTGACGTCATCTGCTCCAGAGGTGAGAACGTCGTCTAATGATTCCGGAATCCGACCACCGCCGCCCCTGCCTCCCGCGCTGCCGAGGACCTTCTCCGCCGCATCTTTAGAAAGCGTCGCGTCGTCATCCACCGGAATGGAGAGGTCGACATTCGATCTGGTCGACAAGATGCACTACATCTTCGTCAGGGCGGTGAAGGCGCGGGCACTCCCCACCGCGGGCAGCCCCATTGTAAAGATGGTGGTCTCGGGCAGCAGCCGGGCAGTCACGACCCCTGCCCGCAAATCCTCCTTCTTCGAGTGGGACCAGACCTTCGCCTTCGGACGCGGCGACGAGTCGTCGTCGTCATCATCCATCCTAGAGATCTCCGTGTGGGACCTCAACGATCCAGAGGCGCCACATGAGTTCCTCGGCGGGATCTGCTTCGACGTCTCGGAGATTCCCTTGCGGGACCCTCCTGACAGCCCCCTGGCCCCGCAGTGGTACAGGCTCGAGGGAGGCAGGCCGCCAATGGGAGATATCATGCTCGCGACGTGGCTAGGCACCCAGGCCGACGACTCGTTTCCTGATGCGTGGAAGACCGACACCATCGGCAATGTCGTCAACTCAAAGGCCAAGGTTTACCTCTCCCCCAAACTCTGGTATCTACGGGTAACAGTTTTGGAAGCACAGGACATCCCGCCGATGAGGGAATCAGGGGTTCATATCAAGGCTCAGATGGGATTCCAAGTGGTAAAGACGAAGCCCGTTATCAGCCGTAACGGATCTTCCACCGCATTTAATGAGGACCTTATGTTCGTCGTAGGTGAGCCGTTGGCGGACCAACTTACGCTCACCCTTGAGAGCCGGCAACCAAAGGGCGCCGCAGCTGTTGGGGTGGTGTGCGTGCCTATCACAGCCATCGAGAGGCGCGTGGATGACCGCAAAGTCGCGCCCAAATGGTTCAACTTTGAAGAAACAAATAAGAGCGCGCGCGCGTACAGGGGGAGGGTGCAGCTCAGGCTCTGCCTCGACGGTGGGTATCACGTGATGGACGAGCCTGCACACGTGTGTAGCGACTACCGCCCCACGGCAAAGCAGCTGTGGAAGCCTGCCGTAGGGATGTTGGAGCTAGGGATCATCAGTTGCAAAAAT
The DNA here is from genome assembly GCA_963922045.1 of Persicaria maculosa. Lineage (NCBI taxonomy): Eukaryota > Viridiplantae > Streptophyta > Magnoliopsida > Caryophyllales > Polygonaceae > Persicaria > Persicaria maculosa. The sequence continues at coordinate 22,715,003 of OY998264.1, read as the reverse complement.
CTCTTACCGGCTAAAAGCGCCAACGGCAAGGGGTCTACGGATGCTTATGTGGTGGCCAAGTATGGCCCCAAGTGGGTCCGAACTCGTACTGTCACCGACTGCTTGGATCCGAGATGGAACGAGCAGTACACGTGGAAGGTATACGACCCGTGTACGGTGCTAAACATTGGAGTGTTCGACAGTTGGCAAGTAGTCGAAGATGATCGCAGGTGGGATTCGAGGATCGGGAAGGTCCGCATTCGGATATCGACTCTTCAAGCCGGGCGTGTTTATAGGAACAGATACCCTTTGATGTTGCTGACACAATCGGGGCTCAAGAAGACCGGCGAGATTGAGTTGGCTACACGATTCATACGAAACGCGCCCACTCTTGACGTGCTCCAAGTGTACGCCCAACCACTGTTGCCGTTGATGCACCACCTGAAGCCGCTCGGGTTGGGCCAGCAAGAGTTGCTCCGAAACGCAGCGGCAAGGATCCTGGCTCAACACTTGTCAAGATCGGAGCCCCCGCTCCGTGGGGAAACTGTGCTCTACATGCTCGACGCAGATTCGCAGTCATTCAGCATGCGGAAGGTGCGTGCGAATTGGTTCCGTATCATCAACATTCTTGCCGGTGTAATCGAGATGGTTCGTTGGGTCGATGACAGGCGTACGTGGAAGAATCCGACGGCCACCATCCTCGTCCACGCGCTGTTGGTCATGCTCGTATGGTTCCCCGACCTGATCATCCCCACGCTCGCGTTCTACATCTTTGCAATAGGCGCTTGGAACTACCGTTTCCGCAGCAAGGATCAGCTCCCACACTTGGACCCGAAGCTGTCATTGGCCGAAAGCATTGACCGGGATGAACTTGACGAGGAGTTCGACATGGTGCCAAGTGCAAGACCGCTCGAGCTGGTGAGGGGGAGGTATGACAAGCTGCGGACACTGGGGGCACGAGTGCAGACCGTGCTTGGGGACATTGCAACGCAGGGGGAGCGGTTGCAGGCCCTGGTTACCTGGCGTGATCCAAGAGCGACGGGTATCTTTGTGGGGCTGTGCTTTGTGGTGGCTATGGTGTTGTACTTGGTGCCGTCGAAGATGGTGGCGGTGGCTGCTGGCTTTTACTACCTTCGCCACCCGATGTTTAGAGACCGGGCACCGTCACCTGCTGTCAACTTCTTTAGAAGGTTGCCTTCGTTGTCTGATAGACTTTTGTAGATCCATCACGTCCTAAGGCTGGTTTAGAAGGTTGGCTTTTACAATTGCTTGGTGCAATGGATTACGAAATTTATGTAATACTACATAAAAATCTATCCTTGAAATATGTTTTTTTTTCCCTCACAAAACTGCCTCCACTTTGGAAAGAAATTGAAAGGAAATTAGTGTAAAACCATTGATACGACTGCAATTTGCTTCTCACATTTCAGAGCTCTTGCAGTATAATCTGAGCACCGTGCTGGGGTACAAGAGTCTTCACAGTGTAAGGAGCATGAGTATACGACGGCGAGAGCTCGAGGCTGAATCTCTGTAGAATCATCGCTAGTGTCACCTTCGCCTCTAGGATAGCAAAGTTTAGCCCTATGCATAGCCGAGGGCCCCATCCGAATGGCAAGAACGAATTGCTCCCTTTCGCCGCCTTTGAGACCCCTTCTGAAAACCTCTCTGGTTTGAACTCCATCACATCATCCCCCCATATCTCGGCATCATGGTGAATACTGATGATGGGTAGTTGCACTTGGATCCCTGCTGGTAGAGTCACCTCCCCTAGCTTTACCCCATGGAGGACGGAACGAGAAACCGCCACCACTGGGGGGTACAGCCTAAGGACTTCATGGATTATCATGTTTACCTGGAGACGACGAGAAGCTAAAAAGAATGCATTCTTCCTACATTTTATTGGTTAACATAGAGAGATACTCACAATTTTGAGGTGATTTAGCCCTTCCAAATCCGGTTCATTCTTCCCTAATGTCTGAAAGACTTCTTCCCTCGCACGTTCCTGCCATTCTTGATCCTGGCTCAACACAATGACTATCCAAGTAAGCATTGACGAGATGCTCTCTTTACCAACAAAGTAGATGAGCTTACACTCGTCTATGACCTCCTCAGTAGTCATCCCGGCTTTCTTGTTATTCCCATGGGCTTGAATCTCACTGTGATTGGACTCCAATAGCATCCCTAGTAAGTCATCTTTTGTTGTTTCACCCGCTTCCATTGCCTGCTTTCTTTTGTCAATGATCCATCTCAGAGAATACTGTATCTGCTTATTGATTGCATTCATTCTCCTGTTTCTTTCTGTTGGCAGGAACCTTGGCACAAATATGAAACTAGTCAGAAAATGGAATCAACACGGGAAGCTTGATTGCACCACTTCCATGTTCTTTTGCACGTCCTTAGAGTCGCTCCGTGTTTCGTTTATTGAAAAACGTTACATTTGAGCTAATGTTAGAATTGTTGTACAAATTGCAAATGAAACACTACAAATCTTTGTGAAAGGAAGCAATATGAGATCTTCCCAAGTCTAAAAAATAACGCACATTTCTATTGGAAGATAAGAAATGTTTGTGTAGGTTGAGTTACCTCTTCCCCGGGATGTTGATTGAATGTAAAATCTCCATCGTAAGACGAGCTTGTTCTTTTTGGAGTTGAAAGATCTTCTTCCCTTCTTCAAAGTTGCTTCCAAACAATGTCCGAGAGAGCATGTCACCAGCTAAGTTATCCAGAAAGGGAAGCACATCCAGCTCACAGGAGCCATTTTGGGAAGTTGCTTTCTTCCATTCATTCAACATCTCATCACAACTCAAGCAGAAGGCAGACACCATCAACTGTCCAAATCAAGTCATTCACGCCATTGGTATAACGATGGATTATCAGCTTGCTATTTGCCAAAATATCAAAATGGAACCAAAGAAAAGTTTCTTTCAAACATATTTGGTTATTTGGGTATGACATAACTTCTATATCTCAAGATCAAAACAAAACGATCTGAAAACACGCCTGAAAGAAACTGCTTTATTTATTCAGCAAGGAAAGGAAGGATACCTTCAACTTTTGCATATGAAAAGCAGGGTTCATGATCTTCCTGTGCTTTGCCCATTTTTCGCCCTCGTACTTTGGCAATCCAGGAGCTAGCAACTTAGCCAATGGATTCTTGGCTGTTTTGGGGAATTCTGGCATTCTGCTGAGAACTTCTTTAATCATTTCAGTGTCTGTGATGTTTACCACTGGTGTCGGGCCATTCCACGCAAAGGAGCCTTTACCTGCATTAGGAGCTTGTTTAAAAAGTATACTCAATTGTAGATATGCTAATACGAATACTTAACTAGCATTGTGAAGAAGCACTTTTTAACCTCCACGGTGGTTTGTCTATGTCAGTGTTGATCTCGAACTGAAATTACATTTTAGGCTAAAATGCGAGATTAAAGATGATTTTGGTTAAAATTTGCTTGGTTTAAGGAAATGATGACACGTGGACAGAATGGTTCTGCTTAAATATAGTACGGAGTATATAAATATAGATATAGATGTAGATGATATAAAGATAGATTTTCCAAGCTAACCAAACTTATTTTCTTCGATAAGCAAGAGGGAAATGCTTCTAAGATTGAAATCAAGGCAGCTTTCCTGTACAAAGAAGCTACACTTCATTCGAAACACTTTTCCAGCTCCCAGCTGACATATAAATCAAATTTCTTAAAACTAAATCTGAATCTCAAGCAAACAGGTAATAGAAGCACATTGATCCACAGTCGTACGCTAATAAAATGTTCCCATATAATTCCAGATAATGTCAACATCTTATGAATCTGGTCATCCCTAGAGAGATGATCTATCATTTCCAAACTAGCAAGTACATTCCTTATCTGAAATTGTTCAATGCAAATTGAATTTACAGTTCAAGTTCTTCTGAACTTGGGATATGGATGACAATAACATAGCTCAAACTAAATCTATGACTTAAATTGGGTACTAATTATCTAATCGATTTTTCTATCCTATACCCTTGGGGCATAGGATAAGATGCCCATTTTGGAAAAAATACATCCTTAATTAAATTCCATTAGCCAAATTTTAAATTAGATAATTTTAAATTAGATTCTTAGGGTCGCTTATTTTTGGTAGGGTATCTTTCCTCATTTAGGATCTTATCCTATGCCCTTAGGGCATAAGGGCATAGGATAGAAAAACCGTTATCTAATTTATCACATATGAAATTAGGAAGTGGGATAAGTCAAATTCCATTCCAAACAGTAACCATGAATTACGAAGTTGAACACTTGGATTCAAAATTCAAAACCATTTCCAAATTACATCCCAATTCCTAAATTTGAATCAATGTAAACCGAGACTTCCTCTTTCCAACGGCATCTGATCACCAAATCTTAACAGCAAAGCTTCCCTAAATTCCATATCCCAGATCAGTTCATTTCCAATCTGAATTTGCAATCGGCTTAAATCTACTTCACAAAAAATCAAATTCAATCTATTCATCCAACAAAAACAAGGCAGAAAATAAAAGCTGAAATCAGAAAATTTAAATTTACAGTACAAGGGACATACCGTAACTCCGAATGGTGTGATGGAGGAAAGGGAGAGCTCGGGGGATGATATCGTCGGAGAGGGAGATGGGTTTGGATTTCGCCAGTTTCGTCACCCTGGAGTAGTCTTTGAGGTCTCCGTGAAGCAGCCTGTAAGGGTTACCCTTAAGGCCTTGCTGTCTCAGCTGCCTCTCCAGATTCTTCGGTTTTAGCCATAGCCAGTTCAAGCACCGCCATAGGCATGACAGAAGAACCACCACGCCAACTGAAATTCCTGCAGTTGTTATATTTGCTTCCATTGTTCCTGTTTCGTGTTAGCCGGAGAAAGGAGTTGGTGGTGGTCACTACTCACTAGTACTCACTGCTCATACCTTTATTTTAGGGGAAAATTAGTCCCTAAACTAAACTTTAAACGAGCACTGTACTTGTTACACTTTTGGTTCTTCCGTCTCAAAACGTTAAACAACCGTTAGACCATCCATAATGGTTTTGGATAAAATGTATATATTTGTACAAGATGTCCAAAAATACACATTATTTTTAGCAATTTTCTTCATTGGTAAAATGTGCATTTTGTACACACTATTCAAATACAAATAATTTAAAATAAAAAAAAAGAAAATCATAAAAAATGAACCAATGAAATTTTCTTGATTTTTGTAAAAGTTTATACATATAGGAGAGGTAGTGTGTTCAAATTTGCGCATCACATGCTCAAATGTGTATATTTGCACACACCAAAAATAACCAATGGAAATGAAAAATGCCTAAAAAATACACATTTATACATTTGCACAACTATTGTGGACGGTCTTATGTTGTATATGGGGTAGATGATATAGATTAAAAAATACTCAATAATATATAAGAAAAGAAAAAGAAGAATGAGAACAAAATGAAGGGTTTAGTCTGGCAACAACAATAGTATGACAGCTAAGTTCTTCGATCTTCTTCCTCATAGACCTTAATTTCTCTCTTGATCCCTAACCCACATCGTCGCACTTGAATCTCTGTTGCCCGGTCTCACCAAATTGTTTGAAGATTTCTAATTTCCCCCGACATGGTTTATGGAATTCGGGAACTCTACCTTTCTTACTTCGTTATTGAACAGAAATGGAAGGTGAGATGAGTTGAAATAGAGAAGAAGAAGATATCTGCAGATCTATCTTGTAAAAGGATTTAAGAAAATGGAAAAATGAGAGAGAAATAAAAAAAAACCCCTAAAAGTCCAACCGAGAAGAAATATTATATGCCATATAAATTTTTTGGACCCGACCCCGAAAAAAACGTTATTTCATCCGATCCTTGTTGATTAATTGAAAAAAATATATTTATTCTGGGTGGAATTAGACCCATCAAAATTTGACCCAATCCAAATGCTCAGAATTTTTTGGATCTAGACCCGAAAATTTTGACCCGAAATTTTTTTTGGATCCGAACCCGAAAAATCGATATTTTTTTGGGTCAAATGGGTTTCGATCCGGCGACCCAAATAACCGCCCGATTTGTTAAAACAAAACTTTGACTAATCTATAAAAAACCTAGAAAATCCCATAGTCATAGTAGGGTAAGTTTAGTAATTAATATATTATTAAATTTAATTAATTTATAATTATATGTCATTAAAATTATTCATGGAATTCCAATTTATTACATTTTATAATTACAAACACTCAACCTTTCTTTTTCAAATTAATTTTTATGTTTATTTATATTCTATATTACTCCCTTTGATCGATAATATTTGATTTTTTATTTTTCAACAGGTTTTTAAAAACTAAAAGAAATCTATAAAAACTAATGAGTATAAAAATATTAAAATTTTTATGCTCATTAGTCATTATTAATCCGTATGAAATAATTTGAAAAAGTTAAATAAAATTTTGATGTTTTATAGAGTTTTAAATTTTATTAAAAATAATGAGTAATAGTAAAAATCAAATATTTTAGATCGGATGTAGTTTATAATTATAAGTGCTCGAGCTTAGATGAGATCTTCTAATAAGTATAGAGCCCAAAAAGAATAACTTACCAGTCACATCTTTAAATTTACATTGTGAAGTTATTATAAAGTCATCAAAATACGATTTTTTATTAAAAAATAAAAATATTGACCAACCTAAAATTGACCCGATTTGACCCGAAATCGGGTTAAATCCAGGTTCGAGTTAACCCGGATCTATCCAAAACCTGTTTTACCCAAAATCCATTTTACCCGAAATCCAAAATAACCCAACCCAAATCTGAGCCGAATAAACCAATTAACAAGCTAGCTGAAACTGTTTGAAGGTGCTAAATTAATAGAGAAAAATTTGCTTGGTTAAAATTCATGCAGTTGTTAAATTTGCTTCCATTGTTCCTGTTTCGTGTTAGTCGGAGAAAGGAGTTGGTGGTGGTCACTACTAGTACTCACTGCTCATAGCTTTATTTTAGGGGAAAAATAGTCCCTAAACTAAACTTTAAGTTGTTCTATTAAAGTCCTTAAACTACTACTGTACTTGTTACACTTTTGGTTCTTCCGTCTCAAAACAACAGTAGTATGACAGCTAAGTTCTTCTTCTTCCTCCTATACCTTACTTTCTTTTAAAGTCCTTAAACTACTACTGTACTTGTGACCTGACCCAAACGCTCGGAATTTTTTGGGTTAAGACCCGAAATTTTTGACCCAAAATTTTTTTGAACCCGAACCCGAAAAAATCGGTATTTTTCTGGGTCAAATGGGTTTCGATCCGATGACCCGAATAACCCGCCCGATTTGTTAAAACAAAATCGGTATTTTTCTGGGTCAAATCGACATCACAACCTTATTGTCTTGTCTTGGGACCACAATCCACTCTAGCCGTAAGGAATGAAGACCGTCTGACATTATGCTTGGGCATCGAAACATCGCCTCTAGCTGCTCGTGGCTTGATATGCTTCTTATGTGCAGCTTTTGAACGGTTGGACTTAAATTTGGTAACTCTTCCAACACCCAGCTACCTCCTACTATACCCCTTAGTGTTTGCAAGTGCTTTAGGGTGTGCAACTTCCACCTAGAGGCGACCGTAATTAAAACCCAATGAGGTAAGTAAAGATGTCGGAGGCCCTCGATTTTCCAAAGAACATCAAGGATTAATACTTCTTCTCTATCTCTCATACTCAAGTAGTATGGGGTTAGGAGGTTACGCAAACTTCCAATATAGCCGGGCAGTCGTTGGATATTTGTGCCTTGTAAATGAAGATACTTGAGGTGAATCAAGCTCCCTATCCCGCTCGGTAAGGTACCATCATGAGTTTGAATACCTTTAAGGAATAGAACTCTAAGTAGCCTGAAATTCTCGTGTATATTCTTCAAACTCAGCTTTAAATTCCAATAATCGCCTTCATAGAGAAGAGATCGAAGGTGGGAACTCTGTGTTGGGAGCTTACCTTCCATGAATTGATTTAAATCAATGGACCTTCTGCAATTTATCAAAATTAAAGAGCGTTACTCATCTCGAAAATGTTGTTATAGATTCTTACTAAAAGTAAATGGAATTAAGGACATAAAATATTCAGCAAATAAAATAGTAGAATTTAATAAATTCATCTTACTTGACAAGAAAATAAATCGCAGTTCGGCGTAATTCTGTCCTTCTTGGATCTAGATTTGAGGATTGAGAAGTGAATATCTCGAGGAAGTCTTGTTTCTTTGCTTTTCTAATGCATAAGTCTCTCACTAGATCATGGACTCGAATGAACTTCACTTTCCCTCTATAGTTTTTGCTTGCACTTTTAACCACACAATGGTCAATCAACTCTTCCAAATAGTCTTGTGCCACATCCTCTAGTGTCTCACCTTCTTTCAACATATCAGACGTGACAAATCCTTCGGCTATCCACATTTTAATCAGCCTTGCTGTTGGAATCTCGTAGGCCTCTGGGAACATGGCCAAGTAAAGGAGGCATGGTTTAACGCCACGTTGTAGATCATTATAGCTTAATGTTAGCATCTCATTCACTGGCCCATACAAGTGTGTGCCTCTCCCGTCTTCCATTATCCTTGAGCTTACTGACTTCTTGACCCTTTTCCATTCCTCAAATGACTCCTTTTTACTTAGAATTCCAGCTAATGCGATCACTGCCAATGGTAACCCTTCACATTTCTCCAACATCTCCTTCCCGAGAGTTTCTTGTCATTACTATCCATAGAATCGTTACTCTGCTCCCTATGTATGAGAGCTATCTTTCTAAATAGCTCCCAGCTCTCTTCTCTAGTAAGGCGTCTTGGCTCGTGGATGGAGCATCTTAAATTGGGAAAATCAACCACTTCTCGTATTCGAGTTGTGATTAAGATTCCCCTTCCATCATCTGGAAAAGTCGGAAAGATCTCCTCTAGTGCTTGCTTCGTCCAAACATCATCAAGAACAATTAGATACCTTTTACCCTCCAAATACCGATGAAGCTTCTCTACCAGTACTTGAAGGCTCCAGGCCTCATCCTTTCTCATAGTTTCCCCACTGGCATCTCTCAATAGCTCAACTAGGATTTTTTGAGCAGCCCACTCTTTTGAAACTGATAACCATGCTATGCAATCAAAATATCCCTTGATGATCTCGTGGTTGTAAAGCTTCCTAGCAAGAGTGGTTTTTCCAGAACCGCCCATCCCAACAATCGATAACACCTGGATTTTGGTAGCATCAGCAATCAGCAACCAAACCAACTTGTTGATGTCTTCTTCAAGGCCAACCACATGTTCCTCATTGGCATGAGGACATGCAATTCGTCTCATCCGGCTACCTCTATTGGTCCCTGCTCTAACTACCACATTTTCACCAATATATTTTTTCCACCTCTCCATGGTTTCATTTATCTTTTCTTTGATGGCTTCAATCTCGGAGCCGACTTGGTGGGTGCGTAGAAGGGAAGTACAGAAGCAAGCATACCTTTTAAGGAGGTCTTCCGCCTTGTTGGTCGAAGGCTTAGCTTCAAGGATGTAAGACTCGATTACATCTTCAGCATCATAAACAAGCTTTCTGATCTGTTTAGTGGTGGTGTGGCTTCTTTGATCACCTCCTTCCTCGTCCATGGCCTCCATGTCCCCGAGGAAGCTGTCCATCATCATCAGCTCCTCTTGCAAGCTCCGCTAGTAACACAGGACCAATAAGCTCTCCATCTCAGCCCACATCCTCATGTAATTCAGGCCCAATATTAACAACTGCTCACAGCTTCTAGAGTAAGCTACAACCGACTATAAGAACAGGAACTGTATGACTTGTAATTAATAAAAAGTAGTAAGAAAACAAAACACTGTCAGATCACTCTCTTCTAATTTATTGTATGGTATCAGAGCTCTAGTACGGACAAAACGTCCATGGCAGATCCAAATCCAAATTCAAATTCCTCTGATTCATCTTCTTCCTTACCTCCAAACGCATAATCTATTCAATACCCTCCATTAATGACCAATTTTTCTTCTCTTCCAGCCTTCTCCAGTTTCATACCCATTAAGCTCAAACAAGATAACTTTGTTACCTGGAAAACCCAAGTCAGACCATATTTGGGCTCTCAAAATCTTCTCCGCTTTGTTGATGGTTCACACCCTCGGCCTCTGCCGATGAACCCAGACGGAACTCACAACCCAACCTACTCCGAGTGGGTCACCCGCGACCTTCTCATCATGGCCATCCTCACATCATCACTTTTGGAACCGGTGCTTGCACAGGTTATTGACTACGAAACCTTTCCTGATATTTGGAAGGTCCTTCATGATCTCTACTCTGCTCGGTCTACAGCTCAGATCGTGCAAGCTCGTCTCCAACTTGCTTCCCTTCGAAAAGGGTCTGACAACATCACTACTTATTTCAACCGTGCTCGAGGGCTTGTGAGCACGCTTGCTGCAGCAGGTTAGTCAGTATCTGATATTGAATTTGTCACCTATGTTCTTGCCGGCCTCGGAGCGGACTATGAGTCTCTTGTTACCTCTCTTTCCACACAAACAACCACACCCGACCCCACTCTTGTCCTTTCTCATCTTCTTAACCATGAAGCTCGGTTGACCTCTCCCTCCCAGGGCCTCTTACCCACATCACCCACTCCCAATTTCCCCCCACAATGCCCCTTCTTCACAGTCCTTGGAAGCAAATTACTCCTACAGTACTCGCAGCGGTCGTGGCTCCTTCCGAGGAGGCCGAGACGGTCGAGGAAGAGGTCGTGGTCGTGACACTGACCGCAATGCACCCTTTACTCCAAACCCCACCTTCAATACTACATCCTTCTCTCAAAACCAGCACCGACCCTCCTCCCACACCTTCAATGGGCTCCCCGACACAAGGCCAATCTGTCAATTGTGCTTGAAACACGGCCATACCGCTCCTTCCTGTTGGCACAGGTTTGACCATGCTTATCAAACGCCTCCGCCGTCCTCTCTCCAAGCCAATTACACTACCATATGGTTCCCAGATACAGCAGCAAATCGCCACTATACGCTGGACCTTGCCAATCTGCGTCTTGACTCATTGTCGTATGCCGGAACGGAGCAAGTATGCTTGGTGATGGTTCCTCGATTCCTATTCAGCATTAGGGCTCTGCCCAATTCACCACTCCTCATCGTACCTTCTATCTCTCCCAACTCTTACATACGCCTCTGATTTCCAAAAATCTTCTTTCTGTCTATCAATTTTGCTTTGATAATCATGTTTATTTTGAATTTCACTCACATTGTTTTTTTGTTAAGGATACACAAACTCACAAAATCCTCCTTCAAGGCCCTATTGAAAGCGGACTATATCGATTGCCGATCACTCTCAACTCGCCGCTGTCATCGTCATCTTCCCCTTTTGCCAACTCGCCGCTGCAAGCACACCTCACCACAACTGCAACTTTCGCTCAATGGCACTCCAGGTTGGGTCACCCTGCACCGACCCTAACTAAAGCCCTTCTTACCACTCTTCGGAAGCCTGTTTCTAGACAAATCATCCCATGTGTGAGCTGTGCTTGGGATAAGGCCCATGCCCTGCCTCATCATGCATCACCTAGTAGGTCCACTAGTCTATTAGAGCTTCTTTTTGTCGATGTATGGGGTCCGGCCCACCATATCTCCGAAAAAGGTTGTCGTTTTTATTTATCCATAGTCGATGATTATTCCAAATTTGTTTGGTTGTTTCCAATTGCCACAAAATCAGTTGTTGCTTCGACCTTTCTTACTTTTGCCAAATTAGTAATGAATGCCTTTTCTACCACCATAAAAAGTGTTCAAACCGATAATGGTACCGAGTTTAAACCCCTTCGTTTCTTCTTTTAAGAACATGGCATTCATCATCGCCTCACTTGTCCATATTCTCATCCACAAAATGGAAGTGTTGAATCTCATCATCGATGAATTGTCGATATGGGTCTCACCTTACTCAAACATGCATCTCTTCCTCTCTCTTATTGGGATTTTGCTTTTGAAACGGCAGTTTATCTACAAAATTGTCTTCCCACTCCGGTCCTTCAAAACACATCTCCATTTGAGGTTGTTTTTAAAAGGTTACCCGATTATGATTTCCTCAAGGTATTCGGGTGTCTTGCCTTTTCGAACCTCCGCCCTTATAACACCCACAAACTCTCATTCCGTTCCACTTCCACCGTGTTTCTTGGCTATAGTTCCAATCACCAAGGTTATATTTGTCTTGATTAGGTCAATCATCGTTACTATGTCTCTAGGGATGTGATTTTCCACGAGGATTCATTTCCTTTCTCCAAAAATATTGGACCTATTTTGGCTGATCCTACACTCTCAAAAACAACTTCCCTCTCCTTGCTTACAAATCCTCATCTTGGGCTTGAGCCCACTCAGCCCACTTCTTGTGAAGACAGTAGCCCAACTCCCACTCATGAATCCAGCCCACTCCCCTCATTGTCCCCACTTATCCCTCCACATCAGTCGTTGCCTTCATCAATTATATCTTCCCCATTATCGCCGACACCTTCTTCCATTGATTCACCAGACTCCCCTCCCAATCATCATCCCATGACCACTCGATCCAAATCACTCATCACAAAGCCCCTCATTCGAACTGATGGAACCATCCCCTGGCTTCCTCCTCACTGTTCCTTCTCTGCGGCTCAACCTTCAATTCTCGATGAGCCCACCACATTCACCGAAGCCTCCAAACATGTTGAGTGACAAAATGCAATGGTGGCTGAGTTTAATGCCCTCTTGTCTACCCGAACCTGGTTTGTCAGTCGTTGCCTTTGCAGTCAATCGGGTTTGTCAAGTTATGCATCATCCCCAACTTCATCATTGGCAAGCTGTCAAGCGAATACTTCGCTACCTCAACGCCACCTCATCTATCAAATTCCACATCTCTACATCCGGTGGCTCTCAGCTCCATGCCTTTTTCGACTTGGACTGGGCTGGTGATGCTCCTTGGTCTTCCACATCGTACAACAACTTGGCTTCTTGGACCAAAAGCTCGCCGATTTTGCCAGAAACAACACCAACAATAGAGCCAATACTCATTTTTTTCTTTCTTTGTGCTTGAACACTACTAACAGAGAAATATGAAGCCAATTTTGGTTTGGCATATTTGTTTATGATGTTTTTTTAGTATGCTGAAGAAATATGAAGTTTTTTGAGCCCCGACCTGATTGGTTTCCTTTGTACGATCCACGACCTCCTCGAGTCATTGTAAAATTGGCTTCTGGGTTCGATGGAATAGAGAGAGGAGGAGCACCGAGAATAGAGGTGTTGGAGTGGCGAGCCAGCCGAGTCTCATGGTTCATAAGGTAGAAGAGAACCTGTTCTGGTGGGGGTAGCACCGACTGAGTAGAAAGGGACGAGACGATGGAGTCGTACTCAGTCCCGAGTCCAGCAAAGACATATGCGATAAACTCATCATCAGAGACGAGTTGGCCGGCTGATTGAATAGTGGAAACGAGCGCCTTGGCCTTGTTAAAGTACTCAGAGATGGATTTTGTACCTTTCTTTAGCGAAGCAAGCTGGAGACGTGTTTGAACAATTTGTGCGTTCGATCGGGCTTGAAAGAGAGAATGAAGATGGTCCCAAATGTCATGAGCAGTGACGCACTCAAACACTTGGGCCATGACAAGTTCCGACACAAAGGAGGTGAGAATGGCCGAGACGAGATTGTCCTTGAAAGACCATTCAAGGTAGGTGGGAGAATCATCATCTGGAGGAATGGGTTTGGTGCCGTCAGCATAGCCAAAGAGTTGATGAGACTTGAGATAAGAGGTGATTGGTTTTCTCCAAATTGGGAAGTTAGTGTTTGTGAGCTTGATTGTGTTTAGAGCATTAAAATTTGGGAGAGAAAGGGGTGAAGAAGAGTTTGAAGCTTACAAATCCATGGCGGCAGGTAGCTGAAGGGGACAGGAAAATCACAGAAAATCAAAGGAAAGGAGGTAATGGACTAATGGTGGTGGGTGTCAGAAAATTGGAGGTGGATCAGGGGCGTAAGCCGTTAGGCTCTGGATACCATGCTAAAAGACAAGATTGGATTTCGAAAGTTCCTGAATTTCATTTCATTCTCTCTTACATTTCCATTGTGTGGGCATCATTTATATATACAGAATAAGTGACAGAAAATGGTGAGCTGTCACCAATTTACATTGTCTTCCTATGGACCTCTATGAATTGGGCTTGGATGATCCAATGTCATGTTCTGTAAGGGAAGCTGCAACTTCCAGTTCATATCTAATTAGTTTATAAGTTTCACAATTGCTTGTAAATTATGAACAAAACTATTAAATTTGCAACTTCAAATTTACAAACATACAACGCGATTTCGATTGGTGAACACTGTATTTGAAAATGAACTGCGGGGAAATTAGACCATCTTCAACTGCACTCCCTATTTATCCAAGACTATGGGCACCTGAAAAAAAAACAATAAAATAATCAGGTTCAAATATAAGTCAATGGTGAGTTGTAATTAACCTTCAAATTTGTTTAATTGGCAAACTTTAACTCAGATGTTATAATTACACACTTAGTTACACATTAGTGATGTTGAAAGAAAGTTACACATCGGGATTTCTATAAATAAGACTAGATGCACCGAGTTGAAAAAGATATATGCTGCGTGATTGTTACTCTGTCAGCTCAGTATATTAAAAGACTATGAATAAAAAAAAGTATATTAAAAGACAACATTGAACAGTGTCTTCTGCTGAAAGATGTTAATTAAGCTACACACTCGATCAATGTGGATGGTATATATTAATGATTAATCTAGTTTAAGATTATTATCTAGACTAAATTCTTGATGAAAATTTATGAATCGATTAAAATCTTAACCTTGATAGACGAGTAAAATTTTTTTTTTGACATGACAAACATTATAGAGTTCTGCAGAATTGTTTATTTGGAAATACAAACAGTGTTCTTAGTTACACCACTCTTAAAAGCTTTATCAAACATGCTTTTAATAGTTCATTTACGTACCCTTTTAAAGTTTTTTCAATCTAGCGATTATGATTTATCTTCTACTTAATTCTATACATTTTTGTAAGTTTTCAGTTTTTTCTGATCCAAAATTCACACTGGTCTGCACAAATAAGGGTTATCTTATCTTTCCATGGCTTCAAACATAAATAAATAAATAAATAAATAAATAAATAAATAAATAAATAAATAAATAAATAAATAAACAAATAAATAAATAAATAAATAAATAAATAAATAAATAAATAAATAAAAGGGTTATCTAATTTCAGATTGTACTTCTTCAATCTTGATGGAATAGAAGGATAGCAGTAGCTTCATAAGATCTGACCATACTCAAATCATACTAAACCTAATGGATAAACAAAAACCAACACTGCAGCCCTTCAAATTTGAAATGGCTTGGACCACAAGGCTTGACTTCGAAACTATCGTCAGAAATGCATGGCGGGTTGACGTGCCGGGATCGCATCCATATAAACTAGCTAAAAAACTAATGGAAGTAAAAAGAAAGAGTAAAATTTGGAGTAAATTCACCTTTGGCAATATCTTTCGACAACTATCAAATGTTGAAAAAGAACTACAGGACTTACAGACGCAACTTTGCAATACCTATGACCAAAAGACCGACGAGAAGATCAAAAGGCTGACTACCAAGCAAGGATCACTATTGAACTACCAAAACAAATATTGAGGAAAGCGAGCAAAAAAAACCCACGTAAAAACAATAGACGCAAACACGAAGTATTTCCAAAGAATAGCAACAGGGAGAAGAAATAAGAACATAATAAAATCTTTACAAACAATAGCAGGGATAACGGTAACAATAGATAAAGAAATTTGGGAAGCCATTAAGCAAGACTTCATCAAACGATACCAAAACACTCCGAGGCAAAGAATTCCGAGCAGCTTAATTAACAACATCAAAAGAGAAATAACTGACGAGGACAATGATTGGCTTACCAAACCAGTATCAAACGCTGAAATAAAAAATGCAGTCTTCAGTCTAGCAAATGATAAATCCCTTGGTCCTGATGGTTTCCCGGCGTTTTTTTTTTTTAAAATATTGGCCCATAGTAGGCCCTTCTGTCAATAAGGCGATCAAAAGTTTCTTCCTCAGTGGCAGAATTTTAAAACAGATAAACCATACCTTCATCGCACTTATCTCAAAATGTGATAACCCCACAACGGCATCCCACTAAAGACCAATACGCTTATGCTCAACAACGTATAAGATAATCTCCAAAGTTATGGCAACTAGACTAAAGAAAACTTTGCCCAAAATTATCAACCCATTACAAAATCCTTTCACAGTAGGAAGATCTATACAGGACAATATTTTTATAACCAATGAAATTTTTCACTCATTCTCCAAGAAAAAAGGAAAATCTGGCTGGATGGCAGTCAAACTTGATATAGAAAAAGCATTTAATCTTGTAGACTGTAACTTTCTACTCATTGTCATGGACATATTCGATTTCTCACGACAATTTACTGAATGGATAAAAGAATGCATAACCACGGTTACCTACTCGGTCTTAGTAAACAATGAGCCCACTGATCTATTCACTACTGAACGAGGACTCAGACAAGGAGACCCTATCTCTCCATACCTCTTTCTTATAATGACGGAAGTTCTAGCTCGTGGGCTATATCAGGAATCAGCAGCTCCTCGGAGTCACCTAGGCATCACCATTACACGAAATGGAACAATAATCCCATTTTTGGCATTCGCAGATGACATTGTCATCTTTGCATCTGCAACAAAAACTGCCTATGATCAAATCAACAGAGTACTCAGGGAATTCTCTTCCCTATCATGAAAAAAAGTAAATAGACATAAATCACATTTTCAAACAACTCCAAATACGATAACAAGCCAAAAAAACATGATTCACAACGAATTAGAAATTGCCTACACAAGTAACCTAGGCTCTTACCTCGGCTGCCTAATTATATGCGGACGTGCTACCAAGGAAGCGTTTACTGACCTCTTAAGCACAAGCAAATCTCAACTCCACAAATGGAAAGCCAACTGCCTGTCTCAGGCAGGTCGTTATACACTAATCAAAACTACATTGTCGGCCAAGCCTTTACACCTTATGCAATGTTTTCTTCTACCAAGAACAATACATATGGAACTAGACAAGATCAATCGAAACTTCCTATGGAATAAGGGCCCTAAACACAAGCCGCTAACTAGTTTGTTTGAGGTATGTAAGGAAAAATCACATGGGGGTCTTGGACTCCGAAACTCTGAAGATATGAATAAGGCATTACAATTAAAATTATTATGGAAAATCCTAACTGAGCCACATAACCCCTGGGTCTCCTTGATTACGGAAAAATACCTAAAACAGCAAAACATACTACAGTACCATAGAAAGGATGACTCTTCTTGGCAATGGGCCCAGCTTACCAAACTAATACCTCTGTTTAAAAAAGGCATTCGCTGGTCCATTGGAAATGGTGACAGTATTAACTTCTGGAACGACCATTGGATTGGGAATTCACCTCTTTTCTCTATGGTCATGGATGGGCGACAAGTTGACACCAATATTACTACACAGCAGTTTATAACAAACGACAAAAACTGGAACTTGGAAAAACTAAGCTCAACCCTTCAGAATATTTTACCAACCGATGTAATTGAAATGATATCGACATCCCCAATCCCCAAGCATATACACATCGATAGGCTATATTGGAAATGGAGCAAAAATGGATGGTTTAGTACTAGCTCCACTCTACAAATGATTAGTAGTTTTAAGCAACATCAAAAATCTGATATGAGATGGATTTGGAATCTCGACATACCCTCAAAAGTTAAAACCCTACTTTGGAAAATAACAAAGAATGGGGTACCTACTGTTGAACAAAAATGCGCAATAATCGTACAACACATTTTATTTGATTTTTAATATTTGAGTTCGACCCCTTTTGGTTATCCTCTTGATTCGAAGTCGTATCGATACTAAGATTTGAGTAGTTTTGGTGATTTGGGCTGCACTCGAATTTTAGCGGGTTGCCTACGTATCTCTTGGAAGAGAATCAAGCCTTACGTAGTTCAGAGTAGAAAACCAATTTGATCTTTTTGATCGGCGATTGTACCCGACAAGCTTAAGCTTTATGTCGAGCTACCTACGTACCCGTTTGAACGGGATCAAATCACCCGTAGTTCTTTTAAAAATGTCAATTTGATTTAATTTGTAAAAGGTGACTGAATTCGGTATATGTTAGATTTTACACCGAATTTCCTACGTAACTCTTAAAAGAGTATCAAGTCTATACGTAGTTCTTTTAAAAAACCGTTTGATTTGGTTTTGAAAATTTGATCGTTTGATGATCGTGTGATTGAACCTGAATAGCGATAGCTTTGAATCGAGTTTCCTACATATCCGGCAAAACGGAATCAAATCTTATGTAGTTCTTTTAAATGACAAATTTGAATTAATTTGTAACCGGTGACTGAATTCGGCGTATTTAAAATTTTGTACCGAATTTCCTACGTAACCCGTAAAAGAGTATCAAGTCTATACGTAGTTCTGAATCGAACCGAGTTTATATTTGGTGAAACTCGATTTGAGATTTTGACTCCGTTTTTATTGAAGCCGGTTTGAGATTGACCCACTAGAATTAATTGACAAAGAATATTTGACGAGTTTAATTTCATGTTTTTATCAAACTCGAATTCTTAATTTGTGTCAATTAATTCTTATATTTTAGTGGGTGAATTGTGTAATTAAACACACATTTTTTTTTCAAGCCAAAATCTCACACATCGTAAGGATATGTGTATTGTCATATATATATATATATATATACATGGACATATATTACGTTTTGTGGGCTTAAGCCCAATTTAAAAATCCAGCCAAGCCCATGTGTGGTCGGGAAGTCCGATTCCAAACCCAGTCTCAATTCACACGTCTTTTTTTTTTTTCGTTGATTTGACGGTGTTGAATTTTTTTTAACCCTAACCCACAACAGTTCGTATGATTCAACCGATAGACTTCCACCGCCTAGCCCTGTATTTGAGACGGGAACAGCGACCGCTAGTCGACGATTGGAGGTGCCCTCATCTACCGGCGCCGGCGACATTCTCGGACCAGCCCGGCGTGATTCAGACGAGGAAGACGAACCGGTTATTCAGTCAAGGAAGAAGAACCGACGGCCGACGGAGCGGCCCTTGAAACCGGAATTAAGCAACGGCGAATGGGTTCCGATAGTTGAAGATTAAAACTCCGTATGTCAGATGAGTTTATAGATTTGATTTTTCTCTTCTTTCTCCTCCTTCCTCGACTGTTCTTCTTCTTCAAATTTTTTTCGGTACCAATTTGGGCGTCATTTTGAATACAGCCCTGCCGATTAGTTTGGATGTAATTGGCTTATTTTGGCCTTAGGAGTTTCAATTGAATTAATGGAATCCATTATATTTGAGTTTCAATTTGAAATGTCTCTCCTGTTTGGCTATATTGAGTTGGGGAATTTATTTGGTTTATTTTCCTTTTACCATGGATGAGAATCTGTGTTGTAATTTGGATGAGCCCTACTCAATGGGAATCGGATTTGAGATGGGCTGCACCAATTTAACTTAGCCTCTTTGTAGACTTTGATTTGATTTTGCTTTTCTTTTCTTATAGTCCTTGGTCTATAAAATCAGTTTGTTTGAGAGTTGGAGAAACTGCCGTCTTTAATCAGTCATCCATAGCCCTTAATTTGGACTCATTAGTGAGCAAAATCGGGCAGCATATCGACTCAATTTTGAGTGATTAACAGACTCCGAAACCCAGGCCATGGAGAAAGCTCGCAAGGTTTTCCATGGTGGGATTCCTGGAATAAAAAAAAGAACACGTCTCCATACTGATGCAATTTGGACAGCAACATAGCCCGGTTAAGGGATTTGATGATTCTGAAACCAAAACACCCGAAGAAGCTCGCAAGGTTCTCGAGTGCCTGGTTTCAAGAATCGAACCAGAATTTCCTTGAAATAACTACCTGATTGTATTTGCACTTGGTAGGAGTTTGACAGGAATTTTTTTTTTCTGAGAGTGTTGCTTTCTTTCTTTTTGCTTCTTGCTGGAGTACGTATTATCCCCACAAGTTGTCAGAGCCATCCCTTTTATAGGTAGAAAGGTGTACAGTTATAACACCATCCCACCACCCCACTACCTCCTTTTCTTTTTCTTTTTTTATATGTTTGAAAGGGTAAGGCAGTTGAGTCTAAGGAGGAAGACAAATAACTCCCCATTTCTACAGGTTTTTTTTTAAAACCGATTTACACCCCCACATCGGTTTGTAGCTACATGGGAACATGCCAAAATTTTTTTTTTATTCCATTTCTTTTTTTTTTGCGTGGAATAAACTTTGGGTCTTGAATGGGATTAAATAGACTACCCATTTATGGGATGACATGAACTTTACTCCACCAAATTGGCTAAATCAATTAATTTTATGACCATCACCTAAAATGACGAATTATAATGTGAGTACTAAAATTTATGAAATTTTAGAACCCAACACCTACATTAGTCAAACTTGCCTCCAGAGGGATTGGAATCCCTACTACATGCCCGCACCGTGACTCAAATTATGAAGATCTACCACACCTATTATGGGACTGTCCCATTACTCGAGCAACGCTCGCAAACTTAGATCCCAATCTGTCAATAATTCTAAATACCTGTTTCTCGCAAGGCACTGAATTAAATAGTATCATCTGTGACATAAAGGAAAAAACTGGAACCCAATGCTTCGCTAAGCTTGCGTTTGGCTAGTGGAGTATTTGGTACTCTAGGAACAAAACCCTATTTGATAACACAAAGCCAGACGTTAAAAAATAATCTCCTTCATTAAGGACCAAACCTATTTGTGGAACTCCCTCAAACAAAATGATGGGTTCACGGATGACCATGAACACCATCACAACAACAAAGAAACCCGAAACTTATCTGCAAGGGCAAGGAAAAAGGCGCGATGAAGGGCCCCTCCAATATGCTTCTACAAACTCAACTTTGATGGTGCCTTTTCCACCACTTCGGTTGGCTCCTACGGATATGTTATTAGGAACCATACAGGTAGGCCGATTTTCTGTTGGACTGGGCCTTCCTCCATCTCATCTATTTCTGGAGCTGAAGGCCTGGGCCTTTGGAATGGTATCAACGCCGCACGAGAACTCAACATAACTAACTTGATAATCGAGGGTGACAACCTTACCATTATCAACAGCCTTAAGAGATGTGGGAAACCTTCGGGTGACTCGGAAATGATTGTCTCCGACAGTCTAGTCTCCCTTGATTTTTTTTTCAATCTTTTGAGGTTCGCCATGTCTTTAGGGAGGCAAACCGAGTTCCGGACTGTCTATCGCACCTCAATATTGCTTTCTCTGGCTCTTTGCTACCTGACGACTCAATGCTTCGCAATATCATCTACTTGGATGCTCTTGGCACATAAGGCCCCCTTATTGCTAAATTATTTCCGATTCAAAAAAAAGAAGGATAGCAGTAGCATTATATATAATTCACAAGTGTTTTCTCTCAATCATTTGCAAAATTGCATTACTAAAAACCCCCCAAAGCATGTAATTCAGAGAAACTGGTGTTATAATTAGGAGCATCTTTGACAATTATAGCCTTAAAATGTTGCTTAAAGTGTGTACGTACTGGGTAGATGCTTTTCGAAAATTTATTGCATGGTGATCAATGTTGAAGCACTTGATTGGACGATTCGATCAATCTCGTTTGAAACCACTGATATTAGAGTGGTTAATTGGGTTCCTGTCATACACCTGATGCTTAATTCCATTGCCAATATATTGGAGACACTGTGCAACATAAAGAAATTGCAATTAGAGAGCTAGGGCCCATCTTATGTGCTTCTTTAGGATGACTTGAATCAAATTTGCTAGGATTTACATTGCAATATTCCTTGTATTCCAGTCAGTTAAATGCAGCCTTGTCCTGTTCCAGAACAGACTTTGTTAATCTGAGAAAATAGAAATATAAAAACCAACCGGCTAGGACGACTGTCACTCACTCAATACATTAATACAAATTGAGTTCCTCATCAAAAACAAAATACAAATACCTAAATTTAACTTAATATTTTAATGAGAGGGACACGTTGAATGATGTGCGCATCTTCTCTACCATCCCCTTCTTTAACTCTCTGGTTGAATTCATCTCCCATTCTCCATAGCTTTAATTATTGCAAGGTAGTGATGAATTGCAGTCCCTCTGGAAGCCACCTCAGTTTCTCACATCTGAAAATGTCCAACTTCCTCAGCTGGGACATTGCCCTTGCTTCGATCCTCCAATCCTCCAAGTTTGGAAGGACTCCTAGATAGAGCTCTTTGAACTATGTAAACTGACCCGCCATCATAGTCCAATTAGTGCCTATATAGGACCCCCAATCTAGCCCAAGGTACATTAAGTTGGGGAGTTTAACCAAAGTTGCAAGCGCAGCTTCTTCTTCAAACCATGTGCACCCCAACTCTAACTTCATAATGCTCGTGGGGAACTGATTGAAGCTACTCAATCTATCTGTTATACTTCCCCATAACTGCAACTTCCTTAGATGTCGACACTTATTGATAGACTGCAAATTCTCCGACTCCAACATCACAACTTTGCCTTGTTCGGTGTTTGCATCCCATTCCAAGTCCAATGAATGAAGACCATCTGACATTATGCTTGGGCATCTAAATGCAGCCTCTAGTTGCTCCTTGCTCGATATGCGGCTTATTTGCAACTTTTGAACAGTTGGGCTCAAACGAGGTAGCTCTTCCAACATCCAAGGACCTCCTTTCATACCCTTTGTTGCGGGACCATCTTCTACACCATCATCTACACCTCCGAACGCGCCAATCATCTTAGGAGACGGAGCTATGACTCGAGCCCGAGCCAAGAAGCTGCAGAGAGACTCATTCCTGTTTGTGAGTCATGCCTTATTCTCGAGCATGGTTCAACTCCCCGAGCCTTCATTGAAGACCTACATGTGCATTGGGATCAAGATTGTCGAATCATCTTAGTCACATGATAGGGCCGAAATTCATAAGTCTTGAACCTTGTTTTATTTCCTATTTTAGTAACTTTTCTACTTAAGTTATTTTAGGTAATTTAGGAGTATTTTAATTATTTCTTTTTATTTATTTATTTTTTCCGAAAATTAGGTGTTAGGGTTTTAATATAGTCGGTATTCCTTCATTGTAAAAAACAGACGTACAATTTTATTGAAATTCCTCTCTTTTGGTGTGAAACACAAGAGTGCAAGTCAATTGATTCGAAGCGTTGCTCATCGATTGCAAATTGGTTATAGATCTTGCTTGGTTTGCTTTGAGTTCATCAACCTCGCGAGAGCTTGGTGATCCAGGTAATCACAAGTCCCCTCCTTGTGCCTCCAAGTTGTCCGCTTGGTTGTGTAAGGTTGTAGAGGCGGGCTTTGTAGTCGTTGATATTTGGTTCCTACCCTCTTAGGAGGCCTGGGGTCTTTATCTCGTTCTACCTTAGTTCGAATCACCCTTCTATCGGTCTTTATTTCATTGTTTTGTTGAGTATAGAGTTGCTGAATTTTCGAGTCTTTGTTCTTGTTCTTGAGTCTTTGCTTCCGTTCTTGTCTGTGAGTCTTGATTGTCGAAGATCGGGCCATCCTACGGCTAACCCCGTATCAAATTGGCATCAGAGCTTAGGTTTCCGACATCAAAAGTTGTGTCTTTTGTTTCCCTAAACTACAAAAAAAAAAAGACAGTCCGAAACAAAAAAAAAAAATAGAGTCTCTTTGTTCTTGGTTTTTACTTCTTGAATTTTTGAATTTGATTGTATTAACCTTTTTTTGTGATGATTGTGGTTCCACTTAGCCTAAACACATCCTAAGCCGAGACCATAGCCACGTTGGATCCAATTGGCACCTTTGTGCAACCGACATACTTGTTGAAGTGGATCTCCATTCGGCATCCCAAACACAAGATCACAAACCCTAGTTTGTTTGCTTGTTTCTATCTTTTGTTATCCTAGATCTATCTACTTTGTTGCCTTATTTAATTTGTTGAAATTTGTGGTAGATATATCTCATATTTTCTATCATAGATTATAAAGGGCATAGATAGATTTATTTACCAAATTTAGCCAAAGTTCCATCTATTTATATTTCATTAGGGCTACATAAATTTTATTTTTCTTTCACCATAGTTTAAATTTTCAAGAGTCCTTTTATTTCATTGTTAAGTGTTCTTGCATTAGTAAAAAAAACAGTCCGAAAAAGTTATAAAAAAAAGAATACATTTAAAGCTTTGACCTAGGAGGATAAAATTCACTAGGGGCAAAAGTAGCTTCAAAAAAAAAAGATTGTTGAGATCTAGTGCAAGAACCTTCAAGGACCAATTTTGGTGAAATTTAATAGCCCTAGTTGAAAATCTCAAACACATACCTCCCAAAACACAAAAAAAATTTTTAAGCCCTACCTTGCAACTACAACGTCCTTGCTAAGGGTTTGAATAAAAAAGAGGTAAAAATCCAAGTTTTTCTTTCTTCTCCTTCATTTTCTTTTCCTATTTTGGTGTGTCGAGTACTGCAGTGCCCATACCGACCTCATACCGACCCCCTACAGCCTCGGTACGGGTTCTGTCGAGTCTGTTTTGGTCGATTTCGAGGCTTTCGGTCGATTTCGACCTTCTTCTCCAGCTTTTGTCGAGTGGTTCTTGCTATTGTCGAGTCCCTTATTGCTTGTTTCTTTGTCCTTTCCCTTGATTGCTCTCTTTTGATTGTTAAGTCCTTGCTTGAGTGCTGATTTGCCCAAAGCGGATTGCCCCAACAAGCTTGTCATAACCAATTAGAGAGAAGTGTGTGAGAGAAACACATTATGAGTTTGTTTATCTTTTGCTAATCTTGACATCGTTCCGTGTTTGTCTTTCTTTGCAATGTCTAATATTCAGGGTAACAACGGGAACAATGCCAACAATGGCAACGATGATGACAATTCCGAAGCAACTGTCTCCGCCGCGGTGTTCAACAACACAATGAACACTCTTAACACCACCTTGGCAGCAATGATGGATAGGCTGACAGCCTTGGAGGCTAGACCAACGGGTTCTAATAACCTTGGTGGTCAAGGTAATCAAAGGCGTGACGATACGCCTAATGATGACAGGGAAGTCCGAAATCCTAATCCTAATCCTAACCCTAATTTAATTAATCCTTTGTTTGAAGAGAACAACTCTCCACGAGGGGAGAGATATGGTAGAAATAACGGATTTGTTAATGCGCAGGGGCAAGGACGGGGAAGAGGAAGAGGCCGTGGCTTCGAGGAGGAGTTCTACTATTCGGAGCGTGACGATGACTTCCAAGAAGAGGACTATTGGGAGCAACGCCCGAGGCGGAACGAAAGAGGAGGACGTTACCAATACCGTGAGCCTAGAGATCCTGATCAGGAAGGCATAGGTAAGGTAAAGGTAAAGATTCCTTCCTTTGATGGTAAGACAGATCCAGATGCATATATTGACTGGGAAACAAAAATGGAACAAATCTGGAACTGTCACAATTTCTCTGAACCTAAGAAAGTACAATTGGCTTCTTTATAATTTCAAGGGTTTGGTCTAATTTGGTGGGATAACTTGGTAAAGGAAAGAAGACGAGCCCTTGATGCGCCTATCGCTTCTTGAAACCAATTGAAAGCCTTAATGAGAAGTAGGTTTGTCCCTCAACATTATGCTAGAGAGCTTAGGCAATGCCTAGAAAACCTTAAACAAGGTAACAAATCTGTTGAGGAAACCTTTAATCTTATGCAAGAAACCATGGCTAGAGCCAATGTAGTGGAACACTATGAGGATACAAATGCTAGGTTTCTTTGTATTTTGCATCCCGCCTTAGCTCATGAGATCGATTATTTTCCTTACTCTACTCCTACTGAATTATTACATTTGGCTATTAAGTTGAACGTGGAGCTAGATACAAGAACCAAGGCGGAAAGATGACGAGTGGGCAGCCCCAACCATGGCGCCAAAGCCGGCCACAGCAGCCCCAAGGGTAGCCTGAAGGAGGTTACAACTCTCGGCCACACCAAGGCCAAGGGAAAGGGGAAGGCCGGACATCCCAGCAGCCCTCCGACAAGGGCAAGGCGCCTGCTTATGGACGAGATTCGTCTGAGGTATCTACTGGCCCCAAAGGGAGTACTCCTAACCCCTCTACTACTAGATCTAGGGACATTGTGTGCTTTAAATGTCAGGGTAGAGGTCATACTATGAAGGATTGTCCCAATAAAAAGACTCTCATGATTAATCACTTAGGCGAATATGAATCTGAAAACTCTTGTGATGAACATGAAGAGCCTGGTAATGAAAATGATTAGAATCTCAACCTTCTTACTTATGATGAAGATGATGATGGCATTGATTATGAACATGGTGAATCACTGATTGTTAGGAGAGTCTTAAGTGTTGTTCCTGCACCTTCTGATGACAATCAACGTGAAAACTTATTTCATACTAGATGCTTAGTAAAGGGTAAGGTTGTTAATGTGATCATTGATGGAGGAAGTTGTTGTAACTTAGCTAGTCAAGAGATGATCGATAAATTACAACTTCCTACTATTCAGCATCCTAGGCCTTATAGATTGCATTGGATGAATGACTGTGGTAATTTAAAGGTAAATAGGCAAGTTAAAGTGCATATCAAACTAGGACATTATGAAGATGATGTGTTGTGTGATATTGTACCTATGCAAGCCTGTCATATTTTATTAGGACGTCCTTGGCAATTTGATCGTAAGGTCTTGCATGATGGCTTTACTAACAGATATTCCTTTACTTTTCAGGGCAAGAATGTAGTTCTCAAGCTATGACGCCAACCCAGGTCGCCGACGAGATTGAGAAGCGGAAGGTAAGTAAAGGTGAGTTAGTTAAGGAGGCTCAGTCGAGCCAAGTGTCTACCCCTACTCAGCCTAAAGGTGTATTTTTGGCTTCCGAAAGTGCATATTTAGACGAGTTTGTGGATGGGGAAACAACCCTTATGCTCCTTTGCAAAGGGTTGAATATGTTGAGTGAGGAGCTTCGAGTTACCCTCCCTCCTCGCATCCTATCTCTTATTGAAGAGTATAAGGATGTCTTCCCCGAGGACATACCAGCAGGTCTACCCTCTATTAGAGGAATTGAGCATCAAATTGATCTCATTCCAGGGGCTTCTTTGCCTAATAGGCATGCTTATCGAATGAATCCCACTGAAACCCACGAGGTTCAATCCCAAGTCCAGGAACTGTTGGATAAGGGATACATTAGGGAAAGTTTGAGTCCATGTGCTGTGCCTGTGTTGTTAGTCCCTAAGAAAGATGGTTCATGGAGAATGTGTGTAGACTGTAAGGCCATTAACAACATAACTGTGAAATATCGCCATCCTATACCCCGCCTAGATGATATGTTAGATGAATTGCATGGTTCTTCCATTTTCTCTAAAATTGATTTAAAAAGCGGTTACCATCAGATTAGGATGAAGGAAGGCGATGAATGGAAAACAACCTTTCAAACCAAATTTAGACTCTATGAATGGTTGGTTATGCCTTTTGGTTTAACTAACGCTCCTAGTACTTTCATGCGCCTAATGAATCATGTGCTTAGAAATTTCATAGGAAAATTTGTTGTTGTGTATTTTGATGACATTCTTGTTTATAGCAAATCACCTAAGGAACATGAAGCACATTTAAGGGAAGTACTTTCTACTCTAAGATTAGAACACTTGTATGCAAATTTGAAGAAATGTGAACTATGTCATGATCAAGTGTCTTTTCTTGGATTTGTAGTGAGCTCGAATGGACTGCGTGTCGATGAGGCAAAGATCAAAGCGATCCAGGAGTGGCCGACACCCACCACCATCGGCCATGTGCGCAGTTTCCAAGGATTGGCGAGCTTCTACTGACGGTTTGTGTGCGACTTTAGCACCATCTCAGCCCCTCTCACCGAGCTCACAAAGAAGCTTTGTGAGTTCAAGTGGGGCGCAGCTCAGGAGGAGGCCTTCTACATGCTCAAGGAGAAGCTCACTCAGGCTCCATTGTTGGCTCTCCCTGACTTCACTCGGCCCTTTGAGGTGGAGTGCGAGGCTAGCGGAGTTGGCATTGGAGGCATGCTTATGCAGGAAGGTAAGCCTATTGCCTTCTTTTTTGAGAAACTAAAAGGTGCTTGTCTTACTTACTCTACATACGATAAGGAATTATATGCATTGTATAGAGTTCTTAAGACATGGTCCCATTACCTATGGCCTAGAGAGTTTATACTTAGGACTGATCATGAATCTCTAAAACATTTTAAGAGCCAAGATAAACTTGATAGGAGGCATGGTAGATGGATGGAATTCATATAAACATTTCCTTATGTTATAACGTATAAGAAAGGGAAAGACAATGTGGTAGCTGATGCATTATCTAGGAGACATGTGTTATTGACCACTTTGGATTCTAGAGTCTTAGGCTTTGTATACATTAAGGAATTGTATGAGAATGATGCTGATTTTGGGGTTATTTTTCGAAAGTGCCTAGATAAGGGTCCTACCGACCAATTCTATATCTTTGATGGATTCTTGTTTAGGAAAGACCAAGTGTGCATACCTAGGTGTTCTCTTCGATTATTATTGGTTAATGAAGCCCATAGCGGAGGATTAATGGGTTATTTTGGGAGAGATAAGACCTATCACATACTTAAGTCACACTTTTATTGGCCACATATGCTTAGGGATGTAGACCATTTCCTTAAGAGATGTATTGACTGTTTAAAGGCCAAGTCTAAGCTCATGCCCCATGGTTTATACACACCACTCCCTACACCCTCAGCCCCTTGGGAAGACATATCTATAGATTTTATTGTGGGATTGCCTAGAACTAAGAAGGGGAGGGATTCTATATTTGTGGTGGTGGATAGATTTTCTAAGATGGCTCACTTTATAGCATGCCATAAGACTGATGATGCTACTAATGTTGCGAATTTGTTCTTTAAGGAAGTAGTTAGGTTGCATGGTGTGCCTAAGACAATTGTGAGTGATAGGGATGTTAAGTTTCTAAGTCATTTTTGGCGGACTTTATGGAATAAATTGGGAACTAGATTGTTATTCTCTACCTCTAGTCACCCCCAAACAGATGGCCAAACTGAGGTGACCAATAGGACCTTAACCACTATCCTTAGAGCCATTTTAAGGAAAAATTTGAAGCTTTGGGAAGAAGCCTTACCTCATGTGGAGTTTGCTTACAATAGAACAATGCATTCCTCAACCAAGATAACTCCTTTTGAATGTGTGTATGGTGTTAATACACTAACCCCCTTTGATCTTACTCCATATCCTATGAGAGAGAATGAGTCATTTGACGCAGGTAAGCATGTTGAGTTTGTCAAGGAGCTACATGAGCGGACGCGTCACCAGCTTTTGCGGAAGGCTGAGTACAATGCCAATAAGGCCAACAAGGGGCGCAGATTGGTGACGTTCCAGCCTGGGGATCTAGTGTGGGTGCACCTGAGGATGGAGAGGTTTCCCACTGAGAGGAAGAGCAAGCTTGCACCACGAGGAGATGGACCTTTCAAGGTTCTGGAGAAGGTGGGCGACAATGCCTACAAGCTGGAGCTTCCTGGAACTTATGGCGTGAGTGCTACCTTCAACGTCGCGGATCTCATTCCTTACTTAGCCGTGGACGAGGACTTGGATTCATGGTCAAATCCTTTCCAAGAAGGGGAGGTTGATGCGGGACCATCTTCTACACCATCATCTACACCTCCGAACGCGCCAATCATCTTAGGAGACGGGCCTATGACTCGAGCCCAAGCCAAGAAGCTGTAGAGAGACTCATTCCTGTTTGTGAGTATGCCTTATTCTCGAGCACGGTTCAACTCCTCGAGCCTTCATTGAAGACCTACATGTGCATTGGGATCAAGATTGTCGAATCATCTTAGTCACATGATAGGGCCGAATTCATAAGTCTTGAACCTTGTTTTATTTCCTATTTTAGTAACTTTTCTACTTAAGTTATTTTAGGTAATTTAGGGGTATTTTAATTATTTCTTTTTATTTATTTATTTTTTCCGAAAATTAGGTGTTAGGGTTTTAATATAGTCGGCATTCCTTCATTGTAAAAAACAGACGTACAATTTTATTGAAATTCCTCTCTTTTGATGTGAAACACAAGAGTGCAAGCCAATTGATTCGAAGCGTTGCTCATCGATTGCAAATTGGTTATAGATCTTGCTTGGTTTGCTTTGAGTTCATCAACCTCGCGAGAGCTTGGTGATCCAGGTAATCACGAGTCCCCTCCTTATGCCTCCAAGTTGTCCGCTTGGTTGTGTAAGGTTGTAGAGGCGGGCTTTGTAGTCGTTGATATTTGGTTCCTACCCTCTTAGGAGGCCTGGGGTCTTTATCTCGTTCTACCTTAGTTCGAATCACCCTTCTATCGGTCTTTATTTCATTGTTTTGTTGAGTCTAGAGTTGCTGAATTTTTGAGTCTTTGTTCTTGTTCTTGAGTCTTTGCTTCCGTTCTTGTCTGTGAGTCTTGATTGTCGAAGATCGGGCCATCCTACGGCTAACTCCGTATCACCCTTGATTGTATGCAAGCATTTTAGGGTATGCAACTTCCACCCACCATTCTTCATTTGAGGATAAGTAGGTAAGGAAAGATGCTTGAGGCTCTCGATTTTTCAAAGAACATTAGGTAGTAATAGCACTTCCTTATCGCCTCCATAATATCTCCACTCTAGATATTGAAGGTTACGCAAGTTTCCAATAGAATCAGGCAGTTCATGGATACTTGTCTCGTATAAAAGAAGGTACCTGAGATGAATCAAACACCCTATCCCTTTTGGTAAGGTACCATCGGGAGTTTGAATATGCTGAAGGAATAGAACTCTGAATAACTTGAAATTCTGGTGTATGGGCTTCAAACTCAGCTCTAGATCAACTTTATAGAGAAGTGATTGAAGGTGGGGGCAGTGTGTTGGGAGCGGAAGTAAGTTAGCCATTCTGCAGATTAATTATTTAAAACAAAAATATCAATACTCATCTCCACAACATTGTATTACATGAGCACCAATCTAGCTATTAATAATTTTAAGTACATGCGATTATATTGTAAAGTAATTACACCCACCCAATCCTCCCAGTTTTGATCACTCTCCAATGGTGGACGTTCCACCACTGCTTCTGCAACAATACTGACATTTCTGTTTCTTGTTTCCTCTTTCCCTCACACCCACAAATCTTCATCATTGTTGAATGTTATTTCATTCTTTTCATTTCAATCTCATATTCAAATACAGATTGTGACATGGTATCAGAGTGAAGGAGTTGATTGATTTCTGTTTCAATGGCGGCCAACGCAGTTTTGTAACAAAATGTCATCTTCTTTCTTTGACAGTCATGGCATCTTACACCAAACTTCATGTCCTTATACACCACAACAAAATGGTGTGATTGAAAGAAAACATAAACATCTTTTGGAGGTTGCTAGAGCTTTGCTCTTTCAATCAAATTTACCATTACAGTATTGGGGAGAACGCATTCTCACTGCTACTTATCTTATAAACAGAAGTCTCCTCCCATCCTTGCACAACAAATCACCCTAAGAACTTCTCCTCAAAATGACCCCTGATTACAGCAACATTAAAGTATTTGGTTGTCTTTGCTATGCTAATTCATCCACAAGGAATAGAGATAAGTTTCAACCAAGAGCCATCAAATGTCTTTTTCTGGGATCTTCTTTTGGAAGGAAAGGCTATAAAGTTCTTGACCTTGCTACCAAAACCATTTTCATCTCAAGAGATGTTACATTCCATGAGTTTCACTTCCCCTACCACATTTCACCTCCTTCAAGTGACAATTCCACATTACCTACCCCTTCTATTGATCTTCCCCATCACATTTTTACCCAGACACATACAACCATACCTGTCAATACTACAACTGATCATGAAGCTTCCCCTACACCACCCTCACCATCTCCTTTGAGACGTTCTAGTAGAGCTCATGCCTCTCCTTCCCATCTACATGACTATGTCTGTTCTTATAGTCCTGCTGAACCAATCACTAGTGGCATCATTGCTCCCTTTCAACTCCCCACAGCCTTTCATGTTTTTTTATCCAAAGCCACCTCATACATTGAACCAACAGCATTTGCGCAAGCTTCCAAAATCCTAATTGGGTCACTGCAATGAACAAAGAAATAGAAGCTTTGCAAGCTAATGACACTTGGTGCTTAGTTCCTTTGCCTGCAGGTAAACGTCCAATTGGTTGTAAGTGTGTGTTCAAAGTCAAGCTCAGATCTGATGGTTCTCTTGAATGCTATAAGGCTCGTCTAGTTGCCAAAGGATTCAATCAACAGGAGGGCATTGATTACCATGACACCTTCTCTCCTGTTGTCAAAATGACAACCATCAGAACTCTCATTTCTATTGCTTCTGCTAAAGAGTGGCCCATGCACCAACTTGATGTCAACAATGCTTTCTTACATGGAGATCTCCATGAGGAAGTGTATATGACTGTCCTAGGAGGCATCCCAAATCATCAAAATCAAGTCTAACTGCCGAGAAAGTCGATCTATGGTTTGAAACAGGCTTCCCGCCAGTGGTTTCACAAACTGACTACATGTCTGTTATCTTTGGGTTTCACTCAATCCAAAAGTGATTACTCCCTTTTCATTCACAAACATCACAATTAGACAACCATAATTGCTATTTATGTGGATGACCTCTTAATCACTGGCTCTTTCTCAGATGCCATTGACAGATTAAAGATCATTTTGAATCAACGGTTCAGCATCAAAGATTTGGGACCTCTTCATTACTTTCTTGGTCTTGAAGTGACTGCTCTTGCTAAAGGTATTGCTCTCACCCAATCCAAATTCACCACAGAATTGTTATCTTATTCTCAATTACCTCATTCAACACCAGTTTGCACACCCTTACCTTTGAATCTTAAATTAAATAATTCCGATGGAGACCTTTTGCCCAATGCCACCCTTTACAGACAAATTGTTGGCAAACTGAATTACCTCACTTATACAAGGCCAGATATCTGCTTTGCTGTCCAAATTCTTAGCCAATTCATGCAGCAACCTCGTACCCCTCATCTTTTGGCTTTACACCACACTCTGAGATATCTTTTTGGGACAATTGGTCATGGAATTCTCCTACATGGTTTCACCAAACCTGTTATCATAACCTATACAGATTCAGATTGGGCTTCTTGTCCTATTTCAAGGCGTTCAGTAAGTGGCTTTATGGTTCTTCTCCAATTGCTTGGAAATCCAAGAAACAATCCACTGGTTCCAAAAGTTCATCTGAAGCTGAATATCGTGCAATGGCTCAAACCACTTCTGAGCTCACTTGGTTGATAAAGCTCCTCGAAGAGCTTGATGTTGGTCCTCTACTCCCTGTGACTTTACATTGTGATAATCGCTCTACTATTCAAATAGCGCATAATCCTGTCTTTCATGAAAGAACCAAGCACATCGAGATTGATTGTCACTTCACTAGAGAAAAGATCATGGAAGGTCTCATTGAGCTATGTTTCACACCATCTTCAGAGCAATTAGCAGATATCTTCACAAAAGTCCTTCCTTCCACTCAGCAGAACTACATTTTGTCCAAGCTGGGGGTTGTTTCACCCACCAGCTTGAGGGGGGGAGGGTGTTAGAGCATAGAGGGTAATTTGGTCTTTGTCTTAGACAGCTGTATAGGAAGGTTCTATATATACTCTCACTCTTTCCATTGTAATGCATGATTTCATTGAATGACAAAATACTGAGAGCATTTTCTGATTCCACAATGGTGGACGTTCCACCACTGCTTCTGCAGCAATACTGACATTTCCGTTGCTTGTTTCCTCTTTCCCTCACACCCACAAATCTTCATCATTGCTGAATGTTATTTCATTGTTTTCATTTCAATCTCATATTCAAATACAGATTGTCACAGAATCATTTATGGAAAAAATTCACAGGCCAAACATATGGTAAATATATACTGGACTTAGTAACGGCCTATACACTTACTTGAACTATGCTCACATAAATGCTTATTTGGGCTTATTCTCGTTTCAAGTTTCTGCTCGTCATGACGATAGACAATGGCTTCATTTTCCGAGCCAAAATTGCTTGCAATGCAACACGAGAGTGATAATGGATTGTTACTTCCACAAATGTCTTACAGAGTGATAATGGACTATTTAACAATATTAACCAAGTTCAAGATTGCGACAGAACTATAATAAAAGAAAAAGAGCAGCAAGTGTAAGAGTTAAATACTAGGTTATCGTCTTACCGATGAAAGACTACCAATTAATGAACTTGCAGCAAAAGAAGAAAGAGGCCACACTTTGCAGAACACTAGCTGACCCCAATCAACCGGGATAGATACAGCCTTATCCTGTTCTAGAACAAACTTCACTATTGTTCCTGTGATGCAATAAAAAGTTCGCCAATATAAGTTCTCCCTTCTTTTGTTTTTGTTTCTACTTAACCAATCATTCCTAACATTGAAGTTAAAATGTAGTTTTTAAATTTCCAATAGAAGTCTATAAAAATAGCAGTACATGACAGAACAGGAACAATTTTACAAAAACGAAAAATTGAGAATTTAAAAATCATATTCCCTCCATTCAACAACCGCTGTCATTTTAGCATTTCTCGCGTTTTTAAAAAGTAGCAACATTGAACAAGTCTTTTGCTGAAAGACGTTAAATAAGCAATAGAATTCATCATCAAATGCTCTTAATTAAAATCCATGTTAGTTGAATTTCATAAAGTTGTCTCTCAATTATTTGCAACATTGCATTACTAATAAGTAATAACCCCCAAAGCATGTAATTAGGAGAAGCTGGTGTTATAGTTAGGAGTATCTTTGGCAATTATAGCCGTATACTGTGTAGATGCTTTTCAAAAATTTATTGCATGGTGATCAATGTTGAAGCACTTGATCGGATGATTCGATCGATCTAGAATGAAACCATTGACATTAAAGTGTTTGGTTGGGTCCTTTTCATCCACCTGATGCTTAATTTCATTGTCAATATATATTGGAGACATTATGTCGTATAAAGAAATGTATGCTTTCATTGCAAGAGCTAAGGCCCAGCTTATTGAGGGTGACTTGAATCAAATCTGCTAAGATTTACATTGCAATTTCCTTGTACGTATTCCATTCAGTTGACTAATGTGCTCCTTGATGATACAACATATAAATAGTAAAAATCAGCTAACTGTATGATTCTTGTTAAATGCGGATTTGATTTAAAACAGGCAGTAAAACTATGAATATCTGAGCCTCTTACTTAGAACAGTAGTTCAAAACATTCCAATCACAAAAGGAGCTTGTTGCACTCCATAACAATCGCTAAAACTCCTAAAAGAATCCCAACTTCCCGTTTATCAAAACATTCCAATTATTAAAAGAGCTTGGGATCGGAGTCCCTAAAAGCTCAAATTTTCGACATCAATTGAACATAGCCCGTTATTCTGTTTGTGCTTGATCAAGTAGTGTCAATTCACCGTGCTACCTGCTGTGATTTCAGTCGCTTAATGTGATCATATTTATCCAACTTCTATATAACCCACCCAAAAGAAGATCAAATTAAAGGTTTTAATGGACTGAGATCCTTATTTGATTTATAAATGTCACTCTTGGGTCAGAAATTTGATACAAATTGTTTTATTCAGGAATATCACCTTGTCCTCTTTGGTACTCCTAAATATCAACTTGAAGGACATGTTGTATGATGTGGTCATCCTCTCCTCCTCTGACTCTTTTATGGAATTCACCTCCCATTCCTCTAATTTCTAGTTCTTGCAAGGTTGTGATTGATTTCAATCCCTCTGGAAGTCCACACACACAAAGTACAGTATTTGCAGTTGCAACCAAAACACATCAGGTGCTCTTGCGAGTTACATCAATCTAAAGGTTTTAATGGGCTGGTAATCTTAGGTGATAAACAAATGTCAGTATTGAATATAAAATTTGATACTAAATGGTTACTTTAGTAAACAAAACGAACTCAAGGGACATGTTGAATGATGTGCGCATCTTCTCCTCCTACTTTCACTCCATCGTTGAATTCATCTCTCATTTGTGCAAACTCTAATTCTTGCAAGGTGGTGATGAATTGCAATCCCTCTGGAAGTCGCCTCAGTTTCTCACATTTTAAAAGTACCAACTTCCTCAGATGGGGCATTGCTTCTGCTTCAATCCTCCCATCCTCCAAGTTTGGAAGGATTCCTAGATGGAGCTCTTTGAGCTGTGTAAACTGACCCGCCATCGTATTCCAATTAGCACCAACGTAGGAGTCTGCAACTAAATTAAGGCACATTAGGTTGGGGAGTTTACCCAAAGCTGCAAGTTCAGCTTCATCTTCAAACCCTGTGCCCCCCAACACTAACCAGATAATGCTGCCGGGGAACTGATTGCAGCTGCTCAATCTATCTTATATTCTTCCCCATAATCGTAGCTTCCTTAGATGTTGGCAATGACTTATAGGCTATAAATTCTCCAGCATCACAACCTTGCCTCGTTCTGTGGATGCATCCCACCAATTCAAGTCCAATGAATGAAGACCATCCGACATTATGCTTGGGCATCGAAATGCCGCCTCTAGTTGCTCCTCGCTCGATATGTCTCTTATTCGCAACTTTTGAACCATTGGACTCAAACTAGGTAGCTCTTCCAACATCCAAGGACCTCCTGTCATACCCTTCAGTGTATGCAAGCGTTTTAGGGTATGCAACTTCCACAGACCACCCTTGCTTTTAGGATAACTAAGTATCGAAAGATGCCTGAGGCTCTCCATTTTCCAAAGAACATTAGGTAGTAATAGCACTTCCTTATCCCTTGCTACATATTCCATCCACTGTAGATATTGAAGGTTGCGCAAGTTTCCAATAGAGTCAGGCAGTTGATGGATATTTGTCCACCTTAAACGAAGGTATCTGAGATGAATCAAACCCCCCATCTCTTTTGGTAAGGTACCATCTGAAGTATGAATTCCTTCAAGGAATAGAACTCTGAGTAACTTGAAATTCTGGTGTATAGTACTCAGCAAAGTCACCTTTTGAAAGCGGGCAAGATAGAGAAGAGATCGAAGGTGGGGGCCGCGTGTTGGGAGCGGAAGTTTCATTCTGCAAATTAATTAATTAAAACAAAAAAGATTATTACTTATCTCCACAGCATTAATATTATAAATTTTTATTTTATTTAAATATACTACTATCAATCTATTAATAGTTTCAATTGCGTACAATATATTGTAAAGATAAATAAAAAAAATACCCCTCCATCTTAAAATACACGTAGTTTGACTTTTTGACACGTTTTTTAAAAAGTTAAAAAACCATTTTAAAAGATTAAAAAAAGTCGATATATATGTTGTAGTTGTAGAGTTTTTAGTTTTATTTTTGAAGTGTCAAAAAGTCAAATAACCTATATTTAACAGGGATGGAATATTTTGGAACATATTTTGAAAGCCAAAATGAAAAATATAAAATATTGATGAATGATGGAAGGGAGTAGTAATCATCTTACTCTTCTGAATTAAGTGCAATTCGACGTAAATCTATCACTTTTGCATGTGAATATGAGGATCGAGAAGTGACTATATTGAGGAAGTCTTGTTGCTTTGCTTTTTTGATGCATAAATCTCTCACTAGATCATGGACTTGAACTGACTTCACTTCTCCTCTATAGTTTTTGCTTGCAGTTTGAACCACACAACGATCAATCAACTCTTCCAA
Source organism: Persicaria maculosa (assembly GCA_963922045.1). Classification (NCBI taxonomy): domain Eukaryota; kingdom Viridiplantae; phylum Streptophyta; class Magnoliopsida; order Caryophyllales; family Polygonaceae; genus Persicaria; species Persicaria maculosa. Next base: position 22,677,350 of record OY998264.1, on the reverse strand, counting down.
ATACTCTCGTGCCACATCCTCCAATTTCTCACCTTCTTGAAACATATTAGATGTGATAAACCCTTCGGCTATCCAGATTCTAATCAGTCTTCCTATTGGAATCTCAGCATCCTCTGGAAACATAGTCAAGTAAAGAAAGCATGGTTTTAGTTCATTGCGTATATCATTATAGCTTAATGTTAGCATTTCATTCACTGGGCCATACAATTGTGTGCCTCTCCCCTCTTCCATTATTCTTGAGCTAACTGCCTTCTTGACCCTTTCCCATTCCTCTAAGGTCTCCTTTTTACTTAAAATTCCAGCTAGTGCAATCACTGCCAATGGTAGCCCTTGACATTTCTTCAACATCTCCCTCCCTAGAGTTTCTAGGACACTGATCTCCATAGAATTGTTACTCTGCTCTCTATGAATCAGAGCTATCTTTCTAAATAGCTCCCAACTCTCTTCTTTGGTGAGGCGTCTTGGCTCGTGGATAGAGCATTTTAAATCTGGGAAATCAACCACTTCTCGTTTTCGAGTTGTGATTATGATTCTCCTTCCATCATCCGGCAAAGCCGGAAAGATCTCTTCAAGTGTTTGCTTTGTCCACACATCATCAAGAAAAATCAAATACCTTTTACCCTCCAAATACTGATGAAGGCTATCTACCACTACTTGAAGACTGTACGCCTCATTCTTTTCCATAGTTCTTCCGTCGGCTTGTCTTAGTAGCTCAACAAGGATTTATTGAGCAACCCACTCTTGTGAAATTGATAACCATGCTATGCAATCGAAATGCCCCTTGACGCTATCACGGTTGTATACCTTCCTAGCAAGAGTGGTTTTGCCAGAACCTCCCATTCCCACAATTGATAACACTTGGATTTCGGTACCATCAGAAGTCAACCACTCCACCAGATTGTTGATATCTTCATCAAGGCCAACTACATGTTCCTCCTTAGTATGAGGATAGGCAATTTGTCTCCTCCGGCTACCTCTATTCATCCCGGCTCCTGCTTCTGCTCTAATTCCCCCATTAGGATCCGCATATTTCTTCCAATTCTCTAAGGTTTCATCTATCCTAGCTTTAATGGCTTCAATCTTACAGCCAACTTGGTGGGTGTGTGGAAGGGAGCGACAAAGGCATACATACCTTTTGAACAAGGCTTCCTTCTTATCAACAGGAAAACTAGCTTCAAGGATGTACGACTCGATTACATCTTCAGCATCATAAGCAATCTTTCTGATCTGCTTAATGGTGGTCTAGCTTCGATTATCTCCTCCTTCCTCATCCATGGCCTCTATATCTCTGAGAAAGCTGACCATCATCATCGGCTCCTCTTGCAAGCTTTGGACTTGGTCTTCGACACCATACAGCAACTTGGCTTCTTGGACCAGAAGGTCACCAATTTTTCCAGCAACAAGACCAACAATAGATTCGATACTCATTTTTTTCTGCGTGCTTGAAAAATACAAACTGAGAAATATGAAGGCAATTTGGATTTGCAGATCTGTTTAAGGTGATTTCGAGTATGCTGAAGAATCAATAATAGGGAAAGCTTCACTTGCAAATTTGCAATTATTTGTAAATTGTTAATAATAGGCACACAATTGTACGTCTGACCAATTACAATTCTTTAAATCAGAGCTGCAACTTGTAGTTTATAAACATATAACTCAACTTTGATTGGGGCACACAGTATTTTAATCACAGTTTTGTCATTATTAAACATTCAACTTGCAATTTACAAACTTATCACTCCACTTCGTGAATTGGTTGCTTCGTGTTGAGTGAGTTTTGGGTAGCTTGTTTGAGCATTGTGTATAGCTTTGTGTACCCTATTTCCCATTTTCTGAAATACGTAGTAGTAAATTTTATATGCTTGGTTTTACTGTTTTCTTGTCGCCACCATCTTCAATATATTTTGCAAGAAGACATTTGAATCGATAACGATTCATTCTGTTGGTTCTTGGTAACGGCCTATACACTTGAACTATGCTCACATAAATGCTTATTTGGGCTTATTCTCATTTCAAGTTTCGATCTGCTCATCATGACAATAGTCAATGGCTTCATTTTCCGAGCCAAAATTGCTTGCAATGCAACACCAGATCGAGCCTCTTTAACTATACCAAACCTATTTTCAGGGTGTCTTGCTTAATGCTATTGACATCTGTTGGCTCTAGGTGGCTCAAATTGCGCCTACGCTGAATTGCTATTGTGCTTAATGGCACGGAGCTCCCAGTTACCTTCTCCATCAATCAAGCGCAGTTCCAGTCCATGGAACCCTATCAAAGCAGGACGCTATAACAATCAAGACGGAAGAGAATGAAAATAACAAGACTAACTTGTTGCATTCCTCAAGAATCCCAAACTTGGGGGTGTGGAAGAATAAGTGAGCCTTGGAAACAACAAATTTTTAATTTTCAGATTGGATGAACTGAAAAAGAGCAATATATCTTCCTGTAGGGAAGAAAACATAATCTCATATTATATGATTTGATAGATCAGTGAAGCTCAACATGCCTAATCTCTATTGTTCGCCAAAGGAGAGGACATCTTCCCAAGTCAGAGAAGCATCCCAACCGCCTTCTGTTTCCAATAGGTACACCAACGTGATCCAAGGCATCTCTAGCATTTGCAATCTCTTTTCCTGTTAATGAAACGAAGCAAGTTTGTCAACATACAGTGCAAACAATTTGGAAAATTGCTATTTACTAGAAATCACCAAATTAAATTCACAAGATGATTTATTTAAGATGTCAACAACAGATCAAGTGGGTTAAACAACAACAGTCAAGCTCAATACTCAACATTCACATTATAACGTCGGACTTGCCCGACAACTCCAACTATCTTTATTTTTAATAACTCAAGATTCAAGAATGCAAACTGAAACAATTTATCCCTGTATTAATTAAGGTCGCAATTTACAACGAAACATACATACCACAAACACAAAATTACATCACTTGCAACCACATCTGGTGGTCTTACTTGGCATCAATCTAAAGGCCGGACTCTAGGAACATATTGAATGATGTTGGTTACATCAAAAAAGAACTCAAGTAACATGTTGAATCAGTGGTGGAGCCAGGAAATAAATTGGGGTGGGCAAGAGTGGTTTATATGATTCGATAATATAGGATTAGTAAAGCTCACCATGCCCAATCTCTGTTGTTCGCCAAGAGAGAGGACGTCTTCCCAATTCAGAGGAGCATCTCAACCACCTTCTCTTTCCAAAAGGTACACCAAGCGCACGTGCCCAAGGATGCTCTTCAATCTTGAGTCCAAGGCATCTCTTGCATTTTCAGTTTTTGTCAACATACAGTGCAAACAATTTGGCAAAGCAATTCACCATCCCAATTTCGCTTCTAAAGGTTATAATAAACCTCAAAATAAATTAGAAATTAAAAAAAATACCTGGTTCACTTGAATGCAAGAGCCTCTGTTCTGCTTCTTCACAAGAAAGAGGATATATAATTTGATCTCTTAGTGATCCAAGACATGTATACGGCCTTTGTGGAACATAAAACACTCCACAACCTGTTGGAGTTAATATACAATTCCAAATAAAAGAATGGGTCATTGAAGAATTGGACTATTGAAAATTGGGCTGACCCAACCTTGAAATGCGTTTAGGAGTATGGAAGGATCAAGAAGCTTACGGAAGCTTTCATGGGCTGAAGTGAACAAGCAGCTAGCTAGAAATTTCTAGATTAATTGATGGATGACCATCTCAAGCACCACCCAATGCACCTCATTTCGGAGATGGACCTATCACAAGGTCCCGAGCTAAGAAGATAAGAGAGGAACTTAACGCCTTCATCCACCACCACATGAAGTTGGTACTACCAATGGAGCCCGAGAGTGACATCATCACATTGCTTGAAACCGCACCATTCTCGGGCTCGACTAAGGGTGATTCAGCCACCACCCATACTTAGCTTTTGATTTGCTTGCTTTATTTTGGACTTTGGGTTTTGGGCCTTTGTTTGGGTTTAGTAGGACTTGTTGAAACTTTGTGTTTTTGGGCCCTTGATTTTGGGCTAATTTTCTCTCCTATTTAAGGCTTGTAACCTCTCATTTGGAGGACACTTTGAATCTTGTTTATGAAAACCTAGTTGTTTTCACTCTCCAAAGGTGAGAGTTTCATGCCTTGTGTGCATGTGCGTTGCTTCTAGTTTGGTTTGTACTTGGTTTTGTCAATTTTCTGAAGATTGGTGATTCCGAGATGAGCACGATCCTCCTCCTTGTGCTTCCATGGCCAGCCATGGTTGTGTAAGGTTGTATAGGGTTGGTTTTGGTGTTATTCAAGTTGGTTCTTGGTGCATTGTCCCAATGGGTCTTCTTGTTGTTCATCAAGGTTGATTCCTCCTATCTTTTCCTTTTCATTTCCCTTTATTTTGTTCTGTTTTTCCCTTTCACTTGGTCAAGCCTTGTCTCTAAGGTTTTACCCTCCCTTTTCTGCGTTTTCTTGTCTAACTCGTGCCCCTCTTTTGTGTTCTTGTGAGTCCGAGTCTACAACGTCAAGAAGGTCGGGAAAACAGCGGCTAACCCCGCATCATTAATCAAGATGATAGAAATAACTAGAATCATCTAATGCTAATTTGTATGGAGTTAGTGATGATCAGTCGATATGGGATTATATATATAGGTAGTGTTGTGTTGAACAATGTGTGTACAAGAAGCGAGTGGAAAAGCAACGTGAGTGTGAGAGGGTAAGTGCCTCCCAAGAGTGTGTGAGTGGGAGTTGGTTAGAGTGAGTGGTCCATCTCGAATAAGGTGTGTGCGAGAGTCTTGTATTTTGTGAGTTATACAAAATAAGTTTGTATATTAATACAAAGTTTCGTTTGTAAGAAGAGTTTGTCAATCCGAGTTGTACACGAGATCGAGTGAGTAGCTACCCGTGTTTTCCCAACAATGGGATCAGAGCCGAAGGTTGTGAAGGTTGTCAGAGTCGAAAATCCGGGTAGTATTTGTTGGAGGAAGGATTCCATGTAGACGTGATGACATCAAGTGTGATAATTAAAGACGTTCGAGATCCCACTCTTTGATGGTAAGACTAACTTCACAATGTGGCAGAGCACGATTCAATACGTAATGGTGCAGCAAGGTCTTGATCAAGCCCTTGAGGAGGAGAAACCCTCATCCATGAGTGAGAGAGAGGGGAGTAGACTCCAAAAGAAGACAGTGAGTACCATCCGATTGGCGCTTGCTCCTAAGATCAAGTCTAGTGTGATGAAAGAGACCATGCCAAAGGCGTTGTGGGAGAAGCTTGAGAGCATTTACGCATCAAAATCGTTAATGAATCGATTGTGCTTGAAGATGGAGTTATACTCGCTCAGAATGGAGGAAGGAGGTAATTTTTATGACCACATTAACTCTTTTAGTCAACTAGTATGCCAGTTGATGAACATCTAACAATGTGTCAACAGAAGAGCAAGGTTTCTGTTTGAAACTCTCACAGATTTTGAGTGTTGTTGAAGAGTTGATCCTCCATTGCTTAGTTAACACCTTCATCTGAGTCCACTTAGCACCCACATAGGCATTCCCACCTAACTTTAGGCTCATCAAGTTGGGGAGACGTTTATCCAAAGCTACAAGCCCAGCTTCTTCTTCAAACCCTATGCCCCATAACTCTAACTTGATGATGCTCATGGGGATCTGATTGCAAATGCTCAATCTATCTTGCATTCTTCCACATAAATATAGCTTCCTTAGATGTTGGGACTGGCTGATAGGCTATAAATTCTCTAGCAGCACAACCTTGCCTCGTGTTGGGTCATCATTCCACTGCAATGCCAACGAATGAAGTCTGTCTGATCTTATGCTTGGGCATCTTAAGACCGCCTCTAGCTGCTTCTCGCTTGATATATGATTTATTTTCAACTTTTGAACAGTAGGACTCAAATTGGGTAGCTCTTCCACCATCCAACTACCTCCCCCTATACCCTTTATTGTCTGCACTTGTTTGAGGGTATGAAGCTTCACTCTACCCTCTATAGAATGCCGAAAATGCATGGAAAGATGTCTAAGGCCCTTAATCTTCCAAAGGACATCTGGGATATCAATCCTTATACTTTTATCATAGAACCGCCCTTGTGTACACTCCAGTGTTAGAAGATTGCGCAAGTTTCCAATAGAGGGAGGTAGTTTATAGATATTCGTGTACTTTAAAACAAGGATACTTGAGGTGAATCAAGCTCCCTATCCCTGTCGGTAAGGTACCATTTGATGTTCTAACCCTTGTCAGGTTTAGAACCCTGAGTAACCTGAAATTCTGGTGTATATTCTCCAAACTCGGCCTTTGATAACTAACTTTAAAGTCCTGATCAACAACTTGATAGAGAAGAGATCGAAGGTGGTGGCTCTGTGTTGGGAGCAGAAGGTAATTGCTGCAATCAGTTAAAACAAACAAAAGAGCATTGATAATCATCTCGTTAATTAGTACGTGTATATATATATATATATATATATATATATATATATATTGTACGCACGTAGAGTGGAGTATTGATTATATACGGAGTATAATCCAATAGTGGAGTAATTTCGAGCACAAAAGTCTTCCTATAGCATAGCACTAATGAGTACATTTAATTTACCCCTTTTTTTCAAGTATGGATACAAGTTATAAATCTAATTCGTATTTGACTGCCATATGATATGGGTCCCAATGCACCATATGATATGAGGGTTACACGTACGAGCACAACATGCGCTAATTAAGCGGAGCACACAAGACCGATTGATTATAAGTAAGAATTCAGGTAGAGTACGTGAACTCCACCCGTCAGGCGCCTTTGACTCATTGTTAGATGTTCAGTTAGATAAAATTACATGGATGAAAAATATCTGGCACATATATACAATGACAATATTAATACTTTGATGATAGATTTTAGTAAAAATCTTACTTGGGATGACAAAAAATTGTAGTTTGACGTAATTCTGGAACTCTCGAATCTGAATCCATGGATTGAGAAGTGGACATTTCAAGGAAGACTTGTTGCTTTGCTTTTTTGATGCATAAATCTCTCACTAGATCATGAACTTGAATGGACTTCACGTTCCCTTTTATGCTTCTGCTTGCAATTTGAACCACACAACGATTAATCAGCTCTTCCAAATAGACTCGTTGACCCACATCCTCCAATGTCTCACCTATTATAGACATATCAGATGTGATAAATGATAGATTACATAAGCCTATATTGTATAGTGGGCCCAAAAGCCCAATACCTTTGTAACCAATATATATGATTATCAATGAATGGAAACCCTCAAGGAGGATTTTATGATCAATCTCGTGATCTTACATGGTATCACAGCCTAAGATCCCTCAACCCTAATCTTTTTCCACAATAAAAAAAAAAACCCTAGCCGCACCCCTCCCACCGCAAAACCCTAACCCTCCTCTCGGCACACTCCTCTCGGCAACCCTAGCCGCCCACCCCCCTCCCCACCGCCGCCACCCCCTAGCGGCCACCAACACCTCCCCTCTCGGCACCACCCACCGCCGCATCTCCCTCCCCCCCATCCGGCTTCCCCCCCGCCGCACCAACTTCCGCCTCCCCTCCCTCTTTATCGCACCTCTCTCTTTTTCATCCCGATGACCGACGCACCCACCACCAAACCGCCTTTCCACTCCGCTCTCACCATCTCCAATATCAAAAATTGCATCCCCATCATCCTTGATCACGAATCCAGTTCCTACACCATGTGGTCGCACCTCTTCACGACCCATGTTAAGGCTCATAAGGTCCTCCACCACATCGACTCCTCCGTCGATCGCCCTGCTAGCGAAGACAACGATCTCTTCGCTCAACTCGACACCATTGTCCTCCAATGGATCTTCAACACCATCTCAAAAGATCTATTTTCAACCATCCTTGACCCCAAAGACTCCGCCTTGGATGCTTGGAACAAACTTTAGAACATCTTTCAAGACAACAAGTCTACCCGTGCTGTCTATCTTGAGCACGAATTCTCAAATTGCAAGCTTTCCTCTTTCCCGTCGATATCCGCCTATTGTCAGCACCTCAAGACCCTGTCCGATCAACTAGGTGCTGTCGACTCCAAACCCAGCGCCACCCGCCTTGTCCTCCAGGTACTTTCGGGTCTTCCCTCTGAATACAACGCCGCTGCTACTCATATCCAGCAGACAGAACCCCTCTCTACCTTCGAAAAGACCCGATCTCAATTGATCCTGGAAGAGACTCGCCTTCACCGTCAGACCACCGACGCCGCCAAGGACAAGACGGCATTGGTCTCGTCAAGCGACATTGACGAGACCTATGCCCCGCAGCACAGCCGCGGCAATGACACATCATTGAGAGACGGCGGCGGCGGTCGCGGCCGCAACACTGGGCGGCGACGGTCGCGGCCGCAACACTGGGCGGCGGCCGCAGCAGCCCGACACCTCTCGCTCCCCCTGGTATCCTAACCCCGGCTACCCGCCTTGGATGCCCTTTGGCTACCCCCCTGCGACGTACCGCCCACCGGCCCCCTATCCCAACCGACAGCAGGGAGCGGGCTTGTTGGGTCCTGCTCCTCGTCCTGCAGGCCACCAGGCCTACCCCTCCTCGTCGGATTATGCTTACACTCCGACTGATGTGCAGCACGCCTTCTCTTCCATGCAGTTGGCACCTCCTGACTCTACTTGGTACATAGACACTGGCGCCACTTCTCATATGACGAACTCCTCAGGTACTCTCTCTTCTATTTCTCTTAAGGGTCCTGCACATTCTATTATCGTCGGCAACGGTGGTCGCCTCGCCACTTCGGGCATTGGCCACGCCACTTTACCAACCACAGCCAACCCACTACACCTAAACAATGTCCTCATTGCCCCCAAACTTGTCAAAAACCTTAACTATGTCCGTCGGTTTACCACTGACAATAATGTTTCTCTCGTGTTTGATCCGTTTGGTTTCTCTGTGAAGGATCTCACTACGGGGGTTACTCGCCTGAGATGTAATAGCACCGGGGAGCTCTATCCTGTATCTTCGCCCTCACCATCCAGCCCGTCAAGTCCAGTCGCCCTCTCGGCATCGTCATACGATCTTTGGCATGCCCGCCTTGGTCATCCCAGTCCTGCAGTTTTAGATTTACTTCGTTCAAAGAGTCTAGTCAAATGTAATAAAGAGCGTCGCTCTAATTTATGTTCGTCATGTCAGTTAGGCAAGCATGCCAGACTCCCTTTTCAGCAGTCATTAAACACTACTTTTGCCCCATTTGACATTATTCATAGTGATATTTGGACTTCTCCTGTGCCTAGCAAGGAGGGTCATAAGTATTACCTTTTGTTTCTGGATGATTATACACATTTCTTATGGGTTTTCCCGTTGCACTTTAAATCTCAAGTGTTTCCCATCTTTACCAAATTCCATGCTTATATCAAAACACAATTTCACACCTCTATCAAGTGTTTCCAATGCGACAATGGCCGTGAATTTGATAACAAAGAGTTTCACACTTTTTTCAACACCAATGGGATCTCCTATCGCTTATCTTGCCCCTATACCTCCCAACAGAATGGCAAGGCCGAACGAATCATCCGAACCATCACCAATATGATGCGCTCTCTCCTCTTCCACGCATCTATTCCCCTTCTTTATTGGCCTTACGCCTTAGCCACCACCTGCTACCTCCTAAACATTCTCCCTTCTACTACCCTCCACCATCGCTCACCAACTCAGGCACTTTATTGCACTTTGCCTAGGTATGATCACCTTCGTACCTTTGGGTGCCTGTGCTTCCCAAATCAGTCATCCACCGCCCCTCACAAGCTTCACCCACGCTCCACTCCTTCTGTCTTTCTTGGCTATCCGTCTGATCATCGCGGTTACCTCTGCCTCGACATCAAATCCCACAGGATCATTCTGTCTCGGCATGTCACCTTTGATGAATCTCGTTTTCCCTTTACATCACCTACCCCTCCTATGTCTCATTCTGATTCAGAGTCATCATTTCCACATTTTCTTCTTCCCCAGAGCTCTCCCGGTGCTCCCGTCTCTCCCCCTCCTCCCACACCACCACCCCCTACCACCAGACCACACACCTGCAGCGTCTCCGGTATCTTCCGACCCCGTCAGATCGTCTCCATGACCACCATCCATAGCCCCGCCTCGCATACACACCCACACTCCCCCCGCCGCAGCCATGCCCCCTCCCACACCCGCAGCACACCCCGCTGCCGCGGCCGCGACCGCCGCCCCCTTGCCGCGGCCGCAGCCTAGTGCTGCGCCCGCCGCTCCTCCCACCGTCTCCCTTTCCCCTATCCCCATCTCCCACAAAACAGCCCTCCTAGATCCGAATTGGCAGGTGGCTATGCTCGACGATTACAGGGCCCTTACAAAGAATGGTACTTGGGTTCTGGTTCCTCGCCCTCCTGATGCGAATGTCGTCCAATGTATGTGGCTCTTCCGTCACAAGTTCCGCTCCGATGGGACATTGGAGCGCTACAAAGCCCGTCTTGTGGTCAACGGTCGTTCTCAGCAGGTAGGTATTGACTGTGATGAGACATTCAGCCCCGTCGTCAAGCCTGCCACTATCCGAGTGGTGTTGAGTTTAGCTTTGTCGCGCAACTGGGCCATTCATCAGCTGGATGTCAAGAATGCTTTTCTTCATGGTCATCTGAATGAGACAATCTACATGTTTCAGCCACCGGGGTTTGCTGATGCTGACCGTCCCAAGCACGTCTGTCTCTTGAAGCGATCTCTGTATGGGCTGAAACAGGCTCCGAGAGCTTGGTTCCAGCGCTTTGCTTCTCATTTGCTACGCCTAGGCTTCATTGGCAGCCGCTCAGATTTGTCTCTGTTCATTTATCGCAGAGGCTCAGACACGGCCTTTCTCTTACTGTATGTCGATGACATCATTATCACCGCCTCTTCTGATGCTCTTCGGACGTCGATTATTTCGCAGTTGAGTGCCGAGTTCGCCATGTCCGATCTGGGTCAGTTATCCTACTTCTTGGGGGTTGTTGTTCAGCGTCATGCATCTGGTCTGTTTCTTTCACAGAGTAAGTATGCTGCTGAGATTGTAGCTCGGGCTAAGATGGTTAACTGTAATCCTGTTGCCACCCCTGTCGATACATCCATCAAGCTCAGTGCTCATTCTGGTCCTTTGGTTGATGATCCGACATTATACAGGAGCCTCGCTGGTGCTCTTCAGTATCTCACCTTCACCAGGCCTGATATCAGTTACGCCGTTCAGCAGATCTATTTGTTTATGCATGCACCTAGGGAACCACACTTTCAGGCCTTGAAGCGGATCATTCGGTACATCAGCGGCACCCTCGAGCTAGGCACCACGATCACTCCTTCCGCTAAGCTTGACCTTGTTGCTTACACTGACGTGTCGCTCCACGTCTGGTTACTGTGTCTTCCTCAACGACACACTTGTGTCATGGTCAGCAAAGCGTCAGTCTGTCGTGTCTCGCTCCAGCGCTGAGGCAGAATACAGAGGTGTTGCCAACGTTGTCTCCGAGTGCTCTTGGCTCCGCAATCTCCTGCTTGAGCTTCGTTGCCCTCTTCAGAAGGCCACTCTGGTCTACACTGACAACGTCTCCGCCGTCTATCTAGCTAGCAACCCAGTCCAGCATCAACGCACGAAGCACATTGAGCTTGATCTCCACTTCGTTAGGGACAAGGTTGCCATTGGACATGTTCGTGTTTTACATGTCCCGTCCTCCTATCAGTACGCTGATATATTCACCAAGGGTTTACCTCGACAGTTATTCATTGATTTTCGTTCCAGTCTCACTGTACGGCCCCCTCCAGTTTCGACTGCGGGGGTTTGATAGATTACATAGGCCTATATTGTATAGTGGGCCCAAAAGCCCAATACCTTTGTAACCTATATATATGATTATCAATGAATGGAAACCCTCAAGGAGGATTTTATGATCAATCTCGTGATCTTACAATAAACCCTTCGGCTATCCACATTCTAATCAGCGTTCCTATTGGAATCTCAGTGTCCTCTAGAAACATTGCCAAGTAAAGAAAGCATGGTTTAAGATGACGGGGTAGATTATTATAGCTTAATATTAGCATCTTATTCACAGGCCCGTACAAGTCCACACCACACTTCTCGGTCATTATCCACGAGCTTACCGCATTTTTTACCTGCTCCCTATGATCAATGGTTTTATTCTTATGAAGAATGCCAGTTAGTGCAATCACTGCCAATGGTAACCCTTCACATTTCTTCAACATATCCTTCCCTAAAGTTTCTAGGACATTAATATCCATAGAATTGTTATTCTCTGTTATAACGAGAATGATAAAAGCGAAGAAAGACACAGAGATTTACGTGGTTCGGCAACGGTGTGTTACCTATGTCCACGGGCAGAGAACCAGTTTTGTATTAGAGGAGACGAAAACATATTAGGGTTACAAGGGGTCGGTATTTCAAGAGTATATGAAGAGACTCATGAAACCCTAAACAGACAATGGACTGAAAGCCCAAAACAGACAGACAATAGGCCCGTTTACAATAAACATTGCATACCGTAAAGGCGTGGTGGCGCTGCCCCCCCTCCCGCCAGGGGCGCGTCGCCCCCTGGACCCCCGACTTGCTGACCAGTCAGCGGTTGGGGGCTCCGCCCCCCGTTGCGTCGCCGGTCAACAATGATTCAAGGCACATTAACAAATCTCCACCTTGACTTGAATCCTCTCAGAAACAGATGCACCATAACAAGTACCAGACGTTCCTCTGCCTCAGATTGGTCCTTGAAGAAGGACCCAGACTGCCCCGTAGGGTAACTCAACAGCTGGTGATGGTAAGCAAGTCCAAACAGTGTTGGAACTTGCTATCTGGAACTGGCTTGGTGAACATATCAGCGGGATTATCAGCTGTTCCCACCTTCATCACCCTGATTCTCTTCTCATTCCTCAAAAAATGGTACCTGACATCAATGTGCTTCGTCTTCTCATGATGGACTTGATCCTTGGTTAAGCATATTGCACTCAAGCTATCGCAATACACTAAAGCCTGATCCTGATGTAGGCCTAGATCATTGACCAAGCCCTTAAGCCAGATTACCTCCTTAGCAGCTTCTGTCAACGCCATGTACTCTGCCTCTGTAGTAGACAAAGTGACTGTAGGTTGTAGAGTTGCTTTCCAACTCACCACAGAACTTCCAAGAGTGAAAACATAGCCAGTCATCAATCTCCTACTATCCACATCGCCAGCATAATCAGAGTCTGAAAACCCAGCAACTAAGCACTCTGTATCATTCCCATAGCACAGACCAACATCAGTAGTGCCTCTGCGATACCTGAAGATCCTCCACAGCTTGCCAGTGCTCCTTCCCAGGTTGAACTATAAAGTGGCTTACCACACTAACAACAAATGCTAGATCTGGTCTAGTGTAGACCATAGCATACATAAGACTCTTAATTGTGCTAGCATAAGGGACTCTAGACATGTACTTCTTCTCCTCCTCGGTCTGAAGTGTGTACATTCCCAGCTTGTTGTTAGACGCCATTGGAGTATCTATAGACTTAGCCGAAGACATTCCAAACCTGCTCAATATCTTCCTGATGTACCCTTCTTGAGATAAGAAGAGTTTTCTCTGCTTCCTGTCTCTATAGATCTCTACTCCCAGAATCTTTCAAGCAGCCCCTAGATCTTTCATATCAAACTCTGCACTGAGACAATCCTTCAGCTTCTGGATATCTGACTTGTTCTGAGTAGCAATCAACATATCATCCACGTACAATACTAGATAAATACGCGAACCATCATCCAGACTATTGTGGTAAACACAACAATCATATGGACTCCTGTTGTATCCAATCTGCACCATATAGCTATCAAATCGCTTATACCACTTCCTTGGTGACTGTTTCAGCCCATACAAAGACTTCTTCAGTATGCAAACATCTTATTGTCAGACCAGATCCTGTACCATTTCACACCTGTACCATAGCCCATGAAGACTCCCTTCTTAGCTCTTGGTTCTAGCTTACCCTCATCAACATGATAATAAGCATTGCACCCAAAACCCCTCATATTCGAGTAATCAACAGTCTTTCCAGTCCATACCTCATAAAGTGTTTTACAGTCGATACCTCTGTGTGGGCTCCGATTAACGAGATAGCAAGCCATTGAAACTGCTTCTGCCCAGAATCACCTATCAAGGCCTGAATTGGAAAGCATACATCTTGTTTTCGCCAGAAGTCATACTTCCAATGACCTTTCTCCTTGCAGTAGTTACAAACATCGTTTGGTTTAGGGCCTGATTTGCGATCTTGCCGATGCTTCTTCTTATTGCCCTTTCTACCATCAGATTTGCCTCTGTTTTCCATAAGCCCAGAAGCCTGATTGTCTGTTACCGATGTGGTTGCCTTCAAACGCAACTCTCTGCTGTGAAGCGACGATCTAACCTCTTCCAACGTGATGGTATCCTTCCCAACAGCGAGACTACCACCGGGGGGCTCCGCCCCCTGGACCCCCCGATGCGTTGCCGGTCAACGATGATTCAAGGCACATTAACATTCTCATCCTCGTGAAAAAGAGTTTTATTTCTAAACAGATCCCAACTCTCTTCTTCGGTAATGGATCTTTGCTTGTGGATGGAGCTTTTTATAACTAGAAAACAAGCCACATCTTGTATTGGAGTTGTGATTATGATCCTCCTTTCTCCCTTTGGCAAAGCAGGAGAGATCTTTGTGAGTGGTTCCTGTGTCCACACAACATCAAGAATAATCAAATACCTTTTACATCCCTCCAAATAGTGATAAATCCTCTCTACCAATTCTTCATCGCTATAGGTCGCATCTGTAACGGCCCGGATATAAATATTCGGGATATGTTTCGAAGGTCGGATGCCTTCGTTCGGATGTTGCAATTCAGGTACGGGTCGAGGTTTCAAACCTCTAATCAGTCGAAGTCTCAGAAATACAATTTAAACGAAAATAAAGCGGAAGTACGGTTTAGATACAAAAGCCACGGCAGAGCCGGGTCAAAACCAAAACAAGGTGGGTGATTGTCATTTGTCAAGTTAGAATATGTTAGCCGGATTCTTCAATTCGCCAAGAGATTTCCCCGTCACATAAGCATGGAGCAACAAGAGCGGTACCTAACACTATCCACGAAGTCAGGCCTGGTGATCGCCTGCGGGTCCTCTGACCGCTCTGAGGCCACATAACATGCCTATGCCTAAATAAAAGATGACTAATGCGGTACAAGATTTAAATCACACTATCATGCCCCTAGTATATATAATATGCGGAAAAGAATTGTAAAGGGCCCAAGACAATGCCAAGTGGCATATCCCTCTCCTACCTTTGCACCCCTTCCCGTTAGTGCAGAGACTGGCCAATTCGTTGCTATAGCATAGCATATCCTCGTGGTGGTGCACTCACCCACGGTATCATCATAACATATACAAAAAAAATACGTAAATCTTGCCCGATGGTGCTGGGCTATCATATCATGCTCATATCGACTCGATAGACTCAGGGCACCCGATGGGGCTAGGCTACCCTATGACCCTAGCAAAGACTCTAGGACTATCACAGATAACGGCCGTTCTGTTTCAAACACACAAAGTAAATACATGCTCAATTCAATGCAATCCTAGCATGATACTACATGGCATGCTTTAATATGCAACAAAACTACACATTATATGACACATCAGGCAGGAGGTCCAGGTTACTGAGTAAGTCCCGTAGGATACTTACCTGTTGATGCAGAACAGCAAGATAACACAAGCAAGGGCCCAAATGCAAGTCCAAAGCAATCCAAAAGCAATACACACCTATCACCAAGTCATTTCCATAAGCTACCAGACCAACATTCATACACACGAACCCAAGTTCTCAACATTCTCAAAACCGACCGATAGTAAAACCATTTTCCAAAATCTTAAATCCAAATTAAGTCAACTCATATTCAAAATAATTCTCAAATCATACTTGGCCAAATTCCGACATTAAACATTTAAGCCTTAAAGTCAATTTCCCAAAATCATGTTATAAAATAATTCCGGCATGTTTCTTATTTCGAAAACATAAAATAAGTTCCAATATTAAACCATCAAAATAATTCTATGCTCACAAATCATACTTATAATTCAAAACCAACAATCACTTTAAAATTCCTAACTCACATAGTTAAATCCTCATAAAATGCGCCTTGTATAAATAATCCAATATCAATTAATATTACTCTTAAAACCTTTTCTAAATAGTTTAGCAACCATGTTTATCTAAAATAGACACTAAAATAAATCCATCTTTATAATCCCCACTTATAAAACATTTTAAATCATTTACTTTATCAATTAACCTCAATAATCACTTTAAAATTTCTAATCACATATTGAAATATCATAAAATACATACTCCAATAATATTATTTTTTAACCCATGTTATAACATAATAATTATTTCAGAAATAATTTATACAATATATAACATATAGACCGAAATTAAACTAATTGGATAACACAAGACAATTATATAACTTTAACAATTACCCAATAATGAACCCAACTCAACAGCCCACAACAAAAGAAGGAAATCAGGCCCGGATATAACCCAAACCAAGCCCAGCCCATACCCGAGAGGAAAGAAATGGAGGACCCGGCTCCATTAGAAAAGAGAAGGAAAGTGATGGCCCGACCCGCCCAGAAGAAATGAAAGAGTGGGGATCCGGATTGGCTATGTTATAACCCGGATTGCAGTGCTCGATCCGGCCCACCCCAAGAAAAGGCCCAAACCGAAAGAAAGCCAGAAGAAGCAGAAAGAAGGGGAAGAAAGTGGGGCCCGCGCCTGAGGTGGCGGCTGACGTGGACGGCTTATGTGGAGGTGGGGCCCGCCGGTTCTCCTTCTTCCCCATGAAAGAACAGAGCTCTCGGATTCGGTGATGGAAAACGCGGAAGAAGGGATAATTCCGGCCCCTGCCGGCGGCCTTTCGGCCTGAGACTCACCGAGATGTTCGAAGGACTTCGCCGGAGGAGATTCGTCGGAGTTCCTTGGGCTGGCCTGGGGCGGCGCTAATGCGTTCTTGGTCTCAAACGAAAGGGATTGAGTCAAAGGGAGAGCTACTCGATTTGAGAGTGAAAGAAAATGAGGAAGGGGTATACCGTTCGGATTTGAGGGAGACAGAGGAAGCGCGGAGGAAGGGAGCGGCTCGGGGGTCCTCCTGGGCGGCGCTGTGGGGCGTTCCCAACCGGAGGTGAAGGCGCTAGCGTTTCCTTTGGAACATAGGGGTATGAGGGCTCGGCCTCACTGGTTGAACACAAAACAGGGAGGGCGGAGGTGAAATGCTTGGCCTCGTCTGCTGCTCAGTGGCCAACGAAGGGAAATGAGAGGGTGGTGGAGAGGTAGCTAAGCAGAGGTAGCGGTGGTGAAATGGTTTCTGGGCTCTGCAGAGCAAAATGGGAGAAAGGGGACAACTTTCCTCTAGGTTTTGGATGGTGGAAAAAGCTGGTGTGAGAGATAGTAAGGCCTAGGGAAATTTTGTGGTGTGAAATGGACATAAAGCAACAAAATTGCTAGCTGGATTTGTACATTGTTGGCAAGGTAAAGGGGTTCTCCCCAGTGGTTTCTGAAACACGAGAGAGAGAGGGAGGGAGAGAGAGAGAGAAAGGAAAAAAATGAAATTATATATGTGGTCCCAAGTAATATGTGAGGAGAATATACCCGATATTCAAATTCGAAACCGCTAATCCCGACTCTATCGAATCCCGACTAAAACAACTTTAAATTTAATTTCAAGATAAACGGAAATAAATTAATTTTGATCAAAACTCGGAGCTTGAAGGCGGATTAACGTCCGGTAGAATCTAAATTCAAAACGAGGTCGGAATGACTTTAAAATCAAAACTTACGCTCGAGGACGGGTTTTCTCCCACTTTTACCGATTGAATAAAATAATAATTTACTTACTCAAAATAATAATATAATAATATATTCGGTCTTTACATTTATCCACCTCTAAAAACAAGTCTCGTCCCCGAGACTAAAATCATTTTAAAGCAAAGGGGATGAAGTTTTAAAATCGGTGAGTCCGAGGACCATGTCCAAGGATCTAGTAATCGTCTCGGTTGCGTCTTCCGGGATTCTGACAACATCCTAGTCACGGTCGTGACATCTCCAATTGGTCTTGTCAAGTGTGTAATAAGCGCCCCTATCACATCCCCGCTTCGACCTTTCGGAAGTACCACAACTCTAAAAGTATTATAGCGCCCCGACTAGGTCTTAGCAAGCAATCTATAAGCGCCCCTATAAAATGCTTGTATCCACTTCGTGAGACGTCATAATGTAAATCCAATTTGTAAATCCTCAAAGCGTTTTGCAGATGGAAAGATTGTCATCTAAATCATTGAAACTCTCAACTTCTATAAAACTCCAAGTTGGCCATTTAAAACCGCTCAAAATCTTCAAATTCGATGTTTAATCAAGCAACTTTACCCCAAAACAAGTCAAATCCTTCCAAATCAAGATTTCGTCAAAATCTCCCAAAACCAAATCAATCAAATTCAGAATGTAGGAGGTGGATAAGCCATAAGAAATGCATAACTGAGAAATCAATCAATCTCCAATCAACACATCATAAGGCAAGTCTCAACATATACTAACGTAGTGCCACAAGGTCACATCAACATCTCCAGATCATACCAAGGGTCATAATATGCATCTCAACGACATAACACAATCATCACAACGCCTCAACATCACACCAGAAGTCATAAAAGTATCTCTCATCACAGAATTAATGAACCAAAACCCATTGTCAACACATCAACACATCAAGGTCAGGTTATTAAGATTCAGCAAAAGGGAAAAGTCAGTCAATATGTGAATCACCAAAACTTCAGCATACTCGCAAAACATCATCTCAACTCATACAATGTCATATAACGATCACTTAGCAATCACGCACCATTATCTCCTATATATATATATATATATATATATATATATATATATATATATAAAAGTCAGATTCATGATCCGAATCAATATTCATCATTTAACATCCCTGATCATAATATAACATCATGCTCTCACATAGCAACATATCATTATTTCATGGTTCATACAACACATCATAACATGCTTCTAGAACAACATAGTAGGATAGCAATGTACCACTATTTCATGATAATACTTGTCACTGTCAACTAGATTTCAATATTGCATATCAACATGTAATATCAGGTCGTATCTGGTTTATCATGGTCGCTATCTAACATCATGCTAGTACATATTAGCTAATCACATAATCAAGAAAATTTTGCACATCATACAAGTTAAAATAAAACGCAACCCCGCTCGCTCGTCCCCAACTCCCAAGCCAAAACCAATCCTCATCTAAACTCACCAACTCGGATAATATCCCCAAAGAACCCCAACTCATTTTGATACTCCAGTCTCACCCCTCATTTCACCAAGCGCTCTCACTAGCAATCCACCTCTAAGAATCCGACCCTCATCTCTGTTTTCACACCCGAGCACCCCTGCATACTATGTCCTCGATACCCCCAAAGGTCATTTCTTACATTTCTCACTCTTCCCAAGATATCACAACGTAGAACCCTTCTAACTACGCATCTTCAATAAAGTTTCCTCGGTCACTACCTAACCAGCCTATCCCTAATCATACCCTTATCCGAGATTCACCTAGGAGCTCATCGAAATCATCAAGAATTACCTCTTATAATTCCCGAACCCACTCGGTCCAACCTAAGTCAACACCCCTCTTCTGCAACTTTTCCTTACCACCGTCGATCATTCTAATCACTCAAAACCTTTCTCCACTCTCTGACCGCTCAACCAAAAGGACCTCACTCACATGTTCAAAGAAGAAGCAATCATGGACATTATTGCACATAAGGACTACATCATATCAACTAGCATCATTAAGCATTGCAACAAGTATCAAAAGTCTCAATTTACCGTCCTGCTCGAAATTATCACATAACACCATATATGAATAAAGTCAATTCAAACTAGCAAGTTTCATCATAATCTTAGCTAATAAACAGTTCAGATTCTCGGCATTTGCAGTTCATACTATATAGGAAAGGAATTTAGATCACGCTTAGCAACTCAGAATAGCATCCCATCAAGTCATCAAGGCACATTAGGATTGTAAGGCATCGAATCATATCATCATAGTCAACAGACAATCAAGAAACAGTCATCACATCAACAAGCATCTTTCAACATCAAGTCAGTGCAATATCATCATCAACAAGCTCAGAAAGGGTTAGCAATTCGAATAGAGGATGCTCCCACTTGCAAGTCATATCATACTTAACAATCGTAATCCTCAAAGCGAGCTCGTTCCGTCGACATTATCGATCCTGAGGCCCGTGGGTTATGGGCCCACGCTTCCGCTGCGCTGCTCTATCACTATTTGTCTTCCCGATCCCTTTTCCATGCGGTCGCTCATCCAAGGTAACGCGTAGGAGTTTAAGTTGGCGGAGATAGGGGAGTGACAAGAGCGGATGACCCAATGTTTCTTTCGGAGACGGAATAGACCAAAGCTAAAGACGACATGACTAGAGACAAGACTCTGACTCGGGAATAGTAACGATGCCCTTAAGAAGGTCTATAGGGTCACAATTGTGACAACACACACGAATTCATTATGGAGCATATCAATCACATCAATCCACACTAACATGTACCTATCTCGGGGCAACATTCGTATTCATATCAAAGACACAATCAAGTCCTACGCTGATGTTTGTGAAACAAGCTACATTCTAGTATTCCATGGAAACAGATATGCCTAGAAACTTCAAGCAAGATAGACGGAACCAGCAATGATCATATATTAGGTCAAGCATGGCACGTAATCATATGACGAGATACATTTAGAGAGCATGGGTCCCACATGATACTAGCGATACATGAGGTGATACAAGCATAATCAAGAGTCATTAAGAGGAGTTCAACACAATATTCACGAAATATGAGGCATCACCAAAAGTAATAAGGAGAACATCATGGGTGCTAGATTATAATAATGCTAAGAATGAACCATCATAGAGTACATATATGGTACTATAGTTATCGCATCATAGAACAAGTACAACACGTGATCATTCAGCGGTTCATATTGGAAGTCATAAGGATTACATGATACTAATAGCACATATCGAAGAGGTGTACAATTAAAGTAATTCAACTAGATTCATTTCGATATTCATGCGTCATGTATATGCAAAATCATGATATAGAGTGGTGTGTGATCAAGCGAGGTGTCAAGTCATAGGTTCATGCAAGCACGAGAAGCCATCATAGTGTAATAGACATTTTAACCATGTAAGCATGCTAGGTTTGACCATCACGGAAGGCTAGTCAATCATCGAATTCAACATTAAGCTAATCAGGACGAGTGAAACATATTAAGAGAACAGAAAGAGGAAAGAGCCACACTATCAGGGACCTAGCTCAAGAGAGAATCAACAATAATGTAGGCAAGGCATAAATTCGAACAAGTCACAACCAAGGGGTCTATATGTTACTAATGGCTCAATATAACATATGGTACATACATGCACTTGATTGATCACTCGACATTAAGCAAAACTTCAATTCAATCACCTTCTAATAATGTAGAAGCATGGGAAGGAATGTAACGATGTATAATGCAAGTCTAAGTAATGGGCAATGTGACGAGAATATGGGGACATGAGTTCGAATCAACACATAATATGACAAAACATGCACTCATCAAGGCTCAATTATAACACATATTCTCCATTTAATGCAAGGAACACACAACACCATCATATGCAAGGTAATCCACAATAGTTAATCTAAGAAAGACAAAATAGACGGGCATGCTATAGATTCTTGTCACAAGATGAATGATAAGCATCGAGGCATCATCGGCGAGCATGCTAAGGAGCACGCCTTATGAGGCATTCATACAAAGAAGAGTCGATCACACTATCATGGACCTAATTCAAAAGAAGAAACAATCATATAGACTCATATCATGTGGTTCATGCTTCCAATCAATCATACGAGTAATACAATAGGCCAAGTAGACATGCTATGACAACATGTAACCGTGATAGAAAGTAAGGTATAACATGAGGCTAAGCAATGCAACTAATCACAGGTGTAATAACATGAGCAACATTTTACTAAGAAGCATTCGCAAGGTACGTGCAGGATGTTACAAAATCATGTCATGAAATTCAAAGAGAGTCACCATTACAACCGGACAGAGATCCCTAAGGGCAACCATTGACTCTTCCTAATTGACTCGTCACCCATCTTTCCCGTGAGACTCGGATACGACTTTTCGTGACAAGAGGACACTGATGGATCGTCATAAGAATTGATAAGGACAGCCTCGTAAACATCTCACTCTCTAACTCGGAATTTCATCAAGGACCGTCTTCCAATACTCTCTCGGACAACCTCTATATTCAATCATGATTCCCGACACCATGTGTTTACCAACCCAATTCCCGTGGAAGACCGATATTCGAAGGGAGGACTCGATTGAATTGTCAAAAGGGTTCATAAGGAAAGGGACGGTTCCACAAAAGCTGAGCTTAACCATATAAGAAGAAGAAGGGTACTCCCGCTATCCCGTTCGCACAGATCGTCCAATATTCATTCAATAATTAGGTCATACCAATCAAATCTTTAACATATCAAGCACTCAACATAGAATCAGTTAATGGCAATTATAACGACCTCCTTGGAGTCTTCCCGACCCATCTGTAAAGAACAAGCTAGTATTTCGCCTACCCATTTCCGACTACATCCAAAAGGGATGGTCTAACGCCGTTTCTACCCACTCGATCCCTTATTAGTTGGTTCTCCTCTTTTATCATAAGCCAAGTTCATATTTACTCCAATTGAGTTAGACAGATTAAGTTCATTTTGCCCCTTTAAAACGCTTTTAAATCTTCGAAATCCTTGGGCGGTTTTCCAAAACATACACTCGACCCTTGCGTACCCGAATTGCACAACCTGGCTCTGATACCAACTTTGTAATGGCCCGGATATAAATATCCGGGATACGTTTCGAAGGCCGGATGCCTTCGTTCGGATGTTGCAATTCAAGTACGGGTCGAGGTTTCAAACCTCTAATCAGTCGAAGTCTCAGAAATACAATTTAAACGAAAATAAAGCGGAAGTACGGTTTAGATACAAAAGCCACGGCAGAGCTGGGTCAAAACCAAAACAAGGTGGGTGATTGCCATTTGTCAAGTTAGAATATGTTAGCCGGATTCTTCAATTCGCCAAGAGATTTCCCCGTCACAGAAGCATGGAGCAACAAGAGCGGTACCTAACACTATCCACGAAGTCAGGTCTGGTGATCGCCTGCGGGTCCTCTGACCGCGCTGAGGCCACATAACATGCCTATGCCTAAATAAAAGATGACTAATGCGGTACAAGATTTAAATCACACTATCATGCCCCTAGTATATATAATATGCGGAAAAGAATTGTAAAGGGCCCAAGACAATGCCAAGTGGCATATCCCTCTCCTACCTTTGCACCCCTTCCCGTTAGTGCAGAGACTGGCCAATTCGTTGCTATAGCATAGCATATCCTCGTGGTGGTGCACTCACCCACGGTATCATCATAACATATACAAAAAAAATACGTAAATCTTGCCCGATGGTGCTGGGCTATCATATCATGCTCATATCGACTCGATAGACTCAGGGCACCCGATGGGGCTAGGCTACCCTATGACCCTAGCAAAGACTCTAGGACTATCACAGATAAGAGCCGTTCTGTTTCAAACACACAAAGTAAACACATGCTCAATTCAATGCAATCCTAGCATGATACTACATGGCATGCTTTAATATGCAACAAAACTACACATTACATGACACATCAGGCAGGAGGTCCAGGTTACTGAGTAAGTCCCGTAGGATACTTACCTGTTGATGCAGAACAGCAAGATAACACAAGCAAGGGCCCAAATGCAAGTCCAAAGCAATCCAAAAGCAATACACACCTATCACCAAGTCCTTTCCATAAGCTACCAAACCAACATTCATACACACGAACCCAAGTTCTCAACATTCTCAAAACCGACCGATAGTAAAACCGTTTTCCAAAATCTTAAATCCAAATTAAGTCAACTCATATTCAAAATAATTCTCAAATCATACTTGGCCAAATTCCGACATTAAACATTTAAGCCTTAAAGTCAATTTCCCAAAATCATGTTATAAAATAATTCCGGCATGTTTCTTATTTCGAAAACATAAAATAAGTTCCAATATTAAACCATCAAAATAATTCTATGCTCACAAATCATACTTATAATTCAAAACCAACAATCACTTTAAAATTCCTAACTCACATAGTTAAATCCTCATAAAATGCGCCTTGTATAAATAATCCAATATCAATTAATATTACTCTTAAAACCTTTTCTAAATAGTTTAGCAACCATGTTTATCTAAAATAGACACTAAAATAAATCCATCTTTATAATCCCCACTTATAAAACATTTTAAATCATTTACTTTATCAATTAACCTCAATAATCACTTTAAAATTTCTAATCACATATTAAAATATCATAAAATACATACTCCAATAATATTATTTTTTAACCCATGTTATAACATAATAATTATTTCAGAAATAATTTATACAATATATAACATATAGACCGAAATTAAACTAATTGGATAACACAAGACAATTATATAACTTTAACAATTACCCAATAATGAACCCAACTCAACAGCCCACAACAAAAGAAGGAAATCAGGCTCGGATATAACCCAAACCAAGCCCAGCCCATACCCGAGAGGAAAGAAATGGAGGACCCGGCTCCATTAGAAAAGAGAAGGAAAGTGATGGCCCGACCCGCCCAGAAGAAATGAAAGAGTGGGGATCCGGATTGGCTATGTTATAACCCGGATTGCAGTGCTCGATCCGGCCCACCCCAAGAAAAGGCCCAAACCGAAAGAAAGCCAGAAGAAGCAGAAAGAAGGGGAAGAAAGTGGGGCCCGCGCCTGAGGTGGCGGATGACGTGGACGGCTTATGTGGAGGTGGGGCCCGCCGGTTCTCCTTCTTCCCCATGAAAGAACAGAGCTCTCGGCTTCGGTGACGGAAAACGCGGAAGAAGGGATAATTCCGGCCCCTGCCGGCGGCCTTTCGGCCTGAGACTCTCCCGCCCCTACCGAACCTCGATTCCGACCACCACCCAACCCACAGAACTGAAACGCGGCCAAGAGAGGAGAGAATAAAAGAGAAACTCACTGAGATGTTCGAAGGACTTCGTCGGAGGAGATTCGTCGGAGTTCCTTGGGCTGGCCTGGGGCGGCGCCAATGCGTTCTTGGCCTCAAACGAAAGGGATTGAGTCAAAGGGAGAGCTACTCGATTTGAGAGTGAAAGAAAATGAGGAAGGGGTATAACGTTCGGATTTGAGGGAGACAGAGGAAGCGCGGAGGAAGGGAGCGGCTCGGGGGCGTCGGGGGTCCTCCTGGGCGGCGCTGTGGGGCGTTCCCAACCGGAGGTGAAGGCGCTAGCGTTTCCTTTGGAACATAGGGGTATGAGGGCTCGGCCTCACTGGTTGAACACAAAACAGGGAGGGCGGAGGTGAAATGCTTGGCCTCGTCTGCTGCTCAGTGGCCAACGAAGGGAAATGAGAGGGTGGTGGAGAGGTAGCTAAGCAGAGGTAGCGGTGGTGAAATGGTTTCTGGGCTCTGCAGAGCAAAATGGGAGAAAGGGGACAACTTTCCTCTAGGTTTTGGATGGTGGAAAAAGCTGGTGTGAGAGATAGTAAGGCCTAGGGAAATTTTGTGGTGTGAAATGGACACAAAGCAACAAAATTGCTGGCTGGATTTGTACATTGTTGGCAAGGCAAAGGGGTTCTCCCCAGTGGTTTCTGAAACACGAGAGAGAGAGAGAGAGAGAGAGAGAGAGAGAGAGAGAGAGAAAAAGGAAAAAAATGAAATTATATATTTGGTCCCAAGTAATATGTGAGGAGAATATACCCGATATTCAAATTCGAAACCGCTAATCCCGACTCTATCGAATCCCGACTAAAACAACTTTAAATTTAATTTCAAGATAAACGGAATTAAATTATTTTTGATCAAAACTCGGAGCTTGAAGGCGGATTAACGTCCGGTAGAATCTAAATTCAAAACGAGGCCGGAATGACTTTAAAATCAAAACTTACGCTCGAGGACGGGTTTTCTCCCACTTTTACCGATTGAATAAAATAATAATTTACTTACTCAAAATAATAATATAATAATATATTCGGTCTTTACAGCATCCTTTTTCCCACCTACTTTTCTCAATAGCTCGAGTAGTATTTGTTTAGTAGCCCACTCTTTTGAAATCGATAACCATGTTATGCAATCAAAATGTCTCTTGACACTATCATGGTTGTATAGCTTCCTAGCAAGAGTGGTTTTGCCAGAACCGCCCATCCCCACAATTGATAGCAATTGGATTTCAGTACCATCAGTAGTTAGTGACCCGACCAACTTGTTGATGTCTTCCTCAAGACCAACCACATTCTCAACGTATTGGGGCTAGAAACCACTTTCTAGCCGCACCCGGAAGAGACTTCGGGTAATAATTAAGAGAACCAGCAACAATCCGCCAACTAACCAATGACCAACTGATAATATTCAATCCGGAAACCAAACAACCAAGCAACCACAAACACAGATAAAAGCACAAATATCAACACAAGATTTACGTGGGAAAAACCCTCTCTAACCAGATGATCAAAAAACCCACCTTCCGCCCGCCAAAGCAACCAATCCACTAATCAATAAACCGTTACAAGTGTTTAACAATCCAGTCTCATGTCGAGACAAACAATCATGGAGATCTCAAACACCAATCTAAATACAACCTGGATCTAGAATGGATTCCTCTCCAAAAACCTAGCTAAACACTTGTAATCAGATTAGATTTCCAGGAAGAGAAAATACCTATCAACAAACACCCGTTGTTGATTGCCGAAGAAAGAAGACGGATCACCAAATTAAGAGACGAAACACCCGCTCAAATCTCCTATCTTTCTTCTCCTTTCTCCCTCCTCTCTCGTTTCTTTCTCTCTCCTTTTTCTTTGGCTCCTACGGCTGATCTCCTTGGATGCCCCATTTTGCTTCCAAAATTCCACTTATATATTGCTAGAAAAACCTAGCAATATAGCTTATTTGGGCTGGACCCAAAATGGGCCTTAGGCCTAACAATCTCCCCCTCCAGCCCAAGGGGAAGACGTTCCTTCTCGTCCTGGCCTCACCTGCATCCCAGTCCCGTCTCACCTCCGAGATGCGGAACTGATGCTCGCCAGATGTCACCATCACCCACTAGCTCCCCCTCCTCCGTAGCTCTCTGGTACTCCGAGGTAGAACTCCCGGTGAATGCATGACCTCCTCTCTCTGACCCTCTGGTAGTTTCTTCTATCCGTGCTGGCTCGTGGTGCTCAGATCTGCCACCAGTCATAGCACCTGATGAACTCCCCTCTGACACGGCTATCCCATCAGCACAATCCTCTGAAGCAAACTCCACACTTGTTCTATCCTCTTCTGACGTCTCAGAAGTTCCGCTAAATCTTGTCTGCAATCCAGAAAAATCACAAGTGTTCAAGGTCTCCTTATCAGCAAAAGAAACGAGAGACTTTCTCTTCTGATTCTGCAGCCCCTTTCCACTCAAGTATCCTGCAAGCCCTTGCACCAAATCAAGCGAAGCATCACCATGAACCTCTGTCACAGCTTCCCTGATTTCTTCCATCTGAGTCCTGTACAATGTACCGCTCAAATTACCTCGAGCGATCACCATTGACCCTTTCTTGAGTTTCCACTTCCTACTTCCAAAGAAGTTATCATAGCCCTTTTTATCCAAGACTTGAAGAGAGATCAGATTCTTCTGCAAATCCGGTATGTGTCGCACATCTGTCAATGTCATCTTGCAAGTCGTGTTTGTTATCACACAAACATCTCCCATACCAACAATATCAGACAAGCTTCCGTTCCCCATCTTTGCTTTGCCAAAGCATCCCGCTCGGTACGAAGCAAATGCTTTCCTCCTTGATGTAGCATGGAATGATGCAGCTCCATCAACAATCCACTCTACACAAGAATCAGGCTCACCATCATGATCCTCCAAGCATGTGAGAATAACTTGCTCATCATCACTGTCCTGCAGAACTGACGTTGTACCCTTCTGATTTTCCTCTTCATCCCTTTTCTTCTTCTACACATTGCAATTCCTTTTCATGTGCCCTTCCTTGACACAATGATAGCAAACAAAGCTCCCCCTAGTTTGAGATCTCCCTCTAGACATGCTCCCTGAAACCGTCACGAGAGCATGTGATGAATCTGTGCCCATATCCTTCCTCCTAGTCTCCTCGTTGTAGAGACTATCCTTCACTGCAGATAAGGACACAACCCCACCCACGGCAGAGTTGTTAATCGATACCACTAGAGTCTCCCAACTATCCGGCAAAGAGCTTAAGAGCAACAACGCTTGCAACTCATCATCAAGGACTAACTTCATGGTGTTCAACTGATTCACCAATTCCTGAAACTCACTCAAATGCTCTGCAATAGGCTTTCCATCTCTGTACTTGAGATTCACTAGCTTTCTTATCACAAAAGCTTTACTCTGGGCTGACTTCCTTTCATACATCTCCTCCAATTTTTTCCACAATTCTTGTGCATCTATCTCGTTGCTTATGTGGTGATAAACACTATTATCCACCCACATTCTGATGGTTCCAACTGCCTTCCTGTGCAGTTTCTTCCAGTCATTATCGGATGTCTCAGCTGGCTTCCTCGATCCCAACTCAGCCGGATCAAACAGGTCTTTGCAATACAAAACATCCTCCATCTTTGTCTTCCAGATAGAGAAATTTGAAGTCGTTAGCTTTATCATTGTACTCGCAAATTCCTCAGTCCTTGTCGTCATCTCTACTCCTATTACCTAGAAACAACACAGCCAAAGATCAACCAAAGGCTCTGATGCCACTTGTTGGGGCTAGAAACCACTTTCTAGCCACACCCGGAAGCGACTTCGGGTAAT
Source organism: Persicaria maculosa (assembly GCA_963922045.1). Lineage (NCBI taxonomy): Eukaryota > Viridiplantae > Streptophyta > Magnoliopsida > Caryophyllales > Polygonaceae > Persicaria > Persicaria maculosa. The sequence continues at coordinate 22,648,342 of OY998264.1, read as the reverse complement.
AAGAGAACCAACAACAATCTGCCAACTAACCAATGACCAACCGATAATATTCAATCCGGAAACCAAACAACCAAGCAACCACAAACACAGATAAAAGCACAAATATCGACACAAGATTTACGTGGGAAAAACCCTCTCTAACCAGAGGATCAAAAAACCCATCTTCCGCCCGCCAAAGCAACCAATCCACTAATCAATAAACCGGTACAAGTGTTTAACAATCCAGTCTCATGCCGAGATAAACAATGATGCGGGACCATCTTCTACAACTCCAGACACGCCAATCATACTTAGAGAAGGACCTATGACTCGAGCCCGAGCTAAGAAGCTTCAACGCGACTCATTCATGTTTGTGAGTCATGCATTGTTCTCGAGCGCGGTTCAACTCCCGGAGCCAACATTGAAGACTTACATGTGTATTGGGATCCAAGAGGCCGAACCACCCTAGCCCTTAGGATTGTCGATTTTCACTAAGTCATGGAACCTATGTTATTTCCATTTTTAGTATTATTTTTACTTAAGTTATTTTAGAAAACTTTAGGGGTATTTTTTATTAATTTCTTTAAGTTGTTTCTTTTCTTAATTTCGGCCAATATCAGCCATGTTAGGGTTATAGATTGCCGACACCCCCATGTAGAACATTCACGTTCAATTTAATAGAAAAACTCTCTTTTTGTGTGAAACACATTGAGTGCTAAGTCGATTGATTAGAAGCGTGGCTCATCGATTACAAATTGGTATCGATCTCAGCTTGGTTTGCCTTGTGTTCATCAACCTCGCGAGAGCTTGGTGATCCTGGTATCCACAAGTCCCCTTCTTGTGCCTCCAAGTTGTCCGCTTGGTTGTGTAAGGTTGTAGAGGCGGGCTTTGTAGTCGTTGGTGCTTGGTTCCTACCCTCTACGGAGGTCTGGGGTCTTCATCTCGTTCTACCTTAATTCGAATCAGTCCCTATCGGTTGTGTCCTTATTGTTTTTGTCGAGTCAAGCAATTCAATTTTGAGTCTTTACTTAGTCGATATCGAGTCTGTGTCGAGTCCTTTGTTCTTGGTCGACATCGAGCATCTTCTTGGTGTTCTTGTTAGTTTCTTGCTGCGTTCTTACTTTCTTTATTGAGTCTTGATAGTTCTTGTAAAACCTAGAGATCGATAAAGATATAGGCGTATATGCGGAAGCGTATGAAATAGAGCAAGTGAGACACAGATCTGATCGAATCAAGCAAGCCAAGAACGAACACAAGCGATTTTACGTGGTTCGGCTATGCCTACATCCACGGGGCCTCAAGAGATGGCCAAATCCACTATATATGAGTTCGTACAGGGACAGATCAAGTAAGAGATACAAAACTCCTAGATCTAAACATGCATGAGATCAGAAAGCAAGAGAGAAAGAGAATCCCCCTGTATGGGAACCAAGAGATCGAAGAAGTCTTCGATCTCGAACCCTAGATCGCCTGGAGAGGAGAGCTGCTGCCCAGAGCTTGGAGCGCCGGCCACCAGAGAACCACCAGGGACACCGTCGGCCAACTTCTTCGCTTCCTGGCTCGGAGAATCTTCAGGCAAAGGGAGAGGAACACCAAACCCTAGAAACCCTAGAAGAGAGAGCGTTTCTGGAAGATGAAGAGAGAGAGAGCACGAAACAGTACGACGGCCGCTAAGCACCTCAAGTAGCTTATATAGCTAGGTCAAACCCGGAGAGCTCCCTTCAAGGTGAAACGCTGCGTTCTATCCAAGACAGCTGAGCACAAGGGATAGGGCCGGGCTCAAGCTTTGGGCTCCTCAGCTCCTTCGGCAATCATGGGCTCTATCCTCCGTAATGGGCCGAAAGCCCAATACCGAGAAATATAACATCCTCTCTTACATTATACATATTATACATATAGCTTAACATATATTGCATATGTATTATCACACCATACTTTATACTTGTACTCGTTAGAGGATCAAGCTATCATAGCTCAATCTCAACTCAGTCGAGTATAAGATAAAGTATGCATCCATACATAGCATATATGTTTACTATATATAATATGTATGATCATCATAAACATACATGTTACAAGCATACACACCAAAAAAATATACAAGTAACATAACACGTATACAAGACATAGGAAATTAACACATATCATTACAAATGCCCCTGTAATTTTCTAAGTCTTGCACTAGGCAGACTCAGCTTCATATTAAGTGGATTCTTATGCCAGGTCCGTCCTCAGCCCATGCTCACAATATAGATCAGGTGAGCTCCTCCAGATGGAGGGAGTTCCTACAAAACAAAAACTTTTCATGAGGAACAATCTTAGTGCCAAAATCTGCAGGATTATATCTACCATCAATCTTCTTAACATGAATCACATTATCTTCAACCTTTTCTCTGATAAAATGATATCTCACATCGATATGCTTAGTTCTTTCATGATACATGGGATCACGACATAAGTAAAGAGCACTTTGACTATCTATAAGTAAAACAGAAGTATAGTGCTTCTTCTCAATCTCTTTCAGAATACCCTGCAGCCAGATAGCCTCTTTACAGGCTTCTGTTGCTGCAATGTACTCTGCCTCAGTAGAGGATAATGCAACTATGGGTTGCTGTTGGGATTTCCAAGAAATACAATTACCAGCCCATGTATACACATAGGAAGTAATAGACTTTCTGGTATCCTTATTGCTAGCATAGTCAGCATCAACAAAACCATGTAAATCATAAGAGGAAGAATGTTCAGCATATAACAAAGATAATTTCACAGATCCAGCAAGATATTTAAGCAGATATTTCATGGACAACCAATGTTTCTCAGCAGGTTCTGACATGAACCTACTAAGAGTGCTAATGGCAAAAGCCAAATCAGGTCTAGTGCATATCATAGAATACATAACAGACCCTACTGCAGCATCATATGGGATAGATTTCATCCTTTTAGACTCAACCACAGACATTTTCTCTTTAAGCTTAGTTAAGTCAAGGTGAGGACCAAGAGGAATGTTATTCACTTTATCACAAGTCACATGAAATCTATCAAGCACTTTCTGAACATAATCACATTGATGCAACCAAAGCTTCTTATGCTTTCTATCCCTAACAATGGACATGCCCAGAATTTTCTTAGCAATGCCTAAGTCCTTCATATCAAAATGCTTTTGCAGATTCTTCTTAATGTCAAGGATGCCATCAGCAGACTTAGAAATAAGCAAGATATCATCCACATACAGAAGAACATATAACACAGGACCAGCATGCTTTAAACCTTTAAAGTACAAACATGTATCAAACTTACTTCTCTTGAAACCCAAGCTATACCTCATACATCTATCAAACTTGATGTTCCACTGACGTGGAGACTGTTTCAAGCCATATATAGACTTATTAAGTAAGCAGGCATAGTCAGGATGAACAGAATCAATGAAGCCCTTAGGCTGTTTCATATAGATGGTTTCATCCAAGTCACCATGAAGAAAAGCAGTTTTAACATCCATTTGTTCCAGTTCATAGTCATAGACAGCAGTCATAGCAAGCAACAATCTAAGAGTCTTATATTTCACAACAGGAGCAAAGATCTCATTGTAATCCTCTCCTTCCCTTTGAGTAAAACCTTTAGCAACCAACCTAGCTTTGTATCTAGGAGGGTCTGACTTAGAAATTCCCTCTTTAAGCTTAAAGATCCATTTACAATCAATCAATCTAGCATCAGCAGGTTTGGGAACCAAAGTCCAGGTTTTATTGACTCTCATAGAATCTATTTCTTCATCCATAGCATGCTTCCAGAATTTAAAATGAGCACATTTAACAGCTTGTTCATAAGTTTCAGGAGTATAACTTTGCACCACAGAAGAAACAAGACAAGCAAACTCAACAATGCTATTAATGAATCTTTTATTAGGAATGACAGTCCTAGGACTCCTATCCCTGGTCAATTGCCAATCAGTTAAATCATGTCTATGTGCAGAAGCAGACACAGATTCAACAACATCCTCATTCACAGAAGTAGGAGTGGTAGAAGAGGAAGGTAAAACAGATTCATTATTTGCTTCCCCACCCAATTGGTGAGGTTGCATAAGCACAGAAGCAGGAGGGGCAGGAGAAGAAATAGAGAGAGGAGGGGAGGGAGTAGAAGAATAACCACTGTCAAACTCATCTTCAGAATCAGAATTCATGTCCTTAGAGACATAAAACTGATCACAATCTTGTTCCTGCAAGTTAGTCTCAGATAACACAGGAGTAGAAGCCTTTTTAAAATGAAATTCATTCTCATTGAATATAACATTCCTACTCACAATTGTCTTATAAACACCAAGTTGGACAATAAGGAGTTTATAACCTTTGACATTGTCAGGATACCCAAGTAGCACACACTTTTGTGACCTGGGTTCCAACTTACCTTGATTGACATAAGAAAACACAGTGCAACCAAAAGGTTTCAAATGATCAAGTTTAGGTTTCCTGTTAGTCCATAACTCATAAGGTGTTTTAAAAGCAATCACAGAAGAAGGAGTTCTATTAATCAAATAGGCAGAAGTAGTCACAGCTTCACCCCACAAACAATGTTTCAAACCAGAAGAGATTAACATGCATCTAGCCTTTTCAAGAAGAGTCCTGTTCAACCTCTCAGCTGTACCATTTTGCTGAGGGGTTCCAGGAATGGTCAAACGCCCGTTCCCTATCCCTAGAGCTCAAGAATGAGTCAGGAAATCAAGAACGCGACACTCAAGCTCTGATACCACGTTGTAAAACCTAGAGATCGATAAAGATATAGGCGTATATGCGGAAGCGTATGAAATAGAGCAAGTGAGACACAGATCTGATCGAATCAAGCAAGCCAAGAACGAACACAAGCGATTTTACGTGGTTCGGCTATGCCTACATCCACGGGGCCTCAAGAGATGGCCAAATCCACTATATATGAGTTCGTACAGGGACAGATCAAGTAAGAGATACAAAACTCCTAGATCTAAACATGCATGAGATCAGAAAGCAAGAGAGAAAGAGAATCCCCCTGTATGGGAACCAAGAGATCGAAGAAGTCTTCGATCTCGAACCCTAGATCGCCTGGAGAGGAGAGCTGCTGCCCAGAGCTTGGAGCGCCGGCCACCAGAGAACCACCAGGGACACCGTCGGCCAACTTCTTCGCTTCCTGGCTCGGAGAATCTTCAGGCAAAGGGAGAGGAACACCAAACCCTAGAAACCCTAGAAGAGAGAGCATTTCTGGAAGATGAAGAGAGAGAGAGCACGAAACAGTACGACGGCCGCTAAGCACCTCAAGTAGCTTATATAGCTAGGTCGAACCCGGAGAGCTCCCTTCAAGGTGAAACGCTGCGTTCTATCCAAGACAGCTGAGCACAAGGGATAGGGTCGGGCTCAAGCTTTGGGCTCCTCAGCTCCTTCGGCAATCATGGGCTCTATCCTCCGTAATGGGCCGAAAGCCCAATACCGAGAAATGTAACATCCTCTCTTACATTATACATATTATACATATAGCTTAACATATATTGCATATGTATTATCACACCATACTTTATACTTGTACTCGTTAGAGGATCAAGCTATCATAGCTCAATCTCAACTCAGTCGAGTATAAGATAAAGTATGCATCCATACATAGCATATATGTTTACTATATATAATATGTATGATCATCATAAACATACATGTTACAAGCATACACACCAAAAAAATATACAAGTAACATAACACGTATACAAGACATAGGAAATTAACACATATCATTACAGTTCTTGCTTCTGTTCTTGAGTTTCTTGTTTGATTGTCGAAGATCGGGCCATCCTACGGCTTACCTCGTATCAAACAATCATGGAGATCTCAAACACCAATCTAAATACAACCTGGATCTAGAATTGATTCCTCTCCAAAAACCTAGTTAAACACTTGTAATCATATTAGATTTCCAGGAAGAGAAAATATCTATCAACAAACACCCGTTGTTGATTGCCGAAGGAAAAAGACGGATCACCAGATTAAGAGACGAAACACTCGCTCAAATCTCCTATCTTTCTTCTCCTTTCCCCCTCCTCTCTCTTTTCTTTCTCTCTCCTTTTTCTTTGGCTCCTACAGCTGATCTCCTTGGATGCCCCATTTTGCTTCCAAAATTCCACTTATATATTGCTAGAAAAACCTAGCAATATAGCTTATTTGGGCTGGACCCAAAATGGGCCTTAGGCCCAACACAACATCGGCATGGGGATAAGTGATTGGCCTCTTCTGGATACCTTGATTCAGCCTCTGGCTATCTCTGCTGATCCCGACTCCTGCATCTGTTCTAATTCCCCCCATTGGGACTCGCATATTTCCTCCAACTCTCCAAGGTTTCATCTATCCTAGATTTGGTAGCTTCAATATCAGAGGCAACTTCGTGGGTGTGTGAAAGGGAGCGACAGAGACATACGTACCTTTTGAAGAAGGCTTCCATCTTATCAAGAGGAAAATTATCTTCAAAGATGTACCGACTCGATTACATCTTCGGCATCATAATCAATCTTCCTCATTTCGGTGATGATGGTGCGGCATAGCTCATCACCACCTTCTTCCTCCTCCCTAGCCTCCATGTCCTTGAGGAAGGCATTCACCCTTCCCATCTCCCTTTGCAAGCTACGAACTTGGTCCTCCACACCGTACAACAGCTTGGCTTCTTGGACCAGAAGGTCGTTGATCTTTCCAGCAGCAAGACTAACAATAGACCCGATACTCATTTTTTTTTCAGTGTTTGAAAAATACTAACAAATGGAGAAGTATGAAGACAATTTTGGTTTGGCATATGCTTTTAAGGTGTTTTTGAGTATGAAGTATGAAGACAATTTTGGTTTGGCATATGCTTTTAAGGTGTTTTTGAGTATGCAGAAGAATCAATAATAGGGGAGGTCCACTTTGTACCATCAACGGGCTTCTTGACTCACAATATATTCTTGTCTCATTAGTTTAAATTAAAAGTGTCTTAATTATCTGCAGATTGTCAATATTTGTGTGCGCTCTATTGTTTACTCGCAACTTGCAATTGCTATTTACTAACATACAACTCGAATACTCGATTTCGATTTTGATAGGGGCACACTTTTTGTCCGCCTTAGGGGCATACTTGCAATTTCTATTTAACATACAACTCGAATATTTGTGTGCGGTCATCATCAAATGCTCTAAATTAAAACCCAAGTTAGCTGAATTTCATAAAGTACAAACAGACATCACTCAAATTAATCCAAGTTAGCTAAATTCTTTCAAAATGACTTTTTTGAGAAAGGTGAAGACTTGTGGTGCTCCCTTGGCTGGTGCAAGGAATTGATAATCTAGTTGAGGTCTAGATTTGTTTAGTTTATTCAAGTACAGCAGCTTTAGATGGTAGCTATTTCAGCTTTTCAAGACAAATAAGAGGAAGGGGTATTGACTTATGAACTAGCATAAGGGATGTGAAGTTTTCTGCCATTTAAATGCAGTTTTTACCTACTTTAGATAATCATTTGTTCCAAAGTTTAGTTCAATATGTCGAAAACGTCATTTCACCTTTCCTTTGTGCTTGTGTTCACAAATAAAATATCCTCCACCACTTTGTGCTTTGTGGTGAGCAATGCGTTCTATCATCTATATTCTCTGTGCCTGTAATTGATTGACATTGACTCACAAACATTGCGTGGATCCTATGTTGAAAGGCTACCTAGTTTAGAGACACCAGCGTAAACCCAAAGCACCAAATCTTCAAGATCGCCCAGAAGAATCTTTCATGCTTATCAACCAGAGAACATGTGGGGTATGTTATGACGCAATGTGATCTTATTAGCTTCTTTCTGTTGGAATTAGGTTTTTGTTTTCCTTCCCGGTATGAAGTTGTACAACCTCTCGGCTATGAATTCACATTTTCAGTATCCTAGAGTGACTGCATTACAATCTGCTAATGCTTGTATACTATGTTACATTGCTCATAACCTAATGGTTCTTCGCAACTATCTAAATGGTTCCGAAAATAGCAGGAACTTGGAAAATGGGACTGTCAGTACGTCACTGTCTTAGATGAATGTTTGGCATGATGGTGAAACCAAACAAGAGTCATTTGCACAATTCTTCAACAATGCAATTGTATGATGATGGTGCTCGAGTTTCAGTGAAGCTTCCGTCCCTTGCTCGTGGATTGCCCTCAGATGCGGTATGGATGAGGCTACAAGTGTAAGTGTGTGTGTGTGTTTCTTCCCTATGTTCTATGATCAAGAAAAGTGTACAAACCCCTTGATGCAAATTTAAGCAAGAGAGTGGGTAAGTTGAGTGAAACATACTACTTCTAATGTAGCAATGGCTTTTCCTTTGTAAATCCATTTTTGGCAATCTTTGAAGTCACTCAACCCAACTCTCTCAACAAACACCACATTCAAAACAAATATGAGCATAACCTAAATACATACAAACCTAAACATTGAAATACATCCAGGTTTTTATGTAAAATAAAGACCAAAATAATGATACTGTGATGATCAAGCTAAAGTATCGTGTAACAATTACTACGTATAAGAACAATTATGTAAAATAAAAACCAAAATATCGAAACATAACCACATTTTTTTTGTTCATAAGAGTAGGATCACTTTCATGGGTTAACCGTTCAACTTGAAATTGCTCACTAAGTATAAGTGCTGCCGCCAAAAGTGAGTACACTCACTATTAACTACACAACGGAATTAGTGACCATGGTGACATGATGGTGACGTGTGCACGAAATCAGTGATCTAATACGGAGTACTCCGTAGTAGTCTTCAACCATGGTACTATGGTAGTATGGTACTGATATGGTCGAAATTCTCTGGCCCGTTTTAGTCCTCTTTTCCTATCTCTAATAACGGGGTGGCTATATGCACCCGGGACAAGTGCTGGACGGATTATAGATCCGTCCGTTGTTAAAAAAAAATTAAAAAATTATATAGGACAGATATGTATTATTAAAAAAAAAGTAGTAAAAGCTGTCATGGTGCAGCTTTTACTTTTGCACAACACTTTTCAAGGACGGATCATGGATCCGCCTTTGTTCTTCTCTTTTTTTTTGTAAAGCTGTTTTGCAGCTTCTTTTTCTTTTTTTTCGTTTTTTTTATAACGGACGGATCCTAGATCCGTCCGTGTATTTTTATTAAAATTTGAAATTGACGGATCTATGATCCATCCTATAAAGTGCATATAGCACCTGTCCCGGGTGCATATAGCACCATCCAATAATAACAAAACTATTTATAATTTTTCTTTTATTCTTATTTTAATTTATTTTTTTTATTTTTAAATATGAATTTGAATTTGTGAGGAGAGACGGGGAAGGGAAACAACGAATATGGCTCCAATACTTATAGTATCCAATGTTCTAAATATCGGATATATCGGCCGATATATCGGCCGATATATCAGGGATATTTAGAATCCACTACGATATCGGTATATCGGGTGAAAAAATCGGTCAACGTCATATATCGGGTCAACGCCGATATATCGGGTCAATATCGGCGATATATCGGGTCAACGCCGATATATCGGGTCAATATCGGCGATATATCGGGTCAACGCCGATATATCGGGCCAATATCGGCGATATATCGGGGATATTTAGAACTGTCAACTTTGATAAGGTAACTTTAGCCGTTATGAATGAAGTTGTTTTTATTTTATCAAGTTTATTTGGTAATTTTGTAATTTAAATATTATTTTGTCATGTATATTTTTATATTTTGAAGTATAAATATAGTACTTATAGTTAAAAAGTAGTGAAACCAATAAATCCGATATATCTCGATATATCTCCGATATATCCCCGATATATCATTTTTACTTGTAACCGATACGACCCCGATACGCGATATTTAGAACCTTGATAGTATCATTTGTCATTTTTTTTAAAAAAAAGTTTGATTTTTTTTATTAAACTAATGCAACAATGTAAGAGTAAGATGAATATCACATAAATGTTATGTACTTACTTGATTGATTCTCTCTCATTTTTTAATTTTAAATTTTTTTATTAGCTTATCAATACTTGTCACTATTAAAGATGCTCTTCTAAGTTCTAACCAACAAATTTGGCATCGATCTCTATTCGTAAACACCCAAATCCCAGATTTTTCTCTTTTTTTTAGAAGGGGGGGGGGGGGGGGGGAAGAAAACCTTTTTCCGGGTTGTTCTTCTGAAATTTGATTCCCCTGATTGTTCCTTTCCTCTATCTGTCTATCTGTCTCTTTGCTTGGTGTTTGCAACTTGCAAGCGTTGGCTGATACACCAAAACTCCTAAATCTCTCTTTCTCAATCATCTTCCCAATTGGAAATTTGCAAACCCTCTACTAAACATCTTTCTAGATCTTGTTTATTTTCCAGCCTCCTTGTAATATAAGCTTGTGGAAAGTCAAATTCCTGGAGGCTGGAGATATGGTATTGGGGGAATTTGATTTTTTCCCATTTCGGAAACTATTCAAAATCCCTGGTAGAGTAAGACCTTGAATATATAAATTGGGAAATATATCAAACCTATTAAAGATTCTTGCTTTTCATTTTCCCCCTCAAAGGTGCTTCCAGTTAACCTTTGGGGGATTTCTTCATTTCTTAAATTGAGATTGGTGTCGTTTGATTTTGTGTCAGTGTTCACTGATTCGAATGGATTCAAGTGCCCGGGATTCAAGGGTTAATCCAATTGGATATGTGGAGGCTGAAAAGGAGCAACTGAGAATGGAAAATGTTGGACGGGGTGGAAATGAGGAAGAAACACTTTTGATGCCTAAAGATGGTGATCAAATGGAGGAGGAAGTTAAACCCAAGATCAAGAGGAAGGTTCAATGGAATGATACCAATGGGAATAAGCTTGCAGAGATCTTGGAATTTTTTCCCAGGTAATCCAGGCAAGCTTCTTTTTTTTTCCCTCTCTTTTTTACAATTTTTTCATTTACTGTGAATTGTGATAATCTGTTGTTGTTGTGATAATCTATTGTATTGTGAAATATATGTTTTTGATCAAGTAAAAAACTAGGATGGAAATGGAAGTGTGGATTATGGAACTCACATTCTAAGTGAGGTATGTCGTATTGTATCCTCACGGATGAGGATGCGGAGATCTTGCCAAGTGACAAATATTGTTAATGTTTTGTTAACAATAAAGGGGATATGTCTAACAAATAAAGAGAAATATGTCAAGAATGAGTTTGCCTCAATAGTCTAGTATCATAGATATAATTTGACATGGTAACTAGGTTGTGCATTTTTATGTGGGGTTTGAAGTTGGGGTTCAGAGGCTTGTATGTCTTGTTGCAGCCTGTAGCTGAATCTGTTGAACAATCATGGATAAAATTCACTGTATTTAAAGTGATTGTTTGCACATATCAGCTGCTTTGATTAGATCTTGAGTTGAACCTTTGAGAGTGGTTTGTTTGTTTCATCTTGAATACTTGAATGTCTTGAGGCAGTATGATTTGGTAATGATTTTGCCTTACATATTGATGAATAGAAGTTTTATTCGTGTGTGTATTGATGTCCTTTCTAATTTAATTAGTGCTATCTAGAACTTGCTTCGGTGGTTGGCTTGGCGCCCTCAAAGTTGTCTTCGTCAGTTACGTTTTTCCACATTGAATTCAATTGAAAAAAGGGTATGAAATTGGAAGTGATTTAAGTGCAAGGTTTTCATAAAAAACAGTGGGTCTAGTAAGGACAAATTTGAATTGTAGTTTTGAGGGTGACTTTTTGATACTTCCATAAAAAAAACAGCGGTCCAATTTACCATTTCTTAGATGTTAGAAATAGTAAGACTCTAATTTGTTCTGTGTGATTCGAGTTTGTATTGCACATCAATTTTGCAAGAAGCAAAGGAATGCCTTTGCACTTGCTAAATTCATATCACTTGTTGATTTTCTTTAGCCAATTGTATCACTAACGATGCTGTTTCTATTCCGCTTTTCCTGCAGTGATGTGAGTGACAGTGATGATGAAGAGTCGGATTCTTGCTTTTGTATAATCATGTAGTTTCCACTCTGTACATAAACATTCACTTCCCTTGACCTCCTTGGGCATTGTTCTCTGCTCCGTTCTCAGTACCGACAATCTAATCAACATGTCTCTGTTGCTAATGGCCACTAGGAAAACCTTCTTTTCGTGTTGATCGCGTAGAAAGACGTCAATTAGGTCTTAGTATGCATCTAATGGATCTCTGACATGATGGAGCGAAACTGTTCGACAAGGCCTGCATTATAAAATCTTCTGATGAATTTATTGTGATTCCTCCATCCTCTGGTATGCTTCTGCTTTCTAGTTCAGACTAATGTTCTACTCGATTTGCATTCGTAGCATTTGTTGGTTTTGTGAAAGTTCATAATTTGTTATAGGTGATCTTATACACAACTCCTTCAAATACATGTATCTTGATATGCCCTTGTATATGCATCAAATTGGCATGAATAAGAAATAGAAGTTTCAAAAATCTGTTTTTAATGTTGGGAAAAACATAACTTTTTTGGATCTTAGTCTATTTCAATCAGTTTAGCTGCATTACATCTGGATCGGGTACTGTATGAAGGTGTACCCTTTCATCCACAAGCGACTCCATGTTTGCAAAAAGATACTTTTAAAACTCAAAGCTGGTTCTTAGTGACAATCTAGTGATACATTAATATGGTATACTGAATCATTTTCTTGTATGATCAACAATAACTCACATCAAAGATGGAAAATCAAAGCAAACAAGCCAAATCCACAATACAACACTGAAAATCTCTCTAAAAACAAGTATTTAGAAATAAGAGCTCGGAATTGATAGAGATTAAACATATATTCATGCAACAATCTCCCATCTCTTCATCTTGATTGCCCTCCATTGGCTAAGGTTCTCAATGAGGATCAAAACCGGGTTAGCACACCGGCTCCTAGATGGGTCACTCTCGAGTGATTCATGAGCTGTTTCAAGCTCTTCCCTTGCCCGTTCCTCGTCATCTTCTAATTCTTCCTTGTCCAGCCCATCGTCTGTCTCTGATCCCGTGTCTTCGTCGTCGTAGCAGTTGTTGTATCTGTAATCCGAAGTGTTGGATCTATCTCTCTTTACTCCGGTTGATAATCCTCCACACATGAGAAGATCTACGCTATCTTCCTCCTCTTCCGATTCGAGCCCTTCTTGCTCTTCCCATTGTGCAGCAAAAAGGCTTCTCAAATCATTATCATTATCGTCGTCGTTGTTGTTAGCTGGAATTGGCTCGTATGCAATCACGTTCAAATCGAACCTCACCTTCTTCCTGATTCTCGCTTTGTCTTGCTTCCTTCAAAATCCAAATCCATAACTATATCAAGAAAGAACTTTCAAAATACGAATTTGGACAACAATCCGAAATATGAGTTTCAATGCTCTTAGAAGCACTTCATCGTGATTTTATGCTCTTTACCTGCGCTTAAGATTTGAGTGAATGACATTCGCCTTTCCTCCATCCGAAACCTGAGGCAAGCGGGAAGAAGGCGATTCGATTGGTTGGTAGCTTCCAATGCCCTGAAAACAAAGACAATGCAAGCAAGCATAAGCTTCATCAAGATCAAAGGAGTAAGATTTTAAGAAATTTGAGAGACTAAACTTGAAAAAGATACAAACTTTATCTTGAGAATGAATTCTATGAAACGATTTGAGGCGTTTCCTCTTCTTGGAGTAGCCAAAGCAAGCAAATAACCAAACCATTTTAAGACTGCAATCAAATGTTGGAGGTTAAGATGGGTTTTTATTTATGGTGATGCTGAATGAAATTTGAATTATCAGCAAATGAGTTTGGGGCCCTGTGGGATTTTCTTTTCAAAATTGGAACGTTGGTGGGTAATGATTTGGTTCCAGAGATGGGGTTTATGAAGAACAAGAGACAAGAAAAATAAAAAACACTTTTAATTTCTTTATGATTATTTTTCTGCTTTATTCTGTTATACCTTGCCATTGAAGCTTCCAAAAAAATGCAGATTTGGACCATTTTACAGAGATGAAGATTGGATTTTGGAGGGGTCAGTGACTCAGTAGTGAGGAATTGAGGTCAAATTTGTGTGGTTTTATTACTATCAAGATTAAATATTTTATTTTAAATTTTGTTGCTTTTGAGCTTTGACAAATTTGAATGTGTTCTTGGTGCCGTTTGATGTTTTTTATATTGTTTTATTTTACTTTTAATAGATGATTGATAATTGGATTCAATCATATATTATATATATACAAACATACTTGATTTTTAGTCAGAATTTTTTCAACAAAGAATCAAGTAACATAAAATAAGCATAATTTATAGGTTAAATTTGGTGAATGTCCATTTTAGATGTTAATTTTAAGTAAATGTCCATTTTTTTACAAAATTAAGTAAATGTCCATTTTTTCCAAAAATACCCCTCCTTCCCATCACTAACCATTCCTCTTCCCCCTTTGACCATTTTTAATTTTAACATTGACTGGTCAACATTGACCATTTTGGTCAACGCCTGCATTTGGTGACAGTTTTTTGGTGACAATTGTGTATATTTTTCGGTGACAGTTATTGTGATAATTATTTTGGTGACAACTGACTTTTTTGGTGATATTTTATTTTTTTCTAGTGACATTTAGCAGAATTTTTTTCTCGTACTAGTAAACACTGTCACCAACCTATTGTCATCAATTACATAACATTGTCACCAATTTTGTCACCTACTATAAAATATTGCCACTACTAATTTTCACTAACTACATACTATCACCAACTGCAAAATATTGTCACCAAAATATTGTTAACAACCACACAACACTGTCATCAAATTATTTTCACCAACTTATTGTCACCAAACATTGTCACAAACCAATTGTTACCAACTACACAACATTGCCATCAATCTATTATCCCTAAATAGAGAACATTATCACCACCCCCTATTGTCACCAACCTACTTTCGTAATCTGTTGTTACCAACAATAAAACAGTGTCATCAATCTATTGTCACCAACTACAGAACATTGTCATCAAATTTATCTCCCCTCTAGCATCTTCATCCTCTTCATCTTGTCATCAAACTAAAATGTTTGTACAGAACCAATGTCATCGTTATCACGTAATATTAACTCACTTTTGTCACAAAACTAAAACCCTAGAACCAGGGGAGTAAGACCCTAGAGGGGCTAAAGCTAAACAAATAAAATTTTGATGTACAATGTGGTTTAGGGCTGGGGTTTAGGGTTTAGTCTTTAGGGTTTAGGGCCAAGACCCTAAACCCTAAATCCTAAACCCTAAAATGTGTGTACAGTACTAATGTCATCACATTTGTCACCTAATATTAACTCACTTTTGTCACAAAACTGAAACCCTAGAACTACGAGAGTATAGACCCTAGAGGGGCTAACCCTAAGCCAACAAAAATTTGATGTATAATATGATTTACGTATAGCTAGTGATCATAGATTGAGCATAAACAAATGTCAATAAACTATCACAAAAAAAATACAAACACCGTTCAATAAGTAGTGGAAATCATACATTAAGTTAGTCACCATGATAATGAAAATAATTTATAAATCCCCAATTGTTGACTACATTAATTTTTAAAATAAATGGGAATAGTTGAGACAGTCACCAAGATTAGATTGCAATGAGTATCAAGATACAAACATCATACAACTTAATGCTAGCAAAAAATATGTCAACATAACAATCAATGTCACCGCCACATTACATATCATCAAAATATTGTCACCAAATAAAATTTTAAAAGTTTGACTAGTTTCTCTCATATGAAATTGTCACCAAAATAGTGTCACCAACCTATTTTAACCAACTACAAAACACTGTCACCAAAATAAAATGTGTGTACAGTACTAATGACATCACCGTTTGTCACCTAATATTAACTCACTTTTGTCACCAAATTAATTTTTAAAAGTTTGTCTAGTTTCTCTCACCATAATTATCACCAAAATATTATTTCAATACACATTTGTCACCACGAACATGTAACCACAAAAAATTGTCACCACACTAAGATATTGTCACCAACCCATTTTTTCAAAATTTAATCATCAACTTTACTTGTAATTGCATATCATATCCACCTAAAGCACCCTATAATTGCATATCATATCCACAAAAAATTGGAACGAGGGGAGCATAGACCGAATCGAATTAATCAACTTCCTGAATTTTCCCACGCATCAAATCGAATTAATCAACTTCCTGAATTTTTCCACTTTTGTCACCAAACCGATTACAAATTAATCAACTTCCTGAATTTTACTACGCATCGAATTGAATCAAATCAAAAAAAAAATTGGTGGTGATACCACTAATAACACTTTGGAAGTGATCGAATATGTTGATGAAAAGATGTCACAAAAAAATTGGTAAAAGAAAGTTGACAAAAAAAAATTGTCATCACTTATAAGAAGCAACATACAAACAAGCAAACATTACAAAGTATCACAAAATGGTGTCACCAATAAATATAAATTCACCAAGTCATAACTATTCCAATAAATTAAAATATGCAGACCATATTTCACTGTATATAAAAAATTTAAATATATAAAGAGCAACATACAAATTAATCTATTAGTTTAAATCATACTACTAATATTGGACAGATCGATCTGGTCCATTCAAACAAATTACAAAGTATTATGGAATGATTGATTAGAATAAGAAAAATACCTTTCGTTCACCAATATCGGTGACAACTTTTTTCCATATCTTGTTGAAGAAAGACAATTCTTCATATCCTCCAACCATATCCCATCCTCCGCCTTTAATATAGGTGAGATTCAACAAAAATCTCAAGTTTAGCATCACTTAAAAGTAATTAATTCTATTGATCAATGCGATTAGTGAAATGATTGATTAATAGCAGTAGCAAGAGAGTACCTGATCGTTCTTCAACTCACATCTGCTCTCGATCAGTTCGAAGGGTTGTTATTTTCGTCTAATTCGTAGAGGAGCATTGCTCGATTTTTGAAATCTTTGGTGGCGATGGCGGGGGACGTAGAAGAGAAGATTGAGTACGAGAGCGATCCAGAGGAGGTGAAGCTGTCACCGAAGATGTGTCGGAGGGAGGCGAGCGACGATGAGGGGGATGAGGAGGAGGTGGAGGAAAGGGGGGAGGCGAGAGGGAGAATGACGGATAGGTTGGTGAGACTGAAGTGGCGGAAGTGGAGGTGAGAGATTCAAATGCCGACAATGGACATGGCGGTGAAGAACAGGTCATTCATGGAGGTCGTCCATGGAGGGGACGGGAGAGGAAAGCTATGGATTTGACCAACTATCAATAGGAGAAGAGAGAAAGGGATGAAGCCATAAATCTGAAGAAAATGGGGGAAAGGGGTGAATGAAGGGGAGAAAATTAAAACAAGGGTATTTTGGTATTATCAAATTATTATGGACACTTCCTTAATTACCAAATAAAAATGGACATTTACCTAATTACACTTTGTAAATGGATATTTCACCAAATTTTTTCTAATTTATACTACAAAATATCTACAAGGTATAAAATTTAGTGGAAACTAATTTAAGTCAAATCTTAATTATAATACAAAATCATATCGTTGGTCAACTCTAGAATGCAAATGAAAATTACTCAAATTGCATAATTGGTTTGACACAAGTAGTTTCTTAACATAAGCCTTTTATAATACAAAATAAGCATCTCATATAAACAAAATATAATGCAACTAAATTTGAACTAAACAAACCAAGTGACAATTCAAAATGTACAATAACAAACACACCCATTCTCAAATGAATTTGATACACATGACCTTTTTTTTGAATTTGATACACATGTTCCATGGTTTGATAACAAGCTTCAATCACAAGTTTGTTTCTTCTTTTTAAATGACAAAGTTTGTTTCAAGAAGAAATAGTATACATTATGTTATCTGTGTGCTTGTCACCGTTTGTTTTGCACCTTTTTTATTTTTCATTATTCGTTTGATGGTTCACCGTTGTCGACTTTATCGGCCTCTCGATGAGCCAGGTATGTCTGGCCCTCGAATGTTTTCCTAATAAAAAAATATTATACATTATGCTATGTAAATATGTATTGAATATAAAAGTTGCTAGTGAAATACAAAACCATACACCTTGGACATATTAAGAAGTGGCAAGAATCTCCTTATAAAAAAAAAAAGTGGCAAGAATCAAAGTTAATAATGTAAGAGTAACCTAATATAAATATAACAACATCAACCCAATATATTCCGAACTCAGTATGGAGGGTTGAGATAACATAACAATGATGAAAAGGTGTTAAAATTTACTGCTCCATCCATCTAAAATATAAGGCGATATACCATTTCACACAAATTTTCAAAAATATATTAGTAATTAACTAAAAATATTATTTTTTTAAATTAAACTTTTCAGCCAACTCAAATCATCTACAACACTTCCTATTCCACTCCCTACAACACTAAATTATCTTTATATTTATTTAATATTAAAAAAAATTATAAAAATTATAGTTATATTCCTAACATCCAATTTTATGTATTTATAAAATTTTATTTTGAAAAATCATGTTTTAAAATTTTTAATAATTATATTTTATAAAATATGGACTTTTTAATTTTTAAAAATTGTAAAACATGATTTTTCAAAATAAAATTTTATAAATATATAAAAATAGATGTTAGTAATATAAATATAAATTTTTTAATTTTTTTTAATATTAAATAAATGTAAAAATAATTTAGTGTTGTAGGGGGTGGAGTAGGGTGTGATGTAGAGGATTTGGATTGCTTTTCAGCCCTTTTATCATCTGCGGCCAATGACTGCAAACTATTTCCGCAACTCTTCATCTATAAAGCATAAAATGAAGTAATTATTGATCAATGTTTAAAGGATAAAACATTTTATACTTTAAATTGAATGAAATATTAGTCTACTCGAAAGCATATTTTTTCAATGTATTCATAATAACTAATACCTCCTCCCTTTTTTTTAGGTTTATTCTTTAACGTGATTTTTAAAGATAATAAAAAAAAACTATATAATTTTATAAAAATAATTTCATTTGAAAAAACGTAGGGGCTAGCTGCTTATAGCCGGAATTGATCAAAGAACCAATATGGGCTAAAAATTGACAATCCAGTATTATTGGGCGAGACCCAAGATGGGCTAAAAATCAACAAGAGTACTTCTACAGTGGTACTCCAATTGGGAGAAATGGAGGACCATAAAGGAAATCCACACTCTATCAAGGTATTTTGACAGAATTAGCTTTTATACATTGCTATAGAGAATCAAATTATAGTATTTTGACTTCATTACTAAGGCCTCTGTAATTTATAATATGGATTCACTACCGAACATCTGGAATCTTTATAACATTATCATTTTTTTTTGACGCAAGATAAGAATTAAGTCGGATCGGGCGCAGCCGAAGTCCTTCCTAGAGCATCCTTGCGGATGAGAACCAGCAGTTCTGGGTTATCCTGGAAGCTGTCGTCGGCAGGGGATGCATGGGCACTACGAGCAATAAAGTCTGCCACAGCATTTGATTCCCTGAAAACATGACGAATAGCAACATAAGAGAAGGACGAAAATTCAAGCCGAATGTCCGATTGTAGTAGCTCTATATTCCAGGGACATTTCCAATCCCCCAGCAGAGCTTTGATCACCGTTAAGTTGTCTCCCTCGATCAGAAGGTGCGAAATCTGTAACTCTTTCGCTATAGAGATACCCATCTTTAAACCGAGATTCTCGGCAAAAACAACAGAGTTATCAGAGCAGGAGCCGCAACCTAACTTAACAACCGCTCCCCTAGAGTCACGAATAATAAAACCATACGAAGCAGACCCATCTTGCGTAACAGAGCCATCAAAATTTAGTTTATGCCAACCTACCGGAGGTTTGTCCCAAAGGCCAGTTCGCAAAATTCGTTTGGTTTGAGAGCTTCTCACAGCCGTCGAACCCTGATGGGAGGATTTATGTGAATTTAGATGCCTTAACGCTGTTTCGTGACTAGGGTCAGCCTCTAAGATCTTTGTTTGGCTCCAACAGTGTCTTAGTGAGGTATAGAAAAGGATAATTTCATTGTTATTGACGGAGAGTGACGGGTTAAAAACCATTTGGTTTCTGAAGAACCATACCGACCACCAAGCACAAGCTAGGGCGGCCATATTTTTAGATCCCAAGCTCATTTTAATAGTATTAAGCGGCAGTAGTCCATTTCCAGCGGTATGTACTGTGTCAATTCTTGGCAGAGGTAAATTTAAAGATTGCAGAAGCATGGATGTTGTTGCACACTTGGTGAAAAGGTGGACAGCAGTTTCGTTTGTATTTGAACAGAAAATGCAACCCGATGGAACCGCAGTGTGAGATTTTTGTAATCTCTCTGTGGTAGGTAGACCATCACGAGATATTTTCCAGAGAAAATGGCGAACCTTTGGTGGGACATCGAGTTTCCAAATCCATTCGCAGTCGTAGTTTGATAATCCACGTTTCTGTGACAATAGTGAGTTTGCGGAAGTGGTTGAGAACCATCCGTTCTTGCTAGGTCCCCAATAAAGACGATCAGACAAGACATTATTTGGCAGTGGAATACCCAGAATTAGATCTAAATCATCCGTTGACAGAATATTGCCAAGAGCGGACTGTAGTAGTACTTTGTTCCATTGACGGTTATTGTTAATGAAAAAAGCAACCTTAATACCGTGCATATTTTCCGGGATGGAGTGCAGTATCTTGGATGACAGTGGGGACACACTTGCCCAGTTGTGGTTCCAGAAATCAATAGATTGACCATCACCGACTCTCCAATGGAGAGCTGTTTGGAACAGATTCCGGATAGACATGAGACGGTTCCATTGCCAAGATGTGTTTTGTTTTTTCTGATAGGCTAGCAGGTGTTGCCCTTTTAAGTATTTTTGGGAAACCACACGAACCCAAATGTTGTCCGGGTCGGAATTAATCTTCCATAATAGCTTCATCTGTAACGCAGTATTCATTGATTCAGCTTTGTGGATACCGAGGCCCCCGTTAAGAGTATCGGAACAGATTTTATCCCAGCTAATTAAAGGTGATGAACCGTTACTCTTGTTCCAGAAAAATTGTCTGTAAATTTCATCCAATTCATGGAGGATATGTGATGGTAGCAAAAAAGCCTGCATGAGAAAGATAGGCTTTGCAGAAAATTAGCCTTAATCAGAACATTTCGGCCCTCAGCAGATAAATTTGAAGCTTTCCACTTGGAAAGTTGTTTCCTTGTATTCAGTACTATATCTGCAAAAGTATCCTTATTTGTTTTTCCATTTACAACTGGGCAGCCCAAGTATTTATCAAAATTGTTCGCTTGTGGGATGCCTAGAACAGATATAGTAGCTGTAATGGCGGACGCGGTGGTATTACCTGAAGGTTGGAAGCTTGATTTGTGGAGATTTACTTGTTGTCCTGATATCAGACGATAGCGGTTTAGAACAGAAGAGCATGCCGACTGGGATGCTTTACAGAAAATAAGAATGCCATCCGCAAAGGCTAAAAAAGGAATCTTAATTCCTGGTCTGCCAAAGGTTATACCAATGTCTTTATTAATACTACTCTGGTGATCCAGATTACGAGCTAAGACCTCAGCAGCTAAGATGAAAAGAAATGGAGATAGCGGATCTCCTTGTCGAAGACCTCTTGAAGGCTGAAACACCGTGGTGGGTTCGTCGTTAACAAGCACCGAATAGGAAACTGTTGATACACATTCCTCGATCCAACTGATGAACAAATCATCGAAGCTGAATTTAGTCATTACTTGGAAAAGGAAGGGCCACTCAATACGGTCATAAGCCTTTTCCATATCGAGCTTCAAAGCAACCATACCAGATTTCCCTTTTTTCATTTTGAAAGAACGAAATGCTTCGTGAGCAATGAGAATGTTATCCTGAATCGATCTGCCCTTAGTGAAGGCTCCTTGCAGCGGGTGAATTAATTTATCAAAGATTTTTGTCAGTCTTGTCGAAATGACTTTAGCTATAATCTTATAAATTGTAGAGCATAAGCTGATAGGTCTATAGTGATTAACCATTGTGGGGTTATCGCATTTTGGAAGCAATGTGATGAACGTGTGGTTTATCTGACGCAGCAGTTTTCCGCTTAAGAAAAAGGCCTTGACAGCTTTAATAACAGACGGACCTACTATGGGCCAAAACTTTTGATAGAAACCTGCTGGGAAACCGTCAGGGCCTGGTGCCTTAGCTGGGCTCATTGAGAAAACTGCGGATTTGATTTCTGCATTAGTAACTGGGGCTGTAAGCATGTAGTTGTCGGTAGGAGATATGAGAGAGGGAATGGAGGATAGATCTGCGGACAAGTCCAAGTTGTGATTTGCCGAAGTACGGAAACGAGCTTTGAAATCTTTCTCAAACTCTTGTTGTATAATATTAAAATCGGCTATGTGCTCTCCGTTTTGTAAAACGAGAGACTTAATCAATTTCTTCCCCCGTTTTGCAGTCGCTATTTTGTGGAAGTAGCTCGAGTTTGAGTCATTCAGTTTTGCGTGTTTGACTTTGGCTCGTTGACTCCAATAACGTCGGTGGAAATCCAACATTCTTTCTCTTTTATTGAGAAGTTGTTTAAGAATCTGAATATCTTTTTTATTATAGTTTGTGACAAGTGAAGCTTGTAATTGAAGCAGTTTTTGGTCCGTTAACAGAACCTGGTTGTTGATGTTTCTAAAAGTTTTCTTATGCCAGTTTTTGGATAATGTTTTGAGTAATTTTGTTTTTCGAACAAGTTTATACATATGTGAGCCAGAAGAATCCAAGCGCCATGCCAGCTCAATTAAGTTTCTGTAATCAGCTCGGGTAGCCCACGCTTGTTCGTACTTAAAAGGTCTATTCTTAGGCGGAATGTTATGCCGAAAATCTGTTGATATAGGAGCATGATCAGACCTAGTGAACGGGTGTATCTGAGTTCGGAGAGAATCAAAAATCGACGGAATGTCCGAATGGATCAATAAACGGTCGAGCTTCTCTAGGCAGACAACAGAGTCGTTATGTTTACGTTGCCAAGTGAATTGTCCACCGAATGTTGGTACCTATAATAATGTTAAATTGTTTTTCAACTCGTTTAAACGGTTGAACCTAGTAGTAGGAGGGAATGTACCTCCCAACTTGTCAGTCGGAGAACTGAGTTCGTTTAGATCTCCCATAATACAGAAAGGGAGCAACAGTTGTTGGATATAGAGGGAGATAGCATCCCAAAAGGGTGATTTACGTGATTCATCTGGAGGAGTGTATACAACTAAGAAAGCAATCGATCTGTGGTAGATATGATCCGAATAGTTGAAATAAATAAAACGATGGTGGACCGATATCAGTTCTATGGAACCTTGTGAAGAAGGGATATCCTTCCAGAGTAAGCAAACACCACCCGAAAAACCTATAGCAGGATCAAAGGCGATATTTGAGAAGCCACATTTTCTCCAAATTTTTTCATCTGGAATCTTGTTTGTTTTTGTTTCAAGAAGGGCTAAAACATTGATATTATTGTTCATGCAGAAGATGTCGACATTAGTCCAGAAATTACGGCTCCGGATACCCCGGGAATTCCAAGTGCATATATTCATGAAAACCTATTTATTCGATCAGTTTGTACTAAGTTTTATTTTTTGTAAGTAATAGGGTGTATACCATTGAAAAGTACATTGAGCTGGTCAATACAGAAGTGCCCGATATTGTAATTGTGTTTAAAGAAAGGAGAACTGGATAACCTGTTTGTTCTACTAATCGGTACGTGATATCTACTAGATTTTAAATAGTTGGTCAAGAACCAAATCTTGGTAACTAAACTCTTTGCGGATTTGTGTTCGTAACAGAAAATTATTTTCCGTGTCGGGGAAAAAACGAAACAATGTATTGAGTTAGTATGACCCATATAAGATATGTAGGTAGTCAATATCCACCTAAAAGATTTGAAAGAACGCCCAGTTGAAGGAAAGAGAAACATCCTGTAAGCATAGTAGTGCCAAAGAGATGTAAGTGTTGATAACAATTGATATTAGTATTGAACATGTATAATCAAGGTTCCTTGGTAAGGAATATAGTGATATTGAATCTGAAATTGTAAGAAGGCTGCTACATATAGCAATAATAGGAAATTAATCTTATGAAACCAGAGCTTGGAGCAAAAGGAATCTGTAAAATAAAATGGGTACATACATTCAGTTATAAGTATAAACATACAACTAACAAGACCCAAGAAATAAATGTAAAATACAAGTAGAGCAATAGAAAGACAGGTCTCGGCACAGCAAGGATGCAGACAACCAGACAGCTGCAACAGAAGCCAACGTAGCAGGAAGATGCCAAGAGAAAGCTGAGGCCGAAAACCCATCAGCAACACAGCTAACCTGCACCATAAAAGGAAAACCAGAAGAGAGGAACCGAAAGCTTGACAAGCAAAATAATCGAAAGGAATATATTGTATTAAACATAAGCTGGAAATGCAAACATAAAACACACAAGAGATAACAGCAGTTGTGGAACACACAAGCATAATGAAGGAAATAACTGAAAGAGAAGAGAAGCTGGCAACATGCGCAGCTAAATGCAAACTAGAGCCATAGCCCTGAGCAAACCAAAAGCCAAAAGATGGGTAGGCACAAGCAAAATCTAAAACGAAACAAAAGAACCAATCTCGGACAGCAAGAGTATGTTGTAAATCCATGTTAATTTTTGCGCTTCTTCGGGTGGGATGATGCGGAATCATCCAAGCTGCTGTTGCCAGCGTGCCTCCCGAGATCGCCCCCAACACCAGACGAGCGAATTCCGAGAGCTTTGAACCTTCTAATCTGAGAGGCTGAAGGGCCAGACATTCTGTTCTCATAAGAAATATCTGAAGGAATCAGTGGCAGCACCCCAACAGAATCCCCCTCAGCAGAAGGAAGATCAATATCCATAGCTGGTTCCACTTCAGTCTGGTGGGTAGCAGATCTCGGAGAAGGAGCAGAGGCACCAGCAGCCTTGGAGCCCGGACACCAACCGAGAGTATCGTCATCAGAAGCGGGTAACACTCCGTCAGCGGCCGGAGATGAAATCTTTGAGTGGACAGACTGAGCATCATTCGGAGTGGTAGTAGTGTTTGTCTGTGTGGCCCTCGCAGCAGGAACAAAATTGACAGAAACAGACGTCATTCCCATCATATAAGGTTTGTGGCTATGTTTTCCGTTTGAGGATTCAGCTGCAGCAACTTTCTTAGCAACCTTGGTCCATCCTTCGTCATCCGGGTTGGCCTGAGGGATAGGAGAATCCCAAATAACAACTTCACTTAAAGGTTTTACAAAAACAATGCGCTCGGGGCAGTCGTCGTAGACATGGTCGATATCCCCACAAAACCCACATCCCGAGGGGAAATCCTCATAATACATACGCAGATGCAAAGGATTTCCATCCTCATTCAGAACTGAAACAGCTCCGCAGAGCTTATTGAAGTCAACATTGGCACAAAGACGGGTATAATCAAGTCTGATCCTCTGATGAGAAAGCTTGTCTAAACGAATCAGAGAACCCCCATTAAACTCATTAAGAATTTCGATGAGGGCCTCCCTACACATAAACTCGACAGGCAGCTTAGGAATTCTAATCCATAAATCAAGGTGGGTAACATAAGCTGTAAGAGGATCGAAAGTAGGATACCATTTTAGAAGTACAAGAATCTGACCAAATAGGTGATAGGGGCGTTCTTCCCAAACTTTTTTAAGATCATTAGAAGATGCAAAGCGGGCATCAAACCACCCATCTTCCCGCTCAACCAGCTCGTAGTTGCCCCCGCTCCTACGCCATTCACCCCTCAACTTTGACTTTAGAGCATTGAAGTCATTATACCCGCCAAAGAGGGTGCAAAACAGAATATATTGATTAGCTATTAAATTCTTCTTCCTGAGTTCAACCAGGCGAGAGAAATAGCCAGAGTGATCAGCAAGATCCTCAGGTGGGGCAACATGAATCCCAACAGTGGGATTTTCATCTCCCACCTTAGCTTTCCCCTTAGCCGAAGCTGACAAGGGAGAGGCAGTAGGAGCAGGGACCCTAGTCAGATTGACATCGGGCACACCTTGAGGAACAGAAGCCGGGATGAAATCCCCCTCAGAGGGGTTTTGTTGAGTGT
The DNA here is from genome assembly GCA_963922045.1 of Persicaria maculosa. Taxonomy (NCBI): domain Eukaryota; kingdom Viridiplantae; phylum Streptophyta; class Magnoliopsida; order Caryophyllales; family Polygonaceae; genus Persicaria; species Persicaria maculosa. Next base: position 22,622,271 of record OY998264.1, on the reverse strand, counting down.
CAGACAATTATAACATTATCATTAGAGATAATCAGGGTTGACCTATAGGTTGTTTTGCGTAAAATCAATATTTAAAATTGAAAATTTAAAATTATAGAAAACCACCCTCTAAAACACTTCTATTAGCAAAGTAAATTACTCCGACGAGAGAATTGACAAGTCAAAAAATTACCAACCGCCGCGTCCAATTTAGATGGAGGACAAAAGTGCCCCTCACACTCCCTCGAAGACAAACCGAGGTGTGACACAGACAATAATAATACTGAATAGGTAGTCCAAAGAGAGGGACCCATGAAAACTACACCAATGGTTACATGAACGTCCCGTGTGCAGTGCAGCCCATTGACAAGCTCTCTCAATTTTTGCCTACTTTCACACCTATTTTTTACACTTTCTTTTTAGCATACAATATATACACCCATTCCCCTCATTTCCATCACATGCCTATTTTGATCATTGCACTCCATTGTAAGGCTTTCTTCGAATGTACTAGTTGGGGGCCAATTCCAGCCTCTTTTTTTTTTGGGTTCATTCACCTGCCCCGCGTGTATGGACCGCGTCACCGTGTGGATTGTGATTTCGTGTGAGGCCTGTTTGATTGAATATCAGAACTATACTTCTTAGAAAGTTGTAGAAAATAAGATTTTTTTTTTCAGGAATTTTATTTTATGGGGAACTAAGGGAAATGTGTTTTTGTTATAACCAATTTCTTAGGAAATAAATTATGCATTTTGTTTAAGGTAGCAAGTCTTTTAGCATGTTTTGTATAACATGTTAAAGAAATTTTAAAATCGCAATTTTTTCATTCAATTATTCTCGAATTTATTTCTTATTAAATTCCTCAAATCCTTTACAACCATTATGAATTGTGGAAAATTAAAAAAAAAATACTAAGTATAATTTAATAATGATTCTCATAATTACTCAGTGTAGAAACGGACTTATATTATTTTAATAAATTTTTGGTAAGGATCCAAGTGTATCGATGGATAGATTCAACGATCTTGCGATTTATAGTATACAACATATTATTAGATGACCTAAAAAGATGTTGTATTTATAGATCTTACTAAGGATATGACGAGGAACGGAGTATAGTAGAGGAGTGTTGTTCGCATAAAGGAGGGCTATTCCGTGTGGTGCAGATGGCCAGATGTGTCTAGGGTGTTTCTAACATTTCGTTTTCATCTTCATTCTCGTTTCTCCTTTCTCTTTCCTTTGTCTCTCCATGCCCCCTCTCCTTACATGAGGTCTTCCTTTTATTCCTTTTGTTTATTGTTTCATTTTGGATGTTCATACATGTTTGTTTGTTTATTCGCTACTGACAATTTGGGTCCTAGAGAAACACCCTCTCGACTTAGTTAGAGAAAATAATTCATACATTTTGATCCTCCAATCCCGGTCTAGAGTGGGATACACTAGAATTATTGTTATTATAAACTAAAAGGACTTATATTATTTAATTGAGAGAGTAGCTCCTTACCTCACTGTTTAAATGATTATGATTATGTAGGATTATGAATTGCTAATATAAGAAACTCTAAAGGAAATTTAAAACAAATATTTGTTTATCTTGGTTGGTAAAAAACGTGAGTTCAAACCATCGATCAGTAATCCACATTAGAATACCTACTATCTGATTCCACCATGAGTTTGCAAGGCCTTGCTCGATGCACAAATAAAGGTGTTGTCCAACCACCAGCTTGTCTCCCAATGTCCCCAACTAGCACTCGACTTAGGATGGGAAGTGAAAATCAAGCATCTTCATAACGACAGATATAATCGCTAATTAGTTTGTGCAATTTTCTACCCCTTTTGTTGAACACTATGCTCTTTCAAATGATATCCGCAATGTAAGAAACGTCTTCCCCATACCAAGGAACGACGATTTAATCTAGTTAATACATAGGCCCTTGATAATCGCACCCAAAAAGAATTAGGGAAGCCGATATATATATAGGACTCTTGGCTCTAGCCCACCTTCAAATAAAAAAACACCTACTATCTATGAAATATTCGACGGGTTGTTAACGGGAGGCAATCACGTATCGGGTTACATTGATTTTTTTTTTTTGCGATTATAAGGTCAGGATCCACCAACTTAACACAAAAACTTAAGCTCTTGTGTAGAGTTTCACCCTTCCTTAAAGCAATCACAGCAGTGAACCCAAAGGTTCATCATGCCAAGTGGAAAAAAGTTGGGAAACAAAAAAAGAGAAAAAAGGCATGAATTCACAAGTTGGGATTCATCTATAAGACCATGTGCAACAATGAGTTTTTACTTACCTTAAGGCTTTATAAGATAAGTTTATGATTGCAAGCACAACCTTAAGGTAAGAGGTTGGAAGGGGTTACCTCTTTCTACTAAGGTAACCTCTTCCACCACAAGTGGCCCCCACCCTTTTGTTTCTATATTTATTTGATCTATTAATTATTCAAATGTATTTATAATATATATTTATTATTATTATTTTCAAATAATAATTATACCATTATTTTATTTTATTTTTCTCCATAATTTGAGTATAATTTTTCCTATATATACTCATCTTGACCTATTATATTGTTTGCACTTCTTTTTTCATATTCCATTCTCATACACTAATGTAATTATTTTTTTTATTTGCTTATAATATAATGTTATTTTTTTATTTTTCATCTAATGTAATAAAAAAATATTAATATCAAGCACTTTTTTAATTTTATTTATAAATAAAACTAATGAGATGAAAAATATTAATATCAAGCACCTCTTCCCTTTTTATTTTTACTCTTCCATGGTTCTGATCCGATTTGAGTTGTTATGAAATTAAGTTGTTATTTACCTATAATGTAATGTTATTATTTTTTTTATTTTTCATCTATATGAAATAAAAAAATATTAATATCAAGCACTTATTAATTTTATTTATAATAAAAATAAATGAGGTAGAAAAAGTGGGGAACAAGGTAATCCCATGGTTGCAAGGGTAATCTCTAAAGAAGAGGTAGAAAAAGTAGAAAATAATTTAAAGAAAAAAATATATGAGGTGGCAAATTATGATAAGAGGATGAAAATTGAAAAGGGAAAGAGGTAACCCCATGGTTGCACATGCTCTAAATACCCCAAAAGGGGGTTCATGGGCACGAATACCCAGGCTATAAGTTAATTAAATTGTTAAAATGGTAATTTCAGCCATTTTAACATTATAAAAAATATAAGTATATTTTTTAATATGATATAATTTTCTCTACATATAGACATCCATTTTTGCATATGTTTCGATGGAAAAAAAACATGATATTACCCTATTTCGTATGACACCCGTATAATTTATTATCCGACAGTTATACAAATTATAATATGTAATATTCAATAATTCAATAATAAAAAATTATTATTATTAAGAAAATTAAATAATTGATAATATTTAATAATAAAAAAAATAGTATTAATAATAAAAGTAATTATAATATTTAATAATGAAAAATCCACCAGTTATACTAATTGTAATATTAAAATATTTAATAATATTTAATAATAACAAAATTATTATTAATAATAAACTTAATGAGAATGGATTATATTATGAGTTTAATATAAGAAAATTTCATGTAATAAAAAAATATAAAGAAAAGTAAGTTATGAGCCCAATGTCGGGGTTCATGAATGGGGGGTGAAAAAATAAAATTATGAAATGGGGCGCTTAAGTTGACGCGGCACTGAAAAAATAAGTTATGAGTCTAGTAACAGATTCACATTCACTAATACAGATGATGTTATAATCCATCATTTTTACTCTTTTATAATCAATGTGGGAGGGACACTCCTACATCAAATCTTTCAACACTATCTTGTAATATACTCCGTATTATTTTAACTCATTTATTAGATTTATATGAGATAGATTAAATCACTAATTTTATGAGAAAAAATGATAAACGTAGACGATGAAGTTTTATTTTATATAGTGAATAATAAATTAGAAAAGTAAATCAAATCTCTCGAATATTTTTTCTGAAATAAAAATTAGGAAAGTAATGATATACAATATATTCCTTTCAACGAGGATCGTCTAGTCCGCAATTGTAGTCCATACCGTAGTCCAAATTATCCCATTGGCTAAATTGAAATTTCTAATTATTTTCTTAAATAAGTGTTTGTACCTTATAATTTATTTTAATGCTTATCGGCCAATGAAATTAAAGGGACCATAAAAATAGATTACGACGTTGGACTAGACGATTTTCACCGTATTCCTTTGGGGGGCCTATTTACACGGTGAAAATATCGCCTAACACACGGTGACTATCACGAATTCTGAAACCGTGAGAATTTGAGATAATTTTAGTTTTCAAAACCGTGAAAAATATCATGGTCACAGCTTCAGGAGTAGTGAGAAATGTCACGGACTCGGTTGCGAAAATCAGATAATGAATAGCCCAATTTTAATTGTTTTGGGCCGAAGCCCATGAAGTCCAATCCGAAAGCCTGCCCATCAACTTCCTCCTTCCCAACGCAAGCCTGCAAAAAAAGCTGAAGATTCCCCCGTCAGCTCAGCCGGCCACGGATTTGAAAACCGTGAGCCGCTTTCCCGTTTCACACGCCAGCTAGCCTGCACCCCTAGGCCTGAAGATTCTCGGTCTCCTCTCAGCCGGCCACGGCTTCCCAAACCGTGAGGTTTTTTGTCTTTCCCGATGACCTAGGCTGCACGCCTACACCTGTGCAGGGTTATTTGTTAACGTTTTAAAATAGGCCGGCCACGGCTTCAGGAATCGTGGGACTTGATGTCCCTCTATAAAAGCGGTTTGGCCTCCCTCCTTTCATTCTCACTGAGCTCAAAACCAAAACCGCCACCCTCATCGCCCCCGTTGCCGACAGTCCGCCAGCCACTTATCATCCCGACGTTGCCGGCGAGGTGGTTCCGGAAATGACGTGGAAGCCATGGAAAAAAGGATTCATTCGGCTTCGAGGTGGTTCCGGACATACAGATTCACAAAACACTACCGACCCCCGTGTCGATCAAAGGACCGAGGTTAGTTAGCGATGAATCTTTATTTAGGTTTTGCATTTTAATGTTATATTATATGTTAGGAGTATTTGCATTTCATTAGTGGTTTTGATTAGTATGTTAGGATGTTAGGATGTTTGGATTTCATTAGTGGTTTTCATTAGTATGTTAGGATGTAATTAACGATTGCATGTGATTATGTGTTGATTTTCATACATGATGATTAAATTTGAATTCGGAATTTTCATACATGATGATTAATTTGCATGTGATTTTGGTTTTGATTAGATCGGTTGAATTAGTGAAAAGGGTGTTGAGTAATTTGCATTTGAAGTGAAAATGTTATTAGGTTTAGTTTCACGTTTAGTTTTCGTTGTTTATGAATAAAGGTATAATTAAATTTGAGTGGATGGAAATTGTGGTTAATTGGAAGTGAAATTGATAGTATGTGAAAATGATGACAATTTTGGTTAAATGGATGTTTAGAAATATGAATGTCCAATGAAGTTGTTGTTAGGTTCTAATTGTATGCATGTGAAAAGTCGAATTTTATTTCAAGTGATGATGACTAAATATGTAGTTTTGGCTAAATAGTATGTGTAATGGGTATAATTTTGTGGACTATATTATAACAGAAAATTAAGTTATATGAAATTGCAATTTTCTATTAGGCATTAAGACGGGCATTATCCCAGAGAGAACGTGTGCGTCCAACTGCTTCAGTGCGAAGGGGAGACAGAGAAACCGAGCAGGAGCTGCAGCCTGCCAGAGCTAGTACATCTGCTCTGCAGCCTCGGATAGGTGTTCCGACGCCAGCTCCGCCTATTTGGGTTAGCACATCACAACCCGCCGAGGTGGGTGGGTCCCAGTCTCTATCTGATTCAGATGCAGAGAATGATGTGCGTTCTATGAGGGGAGCTGGTTTGCAACAATCAGTAGGAGACCCTCGGATTCCATTGGATCAGCCGGTTGCACCTCATGTAGTTGTAGACGAACAACCGAGTTGGGGATGGGCATTGGGAGAGGATGCGTGCTGGGGTAGATCTAATATTGCAGAGTTTCTTGATCCACCAGCCCATTGTTGGGTACCACCAGGATCGAGAGTTCCCGACGCTAATCTCGGTCCTAGCATCCACGTTGGCCAGTCCTCATCTCAACATGGGGAAGGAGCTGAGGACCTTGGCCAAGATCACGAGGAGGTAGTTCAGGAAGATGAACATGTTGCTGCTGACGAGGACTTTGGGGACGGAAGACCTCGTTTTGATGAACCATTGAAGTGGTATAAGACACACAGGGCCAGATCTTTGTGGCTAGGCCAGGTGATAATGATATATAATTATAATATGTTCACCATCTATTATTGTTATGGGGTATCCTTAGTGTTACAATTGAAGTACTAATTTGTTAATTGTTGTGAACTGCAGGGTGATAAACTGTTGAAGAGCATACGACGTATTGAGAGATTTGAGGCCCTCCGTATGTGGTATAGGGGTGAGGGAGGTGCTGATGCCTGGTGGCAACTAGTCTGCATGAGCGGACTACAGGACTTGCATGACATTAGCTTTGGTAATGTTGATCACTGTTTGATCCAGTCCTTTGTTTATCGGTGGCATCCGGAGACGAACAGCTTTCATTTTCCGTGGGGAGAGATGACAATTACCCTACATGATGTCCACGTGTTGCTAGGGTTACGGATTGATGGTTCAGAAATGAGAGAATCTTTATCACTTGAGGACCGCAAGTTATTCCTCACAAGCCGCCTGCAATTTTCCGCTAGAGACATCACACCCTCGGGGAAGACCTTCTCCCACCTAAAGCTTGATGAATCGCTTTCAGAGATGAGGGCCAGACGAAACACATCTCCTTCGGACATTGCATCTGGTTACCTCTTATGTGTGCTAGGTGCTTGTTTGTTGAACGACAGGTCCACGAACGGAATTCCGTTGTGGGCTGTGGATTTTGTAGTGGACCATCGCCGAACTGGAGACTACGCATGGGGTACAGGTATTCTGGCATACCTGTACAGACAGCTTGGTGATGCTTCTCGTATCGGAGCGGGGACAATCGGTGGTTGCACACCATTGTTACAGGTACCTTTCGCAATATATGGGTGTTGTATTTTTGTTTTCTCACTAACCTTGTACGTTAATTGCTTAAAATTAATCGAACCTATTGTATGTTTTTATAGTATTGGATTTTTGCACATTTCCCTATGTTGGCCCCTGGTGTATCGGAGGATCGTCTCCTTCACAGTAACCAACGTTGGGCCAGGAGGTACACGGTAAGACCTACCCCGTCGGTAAAAATGGAAAGGGTGACGAGCTTCGTCCAACAGATTGAGGCAATGCGTGCTGAAGATGTGAAGTTCATGCCATATGAGGACAGGTATCTCGACTTCACTTCGTTTTATAAAGTTTCTATGTATCGCGGCGTTATACGTATTGGTGACGTTGAGGAGCCGTACATGCCCGACCGTGTCCTGCGCCAATTTGGGTACATTCAAAACATCCCCATCCCACGAATTATGCCGTCGAAGGAAGACCGTCCTGCAGGAGCGCGACATCTGAAGTTAAAGTTTCTATCTGCTGTTGACAAGTGGCAAAACCGGCGTTATGACCCAGCTGCCTTTTTTGAGATTGGTGGTCTGCTCCGTGCTGTGGAGCCGTATTCTGTTGCACCTGATTACATGCCATGGTTCATGGCGCACGGGCATCCATACGTGTTCAGCAACTCAGTCCAGGAGCCAATTGAGCAGGAAGCCCCAGCCCCAGTACCTCTCTACGCTGCGCGGGTTAGTTTAATTATGCATTTGAAGTTCTTATGTTTCATACGTTTAATATATATTTTGTATTTACTTTACTGGGCAAATGTTCAGCGACTTACCGTGTTGATTGTTCGGCTGAGGGAAATGATTGCACGGGGAGAGGGCATGTACTCTGACCAGGAGATTGAAGGATATCTAGATGAAGCACTGTCGCCTAACATTCCAGTTGCACCCACCCAGGTTCGAGCGACTCAGCAGTATTACGAATATTGGCAGGAGTACCAGCAGTAGTTATTATGTTCAAACCCTTCATGTAGTATTTGTATTTGGACTATGTTGTATGGTTTTCTGTTATGGGTACTCTATCGTTAGTTGTTTGCTTGACTTTATCGATTGTAATATGTATTATGGGAAATTTTCAAACCCTTCCTGTATTATTTGTATTTGTACTATGTCGTATGGTTTTCTGTTATGGGTACTCTAGCGTTAGTTGTTTGCTTGACTTTATCGATCGTAATATGTATTATGGGAAGACAAAGAAAAGAAAATCTTATATTATAAATGCGTAGTATGAAAATGCGATAATTTCTTACACAAGACCTGATCCATGTCCATATTGTTGACGATAGTTAATAAATTGTTGAATTCTCTCCATGAACGGGGAATCCCAACCATTGACAGTGGGATGGTGGTAATGAGTCCATTCTGGTGCCATTGGGGGGAGTGGTGAACCTGGGCGGAGCCAAACTGGAACCCAATGACATCTTCCAACCCATGCCAAGGCAACAACGTCTGTAGGTGGATTCACATTCCTTCCGGTTACTGTGATTGGGAGGCATGTGTGTGGACCATCAATGCTGAGCACCACAACAACTTTGTGATAAAGTGTCGCGACTGCTAGTGGAACTAGCGGTGCCTCCATCCATGTCTCTGGCCGATGAAGACAAGGTGCTGGGTTAGAAATGTCCACGTTACTTATGAGGATATCTATGGTCGCCAACATTGAGGCTTCCTCATACAACCATCTATGCGTCCGTAACTCCATCGCGATCTCTGATCGAACTAGCATGTACTGATGTTCGCCATATCCTAGTAATAGGGCGATGGCACGAAATCCGCAGTGACCGTCTCCCTTGACACTAGTCAAGCTAGTCACAAAATGTAACATAAATGCGTCGACCTGGCCCTTGAGAACTACTTGTGGATTTACTGTACTGGGCTCACCCTCTTCAACACCAGCACCACGTCCTCTGCCTCTAGCCCGACCTCTTCCACGTGCATGACCTGCAGCCTCCCTTCTACCATGCTCGAACCCACTCATATTGCGTTGGACAGAACGCCTCCCGCTAGGACGCCCTTTTGGGTTGATTCCAGTTGGCTCTCTCATGGTGGTTTGGCCAGGGTTTCGCATGTCAAAGAAGAACGAACCAATTTTATCAACATCATCTTCAGTCAATGTGTCAGCATCCATCTCACGTCGTAGATTGGTTAGTTCAACCCGGTTTGGGTTTATGTACTCAGTGTCATCGTTATCCTCTTCTGCAGTGATAACTCTACTCCAAACTACTTGCCTCCAAAATGGATGAATCTTGCTTGGATGTAAGGGATTCCTACTATCCGTAACTTCTATGAATTCGTGAACACAAGGCACCCCATGCGCATCACGCCAATAACGATCGCGACATACACCATCGTTGTAGGGAAGACTTCTGGACTTGTTATAGTTTTGTAGCAGCAAATCAAAACACTCTCGGGTGACCTTCATCTGGAGGAGAGAAAATATTGGGTTGCTGGATACACTAACCTCTGTCCTCAATCGTGACTTTTCAAGGGATCCATTTATCTGGTCAATCTGTTCCTTGATCATGGCGTCGATGCAGTTGGTAACATCAAAAAACCCGCCAACGGATGTGTTTAACATTGACTTCAACTTCGAATGAGCAGACTCACAGCTGAATGATATAGATAATTGTGATTAGTTTATATGGAAATCAGGGATACCTAATTGTGTAGATTTGATAATATAATAAGGACACACTTACATGTTCGTTGTTCGCGTTCCGAAGTGAGTGTAGCAATCAACCCATGCTCTAACAAGAGCCTCTTTGTGATCAGTCAACCAAGTTGATTGTAAGTAAGACATAAGTCCCCATTTGGACTCCCACTTTTGATGCATGCTAGCTAGTCGACCCTCGTAACTGTCTTCCGTCTTGGACTCGAATAAGGCATAACAGTCGTTGTAAAATGCTTGTTGTCGACCAGCTGAGTTTGTACTCCTCGCCTTCAGCTCGATGTTGCACATAACATGCCACCTACATAGCATATGTTTCACAGTGGGAAACACCTCGTTTAGAGCCTTAATGAGACCCAACTCGTGATCCGTGACGATAACATCTGGTAGCCTCTGTTTGCACAAATGCTTAACTCTTCTCATTGCCCACACATAGTGATCCGCATTCTCCCTTGCCATGAATACAAATGCAATTGCAAATGTCTTCTTCGTGCTTGTTATTCCTACGATCTCAAGCAAGGGCATTTGGTACCTACAAAAACCAAGACCTTATGTTACCCACATAATAGCATCACAATTGAAATTAATATTGGCATTGATTAAAGTAAGTCTTATTGGTTAGTTTTATATGTCGTGTCCATCACGATCACATAAGGAAATAACCTCAGAAGATGTCGTGAGTCTGGATGGGCTAATATTATATCGCTAACCTCGTTACCCTCTTGAAGAGGAGACTTCCTCGACACAACATAGTAACCTTTTTTATCAAGCGAGTGTAATGCTTGTGGTAGATCCCTTCGACCTTCCGTCTCCTCTCTCTTCATCTTCCCCATGGCATTGTACACTTGTCGAATGTCGGCAACACATTCAGCGTCGTCAATCTTCAGACCACGCAAAACATTACGAGGTCTTGTCCCGATCGTCGTATCACGATACACCGTTGCCTGTTGTGAGGTTGTTAGGCGACCAGCATACGCATGGCCGAACAAGTTTTCCGGGAGGGGATGAGTATGGGATCCACATATGACACGTATTGTCCAATTTTCATCCCCGTGTTGTTGACCCTCTAGCTCGAATTCACAACCTTTTTTCCTTGATGTTCTTACCCTGTTGGACGAAGGGGGGAAATCCACATCAATGTCGGGTAGTTCCCTGCGCTCACCGTAGTGCTCACACACTAATCTGAAGGTTCCAAATCCTGTCCGTTTGTTCTTCCATGACCGGTTTATAACGAAAACCATGTTTTTTGCACCACCCACATAACGAACCCACTCCTTCATATTCTTCTCGTCTTCCCACACCCCGTCAAGTGTAAACATCGACGAATAATCCGTACCCTCGTCCAAAGGTTGGTGTTGACTCTACATTATAGTATAGTATAACATTGAAAATGTATTAATTATTATTTCTCAACCGGTACTATATACAATGCACAATACATTAATTTTTATTTCTCATCCAGTTCACATGACACCGCATAATTATATATATTTCTCAACTATATGAAATATCATTTCAAAACTATAACCTTTGTTTTCCGATTATTCTATACACTACATATCATTTCACAACTATAAACTGTAACGATAGCAATACGACAAGTAAACTACAATATCAAATGTCTTATTCATACCATCTTCTTTTTCGACAATATTTTTAACACTCTTTCATGGTAATACCATAGGTAAGCTATATTACACAATATTCATAATATCATACCTGGAGGTTCCGCACAAGTTCTTCGGGGTCACTGTAACAGTGGGGATTGAATGGCACCTCCTCCTCCGATACTTTTGAAGATGACATGATCACTAATGACACAATCTTTACGTGATTGCAATACTTCCTACACACAAACACTTAGTTTTGCAAAGTGTTTTCCTCTCCGATGTTTCAATGGATGCCAATCGCTTGTATTTATAGACGTTTTGAAGTCGGTTACTGTCCCACTATTTTGTAAACCGTAGCAGCATACATTGCAACTGTTAACAAAACTGTCGTCAGAGGAGTTCTCACGGTTTCGGAATCAGTGACAGTCAGCTCTCACGGTTTGAGAAGCTGTGGCAGCCAATTTTTTCACGGTTTTCAAATCCGTGATCATGACCGTGCGTTTGGCGATATTTTGACCGTGTATAAAGCGATTCTGTTCACGGATTGGGATAGAGGAATATGACACCCATCATTCGAGGACCATAAAAGCGGGATAAAGTTACATATTTACCTTTTTCCAACTTCCATAACATGCCCATATGGCAAATATATAATATTATTTCTTTAATTATAGCTATATAAATATATACCAAATCTTAATTTTGATTTTATAGATAATTATACATCTACACGTCTATTGTTTGTTTAATCCTCGCGTGATAATATTTGCTTAATACGCCCCTTTTCTTGCTCTCCTTTTTACTCCCTTAAAAGCATCATCACTTCTTAAGGCCATATTATTATAATTTTAATTTTAAATTGTAATTGTAATTGACCATTAAAGCCCTAATTAATATTAATATAATAATTAATCAATCAATGATTAGTTGATTTTTGTTTTTGAGAATTTATTTTTGGTTTTAATCTCATTGTCACTTTAAAATATTTTTTTCCAAGACCATCACCATCCCAAATAAACCCTTGGTTCAACACAAAAATATACTTTTACTTCATAAATAAATTTAACTCCTTTTGTATTCTTTCTTCATCGGAAGATTTTTTTGGCGATACATGGAAAAGATATTCTATCTATCAGCCTTTAGCCTAATGCAATTATATTAAAACCATTATGATTTCCCAATATAATTGAATTCTATATTCCCATATATGTCATTTATCGCATATTTATATACTTTCTATATAATATAAGAGGGCTAAAATTAAATTAAAGATGGTCTTTAATCTACTAAGCATCAACCCTATATTCCCTATAAATATAATATGGAATAGGCTTAACATATGAACTTGAAATATAAGCCAAAATTAGAGTATTTTTAAATGAAATACGCTTAGTTTATGCCTTTTGGATATAGGTTAGACAACCGGTTATTATTATTATTATATTTTTATAACATATACTAGATGTGATTTTTAGATAGTAAATAAATTGTAATTTTTTTTAAGAGTTACACACTTATCTTTTTTTTGGTCGAAGAGTTACACACTTATCTGGACTTTATAACTTATATCCCAAATATCACATGATTTACCGATACATTTTTTTAAAACAAAAATAAATTTAAATTAATCAATAAATGGATCCTTAACCAATATAAAAGACCTATATTAGACCTGTCAAAACCCAATCCGACCCGAAAAACCCGACCCGTACGCCCGGTAAATTTTGGGTCAAGACCCGGAATTTTTTGACCCGGAATTCTTTGACCCGGAATTTTTTTTGACCCGAACCCGAATTACCCGGTAATTTCCCGGGTAAACCGGGTCCGGGTCCGGGTCGACCCGTTCTTTTTTTTTAATCTCCTCTTACCTTTAATCTCCACCCGTGGCTCACTGTTGTCTCGTTCGAGCGTCAAGTGCTCAACCCTAACCGAGGTGCCGTCGTCAATCGTCAATGTTCTGCTCTTCGAGAGGTGCCGCGTCTTCATCCTTCTGCTCATCGAGGTGCCATCGTCACGTCGTGTTGCTGCTGCTGTTCGTCGCTCGCTACTGTTCGTGTTGCTGCTGTTCGCTCGCTACTGTTCGTGTTGCTCTGGAACATCTAGTACCTCATAATCTCATATTCATAGTTGTTCGATTGATTTTTTGTTCATTTAATCGATTCTTTGTCTCGTAATCTCATCATTGTTACTGTCGGTCTTCAATCTGATTTCGTTTAATTGAACCGATTTTTTCGATTTTTGTTTTAGAACAATCAGGCTGTCGGCTTTTGATTTTTGCATCGGTACTGTCGGCTTTCGATTTTCTGCATCGGTACTATCGATCTTCAATCCTGATTTAGGCTCAATTTGTTCAACCCGGATTCGAATACTCAGAACAATTAGGCTGCAATTTGCTTCTTCTTTTTTTGGTGGAACAGGCTGCGATTTGCTGCTAGTCTGCTACTACATATTGCTGTTGGGTTTTGATTGCAATTTGTTCAACCAGGATTCGAAACTCAGAATAGGGCAATGGGTTGCGATTTGCTGTTGAGTTTTCACCGCAACCCCCCTTTCTGTTGGGTTTTGATTGCTGTTGGATTTTGATTACAATATGCTGCATTTTGCTTTGATCGTGACACCGAAATCGATGAAATGATGTGGTTAGACTTTAGATGTTTGCCATAATTTATTAAGTTTAGAATTAATTTTTTTTAAAGTTTTTTTCCCTGATTTTCTGTACTTGTTTAGTTCTTGAATTTTGGTATTTACGGAGTATTAGTTCTTGAATTTTGGCATTTATTTAGTTCTTGAATTTTGGTAATAATGAATTAAATTTTCATGAATTTCTATATTTATTTAGTTCTTGAATTTTGTAATAATGTAACTTGTCCATTTTAATTCTTAGAATAGTCAATTGAGGAGGGTTTGATTCATTTTAATTCATTTCACTCATATATATTTCACTAATGTAACTTGTCTATTATAATATGAATCTGTTATATATTTTTAAACTAATGAATTTGTTACATGTGAAAATTCAGTATTCCTATACTTCTTAAATGGTTTATTATACTATTTGTTACTCAATATTTTATTTTAACATTTTTTATTTTATCGCGCTTATTGTAAATTTTGATTGTTAAAAGTTAAATTTGACTAACCCGAAGTCGACCCGAAATGACCCGAAACCCGGGTTTGAGTCAACTCGAATATACCCGGAACCCGTTTTACCCGGGACCCGAAGTGACTCGACCCGAACCCAACCCGAATGACCCATTTGACAGGTCTAACCTATATGGATTACGAAACATGCAAAAAATCCACTAATATGGAAACATTTTTTTTCTTCCCAAAAAAGGCATAAAGGAAATTAAGGATTAATTGCCATTCAAGTAGCAAAGAATCCACCAAAAGGGGCAAAACACACATACAATTGGTAAGTTTGTTTCTCTTTTTAATGGCAAAAGCAATAGGCAAAAAAAAGTAAATTATGGAATAACTACCAAAACTATAAACCATTTATTTTTAAAAATAGTTTTTTACATTTTATTATTTTTGCAAATTTCATATTATACCTTTTTTTACATTTTCAGTCATAACCATAATTTTCTTAAATTATACGTACTACATATGTATATATATAGTTTACTAAAATTATGGTTGTGACAAATAATTTCCCCAACTGAAGTAATAATAGAGGTGGTAGTAGTATTTATGTAATGTGGGTGTGCTAGCTTTTGGATATGTGAGCTGGATCCATTCCCTTCTCATCAATAGACCCACCTCCCAGCACATATACATAAATTAAATAAATATAAAATAAAACATATATATATATATAAGTATTTATTAAATAAATAAACATTTTTATACAATCAATTTGTATGTTAAAAAATACAAATTCATTTGATATTATAATTAAAATATTGCAAAAAAAAAAAAAAAAGAACCCCCCAATCAAGATACAGGAACAATGAAAGAGGTGCTGAAAATTAAGAAGTTGAAGCACAGACAAAAGCCCGTATGTCTTCAACCTCGTAAAGGGCAAATTCATTTTCTACTTTTAACGCCAGTTTATGCATCTTCTTCCCCATCTCAAGCCCCCACTCTTTCTGATTCCTGGTGAGATCTAACCCCTTGGGTCATTCAATTTTAGGGGTAAAATCTTCATTTGGGGGTTTCAATTTCATCTCATCCTTTTGTTTCCCCAATCCAATTTCATCAGCCCTGTTGAATCTGGGTCGGATCCTGAACACTTTGATTTTTTTCCTGAAATCAATCCCTCTCCCGTTCGATTGTCGGTCGACTTTTCCGGGTTTGCTGGAATTTGAACTGGGTATGCGATTCAAGCTTCTGAGATTCATAGGGCTTTGGATGAGATGAACTTGTGTGGCGGGAGATTAGTAGGATCCATGCCTCTTCCGGGCTCTAACGCGACCCGGAAACCCGCTGTTGCAGCGCTCCAGTTCCCGGCGGGTCTCAGAGTGCTTGTGGTTGACGATGATCCCACCTGCTTGAAGATCTTAGAGAAGATGCTTCAAGCTTGTCAATATGAAGGTGAGTTTCTCATCTTTTTTCTTCTTTTAATTTGCTGTGGTACTTGAAAGTACTTGGAAACCCTAAATTTCCAACCTTTATAGGTGGTTATTTGATTGTGATTTGGAATTAGCATTGATTTTGATTTGTTGCCTTCAGATCAATCTTTTTTGTCTGGACACTTTTCATCTTGAAGATTCAACTTTTTGCCCTCTGTGGATTTAGTTTGGTGGTCCAATTTTAGGAGTTCTCTTATTTACGATGCAATTAGGGTTTATAGGTGTTTACAGTTTTATCCCCTCCCTGAGAAATTAATCAAGATTTGATAGGAAGTAGGGCATTATGATTGTTTTCTGTGTTCTGACTTCCCATTGTCTTAATATATGTGCAAATTCTTTGTGATTGTGTCTTTCATTGAAGTGATTTTGTTTTTGTTCAGTGACGAAATGCGATAGGGCGGAATACGCCTTAAATGAACTCCGGAGGAACAAGAACGGTTTTGATATCGTCTTAAGCGATGTGCACATGCCAGACATGGATGGTTTCAAGCTTCTCGAGCACATCGGTTTGGAAATGGATCTGCCTGTTATAAGTAAGTTGGGAGATGGAGATTTACTGTAAGAAAATGTGTTTGCAGTGGATTTGTATTTGTGAGCTCACTTGCTGGTTATATGCTCTTAATGGAACAGTGATGTCAGCTGATGACAGTAAGAATGTCGTGATGAAGGGCGTAACTCATGGCGCTTGCGACTATTTGATCAAGCCAGTCCGTATAGAAGCTCTTAAGAACATATGGCAGCACGTTGTTCGCAAGAAGAAGAAGAAGGATTGGAAGGATCTTGAGCCATCAGGAAGCTTAGATGACGGGGAGAGTGCGCAGAAGCAAGAGGATCTTGAGCAATCAGGAAGCTTTGAGGACGGGAATTTGAAGAGTTCGAAGAGGAAAGGAGACGATGAAGACAATGAGGATAAGGATGATAGTTCTTCAATGAAGAAGCCACGAGTTGTTTGGTCTGTTGAGCTCCATCAACAGTTTGTTGCAGCTGTTAACCAGCTTGGAATTGACAGTACGCGTCATCAGCCCTTTCTTATTTTCGTAAATAGCTTTCCTATTTGCTCTCATATCTGTGTTTTGCTGTTTCCAGAGGCCGTTCCCAAGAAAATTCTGGAGATGATGAATGTTCCAGGGCTGACGAGAGAAAACGTTGCCAGCCACCTTCAGGTATGATGAGTAGAACATTTCACTGTGTATTTCAGAAAAAAAACTGTCGGGCCTTTTGCAAATGCTCAAAACTTTCAAAATTTTCGATGCAGAAGTACCGCTTGTATCTCAGAAGGTTGAGTGGTGTATCGCAACACCAAGGCGGCCTGAACGCCTCTTTTATGAGTCCTCAGGATGCAGCGTTCGCATCCATGTCTCCACTTGGCAGTATTGATCTTCAAACTCTAGCGTTTGCTGGACAACTCCCAGGCCAGAATCTTTCTGGATATCAACCTGGGCTTGCCAGGCCCGGCATCAAGCCTGGAATGTCGATGCCTTTTGTAGAGCAAAGAAATCTTTTCAGCTTCGAAGCGTCCAAGTTGAGATTCGCGGAAGGGCAGCATCAGCAACAGCTTAGCAACAACGCTAACAAGCAAATGAATCTCCTGCACGGAATTCCAACAACCATGGAGCTGAAGCAGCTTGGCGGTTTCCATCAATCCGCACAGCCCTTGGGGAGCTTGAATATGCACACAAGCTCTCAAGGTAGCCAGAGCAACCCGATGCTCGTACAGATGGTTCAGCCACAAGCTAGGCCTGGGCAGCTGATGAATGAAAGCAGCATTGGTAGTCAGATGTCTCAGATTCAGTCATCAAATAGACAAACTGTTCGCCCAGCTGGGATGTCTGCTGGGGTTTTACCGAGATCTGGCATTGCGGACAGCAGACAAGCAACGTCTTATGGTTCATTAGATTTCTCGGTCAATCAGCCACGCAGTAGTTTCCCCCTTGGAAGTCCTCCAGCAGTAACCACTTCAGAAGGACTCATCCAAGAGGAGGTCAGCTCTAACGGGAAAGGGCCGAGAGCCTGTGGCCCGAACTACAACATGTTTAATGAGCTTCCTCCGCAAAAGCCTCAAGATTGGCGGAGTTCAGCCTTGAGCTATAGTGTTCCTCAACATGCACCCTCGGGTCCAAAAATTGTTGACGTCTCGCCCTCAGTTTTGGTGAATCAAGGCTTCTCTGCTAGTCAAAGGCCAGGGCAGTTCGTAAACTCCCGTCCTGTCAACACAGCTTCGTTACCCGGTACAGGAGTTCTCCAACAAAGGAGCGGTGCCCAGACTGTTAACAATCCTCTCATCAACAACGCTCCATCAAAGGTGAAAACCGAGAGAGATCAGGAGCTGAACTCAGTAAACGACCTCTACCCTTACCAATTCGCGCAGGATGATCTAATGAGCGCGATTCTAAAACAGGTTTGGCTTATATTCCAGATTCCGTGCTTGATTCGTTGCTTATAAATCAAGCTAACCTACTGATTACATTGTCTGTTGCAGCAAGAAGGGATTGAGCCGGTTCCAGGTGACTTCGACTTTGAAGGATTCACCATGGACAACATCCCGGGTGTAGCGAACTAGTGATCAATCCTTGCGAATTTTTTTCAGTAAGGTACATACCAAAGATGGCTGCTGTCATTCTCTAAAATCATTGCTAATTGTGATTGCCATTTGTGCCCCATTCCTCGAACGGTTAAGACTCTTGTTGGCTATTCGCTATACGAACTACGTGCTAAGTTGATACAGGCTGCCATCAGACGACGAAAATGAGCTGTTTTTGCTAGGGGTTTGTATATGATGTTGCCAGATAACATCTGCAGATTTGTTAGGGTTTTAGTCCCCCATCTCTTTGTTCCAGGTTTAGTCTCCTTCCTGACTTGAATAACTTTTGAAGGCAAGTTCATTTATATTTACCTTTCAAGGTAAATTATATAGACTGTTGATGTAAAAAGTTATCGCTTAAAATTTAAGCCTGGTAAATGTTTCTCATTTTTCCCGGTTTGTTTAATTGTTTCTCATGGAGATCAAGACTGACCCAGAACGTAAAGTTGTGCCCTTTTTTTATACAAGGAAATAATTCGAGATGAGAGTTATATGAACTGAATAGTTCGAATTCGATTCGGGATCGATTAAAAAAAAAAGCTCGACTCGAACTCGTTCACTTAGCTAAACAAGTCGAGCTTGAGCAAAATTTTAAGCTCGATTGAAAGCTTGACTCGCTCAATTAAAGTTTGAATTTTGTGGAATTTTTAAAATTTACTTTAAGTTAATTTCCTTAAAGATCAAAAAGAGTTCGGCTCGAACTTGTTGATTTCCTAAACAAACTAAGCTTGATCAAAATAAAAATTTCGTTTAAAAATTGGGATCGATTCGGTTCAAACTCGTTTAACAAACGGATCAAGTTTGAACGTGTCAAGCTCGGCTCGTTCCACTAAAATAAGTGTTTTAATCGCTAGTACCGACCCAACCCAAGTTTATCTGAATCCGTAAATTTTAATCTGCTTGTCATAAATCAGCACTGAGGATGTTCTACCAAACGGACCACCCACCACAGTACGGTTGTCAAGTGGTGCATATCCAGCTGTGATGGGTGATTGGATGTGAGTGGTGACGTGGATTCGCATCACAACCCGACAACCCGAATAGATCCGGATCCTAATTTGGGTAAATGCCACGTGCTGTGCTTTCGTACTCTTCACGTCTCCACCTCTCCCCAATATGAGCCCGACTCCCATACCTACGTTGCTTACATTTGCCACCCACCGATATCAACGTTAACGAATAACGACACCAATTATATTACATTTGAAAATAACCCGCGGGTATTTGATCCACCCGTTCCACCTGCATAAATTTATAGGTAAAAATCCGTACTAAAGTTTATGACGGATGGTACGGGTATTGGAGAAGCTGGTGATGGATCCACTCTAGTAGTCCACTTATTCACCCGTCCCGCGTACCCGTATAAAAATCCTAAAATATATGTATATTTTTACTATTTTACCCCTTATATATCAATACTTTAAAACTCTAATCTTGACCACTGTCTCCCTCCATCCCGGTATTCACTCTCCACTCTTCACATTCTACTCTATTCCACCGCCGTTTTGTTTTACATCTATCTTGGTATTGAGTCTCCACATTCCACTTTTTAATTTTCACCGTCATTTTATTTCACTCATTAGTCACCCGCTCCACCCGCATTACTTACACAGGTCAGATGAGGGTGAACATGTGTATGGGTGATGGGTGGAGCAGGTGAAGTTATTTACCCCGAGAGATGATGTGATGGAATGACTTTATCCATTCATAACCCGTTTCATTTCCGCCCCTAGTTGTAAATTCACACTTATTGATGATCTTCGATTGGGCCGGGTTGAGCTCCTGCTAGATCTGGTTTGCTTTTTAAAGCAAGTACGGACCCAAATTCTTTTTATCCACTTGTCTCAATTGCCATTTAGATAAAACACAGAACAACAATATCTAAGCAATTCTGATTTTAAAGGAAAGATATTCGCAAAGGGTCAAGTGACCCAAGTGGATCTTATAACATTTTTTGTGCAATTCAATGTTAGAATGAAAGTTAATAATAGGGGTCAAGACCAAGTGGATCAATCAATCAATAATACCACTATTTATCCCTGAATACATACAAAATGTAGATATTACAGAGTATTAAATTTAGGAGATCGTTAAATACACCGGTAATTTTTACTGAATATACCGATAATGGGTCATTAGCGGTATATCCAGTAAAAATTATCGGTGTATTTCAAGAGAACCTATTAGCAGTGTATCCAGTAAAAATTACCGGTCTATTTAGCTTTCTCGTAAATTTAAGTAAGTCTAGTATAATCACAAAACAATATACGTTGTCTTTCACATTGATGGAGTTTCCAAATTAGATAGAACAACTTTTTAATCTATAGTTAGAATAGTTTAAAGATAAATATAACCAAATCACAACAAGTGTACAAATAATTCTACCTTTTAAGCGACTACGCTAAGTAATTATTTCATAATGATGTTTACCAAGTTCAATTTTCACTAGTTGTTGTGTCCTTGAAGAAAAGTGATATGCAAGTCTCATAGAGGTTCAAAACCTCTCCTTGGTTATAGGAATATGTATACTGCGACTAACTCTAAAGGTCTGTTTGGATAGCCAATGTATTTTGTTTATAATACATTCATTTAGATTATAATTTAATTTTCATTTAAACAATGTTTGGATGTGTGGAAATACATATATATTATAAACGCTTTCCATTACCATTTCAAACTACATAATTTTTTTTGGTTTTTTTTTTCCAGATCTACCATCTTCAACTCCAACCTTGCTAAGTGCCGTCGACGTCGCATCTCTGTCTCTTCCCCCGGTGAATACACCTCCGACGACTCTGCCGACACCACCGTCGTCCTCCTAATCGATGGTCTGCGAAAGATCTCCGCCGGTGATCGCTATGTCCGTCGCGGATCTTGGCCGGAGGCGATTTCATTCTTCACAGATGGGTCCGCATCTCCTCTCTCCCCCTCCCCCTCTGAATTTGTTAATGAGATCAATCACCTCAGGGTTTGTTTGTATGCTCCTTAAAAAGCCCCAATTTCTTTGAACAGTTTGAGAAAATTGACATCAATCGTTCAATACAATCATCTAAACTCGTTCTTATGAATCACGAGAAAGATCTAGAATTCTCAATAGGTGGCAATAGTTCTTAATTGGACTGGTTGCAACTAGGAGGCAAGAAAGTGGGAATCGCAAGAAGGCTCAACGCCTTCGGCTGCGATGCCTCCAGACGGCCGTTGTCGCTTCATCTCCTACCGCTGTCCAGAATTTGTGGTGCCTCCTTCGCCGGCGGGGGAGCGGGGTGGGGGTTCGGTGCGATGGCGGAGGTGCGGATGCGAGGGTAAAGGTCGAGAGGATCATGGTGCAGGAGGAGGAAGAAAGATGGGTGTGGGGAGAAGGTGAATCTAGAATTAGGGGAGAAATTATAATTTTTATTTATTTATTTTAACAATTAGATTTAAGGTTAAAAAATCATAAAATTTAGAAGGAGTGCTTATTTTTTTTTTTTTTTTTTTTTTTTTTTGATAAGGAAATAATTCGAGGCCGAACAGGCCCGGACCTCGAGAGGCCGACAAAGTCGGCAGACGGCAAGCCGTCTAAACCTACAACATAGAAAAAGAAATACAATATACAACAACTACCTAATACAACAGAAGAACTACAAGAAACAAACCCGGAAAACCCCAAACCCTAAGCACACAAACGGACACAGCAACGAGAAGATGGAGACCCGACGTGGCGAAGTGGATAGCGAGCGCATGGGACAGCTATATAGCTGACACGATGACTCGCCGCCGGAAAGACGGAAAGCAGCAATCCACGTAGGGCAAAGACGACACCTGGGGGAGTGTGGATCACACGACGTTCCCTTCACCTAGATGAAGGATCTTCAGAGACCACGAACACCACCAACACGATCACTTCGATCAACCAGGGCCGCAAAACTGCTCCTCAACCGAAACTAACCACGAACCCACAAACAGAACTCCAACCAACTCGATAGAAGGAGTGCTTATAATCTACTTTTGGATTTAATACTTGTATTTTGATTATAAACAAAATACATCGGGAATCCAAACAGACCCTAAATTTTTTGTAACCTGGAAATAAGAAAAACAAAAAAACACATTTAATATCTTTTTTAATACGAAAGTGAGTTTATGGTTTTGATTGAGTAATTAGGTTAGAGAACCATCGAAAGATATCCAATTTATAAAAGGTTTTATTTAGATCTGACCATCACGAGTTTTTCTCCATATAAATTCATTCCTAATAGACTGAACATCCAAGAGGTTCATATAACTTTTGAAGCTAGTAAGTATATCCATTGAATCCACTAGTAATTAGTGACATAGCAGTATCTATTTAATCCACTAGTAATTAGTGTGACATAGCTTAATTAGCGGTCCGTGTTTTTATTGTTAAACTGTTGGATCTCATTTAGATCACCATTAAAAACACGAACCGCTAATTAAGCTAAAAATAAAATTCCTGCTCTTACCCTATAAGGCCTGTTACACAAGATAGTTTCACACTATATTTTATTTACTTAATTTTTATACAAAGTAACTAATTTGATATTTCAAACATTTATATATGGAACATCAAGAGGCTTAATAAATCAATAATTAAACAATCAAACATGAGAAGTTAAAGAGGCCCAACAACAACGCACCATGCATGTCGACGGTGATAAGTGACAACCTTACCATCATCAATGTTCTCAACGGTTTCTGGTCGTGCCCTTAGAAGATTGAGATCATGATTACCGATATTCTTCTCTTACTAACGCAGTTTATGACAGCAAGCTACAACCACATCTACAAAGAAATCAGCAAAGGGTGTTGATTGTGTTGTCAGACTTCTTCTGACCACTACGGTCAAGATGTTATTTACATGTACCCCACCCAAAAAAATGTACCAATATAGATCGAAATCGTTACAATATGTATCTCGCATTGATTATAAAACATTCATCTACCGTTGTTCTTTGGACCTTCGATCGGTTTCGTCATTGGCTGGTTTATTGATCAAAATTGGGATAGAAAAAGAATAAAGTGTAAAAGATTGTTTAATTTTCCAGCTTTTACTCTCCTTTTTTTCTCTGAAAGCATTTTCCTTTATTCTCCTATACTTTACACTTCAATCTTTTTCTTGTTGCAGTTTGATATATTTATTGTTTTAAGACCTAACTCATTAATATAAAACCATGTTGGACCACCTTCTTATAATTGTCATTTACATGAATTTAATTTTCTTCCCATTTCCCTTTATTTATACTTACGACTTATGAGAAAGGCAATATTCTTGTTTAAGTCGCATCACCATTAGTGTTTATATATATATATATATATGTCAATATAAATGCGATTTAGGAATTGTTTGTATTTTTTTTAATGTATATCCAAACAAGTACTTTAACGTCTCTAAGTATAATGACTTGTAGTGAGTGTGACACATTTGATCCTCCGTAGTGTTTTTTTTTATTAAAAAAAATAATGTATATTTAAACAATATTATGTAACGTCTATAAGTATTTTGACTTCTAATGAGTGTGACACATTTGAGAGGCGTGCAATTAATTAGATAACTAGTCTTATTACCCGCACTTTTGTGCAGTTTCTTTAAAATTATACTATATATATTTTATATTAAAGTATGAAGGTTAAAATAGTTTCTTTGAAATATTTCAATGGAAGATTTAATATAACTATAAAGTAAATGAAGTGGTTATTTTATTTCACCAAATAAGTAAATTTTTTCTTCGTTTGGGTCAATTTTTTAACTATATAAAATCCCAATAGACCTTTAATAAAAGACTTTATTTTTATAATTGTTTATTTGTCTTGTTAAATTATAAAGGTTGAAATCGATTATTTAAAATATTTATATGTAAAAACCATATATGAACTCCCTATAATATTAACTATAAAGTTATAATAGATTGATAATAAAAAAAATATTATTATAAGCTACTGAATAATTTACATAATTAAATCTCCATTCCAAGTTCGTAGTAAGATAAAGTTTATAACTAACAAAATTTTCGTCACTTTTGATATGTTTGATCACTGATCATTGACTAATAGAAATTTATTCCTTTGTTTTATTTTTTTATCCGATTTATTTTAAATATTATTGATAAGAAAATTTTTGATATAAAGTTAGGTACAAATTAAATCCAAAACAATAAAAGTTTTAAAGATAAACTTTAATACTCATATAATTTAAATAAAAAATAATAATAAATCATATAAATATTTTAAATATAATTATCAATATTTTTATTGTTTAAAATATTATTCAAGTATATTATCTCTATACAGTTCATAAGGAAAATAAGTTTATCTCATGATATGAACCGTATAGATTAAATTAGATTAGTTTGTATGTTTACCTCATAAATTAAAATATAAAATAAAGAATTTACATTCTTTTAGTTTTTTTTATATAGAACACCACTGAATAGTTTAAATAATTAAAATTTCATTCCAAGTTCGTATTAAGATAAAGCTTATAACTAACAAAATGTTCATCACTTTTGATATGTTTAATCACTAAAATCATTGACTAATAGAAATATATTCTTTTGTTTTAGATTTTTATCCGATTTTTTAGATATTATTGATAAAAAAAATAACAGATTTTGTAAACACTTTAAGATATAAAAATTAATTGTAACAACCCTTATTGATAAGTTTAATAATTTAAATGATAGAATTTATAATCACTTAAGATATAAAAATTAAATATAATAATCAATTAAGGTAGACACATAGGATGACACGTGGATAAATAGATAGAGTCATTATTCAATGTGGCTTAAATATATTGGATAATCATTAATTGACGTGTCAAAAAACCCGGGCCAGATTGCACCAGAGAACGACACGTAAGCGAATCGCACCAGAGCCCGCCACATAGGATTTCCACGTCTCTGTTTTAATATTATATATATTGATTAGTAATTGGATATTTAAACAATATTATGTACATTAGTACATCAATAAAAATCTGAAATTTAAATACCTAGATTTTTTGTTGGAAGACAGGAAACAAATAGATCAACCTTTAATTTATGTAATTTATAAATTAATATATGTATTTTTATGGCCGCTATGTTATTGACTGTTAGTAATTAAAGCTAGGGTCAATTGAGCAATAGGCCATAATAAGGGCCTTTATTAGGAAAATATCCACCCATCCTTCCAAATTGGCAAAATGTCCACCTCCCTTCCCTTGCCCCTGTGCCCCCCACACGCGCCCCCTGTGCCCCCTCTCCTGTTTCAACACATTTGGTTTCAGCAACCCCTGTTTCAACGTTTTTTTTGTGCGCTGCTGAAACCGAAGTTGCTGAAATCGGAGTTGCTGAAACCAGGGTTGCTGAAAACGGAGTTGCTTTTTTTTTCTTTTTTTTTCGCGTCACCATTTCGACACCGAAGTTGCTGAAACCGGAGTTGCTTTTTTTACTTTTTTAGTAGTTTTTTTTCGCGTCAACGCTTCAACACCGGAGTTGCTGAAACCAGAGTTGTTGAAACTGTGTTGCTAAAACCGGAGTTGTTTTTTTTTCTTTTTTTTGCTGAAACCGGAATTGTTGAAACCGTGTTGCTGAACATGCTTGTGTGTAAGATATAGTAGCTCATACAATTGTATAAGAATTAATTTCAACATTTCACCATAACGAATTTTGCTAATAAGAATTAATTTCAGCATTTTCAAATCACACAAAAACACAAAAAGCTAATAAACTCTCCAAGAATCCGGATTTCAGCATAACGAATTTTGCTGAAATGCAGACATCCACTACCGCTCAAAATACACTTGCATAATTATAAATAAGAATACGGCCAACTTGGCAATGGAGAAAATGTAACATTTATTATTCGCAACCTCCCAATGGTAAAGACTTTACACAAAATTCCACATGAAGCAAAATCCTTTTAAATACAGTACAAAAATTATAACAATTTCAGCAATTTTAACAAGTCATTTCAACAAGTCAATACGAAAATTGGTATTCATTTCAACAAGTCAGTACAAAAATTTAAGCAGTGAAGAGAAATTGTGTTATCATTTCCAAATCAATCAAATGGTGTACAAAAAACTGTAAATCGAAAGCATAAAAAAACAGAAACGCACTACTTTTGTAAAGAAAGTCTAAAGACAAACTTTGTTTAATTTAAGGGCTTTCAATTTTACTTTTCTTTCTAATCGATGAATTGCAAATCTCCTTTAATGGAGGTTATAAAGGAAAAAAGAAGGTGCTTAATTAGAAATGTGGTCAAACAGAGATAGAAATTCAATTCAATTGCTCTCTGTAAATGCAATTTATTAAACGACTTACCCGGAAACTCAATCTGCCGAGCGAATATTTTTGGTTTGGGGCTTCCCCACCTTATATCTACCTGCGGATTTGGAGGGACAAATCGAAAGCAGTTCGTCTCCTACCGGATCGCTGAGATCCCCTTCTTCTCCGGCGTCCTCGCCGAGGAAGAACATGGTGTACGAGATCAAAGGCTCGTACGCGCAACGCAGCGTTGCGGTGTACGACAGCGGGACGTGGTGCGTGGCGGAGATAAAGCAGAATGAGGCAGCGAGCGGGGGGACGCTTGGCTTCGACGTGTTCAGGCTCATCGTAGATCGTCCGTACATCGAGACGCCCATGGCCATGGCGCTTGTCATCCTCCTAGACCATATATTCAGATCCTCGATCTTCTCCATTCTCCTGTCCAGTTTCCTCCCCGCCTACTCCTCCCACCTCCTCCCCTGACTGCGGCGAACGAGGAGATAACGATCGGGTTCTTGGCAGTTGCAATCGAAGATCATCCTCTCCCCTAGCTTCCTTGGAGACCGACGATTCCCAGATCTGAGATTTGAGTTTGGGGCAGTTATAATCTACCGTGGACAAACACCCAATTTAACCAGCTTGAGAGACAATCTCCTAATAAAGACCAAAAAAAGGGCCGGTTTTGCAAATTATAGAAATTAATCCATCTCAATTTTATAAGTAGATATAATAAATTTCGATCTATAGCAGTTAACGATTTATAAGTGTAATATTGGCTAAAAAAAACTTATATAAATTTCTAACCACTGTTCTAATAAGAAAAAGAAACCTCACTGCCCACATGTGACTCATGATGTGTCGCTGGCCTACGGCCTTACGGTGCTACTTCAGGGTAGTGCTTGGCTTCGTCCTTCATCTACGTCCTCGTCTTGTTCGGTTTAGTTGTGTTTAATTTCGCTATTATAGAGTTTCTTGCCTATATTTTGCACCATCTTTATATTTTTATGTCTGCTTAGACGGTTATTCGTGTGCCGATTTGTCGGTTTTCGAGGTTCAGGCATGTCTGACCTCAAATTTTTATCTAATAAAAAAATAATAAGAAAAGAAACCAAATTGATATGAAAAAAATGTTTAAATAATAAAAAAAAGATTTTAAATTTAATAAACTCTAAAAATGCATTGAAAATTGAAATCCAAACTTTGGATTATAAAACAGTTTGCAATTAACAAAGTTGGCAGGAAGGATGAGTCAAAGGCAAAATTAAATCTGACCACTTTATAATTCACAAAGGTGATTTATTTATATTTTAATGACAGGATGAAATTTTTTTTTTTTTTTTTTTTGGTCAAGCAAACCGAGAGCAGGGCTCTCGTCACATGAAATTAAGCAACAAAAGAAAAACGATGGGCTACACAACAATAGATCGGGGAGTAGCCCTTCCCCTTAAGTCGTCTTCGATAAAAACCATGGAGTCCGCAGGAGGCTCCGAAATAAAATGAACACCTAACGGATAAAACCGAGCAAGCTTAGCAAAGGAGTCCGCGACGTAATTCGCTTCCCTATAGACATGTTGAACTTGGATTTCCCAATCCAGGTTGATGAAGCCATGGCATTGACGAGCCAAGCTAGCAAGAGGATGGCAATCATCGACCGCCTCTTGTATCATTTTAAGCACCCCAAGAGAGTCCGTTTCCACAATAACCTTTCGAAACCCAAGATTCCAAGCCAACTTCATACTCTCCAGAACTCCCCGCAGCTCAGCCATCATCACAGGACCGGCCCCAATTGCATGGACCAACCCCCCGATCCACTCTCCTTGGTCACCTCGGATCACACCCCCCGCCGAAGCCATTCCAGTTTCATCCACCGACCCATCCGAGTTCACCTTCACCCACCCTTCAGGTGGTCTTTCCCAACGAACCAGAGCCTCCGTCTTCAGTCTCCTCTCCACCGTGGATGTGCTGTCTTCCCAAGCCTCCAAGTATTCCGCGGTCCGTGTGATTATACGCCAAGGTTTATTCTCCACTCGAACCTCTTCCCTGAAGACTCGATCATTCCTCCATCGCCAAATCCACCAAAGCGCGTTGGCGAACACACAAGCCCAGTCCAATTTGTCCTCAACCTTGCTTCTGCCCATTATGTTCCAACGAAGCCACCCTGCATATGGCATACATAAGAAACAATTAAGATCCAAAGGTATAGGTAAGGCATTCCATACATTCTTGGCTAAAGGGCACTCCCTGAACAAGTGGTCTAGCGACTCCGGCACTCCGTGGCAATACGAACACCAATCTGATTGGGTCATGTGGCGTCTCCGTCTTTCTTCATTAGTGAGGATGACGCCCCGCATCACCATCCAAAGGAAGTAGCGAACCCTCTCCGAGACTTTGAGCTTCCAAATCCTATCGTACACAACACTATCAACGCAGCACACATCGTTAGCGTTAGTGATAATATCATAGGCCGACCTCACCCTGTAACAACCATCCGAGCTCCACTTCCAAGACAGCCGATCAGCACTCCCCTCGTTCTCCACGGTGTAGGCGGCAATCTGTAATAACACTCCCGTCGGCAGAAACTCTTCCATCTCCTCCCATCTCCACCCTCGACCATCTTCCCAATAAGTGCTCACCCTCCTATCTATCTCACCTTCAGCAACCTCCTTTCGAGCAAGCTCAATCAGCTTCCCATTCCCTATCCAGCAATCTTTCCAAAACCGAGTACCAGTCCCGTCGCCAATAATCCATCGGACACCATCAACAATCACTGAACTCAATCCTTTCCTGATGGCCCCCCACACTGCCGATCCATTCCGATCCCTCATCATACCCGCCCGGCAGTATTTAGCTTGCAGAACCGCACACCACGGACTCTCCTTGTCATCTTTCAAGAACCTCCAGGCGAGCTTCCCGACAATAGCCGTGTTCATATCCTTCATGGATTTAACTCCCAGCCCTCCCTTCTTCTTAGGTTGGCAAACATCATCCCAGGCCACAAGATGTATCTTCCTACGCATCTCCGTATCACCCCAGATGAAGCCCCTACACATCTTGTCGATCGCCTCACAAGTAGAACTAGGCAAAACAATCGAAGCCATCGAGTAGACCGGTATAGCCGATAAGACCGATTTGGTGAGTGTAACCCGTCCCGCAAAACTAAGGTGTTTACCTTTCCAACCAGTCAGCTTGTTATCGATTTTTCCAATAATAGAAGCAAAGGTATCTCCATTGACCCTCCTGTGGAGCACCGGCATTCCTAGGTAGCTTCCGAGATTAGTCGTAACCTCGAAACCACACTCATTTTGCAATTCCCCCACCACACTCTCATTGACATTAGCCGAAACAAACAATTTCGATTTGCCTATATTGACACGCTGCCCCGAACTTCTGCAGAACCTCTCTAGAACCCCCGTGATGCATCTTAGCTGCTCAATCGACGCTTCCGCGGTTAAGATGATGTCGTCAGCAAACAGAATATGGGACAGCTTAGGGCCATTGCGATTAATCTCAATCGGCTTCCAATCCCTCCTCTCAACCGCCCCATTGATGAGTTGACTGAGCCTCTCAACACATAAAACAAACAAGTACGGGCTTAACGGATCCCCTTGACGAACACCTCTCGTCGGTTTGAAATCTTCAGTCATTTCACCATTGATAAGCACTCTGGTGTTCACAGTGCTAACACACTCCATAATCCATCCCACCCAATTCGCCGGGAAACCCGCATCCACAAGAGTCTCTTCAATGAAATCCCATCGGAGCCTATCATAAGCCTTCTCAAGGTCAATCTTCAACACCATCCACCCTTTCCTCCCGGTTCTCTTTCTCATGGAATGGACCACCTCTTGTAAGATCACTATATTATCCGTAATAAGCCTACCGGGGACAAAACTCCCTTGCATAGGGCCTATCAAACTCGGCAGCAGCTCACGCACACGGTTCGCCATCACCTTCGTAATTGTCTTGTACAAGACATTACACAAACTTATCGGCCTAAATTGAGATACCAACTCGGGTCGAGCAATTTTCGCCAAGAGTACTATGAGGGTCTCATTAGTGCCTACAGGAAGCTTGCACGTGTTGAAAAAACTCATGACAAACTTGATCACCGTTTGACCCGTGACATCCCAACACCTTTGAAAAAAGACCGCCTGAAACCCATCAATGCCAGGAGCCTTATAAGGGCCCATATCCTTAACCGCTTGATATATCTCCACGTCAGTAAACGGGCGTTGCAACTTAGCCCAAGAGTTAGTCGACAGTTGCGGGAAACCACCACCACTCAGTCTCCTGCTTTGCTGTTCATCCACCGGGAGAATGTACAGGTCCTTAAAGAACCCCATAACAACACTTTCAATCTCCTTCTCCTCCACGATCTCCCTACCGTCATTCCCCTTAAGCATCTGGATTCTATTTCTTTTCCGACGAACAATAGTAGACATATGGAAGAAGGATGTGTTTCTATCCCCCGCCCTAAGCCAATTCTCCCTCGACTTTTGAAACCAAAGTGTTTCTTCTTGTTTCAGGGTGATTTCTAACTCGGTTTGCACTCTACCTTCCATCTCAATCAACTGATCATTCGGACTACGCTCGAGCAGCTCTTTAATTTTCGTCAACTCGGCTTCTAACTTAGCTTTTCTTTCAAAAATGTTACCGAAGACTTCCCTATTCCACTTCACAAGATGGTCCCTCAGCTGTTTCAACACAGCGTTAGCTTCACCCTCCTTGTTCCAATTCCCTTTTACCAGATCGCCGAAACCAGGATGTGATAACCACGCCGCTTGGAACCGAAATGGACGCCTCTTCCTGTTGGTTTTAACCGGAGCATCGAGCATAAATAGCATGGGAGTATGATCTGACCCGTGGTTAGGGAGGTGGCGAACGAGAGATTCAGGCCAGTCCGTCCGTCCCACCGTGTTGCAAAGCACCCTATCCAATCTTTTCGCCACATAGGTATCCGTATTCCTGCCCCGCGACCAGGTGAAAGTAGGCCCGACGAACCCCATGTCAATCAACTCATTATTGTTAATCCAATCCCTGAACTTTTCCGAATCCCCCGCAAGAGGTCCATTATCATTACTTCTCTCCCAATCATGCACAATGCTGTTAAAATCTCCTCCAACAAAAATCGATCCTTCAATGCCTGCCATAGCCTCATCCAAATGGTCCCAAAGATGCCTCCGCTCACCCGCTCTAGGCTGAGCATAGACGACCAGCAAGTGGGTATAAACTGCGCCCATCCTCATCCTAGCCAAAATGAATCTGTCATGGTGCCGAACAATCTCCATATCCACTTTATCTCCGTCCCACAAAAGCCAAACCCCTCCTCTAAAGCCGTTAGCTTCAACCAGAAACCTATTCGACAGCCTAATCCGATCACAATCTTCTTTCGCCCTCAATCCAGAGATTTTGGGCTCAAAGATCGCCAGAACATCAACCTTGTGTTTCTTAATCATATACCTGATTGATCTACGGAACCCGTCACGACCGGCACCGCAGCAATTCCAAAGTATGCAATTCATCATAAACCAACAAAAAGGCACTAAACCGGACTCAAAATCGACTATCAACAGTCGCTCCCTCCATACCGTCGGGCTCTGTCCCCTTCCTGTCGTCCTCTTTTGACCTGACCATCTCGCCCCCCGGCACCCGAATGTGTATATGTTCAATACCAACATTCTGGTCCGGATTGGTTTCGTCGTCAAGCACCATAGCCGTGTTATGAGCACCTCCATCCAGCAACAACTTCATCCCCTTCCCATTACCCCTCCCATTGGCTCCCTCCTCACTAACGATGATAGATTGCATAAGCTCAACCTTTTCATCATGAGTATTGGTAACCTTTGGGCTAAACGTGATGACTGGATCATCAGTTCTAGGCCTTTTCAGAGGGCCCAATTGCTTATCCACATTCATCCCACTACTCTTAGGCCCAGTCCCTTTAACGACATTCCTCCTATACTCTTTCTTATGGCCATTACCCCTGATCATTCCTTTTCCAATCTGAAAATTAACTTCCCCTTTTTTACCCCCCCAATTTCGGGATTCCTTCAGGCTATCTCCCTTCCCTCTATTAATATTCTGTTTCCCCAAAAACGTCTCACCATTGATATTCTTTCCCTCCTTATTTCCCTTGATCTCTCCCTCTTTCCTTTTACCAATCTCCGGATCTTCCGCCTGATTCGCCATGTTACCGTTGGTCAACTGTTCACTGGTCGCTTCTCCCTCCTCTCCGATGGTTCCGGCCGGCGTTGAGCTCTCTCCGACTCCAATGGTTCCGGCCGGCGTTGAACTTTCTCCGACGACTTTGTTTTTTCCCCTGTTATTCCTGCGTCTCCTGGGCGCCTCCATCCACGGACCATGGCAACCTCCATCCTCTCCATCTCTGTTTTCCGTCTCCATAGGTGACACTCCCTCCTTCGTAGCCCCAACATTTTCTCCTTCTTTCTGCACTCCCTCCTTCCGATTAGCCGTCACCTCTTTCCCTTTGGCACATTGTGCCGCTAGGTGGCCCAACATTCCACACTTAAAGCAGATTCGATTAAACCCTTCATATTCCAAGAAGTAAACCCGATCATTAATCGTAACCGTCCCCTTCAGTGGCTTTAGGATGTTGACTTCAATGCAAATCCGGGCATACCTCCCCCTGCTTGAGAACAAAGTTCTGTTATCCACACGAATCGGTTTCCCTATGCCCGAAGCAATTTTCATCAAAATCCCCTCCTCGTAGAACACAATTGGAAGATTTGAAATTCTCACCCATGCCGGTGACGTTGTGATTTCATCTAGCTCGGGATCGAAGAACGACGACCAGTCTTGGACAATAAGATACTTGCCAAACACCATCCAAGGCCCCCCTGTTAATGCCTTGAGATAGTCATGTTCATTATCAAATCTGACCACATAATATCCTTTCGGTAGATCAATCAGCGTCTGTCTTCCAACTGGTCTCCAAAGTTCACGCAGTTTCCTTTCCATCACTGAATAAGGCACAAAACCTCCAAGCAACTTAATGACTATGGATGATTTCCAGGCACTTGACAATGCCGTAATGACATCCGGCGGAACAGAGACCACCGGATCCCCTTCCACTCCACCCGGAAACGACACCATAACCCGTTCTTCAAGAAACTTGGACTCCAATCTGTGCCTTTCCTGATGTGAACCTCCGACCAGTTTATCTTTCCATGTTCCGGAACCGTCAGGAGGTTCTCCTGGCGGCCGAGCATTCGTCTGAGTCCCCATCGGAGGCCCCCTCACAAACTCAACATCGTTCGCTTTTCTCTCGCTCACCATCGTTCTTAGTAAGCGTAAACTCTATGTTTTATTGATTATACAGGATGAAATTTTGTTGGTTGGTGTTTATTTTAGTAACTGATCCATTAAATTAATGAGTTTCTCAGATTATATGTGCAAAATAATAAAAAAAAAATATCTATATAAAATACTAAAACAGAGGCCTGAAACGGGCTCTGGTGCGATCTCGCGTCCACGGAATTTTCTGGATTAAAGCGGGATTATTTTTGCTTACGTGGCATTTTCTGGATTAAAGTGGTATTAAATTTCTGGCCCACATCAATTAATAAATGAATATAGTTAGCTAAAAATTTATCTTTTTAGATCAATAATCTATTTTATGTTTATCATATAAAATTAAACTAAAATAATAATTACCACATGCCGATTAGTATTTGAATTTGCAAAGTTAATTATATCCATTGGTATGTTATTGTTTATCATATTTTTAATTAATGTTTTCAATTCACTTTTTTAAAAGCGCATCTTTGTGGCTTGTATTATTCTATGTTTTAGATCAACTTGAGTATAATATCAATTTGCGCTTTAAATTCCAACAATCGTTTATCAAATTATATGATTAATCTAGATTCAAACATATTTACATTCTCAAAAACATAAAATTTATATTAATTCAAAGATGTTTTATATAATAAAATTTATTAAAAAATCGCACAACGGGCGATTAATAAAATTAGTGTCGTATATATAAAGGGATTGTTATATGCACGGTGCTTTTCTTGCCATTCGCACGGTTTGTTACCGAGTCCCAAAGTCAGTAGCCCTATACTGGTCGGCAATCATTTGTTGGGTGAGAGATCACACGCGGAATCAGTCGACAGCTCTGCTGATACCGAGTTCCCAAGTCGGCAAATCCACCTATACCGGAATCTGAAATCGGCACTGTGCTGATTACGAAATTCCGCCGTACAAATATGTACTAATTAATTACTTTAACAGGGATGGGAAAAACGTGGGCAGCTAGCATGAAAATCTCTCCTCCATGCTCCTTTATTTATCATCCTATAAGAGAAACTTGTAAAGGGTACGTCCAAATATAAATTTCGCATAATATATATTTCACGCGTTTTATTTTACATATATTTGTGCCTTATAACCTTAGGGTCAAATCAAGATTTTAGACGCACTTGTTGGGATTAAACTCACCAACTGGAGTTACATTAAAGTTGTGCTTAAAAAGTTCGGTTTTCATCCTATATGGATCAACTGGGTTATGACATATCTTACGACTTCCTCATTCTCGGTTCTTGTGAACAATAGCCCAGGAAAACAGTTCAAACCAAATAGGGGAATCCGACAAGGAGACCCTCTTGCTCCCTACATTTTTGTCTTAGTCATGGAAGGATTAGCAAGAGAATTACACAAGGAGGCTCTGTTAGAAGATGCACTTGTTGGGATTAAACTCACCAAAAATGGTACTCCTATACCTTTACTTACCTTTGCAGATGATACGATCATCTTTGCTAAAGCTGCTCACACTAGTCTCAATACCATCCAGAATATGATTAATAATTTCTCCAACCTATCAGGACTAACCATCAACTACAATAAAAGCTCTCTCCAATGCTCAAAAAATGTCAATCAGAATCTAGCACGAGATCTAGCCCAACACATGGGAATTCCGATCTCTAGTACCCTTGAAAAGTATTTAGGCATTCCGCTCATTAATGGGCGTATCAAAAACACAGTTTTCGAAGAAGCCATTCAAAACCTTAAAAAACAACTCTCCAAATGGAAGGCTTCTAATCTTTCCCAGGCAGGTAGAGCGGTACTAATTCAAGCTAATCTCAGTTCCAAAACCAATTACCTAATGCAAAACTTTTTACTTCCTAAAGAAATTCTCAATCAAATAGATCAGATAAACAAGAACTTTTTCTAGAACAAGCTCCAATCAGAGAGAAACACCCCACTCATAAGTTGGGATAACATCTGTAAAAGCAAGTTGCATGGTGGTATGGGCATAAGAAAGGCGGAAGAATTAAATATAAGCATTCAATTTAAATTACTTTGGAAACTATACTCTAACGAAGACAATATCTGGGTTCGAGTTATAATAGAAAAGTATTTGCAAAATGAAAGTATCAAAGAGCGATCCAACCAGGCCACATCTTGGCAATTTGGCAGTCTCTTATCCTTAAGGGACAAATTCGAAAAAGGTATTCTCTGGCTAATAGGAGATGGCAGCTCCATAAATGTCTGGTATGATCCCTGGATTCCTCAAATCAGCCTTAAATCCATAATTGGGAATAATGATCCAAATATGAAGGTAAACCAACGGTTCACTGCACAAAAAAAGTGGAATGAGCCTCTCATTAGCCACTTGTTCCCCCAGGACATAGCTAGGAGCATTTTATCTTTACAAATCCCAGATTGGGAAACTCCGGACAAGCTAATTTGGATGCCTGATTCAACCGGTAAGTACACCATGAAGTCTTCCAAAAACATCTTAAATAACCAAAGTCAGAATATAGATAACTATAGCTGGATATGGAAACTAAATCTACCTCCCCGCCTTATAAACCTTGTATGGAAAATCAAAGTGGATGGTTTGCCAACAGCTACTAGGCTAAACAAATACGTCAACAGAGTGCCTAGCCTTTGTTCATTATGTGGCCAAAGCAATGAAGACTCTACTCACTTATTCACAACTTGCGATTTCGCAAGGGAACTAATAGCGCAGTATGAACAAGCCACGAGCAAATACTTCGGCAGCTCCTTTGTACAAGGTCCTCTCTATGAAAATCTTGAAACAATCAAGCAAGCAAACCAGTACTTTGAAGAGCTAGTTGTCATCTGGCAGACAATTTGGGAAACAAGGAACAACTTAATCTTCAAGAGATTGAAGCCTGACTCGATTGGAAATTTAATCCATCGAATCAAAACAAGCTTGTTAGACTGGAATCAAGCTAATAGTGACAAAAACAAAAAAGCTAAGAATAAAACTAAGAGGTCCAAAACCAAATGGACCAGACCACAAGGAACCGTCTACAAAATCAATGTAGATGGTTCTGTCAACCCCACTGGCGCTTGCCAAGTGGGCGGAATCATTCGTGATTCTAGGGGCCATGTAATTGACATTTTTCATCAGAAAGTGAGGATCGGTTCTGTAATCCAAACGGAAGCTGCAGCAGTTCAGACCGGTATGCAACAGGCATTAAGGAAAGGGCTAAGGAAGATTATAATAGAAGGTGATAATCAAGAACTAATGCGAGCATTAATATAAGGGGATGGCGTTAGATGGGACATAATGCGTCAAGCAGAGAACATCATCAACATGCGATCAGAATTCGAGCATGTGGAATTCAGACATATTTTCAGAGAATCAAACAAGGTCGCAGATTATATAGCTAGGAAAGGAGTCATCAGTGATAGATCCACAATCCCTTTTCATAGGGACCTTTGTACCATCATCCGCCAGGATGATCCAAGAGCGAGATTACAGTTTATGTAACAGCTCCTATTGTTTGCCTACTGTAAAAAAAAATAAAAAAAAATAAAAAAAATCAAGATTTTAGACACAAGGG
This sequence comes from Persicaria maculosa, assembly GCA_963922045.1. Classification (NCBI taxonomy): domain Eukaryota; kingdom Viridiplantae; phylum Streptophyta; class Magnoliopsida; order Caryophyllales; family Polygonaceae; genus Persicaria; species Persicaria maculosa. The sequence continues at coordinate 22,584,650 of OY998264.1, read as the reverse complement.
TTAAACATTTATCATGAAAATAGGAAATGTTCTAAAAAAATGAAATTAAAAAAAAAATAAGGATATGAACTAATGATATATATATATATATATATATATATATATATATATATATATATATATATATATGTATATATATATTTCAATTTGGTTTTTCTAATCAATTCAATAATCTAATTAAAGGTATAAGTTAAGTATTTGTTTGAATTGTTGGATATCTTTGAATTTTAGATTGGGTCGATCAGATCTACAAAATGATAGAATCGAGCCTATGTAAAGTCTGTCGGATTCAATATTCTCTTGCATGATTGCATCTCTTTCTCGATGGAATGAGTGTAGTGCTTGTGTATAAAGTAAACAAGTTTTAAAAGTTATAATTATTATTTATACAATATATATATATATTATTTCATCAAATCAATATATATTTTTAATATATTATGTATAGATTTTATTAATTTATAATTCAATTATTTAATTTTAAAGCCCTTATAACCTACTATCCATGAAAAAAAATATGCAAATTTGCCAATGTAATCTGATTTAAGAAATTTTTTTTTTATATGTGTTGTATGGATGGTTAGTACTTTTTATGTCAACTAGTTTTATTATTCACCCGTTGTGCGATTTTTTTAATAAATTTTATTATATAAAACATCTTTGAATTAATATAAATTGTTATGAAATTTCAACTTTTAAATAAAAATTCAAAAGCAATAATTAGAAAAAAAATCAAATAAAATAGTATTCCAATAATGTATCAACTACATACATTTTTTTATATTCATATAAAATGGTACATATATATTTTATATAGGATTAGGCATGGTACATTTTTTTTAAAGGTTGACGGCATGCATATTCATCCAAATTTGCTGGCATGAATAATATTAAATAGATTTATCTAACACAGTTTTCTACCTAATTAAGATATAAGATTGAATATTTATAAAAAAAACTAATTAAGATATAAGGTTATATTGGATAGATTATTTGATCTAAAAAGATAAGTTTTTGGTAATTAAATATGTGATTGCGGGTGACTTTTGTCAAATTTTGTTGATAGGTAGTTTTGATTTTGTGAAAAGCCACGTTTTGATTTTGTTGACATAAGCCACGTATTAAATGGCAGATCCATCCATATTATATATATAACCTTTTGAGATAAATTAATCTAACTTTTTAAAATTATGTAGATTTTTTAGGAAAAATATTTATAAAATAACTCAAGGTAAAAATAATAGGTTGTGTAAATAATTAAATTTGCCGACATGAATAATATTAGATAGATTTATCTAATTAAGATATAAGGTCATAAGAGATAGATTATTTGATCTAAAAAGATAAGTTTTTTACATAACTATATTTACTTATTAATTGATTTGGTCCAAAAAGATAATACCAATTTAATCTAGAATATGACACATATGCAAAAATAATCCCGTTTTAATCCAGAAAATTCCACGTAGGCAAATCGCACTACAATTGGTAAATTGGTACAGGTGTAGTATAAATTTATATAAAAAAAATTCCACGTAAACATAGGTTTAAACTAACAATTAGCTACCACTATAATAAATAAATTACAATCGGTACGGGTGTAGTATAAATTAATCTAGCCTTTTAAGATTATGTAGATTTTTTTTGTTAAAATAACGGTATTTTTCAAACAAAGATAACTTTTTTTGATAAAAAATACATATTTATCTATAGATATATTATATTCAATTTTGACCAAATATTGGATAGATTATTGATCTAAAAGGATAAGTTTTTTACCTAACTATATTGGCTTATTAATTGATGTGGCCGAGAAATATAATACCACTTTAATCCACAAAATGACACGTAAGCAAAAATAATCTCGCTTTAATCCAGAAAATTCCATGGACGCGAGATCGCACCAGATGCCGTTTCAGGCCTCTACTTTAGTATTTTATATAGATTTGACACATTTTTTTCATACGGAGTACTTATTATGAGGTTATTTGGTTAGATGTGAGAATTGAAATTCACGCGAACTTATTTAATGAGAATTGACTTCTTATAAAGTTCAATCAATATATAGGAATCATGAAAATGTGTTTGATTAATTTTTTGTTCTATAGAATTAAAGAAGAAAATTAAAAAAATTCAAATAGAAAAGGTGAAATTTAAACTGATTAGAAGGAATACGTAAGTAAACTTCGTTCAAATTAGAGAAATTTAACTTTCCGAAAAGTTGAATTTATAGTTTTTAAAATTTTAAAATGTCAACCAAGTACATATATTTATCCTATTTTATATTGAGAAAATTTGTGGGATAGGCACATTTACGTGTTCAAATTAGCAATCTATCCACACTCTTGGACAAATTACTAAACTGTCCATCTCTCCTTTCCCCTCCTCCAATTCTCCCTCACCCGTTCCTCTTTCCCGTTCCTCTCTCGCCATTGGAGGCGCCAGCCATGGCAGCCGCCAGCCGGATCTGGAAGCTTCGACGTTGCCGGTCGCATCTCTCCATGGTTGCTTCTCCATGACCGCCGAGATCCGATGCCACCTCTGATTCTAGATCCGAGATCTCAAAATCGATCCATGTCTCCGGCTTTAGATATCCGGCTTCAGATCTCGAAATCATTCACTTGGAGGCTCCGGATGCGACGAGATGCTCCTGCCATTGGAGTAGATACAGAAATCGACCAGATCAGACGAAACTTTAAAGGTGTGAATTAAGTGATTCAAGGGTCGATTTGGGATCAATTTTGGGGGTTAGGGCTTCGATTGAAGGTGAAATAGAGTGGGATCTAGAGATTCGAAGGAATCTCGAACCTCTCTTCGTTGTGCTGAGCGATCGACAAAGCGGGGGTGGAGGATCTGTGAATTGATTGCGATCTGGATGTGAATCTCGTTGCTCATCGATTGCGACTCAATCCGTCCATCTTCCTCCTCTTCTCCTTGTCGCCGCTGCCGTCACTCCTTTTCTGGTCACCGGAGTTCGCGCGGGATCTCCTCTGAGATCCGAGATCTCCTCGAGACGAAACTGAGCATTGAGGGGAGGAGAGGCGCGAGCGCCGGAGAGCGAGAGGGCTCGAGACGACGGTGGCGGCAAGCGGAGCAGCGGCAACATTGCCGGAGAACCCCTTCCTCTCTGAGATCCGAGACGACAGGGGCCTTTTTGCTCACGTGTTTACAGAGGAAGGTAGGAGAAATGTTTGTTAAATTATAAATATCACCCTATAAATATTAGAATTACAAAAAACTATCTATATTTTATTTGTTAAATTACAAAAATCACCCTATAAATATGAGAATTAAAAAAACTATCTATATTTTATTATGTGATCCACATCTACGTACTATATTTTTATTTTTACATTTTCACAACATAAATTTATATTTGCACAACAAATTTTTATATGTGCACAACATATTATTATATTTGCACAACAAAAAGTTATATTTGCACAACATACGATTATATTTGCACATCGTACTCTTATATTTGCACGACAAAATGTAAAAAAAATAAAATAACAAAAATAAAAAAAACTAGACTTGGGTCATGTTTGCACAACTTACGGTTATATTTGCATAACGTACTCTTATATTTGCACGACAAAATGTTAAAAAAAAAAGTAGACTTGTGTCATATTTGCACAACTTACGGTTATATTTGCACAACGTTCTCTTATATTTGCACAACATACTCTTATATTTGCACGACAAAATGAAAAAAAAACTAGACTTGGGTTATATTTGCACAACTTACAGTTATATTTGCACAACGTACTCTTATATTTGCACAACAAAATGTTTAAAAAAATAAAATAAATAAAAATAAAATAAAATAAAAATAAAAATAAAATAAAAGTAAAAGTAAAATAAAATAAAATAAAAGTAAAATTAAATTAAAATAAAATAAAAATAAAATAAAAATAAAATAAAAATAAAAATAAAAATAAAATAAAAATAAAATAAAATAAAATAAAATAAAATAAAAATAAAAATAAATAAATAAACTAGACTTGGGTCATATTTGCACAACTTACGGTTATATTTTCACAACGTACTCTTATATTTGCACGACAAAATGTTAAAAAAAATAAAAATAAATAAAAAATAAAAATAAACTAGACTTGGGTCATATTTGCACAAGTTACGGTTATATTTGCACAACGTACTCTTATATTTGCACGATAAAATATTTAAAAAAAATAAAAAAAATAGACTTGGGTCATATTTGCACAACTTACGGTTATATTTGCATAACGTACTCTTATATTTGCACGACAAAATGTTAAAAAAAATAAAATATAAAAAAAATAGACTTGGGTCATATTTGCTCAACATAGGGTTATATTTGCACATGCACAACATACTCTTATTTTTGCATGACGAAATGTAAAAAAAAATAGACTTGGGTCATATTTGCTCAACATACGGTTATTTTTGCACATGCACAACATACTCTTATTTTTGCACGACAAAATGTAAAAAAAATGAGTGAGCCTAAAGGCAAGATGATAAAATTGCTATTGGCAAGATGGACACTCCACCAATTTGTCCCAAAGTGTGGATATTTCACCAATTGAGACAACGTTTTTGGAAATTTTGTAAACTCCCCCTTTTATATTTTCTGATCGTCGGTACGTCAAGACCGAATAAAAATAAAAGGGGGTAAATAGTAAAACGATAAATGAAAAATAAGGCAAAGGGTGATTTTAATTGTCGTGTGGAGTAGTTTGTAGTACAGTAATTTTAAGTTACACACTTACACCCTAAGCATCTTTAATAGTGGTACTCTAGTTGAGTATCATAACCTATTAAAAAATTAAAAAATACAAAAGTGAGGGAGAACCAATAAAGTGAGTACCATAATATGATACTCCTCTCACATAATTTACATTGGTTTGATAAAAAATCTGACATTTAATTTTATTTTCTTTTTTTAAATTAGTTATGGTACTCATAGTACCACCATTAAAGATGACCTAATGTAAACAGAGAAGTATACTTTTGCACTAATCAAACCGTTAAAGTGAAAACGTGTCGGTCACTTTACCGCCCCCCATTTATCGCGCCGCTACCTTCCTAGTTACCTACCTTACACTTTACCCTTTCTTTTTCATACATTTCAATTTTCAAGTATTTATTTTTGCAAAAAATGATTAAAAAAATTGGTAAGTTATTAGTAATGGTTCCAAAAATAAATCAAACAAAAAAGGATAATTTCATTTTTAAGGGTGATAATATTTTCATGAACTTCAATGGATCCTAATCCTTAAAAAGTAATCACAACAGTAAATCAAACTATTAAAAACTAATTAAATGAACTACACAATTTTTTGTGTGTTAGCATTACATAAAACACCAATATGTCATTTTACAATCCATGTTGAAAGGACTTACCTAATGATATATCGATTAATCAACTCTATGCCCTTAAAGAAGTCAAATTGGAAAACCATTTCTCTAAAGAAGAATATAGGTGGACCCTAAAATAGGGTTGGATCGTGGTACAAAAATTATTGTACTAATCGATTACCAACCGTACCAACATAAGTTGGTTACCACGAAGTCAGTAACTGAAAAAAATCAGTAATCGAAATGTCAATACCGACTAATGTCGGCACGGTATATGGTGTACAATCTTCAAATATCGTGGTACCGACTATATATATAACACGTAAATGAAAGATGTTTTGGTACCGTGGTACCATGGTACCGACTATATATAACACATAAATGTCGGTACCAACCAATATCGGTACGGTATACAAGCTGTTTCAGTACCGTTGGTACCATCGGTACCGTCGGTTACCATACATTAAACCACATAAATGAAAATTAAACGAGACTGTTGGTAACCACGGTACCGGATGTTCGGTAACCGACATTTTTGATACCAACAACTTCGGTTGGTAGGTGGCAGCCAAAATTACATACCGAAGGGTATACGTAGTAATCCAAATTTTCTCACGGTACCGTACCGATTCAGACCTACCCTAAAATCTATTTTAAAAATGGCTAAACTGTATGTATTTAGAGAAAAAATATTTTTCAAGTCGAAATACATATCATGTACTCCAATGGTATAAGATAGAAAATCCGTTAATTAATATATAGCATGTTCATAATTAAGTGAATAAAAAAAATTCTCTAGACCATATTAAATAGATTGCTTTTCTTGTGAAAAAAATCCTCATTTACAAATACAAACTTTTCATATTTTTTTCTTTCATATTTTCCATCAATTTTTGAATTTTTTTAAAGCCAAACCTTTTATTCTAGAGTTAGAGTTAAACACGCCTTGTGGAACAATACATTACGTTTCTTAAATGGTACATAACTCTTATAATTAAATTTTGTTGTCTAGAAATAGATCATATAAATGCACCACTCTATTTATTATGTAATCAAATTAATCTTACAAACATGTATTATTTCAATACTATGTTGTCGATGAAGTATATATTATTATGTATATGTATATATTATTTTTATTATCCTCTAGAATTGAGAAATTAAGGAGAGAGCGATACATAATATTAAAGCATTCTAATACTCCAATATATAACCGTTAATCAAAACTTGTCGTTATAAATAAATAAAATTATTATTGATGGTCGTTATAAATTACATACTCTAACCGTTAATCAAAACTTGTCGTTTTAAAAATAAAATCTTGTTAATAAAAATATGTCATTTTAGGTGTTTTGGTATTCAATTTACAAAGTTGTCCTTGTCATAATATTTCAGGTAATTTGATTCATTAAAAAATGTGAAAATTTTTAAAATGACAAAATTTTCTTAACGGATGGAGTATTATTTAAATAATTCTTAATTAAAATAAGTTTTTTTTTTCATACAATCAATCATATTAGGTCGGATTTGTGGATCGATTTTAGTATATTATATTGTAATAACACACTATGAATCTTCTACCTCATCAATAATAAGAGCTACCACCACCACTTCCCTACACTCCTCTCCCTCTCTCTCTTTTTCCACTCCCCCTAAAAACAATAACCAAAAAAGCCCCAAAATTGAGTGATCATTTGTTGCTCAATTCTCTGCAAATCCATCCACAACACCATGGAACGACGTCGTTCTACAGCCCCACTCCTCCGTCTCCTCCCCCTCCTCCTCCTGATCTCCAATTCCCTACCTCCGGCGTCCGCCGCCACCGTCGTCGACTGCACGCCGTGCACCGAATACCTCCCGCCACCGCCCCCGTCGATCCCCTCCCCGCCTCCGCCGTCTCCACCGCCCCCTTCCTCCTCCGGCAGCGGCTGCCCGCATCCACCCTCCCCCTCCGGCGGCGGCGGCTACTACAACTCCCCTCCCCCTCCCTCCCTCCCCACCTACTACTACCCTCCCCCCTCCGGCGGCGGCGGCGGCTACTACTACAACCCTCCGCCCTACCGGTACGGCCCGGCGCCGCCGCCTCCGAACCCCATCGTCCCGTACTTCCCGTTCTACTATTACAGCCCCCCGCCACGCAACTCCGCTCCCTCAATTAGCCTCCACTTTCCCTTTTTGCCCCTCTCTCTTTTCCTTATTTCCACATTCATCCTCTGAAAAAATACCTTTTTTCCTTGCAAGAAAATAATAATAAAAAAAGAAATTGCGGTGGCAGATTTTCAGATCTGGTGGATTTGGGTGCGCCGGCGTCGAAGACGAAACGGAGGACGGTGGAATTTACTAAAATGCCCTTGTTGGATGAGGTCGAGGTCCAAGGGTCAATTTGGTCAAAACTGCATGACCCTCTCTTTCTTACGGTTATCTGTAAACTCCGTGACCATTTAATTACATTTTTACTGTAGTAATTATGCTTATAGTTTTTTTTTTTTACAACTTTTCCAAATTATTGCTGCTGTTAATTGTATTGTTACGGAAATAAAATAAGATGATTAGTTGCTCTTCTATTTTTTGTGTATGTTTTTTTCCCAATTTTGGGTTAATTGAATTATATAAATATATATACAGTGAAAGTATATATTTAATTTTGATAGAATTAATGAGCACATATTTTCTGGGCGTCCACGTTCAAAGATAGTGTGCAAAATTGGGTTCCAGCAAATCAGAGGAAATGGGTAGCACATGGGTTGGGGGTTGTGGCCGGTGGGCGATATCATTTACGTACATTTCGTTTTTTTTTTCTTGAAAAAAATTGTGTATATTTAGTAATTAGTATAGTTTGTGGCTACCTTTGCTTCTAAATTATGAAAAGGGCAATTTATTTTATTTTTAAAAGGAAGAACGAAAGTGGTAGAAAAAGTGCTTTTATGATTAATAGTCAAAAGTGATAGTGAATTATGAGAATATCACTCGAGTGTGTAAATCGATGAAGAGTAAAAATATATAAATATATGTAATTATTATGGAAAATTATTGCGGAGCCTATCAATATCTGGGTTAGGGTCATCTCTGCAAAATACCTAAAAGGGGCTACACTTATGGATTATGCTAAGAAAGGCAACACTTCGTGGCAATGGTCAAAACTGGTAGCCATCAGGCATTTATTCAGACCGGGGCTTCGTTGGTCTATAGGGGATGGTCGCTCAGTTAAGTTCTGGACTGACAATTGGGCTCTCAATACCCCATTACTAGATTCTGCCTTGGTCCCAATCAAGGGTACGACAGCAAGTTGGTCTGTAGACCGCTTTATCACTAATGAAAATAAATGGAATATTGATGCCATAAACAATGGGTTACAGAATTTGCTCACACCAGCTATCATTAAGAATATCACAGATATCAAACTTCCAGATAACAATTTTTCGAACAGACTCTATTGGGGGCCTAGTAGGGATGGTTGGTTCTCGACTAGCTCGGCCACATCTATCATCCCGTTGCACGATGGGGACCCTCGTTTCGATTGTCATTGGCTCTGGAAACTGGACATTCCTCATAAGATTAAACATTTCATTTGGAAAATCGCTCGTGATGGTCTGCTGACGTCAGATCGCCTACAACGCTCTCATGTGGCGGTTCCGTCGGGTTGCTGTTTCTGTGGCGGTTCAACGGAGTCTACCTACCACCTTCTGCAACAATGCCCTATGACCATCGCCCTTCTGGCGGATCTTCGTATTGATTTCCCAAACCACCATGGCTTAGATAACAACACTAAACTCAATACCATCCTTAATTATATCTTTATTTCAGCTGGTAATAAGGTTACAAATAATCTTGCCTTCGCTTGGTGGAGTCTCTGGTTCTTTAGGAACCAGCTGGTATTTCAACACACCACGTCGACTTCTTGTCAGGCAATTGCGCTCTTCTGTAACACTAGCAAGAGTACTTGGGCGGATCGCTTGGATAAAATAGACGACACTCACACTAAAACATCAAACGTATCCTCGAGGGGCTATAACAACGGAACTACTGCCTCCGGGAATTCCAGGATCCACTCTCAAGCCTGGGAAAAACCTCCACCAGGATATCACAAACTAAACTTTGACGGCTCTCACTGCCTGTCGGGGGCGGGTTCCTACGACTTTGTCATTCGAGACCACCTAGGGCAATTATACTCGCTTGGATCGGGCACTTGTAATAACACATCGGCGGTTTACGCTGAAGCACTAGGCCTTCATATGGGTGTTACCAGGGCTAGATTTCTGGGCATTCAAAATCTCTTAATAGAAGGAGACTGTTTGGTCGTCATAAAGGCTCTCCTGGGGGACTGGTCGTGCCCTTGGAATATCGAGCTGCTGATGGCTGATACAATAATAAATCTTAAATTTATCTCTAATGTTGCTATTCGTCATATTTTCAGGGATTCTAATGCGGTTGCTGACAGGATTGCGCGTCTGACTTACTGCATCCCTGCCGATGATAGCTTGGCTACTGATCCAGAACTTCGTGTTCTCGTCCGCTCGGACGCTCTAGGAAAGAAGCCTGCTCGGCGGCGGCTTTCCTAACTCTTATCTTGCTTCCAAAAAAAAATATGTAATTGGATAGTTAATTAATTGATTGAAGAAAAAAATATGTAATTGAGAGCTCCTGATTCTCGATAGATAGTTCGATAAGTCAGTAGACGTAAAATCGACAAACAATAGAAAAAAACAAGAAAAGGACGCAATATAATAGGTGACACGCACGCAACAAAAGAACAAATCAACAAAAGGACAAATCTAAGCAAAATTAAAGGACAAATGTAAGCAAAATTAAATTAAGTGGTGAAATTATCCAACTTCTTCAAAATGGGGATTTTTAGGTTTTTAAAAAATTTTAAATATTTTTTTGCCAATTAATTCTACATTTAATTCTCCAAAATAGGGAAATACCAGAAATAATAGAGTGAATTTCTTAAAGAATAAATTTACCTAACAGGCCACTTTTTGGGCTCAAATTGGACAAATGTCCACGAACATCTTCAAATTAGGTTAAAGTCCACTATTTTTTTATTACACGCGACGGCGTGCCCCCCTTCCCTGTTCACCATCATTAAGTCGAGCCCTTGGATCTGCCTCTCTCCCTCCCTCATCCCCGCCCCTTCTTCCCAGGCTCCCCTCGGAGTTCGCCTCCCCGTCCTCCTCCTGCCGGAATTGATCAAACTCCAATCGATCTTCATCTTCATCTTCATCAGCGGCCTCCAATCGATCTTCATCTTCGATCTTCATCTTCATCTTCATCAGATCTCTCCCGATTCTCCTCCCCTCAGCCCCTAGCGCCTCCGCGAATGGCTTGCGTACCACAATTCGATTCCGCCTCAGAGATCTCTCCCGATTCTCCCGATCTTCGCTGGCAGATCTCACTTCGATGCTCGGTGGCAGATCTCACTCCGATGCTTGGCAACAGATCTCACTTCGTTTGTTCTCGCTTGCGAGGCCGCTCGGTGTTGTACTTGTGCATCCGATCTCCCTCCCTCCGCCACCGTCGCCTTCAAGATCCGTCGAGGAGTGAGGAGCACATAGATCCGACTATGGATCCTCCGCCTTCAATGTCGTTGTTTGGAGTGTAACGGTTGGGATCACGGCGCCGTCACCGGAGTCAAACTTGAGGTATTTGTCCAATTCGATTCCGTTTTAACTTCAGCCATTTGTTTTAGAAGGGATAATCAATCAATGATATTAGTTGAGCCCTTTGTTTTAAAAGTTTATATGATTTCCCTCCCTCCGATGAATGATATTAGTTGAATTAGATTCTGATCTCCCGTTGAATGATAATCAATTCGATTCCGATCTGATATTAGTTGAATCAGAAGGGATAACAGTTTATATGATTTATTTTTCAATTACCAATCTATCAAACTTGAGCCCTTTGTTTTAACATAATTTATTTGAGAAATTGAACATCTACCGATTGTGGATACTGGATAGAAGCAAAATAGCTTTATTGATTGAATTTGATCGAAATTAATTGCTTTTGGAATTGAAAAATCTCTGATAAGACTCAAGTTAATTGGTAGTTAGGTGTAAGATATATGTATATCGATTAGGTGTCATGAATATGTATATTAATTAGGTGTCATGAAAAGTGATGTATATTAAGGTATGTATGAGTTATTATATCTTACACACAAGCATGTATGACAACATTTCAGCATTTCAGAGTTTCAAATGTATGTGAGGTGTGGGAGCATGTCCGTATTCATATTTTGTATATCCATTCTTTTGGAAAATTCGTTATGTTGAAATGCGGACGGTTGGATAACTTATTAGCTTCTTGTGTGTTTGTGTGATCTGAAAATACTAAAATTAATTCTTATAAAATTGTATGAGTTACTATATCTTACATACAAGCATATATGACATCATTTCAGCATTTCAGCATTTTTTGAAAAATAAATTTTTTTTAGCCTTTAAGCATTTCCGCATTTTTTGAAAAACAAAATTTCACCTTGGTTTTTCATTCATTTGTCCCCATCTTTGCAACTTTCAACTAACTCCTAACCCCACTGCCTTGTTGAAATGACTTGCTGAAATTGCTGAAATTGCGCGAAATTGTTGTTGTAATTTTAGTTTAATGTCTTACATGGTTTGAGCTGCTGCAGTCAGTATGATGATTACATGACATATATTTTTAGCCAAGAGCCTCACTACCCTCCTGGGCTCAGTGAACTTGCAACAAGAAAGGAATGTTCTGCACCATTCGATTTTTTCCATGAAAGTCAATTAGGCCATGAGCTGGAACCATGTTTTAGAATGGGAATGTGTTTGATGATTGGCATTTTCGGTAGCAAACAGTGAATTTGTGGGTAGTTTGTTATTGTTATTGTGATTGAGTTTGCTTTGTTGAGAACTTTGAATATTGGCAATTTCAGCAATTTTTTTTGTCTTGCTGAAACTTTTGGAAAGGTTATTAGTTTCTTGTTTTTTTTGTGTGATCTGAAATGCTGAAATTAATTCTTATAAAATTGTATGAGCTACTATATCTTACATACAAGCATGTATGACAGTATTTCAGCGTTTCAGCATTTTTTTTATGTCTGCAATTGTTTGGTAATATTACATTCCGCTTTCAGCACTTTTAATCGTGTCAATACTTTTAGGAATATCTATTTTTTATAAAAAAAATTAGTGGTGTCTGCAAATTTTTTTAACGTCAGCGGTATTTTGAGCGTTTGTGGGTGTCCGCATTTCAGCAAAATTCGTTATGATGAAATGCGGACTCTTGGAGAGCTTATTAGCTTCTTGTGTTTTTGTGTGATTTGAAAATGCTGAAATTAATTTTTATTAGCAAAATTCGTTATGCTGAAATTAATTATTATACAATTGTATGAGCTACTATATCTTACACACAAGCATGTTCAGCAACACGGTTTCAACATGAATTTTGATGTTCCTTGGTTTAAATCTCCTTTAAAAGCCTCTTAGCTCAATGGTAGAGCAATGTGCTTATGCGCAAATACGTGGGTTCAAATCCCGCATATGCTAAATTTTATATTCCGCAACACGGTTACAACAACTCCGATTTCAGCAAACCCGGTGTCGAAGTGGTGACGCAAAAAAAAAGAAAAAAAGAAAAAAAAGCAACTCCGGTTTCAGCAACTCCGGTTTCAGCAACACGGTTTCAGCAACTCCGATGTCGAAGCGCTGACGCGAAAAAAAAAACTAATTTCAGCAATTGCAAAAACAATTTAAGCAACTCCGGTTTCAGCAACCCTAGTTTCAACAACTCCGATTTCAGCAACTTAGATTTCAGCAACGCGCGAAAAAAAAAAACTATTTTCAACAATTTCAGCAACTTCGGTTTCAACAACTTTGGTTTCAGCAACTTCGGTTTCAGCAACGCGCGGAAAAAAAAAACTATTTTCAACAATTTCAGCAACTTCGGTTTCAGCAACTTCGGTGTCAGCAACGCGCGGAAAAAAAAAACGCTGAAATAGGAGTTGCTGAAATCAAATGTGCTGAAACAGGAGGGGGCACAGGGGGCGCGCGTGGGGGGGGCAAAGGGGCATAGGGGGCAAGGGAAGGAAGGTGGACATTTTGCCAATTTGGAAGGGAAGGGTGGACATTTTACTAATAAAGGCCCTAATTATGGCCTATAGCACAATTCCCCCTTTCTTAAATCCGCATCATTCTCTAAAACTAAACGCTTATCCAAATATTAAAAATAAGGAAGTTGTTGGAGTTTGAGTAAAAATAATTTGAAGAATATGCTTCTTGTTTTCCTATTTTCAAGAAATTTTAGAGAAGTAGGTAAAGTTAGTCTAAGTAATAGCTTTGGTAGTGTCGAAGCTAGGTGCTAGAGCAGTTGTCCCTCCTTTCCTGTAACGAATCACCTATATGTGTTCTATTTATAAATAACTTTCCTTTTTAAAATATTATACTATCCAATTTGACATCTGAGTAAAAATTTGGGAACACTTATTACAAAAATTATTATATATTCATAGTATAATAAGATAGATATTCACTCATTATATTTCACTCTTTATGTGAGCAATGCAATTATTTTGTATTTCAATGTTCATTTTGTTATTTTTGCTATCTTTATTTTCTTGGTATTTTTTCTCAGCTAATTTATTTTTTAAACTATTTTTCTATCTTCTAACAGAAAAACAACGATTCTCTATTTGAAACAATGTCATTTACTATCGTATCATATATAATTTTTTTCTATTTAAACAAACAAATTAAGGCAATGACCGCATGCATTACTTCACTCCCCTTTAAAAAATTTATAACTCTGTCATTTAATTTGACTAACCCACATATTCTAGAATTCTCGAGTTTATAATATAAATTCTCTTTGAAAAAAAAGTGTTGGTTTAAATCTAAGAAATGCAAGCTAAATCTCTAGATTAAATTTGATATGCATAAGTCTAAATTAAATTAGGGGTCCAAGAAGGTGACATGTTAGGTTAAAATTTGATGGATTTTTAGGGTATTTCATCAAAATGTGTTGAAAGATGAAACCAAACACATGCAAGGCAAAAGACCAAAAGTATGGAAAGAAAGAAGAGGTGGGAACACAAAACATAAAACGTAAGGTGGATGATAACCACAACTTCAACATTTCATTCACCGTGGTTGTAATTGTAACGGCTCGGATATAAATACCCGGGTTACGTTTCGAAGGTCGGATACTTTCGTTCGGATGTTGCAATTCAGATACGGGTCGAGGTTTCAAACCTCTAAAGATCAGTATTTCAAGCGGGGATTTCGAAACTCAAGTAATCAAAGTCGCGGAAATTCAATTCAAATGAAGGTAAAGCAGAAGCAAAGTTTAGATACAAATGCCACGACGGAGCCGGGTCAAAACCAAAACATATATTCTGAAGTCATATAGCCAAATTAGCGGGGTTAGGCAGGTTCTTTGCAATCGCCCGGGGGGATTTTCCCACGCCATAGAGACAGGGAGCAATCATACCTAAAAACAAGTTGTGCGAGCGGGATCAGACCGAGACCCCAACGCACTCTGTCCCGCAAGCAAATATACACATACGCTATAATAAAGATGCTTCGATGCAATGCGAAAATTAAATCACACTAACATGACCCTAAATTATAATGTGCGGAAAAGAACTGTAAAGGAGCCCAAAGAATGTCAAGTGGCATATCCCTCTCCTACCTCTGCACCCCTTTCCATTAGTGCAGAGACTGGCCAATTCGATGCTATAACATATCATATCTCATCATAGCATATCATATCTCATCATCATATCATATCTCATCATCATATCATATCTCATCATCATATCATATATCATCATCATATCATATATCATGCTCATGCCCGATGGTGCTGGGCTATCTCATCATCATATCATATATCATGCTCATGCCCGATGGTGCTGGGCTATCTCATCATCATATCATATATCATGCTCATGCCCGATGGTGCTGGGCTATCTCATCATCATGCTCATATATCGACAATACCGACTCAGAGCACCCGATGAAGCTGGGCTACCCTATGACCCTAACAAAGACTCTAAGACTCACAGATAACGGCCGTTCTGTTTTCAATCACACAAAGTAACCGAATGCTCATTCATAAGTGCAATCCTAGCATGATACTACATGGCATGCTTTAATGCTTATGCAACACCTAGTATGTCATATATTCACAAGCAGGTATTCTCTTTCGAATCTGAGTAAGCCCATAAAGGAACTTACCTGAATAAGCCGAACAGCAAAAAGACACGGTAGAAGCAGAATCCAAGCAATATCAACAATCACCTAATATATACGCGATAAAAGCGCCATAAGATACTATTCTACTATTTATCACATAGAAACCTCTTCACAAGACATTCTCAAAGGAAGTAACGGAATTCCGAGAAAATATCCGAAATATCCAAATCTAGGTCAAACTCGGTCAAAGTTGTTTTAATAGAATTTCCAACACCTTGTTTTCCAACAAAATTCTCAAAAGATATTTCCAACTTAGAAATGCCCTTTCAAATAATTTCTTAGAATATATATAAGGCTAAAATGACACACCTCCAAATTTATGAATAAATCATTTCAAGTTCCTCAACTAAAACATTTTAAATTCACCACAAAGGCACTTATACAAATCATTTTATAATATAACACTTTCCGGAATTTATTTTCATAAAATCAGATTTGTCATAATAATAATAATAGCAGTAATAATAATAATAATAATAATAATAATAATAATAATAATAATAATAATAATAATAATAGCGTTAACATATAATATAATAATATATATATATATATATCATGCCTAACTAGCCACCAAAATAAATAGCCCAACCCGCTGGCCCAGCCCATCAATCCCAACACGGAGACCCAAAACCCAAACCCGGATCTGCTACCCTTCCCCGCAGCCGACCCGTTTCAGACTACCCAACCCAAGCCCTTTATATACTACCCAAACCGAAATCCATAACTCAAACCCAACCAGATTGTCAAAGAATTTAAGCCCAACCCTTAGTAAAACCCAACCCAATTTCCTTGGCCCAAAGAAAAGGCCCAACTTCTCCCCGTTGCCAATACCCCGCCCGAACGCAATAAAAAAAGAGGGGGGCCCCACGGCTGACATGGAGCCAGATGGAAGGGCGGGGCCCACGTCCTTTTCTTCCACCTTCAGCTGTCGACAGAAGAGAGGAGAAATGAAGGATTTTGCGCCGCTCTTCCGAACGGAGGAGGACGGGCTCGCCGGCGGCTGCGCTGGGCTCCAACCTTTCGACCCACACCCACACACACAATACAACCAGGAAGGGAAGAAGGAGAAGGAAGAGGGCTCACCGAGAGTTCGAGGAACGCCGTCGGAGGTGCTCGGCGGTCTGGGGCTCGTCGGAGTCGGAATGACTCAGCTCGGCCTAGGAAGGGAGCAAGGAGGGTTAAAGCTCCTCTTTCTACTGATTCCAGAGGTGACAAGGAAGAGAGGACGAAAAGAAGAGCCCATTACCGTTTGAAAATTGAGACAGGGGATGAGGAGGGTCGTCTCGGTGGTGGTGCTCCGGGGGTTCTTTGGGCTGCTGGGGTGCTCGGAGACGTCGAGGGAGGTTCTGTTGGCGGCCCTATGTCGAAGGAGGAAGGAGAACAAGGTGGGGTGGTCGGTTTCTAGGCTCGGCAAGACAGAGGAGGAGGTGGGGATGGAAACTGTGGTGGCGGCGGTGACGACGGCACAGCGGGGGACGGTGGTGACAGTGGAACAGAGGTGGTGGTGGAGTGGTGGACAGAGAACAAGGAGGTGGGAATGGGGTTCGGTTTGAATGAAATTGGGAGAGGGAGGAGTTGTTTGGGGTGTGAAATTGAAACTGAAATGGGGGTGTGATGCACTGCAATAGATCAGACAAGGGTAAAGGATGAGGGATGGGTGGTCCTGAGCTTGGTGTGAGGCTGTTTGGGTTGCCAAATAGGGGGGGTGCAGGAGGGTGATGGAAGAGGGTGGAGAGGGTTGTTGCCTAGCCACTTTGGGGTGTGGCAGCTAGCTCCTGCACAAGGTAGGCAGAGAGAGAGAGGGAGAGAGATAGAATAAAGAAAAGGGGAATAAAATAGGAATTAAAAGAGGTCCCCACAATACCAATTCAAATTAGTGGAAAAGACTCAAAACCCTCTCGCCCGATCGAATCCCGACTAAATCAATTTACTCAAATTCAATTTCAAGATTAACGGAATTAAATTAATTTTTCGATACTCGGAGCTTGGATGCGGAATTAAAGCCCGATAGAATCTAAATTCTCAAAACGATGCCGAAATGACTTTAAAATCAAAACTTACGCTCGAGGACGGGTTTTCTCACATTTTTACCGATTGAATAAAATAATAATTTATTTAATCAAAATAATAATATAATAATATAAAATACATCCAGTCTTTACAGTAATTATGTGTTTTGGTTTGTTGTTGTTTTTTGTGTATTTACCGGTTGCACCCGAGCTATTCACATTTAGATGTGGATTGTTTCTTTATTTTATATACACGGTCCTTTTATATTATGTTTTTAGGGTAAAAGGTTAAGAAACTTAATCGAAAAAGATTCTCCACCAAATATAGAAGCGGTTTTAGAAAACAATAAGGGCTCGTTTGATATCGATAACTAGATATCGATATCGGCATCGGTATCGATATCAAGATATCGATATCGGTTGATATCTTGATATCAAGATATCGGTATCGGTATCAAGATATCGATAGCGATATCAAGTGATATCGATATCAAGTGATACCTCCCAAAAAATCAGTATATCAAATAAGGCTAAATTTGATATCTAGATATCACTTGATATCGATATCTGGCGCTACCAAACACAGATATCGGATATCAAGTGATATCTGGGGGATACCAAACACTAGATATCGATATCACTTTAAGTCTGGCCATACCAAACACATATATCAGATATCGGGGGCTAATATCCGATATCTGATATCTAAATATCAATACCAAACGACCCCTAAAATAATATTAAGAAAAATAAAAATAATTTAATTTCGAAAAATATTTATCCATTGAGCTTCTTAACCTATGCTCCAAATGCAGAGATTAGAAAAATCATTATATATATATATATATATATATATATATATAGGATAGATCACGTGTAAGCAAGTCTTACTGTGTAATTTGTGAGCAAATCTAGAACGTTAGATTAAGAAGATCGAACGGTTGAGATTAAAAGTAACTTGTGAATAGTGACATTATTCGTAGGTACCATGTGATTATTCGTATGTACATACATATGAATAATATTTTGTTATATATGAATAATTACATTTGTTTGTACATACAAATAATTATATTATTACACACGAATAATCGCTTGGTACCTACGAATAATTTCTCTGCTCACAAATTACACCGTAAGGGCTGCTTACACGGGATCCAACCTCTCTCTCTCTCTATATATATATATATATAGAGAGAGAGGTTGGATCCCGTGTAAGCAACCCTTACGGTGTAATTTGTGAGCAGAAAAATTATTCGCAGGTACCAAGCGATTATTCGTGTATAATAA
Source organism: Persicaria maculosa (assembly GCA_963922045.1). Lineage (NCBI taxonomy): Eukaryota > Viridiplantae > Streptophyta > Magnoliopsida > Caryophyllales > Polygonaceae > Persicaria > Persicaria maculosa. Next base: position 22,565,782 of record OY998264.1, on the reverse strand, counting down.
TGTAATTATTCGTATGTATGAACAAATGTAATTATTTGTAAGTAACAAAAGATTATTCATATGTATGTACATACGAATAATCACTTCGTACCTACGAATAATGTTACTGTTCACAAGTTACTTTTAATCTCATCCGTTTGATCTTCTTAATCCGACGCTCTAGATTTGCTCACAAATTACACAGTAACACTTGCTTACACAGGATCTATCCTCTATATATATATATATATTTGTGTAAACCAGGGTTGTAGTCTATGTTGTCCTGGATATATTTAATAAGGGAATAAAGTGTTTCCTCATGGATTTTTAAAGTTTTTGGTTCCCAAGCTTCAATTCGAAACCATTGGTTAAATGGAGTGAGTTCCTTGTTAATGTACCTCGATCGTCTCCTATGGTTTACATGTCGATTCCTATTTATAGAGAATTTTGGCCTTTTTTTCGTCTAAGGGCGTGTTACGAAATTACGAAGCATTGTACTCCATATGTGTGTGTTAGCCTACTAGATAGATTTGGTAGAGTATAAGTATATAGTTGGAGAACACACATATATAGAGAGGATGAAAAAAAAAACAACATAGGATCATTCCATGTTTAATTTTCATTTCAACTATTTTTTAGTGGAACATCTTTGGACTTACTGCTGACATTGGGCTTGTCTAAATTCAAGCTTCACCCGAGCTTGACTCTAAAGAAAAGGTTGTTCAAAGTTTGCAAAATCGAATCCTTGAATTATTTGGAAGAGAGTCCGAAACTAACATTTTAGAATCAATTCGATTTAGGTCTGATTCATTTAGGGTCAATCCAAGTCTAGATCCTAACATGACCTAGCTAATTGGCAATTAATTAATTAATTATATAATAATAATAATAATAATAATAATAATAATAACAATAATAATAATAAAATGTTTCTTAATACCTTATAACTTTTTTTGCATGAGAGTGCTTCAACCAAAACTAGTGTCGCATAACATTTTCATTCAATTTAATAATAATTACATCTCGATCGAACCTATTAGGACAAGAATTGGTTAATGGATAGATTTTGTATATTGTGTTTTATATCTTTGAAAAATCGTTATTCTCCAAGTAATGTAATTGTATATATACTTCTATTGTCAATCAATGAAATTCAAGCTTTACTCATATCTTTACAATCTCTACATGGTATCAGCCTAACCTACGATCCTCTTCCGTTATTAGCCCTAGCCGCCACATGCCCTATCACCATGTCTGACAACAGCTCTTCCTCTTTTACTCCGGCCACTCCCACCAAATCTGATGCCCTCAATCCTTTGCAGGCCTTCGCTGGTCTCACCCCTACCCACAACATCTCTCTTCCCAACTTCACCATCAAATTGGAATATACCAACTACACAATTTGGTGTCATACGATCAAATCAACCCTCAAAGCTTACAATCTTCACTCCTTTCTTATTAGGAACTCCTCTCCACCCACGCATCTTCCATATATCAGTTGTTGACTCGAATCATCCTCTGACCGATAATCCTGATTTCGGTGTCTGGAGACGAAAGGATCGTCTTGTTCTGTTGTGGATTCGATCCACTCTTTGACATGTGGCTCGTGGGGCTAGCTCTTCTAAAGCTTGGCTGATTTTGGAGCGGATGTTTCATGCCCAGACCAGATCTCATTTGGTGCATCTGAAGCAACAAATGCAATCACTAACCAAAGGTAATCTCTCCATTCTTGAATATGTGGAGAAAAAGCACTCTTTTGTGGACTCTCTCGCTGAGTGCAATCACGTCATTTCCAACGACAACTTCGTGGCTTGCATCCTCCATGGAGTGGATGCTTCCTACAATGCCTTCCATACTTCCTTTCCTTTGCAGTCTGAGTCGATCTATTCTGAGGAACTTCTTGATCTTCTTCTTTAAGAAGAGGATTGCTAGAATCAGACTCTACAATCCATTCAAGATCAGCAACCCTCTTCCAACACTACAAACAAATGCTTCTTCCGCAATCAGCACTCCTCTGGTCACACTCGTGACTCAGGTGCTGCTCATGACTCTCAACCTGCAGTATGTACTCGTGGTCCGTGTCAAATATGTAAGCGAACAAATCATGAGGCTCTTAATTGCTTTCAGTGGTTCAATGTCGCAAACTTTCCTCCCACTTATCGATGCCAACCCTTGCAAAACTAGGGCTTCAACACCAACGACCCTCGTGACAATGCCAGTGCATATCAACCAATATGGCCAGCCGTAGCGTAACGTCTACAATGTCACGGTCCCTTCGTCAACGGTTGTCAATCTTGCCTGGTATGTTGACTCGGGTGCCACTAACCATATCACCAATGAATTGGTAATTTGTGAGTAAGCTCTGACTACTTTGGCAATGACGGTCTTCAAGTTGGCAACGATATGTCCCTACCCATTGCGAAGTTGGGAAAATCTGTTTTACCTACACGTAGTTGCCTCCTTCACCTACATTACATTTTATTTGTCCCTCAAATTACAACGAATTTGCTTAGTATTTCCCAGCTAACTCTTGACAATGATGTTTACATGCTATTTTATCATAATGGGTGTGTTGTGAAGGATTTGCAGGATCAGACACTCCTAAAAAGAACCATTGAGAATGTCTTATATTGTCTTGGTGTCCACCAACTGCCACCTCATCCATGTTCACCCACACCTTCCCGTGTCTTCCTTGGCGAGCGCACCAGCCTCCGCACCTGGTCCTCCCTTAAGCGTCTTATTTCTAAGTTTAGATTACATATGTCTTTAAATAATTTATCTTCTATTTGTGAGTCATGCCAGCTAGGTAAGAGTCATCGTCTTCCTTTACCACACATTTATAAGTCTAGTTCAAATCCTTTTGATTTAGTGTATTAAGATGTTTGGGGTCAAGCACCGATGTCACCCATTAATGAAAATCAATATTTTGTTATCTTTGTTGATGATTGCACAAAATTTGTTTGGATATATTTCCTATCTCAAAAGTCTCAAGTTTTTCCCACCTTTCAAATGTTTCAGAAGTTAGTTGAAACACAATTCTCCACTAAAATCAAACAATTTCAATCTAATTGGGGTGGTGAGTATCAAAATGTCCCAAGTTATCTCCAGACAGGGCATTCTCCATCGCGTTTCTTGCCCTCATACTCAATCTTATAACGGTGCAGCTGAACGCCATCATTGCACCATTGTCGAAAAAGGTTTAACTTTCCTTGTTCATGCTAAGCCCACCTGTCATTGGGAACATGCATTTCATACCTCAGTTTTTCTTCATAATCAAACTCTCACCCCCATTCTCAATGACAAATCTCCTTATGAATGTCTTTGTGTAAAAAGTCATGACTATGAGTTTCTCAAGTCTTTTGGGTGTTTGTGTTATCCCTTCATTCGATTTTACGATGCCAACAAACTTGAGTATCGTTGTGTTCCTTGTGTCTTTATCGACTACAGTTCCAAACACAAGGGATATATGTGATTTCATGTCCCAACCCGTCGTACCTATATATAGCTTGCCATGTCATCTTTGAAGAAACTGTCTTCCTATATCCATCTCATTCTTTGTCTCCTCTGATGGTCAGTGACTCCACAACCTCACATACTCCTCTTTTCGTTCTGTAGCAGGCCACCTTAATCTTCTCTAAGGTTTCTACACCTTCACCGGCTGATCACAACCTTACCCTTGGAGCCCCCCCCCCCCCAAATCCCGGCGGTGCCTATGCCCTTCCTTGTGCCCGACCCAACACCAGTTTCATCGACCTCTTCCACACCATCCTCGTCATCCTTGGGGGCTTCTGACTCTGTGGCTACATAAGACTCTTCAGGTATGTCTATTACTCCCTCTTCCCCATCCCAGCCCTCGTCCCCACTACCACCGCTCAACCTACTTGGCAGAGCACCCGACAACGCCAACCGCCCTTTCGTCTTAAGGAATTTGGTAATCCCATGGCTCTCACTGCCACTAAGCACCCTCTCCCTCCCTCTACGGATCTTTATCCTGAACCCAAAACATTTGGCCAAACTTCTAAACTCCATGAATGGAAAAGTGCAATGCAGGTTGAATATGATGCTCTAATTCATAATGGGGCTTTGGACATTGTCCCGAATCCTCCTTAGCTAACATTGTTGGTTCTGAGTGGGTTTATAAAATAATGTGCAATGCAAATGGATCAATAGAGTGTTACAAAGCTTGCCTGGTTGCAAAGGGTTTCAATCAAGAGGAAGAGGTTGATTACTTTGACACCTTTAGTCCGGTCATTAAGCCCACTTTCATTCGCGTCATTCTCTGCTTGGCTATCACTCACCGTTAGTCCATTCGTCAAGTAGACATTCATAATGTCTTTCTTAATGGTGACTTCTCAAAACAGGTCTTCATGGGTCAACCTCCTGGGTTCATTGACCGCTCTCGACACACATGTCTGTCATCTTAAAAAGGCTCTTTATGGCCTCAATCAGGCACCTAGATCTTGGTTTTCCAAGCTCAAACTCTTCCTCTTACAGAATGACTTTTCTGCCTACAAGTCAGATTATATTCGTCCTTTTTCATTTGTTCTACTCATGGCTTTATTCTTCTAGTCCTTGTTTATGTTGATGATCTCATCATTAGTGGATCTTCTTCTGCGGCTATTGATCAGTTTGTGCACCTTTTAAATGTCGAATTCACGCTTCGGGACTTAGGTGCTTTTCATTATTTTCTTGTTATTGAACTTTTGCAACATGATAAATTGATTTTGCTCACTCGGTAGAAATATATTAGAGACTTACTTCATGGGAGCACAATGTCTAACGCTCACCCCATTGCTTCTCCGGCTGAACCAGGCTCTTGCCTCATTCAGTTTGGCCGAAGATTCGCTCACTGATCCATATGAGTACCGAAACATCGTTAGTGCTCTTCAATATGTTACCTTCACTCGTCCAGAGATAGCTTATGCGATAAACAGAGTCGGTCAAATCATGCATAACTCCTCTGAAATTCATTGGATAGCTATCAAACAAATCCTACACTATGTAAAAGGCACTATTTCTCATGGTCTTCGGTTTAAGCCTACTACGGACACTCGATTGGTTGCTTTCACTAATGTCGATTGGGCCTCTGACTTGGATGACTATCGCTCTCAACATGGCTTTGCTATTTGCTATGGTGGCAATCTCGTCAGTTGGTCCTCTAAGAAACAGAAAGTGGTTGCTCGTTGAAGTACGAAAGCAGAATATTGTGCTATCACATTCACTGCTGCTGAGCTCCTTTGGCTCCGTCAGCTCTTGGCCGAATTGCAAGCTCTAGTCAATGGCTCTCCTATTGTCCTTTGTGACAATCTCAATGCCACCTATATGTCTGCCAACCCTATTCTTCATCAACGTTCCAAGCACATTCGCATCAACTACTTCTTTGTTAGAATAGGTTGGGGTTGGAGACCTTATTGTTCGTCACATTCGTGCTTTGGATCATGTTGTAGATATCTTCACCAAGGCACTAAGCAGCGGTCAGTTCGCTACAATGCGTGTCAAGCTTCATGTGTGTACTCCCCTAAGAGTTTGCGGGGGAGTATTAGGACAAGAATTGGTTAATGGGTAGATTTTTTATATTGTGTGCTTTTATCTTTGGAAAATCCTTATTCTCCAAGTAATGTACTCCTATTGTCAATCAATGAAATTCAAGCTTTTCACATATCTTTACAATCTCTATAGAACGGAACACACATCGAACCAAATCAAGAAATAAAAATTTACAAATCGAAAGCCAGAGGAGGTCTCCTCGATTCAATCCACAAAAATCAATATGAACCGAGTCTTGAACAATTCTATCTCTACTCGAATAACAACCCTAATATTGTATAGATTGACCAAGTATAAATTACTTCTTTAATCAACCAAATTTTATCCAAAAAAAAAAAATGGGAGAGGTCTCCTGATTGGGAGGTTCTCGTCCAATTCACAAAATGGAAATGCAAATGGAACTGTTCATCTTGGGTGGGTGGTCCTCAAACGTCAACATGAATGACGAGAGTCCCCCTTTTTTAGTTCAAAGCTGGCTGGCATTGTCCCTTCGACTGGGCCCCATTTCCTTTTCCATCTGTCCTCCATTTTTTTCCCTAGGACTTTTATTGTTAGTTTATTTCTACATTCTATTTTTATTTTATCTTTCATTTACGAAAGATTTATTCATTGCATTTAAAATCTGGATTTGTGGATTTATAATTATATTGTATGATCTTTTAACGCACAAACAACAACAAAAAAAATTATAAAGATTTATTATTTACTTAATACTGTAATTATTTGCTATTTTAGTCGGTGTGATATTCCATAGATTTTTTTTTTTTTGGAAGCAGGATAAGAGTTAGGACAGACGCCGACGACCCGGCCTCTTTCCTAGAGCGTCCAAGCGGACGAGATGACATAAAACAGGATCATTGCTGAAGCTTTCCTCGGCAGGGACGCAGTAAGCCAGACGAGAAATCCTGTCAGCTACCGCGTTCGAATCCCTGAAAATGTGATGAAAAGCAACATGAGAGAAGGAGCGAAGAATTAAATCAGTATCAGCCATCAAAAGCTCTATATTCCACGGGCACGCCCAGTCACCCATGAGAGCTTTGATGACGACCAAACAGTCTCCTTCTATAAGGAGCATATGAATCCCTAGGCTTTTAGCTCTTTGCACTCCCATGTGTAATCCCATTGCCTCTGCATAGACAGCTGATCCGAAATTACAGTGACCCGATCCGAGAGAAACCATGTTCCCTAAGTGGTCTCTGATTGCATAACCGTAAGTTCCCATCATCGATGGACAGTAGGATCCGTCGAAATTTAACTTACAGTAGCCAGGAGGGGGCTTTTCCCAACACCCTTTTTTTTGTAGCCAAATTATTTGTCGTGGTTGTTTGGTTTATACGTTGGTAATTATGAATTTCATGATTTGGTCGAACGTTATTGGTTTCCACGTCTTTTCGTGCCTTCCAAGTTGCCTTAGTCAAACTACAAAATAAGGAAATTTCACTGTACGTAGCTGTTGAATTTTGATTGAAAACAAGTTAGTTCCTGAAAAACCACAAACCCCGCCAGGCAAAAGCCATATGAGTGAAGTCGTTTCTCCCTACCATTGAATAAATCTGGTTTAGAATGATGTCAGGTCTTGTCGTATGGTGAGTCGTTAAAAGATTTGGTAGCTATAGTTTTTGGTGTGAGAAGATAGCCATGGTCATAGGGCAACGTAGAAGCAAGTGACAAGCAGACTCTGTGCTGTCACCACAGAAATTACAGCCCGAGGGGATCGCTAAATGTGATCTCTGTAAACGGTCAGAAGTAGGAAGGCCATCACGCGCAATTTTCCAGAGGAAATGTTTGATTTTGTTGGGAATATCGAGCTTCCATATCCATTTGCATTCAAAGTTGGGTCACCAACGTGAAGGTGAATAATTTTTGTCGCTGATTTTGTCGAAAACCAGCCGTTTTTGCTGGGACCCCAGTAGAGTCTGTTAGAGAAGGTATTGGTCGGTAACCTCACATGAGTGATATTTGTAATGATAGTCGCACTCAGCTGACCATGTAAGTCATTATGCAGGGCATCCACGTCCCAGTTATTGTCATTTGTAATAAAGCGCGCTACAGACCAATTAGCCATGTTATCGTCGACGACCGAAGTCGCGGAGTCTAATAAAGGTGTGGTTAGGACCCAATTAATCTTCCAGAAATTAATACTTCGGCCATCGCCTACTGTCCAACGAAGTCCTTGTTTGAAGAGATGTCTGATCCCCGTTAGTTTAGACCATTGCCAAGAGGTGTTACCTTTTTTAACGTAATCCATAAGATTCGCACCTTTTAGATACTTTGCAGAAATAGCTCTAACCCAGATGTTATTTGGTTCAGCAATGATTTTCCACAGTAGCTTCATTTGTAATGCAGTGTTCATAGTTTCAGCTTTGTAAATTCCTAATCCTCCCTCGAGTGTATCTGAGCAAATTTTATCCCAACTGATTAAGTTAGTGGAATTTTGATTTTTGTTCCAAAAAAATTCCCTGTAAACTTTATCTAATTCATGTAAAATTGACGAAGGCAGTATGAAGGCTTGCATTATGAACAGAGGTTGAGCACTAAGATTGGACTTAATAAGCACCTTGCGACCCTCAGCAGACAGCGAAGATGCTTTCCATTTTGTGAGTTGTTGTTTTGCTTTTAGAATGATATCCGCAAATGTGTCTCGATTCACTCGGCCATTGATAATGGGACAACCCAGATATTTTTCAAGATTATTTGTTTGAGGGATTCCCAGTGTTGTTGAGATGCTGTGGATCTTGGCTGTTCCAGTGCCAGCCGAAACCTGGAAACTTGATTTCTGAAGATTAACCTTTTGACCAGAAATCAGACAGAACCGTTGTACCGTATTTGAAAGTGTGGTGCATGCTGATGCATTAGATTTTCCGAATAACATGATGACATCCGCGAAAGCTAGGAAGGGTACCCTAATACCCCCCTACCCAGCGTGAAGCCCAGGTTGTCTGAAATAGAAGCCTGGCGTTGTAATGTTCTTGCGAGGACCTCAGCCGTGAGGATAAAAAGGAAGGGTGACAGAGGGTCACCCTGTCTGAGTCCTCTTGTTGGAAGGAAAGGTGTGGATGGTTCATCGTTGATTAGGACAGAGTACGAAACAATTTGAACACACTCTTCAATCCAATGTATGAATTTTCTGTCAAAATCGAACTTCTGAAGAACAGTGAGAAGGAAAGGCCATTCGATTCTGTCATAAGCTTTTTCCATATCAAGTTTGATTGCCATGTAGCCACACTTGGCTTTACTAGTCCTGAATGAATGGAAGATTTCATGTGCTATCAGAATATTATCCTGAATGGCTCTGCCCTTTGTGAAAGCACTCTGTAGCGGGTGTATCAGTTTATCAAAAACTTTGGACAATCTATTGGTAAGAATTTTTGAGATAATCTTATAGATTGTAGAGCAAATGCTGATCGGTCTATAATGGTTGACCGTTTCCGGGTTATCCTTCTTTTGTATTAAGGTTATAAAGGTATGATTTATCTGACGAAGCATCTTCCCAGATAAAAAGAAAGACTTAACGGCTTTTATGATGGAGGGACCCACTATATCCCAGTATTCTTGATAGAAACCCGCTGGCATTCCATCTGGTCCTGGTGCTTTGTCAGCTTTAATAGAGAATAAAGCTGATTTTATTTCTGAGTTCGTCACTGCAAAAGTAAGACTCATATTATCAAGATCGAAAATTTCATTTGTAATTACCTCGAGATCATTTGTGAAGGATAAACTGTGTTTGTACGATGACTTAAATCTTGAGGAGAATTCGGTGACAAACTCATCCCTAATGAGGTTGTTGTCAGACAGGTGCAAACCCGAACTTGTAATTAAGTGTTTGATAGTCTTTTTTCCTCTTCTAGCCGAGGCTATACGATGGAAGTAGGCGGAGTTTGTGTCATTGAGTTTGACGTGTTTAAGTTTCGCTCGCTGGCTCCAGTAGCGACGTTGGAAGTCTAGCATTCGCTCGCGTTTGTTAAGCAATCTTTTGTGTTGTTCAAAATCACTGTTGTTGTGATTTGTTATGAGTATTTGTTGTAAACGTAGTAATTCTTCATCGGTCTGGTGAATCTGTTTGTGTATATTATTGAAGGTCTTTTTATGCCACTTCTTGGCCAATGTTTTTAGCATAGTTGTTTTCTTAACTAATTTGAAAATGTTTGATCCTGTCGGATTTAGTCGCCAAGCTTGAGAAACAATAGTCTTAAATGCAGGGAAAGTAGTCCATGCTAATACGAAACGAAAAGGTCTCTTGTGTATGTGAGTTTGGGATCGTAAGTCAATTGAGATCGGTGCATGGTCCGACGTTGTGAAGGGGTGAATTCTAACTCTTAACCCATCATATGCAGAGATGACCTCGTTTTGCGCTAGCAATCGGTCAAGCTTAGCATAGCTATTGTCCGGGGTACCAATTTTCTTTCTTTGCCAGGTGTAGTTACTACCATGCGTTGGAACATCATGTAACAGAAGATCGTTTTTGAGGTTTTGAATTCTTATGAATCGTCTCGGGTGAGGAATTATACCTCCAAGCTTATCATCAGGTATAACAATCTCCTTAAGGTCACCCAGTATGCAGAATGGGAATCTCAACGACAAGGAATACTGAATGACAATATCCCAGAATAGTGGTTTAGAGCCGTAATCTGGTGGAGCGTAAATCAAAAGGAATGAGATTGACTTGTTTCTGATGCAGTCATGGTAATCAATGTGGATAATCCTGTGCTGTACCGAAACTAAAGTTATTTCTCCTTCAGCCGGAGAAAGATCTTTCCATAAAAGACAGAGACCTCCTTTAAAACCAATAGCCGGATCGAAAGCAATGTTTGTGAACCCGCACTTTTTCCAAAAGTGATCTACTGGTGGTGTGTTCGATTTAGTTTCAAGAAGTACTAAGGTATTAATCTGGTTATTTTTGCATAATAATTCTGTATTTGTCCAAAAATTTCTTCTTTTAAAACCTCGACAGTTCCAAGAGGCTATATTCATTTGAAACAAGTTTTAATCTGTGATTGTATGAGATTTATTTGATGTACAGATTGTTCATCCTTACTATGTGTTAGAAAATCATGTGTTATCATGCATCTTGATCCCAACATAGGGTTGTATTCGGAATCAAAAAACGTAAGAGCAAAAACTGAATTATAGAGTTGCAAAGTTGTAATGCATAGGAGAGACCTAAGTGCAAGGTTTAGTAACCTGATATTGTAATCATCCATGTGTTGCTCAGAAGATAAATGTAAGGGTGAACTCATATTATAACTTTTAGTTAGATAATACAACCATTGAAAATTGTATTCCATTGAGCTAAACATACAAAGATAATGTAAATCGTGAAGATATGACATTTGTATATCTAGGTGACAGTCCTTGTTAGGTTGAGGCAATCCCTTAGGATCGTCATATGAGGCTTGTAGGCCTTTAGATATTGAGTGAGGTGGTACCAAGGAGTAATCACAGCACTGCAGGTTGCTAGGCCAACTTTGGAGCTTGTTGTAATTGAAGAGAGCCCATAAGATCCATGAGCAAGGGAGAAGGATGACTTGGTCCAGTAAACAGCATGATGCATCAGAGGAGCAAGCAATCCAAGCCAGCCACCTGCACAAATTCAACCACAGACAGCAGAGAGAGAAGCAGTAGCAATAGAGACTGAAATACATAATATCTAAATTAAACAAGTGTGTGTCTTGTGATCCATAGGGTGCAGCAACTGGGAGTCCAAATGTAGCAAGCAGGTAGCAACATGTGCCAAACCAAGTGCAGACGGACGACGACTCAGCCACCACAGCTGAGAGCTGATCAAAGTGATCCAAAGTGCAGAGAAGACACCTGCACACAAGTAGCAAACAACAGCAGGAGGAGATCTCATGGTGGAAAGAGAAATCAAACATAAAAGGAAGTAAGTAATAATTCATTAAGAACAGAATAGCAGTTAGCATAAACCAAATATAGGAGGGATTTAGAGCCCTCATAAACCTAGCACAACATACATGGTGGATCAAAAGGGCTCCACCAACCCGAGTGGCCGACGGGTAACGCTTAAGCAAAACATACTCCACCAACGGAGCTAAAGAAACATGTAAAACAAACCCAAAACCAGGACCACAAAACAGTCGATGCACAGAAAAGCAAGAGGAATGCAGAACAAGGAATTGAAAGTAAAAGAAGTAAACTTTGTAGAATTTCTTCCAGGTAGATCATAGAAACTAGAGATATTAAAATCGGAAGATAAAATTTGATAATAGTAAAAATATATATGAGATATCAGGAGGTGATTACCACAAAGTTTAAATTTGTAACCGATATAGTGTAATCCTATATTCATTTTGGTTAGATATTTAAACCATTCAGAGCACAAAAGCAGAAGCATAATTTGAATGATAAAGATATAGAGAATATTTGAAACTCCATAGTACATGGTTAATTGATAGTGAGCAAGCAAGGATTGACAGTCATAACAGTAAGCCTTTTTGGCCGAATTAATCATGTGATCTGTCGATCTAAGATATGCCAATAAGATGTTTTTAGAGATATGATTGGAAATGGTTTGTTCGGCCTCAATAGTTGCCTTGGCTTGTAAGCCGTCATTGTACATAAACCACATTTGTAACTTAGTGTAAGTCCAAACAGTACCTTTGGAATGGCCGAGAAGATTGTCGATCACCCATTGAAAGGTAGCACCAGCGAAACACCTACAGCAGAGACACAAAACAGAGCAGCCAAAAGACAAACTAAGGAACCAAATTACCAAAGAACACAAGCAGATGAGCAAAACAAAACAGAAAGAGATAGTAATGATCCCAATAGCATGATTATAAAAGCCCCAATTACAAATCGCACAACACCCAAACAATGGCCAGCACTGCCAACTTAGGGCCTCCATAAACGAAATTGAGGCAGACATAATCGAAAAGGAGAATTTTTTAGAAATTGGTATTGGATGTATACCAAGCAAGAGCGCAGTGATGTTGATAGAATAGGGGCGACAAACCCATACGCATATGTGAATATGATAAAATTTCGATTGCTGGTAGGCAATAGGGTCAGTTGGGTGAGATAAGGGAAGAAGACTTACAGGGGGAAGCTTCATATCAGACACTCGATAGTAATCCGGCTGAGTCGACAGGAGAGAGAAAACCCACCGACACCAAGGGAAGAAGTGATTCCGGCCGTCCGACCTCCACGAGGCCCCCCCTCGACTCTTATATGCTGGGAAACAGATCATCCTCACACTCCAAGTGGGTCGATTTCTCAGATCTGAGGGGCAATCGGGAGGCTCCACCTCCTTCTTACTGGCTCGGATCGAGCGATCTATAACCGGAGTTGAAGGGTGGTAGGTGAAGCGTAGACTCCAAAACAACACTAGGAGTGTGGGTGCTAGATCTGTAGCAATCGGGAGGCTCCACCTCCTTCTTACTGGCTCGGATCGAGCGATCTCCAACCGGAGTTGAAGGGCGGTAGGTGAAGCGTAGACTCCAAAACAACACTAGGAGTGTGGGTGCTAGATCTGTAGCAGAGAAGGGATAGCAGGGGGGGCTCGGGTCCTGGTGTAGGAAGGTAGGGACGATGGGCACAAAGCTTTCCTGGCGGCGGCGTTGGCTCACAACTGGGGGAGGAGAGATGCACGAGGGTTTCCTGGCGGCGGCCATATATTCCATAGATTTAACATTAAATAGATACAAAAACCAATTCACAATTTTTTTTATTTAAAAAATGAGCATTTTATAAACAAAAATAATTATTAAATAAACAACTATAACTAAATAATCAAGTACTCCGTAGCTTTTATGTTGGACGGCCATGATTGGGCTAAAGCCCATAGCCAGGTCACTCTAAAAGCCCTTTAAGGCCCATAAATTGTTCTTTGTGGGCGTTACATGATCCCAAAAATACTCGTCACTATTATCATAAATTCTCTCTCTTTTTTTTTTTGGTAAAGTTATCATAAATTCTCTTGAAAAGCCCAATACATTTTTATGGCCAGCCCAAATAAATAAAAAGGTCAAATTCCATAAAATCACTTCTTAAATACCCTATTTTGCACAAAACAATCTCTTAAATTCAAAGTTTCAGAAAACCACCCTTTAAGAGCTATGTGTTTGCAAAAGACCACTCATCCCCTTTTCACGTTAAGCTTAATGTTAAAAGTGCGAAATTACTATTTTATTTCTTCATCACTAACATCCTAATTCATCTCATGGCAAATCCCAAGTGTTTCATCATTAAATTAGTTGGTGTACAGTTGGACATCTTTGATTTAGTTGGTTCAAAGTTCTCCCAGGTATTCATCCTTCAGCTCTCCGTCCTTTCCTCAATTGAAAAATGAAAGTTGTTGGAGAGTAATCCCTTTTTACCCTTCAAATAAATTAAAATTACAAGGGCAAAATGATAATTTCACCCATGTAACAACAATCGTAACGATAAAGGTGGGATGTGTGGCTTTTTGCTTTAAAGGTTGGTTACCTGATATTTTTAATTTAAGGGGTGCTTTTGTGCAAAATGATGTAATTAGAGAGTGGTTTTATGAAATTTGGCCAAAAAAATCGATGATGGGGGTAAAGTGCAATTTAGGGATTGCTTGGGGGCTTAATTGCAATTAAAAGAAGTAATGGTAAGTGGGAGTGGGTCAGGGGGATTAGCTGTAAAGAGCGGTGGGGGACTGCGACTTCAGATAAGTGGAGAGTGGAGACAAATATTTTTGTGAGGCTGCACCACCATCTATATGTCTGTTCCTCATTCAACTTTTATATGCTGTAACATGTTAAAAAATGTAAGGAAAAATAAAATCTTAATTTTAGTGTATTGATCTTAAGGTCAGTATAGCGCAAATTTTTTTTTTTTAAAAAAAATTTACTATAATTAAATTGATTTACTTTGGTATATAAATTGGTGCAATTTTGGTTAAAAACTAGTGTAATCTCACATATTAATCGATGCACTATCCCTTTAAACTAGGTTTTTATTAGTTTGTTAATTAATTACTAATATATGCTGATAACAAATCTATGTAAGCCTAAGGCGATATTCAATATATGCCGATAGGATTTGCCAATCAGGTGGTTATGATTTCATATATACCAATAGGATTTGTTAATTAATTAATTTCAAATCAAATTAATATCCTTATAAACGATAGAGTGATTAATAGTTAATCAAGAGAAATAATCATATATACCGATAGGATAAATACAACTAATCATATATACCGATAGGATTTGCTGATCAGGTGGTTATGATTTGATTTTCATATATGCCGATAGTAATTAATTGCAAGTTGACGGATATAAAGGTAAGGCTCGGCTCCCATAGATTTCATTTTCAACCAAGCTACCCACATTGACAAATAATAAAGGTAAGACTCTCATAGAGAATAATAATAGAAAGCTTCAAAAAAGGTACGTTAGTATACAGATTAGTTTCGTTTTGATTGAATTCCTTAATCATGTTTTTTATTTAGTTTATTTGTTTGTGCGGATTAGTTTCGATCGTTATGGAGTTCATTCTGGATTTTAGTTTCGTTTTGATTGAATTAATTAATCACGTTTTTTATTTAGTTTATTTGTTTGTGTGGATTAGCATCAGATTCATTATGGAGTTCCTTCTGTATTTTATGCGTTTGAATTCATCTTTTTTTTTCCAGGCGATGAAAACATTGATGGTAGCACCCGACAATTTCATTACCTGGATGAGTTACTACCACAACAACAAAACACCTCAAAAATCCGATGGAATATTTAAATTGTAGCACCCGACATATAATTTATGATTATTTTTACATACATGCATTTGAGTACAAATATTAATCGACAATAGGATAAACTTTTGTCTCTAATTATAAATATTCAAATTTCTTTTTACCGTCAAGTATATAATAATTAACAATATTTAGATGTTGAAAGAGATAAACCAAACCCTTATTCCCAAAATAGACTCACCCACAACCATTAATCATTTCAGTCCAATTAGCCTTTGTAATACTATTTACAAAACTATAGCTAAAATTCTTGCAAACAGACTCAAAGCAATACTCCCTAGAATTATTAACCCATTATAAGGTGCTTTCATTGAAGGAAGATCCATCCAGGATAACACCCTCATCGCTCACGAGGTTTTTCATACATTCCACAAACAAAAAGGCAAGAAAGGATGGATAGCTTTGAAACTTGACATGGAAAAAGCATATGACAAAATCAATTGGAACTATATTGAAGCCATCCTCATGAAATTTGGCTTTCACAGTACTTGGATTAACTGGGTAATGAGATGTATCACGACCCCGACCCTTTCGGTTTTGGTGAATAATAGTCCTAGAAAGCAGTTCAAGCCCCAAAGAGGAATCCGTCAAGGCGACCCGCTAGCCCCTTATATTTTTGTGATTGTAATGGAAAACTTTGCTAGACAACTTATGGAAGAATCTAGAAGAGATGATGCTCTAATTGGAATTAAACTAACTACAAAAGGCACTCCAATTCCATTTCTCACTTTTGCAGATGACACCCTTATTTTTGCCCCGACTGCCCACAAGAGTCTACATACAATACAAAATATATTAAACAAATTCTCAAATCAATCAGGATTGGTTATTAACTATCAAAAAAGCTCATTGCAAGTTTCAAAGAATGTTAGTCCCAACTTGGCACGATCACTTTCGCAAGATATGAATATTCCAGTCTCAACTGGTATTGAAAAATACCTAGGCATTCCCATCATAAATGGAAGAGTCAAGAATTGTGTTTTTGAAAAGGCAGTCCAAAGCTTAAGAAAACAACTGTAAAAATGAAAGGCTTCAACATTATCACAGGCAGGGAGAGTTGTTCTAATTCGTGCAAATCTCAGTTCAAAAGTTAACTATTTAATGCAAAAAAATTTGCTACCAAAGGGCATCTTACAACAGATTGATCAGATCAACAAGAATTTCTTTTGGAATAAACTCAATTCAGAACAATACAACCCATTAATCGGCTGGAATGAAATCTGCAATGCTAAAGAGGAAGGTGATTTGGGGCTAAAGACAGCAGAAGCAACAAACATTAGCTTACAGCTAAAACTCTTATGGAAATTACTCACTAATCCATCCAACATACGAGTCAAAGTAATTCATGAAAAATACCTCCAAAATGAAACAATCTTCGAATTTAATAAACTTAATACTTCTTGGTAATTTGGAAGACTTCTCCATCTTAGGGAATTATTCAGCAAAGGACTCTTTTGGATTCTGGGGGATGGACATACCATTAATGTATGGTCGGACCACTGGGTTAACAATCTCCCGCTTAAAGAATACCAAGGAAATCACGATCCTAATCTAAAGGTGTCAAATTTATTTATCAACCAACGACAATGGAATATACCGCTTTTAAGACAAATGTTTCCTCCCCAGGTGGTAAATATCATTATTGAAATTCCAATTCCAACTTGGAATACACCGGATAGACTGATTTGGAGATTTACGACGAATGGTGAATTCACGACAAAGTCAACAGACAAGATCGGGAGCAATACTTCCTAATATTCAAATAATTATAAATGGATCTGGAAACTTAACTTACCTCCCAAAATTCAGATTTTCATCTGGAAGGTGATGGTAGAAGGATTACCAACCAAGGTAAGACTTAATAAGTATTTTAATAGAGTTCCATCTCAATGTGCACTATGTGAAGGTACTGACGAAGATATACACCATATTCTATTAGATTGCCCTGTATCAAAATCTATTATAACAACATACGAATACTTAACTGGTAAGTATTTTATTAATGTAAAAAAGGATCGATCAATCCAAGAAGACATCATGTCCATCAAGCATAATAATTCATATTTCGAAGAACTCTGTTTTAGTTGGCATGCAATTTGGGAATTGAGAAACAACATCATTTTTAGTAATCACAAGATGGATTCATATACTTCTATTAGTCATAGTATCAATCAGAAAATAAGGGACTGGAACCAAGCTAAAGGAAAAGAGGAAAAGATCGGTAGCAAAGACAAACGAAAGTTCTCTAGGTGGACTAGACCACCACATGCCATCTATAAAGTAATTGTAGATGGCTCAGTTTGGGCCCCTAATGATTGTCATTTCGGAGGCATCATTAGGGACAGTTCGGGTCGGGTGATCGACATTTTCCATCAGAAAGGAAGAGCGGGCTCTATACTTCAAACTGAAGTAGAGGCTTTCTGCCTGGGAGTGCAACGAGCTATCAACAAGGGAATAAGGAAGGTGATCATTGAAGGGGACAATTCTAAAGTTGTAACCGCGTTAAACGACAAAGTCAAAGTTGATTGGGAAATATACAGAACCATTGAGAAGATCAAAAAGCTGAGAGGACACTTTGAAGAAATTGAATTTCGACATTGCTACAGAGAGGCAAATGTAGCAGCTGATTATATCTCTAAAAATATAGATGGTTGTAATTTGTATAATCTCCCCTTGCATGGGAACCTTATTAACATCATCCTTAGGGATGATCAAGAATGATCACTGCTTTGGTAGGACATTCTATTCCTTGCCTACTGTAATAAAAAAAAACAATATTTAGATGTGAATAGTGGTATTTAGAGTTTAGAATTTATTTACAAAAAAAAAATATACATTTTTTTAATATTAAATATATTAATTAAAAAAACGCACAAAAGTGTGGGTACTTAACTAGACAACTAGTACTCCCTCCATTCGGCAAAACATGTCACTTTACTATTTACACACGCTTTTTTAGGGGATAAAAATATATAAAATATCTAGTTTTTTAATAATTTTTTTAACAATTTCATAGTTATTATTAATAAGTACAAACTTGTTAAAAAATTATAAAAATAAATATTTTATATAGTTTTTATCATTCTAAAAAAGCGTGCGTGAATAGTAAACGACATGTTTTGTCGAACGGTGGGAGTATATTCTAATTAAAAAAAACAGAATATAACAAAAAGAATATCGATGTTGTGATTAACTAGCTTAATGAGCATGATATGGTATACCAAATGAAGATATTAACTTATTAGTTAGATATCTATGAACTATGATCTTAAAATTTTTTAAAAAAATCTTGAAAGACACTTTAGTTGATAAGGATCTATTTGAAAATTGGATATTGTGTTTTCTTTAGATGATTGATAAAAGGTATTTTAGTTTATTATACGTACGATCAATTTTTGAGGTGTTAGTAAAATTCTTTTTGCCTAAAAAAGATTGTTGACACAGGCTTCCTGTGTCGGCAAAATAGACAGATATTTTGTCGATACGGGAAGTCGATGTCGGTAAAAAATTTTCTATTGTAAGTCGGGGAAACCGTTGGACATTTGGCAATAAAATCGTACGTATAGCAAGTTAAGGCATTTTTCATATACCTATTATTATAGAAAGTTGAGTAATGGAGAAATAAGTGATAGAAAATGACTAATTTACTTTAAACATGTGGATAAAGTCTATTCTACTTGTTATTGTTAGCAGGCAAAATAAAATCGAAATTGTTAGAAGGCAAAATAAAATCGTGTGTATAGCAAGTCTGAATCATTTCATGTTAATATTACGGAACCACTTATTCTTAAAATCTTGAACCATATGCCGTATAAGTTTTGAACCACATGTGTAAAAGTCTGAACTAATTCTTGTTAATATCTTGAACCACTTCTTGTTAATCATGAACCATGTATTGTAAAAGTGGTGAACCATATGTAATTTTACAATTAATTAAAAATAAATTAAAGGTTCATGTTAAAATTTCTATATTTATTTGTGAATTTTTGTTAATTAATTCACGTGGATATGTTGCTAATTAATTAGCATGAATATTGGGTGTATTATTAATTAATTAGTGTTCGTGTGTTGCTATTTAATTGAGGTGAGTATGTATTTTTTTTAATTAATTGGTAGGGGTATGTGTGCAAGCAGGGTTAATGGGTTATGCAAGTGGACGTGTTACTAATTAATTTGATGCGGATGTTGCTAACTAGTTGGAGACACGAATTTGTATTTAGTTTTGAAAACGTGAATTAATCAAATTCTTTTTTTTTTTTGTTTTCACCGGTACAACTGTTCTCATATAAAGTTTAGTATTTATTGACAATGTTACTTAGGCTCCAGAAATATGAGGATCGATTCTGTTTGTGCCCCTTGAAAACTTATTTATATATACTGTTACCACAATCTAAACGACATAGAAAACCTCAAGATGTAAAGAGCGTTTATTTTTATTTTATTTTTATTAGGAAAAAGGCCGACAAGTCGGCAGACGGAAAACCTTCATAAACAAACCAAATACAAGGATGGTGCAAAACACAAGTAAAAGCGTTCAACAAGCGAAACTAAACACAACTAAACCAAAAAGGATGAGGGCGTAGACGACGAGCGATGTCAAGCACTACCCAGAAGCAACACCGCAGACCAGCGGTACATCAGGAGTCACTTGTGGGCAGTGAAGACGAACCTCCAAGGAACCAGCCTTCCGAAAATAGGAGACGTCTCGATACACACTACCACGACCTCAACCTATCCCGACTCCGAACAACCAGAACCTCATCAACCGGAGAAGAAAATCCAGTCACGCCAAACGTAAAGCCTCACTCCACCTAAACCGAAAGCACCAAAGATCCAAGCGGGAATAATACAAACCCAACCGAGATTTATTTTATTTTATTTTTTATTATATATATAAATATATATATATATCAATTTAAATATATATATATAAATTCTACCCCAAATTACTATTATTTTTATTTTTTAAAACTTAAAAATGAGCAGACCCACTGAGAGCCACAGAAGCCCAAGGAGAAACAAATGAAAAATTGTCAGGCAGCCGAAGACTTAGAGCATCTTTAATTGTGGTATTTGAGTTGAGTATCATAGCTATTTTTTATAATAAAATACTATAAAATGTGGGAGAACCAATAAAGTGAGTATCTTACTATGATACTCACCTCACATAATTTTCTTGGTTTAACAAAAAAATCTGACATTTTTTTTGCTTTTCTTTTAAAAAATTAGCTATGGTACTTCAAGTACCATGGATAAAGATGGCCTTAGCCACACGAAGAAGGGACGACTGTAAAAAGGCCAAGCTTGTCTTGCAAGCATCAGAAAAGGTCGACGGAAAATCCGGGGAGAATCCCAGAAATCCAGGCCTGGCAAGATGCCCAAGGAAGCGGTGATCTCAACTAGGGGTGTGCATGATTCGGTCCAAACCGAATTTTTGGGCCGAACCAACACGAACCGAACCTAACCGAAGTTTTTCGGTTCGGCTTTCGGTTCGAGAATTTTCATTTTTCGGTTTCGGTTCGGTTTGTGTTCGGTTTCGGTTCGGTTTGTGTTAAACCGATTTTTTTAAAATATTCCAATATATATAAATATATTACTTTTTATACACTACATAAATTATATATATATATATGTATTTATACACTTTATAAAATATATATACACTATACAGTGTATATATACACTAATACACATATTGTCTTGTGTGTAGTGTGGACTGTGTATATATACACATATATAAAGTGTAGATACACACATATATACACTAATACATTTATTATTTTTTTGTTCGGTTTGTGTTAAATCGAATTTTTTTAAAAGATTTTTTTTTTAAATTTCTTTTTATGGAAATTCGGTTCAACTATGTTAAAACCGAACCGAACACAAACCGAACCGGCAAATAACCGAACCGAACCTAATGCTTTCGGTTCGGCTTTCGGTTTTGAAATTTTAAGATTTTCGGTTTCGGTTTGGTTCGGTTTGGCCCGGTTCGGTTCGGTTTTAGACCGATGCACAGCCCTAATCTCAACGGCGCCGAAGAGGAAGAAGGAGGACCGGAGGACGAAAAGGACCATCACACAATCACCATACCCCAACCAAGGCGTCGGAAAGGGGCAGACCGGGCAGAACCAGCCCCCACCAAGGAGAACACGGGGAGCCGGCACCGGGATTGGAAGCTGAGAGGCAGCGACGATGCCGAAGGAGCAAGAAACCGGCACAGGGGTTAGAACCCGCATCCACCAGACGGAGGACGGAGGGGTTTCAGGGGAAGGCGCTGAGGGTGGACCAACCGAAGAGGCAACGGAGACACCCCGCACCGTCGATTCGAGCCCAATCAGGGGAGGAGAATAGAGCAAATAAGCCAAGGAGGAGGATGACCCCCCTCCCCCACAAAAAAAAACCAAACTCATACCCCACCATGGCTCATGCTCAAGGTCGATCGGAGAATGCCCGAGGCCGGTGGCGGAAACAGAGGTTTCCAAACCAAACCCGAACCACTAGAATCCAGATTCCCACAAGGCCGAAGCCGGAGAGTTGAGGACACCCCTACAAAGAGAGCAGAGACTCGGAGGGAATGGGGGTGCGAGTCCCGTTATAAGGACGAAAAGGGATTTACGGATTTAGGTTGTAACCGAACACAAATCAAAGCAAAGTGGAAGAGCCACAGCAGTGCAAAGGCGGACTGGGCTCATTTGGGATGGCCGGAGCCGAGTTAGGTCGGCCGAAGTCGGATTTAGAACTCTTCTCTCTCTAGAAATCTAGAGAGAGAAGAGAGTGTTTTTAGGAGTTTTTGTAAAGAGCGTTTATGATTTATACAACGATCTCTTTAGGGTTCATGTTTTATTTTATTGAAACAATTACACAAGAGGACATGATTTCTACATGGAACAATTTATGAGTTCATGTCCAATGGTCCATACGTATACTATGCGTGTGCACAAAGCATCAATCATGGGTTTATCATTATAAACATATTAATTTTAGTTGTTTTTAATTTGTGGTCAACCAAAAATAAATCCAGTCGTTCCCAATTTAATCAACTAAAAAAATAATTTATTATAGCTGTTGAAAACCAATTTCAAATTTGATCATCTCCCTCCCAACTTTTCAATAGAGGTAAAACTGAATCACTCCAAATTTCAAATGTTGAGTTTTCTTTTCATAAAATTTCCGCCAAAAGATTTACCAAAGATCCCTCTGAAATTTAGTAGCTTTACCATTACAAGCAAAAAAAATATTTTGGCTATTTACAACTTTGGATTTTACCCTTAAAAATTCATTGGATTCCATTTGAATGTGGAATTTCTCTAGTAGTGATCTTATTACATTTATGATTCTATTCAAGAATTTTTTTAAAGTTGGGTACAAAAAATAAATGTCACAATCAAGTGTCTGATAGGACAAACAATATCACTAATTACGATAAGCCAAAAAAAAAGCCTCATATTAATAGATTTTTTACTCCATAAAAAGCAACCAAACAACACCTAACCCCAAACCCCTAACACAAACCCAACAACAAATTCTTGATGGGAAATAAGAGGAAAGGGCAAAAGGGCATATGAGTTAAATACCCTTAACACTTTAGGAACAAGACAATTTGGGAATTTGGCATTTGGCACTCTTAAAATTGATTGCTACCAACAACACATTTATCATAACCCTATTAGTAGTAATTAGTAAAATCAAATTAAACAAAAAATTAAAATAAAAAAAAAGCCCTAAAATTAAGCAGAAACAGAGCCATAAGATAGGGTCATCAACAACACTGCAGCTTGTTCTTCCTCCCCCAACTTCCTCAAGTACTTGTCCATTCTTGATCTTTGCATCAAAACCTCTTTCCCAATTGATAACAGCTTGTGATTCAAAGAGCTTTGGCTTGATGCTGTCTTCTTTGATTGTTTCTTATCATCTGATTTACTGATCCCCAAAATTGCCCTTCTCTTCTTCCTACTCCTGATCCCACAGGCATTGCACAAGGACTGTAACAAGAGATGAAAAAAAAATTCAGATCCAATTCAACACAGCAAATCACATAAACACACTGATTGATTTAACTGTTGGGAGGGATCAGATCAAGACCTTGGGGCCAGCTGGGCCACCTCTCCAGAGGGGGGTTTTGGAGGTGCCACAATCAGCACATGTCTTCTTAACTTGGCCATCTTCAGAGGATGAACCTTCTAGGGTTTTGCTATCCATCTCTTCAGACTCTGAAAGCTGCAAAAATTTAAGATCATTTAAACAGTCAGATCTTCAATCCCCAAATCAAAGAAATCAGTAAGATCAAACCCTAGAAAACAGAAAATGTGTGATCACTCACCTTCTCACTCAGATCCACCATTCCAGAGGAATATTCCCGAAGATCTGAGACCGACCCGGAAATTTAAACGGCTGAATCTGTATTGGGTGTGGCCGGATTTGTGTGTAAGTTGGAATCTCACACAACCCCTAAATCTCAAACACTCCCCCCACTGCAACTTAAAAATCCAAACAGAGAGGAGACCAGATCGAGCTAAGAATCAAACTCAGAACACAAATGATTGAGCGATTAGGCAATCAAATCACAGATAAGCTGATCACTGATCACTGATCACACACCCAAATCAACTCGGTAGAAAGAGAGGGAACTAAGCGGGTTGGTAGGGAGGGAAAAAAAATGGAGGATGAGAGAGAAACAGAGGAGGTGGGAAATTAGCTTAAGAATGAAAAAATTGAAACCGACATGGCAAATTTAAAGAGAGAGAGGGGGCACAGTCACTAGAGAGAGATGAATATCAGCTGCCGATTGGGAAAAAATAAAAATGGTGGCTTGAAAAAGAGGGCACTGAGGATTTGGGGAAAAAAAACCCTAGCGCGCGGGTGCGTGAAATGACGAAAGTGCCCCTGGTTGCTTACACCGCCAATCCGCCATACATTTTCGCTGCTGTGAGAGCGCCAGCGCCACTTTCTAGGCGTTTCTTTTTTTTTTAATTTTAAAAAAAAATTCAGGGGTATGAATTTAGGGTTTGGAGGGAGAGAGGGGTTTATTAACCCGCCAAATATTTAGCGGGTGGCGCGCTCTTTGGCCGCAATTTTTTTTTCAACGCCAACGCCTTGTTTGAAAAACAATTTACCAAAATCACCTATTGGTTATGGGTATTGTTATAAAAACTCTTGAAAGAATTAAAATTACACAAAATACCTCTCTAAAGGTGACAGACTGACTGACCTTCTTGAGACATATAATTGAACACGTCAACGATCAGGCCAGACACGTAGAAATAACGGGAATGTGGAAATATCAAAGAGATAAACTTGTCGCAAGGAGTTGTAAGTATTATCCTAGTGAATTTAGATAGAATAGAAAAATCCAAATAGTGTTCAGCTTTGTGCAATTTTATAGTTTAATGGAGATTTTTTGCAAAAATGTGTCCAAAGTTTAGACTATTTCAGGAATTTGCATTTTGATATCGTTTGGGAGGGAGGGATTGGAATCTTTTTGGATTTGTGGGAGTGTGATGTGTGAGCGCCAATGCAGCGGTTGAAATTGTTGTTCCCTTTAGAAAATTAATACTCCCTCCGTTCGGCAAAACTTGTCGTTTACTATTCACGCACGCTTTTTTAGAATGATAAAAACTATATAAAATATTCATTTTTTAAAAAAAAATTTTTAACATATTTGTACTTATTAATAATAACTACAAAATTGTTAAAAAAAATTATTTAAAAACCTAGATATTTTATATAGTTTTTATCTCCTAAAAAAGCGTGCATAAATAGTAAAACGTCAAGTTTTGCCGAACGGAGGGAGTAGTAATATAAGATGAGTACAGGTGGTGTAGTGTAGCAAGTACTAGTTGAGGACAGGTCACATGAAATGTGGAAACTTTTCTTTTCCCTATTAACAAATTGTTTGACCATTCTTAAATCCTTGGAACACTTTCTTTTTTTTGATCCGATTGGAACACTTTCTAACAAATCTATATACTCCGTATATATTAAAATTTTAAACCCATTACACTTGCGCGACAGTGTCACTATTTTAAGGAATTTTTTTTTTTCCAATTCTTCAATATAATATATATACATATCCTAAATATCTAAACATTCAATTTTTCAATATATATCTGACAGATCTGGGCTTCCGGTCTGGATCGGACCGGACCGAAGATTCCGGTCCGCTCCAAGACCGGTGGGTCGTAATCTCCAAGAATTTGGACCGCGGATCGGACCGAGACTGGAACTTATGGTCCCGGTCTTTCCGGTCCGCGAACCGTAAAGACCGGTTGGACCGGAACTTTACCCTACATTAAAATTTCTTAACCCTAGATTTAAAATTGGGATGAGATTTTTCAATTTTAGTCTAAAATATTTATGATTTCTCCAAATCTATACTAAAATCGATATTAATTTGTCAAAATATACACAAAAAACCTAGATCTAAAAGTGAAACGGAGAGAGAGGCACGCCTCACACACATTCACCTCTTCTTGTTTTTTTTAATGATAAGAAATCCGGTCCAATTCCGGTCCGATCCCGGGTTTGGACCGAAAACCGGAAATAAGAATTTCTTGGACCATGGACCGGACCGTAATATTCTGGTCCGATCCAAAGACCGTAATTCCCGGTCCGATTCCGGTCCGATCCAAATTTTGCCCAGCCCTAATATCTGTATCTATATATTAAACACATAACCTTACCACCACGTGTCGCCTCCTTATATAAATATATTTTAGCCATTTTTTTATATACATTTTTTCATCATGCTTAATTCAAAACATTTAATTAAAATTAGCCATAAGAATAAGAATTTAAATTTTTTTAAAAAAATTGATGAGTGACATCATCACATTAATTATAGTTTTTTTTCTTAACATATTCTACATTATAAATCAACAGGTTTAATTCAAAACATTAAATTAAGGAAAAATTACAGAAACCACCCTTTAAATATGAGTGTTTTCACTTAACCACCCCTTAAATTCAAAATTACAGAAAACCACTCTTTAAATGGTATTTGTTTACAACTCACCACCCATTCAACTATTTTCGTTCCTTTATCATTAAATATATTATATTTTAATATTTTTAAACTCAAATTTGATTTTAAATATATTCAAATTTTGAATTTAAGGGCTCAATTATATTTTAGGGATCATTGTATTTAATTTTAAAAATAATAATCAATAAAGCCTAGAATTATTATCTTAATTTATGTTTGAAAATGTTTATAAATTTTTAAAACATTATGTACATTACTCTTATTTAAAATATAAATAAATAAGAGTAATTTCCATAATATTTTAAAATTTTATAAACATTTTCAACCATATATTAAGATAATAATTCTTGGCTATATTTATTATTATTTTTTTAAAATAAATAAAATAATCTCTAAAATATGATCGAGCCCTTAAATTCAAAATATGAATATATTTACAATTAAATTTGAGTTTAAAATATTAAAATATAATATATTTATTGATAAATTAAAGAAAATAGTTGAATGAGTGGTGAGTTGTAAACAAATACCATTTAAAGGGTGATTTTCTGTAATTTTAAATTTAAGGGGTGGTTAAGTGAAAACACCCATATTTAAATGGTGGTTTTCTGTAATTTTGCCTTAAATTAATATATAATTTATACATATATGTAAATCTTTATATACTATATTTAATTAAAAGCATGAAAATATGACATGTTATATACTCTCTTAAATATTGTTACAATGATATTAATTTTTTTTTGTTTCCAATTAGATTATTTTAAAATATCTATATCTATAACTATATAGACAGAACAATTTAAAATCATCACATTAATTGTAAGTTTTTTAACCAATCAAATTATACCTTTCTAATCTTATACTCCCTCCGTTAATTAAAAAATTTAATATTCATGCACGCTTTTTGAGGTGTTAAAAACTATATAAAATATTAAATTTTTTAATATATTTTTTTAATAATTTCATACTTGTTACTATTAAGTATGAATTTATAAAAACAAATTTTAAAAAAAGTTAATATTTCATATAGTTTTTATCATTTTAAAAAAACGTGCATGAATAGTAAACGACAAGTTTTAACTAACAAAATTCTATTAATATTTTATTTTGTCTTATTATACTATTTTGTTTAAAAACTCGCAGTGGCGTAGAGACTGAACTTGGTTACTCTTTTAGGGGCTCGTCAAGAGGTGAAAAACTGGCCAAAAGGTATAGGCAAGTTGTCTCTAAATACTCTTGAAATCCACTTTTGAAAACAACAAAATTATTATACTGATTGTTGTGCTAAACCCATCCCAAATCATGTAATCATTTGTAAATACAAATATCCATCTCTTAAGAATCCATACAACACCCACCTACTTCAAATGTAGAGCAATCGAATTAAGTTAATAAAAATAAGTTAAAGAAAATCGTTTGTAACAAATCTCCAAGTTTTGTCCAAAACAAAAACACAATCAGATTCACCAAATTCTTCTACTTGTTTCAGTAATTTCACAAGTAAATTGATGACAGATGACAGATGACAATGGCAGTTTATACAATAAAATTCCACAACATAGAAATCCTCACCACTTGGCCACAATAGACACAGAAGAAGAAAATTACATAATACCCCAAAAATAACTCTTTTTCCCTCCTTTTGCTTGAAATATACTGAGTTCTACAAAAGCTAATTGAAAGATTTAGACTTGGACTCGACAATACCGATACAACCGAGATTCAATAACGAGGGGGCAAAAAGACTATAGAATACAAGGACCAAAAGAACCAACCAGAATGAACGCATCAAACAATATTCTGCACTCAAAACCCATCACCAGCTACATACCCGCAACCCTGACTGAAAACTCGTGACCGTAGCATTACTTACCCATCCAGTGTTAGTTATGTAGACGCCGAGGACTCTGGGCAAAACGACAACTTAGCGTAGATCGTTTTGCCATCACTGGAACCGCGAGCTTCCTCATTTTATTCAACCACTCTATGGTTTGACTGACCGACTCCACCTCAATGACCATGTAGAAGACACTGGACCAGACTAAGACACTTGAGGTGATCGAACTGACCTGACCTGACCTGACTTGACCTGACCTCGGACTGGACTTGACCTGAGCCTGACCATACCAAAACCCATGCATGCCCTCCAACCTCTTGCCAATCCTATCGCATATCTGCTGAGAAGAAAACCGATTCTTAAGCTAAGGAATAATCCTCACAGATTAGTATGAGGCCTTGACTTTTTTTTAAGGGTCGCTCGCAGCTGAGGGCATTTTAGAATTAGGATACAAACTACAATACACTAAATTGCAGGATGCATACCTTTCAACTGAAGTTGAATCCTCCAGATGGAACTGAAACCTGACTTCCCCCAAAGTTGAACCCGGGTTGAGAGCCATCACCAGTGGGCGCCGTCTCTTGGGCCTCTTCCTCATCTTCTAGCCAGTACGACTCCAGAATCTTCACAGCCTTCTCGTATATCTCATTGTTGTCGTGGCCTTGAAGACTTTCAATCTTCTCTAGCCCATCTGCTTCATCAACCAACTGAGCGTAATAATTGAGATCCCCAGTGTTACCCAGACTTTTCTCAGCCTCGCCAACTTTCAAGATATTCTCCAATCCTTCCATACAGACAGTGATTATCCTTGGATCAGAGCATACAAGGAGATCACACAAAGGTTTTATACATCCCTGGCTAACCAAGAACCTGTGATATAGAAAAGCTTATTGTGATTGTGCAGTTGAGAAAAGCCATGACATGGAAAGATTTGAAAGAAAAGAGCTCGTACTTGATTTGGTCAGGAGTACCGCCAGAAGTAGCATTAGATATTGCCCATGCAGCCTCTTTCTTGATCTCAAACTCGGCAGTTTGGAGAAGATTCACAAGAGGGGCAATTAAACCAGCTTCAATAACAGCCTTGAATATTTCAAGATTCAGCAATCGGTTAGCATGAAATTTTAATGGCAAATCATAGTAATTTCAATGAATATTACAGAGCAGATTTGCTGCATATGAAGAACTGAAGAAGCGGAGGAGAATAAAGGCAGAATCAGAAATATAGGATATTAACCATACAAATGTGAATTTCATTATCTAAGTACCTGAATTTGCTCTTTGTTACCAGCAGTAATGTTCGAAATGGTCCAGCAAGCTTCTTTCTTTATACTCTTCTTGTGATTGTGGGACAAGAGGCCCAGAAGGCATGGTAGTACACCAGCATGAATAACACACTGCAAACAAAAGTTGGCACAATAACTCAATAAGATGTACCAAATCTGCGTTGCAAAACTCATCTAACAGTTGTACAACAAATGGAACAAACACGAATTCATGTTCGATGAACATCAAACCCACAACATGAATTTTCCCATAATTGGTAATTTTTAAAAATCTTCGAAGTTCTTTAAATTTAGGAAGGGGCAAACGAGACCTCCCCAGCTGATTTAAGCTGCTGACGAGTTGTCATGCTCTATAGAAACATCCGAAAAATTCCCAAATCAAGGTGTTAAGCTCCTTTCACTATTTGCACTAAACAATTCACAGACTTGTTCTCCCAAATTTCCAAAAAGAAATAAAGGTTATGATGGAAGTGGAGTGTCAACTGGGCAACAAAAGGAACCATTATTTCCCAACCTAGCTTGAAAAGGTTGGTTTACATTTCTGGAAGGATAAGATCTTAAAATCCAAATAAAGGTTGCAAGAAGCGATTTCAACAAGCAATTGTGTGCACAGTCTAGGAAACTTCTATTTTCCACTTCTGATTTTGCCTCTACCACTTTCTTCCCAAAGGTATATAACCTGATACTTGTAATACTCTATTATTTCCCAACCTAGCAACTACTACGAGTCTGTTATAGACAAAAGAAAAAAAAAGTATGTATGACAGTTTATACTTCACCAGGGCACATTATCATTTCAGAAAAATATCCCCAAATTCCTCTTCTGCAACCTTAAGAAAAAAGGTTGCATATCTCATGCAGTATGAGTACACTATCTATTTCAAGGTCGGAATGCTATAATTCAAAAGTAAATTTGGTCAACAGAAATAATAGCATAAAAAATTTCATATTTAAAGGCCTCTAAGGCGTAATAGATCACCAAGTTGGCATGATAGAAGTATATCCAACTTCCTACCTGAGTCTGCATATCATCGCCCGTAACAATATTGCCAACAGTACGAAGGGCAGGAATGAGCACTGCAGTAGAAGGATGCCTGCACCAAAGGTATTCAGAAATCTGGTTATCAGATGCTCAAACACAGAAAAGCCAATCGGCAAAGAGACCAAAATTGCTTACGCACATGAGAAGTTCGATGAGCCGTGGGCAGACACCTGCATCAATCACAGCTTGGATTTTGTCATTTGTGCCATCAGAAAGATATGAAAGGGCCCAGCAGGCATCAGTCAATACTTCTTCATCATTTGAATGGACAAGACGCTCAAGTGCAGGTAGTGCTGGCTTCACCTGCCAATCATATCAAAAGTGTTATTCGAAGATCACAGAGATTGGTTTCCCCACATCCCCCCCCCCCCCCCAAAAAAAAAAAGGGAAAACCGTGGATGGAGATGAAAACCAGGTCAAATTTTGGTTGTGGCTTTCCTCTGCAGAAATTCGATAAAGTCCATGTAGCATTCCTCAGCATTGAAAGCTTAGAATGCTCATTCAACTGTAGCAGCAAAGGAATTAATGCACCACAGTCTAAGACCAGGTCCCGGCACTTTGGAGAGTCACCTGCAACATTTCCTAGCGCCCAAACAGCCTGTGCTTGCAAGTGGGAAGAAAAAACATATTTAAACAATGAAAAGAAAGCTACTGGTTTAGAAAGGATACAATAAAATCCACAAGGATGATCAGTTCAAATCAACTATACCTGCTCACGAACATCATCACTAGGAGAACCAAGAAGCTTCACAAAAATTGGAACTGCCCCGTGATCTATTACCACCTTAGTATTCTCAGAGGTCCCAGATGCAATATTAGTCAGTGCCCAAGCTGCCTCAAACTACAAGACAAATCCAATATCATTTAATAAATTAAAAAACAACCAAAAACAAGGTTTCACAGACGTTTCCAGAATCATACTGAGAGTTCAAACCTGCAGCTGCGGAAAGTCCTCCCTTTGGAGAAATTCGACAAAACGAGGCACAACACCTGATTGGATGACTTCCTCAATCGGAGGACTTCTTTCTGCAATTATTCGAGAGGACACCAAAATGAAATGTAAGAAACAAAAGCATAAACGCTTACAAAAGAATTTAATCTGATCATGTAAATACCAATTGATAGGAGCTTTCGAAACTGCATGGTTGCCTCGAGTTGCAATTGTCCGTTGTCAGAGTTAACTCCAGAAATCAATTGAGGAAGAGTCTCCAACTGAAAACAAACCCCGATTAACATAATTCAGACCCCGAAAACACATCACAACATTCCAGATCAGGCCCAAACACTGCTATGGCGTCAAACTCAGCAGATATTTCACTTAGATTAAGACTCAAACCACTTCAATTCGACGAATCACAAAACGCAAAAGCAGTATAAGCAATTAATCATAAGCTATGACCGATTCAACTACAAACTTCCTGATACAATCCAAGTCAAACTAAGAGGCAAAGGCAGAAGAAAAACACGAGGTAAAGCGAAGAGTTGGAAGACTTCACCCTCTTCTCGACGGTAGCAGTTTGGAGAGGAGCAGTGGCCTGTTGAGCTTGAAAGCCTTCACGGCGCTTCTTCTGCAAGCTCTCCTCCCTCTTGCTCTTGCGGATCTCCACCATGTTATCCTCCCTGCGACGGCGGCCCTCATCGGCATCGACGGCGACCTTGTACCGGTTGCGGCGAACCTCCGTCCGTGCGTTCGGCCTCAACGACATAGCTACTCAATCAATCGGGAAAACCCTAGGAATCTGATCAGAAAGAAGCAAAGGAAAAACGGGAGAAATTGATGGATTACTGTGCGAGCGGATGAAGAGGGAGAATGAAACCCTAGCAAGCGTAGAAGGTAAAGGAAACTGACCGATATAAGAGAGAAGTGAGAAACAGCACATCGCAAGGGTTGCGGGTGCGGGAGGGGATTTTATACGGTGGATTAGACTGCGAAAAGGACTTACTCGTAATTTTATTTTATCTTTAACAAGTGTATATAATTTCTGAAATATTGATCAAACATTATTTTATCTTATAGATGAATACTCCGTATTAATTACCCGACACTCTTAGTGGCATTTGGCGTCGTTTCTTAGTCTATATTGTCCCCAGCGTGTTAGAGTTAGGTTGTTTAGCTTGTCCTGAGTCTCTGAGCTCACCGCCTTTGTATTGCACCTTTTCTTTTATGATTGTAGGTTCGACGGTTCGTCATTTGCTGACTCGTCGGGCATTCGATGATTGGGTTAGCATGAGCTCGTATCTTTACGTAATAAAAATAAAAGAATAATAATTTTTATTATTAAGTAAAGATTGGAGATCAGACAAGCCTGATTATCGAGAGGCAAATGAGTCGGCAAACAGAAACCGTCTAAACATATAGAAAATAGGTGTAACGAAACAAGCATAAACAAACTCTACAACAAGATGACCTAAGCAGATCTACTCCCAATAAGTAGAGGGCGTCGGTGAAGAACGAAGTCAAGTACCACTAAACAGTAGAACCACGAGCCAGTTGTACAGCGGAAAACTATCTCCTGTGGGTAGTGCAAACGAAACTCCAAGGAATCTCCTTCTCGAATACGGAGTCATCCTAAAAGCACCACCACAACCCCAGCCAAACCCGACTTCAGACTCCACACCCCCAACTAAGCAGAAGAACTCCTAGAAACGCCGAAAATAGAGCCACACACCGCTCGTGCATGCAAAAACATCAATAAGATTCAGCCAACCAGAATTTAATCAAGCCCTTTCGGAATTTAATTCAAGCTCTTTCAAGCTGGATTTCAAATATATATATATAATTTGTCCAAAGTTTTTATTTTATTTTTATTATAATTTATTTGTATTTTATTTAAAATTTTCACAAATAAAATACAAATTTCCTTTGAGCCGAAATCCTTAAGCCCAAAAGAGCAAAATTTTGGGCCCAAATCAATAAAGGTACATCAATCTTGTAGCCAACCTTCGCTTGCAAATAATTTTTTTTTCTTCATGGGCCGCCTTAGGATTTTTCGAACCAAGATTTGCTTTTATTAGAGCCCTTTCAGGATTTTGGTCCAACCCTTTTGGGACATTGGTTTCAACCCTTTTGAATAGATTTACTCAAAGAATATATAAAAATATATATTCTACAAATTATATAAATATATAATTAAACAAAAAAGGCAAATTCGTTTTTTCTTTTTTTTTTTCAATTTTTTTTGTTGCAATACTTGACGTGCAAGGCCAAAAAAATAACTTGCACACTAGACCGGACAACAGAGAGAGGATGAAGGACGACACCTTTGTCGCCCAAGCGACCCACCAGTGGAGCACCGACGACACAAAAGAGGGTCAACCCACACTAAACCAGAGGGAGGACGATGGCCTTCGTGGATATAATCGAGAGGACGACCCTGAAATCAACGAGGAAACCCAAAATCGATGAGGACTGAGAAGGGGAGAAACTAGGGACGGTGACCGGTGTGAGCGAGTCCGCCAGAGGAGTCACGCGTCGGACGGGCATAAGCCCACCAAAAACGAGCCCCAGACCAGGGCGACACCGACGATTCCATCGAGAGCGGGTCCCAGAGGGGGTCATTTTAGGGCTTAGGGTTAGATGGTGATTGCAGAACAGACAAAACAACAAAGAGCCCAATCGCAGATGGACGGATACGAGCCAACCACGCCAACACAATACCAAAGAGCGGGCAAATTGCACAGAAGAACAAATCGAAGATCAGAATCCCAACCCGAGAAAGAAGAAGGGGGGATGGGATTGTCGAACCAAGGCAAGAAATTAGCCTTGCAGCAAACCAAAAGAGGGGATTCAAGGCGCAAAAAAAAGGCCAAAATCAAAGCAAGAAACGAGCGCAAAAGAGGAATAGTTGACCAATCAAAGATTTTTGGCCATAATTTAGGGATTTGAAGAGTTGTGTGAAAGAGATATTGGGGTTTTGTCCTTTGGAGGTGGTAGATGGGTTTTGGGCCCTTCCCTCTCTTTAGAATTCTAGAGAGAGGTCGAAGAGTTTCCAATTAATTTAAAAACAAAACTAATTATCCAAGTGAGGAATGGGAGCTAAAAAAAACTCTCTCCTCTTCCTAGTTTTTCTTGAGAGAGAGTCATAATCTCGGCTTCGAACGCCTTACTCCGGCTTCGGTCGCCCTAACGCGGCTCTGACCGCCTCTACTCAGCCCTGGCCTCCTTCATGTCGTTGCAGCTCCGTCAACTTGTTGTTCCGGCGTGGCTCTTGTTGTGGGCGGTGTCCATTTACAACCCTAAATCTGTTTTTTCCCTTTCGATTTTTGTCTGAGTCCAAAATTGTTTTGAGGCTTTGGTTATCTCATGGTTTCTTTCTCCATTTCTACAATCTAACTGGTGTTTCTCAAGCTAATGAATCTCTGATTTCATTTTTGTGGTTCATTTGCTTGCTTGGTTCTACTGTCTTCAATGGAGGCTTTCAAGCCTTTGCTCAGCTGCGTCCCCTTTCGTATTCAATGGCGGTTTCCCTTTCGCCCTTGGTGCATCCCTCTATCTCCGATTGTCTTCTCGACGACGGTTCAGGATCCTGGCCTAGTTCTATGCCATGACTAGTAAAACCTCAAATCTGCAACCCTCCTTTCAATCCCGACATGGCGCTTCTCCTCATCGAGCTGCTTGGCTCGTCTCTGATCGAATTCTCCATTCTGGCTCCACCTTGGTGTCTCCCCCTTGGGGGTTGTTTTCACCATTGTCAGTGTTGGCTTCTCCGTGACCGTGTAAGATTTGGCTTTGGGCCTAAGTTTGGGTCTTGGGCTCAAGACTGCCCAATATTTTGTGCTTTGTGCCCAAGTTTTTATCTTCGGCCCGAGGCAGCCCGAAATGGAAAATTTTTTTTGCCAAAAATCCCAAAGGGCTTGGAAAATAATCCTAATATTAATAGCAATAATAATCTCTCGCCGGGTGTTCAGCTTGGTCCCATGCCTTTTGCACACAAATTTTCGTCTGATGTTCGTTCCCCTTATTGCCCCATATTTATTCCCTCTTTTGGCATCGAGTCATTGCTTTGGTGTGGTAGCATTTAGTTTTGATTTGGGTTGCAGTATCGAGCGTCCTATATGATCAAGAAGATCGTGACTATATTCATGGTCTTCAAAGATCCCTTATATAGGCAGGGGCAACGTCAATGATCCGCACTTCCCCAGGTTCGCCCTTTCTGATGGTAGGTTAGTATTCTTTGTCTTCTTGACGATTGTTTTGGGTTTCAATTCTATATATTTTAGGGATTGAGTCGAAAACCAAGAAGGAATCACACTTGGGAACATATTCAATCACGATCGGCCTACCGAAAGGTGAGATTTATTTATTTTAATTTCTCGATTTTGTACATTTTTTTAATCTTCTTTCCCTCAAAGCAATTCAATTGACGATTACCCCTAAACAATTGAAGAGGCCACCTTTTGTGAATACCAGGTATTCCAACTATGGGTGGGCGCGGGACGGGACGGGACGGAGGTCGTCCGCGTCCCGTCCCGCGTATTTTTTGCGGGACGGGACCGGGATGGGATTTACTTTTTTTTTTAAATCCTGCACGAGCCTTGTCCTTCACGGGACGGGACGAGACCGGGACGGGCCTTGCCCTTCAAATAAAAAAGTTTATAAAAAATAAAAAATTTTGCTTTATAATTTACAATTTTCAAAGACATAACGAATATAAATTTATAATTTTTTTATATTTTACGGGTTCTCCTATATATATATACACATATAATATACTACTTGTGTGCGTATATAAGATTATAGTGTGTATATACTCACAGTGTGTATATATATCTACACACTACTATATACTATATATATATATATAGTATGTAAATTACAGTGTTTATATATATAACAGATATTATATATATAGTGTAGATCATATATACTCAAGCCTTAACGTGTATCATGTACACAAATCCTAATCGTTGATTGAGTGCAATCTAAAGGCTGAGATTAATCGATAATTTTGATTAATTAAAAATAGAAAATGGGAAATAAAACACCCACGTTCGGGCTTTGATGCGCGTGAGGCAATTGTGCAAGGAAGAGAGATCGAGAGAAGAGGATTTCAAAGGCCGCATCAACTGCGAAGGCGGCGAGAGCCCGTCGATGGCTGCCGACGAAGGCGATGGCGGAGCGGAGCGGGCAATGCGAAGGAACTGACCGAACCTCCGACGATGGCGATGGTGGAGCGGCGGCGACGATCAGGCCGAACCTCTGGCCATGGCGGATTTACGGAGAATTTGTAGTGGCGAGCGGCGAGGGCGACTTCCTGGTGGCGGATTTGCAGGGGATTTGGAGTGGGCAAACCTCGAATCGAACTGGCGAGCGGCGATTTGAAGCCATGGGCAAGCCTAATTGAATTGGCGAGCGGCGAGGAGGCCGAATCGAACTGGTGACTTGGGACTCCGGCGACTCACGAATTTCCGGTGGAGGATCGAGAAGCGCTTCGCAGACCCTGCTTCAACCGAAGCTTTCCAATTCATCAATGGGTAAGTTTTTGTCATTGCAATTTGGTTATTTGTTAGATTGTGAAGGAATTTGGGGGTTTTTCCAATTCATCAATGGAGAGTTGAATCTGATGAACGAATTTGGGGTGTTTTGTGTGTTGGTGGTGAAATGGTTAGGATGATTATTTGTTAGATATGTGGAGTATTGGATGAATTTTAACGGATTTTTTTGCGAAATTGAGTGACATGAGAGGTCGATTGTGTGTATGTGAATCGAGGGTTAATAGGGGGGAAAACCGTATTATGCATAAGTATGTGTCATTGCAATGTTAATACATGGCTGCAAACGAATATTTGATCGATATCATCGTATAATCAAGCGATACCATCGAATAATCTAGTGATACCATCGAATAACCCGCATTTTACTTGTATGTTCAATTGACACATCTAGGAAAGTGTGATTTGTTTAAGTAATGACCATAGTGAGTACACGAAGAATACATGGCTAAAAACGAATATTCGATCGATATTATCGAATAATCAAGCGATACCATTGAATAATCTAGTGATATCATCGAATAACCCGCATTTTAATAGAATAATCTAGCGATACAATATAATAATCTACTTATACCATCGAATAATCTAGTGATGCAATAGAATAATTATGTGATACCATCGAATAATCTAGTGGACAACATTATGGTTTCTAACAATAACAAAAAAAAACCCTACAAATCAGGCCCCATAAATCCAAACAAACCAAAATTCAAACCGGACCATTTGGAATCACAACACACCAGTGGTTTCACGCGCCCAGATTTGCAAGTTAGCAAAATTAATTTGTGGGGCCCACCGTTTATAAAGAAAAAAAAAAAGAAAAAATGCCTAATAATCACAACCATCCATTTCAATCAATCAACGCCCCAGATTTGTGTACATGATACACGTTAAGGGCTGAGTACACCGAAACTAACCTATATATATATATATAGGACGGGATGGGATTTGGACGGGTCCTCCCGCGTCCCGTCCCGCGTAATTTTTACGGGACAGGACCGGGACGAGATTCACTATTTTTTTTCAAAATCCCACCGGGACCGGGACGGGACCGGGATTTGCGGGATTGGTGTCCACCCTTAATTCCAACCTTTGGGTAGTGGGCAGCACATATTTTAATGGAAATGGCTCTTATAGAGCAGGTTTGCTATGTGTGTGAACTAATACCATTGTGAAACATCCATAGAATTCAACTGGAACAACCTGTCTGTACTTACATCTTCACTGAGCCCATTTCGTATTTTGATATCTATGTTGCTACTTCGGTTTAATGGCTTTCATTGTTTGTTCTGCTATGAGGATAATTACTATATTATCTGCTACTTTACAAACTACTAGTGGACTATCCAGTGCTACACACGAGATTATCGACTTTTGCATCAATGAATATATACATTCATATATTAATTCAAATAAAACTAAATCAAAATTAAAAATTAATTAAATAGAAACTCGGTCTAATCTATTTGATTTTTTTAGACCTTTTCATTTCATATTTTAGTTATTCCTTAAATTAAGTATATAAGGTTTTAATTTTCCATTTAGATTATACTAAAACTATTTTAGTTTTATTTTTCTATACACTATTTTTTTCTTGTCGGAAACTGAAATTATGGTAGAGCATGCATCTTATACGGAGTACTTATTTATCCATAAATGAAAATTTTATAGCATTAGATGTTTTAAAATATATTATTGTATATAATAAATTATTTTTTATATATAGGGTCTATTTTTGGTAATTTACAATTTAAAAATATTTGGCGAAGCTTATGAATTTAATTTAATTTGCTGTTTTCATTGTATATTGTGTCTACTCAAGTGTTGATTTTTTTAATCAAATACTAAAGTGCATGTTGATTGAAAAAAGATAATTGGTTTTCTACTTTCAAAATATTACACAAATAATTGATTAAAAATTTTACTTCACTACCATGTTTCCTACTAATATTTTATAAAATTTTAAATTTAAATTTATGATGAATTTATATATAATTATACTAAAAACATTTTTTTAGAAATAGTAACAAAATTTTTTGTTTACATTAATTATACATTTTATCTTCTTTGAATGTGTACTAATACTTATAAAAAGTTAAATTTACTAAAGTAATTAAAATAAAATTGATGATTACTTGGCTCTCTACTTTTCAAATATTATAGAAATAATTGATTAGATAAAATAAAATTAGTCTCTTTGATTATTTATTTTCTTTGTAGTCTCTTTAATTTCTTATTAAGATGATTTATTTCCTTTTTAAAATCTTCAATATTTCTCATTTATTCCACCTCATTTATGGCAAAAAAGCTTCTTTTACTAAAGAGAAAGATTCTCACCTTTATTATTCTTCTTGATTCATATCTAGGAACGAAAAATGGAGTTGCACCGTGCGATTAAAAACATGTGACAAGGTGGAAGTGCAAATGGCATTCTTCAGGTGAGAATATTGAATCATGATTTTTGAAGACCAATGGCAATGGTTCTGTGTGAAAACTTGCTTCCTTGAGATTGATGACTTGCTCTGTGTAGGTATGTACTGATCGTATACTGTAAGTTGACGATTGTTTTGGGTTTGAATTCTATATTTTTGGGGATTGAATGTCGAATCTTTCTGGTTTAAAATTTTGATTTTAAGGATTAAGATCAATCAACTATGTTGTATTCAATTTGGTAGTGTTGACTTTTGATTGTCAGGTTCTTAGGTTTAAATTTTTAATTCATAATTTTCAAGTTTTCACTTTTCTGTTTGAATTTCATATCTATAGCTCCAATTGTTTCATGCCCAAATTTCAATTATGTTATGAAGGAGTGGCGTTTGATTTTCAACTTGATTCTTTGGTTCAGTTATGTTATGTTATGAATTAAGTTAAAAAATGAATTAAGTTAAGTTATGTTATGTAACATTCTCATATGTGGCTGCACATTAGGCTGGAGATTATAAAAATCAATTTAAAATTTGGGCATGAAACAATTGGAGCTATATAAAAATCAATTTGAAATTGTTTCTTGCATATTCGCTAAATATATCAATGTATAATTTCCAAAATTCTTGCATATTTAAATATACACACTTTCCATTTCCCATATATATATATATATATATATATATATATATATATATATATATATATATATATATATATATATATATATAGATATATATATATCAATATCTACTTTCCTATTCAATACATAATATTATTTTCAATATCTACAAGATTTTTCTTAATTATCTACTTTCTTATTACATTTGTCCTCCTATCTTATAAATACTACACACTCGGTTTTCAGAACAATCCTTTATACCAAAGATTTTCTATTACCATCATTTTCTAAGGTTGAAATGACAGAGGAGTAGTTGCCTTAGCAGAGCAGTTTGTAGGCATTGATGAGATCACTGAAAAATCTTCAATCAAACTGCTCATTATAAGACAATTCTCCAAGCTGCCATATCATGGATCCAAGGCCAAGACTCCACTAGAGATAGTTCTAATAGACGAGAAGGTATGCATCTTTAGTAAAACTTCTACATTGTGTTTTTTCCTACCCTTTTAACTTATCAATATCTACCTTATTTTCAATATCCCTTCTCTTTTGTTCAGGGAAATCGAATTGAGGCAAATGTGAAGCCCAAATTTCTTTGGAGGTATGCAAGTCATTTGAAGGAGTTTGCGATCGTCATTATGTCCAACTTTGCTCTGATTGATAATAAAGCACAATTCAAGTTCAACAAGCACCCTAAGAAAATTGAGGTCAGTGAGAAGACAACAATCAAATCATGTGATGCGTTGTCCATACAAAAGCATGGTTTGCATGTTGCAAGTATTCTAAAAAATACAAGTAGAAGAATAAGTACACGGATTGTAATTCTGATTGTTTATAATTTCCTGCAACTTCGAGGGTTCTTAATAATTGAAGATGGAGTTGACGGTGTCACTATGGAGTTAAAAATCATTTGAGGTGGGAATCCAAGTATTATACTTGCTATCAAGACAACATTTCTACTTTTGTATTATTTACATATTATACACTTAACTTTATCATTTTCTAACCATTAATATGTGTATTTTTTGACAAAATTTTGGTATTATTTGATATTCACTACTTTACCATTATATTACGCGTCATTGGCACATGTATAGTACTAGTAATATATAATAACACTAAAGAATGAGTACACAAATCGCGTGTCACCTTCTCCATAATTTTAGGTCCTATGTGGCAATTCCTCTTTCCATCATGTTGACACGTAGTTTTGTAAATTTTTTGGATTTTATTTTATTTACGTGATCAAATCAATTCAAATCTTTATTAATTATCCAAATCTTACAAATCTCTATTAATTATCCAAATCTTCTAATTATTCTAATTTAACTCAATATTGTTAATACAAATCTTTATTCATTAGCAAACCTTTGTTTTTTTTTTAATTTCAACTAGGATATTTAGTCTAAAAATAATTTATTTCATAATTCACAATTATCCTAATCAACTATTGATTTTTATTATTTAATAACCTGCACAAGGTGCGGGTTACTGAATTCATTTAATATAGACAATTGTTAAACTGCAAAACCCCGCACAAGGTGCGTGCAATTTTACTAGTAGTAGTGCTTTTTTCTGAAACGTGTTCGGATTTTTTTTTCATAATATTTTCAGTCGGGTTTGACGCATATAAAATAATTGATATGTCAATTTTATACTAATATACCATTTTGTCCATACTCTTCATCATGTTGTTCTTTGAAATATTCGGTTGTCATAATAAAGTCTTTTATCGAGATAATTGTTACTTCAAACTCGATAAAGAATAATAGATCGACCACTTCCACACGAACTAAATTTCATTAATAAATACATAAATCGAATGTAATCATACATAAAGGCAGACCAATTTCACAAAATGCAACTACCAAATGGGAGGAACAACAATAAAACCATGAATTTTGCAACTTTCACCAATAACTTCAATAAGCAAACAATGATTGTAAACATAGAAGATGCGATTCAATAGGGTTTTGCACATCAAGATGGTTAATGTCTTTTTAATCAAGCGGTGAATAAGTGCAATAAGCCAAAAAAGGTCGAAAATTGCAAATCCACACATACCGAAATGATGGTGTTGCTTTTAGAAATTGAAGATTGTTTGCAGAGGTCGCTGACGATTGGAGATGCGGCCAACATGTGGAGATGTCACCATCTATTTTAAATATAGGAGGTGTCGTTCAATGGAGATTCTAACCTTTTAAATTTGGAATCCTTGT
This sequence comes from Persicaria maculosa, assembly GCA_963922045.1. Lineage (NCBI taxonomy): Eukaryota > Viridiplantae > Streptophyta > Magnoliopsida > Caryophyllales > Polygonaceae > Persicaria > Persicaria maculosa. The sequence continues at coordinate 22,523,614 of OY998264.1, read as the reverse complement.
CAAATCTCTTTCCTGAACTTAAATAAATACTATATGAAAGGCTGAGCATAAAGTACTTTTGAGTTTTTTTTAATTCCCATTGTATTTAATATTGAAAATTGATTTTCCTAACCGTAAAAGAGTTCACAACCTGGTTGTGAAACCGACTAAAAAAATGAATGTTTTATGTTTTTACTCGTTTTAAGGTCGTATGCATTTTAATCAGAGCGCAATTATTCCACTTTGACCTCTAATAAACTATTTATCTTCAAAGATATTCTTAATTTTTAGTATTTTTTATTCTTATTGTATGTAATATTAAAACCCGATTTTCATCACCGTAATATAGTTCATACCTTGTCGGTAAAACAGGCTGAATAAAATGAACGATTTATATTTTTACTCAATTTAAGATTGTGTGTATTTTCATAGGAAGCCAAGTATTCCAAATTGACCTATAATAGTAGATTTATTTTCAGATGTACCTAAGTTGTTGGTTTATCTATTTTTATTGTATTTAATATTTAATCCTTATTTTAATCGTCATAATATATTTCACACCATACTTGTGAAATGAGCTGAAGAAAATAAATCATTTAGGTATTTACTCGTTATAAGACCTAATCCATAACTTATAGGAAGCTTAATGTACATACAAATCACAATATATTCCAATAACGCATTTGATAATACTTGAAAACTAAACATTCCCTTAATCCATTGTTTGTACCAAAATTTGAAATTCTCTAAGCAATCAAATTCCAGTTTAAACCTAATCTAACCTTCAAAGAGGGCGAGGAGCTGAAAGAGCAAGTTGACTCGATGATTGAGATTGAGAACATCCATCTCGCAGATATCCTTGTTATTGAGGAAGATGGAGTCGACTAGAAGCTCCCCCATCCGAAACTTTTGTACAAACGGTGACTCAAAAAGCTCTTTCTTTATTCTCACCGATATAAGAAACATAAGTAAAACAAATAACAACATGGCAAGAGTTAAAACTCACCCAATAGAAAAAATTATATAATAAACACACATGGGAGCTTAAGAAATAGAAACTACAGATATAAAAAGGATCATACTTCCAATGGAGGTAGCCTAGGCATTGAATGATAATGGGAAAGGCAGCAGGTAATGAACTTAAACATGAATGCAGACTCGAGTGGTACCGACAGTGCTTCATTCACAAAAGGGTCTGGTTTGGTCAACACAGGGATAGACTATAAAAAGCAAGGGGAGGTGGCATTAGGGAGTTTAAAGTTGGTCTCGACTTCGAGTAAAGGAGCAATGCCAATGATATCATTTCTAAGCAGAAGGTTATCTTTGAATGGCTTCCATGGCTTGGTGAGGGCTGCAAAAAATTTGGACATCTTAGAGGAAGGTGTCCAAATATGAAATATTTTCAACATGAGAAGGTAAAAACAATTTGGCTTCCTAAGCCTCATGTCAATATGAACCCTGCTATAACTTAACACCAGCAAATGAACAAAATATTAATCTAAACCAAAAGGTACATGATCGGATGCACGGAAAGATGACAAAGATGCAAGTGTGGCTCCTATGGGTGAGAATGGAAATGTTGAACGCCGAAGGGACCTGTTTTATCAGAATAGATGGGAACATAAAAGAGAAAATATATAAAGAATAGAATTGGATTGTTGACTAAACTTTGATCATAATTATGTTGCTTTCAAATATTTGTTAGCAATTACTTTGGCAATGCTGTACACGTCACTATTAATCAAATTCACCTTCACATGCTTATTTCCATGCAGACATGGTTTGAGGCATCTCGTTTCGATCTTGCAACTGATTCCTTCCTTTTGGGTGCGCCTAGAAAACTGATAAGTAATTTGAATCAATACAGGGGAGGCCAGGTCCGGCGCTCCACCCATCTGTGGGTTAGACCGCCTTCGACTTCTTACAAACTTAACTTTGATGGCTCACTTCTGGGCTTTGGGGATGCTGCTTTTAGATTTGTTATTAGGAATTCAGAAGCGAAAGTCGTCGCTGCCGACTATGGCCGTTCTAATAACAATTCCTGCATTTTTGCGGAAGCCCTTAGTCTTAGGAATGGGGTGTTTTGGGCAAAACAAATGGGTATTCAACCTAATTGAGGGTGACAACTTGCAAGTTGTCAATTCCATGCTTGGGATTGGAACTGCCCTTGAAATATCGAGCTCATGCAATCTGACACTCGATATATGATTTCGTCCTTTAATTCTGTTTCCATTCGTCATATTTTCAAAGAATCCAATGTTGTTGCCGATAGGGTCACACACTGGCTTACAACATCCCTGCCGATGATCTTCTGCTTGCTGATCCGGTTCTTCAGGGTCTCGTCTGTAAGGACGCGCTAGGGTGGCATTATCTTCGTTAATGATAGCTGCATCTTAATTCCTTTCTTTGTATTAAAAAAATGCAATTTACTAATTTTAATATTGATATAAGATAGAAGATTTTTTTTTTAATTTCCAGAGAACCAATATAGATAGTAGATTGTTTTTAGAAGTTACAACCTAAAACATAAGTTGAATTGATAAAATAAAATATAAGCTACTTGATAACTTCATACCTCATCGATCTCTATCGGCAACATATTATATTTTATAATAAAGGTTAAAAAATATCTATGTCTATATCTATTATAAAATACTAAACAGATGCCTGAAATGGGTTTTGTACGTGCAATTCACATACGTGTCATATTTTGGAGCAAATTGCATACATGTTATATTCTGGATTAATATGATGTTATCTTTTTTAGCTACATCAATTAATAAGCCAATATAATTTTTTCATCTCAATTAATGGTCCCACTTATTCTTATAAATATTCAACCTTATATTTTAATTAGTTGTAAAACTTATCTTTTTAGATCAAATATTCTATCCAATATTACATCAGTTAATAAGTTATTATCTGAGACGGATATCTACACCGCTAATTTTTGCTATTTCCACCGCTAATCACCGTAGCTAATAACAGTGGATTTAATTGCGTATTCCGAAGGCCACCATAGTATACAACGGTGGCTTGGGAACCGTATACATGACCATCGCATGTAGACCTGAGCATGGGCCGGGCCAGGCGGGCTTGGGCCGGGCCTCCGACATTTTAGCGGCCCATTGTACCGGGCCGGGCTTAGGCCAGACCCGGTTTTTGGGCCTACTATCTTGTACAAGTCCGCTCTTGTTGGCGGGCCGGGCCGCCCACCGGGCCTAGCAAGCTTTTTTTCTAGGAAAGGATTCGGGACGGGGAACCCCACCCGATAGCATTTGGTTATGTAACTAAATTTTCATTTTAGCTAATATCCAAGAAGTAAAGTCAATTAAAGACATAACACATATAAATCTATTTTTTTTTAATAATTCAAAATACTACACAATTAATATACATACACACTGTGTAATATATATATATATATATATATATATATATATATATATATATATATATATATATATATATATATATATATATATATATATGGGAGCATATCCAGTACGTACGAAGTAGTGTTGTGCATGCGAACTAGGAACTAGAGTTGGTGACCATTCGATCGAAATATGAATAAATCGACGGCTCCCCAATTAGCCTCCTACTTTTCAAATTTCAATCCCTCCGTCTACTTTCATCTTTTCCAATGTCCCAGCCTCCTTCCGTCCATTAGAGTTCAGATCTCCACCACCATCTCGTTCTTCCTCATTTTTTTTCAAAGCCAAATTAGTTCATGCATCTCTTATTCAATAAAATTTGAAGACTGATGTGAAAAAATCAATTCTTGGAGTAATATTTACAAAGGAAATTGAACATTTAATTTAATTTTTTTTGGGGTTGTTTGACATATATAATATACTGCAGTAGAGCAGGTTAGGAGATAGGAAAAAATTGTAGATATTTTTTATCAAGAGGAAAAAAATTGTAGATGAAAGTGATGAAGACAGTGAAGATATATTTGGAGATTTAAAACTAGTAAAAATTCCAATGGAACTGAATATCTCTCACATAAGGGTGAAACCCCCCCCCCACCCCCCAATAAAAAAAATTTACGTCTAAGATCTACCATATCTTTATTCAAATGGGATGTTTCAGTTTCTTCAAAGTGAACGTTCCCATAATTTTCTATATAATGATGATCAATGTATAGGTTTGAAAACTTCAATTAATCAGTAACGAACTTCAACCACACTCACAAGCAATTCCAACCATGGTGACTACGAATACCAATTTTTTTAGGGAGATTAAATTGCACAAATTAAAACCAACAATTCGTTCATTCAACTATATAATAATGAGCATTCGATCCCAAAATTCCTAGAATATTGACATTTCAATAAAAGTAAAAACGAATGGGGAAGATTGTGGCCGCCCATGGCCATGGGAACGAAATTTGAAGTTTGTTGCTGCCCTAAATGACAAGAGGGGTTCAATTTCAATCTCACACTTTCTTAAAAATATAGTATCAAACAAGAGAGAAAGGAGTAAAAGAGAGGGGTTTGAAGTTTGATTCGGTACGAATATGAAATTGTAAGAGGATGCAGAGGAAGAAAGCAACGAAGGAAGATGGAGAAGCCTTTTATTTTGCTTCCAAAATACTTCACCCCCAACTTTTGTAAAATTTTCAAAATTGCCACCGTGTTGTTGATTGTAACGGCCCAGATTTTGAAATCCGGGTTACGTTTAGAGGGAAGAATTATCCCTCTGCCAGATCTTGCAATCCAAGTACGAGCTGCTTATTTATCAACTTCAAGTTATAACCCTGTTTAAGTCCTAAGGATTCGATGATATAATTCAAGAAAAAGAGGATTTCAAACCCTCAAAACAATCAAAGAATCCAATCATTATCTGTGCCTTCACACGTGAACCTGTCCTAATTCAACTAGTCAAAACTCAAAAGAGATAAAACGAGTTTAAATCAATATAAATACAACATGATTCTAAATGACAAACTTAACCAAAACATTTGTAAAGTCAAGTTATAATAGGTGAAGTCTTCTTAACACTCTCGTCCCATGAGAAAACCCCGCCATAGAAGCAAATCAGCAAGCAAAAGGGAGCGGGTACCTGAAACTATACCACAAGTCAAGGTCGAGCCACTCATGTGGGACCGGAAGTCCTCGCTGAGGTCATATAATACGCCTATTCCTAGAATAAAGGATGCTCTAATGCAGTACTGGAATTTAAATCACACAAGCATGCTGACAGTTTATATAATGCAGAAAGCGATAAATTGGATCCACACAGAATGCCAAGTGGCATATCTCTCTCCTACCTCTGCACCCCTTCCCGTTAGTGCAGAGACTGGCCAGTTCGGTGCTATAGCATAGCAATTTCCTCGTGGTGGTGCACAAACCACGGAATGATCATATCATATCATCTCATCGCTTGCCCGATGGTGCTGGGCTATCATATCATGCTCATATCGACTCGATTGACTCAGGGCAAACCCGATGGGGCTGGGCTACCCTATAACCCTAGCAAAGACTCTAGGACTATCACATATCTGGGCTACCCTATAACTCAGGGCAAACCCGTTAGGGATGCTCATTCATAAGTGCAAGTCCTAAGCATGATACAACACGGCATGCTTTTATGCATATGCAACACCTACATACTATATGACACATCAGGCATGAGGTCCAATCACTTGAGCAAGCCCCGGAGGACTTACCTGGAGTCTTCATATTCACTTAGCCCGCAAACAACCCACTCAGAGAATCAATCATCAGCAACCAAGCCACTTAGAGAACCATTCAATCACACTAGCAAATAATAAGCAAGAAATAGCTCATCAATACATATTTAATTAACACACAAGCAGGCTTCCAAACCAACCCAGAACTAACTGACATTTTAGTTAAGTAACCTAGCATTCTCATCATGATCATATCATTCTCAATCAACCTTGTTCCCATCAAGTATGAAACTTAGTTCAAGGTCTTACCAAGATCATTACTCAGACATCTTACTTCAAATCAAACTCAGGTTTTCTTTAGACATTTGCTCAAGTAAATCATAGATTATACAAAACATCAAATAACTCCATAAGTATCTCATCCATTAGTTTAATTTATCGATACTTATATAAGACACTATATCCTAGGGAGTAACCAAAGCAGATCAAGGTTTCAAGAAATCCTTTATAAATTCAATCATAACTAACCATTCAAGGAAAGTTGCAAGTCAACACCAAGATTAAAAGCAAAGCAGGTTCTCATAGTCTACCTCTCATATAGCTTGAATAGTCAAATTGCTTTATAACTCAACTCACCTATCAATTCATTTCCTCCAATAGTCCTAGTCTATGAATCCTCTAGTTATACAATCATCATATATTCAATTACCATCAACCAATTAATTGCAACACACATCTTTATGCCAATTCTATTAACAAATCCTATATCATTTGCATCTTATTCATCAACTTCTTTATAGTTAGCCCAACACTCATCAAACCACTTGTTAAAGTTATTAAGTTGTAACTCAAGCCGTTCTATATCCCAGATTAGATCACAACTTAAAATGACTTCAATTATGTACACCATAAAAGGTCCATTTCTCTATTTCAATTATAATTATCTAATGAATAGTAACTTACCACTTCACCATTATATTTAGGTCTATAGAACACAAGTTAAACATAATTTAATGAAGTTGAGAAAAAGCCGGATTGTCAGTTTGACCATTCGTTTAAAATTAACTCACATTAACTAGTGAATCGACAAATTGAGCAACTCAAATCCTTTCATCGACTCAAATAAACTAGAACCGTTTATAAAACCTATTAAATTAGTTAATATCTAACTAGTCTAATGCTACTATCATTTTATTCCAGTACATCATCAATACAATCCTTATCTTGGAAATTTAGCCAAAACTCATCACTTTTTATAGTTCATAATTTTAGTTGTTACCCAATCAATTTACTTCTCCAATTTGGTTAAATAAACAAGCCATAACAAAAGAGCAAGAGTTGTAAAGTCAGAACAAATCATAACACATAATATATATATATATATATATATATATACACTGCATTAGTCTATCCCAAACCAGATCGATCAAACAACTAGTTTCACAAGCTATTTAGAACCGAAAGAGAGGGATCCGAAAGGGGTTGTACCCAAATCCCGAACAGGTTGAGGAGGGTGGAGATCAAGGCTCGAGGTTCATCATTTGCTCCATCGAAGACTGCAGAGATAGCCAGCAATGGCGGATCCGGGTGTTGGGCGCGTCGGAGCTCGGAGATCAAGGCTAGACAAGACTCGGAGATCGAGGACGAGAGTTCAAAGCTTGGCTTCTTCGGTTCAGCGCCAAGAAGAGGTGGCTTCAGCCCTTCTGTTGGACCAGGCTCAGCGCCAAGAAGAGGGAGCGGAGGCGAGGACGAGAGTTTGAAGCTTCTTCGGTTCCTCGGGCAATCGAGACCGGAGAGAAGGAACGGAAGGGGAGCGAGGGTGTCGAGGCTTCAAGGGAAGCAACCGGCACCTGCTGTCGTCGAAATCGTTGGACCCGGTGGTCGCCATTGCTACGGTGTTCTTCATCCTCTATCGCTTTCGGCAAGGTCTCCAAAGGAGAGGCGTCGATGGCTTGGGACCCAAATCAGGAGGAGGAGGGGTCCGAACCGGGGTGGCAGTGGGAAGGAAGCCATGGGAGGGTGAGCTTCCAAGGGTGGAGTTTGTGAACGAGAGAGGGAAGAGGTTTATAGATCTGAAATGAAAATGAAGAAAAGGACTAGGGGCGGCTCAGATCTGATGAGGGTGATGAATAGTGGTTTCTAAAGGTTATAAGGTTATATATATGCTACCTCCACTAGGGTTAAATTGAGCTACGAGAATTTATAAAAATTAATCCGTTATTTTTATTTTGTAAAATCTCTACCCCATTAAATTTAGCCTGTAATATACATCTAATCAAATTAAATCACCACAACTATCAACCACAATAGCACGTGTTGAAAACGAAAAGATTTTAATTCAATACGTTTAAGGAAAAATTACTAATAATCAGTTTATAAAATTTCTAGGAACGTTTCAAGTTATTTAAATAGAGTCGATAATTCAATAAATGTACTTTTAATGAAAAAAAAATCTAGTTCATTACATTGATAGCCATTGATTTCTAATCCAATGGCTACTATTCTCAGTTCTCACTTCCCACTGAGTAACTTGGTTCGTATGTGATATGCCCCCATATATATTTTGTGCACAAGGCTTAGGGTGTATCTTGTACACAAATCTGAGGCGTTGATCTTTATAAAATGGAAGGGTAGGATAATGCCACGTGTCTTTGTGGTTTTTTTTAAAAAGTTGGAAAATAAATTCCAAATTCACCCCAGGAATACGTGCAGCGCGTGTATAGAAAGAAGAAAACCCCAAGTCTGTGTTTTCTACACCCCTTTTTTAAGGGGTGGAGGAGATGGAGGTGGGTGAAAGGGGGTGGAGGTAGGGGAAAATTTCCCCACCTTGTGAGAGGAGGTGGAGGAGATGGGGTTAAATTCCACCCCGCCCACTTCTTAAATGAAGGTAGAGGGGGTGGGTTAGAAAACACAGCCTAAATCCTTGTTGGTCTTTTCGACTGGTTCCTGGTTGCCCATCTCATACCATGCTCGGCCGCCTTGTTCTTCGGCGGGGAAGAAGGCTGAGCCATCTTCTTCGACTGGTTCCCAAGTCAAGGTCGAGGACATGTTCCCAATTGCAGATTACGATCGGCGGCGGCGAGAGGTGAAGGCCGCGAAGATGCGAGGTGAAGGCCGGCGGTGAGGCGGGAGCGAAGGCTTGTGAGAGGCGAAGGTCGGATGGATTCATTTGGGTGTGTTTTTTGGAAATTGATTTGTGATTACTTCATAATGTGATTCGAGGTATGCACTTCTTCGCTGCGATTTTTCTATCTTTTCGCTCTTTCAAAAATATCATTCGTTAATGGGGATACCCTTAATCCAAGGAAGAAGAAGGTGAATTAGGCCGAAATTGGGGCTGTTACCGGTGGTGGCATTCGGATTGGAAGCCAAGAAGAACGAAGCCGACCAAATTGGGGCTTTTGATCAGAAGCGTGAAATCGAAAACCTATGGAGAACCCAATGAATCTCGGCTGCAAACATCATCCGTTAATGGGGATATGCGTTGTGACTAACAATGAAAGGAGCCAATTGAAATCTCAAATTAATCAATTCAAGGTGTCATCATATCATAGGATTACTCTTTTGTTCTTTCCCACTGTCCTTAATTATCAAGTTATACCCCTTGTATAAACTTATGAATATCTTGTGTGATCCCGTGTTATTCGAGGAGAAACGACGAATTATTCTGATTTATGTGTCGAATTTAATCGAATTTAGTGTAAGGTTTTCTAGATGCATAATTTGATTTATTATTATTCGTCAATTATTCTGATGTATGTATCGAATTTTGGTTACTAGTGTTAATGAATGTGTCAATTATTCGGTGAAATCTGATTCATTATTGGTCAATATATAGGGTCTTCGGTTTGACAAACAACATAAAAAATCTTCATCACACGAGTATAACTACACAACTAAACAGACATATACGACTGAATAATCACTTATATACAACCGAATAATCATTTATACACCACTGCATAGTCACCTATTCAACTGAATAAGGTTGTTTCTATTTCCCCAAAAATATAACTATTCTATCGAATAATGTTTCAAACCTGGACGAATAAAAATTGACCAAAGTGGTGCACACGTTCAAAACTAAAATTAATAGACAAAAAAAATTATTCGGTAACATGTTACAAATTATTCAATGGAATTGGTAAATTTTTATATGAACGGGTTGGAAAAAGAAAAAATAATATTATTCGGTAACACGTGAAGCATTATTCAGTGAAATTGATAAACTTTTTAAAACAACGAAATTAGATAAAAAAAATAGATAATATATATCCATTGGTTAAAAAAAAAGAATCAGACCCACTTATCTTTATTTTATAAAAAAATTGAATCTTTCCAAATAGGGAAACAATGGGAGGGGTTCTACGTACGTACAAGACACACGCCATTGAGGAGAGTTGGTGAATAAGCATCAAACGCACCGAAGCAACTCCTAAATCTAACCAATTTAACAAATTTGTAAAAACCTAGAATTTGAGGATTTTTGAAAACTTACCTCACACCTTCAATGGAGGAAAGAAAGAGAGAGAGGAAAGGTTGACCGGATAAGGGGTTGGTCGGCGGCGCCGGTGGGCTTGGTGAATATCGGAAAGCCCTTTCGATCGGAAAGCCCTTTCGCTCGCTAGATGAGTATCAGGAATCCTTTTTGCTCGCTCTCAAGATGTAATATCGTTTTCCGACGGAGGAAAGAGAAGGAGATATGGTGGTAGACGGTGGCCCACTTCGCTGATTCCTGGTTGTCGAAAGCCCCTTGGTTCACCGGAAGATGGCGTGGTGGCAATGGAAGTCTGCTCACACATTCAAACCCTCGTCGTTTGGAATCCCTTTCGCTTTCTCTCTCCTATGCATTCTAAAAAGGCCTAAATTAATCAACATATGGGGAATACATGCGATACCAAATTTGTGTGGCAGTGTTTTTTTTAAATTAAAATACAATTAATTAAAATAGTGGAATAATCTTGGCCTTCTATCTTACCTCAATTGAGGGCCCAAATTTGTTAACATTTAACACCGTATGACTTGTTAACATTAGATCCATATATATATATATATATATATATATATATATATATATATATAATGTATGGATCATTTGTACACAGCCCTTAAAGTGTACCTTGTTCACAAATATTATTCAGTGAAATGTAAAACATTATTCGGTGAAATTTGAAGCATTATTCGATGAAATGTGAAACATTCTACCGAATACTGTTATGTTTTCTTTTTCCGTTCAGTTCATATGAAAACGTTCCAATTCCACTGAATAATTTGTAACATAACAGTATTCGGTAGAATGTTTCAAATTTCACCGAATAATGCTTCAAATTTCACCGAATAATGTTTCACATTTCACCGAATAATATTTGTGAACAAAGTACACTTTAAGGGGTGTCTACACCTGAACCACACCCTCTATATATATATATATATATATATATATATATATATATATATATATATATATATATATATATATATATATACACACACACACAGAATAAATACACATTGTAATATATATATATAGTTTGTATTAAAATATCATTATATATATATGTATGTATAATTATATGTATAATATTAATATATACTGGGCCGGGCCTACCGGCCCACTTGGGCCTCATACTCGGTCCAAACCCAGCCCAGTGGGCCTACCGGGACAGGCATGCCGGCCCGCTTGGGTCTATTGTTCTACCCAAGGCTGCCTTTTTTCCCGGGCGGGTTGGGCGGGCCGAGTGGGTTAGCCCAGGTCTGCTCAGGTCTAATCGCATGTTACTACGGTGGGTTGATATAACGGGGGCCGTTACACCTTCAACCCACTGTATGAACATGTAGTGGGTTTTTGAATTTCAAATGTGTCTGTCGCATGTGGATGCGATGGCTACTTGACCATTATGAGACAGTTCGGTACCCACCGTATCCACATGTGGTGGGTTATGGGGCCCATAAATAGCCGTGAGGGCCCCCCATAATGGCACAAGTTTCAATTTTCGTTTTCGGTTTTCCGACTTTCGTGCCTTCTTTTGTCATCTCTTTGACCGCATTTCGTGTCAGTCTTTCTCCCCCTTTCTCCTAGTTTCATGTTGGTGTGGTTTGTTGGTATCGTAATATCTACAAAAAATAGTGAGTGAGAGTAGCCGTGGTGGAGGTCAAGGTGATGGCCGTAGCCGTGGAGCACGAGATCTATTACAGGTAACAATATTTTGAATATTGAAATCAAGTATATTTTTTTGAAATAAGAAGTTAGTACTAATATATTATTGGACTTTTGAATTGTAGCCGGCTCCGATGATACATAGACGTGGTCGTGGACGTCCTCGTCGAGGAACAGGAACATTCAACATACAAGAGGTATGTTCAAATTATTAGAGAGGTTTCTATATTTCTTATGAGAATAATAGAATCGGAGAAGTTAATATATTTAGGAATGTGTTATAATATGTATTACGTACTTATAGTTAACTAGAAAAGGAATGAACATAGAGTAGAAGTAGCAGGAATGAACATAGAGTAGAAGTAGCTACAATATTCAGAATTTTATTGTTGAAAGAAAGAAAATTATAAAATATATTTCGTCGTTTGTTATTGTGTGCGTAGAATATATAGAACTTGAACAGAATGAAATGATATTATGTATGTAGAATAGAGATTAATCCGTTTAATCGATAGAAATTAGAATTTTGTTTGAATCGTATACATACCATATCATGAGGATTAGCTTATAGGGTGGTATTGCAGACCGCAAGTAGCGTTGCTGAAAAGTGAAGACAGGCCTTGCGTGAATCGCGTGCCCAGATTGAGTCTATTCCTTTCCATATGCAGGATGTAGATACTCCTGGTAGGGATAGTTTGGTAGGAGACGATGGAGGTGTTGGGTCTTCTATTTGGTTAGTCGTAGACCAAGGTGACATACAACCACATACTTTTGAGGCGTCTGAGGAGGCTACAGTGGAGCCCATCGTTAAAGCGATGGTGGAGGAGCCGGTGATGTACAACCACATACTTCTAGCGATTTGCTCGAACTCTTAAGGTGATGGCATGCTAACCGAAAAATCACTCATTTGCGCAACTCTCTAATTCATTTTACAAAACGATCGAGAGGTGAATCGTTCAACATGTCAACGCCCCCAGAATTTCTAGCGGGTTGCCCGAAATCCTGAGGCGATGACATGTTGGCCGGAACATCACTCCTGTGCATATATCTGTTCAGTTGACCTACCACTCGATCAACATGTCAAAGACCCCATGATAGTATTGGAACAACCGTATAATATCATGGGACTTTGACATGTCGAGCGCGTAATAGCTCGTAGAACTCGTAGATACTTGGCTGGGGGGAGGGCTAGTATACATAGGGGACCCTCCGTTGGTCGATGCGGTGGCCCAATGCAACTGTGCACGGTTGGTTCCTACCGTCTTTTGTTGCGGTAGCCCACCCCACCGTGATGTGACACTTGACGGAGCTAGCTTGTCCGACGATCGGGTTAGAGATCTAGATGCTAGGGATGGAGCTCCGATGGTTGTTATTGAAGATGCTAATGGGGAGAAGATTGAAGAGGAACCGCTTTTACTTCGAGCTACCCTACCATTGACAGGAGTTTGAGCTCGCTTTCTTGATCAGTCGGTTCTAGACTTTGAAAGGTCACCCGCATACATGGTTACTTTGCTACAACTAACTTCCGAATCGACAGCATTTGAGACTAGTGTGGAGACGAAGTAAGACCGAATGAAGGTTGATTTATCCCACCAATTTTCATGTACTTTCTATTGGGTTTTTTCATGCATTTGAATATGCCTACAATAATGGGCTAAAGGTTTGACCATGTGGGCCAGCCCCAATGCCAATTAGTCGACCTTATGCCTAGTTTCTTTCATAATTTTATTTTCTTTATTTAGTTATTTTTAATTTGTTGTTTTAAGTCTTGTGACCGAGGAGTTATTTTTAGTTCCGGTGTACTCAGCCCTTAACGTGTATCATGTACACAAATCTGAGTCGTTGATTAGTTGAGATGGAGGGTGGAGATTAATTAACCCATTTGTTTGATTGCCTGCATAGATGATTATTCGGTCGAGTATAAATGATTATGCACTAGTATATGAAGGATTATTCAGTCGTATGAGTCTGTTTAGTAGGTTAGTCATTTTGATTATTCGATGGTTTCACTATATTATTCGATCGTATTGACGGATTATGCGATGGTATTGCTTTATTATTCAATGGTATAACTTAATTATTCGATGGCTTTACAATATTATTCGATCGTATTGACGGATTATGCGATGGTATCGATAGATTTTTCTAATAGCTAGCACCATGAAAACGCCCCTAACTTTTACCTAAAAGTTACCATCGCATAATCCGTCAATACGAATGAATAATGACTAACCTACTAAACAGACTCATACGACTGAATAATCCTTCATATACTAGTGCATAATCATTTATACTCGAGCGAATAATCATCTATGCAGGCAGTCTGCCACAAATGGGCTAATTAATCTCCACCCTCCATCTCAACTAATCAACGACCCAGATTTGTGTACATGATACACGCTAAGGGCTGAGTACATATGATCTATCCTCTCTCTCTCTCTATATATATATGCATTTGTAATTCTCTTTAGGGGGACAAGTTGAATTTAACAAAAAGTAAGCATTGTGCTTCCTTCGTTTCGGGTTAAAAAACAAAATCTATCTTGCTGAGATGCCGGATAAAACCTTTTGGTGAGATGCTAAGAGTGATTCTCTAGTGAGAGACGACAAAATCAAAGGATCGGAAACACTCGGAGTGCGAGACCGAGAGTGTAGAAGATCGAGTGTTGAAGAGAGCTCGGAGTGCGAGGCCGAGAGCGATCTTGCATCACATATCCCTCACACCCCATCCCCTACCTTACCATCATTCTAAGGCCTTCCATATCCCCATCATCACCCTCAATCATCCTCAAAACGATACTCCAAAACAGCCCTTCAATCCCTCTCAAACGTGCCCTATCAAAATTCGTATATGCTCAGGCGACGTATCGGTAAAACGCTGTTTTTCGATTCGTCTGACCTCCGATTGATGAGATCTGCCCAATCCATGTTTGTGACTTCAAGATCTACAAAAGTAGTACTCGCAAGCCCCCAAAAGCCAAGCCAATCGACGGGAAATTGGCATTCTTTGATGACTGATCTGTTGATTCAGAACCTGCCAACAACGTCCCAACTTCTTGGAACTCTCGTTGCTGGTCCTTTTGCTTGAGACCGAGGCCGAGCACGTCAAGTGGTATCAGAGCAACGACAAGGGTTCCTCAAGCTTTCGGGGTACGAATTACAATCTCTTTGCTTAATCTTTAGTTTTCGCAAAACTTGCTAGATTAGACCCGAGAGATTGCAATTGTTCATCGTCTTCCAATTTCATGGGTCTCGTGTGCGTGTTCTTGTCCCCACTGCATCGTCCTCTTGTTGCTAGTTAAATGATCGGAGATTGTTAACTGTATTGTTCTCTTGTTACTTTGTTCTTGTTGTCCACTGATCGGCCCCAACCGAAGTAATCAGTTGATCGATTTCTTGTTGCTTGAGTGGCCTAATGGAGCGTTACAAATCAAGTAATGTTGTTCATCTTTGAGCTGCTCCCACTTAATTAGAGAAGGCAGGCAATGTTTTGAGGGAATTTTTTATTTTTATTTTTGTTTGTTTTGTTCATTAAAAAAAAGCCTCGATTTAACTTCTAAAAAAGGGGAAAAAGGGAAAAAACAAAAAAAACGAGTGAGTTACTGATTTTGAGTGTTTTTTAGTTATTTCATTCCCTGCTTGTATAAAAAAAAGTTATTTCATTCCCTGCTACTTAGTTTTTATTCACTTGCTTTGAATTTATTTTATTTTATTTTACATTGCAGTCTTAATCTATATCCGTGCTAGATCGCTAGTTTTTCATTGCCTAAAGGCCAAAGCGAGTTTTGGTGAATACTCGTCGAAAGGCCCTTGTCTTGTTGCTTGCGAGTTGTTAGCTTATTCGTTCAGCTAGTGTGTGCTTCGTAGTGGATTGGTTGTTACTGATTAACTTTTCCACTATTATTGCTGCTGAGTTGTCTATTTCTGTTGGTGGATTTTAGGTGGTTGGTTACTATTGTTGATGCTAGTTGTTGCTAGCGATTATTCAGGTTCTTGAGTGTTGTGCCCCTGCACTGGAAAAAGGGGGTTGAGAGTGTTGCCTGTTGCAACAAAAAAAGGAGAGGTGAGAGCAACACTGAGTGGTGTTGAAAAAGGTGAGAGAGAGGAGAGAACCATTTAGAGTAAGGAGCGGAGAGCCAGACACCGAGGAGATCTATTGTTACTAATTGCTATTATATCTGTTGTTTGCTCATTTTGCAGGTAATGAAGTCTCATTCTTTTATGAGAATACACTATAGTGAGGCAAACACTTTAAACACATGAGCGACGTGTGAGAGAGTGTTAGAGACCACAAAAGTGAGAGAGAGGTTTTTGTTTTGCTAACTTGACGGGTTTGCTTCCTTGTTTTAATGATGTCATAGAATTTGGTGAACAGGGACGGAGACAGAGCTGACCTGGCAATCCAGGAGCTGACCCTTCGTGTGGATCGAATCAAGCTAAACATTACAGAAATACTACGACGATTACCTGTGGTTCCGGGGGGAGTACATAGTGATCATGGTAGCCATGATGGACACCGTCACCATCAGAGGAACCATGATGGCGGAAGAGAACACAACAATGGACAACGTCACCATCGCAACAACCCACGAACATATGATGAGAGATCAGATGCATCCTTACTTTCAGAGCGAACTCAAATTAGGAAGGACCGTCAAGCTAGGCGACATCATGAGGCTGGGTGCCAACGTCGGGCCCATGGGGTCAAGGTAAGCATTCCTATTTTTACTGGTGCTGTAGGGCCAGAGGCGTATTAGGATTGGGAGGTCAATGCTGAACAGTTCTTCCATTTCCATCCCTATCCAGAGGAGGAGCAAGTGGAGCTTGCTGTCATCCACTTTACTGATTATGTCCTGTCATGGTGTCAAGGAGTACTAGCAGATCGGGCCTACACTCGAGCTCCACCAGTGACGATGACCTGGGGAGAGCTGACACGTTCGATGCGAGCTAGCTTTATTCCTGCGGATCATGGGAAACAACTGTTGCTGAAGATAGAGAAACTAAAACAGGGTCCTCGATCCCTAGACGATTACTAAGTATAAGGACCTACGTGCCCTTTGTAGCGATCGGGCACAAGGTTTGAGGACTCTTACATTCTTGTTAAGTTTCTTGCAAGTCTGAACTCTGATGTGGCTGAGATTGTGTTGCAACTGCGACACACCCATGTGATTGATGCTCTTCATCATGTTACATATGTATATGAAAACTTTCTCAAAAGGAGGTATGCAGGGTCCTCAACAAGGTGTTGGGCAGGAGCTGAATCTCCTTTAGAACCACCCCGGAGTTACCGTCCCCAACCGCCTAGCCCTAGTCCTACCTCCCCCTCCACCATTAGACATTCCACCTAACCCAACCCCTAGTTTTGTCATCCCTAGTCCAACACCTCCACCTCCTAGACCAGAGTCCAACAGGTCTAGAGAAGTCAAGTGCTACAAGTGCTATGAGATTGGGCATTATGCTAGAGAATGACCTAATCCACGAAAGGCTCTCCTTAACTCGTTCGGAAAAGTGGTGAGTGAGGTGGAAGGCCTCGATGACCCTTATGAGCTGCTAGTTGTGGACGAGGATGATAAGCTTGTTGCTAGAGCACCAGTTGGTGAGAACTTCGTGGTTAAGAGGACTTTGAGTGCGAGTGAGAAGGTGGAGATTTACACCTCTCAGCGGGAGAACTTGTTCAACACCTATTGCACCATCGGAGGTAAGATTTGCACTGTTATTATTAACAATGCAAATATTAAAAGATCCAAAGATTTCAACCAAACTATTATAGTAATATTTAAATTTAAGAAAGAAAATATAAATTAAACATTACTCCTTCCGTTTTGAAATATAAGTCCATTGACTTTTAACACACTTTTTAAGGAGTTAAAACTATATAAAATAATATTTTTATTAAATTTTTTACATAACTATATACTTATTAGTAATATATATAAAACTATGTAAAAAAATCAATAAAAAATATTATTTTATATAGTTTTTAACTCCTTAAAAAGCGTGCAAAAAGTCAATGGACTTATATTTCAAAACGGAGAGAGTATTTTTTTTATTGAGAAACCGCACAACAGACGGATAGCGTAAAACTAGTTGATGAAAAAATAAATGCTTAAAATTAAAAAAAAAAGACACGTGGGATTTGACACGTGGAGTTTTTTTTTTTTAAAAAAAAAGACTTTGCTTTTTTTTTATTATTAGGTAATAATTCGGATGAGAAAACTCTATCCGAAAGCATCCTGCCGGACGAGGTCAAGAAGACCTGTGTCATTGTATAAATTTGGTCTCCGGGTAGAGTAGCAAAGGTGTGCAACCCTATCTGCAACTCGGTTCCCAGCACGGGATGTGGGTGACTCCAATATTTCTTACCCCTAGGAGAATGACTTGAACGTCTGACATTACTAGTTCTATTTCCCGGGATAGTTAGTATGGGTACGTAAAAAAAAAAAAAAAAACTTTGCTTCTAGTTTTAGTTTTACAAGTATGATGGGTGGATTTCGCTAAAAAAAAAAAAAATCAACTCTCTCCCATACATTTGTACAATTGTCACACAGCTGATATCCCCAAGTTGAAAGTATACAAACGCTCGAAAGTTGAATCCAATCACATCCCATCTCAAGAGGATTAATTACAATTTACCAATTAAATATGCATCAGAAAAACAAACGAATAACCTTTAGACCAAACTCGCCTCCTTATTGTTAAGAAGACGAGGGAAGCTACTCGGAGGATTCGCGGCGGCGCTCATTGGATCGATGGCGGGTGTATGGCGGGGCGGTGATTCGGGTGGAGACGACGGCACGTAGGAGGCGGCGGCCTGCAGCACCTCCCGACGGATGGCGGCTTGCTCCTCGCACAGCCACTGCATTCGGAGTGCGCAGGCGTAGAGGCCGGCGGCTAGGAAGGAGGTGACGAGGGCGAAGACGCCGGCGCCGGTGAAGACGCCTTCTTGGATGATGAGGCAGTCGGCCCTCGGCTCCTGCCATCTCTTGAGGTGGCCGGATTCCACGCTCAATCCTACTAGTAGCATTATCTCCGCCACCGCAAAGCTTATCCTATGGAGAAAAAAAAAATCAAAGTTGTGTGATTGAATTAATCATGGTTTATGACTTTATGTAGTTATGGATTAGATTTTCTGTTCAAAATAAAAAGCCTGATGAGTTAATTAAGGACTCTTCATCCTTAAATATATTTAGGGTTTGAATAACGAGAGCCAAATATTTTATTGTGAGAGTACATTTTAGTTTTTTATTAGGCCTATCCGGCATGAGTTAGACTAAACCAATTATTTAAAAAAAATTAAAAAAATTGCTTATAATTAAGTAAAAAAGTACAATAATTGTAGAATTGTTTAAGGAAATTTACAGAAAACAACCCTTTAAATATAGAATATTTCATTTAACCACCCTAGCTATAAATTCAAAATTATAAAAAAACCACCATTAAATGGTTTTTACTTACAATTCACCACCCATTCATCTATTTTCACAAATTTATCATTAAATATACTATATTTTAATATATGTAAACTCAAATTTGATTATAAATATATTTAAATTTTGAATTTAAGAGCTCGATTATATTTTAGGGATCATTTTATTTATTTTTAAAATAATAATAATAAATATAGTCTAGAATTATTATCTTAATTTATGTTAGACAATATTTATAATTTTTTAAAATATTATGTAAATTAATCTTATTTATTTATATTTTAAATATTTTAAAAATATTATTATTTATTTATATATAGTTTAAATATTTTTTTTCAATAATTATTTTTTTATAGAAATTCTAAAAGATCTATATTTATATTTAAGTTATACGGTTAATCGATACACTATTTTTTTTTTAAATTTTAGGTAAAAGGCAGGTGAATTCCCCCACATATATAAAAAAATTTGACATGAAAAAAGAAAGTTATCTATTAAAAAAGTTACTATTGTTCAAGTTAAAATATGAGTTTGATCCATTTTATTAGTTTTAGATAACATTTTTCTTTAAGTTTCCCTAAATTAAAAAAAATATTAGGTTATCTATTAATCGTATAACTCAAATATAATTATAGACCTTTTTTACTATTTAACAAAGTTTAATTAATGAAAAAAAATATTTAAACTATAAATAAATAATAATTTTAAGGTTATTTTTAACTTTATAAATAGAAATTATGATTTCTAATCATATTATAAAGAAAACAATAGTTTACATAATATTTTAAAATATTATAAATATTTTCAAACATAAATTAAGATAATAATTCTAGGCTGTATTTATTATTATTTTTTAAAAATAAATAAAATGATCTCTATAATATAATCAAGCCGTTAAATTCAAAATTTGAATATATTTATAATCAAATTTGAGTTTAAAAATATTAAAATATAGTATATTTAATGATAAATATCCGAGAATAGAGGAATGAGTGGTGAATTGTAAATAAATACCATTTAAAGGGTGGTTTTTTTTTATAATTTTAAATTTAAAGGGTGGTTAATTGAAAACTCTCATTTTTAAATAGTGGTTTTCTGTAAATTTTCCAATTGTTTATTATAGAATTGTTTATAAGTAAAAAAGTTTATTCAATCAATTTTACTATTCAATAATTATAAGACCCAAAAGTACAATAATTGATTTTTAGATTATTCAGATGGGTCCTCCATCACACCTTTTACTTGAGCTGTATAGCTTACAAGTAACCTTGTGAAGGTTTAGATAGCTTAGTTGATAAAGATAACATTTAATAATTAATAGGTTATGAGTTCGAACTGCCTCCCTGTTATAATGGCCTCTGCATAGTTTACTAGTCACTTTGTCAAACTTTCCTGGCTTAGTTGACAAAGATGACATTTAATAATTAATAGGTTACTACAAATTATGATGGGCACTAGCAACCCTACTTTCGGATAAAAAAAATTAATAGGTTACGAGTTTCAACCTCTCCTTATCATAATGGCCTAAATATGAAACTCTCCTTATCATAATGGCCTAAATACATAGCCATGCATTCGGGAAAAAAAAAATACAAGTCACCTTAATTGCGAAATAACCTTTTCCATAAATACATCTTACAAGTTACAAGCCAACTTAATTCATTGCAAGAGATTGAGAAACAGACCCCTACATATATTCCAATTATATTCCAAATGATTGATATGCATGATTTTACAATTTAATTAATCAATCTATAATTTATGTGAAAATGTCTACCTTATTACAAATTACACATAAATGTATAAAAGTTTATATAACTAAATTAATGTCTCTGTGTCATAAAAACTTGTCATTTTATCCAGATTGTGACTTCTGAATACCAATTTCTAAGGGGATGGTTTACTTCATCCAATTGGTTGGTTTTAAGTTAAAATCTCAATCCGACGTTTAGAACTTACCAAGTGCACACGAAGAAGAAGCCAGCTTGCCAGGTAAGCGCCTTGACACGCTCCGGCTGGCCGGCCGACGGGTCCCAGCTGACACGCATCGGCGGCGGCGTGTTGCTGAGGGCCAGCAGCATGAACACGTGCTGCACCACCATCGCTCCGGCCAGCCCCACGAATGCCGCGCCCGCGCACACCAGCGGCGTCCTGCCGCTCCCGGTGTACTCACACTCATACTTCCCCTCCTTGTCCTCCGTCGCCACCCACGTCACCTTCAATCCAATCAAAAAATTAATAAAGTAAATGACAGTCGTGTCGGATTTATTTTATTCCCTAAAGTTAGTTGCATAGTACGTGTTATTACCTCGGAGCGGGTGGCTTCAGCAATGAGGCAGAGTATGAAGCAGAGGAGGCCACAGAGAATGCAAAGAACGGTGATGGAGATGCCCGTCTTGCTCGCCAAGCTAGCCGTTACCCGACGACTGGGAGCCAAATCCGCGTGCGACACGGAAGCCTGCCTAGCCATTAATTTTATGGGAGTTTTGGGGAAGCTAGAGAGGAGTTTTGAGAAATTAAAAGGAGAGGTTTTTTTGGTTTTAACGAGCCTTTATAAGGGGGCAATGTAGAGACTAGAGAGGGAATTACTTGTGAGAAAGGTTGCTTTAGAGGAAGGTGAAGGAGAGATTCTCCCTTTTGTGCAAAAGCAGCAGCTTCATTGCTACCTCCTATACTTTTTATTTTTATGGTTTGGCTTTTATGTTTCACATTGTCTTTTTGATTCATACCCACGAAGGTTGATGTAGACTAGTTAAGAGTGGTTGATCGAAATCCCCTATGTTGATGTGGGAATGAACAGAGAGAGAAGAGAGAAAAGAAGGAAATGTAAATCCGTATTATGAATTCTGTAACTGAATGTACATACAAGGATCCTATTTATATCAACTAATATCCCGACTTATACAATCACTAAGTATATACTAACACCCTAATTCATAAGAAAAAAATGAGAAAAAATAATCATATATTTGTTTTGTAATTTTTACTAATATTAAAAAATAGTAAAAAAAAAAGGAGTAGATTAGTTGATAAAAATGTGAATTTTAACCTAAATGTTACTATGGGTTTGAACTCCTTTAGCTTTATTTTTTGTTGATTTTTATTCTCCTAAATACCCACATTGCAAAAGATCATGCATATTAAGAATCACGTTGTTGAGTTCTATATATAGTTATAGATGTTGCTGGATGAATGGACTTGATTGCTTTTGAGATACTAATCTACCAACCGTCGTGTCGGAGGAGCACTTTGACAAATACAGTGCAATGCATCGAAAATAGACTTTTCTACTCGGATATGGGTTTAGAGTTGGAGCTCAGGGAATGAAGCACATTTAAAATTTAATGAGAACACGAATTGCTTCGATAAAAAGAAATACCCGATTTCATAGTTGTTGATTAACAAGAAGATGGGAGAAAATAATTAAAGAGGGAAAGAATCAGATCACTAGGACAAAGATGGGTTTATAAAATGTTCTGATTCTTTCTTGCAAAAAGGACAGGAATTATCCCTTGATTTCTTCAAATCAAACAGTAATACACATATGTAAATGCAAACCTATGAGAGGTTGTGAATCTGATCGAAATTTGTCTCTTGCTATATTGTTTTCAGGATGATTTTGAAGTAATTGTTAACGTGTCTTGAATGATTGTTGATCGGTGACGTATCATGGGCGACGCATCGAGGGTCCGAGGGGCGGAGCCTCCGGTCAGCGAGTCGAAGTTGGGGGTCCGGGGGCGGCGCGCTCCTGGTGGGGCTAGGGGGCAGCATCACCCCGCCTTTACGGTATGCAGTGTTTATTGTAAACGGGTCTATCGTCTATGTGTTTTGGGCTTTCAGTCCATTGTCTATTTAGGGTTTCATAAGTCTTTACATATACTCATGAAACGCCAACCTCTTGTAATTCTAATTTGTTTTTTTAGCTTTCTCTAATACAAAACTAGTTCTCTACCCGTGGACGTAGGTGACAGTGTGACGCTTTTCTGCTGAACCACGTAAATCTCTGTGTCTTTCTTCGCTATTATCATTCTCGTTATAACAGTAATTGTAACGAGATATTCAATGTGTAAGGCTAAACATAGAATAAGAAAATTGATCGAGGCTAGATATTCAATTCGGTTATTTTATGAGTAGTAATGCTTTGCTATATAGAAGTCAACTACGATTAATGAGGTTAAATGATTTAAGTACATGACTATTATAAACGGGTTTTATGAGGTCACACACTTTGAGTTGACGGAGTAGATCAACGGGGTTGGTGGTTTATTAATATACTAGTACAATCCCCGCGCCATGACGCGTATTTTAAAAAAAAAAAATTTTTTTTTGTAAGTATAAAATTAAATAATCTATTATCAAACGTTAACATAAAACAAAAAAAATAGATTTGATAAAGTACGTAAAAAATAATAAAAATAATTATAAAAAATGTATAAAAATTATATGAGTTTAAGATTTAAATAGAATAGGTTGATTGAATGAAAATCCTAAAATAAATGTGGTTATAACACCTTATAAAAAAATGCTTATGATTTAGTAGTTAGATATAGCCAGATTTATTAGAGAAACGTGTACAAATTACATTAGTTAGATTTTTTTTCTAGATTTAGTTGATTGGGAGGAAATAGTAAATCTAAAGTGATTATAACATATAAGCAAAAACATTTCTCATTTAATAGTTATAATAGATAAATCTCATTGGTTAATTTTTTTAAAAAATTTATTATTTGAAAATTTATGTAGATTAGGTAAAAATCCAAAAATTAAGGTTATTATATTAAAAAAAATACTCCCTCCGATCGGTAATATTTGATGTTTTAGGAGATTAAATTTAATTTGATCAACAATATTGGATGTTTTAGATGTAATAATTACACTCTTTTTTACTTTTGCACTAATATCAATATAATTTGTACTTTTTTCTTTAACCATTACATTTGTGCATAATAAATGTGATGTGGGAGCAAAAATTATTTGATAGAGTATTTAGAGGGGGAAATGACATTTCTAAATTCTTGTGCATATCCTTAAAACATCAAATATTTTCGATCGGATGGAGTAGTTTTCATTGAGTGTGTGTATATACACACAAAGAGAGAGAGAGAGAGAGAGATTTGTTGCTTAAAAAAAGACTTCATATATTTGAAACTATGTATTTTTTTAAAAAAATTGAATTAATCCCATTGTTTTAAAAAAGTTGTATGAAATAATATCATGTAATGAATATATAATGAAATAATACTATATAGTTAATATTACCTTTATTAAAAAAAGTTTTAAATTAATCCCAATGGTTAAAAATATATTAAGAAATGATGTCATGTTCAATTTGGTGAATGTCCATTTTAGATGTGAATATTAAGTAAATGTCCATTTTTTTACAAAATTAAGTAAATGTCCATTTTTTCCAAAAATACCCCTCCTTCCCATCCCTAAGCCTTCCTCCTTCCCCCTTGACCATTTTTAATTTTAACATTGACTGGTCAACATTGACCATTTCGGTCAACGCCTGCATTTGGTGACAGTTTTTTGGTGACAGTTATTTTGGTGACAACTGACTTTTTTGGTGACATTTTATTTAACAGAATTTTTTGAATTTCTCGTACTAGTAAACACTGTCTCCAACCTATTGTCATCAATTACATAACATTGTCACCAACTTTTTGTCAACTATTATAAAATATTGTCACCACTAATTTTCACTAACTACATACTATCACCAACTGCAAAATATTGTCACCAAACTATTGTCAACAACTACGAAACACTGTCATCAAATTATTTTCACCAACTTATTGTCACCAAACTTTGTCACAAACCAATTGTTATCAACTACACAACATTGTCATCAATCTATGGTCTCTAAATAAAGAACATTATCAACACCCCCTATTGTCACCAACCTACTTTTAGTAATCTGTTGTCACCAACAATAAAATAGTGTCATCAAAATATTGTTTCAACAAATATTTGTCACCAAAACCATGTAATCACAAACAAACTGTTATCACCATACTAAGTATATCACTGAGATAGTAATCTATTCTCACCAATGACAAAACATTATACCATAGAGTGACTGAAAATTAAGCAAACAATAATATATTGTCACCAATGACAAAATATTGTCACCAAACTGAAACTCTATCCTCAATCATTCAACAAAAACTGATCTAGATTCAAGCTGTCATTGAAGATTTTGTAGGCTTTAGCTACATAAATTTCTAACTTAAACAAGCAATGATAACCTTGTTTTCCTGCAATTTCTCTAACCACATTTCTCTCATACAATTCATCGAACACCTTACGCGCACATAAAAAATCATTTCCTGATTTCCCGCAGCAAATAGAATACAAATTAACCAAACTCGTGCCGATCACCACATTCGAGCTATAGCCATCCGAAATCACCCGCCCGTGAATCTGTTTACCTTCCGTCAACATTCCAAATTGCACACAGGCACTCAAAGCATACGAATACGAGTACCCGTCAGGGATAGACCCTTGATTGCGCATCCGATTCAACAACTGCACCGACTCCGCCGACGAATTGCGATGAGTCGAGCAAAGCCTGATCAATTGATTCCAGGCAGAGGTGCTGGGTGCTGCGAGGTCATCGAAGGCTCGGCGGGCGAGCCGGAAGAAGCCGAAGGAGGTGTAGAGAGAGATGAGCTTGGACAGGAGGAAGCGCTTCTGGGAGAAGCCGTTGGTGATGAGCTGAGCGTGTATCTGGGAGAGTTTTGGCCGGAGTCGAATGTTTGGAGGAGGGAGAAAATTTGGTGTTGGAGAGCTCTCAGCGGTGGCAGCAGCGGCAGTGGAGTGGCGGCCGGAACAAGCGCTTCCTCGGCCAACATTCAAACTTCTCGGATGGTGATTAGGGCAACAGTGAGAGTCCTGAGATTGAAGAAAGGAAAGAGGTGGGTTAAGGGGGAAATTAAAACATGGGTATTTTGAGAATATGAAATTATTATGGACATTTACTTAATTATCAAATAAAAATGGACATTTAGCTAATTACACTTTGTAAATGGACATTT
The DNA here is from genome assembly GCA_963922045.1 of Persicaria maculosa. Lineage (NCBI taxonomy): Eukaryota > Viridiplantae > Streptophyta > Magnoliopsida > Caryophyllales > Polygonaceae > Persicaria > Persicaria maculosa. The sequence goes on along the minus strand of OY998264.1, from coordinate 22,497,376 downwards.
CACCCAATTTTTTCTGTAAATAATATTAGATAGTTTAATTACCATAATTAAATGATATTGTGTAAATAATACCTTACAAAAATAAATTTGTGTGAGGGGACGACACGTGGCGTAGGTGCTTTGGTTTTAATTAATATACTAGTACAATCCCCGCACCATGGCGCGTATTTTAAAAAAATCAAAATAAAATTCTATAAGTATAAAATTAAATAATCTATTACCAAACGTTAACATAAAACAAAAAAAATAGATTTGAAAAAGTAAGTAAAAAATAATAAAAATAATTATAAAAAATGTATAAAAATTATATGAGTTTAAGATTTAAATAGAATAGGTTGATTGAATGAAAATCCTAAAATAAATGTGGTTATAATAGCTAATAAAAAATGCTTATGATTTAGTAGTTAGATATAGCATGCTTTATTAGAGAAATGTGTACAAATTTCATTAGTTAGTTTTTTTTTCTAGATTTAGTTGATTGGGAGGAAATAGTAAAACTAAAGTGATTATAACATATAAGCAAAAACATTTCTCATTAAATAGTTATAATAGATAAATCCCATTGATTAATTTTTTTTTAAAATTTATTATTTGAAAAGTTATGTAGATTAGGTGAAAATCCAAAAATTAAGGTTATCATATAAAAAAAAATACTCCATCCGATCGGTAATATTTGATGCTTTAGGAGATTAAATTTAATTTGATCAACAATATTTGATGTTTTAGAAGTAATAATTACACTCTTTTTTACTTTTGCACTAATACCAATATAATTTGTACTTTTTTCTTTAACCAATTACATTTGTGCATAATAAATGTGATGCGAGAGTAAAAATTATTTGATGGAGTATTTAGAGGGGGAAATGACATTTCTAAATTCTTGTGCATATCCTTAAAATATCAATATAATTTGTTGCTTAAAAAAAGACTTCATATATTTGAAACTATGTATTTTTTTTAAAAATAAATTGAATTAATTCCATTGTTTTAAAAAAGTTGTATGAAAATAATATCGTGTAATTAATATATAATGAAATAGTACTATATAGTTAATATTACCTTTATTAAAAAAAAGTTTTAAATTAATCCCATTGGTTAAAAATATATTAAGAAATGATGTTATGTAAATAATATTAGATAGTTTAATAATTACCATAATTAAATGATATTGTGTAAATAATACCTTACAAAAATAACTTTGTTTGAGGGGACGACACGTGGCGTAGGGGCTTTGCTTTTAATTAATATATAGATATAGATTGGTTAAAAATATATTAAGAAATGATGTTATGTAAATAATATTAGATAGTTTAATAATTACCATAATTAAATGATATTGTGTAAATAATACCTTACAAAAATAACTTTGTTTGAGGGGACGACACGTGGCGTAGGGCTTTGCTTTTAATTAATATATAGATAGATAGATATAGATATAGATGTGATTTATTATTAATAAATAATTAAGAAAGTTAGTCAATTAGCTTCCATTGATTAATACGGAGGAGTGAAGCTAAGCTAAATGAGATGAAAAAACAGTAGCTTCTGGGGTTGTAGGACTAAGAAAAAGTTTTTTTTTTTTTGCTTTGCTTTGCTTATTCAAAACAACACGTACACAAAAGAGAGTTCTCAGTGCATATCTACGGGGAATCAACTCCGGGGTTGATTGTTGTACGTGAGTGCATTGCAGACCATAATCATCCGAAGAAATATGATTGTTAGTTTTTTGATCTTCATCTTAGCAGTCGAAGAGAAGGGAGATCTAAACGTCGGACTCGTGTGGATTAATTAGAGAATCACGTGTGGGGCTTTTGATCTCTTTCGATTTTATCCAAATTCGATCCGATCCACGTATCAATAAATATATCCTCTAAACAATGAGTGATCTATCATTTATGCATAAATATCCTACGATTAGATGTTTAGATATAATCTGAAATTCAGCTTAATGCATCTAATTTTCCTTCAGATTTTTCTATCTGCCGTTGGATTGAATTCTTGATTAGGTGCCTTGTTGATTGATATTTCGAATTTCTACTTGTTTTACAATCCCGCTTGAATACTCAACCCAAACGGGCATTAAACCCGAAATTTGGGCCGCTGAACCCAAATGGGCCTCGTTTCGTGGTCCATCACTGAAATGTTAATTTGAAGCCCATAAATCCATTTTTGGGAGCACTAACTTCAAAAAGTGCAACAAATTCTACCAACTTTGAGAATTTGTGCGTTTATCATAAGGTTGATCGTCATTGTGCAGTGTGCACGACAACTTTTCGCAGTTAGTGGTGATTTACTGCAGATAAGTAGATTTAATAGAAGAGATTTTCTAATGGGAGTCAATGAACCCATATTCAAAACCAAAATTTGAAGGAAAAACTATGATTTAAAAATACTAGAAGGTACTAATACTTTTAAAATAACAAGTGTAAGTCTTGTATCTTAGACATATTTGTTTAAAATTTTGAATTACATTCCTAATAAAAGCGTTTTTGAAAGATAACTGGTAGTTCAAGATGAACGTAACTTGTGTTTTTTTATGACAAATTTATCTAGAACTCCTCTTTGAAATTGGATGAACTCTTTTTTTTTTTTGCTACTTACGCTTTTCTAAATCTTGAGGATATGAGTACATGCGTAGAATATTACAACAAAGACATTAAATAAAGAGTGATAGTATTAGTGAGAAGGAGCAAAGCAACATGACATTTTTTCAATAGATTCCTATTTGCCGGTCGATTCGTTTACCTGATGGCTTGTAGTTTACAGTGTAGGATAGTTTTCCCCCCTTTTTGCCAGTTTATTTTATATCATTTGTTTTGTGAAATTTTCTTTCCATCATTTGCTTTTGTCATTTACTTATGTATTTATACATGATGTGTATAGAGAATCAAATTGATAAAAAAAGAATAAAAATGGACAAGCAAATTGAGTACATGGATGTCATTGCATCAAATAGCAGTTGTATGGGATGCGACCATACCAGCCCTAATGCACCAGATCCCATCGGAAATCCAAAGTTAAGCGTGCTTGGACGAGAGTAGTACTAGGACGGGTGACCTCTTGTGAAGTCCTTGTGTTGCATTCTTTAAAATTGTTTGACGGTTTACCGTCTGCCGACTTGTCGTCCTCTCGAACTAAAATCGTTTGACCTCTCGAACTTAAGCCTTGTTCGAGCTCGAATTTTTAATTAATAAAAAATAGCGATTGTACGATCCGATCGACTACAAGTTCTCTATATACACCATAAATTAACGTCCAATCCGACGTTGTTAATTATTTGCTAATACGGGATGAGCAACAACGTCGGATTGAACGTTGCTAATACAAGTCAGATTGTGACCTAATATAAGATATTAAAAAAACAAAAAATAATGATTTACAACGTCCAAAAGGACGTTGTGTTTTTTTTTTTGGTGTGTGAAAAATTGTGTAATATTTACCCTAACAACGTCCGATTCGAAGTTGTTAGCCCAATTTGGCTCGATGATCGAGCCTCGATCTGATCCTTTACTTCACATATTACAATGTTGGATCCGACGTTGTAATATAACTAATGCTTCAATCTCGAATCCGATGTTGATTAACAGATCTAATTTGCAGATTTGCGGTTTATATAGGACACTCGATCGATTAATAAGGCGAAAGATTAAAAAATTCAAAGATCCTGGTATGTCAGTCACTATTTTGCTTTTGACTTTCAAACCCTCGGCGTATAAATTCACCACAGTAGAATGACATGTGGCATTACCTCGTGAAATCTGAAAGCACGGGTGTTGTTTTTTACACCCATAAAATTTACTATTTACACCCAAAATCCAAGTTTTTTTTTAAATAAACCCTACGCCTCCTGTGTCATAGACGTGTGACTCAAGAGGGGCAGGATATGTATATAGAAAAAAATAGCTGCGCCTCTTGAGTCACACACCTATGACTCAAGAGGCGTAGGGTTTATTTAAAAAAAAACAAAAACTTGGATTTTGAGTGTAAATAGTAAAATTTTCGGGTGTAACTAACAACCCGTTGAAGCACCCACTTTTGTCCAGGCTTTCCATACACCCGCGTAGCACCGTATAACTCCACCTCTCCACCTTCCCTTCCCGTTGCAACGACACCTTTCCGTTGCGTTTTGTAAATTTGAAATCCTCATATAGACGTTACAGAGCGCCTACATTCGCTTTTTTTTTTTGAGGTATTCATTGAGAGGTATTTATGTACGCTCTCGCTAATTTCCAAATCCCCAAAAATAATTGATTCCTGTGTGTGTTTTTATTCTCTCTTTGTTTTTTTTTTTGAATTTTAATTTCCATCTCCTATAGCCTTAAATTCAATTCTTGATGAGTTATTCAATTCAATCTCTGCCTCTACCCCACTCACCCATTACTGTGTTCTTCACTACCGAATTCATTGCTTTTATACCCCAACTGCGTATCGTATCTCTCAATTCCTCCTCAAAACTCATACGGCAAGGGCTTCATCTCGCAATCGAATCATTCTTAATTGCCTTACTGTAAGCTCTTCTCCCTCCTCTTTCCATTTTCTTCAATCGATTTTAACGGTTTCATTATACATTATAAGTTGATTGCCTAATTGACGTGGATTTGGGGAAGAAGCTTTATATGATTAGCTGCTTAATTTCCAGCTCTCAATTCAATCTGATTCAAAGCTTAGTCAGCTGATCACTTTCTCTATACCCTTGTGTCTCTTGCTTGAATTTTCAGTTGTATGTAAGAGTTTGTTCAATGTGTGCAAATGGTTGCACAGTTGCACTGCATCAATTATGGATTCAATTGACCTTTGAAATGCTTAGGTTGAAGGTTTTAGCTTGAATTTATTATGACAGTTATCATGACATCTTTGGATTTTAATTTACTGATTTTGGTTCAAATAAAGTTCCAACCTTTTGTTTAAGTACTAGGAAATATGAAGATTGTATATGATTTGTTCGATTTTTTTTGGCTTTGATTTCAACTTCATTTTTCTGATTAATTCAAAAAAAAAAATGATGATTTTTCCATCTCTTCAGGTGTTCTCAATCAATTATTACTGCCTAAACATTGATTGAATGTTATAAAGCCGAAAATGGGCGGTGAGGGACGAGCTCCAAAGGGCAGTCGCCATGGCGGCGGCTTCTTGCAGCTCTTTGACTGGAATTCAAAATCTAGAAAGAAGCTGTTTTCAAGCAAATCTGATTTCCCAGGTCTGATTTTGTGTGCTGTCAGTGTCACACTCTTAAGGGTGCATCTGTTTATAAATTTTGTGCACTACTTTTACTTACAATAACTCCTGTGTGTAGAGTATCCGAAACAAGGAAAGAAAAGCAAGGGAAACTTTCCGACGACAATGATTTGGATGGTAAGATCATGTTGCTTCATCAATTGATGCTGTGTTCGTCGTATCATGACGATAAATGAGGCGCCTGAACATTAGCATTAACCAATTTATGATAACCTGTTTTCCAATACAGCTAGACGAAGACGAGATTGGAGCAACAGCAAGCATTAAGGGAAGCAGTGAATACAGCTACGCTTCGTCTGTCACTGACGACGAAGGATATGGAAGTAAGGCTCCTGGTGTGGTTGCAAGGCTTATGGGGCTGGATTCCTTGCCTACAGCAAATGTTATTGATCCATTTTTCGACACTCAATCGCTTAATGAGGCTCTATATCAGAGAAAAGACTATCATATCTTGCACTCAGGGCGGTTTTTCGACGAGGCTGAGGGTCTAACTCAGCATCCGAGGTCACCTAGCAGGGCGGTACAGAAGTTCCAGTCAGAGATTTTGCCGCCTAAATCAGCTAGATCAATCCCTATAACTCAGCACAGGCTTCTATCTCCTATCAAGAACCCGCGTTTCGTCCCCTCTAGCGATCTAGCTGACATGATGGAGGCTGCAGCTAAGATTATTGATTCCGAACCCCAAGGTAGTCGAAGAACACGAATTTATTCAGCTGGATCATCATCTGCTCCTCTAAAAGTCAAGGAGCTGAAAGAAAAAATGGCTGCAGGAAGTTTCGAAGGACAGCCTTTGAAGAAAGAGAAGTCCATTAGCCTTGCTATTCAAGCAAAGGTTAATGTTCAGAGAAGAGAAGGATTGAATCCAAAGCGGAGACAAGAAGACGAGGCTTCTGGACCGACTCAGTCCAGCAAGAACGAATCGAGCAGCCCGAAGATTGCGCATAAGAAACCGTCCGTCCTAAGGCAGAATAACCAAAAACAGAATTGCAACTCAGCTAAATCTTTAGGTGCTTGTAGAAAGGCTGTTTCGGGAGATTCGTCTCATGGGAGTCGAAAAAACTTGCATAGAGATGGTTCAAAGAAACCGAGTTCAGAGGAGTCAAGGAATGTGCCACGGAAGAAGCGGATTATTGATGGCAATCAACAAAATCGGAGAAGCGACAATGACGAAAAGATTAGTCAATCAAATTCAAAAACAGATGTTGTTTCATTCACATTCACTACTCCAATGTCTCGATCAATGGATTTGAGCGCTTTGCTCGAACAGAAGCTGAGGGAGCTAACTAATGGAGTTGAGTCTTCCAAGTGCAGCTTCAGCAAAGCCGAAGCATCATCAGCATCAGTTAGGCTTCAGGTATTCGTGTTTCAATGGAATTTCATTCATTATTTGATCTGTTTGATGCAATGTGCTGATTGCTTTGTTTAATCTCTCAAGAGAGAAGAAATGGATGAATGTAGCAGCACCAATCGACGTCCAAGTCCGGTCTCCATTCTTGGCGCTTCCGATTTCTTTGAGAGTTGCAACTCATCAGATACTCCAACAGAAGGTAATAATAGTAATCCAATTCGTAATCTTGTCTTACACACTTCAAAGTTCCGATTTCGATCAACATTTACTTGCTTTCGACAGAATGGGAAATGGACTACATAAAAGACGTGCTAAGCAGCATCGAGCTGATGTACAAGGACTACGCGTCTGGGAGAACACGCGACACAATCAATCCGCACCTCTTCGATCAATTGGAGCGGAAGAGGGGGAGCTCAAGCTCCTACAAGGACGCCCCCCTGGCTGAAAAGAAGGCCTTGTTTGACTGCGTAAGCGAGTGTTTGGGGTGGAGGTGCCAGGGGTTCGTAGGAGGCGGGTTTCGGGCTTGGGAGAGGGGGTTAGCCATGGTTAGAAGGAAGGAGAGGCTGGTGGAGGAGGTGTATGGGGAGATTCAAGGATGGAGGAGGATGAGGGGTTGTATGGTGGATGATGTTGTGGATAAGGACATGAGCATTCCCCATGGAAGATGGTTAGATTTCGAAGGAGATGGGTTCGGAATCGCGGTGGAGGTTGAGGCTATGGTGTTTGATGATTTGGTCGTTGAGGTCGTTGCTGGTGTTCTTGCAGGTGGCCGGATTAAGGACTGAAAGTTGCATTTTTGTGGATGATGTGATGTTAGGGTGTGTGTGTATATGAAGGATTAATACTGTTATTCTTGTAACTGTGGTTATGAGGTAACATCATTTTTTTTTATATATATTATAAGTTAATATTTTGGGTGGGGTTAGGCCCAATTGGATTACCATACAATGCCATCTTTATAACACGCATACTCGAGTCGACAAGAAAGCCTTGTGAAGCCGCCGAGTGAAGAAGGCACACGATCTTATCAACAATCGAGTTTATCTCCCGGAAGACGTGGTTGAAATGCACCTCATCAAAGTGTTGAAGAAGGAACAGAGTGTCGGATCGGAGATCAACATTGGTTTCGCTTTTAAAGAACAATCTACATATGCAGTTAATAACAATCAAGCTAATCGCCTTCAATTGTGAGGATGGTGAGCCCAAGTGCTTTCGTCTTGACGACGCCTTTTTTGAGGGCCAACACCTTTGCAACACTAGAGAGGTCAGCTTCTTTAAATATGTAGTGTTCTTTAAAACATAAATATTTATTCACATTTTTAAAATATAGAAGCGATTTAAGTTGAAGAAAAATAACTTTAAAAATATGCATTTTATTGTTCTGGGTCTATCGGAAACAGTCTCTCAACTAGTTCGGGGAAAGAGTGCGTACATCCTGACCTCCCAGACCCTGCTTAGTTGCAGGATATACTGAGTTGTTGTTGTATTTTCCATTATGAGAAAATTTTATAAAATGTATTGGAGATGTCTTATAAATCCTCAACTACTTATGTGCAAATGTTTGCCTTTAATGGGAGGGAGAAAAAAAACAAAAGTATCCCTCATAGTAACGGGCATGGCAAGCATAAATATCATCGAGGCCTTTAAAAGCCCGACCGCCCCCTCCGCTCCTTGGAAGGTATGCGGCTCCGCTCGGCAGCCCATGCCTTCTTGGTTCCTGATCTCCATTGTCAATCACTACATCACCTTTGATGCCATCGTTACTGATGCCACCAACGCCGCCCTATCCCCTCTCTCCTCCAAGATCAGCCACCTCTTCCACATGGCTGGTGGGGAGAACCACAATGTCGTCTTTAACTCTACCATGCTCTCCAACGTCCTTACTCCTCAACGCCCTTGCAGGCCCGGGCCTGCATTGTGGCCCATCTAGCCTTCATCACGTCACGCTTTAGACTAGCTAGGACTAAGCACTACATGGGTCCGGTGTTTGACCCGGTCATATCAGCCCGACTTGTCTCGCCCAAAGCTTGTTTTGCGAGGACTTCCTAGGCTTCCATTCTCGAACTTCTACTACGTGCTTGAGTATATGTGGTTGTGTCCTATGCACCTCCAACTCTGTTCAACGCTCGACCTTGATCATTAGGGTGTTGGCTCGAAGCGTGTACAACATCCTAATTTTTTGTTATATATGTATATGTGTGTATATATATATATATATATATATATATATATATATATATATATATATATATATATGGCAAGATTTGTTGGGCTGGAAACCACTTTCCAGCCACACTCGGAAGCGAATTCGGGCAATAAGCGAACCAACAACAATTCGCCAGCAAATCAATAACCAACCGATAATATCTAATTCGGAAACCAAACAACCAAGCAACCCAAAACACAGATAAAAGTACAGATAATCAACACAAGATTTACGTGGGAAAACCCCTCTCTAACCAGAGAATAAAAAAACCCACATTTTGCCCGCCAGAGCAACCAATCCACTAATCAATAAACTAGTACAAGTGTTTAACGATCCAGTCTCACACCGAGATAAACAAACATGGAGATCAACACCAATCTAAATACAACCCAGATCTAGAAAGGATTCCTCTCCAAAACCTAGCTAAACACTTGTAATTAGATTCGATTTCCAGAGAGAGAAGAATACCTATCAACAAACAACCGTTGTTGACGGATTGAGGGAGGGAGATGAATCACCAAAATAAGAGACGAAACTCCCGCTCAAATCTCTGACCTTTTCCTCTCCTTTCTCCCTCCCCTCTCTTATTTCTCTCTCTCTCTCTCCCTCTCTCCTCTTTTTCTTTGGTGCGGGTGGCTCCAAACTCCTGGAGCTCCTCTTGTGTACACAAATCAAAGGCAAAGATAGCCTTTTATATCACAAAGAAGAAGCCACACTTGGGCTGGACCCAAATGGGCCATAAGCCCAACAAGATTTTGGGTGGTGTCACCCGTTGAGTGTTAACCCACCACCCAATGATATCCATTCGGACAAGGGACAGAAACTCCAAATGTGAGTTAAGAGCCCCATGGTCCATGGGATGTCTGAGATGAGCCACCTTATCTTTGTCGTTTCAAGACAATTCATATTCGTCATGTATTTAGGAAAATTAACATTATAGCGGACATACTGATCTCTTTAGGTCATACAACCACTATTATCGGCCCTACCACAGATTTAGAATTACAGTTTTTAAATTTTTTTTTTACAATAGGCAAAGATCGGTTGACTTTAACAAGTCAAAACTCAACCCTGATCATTCCGAAGGATGATGTTACAAAGCTCCCTTAAAAAGGGGGAGTGACTCCATATTACAAGTGTCATTAGTCCTAGCAATGAAATATGCAGTATAGTTTAATTCTCTATAGCAATGTTGGAATTTGATAATCTTGAAGTGTCTTATGAGTTCTTGAATCTCTTCAATCGTACGTAGGATCTCCCAAGGAATAGGTGTTTTCCTGTTGATGGAAGAGATCACTCCAAGACTGTCTCTTTCAACAATGAGGTCTTTGATATCCCTATCTTGATTGTCGTTTTTATATCTATACAGAAAGTTGTTGCTTCTATTTATAGCACTGAGCCCTTAGTAGTCACGTGCTGGAACATATCAATAACTTGACCATTATTGTCCCTAATTAAACCTCCGACTTTACAAAAGCGAGAGGGGTTGACTTAGCCATCTACATTAAGTTTGTAGATCCCTCTTGGAGGCTTCCTCCATTTGGTTGTTCTAGGATTCTTTTTTCTCTGTTTCTCGTCTTGATTATGCGATTGTTGCCAATCATTTATAAATCTCATGGTCCTATGAATCATATTTGTTGGAGGAAAAATCCCTCGATTATTGAAGATTAATTGGTTTCTCATTTCCCATATCCCATGTCAAATGAAGCACAAATCCTCAAAGTGTCGATTTATTTCTTTGGTGTTTGTTAATTTGCAAAGAAAGTTGTTGGTAGGAGTTGGTTGCAAAAAAATGCTTTGCCCGTTTTTGCCGTGAATTGTGCTAAGATCGACCTTGTTGTGGGGTGTTCAAAGAGAAGTAGTGAAGGTTCCATCTGCATTTGGTTTCTATATTAATTTGTCTTCCGTGTCCCACTCTAGGATTTTGACTGTCAAAATTTGTTGTGTTATGTGATGCGGGATGTATTGATGAACTAGATGTTGTGTTATTTATATCTAGATTATTTTTTGGTGAAAAGAATTATTTATATCAAAATTAATTATTTAATAAATTTTATTATATATATATATATATTAGGCCAAAATAATTTATTAAAATATTATGTAGCCATAATATATAGCCACAATCCATCCGTGCGTACCTATTTTAGTAAACTAAAGTAATAAATATATACTATATATTTAATAAAAAATTAAAATATTTTTGAAATCAGTTATCTATTAAATTACATGAATTAATGGTAGGGTAGAAGAAAAAACAATTTACCTTATAAATGTGAATTCTGGTTATATTTTGAGAAAATCTAAATATAATATATTTAGATTATATATACTATGCCAAACTAATTTTATTATATCTATATTATTTTTGGTGGAAAAAATTATTTATATTTAAATTATTATTTATATTTATTTATTGAAATCTATCTAAATTATTTCTAATATTGTATTAATGTGTTCTCCATGTATGAGAAGAGACCTATACTATATATATTGGAAATGACATATCATTAACTTTATTTAACAAAATGGCGGAAAAGCTAACAAACTACCTAAAAAGAACTTAACAAATAAAAAAGTACTCAATAAGTAGGTAAAAACATGGAAAAATTATCAAATACCTACAATGCAATGCATGATGTATCAAACACCTACCATTTGCCCGTCACGGCATGCCAAACATTTCTGACTCTAATCGGAAGAATGAACAAGCAGATTGAAAGAATAATATGAAACAATGACAAAACTAACAAAACCTACAAGATGATAGTTGTGGAAATATTTTCCCAATTATCAGCTACTCAGAAATCGATACTAGCCTTCTCCTTGTGGGGAATCTGGTCTATGAGGAATAAAATTCTCTTCGAAAATAATAATGTCAGAAATATGGAGCAATGGATAAAGATCATTACACAATATATAGGTTATCTTGAAAAAAGCCATAGAAGATAATCTAGAGAACGATGATGCTACATCTACACATCACAAACTGCAAAACAGATCGAGACATCAGAAAAAATGTAAAAAGTTAAATGGAAGAACCGCCTGAGGGATTCGTAAAGCTAAATTTTGATGGTGCCAGGGTCACTTCTGGGCAAGCTGTTGTTGGCTTTGTTATACGTGATAACCGTGGTAGAGTGGTGTCATGCGGTGTGCATGGACTTGGGAGCACTTCTTTGATCCAAGCCGATTGTCTTGGTATTCACGCCGACCTGCTGCTTGCTGTGAGGAAGGGCTTTTCTCGCCTCGTGGTGGAAGAAGACTGTCTGACACTCTGACCGTCATCAACGCCCTCCGAGAGATCGGTACTTGCCCGTGGACTAGGCGTGGCCACGGGTCCGACCCGGCGGGTCGACGGGTTTGACCCGTTAGGTCAAGGATCGGGGAAGGATGACTCGAACCCTAACCCGGAAATCCCATGGGTTGGCGGGTTCGGGGCCGGGTTCCAGGGTCGACGGGTCGACCCGCCGGGTATTATTTTCATGAAACATAAATAAACGCAGAAAAAAAATCAAAATCAAGTGTTAACTTACTAATGTCGACATTTTAAGTGAGAAAGAACACTAAATAATAAATTTATAAATGTTTGGCCAAGGATAGTTTCTCTGGATGCTTTAATTGGATATGACGGTTGAAGTTCCCATATCCTCCTCCCTTCGGGTGCCTGAAGACCGTCCCGCAGAAGTTTCTCTGGATGATTTAATTTTACGGATGGTTTCGCACTTGAGCTTCGTTGCCTGCTGGTTTTTTACTAGGTTTTACAAATATTCGGTTTATTTTATGTCATTATGTCACTCGTAATACGGTTCGAAACCGTGATTACGTGTACATCGACATTCGACACCACACACTTACATGAGTTCATCAGTTAATGAGTACATGACACTAACACTAAGTCTCTAACAGTGTGACACACTCACACTTCACACACCTGCATGACTTGAGCCTAGACCTAGACACATAGTCACCTAGTCACCCGAGGTCGAGCCCGAACCTCCGTAGATCTGCATCTTGTCGGGATGCTTTCTCGTTATATGAAGCTTTAGATTTCCGTAACCGGCGCCTCTCGTAACCTTGCACTTGTGACCGCAATGACGACAAATCGCTTCGACCATCCCAAGGCCTAGCTCAACCTTGTCGAAATGGTTTTGGAACAAAGTCACGGATTGATCGAACATGATAACGTTATTACGGAAATGAAATGTATGATTGTAATGAAATGAAATGAATCAAGGAGACGAGATCTTATAGGCGTTTCGGGTTGAGCTAGCCGTTGCACAACGACTACATTTTTTTTTAAAAAAAATCTCCCGTTGGGGTCCACTACATCAAGTCATCAACGGCTAAATCTTTCAAAAAAATAGGTTTGACCCGGCGGGTTGTCAGCGGGTTTTCAAACCTCTGACTCTAACCCTAACCCGCAACCTGCCTTGACCCTTTGACTCGAGAACCTGCACCCGCCGGGTTACCGACCCGTACGACCCGGCGGGTCACGGGTCGACCCGTGACCCGTGGCCACCCCTACCGTAGACTATTGAGATGATGATTGTCGACGTTGTCGGTCTCTGCAAATCTTTTGAGGCTATCGATTTCTCCCACACTTTGCAGGAAGACAACCAGGTCACAGACAGATTGACACACGTTGGTTTGGTCTCCTCTTTATCCGGTGAGCGGTGTCCAGTTAAGATTGAGGGTCTCGTCTGTAAATCAATTGGGCAATGGTTTAACCGAGGTTGACCATCCCCAAACTTTCGCCTTGTATTAAAAAAAACCTACCATTTGCCCTTGATTATATGTAAATATCATATTAATTACGATTGTAAATTGCTTGTGCCAATAAATTGGGTGTGTTTGAGTAGTGGAAAAATTAGTTGAATTTAAAAATAAAATAAAATTTCAAACTCAATGCAACATAAATTTATTGGGTACAAATTCATTCTGGTTTGCTTATTTATATGTAACGGTCTTTCTAATCCTATGTCTCAAGGGTATAGGATAAGAACTTTAATTGGAAAAGATTCCCTACTAACTAAATAAGCGACCCTAGCAAATCAATACTCCCTCCGTTCGGCAAAACATGTCACTTTACTGTTCAAGCACACTTTTTTAGGGGATAAAAACTATATTAAATATCTAGTTTTTTAATAATTTTTTTTAACAATTTCGTAGTTATTATTAATAAGTACAATCTTGTTAAAAAAATTTATAAAAAAATAAAGAAAAAATGTACAAAAATAATCCCACCTATTCATCCTAGTCTAAAATTAATTTCAACTCTAAAAATATACGATTATAAACCATACTAGTTAAATAAAGTAAAAATATGAACTATTAATTTCTCTGATTGAAATTCCGGCGAACGTTGATGATGTGGCATCGGAGGGAGATGATGTGGCTTTGGAAGGAGATGGTGTGGATTTTAGATCGATCCAACAATTCTGCAAATCAATTAGGGTTAAGTTTTAGAAGAACCATTATCAAGTAGGAGTTATCACATAGCACAATGAAGCCATAAAAATCAACAAGCAGAGAGATCAAGTTCAACAAATCTTGAGAAGGTCGAAATCAACCAAGCGGCAAGTAGTGAAGTTCAATTTCAATAAGCTTTTAAGGGGAAAATCTACGTTGCTCAAGTCGACATGCATAAATACGTGAGTTATTCCAAAATTTCTTAGTCAAATGATTGAAAGAGGTGTGATTATGGCTAGTGAAATTTGATTCCCCCATCCATAATCAAGAATAACAAGAAATAACTACTAATATTTTCTCTTCTTTCAAATTTGTGCAAATCCATCATGTATTATATTTAGGGTTTGTGTTCATATTTCAGTAATGTATTATTCTAATTGTGTAACAGTGAACATGGGATCAAATTTCATAGAAATTTGTCTACATCATGGTGGCACTTTCGTGAAAAAGGAGAAGTTGTTGTATGAGGGAGACAATGATCAAACCCTGGTTAGAATTAACACTATTCAATTACCATATTGGGAATTGTTGTGTGTGCTTAAATCTAAATTGAAGAAAAAGACTGATTTTGTGCAAATGTACTATCTAGTTCCTAGTTGCACGTTTGATGATGGATTGAAACTCTTGTGGAATGACAAGTCTGTGTTAGACATGATAAACTATGCATATAAAAACAGGGGGGAATCCATGTGTATATATCCCATCTAGTGGAGGAAGAAGTAGTGAAAGAATCAGTCCTGCTTGATAGTGATAAGGATGAGCAATATGCTCATGGGGATAAAATAATGATGTTAAAAGATGGAAATAATTACAATTGGGAAGACCTTTTTGAGAACAATGGAAATGAAGCATATGATGAGGGGTTTGATAACGTTCCAAATGATGAGACTAGTTCTTCTGATGATGATCCAAGAGAGTTTAGTGATGAAGATCGAGGCAAAGAAAAAGGGATTGATTCCAAGAGGAAAGGCAAGAGCTTAGGTCTTGATGTTATTCATGAGTTTGATTCCGATTTAGAAGAGGAGGGAGATTTCAACCCAGATTTCCATGAAGAAAATACAAGTGATGAAGAGTATGAGCAGGCTAGGGAGAAGCTTAGGGCTTGGAAAGCTGAATTAGAGATAGAGGCAAAGGAATTGGAAAGCGAGTATGAAGATTCTGATGGAGATGTTCACTTATATGATGATAACATTGATGATACCATTGTTAAGTTAGGCAAGAGGACAATTGACAAGACAGTTGATTCAAGAACTGATTGGAAGAAGTTTATATGGGAGGTTAGGTTAAGATTCCCTACTCTACAAAAGTTTAAGGAGGCTGTCATTGACTATGGAACGAGTAATGTTTCTAGTTTGAAGTTTGGAATTTCCGACAGTACTAGAGGTAGGGTTGGTGCTGTGTGCAAAACTGGGTGTGAGTTCAAAAATTATGCTTCATGGTACCCAATGGAAGGTTGTTATCTTGTGAAGAAAGTAGCAAATGTCCACCAATGCACTAGGGACATGAGCAGGAACAGTCAAATAACTAATACATGGTTGGCAAAAAGATATCTTGCTAGGTTTATAAAAAATCCTCATTGGCCGGCTCATGAATGGATGGATAGTGTAAGGCGGAGATATGGTGTCATTATAAAAAAGGGTGTTGCTTATTTGACTAAAACTGAAGCACATAGGCTATTACACGGGTTTGTGAAGGATCATTACAAGAAGCTTGGGAGTTACCTCCACGAGGTGAAGAAATCAAATCCAGGGACTCATCTCGAGCTAGTTACCATCACTACTATTCCTCCTGTCTTTCAACGGTTATTTATATGTTTTCCTGGACTAAAAACTGGGCTTCTGAGTGGATGTAGAAAGTTCATATGTTTAGATGGGTGTTTCCTTAAAACATTTCTTGGAGGTATGTTGTTGACTGCAATTGGAAGGGATGGGAATAACCAAATGTTCCCGGTATCTTGGGCTGTGGTGGAGGTTGAGAATAATGATAGTTGGTTTTGATTCTTAAGCCAGCTGAAAGATGCTCTCAATGGAAATGAAGGAGAAGGGTGGACATTTATGTCTGACCAACAAAAGGTAGAGATAAACTTTCTTACCCCCTTTAAACTTCACTATACAATATTTAACAAGTATTCGACTTCATTGATTCTTTTATATATAATGATATATGTGCAGGGGCTCCTCAATGCAGTGGCATCAGTTTTTCCCTTGTCAGAACATAGAAATTGTGCTAGACATATATATGCTAATTGGCACAAGACTCATAAAGGTGATGAATTGAAAATTGTCTTTTGCAGGGCAACAAGAGCATATTGTGAGGCAGACTTTGAAGAAGCAATAGATGAGATGAGAGAAATATCTACAAAAGCTGCCGATGATTTCTTAGCTCGAGACCCAAGAGTTTTCTAGAGCATTTTTTCCTACACAATCTAAATGTGACGTTGTGGTGAATAACATGGCTGAGACATTCAATGGATATATCCTTAAAGCAAGGTAAATGATGTTTCTTTCATTTAATAAAAATGACTAAAGCATACACTAATATTATTCACACTTATGTAGGGGCCAACCAATCATTGTCATGTTGGAGAGCATTAGAGAATCACTAATGCAGAGGTTGGTTACCAAAAAAAGGCTGATGGAAGGGCAACAACCTAATGATATTTGCCCAAGAATCAAGTTAAAGTTAGAAGAAGAAAAATTATCTGCTTGGGAGTTGGATGTTGGGCCTTCTAGTTTGGTGGAGTTTCAAGTTAGGGATATGGTTGACAAGTTATATGTTAACTTGAATGAGCGGACTTGCACTTGTAAGAAGTTTGATATCACTGGAATACCCTACAAGCATGCTATTGCTTGTTGCGGATTTATGCATGTGAGTCCAGAAGCTTATGTTCATGACTACTTTAAGAAAGAAACATATACTAGAGCATATCAAGGAACAATTACGCCATGTGTTAGTGAACGCTATTGGTCTAAAAAAGAATTCCCATTGGAACCTCCACCTGTGAAAAAGCAACCTGGGAGGCCAAAGAAAAATAGAAGAAAGGATCCCCATGAAGATCTAAAGCGACCCGGAAAGTTAACAAAGCATGGATTGAAGATGACATGTTCTATATGTAGATCGGGTGAGCACAACAAAAGCAAGTGTCCAAACAAAAACAATGCACCAGTTCTTACAGAGAAGAGAGGTCGAGGGAGGCCTAGGAAAAATTCGAGTAACTCAATTTGTTTATTTGTTCGTTTTCTTTTTCTCTATTTTAGGTTGTGATTTAAAAAACTAAATTGTTATATGTGTGTTTGCGTGCGCGCTAAAATACAGTTGAAGCCAACCCATCTACAATAGAAAGTGAAAGAGGGAGAAGTAGAGGCAGAGGCAGAGGTAGAGGCAGAGGCAGAGGTGGAAAATTAGGTACCTTTCATGTTGGAGCTGGAATCCAATTTGGGGGAAGAGGGGAGATCATTTACAGATCATCCATCTCTAGTCCAGGAGTTGTGATTAGAGAAGGTTGTTCACAGGTATGCGAACTTATATTGCCAATAGAGTCATCTACCCAACTTAGACTTAGTTTTATATTAGTAGCCTATAGAGTGTTTGATAATGTGATAAGTTTTTGTACAATAATGTGCAGGTAAGTAGAGATTCCCAGCATAATAGTAATGTGCCCCCATCTCAAGTGTTTTCTTCAACAACAGATCATTCTCGTCCACCTACACATTAAAATGTGTCTTTCTTGCAAGATATGCTTCACACTTGCTTTTCTTTTGATGAAAGACTTATGCTTTAGACTTCATGTAATTTCATGATCTATCCTTAGAGAATGCTAGTTTTCTGAATTTTTGAACTCAGTTAATGACTTGATGATACTCCTAATATGTAAACATTTGCATATTTTTATTCTTTTTTTTTTGTTTTGTTTTCATTCTTAGCCCTTTCTTCACCTCTGCAGCTATATACACATACTATGGAATCAAAGAAAGAAAGAAAATTAGAACTTGTTCTTATAAACTGGGATAACTATAGAACTTGTTCTGCAGCTTTTTGTCAAGTATTTGATTTTAGAACAACTCTATGAAAATTAGAACTTGTTCTTACAGATTAGATTAACTATACTTTTTTTTTGTTATCAGTATTAGATTAACTATACATACATACAGTACTATATAGAATCAAAGAAAGAAAGCAAGCAAATTTGATTTTGGCAACAAAAAAATATGAAAAAAGAAAAGAAAAGAAAAATGTTCATGTAGAATCACAAAATTAAGCTAGGGAGATCATGTATAAAGTACTACATAAAGATTGAAATCCCACCCACAAATTGATATCTTCCTTGATTCACAATATACAAGAACCCAATTTTGATAAATGAATGAAATTCCTCATCAAATAAAGGGCAATTTCTATCCCATGTGAAATCGATCAATTGGAAAGAAATAGGAACCCTAAACATCAAAACATTCTCCGAAATCATAATTGAAATCCAAAATAACAAATTACCTTCAATAATAAAAATCCATAGAGTTCAGCCATCTACAATTCTGTCCGTTTTGAATATGAGATATCCTCTTTTCGTTCTGTTTGTAAGCTAGAAAAACCTCCTTGCTTCTCTCATCATCCACTCGACCTTCAAGCTCGTCCCACCTGCCACCTTCACCGCGGAGATCCTCTGCGCGCAGCCTCCAACCACCCTCTTCCTAAGTTCCCATGTTTTGATGTATATAGCGTCTGTACCTGAGATCTCTGAGGAAATTTTGATGTCGGAAGTCGAAAGTCGGAACTGTCTAATTGTTATCTTCATTTCTTTTCTTATTCCTTTTATTAATTTTTTTTATTATTATACCTTTATTTTACATGTCACTCACCCTCTCTGCCACATCAGCAATGTTTTTTTCATCAGCAATGTTTTTTTTGATAACCACATCAACAATGTTTACCAGAATGCAATCGGAGAAATCAGTAGTTCATATATCTACTTTATTAAACTAATTTGGTTTATAATTTTATATTTTTAGAGTTGAGATTATTTTTAGACTAAGATGAATAGGTGGGATTATTTTCTTCTATTTTTTCAAAAATAAATATTTTATATAATTTTTATCATTCTAAAAAAGCGTGCGTGAATAGTAAAAGACATGTTTTACCGAATGGAGGGAGTATTAAAAAAAGCTAAACATAATTTAAATTTGGGGAATCTTTCCTGATTAAGATTGTTATCATATGTTATAGGATAGAAAACCCGTATATGTAATTAGATGATTTTTTTGCTAGATACTATTCTATTATATCCACTGCTAATCTTTTATTTCTTATTATAAAACCATCGATGCTTGTGAATTGTGATGTTGAATATTTAAACACAACTTTTCACCTAACATCTCGTTAGAGGTAGATAAATTATCGCCAGTTTAGCTTTCAATTTCCAGTTGTCTTTGCTTACAAATTAGAATTATCTACTACATATTTTAGGCATATTATAAGCCTTCATTATTTTTAAAGCATGAACGAAAGAGAGACAACACTCACATTTGTTAAAATCTCTCATCCATTTTCTATCATGGTAGAAAAAAACCAAAAGCATGTAGCCCTCATAGTGGGAGTAACGGGCATGGCGGGCCTAAGCATCGCCGAGGCCCTTAAGAGCCCGACTGCCCCCTCCGCCCCTTGGAAGGTCTATGGCGCAGCCCACCGCCCCATGCCTTGTTGGTTCCCGCCCTCTGCCGTTGACCACTACCTCACCTTTGACGCCACCATTGGTGCCTCCACCAACGCCGCCCTCTCCCCTCTCTCCTGTGAGGTCACCCACCTCTTCTGGGTGGCCCTCCACCTGGGAGGCGATGAGCACCAAAATATCGTTGTTAACTCTCGCATGCTCTTCAACGTCCTCAACGCCCTCACATGCCCAGGCCCGGCCAGGGAACATGGCCCGTCTAGCCTTCGTCACATAGCGCTTCAGACCGGGACCAGGCAATATATGGGCCCAGTATTCGACCCAGTTATATACGCCCGGCTTGGCCGGCCCAAAAGCCCGTTCCACGAGGACTTCCCTAGGCTCCAGTTCCCGAACTTCTACTACGCGCTGGAAGACATGGTTGCGTCCTACGCACCTCGAGTGACCCACACCATCCACCGCTCGTCCGTGGTCATCGGAGCGTCGGCTCGAAGCACGTACAACACCCTGCTAACCATAGCAGTCTACGGCGAGATATGCAAGCGTCTAAATGCACCGTTTCGGTTCCCGGGAACCCGATACGCGTGGGAGCATTTCTTCGACTTTTCGGACGCACGCCTTCTCGCGGACCAGCAAGTGTGGGCCGCAGTCACCAGGGCGGCCCAAAACGAGGCGTTTAATTGCACAAATGGCGACGTTTTCACTTGGAGCAGCATGTGGAGGGCACTCTGCGACGCCCTCAAAGTCGAATTTGTCGACTTGGATGACATGGCGGAGTTTGATTGGGTGGGGTTCATGAAGGGGAACGCGGAGGTGTGGGATCGGATTGTGGAGGAGGAAGGGCTTGTGAAGACTGAGATGAAGGAGATTATCTGCCCGGAGGCATTGCAATGTGTGATGAGGTTTGAGTTTCAACACGTTTGTAGTATGAATAAGAGCAAGGAGTTTGGTTTCATGGGGTTTGTTGATTCTTTCAAGAGTGTAAGGTTTTGGATTGGAAGGTTGAGGGAGATGAAGATTATCCCTTAGATGAAGCCGAGATTCCGCAAGGCCAGTTCGAGTCGAATATAGAATAAATGACTGCTGTTCGCGCCCTGTTCGAGTCGATTATAAAGCATGAAATGAAATAAAGCCATATGATGTTTTATTGCAGATTTCATTTTATGAAGTGTCAAGCATTATGGTAAAAAAATCAATAACTACTGTATGTAAAACTCACGTGAGGGAGTTTTCAATGTCGATGACGAACCGATACTTTATGTCCTTGTTAATCAGCCTCTCAAGAGCTTCATTTGCATATTGGATCGGAACAACTTCTACCTTCGGATACACTTTGTGGGCGGCGCAAAAGTCGAGCATTTCCTGAGTTTCTGTTGTACCACCGGTTGTGCTTCCAGCGATCGTTCTCATGCCTGTAATGGAGGGGTTATGTTTCGACATGTCTAGTCGTATTTATGAATGGTAAGTAGGGGAAGGGAGAGCATTATGATCAGTTCAGCGAAGGTTAAAGATTTTACCCAAGAAAAGGTTGGCCGGGCTGACTTTCAGTTCACTTGGGGCGCCAACGAGAACGAGTACACCGCCGATCTTCAAGAGTGACACGTATGGATCAAATGCGTGATCCCCAGACGCTGTGTCGATTATGAAGTCTAGTGATTTATGAAGAGCCTGATCAAACACCAATATACCTTTTCAATCTAACTCTAAACTATTCTAATGATAAAGAAATTCCATATAACTATGAAGAAAAGATCAAATTTACCTTCAGTTGATCTTCGTCGGAAGAGATGACGAATCTGTCAGCCCCAAGCAGGGTAAGCGCCTCATCTCTTTTGGATATGCTTGTACTGAACACTGTCACATGCAATCCAAAAGCCTTACCGAACTTAACAGCCATGTGACCGAGTCCTCCTAGTCCTATCACGCCCAATGATTTTCCGGGTTGATTCATCTTATGGCGCTTCATGGGAGAGTAGACAGTGATTCCAGCACACAGCAGAGGAGCCGCCATTTCTAGAGGGTAGTTCTCGGGAATCTTATAGCAATACCTTGAAAATCAGTAGCAAAATTTCTCAATCATCATAACAATGATTAAGCGATATGGTCATATGAAAAGGAGTGAGTGCATTGCATATGCAGGTTTATCAGACACACCTCTGATGAGCAACAATGAAGCTAGAGTAGCCCCCTTTGGTGACAGTGCCATCATTATCGACAGAATTGAAAGTATGAACTACACCTTCAGAGCAATAGTTTTCCATTCCATCGTTACAGTACTCGCACTCTCTGCAGGAATGCACATAAGTTCCTAGTCCTATATGATCGCCTACTTTGAACCGGTCAACATTCGCACCAACCTCCTTCACGACACCAGCAATCTCATGCCTAGCATATGCAGATATCATAAAACACAACCACACAGAAATAACTCAATGAAACAACAGAGAATTGGATCTTTTTTTTTTAACAGAACACAATCATTCAGAAAGCAACACCCTCTGAGGGAAAATAGGCCAATTTGATTTGTATTGCCCTATTTAACAAAGTTTTTCTAGTGCCGAGAAGCTTACCCGGGAACAAGTGGATACTTGGCATCTCCAAATCTGTTCCTGGACCAAACCACATCAGCATAGCAGACTCCACAGTGCGTGATCTTTATCGAAATATCATCAACTCCGACACTCCTGTTCAAATTACGAAAGCAAAATAGCATTAACATGTATGTTCCTATCATCCTTCAATGCCCCTAGCTACAATTTTGTAGCCAGAAACCACACATCTTCCATACTCAAACACGAAAACACTAAGGTCTCGAGCAACAAACCGCCGACTAAATTTGTATGGTGACAGGAACCCGGATGCATCTCTTGCTGCCCAGCCAATGCAGTTCTCATTTCCACAATCTCCAGCCATACTAAAATTAACCAGACAATATAAACAAAGAGGCCCTACACTCAACAGTGGGGAAAAAACAATGGCGGTACAAATTGAACAGATTTTATCATACTAATTAATCAGCAACTAACTAGTGTGTTTGAATATGTATGTAATATAGCAATGCACAAGTTTTTTTTATTGAAAAAACCTAGCATAGAAAACCCAAATCTGGTTCCTCCCTGACATAAATACATATTTGTTCTAAAATCAAGCAGGAGCTGAAATCAAATCCACAAACATCCAAATTCCAAATCGATTGAACGGAAACGCGGACATTCAGAACAAGAGTTGAGCAAAATATCCAAATCCAATCAGAATTACTGACATAAATCCATATTTAGGGTTTTTGGTAGTAAAATTGAAAAGGTGAAAGAGAAGGAGAGTACCGCAGTGTCAAAATGGATTGGGGTTGTACTTCTCCGATCAGTTTATCCTTCCGATCGCCTTCTCTTTCGCTTGCACTGGTGTTTGCCTGTTTGGTTGGGCGGTGGACACTCGATTGGATTTTATTGGTTTAGTTTTAATCCGTTGTCCATATCGTGATCAATCCGGATACCCTCTAACCCGTGTTACACTTAATTATTATAATTATGAGTATAAATTTACTTTAAAATTTTTTCACAAATTGAATTTTTTTTATTAGATAAGAATTCGAGTTCAGATTTATGTAAAACTCGAAGGTCGGTCAAGACAGCAGACGGGAGAACTGTCTAGAATCAAAACATAGAACAATAGATAATTGTGTAAACTCTTTTTATAGAGTGTAATTTCCCAAGTTTCCACAAATTGAAATATGCGGGAAGTATAAAAACATGGTTGGATAAAATTTTGTATTTTCTAATAAACCTAGAAAAAGATAAAATAATCAATTACAAGTTGGTGTAGTGGTTATGAGCCGATCGAATTGGACTAAGATAAAAAAGAAAGGAAACAGTAAAATAATCAAACGAAAGTAGGGAGAAACTAATCTTGGATTTTTTTTTCAAAATGGTCAAAAAAATAAAAGAAATTTGCAAAATGGTAAAGAATCCAAACTAATTTGGTAAATAGCCAAAGTAGGGGTAAGTCGATGTTTAAAATAGCGACTTACTTTCCGATATTAAAAAAATAATAAAATAACAAAGTCGCTGTTCTAGTATTTTTTAAAAAAATTTCGGGTAAAATTCGTAATTGAAAAAGGACGTCGAAAAAATATATACATAAAGGTAGAGTCTACCTAATAATATAAAAAAAATAAAATTGAATTTGAGAGAACGAGAGAGGGATGGAATAAGAGGGGGAGGGGGGAGTGGGACCCTTGGGGTACCGTGAACATAGAGAGGGGGGGTCCAAATCCTCTGTCCCCGGATTTGTCCCCTTACCCTGTCTCTCCTCACATCTTTTCTTTTTTTCTTTTTCTTTTTGTATTTAATTTAATTTTTAATTTAATTTATTTTTATTTTTAATTGGGGATTTGTGAGGGGGGACGGGGGAGGGGGACAAGGAGGGGGACAGAGGATTTAATACGAGGGGTGGGGCAAAGTGGGTGAGAGAGAGGGAGTAACAGTAGAATCGTTGTTTCTACTATTATATTTTTTTTTTCTCCCACTTTTTTTTAATTATAAATATTGTCAGAATTTTTTTTTAAAAATACAAAGTTGTCGTTTAGAAAAGCGACTTTGTTATTTTATTATTTTTTTTAATATCGGAAAGTAAGTCGGTGTTTAAAGCAGCGACTTATCTCTTCTTTTTGACTATTTCCCAAATTAGCTTAGATCCTTGACCATTTTGCAAATTTCTTTTGTTTTTTTGGCCATTTTGAAAAAAAATTCCTAATCTTGCCTATAATTTTCGATGATTAAGTCGAATATATGTGGTTTAAAGGAAGTCTAAAATTTTCCTAATTTGGATGAAAACCCGAACATATGTCAATAAAAAAAATCAGATCAATTTGCAATTTCCATGACAACAAGTGGGATTATTTTGCAATCCTAGCTTTTATAATTTACTTATTAAAAAAATACATAATACAAAACCCTATACAAATACATGTACGTAATCATATATGTATATACATGTATTAGGTGCTCCCCCTTGGTTTTAGGACCTTCAACAACCTCCATTAATTCATTGAACTGACTCCAAACAATTAAACAAATAAAGCATTTGCGTGATCTTCGTTCAAAGCCCTCTACATTGAATCCAACCCCTTCACTCATCTTATAAATTAACCACACCCAGTGCCGATCGATTCCACATCAACCACACAATTTGTACTCTACTGATCAGTTCGATACACTTCACTGCATATATCAGCGATGGGCGGAGGAGATCTCTGGCTGATTGGCATAGCAATCACAGTAGTTGGATTGGTGCATATGACAGTCCAAGCTTTGGAGTCTGGGTGGAGTTTCATGTCCACTGCTTGGTTGCTTCATGAAGACTGCTGCCTTCATCCTATCTCATCCTCTTCCCAACCAGTTTCTCAGGCCTTCTGGATGCTGAATTCTTAGTGCAACCTCTTGTAATTCGTCGTCTCCTTTCGATAATCTCGGCTATATGTTCCTTGTTTGTTTTTGTTATAGATGCATCTTAAAATTAGTTGGCATTTGTAAAGTAAGCTCTTATATGGCTAAGAGTTGAACAGTTCAGGTTAGTTTGGGACTCGTTGTCTTCACAAATGTATATATTGTGTTGGAAATAAATGCTGATTTTATCTCAATTATTTTTATTTCTAAGAGATATGATGGTTTATTCTTCATATGCACAAAATTTATTATTGTTGAGACTTGAAAGAACAAGGGTCCCATAAGTCTTGTATATCAGTCGGTGGGTGAGTTTTTTCTGTTATTGTCAATTGGTTTTAGGATGAAACCTCACTCGATTTATGTCCTAGTTACTAACCCATTGCACACGACCCTCCAGTCATAAGTCCCAACGAACTTCACTAATTATGACATGGGTAA
Source organism: Persicaria maculosa (assembly GCA_963922045.1). NCBI lineage: Eukaryota > Viridiplantae > Streptophyta > Magnoliopsida > Caryophyllales > Polygonaceae > Persicaria > Persicaria maculosa. The sequence continues at coordinate 22,471,574 of OY998264.1, read as the reverse complement.
AATCATTCAGGTCGAAACAGGAGCATAGTTCATCAATAATGTATACCACTACAAATAAAATGAGAAGCATCATGTCATATATGAAGTAAAATTTGATGTTGTATTAGTGCAACCATCTTAATTTTTTTTCAAAACAAAACAGATAAAGGGTAGTTATAATTAAGTTGTGCTAAATATCAAAACAGTAAATCATGCACATTTCTAAGTTCTTGTATAGAGGAGGCTCTGGTAGGCATATTTCAGCTCATTGACAGCATCCTTTATACTCATATGTTGTCGCGGTAGCTCTAGAGAACACTGTACATCAACCATGATGAGTGACTTGATGCACTCAATTTTCCTGATATCAGCACCGGTTCTTGCAGGCAACACTATGGCCTCACCAAGCATACTTTGATCAATAATTTCCATCAATCGACTAGAAACAGCCGATTGTGCAAAGTCATGGAGGTTGAGACCTTCGCTAAACATTGGATCCGTTGGTTTCTTAGATGTCATCATCTCCAAAACTACAATCCCGAAACTGTATATATCGCCTTCAGGTGACACATTGCTTCCAAGACCATATTCTAGACAACATGTTCAAAGTAATGCAATAAGTTAAATATTGTAAGGTAACTGAATTCAAAGTAGTTTTAATGTCTTTATATTTTCACTTGGTGCTGCATAACAAATAGTTCCTCTTACTTGAGTGGAACTACTCGGGTTTCCGGTGCTACCCAAAAGAAGCTTGGCCAATCCAAAATCATCGACATGAGCTGTCATTTCATCATCAAGCAGAATGTTGGATGGTTTGAGATCACAATGAATGATTGGAATGTCACACCCGCTGTGGAGATACTCAAGTGCACAAGCCACATCAATGGTGATGCTTAGCCTTTGAATGAGGCTTAAGGCACAAGATTGGCCATCCCCAACGTCTTCATCGGTCACAAGGTTTGAGTGCAGCCAACTCAAGACTACCCTTTGGCATGAATTCATAAAAAAAAAGCTTTGAAGTCGTTGAGTTGAGCATCAAGGCTTGAGCAAGATGTGATGACTTTGACAAGGTTTCTATGATGGATGTTCCTCAAGACTTCACACTCTGCATTGAGGCTTCTCCTAGATCTCTCATTTTGTAGGTTCATTACTTTGACTACAACCACCAATTTCGTATCATCTTGGTGCAAAATTCATTTATAGACGGATCCAAAGACACCAACACCTAGCAAATTTGATGGAGAAAACCCATTCGTTGCCCTCGACAACATTTGGTAAAACACTTTAAGCAAAGGCTTGACATCTTGTAGCCCTGAAGATGCAGCTTTCTTTTTCCTTGGAGAGCACAACAAATAGTAGCACACTGCTACTACTGCTAATGATATGACAATAATCAACATGACGGAGATTGTCACAATCGCTTTCAAGGGCAGTCTTCTCCTTCTTGACTCTTTGGGTGAAGGGTATTTCGGTAGATGCAACTCAAGCACTCCGCTACAAAGCTTACTGTTGCCAACAATTGACACTGCAACTGGGTTGGCGAAAACTCCATTAACGGGAACTTCACCCTCAAGGGTGTTGAAAGAAAAGTTTAGACTCAACAAATAAGGCCAAGTGGAAAGATATGTTGGGATTTGCCCTGATAAGTTGTTGTGACTTGTGAGAAAGGTCTAGTTTTTGGATGTTTTTCAAAGGACTTAAAGACTTGGGTATTGACAACAAAGGAGTTTCCGCTCATGTTTAAGAAGGTAAGACTTGTACAACCACCAAGAGTACTTGGAATTGCACCTGAAAACCTATTAGCTGATACATCTAACCAACCCAAGTTTTTTAGTGTGCTAATCTCCATTGGTAATGATCCTTGAAAGTTGTTTTGACGAATCACTAGGATAAGAAAACTAGATATACTAAACAACTCTACCGGCAATACTCCACTCAACATGTTGTCATGAAGGGACATTATCTGTAAGTTCTTACAGTTTCCAAGACTTCTAGGTAATGGTCCTTCAAGATTGTTGTGTTTCATGTACAATAAACTCAAAAGAGTCAGGTTTCCGAAAGAGGATGGGATCTCTCCTGATATGTTATTATAGGATAAATCAAGAGTTACCATACTTTGTAGCTTTCCAAGATCATTTGGGATAGGGCCAATGAACTGGTTATGATCCAACCACAAGATGACTAGGTTCACAAACTTACCTAGTCCTAATGGAATTTGCCCTGATGTCTGGTTGGCTCGGAGGTTTAAATATTGAAGGTTGGTGGAAAGATTATGGAGCGGGGAAAAACTCCAGTGAAGGAATTTCCTCCAAGCAACAAGGACTGTAAATTTGTGCAGTTGGTTAGAGTGTCCACAAAGCTCAAATCTCTTGCTTCTTCCAAGGGAAAATCAAGATTAATATCTAGTTGAGAGAGGTGTGGCAAATTCTTCCCATTGATATAAAACCCACCAATGAAGTTATTGGCGTAAAGGGCAAGAATTTCAAGCTTAGAAAGGTTGGATGAGGAAGTTGGAACTTTGACAGTTAGGGAGAGCTCCCCAAGATCAAGAACGCGAAGTTGAGGAAGACATAGGCCAAGATCATGGGGAAGATTTCCATGGATTTTATTGATACTTAAAGAGAGGAATCGCAAGTTGGAAAGGTTGAAAAGGGATGTTGGGATGGTGCCAGATAGCATTTTGTCGCCGAGATAAAGAGAGCCAAGGTCTTTAAGCTTTCCAATATCACCCGGTATACTACCCCTGCAAGTTATTTTTACTCAAGGATAGTTTTTGCAAGAAATCACTCATATTTCCGATCCCAATAGCTTGAAGGTAGCCAGTTCGATTGTTTTCGGCGAGGATAAAGACTACCAACATAGGCAGTGTAGCAACTTCAGTTGGAATTCTCCCAGTTTGCATGGATTTCCCCTTCAAAGGAATTCTTCTGCAGGTTTAGTATCCGTAGCCTACGCAAATGAGGATTTGATGGGGAATATTGTTGGGAAAAAATACGCTCAAATTTCCCGAAAATCAGAATAATGAGAATGATAATGATAGAAAACACACACGAGTTGTTTTTAATATGTCGCAAAACTTTGATAGAATGATAACATGATTACAACTCAATTACTTAACACCCACACCCAAAACTACACTCTGGAATTTTACGCGGAAAATTCTCCTGAAAGCTTCTCTCTGTTTAACGCTATAAACTATAAGCTTTTCTCTCTGTGGTTTTTGGATTAGATTTACAAATGAAATCCTATGGGTATATATAGGTTTTCTACATTTGAAATGGATGGTGAAACTCCTATCATTAATAATCACCTCGATCCATTTTTTATTTCCTTTATTTAGCACATTCTAAATAAAAGAATGGTATTCTTTTCTTTAATTAAAACTAAATTTAGAATTTGCTATTTCTTCAACAATCTCCCACTTGAAGACTGATTTCAATCTGTCTTCACACACATGGTCTTGTCACTCCTGCAGGCCAACTGAAGTTGAACACAACTTCAATTTGTCAATAGTCACCGTCTTTGTTAACATGTCTGTTGGATTCTTACTGCCTTGGATCTTCTCCAGTTTCAATACATCATCTTCCAACAACGATCTGATGAAATGGTATCGAAGTCCAATGTGCTTGGTTCTAGAATGAAATGCCGAATTCTTTGCCAAGTGTATTGCACTCTGACTGTCACTGTACAAGACGTTATTCTCTTGCACGAATCCTAGCTCTGTTAACAAGCCTTGAAGCCATATCATCTCTTTACTAGCTTCAGTCACTGCTACATACTCAGCCTTTGTAGTCGATAGAGCAACAATCTTCTGCAATTGTGATATCCAACTAACAGCTGTATTTTCGACAGTGAATATGTAACCAGTTGTGCTCTTCCGGTGATTGACTTCACCTCCAAAGTCAGCATCTACATAGCCCCGTACTTTTAATTCACCATTACCAAAGTACACACATTTTTCCGTCGTTTCTTGTAGATACCTTAGAATCCATTTCACTGCTTCCCAGTGAACTTTCCCGGGATTTGACATAAACCTACTGACAGCTCCCACTGCTTGTCTAATATTTGGTCTTGTATAGACCATTGCATACATCAAACTCCCGATGGCCGAGGCATAAGGAATCTTAGCCATGAGAGCTCTTTCTTCTTCTGTTTTAGGGGATTGATCCTTGGACAAGCGAAAATGGTTAGCCAAGGGTGTCCCAACTGGTTTGGCATTACCCATGTTGAACCTTTGCAAGACACGTTTGATGTATTCTGACTGAGACAACTACAATGTCCTTTTCTGCCTATTTCTTGTAATTTGCATTCCAAGAATCTTCTTTGTTGGACCCAAGTCCTTTATGTCAAACTCTTTTGATAACTGGTTCTTCAACCTTCTGATATCATTCATATCAGAACCCGCTACCAACATATCATCAACATATAAGAGTAAAATGATATAACTAGACTGATATCTTTTGACGTAGCAACAATGGTCGGCGTTACACTTCTTGTAACCTTCCCTGTGTATGAAGCCATCAAACTTTTTGTACCACTGTCTCAGAGCTTGCTTTAGGCCATACAAGCTCTTCTTGAGTCTGCACACCATCTTCTCTTTTCCCTTTTCTGAGAAACCTTCTGGTTGATGCATGTATATCTCCTCTTCTAAGTCTCTGTGAAGAAATGCAGTCTTCACATCTAACTATTCAAGATAGAGATCTTCAGCGGTAACAATACTCAACACTGATCTAATAGTAGTTTGCTTCACAAAGGGAGCAATAATCTCTGTGTAGTCAACACCTTCCTTTGGCTGAAATCCTTTGACAATTAGTCAAGCTTTGTACCTCTTAGAGCCATCATGCTCATCTTTCACCCAGTACAACCATCTGTTATGAAGTGCCTTCTTCCCAATGGGCAACTCAGCAAGTTCCCACGTTTGGTTAGAAATCAAAGACTGCATCTCATCTTTCATTGCAAGCTCCCACTGGCTTGCTTCACTGCTCAAACAAGCTTCATCATAACATTCGGGCTCCCCTCCATCAGTCAACAACAAATAATTCATATATCTCCTGTTAGGCACTTGCGGTCGAGAAGACCTTCTCAATGCAGGAGTTGGAGTAGAAGGTAGTGGCGTGTTAGACTGTTGTGCACTACTTTCCCCAACGTGCTCCTCTGGATGAGGATTTATTGCGATCGGTTCTGTCATAGAACAATCTGGAATATAATCTACATCTGCAAATACTAGGCCACTCTGCTTTGAATTAATGGCGTCACTTTTTGTCAAGTCCTTATACATGACTAACTCGTTGAAAATCACATCTCTGCTACGGATCACCTTCTTCTTTTCATCATCCCAGATGCGATAGCCAAACTCATCCTCTCCATAGCCGATGAAAGTGCATTTCTTAGATTTCGGATCAAGCTTATTCCTGCCATGATCACTAATATGCACATATGCGACGCAACCAAAAACTTTCAAGTGCAAAAGTTTTATCTCTTTACCGCTCCATACCTCTTTTGGTATTTGGTAATCTAAAGGAACTGAGGGACCTCGATTGATCAAGTAACATGCCGTATTGACTGCTTCTGCCCAGAACTGCTTCGGTAGATCTGACTGTATACGAATGCTTCTGGCTCTTTCTGTCAATGTTCGGTTCATACGCTCAGCTACACCGTTTTGCTGAGGTGTACTTGGAACCGTTCTCTCCATTCGGATCTCATTCTCATAACAAAAGATTTTGAACATGGTGTCTACATACTCGCCACCATTGTCGGTTCTAAGCCTTTTAACTTTCACGCATGTCTCATTTTCAACCGTAGCTTTCCATCTTTTGAAAGCCTCAAAAACTTTAGACTTGTGTTTTAGAAAGTACACCCATACTTTCCGAGCATCGATGAAAGTCACAAAATAGTGTTTTCCGCCAATGGATGAGGTAGTGGTTGGCCCCCAAACATCGGAGTGGACAAGCTCTAGCCGATTCTTCTTTGGCGATCTGCCATTTGTTTGAAAGCTTACCCTCTTCTGCTTTCCAAGTATGCAATCTTCACACATGCTCATTTCAACTGAGTGTAAACCTGGAAGCTTTCCCTTCAAATGCATGAGTTTCATCCCTTTCTCACTCATGTGGCCAAGTCTCTGGTGCCATATTTTGGAATCTCAATTTCCTGATGCAACTGCAATTGAGCAGCGTGCCCCTGCTGTCATGTAAAGAGTACCGCTCTTCTTTCCATGAACTATTGTCATTGCACCCTTTGAAATCTTCCATTTATCACCATTAAAAATTGTATCGTAGTCTTCATCTGCCAACTGCCCTACTGATATCAAGTTTTTTCTTAGATCAAGAATGTGCCGAACGTCCTTTAGCTCCCAGACAAAGCCATTCAACTTAATCTTCACTTGACCTTTCCGATAATTGAATAAGGTTGATCATCGCCAAGATATACCTTTCCAAGGTTCCCCGGGACATAGCTCTCAAAGAGCTCTTTCTTTGAAGTAGCATGAAATGATGCTCCAGAATCTAACACCCAAGATTCATCCTTTCTCTCCAAGGAACATATCAATGCATCATCTCCTCTAGAATTAAAGCTAACATTTGCCTCCACCTTCGTCTCTTGTTTCTGTGGAGCACTCTTGCATTGATTTTTGTAGTGCCTGGTATTCCCACAATTCCAACACTCGATGGTCTTCGAGCTAGAGGAACTATTAGGATTCCTTAACCTCGACCTCTTGTCTTTTGGTCTGGCTTGATTGTTCGATCTTCCGTGTCCATTTCCTCTGGTTGAATTTCTCCCTCTTGACTCTGTACGTAAAACAGAAGAGTTTGATGATTCACCCAACCCTCGTCGTTAGATCTCTTCACTAAGCACCAGATCACGAACATCATCGAACTTTAACTTATTGCTTCCCGATGAGCTACTCACGACCGTGACAGTAGCATTCCAGCTATCTGGAAGAGAAGACAAAAGTATCAAGGCTCGTACTTCCTCATCAAATTCAATCCCAACTGAACTCAACTGGGTTATGACTGTGTTGAGTTCATTGAGATGTTGAGCTACTGATGCGCCTTCTGCCATTCGTAAATTGAATAATCGCCTCATCAAATGAACTTTGTTGGAGGCAAATGGCTTCTCGTGCATATTAGAAAGGGCTGCCATAAGACCTGCCGTGGTTGTTTCCTTTGCTATGTTGAATGCAACATTGCGTGATAACGTCAGTCGGATAACTCCAAGGGCTTGTCTATCAAGAAGATTCCAATCTTCATCCTTCATGTCCTCTGGCTTCTTTTCTGACAGAGGTTGATAAAGATTTATCTGGTACAAATAATCTTCGATTTGCATCTTCCAAAATCCGAAATCTGCACCATCGAACTTGTCTAGTTTCACCTTTCTATCTTCTGCAATTGCTCCCACTCAAATCTGACTTTATGTGGATTGTTTATAACCTTGCTCTGATACCAATTGTTGGGAAAAAATACGCTCAAATTTCCCGAAAATCAGAATAATGAGAATGATAATGATAGAAAACACACACACGAGATGTTTTTAATCTGCCGCAAAACTTTGATAGAATGATAACGTGATTACAACTCAATTACTTAACACCCACACCCAAAACTACACTCTGGAATTTTATGCGGAAATTCTCCTGAAAGCTTCTCTCTGTTTAACGCTATAAACTATAAGCTTTTCTCTCTGTGGTTTTTGGATTAGATTTACAAATGAAATCCTATGGGTTTATATAGGTTTTCTACATTTGAAATGGATGGTGAAACTCCTATCATTAATAATCACCTCCATTTTTTATTTCCTTTATTTAGCACATTCTAAATAAAAGAATGGTATTCTTTTCTTTAATTAAAACTAAATTTAGAATTTGCTATTTCTTCAACAAATATAGCCTCGAAAGGAGTTGTCGGTGAAGCGGTCGTGGAATTTCACCTATACTTATTACCTCATTATGACGACAAAATGACTTAGAAATACCTGCAATCCTTAATCGAAAAGGGTTACGGTTAGATTATACATTTATTGATCGAAGCGATGGGGTGTTATGTTTGGCTCGCGAGGATTCGAGTCGTTCTATCGCGGACTCGGATGGAAGTCAGGTGATGTTCTTATTCAAAGAACATTCTTCTCCGATCACAGATCTCGAGAACTCAACTCCGGGGGTTTTAGATCCGGGGGATAATCAGAGCTCTCCTTTCTTATCTTTAAATCGGATCCCCGCATTTGTGGTTGGAAGGGGGTATTTATAGGAAGGCTAAGCGAGCAGCTGGCTGGCGACCTCAAGGTTCTATATAGGACACGTGTAAGGCATGCCCTCGTGCTTAAGGGTGTAGGCAATACACGTGGTGCTATTTAGAGGTGAGGTGCTGGAGCCAGCGAGCTGCTTGCTAGGGTCCTGGAGAACCACGAGGTACTTGGAGGACCCACCCTGGTTTCTACGCGGGTTCATACTAATATTTAGGTCGTGAGGAGGGTTTGGTCGAGATCTGAACGAGTACTTTACTCACGATGGATCTTGTAGTGGGGTCAGATGTCTTTTTGCGTTGGGTGGCCTATTTATGACGTTATACTTGTGTTATTTAATAGGTCTATTTTCCATGGCATCATCATATCTCCTCGTAATCGGATCGCGAGTGATACGTCGTTCGCGATTGGGTTTCGATAAATACGATGCTTCCTGCCAAAAGACCAGTTTATTGGATGGGCTTTAGTTGGGCCTAAAGTGCACTTCGGCCCATTGGGCGGAGTGGTCCCACAGAGACCTATAAGTGGGGTTTTTTGCCTCAATACTTTCTCATTCCACATTTCTGAACATACGAAGAGGAGAGAGAGAGTCCAAGGGTTTTCTGCGCTTTCAGAGACGAGATCGGAGTTAGGTGGCGGTTCGTTCTTCAGTTTTCCAAGTTTACCGGCGTGCTTCATCCATATTTCTCAAGTGAGTTTTCCTCGGCCTTTCTCCTGATCTTTTCAATTTCTAGGTTTGCGTTTTCCTCTTGAGATTTTTAGGGCAGTCGGAACACCAAACCCAGTGGTGGAATTACCCTCTTCAGGTGAGGTGTTCAGTGGTTATGCGATTGGGGACTGGGGTATGCCCTGGTGCCTCATCCCCCGCCTCCTCCGCTGCTCTACCGTTTCATCCCCTACCTCCTCCTTTGTTCTCTTAGTCATAACTGATTTTTATGGAGTGGTAGAGGGATATTTAGTAACAGTGGGGTGGTGCCGGGACGGGGTAGTATTGTTTTTGGGTTTTCCGGAAAACCTCCGGCGGTCTTTTTGGACTTTGCTAAAAATCTCTGATGACTAGGGGCGGAAGAAACCTTTCGTCTCCCCTTCTTGCCTTTCCCAGAGGTGATTTCTCGAGAATCGAGAAACCTTTATGGAGGAGACAAAAAGGCATTTTTTAACCGTCATCCTGCGGGGGGAAGATGTCTTTTCAACGTCCCTTCGGGGGGGCGCGTGAGGCGCCAACTTGGGCCCCCAAGAGGGCTTTTTGGCGCCAAATTTGCTTCATCGTGGTGTTGAAAAGGTAGTTTTCCCTTGCTGATTTTTCTTCTTGCTGCGTCTTTTCCAGGGGGTTTTCTTCTTGTTTTTAGAATTAAGATGTCGCAAGAGAGTGATAGCCAGAACCGTAGCGCGAGCTATAAGTATGAAGAGGTTAGTTCTTCGCGAACCAGATCCCGGGCAGATGTCGACTCGGATTCTATAGTGAGTCCAGCTCCTCCCCCACCGAGTAAAAAACCTCCCGATGAGAAAAGAGAAAAAGTGAACCCTGTGGCCGGTTCAAGTGCGAAGAAACGGAAGATGGCATGAACCATCAAGCGTCCTTTGAAGAGGGATAACCCTGAGTACTGCCATACCTCGGAGTCCATAAACGATTTGGGAAAGGGCGAGTCGTCTCGCGTACCCAAAGAGGCTAAAAAACCGGTCCGAGTGGTCCCAGGTGACTTCGCCTTGCCTCCTTACAACCGGTCAGAGGTAGATAACTGTAGCTTCTGTAAAATTTATGCTTTTGTGGCGCCTCCTCCCCTCCCAGCAATATTTATGGAACGTGTAGCTCCTACCGTAGCCAAGACGCTGGGTGAGGAGTCGATGCTAAATGTCAAGCATCTGGAGGAGGTGGCGAAGCTTTACCCATGGCCGGCTGGGGTAGAGATAGGTCTGGCTACCGAGAATGGGGGATGTTTGAATGAATATAAAGACCACGTTGTCGTCCACCTGGGCAGTTTGCTCCAGGGGTTCCGCCTTCCTCTCCCCCCACTTTATTCAGATTTTTTGGCATGCATAAACCAATGCCCGCCCAGCTTGCCTCTAACGTATGGATGTACCTGGCGGTATACGTCATGCGTTGTGCTACCATTAAACAAACGCCGTCGTTGGACCATCTTTTCTCTGTTCTTTCTTTGAGGCGTAGTGAGGGACTGGTGTCCGCCTCTTTGACTGGAAAGATTGTCGAGAGGTTGTCCAGCAGTTCAGGATAGAGAAGAAAATAGTTTCTCGTTCGCGATCCCACAAAGACTATTCTGAATTTCGTGACTAAACCTGGCAAGTATATCGCGCCTAAAGACAAGCATGTCGCGGCGAAGGGATGGAGAGCTGTGTTCGGGGAAGGGGTTGCATCGGTATGGGACTATAGGAAAGTTGTGACTCCGGTTCGTCTGGAGATGGCCGGACTTAGCCTCCCACATCGACTGGGTCGGTGTCTAGGAGTTTTTTCTCAAGTCCTTTGGTATTTTAATCGCGATTTTCTTCTGTTTTGACTTGTTTTAATCCTTTCGCAGATATGTTAGTTGATAAGTCGAAGATTTCAGCGCTCGTGAAGAAGAAAAGTGCTTCCCGAGGCGGATCCAAACCTGCACTTGCTGTTGCCCCGCGATCGGGTGATGGCCGTCAGAACATTCCCCGCAGATCTCCTCCCGTAAACAAGAGTTCGAAAGGGAAGGAGTCAGTTGACGACCGGGAAAGCATATCGTCAGATGACCAGCCACTGGCTCACCGTGGGCGGAAACGACCAAGGGAGGGGATAGGGGCCACTATGCTCTTAAGCTCCGAGCCGATCACCCAGGCGGGGATTTCTATGATGGCTTACCGGTTGCCTGGGTTTGACCCCATTGATATCAAGAAATTGGAGATCCCTAAGAAGAGCTGTCCAGCTGAACGGGATTATCTTCATCATCTGACGGATGAAGAGTTAGTGGAGCATGGTCAAAAAAGCAGAGGCTGGGTAACTTCCTTCGTGATTTATGCTTTCCTTCTTTCTTTCTTTCCCTGTTTTACATATGTTTTATTACTCTTCGTGCGTCGTCGTAGGATAATCTGCAATGGTCTGAAATGGCTGGATGTCTGAGACATTATAATGACAAAGTGAGGGAGTTAAGAGCGATAATTACCACTCTGAAGGCGAAAATGGAAAAGCTGAAGGACACGGAGCTTTGGGAGGTAACCATTGAGAGTCTTAAAGAAGCTTTGACGAAATCCCAGAAGGATGTGGAGGCGGCGAGGAGCGAGCTGGACCTGTCGCGAGTCGAACTCGCGAAGGCCTAAGAGGCAGGGGCTCAGCATGAATCAGAGGCCTCGTGCTTGAGGGGCCAACTCATGGATCTCGAGCGTGAGTTAGGAGCAGTTCGTGAAGAGCTTTCTGGCGTGAAGAGTCAGTTGGAGCGCTTTACTTCTAGGGAAGACGCTGTTCTCTCCAGAAAGTCGCTTCGCGAGTTCATGCTCAGTGATGACAGCCAGAGGTGGCTATCTGACTTTATGGGGGAGGCTGGTCGAGACTGGTTAAATCATTACCTCGAGATAGACGGGCAGGATGTCCTTTACGACAGGGTTTCTGACGCGTATATGGAGGGGGTTGAAGGTGGGAGTGTCCAGAGTGTCAATCGCTTCGCTCATCTTGGTGATGACGTAAGAGTATTTCCTCCTAGTTATGAAAACGAGGACATGAAACTTAAAGACCCTAAACGTGGGCTGCCTCCCTCCCTTGATGCTCCAATTGATGATGCTGTTGCCCTCGATCCTCCCTTTGTTGGTGAGAAGACCCCTGAGCTAGTTCGCGATGACAACCCTTCTACTGATGTTTAATTGACCGTCTCTCCCCGCCTTATGAATACTTGCGAAGTTTATTTTGTGTTTCGGAATTTGCAAACATTTTTACCCGTGGTGAGAGCCTTGTGCTCTGCCGCAGTCCGTACGTGATTTTTTGGGATGTTAGACATTGCGGCCCACGACAAGCGATGTCTTGTTATGGTGTTTTGTGAATATTTTATTTTTAGAATGCGACATATTTCTGCTCATGTCTTTCGCTTGTTTTTCTTAAGGGTTTTTTTTGCTATGACCGCTTTTATTTTCTTGTGAACGAAGTTTTGACTCATCTATTGCTAATGTTTTTTTTGCTTGATAGGTGAATTCGTGATACCCTTACCCATCTCCTGTCATTGATTGTTTTATCAAATGAATCGTGAGATGACAAAAAGTAGGGTTCGTGGATTTATTAGATGTTATGCGGATGATAGGCAAAGCTTTAAATTCTTAGCGATGAAATATAGTAGAGATGGACTTGTATCTTCTATATTTATATTTCTTCGTAGCAGAGGTAGTCGGGCAAAACATCTCCGTTTTCTTGTAGCTCGGTGTATGAGGTTTGCTTGTAATTTTCCTCGCCGCTTGGCGGGGGGTTGTACTTATCAAAAATTCTTTGTTGTGTTGTTTGATATTTGTTGACCTCGTGGTAGACCTGGGTGGCCTGCGGTCTCTTTTGTTGCTTCCTTTATAGAGATCACTATAAAAAGGCAAGAAGACTAAAGATTTATTGTAGTTTATTTGCGAAAATGATGCTTGCGACACCAGTTGATATTCCAAGTGTAGTATTTCCTCGCGTTAGGGGTTTTACTCGGGATATTGCCATTGAGGGGCATTTATATAGGCTGGTAAGCTATGTCGTGCAATTTATTTCTTGATAAGTAAAGCGTTTGTGATGTATTTATTTTTGTTGCAGCCTTTACCATCCGTATATCGTGATTATGGGTATGGTGCACTTGGCTTTGTCCATTTATGGACGCGGGCTGACGAGGAATTTGTGGTGAGGGTGGAACTCTTAGGGCCCAACAACTATTGGTTTACCACTGGGTGGCCCACGTTCGCTGTTTCGAATGAACTTCGAATTGGGACACGCTTGATCTTTGAGTATGAAGGACACTCTTGTTTTGATGTTGTTGCTGTGAACCATGGTCCTGATCAAAATGGTGATTTAGATTTCACAGTTCGGTGTTGAACGTTCCGTTGTTGTAACTTTTCCTGCGGTTATATCGCTTACCTGTTGTTGGATAGTTTTGCTTGGTGTATAATTAATAAACCAATATCTCGCTGTGGTGCTGATTGTTGGAGCTTGTCGCGAAGAGTGGGTGAACAGAGTTATAGTACTTTAGTTATTGGTTCTTATGTGAACCAATCTTTATTGTGTTGATCGCGGATGGGATACTTTCTTACTAAACTCTATCATCCTTTGACGTAGGCGAAACTAAGTAACATGTCTGTCCATGATAGACAGACCTACCTAACAATCTCCAGCGCCTTTGGACGCCGGGGAGGTTGTTAAAAAAGCTAAGTAGTTTTAAGCGCGATATTTGCGATGGAGGGACGTCCATCTCCGGCGTCCTTTGATGCTGGGAAGATTAAAGAGTCCAGCTAATCTCCAGCGTAATGCTCGCAATGTAGACACGTCCATCTCCAGCGTTTTTGGACGATTAGGAGATTAATATTAAAGATCGAGTAATCTCCAGCGAATCGCTCGCGATAGAGAGACGTCCATCTCCAGCGTTTTTGGACGATGAGGAGATAAATATTAAAGATCGGGTAATCTCCAGCGAATCGCTCGCGATAGAGAGACGTCCATCTCCAGCGTTTTTGGACGCTGAGGAGATTAAATTAAAGATCAAGTAATCTCCAGCGAATTGCTCGCCATAGAGAGACGTCCATCTCCAGCGTTTTTGGACGCTGAGGAGATTAAATTAAAGATCAAGTAATCTCCAGCGTATCGCTCGCGATAGAGAGACGTCTATCTCTAGCGTTTTTGAACGTAGGGATTTTTTGTTCGAATTTTTTAGACAAAGAGTAACGATAATATGAATCCAAGGAAACGGGTCTTTACTGATAGTCCAAGTTTCATTGAAAAGAGAATAAAAAAAAAATTTTAACAGGAAGAACATTGCTCACCAAACTGTTCCTGGGATCTAATGGAAACCATTTGATGTCGGACCGTTGTAGTCGTTATTGTAGAGTTCGTCCTCGATGTAGTAACCTTCCTTGTCGAAAAAATGGACTTGAAACCTTGTTTCCCCCAGGTGGGTGAACATTATTGATGTTTCCAACTCGAGTCCGTGTGATTTGACAAAGTCCCTCCATCCGCGCGCCACCCAATGAGATCCGTAACTGCCCCCTACGATGTGGACAGGGAAATCTTTGACGACGCGAGTGGACAATAAGATTTGTTCGGGAACATGAGGTTGGAAATGTTGGCCGAACTCATAGGGCAACATCATGCGTATGTATTGTTCGTTCCCTACTAAATAGATATCAAAAACAAAGGGATTGTTTGGATTTTGATCGCTAGTATTCACTGCCATGACTCTTTTTGGAAAGATTTTTTATGAAAAGGTTGTGCCCTTCGTGCCGTAGAGAAGAAATCCTTTTATTGTGGTATCGATTTGTAGGCAAAATTTTGTAATAAATGACTGTTTCTGGATTTGAAATGTCTGTGTATTTGGTCGGGCTCTGAGATGATTCTTGCCATGTGTAATACATGTAGAGTATCTCGGTAAATCTTAATTTCAGATTCTCTATCTGGTTCTGATGCATGTAATAAATGCCTTTGCTGATAAAGAGATGGCAATTGCAGTCATCTATTTCTTTTGTGGTGTTTGTGACAATTGCAGTCATCTATTTCTTTTGTTAACTACTATTGCTCTAGTAAAGAGATGGCGTCTCCTAATCCTGAGATGCCAGATTTTTATCGTTGTGTTGATGTAGATGGGAGGATGCATCGCCTTGTGAGTTGTATACGTTGGTTGTGCTCTGTATCTTTGGGCTTGAATTGTTTATGAAGTAATGCTCTTTTGTTTTGCAGCCTCTCCCTGATGCTTTTGAGAGGATGTATGGTCATGTTGTATCTGACCATGTATGTTTGGTCTCTGCGACTGGTGAAAACTTTCGTGTCGAGGTTTCCAAGGATTGCTCGAATCGTTGGTGGCTGGCTGGAGGTTGGAATAGATTTGCGACCAACAATGGCGTTAAGGTTGGAGCATCGATGGTATTTTTTCAATATGTGGGATGGCATCGCTTCAAAGTTCTTGTCCTTGAGGATGAGTAGGGCTTGATTGAATTGTAATGGCGGTGTCACCAGATGTCCACTCTTTTGTCGTGCTTTTGTTAACCTTATTTATGCGGTTTGTTTTGTGTAATCGCGAAGATTTATGTAATCATATCTCTATTTAATGGTTTAAAGATATGGTTTGGGTCTCCCTATTTTATCTCTTTCTGACCCAGATGTGACCACTCTTGGCCTGACACTGGAGTTCCGTGTTGCAGAGATGCACTCTGTGATTCTGCCACTTGCTTGGCATGCAGTTGCTTCTGAAAACACTGCTTTGGATGGATGCGAATTACTTTCTTGCGATGTGATAATACTATATCACTTGCTTTATTTGCTAATAAATAGCAGATGTTCGGATAAAATCTGGGCCGTTGTCCTTGTATTTTGTTTTAGTTATCCGTGACCCGAAGTGAGGAATCATGACCTCTCCCCATCCTCGTCGGCGTAATTTTTTCCGTTCCATCGATTCTGAAGAAAAGATGGAATATATGGTAGCTGTTTCTACTCTCCCTTTGTGATTCTCGTGTTTCTCGGTTGATATCTGATTTTGGTGTCTTGCAGCTTTTGCCTGAATCTTTTGGTGCTCAGTATGCTCGTGAGGGATTGACTCATGTTTGCTTGGTTTCTCCCACTGGGCGAGAGTTTCGAGTAAGGGTGTTCCGAGATAGCCAAGATCATTATGTCCTTACTGAAGGTTGGCGTGCTTTTGCTGTAGACAGTGGTTTACGTGTTGGGGGTCTCTTATTATTTTCAAGTATGAGGGGAGTAGCCGTTTTACAATAATTGTTCTAGAGGCGAACGAGTGAGTTCGCGTGGATGAGTTAGAACTTGTGTTTATCTGCTCGTTATTCCTCTATTTGTGTGAATCCTGTTATGTTAATCGTTCTTGTTTCTCGAAGTGTTTGTAGGGGATGTATTGTGTACATTTTTTTTGGGGTTCTCTTTGCATGCTGGCTTGGATATGCATTTTGTCGAACTTTCTTTAAAATCTATTAAGGTTGGATTAAAATAGTTCGCACAGCTTACCTTAGTGGTCTATTTTAACAACCTTTTGATTGAGATTTGAAGAAAATAGCCGAACAAACCCGTGTTGTAAACAAAGTAGAACGAAACATATCGCTTTTATTAAATTTCCAGACAGTATGGAAACTTGCTTGTGAACCTGTGTTCGAACGGTACATGATATTTAGATTTATTCTCCTTGGAGTTTTATTTGCATGCACATCCGTGTTTAAAACACACGTGATTGCTAAATTTATTCTCTTTGGAGGCTTACTTGCATGCATATTCGTGTTCAAAACACACGTGATAGCTAAATTTATTCTCCTTGGAGGCTTACGTGCATGCATATCCGTGTTTAAAACACACGCGATAGCTAAATTTATTCTCCTTGGAGGCTTACTTGCATGCATATCCGTGTTCAAAACACACGTGATAGCTAAATTTATTCTCCTTGGAGGCTTACTTGCATGCATATCCGTGTTTTAAAACACACGCGATAGCTAAATTTATTCTCCTTGGAGGCTTACGTGCATGCATATCCGTGTTTTAAAACACACGCGATAGCTAAATTTATTCTCCTTGGAGGCTTACGTGCATGCATATCCGTGTTTTAAAACACACGCGATAGCTAAATTTATTCTCCTTGGAGGCTTACGTGCATGCGTATTCGTATTTTAAAACACACGCGATAGCTAAATTTATTCTCCTTGGAGACTTACGTGCATGCATATCCGTGTTTTAAAACACACGCGATAGCTAAATTTATTCTCCTTGGAGGCTTACGTGCATGCATATCCGTGTTTTAAAACACACGCGATAGCTAAATTTATTCTCCTTGGAGGCTTACGTGCATGCATATCCGTGTTTTAAAACACACGCGATAGCTAAATTTATTCTCCTTGGAGGCTTACGTGCATGCGTATCTGTGTTTTAAAACACACGCGATAGCTAAATTTATTCTCCTTGGAGGCTTACGTGCACGCATATCCGTGTTTTAAAACACACACGATAGCTAAATTTATTCTCTTTGGAGGCTTACGTGCACGCATATCCGTGTTTAAAACACACGCGATAGCTAAATTTATATATTCTCCTTGGAGGCTTACGTGCATGCGTATCCGTGTTTTAAAACACACGCGATAGCTAAATTTATTCTCCTTGGAGGCTTACGTGCATGCATATCCGTGTTTTAAAACACACGCGATAGCTAAATTTATTCTCCTTGGAGGCTTACTTGCATGCATATCCGTGTTTAAAACACATGCGATACCTAAATTTATTATCCTTGGAGGCTTACGTGCATGCGTATCCGTGTTTTAAAACACACGTGATAGCTAAATTTATTCTCCTTGGAGGCTTACGTGCATGCATATCCGTGTTTTAAAACACACGCGATAGCTAAATTTATTCTCCTTGGAGGCTTACTTGCATGCATATCCGTGTTTAAAATACACGCGATAGCTAAATTTATTCTCCTTGGAGGCTTACGTGCATGCATATCCGTGTTTAAAACACACGCGATAGCTAAATTTATTGCGTGTTGACAATCTGGGTTGGGTTTGGAACTTTCATTTATTATATATGAAGTGGTGTACCCAATCGGGAACCCTGATGACCCCTATACATGGAAAATCTAAGTCATCAGGCTTCTTTTTATGCCTAACCTTTTATGCAAAATAAGCCTTGAGATTCTCGGCGTTCCATGCCTTTGCGAGTGTGGCGCCTTTCGAGTTTTGAAGTTTGAAAGAACCCTGACCTACTTCTTTATGGATGGCGTAGGTGATGCGGGACCATCTACGACACCTCCAGACACACCTATCATACTTGGGGATGGACCTATGACTCGAGCTCGTGCTAAGAAGCTTCAACGAGATTCATTCATGTTCGTGAGCCATGTCCTCTTCTCAAGCACGGTTCAACATTAAGAAGAGCCATCAAAGACATACTTGTATTCTACACTTGAAGAGGCCGGTTCTCCTTAGTGTTAGATGGGCCGAAATCACTAAGTGTTCCTTAGTGTTAGATGGGCCGAAATTTACTAAGTATTGGACCCTTTTATGCCATTTTTAGTAATCTTCTTTACTTAAGTTATTTTAGGTAATTTAGGGTTTTATTTTAATTTCTCTTTTAATTATTATTGTCATTAAAATCAGCCTTTTAAGGTTATAAAGAACGGTTGATCTCCTTGTTCATGAGACACGTACAATTCTATTGAAAGCTTTCTCTTTTGTGTGAAACACATTGAGTGCAAAGACGATCGATTCGAAGCGTTGCTCATCGATTGCAAATTGGTATTGATTTCAGCTTGGTTTGCCTTGTTCCTGTCAATCTCGGGAAGCTTGGTAAGTCCTGGTATCCACAAGCCCCCTCCTTGTGCCTCCAAGTTGTCCGCTTGGTTGTGTAAGGTTGTAGGAGCGGGTTATATAGTCATTGGTGTTGGTTCTTACCTCCTACGGGAGCCTAGGGTCTTCATCTTGTTCTATATTGATCGATCCACCAACTATCTTGTGTCTTTTGCTGCAACTTTGAGTCCTTTCTCTTATATTACAACCGCACCTAGTCTTGCATCCCTTTCAATTTCGAGTCTTTCTTTGAGTCTTGCATCGTTTCCACTTAGTTCTTGCAATTGAGTCTTGGTTGTCGAAGATTGGGCCATCCTACAACTTACCCCGTATCAAATTGGCATTAGAGCTTAGGTTTTCGACGTCAAAAGTTGTGTCTTTCTTTTGTTCATCATAAAACACAAAAACCTACAAAAAAAAAGTTGAGTCTAGTTGCAATTTTTGGTCTTTTATCTCTATTTCTTGATTTTGATTACTACTAACCTTTTGTGTGTGATTGTTGTGGTTGCATCGTAGCCCTAGACACAAAGGCCAGCCGAGACCCTTCACACAAAGCAGCCGATCTCACCATTGGGTAAGTCGACAACCTTACTCAAGACCTAACCCTAATCGGCAGCCCTCAAAACAAAAAAAAAAAACCCTACTTCTATCTTTTATCTTTCATCTATCTTTGATCTATCTAGTTGCCTTATTAATTTTGAAATTCTTGGTAGATATAATCCCTTTTTTATCTATCTTAGATTATAAAGGCATAGATAGACCCCTACTTAACAAAATTAGCCAAAACCTAACCTATTATATCTTCTTAGGGCTGAATTTTATTTTATTCACCTAGTTTTCATTATTTTCGAAATTCTCTTCATATTTTCGAAAGTCCCTTCATATATTATGTAATTCTTGCATTAGGTACTGAAAAAAATCAAAAATCAGTTCGAAAATTCAAAAAAAAAGTTTGATTGATCTAGTGCAAGAAAGCTTCAAGGGATCCTGATAGCACCCAAGGTCCCATGACTCCGGACGACATTGACGACAAGATGAGAGTGCTATTTGATGGTCCGATCACTCGAGCTCGGGCCAAGATGATTCAAGATGCGACAAAGGCTCTTCTTGTTCGTTTGGGTGCAACCATGGACCAAGGACTCCGACCATCATCGGTCACAATGCTCAAGGTTCAACCAACGGTCCAAGGTCTTAGTCTGCGGCCCCATTCTACCTTGATGAAGGGCCGAGACTTGATGAGCTAGGCTAGGGCCGAATGGCCTTAAGTAATTTTTATTATTATTTCCTTTCCTTTATCTATTTAGGGAAATAAAAAGTGAGGAATATTTATATCCTTGCTTAGTTGTTAGTTTTATCTATTTTTGGATATTTTTAGATAGATAAAATTACTAGGATTTATTTAATTAATTTAGATAAAAGTGAGATGGCTAGGGTTTCCTTTGCATAGGAACCAATCTCACCATCAAACCCTATTTAAGTTGTATTCGTCATCTTTTATTCTCACGTTGAATTTAAAGGAGAAGCATTTGGCTAAGTGCTTTCTCTTCTTCAACCCTAGCAATCTTACGCTCTTTGTCAAGTTCAATTAAGTTCCATCATTGAATCCTTTAAGATCTTAAACACACATCCTAATCCAAATAAATCACACTCACATAGATTCAAAGTCATCCAAGGTGAAACCGAGCAGAGAAATCAAGACGAAGTTGCGCAGAAATTCGTCCATCTCCAGGCCGCGCCCGCGGCTTCTACAGGACAGCTTCTGCGACAGCTTCTCCGAAGGCTATTTTCGGTGGTTATTTTTGTTGTTCTCCTTCCCTACCTTCAAGATCATCATTCCCTCATAAGATCCTTCAAAGACGAGTCAAGATCGGCCTTAAGACATCGCAAGATCCGAACTAAACGAGTCGTTGAAGATTACAACGCATCAACTGGTATTCTGAGACAAGGTTATGCAAGTCTTAACGCCTTGATTCGTTTATTTGAGTGATCTATTTCGTGCCTATTTTTCCAGCCCTGATTGCCGATTTTATTAGTGTTTATTTCTCATTATTTTCGCATTCTATTACCCTAAAATTGGCACTAGTTGGTGATTGGCTTGTTGGATCTATAACTTGGAAGATGTTGAGTTCTTAGTTGCAAGTTTCATTGGTTTTCTTTTGCTATACATCATGCCTATGATTGAGTTCTTGGATGATTGCTTATTGATGATCTTGCACCACAAAAGAACCCTTTTTCTCCAATTTGTTAGCCTCTTGCCCTAGTTTGTTAATTTTGCTTACTATTAGATCATCTAGCCTTTGAATTTTTATTATTTTTTTGCTACTGTTGCTGTTCACAACCCTCCTGCAGTTCCAGGGCTGTTCACCATTGTAAAAAAAAAAATTCAGAATATCGAGTCACCTACAAAAAAAAAAAGTTGGAAGAAGCTATCTTGTGTTGATATGAGTTAGTAACTCATATTCTTTGTCATTTTGCTTCATTTACATCCTTCGCTACATATTGATGATCTATTAGGTTTTAAGCATCACAAAGAACCCTTGATTGTGTGATTTAGTGCCGTGCCGACACCGGGGCCTTGGTCACACCCATCTCTCTCCGAACCGTGTTGCAACCGTCGGATAAGAGTCGACGGAGTGTGTGCACTTCATAACCCTTGTGATTGCTCACTGTTTTTGTTCCTTAGTTGCTGATTTTTTGAGCTTCACATTGTAGTACTTATTGCATTCTATTGTTACTTGCAATTTCACATTCTAGCCGCTTGTCATCGATTGCATCTCCTTGCTTACTCTTTTGTGGCTATATTTTGCATTTTGCTTTGATATCTTGCTACTTTCATCATTGCATAGTTCTGTGTCCAGGGTAGATTGTCAATTTAGTGCCTTGTTTTCCTCGCTTTGCTTGTTTTTCAAACTCTTCGATCACTCATAGGATCAAAGTCTTGCATCGCTTGTTTCATTGCCTATTTGTTCGGATTACTTGTGTTGTTACATTGCTAATAGGAACATGGCCGATGACAAGTCTTCCAATTCTAGTACCCCTCCACCTCCCGGGGCTATTTCGGACGCTCAAATGCAATTCATCATAAACGCCGCCTCCGAGGTGATGGATAGACGGTTAGGAGCGATGTTCACATCCAACAACGCCAAGTTAGCCGACGACTTGATGGCTACGATGGATCGAAAACTTGCTGAAATTCAGCTTGTTGGTCCTTCTTCTTCGGCTCCAAAACAGCATGGTAAGGGTCATAAGGAAGATCATACTACTTTCATTCCTAAACATCAATCTAACCCATTTCCCGGCGAGCCCGAGGAGGACCCTTTAGCTTCTTTTGCAGCAAATGCAGGCCATCAAGAGGGCCATAGGCCTACACCTCCCCCACGGCAGCAGCCCAGGCACACACGGATTCCCATTCGAAACCATCCGTTGTTCGACGATTGGGAAGAGCAACGGAATAATCAAGATGTGGACGGAATGCCCATCCTTGAGGATCCGTTCCAAGAGTTCGATGAGCCATTTGATGATATTCCAGCCCCTAACTTTGGGCGCCCCTACGTGCCTCGCACCAATGATCACGCCGCCCAACGTCGAGACGTGAAGGTAAAGCTAGACACCTTTGATGGCGCTAATGATCCGGAGGCATACCTTGCTTGGGAGACTCACACCGACTACGTCCTCGACCACCTCCGTTATGATGAGACGGAAAAGCTTGAGGTATTAACTCTTCACCTTCAGGACTTGCTCGCTCATGGTGGTTCCGCACGAGGGACATGTGACGGAGGCAAGGTAAGAAACCGGTGGAGACTTGGCCTCAACTACGCTACCTCTTGAAAAAGAGGCACGTACCCGAGGAGTATGTTGAGTCTATGAGGCTGAAATTAGCCCTTCTTCGCCAAGGTACTCGGACTCCCATGGAGTTTAGAGATGAGATTGAAAGAATCTCTCACCAGGTGAATGTTTTTCTTACCGAAAGAGCCCTTTGTCGACAATTTCTTGCTGGTTTAAATGTTTCTCTTCGCAATCCTTTAACTATTCATGGTTTTAGAGACATTAACACACTTTGTCACAAAGCGCAACTCTTACATGATCAACACCAAGAGACGAAGAGGTCAAGCCAATCTTCATTTGGTCGAAGGTTTGTTCCTGCACCCACTTCTCCTACTGCTTCTAAGTTTACTTCTAACTCTTCCCCGCAGCCCAAGGGAGTCTCCGACTCACCTAAGACAGGATTTGAGGTCCAAACACGGAGGGTTGCTGCGCCATCTCCTAATGCTCAAGCTCGAGAGCAACGTTGCTTCACTTGCAATGGCACCGACCACATCGCTAGGAATTGCCCTCAAAAGAAGAAAGTGTTGCTCAACGACATAGGAGACTACTACTATGAGGAGGAAGCTTTCGAAAATCCCCCAAGTTCACTCGAAGTGGAGGAGTCGACCTTTATGTCTCATGAGGACAACATCGCAATCGACCCCAACTCCTTCGATGAGGCACTTTGCTTGGTCAACCGACGCGTTCTCACTCTTCAAGAGGCGCCTGCGGCTGACCAACGGGAGACCATCTTTCACACCAAGTGTGTGGTTCCGGAAGCCACACTCACGGTCATCATTGATGGGGGGAGCTGCTGCAATTTGATCAATGAGAAGGTCGTTGATTACCTCCATCTTGCTACTACACCACGTGCTACACACTACGGTCTCAACGGCATCACCGACGGTAACTCCGATACTCTTGTTACTAAACAATGCTTGGTGTCTTTTCACGTAGGGTCTTATTGCGATCAAGTATTGTGTGATGTTGTTAAAATGGATTGTAGTCATATTTTGTTAGGTCGACCGTGGTTGTATGATAGGAGTGTCATTCATGATGGTCGTTTGAATACTTATTCTTTTAACTATGACGGGAGGAGGGTTACTCTCCTACCCCTTTCTCCTCAAGTTATTTTAAAGGATCAGGTACGAAAGCGCTAACAACAGGCCGAGAAGGCGGCCAATGCACTAAGGAACGACTGCAACAACAAAAGCAAGTGGGCTGAACAGGCCGCGCCCGCGGCCAAGGGGGCCCCACCCGTGGCCACAGGAGGCCAACCTACTAGAATGGCCGCGCCCGCTGCCAATAGGGACGCGCCCGCGGCCTCAGCATCCCCACCTCCTGGATTACCCGCGGCCACGGCTTTTCAGGTAGCACCCGCGGCCTCTGCATCGTCCTTTTCTTCTTATTCTTCCTCCTCGACGATGCCCTCCTCTTCCATCAAGGGATCCGTGGAGAAGCAGGCGCTCACAACTCGGAAGTTGACACGAGACTCACATCGACCTTATATCCTTTTACTTCAAAAGGATGTTCTTGTCACTTCTATTTCTTTCGATAGTTTGCCTGCGCCTATTTCTCGCTTATTGCAGGACTATTTAGATGTGATGCTCGATGAGCTACCCCCTGGTTTACCACCCGTCCGTGGAATTGAGCACCAAATCGATTTCATGCCCGGTGCCTCGTTGCCTAACCGTGCGGCGTACCGTGCTAGTCCGGAGAAGACGAAGGAGTTGCAACGCCAAGTCTCCGAGCTTATGGAGACGGGATTTGTTCAGGAAAGCCTTAGTCCTTGCGCCGTCCCTGTCATTTTGGTACCCAAGAAGGATGGATCGTAGCGGATGTGCGTTGATTGCCGTGCAATCAACCAAATAACGGTTAAGTATCGTCACCCTATACCTTGTTTGGATGATATGCTTGATGAACTCCATGGTGCTTGCATTTTTTCTAAAATTGATCTTAGGAGTGGCTATCACCAAATTAGGATGAAACAAGGGGATGAATGGAAAACGGCTTTCAAAACTAAGTATGGTCTTTATGAATGGCTTGTAATACCTTTTGGTCTTACTAATGCTCCTTCTACTTTTATGAGGCTTATGAACCATGTGCTTAGGCAATACTTAGGGATGTTTGTTGTCGTCTATTTTGACGATATCTTGATTTATAGCAAGAACCTAGATGACCATGTTCACCACTTAAAGTGTGTATTTGATTGTCTTCGAAAGGAGAAACTTTTTGCTAACTTTAAGAAGTGTGTTTTTGCTACGGAATCTACCATTTTTCTTGGTTTTGTTGTGTCCAGGGATGGTCTAAAGGTAGATACCGAGAAGGTTCGCGCTATTGAGGAGTGGCCGCAGCCGGCAACACCAACCCATGTTAGATCATTCCTTGGTCTTGCGGGGTTCTACCGGCGTTTCGTGAAGGATTTCAGCATCATTGCCGCCCCACTCCATGAGCTCACCAAGAAGGATGTAGCGTTTCGCTGGAATGATGCTCATCAAAGGGCTTTCGACGCCCTCAAGGACCGTCTCACCCATGCACCCGTGCTTCAGCTGCCGGACTTCTCCAAGACCTTTGAGCTCAAGTGTGATGCGTCCAACACAGGGATTGGCGGTGTTCTTCTTCAAGACCGTCGACCTGTAGCCTATTTTAGCGAGAAATTAGGCCCTGCAGAGCTCAACTACACCACCTACGATAAAGAGTTGCTCGCTTTTGTTCGTTGCCTACGCACTTAGCAACATTATTTATGGCCAAAGGAGTTCGTCATTCACTCGGATCACGAGGCCCTCAAGTACCTCAAGAGCCAAACCGTGCTGAGTCGATGTCTCGTAAGGTGGGTTGAGTTCTTGGAAACCTTTTCTTATGTGGTGCAACATAAGAAAGGTACGGATAATGTGGTAGCCGACGCGCTATCACGAAGGTATGTCCTCTTGAACTATTGTGATGCACATATACTTGGTTTTGCTTTGATCAAGGAACTTTATAAGCATGATCTGTTCTTTAAATCTATATATGCTCATTGTGTGTCAAAGGGTGAGTATGAGTCCTATTTTGTAGATAATGGCTATTTATTTCGATCGGGCAAGCTTTGTATCCCGACATCATCTATTAGGAAACTTCTCACCTTAGAGGTTCATGAGTCTAGAGGCCATGGAGGCCTAGAAAAGACTTTAGCGGGGTTAAAGGAACACTACTTTTGGCCGAAAATGACTAATTATGTGCTGAGATTTGTCAAGAGTTGTGTCACATGTGCTAGAGCTAAATCAAAACACCAACCACATGGCTTGTATACACCCTTACCGATTCCTAAGGGGCCGTGGGAAGATGTGTCTATGGATTTCATTGTAGGTTTGCCTAGGACATCTAAGGGTCATGATTCTATATTTGTTGTGGTTGATAGATTTTCTAAAATGGCTCACTTTATTCCATGTCACAAAACCGATGATGCTATACATGTTTCTAGCATGTTCTTTAGGGATATTGTTAGATTGCATGGTGTGCCTTTGACTATTGTATCGGATCGTGATCCTAAATTTGTGAGTTCTTTTTGGAAATCTCTATGGTCTAGGTTGGGGACTAAACTTTTGTTTTCTACTTCATGTCATCCCCAAACTGATGGCCAAACTGAGGTCACTAATAGGACCCTAGGGGCTCTCCTAAGGGTTGTTTTACGTACTAACCTCAGGAGGTGGGAAGACTTCCTACCTTTTGTTGAGTTTGCTTATAACAGGTCTATCCATTCAGCAACAAAGCGGACTCCGTTTGAGGTGGTGTATGGCTGAAACCCCCTTACCCCTGTGGACATGACGCCGCGGCCTTTCAAGGAGAAGGAGAGCATTGATGTAGCAAAGCAGGCGGACTTCATCCGGCAACTCCATGACCGAACTAGGGCGCAATTGGAGAGGAAGGCGGCCCAGTACAAGGCATCCAAGGACAAGCATCGTCGGGATGTGCAATTCGACATCGGCGATCTTGTTTGGTTGCACTTGAGGAAGGAGAGGTTTCTGCATCACAGGAGGTCTAAGCTTGACCCTCGAGGAGATAGACCATTCTGTGTGGTTCAGAAGATGGGACCTAACGCCTACAAGCTCGACCTTCCAGCGGACAAGTATGGCGTTCATGCCACCTTCAATGTCGCTGATTTATCCTTATTCGTCCCGGATGACACTTCCGACGACGATTCGAGGACTAATCGTAATCAAGTGGAGGAGAATGATAGCACCCAAGGTCCCATGACTCCGGACGACATTGACGACAAGATGAGAGTGCCATTTGATGGTCCGATCACTCGAGCTCGGGCCAAGATGATTCAAGATGCGACAAAGGCTCTTCTTGTTCGTTTGGGTGCAACCATGGACCAAGGACTCCGACCATCATGGGTCACAATGCTCAAGGTTCAACCAACGGTCCAAGGTCTTAGTCTGCGGCCCCATTCTACCTTGATGAAGGGCCGAGACTTGATGAGCTAGGCTAGGGCCGAATGGCCTTAAGTAATTTTTATTATTATTTCCTTTCCTTTATCTATTTAGGGAAATAAAAAGTGAGGAATATTTATATCCTTGCTTAGTTGTTAGTTTTATCTATTTTTGGATATTTTTAGATAGATAAAATTACAAGGATTTATTTAATTAATTTAGATAAAAGTGAGATGGCTAGGGTTTCCTTTGCATAGGAACCAATCTCACCGTCAAACCCTATTTAAGTTGTATTCGTCATCTTTTATTCTCACGTTGAATTTAAAGGAGAAGCACTTGGCTAAGTGCTTTTTCTTCTTCAACCCTAGTAATCTTACGCTCTTCGTCAAGTTCAATTAAGTTCCATCATTGAAACCTTTAAGATCTTAAACACACATCCTAATCCAAATAAATCACACTCACAAAGATTCAAAGTCATCCAAGGCGAAACCGAGCAGAGAAATCAAGAAGAAGTTGCGCAGAAATTCGTCCATCTCCAGACCGCACCCTGGCCGCGCCCTGGCCGCGCCCGCGGCTTCTACAGGACAGCTTCTGCGACAGCTTCTCCGAAGGCTGTTTTCGGTGGTTATTTTTGTTGTTCTCCTTCCCTACCTTCAAGATCATCATTCCCTAATAAGATCCTTCAAAGACGAGTCAAGATCGGCCTTAAGACATCGCAAGATCCGAACTAAACGAGTCGTTGGAGATTACAACGCATCAGATCCTCTTGGTGAATTCCAGCAGCCCTAGTCGACATTCTCATTGCCCAAACACAACCTTGAAACCCTACCTTTGCAACTACAACATCCTTACTTAGGGTTACAATCAAAAGAGGTAAATTGATCAAAGGTTGTTTCTTTTCTCTTCTTCTTCCACAAAATCAGTCTTTACATTGCTCATTGTTGCAAGTGTCGAGTACTCCTTTGCCATATCAAGTGCTGTTTGTGTGTGTGTCGAGTGCTCCTTGCTTGTGTCGAGAGATTTGGCCCATACCGAGTTGATACCTCTTTCGTGCCGAGTTGTGCAGCCTTTTATTCATTCATTATTCCTTGTCTATTGATATTATACCTTGTGTTTGCTAAGTCCTAGCTTGAGTATTGATTTACCCAAGGCGGATTGAAACAACAGGCATAACATACCAATTAGAGAGGGAGTGTTGAGTGATACACTTGCGAGGTTGTTTTAGTTTATTACTAACCTTTCATATAGTTCTTTGTTTGTCTTTATTTGCAATGTCTAATAACCAGGGCAACGGCGGTAACAACTCTACCAATACCTCGACCACACTTCCTCCTGAGGTGTTCAACATGTTCAACACCATCAACGAAATCATGGCGAGGATGATGGAGAGGTTGGCGGCAGTTGAAGCAAGGCCATCCAGTTCTAACACCGTGGCTGGGCAAGGCAATCCCTTGCGTGATGAACCGCCTCATGATGAAAGGGAAGTAACTAATCTTAATCCCCCTCATAATCCCAATGCTAATCGGCAAAATATTCCCCCTCATGTAGATAATCCTTTATTTGATGAGAACATCTCTCCACGAAGGGAGAGACATGGTAGGAATAATGGGTTTGTTAATGCGCAGGGACGACGAGGTCGTAGGCAACAAGAGGAGTACTACCCTTCGGAGGACGAGTATGACTTCTAAGAAGAGGATCATTGGGAGCCACGTCCTAGGCGGAATGATAGGGGAGGTCGACATCACCATCGAGTGCCTAGGGAGCCTGAGCAAGATGGCATAGGCAAGGTGAAGGTAAAGATTCCTCCATTTGAAGGTAAGTGCGATCCAGATGCATACATCGATTGGGAAACCAAGATGGATCAAATCTGGAATTGCCACAACTTCTCCGATGCTAAAAAGGTACAACTTGCTTCTCTTGAATTTCAAGGTTTCACATTAATTTGGTGGGATAACCTAGTTAAGGAGAGGAGAAGAGCTTTAGATGCGCCTATTGCTTCATGGGAGCAATTGAAAGCGCTAATGAGGAGAAGATTTGTTCCCCAACACTACACCCGTGAGTTTAGACAACGTTTAGAAAATCTTAAACAGGGTAGTAAAAGTGTTGAAGAGACTGTTAATGCAATGCAGGAAACCATGGCTAGAGCTAATGTAGTTGAAAATGATGAAGATACTATGGCTAGGTTTCTTAGAATTTTGCATCCTGCCTTAGCTCATGAATTTGATTGTTTTTCCTATTCTATGCCTACTGACTTATTGCATTTAGCTATGAAAGTGGAAAGGAATATTAGATACAGGAGCCAAGGAGGAAGGATTTCGAGTGGCCAACCCCAAGGGTGGCGCCAAAACCGAGGCCAGCAGCCCCAAGGTAAGAGTGACGTGGGCTTTAAGGAGAGAAGTAGCCAAGGTCGAGCACCCCAGGAGCCACTCAACAAAGGGAAGGCGCCTATGGTCGCCAAGAACTCGTCTGGGGCATCTACTGGCCCTAAAGGGAGTAATCCTAACCCCTCTACTATTAGATCTAGGGACATTGTATGTTTTAAATGCCAAGGTAGAGGTCATGTCATGAAGGATTGCCCTAATAAGAAGACTCTCATGATTAATCACTTAGGCAAATATGAATCTGAAAATTCATGTGATGAAAATGATGAGCATGCACTACAACAGAAAAGCCTTTTAGCGACCAAAGTTTTAGCGATGAATTAATTTTCCTCGGTAAATGTGGGCTTTGGCGACGAATATATCCACTCCTCATAAAATGGCACATGAACATTAACAATAAACCTATATTCCTCGTTAAAAGTGGTATTCAACGACAATTTTTTTGACTCGTCGCTAATTGTTAGTATAAAGTGGTCGCATTAACCATAAGGAAAATAGCGACGAACTTGGAGCTTTTATCGAGGATTGTTTTCATCGCTAAAAATATATTCATCGAGGAATTTTTTATTTTATCGTTATTTGTTTGGTGGAAATTATGTAAAACCCGCCAAATTTATTATCGACAAAGAGTGTAATTACTCACTAAAAGTATGTGTTTTTTGAGGAAAAAATTTGTTGCTAAACATATTAATCAACGAGGAAATTCCATTTTCATTGTTATTGGCTTGAATGAGATATGAAAAATGGCTCAAATTTATTAACAAGAAAGTTTTCAATTCCTCGCCATATATTGATTTTTTTACAATTCATATTTTTTTTTATCATTGAAACAACTATTTAGCGAGAAAATATCACTTTCGTCAACATTTGTTGCTAAAAGTTTTTATTTTTGGACTAATAAATGTGTCGCTACATAAGAGAGAAAATAATATTTTCGTTATTATTGATTTATGTTAAATTAGGGGAAATAACAACCCAATTTCAAGGGGGAGAAAATCTGAAAAGTTTAAATCTCGATCTCCATCCGCGTTTTTAAATAGAGGGCGTGATTAGAACCCGCAACCTTTGTCTATTTCCAAACGCTTGCAACCACCGTGCTAACGTGACTTTTGTTCACTACCCTAATTCTATTTATTTAACACTTTCTTCGTGTTTTTATGATTGCTTGAAATCTTTTAGCACAATTAAAGTTATTTCACTTTAAGTTATTTTATATGATCTTTTTATACTTTGAATTAATTTATGATTTTTTGAAATTTTTTATTTAAAAATTTCAAATAAACTATTTTAATCTTCACATTAAATTTAATAAAAATTAATTTTAATATAATTAATTAATAAAACGAGAAAAAGTGTGGGTGACAAATACTAGTCTATATCTATCTATATAAAATACTAAAACAAAGATCTGAAACGGTCTCTGATGCGATTCGCATAGGTGACATTTTCTGGATTAAAATGGTGTTATTTTTGCATACGTGTCATATTGTGATTTAATTTTGTTTATAAATATTCAACCTTGTATTTTAATTAGTTAGAAAACTTATCTCTTTATACTTCACTGATTTACTATAATTTATCTACATCTTAATTTGAAAGATTTGATTAACTAACTTTTTATTCTAAAACATATAATATATTTTGCTACGTGAGCAGTTAATTTGAATTTGAAAGATTTTTGTACGTGAATACCTTCACCCATGTTAAATTAATGATTAAATATAATAATCATTTTATAATCAATAAGATAAATGTCATCTCATAATCTTTAAACTCTAATCGTACTTTTTAATTTTATCTTAAAAAATTTTCAAGGTTTCATTGATTTACTTAATAAATTTTAAGTATATTAATTTCAATCAAACATAATTTATTTATCTATTATATATATGTATATAATATGTTAGTAAACATATTGTTAATTTAGTTTATCTATATACATATACTAAAACCGATGCATTGTTGCCTACGTGGCGGCGCGTGGGTGAATTTGCTTACGTGGCGGCGCGTGAGTGTATCTCGCAAAGCTTTCTCCCGTCAAAAAGGAAATCTAATAAAAATAATTAGATAATTCTAATCTAATATAATTAAAAATGATTAAATAATTATTTTATTTTACCATTAACTCATATAATTGGATAGATGGAATATCTTACATACCCTTAATTAATTTATAGCCTTAATTAGTTTCCATTCTAGGTTAGATTAATTTATAAATATATAGTGGAGTATTAATTAATCGTTATTGTGTGTTGTATTAATAAATTTAATCACTTTGATGACGATGAATTGAACTATATGTATATAGATACAAATTATAGCCATATCCATTTTTCTAACAAAGAATAAATTATGGACATACATCTTGGATATATGAATCTATCCATGGACATATTTAATATATTAAATTCAATACTACTTACATCCCATCCCAAATTATATATGGCTATCACGTCATATATATCACCCAATTGCCATATACAAATTATATTATGTTCACCCAATTCCCATCCTCCTTTGGGCTCCAAATCCGAGATCGAACCAGGATTGTTCTCGTAGTAGCTACTACAAATCAAACAAACAAATCGCGGTTGGATCATCTCAGCACATCGAATAAAAGAACATTTTCGACGATTTCTAGCATAGATATACATTATACATGTACTTACATGTCTTGGACACCTTCATAGGAAAGAGCAGCTCTTGTAGTAGAGAGAAAAGCAGCATCGACGTTAACGTCCTCCTTAGCGGAGGCGTCGAATATATATCATATCTATCATATCGCATCGACGTTAATTATTTAATAATATTAAATAAAAATAATTAACAACTTTGTCCATGCAATCTAATCATATATATCATATCGGCAAATATGAGTATAGTATACCATTCCAATATATCATATATATCATATCAGCAAATATGAGTATAGTATACCATTCCAATTTAATCGTATAGATAGATAGATTTTCCTAATTAACAACTTTGGAGTTGCTATAAAAATAATACATATGATGACCATTGGATAAACCACTACCTTTTCTATTCAATCCTTTTGTTCTTTGTGTGTGCCTAGGCTTTGGAAGAAAGATTTTAGTTTCCACCTTTCTCAGGTTAGAATTTCTAATTAACAACGTTTTGTGTGTTGTATTAATAGATTGACATGTTTATGGCTACGTTTTGTGTGTTGTATTAATAAATTGACGAGGGTATATATTAAAATTGACAGTGTTTGAATTAAAAACTAATCTTTCTTTGATTCATATTAAATTGACATGTTTGATGTTTACAAATATAATTTTATCTTTTGATTTAGGATTATAATGGCAGAATATGATGCTATTCATGATCTTACAACCAACAAAGAAGATGGAAAAATAAGAATTCTCATACTTCATCTATGAAAGGTTAAAGACTTCAAGTCCCATAAAATTACCCACATAGATATGATCTTCATTGATGAACATGTAACTTTATGAAAACAAGTCATGAGACCCTCTATGTTTTAATTTATATAGATATTTTTAAAAATTTCATACATATTCCTTTCGTGTTTTATAATATTTTACTTTACAAGGTTATGTTAACTTAAAAAATATTCCTTTACAGGGAGGAAAGATACAAGGCTTTATCAATGAACAATTATTAGATAATTTTTCTGATATCCTAAGAGAGGGTGGGCTATATATTATCAAGCATTTTCGTGTTGGGAGAAACACTGGCTCATGGAAGTTAACAAAACATGGTTGTAAGGTAAATTTTACATTTGCAACATCGGTAAAAGAGTGCAATGCGGTCGTAGATATTCCCACATCATCGTTCAACTTCATTGATTTTGAGCGTATAATTAATGATAAAGAAGATCGAAGCTACTTACCCAGTACGTATGTGTGTGTATATATATATATATATATATATATATATATATATATATATATATATATATAAGTTTGTTCAAATTACTTATTTTATCAAAATAAATTATCTATATCTATATCTATATCTATATAAAATACTAAAACAGAGGCCTGAAACGGGCTCTGGTGCGATTTCGCATCCACGGAATTTTCTGGATTAAAGCGGGATTATTTTTGCTTACATGTCATTTTCTGGATTAAAGTGGTATTATCTTTTTGGGCCACATCAATTAATAAGTCAATAGTTAGGTGAAAAATTTATCTTTTTAGATTAAATAATCTATCAAATACTACGTATAACATTGTATCTTAATTAGATAAATTTATCTAATATAATTTTTGATAGATAATATCAAAAATTTATCACCGTCAATTTGGTAGATAAGTGGGGTTTGTGCGACCAAAGTTCAACGTCAAGGTAAATCAATTACACATATCTATCTATCGATCAATATATACAATAGTTAAATTTCTTTAATTACTATTCTAATACGTATTATTGTCAACTAAAATAGGTATATGGTCAAAATTCGAGTTGTTGATGACACCGACAGTGCTACTTTATTGTTTGATCGTGAAGCCTTGCACCTATTCAAAATAACAGCTTCAGATTTACAGGAGAAATTTTTGGCAGAGGTTATTCTTTCAATTTTGCAATTAATACAAAAAATGTACTTATATATGGTATTAAATATACAATATTTTAATTTGAAATAAATTTATTAATTTTACAGGGTGGTGAAAGTAGCGGATGCCCCCAAAGAGATGAAGATGATAGTTAATAAGAAGTATTTGTTTAGAATCGAAATCGAAAAATTTAACATAGAGAAGAACTATAAAGTGTATAAAGTGTTAAATATGACGGATGATATATGATTCCTTGATAAATCAGTTTTTAAAGAGTCCAAATATTATACATGTATATATATATTTTCGATATGCTTCTAAACTTATTACATTACTCCTAAAATATATAATGTTAGGCTCCTATCTAAAGATACTCGCAATATACTTTTTTTTTTGTAGGATTCGAACTCATATAACAATGATGACAAAAGGGATCAGACGTTACTTCTTTGTATACTGCTGTCCCCCTAACTACAAAAAAAAATGAAATTTGCATCGGCAAATAACCGCGGCAAAAGGAAGGAATGGGGTGGCAAAAGGCATTTAGCTTCGGCTTAGCGACGGCATATGGGGGCGTGGCGAATTTTGGGATGGCAAAATTTTGTAGCTTCGGCAACGAGCCGTCGCTAGTAATTTAGCCACGGCAATGCTACGGCAAGCGACCCCTGATGAAAACAACCCTTTTGTGCCACGGTATATTGCCGTCGCTAATGAAAGTGAAGGCGCCAAAATTTTGGCTCCATTTCCCTTGCTTGCCACGGCTGTAGCCACGGCCACTGCCGTAGCTACGATTTTGGCGCCAATTATTTTGGCGGGTGTGATTTTGGGAAATTTGGTGGGAAATATTACGTTTGGCGACGGTCAACTGCCGTGGCTACGGCCCAATATGCTTGCTACGGCTGACTGCCGTAGCTACTTACCTATTTGGGCGGGTGTATTTTTTTAATCCAGAATCTTTTTAAATAGTTGCCACGGCTAGAAGCCGTTGCTACGGTTAAAGCTATATATTGAAAATGCTCAAAATCTATATAATTGCACTACCCTGCATGTATATATATCAAAAGTGCACATCAATTCTTCCAAATATTATATTCATACAAACCAAAAGTTGTAGCCGTCAAATATCATATTCATACAAACCAAAAGTTGAAACTACATTCTAGTCCTGCATACACATTGTTTGAAACATGGAGGAAACTAAACAAGCATTCGAAGTCGAAAGTTGAAACATGGTGGAAACTAATCAAGTATTTGAAGCTGAAAGTTGAAACATGGCGGAAACTAAACAAGCATTTGAAGCCGAAAGTTTGCTTCAAGCCGACAAAAGACATAAACATATAGCTTAACAAAGACAAAGTCCATAGAACCTGGTGCTAAATTGTGTCTTATTCACCATGTCAAACAGCCTCTCCTTCATTCACTCCATGGGCAGATTGTTGGGTATCCTCTTCTAGTTCAGTTGAGGCGTTGACAGGTTTCTCGTTGGTGGATACGACAAGAGCTCCTTCTCCAATTAATTCCCTTCGATTTGTTTGATGAACACTTGTCTGCAATAGAAAAGCACAAAAAATAGCACATTCCATAAGCATACATATTAACAATTTTAGGCACTGTTGAATGGAATACAATAGATTCAAAATACAAACTTTATACACTTTTTTATCTCTTATTTTTAAGTATCTTTTCTTTAATACTATAAAGAAGAAAGTGTGAATTTTGTGATGCACTTTATTCTGGATAATGGCTACTTGACAGCTTTTCAGAGTGAGTGGTATAATGGGTATCAAACCCAGGATGCAACAATAAACAAGAACACTTGCTGTCAAGGTTTCTTTTCAACAAAATAAACATATAGTCACCCTTGACCAGGTTCAAGGTTTCTACCAAATCAAAAGTCCTGAAGTCTCTTCTCTACCAATCAAAAGTCCAGGTTCAAGGTTTCTACCATATAGTCCTGAAGTTTCTACCAAACAAGAACGTGTGATTGTGAGCCTCTCCCGTCATTGCACTGACTTGTCATCC
Organism: Persicaria maculosa; assembly: GCA_963922045.1. NCBI lineage: Eukaryota > Viridiplantae > Streptophyta > Magnoliopsida > Caryophyllales > Polygonaceae > Persicaria > Persicaria maculosa. Next base: position 22,435,736 of record OY998264.1, on the reverse strand, counting down.
ATTCAGATCGAAAGTCCTGAAGTCTCTTCTCTACAAAGTTCCCTACAAAGTTCTGTATAAAGTTCTCTAAGTGACTTTTGAGGTTGACTTCCAATTGTTGTGCTATCTCCCGCAGGTCACTAACACCGACATGAGGCCTGCTTGATGAAGAGTTATATACCAAACGAGGAGGGGCACTAGCACCAAATGTCCGGCAGTATCCATGACCATCGGGTCCAATAAGCCGGTGGAATATTTTATCTTTCACGGTGTGAAGATGTCTCTGAGCCCCAGGTTCCAATTCCAAGAGGGCGTTGAAGTCGTTCTACATTATTAAAATAGGTTAACATATGAAGCTCAATGATGGCAACCTAGTTATAAACAGCCAGTAAATATGGTATGCAGAAAAGTAAATGGTTCATCAAACTTACAATGGTCTCAATAACATCGGGATCATCTACCTTTCGAGATGAAACCCACATGCTCATCTTGTCAGTTGGTTGCCCAGCTTTGACCCGCTAGTTAAATGGAACACATCCAACTCAAATTAAAAAAGAATCTCATGGGGTTGATCCACATAAGTAGTCAAAAGTGCAAGCACTAAAAACTGAATAAGATGCATAAAATCAGGCAATGTACACGTACGAACCTCGTGCCTTACTTCAGCAAATGACTTTCGCCCTGTGACATGCGCCGGCCCATGCTTATCTCGATTCTTTGAGTTCTGATTTGATTGTTGCTGTACACACCATGATGTTACAAGAGGTTGCACCAAACCTTACATATGGATCATCTAGATAAGGGGGAAATGAGGAATACCTGGGCCTTTGTACTTCTCCAATATGCAAGGAGTATAACCCAATCAGCTGGCAGGACATTCGGAGGACAATGCTTTTCCAAATCAGGCTCATTTTGGACTGCAGTAAAATATCTCGCCTTTGTTTTTGCCTTATAATCCTTCCACATGAGGTTGCACATTCTCAAGCAAACCTCTTTGAACTCGTCGGGAGGATCCAATAAATTTCTCTACAAGTTGTAGACGAAACAAAAAATAATTGCAATAAATTAAAGGCAAAGTGAAGGTTGAAACATGAAACAAGAAAAAACAACCTGCAGAAATAAATTGTTTCTGCATAAGGGATGAGTTTCTGCAGAAATAAATAGAATTAGGGTTGTAATAAAATTCAATCATGAGAAAAGAGTGATCGTGATGGATATAACAAGTGCATTTTAATGCAGAGATAAAAAGAGGCCCAAAAAGCTATAAATAGGAGGTTGTGATGAAAGAAAATACCTGAACTTCTTCCCATAAATCATCCATCACATTTTCTTCAAAACACCTCCAATGGAGTCTAGTAAGAGGAAGTCGTTGCCCGTCACGCACTAATATCCCTAATTGTGACCTAAGACGTTTGGCATTAGCCCCAACTGGTTGGAAATTCTCATTGAATTCAACTGCATACTTGGCTCCGGTGTTCCACCCCGACACACCTTTACTATGACCTCTAAGGGTTGGACGTTCATCTTCATCTTCATCTTCAAACACCAAAGTGAGTAGGAATTATTAACACAATTAAACGGTAGAATCAAGGAAGACAGAAAATCGAAAGTACTAAACCAAATAAGCTCATTCGGCAAACAACATACTACAAAGCATTAAAATGCCTAACCAGATGATTCAAGGCCTGTGTCTGCATGATCTGTTGTTGGCTGTACTGACGGTGGTGCTACATTTGGCTGCGGAGTAGTCAGTATGGTAGTGACTGTAGTGTTTGGTTGGGCAGGAAGTGGAGCATGTGGCTGAGGTTGAAGCGGAGCTACAACTGCATTTGGTGGTGAAGGCATGGGAGGGAGTGTTCCAGCAGCTGATGCCGAAGGTGAGGACCCAATGAGCTGGGAGGATCTCTCGCTAGTAGGCACTAGGAAATCAGACATGGTTCGCCGTCTCCCTGGTCCACCCTTTCGTTTCCTCATGGTTGCCTATACGAATATGAAAAAAACTTGAATACCGACATATAAAAAAACACGAGGCTTACTCTAACTCAATAATTGGATCACCAACGTACATTCTCTTCCATTGGATCTACATCCGCAACCGGTGGTGGAGCTGTGGGAGGAAGTGTTGTAGCTGCTAATGCAGAACATGAGGAGCCACTCTGGGAGCCACGTGAATCAGTAAACACTAGGAAATCAGCTATCGTCCTCGGTTTGCTGGGTCCACCCTTTCGTTTCTTCATGGTTACCTATAATAACATAAAAAAACCTACTCGTTTTCAAGTGTTCACGTTTTCAAGTTATCTAAGACATGGATTAAACATCTAAATATAGTATTTATATATGAGAGTAAAGACTTGTTCACTGCCATGTCAGTAATAGTTTAGAAGTTCAAAAGCATTAAAATCAAGAACTAAAGCATTAAAATCAGAAGTTCAAAAGCATTAAAATCAGTAGTTCACTGCCATGACAGTTATATAATCACTCAAATACACATCTACCACAACTAAAGTTCAAAAGTTCAGAAGCATTAAAATCAAGCCCATGACAGAAGGAGTTTGGAAGCACACCTGAAGAGATACACTAATCAGACTAGATAACTTGAAACAAGGAAAAAAAAAGATTGCAACTTTAATTCTGAAACTACCTGTTCGTTTTCAAGTGTTCACGTTTAAAATTTCCAAAAACAAATAACTCCCTATTTAAAAAAATAGGAAGGACCACAATAGGGCTGACCTCTGTCCGAAGAGCTGACCATCTTCCACTAACTCGGATTCGAGCTCCAACTCATCATCAAAGTCTATATTGTCATCTTCCACATGGGCATACTCTTTAGATTCAACTTCCCCGACATTGAACCACCCATGTCCGGAAGGATCCGGATTGTACCACACTTGTCGCGCTTGTGATGCCAAGATAAATGGCTCATCCCCAAGTCGATCATGTTGGTATAATAACCTCTCAAAGTTTACTAAGGTGCATTTAAAAGGGTCCAATTTAACTCCTGTTGAAGGATGTGCCCACTCACACCTAAATAATACATACTCAATATCTAAGGCATATGAAACCCTTATAATATCCGTCAATCTCCCATAATATGGTACATCATCTCCTTGCAAATGCACCCCACAATTTTGTCTTGTTCTTTTATTGTCAACACTTTTGACACGAAAGAAATATCCATTGGAGGTGTATGAGGTCAGTCGTGCTGCCACGGGGGAAGGGAAGTTCGACAATGCCATGACTTCGTCGCTTAATGACACATCCCCTGTCTCGCGCAACACTGCGACCTAACGATGTAAATATGAAAATGGTAGGTACTTCACATATTATTCACAATTGATAAAACACATTATTTAGACTAGGAAACTTGTAGCAGAGACTCACATGTGACTTGAACCATTCCGGGAACTTGTTGAAATGAGTTACTGCCAGTGACGTCTCATTTGCTATAGGATTTTGTTGTTTAATGAACGCCAAATGTTCTATTCAATGTTAAGAAAGGGGTAAACTGTTACCAAGGCATGTCATAATGCTTTGATAACTGATAAACCCAAATGAAGCTATGTTGAAAAGGACTTACTCAAGATACGGTGTAATTGCAGCAGAATGGAACAAGACCCATCGGTGAATTTGGGAACACGTTACTTCCAGTAAAATGAATCCCTTTCCCTTCTTCTCGGCATCATCTTTTCTTCTTGATGGTCTTTGTGACTTGCTCTCCACATCTTTTAGATACTGAGTGCAGAAGTTCATGCACTCTTCCATGATGTAACCTTTGGCTAGTGATGCTTCCGGGCAAGCTTGTTGTCGTACATAAGTCTTCAAAGTGAGTAGGAACCTCTCGATAGGGTACATCCAACGAAATTGTACAGCACCACCGACTAACGCTTCCTCCGCAAGATGCACAGGTAAGTGCTCCATGACATCCATGAAAGATGGCGGAAATATCTTCTCAATCTCACATTGGGTTAGGCTGATTTGAGAACGTGCCTCTTCCAATGAAGCACTTGTATTAATCTTCGAGCTCAACACCTTGAAGAACTTTCCAACATCAATCAGAACAGAAACCACATTCCTTGGCAAGGAACTCCGCACACAAAGTGGAATGAGTTGTTGTAAAAGGATGCGATAATCATGGCTTTTAAGTCCTCCAATGGTTCGATCCTTCAAGTTAACCCTCCGTGCTATACTAGAACAAGAACCATCTGGCATTCTCGCCTTAGATAAGGCTAACAAGAACTTATCCTTCCCGGCATTATCCATCTCAAATTCAGCTCTCTCGTAAACCTGAGTACCCGATTCTGTGAGCTTCACATGGTATTCCTTGCGAATTCCAAGTCTCTCAAGGTCGTGACAAGCCGAGACATTGTCTTTGGTTCTACCTTTGACTCCCATGATTGTATTGAGTACATTTTCGGCAAAATTCTTCTCAGAGTGCATTGCATCTATGCTGTATGGTAACAAATTATCTTTCCAATAAGGTAGCTCATAGAAGATGGTTTTCTTCTTCCAATTATGCTTCTTCTTTTTTGCTGGATCCCTTTCTGGTTTATCAGGTCCCATTTTCTTTCTCAATATCATATCCTCCTTTTTGTAACAAGTAAGCACTTTGTTTGCTTCAAGTTGTGAGAGGTGATCAGCCCCGGTCATTCTAGGAGGTGTAGGATCGAATTCTCATCCATCATAAAATGACTTCGAATCTCTTCGATACTTGTGATCATAGGGCAAGAACCGCCTACTCCTCCCGTATGACCACTTGTGGCTAGCTTTTAAATACGTTGCCCCTGGCCTTATATTGCAATTTGGACATGCATACTCACCTTTAGTACTCCACCCAGACAAATTTGAATAGGCAGGAAAGTCATTGATAGTCCATAACACTGCAGCACGCATTTGAAACATTTCATTGGTAGAAGCGTCAAATGTTTCTACACCCACTTCCCACAATTCCTTTAGCTCTTCTATCAAAGGCTCCAAATACACATCTATCTTATCTCCGGGTCCTTTTGGCCCATCAATGAGCACAGAAAGGTATATATAAGGTTGCTTTAGGATATACATAGGTGGCAAGTTGTAAGGAACTAGGACGACAGGCCATGTACTATGATTGACATTTTGATTACCAAAAGGATTAAATCCATCAGAAGCAATACCGAGGCGCACATTCCTCATTTCAGCTCCGAAACTCGGGTGTTTAGCATCAAGATGCTTCCAAGCAGGAGAGTTAGCAGGATGTCGGTACACACCATCATCAACACGGTTCAAGGAGTGCCACTTCATAAGAGTGGCAGACTGCACTGTCGCAAACAACCTTTGCAATCGTGGTTTCAACAGAAAATACCTAGCTTGTTTTGTAGCTTTTCGTGTGCCTGATTGAGAACCATCAACAGTTTGCCTCCATCGCGATTCATTACATATTGCACATTCATCTAGGTTTGCATCTTCATTTCGGAAGAGCATACAACTATTAGGACATGCGTCCACAGTTGTAAAAGTGAAACCTAAATCATCCACTAACTTCTGGGCTTGATAATAAGATTTCGGTAGGTTAACTCCATCGGGTAAAATCTCAGAAAATATCTCAAGCAGCTCTTTGAATGAGTGATCTGTCCATCCATGTAAACTCTTTGCTTGTAAGAGACGCACAGCGAAGGACAAGGCAGTGTGCTTCTTAGAACCGGGATATAGAGGAAGATTTGCAGCTTCCATCAGCTTCATAAAGTCGTCTATGCACTCAGTTGGCCCAGGAGTAGCACCCTCACGGTCAGCGTCATCATTCAGATTTTCTGACACAAGTACGTTGGTCCTTCCAAAAGCATCTTCCACCATTCTCACCATATCAACATCCATATATCCATCTGACTCAGGTGGCACTTCATTCCTCTCTTGTGGCTTCTCGATCAGGTCATGAATAGTCTCACCGTGTTTAGTCCATAACTTATAACTAACCAAAAATCCATTGTCTTGAAGATGCTTTCACACAACTTCTCTAACAAACAATCCTCTATTCTTACATTTTCTACAAGGGCAGTATATGCTAGTCCCAACATCCTTGTCGGCATATGCGAAGTCTAAAAATTCATCTAACTTTGCAAAATATGACTCGGAAACTCTAGTACCCCAATCAATCCATGACTTATCTATGCTCATTGTAATTGCCTATTTTTCAGACTACTTAAAACACCTACATGCAAACGGGTAAACATTCAAATAATTAATGAATATGCCTATAATAAAGCATATGATATTCTAGTAACGAAATGTCAGTAGGTGAAACCCCGAGGTTAAGAAAATGGAGGCTGAAATTTAAATTCACTAAAATATCAGCTTGTTTCGTCAGTAGATAATGTACAACAACAATTCATTTAGTCTCACTATAACCTAATTTTCTTGTTTGTAAATATATAAGGTTTATCTATAGCAATGCACAAACATTTAAACATTACATAAGAATAAAATTTATTAAAGGGGATCTCAAGATTCATATTAACTTAATCATATTCATCGTTTTTTAGGTCAAAATTTACTCATACTTTGTTGAAGTGGATATAAAGTAATAACAAAGAAGGAGTGCATAACCATATAAACATTACTAGAATATATTATGTATTTCCTATTTTATTGAAACTTCATAACAACTTCATACAGGGATTACCTTGGTAAGATAAAGTCTCTCTCCTCTTTGCTGAACTAAGAACGTACACAACCAGAGTTGTCACGTAGAGTACTTTGAATCGTCTGCAATATTAGATCATAATCAAATAGTTGTTCATGATGAAGAAAAAAAGGCAATGAATCACACCAAGGTTCATGAGACATGAAAATGTGTGAGTTAGATGATGCATTATGAGGCATAAGACTCAACTCATCAGCTTTAAAACAACGACTAGAATCTCTGATTTGATAAGTAACCATATTAAAGCAACGATTTGGATATTTTTAAAGCAACGACTAGAATCTCTGATTTGGTAAGAATTTTAAATTGGATTGATAATGATGGAAGGAAATGAGTAAAAATACAGTAGCAGGCAGCAACATCCTACAAATAATGAATAATGCAATTTATGAAGCAAGATATCACTCTTCATGTGGATATTTTTAATAACTTCAAAGAAAAGTTAATTACATATTGGGATGACAAGGACCTACATTATACCTACATACATCGTCCTTCAAGAAAGGAAAAATAAGCTGAACTGCTGAAGCAACTTAGTTAATGTGCATTACCCTTTTCAACTCTTCAGAAGCATTATTTATCTAAATTCTTATTTCTGCACATGCCATGACAACCGTGATGCATCTTAGTGCTCCCTCTACTTCACTGGTCAATTCACAAACTATAGAAAGCAATTTGGTTCGATTCCCACACCTACCTAACCCCACTGTCCATTTAATAGTCGACGCTCTAACAAAAGCTAAAGGGAAAAAGAAACCCGAAATGCAATATAGCTATTTAGATATTAATACTCCTAGAATTCATAATATATAAAAAAATCCACTGGCTTATCAAAGTTTCCAGGATTTTCTTAAAATGGGAACAAACTCCTACTTCTCTGCCTTTCATCCATCTTGCCTATGTCTCTGGCAGATCCATCTCTCTCGGCACCACACCCAACTCCGACGCTGTTGGCTCCTCTCTGGCGTTCTTGTTGAAATGTCTTTTGCCGCCAAGGAAGATATCGACGAAGACCAGGCTATTCTGTAAATTGAAGTGGTCTTCAATCGGTGGTTCTCTCTGTCATTGTTACTATTCGAACCGACAATTTCTCCGAACAATCGCACCAGGTAATATCCCATCTTCATGATCACTCTATTATTATGAAATTACAATTGGGGTTAAAAGGGGTTTAGATTTCAGCAGGTCAGCCCCATGTTTCTGAAAGATACAGCCTTAGACTAGATCCGAAACTCAATTCAATTTAAGATTTCTAATGTAAATTTTTATAGATTAAATTTAGAGGTTTATTATAAGGACTAAGAAATTGCAGGGAGTATGTTGTATGCTAATATTTGTTTGCAATTTCACAAAATACAACTCTTGAAATTTTGAATTACATACCTGATTTTATAATGCACTCAAAGTGTTTGACGAAATGCCTAAAATAAAATTTCTACATCTTTGAAATGTCTGGCGAAATTTTTTACCTTCTATTGGCCTACATATATATATATATATATATTCAAAATATTGTTTCATTTATGCTTTTCAAATAGCATCTCGCGTTCTACCTGTTCAAAGAAATTGAAATTTTGAAACAATAGAACAGTGATTATTGGACCCAGTTTAAAGTTTTAACCGATCTAATTCAAGAACTTTAATCTATGGATTTAATAATTTCTAACTTTTATGACAAATTGAGATTTTGACAATAAAGGATCCTTAGGTGATTGTATCCCAAACTATATAGCTTCCTGTTGGTTTTAAAATCAAGATCTAGGAGCAGCTCAATTCTATATCATCAAAGATAAGAGTTGTTCCTTGGCAACCTGTTGTTTTTTCTGCAACCAACAAGTGAGTGAAGTGACCCTTTGACATAGTTTTGGAGTTAGTACACATGAAATTTGCTCATAATATTATTCTATAAAATAATGTTTTTTTAGCTACGCATATTCTATCTATAGGATAATACCCCATCTATATATTGGACATATTCTATCTATATGATAATACCCCATTCTATATACTGAACAAAACATATATATTGTGTAATTCCGCAGACTGAGATCACAAGGGCAAAGATTATTGAGTAATTTGATTTTTGTACATTTATCATCTATATATTGGACCAAATAGCCTTGATTTGAACATTTTTCTACTGTTGGTATCATGTGTATGTGATTTCCTGTTTTATCATTCATGATCTCTTAATATTGGTTGAGATCTACTGCATAAAAAAACACACTCATGTCCAAATATGAAAGGCCACATGGCCAACAACTTAAGATTGGTAGTGGTTCCATAAGATTAAAAAATCTTAAAATGGTCTAAATTGTTGCAACTTAACCCCCACAAAATAAATTAAATGTTTCTATCTGGCTTTACTAATCTTCCATTTTTCTTTTCTTTCATCTTTCTGCAACTCTCGCGTTTTCATCCTCATTCTTCCTCAAAAAGTTAAGGGCCCTAATTTAAAATCGAAGAGTTAGTCTTTATCAATTGCTAGAGCAAAATCGATAACCTCTTTCAAAAAGCCTAATTTTTTTATTTCGTTTGATCTAGAGTTAGATCTTATTGTTATGTTCCAATACAAATTCTAGACCTAATCTCACATCTACTTTGCTTTTAAACATGATTGAGCCAAATTATTATTATTTTTTGGTAAGGAATTGAGCCAAATTATGGTATTAAGATATTGTTTATCTTTAGATTCTCAAGAGAATTATCATTTATATCACATTATCATTTGTATATTTCTATGAGTCTATATATGGTTTCTATATTAGTGGCTTAAGTACCTTTTTGTGTTTCCATTTGTAGGATCTAAATTCATGTTCTCTCGAGTGTGTAAATTCATGTTCTGGAGTCATGAACCAGGTGGCATCTGATGGATCTTTATGGAGTTGCTCGTGAGTATAAATTTATTCATCATTTGCTTTAATAACATTCAATTAAGGTTATATTTTCTATATTTGCTCTCGTAAGTGTGCCTTCACCTAACATTGTTTAGAACATGTGGATGCATTCCCTTTTCCAACTAAACCCAATCCGCTTGTACTTGCAATAAATTTCGCATAATAGAGTCCTCCTGCTAAGCCCCCCTTTTTTTTAATGTTTGACAAAGTCAAATTATGGTTAGCATTTAGCACTGAATGTAATAGATATGATCTCAAGATTTTTTTAGGTAGAGCTAAAATTGTTACCAAACTTACCAGCAAGTTTACAACAACAACATGACTCACAAACAACTTTTTTTTTCAAGTTCACTGTTTAAGAATTTGATCTGCATATTGTAACTTATTTTGATGGGCTCCATTTTTTCCCCTTCAATATATATGAATTTATCTGTACATTTGCTAATTTTGAGAGGGCCTTTGAATTCTCTAAAATATTTTATATAATATATCAAAGATTTCTCTAAAATAATTTATATTTTAAAATACTTATTAAGTGTGAAAATGTAACGGCCCAAATATAAATATTCGGGTTACGTTTCGAAGGGTTGGATACCTTCGTTCGGATCTTGCAATTCGAGTACGGGTTGAGTTTTAAAACAAAGTTTTAATGATCAAAGAAGGGATTTCGCACCCTAAAATTCGCGATAGGGCCGTTAAGTCCTCTGAACTTGTCCTACTTGCCTAAGTCGCTCAAAACGTTTTAAGTTCGAAAGCATAAGGAAGGAAATAACATAATACAAGTTGCCACGGCAGGGCCGGGTCAAAACCAAATACGAAGAAATAAATAGCAAAAGTGTGGAGTCCAAGTTGGTCTTTCTCTCCCTCTCACTGCGCCATGAGATATTCCCCGCCACATCAGCACATGATCAAGTAAGGGTACGGGTACCTGAAACTAACCACGAAGTCAAGGTCGAGCCACTCATGCGGGCCCTGAAGACCTCACTGAGGACATATAATATGCCTATACCTAAATCAAGGATGTTCTAATGCAGTGCGGAAATATTAAACACACAAGCATGCTTACTGTTTATATATATGCAAAAAGCGATTAAATGGGATCCCACACAGAATGCCAAGTGGCATGTCCCTCTCCTACTCCCGCACCCATGCTCGTTAGTGCAGGAACCGACCGCGTTTTATACTTCCGCACCCATGCTCGTTAGTGCGGGAACCGGTCGCGTTCAATATCATAACATCATCAATCGTATCAATAGTCATGCTCGTCAATTTAACCGTCTGACTCGATGAGGACTAAGCCCGATGGGACTGGACCGTCCTATGACCCTAGCAAATGACTCTAGGACTCACAATTTAACGGCCGTTCTACCATACGCAAGGAGAATACGAATGCTCGATTAATTGTGCAACCTAAGCATGATACTACATGATTATGCGGGATGCAACACCTACACACTATATGACACATCAGGCATGAGGTTCTAACTTGAGTAAGCCCTGGAGGACTTACCTGGAAACGCAGAGCAGCAAAATAAGGCAGCAGGAGTGAGAAATCCAACAGATCAGAGATCACCTAGTAATTTCATGAATAACATCATAAGTCTACGTCTAATCTACACAAAGCACACAAGTTACATATGAAACATATAAGATACATATAATTAATTTAGCCCATCCATTTCATCATTATCACCATTATCGTTTCATCTCCATTTCTCATTTAGTTTCACTATCTCTCATAATCCGATATCTTTCTCAATACGATCATAATATCATCATCATCATCATCATTAGTCAACTCCTCACATTCTTATTTCCATGAATTATTCCAATATCTCAAATTTCCCATTTCAAATATCATAGCTTAGGAATTAGTTTATTCATATAAATCATTCTCAATAAATTAGTTTAAATAACTAAATAAATAAATCAAAGGAAAGATAATCAATTACTTAACCGTATAAAGGATCACATTCCATAAAATATTTAAATAACCTTCATACATTAAAATAATATAATCAACAGTTAATTAATATTTTAAAAATCAGATTTTAAATATATATTAAAGTGGATAATTAAATACTCTAATTAATATCATATCATGTTCAAATAAAATTCAGAAAAATATAAGTAAATAATTTTGGTAACTAACAAAGGGTACACAAGTTGTTGAATTATAACCTTAAAAATAATATAATTAACTAATGATTCAAATAATTCAGATTTTTATAATAAACAAGTAAGTAATGAGTTAGTCAAATAAATCAGAAAATAAATTTAATAATAATTAGATAGCATTTTTATACTAACATAGTAATTTTATAAATCTCAAATTAAATAATAATAATATTTATAATAATATTTTAGAATGAAATTAAATAATAATACATTTGAAACAACACAAATAACACATTTAAACAAAACAATTCGGCCCAAAGAGTAGCCCAGCCCGGATCTTCTACCTGGACCAAACCTGGATCCTAACCCGGTCCATAAACCCCTTTCCCAATCCGGTTTTTTTAAACAACAAAATAACAGAATAAAAAAAATAAAACGATGGCCTACAGGAGGCAGCTGGCGGTGGGCCCCACCTCGGCACTGTTCATCCATCTTCTTCCTCCGCTCGCCGCCTCCCTTGCCTCGCCCCTGTTGATTCGTGCCCGACCTCGCCAACAGCTCGCTCTCACTCCAGCCCCGTCTCAGCTCTCTATCTCGCCCTCGCCCTCACAGCTCTGCCCTTTCGCTCGCCCGTTCCCGCTTCCTCCTTTCTCGTCCCGATCTCACAGCACTCTCACCTCACTCACCCGCTCTCGAACTCACCGGCCCTCAAACCCTCACGTCCCCAAGCCATGTCGAATGAAAGAACACATGAAATTGAAGCTAAGGAGAAGAGGAGAAGTTTGAATGCTCACCGAGAGGTTCGAGGATTCGTCGGGCTTCGCCGGAGGTCGTTCAAGCTCGTCGGAGGTGCGGGGCTGCGGTTCTCGGCCTAGAACGAACGTAGAGGTGCGAAAGGTGAAGTTTTGTGAGGTTTTTGAGTGGAAGAGGGGAAAGAAAGGGCTTACATAAGGATTCAAACGAGAACAGAGCAATGGGGTTGGCACCGGCGACTGCGGGAGCTCTCCATGGGCTGCTCGGCTTCATCGGACCCGTTCGGAGGAGATGCTGGTGCTTGAATCGATCCAAGGTCTACGGCGAAGGGCTCGAGGTGGCGTTTGAAGTTGAAAGGGAGATTAAACAAATGGGAAAGAAAGGAAATGCAGAGGAAATGGGGGATGTCTTGTGCTTGGGGAGTGTTTGGGCGCAACAGAGGGATGAAGGAGAGCTGGGTGATTTGTGTGGCTGAGTTTTGAAGACCTTGAGGAGGGAAGGAGAGGGTGCTGCAGCTAGAAACATAGAGGTGAGTGAGAATGAAATATAAAACAAAGGGGATGGGTTACAGAATAGGGGGTTTAGGTGTGTAGCAGGGCTAGGTCGGTGGTGAGTGGCTGGAATGGGATGGGTAATTAATGTGGGAGAGAGTCAACTCTAATACCCGAACATAAATATCGATACCCGCTTTTCGACCTTAACCCGACGCGATTTAAATAAATTTAAAATAAACATTTGAATCCGAATTAAATAACGAAATCCAAAAATAATATTTTTTCAAGCCTAAGAATGTTTAAGCACAATAATTTTTTTTTCAAATTTTTAATAACAAGTCTATGTCGGAATTTGTTTCAAAAGAATAAAATAAAGTCACTTGCTCGAGGACGGATATTTTTAAAACTTTTCGGAAATCTTACAATCTAAATAAAATTTAATATCAGAATTAAAATATGAAATCGTAAAAAAGAAATATTTAAATCTCGGTCTTTACATTATCCACCTCTAAAAATAAGTCTCGTCCCCGAGACTAAAATCAATTTTCAAAAAAAAAAAAACCTTTCAAAACCCAAGACATTTCTCCTTAGGTGAGTCAATCAGATTTCCAAGTCATCAAGAAGTAGCCAATCCACCTCTAAGAGCTAATCTCATATTCGCTTCCTAGGTTCATTTCGCAAGATCAATTCCAACATCAATTCAGATTGTCGAAGCTCAAAATACCACATATCAACATAGCCCAATATCATCCATCAACATAGCAGAGTTCATTATAACAAGGACATCATCTTATCAAAAAGGAAACATATCAATACATCAAACCTCATCATTAGCATATAATAAAATCAAGGAAGTCTACACATTATTACTAATTAGAAAAGAATGCACCCCTCATACTTGACATATTCTCACCAATCCGAAAGGGGCGCACTCTCACACCGAACCAGGCATAACTCATGGACTGAAAGACATCTTGAAGCAACTCACTATCAAGCTTACCAAAATGCAAATCATGATACAATCCTCAATACAATCGTGTCTTACTTCTCTGAGAACCAAACCCCATATGAACCCTCTACAATTTCTTTCACAAAAGCCTCAAGATCAAAGCCTAGTCCAAATTCATCCACCATATACCTCAAAGCTTAGGTCAACGAGTTCGTTAAAAAAAAATCAACTTACACACGACCTCAAGCTAACGATCCCAAACTTTCCAGCTAAGCAATTAATCCTCATACGTCTACATCCATTATCCTCCAAGTCATCTCAGCCCAAGCCCCCCGTCAAGACCTCTATCAAGATCAATCTAGGTGTTCCCTACCAAATTCAATTATTCCTCCTATGTCCTCAAGAATTCATTTAATCATTATATTCATCGCTATGAGCATATTCCCGAACCACTTCACTATCCCTATTCTATTTCCCAAGCCAATAAACACACTAGTTGCTCATCCACCTCTAAAGAACCAACTCCTATCGCCAACCTCATACAAGAGCATTCTCACACCCTAGATCCTCAATATTCATCGACAAGGTTCATCTCTTAAGCTACTCACGCATCCCAACAACACAAGCATCTCACTCTGCTAGCAACACCCAATTGTCTGCATTCGTCAGATTCTAAGCTAGAGAGCCAACTAGTGGTAATCATCTAACCATAAAACATCAAGTTCCTCCTCATCTGCACCTATCCCCAAGTGGTCAAGTACACAAGTGTTACCCAAGCAACTCGTCAAAATATTTCTAAACCGAATCGCATCTCCTCATTTTCCAAAGGCCATAACATTTTCACTTACTCCCAACACTAATTCATCGCTCGGGATTCCACTATTTTCCCAAAACAATCACAATTTCCCAAGACGTCTTATTCCAATTCCTTATTATTGCACACTCCCAATTAGCCTTACACCACATTCCTCAACCAACAACAGCTTACCTCTAATTGACCTTTATTGCCAATCATTTCTTCAGAGAGTCTCTACGTTATCCTTATCTGAAATTACCCAATGGATCACAAGCTATTTAAATTTCCCAAAGCTCCACCACTATTGGTATTCCCATATTCGCCAGTCAAAATCTTCCTACCTCGAACTCAATCAAACAAACTTACGATCAATCCTAGCGATATCCTTTACGTTGCTATAGGCCTTTCCTCAATGACTCATCTTTGATTTCCTAATCACCCCAACATTCAAATCAATTCTATACATACCAGTTTCGATTTATGCCTTATGCTAAAAATCCCCCAATCACGCATCTAGTGGTTCTCTAATTACAACTCTAGCAAGCATCCTCGATATCACCCGAGCAATACTCAAGTACACATCTCACATCTGGTCCTGCTATCATACGAACAACCTAGTTCCCAAGATCAACAAATTTTCAAGTAGCTCTAGCCTACTCAACCTTAACGATATCCATAATTCATTTCTTACCGAAGTCATTTTCTATTCACTATACAAATAACCTAAGTCCCAAGATCCACAATTTCCCAAACATTCCTAATCCACTCAAACCTTAACGCCATCCAAAACTCATTCCTCAACAACATCGTTTTCACTCATAACACAAACGACCTACCTAAAATCACATCCTTCCTACAAGAATCCTTAACCATTCACACCCTAGCCCATTTATATCTTCCCTCATGGACACCTAAACGGATTTACCCTATCCATTATCCAAAACACTCACCTATACTGCAACCTCACTTCCGCAATCTTGTCATTATCATCCTATGCCCCACCTAAGGCCTACCTAGAAGGCTCATCTGAAAATTCCTAACCCAAATCTCCTAAAAGCTCTAGAACTCACTCGATCCTGTCTAAATCAATGTCTCATTTCTATGGCTCTACTTCACACTCTCATCGATTGAACCTACGACTTCTAGTCTTCTCATCACTCCTCTGACTATACCGAAAAAGAAACCATAATCCAACATCGATAACTCACCCCTCATAGGCAAAATTAAAGGAAGCAACACTCAGTAACTCTAACTACTAACATATCAAAGTACCAATGCATCGAAATTTATCAACATATCAGATCTAGGCCTATTGCACAACATCATGTTCAAACATCACAAAAAAGATTAGCAGCTCGAATGGCGAACGCCCCCTTCCCTAAGTCATATCTACGAATCCAATGCGTGCTCATCCTTCAATGTTGTTGATGATGTCAGTTCTGTCACCTGTAGGTTATGGGCCCACCATGCTTCCGTTGCGCCGCTCTAGTGTTACCCGGCTAGTTGTTACTTCCCACATATCGTCGTCCGTCCAAAGAGATAACACAGAGATTCTAAGTTAACGGAGGTAGGGGAGAGACAAAGGAGGACAACCCGGATACCCTACGGAGTTACATATGGACCGAAGGCTAACAAGACTAGAGACAAGATCCCAACCCGAGAATGACAACGAGACCCTTATGGAGTTCTGTGAGGCATAATCGCAGCAAGAAAGATACACATAGTTCATGAATTACACTAGTAATATCAATGAACACTATCAAGTACCTAGCGCAATGAACAACGGTAACATATACTCATGACACAAAAGCATATAAGGGTGGTATAGTAAGCTATCACATCCTACGATGACAACGTTCACATAAGGTTGCACGCACGACTCAAAATCATATGATGAGTAACATTTGGAAAGCATAGTTTCTACATGACACTAGTAATTCATGGCAAAGCATAGATATAGTAAGGGGTGTTCTGAATAAGTTTAATATAACTTCATGGATCATATATACACGAACCAGAACATGTAGTGATGTGTGGTCATGTGAGGTGTCAGACCAGTTGCTCATGAAAGCATGAAAGAACGATAATATTATCAGGAACCTAGGTCAAGAGAGAGCAAACAATCACGCGGATAAGGTACGGTATCCCTCAAATCACATTTCATATAACCTACAATAAGTATAACATGGGACACATTCGTACATTTAGTCAACTAGCATAACCATGTGCAAAGGTATCAAGTTAATCATG
Source organism: Persicaria maculosa (assembly GCA_963922045.1). Taxonomy (NCBI): domain Eukaryota; kingdom Viridiplantae; phylum Streptophyta; class Magnoliopsida; order Caryophyllales; family Polygonaceae; genus Persicaria; species Persicaria maculosa. The sequence goes on along the minus strand of OY998264.1, from coordinate 22,418,827 downwards.
CTACAACAACATAGGAATATGGAGGAATACAACGAAGTATAATACAAGCCTAAAGCAATGTGGCTGAATCTGAATATAAGGATATAGGGACATGTATTTAGCATAATGTAATATCAGATCACGTAATCACATATGGGACTACAATCACAACCAAACAGAAATCTCCAAGGGCAATGTCAACAACTGACTCAAGAGCCCATTTCCTGTGGACCCCTTATAGGAATGAAAAAGGTCGGTTCTCCAAACAGCCCACTCAAAATCATGTCGAGAACCCTGGATCATTCGAAATTGACATCTTAGTACATTAATTAGCTCGTGGCATGACCTATGGCGTCAAGTACCATAATCTATCACGCACTTAAGTAATCAATGCACCCGAACAAAATTCCGAATATGATTAGACTCCCAACCCCAATTTCCCGTGGAAGACGCTAACATCATAGAGAGAAGACTCGATAGGAACATCTATGGAAGAAGATAAAAGAAAGGGAAGTAGAAGAAAAGAATAGTAAAGGAGAGAAAAGAAATGAAAGGAAAAGGAAGGCAAGGAAGGAAAAGGAAAGAATCGATAAGACATCACTTAGAGGCATGAGAGATGAGGAAAATGGAATGAAAAGAATACACTCTTCTACAATTGTCAACCTTAGAAATCTGTTAAACAGAAGGCGAAATGAAAAGGAAATGACACAAACAGTTGAATAATGGAAAATATTGCTCCACGAGAACTGAGATTCCAACTATAGACTAAGGAAGGGCTCCCTCGCGATCCCATTCGCACAGAAGTCCAATTCATAGCCAACATAGGTTAAACTGATTAACAGAATTCTTGCTCAAGGAAGACAACACGCAGCACGGAATCAATCAACAATATTAATCTGATCCCCTTCGAGGAGGATCGCCCTCAGGTCCAATTTATATAAAATCACAGAATCTATCTAGAAGCTGCCCTTCGAGGGGCAACTGACCGGAGGGGCAACTATCCTCTCAGCCTCTATATTCTAACCCCGCTACTCCAACCACCACGGTGCAAACTCCTTGGAGTCTTCCAGGCCATCTGTAAAATACAAAGCTAAGTTTTGCTTACCCCTTCCTATGTCTTCATCCAATAGGGATGGTCTATCGCCTTTCTACCCACTCGATTTCCCTTTTTCCGATTTTCCCTATTTTAAAGTCGAGTTTATTAAGCTTTGTTCATTAATCTAACCATATTAAATTCATTTTGCCCTTTAAAACTCTTCAAAAATCCTTTAAAACATTGGGCGATTTTCAAAATCATACTTCAACCCATTTGTACTCGAACCACGCAACCTCGCTCTGATACCACCTTTGTAACGGCCCAAATATAAATATTCGGGTTACGTTTCGAAGGGTTGGATACCTTCGTTCGGATCTTGCAATTCGAGTACGGGTTGAGTTTTAAAACAAAGTTTTAATGATCAAAGAAGGGATTTCGCACCCTAAAATTCGCGATAGGGTCGTTAGGTCCTCTGAACTTGTCCTACTTGCCTAAGTCGCTCAAAACGTTTTAAGTTCGAAAGCATAAGGAAGGAAATAACATAATACAAGTTGCCACGGCAGGGCCGGGTCAAAACCAAATACGAAGAAATAAATAGCAAAAGTGTGGAGTCCAACTTGGTCTTTCTCTCCCTCTCACTGCGCCATGAGATATTCCCCGCCACATCAGCACATGATCAAGTAAGGGTACGGGTACCTGAAACTAACCACGAAGTCAAGGTCGAGCCACTCATGCGGGCCCTGAAGACCTCACTGAGGACATATAATATGCCTATACCTAAATCAAGGATGCTCTAATGCAGTGCGGAAATATTAAACACACAAGCATGCTTACAGTTTATATATATGCAAAAAGCAATTAAATGGGATCCCACACAGAATGCCAAGTGGCATGTCCCTCTCCTACTCCCGCACCCATGCTCGTTAGTGCAGGAACCGACCGCGTTTTATACTCCCGCACCCATGCTCGTTAGTGCGGGAACCGGTCGCGTTCAATATCATAACATCATCAATCGTATCAATAGTCATGCTCGTCAATTTAACCGTCTGACTCGATGAGGACTAAGCCCGATGGGACTGGACCGTCCTATGACCCTAGCAAATGACTCTAGGACTCACAATTTAACGGCCGTTCTACCATACGCAAGGAGAATACGAATGCTCGATTAATTGTGCAACCTAAGCATGATACTACATGATTATGCGGGATGCAACACCTACACACTATATGACACATCAGGCATGAGGTTCTAACTTGAGTAAGCCCCGGAGGACTTACCTGGAAACGCAGAGCAGCAAAATAAGGCAGCAGGAGTGAGAAATCCAACAGATCAGAGATCACCTAGTAATTTCATGAATAACATCATAAGTCTACGTCTAATCTACACAAAGCACACAAGTTACATATGAAACATATAAGATACATATAATTAATTTAGCCCATCCATTTCATCATTATCACCATTATCGTTTCATCTCCATTTCTCATTTAGTTTCACTATCTCTCATAATCCGATATCTTTCTCAATGCGATCATAATATCATCATCATCATCATCATTAGTCAACTCCTCACATTCTTATTTCCATGAATTATTCCAACATCTCAAATTTCCCATTTCAAATATCATAGCTTAGGAATTAGTTTATTCATATAAATCATTCTCAATAAATTAGTTTAAATAACTAAATAAATAAATCAAAGGAAAGATAATCAATTACTTAACCGTATAAAGGATCACATTCCATAAAATATTTAAATAACCTTCATACATTAAAATAATATAATCAACAGTTAATTAATATTTTAAAAATCAGATTTTAAATATATATTAAAGTGGATAATTAAATACTCTAATTAATATCATATCATGTTCAAATAAAATTCAGAAAAATATAAGTAAATAATTTTGGTAACTAACAAAGGGTACACAAGTTGTTGAATTATAACCTTAAAATAATATAATTAACTAATGATTCAAATAATTCAGATTTTTATAATAAACAAGTAAGTAATGAGTTAGTCAAATAAATCAGAAAATAAATTTAATAATAATTAGATAGCATTTTTATACTAACATAGTAATTTTATAAATCTCAAATTAAATAATAATAATATTTATAATAATATTTTAGAATGAAATTAAATAATAATACATTTGAAACAACACAAATAACACATTTAAACAAAACAATTCGGTCCAAAGAGTAGCCCAGCCCGGATCTTCTACCTGGACCAAACCCGGATCCTAACCCGGTCCATAAACCCCTTTCCCAATCCGGTTTTTTTAAACAACAAAATAACAGAATAAAAAAAATAAAACGATGGCCTACAGGAGGCAGCTGGCGGTGGGCCCCACCTCGGCACTGTTCATCCATCTTCTTCCTCCGCTCGCCGCCTCCCTTGCCTCGCCCCTGTTGATTCGTGCCCGACCTCGCCAACAGCTCGCTCTCACTCCAGCCCCGTCTCAGCTCTCTATCTCGCCCTCGCCCTCACAGCTCTGCCCTTTCGCTCGCCCGTTCCCGCTTCCTCCTTTCTCGTCCCGATCTCACAGCACTCTCACCTCACTCACCCGCTCTCGAACTCACCGGCCCTCAAACCCTCACGTCCCCAAGCCATGTCGAATGAAAGAACACATGAAATTGAAGCTAAGGAGAAGAGGAGAAGTTTGAATGCTCACCGAGAGGTTCGAGGATTCGTCGGGCTTCGCCGGAGGTCGTTCAAGCTCGCCGGAGGTGCGGGGCTGCGGTTCTCGGCCTAGAATGAACGTAGAGGTGCGAAAGGTGAAGTTTTGTGAGGTTTTTGAGTGGAAGAGGGGAAAGAAAGGGCTTACATAAGGATTCAAACGAGACCAGAGCAATGGGGTTGGCACCGGCGACTGCGGGAGCTCTCCGTGGGCTGCTCGGCTTCATCGGACCCGTTCGGAGGAGATGCTGGTGCTTGAATCGATCCAAGGTCTACGGCGAAGGGCTCGAGGTGGCGTTTGAAGTTGAAAGGGAGATTAAACAAATGGGAAAGAAAGGAAATGCAGAGGAAATGGGGGATGTCTTGTGCTTGGGGAGTGTTTGGGCGCAACAGAGGGATGAAGGAGAGCTGGGTGATTTGTGTGGCTGAGTTTTGAAGACCTTGAGGAGGGAAGGAGAGGGTGCTGCAGCTAGAAACATAGAGGTGAGTGAGAATGAAATATAAAACAAAGGGGATGGGTTACAGAATAGGGGGTTTAGGTGTGTAGCAGGGCTAGGTCGGTGGTGAGTGGCTGGAATGGGATGGGTAATTAATGTGGGAGAGAGTCAACTCTAATACCCGAACATAAATATCGATACCCGCTTTTCGACCTTAACCCGACGCGATTTAAATAAATTTAAAATAAACATTTGGATCCGAATTAAATAACGAAATCCAAAAATAATATTTTTTCAAGCCTAAGAATGTTTAAGCACAATAATTTTTTTTTTCAAATTTTTAATAACAAGTCTATGTCGGAATTTGTTTCGAAAGAATAAAATAAAGTCACTTGCTCGAGGACGGATATTTTTAAAACTTTTCGGAAATCTTACAATCTAAATAAAATTTAATATCAGAATTAAAATATGAAATCGTAAAAAAGAAATATTTAAATCTCGGTCTTTACAGAAAAGGGGACAACTTTCAAGATTTTAGAAATACTTATTATGTCAAATAATCAACATTGAGTAACCAATAAAAGATCAACATTAGGAATGCATAAAATTGAAAATAATCACCATTGAGTAATGTCTTTTGGGCAAAAACAGTGTATGGGCAAAAACATCAACAACTTGACTAGCCTTTCCTTCATCACTCCTACCAACCCCATACCCTTCTACTCCCCTAGGAACCAATACATTTTTTTATAGTATATTATCACTGTTGGGTGGAAATAAATATCTTTAGTTCAACAAATTACCTGCCATTAGGATCCTCAATTGCCTTCTTTTCTTCTTCAGACAGATTGGCTAATCTGATTGATTAGGAACGGATATATAAACCTGACAAACCATTAGATTTGGTTGGTTTAGTCATGCAAAAGGAGTATAATAGCTTTGAACCTAGATGAAAGATACCAATATTATAAATGCAAGAGAAAAAATGGGTCAAATGTGCAAATGAAAACAACATTTGCATTAAAGAATCCTTTTTCTTGCAGACTCTAGCATAAGATTCATCATCCAATTCATACCAAGAGATGAAATTTCATAAACATTCTATATTTGAAATCAAAGTAAACTAGTGCAAAAGTAGAATAAAACCATATTACACTCAAATACTAAGTCATTCACCACCTAATCTACATCAAAACACACATGGAAGAATAGATCCCTTAAAATATTTTTCATGACATGTTGCTGCTAGGAACTTCTTGATAATTGAATATTCTCTGGCTCACATGGTCTGCTGCAAAGTTTTATTCTTACACTAAAATACGCTCACTAGTAAGAATCATTTATGACTTTTCCTACTAAGTTATTGATTGAGTTAGTTGAATGTTGCAATCGATCACGAGCTATGCTGAACATCCATGCTACTTGTTCCTATCCAGTTGTTGATGATTTGTAATGTAAATTTTACTTGCAACTAGTTCAGTGAAAACTCGAAAAGGGTAAGAGAAAGAGTTTCTTAGTTTTTATTCAGCTTGTTTAATTACTTGCCGCGGTCTAAGTTGTTAGTCATCTGACTGTTGTTGTCATTGACTGCAGGTAAATCATGGAAGCCTTGTTAAGTTAGAAGGCTTCTCCATAGACCCAGAAGACGGAAGCTGCTATTTGGTCTACGAGTATGTTGAGAATGGATCTCTATACTCTTGGTTACATGAATACAACAACAAGAAGGAAAAACTCAACTGGAGAACAAGGCTGAGAATCGCCACAGATGTCGCAAGTGGCCTTCAGTACATGTACGACCACTTTCCCCAAATTAAACCCTAACCCTAAACGGGTATCAAACACTAACTCATTGAACACCTCCATTCTCAAATCTACTTCAAAATTAAACAAATTTAACAACTCTAGATATGAGAAATAAGGGAGAGAGATATTACACAAAATCGGTTGTAGATGAGTCTCCGATGACCTTGAATCTACGAGTTTTAGACTTTTCCCGGGTACTCGGTTGCTGTCTTCTTAGCACCGGCGACCTTCGCTCTACATTTCTTGCACCGGTCAGCTTCTTTGAGGGAGAAGATGGGGGAGAAAGCGGGTGAGCTGGTTAGGGATTGCAGGTTACGGTTCGATTACCGATGACGACAGACAAGCCGGCGTCACCGACAGTCCTTCACGGTAGCTCGGCGGCAAGGGGCTGCCGGAGCAAGGTGAGTCCTCCGGAGGATTTGAGGGTTAGGTTAGGGTTGGGTTACCTTTTGGTTTGCTGAGAGCTTGGATGTAGCTTTTGTTTTTTGAGAAAAAATCGATCGATGTAGCTTCCACTTTCAGTTTTATTGCCCTTTTAATTATATTTCCTTTTTTTTAGTCGTGTTTTGCTTTTTTAAAAAATAACATGTCATGTTTAGCTACGGAGGTAACGAAGCCGTGGCAAATTTTACTCATTTTTAGCTACGGTAGGCCCTTGCCATCGCTACGCCATACCTACAATCTACCCAATAACTACGGTATACTCTTTCCGTAGCTAACATGCGTGGCAAATTTCTTTTTTTTTATTGGTAGCTACGGCAACTACATTCCGAAGCTACCGACTTGGTTTTTTTCGCGATGCAACGCCTCCCGTGGCTAATTCCGTGGCAAAAGGGTATCAATTGCCACGCCACACACCTGCCGAAGCTAGCAAGTGTGGCAAATTTCATTCTTTTTTGTAACAAAAACGATCACATCCAACTTTGGTTTTGAGTTCAGATTCAGAAGGGGAAGATGAAAATGTCAGCCAACGGTCTTCATCAAAAAAACAAGATTGCCCGACTTTCATGCACTCGTGACAAAATATCAGTGAAGATAGAGAAAGATGATACCTCATTCTAATTATCATGCTTTAAAATTTCCCTTCTATTGTTTTTAATATTATTTCACTTTAGACACCATTGCGTTGTTTATGGAAAACATATACACTTAATTTTGTTTACGTTTTAATAACTATATTAAATTTATTTGACATTTTAGATGTCATTTGTTCATTTTTTTAATATTATAAATTATGTATTTTTTTTCTGTCCATACATAATTTTTATCTTTCAAATTAATGTCAAATCATTATTTTTATTACACAAATTAAAGAGAGATTTTATCTTTCAAAAATACATAATTTGAATGAAGTAAAAAATATAAATATATTTTTATTATTATAAACATTTCCCTTTTTGGTCAACTGATCAAATGTCCATTAGTTATTCCATCATTTTCATATGAATATTTATCAATTTATTCACGAGATGTTAGATGACACTTGAATTATTGAATAATAATTATACAATAGGATAGCTAATTTTATTTTATAAAGCTCTCAATATCAAATTATTTCAATCTTTATAATTAATTTTTTAAAATTTGACAATATACCTTATATAACATCTTGCATTTAACATTATATAGTCAACATTTAATACATAGAAACAACCAACTAAATTCACCTCCCAACAAAAACAATATAACATACAGAAACATATATTCAATACACCGTAATCCCCGTGCTTGGGACGGGTCTTACACTAGTTATTACTAAAAGATCCAAAGTTCTCAACGAAACTATTATAACATTCAAATTTCAGAAAGAAAATAGAAATTAAATATCATTTTGTTTATTAAGAATAATAAAGGATAAATCATTTGTGTCAAGTGACGACTTCTCCTTGATCGTGGTATTTTTAACCATTGAAAAAAAATCTATTTGATTAATACTATATAGCAATATATATTGAAGATAGATTTTACCAAATGTATATATGCCTTACTTAATAAATATAGGAATATATGTTTATGATAATATTTTATCCTATTTTTTTAGATATCGATATATTTTTAGAAGAATTTACCAAATATTGTTAGATATGTATATATTGTATATTATATTATATCCCAATATATATGATTTCATTTATTTACTGAACAATTTCTATCAATTCCTTAATTATTTTTAACCAATTGAAAATTTTTCCACTCAATCAATAAGTACAATATAGTAATATAATTTAATTGAATGTTTCATCTTTTTTAAAAACGATCGTAGGTAAATTGGTATGGTATTTTTCTCTCTTGATAAAATATTTTAATTCAAGTATAAAAAAAAAGATGAAGATCGTATGTGTCATTCTTAGCTTATTTTTTTTTTATGTATTTCAAGTTTCAACCAATCACTAAATTTTATTCTTTTTCATTTTTCATTCATTTATTTTATCATTTAATCATCCATTAACCAATTGGAATAATTTAAAATAGAACTAACACATTCCTCGTGCCATGACGTGATTTTTTATAAATAAAATTTTAATAATATAACAAATTAATATTATAATATTAATAAATGTTAGGATAAAATAATAAAGGTATACTTGAAATCTTTAAGAAAATGGTTAAAATATTTGCCATAAAGTTGGGCTTCATGAGAAAGGTTTTTAAATTGAGATATTATATTGATATAGATTATTATTATAGTATATAAAGATTTAAATATAAATTAATAGTAGACATGATATTTAATTCAATGTTTTGAATTAAAATCATTGGTTAGTAAATGGGTAAAAAATAAAAGGGAAAAATGTATGAAAGAGATGAAAAGAAAAAGAAATAATAAGAGAAAAATTGTGATTAGTTGAAAAACCTTAAATTAATATAATTATATAATCCATTGATGAAGTTCCTAATATTTTAATGAAAAGATTGATTTTATTTGAGACCGTGTTACCATATATTAATTGGTTATAATTGTTTACTCCGTATATAATTCATCCATTATCACAGTACATAAATTTTCAATACAATATAATATACGGGTTTTCTATCCTATGCCCCAAGGGCATAGGATAACAAGCTCAATCAGGAAAGATTTTCCAAATTTAAATTATTTTTAGCTTTTCTTAAAATTGATTTCCTAGGGTCGCTTATTTTTTTGGCAGAGAATTTTTCCCGATTAAGGTTCTTATCCTATGCCCTAAGGGCATAGGATAGAAAGACCGTATAATATATTCGATAACAACAGAAATAGAAATTGCACAAAATCTTATTAAAAATATCAATATCTTATCAAATTGGATAAAATCTCATCTTCAAGATATATTGCTAAGATATATTGCTATATTAATTAATTGGATCCAAACAAAAAATTGGTATATATTATCAATGAGTAATTGATATTCTAAATGATCGGCAATCTATATATTACTTAAAAGCAAAGCATTTGTGCCACGTGTCGCCTCCTCGCGCACCGATATTTTTGGCAACATCTATTTTATATATATTTATTATAATTTTATAATTTAGAATAGCTTTTTTTCAATATTTATTTGATATATTCATATAACCTATTTTTGTCAATTGTGTATATTTAATTGGATATCTATTTGATATGATTATATCTATATCTATCTATATATTAACTATACAACATTATTTCATTCTATATTAATTACACAATATCATTTCAATTTATCTTTTAAAACAATATATCTAGGCAATTCCTTTTTATTTAACCAATGGGATTAATTCAAAACTTTTTTAAAAAATAAAGTTAATATTAACTATACAATATTATTTCATTCTATATTAATTACACAATAATATTTCCGTCTATTTTTTAAACAATCTATATATTACTTAAAAGCAAAGCATTTGTGCCACGTGTCGCCTCCTCGCGCACCGATATTTTTGGCAACATCTATTTTATATATATTTATTATAATTTTATAATTTAGAATAGCTTTTTTTCAATATTTATTTGATATATTCATATAACCTATTTTTGTCAATTGTGTATATTTAATTGGATATCTATTTGATATGTTTATATCTATATCTATCTAATATTAACTATACAACATTATTTCATTCTATATTAATTACACAATATCATTTCAATCTATTTTTTAAAACAATATATCTAGGCAATTCCTTTTTATTTAACCAATGGGATTAATTCAAAACTTTTAAAAAAAATAAAGTTAATATTAACTATACAATATTATTTCATTCTATATTAATTACACAATAACATTTCCATCTATTTTTTAAACAATAGGATGAATTCAAAAGCATTTTTTATATAAAAAATATATAGTTCCAAATATATGATTTTTCTATTTTAGGAAATTCCTTTTTATTTAACCAATGGGATTAATTCAAAAAAAAATTCAAAAATAAAGTTAATATTAACTATACACTATTATTTCATTCTATATTAATTACACAATATCATTTCAATCTATTTTTTTAAATGGATGAATTCAAAAGCATTTTTTTTATATTCCAAATATATGATTTTTTTGGAGCAGCCAATCTATATATATATATAATGAAAACTATTTTTGTTTTTATAATAAACTTAAATTTTGGATTTTCACCAAACCAATTTACATAAAATTTTAAATGATAAAAATTTTAAACATTTTTTTAATGATTTCCTCCCAATCTAATATATATAATGAGAAACATTTTTGCTTAGATGTCATAATCACCTTAATTTTATGATTTCCTCCCAATCAACTTAACCTAGGAGAAAAAATCCAACTAATAACATTTGTACGTACAAGTTATTTATTTAATCTAGCTATATCTAACTAATAAACCATAAGGATTTTTTATTAGGTGTTATAACCACTTTTATATTGGGATCGATTTTCACCCAATCAACCTATTCTACTTAAATCTTAAATTCATGTAATTTTTACATATTTTTCATAAATATTATTATTATTTTTACTTACTTTATCAAATCTATTTTTTTCTATTTTATATTAACGTTTGGTAATAGTTTGTTTAATTTTATAATATTGTAGTAATTTTTTATACTTACAAAATTTTTTATTTATTTTTTAAAAAAAATTACGCGCCATGGCGCGTGGACTGTACTAGTTGGAAATTAAATAACAAGAAAAAAATTAGATGGAAATTGGTAAAGAACAAAAAATTAAATTAAATTAAAACATCAAAAAAATGGAAAAAAAAAAGCGGGCTAGATTGAAATTTAAATTGAAAGTGTTTAGGGTTTCGGAAAAATTGTCTCTGTTTATATTGGATCTCCTCTTCCAGCCGCTTTTCATTTTTATCAATCCATTCCAACCAGACCTCCCTCTCTATCCATCCATTCACCCTCCTATAGCTTCTTCTTCCAAATCAGTAGATACCTCACATGGAACAACATGTAGGAGGAACAGAGCTCCCCAGCACTTCAAGAAACGACGCCATGGTAGACAATCCATTGGATCTCAGCCTCTCACCGGCCTGTGCAAACAAGCGACCTCCCATAGATTGATCGATTTCCTCTCTCTCAACGGGGCTGCGCGGCGCGACGGCGTTAATTCGGGGCTAGGGCTCAGCGCTGGGCGGAGATCTAGATCGAATCTACCTCCCACAGATTGATCGATTTCCCCTCTCGCAACGACATCGTCCGACAGGGTAACCACTTCGGGAAGGAGGCGTCGGTGCATTACTTCGGCGTCTTCGACGGCCACCAAGGCCTCTAGGTATACTACTCTTGTATTTAAACCTCACTCAGTTAATTTATATCATCAATCCATATTTCTTCACCTCCCTCTCCCTCTTTTCCTCTGCAGTACTCCCCAAAAAATCCGGTCACTTCGCCCCCAATATCCTCGGCCCCATCACCGATCTGCTTATTCTCCGCCTCAGATCTAGTGGCCCCGAGAAAGGTGTTCACCGCCAACGGCAACATCACGATATTTGTTGTCACCTCTCTGCCTTTATCCGTTCAGATCCGAGCACTAGTCCTCAACCTCAACCTCTCTATCTCCTCGTTTCGCACGTACTTCTGAAGCCAACCGAGAGCTTCTGCGGTCCTTAGTCCGCCGAGCATTGGGTTTTTGTCTAGATTGGGTGTATAGTTATGATCCCTTTTCTTTGATTGAATGGAGTTTGCTTTCAATTGTGTTGATATAGTTGATGAAAGTGGATTCACTGGATTGATCATTCATTGCTTTTCTTATTTGTAATTGTTATTTTTATTGAATGGAGGGGAGCTGGTATTTTGTTGATTAAATTGGATTGGAAAGAATTGAATAAATGAAATAAAAATGATCGCATACAATTTTTTATTGAATGGAGCTCTTATTTTATTTCCTAGCTAAAAATCACTTATTGTGATGAAAAACAAATTTCTTGTCAAATTATCTACACCAACAAATATAAATTTGCCGTAAAATGTCTATTATATATTTTTTTTATATTTAAAAAGCTATAATTAGTATTTACCTCCGGTGAGGAAATAAATATTTTAGTGAGAAAATCACTTTTGTCGTCATATATATTTAGCGACTATTATTAAGTCTTTCATCTATTATTACGATAAAATGTATGTCTTTTTTGCGATGAAAATTTTATTCGCCAATAAAATCGACACAATTTGACCTCACTACTTACGAGGAAAAAATATTTTAGCGATGAAATTGTATTTCTCGCCAAACACATTTAATGATGATTTTCGAATCCTATCACTTGTTTTGCGATAAAATGTTTGACATTTTATGAGGAAAATATTAGTCGCTAAAAGCTATTGCGAGACAATGATTTCATCGCTAAAAGTTTCAACGTTGAATTTTTTTTTCCTCGATTAACCTTTCCTTGACGAGCCTTTCGCGACGAACTGACGACGAAATGCATTTCCTCGCCAAATCTCTTTAGCGACAAAAAACTAATTTTCTGCGACAAAAAATTTCGCTGCCAATAGGCATTTTTGTTGTAGTGATGTTGATAATGATCACGACCTTAACTTACTTTCTTATGATGATGATGATTGCATTGAATATGAACATGGTGATTCTTTGATTGTTAGGAGAGTATTGAGTGTTCAACCTACACCCTGTGATGATAATCAAAGAGAAAACTTGTTTCATACTAGATGCTTAGTTAAAGGCAAGGTTTGTAATGTGATCATTGATGGTGGAAGTTGTTGTAACTTAACTAGCCAGGAAATGATTGATAAACTTCAACTTCACACTATACAACACCCTAGACCTTATAAATTGCATTGGATGAATGACTGTGGTAATTTAAAGGTTAACAAGCAAGCTAAAGTGCATATTAAATTAGGACATTATGAAGATGATGTTTTATGTGATATTGTGCCTATGCAAGCTTGTCATATACTTCTAGGTCGTCCTTGGCAATTTGATCGTAAGGTCTTGCATGATGGCTTCACTAACCGTTGTTCCTTTGTTTTTCATGGAAAGAACATCGTCCTCAAGCCTATGACACCAACACAGGTGGCCGAGGAGATTGAAAAGAGGAAGGTAAGTGAAGGTAAGGTAGTTAGGGAGGCTCAAGCGAGCCAAGTTACTACCCCTACTCGGCCTAAGGATGTTCTCTTGGCATCCAAGAGAGCGTTTGTAGACGAGTTTGTAGATGGGGAAACAACCCTCATGCTCCTATGCAAAGGGTTGAATATGTTGAGTGAGGAGCTTCGAGCTACCCTCCCTCCTCACATCCTATCTCTTATTGAAGAGTATAAGGATGTCTTCCCCGATGACATACCACCCGGCCTACCCCCTATTCGTGGCATTGAGCATCAAATTGATCTCATTCCGGGGGCTGCATTACCTAATAGGCCTGCTTATCGCATGAATCCCACTGAAACTCAAGAAGTTTAATCCCAAGTCCAAGAATTGTTGGATAAGGGATACATTAGGGAAAGTTTGAGTCCTTGTGTTGTTCCTGTGTTATTAGTCCCTAAGAAAGATGGTTCATGGAGAATGTGTGTATATTGTAGGGCTATTAACAACATTACTGTAAAATATCGTCACCCTATTCCTCGCCTAGATGACATGTTAGATGAGTTGCATGGTGCCTCTATATTCTCTAAAATTGATTTAAAAAGTGGTTACCATCAAATTAGAATGAAGGAAGGGGATGAATGGAAAACAGCCTTTAAAACAAAATTTGGACTCTATGAATGGTTAGTCATGCCCTTTGGATTAACTAACGCCCTTAGTACTTTCATGCGTTTAATGAATCATGTGCTTAGAAACTTCATAGGAAAGTTTTTTGTTGTTTTTTTCGATGATATTCTTATTTACAGCAAGTCACCTAAGGAACATGAAACACATTTAAGGGAAGTACTCTATACACTTAGATTAGAGAACTTGTATGCAAATCTTAAGAAATGTGAATTGTGCAATAATCAAGTGTCCTTTCTTGGTTTTGTAGTGAGCTCTAATGGACTACAAGTTGACGAAGCTAAGATCAAGGTGATCCAGGAGTGGCCGACCCCTACTTCAACCGGCCATGTCAGGAGTTTTCATGGACTGGCGAGCTTCTACATGCGGTTCGTGCGCGACTTCAGCTCCATCGCAGCCCCACTCACCGAAATAACCAAGAAGAGGAGTGAGTTCAGGTGGGGCGCAGCTCAGGAGGATGCTTTTCGCACCCTTAAGGAGAAGCTGACGCAGGCTCCGTTGCTTGCATTGCCGGATTTCACTCGACCATTCGAGGTGGAATGTGATGCTAGCGGAGTTGGAATTGGAGGAGTCCTCATGCAAGAAGGTAAGCCTATTGCATTCTTTTCTGAAAAGCTAAAAGGTGCGTGTCTAAACTACTCTACTTATGATAAAGAGCTTTATGCATTATTTAGAGTACTTAAGACATGGTCTCACTACCTATGGCCTAGAGAGTTTATTCTTAGGACTGATCATGAATCCTTAAAGCATTTTAAGAACCAAGATAAACTAGATAGAAGGCATGGTAGGTGGATGGAATTCATAGAAAAATTTCCTTATGTGATTAAGTATAAGAAAGGCAAAGATAATGTGGTTGCTGATGCTTTATCTAGGAGACATGTTTTTATTAACCACTTTGGATTCTAGAGTCCTAGGCTTTGTCTATATTAAGGAATTGTATAGAGATGATGAGAATTTTGGGGATATCTTTCGAAATTGTGAAAATAAAGGAGCTAGTGACAAGTTTTATATATTTGAAGGATTTCTCTTTAGGACGGATCAAGTGTGCATACCTAGGTGTTCTCTCAGGTTATTACTTGTGAATGAAGCCCATAGTGGAGGATTAATGGGTCATTTTGGGAGAGATAAGACATATCATACACTTAGGACACATTTTTATTGGCCTCATATGCTTAGGGATGTAGAACATTGCCTTAAGAGATGTATTGAGTGTTTAAAGGCCAAATCAAAACTTATGCCTCATGGGTTATACACGCCACTACCAACCCCTACAGCCCCTTGGGAGGACATTTCTATGGATTTTATTGTTGGTTTGCCTAGAACTAAGAAGGGGAGAGATTCTATATTTGTGGTGGTAGATAGATTCTCTAAGATGGCTCATTTTATTGCATGTCATAAGACTGATGATGCTTCCAATGTTGCAAATCTATTCTTTAGGGAAGTAGTTAGGTTGCATGGTGTGCCTAAGACAATTGTGAGTGATAGGGATGTTAAGTTTCTAAGTCATTTTTGGCGAACCTTTTGGAGCAAATTGGGAACTAGATTGTTGTTTTCTACTTCTAGCCACCCTCAAACTAATGGTCAAACCGAGGTGACCAATAGAACCTTAACCACTGTCCTTAGAGCCATTATTTGGAAGAATTTAAAGCTTTAGGAAGAAGCCTTACCTCATGTGGAGTTTGCTTATAATAGGACAATGCATTCCTCAACCAAATTAACTCCATTTGAGTGTATTTATGGTACTAACCCCTCTTGATCTTACCCCATATCCTATGAGGGAGAAAGAATCTTTTGATGCAGGAAAGCATGTCGAGTACATCAAGGAGTTGCATGAGCGTACACGCCTCAAGCTAATGGAGAAGGCCGAGTACAATGCAAACAAAGCAAACAAGGGACGGCGGCATGTGGTGTTCCAGCCTGGAGATCTTGTGTGGGTGCACCTACGGAAGGAGAGGTTCCCGGAGCAATGAAAGAGCAAACTCTCACCATGAGGAGATGGACCATTCAAGGTGTTGCAGCGGATTGGTGAGAACGCTTACAAGTTGGAGCTTCCAGGAGACTATGGTGTGAGCACTACATTCAACGTCGCGGATCTCATTCCTTATCTTGCTGTTGATGAGGACTTGGATTCGTGGTCGAATACTTTCCAAGAAGGGGAGGTTGATGCGGGACCATCTACGACACCTCCAGACACACCTATCATACTTGGGGATGGACCTATGACTCGAGCTCGTGCTAAGAAGCTTCAACGAGATTCATTCATGTTCGTGAGCCATGTCCTATTCTCAAGCGCGGTTCAACTTCAAGAAGAGTCATCAAAGACATACTTGTATTCTACACTTGAAGAGGCCGGTTCTCCTTAGTGTTAGATGGGCCGAAATCACTAAGTGTTCCTTAGTGTTAGATGGGCCGAAATTTACTAAGTATTGGACCCTTTTATGTCATTTTTAGTAACCTTCTTTACTTAAGTTATTTTAGGTAATTTAGGGTTTTATTTTAATTTCTCTTTTAAATATTATTGTCATTAAAATCAGCCTTTTAGGGTTATAAAGAACGGCTGATCTCCTTGTTCATGAGACACGTACAATTCTATTGAAAGCTTTCTCTTTTGTGTGAAACACATTGAGTGCAAAGACGATCGATTCGAAGCATTGCTCATCGATTGCAAATTGGTATTGATTTCAGCTTGGTTTGCCTTGTGCCTGTCAATCTCCCGAAGCTTGGTAAGTCCTGGTATCCACAAGCCCCCTCCTTGTGCCTCCAAGTTGTCCGCTTGGTTGTGTAAGGTTGTAGGAGCGGGTTATATAGTCATTGGTGTTGGTTCTTACCTCCTACGGGAGCCTAGGGTCTTCATCTGGTTCTATATAGATCGATCCACCAACTATCTTGTGTCTTTTGCTGCAACTTCGAGTCCTTTCTCTTATATTACAGCCACACCTAGTCTTGCATCCCTTTCAATTTCGAGTCTATCTTTGAGTCTTGCATCGTTTCCGCTTAGTTCTTGCAATTGAGTCTTGATTGTCGAAGATCGGGCCATCCTACGGCTTACCCCGTATCAGTAGGGTCCTTCCCATTTAGGTTCAAGTTTTCCCCCGGTTGTTGCTTGTCGGAGGACCATGTCCCCTTTTTGTAGCGGGCGTACGAAGACGCGTTTGTTGTATCCTTCAGCCAGCCGGCACTGATATTCATTTGCTTTGAGACAAGTCGTGTCTCTTCTTTCTTCACGCAAGTGGAGCTCTAACTCGAGAGCTTTATCGTTGGTATCTTTACTGAAATCGACAATTCTAGCCGATGGGTTGAGCAACTCCACAGGGATGATCGCATCGACACCAAAGGCCATTGCGAATGGCGTTTCCCCCGTGGGACTCTTGGCTGAAGTCCTATATGACCATAGTACCAAGGGCAAGATCTCGGCCCATTCTCCCTTTGCTGTCCCTACCCTCTTTTTAAGGGCATTCAGAATTTGGCGATTCGTGGTCTCGGCCTATCCATTGGATTGCGGGTATGCTACCGATGAGAAATGGAAGTCGATGTGGAGGCCGGCACATAATTCACGAATTGCTTCGCAGTCGAACTGAGGACCGTGATCAGTGATAATTGCCTGGGGGACTCCGAATCGGCAGATCATGTTTTTCCAGAGGAATTTGCGTACCTTTTCTGCCGTGATGGTGGCCATAGCTTCGGCCTCAACCCACTTTGTGAAGTAATCGACAATTACGATGATGAAGCACAGCTGGCCCGGTGCCGTTGGGAACGGTCCTAAAATGTCCATTCCCCACATCGCGAACGGACATGGTGCAGATATGCACTTCAAAGGATGAGGAGGGCGATGATTGAGCGATGCGTGCCGCTGGCAAGGATCACATATGTGAATAATCATTTCAGCATCCGCTCTAAGAGAGGGCCAGTAGTAGCCTAGACGTGTGATTTTGGACGCCACGGCTCTCCACCCCTGGTGGTTGCCACAGAGGCCCGCGTGTAGCTCTCGGACAAGGTCAAGGCCCTCTTGGTTCGAGACACAGAGGAGATCCGGGAGGTTAAAGCCTCTTTTGTATAGTCGGCCATCTCTCACTAGAAAACGGGCCGCTCTTCTTCTGATGCTCGGGCCTTCTTGTGACTCGCCTGTTAAAGCCCCTTTGGTTATGTATTCTAGGAGAGGTATTCGCTAGTCTCCGAGGTTGGATATTCTGAAGACCCTCTGGTGGATTCCTCGAGCATTCTTTTGTTTGATCACCACGCGATCACTTAATCCTAGGGGCAAGGTAGCCCCCATTCTGGCCAAGGTATCGGCGCGTTCATTCTGATTGCGAGGAATAGATGAAATGGAACACTTTCCGAAGGCAGCAGTGAGTGTTTGCACGCGTGCCAGATATTCAGGTAGCATTCCCGTCTTTGCCTCATATTCACCCTTAACTTGCCGAGCAACTACATCTGAATCTGTGAAAATCTGGACTTGCCGAGCCCCGTTGATCAGTGCTTTTTCTATACCTGCGATCAAAGCTTCATACTCGGCTTCATTGTTGGTAGCCTCAAACAGTAGCTGGAAAGAAAGATCGGTTATTTCCCCACTGGGGCTTGTGATGGTAACCCCGGCTCCACAGCCTCCTGTCGATACTGATCCGTCAACATTTATGACCCAGTCCTCCCCATCGCGATCCTGAGAATCGGTGAAGACAGCTTCTACTACAAAATCGGCCAGGGCTTGAGCCAGACGAGACTTCCTGGGCCTGAAATGGACGTCAAACTCAGAAAGCTCCACCGCCCATTTGACCATTCTTCCAGAGAGTGATGGCAAGTGCAGGATCTGATGGAGGGGTAGGTCTGAAAGCACTTCAATGGTGTGAGCCTGAAAATAAGGCCTCAACCTTCGCGCAGCAAAAACCACAGATAGAGCCCTTTTTTCTATTGGAGTATATTTGGATTCGGCGGGTTGTAAGACTCAGCTGGCGAAGTAGATAGGAAGCTTGGATTCCCTAGTAAGCACCGTGCTAATAGTTGTAGATCCGACGGCGAGGTATAACTGCAGTGTTTCGTGCTCGCGTGGAAAATGAAGAGTGGGCAAAGTGGCTAAGTGTTCTTTCATACTTTTGAAGGCTTCATCCAAAACGACGGTCCACTCGACCGGAGTTAAGCTGCTCGAAGAAAGGCAGGGAATGATCAGCCAATCGCGAACAGAACCTACTTAAGTAGTTAACTGATCCGTTTAATTTCTTAATATCGTTCAACATCTTTGGTGGGGCCATGTCGATGATGGTCTGCACTTTTGAAGGATTCACGTCTATTCCTCGGTGGCTTATCATGAAACCTAGGAATTTTCCCGAATCCACTCCAAAAACACATTTTTCTGGATTCAGGTAGACGCGATTTTTTCTTAGTGTGTCGATGGTTTCTTATAAGTCTTTGCAGTGGTTCTCTTTGGTGAGGCTCTTGATTACGATGTCATCAACGTAGACCGCCACGTTTCTTCCTATTTGGGCAGCAAACACTTTTTCTATCATTCGCTGGAAGGTGGCACCCGCGTTCTTTAGCCCAAATGGCATTACCTTATAGCAAAAGGTTCCCTGGTTGGTGATGAAGGCGGTGCTTTTTTCATCACGAGGGCTTATTCTGATCTGATTGTAGCCGGAGTAAGCATCCAGAAAGCTTAGAGTGGCGTGCCCTGCCGTCGTGTCGACTAGCTCGTCGATGGAGGGCAAAGGGTAGCTATCTTTTGGGCAGGCCTTGTTCAGATCTTTGAAATCTAAGCACATTCTCCATTTGACACTGCTCTTTCTGACTAGCACCACATTTGACAACCAAGTCGAATCGTTAATCTCACGAATAAATCTGGCTTGTAGAAGCTTAAGTACCTCTTGTTTTGCTGTCTCCGACTTTTCGGCGGCCATCTTCCTCTTTCTTTGGCATACAAGCTTTGTCTCGCGATTTAGTCTTAGTGAATGTTCTGCAGTTTCCCGGGGGAGCCCCTTCAAATCTTGCGGCGACCAGGCAAAAACATCACGTGACCTTTTTAACATATCTTTGAGACGCTCTAGGGCTGGGCCAGTCAAACTATGACCATGGTACAGGGCCTCGGTCTTGTTTGGGAAGGGAAAGAAGGCAATTTTTTCCTCCACAATTTTGTCAGTTACTTTTTCGGGTCGAACTTCCAGTTCCGCCTGCTTTAGTGACCCTTGAGCGTCTGTCTTAATCGCGAATATTCGGTTGTGGCCCTTTTTTAGTGAGGATAAGTAGCAAACTCTACTTTCTGCTTGTTCTCCCCGCGCTTCGCCCACCTTCCCGTTGGTACATGGAAATTTAACGCTGAAATGATATATGGAGCAGGCTATTTGGAATTTAAAAAGGCTTACTCGGCCCATGATAGCGTTGTAGATGGATGGTAAGTCGAATCACCGTGAATTCGATCATGTGTGTTCTCCTATTCGGCGCGGTCCCTAACGTCAGGGCCAATTCGATGGTTCCAGCTACCTCAACTTCATCTCTAGAGAAGGAGACCAGCTTTCCTGCGTACCGGCGCAAGGCGCTTTCAGCGATTCCGAGTTGTTCAAAAGCGTCCCAGTAAAGGACGTCCACAGATGAACCTGTATCTATCATGACTCGCTTGACAGTCTTGGTCCCTATCTGCACATGGATGACCATAGGATCCGAGTGTGGCATTCTTAGGTCGCGGGCATCCCGGGTATCTGAAACAGAAAAACTGAGTATCGCGTGCTCGGTGGATGCTTGCTTGACACTGGCCTCGGACGGAGGATATCTAGCTTCTCTCTCATAGTTTTTCCTCTCCTGCTTACTGGCGCCAGATGTCGCAGGCCCCCCCCCCGCGATGGTATTAATGCACCCATCCGGTGAGGGAGGCTTCCGATGATCCTGATTAGAGCGACCGTGTCTGTTGGACGAGGATCTGGCTTCCTGGACGTTCCTCATGTCCCTTGGGGGAGGTCGGTAGCCTTCGTCTCTGTTTCCATTTCTTTCTCCCCTGTTTCGGGGGTAGGTTCCCCTGTCCCTTCCTCTGGCTGCATACTGGGGATTGTAAGGCCTTGGTGGAGCATTCAGTGGTTTATATTGCTGGGGAGGAACCACAGGGGGCAGGCGTTGTTGTGGCGCTGCGATGGGATGATTGGGATTCGTTGGTGGTGCGCAAATCTGAAGGGGTACCTCTTTTTGAGGGAGGGTTAGAGGGACCCCGTACACAGGAGGTGACACGCAGTCAAGATGAGCCATCATCACATTTGTCGGGGCACCGAGCGGGCCTGGTCCCGACCTTTGGTTGTACTGGACTTCTTGGACCTGAGGTCGCGGGGGAATGACCGGGTATTGCCAGGGAAGATTGCGGTGATGCTGGTCCCCGAAATTTTCTCTTCCTTGGCGTTTGTTAGGCGCTCGATGGTAGGTTAGTGGTCTAGATTCGATGGGTCGCGAGCTAGAGCTTGCCGCTTCCATGGCGTGGATCTGCTTGGTTACGAGCTCTCTAAGAACATCGTAATTTTTTGGCTCCTTTCAGAATAGGCGGATCTTGAAATCTCCCTCGGCCAAGTTGCCCATTAATATTGTGCTCGCGGACTCTTGATTGAATCTCGGGATCTGAACCACCATGTTGGTGAATCTGCTGAAGAAGTTTCCCAATGATTCAGTCGCACCTTGTTTGATGGAGTTGAGGTCCAACATGGTTCTTTTCCTTGTGCGAGCGCTGCCGAAGTGGGTGACGAACGTGCCTGTAAGCTGTGCGAAGTTGCTGATGGAGGATTGAGCCAAATTGGTGAACCATGTCAATGCTACCCCACTCAGCGTGGACGGAAATGAGCAACAATACATGGCGTCATTGTCCTCGTTCATTCCCATTGCCGTGGTGAATTGGTTGAGGTGATCATTAGGATCGGTATATCCCTTGTACTTGGCGATGGAGATATCCCTCCACCTCTTGGGGACTGGTGCTTCGCGTATTTCTCTGCAGAAAGCGGATGGGAAAGTTGGTTCACCTTTGCGTGTTTGTCCGGGTGCTCCAGGGGAATTCGAACGCGACGATACATCCCTGGGGCTGAAGACACGGGCGATCTTATTGGCGTTTTCGTCGAGCTCTGGGCCGATGTTGAGAGGGTCATCAGCAGGGTTAGGGAAGTGGTTGACCGCCACAGGTACAGGACCCTGTTGTTGGTAGTAGCCACGGGGGTCGTGCTGAAATGGTACCCCATTTGCCTGGTGGTTCAAATACGTGCTTTGCGGATAATTCCCCGCAAAGAGTTGATACAGGGGGATAACCGCCCCACATTCCATAGGGAGCGAACGGGGGTGGCTGAGCGGTGTCCCAGGGAGGTTGTTGGGGAATGCCCTCGTTAGTGTTATGTTGAGCTACCTCGTTGGGAGGTACATTGAGGTTGAGGATGTTGGTCTCTTCGGTATCGTGATGTTGGTCCCGAACTCTTCCCCGAACAACGTAAAATTCATGATTTTCTGCATATTTCGTTAGTGTTAAAAAGGGAAGTAAACAATGTCATTTATTAATTTAGATAGGATCAATGCAGGAAGAAAAAAGGGAGTAAATAACTGAATGAAAAAAGGACATATTGAAAGGAATTAAAGGAATGCGATGTGAAGGAGCGTATTGCTACGCGGAACCTCTCGTCGTGAAAGGTTCCCACAGACGGCGCCAATGAAGCGGTCGTGGAATTTCACCTATACTTATTACCTTATTATGACGACAAAATGACTTAAAAATACCTGCAAGCCTTAATCGAAAAGGGTTACAGTTAGATTATACATTTATTGATCCAAGCGATGGGGTGTTATGTTCGGCTCGCGAGGATTCGAGTCGTTCTATCGCGGACTCGGATGGAAGTCAGGTGATGTTCTTATTCCAAGAACGTTCTTCTCCGATCACAGATCTCGAGAACTCAACTCCGGGGGTTTTAGATCCGGGGGATATTCAGATCTCTCCTTTCTTATCTTCAAATCGGATCCCCGTATTTGTGGTTGAAAGGGGGTATTTATAGGAAGGCTAAGCGAGCAGCTGGCTGGCGACCTCAAGGTTCTATATAGGACACGTGTAAGGCATGCCCTCGTGCTTAGGGGTGTAGGCAATACACGTGATGCTATTTAGAGGTGAGGTGCTGGAGCCAGCGAGCTGCTTGCTAGGGTCCTGGAGAACCACGAGGTACTTGGAGGACCCACCCTGGTTTCTACGCGGGTTCATACTAATATTTAGGTCGTGAGGAGGGTTTGGTCGAGATCTGAACGAGTACTTTACTCGCGATGGATCTTGTAGTGGGGTCAGATGTCTTTTTGCGTTGGGTGGCCTATTTTTGACGTTATACTTGTGTTATTTAATAGGTCTATTTTCCATGGCATCGTCAGTCGAATAAGTTAAGAATGCGAAGGAAACTTAGATTACCGACGAAGGGAGACAATATGCCGGCAATGCTGCTAGACTGAAGGTCCAAAGCAACCACACGCTTATGCATACGACCACAAGTGACGCCTTCCCACTCGCAGAAAGGGAGGGAGTTATTCTACTCAGGACTGAACCAACTAAAGTACTACTAATCTGAGCTTTGATGGCCATGAGGGCTTGATAATCTATCTCATTCCCTCTTGAGCCATCAAGATTTTGGGTGTAATTTGGAATTTTGGAGTGGCGTTGGCCTGTAGGAAGGAGTAAAGGATCATGAAGTTTAGAATTGCTAGTTTCATGTTTATTTGGAAGTTTGGAACAACACTTTTGGAGAAGGTGGCAATGGCCGATGTAGTTTCAAATGTTGAATTGTGTTAATTTATAGCAGTAGAGCCACTTGGTGCATCACTCTATATTATTTAGGGTATAATTTTAAGTTAAAATTATATCCAAAATATAATTCAGTGACCAAATGTTGCAGGGTATCTCTTTTTTTTTAACTAGAAAAATTTGACAATAGGGCAGCCCCTATATGCCAAGAGCATCCAAACGGATGAGATTGCGAAGCATAGAATCGTTAGGAGTCACAGAACCAGAGAAAGCAAGGCCCAAATGCAATAAACGGTCCGCAGCACGGTTTGCTTCCCTATAGACATGACGAATCTCATAAGATCGAAAGAATCCTAGAGAGACTAGACTGTTAGAGACAATTATCTCAGAATCTCTCGTAGGCATTCCAAGGCCTTTAAGGCTATTGATAATGGTGAGGTTATCACCCTCAATTATTAGGTCAGTTATGTTTAGGTTTCGTGCCGCTATGATCCCTTTCCACAATGTGAAACCCTCCGAACCAACAATTGAGGAGATAGGAGAAGGCCCAGCACCAAAGAAAATCGGAGTACCTGTATGATTTCTTATAATGAATCCATAGGAGCCCTTGTAGGACGAAGAAATGGCTCCATCAAAATTGAATTTATATGTTTCTACTCTTGGGGGTTGCCTTTTTTTTTTCTTCCTCTTCCCTTTTTGTAACGGGTCGGTTCTTTCCATCGTTTTGGGGTTGTTCCAAATTGTCGTCATTTTGCTTGGAACATTTCCATAGAAAGGTTTGATCCTTGCAGGGTATCTCGATTAAATTAATTAAACCAAATTACCAAATAATAGAAATTGTATCCATAAATAAATAATAAATGAAATAAGAGTGACCAAAAAGTTGAAAATGAGGGAGCTATTTTTTTTTTTTTATTAAGTAAAGATTCGGATGCGAAACCGCTATCCGACAGCATCCTTGTGGATGAGGTCGATGAGACCTGGATCGCTATATATGGATGGGGCGGAGGCAATATGAGCAAGGTGTGCAACCTTATCTGCCACACTATTGCCGTTACGAAGGATGTGATACTTCGTAAAACCCCGTAAGAAGGGAGCTAATATCAGTCATGATTATCTCAATCTCCCATGGACATCTAGTTTTAGACTGTAAATGATTTATAATGGTTAGTGAATCTCCTTCTATTATTATGTTACGGATTCTCATCTCGAGTGCTCTTTGAACACCCCGCCTAAGAGCCAATGCTTCACTCATTGGGGGGTTTGGTATCCAACTGTTTCACTGCCCAGAGCTACTGAATTCCCTGTGCTGTCCCGAATGATGTAACCTATGGAACTCTGTCGTTGGCCTGAAGCAGATCCATCGAAATTTAGTTTTAATGTCCCATCTGGCGGTTGTTTCCATTTATCCTTCTTCTTTCTGTTCCCATTTTTTCTCCGTGGATTAGCTTGTCTCTGAGTTGTGTTATCGTCTTCATCGTTGTGCATCCCTGCTTTATTCCATTCGTTAATATATGATTCCACGAGTTTCACAAATCCTGTTTCATTTGGCACTTTTTGTTGCTGAAAGATAAGTTTATTACGAACCGTCCATATGGTCCACCAATGGAATACTAACTTCAATTGTTGTTGTTTGTTGAGCAATCTGCCTAATTTGGTCATTAGTTCCTTTATATTCCTCGTTATCCTGATATTGTCTTCGATTTTGGATTTTAATGTTGGTGATAAACTTGGACAGCAGAAAGAGAATCTACATTCAAATAATAGGTGGGTTGTGTCCTCCTCATGATGATTACACACAGGACAATAGGGGGTATTGCAATTCCTTTTTTTGCGAGACGGGCCGCTGTGGGGAGTCCATTCTGACAGACTTTCCACAGAAAATGAGGGAGCTATAAAGGAAAGAATGAACGACAATATGATTAATTCGATGAGTAATTAAAAGCAATAAAAATAATGGTATAGAGGGTCAGCTACTCAGCTCCTATGAGTTATATTGGACGTAGAGCGATTGAGTACAACTAATTAAAATAAAGACTCGTTTAGTATAAGCGAAATGAAAACAAATTTAATTTATATGGAAAGATATATTAGTATACTCCCGTCGTTCGGAAATAAATGATGTTTGACTTTTGTGCACGCAGTTTTAGGAGCTAAAAACTATATAAAATCTTATTTATTTTAATTAATTTTTTTCACAATTTAATACTTATTACTAATAGATATTAAACTCTGAAAAAAATTAATTAAAATAAATAAGATTTTATATAGTTTTTAGCTCCTAAAACTATGTGTACAAAAGTCAAACATCGTTTATTTTCGAACGGAGGGATTATAAGTTTTGTGAGTCTAGATGAGAGAAGAATGCTATTTTTTGTATGAAAAATAAGATAGGAGGGGTAATGATTAAAGGAGTATAGAGGATATGGTTACTCCTTGTTCAAATGGGTGAGTGGAAAACTAAATTGAGGGTAACGTACTTCACTGAATTCAAACCCATGATTGAAAGGGGGGAAACAAAACCAATTTTACATGAAAAGTTGGGAGAAGAGAGTAATGATTAAGATTTGTAATAATATATCAAATGAAATACATTTATTTCGTTTCTTTTTATCTTTGCAAATTTGAAACCAAATGGGCTCTAAGATTAAAAAAAATTATTAATGAAATTAAAGATAAGTCGACTAATTTATTAGCAAGGGAGTTAGGTCGTGCAACGGACATGAGTGACTACGGGTTTGTTTGATAACCGAAGTTGAATGGTTAACTGTGTAAAATATATGTTAAAATAAACTATGGATAAACTAGTAATGTATTTGGTAACCTTAGTTGAATGAATAGCTGATAAACTGAATAGATTTAGGGATGTAGTTGTTGAAAATTCAATTCCAAAACGCTAATTAAAATATAATTTTAGCTTTATTTCATTTAAAATTATATAATATTAAAATAAAAAGATTTGAAAAACTACTTGTATTGCCAAACACACCCTACAACTCGCCAGTCATTATCCTCATCAAGTGGAAGCATTGGGCCAATTCAAGTAGTAGTCAAGATGTGTCGAAATGGAGTTGTTCTGACTTCCGAGCCTTGACTTGTAAATTACTATTCATGCACTTTTTTTTTATTAGGTAAGAATTCGAGTTTAGACATATCTGAAATTCGAAGGCCGGACAAACTAGCGGACGGAAGAACCGTCTAGAAACCAAACAAAAACCATACAACAATACAAAAAGATGCAAACTCAAACCAAACGAACTCTACAATACAACGAAACCAAGCAGATCAAAACCAAACTGGATGTGGTCAAGGACGACGGATGAAGCCAAGCCCCACGCTGAAGCAGAACCGTAGTCCAGCGATGCATCAGGACCCGATCATCCTGTGGGCATTGATGACGAACTCCAGCGAAGCAGTCAACCCAAATAGAGGGGACGCCACGATACACACTACCATGATCCCAGCCTATCTCGACTCCAAAAGCCAAAACCAAATCCAAGGAGAAGATCACCTAAGCTCGCCATCGCAGAGCCGCACACCGCTTGAGAAAAAAGCACCGAGAACCCCTAAAAGGATTTAGATAACCCAACCGGGAACTAGTATACGCCCATACGAGCGGGGTTTGGACCCATGCGGGATTTAATCTAATATATATAAATATTGGACAAGACATGCAAAATATATATATATATATATATATATATATATATATATATATATATATATATATATATATATATATATATATATATATATAATCCCTCATTTTTACATGTAAACATAAATAATATATATATACATGTAAAAATATTATCCTTGTCAGATGTCACCAATCCACAAAGATGGCAAATGAGGCCGGGATTGTAATCAATACAGTAGAAGTATTGAAACTTTACAAGAATGACAATAGGAGTTGGAATTGTAAATACGGAGAAAAATGGAGTACTTCGTATTTGCTACTGCAGAGTTTCAAGGTCACTGCAGACAGAAGTCCACCAAACACGGAAAAGTCCCATCCAAACAGAGAACCCTTGGCCCCCGAGTTTAATAGGTACGGATCTCACTAATTAATTATTTTTCCAGTGTCTCAGACAACCAGAGACACCGATGCCAATATCAACACCAAGCCCTCAGGCGACCGAAAACGACACCGACGGGGGATTGTTTATCAAGGGTAAGAAACCGGAGATCAAGTGGAGAAATAGTAGGTCTGAGATATCTAAACCATATTACAAAAACAAGAGTCACAAAATCTATTCCAAAGATCAAGTGGAGTGGGTGTTCGGAAATGGTTTGAGGAGGGCCAAAACCCCTTGTTGGCGAGGAAGTGGTTTACATTTTATATTGGATCGAGGCTTCGGAATAACCAAAGAATGAAAAACCATGTTGCAAGAAGTAAACATTCTTCGCCCAAGCCTCGGATTTTGGCCTCCCAATGGAGGTTTTCGCCTTGTTGTTCTTCATAGATTGATTTCCTTAGAGAAGGGTTGGTGTTCACCAGGTCTTCACCTTGTTGTTCTTCATGGATTGATTTCCCTAGAGAAGGGCTGGTGTTCACCAGTGGTTCAATGAGGTGTCTTTCCCTCAAAGAGGGGTTTGTAGCTTTCTAGAGAGAGGAGCTCTCTCCTCTCTCTAGAAAGAGTTTGGCAGAGAACTTTTTTCCTCTTTGGACAATTTTATTCACGCACTTTTTTATGATAATAAAAACTATATAAAATATCTATTTTTTTAACAATTTCATACTTATTTTTTTTACAATTTCATACTTATTCATATTAACTACAAAATTATTTTTAAAAATTTATAAAAAATAGATATTTTATATCATTCTACAAACACATGTATAAATAGTAAACAACTAAAAGACCCACAGAGTGAGCTTTTTTTACTTCGTTCTTGCATGGGCATTGCCAAACTATTTTTTGGGCTAAGGACATGTCAACCTGAACATACAGATTATGCAGCAGCCTGGTTTGATAAAGGGCTTCGTAACTCTATTGAAGACCTTGTGGTTTGTGGAGGTCATTTTTTGGAGATCTCCAATGGCGTTTGGCTTCCTTACCTATTCGTTTTGGAGGTCTTGGGTTGTACTCCGCGGTAGAAGCTTCGTCGTATGCTTTTGTAGCATCTAGGATTCAATCTTGGGTGTTGCAGGACCATATATTGCGAGATAGCGCGATAAGTGGTATGGACTATGATTTTCGTAGAGCTTTGGGCAATCTTCATGTTGCAATTCCTGACTATGACCTTGATAGTTTTGTTGATAAGGATATCGACCCCCTAAATCCCAACATATTTTGGCGAGTGCTCTTTTTGGTAAAATTGTTAAGGAGATGGAGGTGAAGTTTAACATGACAGTTAGACAGAAGGCTATTTTTTGGTGTCTACAAGCAGCACATGCCCAATATTTTCTACTTGTTGTTCCTATTGATGGGCTTGGACAACATATGACATCGGTGGAGTACTGCACAATTATCAGGTATCGCCTTATGATCCCACTATCCCCAGTTGATGAGATTTGTCCTATTCCCCGTTGTCGGAGGGTTTTGGATACTTTTAGGGAGCATGCAGTTCACTATAAAGAACTTTCGGGCTTCAAGTATAGGCATGATCTTATTCGAGATGTTCTCTTTGATATATTTAGGCGAGTGGGGGTTTCCACTAAGAAAGAGGCACATGTGAACTTCTTGGCTGATCCGCATGAGGGGGAATCAATATTGAGGCCAGCTGACATTTTGGTTTTTGGGTGGATAGGCGGAAAGCATGCTTGTGTTGATTTGACATGAGTTTCCCCTCTTGGTTAGTTTGGGGAATGGGATATTCACGGTGGGACAGACAACTCTCAAAGCGGCTTCAGCTAAAGTGGTCAAACATGAGAAGGCGTGTATTGCCTGACAATCAACACGTATTCGTTCCGTTTGCGTTTGATACCTTTGGCTTCTTGGCCCGATGCTGTCGAGCTTCTCAAGCGGTTCCAAAAGGTTATGCATAGCAATGTTATGGCCTTTAGATCTATGGATGTTGTATTCAAAAGAATTGGTTTTGCTATTCAGAAAGGGTTGGCGGCGCAGCTTGTTACCCGTTTACCATCTATGTGTATGTAATTATATATAAATAAAATTCAATTAGATTAAAACAAAAAAAAACAAGATTCTTACATGTTTATAAGTAAACAACATGTTTGCTAAATAGAGAGAATATCAATCATATACGTTTTCTTAGGATGATAAACTATCTAAAATATTAATTTTTAATTTTTTTATAATTTCATACTCCCTCCGTTCGGCAAAACATGTCACTTTACTATTCACGCACATTTTTTAGGGAATAAAAACTATATCAAATATCTAGTTTTTTAATAATTTTTTAACAATTTCGTAGTTATTATTAATAAGTACAAACTTGTTAAAAAAATTTATAAAAAAATAAATATTTTATATAGCTTTTATCATTCTAAAAAAAGCGTGCGTGAATAGTAAACGACATGTTTTGCTGAACGGATGGAGTACTTATTAGTAATAAGTATGAAATTATATAGAGAGAAGTTGGTTTCCCTTATTGTGTACACAAAAATTATTCGTTTATTTGCTCATGATTATTCGTTTGTTTTCACATGATTATTCATCTATAATTATGTAATTATTCGTCTGTACAAATAGTGTAAAAACTGTAAATTTTATTCTAACAAATAATCGCCCAATACCACCTAATAATATCATTCCAACGAATAATCTCCCGATACCAACGAATATTCAGAAGTTACTTTTAAACTCATCAGTTGATCTTCTTAATTCAATGGCCTAGATTTGTTAACGTGATACATAATAAAGGTTGTGTACATATGACACTATATCACTCCCCCAACCTCTCCACCAAACCACTACCATGTATTTCATCCTCCCTCCCCCCGACCATCGTGCCCACCTCTACTTATTGTTGGGCCCTCGTGCACCCATCTTACCTCGTTGCTAGACCCAAACCTCTATTTGCTTCTCCCCTTCCTCACTCCCCCAAACACATCCCTTTGCAATTCCCCATTATCATCCCGCCGACATCTCCACCAACAACCCTAAACACTAATCCTTTTTTCAACCAAATCTTCTATTCATCATCCTCATGACCTCCATCAACTTTTCTGTCTGGGGATTGTGGAAATAGGTCCACGATCCTTTATTATTGGCCCTCGGATGCGAAAAGTTTAAAAAACTAGGAACGAGCAGTTGAAAAGATGAAAACAGAACCTTGAACCTGAATCTAATTTGAAATGAAACAACATTGAAATTTTAATTGGATTAAATTACAAATGACTAGTGGCTTCCATTGGAAGCCTTCGTGCTTTAGGAGCAAGCAACTAATTCGATATTTGCTAAGGAAGCCTTTGTTCTTGCTTAGCAAGCATATGAGTCAAAGCTTGTAAAGGAAGCTTTCGTGCTTGAAGGCCAAGCACTTGATTTTGTTTCTTGCTTATTAAGCACTTATGCTTGCTATGCAAGCTCGAATTTCGTGGAAAACAAGAACTGGAAAATAACATAAAAATTATACCAAAAATATTGACTAGTATATATATTTTAAAATAAATATAACAAATCTACTTTTCTTTATATTTATTATAAACATATGATTACCTTGCCTTGAAAGGCTAAGAGTAGAACATTCAAAAATCACTTGCTTGTTAATCAAGCACTCGAAGTACAAGGAAAACTTCTTTTAAGAAAAAACTAAAAAAAGGATTTGAAAAGAAAATAAATTTTCAGTAAAAGACAAGAAAATGGAAAATTACAATCTTTTAGATAACTCCTCGACAACCCACTATTCATTTGCGACCACAGTTTGATCAAACTATGAAGAAAGGATGACTAGAAATGTAAGTTCTTCACTGCCTTCTGCGATGTAAATTAATTGTGGTTTGCTGTGCTCTCGCTCTTTTGTGCTGCTTTGTCCTGTCTTGATGGAAGCTCGTGCTAGTGTGGATGTGTTTAGTTTTGGTAGAAGCATTAGTCTTAGACACTTTGTTGATCAAGATGAATAGATGATCGAGGCAGTGTCCATGATTCTCGAAGATCTCTTATCTATGTAGGGGGAATGTCGTTAATCCACAATTTCCTAGAGATGTCTTTTTCTTTGGTGGGCTTCTGCTCCTGTCTCCTGACGTCGAGAAGTGTAGCGTCAGTCTCGAGACTCACCCGTATTTTCGGCATTCACTTTCCGCCCCTCCATCATCCCATACTTCCACGCGGACCGACGTTCCTGATGCCTTTTAACGACGCCAAAATCCTTCATGTTGTGTTTAAGACAAACGGTGTTTCTTTCTTGGTTTCATCTTGACTACTGTATTGTTAGCCGTGTACCATTTGTCCTCTCGATTTCTCAAATTTTGGTATTGTTTGAGATTTTGAATTCTTACCTTAATAAAAAAAATTCAATATAAAAGCAACGATTTTTATGAATGAAAATAAAAGAAAAAAATATTCACAAAAGCAAATAAATGATAGAAAAAAAGTGTTGTCATTTACAAGTTCTTAACTTTGGTTAGTTTCATTGGTCATCGAATCATTTTTCAAGTTGTTTACTTTCCTACGAATTCCTCCTGTCTTGGTTTAAATAGATTAAAAATCCTACGAGTCCAATTAATTTGTTACACCTCTATGTAACCCTAACACTGTTAAGATTTAACAAAGAGATAGCAAATAGTCTCACGAACTTGAGCATATAAATAACACCAATTAAACATGCTCAATCAATGTTTAAGATATATGTCAACTCCCTACATAAGAATGCCTCAAACACGGAATCCACAATCCTATGCGTGCTACTATGGGAATAACACAAATACGAAAGTATTAAATCGTAGCTAGCAAGATATCGACATCATCAAGGTATCTAATCAGGATAACATCAATAACATACGCAATATCGCATAAAGAAGTTGAAGGAATTATAATAGAGGAAAAATAAATTGAGTTAAAAACTCACAAACCACCAACTAAGTTTCAAAAGTGTAGGCGAAAACCTAGAAAATTAGTCAAACATGACTTACTTAAACTTTCTTCTCTTCAAAGATAATTGCTCTTCTTCAATGCATCATAAAACCATCCTAAAACAACCCTATTTATAACCCTAAAGTCTAATTAAACAAGGAAAAAGACGCCCTAAAGTAGATAGAAGTTTCCATAAACAAAAGATAGAAATTCCTCAAATAAACCGTCGCTATAACTCGCTGCCTGCGAATAGAAATCCGTTGCGATAGAGATGCTCTGACGGCGTTAATTTACCTCGCCAAAAATAATATATACTATAATTTTAAGTTAATATTTTATATAAAAAGTATATCAACAGTAAAAGACTTGTTAAAAAAATGGATTAGTTTATACAGTAATCTATTTGATATGATATATATGAACGTGAAACTTTACTGATCGAGTGATCGACCATAAAATTTAACGAAAACCTGGAAATGAGCTATGGGCTGATACAAGTCCAGTTTTAAAAGATGGAAAAAATCAATCTCAATGTGATATGGGCTTGGTCTTGGGCTTTTGGGAGAGGTGGGATAGACCCAGTTAAATTGATGCCACGCAAATAATAATTCAGTTTTTTAAACTTATTTCCCTAAAGTGCAATTTAAGCATTAAACAAGATTATCCTAAAATACTAATTTACCATTTTAAAATTATTTGATATAGAGTTTAGACATTACACTTAATTAGGAAGAAAAAATTCCACGAACATAGATTAAGAATCGATAATAATTAACCTTGCGGTATGATTTAATTTGGTCCCCTAAATTGATTTTTAAAAAAAAACCTAAAACTCGAGCTAACAAGTTTATTTCTTTGTTTGCATACTAACTAATCATTCAGTTTCACTACTTATTGTTTTCTTATCGACTTATTTTCAACTTAGAAAAATAAAACATCATATTATTCATAATCAACTACTTACATAATAAGTCAAGAAATCATGTCAAACAAACCCTATATTTTACTAACGATCACCCTTAAATAGTAAAATGAGATCCTACCTTTCAATTTATCATGTTTGCTATGTAATCAAATTTAGTTTCTCCTCTCTCTTTTTTGAAAAAAAAAAATGACCAAAAATAACATCAAATATCCACTGTGAACAAAAAATAATATAAACTTTAGAAATTATGACAATTTCATGTATGAAATATCATCATGTTAATTAAAAATAATACGAATGTATTTTTCGGTGAAATTTCCGAACAAAGGGGTAATGTGGCAGTCGAAAAATATAATTGGGATAAAAATGTAATTAATAACAAATACATGATATAGCATTGAATATACCAAAAAATTAGCCTGTTTGGAAAAGTAATTCACCCCCTCCAAATTTTGCAAAACCAGCAATTGGGCCCAAAAAATTGGAGAAGCATCAGGTGCCCCCGACTGGCTATTCAAGGTAATTGTAATCATCATAGTACGGTGCCCTTGCAAGGAAGTTCAGACTAGAGAGAGGGATCGAAGACGATTGAGAGAGAAGCATCTTAAACCCCATTCGAATGCGAGAGTGTTCTGCACAGAGAGAGAGAGACATAGAAGGAGGAGTTTCAAAAACGAAGAAGACGATAAGGGAAGAGATATTAGAGGCGTTTGAAGAAGAATAATCCTCCACCCATGCAGAAAGCAAGTTAGTATTCACCCTCCCTCTCTTGAACCCGAAAACTTTGTAGATTGTCTCATTGTAGATAGTCAACCAGGTTGGGGAGAAATCGGGTTGAATTTTTTTTAAAAAAAAAAAACTCTAGCTTTGTGGGAGTTGGAAGGTTTGGGGAAAGTAACCATTGGAGAATTGAGGAAGTTGTGATGTGTAAATGCTCATTGAAGTCATCGGAGATGGGAAGACGAAATTGAAATTGAAAGTCTGAACGTGTGTGAATCGAAGTGAAAATCTCGATTAATTAGTGAATTTTGGAATTGGGGAAATTGTTATTGTTACGCACCTTTTACTGTCATGCATTTTTTTTTGTCACGGATTTTTTCTTTATTGACACGGATTTTGTAATTATACTAGCACTTGTTTTAGCAACCTGTAACCTTTAGTGTACACACTTGTATCTCATGTATTAAAACAAGTGAGTCATGGTTAGAACTAAAGGAGGGAAGGTCGTGCCGACGCTGTCGAGCAAAATTGGAAGAGCTAACCATTTGTTCCAGATTTGGAGGGCTAACCATTTCTCTAAGATTGGGAGGGCCAACCATTTTTCCAAGATGGAGCTCCTTCGCCATATAGACAATGCCCTTGCCATTGCAGATTGGAAGAGGCTCCTGGATAGCCCCCTTGGGGGAAATGTGCTTGTTTGTTGTTTGTTTTAGGACTGCATGTTTTTTTGTTATGTTAAGACTCATACAATTGCTCGCTTTTGATGGTTTTACGACTCGTAAGAAACTCCCTATTGTTGTTTTTATAACTGCATGAGTATGTTGGATTTAGTTGATTTTAGGACTCGTACAAATCTGGCCTTACTTGTTCTATTTGGAATTAGGTGTTGTGAGAGTTGGCACGGGATATTCATATATTGTCACGTAAATAAACGTTAGTGGCGTGAAGACCGTATTGAGTGGCACGTAGTTGACTGTCATGATAGACGTTAAGATAATTGTTATATTCGGACTTCGGTTTATCTGTCGAAGTCAAAAGAGTTGGCACGAGATGTACCTATACTGGCATATAAATAGACGTTAGTGGCACAAAGAACGTATTGACTGACACGTAAGAAACTGTCATGAACTTTGGTTGTTGTCTCTTGTTGAATGGTTTACGTGGCGGTCCAGGGTTCAGGGGCTTTTCTAAACAACAACTTTGTTATTTTTTTTAATACTTCAAAAGCGACTTCGCCCTACTTTGACTATTTTTCAAATTAGTTTGAATCTTTAACCATTTTGTAAATTTCTTTTGTTTTATCATTTTGAAAAAAAAAATCGATTAGCGGATAACATAAATTAGTAGTGTATGCGTGTGTATATTTAAAAATCGAAGCACCACCATTTATAGAGATCCGGAGAGGTCGGATTCAATGTATTTCGAGTTGTTTGATTGAACGAAAATGATTTGAAGGGCTTCTAATAGAAAAGTATCCGATTGCAAATTGCTGTCTTGATAAGGAAAAGATAGGACTGTATTAGAAATCCGTCATTTTTCAAACTCAAAAGATGTAAACATATGTGATATATCCCACCAACGTGTCATAAACTCAGTAGCTCCATCGCCTAGTTCTTTGACTATACTTGCATATCTTGATAACTACTCCGTAATAACTAATAACTACTCCGTAGCCAACTATCTGGCAACTTTTAAAAAAAATGATTTAATTAAGTTGTACAACTTTTATGATGATCTTTCTAAAAATAGGGGTCAATAACCACGATTTTGACCCTGTTTCAGGCTTCTACCACTTTGGCTCCTCTTTATTCTTGTGTTATATGCCTCGTATGTCATTGGTTGGTGGTAGGGCTAAGCAAAACGTACCAAAACAAATCAAACCAATATCAACCGACCCAATTAAATTGGTAACCAATATAATTTATATTGGTTACCAATATAATTAGTTCGATATACCGAATTAAGTTCCAAAACTTGGTACGATAATAGTAATGAAAACGGAGAAGTTGGTATTACCATTACCAATCAATTTGAAATTGGTTGGTAACGATAATACGGACCAACCAATTCTTACCAATATATATTCAGTTTTTTTTAAAAAAATATTTTTTAATTCTTTTAAGTTTTTTAATTTTTATGTAAAATCAATTAGGGAAATTATCAAATTAAAAAAAAACGCTATCCTGAGAGTTCAAATTCAGCTCTAGGTTTTCTTCGACTTCAAATCCTTCAATGGTGGTGGCCACCCTTTGAGTTCATCTTCATCTCCCTCGTTCGTAGTTCCAACGAAAACCTAACCGTTAGTAGGAAGCTCTCATGTGGACATCTGTAATATAGTCAGAGCTATATAAGTATTTATGTTGCTTTAGTGCTTCAATACGTTGTAATAACTTATAAGTTTTATGTTTCTGACGTGCTTAAATATTTTCGGTTCATACGAAAACCTGAGCGTTTTGATAACTTATAAGTTTTGATTAAGTTGTATTGTATTTGTATGTTTTTTTTCAACACTAAAAAAGATGGTAAATTATCATTACCAACATGTACCAACCAACTTAATTGTTAACCAATTAAGTTGGTACAACCCCTTCGGTGGTTGGTAATGGTAGGGGTTTTATGATCAACAATTCAAATTGGTTGGTATATGGTAAATGAAAAAATGAATTGATAATGTACCAATTCCACCCTTAGCTGGTGGTGTAGTAAGGTCTGATCACAAAATCATTACTTGTATAAAAAAAACACAATTTTGAAACTGTTTTCGTAAATAAAAATATTTACTCTATTTTTTTATATAACTTTAATTATTCATATATCATTTTAAGAATATTTAAAAATTATATAAATTTCAATTTTTTTATTAATTTTTCTTAATAATTTCACACGGAATAACCCTCATCTAGTTTTCTCCAATTGGCATTTTCCCTTCTAATCTTCTTTTTGGGTCCCTTTATTTTCTGATTCTTCTTTATTAGTGTCCATCTTCTTTGCTTTCCTTCAATTGTATCGTGTTCTCTTAATGTGATTTTCTCTGAATGTGGTTGGTAATGGTAGGGATTTTATGATCAACAATTCAAATTGGTTGGTATATGGTAAATGAAAAATGAATTGGTAATGTACCAATTCCACCCCTAGCTGGTAATGTAGTAAGGTCTGATCACAAAATCATTACTTGTATAAAAAAAACACAATTTTGAAACTGTTTTCGTAAATAAAAAATATTTACTCTATGTTTTTTATATAACTTTAATTATCCATATATCATTTTAAGAATATTTAAAAATTATATAAATTTCAATTTTTTATTAATTTTTCTTAATAATTTCACACGGAATAACCCTCATATGGTTTTCTCCAATTGACATTTTCCCTTCTAATCTTCTTTTTTGGTCCCTTTATTTTCTGATTCTTCTTTATTAGTGTCCATCTTGTTTGCTTTCCTTCAATTGTCTCGTGCTGTTTGTATGAAGCTTGTTATCTCTTGGGCAGATGAGATGCGATTTTCTCTGAATGTGATTTGGTTTTTATAGAACTAGGTGGTCCACCAATTAATTGCCATCTTTTCTTTCTCTTCTTTTCTCAGTTTCTCTCATATATGGCTCATTATTCTCTTGATGTCTCTTGTGTAGTTTAGGATTTGTTGTGTTATCTATGTGATTTTGTCCATTTTTAGTGTCGAGTTTCTTGTTAAACCACATTCAACAAACAAATGGATTTCATCCTCACAATGGTTGCCGAAGAAGATGAAAACATTGGGCACTGGAATTCCCCTACTAGCCAGTCTCTCTCTTGTTGGTAGTCCCTATGGCCAATTTTCTATAGGAAATTTTTAATTTTCGGTATCGTGTCTATTTTCCAAATCCATGCATTTGAATAATCTGATGTTCTGTTTGGGTTAGTTATTAACTTTATTGTGCTAGCAGTTGTAAATAGGGGTGTGCAGAAAAACCCGACACGATTGATACGACACGAAAACATGACATGAAAAAACACGAATCCGAAAAGACACGACATGAAAATGATACAAACCGATAAAACATGATAGTAAACGGTTCGTGTTCGGAGAAAGAGAGTTACATTGAGCCTAAATCCTCCATTTTTTTTTCTTAAATTTTTTTTTG
Source organism: Persicaria maculosa (assembly GCA_963922045.1). Lineage (NCBI taxonomy): Eukaryota > Viridiplantae > Streptophyta > Magnoliopsida > Caryophyllales > Polygonaceae > Persicaria > Persicaria maculosa. The sequence continues at coordinate 22,380,276 of OY998264.1, read as the reverse complement.
AGGAGAAAGAGAGTTATCTACTCTACTCATAGAATTTATAAGAAACTCTAGGAGAACAACCCCCAATTTTACAATGAGCCTAAATAAGCTTACAAAATTAGAGAATGCGAATTGCAAAGACTAGCAAACTCAAAAAAGAACTAGCCAAATTTCAATTGGTCTAACATTATTTCCAAATTAACTCATAAATGGTTTAGCTTTGCTTATTGGTTGGTTTTTCTTGAAACCGGCGGATAAAAACTTCTTATAATGTAATATGTGAATAAATTCGAAGTATGTGATCAAGGTGATCCACAAACAAGATTACTTATATGTAAATTTTATGAATAATCATACATTACATATGAATAATATTCCTAATGCTGTGTGTAAGTCGACGGTTATTCCTCATATTGTCAATTGATTTTAAAATGGAATATGATGCGCTCGAACAAATATGCAACCCCGATATTATATCGGGACCTTAAGACATGACGTTAAGTGAATCTGTCGAATATGTGAAAAGAAAAATAAAACCCACATCAGAGAAAAAAAATCAAACTTTATAAATAATCGTCAATCTACCAAAATTTATCAAAATTGATTCACAGTCGATCTACCGAAATTTATCAAAATTGATTCACTGTTGCACATATCTTTATAACATTATTTTTTTCCATAAACAGTCAAAACGAGATAAATGTTTAACTTGACTAAATTTTTTAAGATGTACTATCTTTGTAACAATATTTTTCCATAAACGAGATAAATGCACCCTCGTTGTCGTGGTGGGGTGGAGTCATTTAACCACATATATTCATGTGTGATGTTGTGTCCATCGTACCAGTACTAGCTGGGGGCTAGTTAGTGACTCGATCGGGAGTGTTACGAAATATTCTCTACATGTGTGATATAATTTTAACATTTTTTTTATTATTAAGTAAAAACTTGAGCTCAGATAAGTCTGAAGCTCGAGAGACCGACGATGCGGTAGATAGCAAACCGTCAAACATACAACATAAATATAGCAAAAGGTGCAAAAGACCAGACAATACAAACAACGAAAGATGAAACAAAGCAAACCTAAAACTAGCAGGTTGGAGACATAGACTATGGATGAAGCCAAACACCATCGCAGAATAACACCGTTGGTCAGCGATACTTTAGGCATCCCTGTGGGTAGTGAAAATGAAACTCCAATGAATCTTTCCATAGACAAAGTTGTCTTGTACACACTACCACGATCTCAACCAATCCCGACTCCAAACGCCAAAACTCCAACAAAGCAATAGATCACCAAGACACACCTAGCGAAACCATACACAACCCGACCAAAACGCACTAAAAAATTATTACTAATCTAATAACGTTACTCAAGCCTAGCGGGTTTTAGAACATGAAGGAGCTTTGCTTAGACCCTTATGAGAATTCGGTTAACCAATCGGGGTTTAGATTAAGTCCTTTCAGGAATTTCTTCAAGCCCTTTCGAGATTAATAGATAGGTTTGTTCAAACCCTTTCAGGATTTTTGTCAAGTCCTTTCGGGATTTAAGCCTTTACGGATTTTGTTCGATTTTTTTAAAAATTAATTTGGCTTGGCGTGCAAGACCCAAAGCGAGCCTTGCATGCCAAGAATCAGTCTGGTCAGCACGTAGAAGCCCAAGCGAGCAAGGTACCACCAGTTAGGGTTTTGCATATCCGAGTATTCGACACGACACGAATATCCGTGTCGGATACCCGGAACCGATAAGCTCAAAAAGCATGACACGAACACGATCCAATAAATGTCAGATATCCAAAATGGATACCTAAAACGAATTCGGGTATCCGAGACACGATCTGTTTAGCCTTTCCTTCGCACAATACAATAAACAATTACAGATGAATATTTGATTCAATTCCATAGATTGATGCAAAAAATCATCAATAACAATTACAAACCCTAATGAATACCTTGTAATCAAGTCAAAGAAGAAACAACTTAACCAATTCATGTTAAAAAAAACCTTAAATAGCCAAATAGGTTGAACGTTTTCGCGGTGCTTCTCTATCCAACTATATCGAATAATGGAAAACCGAACCTATATGATAACCAATTGTATATTATATGAATATAAACTTATGACACAAAAAATAAATAAAATGCTTGTATATAAGAAGATTAATTTCACCTGTTGGTCTTATAGGCCGCTTCCATTATCATCATGACGTATGAGAATATTTTCCATAGTTTCAACGAATCCTCATAGGCAAATGCTAGATCTTGCAAAGATCCGTCAAGAGGAAGTCTATAATTGAAAGTGAATTTGCGATGCGTAAGCATATTGATGAGATGTTCCATTGTCATTATTTTTAACATCTCATCCTTCTTGACTTTTGCTCTAGCATTGAAAATTTGTTGCCTCGAGGCCAGATTCTCCTTATAAGTAATTTCAAAGCTACTAGAAGGGAAGTCGGCTTCAACCATACTAATGTCAAATCTCTAATGAGCGCAAACTCTTTATCCTTCAACTATGACACCATCTAATGATCTTGCAAACTAGGGGGCAAGTTATGGTTGTGCACACCACACTCTACATTCAACCTTCATATGTTCTTTTCAGCCTCCCAACCATACAACAAAAATAGGCAATTGTCCTTCTTCGACCTTCCATCGCGTGAGATTATTACACGCACTTCAACTCCCACAAATTTTTTTCTTTCAGCTTATATTCTCCCCTTAGTTTTCACAACCGAATAACATCAATCCACATCGGGTTGCAGAGCTACTATATGATCTTATAATTGTAAGGACAAAGTTGTGAGAAAAGACAATCTTACGAGCTCAGTCTAACATTTGCTTTCTATCCGTCCAATAATTATTCTTAAAATAAATTAAATAATCAAGATGACCCAATTACAAAAAAAAAAAAAATTGAACATTGTATGGATATAATCAAATTTCTAAAAATGCAAATAATTTTCAATATAAATTTGATTTCAACTACTTATAATAATAAAGAAAAACTAGCCTAGACCCCGTGCGCTACGCACGGGATTTTTGAAATTAATCTAAATTAGTATAATTTTCGCGCCACTGCGCGATTTTTAATAAATAAAATTTTAATAAATATAGCAAATTAATATTATAAAATATTAATAAAAAGTTAAGATAAAATAATGAAGGTAGACTTGAAATCTTTAAAAAAATGGTAAAAATATTTATCATAAAGTTAGGCTTCATCAAAAAGGTTTTTAAATTAAGATATTATATTGATATAGATTATTATTATTATTATAATATATAAAGATTTAAATATAGATTAATAGTAGACATAGATTTAATTCAATGTTTTCAAATAAACCCAATGGTTAGTAAATGGGTAAATAATAAAAGGAAAAAATGTAAATGTATGAAAGAGATGAAGAGAAAAAAGGAAAAGAAATAATAAGAGAAAATTGTGATTAGTTGAAAACCCTTAAATTAAGGAGGGGTTGACACATCATCAAAAGTCTTTTAAATTAAGATATTATATAGAATATAGATGGTTAGTAAATGGGTAAAAAATAAAAGGAAAAAATGTAAATGTATGAAAGAGATGAAGAGAAAAAAGGAAAATAAATAATAAGAGAAAATTGTGGTTAGTTGAAAACCCTTAAATTAAGGAGGAGTTGACCCATCATCAAAAGTCTTCTAAATTAAGGTTTTATATAGATATAGATAGATATAGATACAATCACCTTATTGTTCGGATGTTATCGTATTAATCAATGTGTTTTAAATAATGTATAAAACACAGTAATCATCCGGAAAACATTCGATTTTCTGTCTTCTTTATCTTAATTGTTTGGATATAGACAAACATATTAATTTGTTGTCTTCTTTAATGGTTTGGATGCTTTTAGATATTGAAGGTTTACACAAACTTGGTAGATAATTTCATAATCCTATAAACGGATTTATAACATGGTAGAGCGTTGTCGATCCTCACGCAAAAAGATACGAGTTCAAATCTCGTATAGACTATCTACGGTTATATGTAATTGTGTAGTTATCATGTTGCTTAGCTTTTGAACATATCCATGTGATTTTATGTTTGATTCGGATAACTTTAAAAAGAGACATGATGATTTTTTTTGTTTGATATGTTATAGACTTGAAAATTGAAATTAATGCTAGTTTATTACATAATATATGCTTTATACACATTTTATGGGATAAATATAAGAAAATAATCAAAAACCGTTTTGGCCGCTAAGAACCGCTAATAAGGCCGTCAAACCGTGTTGGCGCTTAGCGGTACCCTGTCGTCAAGCGTCCACCGAGTGTTTTTTAGAACATTGATTCCAGCAGAACAAACTAAGAAATTTGATACATAGGTTAAATGGCTACTTACATCAGATGTGCTTTTATAAGTGACATTCACATATGCATGAAATGATATCATGCTAACCCATAAAGTATACTGCAATAAGTTAAGTATAAAGCATAAACATTAAATATTCATATAATGTTTGCACTACACCATAAATCTCTTCTAAATCATATTCACTGCGATAAGCCTCAATGAAATATTTTCTAAAATAATCAATCTTTTAATTATCCATTATTTTTAATAATAATTTTATTAAAAATATTTTTTCATAATAAAATTTTATAAACATGTTAATATAAGTGTATATAATATAAATATTAATTTATACCCAAAATTATTAAGTTTAACACCGAGTGTAACATCCGGTGTTACAAGGATCCAGACTGTCATACAAGACACAATAGTTTATAAATTTTAAAGTTAGTTGTTGATTCGTTGAGGTTAATATAGTGGTTGAAAACCTTGTGAATTTAATTAGGTCACTACTGTGGATTATCCAAAAGAATGTTTTAAAATAATCAACCTTAAGAAAATCCTTGTGTCAGTGGTTCGGCCTGACAGAAATTGACAACAAAGGATGAGATTGAGTGTTGATTCGTGGGATCCGGGCGGTCCGGGGGGGACCACTACGGCTCTTTTACATATTCAACAATGAGCTCTCTCTCTATGTGTGATCAAGGAATGTCTCCGTCGTTAATTTTTCATTCAGGGCACTTTGGGATTGGTAAAAATAATGTGTAAATTCATTTCCTTCTACAAGTATATTAGTGGTATATCATCTCAAGGGCGTAAAAACAAAGCAACTACAACAATTTCTTTACAAAAGTGCACATATCTGGTTGCCTAAGTTCTACATCCTAAACTCCTCAAGTGGTGATTTTTTGCTTGTGCTTCTTGTAATGGCTGATCAGAATCTGAGTATACAAGATCCCATTCCATGTATCAGGAACACCAGGTAGACACCAATGAGAGCAATCTTGGAATCTTATAGGATCACACCTCTCTTCGTTGGATGCATGTTGTGCTCTATAGACTGCTGGGTGAGCATCTTTTCGGTGGTTTGTTAGCCTTGTGATGTTCAGATAATGGATATGGGTCTTCATCCGCTTCATAACTGACTCAAACATCTCCATCTTTTCCGGGTAATGTAATAAGTACTCTTCATTCTTGAAGGGATCGGTTTCCTTCTCGCATCGTCCACCAGAGTTCCACTCTCCACCCCTGCAAAAGATATAATAACTATTTGTTATTCAGAAGTAAAAACAAATCACACCCACTAACAACAGCTCTATTTTGGTTGGAATTTGATAAAATGAACAAACTGATCACAATTCAGTGATTCCCATACAATCTACAAATGAACAGAAGCTTAACATTAATAATAAAGTAATTAGTTTTCCAACTCTATTTTAAAGTTACAATCACCCAGCTACTAACAACTGTTATACTAGCAGCTATTTGGTGAATTGAAAACAGAAGATTTAATAAACAGAGATTTTAGGAAGGGTTACACTTGATAACCACCTCTTTCTCTCACAAACACATCGTTCATGTCTGTTCTTCTCGTTGTGCTTGATAGGATTCACGTCTACTGTGTAGATCATACAGACAACTGATATCAACAGTTATAAAGAGACAAGAGCTACTGATCCATGAAATGCTTCTCGTCTGTAAATCATCCCAAGAAGGAAACAGATCTTACAAGCATTAAACATGAACAGGAGAGAGCAGCTACAATATTCAACTCCCAATTTGTAAAGTTCACATATAGCCGGCAACCCATCAGTAGTCGGAAATCAATATCATGATAAAAATAAAAGCTATATATGTCATAGATTAAAGACAAACCAAGGATATTAAGCAAGCAATGGGACTAAAATATCCTAGTCAATGAGGCCCCGTACAATGAAAGGGCCAACTGCTTTATCAATGACAGGAAACTATAGAGTAATTTTAATCCTAAACACTAGAATTTGAGAGAATGCAACATTTCAATTCTAACATGATCGCAGATTGAGAAAAATAATATGAAGCATGCCCAAATAGATAGATGTATCCTTCTCTCAAAGAATGCGGTTCTAAGTCAGAAGTTGAGATAGCATGGCGAATGATCAAATGTGGCCATTCACTTAACTCTATTAGAAACTATCAGAAGAGGGTAAAAAGCATAAGCATCACGACTTTTGTACTGATTTCCTCATAGAAAGTTGAATAAATCCAAATTAAAAGGTGGAGATCCAACTTCGATAGATCCTAAAACTACATCTGTCATGGTCTGCATCTTCTTATATTATGCGGAGTACAAAAAGAGCTAAAGAACCATTTTTAAAAAAATCAAATTATTGAAGATCAATTCAAATCTTATATTTAAACAAAAAAATTTAAACCTCATCAATTCTAACTCTAATGATATCTGCTACGGGAATTACTGCACAAAAACAATGTAAACCTCATCAGGCTAGATTTATGAGGTTTAAATTTGAATTTCTATGACAAAAGATGTTGATTGTCGACTGAGAAATGGTCTTATCATCTCCTTTGATCTTTAAAGCAATCAAGCGCACACACAAACAATATACTGAATCTGAGTGCCAATGAGTAACTTTTGCCAATATTCAAAGCACAAAACTAATAGAAGAACCACGAGTCTTACCAAATATTTTCCCGTCACCAATTACACCAGTCCTTGCTTCTGTCATGATTGCTTCTATGACTGTTTCAACCTAAGAATAAAAAACTTTCAGTACATAAATGAGTGACTTTTGTTTAAAATGCAATAACCTGCTCTTTGCTTACAACAATTTCCATCTTAACCTTAGCCACAAACTTGTCCTCTGAAAGTTCCGATCATGTGAAGCATCTTTGTGTAATAACAACACGTTCTTACAGAAACGGACAAAATGCAGAACTACTTTGCACGTTGTCAAAGTAAAGACGATAACATGAATGATTTGTACAAACCAGGGTGCCTCTCTGCCACACCACCTTGTGCTCCAAAACCTCGAACATCAGAAATAGTAACACCATGAATGCTGGCTTTCAGAAGAGCCTACATTAACAGATAAGCCGATCATACGAAGACAGACAACGACAAATTTGATTTTTGAATGTAGCTTCAGTTTCAATAATCTTAATTCAGCCAACTCAATCAGAAATGTCCAACCTTCGTTATTACGTTATATGTCTAATATATCTTCTCTCTAGCCAAAAAGCCCAAAAAACAAATGCAATCACAAAAAAATAGAAAAAGAAGAGAACTAAGAGAGTTCTCTTCTTTCAATATACCAGATAATGAATTTGATAAGAAGAGAACTATCTTAGTTCTCTTCTTTCAATATACTAGATAATGAATTTGATATACATACTATCAATATAAAAATAATGAATTTCATATACATACTGAACATAACCTGGCTCCTCTTTTTTTTCAAGATACCGGATTAATGGCTTTGGATTTTGTGATTAGTTCCACAGTTACCAGTAGCTCAGATTTCTTATCAAAATTACAGAATATAACACCAAGCCGATAGTGGAAGATAACGAATAACAAACCCAAGTAAACAAAATCCGTAAGAGAAGATGTCAGGGGGCCCGGGAGGAAGTTGAACAAAGTAAAAAAAAAGCTAAATAACTCAGATAAGCAGTAATTTTGGCTTAGGCATTTCATCAAACGGCTTAAATTAATCTTCAAATAACATACCTTAACCCTAAATTTCAAGAACGAAACCACAAGTTTCCAAATCTCAACAAACAAACGCCATGATTGAAAATTTCTCAAATTTCACAATAAAGAGGGGAAGGGGAAAATGTTTCATCTTAGCTTTAGATCAAAACCTGTTTGCACGATCTGTCTCCACTTTGTTAGTTAATAATCTCTATTTATTAATTTTAATAAGTTGTTAGTTGCTGATGTACGTATCCAATACTTGGAAATAGGAAGATCTAGGATAGGCGACCAACCTCCTGGAGAAAGCGATGTGCATAGACCAGGTGAGTAAGGATGCAGTTGCTGATGTATGTATCCAATGACTTGGTGCTCCAATTAGATAACCTAATTGCAATACACCAGCAATTTGTTAAGAGAAAAAAAATACTTGAAGTAAGCAAGTAAATAAAATAATGCACAGAGAGTAAATCTTATGGCATCAATCTCTGCGACAAAACACCAAACCCTAACCCTAATAAATAAGGACGAACGATTTTCAAACAATACCTGAAATTCAGTGTTGCGATTTATCAAAATCCCCAAATCTTCATCCGTTTGTCTCTATTCTAGGCTGAATCGGAAATGGAAAGGACAAATTCCGAATAAGAAATTGATTTCATTCAATTAGAACTGGAAAAAAGGGAAAGATGAGAGAAGGCGGCTCACCTTACCTGGAAGATCATCTTCAATGGCGGAAACCATCGGAGCCTCTCGCCATAGTCGCTGAGCCTTCTTCGTCCTTTCCCCTTTACGTTCTCTCTCGACGACCGAGCCTCGCCCTCTCATAACCATCGGAGCTCCTCCCGATGACACCGCTCACGAACCCGGGCGCCGGAAGCGAGATAGCGCGTTCGACTGGTTTGAGAGACTGGAAATCGTTAGAGCATTCATTGATTTGCCATTTCTCCGACGTCCTCCAAGACAACACAAACAGAAATCACTAAAGATAGCTTCTCTCTAGCAGATTTCTCAAAGTATAACAGGAAATGCGTTTTTCACCAAAAGTACAATGCATAGGAGTTTCTCATAGTCTTATTAGAACACCATCAACTCTAATTACAATGACAAAGAGGGCTGGAAAGGAGAGGACCAAACTACTCTAATAATCCTACAGAAACACTGACCATATTCAATCTCTACAACTTACAGGCCAAACTATTGCATATGTTCAGAACTTACACCAGGTGATGTATTACCTTGTGAAGAATTGGTTTTACGGTCCTACATGGACCACAAGTTGATGTTTTATATAACACGCAAAGAAGCTTTGAATCCTCGTGATACAACTTCCGTAATGCATACTGCAGAAGTAAAAAATAGTATCAGTCGAGTTCAATGAAAGCATCTCTACAAAGACAATCGATAAATATCTACAAGGGCGAATTAAGTTAAAAGTTGGGCAGGTGATACCTGTCCCTTGTGCTTGCTATGAGAAATGCCAAAACCTTGCACAACTCTCTCAGAAACTTCCTCCTTAGAGTCTACTTTCTGCGGCTATCAAGAAATTTCAAAGAAAATGGAAGGTGAAGTTTACTTATATGACCTTAAATTAAATATCATGTCGTAGATAATAGACTGGGTACCACATTGATTTGCTTGGTACCAGATGAAATTCAATAATCAAGCTAGAAAGGAACTTAGAAGCTCAAATTTGAGAGGAACAGGTACAAATTCGCAAGAGAATACCGGACCACAGAAAACAGAATTATAACGAAAAAGACATGAGATTCGCAACGCAGTTTCTGCAAACGAAAGAACCTTGAAAATAAACCGCAAATTATGAAAATAATTTGCAACTACAAACATCTAAATAGAAGATCAACAACAAATAAGCAGCAAGGAAAGCAAAATCGAACAGAAATGTAGAAAGCGGATAGCAATGAAGAAGGAAATTGAAATAGATAACCAATTCAGAAACTCGGAAACAACAATCTGAACATGAAACTCCCAATTTCTAATACCCAAAATCAATTTCTAGGGTTAGCTTCTCACCAAACAATCACAAAGGAGGGGAAAATGGACCCAGAGGTGGCTGCCATGGATTACGACGGCAAGAGGAGCGTGCTGTGAAGCCGTAGGCAGCCTAATGGTCGACAAATCAGGGGGTTCTGACTCGGAACCAAGGGTGGCTGCCATGGATGACGACGATAAGAGGAGCGGGTTGTGAAGCAGAGGCAGCCTAATGGCCTCGGCCTCGCCCCCTCATAACCGCCCTTTTTGCTTCCTTCTTCCTTCCCTCAGATTGTGGGAGACAGAGAGAGCAGTTAGAGAAGGAGAGCAATGGAGGGGGAAAAAATCGCTTGTTCAGTTTTCAGAAAGAAAGAGGAAGAGGAGGGCAAAAAAGAAAACAAAGAAAAATTCAGATAAGGCTCCACGTGGATAGCCTGAGAAGGCTAGAAAGGATAGAACTTTAAGTTCTAGGGAGATATCCCATTTCTTCTAACCAATGACCCCTTGCTGTAGTGGTAAAGGAGAGGTACCCCTTGTAAGAGGTCAAGGGTTCAAATCCTATTCTTTACACAATTTGTGTAATTAGTGGGTGCCCAAGACTTCATTGGTTTGGGTGAGCCTGTCAGGTGACTTGCCGCATGGCTTACCGGTTCGCGTCCTTTGCAGGCTAGGGCTCGGACCCGTGTGGGATTAGTCGACAACGTCGGAACCCCCACGTTACAAAAAAAATATCCCATCTCTTCTGATGCGGATCAAGATGGCCTTCTGTGGGTCAAACAATGATCTTGATCCAGGCGAGCTCTCAAGACCGATTCGAGGGCTATTGATGGCAAAGAGTGTCGTCCTCAAGAGGAAGAAGAAGGAGCCACCATGGCTTGAAGAAAATATATTTTTATTTATTTAATTATTATTATTATTAGTTTTTAGGTTCTTTCCATATTTAGTAACTCCTATGTTAGTTGGAGCTATTTATGGAATGTCTTATTTATAGTATTACTTAGTTAGGCTAAATAAGATGGTTAGGAGAGTCTATCCTTAGGCTTTCTTAATTATCATCTTTTTATGATTTATCTAGTTAGGATTTTAGTTATATTATTATATTAGAATTAGGTCAGCCAAGTCTATCCTTTTGTAAAGGATGGCTGGCCACATATTAAGGTTTATAGAGATTAGGATTCTATTTAAACGTTCTTTGGCATTCAATAAAAATCAGATTGGAATTAATATTGAAGAAACCTTTTTGGCTAAAAAGGTTCTTCGATTCCCCAATCCAAAAGCTTTTGCCTTCAAGTTATTGCTCGATCAATCATCCGATACCAAACCCTAAACCCCAAACACAACCCATAAACACAAACACAAATTCCTGCATAATACCGTCGTAAATAAACCCTAGACAATCCGTCGCAGGAGGGAAGAAGACCGTCGCCGCTCTGCCACACCCAGAGCCAGGCGGCGGCCGCCCCACATAGGCAGCGGCCGCTGCCATCCCGCCGCCCCGTCGCTGCCATCCCGCCGCCGCTGGTTGCTGCCCTGCCGCGGCTTACCTTTTCCGTCGCTATTTCTTTTGTCCTTTGGTGTTGGTTGTTTATTCTTACTTGTTTCTGCCGCAATAGTTCAAAGCCTTTATTGTAATTGATTGTAAACATCGAGAATAAAGCAAGGATAATTGCAAGATCGGGACAAACTCAAGTCGTTGTTCTTGATTATGAGCCCACAGGCGAAGGATCGGGAATAGTAACGTATCATCTTCTATAAAAAAAATTCAATTCATGAACACTAAGTTCTTTGATTTGGTCATAACACCCTACAATCAATTTATGCTGACAACGAATCACTATTAATCTTGTTCAAAAGATGATAACTAACTTGGATTTGATTGTGCGATGCCTCATTGATGTACTCATTAGATGATCCTTCAATATCACTCATCTTGTCACTATCGAACTCATCGTATGAGTTTTCATTTGATGACATCTTATGGAATAAGCCTAAAAATTTTGAGAGTAATTGTGGATGAAGAAATTATCTACGACGTCTCATAATATAAGAAAAATTTGCAACGGTTGAATTTTTTATCGTTGCATTATGTAGCCTATCTGGTCAATAGCTCGACGGGCTATAGAATTTTAATGTATGTTCGTCCAATGATGGGACATATTTGTAATATTTTTAAATAGAAAACTTTATTTATCGGGTCCACTTTTTTTTTAAAAAAAATAAAAACATACATATAAAAGGAAAATAAAGTTGTAGGTCAGTCGGGTTAATGTCCCAACTAATTTGATGATGGGCCCAAATTAAATTCTACCCTAATCCACAACATAAGCCGAATTCCCTTTTTTGGTATATAGCTGTAAATTACAAATAAAAAATGAACCTATATATATATGACTTAATTCATGAGAAATAACTTATTCACTTTAACCATTTAACCTGTTTTCACTGATCTTGGTTTAATTGGTCCATCTGAGTGGAGTCGTTTCTTAGGTTCGGATTCGTTTAGTTCCGGATGAAGTTGCAGTCTCGGGCGCCCTATTGTTCGATTTGAGCGTGGCAGTTTTCATGATTTTCGAAGATCCCCATCCAGGTGGGGGAAACGTCGTTGATCCACACTTCTCCAGAAGACGCCTTTTCCGCTGATGGGTTTCTGCCTCTGTCCCCCCGACGTCGAGACGTCGTGTCAGTCTCTCGACTTTTCCATGTTCTCGGCATTCGCTGTCGTCGCCTGGTGTCCTTCGACTTTCTCTCTACTGGTCTTGTTTGCTGAGATCTATTGTATTCGGGTTTTTTCTTGTATTTGCTTTTTTCGGATTGTTTCATGACAGCTAGCCCGTCAGACGATTCTCTCGACCTCTCGATTTTCCAAATTACCGTTGTCGTCTGAGATCTCGAATTATTTTCTTTTAAAAAAAATGTCCCGACAAACCTGCAACATTTTAGTCTCTTTATTTTTACAAAAAAAAAAATGTCTATCGGACATCAGACCCGAGTAACCGACAAATAATTTATTTTGGGTGCCGAAGTAACTTTTATTGGTGCGAATAATAGCCCCCAATGTACAATTACAGTAGTAAAAATAATCAAAATATGAAATCAAATCAAAGGTCTAAGCGATTAGAGAGCATGTCGTTGAGAATTGAGAAATGAGTTAACGACAAAAACAAATTACTTGATCATTTAACCATACTCAAGAGGGGATCTTCGGTGCCATTCGATCGGTGCATCACTAACTTGCTTATATTATAAAACAATACAAAAAAATATAAATTTATATTTAACTTCTATACACTTATATTAATATATTTATAAAATTTTATCGTAAAAAATATATTTTAGAAAAATAAAAAATTATTTTAAAAAATAATCCATATTTTCCTTATCTATAATTTTTTATACATGATTTTATGATAAAATTTTATAGAAGTTAAATACAATTTCATATATTTTTTTTCAATATTGTTTTAGAACGTAAATAATTTAGTGGTGTACCGGCTGGTACACCCTACGGTGTAGACGATCCCCACTCACAATATTTCATACTCTATTCAATTGGTAAAACATACTGTATTATTTATTATTCACGCACATTTTTAATGATGATAAAACTATATAAAATATCTATTTTCTTATAATTTTTTTCAACAATTTTGTACTTATTAATAGTAACTACAAAATTGTTAAAATATTTTTTTTTATAAAAAAATGAATATTTTATATAGTTCTTATCATCTAAAAAAAATACATAAATAGTAAATGACATGTTTTTGTTGAATGGTTAGAGTATCATTTTGATTAAATTTTACACTATTAGAGAACATATATTATACTCCGTATCTATGGAAATGTGGAGATGCTTAATTATTAGTAAGAGGGTAATCCTTTAGATGAACTATACAATACTTATACACATGTAGAGTGGTTAACTCAATTAAACTGGACTAGAAAAAAAAAAGCAAATTATTATACTCCTATTTATTATTCTATTTTTAAAAATTTATCAAAATTATAATATTGTCAAAATAATGTTGTAATTTTTCATAAAGCTTAAAAAATAGATATTGAAATAGCACCTTTTATATAAAATGACATTTTTTAATTAATAAAAACTAAATTCATACAATTGGTAAAGCAAATACCAAAATATATAAAATGTCTTTGTATAGTCATAATGATATCTTTCAATTACGGAAAAATTAGGCGCATTCCATTAGAAAAAGTCTGCAGCCAGCACACACGTATCTAGGTTGCATTAAAAAAAACAGTCTTTATTAACTAGACGAGTTAATAAATAAGTGTGAAATCAACGAACCTACACACATTCTGGATGCGTGTGAAGATCCATGAACTAGTCTTCATAAGTGAAGATGGATGCATGTTGACCCCATTTATTAGCTCGGTTTTGTAATGTTTATAATTCTTTTTTTTTCCCACACAAACCTTCACATGCATTCAGAATGCACGTGGCCTAGGAGAGCCATTTCTACGCACGTTATGGATGCATCTTGAGTGCACAACTTGTAATTTTTGTTCAATCATAGTATTAGCAAGTTAAATTCCCACAGTTGTACTTGGGAATAAAGTTTGCAAATTTTATACACAAAATTTATTTATCACAATAAAATTTTCCTATTTAACACTGTCTCAAACGAATAAAGAACTAAGAACTTGTTTGATATAGATATATAGATATAAGATATGGATATAGAAGGCTCAATATCTATATTCCTTGTTTGGTATATTAGTATATGGATATCAATTTGATATCCATATATACTGATTTTAGGGTTATTTTTATGTTTTGAATATCTCTTCAATTTGTGGTAGATTAGAGGACACTTCAACGCTCTTTTTCCTTGTCCAACTAGTGACCTCCTACTCTCCTTTCTTCTTCTCCCTCCTTCAACTTTTGGGTTTGAATTTTGCAGGTTAGGGATGCGGGTGGTAGGTTGTAAGGTCTGATTTGGAAGGGTCTATGGGCTGATTTGTTGAAGGTTTGTAAGGCCTGAGATTTGGGGTAGATTTCGATACTTTTGGGTCTGAATATTGTCTTTCGGCACTTATAGTCTGAGATTCTATATTGATTTTAAAGGGTTGATTTGTTAAAGGTTTGCTCGTTGATTCTTTTTGTGCTTTTAAGCTGAATATTGTCTTTATTGTTTCATAATAAAAGTTACAAATTATAGGGGTCCAGCTCACATGACTATTATCGATCAATATCGATATACTCCCTGCTCGTTGATTTTTGAAATTTTATTGTTGCTGAATATTGTCTTTATAGTTTATATGTTGATTGGGCTGAATATTTGCAACATATATTCTCAATATTGTTGTTGAATATTAGTTTACAAACACTTGGATATTTACAACATACTTTGTGGTATCACAAACACTTGGATATTTACAACATACTTTGTGGTATTTGAAACATTGTGCTTACTAGTAACATTATCTCAATATTGTCGGATTTTTCGTTTCTTTCTATTACAAATTTCTCTTTTCTAAAAATCTGATATCTATATACAATTTCCGAACAGCAGATATAAGATATAAGATATTAATCTTATGCCCATATCCAATACCCATATCTTGATATTTATAAAATCTGATATCAGCCCATAGACGCTTTCCAAACGGGCCCTAAATATATACACAACAAGAAAATTTAAAACACCATATTGTTTCCAAAAGATTTTTCGTATAATCTTATCTCTCTCCTATTATATGTAACGGCCCGGATATAAATATCCGGGTTACGTTTTGAAGGTATCCGTTCGGATCTTGCAATTCAGGTACGAGTCGAGGTTTCAAACTCTTAAAGATCAGTGTTTTAAAGTGGGGATTTCGAACCACAAGGCAATTGAAGGGCCGTTGGGTACCCTTAACCTGTCCTAAAGACTAAGTCGCGGAAATTCATTTGAACGAAAATGCGAAAGCGGAATTAAAGTACAACTTGCCACGGCAAGGCCGGTTCAAAACCAAATCCATAAAACATAGATTCAAGAAAGCCTTTACCCAAGTTAGCGGGTTAGTCCGGTTCTTCGCATTCGCCCAGGAGGACTTCCCACGTCATGGAAACATGGAGCAAGCATACCTAAAAACGATTTGTTCGAGCGGGGTCAGACCGAGACCCCCCAACGCACTCTATCCCACAAGCAAACATACACATACGTTATATCTATAATAAAGATGCTCTATGCAGTACGAAAATTTAAATCACGCAAGCATGCTGGCAGTTTATATAATATGCGGAAAAACTATAAAGGCGCCTAAAGAAGGCCAAGTGGCATATCCCTCTCCTACTCTGCCCCCTATTTCATGAGCGGACCTGGCCAGTACGGTACCCATTCCATCATACATGTGTGCACATCTATAAAGACTGAATATATTTATATTATTATGCTATATATTATATTATTATTATTAAATTCAATTTGCAAGTGGAATAAAAACCCGTCCTCGAGCACCAAGTTTCGATTTTAAAATCCTTCTGGCATCATTTTAGAATTTTGATTCTTTTGACGAAATTTGATTCCGCTTTCGAGTTGCGAGTCTTGATAAATTATTTTCGTTCTGATTATCTGGAAATTTAATTGAAAGTTCAATTTAAAGTTGATTTAGTCGGGATTTGATAGAGTCGGGATTAGCGGGTTTCGAATTTGAATGTCGGGTATATTCCCCTTGCATTTTATATTGGGACCACATATATATTCAATTCTTTCCTTTTTCTTTCTTTCTTTTTTTT
Organism: Persicaria maculosa; assembly: GCA_963922045.1. Classification (NCBI taxonomy): domain Eukaryota; kingdom Viridiplantae; phylum Streptophyta; class Magnoliopsida; order Caryophyllales; family Polygonaceae; genus Persicaria; species Persicaria maculosa. The sequence continues at coordinate 22,363,545 of OY998264.1, read as the reverse complement.
TTCTTCTCTCTCTCTCTCCCTCTCTCGCTGCTCACTCCAGCTCACCTCCCACACACAATTTCAGAAATTGGTTTCTGCCTCACAAATTTGCAATTCACCTCAGTAGTATTTGTCCTATTCTCTAACAACCCAGTGTACCCACACCCTCCTCACTCTCTCTTCCATTTCACCCTCCTACAGACCCACAGAAAACCTCAGAGGAGCCTCCCCTCTTCCTCCCTTTTGGCTCTGCAGAAAACCAACCCCCATTCTCCCCCATTCTTCAATTACAAACCCAAAAACACAACTTCACCCTTATCCCTCCCCTCATCCCCTTTGGTTTTGCTGAGAGCTTTGAGCTCCAAGGCCCTCCACTTTGCCCAGCCTCCATCACCATCACCACCACTGCACCACCACCTCATCACCTTAGCTCCACCTCCCCAGCTTCTCATCGTCGCCCCATGCTCCTCTGCTCCCTCCCTCTTCGTTGAAGCCAAGCACCCCGTCGTCTCCTCTATTTTGCCGAGGGCAAGGCACCAGCTCCTCCTTGGCTTCCCTCCTTCCACCTCGAGCCAGCGGCAACAGCTTCCTCCAACGTCGACGAGCCCAACAGCTGCACAGACGAGCCCGAGCAATACCTTGTCTTCTTTCCACCCCTGTTTCGTGAATCGGATTCGGTAAGGGCTTGAATTCTCCTTCCTTCCTCTTCCTTTCACTTCCAAGCAAAACAAAGATCCATCCTTTTGACCTCATATCTCCGATCCAGGCCAAGAAGCTGCAGCTTGAGCCTCTGGCGAGGCCATCGACTTCGGCGAGCATCGAGACCCCCGACTTCACTCGGTGAGCCCTCATCTTCCCACTCTTTTCCGTTGCCGTGTTTGATCTTTTCTGTCTGGGTAGGGGTCGGGAAGTAGGTTGGTTAGCTGGGAGTGGGAACACCTGGGACGAGAAGGAGCCACCGGCGAGCCCCTCTTCTTCTTCCTCCGTCGTCTGTGGCCGAGCTCTGTCTGAGCTTGAGGGAGGCAACCCCTTCCTTCTTCTCTTCTTGGGATGGGCTTTGACTATTGATTTTGGGTTGTAAATTGAAAAGGGCGGGCCTTTTCCTTTCTTTCTGATGGATCCGGGTCTCCTTCCTTTCTTTCCCTTTGGGCTCGGGTTGGGGCTTAAATTCGGGTTAAGGGATTGGGCTGCTGGGTTTTTGGGTTGGGATGTTAATTGTTACATAGATGTTTTGATTATATGGTGTGTTGTATATTTAATTATTTCTAGTTGTTATTGCTATTACTATTATTATATGTTATCTCTGATTTTGGGATTAATATATATATTTTCTGAAATTATTTTATATTATAAAAGTGTTTAAAAGTGGTATTATTTGATATATATGTATATTATTATGATATTATGTGGTGTTTTAATAAATGTTTTAGAAATGATAAAGTAATTTAGTGTTGTTGTTTTATAAATGTGGATTATTAAAATGGATTGATTTTGGTAATTTATTATATTTAAATATTAGTTGGACTGTGTCATTAGATGTTGTTTAAAAATGGAGTTTTAAAGTAATATTTGAGAAGTGTTATTATATAATGATTTATAAGGTGATTTAAAGACGAGGATTTTAAAGAGATAAAATGTCGGAATTATTTTAAGTAGTATACTTTTGCAAGTTGATTGAAGAGCTAATGTTTTGTAAATAAGGTTTGAGAAGATGGATTTATTTTGAAATTAAAATGCCGAAATTATTTCTATAATGTGATTTTGAGAGATTGGTTTTAAGGTTTAAATGTTTAATGTCGGAATTTGGGCAAGTATGATTTGAGGAATTATTTTGAATATGAGTTGACTTAATTTGGGATTTAAGAGTTTGGAAAATATGGTTGGTCTGATTTTATCAATGGGTTGATTGGAAGAATGATTTTGTTCGATTTGATCGTATCGGAAAGGTTTTGGAAAACGGTTTTACTATCGGTTGGTTTTGAGGATGTTCAGAACTTGGGTTTCGTGTGTATGAATGTTGGTCCGGTAGCTTATGGAAATGGCTTGATGATAGGTTTGTATTGCTTTTGGATTGCTTTGGACTTGCATTTGGGCCCTTGCTTGTGTTATCTTGCTGTTCTGCATCTTCAGGTAAGTATCCTACGGGACTTACTCAGTAACCTGGACCTCCTGCCTGATGTGTCACGTGATGTGTAGTTTTGTTGCATATTAAAGCATGCCATGTAGTATCATGCTAGGATTGCATTGAACTGAGCATGTGGTTACTATGCGTGTTTGAATACAGAACGACCGTTATCTGTGATAGTCCTAGAGTCTTTGCTAGGGTCATAGGGTAGCCCAGCCCCATTGGGTCGCCCTGAGTCTATCGAGTCGATATGAGCATGATATGATAGCCCAGCGCCATCGGGCAAGCGATGAGATGATATGATATGATATGATGATGTCGTGGTTTGTGCACCACCACGAGGAAATTGCTATGCTATAGCACCGAACTGGCCAGTCTCTGCACTAACGGGAAGGGGTGCAGAGGTAGGAGAGGGATATGCCACTTGGCATTGTCTTGGGCCCTTTACAGTTTTTCCGCATATTATAACTGTCAAAGCATGCTTATGTGATTTAAATCTTGTACTGCATTAGTCATCCTTTATTTAGGTATAGGCATGTTATGTGGCCTCAGCGTGGTCAGAGGACGCGCAGGCGATTACCGGGCCTGACTTCATGGATAGTGTTAGGTACCGCTCTTGTTTGCTCCTTGCTTCTGTGACGGGGAATCTCTTGGCGAACCGAAGAACCTGGCTAATATTCTAACTTGATAAAATGGCAATCACCCACTATGTTTTGGTTTTGACCCGGCTCCGCGGTGGCAAGTTGTACTTTAATTCCGCTTTCGCATTTTCGTTCAAACAAATTTCCGCGACTTCGATTCAACTTGGGGTTCGAAATCCCCACTTTAAATACTGACCTTTAGAGGTTTGAAATCTCGACCCGTACCTGAATTGCAACATCCGAACGAAGGTATCCAACCTTCGAAACGTAACCCGAGTATTTATATCCGGGCCGTTACAACATCATCATATCATATCATCATCATATCATGCTCATCATCATATCATATCATCATCATATCATGCTCATGCCCGGTGGTGCTGGGCTGTCTCATCATCATGCTCATATATCGACACTACTAACTCATGGCAAACCCGATGTGGCTGGGCTACCCTATGACCCAGCAAAGACTCTAGGACTCACAGATAATGACCATTTTGTTTTCAAACACACAGATAAACCGAATGCTCATTCACAAGTGCAATCCTAGCATGATATTACATGGCATGCTTTAAATGCATATGAAGCACCTAGTATGTCATATGATCACAAGCAAGAGATTTCTCTTTCGAATCTGAGTAAGCTCATAAAGGAACTTACCTGGAGGAGCGCATAATCCAAGCAATAAACACCAACAACAAGCAAATCCAGGCAAGTAAGAGATTCATCTAGAAGGAATTAAGTAAAATATGTATAAGTCTATGTCTAAACCACACAAGATGCCCCTAACTCATCTTGTCATTCATCGTATACCATATCACATCTCATCTCATATCAATATCTCGTCGCATAACATCAGCATAACTCATCAGATATCATTTCAACCCATTATTATACCATATATCGACCATTAAGAAATCATGCATCATTGTCTCATATATAAGTCATATACATCCTCTAAGTCATATTCATACTCTAATCATTATATCATACTTTCATTTTTAGCATATATTCATAATCATGCTTATCAACCCATATAATATAACATCATGCTTTAATATAATACATCATAGTCTCACATCATAATTCACATACGACACATCATTATAAACTCATATTTAATGACATATATCAACATTTCGTCTCATAATTCACATCATAACATGCTCATCAGATCAATATCTCATCATAGATAATATATCATATCATAGCAATATTGACATATTATAATTTATATTCACACAAGTCATCAAGTCATTCATCAAGCTATGCAAAGTAAGTCATTTTCCCAAGTTTTCCAAAACTCTTTTAATATCAAGTTAAATCGAATAATCCTTCAAAACACTCCCCAAATTATACTTGACCCAAAATCCATTTATAAGACATAACCTTTTAATCAACTTGTTATCTCATTTTATTAAAATAAATTCGACAAAATGAGGATATTTCCAAAAATCTTCTTTTTAATTTTATTTAAACCAATTTCCAACCTTTAAAGACATTTCAAATTTCAAGTCCAATTAATATATTTTGAAATCCCAACCATAATATAATATTATTGAAATAATCCTGACATGATTCTTTTTCTCCCAATCCATCATTCTAAAGTTTTTGTAAAGACCGAGTATATTTATATATTATGATTATTTTAATTAAATAAATTATTATTAAATTCAATTTGTAAAAGTGGAATAAAACCCGTCCTCGAGCGTAAGTTTTGGATTTTAAGTTATTCCGGCATCATTTAAATTTCGGATTTTGACGGGATTCGATTTTCGCTTTCAAGATCGAGTATTAATAAAGATTAATTTAAGCTCCGAGTTTGATTGAAATTTATTTGATTCTGTTATCTTGTGATTGAATTGAAACTTGATTAAATTTGATTTAGTCGGGATTCGATCGGGCGAGCCGGTTTCGAGTCTTTTCCGCTAATTTGAATTCTTTCGTGGACCCAACTCTTTTATTTTCTTTCCCTTTTCTTTTATCTATCTCTCTCTCTCTCTCTCCCCCCCTGCGGTCCCCCCCCCCTCCCGTCCTCACACTCTGCACTCCACACCAGCTCCCTCCTTTTGTCTTCTTCTTTCAACATAGCAGCCTCTGCCCTCCTGGCCCTCACACCTCCTGCATTCCTCACAGCAGCCCTCTCCTCCCTTCTCTTCCTCTCCTTCCGTCTTCTATTGCACACACACCAGCCAACCACCAAGAACACCACACCACCTCTCCTCCACCCCGTCGTCGCCCCATTGGAAGCCTCTTCGCTCCCCTTCCCTCCTCCCCTTTCTCCCTCTCTGCTGAGTCGAGCAGCACCTCTACGCCACCTCATCACAAGGGCCGACGTCCCAAGACGAACCCGGAGCAGCCAAGAGCACCCACGGCGGCCACCGGAGCCCCAAGCGCAGCCCCTGTTTCCGTTCCGATTGGTAAGCCTCAATCCGCCCTTTTTCCGACTTGAACCCGAGGGAAAGATCCTCTTTTAATCCCTCCTCACTCATCCTAGGCCCAATTTGACACCCCTCCCTCGCCGACGCAGCCGGAGCCGCCGTATCGAGCCCCGGAGTCGCCCTCGGAGTCGCCACTGTAAGTCACCTTTTCTCCCTCCTCTTCTCGCGTCGTTTCCTTCATTGTGGTCGGGCTTAGGTCGGAATCTAGGGTCGATCAGATTGGGGGTGGTTGGGTTGAGAACGGAGCTCCGCCGGCCAGTTCTTCTTCTTCTTCTTCTCCCTTCGCGCTGCTTTGTTCTGAAGGTTGAAGATGGGTTCAGCCGACCGGGTTCCCCTATTCCATTTTCTTATTTCACTTGGTCTGGTTCTTTTTTTTAAGCAGCTAATGGGATGGGTTGGGAGTGTGTGGATCCGGGTATGGGCATCCGGGTATGGACTGGATTTGGGTCGGGTTCTTCTTTCCTTCTGGGCTAGGTTCGAGTGGGCTGTGGGCTGATTGTTTTGGGCTCGGGTTGGGTTGTTTCCTTTGGGTTATTTAAGAGATGGTTATGTGTTTTATATATTGTGTTATATATATGGCTAAATATGTTATATGTTATGTTATATATATATGTTATATGTTTTATTATTTCTGATTTTAGGAAAATGAATTTATATATTTATATGTTCTGAAATTATTAATATTTATATCTAATAAGGTTTTAAAAGTGATATTTATTGTTATGGAGTTATATATATATTTTTGGATTGTTTTGAGATTATATGGATAGTAAGTGTAAATTATTTGAATATTATTATTATTTTGGGATTTGGTTATAATTATAAATTCTGGAAATTAATCATCTTATATTGTTTATTGTTTTAAAATAATATTAATTGGATTATTTAATTGATGCATTTTATGAGGATCTAAACATGTGAGTTAGGAATTTTAAAGTGAATTGTTGGTTTTGATTTATAAATATGAGGTATGAACATAGGATTATTTTGATGATTTAATGTTGGAATTTATATAATGTTTTGAAATAAGAAACATGCAGGAATGATTTCTATAATGTGATTTTGAGAGACTAGTTTTAAGGCTTAAATGTTTAATGTCGGAATTTGGCCAAGTATGATTTGAGAAATTATTTTGAACATGAGTTGACTTAAATTGGGATTTATGAGTTGAAAATATGGTTGGTATGATTTTATCAAGGGGTTTGATTGAAAGAATGATTTTGGTCGATTTGATCGTATCGGAAATATTTTGGAAAACGGTTTTACTATCGGTCGGTTTTGAGAATGTTGAGAACGTGGGTTTCGTGCGTGTGAATGTTGATCCGGTAGCTTATGGAAATGGCTTGATGATAGGTGTGTATTGCTTTTGGATTGCTTTGGACTTGCATTTGGGCCCTTACTTGTGTTATCTTGCTGTTCTGCATCTTCAGGTAAGTATCCTACGGGACTTACTCAGTAACCTGGACCTCCTGCCTGATGTGTCATGTAATGTGTAGTTTTGTTGCATATTAAGCATGCCATGTAGTATCATGCTAGGATTGCATTGAACTGAGCATGTGGTTACTATGTGTGTTTGAATACAGAACGGTCGTTATCTGTGATAGTCCTAGAGTCTTTGCTAGGGTCATAGGGTAGCCCCGCCCCATCGGGTGCCCTTAGTCTATCGAGTCGATATGAGCATGATATGATAGCCCAACACTATCGGGCAAGAGATGAGATGAGATGATATGATATGATTAGCCCAGCACCATCGGGCATGAGCATGATTTATGATATGATGATGAGATATGATATGATGATGAGATATGATATGATATGATGATACCGTGGTGAAGTGCACCACCACGAGGAAATGGCTATGCTATAGCACCGAACTGGCCAGTCTCTGTACTAACGGGAAGGGGTGCAGAGGTAGAAGAGGGATATGCCACTTGGCATTGTCTTGGGCCCTTTACAGTTCTTTTCCGTATATTATATATATATATATATATACTAGGGGCATGATAGTGTGATTTAAATCTTGTACCGCATTAGTCATCTTTTATTTAGGCATAGTCATGTTATGTGGCCTCAGCGCGGTCAGAGGACTCGCAGGCGATCACCAGGCCTGACTTCATGGATAGTGTTAGGTACCGCTCTTGTTGCTCCATGCTTCTGTGACGCGGAGATCTTTTGGCGAATTGAAGAATCCGGCACTTATTCTAGTTTGATAAAATGACAATCACCCAATATGTTTTGGTTTGACCCGGCTCTGCCATGGCACCTGTATCTAAACTTTGCTTCCGCTTTACTTTCATTTGAATTGAATTTCCGCGACTTGATTGCTTGGGATTCGAAATCCCCACTTTGAATATTGATCTTTAGAGGTTTGAAACCTCGACCTGTACCTGAATTACAACATCCGAACGAAGGTATCCGACCTTCGAAACGTATCCCGGATATTTATATCTGGGCCGTTACAAAGTTGGTATCAGAGCCAGGTTGTGCAATTCGGGTACGCAAGGGTCGGGTGTATGTTTGGAAAACCGCCCATGAATTTCAAAAGATTTGGAAGCGTTTTAAAGGGGCAAAATGAACTTAATATGCCTAACTCAATCGGACTAAATATGAACTTGGCTTATGATAAAAGAGGAGAACCAACTAATAAGGGATCGAGTGGGTAGAAAAGGCGCTAGACCATCCCTATTGGATGTAGTCGGAAATGGGTAGGCGAAATATTAGCTTGTTCTTTACAGATGGGTTGGGAAGACTCCAAGGAGATCATTGTAATTGTCATTAACTGATTCTATGATTGAGTGCTTGATATGCTAAAGATTTGATTGTTATGTTTTAACTATTGAATGAATATTGAACGATCTGTGCAAACGGGATAGCGGGAGTACCCTTCTTCTTCTTAGATGGTCAAGCCAACTTGTGTGAAACAACCCCTCCCACTATGATAATCCTTGACGGTTCTATCGAGTCGTTCTCTCGAATGTCAGTGTCTTCCACGGGGAATTGGGTCAGTAAACACATTGTATTGGGAATCATGATTGAATATGAGGGTGCTCCGAGAGAGTATTGGAAGACGGTCCTTGATGTAATTCCGAGTTAGAGAGTGAGATATTTACGGGGCTGTCCTTATCAATTCTTATGACGATCCATCAGTGTCCTCTTGTCACGAAAAGTCGTATCCGAGTCCCACGGGGAAGATGAATGATGAGTCGGTTAGGAAGAGTCAGTGGTTGCCCTTATGGATCTCTATCGGGTTATCTTGATTGCTCTGTCCATGATTGTGTATTACTATGTGGTACTACTCCTTGATCTACAGATTGATCCCTAGTGTGAAATTGTGCTTATGTGCTTTAATGTTCATAATGACTATTGTATGGGTTCGAGCTACATTTATTATGTCCATATCATCCCAACCTGAACTATTTAGTATATTGCATTGTCATACTAGGGCACGAATGTATATGTCATATGCTAGGATGTCGTCTAATTGATGTCCTTCCTGTGAATAGGTTCATGATAGTGTGATAGTTCGGTTCTAGTATCATGATAGAGTGAGTCCCTTACTTGATGGATACATGTTATAATTTCATGTCGACATGCCTTGTACGCTACGTAATCCTCAGTACCTGTTATGATGATGATCCTTAATGTAAATTCGTGGTTGTATGACACCTTGTATCCATGCTGGTCATATTGCTTAAGTCTCGTGTTGTGTCTTGCCCTCTATCATGATTGTATGTTGTTATAGCCTGTTTACTTGGCATATTGATCGTATGATTGATCGAAAACATGAACCACATGATATGAGTCTATATGATTGTTGCTTCTTCTGAATTAGGTCCATGATAGTGTGATCGACACTACTTTATATGAATGCCTCATAAGATGTGCTCTTTAACATGTTAGCCGATGATGCCTCGATGCTTATCATTCATCTTGTGACAAGAATCTATAGCATGCCCACCCATTTTGTATTCCTCAGATTAACTATTGTTGATGATTTTGCAAATGAGTATTGTTATGTGTTAATTGTGCTAAGGTGAGAATATGTTAGTGTAAGTGAGTCTTGACAAATACATGTTTTATCCCAGTATACATTAACTTGGAACTCATGTCCCCATATTTTGGTCGTGTTGCCATTACTTCGACTTGCACTATACCTCGCTACACTTCCTCTCCTGTTTCTGTATTATTGGAATGTGATTGAATTGAAGTCTTGCTTAGTGCCGAGTAATCGATCAAGTGCCTGTATGTACCACATGTTATATTGAGCCATCAGTAACGTGTAGGATCCTTGGATATGACTTACGCACATTTATGCCTTGCCTACCTTATGGTTGATTCTCTCTTGAGCTAGGTACCTGATAGTGTGGTTCTTTCCTCTTTCTGTTCTCTTAACATGTTTCACTCGTTCTGATTAGCTTAATGTTGAATTCGATGATTGACTAGCTTTCCGTGATGGTTAAACCTAGCATGCTTACATGGTTAAAATGTCTATTACTCTATGATGGTTTCTCGTGTTTACATGAACCTATGACTTGACACCTCGCTTGATCACACATCACTCTATATCCTAATTTTTGCATATACATGACGCATGAATATCGGAATGAACCTAGTTGAATTACTTTAATTGTACTCATGTTCGATGTGTGCTATTAGTATCCTGTAAGATTTATGATTTCCAAAATGACCCGCTAAATGATCACGTGTTGTGCTTGTTCTATGATATGATAACTATTGTACCGTAGGTGTACCCTATGATGGTTCGTTCTTAGCATGTTTATAATCTCGCACCCATGATGTCCTTCTTGTTACTTTTGAAAATGCCTCATGTTTCGTGAATATTATGTTGAACTCCTCTTAATGACTCTTGACTATGCTTGTATCACCTCATGTATCACTAGTATCATGTAGGACCTATGCTCTCTAAATGTATCTCGTCATATGATTACGTGCCATGCTTGATCTAATATATGATCATTGTGTCAGATGAGATAGTTACTAGGTTGCCCTTCATATGATCTCGTATGATGCATACACCAAACTCGTGCATTGTTCATATATGTGATAATTACTATGCTGCTCTTATGTGTTCTCGTACGACGCATCACCTGTTTGTTACGACATCCCTTGCCATGATATATTTGGACTCATTTGTTGATGTGTACACCATGCTTTTACATTGTTCATATGCATGATGCTCGTCATCTTCACTAAATTCCGCATGACTTCGAATTATATATGATCATTGTTGGTTCCGCCTATCTTGCTTGAAGTTACTAGGCATATCTGTTTCCATGGAATACTAGAATGTTAGCTTGTTTCACATACATCAGCGTAGGACTTGATTGTGTCTTTGATATGAATACGAATGTTACCCCGAGGTAGGTACATGTTAGTGTGGATTGATGTGATTGATATGCTCTATAATGAATTCGTGCATGTTTGTCACAATTGTAACCTAATAGACTTTCTTAAGGGCATCGTTACTATTCCCGAGTCGGAGTCTTGTCTCTAGTCATGTCGTCTTTAGCATTGGTCTATTCCGTCTCCAAAAGAAACATTGGGTCGTCCGCCCTTGTCACTCCCCTATCTCCGCTAACTTGAACTCCTACGCGTTACATTGGATGAGCGGCCGCATGGAAAAAGGGATCGGGAAGTCGAATAGCGATAGAGCAGCGCAGCGGAAGCGTGGGCCCATAACCCACGGGCCTCAGGATCGATAATGTCGACGGAACAAGCTCGCTTCGAGGATTACGATTGTTGAGTACGATATGACTTGCAGGTGGGAGCGCCCTCCATTCGAATTGCTAACCCTTTCTGAACTTGGTGATGGTGATTTTGCACTGACTTGATGTGGGAAATTGCGTGTTGATGTGATGACTTGGTAATGATTGTTGCCTGATTAACCGTTGTCTATGATGATATATATGATTCGATGCCTTACAATCCTAATGTGCTATGATGACTTGATGTGATGCTACTCTGAGATGCCAAACATGATCTAAATTCCTTGCCTATGAGTATGAACTGCAATTGCTGAAGACCTAAACTGTTTACTTGATAAGGTTATGATGAAAGTTGCTAGCTTGGATTGACCATATTCATATATGATGTTTTGCAATACTTGTTGAGCATGATGGTAAATTGAGACTTGTTTTACAGTTGCAATGCCTAATGATGAACTAATGATGCTATCGATATAAATGCTAGTTGATATGATGTAGTCATTCTGTGTAATAATGTCCATGATTGCTTCTTCTTGAAACATGTGAGTGAGGTCCCTTGGTAGAATGGTTAGAGAGCGGTTAAGGAAATTGAGTGATTGGTATGATGTGAGGGCCTTCTTGATTATGTGATTTATTAATATGTACTGGCATGATGTTAGATAGCAACCATGATAAACCTGTAGGGCGTGATATTACATGTTGATATGCAATACTGAGTTAAAATTGGTAGTGACAACTATGAACATGATATAATGATCCATTGCCATATGAGAAGTGGTTGATGATGTTATGAGTCGATGAGTTGATTTTTTTTATGTGCATATTGAGTTGAGGATGATGATAAAATGATTCTGGAAACTAGGAAGAGAATATGGGATTAGCCCTTAGAGATGGATGACTCCACCTCCTACCTTCTGAATTTGATTGATTGGTTGCGAGAAGCTGATTTGGTTTCTGGGAGACTTTGACGAAATCTTGGTTTGAAAGGATTTGACTTGTTTTGGTGTAAAGCTGCTTAATTAAACGTTGAATTTGAAGATTTTGAGTGGTTTTGAAAATGGCCAACTTGGGGTTTTAAAGAAGTTGAGAGTTTCAATGAATTGGATGACAATCTTTCCATTTACAACACGCTTTGAGGTTTTACGAACTGGATTTACATTATGACGTCTCACGAAGTGGATACAAGCATTTTATAGGGGCGCTTATAGATTGCTTGCTAAGACCTAGTCGGGACGCTATAATGCTTTTAGAGTTGTGACACTTTCGAAAGGTCGAAGCGAGGATGTGATAAGGGCGCTTATTACACACTTGACAAGACCAATTGGAGATGTCGCGACCGTGACTAGGATGTTGTGAGAATCCCGGAAGACGCAACCGAGAGGATTACAAGATCCTTGGACATGGTCCTCGGGCTCACCAATTTCAAACTCCTTCCCATTGCTTTAAAATGCTTTTAGTCTCGGGGACGAGACTTGTTTTTAGAGGTGGATAAATGTAAAGACCGAGTATATTTATATATTATGATTATTTTAATTAAATAAATTATTATTAAATTCAATTTGTAAAAGTGGAATAAAACCCGTCCTCGAGCGTAAGTTTGGATTTTAAGTTATTCCTGCATCATTTGAATTTCGGATTTTGACGGGATTCGATTTTCGCTTTCAAGATCGAGTATTAATAAAGATTAATTTAAGCTCCGAGTTTGATTGAAATTTATTTGATTCCGTTATCTTGTGATTGAATTGAAACTTGATTAAATTTGATTTAGTCAGGATTCGATCGGGCGAGCCGGTTTCGAGTCTTTTCCGCTAATTTGAATTCTTTCGTGGACCCAACTCTTTTATTTTCTTTCCTTTTTATTTTATCTCTCTCTCTCTCTCCCCCCCCCCTGCGTTCCCCCCCCCCCCCCCCCCCCGTCCTCACACTCTGCACTCCACACCAGCTCCCTCCTTTTGTCTTCTTCTTTCAACATAGCAGCCTCTGCTCTCCTGGCCCTCACACCTCCTGCATTCCTCAAAGCAGCCCTCTCCTCCCTTCTCTTCCTCTCCTTCCGTCTTCTATTGCACACACACCATCCAGCCACCAAGAACACCACACCACCTCTCCTCCACCCCGTCGTCGCCCCATTGGAAGCCTCTTTGCTCCCCTTCCCTCCTCCCCTTTCTCCCTCTCTGCTGAGTCGAGCAGCACCGCCACGCCACCTCATCACAAGGGCCGACGTCCCAAGACAAACCCGGAGCAGCCAAGAGCACCCACGGCGGCCACCGGAGCCCCAAGCGCAGCCCCTGTTTCCGTTCCGATTGGTAAGCCTCAATCGGCCCTTTTTCCGACTTGAACCCAAGGGAAAGATCCTCTTTTAATCCCTCCTCACTCATCCTAGGCCCAATTTGACACCCCTCCCTCGCTGACGCAGCCGGAGCCACCGTATCGAGCCCCGGAGTCACCCTCACAGTCGCCATTGTAAGTCACCTTTTCTCCCTCCTCTTCTCGTGTCGTTTCCTTCATTGTGGTCGGGCTTAGGTCGGAATCTAGGGTCGATCAGATTGGGGGTGGTTGGGTTGAGAACGGAGCTCCGCCGGCCAGTTCTTCTTCTTCTTCTTCTCCCTTCACGCTGCTCTGTTCTGAAGGTTGAAGATGGGTTCAGCCGACCGGGTTCCCCTATTCCCTTTTCTTATTTCACTTGGTCTGGTTCTTTTTTTAAGCAGCTAATGGGATGGTTTGGAAGTGTGTGGATCCGGGTATGGGCATCCGGGTATGGACTGGATTTGGGTCGGGTTCTTCTTTCCTTCTGGGCTGCGTTCGAGTGGGCTGTGGGCTGATTGTTTTGGGCTCGAGTTGGGTTGTTTCCTTTGGGCTATTTAAGAGATGGTTATGTGTTTTATATATTGTGTTATATATATGGCTAAATATGTTATGTTATATATATATGTTATATGATTTATTATTTCTGATTTTAGGAAAATGAATTTATATATTTATATGTTCTGAAATTATTAATATTTATATCTAATAAGGTTTTAAAAGTGATATTTATTATTATGGAGTTATATATATATTTTTGGATTGTTTTGAGATTATATGGATAGTAAGTGTAAATTATTTGAATATTATTATTATTTTGGGATTTGGTTATAATTATAAATTCTGGAAATTAATCATCTTATATTGTTTATTGTTTTAAAATAATATTAATTGGATTATTTAATTAATGCATTTTATGAGGATCTAAACATGTGAGTTAGGAATTTTAAAGTGAATTGTTGGTTTTGATTTATAAATATGAGGTATGAACATATGATTATTTTGATGATTTAATGTTGGAATTTATATAATGTTTTGAAATAAGAAACATGCCGGAATGATTTCTATAATATGATTTTGAGAGACTAATTTTAAGGCTTAAATGTTTAATGTCGGAATTTGGCCAAGTATGATTTGAGAAATTATTTTGAACATGAGTTGACTTAAATTGGGATTTATGAGTTGAAAATATGGTTGGTATGATTTTATCAAGGGGTTTGATTGAAAGAATGATTTTGGTCGATTTGATCGTATCGGAAAGATTTTGGAAAACGGTTTTACTATCGGTCGGTTTTGAGAATGTTGAGAACGTGGGTTTCGTGCGTGTGAATGTTGATCCGGTAGCTTATGGAAATGGCTTGATGATAGGTTTGTATTGCTTTTGGATTGCTTTGGACTTGCATTTGGGCCCTTACTTGTGTTATCTTGCTGTTCTGCATCTTCAGGTAAGTATCCTACGGGACTTACTCAGTAACCTGGACCTCCTGCTTGATGTGTCATGTAATGTGTAGTTTTGTTGCATATTAAGCATGCCATATAGTATCATGCTAGGATTGCATTGAACTGAGCATGTGTTTACTTTGTGTGTTTGAATACAGAACGGCTGTTATCTGTGATAGTCCTAGAGTCTTTGCTAGGGTCATAGGGTAGCCCAGCCCCATCGGGTGCCCTGAGTCTATCGAGTCGATATAAGCATGATATGATAGCCCAGCACTATCGGACAAGAGATGAGATGATATGATATGATATGATTACCCCAGCACCATCGGGCATGAGCATGATTTATGATATGATGATGAGATATGATATGATGATGAGATATGATATGATATGATGATACCGTGGTAAAGTGCACCACCATGAGGAAATGGCTATGCTATAGCACCGAACTGGCCAGTCTCTGCACTAACGGGAAGGGATGCAGAGGTAGGAGAGGGATATGCCACTTGGCATTGTCTTGGGCCCTTTACAGTTCTTTTCCGCATATTATATATATATATATATATATATATATATATATATATATATATATATATATATACTAGGGGCATGATAGTGTGATTTAAATCTTGTACCGCATTAGTCATCTTTTATTTAGGCATAGGCATGTTATGTGGCCTCAGCGCGGTCAGAGGACCCGCAGGCGATCACCAGGCCTGACTTCGTGGATAGTGTTAGGTACCGCTCTTGTTGCTCCATGCTTTTGTGACGGGGAGATCTTTTGGCGAATTGAAGAATCCGGCACTTATTCTAGTTTGATAAAATGACAATCACCCAATATGTTTTGGTTTGACCCGGCTCTGCCATGGCACCTGTATCTAAACTTTGCTTCCGCTTTACTTTCATTTGAATTGAATTTCCGCGACTTGATTGCTTGGGATTCGAAATCCCCACTTTGAATATTGATCTTTAGAGGTTTGAAACATCGACCTGTACCTGAATTGCAACATCCGAACGAAGGTATCCGACCTTCGAAATGTATCCCGGATATTTATATCCGGGCCATTACAGTTTTTACAAATTCCGACATTAACATTTAAACCGATTCCTCAAAATTATATTATTAAAACAATTTCCAGTATAAGTTAGCACTTCGAAATCATTACACTGATGTTCCAAACAAGTTCCGACCCTTGGTTAAATAATTTTAAATAATATATTTTAGCTCCTAATCAATTAAATAATAAGAAATTTGTTAAAAGAACCGGACTCGATCAAGGACCCAATCTATTTCTAAAACATCAAAGAACAACCCAGCCCAAACTGTCTCTCCTTTCCCTTCAACCCAGCTTGGCCCAACAACCCTCTCCTCTTTTTCCTGGTTTAGAGTTTCAAAAAACCCGGCCCGAGCCCCATGTTGTACAGCTTCATCCTCCTCCTCCAGATCCTCTGCCCAGTCGCCCCTCTCCCGCTCGCTCGCTGCCCCTACCCTGCCCTCTCGCACTCGGCTCTCGCTTCATCTGCTCGCACCCACACCCGCATCCACACTCCTGTCTCACTCTCCTCACTCGCACTCACCAGTCTCATCCTTCCTCCCTCACGCTCTTGTTTGCTGCCTCTCTCGCTCGAACGTCTCCCTACCCACCCCGGAAGCAAAGTTGCAGAGATTCAAGGAGAAGGATGGTAGCAAGATTGCAATAGATTCTAACAAAGAAACAGAGAGGGGGAAGGAGAGGTTTAGAGGTGCTCACCAAGATCAGGTTTGTAGGCGCTTCCCGGAGGCTCGTTCAAGTTCTTCGGAGACTCGTTCAAGTTCGTCTGAGATGGGGGAAGGTCCAGGGACCTGGGTTAGAGGGGAAAGGTCATAAAGGAGGACCTTTAAATGAAACCGGGGAAGAAGGAGGAGGGTGGCTGCGTCGACTGCGATGGCTTCTACGGGGCGGCTTTAGCGTGGCTCAAACATCGCATGAGGGTGTGGCTCGGCCAGCTGCTGGCTCGTACTCGGAGGAAGAAGTGATGGAGGTGCTCGACTTGCTCTTTGGTGGCAAAACAAGGGCTGATTTTCGAGAGCAGAAACAGGGAAACCAAAGGAGCTTGTGGTGGGCTGGCCGACGACAAAAGGTGGCGGTGCTTGTGTAGTGTGGTGGTGTTCAACTAAGCAAGGAAGGGGGGTTTGGGTTGTGGCTTTGGGGAAGCTCACGGAAAAGAAGGGAAGGGTGAGGAAGAAGATAAGGTTGGGTCTGGTGAGCTGTTTTTGGACAGAGCCAAGGGAACAAGAATTTTGTTTCTTTGCCACAACAAGAGTGTACAAAGATGAAGATGGAGAAGGCAACTTGTGGGTGTTCTTCCAATTTAAGTAAATGGGAAATTGGTGGAAAAGTCCTTGATTTTCAAATTAACACAAGGGATCAATTGGGCTGAAATTTTCGGTTGTGGTGGGAGAAGAAGACAAGAATTATGGTCCCGAAAGTACAAATTCGAATTCCTGAAAGTTAGTTTCCCGCTCTCTCGATCTCTTTCCGACTCGATCAAAACAGAGGCCTAAAATGGTGTTATTTTATATATATATATATATATATATATTAATTTTTAGTATTATATATATAATACTAAAACAGAGGCCTAAAATGGCCTCTGGTGCGATTCGCATACATGTCATATTCTGAATTAAAATGGTGTTATTTTTTCATACGTGTCATATTTTGGATTAAAATGGTGTTATCTTTTTGATTATTTGATCAAACTTATATCTATCCAATATTTGATCAAAATTAAATTATATTAGACGGAGAGAATATGGCCGGTCCCACAATTTTTTATAAATATTCAACATTATATTTTAAATAGTTAGAAAACTTATCTTTTTATATCAAATAATCTACTCAATATTTGGTCACTTATTCTACATTTAGATCAAACTTAATATAATATATCTATCTATCTATTATATATAATAAAGGAGAAGTCGCATATCTATTATATTCAATCTTTTTTTTGTTATTATAATGGATGGATTTATTCTATTCTATTGAAAATTTCGGTATCAGGGTAATGGATGAATTAAATAATTTATTAAAAATCGATTAATAGTATAACATAGTAAGATTTTTTTTTGTTTACAGTAGACAAATATTAGGATAGTTTTACGAAGATCGTGAAACACCTCCTTGATTATCCCGCAGGATGATGGAATGCAAGTCCCTATTAAAAGGGAGAGTCAAGCTATTACTAATAAATTAATAATACCATGTCTAGCTATGTAGTCGGCTACTCTATTGACTTCTCTATAGCAATGTCTGAATTCAATATAGTCGAAACCGGTAGCCATTGAATGGATTTTCTCCAATTGATGCATGATTTCCCATCTGATGTTGCCTTCCTCCTTTATTGCCTTGATTAGACCTTGATTGTCTCCTTTTATAATAACTTTCCGAAAACCTTTCCTTATCGCTTGTTGTAGACCTAGACAGACTGCAACAGCCTCTGTCTGTAACACAGTACCTTTGCGAGTTTCTTGAAAGAAGATATCTACAACATTACCCTTGGAGTCTCTGATGACCCCCCCCCCCCCCCAACTCGGCAATTCCCTGTGGGTTTAACCGAGCCATCTACATTGATTTTGTAGATAGCCCCTCTGGTCTGATCCATTTGGTTTTTTTACACTTTATTTTTTGTTTGTTTTGTGGTGACTCATTCTCACCATTTTTCCAATTGTTGGAGTTAGTAATAAGAAGATGTTTGGCCAAAAGGCCCTTTTCATCAACTCATTTAGCATTTGTCCTAGGTGTTTGGATTTGTTAGCATTTGTCCAAAAAAATTTAATAATACCACTTTTACCCTCACTTGTAACTTCCCGTTTACCCTGTGTTCGACCATATCTGAGAAATCCGTCCCTTTCCCCTCAGATCCGATCATCCCTAGTTCAGATCTGGTGGCAAGGCGGGTGCGTGAGCACTCTCTGAGCTCCTCTTGGGTTGTGTGAGCGAAATCCGTCCCTTCTCCCCTCAGATCTACATTGTTACGAGGCTCCTGCAACTTAGATCCGGCACCGCCGCTTGACCTCATATCCGGCACCGCTGTTTTCATCCATGGACCTTCTTCAGATCCCTGTTCGCTTGGATTCTTCTGTTTCTCCAGACTCTAATCGAAGTCCTTCAAGCGACGGCCGACTAACCGAGGAGATGAATCAGACTCCTCCGTTGATTCACAGAGTAAGCTCCTCCCCTCTCTTTGGATTTACTGAGGTGTTGCATCTTGGAGGTGATCAGCTATCGTGGTTCGAGCCAATGTCGACGTTACAAGGCTATTCTGATTTGTTCATTTGGAAATTATTTGTTCAATTCATTTGGGGGAAAACAGACGAAACTCTTCCAGATCGATCTACTGGACTACGACTCCATTGTTGCCGTCATCTTCGGCATCGCGGGGCATCTTCCTCCTTGCTTCCCCCTGTTCTGTCGATGAAATTTGGGATCCTCTCTCCTCGTTCCAATTCGTTTACCTATTCCAGATTCGCAGGTGTAAAGGCCGAATATATTTTTATATTATTTTTATATTATTTTAATTAAATATACTATTATTTTATTCAATTTATAAAATTGGAATAAAAACCCGTCCTCGAGCATCAAGTTTCGATTTAAAATCATTCCGGCATCAATTTAAATTAGGATTTTTGACGGGATTTGATTTTCGACATCGAGTCCGAGTATTAATAAAAATCAAATTGAGCTACGAGTATTGATTGAATTTTATTTAATTTTCGATTATCTTGAATTAAAAATTTAATTAAATTCGATTTAGTCGGGATTCGTTCGGGCGAGCGGGTTTCGGGATATTTTATCGGGTTCAAAATATCTTGTTGGGACCACATATATTTTAATTTCTTTCTTTTTCTTTTCTTTTCTCTTCTCTCTCTCTCTCTCCCTCTCTCTCTCTCCCTCTCTCTCTCTCTCTCGGCAGCCCTGCCTCACCTTGCCTCACAATGAAATGGTCCCCTCCTCCTGCATTCATCCAATGTCCCCCCTCCCTTTCAAATTGGCCTCAGCTGAACCTGCACCCATAAACTCTCTCCTCCTCATCCTTTCATTCAATTCACACATCCTCTCTCCTCCTCATCCGTTCACTCTCCTTCTTTCAATCCGAGCCACCGCTGAGCCATCACCGAGCCACCCTCGTTGCCTCCCCTGTTGCCGAGAGCAAGCGACGACTCATCCCTTTTGTTCAACCTTCCTCCGCCTCAAGCCGGAAGCAGGAGCGCCCTCCTACACCTTCTCGGATCCTTGGCGAGCAGCAGCAACAGCGTCCAAGCCTCCCTCCGATGCCCGAGCCGCACCCATCCTCTGCGCTTCCTCTGTCTCCCTCAAACCCGAGCGGTAAGGGCCAATCTCTTTCCCTTTCACTTCCTTTCGCTTGGAATCGTGTAGAGGTGGGCATTTGAACCTCCCCCATTCCCCCTAGGTCGTCTCCGACGAAGACAAGCCCTCCGACGAGCTCCATCTCCGGTGAGACAACCCCCTCGGTGAGCTTTCTCTCCCTCCTTCCTCTTCACTCTCGTTTCTGTCCTTTTGGGTCAGTTGAGGTCGGAATGTTTTGTCGATGATTGTGGGTGAAATTTGAGTCGGAAAGGAGCCTTGGAGACCTGGGATTCTTCCCTTCCTCCTCTTCCGTTTCCGTCGACGTCGGCCATCACTCTGCTTCAATTCGGAGGTTGAGGATGAGCCTCCCTTTCCTTTTCAGTGGGCTGGGCCTATTTTTGGTCCGGGTCCGGATCCCCTTCGGATCCCCCATCCGGATCTCTCCTCTCTCTTTTCCTTTCTTTCTTGGGTCAAGGTTTGGGCTTACCTCGGGTCTGGGCTTGATTTGTTTCTTTTCTTCCGGGTATCACACGGGTGGGTCCTTCTTTTCTCTTCTCTTCTGGGCATCGGGTTGGGCTGGCGGATCCGGGCTGGGGCTTGCTTAGTTTTGGGCTATGGCTTGGGCTCTTCACCTTTCTTTGGGCTGGGGTCTTCTTTCGGCTGGGTTAACCTTATGTTGTATGTATATATATATTGTTATTGTTAATGTTAATTTGGATATGTGTTAAATTTATGTTATCTATTATGTTATTAATATATATATATATATATGTGTGTGTTATATTATATGATTTTGGATATGTATATATATATCCTGAAAATATTAATATATTATAAATGGGTTAAAAGTAAGATTTATTTGATATTGGGTTATAAATATATTTATGGTTATCGCTTTGAGATTTTATAATAACAAGTGTTGGATTAATTGAATATTATTATTTTGGGATTTTTATAATATTCTGGAAAATTTATCGTTATATATTATTTATTGTTTTAAAATAATATTGATTGGATTATTTAATTGATGCCTTTTAAGAGGATTTAAGCATGTGAGTTAGAAATTTTAAAGTGAATTGTTGGTCTTGATTATAAATATGATTTGTGAGCTTGGAGTTATTTTAATAATTTAATAATGGAATTATTTATATGGTTTTTGAGATAAGAAACATTCCGGAATTATTTTATAACATGATTTTGGGAAAATGGGCCTTAAGGTTTAAATGTTTAATGTCGGGATTTAGACAAGCGATTTTAAAAGAGTTGTTTGATTTTCTAAGTTGAGTTCTTTGAGAGGTTGTTTTGAAAATGAGATGATGAGATGAGATGAACATGAAATGAGATATGGTTTGTGATGAAATGAGTTGGAATAATCTGAAATGGGATATGAGACGAGATATGAATGATAGTTAGGGGCGCCTTGTGTGAAATAGGTAGACTTATGCATTTATATGTTATTAGGTGTTTGTGAATGTTGGACGTTGCTTGCTATCGGTGATTCATTTCTTGGATTCTGCTCTGCCTTGTTCTTTGCTGTTCGGCTTATTCAGGTAAGTTCCTTTATGGGCTTACTCAGATTCGAAAGAGATTACCGGCTTGTGAATGTATGACATACTAGGTGTTGCATAAGCATTAAAGCATGCCATGTAGTATCATGCTAGGTTGCACTTGTGATTGAGCATTCTATTTCTTTACGCGTATGAAACAGAACGGCCGTTATCTGTGATAGTCCTAGAGTCTTTGCTAGGGTTATAGGGTAGCCCAGCCCCATCGGGTGCCCTGAGTCTATCGAGTCGATACGAGCATGATGATAGCCCAGCACCATCGGGCACGATTTATTTATTTATTTTAATTTACGTTATGATGATGAGATATGATGATGAGATATGATATGTTATAGCATCGAACCGGCCGGTCTCTGCACTAACGGAAAGGGGTGCAGAGGTAGGAGAGGGACATGCCACTTGGCATTCTTTGGGCGCCTTTACAGTTATTTCTCGCATATTGTAAATTAGGATCATGCTAGTGTGATTTAATTTCCGCATCTGCATCATCTTTATTATTAGCGTATGTGTATGTTCGCTTGCATGGACAGAGCGTGTTGGGGCCTCGGTCTGACCCCACTCGCACCCATTGTTTTTAGGTATGATTGCTCTCTGTTTGTATGCCGTGGGAAAGTCCCTCGACGATTGCAAAGAAATCTGTCTAACCCCGCTAATCTGGCCATCCGACTTTAGAATTTTGTTTCGGTTTTGACCCGGCCTTGCCGTGGCTTTTGTATCTAAACCATATTTCCACTTCACTTTCGTTTAAACTGAAATTATGAAATTTCGACTGATTAGAGGTTTGAAACCTCGACCCGTACCTGAATTGCAACATCCGAACGAAGGTATCCGGCCTTCGAAACGTATCCCGGATATTTATATCCGGGCCGTTACAAAGTTGGTATCAGAGCCAGGTTGTGCAATTCGGGTACGCAAGGGTCGAGTGTATGTTTTGGAAAACCGCCCATGGATTTCGAAAGATTGAAAGCGTTTTAAAGGGGCAAAATGAACTTAATATGTCTAACTCAATTGGACTAAATATGAACTTGGCTTACGGTAAAAGAGGAGAACCAACTAATAAGGGATCGAGTGGGTAGAAAAGGCGATAGACATCCCTATTGGATGTAGTCGGAAATGGGTAGGCGAAATACTAGCTTGTTCTTTACAGATGGGTCGGGAAGACTCCAAAGAGGTCGTTATATGTGGCATTGACTGATTCTATGTTGAGTGCTTGATATGTTAAAGATTGATTGTTATGTTCTGACTATTTAATGAATATTGAACGATCTGTGCGAACGGGATAGCGGGAGTACCCTTCTTCTTCTCATATGGTTAAGCTCAGTTTTGTGGAACCGCCCCTTTCCTTATGAACCCTTTTAACAATTCAATCGAGTCCTCCCTTCGAATATCAGTCTTCCACGGGAATTGGGTTGGTAAACGCATGGTGTCGGGAATCATTATTGAATATAGAAGTTGTCCGAGAGAGTATTGGAAGACGGTCCTTGATGAAATTCCGAGCTAGAGGGTGAAATGTTTACGAGGCTGTCGTTATCAATTCTTATGACGATCCATCAGTGTCCTCTTGTCACGAAAAGTCGTATCCGAGTCTCACGGGAAAGATGGGTGATGAGTCAGTTAGGGAGAGTCAATGTGGCCCTTATGGACCCCTATCAGGTTATCTTGATTGCCCTGTTCATGATTGTGTGATTCTATATGCACTACTCCTTGACCTACAATTGATCCTTAGTGTGAATTTGTGCTTATGTGCTTTGATGCTCATGATGACCATTGTATAGGTTCGAACTACATTTATTATGTCTATATCATTCCGACATGATCTGTTTAGTATATTACATTGTCATACTAGGGCGCGATTATAGATGTCATATGCTAGGAAGTTGTACAATTGATGTACTCCCCATGAATAGGTTCATGATAGTGTGATCGACTCTTCTTTATATGAATGCCTCATAAGATGTACTCTTTAGCGTGCTAGCCGATGACGCCTCGATGTTTATCATTCATTCTGTGACAAGAATCTATAGCATGGCCACCTATTATGTGATTGACTGTTGTTGATTATTCTAGTAACTGTTATGCGTTAATTGTGCTAAGTGAGAATATGGTAGTGTGAACGAGTCTTAATAAATACATGTTCTGTCCTAGTATACATCAATTTGAACTCATGTCCTCATATTCTAGCCATGTTGCTTAGACTTGCTCTATACCTCGTTGCGTTTTTCCTCTCATGCTACTATGTCGTTGAGATGTGATTGAATGAACTCTTGCATACCGTCGTATTAACCAGTCAAGTGCATGTATGTACCATATGTTATATTAGACCACTAGTAACATGTTGGGCCCTTGGTTGCGACTTGTGAGAGTTCTACTTTACCTACATTGTTGTTGATTCTCTCTCGAGCTAGGTACCTGATAGTGTGGCTTGTTCCTCTTTCTGTTCTCTTAACATGTTTCACTCGTCCTGATGAGCTAATGTTGAATTCGATGTTTGACTAGCTTTCCGTGATAGTTAAACCTAGCATGCTTACATGGTAAAGATGTCTATTACTCTATGATGGCTTCTTGTGCTTGTATGAACCTATGACTTGACACCCCGCTTGATCACACACCACTCTATATCATGATTTTGCACCTGCATGACGCATGAATATCGGAATGAACCTAGTTGAATTACTCTAGTGGTACTCATGTTCGATGTGTGCTATTAGTATCATGTGGAGCTTATGACTTCCAATATGACATGCTGAATGATTTCATATCATGCTTGTTCTATAATGTGACAACTATCGTACCATATATGTACTCTATGATGGTTCGTACCTAGCATGATTATAATCTAGCACCCATGATGTCCTTCTTGTACTTTTGATGATGCCTCATGTTTCGTGAATATTTTGTTGAACTCCTCTAAATGACTCTTGACTATGCTTGTATCAAATTATATATCGCTAGTATCATATAGGACCCATGCTCTCTAGATGTATCTCGTCATATGATTCCGTGCCATGCTTGACCTAACATATGATCATGGTGAGATAGTTACTATGTTGCCCTTTATATGATCTCGTATGATGCATACACCAAACTTGTACATTGTTCATATATGTGATAATTACTATTCTACTCTTATGTGTTCTCGTATGACGCTTCATCTGATTGTTATAATATACATTGCCATGATATATTTGGACTCAATTGTTGATGTGTATACCCTGTTCCTACATTGTTCATATACATGATGCTCGTTATCTTCATTAAATTCCGCATGACTTCAAATCATATATGATCATTGCTGGTTCCGTCTATCTTGCTCGAAGTTACTTGGCATATCTGTTTCCATGGAATACTAGAATGCTAGCTTGTTTCACAAACATCAGCGTAGGACTTGATTGTGTCTTTGATATAAATACGAATGTTTCCCCGAGATAGGTACATGTTAGTGTGGATCGATGTGATTGAAATGCTCCATAACGAATTCGTGTGTGCTGTCACAATTGTGACCCTATAGACTTTCCTAAGGGCATCGTTACTATTCCTGAGTCGGAGTCTTGCCTCTAGTCATGTCGTCTTTACCTTTGGTCTATTCCGTCTCCGAAAGAAACATTGGGTCGTCCGCTCTTGTCACTCCCCTATCTCCGCTAACTTAAACTCCTACGCGTTACCTTGGATGAGCGACCACATGGGAAAAGGGATCGGGAAGTCGAATAGCAATAGAGCAGCGCAGCGGAAGCGTGGGCCCATAACCCACGGGCCTCTGGATCGATAGTGTCGACGGAACGAGCTCGCCTTGAGGATTATGATTGTCGAGTACGATATGACTTGCAAGTGGGAGCGTCCTCTATTCGAATTGCTAACCCTTTCTGAGCTTGTTGATGATGATATTGCACTGACTTGATGTTGAAAGCTGCTTGTCGATGTGATGACTGTTGCTTGATTGTCTGTTGACCATGATGATATGATTCGATGCCTTACAGTCCTAATGTGCCTTGATGACTTGATGTGATGCTATTCTGAGTTGCTAAGCATGATCTAAATTCCTATCCTATATAGTGTGAACTGCAAATGCCGAGAATCTGAACTGTTTATTAGCTAAGATTATGATGAAACTTGCTAGTTGAATTGACTTTATTCATATATGGTGTTATGTGATAATTTCGAGCATGACGGTAAATTGAGACTTTTGATACTTGTTGCAATGCTTAATGATGCTATTTATATAAATGGTAGTTGATATGATGTAGTCCTTATGTGCAATAATGTCCATGATTGCTTCTTCTTGAAACATGTGAGTGAGGTCCTTTTGGCTGAGTGGTCAGAGAATGGAGAAAGGTTTTGAGTGATTAGAATGATCAACGGTGGTAAGGGAAAGTTGCAGAAGAGGGGTGTTGACTTAGGTTGGACCGAGTGGGTTTGGGAATTAAGAGGTAATGCTTGGGGATTTTCGACGAACTCCTAGGTGAATCTTGGGCGAGAGTATGGTTAGGAATAGGTCGGATAGGCGGTGGTCGACTAATTTTACTAGAGAATGTGCGGTTAGCAGAGCATGATGCTTGTGAACTCTTGGGAAGTGTGGAAGTGTAAGAAATGGCTTTTAAGAGTAAGGAAGATATAGTATGAGGGGGCCTCGAGTGTGAGGTTAGAGATAGTAGTTGGATTCTTAGAGGTGGATTGCTAGTGAGAGTTCTTGGTGGAATGAGGGGCGAGATTAGGGTATTGAAATGAATTGGGACTTCTTTTGAGGATGTTACCTGAGCTGATGTGGGTGAATCTAGATGAGGCTGGTTTTGATGTAGGAATTGAAATCGAGCGAGCGGGGGTTGCGTTTATTTTGCCTGGTGATGATGTGAAAGCTTTCTTGATTATGTGATTTATTAAAATGACTTGGCATGATGTTAGATAGCGACTATGATGAATCTGATATGGCTTATATTACATGTTGATATGCAATATTGAATCATAATTGGTAGTGACAACTATACTCATGATATAATGACCCATTGCTATCCTACTATGTTGTTCTAAAAGCACGTTATAATGTGTTGAATGAATAATGAAATAATGATATGTTGCTATGTGAGAGCATGATGTTATATTATAATCAGGAGATGTTAAATGATGAATATTGATTTGGATCATGAATCTGACTTATATATATGAGATAATGGTGCGTGATTGCTAAGTGCGCGATGTTGAGATGCGATCGTGAGATTTGACTTGTAGTAGTGTACTGACTCCATGACACCTAACCTCTTTGATCACTTGACATGTGTGCTGGCATGATTATGAGAATTCAATGATACACTTGTGATGCCTTCGGTATGATATAGATACACTTTATGACTCGTGATATGACGTTGAGATTTTGTTGTGCTTTTGATGTGTTTGAAAGAATTGTATGCTTTATGTTATGGGTAAACATGTTATGCGGTTACGATGTTGATTGGTTGAGATTATCATGATTGATGTTGAGGATTGCCATATGAGGGGTGGTTGATGATATTATGAGTTGATGAGTTGATTTACTTTTGTTCATGTTGAGTTGTGAATGATGAAGGAATGATTTTGGAACCTAGGAAGAGAATATGGGATTAGCCCTTAGAGGTGGATGACTCCACCTCCTACCCTCGGAATTTGATTGATTGGTATGTGTGAAGCTGATTTGGTTTTCGGAAGGGTTTTGACAAAATCGTGATTTGAAAGGATTTGACTTGTTTTGGTGTAAAGTTGCTTGATTAAAAATTGAATTTGAAGATTTTGAGCGGTTTTAAAAATGGCCAACTTGGGGTTTTAAAGAAGTTGAGAGTTTCAATGATTTGGATGACAATCTTTCCATTTACAAAGCACTTTGAGATTTACGAACTGGATATACATTATGACGTCTCACGAAGTGGATACAAGCATTTTATAGGGGCGCTTATAGATTGCTTGCTAAGACCTAGTCGGGCGCCATAATGCTTTTGGAGTTGTGATACTTCCGAAAGGTCGAAGCGAGGATGTGATAGGGGCGCTTATTACACACTCGACAAGACCCATTTGGAGATGTCACGACTGTGACCGGGATGTTGTGAGAATCCTAGAAGACGCAACCGAGATGATTACAAGATCCTTGGACATGGTCCTCGGACTCACCGATTTCAAACTTCTTCCCTTTGCTTTAAAATGATTTTAGTCTCGGGGACGAGACTTGTTTTTAGAGGTGGATGAATGTAAAGGCCGAATATATTTTTATATTATTTTAATTAAATATACTATTATTTTATTCAATTTATAAAAGTGGAATAAAAACCCGTCCTCGAGCATCAAGTTTCGATTTAAAATCATTCCGGCATCAATTTAAATTAGGATTTTTGACGGGATTTGATTTTCGACATCGAGTCCGAGTATTAATAAAAATCAAATTGAGCTACGAGTATTGATTGAATTTTATTTAATTTTCGATTATCTTGAATTAAAAATTTAATTAAATTCGATTTAGTCGGGATTCGTTCGGGCGAGCGGGTTTCGGGATATTTTATCGGGTTCAAAATATCTTGTTGGGACCACATATATTTTAATTTCTTTCTTTTTCTTTTCTTTTCTCTTCTCTCTCTCTCTCCCTCCCTCTCTCTCTCTCTCTCTCTCTCTCTCTCTCTCTCTCTCTCTCTCTCTCTCTCTCTCTCGGCAGCCCTGCCTCACCTTGCCTCATAATGAAATGGTCCCCTCCTCCTGCATTCATCCAATGTCCCCCCTCCCTTTCAAATTGGCCTCAGCTGAACCTGCACCCATAAACTCTCTCCTCCTCATCCTTTCATTCAATTCACACATCCTCTCTCCTCCTCATCCGTTCACTCTCCTTCTTTCAATCCGAGCCACCGCTGAGCCATCACCGAGCCACCCTCGTTGCCTCCCCTGTTGCCGAGAGCAAGCGACGGCTCATCCCTTTTGTTCAACCTTCCTCCGCCTCAAGCCGGAAGCAGGAGCGCCCTCCTACACCTTCTCGGATCCTTGGCGAGCAGCAGCAACAGCGTCCAAGCCTCCCTTCGATGCCCGAGCCGCACCCATCCTCTGCGCTTCCTCTGTCTCCCTCAAACCCGAGCGGTAAGGGCCAATCTCTTTCCCTTTCACTTCCTTTCGCCTGGAATCGTGTAGAGGTGGGCATTTGAACCTCCCCCATTCCCCCTAGGTCGTCTCCGACGAAGACAAGCCCTCCGACGAGCTCCATCTCCGGTGAGACAACCCCCTCGGTGAGCTTTCTCTCCCTCCTTCCTCTTCACTCTCGTTTCTGTCCTTTTGGGTCAGTTGAGGTCGGAATGTTTTGTCGATGATTGTGGGTGAAATTTGAGTCGGAAAGGAGCCTTGGAGACCTGGGATTCTTCCCTTCCTCCTCTTCCGTTTCCGTCGACGTCGGCCATCACTCTGCTTCAATTCGGAGGTTGAGGATGAGCCTCCCTTTCCTTTTCAGTGGGCTGGGCCTATTTTTGGTCCGGGTCCGGATCCCCTTCGGATCCCCCATCCGGATCTCTCCTCTCTCTTTTCCTTTCTTTCTTGGGTCAAGGTTTGGGCTTACCTCGGGTCTGGGCTTGATTTGTTTCTTTTCTTCCGGGTATCACACGGGTGGGTCCTTCTTTTCTCTTCTCTTCTGGGCATCGGGTTGGGCTGGCGGATCCGGGCTGGGGCTTGCTTAGTTTTGGGCTATGGCTTGGGCTCTTCACCTTTCTTTGGGCTGGGGTCTTCTTTCGGCTGGGTTAACCTTATGTTGTATGTATATATATTGTTATTGTTAATGTTAATTTGGATATGTGTTAAATTTATGTTATCTATTATGTTATTAATATATATATATGTGTGTTATATTATATGATTTTGGATATGTATATATATCCTGAAAATATTAATATATTATAAATGGGTTAAAAGTAAGATTTATTTGATATTGGGTTATAAATATATTTATGGTTATCGCTTTGAGATTTTATAATAACAAGTGTTGGATTAATTGAATATTATTATTTTGGGATTTTTATAATATTCTGGAAAATTTATCGTTATATATTATTTATTGTTTTAAAATAATATTGATTGGATTATTTAATTGATGCCTTTTAAGAGGATTTAAGCATGTGAGTTAGAAATTTTAAAGTGAATTGTTGGTCTTGATTATAAATATGATTTGTGAGCTTGGAGTTATTTTAATAATTTAATAATGGAATTATTTATATGGTTTTTGAGATAAGAAACATTCCGGAATTATTTTATAACATGATTTTGGGAAAATGGGCCTTAAGGTTTAAATGTTTAATGTCGGGATTTAGACAAGCGATTTTAAAAGAGTTGTTTGATTTTCTAAGTTGAGTTCTTTGAGAGGTTGTTTTGAAAATGAGATGATGAGATGAGATGAACATGAAATGAGATATGGTTTGTGATGAAATGAGTTGGAATAATCTGAAATGGGATATGAGACGAGATATGAATGATAGTTAGGGGCGCCTTGTGTGAAATAGGTAGACTTATGCATTTATATGTTATTAGGTGTTTGTGAATGTTGGACGTTGCTTGCTATCGGTGATTCATTTCTTGGATTCTGCTCTGCCTTGTTCTTTGTTGTTCGGCTTATTCAGGTAAGTTCCTTTATGGGCTTACTCAGATTCGAAAGAGATTACCGGCTTGTGAATGTATGACATACTAGGTGTTGCATAAGCATTAAAGCATGCCATGTAGTATCATGCTAGGTTGCACTTGTGATTGAGCATTCTATTTCTTTACGCGTATGAAACAGAACGGTCGTTATCTGTGATAGTCCTAGAGTCTTTGCTAGGGTCATAGGGTAGCCCAGCCCCATCGGGTGCCCTGAGTCTATCGAGTCGATACGAGCATGATGATAGCCCAGCACCATCGGGCACGATTTATTTATTTATTTTAATTTACGTTATGATGATGAGATATGATGATGAGATATGATATGCTATAGCATCGAACCGGCCGGTCTCTGCACTAACGGAAAGGGGTGCAGAGGTAGGAGAGGGACATGCCACTTGGCATTCTTTGGGCGCCTTTACAGTTATTTCTCGCACATTGTAAATTAGGATCATGCTAGTGTGATTTAATTTCCGCATCTGCATCATCTTTATTATTAGCGTATGTGTATGTTCGCTTGCATGGACAGAGCGTGTTGGGGCCTCGGTCTGACCCCACTCGCACCCATTGTTTTTAGGTATGATTGCTCTCTGTTTGTATGGCGTGGGAAAGTCCCTCGACGATTGCAAAGAAATCTGTCTAACCCCGCTAATCTGGCCATCCGACTTTAGAATTTTGTTTCGGTTTTGTCCCGGCCTTGCCGTGGCTTTTGTATCTAAACCATATTTCCACTTCACTTTCGTTTAAACTGAAATTATGAAATTTCGACTGATTAGAGGTTTGAAACCTCGACCCGTACCTGAATTGCAACATCCGAACGAAGGTATCCGGCCTTCGAAACGTATCCCGGATATTTATATCCGGGCCGTTACAGCAGGGTTCCAAAACGTTGTATGAGCTAGGTCAGTTCAGGAATTTCAGCCATGGAACTGTGAATCTGGTGATCTCCGATGGAAAGCCGAAGTTCGAGGTGCAAGAGACCGATCCGCCGAAGAAAGAGAGGTTTAAGACGAAGAAGAGGTTGAAGATGCGGAGGATGAGGAAGAAGAAAAACAGGAAGGGCACTAACGGAAATACCCCGGCGCCTCACTGTCAAGAGGAAGAAGAAAAGGCAGAGGTTTGCCACACTGTCAAGAGGTTCTCCTTGCTTCCTAAATCCTCCCTGTTTCTTTGATTGATTAATTGTAGTTCCTAAATCCTCCCAGTATCTAATTGTTTAATTGAAGTTTAATTGGCTATGTTTGAGTGGAGGAATATCAAAAGCTGTTTAAATTTGGGGTTTGTCACTTTGTGGTTGCTTTTTTTTTATTTCAAATTCAAAATTGTATGAAAATAATTTTGGTAATGTACAGAAGAAAATTATGAGTAAGGTCATGGTTGGATGATGATGATGATCATCACCAATTAGTTGCCTTGCCATACGAGGCTTATGAGCTTCTGCAAGTTGGGAGTAAGGTTGGTGACAGTGGTAAGAGTGGTGACAATGACTCTGTAAAAAAACACGGTAAAAAACAAAGCTGTCATCACACATCTTCGGCAAAGACATCTTCGCCGAAGATGTGAGGTGACACATGAAAAAAGTTGTTAGTGATGACACGTGTGGTGACATTAAAAAAAACTCTAAAAACGAAGATGTCATCAAAAAATTTTCATGTCACCACTGATAAGGGTGGTGACAGTGACCCCGTAAACAAAACTCTTGAAACGAAATTGTCATCAAAAAATTTTCATGTCACCACATATGTGTCACCACTAATAAGGGTGGTGACAGTGACCCCGTAAAAAAACTCTTGAAACGAAGCTGTCATCAAAATATTTTCATGTCACCACACACGTGTCACCACTGATAAGAGGGGTGACAATGATCCCATAAAAAAAACTCTTGAAACAAAGTTGTCATCAAAAATTTTTTATGTCACCATACACGTGTCACCACTGATAAGAGTGGTGACAGTGACCCTGTAAAAAAAAACTCTTGAAACGAAGCTGTCATCAAAAAATTTTCATGTCACCACACACGTGTCACCACCGATAAGAGTGGTGACAGTGACCCCGTAAAAAAAACTCTTGAAACGAAGCTGTCATCAAAAAATTTTCATCTCATCACACACTGTCACCACTTATCAGTGGTGACAGTGACCCCGTAAAAAAACCTCTTGAAACGAAGCTGTCATCAAAAAATTTTCATGTCACCACACACGTGTCACCACCGATAAGAGTGGTGACAGTGACCCTGTAAAAAAAAACTCTTGAAACGAAGTTGTCATCAAAAAATTTTCATGTCACCACCAATAAGAGTGGTGACAGTGACCCCGTAAAAAAAACTCTTGAAATGAAGCTATCATAAAAAAATTTTCATGTCACCATTAATAATAGTGGTGACAGTGACTCCGTAAAAAAATAAAAAAAAATCTTGAAACGAAGCTGTCATCAAAAAAGTTTCATGTCACCACACACGTGTCACCACCGATAAGAGTGGTGACAGTGACCCCGTAAAAAAAACTCCTAAAACGAAGTTGTCATCAAAAAATTTTCTTGTTACCACAAATGTGTCACCACTAATAAGGGTGGTGACAGTGACCCCGTAAAAAAATTTCTAAAAACGAAGGTGTCACCAAAAAATTTTCATGTCACCACATGTGTCATCAAAAGTCATTGCCCTTGACCGGTCAATGATCAAATTAAAAAATGGGAAGGAAGGGCAAAATTGTCAATTTGAAAATTGATAAGGAGCAAAAAATGGGGTATCAAATGAACATTTCCCAAATTTTTCCAAGGTAATAATTTGATGTATTAGATTTATTACATTTTGGTTTTTTTTGTTCTTCAATATGAGCTCATTCCTAGTCTTTCATATAACTTGCCAAATGAACCCTAAGTCTTCAATTTGAAGTATAGCATAGTAAGATGGTCTTACATAAAACTCATCTTTACGCCTAAAATCAATCCTTTAATTAAATTATTGGGGAATTCATCAATCGCTTATATGATTGTATTGATTAAATATTAAATAATATACAATAATTCTTTTCGAAAAGGCAATGAAGTTACATATTGGGAAATTTATCAGGTTTCTATTTTTAGTATATTATATAGATTAGTTAGAAAACTTATTTTAGATCAAATAATCTATCACATATTTGGTCAATTATTCTATGTTTTAGATCAAATTGGATATAATATATCTATATATAAATATGTACCATGCCATCAAGATTTTAAAAGATAAAGAAGGAATATTTAGTCAATTATTCTACCTTTTAAATCAAATTGAATATAATATATTTATATATAGTTTTATTTTTGCGAGCCACGTCAATTTGGTTTTATTTTCTTGAGTCACGTTAATTAATAATCTAATATAATATTTTAATATAATTAATATAATAAAATGTAATTTATTAACAAAATGCGAAACCGCGTGGGTAACTAATACTAGTCTATACTAATTATAAAACCAAAAGTAAGACAATCTTAGGTGGTTGCACGAGAGGGCTCGGATCCACATGTCAGAACTTCGAGGGAAGCATGCCACATCATTTCTAACTTCAATTCTTTTCCACTTAACACCTACTTGGCACCACATGACACCTAATCATCTCTAATAACCACCTCTTAATTACATCCCACTAACCACCCCACTATCAAGCTATTTATTTAATTAATTAAAAAAATAAAATGAATGATATAATTAAGGAATAAAACTATATGATATACTTTTTCTATAATTCATTTCCAATTTATAATATTATAAATAAATATTTTTTAAAATAAAAAATATTTAGAATTTTATTAATAAACCTCATATATTTAGAATTTTATGATTAAGATTAACCCTCCTATATTTATTTGTTTATTTTAAATAAATGACTTTACTTTTATTTTGAATGCATTAGCCGCTAGAGTTTATGTAGAGTACAAGCCTATGATTTTTATTCATGCTTATGTTCTAATTGTACGTTCATGAGCACACTATAAAAATCTATAATCAATTATCATTTTCCATTGGATTAGTATTTCTTTTTATTATTATTGAGAATTATTTGATTAAGGAATTCACAAACCATTATTTTTGTTTGTATTATTTCATCATTTTCATACATGATCAAATTATTTTGTGCATTTTTTAACATAACACTACCACTTAACTTTAAAAAGATACTTACATTAGAAATCTCCAATGATTTCTAATATATATATAATATCCCGACCAACAAATCTCCAATGATTTTCATTCTGAAATTACTGAGTATTTCTTTGAATAAATCTGAAATTATTAATTATTCCATCCGTTTCAAAATAAATGTCGTTTGACTTTTTACACGTTTTTTAAAGAGCTAAAAACTCTATAAAATATTATTTTTTTACAAATTGATACTTATTTTATAAAAAATTTACCTCCTCAAAAACGTAAAAAAAAGTCAATCGCAATTATTTTGAAACTGAGGTAGTACTTCTCTTTTCAGAAAACAAATTATTAGCCCTGAAAAGGTCCCAAACATGTTACTGTAGTACTTTATTAATTATTTTTTTTTCCCTAATGGAATTACTTTACTAATTACTGGTACTACAGTACTTCAGAATACGTGAAAATAGAAAATATATATAAAAAAAAATGCAACGCTCCGGTTTGCCCCTTCCTCCCTGTCTTCCTCCTGTAGTCGTCGTCGACTGATCAAACCGAGTTCACCATTTTACCGACGTCTCCTCATCGCTCTTTTACTCGTTTTCGCATCCCTTTCGTCCTCTCAATTTACAGCTACTTTTAATGGCGATGGCGCTTTCACACGCTCTCTTCCTCTTTCATATCTGAAACATTTCTTTCTCGTGCTTCCAAAAAGTCCAATTTATCTTCTGCTTGCTCGTTGTTGGTTCTCCAAAATTCTCTACTATTTTAGGGGCTTTTGAGAGTTCTTGATGATCGCTTTTGTCTTCTGAGGTGTTTGTAGAGTGTGATTTTGGTGTTAGATTCTGGAGGCGTGTGTATTTGCTATGGAGAGTGATTTCCCTGGTCCGCTTGTTGGAAGTGAAATTCATGGGTTCCGGACCACGCAAGGTATGATTTGTTGTCGCTTGTGTTGAAAATCACGGTAGGGTGGTCTACTGAGTATGAAATTGGGGATTTTTTCGATTGTTTTGACTTTGTAGCTGTTGTGGTCTGTGGATGCCTATGCTCTCTTTGAACCAAAGGATCTAGGGTTTGGTTTCTTGATTATCTGGAAAGAGCTTTTTATTAGAGTTTAGTTTCTTGGTGTTTAGATAGTACTATAGTAGCTAAAATTTAAATTTTTTCTGTTAGTATACTAGATTTTGGAGTTTTAGTAGAAAAATGGCCAACTGGCTATTCTAAAATCTCCGTTTATTTCGTGTTTTTGTCTAATTTTGACATTGGACAGTAGATCTGTTCGTTGCACCATGTGCCCAACATAGACACCACACCACTGCTGCCACATGCTTATGTTTGAGTTTAAGTTGCTGTTGAAGTCAGTTGAGCACCTTTTCATTATCCCTCCCATAAATATTGAAGATCCAACAACCACCACCACCACCACCTAGTGAATCCCACTTATAGCGGGGTCGGGATGTATGCACCCATTTCCCGAGCAAGTCGGGAGGGTGTTTTTGAAAGACCCAAAAGGGGGAGGCCGGTGCATATAAAACAAAAGCAAGAAACAACAGGCACCGCAAGCAAACCTATGAGGCAAGACTACAAGAAAAAATGTGTGCATTAGAAATGTTAAGTTTGATAGTTCAAAATGGTCATAGGATTCTCTGAACTTGAAGGATATATAAAGGTGCTCTTGATGATGAAATATCTTAAGTACAGAAAACCAAGCTCAAGCTTGTTATGGGTGTCCGCATTTTGACCATAGAGGTGTTAAAGAGAAGTGTTCTAAACTCTGTAAAGAGTGTTGGGTGTGTTGAGGATGCGAAAAGATTCACTAAAATCGTTGCTCTTTGCTCTACTGCTGTTGAAACACTTGAGTGTAATTTTGATTAAATGTATACAGATTTCAAAGAAGTCTGACACACATCGTTTGATAATTAGAATGATTTATCTTTCATTAAAACTGGGAAATTGGTAATGTTCTCTTGAAAAGATATTTGAATTTGATGGAATAGAATTAGACAGGCTTCTTTGACCACATTGTACTCTTTAGATTTTTGTTTGTTCTTTTCTACTCTCCTAGGTTGATTTAAAACATATGGACAATTCCACTTTTTGGACAGATTTGGACTTTGCGAGCATAACAGCGGAAGCAGGGAGCAGATGGCTTCGACCCAACGAGATTCATGCTATATTATCTAATTATAAAAGGTTCACCGTCAAAATCAAGCCAGTAAATTTACCAAAGAGTAAGTAACTCTCTTCTGTAATAAGATCTTCATATTGGACCAATGATGTATTACTATTCTCATGTTGCACAACTTCTTTTAATTAAATTCTTTCTTTTTATGGTTTGTACATTTTCACCTTGATGTGTTCTACTTATTAACCTCTCTTCTAAAGATTGGGTGACATTTTTTTTTCCCATTCACCTTTTAGTGCTGCTTTCACCTTTTTTTCTTTCCTTTTCTTACCCCCTCACTCTTCCTTCCATTGTTCATTGTTTATTTGAATGTTACATGCAAATCTTTGTGGTAGCTCTAAAGGCAGTACTTGTCATATTCAGAATATCTCCATCCAATGTGCCCGATCACCAATATTTTCATATCTCTTGTTATTACATGTTAGGCTTTTTTATCTCCTCAAGTTTGTAATGCTGCTATTTTAACTTCTATTCAAAGAGTCAGTGTAACTTCATTTATGGGCGGGTGTTAAAAATGGATATGCATTTTTAATGTTTATCTGTGTAGTGATTCATGAGAGATCAGATGTTTTAGTTCCATTTTGCTTTCTCCTTCTTTGGCACAATTTTTCTTTGTCATGCACGTAGTATTTGCAAATAATAGTCCCTTGTAAGGTAGAGACTTTTACTTGTGATACTGTTAAAATAGCATGAACACTATCAATCTGCTATTGCTATGGAGATTTTATGAAATATTTCTTTAAATGGTTGCGACTTGCTAATTTTCTCACTGTTTGTGCAATATGCTTTTATGATGACAAGATATATGGACATATATTTCTTTGTTATAGGACTGCTGGTTGTTTTAGAGCATATTGATAGAGATGGTCTATATGGATTTGAATGAAATAAGTAATAGAAGACTAGATATGCTTTAGGTGGGCTATGAGCTGCAGCATTTGGCTTGAGATAAATGAAAGGACTCAGTAATCAATTGATATTTGAGCATCCCTCATCTGTGGCCAAGATCAGTGTTTAGCCCTAATTAATAGAACGCCTCCATTTTCTTACTATGACATGAGGTCTCTTTTGTCTGGACCCTGACAGTGTCAGGCTATGATTCTTTTTCTTGACTAGTGATGTTCTTTCTGCGATGTTTTACCCTGTTGCCTGAAATTCTTTCATGCATCATGTTTTGTGACAGGTGGCACAATTGTGTTATTTGACCGTAAAATGCTACGAAATTTTCGCAAAGATGGTCATAACTGGAAGAAGAAAAAAGATGGGAAAACTGTTAAAGAAGCGCACGAGCATTTAAAAGTGAGAATTGTCTTTCTTTTCTGGAAAGTCTACTTATGGAAGTATTATGTCTGTGCCATACTGCCATTGTTTTTAGTTTTGACTGGACTAATACTGTCTCTTTCAGCCTTCTTCTCCTTTCCCCTATCACACCCCTTTCTCTTGAAGCTTGCTGATGTATATAATGTACATTCTGTGTATGTATTTGGATATATTTCTGTGTATATATTCTGCTTCACAGTATACGAATGTCGAATCAATAGATTTAACTAGACCCGACTACTGCTCTCTCTCTCTTCAATGTTTTCCTTGCAACTTGCTGATTAGTATACGTGGATTCATCTTTTTATGTATGTCTTATGGTAGTAAGATAGTATATTTGTGAGTGTTATGTGCTAGATTGTTGTTTGTTGAATCTGAAAGTGGCTATTTGTTACTTTACTCTCTCTCTCTCTCTCTCAAATTTAAAATTGTTGCTTTCCCTGTGGTTCTTTATTTGTTCTCCTTTGTATGATTTAATGACATTGCATCAGCCCATCTTTTGTAATATTGCAGGTTGGTACCGTGGAGAGGATACATGTGTATTATGCGCATGGCGACAATGACTCTAACTTTGTTCGCAGATGTTATTGGTTGCTTGATAAGTATGTGAGATCTAAGGGATTAAGGACTCTTTTAATTTCTTTTAGAGATAAGGTTGTATATTATTACAAATTCGTAAGAAAACGAAAATAGAACAAGTTATCATGTGTATCAAATAGTCTAACAAAATAAAACGTGCCTCGGTTCAAATTGAATTGGATAAGACTAAGCCTCTAAAGCCAATTCATTAGAAAATCAAAATTCATTCCTTTCTAATCCATCCATGCCTTGTACTAATGCATAATTCATAAATGGACAATTTTTTTTATGGATGATAACATTATTTTGGTTGCTTTTGTTTCAGGTCTTTGGAACACATAGTCCTTGTTCACTACCGTCATATACAGGAGGTTAGTTTAGATTCCTTGGTATATGATTTATCAAGCAAGTTGGTGAACATCCAAATATGTGAAATGATTTTTTTTCTCATTAGAAGTGCAAAGTTGAACTAAAAAGGAAGAAACAACATGCTACACTGTAGTTAATTAGTCACTGAGGCCGGCCATTGTTATTTGTAAGCAGCAAAGTTCGAATACATTAAAGCTGTAGAGTGGCTCACCCTGCCACTTGAGCTATTGTGTTATTTTGCAGTACAATCATATATAGATTATATGTTGACTTCCAATCCCCCCCCCCCTCTCCCCCTTTTTGGATTCCTTTGCTTTTAAAAAAAACATCAAAATTTAGTACTCCTGTCTTATTTATATATTTGGAGAACTTCTACATAAATACATAATTATGTTCCAAGAACTGTATGATTATTATTTCACACATATTGTTACTCTTTTTGAAGAACAGTTGGACTCACTCGTTGATCCCAGGCCCAAGTTATAGCCTTTTCAACTAGATGGCTATTTCTTTGGACAAACTTATCTGGGTAATGTACCAATGATGGGTGAGGCTATCATGTCCAAAATATTATTAGGCTGTTTTATTCGAAGTGATTTTTAAAGATCTCAATATCCA
Source organism: Persicaria maculosa (assembly GCA_963922045.1). NCBI lineage: Eukaryota > Viridiplantae > Streptophyta > Magnoliopsida > Caryophyllales > Polygonaceae > Persicaria > Persicaria maculosa. Next base: position 22,324,163 of record OY998264.1, on the reverse strand, counting down.
TAGCTCAATGAGAGAATATTCGACTACCATTTGTCCCCCTCACGTAATCCCTCCATCTTCTAGCAAGAATGTTCCTCAATCTCAAAACTATCAGTTGAGCTTGGATTTTGCTTTTGCTTTTGTGGCTCAAGTGATTTATAATCCATCGATTGCATTTCTCATCCTTCTTATAGATCCTACACTAGATGTCAAATTTTGATAGAAGTACCAGATTTGATGCCCTTCTGGGAAAGCCAAAACTGATAGTCTTCTATGGTTCAACTGTTTTTTTATGGAAACGGAATTCTTTTGACGTCTTACCAGATTTAGTTGTTTTGGTGATTAGTTGCAGGGTTCCCCAGTAACACCTTTGAACTCGCATTCTGGGTCGGGCTTCTCTGAGCTTTCACCTTCTCAACTTCTGCAAGAGGAAACCGATTCAGGAGCCACTTATCTGATTGAGGAAATTATGGGTAAGTCTAATGGAATATAATAGTTTGGAAAGTGATTCATGAGTAATGTACTTCTTCACAAACTTCTTGGATTGACTAAATGTGCTGTGGTTTTTCTTTTCCCCTGCGAATGTAGCAAAAGTTGGAGATAGTCAAAACATGCAAAATCATGAGATGAAAATACATGAGCTCAATACTCTAGAATGGGATGAACTTTTGGCATCAAATGATTTCAACATTTCAGGCACACCATTGGGAGGTACTCGTACTGCATTTTGTATTGAATAAGTAGCACAGCTGGGTTCCTTTCTCCCTTGTATTTACTCCACTTTCCTCTTTTTTTGGGTATCTTAATTGTGCAGAAAATGGCAAGAATGTTCAGTATCATGGTCAAAACAATATGAACAACTCAGAAACCAAGGTGAGGGATAGTTCTTTTGCTTTAGCAGATTCAGCCTTTTGGGCAAGGAAGTGAAACAATTCCCTTATGCACTATTTCCCTTTTTCATGGTAATTGACAGTTGAGAGATTGATTAATGCAAACTATAAAATATATAGCCTGTAGAAGAAGAGAACAAGAAAATGACTCCTGTCAAGTAGCCTTGCCCAGCTAACAAATAACTCCAAACCCAACTTGACCAACCATGTGCATGGAGTTGCAATTCCCTTAATCTTATCATAATCCTAAAATCTGATAAAAAAGATATTCTCTGGCGATGATAGAATTATTGTAAAGATCAGAATTTCTCGCTACCTAATCCGAATTACTAACTGATTATGGTTTCTCTGTATCAGAATTGGAATTATTTCAACACAGAAAGCTAAAATACCTATTTTTTGGGTTCTGTTGTGATAGATGCTTAAGTTTATCAGTTGCCCTTAATTCTTTTCGTGTCTGGTAAAATCTTCAACCTGAACTGACTAAAATGTGCACAAAATGGCTTAGGTAAAATCACGCAGATAGGAATAAAAGCAGCTGGAAAAGTTTTCTAGAATATATACCTAGTATTTAGGAATGAGATTCCATTTAGGTTCAGCACATGAAAAGAGTAGTCTCCTGAGACTAGATTAAATCATACTCTAGCAATTTGTGAGGCTGTGGTTGCATCTTCACTTGCTTTGTAAAAATGATAAAGAGATCCACGTGATGGAATGAGTCTTTTTTTTTTCGGAAAATATTCACAAGTCAGCATATATGTCCATTGTTTAGGGAAGCAACTTTGTCGAAAGAAATTCACAACTAGGAGTCTTTACTGGAAACCTCAGTGATCCTGCAGCAAGGATGGGTTCAATGCAAAACAACCAGCTGGAAACTTTGTTCCAGTCAATGACGGGTCAAATTAATCCTATTGAGCAGAGCATAGTTTCTGACAATATGTTCAAAGATGGCTTGCAACCTCAAGACAGCTTTGGCAGGTGGATGAATGGTATCATGGTTGACTCACCTGGGTCAGTGGATGATTCCGTCTCAGAGTCTGTGCTATTGACTTCCAATGGTTCTTCCATGCCAGCAGGGACAGTTATGCATGGAAAACCAATTCCAGAACAGATATTTTGTATAACCGATGTCTCGCCCACATGGGCCTCTTCAACCGAGGAAACAAAGGTTCATCTTTTAATTCACCCTTGTATAAGCAAATTTGTTTCTTGTTTCATATTTTCCAGCAGATTATTTCAAGACTTGTTATTGAACTTGAAATTCGTGAAAGCTGGGTATCATTTCAAATAGTCTTGTTATTTTTATGACTTATGAGTGGCCAAGTGGGAAGACGTGATTATTCTAGACTCCCAGAGTATTTGCGTGTATGTTGTTCCCCTCTATACACCATATCTTCCTGTCCCACACCCACCCACCCCCACCCCAAAAAAAAAAAAAAAAAAAAAAAAAAACACTCACACCCACGCACTGACACACAAATGATGTATAGCATGATTCAGGGACACACTTCCTTGGTATGTTCAAGCTATTTCACTTCAGTGACTTTTTGTAGCTCATACCCTTATAATTGGATGAATAACAAGCTCAGAATATCCTTACCTTGATGAGTGGCCCTGATGACTATTGGGTGGTGTTCACGCCTACTGCCAGCTAGCATGCAAGGGATGAATAGAGCACAATTGTTCACTCAACAGCCTTTTGTACTCCAAATATCTTACTCAAAACAGGCAGACCTACCTTTGCCCACATCAGTAGAAATTTTAGAGAACCAACTCATCTATTTGCTATAGATTTCAAGTGTACCAATTATTTCATTCTTTCTGCTGCATTTAATATTCAGTCCATTAGCATGCACATGTGTAATCACAGATGTATTTCTGTTGTCCAAAAGTTTGAGCTTGTTTTAACATAAAAATTGCAGATACTAGTGGTTGGATATTTCCATGAAGACTATCAACATTTAGCAAGGTCAAATATGATTTGCGTATGTGGTGATACGCGTGTTCCTGCAGAAGTCCTGCAAGTTGGGGTATATCGATGCATGGTTCCACCACATAATGCTGGAGAGGCATACATTTTCTTGAGCATTGATGGATTTAAACCCATAAGCCAAGTTCTCACTCTGGAGTTCCGCGCACCAGTATACAAGAGCATTGAATTTTATGAAGATAACTCATTGGAAGAGTTCAGGCTTCAGATGAGGCTCGCTTATTTGCTCTTCTCCACATCCAAGAGCCTTGAAATATCAGCTAATAAAGTGCCAGAAAATACCTTTGAGGAAGCAAGAAGGTTTACTCTCAAATGTGCTAGCATTAAAAATAGTTGGTCATCTCTGATCAAGCAAATTGAAAATGGCAAGGTCACATTTTCAAAAGCCAAAGAAAGCTTGTTTGAGATCACCTTGAAGAACAGGCTGAAGGAATGGCTGCTGGAAAGAATACTTCATGGGAGTAAAATTTCTGAACGAGATAGTCAGGGTCAAGGAATTCTGCATTTGTGTGCTATCCTTGGTTATACATGGGCAGTTTATCCGTTTTCAATGGCCGGGTTTTCTGTCGATTTCAGAGATAAGTCTGGATGGACTGCTCTTCATTGGGCTGCATACTACGGAAGGTATGATATTTAGTCCCCTTGAATTTTTTGGTCTTTGTTGGTCTGCAGTTTTGATTTGTCTTGCATGTGATGCATGTGAAATAGAACAGACTGGCACTGTTGCAATTATCACTCATGTCCTTTAGAGACTTAGCATTTTTCAAGGGGAAAAAAGGTTTCAGGGGTGAAAAATGAAAGGAAAGTAAGAGACTGAGCATGATGCTAATCTTTCAGCCTACACTGCTTATTTATATGGCATTCAAAACCAGTTCACTGATCGAAAGGCATTTGTGTACCAATTTCCTATGATATGCCAAAATCATATCAAATGGCCATGTCCTAGCTGTACCTTTCAGGTCTTTTGCTTCACATCATTGATTACATGGATCAAGTCATCATGATATTTTTCCTTTGTGCATCTTTTGTTTCATAACAAGGACAAATTACATTTGTGATGGGGTCTATCCGGAGACCGAAGACATGTTTATGTGGGATATAACTGCAATATTTATTATATCAATTGTTTAATGTAATTCTGCCCTAATCTTTTAATTTGTCTTTTTTACTATTATGTCATAGTAAATGATATACAAGGCACATTACATTTGTGATGGTTTCTACAGGGAAAAAATGGTAGCTGCTCTTCTGTCTGCAGGGGCAAAGCCAAATTTAGTTACTGATCCTACATCTGAAAACCCTGGTGGACTTACTGCTGCGGATCTTGCAAATAAGAAGGGTTTTGATGGATTAGCTGCTTATTTATCCGAAAAAGCACTGATACAGCAATTTGAAGACATGAAACTGGCCGGAAATGCTAGAGGCTCGCTGGAGACGGCTATGCATGATCCTGTCAATATCAGCTGCCAGAATGAAGAGGAGATCTATTTGAAAGATACGTTATCAGCTTACCGGACTGCTGCTGGTGCAGCAGCCCGGATACAGGCTGCTTTCCGAGAGAATTCATTAAAGAGACGGACAAAAGACGTTGAAAAATCCAACCCTGAGAAGGAAGCACGCTATATCATTGCGGCAATGAAGATTCAGCATGCCTACCGCAACTATGAGACAAAAAGGCAGATGAAAGCTGCCTTCCGTATTCAAGATAGGTTCCGCACATGGAAAGTTCGTAGGGAGTTCCTTAAAATGCGTCAGCAAGCAATCAAAATTCAAGTATGCCACTTTTCCTTCTTTAACTACCAAAAAATCCTCCTTCCTATCTATATGTTGGATAATCATGCAAGTGACTGCAATTTTGATTGCATGCATACTTTCTTTAATTTCCAATTTTATTCTGTAAATATGCTTTTGAATTGCTGTGCGTGGAATAATCTGTCATTATTGTGAAAAAGATTGCCTCAGATTCATCTTTATAGTTAACTATTTTCATTTCCCCCTCTCCCGCATCAGGCTGCATTCCGGGGCTTCCAAGTGCGTAAGCAGTATCGAAAGATTTGTTGGTCAGTTGGAATTCTGGAGAAAGTAATACTACGTTGGCGGAAGAGGAGAAGGGGCCTACGAGGCCTCGAGATTAAGCCTGCTGAAACAGATCCAGAACAGAATGATGGTGACAGAGAAGAAGACTTTTACCGAGCTAGCAGGAAACAAGCTGAAGAGCGTGTGGAGAAAGCCGTTGTCCGTGTGCAGGCTATGTTCCGTTCGAAACAAGCCCAAGAAGAGTACAGAAGGATGAAACTGACACATAACCAAGCAGAGGTGAGACAATTTTCATGCCCCTTTCCTATGCAAAGCTTCTTTTTGGGGACTGTCGATTGCTGAGAAATTATTTTCTTTTGCAGCTTGAATTCGAAGAATCGTTAAATGACAGTGCCTGCTTAGACAGATGAAGGATGCCAAGATCCTTGACGTCAGAATTTACTGGTTTGGACCTAGAAATGTCCTATTATAGTGTCTTTGGTAAACTAATGTACAGCTAGCAGGTGTGTGAACAAGTCGGTTTTAAACGACGAAAAATGTAGTGCTAGTTAGAGCTATCTGACTGTATCTAGTCTTTGACTCCTTTTGAAGCCTATAATAAATCGTGCTCCTCTAGTTTTCGAAATTTTCTGGGCATTCAGATGATATGGTATCGATGTATTTTTGGTCTGCCGACTAATGTTGCTGCTTGGAAAAAATGACTTGGAACGGTACTCGGGTAACCTTTGATACTCAGCCATCGTATAGAGAATGCTCCACATGAAAACCTCTAGAGGGCAATCATCTATGCCGCCGAGGTTTACCTTACCCTAAACCCTTACATGTATGTAACATGTGTAAGTTTAACCCTTTTTGTGTGCACTGGTTTCTGGCTGAGAATACTCTTCGTGCCCTAGTCCGTTGATAGGGGAATCGCCGCCTCGTTACACGATCTCCTTGCATTAGTCGGAGATTCGGATGATCTTGAATCACTCTTTGGATAATATGGGAACTGAGGCAATACACATATCAAGACCGTAGCATAACTGTCATTTGATAAACTGAATAAAAGTTTATGCTTTCCACAACTGAAATTCAAACCGCTAATCCTCCTGTGGTTATCAAGATCATTCCTTGTCCCCAGTATGAACGAAACACACAGCACTTGTATATCTTTCGGCTAGTGTTGTTCCCGATCCAAGGTAATGCTCGCAGCAACACTATCAACAAAATCGATCTTTGTTAGCTCAACTCAAAAGGAAGTACAAATGTCATTGCAAATGCTCTCAATCCGCGAACTACTATGCATACGCATTCACAATAGGTTGCAACATACCCAAAACTGTTAACACAGGTTGTGGGGGCTTCAATATGTTGGTGCTTTTATCCCACATGGATTAGTAGGAAGAAGTGAGGGGATGCAAGAGACTATAAGTAACAGAAAGGAAAATCAAATAACCGACGCCTTTCTCGGCTATTTTTTTTGAAGGGGTGGGTCCTCATACATGTTGAACCAATGAGCACTAATAAGGACTAATTGAAGTAGGTTGGATGACCCTGTGTGGCGGAATAGCCTAATTGAGCCTTTTGTTGTTTTGTTGAGCAAATGTCTAAAATGGTTTTGCAGGCAAATGTCTAAAATGGTTTTGCAAGAGAAAATAATTGGTTCGTTAATGAATTTGTCAAATAGGGTCATTCAGCTTTCAAGTGAATTGTCACGTGGAGAGGCAGAGGCACATCACATCGATTCATCAAGCATCTTGGCAGAATGGCTGGCACCAACCATCAAAATTTTGTATCGGTTTTTTTTTTGTCAAAAATTACTCAATATTTTTTTTGTCAAAAATTTCAAACCACTAGCCACGTCAAAAAATTAGCTGGAAAATCGATCGGATTTGTTCCCTATCAATATTGATTTAACGTTAATATTAATATTGGTTTACAACTAATAGTTTTTTATTATTGTTTCTCTTTTTTGCTTTAAAATATGATTAACTATTGAAATACAAATATTATTTTTTTGATTAGGTGAAAATTCGAGCTCAGACAAGCCTGAAGCTCGAGAGGCCGACGAATCGGCAGACGGACTAACCGTCAACATACAACCATAAGCAACACAAAACAACGAGGAAGAAAGAAAAAACCCAAACAACCCATAAAGGACGTCAATCAGGGGAGGAGTCGATGAAGATCCAAGACGAGCCACGAATACCGAGAACACGGGCGAGTGTGACAACTCACATGGCGTCTCGACGCCGAGAAGGCGGAGAACAATAACCCACCAACGGAAAGGGCGAAACCTGGGGATGTGCAGATCACCGACGTTGCCCCCACCTAAATGAGGGATCTTCGAAGACCACGAACACAACCACGATCCTCTCGATCATACAGGACGCCCAATACTGCAACTCAACTCGGAACTAAACGCAACCACACCAAGGCAGCGACCCGAAGCCAAACGACGGAGCAAAATACGGGCCAAAACAGGGAAGATCAATCCTCCGATGAAAATTTGTGAGCAGAATCGCAGGACCAAGTTTAAATTTGTGAGCAGAACCGCGTTTCATTCATATGGTATAAAATTTGAAAATAAAAAAAAAGTGAAAAAAAAATTAACGAATAAAACGCGGGTTCAAACCGCGTTTTATTCTTTTATTTTTTAAATGATAAATTTATATATATATATATATATATATATAAGAAAAAAAAAAGAGAAGGGTAAACCGCGGGTTCAACCCGCGTTTCTCCTTCCCCAGAATTTCCATGGCAGGGGCGCTAGATCTAAGCCAAAGGGAGGGAGGCAGCGGGGAGGAAGGAGAAGGAGGAGGAGGACAGGGGGTGGGGCCATCGACGCCGGGTTCAGTGGTGGAGGTCGGCTCCGTTGGCGGCCTCCGTCTCCGCTCAATTTCACGCGTCTGAGGTTGGGCCCCCGTCTCCGTTGGCGGCCTCCGCTAGATCCGAGGTCGAGTAAAGGGAGGGAGGCAGCAAGAGAGGAAGGAGAAGGGGGAGGAGGACAGGGGCGTAGCACCGTCGAGCCGGGGTCGGTGGTGGATTCCGGCTCCGTTGGCAGCCTCGCGTCTCCGTTCAATTTCAGGCGCCTGAGTTCACCGAGGCATCGATACCGATCACAAATCGCCGGTTTTTTCTCCCGGATGGCCGAAGGTTGAAGGCGACGAGGGGAGGCGTGGAGACGGGCGGAGCAATGGCTGGAGCTTGGAGGAGGATCCTGTGCAGCAGTTGGAGGAGGAGATACAGTCGGTCTGGGGAAGGAGAAACGCGGGTTGAACCCGCGGTTTACCCTTCTCCATTTTTTTTTATATATAAATTTACCATTTAAAAAATAAAAGAATAAAACGCGGGTTGAACATGCGTTTTATTCGTTAATTTTTTTTCCACATTTTCTTTATTTTCAAAATTTATACCGTATGAATGAAACGCGGTTTGAACCCGCGTTTCACTGTAAACCCTGCAAAAAATAAATATTTCCGTAAATATTTTGATTGTGTGAATATTATAGTAAATAATTATTTTTTAGTGAATATTTTGAAAAAAAAATTATATATATATATATAGACATACACAAAGGAGAAATGTCGACAATATAAACTCCGGTTTTATTATATATTTATATATATATATGTATATAAAAGAGCCGGCAATTATTTTAATTTTATAATATTATGTATGAAAATAAATATATAAAAATTATATTTAGGCAGCTTGGGCCCACCAAGCCCGGGCCACCTTCGGGCTCAAGGGAAGCCCAACTATTGAAATACAAATAAGATTCTTATTCTATGAGTCTTATCCATGACTTTTTTTTATTTGAGTAAAAATTCGGTTGGAAAATCTAACCGAAAGGACCCCGACGGATGAGATCAAGAAGATCTGGGTGTATTTCCCGTGCCAACCCGTTAACAGGGCGACCAAGGTGTGCAACCTTATCAGCCACCCTGTTACCCTCACGGGGCACGAAGGAAAAGGAGATAGTCGGAAAGTACCAAAGTAATCCTTTGATATCTCCCATAAGTAATTCAATTTCCCATGGGCAAGGCCCCTTTGCTTTGAGTTGATTTATGATTATTAATGAGTCTCCTTCCACTTCTAGTTTATTATAGTTATGTTCTCTTACATACAAAATTCCTTCTCTAAGAGCAATAGTTTCTGCTATTATCGGATTTATCCATGACTTTGAAAGGCCTAAGTAATAAAATTCGATTTTGTATATATATATATACACACACTCCATGTATTTTAGAATTTTTTTTTGAAATATTCATTAAAAAATAAAAATTTACGGATAAATTCACACATTGAAACTATTTACACAAATATTCAAAATTTGCAGGATAGTCAGAGAAACGCGGTTTCAGACCGTGTTTCATGTGTTAATTGGGTATTTATCCTCGGAGTTGAAAAAAAAATTCTTCAAAAAACACGGTTTGAAACCGCGTTTCTTTCCTAAAACGCGGTTTCAAACCGCGTTTTTTTTTCCAATTGTGTTTCTTAATTTAAAAAAAAATAAAAAAATCAATATATAATACTAAAACAGAGACGTGGAAATCCTATGTGGCGGGCTCTGGTGCAATTCGCTTACGTGTCGTTCTCTGGTGCATTCTGAGCCGGGTTTTTTGCCACGTCAATTAATGATGATCCAATAAATTTAAGCCACGTTAGACGATAACTCCATCTATTTATACATGTGTCATCCTATGTGTCCATTTTAATTAATGATTAAATTAATTTTTATTATAAATATTCAAGCTCATATCTTACAAATCTTATCATTTTACCTTAAGTTATTTTATAAATATTTTACCTAGAAAAATCTACATAATCTTAAAATATTAGATTAATTTATGTAATATGTTAGTACTATTTAACATAATCTAATACTGAGTATATTGAATTAAATCCTATCTTTTCTATTACTGTATATAATATATTATTATATTGAATGAAATCTTAAACAGCCGGAGTGGTTTTTGAAAAATTGATTCAAAAAAGAAATATATATACTTATCTTTATATATGAAGTTTGAATATATTTTTACTAAATCATATTTCATACAAATTTCATATAAAATAATAAAAAATTATTCTCTATATCTTATTATATAATACTCCAACAACTAAGGATTTATTTCATATAAAGGATATACGTGTACAAATATGTACATAATTATATAATTAATTTAGATGATATATGCTTATCATATGTTGGTTTAGTTACATTTTAATAACAAATAAAACAGAGATGTAAAAATCCTACGTAGCGAGCTTTGGTGCGATTCGCTTACATGTCATTCTCTGGTGCAATCTGATCCGGATTTTTTTGACACGTCAATTAATGAGTATCCAATAAATTTAAGTCACGTCAATTAATGATTTTCTGTATCCACCTATCATCTTATGTGTCCACCTTAATTGATAATTACAATTAAACAATTTTAATAAAAAAAATTAAAATATAGTCATGTCTTGATTAATATTTACCTAAAAGATGTATATCAAATCTTTTAGCATATAACGTGATTGATATATCAGATTAATAAATTTTTATATCTAATTTCAAATTTATTAATATGATGAAGTTTGACTATATTTGTACAAAATCATATCTAATAAAAATGTAAATAATGCATGAGAGAAATTTGTTATCTTATTCACGTTATCATGCCTAAAATTTCAAAGTGTGTGCTTTAAAAACAATATAAAATATCAAAAATTTACAATCTCATGTTTATTAGTAATAACTATGATAAAAAAAATATATATATATATAATTTATTAATTAAGAAACCGCGAAACGCAAGGGTAATAATACTAGTATATACATATAGTAAAACACGCCCTTAAAAAAGCGCAAGAAGCAACAACTGTTGCTTCTTCTTCTCCGGCCTGCAGCAACGCGGCCCAGGCGCCCGCTTCTCCGGCCTGCAGCCCCACCCGAGCCACCCCCGCCCGAGCCTCTTCTTCTCCGGCCAGCCTCGCCGCTGAAAATTTTCGAGGATAGCTGATAACTACCGGACTTTGGAAGAGGTTGGAGTCTCTTCCTTAGCTTATCTATTCAGATGTGAAATGGAAGAGCTTGGTATATTTAACCATTTCCATTATTTATATAGGCTTTGCAATTGGTTTTTGCAGGTAACTGCAGCCCTCTCTCAGGCAGGTTTAGAATCTTCAAATCTAATAGTTGGAATTGATTTCACGAAGAGCAATGAATAGACAGGTTCAATTTCATTTCAATGTTTAGAACATCGCTATTGCTCAATGCATGACAGTTAACAAGGTACTAGAGAAGACTGGCCGGAGAAGAATAGGCTGGCCGGAGAAGAAGAGGCTCGGGCGGGGCTGTAGGCGGGAGAAGCGGGCGCCTGGGCCGCGTTGCTGCAGGCCGGAGAAGAAGAAGCAACAGTTGTTGCTTCTTGCGCTTTTTCTTTTCTTTTTTTTTAATTTACTAAGTAAAACGCGGCCAGAAGCCATATGTATAAATTTTTGTATTTTTTTTAAATTAAGAAACACAATTGGAAAGAAAAATGCGGTTTCAAACCGCGTTTTAGGAAAGAAACGCGGTTTCAAACCGCGTTTTAGGAAAGAAACGCGGTTTCAAACCGCGTTTTAGGAAAGAAACGCGGTTTCAAACCGCGTTTTAGGAAAGAAACGCGGTTTCAAACCGCGTTTTTTGAAGAAATTTTTTTTTTTTCAACTCCGAGGATAAATACCCAATTAACACATGAAACGCGGTCTGAAACCGCGTTTCTCTGACTTACCTGCAAATTTTAAATATTTGTGTAAATAGTTTCAATGTGTGAATTTATCCGTAAATTTTTATTTTTTTAATGAATATTTCGAAAAAAATTCTGTATTTTATACTTTTCGTTCTTTTTTATAAGTTTTTTTACTATTTATATAGTTTTCTTATAATCATAAAATATTAACTTATATGTATAGAGAGAGAGGTTGAGTCAGGTGTTCACACCCTTTATGGTGTTAAATGTTAACAAATCTGGGCCATTGATTGAATTAAATGAGTGGCTGAGATTATTAAGCAATTTTGGCTTTTTCTTTAATTAAATATCAATGGGACCAACCTCTTTCCATGCCCACTTGCTAAATTACGTGCGCGTGTGTTACTTTTTTTTGGCGTAACGTTTTTTTGGTGGAGTAACGTTGTTTTTTTTTTTGTGTGGTGCACTGTTTGAACTATTTGATACGGTGATATTAAATATTTGCTAACTTATAGTTATTATTCGTGTGTAAAGAGGAGATATCGTTTAGATAATAGCAAAAGGGTTGGGCAATTTTGCAATGATTCGCTAGGTTAATAGTAATTATTTGCTAAATCGATCGTTAATATTTATCATTTCGATAATAGCAAAAGGGTTGGTCAATTTTGCAACTATTCGCTAGGTTAATTGTAAATATTCGCTGACTTGATTGTAATTATTCGCTAGGCTGAAAGAGTATGTAAATGTAATTCTTGATTTCCCACCTCTAATTAACCACATACATATGAATAATTCCGTATTATCAATGAATATAAACTCTGAACTTACCGAATAGTGACTCTGAACATGAAATTCAATGAATAGCTGGTTATTAGGCATTATTCATAAATACTTTAATTATGCAGTAAGATTTGGACAATTATTCGGTAATATGTTCAAATAATAACTAAATATTAACGAATAATTTATCACATACCATCGAATACTCTATTGCATACCAATGAATGATCTTGTTACAAAACTATGAATACCAATGAATAATAAATCTAGATCTACTTCGATCAAAACCAACAAAATGCCCAATTCAATTCCTCAATTCAAAAAATCCCCAATTCAATTCCGTGCTTGTGTAGATGTATAGGCCCTTACCTTAAACTCATCAAAATCGATTTACCATCAATCAACCCCTAACGCCCCGTCATCTTCATCATCGCTATCAATTCGCCCCAGAGGACTCACCTTTTGTCTTCTCCTATGTCTTCTCCTCTGTCTGTATTGTTGTTTTCATTGCTCATGTCGAAAACCCCTAGATTTCCACACGATTTCAAAGAGAAGCTATATTTACAAAAAGCCTTGGGCGATTCAGAGCAAAACAGTGGAATGGTAAAAAAAAAAATCGTCCACTACTATGCAAAATCGATCGATCTAGGTATTTGAAGCAGATCCGTTGCGCCGAAACGACAAAAAACGGAGGAAACCAAACCAAAAACTAGAAAACGAACGAAGAAAATAGAAATTCAGGATCTCAATTGCAAGCGAGTTGATTGGGGCCAGCGAAAACTAGTTCTCTCTAATGGCGGAACAGATTCAAGAAAAAAAACTCAAACCTCCATTTTTATTCCTCCCGCTCCAAGAAACTCCCCCCTTCGCCCCCCTCAAATCGCAGGGCAAATCAAATCCCTCTTCCCCCACCTCTTTCTCTCCAGAAGATCAGAGATCCTCAGTTTGTTTTCCGAAAACCCTAATTTCACATTTTTTCCATCATACTCGGAGTTTGCCATTAATTCCGTCGAGTTGGAAGAAGGAAAAACAGATCGAGGGAGCCATTGGGGAAGAAACCCACATAAAATAGAAAAACGAAAATGAAAACCCCAAAAGTTTCAGATCCAGAGAAGGTCGGGCTTCCATGGCAAGCGCCCACGACTTCCTCACCATCAGATATCTCAAATCCAATATGCCATGCGCTAGATCCATCACCTACCCGACCAGATCTGATGGCTTCCTGGCGCACTGTTCATCGTCCTCCTGAGCAGCGACGTCTCCTCCGTCCTTCCCCAATGGCTCCAAAGGAACAGGGATGGAGGGATCTAAGCAGGAGCGGCAATTAGGGTTTCTTAATATTGAAATGAATAAAAAGAGATGGGGTGTGTTTCATACACGCGCTAGGTGGGGGTGAGATTTTCTTATTTTTCATTTAACTAGTCTTAATAGCCGCCCGTTGTGCGGTTTCTTAATAAATAAAATGATGTTTAATTTATATTTTCTTTAACAATAAGCTAAATTAGGAGTACATTTAGTTCATATCAATATACAACATATTATATTGAACTATGAACACACACATGCATATATATATATATATATATATATATATATATAAATTATGTTTGATGGAAATTAATACTTCAATTTTTCTTAAATAAATAAATCAAAACCTTGGAAATTTTTTAAGATAAAAATAAAAAATACACAAAATCATAGAATAATGTCAACATATTTGTCAAATTATAAGCAATTCGCATACGTGTCATATTCTAGATTAATATGGTGTTATCTTTTTTAGCCACATCAATTAATAAACTAATATACAATTAATAAGTTATTATCATATCTTATTTAGTTATATTATGATAATATTTTTTATAAATATTATCAATATTTATATTTATTTTTTTTATAAATATTGGATGTATAAATAAATTAAAAATAAGTATACGGTGATGTTAATTAAAAATAAGCATACTATTATTTTTTCTGCTTTGATGTGTTACTACTTTGTGTTGATGTTAACAAAGATGGTTTCTGTTTTTTTTTATATTGGATATATAAATAAATATTAAAAATAAGTATACGGCAAGGTGATGTTAATTAAAAATAAGTATACTATTATTTTTATTATATATATGAAATTGAATCTGACTTTAAATAATTCTACGTATTTTCTAACTATAAATAAAAATAAGTATATTGGATATATAAAGAAATTTTAAATAAATATACGGTGATGGGAATAAACAAAAGATGGATAAATATTGAATATTTTTTAGATGTGAAGTATAAAAAGATAAGTTTTCTACCTAATTAAGATATAAGGTTGAATGTTTATTAAAAAAAAACCTAATTAAGATATAATGTTATATTGGATAGATTATTTGGTCTAAAAAGATAAGTTTGTTTACCTAACTATATTGGCTTATTAATGGATGTGACCCAAAAAAAATACCACTTTAATCCAGAATATGACACGTAAGCAAAAATAATCCCGTTTTAATCCAGAAAATTCCATGTATACTAAATCGCACCAGAGCCCGTTTCAGGCCTCTGTTTTAGTATTTTACTAGTATTCGTTACCCGCGCGGTTGCGCGTTTTGTTAATAAATTATATTTTATTATATTAATTATATTAAAATATTATATTAGATAATTAATTGACGTGGCTTAAAAAAATAAAATCAAATTGACGTGGCTCACAAAAATAAAACTATATATAAATATATTATATTCAATTTGATCTAAAAGGTAGCATAACGCACCAAATATTCCTTCTTCATCTTTTAAAATAATAAATAATATAGTTTATTAACAAAAGCATGAAAATAATAAATATGTATAACAATTAATTCAAGTTATATTGGATAGATTATTGATCTAAAATGATAAGTTTTTAGCTAACTATATTCGTTTATTAACTAATGTGGACCAGAAATATAATACCACTTTAATCCAGAAAATGTCACGTAAGCAAAAATAATCCCGCTTTAATCCAGAAAATTCCGTGGACGCGAGATCGCACCAGAGCCCGTTTCAGGCCTCTGTTTTAGTATTTTATATAGATTTACAATTAAGCCAATAATTGGATTAATCTGGGCCATCCATTTTACCTAAATTAAGGGCTCAGATTTGTTGACATTTAACACCGTATGACTTGTTAACATTTGATCCATATTATATATATATATATAGAATACGGATCAAATGTTAACAACTCTTACGATGTTAAATGTTAACAAATCAATATTCGGCAAAATTTATCAAATATTCATCACAGTCACTCAATTATTCATCAAAACTTTTCGACAACATTTAAGAGATTCTTTCAATTAATAATTATTGCCAATTAAAAAAAAATTATCACCCAAAAAACTCAAACCCTTGCACGTGTATCCACCCCAATCCCGTAATTGTGTTACTGTGATGAATATTTCTTAAATGTTGCCGAATATTGATGAATATTTGAGAAATTGTGAATAATTGAGTGACTGTGATGAATATTTGATTAATTTTAACAAAAGCTTTGATGAATAATTGAGTGATTGTGATGAATATTTGATAAATTTTGCTGAATATTGATTTGTTAACATTTAACACCGTAAGAGTTGTTAACAAATGACCCAACCTATATATATATATATATATATATATATATATATATATATATATATATATATGTGTGTGTGTGTGTTCAACTCTGACTCTTTTATCTAAACAATTATACTGACTTGAGCGTCAAACCAGTCCCTTGACCTCATTTTTTGTTTCAAGTCTCATCGGTGAAGGTTATCGATCTCCATCATTTATAGTGAGCGGAAAATCCCTCTCACAACATTTCCAATACTATTCTTCGTTCATTGTTTCGCATTCATTCTAATTTAAATCTCATTCATTCTACTAAAGTAGTTACAAGGTTATAACAATCAATCACATAGACGTTAAGAAAAATCCTACATGACGTTTACCGCAAGATGCAAAACGAATCACCTAGATATTAATGAAAATACGAGAAGACATTAACTTAACATAGTACTTGACAACCAACAAACATGGTATTGACATAGTACTTCACAACCAACAAAAACGGTATTGACAGTTAACAATTTCCTACAGACAACTCTGGCTAATTCGATTCGATTTGAATATGTAGTGTTTTGAATGCAAATGTCCTGACTTGTTGGTTTGCTTCCCAACAAGAGTACATGCGAATTGAGCTGTTTTACGAACACAGTAACGCGATACATCGGGAAAGAATGACCTTATGCATTCAACCAAATGCTCCCCAACCACTATGTAATATGAAGACGACATGAGGCAATACGGAGTACAATATTTATACTCAAATTCGATGAGTGTGGAAATGTGAGTGATATTCAAACACTCAACACGAAATAATGCGCAAGGAGCAACACCAATGTATTCTCGATGACGACAATGACAATCGGAAAAGATAGTGTTGTCAACTCCCCCAGTCGATCTACGATATTCTGTCGTTATCCCCATCGAGAGAAGTATACCCATGTGTGTATAATTTTAATTTTAATAGCACAATGTATAATTTTAATTTTAATGTTAGAATATTTGTTAATCTAATTTTTATATTGTTAGGCCAGTAAAAAGTAGTGTTATTTTATTTTTTTTTATTTTTTATTTTTAGTGTGAAGTGTAATTTTATTTTGGGTACGAGCAAGAATTTAGTCAGCAGAGAAGTAACAAATTAAGAGTAAACAAAAAATGTGTGTGTGTTTTTTTTCGAACTTAAAAACTTTATGATCTAAAATTTCGATCGGACAACTGGGTTAATGACAATGAACAATACAAATTACTTTATGATCTAAAATTTCGATCGGACAACTGGGTAAATGACAATGAACAATACAAATTAGAGCATGTCCAACAACTTCCCTAAAACAATCTCCAAAATAGAGAATTATATATCAAATATTCTGAATATTTTTTGGCCTAATTCCAACAGCTTCCCCATTATAGTGTTTATCCCAAAATATATAAAGTTTTCTCCAAATTTAGGGAATGATCTCCATATTTTCTCTCCATTCTCTATTTTGGAGAATGTAATGGGGAAGCTCTTTGACTAAAATCCATCTCAATATTCTCTCAAAAATCAAGATGGAGAATCTCTTGGGCTTGTTCTTAGTAGCTAAACTATTGGGTGTTATAGATATAAAAGAAAAATAATCCATGTTACATATAAAGTCAAAGAGTTAAAGCGCGAGTTATATATAAAAAATAGGGAAAATGACCAAAAATAATACAAACTATCGCTCGTGAACCAAAAATAATACAAACTTTAAAATTGACTAACTCGTATACAAACTATGGAATAATAAACCAATTTTGATATGGATTAATTTTCCGGCCAAAATTTCAGCAAACTAGATGAAGTGGCAGTCGAAAATTTGACTTGGGCTCAAAACGTAATTAACAAAAAAATTAGATTAAAAATGTAAATAAAAAAAAAAAAAGAAACTGGTTCCAGTACCCTCTCAACCATCGTCGCTTACCATTGTCTTCCTCCCATGGAAGCTTGGAGCTTTGAAACAACACTGATGTGCGCGCAAATTGTCATATTTTCTATGCACATTTATGTCCATTTTATAGTTATTTGCATGCATATTAATGGGAAAACATAAGATTAGTGTAGTTTATGCATTAGTGTCAAATATAGAGGTCTGCACGAGTTTCTATGTGATTTCACAGAAATCAAGGCGAAAATGGACAGATTTGGATAAGAGAAGAAGAGCGGAAAAAGAACTCGAAGTCTTTTGAAGAGGTCGAAATCGATGATTTACCTCGACATCGAGTGAAACAGAGCAACCAGGAATCGAGCAGGAAGAACAGAGCATGTCGACACAGAAGAGGTTGATATCGATGTTTGAAGGTCGATATCGAGTGGCCGAAATCGAGCATATTGATAGAAGTCGAGTGCCAATCCGAGGAAGAGAAGGACTGCTTAAGATAAGATAAAGAGAGGTCGATATCGAGGTCCCAAGGTCGATATCGATGTTGCCAGCAGAAAGATTCGACTCAGTTTTTGATAGAATTCTATCTGAAGCTTTGCAAGACTATCCTAAAGTCGAGATCTTCTATCATTAAGCACCAGACTTCACCCTTTATGTTATTTACCAAGGAATTTTTAGTTTTACCTTTATTTAAGTTTTATCTTAGAGAATAAAGATAGGTTTTCGAATCCTTGGATAGCAAGTTTTGAGATCTATATCTAGAGGCCATTAGGGCTGAGTTTATTGATTCAATTTCAGTCATATACACACATCCAATATCGCAGAAAATTTGTAGAGAGAGAGAGAGGCCGAGTGGAGTTGTGTAAGCGAGAGCGGAGTGGCTTTGTTCGGTTGTACTTTCTTTCTTTTGCAATACAAAGTAGTTTCTTTTCCGTGATGATGATGAATGCAACGATGAAGCGCGAGTAGTCAACTCACTTCTAGGGTCGGGGTGAGCCCGACGATAGCAATGTAGGGTAAGTGCATCAAAGGTATGATTTTTATGCGATTCCGTCTTCTATCCTATGCATGTTCCTTTGCGAAAGTTGAGGAGATTCATTATTTGCATTATTGAAGTGAAAGCCAATCATATTGTGAATTTGGATTGCTCATGAATTGGATAGTAACTCTTAGGAATTATGTGAGAGCCTCTAATCACCTAAGTGTTGGTAACGAAAGTTATTTGATGGAAAGACATTAAATTTCATAACTTTAGCATCATACTTGCATGAATATCGTTGTGGCATGAATCCCCAACCTTGGAAGCTTTTAGTTTATTGAATTCTTATAAAAAGTTTTGAGTTTTTATTTCTGACCATTTTTCTCACACCATTCTAAGCTCTTCGGACTACTTTTCCGACACATAGGTTATAATACAGTTTCTGTTACAGACATCGAAATCGACTAGCAAGGTCGATATCGAGCACTAACATCGATATCAAGGTTCATCTCGACGTCGACTGCTTTGCTTTTGTCTTCTGCAGGAAACTCACTGGAAATCAACCAGAACTGAGCTCGATATCGACCAGACACCTCGATATCGAGTGTCTCCTGAGGTCAAAAGTTTGATCGTGATTGCAACTAAGGAAGCGCTGACATACCTCCTCGTGGATTCAATCCTGAATTACCCTACCACTACACCGGGAGGGATTCTTGTATTTATTTGCTTGAACAGGGAGTTGGCTTAGTTGTGATATTTATTTGATATATTTTGTTTAAGCGAATCACCTCCCCTAAACGAACAAACACTCATTCAACCCTCGTCGCTCACCGCCCATCATCAACCTCCACTCTTCATCAGCCTATTACCAATAGCGTCATGGCGATAATTGTATCTCACGTCTTCTCCATCGTTATCTGCATCTCCGTCAATCCAACCAAACAAACACCGAAATATCACACACAAGCCCGTAAATTTCACAAAATTGTTCATCTCAAAGGTCATTCGGCATGTTAAATTACAAGTTCAAGGGTTCAATTTTACGAAAAATAAAATAAAATTGAAACATACAATTAAGGGTTTTAATTTTATTTTTGGGGGGGTGTTTGCCCCAAATTGAACTTAAGGGCAGCGAGGTACAAGACGACAAATATAGGCGGTGAGTGAATATGGACATCGAAATAGATCTTGCGACCACGACACTGCTACAAACAATGCGTCCTCAACAATTAGATCTCCTTCTTCCCACACTGATGAGCAACGATGAAGAAGACGATGCGAATATTGCATATTCCTCATTTTTTACATATTCAAACTTGAATTTATTATTAATTACATTTAGAGCCCAAAAGAGGGTTATGACTTATGACTACCAGATCAGCAATTTTATCAGAATTTTGGCCGGAAAAGGGACTTGTATCAAAATTGGTTTATTATCTCATAGTTTGTATACGAATTGGTTATTTTTAAAGTTCGTATTTTTTTTCGAAGCAGGATAAAGATTAGGAAAGCCGCCGACGACCAGGCTTCTTTCCTAGCGCGTCCGAGCGGACAAGAACACGGAGTTCTTGATCAGTAGCGAAGCTATCATCGGCAGGGATGCTATAGGCCAGACGTGCAATCCTGTCAGCAACAGCATTCGAACCCCTGAAAATATGACGAATAGCAACATGAGAGAAGGAATGAAGGACATAAGTCGTATCTGCCATCAAAAGCTCGATGTTCCAAGGGCAAGACCAGTCCCCCAGGAGAGCGTTTATGACGACCAAACAATCGCCTTCAATCAGAAGGTTTTGAAGTCCCATGGCTTTCGCCTTTGAAACACCCATGTGCAAGCCCATTGCTTCGGCAAAGACAGCGGAAGTGTTATTGTATGGCCCAGAACCTAAGGATATATCATTTCCCTCGTGGTCACGGATTACGAAGTTAAAGGTACCAGCCTCCGACTGACAGTACGAACCATCAAAATTGAGCTTATAGTGGCCTGGAGGAGGCCTTTTCCATGCCTCAGATCTGCGTGAATTCGTAGTGTGTGGGGTTGTCACAGTCGGGGTACCAATGTGGTTGTGGTAGGCATGCTTAATAATCGGGCTACCCTGCCAGCCCAAGCTAGCAGACCGAGTCTGATAAGCCGAACTACAGAACAACGCAATAACTTGAGTGGAAGTGGTATTGATATGTTGGAACGCTAGTTGGTTTCGAAAGTACCAGATACCCCACCAAGCAAATGCCAGTTTTGCGAAATTATTTTTGCCCACTTTTGTGTAGATGGTATCCAGAAGGATGTTTTGTTTAATATTGACAGTAATACCCTGTAGACTTGGACGGCGAAGTCCAATAGCTGAGAACAGATCCAAATTCATGTTACAATCTAAGAGCAAGTGAGTGGTCGACTCCACAGTACAACCACAGAAGTTACAACCCGAGGGAACCGAAACATGAGACCGTTGTAGCTTGTCAGAGGTAGGTAATCCGTCCCGTGCAATCTTCCATAAGAAATGTCTAATCTTGTATGGAATGTCTAGTTTCCAAAGCCACTAGCAGCCAAAATGGGGATCTCCAGCATGGTTTGGAATCAGCGTCGCAGCCGAATTAGTGGAAAACCAACCATCTCTCCTAGGTCCCTAGAATAGCCGATCGAAAAAGTTGTTTTTAGGCAGATGTGTCACTGCAATTTTTGAAATGATGTCTGGGTTTAACAATCCTTGTAAGTCTGTAGACATTTTCGTTAGAGTGAACTTATTATCACTCGTAATGAATCGAGCCACTAACCAATCTAGTTGTGCCTCATCAAGCGGTTGAAGAGCTAGTTTAGCCAGTGGTGTATTGATGACCCAGTTGTCTTCCCAGAAGTTAACCGAGTTACCGTTACCGATCGACTAGTTTAGGCCAGGTTTAAACCAGTGTCTGATTGACATAAGTTTTGACCATTGCCACGAGGTGTTACCCTTTTTGACGTACTTCAAAAATGGTTCTTCTTTCAGGTATTTACCTGTAATAACTCTAACCCAGATATTTTCTGGTTCAGCAATGATTTTCCATAGCAGCTTCATCTGAAGAGCGATGTTCATTGTTTCAGCTTTGTAAATCATAAGCCCACCAGAGATTGTATCTACGCAAATTTTGTCCCAACTGATTAGCGGTCTGTAACTTTCTTGTTTGTTCCAGAAGAACTATCTATAAATTTTGTCAAGTTCGTGAAGCATAGACGAAGGCAGCATAAAGGCTTGCATTAGGAATAATGGTTGTGCGCTTAGATTGGATTTAATGAGGATTTTACGCCCCTCTGTCGAAAGAGAGGACGCTTTCCACTTTGACATTTGTTGTTTTGTTTTGAGAATAATATCTGCAAATGTGTCTCTATTAACCCTGCCATTTATGATAGGGTAGCCCAGATACTTTTCCAAGTTATTCGATTGTGGGATACCCAGCGCTGTTGTCACAGTTTGAATAGCTGTGGTAGACGTGTTTGGTGAAACTTGTATGCTAGATTTATGCAGGTTGACTTTTTATCCAGAAATAGTGCAGAAACGTTGGATTATATTGGATAGGTTATTACATGTCGTTTGGTTTGCCTTACCAAAAAGCATGATGTCATCAGCAAAGGCGAGAAAAGGGATCTTAACACCCCCTACCAATGGTAAAGCCTACCTCTTTTGATGCAATTGAATTGCGATGTAGAGTTCTAGCTAACACCTCAGCAGTGAGGATGAAGAGAAAAGGTGAAAGTGGATCGCCCTGTCTTAGTCCCCTTGATGGGACAAAAGGTGTCGACCGTTCGTCGTTGATTAGAACAGAGTACGAAACTGTTTGAACACACTCTTTAATCCAGAGAAAAAAATTCGTATTATTTTTGGTTCACGAGTGATAATTTGTATTATTTTTAGTCATTTTTCCAAAAAAAATAATACGAATACGAGGGAAAGATTAGTGTGATAATAGCCTCAGCTTATTCACTTAAATTAAAAAAATTTCAATAATTTTGGTAAATAAGTTAGCAATTTGTAATTTTTTAGATCGTGCAAATATATGATGGTCATTTTACTTGAATAATTGGCTAGGCCAAAATTATGTGAAACAAGCACACTGTTGTAACACATTGAAGAGTGAAATTCACGGTAATGGATTGCCATCCTCTAAAGAAGTTCTACTGTCTTTGATCCGACAAATGGAATATAGAGGATTGGTGTCCCTCTTACACCAAAACAATTTAAACTGTGTAGAAACAAATGTTGGAGATGGTAGATGAACCAGATCTTGATCAGCTAAAGCTTCAAAGATGTTTACTTAATGTATTGAGACATCCATTTGAACCCCTCGCCATAGCCCATCTTGCGGACGATACTGCACATGAATACCTCCAGTGGGCGGAGGTTTGAATCCGTAAGATTTACCTTCCCCTTGCCCGTTGTGCAGTTGCCAAGCCCGAGATTGTAGCACAGCTCTTCTTCTGAGGCTGCGTAAGGGATGTCAATCTTGTTCCCTAGGATGAGGAAGGGTACGGTAGCGAGAGATTCGTCTGAGAGCAAGGCGTCCAGCTCCTTCTTTGATTCAGCAAACCTCTCTTTGTCGAAGGCATCAACTAGGTAAACTACAGCATCAACCTGTCAAAACAAGGAAACAATTTAACATGAAAAAATTGATCAAGTGGCTTCTCATCCCCAAATGGAGGGAACCATTTTCAATGACCAGTAGATTATTTTCAAGTAGAGTTGCAATTTCATTGCTACCCGAAGTGCAGTGAAATCCCTTTGACGCGCTATTTGGAAAGGAAAGTTGACATGTTATGCAATAAAAATTCTATCACTTCCGACTTTCCTACCATAAATCAACGGGATGGGCACTCTCATGTATGAATTCGACCATCCCCAAATCCAGCAAAAGGGATCCCAAAAAAATCCCAAACCATACTTACAAGTCCAATGGTGGTTCATGATATACAATATCTTTTACATAGTTACACTATTACTGAAGGGATTCCTTGATTGCTATGTTGCTGTTTTTTAAGACCTTAACACAGCCGACATCTTCATCTTTCACTCTACCGAAAACCAAAGCCCACTCCATAACCCATCAAGCAGTACAAAGCTTATGCCAGTTTTGGCATAGGCAAGCTAATTTTCCCCTTACAGGATGCACAACAAGGAGACACAATTTCCAATTCATGAATGCCATAAAAACCATGTCAAGCAACATTACCTCCAAATTTTCATCAATGGACAAATCAATCATGGCAAAAGTTTCTACGTTAAGTGAAAAAACAATGAAATTACAGCTGATTCTGATCAGCTGCACGTGATGAAGTAGAACTCCGGTAAGCTTGGATTACAGGTTCCCTAAATATTCCAACTATTTCAAATCTAGTAAATTTGTCAATGCATGACGATTAAAAGCATGAAGGATGACTGACAGATGTATAATTCCTAGGCCCCTTTCTAAGAGTTAGAAAATCTGAATTTTGATAGTTAAAGTGGAGAAACATTCCTTATTGACGTACAGAGACTATACATCCATCTAAACCATGGCAGGTGAGAAGAAAAAGGGAAATTGATGAAAAAAAGTGCACCTTGGCGTAGTAATCCCTCCAAACTCGACGAGCAATTTGATGACCTCCCAAATCGAACGCCTTGAACTTAATCTTCCCGATGCTCAACTCCTCCGATGTCGGATGCTGCGTCGGCTGATGCTGAACCAACCGCTACTCGCACAAACACACACCAAAATCAAAACCAATCCCGCATTCCTGCAATTCGGAGAGTGAACAACAACCAGAAGGAGACGAAACAACGAACCTCGTCCTTCAACATGTGAAGAAGAGTGGTTTTGCCGGCGTTATCGAGGCCTAAGAACAGTATCTTCGCCTCTTTCTGCCATAGACCCAGAGTTGCCAACACTCCGTAGAACCAATCCACGAGGAACATCGCTGATCCTCTCCTAATCGAAGATTCCGCAAACAAGCTAGCTCTGCAAGATCTATCAATGGCAGATCGAAGATAGAGAGAGGGGGGGTTAGGTTTGCGTTTGTTCCAATTGTTCGTGCTTACTACATTTCCCCACCGACCCCGTTACGGGTGTTACGGTGATTGTTCAGAAAAACTGCCAATTCATATATGGGCCAGCCCATTGGGCTTCGATTATTCCTAATTGGCCCAGTTTCATCAGATTAGGGTTTCTTGATAAAAGAACATACCTTCGATGGCTTGAGCTTCCTCATAGTCTTCGTCGTCGTCTCGGAGAAAACCCTAGCTGCTTGCAGGTTCTCCATCTCTCTATCTCCCACGCTCTCTGTAATTTTTCCTGTTTGTGAAACTAACATACATCGGTGCTTACAGAAATGGCGAAGTCGAAGAACCACACAGCGCACAACCAATCGTACAAGAACCACAGGAATGGGATTAAGAAGCCCCGTAAGCACCGCCACCAGTCCACCAAGGGGGTAAGATCTCTCTCTTTCTCTTCCGGTGTCTCCTCTCTGTTTGCGTTGTTAGTTTTGTGGATCGGGATCTAGGTTTCGGTGGTTGAATTGAAAGTTGTTGGAACTTGAAATGTGATGGGATGTGATTTTGTTCAGATGGATCCTAAGTTCTTGAGGAACCAGAGGTACGCGAGGAAGCACAACAAGGGGGGCGATTCGGTTGCTAGCGCAGAAGAGTAGATTTGTTGAACGCCACCGATGATTGTATGCGGTTTTTTATTTTCGCGTTTTGTCGTTGTTGATTCAAGGGATTAATTTCTTAGGATCAAGCTGAATTTGAATCTATGTCAACATAAACAATTTTGTTATGTTATGATTATTGAATTACTCAGCTTTTCAGAATGAGTTGAAGAATTGAGTCGAATCTCATTTACGTTAGTTTGCTTTCAAATGTTGCTACTGTGAATTTCTGCCATATCTGCCATGATTTGATGATCACAACTTTGGTTCTTGCTTGGCTTGTGAGGCTGACTTTTGCTTGGGACTGAGTTTGTTTGAGTGGCTCGATAGTGATCCTTGTCTTGCTTGGGACTGTGGTTGTGGTTGAGTACTTGTCTAGACCGACTCTCAGCTTGGGTCTAGTCGACATAGTTCAGCCTGCATTCAGCTTCACCATCTAACTTTGTCAGCCCTTTTCCTTACCATTAGCATCTTCTATTAGTCGTTCCTTCTTTTTATTTATGATTTTATGGGCTTGGTTAATCTCCTTGTGGATTTAGGGATGGCAATGGGTCGGGTAATTGGTGGATGATCTACTTCTGTTACCCGACCCACCACCCAAAATCCTTCGCCCTACCCGACCCATCACCCACCAAATATTTCACTCTCCCCGTCCACCCATCACCCACCGGTGATAATTCGTGTGAAATTCAAGACATCAAATTCATAAAAAAAAATTATTGAAAAACATACGTCGAACACATCGACGAATAAATTAGTACAAAATATAGTCAAACTCGGTCGAAATATGTGTAAATATCCACAACTTTCAACACT
Organism: Persicaria maculosa; assembly: GCA_963922045.1. Lineage (NCBI taxonomy): Eukaryota > Viridiplantae > Streptophyta > Magnoliopsida > Caryophyllales > Polygonaceae > Persicaria > Persicaria maculosa. The sequence continues at coordinate 22,297,856 of OY998264.1, read as the reverse complement.
TCAAGCAAGAAGTCTTGGAAATAAAAAGACATTACAACAATTATGAATCAACACTTCAAGCAAGAAGTCTTGGAAATAAAAAGACATTACAACAACTATGAATAAAAAGACAACTATGAATAAAAATAAGAGAAAACATAGTCTCCAACAACCAAAGCTTCAAGCGGGAAATCGTTTGATAGGTATTTTCAATTAGGGTTTATGGAGTATATTGGTAATTTTACATATAAAATATAATTATATAATATAAGTCGGGTGATGGGTGGGGAATGTCTTCACCCGATTCCGACCCGACCCATCACGCGTTCACTCATTTAATATCCGCTTTATTTTGGATTTTCACCTACTTTTTCGGATCGGGTGAGTCGGATATCCGTCGGGTGCGGGTGAAATTGTCATCCCTACGTGGATTGCTGAATAGCGGAATGTCAATTCTCACCGAAATGAGAGGAAATTGCATCATAAATCCATTGTGTTTTTAATAAAAAATTGCTTTCTAGAACCATTGGGATTAAAAGGTTCTGATAAGGCGATTTGGATTCTTTGGGTTGTAACTTGTTTCTATGTGGTTCCAAATTGAAACTATAATTGAAAAGTTTTGAATCTTCAAAATTCATCTACTTAAATCACATTATGTATGGCAGTCATCTATTTATCTATTATGCTTATACCACAGCGTTATATATTGCGTACATTGCTTGTATTTTTCTTCTTCCGATGGATCCATGAAGACAGTTGATGATTTTCAGTTTTTAAATTGATCATTTAATGGGAAAGCTATATTAGGAAGCTCGGCTTCATGAAATATGGGAAAATTCCCACTTTCCCATATCACAAAGCAATAGTTAAAATTTCTCGTCGTTGCCTTTGTCGGTCCAAAAGTTGGCAATTATTCCCTCTATCGGCAAGGTTATATGCACTGAGAACATGTGTTACATACACTCACATGAACGGATCCTAACATGAACGAATCATGAGTCCGTTTGTGTTTTTTAAAATTTTCATAATGATTATTTGACGCATCAAATTGTGGAGCAAACGGATCATAGATCAATTCCACCTGACTGTATATAGCACTTGATCTATTTACAAAACGTCACTTTGACTCGTTGACTATCAATATCCAAACAGAAACTATACAGGTAGGAGCTCAGTCACCAAACTCTGCAAATTTACGAGTTCTAAATGTCCGCTATTCCATTCTAAATCAAACAAAAGAAACATAGAATTTGGATCGTGTACATTATTGGCATCTACTATTGTGAAATTGTGAATTGCTCCCCTTCCCCTTGGCATTTGCAAGATCATATCTAATCGTGCATAAACTTGGGGACATTTTCACAAGTTCCAATCATAAATAGATGAGCAGAATCCTAAATAATATCTATCGTTATTTTCTTCCAAACTCTGCAAGTAACAATACCCCAATTTTCGTAGCTAAAGCCTAAAGAACCAAATCAGAAGACAACAAAGCCTGTGATAGTGCCACTAGAATCAAACAATTAGCCACTACCAAAAAAAATAGAATCGAACAATTAATCAGCCTCAGAAAACTGATCTCGTGATCACTAAGCCAGAAATAAAATAGATGCACTGGTCTACAATACACCTGCACGGCATGATAAAATGTTACAAGGGGCTCGACAGACTCACTATTTAAAGCTTCTTCATTTAGTTACCCATCTTTCCTAGCAGATAGAAATAACTTACAGATGATGAAAGTAATGAACGAATACAGTTTCAGCATAGTTTGAAGAATACACTCGTACATCCAAGACAGGAAGGGGGTGGAAAAACTAACAGGATCAGCCTTTCTGGTAATAGATGAGTTTTCCTTCTCCGCCATCTCTGATACCGTAATATTGTCAATTTGCGTAACACTAGACCTTTGGTTATCACAGCCTCTTTTAACCTCCTGATACAAGTAAATTTCTTCACTGTAATCGTATATTTGTGCAGCTCAAACTGCTACAGGCTCTTTTACTTCACTAGGAACATAAGCATTAACCTGCCCCAGACAGATCAAAAGGACAACTATTGTGACTGCTAAATAGAAAGCATCTTAAGGACCGTAGTCAAAGTATACAAGTATGAGTGAGAAAAGGGAAGATGTTTGACAAATAGCTTGCTGAGCATCCCGAATCAAAAGTTTCAGAATGGACCACCAGTTTCTAGTTACTATGATTCAATAATGTCTCATAGATCAATTATAGAAATTTGTACTCAATTTTATATCACAATAAAAAGAAAAATATTATTAAAAAGAATCTCATAGCTTTGAGAACTGAAAAGTATCGCAAGTAAGGAATTTTTAAGTGCTGTTTTGTGTAGTTTAGAACATAGGAAATATCCAGCAAAAGAAGGAAGAGGGGAAATTGCAAATTCATCAAATCTGAGTAGGTTTAAACTTGAAAGTATCCAGAATCTTACCTTAGCTGCTTTGTAGAGTTCCTCCAGCACTTCAGACAAAGTTGGGTGTGCATGAACTGCAAACTTAATATCCTGCAGGATACAAAAGAGTAAAAGACATTAAGTTGTTACATTCTTGGAAGATCAATTTGACCTAAATCAGGCAAGGTAAAATAAGCCTGGAACATTTAATTATAAAGATAACTGCTTTTGCCCAAGGCAAATCAACTCTGTCACAGGAAGAAGAGACAAACCTGTATCCTGGTGCCCATTGCTATTGCGTTGGATGCCTCATGAATGAGATCTGCCGCATGCAGTCCAAATATATGGACTCCAAGGATTTCACCATTATCAGGTCTGTATATCAACTGCAAAAGGATAATGGAGATATAGTTCAGCAGGCCACAAGAATCAATTGAATAAACATCTAAAAAAAACAAGTGAACAAGTGAAGGAAACAGAGTAATAAGATGCCACAGCATTATCAAATCTAATCCCAGAATCTTGTTGTAATAGCAGGCAATGGTAAGGGGCAAAGCAAAGGTGTAACTAGACTTTCTCTCAGCGTTTCAACATCACCAGTGTTATCCAAATTAGTGATGTATGTGTATCATTTTATGAAAATCATTCTCCCTTCTATTACTTGACAAATTGGAGAGCTCAAGAAGTAAAACCTTGGCAAGTCCCTCTCCTTCATTTTCTGCAAGGGCTTTCGTATTGGCCTTGAAACTTGTCTTTGCTACACTAATCTCAAATCCTTCTTTCTCGGCCTTCTCCCTTGCTTGGGGCTGCAAAACAAAACACGTACATTAGCTACTGACTAGCAAAGATACCAGGTGGCTAAAGGGTTCTATGAAATAATCAATACTCCCTCCGGTCGTTTTTATAAGAGGTTTTAGATTAATGCACAATAATTAAGAAAATGGACAGTTAGAATTGAACTACATTTTTAACTGACATAAATTAATCCTATACACTATAATGAATTGTTGTTGACAAACAAAAATGAACACAATAGTACGGAGTATAAAATGCTGTATTTGTAATGGGAAAAAAAGTCATAATTAGGAAGGGATTTGACGGTATATGACATGAATAGTTATGTTCATTAATTGCCAAGGAGAAAATCAGTTCGAATGGAGTACTACTTTTCTAAACAATCTAATATTTTAGATCATTTATCAAACCCTTAAAAGTCTTACAAAATGACGGGAGGGAGTAGGTATCACTGGAACAGTCTTCATAGACTGGGAGATTGATCCCATATATCTGAGGAAATATTGAATGCCATCTAATATTCTAATAATAGGACAAATAGAGGACTCTCACTTCTAACCAGATTCTACCAAGCTAACTAATGTCAATAGTTAAGAAAGCAACATATGTAAGACACCGAGAATGTATTACCAAACAAAATACCTAACAATAAATAATATTGCTATCATAAAGCTCAGAAATAAAATGTTAAGATATGAACTTTAGCAAGAGGGGATGTTGCTTGAAAAGTCTATTTCTCAATTTACTTTTGAAAAACTGCAAGGTGCTATATATAGCAATAATCAGACAGCACTCCACACCCTTTTCAAGCACTGAATAGATCGGGATACACAAATACAATCAGCCACAGATATTCGATGCATGAATTCTTCAAATACACTATAACTGAAGCAACTATACCTCTGTCAATCCAACCATACTGATTTCTGGGTGGGTGAAGCAAGCTGCTGGAATACTTGTATGATTGAGAATGTGATTTTTTCCAGTGACTTGTTCCACAACTGTATCAAAAAGCAAAAAACAAAAATACAGGCAAAATCTGGGTTATACTTCAGTTTCCAGGAGGAACTTGCAGCAAAAATGCTAAACACCAAAGTATATTTGCAATTGGGCTAGACCTGAAATTCCCTGAGCACTAGCTGCATGAGCCAGCATCATCTTGCCATTTGCATCACCAATACAATATAGGTGAGGGATCTGACAGTAGAAGCTGAAAAATTAGTAGTAATCTCCATATATGCAGACAATAGGCCAATCCCAGTTCAATGCTAAGCTAATCTCTGAAAGAGGCTGAAAAGTATACCGGTTTGCCATTTGCATCAAGGACTTGCATACGCTCGTCAACAGGAACAAAGCCACGTTGTGTAACTACATTGATCTGCACAGAATTGGCATGATGTACGATATCTCAAGTTAACTAAGAATATTATGGAGTAACAAGGGTCGCATCATCTAACAGATTGAAGTTGAAGGTAATACATTTTCCAAACCAAGACCCCTAGTAAATGGAGCTCTTCCCGTTGCTATCAGTGCTGCGTCTACCTGCATTGTATTAAAAGTCACTCCCAAACTTTAGAGGATAAATTTAACATCTAAAGGTATACAATGCTCTCAAAAAATGGAATATGCACAAAAGTTACAATGAACATAAGATAACGGAAGTGTAACAACATAATCTTTATTTCACTTTGTTTAATTTAATCATCAAAGAAACATCCCTGGCCTATACACAAATGGGCAAGCTTTACCTCCAAAGTATCTTTTGGTTCTTTGGTCTTGGCATCTGTGAGCTCAATAGTGACTGGTTTCCCATCCCTAGCTGGAGTGATCTGAGAAAAAAGAAGCATACAGGTGACTTCAAGAACAACATAACAAATAAATGTAAATCAGTTTACCTTGGTTGCAAAAACTCCAGTATGATAGTCAATCTTTCTGGGATTGATTAGAACTCTCTGTGCCAACTTTGAAATTTCAGGATCAAAACCTGGCATTAGCTGATCCAGAGCTTCTATAAATGTAACCTACAGAATTAGTTGGTTTTTATCATTTATTTTATCATGACTCTTAAGGCAGAGGAAAAAGAGATAGAAAGAAGAATTATGCCAATGCATATGCCTATCGGTATGCCTATTATTTTAAGGTACACTGTACAAAAATAATTCTGGCTCTGGAAGAGACAAATCATAGAGAAATAGTAAGAACAATTTTGTCAATATATATATATATGGACTATTGACTGTTCTTTAAGAACCAATGGCAAGATAAGGAATTCTTTCAACAAATTAGCTGCTGACAAAGGCAGTTCCATATACCACAAGAAACACGAATAATTCCTAAACAGGCAAGTGCAAACATTGAAATAGATGTATGGTAATATAACAAGGCTTTTTCGACTCAGTAGAGCTGAAAGAATCAATGCTGGCAAGTTTGCAGCTTCAAGACATAATGGACTTTGCTTCTTGTATCATAAAGTAGTAGGTCATCTTATATTTTTCAACTGGCTATTGGAAACAGAATATCTGCAATCCTGCTTGCGCAAAATCTTTTCCGCTTTAGATAGATAGATGTCCTTGATCTATCATCTATACAAGACCACAGAGCAAATATAGACCGCATTTTAAATTGATACAAGTTTAAAGAATAAAAAGGGTTATGCTGGCACCTCACTTCCAAGTGCAGTATAGACATCACTAAATTCAAGACCAATATAGCCACTTCCTACAATAGCTATCCAGTCTGGCACGGACTCCAGTTTCAGTGCATGATCACTGGTAATAACAGTCTTCCCTGTATACATTCACCAATAGTCAGTGTACAAGGACTAAGAAAACCCAATCTATGGAAAGAGAAATCTGCAAAGCTCATAATAGGCACTAAAGATGAAATGTAATCTCATTGTATAATCTAGCCTCAAGTAAAGGAAATCAATAGAAAGAGAGAAGTAGAAACATCCAAAATGAATTGGGATACAAGAAAACGTGAATATATCTGCCAAAAAAACCCACAGGAAATTGGGAAACATCAGAGAAAGGGCATACTTAAGCATACTATTTGTAAATTGCATTAATAGAAATTTAATATTGTGTTAGCTAAGTCTCTCCAACCCTTCAAAAAAAGAAAAGAAAATAAGAGCACCACGCAAATATTGGGCAACCCTGCCTTACGGATCGCTCGAGGGTGGGGAATATTTTGCCATGTTCTTAGATCCTTCCTTTGGATCCAGTGATAGCCAGCTCAGAGTGCACCCAAATATCTTGCCAGAGACATGTCATGTAGTCATGTCCACAATGCCATTATTAATGGTAGCACTAAACGCTTTATGGCTTGTCTAAAAGTAACTTGGTCTGCCGACTTCTTTATCACCTCCAAACAAATAAAACATTACACGTTGCATCCTTGCAAATCAGTTGAAAAGGAAATAATAAAATGCTTCTCATAGGGATTGTTCTTGTGCAAGAAATCTCAACACTGCTTTATTTTCTTGAGTGGAATCTAGATACGATGATATTCAATTCTTAAAAAAAATGAACGAATATCAAATTTTGCAAGAAGATGAGAGCTCTAGTATCACATTCAACTCTGCACCCCTTACTCCCCCCACCTCCCAACCCTGCGCACCTGATAGCTAACTAATTAACTTATCAACCATCTTTTACTAAATATGTAAACAAGTACCCATTCGAATAATAATGGTGCACAACTAGGATGGGAGAAATACTAAAGATTGCGTACCATCGATTTCAATGCCTTTAGGGACAAAAGGAACTGAACCAGTTGCAATGATGATATCTTTGGCAGTCAACACATTGTTTTCACCATATTTCACCTTGTGTGGTCCCTGGATGAATACCAAAAGGAACTCTGTAATGTTCAATAGAAACCATATGTAGAAGATGGAAAAGTTTAGATAAGTAGCCTGCTTTTCTGTCACATCTAGGAATACTGCATAGTCAAAGATCAACCTGATAAATATGCTTGATGACTATTATTACCGCTAGGTATAGCAAGTAGCCAAATTACTCACCAGTACGGCACCAAATCCTGTCAAAATGTCAACACCTAGTGCTTTGAGTGAATTTGTCAAATTGTTACGAATCTTTGAAGCAAGATTATTCGCATGATCAGCAACTCCTTGCCTGTCATAATTTGCAGCTGCAACCTGTTACAAATTACAGCAGCAGTTTGCAGCAGCATCAAACAGTATTAGACCATGATAAACAGATAAAATATAAAGTTAAACTGTGAAACTGTTTGAATGAATGCAATGCATATGCTTCTTGGGATAAAGCAGAGAACACAGAACAAGAGTATCACCTGTAGACCAAAGGACTTCATATGAAGCTCATTTTGGAGCTCCCGCATCCTCCCACTGACAGCCAAGAGCGCCTTTGAAGGGACACAACCTCTGTTCACACAAGTTCCTCCCATGACATCTCCTTCGATGATTGCAGTTTTAAGTCCCTGAGCGAAGGTCAACTTCATCACCAAACATTTCCAAAAACCAAACTCAAACCAAAAAAAACAAATATCGCCTGTTTACAGATCCACATTTCCGTAAACACGGTCACTTTCAAAATACAACTCGCACCAATCCAATTTCCACACCAGAATCAAACGAATAATTCAACAACGCAACAAAAAAAAGGCGGCAAAAAAGAACAATCAAATCGCTACCTTCTCAACGGCGTGAAGTGCGGCTCCATGGCCACCAACGCCAGCTCCGATGATAACGAGGTCGTAATCAAACTCCTTGGAAGCACTCCCATTCTTAGAGAGCGCAGCGAACACCTTATTGCTCGAACGCCTCCCATTAACCACTCGTTCCGAACTCAGCGGCTTGCCGCGAGCGGCGAATCGCAGGGCCTCCTTCCGGAGACCGCAGAACCTGAGATCGAGCGGCTTGGCGGCGGCGATTGAGAAGGAGCCGATCGAATGGTTTGATCTGCGGAGGATTGGGGAAGAGGAGGAAGGAGAAGATGACGAGAGAGAGATTGAGCTCTGCATTGTGTGTGTAAGAGAGAGAAAGAGGGAGAGAGATTGAGGATCGTTGGGGTTGAATCCGATGGGAGTTTGAGAGTTGGGAGAAAAAGGGGTTTGCGGGCGGAGATAACAGAGTAATGTAAATATTGTAATGCAGTCAGTCATTTTAAACCGCTCGCTTTTTTTTTTCCGGGTATGTCCAACACTGTCCTGTGCCCGTATTTAAAAAAAAAAAAAATTCAACAGGAAAGGATTTCAGTTTTTTTTTTTTTTAACAAGGTAATCCACAAAGGCGGAGTCCTGGGGGTCATCCGAAAATTACCTAGGTGTATTCTCTTCGTCGATAGCTTCGTTTTGATAATATATAATACGTCTTAATCCGACATCTGAGTAAAAAGTTATAAATGTTTGAAAATTATAGGTGTGTTAATCACTTTAATCTATATAAACTCTTAATTTAGAAGTGTTTATACTGAGGTGTCAACATTAGAGAGATTTTAGGGGTTTTGACCAATTATAATTTTTTTTTCTCTTTAATCCTCTTTTTTTTAATTCTCCTTTTTTCTTCTTTTTCTTTTAATTCTCTTTTTTTCTTTAATCTTACTAACTATCTATATCTATATATAAACTCTTAATTTAGAAGAGTTTATGCTGAGGTGTCAACATTAGAGAGATTTTAGGGGTTTAGACCAATTATAATTTTTTTTTCTCTTTAATCCTCTTTTTTTTTAATTCTCCTTTTTTCTTCTTTTTCTTTTAATTCTCTTTTTTTCTTTAATCTTACTAACTGTTGGACTTAATTCAAAACATTGAATTAATCTAATATAACTATTGGGCTTAACTCAAATTCATTTACTAATTATCTATATCTATATACTATACAATATTAATTTATGTCACATGTCCTCTTCATGTTCAAAGTTATTTGTGGATATATTATTTACATAATATCATTTTATTATGGTAACTATATTTTCTAATATTATTTTTTTTGAAAAATATTCTAATATTAATTACCCAATATTATTTGATATTGCATTTTTTAACCAATGGGATTAATTCAAAACTTTTATCTTTCACTATTTATTATTTATTTTTCTCTTTATCTCTGTAACCCAAGTGTATTTTTTTCTATTATTTTTAACACATTTACTAATCAATGGGTTTAATTAAAAATATTGAATTAAATCTAATGTCTATGATTTATCTATATCTAAATATTATTTATAAAAAAACCGCGTCATGGCGCGGGGATTGTACTAGTTTTATTTCAATATACTATAATACTTTTATATTTTACTTAAATTGACATTCACATATTATAATTCATCTCGAGAGCTTCGAAACCATATGTTATATTACTTATTTTGAGAATTTGGTAAGAAGTTACACAAGTTTAAATTTTTTTTATATCTAGTTATACATTATTACATGTTAAGAATACAATGTTTATTTATTGCGTTTTATATCCTTATTTTCGTTTTATATCCTTATTTTTATTTTATATCTTTGTAGTAGTTTATAAGATCGTTTCACACTAGTTTATATTATCGTTTGACACTAATTTGTAATATCGAACATGTTGTGTGTTTTACGACTTTTTTCTCGATCTTATTGTCTACTATTATGGTGACCCCCCGCTCAAAACTTTCTAGCTCCGTCCCTGGTAACCCACCTTTGGTGGGAAACCCCGGGCACATGACCCAGCCAATAAGAGGAGGTAAACCGGCTTACACCGACCGGCTAGACCTAATGGTATTAAGAATTTTAGTATTTTACTATCAAATAAAAAGCTATTTTAAAATTTTTTCGTGGTAAATCTACTTCTATTTTTTATTATTAGGTAAGAATTCGAGCTCAAACGAGTTTGAGGCTTGAGAGGCCGACGAATCGGAAAAGAATTCGAGCTCAAACAAGTTTGAGGCTTGAGAGGCCGACGAATCGGAAGACGGGCTAACCGTCGACAAACAACATAAAAAACACAAATGAATATAGATGAAAGAAAAAGCCCAAACAACCCGAAGAAGTTGTCCGTTAGCAGAGGAGTCGAGGGAGATCCATGGCGACCCACGAGTGCCGAGAACATGGGGGAGTGCGACGACTCACATGGCGACTCGACGCCGAGAAGGCGGAGAACAGTAACACACCATCGGAAAGGGTAAAACCCGGGAAAGTGCAGATCACCGACGTTGCCCCCACCTAGATGAGGGATTTTTGAAGACCATGAACACAACCACGATCCTCTCGATCAAACAGAAAGCCCGATACTGCAACCCAACTTGAAACTAAACGCCACCATGCCATAGCAACGACCCGACGCCAAAAGAACGAATAAAAACGAGCCAATAAGGGGAGATCAAACATCCCACGAGAATTTGTGTGTCGAGCTCCCGGGAACGCAGAATGTCTGGGGAGGTCAAATTATTATGATTAGAATTTAGATTTTCGAATGTCTCACTGAATTTATTCAACTCTTTCGGGATTTTAGTCAGAATCGATTTTATTCAAAAAGGATTGAATATTAATTTTGTTTTGTAAATTAAATTTTTCAATCCCTTTCGATATTTCAAAGCCCTACCGGGATTTGTACAAAGACCCTTTCAGAATTTTAAGATTTTTACTTAGATAAATAAATATATATATATATATATAAGTAAAAATATGATTTTTATATAGGATTTTTTACAAAAATGATGTGATGATAAAACTTGGGCCCGAAGGACCCAAATAACTTGGGCTCGAAGGACCCAAACTTGGGCCAAAAGGAAATAAGGGATGCGGGACCAAGGGCAGCAGAGCACAATGGCCAGTTACAAACAAAGCGATGGCGATACCGAGAAGACGGTGATTGAAGCTCAACCAGAGGCGATGGGTGAAGGTGTCACAACCCATGACCAAGCGGATGAAAAGTCGGTCGGACGGACTCATCCGAGGCCACGGAGACATGCGATTTTTCCCAAAATCTTAGTCATGATGAAGCTAATTAATAGCATCAACTCCTCTATTTAAAAATGTAAAATAAAGATTTTTGGAGATAAAAGTTTTATATGTTTGGAGCAAGCCAAAAAAACTCTAAACATTAATTATTTTGCATCCTCGATGCAAAATTTACTTTAAGAGAGTATTTATTACATATAATTAAATTTACTTTAAATATATAGAGTATATTTATAATATACCATAAATGATTTTGATATTTGTTTTTCAATTTTGGAGTTTTTTTAAAAGAGTTGTTTGAGATGCTCTTAAGTCATCATAAGCATGTTTTCAAAACATATATATATATATATATATATATATATATATATATATATATATATATATTTATTTTTTTTTTTTTGCATAAATAGCCCCAATATATTCAATTAAAATAACTAGATTGTTTGTAAAATATTTTCATACAGTTTTTACTTTATATGAATTTTCCATAATCATATTATTATTATCTCCTATATGTTATTAATGGTGAGTATTTATACCAAACAGATTGAAATTACTGATGATTTTATTCAATTGCTTTAATTTCGGTTTCAAATTTTTTGTTCGATCATCGCCTTATTGGTGTATGTTTTAAACGTTTTATTGTTATCTTTAAACATGGTTGCTAAATATAAAATATCATTTTTAGAGAAATTGCGCGAGGTGCGGGTAATAACACTAATAATTAAAATAATTTAGTTTTGGAAAAATATTTTTCAATTAAACTTATTAATCTATACTCTAAGGACATAGGTTATAATTTTTTTTTATTTTATACGAAAAGAATTTAGAGAGATTTCGTCCTCTGTTTTTTGAGGCATTCTTTCGAATGAGGTATGGGTTGTGGGAGACCTTTTTTTCGCTGATATGGTGACTAAGTTGTCAAATTTATCGATCACTATATTGTATTCATGGAAGGTGTGTAAATCACTCACTTTTACTCCATTGTCTTATTTTATTGGCAAAATTGTAGAAAACCACCCTTCAAATATATCTTTTTTTTTTCTATATAACAAACCCAAACTTTAATTAATATATCTTTTTTTTTCTATATAACAAACCCAAACTTTAATTAATTGACATCATTCACCTACAGTATACTTAAGTTCTATAGTAATTACTCGACAAAATTACAAATAAAAGCATTTGTAGGTCTCAGTCCAACAAAATAGTGCGCCAATTTGTTAGCCAGGATACCGGAATGTAGCGCTAGCCCCTTTGCCTCCAATGTTGACTTCGCCCTGCAAAGGAAACTTTTTTTTTCTAAAAGCATGCCAATATATCACAAATCCAACTATAGACTCTTTAGATATAATATTCCATACAAATTAATCTTGAAGACTCCAGTTTGTGGTGGTTCCCATTTTATATTTTCTTCGTTCTTGGTCTAGTTGACCTACTTGTATTTGCCTTTTATATTTTGTTATCGTCGATGTTTTTGGTCTTTTTCCTAGGTGCACGGTGTATTGCTTTTATCCGTTCTCATTGATGATACTCGGATCATTGAAAACTGTTTTATTTCGAATGGTCCAAATGCTTCACCATAACGTTCCCAATATTTTCTTGTCTTGAATTTTTGGAGCATCTAACAATATTTTCGCAACTTATTATATAATTAATCCTACATTCGGTAAACCATTCACCTGGAGAAAAAGCACTGACGAGGAAGACAATATTTATGAAAAGCTGGATCGTGTGCTAGCTCTTCACCAGATTATCCAGAAATTCCCTAATCTAATTACTTATAACGGGGCCTTTTCATCATCCGATCACTGTCCTATATCAATAACTCTTGAAAATGGTTCGGCCTTTAAAGCTCCTCCATTCAAGTTTGAGAACGTCTGGCTTCAGCGGAAGGACTTTCGGAACATTGTTAAACAATCTTGGCGAGCCTCTTGTCCTGGCTCACTTATGTATCAACTGAAACAGAAAATTCTCAAGAAAAAAGCTAAGAATCTAAATAAGCATACCTTCGGAAATATTTTATGTCAACTAAATGAGGTGGAAAATGAACTTATTCAAATTCAATCTACCCAAGTCAGGGGTAATATCTGATCAAACCATAATAATAGAGAAAAGAGTCTTATTACTAAAAAGGAAAAACTCCTCCTGTTCCAAAAAACCTTTTGGAACCAAAGAGCTAAAACAAAACATCTCAATCTCTCGGATTCTAACACATCGTATTTTCATCGGGTTGCATCTGGGCGCAGGCACAGGAAACAAATTCGAAATATTACAACAATAGAAGGCACTTTGATTATAGGTGAGGAGAATGTGAGAAATGAGATTAGGAGAGACTTTTAGAAGAGATTTACAAAAGAATCGACAGATGATAATCTATTAAATGAAATGCTTCACCTAATCAACCCTTCTATAACTTCTGAGGAAAATGATTTCCTTATTCGGATTCCGTCTAATGCGGCAATTAAAACGGCGGTGTTTAGCCTCAGAATTAATAAATCGCCCGGCCCCGATGGCTTTACAGCTGAATTTTACAAGAAATATTGGGATATTTTAGGTATTTCCATTATTAAAGTAGTGAAGGGTTTCTTCCATTCAGGGAAACTTTTAAAACAAATAAACCATACGTTTATCTCTCTCCTCCCTAAGCGTGAGAACCCCACCAACACTAGTCATTATCGCCCAATTAGCTTATGCTCTACGCCATACGGAGTATAAGATAATATCAAAAATCTTAACAGAAAGACTCAAATCTGTTATTGGTAGGATTATCCACCCCTACAAGGGGCTTTTGTGTCTGATAGGGCTATTCAAGACAATGTGCTAGTGGCGCATGAAATCTTCCACTCTTTCAGATCCGGGAGGGGTCTCGAGGGATGGGTGACAATAAAATTAGATATGGAAAAAGCTTATGATAGAGTAGATTGGAATTTCACGAAAAGGGTCTTACTTGTAGACAAACCCAATGTCAGCAGTATGTCCAGAGATGTTCCACTAAAAAACAGTTAAAATGACAATTAAACATGGAATGATCCTACATAGTTTTTTTTTGATCCTCTCTATATATGTGTTTTCTCCAACTAACACACATATGGAGTACAATGCTTGGTAAATTCGTAATACGCCCTAGATGGAAAAAAAAGGTCAAAATTCTCTATAAATAGGAATCGACATGTAAACCATAGGAGACGATCGAGGTAAATTAACAAGGAACTCACTCTATTTAACCAATGGTTTCAAATTGAAGCTTGGGAACCAAAAACTTTAAAAATCCACGAGGAAACACTTTATTCCCTTATTAAATATATATAGGGCAACATAGACTACAAGTCTACGGCCCTGGTTTACACACACACACATATATATATAATGATTTTTTCTAATCTCTGCATTTGAAGCATAGGTTAAGAAGCTCAATGGATAAAAATTTTTCAAAATTAAATTATTTTTATTTTTCTTAATATTGTTTTATTGTTTCATAAAATCGCTTTTATATTTGCTGAAGAATCTTTTTCGATTAAGTTTCTTAACCTTTAACCTTAAAATATAATATAAAAAGACTGTGTATATGAAATAAAGAAACAATCCACATGTTTTTTTTTATCAAGTAAGAATTCGAGTTCAGACATATCTGAAACTCGAGGGCCGACAACCTGGCATAACTAAATGGTCCAACTCAGACAAAAGCACTCTACAACAAGCGAAACCAAGCAGGCATAAATCAAACAGGAAGTGGCCAAAGATGACGGACAAAGCCAAGCCCCACTCTGAAGCAGAACTGAAGGTCAACGGTACATCAGGACCCGATCATCCTGTGGGCAGTGAGGACGTAACTCCAGGGAAGCAGTCGACCCGAAAAGAGGAGACGCCACGATACACACCACCATGACCCTAACCTATCCCGACTCCTAACGCCAAAACCAGATCCAAGGAGAAGAAATGCCAAGTCACACCAACGCAGAACGCCAAAATGCCAAGTCACACCAACGCAGAACGCCAAAATGCCAAGTCACACCAAAACCAGATTCAAGGATTTTAGTCAATATATTTATAAATATAAATAAATAAACATATATGTATTTATATAAATAAATATATAACTTTTTTTTAATTACACCGGACTACCTCGGGCCCAAGGAAAATCATTGGGCCCAAAGCAACAAAAACCAGGCCCATCCTGTCGAACTGAAGAACCACCAATTTCGGCCCTAAGGGAGCACAGACGGAAGCGAGGAAAGCAACAGAAGATGCCACACAAGACGCCGCCAAAAACCAACGACGAGAGGGCAGACGAGAAGGAGGCAATATTTTCAACAGATATAATAAAGGCGTCGGAAAACCAAAAAACGCCAGAGTGCAAAGCTTGATCGAAGAACGGGACACATAACCAACCAGAATCAAGGCCGATCGGAGCCCCGATGTATATGATTTGGAGACCTAGGGTTTGGAGATAAAAAAGCCCCAAAACAATTCAAGGATGGGGGTGATGAAAACGAAGGGAACGATGCCAAAGAGAGGAGAAGAGGGCGGTAGCGAGAAACCACCACCCACCGGTGATGAAGACGCAAGCTAAAGAGGAGGAGTGAACAAAGGGGATCCCGACACCACCGCCGAAACTTGAGGCTAAGAGCCACCCAGGAAGACCGAACCCAAACTTCAAAGATCATGAAGAGAAGGGAAATTTGGAGGGCTGAAGACCCTAAGGTATGCAGGCATTACAGAGTGTTTGTGGATCGTCCTGACAACTGGGGATTTGCGAAGGAGGTTTGAGGGATTTGTGAAAGAAGTTTGAGCCTGTAACACAGGGGTTTGTCTCTTCGAAGAGAAGGATTTCTTCACCGATCTCAACTCGGAGTTGCAGTAAGTCTTAGAAAGATTTGGGTTTCACAACACTTTTATCTCCTGGGTTATGGAATGTGTTACGATAGTGTCTTTCTCAGTTCTTGTTAACAATGGACCCAATGACATGCTCTTTTCAACCCGTGGTCTTAGGCAAGGGGACCCTCTCTCCCCCTTCCTTTTCATCCTTGGTGCTAAAATTCTCGCAAGGAGACTCTCTGCTGAAGCATTATCTTTTAGCAACCTGATAGGTTTTTCCGTTGGTAGAAGTGGCCTGCGTATTCCTTTCATTTCATTCGCGGATGACATTATCATCTTTGCGAAAGGCAACGTGGATGCTGGACAGAAAGTTAGATCAATAATTGATGCATATTGTAAAGTTTCTGGACAAAAAGTTAATTACCACAAGTCGAGTTTCCAAACCACTAAAGGTATATCCAACACTAGAATCGCTAAGCTACGAAATTGCTTGAATATTACTAACGAAAACTCGCTGGAAAAATATCTCGGTTACCCTATTATTAATGGCAGAATAAAAAAAAATACGTTTGAAGATATGGTTTGCAAGTCTAAAGAATAGCTCTGCAAGTGGCGTGCGAGCGCCTTATCTCAACAAGGTAGAGTAGTCCTAATCAATTCAAACCTTTCTGCTAAACCGCAGTACATTATGCAGAATTTCATGCTACCAAACTCAATACATAAAGAGCTAGATCAAATTAATAGGAAATTCTTCTGGAATAAAGATCTGCAATATCAACCTCTTATAAGTTGGGACAGGGTTTGTCGACCAAAAAAGTGTGGCGGTTTAGGCCTCAGGAAATCAAAAGAAATGAATGAGGCCCTCCAAATGAAGCTACCATGGAAAATTTTGGCGGAACCAGATAATGTTTGGGTTACGCTGATTAACAAAAGTATTTATGATATGCTTCCATCTTTGATTACAAGAAAGGTGGGGATATGTCCTGGCAATGAGCGAAACTAATCTCTCCAATTGACAAATTTAAGGCCGGTCTTATTTGGTCAGTGGGAAATGAAAAATCTATCAAATTTTGGACAGATAACTGGATTACCACTTCCGCCCCTACAGTCTCGGGAAGACTGCCCCTAAAATATTAATGTAGATGAAAAGTTTAGCGACTACATTTTGAGTGGTAGATGGTGGTCGGAGAAACTTCATAATGTGCTACCCACAAACTTCATCACATAAATAATGGAAATTCCGCTGCCCATATCCTCCTTTGAGGATCGCCTATATTGGTGGCCCGATAGGGCTGGGTGGCTGGTTCACAACGTCGAGTGCTTACAAACTTATCACTTCGCAATCATCATGTGTATTTGACATCAATGCCTGGATTTGGAAAATTGACGTTCCACCAAAGATAAAAAACTTTTTATGGAAAATTTGCCAGGACTGCTTATAGGCCTGCTTCAAGGGTTATCTCTGTGCCCTCCACTTGCAGCCTCTGTAGCAGTGCAGCCGAGGATGAAGTTCACATCCTACTCGAATGTCCTTTTGCCCGTTCTCTTCACCAATTCACTCAAGGAATTACCTCGACTCTTGATAACATGGTCTATCAAAGTCGGGACATAAAACCTATTATCTCTTTCTTAGGGAGCAACCTCAGTACTGAGGCTCAAGTGGAGCTTGCCTTCGTTTGGTGGAATACTTGGTACACTCGGAACCAACTCGTTTTTAGAAAGATTCCTATCCCACAAGGGGCTACCACACTACACTTCATAAAAACTCAAATTCATGAGTGGAAAAAAATTGACAAACTGGAATCTGCTCTAGTTACGGATCTCACATCGCCTTCTAGAGCAAACATGCACCAAATCAAAAGGAAAAAGGGTAAGTATACTAAATGGCGTAAACCTCCAATTGGAATCTTCAAGCTGAATTTTGATGGTTCTTCGTTAACTAATAAGGATAGCACGACGGGGGCAGTTATCCGGGACTGGGAAGGCCGGCCAATCAACATAAGCTTTCAGAAACTTGGTTTTCAAAGTCCACTCAAAGCCGAAGCGCTTGCTTTAAAACTAGGTATCCAAAGAGCCATTCAACTCCGTATTGAGAAAATCCACATCGAGGGTGACTCCTCCATAATAATTAATCATCTAAATAAACACACCACATGACCATGAGAAATTGAGCTCCTACTGTCAGATGTAAAACTGTTATTATCGTCTATGAAAGAAGTATCCTTCTTTCATATTTCCCGTTTGGGCAATAGAGTGGCAGATAAGGTTGCATATCTTTGCCACTCTGTCTGTGGTGTCGATATTTACAACAATTCATGTCTTATTGACCTTATCCGAATTCTTTCCTAATAAAAAAAAATTAATACTAATAAGTTACGATGGTGTATCGCTGAAAAATTAGTGGGGTATTTATTTATAATTTATAAAACCAAAAAACGAGGGTAAAAAAAAACTCAACCGAACGACGTCTGCCGTACACACCAGCGTAGTTTGTAGATCCCATGGCACTTTCGTAATTTCAGTCCAAACCAAGGCGTATTATATAACCGCGTGTTCTATTATGGAGGACGTTTCTTATTTGCATATAGGGAAAGACGAGCGCAAGGAGAGAGAAAGCGAGAGTACTACGGAAGAAGCTAGAGCGAGGGAAACGCCGGGTGAGAGAAAGAGAGAGAGAGAGCGAGCGAGCCAGAGAGCAACGAAGGCTTCAGATTTGTGGATAAAGGTAGTTAGGGTTTCCAATTGATCAAAGATAGAAGCTGAGCCCTCAAATTTGGGTCATATACTCTCTCTCTTCTCAGTCCTGTAAACCCTAATTCCTCAATTTGCCAAACGCGCGTGAGGCGGGTTTGCGTCTCTTTGGAGGGAACTTGCTTGGGGTGTTACTAGCTGCTGAGGAAGATATACAATCATTCCGATGGGTGCTCAAGAGAAATCGCCCGTTTCATCAAATTCGATGCAGGTCGGGGCTTTACTGGAGTGTTCGCTATTTCCTCTACTTTCGTGAATGGATCAATTGCTCAACTGTGTGCCTGGACGTTGCTTGTTTTTATTGCTTGATTCTCCATTTTTGCTCTTGGAATTACTTGCTGTTGCTTCTCGATTTCCCTTTGCTTGGTGTAGTGTATATCACTGTTTGATCAATCCCAGAGGGTTACTTTGTTGTAGTTTTGTTATTGATCTCTGAAGAATTTGGCCTGTTAGTTCGAAGTTGATATTCGGTTTTGGCAATATGCTACCTGCTTTAGCTCGTGCTTCTTAATTGAAACACCTAAAGGTATTCCTAGGTCATGGGTAATGCTCGCCATTTCCACGGAGTAGTTTAAAACAGTGTGATTTTTTCCTAAGTTTTTGGTGCCATGATTATGTCTTGGATACTGAGTAGTTTATGCCTTAATTTTTGTCGTTGATGTAGACAAATATTTTAAGGTTTTTTTCCAGAGTGGGCAAGTCAGGTTGTTAACTCTTTAACACCCGAAGATGGTTACTCTTATTCTGGAGATTTTGTTGGATCCCATTCATATCAGATATAAGCAAGTTAGGTTATCCATTTGTGCCAGTTTTTAATATATTTTTTTTAGTTGTAATAGCCTACATTATCAGCAGGGTGAAACAATTTGGGTGTTGCTTGCTTGCTTGCTTGCTTCTTCTTCTTCTTCTTCTTCTTCTTTTTTCCAGTTTCATATTTTTCACTACTATTGTCTTTGATTGGTACCCATGTTTGTCCACTTTGTTTTTTCACTGCATTCTGGACAGAAGGCAGAAGTTTAGTCTAAAGGAAGTGATATGGATTTTTTTTGCTTTTTATGCTAATAATTCTGCTTCATAGGGATGTATACAGATACATTATTTTGGAGATCCTTATTGTGATTTTGCATTTAGTCGAAAATGTCAAAAGGTTGAAATTGATAATTTATTTATTCTGCTCTTTAAAGGACATATGTTGGTCACATCTTATGTTTCATTCGAGTTTGACACATCCTGATATATCCCATGTAACTCAACTGAGGAGCTTGTACCGAGGACTTTAAGCAAAAGAATTAATATATAGTAGAGATTCAGGAAAATACTGGTGTGTAAAACCTTGCTAGAATATTTGGTAGGGTCACAAGGATGACTGTGAGTCTTGGTTTAGGGTGAGTTCTTGCATTGGACTTGCTGTAGAATGTGATAAATTTTGTTTGATAGAGGCCCTTCTAATTTGAGTATAATGCCAAGTATTAGACTTATGATTGAAGGAAAAAAAGGATTGTGGTTGAAGATAGTTGGGGTTTCTTAAGTAATTATGAATAATTGATTTCAATATCATTTCTCAATCTAGATCCAAGTATATATTTCATAGTTCCTTTAATATATTAATTGCCTTGTGTAATTATGTGGGAGCATGATGTTGTTCCCTTGGTTAGTGTGTGGATTTCATGGAAAGATTTGGAATGCCCTTTCGAGATGAGTGATATCGTTTTCTAATCAAAATGAGTTCATAATTATGTAATTAATATATTGGTGCGTTTAATGCTCATTGCTCAATATGGAACACTTCCAATACAACTTCTTTCTTTATGCTATTATCAATTTCCTCTATGGATGTCTTTTTGGTGTTGGTCTCAAATCCAGTGGGTCATACATTGTTAAAAAAATGAAGTTTTTGTTATGAAATTGATTATTTCCTTCTATTGTATGTTGAGTTTTCATGCTGTGCATTCTGTTTACAGTTTAGCTGGGACTGAATATTGAGTGGCCCTGGTGGCACAGTAGTGTTATGATTATCCTAGAAAAGTACATCTTCTTTAATAATTGTCATTTTATGCACTTTCAGCGAGTTAAAGTATACCGGTTGAATGATGATGGCAAATGGGATGATCAAGGAACAGGGCATGTCAGTGTTGATTACTTGGAGGTCAGTGTTGTATATGATCTATTCTGTGTTTTGTCTTTTTCATCTTTCACTTTACTAGCGACGTTTACAAGATTTTTGTCGACACATGGAAATGCTATGTGCAGCGATCCGAAGAGTTAGGTTTGTTTGTCGTTGATGAAGAAGACAATGAAACCTTACTAATGCACCGTATCAGCCCAGATGATATATACAGAAAACAAGAAGGTATTCATTGTCTCATAGGCTAATATTTGTTGTGCATTTATTTTGAATAAAATATGATATGCTTTGCTTCTTTTCTATACCGCAGATACAATTATATCCTGGAGGGACCCAGAACTATCCACTGAGTTAGCCCTTAGTTTTCAGGAGACAGCTGGGTGTTCTTACATTTGGTACTGCAAACATTCCCTTGCTTTCTTGTGTCTCTATTTGACAATCTCATTTGAATAGATATACCTGTTTCATGCAGGGATAACATCGGCAGCGTGCAAAGAACTCTACATTTTAGTTCTGGTAATGGTAAGTTGCTCTATTATTATTAGAAAAATAAATTTTCATGTTAGCAATACTTCGTGACAATGGAACTGAAGGTTCAGATAATAGATCTTGAAATTATCCTCTTTTTGGAAAAAAAAGGTGCTTTATCCTGTTGAAAGTGGCTATGAGGCATGAATTTTCCCTGCTTGAATATTTACTAGATTTGCCTCAACTGCCATTCTGTCTGTGAACCTTGCTCCTATTTATTGGGTTGCTTTTTCATGATTAGGTTCTTTGAACCGTGCATATTATCTCCTGTGTGTACTGACTGCTGGGGTTTTAGAAGACGATGCTGTGCCCATTTTATATTTCCTTTATGCAATAAAGGTTTTTAATTCTTTGTTTTCTTTTATGCAATAAAGGTGTTTAATTCCTTGTTTTGTCTATCGCTGCTTGTTGCCTTCTGTAAAGTGCAAGCTGCTAGGAATACATAAATGAAGCACTGACCAGTATATTTAATGTCTGTAGTTGAATATTGTGCGGAGGAACTGTTGATAGTCCTGGAGTGCAGTCATTGCTACAATTTCACTTATATTATGAGAATTCATAGTTCAGTTGTATATTTGTTATGTTCCATTATAATGCATATATTTCAATGGGTAGGCAAATAATTGACGCTTCCAATGTTAGTGTGTTATTGTAATATGGGGCTCATTGGAACTCATGTCATCTGTCATAGAGGGCATATACTAATCACAGTTACTAAAATCTAGTCCTTATTTTTTTAGTAACAGTTTCGATGTATAATTTGGCTTCACAACTTTGGATTTTTTTTTCTGGCGTGAACCCTTGTATCTTTCCGAGGGATCGTACCGTGCAAGTTATCTGACCACATGCAATTGATGAGGCTCTTGAGTGGTTTTATGCTATGATTATGTTAGCTAAAGATCTCTCCTTGCTACTTTGCTGCTGGCCTGATACTGTATCTGCCTGTGCAGGTGATTCTTATCACAGTCTGAACAGTGAGTTGCGGGAGCTTCCTTCTGTTGAACTGTCAACACTCCCACTTATTTTGAAGGTTGAGCTTTATTTATGGAAGTTTTATTGTTCTTTTGCTTCAACACTTCTGTATATAATACTCCGACACCCAATCCATGTTCCCAATCATTGGGTGAGACTTGAGAGTGACTTGTATTCACTGTTATGTTTTCTTTTATCACTTAGTTCTTGTGCTTGGGCTGTACATGTGTATTTAGGCAGTGGGAATGTGGTTAAGGGGTAGATTTTTATATGCAATTTGATGATCTTTGCTTATTTTGTTTGTCAAACTGAGAGGTGCCTAAGAGGCTAATTTATCACTCTCTCCGTTTGACAAAACATGTCATTTTAGAGTGTTAATTTTGTTCAAAAACATGTGATTTTAGAAATGCTCTTGTAATGATTAGTGGGTTTAGTTGTAGTTTTCGATAAAATAAAAAAGTAGTATAATAAATGAGGGTAAAATAGTATATTTGTTGGTTTTCTTAAAAATTGTGCATGGGCTTAAAATGACATGTTTTGGTGAACGGAGGGAGTATGTAACTATGAGGGAGATTTTCTTCCTTTATTGTAAATGCGTGTGGATTGTATATCTGAAATAAAAGGATTATAAGGGTTTATTTTAATTGAGGATAAATGAGTAACATTACATGCTAAATAAATGTGGTTCTGTCCATGGTCACCTACTCAGCTGCCTTACCAGACGTGCTTATGTATGACTCAAATGATGAGATATTTGAGATGTTTGAAGTGCTTCAGATGGTATCTATTATCAAAGGAAGAAATAACAGTTGTATCAAAGCAGGGAACCAAGGTGAATGGCTGCAATCTGGGTTCATGTGTAATTTATCACGAACTCGGGCACTATTTAGGAGTCTTGGAATTTAAAGCCTCTGATTTAAAGCTCGTGGTCCTGTGGGGGACCACACGTCTCGGTTTGATATTGAACTCAGGGGTTGTGTAGATGTTTATGTGTGAGAACATCTTTATGGCGACACATGTATGTATCTGTGTCTGCTGGGGTGTTATGAGTCATAGTACCTGTGTATTGGTTTGGCTTGCATTTGCATTTGTATGTATGCTTGTTCAGGTTGTCTTGCATGTTACCCTGGATTTTTTGTCATAAATCTGCTATTTGTGACTTCTTACCATTGCTGTTTGTTTTCTTATTCCAAAATTATGGAAAATTCCTATATATTCGTTCATTAGCCTAATGGAGTCTCAAAACTCTTCTTTGAGCAGATTGTTACAGATTGTGGCATTGCTGATCAAATGCGCGTGACAGAACTTATCCTGCATGATGTAAGCTTTGCACTGTTTGTACGATTTCTTGATTTGCATTCTTAGTGATGAATTATTCTGGGGGTTGTTTACTAGTCTCACTTGGGCATTGCGTTACATGAAAGTACTTAGCATTTGATGGATCTTCCATTGAAAACAAGCACTTTCGAGGTTCTTTCAGTTTCTAAACTGCTTACTATTGTTCTATTCTAACATGCAGCAAGATTTTTTCCGGAAGCTAATGGAACTGTTTAGGATTTGTGAAGATCTGGAAAATGTTGACAGCCTTCATGTGATATATAAGATAGTAAAGGGGATCAGTGAGTTCTCTGCCATATATTAATTTCATGCTGCTGTTTCTGAGATTCTGTTAAGTTACATGCCTTTTATTAATCAGTGTTTTTTTTGTCAAGTGCAGTATTACTGAATAGTCAGCAGATATTTGAAAAGATTTTTGGTGATGATTTGATAATGGACATCATCGGTTCCCTTGAGTGTGAGTTCATGATCTTCTCACTGAATGAAGCCTGTTTAAAATTGATTTGCGTCACTGATGTTAGTATGTTACAATGTTATATTTTAGTAATACTGAGGAGATTTGTTAGTCAATCCATTAGTTGTTCTCCATGTTGCAGTTGTTGATCCATACTCTATTATGGACAGTGGGTATTGTTGGGTTGTTTCTTAAAATATCTGCTACTTGTAATTATTTCTATCTAAGATGTTTATTGATTACTGATGTGAATATCCTGTCCTGTTTCATTAAGCACATTCCTTTAGTTGAGTGAGGTGTTATACTCTTTGAATGTTATTGTTCTTACAGTTTCATACTTTAGCATCTGAATATTGCAATTAAGTATTGATGAACTCTATAGTCCCATAAAGAATCTGTCAGGCAAAATTTATTTTTCTCTGCCAAATGTAGTTTCTATGATTTTATTAGTATCTCTTTAATTTGATTTATTTTTTCCAGAACAAGAAATCATTTATCATTTCAAATCCAGGGTCAGTAGCTTTGTTTCAATTGCTGGAAGATACATTGCATCCATGGCTGATCATGATAATATTGTGAATCTGAAAGATTAATTGTCCTATCCCTTGCACTTTAACCTGGCTCCATCTCCCTAAAATAAACAGCAGGAAAGGAAGGAAAGACTTAAAATGAACTAGGTACCTTTTTCCTTCTATTTTTTATTTTGGTGGAAAAGACAAGGGCTAAGCCCTCGCCCCGCAAAGGAATCTCTATTAAAGAAAAAGGACGGAAAAGCAACTAAACAGGGCACAAACGGGGCACCAGAGTCCCAAATTTGTCCCTAAGTAACAGCTCTTTCCTTCTATTGACATTGCCTGAATACACATGAAACTTTTTGCAACAATTTTAATTGCCCCGTGAGATTCATGATTGCATTATCATTTGTTAACAACACTAGACGATGGACCTAGCTGGCAATCAAATTGCAGTAATGGACAAATTTAGCAATCTCATCCACTATATAGTATCACAGCAGTGACAAATCCTTTCATTTTATCCTGCAGATGATCCTCTTGTTCCTCATGTTGAACATCGCAGTTTTCTCAAGGAACATGTGATTTTCAAGGAGGTGTGTCATCTGAAAACAAATCCTTTTCCATTTTCATCTGAAATGAAAATAGGGCTGCAGCACGCAAGCGATAAAAGATCTTGTTTTTTCACTCCTCACACATGAACCTTCATTCAATTGCTGTTTTGATTCTGATTCCCAGGCAATACCTATCAAAGATTCGGTTGTTTTGTCAAAGGTGCATCAGACGTACAGAATTGGTTATTTGAAGGTATGATCCTCGGTTTTTCATGTTCACTGTTTTTATCATCTTTCCTTTGTTATTGGGGTTGATCGTAATGTTTTGAAATAAGTTGTTTATTATGACAGGATGTGGTTCTACCCAGAGTTTTGGACGAAGCAACGGTTGCAACACTGAATTCCATGATACATGCAAATAATGCTATTGTAAGAAAGAACTTTATATGAAATGATATTTACGTCAGGTTTCATGATCCTGTTTCTTCTTTGGTCGCTTTCAGGGACCTGATAGAGGTTTCTATTTTTCCAGGTTGTTTCTTTGTTAAAGGATGACAGTACATTTATTCAGGAGTTATTTTCAAGGTTGAGGTCATCCTCAACATCTGCAGAGTCAAAGAAAAATTTGGTAATTTTTCGATGCCTCATCCTTTACTGTTTCAAAATTAGTACCTTCCTTTTAGAACTTGGCTATTGGGATGATCAAATCCCAGTAACCTGGCTATTACAATTTGGTTGATGATCTAGGCCATCTGGTTCAAGACTGGATTTTTTTTCCCCCAAAATAAATAAAATTTATTTTTATTATATTTTGTTTATCATGTCCAGTTGTTAAATAATTTGTATTTTTATTTGATGCATTTAACTTTTATGAATTGGAAAAATATAAAATTGCAAATGGGTTGAGCTCTACTGCAGAATGGATTTGAATTCTCCCATTCCCGTCTAGTGTTGGTTTTGTGATGAGCTCTACTATTATGTATCTTCCAGTCTTCTTGAAATGAAGTTTGGTTTAATAAGTTGCAAATGGTTCTCTCTGTGGTCTGTAACTTCACACAACCTACTTGCATAAATTTATGATGCACAAATTTGTACATTTTGCTGACAGTTTTTCATGGCATTATCTGTCTTTGATCAACTCAGGTATACTTTTTGCACGAATTCTGCTCTTTGAGTAAGAGTCTTCAGATGGTCCAGCAACTTCGACTGTTTAGGTATGTGATACCCCTATCTCCCGATGGAGGTTTTGCAAGTTTCTCAGTTTTTAATGTATATATTGGTGCCTTTTATTGTGCTAGGGACCTTGTCAATGAAGGCATGTTTGAGATTATCATTGGCATTTTGCAGAGCGAGGACAAACGACTTGTGTTAACTGGGTAAGACTAATAGTTCAATCGGTTGCAAAATTATCAGTCTGTTTGGAGGTTTCTATTAAATGGTGTTTCATTTCTCATGGTTGCAGGACAGACATTCTTATATTTTTCATGAATCAGGATCCTACCCTGCTGCGTACTTTTGTCATTCGACCTGAGGGAATCCCTCTTCTTGGACTCTTGGTACAAAATTTGAAATTCGTTTATATTCACCATTTTTTCCTTCTAGTGTACTAAGAGGTAGTCTCGGTATATATGAATAATAAATACTAGTACGATTCTCGCGCCATGGTGCGGTTTTTTTAAACTAAAATATTAATAATATATATAAAATATTAATAAAAGTTAAGATAAAAATCATAAAAAAACTTCAACATAAATGTATCTTATAATTCTCTCAGAATTTTTTTAAAAAAATTTCATGTAAAGTATAATACATAAATATAGATATTTTAAATCAATCAATAATAATATTGTGTCATAGTCAATAGTTATATTCAATGTTTTGAATTAAGCCCTATAGTTAGTAAATAAATTTGAGTTAAACCCAACAGTTATATTAGATTGAATTCAATTTTTTGAATTAAGCCCAATAGTTAGTAAATATGTTAAGAATAAAAGAAAAAATGTAATTGGTTTAAAGAGATAAAGGGAATAATAAAAAAATTAAAGGAAATAAATAATTAAAAAAGGGCAAAGAAAACTTGATTGGTGGAAAGGAGAGGATTAAGGAGAAGATGACACATAAGCATTAAGTATTCTAAATTAAGAGTATATATATAGATAAAAATTGAGTCTTCTCATGTGTTACTCAAAGTAGTCAAAATTTTGTAATACTATGGATACATGCCATGTATACTTAAGTCGGAGATCGAAAATAAAATTTAAAAAGTTAAAGGTGCCATAGTTTCAAAATTATTATTTGGTTTCTTTAGCTGTATTAAAATGGTAAAGAAAGGTTGTAAACAAGTATGTTGTTCCCACTTGATTTTGGCTGTTGTAGACTGTTGCACTAATTATTTGGTTTAACACCCTCCTGTTGTGTATCTATATGAGAGTTCCATGACTTAGAAAGTGCCAGTCAATATGTTCATGGCCATCAGTTGCTCTCAAACAATTAACCACATGTGCCTGGTTTAGACTGTTGCACTAGTGAAATAAATTCTATTTGATGCAGTTTCCACTTAAATTTCAAATTTAGTGGTTCAGAATGGCCAAAGAGTGTCTGTTTAATTGTGTAACTGTCATGCCATGGACCCACTGTTTGTATTTATATATCTGATCATTAAACATTTATAATCAAGCTCTGAAGGGCAAAGTTATGGAAGAGAGGACATTATTTTGTATGAACGGTTATGAAAGAGTATTAGGTATGAAGGTAATGACAAGGTAGGTTTTGCACTTGTTTAGGACAACATAGGAGAAAGGTCTTTGAGATGCTCCAATAACATGATCTGTGGATCTGATCGAGGTGAACAGAAACCGGGGTGGGGGGTAAGGAAGGCCTATGTATAGATTTTCAGAACCTTGCACTTTTGGATTCTGTAGAGGATGATATGGTTGAGCACTTGAGCATTTGTTTCCTTTCTCGCTCATCAATCTCCAGAAGCTAGTATGAGATGCTGTTTTATTCTTTCATGAAGATGTCACCATTTCAATGCCTGGGTGTCTGTTTGCTCTTCTTTTTTCGTGATTATTCTAGATGCTAATCTTGTTGATTGAGTATTTGATTTTTCTATGCTTGTATCCATTTGTGTAGTAGGTTCAGTTTTTTTTTTTTTTGGAAAAAGCAAGGGGTGAAGTGGTAGAGGAGAGGAACAACTTATCATTTATTTTAAATGTTGGGAGGGGAATATTAGGTTCATTGTTTGATTTTTTTTGAACAAGTGAGGGCTAAGGGATATAGCAGCAGAAGAGGGGAACAACTTTTCATATACTACCTCCGTTATAAAATATAAGTCCTTTTAGGATTTGGATGTTTTGTAAGAAGTTAAAAATATAGCAAAATATTAACTTTTTTTTATTAATTTGTTTTGATCATTTCATACTTATTATTAGTATTTTTAAGTGTTGGGAGGGGAATAGTAGTGGAAGAGGAGCATCTCTATATTTTGAGACAGCTAATGATTCTCTTGGTTAATTTTTTGCAGGTTCAAGGTATGATTACAGATTTTGGGGATGATATGCATTGCCAGTTTCTTGAAATTCTTCGTAGCTTGTTGGATTCATATACGTTGTCTGGGCCACAGGTGCAAGGATCACTGGTGGGTGGTTTCTATCTTATGTTCCTTTTTCTGCATGTTTGTTACGCTTTTATGTTGTGTGTAGGGATTTTTATTGGAATACTTGTCTTGACGGACTTCTGATTTTTAGGATTTTCTGCTTGTTTGATGCGTAATTTTATCCATAGTTAATTCTTGTGCATTTTGAAATCTATGAATTTTGAGTACATGTTTGCATGAAACCATTGTTTTTATAATTGAGCAGTTGCATAATCATCCTTACATGGCCATGATGACCTTGTTCTACTTTAGATTTCCACTCTCTTTAACAACCTTCTTGTGCTTGGAAGGAGTAAGTGTGACAAATTTGGTGAACTTTTTCATGCTCATAAGAAGTTGGGATTGAGGATCTGGTTATCTTTTTGTTTGTTTATTTTGATTTATTGTTGAGAGTGGGGGGTATACTGCACCATTGCAGGATATACTCGGTGGTTGTTGTTGAGAGTGGGGGAGGGTCGCATCTTCTTGCCCTCTTCAATATTGGTCCTAGACCAGTTCTTTTTCATCACCACCTTAATTTTAAGAGTCCCACGTAATCAACTTAGCCTACATTAATTTTAAGAGTTTTTTTTACTATTCATCACGTTTTCTAAGGATGATAAAAGCCATATAAAAGCGTGATGAATATGAATAGGAAAATGACAAATAAAAAGAAACAGAGGGAGTATATTTTAACATAATATTAACATTATACGGGTCCCACCTAAAATTGCAATGGGATTAATTCAAAGCATAATATTAATAATCTATATATTTACCATATGCCATTATTTTATTGTTCTATGTGCTATGTGCCACAATTCTGAATGAATATTTTTCCTTTACAGAATATGACGTTTTTAAATCAATTACGCCTTAGTTTCATTTCACAATATGTTATGAACTACATATAACGATCGATTAGTTATCTATTTATTTTTCTTTTTTTATCTTAGATAAAATCAAACTATTCACTATTTTATTATAAAAAAGTGGCATCCCGCATAGCTGTACTAGTTTTGTCTCAAAATGATTATGTGATTTGGAGGTGTGATTTCCTATTGCAGCTTGATGACTTGAAAAGCTGACAACCCATTCCCTAATTTTCTTTACTACTATACTGCTATAGGACATACATTTTTCGGATTTATTTGTCATTTATCTACGTATTGAGGCTGCAATTTGTTTAAATTTATGTCTGCAGGTGTGAATTTGAATGTTCATTTTGAATTAAATTATTACTGCCAAGCTTTTGAACCAGTAATTTTTTTTAATCAGTGAACTTTGTTTGTAAGATAAAATATTCTTATAAAATTTTGGATGTCAGTTCTAATGTTGACCATGTATTGTGCTTTATGATGCAGAAAGATACCATTATAGAGATCTTTTATGAGAAGCACTTGGGTCAGTTGATTGATGTAATTACTTTATCATGTCCTGAAGCTGGATATGAACGTGGTAAATGTGTGGGTCTAAATATTGTGAAACAGCCTAGCATAAAGCCAGAGATTCTACTCAACATTTGTGAATTGCTGTGCTTTTGTGTTCTACACCATCCTTACAGGATAAAGTAACCTCCCTTTAATCTATAAACTCCTGATGGACATACATTGAGTGTACGTTTATGTAAACTGTTTTCTTCTTTATTTCAGGTGCAATTTTCTTCTTAACAATTCAATGGATAAAGTTTTATATCTTACGCGAAGAAGGGAACAGTACCTTGTAGTTGCAGCTGTGCGATTTGTTCGTACAATTATTTCCCGTACTGTAAGTTTGTTCTATAAACTATGGTTTTCAATGTATTCCTGTTTCTTGTATTTTGGGTTTCTTGCCATTGTGCTTTCTTTCCCCTTTACTGATCAGATATTGATAATCATTCTTTGCCATACATATTTTCTTCTGTCTAACCCTGTCCCTCAAATAACTTGTTTACCTTAATGCAACACTGATTGGGAATATTGGAATTTTCTTATGGTAAATGTACTTCTCTGTCATTGATGTTGGAATTGACTCGCAATCTGTTGCATGCCTAGACATAGGTTGTCTTTGGTAGATCAAAAGTCTGCAGCAGTTGAATAATGATTAGAAGGTTATATTGGATGTTCTTTGAATGATGATACGGTAGGGTATATTGGTTAGTATTTTATCATGTTTAGGTGGAAATGGAGGATGGGAAGTTCAGGCCAAGTATTCTTGGAGTGTTAGGCTATATGAATTCAGTACCCATGGTCCGGCACACGATGGACACTTGAACAGGGGACAAGTCCAGTTTTTCTTAACACATTTTTTGATTTGGACAACATGTGGTCATTTTCCATGAATGTGCACTTCATATAGCTATGTCGTTTTAAGATTTACAATAGGAATTTATTGAAGGATGCACTGTGGGCTTATCTTTCTATATTGCAAACATTTGACGAAGTTCCTATTTCCATCAGCTTCTTTGTTTTGGGTTTTCAAGTGTTGAATGGGACAATCTGGTAAATTTGCTCTGTTTTATTCTTTTATGTTCACACTGAAGAAAACCTTCGCTGTTGCTAAATCTGCTAACCTTTGCCCTCTCTTATCTTGTGGATGGGAAGGGAAAATAGTTTTATAAAAAAGTTGTTTTGGAAAGGGATAAAGCAAGATCAAATACTGCATGAGTTAGATTGACCAAATTGTGGTATGTTGCAGGATGAACATGTGAGTACTTACATTGTTAAGCACAACATTCTGAAACCCATAGTAGATGCATTTGTTGCAAATGGATATCGATATAATTTGCTGAATTCTGCAGTTCTTGAGCTCTTTGAGTACATAAGGAAGGTATGTATTGCTTAAAGCCGAATTCACGTTTCACTCTTCACACAACTTGTTCAGTTTAGTTGGCAAGGAGCTTCATTTTAAGATACTTTGTGCAGGAAAATATCAAGACACTAGTCAAGTATGTTGTTGATTCTTTCTGGGATCAACTGAGCAAGTATGAAAACTGGGTACCTCTTCATGCTTTGAGAGTCAAACATGAGCAGGTATAATGTGCTTGGAAGGCCTTTTGGACAGATAATGGTGAAGGAATAGTTTGTTAGGCCGTGCTTTTAACAGTGATTTAAAACTTTTATATTGCAGTCACTTGACACTTCAGAAAACAATAGCTCCATTACTGCAGCCGAGTCTAGAAAGCGAGTGGATGAACGTGCTTTGGAGAAAGAAGAGGAAGACTATTTCAATGAGGATAGGTTATATTCTGATGTTGCAATGTATGTATTATTTATAATATCTGTTGCTAATATGCCTTGTGTAATTTAGTGACGAGGAAGATACAGCATCAGCATCCATGTCTAATAACCGTAGGATACAGGCCCAACCTTCACCAAATGGTGCTTCCACAAATTCTCAATCATCAAGGTAAACATACTCCCCGAATTTTTTTTCCCTTCTTTCAAGTCTGCTGGATTTGTGATTCCTATTCCTGAAATTAGCTCCCCAAGAACTGCTGGAGCTGGACTAGTGGATTATGATGATGACGAGGATGATGAAGATTACAAGCCACCACCTAGACGGCAGACAGAGACATCTGATGCCGATGATGGAGTGCTTGGCGCCGTTTGTTTAAAGAGGAAATTGGGTTCCAAGGGGGAGCCAGGGCAAATAAAAAAACAACGTATTGATAGAAATCCAAAATCAAAGGACAGTGTATTTGCAGCCTTGTGTTCCACCCTTAGCCAGGCAGTCTTGCCTAATAAGAAGGCTGCAAACATTATCCATGCGACTTCCCGGGGTGCTGAAGCAAAGAAGAACGCAGAAAAAGAAAATCCCCAGGCAAACAAAGCTGCTGAAGCTTGTAGAAATAGCCCTGAACAGAGGAACTGTTCGTCTGACGACCAGAGAGAAGAGGATAGCCGCAGAAACTGCTCTGATGATAAACCGAGTACCTCAGAAGATGGGCATTTGGAAAGAGAAGATTGCCAGTCACTACCACCCAATTCCTCCCCTGAGATGGCAGTAAACGGATCATAACGGAACCAACACACTAAAATTCCATCGTGGAGATCTAATTCACTCATCTAGACAATGGGAAAAAGACTGTTTCCACTGCGGTGCCGAAAAGCAGGAGTCCAAGTGAAGAAAATGTAGCCAGCAGAGGAACGGCAGCAGCCAGGTGACGACAATGACGGTGTATGGTTTCCTATTTATTCTCATTATAGAGTGGTGTTTTTATACAATATATTAACATGGGTGCAAAGAAGGGCTGGATTGGGACACTCTTCTTGTACTCTGGCTTCTGTTTTCTCTCTCCTTTCCTTCATCTCTCCCTTTGATCAGGTCTAGTGCCCCCAAATAGCAGAAAAGGAGGTGAGATTTGTTATATCAAAACAGGTGATAAACATCTGAGCAGTACAATTTTTCCAAATTCTCTAATCGGCCTTGTCGGCTTTCTAAGTTTCATCATCGAAGATGAGGGTACCCGCCGCTTGAGCTGTAACGGTTAGGTTGCGAGGAAGCCGGTACCGGCAGGGCTCTTGGAGACCTGTACATTTATGGTTGACAATCTCTGTTGTTCTGTTTGGTGACTGGTCATAGAAAGATGTAGTTTTTGGTTATTTTCTGCCAATATACTTTTTCTTGAATCAAGGCGTATGGTACTATGGAAATTTTTAAAACGTATTTTGGTTCCTCTCAATTGGTTTGAGTCGTGTTCTTTGTGCACTGCCAATAGGGTTTGTTTAACTTGCTCTATCAGAGCTCTTGATCGAAACATTTTTCGTTCGCACTTTTAGTTTAGGTGTAAACTTACTTTGACAGTCTTTTCAAGCTTTGTTATTCTTCAATATACGCGAATACCAAGAGTTTTATGCTTGACATTCGAAGCATTACATTCTTTGCAGATCTGCGCGCTTTAACAAATATTCTTAACGAGTTATCACCAGTATCCTTTCTAGGATTAAACCACCGAGTCTGTGTTCGGTACGTATTTTAAGAGCTAAAAATTATATAAAATATCATTGTTTTAATATTAAATTTATTTTTTAAAAATTAATAAAAATTTAATATTTTATATAGTTTTTACGGGAGTAATTCGTTTATATATTTTCCCTACAAAGTTGTTTTCATTTCATTTATATTACAAATGTAAAACAGGGCGGAAATTAGGTGGAAATTAGAAACTTCAAAAGTGTTGACTTTGTGACTAGCTAAGCCGGTGTCTATCTACACAATAATACACTGTCTGTCTGGTTTGCTACCCCACTCACACCTCTAGAAATCCATCCTTCCCACCCTTGCCAGTGTGACCGTGTCCCATGGCGGAAATCATCCTCTTCGAGTTTGCAAAAGTACTTCTTGCCAAGTTGACCCCTCTCCTCGTCGACGAGGTTCGCTTGCAGTTGGGAGTAGATGATGAACTCGATAAATTGAATACCAACTTATCCGCCATTAAAGCTGTTCTCCAAGATGCCGAGAAGCAGCAGCAAAAGCTAAAGGGATTGGCTCCAGAATCTCGAGGATTTGGTCTACGACATCGACGATCTGTTTGACGAGATCGCGATCGAGGCCTCGGAGGGCGAGAAGAGTAAGCAAAGCTGCTTCAAGCAGGTTAGCAGATTCCTCTCCTGCTCCAATCCGCAGTTGTTTCAATCTTTACTCGCTCGTAAGATTAGAAAGATTTCCGAGAGGCTTAACGTGGTAGCATCTGCTGGGACAAACTTCCGGTTTCAGTCCGAGTCTGTGGATGTCAACGAGGGCCGAGAAACGCATTCGAAGCTCCCGAAATCGGAGATTCTCGGGAGGGATGAGGACAAGAAGAAGATAATTGATATTGTGCTGAGTTGCGGAAAATGTGATGAGAGCCTCTCTGTGGTTCCGATTGTAGGTTTTGGCGGTGTGGGGAAGACGACTTTGGCCAAATTGATATTCAATGATCCGCTAATTCAATCCAGTTTCAATGAGAAGATATGGGTGTATGCTTCTGAAAATTTCAGCGAGAAGAAGATTCTAGAACAGATTGTCAGGGCTATCTGTAAGGAGAACAAAGCGATTAGTGTTCAGGAAATGCAGATCATGCTTGGGGCGGAATTGAAGAAAAACAAGTTTTTCCTTATCCTCGATGATCTATGGAATGTGAATCCAAATACGTGGAGAAATCTGAGAGACTGATGGGGGTGCTACAGGAAGCACAGTTGTTGTCACTACTCGAGATCCAGAAGTAGCATCGATTGTTAAAACTGTTAGGGACAAGTATACATTGGAACCTCTATCAAGGGATATTTGCTTGTTGTTATTCAAGAAACTTACATTTGGAGGACGGAGGATTCGACCAATTCTTGAAGAAATGGCTGGAAGGATTGTGGACAGATGTGGCGGACTTCCTCTTGCGGTGACGTTTTTGGGGAATTTGTTGAATGGGGTGACAGATGAGGGTGAGTGGCAGGATACTGTAATGAAGCTTGAGCAAGGGCATGAAGATATCCTGAAAGTACTGAAACTGAGCTATGATCAACTTCCGTCTTACCTGAAGCCGTGTTTTCGGTCTCTAGCTTGTTATCTGCAAGGATCAAAGACAGATGCACAAGTCTTTGTTTCCACGTGGATGGCTCTTGGTTTTCTGCATTCATCTGATCAAAGCAGGTCATTTGAACACAATGGAAGGAAATACTTAAATGAGCTGCTGTCGAAATCATTTCTTCATCATGTAGAGTATAACTTTGGGGATTTGATAAGGGAGTTTGAAATCCATGATTTTGTGCATGATTTGGCCAAGTTCATTGCAGGGGATGAGATGACGGTTGTGAACTGTGAGACAAAGACAGTTCCTCGAAGAGCTAGATACATCACATTTCGTGAGGATAACTTGCAAGGGAAACGGTTTCCGCATATGCTTTCCAATGCAAGAAAAGCTCGGGTCTTTACTTTGTACACCCTTGAACAAACCCCAGCTGAATTTTTAAGAGAAATCATATCAAACTTCAAGTGCTTGCGCGTCTTGAACCTTCGTGGATGTGACCTAGAGTTTCTACCTGATTCCATTGGTGACTTGAAGCATCTGAGGATGCTTGACCTTGGGGATAATGTCAGAATCAAGCGGATACCAGATTCAATATGCAATCTCTTGAATTTGCAATCTTTGTTTCTTGATTGCTGCAGCGAACTTGAAGCACTGCCCCAGAGTATTGGAATCCTGGAAAACCTTAGATATCTGTCTTTAACTACTCAAGAAATAAATTTACCAGGAGGAGTTGGGGATCTTTACAACTTGCGAATGCTGTTTTTATACAACTGTTCAAGGCTGCACAAGCTCCCTTTCAGCTTCGCACGCCTTAAGAACCTTGAGCAATTATGGATCGCCTACTGCGAAAAGCTGAATCCTATTTGGGATTCATTACCAGCTATAGATGGTGGACCTTCGGAACTGAACAACCTGCATACATTAAACATTGAAGGGCTTCCAAACCTGGAGACTTTGCGCATATTTGGAAGGTCTTTACGACGTTTAGGGATTGTGAATTGCCATGGTTTGTCACACCTTCCAAGCTGGATCGGGAACTACACATCACTTCAAGCACTTTCAATCATCGACTGTCCCAGTTTAACGGCTTTACCACAGAGTTTCCGCAACCTTACACAGCTACAAAGGTTGAAGATTGTTGCCTGCCCCGAGTTGAGCAGGAGATGTGCTCACAAAGGCATTGACAGACCTCTCATTTCTCACGTTCCCGATATAATGCCTCTTGATCAAGAGGAGATGTAAGAGGATCAAGCATTTCAAATTGTTTGATTTTACATTGTTGTGTTCATTTATTCTGCATCTGGGTGTAATTTGTACAACAGTGCATTGACATTGTATCATTTTTGTTTTATTACATTGTTTTCCTTGTCGAGCTTCATTTGTAATTGTAAAATCTTGATCTTATAATGAAATTTTATCAAAAAAAATAACATGTTCAAACTTAATATCATCAGCACACAGTATTCCTTGTCATCACATTATCAATTACAGTATCATCAGCTCCTTGTAAGAAATCACACATCATACTATCAACTACAGTTCAAACTTCTTTCAATAGACAAAACATGTTCAAATAACATGTTTTGTTTTACTACTCCGTTTCTCCAAGTTGAAGCTTGAATCTTGGGCGTGATGGAAGCTCTGGAACCAGATGTAGAGAGTGCAATTCGAGCAGAGAAGGCATTATTGCTGTGAGAATGGTAGTGGCTACATGCTGAAAGAGAGAGATGGGGTTTGTAGGCATATAATGGTCGGGAAGAAAAGAGAGGTGGATGTGGAAACCCTTTTACAAGGTGGGTACAAAATTAAGAAATTGTGATTTGGTTCAACAGGTAAGAAGTAAACAGGTTAAGTTTGATTTTGAGATTATTAATAAATTATACTCCGTACTAGTTAACTCAATCACTAAATCAAAACTCAAATATTGAAATCATGCTTTATTAAGATCAGAAACATTTATTCAATCATTCAGATTCAGCAAAAAGATATACCTCTTTCTTGAGATGTCAAGTGTGAACAACCCATGAATTCTGATCAATGGGCGTCAGTTCAAAAATAACAGAAACTCAATAATCAAATCAGCAATGGAAAAAAAACACAGCAAGAAGCAATCATCAATGAATGATTTTGCAATTTGATAGCAGTATCAAATATCAATTCAACAATAAAAAAAACAGCCAAAATGTTTGTTACATTAGCAATCCAAAACCCTCTTTCATCACAGCCATTAGGAGAAACAAACTTTGGCCATAAAATCTTTGCCATCTCTCCACAGACTAGACATGATTATTTTCACCATGGAAGGCGAAAACTTACTCTCTCAAGGCGTAACTAGGACTGCACATGATCCACGATTTCGAGAAGCTCACACGAAAAATCATTGCTTCACAAAGGAAGGCCCTTGTGTAATCATTCACTTCCAACTTTGTTCCTTGCTTCTTCAGATGATTCCGCACCCGTTACATCCACCTTCTCGTTGCCTTCAGCTGAAACAGTTTTGGTGTTGGAGCAGTGGTTATTTAGCACTGCGGAAATATCAGTTTCTGAAGCCCCAGCTAATTTGAACCTCTCTACGGCGGCGTCCAAGTTCTCCTTCCAAGTACCCTGGCCCAATTTGTGCTCAATCTGTGATCGCTCAAACAGCATGTTTCCCCAGAACAGATGGATTTGTGATCTCATCAGCGCTGCTTGCTCAGCCAGCTCAGCAGGAGTTGGTTCAGTTGGGACCCGACTGGATGATTCAGTCTCAGCTCCACTTCCGAGCTTCTTCCTTCTTTTCGAAGTTTCCTCCTTGCTTGAACTAGGGTCTTTTAGCTCCTTCTCTCTCTGATTCTCCAACTTCTCCCACATCTCGGTGGCAGCCTTCATCTTCTCCTCTGCATTGTCAAAGAGTTTCATTGTATTGATTGAATCCCAGCTTGAAAGATCCTCTTTCTTAGCAACAATATACGACCACTGTAGTTTTGCCATTTCAAATTGTTGCTGACCCAGAGCAAGCAATCCTTCGTAGAAGTCTGGCTTGATCTGAAGCGCTTCTTCATACTTCTCTTTGGCCAAGGAATACCTGTCGTTTACCCAGTCATACGCTACCTTAAGTCGTTCAGCCTTGACCTCCTCTGGAGCAGAGTCGTCAATGGGAATCCGTTTCCTAGCAGCACACATATGAACATTTCCCCAGTTGAAAAAAGCCAGTGCAGCCACCTCCTGAAACTTCATTGCAGCCTTATCAAAGAGGGTTTGAGCCTCTTCACTTGTTACCGTCTCCTCTAGAGCCTCTGAGCACAGCTCCATCCCGACCTCATGGAGGTCTATATGAGCATCAGGATCAATTCCAACATGGGTTCGAAAAAGTTGAGCAAAGTCGTAGAGCCAATCATCCATTTCCATCTCCTTGCATTCAGCATCTTCCACTCCAGCAGCCTTTTCTTTATGAATTTCTGGAACTGATTTATTTTCTACCTTCTCCACCTCAGCGTCCACAGACTCCAATCCCGAGTCACCAAGTGAAGAATGTGAAACACTTTCATCACCCTTGCCCTCCTCGCTCTCAGCAGCTTTCTCCTCCTCTTCTACTAAAGGTGGCTCCTGCTCTGGATTCACCTCCACAATATGCAATCTCAGCAACCCAACCAAGTCAGTCTTATCACTCTCGGGACCCTTAGGCAACAGGCTGTCCACAGAAGCCTCTGCCATTCTGAGCTCGCTGTTGCATGTTATTGTCACCAAATCACCATCAGTATCCCTGTATTTGATCAAAACAGACTTTGAGGCAGGAAACCGTCCACTCACAATCTCCCTCAAACACCTGAAACTGCAATTAATAGGCATTTGAGCCAGCCTTATGTCATGGTCATACACAAGTTTCAACTGCCTCCACCTAATCATCGCCTCTGAAGGCTCAGGCAACGACACCGATTCCTTCGAACCACCATCCTTCCCCAAACCATCACTCTGTTTTGACTTTCCGTTAGGCAACTTCAAAGCAATCTTGGGTAACAGGTTCTTGCTATCCGGGCCATTCTCAGAAGACACACCAACCTGGGTCTTCTCAGCTTTGTGATGAGCCATCACATTGGACCCAACCATAGAGCCCGCCCCAGCCTTCTTCGACACAGGCCGGGCAGGCAGACAAGGACCAAGACCCGTGATCGGAGCACCCCTAACAGCCGAAGCACCAAGAGCAGCTGGAGACGGGCGGCTCTGGTGATCCTGTTGAGCCTCCAACCTAGGCCCCAAGGCCATTCTAAGCCTCCTAGCGATCTCCAAAGCATCCCCATGTTTTGGATCGGCACCCAACAAAGCCTGAACATCCTGCATACCCATCTCATACCTCCCAGTAGCCTCATAAGCCCGAGCCCTCCGAAGCAAGGCTCGACCAAACTGGGGTTGAACCTGGAGAGCCAGAGTGCACTCAGAAATCACACTTTCATAGTCAATTGGCCTCATCTGCATCAGGCAAGCCGCCCTGTTGCTGTGGAACACAGCCCTATCAGGGTGTGATTTTGGGATGAGCTTGATTGCATTGTCATATTGCTCAAGTGCACCTCCATAGTCCTTTTCCTGAAACAGCTTATTCCCTACTTCTTTGATTTCATGGGCTCTCTTCAAGAAGATCGTGGAGTCAGAATCAACATTCACATTTCCATTTGCTACAGGCTTTTTCTGGTTGTCCACTGATGAAGCCAAGGTGTTTCCTTTCTTCTTTCTCCCACCAGATTTCCCCATGAGAAATTTCAAACCCCCACCAAAATCGAAAATTGATGGCAGATACAAATTACGTCGAATCCCCAAATTTAGAAGGGGTGGGACTTGGGAGCAACAATCGTCGTGTTCATCTCTTGAATTAGAAACCCTAGATAATTGAGAGCCGCTCTGAATCTTCGTTTATTGTTGGTTTCTTCAAAAGTCTGTATTACAGATTACACATCCTGTCATGAAAAGGACCCAAAATAAGAACTAAGGCTATCAAATAGCGAGTTGAAGGAGTTAAATCAAAATTATCACTAGATGCTAACAATGAATAACAACAGAATTGGAAATTTTTTTCAGCTCAAATCTTACAAGTCAATTCTGTACTATCCAGCTACTATAACACACTCTTTCAAATTAAAGGCAATAAAATTAATTGAGATTTCATATTTTCATTGTGTAAATAAGTTGTCATGTGCATTTTCCTTGCTTGATAGACAGTTCTATCCACAAACTATCTGCCAACACTAAACCAAATTAGAGGAATTATCTGCAATTCTCGATATCATGCATCCATACAATCATGTTTCAGTATATGAATATTCAAACTTGAACTAATAGATTTCTTTACTATTTATCCTTAAAATGCAATCCTTGAATCTAAAATATACTGTACTATTTAAAGTTGGTTCATCCCACCCCTTTATATGCCTCAAAATCATACTTCCAATCAGCATCAGAAAAAACTATATCCCTAATTCTCAAGATACGCTGCATATCTCCAAATGTAAATTGCAATCTTCGAAATTTTTCCTGGTTTTCATATTACAGTTCAAAGAGATTGACATCAACAGAAAATGGTACTCAATGAATTCGATCGACCAACCTACAAGGCCACATAAGATCCCATCTTTTCCAAAATTAACAGCAAATCTCCTAACTGATTTTTTTGAAACCCAAATTTGTTGGTAGAGGAACCGAGCCATGTAGCCTTACCTGAAATTCCTCACAATTTCCAAACATCAAACCAATTAGCTGGTTCGTTTTCAGAAATTGTCCCTGAATTCGCAAGCAAAAGAGATAGAAGATGGGAGTTTATTATCAGATTTGCCTGGCTAAGCCTTCCTGGGCGATGATTGTCCCAGTTCAGCGTCCGAAACAAAGGGTAACTTGAAAATTAAACTGGCTCCTTGAGAAAATAATTCAATATTAATAAGAGAATTCAGTTTAAAACAAACTGCACAGTGACAAAAATAATCCAATTTCCTATCAAATTTCAATCCAACTTCAACATTCCAATTCAAATTTGAATCCAAAATCCCATCAAATTCCAATCCAAATAATTCAACCTAGACCTAGACCACTGTTAAACGGGCGAAAATTGAAATGGAGATTATAGAGAATCGATTGGGACTTGGAAGTGGTACCTGAGCAAGGAGCCAAGGAGTACGGACAGCAGGCGGCGCGGCGACGGGAGGCGGCAACCAACAGAGGCGGCGACGGAGCTGGGCGCCTGAGCTGCTTCTGCTCGTCGGCTCGTCACTCCAGTCCTCGACGGACGACGGGAGGGAGCAGCAGAGGTCTGAATCCGAGTGGAGTCCGACGGCGATTGGGCGAATGGAGGCCGAAGGAAGGGAGCGAGCGATTGTGCGAAGGGCAAATGGAGGCTGGAGTTTGTGTTTGATTTTTAGGATTTTTCAGGGTTTTGTCAATTTCACAATATGTTATGCACTACCCTATAACGATCAATTAATTATATATTTATTTTTCCTTTTTATCTTAGATAAAATCAAACTATTCACTATTTTTATTATAAAAAAAACTAGTTTTGTTTCAAAATGATGGAGTATGTGATTTGGAGGTGTGACTTCCTATTGCAGCTTGATGACTTGAAAAGCTGACAACCCATTCCCTAATTTTTCTTTATTGCAGAACATACATTTTTCGGATTTATTTGTCATTTATCTAGTACATATTGAGGCTGCAATTTGTTTAAATTTATGGCTGCAATGTGAATGTTCATTTTGAATTAAATTATTACTGCCAAGCTTTTGAACCAGTATTCTTATAAATTTATGTATTGTGCTTTATGATGCAGAAAGATACCATTGTAGAAATCTTTTATGAGAAGCACTTGAGTCAGCTGATTGATGTAATTACTTTATCATGTCCTGAGCCTGAATATGAACGTGGTAAATGTGTTGCAAGATGTCTTGTAGTTGCAGCTGATTGTAGAGATCTTACGCAAAGAAGGGAACAGTACCTTGTAGTTGCAGCTGTGCGATTTGTTCGTACATTTATTTCCCATACTTTCAATGTATTCGTGTTTCTTGTATTTTGGGTTTCTTGCCATTGTGCTTTCATCAGATATTGATAATCATTCTTTGCCATACATATTTTCTTCTGTCTAAACCCCGTCCCTCAAAGAAACTTGTTTACCTTAATGCAACACTGATTGGGATTATTGGAATTTTGCTTATGGTAAATGTACTTCTCTGTCATTGATGTTGGAATTGAGTCGCAATCTGTTGCAAGATGCCTAGACATAGGTTGTCTTTGGTAGATCAAAAGTCCGCTGCAGTTGAATAATGATTACAAGGTTATATTGGATGTTCTGTGGATGATGATATATTGGTTAGTATTTTATCATGTTTAGGTGGAAATGGAGG
The DNA here is from genome assembly GCA_963922045.1 of Persicaria maculosa. NCBI lineage: Eukaryota > Viridiplantae > Streptophyta > Magnoliopsida > Caryophyllales > Polygonaceae > Persicaria > Persicaria maculosa. Next base: position 22,255,222 of record OY998264.1, on the reverse strand, counting down.
ATGGGAAGTTCAGGCCAAGTATTCTTGGAGTGTTAGGCTATATGAATTCAGTTACCTTAATGCAACACTTATTGGGAAAATTGGAATTTTCTTATGGTAAATGTACTTCTTGGAGAGTTAGTATTTTATCATGTTTAGATCAAGAACTGCAAACTTAGCTGAATTTTGCAGTTCTTGAGCTCTTTGAGTACATAAGGAAGGTATGTATTGCTTAAAGCCGAATTCACGTTTCACACTTCATACAACTTGTTCAGTTTAGTTGGCAAGGAGCTTCATTTTAAGATACAAGCCACCACCCAGACGGCAGACAGAGACATTGGATGCCGATGATGGAGTGCTTGGGGCCATTTGTTTAAAGAGGAAATTGGGTTCCAAGGGGAGGCCGGGGCAAATAAAAAAATCTTGATCTTATAATGCAATTTTATCAAAAAAATAACATGTTCATTCATTGCAAATGCGCAAAAAAGCAGTTGCTATTTCATAACAACATAACTTATGACTTGCATAAAGCTAACAAGAATGCACTGTTTTAACCCAATTCAATTGTTCCTCATCAGCACACAGTATTCCTTATCATCTCATTATCAATTACAGTATCATCAGCTCATTGTAAGAAATCAAATCACACATCATATCTAAATGATAAGAAAAAGAATGTTTAAAAAAAAAAAAAACAGATAGTATAGATGTGTACCATATGCAGAACAATCACACCTTTGTGTTGATTATTATTGATGTGTGAATTCAGAAAATAATACATGATGTTTGAATTCAGAAAGTAGCTTTCACTACTGTACATCTCTTCAGCACCTGATGTGCAAATAAGCAAAAGCCAGCGAAAACTAGCATGCTGTATAAAGGCATGCTGGGAGCACCCAAAGAATAATGAAAGGAAGCCGGTTGGATGAAAGGAGGCTTCAAATATCAGGAAAGTGCTTTATCCAGCCATCTTGGTAGGCGCAGAGAGAACTTCATCCCGAGCCTGGCCAGGAACACAGCGTATAGGATGTGAAGCAAGAACACGAAGAATGCACAGTTGAGCAACAGCAAGGTCCCAAAGAGAGCATACACAAAGCTCATTGATGGAACCGTGTTAAGCCCTACAGCATTTGATATGTACGCAAGAGTTGCGTGCACATTTATCGTAATCAAGGCAAGGAAGTTCTCTTGAATCAAGAATGATGATGTCAGAATATATCCAATGGCACCCACTGCTCGAACCAATGCACACAAGAACACTGACAAACCCCAATCTGAACGTAGACTCCACAAGGAACCCATGGCGAGCCCAACCAGTCCGTGCAGGAACATAAAGGTTGATGCTTTCACTGGACCTGACAAAACAAGCAACAGCACACACGTCGCAACCATAGTTTTCCTTCCAGCGGCAACACCCCACCTTACTGATGACAGTACCATCGGAAAGGAGAAAAAGCAGCCGAAATAATTATCGAGGGCAAGGGAGCTACTAAGCAGATAGGTCAATCCAGCCACGGCAGCAAACATTGAACACTGAATTCCATGATACATGCAAATAATGCTGTTGTAAGAAAGAACTTTATATGAAATGATATTTACATCAGGTTTCATGATCCTGTTTCTTCTTTGGTCGCTTTCAGGGACCTGATAGAGGTTTCTATTTTTCCAGGTTGTTTCTTTGTTAAAGGATGACAGTACATTTATTCAGGAGTTATTTTCAAGGTTGAGGTCATCCTCAACATCTGCAGAGTCAAAGAAAAATTTGGTAATTTTTCGATGCCTCATCCTTTACTGTTTCAAAATTAGTACCTTCCTTTTAGAACTTGGCTATTGGGATGATCAAATCCCAGTAACCTGGCTATTACAATTTGGTTGATGATCTAGGCCATCTGGTTCAAGACTGGATTTTGTCCCCCAAAATAAATAAAATTTATTTTTATTATATTTTGTTTATCATGTCCAGTTGTTAAATAATTTGTATTTTTATTTAATGCATTTAACTTTTATGAATTGGAAAAATATAAAATTGCAAATGGGTTGAGCTCTACTGCAGAATGGATTTGAATTCTCCCATTCCCGTCTAGTGTTGGTTTTGTGATGAGCTCTACTATTATGTATCTTCCAGTCTTCTTGAAATGAAGTTTGGTTTAATAAGTTGCAAATGGTTCTCTCTGTGGTCTGTAACTTCACACAACCTACTTGCATAAATTTATGATGCACAAATTTGTACATTTTGCTGACAGTTTTTCATGGCATTATCTGTCTTTGATCAACTCAGGTATACTTTTTGCACGAATTCTGCTCTTTGAGTAAGAGTCTTCAGATGGTCCAGCAACTTCGACTGTTTAGGTATGTGATGCCCCTATCTCCCGATGGAGGTTTTGCAAGTTTCTCAGTTTTTAATGTATATATTGGTGCCTTTTATTGTGCTAGGGACCTTGTCAATGAAGGCATGTTTGAGATTATCATTGGCATTTTGCAGAGCGACAGTGCCGGTCCTATAGTTTTATAGACCCGGGGCGGGAGAAAATTATGGGCCCTAATATTATAATCCTTCTGTTCGAGAAACACATGTGCATTAACCTTTGACACAATTTTTTAGGAGCTAAAAACTATACTATGTATAAATTAAAAAGTAAATTTTTTTTTATATTTTATATAGTTTTTAGCTCCTAAAAAAAGTGTCAAAAAATAAAAGTTCATGTATTGTCAGACGAAAGTAGTATATATAATACCAAAATACTCCCTTCGTTAATTAAAAAATTGATATTATACTATTCACGTACGCTTTTTTAGATATTAAAACTATATAAAATATTAAAATTTTTCAATACTTTTTAAAATAATTTCATAATTATTACTATTATGTATAAATTTATAGAAACAAATATAAATAAATTTAATATATAAATATATAATTTTTATCATTCTAAAAATACATATATATAAATATTAAACTTCTCCTGATTATTAAAGATCCTACAGTACTTATTAAAGATGTTCCCACTTCCAGGTTCATTTCAATACATTGAAATTGAACGAACTCCTGTATGTGAAGTATGATATATTTGTGTACTTTTGCCAATTCATTTATTGGAGATTTTTATGGGCCTTTTTACATAGACTTGAAATCAGTATATACCTATGTAGATTTATATATTATGGGCCTTTTTAATATGGGCTTGAAAACAGTATAGGCCTCCTGTACAGATTTATATATGGGCCCTTTAATAATTTGGGCCCTGGGCGGGAGCACTTGCTGCCCCTCCTATTGGGCCGGGCCTGCAGAGCGAGGACAAACAACTTGTGTTAACTGGGTAAGACTAATAGTTCAATCGGTTGCAAAATTATCAGTCTGTTTGGAGGTTTCTATTAAATGGTGTTTCATTTCTCATGGTTGCAGGACAGACATTCTTATATTTTTCATGAATCAGGATCCTACCCTGCTGCGTACTTTTGTCAGTCGACCTGAGGGAATCCCTCTTCTTGGACTCTTGGTACAAAATTTGAAATTCGTTTATATTCACCATTTTTTCCTTCTAGTGTACTAAGAGGTAGTCTCGGTATATATGAATAATAAATACTAGTACGATTCTCGCGCCATGGTGCGGTTTTTTTAAACTAAAATATTAATAATATATATAAAATATTAATAAAAGTTAAGATAAAAATCATAAAAAAACTTCAACATAAATGTATCTTATAATTCTCTCAGAATTTTTTAAAAAAATCTCATGTAAAGTATAATACATAAATATAGATATTTTAAATCAATCAATAATAATATTGTGTCATAGTCAATAGTTATATTCAATGTTTTGAATTAAGCCCTATAGTTAGTAAATAAATTTGAGTTAAACCCAACAGTTATATAAGATTGAATTCAATTTTTTGAATTAAGCCCAATAGTTAGTAAATATGTTAAGAATAAAAGAAAAAATGTAATTGGTTTGAAGAGATAAAGGGAATAATAAAAAAATTAAAGGAAATAAATAATTAAAAAAGGGCAAAGAAAACTTGATTGGTGGAAAGGAGAGGATTAAGGAGAAGATGACACATAAGCATTAAGTATTCTAAATTAAGAGTATATATATAGATAAAAATTGAGTCTTCTCATGTGTTACTCAAAGTAGTCAAAATTTTGTAATACTATGGATACATGCCATGTATACTTAAGTCGGAGATCGAAAATAAAATTTAAAAAGTTAAAGGTGCCAAAGTTTCAAAATTATTATTTGGTTTCTTTAGCTGTATTAAAATGGTAAAGAAAGGTTGTAAACAAGTATGTTGTTCCCACTTGATTTTGGCTGTTGTAGACTGTTGCACTAATTATTTGGTTTAACACCCTCCTGTTGTGTATCTATATGAGAGTTCCATGACTTAGAAAGTGCCAGTCAATATGTTCATGGCCATCAGTTGCTCTCAAACAATTAACCACATGTGCCTGGTTTAGACTGTTGCACTAGTGAAATAAATTCTATTTGATGCAGTTTCCACTTAAATTTCAAATTTAGTGGTTCAGAATGGCCAAAGAGTGTCTGTTTAATTGTGTAACTGTCATGCCATGGACCCACTGTTTGTATTTATATATCTGATCATTAAACATTTATAATCAAGCTCTGAAGGGCAAAGTTATGGAAGAGAGGACATTATTTTGTATGAACGGTTATGAAAGAGTATTAGGTATGAAGGTAATGACAAGGTAGGTTTTGCACTTGTTTAGGACAACATAGGAGAAAGGTCTTTGAGATGCTCCAATAACATGATCTGTGGATCTGATCGAGGTGAACAGAAACCGGGGTGGGGGGTAAGGAAGGCCTATGTATAGATTTTCAGAACCTTGCACTTTTGGATTCTGTAGAGGATGATATGGTTGAGCACTTGAGCATTTGTTTCCTTTCTCGCTCATCAATCTCCAGAAGCTAGTATGAGATGCTGTTTTATTCTTTCATGAAGATGTCACCATTTCAATGCCTGGGTGTCTGTTTGCTCTTCTTTTTTCGTGATTATTCTAGATGCTAATCTTGTTGATTGAGTATTTGATTTTTCTATGCTTGTATCCATTTGTGTAGTAGGTTCAGTTTTTTTTTTTTTTGGAAAAAGCAAGGGGTGAAGTGGTAGAGGAGAGGAACAACTTATCATTTATTTTAAATGTTGGGAGGGGAATATTAGGTTCATTGTTTGATTTTTTTTGAACAAGTGAGGGCTAAGGGATATAGCAGCAGAAGAGGGGAACAACTTTTCATATACTACCTCCGTTATAAAATATAAGTCCTTTTAGGATTTGGATGTTTTGTAAGAAGTTAAAAATATAGCAAAATATTAACTTTTTTTTATTAATTTGTTTTGATCATTTCATACTTATTATTAGTATTTTTAAGTGTTGGGAGGGGAATAGTAGTGGAAGAGGAGCATCTCTATATTTTGAGACAGCTAATGATTCTCTTGGTTAATTTTTTGCAGGTTCAAGGTATGATTACAGATTTTAGGGATGATATGCATTGCCAGTTTCTTGAAATTCTTCGTAGCTTGTTGGATTCATATACGTTGTCTGGGCCACAGGTGCAAGGATCACTGGTGGGTGGTTTCTATCTTATGTTCCTTTTTCTGCATGTTTGTTACGCTTTTATGTTGTGTGTAGGGATTTTTATTGGAATACTTGTCTTGACGGACTTCTGATTTTTAGGATTTTCTGCTTGTTTGATGCGTAATTTTATCCATAGTTAATTCTTGTGCATTTTGAAATCTATGAATTTTGAGTACATGTTTGCATGAAACCGTTGTTTTTATAATTGAGCAGTTGCATAATCATCCTTACATGGCCATGATGACCTTGTTCTACTTTAGATTTCCACTCTCTTTAACAACCTTCTTGTGCTTGGAAGGAGTAAGTGTGACAAATTTGGTGAACTTTTTCATGCTCATAAGAAGTTGGGATTGAGGATCTGGTTATCTTTTTGTTTGTTTATTTTGATTTATTGTTGAGAGTGGGGGGTATACTGCACCATTGCAGGATATACTCGGTGGTTGTTGTTGAGAGTGGGGGAGGGTCGCATCTTCTTGCCCTCTTCAATATTGGTCCTAGACCAGTTCTTTTTCATCACCACCTTAATTTTAAGAGTCCCACGTAATCAACTTAACCTACATTAATTTTAAGAGTTTTTTTACTATTCATCACGTTTTCTAAGGATGATAAAAGCCATATAAAAGCGTGATGAATATGAATAGTAAAATGACAAATAAAAAGAAACAGAGGGAGTATATTTTAACATAATATTAACATTATACGGGTCCCACCTAAAATTGCAATGGGATTAATTCAAAGCATAATATTAATAATCTATATATTTACCATATGCCATTATTTTATTGTTCTATGTGCTATGTGCCACAATTCTGAATGAATATTTTTCCTTTACAGAATATGAGGTTTTTAAATCAATTACGCCTTAGTTTCATTTCACAATATGTTATGAACTACATATAACGATCGATTAGTTATCTATTTATTTTTCTTTTTTTTATCTTAGATAAAATCAAACTATTCACTATTTTATTATAAAAAAGTGGCATCCCGCATAGCTGTACTAGTTTTGTCTCAAAATGATTATGTGATTTGGAGGTGTGATTTCCTATTGCAGCTTGATGACTTGAAAAGCTGACAACCCATTCCCTAATTTTCTTTACTACTATACTGCTATAGGACATACATTTTTCGGATTTATTTGTCATTTATCTACGTATTGAGGCTGCAATTTGTTTAAATTTATGTCTGCAGGTGTGAATTTGAATGTTCATTTTGAATTAAATTATTACTGCCAAGCTTTTGAACCAGTAATTTTTTTTAATCAGGGAACTTTGCTTGTAAGATAAAATATTCTTATAAAATTTTGGATGTCAGTTCTAATGTTGACCATGTATTGTGCTTTATGATGCAGAAAGATACCATTATAGAGATCTTTTATGAGAAGCACTTGGGTCAGTTGATTGATGTAATTACTTTATCATGTCCTGAAGCTGGATATGAACGTGGTAAATGTGTGGGTCTAAATATTGTGAAACAGCCTAGCATAAAGCCAGAGATTCTACTCAACATTTGTGAATTGCTGTGCTTTTGTGTTCTACACCATCCTTACAGGATAAAGTAACCTCCCTTTAATCTATAAACTCCTGATGGACATACATTGAGTGTACGTTTATGTAAACTGTTTTCTTCTTTATTTCAGGTGCAATTTTCTTCTTAACAATTCAATGGATAAAGTTTTATATCTTACGCGAAGAAGGGAACAGTACCTTGTAGTTGCAGCTGTGCGATTTGTTCGTACAATTATTTCCCGTACTGTAAGTTTGTTCTATAAACTATGGTTTTCAATGTATTCCTGTTTCTTGTATTTTGGGTTTCTTGCCATTGTGCTTTCTTTCCCCTTTACTGATCAGATATTGATAATCATTCTTTGCCATACATATTTTCTTCTGTCTAACCCTGTCCCTCAAATAACTTGTTTACCTTAATGCAACACTGATTGGGAATATTGGAATTTTCTTATGGTAAATGTACTTCTCTGTCATTGATGTTGGAATTGACTCGCAATCTGTTGCATGCCTAGACATAGGTTGTCTTTGGTAGATCAAAAGTCTGCAGCAGTTGAATAATGATTAGAAGGTTATATTGGATGTTCTTTGAATGATGATACGGTAGGGTATATTGGTTAGTATTTTATCATGTTTAGGTGGAAATGGAGGATGGGAAGTTCAGGCCAAGTATTCTTGGAGTGTTAGGCTATATGAATTCAGTACCCATGGTCCGGCACACGATGGACACTTGAACAGGGGACAAGTCCAGTTTTTCTTAACACATTTTTTGATTTGGACAACATGTGGTCATTTTCCATGAATGTGCACTTCATATAGCTATGTCGTTTTAAGATTTACAATAGGAATTTATTGAAGGATGCACTGTGGGCTTATCTTTCTATATTGCAAACATTTGACGAAGTTCCTATTTCCATCAGCTTCTTTGTTTTGGGTTTTCAAGTGTTGAATGGGACAATCTGGTAAATTTGCTCTGTTTTATTCTTTTATGTTCACACTGAAGAAAACCTTCGCTGTTGCTAAATCTGCTAACCTTTGCCCTCTCTTATCTTGTGGATGGGAAGGGAAAATAGTTTTATAAAAAAGTTGTTTTGGAAAGGGATAAAGCAAGATCAAATACTGCATGAGTTAGATTGACCAAATTGTGGTATGTTGCAGGATGAACATGTGAGTACTTACATTGTTAAGCACAACATTCTGAAACCCATAGTAGATGCATTTGTTGCAAATGGATATCGATATAATTTGCTGAATTCTGCAGTTCTTGAGCTCTTTGAGTACATAAGGAAGGTATGTATTGCTTAAAGCCGAATTCACGTTTCACTCTTCACACAACTTGTTCAGTTTAGTTGGCAAGGAGCTTCATTTTAAGATACTTTGTGCAGGAAAATATCAAGACACTAGTCAAGTATGTTGTTGATTCTTTCTGGGATCAACTGAGCAAGTATGAAAACTGGGTACCTCTTCATGCTTTGAGAGTCAAACATGAGCAGGTATAATGTGCTTGGAAGGCCTTTTGGACAGATAATGGTGAAGGAATAGTTTGTTAGGCCGTGCTTTTAACAGTGATTTAAAACTTTTATATTGCAGTCACTTGACACTTCAGAAAACAATAGCTCCATTACTGCAGCCGAGTCTAGAAAGCGAGTGGATGAACGTGCTTTGGAGAAAGAAGAGGAAGACTATTTCAATGAGGATAGGTTATATTCTGATGTTGCAATGTATGTATTATTTATAATATCTGTTGCTAATATGCCTTGTGTAATTTAGTGACGAGGAAGATACAGCATCAGCATCCATGTCTAATAACCGTAGGATACAGGCCCAACCTTCACCAAATGGTGCTTCCACAAATTCTCAATCATCAAGGTAAACATACTCCCCGAATTTTTTTTCCCTTCTTTCAAGTCTGCTGGATTTGTGATTCCTATTCCTGAAATTAGCTCCCCAAGAACTGCTGGAGCTGGACTAGTGGATTATGATGATGACGAGGATGATGAAGATTACAAGCCACCACCTAGACGGCAGACAGAGACATCTGATGCCGATGATGGAGTGCTTGGCGCCGTTTGTTTAAAGAGGAAATTGGGTTCCAAGGGGGAGCCAGGGCAAATAAAAAAACAACGTATTGATAGAAATCCAAAATCAAAGGACAGTGTATTTGCAGCCTTGTGTTCCACCCTTAGCCAGGCAGTCTTGCCTAATAAGAAGGCTGCAAACATTATCCATGCGACTTCCCGGGGTGCTGAAGCAAAGAAGAACGCAGAAAAAGAAAATCCCCAGGCAAACAAAGCTGCTGAAGCTTGTAGAAATAGCCCTGAACAGAGGAACTGTTCGTCTGACGACCAGAGAGAAGAGGATAGCCGCAGAAACTGCTCTGATGATAAACCGAGTACCTCAGAAGATGGGCATTTGGAAAGAGAAGATTGCCAGTCACTACCACCCAATTCCTCCCCTGAGATGGCAGTAAACGGATCATAACGGAACCAACACACTAAAATTCCATCGTGGAGATCTAATTCACTCATCTAGACAATGGGAAAAAGACTGTTTCCACTGCGGTGCCGAAAAGCAGGAGTCCAAGTGAAGAAAATGTAGCCAGCAGAGGAACGGCAGCAGCCAGGTGACGACAATGACGGTGTATGGTTTCCTATTTATTCTCATTATAGAGTGGTGTTTTTATACAATATATTAACATGGGTGCAAAGAAGGGCTGGATTGGGACACTCTTCTTGTACTCTGGCTTCTGTTTTCTCTCTCCTTTCCTTCATCTCTCCCTTTGATCAGGTCTAGTGCCCCCAAATAGCAGAAAAGGAGGTGAGATTTGTTATATCAAAACAGGTGATAAACATCTGAGCAGTACAATTTTTCCAAATTCTCTAATCGGCCTTGTCGGCTTTCTAAGTTTCATCATCGAAGATGAGGGTACCCGCCGCTTGAGCTGTAACGGTTAGGTTGCGAGGAAGCCGGTACCGGCAGGGCTCTTGGAGACCTGTACATTTATGGTTGACAATCTCTGTTGTTCTGTTTGGTGACTGGTCATAGAAAGATGTAGTTTTTGGTTATTTTCTGCCAATATACTTTTTCTTGAATCAAGGCGTATGGTACTATGGAAATTTTTAAAACGTATTTTGGTTCCTCTCAATTGGTTTGAGTCGTGTTCTTTGTGCACTGCCAATAGGGTTTGTTTAACTTGCTCTATCAGAGCTCTTGATCGAAACATTTTTCGTTCGCACTTTTAGTTTAGGTGTAAACTTACTTTGACAGTCTTTTCAAGCTTTGTTATTCTTCAATATACGCGAATACCAAGAGTTTTATGCTTGACATTCGAAGCATTACATTCTTTGCAGATCTGCGCGCTTTAACAAATATTCTTAACGAGTTATCACCAGTATCCTTTCTAGGATTAAACCACCGAGTCTGTGTTCGGTACGTATTTTAAGAGCTAAAAATTATATAAAATATCATTGTTTTAATATTAAATTTATTTTTTAAAAATTAATAAAAATTTAATATTTTATATAGTTTTTACGGGAGTAATTCGTTTATATATTTTCCCTACAAAGTTGTTTTCATTTCATTTATATTACAAATGTAAAACAGGGCGGAAATTAGGTGGAAATTAGAAACTTCAAAAGTGTTGACTTTGTGACTAGCTAAGCCGGTGTCTATCTACACAATAATACACTGTCTGTCTGGTTTGCTACCCCACTCACACCTCTAGAAATCCATCCTTCCCACCCTTGCCAGTGTGACCGTGTCCCATGGCGGAAATCATCCTCTTCGAGTTTGCAAAAGTACTTCTTGCCAAGTTGACCCCTCTCCTCGTCGACGAGGTTCGCTTGCAGTTGGGAGTAGATGATGAACTCGATAAATTGAATACCAACTTATCCGCCATTAAAGCTGTTCTCCAAGATGCCGAGAAGCAGCAGCAAAAGCTAAAGGGATTGGCTCCAGAATCTCGAGGATTTGGTCTACGACATCGACGATCTGTTTGACGAGATCGCGATCGAGGCCTCGGAGGGCGAGAAGAGTAAGCAAAGCTGCTTCAAGCAGGTTAGCAGATTCCTCTCCTGCTCCAATCCGCAGTTGTTTCAATCTTTACTCGCTCGTAAGATTAGAAAGATTTCCGAGAGGCTTAACGTGGTAGCATCTGCTGGGACAAACTTCCGGTTTCAGTCCGAGTCTGTGGATGTCAACGAGGGCCGAGAAACGCATTCGAAGCTCCCGAAATCGGAGATTCTCGGGAGGGATGAGGACAAGAAGAAGATAATTGATATTGTGCTGAGTTGCGGAAAATGTGATGAGAGCCTCTCTGTGGTTCCGATTGTAGGTTTTGGCGGTGTGGGGAAGACGACTTTGGCCAAATTGATATTCAATGATCCGCTAATTCAATCCAGTTTCAATGAGAAGATATGGGTGTATGCTTCTGAAAATTTCAGCGAGAAGAAGATTCTAGAACAGATTGTCAGGGCTATCTGTAAGGAGAACAAAGCGATTAGTGTTCAGGAAATGCAGATCATGCTTGGGGCGGAATTGAAGAAAAACAAGTTTTTCCTTATCCTCGATGATCTATGGAATGTGAATCCAAATACGTGGAGAAATCTGAGAGACTGATGGGGGTGCTACAGGAAGCACAGTTGTTGTCACTACTCGAGATCCAGAAGTAGCATCGATTGTTAAAACTGTTAGGGACAAGTATACATTGGAACCTCTATCAAGGGATATTTGCTTGTTGTTATTCAAGAAACTTACATTTGGAGGACGGAGGATTCGACCAATTCTTGAAGAAATGGCTGGAAGGATTGTGGACAGATGTGGCGGACTTCCTCTTGCGGTGACGTTTTTGGGGAATTTGTTGAATGGGGTGACAGATGAGGGTGAGTGGCAGGATACTGTAATGAAGCTTGAGCAAGGGCATGAAGATATCCTGAAAGTACTGAAACTGAGCTATGATCAACTTCCGTCTTACCTGAAGCCGTGTTTTCGGTCTCTAGCTTGTTATCTGCAAGGATCAAAGACAGATGCACAAGTCTTTGTTTCCACGTGGATGGCTCTTGGTTTTCTGCATTCATCTGATCAAAGCAGGTCATTTGAACACAATGGAAGGAAATACTTAAATGAGCTGCTGTCGAAATCATTTCTTCATCATGTAGAGTATAACTTTGGGGATTTGATAAGGGAGTTTGAAATCCATGATTTTGTGCATGATTTGGCCAAGTTCATTGCAGGGGATGAGATGACGGTTGTGAACTGTGAGACAAAGACAGTTCCTCGAAGAGCTAGATACATCACATTTCGTGAGGATAACTTGCAAGGGAAACGGTTTCCGCATATGCTTTCCAATGCAAGAAAAGCTCGGGTCTTTACTTTGTACACCCTTGAACAAACCCCAGCTGAATTTTTAAGAGAAATCATATCAAACTTCAAGTGCTTGCGCGTCTTGAACCTTCGTGGATGTGACCTAGAGTTTCTACCTGATTCCATTGGTGACTTGAAGCATCTGAGGATGCTTGACCTTGGGGATAATGTCAGAATCAAGCGGATACCAGATTCAATATGCAATCTCTTGAATTTGCAATCTTTGTTTCTTGATTGCTGCAGCGAACTTGAAGCACTGCCCCAGAGTATTGGAATCCTGGAAAACCTTAGATATCTGTCTTTAACTACTCAAGAAATAAATTTACCAGGAGGAGTTGGGGATCTTTACAACTTGCGAATGCTGTTTTTATACAACTGTTCAAGGCTGCACAAGCTCCCTTTCAGCTTCGCACGCCTTAAGAACCTTGAGCAATTATGGATCGCCTACTGCGAAAAGCTGAATCCTATTTGGGATTCATTACCAGCTATAGATGGTGGACCTTCGGAACTGAACAACCTGCATACATTAAACATTGAAGGGCTTCCAAACCTGGAGACTTTGCGCATATTTGGAAGGTCTTTACGACGTTTAGGGATTGTGAATTGCCATGGTTTGTCACACCTTCCAAGCTGGATCGGGAACTACACATCACTTCAAGCACTTTCAATCATCGACTGTCCCAGTTTAACGGCTTTACCACAGAGTTTCCGCAACCTTACACAGCTACAAAGGTTGAAGATTGTTGCCTGCCCCGAGTTGAGCAGGAGATGTGCTCACAAAGGCATTGACAGACCTCTCATTTCTCACGTTCCCGATATAATGCCTCTTGATCAAGAGGAGATGTAAGAGGATCAAGCATTTCAAATTGTTTGATTTTACATTGTTGTGTTCATTTATTCTGCATCTGGGTGTAATTTGTACAACAGTGCATTGACATTGTATCATTTTTGTTTTATTACATTGTTTTCCTTGTCGAGCTTCATTTGTAATTGTAAAATCTTGATCTTATAATGAAATTTTATCAAAAAAAATAACATGTTCAAACTTAATATCATCAGCACACAGTATTCCTTGTCATCACATTATCAATTACAGTATCATCAGCTCCTTGTAAGAAATCACACATCATACTATCAACTACAGTTCAAACTTCTTTCAATAGACAAAACATGTTCAAATAACATGTTTTGTTTTACTACTCCGTTTCTCCAAGTTGAAGCTTGAATCTTGGGCGTGATGGAAGCTCTGGAACCAGATGTAGAGAGTGCAATTCGAGCAGAGAAGGCATTATTGCTGTGAGAATGGTAGTGGCTACATGCTGAAAGAGAGAGATGGGGTTTGTAGGCATATAATGGTCGGGAAGAAAAGAGAGGTGGATGTGGAAACCCTTTTACAAGGTGGGTACAAAATTAAGAAATTGTGATTTGGTTCAACAGGTAAGAAGTAAACAGGTTAAGTTTGATTTTGAGATTATTAATAAATTATACTCCGTACTAGTTAACTCAATCACTAAATCAAAACTCAAATATTGAAATCATGCTTTATTAAGATCAGAAACATTTATTCAATCATTCAGATTCAGCAAAAAGATATACCTCTTTCTTGAGATGTCAAGTGTGAACAACCCATGAATTCTGATCAATGGGCGTCAGTTCAAAAATAACAGAAACTCAATAATCAAATCAGCAATGGAAAAAAAACACAGCAAGAAGCAATCATCAATGAATGATTTTGCAATTTGATAGCAGTATCAAATATCAATTCAACAATAAAAAAAACAGCCAAAATGTTTGTTACATTAGCAATCCAAAACCCTCTTTCATCACAGCCATTAGGAGAAACAAACTTTGGCCATAAAATCTTTGCCATCTCTCCACAGACTAGACATGATTATTTTCACCATGGAAGGCGAAAACTTACTCTCTCAAGGCGTAACTAGGACTGCACATGATCCACGATTTCGAGAAGCTCACACGAAAAATCATTGCTTCACAAAGGAAGGCCCTTGTGTAATCATTCACTTCCAACTTTGTTCCTTGCTTCTTCAGATGATTCCGCACCCGTTACATCCACCTTCTCGTTGCCTTCAGCTGAAACAGTTTTGGTGTTGGAGCAGTGGTTATTTAGCACTGCGGAAATATCAGTTTCTGAAGCCCCAGCTAATTTGAACCTCTCTACGGCGGCGTCCAAGTTCTCCTTCCAAGTACCCTGGCCCAATTTGTGCTCAATCTGTGATCGCTCAAACAGCATGTTTCCCCAGAACAGATGGATTTGTGATCTCATCAGCGCTGCTTGCTCAGCCAGCTCAGCAGGAGTTGGTTCAGTTGGGACCCGACTGGATGATTCAGTCTCAGCTCCACTTCCGAGCTTCTTCCTTCTTTTCGAAGTTTCCTCCTTGCTTGAACTAGGGTCTTTTAGCTCCTTCTCTCTCTGATTCTCCAACTTCTCCCACATCTCGGTGGCAGCCTTCATCTTCTCCTCTGCATTGTCAAAGAGTTTCATTGTATTGATTGAATCCCAGCTTGAAAGATCCTCTTTCTTAGCAACAATATACGACCACTGTAGTTTTGCCATTTCAAATTGTTGCTGACCCAGAGCAAGCAATCCTTCGTAGAAGTCTGGCTTGATCTGAAGCGCTTCTTCATACTTCTCTTTGGCCAAGGAATACCTGTCGTTTACCCAGTCATACGCTACCTTAAGTCGTTCAGCCTTGACCTCCTCTGGAGCAGAGTCGTCAATGGGAATCCGTTTCCTAGCAGCACACATATGAACATTTCCCCAGTTGAAAAAAGCCAGTGCAGCCACCTCCTGAAACTTCATTGCAGCCTTATCAAAGAGGGTTTGAGCCTCTTCACTTGTTACCGTCTCCTCTAGAGCCTCTGAGCACAGCTCCATCCCGACCTCATGGAGGTCTATATGAGCATCAGGATCAATTCCAACATGGGTTCGAAAAAGTTGAGCAAAGTCGTAGAGCCAATCATCCATTTCCATCTCCTTGCATTCAGCATCTTCCACTCCAGCAGCCTTTTCTTTATGAATTTCTGGAACTGATTTATTTTCTACCTTCTCCACCTCAGCGTCCACAGACTCCAATCCCGAGTCACCAAGTGAAGAATGTGAAACACTTTCATCACCCTTGCCCTCCTCGCTCTCAGCAGCTTTCTCCTCCTCTTCTACTAAAGGTGGCTCCTGCTCTGGATTCACCTCCACAATATGCAATCTCAGCAACCCAACCAAGTCAGTCTTATCACTCTCGGGACCCTTAGGCAACAGGCTGTCCACAGAAGCCTCTGCCATTCTGAGCTCGCTGTTGCATGTTATTGTCACCAAATCACCATCAGTATCCCTGTATTTGATCAAAACAGACTTTGAGGCAGGAAACCGTCCACTCACAATCTCCCTCAAACACCTGAAACTGCAATTAATAGGCATTTGAGCCAGCCTTATGTCATGGTCATACACAAGTTTCAACTGCCTCCACCTAATCATCGCCTCTGAAGGCTCAGGCAACGACACCGATTCCTTCGAACCACCATCCTTCCCCAAACCATCACTCTGTTTTGACTTTCCGTTAGGCAACTTCAAAGCAATCTTGGGTAACAGGTTCTTGCTATCCGGGCCATTCTCAGAAGACACACCAACCTGGGTCTTCTCAGCTTTGTGATGAGCCATCACATTGGACCCAACCATAGAGCCCGCCCCAGCCTTCTTCGACACAGGCCGGGCAGGCAGACAAGGACCAAGACCCGTGATCGGAGCACCCCTAACAGCCGAAGCACCAAGAGCAGCTGGAGACGGGCGGCTCTGGTGATCCTGTTGAGCCTCCAACCTAGGCCCCAAGGCCATTCTAAGCCTCCTAGCGATCTCCAAAGCATCCCCATGTTTTGGATCGGCACCCAACAAAGCCTGAACATCCTGCATACCCATCTCATACCTCCCAGTAGCCTCATAAGCCCGAGCCCTCCGAAGCAAGGCTCGACCAAACTGGGGTTGAACCTGGAGAGCCAGAGTGCACTCAGAAATCACACTTTCATAGTCAATTGGCCTCATCTGCATCAGGCAAGCCGCCCTGTTGCTGTGGAACACAGCCCTATCAGGGTGTGATTTTGGGATGAGCTTGATTGCATTGTCATATTGCTCAAGTGCACCTCCATAGTCCTTTTCCTGAAACAGCTTATTCCCTACTTCTTTGATTTCATGGGCTCTCTTCAAGAAGATCGTGGAGTCAGAATCAACATTCACATTTCCATTTGCTACAGGCTTTTTCTGGTTGTCCACTGATGAAGCCAAGGTGTTTCCTTTCTTCTTTCTCCCACCAGATTTCCCCATGAGAAATTTCAAACCCCCACCAAAATCGAAAATTGATGGCAGATACAAATTACGTCGAATCCCCAAATTTAGAAGGGGTGGGACTTGGGAGCAACAATCGTCGTGTTCATCTCTTGAATTAGAAACCCTAGATAATTGAGAGCCGCTCTGAATCTTCGTTTATTGTTGGTTTCTTCAAAAGTCTGTATTACAGATTACACATCCTGTCATGAAAAGGACCCAAAATAAGAACTAAGGCTATCAAATAGCGAGTTGAAGGAGTTAAATCAAAATTATCACTAGATGCTAACAATGAATAACAACAGAATTGGAAATTTTTTTCAGCTCAAATCTTACAAGTCAATTCTGTACTATCCAGCTACTATAACACACTCTTTCAAATTAAAGGCAATAAAATTAATTGAGATTTCATATTTTCATTGTGTAAATAAGTTGTCATGTGCATTTTCCTTGCTTGATAGACAGTTCTATCCACAAACTATCTGCCAACACTAAACCAAATTAGAGGAATTATCTGCAATTCTCGATATCATGCATCCATACAATCATGTTTCAGTATATGAATATTCAAACTTGAACTAATAGATTTCTTTACTATTTATCCTTAAAATGCAATCCTTGAATCTAAAATATACTGTACTATTTAAAGTTGGTTCATCCCACCCCTTTATATGCCTCAAAATCATACTTCCAATCAGCATCAGAAAAAACTATATCCCTAATTCTCAAGATACGCTGCATATCTCCAAATGTAAATTGCAATCTTCGAAATTTTTCCTGGTTTTCATATTACAGTTCAAAGAGATTGACATCAACAGAAAATGGTACTCAATGAATTCGATCGACCAACCTACAAGGCCACATAAGATCCCATCTTTTCCAAAATTAACAGCAAATCTCCTAACTGATTTTTTTGAAACCCAAATTTGTTGGTAGAGGAACCGAGCCATGTAGCCTTACCTGAAATTCCTCACAATTTCCAAACATCAAACCAATTAGCTGGTTCGTTTTCAGAAATTGTCCCTGAATTCGCAAGCAAAAGAGATAGAAGATGGGAGTTTATTATCAGATTTGCCTGGCTAAGCCTTCCTGGGCGATGATTGTCCCAGTTCAGCGTCCGAAACAAAGGGTAACTTGAAAATTAAACTGGCTCCTTGAGAAAATAATTCAATATTAATAAGAGAATTCAGTTTAAAACAAACTGCACAGTGACAAAAATAATCCAATTTCCTATCAAATTTCAATCCAACTTCAACATTCCAATTCAAATTTGAATCCAAAATCCCATCAAATTCCAATCCAAATAATTCAACCTAGACCTAGACCACTGTTAAACGGGCGAAAATTGAAATGGAGATTATAGAGAATCGATTGGGACTTGGAAGTGGTACCTGAGCAAGGAGCCAAGGAGTACGGACAGCAGGCGGCGCGGCGACGGGAGGCGGCAACCAACAGAGGCGGCGACGGAGCTGGGCGCCTGAGCTGCTTCTGCTCGTCGGCTCGTCACTCCAGTCCTCGACGGACGACGGGAGGGAGCAGCAGAGGTCTGAATCCGAGTGGAGTCCGACGGCGATTGGGCGAATGGAGGCCGAAGGAAGGGAGCGAGCGATTGTGCGAAGGGCAAATGGAGGCTGGAGTTTGTGTTTGATTTTTAGGATTTTTCAGGGTTTTGTCAATTTCACAATATGTTATGCACTACCCTATAACGATCAATTAATTATATATTTATTTTTCCTTTTTATCTTAGATAAAATCAAACTATTCACTATTTTTATTATAAAAAAAACTAGTTTTGTTTCAAAATGATGGAGTATGTGATTTGGAGGTGTGACTTCCTATTGCAGCTTGATGACTTGAAAAGCTGACAACCCATTCCCTAATTTTTCTTTATTGCAGAACATACATTTTTCGGATTTATTTGTCATTTATCTAGTACATATTGAGGCTGCAATTTGTTTAAATTTATGGCTGCAATGTGAATGTTCATTTTGAATTAAATTATTACTGCCAAGCTTTTGAACCAGTATTCTTATAAATTTATGTATTGTGCTTTATGATGCAGAAAGATACCATTGTAGAAATCTTTTATGAGAAGCACTTGAGTCAGCTGATTGATGTAATTACTTTATCATGTCCTGAGCCTGAATATGAACGTGGTAAATGTGTTGCAAGATGTCTTGTAGTTGC
Organism: Persicaria maculosa; assembly: GCA_963922045.1. Taxonomy (NCBI): domain Eukaryota; kingdom Viridiplantae; phylum Streptophyta; class Magnoliopsida; order Caryophyllales; family Polygonaceae; genus Persicaria; species Persicaria maculosa. The sequence continues at coordinate 22,236,273 of OY998264.1, read as the reverse complement.
AGCTGATTGTAGAGATCTTACGCAAAGAAGGGAACAGTACCTTGTAGTTGCAGCTGTGCGATTTGTTCGTACATTTATTTCCCATACTTTCAATGTATTCGTGTTTCTTGTATTTTGGGTTTCTTGCCATTGTGCTTTCATCAGATATTGATAATCATTCTTTGCCATACATATTTTCTTCTGTCTAAACCCCGTCCCTCAAAGAAACTTGTTTACCTTAATGCAACACTGATTGGGATTATTGGAATTTTGCTTATGGTAAATGTACTTCTCTGTCATTGATGTTGGAATTGAGTCGCAATCTGTTGCAAGATGCCTAGACATAGGTTGTCTTTGGTAGATCAAAAGTCCGCTGCAGTTGAATAATGATTACAAGGTTATATTGGATGTTCTGTGGATGATGATATATTGGTTAGTATTTTATCATGTTTAGGTGGAAATGGAGGATGGGAAGTTCAGGCCAAGTATTCTTGGAGTGTTAGGCTATATGAATTCAGTTACCTTAATGCAACACTTATTGGGAAAATTGGAATTTTCTTATGGTAAATGTACTTCTTGGAGAGTTAGTATTTTATCATGTTTAGATCAAGAACTGCAAACTTAGCTGAATTTTGCAGTTCTTGAGCTCTTTGAGTACATAAGGAAGGTATGTATTGCTTAAAGCCGAATTCACGTTTCACACTTCATACAACTTGTTCAGTTTAGTTGGCAAGGAGCTTCATTTTAAGATACAAGCCACCACCCAGACGGCAGACAGAGACATTGGATGCCGATGATGGAGTGCTTGGGGCCATTTGTTTAAAGAGGAAATTGGGTTCCAAGGGGAGGCCGGGGCAAATAAAAAAATCTTGATCTTATAATGCAATTTTATCAAAAAAATAACATGTTCATTCATTGCAAATGCGCAAAAAAGCAGTTGCTATTTCATAACAACATAACTTATGACTTGCATAAAGCTTAACAAGAATGCACTGTTTTAACCCAATTCAATTGTTCCTCATCAGCACACAGTATTCCTTATCATCTCATTATCAATTACAGTATCATCAGCTCATTGTAAGAAATCAAATCACACATCATATCTAAATGATAAGAAAAAGAATGTTTAAAAAAAAAAAAAACAGATAGTATAGATGTGTACCATATGCAGAACAATCACACCTTTGTGTTGATTATTATTGATGTGTGAATTCAGAAAATAATACATGATGTTTGAATTCAGAAAGTAGCTTTCACTACTGTACATCTCTTCAGCACCTGATGTGCAAATAAGCAAAAGCCAGCGAAAACTAGCATGCTGTATAAAGGCATGCTGGGAGCACCCAAAGAATAATGAAAGGAAGCCGGTTGGATGAAAGGAGGCTTCAAATATCAGGAAAGTGCTTTATCCAGCCATCTTGGTAGGCGCAGAGAGAACTTCATCCCGAGCCTGGCCAGGAACACAGCGTATAGGATGTGAAGCAAGAACACGAAGAATGCACAGTTGAGCAACAGCAAGGTCCCAAAGAGAGCATACACAAAGCTCATTGATGGAACCGTGTTAAGCCCTACAGCATTTGATATGTACGCAAGAGTTGCGTGCACATTTATCGTAATCAAGGCAAGGAAGTTCTCTTGAATCAAGAATGATGATGTCAGAATATATCCAATGGCACCCACTGCTCGAACCAATGCACACAAGAACACTGACAAACCCCAATCTGAACGTAGACTCCACAAGGAACCCATGGCGAGCCCAACCAGTCCGTGCAGGAACATAAAGGTTGATGCTTTCACTGGACCTGACAAAACAAGCAACAGCACACACGTCGCAACCATAGTTTTCCTTCCAGCGGCAACACCCCACCTTACTGATGACAGTACCATCGGAAAGGAGAAAAAGCAGCCGAAATAATTATCGAGGGCAAGGGAGCTACTAAGCAGATAGGTCAATCCCGCCACGGCAGCAAACATTGAACACTCCACTAATCTCAGTGTCTTCTGATAGACCACGCTGTCAGGTGCCAAATCCTCCAACTCTCCTTCACTATCCCTGCTTTCTACTACTTTTCCGTTTCTCCAAGTTGAAGCTTGAATCTTGGGTGCGATGGAAGCTCTGGAACCGGATGTAGAGAGTGCAATTCGAGCAGAGAAGGCATTATTGCTGTGAGAATGGTAGTGGCTACATGCTGAAAGAGAGAGATGGGGTTTGTAGGTATATAATGGTCGGGAAGAAAAGAGGGGTAGATGCGGAAACCCTTTTACAAGGTGGGTATTAAACAAGGTACCCATGGAAGGGTTATGTAAATGAAAATTTCCCCCTAAATGGTTATTGTCGAATCAATAAAAACACGAATGCCCAAAATGCAGAAGCAGCTTAACATTCTAAAAGAGAAATCTTTCCATGAGGTTGCTGATTTCTCGCTGCAAAATTTTCTTCTTCAAAAGCCTGTATTACAGAATTACACATCCTGTCATGAAAAGGACCCTAAAATAAGAACTAAGGCTATCAAATAGAGAGTTGAAGGGGTGAAATCAAAATTATTACTAGATGCTAACAATGAATAACTGCAGAATTGGAATACTTTTTCAGCTCAAATCTTACAAGTCAATTCTGTACTATTCAGCTACTACACACTCCTTCACATAAAAGACAAATAAAATTAATTGAGACTTCATATTTTCATCAAGTAAATAAGTTCTCAGGTGCATTTTCCTTGCTTGATAGACAGTTCTATCCACAAACTATCAGCCAACACTAAAGCAAATTACAAGCATTATCTGCAATTCTCGAGTTCACGCATCCATACAATCATGTTTCAGCATATGAATATTCAAACTTGAACTAATAGGTTTCTTTACTATTTAACCTTAAAATGCGATTCTCGAATCTAAAATATACTGTACTATTTAAAGTTGGTTCCTCCCACCCCTCAAAATCATACTTACAATCGGCATTAGAAAAAACTAAATCCCTAATTCTCAAGATACGCTGCATATCTCCAAATGAAAATTGCAATCTTCGAAATGCCAATTTTCCTTTTTCCTGGTTTTCATATTGCAATTCATGGAGATTGACAGCAGCAGAAAATGGTACTCATTGAATTCGATCGACAAATCTACAAGGCCAAAAAAGATCCAATCTTTTTCAAAACTAACAGCAAATCTCCTCAACAGATTTTTTTGAAACCCTAATTTGTTGGCAGAGGAACCGAGCTATGTAGTTTTACCTGAAATTCTTCACAATTTCCAAACATCACACCAATTAGCTAGTTCGGTTTCAGGAATTGTCCCTGACTTCGCAAGCAAAAGAGATTGAAGATGGGAGTTTATTATCAGATTTGCCTGGCTAAGCCTTCCTGGGCAATGATTGTCCCAATTCAGCGTCCGAAATGAAGGGTAACCTAAAAAATGAAACTAGTTCCTTGAGATTCGGCAAGGAAGGAAAGCGAAAGATGGTAATGAAAGAGAGGAGAGCGAAGGCTGCGAAGTGTAACCTGTAGAAGGTTTCAGAGGTTGATGATAGCCATGGGAGATTGGGAGGGCGGGCGATTGTGTGTGTGTGTGTTCTTTACTTCTTTATTATCTACAAGCATGTAAATTTAGGGGGACAATATTTTCTGAAATTACACGCAATCCCCTTCTTTTATTTTTCTACAAATTCCAAACCAGGGATCATATTTTCTGAAATTCCACACGATACCCTTCTTTTATTTCTTTATCTTTTAACTATAACTAGCCTAGAACCCGTGCGCGACGCACGAGATTTTTAAAATTAATCTAAGTACACTAATCATGTTTTTCAGATGTTATCGTATTATTTATTACTATCATATTATATAATTTTTTCTAATAATTTACACTAACAAAACGATACTACTAACTATTTTAATAATTTATTAAGTTAAGAAAAAATGTTCAAAAATTGCATGTCCGATAGAAACACGGGATTGAATCCGCGTGTTACGTGTAAATCCAATTTTTGAACCCGGGCTTGGAAGAGAAATGCATTTTTCTTATAGACACGCGGATTAAGTCTTGTATTTTTTTTTAAATACCCAACCATCGGGGTTGAATAGTATGGTACCCGTGCGTAAAGTATGAGATTTATAAATTATTTATACAATGTTTCGTATCATTATCTATATCAACAAAGTTTAATTAGTCAGATAAAAAAATAATACTTTCTTCATTATTTAAAAACCGGTTTATCATCTCAAAGCTAGTGAATGTGATGGCATTAGAGGGTGTAATCTGTAGCTAGTTGTGCAACCGCGGTAAAAGCCTTGGATGCCTTTTCTGACGGTATACTTACCTTACACAATCAACCATTTCGGGTTGTACAGATTTAATTATGGATGTCTTATGCTTACAACCATAATCTTACCACCTGGAAAATTTCTCAATCGAAAAACATAAACTGCCAGTGTTTCGGGTTGTACAGATTTAATTATGGATGTCTTATGCTTACAACCATAATTTTTACATCCACCATCTACCACCCATAATGTATTCACTAATAGTTTCCTCCATGTTCCTAATTTGGGGGCAATCTTCCCTAGACTGCAAAGATGAAGTTGTAATCCAATTATCCGTCCAAAATTTAATAGATTTCTCATTTCTAACTGATCAAATAAGTCCCGATTTGAATCTATCACTGAGGGTTGTCAGTTTGGCCCATTGCCAAGAGGAGTCACCTCTTTTCTTGTATTCAAGAATGTTAGCAGAGCGTAAATACTTGTGTTTAATCAGGGTAACCCAGACATTGTTTAGTTCAGCAAATATTTTCCATAGTAGTTTCATTTGAAGGGCATCATAAATCGCTTTAGACTTCCTGAGCCCAAAACCCCCACACTTCTTTGGTCTACAAATCCTATCCCAACTAATAAGTGGTCGGTGTTGAAGATCTTTATTCCAGGAGAACATCCTATTAACCTGGTCAAACTCTTTATGTATCGAAGCAGGTAACAGAAAGTTTTGCATTGTGTACATCGGTTTAGCGGATAAATTTGTACTCCCTCCGTTCGGCAAAACATGTCGTTTACTATTCATGCACGCTTTTTTAGAATGATAAAAACTATATAAAATAGGCGACTTTGCATAACTAGACCATTTTTTTTGAAAGTTTGCAAAAATGTCATGGTTTGGTAAAATTTACAAAAGTGATTTAGTAGACTAGTTTTGCAAATAAATTTGGTGACCTACAATATCGGTTGCTGGTCATATGCCAAAAATTTTCCCGCCAAAATTAAAAATTTTTCCACCAAAAAAATCAATAATAAATAATAGTCATGAAGACTTGTATAGGGTTTTAAATTTTTAAACGTCCCGTGTCACTTGAAGGATTTTGCATGTCACCTGCTACTTTTTTCTTGTCACACGTTTAGATTCTCTTGACACTTGTTCAAATACTAATTTTTTTCTTGTTACATATGTTACGATGTTAATAGTCTATGTAGGATTCGAAACTACATCTATGTATATTAACACATTCCTATACCTTGAGCTAATAGACTTTAAATAGTTAATAATATAATAATATATTCACTTATTTTGTAAATCGTATATGTCAGCAATATGAATTATGCATGTCACCTGTTTGTATGGTCGTGTCCCTTGAAGGATTTACTGTGTCACTTGTTTGATTTTGAAGTTTCACATTTCTCTGTCTGCCAATTTGTTAAGGAAATCACCCCTGTCACCTGTTTGTATGGTTGTGTCACTTGAAGGATTTACCGTGTCACTTGTTTGATTTTGAAATTTCACATTTCTGAGTGTCTGCCAATTTATTAAGGAAATCATCCCTGTCACCTGTTTGTATGGCCGTGTCACTAGAATGAATTACTGTGTCACAGTTCAAAGTTTCACATTCAATTAATAATATAACAATATAATCACTTATTTTGTAAATTGTCTATGTCAGCAATATGAATTATGCATGTCACTTGTTTGTATGGTCTTGTCCCTTAAAGGATTTACCGTGTCACTTGTTTGATTTTGAAGTTTCACATTTTTGAGTGTCTGCCAATTTTTTAAGGAAATCACCTCTGCCACCTCTTTGTATGACCATGTCACCTGAAGGAATTACAGTGTCATAGTTTAGAGTTTCACATTCAATTTGTTATCAAAATGAACCATGTCACCTGTTTGTATAGCCGTGTTACTTCAAGGATTTAACGTGTTTGTATTTCCACCGAAACAATTGAAAACCAAGTACGTCAGGCACCAGTCAGCGTAGAACTTCGGGGAATACATGACAATCTTCTTGCTCGGCTCGCTGGGAGCGGAAATAAAGAAGTTGCTCAACGTGGGCGATCTTCTTGGAGGAGAGAGGAGGCAGATCTGGAGAGAGATGGAGGGAGCTTGGAGGAAAGAGAGGAGGCAGATTTGGTTTCTAGGGTTTTTGATGGGATTCTCTCATAAGCTTCCCTTTTATACTTGTTTTTTCTTTTCTTTTCTTTTTAAACAAATAACTTGCTTTTTCTTTTTCTTTTTTTTACCCCATTTACCTCCTATAACCGGTGGAGGCAACCGATTATTTTTGCAATTTTTGGTCCATCCGGGTTAGTTTTGCAAAATTTCAAGATTTAGGGTTAGTTTTGCAAACTTTCCAACTTTGTGGGTTAGTTACCTCAATTCTCTCTATAAAATATTTATTTATTTATAATTTTTTTAACAAGTTTGTACTTATTAGTAATAACTACGAAATTGTTAAAAAAAATTATTAAAAAATAGATATTTTATATAGTTTTTATCCCCTAAAAAAGCGTGCGTGAATAGTAAAGTGACATGTTTTACCGAACGGAGGGAATATTGATTAGGATTGCGCGTCCCTGTTGTGATAATGCATTGGCATGCCATTTGCTTAGTTGTTATTTAGATTTAGAGATGATGTCTTCAAAAATATATTTGTTTACTCTGCCATTAATAATTGGGCAATCTAGGTATTTTTCCAATGATTTCTCGTTTGTAATATTCAAGCAACTGCTCAGTTCAGAGATCCCGGTGTTCGAAATGCCTTTTATAGCTTGGAAGCTTGATTTATGATAATTGACTTTTTATCCCGAGACTTTACATTATGAATCAATTATTATTTTAATTCTTTGTCCTGCATCAACACTGCCCCTTGTGAAAATAATGATGTCATCAGCGAAGGATAGGAAAGGAACCCGAGGGCCATTCCTACCGAAGGAAAATCCAATAGGACTGTTATCTAAATTTGTTTCCGCCGAGAGTTTCTGAGATAGGATTTTGGCTCCTAGGATAAACAAGAAAGAGGATAAAGGATCCCCTTTGGCGAAGACCTCGAGAAGGGAAGAACATACCAGTAGGGCCATTGTTCACTAGCACTGAGAAGGAAACAGACGTTACGCATTCCATAACCCAAGTAGGGATGACAATTTCACCCGCACCCGACTTGAACCCGAATCACCCGACCCGAAAAAGTGGGTGAAAACCCAAAAAAAAGCGGGTGGAAAGTGAATATGGGTGAAGTGGATATGGGTGGTGGCTCGGGTGGGGTGATATTTTTTTCACCCACACCCGATCCACCACCCGACCCATCATCCACCACCCGACTCGATCCACCATCCATCGACATTATAAAATATTATTTATATATCTTATATAAAAAATCTATAAACTTTCTAAGTTTCTAAACTCTAACTTTCTAATTGGCACTTTGTTCTGATAATCTCTTGCCCTCTTTGTCCTCTACCACTCTTGTCTTGTTGTGCTGAGCGACTTATTTTCCTTAAGAAAATGCTATTTAAACTCCCGTTTATGTTTAAGACTTAGACTATGTGTTTAAGACAATGTTATTTAAACTTATGACTTATTTAAGACTTAATGTGTAAGATAATGTTATTTTAGTCAATATTTTCTCTACATGTTTTATTGGAATTCAATGATGAGTATTTAGTAAAAATCACCCATATGTCATCCATATTTCACCCATTTCACCCGCTCACCCGATGGATATGGGTGAAAGTGGATATGGGTGAAGTGGATATGGGTGGTGGGTCGGGTGGGGTGATTGGTCATCCATGGTGGGTCGGGTGAAATGAGGGTCCATCCACCCACCACCCGACCCATTGCCATTCCTAAACCCAAGTGATGAAAGTATGGTGGAACCCAAATTTTTTCTAAAATATTTTTTTGTAAAATTCCAATCAACTCTATCGTATGCTTTCTCCATATCTAGTTTTATCGCCAACCATCCCTCATGACCCTGTCTGACACAAATGCACCTTGTAAAGGGTGAATTAGTTTGCCGATAATTGTCTTTATTCTTTCTGTCAAAATTTAATATGATTTTATATAGTGTTGAGCATAAACTGATTGGACGGTAATGATTTGTAGTAGAAGGGTTGTCTCCCACCCATTTCCTTTTATTTTTCCTTTTCGACCATGATTTCTTCTTTTTTTTGCCTTTTTTTTTTTTATACAAGACAAGGATTTAGGGTTGGTCCACCGCGGTGGACCCACTTGATGCGGGACCATCCAAGACACCTTCGGACACACCTATACTTGGGGATGGACCTATGATTCGAGCTCATGAGAATGTTGTCATCCTCAAGAGGAAGAAGAAGGCTCCACCATGGGAGAAGGTCCAAAGGTGCAAGTTTGTTGTGTCGTTCGTTTTTAGATTCGTTCAGCAGTTTGACAGCTTTTTGACGTCTCAGTAAAATGAGTCGTACGGATTCAATATTAATCGGATTGAGGCATGCCATACCTTGTTGGAACGAGGACGAAGAGATCTACAACTTTTCTGTTGAAGGTTTTTCAAGATTCGACCTAGAGATTGGCCGAAGTTCAACTTCTTTGAGGCTGTCACATGTTTAGACGAATTTATCCTATTTTTAGTAATCTTCTTTATTTAAGTTATTTTAGGAAACTTTAGGGTTGATTTTATTAATTCCTTTAAGCTGTTATTTTATCTTATTTACCTTCTTTAGTTAGGGAATTCGGCCCATTAGCCCATATTAGGGTTACTTAGAGCTGAATTCAGCCTTGTAAAACAGACGTTCAATTGCTTATGAAAATTCAGATTTGTGTTGAAACACATTGAGTGAAAGTCAATCGATTCGAAGCATTGCTCATCGATTGCAAATTGGTTCTTGTCTCAGCTTGGTTTGCTTTGTGTTCGTCAACTTCGCAAGACTTGGTGATCCTAGTATCCACAAGCCCCCTCCTTGTGCCTCCAAGTTGTCCGCTTGGTTGTGTAGGGTTGTAGAGGCGGTTATATAGTCATTGGTATTGGTTCCTACCCTCTTAGGAGGTCTGGAGTCTTTATCTTGTTCTATATAGATCGACTCAGTCCTTATCGGTCGTGTCTTTCAATTATCGCTGCGTTTCTTTGAGTCTTTTGCTTCCATTCTTTAGTTTCTTGTTTGATTGTCGAAGATCGGGCCATCCTGCGGCTAACCCCGTATCAAATTGGTATCAGAGCTTAGGTTTCCGACATCAAATTGAGTCTTTTCTTTTCATAAACACAAAAACCCACAAAAAGAGTCATTTTCTTGTTTTGGTCTTTTACTTCTTAATTTCTGAATTTTGATTATTGCACTAATCTTTTGTTTGTGATTGTTGTGGTTGCATAGCCTAAACACAAAGCCTAGCCGAGACCGTGGAGTCGACCAGCCCGTGAGCACATCTCCTTGTGCAAACCCTAGCCGACGGCACCTTGTGTCCCCATAGTTGAAGCTTGGTCGATTTCAGCCCCTTCCTTGTGCCTCCAAGTTGTCCGCTTGGTTGTGTAGGATTGTAGAGGCGGGTTATATAGTCATTGGTATTGGTTCCTATCCTCTTAGGAGGCCTGGGGTCTTTATCTTGTTCTATATAGATCGACTCAGTCCTTATCGGTCGTGTCTTTCAATTATCGCTGCGTTTCTTTGAGTCTTTTGCTTCCGTTCTTTAGTTTGTTGTTTGATTGTCGAAGATCGGGCCATCCTGCGGCTAACCCCGTATCACCACTGCTCAATAGCTTCCTTCCCGACGGACAATGTCGTCAATCTCAACAGGATTTTTTTTTTGGTGTGTCTAAAACCAAACTGTCCGTGATAAAGCCAAATACTATTTGCATATCATGTAGCCTAATTTCTGCCAACAAAATTCCTTCCAATAACAGGCTGTGGTTTGCCAACACCTACAAAAGATAATCAGCATTCATTGTCTTGAGGCCTCTTCTGTCTTCATTCTTGATTGCTGCGGGAATGGGATATTAAGATTAGTGAACAACCAGAATTTTAAGGTTTCAGTAGAAAAATAATCAGCATTCACTTGAAAGCTAACAAACACCTACAAAAGAAATTAGAAAGTTTCAACATTATATTTTCTGTTACACACCACCAAGGCGACAAAAATTAATTTCATATTGCAAATGAAATTAATAGGATTCTCATTATATATAAAACCCACTTTTCTCTTTTCGAGCTGAGCTTCTTGTCCAACTTTTGAATACTATTTTTTTTATTACAAAAAAAAAGTATTTCTTAGGTGAATGATGTAATTCAAATATGATACATTTTCTTCTCTGGAAAAATGTTACCTTTTTAAAATCCAAACATTACATGATTAACATATTTTTCAATTTCCCCTTTCCTTCTCTTTGGTGGTTAAGTGAATCGCCGTGCACTCGCACAGGCAACTGCCTGGGAAAGCTTGAACCTTAAACAGTCTCTGTTTGTGCCTTCCATGTTGATTCCTCTCAGATTCTCTATCTGGAGAACAAAATTACGAGGACCTCAAGATCGGATCGGATCAGAGAATTCAGCACTATAAGAACTGACAGTTAATAGATTATCAATTAGCACAAGTATCAATCGTCCAAAACAGGAAGATCTGCCTGACACATAATTCACCAGTATCTATTGCCGCGGACTTTTTGTTATTCATCGTCCATTTTACATTGTCAAGTGAGTCGAGTGTCCATGAGCTGAAATTGCTATCCCTAATTCCCTATGAATTACCCAACGATGTGCCGAATACATGGCAACTAGGGGTTTATTCAACTCCTGTTCATATATTGTTTCCTTCTACATCTTGGTTGACAGACGTTGTCTTAACAAGGCAGCGCTAAAATCTCATTTGAAATGTGCATTCCATTTATTTTCTGTGTGCCTCAAGATCGGATGTTGGCCTGGATGCCTTATTCTTCTTCTCCTTGTACTTGGCATACGAGTACCACAACCCTCCTGCTGTGTTGATTACCAAACCAGTCACGTTCAAGGCATGGAATTCGACCCCACCAAGAAAGAAGAAACCTAAAGTCTGAGACCAAGCACACAAATCTGAGTTGTTATTTCAAATAAATTCCTGGTAAAGCTTTTATAAATATCATGCTGGGTTTCTCCAGAATTCATAATCCAAATGAACAAAAAGGTGAAGAATGCATACCGTTGACCCCACACCCTTGAGAACTCCCACAATTGTGGTTGTAAGAGCAGAATTGACTACGGTACACAAGAACATGGTGTAGTTTAGAACTATTCCCATTAGCAATGAAACTACAAGGATCGCCAAAAATGAGAAGGAAGATCCCTGTCATTCACCGGTTGACATTAGAGCTTCCAAGTCAAGATAAGAACATGCAAAAGTACATCAATCAGAAAGTGTTGATATTACATTTCAACTTCTTTGTTCAGGCATTCAAAGGTATTATTATCTAGTAGAAGATCATTACAATGTAATAATTTTGTATTAAAATCACCAATCACATTAAAAACAAATCAACTGATATTACCTTGAATTACTTGGACTTAAGTTTGCCAATGCTTTAAATGTTCATTCTAGTTCATCAATCTGTATTTTGTTGGAAGTAGAAATATTTGACCGCCACTCATATAAGTAACCATTTGCACAGAAGTAACCATGTTCATTCTAGTTCATTACTGGATCTTGTTTTCACTTAGAAATTTCAGTAGTATATTGTCCCTCGTCATGCAATGAAACACATGGAAAACTTGTCCAAATAATATCCTAAGTCAAATCCGGGTTTAAAAATAGTATAAGTAGAGAAATCAGAAAGGCACATAGGAAGCTTAAAAAGTATATTTATTTTTGCTATTGACATTAAAACTGAAAATGAATATTTATGTGATTTCACCTCATGGGTTTTATGTGTATTGTACAATACTCATTTACACATTTTCATACAGAAGTTTGGCATGGCATATTGTTTATACTAATGTTTCCTTCCTGTGTCCATTTTCATTTTTTTCTATTGACACCTCATGCTGTGTTGAATGACGAGATAAAACCTAATAATGACAGGTAACTGTTAGAGTCAAGCTAATGCATAAAACCCAGCATACTTTGTCAAAATAAATTAAAACAGCATAATTTGCATACTCTGAGAAATATGAGAATGTGCAAGGGCCAATTGTAGATAAATTAGCAATATCCAAACATACAGTGCTTCCTAAACTTAGAAGAACCAGCATCCAAATATATTATTAATAAAATTTTCTATATCAGCAGAGAAATCCATGCATAAAACCTTTAGCAAAATAGGCATATGATTTAGCAATATCCAAACATACAATACTTCCTTAACTTAGAAGAACAAGCATCCAAATATATTATCAATAAAATTTTCAATATCTGCGGAGAAATCCATGCATAAAAGTGTAAAACCTTTAGCAAAATAGGCATATGATTTTTCAATTTAAAGAAAGCAATCTGTCTATGAGATACACATATTACTATATCAAATCCAGCAACCAACATTCAGATAAATGCTCAATTAGAAGAATAAATAACGGAAAAAAAAAGTTAGTGTTCTTACCTGCGCAAATAATAATGATAACGAATTAGGAAACTCCCTTGTTGCAATGATGAGAAATAGAAGAAAGGGAAGTGACAATAAGCTATTGTAAAACATGATTTCTATTGATGAAAGCCCATCCTCTGCACCAGACCGCTCAACTAACACCAAATACATGGTCTGCAAGCAAAATCAACTACTTCATATTAAAAAGGAAAATGAATAGATCCAAGCCCTAAAGACAATGCAAAAAAATAAACCAAAGAAACTGAGACATCCACATTCCACAGTTGATCAAAATTAAGTAACAACCTGGAAAAAGACAGAAATAAGAGCCATGCCATATCCAACAAGGTCAAATGAAAAATCCCCTAGGGCTGCAACAATAACCCCAGCTGCAATAAGTAACACTGAAAGACTCACCTGAATGAAGAAAACATAAAAAAAAAACATCAACCATTGGTACGTCTTCCACATGATCGTCAATTACAAAACATGACTGCAGGATGAAAAATGTTAACCACTAAAATAGCATCAATCTATTCAGTGAAGCAGCCACCAACCTCCTTAGAAGGTCGCTTTTTACCCGCCATGAAACCAGTCACAAGAACAGCAAGAGGAGTGAGTCGCTTGATTGCAATATACATGGGAATATTAACTCCTTTCAAGCTTGCTAAAGCAAAGGCGACATTTGCATTATAGAAAAGTGACACTAACAGAAGTTTCTTAGCAGTTGTCAAGCTCAGAGGTCGGGCTTTTGTGTGCCCCGTCACTCGGCCAATGTGTATAAGAAAAGTTGTTGCCATTTGCTAGTACAAACACAAAATATGGTAAGTACTAAGTACATTCACATTGACGGTCAGAAATAAAAACAATTCCCTAAATTTCACACCAAAGTACCTGCACAGAGAGGAGAGTCATTGAGTAGGCGTACTGCATAACAATAGCTTTGTTGATAAAGACCATGGCCATGGAAGCAAGGCCATACGAAAGGGCAGCAAAGAAGCTACAATAGCAAACCAATTGTATGCAACCACAATAAAAAAATTTTTAATCAGCCAAAGACTACGATCATGGTGACACTAGAACAGACTCAAGAATGTTGAGCAGAGAAAACAAACCTCAAGAATGGGCTTACTTCTGTTTCCAATCGACCGTCCATCGCAGCCTTCAGAAATATTTAGGAGTATAGATGAAATCAGAGAGTGAAGAGTTGCTAAGTGAATATCAGGCAGCAATCAGCATTAGCATTAATTAATAATCAGATCCAGCCACATAAGGGTTTGAATATCAACAATAACAGGGAATCATAATCAGATATCAACAACCATAAGGGAACCAAGGGTTTGAATAGGATGCTGATTTGGGGCTGATGGATTTGGTGGTTTCTGATGTCTGGATGAATCATTCAGTAAAAGAGGATTCTCATTTCTACTGTTGACCTGAGAAAGTTGAGAGCACTTCAAAGAGATTGCTAACTCAAAACTCGAGATCAATGTGAAGTGCAAGGTACGATTTTGACTTGAGTGATTCTATTACAAGAGATCATAGTGTATTACCAAGATGAATCAATGCCAATTGGAAAGAGAGCAAAAAGAAAAACTAAATGATCCCAGTATACAAAAGGTTCTATCTGGTGAACAAAGATTATGGGATCATACGAGGACCTCAAGATCAGATCGGATCGGATCAGAGAATTCAGCACTATAAGAACTGACAGTTAATAGATTAACAAGTAGCACAAGTATCAATCAATCGTCCAAAACAGGAAGATCACTAGCAGGAAGTCCTGACCTTACTAATTATTACAGAAGAAGAGCACAAGAGATGTCAAAACTCAAAAGTGACCTGAATCGCAGCCAAAACTGCAGTGCAGTCGCACCACAGCCTTGCAGCCGAAGGCGGTCAGCAATCAACGCCGGTTGCACCAGAACTCAAAGGCAACTCTCCCAACCTCCCGGTCGAACCAACACTTGAGGATGGGGCACAATCTGATGCACCACCACCGTCAGCAATTACCCAAAATGGCTACAAACATCTCGGATAAATTGGCCGTTCACCACCCAGTCTTGGGCTACATCTATATCTATATCTATACTACTATAAATGTGTGGAGAGAATTAGATCTGGACCGTTCAAGTTAAAATTATCTACGGTCCATATTCTATTTCAGCTTCCACCGACTGTTCGTCTGATCTCTTTGTTCGGGCCGCATCTGTACACATCTCCCGCTGTCTTCAATTCAGAGCCGACTCGCCATGGAGAAGATTTCGTCGTCGCCGCCACCTTCCACAGCCTTGCTTTCTTCCTCCCTTGTGTATTCTCCTGGTCGTCTCCCTCTGTTTATCTCCGTCACTTTCTTCTTCTTCTTCTTCATCTGTTGTCGTCCTTCTACCAACGCTCCGGATTCGGTTGCATAACACAGGTATGTCTTCTCTCTTCTAATTAAGATTCCCAATTTCCAATTTCTCCGAATTCGGTTGCATAACACAGCTGCTTATCCTCCGAATTCTTCTCTCGTTTGCATATCCAAGTTTTCGGTTCTCTGTTCTTAGTCGGTTCTCTGTTCTTAGCAGGTATCCGGTTGTTTATCCTCCGAATTGTACGACCAGATTCTTCAGAGGTTATCAGGTTAATTCGTGGGTTCGTTTGTATCCATGTATATGTATATGCTTGTTCGAATTACTTGATTGAAATTTGGGGGTTTTGCTTGAGGTTGTGCGCAGGGGTTCGTCTTAACTTAGCAATGGATTATTGAATTTCAAATATATGGCGGTCTATCTTGTCTTCATTGATCGATCTTCGTGTAATCAGTTTTGTTTTTTAATTACGGGTTTTATGTTTGTGTAATCCCTCTCCTTGGTTGTTGTTGATATTCAAGAATTTTTTCGAGTTGTATTTGCTTTCTTTCTTCTTTTGTGGTACTGCCTTCCTTGCTATTGCCTTCCGGTTCCACCGCCTCTAATCTATTTTCTTCTTCATTCAGATTCACCTATTTTCCGTTTTGTTCTGTTCTTGTATATCCGGATATGTTATTGATGACTGATGTTCTTTAACTTCTGTTGGGGTTTTTAATCCCTCTCTCTATTGAGTTGACCCAAGTGAATTTGCATTTTTGGATTTAGCAGGTAATTCGTGTTCTTGAACCCCGGATTTTGCGGGTAATCCATGTATGCCAATCTAATCCATCCTTATACTTTTTCTTTTATTCAGTTCTGATATCAAATCTTAGGATTAATTTATCATTTCCTATGATTCTGAATATTACACTAGCTGTTCATAATTTACGTGGCTTGCCTTTTGTGGATGATATAAATGACATGATTGTCTTCATATATTTGACTGGCTTCAATTTATTTCAGATTTCAGGTAAGAATTAGTTAGGACATTGCTGCTAAAATGCCATTTGAGCTCGCCATTGATTTCATCCTCCGCGATTTTCCTGATCCCGTCTTTTATTTTTGCTCAGGTATGTGTTCCACCTGTGTTCGTCTTTTTGCGATTTTGATTTGATTGTAATTACTCGGTTCGTTATGCTCATGCAATTTCGCGATTTGGTCGGTGATTAGGTTCAATATAGAGCTGTGCGATTTCTATTTGATGTGTGAGAGATTTGATGATCTCTGTTTCTGTCGTTGATTGCGGTTGAGAATTTCATGCTCATCTGGATTCTGATTTAAGTTTTGTCTAATTATCTTCCTGAAGTTCCAGTTCCTTGTTTGTGCGCCGTCTTCTTCGTCTCCTACTTCTGGTTAAGGGTTCGTCTTCTTATTCTACATCTTGGTTTCTGCCCTCAATATATATCTTTTAAGATTTTCGATTGTTTTCCCCTAATTATCTTGAGTAGGGTTTTTGCTTTGTGAAACAGAAAGTGTCTCCTTTCTGGATGAGGTTGCAGGTGTACCCGGGAGCCTGCATTTGGCAAAATCTGTAGCGTTTGAGGTTTGCCTTCTAAAGATCAGCATTTGAGCTTGCCCAAGCATTTTTCTCACACATGATGATAAGTTGATAATTATAGTTCTGTTTATGATTTCCCGAAATGCTATTCTGAATCCTGGCTACTTTGTTAAGTTTTGCTTCGTCTTGCTGGACTTCTTGGCAATTTCAGCTGTCATTGTAGAACTTGATCAAGTTCTCTACTTATGACCTCCAGGAATCTGGTTTGTATGTACTTGATGAGCAAGTCTTGACAGCATATAGGAAAAATAAGTGATTGTTTGTCTTGATATGCCTATAATTTCTTTCTTTGTTAAAAATCATAGTAATGATGTTCATAGTCAAACTTCTCTTCCAAGCTATGATATTTCCCGGTACTTCTTGAATTACTTATTTATGACAAAAGAACTTGAGAACTGTGCCAAATAAAGTGCCCTCCAATACTGACAATAGTGAAAAATAGGCATTGTACTGAATATCCCCCGTTTGCTCATACAATACTGGCCATAGAGTGTTGACTCATGGCATTTTAGCGATTCAAATTATTGAATGATAAAAAATTTTGCGTAGTCTTGAGTAAGGATATTGTCTCTCATTGCTACATATTAGTGGAACCTTGTAATCTAATGTGCACTGGAAGGAAGTTGCTTCAATCTCTTCTAAGCTTGTAGGAAATCAGTAAATATATTAGAGCTTTTTGCTAGATCTGTGTCTTTGTTGCCTGGTTTGAAAATTTGAATCTAATGTGCACTGGCACGTAGTTATGTACAACACACAGTAAAATTCCATCTAAGAACATGTACAAGGAGTACTCCCCCAACAAGGAGTGAGTAGGCTTAGGCCCCCTGTTTTGTTCATAAAATGACATTTTATTCAAATTATTCAATGATAAAAAATTAATGAATTTAAATCCCACGATCTATTTCAAATTAGAAATAATAAAAAATTCCACATTTAAAGCAAAATAGGAAGGGTTAGGTATTATGAATCAAGGCAACGAAATAATCATAGGAAATTAAATTGTGGTTTGTTAGGTTAGGGCTTGAGATTTGAAGGGTGAAATATGAATTCGGGTTTTTTGTTCATTGGTTTGCTTAATTGTTTATGATTAGGGCTAGGAATTAATAAGTAGCAATCAGAGATTTTGTTTTTTTAGGTCTTTTAATTTAAATTTGAAGAGTGAAATATGAATTGGGGCTTTTTATTCAGAGTCTAAGGTTTGTTGGTTTTGAGAATTTTGATTCCTTGTTTTCAATTGAATCGTCCATCTCATTCCTTACTATGTAGGTAATTTCGTATGATTAGATTTTCTTTTGCTGATTCGATCTCTTACCTAGAAATGGATTCCAATTTCTGAGATTTGAATGGCGTCTCGGCTTGAATTTCAGGCTGATTCTTGCTTTGATGATTTTAGGGATTTCTTCTTTATCTTAACTGCTGATTTGTGAGAATATGATTTTGATTCCATCATTATGCTTAACCAAAATGAGTTCAAGAGTTTGTTTTGGTAAATAAAAATGTTTTTTTATTAATTGATCATTATGTAATCATACTATGATCACAATTCAGTCAAGTGGGTATTTCGTCTTTCTTGTACAATAGGCAGAAGACTCTTTCACTGCATGATAGTATGAAAGTTATGTGTACAACCACGGTGAGAGACTTGTAGGGCATTGTGTTGTATGTGACCTTATCCATCCATGCAGTTCTATTTCAAATGTATTGAACTATGTGGCTTGTTGTCTCCAATTGCTTTTTAGGAATCTCAGTTAGCAGTCTTTATATGTCAAACTAGGTCAGCTACTACACAAGTCAAAGCACTTACTCAAAAATGAAAAATGGCATGGCACCAATCATTTTAATTATTATGTCCTTATTTCCTTTTGAGATATGAATGTCAGTGTTGCTAGCTACTCCCTTCTATGTAAAGTGGATCTGTGCACCCTTACTACATGCCTAAAGTTTGATCTCAAGATATAGAAAGAGCCTAGATTAAGTTTTGTTATTTTATAGCATTATTTCTTCAAGGCCTTGGATGCTCATGTTTCATCCTGGTATTGTCTAATGTTTTTTATTCCAATAAAATAATATTTTCATTTAATTACAACTGCAGGGTTCCATGCAAGTGTCTATGTTGAGCCCTGAAATTATCTATAAGCCCTACGCACCCCATGAAACAATTCCTTTTTGGAAGGTGACATGTTGTCTGAATAGATAGTTTGCTTCCAACCATCATTTGTTTTTATGTTTATTCTTATCGCTCTTTGGTGTAATACCTTTTGTTCGGTGTGCTAGATGGTTCACCGGGAGTGGATGGTGCAGAGCCAAGTAGGACATTTTACTAGAGGTAGAATATCATAACTTGCTTATTCTGATTTTCCCAATCATCATTTGTTAATATGCTAATTCTTAATTCTTTTACTTTGTTGTTTTCATTCCCTAGATTGAAGGAATCTATTCATGAATAAATGAACTCTTGCTGGTTGTATTGTTTTCCTCTTGCAAAAATACTATATTCAGCTGATGCTATTTCTCGTATGTTACAACTCAAAAGTGCCTATGCCATTCAAAAACTGAGAAAATCATGTTACTTAAAACAGAAGTTCTCTGTTGAGGCCTTTAATTTATATAAAGAGGTGTGCTCTTTGTCTTACGTTTCCTTTCTTTCCATTTATCTCCTACTTCTGTTTCATTTAGTTCTATGCCCACACAATGCTAGGGTACGAATTAATGTCCACAACAGAATCAATGACTTTATTATTATTTTTTTTCTCCAGATAAACTCCTTGCTAGCACATGGTAACAGAAAATTAACGAGGAAACATGTTACTGAGAAAATCTTCTCTGTAAGTGCAAGCTGCTCATATTTTTCTCATGTTGAAAATTCTGTCTGCTTCTTGTTTTTTGTTGATTATTGACGGTGAATAATTACAGGAGCTAAAGAATGAGATCAAACACACAGAGTCAATGTGGAATTCAGTTTACTGGGAATTGATTCAACCCGCTATTAAAATTTGCACATTGCGAGCTAGGTTGGTGAGTTATATGTCCTGCACCCCCTTTCATATTTCTCTTCCTGCATAGATCAACAACACTCTTAATTACAATTATTTTTTATTTCTGTATTATTCTCTAATCTTATATTACAATTATTTGTTAATTACAATTATTTGTCCCCTGCCCGTCACATGTGTGTCAATGAACTTGTCTTTCTTATTCATGAGTGTGAAATTCTTATCTTGCCATTGATGGTGGTTTCCTATCTATTGACACAAGGTGTAGGTTTTTATTCATCCGTTTGAAATGCTTGATAAAATATCTTGTGCTTGCTGAGATTATTTTGGTTTCTTACTTTCTTTTTTGTAGCTTTTGTTTTGAATTTTTATAGTTGTGTCATTTAGGAGTTTCTTCATATTTTGTCACTCTCTTCTTCCTAAATTAGATGACTTCCTTTAGTTTATTTGTTGGGAATTCCAGAGTTTTGACAGAAAAAACACCATGCCTGTTGGATCTTCTTTTCATGACAAATCCTCTGCCATGGATTCAGATCCAGTTTATCTCCTTCGATTCCTCTCTTCCCGTTGTTGATATCCTATTTTACTATCCTTTGTCCATAAATGGAAATCCCAAAAGAGTATATAGACTAACTTTATTAGAGTCAGAGTTGAAATCATAACCGTTGAGAGAAGGACAACTCATTGCCCAGCAAAAAGGTTACCTATTGTTCCGGTGAAGAACACATTCAATGCACTTAAGACAAGAGCATTCAAAACAATCATCAAATCAAATGTCAGCCACAAATTCAAGCCGAGACAACAGCCATTTCTGAGAAATTCAAACTAATCAATCGAAAAAAGAAAACAACCGTGGACCAAAAAAAATGTTAAATTCAACAGATATAAAGAAAGCGCATGAACAAACCTAAGCAAATGGAAATGTATGCTATGATGGCGAAGAATAAGAGGAGATAAAATGTAGACTATGTAAACACATGAGTAATAATTCTGTAAAACAAAAGAAATATGTACTCCTAACAAAGTCATTCACCCCTTACCAAAAAAAAAAAGACAAAGTCATTCACTAAATAAACACTCCTACAACATTCCGTAGCCATTAATTCTTTTCTTTTATCTTTAACCTGATAATTAGTTTGTCACTGGAAGCTGTAATTAGTGTAAAAGAATTTAGTATATCAAACAGAACCTGCCTAAAAATGTCATTTAAGAGTATCTTATCATCTATTTTGAATTGAAGAACAAAAAAAAAAGAACCCAAATTCAGTAAAAATAATCAATAACACTCATACATCTAACATTAAAAAAAATGAAAAAATTGGCAGATCATAGTAATTTAAGTAGGTCAAAAGATTTGTCAAGATCCATCTCCAGAATACAAATTTAGCCATCCATTAATTTTTCATATTGAAAAGGAAATTAGGTATTAATTATTCAGGAAAAAAAGTCT
Organism: Persicaria maculosa; assembly: GCA_963922045.1. Lineage (NCBI taxonomy): Eukaryota > Viridiplantae > Streptophyta > Magnoliopsida > Caryophyllales > Polygonaceae > Persicaria > Persicaria maculosa. The sequence continues at coordinate 22,215,128 of OY998264.1, read as the reverse complement.
AAGTATAAATAATTGATAAATACATTGAGAAGTTGAATTATGCTTGTTAACAGACCTATACAAGCTAAAAATAGATAGCTTAGGCTCCAATTGTTGAGCTAAAAAAAATTCTAAATATTACAAACTAAAGAACAGGTAAAACCAATAAACCGCACTAAAAAAATGCATAATGATGAAGAATTATTGCTATCAGTGAGAATCAAACAGCACCAAAGAAAAGAAAATAAGAAATCAGTAGCAGTGGCAGCTTGAAAAAGGCAAAATCAAGCCTAAACAAAGCCCTAAACAAAATTATCAAAGCTGGATATTATTAAAAAAACGAAGAAAGAAATAATAATTGTAACCATCAGAGAATGGATTGACAGAAATTGTGATTTTAATTTGAAGAAGGGAGTTACAAAGAGGGATAAATGCAAACTGATAATTCCAGAAGTTCAAATGCCCAAATTCAACTTGACCGATATCTAAAATTCCAAATCAGGAAAAATGAACGACAAAGGGGAAAAATTAGACCAACATACCCAATCTGAACTAATGGACGCACTCCCCGTTCTTTCAATTGTTGAGAGTCAGAGTTCCTTTGGCATGACTCAAAATTCCCGAGAGCTGAATTCACTTACCCCATCCTCAATTGACCTAAAATTATAGATCCTAGAAAAAAATCAGTCAAACCTGAAAATTGAACATCCAATCAAAAGATGAAAGAAGGAATTCATAGTTTGGGGCATAAAACACCTAAACATTAAGCTAAAGGAACGGATTCAAGGTAAAAAATAATTTCAGGAAAGGTTGAGCATACCTAAGTAGCGGTGGCTTCCTGTGCCCTCATAGCGACATCTTCGAAGGTGTTGGCGTGCCTGCTGCCCTCTCTTTGTGTCGGTATGGTGCTTTTGCATGCTCCCTTTTCCATCTCCTTCCTTCCTTCCCACCGTCTGTCTAAAGGGATTAATTTATTTCCGATAGACCCAGGACAAAAGAACAAGTAGAAACACATGGAAACAGGCCAAACAAAGGTTAAAAGAGAAAAAAACAAGGCAGGCAATAATCAGAGACACCAAGACACAACTCTATATCCCAAAACTCTAAGCGGGGTTAGTGAACACAACAACCTGTGAATTTAAATTTACTTGAGTAAGATGATAAGCATAGCACTCCAACTTCAATTAACACAAACCCATCCACAAATGAGACTAAACCGACTATCATAGCAATTGATCCACTGAAGCACTTAGTATTTAAATAAACATTAAAGTGGCAGAAGATGTAGTAAGCAACTCCATTAGCCATTTTCCGAAGATCTTTAATTACCTTGCAAGCTTTAAAAGTCAGTGCAAGACATATTCTGACTCAAATTTTCAGAAAATGGTACCATGGGAGTCAAGAGCATAAACAAAATAAGGCAAGAAGGAAAAATAAAAATAAAAGGAATTATAAGACTCAAAAGCCTTTTAACTTCTTGTAAGTCATTGCTAGAGCAGCATTGCATTGATTTGTTTCAGGCTTTTCATGAAGGTTCATCATGGTTGGAATTGATGGTCCGTAGATATCAGCATTGAGCAAACCAACTCTAAGTTGGCACTTTTTGGCAAGTGACACTGCTAAATTAAGTTTACTTTAGCATTTGAAATATGGACATCAATTTGATCGAGTAGATATCCAGGATCAATGGCCCCTACAAGATGTTAAAATATTAATTATATGTTCCAAAAGTTTATGATTGGTTCATTAAGCATTTTTAATCCAATCGTTAAGCATTTTTAATCCATAAAGAAAGTCTAATGGCTGAACAAAGAAAATAATCTCCAAGATGGTATTTAGTGAAGCCAATGAGTGTCTAATTCTCACTATTATACAAGTAAAACCAGATGAAATTAACATAATAACATATTTTAGAGTCTGTAGTGTAATCAACCTCCATGATTCCATGAAACCAAACGAAATTAACATGATAACAAATTTTAGAGTATGAACTATAATCAACCTTCATGAAACCTCTATTTACCTCCATTATTCTTTTCTAATCCATAAATCTAATTTGCGCATGAAATGAGACAAATATCGGTCCAGTTATAGAGATTAATGCTCATACTCTGCAAGAAAGAAGTTAAACCCTAGAGAGAAGAAAGTGGTTGAAATATTATTAAATTAAATGGAAATGTAGTACAGAATTGAATTGAACTCAATTGAAGCTACAAAAGGGTTACCTTGATGCAATCCTCTATCATCTCCTCTGTACAAACAAGAGTTGTGACGACACCTTCTTTGTTATTTGTGCACTGTTTTACCAATGAACACTTCTCAACTACTCTAATCACTCATCCTGACGACACTAAATCAAAGATGTTTTTTTAATCGTGTTTTTTTCCGATTTGCTCCGAAATTGTTGAATAATTTTAGCTTAAAAAGTTCAGCTTAAGTACAATTTTAGAGCTTGCTTCTCGATAATGCATTTTGAGGGAGAGTTGGTGTTTGGCTTACTGTTCTTTTGACCTCCAATTACTGAGATATTGACACCTTCTTTGTTATTTGTGCACTGTTTTACTTAGTTCATATGCATATGGCAAATTCCATTATGATTGCCAACTAGATTTTTAATCATTGATCATTCTAGGCAATTTTATTTGCGGGGAGTTCCTTCTGGGAGATAAATTCTATTAAAGTTGTTTGATGTAGAGGCTATAATTTGTAACAGATTGTATGTTGCAAACCTGCAGTCAAAGAAAGCAGAAAAAGGGTAAAAAGGGTTGGGTGTGTTTTAAATTTTTTTGCTTTTTTGCCTTGTTTTAGCATCATGTTTTGGGGCTGGGCGTGTTTGGTTGCTTCTGCTGAATGAATTCAGAGAGCGAAAGGGTAAAAAGTAAGAGGGCTACTTCTACCTTGTGGTAATTATAGGTTTTGAAACTTTCTTTGGGATTAGATTATATTTAATTTTTTTTGCATTTGTGCCTTAGTGTATAATTTTGAGTTTCTTATGCCTTAGTTTCATATGCCAATATGGGTAGCTTTTTCTCATTTCATTTAACGATCTTAACCAAAGTTCTGGTTTCATTATGAGTGTGAAATTCTTATCTTGCCATTGGTGGTGGTTTCCTATCTATTGACACAAGGTGTAGGTTTTCATTCATCCCTTTGAACTGATTGATAAAATGCCTAAATAGAATAGAGCATTTGTTGTGAAATGGTTAATTGTGATACTGATATTGCTTATCTTGTACTTGCTGAGATTATTTTGGTTTCTTACTTTCTTTTTTGTAGCTTTTGTTTTGAATTTCTTATGGTTGTGTGTCATTTAGGAGTTTGTTCATATTTTCTCACTCTCTTCTTCCTAAATTAGATGATTTCCTTTAGTTTATTTGTTGGGAATTCCAGAGTTTTGACAGAAAAAAACACCATGCCTTGTTGGATCTTCTTTTCTTGACAAATCCTCCGTCATCTCTCTCGGTGTTGAGCATGGATTCAGACCCAGCTAATCTCCTTCGATTCCTCTCTGCCTGCTGTTGTCTCTTATCAGTCTCAGGCTACGAACGAACCTGCCATGCACTTGAATCTACTTTTTTTTTTGCCATAGCTTGCACAACTCCTCTTTACAATATATGTTTATGAATCTACTTTCTTTACCATCTTCTGTTGGCTCAAATCTCTTTACTTCCTCAACCTCTATTGGCAACCCCAATTTACTGATTATAGCACCATGGTTAAGGTTTTAGCTTTAGGTAGTTGCTTATTTTGGTTAATCACCGTTTTCCCTTCCCGCGTGGCCCCCTTTGTTGAACCCCTTCACTGCCTTAGGATCGCTTTTGCCTCTCACCTTTGTCTTCATCCAGATACACCTCCCCTCCCTCTTTTGCTAAGAGCTTATAGGTTCTACAAACCCCTAATTTATGACACAAAGTCCACAATTTAAATCAAAATAAGATGGATTAAGGTTAAGATTAGGGCTCTTATAAATGTCAGTTTCTGTACGAGCATTCTGTGACCCTGGTATTTTCCATTCTGACTTGTGAGATAGGGACCAATTTGGTTCCTGCTAAAGGTATGTTCTATTATTTAATATTATCCAGGTCACCGAGCAATCATCAGACGCTATCTCGGTTTCTTTGCCTTTCAAAGGGTCGAATTCAGATGTTATATTGCATGTTAGTGCTCTTTCTCTCTGTCTGTCAGCTACAGTTTGTAAGCATTTACAGATGTCATGGATCTTGATATGAGAATGTCTCTCATTAATTTTTAATATTCATAAAATAAATTGACAGCTGACTCAAGTAGAATTTGTCAGGATCTTGTGCCATTCTCTGCACCTCAGCAACAGAACACGCCACTCTCGGATTCTAAAGCAGTTGTCCCGGTTCTACAGAATGCAGAATCTGTAGATGTAGTTCCCATGAGTCCAAAACTCCGCCACTCTGAAACTGGGCAGCGTCGTATCAGGAAGCCATTCACTGTGTTGGAAGTGGAGGGTCTACTTCAGGCAGTGGAAACACTTGGAACGGGAAGGTACATTAATCCGTCATTCTTCAAGGACTATTTTCTGCATTAGATATTTCAGTCCTCCTAAATGCTTTGTTGAACTCGCAGGTTGCGTTATGTTAAGCTGAGTACCTTTGAGAATGAAAAGCATCGGACTTTTGTAGATCTAAAGGTAAGTTTCTTGCATTTTTTAAAATAGATTTACTCGCTGCATTCACAAATGATATGATTTGGATGTTTGACAGTGGGATTATTTCGTAATAATTAATGTTCGACAGTGAGAATTGATGTATTGGATTGGAGAAAAATAAATATGAAGTCATAGATTAAACATTAAAACCTTAAAATGTCTACTTATTTTGGTTATAAGATTGTTTTATTTTAATTGATTTCTGGGGTAAATTATATGGTTGATTTAAATGTGAACTTCATGCTGAATGAATTATATTTTTTAATCCATGGCCAGATCTATTTTGTCTTCATTTGAGAGCTGTTTTACCTCAATTTTATTTCTCCCCCAATAAATTTCAGATTCTCGTGCTTTCTGGATTGCCGTGTTTCTTGTTTAGTCATAAATTGGCTTTAAATTATTCTTATTTCTTAAATTTTTTATAGTCATGATGTCTTAGTATATTCTTTCGACATTTGTGTTACACCAACCAAACTCCTCGGCTGAATTTCAATTGGATTCTATGATTACACAATACATGTTTGATATTTGTTTTATCACATTCAGATGGATAATGGATTAAAGGCTGTTGGTGTTTCTGATTGGAATGTGTATCTTATAATACATGCCTATCATCTGATAAAAATGATTTAACTCTTTAAATTTATTTTACAGATTGTGATTTTAAGTATCTATTTCTGGCAGGCTTGGATGCCAATGGTCTATCTGCTGATTTTTTATCTTCTATGTCTTCAAAGTATTTAATCTGAGATGGGTTACTCTTACTGAACGCTTCATATAGTTGCAACAGTACCAAAAAATGAATTGGTAGAAACTGTTAGCCGGTTGGAAAACTTGTCTGCTGTCCTTGCTGGATCTCTCGTCTTCAGTGTTCAGGTAACAACAACTAAGAGTCTATGATCATATAACTTGCACAAGTGCACCAGAATTTTGACAAGTTGTTCATTTTTTGTTTTTTCTCGAGATCAGATTTTCATCTTTGCATCCAACACTGGTGCTGCTTGGGATAATGCCAAGAAGTACATTGAGGTATGACCTTAATTTACCTAAAGAGTGTTATGTTTGTTGAGCGCCACCTATGTTCCGAAGAGACATTTCACAACTCTTGTGGGCTTTTGCAGGCTGAAGCTTCATAGCACACAAGTAAGCTTCGACCAAAGGGATCCGACACACACAAGGCAGCTGTGATCAGAGACACCATCGGAGACCCTCTAAAGGACACATCTGGTCCATCCCTGAACATCCTCATCAAGCTCATGGCATTCGAGTCATTAGTCTTCGCACCATCTTTCATTATTATCAATAAAACAGCATATATTCAAAGATTAAAAGCAGCCATTTCCAGTTACATATCTGGGAGCTTCTCTTATGGTAGTTGACGAGGAGAAACCACATATTAAGCCGTGCATCGCACGGCCTTCTACCTAGTATATAAAAGGGAAGCTTTGGCCAAAAGTCGACTTACCATTTTGCCCTTGACATCTACCATCGTATCTATATAATTACAAAATTGCCACCGTCTCTGCTTTGAGTTGCGCCACTGCTGCTGCTCCAACTTTTCGCTGTCTCTTTCACCTTGCCTTCCTGCCTTTTCATCGTCTGCAATTTCTCCTCAAACTTTTGTGTAGTTCACCTTCGTTGTCGACAACCTATCATTGTTGCCCCGATCAGCACCGACATGTTTAAGAGTCGAATCCACTCTCGAGTTGAGAACGCCCTGATCGCTGAAAAGATGTGGGCACTACAATGTACGCATCCTCTTACTCTTTCCCTTCAATTCTCTGGCTTTCATTTCGATCTCGTTGTTCTGTTCCAATATAAATTGTAGACCTAATCTCACATCTATTTTGCCAAACGCCCTTTTCCAAACCAATAATCCTAAACTATCCATGTAGGTTTTTATTGGTTAGATTAGTTAATTTTGAAGTTTTTATGAATTGGGTTTGTTTATTAATTGTTGTGGTTATGATGTGTATAAAATTTTGCCCTACTGAGAACTATAGAAATATAGGGGTTTTGTTTATGACTTGAGTATGCACTCCATGTGTTTGTTAAAATGCCTAACAAAAACCTTGGTTAAAAACCTCATTTAAACCTCCATCTAACATGTGTTTTAAACGCTTAGGCGAATTTTATCTGGTAGGGGATAAGGTGCTTGTCAGTACATTGATTGGGTGGATCGTCGAGGCTGGATCGAGAACGTGTTCGATAGGAGCTAAGAGATTATGGACCCTCCCATTGCAAATGTTGATCATTTGTTGGTGCTTTTCTCCCTCGATCAGCAAAAGATAGAGCTGTTTATGTTCACTAGGTTCCTGATTGAGGCCAAATCTACGGAGATTCCGCTCACCCTTGCTTTGAATAAAATGGAGCTGGTTGATGAGGAGGTTTGTTTTATATGCTCTTCCTCATGTTAATTCAGCCATAATAAATCTGATGTTGCTAATAATGTTCTCTTGGAATCCATTTTAGCTTGTACTACTTGTTTAACTAATGTTGATGCATTTTCAACTTTCATTGCGAGATTAATGGGTAATTTGTTAGAGGTAGAGAGAAAGCTGAAATGCAATTAGTAGTTGAAAATCTTGAATTGAGATCATCAACTTGGCAGCTAAATAAAGCTTGGGTTTGGCATGCATTCCTATTTTTTTTTTTGGACGATCAGTGGATAATTTGTGAAAGAGAACTGAAATGAGGCTGATAATTTTTTCATGAATTTTAGAGATCTATGGTTTTGTAGCTGAAAGAGGTTTAGTAGTTGAGCAATCAATTTAGAGATACACTTGAGTTCTTGTAGCTAATTTCTTAATCAGCAAGCAGTGGGAACTACATGCATATCATCAACTGTTGTATTTTTTTTCATCATAAAATTTGGTTTGAAATGATCCATAAGTAGTATCTTAAGAGTTTTTTAGAGTTAATAGCAGTCCTTTACAACTTAAAATTGGCTAATTTACATTACTTAAGCAGAAAACAAGGGAGTACTCTGAATATCTCTTTCACAATTTGGTAGACAGAGAGCCTACTCACCAATCTAAAATATATATATCTATTGAAAGAAACGCAAGCATATCAGTTCTTCTAAAACCTCACTTGAGAGAGAGTTGTTGGTAAAACGTTCAATGTTAAAAGAATTAGTGCATTTGGATTAAAAAAGTACGAAGAAATTTTTACAAACACACAGGTTAATGCAAAAGGATAAATCAAATTCATCATATCTTATAACCAGTTTTCCCCCTTCCACTAATCCACCCCTTTGATTGACTTTTATAGGTAAAATTTTAACATTTAGACCAACGAATCTAATGAAATGTTAAAGTGGTATCCTTTTTTAGATAATACTTTAAAAATTTTATAAACATTAAAGTTTTATAATTTAGGTACAGATTCTTCAAGGGTTTGAATTTTCAATGACTTTTCACTCAAACTTATACTGCTATACTGCCATATTCCAGATCAATCTAATTACTCAAACTTTAAATGGTATATTCAGGATCAATCTAATTTATTCATTTAAACAAACTTTACAATATCTAAATCTAAATTTCTCAATTTCTTCCCATGAATTTAAAAATCTCTCTCTCTTAAACTAACTTTTCGCTTTAATGAAAAAATTGTGCTTTGTTTGATATGGTCTTGTTATTAACATTCACCTGCTTTTGTTTACTCTAGAAATGCTGGTTTTTCGTTTACCTATTAATCTAAATCATCCATTTTTTTTAATCTTAAGGCTTAAGCCACTTTTTTTAAGTTAAATTTGTCATTTTCATCTTAGATTAGCTAGATTAGTATGAACATTGAACATATTTCTAAAATCTTTCTGGGAAAATGAAGGATAACATCATTAATTTTTGAACTCCTAAGATAATGAAACTGTTACTTTTGATCAGTAAATAGTCAGTAGTGTAACATCTATAGTAATATAGGAAAGTTATATATAAAATCTTCTTCATGTAAAACATGCTTTATTTAGATCGAAAAAATCATACAATTTTGTAATCTATTTATCTAAATCATACAATTTTATAATCTATTTATCTAAATCATCCATTTTTTAATCGTAAGCCATTGTTTTAAGTTAATTGTCATTTTCATCTTAGATTAACTAGATTAGTATAAGCATTGGCATTCAACATATTTCTAGAGTCTTTCTTCCAATAACTATAAAAATGAAGGATAAATTCATTAATTTTTGAACTCCTGAAATATAAGAGAGTTAGATATCAAATCTTCTTCATGGAAAATATACTTTATTTAGATCAGAAAATCATGCAATTTTGTATTTATATTATAATGAAATTTAGTGAAATTAGATATCCAGATTATTGCCATTAAATAAACTTATGATAACACTTAAATTTCTCTCTCTGTTTTGAACAGTCTTGAATTTGTTAGAGAAGATCAAGGCTTTTGACATGCATAACTTTAAGTTAGAGTCCAATCTCAAGACTACGAAAACGAGACCAGAAGAGTTAGAGAAAGCTCATTTGGTTCTTAAGAGCTTATGTGAAGAGGAAGAGGAAGAGGGTAATATTGCAATTTTAGGGAAGGCAAAGAGGAAGATTAGGGAGGAACTGGTTGTTGACTAGAATGAAAGTTGTACGAAATACATAGATACCACTTCCGTCTCTGACAAAAAAGGCTCTAGAAAATGGGAATTCTGAATGCTCAGGTTTGTATTTGTGTGTGATGGTTCCCAGTTTAATTTTAAGATTTCCTTGGTATTCTTTGGAGCTAAAACGGTTCACATATTCCAGTGATATGATTTAAGGCCAGAATTATCTTGCCTTCCTTAGCTTTCATCAATTTGTATAGATATTGATAATTCGAATCATTTTACCAGAAACACCAAAAAGTTGAGTTTTCGCACGTGGGAATGCAACTAGTTTTAGAAGAGGGTAAAAATAATTTACATAACAGGACGAAAATGCCCCTATAATTGTAATAAATTACCCCCCTACCCCACCCTATCCCATCCCAGTACCCCCACCCTAACCCATCTCTCTCTCTCGCTCTCCTCACCGTGCTCTCACGCTCAACACACCCCTCCCTCCCCAAAAATCTCCAAATCATTCAAAAGTAGTAATTTGATCCAGATAAGGTACGTTTTTCATGTTTAATTGTGCATTCGAGTTATTAAACAAGGTTTTTAGTGATTTGATTTTAGGAATTGAAAGATTGTGTGATTTGAGTGTGATTTTTGTGTATTTATGCTCAAAATAGTAATATTTAGGTATCCATTACATAGATCTATACTTATAGAGGTCGAAAATTGCATTTTGGTTGGGAATGGTGAGAGAAGGATTCGCGCAAAGGAAGAAGACGTAGTCGCTGCGATCACAACATGGCAGTAATTCAATTTTCTTTTTGGTTGAGATCCTTCTCACCTCTATTGATTTGTTGTTTTCAGAGGCGGATCCAAAGGGGGCATGTGGGAGCACGTGCCCCCACCCTCATCCGACGAACCTGATATATGTATTCTCCTCGTCGATAGCTTCGCTTTGATATATAGTATGCATTAATCCGATATCCGAGTAAAAAGTTATGAATGTTTGAAAATTGAAGGTATATTAATCACTTTATATCTTATTTAAATAACCCACAATGCTTTTATAGTTTATTTAGATTGACATTCCTATACTATAATTTATCTTTAGATCTTTGAAATGAGAGGTTATATTACTCATTTCGACAATTAGGTAAGAAATTTCGAAAGTTTAAATGAAGAAAAATGTTAGATTTTCTACTTTGCAAAATAATAGTGATGTTTCTAAAAAGATGATCGAGGTAGGAATTCACAAAGCTTTTGATTTGGTATATCATCTCATCGAGTTGGTTTTAGTGTTATCGATTGCAAAAACTATAGTGGAAAAAGCTTTCTCTACTATGGGTATTAGCAAACCATATTTGCGCAACAAGATAAGAGAAGATTTTATCTCTGAGACTTTTGTCAGCTAGGTTGAAAAGGATGTTTTCAAGCGCATTGATAATGAGGTTATCATTCAATATTTTTAGGGTATGAAAACTCATAAAATAGATTTATCCCGTGTGGAGTTGAACTATTTTATTATAAAACTCTAATTAGCAATGAAGAATTTTTGTACTAGTGAACTCTTTTATTTTTATTGTTATTTTGTAGTGTTGAAGACGTTATGTGTTGTACGAGTTCGTGTTATTCATTGTTGTTTATCATCGGTGTGCCCCCACCCTCTTCGGGTTCTAGCTCCGCCACTGGTTGTTTTGGTTTCTATTTAACATGAATTTTTTTTCTTTCGATAAGGGCTAAACACAATAGGAGATGATCAAGACAAAAATAAACACCAAATTCACATCAAGCATGCATGGCTAACGTCGGACTCACGTCGACCCTAAGAGAAAAGCGACTACTCGGTCCTAGTAGAAAATGACATGATTGGAATAAAAGAAAAAAACTTAACTTGCATTGAATATAAAACCGAAGTCTTCACAATCTTAGCACCAACTCTCGCAAGTACCAAACCCCTAAAGCTTCCTAAAAACCCTAAAAACTCTAAAACTGATTGCTTTTTGTGTTGCTTGCACTAGTACAAAAGTTCTCGTTAATACCGTTTTTTTTTAACCGGATACCGGTTATTGGGCCGGTATTAACGGCGACGGTATTAACTAAGTTAATACCGTTTTATGTGTAACCGGTCTTAATTTTTCTCGGTTACCGGTTAATTTAGAAAAACCAGTGTTAATATGTGTTAGAGGATATTAACACTGGGTATTATAAGAAAATCGGTATTAATATGTGACAAAATTATTGTCATCGGTTATCATAGGAAAACCGGTAACAATTTTTTTTAAATGGCATGATATTAACACCTGTTAGTCTGTTACACATAAATAACCGGTATTAATTTTTTTAATATTCCAAAAGTTTCACAGTATTCTCATCTGTATCACCCCATAAAACAATATCTAATCATCCATAATAACCATCAAATGCATATCATCCCATTACTCACAATATGTCCACACAATTCACATTATCCAACAACCTAAACTCATCCATATTAATCACAAAAAAATAACCCATAATAAAGTTTAAGCTGTCAATATATATAACCTACATTAAAGTCACTAACTAAACTACAAAATACCTTTCAAAATCATCCAAAAAGATATTCGTCAACCTAGATTACGTTCTTCTGCAATATATAGCATCATATCTCTTTCATTCTCTACAAAAGACTTGGACACGATTCTCATCCGTCAAGCAATCCATATTCACCTAATCATGGACACAAAAAGAAATTATGAGCAAAATGACACACATAACCAAAATACATTATATATGTATATATATAAAATATTAATTCATACCATACCCCATTGAATTGGGTCTTAGATTTTCATTAGGGATATAATATATATGTTAATGTAGTTTTCATGGACACAAAAAGCAATCCATGTTATTTTTAACTTTACGTACCTATATTTTAACTCCAAATCAAGAAGAGGTTCAAGGTAGACAACCCATTCTTAAATTACTTCATTGATATCTCTATCTTTGAAAGACGACGGAGAAGGCGGAAAATACTATATAATATCAAAAGAATTATATGTAAGGTTTATGATAACAATTAAAACTATAAAAAACAATAGAATGAGTACATATATCGAAAGGGTCACATACTTTAAGTGGAATATCTCCAACTCCTCGCACTATGTCACACATGAATTGACAAATGTAGAACCCATATGAGACACTGTCATTTGAGGGCATTGGGCTTTCATTGTCTTCACAAAATATGAATTCAACACACTACAAAAAAACATATATAAAAAAGTAGCATATTATATTAGAGCATATACTCCACCTTATGGAAAAAAAACCTTATCAAAAAATTATTAGAGCATATACTTCAAGCTAAAAAATGACAATTATTAACAAATGATAAAAAGAACTTACGCTTCACACAACAATTTGAAATCTTCATCCATTGGATTTCTCAACGGATCTAGCCAATAAACTATACCCAATTCCGGATTGATGACCGCTAGCATCCAATGATTTCTAATTTTTATTAAAAAAAAATAATCTTACTTAAACGGGTATACAAAAAATAATGTATGTTTGATAATGAATATAACTAAACTTACCTTTTATGATATGGAACAATCCACAAACACCCCTTTAAAGTTCGGTCACTAATTGTGCTAGCCATGATCCTTGTTCTTCCATCCTTTGTTGGATGTGCATGAGTTTTAGCATAATAAGCAACACGTAGAGGACAATGAACTTGAACAAAGGTGATTTATACTTATCATACAAGTACTTGGATATAAATGCTAAATTTCATAAGTAGATTGTGGGAAAAGTTAATAATAAACTTAATGAAAGTAAAAATGCTTACTTGATATACATCCTGATTTGTTCGGACTCCAACTGATCACGCTTCAACCATGCAACAAAGTGTTCCTTCTCTATAGTCAATGTGTGAGTGTATTGTAGTACCCCCTTTGGGATTGCAACTTCAACATAAAAATTCACAAGATCTGTTTCCACCATCCGTTTCAATTTAGATATTGCTTGCACTTGAGCTGAAGAACGACTATCCACAACATTTGGGTTAGGAGCAAGGTTTTTTTCTCTAATGATTTCTGAATGACGTGCTGAAATGTACACATAAACATAAGTCATAAATGTGACAAAATAACTATTGTGTTATTATTAAATAAATTAAAGTAAATACCTTTTCCGACTCAAAGAAGATTAATGAGTTAGGCCACCCAATTATGTGTCCTATTGCTCGTGATAAATCTGGAACTTCATCGGTCGGATATAGCACTAGCACTTTCTCTTTCGGATCCTCATCCAAAATAGTATCAACGGTAACTTTCAATGACTTGTTGTGGTCTAAGGGTATGCCATGAAGAATGGATGTGTGGTCCTTTATAGGAACAAATGCACGTCCTATGGCCACCTCAGCTGGTCGATCCGACAAAAACAACCTACATTTTTTTAGAGTTTCCTAAACATAAAATAGGAAAACAAATTAAGTATAACACAAAAATTAGGACCTCAACACATAAATTCTATTACGTAGATAAAGTACCTTGGGTGGCTCATTTGAAGGAGAACCGGGCATCGAGCACCGATCTTTAACCATTGATTGTTGTATCTTAGGTTGAGTGATTTTGAGTTGAGGGGTCTCGGATTGAGAGATTTTGGGTTGAGGGATCTCGGGTTGAGGGATTTTGGGTTCATTCACTTCTAGAGGGGTCATTTGTGATCCATTATTTGAACACTTTGAACACCCCGGATTGTCAAAGCGTTTCTCAAACTCGTATAGTCTCTTGCACATTTCAATCAATTCAGCTTCAAGCCTTATGACTTTAGAGGTAGGGCGCCTAGTCTTTGTTTGTCCATAATACCTCTTGACCCTAACTCCTGTACCTACACCCCTAAGTCGACCCAGGTGTTCATCAGTACCCAAGGCCTTTGACAGTACATCTTCTCGTTGAGGAAGTTGCAACTTGCCTTGAGATATTTGATCTTTGATCGTCTCCTACAAAGACATAGTTGTTGTTTTCTCCATCTTTTTAAGATTTAAATTGATAAAATATGTTATGATTTTACTTACAATTCTTTGAGTCACTTTACTCGTATCTGCACCGGTACGAGGATCACGCCTGGCCGCTAACCACAAATTATCTCTTGGTATTGTCTCTGTATCGGGATCTCGATTTTATGCAATGAGCTGCAATAAAGAGAATCAAGTATACATTACTATGCTAATGCTAGAGGAATCTGCCCTTACTAAAATAAACAATGCTTCTAATTGACAATTTTATTACCATTTCATGCTCCATCCGATCATAACCTTTTCGAGCACATTTATATGGATATCTCTTCTTTAATGAACAATCACGATTAGCCTTACTTTTATCCTACAAATAAGACAAAACGTTACTTATATGGATACTTATAATCAACATCAACTATGAGATACATTTCATCTTTTTGCAAAAGGAGAACCAATTTACCTTTAAATTGGAAGAAAAATGGTAAATTTATAGCTCGATCAGATAGATAATGCACCTAGTAGATGTTAAATAAATAATGCACCTGAATTTTTTTAGTACAACGGTGTTGAAGAAATGAAGTCCACGACTCTTGATCAACATATGGATACTCAATGGGTGGTTCTCTACGAATTTCACCAGATTTCTTATCCTTCAGCATCTTGGTGAGGTTGGTTTTGAAATTTTTCCATTTGTTACCCGCATATGAAAGGATCATTGCATCCTGCACCTCTGGTGGAATGAGAAAGGAAGCCTGCAAAATAGATATTATGAGCCAAAATAAGAGATAAAAGTCAAGAATAAGGGCATAAGTGTGTGAGTAATAGTCAGCTTTATGTAATGAACAATGTATTTCTTTGCCTCTCTTGGGACTATTCTCCAATCATTATATGAAATCGATATCCGTGAATGAGCTAAGTATCCAACAAAGCTCTCATAAAGGCATGAATTGTCACCAAATGGTTTACCATACCTATTGAACTTCAAGGAAATTTTTGTTTTCCCTGCATTAGTCATTCCTCTCATTTTTGTGAGTAGATTAGCTCCTCTAACGCATGTTGCAGATTGCCCGTCAGTAGCTCCATCAGTAGCTTCGTCATCACTCTCAACAACTCTGTCATCACACTCAATAGCTTCATCAACACACTCCGTTGTTTCGTCATCACCCTCAACAACTCCGTCATCACCATCAAATCCATCTTCATCCATCTTCATCCATATCATCTCCAGTTGGGTCCATTCAACTACAAGAATGCAAAGCTAAGTTATTGTTAGGATTTGAGAGCATCATAATAATCAATAAATGATAATACAAAAATGTACCAAGCAAGCTAAATTACATGTTTAGAGAAATTACCTTACTTAACTTGTCGTTTTCGCTTAGAAGATTTTTCAATAACAATTCCTTCTTCATGATCCACATGCATGTATGCATTATCATCATTACCATCTATATTAATCGGCAGCATTATAATAGAGGTTGGAATCAATTCACACTTACTTTGAATAAACTCATTTTGATATCTCTCTTTTGTGGATACGACAACGGACCACTTAGAATCTAATGGATCATTGACATAAAACACTTGTTTTGCTTGAGTTACCAAAATAAACGGGTCATCTTTATGACCCACCCTCTTTAAATCCACTAGAGTGAAGCCAGCCTCATCAACACGCACGCCATGAGTAACATCAGCCCACTTGCAACGGAAAACTAGCACCTTTACAAACTTATAATCCAGCTCCCATATTTCCTAAATAACTCCATAGTAGGAGAGAGAAGATTGAGAAACAAGAGATACACCACTATTTTGCATCATGCTTGTACTATCATGAAATTCTGTAAAGTAAGTGTAATCATTTATTTCATAGGCTTTGAAAGATGCTGCATGAAAATCAGGACCTCGTGATAGCCACAACAAAGTCTCATCGGAATCAGTGGAATTACATACAGTAGACTCTAGCTACTTCGAGAATGAACGATTATGTTCTTCTATAATCCACTTCTCATTCCTGCGGTGTGAATGTTGGCTACTTAAATAAGACATATGCTCCTCCACATATGGACCAACAACTTCAATGTTGTGAAGAACACATAAATGCGCTTGTTCCCGTATATTAGATTCCAAAGGCAGCATTTTGAATCCTGATGTACCCTTTCCTATCGTTACATCTTCCTTTATTTTCTTTGGAATCCCAATAGCTTCAACACCAGACAAATACCGATTACAAAACTGAACAACTTCTTCAACCGTATATCGCTCAACCATACAACCTTCAGGTCAGAATCTATTCATCACATAACCTTTAAGCACTTTCATGTACCACTCAAATGGATACATCCATCTCAAGAAGACCGGCCCACAACATTGAATCTCTCTAACAAGATGAACTGATAAGTGAAGCATTATATCAAAAAATGATAGAGGAAAGTACTTTTCAAGTTCACGCAATGTTAGCTCAATATCTTTCTGAAGAGGAATCAACTCTCGGGGATCAAATACCTTGCTACAAATCTTCTTAAAGAAGAAACAAAGATGAGTTATTGCATTTCGAACATGCTTCGGTAGAATACCACGTATAGCAACCGGCAAAAATTCTTGCATGATAATATGACAATCACGAGATTTCATTCCTTGTAGTTTACCCTCTTTCAAATTCATAAGACTTTTAACATTTGTAGAAAAGTCATATGGCACCTTAACCTTGCTGAAGAACTTGAAGAAATTATCTCTCTTCTTTTTTGAGAGAGTATAGCATGCAGGTGGAAGAACAGTATGTCGTCCAGTCTCTTGTGGCTTCAACTGTAGTCTAACATCCATGTCAACCATATCTAATCTAGCATTCAAGCTATCCTTAGTCTTCCCTTTCACGTTTAGCAACGTCCCCAACAAACTATCACAAATATTTTTCTCAATATGCATGACATCTAAGCAATGCTTTATATATAAGTGCTCCCAATATGGAATAGAGAAAAATATGGACTCCTTCTTTCAACTAGTAGAGGGAGGGGGCGTTAGACACATCTTGCCAAATGTGAGATTAAAACCACTTATCTTAGCCATAAGTTGTTTACAGGTCAAGGGTTTAGGGGCAATTCGGTCTTCTTGTTTACCATTGAATGCTTTCTTAAGGCTTCGGTACCTATGAGTTATAGGTAAAAAACGACGATGCCCAAGATAAACATTCTTTCTTCCATTTTTAGCCAATATGAATCTGTATCATCCTCACATATAGGGCATGCTTTATAACCCTTAGTACTATAGCTAGACAAGTTACCATACGAAAAGTCTCATCACCATAGGCATCATAAACTTCCACACCATCATCCCACAAAAGCTTCAAATCCTCAATGAGAGGTGCCAAATAGACATTTATGTCAATTCCAGGTTGCTTTGGTCCAGAAATTAACAAAGACATCATCATATACTTTCTTCTCATGCACAACCAAGGAGGAAGATTATAAATGACAAGAACAACGGGCCAAGTACTATGAGAGGTTGATTGATTACTATGCGGGTTCATCCCATCTGTTGATAATGCAACACGCAAGTTTCTCGGTTCACCACCAAAATCTGGGTATTTATTATCAAAATTAATCCATTGAGATTAATCTGCCGGATGCCTGATTTTATCATTTGAATCCCTTTCTGCATGCCATCTTAAATTTTCAGCATCTTCTACATTTGCAAACAAACGTTTGAATCGTGGTATTATAGGAAAATACCACACAACTTTAGCTGGAACACCTTCTTTCTTGTATCGCAAAACACCACAGGTAGGACATTCCTCAAGAGATGTATATGTATTTCTATACAATATACAATCATTGGGACAAGCATGGATTCTTTCATAATCCATACTTAAGGACCAAAACATTTGTTTGGCATTATATGTACACTCTGGGAGGACATTATCACAAGGCAACATATCTTTCAGAAGCTCAAGCAAAGCTATGAAACTCTTATCGGTCCAACCGTGAGATGCTTTCAAACCATACAGCTTCAAAACTGCCGACAATTTTGTGAACTTGGAACATGTAGAAACGCTAAGGAGATGCTTGGGTAACTTGGGTACAATGAGCACATTTGACATATGGACATCAGATAAAGAAAATGAGCCTATGTGAGAAATAAACAATTTATTACCATTTCCTACTTGGAGTTTGTCGTCTCCGGAGTAGTCATCTGCGAGGGCGAGGTTGCGGATGTTAGGGGAGGCATGATCAGTGGCATCGGTATCGAAGTACCACGAGGGGTCTACAATAGTAAATGGGTTGTTGAAGTTTGCCAGATTGGCCTGCTTCGAGGCATCCGTCGGATTTGGACGACGAGGTGGGTAATCAACATGGTTGGAGCGTTGCCAAAAGTCGATGGCTTCATGGTCGGGCTTGTTGCATAACTGGCATTGAACACGACGACGTCTCTCGTCAGAGTTATGGGTCCTAGAAGAAGAACTGGAGGCAAGGTTGTTCGATGGTACATCAGGCCGATTGTTGGAGTGAGATGCAGTTTGCACCGAATGGGTCGACGGGGCTAGAATGGGCAACGAGGGATTAACAAGAGGTTACACTGCTAGCTGTTGAATGTGATCTCATTCAAGGCGAGCTTCCTCCTGAAGCAAGAGGCCTACAAGATCATCGACCGATGTTTCATCAATTTTCATTATGAATGTCGATGTAAAAGCTTCATAAGATGAGTCAAGCCCTTTGAGGATGTGGCTGCTGAGATCTTCATCGGACACGGGATGGAGGTTCTCAGCCAAGGAATCAGCCATAAAGCGCCATTCGTCGAGCTCGGGTTTGAGCCTAAAAGGTATGCTCAATGGCAAGCCATGCCATTTGTGAAGAAGTAGAGCAAGCAACAATAGCAAGAGCTCATTCTAACACGGTGGACTTGATCCAGAGGAGAACGAAGCGATCACGCTTCTTCCACAACATATAATCTAGATTTTGTGGGGTGATGCCATCGGTAGTACCGGGAAAGGTCTCCGGTGGTGGGTGGGGATCAAGAATATAAGATTCTAGATCAAATGTCTCAAGCGCTGAGATAATGGTTATGCGCCAGAGTGAGTAGTTCTCACAATCAAGCTTAATGCCGATTGATGGTATTTGAAAGCTAAGATTAGAAGGTGTCGCAGCAGCGGCGAGGAGTTGCTGGTTTATGTTTGGGACGACCATGACTAATGGAGGAAAAACGTGGCTCTGATACCATAAAAACTCAGAGAAAAGAGAATTGAATTCCATTGCTTCCTTTGCTGATGTGATTACATGTGTGTGTGTGTATTACAAGCAAATAAACTGAACAGAAGATATGAGGCTATCTTTAAGGGATATGGGGCAACTAATTTGCCCATCTAAGTAGAAACTGCTTCCACCAATTTTGGGTGCAGGATAACTCCACTATGTACAATATACCATGACATTATTAAATCCAAAATTCGGATGCTAGAACACCCCAAATGATAAAATTGCGGAGATAAACTAAAGCACTTATTGATTTCTACAAATTTTCAGCAAGGGAAATAGAAAATTGATGAAAGATATGAATTTTGTCGAACCCCCAAATTTAGAGAAGGTGGGACTCAGGAGCTACAATCATCGTGGTCATCTCGTGAATTAGGGCGAGTTTGGCAATGGGTTATTTTTAAGGGGTGGAGATTATTTTTAAGGGATTATATGGGGGGGGGAGATTATTGTGTGGGTTATGGGGATGGAAGAGGTTGAGATTTTTTGAAAAAAAAATCTCGGTAAGGTATTTGGTAGGTTGAATGTTATTTTTTTTATTACCTTAGAAATGACGATTTTGCCCTCTCTTTAAGACAAAACCCACTAGCCCCTTCTTTCCTCCAAATTGGTCTACATTTGCACAGAAGGAAGAAAACCAGTAGCCCCTGCTCTCTACTCTCTGGTCGACATTCGTTACCCTTACATTCGATGGCTCCTCCACCTTGCTCGTCGAGGACTCGTATGTACATGTATATCCCCATCCTCTCATGTTCTATTTACCCATCTGTTATATTGAAATTAGGGTTTCCATCTATGGGCTGAAATTTGAGGGTTTGGTGTTGAAATTTTAGGATTATGACTTCGTGTGCTGAAATTAGGCGTTTGTGTGCTGAAATTATGTACATGTATATCCTCATCCTCTCGTGTTCTATTTACCCATCTGTTATATTGAAATTATGTACTGAAATGGGGGGGGGGGGGTTGTGTGATTATAACGTGAACTCCCCCTAGGTTAAAATTTGGGGTTTGTGACTTTTCTTTTGAATACATATAATGGAATGACATTAGTGATGATGGAACCCAATTTGCATGATTTCATATACTGATATTTAAATGAAAATGCAAGTGATGATGGAACCCAATTTGCATGATTTTATATACTGATATTTAAATAAAAATGCAAGTGATGATGGAACCCAATTTGCATAATTTCATATTATGATATTTAAATGAAAATGCAAGTAAAATATGCTTTCACTTTGACTGCATTGCTTTACCAATTTGCATGATTTCATATTATGATATTTAAATGAAAATGCAAGTGAAATATGCTTTCACTTTGACTGCATTGCTTTACCAATTTGCATTATTTCATATTATGATATACTGATGAAACCCAATTTGCTTTACTAATTTCCCAAGTGATGATGGAACCCAATTTTCATTATTTCATATTATGATATACTGATATGCTTTCACTTTGACTGCATTGCTTTACCATCTGCTGCTGAAACTCTTCATTTTCGAGTCCGTATATTATCGTTTGCCTCTCGGTGTTGTTATACTTTAGCTTATGGATTCAAGTACCAATCATCCGAAAGAGAAGGAATTTAATTGGGACCTTGAGGTGACAAAGTTGTTTGTTGAGCTTCTACTCGAATATCAGCGTAAGTATGGTCGGGATCAACCAATTGCGTGGGGTGATTTGAGGTCCCAATTTGAAACTCTGTCTAAGAGAAAATTCAACAAGGGATCCTTGAAAACCCGCAATCGAGAGATGAAGGCCCTTTAGAAGGATTGAAAGGATTTAAAGCATGGAGAGACGGGGTTGGGATGAGATCCAGTTACAGGGACTATAACCGCCACCAAAGAGTAGTGGGAAAAGAATCTTGCGGTGGGTGTCCCTCACTACCACTTGATTGTTTTTTTGCACTTATGTCACTTGCTCGTACATATTTACCATCTAAGATACTAATATTTTTCTGCAGGAGAATGCAAACTACCGAAAATTCCGAAAGAGGGGCGTCCCACGTGAACTCGAGGACTTGTGGAAGTAACTTTACGGTGGAACGATTGCTACAGGGTAGTATTGCATTGCTCTATCCATGACCGTAACACCAGATCCATCTCAGCCCCCTCCAACATTGACTTCTGATACATATGAGGATGTCGATGGCGATGATGAGGGTCAGTATCTCAACACACCGTTGGATTACACCGACCCCCTTCTACAAGATTGCGATCAGCTGTTGGGGGACGACGACGTCAAGATAGGGTCCAGCTCATATGACAATGTCGTTCACCGTCGTGTCGATCCCACCCCCGTTGACCACACTATACACCCATCTATTGGTTGTCCTGCTCCAGAGAAGGGCAAGAGAGCAGTGGGGTCCTCATCGACACCACAAGGCAGCTCCCAGCGCAACAAGGGCAAGTAGTTGGAATCGTCGTTGTTCTCCAAACACGTGTCCTTGGTCCAGGAAACAAACAACCGACTGCTTGCTATGCTTGAGAAGGAGAAAGTTTCCTC
Source organism: Persicaria maculosa (assembly GCA_963922045.1). Classification (NCBI taxonomy): domain Eukaryota; kingdom Viridiplantae; phylum Streptophyta; class Magnoliopsida; order Caryophyllales; family Polygonaceae; genus Persicaria; species Persicaria maculosa. Next base: position 22,193,162 of record OY998264.1, on the reverse strand, counting down.
CAACAGGCCGAGGTCCCACACGGATGATGTCATGGACATCCTTTATCAAATGGTTGTCGAGGGACTGCTTGAACACGCCACGCCGATGTGGTGCTTCTGCATGAGTGAGCTCCTCAACCGAGAACACACCAACATGTTTCTTTCCATCAAGGAGAACGATGAACGACTAGCCTGGATGACAGATCAGTACCATGAGAAGAAGGGCAGCACATGAGTTCGTACTCAGAAGGGGTGTTGCATCACTTACGTCATTTCGTCCGTTGAAGAGTTTGCCTTTTATGTTTGTCGTTAACTCGTGTTACTTCCGTGTTTGCATGACTGACATTGTCAATGTGTGCTTCTGAGTTTATCAACTATGTGTTGTTGTATGAACACATAACTCTACTTGATGTTCTATTCAGCTTGTATCCCACATCGGCGTGGAACAAGCTCGTCGACGACGACGTAAACGAGCTATCAACATGTTCCTTCTTCTGCAGCAGCAATCGTTCCATGCAGAAGAGCACTACTACAAGCACGTACACAAAGTGCCCATGTACATTTCTGAGTACACGGGAGCTCAATGGGTTGATGATATCATCACCCACCACACTGATCAACGCAGCGTACGTGCATTTAGAATGGAGAAGCACATGTTTGTACGCTTGTGCGGGGTCCTACAGCAAAAGTAAGGCGTAAAGGGATCCTTGCAAATGTCAGTGATGGAGAAGGTCGCCATTTTAGTTAACACCCTGGCCCGGGGAGAATCCCAGTGAAACATGTGCGAGAGGTTCCAATGATCCATCTCCACCAGAGTATGCAATCAAAGATGTTATCCTACTGTCATCCTAGTAAACTTCATCAGACAATCAAAATAGCAAGGAAAAGTGAAGCAAATTGATGATCCTAACACTGTCTGCTCAATAAACAAGCTGGAATCTCAAATACACAAGGAGATTCTCAACATGTAAACAAAAATCTTGTTCAATTATAGGAAATTGTTTTCTCTATTCTTGCAGACTGGGAAATTGTTAAAAGAGTCAGACAAAGAAGATGGTCACAGACTGGGAAATTGTATGTTGTGTCTCAAATGCCTCATGATTTCTATAATGTATGTTGTGTCTTCACAATTGTGCATGTTTATTTCAGCTTTATCTACCTTTATCATGGATTTTATTGTCCTTTGTCATTTGGTTCAGCTTTGGGATATAAGAACTTTGGATCTGATCAAAACCTATGGCGTTGAGCGACCTGTGAATGCAGTTGCAATGTCTCCGCTTCTTAATCATCTATGTATATGACTTGGTATTGGTATTTGTTACATGTTTACAGCACAGTTCCATTTGTTATTCACTTATTCTTATGGGAAAGATTTAATTATTAGCCTAGATTTTAATCATTTCCCTTTGTTATTCTTATGGTTAAATATCTTTTGACTAGACCCGGGCAAACATGGGCACGGGCCGGGCTTGGGCCGGGCTTTATCTGAGATTTTATCCCGTTGTTACAGGCGCGGGTCGGGCTAAACCCGCTTAACGGGTTGGAAGTCGTGTCCAAGCCCGTCCGCGAATGCGGGTGCTTTTTAGGTTGTTGTTGTTGTTATTATTATTATTATTATTATTATTATTATTATTATTATTATTATTATTATAATATATAGTTACATACATACATACATACATACATACATACATACATACATACATACATACATACATACATACATACATACACACACATATATATACATTACACAATTGAAAAGGGCTATTGTAAGCTATATATATTACATGTTTTTATTTTATTTTAAAACTGAATAATTAATTTTAATTAAAAAAGGAGGGTATCCGTTACGAGCCTAGCGACCGTTAACGGGTTGATCGATCTGTCCAATCTCGCACCCGCTGTGGGTGCGGGCTGGGCCTAGGAGCCTGCGTGAGCTTTTTCCCATGTCCAAGCCCGCTCGCTAATGCGGGCAGACAGGGCGGGCCGAGCGGGCCTACCCGCGTTTGCCCAGGTCTACTTTTGACCAAAACTTGTTAAAAGTATTACTCTTTAGCTTTCTAGTTATATTGGGATTTCAGAATTTTGGTGCGCCAATTTGTTTCACTCATTATTGGCGTATTCAAGACCTTGACAGTATATTACCAAGTGTTATTGTGCCTGTTATGTCTGACACAGTTAGACTTTACTCTTCATTCTACTAAAATTTCCTCTAGGTTACTTAGTCCTTTATTCACTATGCAACTAATTTAAGATGTTGATGTTATTAGATATAACTCTTCATTCTTTATACATGTTTTTGTTTGAATGCTCTTTTCATTTGGTCTAGTTAGCTCCAATGAATGTAGACCAAGGAGTTTACAGGTACAAGTAAAGTAATGTCAATGCAAACCAATAACTACACAGGAGACGAATAAAAAAACGAAAGCGGGAAGAGATGAAGATTGAAAGAAGGATAACAAATGCAAATATTGTACATTAACTATCATTCTCTTTAGTGGGTTGCTCTGAATTTTCCAAATGCAATAACACCATAGCAGAACTTTGCAAGATTAGCTTTGTCACTACAAGATTAATAACAATGAAAGCAAGAACCAAACAAATAACCAAACAAACCCAAAATAAATGAATTCAACAAAATATAGAAACTTGCACGTAAAAATTATAGATATAACTTTATGTAGCAAGCTCCAGATTTACCACCATTGTAGTTCACATTGAAGAGAAAACGTCAGAAATTGAATAGTCATAAAAAGATCAGAAATTTTAAAGATTTGACGTTCAACTACAGTCTTCATAACCTGAAAAACACAAATCTCACAAATGCAAGAATGATTGTTGAACAAAAATGCGCGAATAATTATAAAATATATTTTATTTAATTTTTTTAGAATTTGAGTTCGACCTCTTTTGGTTATCCTCTTGATTCTAAGTTGTATCTACACCAAGACTTGAATGGTTTTGGTGATTTGGGCTGCACCCAAATTTGAACGGGTTGCCTACGTATCTCTTGGAAGAGAATCAAGCCTTACGTAGTTCGGAGTGTTTCAATTTATTTAATTATTGGGTTTGGTGATTGAACCCGACGAGCTTAAGCTTCATGTCGGGTGTCTTACGTACCCGTTTGGAACGGAATCAAATCACCCGTAATTCTTACGGACAAATTTAATTTGATTTGAGATAGGCAACTGAATCTAATATATATTGAATTTTAATATCGGACTTCCTACGTAGCTCATCAAAGAGCATCAAGTCTTCACGTAGTTCTTTTTAGAACTAATTTGATTTTCTTTGGTTTGACGATTGAACCTGACGAGATTTAGCTTTATGTCAGGTGTCCTACGTATCCGACAACTCGGAATCAAATCTGTCGTAGTTCCTTTGGGAACCAATTATTTAATTTGGTCGGACTTTGACCTCCTAGTGAATTTGGAGGTTGGCGACTGTACCCGGTATATTTTTAAGATTTAATATCGGGTTACCTACGTAGCCGATATGAGGCGTCAAGTCTTTACGTAGTTCTTTTAAGGAACAAATTATTTACTTTAATTAGACTTTGACCCCCTTTTCATTTAAAAGAGAATTTAGAGGTCGACGACTGTACCCAATATATTTTTAGGATTTAATATCGGGTTACCTACGTAGCCGATAAGAGGCGTCAAGTCTTTACGTAGTTCTATTTAGAACTAATTTGATTTTCTTTAGTTTGACGATTGAATCTGACGAGCTTTAGCTTTATGTCAGGTGGTCTACGTATCCGACAACTCGGAATCAAATCGGTCGTAGTTCCTTTGAGAACCGTTTGAATTTGGAGAAATTTGATTTGAGATTTTTGACTTCGTTTTGACTTAGGAGTCAATTTTGAGATCGACCCACTGGAATAAACTGGCGTTGAAATTTTACGAGTTTAACTTTGTGATTTTATTAAACCCAACTTCTAATTTATGCCAAATATAATTTTTATATTTCAGTGGGTTGATTTTGCAATTAAGCAATTTTTCCAAATAAATCTTCGAACTGGTGCGGCATTAAGCAATTCAAAAACTCATTTTGAGTTTTCCAGCCCAATTCAAGCCTCTTTTGTTAGTCCAGCCCGTATTTCTTTCCTTTTGGCCCACGTTTTTTTTTTTTTAACAATAGCAACGACGTCGTTTTTTTCAACAGGTTTGAACATCCGCTTCCTCATGACAGATGGTAAAGCACCGACGACGAGCCTCTGCAGCGACCGAGCGATGTAACCCGGAGGCAGTGAATGTGCCAAGAGATTCGAGACTTCGACTTGAGCAGTCAGAAGACAAAGGGGGCAGGACCCAATAATTCGAGTTCGGTTGATTTCACCAGAGCTCCCCCAATTTCGGTATGTTCTAGGGTTCTTGTTCGAAAACCCCTTATCCCAATTTCGCTATTTGATTTAGCTTTTAGTTGATTGAGGATGAGAATTTCGGATCCCCTCCTTCACCAACTTCTAATGGCGTACCCAATTTTCGGGTTCGACTGATTTTTAGAATTTGTGATTTTGGGGATTTTGAATTAGGGCAAACCGACAGAGGAAGATGTCAGATCGAAGCCCTGCCAATTGAAATCATCGGATTGGCGAAAATAACTCTGGATCGATTAGGTACGTTTATCCTCTCCACCAATTTGAAGTCTTCAATCAACTTTTACTTGAGAAAATTACATTTTGCTCTATTATTATTATTATTATTATTTACTTTCTGTTCCCTTCTTTTCTTTTTTTCTGCACTTGGCAAAAAAAATTTGGCTGCACACCTTGTGCTTCTGCTTGAGACAGCCGAGATAGGTACCCACTTGTTTGATGGTTGACATCGGCTGATTTTAATTTAGGGTTGGTTGCAATTTGGTAACAACCAGTGAGGATTTAGGGTTTGTTTGCTTTGGACAATGCCATTTACTGACTTTGGACTCTGCTTTGAGCTTGAGCATAGGCTGATTTAAATATGCGTGAGTCTCTGAATTGTCTTACTTGCTTGACCCAGAGTGGATTTTTGTGTTGGGTGAATTTATATAGCCATAGGATCCTGTGACTGCAATTTGGCAGCAATCAGTGAGGTTTAGGCCTTGCTTGATTTAGGCTGTTTAGGATGATCAGTTTGTCTTGTGCGATTGATCTGCTTTTAATTGGTGCATAAAATCTGCACAGGCTAATTTAGGGGCTTTTTATTGTTTGAACTCATTGTTTGTGATGTCCAGCTTAGCCCTAACTTAGAGCAATTTGTTGATCTCTTGTGTTAGGGGTTTTTATAGCCAATCTGAACAGATTTAGTCTAAGGAGAAAATCTGTTCCTCTTGTTTGCTTGAAGCTTGCTTGCAATTTGTTTGCGATTTTTGTGTGAATCTGTTGGCACGTTTAGAAAGATTTTAGCAGCACTTCGCCCTCTTTTGAGGCTATTTGTTGATCCCGAAACCCAGACCACAAGAGAAACCCGTAAGCATCTCAGGGATGGGGTTTCAGAGATCAAATTTGGGCAGCAATTAGGCTCTTTTGAGGGCTGATTTGCGTCCGACGATCCCAAAACCAAACCCAGGAGAAACCCGCGAGCATCTCAAGGGTGGGTTTTTGGGATCGTGTAGATGGTGAATCGAAAAAAACACTACCTTGAATGTACCTCTTTTCCTTGTGCTATTTTTCTTTCTTTTTTCTTCTGCAGCTTTTTTTTCTGCTGTGTGTCTTCTCCTTTTTTCTTTTTCAATTGCCCTAGGTAATCTTTTTATAGGGGAAAAGAAAGAAAGAGAGATATATGAATTTCCTTTTTCATGTACGGACAATATCTTCTCTTTTTGTCTGTTTTGGGAAGCATATATTCATGTGTCCAGGAACTTTCCTGTAGAACCCAGCTAAGAAAGATTTGACCTTTTCTGAATGATTCTCTCCTCTTTGACAGATCTTTTTTTTATCCATCTAATTTGTTGGTACTTACACAATAGTAGTCTGGCAACCATTTTGCTTTTGGGCTGGGCTGCTTTTGCTTTTGTTTGATTTCCAATTGGTTTGATCTTTCCCAATCATCCTGGCCGGAACTTGTACGAAGCATGTTCCATACTAATGGATTCGGGTCCGTTCAACTTTAAATTCACTTTTTGCAGATTTGATCGGACAGTCAAGCTAATGCAGATTTTGAGAAACCCCTCGCCCAAGTGACGGGATTTGCGCTCTCGGCAGCTTAATCATTTTTTTATGCTCGACTATTTTGTATACCTTAGTTTACGAGCTTAGAATACTCTAAAATAGTGTATTTGATATGCAACACATTTCGCGCACCCATCACTCGTTTGTAATTATTGTCAAACAATTGGAACACATGTTTAATATATATCGTAGCAAATGAAAGCATCTACGAAAATAATTTCATGAGCTCATACGATAACTTTTGATCAAACACGAAATTTCACCCCAAACAATGATAACAACGTATAAAAAATCACATCAGAAATTGAACACCACAAATTGAAGAAATCGAACAAGAAAAATCATGAAATAAAGAAATCGAGCATAAATCTCACAAATGCAAGAATGACAACAACGGAAAAAAAAAACATTTGCAATCGACCTTCAAGCAACTTTTTCGATTGAAGATTGAAGACCCTAACGATTGAAGATTGACAACTTTTTCGAGTGAAGAAGGAAAGAAAACTAACCTGGTTTCGTCGGGAAGTCGAACGAAGAAGAACAATCTCCCCAGGAGGTGCTCTAGTTGCCACGCGAGGGTGAAGGACGAAAATGAATGGTGTGACCAGGGGCAATGGGGTATTAAAGTCCGACTCAGACCGATGACTGGGGGTCGTGTGCATGGGCGCGCACATGCGCTAGTAGCCTAGCACACAAGTCGAGTGAGGTTCCATTCTAAAACCAATTAACAATAGAAGGAGTAGCCCACCGACTTATAAGCACGCTCCCGCAAGTCCAACTCGGACCGATGATTGGGGGTCGTGTGCACGGGCGCGCACATGCGCTAGTAGCCTAGCACACAAGTCGAGTGAGGTTTCATTATAAAACCAATTGACAATAGAAGGAGTAGCCCACCGACTTATAAACTTAGGCGAGTTATATTCAACTTTCGATGTGAGACTCTATTTGGTCTGATTCACATCTCTTAACATGGGGGAAGAAATGGGGTTGTGGAAGACAACAATACCGACAATCCTCCATGGCAAGGGTATGATTATCACAGGTCTCCAACCCCGATTTATCCCCAGCTCCTTAGTTGCCAACCCATTGCCAAACACTACTCCGAGATTGTTGTTTATTTTAAAAAAAACCCACAATGCCCCACAATCTCGTGCCAAACACGACCTCATGTAATTTTTGTGGGACTCGAGTGATTAGCAATTTACACTCGCCGACGTTGAAGCTTTTGCGATTGAAGCTGTCAAATTCCGCTTCCATTTTCTTTGAATGCGATTGAAATTTCTTCTTTTCTATCAAGTCCTCTGTTATGTATATCAAATTGGAGATGATTAATTGGTTAGTCTCTGAATTGGGGAAGAACAGGAGGTATAGCGATGATGGCAAGATATCGTTTCAGTCGTCATTATCCAAATTGACGGTCTGATTGTTGCTTGTCCACATTCAGTTCTCTCCGAATCTGTTTTTTAAAATGGTTTTCTCACTCCAGTTTGGAAAAATTTGCTTGCTTTTTGTACTATAATGACGGCGGTACTAACGCAATTTCTCGGTTACAATGGAAATCTGAAAGTGTTGAACGCAAAAGGCCTTCATTAATCTCAGATAATGTTCTATAGTGATTATCTGATTCATAGGAGGCCAAGATCAAGCACGGAAGTTCGCTGATGATGCCTCTTGTATATTTTGAGGCGTCTAATAGTACCTTTCCTGACATCTCTATCATATCAGATCAGATAACCTTGACTGAGTATCTGCTATTGTTTCTTGGTTGAAATCAGCACCAAATCAATCCATTGTTGTGTATTTACAGTAGCTCTTTTATTTCAATCAATTACATCTGGAGTAGTGTAAAAAAATTGAAATTTTTAGACAACATCAAATGAAATTCCAGATACCATAACGAATGTGAACTTGATTTTATAGATAGATAGATCGATCTAAAATTTGTAGTTGACATCGGATTTGATCATCGGACCATACTTGGGGCTATAGGCGCAGCTGCAGCTACCACTGTGGGAGTCTCCTTGTTCGCATTCCATCCTGTTGGCGAAGCTCACAACTTTTAACTCAATCGATCGAGTCATTATCTAACATATGTTTGGAAGATTTGATAGTATAATTACCAAGAGAGACGTCGTATCCTCGAATTTGAAGCTCGCGGTACTCCTGGCACAGGGCGCAGGGCTCGCACCAGAAATGGATGCAGCATTCCTCACAGCAGCTAGCGGGAATGCTGAATGTGTGCTTCAGCTTGCTGCGATAAGTGCACGAGTATATCCATTGGAACCCCACCGAACAAAGCGCACAGTACAAGCACCCGTTGCAACAACACGTTGCACGCATCGATACCCATCACTTGAATACTCATCATATTAACAAAGATCGAACCTTTTTTTTAACTCAATTTAATAGGATCATGTAAGACACTTACACGAGGCCCCTTTGTCAGCAATTTCGGATAATCGTCCAAAGGCGATGCACGGACACCAGCATACTAGGCAGCCTGTTACGAGATTCGGATTAGTTTTGGTAGTTTTCTATGCACAAGAGACTAGTGATTCGCAAAAGAATTGGAGCTACTTACAAGTTTCGCAGTCGGAGCAACATTCGCACAATCCAGTGGACCAGTCTTCGCGCTGTTGAGATGGAGTTTGGGCTCCTGGTGGTTGGCTGGTGTTTGTTCGGCTTACCACCGGGATGCCCATCACAGCCGGCTCTTGCCCTCGTGGCGGATAAGGGGCTGGCGGCCCATCCTGGCGGTACCGGTGTTTCTCCATTTGGATAGTTCTTTATGCAGATCAGGTTCTAAATAAAGGAGGAACTTATTTGGCTCATGATTTTGCACATATATTATGGCAGAAAACGCTTAAGAAGAGATTGTATCCAGTTTTGATTATATAGAATAAGAAGTGGTCAAATTATTTAGAATTATATAAAAAATAGAAAAAATTTGGTAGAATATCCATTTAGGATTTGGAATTAAGTAAATGTCCATTTTTATTTGACAATTAAGTAAATGTCCATAATTTTTTCTTAATACCTAAATTACCCCTCTTTTAATTTAACCTATTTCTCACACCTTCTCTCTCACTGTCTATAGAGCCGCCTCTCCATTTCTCAAACCAACAACACCCAATCTCCATCAACTTTTTCTCCTTCTATTCACTCCCATCCCCTCCCGCATCGTTAGTTTTCGCCGGAGCTCCACCACCGACGTCATCTTCTACCGACGGAGCGAGGGAGAGAGATTGGAAGCTTGAGAGCACGCAATTGTCATGGCGATCCTTTATGCGCTGGTTGCGAGGGGTTCGGTGGTGCTGGCGAAGTTCACGGCAACCTCGATGAATGCCAGCGCCATAGCCAGGCAGATCCTTGAGAAGATCCCTGGTGCCAACGACACGCACGTATCCTACTTGTAGGATCGCTATATCTTCTATGTCAAGCGCACCGATGGACTCACTGGACAACGTAGGACGTAATGATGCTCTTCTCTTTTAAGCTATTGCAGATTTTGGTGAATTATTTGCTAATTGATTTGAATTTTCTTTGAAGTTTGTTGGATTTGGCCTAATTTATTCATATCAAAAGTCAAAAGAAGTTCTTTGAGCCGAATTGTTTTTTTTTTAAAAAAATATTTACGTTGTTCTTCTTGTAATTGATTGATTTATTGGTTGCGGTGGTGCCTTGTCGGCTAATTGGTTGAAGTTCATCCCAAATTTCCAATTTATGTGGGAAGGAGCGAGGGAGGGTGATGTGATTCTTCTTGCAGTTGAATTTTTCTTAATAAATTTGTTTATGTTTTTTTAGGGTTTGTGTGTTTCTATCTACTTCAAATGGATAATCTAGGTTAATATTCTTATTGATGAATCTAATTCGTTCTTACTTTATAGGTTGTTCAATTTCAAGTGTTTATCATTGCTTGTTTGTTTTGGTGACAATTGTTTGTTTGGTGACAATTAGTATTTAGCTTGATTTTATATCAATTTAATTGAGACTATCAGGGGTTTGCTTCATTGTTTGTTGACAAATGGAATTTATGTTGTTATTTTGTTGTTTTTTTTTAGATTGGTGACAATTGGTAGAGTTATATATTCTGTTTTGGTGACAAATGGAATTTATGTTGTTATTTTGTTGTTATTTTTAGATTGGTGACAATTGGTATAGTTATATATTCTGTTTTGGTGACAAATGGAATTTATGTTGTTATTTTGTTGTTGTTTTTAGATTGGTGACAATTGGTATAGTTATATATTCTGTTTTGGTGACAAATGGAATTTATGTTGTTATTTTTAGATTGGTGACAATTGGTAGAGTTATATATTCTGTTTTGGTGACAAATGGAATTTATGTTGTTATTTTGTTTTTTTTTTAGATTGGTGACAATTGGTAGAGTTATATATTCTGTTTTGGTGACAAATGGAATTTATATCTCATTTAGCTATAATGTAATTTTCATTATCCTTTTGTTCAATTGTAGTGGAAGTTGTGGTATGTATACCATCAAATATATCAAGGGTCTCGCATTTCATGGTGGTATTGAAGCTATTTCAGACAAGTATATGGATGCGTATAGAGAGAGAAGATGGCTATAGAGGGTCTTGCTATTTTGGATGTTAAGTATGAATGTCTCAACTGTTCCCCTTTGTTTTGATATTTTTGCAAGTTGATGTAGTCTGACAATTAAGTATTACAAAGTTAAACTTTACATCAAATTTCATCTACTTAGGGTTATTATTGTCACAAAAATGCGTTAATATTAGATGACAATTGTGATGCCATTATAGTATTGTACATCGAATTATTCGTTTGCTCAAGTTTAGCCCCTCTAGGGTCTATGCTCCCCTAGTTCTAGGGTTTCAGTTTCGTAACAAAAATGCGTTAATATTAGATGACAAATCTGATAACATTGGTACTGTACACACATTTTAGGGTTTAGGGTTTAGGATTTAGGGTTTAGGGCCCTAAACCCTAAATCCTAAACCCTAAACCCTAAACTATACTGTACATCAATTTTCGTCTGCTCAGGTTTAGCCCCTCTTGGGTCTATGATCCCCTTGTTCTAGGGTTTCAGTTTTGTAACAAAAATGTGTTAATATTAGATGACAAATGTGATAACATTAGCATTGTAAACATTTTAGTTTGATGAAAGTGCTTTGTAGTTGGTGACACAGTTTTGTCGTTGGTGACAATTAATTTCTAAAAATAGGTGGTTGACACTAGATTGGTGACAAAGTTTTGTAATTGGTGACAGTAGATTATTGACCAAAGCTTGATGAAAATAGGTTGGTTACACTGTTTTATCGTTGGTGTCAATTGATTGCTGAAAAGAGGTTGGTGACAATGTTTTTTATAAGTTGGTGACAATACGGTTGATTAAACAATATGAAAACAGTGTTCTGTAGTTGGTGACAATGTCTTGGTAATGTATAATGTTATGGTGACAATTTTTTTAAGGTTACAATATCATGGTGACAATATATTGTCATCAACCTCGTCATTAATAGTTGTCATCAACAATTGTCATCAGGAAAATCATCTATTAGCAGAAAAAACCCCATTTGTCACCGAGGAAAAGCGTTACTGGCAACTGTCACTGGAAGAAAATCAATTGTCACCCAAATTTTTTTGTCACCAACAATTATCACAAGAAAAAAAGAAAATCAATTGTCACTAGAAAAGATTTTCCCGTAACTGTCACCGGAAAAAATAAGATGTCACAAAAAATCAATTGTCACCAAAATAATTGTCACCAAAAAAATATACTCAATTGTCACCAAAAAAATTGTCACCAAATGCAGGCATTGACCAGAATGGTCAATGTTGACTAGTCAATGTTAAAATTAAAAATGGTCAAAGGGGGAAGGAGGAAGGGTTAGGGATGGGGAAGGAGGGGTATTTTTGGAAAAAATGGACATTTACTTAATTATGTAAAAAAGTGAACATTTACTTAATTTTGACATAAAAAATGGATATTCACCAAATTTAACCAAAAAAATATGCACCCAAATTGCAATTTTTTTTAAAAAATATTTACCTCTTTTTCAACTGACTGAATGAAGGTGTGTTATCGACACCAACTTGCTCGATTTGCAAGTGATCAGCATTGAATTATTTGAATGCCTATTTCTTTCATTTGGGTCTCGCTTTTGTTTCAATTAATCATATTTAGAGGTAAGAAGGAAATGAAAGGAATATAGTTTATTTATAATTTAAGATACTCCCTCCGTCTCAAAATACTTGTCATTTTACTTTTGGCACGTTTTTTAAGAACGGTAAAAACTATATAAAATATCAATAATTTTATTAATTTAAAAAAATAATTTCATACTTAATACAATTGTCTATAAAATTATGAAAAAAAATTATCAAAAAAATTAATATTTTATAGAGTTTTTAACTTCTTAAAAAACGTGTCAAAAAGTAAAACGACAACTATTTTGAGACAGAGGTAGTATATATTTTTTTTAAAAAAATTAATCCTTACCCCTTCTTTCAATTTTTTTCATAAAATTAGTTTTGTTTCTTCTTATTTCAAGCACTCATTTACACAAGATTAATTATATTTCTTATACATTAACGAAGTCTCATTTTCTCACATTCTTCGTAATGACAACTGTGTAGCTGATAAGGTTGCTCACCTGCTCATGTTGCCGCTAATCATTCCCTAAGCACTCATCCAGGTCTTGCAGACCTCATCTGTAAGGATGCTCTCGAATAGAGATTATTCGTATCCGAATTTATACCCAATAAAAAAAAAATCTTATACTTCTATAATTATTACCCATTATATCTTACTTTTCATACAAAAATAACATTATTCTCTTATCTAAATATATTTTTCTATACGAAATTTGTTGTCATTTTGTTTACCTTACATTCTTATATTAAACGATCCCTTAGTGTTCACCAATCTCAAGTTATTGGATTAACCTCATTTTGATATAACAACGGGATGTGAAATTCGAGTCCCACAAAAATTACATGAGTCGAGAATTCTATAAAACCTATACTTTCTTAATATAACAACTTTATGGAACTAAAATGTCTCGTTTTATCCACACCTCGCAGGTATGAACAATTCTGCTCAAAACCCTTCTTGCAAATTCTGAAATCATTCTTTCTTCTTGATTCTTATTTGTTGTTGAGCCTTTTGAATATCATTGATGTAGATCATGACGACCACATATGGTAGCAAACTTGTTGGATGTTGATAATAGCAATCAAGTTCCTACCTAATAATTTAAGTGGTTGTGATGAGATATGTATTTTGAATTTGATGTGCATGTGACATGTACCCAATCTATAATTATTGGTTTATTAACTTGGGAAAATTGCAAAAAATAGCCTAACCTTTAGGGGTTGTTGCGCTTAATAGCATGAACTATAAAAAAATACAGAAAATAGCCTTAAATATTTACTTGGTTGCAAAAAAAGGCATCATGCTACATTCAAATTTAAATAATTACCTTCAAATTCAAATTAATTACAAAAAAAGCCTTAGGTTGCATTTAAATTCAAATTAATTACAAAACCTCTCCAAAATAATTTTTATTTAAAAAATCATCACTTCTAGTAAAAAATGTTATAATTAATTGTTGTTATCTAAACTCATAGCTGAATTAATTATAAAAATTATCTCAAACCATATAAATATAACTTGAATTTAATATTTTAAAAAATTAATTAGATTATTTACATATCATTAAAAGTGAATAAATACTTAAGTTTGTACTCGCAATTGATTTAATAAGCGATTTAGGGCGATCTTCTGAGCAAAACTAGCACAAAAAAGCAGTTAAGCATGCATTATATATTGCTTTAAACCTAACAATTAGTGTAGTTGTTTATCTATTGAAGAAAAAAAGTGTGCATACGTTATTCACCCAACAATGGTTTTTATTTGAGCATTGAATAAATTGTGGGATGAAGATAAATTAATTTTTCATTAAGAAAAATAAAGATCTTGTGATATTTTTTAGTAGCCTTTTTTAAAAAAATTATTTATTTACAAAATTTATATGGTATAAGGCAGTTTTTATAATTAATTCAATGATGAATTTAGCTAATAATGACTTTGATAAAAAAAAACTATGAGAAGTGGTAGATTTTAAGAATAAAAATTATTTAGGCTATTTTTTATATAAGAAGTGATGATTATTTTTAAATAAAAATTATTTTGGAGAGGTTTTTTAATTAATTTGAATTTAAAGGTAGCCTAAGGCTATTTTTTTATAATGATTTGAATTGGAATGTAGCATGAGGCTATTTTTTGCAACCAAGTAAATACTTGAAGCTATTTTCTGCATTTTTTATAGTTCAGGCTATTAAGCGCAACAACCCCTAAAGGTTGGACTATTTTTTGCAATTTTCCCTATTAACTTTGGTAGTATTTTTTTTTAAATAATGATTGTTGAATAAGATTATAGAAGAAAGGGTGTAATTGTACAAATACACTTGGTGAAGAAAATTATAAGGATTAAACTATAAGGATTTTACCAACCAGTAAATAAAACTAATACAAAATCTAATGGTCCAACTTAATAGTTAAAACTAAAGTCAAAAAAACCTTATTTGAACAATTTTACGATTGCGGGATTTCAATTCAAAACTGTAGAATAATTTGACAATTTCAACCTTAGGAGGGGAATTTTTTTTCAAAATATTAAAAAAAATAATTATTTACAATAATATTCACACATTCAAAATATTTACGAAAATATTCATTTATAACAGGATAGACAGAGAAACGCGGTTTGAAACCGCGTTTCATTCAGAAGCGTTGAGATCTGAAACTTGGTAAAAAAAATGGAAAAAACGCGGATTGAAACCGCGTTTTATAATTAATTTTGGGTAAAACGCGCGTTTATATAGTTATTATATATTTGTTGTTTTTTAATTTAAAAAAAAAGAAAAGTAGAATGAAGCGCGGCCCCTTCATGTGTATTTTTGCAAATGTTTTTTTTTTTTTTTTTTTTTGACGCAATATAAGGTTTAGGTTGGGTCGGGCGCAGCCGGAACCCTCCCTAGAGCATCCTTACGGATGAGAACATGGAGTTCTGGATCATCATCGAAGCTGTCATCGGCAGGGGAAGCATGCGCACTGCGAGCGAGATAATCAGCCACAGCATTCGATTCCCTGAAAACATGACGAATAACAACATTAGAGAAGGACGAAATATCACTCAGAATATCAGATTGTAGTAGCTCGATATTCCAGGGGCATTTCCAATCCCCTAGTAGAGCATTAATAACCTGAAGGTTATCGCCTTCGATAAGAATATTGGTAAGATTCATATGTTTGGCATGCGAAACCCCTTTTCTGAGACCTAGATTTTCCGCATAAACGACGGAATCGGTTGAACATTTTTGTCGACCCATCGCAACGACCTCCCCAACCCAGTTACGGATAACGTAACCATAAGAAGAAGAGACCCCTGGACGGACCGACCCATCGAAATTGAGTTTATAACAGCCTAGAGGTGGTTTATCCCAATAACCCGAACGAGTGGACCCACTTTTGCGGCCAACATTGCCGCCGAAGTGGCTAGCACTAGAAACAGACGGATCTTCACAGTCGGTATCCATTAGCTGACTTCGCTGTCAAGTATGGACAGTAGTATCATATAAGATTTGAATATTTGTGACCGAAACAGTCTGCACATGAGCGAAAGCCAACTGGTTCCTGAAAAACCAAATTGACCACCAAGAGCACGCAATATTTGCGAAAAGTGTCATCCCAGTCATAATTTTAAGACTATTGAGAATGACTTGAAGATTAGTGCCCGTTGAGATAGGCCACGTAGTGGGTAATCTAAATTTTAATGCTTCATAGAGACGATTAACTAAGGGACAGTTAATGAAAATATGAGTGTCTGATTCACAAATGTTATTACAGAAAAGGCAACCCGAAGGGACGGAAACATGAGATGCTTGAAGGCGTTCGGAGGTGGGTAGACCTCCCCGTGATATTTTCCAAAGAAAATGCCGAACTTTGGGCGGAACATCCAGATTCCAGATCCACGCACAGTCGAAATGACTCATCCCAATGTTCTTTGAGAGAAGAGTGTTTGCAGAGGCAGTCGAGAACCAACCATTTTTGCTAGGGCCCCAGTACATGCGGTCCTCAATAGGATTGTCCGGCAAAATTACGGACAATACGTTATTAATATCATCAGGATGAAGAATATTGTGTAGGCTAGACATGAGTAAAGATTTATTCCAGTTTCGATGATTGGTGATAAAGTGAGAAACCTTAATATTCATTAACTCCTGTGGTATGGGGTTCATAATCCTAGAATGGAGAGGGGACTGGAATACCCAATTATGGTTCCAGAAGTCAATGGAAACACCATCCCCCACACTCCACTGGATCCCTGATTTGAAAAGGTGTCTGATTGACATAAGCCGGTTCCACTGCCAGGAAGTGCAACCTTTGGAATGGTATGACAGAATATTCTGTCCTTTTAGATATTTATTTGAAACTAGTTGAACCCAAATATTGCTTGGTTCAGAAATAATTTTCCAAATGAGTTTCATTTGCAAGGCGATATTCATCGTTTCAGCCTTGTGGATACCTAAACCACCTTTGAGGGTGTCCGCACAAATCTTATCCCAACCAATAAGAGGCGTTGATTTAGTGTTTTTATTCCAGAAGAATTGTCTGTAAACTTTATCAAGTTCGTTAAGTATATGAGTAGGTAGTAAGAAAGCTTGCATTAAGAATAGAGGCTTGGCACAAAGGTTTGATTTAATAAGGACTTTGCGCCCTTCCGTAGAAAGACAGGAAGCCTTCCATTTAGTAAGTTGTTGTTTAGTTTTAAGAACGACGTCTACGAACGTGTCTTTATTGGTTCTACCATTGACAATAGGACATCCTAAATATTTATCGAAATTATTAGCTTGGGGGATGCCAAGGACCGATATTATGGCGTTAACTGATTGAGCTGAAGTGTTGTTTGACACTTGGAAACTTGATTTATGAAGATTGACCTTCTGTCCTGAGATGGTTGAGAAACGTCGAATTGTGTTCATGACTGTTGTGCATGCTGTCGGGGTAGATTTACAGAAGATAAGAATGTCATCTGCGAATGCTAAAAAGGGGATTTTGATTCTGGTTCGACCAAAATTGAAGCCTACATCTTTGTTGTTAATACTTTCCAGCTGAAGTTTTCTAGCTAACACCTCAGCGGCGAGAATAAACAGAAAAGGAGACAAAGGATCCCCTTGTCGTAATCCCCTAGTCGGTACTATAACGTTGGTAGGTTCATCATTAACTAATACAGAGTATGAAACGGTAGTAACACACTCCCTAATCCAGTTGATAAAATGGTTAGAGAACCCGAACTTTGTCATTACTTTGAAAAGAAAATGCCAATCGACCCGGTCGTAGGCCTTTTCCATGTCTAGTCTCAAAGCTACCATCCCGGTCTTTCCTTTTTTTTGCTTGAAAGAGTGAAAAACTTCGTGTGCGATTAGAATATTATCTTGAATAGATCTTCCTTTTGTAAAGGCTCCCTGAAGCGGGTGTATAAGTTTATCAAAAATCTTAGTTAAACGTTTCGTAATAACTTTGGATATGATTTTATAAACCGTTGAACATAGACTGATTGGTCTATAATGAGTAACCGATGTAGGGTCGTCCCTTTTGGGGAGTAGTGTAATAAACGTATGGTTTGCTTGTCGTAATAGCTTACCGCTGGTGAAAAAGGCTTTAGTTGCTTTTATCACGGAAGGGCCCACCGTATTCCAAAACTTTTGATAGAAACCGGCTGAGAAACCGTCAGGTCCTGGAGCTTTATTTGGATTCATTGAGAAAACCGCTTCTTTAATTTCGTTGTTGGTGACCGGTCTTATTAACATATCATTATCCGAGGCGGAGATCAAGGAAGGAATAACCCCTAAATCTGTAGATATATCCATATTACAATCCATGTTTGATCGAAATCTTGATTTAAATTCTTTTTCGAATTCCTGGTGAAAGTCTTGATAGTCCGTCGAATTCCTGGTGAAAGTCTTGATAGTCCGTCGAAATCTTGATAGTCCTCTCTTTGTGGAAGCAATTCTGTGAAAATATGCCGAGTTAGAATCATTCAATCTGGCGTGCTTTACCTTAGCACGTTGACTCCAATAACGACGGTGAAAGTCGAGTATTCTTTCTCTCTTGTTTAGAACTTGTTTTAGAATCTGAAGGTCTTTAATGTTATAGTTATTCAGAAGAGAGGATTGTATCTCGAGCAGCTTTTGGTCAGTTACCTGTATCTGAGTATGAATATTAAGAAAGGTTTTCTTATGCCAGGTTTTGGACAACTGTTTTAGTAACTTTTGTTTTTGGAAAATTCGGAACATATGAGAACCAGCCGGGTCAAGTCTCCAAGCCTGTGATACAACATTTCTGTAATCCCTACGGTTAGCCCAAGCTAATTCGAACTTGAAGGGTCTGTTTTTAGGTTTAGCATTACGCGAGAAATTTGTTGAAATAGGAGCGTGATCTGATCTTGTAAAAGGGTGAATTTGAGTCCGCAAGGAGTCGAAGATGGTCAGAATATCTGAGTGAACAAGAATCCGATCTAGTTTTTCTAGGCAGTGATCTATACCATTTAGTTTTCTCTTCCAAGTAAATTGTCCTCCAAATGAAGGGATATCATGTAAAGAGAGCTTACTCTTTAACTCGTTTAAACGACTGAATCTAGAATTTGCCGGATAGGAACCTCCCATCTTATCTGAAGGAATGCAAATCTCATTAAAATCACCCATGATACAGTATGGTAATACGATGTTGTGTATGTACGCTTCAAGAACCTCCCAGAAGGGAACTTTACGTTTTTCGTCCGGAGGTGCATAGATGATAATCATAGCAAACGTCTTGTTGGAGATGTAGTCATCAAAATTTAGATGTATAAATCTTTTCTGAACCGAAACAAGTTGAATGTTACCTAGAGCGGAAGGTATATCTTTCCAAAGCACACAGATT
The DNA here is from genome assembly GCA_963922045.1 of Persicaria maculosa. Classification (NCBI taxonomy): domain Eukaryota; kingdom Viridiplantae; phylum Streptophyta; class Magnoliopsida; order Caryophyllales; family Polygonaceae; genus Persicaria; species Persicaria maculosa. The sequence goes on along the minus strand of OY998264.1, from coordinate 22,174,065 downwards.
CCCCCAGAGAAACCTACAGCAGGGTCAAAAGCAATGTTTGTGAAACCACATTTACGCCATACTGCTTCATGTGGCATTTTATCTGTTTTAGTTTCCAGCAAGGCAAGTACGTTGATATGATTGTTTTTGCAGAAAATGTCTATGTTCGTCCAGAAATTTCTACTGCGGATACCGCATGAATTCCAAGAAGCAATATTCATATTAAACCTTTTTTCGTATCTGTTGGTACCACAATCGAAATTGGTAGTAGGATGTCGTTTATAATTGTGTTATTGTTTAGTACTTTCGTGCCCTTGTTTGTAGATATATTTTGTGGCAGAAGCCTATATAAAGGCCAAAGGTTGGAATCGTGAGTGAAGTGGTTATGGAGAACATAAGTCATAGTTTGGTAGATTTCAAGTAAGTTTACCCATATCCGATTTTGGTAAGAACAATAAGTGTAAGATGATAACATGTATGAGAGCAGTAGATCTTGGCATACAATGATGGTCCTGTCTAGGTAATAGACAACCTGTTGTTTCAATAACTGATAGGTAAAAGAGTGGCAATATGGTTGTGAAATTGGTATCCACAACACACATAAAAGTTGCTGGTAGCCAATGAAGTTGCAAAAGAAACAAAAGTACAAGAAAATAATCTGTTCGAGAATATCAGATGCAAAGTAAATAAAAGTCCAAACATGTAATACAACATTGGTATGCGCTCTTATTTGGTAGTTGTGAAACAGCTGAATGAAAAGGAGAAGACCCCGCATCAGATGAGGAGAGACGAGCAGCCAAGCAGCAAACCTATATTTCCTGCCTCGGACAGCACTAGTAGAAGTTGTAATCATTAAAGAACTTAATTTTTGCGCTTCTTCGGATGGGATGAAGCGGAATCATCCAAAGAGTTGTTGCTCGACTGATTTCCCGCCTTGCCTCCTGCACCAGAAGAGCGGATACCCATTGCTTTGAACCTCCTAATCTGAGAATTAGAAGGACCCAGGTGCCTATTTTCATAGGAACCAACATTGGGGATCAAGCCAGTTAGATTTGCAGCAGGAGGTTGATCAACCTCCATATCAGGCACCACCTCATCACAGTGGGTTGCAGACTGCGGGACAGCAGGAGCACCAGCTGGTTTGGATGATTTGCACCAACCAAGGGCTTCGTCATCAGAAGCGGGAAGTACTCCGTCAGGCTTTGAAGAAAGGATCTTAGAAGGGACATGAGAGGCATCATTCGGAGTAACAGTGTTTTCAGCAGGCAATGATCTAGCCAAGGGAACAAAGCTAACAGATACAGATTTCATACCCAAGATGTAGGGTTTATGACTATGCTTTGTATTAGAGGACTCAGCCGAGGACCTCTTAGAGACCTTAGTCCAGCCAAGGTCATCAGGATCAACTTGAGAAGCAGGAGAATCCCAGATAACAACCTCATTTAGAGGTTTAGGCTCGATAATTCTGTCAGGACAGTCATCATAAACATGATCAATAGCTCCGCAGAAGCCACAGCCAGAGGGAAAATCTTCATAGTACATACGCAATTCCAAAGGCTTTCCATCCTCACCCAAAACAGAAATACTCCCACAAAGTTTGTTAAAATCAACATTAGCACAAAATCTAGTGTAATCAAGCCTAATTCTCTGATGAGAAAGCTTATCAAGCCGAATTAGAGTTCCACCATGAAACTCATTAAGAATCTCAGTGAGAGCTTCTCTACACATGAACTCCAAAGGGAGTTTAGGGATTCTGATCCAGAAATCAAGATGTGTAATATAGGCAGTAAGCGGATCAAAGATAGGGTACCACTTAATTAAGACCAAAATTTGGCCAAAAACATGATAGGGACGTTCTTCCCAAACCTTTTTGAGATCAGCAGAAGAAGCAAAACGAGCGTCAAACCATCCATCCTCACGCTCAACAAGCTCGTAGTTACCTCCACTCCGACGCCATTCCCCTCTGAGCTTAGTTTTCAATGCATTGAAATCCGAATAACCCCCAAAAAGAGAGCACAGAAGAATATGTTGGTTAGCAGCTAGATTTTTAGCTCTAAGATCAGCAAGCCGAGAGAAGAAACCAGAGCGATCAATATTAGCAGGTGGAGGGTGGACGGTAACCCCAACAGGGGGGTCAACCAAGTCCACCTTCTCCTTACCCTTCACTGCAGCAGACAGAGGGGAGGCACCAGGAGGAGCAATCGGAGGAGCCAAGTTGATATCAGCATCAGTTTGGCCGGGAGAACCAGAATTTGGTTCAACCTCAGAAAAGGTATTAGCTTGAGTATCCGAAAGAGCATCAAGAAAGGATTTCGAAGCCATGAGGCACAGAAGTGAGAGAGAAGAATCAGTGTGAGAATACGTATGGGAGAGAAATGAGATTTGAATAAAATTGCAGTGGATGTTATCCAAATTGCCTTGATTAGGCTTTATAGAACCCAAATGCTGGTAGGCAAGTAGAGTATTCAAGTGCCGATTGTAGATAATTAGGGTAATCGAGTGAAAATTAAAGAGATAAGGAGAACTTACAACAACCTTTGAATCCTGAGATGAGAGAAGGAGCAGACAGATCGACGAAGAGGGCACCATCAGCCACCCACAAACCTGAGCGAAGCGACCACTGCCGTCCGGCCAAGCCCAGCCGATCCCATCCACCATAAATGCCCGATAAAGCAGCCGTAGGGTCCACTGGAATGACGGATCTCGCCAACAAGAGAACGAATCACAAGGTGCCACCTCCCTAGTAAGAACCTTTTGCAGGCTGAGGGAAATGGAGAAATGGGTAGGGGTAGTGGTTGAAGAGTGATTCGACAGGTTGGGTACAGTGGAGCCAAGGGCAGGGCAAGTGGGTTTGACATGAGGGACGACTTTCGGCGGTTGCAGTGGTGCGTAACGGAGGAAGTTCAGGCAGGTTGCAGGAGGCTGAGGGAGCTGAGACGGAGAAGGGCATTGGGTAGGCGAGGCGCCGCCACTGAAAACCCAGCTAGGGTTTCCTATGAAAAATGAGAGCGTTTTGGGCCTCATCACATAATGGAAACTTTGATCTACTGTAAATTGTATTTTTTTTTTGGTTGCGCAGTAGTGCTTTATCATTCTCTTTTCTTTTTTTTTTTCAATTTTAAAAAACAAATTGATATAAACGCGGTTTAAAACCGCGTTTTACCCAAAATTTATTATAAAATGCGGTTTCAATCCGCGTTTTTTTATCTTCTTTTTTTCCAGTCTCACTTCAGTTTCAGATCTTAACGCTTGTGAAAGAAACGCGGTCTCAACCCGCGTTTCTCTGTGCACTCTGCAAAAAATGAATATTTCCGTAAATATTTTAATTGTGTGAATATTATTGTAAATAATTATTTTTTTGTGAATAGTTTGAAAAAAATTCCCTAGGAGGGAGCTTATCTTACTTTATGAGAGGTTTTATAAGGGACAAAAAAAACATATGATTCGATGCGATAGAGATGGCACAATTTATGATTATGTTTATTGACTTAGTTTAATTACTATTATGGGTTCGTATGAGGTTAATAAACTGACTAAAATTATAAACAAGGTAAAATTTATAAACTGTTGGTAAAAGTAGTTAAAAATTTATGAAAAAATATAAACTCCGTATGGGACGAAAAAGTGTTTATTTGTAAAAAAAATGGTGTTTATTTGGTTATTATTAGGGGTATTATGGTACTTTCAAACCAAATAAACAAATAAACACCAAAATAAGCTATCACAAGTAGCTTATTTTTTAAACACAAATTTTAACTGTTTTATGCTTATTTGGGGTTCCCATATACCCACTTTTTAACTATTTATTTTTTTAACATTATAAACGCTTTTAATTTTACCTGCTAAAATTCATTGCCATACACATATGTTCTTGCATCCCGATATCATGGTGATTATTTATTTTTATTTTTTACGAAAAGGTGGGAGTTAAAACTCTATTTATATTCCTATAAGATATATATCACATTACATGATAAAGGGACTAAATGGGGACGAGCAGTCTTATAGCAGTGATAAGCTAGAAGCTCATGACAACCAAAAAGAGTAAATAGTACTATGTATAAACATGAAACCTAAGAGCAAAGAGCAAGCTATAGTTAGGCGGTGTTTGACGCTAGATTTTTTTTTGGTAAATGATATGGGATTTGTGGAGATTTTAAGAGATAAAGATTATTTTTGTATATTAATAAGATTTTGTAGATGAAAATTTATTTTTTAGAAAATCTATGAAATGTGTTTGGTGGGTATGAGATGATGGGGTATTTTTTAGAAGGACAATGACCATTTTGCCCCTTGTCATATTACCCCTCCCTTTGGAGTTGTCGTCATCCCCCTTGAAAGACAAAGACGTTGTGTCTCTCTTCCACACCGGCGATTGAGTGGAGGTTTCATCAAGGGTTGCTGATACTTTTCCTGCCCGTCTTGAAGGTGGGCGGCTCCACTTCCCTTGAATCTGTCCATCTTGGCTTCTCACGCATCGCCTCGGCGTGACCAGGTATGTGTGGCTTCCTCTCCCTTCGATTATCTCACTGCTTCCTCATATGCAATACGAACTGTTGTGTGTCGAATACCATTGTCATTCCATCATATGTGGCCTGAGGTGAAATTAACATTGAAACTGTTAGGGCTATAGTTAGGGGTATGAGTCGAAATTGGGGAACTGGGTTCACGAAGGCGTAGTCCTCAAATTAGGGAGTAGGCGTCGAAATTGGGGGCCTTAGGTTCACGAATACGTCGACCCTAAACATTATGCATGATAGGCAGTCATGTTGTGTTAGATTGAAGACAACTACATCTGAGGCCTGCGTTTGAGGTTGTATGATTGCAAATATGAATTGCATGTTGGTTTTGACGTAAGACAACAACATCTGTTACTCGAATCCACCCATTGTGAAGTGACGTTATGAAATAATTATGTGTTAGTTTGAAATTCGATTGCAAGCTATGATGTGGTTCGATGTTCAATTCATTATCTGTGCCCTGCATTGTAGTTTGTTTGAGCCATGATTTATAATATTGCGTTTCGAACCCTTGCATAGTACAGATTGTACGTCTATCAGGTGTTTTTTTGTGAAGCGGACGGGAGTTTTTGAACTCCTTATATTCCCTTAGCTGATAAATATCTATCAGGAGTTTTTTAACAACCGCCGAGAAAAAAATTCGATCAGGAGTTTTTTTAAAAAAACTCCCGAGAAAGAGAAAAACTGAAATGGCAGTTCAGCACGCTTATTTGTTACAAGAATTTTTGTAAAAAAACTCCTGAGAAATGCTATCGGGAGTTAAAAAAATAACCGCCGAGAGATAGCACAATTTTTCAAAAAAAAATCCAGCCCATTAATATTGTCGTCGTTACCTGCTTCCTATTTGGTTATGAACCTATAAACCCATGTCAACTCCAAAGCAGCTGTATAGTTCAAAAATATAAAACAAACTTTATCATTTCGTAGTTCTTACTCCCAAAACTTCGTTACCTCTATGCATGCTACAAAAAACATTCATTATAACTACTGTTATTCCAATTAATCAACCCAAAAAAATAAAAAAAGGAAATAAGTAAAGAGCACCAGATGTTCAGTAGTCTATAAAACAAATCAACATGCAATATACTAGATAGTATAATCTCACACTTATTTATGCTCACATAAGATGTAACCTAACCATAAAATACAACAGGATGTACATACACCTAGTGACATAACTACATTTGCTAGCGAGGTATAAAACAAACCTAAACTAAGGCCTAGCAATTCAAGAACCATAAAACCTATGACATATAACTATACAAAACATGTTACAAAAGGCTTCACTACTAGTTAGACATATAATCTCTTCTTGTTTTGCTTCCTTTCTATGATTTCAAGAAAAAGCATACACAAATACACATAAAGTACTTGCCCTTTTGAGTTGCATTGTTCTTCTTCTCTTCTTTTCATCATGTCAATCACTTAATGTCCTACACCACCATCCTTTGGCAACAATCTACAAGTCAAAATTACAACACAATTCACTATAATCAGCATGTTAGTTGTTGAGAGTATTAGTAACATTAATACAAGTGTAGGTGAGAAAAAATATTATTAAAGAAGTGTAGGAGTGAAAATTCTATAAATTCATTGCTAGGTGAAGTCTCACTACATCAGTACAACACTAAAATGAAAGCATAATAGTCCTAAATCCTAAAAAATCAGCAAGACAACTATGGTCTCAGAAGGCTGCAACAAAACATCCTAAATATCCACCTTTTTTAGCTAACAAATATAGTAAGTAATGACAAAAAAAAAATCGCAGCAAAACAAAATTTACAATTGAAAATTTCAGGAAATTTGTGTAAAAAAAATGCAACAGCAGAACAACAATAAATTTATAGCAAAACAACTCCAAAATCCTCCAATATAGAAAGGCATTTATACATGTAGAATACTTACCTTGGGTGAAACCCTTGCTAGCCATACTTCCATCCTGCTTGATTCCTTTGCCAAAAACGTAGCCTAGGCAACTTACTTAGCTTGTTTTTTAATGCTTGATTTTTGTCTTCCATTTGGAATTCAGGCAAGTTGTTAAATTTGGATAATGACTCTACAACATGGTTTTACTTATTAGACTCAATTGACCTTGTTTTCAAGACCATCCATAGAAAGCATAAAATTTATCCGAAAAAAAAAGAAGAACATTCATATAGTAATTTAAACCAATTCAAATTTTGTTATGGGTTGCCGACTTTGCTCTAGTAAATAAAAGTAGCTATTTATTAGTAGAAACATGCACATAGAATAGTTTTATTATGTTGATCAATGAAGTTAAATTATCTTCTCAAATCCAGAGTTTAGCACATTGTATATTTTAAGCCATTATGGGATCACATTTTTAACAATGGTGTTGCACAACTTGTTGCGATTCTAGCTAGCAGTAGATTGTCTAAATTCTAGCAGTAGTTTTATAGCATCTAGAAATAAAGAGCATCCATATTAAGCCCCTATTTCATTTGGGCAATATCATATCATCTGCCACTTTCTCTGTCCAATTTAGAGTCACTTATATCACAATCAGAAATTGAGCATAGAACGAGCAAGAGATACAAACCTGAGTTTAATTTCGATCAGGAAATACGAACGGAGAGAGAGGATGGCCCTAAAACCACCAGAGAGATGACAAAGTGAGAAGGGGCGAACAACCCTTGTAACAGCACAGCGAGAGAACGTGCAAACAAACTTTACCAAACAAATCTAATTAGCACGACAGAGAGATTGACTCACCATGAGATCAGATTTTAAACTATCAAACATGGAGCAAGAGACACTGAGTTCAATTTCGGTGAGGAAAACAACCTGGGAGAGATGACAACCCTAAAAAACACCAAAAATAGGCCGATCGAAGAGGGTGAAGTGAGAAGGGGCGAACAACCAAAGGACGAAGAGCGAAAAGGAACTTCTCCAGTGCAAATCGGGAGGAATATTCGGCGGTTTCCTATGCGAATCGGGTGGATTCCTGCCAGACTTCTTCAGCGTGTAACCGATTGATCGATCGAGAGGCTGAGGTCAGATTGATAAGGAGGATTAGGGTTTTCTTTCGGGGTTTAAAATAAAAAGTCCCTAGAAAAAGTGATGGTTATCGGGTGTTGAGTAAAAACTCTTGACACAATATTTTCTCTTTTTTAAAATAGAAAAAAAAAATGTTTAACGTGAGTTTTAAAAAAAAAACTCACGTGCGAGTTTCCTTTTTCAGGACTTTTTAAAAACTCCTAAGATGATTTGCCCGTAAGATGTTTTATTTGTACTAGTATAATTGAGTGATCGACCATCAATAACGTGTGGGGACAGTGGTTCGTTTATACTCTACGTTTGTAGAGCTTAAGGTGTTGCCTTGTTGGTTTGTTTACACGTGTTCTTCGTTGTCTTTTCGTATTGCTTCGTCCCGCCGCATTATCAGTTGTCGGTGAATCGAGTACTATGGCATCTAGTGGCAAACCCCCCGCGAAGGACAAGTCTAAGAAGGATAAAGGTCCTAAGGAAAAATCATTGATATAGACGCCCACTATGCTTAAGCAATTCTTGGACCTCCTAATTGCTTATCAACGAAAATATGGTTGCGATCAGGGGTTCAGCTGGGTGATGTTAACGACTCAATTTGAGGAGTTGACTGGGCAGAAATGTGGCCCCAACACGCTGAAGAACAAATACGAAACTATGAAGGAGAGATGGAAGGACTGGAAAGATTTGAAGCACGGCGAGACCAGGGCTTAGGGTGGGACTACAAACGAGGGTGCATCAACGCAACCGATGAATGGTGGGAGAGGAAATGCCAAGTACGTTGTTGGTTTATTCGTTATTGTTATGGTGTGCATATATGTTAGGTCATTGGTAGCTGCTATGTTGTGTCTTATGATCCTTGTGATTAGAAATTTGTGCCGGTGAACTTAAATGAAAATTATTGAACTAGTACATATATAAGTCATATGTGGAAATTTAGGCTTTTCACGATCTATTCCAACCTCGAATTGTGTATGAGTTTCATTTTGAACAAACTAAAATATGTGTTTTTCATACTTGTGATGTCATATTCCTCATACTCATTTCTGGGGTACTGATATATCTCCTAGGCATACATGAATGTTACTTTCATAAAGGTTGTTGTGATGTAAAATATCAACGATTGTGTTCTATGTGTCCACATATGTATCACAAGGATTCCATGATTGTTACATTCATGAAGGTTTGCATTTTCAATTACAGAATTCCATGGTTGTTGTCCATGTTCTTACTCGCTTCCCCCTAACATGTTGTAGGAGAAGAAGGACTTCCGAAAACTTAAGAAGAAGGGTGTCCCACCCGAAATCGAAGATGCATGGGACCAGATATATGGAGGCACGGTTGCGACGGGGCAACACTGCATGGCTCCGTCCATGGATCCGACTGACGCGACCGTTCCGATGTCCATTGTATCTGATGATGGCGGAGATACCCGGCAACTCCATCCCAATGCCACTGAGGTCGACCTTGGGGTCAATGAGGACAACATTGACGACTTCGACCTCTCCCGCTTTCCGGACATGGTTCATGGGGGCAGCAACTCCGTCCCTGTGCCTCCCGTCCAGGGACCCCCCCAACCGCTCCAGGGTGTAGCACTGACCCCATGCGGTCCGGAAAGAGAGCATCGGGGTCCTCGGCGAATCAGTCAGTGAAGCGACGAAGTGCCCGACAGTCTTCTGGTTCGACATTGTACCAAAAACATATGGAGGTCATCCAGGAAACTAGTGAAAAGTTGCTCGCATACGTCTGTGCCAAGGACGAGGCGTCCAAAACTTACGTTGACCGTGAGGCAGAGGTGATGCAGGTTCTTGACGAGCTTGTAGCAGATGGACTGCTTGAAGATAAGAGCCCGTTATTGTGCTTCGCAATGGAAGCATTAATCAACCCTGAGCGGGCGAGGATGTTTCTAGTATGCAAGAGAAGCAACAGGATGAGGGTGGTGTGGCTATAGTACTTCTTCCGTCAGAGCGGCGGAGCGATATAGAGATCGACGACGAGTACCCGACTCCATGGCAATTGTTGCGCGGCAGTGAAGCTTGTTTGCGAACACTTGTTTTCATTATACGACGTTAATGCTCATCTCCGAGATGTGTACATCGGATTTTGTTTTTCACATCGAACATCCTACGAATTTTATTTTCAGTTTCTGCGTTTGACTTGGGCAGCTACAACATCAATGTTGGACAATGATGGGTGTTTGTGTAGTTTGTGATGTTAAGGGTCTTGCATTTCATTAGATGTGATTGTGTGTTTTTAGCAATGAACGTCGCTTGTGCATCCGTGTGTTACGTTGTGGCCCCATGACTCGGTAAATACATGTTTCATCTAGTCTATGACAATGGTATGTCCTCTCTTGCAGGGAATAGGGCATGGACGCGACCTCCCCTAGTGTTCGGCGTAGGCGTCATCGCAAGAACGTTGTACTCATTCAGTTGCTTGTGCATCTCGCCGTCGTTGACAAAACTACTCACTACTACAAGCACGTGCACAAGGTGCCTTGCTACATTTCTGAGTACACGGGGGCTCGTTAGATTGACGACATCCTAGCCCACGAGACCGACGTCCGTTCTGTGCAAGTCTTCTGTATGCCGAAGCAGGTGTTCACGTCCCTATGCTCCATTCTCGAACACCGGTACAGATTATGAGGATCGTTGAACATGTCCGTCATGGAGAAGGTCGGGATCTTCGTCAACACAATGGCATAGGGGGCATCGCTCCGTTACTCGTGCGAGCGTTTTCAGCGATCCACGTCGACAATAAGTGAAGCCATTGCCGACGTCCTCGACGCCCTTGTTGGTCGACACAATGCAAAAGACAGTCGCTACCAACGCAGATCACAGAAGACAGTCGCTATAACCGATATTTCAAGGTAATGTATTCCACATACAGTTCACTTACCGTTGCGTCGAGTATCGTCATTGATAGTTGTAATGCAGGGGTGCATCGGGGCAATCGATGGGACGCACATCGAAGCTTATATTCCCCGGGAGGAGCAATTGCCTTACAGGGGCTGCAAGGGGATCACAACATTCAACGTCCTTGATGTGTGCGACTTCGACCTTAATTTCACATTCATCTCAGCGGGGTGGGAGGGAAGCGCTCATGATGCTCGTGTGCTTGATCACGCCCTCAGTACCCCGTCTTTGCATTTCCACCACCCTCCCCCGAGTCGTTACTACCTGTGCGACAAAGGGTACCCAGAGCGAGAGGGGTACATGATCCCGTACTCAAAAGACGAAGTATCATCGGGCAGCGTTCGTTCAAGAACCGACTGACAACGAAAAGGAGGCATTCAACCAACGACATTCATAGCTGCGGGGAGCCATTGAGCGGTCGTTCGGGATATATAAGAGTCAGTGGAAGATTACAAAACCTATGCATAAGTATCCGGTGGACAAGCAGGTTGACATTATTCTCGCATGCTTTGCATTGCACAACTCCATTCGACGATCAGTTTGGGGGAACAAAGTCTTGCATAGTATGGATTCCAAACATTCATGTGGATGAGTTGGAGCCTCTATATATACACACTAAAGATGATACATTGTAGCATATGTGGCGATTTGTAATGTAGATATTTCTTATCAAATTTTCTTCTGTCAAAAAATTACACTAAAAATAATTAGATAGTTATAATTTATATTAAATTAAATAAAATTAATAATGTTATCTTATCTTATATAATTGGATAGATGCAAATCGCATAAAAAATTAAATCTTACATAAGAAAAGGATATATAAATGCAACATCTAATTGGAATTCATATCTATATTTTTCTAGAATTCAGAAAATTTTCATGTTGGAATTCTTATCTAATTAATACAATATCTAATTGCACGGATACATGTATCTATCATATAAAAGATTAAATAGATAGATTTTAGCTTAAAGTTTAAGGATATTCATTAAATGAAAAAAAATGAAAATTTGGGGATTTTTTTAAAGAAAATTGTAATTCACATTTATTGGATTTATTATCATATTTCAAATAAATAATTAATATAATCTCACCCGAGTAATACAATACAATCAACCCAACTATATATTACACATTACTTAAAGAGAAAATTTGGCTCAATATACCTTTTTCAAAAGTCAATTAGGTGTTTAGCCCCTTTCAAAATTTAATTGGCCGCATTGTCCCTTTTGAAAGTTAATTAGGCGTTTTGTACCCCATCTCACTTGCCCCTCGTTCTCTGATTTCTCTCCCCAATTGCTCCCTCTGCTATCCCTACGCTCTTCTTCCCTCTCCTTCACCACCAGCCTCCATACCTCCTGCCTTCCACCAACACAACCGCCTTTTCCCAAGCCCGTCGGACTTCCCCCACCGACAGCAGCCCGACGTCTCCTCCACCGCGGATCCTCGCCATCGCAGGACCACTCTTCTTCGAATTTCGAACAGAGGCCTCCTCTTTCGCCCTTTAACCCCGGTGGTAATGAGCATAAATTGGAAGGAGGCGGTAGAACGAGGGACCTCGCCATCGCAGCTGCCATCGACTCCAATCTCCGAAGCTAAGTCCTCAACTTTCAATCCCGGTGGTAAGGGTAGGTATTGGGGAACCGACGAGGTGGAGACTTGGGGACGTTGGCGACCGGAGTAAGTTCTCTTCCCTTTGAACCTGTTGTCAGATTTAGGGTTTTTTTTTTCGAATTGCGGGTTTTGGGTTGGTTTGCTTATGGAGGCTATTCGAATTGGGGGTTTTGGGTTGGTTTGCAACTTGAAACGTATGATCTTAGAGTTTTGGAATCAAAAGCAGTAGATAGCAGTTTATGGGTGTTTGCTTGATTGCATCGGATCTGTGCTTGATTGCATCGGATTCTTCCTCGGAGTCTTGGGAACGACAAGTAAGAATAGCCTTGAAATTTTCGGAATCAAGTCATGAAATCGGTTCCTTGTGGAAATTCAACAACCGACAGGGTGAGTCCTTCTCATGGTAAATTCATTAATCCTTCTATCATTTGAGTCAATGTAATGGCAAATTCTTGAATTCAGATAGGCTGAGTATTCAACTCGTTAAATCGCATAAGGATTTGGAGCTTGAGAATAGTTGGATTGATCTTAAATTTTCTGAAATCTTGGTGTCTAAAGCTGCCCACCAAGTGTTTGTGGAAATGTCTAGGCAAGGATAGTTGATATTATAGATTGTGAGATTGGTGAGGATCTAGCGATCGACGTGGGTTTGATGGGTCATGTTGGTTATAGCCCATCCACTCTAGTTCTGTTCAGCCTTAGAATCATCAAAGATCATCCGATTTTGGTGCCATTTGATAGAGGAAGAGTCGTTGCTATCAATGTCGATGTATATTGGGTGTGTGTTAGTATGGAAGGAGAACACATGCTCGTTTTTTGGATGCTCCAGGATCTGTTTTTCGCTCCTTTAAATAAATTGAATCAGCTTGATTCTAACAACACATGATCGTTTTTTGGATGATTTGTGAAAATGCCATATGTATTATTTGTTCTTTTAGTTTAGTTTGTATAATCTGAAATCCTTGTGGAGTTCTTTAAATATATACACATGAACACCATGTAATCTCTCTTTTAGTGTTTTTTATAATTTGAAATCAATTCTAATTTTTGTTGTTGCAGTGTTGCGCTCTTGATGTTTGTAGCGTTCATGTTGTTGCTGCTCTTGTGTTGCACTCTTGATGCCAAATTAGGCTCGAGCTCTTGATGCCCTGTATTGAAGTGTGGCTTTTGAATTATCTATACAACCTAATTAAATGCTTTGATGTGGATAGTGCTTATTCCCTCGTATAAATTTGTTATCTATGTTATGTATTGAACTAAGACCAGTTTTATGGCCTGTCTTTCCTTTTAGGCTTATGAATTGTCACATCCAAACTATCAGAAGATTGTTGGGGCTTGTTGTTGTCATACTTGCTGTCATATATTCTACTGTAATGAGGAGATCTTTTCGTGGCTGTCATAAGCCATTGCTGTTGGATCATGGAAGCCAAACTGATGCTGATTTTCAAGGGCATACGAAGGTTGTCGTATAGGGTGATTCAAAGGACTACGGGTGGCTTATGCAAACAAGACGAAGCCGGCAACATCGTATTGGGATGCATTATTTGGTTATTTAAATTTGTCAACAAAAGCATTATAAAGAAGAAGACACACAGTACGTCATTGTCCATTTACCATGTAACTTTTAGGGGGCATATGCCACATACCATTGAGTACGCTTTGCACGTATTTCAATTAAGTTGTATAAGATACTGTGAATTATTACTGTCATGAATATTGCATATTTTCTATGAGGGGTTGTGCCAATTGCCCGTTTGCAATTTGGCATCAAAGAAACCAATGTTGATGCTTGAATGTATACACGTTGGACAAATCTCTCAATGCCATCTTCTCTTGGATATTATTCAAGTTGTCATGTAACCACAAATGTCATCATTGAATAAATATGTAATAAACATGTCACCACAAGTGATTGCATCAATTAAGTGTAATCACAAACGTGTCATCAGTGAATAAAAGTAGAATCGATGAAAATATATCGATATACAATTGATTAAATTAAAAAAAAGTGGCATCAAACGATTTGATTAAAAAAGTGGCATCAAATAATTATATTGAAAAAATGGCATCAAAACAGTACTTTGAAAAAGTTGCATCATATTAAAGAAAAAAATGTCATAAAAACAATACTTTGAAAAAATATGGCATCACTGTAAAAAAATATCATCAAAAAATTGACATAAAAAAAAGTATTATCAGTAGTCAACAGTAAAAAAAATGGCATCAATGGTCAACGTGGCATCATAGTAAAAAAAATGTCATCAAGGTTTGAAAAAAGTGGCATTTAAAAAGTGTCATCAAACCATTTCATTAGAAAAGTGGCATCAAAGCGAAAATAAAATGTAATAAAAAAATGGCATCAAACCGGTAAAAAAATGGCATCACAAAAAATGTCACCAATAAAAAAATCCGAATGAGTTGGTCAACGTTGACCGCTCAATGATCAACCATTGACCGACCGACGGTCAAACAGTTGACCATTGACCATTACAACTATATTTGGATGGGGGCTGTCTCACCTAATTTTATTTTGAAGATTGCTAATTACCTAATTGCATTTTCAAAAGAGGCTAGTTACCAAAATCACCCTTACTTAAACCTCACAAAAGCAAAATATATAAATTAAAACCACAAAAATTCATCCAAATACTTGTTTAATCTTAATTAACGGTCCATAGTAGGTGCAACCGGAGCAAAAACCGGCGTTGTTGATTCTTGTTTCTTCCTCATGTTACCTTCCCATCCTACTCACACCCACATAAATTAAGAATCAGATTCATCGGATTTACCACAAAAAATTCAATCATTATGTGTGACGACTAATAAAAGGATTGTAGTCGAATATGATTTAATTTACCTAGGGAGAGGTCATAGCCGCGGGTTTGGAGCTCACGGTACTCTTGACAAAGGGAACAAGGCTCGCACCAGAAACTGACGCAGCATTCTTCGCAACAACTCCGGTTCATGTTCAAGCTTTCCTTGAGCTTCCCGCGGTACACCCACGAGAGTACCCATTGGCAACTCACCGCGCCTGCTGACGACGCACCCAACAAGGATGCCGCCACTCCGGTGGCTACTCCCACCATCATAAGCAACAAGTACAAGCTCCCGCAACAACAACATGCTGCATAAAAATTTGTACTGTCAATGTTGATACAACTAATTACATTAATCCCTCTTCTTTATTTTTAATCGTATCGACACCAACACAACTTTTTAGGTATGTTAAAATAAATGAACAAAATCCATGTTTTAGAGATTACATTGATTAATCCTCCTTAAAATATATGCTTAGTTTTACAAGAAATTAACTATAGGTATATTAAAGCTTTGACACTTACATGAGGTTCCTTTGTCGACGATTTCGGCAATGCGTCCAAAGGCAATGCAAGGGCACCAACACACTAGACAACCTGCAATTTCACATGGAAATTAATTAATTTTTGTATTAAAAAACAATATTTTTGTAGCATGATTTATATTTTATAATTCAAATTTTATTAATAAATTTAAAATAATGTCGCTTTATTTGTCATTTATTATTAATGCTGAAACAATCTGAACTTGCAGATTGTGTAATGAAGATGATGAACTCAGATTGAGTTCCCGGATGAAAATGATGTTGGACAATGACCCTGCTGGAACCTGTGAATACAGCAACTAACAAACTCGTTAGGAATGTAGGCCGAACCTTGTTTCTGTGAAGGGGCTGGACTACGGTGAAGCGTGGTATGGAAGCCACTGAATGAGAAACGTATTTGCCCCCGACAGTGGTGCAGATCGTATGCGAGGCAACGTCCCCCAAGGATTTCACCGTCTTCTCTCACAGGTGCACTCGAGGGAGAGAAGTTGGAACTGGAACAGACGCTCAGAACGGGAAAAGGGTAGGAGAAAACAGGAGAGGGAGAGAGGCGATTGTGTGTTCGCTGTGTGTTTCAAAGCAGAACCCTAACCCTCCTTATATAGGCTCCGAAATCCTCCTTAGCCCGCAAGCAAAGGAGAGATTTTAGTCTATCAACAGAAGGTTCGAGTTTATCTAAAACGGTTTGAAAAGATTTCGGAAAAGATATTTTTTCCAGTGAAAAACAGATATTCGCGGATAAGCACGAACAAGCTAATCCGTAATATCTTCGGCCTCAAAGAATAATTTTTCCGCAAAAAATTAACTCCAACTCCGATCTCGGAGCACGAGCCGAGCCGAGCCGAGCCGGACGGACGGCGGCGGCGGCGGGCGCGCGTGTGGGTGCCCCATCTCCTCCTCAACCTCTCAATGTAGGTAGTGGAAGAGACTCCTTAAAAACCCTTTAGGGTACCCTTGAACTTTCCATGTGGGATGTGGGAAGTCCAAAGGGCACCTTCCTTAAAACCCACCTTCTATATGCATTAACTCCAACAATCCCCCACAAATGCAGATAGAAGGGTTTAAAAACTGAGGTTTTGAAAACGAGTTCTGAGCGTGTCGAGGTTAGTGCTTAAATGCTGATGTCTTGCGACTTGAATCAGCACATAGTGAAACTGGCAATTCCTCAGATAGAGCGAATGGCCAGAGGCCTTGAATTCCTCCACTTTGGGGTAAGCCAGCAACACACACCTTCCACGGGTCCTGTAACGTTCCGCTAAGTCTTATCACATAAGACATCCAAGTTTTGGCACACCTTGGGTGCTCATGAGTGTTCTAGTGAGGACTGCCCTAAGTCTCACCTTGGAGGGTTGCCAATCCCTCACACTCACGTAGGTAACTTCAACATATCTGTCTCAATACAGAATACCCCCACAATGGGTTATGAAGTTATTAGGAGCTCTAAAGCTCAACCTCTCATTCGTTGTTCGGTGATCTATCAAGTCCGTCTCAAAGGACCACCCAATGCCTGGGCTATAGAATCATTAAGAGCGTTAGCTCAACCTCACTATACACTTGCCATAGGAATGGGAGATGTGTATCTCATAGAAGTCTTTCCATGGCTTGCGTTCGACCAAATTAATGGTTTCCGCCACAGATTCCTCCTCTCACAGGCTTTAGCCCCATTCCCCTCGACGTGTCAAGGACTAGCCTTCTGCAAAGTCCTTTGGTCAATGGATCCGCAATGTTCCTCTCTGACCGCACATACTCTAAAGAGAGTACCCCATTTCTTATCAACTGCCTCACAGTCTCATGTCGAATGCGTATATGCCTCTTCTTGCCATTATACGCTCCGTTGTTTGCTACTCCAATGGCAGCCTGTGAGTCGCAGTGTAGAGAGATCGCAGGAGCTGGATGCCCCCACATTGGTATATCTGCCAGTAGGCTTCTCAGCCACTCAGCCTCTTGCCCTGCTAGGTCTAGAGCTATAAACTCTGACTCCATCGTCGATCGGGCTATGCAACTCTGCTTTGCAGATTTCCATGAGACAACTGCACCACACAATGTAAAAACATATCCACTAGTGGAGCAAATTTCATCAGTCCCACTTACCCAGTTTGCATCACAATATCCTTCTAGAACGCAAGGAAAACCCTCAAAATGTAATCCCCAATCAAGAGTGCCTCTAAGGTATCTCCTTAACCTTCTAAGTGCATTCCAGTGTTCTTTGCTAGGATTATGTGTATATCTACTGAGTCTGCTTACTGCATAAGCTATGTCAGGCCGAGTATAGTTCATCAAAAACATTAGACTCCCAATTACCTTAGCGTATTCCTCTTGGGAAACACCTATACCTGAGTTCTTCACTAACTCTATGGTAGCATCATATGGGGTCCTAACTGGCGTCACATCATAGTTGTTAAACTTTTTCAATACCTTCTCTACATAATGGGATTGAGACAAAGTAAAGCCATTTTTAGTTCTAGTAACTTTAACACCTAGAATCACATCTGCTTCGCCTAAGTCTTTCATTTCAAAGGGAGAGGAAAGAAACCTTTTGGTTTCATCTATCACATGCATGTTAGTGCCAAATAATAACATATCATCAACATATAGGCACACTATACCACAACCAGAATTGTACATCTTGGTATAAACACATGCATCAGATCCACTAACCACAAATCCAAAACTCAACACAGTGTTATGGAACTTCTCATACCATTGTTTAGGTGCTTGCTTTAGGCCATCGAGGGATTTCTTTAACCTACAAACCATGTTCTCCTTACCTGGAACCACAAAACCCGGAGGTTGTTCCATGTATATTTCCTCATCTAGATCACCATTCAGAAAAGCAGTCTTTACATCCATTTGATGTACTAAGAGCTTGTAATTAGATGCTAAAGCAAATAATGTTCTAATGGTTGCAATCTTAGTTACAGGAGAATAGGTGTCAAAATAATCTACTCCATGTTTCTGTGTGAATCCTTTGATTACTAGTCTTGCCTTAAATCTTTCAATAGAACCATCTGTTCTAAGTTTCCTCTTAAAGATCCATTTACAACCAATGGCCTTATAGCCTCTAGGCAAATCAACTAGTTCCCAAGTGTGATTACTTGTGATAGATTCAATTTCACTGTTTACAGCATCTTTCCAAAAACTAGCATCAACAGAACTCATAGCTTCTCTATATGTTCTAGGTTCATCCTCTATCATGTGAACATAAACTAGAGCTTCATTGATT
This sequence comes from Persicaria maculosa, assembly GCA_963922045.1. Taxonomy (NCBI): domain Eukaryota; kingdom Viridiplantae; phylum Streptophyta; class Magnoliopsida; order Caryophyllales; family Polygonaceae; genus Persicaria; species Persicaria maculosa. The sequence continues at coordinate 22,155,444 of OY998264.1, read as the reverse complement.
TCATCTAAATCACGGAGTTCAGTTAAGAAAGAAGTCACAAAGTCAGGACCATAGCTAGTTTCAGTTCTACGTCTTTTACTTCTTCTTATTTCACTAGGTTCATCAACATTGATAGAAGCAGGTAAAGACAAAGATGCAGGTTCAGAAACAGCAGGAATACTATCATGATCTTTCTTCAAAGGAAAAATATGCTCAAAGAATTCAGCATCACGATATTCACACATAGATCTGTCATGCAAGCACATAAACCTATAGGCAGCACTGTTCTCAGCATAACCAACAAACATGGCATCAACAGTCTTAGATCCAAGGTTATCCCTCTTAAATGCAGGAATCCCAACTTTAGCTAAACACCCCCACACTCTCATCAACCCTAGGTTAGGAGGATGTCCTTTCCATAGTTCATAAGGGGTTTTGTCTAACTTCTTATGGGGTACCTTATTAAGAATGTAGTTTGCAGAAAGAACAGCTTCACCCCACAAAGAGTCGGGTGACCCAGAACTCACAAGCATAGAAAGCATCATGTTTTTTAAAGTTCTGTTCTTTCTTTCTGCTACTCCATTCGATTGAGGGCTATAGGGTGCAGTACGTTCATGAATTATGCCATTATTCTCACAGAATTCTTTCAAAAACGTTGTCCCATATTCCCCACCTCTATCGGATCTAAGTCTTTTAACTTTTCTGTCAAGTTGGTTTTCTACCTCAGCTTTGTAGATTAAGAACATTTTCTCTGCCTCATCCTTGGATCTCAGCAAATACAACTTGGTGTATCTAGAATAATCATCTACAAATGTGATGTAATACCTTTTACCACCTCTGCTCTCAGAGTTCCTAAAATCAGCTAGATCGGTGTGAACTAATTCTAGCAATTCTGTGGACCTCTTTGTTACAGGTTTGAAGGGCTTCTTGGTGAACTTAGCTTCCACACAAATTTCACATTTTTTATGATTATTACCCAAGTTTGAGATTAGGCCCATTTTATGTAATTTGTTCACAGATTCAACATTCACATGACCTAATCTAGCATGCCAAAGATCAACATCAACAACGATATAAGCGGAAGTAGAAGCTATATTAGCAGAATCAACAACAGTTTGCAAAACAAACAATTCACCAAACTTGTAAGCCTTCCCTAAAAACTTTCCATTCTTGGACAAGACTATAGAGTCACCTTCCATGACTCCCTTTAGTCCGGCTCGAGATAAGAGCCCTCCAGAGATCAGGTTCCGTCGCAGGGAAGACACATAAAAGACATTCTGCAGGCTCAGGATGTTACCTGAGGTTAGCTTCAGCGAGACTTTCCCTTTGCCCAGCACCTCTGACTGGCTTGAGTTCCCCATGTAGACTTGCTCAGCTCCGCTTGCAGGTTCGAACTCATCAAACAGCTCTCTGTTGGCGCAGAAGTGCTTTGTGGCCCCAGTGTCCACAATCCATTCGGTCATGCTCCCAATGATGTTAGCTTCAGTGACCACTGCAGCAATGATTTCAGGAGCAACTCCTTCAGCGACGTTTGCAATGCCTTTTTCCTGCCCTCCGTTGTTCTTCTGGGCAGCATACTGAGCATCCTTCCTCTCACGGCACTGGAACGCCCTGTGGCCTTGTCGACCACACACATAGCAGCCTGTGTTGTTCTGCTTTTCTCCATTGTTGTTCTTCTTGAACTTCGCAGGCTTGTTGTTCTGTCCTCCAGGGCCCTTCTTGTTCTTCTTGTTGAAAGGCGGCTTAATGCCTTTCTTGTTGACCTGCGGAGTTTCAACAATGTTAGCTTTTACCGTGTCTGCAGCAGTGTTGGAGGTCTCCTTTTCCTTTAGTCGGTTAGCTTCCTCAATCTTCAGATGGCTGACGAGTTCCTCCAAGGTAAGATCTTTCTTTTTGTGTTTGAGGTGATTGCGGCAGCGTGCCCATGACTCAGGCAATTTCTCAATCAGGACGTTTGCCTGAAGAACTTCGCACATCTTCATCCCTTCAGCCAGTATATCCGCTACCAAATTCTCGTACTCATGCACCTGTTCCATGATAGGCTTGTCGTCCACCATCTTGAACTGGATCCACTGTCCAGTCACGTACTTGCGCTTCCCAGCATCGTCAGTGCCGTACTTCTTGTCTAGGATTTCCCAGATAGTCTTAGCAGACTTCTGGATCAGCAGCAGGTCGAACAGAGCGTTCGTCATGTGGTTCAGCAGGTAGCCTCTTGCGGTTTTGTTGTCGCGTTGATATTTTACGAGCTCCGCAGAAGGCGCAGGTGGGTTGGGCAGCGCATCGCCCTCAGCATCAGCAGCAGCCGCAGGGGCGGCAGGGGGGTCTTGCAGCAACACATAGTCAATCTCCAGTTGCTCAAAGAAGATCAGCATCTTCTGGGACCAGCGCTTGTAGTTCGAGCCATCCAAAGGCTCCAGCTTTGAGAGATCGAGCAGCGGCTTCTTGTAGGAGATCTCGACGGCGGCCATTGATCCAAATTTTAAAATACGTTTCTCACTGTTGGACAATGACCCTGCTGGAACCTGTGAATACAGCAACTAACAAACTCGTTAGGAATGTAGGCCGAACCTTGTTTCTGTGAAGGGGCTGGACTGCGGTGAAGCGTGGTATGGAAGCCACTGAATGAGAAACGTATTTGCCCCCGACAGTGGTGCAGATCGTATGCGAGGCAACGTCCCCCAAGGATTTCACCGTCTTCTCTCACAGGTGCACTCGAGGGAGAGAAGTTGGAACTGGAACAGGCGCTCAGAACGGGAAAAGGGTAGGAGAAAACAGGAGAGGGAGAGAGGCGATTGTGTGTTCGCTGTGTGTTTCAAAGCAGAACCCTAACCCTCCTTATATAGGCTCCGAAATCCTCCTTAGCCCGCAAGCAAAGGAGAGATTTTAGTCTATCAACAGAAGGTTCGAGTTTATCTAAAACGGTTTGAAAAGATTTCGGAAAAGATATTTTTTCCAGTGAAAAACAGATATTCGCGGATAAGCACGAACAAGCTAATCCGTAATATCTTCGGCCTCAAAGAATAATTTTTCCGCAAAAAATTAACTCCGATCTCCGATCTCCGATCTCCGATCTCCGATCTCCGATCTCCGATCTCCGATCTCCGATCTCCGAGCCGGGCGGCGGGCGCGCGTGTGGGTGCCCCATCTCCTCCTCAACCTCTCAATGTAGGTAGTGGAAGAGACTCCTTAAAAACCCTTTAGGGTACCCTTGAACTTTCCATGTGGGATGTGGGAAGTCCAAAGGGCACCTTCCTTAAAACTCACCTTCTATATGCATTAACTCCAACAAATGAAGAGTTGGAAATGGGAGTTTTCTGTTTCATTTATGTTTGTTGTAACTGAATGAATTACAGATTACATCACACCTCTCTCTATTTATAGAGATCTCACTATACACGTGGCTAACACTTAACCATAAGATCTCTTAACAAGAAACGATCAAGCTAACTACTTAACCACTTGTGACATAGCTCTATTACAATCATCCCCTGTATTATCCTCAATAAATGTCGCTTCTAAAACTGATAAAAATCATACTCCGTATAGAATATAATTTTTTTATTAATTTTGAAAATAATTTCAGACTTATTATTAATAAATAGGAATTAATAAATAGGAGTGTGTAAGAATTTAATACCTTCACTAATTACGAAATTAAGAAACAGAAGAAGTACGTATAAATTAGACTTACAAGTATGCATATCGGAGAAACAATCACACAAGCCAGTGGACCAATACGACGAGTTTTGGGTTTGGTCAGGCTCGAGCGTCGCCACCGCAGGCGCAGGGGCCATCATCACCACCGGGATCCCCGCGACGACATTGTGTTCGGCACATGAAGGTGGATAACTGACCGGACCCGATGGCGGGGGTGGGTACATCTCAGCTTCAAGCGGCGCTGTTGGCTTCATGGTCCCGAGATAAGCTCTTTTTTGTCGGTAAAAGTTTTGACTCCTAATAACCAAAAAAAATGTGGCAAATGAAAATTTCTAAACCAAATACTAGTATGGTGTATCAAAGTCAAAGTGTCTAATCATACTCCCTCCGTTCGAAAATATAAGATCTTTTACTTTTTGGCACGTAGGTTAAGGAGCTAAATACTATATAAAATATTAATTTTTTAAAAATTAATTTTTTACAATATAACACTTTTTATTAATAAGTATTAAAATGTAAAAAAATAATTTTAAAAAAATCAATATTTTATATAGTATTTAGCTCCTTAAACTACGTGTCGAAAAGTAAATGATCTTACATATTTGAACGGAGGGAGTATTAAAGAGTCGGAATGAATAATTTCAAATTGGTGCAAGCAAGTGAAAACCCCCAAATTAATTTTTCGTTGCAGAAATACAAACTGGTTGAGATCTGAGAGAGAGATAGAACTCACCTGTTTGAGGCGATTGATGATGTTGCAGAGTAGCTGGCCCATATATAGAGAGATGATGAGGATTATTAAGATGTAATCACAGCTTCAACTAAGTAATCTGTGATCATCCTAGCTCTGATCAAGGAGGGAGCAAGATTGGTTACCTGTGTAGCTTAGAGAGCAAGACAATCAGTTGTGGGAGCTTGTCCCGAATTAATGTGTATTATTCACTTATTTGTTATGTACAATCAGGTATTTATAGGAGAGTCAGTTGTAACAACCATCTTCCACCTTATTCTCTATATTTACAATTACACCCTGTACTAACTAAACTGACCAAATATGGTCTACACCCCCCCTCAAGGTGGGCGTGAAGGGTGAAATACCAAGCCCATCTTACAAGCTAAAATGTTGTGTTGCTGTGTCCCTAAAGGTTTTGTCATGAGATCAGCAATCTGCAAATGAGTGGCAACATGAACTATCGACAGAAAGCCTTCTTGAACTAAATCCCGGACATAATGGCAATCGATACGAAGATGTTTTGTACGCTCATGGAAAATCGGGTTGGCTGCGAGGTGCTGGGCAGACTTATTATCGCAACAAAGGGAAATCGGAAGTGAAACAGGAACACACAAATCCCCAAGTAACCCTGCTAACCATACAACTTCACTACCCGTCATCGACATGCTGCGGTATTCGGCTTCTGTGGACGATTTCAAAACCGTTTTCTGCTTTTTAGTCTTCCACGAAACTAATGAATCACCAAGAAATACGCAATAACCCGTGAGTGACCGAGCCGAGAATGGACAATTTCCCCAATCGGCATCCGAATATGCACGAAGTACCAATTGAGAGTTGCTTGGATAAGAGAGGGAGCAGTTGACAGTCCCTTTTATATAACGCAGCAAGTAGTGTGCAGCCTGCAAATGGGGAACTCGAGGCGAGGCAAGAAATTGAGATAGTTGTTGCACCGTATACGATATATCCGGACGAGTCATAGTGAGAAATAGAAGTCGTCCAACAAGTCGACGATAAATTTCAGGATCCGGAATCTCATCCCCTATATCGACACTGAGATGAAGGTTCCTCTGCATCGGAAACGCTGTTGGTTTGCAATTAGTAAACCCGGAATCCTGGAGAAGGTCTAAGACGTACTTCCGTTGATTGAGGAGAATACCACCCGGAGACCGAGCAATCTCCATGCCTAAGAAGAACCGAGCCAGCCCTAAGTCCTTAATTGTGAAGGCTCTGTCCAGGGATACCTTAAGATCAGCAAGTTCAGATTCAGCATCTCCCGTTAAAAGCATGTCATCGACGTAAATGAGGGCGATGGCAATACCGGACGAGGTGACCTTGGTGAAAAGGGAGTAGTCGTGGCGAGACTGAGTGAACCCCCGAGCCACCAGATGCTTGGTGAGTTCGACATTCCACTGTCGACTCGCTTGCTTTAGGCCATAAAGAGAGCGACGAAGACGACAGACTTGTCCTGACTTCGCTTTGGTGTAACCAAGAGGGGGTACCATGTAGACTTCCTCATCGAGGTACCCGTGCAAGAACGCGTTATTGACATCCAATTGATGGAGATTCCATTTTCTGCACGAGGCAAGAGCAAGAAGAGTCCGAACAGTATCGAATTTGGCAACGGGGGAAAACGTATGCTTGTAATCCCGATCCTTGACTTGATTGTACCCTTTCGCTACTAATCTAGCTTTGAATCGTTCAACCTCACCATTCTGTCTATACTTGACTTTGTATATCCACTTCGATCCAATTGCAGAATGGCCGGGAGGTAACTCAACTAAGTCCCAAGTATGATTGGATTCTAAAGCCTCAAGTTCTTTGTCCATTGCTGCAACCCACATTGGATCCCCTTTGGCTTGATGAAATGTGGATGGCTCATGAACTGCGAGCACGTTGCACAACGAACTGACAAAATGATCAGAATAATGTTGCAAGTCCGACCAACTGATGACAGAAAAAGCATGAGCAAGGGACTCTGAAGGCGAAACCACTCTAGTTCGCCTTGGTGGAGGAGCTCCTTCAAAATCATTATATTTTGCTGGTCTAATGATCTGCCTTTGAGGTCTGTCCTGCATTACTGGAGGGGAAAGTTGAACAGCAATAGGCTCAGGCGTAGCAGGACTAATCAAAATCGGAATCGAGTCCGATTGAATGGAATGATGTGTGTCTGAATGAGTAGCAGATCCTAGAGGGAATACCATATCAGGAGCTGAATTGAAAGGAACAGAACAAGTATGGATATCATCCCCAAAAGACACAAATGGAAGAGGAGGAGCAGGCAACTGAGACTCAATGGACACATCGGTTTTGAAAGGAAACACCTGCTCGTTGAAATTGACGTGTCTGCAGATAAGAATTTTCTTATCCTCCATGTCATAGACCTTGAAAGCCTTATAACCCGGAGGGTAGCCAAGAAAAACGCATCTCCGGGAAGTAGAGTCAAGTTTATGACGATGAGATTTAGGAATAAGTGCATAACACAAACAACCCATGACCCTTAACATTGAATAGTCAGGCGGCTTAAGAAATAAAGCCTCATATGGGGATTTCCATTTGAGAACCGACGACGGTATGATATTGATCAAGTGTGTAGCTGTGAGAACACACTCACCCCAGAAAGAAATAGGCAAGCCTGCATTCAGACGCAAAGCCCTAGCAGTTTCAATAAGATGACGGTGTTTCCGTTCTACTCGGCCGTTCTGTTAAGGCACATAAGGAGTTGATCGTTGATGGATCACTCCCTTGTCGAGTAGGAAAGAACGCAGAATATGGTTCACAAATTCGGAACCATTGTCAGTTCTTATCATCCTAATCTGAACTTGAAACTGAGTCAACACAAAGTGAAAGAAATTGATGACCATACCCGGTACCTGTTCTTTGCCTCGAACAAGGAAATTCCAAGTACTGCGTGTGCAGTCATCTAAAACTGTGAGGAAATATTTTCCTCCGTATAAGGACGGAGTCCTGTAAGGGCCCCAGACATCAAAATGGACCAAATCGAAAGGTTTTGCAGCAATAGAAGAACTCACATCAAAAGGTTTCTTATGCTGCTTAGACATGGCGCAAACATCACAAAAGAAATTTTTCAAATCTGTAGCTGAACATTCACTCAGATGCAACATTTTAGAAACTGAAAGGTGCCCTAAACGAGCATGAAACATGTGCAAATGACTGCTATCAGTCGAGCCAATGAAAGAGTTCAATTGTTTCTCTGAATTATTCAAATAATCAGAAATTTCAGTACCAATTCTGCATATACGTTGATGTTTCGGAATGCAGTTGAATCCTTCAAAGTAGTATAGACCACCATGGCGCTTCCCAGAGGAGATAACATTCCTAGTTGAAATGGCATGCAGCTCACAATGATGTTGGTAGAATAAGAACACTAGACCTCCATTGTCTAGGAGCTTTGAAACAGATATAAGGTGATGATGAAACGTGGGCATAAACAAAACATCATGAAGGGTAATGGAATCAGTAAGAACAACAGTCCCAGCCATCGTCACCGTTTGAACTACACCATCACGAAATCCAATTTGAATTGGTGTAGTTAAAACGTGACATTCAGTGAACAAAGCCTCATCAAAGGTGATGTGGTCGGTAGCTCCTGAATCCACGATCCAATTGATGGATAAGCCATTACTAGAGACACAAGAATGAGCAATCAATTTACTTGCGAAGTTAACAGCTCCGTAGCTGCCATCAGCAGATCCTGGTCCAATTAATCCTTTGCCACGAACCTTCCTTGTTGCTGAGCATCAGCAATGAGCGCATTTATCATGTGCTCATCAGGGAGGGGCCTGTCCAAAGTAGTGTGGGACTCGGCATCCAGATGCTGCTCCATGTGCCCAGCTCCCTCATGATTAACATAATCAACTTGTCCCACGAATTTCCCAGCAGCAGTATTGGTTGGATTCCCCGACTTCCCATTATTCTAGGCTCTCATCTCCTTGTACCAGTCGGGGATACCCACCAATTTGAAGCAAGTTTCTTTGATATGGCCCCTCTCCTTACAGTAAGAACACAATCTGTCCAACTTGGCACGTTTATATTCAGCCTTGTAATCATAAGTCTTACCAGAACCTTGCCCTTTCTCATATTTTGAATTTGCAAACATCCCTGCAGCCATAACCTCATGAAGCATCGACTGCTTGGAAGTAATGTCTTTCTGCCTCTCAGTTTGGGTAACCATCTTAAAAGCCCGATTTACCGAAGGTAGAGGATCAAGAGCCAGAATATGATTCCTAATATGCTCAAACTGGTCATTGAGACCCATCAGGAAATGCATCAACTTAGTAGTAGCTTCCCTCTCAAGCATTTTTTTGAGCAACAAGCAAGTACAGTTTTTCATAACCCCACAGGTGCACGTAGGAGTGCCTTGCAAGGTTTGGAGTTCATCCCACACTCTCTTTCTTTTTCCAAAGTAAGCAGCCCCCGACAAGTTCTCCTGTTTGATGTCGGCAATCTCTCGCTGAAGTTGATACACCAGGGGTGCATTCGACTCAGCAAACCGTTCAAGAATTTTATCCCATAATTCTCGAGCAGATGACAAATATAGGAAGTTTTCAGCAATGTCGGGTTTCATTGAATTTATAACCCAACACATGACCATAAAGTCACATCTAATCCACCTCTCAAGATCTTCATGGCCATCAACAGGTCGCAGACAAGTACCATTGATAAAACCTAGTTTCATCTTTGCCCCAAGGGCCATCCTTATTCCCCTACTCCAGCTATTAAAGTTCACACCAGTAAACTGCACTGCCACAAGTTGCATCCCTGGGTGATCTGAATTCGTCAGATGCAGGGGGTCATTGAAGTTCACTCCAGGTTGCTGCACACGATCGGTACGTCGAGAGGATTCTCCATTCTCTCGATTCAGATTTGATCTCGTATGTTCAGACATGTTGTTGCAAACCTCCAATTAACTAGAGCAATCAAACAGATGCAGCAGACGATCAATAAAGGCGATACACACAAAAATGATAGACAATTGAGCACCAGATGCAATAGACAGATCAAATAGCAAGCGGAAACAAAATCACAGCAATCGAAACAATATAGGCAGCCAGATCCAGAATAAGAGACAACCGCTGAATCCAATTAGCAATCGGAACTAAATTTCGCAGCAACTCGGAACAATCAAAGCAAAAAACGAAACAAGGAAGCAAAGCAACAAAATCACAGCAACTCGGATCAACAATAGGAGAGCAATCAGAACGAAATCACCGACGGAAACAATAATCGCAACTCGGAGCAACCGAATGAAGTAAGAAAACAAGCCACTCAACACCAGATTATGCCAAGGAACTAGCGAGAATCCAGAAAACTCATCAACTGAAGATATTCAGAGATTTCTCAACAATCGTAGATCAAAACAACCTCAACTGATCAAAAATTGAAGAGAAATAGAGAAACGAAGCAATACGGAGAACAATCGCAGAAGCAAATCAGATAGAAATCTCTGAACAAACCAAAACGGTATCGACGATGATCTGTCGCCAACAATTGATCAGTAATCACAACTCTAAGTTGGATTGAGGCTCTGATACCATATTAAGATGTAATCACAACTTCAACCAAGTAATTTGTGATTATATCCTAGCTCTGATCAAGGAGAAGAGCAAGATTGGTTACCTGTGTAGCTTAGAGAGCAAGACAATCAGTTGTGGGAGCTTGTCCCGAATTAATGTGTATTATTCACTTATTTGTTATGTACAATCAGGTATTTATAGGAGAGTCAGTTGTAACAACCATCCTCCACCTTATTCTCTATATTTACAATTACACCATGTACTAACTAAACTGACCAAATATGGTCTACAAGGATGAAGGTCAAAATGTGACAATTAATTAATATTTTCATATTACGATGCTTAAGCTATTGGAAATAATGTGTATATACAGACAAATAATTAAATAAATTTGACACTAATATTTGGTTTCATACCATCAGATTGGATTTAATTGGTATTACATTTGGAGTTTAACTTTTGATTTGTTGATATATATATATATATACACACAGTTCGGAATCGAATTTTATTTGTAAAAAAATTTTAGAAACATGAATAGCTTTTTTTTTTTAATTCCAAAGTAGACCTAAAGGTATAATTAATTAATGCAGTAGCTCAATTAAACTAGGTATTTAATATAAGAATTAAATAACTGTAGGGATCAATTTGCAAGATTATCTACAACTGCATTAATATGGCACCCGAGCATTTCGCATCTTAGAGAGATGAGAGACCCTCTCTCTAGGGTGCAAGAACCCTCATCCCAACACGGCAACACCCCCAATTTGTTTACTGTAGAAGGAAAAATATCAGCCCTATCACCCAAATCAAATCCAAAATCAATTTCAATCCAACTTTTCTTCTCAAAATCAAGCAGTGTATATCGTGGGAAGAAACCCAAAAATCCCTGAATCCCTCCACCCCGCCTACCCAATGCCACCGCCACCACTTCTCAAGCCACCACCCTCAACCGAGTCATCCCCCCCTTTTCTTAACCCAATTGGCTTGATCCTCGGGCGTTTCGGGCCACCTTTCCTCCGTTTCGGCCGGCTGGGTGTTTTTTCCCTCGGCGACTCGATGCCGCCGCTGCCTATTTTCGACCGGCGCTGCCTCCTCTTCGACCTCCGGTGGTTGGGCCGTGGTGGGTGTCGGCCGGTGCTTGGATGTCGGCGTTGGTCCGGCTGTCCTCTCCGGTGTCGACGCGGCCGCCTCTCCTCCGGCCATGACGAGATCCCCCCGCTCCTCCTTGGTCCTTGGGGCCCAAGCTCCGGGTCCTTGGGCCCAAGCTTCGGGTCCTTGGGGCCTAAGCTTCGGGTCCTTTGGGCCCAAGTTTGGTTCCTCCGGGCTCAAGCTTCGGGCCCAAGGCTTAGGGAGGGAAAAAAAAAAGCACACCCCGAAAGGGTTGAAACCTTCCCGAAAGGGCCTAAATCTCGTAAGGGCTTGCAAATCCCGTTAGGGTTTGAATAAATTCTCTTTCGTATGAAAGGGATTAAAGGTGCGCGTCTTCAAGGGTGGTTCTTGGTTGTGATCCCTGTTGCTTGACGTTCCTCTTCCGTACTGGAGCTCTGGCAACCGGTGTCGGGATTGGCTGGGGTCGTGACGGTGTGTATCGAGGCGACTCCGCGTTAGGCTATTCCTTGGAGGATCGTCTTCACTGCCCACAGGACTGACTCCTGATATACCGCTGGCCAACGGTGTCGCCACCTGGGGATGCTTGGCACCGGATCTTAGTCTACGTTGTCTCCAGCGTGTACGGGTTTGGCTCGGTTGCTCGTCCGGGATTACGCCTCCCACTTTGTAGTTGTTGCACCTTTTTATACGTAGAGACGGTTTCACCGTCTGCCGATTGCGTCGGCCTCTCAATTTGTCAGGCATGTCTGGCTCTCGAATTATTTCCTAATCAAAAAAAAAATATGACAACCCGAGCAAATTTGATCAAAATATGTGCTAAATGTTGGGAAATAAAACTATTCTTACATTAAATTATAAATAGAAAATAGAAATGGTCGTACCAAGTTGCTAGGTCGGGTAGATACGACCTGAATTGCCTTTTTCTTGTAACTTTATTTAATTTTAGTGGTTGGAAAGGTTTGGAAAGAGGAGGAGAATCATCAACAAAAATTGCAAATGATTTTCGAATCGAATAATGTATATAAGACCTATTTAATATATTAGGTGAATTCTTTCCCTTACAACTAATTAAGTGTACAACGTTATCATCTTAAAATTTCAAGCTTTGGATATAAGATCTAATTAAATCTTGTATATACTAAATTTATTAATTTATTTTTGATTAAATACATATTAAGATGCAAAGTGACCCAAATCTATGGTATAGACAAACATGAACCCAAGGACAGATTGGGGCTGCTTTAGTCCGTCTTATTTTTTAAAAATAAAATAATAGGTAAAAAAACTAAAAGAAATTAATAAAAATTATTTATTCATTTATTAAATTAAGGATTTTGTTAATGAAAATTATGCGTATGAGAAAAATTTAGTCTGCTTAACTCACCCGAATTTTCATTCCTAGTTTCGTGTCTGGGTATATATAGTAACATGCCTTAATTTTTTCAGAAGGAAAAAATTTGGCTGATCGGATACTAGTATTAGTGTGGAGCATATGTCTTCCACTAGAATGACAAATATGAACAACCTTATATATAATTTTTTAAAAAATAATAGTAATAAAAAATGCTGTTGTTACTTGTTAGTCACAAAGCAAGCAATAATCCGTGGAGTTGGACGCGGCTTGAATACCGACTAACGAGTCAAGTTATTGGCTTGGTCAACATGGACCCGCCGAAGGGGGAAACGTATGGCCTATGGCCTAAATTTAAGTTGCTCACTACGAAGGAAGGTGCAAATTAAGGGTTTTGTAGTATATCTTTTTTTGTTAATAGATAAGAGATGATGGTACGTTTGGTTAATTGACCCTATCAATCTAATTGTTTTTTTTTATAATGCCAATTAAACTCACTTTCAACAAGCTAAGGCACCCAAGAGGATCGGCATCCCCTTCATCTCCTGTGCCCCTTCGCTCTTCATCTTCTGAAAGCTCTCCCCTCGGCGGCCGCCTCCTCCATGAGATCAAGACATACCCCTTTATTGGCAGCTCTCCCGGCCCTTGCTGGGCTCATACTCAAATCGGGTTGGATAAATTTGGCGTCGACTGGGAATGGTCGTAGGCAACGGCTCTGTCCATCTCTGGGGGTGGGGATGGAACAAATAAAGAGATGGGGGTCGACCTGAGGGTGATAGGAATGGGTCAGGACCACAATACGTTGGCAAGAGAGATGATGATCTTAATTGTAATTATCTTTAGTGAGAATATCACTCAAAAAATTATTTACCAATTTTGCATTCCTCCAAATATTGGTGTTTCACATAATCAAGATAGGATCCTATCGATCTTATTTTGCATAGTAAAGTATTTTACTTTATAGGATTAGGGTTTACAAATTTACAAAACTTACCTCTGCACTATTCAAATCTACAAAAAGAAATAAAAATAAAAATACACCAATAGATTTATTTAAATTCAAATTAAATGCCCTAGCTAAAATCCATCTATCAATCATTTTATATGTACTTAGATATATTTATTTTTGAAAATGAAAGAGATTCAAAAATCAAGCAATAAACCACCTAATAAATTTAGAGATCGAAACAACTTGCAGATGGCATACTATCGTGATGACAAATAAGTAGGCAAAAGAAAAACAAAACATCAACAAAGAAGAGGACACCGAATAAATTAAGGAAAAATTTTTCTACAGACCACATTATTGGACTATATTAGGAAAATGTCCACCATTCCCCACATATTAGGAAAATGTCCACCATTAAAAAAAATTTGCTGAAACCGAATTCTTGACAATCAAGCTACCTCCGCTCCCTCTCTCCTATAGATCTCGGATTGATCTTGTTGTAATCGATCTTTTTTGCTGAAATCGATCGTTTTTGCTGTAATGAACTCCTCATATCCATCGTTTTTTGCTGTAATCACAATTATAGCAGATCATTTTTTGCTGTAATCGATCATTCAGCAATGTTTTGTTACGATTATGCAACTATCCATCGTTTTTGTTACGATTCTTCAGCAACGTTTCCCCAAAATTATGATTTTGATGTTCATTAACTATAGATCTGTTATAATTGTGATTCTATATCGCAATAAAATCGATTTTGATGTTGATTATCGTTTATTGTTGATATGCTGAAATAGCTTCTGAAATTATGTTGATTATCGTTTATGATTGCTTCTGAAATTATGTTTGCTGCTATAATTGTTGATTATATATCGTTTATCATTATTGATGTCATCCTATCACTGTCATGCTAATTGTTGATTTTTAGCAATTATGCTCATACCTTCTTTATGGTGATTGTAAATTATGCTCATAGCTTGCTGAAATAGATTCCAGTTTTTTTATTTCAGTTCTTTTTTGTTGTATCATTAGCATTATCATGTTATAGATTCCAGTTCTTTTTTTATTCCAGTTCATTTTTGCTGAAATAGATTACTGAAATAGCATCAATTGCAAGGGTGAAACAGATTACTGAACACAAATTACTTTGTTGCTGAAATGATTCAATTGCCATAAAATTCTTTATTCCAAGACTTTGTTGCTGAAATAGATTAATGAAATAGATTCAATTTCTTTTTTGCTGAAATAGCTTCAATTGCAGGGGGGGAAAATAGATTCCAGTTCTTTGATTGCTGAAACAGATTACTTGTTGCTGAAATTGATTCAATTGCAGCCATAAAAATGTCCATTAACAAGTTATTTTGATTGCTGAAATACATTCCAAAATTCTTTATTACAAATTAGATTTGAAGTACTTTATTGCTGAAATACTCCAAGACTTTGTTGCTGAAATACACTCATTTTACAGGGGTAAAATGCCATCAAATATTGTAACGGTGGTATATGGGGGACAATGGAGAATTGCTGAAACAGGATTATTGTTCGCTGGAAGCACTACTTCAAAATCTTTTGTACTAGACGATTCAATCACTTTATCAACCATGAGGAGCAAGGTTTGCAGCAGAACCAGTGTTGACGATTCTGTGGTTGAATTGGAATTCAACCATTTGCACCCCTTCAAAACATTGAAAGCACCACTTACGGTAGATTGTGACGCTAATTTGAAAGAATTCTTGTTGTTGAGTAAATTGGATGGAGTAAATTTTGCTGTTGAGTTATGTGTCAGCAAAAAAAACCAATATCATCCCTTTGCCATTAGATATTGTTGCCCATGAATTTCCCATTCAAACAAATGCTGTTGCCATCAACACCCATACTCGTATGCTTGCTGAAACTGAGGACAAAGAGAGCAGGAACACACTTGCCCCTGATCAGTATTCTGATGAGCAGAACATGCATATAAGAGGAGGTTTATCTTGTTCTCATTCAATGATTGCTGCCAACGTCATGGAGGGTGTGCCACAAAATGATATGGATGCTGAAATATTTTTAGATTACTCTAATGCTGAATATTGGAGTGAACGCTATGCCATAATGTAAAGAAAAGGAAACACAATTGATGAAAGTGGTTCTGGCAGCTCTATCATGGACAGTGTTGTCACCCATGTCCCCCGAGAATCAAGGCTAATGTATGTTGGGAAAACTTTCAAATCTAGACAGGAAATAAAGGATGCTCTGTGCATTATGTCAATGACAAATATATTTGGATATGAGATTAAGAAATCAACACCAAAATATTATTGAGCAACATGCATAGATGCCATTTGTGGTTGGAAATTGCATACAAAGAGGGTGTCAGCTACTTGTCATGAGGTGATATTGTATAATGATATACACACATGCACATGGGACACTGTTATTGCAGGAAGCTTGATATGTCAAGTAATTACAAATAATAAAGATGTAATAAATGTAATCCAACTCCTGGCCTAAGCAAATAATTACAAGACTTCCTCCCGTTGTAGTGGAAGGGTAGTCAGGATCGATCAACGAGGAGGCGTGTCAGCGGGATCCTAGTAGCGTTGGAAATCTCACGTCTGTGTCGACCAGAAGCCTCGATTTCGACCTTGGTGCTCGATGTCGACCTCGACTGTCGATGTTCTCTGCAACAGAAGACCTGCAAAGACAAAAACAAGTGGTCGATATCGACTGGTGGGGGTCGATATCGATGTCAGTCCACGAAATCGACTGGCTCAGAAGACTGCCAGTCGATACAGAAGGGTCGATATCGATGTCTGGTGTCGATATCGATGTCCAGTAACTCCGCAGCGATGTTCGTCGTCGACTCAAAAAACTGTCGACGAACTCAGTGGTCGATATCGACGTCTGGGTCGATATCGATGTCTCCCTGCAGTGTGTTAGTTGTTTGTCGGCAAAGAAAGGCCGAAGACTTTAGGATGAAGAGAGAAGCAATGAATAGAAATAAAACAGTGGGTTTCGATGAATATAAAATATGTAAAAACAACTCCTAGGATTAGGGTTTACCATAACGTTAACCGATGCATGCGATGAGATAAATAAGACGGACAATTGCGCTATTTCACCCGAGGGACGAGCTTTCGCCGTACACCAACTCTTAGGATTACTCTTTCAAATAAACCTAATTGTCTCTACCAATTTTATGTTTATAACTCAAGTTGTTAGCATGAATCCCTTTTCTTTCGATTAGGACTAAACATAGAATCGTAGGAGGAGAGATAGACACAACGATATCAACATCAAATACTTACCTCAAGCGCGCATGGCTAACGTCGGGCTCACCCCGACCCTAAGAGCTTTGGGGAACTACTCGCTTCTCATCATGGAACTCATCATTGTTTGAAAGGAAGAAACTTGCATTAAACTAAACTCCGAAGCTTTACAACTTAACGTCAACTTTCGCAAACGTCAAACCCTAAAACTTCTCTCTAACTCTAATTCTATTGTCTTGGTTCTTGTTAATTGATTGTATGAAAGATGATTGAAAGATTCTTCTAACAAATCAGCCCCTAGGGCTTTATTTATAGGCTACTAATCCTCGCTATCCAAGGATTGTAACTCCTATCTAAACTATGAACTCTATCCGAACAAATTAGGATAGGTCTTTTTATTTTGATAAAACTTAAAGGAACTTAAAGGTAAAAGATAACTAAAACTTCAGCTGCCATCTATCTTGAAAGTATGAGATAATCTCGTGCCTCCTTGAAGATATAGTTCCAATCCGCATTCGAAATCGAGTCTATCTTCTGTCGAGATAAGGGGTCGATATCGACACCAGAGGTCGATATCGAGGTCTCTGTTCCTGCTCGACTTGTTCAGCTCTGGTCGATTTCTATGTTGAGGTTTATATGGGGGTCGATATCGACACTGGGGGTCGATATCTACCTCTTCTTAGCTTCACTTGATGTCTATGTTGAGGTCGATATCTATGTTGAAGGTCGATATCTACCCCAGAGGTCGATATCTATGTTGAAGGTCGATATCTACCCCAGAGGTCGATATCTGGGTCTAGGGTCGATATCTACCTCTGCTCAGCTTCACTTGACTTCTTCGTTTTGACTCCGTTTTCGCTCGAATTCCTGCATGGTTAGCTTAAAACTTGTGCAGACCCTATTTCTTGCATTTTAGCCCATTCTTACACAAGTTTATATTCTTTTGAACTTTTTCTTTGGAGATCGAATGAAATAAGAAGTCAAAAGATGCAATAAAAGAAGGTGAAAATATGTACATCAAAACACCCCACACTTAGACTTGCTTGTCCTCAAGCAATAACCAAGCAATAACCAACACCTACAACACATCCTTCAAGTCTTCGCCCTTGTCAAAAGCAACATCATAAGCGGTAGCAAAGCAAAGCAAGTGAATTTAACGTCATAGCACATATTTTGGCGATCCATAGGCATATGCAATTTTGATCCAACCTCACAGGGATAATGTGTTTGCACTCAACTCTCATGTGTTTAGGCTATGAGGATCAACTCTCAACTCAATATACAATCTCATAAACATTGTAATTTATAATAATCCACTTCGCAACCAATTATGAAAATGCAATAAGAATCATCAGGAGGACTTTCGCTCAATGGAAGACTTCATAGAAGACTCCATTCGGCGGGGTTGTAATGGGGCTTGGTATGAAATAAAGGGTATGGAATTATTTGGCTATGTGGTGCTTTTATAATTCGGGAATCAAGACTCCTAAATCTCAACACTTGCAATACCCAAACCATAACTCTTCAATATAATGCTCTAAAGATGCATTCCATCAACCCTTCTTCCAAGTTCTAATATACCTCTCAAAAATATAACATTTGTATGAATAAAAGACTTAAGGATTTTGGCTCATGCACTTTATATATATATTTTTTCGGATTTTTTTTTTCGGAAATAATACTAAAGCTATGTGCATTTATATGGTGAGCCAAAAAATCCTTTTACAAAATATGACAAAATGTAAATATGTACCATCCTAGAATTTCCTTGTTCAAAACTAGACATTATGCTCTTTTCTTTCCACAAGGCATTAGTCCAACCAATCTAAGTCTCAATTCCCAAATGGGGGTCAGGCTCAATTCGGCTAGGGATAATTTTGTGGAGTTTGCAATTCAGGCTCAGGCTAATGTTCTGGCTTCAAGCAGGGATAATGCAGGGTAGGTAAAGAGAGGATAAAAATGGCTTAAAAGATGCCTCCATCATTTAATTCTTGTAAACATAAACATATATATGCATTGGTTTTGAATAACTATCACAACATTTAGAGATGCATAGGAAGAGTAAATTCACTCAAGAAAGCGGAGGGATTTTTGATGTTCTCCCTATAGGTCAAAATTCTCACAAGGACAATTTTTGTTGGATTTGCTTTCTAGCCTAGGATCATATGTGCTCAATTTCATCACTAGTTCACAATCTACATAAAAATTTTAAGGACTTAGGCTAAACCATCCAAATATGCCATAGGGTTTACATGATCAAGTCAGCTATTGAGTTTTCATCATGGGACATCTAAGTAGGGTAAAGAAAAATAAACTTAAAAATAAACATGCATTTTTTTGTATTTTTACATTTTTCTATTTTTTTGGATTTTTGACATTTTATAAAAGTAAGACTAAGAACAAAAATTTAAACATGAATGCAATGCGAAGAAGAAACCAAGTTATGACCATAAGACATGTCTTTCCCCCACCCCATACTTAAAATATACAGTGTCCTCACTGTATTAAAAAGAAGAACAAGGGTAGAGAGAGACTTACAGCGCAACCTGCAGATTCAGGTCGATTTCAGGTTTGGTCGATGCCAGAAGTCGATATCTAGGTCAGTGGTCGATGTCGACTGCATCTGTCGAAGTCGAGGAAGAAGATGAAGACAAGGGCTGCCTGATTGGGGTCGATATCGAGTATTAGGGTCGATATCGACCTCTCTTTTTCGCTCCTGAGTCCTCGATGTCGACTCTAGGAGATGGCTTGACCCTGGGGGGGGGGTCGATTTCGACTGGCCTGGTCGATTTCGACTGCCTCTGCAGAAGCTTCTTTTCTTCTTCGTCGTTCCTTTTTCTTGATAACCTGAAATCTTTGTTAGAAATATAGATAAAGCACGAATTATCTCAGTTTTAAAAGTTTCAAACAGCCAAAAATTAAATCCTAAAAACCATCCATGCGAAATTTAAATGTTTTATGTACATGCTCTAGATTTTTGAGTCGCTAGGCCGACTTCTCCGTCAATTCTTCATGACCCTTTTATGTAAGGACCCTTTGAGCTTGAGCTTTCTCCTGGATCATCAAGGTCCTTTTGGTAGTAGCGAAGTTCGGCGACCAAGGCTTCTTCATCATTAGGTTCTTCTTTGGGCGCTTTTCTTCTCTTTCTTGACCTAACTTTAGCAATATAGGCAAACCATGAAGCTTTGACCCGCTCTTTAGTAGAATTATCAATAATGGGTTTAATTGATTCATCAATAAGGGACGGAGGAGGGTTAGGAGTCATACCCGGGCTTACCTGTTTGGGCCCGAAACAGAAATCTTCGGGCTGAGGGGTGGTCGATATCGACATAGGAGGGTCGATTTCGAGTGCTGTGGTCGATATCGACATGTGGGGGTCGACATCGACCTTTGTGACCCCATACTTAAGCTCCTGGCAGTGATCTGGCATACTCGATTTCGACCAAGGGGGGTCGATTTCGATGCTTTTAGTCGATATCGACTGGTTCCAGTCGATGTCGACCCTGCTTGCTGTTTCCGTCCTCGCCAACAAGAATTTTCTAAGCTTTTCTTTGGCCGGCGAGAGGACTACTTGCTCCAGGTGCTTTGTTTCGCTCATGGTTGGGTTGAAAGAGAATTCTATCACTTCGTTCCCTATAGTAAAGGTTAGTAACCCTCGACGTACATTGATATTGGCATCTGCAGTAGCTAAGAAAGGCCTACCAAGTATAATAGGCACTACAGGATCTTCAGGCATCTCCAATACAATGAAATCAGTAGGTACAAAGAACTTACCTACCTTTACCGGAACGTCATCAACTATACCTGTGGGTCTGACGAATGAGTTGTCAGCCATATAAAGCTTCATGTCCACAGGTTCAAGGGCACCAATGTTCACCTTCTGCCAAATAGAGAGAGGCATGAGACTTACACTTGCCCCTAGGTCACACAGGGCTTTATAGCAATGTTGGCCAAGTCCCACGGTGATTGCGAACTTCCCTGGATCACTCTTCTTCTCAGGGAAGTCCATCTTTGAGCACTCCTCTGCGATCTCTGCCATGGATCTCTTCTTGCTCAGGATGTCTTTGAGAAATCGCACATAGGCGGGCATCTCGCTTAGGGCTTCTGTTAGAGGGATAGTGATGTTGAGTCCTTGAAGAATCTTTATGAAGCGCCTAAACTTACCTTTGGTGGGATCCTCCAATGCTTTGGAAGGGAATGGCAACGTCTTCTTTGGTGGAGGGGTCAAAACGGTGGTCGGAGGGGCCTGCTGAACATCGACGTCGACTGGGCTCTGGTCGATATCGACTAGAATGGTCGATTTCGACCTCTGTTATGGCTCTGATGGCTTTGCAGTGTCATCGACGTCGACCAGGGGGTCGACATGGGGGTCGATTTCGACCTCTGGGTCGACATCGACTGGTCTGTCGACGTCGACTGGGTCTGCTGCTTTCTCCTCTGTTTCCGTCCGTGGCTTTTGTACTTTGGTGCCACTCCTTAATTGTATGGCTGCGACATGGCTCGTCCCGGATTGTCCTTTAGGATTTGTAGTGGGTTGCCCAGGGAGTGTTCCGGACGGCCTAGGGATTTGTGCCGCCAATTGACCCAGTTGGGTCTCTACGTTCTTCTTCCATATATCCATCTCCTCAATCCTTGTGGTAAGGTGATTGAGTTGAGAGTGGATAGCATTGTTGGATTGATCGTTCTTAGCTTGGTTCCGCCTTATCTCGTCCAACACAAGTTGAAGATCATCCTTCTTTTGGTCTCTCTCCGGGTGCCCAGGAGCTCTATAAGGCGGAGGGTCCCTAGGGTTGACCTGGTTCCTTTGTGGTTGATGGAACCTTTGGTCTCCCCAATATTGGTTGTTGGGGCCCCTCATGTAGCGCGCCTCTTGGTGAGTCTCCGCTAGGTGTACTTGTTCGGCATGTGGGCACTCGATGGTGGTGTGCCGCTGCGATCCGCATTCGATGCAATCTTGGTTCGCTGAAAGGAACCTCACTTGCTTTTGGAGCTTTCGAAGTTGATCCCTATGAAATTGCTCCTTTACATCCGGATCGATTACATTGGAGGGTTCATATAAGGGCATAGATGGGGCAGGCCTCGACGATGATGGTGCGTCGGAAACCTCAGGAGTCCCATATGTATTGTCGAACTCCACCAACCTCTCTATGGTCTCCCAAGCCTCTTGTGGAGCGAGTTCAAGGTAGCCATAGGCGGTGTAGGTGTTGATCCTCTCCTTTGTTGCAGCGTCAAAAGCATTATATATGATCTCCTGAATTACATAGGGTGGTTGGCCATGCGTCGGGCATGATCGTAGAAGGTCCTTGAACCTTTCCCAAACAGTCGCCAGAGCCTCACCAGGCTTTTGTTTGAAAGCCGTGATTTTCTGTCGGATCAACGCCGTCTTAGAAGGAGGGAAGAACTTGTTGAGGAACGCGTCCTTGACTTCATTCCAGGTGCGGAGCGATCTTGGGGCTAAACTCTCCAACCACTGCAATGCTTTACCTGTAAGAGACCATCGAAAGGCTTTTAGTTGGACATATTCAAGACTACGTCACTCAGCAATAGTATCACAAAGGTCTAAGAAGGTGGAAATATGTTCCATAGGGCACTCATTAGGTTTTCCTTCATATTGATGCCTTCTTATTTTAGTCAGGAAGTTAGGTTTAATTTCGAAATTAGAGGCAGGGATAAGAATTGCCGATTCAGGCACTGTGAGAGCGGGGTGCATATATTGCTTGGCATTCCTAGGGAGGGCATTGATTTGGGCTTCTATTTGCCTTCGGCCTTCCTCCTCCCTATCCGCACGCTCCTTAAGTGCCGCCTCTCTAGTCGTTAGGTCCTCAACCTGCCTCCTTAGTTGTTCAATAAGTTCTGCTTGGTTCGCGTTTTCCGCCATGATTCTTTGAGCTCGGGCCCTTAGATGGAAATAACGCTCAGGGTCGTCTACTCCTTCAAATTCAGGTGGGCGATCAGCGCGTCGCATACACCTGCAAGACCAAACTAGAAAAAGACGTGAGATAGACTACTAGGGCGCGATTGATTGCCTCCCCGGCAACGGCGCCAATTTGTTATTGCAGGAGGCTTGATATGTCAAGTAATTACAAATAATAAAGATGTAATAAATGTAATCCAACTCCTGGCCTAAGCAAATAATTACAAGACTTCCTCCCGTTGTAGTGGAAGGGTAGTCAGGATCGATCCACGAGGAGGCGTGTCAGCGGGATCCTAGTAGCGTTGGAAATCTCACGTCTGTGTCGACCAGAAGCCTCGATTTCGACCTTGGTGCTCGATGTCGACCTCGGCTGTCGATGTTCTCTGCAACAGAAGACCTGCAAAGACAAAAACAAGTGGTCGATATTGACTGGTGGGGGTCGATATCGATGTCAGTCCACGAAATCGACTGGCTCAAAAGACTGCCAGTCGATACAGAAGGGTCGATATCGATGTCTGGTGTCGATATCGATGTCCAGTAACTCCGCAGCGATGTTCGTCGTCGACTCAAAAAACTGTCGACGAACTCAGTGGTCGATATCGACGTCTGGGTCGATATCGATGTCTCCCTGCAGTGTGTTAGTTGTTTGTCGGCAAAGAAAGGCCGAAGACTTTAGGATGAAGAGAGAAGCAATGAATAGAAATAAAACAGTGGGTTTCGATGAATATAAAATATGTAAAAACAACTCCTAGGATTAGGGTTTACCATAACGTTAACCGATGCATGCGATGAGATAAATAAGACGGACAATTGCGCTATTTCACCCGAGGGACGAGCTTTCGCCGTACACCAACTCTTAGGATTACTCTTTCAAATAAACCTAATTGTCTCTACCAATTTTATGTTTATAACTCAAGTTGTTAGCATGAATCCCTTTTCTTTCGATTAGGACTAAACATAGAATCGTAGGAGGAGAGATAGACACAACGATATCAACATCAAATACTTACCTCAAGCGCGCATGGCTAACGTCGGGCTCACCCCGACCCTAAGAGCTTTGGGGAACTACTCGCTTCTCATCATGGAACTCATCATTGTTTGAAAGGAAGAAACTTGCATTAAACTAAACTCCGAAGCTTTACAACTTAACGTCAACTTTCGCAAACGTCAAACCCTAAAACTTCTCTCTAACTCTAATTCTATTGTCTTGGTTCTTGTTAATTGATTGTATGAAAGATGATTGAAAGATTCTTCTAACAAATCAGCCCCTAGGGCTTTATTTATAGGCTACTAATCCTCGCTATCCAAGGATTGTAACTCCTATCTAAACTATGAACTCTATCCGAACAAATTAGGATAGGTCTTTTTATTTTGATAAAACTTAAAGGAACTTAAAGGTAAAAGATAACTAAAACTTCAGCTGCCATCTATCTTGAAAGTATGAGATAATCTCGTGCCTCCTTGAAGATATAGTTCCAATCCGCATTCGAAATCGAGTCTATCTTCTGTCGAGATAAGGGGTCGATATCGACACCAGAGGTCGATATCGAGGTCTCTGTTCCTGCTCGACTTGTTCAGCTCTGGTCGATTTCTATGTTGAGGTCGATATGGGGGTCGATATCGACACTGGGGGTCGATATCTACCTCTTCTTAGCTTCACTTGATGTCTATGTTGAGGTCGATATCTATGTTGAAGGTCGATATCTACCCCAGAGGTCGATATCTATGTTGAAGGTCGATATCTACCCCAGAGGTCGATATCTGGGTCTAGGGTCGATATCTACCTATGCTCAGCTTCACTTGGCTTCTTCGTTTTGACTCCGTTTTCGCTCGAATTCCTGCATGGTTAGCTCAAAACTTGTGCAGACCCTATTTCTTGCATTTTAGCCCATTCTTACACAAGTTTATATTCTTTTGAACTTTTTCTTTGGAGATCGAATGAAATAAGAAGTCAAAAGATGCAATAAAAGAAGGTGAAAATATGTACATCAGACACAAGAACAAGACATTGCAGAGAAGCCCCCTCCCATCTCATTGCAGGCTTAATACAATCAAGGTGCCTACTGTTTCAGCAACTATTTTTCTTTTAATTTCCAGCAACAAATTTCAGCATATTATTGAGCACCCAATTTCAGCATATTATTATGAACCTATCATTTTTATATAAGCAATCAATTACTTATTGCTGAAATTTTGACAGTGGATACAACCCCAAAAAAATAATTGATAAGATGAAAAAAGAACGCAAGATCTCAATTACTTATTGGAAAGCATGGAGGGCAGCCCAAATAGTACAAGTGAGAGAAAAAGGGACACCGGAATCATATTTCGCTGCATTACCATCATATTGTCACATGCTTAAGGATAAAAATCCTGGGACATTAGCTCTCATATCAACAGACAACGCTGAAAGGTTTAAATACATGTTCCTGTCATTTGGACAATGCATTCGAGCTTTCCCCATCTTGAAAAAGGTATGTATATGTGCATAATCATTTATAATTCAGCAAAGTTTTATATTTTTGTAGATTTCAACATTTATTATTCAGCAAAAAAGTTCACAGATTTTATCTTTTTCATTGAAGTTTGTTGTTGTTGTAGATGGCACATTCTTAACAGAAAAGTTCAGGGGTACATTGCTTTCAACAGTTACACAAGATGCAAATATGAACTTATACCCGCTGGCTTTTGGGATTGTTGATACAGAGAATAATGCCTCTTGGGGATGGTTTTTTCAGCAGCTCGCCAAAGTTATACCGCCAACAAATGATTTGGTATTTGTTTCTGATAGACATGCCAACATTGCTAAAGCTATCACCCAGATATACCCTAATGCTACACATTGCATATGTATGTGGCATTTGAAGCAAAACATAAAGGCAACTTTCAAGAAAAAACACCTTGCTGAAATGTTCCAAACAGCTGCTGAAACCTACACTGTTAGTGATTTTGCCCACCAATTTGACCATATAAAATAAGAATGCCCAAGTCTGTCAACCTATTTAATATTTGCAAGGCCGGAGAGGTGGGCAAGAGCACACACAAAAGGTGATCGGTATAACATGATGACATCAAGCAACGCTGAAAGCTTAAACTCTGTTTTCAAGGGTAAAAAAAATCTCCACATTGTTACACTGTTAGAATTTATTAGAGATAAGCTGACAGAGTGGTCTGAACAGCGAAGACAGAGCTCAACAGAAAATACAGAGAGGGTGACCCCTACAATAATGAAAATGATTCAAGAATTGCAAAAGGATGTTGGTGCATACACTGTAAAGAACTTGAATGGATCTCCGTTTGAATTTACTAGAGAAGGTACACGTACTGTTGTCGATATTTCAGAAAAGAAATGCACTTGTAGAGTGTTTGACATCCAAAAAATCTCATGCATACATGCTCTATCAGCAATAGTGCATAAAAGGCTTGATGTGTCCCAATTTGTTGCAATTTTCTACACAAATGAAGCTTGGATTTTGGCATATGCTGAAACCATATATCCAGTCCTCCCTGATGATGAAATAAACATTCTTGATTATATAAAATAGATTAAATGTTACCCCCCTCTTGTAAGGAAAACATGTGGTCGCCCCCTTGGAAAAGGAAGATCAGCATAGGGGAGTTTGTGAGAAGGTCAAAACACATTAAGGAATGGCTTCAAAGGGAACATAGGAGTGATACCCCAACTCAACACCCACCATCAACAACCAAAGAATGCTGAAAAGATAGATGCTGAAATGACAGATGCTGAAAAGACAGATGCTGAAATGGAAGTTTCAGCAGTTATCACCTGTTTTCAACAGTCAAATACTTTTATTGTTATGCTTTGTATTTTTTTTGTTATCAGTTATACTTTGTGTTACTACTATATATCAGATTATCTTTACTTTTTATGCTTACAAGTTATCCTTTGTGTTTGTCTCCAACGTTTATTTAGTAAATCCTGTCTGTTTCAGCATGAATGTTTTGCTGAAACAACACTTGCTGAATGTCAGTTCAAAAATAAACTATGCCACCTTCATATTGTATATTATTGTCATCTTTTAAACAAAAGCTGAAACATAACTTGTTGAACACAAATTGCTTACCCCCACAGATAATAAATACCGAAAAAAATACATATTTACATTACTTCAAAGGTGCTGCACCAGTAAATAGATTCAATGTCTTGAATGTCAGTTTGAATGTCTTGAAAATACCATTGAAATGCCTAAAATATGCTGGCAGTAAAGCATATACAAAAGGGCCTAATGTCTAGAATATTTGCTGAAAATGAGGAAATACATCCCTAAAAAAAGGGCCAAAATATCTAACATATATAACAGTAAATGTCTTCAAATTCTTTGAAATGCCTAAATTTGAAAGTTGCAATTATCTAGAATTTGAAGCTCCATCTCTCTTGAATCAAGTCTGAAACCATGAGCTCTCGGTAGCGGAAGATTTTTTCATTAGTAAACTTCTTGACATCTCCTCCAAACACCAACGCTTCGATGGTTTTCAGTACAAAGACTCCACAAGATGCACTGCAAAAAATGCAACAAACACACAATTACATCAAACACACCCCCACACACATGCATATAAATGACTTTGAAACCATTAGAAAGTAGAATTTCATACCCAGTTGTATCATGCACTAGATCAGGAACCTTGTTGATGTGGAATGTAGAGGGTTTAAAGTTTGGTATTACCCCAGATTTATCCAAATGTTTTGGCAACCATTCAGCCATTGAGCGCAGATAATCAACAAGCTTTTCAACAAAAATAATATAATGATTGAAATCATAAACGTTTATAACCATTTCAACAAGCAATATCTCCACTGCAACCCAATGCTCGTTGTCTATGTTAAATGGTGTGTAAACCTTTTTTGCTGACTCCCAACTCTTTGGATATTCACTAGGGTATAAGCCAAGGAAATAGCTTGCAGTGAATTGTTCAATAGGGCTTGATTCTTCATATGATGACGAACAATCTGGAAGATACTTTTGATGAAAAATAGGATCCATCACAATCATGCCTTCAAACGTGTTAGGATCCTCACTGATTCTCTTCCTCATGTGAACCAACCCTGCTTCAAGGTGTTAAACACAGTAAAAGAGTGTAAGCTATTTACTTAAAACAGATCATAATAACAGAAACAAATACATAGTTACTTCAAAGATGCTGCACACAGTATATAGTTTCAGCATGCTTACATCGATATCAAGCCATCCATCCTTCTTGGCAAGGTTTTTGAAAAATGACTTCTCTTTTCTTGCAGACATTGCAACTACTGAAAAATCCCTACAAAAAATTATTAAAAGAATAAAAATTCATGAGTTAGCAAAAAATACATATTACTGAATGCACTCAAAAATTTATGACAAGTAAGATGCATGTACCTTGAGCCTTTAATACAAGCATATATGAAGTCATGATCCTCCTTACTAAGCAATGACTTTTTTGGAATATACTTCGGTATCCTAACCTTCTCAGCAACATATGGTCTCAGAAGAAAAGTACTTGCTTTTGGAAGACGCTTTGAACGCCTAAACTCTTCAATTTCTTGTATGCATGTAGGATTTTTACTGACATTTATTGTTTTTGCAGGAAGTGTGGTCTTTAAAACATTATTATCCCCTTTTGTTTCAGCACCTTTCATCCCAACATCTGTCATTTCAGCACCTTTCCCTCCAGTCCCCTTCATTTAAGCATCTGCCATACCAGCATGTGTAATTTCAGCACCTTTTGCTCCCATTTTAGCATCTGTCATACCAGCATCTGTCATTTCAGCACATTTTGCTCCACCTCCCATTTCAGCATCTTTCATTCTAGCATCTGTCATTTCACCATCTGTCTTTGCAGCAACTTCCATTTCAGCATCTGTCTTCCTAGCATCTTTTTGCTGGGCACCTTGAAGCCCCACCCCAGAAATTTCAACCTCAGCACCAGTTGTTTCTTCTAAACCCTGCTCCCCACCCTTCAAATCCACATCAGAGTCATGCCCTAGGTCGACAGAAAATAGTTGCCATGAACATGTATCCAATGACTTCTGCCCTTCAACTAATGGAATAGGGATACCCTCATCTGCAGATGCTGAAACATCTGAATAAATCTGTTTCCCCAACTTCTCATTAACATTCACTGGGATCTCTTTCCCAATATCAACCAACACATCATTCACAGCCTTTGTAGACACTGGGTCACTAGGTATAACATTTGATGACTGAGTCCTAGCAAGCATTGACTCGTGCATCGTAAACCTATTTTCTAATGAATGTATCTTCTCTACAAGACCAGCAACAATAGAGCCCAATTTTATGTTTGCTGCCATAAATTCCTCAAGCTTGTCCAACCTCACAGCAAATCTTCAACTCTTTTAGGCAACTCTTCAAGCTTATCTAGCCTCTTTTGTATTTCCTTCACCCAGCTAGGAGGCTCACCTTTTATGTTGCAATCATCTGCCCCCCCCCCCACCCAACATATCCTTTTCAGCTCGTTCTTTTTTGTGATCATCTTTGACAACACCCCTCACAACTTCCTCAGTGCCTCCCATGTTTAACTGCTCATTTGTTTCAGCATTTATCACATCCTCCCCGGTTCCTACATCCTCAAAGTCCTCAGCTCCTTTAGCCACAACTTCTGCTACACTATCAACCTCAACATTAGCATCATTCTTCCCAAAATCCTTTGCAGGTACAACTTCAATGGGCGGCCTCGCACCAACTTCAGCAACTCCATGAGAAGATGGAGGGCGTGCAATTTTAGTCGGCATAAACAAATCACTAGAATCTTCAGAAACAGACTTACCTCTCTTCCGAAATACAAATCTAGGTTTCGCAACTGCATCCTCAGTTGACAAAGCCACAGATTTCTTTACAGCTGAAATTTTCTTACCCTTGCTCTTCTTTTTTTTTAGCAGAACCAATTTCCCAGGACCGTTTAGCAATAACATTAGATTTTTGCGTTGGAACTAAACCAGCGGACCGACCCCTCCTGATTGTAGTTGGTTTGCTTTCAGAAATTTTCTGCTTCTTCACTAAACACAGCGCTTTACCCTCAGATTTTCGCTTCTTGTTGCTACCTGCAGCATCATCATCTTCATTCCCTCCATGTTCTTCCCCACTTTGAGTTTCAACAGAAGGTACATCCTGGGTAAGTGATAACACATCACCTTCCCTAAGGCAACTGAACTTCATCCCGTATGCATATTTCCTCAATCTCCGACAATCATAGAGGGTATGGCTCTCAACACTACTAGAATTCTGTTATTTAACATCGGTGGATTAACATCAGTCAGAAAAACGCGTAGTGTTAAATAAGTTTTTAACATCGATTTTTAAAATTGTGATGTCGAAAATAAAAGAGACACCACGAAATTTTTTTGTCAGATGTTAAAATATTTTTTTAAAAAAATTGTGAAGCGCGAATTGAAATGTTGAATTAATGTAAAACCCCGCTCAAGTAATTCGACCCACCGTAAAGAACAAAACCCTATTCTACTCCATTTCAGAACAAGGGTTCCCACATCCCCGTCTACTCTCCTCTCTCGCTGGAGCGAAAGGACCATCTCCATCTCCAAATCTGCTCCACCTCTGTATCTTCTCCCCCACAAATTTGCAGATCTGAATCCCTCTTCAGCCTCTCTCTTTCTCTTCGGAAAAAAAGAAGATGAAAATAAGACCCGCGCTCAGCTCACTTCTCTCGCTCGTTCATATTCGTTGATTGACATGTAATCTCTCTTGGCTCTGCTTAGGTTTGATTCGTTGATGTTCCTTGTACAAAT
Organism: Persicaria maculosa; assembly: GCA_963922045.1. Lineage (NCBI taxonomy): Eukaryota > Viridiplantae > Streptophyta > Magnoliopsida > Caryophyllales > Polygonaceae > Persicaria > Persicaria maculosa. Next base: position 22,125,198 of record OY998264.1, on the reverse strand, counting down.
TTCTATCTCTTTCCCCTTCTATTTGGTTCATATTTCGTTGTGTAGTATGTTTCAGTGTTTTGTCTCTGACCTAGCTCCCTCTCTCTCTTTAGGTGCCGGATCTACTGGCAGATGCGTTGGAGACAGGTTAGTCCTCTTATCTGATCAATTTCTTGTTTTTTCTGGTGTTGTGTGTAGTTAATTTCTTCATTCGGGATTGGTTGTGTGGAAAAAATGTGAAAAATTGACCTAGTGTATGTTCCCAATTAAGAGCTGCAGTTGAAGAGTTGAGATTCAGTCTGTGATGCTAACCATCTCGAATTCTCTCATTCGGGATCAGGCTTGTTTTTTTCTTTATACTTGAACCATTTGTTATAAATTTTATGTGATTTATTGTTATATGGGATTAGTTTTTGTGACTGTCTTGGATATGAGATGTCTCCTTCGCATGTAATTTTTTTCAGCTCCCCTTGCTTTCTGGAACTTGGAGCATTAACAATGGTGGAGATAACTATCCCAAAGAGGTTCGTGTCTTACATCCACTATACATTAAGCAGGAATTCATTTCCCTTCTATTTGAAGTGGTTCATGTCTTAGCTTGATTAGATCATAGAGAACTGATGCTTGATGATAATCACCACAATCACTGCCTTTTGTCATTGTTGTCTTCTCACTGGTTCATTCGTTATTTGACTGGGTATCTGTTTATATATTTGGATACCCCTTTGTGTTTTTTAAGGTTGAAATTTTCAAGATTCAAGTAGTTTCACTCTCCTCTATTCCCACCTAATTTCTCATTTATTACATTTCATGCATATATTTTACGTAGTAGTATTCTACCAAGCACTTTGATAGAAAATAGCTGGATTGTCATTGAAGGACATTTAATTTATCTTTTAGTTTAGCTATTGTTTTTCCTTTATTTGCTTCCCTAGTATTTTATCCACACAATCTTTTATCTTGCATTGTATGTGAGTCTCTGTCCTTATCTGCATACACATGCAGTGCAAGAGAGGCATTTGGAAGTAAACAATTAAATCATTCAAGTCTGTCCTTATCTGCACACACATGCAGCCTATTTGACGCACATACTTCTGCACACACATGCAACCTAATCGGTTTGTTCTCTTCGGCCTATTTGACTATCATCTATGTTAAAAATACAAATGTTTTTTGTGGATATAATTTCAGGTGGAAGAGCTGAAAAGCAAGATGAATATTTCCGGAATGCCATGGCCTGGTGATGAAGGGAATCATAGGTGGGAGCAATCATGAGCGGCTATAAAAAAGGCGTGTCTTTGTTCTTCCCCAAGCAAAACGAATTCCTTATATATAACCTTGGCGTTTTCTCACAACTTGCTTGTTTGTGCAATTGAAGTGTAAATCCTTTACCCATGATTTTCGTATAACAGGTGGAGACAAGGCTAAACTTCAAATGTATATTTCATTTCATCCACATATATAGGTGTAAATCCTTTACCCATGTCCTTTCTATGACTGAAGTGTTTTTTATGATTATTAACAAACAATTGAAGTGTAGTTTCAACTATTTAAAAGGCTTAACTCATTCTTTTTTCTCCAAACTTGTTTGACATGGATTTGAGAAGTAGCTCATCCAAACAAACACTTTATTTGTGAAGGTAAGTATATATTGCTATGAAAGAAAGAAAGAAAAGTTAGTATAAGGCCGTAATTGAACAGATTAGGTTAGAGATGCTTGGCCGATGTAAGTATTATTGGAAATTTAAATTGCATTTATCAATTTTGCTATCTTTCTTGTCAGATTGAAAAGTTATAGTTCCATTTCTTGATACAAGTTTCATGTGTACCTTGTGCTAATTCAAGAAATTGATATACAGGTGATCTTTGGGTCTGTTTTATTGTGCATGCTGTCAAATTTTTTTTCGGCACTAAAATTCAGCATTATGGGGTTGTTTCTCAGTGTTAGGGTGTTGTAGCCAAAGGGTGTTGGGGCCGAATATGTTGATGCAAATGTAGATGATGTTGTTGAATTTTTAGCCTTTAAATTGCAATGTTAAGGGTTGTTTGTTTGAAGTTGTTGGATGTTGTTTGTGAGATAATCTACTATTTTAAGAGCTGTTCAGCTGCTGCATTTCTGTTGCTTTGTAGAACGCCTGCTGGCTGGTTGTGGGAGCTGCTTGAAATAGCTTGAAAATTAATTTTAAGGTTGTGGGAGTTGTTGGCTGGTGGTGGGAGTTGTTTGTGTGGTAATATGCTCACTTAAGAGTTTTATACATTCTCTTTCTAAGATGATCTTTTCTAAAAGTGAAATAGGATCTGGCCTTTGTTTATTTTTCGTTTTTGTGATTGCATTATGTCAAATACAGGAAGAATTATGAGTGTGATGCACGGGTAAAACTATTGGACAAGCTTATGCATTCAATGGCAGAGTATAGGGATGAACAACTTGGGGTTTCTCAGGTTTGCACGTAGGATTTTATTTTGCTTCTATAGTTCTTCATGTATACATATACACACTGTGAGGCTTTCTGATTTTCTAGGCAGTTGAGCCTAGCTATTGAACATAATTAAATTTAAATTCCTTATGTGCACTATGTAGCCATTTTTTAAACCGAGTTTCTGTTATGTTGTTGAATAATTGAACAAATTCCCATATAGATAGTTTTGTCATTGAGTCTTGAATGATAAAAATCTTTTCATTTGCAGGTCTATTGACTGTAAGCACTTTAATTTCAGAAGTGGTTCATGCCCATTTGGCACAAGTTGTTTTTACAAGGTAGAGATGAGTTTCTCCATATTTATGTTTTCTTGGTCTGTGATAATAGTCATTTCCCTTTGATGAATATTTTGGCACAACATAAATGGTCATAATAATAGTCATTTCCATTTGGCACAACATAAATATGTTTTTCTCCATACTTATGTTGTTCTATTCTCTTATTTTTTTACCATAAGAAAGCAGATCAATATTTTTCATATGTTCAAGATTCCTTTTGCTTGCTTTGCTACTCCCTTTCTTATCTTAATGGTTGCGTTTATTATGCATAGCTTCACTGCTTCTGTTTTGCTCTGTAGCTTTGCCTAATGGTTGCTATTATGTAAGAACATTCTATCTAATTTAAAGCCTATTAGCTCAAATGGTAGAGCATTGCGTTTAAACACAAAGATGCGGGTTCAAATCCCGCATAGGCTACGATAATTAAAAAACCGCAAATATGTCATTTCACATCGGGTAATAGCCGATGTCTTTAAAAAAAATCGATGTCTATGTGGGGGATGTAAAAAGTCAAAACTTTTTAACATCGGGTAATAGCCGATGTCTGTGTATGTTATAACATCGGTTATATTTTATAATCGATGTTATAGGATAACAAAGACATTGGATTTAAAAATATAAACGATGTTATAACATACAAAAACATCGGGTTCTGGCCGATGTGAATAACTTTTGACTTTTTACATCCCCCATATAGACATCGATTTTTTTTTTTGAAAGACATCGGTTATTACCCGATGTTAAATAACAAATTTCTAGTAGTGCAAGTTGTGAAAATGAGGGTTCAACTATATGATCAAGAATAGGGTGAGGAACTTCTTCTTTAAAATCCATCCCTGGACGCCTTGCAAACTCCCCAAAATTTGGGAATATGGGCGCCTAATAAAAAAACACAAAGCATAAAAAAAGCTGGAATTATAAAACTGCACCTAATAAAAAAAGAAGATTAAAGTAAAATAGATTTAACACAAAAATATTACCAAATCACCGTTAAAAAGCTCTTTTGCATCCTCATAATTATGTCGTATTGAACACTCCCAATGAAGAGAATAAGCATCATTTGCTCGCATTTTGAAATTGCAATCAAATTTATCAAAGAGCACAGGAAATGCTTCCAATATCCAAGCCTACAAATATAACCACACAAGGATTTATCATCATTCAAACCCCCACAAGAATTGCTGGACACAAACATGCTGAAAGTTTGCTGAAACAGAAAATGCTGAAAGACTTCACCAGCAAAGAATACGACTCTCTCCCCCATGGATAGAATTCACATTTCGCAGGATTGCAAACAATGCCAGCATGTTCTTTGTTCACACTTTTTGACCGCCTAAACATTAACATGTTCACAATAATCAACAACTTTGCCATCTCCAGCTTCTTTGAAGATGATATGCCCCCATCAACTCATCATATGTACACTTTGACTGTTTGGTCCCTAGAAAGTAAGACCAAGTGAAATCCCCAGATGATTTCACTGTATTATTTATAACAGGAAGCCCTGTAATTGCATGGAACTCAACAAGCGTGAAATGAGCAACAAGGCCATCCACCTTAAACCACAATTCATGAGCCTTGTCACTTTCAATCATGTGAAGCATCATTTGATGGATGAGCTGAAAATTAAGTTTCATCTTACTCCCTTGAACAAAAACCCATCCAAAGCAACTCCTCCTCAAAACCTCAAGATCAACATCAAACAAATATTTCTCGATAACTTCACATACATCTGGGAAACAGTACACATTCGACTTTGCACAAAATCTAACCTTCACATGAATGCAATATTTCAGCTTCTGTTACAAAAACACATTCATAGCACCCTCATTTCAGCATGCATAAAGCTAAAACAACAGACAGACCAATTAAGTATGAAAAAACATTTACTCACATCAAATTGGAACTTATATTCTTCAAGACCCCTTCCAGATGCAAGAGTATCTAAAAAAAACAACAAAGATACACAACACCTGTTTCAGCATGAATGAAACGTAAAAATACTGAAATAGGTATTTTGAAGATTATGCATCAATTGAGACAAAACAAGACCCATTTTCGGATGCATGCTTAGATTCGTTAGAAAATACAAGAAAAAAAAGGAAAAACGGTAAACAAAAACCCTAAAACACAAAAAACACACCTTCACTTGAAGACCCACTTGAAGTAGTTCCATCAACCGAACGGGCCTCCATTTCTTCGTTAACAGAAGATGCTTTGTTCCCTGCCAAAATCAGACACATTCCGGTGTCAATCACAAAAATAAAAGAGAAACACCCCCCGAACCCACAAAAATTGGAAGAACACACAAAACACACCGTCGTTTGAAGGATCGCTTGATACTTTGGCCTCCATTAGATGAATATCAACAACCTCGCTCTGTTTGGACGACTTGTTCTCTGCCATTCAACCTAAAACCGAAGACAAATTTTGGAGAAAAATGAAGAAACTGCTTGAACGTTGCAGAGAGAGATGGCAAAGCGTAGAGAAGAAGAATGAAAATGTCTGTACAAAACACACACACACAACACACACACACATATACGAGGGCAATTTTGTCCAGAAAATTTTAAGTGGACAAACACCCAATTTGTCACATTTGGTGGACACTTCCCCAATAAGGCCCAATAAAAGGGTCAGTCCCGCAAATTTTTTCATAAATTAACTAGGGCAAAAGGAATCAATAACATCTTTAAATTGAAATTATTTATTAATAAATTAAGGTTTACTAGACATTAAATTATCATCTTATATTGTGTAACTACTTCCCTATATATCTATCTATCATCTATCTATACTATTATAAAAGTCGAAACATCATGTGCTACGTGACTTCATCGAAATGCACTAGTAGAAAAAAGGTTTTATACCCCGGGCGTTTTTGTACATGTACCCGGATCTGACAAACCTATGGTCCGGGCTTTAGGTATGGTATGATAAAATATAGGTTTCACTTTATACCCTGGATATATTTTTTTAAATCCGGGGTATAAAATCTGGCCAATTTGTAAGAAAGTGATAGGAAAAAAAAACGCCCGGGGTATAAAGTACTAATATCCGGGGTATAAAGTACTAATATCCTGGGTATAAAGTCTGTCCAATCCGGGTTGTAAATTTTTATATCCTGGGTATAAAACTAAAATAATCCGGGGTATATACCTTTATCCAATTTCCTCTAAAAAAACGCCCGGGGTATATTCATCTAATATCTGGGGTATATATAACCTCCAATCCGGGTTATAATTTTTATTTATTCGGGGTATAAAATTGAAATGATCCGGGGTATATGCCTCTCATGTGTGAATGGAGTGTGTTCATGTCAAGAGTATAGCCCAGATATTTAAATTAAAATTCGGGGTATAATATCATTTGGTCATAATTTTAATGGTATATATACCAGATAAATATGATCCGGGGTATATGATTATTTTTTATAATTTTTTTAATATCTATTCGTATATTACCATATTCAACTTGTTATTTAACCTGTAATTCCCATCTATTCAGATCTCCATCATATAGGCAACCACTAAATTCACAATTGAACAACACATGCATTAAACAAAGTCCCAACTATCTCTACATTTTCAAGCTAAGACAATGTCATTCAAAATAAGCTAAGGCAATGCCATTCGGAAAAGCTAATTGGCAATGCATGAGTACATGTTCAACAAAAAAAAATAGAATGGTGTCTTACTACCAACTAAGCTTCAAAATACATACCCTTCGAATACGCCAAAAAAAAAAGACAAGTCAATAGGTCTTGCAACGTTTCAGAATCAAAAGGCAAACGGTCTAACAACTTGCTTCCAAACCAGAGAGCGTAATTAGCCTTGCCTAAAAAATTCAAAACAAAATTGATCAAGATTGATGAAATGGAATTCATTACTATCATTATAACACAAATAGCTTGATGCTAGTGATTAATAACACTTGTGGAATTCATCACATGTACTATTAACTCTACCAAAAAAAACTTACTGGAAGATAAGGGTAAATAGGTGGTTGAGCCATTCTTTTCGAAGTTCATCAATCTCCTCTTGTTTGTAAGTAGTTTTTTTTATCGAACCACTACAAAACAAAACATTTATTATTATTATTATTATCATCGTAATTGAATTTATGAAAAGACACAATGGGAAGAAAATAATGAATGTATACCTTGGGCGGGATAACAATTTTTCCATGGGATATTATATCTCGTATAAATTTCAAAACATAGTATTCACAGTCCACTTCATTCGATTGATGCGAACACTAAAATACATAAACATAGTATCCTCACAACCCTAACAATAAAATATTGCTTTTCAAAATGTAAATAATGTAGATGATGATAAAAAAAAGATTTTAACCTTTGGAAAATTCCAGTAAGTTTGTATTCGAGGCTTTTTCTTACCCAACTTGGCATACTTTAACCTGTAGCTCCTATATATTGCAATTTCAAACACATACATAGAAATCAAATATGAGATTACTACAACCTAACACTCGCAAATTGTTGCAATTATATGAAAAGAACTTTTTCAACAAAAAATACTTACAATGCGACTAATTCATTGGCATCATGTTCTTTATCTCTGGGTAATGGATCAATCCAATAAGCACGATCCAAATGAGGATTCATTACTATTAAGACCTAATGATACCTATATATATGTTTTGTGTGAGAATAGATGAATATTATAAGTAACTATAAAAAGTAAAATTGATATTTAAAGAAGTTATTACCTAAAATGATAAGGGGCTAAAAATAACTTGTTTTCTATGTTGTCTTCCATGGCATCAGAAATATAAGCAGCCCTTTCGTGTAGGGTCCCATTAAGAGGTGAAATTTGAGTTGGGCATAAGAATTTGAACTTCTCTTTATCATCATCTGAACAAGTGTGAAATAGATATCTACAAGTATGTATTTGTGTCAAATTATCCTCAGATATATATAAAATTTGGGTAGGGCACACATTAAAGTAATTTATATTGACTAAATTCATCAATAACTGATTTCAAGATGAATATAAATTTGGGTAGGACAAACATTAAAGTGTCTGCTAGAGCTTTGTATTCGGACTCCGTGGACGAACGAGCAATTGTCTTCTGTTTGCGGGAGCTCCAGAAGATCAGAGTTTTGCCAAGGAAGAAGATGTACCCTGTGGTGGATGTGTAATCATCCTTGTTACTTGCCCAGTCAGCGTCGGAAAACCCATGTAAACTGGAAGGACCATGCTTGTGAATGGAGATGCCGTGATCCAGAGTGCCGTTGAGGTAGTGGAGAACCCTTTTCAAAGTAGTCCAGTGAGTAGTGGAGGGGGATTGCATGAACTGTGAAAGTTTATTCACCGAGAAACCGACGTCTGGCCTTGCGAGGGATAGGTATTGCAAGTTTCCCACAATCATTCGGTAGTCGGTGGCAGACTCCAGAGGAGTCCCGGAGGACCGCTTTCTAGTAGTGTTAACATCCATTGGCGTAGAGACTGGCTTGCTATCAAGCATGTTTGTTTTGGTCAAGAGGTCCTGGACATATTTGCGTTGGCTGAGAAAGAGGTCGTGAGTGGTCTCTTGTACTTCCACCCCAAGAAAATAGGAAAGCTCACCCAAGTCTTTGAGAGAGAAGCGTGAGGAGAGAGCTGAGATGAAGGACTCCAAAGACTGTGGATGATTCTCTATGAGGATTATGTCGTCAATATACACTAGGAGGTAGATGACCGCGAAGTTCCGTCGAAGGATGAACAAGGAAGCATCAGCGACAGAGTTGACAAAGCCTGAATGAAGGAGAAATTGGCGAAGTTTCGTGTACTACGCCCTAATAGCCTGCTTTAGACCATATATGGCCTTATTTAGTTTGCAAACCCAGTGTGGATGATCCTTTTCGGCAAACCCCGGGGTTTGTTCCATGTAAACATCCTCCATAAGGGTTCCCTGGAGGAACGCATTGTTAACATCGACCTGACGGAGTGGCCAACCGGACTGAGTCGCAAGGGAGAGGATGGTTCGTACCGTGACTGGTTTCACCACCGGACTAAAGGTCTCTGTGAAGTCACAACCCGGTCTCTGGTGAAAACTCTTGGCCACCAAGCGGGCTTTGTATCGATCCAGGAGCCATCAGGGTTAAGTTTAACCCAAAAGAACCACTTGCAACCCATGATATTTTGAGAGGCAGATCGCGGAACAAGGGTCCATGTATCTTTGGTACAAAGTGCCTCGTACTCCTTGGTCATAGCATCTCGCCACTGTGGGTTCTTTAGGGCTTGGGTGATGTTGGGAGGTTCTTTGTGGGTGGGGAGTTGGGCATTGAGATTGAGACGAGATATAGGTTTGGTGATATTGTCAATGACCTTGTGATGACCTGGCGGGGAGGTGGGGTGATGGGAGAGGCGAGAGGAATGGACGCCGGTTATGGAGGCGGTATTTGTGTAGAGGGGGAGGCATGGTCGTCTGTAGTTGGAGGATTGGGTTAGGCCATAGGGCTAGTGGGGCAGGGAGGGTGATTTGCTAAGGGAGTGGGGGAAGTGACGTGGGGTTGGATGGGCCCAATTTTGTAGGGGGGTTGGAATTGGTAAAGGGAGGTCAACAGAGAGGGGAGGTGGTGTAGTGGGCAACGGGAGAGATGTAGGGTGTGGGTTTCGAAATGGGTAGTGATTTTCGACAAAGGTGACATGCCTGGATACATACACCCTGGAGATTTGGGGATCGAGGCGATGATAGGCACTTTAGGTGAGGGAATAGTCTACAAAAACACAAGCAATGGACTTCGGTTCCATTTTGTTGTTAGTATATGGTCCCAACCAAGGAAAACAAAGACAATCAAAACATTTTAACTTTTGATAATTAGGTGATGTTCTAAATAATGTTAAAAACGGGGATTTGTTTTGGATCGTGGGAGTGGGCATCCTATTTATTAAATACACTGCAGTTTTGAAGGCAAAATGCCAATATTTGTGTGGTGTATTTGAATGACTCTTGAGAGAGAGGCCGATTTCAACGATATGCCTATGACGGCGTTTCGTGTAACCATTGTGTTGTGGCGTATGGGGAGGAGATGTGAGATGTGAGATGAGAGATTTCATTGCTAGAGAAGAAGGATTTGAGAGCTATGAATTCACCACCATTGTCAGAGTAAAATGTTTTAATTTTCGTGTTGAACATGTTTTCAACTAAAGCTTTGAAGGAGATGAATAATTGTTTTGTATCAGATTTTTGTTCGAGAGGATAGAGCCACACATACTTGGTAAAATGGTCAACGAAAATGACATAATACTTAAACCCATCAAAAGAAGTAATGGGGCATGTCCATACATTCGAAAACAAAATATCCAATGTCCATACATTCGAAAACAAAATATCCAATGGGGAATGGGAAATAATTGTAGATCGATGAAAAGGAACTTGTGAGCTTTATTTGTAGAGCAAGAATGGCAAAAATCCATATCACGTTTGAAAGAACCAAGCGGTAAGTGTGAAGATAACAAACGAAGAACGGAGGATGATGGATGACCCATACGGTGATGCCAAGCCAATCCGTTGGAGAGGCGAAGCGTGAATGTGGACGGAGATGTCGAAGTAGGCCACGAGTAAACTTCATCCAAAAGGGGTCCTCTAAGTAGGACACGACCCGAGGATAGATCCTTCACAATGAAACAAGTGGGTAAGAAAGTAATTGAGACATTATTTTGGATAGTGAATTTGGAAACGGACAAAATGTTTTGAGCAATATCGGGAACATGTAACACATTATCAACTTTAAAATGTTTAGATAAGTAGTCTAAGTATGTATTTCCTGTGTGAGAGATGGAGATACCATTACTATTACCAACATGGAGTTCCTTGGTGCCATCGTAATGATAATGAAGAGCGAGATTGGCGAGGTCGTTTGTTACATGGTGAGAGGCTCCGCTGTCCACCAGCCATGATTGAGTGGATGGTTGGATGGAGGCAATGTTGGCCTGGGGAATGGAAGGGCGGAAGGTAGCTGGAGGGCGAAGAGTCGGGGCTACTTGATGAAAGAGAGGGCAGTAAGCGAGGACATGGCCTAGTTCACGGCACCACTGGCAGCGACCTTGAAACAGTTTTGAAGGAGCGTGAGGCTGCACTTGTGACTGACGGGCAGAATTCCAAGATGGAGATGACGACTGGATCGGAGCCTGGGAAGAGGAGGAGGTAGAACCATTGCCCTTGGTTTTGGAAGGGCGATATTGCACTCCCATGGCCGACACGGGGGTTGAATCGGGGGTGCGGTTGGTTGGGTATTTGAGGGATGTCTCATGAGTCCAGAATTTCTCATGAAGATCGACGAAGGGAATGGTGGTGTCTCAGGCTCTTATGCCGTCGATGACCGACTGGTAGGAGGAATCAAGCCCTTTAAGAACAACATTGATGATATCTTTGGGATCTTGGGGTTTGCCAAGAGAGGCAAGGAGATCGACGATACCGGATACCTGATTCATGTAGTCGGAGATAGCCTGCATGCCCAGAGTCAAGGAGTGGAGTCGTTCTTTGAGAAGGCCGATGTGAGCTCTGGACGGCTTGGCGTATGTCTCCTCGAGGATTTGCCAAACCTAGCGAGAAGTAGAAGCTCGGGTGACCAAGTTTGCAACAGTGGGGGCAAGGGTGCCTATAAGACCTCCTTTGATGAGTTGATCCTGGCAGAGCCAGGTATCATAAGATGGATTTGGATTGGATACTTTATCAATTTTGAGGGTTTTGGGTGGCTTGACGACGAAACCATCAACAAAGGAATAAAGTCCGTAGCCCATAAGGATTGATTGAATTTGATTTTTCCAAGTGACATAAGTTGTTGGAGTTAATTCGAGAACATTGGTGAAGTTGACAAGCTGGAATGACTTGGAGGGTTCACCCGAATTTGGAAGAGTATTCGGCTGAGCTGCCATGGAGAGACTGGAGAAGTAGGGATGGTGTTTGGAGGGATTAAAGGGCGACTGATACCATGTAGATTAGCAAAGAAGTTGATTCTCTGATTGTATTTTGATTAAGAGAGTAACAGATATATATACACCTACATCTCAATTGATCAGAGCAGTCCCTATAGACGTGCATAGAGGGAGGAGAGAATCTCTCTAACCTATTTGACTAATTCAACAAATATAAAATGCTCCTAATTAGTAGGGAATGGTTATTCCTTAACATCAGGGTTAGATCGCATTTCCACGGTGTCTACCAATATGGTCAATCCACCACTGTTTGCATGAAACCTATAAACTACAAGCTAGCAGAACAAATGAATCGACCGGTCAAAAGGAAGACGTATATAGAGAGCTCTGGGATCACTAGCGAACCCCTTATATTATGGACTCCAACATAGGCATCGCCGCATCGGGAGTCAATCGCATTTTCACGATATCTACCAATATGGTCAATCAACCACTTTTCGCATGAAACCTACACTACAACAAGAAAGACAAAATACACTAACCCGCAAGCCCAAACTCTAGTCATACCATTGTCCGTTCAAACCCCAAAAATCATCTCAAACCCAAGACGATAAGAAGATCGTAAATAGGTTACCAATAGAGAAGGATAAGATGAGATTGAAAAAAAAACTAACAATAAGAAAACGGGAAAAGTGGGAGAGTAGTTGGAAAACGAACCATAAATCGAGTCGATGGCCGACGGATGGTTGGGATAGAGGCGAACTGAGTCGAAGGACGATGGAGAGCTAAGGTGGGGCGGCGGAAGGCCCCTGCGGGTAGCGGTGGAGGTTATGTATTGACGGTTGCAAGAGGTGGCTGCTAGCCACATGGTGAGCGGCGGTGGCATAGGGTTTTTCCGCCCGCCTTGGTAGCTTTTTGCTCAGCGTCTCTCAACTCAAGTACAATAATTTCCAGTGGTTTTAAATTTAAGGAAAATTCCGTCTGGTGCCCCTATGGTTTATGCTATTCCGGTTGGTGACCCAAAGTTTTTCTTTTTCTGTTTGGTGCCCCTGAACTTTTGAAAAAGTTCGCCCCGTACCCTAAACTTAGTTGCTAGCTTCAGCCCGTTAAATATGGTGATTTTAAGTAGTTGACTTACAAATTAACCTCTTTTAAATTAAACTAAACCCAATTTAACTCTATTATGCCTATTTAAATTTTTATTTATACAAAATGATACTTAAAATGTGGATTAATAACTTTAATTTAATCCCAAATTTTTTAAAAATAGAACCTTTGGATTTGTTTTAAATCTACAATTTTTTTAGTAACACAAGTTGCAACCTAAAATTGTAGATTTATCATTTATATACATAAATTTTAAGACAAAACCAGAAATTGTAGATTTAAATTGTAGATTTATAGAAACATCATAAACTGCTAAGTACCAACATATTAACCCAATTTTCATCCTTCTAATTAATTCTAACCTTCTAGCTTTGCAACAAAAGAAGACAAAAAGGATCAGTTTACATAGAATTATAACGTCTAGCCTTCTAGCTAGCTAGTGCAACAAAAAGAACATATAAAACTAAGTGTTAAAATTACAAGTTCAATCCTCCTAATCTTGTTGACTTCCATCAACCCATGGTGCCGATCCCATTACATCATCTTCAATGGGACATTGTTGTGAACTTCAACTTGCACCTTCTTTTTACACCTTTTAGTCTGCCTTTGTTCAACCCGAACACTTTGTTCTTTAAGCTCTTTTGCGGTTGGGCCACCTTTGCAAGTCTTAGCATTATGTACAAAGGTCTTATAACACATATAATAGAAGTCAAGTGGTTAGAATTTATGTTATGGAAAAAAATTAGGAACTATAAATGTTAACATACCTTGCATTTTCCACAACGCACTGTGTTAGACCTTTTTCCCTTTTGCTTTTCACCCTCTTCTCTTCTTCTATTCCTTGATGGCCTTCCTACTCCCCTTTTCATAACGGGAGGTTCTATGTTTGGAAAATTGAATTTCGGCCACTGTTCTTCATCGGGTACCGAGTGAAAATCAATCGAGTAAGCCATCCTATAAGCTTGTACAGAAAACCAGCTTGATACATATGCTTTCACAGGGGCTTCTGTCCTCATATGACGAATAGCCCTAATTGCATGTTTGCAAGGGATCCCACTAATCTGCCATACTCTACAAGCACAAGTCCGATCAATGAGGTTAACGGGTAAGTAAGAACCGTTGTCTAGAACCTCACACTCGGTACTTGATGCTTTAAGAACCTGTCAAATTAAATCAAACGAGCATACAAATTGTGCAATGTTCAGAAGACAAAATTCAGCAACAAGTATCAGCAATAAAATCAGCCCATAAAGTTCATTAAAGTGCAAAAATGCAGCCTGTAAAAATTGTGCAATAGACAACATTAAGAAACAAAGTGAGGCCACAAAATTCAGTAACAAACTCAGCCCATAAAGTTCAGTAAACTGCAAAAATGCAGCCCACAAGATCTGTAAAAATTGTGCAATAAGACACAATTCAGCAACAAATTGAGGCCACAAAATTCAGTAACAAAATTCAAAAACAAAGTCAAACCCACAAAATTCATTACCTTCAATATGTTAAGCATAACAAATAAAAAATCAGGCCACAAAAACAAAATTGTGCACTATTTTGCTTCGATACCTGTAAATTGCGTGATTCTTTTAAGCGAGTTTCCAATTTTCTGGCGATTTTTGGAGTTATCCCAATGCTTGGCCACTCTTTTGATGCATCTTGCCTCCCGACATATCTAACCATGTGCGTTCGTCGAATACCTACAATTGAAAATGGCAAATGTATTTATCATATTATGAGGATATGGATTTAAAGACTCTAAAAATATAGTAAATAATGAATAAGTCATTACCTTCAAGAAGACTTAACACCGGACTACATCTATCTAATCCTAAAGTAGAATTGAAAGACTCTGCCACGTTGCTCGTGTTTTCATCTGAATCAAGTGTCGGGTCAAACTTGTGCCTTGCCCATCGCTCTATATCTCCTGAATCGTGTAACCACTTGACTGCAGCCCACCCAGCTCTCTTATGTAGTTTATCTATTGCCTTCTCGTAAGCAAAGGCAGAATATGAATCACAACATCCCCAAAACAGATTATGCATCATTATTCCAGGATATAACTTCTTGAAATTGGCACACAAGTGTCTACAACAATATCGCCTAGAAACAGTTGGCCAAATATCATCTAAGGTTGGTTCAATGCCCTACATACAAAAAAAAATATAACATTGGGGCATCATACAGAAAGATACTTACCAAACCTAATAAATAGAGTAAAAAACAGAGATACCTTTTGTCTATCGGATATAATAGTCAAATTGTCTCTCACATCGTCCTTCAAAGCTTCTTTTAAGTGTTAGATGAACGAAGACCATGTATCTTTGCTTTTTTCATACACACCATAAGCCAACGGGAAAATCTCATTGTTCCCATCCACGGCTGTAGCAGCAATCAAGACTCCACCAAATTTCCCTTTTAAGTGACATCCATCTACAACAATAAGGCCTCTGCACCCTCTAAAACCCTCGATCATTGGCCGTAAAGAGATAAATATGTTCTTGAAATGAATAGGCTTCTCTGGATGTTCTTCGGCAACCTTCCAAGCAATGTGGGCCTTAGAACCGGGATTGGTACTTTTAAGAACCTCACAATACGCAGGCAACTTTGCATAAGAAGTGTCATGACTTCCTTCAAGAGTAGCTAATGCCAAGCTCCTTGTATCATAAGTTGCTGTTTTTTTCAACTCAATGCCATATCTCTTCAATAAGAGCTCGTTCAACGCTTTCCCTTTGATAGATGGATTTGCTTTGACGTCATCCAGTAGCTTCTCTGCAGCCCACCTTGTAGACGCCATCGGATTATGCGACGCTAACCTGGTGCAAGTGTGATTGCCTGCCAATGATTTAATAGCCCAAGTGTATCCGTCTGACAATCTAGATGCATGAATTCTCCAATTACAAGTTGCAGAAGAACAAGCAGCAGTAAACCTTCTCAAATCAGATTTCAATGTGATGATGCAAAACCCTTCCTGGATACAATAATTCCTCAAGACATGTGACAAGTGCTCCTTATCGAAGAAAAGCATCCATTGTCGAAGAATGATATTGCCAAATTATTTATCAACATACACCTCCCCATTCGCATACAATCTATCGAAATATGCATCTTTATCTTCCTTCCATTCTTTGGATTTATCAGGATCATATCCATCATCAATACAAGGCAACAAAGTTTCATCTTCATCAACTAAGTCATCCATAACGTTTTCATCATCATCGCTTGAACTCTTTGATGGATAATATATGTCATCTTCACTATCCACATCATCAACCTCTTCCATTAATTCACTCTTGTAAACCTTCCCTCTTGTTCTACTAAGGCTACCACTACCGGAATTCGGTTGACTACTAGATGAATCATTTTTTCCTTTTAGAACATAGACTCCTTTTCTTTTTGCAAAAGTGGCGGGAATCCTTTTTTCTTGCAAACTAATAGACACACTCCTAGATTGCAAAGGGGGGGTTGCTGTCCCATGGTCGCAAAGGGGTTGAGGTTGCTCCCTCGTAGGTTGTGGTTGTGCTTGTACTTGTGGAGTTGTGTTTGGTTCAAATGGCACTATTTGAGATGGTAATGGAGCTGGTCTAGGATGTGTTTCATCCATGTATCCTATGTATGGGATAGTATGGTGGGAGGATGGAAGATTTGTATCACCCGAAGATATCCTAGAATCAATCAAGCCTTTTGCCAACAACAAATTTTCACACGGGGTCTCCGCAGAACCAATAGGAATATTAATTACCTTCTTTTCAGGGAGTAAACGGAACAACTCCATGAGTTGATTATCCCTCTCCAACTTATGACTTTTCGAGTCATGCATATACCACAAACTCGGATGTTTTGGAAGACACAACTCCTTCTTTGCAGCCCCTTGTAGCAACTCAATATAAACATCGAGCATATTGCATTTGTCGATATCATCCACTTCAACATCCAAGTACTCCACACATTTGTAACGCACTCTCAAAATTTTTTATCTCCCATTCTGCATAACGTAAATTACAATTTCAGAAATGCACACATGGTCGAGCATTTCAAGCAACAAATGTGACAATTTCAGAAATTCACACATGATTGAGCATTTCAGAAATTTCAAGCATTTCAAGCAACAAAGGGTGAAGCGAAGTTATTGAACCGTACCCTAAAAATAATATGACAAAATTCAACCTAAACCAACCTTATATGAGAATAGAGAACAAATTTCACCCACAATCACACAAAAAAAATCTCGAATTAAACCCTGGGTCAAAATAGAGAACGAATTTACCACCAAAGCCAATTGCCGAATTGAACCCTAGTCAGATTAGAGAACAATTTTCACAATAAATACCACCAAAATTCCCCCTATTCGAACTCGATCAACTGAGATTTAGGTAGAAACTTTCATAAATTTGACCCTAAAATCACCCAAATTCAGGTTCGACAATAAAATCGATATTCAAACCTGTAGGATTGAGATTGAAGCCGGTAGAGTCTCCCAATCTGTTCTATATCACCTGCCGAGGCTCCCACACACCGATCGATTTTCCGACGTTGCTTGTCACCACCGGCCGCCTCCCACTGTGCAGTCTTCTTCCCACACCACCGGTCGCTTTTCCAGATGAAGGAAGAAAGCCTTCGTGCTTTTGTTTCTTTTTTTTTATTACTTCGTGCTTTTGTTTCTTTTCTTGTGCATATTGCCTTTTTTATTCAATTTTTTTTATCTTGGTGGGGGCTGATTTAATTTTCAAATAAATTTTTTTCTTTTCCAAGAAATAACTGGCAGAGTTATATTCAAACTGGCTATTGGTTACGGAGCGAACTTTTTTAAAAGTTCAGGGGCACCAAACGAAAAACGGAAAATTTTGGGTCATCAATCGGAATAGTATAAACCATAGGGGCATCAGACGAAATTTCCCTAAATTTAAATGAATGCGCATTTTGTGACAACGTATTTTTTTTATTTTTTTTTTGTACACATTGAATTCCGTCCATTTCAAATGTAAGGGGGGTTTCCACTTTCCGTTCCATTTCCACTTGGAGTCTTGATCTATTAGACTATTTTACAATAGAGACGACGTCGTTCCGTCCCTTTTTAATGAGATCGATCAAAAATCCCCAATCTCCCGTTTAATCACAGCTTTTGCTTTACCTGTAAGCGCGGAAACTGCTTTTAGAAGAACGAGCCACCGCCGCGAGGTGTCTACTCTCCCCTCTCCACTTTCGGACGCCTCGAACTCCGTCGCCGGATAAACCTCAGCTCCGGCAGGTCTCCGTCGAATCCTTCGGCGGCATCAGTCCAGAGGAGCAATGGATATAGGAGGCGGTCAGATCACCTGCTCGAAAGAGCAGCAGAAGATCTACCAACAGTGGTTTTCCGTCGCCGACTCTGGTGCTGTGTTTTTGCTTCCCTTGTCAATTTCTCTTAATTTTTTTTACTTGCTGTTGCGTAATTCATCCGATCTTGTTGTAGATGGCGACGGCCGTGTCACCGGTAACGATGCTACGAAATTCTTCGCTATGTCGAATTTGTCCCGTGCTGAACTCAAACAGGTTAGTGCTGTTTCTTAGGGTTTTCTTATCGTAATGAATGTTCTGTGAATTTGGCCGAGTTGGGAGGAGTACGTCTGTTGTTAGTCGGGGCTGAAGTGGTAGAATCCCTAATTTTCGCCGCGACCTCAATATTAGTTAGGAGATGGGAGATTTACAAATTTGCAACTGCATTTGGATCTCTTTCCCTTCTCGGAGATTGTGGATTTTCGAATTTGTTTGGATTGATTTCCCCTTTTTTAGTTTCCCATTTCTTTGCACTCTCAATTTCTCAATGTGGCTATGGTTTGTGCAATTGCGCATTATGGTAATTCACCTGATTTCTGTCTCTTTAACTTTTGTATCATATTGTCATGTTGAGTGTCCAGGGAGAAAAAAGTGAATTTCTACCAGGTTTTACTTGCTTTTGACATTGCCAATGTACACTTGTGAGATGTGACATTCTGAGGTCCTCGTGCTTGGGTACAATTGGATGTATATAATCTAAGTTAGGGTTTAGGGTTTGTATCCTATGTTAATTCACTTGATTTCTGTTTATTGAACCTTTGTAGCATGCTGGGTGTCTGGGGAGAAAAAAGTGTATTTCAACCATGTTTTACTTGCTGTTGACATTGCTTAGGCGCACTTGTGACCTTGTGAGTTGTGACATCGAGTAGGTACACTTAGCTTAGGTACAATTTAAAGTATATTATTTAAGTTAGCTATTATTCTGAACCTGATGGGCTAGTTTATTGAAGTGATTTTGAATCAGTTTGGCAACAAGCAAAATAACTGATTGTATTTGTTTTTTTTTTATTAACTCAATATGTTAGACGATTCTTCATAGTTGTTTAGTAAAACTAGTATTCAATAGTTGAATGGACTATTTTATACCAGCATTGGACTTGTGTTAATTTTCTCTTTGTTTACTCGGACTCTGTATCCTTTGATCTAAGAGATAATTCTCTGTATAGGTCTGGGCATTAGCAGATTCAAAGCGACAGGGATACTTGGGTTTCAGGGAGTTCATTTCTGCGATGCAGGTTTCATTCATCTAAATTCTTGTGTTTTTAATGGATTTTTAAGAAATTGAATGTGGTTATGATAGTGGTAATCCCGCTCTTTTGCTCTAATGACAGCTGGTTGCATTGGCTCAATCTGGACGTGAATTGACCCCTGACCTTCTGAGCAATGAAGGCAAGTGTTCATTCGGGTAGCTTAATGCATATTTGGAGCCATATGTATCTTGCTTTGAGACTCCTTGAACTTTTGGTCACTCTATTACTTGAAATTTAAATTAACATGTTGGAGTGATTCCAAGGTTGTGAACTTGCGATCCTTAAGAATAGTTTGTTTATGCTAAACCTTTTTGGCTGAATTTTTATTATTTATATAGAAATGAAGATCATCTAAATTAAATCTGTGATGAGTGCAAAGCTATGATTTTTTAGTGCAGGGAAGTAGTGGTAATTGGTCGTCTGTTGTTATCCTGGAAATTAGAGTAAATAATTAACCTGGCGAAGACTCTAAGAGCTAGTTTCTAGTCTATCTACACTGCATAAACGCGGCTCCTGTTGTGTCTCTTCCATTGTGGATTGCTTGTAATAATTGATAATGCTGTAGTTATTTCTCATCATGTGAGATGGTTACCTTTTGAATTTATTACAGCCAACCTGGAGGAGATCAAAATCCCAGTGATGGAAGGACTTGATGCTTTATTTGCAGTAAGTAACATACTTTTGGGTGTTTATAAATTTCGAAGAAGTCAAAATCTTATGTACATATTTTCTTTTTGGCAGAAGAAGAAAGTTGTGATAAATTATGATCCTGAAGTAAATGGTTAGCAATACTTTAATCCAGCTTTTTTAAGGGAATTTCTCTGGCCAACTGGTTATTGAATTACTTTCCTTGATGGAATAGGGTCTCCACAAGCACAATCGGCAATAGCATCCGGTTGGTTTACCTCAAAATCTAAAAAGGTAATTTACTTTTTTCTAAATTGAAATTCGAAGTTCTTTCTGTTTGCGTTTTTCTCTTCAAGTTCCCCTTCAGCCTTTAGCTTCTGTTCTTCGTTCTTCGATACGGTTCACCACTTCTTTGGCAGCAGAATGGATGGAAAACAATCAATTCTTATCCTACAGAAAAAACATGCTTTCTATTAATGCTTTCCTGTATTTTGCACATCTAACAAATTGTTTAATCCCAAAAAATATTACTTGGTTTTGTTGTTTAACTAGATAAATCTATCTTCCTCTCAATGTTACCCCTTGCAGATTACATCCCTTTTTATTTCGGATAATAACTACTTTCCTCATTCTGATTTTCTTCAAGCCTCAGGTGCCTCTTAGTGCTGTGACGTCCATAATCGATGGCCTGAAGAGATTATATATTGAAAAGCTCAAGCCATTAGAAACAACATACCTCTTTAATGATTTTGTGTCCCCTACTTTGGTAAGAAATTACTCCCTTCCAAAATTGACTGAATCTTGCCTTTTATATTCATAGCAGTAGCAAACACGTTATATCTGAAGTTCCTTAAAGGTGGCATGCAAATAATAGTCGTACATATTTTGTTTTACAGACAAATAGTGATTTTGATGCTAGACCCATGGTAATGCTGTTGGGACAATATTCAACCGGAAAGACTACATTTATAAAGCATTTGCTGAAATGTGAATATCCAGGTCACTTTTTGGTTCTGGTCATCTTTTTCTTCTTTAATATGGCAGCACAATCATGATTACATCTATGCCTGATGGCTCATCCTTCCGATATTTTTTTTTTCCTGCAACAGGAGCTCATATTGGTCCAGAACCTACAACTGATCGTTTTGTAGTTGTAATGGTATGTATAGCTTCATATTTGTTTTCTAACTTTAAACTTCAGCTGTCGTTTGGCGGTATTTTGCAAAGCATTCTCCTAACAGAGAACCCCTTTGTCAAATATCTGCAGTACTTGAATAGTTGATCATTTGACGGTTTTAAGTTTCCTTTTAGGTTGTAACTTGTTTTTGTTGACTACTTTATGTACAAATTTTTATTGAGTGGCCTAAAAGAGGGGTGACCATAATAATGTGATAAGATATGTGTAATCATTACAAAATTTAATTGATCTGATATTTTTCTTGAAACTTTTGCTCAAGCCTAAAATGACACTTATTGTTGATTGGAGGGAGTAACATATTTTATTCTTTCACCACTGATGTCAGTCAGGACCTGATGAGAGAACTGTTCCGGGGAATACTATTGCTGTCCAAGCGGACATGCCATTCGGCGGTCTCTCAAATTTTGGGGGAGCTTTCCTGTCAAAGTTTCAGTGCTCACAAATGCCCCATCCAGTGAGTTTTCATCTTCTTTGGATTGAACATTTTTAGCCATAGACATTGCTTCTGAAACTAAATTTCATGAATGCATACAGCTGTTGGAGCATATTACCTTTGTTGACACTCCTGGTGTGCTGTCTGGAGAAAAGCAAAGAACTATGCGTAGCTATGATTTTACCGGAGTTATATCTTGGTTTGCAGCCAAATGTGACCTCATTCTTCTCTTGTTTGATCCTCACAAGCTTGATATAAGTGACGAATTTAAGCGTGTAATTTCATCTCTGCGTGGTCATGATGACAAGATCCGTGTTGTCCTGAACAAAGCAGATCAAGTTGATACCCAACAAGTAAGAGTTCGATCTACTTGGACCTTTCTTTTGTGACTAAGGGTCCGTTTGGTAATGCATGTAGCTTTTCGGAGCTTTTGGTTTTAATAAATTATAGTTTTAAATAAGTTAAATATAAGATTTTAATTTAATTAGCTTTTGAAATTGGATTTTCAACGGCTACTAACCGCAAGCTTTTCAGAATTCTATTCATCTTCTCCTATCTGATCAGCTAGTTTGTATCAGCTACTCTATCAGCTGGGTTACCAAACACCTTACTAGGTTATGAAAACTCCAATTTAACATATATTTAACACACTTAATCCATCAGCTTCAGCTACCCTATCAGCTTCAGCTGCCC
This sequence comes from Persicaria maculosa, assembly GCA_963922045.1. Classification (NCBI taxonomy): domain Eukaryota; kingdom Viridiplantae; phylum Streptophyta; class Magnoliopsida; order Caryophyllales; family Polygonaceae; genus Persicaria; species Persicaria maculosa. The sequence continues at coordinate 22,102,958 of OY998264.1, read as the reverse complement.
CATCAGCTCCGTGTTACCAAACTGACCCTAATACAATAGAAACTGAATTATTTACATGGTGGTGTATCTTTCAGCTTATGAGAGTTTATGGAGCTTTAATGTGGTCACTAGGAAAGGTCTTAAACACTCCAGAGGTTGCGCGTGTCTATATTGGGTATGTTGATTGTCTTTTTTTTGTACATGTTTGATGAACTTCTTTACTGCTTATGAACCAATTTGATAATCCTCTTTTCAAGAATACTTAACTAGTTCTTTAGTGGGTTTACCTTCTGCATTCATTGAGAGGAAGAGTGGAAGACTAGTTAAGATTTGACATCACTTTTTCGGCTTTTATCATCCTCAAATAAATAAACTAAAAGCTAGATGGATGTAAGAATTTGAGTTCTCTGTTTCTTGCTTTATAGGATTATTACTGCATTGGCCATAATTTTGCCCACAATGTTGAAAATCTGTTTTCCTTTTCAAAAGAGATGGTCTGTTTTTCTTGTGGCTACTAAGAAAAGAGTAGATGTTTTGTCAGCAGTTTCGCTACCTTACACAACAATCTTTCAATTCAGCATGAGTGGGATACATCAAACGTTACCTATTTGGGTTTCTTTCCTCTTTCAAAATGGTATATTTGTTGTTTATTGAGACTGAGGTTAACTCATTTATTTCTCTACAGTTCATTTAACGATAAGCCCATCAAGGATGAAGTCGTTGGCCCTATGGGCAAGGACCTTTTTGAGAAAGAGCAGAATGATCTCCTTGCTGATTTGAAAGATATTCCAAAGAAGGCTTGTGATAGACGAGTATGATTCCACCCTTCTCTGTTGCATCTGCGTTGCTTATTATTCAAAGTGAACTGAGGCGAATTTTCTCCATTTTATGTATCCTACAGATCAACGAGTTTGTCAAACGTGCGAGAGCAGCTAAGATTCATGCTTATATTATTAGCCATCTTAGGAAGGAGATGCCTGCTATGATGGGAAAGACTAAAACTCAAAAAAGACTAATTGACAATCTGGAGGACGAGTTTGCTAAGGTTCGTCCCTTCTTCCTCTCCTTCAATCTCATTTCTTGTTCATGGTGGTTTCGTTCATGTGCTAGATCAATTTTGAACGTTCACGCTCGTGGCACTTTTTTGACCACAGGTTCAACGAGAATTCCATTTACCGGCAGGGGATTTCCCGTACATAGAGCATTTCAGGGAGGTTTTGAGCGGATACAGTTTCGACAAGTTTGAGAAACTGAAGCCTAAGATGATACAAGCGGTCGACGACATGCTTGGCTATGACATCCCGGATCTCCTCAAGAACTTCGGAAACCCATACGGCTAATACTGTTGAGAGGAATGCAGTGTTTGAAACTGCTTATGACATTATGCACCTATGCGGCTCTCTGTAGATAAGTCGCCATGGAGATGTCATGTTCTATGATCATGTTTCGACATTCTTTGTTTCAATTTAGTTGTGATGTTTCCTGCAACATGAATTTAAAGTTGAAACTCACTTTCTGCATTGTTCATTTTGACAGTTGTTTTATCTTTACATTGCTTGATCAATGAGATTATGCTGAAAAGTGCCATAAACAGGAAACAAATGCAGAAACAAAATAGTACATTTCAAATTAAACGGCGCCGTTTCGACAAAAACCGATACACCAAAACACCGACCCTCTTCCCGTCGGCGGGGGGTTCCCGGTGGATGATGTCGACGGCGAACAACTTCCTGGCCTTGTTAAAGAACGCCGATTCCTTCTTCCACCTCTTGAGATGCGCCATTAGGAACACCAAATCTCGGCCTCCTGCGAGGAAGTACTTGAGAGTGTTCAGCAATGGCTCGTAGAGGTGATCGTGGTACACGATGTCCGATCCCAGGATCAGATCGAAGTCCCTCCCGATCGTCTCCATCTGGTCCTGAACCCCCCAGCCAAGCTCCACCGCTTCGACGCTGCCGCCGCTGGCGCCCACTGCGGCGGCGTTGGCCGCCGCGTTGAACTGGAGGTTGGGGATGGTGCGGCCAAGATCCGTTATGGTGACGTCGGCGCCGAGGACGGCGGCTGCGGCGATGCCGACGAGGCCGGTGCCGGATCCGAGCTCGAGGATACGGAGGCCGCGGCCGGGGGCAGCGGGGAGTGGGAGGTCGGCGAGGAGGGAGACGAGCGTGGAAGCGGCGGGCCAAAGCTGGAAGGAGATGCCGAGGGAGGGGAGCTGGCGGATGGCGAGGGTTGCGTTGATCGAAGGGATGGGGTGGAGGTTGATGAGGTCGTCGGAGATAAGGTCAACGGCGGCGGAGGGCGGATTAGGGTCTTCACTGTCGGGGAGAGTCATGAAGAAGGGGTCAATGTCTTCGTCGTCGGAGGGTTGGTCGGTGGACATAGTACGAGGCTTGGAGCGGCAGCCGCTAGGCGTTCACGACGACATCGCTTTCTAAATTTGAGGGTTTGGTTGCTGCGCCCTTTTTTATAAAGGGATGTGAGATTTTTATTTTCTTTCCCGATTAAGTAATAATTTGGGTAGGGAAAACCTTACCTTTTTTTTTTACCAATAGTATTCTTTCAGATGAGATCCTAAAGATCTAGATTTGCAGGTTATAAAATTCTCTCTATTCCCCAGTTGGGGTACATGAGAGACGCAAAACTCTCTCATGTTGTTCAGCGAAAGTTTAATGTCTGATAGTAGTAATTCAACCTCCTAAGGACATTTTTTTTTATTTTGTAGATAATCAATGGTGATTATCGAATCACCGTCTATATGGAGATAGTTTCAATGTAATTTAGATGCTTTCGCAAGATCTAGTTTTAAGGTCAAAGCTTAAGTCATTAAGGGGGTCTGAGGTCCCAGTTTTTTGACATACTATGTGAATCAACCCGCCTAGCCAATTTCGAATGATTATAAAAAGATTACGTAGTTGATTGTAATCTTAGTTGAGTCAATTCTCAACGAGAGGATGTATATATATACCAAGAATTACACAAAGAGTATCTTTGCATAATAATATATTTTCATAACAATATAATGAAATCTCAACCGTAATATTCTATCTAATACCCCCCGCAAGCTCATGGAGGGGCACGAACATGAAGCTTGGACCGAAGACGTTCAAACTGTTGGTTGCCCAGTGCCTTGGTAAAAATGTCATCCGTTTGATCCTTTGAACTGATGTGACGAACACTGAGCTCATTAGCCTCTACCTTTTCCCGAACGAAGTGGAAATCAACGGGTATGTGCTTAGACTTGCTGGTGAGGACCGAAATTTTTGTGAGGAATGTGGCGTCGAGATTGTCATACAGAACCACGGGGACAGCACATAGCCGTTGTCGAAGGTCATGAAGAAGCTGCTGAATCCAGGCGAATTCGACCACGGTAGCAGCGATGGCTCGATACTCCGCCTCTGTACTAGACCGAGCCACGACCTTTTGTTTTCGGGAATTCTAGCTGATCAGGGAGTTGCCAAAGTAGATCACGAAGCCATACTGAGAGCGGCAGTCCTCCGAGTCAGAAGCCCAACCAGCATCGGTGAAGGCTGTGATTGCAAAGTTTGTGGAAGCTCGGAGGCGAAAGGTGTGATCTAGGGTGCCTTTTAGGTACCGAAGAATCCGCTTAACATCACCCCCAACGAGCCGTGGTGGGGCGGTGCATATATTGGCAGACCCTGTTCACAACATACAAGATCTCTGGCCGAGTGATGACCACATACTAAAGAGCCCCAACAACGCTGCGATAGAGAGTTGGGTCTGACATGAGATCCCCCGAACCGGAGAGGCGAGAATGAGGCTCAGTTGGACTGATAATGGGTTTGTGTCATCCATCTTGGAGCGAGTGAGAAGCTCTCGGATGTACTTCTGTTGGCAGAGGAGCAAGCCGCCCGAATGTCGCTGCACTCCAATGCCTAAAAAATGGTGAAGAGACCCAAGATCCTTGAGAGAAAAGACCCGATCATGTCTGGAAGTGAAGTGTCGAATGGCCTCGGGGGAGTTGCCTGTGATGATAATGTCGTCAACGTACACTAACACATAGATAATGCAGCCCGCAGACATGTAGACAAACAGGGAACAAATCCGACTGACGGGCCCGGAAGCCGAATCGGATGAGGAAAGTCTTTAACTTGTTGAACCATGCCCGATGGGCTTGTTTGAGACTGTATAGAGCCTTATGAAGGCGACACACATGAGACGGTCATTGAGGATTGACGAACCCTGGTGGTTGTTCCATGAAAACCTCTTCATTGAGATCACCATTGAGAAATGCATTGTTTATGTCAAGCTGGCGAATTGGCCAACCTCGAGACACAATAATGGAAAGAACTAACCGAATGGTGGTAGGACGAACAATCGGGCTGAATGTGTCAAAATAGTTCACTCCTTCCTCTTGATTGTAGCCCTTTGCAACAAGATGCACTTTGAAGCGATCGATAGATCCATCTGCCTTCCTCTTCGTCCTGTAGACCCATTGGCATCCGACTACATTACGAGATGTACTCCGGGGAACGAGAGACCACGTACTTGTACAAGTGAGGGCATCAAACTCGGATTTCATGGCGGAGAGCCAGTAGGAGTGTTTTGCGGCTTGGCGGAAGGTCTTGGGGTCATGATCGGGTAATGGATCCAGGGAGAGAGTGTGCTTGGAGGTGATGAGGGCTCGTGGTTTAAGACTTCCTGTACGGGCACGAGTTTTCATAGGGTGAGGAGAGGTGGCAGAGGGCCGTAGGTGAGGGTAAAGTGGGGGAGGGGCGATGGGTTGCTGTGCTGATTTAGAGGAGGATGAGGATGAGGTTGCCAAGGAGGAAGATGATGGTGAGGGGTTGTCGGATGATGAAGAAGGAGCAGGAGATGCTTCAGGATCATTGACAACCAGCTCCAATGGTGGCTCTGGGGACTCTCCTACTTGCTGAACCGTGGGAGGAGAGGGAGACAGACGAGCTGCTGTTGTCAATAGATCAGCAGGGGACGTGGACAAGGACGACATACTGGGAGCGGGAAGATCTGACCGAGAGGACGAGGTAGAGGAGAAAACAGACTCATGAAAGACAACATGGCAGCTGACATACATTCATCCGAAGGAAGGCTCATAGCATAGATATCCTCGGTGACACGAACTGTAACCTAAGAATAAACATGAAGCTGTTTTAAATTCCGATTTATTTGACTGATAAGGGCCAAGAAAGGGGAAACAAAGACAACCGAATGCGCGAAGAATGGAGTAGTCAGGGGACCTTTCGTAGAGACGATAGAAAGGAGAGTAATTCTGCAAGACCAGAGTGAGAGAGCAATTGTGGAGATAGATGGCAGTATGGAAAGCATGTTCCCAAAACTCTGGGGTAATTTTGAATGAGCAAGAAGAGTAAGACATTTTTCTTGTAAGACATTTTTCTTGTAAGAAAGGGGAAACAAAGACAACCGAATGCGGAGACATTTCGATATTCCCCTCCCCAATCAGTTTGAAGGGCCTTAATATGGGTGTCCAATTGGGTTTTAACCATAGCTTGAAAGAGTTTGAAGTAGTGGAAGACCTGAGATTTGTGAAGCATAAAATATATCCATGTGTATCGAGTGCAATCATCCACAAATAGCACAAAATAACGACACCCATTTGTTGATAACTTAGGGGCAGGGCCCCAAACATCGAAAAAGACAAGTTCAAAAGGAGATGTTCTTGACACATGTGAAGATAAAATGGGAAGACGACAGCTCTTTCCCAATGAAATTTGGTGCAATTTGAGGTGACATGGGTAAATGAAATTTGGTGCAAATTTGATGAAACAAGGACGGACTCGGATGACCAAGACGATGATGCTAGGAAGGGGAGAAGTGCGTTCCCCAAATAAAGCGACAGAAGGACAGACGGACGAAGCAACGGGGAGCCGATAGAGCCCATTATCAACGATTCCTTTGAGCATTACCTTTCCCTGCATATCTTTCAACAAACAGTGAGTGGAATGTAATTCAAGGAAAGCATTATCTTTTGTGAGGCGGGTAATGCTGATTAGATTTTTTTTCATTTGGGGAACAATAAGCACATTAGACAACTTGATAGGGTGTGTGGCAAAAGGAAAGGAAGTATGACCAAGATGGGAGATAGGGAGAGTTTTACCATTGCCCAAGGTTAGTTGGTCTCCACCCCTATAACCAGAGTCGATGGACACCTTGTTTGAGGTCACCCGTGATGTGATCTGTGGCTCCTGAATCAAAGTACAAAGATGGGTCAGTGATGGCCGAAGGAGAGACCATATATGCAGTTGATGCAGATTGGTTGGGCTTTTTGAACTTCTCTGGCGGATGACGCGATAGAAAAGCCTGAACATCGAGGTGATTGAAGCAATCCTTTGCTGTGTGACTCGTGCGATCACAGATTTGACATGGAATACGGGGACGGGAGCGAGGTCCCTGAGAGGCGGCGTCACTGCAGTCAGAGGAGGGTCGATCAGACGGCCTGTTCTGAGTGGAACGCCCACTGTTGCGATCAGACGACCTGTTTGAGCTGGAGGTAGATCCTGCCGATCTTGAGTTGCCATAGTTGGCCATCGGTGGGGAGTAGCGGCAGCCAAGAGACAACTCTCGTTCAAGAGCCGCTCTTCCTCTTGAAGGAGAAAACCCAGCAGATCAGGGGGTGTGAGAGGATCAGACCTCATGTTGACAACATCCTGGAAAGCGCCATAGGAGGCGTCCAAGCCCTGAAGGATGCAAACGACCAAATCTTCATCAGAGACCTCCTGCAGACAGTCCGCCAGGAAGTCCGCCAGGGCCTGCTTCTTCTCAAAATATTCGATCATCGAAGTAGCACCCTTCTGAAGAGTTTGGGGTTGTTGTTTGATGTGCATTGCCCGGACTCGTGATTGAGACTGGAACATGCTCTCAAGAGCATCCCAAGCCTGACGAGAGGTGTGGGACTTGGTGAGGTAGCCGACCAACGTAGACGACACTGTTGTCCGCAGCCAGATGAGGATGAATTTGAATTTGTCTTTCCTCTTCCAAGCCTCAAAGTTAGGGTTCAATGTGGTTGTTGCTGGAGCGGTGTTTGTGGCAGCGACAGAAAGGGTTTCTGGTGGGGATGAGGAAGTGGTGATGAAGCCCTTCAGGCCGAAAGTGTTAAGGGCATCGAGGACATTCGATCGACAAACAGAGTAATTTGATCTCTCCAATTTGAAGGAGAACTGGGGAAACTGAAGGCCCACTAATGAATTTGAACCAATGGCGACAGAGAGAAGATTAGCAGAGGAATGGGTGTTTGAGGTGGCGGTGTTGGTTGGGGCGGTGGAGGAGGAATCATTGTCAGCCATGGTTGTGATCCAAAAAAAAAAATTTAGGGTTTCTAAGAACCTGCTCTGGATACCATAAAAGATTACGTAGTTGATTGTAATCTCAGTTGAGTCAATTCTCAACGAGATGATGTATATATATACCATGAAATACACAAAGAGTATCTTTACAGAATAATATATTTTCATAACAATATAATGAAATCTCAATCGTAATATTCTATCTAATAGATTATACACCTGAAGTACTTTGTTTATCTAGGAGGGAAGATCCATCGAAATTGAGTTTGAAGAACCCATATGGGGTTTAGACCAACGGGCGTAAGATTATTTTGTTTTAAAATGATAAAAAAAAAGGTTGTAATATTTGAGTTCTATTAAAAAATAAAAATTGATCATGAAGAAAAAATTGATTCGAAGTACCAGATGGAATGCCAATTGGCTGCAAAACAAAGCGAAAAATCCTCAAATGATAATAACATTCACAAAAAACTCATCCTAAATTGGTAAACTAAAAAAACGAACAAGAGGAAGAAGCACATAAGAATAGACCACTTGATGTACTAACAATAGCTAGATAAAAAGAAGAATATTAAATGGGAAAAACCTAAGAAAAATTATTTCAAATTGAACTTTAATGGCTCCAGACTCGACTTTGGACAAACCTTCATTGGTTATATTATCAGATATCATAATGCACGAACCATATGCCTCAAAGTTGACAAAAGCAACTGCAATTGATGTGGAAGCTATGGCTCTATATAGAGGTATAAAAGAAGTCATCGCTAGAAATATCTAAACTATCAAAATTGAAGGGAATAATCTCTGCATTGTTAATGCACTCATGGGTACTTGGAATTACTCTTGGGAGATTGAAATGTTTATTTCTGACTCCCATCTAGACCTCCTCAAATCTTCCTGACATCAATGTAGCTTTTTATTAATGGCATGAATTATGTTAATACGCAGGTAATTGCTCGATATTTATTTAAAAAAAAAGTAAAAAGTTGGGTTTTTTCCCTCAAAGACATCATATATAATAGAGTGTTTTTTAAACAAAACTTATTTTAAAATCTATTTTTTTTTATCAAAAATACTTTATATAATATAATCCATTAGGTTGAACCACCACTTTCTATTTTCTAACTAAATGTTATAATTTTTTGATGATATTTTATTTTAACATATTTTAATGACCGAAATAATATTATTTACAATGCCATTTCAATATTTTAACGTATTTTAATTTTTTGACCAAAAATAAAATGATTATGGAACAATATTATTACGATGCCTTTTTAAAAATATTAAAAGATGTTTGCTTAGATAAAAAAAATCTATTATATACAACTCCTTAAAAATATTACTCCCTTTGTTTCAAAATAAAAGTCATTTAACTTTTCTACACGCATTTTAAGGAGGTAAAAACTATATAAAATATTATTTTTTAATGAATTTATTTTGACAAATTTATACTTGTGACTACCAAGTATTAATTTATTAAAAAAATTGGTTAAAAATAATATTTTATAGTTTTTTTTACCTCATCAAAAAGCGTGCAAAAAAAGACAAACAACATTTATTTTCGAACGGAGGGAGTAGTTAACAAGGACATTTCAGTTATAGACATAAAATGTCACCGGGAAAAAAGGAAATTAAAATGTTGATACTTCAATTGAATAAATTATACTCCATCCGTTTTGAAATATAAGTCCATTGATTTTTTGCACGTTTTTTAAGGAGTTAAAAACTATATAAAATAATATTTTTTATTAATTTTTTTTACAGTCTTATATATATTACTAATAAGTATATAGTTATGTAAAAAATTTAATAAAAAATTATTATTTTATATAGTTTTTAACTCCTTATAAGCGTGCAAAAAGCCAATGAACTTATATTTCAAAACGGAGGGAGTATTACACAAGGTGTTTTTTTTAGAAAGGCGTTTTGTTAAAAATACAAACTCTATTATATAAGGTGTAGCAAATAATATAACCCAAATTTTTACTTTATGTAAAACAAATACCTAAGAATTATATGTATGATGTATATAATTTAACTAATGCCATTAATACAAAGCTACGTTGATGCCATGACATGGATCAAACGTGTACAAATTCTTAAAGTTTAGGGATTTCAATGAACAAAAATAAAATATAGAGACCAGTTTGAACATTTTGTCAAAATTCATGGACTATAGATGAAAGTTGCCCTTGTAGTTATACTAATAGGCTTAGGCTTATGGACGATTGTTTGGAAGAAAAACTAATTTATGGGCGATTGTGCATTTTCTTATTTTGATTTTTATGGGGAGGTTTCATGAAAAGTCCCCTAATTTAAAGGTGGCTTAGTGTAAATTACCCTCACCATCTTCCATGGATATGAGATTGAGAATCAAGTGTGTGAACGAATCACATTTTCACTAAAGCAAAAGATTGCACTAATCCAACTAAAAATGCAAGACTTGTATACAACACAAACCAAGGGCGATGAACAATTGACAAAACCCGATGGCACAGGTCGTAATGTGGATACGAGGAACACGAGCCTCTCATTCTTCCGTCTACGCGGATCTCGGATGAACTCCAAAGCACACAAAAACTTGAGCAGATAACTAATACTTATTACATCGTTCGTTCACTCTTCGTGCATCCGGTCTTGTAGATGCTAAAAATTATACACTTGCAACCTTGAACCGGAAGGGATTATATGGACAGGATTACGGCGTTGGTAGTGCACCTACCTGTCGTTATGTGCACGTACTTTAATATTTACCGGTGTTGGTTCCATTGACGGACCAGTGAAGATTTTGAGATCAAATGACGTCTTGTCATCATACGGGAATCACGTCAGAATTCTGGTTATCGTCACACGTCAAGATGAGACCTTCCACGTACATAGGTAGGAGGCAGCGCCACCAATGGCAGCCTATCGCGTGGGGGTCTGATGGTGGGATGATCATGAGCACGTTCTCGTGGCGTCTGACCATTCCCATGACGCTGACAGTGCTGCCCTCTTTAACATACCTGACATAGAGCACAGAGGCTAAGTCGGACAAATGCATAATGTCGGAGGTCAAGGCTTAAGTAATCCCGGTGAAGGCACTAGGAAGCTTACCCTTCTTTCAGACGCATTACACGGTCATCACTGGAAAGTTTGCGGTCACCAAGCCATTGCAAGAAGTTTGGAGATAAATCTCGCTTTTCGTTGCTTACATCAACGACTTTTGAAGGCTCGACGAATGGGGCTACCTTCGCTCCATAGCCTGTTTTGACAAGGGCTCTCAACCCGGTGTGGAAATCAGATATGTAGAAATCGGTCACGTATCTCTGTAAAAGGAATGCCAAAAACGAGCTCAAAAACACAAGATAACAAGACAAAAGTTTCTGCTTTGGAAAGCCGATAAGCACACAATGACCATAGGATAAACCCTACATTACTTTGCATGCTTTAAAATGAAACCGACCTCTGAGTGCCTGCATCCCCAAGAGAAGAAACGGTGTCTCGGCTTTGCAGATTTCCCACCCCATCCACGATATTCATACAACTCCGTTGAGACGTAGACACACCTAGGCACCCTCTGAAAGGAAGATTCTAGAGGAATACTTCCACAGGTAACAACCTAAAACAATAAAGATGTTACACATTGTCAAAACTGACCAATCCAAAAACAGGAAAGAAATGAAGCCAATCAAGTTCTTCAAGATATGAATCGCAAACTGTACACGCGATTTCTATCTCAAGGAAACCATTTGGCAGATCACGCTGAAAGATACATTGGAGGCGATATTTTTCCCGTCCCATTTTCCGTGTATTATATTACAAGCCTCTAACTCCAGACAGTCATCTACAAGCCTTGTGACGGAAAAGATCAAACGAAAAATCATTATGGGTTTGTAACATAAACAAGGCTTATCTGCAAGCCTTCCTAATTTAACTCATTCCTACGAAATAACACTCTGGCCCGCAAACCGCCCTTCAAATCCGCACATGTTACTAACAAGCCTCAATCTTTCATAGCCCAACAATCCCAAAACATTTTTTCTTACGAATTGTGCCTATCGAGTACCAACCTTCTGAAACCATCCGATGACAAATAGCAATAAACCCCAATTCCTATATCACCTCTAACCGACACACCAATCGGTCTCTGCAATGCATATGCAAAGGCATTGATGCAGCATTACCACTCATTGCAAGACCTTCTTAGCTAACCATGCCAACCACCATTCCTAAAGGGTTTAACTGCAGAAAACCACCCGCTTAATAGGTCAATTTGCGCAATGCCCCCCTCTATAATCGAAATTACCGAAAACCACCCATCAAACCCCAACCCTTAGCAAATTGGTCCTGCTAGGAGTGCTAGCTCATCTCAAATCTCAATTGCCCCTATGAAAATTGAAAACTAACAATCTGAATTTTAAAATCGAGATTCAAGCAAAACCCTAATTGAGAAGGATAAATTGATCATTACCCCAGTGATCTTCACATACTGACCATCGACAGCACCTCTGAGCTCAGTGTCTGGATACTTCCTCACATAATCCAGAATCGTCCTGCGCCGCCACACGCAGCTCCAGCCGACAACCGCTGCAGCCGGCACCACCACCGCCGCCACCGCGACGAGTATGACCGCCTTCTTCACCGCCACCATCAGGAACGCCCCAACAAGGAAGCCCATTACTACCACCACCACAAACACCCACATTGCCGCCCTCGAAACCCTAAGCCCCAATTTCACCTCCTCCCCCAACGTCGTCACCGACGTCCCGTAAACCACCTTCGTCCCGCCCGAGGCAGCAGCCGTTGGCCCATCGAGTTGGCCCGATCTCCGAATCGCCGCTCTCTCCCCCGACGAGCTCAGCGGGCCGGAGGTGATGAGGCAGGTGGGGTGCAGCGGCAAGGGCCCCGAGGACTTCTTCCCCATGGAGCCGGAGTTGGAGAGCTTGGAGGCCGCCGGGTTCTGCTGACCCGAATTAGGCCCGGATCCAGACCCGGGACGCATGGATCCGGAGTTGTGCTGTGAGGAGGAGGCGCGGGAGACGCGTGGGGTAGTGGCGGTGGCGGCGGTGGAGGGGTCGAAGGAGATGTCGAACATCTTGCCGAGCTCGCCGGACTTCTTGACGTCGCCGCCGGTGTAGGGCACGGCACGGGAAGCCATTGTAGGGGCCCGCTCCTTGGGCTGAGTGTCGGGCCGGCCCGAAACGTAGAGGCCATTGCTAAGCTGGTGAGATTGGGTCCTGCTAGCCATAAAGATGGAAGCTTTTTACTTCGCCGGAGCTGAAATTGAAATTTGTTTTTGCAGATTTGGAGAAGATGAAGATAGGGATTGGGGGAAGGGGGGAGAAATGGGTGCAGAGAGAAAGGGGGGGGGAGTGAGTTGTAGTGAGAGAGAGGGGAGTAGTGGTGATGATGGAGACAGGGGGTGAGAAACAGAGGAGGTGATGTAAAATTACGAAAAAGGGCAGGGGAGAGGACGATAAGGAGTTTTGTGTCCCACCCACCCTTATCGCATACTGTGGAAATAGGCAATTGACATCTCATGTTATGCAATTAATACTTTGTTTTATCGATAGTTTTCAATTAATTTATAAAGAAGGTTAAATGTATTATCAATGTAGTAACAAATTAGAACAAGCGATTTGGAGCACGTTTGATGTGTGGCATACCTTTGAATGTAGTGGTAGGGTGTTAAGGTTCTTAATCGGAATTTTTTTATAAAAAAAATGATGAAATGACCCGTTTTAAACCCTTGATTTTATAGAATCGCTTATCTAAGCTCTTGTTTTTGTTGAACCTTAATTGTAACCTTAAGGGAAAGAGAACTGTCGATTTTCAATTCTGGACTAATAGTTATCGATTTCAAACTGAACCTTGAATTGACTACCTCATGTTGTGAATTGTTATAGTATTTAGGGAGCGTTAATTTGGAAAGAGTTGGAGAATCAAATATTAGGTTAAATAATTTTACTTCAATATCTAGTGTTTGTTTGTGTTTTTGAGTTTGATATAAAATTATTAAACTAACTTAGGGGTTCAAAAAAATTTATAAAATTGTTGGATTTGAAAATTTGTGATCAGGAAAGAAGAGGGTAGAGAGGGATGAAAAGGTGGATGTGGGTAGAAGAAGTAGAAGAGAAACGTTAATACATTTTTTTGGGTGATAATATTTACACCCATAAATTTTACTATATGCACCACACTTACGCCTTTTGAATCACACCTCTGCTCCTCTTGAGTCACACACCTGCCCCTCAAGAGGCGCAAGGTATTTTAATGTAAAATACCCTGCGCCTCTTGAGGAGCAGATGTGTGACTCAAGAGGAGCAGGGTGTATTTTAAAAAAATTATAAAAAGTGAGATATGTGGTGTAAATAGTAAATTTTGTGGTGTAAATAACATTTGCTATTTTTTTTGTACATAACACAATTTTACAATGAATATGTAAAGTCCATTCTTAATATTGACACTATCCCATTATAGATAGAGAAAATGGAGGTAACTAACCCAACATTTCAGGAAGTTTGCAAAAGTAACCCCAAACCCTGAAAATTTGCACAACTAACCCCAGAAGGAAAAAATTGGCATGAAATGCCCGGTAGCCCAACCGGCCTTAGGGGGTAAATGAACCCAAAAAAAAAAAGGAAAAAGGGAGGGGTAATGATGAGGCTTGATAACTGACGGCGCTGGAAGGAAAAAAAATTGGAAAGGGTAATAAATGCCAATCAAATCAAAGGCACACATAACCGGCGACATTGAGAGAGAGAGGGGGCAGTTTGGGCGGTTTACAAGCCGGTTTTGAGAGAGAGAGAGAGAGAGAGAGAGGCTATTTACATGTGACATTGAGAGAGAGAGAGGACGGTCGAAACCTTGAAGAACGCCGGTGAAGTCGAAAGAGAGAGGCCGGAAACTGTGATCATGGGAAGGTACAACCCTCATTTACGTTATGTGTGGTGCAGATGAAGATGCTGGAAGATGTTGTGAATGGGATGCGAGATGCCCGTGGGAAAGGAGGTGGGGTGAAGCAAAACACAACGGATGTTCGGACGGCGTCTCCGGATGATAACGTCACCGTGAATGCTGCGAATGTGGAAGGTCAGCGAGCCAGGAGGACTAGGAAGGCACGGGGAGGGGATGGAGAAGACATGCCTCCCCCTGCGAAGAAACCACGTGGCAAAAAACTTGACTTTAATAAACAGTCCAAACTTTTTATTATTGTGTACTTTACCTGGTTGTTACGAACTTCGTTGGGATTGCATTTTATGAGCGTTGTTGCTCAAAACATTTATGTTTTTATGATCTACGTCGGTCAGTATGTTGTCTATTATGTGACATGTTGATTTTATCATCTGACACGGCATTACAAACTAGTGACAGACATAGTAACCCTTCAATTGTGACTCGGTATTTCCTCTGAGTGACACGGTTAATCAAATATGTGACATGGTAATTCCTTCAAGTGACACATTGTTACTAACAGGTGACATGTGCTTCCCAAAATACTAAAAGTTGCAAAATGTTTTTCATATGAGCGTAACCAAAGTACCAAAGAGTTTATATATGCACCCGAACATATCTAAAGTTTGTCATATGTGCTACCCAAAATGCTATAAGTTTCACATATGTGCCTAAACCAAAGTAGCAAAAGTTTGACTTATGTGCTTACCCCCAAAGTACCAAAAGGTTTACTTATGTGTTTAACACCAAAATACCTACAAATTCATGTCTGCATGGTCCAACCCCTGACCCCAAACTGAAGATGCACATTCAGCTTCTAAGGTAAGCCATTGGACCACAAGTAGAGAAACGCAACTACGATCGACGACGCTTCAAACGGGGAGTTTCTCCGCGGGATGGGTATCGGGATGTCTTTGGTCGACCAGGCCTCCGCTTCACGGGCGGGGGGAGGCACGCCATCCCTGGGGGGATCCTCCATTCTTCTCTTGGAGGGACCGGATATAGCACATCCTCATAACATGCCTTCCATGCTGCGACTTTGTAAAAGTCATTGACGAGAGTGTAGATATTCGTACCTCGATACTTGGCAGCGGCTATGGCATGGGGGCACGGGAACTGGTCGATGTCGAAGTGCTTGCAAGTGCAACTACGGGCACTCAAGTTTACAGTCCAAGACGACGAACCCTTGCGGACGACGAACTCATATGGGCTCAGCGGCTTCACATCTAAGCATATTGACATCGCATAATACGTTTTAAGAGCATCATCAACGTGATCACTCACCAACTTACCTCGTTTGCTGCTCCTTTCCCGTCGCTCATAAAACCACTTTGAGACCGTTTCAATGATGGCATCAATGAGGGCCGTGATAGGTAGATCGCGCAGCTCCTTGAACACAGAGTTCAAACATTCGGTGTTGTTCGTCGTCATTATGTTGTAGCGATTACCCAAGAAGTATGACCGCGCCCAGTTCTGGAAACCAACCTCCTTGACGTATTGGCCGACAGGGGGTGACTGCTTACAGAAATCATCGAATAATTGATGGAACTCCGCCCTCGTGTACGCCTTCGCCATCTTGAAAAACATGCTCTGCGTCCCCGAGACCCCCTTGTACCTGCACCTGGCATTTTGAAATAGATGCCATACACAGAAGCCTTGTTTCGCAAACACGTAGTTGTCCCTTATACCTTGGACAATACTCAAATGGCGATCAGAGACAAACATTAAGTCCGGCGTGTCCTCCACCACATGTAGCATGTTCTTGAAGAAGAAGGACCACGACCCGTGATTCTCACCATCGACAATCGCAAACGCGATTGGGTATACTTTGTGGTCCGGATCTTGGGCTTTCGCAAAGAGAAGGGTTCCCCTGAACTTCCCTTTTAGGAAACTCCCGTCCACTGAAATGACCTGTACATGGACATCAGTAACTGTAAGTTTAGTGACACGGAATTTTGTATTAGATGACAAGTGAGATTATATAGCCGAGATGTGCTTTTACCTTTCTAAGGTAGGGGATCGCCCTGCGCCATACCCCGAAGCTAACAAAGACGTACTTGAATCGTTGGGAGGAGTCCACCTCTACCCTAGTATATGTCCCTGGGTTAGTCTGCTCCACCATTTGCAAGTATGGAATAATATCTCGATAACTATCTTCGTCAGTCCCATATTTAACATCCCTCGCCGCCAATCGTGCCCTTCGGGCCTTCCAGTAGCTACACGTCACTCCCAACTGGGACTTAGTCAGCGACTGCACTTGATTGGGAACTAGGTTCTTTCGAGTCCCAGTGAACCTACGATTGATAGATTTGCTTACTTTGACACGTATAATAAAGTTACGTGACAAATTTAATATAAATATGTGACAAGAAAAAAAGTGTTTCTGGGTAGAGTAACACTTACGTCGATACTAAGTTTCGTCCAATTATATTCGATGTAGCATGTCGGTTATGGTTGTGCTTGAAGTTTATATCGCATGTGTGGTTCTGGATATACTTTCGGATGATCCACAAAGTGGTGCGGTTGTAAGTCATGGACCTACACATCCATGTGCAATTTTTGTCCACACATCCTACCACAAACAACGACTTCGACGACTTCTTCACAATAAACTCAAATCACTTGTCCACCGCTATCCACCGAAGGCGAGTCTGGACTTCAGCCTTTGATGGAAACAATTGTCCCTCCGAAAGTTCTGTCATGTTGCGTTGTGGGTCATGGCTTCGTGGTGTTATGCTCTCCACCATAGCCTCAATGGTCTCCATCGTTTCTGGGGATTCACTTGACCTCGGCACCCAATCTTCAAGTTCCCTCATCACCGCATCGTCAACTTCCTCCTCCACTCGAAGCCACTCGAAATCCTCCCAGTCTTCTTCTAGCTTCACCCCGACACGTTTGTCATCGTCCGAGACACCAACGTCAATTGTGGCGGTTGACCCATCCTCATCCCCGCTGCTAATGGATATCACCTCCAATCCCTGATCTATTTCAGATGTAGAGTTATCCGTGTCACCCAAATCGATCAGTTCCAGACTATCATCCTTGTCACCTGAACATATTTTCTTGTCACCCACTTTTATTCCCTTGTCACTCAATAAAAGATCCTTGTCACTACTGTCCATTGCAGGGACCTCCTTGGTCTTCCCCATGGCCTCTCTCACCTCTCCTTCATCCTTGTCACCCCATAAGATACCAAAGTCACCTGACCAAAAATCTATGTCACTAATATCTATTGCAGTCACCTCCTTCGACTTCCCTATTACCTCTCTCGCCTCTCCCTCACTCACGTCACCCCCACCTACACACATGTCACCTGATAGAATATTCTTGTCACTAATGTCAATCACAGTCACCTCCTTGGTCTTCCCTATGGCCTCTCTCACCTCTCCCTGGCCCTTGTCACTTAAAAAGATACCCATGTCACATGATCTAATATTTTTGTCACTAATGTCAATCATAGTAACCTCCTTGGTCTTCCCTATGGCCTCTCTCACCTCTCCCTCACTCTTGTCACCCAAACAGATACACATGTCACCTGAGTTAATAATCTTGTCACTAATGTCAGTCATAGTCACCTCCTTGGTCTTCCCTATGGCCTCTCTCACATCTCCCTCACGCTTGTCACTCGAACAGATACCCATGTCACCTGACTTACTATTCTTGTCACTAATATCCATTGCACTCACCTCCTTGCTCTGCCCTATGACCTCTCTCACCTCTCTTTTACCTTTGTCACCCAAACAAATACCCATGTCACCTAACTGAATATGTTTGTCACTAATATCCATTGCACTCACCTCCTTGCTCTGCCCTATGACCTCTCTCACCTCTCCTTTACTCTTGTCACCTGGAGGTATCTCCATGTCACCCAAATATTTACCCGTGTCACCTGAAACATTCTCCTTAAGGATTGGACCAACATATATAGCCATGGGCCATGGATGTTCTCCACACTTTGAGTTCAGAAATTTGAATGGCTCAAGGTCATCATCATCAGCTATCATGATCGGATGATCCCCATCTTTCGACTTTGGCACGTAAGACAACGCCCACTCTTCATCACCATCGCCGACCTTCACCTTGATCAGGTTTTTCAAAGAGGTGAAGTCGATGCCCTCTTGTATCATGACATTCTTGTGCGCCTTCATCCCCGCAAATATCCAACGTCCTCCCTCGAACACCCAACAACCATTGAAGATGAGGGTGATGCATACGAAGACGTTTCCACCTGAAAATAAAACGAGGGTTGTAACTAAAGGTGCATGGATATCTACTTTGAGTAGAACTTTATCATATACACTTACCCATTGCATTTGGGAAGAAAGGTTTCTGCGAAGTAAATGTGACACGGGGATTCTGAGCACCGACAGGAGCAACAAGTGTAGGCGACACGTGCTCTGCAACTGGTACCGCAAGCAGAGATTTGTCTCCCATGGTGGAACGTTTTCAATCGGTTCCTCCATCTATATTTGTGAGAAAGTACAAAAAGAAAGTCTTTCTCTTCCTCTCCCCTTTTTATACCATGAAATAATAATTGTCACCCAAACCATCACATCACCATCCCCTCACCCTATTTTTGGTGCCAAAACCCAAAGCCCCACTAACCACTTTCCCTCCTCACCCATCCGGCCTCACCTCCAACTTGCTACCGGTACAACAAGTCAAAAATTTTTTTGGCAAAAGTAGACCACTAGGGTAGTTTTGCAAATCTCCCAAAAGGGGGACAGTTTTGCAAAGTTTTCCAAAGGGTGGTCTAGTTATGCAAAACACCCTTATAGATAATTGGATGACATGTGCTAACTTTAGTATATAGACTAAGTAGAGACAAGGAAGCATATAAAGGAAATATATGGAATATATTATAGGCTTGAAGAATTAATCTGAAAACTTTGGGCTCTAGGTCATATACTCGTATATAATATATCTTATATAAGCCTAATATGTTACACTTATTGTACTTAGACCCTTTAGCAAAACATCATATACATATATTATAAAGTTTTATGTTTGCATAATATCATATTATATTTGTATGTTTAATGTTAGTGGGCCGGAAAGCCCGAAGCTTTGGTCCAGCTCTCAGCTTGAGCTTGGATTGCTGCTTTATTTGAAACGCAACGTTCAATCCTAAACTCGCCTATATAAGCTTCAACTTGCTAGGGTTTGTTCATTTAGTTTGGAGCTCCACAAGGGAGGGAGGGAGGGAGGGAGGGAGAGAGAGAGACCAAGCATCGCAGCTAAGGTTTTCTCCGCGAGCCTTTTCTTCGGTGATCGGTGAAGAAGTACTTCAATCTAGATCACATCCTTCTTCAAGGACTCTAGATATGAGGTTGAAGATGATAATGAAGTTCAAGGCGGCGAGTTCCTTGCTCTTTCAGTGGTTCATGGCAACAGATCTGGCTTCCAACTGTTAGATCTGAGGGAGTTCTTCGTCTCTTCTCTTCTAGATCGCTTTCTTCTCTTGTGTACACTTTGTATTTGTTTGTTATGCTTCCATCTGTATCCTAGGGTTTGTGCAAGAAACCTTATTTGTAATCGCTAACAAGAACTAGTGGTTTCGGGCCCAAATCTCTCCCACTTGAGACTCCGCGGACGTAGAGTGTTAAACTCGAACCGCGTAAACATTTTCTAGTGCTCTTGTTCTGTTTTTTCTATTTTTGGTTCTTGCTTGCGCTCTAGCTTGCATCTGAGATCACATAATAAGATAGGGTTAAGATTCATTTATGTGGTAGCCTTGGTAGTTGTTGATGAGACGAGGGAGGGTTGAAGGTTGTTATGGTTTGTTATAGCTGGTTGTAGGCAGCTCACACTCTGACAGCGTCGTGTAAAGGAACTTGGGGATTTTGGGTCTTTATGTCCATCTGAAGTTAGAATTGAGGGTTTTGATTAAGAAGAAGAGAGGATGAGGCAATGGTGGAGAATAGAGAGGGGATGTATATCGATAAGAGATCAACACATAATATAGACGCAAAGGAATAAACAAAAGTAGAAGAAGAAATGAACAATGGTGAGATCAAAAAGGCAAAATTGATGGCATGTCACTATTGGATAGATTGAGACAAAATGAACCTCAAATGTCAAATACACCGTTAAGAGAAAAAACAAAAATTCAAAAATATGATTTAAGGTCGACAAATACAAGCAAATCGATAAGCAAAATGTTGAGATACGAGTGTTTGAGACTTTAAAGTTCCACATTGAAAAAACAAGGAAAAAATAGTGGTTAGTAAGGGTAGAGGGAAACTCTAAATTAGCTTAAGCTTTTGTATTAAAAGGTGGATCTTGATCCCTTACAACCACAAAAACTAACGACTATGTGACCCGACACACTTGCTCCCTACACGAACCGCCGTCGGAATAACTTCTCATGGTATTATAGTGGGTGTGGCTTGCGTTCGTGTGCAATTGCTAGTTCACACTTGAGGGGTGTGCATGTGTTGAGCTAGATATGGGTGTTTCAGAGTTGAGACTTTAAAGTACCACAAAAAAAAAAGTAGTAGTTTGTAAAAATAGTCATAATACATGTATTTGTGATCGATATATCAAGCAAACATATGTCCGCAATATGAATCAAAATAAGTTTGGAAAATTCATAATGCATGTATTTGTGATCGATATATGAAGCAAACATATGTGGAGGATATATAGATTGGTGATAGTATGAGGTACGTAGGATATGGGTATGGGTATGGCTCAAGTAATCATAAATCTATGGGTTCTGAATTCAAAGCCTTAGATTTGGATTTTGTGATTAGACGTTGGTAGCTCTACCAATAATGGTTTCCACAATTTTGGTATATAAAGGATACTTTAGGGTTCACCATATGGTTTATTTATAGGTGTAACCAAAGAAGTAAGTCATTTTAATAATATAGTAATCGAATGAGGAGTAAAAAAGAGTCACCAATTAATTAGGAAAATGAATCTAATATATAGAGAGAAGATAAAACCTACATTTCTCTCCGATGATTAATTTTGGAAACAAAGATTTTGATATGGGTTTGAATTTTTAGTTTTGGGACCATGGAGATGAAGTGACCGGTAAAAATGTTTTAAATACGTTTTCCCAATATACATTGAGCTTGAGTATTATATTGAGTATTGACTTCGACCAAAAAGAAATTTAATTAGGGCATCCTTCCACATAGGCTAAATTGATCAAGAATAATAGTATACTAAAATAAAATATTTTATATAATATTATCTTTTAACCAGATGTTCATTATTTTAGTTCTCCCGTAAGCCAATTTAAATTAACCCGCTAAATTTTTAAAACTATTTATAAATTAATACACATTTTCATTGATTCTTCACACCACTTACTACATTTGGCTATGATAACTTTAACCAAATTCAAAGTAAATCACAAGTGTCATATCATTACATAAATTTTGATAAGTATTCATAATTACGCTTATTTATACATACGAATAATTACATTATTATGCACGAATAATCACCTGATACATACGAATAATTTCACTACTTACAAATTATAATGTAAAGACTGCTTACAAAAGATCCACCCCACCCCCACACACCCTAATTTCACTGCTTACGTATGGACTAGTTACACGAGATGTAACCTCTCTCTATATATATGTGATTTTCTATTAAAAAAAAGTTTAAATATTAATTTTATAAGAGTAGAGAGTGATACATAAATTGTAAGCATATGTGGAGATTGGAATCTAAAAAAAACATTTTGCTAAAAAAAAGTTTAAAATTAAAAAAAAAAACACTACGATAGAATAAGTCGAGAGAAGACGTATTCAAGATTAAATTTGATGGCGCCAAACCATTGTTGGGAGTTACGACTACGGATTTTGTATTTCGCAATCATGAAGGGGAGGGCTTGGGGATTACGATACCTAAACTTGTGAGAATTCATCGTCTCTTCAAGCTGAAGTCATTGGTATGCGATTGGGCTTGACGGCTGCTAGGAGATTAGGGATCAAGAAAATCGAAGTGGAAGGGGATAACCTTGTGGTCATCAACGCTATTAACGAAGTCTGGCAATGTCCACAAGAGATTGAGTTGGTGATCTCAGATTCTCTGTGTCTACTGCAGTCCTTCGAATGTGTGACTTGCTCACACGTCTTCAAGGAATGCAATTAGGTTGCTGATTTGGTGACGCATCGGGATGAATCAGTGCTCTTCGGCTTCACATCTTGAGCTTTTAGCTCTCGTTCGTAAGGACGCTCTTGGTTGGTGGTACGACAGGGGCTGACTTAAACCAAATTCTTGACTTTTATATATAAAAATTAAAAGATTGTGTAAAGTAGAAATCAAAATATCTAAAATAACATATTTTATTAACCAAAATCAGTATTCTTTTTTTGGTCAAAACCGGGGGCAAAGGCCCCAAATTTTATTTAACTAAGCAAAAGGCATGGTGTCCCAGAGGGCAAGGCCCTAAGAAACAAACCAGGACAAGTCTCAAAAACTTGAAAATTTACAGCAAGATTAACCCCTTTATTAGCTAGCCATTACATCCGCCTCCCTGTTCGCTTGTCTTCTAATAAGCCTGACCACCACTTCCCAACCTGCATTTCCCAACAGCTGTCAGCATTGCAAGGTCAGATTATAGTAGGCAGGAGGGGTCTGTTCGTTGATCAGAGCCTTATATGCCTCAGCACAGTCTAACTCTAGCACCAGCTTAGATATCCCCATCTCCTTGGCCATTTTCAAACCATGGTAAGCTGCTTTTAGTTCAATCTCAAGGGCTCAACATGTAACTAAACGAACGCAGGAACCCCTCGTCAGCTGAACGGAACACTCCTCCACCTCCTGCGGGTCATGGGTTGCCTTTCGAGGCTCCATCCGTATTAAGTTTGATCCACCCCGGCTCCGGGGGTGCCTAGGTGACGTCCTGATCCAGCTCGGCTCCATTGGGATTCATTGGCTCCGGCGCGTTTCCCCTTTCCCGGGCTTGGAAATAGGCTGCAGTCGTCATACATGCCCTATGAGTTACTCCTTTTATATCGTCTTGTCCTTGGAAGACCAAATTGTTCCTCGTCTTTTAGAGCATCCATAGCATTGTGGTGAAGTATATGCTCCATTTATCTCTTTTCTATATGTTGTTAAAAATCCATTGCTTCATATCAATGCCAACAAAGAGGGTCGGTGGTGGCTGATTTCCTATCAGTTGCATCCATTCATCCCTAACTCTGGCACAGTCCAGCAGGAGGTGGATCGTGGACTCATATTCCTCGCATCTTGGGCAGGCCGCATAGTTCGACATGTGTCTTCTTTGTCTAGCTGCGTTCGAGAGAATCAGTATTCTAAAATCAGTTTTTCTATCATATGTCATTGGATCATAGAATAAGATTCTCATTTTAGAAAAAATATATCTTTAATTAAAATACATTAGTCAATTTTTAAATTAGATTCGTAGAATCACTTATTTTTAATAGGATATATTTCTCAATTAAGATCTTATAATATACTCCATTCGTGTCAAAATAAATGTCGTTTGACTTTTTGCACACTTTTTAAGGAGCTAAAAACTCTATAAAATATTATTTTTAATAAATTGCTACTACCTCCGTTCGGCAAAACTTGTCGTTTACTATTCATGCACGCTTTTTTAGAATGATAAAAACTATATAAAATATTCATTTTTTTAAAAAATTTTTTTAACAAGTTTGTACTTGTTAATAATTACTACGAAATTGTTAAAAAAATTATTTAAAAAACTAGATATTTTATATAGTTTTTATCTCCTAAAAAAGCGTACGTGAATAGTAAAACGTTAAGTTTTGCCGAACGGAGGTAGTATCAATATATAATACTAAAACAGAGACGTGAAATTCCTATGTAGCGGGCTCTGGTCAAATTCGCTTACGTGTCGGTCTTTGGTACAATCTGACCCGGGTTTTTTGACACGTCAATTAATGATGAACCAATATATTTAAGACATGTCAATTAATGATTCCACCTCTTTTAACCTCATATCATCTTATATGTCCACCTTAATTGATAATTACAATTAAACAATTTTAATAGAAAAATATTTAAAATATAGTTATCCATATCTTGATTAATATTTACCTAAAAGATTTATATCAAATCTTTTAACATATAACTTTATTAATATATCATTTAGTTAGATTGTTTAATGTGGGTAGGTAAAAAACGCGGGATTAAAAAAACCTGGGATAAATTTCAAGTTAGATTGTTTAACTTTATTAATATATCATTTAGTTAGATTGTTTCGTAACTTACGTAGGGGTGATTCCAAATTCGATCGGTGAGATTTTAGAATTTGGCTATGGCCTGTTGCCTACATGGCTACATGTATATCCCTCTAAATTTTATTTTTTTAAATATCAAATTTTGAAGAAATATTTTTAACGGAATATAATTTTTATTTTTATTCTTCAATTTGCAATAAGCCGGTCATACAATGACTCTATTTACCCATGTATTATCTTATGTGTCCACTTTAATTGATGATTAAATAGTCAACATCATTTTTTTCAATTAATTATAAAAACTATCATTTTTATCGCAATTAAAATTATTTTACATTAATTATTTTGTACTATTTTTTAACACTTCATATCTTAGTTAATATTTTTACCAATATAATCATAATATAATAGCTTAGTTAAGATATATATATATATATATAATAACTTAGTTAATATTTGTACTATTATATATCATTTAAGTTATTTAACTTATATAAGAAGAAATAATACTTTGACAATGATAAGATTTTTTTAATTTATTATAAAATTTCCACAGTAATTTATCCACCAACTAATTATTATAATTGTCGCCCCCAAGACTTTGACAATATTAAATTTTTAAGTTATATGTCCACCGTAATTATTATTATTATAAAAAATTTTACCTCAAATTAATTTATCTTTAGTTATTAAGATTTTCTTAAGTTAGTTTATTACTTATAATGATAAGATTTTATTATTATTATTATTAATTATCTATTGAACAACACAATTTTATCATCAATTCTATTAAATTTGAAAATGCATGATATAGTTTATTAACGTAATATAATCCATAGACTCAAGATTTAATATTGTAAGTTATTTTCTATTAATCCATAAATCCGTATACTTTACCTGACCATAACTATGTGTAATATATAAAATAATCATGATTTTATGTTATTTAATAAATTAAATATACTAAATACGTTATTTAACTTATAAATTATTATTTTTTATCAACTATATATAAAATATCATACTTATTAATTTTATAAATAAATAATAATTGAATTACATTTATAAAAAATTACGAAAAGGATAAAGAAATAAGTTTTAGAAAATAATTAAAATGAAAAGACTCAAGTTAACATATACCCTAACTTTTAAGTCAAAAATTATTTATATTAATTTAAAGATGTTTTATATAATAAAATTTATTAAAAAATCGCACAACGGGCGAGTAATCCCCTAATACTTATAACTTTAGAAGCAAAGTCTTTGTAAAAGATTGCGCCACGTGTTAAACCCTGAGCAACCCTAAGCAGCCCACGTTCTCTTCAACCGGTTGAAGCATCCCCTCTGTTTTCAATTTGTTAGGGTTTGGGTTTGGAAACCGTCGGAATTGTGAGGAAGCAGGAGACATTGAGGGACGTCGAGCCTCGGGTCTGCCGGAGAAAGAGCGGAGTCTCGGGTCTGCCTGAACAAAACTAATTAAGAAGCCCCAATTTGCAACTTTTCTCCCCAATTTCTCTCCTTCAACTTGGATTTCTCTTCCACGTTCAAACTTCTTCCTCACAATTATCTTCTTCCTAAATTGATTGGTGGCAGTGCGCAGTCGGTCAGCGGCCGGAGGGTGATTGGTTGGCGGCGACGTAGTCGGCGAGGGCTGAAGGCGGCAATCGGCGGGGGTTGAGCAGAGGCGGAGCCCTTTCCAACTCAGCGGGGGTTGGCGAAATCGGTGGTCATAAGAGGCTGCAGGGGCTGGCGAAATCGACCCCCATGTGTGAGTTTCTATTCGTCTTCCTCCTTTTCATGGCTTGCTGCAGTTCTCTTGGTACTATACTACTAATATGTTGGTAGTAATCAAATATCTTTACCATCTCTTTCAATTCACTCCCAATATTTGATCTTATTTACATGTATTTGATGATATGTAAAGATTAGTGGTATGAAAAGCCCTTCAGATGTATGGTTTAGAAATGTAATTTAGTCATGCACACAACCTGTTTGATAAAATGTCATAGAGAATACAATCATGAAAGCCCTTCTTAATTTGTATGCCTTTGTGGTCAAATTCAAAAAAAATCATGGCACCTTTTGGACTTTCGATTATCTTCTCTACCGATAGCAACCATATAGCTCATTTTTCGTTGATTTTATCAAGTGTATATATTTTTGTTTGAATGGATAATGTTTGCAAGAAATTTGGAACCATGTTACTTGCTTAGATGAGGAGGGGCAACAACAACCTACTTGGTAGGTTATTTGGAACTTTAAACTGCTCATCAGCCAAGACAATATGCCAAGGCAAGGCAAGTTGTTGACGTTACCTACACCCTTCCTCCCTGTCTCTTTATCTAATGTATCAATTATGTCTATAGTTTATAAAATAGTTTTCTATATGCCATTTGCTCTAAATCACACTATCAACACCAGCTGATCTTATAATTTTTTTTTCATATTTCTTGCATTAGTATTGGTTATCATTTATATTCCAGTTTCTATAATTCTATATGCCATTTGTCCAATGACAAGGTTTCTTGATCTTTCACCCAATTACAGGGTTTCTATTATTACTTTCAAATAAAATCCAATTGACCTATTTCAGGAGGACAGCGTGATGGAGAAGCTAGGCAAAACAATGAATACGAAGTCAATAAGCATACGAGGAATACTGTGATTCAAACTTGTTTTTTTGTTTCCTCCGTCATCACTTTTAGCGGTTAGTTTCTTGGCATCACTTGTATTGGTTTCAAATCGAAATCTATTCTATGATGCTTCTGTATGATCTTGGGCTTTATTTGAAAACAATTCATGGGTGAGCTAATTCATTGATGAATTGAAATTGAATTCTGGGATTTTTAGAAATTCATGACCCAAAAACCAACTCTTGCCGTCTGCCAAAAGTCTCGAAAAAATATGATAAAATTTTATAATTGATGTTTTTATGACCCTGTTACTTTTCATGACACCATTATGAAAAAAACTGGAAAATGTGATGAATTTGTATGCTTAATATTTTTACGGTCCTATTTGTTTTCATGATATATATACGAAAAAAAATGAAAAAGATCAAATCTTGAGGAAATGGAGATGGGGTGTTGAAAGTTGAAACATATAATCTTCCCTTGTGCTTTTTTTTAAAATTGTTTTTTTCTAATATATGCCCTTGAAGCATGTGTTAAAAGATCATATCTAGAAAGATTTTCAATTTTTAATGATTCGCCTCCGGATTGCTTGTGAACTGGTGATCGAGGACTTAATTCCGACGTGTCATCTAGGCGTTTAGTATATGAAATGGATAAGCCTTGCATCTTCACTGCCTCCACTTGTGAATTAGTGAGGACTCAAAACTTAATTCATATTTTCCTTCTAATTTCACCAATTGAAACATTGATTTTCTTCCCTAAAATAGTGGACGCTTTGCTCGAAAGTGATATGCATGAGTGTTGGCTATTGATCATTAAACTCGATTCATTTGCTTGACAAAAAACTGTGTTTATGAATATTCAGTAAGGAATATAAAGATTAAGTAGGAAAGAAGTGAAATAGGTTTTGATGATCATGAACCATGTATTTGTCTGTCCTTTTTATCTATTTATTTGAGAATTATGTTTTCATAACTATTACAGTATGTATTATGCAAAAGTCCCTTTGTTATATCCAACTTTTATGAGTTTTGCAACATTAAATTATGCTGATCTTTTTGTTATTGATTAAATAGAACTAGAGTCTCCAAAGTAAATCTTATAGCTTTAGCCTTTAAGTAATAATGAACTTAATCAAATGGATCACTGAACTCCCCTCTTCTTCTTTTTATTTTATTTTATTTTTGTCTTCTATGAAATAGTTGGCTAGAAAATGTTATTCAACTTAACAGTCCTTAAGGGGAAGTCATTGTGTCATTGCAATTGCTGATTCGTAGGAGGGTTGTGTAAATTATGATAATGAAACTCTCAGCATTTTAAGTGAAGAAAATGAAACACAAATGGAGCTTGAGGTATTGGGTTGATGTTCATAAGTACTGTGTAGTTTGATGCATCAGCTCTTTTGCTCATGGAATATCATTTAATTTGGGCCATTTATTGTACCCGCTTGAACAGTTTGGCTTTTGTTGCAATGACTCTCTGTCATTTCAAGTGAAGACAATGATGTCCTTAAAAAGCTCACATGAACAAATTCATAAAAGTGGCTCACACAATTCAAGGGTTGTTGGGTTCGAAGGGTGTTGCGTTTTAGAGGGGTTTCTAGGCTGATTTTAGGCTGTTGTAATTTATGTTTTCTGTGGCTGTTTTGAAGTAGATCCGGTGATGTTTGGGTGCTTTTCAGTTATTCTTGTGATGCTGTTGTTTTATTCTTTTGGAGGATTGTTGGTCATTCTTTTAGTGCGAAATTTGGGTTTGATTATTACTGCATGTATTGAGTCCATTGGAAGGTGCTTTGTTTTGTTTTTTCGCAGTTTCTAGGAGCTTGCTACTGCCCCCAAACTCGCGTGTAGCTGCTGCTATGTTCTCCAACAAGATCTTGGACACAACTTCGTATTACATATACTTTTCCTTTATAAGAAGCTTGTAATACACATGGGTTCTCTTCCATTGTATCCTTTTTAATTTGACTTGGTACTTTTGTAGAATAAGTTTTGCCCAAACAAAATAGAAAATTAATTCTTTCAAGTCATACTGATTGTTTCCCTTTTAACTATAGAGAAGCTATTGCGAACTTTGGAATTTCGAACCTTTTAAAAGCTTAAAATCTTGAATGATTGAGACTAGGTCCTTCGTATAAGATTGAGGTGTGTTGTTGAAAAACAACTTTATTGAGGCTAGGATAGTCAAAATCATTCTGCTCAACATGAATACATACACAATAGGAGTAAAGAGGAATAATGCTCATATATCGAGCTATAGATCAATAAGAAAGATATATGTTTATGGTGAATTTTTTTTGAGCAATTCACAATCTTTCTTGAACATTCAATTATGCCCAATTTATTTGAATTTATCAATTTTATTGGTGTTTTGTACTCATACTATGAAAAACTAGAGTCGTAATTAGAATAATAACACACATTATAAATGTTTGCAGATAATTTCATAGGGGTGGCATGACATACGATATGGTTGTGAAAATTTTAAAATAAAAAAATTGGCATATTTGAAGGTGATATAGTGTCATTGAATTCCAATGAAAATAAACACATGCTTAAAACAATTCATAACAAACAGAATTGATATTTTTCAGTCTATTTAATAGGCTGACCGTGAAATAAAATATCCCTTTGAAAATAAGGGTTCATCGTTAAATATAATACAATATGATTTGAAAAAAGATGGAAAAAATTTTCCTTATATGTACGAGTCTTTTGTCAAATCTTTCATAAAAAAATTACCAACTATAAGAATGTTATTTTGGTAAGTTATCATTTACGATCTATCAATTTCTTGCTTCTAAAACCTAATTGAGTACTGATTAAATTTTTTCTAAATACACAAATCATGTCCAACTAATTTTCGCAATCCATCAATTTGAGAGGTATACCATTTTTTTTAATGTTTTGGCCTCTTAAGGTTTACACACTTAAACATAGAGTTTCTTTTTCTAATTAAGGGTCTAACACATTATAAAAAAAACAAACACTAAATATCTTTTTTCTTTTTTATTATTTAGCTATATAGGGTTTATACATTTAAACTTAAGGTATCTTTATCAAATTGGTTTATAATTAAGACTAATTTAAAAGGTGTAGCATGACATGTAATAAATACAATATCATAAAGGATCCAAACTCAATTTTCTAAAGTAAAAAACTATAAGGTTTCTTTTCTTTACCTTCAATTAGGATAGATACTAGGAGAAGCGTGGAAGCATGTAATTTGCTATTCTTTTTCAAATTTGAATTATCGATTGTCTCAATTAAAGAGTATTTCACCATGATCGATAACCAAAATTTTTTAAGAACAATGTGACAAGAAGCATTGACAATATGTTAGTAGAAAATTAACGTGTCGAATATTAATTTATTTAAGTCGTCAAACTCGATCGAAAATATTATAAAAAACCCGAACATGGTTCGGAAAAAGCATATTGTTAGTAGAAAATTAACGTGTCGAATATTTTGCTCAACTCTCCTCTTTCCTGCTTATTTGTTGCATTCAGACTATTGAAACTCCCAAGTGAAATGGTATTATATATAGTATGATTATATTATAATAGGGGTTGTAATTAATAGGATGACAACAATTCACATCAAATATATTCATGATATTGGGGAACTAACGCGGTTAATTTCATGTAAAATACTCACCCGTACAAGGTATAGGAAAAATACAAAGTTTCAAATCGTGGGGCTAATTTGTATAACCAGGGGCAGCATTTAAGCCACGTCATCAAAATTAATAAAATGGGGGGGGGGGCCTACCTAGCCCTGAGAGATGAGAGATGGAGGGGTCCCACCGTCAATTTGGAAGGAGATTTGATGGGTGAAGAAGGGGTTATTAAACAAAGCCAATGTTATTTACACTACAAAATTTACTATTTACACCACATATCTCACATTTTTTTTTAAATACACCCTGCTCCTCTTGAGTTACACATTTGCCCCTCAAGAGGCGCAGGGTATTTTATATTAAAATACCTTGTGCCTCTTGAGGGGCAGGTGTGTGACTCAAGAGGAGAAGGGTGTGATTCAAGAGACGTAGGTGTGGTGCATATAATAAAATTTATGGGTGTAAACATCATCACACTTAAACAATTAAGATCCCATGTTATGGTGTTTTTCTCGTGAAAATGACGGGGTTTAGACTGACCTCGTGGGTCCCACCATCATTAATCTCAACTGACCGATGTGTTTTTTTTGCCAAGATACGACTTGCTTAAATTAAAGGCACTCTTACGTGAGCCCAAAAAAAAAGAAAATAGAAACTCTTAAATTAAAGTCTAAACAAAGTTAATTAGTTGTACAAACAAGTACCGCACCTCGACAGCGAAATTATGATTATAATTTGTGTTTTTTTTAACGGTTCTTCTATCCTATGCCCTAACGGTATAGGATAAGACACTAAGATTCCCTATCAAAAAGGCAAGCGACCCTAAGAATCTAATTAAAAAAAAACTAAATTAATTAAAATTTAAAAAACATTTCCCAATTTAGGGTCTTATACTATGCCCCAATAAAAAAATCGTTTTTTTAATTATACACTCGTATTAAAATTAATTAAGATTATCTATTGTAATTTATACGTGCAGCATTATCGGATAAACCATGGGTTGAAAAAAAAAAAGCACATCATATATTGGTGGTTGTGTGAAATTGATAATATCACAAAATATATTATAAGGTATGATAAAATTTCAATTTATGAATTAAGTTTTTATAATAAATGACGAATTCCGACTTTATATCTTAAACACAAACATATACTTAATATATCGATTTTCATTAAATATGGTCCGATTGAGATTTATCGAGATCTAATATATATAGATACAGGGTTGGGTTCAGGTGAGAAGGGACGAACCGGTGAGAAGGAAAGAAGTGATATGAGTGGTCTACGTGTACAAAAGTTAGTTACACATCAGCGTACACGCGGCTTCTTAAATTAATTATCTGCACCCAAACAAATTAATTAGTAACACCTCCCCTCTCACACACCATGCTAATTAATTACACGCGCCAACACACAAAACTTACTAATTAATTGAAAAAGCTACGTATACATATAAAAACATTTACATCCACTTTTAAAATTTATTTTTTGACATTTTCACTTGTTAAAAAAATATAAAAATATATTTTTGAGTGTAATTTAATTTTATCTACACATAGACACCCACTTTGTATATGTTTTGTTGAAAAAAAAATTAACAAGAAGTGGTTCAACCATTTTATTTGTATTGGTTCAGCAATTTTATTCATAGTGGTTCAGCCATTTTATTTGTTGTGGTTCAGCAATTTTAGTCATAGTGGTTCAGTCATTTTACTTTTAGTGGTTCAAGCTTTTTCTTTGTATTGGTTCAGCTATTTTACACGTATTGGTTCAACCATTTTATTTCTAATGGTTCATGAAGTTATCAAGAAGTGGTTCATGAAGCTATAAAGAGTCTATTTATTTGATGAACCACTTGCCCAATTTGTAAATATGTAGCAGCAATGTTGAAAGACTAGCTATATATTACTGAGATCAGATGATGCTAAAAACAAACTTAACTGAACAGAAGCTTGTCAAGTCTGTTTTGGTGCAGTCCAGTACGAATCCATTCGATGAACTATGGGAGGGAGTAATGAACTTTGAGTAAGCTCTTCGGGTTGGGTTGAAACTTTTAAAGTTGATGAATTTTTAAATTAAAATTAATTAATCGTCCCACAGTCGGCCATGTGAATGCAAGCTGCTAAGCTCGTGTATTTAATTAAGAGAAAACCTCTAGATCGATCTGGTGGATCAATTATATATACAGTATTTATTAAAATTGTTAAATTGTACTGTATAATTCAAGCAAGCATCTTGACTTTTGATTGCTCATATTATTATGTCTGTTGATCAACTTGATGGATCAATAAACTAACACAATTGTTGTTATATATAACGACCTGCTTATCCCTTCCCTCGTTCTTCACAGCTCAGCCATCTTAATTTCTTTCTTTGCATCCTTCCGATCTGTTGAACCCCCGGCCGCTTTCACTGAAACACCGTACCCACACAGCAATGGCTGAGGTTGCTTTGGCCTCCATTGCGAAATCCGCCCTCCAACTCTTCAGCTCCCTTGCCAAAGACGAGCTCCTCTTCCTCTGGAATTCTCTTGCCAAACACCGTAACCACACAGCAATGGCTGAGGTTGTGGTTCAACAATTTTAGTCATAGTGGTTCAGTCATTTTACTTTTAGTGGTTCAGGCTTTTTCTTTGTATTGGTTCAGCTATTTTTACACGTATTGGTTCAACCATTTTATTTCTAATGGTTCATGAAGTTATCAAGAAGTGGTTCATGAAGCTATAAAGAGTCTATTTATTTGATGAACCACTTAGTATAAAAACTCTGAACCACTTAGTATTAAAAAAATAAATAATTAAATTTTTTAGTCACTGAACCAATCTCTATTTAGTCACGGAACCAATCTCTATTTAGTCACCGAACCACTCTTTATTTAGTACTGAACCAATCTCTATTTAGTCACTGAACCAATCTCTATTTAGTCACCGAACCACTCTTTATTTAGTACTGAACCAATCTCTATTTAGTCACTGAACCACTCTCTATTTAGTCACTGAACCAATCTCTATTTAGTCACCGAACCACTCTTTATTTAGTACTGAACCAATCTCTATTTAGTCACTGAACCAATCTCTATTTAGTCACCGAACCACTCTTTATTTAGTACTGAACCACTCTCTATTTAGTCACTGAACCACTCTCTCTCTATATGATTTAAGGATTTACTTGTAGTGCACATTGACCGATTGAAAGGCACTTACAAAACACAAGATCGATCGATGAAGATCCATCAAACCCCTCAAACATAATCATCATCATGCATCATCGAATTTTGATTCCCAATATAACAGTAGCAAAATTCAAACATTAATCAGGGATACCTCTTTGCAGCTTCCAAATCATGGAATATCTTTCCCTTAAATTTTTCCTTAAATTTTCTTTGTCCACTAAATTCCATGATTTGCCGACATCTCGGTCTCTAGAGACTTCTTCGACTGAAGCAAGCTGGTCACTTCCTTCCGCCTCTCGGTAGTCTCCTTGAGGAGCCTTTCATTGAGAGACTTGCCCACATCTGAGAAGCAAAGAAACCAGAGGGCGATCGAAGAAAAGGAAAACCCCAAATTGAGTAGAAGAGAAAGCGCGTGAGCAGATGAAAAATTTAGATCTATTTTAGCCAATCAGAGTGCTTCTTTTCTTCTCACCGGGACGAGTACTTCTCACTTGAACCCTTCCCTATATATATATATATATATATACACACTCATACATGTATATATACACACATACATATATATATATATATATATATATATATATATATATATATATATATGTATATATACATACAATATATATATATGTATATATATATATATATATATATATGAACTTGTAATAAGTAAGGTTCCTATATAAGTAAAATAACTAAAGAGGAAAAAGACAACAATAATATATCATCTCTATTTGAAAAAACAAAATAGTTTTTAATGATGATAACTATATTAAATATAAGATATTTTTTTTATTAAATTTTAAAATAATTTAATACTTATTACTAATAATTAACTATGAAATTATTTTAAAAAAATAATTAAAAAATTAATATTTAGTATAATTTTTTATCATTTAAAAAAACCTTGTGTAAACAAGGGAGAAAATAGTAATCATCGAAAGTTGAACAAGTGATGCAATGTACTCAAAGGGTAAAATCTGTATCTGGGTTCACATCACTTGACCGACCGACCTACATTTGAATACTGTAATTTTTTTTTATTAAAACAATATGTTATTATCATTTTATTCTTAATCTCATTTCATCATACTCAACACCTCTACAACTAAATTGATTAATTACCATAAGTAACCTCGATCAATTCCATCAAGATTGAATCTATGAGCGTGAAATATACGATCTGTATTATTTAAATGACTATCTCTGTCGGCAACAATGTAATTTGGACCCTTATTCCTTGCCAACCCCACCCTAGTTTTAGGGTATTATTTTAATTTTGTTTCAAGAAATTAAAAAAAAAAGAGAGTCGGTGGCACTATATATAATATAATATAAACTGGGTGAAATAAAAAAAAACATTTCATGTATAAACATAGTATAGCTACGGATACGGGATACGGGATACTTGACAAAATCAGCCACTTGACAAATGTGGTTAAAAATTTGTAGCCGTTTGATCACATCTAATCATAGTTTTGACCCATACTCTATTTGGAAGCAAGATAGTGAAAATTATTGCATATTCAAACATGTTTTGGTAAGGGTTTGTTTGGAATTCAGATGTGATAATGTAAATTTTAAATAAAATATATTGTAAATCAGGACAATCAATTACATTAAGGTTATATAATGATAAACGATTCTCAATACGTATTTATTAACACATTTCACAATCTGCTTAAAAATAAATTTTTTTAAAGAAATAATAGATTTATGAAAATATTTTTTTAGTAAGAAGGGAGGCCAGAAATATTATATTATATTATATGTAATAAAGGAGAATTCATATTCTCTTAATTTTAGTATTACTAATCAATTAAAAAATATAAAATAATTAATAATATTTTATATAGTTTTTATCGTCATAGAAAACGTGTGTAAATAATAAATGATACTCCCTCCGTTCGGCAAAACTTGTCATTTTAGCTTTTTTCACAAGTTTTAAGGTAATTAACAAATGTACTAATTTACCCTCAATTATTACCCTCCTTTTTTACTTTATCGAAAACTATAACTAACAAATCATCAATCATATCAAGGACATTTTTGTAAAGTGAAGGACAAAATACTACAATGACAAGTTTTTTTAATAAAAATAATACCCTAAAATGATAAGTTTTGCCGAACGGAGGGAGTACTGAGTATGTTTTTCCCGGAAAAGGAGTAATACAAATAGCAATCCCAATAGGAAGGGACCTTTTAAAAATTCTGAATCATATAAAGTTCATAATTAATTAATTTCAATAATCATATTATTGAATTTCATCTATATGTATAACCTAGGGAATTATGCTTGTGTGGCTCCCACTAAACATATATATATATATATATATATATATATATATATCAAATCAAATTACTCAATCCAAAAACTCAAATAAGTATGTACTCCGTAAATGAAAATACTACAGTGCTTATTATACGGAGGACTTTCTAACATGTATTCTTTAAAGTTTAGATTAAATATTTTAATTTGAAAACTAACCATAAATAAATACAAAATGACAAATCTCATTTATTTAGTTAAAAAGACTAAACTAGTGTTAATCCATGAGGAATGGATTTACAGAGTAATCAAAGTGAAGAACAAAGAAAAAATGAAGAGAAGAGAAAATGATCAACAAACTTCATGATTCCTTCATTCACACAATGAGTTGGTTTACGCAACATATGTAACTGACTTGGTTAGTTACATGAGGGTAGGGCTGTTATCTAAGCAGAACAGCTCGAGCTCGGCTCGGGCTCGGCTTGTTCGAATACGTATAACAAGTCGAGCTTGAACAATGTTTTGGGCTCGAACCGAGCCCGAACTGAGCCCGAACCGAGCTCAGAAGCTCGAATTATTTTAATTTCCAAAATTACCCCTAGGGTAATATTATAAGGTAGACGATCTCTTCCTTTTGCTCCTGGCTTTGTTCAGGACTTCGAGCGCCGCCTTCACTCTTCATCTCTTCCCGTTACTCCCTTAGTCCCTCCTTTCTCTTAGGCAGCGTCGAGGACTTCCTCCTTCCGGTGAACTGCTGCAGCGGCACCACGACGGTCGTGATGAACTGACCCCCGACGGCGACCAGGTTCGTCTTCCTCCTCATGGCTCGTACCTCTTATTCCCTTCTCGTGGCTCGTACTCCCTTGTTGTTCGTCTGTACGTCCTCCGACTCTTAGTCCCTCCTTCCGACAGCCGTGACAAATTGACCCCCGACCAGGTTCGTCTTCCTCTTAGGCTCTTATTCTCTCCTTGTCCAGCAGCCCGGGTAACGAGGATGATGGTGATAAGAAATTTCAATTTTCTACCGCTTGTGAGCTTGAAATTGAATAAATAAACTAGTAGAAATGTGTACAGCTGATTACAAATTTGTACAGTTTGAAGAATTTTGTGTTATTTGAAATTGAAGATTGTGAAATTGAAGAATTGTGAATTTGTACAACTTGAAGAATTTTGAGTTATTTGAAATTGAAGATTGTGAAATTGTACAGCTTGATTATTTATATGGGTTTGAGTTATATTTTTAATTTTGTTCAACTTTACTCCTTTCAACTTCTGTAAATTTGTATTTGTTTCTTCTGTTGCAACAAACATACATCAAGTCGGCAACTAAGCCTATCAAAAGAGGATGAATATGATTCTTCTCATGAAAGAGATAGTCCTGCTATGAAAATTCCAAAAAAAAGAGATAGTCCAATTTGCTGACTGCCCACACTTGAGCTTTGGTAGTTTAGATATGGTATGGGTCATCCCTTAAGTGAACATTTGCCATCTAGACCTCAAAAAAAAACTTATGTAAATCTGTAATTTTCATCTATACGAACCGAGCTCGAACGAGCTTGAACGAGCCCAACTAACGAGCTCGAACGAGCTTAGACTCGTTCGTTCGGCTTGGCCGAACCTATCAAGCCGAGCTCGAGTTTCAGGTTAGGCTCGAGAGCCGACCTTGAGCGCCAAAAAAAAACTCGAATAAATTTTGGGCTCGAGCTCGGCTCGGCTCGTCTTCCGTTCGAGCCAAGCTTGAACACGCTGGGCTCGGCTCGTTCGGCTCGAATATCACCCCTACATGAGGGCCGGCAACACATGAGGACTCACTGTACCCTCACTAATTGAACATCACTAGGATCTAACACCCCTCTCCCCCCGAACAAAAAAAAATTGCGAAAGGAGACATTCCAGTTTGGAAAGTAAGAGCTTTTGCTGTGAATAAGAAAAATGTTTAGTGAAGACATCAACTAGTTGAGCATGACTCTAAATGAAGCATAGATCAATCATCCTTCAACGACCTTTTGATGGCTAAAATGGCAATTGATTTCAATATGTTTGTTCGCTCGTGAAAAACAGGGTTCCGAGCAATCTCCATGGATGATTTGTTGTCGCAATACAACTCAACAGGCTTGACTAGATCAGCACCAATTTCTTCAAGAAGATGAACAAGCCAAGTGACCTCTGAGGCAGTGGTCGCCATTACTCTATATTCAGCCTTTGATGAAATCCTAGAAACCACCCCTTGCTTCTTGGATTTCCATGAAATCGGAGACTCGCCAAGGAGAATAACAAAACCAGTGACAGAATGTCGTGTGAAAGGACCATCGTACGCATAGGGATGACAATTTCAACCGCACCCGACGGATATCCGTCTCACTCGACCCGAAAAAGTGAGTGAAAATCCGATATAAAACGGATATTAAATGGGTGATGGGGTGAATGAGTGATGAGTCGGATCAGATTTGGGTGAAGGTATTTCCCACCCGTCATCCGACCCATCACCCGACTTATATTATATAATTACATTATATACACGAAATTATCAGTATATCCCAATTCCTAATTAAACAACCTTCCTTTTAATTTGAAAATTTGAATTCATTGAATCAGTGTTATTGTTTATTAAGTTAATATATTGAATTTATAGGATGTACGCTTCAAGTGTTGACAGTTGTGGATGTTTACGCGTATTTTTATCGAATTTGACTATATTTACTAGTTGTTTATTTATCGAAGTATTTGACTTATGTTTTTTCTACAATTTTTTTTTGTTGAATTTGATGAGTTGTATTTCACCCGAATTATCACCCGATCCACCCGATCAACCAGTGGGTGAATGATGGACAGGGCGGGTGAAATATTTGGTGGGTGATGGGTTGGGTAGGGTGAAAGGTTTTGAGTGGTGGTTCTAGTGACGGAAGTAGATCATCAACCCACCACCCGACCCATTTCCACCCCTACGTACGCATCAGCTCGCTGGGCTCAATGACCAAGAGAGACAAAGCCACAAATACATGAGTGTTGGGTTCTTGGCTATGTTGTTGGGTGCAACCCTATTCATCGACAAGTCCTAGAGCCACGTCAACTTCTGGATGTTCGGGCTAGTTTGGGACTTAGAGCGCACTAGGACTATAGCGTGGGGAGCTAGAGTGCTTGCCTTCCTATACTAGGGATTAGAGAAGGTCTCGAGAGGCAACACTATGGGTGTACGGGAGTGTACTGCTATGCTTCAAGTTAGTGTTTAATATTTTATCGTTTGATATGTAATTTCATATACATAATAAGTGCTCTAATGGTTTAAACTATTCAGGCCTGGATCCGGTCATACTTCCCTTGTTTTCGGGATCCGCTTCACCCGGATAATGGTAGACAGTCTAATCCCCGATACATTGCACGATTTGACCTGGTGAAGGCGGAAAAGAGAGCAAACGATAGGAAAAGGCATTGCCGTGAGCAATGTTCCAAAAAACGCTTGGCGGGTGCTTGGCGGAGAGGTGGGGTCAAGGGTCTAGGCGGAGTGGGCGGGGTCTAGGCGGGGTCTAGGCAGAGTTTTTATTTTAACATGTATTTTTACTTCCAAGTCATGTAAAAGACCTAATAAAGGGTATATAAATTAATAAACTTTCATAATCTTCATAGTCTATATATTGTTCAACCTTTTCTAAAGCCAATAAGCATAAACCCATAACGCTTCCTGTCCAACTGGCACAAAATCAATAACATAAAACATAATCAAAGTCTAAAACAACCTAGAAGTTGTATAATAAAACTTAAATTTTAAAATATAATCATGGTTGAACATTAATCTTCTAGACTTATATGTTTTCATTTGGGTTAAAACCTTTAAATTTGTTTTTTTAACTAACCCGCCCAGACCGCCTAGACCTGCCTAGACCCGCCCAAAACCGCCTAGACCCGCCAAGACCCGCCTAGACCCGCCCAGACCCGCCCAGAAACCCGCCAAGCTAGCTCTCTGCCAAGCCAAGCCCGCCAAGCTCCTTGACTCGAAGGTCACCGACCGCCCAACGCCTAGACGGGGTCTAGGCGGCCGCCCAGGCCCTTTTTTGGAACAATGGCCGTGAGACGGAGCTCCGGTTACCCCTTGACTGTTTGTCCATAGATGAGGTAAAGTTTTGTTAGTTCCTATGATTTTAACTATAGATGTTGGTTTGATTATTTATCTAATATCGCGCTTACCACATAGGTTGCATGGATGTCTTTTGGCAGAGACCTTATTTTTCCAGGTCAGTACTGGTCATCCACCTATCGAGGCACCATCACCTTCTGTGGCATCGATAAGCCGTTATGCTAGATAGGGTGCTTCGACAATTAACTCACGTTCAAGAGCTCCCATTGACCGTCATCCCACCCACTATGGCGCAACGACATCGTGAGCTGAAAGAAGTGTTGTGTCATGAAGTTTTCCCTACAGCATGCACGGTGGAACTCAGAGGACCCTGATAAATTCTACCCTATCATTGGTCTTCGGAGGACGTACGAGAGCTGTCAGGAAGGCGTCTCAACTGACTACTTGGCTTGGTTCCAATCTCAAAGTCGAGGTTATGTGTTACCCACGACACCCATGCCTGATGGTTCAGTGGCGCCTATGCACCCAGACGACCTGATTGACCCAGTTGGCACCATACTTCCTGAGCGCAAACTGTAAAGACTCGGAATTTTTAAATATTATTCTCTAAATTAAGATTTAATTTTTGATTTAATATTGATTTAGTTTTGATTTAATTGCTAAGGATTAGAAAATTTATTGAAAATTTCTGTTCTCGAGCAAACGATTTTATTTTTATTCTTTCGAAATGAATTCCGGCATGAACTTGATATTTGATTTGAAATGAATTCATTTCGCTCTATTATTTTAAGGCTTAGAAATAATTTCGGGCTTCATTATCTAATTCGGATTTGAAAGTTTATATTAAATTGATTTTAATTGAGTCGGGCTAAGGTCGAGAGAGCGGGTTTCGGGATTTGTTGCCGGGTATTCATTTTGACTTTTACAAAAACTTTCACACTTACCCACTCCCTCACCCCTACAACCCCTCCTACCCCTACTTCTACAGTCAAGTCTACTCCCCTCTCTTTACTTCACCCTACCCCGTCACCATCCACCATCCCTCCATCATCTCTCCATCACCTCTTTTCATTCTCCATCACACCCCCACCTCCTGCATTCACCATTCCAGTCACCACCATCACACCCCTTCATCACCACCACCGTTTCGTCACCACCATCCCTCCATCTCCCTCTTTGCTCCGCCTCCACCTTGCCGCCACCACAACACCAAAAACAGCTCCAGCCCTAACGTCTCCAACCATCCTCCTCCGTTGCAGACGCCGCCAAGAGCACCCTGGGATGCCCCGCAGCCGCCGACCAAGCCACCCGAGCCTCCGACGAGCATCGAACCATTACCTCGGTGAGCGCTCGAACCTCTTTCCTTCTCTTTGGTTTTGCTCTAGGCCTTTTTCTGGGTTAGTGGTTGTCAGGAGAGAGAGAGAGTGTGTGAGATAGGGTCGGAGAGAGGTCCGGCGAGGTCGAGCGTGAAGCCGCGAGTGCGGGGAGGGCGAGCGTGAGCTGAGGAGCGAGCGGGCAGCCTGGGCGGGGCCATGGAGTCGGAGAGGGAGGACAGAGATTGAAGGGAGGACGGGGAGGCGTAGCAGTCGTCGGCGAGCCTCCTTCTCCGGGCAACGTCGAGTGGGGGCGAACCAGGCGGGAGTCGAAGGTTGAGGATGGAGACTGTCTTAGCGGGTGGGCCCTTTGTTTTCTTTTTTTTTTTGTGTTTTATGGATTTTGAAATCTGGAGGGGTGAAATTTTGGGCCGGTTTGGGTTAATTTGGGAGGAAATGGGTTCGGTTCAGGGTAGGGGTTTGGATCCGGGTTTGGGTCCGGGTTCAGTGAAATGGGTTGGGCTGGGTTTTCCTTTTGTGTTGGGCCCTCAGATTTGGTTTGGATGGTTTTGGGTTTAAATTGTGTTAGTGGTTTTATTTAGTTATTATGTTAGTTTAATTATTATTTTATTATTTCATTATTATATGTTTATTATTATTAGTTATTAATTCGAATTTATTTAATTAATTAATTATAATTTATTCAAATTATTTAATGATTTATTTAGGTCAAATATGGTATTTAAATGGTTGGAATTAAAATATATTATTTGAAATGATCTATTGATAAGTATTTATTTAAAAAGTTATCTGTCTACTTGGTGATTAAATGTTAGATATGTTATTCAAATGTTATTTGTATGATTATATGTATATGTGATATCTATGACAACTAAATTGTTGAGTCCTTATTTTTATTAAATTGCTTATATTTTTTCTAAAATATTTATTTAGTTATTTAATTTGATTTGTTGAGAATTATTTATGTGAATAATTTATTTGTTATGTTTTGACATCTAAATGGTTAGCTTTGAAAGATATAGGTTGATTAAAATATTTCTTAAGTTTCGAAATTTAATTAGATAATGATTTTTGAGAAAGGAATATGTCGGGATTATTTTAATGATAATATAATTTTGGAAAACTGATTTGAGGATTCAAATGTTTAAAGTCAGGATTTGGCTAAGTGTGATTTTAAAAGAATTGTTTGATTATTGAGTTGATTATGACCATGATTATAAAGCACGATATGTTGAGATGATGAGTAGATGATAACGAGAATGAGATGATATATGATGATGATGATGATGGTATGAATAAGATGTGATGATGAGAATATGCCCAAGTTGTGGAAACGAGATGGGAAATTGAATTGAGACATGAATGTTGATGATGATGGGATGGTTAACTTATATATGTTTTATGTGGATCTTATGTGTGTTATTGTTATTTGATATGCGTTGTGTAAGTTAGACTTAGACTTATTATGTTATATATTGAATTACTAGGTGATCTCTGATTTGTCTGGACTTGCTATTACTTTTGTTGGTTGCTTGGATTCCACGCTTCTCCAAGTAAGTTCCTTGAACTTACTCATGATGGGCGCTTTATGCACTGGGTGTTATATAGTAGACTAGTGTTCATGCACCATACGACTTAGAATCATGCTTAGGATCTAAAACGGAAACCATATGTCTTGCTATCTGTCTTTGCTAGAAAACGGCCGTTATAGGTGTTTATTGGTTGGGACCTTTTTCTTTATTCTTGTCATCCTAGTTGGCGCTTATATAGAAAGTTGCTTGCACTCGATGATGCAGTAGGCTTTTGGTATAGAAAGTTGCTTGCACTCGATGATGCGGTAGGCTTTCTAGTAAGTGCATTAGGACTCTTAGAGCCTTAGGCCTTATATAAGTGTCATTGCTTACCTTCCTTTCATAGTTAGTAGGCTCATTGCGTGGGGTTGGCCTGCACCGTAGGGTGAGGTAGCTCCTTTGATGGTGAGTTGCTATAGGATTTCTTAGGAGCCTAGAGGGACATGCTATTTGGCATTTCTTGTAATTGGCGCGCTTCTTTATTTATTTCTGCATTTACTTATTCGCATGCTTATCTGTTAAAATTCCGTTTTGCATTACGCATTTCATCTTAGGAATAGGATGCTTATTATATGCCTCTCAGAGTGTTTACACACGCGCAGGAGTGACCCGATGATTGTCCCAGATCCCCTTTTTTTTTTTAGATTCAGGTAACCGTTAGCCGCTATCTTTGCTCATATGGATGCTTGGCGGGTTCAGACTTTTGGCGTTAGATCGAGAGCTTGAGAGACCACTAAACTTCCTCTCTTTTAAAATCTTTTGCATCGTTTTGACCCGGCTCAGTCGTGGCACTCTTTTGGATTGTATTTTGATTTAAACCTTGCTTCTTTTATTGCGAAAACTTGTGACTCGTACTCGG
The DNA here is from genome assembly GCA_963922045.1 of Persicaria maculosa. Taxonomy (NCBI): domain Eukaryota; kingdom Viridiplantae; phylum Streptophyta; class Magnoliopsida; order Caryophyllales; family Polygonaceae; genus Persicaria; species Persicaria maculosa. The sequence goes on along the minus strand of OY998264.1, from coordinate 22,059,037 downwards.
GTTGTAAGATCTAGTTGGAAGGTAACCTTGCCTTCTTAAACGTAACTCGGATAATTAGATTTTCTTTCCTAGGCCCAAGGGAGGGCAAGTAGGGAAAAGAAGATCCTTATTTTTCGGGCCGTTACAGAAGTGGTATCAGAGCCTAGGTTGCTCAATCCGAGTACATATGAGTTGCAAAATAATTTCAAAACCGCCCACCGATTTCCTATTTTGAAGAAGTTTCAAAATCATTTCAAAAAGGGCAAAACAAATTTCAGAATAAAATCGGTAGGATCTTTTAGTTGAGAGATAGGATCGCTTGGGTAGAACGAGGCGATAGCTCATCCCTTATGGATGTAGACTTGGGGAATGGGTAGGCGAAACATAGCTTATATTTTACAGATGGGCCTAGAAGACTCCAAGGAGTTTGCACCGTGGTGGTTGGAGTAGCGGGGTTTGGATGTAGAGATCGAGAGGTAGTTGCCCCCTCCGGTCAGTCGTCCCTCGAAGGGCGGCTTCTAGGTAGCTTTTGGTGTTATATAAACTATTAGATTAATTAATGTCTATTGATTCTGTGCTGAGTGCTAGTTCCTCGAGCAAAAATTCAGTGTGGTTATGGTGGTAGCCCTCTCTCTGATTGCATGACTTGATGTGTTATTGTGTTCCTAGCATATCATACCCAGATGACCATTGAGATAAACTCATGTTTATATGTTGTTATATCAATGTTTAGCCACATTGCTTTAGGCTCGTGTTGTATTCGCTATATCCCTTTCATATTTCTATGTCGCCACAATATGAATTATTTGGCTTCATGCATTGTCGTACTAGTGATTGAATGAATGCATATGTCACATGTTAGGTCCCCAAATGTTGATGTCCTCTTCTTAATTAGGCGCATGATATTGTGGTTGCTATTTTCTTATATCATGATAATATGAGTTCTTTAATTGATGGATGTGTGTTACAACTTGATGTATGCCCCTATGATGCTTAATTCCTAGCATGCTTATCAAATTTTCACGCCATGATTATCTCCATGCTCCTTTCATTCTTTCATGAACATACGACCAGACACACCGCATGATCACCCACCACGATGTATCAAGGGTTTGTATATCCCTTACACATAAATATTATGCTGAGCTTTTGTCCTTGATTGTATCATGCTTTCACTTGTATCCCTAGTATTCCTTATAATGCAAGCTTCCCAAATATAGCCCATCCTATAATTACGTTTCGTACTTACCCTATCGTGTTGTTGTCATAAGGGTGATAGATGTTATTCCACTTTGATGTGCCCTTTCATAGCATTGAACTTGACTGTTAATATGCTTTTATGATGCTGACATGATATGATCCCTGTTCTAATTATTAGCATGCTGAAGCTCGATAACTTGGTTGATATGTCGATGCATGATATTCTACAATATGGTTGAGCATAATGCTATCTTGAGATTTATAACATGAGATTTCATTGAGATGATTGATGATGTGCTTAGGATGTTACGATTATGATGTGTTAGCAAGTTATGACTTGGTGCGTATGATTGATGACTATACCAGGAATGACACGTTTAGATGTTGACTATTGGATTGAATGATGCTCTTATCATGATGAATTCTTGTGGATAATTTAAACTTGAAATGCAGAGATGTGGCTTCAATCGACATTCCCTATGCATTGATACCCTAGGGAAGTAATCGAATCTATGTGTCGTACTTGAGACGTGTGTTTTGATTGTCTATCTATGTGACGTTGTGCTTATATGATTGTTGGTTGTGTGTTAAATACCTGATGATATGATTGGCGATGAGACTATTGATGTGTGATGACTTGCTAATAGGACGCTAGTGCGATGTTACCGGGATGTGCTTTTGATGAGTTATGACTTATGATTCATGATATGGCTTGAGATTGATAGAATTGAAACTGATTTTTGAAATATGAACCTAGGAAGAGAATATGGGATTAGCCCTTAGAGGTGGATGACTCTACCTCTTGAGTTCTGAAATTTCTTGACTAACGTCGGATTTGAAGGATTTTGAACGGTGCTGAAAAGAACTAACTTGGATTTTGAAAGACCAAATGCGATCGAAGATTTCCATCGGTTTTGAGGCAAATCTTTTCCACTTGCGAAACCCTTTTGAAACTTTCAAGTCCCGAGTCAATCTATGATACTTCACGAAGTGGATACAAGTATTTTATGGGGGCGCTTGTAGGGTGCTTGCTAAGACCTAGTGATGATATTGTAGAACTTTTAGAGTTGTGGTACTTCCAAAAAGTCGAAGCGAGAATGTGATAGGGGCGCTTATTGCATACTTGTCAAGACCAATTGGAGATGTCACGACCATGACTAGGATGTTGTGAGAATCCCGGAAGACGCAACCGAGATGATTGCAAGATCCTTTGACATGGTCCTTGGACTCACATTTTAAAACTTCATCCCCTTTATTTAAAATGATTTTAGTCTCGGGGACGAGACTTGTTTTTAGAGGTGGATGATGTAAAGACTCAGAATTTTTAAATATTATTCTCTAAATTAAGATTTAATTTTCGATTTAATATTGATTTAGTTTTGATTTAATTCCTAAGGATTCGAAAATTTATTGAAAATTTCTGTTCTCGAGCAAACGATTTTATTTTTATTCTTTCGAAATGAATTCCGGCATGAACTTGATATTTGATTTGAAATGAATTCATTTCGCTCTATTATTTTAAGGCTTAGAAATAATTTCGGGCTTCATTATCTAATTCGGATTCGAATGTTTATATTAAATTGATTTTAATTGAGTCGGGTTAAGGTCAAGAGAGCGGGTTTCGGGATTTATTTCCGGATATTCATTTTGACTTTTACAAAAACTTTCACACTTACCCACTCCCTCACCCCTACAACCCCTCCTACCCCTACTTCTACTGTCAAGTCTACTCCCCTCTCTTTACTTCACCCTACCCCGTCACCATCCACCATCCCTCCATCATCTCTCCATCACCTCTTTTCATTCTCCATCACACCCCCCACCTCCTGCATTCACCATTCCAGTCACCACCATCACACCCCTTCATCACCACCACCACCACCGTTTCGTCACCACCATCCCTCCATCTCCCTCTTTGCTCCGCCTCCTCATTGCCGCCACCACAGCACCACCAACAGCTCCAGCCCCAATGTCTCCGACCATCCTCCTCCGTTGCAGACGCCGCCAAGAACACCCTGGGATGCCCCGCAGCCGCCGACCAAGCCACCCGAGCCTCCGACGAGCATCGAACCATTACCTCGGTGAGCGCTCGAACCTCTTTCCTTCTCTTTGGTTTTGCTCTAGGCCTTTTTCTGGGTTAGTGGTTGTCAGGAGAGAGAGAGAGAGAGTGTGTGAGATAGGGTGGGAGAGAGGTCCGGTGAGGTCGAGCGCGAAGTCGCGAGTGCGGGGAGGGCGAGCGTGAGCTGGGGAGCGAGCAAGCGGCCTGGGCGGGCCCATGGAGTCGGAGAGGGAGGACGGAGATTGAAGGGAGGATGGGGAGGCGTAGCAGTCGCCGGCGAGCCTCCTTCTCCGGGCAACGTCGAGCGGGGGCGAACCAGGCGGGAGTCGAAGGTTGAGGATGGAGACTGTCTTAGCGGGTGGGCCCTTTGTTTTTTTTTTTGTGTTTTATGGATTTTGAAATCTGGAGGGGTGAAATTTTGGGCCAGTTTGGGTTAATTTGGGAGGAAATGGGTTCGGTTCAGGGTAGGGGTTTGGATCCGGGTTTGGGTCCGGGTTCAGTGAAATGGGTTGGGCTGGGTTTTCCTTTTGTGTTGGGCCCTCGGATTTGGTTTGGATGGTTTGGGGTTTAAATTGTGTTAGTGGTTTTATTTAGTTATTATGTTAGTTTGATTATTAATTTATTATTTAATTATTATATGTCTATTATTATTAGTTATTAATTCGAATTTAATTAATTAATTAATTATAATTTAATCAAATTATTTAATGATTTATTTCGGTCAAATATGGTATTTAAATGGTTGGAATTAAAATATATTATTTGAAATGATCTATTGCTAAGTATTTATTTAAAAAGTTATTTGTCTACTTGGTGATTAAATGTTAGATATGTTATTCAAATGTTATTTGTATGATTATATGTATATGTGATATCTATGACAACTAAATTGTTGAGTCCTTATTTTTATTAAATTACTTATATTTTTTCTAAAATATTTATTTAGTTATTTAATTTGATTTGTTGAGAATTATTTATGTGAATAATTTATTTGTTATGTTTTGACGTCTAAATGGTTAGCTTTGAAAGATATAGGTTGATTAAAATATTTCTTAAGTTTCGAAATTTAATTAGATAATGATTTTGGAGAAAGGAATATGTCGGGATTATTTTAATGATAATATAATTTTGGAAAACTGATTTGAGGATTCAAAAGTTTAAAGTCAGGATTTGGCTAAGTGTGATTTTAAAAGAATTGTTTGATTATTGAGTTGATTATGAGCATGATTATAAAGCACGATATGTTGAGATGATGAGTAGATGATAACGAGAATGAGATGATATATGATGATGATGATGATGATGGTATGAATAAGATGTGATGATGAGAATATGCCCAAGTTGTGGAAACGAGATGGGAAATTGAATTGAGACATGAATGTTGATGATGATGGGATGGTTAACTTATAGATGTTTTATGTGGATCTTATGTGTGTTATTTGATATGCGTTGTGTAAGTTAGAATTAGACTTATTATGTTATATATTGAATTACTAGGTGATCTCTGATATGTCTGGACTTGCTATTACTTTTGTTGGTTGCTTGGATTCCGCACTTCTCTAGGTAAGTTCCTTGAACTTACTCATGATGGGCGCTTTATGCACTGGGTGTTATATAGTAGGCTAGTGTTCATGCACCATACGACTTAGAATCATGCTTAGGATCTAAAACGGAAACCATATGTCTTGCTATCTGTCTTTACTAGAAAACGGCCGTTATAGGTGTTTATTGGTTGAGACCTTTTTCTTTATTCTTGTCATCCTAGTTGGCGCTTATATAGAAAGTTGCTTGCACTCGATGATGCGGTAGGCTTTTGGTATAGAAAGTTGCTTACACTCGATGATGCGGTAGGCTTTCTAGTAAGTGCATTAGGACTCTTAGAGCCTTAGGCCTTATATAAGTGTCATTGTTTGCCTTCCTTTCATAGTTAGTAGGCTCATTGAATGGGGTTGGCCTGCACCGTAGGGTGAGGTAGCTCCTTTGATGGTGAGTTGCTATAGGATTTCTTAGGAGCCTAGAGGGACATGCTATTTGGCATTTCTTGTAATTGGCGCGCTTCTTTATTTATTTCTGCATTTACTTATCCGCATGCTTATCTGTTAAAATTCCGTTTTGCATTACGCATTTCATCTTAGGAATAGGATGCTTATTATATGCCTCTCAGAGTGTTTACACACGCGCAGGAGTGACCCGATGATTGACCCAGATCCCCTTCTTTTTTTTTAGATTCAGGTAACCGTTAGCCGCTATCTTTGCTCATATGGATGCTTGGCGGGTTCAGACTTTTGGCGTTAGATCGAGAGCTTGAGAGACCACTAAACTTCCTCTCTTTTAAAATCTTTTGCATCGTTTTGACCCGGCTCAGTCGTGGCACTCTTTTGGATTGTATTTTGATTTAAACCTTGCTTCTTTTATTGCGAAAACTTGTGACTCGTACTTGGGTTGTAAGATCTAGTTGGAAGGTAACCTTGCCTTCTTAAACGTAACTCGGATAATTAGATTTTCTTTCCTAGGCCCAAGGGAGGGCAAATAGGGGAAAGAAGATCCTTATTTTCTGGGCCGTTACACAAACACTGCCTACAAGAGATGAATGAGGGTATTCAGGCTTTAGTCGGACATGCTCAGTTTGATCAGTTATACGCGCAGATCATGACCATTGTTGGATCATTTTGTTAGCTAGACTTTGTTTTGTGTTGTTGATGATGGATTATATATATTTGGTGATTGTACGTTATTTTCTATTTCGTTCTGTTTGAATGATTGTTATGATGGTTTCTACATATTCACAACGAGCATTCACCTGCCAAGTATTAACTTCACAGATAACGATTAGCAAAGACAACAAAGTTACTAAAACAAACAAAGACAACAGCGTTGTTCGAACATAGATAACAACAATTTTTAACAATTGTCTAAGATGTAATCAGTTCATCTTCGAAATTATTTGAATATTTAGCTCGTTGAATGCAAAGTTCCTGACCTCCATATTTGCTTCCCTCACAAGTGTCCCTGCCTATTGAGCTACGTCAATGTGGTCATGTCTGTTTACAATGGGGAAGAACGACGCAATACGTTGAAGCAGAAGGTCCCCAACCCTCCAATAATATGCTACAGGGATGTCGAGACAAAAACGGGTGTAGTACGCGCACTCGAATTCGATGGGTGCATAAATGTGAGTGTCGTTGACACACTTGACTCGAAACAATGTGCAAGGATCAATGCCATTGTATTCTGGATGGCGACAAGCATAGTCGGACTCCACTTGGGGTGTTCGGTACCGAACCCATTTGATTACAAAATCAATGCAGGTGGTCGATCCGCGATGTTAAGTCGTAACTGCCTCCGTCGATTCATGATTTTCACTCGTAGCTGGATCCATATAAGGAAAGAAATGTGAAATTGTTGTGTTGCATTTTCAAATACGATCTTCATCACCCCTCTTATATGGCTTGCTGAACTTACAACGTCTAATTAGACGTTATACTTGATTAATAGACCTAAACTACATTGCCTAATTAGACATTGTATGTGTTTAACAAGCCTGAACTACAACGTCTAGTTACACGTTGTACTTCATTAACCAAGCCTGATACGACGTCTAATTAGACGTTTTAAATGCAACGTTCAATTAGACGTTGTACTTCTTTAGCCAAGCCCGACCGAACCCATTGGACTTTCATTCTACAACGTCCAATTTGATGTTATGGACAACGTCGAATTCGATGTTTTTACAACGTCCGAATTTTTTTTCCCATGTCAAATGAAGAGTGGAGCAACAACGTCCAATTCGATGTTGTAATAACGTCGGATCTGACGTTAATTTGTGGTGTATATAAGGAACGCGTTTATTATTAATAAGTATGAGTTTATAAAAATATTATTTAAAAAAAATAATATTTCATATTATTGTTATCACCTTAATATTTAGAAGGAGAGAGTATATAAACATCGACGTTCCAGAATTCGACTTGCTTGACCCTAAAAAATATTCAAAACTAATGAACACGTGAGCGTCCCGTCTGAATTTTCTGAATTTGGTGTCTAGGGTTAGAATATCACATAATTGTCGCCTTAACTTTAGGGGTACTAGGTAAGGAGGGGCGTGCTCCGCACGCCTCAAAGTCGAATGTGAGAACCAAGGGGACAAATCTAACACATGTATACTCTTCAAGTAGGCACCATTTGTCCCAGGAGTTATTTACACCAACAGTCAACAACAGATAGTGTGGCTCAGAAGAAAAACAAAAGACAAGAAAAACAACCTTCCCTTATAGGTGGCACATTCCACCTTTGAGTACATCAAGAGATCACAAACCCAACCTGAGTTTTCTTTAAAAACCTGAACACCATTGACAGAAGTAGAAGCATCATGAACTTCTTCGAGACGAGAATCATCAGGCTCACTTTCACACCATGCTTTACCATCAATTTAAGCATTATTTAAGTATTGCCAGTCTCATCATTAGAAGCAAGGAAATCAATGAACTTTAGATGATCTTACATGCCTCCTTGCACCCATGTCCAGCATTGCCTTTTGTTCAGAAAAAGGATAGGTGTATGAGTAGCTTTGCAAGCCAATCCAGTTCATCGTCTAAGTTGGGCATCTTATCGCCCTTGTAGTTGGCATCATTTACTCACTCAGAGGTTATCAAGCCTTCTTGACATGAACATTTCCTCAGGGGATTGGCTGAACAGTGCTTTGTCTGGTGTGTTTGGGCTTTGCTTGAGAGCATGGTCATTGAACAAACAATGAAGTTGGGACTTCAATAAATCCATGTTCTGAAGGCTGCACTGATCAGCAAACATGGCATGCAGCTCTGATGCTGCCCGTAATATGAACAGCTGAAGAAACATACACAAAAGTTAGATTTACACAAAGATTGCAGCAAAAACATAAGTTGAGGGAGATAGACTAAGGTAGGACAAAAATTCATTGGCTCTAACATTATTTTCAAACTAAATGAAAGAGTGGAATTGTTGCTCATATTGAAATGAAATAAATAAAGTTTGATAAGGAGTTGCCTAATGATGCTCAAACATGTAGTTGATTTGAGTGCATATTTATGTTCGATCGATATTTATAGATTAATCACAAGCCGAAATTTAGTTCAACAACTTCTAATTCATTATAAAGTGTTTGTCCATCCTCAAATATTAGAAGCAAAAGTTAAACATGACTTTTGGCAACAAGTACAACCTTTACATTGAACCTTTAAAGAAACATTTAGGCAAGAATTTTGGAGGAAGAATCACAAATAAAAATATTCAGAAAAATCCAATGCTCACAAGGGACCATAAATTAATAATTATCATCCCAAGCATGTGTAAAGAAAAATTGGTTCAACTGAAGAATTTGCTTGACTCAACAATCTAGACAAAAGCTATTGGAAGTGCGACTGTGATGGAGCTGAAGGTAGAGTTGATTCTCTCAAACAGAAGCTTGGAGTAGCAAAGGTTTTTGATAAGAATCTGGCTCACAAAGAGGAAAAAAATTGTACTCCTGGAGTCGGAGTCAACTTCTGTCAGGGAAGAGCTTGAAAGAGTCAACGATTTAGACGAAATTCTGTCTTAGAAACAGAAATCCTGCTAACAGCCGAAAATGGAGTTTCAATGTATGAAACAAGAGGTTCATAATGCAAAAGGGCCTAGAGGAGAATCTATGAGGACAACCTTTATACGAGTATAAAACAGCAAAAGTAGGTTGACATAACATGAGCATAAACCATATAAAATAAGCATACTAATTATCAGATGGTTTAAATCATATAAAATAATCATACCAATTACCAGTAGGGAAAGAGCTCTGTGATCGATAGCGATATGAGCAGAACCAAATGATCTGGGAGGATCCAAGCCCGAAGAAACCTCCACATCAACGAGTTTGGGAGAAATCGAGAGGTCACGCTCATCGAGAAGCGTTACCTGCTTTTTGGGGGGAAATATAAGGTAATTAGGCACCAATTTCAGGCCATGGAGTAAGAAGGAGCCTATTTAGGCCATACAAGAGAGGCAGCGTTGATTCCTCTTTTTCCGAGCAATTTTTGTATATAATTTCAAAGAATAAGATAACTGATAAAAGTAATATTTCAAGAAAAAATATCAGCCCACAATTGGAATATGGGAAACAAATTGCTAGAAATTGCAATATCAAAAACAAAGACAATAGCAAGTGAAGAGAACTCAAATGCAGCAACCTGATTATATATGGTGAATTGGAGCTGAAGAAGAGCATAGAAATCAAAGCTCAGAGAGGAAGATCGATGGTTGTAGTAGCTGTTGAATTAGAGAGCGAGTAACCAAAAAAATCCCCAAATTTTAAATGAATAAAGAACTTTGTCAATCTAAATCTACCACTTTAGTGATCTAGGAAAGGAAAAGCTAAAACAAATTAATATTAAAAGCAAGAAGCTGAAGAGAATGGAAATGACAAAGCAAATATGGAAACTCCCTAAATAAAATGGACTACATGAGAAAGGGAACAAACGGACCACATGAGAAATCCCAAAAATGATATTGCCAAATCACAAAGTGTCACAACAACATAAAAAAACAACACAAATACTAAAAGCTCAAGCAAGGGCTAACCCGAGAAATTTCGATTTGAGAGTCCCGTAGATACCCAAGCCATTCAAAAGGTCTTATTTGGATTTATACCATATGCTGTCATGACCAAAGATAAACATCACATTAGAGGGTTCACTAAAGTCTGACTAAAACAATCTCCTCATATCAGATATTGTAAAATCACATGTAATTATTTGGACAAGGGGATAAAAGATCAAATTGAAGAAACGAGCATAAGAGAAAGATGATTGAGACGAAAAAATTGAAACCAAAATCAGATTTGAAAACATACCCTAAAATTTCCAAATGAGCATAAGAGAAAGATGATTGAGATGAAAAAATTGGAACAAAAATCAGATCTGACAAACAAACTTGAAATTGAACCTGTAAATCGAGAGAAAGATGATTGAGATGAAAAAAATTGGAACTAAAATCAGATTTGACAAACATACCCTGAAATTTAGAAACGAGCATAAGAGAAAGATGAATGAGATGAAAATACGATCAAAGGATAACATTAGAAAGGATATTAAGAAAACTATTAAATTCCCAAAACATGTCAAAGTCTTCCTAAATTTTATCACTAAATATTTTATGTAGTAGGTGACTTGCCATTGAAAGGGAAAACCTATTCTTAATTCGGTAAAAAGGTACTCTAAAACTATCAGAAACTACTTATCCCTATATTCACATATTTGGAAACCAAAATAGAAACAATATTTGCAGATTTAACAAAAAAAAACCCATCTACAAGTAAATGAAAAAAATTCTAAAAATCCAAATTATTCAAACATTTGTAAAAAAATAAAATAAATCTTACTCTTACAGTCTTACCTCATCACTTTGCCAAAGTTAATTTATTAAAATATTATGTAGTAGGTGATGTAGTAGGTGACTTGCAACTGAATGTCAGGGTATCCTACAATTTCAACAAGACAATAAATCGTCTCCTCCTGCTTAAGCTTAAACTGTAAAGTAACAAATCCATTACCAAAAACAGCAAATAGCTAAATACAGTGATGAAATTTACCACTCGCCTGCATATTCTTCAAATACCTTAATTCCAATTGACATTGTCGGCATCCGCATCACCACCCCCAATCATGTACTAAGAACAAATTAAGCCAGCAACAAAAATTAATAAAATCAATAGACAAAGCATTAGAAAAGAGGGGCTGTAATCAGGAACACCTTTTTAATTGCCTAAGAAACAGTAACCTGGAGATGAAATCGAATCCAGTTATAGCATTTGTTGGCAAATCATTGACGAAAAAAATTTGAGCTTCTCCCTGAAAGAGAAGCAAAGGAGAGTCATTTATTTGTATTTTGGCTTTTAGAAAGGCAAGGGCATAAAAATTAGTAAAGATTAGACAATGAGATTACCACGGAGATAGTTGTGAAACTCAAATCCAAGGATCACCTAAAATAGCACCTGCAAGTGAAGAGGCATACTCTAGTTAGGTAGGCAAGTATATTTATTTCCAACTTCATGCAATATATTCCACATGACATTTCCTCCCGTGAAACCTTTTTCTAACATAATCTAATTGCAAAGGAATTGCAGCAATGGGTAAAAGATCCACTATCTTCATGCTTAGCAATGTCAAAACCAAAAATAGAAGGTTTTTAATGTCAAAGTTTAACTATCAGTATCATTTCGTCGATTTGTTGATGATTCTAACAATGCAAAGAAGAGATAGTTCTAGATCCGTGGACTTCTAAAGATCACTTACGACTGATTAGCTCTGCTTGTTAGTTTAAAGCTATAATCACAAAACATTCCAAATTATATAAAACTGGAACTAAAGCACACCCTCTTTTTCGTAGTGATTTATAATTTGAAGTGCGGCAAATTATTACGCCCATAAATGAAAACAAATCAGTTTAATCCTTGAACTGAGAGCAAAACTCACTTAACAATAACATAATCAAATTCACATGCACATCCATGGAAGAGAAAGGCAAAAAGGCAGAGTGAAAAACTTTATACTAAGATAATGTTAATGGCCATTTTCATGCAAAGTTGCCCAGAAATGTAGGTAGCAGAAAAGGAATAATGAATACCCTAATAATTTAAAAGTGAAATGTACAATTATCAAAAGAGTGTAATATGAAAAACATACCACTCAAAAGCCTTAACCGCTCACTTGGATCATCATCTCCATAAAACCAAATCCTTGCATTGTTGGGGTGGTAATACTTTTGGTGGAACTCCTGATAAGAAAATTGTAAACATTGAAGATATCATTAACAAGATTAAGGCATTAAGCAACCTAGATGGTTAAGCAAGCCCCGCAAAAAAGAAAAGCAAATAGAAAGCTGACACAAATGTCCTCTCAGCAGGACACAAGACAATATGTTCTGAAAATACAAAATGGAAAGGAAAAAAAATGAATAAGAAGCTCACTAACTGAGACAGATGTGCAAACTTCACACAACAGGCTATGAAATGTTAGTCAATGACTGCAGATTTGATAGCTTGGATTTATGTCAAAGAGAAACCTTCCATCTTCAACCAACAAATATATAAATTTGTAACATGCATTGTACAAAATGACGATGAATTGATGAAGTGCAGGCATTGTTACAAAAGATAGCCTCACATAAAACAAAAAAAACATGCACCATACCTTGAATTCATCAAATGTGAGCTTCGGAATAACTTTTGGGTCACCTCCACTGTCCACGCCATAGGTATTCTCAGGAAAAAGAGCCTGCAGCCGATGAAATGTCACATGTATCCACTAATATATATATCTAGGAAAACACAACCTTTTAAGGCCTTAATGGAGACAATTTTATGAATACAATAAAGCGAATAATTTCTAAGCAATAAGTATGGGAAAAGGAAGATATATATTATATGCATGAACCGAAAAGGCAAGATTCAGGTAGAAAGGGAGCACAGACATACTACCAGGTTAACAAAATAAACTTAACAGATCTGCTTTTGATGGATGGAGAAAAAAAAATGTGTGGGGATAGATTGGAAAAGGAGAAATAGTCATCAAGCAATAACATGCACATACCTGTTGTGTAGCTCGGCCCAATAGACTATCAGGCTGTGAGTAGACACCCTTCATCTCATTGAAAACAACACCTGAACAGGTCAAGCAACTTGAATGAAGAAAATTTTCAAATTGTACTTCTGGTGATTAAAACAGCTGTGATAAACTATTTGGTCAATTAAATATCAGCCATCTACATAGAATTGAAAAGGGAAATATTAATAAACATTAATGCCATGATACAGCTGTGCCCAAAGTCCTCACCTTTAAAGGATATGTCTTCCGAAGGATCAGTAGTGCAAATGCCTCCATCTCCGTCGAATCCCACCTTGGGGCGAATTGGCCATCCCGGTCTTTCCATTCACTATCAACAATAGCCCCAAATCGCTCCCTATCTCACAATTCAATCACAAAGACTGAATTGAGATTCTGTAATACCCCCGTCCCACATCGGATATCATAAGGATGTTGGGAGTGATTTATAAGTGATTCAAGCCCTACCCATGTTACAAGAGCTCTTCCTTTTCAGGCGCCAAGTGAGGACAACGGACCTGAGAAGGCTAGGTGGCATGGGCTGGCGCCTCTTAAGACCCCGGGTCTTACAGATGGTATCAGAGCCGACTCTGGGTCCGGAGGTACTCTGACAGTATGCTCGGGTACGCTCCTCCCGGAGGGCAGTCCCTTGGGCACTGACGACCCTGTTACAAGAGCTCTTCCTTTTCAGGCTCCAAGTGAGGACAACGGACCTGAGAGGGCTAGGTGGCATGGGCTGGCGCCTCTTAAGACCCCGGGTCTTACAGATGGTATCAGAGCCGACTCCGGGCTCGGAGGTGCGCCGACAGTATGCTCGGGTATGCTCCTCCCGGAGGGCAGTCCTTGGGCCTGACGGGGTCGTCAGTGCTTTAAGTGGGGGAGATTGTAACACCCCCGTCCCACATCGGATATCATAAGGATGTTGGGAGTGATTTATAAGTGATTCAAGCCCTACCCATGTTACAAGAGCTCTTCCTTTTCAGGCTCCAAGTGAGGACAACGGACCTGAGAGGGCTAGGTGGCATGGGCTGGCGCCTCTTGAGACCCCGGGTCTTATAGATGGTATCAGAGCCGACTCTGGGCCCGGAGGTACTCTGACAGTATGCTCGGGTACGCTCCTCCCGGAGGGCAGTCCCTTGGGCCTGACGGGGTCGTCAGTGCTTTAAGTGGGGGAGATTGTAATACCCCCGTCCCACATCGGATATCATAAGGATGTTGGGAGTGATTTATAAGTGATTCAAGCCCTACCCATGTTACAAGAGCTCTTCCTTTTCAGGCGCCAAGTGAGGACAACGGACCTGAGAAGGCTAGGTGGCATGGGCTGGCGCCTCTTAAGACCCCGGGTCTTACAGATGGTATCAGAGCCGACTCTGGGCCCGGAGGTACTCCGACAGTATGCTCGGGTACGCTCCTCTCGGAGGGCAGTCCCTTGGGCCTGACGGGGTCGTCAGTGCTTTAAGTGGGGGAGATTGTAATACCCCCGTCCCACATCGGATATCATAAAGATGTTGGGAGTGATTTATAAGTGATTCAAGCCCTACCCATGTTACAAGAGCTCTTCCTTTTCAGGCTCCAAGTGAGGACAACGGACCTGAGAGGGCTAGGTGGCATGGGCTGACGCCTCTTGAGACCCCGGGTCTTACAGATTCACAATCGGCCTTACCCAATTCGCACAATTTGAACCACAAAGACCCCAATTTTCAAATCTAGGGTTTGCGTTCACAGAGAACGATCAAAAATAACCTAAATCCAAATTTCTACACCCAACTGATTCGAAAATTAGAAATAAGCAAGCAGTAGAAGAAGTGGTAAACAACAACCGAAATAAAATAAAAAACAGGAGATTGAAAAGACATTACCTGATGAAGGAAGAAATGGAGAGAGATAGGAGGTAGTGGTTCCAGGCTTCCAAAAAGAGAGTGGATAGAGGACGATCATGAGGCAAATTAAGGAGCACGGCAAAGGCGGTTAAGTTGAGGTCGAATGAAAAGAACCGATGAATCGGCGACCACGAGAAAGGAGTGAGATGGAGCGAAACTGAGAACGGCTGCAGCGGCGAGAGATGGAGAACAGCTGCAGAGGGCGAGAGATGGAGAACGGCTTGTGAAGGAGCAACACGGAGAAGGCTGGAGATGCGGAAGATGCAACAGAGGAAAGAGAAATAGAAAGCACGCCGGTGGAGGAGAACCAGAGGCGAGCGGAGAAGGAACCCAGAGGTGCAAAGGACCGAAAAGTCCCTCTAAACAAAAAAATCAATATTTTTAAATTCAAACTATGAGGGGTATATTAGTAAAGTAGACAGGAAACGATCTGGGCCGTCAAAATTTTAACAAAAAACGCTATCTACGGTCGAAGTTCGCCCAGAGCTTTTATAAAATTTGGAAGGAGTTGCCTCCTTTATATTAGTACTGATATGTCAAATTAAATATAACTTTTTTTTAGAAGTGTAGAATATTTGCTTTCAATTCAGTGCTTTTATTTTTGGATAGATATAACAGTCAATTTATTTATATGTCAAATTAAATATAACTTTTTTTTAGAAGTGTAGAATATTTGCTTTCAATTCAGTGCTTTTATTTTTGGACAGATATAACAGTCAATTTATTTAATTGACGGTAGTGCCACATTTCTACTGTTTGGATCACAAATTATTGAAATTAACATAAATGACCTAAATTTGTAGTTTTACATAAGTTGACATAAGAAATCATATTAACGTAGTTACTTTTTTTATTAGGCTTATTCAATATATATAAATGTTACTTATTCATATCAGAAAGGGTTAATTGCACTAAATATCCTGACCTTTATGGATAGTTGCGCTTAATATCCCAACCTTGTAAGACACTACTGGTATTACATGGATAGTTGCGCTTAATATCCTGATCTTTTATATTTAGTTACACACTATTACATGTTTTTTTTTGAAATAACACACTACTGGTATTACATGTTAAGAATACAACAAGTTAAGTATTGACTCAAGGTTTATTTATTGTGTTTGTATCCTTATTTTGTTAGTTTTTTTCTTCAGCTATTTCATTTATTTATTTTTATTTTTTTTATTTTTAATGGATAAAAAATAATAGAGTTTTATTATAAATCAAAGTCATGTTATCTTAAAATAACATTTTTTATAATGATTCTATTACATAGAGATCGTTATACTATTTTAATCTAAAATGACACCGTATATATATAATTGTGCCACCCGCTCAAAGATTTCTGGCTCCGTCCCTGAGTAGGAGTAGACGAGTGTCGCTAACAAGCTATTGTGCCGGTGATCTAGTTGATCTCTTAAAAAATATAATAACATTGAATCGAGTCGAAGAATTGAAAGAGAAAAAGTAGTATTAAAGATCACTATTTCAATTTTGCATTAGTTGAGTATAGAGCTTTTGATCAAATAGATGAAAACAAAATAAAAGAAGAAGGTACATTTTAAAGCAAAAGAACGTCCCGGATCGATAAGCGATAAATTTTGGGGAGTATGGTTGGGCCAGCCCAATATTAATGGGCCATCAAGTAGCCCCAAACTACAATTTATGAGTTCATAGGGGCCAAACAACCGTTAGTGCAACCAATTCAGTTTGCTCAAGTATAAAGGTAGTTTTTTCAGAATTTTGATTTTAATATTATATATTTTTAAACGAGATAAAAAATAAAATTTTAGTTTAATAAGCTTTTAAAATTAGATTTTCAATCACTATATATTCCAAACTTTTTATTACTTTTTTTTTATCCACAAATGTATTTTTTCTCCTCTCTCAATAACTATAGTTTGTATTAGCTACTCTAATAGATAAGGTTACTAAACAAGGCACTAACTTATGGGAAGGTTTAATTTAACATATATTTAATACACTTAGTCCATCAACAACAGCTAGCTACTTAGTGTAATCATACACATGAATCAATAATTACTTCTATTTTTTTATCTAACGAATCAATAATTACTAATGTATGTTTAGGGATGCAAATGACAAGTGTCTTACCTCATTGTAGAAATTAAATATCAAAACATATAAGCTCATTATATATTTATATGAGATCCTAGGAGTAGTAACTTCATCGATCAACAAATATTATTTCTCCCCTAAATTAGCGATTACTTACTTCATAGAATTAAGAATATTCATTATAGATTTTATAAGTGTAAAATTTACAAGACTAGAATTGAGACTTTTAATTAAAAAAATAGCTTCTTTTTGAGAAAAAGTTGTGATTTTACATTCACTTTGTTTAATTCATAAAAAAAAATGGACACGATCACATATAAACTTTAAAGTATATTAAAGATTAAACTTTTTTCTAAGAATGAGTCAAGCAACTTAAATAAGAAAAAATTGATTCCTTTAACACTTGGATTCCAACAAAAGGCCCCACAAATTACTTCTTTTTTATTCATGAAACTGAAAATATATAGATGAGGTGATTAACCTAAAATTAAAAAAGAGTGAGATCAAACCAGGGGTCTCACGCAAAAAGGAATAATTATACCAAAAGTTCCCTCTATACCCTCCAACTCCCTAACTATTATCAAAAGCACTCAATGACTCCTAGTCAGCAGAATGAAACTGCGCCTCCATACACCCATCAAGTACCCCCTCATACTTCTGTTTTATACGATCTCAAACAAAAAGCAAAAGAGACATTAGGTGTTTTTTTTTAAAAATTTATGACGATAAACCCACACCAGGTAAACCGACAAGAGTCACTCACCAGGTAAACCGGCTTGCATCGACTGACTCGACCCACCAGTAGGGAGCAAGACAAATCTTAAATTTTCATTCAAGGAAATGGGCGGAGGTAGGGATTGAATCTGAAACCTTCTTACCATCCCTTACTTTGCACCACTAGGTCACTCCGACGATTGGGGTAAAGAGATATTAGTTCTCTCTTGATGTATTGACGTTTAGTGAAGTTATATTAATATCAATTACGCACAATATTAAAAAATATCCCAATAATTTGATGCGTAGGTGATGTTTATCTTGGCATGTGTTTCAAAATTTACATGTGATAAGTGAGTGAAGTGATATATATTGTCTATCGTGTGTTTTAAGAGTATATAATAAAAATAATTTATTGAAAAAGAAAACATTAAAAACAAATGAGTGGCTAAATTGAGTGTATGTAAGGGAAATATTTTTTTAATTTGATTTTTTATCCAGTTATCTTATGTTCTAAGAGTATAGGATAGAAAAACCGTATGTATAATTGTTATTGGACAAAAGCCTGAAAATTTTGTTGTTAGGGCTTTATAGAATCTTAACAATATTTTCTCAAAACTAATATAGAATCTAAAAATATTGGAGATGGATACAAAACTATTCAGGAAAAAAAAAAACATAAACTTTATGAGTCAATAATAAAGGGATCCGATTTCCCTAAACTTCAATCATCAACCGACCTTTTATTAATGCATCATATTCTTTTAACAAAAAGATAAGACAACCCTAAAATCCAAATAACGAAATAACGAAACCAATTAACACGGAGTATAATTAAGAAAAGCAAATAATCTCTTATGACATTAATCAACTTTTAACGAACCAAGTTTTAGATCATCTTTTGTTTTGGATTCTCACTCGACATATAAAATATGAAGTTGTAGATATACCTTAAAATTAGCTCTCCTATCACTAAAATACCCCTAGAGGGGGATAGCGCTAGGCGGAACCAACAAGTATTCCGATCTAATGGATCTAAATGTGCAAGGAGATATGACCCTTGTTAGATTAGAAAGGGCAAAATAGTCTTTTATTGTGCCAACTGTGTAAAGCTTCGACTATATAAAGAGACAAATCTGTAACCGAATGAATTGTATAAGATGAGTGAGAAATCAAGGATGATTCTCTGATTGCAGAGGTTGGCGGGTGTCTTGAGTCTCCATAATGTTCCACCATCACTGACATTTTCGCCCTTCATTTTATCTTCTTCTTCCTCCCTTCTGCTACAGAATTGTACACCAACAGGCCTAGATTTCTTCTTCCCCAAATATACAGATTGTTATTTCTCGTTTGACCCCTCAAATTGTAGCACGGTATCAAAGCCTTCAGTCTAACCAAAGTCGGATTCAATGGCGAACAACACAGAAACAGGTAGTGAGCTTTACCTTCACCATTCGGACCACCCTAACTATGTGTCGTCGACGAGTTTGTTGAACGAGTGAAATTACAGTCACTAGAAGCGCTCGTTTGAAGTCTCGTTGATGGCGAAGAACAAGCTAAGCTTCATTAATGGCACATGCTTAACATCGAACACATATGTCCAAGCTGGAATCAAATGGAATCGTTGTAACTCCATGGTAATCTCTTAGTTACTTCACTTTGTTGAAAAAGAAATTGCTGAGTCTAGTCTATACCGTCAAACTGCTAGCCAGATCTAGAAGGAACTTGGAAATAGGTTTGGAAAACCGAATAGGACCAGGATTTATCAGGTTTAGAGAGAACTTGTATCTTTGAGTCATGGTAATAGCCCAGTTTCTACTTATTTAACAAAAATGAAGAAATTGTGGGATGAGTATATGTTGCTTGTTGAAGATGCAGTGTGCACTTGTGGTTCACGAACTATTTTGAACAAGTCGTTCAAGATCAACATGTTATTCACTTTCTTTTGGGTCTCAATGATAGCTATAACTCTGTTAGAGGCACTATGCTTATGATGACTCCAGTCCCTTATTTAGATCAGGTCTATTAAATCATTTTGCAAGAGGAGCAGTAGTGAGGAATTGGTAATGTGATAAAGTCAGATTCTTAAACCATGGCTTTTGTTGTCTAAAAGAATTCTTCAAGCAATCTTTAGAAAGGAGGCCAACAAAAGTAGTTTTGTGACCACTACAAAATCGGAGGACACACCATGGACAACTGCTGGAAGCTCCATGGGTATCCTTCTGGAGGATTATCGAATGCAAGCTCCTCCAATTTTTGTGGACACTGTAAAGTGAAAGGGCATACTATGGACAAATGTTGGAAAATACATGGTTTTTCTACTAGGAAAGGTGAGAGCAAGTTCTTTTGCACACATTGCAAAACTGAAGGTCACACAGTTGAAAGATGTTGAAAGCTTTATGGCTATCCACTAGGGAAAGGACCATCTCCCATGGCCAATGTCACCATTTCAGAATAAAAGATTGTGAAAGCTCTGATGAATTATCATTCAGAGGATATTCCATTATATAGACAAATATGGTTACAAGAGAGATAGGAACAAATCTTTACATATCGTAACCTACAAGGATAGTATCCACAATAATATATCATATCTCTAATACCCCCCGGCAAGCTCAAGGCGGAGGGCCGACGTGGAGCTTGGAACGGAGGAGATCAAACCGACGGGAGCTAAGGGCTTTGGTGAAGATATCAGCAATCTGATCATGGGTACTGATGTGACGAACAAAGAGCTCACGAGCATCCACCTTCTCACGAACAAAATGAAAGTCAATATGAATATGTTTGGACCGGTTATTGAGAACAGGATTGCGAGTCATGAACGTCGCACTGAGACTGTCACACAACAACGAAGGCGGACGGACCAAGGACTGGCGCAAATCAAGGAGCAAGAGCTGGATCCAACTGAGTTCCGCAACCGCTGCTGCGACAGCCCGATACTCAGCCTCTGTGCTTGACCGGGCAACGACACGCTGCTTGCGAGAAGTCCAGCTAATGAGGGAGGAGCCAAAGTAGATGGCATAGCCAAACTGGGACCGACAATCGTCGACGTCAGAGGCCCATCCTGCGTCGGAGAATGCTGTCACAGCAAACTCGGAAGTAGGACGGAGGGTAAAACGGTGGGATATGGTACCCTTGAGGTAGCGAAGAATGCGCTTAACAGCCGACCAATGCTCCTCTGTCGGACGGTGCATATACTGACACACTCGGTTCACTGCATAGGAGATTTCAGGGCGAGTAATAGTGACATACTGAAGAGCGCCGACAATGCTGCGATACAGAGATGGATCCGACATCGGATCACCCGATAGGTTCAAGCGGGATTGGGGCTCGGCAGGGGTAGAGATAGCCTTTGCATCGGCCATCTTAGACCTCGTCAAGAGATCGCGAATGTAGCCGTGCTGACACATGTGAAGACCAGTAGGCGTGCGCGTGACCTCAATGCCAAGAAAGTAATGGAGATCTCCCAGATTCTTCAAAGAGAACATACGGTTGAGCTGAGCAATGAAGCGGTCGATATGGGCAACGGAGCTTCCTGTCACAATCAGATCATCCACATAGACAAGAACGTCGATGGTGCAAGCGGAGCTGGTATGGACAAAGAGAGAACAGTCGGACTGACACCCCCGAAAGCCGGATGCAAGAAGGAAGGTCTTGAGCTTACTGAACCACGCTCGTGGAGCTTGTTTCAGCCCGTACAGGGCTTTCTGCAGCAGACAGACATGAGAGGGGCGAGTGGGATCCACAAACCCCTGCGGCTGCTCCATGTAAACCTGTTTCGCTAGGTCCCCATTCAGAAAGGCATTGTTGACATCAAGTTGACGAATCGGCCACTGACGGGACAAAGCAATAGTGAGGACAAGGCGAATAGTAGTCGGGCGAATGACGGGGCTAAAGGTGTCAAAGTAATCAACACCTTCCTCCTGATGATAGCCCTTCGCAACTAAGCGAGCCTTGTACCTGTCAATCGAGCCATCAGCCTTCCGTTTGATCTTGTAGACCCATTTGCATCCAACGATATTGGCCCGAGGAGGGCGGGGCACGAGAGACCATGTACCCGTGCGACAAAGAGCATCAAACTCAGCCTCCATGGCAGTGACCCATGGCTGGTGAATGGCGGCTTGGCGGAATGTTTTGGGTTCAAGGTGAGGGTGGGGGTCAGGGGGCAAGGGATGGCGAGAGGACATAAAGGCTTTCGGTTTGAGCTTACCAGATTGAGCTCGGGTGCGCATAGGATGAGTACTCTGTTCAGCAGGGCGGAGGTGTGGTAAGGATGCCGGCGGTGGTAGAGGATGGCCAGGGGAGTCGGCTTCAGGAAAAGGTTGGGCAGCAGGCTGGGAAGTGGACTGACGGGACGGTGAGGGTGAGGACAGGGCGGAGGAGGAGGAGGACGACTCACTCTCGATAGGGCTGGTCGGTGAGGCGGGCTCCGGAGCGAGCACAGCTGGTGGGGAGCGCGGCGGTGGCACATGAGGAACGGCTAAAGCCGCACCTAGGAGATCAGGTGACACTGGCACAGACGAAGCAACGGACTGACCGAACATCGAGGGAGAAGAAGGAGATGGGACAATGGACGGGAACTCGGACTCATGAAATATGACATGACGACTGATATAAGTGCGGTTAGTGGCTGCATGATGGCAGAGGTAGCCACGATGAGAGGAGCTGTAACCAAGAAATAGACAGGGCAAGGTCTTGAATTCCAGTTTGTTGGACCTGTAGGGTTCCAAGTAAGGAAAACAGAGACAACCAAAGGATCGAAAAGATTTATAATCAGGGAGACGTTTGTAGAGATGACGATATGGGGAGTCGAAATGGAGGACTGGGGTGGGTGTCCGATTATGTAAGTAAATGGCAGTGTGGAACGCATGCTCCCAAAACTGGGGAGGAAGGCGAGAGTGAGCAAGCAAGGTAAGGCCTTTTTCTTGAATGGTACGGTTGCGACGTTCAACCATACCATTCTGGGATGGTGTGTATGGGCAAGAGATGCGATGAATGATGCCTTGCTGCTGTAACAGATATGTGAGGGACCGAAATTCACCCCCCCAATCAGTTTGTAACTCTTTGATGGTGGCATTGAATTGTGTTTTGATCATTGTTTGAAAGAGACGGAAATAATCCAAGACCTGGGATTTGTGGGTCAAGAAGTAGATCCATGTAAAACGGGTGCAATCATCGACAAACAACACAAAGTAATGACAACCATTTAAAGATAAAGCGGGGGCAGGACCCCAAACATCTGAATAAACCAATTCAAAAGGAGCTGTTTTGGGAACATGAGTTGACAAAATAGGAAGACGCTTACTTTTTCCTAAAGAACAGGACTGACAAGGGCCAGGGGCCTTATTGGACATAGTAGGTAAATGAAACTGACGCAACAAATATTGTAGAATAGCAGGACTTGGATGACCGAAACGATTGTGCCAGTGTGCCGGGGTTGTGCGCTCGCCCACCAGAACCTGCTTGGAGATCGCAGAGGGAGACGAAGGTAGCTTGTATAAGCCATCACTGACCAGGCCTTTGAGAAGAGCTCGCCCCTGCATGTCCTTAATAAGGCAAAAAGTAGGATGAAATTCAAGAAAAACATTGTTATCACGGGTTAGTTTGGAGATGCTAACAAGGTTTTTATGCATTGAAGGCACAATAAGGACATGGGAGAGGGAAATAGGGCGAGAGGATGTAGCAAAGGAGGTGGTACCAATGTGGGAGATAGGGAGGGTAGAGCCATTACCTAGAGCCAGTTGATCACCACCATTGTAGTCGGAGTTGATAGAGACTTTGTTGAAGTCACCGGTAACATGGTCAGTCGCGCCCGAGTCAAAGTACCAAGACGGGTCATGAATGGAGGATGTAGACGCTGCGTACGCAGAGGGAGTGCCGGACTGCTGCTGGGTGAGGCGCTCGGCCGGGTGGCGAGATGGAATTGCCTGAAGGTTCAGTCGACTGAAGCAATCCTTCGCAAGGTGACCGATGCGATCGCACAATTGACACTGTGGGCGGTTGCGAGAGCGGGCAGCCGGATCCTCATTGCCAGGCGAGACGCCACCAGTCGAGCGAGAGGACGGGCGCTCAGAAGGGGAACCCCGCTGCTGCTGCGACGAGGACTGGCCTGTGCGTGATGATGGGCGATCAGGGCGTCGAGGGCGAGACTGGCCATAGTTGGCTGCCGGTTGATGCGTATGAAGATAACGCCCAACCTCTTGCAAGCGTTCTTCCTCCCGGAGCAGGAAACCAAGGAGGTTGTCGGAGGTCAGATTATCCAGACGGACATTGATTGCGGCGCAGAAAGGGCCGTAAGACGGATCCAAGCCGTGGAGAACAGAGGCAATGAAGTCGTCCTCGGAGACCGGCTGGAGACAATCCGCAAGAGCATCCGCGATGTCCCGCTTCTTCTCATAGTACTCTATGACAGAGAGATTACCTTTGGGAAGAGAGTGCAGCTGGGACTTGAGATGCATAGACCGAGCACGGGATTGGGCTTGAAACATGTGCTCTAACGTAAGCCACGCCTCACGAGCAGTGGTGGCTCGAGTGACATAGCCGAGGAGATTGGACGAAATGGTGGTTCGGATCCACACGAGGACAAACTTGTCCCTGCGCTTCCAAGTAAGATACTCAGGGTTTGGGTTGGTTTGGGAGGCAGTGGTGTCGGCAGAAGTGGTGGTGATGGTTTTGGGTGGAGAGGTTCCAATGAGGATGTGATCTTGGAGCTCATAGGCATCAAGTGTGTCCACAAGATTGGCTCGCCAGATCGTGTAATTGGAGCGGTCAAGTTTGACGGAAAAATTGGGCAATTGGAGATTGGAATTTCCGGATGGGTTTAGAGCGGCGGCCAAGAGGGATGCGCCGGAGGAGCGGGACGATGAACTGTCATCGGTGTGTGTAGGAGGTGGGTTAACGAGTGGTGTTTGGTCGCCAGTGTTGCCGTCAGGAGTGCTGTCGGTGGTGGACATGGTGACGGGGGTAGGGCGGCCGAACAAGGGGAGAGGCTAGGGTTTAGAAAAAAACCGGCTCTTGATACCATAAAAGATTGTGAAAGCTCTGATGAATTATCATTCAGAGGATATTCCATTATATAGACAAATATGGTTACAAGAGAGATATGAACAAATCTTTACATATCGTAACCTACAAGGATAGTATCCACAATAATATATCATATCTCTAATACAGAAGCACCTGCAAGCAATTCTTCCATGGCTTCCATTACACAACATCAGTATGGTCAGCTAATCAGTTTATTGAGCAAGTATTCTGGTTTTGAGGGACTTTTACATGCTGCATTCATGGTTGGTAAGACCTTTTCTCTCTTCTCTTTATTCAGTTATTCATCTTGGATCATTGATAATGGAGCAACTAACCATATTACCCATCATTTGCATCATTTTCATACCTATAAACCTGTTCATAATTAATCCCATCACCATTACCTTACCCAAAAACAAAAAATACTTCCATTTTACATGTTGGTTCCATTGCCCTTTCACCACAGATTACCCTCCATAATGTTCTTCACATTCCTGATTTTCATTATAACCTTCTTTCTATTCACAAACTCACAAAATATTTACCTTCTAACATCATTTTCACACCACGCCTTTGTATGATCAAGCCCCCTTCGATGAGCAAGCCATTAGTGATTGACCATGAAGCAAATGGAGTCTATGTGATAGATAATCCTGCCTCTCTTCCATCAGTCTTTGAGCCTTCTTCAACCACTCCTTTTCCTGTTTAAGGGCCATCTTCTTGTAATAATGCTAGAACAGATCTTAGTGAACTTTGGCATTGTCATATGGGACATCTATCTTTTGATAAGTTGCAGTATATTGATGACGTTGGGACTCATTCTAAATCACATTTTATTTGTCAAGTTTGTCCTAAAGCTAAGCAGCATAAGAAATCTTTTCCTCATTCTACAAGTCTTGCTGCTAACCCATTTGATTTAATTCATATGGACACTTGGGGACCATACAAACAACATACTCATGATGGATTTAAATACTTCCTAACTCTTGTGGATGACCATAGCAAAGCAACTTGGACTTTCCTTATGACACTCAAAAGTGATGCATTAACCATTCTCAAATATTTTATGAACATGGTTTCTACACAATTTCAATCCAAAATCAAAAGCATAAGATTTGATAATGCCCAAAAATTTTGTGACTATAACAACATTGGATTCTACAACTCTCATGACATTATACATCAAACCTCTTGTGCTTACACCCCACAACAAAATGGAGTTGTAAAATGAAAACATAAACACCTTTTAGGGGTTGCTAGAACATTTCTCTTTCAATCAAACCTTCCCTTACTTTACTGGGGCGATTGCATTCTTACTGCTACATACTTGATTAACAAAAGTCCTTTGCCATCCCTTTACAACAAATCACCATACCTTCTTCTCTTCAATAAATTACCTGATTATAGTGTCATCAAACTATTTGGTTGCTTGTGCTTTGCCAATTCATCCACAAGAAACAGGGACAAATTTCAATCCAGGGCCATAAAATGCTTATTCTTGGGTTATCCCTTTGGCAAAAAGGGATATAAACTTCTTGATCTCCATACAAAAGAAATTTTCATTTTTAGAGATTTTACTTTTCATGAATTTCACTTTCCATTTCATATAAATTCTCCACCTCTAGATTCCATTCCCTTACCATCCCCATCTTCAGATTTACCTCCCCATCTTGTCACACCTACTCACACTAAACCCCCACCTTCTCCTGCAATTGATCACCCTCCTCCTGTGCAAGACCTACCAACAATTGTCCCTCTGAGAAGATCAAGCAGAACTCATTCATTGCCTTCTCACCTAAATGACTATGTCTGCTCATAAAGTTCTTCTAATTCAATCATTAGTTGCTTCATTTCATGCTTTTCTTTCCAATGCCATTTCCTATTCGGAACCAATAACCTTTCTCCAAGCTACCAAAGACCCAAACCGGATCATTGCAATGAACAAAGAGATTGAAGCCTTACAAGCTAACAACACATGGTGCTTATTTCTCTTGCCTGCAGGTAAGAGACCAATTGGTTGCAAATGGGTTTATAGAGTTAAGCTTCATTCTGATGGTTCTCTAGAATGCTACAAAGCCAGATTAGTAGCAAAAGGTTTCACACTGTAAGCTGGAATTGACTACCATGACACCTTTTCACCTACAATTAGAACTTTGATTGTCATAGCCTCTGCTAAGTCTTGGCCTCTTCATCAGCTCGACGTCAACAATACCTTTCTTCATGGTGATCTCCATGAAGAGGTATACATGACTATTCCTGAAGGCATTCCAAATCCTCACAATCATGTTTGTCTTCTCATGAAGTCCATCTATGGCTTGAAACAGGCCTCCCGACAATGGTTCCATAAACTTACAACCACTCTGCTGAACTTGAGATTCACATAATCAAGGAATGATTATTCTCTTTTCATACATAGATCATCCTATGACATCACCATTCTTTTCATACACAAGATCATCTCCCACTGATATTGCTCGATTGAAAGCCATTCTGGATACCCAGTTCAACATCAATGATTTAGGCCTTCTGCATTATTTTCTAGGACTTGAGGTGACTCATCTAGCAAAGAGTGTTGATCTAACTCAATCCAAATTCATCACTGAGCTTCTGGCTGATTCTAATCTACCTTTTTCATCACGTGTCTGCACTCCTTTACCATTGAATACTAAACTCAATCATACAAATGGAGATTTATTGTCGAATGCCACATTATTCAGACAAATAATAGGGAAGCTAAATTACCTCACTCACATTCGCCTTGATATATGCTTTGTTGTTAAGACTCTAAGTCAATTTATGCAACAACCTCGTACACCTCATCTCATGGCGCTTCATCACACTCTTCGCTATCTGTCAGACACCATTGGTCATGGGATTGTTCTCCATGGCTTTAATAAGCCAATACTCACAACTTACTAAGACTCAGATTGGGCAACTTGTCCCATCTCTCGAAGATTTGTTAGTGGCTTCCTCATACTTCTAGGTTCTTCACCAATTGCAAGGGAAGTCTAAGAAACAATCTACAGTTTCTCGTAGCTCTTTATAGGTTGAATACCCAACAATGGCACAGGCTACCTCAGAATTGACATGGTTGATCAGATTATTAGAGGAACTTGATGTTGGCCCAATCCTTCCTGTAAGCCTTCATTGTGATAACCATTTAGCTATTCAAATTGCTCAGAATCCAGTTTTCCATGAACGTACTAAGCACGTCGAGGTAGACTGTCATTTCACTCGAGAGAAAGTCATGGAAGGCTTCATTGAACTATGCTTCACACCCTCTACAGAGCAGCTTGCAGATATTCTCACTAAAGTATTACCATTCGCATAGCAAAACTATCTCTTATCCAAGCTGGGAATGTCACATTGCCCAGCTTGAGGGGGGGGGGGTGTTAGATTAGAAAGGGCAAAATAGTCTTTTATTGTGCCAACTATGTAAAGCTTCAGCTATATAAATAGACAAATTTGTAACTGAATGAATTGCATTGGATGAGTGAGAAATCAAGGATGATTCTCTAATTACAGAGGTTGATGGGTGTCTCCACAATGTTCCACCATCACTGGCATTTTCGTTCTTTATTTTATCTTCTTCTTCCTCCCTTCTGCTACAAAATTATACACCAGTATACCTAGATTTATTCTTCCCCAAATATACATATTGTTATTTCTCATTTGAACCCTCAAATTATAACAACTTCTACTAATAAAACATATATAGACGAACCAATTCAACAAGACTGCTCTAATTTTAACTCGAATTTAGCTAGAGTTCCTTGGACTTCGTTGCGCTAAATAACCAATCAATATATTTCAAGTAGTAATTGGCCAAAATTACTTAGTTTATTAATTTTGTGACTTTTAGGGAGGGGACAAGAGAATATATTATTCAAAGTATATTGTTGTTGGGGATTGATAATGTTCACCTAATCCATCCATTTTGTCAATGGCATTTGATGTGGATGACTCTAGCTATCAAGATGCTAATCTCATTTTTTTTTTGTCAGTTGAATTGAAACCAAAACATACTGCGAGTTATTGAGATCAATCAAATTAAAGTGTACGCTTATTAATTATAACGATATAATATAAAAGCTTAATTAACACACTGCCTAGCTAGTGTCTGTGAAGCTAATTAGAGAGTCGATGCATGTGATTATATAAAATACACTTATAAAAGAAGTTTTTTTGGAACAAAGTTTATAATCATTTATCACTTATAATTAAATTGGGATGAAATATGCATGTCGCGTCTCGAAAAAAAAGATGAAATATGCAAATTAAAACAAAATGGTGAACTTATATATCTTAGAAAATAAAGGGAGATCGTATAAAATAGTACCATCCTCGGCATTCCTCGAGTCGTGACGTGTATTTTTCTTTTAAAAAAATAAAAATAAAATTTTGTAAGTAAAAAAAAATTACTACTATAAAATAAAATAAACTATTACAATACATTAAAATAAAATATAAAAAAATAGATTTGATAAATTAAGTAAAAAAAATTGTAATAATATTTATGAAAAATGTGTAAAAATTCCATGAGTTTAAGATTTAAGTAGAATTAGCATAGAGCTCATGCGCCACGCACGATATTTTTAAAATTAATCTAAGTACAAACTATACATTATGTAAAACTTTTTTATACACTGTGAAAAACAGTATACATATATCCTCAACGCAATTTTCTACAAACTATACATTGTGAAAAACTTCTTTATACACTACATTAGCATTAGAGGTTAAAAGTTTATAATTAAGGTGGAATTTAGGTAGAGTTTGGGAAAGGGAAGAGGAAGGAGATGAGAGGAAATAGTTGAGGTTGAGAGAGATAAACCGAGAGAGATAAGAGTGAAATGGAACTTTGATTATCATTCAACATGTCCCAAGGGATTAGACTCCCTGAAAATATGTCTAACACCAACATTAGAAAATGCCGTTAAATCCAATAAGGTGTCTAGTAATAAAAGCGCTACGTCCCAAGGGCATTTCCAATCGCCTAGTTGGATAGATTTTATAACCACCAGGTTGTCTCTCTCGATAAGAAGCTAAGCTTTTTAACCCCAATTATTTGTTGTCTTGTTGAAACCCCATTTGAAGGCCAAGGACCTCAGCATAGGAGATCGAAGCTCCATGACAAGTACCCTTTTTTAGGGTTGTGAATTATGATATTGCCATCGTTACAGCGTATGACGAAGCCATACAAAGCATCACCAAATGCGCGTTTCGACCCATCAAAGTTAAGCTTAGTGAAACCTAACGAAGACTTCTGCCAATAATCTAGTCGTCTGCGTACTTTTTCAATCATCTAATCAGCGCCACACCCTTGTAAAGGTAGTTTAATTTGAGTAGACGAACCTAAATCGTCCCGTAGGTTGAACTTACAAACCTCAGTCCAAGAGTGGCGGTACGTTATAATAAATACTTGTGAATGCATTTGAGTGACCAAACGCTAACTTGTTTCTAAAAAACCAAATTGCTGGCCAGCAATATGTCATATTTGTCATATGCAATGATGATTACCTATCGCTTTGAAAATCTCATTAAATTGTACGTGTTGCGTGAAAGGATTCTGTAATGTTGGTAGCATTCGGAGGTTCATTTAAGAAAAAAATTATGGTGATATATATATAAACTTAAATCCAATTACATTTAATCACCTTTAACTACCACACATATAGCTAGGCTACTGCTTTTAAAGTGATGGTAGGCTAAAAATTATGCAAACTCATGGTGACAAATAAATTATGTGACAAAGGGTTGTCGACATGTGCTCCCTATTTCCCGTTGTTACATACCATGCAAACATTTGACTCCACCCAAGAATATAAAATATTTTACAAAACTAATTGTATAATTTTTAAAGGAAGAAAAAAACAGACCAGTGAGATAAAAACTAACTTGAAAAATTAATTAACCAATTAAAACATATCAATTATATAAAATATTTTATATAATATGTTAAGTATTTCTTTAAAATAATTTATATTATAAATCTGATAATAACTTATTAAGTATGAAAAGCTAGGGGGGACATATGCTTAATTAATGCCATAATGCTTTTGCAAATACAGAGCTCCATTGAAGAGCTTCTTGGGAATGTATAAGGTCTCTAGTTAGGGTTTTTCATAAACTTACGCGTTTACTAAATACGCCGATAATTTTTATTGGATACACCGTTAAACTTTGTCACCCCCTGCGGATCGAGCTCCGCTACCCCTTGCGGACATCACCGGGCATCGGGCCAAACACGCTCTTAAAGGCCCCCTGCGGACTGAGCTCCGCAGCGTCTTGCGGACGTTTTGTCGATGGCCTTTTAGAGCATGTTTGGCCCAATGCCCGGTGATGTCCGCAAGGGGGTAGCGGAGCTCGGTCCGCAGGAGGTGGCGAAGTTTAGCAGTGTATCCAGTAAAAATTAGCGGTGTATTTATCAACCCCTAAACTTAACAGGTTGGATAATATTTTTAATTTAAATGATTTATGTGTTCTAATGATTTTATCTAATGTTGATGATCGATTTACAAATTAGTTTATTTTCAATCTTTGAACCACGTTGGAAATTTCTAACAAAAATTAATTATTGGAGTTCTTTTTTTTCTCACCTAGTATCTTCCGTTGAAAATTCTAATAATTTGTTAAAACATATTGAAATTTCCATCATAAATCACCATTGATAATTCATGTCTTTCTAATAGTGAACTTAAAGTTATAAAATAAAGAAAATCACATATATAATGATAGCTCCTAGTAGTTATATAAAGAAAATCACATATATAATTGGGCAATTTGCTAAAGTAACATACATAAGGTAAAAAGCTTGCATGACTATCACATGGGGGTAAAAAATTAGGGGAATCGGGTAGTACTGGAACCGAGAGGGCCGGTTGCCGGTTAAAACCAATTGGGGGTCATGTGAGGTTTAAAAAAAAAGAAAGGAAACCCAGGGAGAGAGAGGGGGGGGGGAGATGTGTACCTGCACATCAAAGTACAGATGAGAGAGAGAGACAAAGAGAGAGAGTGACAGACGGAGAGAGAGAGAGATACAGTCAGAGAGAGAAGAGGGGGAACCTCATTGGCTTGGGCATTTTGGCGCCAGAAATTTGGCGCCCAAAAGGGAAAGAGAGGGCCGGCTGTGAGAGGAGGGTATTTAAGCATTGAAATGCTTGCTGAACCAATGATTATCCACCATTAATGGTTTGCAGGAGGGTAACAAAGGGAGGAAGTAGAAGAGCCGCCTGAACTACAAGAAGGCCTGTTCTCGGCCAATCAAGGGAAAGGAGAGAGGGGAGAATAGATGGGGTATATAAGGAGCTCTATGAGTCTCATCTTAATCATTCAAGCGGCATTTAATAGGGAGGAGGTCATTAAATGTTCAAGTTCAGAGAATCACCATAGAAGTAGGAGAAGATTCAAGAGGAACGTTTTTGTCACGTGTATTTTACATGACAGATTTGGGGTTCTACTAGCCACATTAAGCAAAAATACTAACCGGCTGTTGGAATTTACATGGCACCTGGGTCGTCAGAAAAAAAGATTCAGCAGATGGGTAAGTGGACCTTCGATTTAGATTTATAAATTGGAGAGACCCCCACTTTATGTACTTCTTCCCTTAGGAATAATGAGCTTCCCTTGTTTGTATTGAAACAGGGGACATATCTTCCGTGTGTATGACCATCTTGTTTGGTGGTTGGTGGGCCTGTCAAGGGAGAGGTTGGGTCTTCAAGGGTACGAAGAGTCGGAAAGCTGTGGTTGTCGACAAAAAGATCGACTATTTGTCAATGAAGAAATTGCTGATGGACAAGTTTGGTGTGGACGGGACAAGGTACGATGTACATCTCACATATATTAACCCGAAGAAGGAGGGGTGCAATCCCTTCGCTATTGGGGACGATGATGACCTACACGCCTTCAAGTTTATCAACTCTATAGACGGAGAACGGAACTGGCCTATTGAGCTTCATGTCTCCCTGCAAAACAAGGTTAGTGAGGGCGCACCCATGAGCGAAGGACCAACCACAAGAGCGTCGATTGGGATGGGTATGTCGCGTTCGGGGGGTGATGATGTCGTCCTGCCGTTAAGTGGGCCCATCGTCACCCCAGAAGTTCACCCTGGGACGGATCCCCCCTGCAGAGTTGATAAAGAATATGAACTGGAGAGACCCTTACATGGCGAGGAAAAACAAACACATGTCCAGCCGATTAAATCAGGTGACAAGGGAAAAAACATTAATGACAAGTTAGGGACAGAACAGGAGTTGGAGTTGGAGGTAGACGACAGGGCAAAGAAAGTTGCTGCCATAACACGTCGAAAGCAGGTCATCCAACTTAGCAGCGACCTGGAATACGTAGTGAGCGTCCCCTGTGGTGAAGGACGAGTCACAATTGACCTTGGTAGCTCGTCGGACGATGACGAAGTCATTCCAGCTGCGGTAAAAGTCGAGTATGGGGGATCTATGACAACGAAATGGTACTCATGGGATTATGAGGTAGAGCAAGCAGTGAGGGAAATCGAAGAAGTATATGAACGTCGAAAAGCGCTGTTGGGAGCGACGGAGAAGCTTGTGGAAGGGGAGTCGCAACCAACGACGGAGAAGGTTGTCCCAGGGGCCCTGCACCAGCAGGGTGTAGAGCTCCGGGAGGGACAAGTGTTTCGAAGAAAAGAGGAGGTGCAACATACGATAAGGATGGCAACACTTGCTAGGTGCTTCGATACAAAGGTGAAGAGGTCGATGAAGACAATGTATGTCGTGGAGTGTGTGGGGCCCAACTGCAAGTGGGCATGTCGGGCATCCTCTTACAAGAAGTCGCGTTTGTGGATGATCCGAAAGCTTGTCGATGAACATAGTTGCGATCTCAATGTTAGGCTCACACACAAGCGTCGGGCAACATACAGGCAGCTGGGACAGACGCTAGTCCAAAGGTACGTTGTGTCCCATAACCAGTTCATTCCAACACGCCTGAGGCAATTGTATATGCAATGTACACAAAACACCTCCTGTCAATACTAACTGTCCACCCAATAGGGTATAACCGCTCAAGCATAAGCTCTCTACTAGACATCCTACAATTGTCTACTTGTCACGTTGTAGTGGTTTCCTGTTTTTGTTGTAGTTGTTACTTTACCCCTATTATTGTCGGGTAATGCTTTTGTTAATGAAAATGTGAAGTTTCGTTGGATCAAAGAAGTCACTCCTTCCGGAACAAGTAAGCACAATGATGAAGTCACAACTGGGGGTGACTTGTAGCTACTGGAAGGCTCGCAGAGCACGGATGACAGCGAGGGACACTATGTACGGGACTGACGAGGAACGCTACCACTCCATTTACTCATACATGCACATGCTCGAGCAAGCTAACCCATGGACATACACGAGGGTTGAGTGCGACTCGAATGGGCACTTCAAGTACGCCTTTGTTAGTATAGGTGTGTGGAGGAGGGCCATCCCCCACCTACGTAAGGTTCGTCGTTCTTGTCCCCTAATACCGCTATACTCTACATGCCATCTGCTACCTGCCAGCTAAAACACTCGTACTTGTCATAAAGGAGCGTATACATGACGCATCTTCTATGTGACATGACGCCTCTTATATATGACATGACACCTCTTCTATGTTACATGACACCTCTTCTATGTTACATGACGCCTCTTGTCTGTGACAACATCTTATATCTGAGCAGGTCATATCTGTCGATGGGAGGTTCTTGAAGGGGAAGTTTCGTGGTTGCCTGTTGTTCGCAACTGCACAAGACGCTAACCACTCCATATACCCAGTCGCGTTTGCTATGGTCGACGGGGAAAACGACGGTTCGTGGGGGTTCTTTTTCAGGCAAATGTTGCGGGTCGTTGAAGACACGCCTGACCTTGTCTGGGTGTCTGACCGCCACATAAGCATTCTCAAGGGGATACGGGATACATATGTCTTCACGAAGCACGACATTTGCACATGACACCTATGGCAGAATGTGCGATTCCGGTATAAGATTGGCACGTTGCAGGACCTCTACTTTATCATGGCGAAGGCGTATACCTATGACGAGTTCCATGCGCTTTTCACGGACTTCTCGGCACAGGCTCCCGCTGTGGGACAATACCTGAAGAAGGCAGGGTTCAACAACTGGGCTAGAGCCTTCTTCCCAGCGAACAGGTTCCACATCACCACCCCTTATTTTACATGCTACTTTTTATATACTACGTCACACCTGCTATAGTTAACATGCCAGCTTATATAATTAACTTGACACTTAGGTGAATTAACATGACACATGCTGTAGTTAACATGACCTACCATCATATATAAATGACATAAAACTTGGCTTAAGTATGATCAATCCTGTTTTAATGAACATGATGTCATCATTAGGTTAAACATCACCACCACTTGTACTTATTTACATGCTAGCTTATTAAAATAACATGACATTTACTATATATAACATGACATATGCTTTAATTAACATGACACCTCCTTTTGTTAACATGACACCTTGATTAGGTACAATATCACAACCACTAACAATTCCAAGTGCCTCAACTCCGTTTTCAAGCTCCCTAGGGACTTGCCTTTGACTGCCCTCATCGATGCAATCATCAAAACTGTTGGTAAGTGGTTCGCAACTCGCAGAGAGGCCAGCTCATCCCCTGACAAGGTCGTAAGCGACTGGGTCGCTGACGCCATGAAGGCGAACTACGCACAGTCCATCACCATGGCTGTAAGGCCGTTGAGCGCCCATGAGTTCGAGGTCCGCAAGGGTTCTTCAATTTGGCTCGTCAATCTTACCGGGCGGTTATGCAGTTGTAGACGCTTTAACGTTGACTAGTATCCGTGTGCCCACGCACTTGCAGTAGCCAACCATCGGGGGGTCGATGTGTACTGTCTTGTGAATGACTTTTACAAGGTCGACGCATGGCGTGCGTGCTACCAGGAGGTTATCTACCCCCTCCCTTCTCGGGAAACATGGACAGTCCCCCAAGCCATTAAAGAGATGCGTTGCGTCCCCCCTCCCCTCATAAAGGCCCGTCCTGGGAGGCCGAAGACATCACGGTACCCCTCGCAATGGGAGCGGAAGTACACGAAGCGACGCAGGACTTAAGGGTAACTACAACCACGTGACTGACTAGTTAATATCTATTCACTTGTCATATGATAGGCTTCACATGTCAATAGTTACTTTTGACATGACAATATGGCATGTGGCTTTTGCGTCTTTTGGAAATGTATGTTTTGGGTTAGCGTAGCGTCGGCACTAGGGAACTCAGATAGACGGACTTCTGTAATTACGCATGTGGGTATCACCTTTTGCTTCTTCTCATCAGTATGTGTACGTATGTGGTGTACACCTTTTTTACATGTCACCTATTCGCATGTGTTAGTACATAGCGAATAAGATAAGTTGCATAATGCGAATAAGATAAGTATGTAATAATCACCTTTTTGTGTTACTAGATAACATGCAAATAAGATTAGTTTCATACTGCAAAACATAATTTTGTAATGCAAAATAACCTACACACGGTCATACGTACCTACATATGTCCTACGACAATTACCCTTAAGACAAACCAAATGTGCAGAAACGGACACAACTTCAACCATCCACAACTACAACAACCCAAAAGTCTACCAACAATGTTCAACCAACCATACACTAACTACTTCGGATCGTCTGAGGGTGCAAGACTTCTGCGGTATATGGCCACACACAGGAGCTGTCGATAGGCTTCGATAAAGTCATCGTCCAGGCCAGCAAAGTCAGCCTCACCATCGGCAAGGAGCTGCATAAACTGGATTGCATATGGCCCACAGTCTCCCCTGCATGAACAAACCACCTCCTGTGATGACAAATCAACAAGCAACGACTACTAAATTCAAACAAAGTGCGAGTAAAGTACTTACGGTAATGTGTTCTGTGGCAGCCCCTTGATCCGCTTGTACGAGAATGGCTTCGGGACTTTACCTGCAAGCTTCCCACAAAGTTCGGCATGTCCATTCATCAATGCGGGGAGGAGGTGAGTGACGTGTAAGACCCGGGGTCTTAAGAGGCGCCAGCCCATGCCACCTAGCCCTCTCAGGTCCGTTGTCCTCACTTAGAGCCTGAAAAGGAAGAGCTCTTGTAACATGGGTAGGGCTTGAATCACTTATAAATCACTCCCAACATCCTTATGATATCCGATGTGGGACGGGGTATTACAATCTCCCCCACTTAAAGCACTGACGACCCCGTCAGGCCCAAGGGACTGCCCTCCGGGAGGAGCGTACCCGAGCATACTGTCGGAGTACCTCCGGGCCCAGAGTCGGCTCTGATACCATCTGTAAGACCCGGGGTCTTAAGAGGCGCCAGCCCATGCCACCTAGCCCTCTCAGGTCCGTTGTCCTCACTTAGAGCCTGAAAAGGAAGAGCTCTTGTAACATGGGTAGGGCTTGAATCACTTATAAATCACTCCCAACATCCTTATGATATCCGATGTGGGACGGGGGTGTTACAATCTCCCCCACTTAAAGCACTGACGACCCCGTCAGGCCCAAGGGACTGCCCTCCGGGAGGAGCGTACCCGAGCATACTGTCAGAGTACCTCCGGGCCCAGAGTCGGCTCTGATACCATCTGTAAGACCCGGGGTCTCAAGAGGCGCCAGCCCATGCCACCTAGCCCTCTCAGGTCCGTTGTCCTCACTTAGAGCCTGAAAAGGAAGAGCTCTTGTAACATGGGTAGGGCTTGAATCACTTATAAATCACTCCCAACATCCTTATGATATCCGATGTGGGACGGGGTATTACAATCTCCCCCACTTAAAGCACTGACGACCCCGTCAGGCCCAAGGGACTGCCCTCCGGGAGGAGCGTACCCGAGCATACTGTCGGAGTACCTCCGGGCCCAGAGTCGGCTCTGATACCATCTGTAAGACCCGAGGTCTTAAGAGGCGCCAGCCCATGCCACCTAGCCCTCTCAGGTCCGTTGTCCTCACTTAGAGCCTGAAAAGGAAGAGCTCTTGTAACATGGGTAGGGCTTGAATCACTTATAAATCACTCCCAACATCCTTATGATATCCGATGTGGGACGGGGGTGTTACAATTCTGTAAGACCCGGGGTCTCAAGAGGCGCCAGCCCATGCCACCTAGCCCTCTCAGGTCCGTTGTCCTCACTTGGAGCCTGAAAAGGAAGAGCTCTTGTTACATGGGTAGGGCTTGAATCACTTATAAATCACTCCCAACATCCTTATGATATCCGATGTGGGACGGGGGTGTTACAATCTCCCCCACTTAAAGCACTGACGACCCCGTCAGGCCCAAGGGACTGCCCTCCGGGAGGAGCGTACCCGAGCATACTGTCAGAGTACCTCCGGGCCCAGAGTCGGCTCTGATACCATCTGTAAGACCCGGGGTCTCAAGAGGCGCCAGCCCATGCCACCTAGCCCTCTCAGGTCCGTTGTCCTCACTTGGAGCCTGAAAAGGAAGAGCTCTTGTTACATGGGTAGGGCTTGAATCACTTATAAATCACTCCCAACATCCTTATGATATCCGATGTGGGACGGGGGTGTTACATGACGGGCTTCATAAGGTTAGCCATCT
Source organism: Persicaria maculosa (assembly GCA_963922045.1). Taxonomy (NCBI): domain Eukaryota; kingdom Viridiplantae; phylum Streptophyta; class Magnoliopsida; order Caryophyllales; family Polygonaceae; genus Persicaria; species Persicaria maculosa. The sequence goes on along the minus strand of OY998264.1, from coordinate 22,020,931 downwards.
GGCGCTCGGGTACGAAGTGCACATCAGGATCGTACACGTTCACTGTCCAGTCAACGAGGTTGATCTCGACGGCCATCCAGTGCTTGTTCTTCAGGTTCCATGGGAGGAACAGACGGTCGACATCCATCCATGACGTTCCGAACCGCTCTGGAAGCTTGCCTTCAAAGTATTAGGGCATCTTCTCGCCGAGCTCTACCCTGTCAATCTTGCCCTTGCATTGTGCCCATATTCTTTGGATGTGGAACCCCCAGTAGTTGTCTAGAAGGGCCACCCTTGCACACGTGTCAGCCCTTGCCTTCATGTCCTTCTGAAGAACACACATCGCCTGATCAATATACTGCAAAAGCACTTACCATATTACAGACGAAGCCATTTTCCACTATATCCCAAACAGGGTAGAGAGGGGAAGATTACCTCTGAGGTCACCCACACCCTCGGCGTCTGGAGCTCGCCAAAGAACTCCTTCCGCAGGAGGGTCCCTTCAAGTGAACGCAAGTGGTCGTCGGTCCCATCATTCATCCACTCCGAGAAAGCATCGAGGTCCGCCCTCGTAAGCAGCCCCAGGGCGACCGTGTCAACTCCCTTCACTACCTGCTTCCCCTTGGTCATACGTGGCTTCTTCGCCGGGCGAGTGATTTCATGGCCCGCAAGTGTCGTGGGTGGCCGACGTGCCCTCGTCCCCCTACGTTCAAGTGGCACCTCAACCTGAGAGCCCTCAGCTAGGTCGCTTTGGTCCTTCACCAAGTATACAAAAACAAACTTGCGTTATGGATGCCAGCAACCTAGTTCTTACATGTCACCCAATTAACTTAACATGACAGTTAGAAGTCAGAGTATTACCTCTCCAATTTTAGTCGGCGGGGCATCTGCCTTGTCCTGCACCTAGTACAACAAAACATACCAACACTGTTAGAGGCCACCCAACCAGTTGTTACATGTCACCTTCAGATTCACACATGACAGGTAGAGGTTCAGGTATTACATATCCATTGTTTATCTTAACTGCTTCCAACTCCTCATCCTTTACCTTATCAGTGTCCTCGGGTTCTTTGGCATCTGCGTTGCCCTTAACAGTCTCCCCAACATGCTGATCAGAAGAAAATTACATGACGGGTAGTTTTTCATACATGACAGACATTGTTAATAACATGACAACTACAAAATGATTTCAACTAACCACATACCTCATTGTCCTTGTCGTTGTCCTTATTCTTTGATTGCACGTCCTCGTCATCAACTGGATCGACATGTGGGCCTCCATTCCCTCCCAGCGAATATGCTTCCTGTTCTGTACTGATCGTGCCCCTCTTCATTGACCTCTTCAAGTTTTCAATGGATTCCTCAAGCTTCGCCATCTTCGTTCCAACCTCTACGATTAGGTTTTTTCCCATTTCTTCCAACTTAGCCATAATTCTTGACTCCATCAGAGAAATTTCAAAGGACAGCCAGTGCAAAATTGAAGGATGGGCAGTAATATATTCATGGATGGCCAGTAAGTTTACGTACCTGGAAAATGAGGGGGAACCCGAACAAACGTATCCAGGCCGCGGTGCATTTGGGTTTATCCCCTTTGCCAGCTTCCTCTCTATTGCACCGTGAAGAAACTGGTGGGTTCGCTCATAGCACAACCGACCCCACGGGAAAGCCATGAACCGTCCGACGTCTGACGCAAGATTGACAACCCACAGATGAATATAGTTTTGGGCTTCCTTCCCGAATAGCACACCCTCCACCAACATAATGAGGACAAACTTCAACCTTCTCGCCGACGAGCGCTCCGTTTTCATCACCACCTCGAACCTAACCTCAAACTCCGACATTTTTAGCTTGGCCACGCCAAAGAAAGCCTTAATTCCGGATTCGTCGTCCTCGTCTTCTTCAGGCCACCCAGCGTAATCGCAATTGAGGCCGGACATAAGCGCAAACTTCGCAATGGAGAACCTCACAACATGACCCTCGATGTTGTACCAGGTCTCGTGTTTCTTTTTCGTCTTCAGCTGCCATTGAAGGACGTAGTGTACGATCTGCGCCGAGAAGTGGAGTCGTGAGCCCATCCTCACTACTCCGCCCAGCGGGCTATCCAGAAGGCGGTTATAGTCGTCAGCGGTCAAGCACTGATCCACGTTCCGTAGAACTTGTGGCTTCGAGAACTGGTTGCATCTCCCTTTGAAATGTCTATCTTCTTCTACCGCATAAACAGCCTGCACAACATCAACCTGTGAGCGACGTTGAACAACAATATCAACTTATATTGCTTTCACATCATCACATCGTACCGCTCCAGAAGTTTGCGTAAGACGCTCACTCGCTACACTGATACGAACCATTTTGCTTGAGTATATATCCTGCAGTGTGGGAGACCATGCGTCACAAAGGTGCAGAAGAACAACAATAGCAACATTCCAAATGACATGTCACTCTTTTCATGCAACATGACAGGTACTGTAATTTACTTGTTATCTTGACATTCATACATGACATCAAACGTGAACCTTTCAATATCAGAACAAAATGCACCCAATGCTTCAACTTCATTGACAGCAACAAATCTAGCCAATTCTACATGACAATAACACATTTCACCATATCACCTCTAAACTGCTACATCACAACAACAAATCAACCCATTTCTACATGACATGAACACATTTCAACATGTCACCTTTAAACTGCTACATGACAGCTACCACAAATTCTTTTGTTTTCATATCTACATTGAATACCAAGTTTAACCAAGACACCTATACTGTTAACGTATTCATTTCATAATTTGTAATGCACGGAATAACCACATGCAACTCACTAGTTTTGCATTCCTACTTGACACCAGCAAATGTCATTATTTCTACATGACAGAAACACCTTTAAACATGTCACCTATTAACTGGTACATGACAGCAACCACATTTTCTTCTGTTTTCATGTCAAAATTGAAAACAATGTTCAACCTAGACACATCCAATTTTAGCCTATTCATATCAACAATTACTACGCTGAATAACCACATATGTAACTCAATAGTTTCCATTCGTAATTGACAGCAACAAATGTAACAATGTGCACATGAACTTTCCACCCTATACATTTCACATTTCAACCGATTCTCAACATATTGATATGTAATTTCTACCTATTGATATCAATATTCAGTTCCCCCTTTTGGGTTTTACCCTAGGCATATTATAACTCACCCTTTCTTATATTTCGCCAAACCCAATTTCTAGCCCTTCCACAGACCTAATTTTTTCTTGACGCTTCTCTATTCCTACATGACATAAGGGAAATTGCACTTGCTACCTGCTGGTCTTTCATTCAACCCTTTCATTTCACCATTTTCGCCCAACCCTATTTCATTCTCAGTCTGTTACCATCCCCGATTTCCACCTATTCATCTGAAATTAGCCATTACCAACCCCTCCCCTCTCCCTTGGTGTACATTGCCCAACTAAACATCCCCCAATTTCTCCCAATGGCCACCACAAATCCATTTCCCCCTTGTCCATCTCACGACTCCATAGAGCATGAAAGATAGCAGTTACTTACTTGGGGGCGTGTTCTGAACTATTCCTTCTTCTTCTTCTTCTTCCTTCTCTGTCTGTCTCTCCCACTGCCTTCGTTCTCTCCCAAGTCGTTTTCGCTGACCTCTCTCTTGCCCTTTCTTTCTCTTTCCTTTGCAGTTTGTTTCTCTTTCCTGTTGATCCGTCCCTCCTCCTTCCCTTTATAAAGGCGCCCCCAAAGTGTCACAGTTTGATGGGACGGTTGTTTTTTCAAACTTCCCATAACTGTCAAATCGATTTTAATAACCGGTTTTCCCTTCCTCTTTACCGGGTGAGAGGGCCAATTCTTTTAATTGGGCTGCTACACTTTGCAATTAAGTGGGCCGGATGCTATATTTGCAAAACATTTCGGGTCATGTGCTAGTTAGTGCAATTCCCTCTATATAATTCATGTGTTTCCATCATAAATCACTGTTGAAATTTCCTCTCTCTCGCGCCCTTCTCCTTTCATCTCCCTTTCAACACAATATACTCCATAACTTTTAGAGGTAAATTAAATTATAACCATCCCTTTAATAAAATAATTTGCACAAATCACCCTTAACAATAATGTTCATTTTAACAATCTTTCTTGGTACTTTATTTATAAATCTCCACCTCAAGTAGATCGAGGTGACGTGAAAATAGTATAATTTGGGTCAATTTGAGTTCAAAACAATATTTAATCTATATCTATCTATCTATCTATCTATATATAAACTATTAAAACTAAAGGGTTTTCGCTTATGTGTCGCATCCACCTTAATCCTCTCATTTTCAACCAATCACTTTTTTTTCCTTGTTGTTTTTGCAATTAATTTTCATATTTGAAATAACCAATGTGTTTAATTCAAAATATTAAATTAATATATAACCTATAACTATTTGTAATTAAATTTTCATATATTATCACAATGGAGTCCATCTTGAATGAACCTATTATACTATTCTCTTTATATGAGTTTGTTCTTATAAATTTAATTTAAAATATAAAACCAATATTTTATTAATTGTATAATATTAATTTATTTTATTATTAAAATTTTATTTTAAAAAAAATCACGTCATGCCATGGGCACTCTACTGGTTGGATTTTATTTGGGTTGGGTAATTATTGTATTTGGTCAATTTCGAGTTCAAGTCATTATCAAGTTGGATCATTACTGGGTCAAGGCAAATTAAAATTTTAAAATAAAATTAATGCCAAAAATTGGATTAATTTATTTTGAATCTGGATAATTTATGATTGGAAAGATTGGTCATTGAATCATAGAAGTAGGATCAACTCAAGTTAAGGTTTGTCGATTTTTAGATTATGAATTTCAATAAATTGTTGATGGGTCGAGTAGGGTAGGGGTTTTGTCCGCATGAACCTCGAGCATGCAAATGGTTAAAATATGGTTTATCTCACACTAAATAAATTTATTAAGAAGGCAGAACACTACTTTCAGAGGCGGATCCTCTTTAGGGCCGGGGGTGGCAGTCGCCCCCCAATCGAAAATAAAATTTAACATACGTATTTCTCTCGTCGATAGCATCGATTTGATATATTATAAGCTCAATTCCGATATCTGAGCAAAAAGTTGTGAGTGTTTCAACTTGGGTGATAATATTTACACCCAAAAAATTTACTATATACACCACACCCTGCCCCTTTTGAGTCCCACACGTGTGACTCAAGAGGCGCAGGGTACTTTATATATAAAATACCCTGCGCCTCTTGAGTCATACGTCTGTGACTCAAGAGGGGCAGGGTCTATTTAAAAAAAAATAAAAAAATGGGATGTGTGGTGTAGATAGTAAAAATTTGGGTGTATAAATCACTCCCTTATAACTTTCAGGACTGAATATATGTAAATTACTCCTACATCATTTACCAAACTGATATACTTTTATCGTAATTATCGTTTTTTAAACTTCATACCTTAATAATATAATTATACCCGAGAATTTCAAATTAAGATGTTATATTAAAATATTTGAAAAACATGAAATAAAGCATGCACAATTTATATTTTCATTCTAGTTACACATCCATAATATTGATGATTTTTTGGAACAAAAAAAAATTAGGGTTTAATTTTACAGATAATTTTTTATCGTAATTTTCTGCCCCCTCAATCAACAGTTGCAGGATCCGCCACTGACTACCTTTTATCAAAGCTAATCCGAGGCTAATTTGAAGTTGATCATTCAATTTTGAAGAGCATATACAGATATACTAAAGGTGTATTCAGATAATTACCCCTTAACCAATCACAAGTTGGTATAATAGTTGTGGGGCTGCACCTCATTCCAAAAGATTCGAAGTTCGAACTCTCTTGGAAATATGAAGTTGCTTATAAGTGAGAGGGTCAACCCCTTAGATGGGTCACACAGTACCCATTCTAGATGTAAAGCAATTGAGTCGATCGAATTAATCTAAGATAAACAAAATTACTCCTTATGTCTTATAATGCAAATTAATTATTGTAAACCGAACCCTAAAAATCCTCCTTATAAAGAAAAGAAAAGCCAATTTATGGGAGCCATGACTTACGTGGAATGTTTTCCTTTACAATGTATAATGCGAAACATTATGCAAATGTAATATAGTTTTTATATATACTATTTGTGGTGGGGATGGGAAAATAGGTACACCATTAAAATAAGAAGCTAGAGAATATATATAACAATGGAAAAAGGAGCCCAAAACACTAGTGCCTACCCATCCCCAATCCAATTTGTTTTCCTTTTCACAAGCATACATAATTCATTTTAAAAAAAAACACCTAAATTATATGATATTTTTGAAGAACCCAAAATGATTAGGAGATAAGAATATTTGACTTGGTCACATCTAATTCTGCAAGGAGAAAAAAGGTTATTAAAGTAATTTCTCAATCAACATTTTAAGAAAACGATATATAGTAATATGTTCTATCAGGGTATATAGGTTATGCCCACCAAAAAAAAAGAGGGTATATATGTTATAAACTAAAATTTAAAACTATTTTTTCTTTTTAATTTAAATAGATAAATAAATAGGTTTTAAAATATAATCATGGGTTTATCTATTTGATTTAACAAGGAAAAAATGGTTTTGAAGAATTCCAATTAAATTTAAGGAAATATTTCTCATAATTGGAATCGTACATGTTACCGTAAAGATATAGGTTAGTATCACTGGTCAACGGTAACCAGCGGTGCCGTTTCTGGATGTTTTTTGACTTCGTTCGTTTTTTACGTTCTCAATGTGTTTGATTTATTTTTTTGTCTAGATTCGTCTTATGTAGGGTGCGTTTCTACTTGTTTGTAATACATCTTTTCCGTTTTCTGATGGTATGTTTCACGGTTTACCGTCTGTCGACTTATCGACCATCGAAATTCAGGTATATTTGATCTCGAATTGTTACTTAATAAAAAGTGTTTGAATATAATGATCCATGTTTCGATCAATTAGTCACTCTCTAATGTGACTTTTTAATGTTGAAAGTTCAATTGTGGATTTGACTTGAAATATTAACGTGTGTACTACTGCAACAACTTGAGATCATTTCTAAGTAAACTCTCAAAGTCTTTACAAGAGTTGCATCACTTTCCAATATTGGTCCAAAATTTTTAATCTTCAAACTTATACGTCGTGTTATTTAATACCTACAAGATTGTATTTAAAAAGTTAAATTCACATTGATCCATGTAGCCTTGACCTCAATAATACCCTCATATTTGAAAAGGTAAACTGACGTTATTAATAAATGGTCAACAAACTTTTTCGCTCCTAATATGAATGACATTACGTAATGCCATCTCTAAAAGATGAAATCGCTTCCCTGGATTCGAAAGGAATTGTAATAGAAGGTAAATTATCGTGATTCAACCGGTAAAATGGGTTGGATCATTGCTCACTAAACACAAGGAGTAGTGTTCTAAAAAGTGCTAAGCGGATCCTTGCTGATGAGGGACCGTCTAGCGCCTAAGCGACACCTAGGCCGTCTAACTCAAGGAGGAGGGGATCGCCTAGCGCCTAGACGCGATTTTGAGAGGTTGGTTACTTTTACACTGCTACTGGTGAGACTCGATTCTTGATTTTTTATCCAAATACCACCCTTATAACCAATTGAGCTAAGCTCGTTCGGACACCTAATGTCATCTCTAACTACCATTAGTGGCTTGCCTAATGATACATAGGAAAGATAGCTAACTACCAAAATGATGCCAAACTATTAGGCAGGTCTTTTGCATTGAAACATTCAATCAAAAGTTAAACAACACAAAATATATAATAGGTTTTAAAAGAAAGCATTAGTGCTTAAGCACCACAATCCATCATTAACAATCATACCAAAAGCTCATCCCCAATATCATTAGACCACTTGAAACAGTCAAATTAGTGTTGAATTCTATGGACTATTTTTACCTATTATATATTCCATAATCTTTAACAGAAAATAGTTTATTTTATCAACTGAATTAACTAGCGTTGTTCCCTCAAACAATTTTTTTTTAATAAGAATTATTTCTTTTCAAAATGATTAAAAGAGATTTCCAACTTGAGATGGAATCCAAAATGACTAAATCCATAGCTTCTATACAATGCAAAATGGTATTTTACAAATTGAAAATAAACAGATTGCACTAAAACAGAGTACAAGAACTCAAAAACAGGGGAAAACAGAGCAATTAAAATCCACCTGTGTTGTTAATTCAGCCCCAAACACTCCAAATCCTCTCCCCAATGAAGCCCACCAGCTTCTTCATCGGACCTTTCTCCGCCGCCTCTCCGTCGCCGGCGCCAACGGAAACCTCTAATTCGCCGCCTTGATCGGCTGGTTCTTGGGTACGCACATCGGAAACCCGGTCAATCTCCGGCAAGACTCGACCGTTGACCCCTTTCTTCCTCCTCTCTCTCTTACCTCCCCTGTTCTTATCCAAGATCGAATCTTCAAAAGCGTCGATGATTTCGTGGATCAGCTGCCGGTTCGGGGAGGAGTCCCACCTCACCCAGTAGCTCATGTAGCACCGAAAGCAGTTGCAGTTGAACGCCGGCGGATGGTCGCCGCCGGACTTATCAGCTCCTCCCCTGTTATTGGGGCCTTTCTGGTTGGTGTTCGCGGATGAGCATGATAGGAGGTAGGCGAGCACCTCCCGGTCGTCCGCCGTGAGCGCCGCCGCGAGGGCGAGTATCGCCGCCGGGAGGAAGGCTAGGGGGTCGGAGAAGGGCGGGTGTTGGAGCGGCGGAGGCGGAGATGGGTGGACGGTACCTTTGCGGTACAGTGTCTTCATCGGTGGGGATTGATTCGGGGTTGGTGTACTGTCGAATTTGATTGGGAAGATAGAAAAAATGAAGAATGGGAGAAAGGAGAGAGAAGTTATGTAAGCGGTTGGTTTGGGGGTGGGGATACACAACACAAGGAGGGTTTGGGCCCTTTGATATGAGGTTCTCCATTAATCTATGTTTTATTTTTTACTAATTTTTTTTATATAGTGGGCAATAATTTGGATGTACTAAAAACATCTATGATCATCTGACATGATGATGTTTTGGAATTCGCAACAAGAATTTAAAATAGAGTAACAACTCATCCTTGATTTCGCAATAAAGTCAGCTGCACTATTTGCTTCTCTATAGCAATGCTCAAAGCTGATGACTTCAAATTCTTTACTTAAAGAGCGCATTTCTTCCACTATTTGAATGATCTCCCATGGTGTGCTGTTCACTCGGTTGATGACATTGATAAGGATTGCGCTGTCGCTTTCAATAATAACTTTCCGTATTCCAAGCTTTGCTCCCAGTCTTATACCTGCATATGCTGCAAAAGCCTCTGCTAGAATGACAGAGCTCATTCTAGTGTTGCATTTGTGTATTCGAATAATTTGACCATGATTATTTCTCATAATACAACCAATTTGGGGTTGAAAACCACTCTTAACTGAGGCATCTACATTTATTTTAATAATGTTTTTTGGTGGATATTTCCAGTTCATTTTTTCACGAGCTCTACTGTGTTTTGGTAAAATATTTTTTAATTGTTCTTTATTCCAACATGAAATTTTATCAATGGTTTGAGTTAAAGTATTAAGGATATTTTTCTCAGAATTTTTGTGGAAAATGATTCTATTTCTTAGTTCCCAAATTGAATGCCATAAGTGGCATATATCTGTAAAATTTTTATTTAGAGCTCTAGTATTTAGGATATTTTCCGAGACATCATTTGTTATGTTTGGGATAATGAAATATTTGTTTAATTTAATACTCAAATTTTGAATAAGGGATTTAGTAATTTCACAATTAAATAATCAATGATTTGCATCTTCTATTTCATGATTGCAAAGTGAACAGGTGTTAGGGACTCTATTTATATATCTATTTAACCGAACAGTAGTAGGTAGAATGTCTAAAATAAATTTTCAGATGAAATTTTTAATATTTGGAGCAATGCTTAGTTTCCATATCCAGTCTGTTGAGATCTTGTTATTATTTCTTTTATTGAAGAGTGATGAGGTAGATTTAACTGAGAACTCTCCATTATTACTATAAATCCAGATTAATTTATCTGGGATATTGGTGGTTGGAATATAGATATTTGTTATCATATGAACAATATGAGGGGGGAAATATACTGTTTAGTTTATCAGTGTCCCAGGTATTTTGATTTGTGAATAATTCATATACTTTTAGGTTAGGGTTATGATCATTTCTAAAAATTTTCCAAGTATTGTGCATTTACCCAAATATCAGACCATACATTAATGGTTTTTCCATTGCCAACTAGCCAAAGTAATCCTTTTGAGAAAAGATCTCTGATATTAAGAAGTCTTCCAAATTGCCATGAAGTTTTTGATTTTCCTCTTTCTATCAGAGATTCTTTTGAGAGGTATTTGTCTGTGATTACCTTTGACCAGATATTATTAGGATTTGATATTATTCTCCAAAGTAATTTCATTTGCATACCAATATTTATTTGTTCAGCCGATTTAAAGCCTAGTCCCCCATCCTTTTTAGGAGTACATAAGTGATCCCGGCTAATTAAGGGATGATAATTATCGGATTGAAGTTTGTTCCAAAAGAAATTTTTGTTAATTTGATCAATTTTTTCTAGAATTCCTTTTGGAAGAAGAAAAGATTGTATTAGATAATTCGTTTTGGAATTTAGGCTTGCCTGGATAAGAACTGATCTACCAGCTTGAGAGAGAGTATTTGATTTCCATTTTGATAATTGCTTTTTAAGGCTTGTGATGGCTTCATCAAATAAGGCATTATTAACCCTTCCACTAATCAGTGGTATACCTAGGTATTTTTCCATGGTTTTACTAACAGGGATATTTAATTGTTGGGCAAGGGATTGTGATACGGGGTTAGCCGTAGGATGCCCGATCTTCGACAATCAAACAACAAACTAAAAAACGGAAGCAAAAGACTCAAAGAAACGCAACGATAATTGAAAGACATGACCGATAAGGACTGAGTCAATCTATATAGAACAAGATAAAAGACCCCAGGCCTCCTAAGAGGGTAGGAACCAATACCAATGACTATATAACCCGCCTCTACAACCCTACACAACCAAGCGGACAACTTGGAGGCACAAGGAGGGGGCTTGTGGATACTAGGATCACCAAGTCTTGCGAAGTTGACGAACACAAAGCAAACCAAGCTGAGACAATAGACCAATTTACTCAATGTGTTTCAACACAAATATGAATTTCTTAAGGAATTTAACGTGTGTTCTACAAAGGCTGAAATCAGCATTATATAGGCCTTAATGGGCTGTTGGGCCGGTTCTATCTAACTAAAGAAGATAAAAGAAGATTAAATATCAGCTGAAAGGAATTAATAGAATTAACCCTAAAGTTTCCTAAAATAACTTAAGTAAAAATAATACTAAAAATAGGCTAAATTCGTCTAAACATGTGACAGCCTTAAAGAAGTTGAATTTCGGCCAATCTCTAGGTCGAATCTGGAAAACCCTTCAACAGAAAAGTTGTAGATCTCTTCGTCCTCGTTCCAACAAGGTATGGCACGATCCAATCAGATTAATATTGAATCCGTACGACTCATTTTACTGAGACGTCGAAAAGCTGTCAAATGCTGAACGAATCTAAAAAAACGAACGACCCATCAAACTTGCACCTTTGGACCTTCTCCCATGGTGGAGCCTTCTTCTTCCTCTTGAGGATGACAACATTCTCACGAGCTCGAATCATAGGTCCATCCCCAAGTATAGATGTGTCCGAAGGTGTCTTGGATGGTCCCGCATCAGATTGAGCTTTCTCAACGGAAATATTTTTAGAGACTTGTAGTGAGCTTTTATTGTAATTTATAGAAAGGCCAGATATGTTGCAAAAATTATTTAACAGATTTTTTATCGTGTGAAGACTTAGTTCATCAGCGCATCCAAAAATGAGTGTATCGTCTGTAAAGGATAGGAATGGAATAAGATCACTGTTATTTGTAAGTTTTATTCCAATTAAGGGTTCATGTTCTAAAGATTCTTGTTGCAGCATTCTTCCTAATAGTTCCATAACTAATATAAAAATATACGGTGCAAGAGGATCTCCCTGTCGTATGCCTCTGGAAGTTTGGAATGTTTGGCCCGGTAGGTTATTGACTAAGACTGAAAATTTGGTTTTGGTGAGGCAGGTCATAGTCCAATTAATCCATTTGTTATCGAAGCCGAATTTGTTTAGTATAATACGTATAAAGTTCCAGGAAATTTTGTCATATGCTTTCTCCATATCTAGTTTTAATGCCATCCATCCATATTTCCCTTTTTTGTTATGGAAGGAGTGAAAAACTTCATGAGCTATTAAGATGTTGTCTTGAATATTTCTTCCTTGTACAAAGGCTCCCTGAAAAGGATTAATAATACGTGGTAGGATGGGTTTTAAGCGATTTGCCAATAATTTTGATATGATTTTGTAAATTGTGTTACACAAACTAATCGGACGGTAGTGGTTAATGTTAGTGGGTATATCAATTTTAGGAATAAGTGCAATAAAAGTTGTATTTACTTCATTGAGAAGAATACCTGAATGAAAAAAAAGATTTAATTGCTTTGCATAGAAGGCTACCCACAATGTTCCAATATTTTTTATAAAATTCAGGTGGAAAGCCATCAGGACCTGGAGATTTGTCATCTGTCATGGAGAAAAGAGTATCCTTAATTTCTTTATCTGTAATAGGTTGTGTTAACCCCGAATTTTCAGAATCAGTAATGGTATTACTTATTAGATTTATGAAATTTGGATTACAACTAATATTTTCATTGTTTAAGATGAATCTTTCTGCTAATTCTTTTGTTATTTCATTTCTAATTTGATTTTCATCCTCAATTACTAGACCATCTTTATTTGTAAAGTTGCGAGTAATATTTTTAGACTTTCTAATTTTAGATATTGATTGATAATATTTTGTGTTTCTGTCTCCAAATTTAAGAAAATTTGATTTAGCTCGTTGTTTCCAGAAGGTATTATTAAATTCCATGAGTGCTTCCCGTTTACTTAATAACTAGTTCTTTTCCCGAACCTTGTTCGGGTTTTTTCATAATATTTTTGATCGGGTTCTAAATATTTTGCCCAAAAAATATTCCAACAAAAATATCTTAGAACCCTTGTCAAAGCTATAGGCTTAAATATATGATAGGTTGAACATCGAATATTTTTGGGTTTTTTTTCTTATTGTATTTAATATTGAAAATCAATTTTCATAACCATAATAGAATTCACACTATGCTTGTGAAATGGGTTTTAGAAAATGAATGATTTATGTTTTTACTCATTTTAAGGTCGTGTATATTTTAATCGGAGCCCAATTACTCCATTTTACCTTCTAATAGACTATTCTTTTAAGATATTTTTTATTTTTGGTATTTGGTTATTCCTATTGTATTTAATATTGAAAACTAATTTTCATCGTCATAATATATTTCACATCATGCATATGAATCAGGCTGAATAAAATGAATGATTTATGTTTTACTCCCCTTAATATATTTCACATCAATAAAAATATGTCACAATATATCATTGCTAAATATATAGCAATTATTATATATGAGTTCTCTAATAAGAAGTCCCTCTTCACAAATAGTCAACTAACCTAACATAAATTACGCAATGTAAAACTGAATAATACAAAATAGCAATTTAGGAAGAGATGGATTCAAGAGCACCAACATTCAATAGATTTCCTTAGAGAAACACTAAAACCATATGACGGGATAAGGATTGAGTATTTATGGTTTTTTATTCCCATTGTATTTAATACGGAGTAGTGAAAATTGAGTTTCATAACCATAATATATTTCACACCATACATGTGAAACGGGCTGTAGAAAAAAATGATTTATCATTTTACTCCTTTTAAGGTAGTTTATAATTCAATCGGAGCTCAATTATTTCACTTTGACCTATAATAGACTATTAGACATTAAATATTTTTTGGTAATTTTTTGGTAATTTTTATTTCCTATTGTAATGAATAGTAGAAATTGATTGTAGCTGTACACTTCTGGCCCTAGTCCGCTCCTTTCCATATTTTCCAACAACTTCTCAGCCACCGAGAGCATCAAGTGATCACAAAAATAATTCAAGAGTATATTATAGGTCACTATATCAGGCTCTCATTCATGCTTCATCATGTATGATTTTAAGAGCCCGTGCCTTATCAAACTGGCCAGCTTTACAAAAACCATCAATAAGAGCATTGTACACCAATATGCTCAACTTAGCTCTATGCTTTATCATCGAGTCCACCACAAGTTCATAAGCCAGCTCAACCTTTTTGTGATCACACAAGCTCAAAACCAGCACCCTGCACGCTTTTATCATCCGGCTCCAGTTTCCTTTCAACTATAGAATGCCATAATTCAATGGCATGATGAATACGCCCTACTTTACACAAACCATTAATAAGGATGGTATATGTTACAACATCAGGCTCCCTTCCATTTCGAATCATACTCTCTAATAACACAAGAGCCGGGCACGGAACCAAGCTTCTCCATGTCCTCCATCAACCTCTCAATTAGACCAAAATTCCTCACCCCGCACAAAGCTGAAATGAATCTTGAATAAGTAAAGGAGAAAAGTGAAAAACCTTGAGGGATCATCTTTTCATAATAATGCGTCGCCAAATCAAACCGAGACTCGCGAATTAGAACGACTATGAACTGGTTATAGTCTGTGCTAAACACAACACAATCGGATTGAATCATCTCGTTGAATGTTTTGATAGCGTCGTCGATCAGACCTGCTTTTACAAACCTAGATATGAGAGCTCTATAGGCAGACCGATGTATGCCAAGGCTGCAACTCATATCAGGCGAGGAAATCCTGGAGCGAAATGGTTCCCACACAAATCCCCATTCAAAACCATGTCATTACAATATCTGGAAATCAATTGCAGATTACAATTGGAGTAGCAAATGCACACAACAATTTAAAGGAAAACAAACAAAATCAACTTATAATGCTTAATTCAAGCGTCTATCCTACATAAGCATATCCAAATCCACAAATCTGATGAAAATCAAGAAGGAGATGTAGAAAAGCTGGAACTTACAATCAACCTTTCAATCAGTAACACCTTAAAACCTGATGGATCACCAGTTCAAGGGTCAACTGTGGCAAAGAACTTGTTCAACCAATCTTCTTCTCGGTCCCCTCACTCAAACTCAACTGGTCCGAAGTCACCTCAAAGATCAGTATCTTCTCACACTGACAAATCCACTACCCCTCCTGAAGAGATTTCTTCTACTGCTAAGTCCAGCCAACCTGGCACCTCTTTGGAGACTACCCCGACTAATTGCACCACCATCATCTCCGATTAGGCAATAATACCTGATGGATGTGATGAATCATACAAATTTCAAAACAGTACCCAATAGGAATATACAATTTAGAATCAGGAAACTATATCAGCAGTTCAGCACTTGATAAATAGGTCGTCTCAATTAAGTGAACTTAGCCCTTAAAAGGTTAGAAAGCATTTACCCGAAAATCTTCAGAGCAAGAGCCACTTCTTCTTCTTTTGGTGCTTCAAGAATCTAATTAGACAAAAGATTTAACCTGCGGTTAACTTACATGGATCCGAAAGTTCAAAAACTAAAATAAAATTTGTGAAAAATGGGAAAATTTTAATTTTTTGAAGGGTGTAAACGTCAATCTTTATTCAAAATCTGGAAACAATAGAAACTTTCCTAAAAATGTCTATTATAGGATTTATTGCTGAAGTCAGAGAGTCAATGTATATGCTTGGATATGATCATCATCTCTTGCTTTGATTTGATGAAGAGAGAATTTTTCATCATCTTTGATATTTTAAAAAAATTATCAGTCATGACTTTCATCTGGAAACTAAGAGCATCAAAAAATAGAAACATGTAATTAATTTTGATGTCCAGTATTCTTTTGTGCTATCTTTTGTCATTTCTCAAATTATATATGATATATCTGATTTGTTTCCTTTCCCTAAAATTGGATAACATTGCTTTTATGGACATGAAGAAATATTAAGCACATGTGAAGCTTTAAACAACCCATAAGTTAACAATTGCACATTTTATGTCATGCACACTCTCAACAACATATTGGTTGCATGCATTCCTTGGTAAGTGTTATCAGACAAACAGAATATAACTTAACATAAATGAGTAGCTGTGATTTGTCACAAACCATAGATAATCCAATGCCTTCAAGAACTTCACTACGGAGAAAGACATCAAGAAATGTTAAAGGTTCACCTCCATGTTCCATATCTTGGTATAATACCTGCACAAGTGCACAAATCTTCAGCATAAATTAAGAAACATCATCTGCAACATTAAACTGGTTGCAAGAAGGAAAAAAAAAAGAAAAAATATATTTATTATGTGAAATTCCCACGTCATAACTTGTTTAAATCGGCTTTCGGGTTATGGAGACTTAGAATACAGCCTAATTAGAAACACTTTGACGATGGAAACACTTTGATGATGAAGACATCGGCAATATCATTGAGGCAATGTATTCAACAACTAAACCCGTCATCTCAACAGACGATGAATCAGATCTTTGACTATTTTTAATTGAGATGGATACAATGTAATTATGTAATGGATGATGATAAGAGAAAGAAAATATTAGAGAAATAAAGAAATATTATTTAAAGTAGGACATAATAACGGAGAAATAAAGAAATATATGAAAGTATATAAGAATATCATATTATGTACAACTATTAAGCTTAAAAGGGAACATTGTGATCAAAAAGGAAATCTGAAAAACAAAAAAATGAGATAAAAAAATCTTAATGGAGACCTAAAAAAAAGATCAATTAAAAGGGAAATTTCAACATTGTGATCAAAAGGAAATCTCTAAAAAAAATTGAGGAGATAAAGAAATCAGATATATGTAACATTGATCGACAGTAACAATTTCCTGACTGCAAAAATCATGTATGCATAATTTAACTCAGTGTTAGAAGATGGGAGCGAGGCTTTGACGAATCTTGGAAGAAACATGTATGGTGTTGGAATAGTTAGCAGCCACTCCAATTTACCTACAAATAATTTCTCCATTGAACCCACTTGTTCTCTTGTGTATGCACACCAAATATTCACTTGAATAAATCACTTAGCTTCTGATCATTCATACAACCAATTTGACGCCCAATTAAAATTAATAAGAATGGATAACATACCTCAATAGCCCATATTTCTATACTTGCTAGCAATCTCAGCAAAGCACACATACCAACCAACTGAAGTTCCTTCCTAGGAACACTCTTTAACTGCTAGGAACCTATCAATTACATTGATGGTAAGGTAGAATGTTTCTTGTCTTAACTCAAATTTAAAGGGAACTCCAATCAACCAGTTCACCAGGATTGATCTCATCTTCTCATTAAGTTCTGGTTGTGCAGTCATGTAGTCCGGAATTTGAATTTCGCCCTGAATAAACCCATATACACATTCATGTCATATACTCATCAATATAAGGTACCAAAGTTGGACAAAAATATGGGCCAAATTGAGTACCACAGTGAGCCTGTAGATTTGGTAAATTTCACCAACATAGCAAGCTACTGCAAGCTCCGTTTTGATGTCTCCTTCATTCCTTGTTATGCTCAAATCTTGGGTTTCCTTGGTACCCCACAAGCTTCCTGTACCCCCATTTATATGTTATAATTGTTAGAGGCTAAAAACATAAAAAGTTGTACTATAGTATACTCCAATAAAATAATCGAAGTTATGCATAATGCACCTTGCGCATAATGAATCACCTTGCTATGTGCTGAGAGGACAGAAATAAAGTCGGGGCCTTTGCTTTTCTTAGACCCTTCCTCATTGACAACCTCTCTACTGCCAGAATTGGTATTGTTTGTAGTGGTGGGGGCCAGTGGTGGTGGCGGCGACGACGACCACTACAAGATTGGGAGCAACAACTTTGCTCTTACAACCCTAGGCTTGGGAATCAGACCAAGATTATCTACTTACTCAGTTTATTTATGTAAATAGCAAAACCCTATATTATGCCATATATCTATAAATCTATCTCATAAAATTCCAAGATCTAATTCAATAAATCGATCAAATTACTGGAAATTGGTTTGAGAAAATTGAAATATTTACCTTGTTTTTCACTGCTGCTGCTTGTGCATTTGCTAGTAGTTGTGCACCAAAGCTCCTGTAACCGGTTGTTTCATATCAGATCCAAGTATACACAAAGGGAATTCAGGAATCCAACGAATGAAATTGAAGGTCCTATAACCGCTTTTCCCCTTGCTCCCGCACAACAGCCCTCTTCCACATGTCGAGGTAAGTGTCGTCGGCGCCGGAGCTGGCTAATCTTTCGGCAGAAGCGCGAATCGGGCGGGATCTGAAGCAGAAAACCTCGCTCAATCCTGGCCATCTCCGATCATCCCACCACCGCATTCAACTCCTTCGCTCCCTCTCTCTTGATCATTAGAAAAGCTTTGGTAGAACTTGTGAGAGAGGAGGAGACGTGGGTGGCTAATTGTGTTGCCCGAATTTCAGGAAAAGAAAACCGATTTTAGGAGGAAACAGTTGAAGGAGGCGAACGTGGGAGAAAGACTGCAAATTGAAACTTTTTAAGTTTGCTCTGAGAAGGCCACGTGGTGCAATATTTTACAAAGACTTTGCTTCTAAATTTATAAGTATTAGGGTGGGATTATTTTTTACTAATTTAATACATTTATGTTGTCCGCATACATATGTCTTATTTATTTATCGACTTATTTGATTGCAGTAAGTGGTTATTTAAATACAAGCGATTTGGTTAAATTAAATGAATAGTTATTCGGTTAAAATGAGTATTTATTTACTTGTATTAAATTATAAAAAAAAATCACATCAATCCACTGTACCAAAAAAGGTATTTTTTTAATCTTAGTCTAGTTTGATCAACTCAGTCGCTCTACATAATTTAAAAGGTTGATCCTCGCTCCCAATCACAAGTGACTCCATGTTTCCAATGAGATTCGAACTTCGAATCGAATCTCTTGGCATGAGATGTAGCCCCACAACCACTACACCAACTTGTGATTGGTAAAAAAAATATTATAGTGCAATGAAATAATACCTTGTACAATTAAATAGCCATCGCAGTTGATTTTTTTTATTAGGTAAAATTTCGGGTGGAACACTTATTCGAGAGCATTCTTATGGATGAGATCCTAGAGTCCTATGTCGTTATAGATATCGAGACCCCCTGATAGAGCGACAAACGTGTGCAACCTTATCGGCCACTTTGTTGTCATCACGAGGTATGTGAGAAGGACACATCTTTTACTTTGGACACAAGGGTTTTAATGTCTGACGTAGCCATTTCAATTTCTCAAAGGCATTTGATTTGTGTTTTAAGATGATTTATGATTATTAGGAAATCTCATTCAATATGTAATTTGTTTTATACCCAATCGCAATGATGGGGTAATGCCTTGTCTTAGAGCCATGACTTCTGCCTTGGGGTTTGGTTACCTATCTTGTCGTGGCCAATATGAATGAGTTAGCCGTCCTATTCTCTAATAATGAAACCAATTGAGTTGTCGTTATTCGTAAGAGTTGATCCATCAAAGTTAAGTTTGAATGTGTCAAGTGGAGGTTTTTTCCATCTGATTGTTTTTCGTTGAATATTTTCTTAGTCCTCTAGCATGAAGCATAATTTAGATTTGTGTTAATACTATGTTCATAAGTGGCGGTTTTCAACCAGTTAGCCATGTGAATATATCTACTGTAATGGAATAAATATTGTTAATAGTTTGACGGACATCCATTGTTAATGATGGTTGGATGCTATTGTATTGACGGACCTCCATTTTTTTTTTTTTGAAACGGAAATAATTTGGTCATAAGGATAGACCCTATAGACCAAGAGCATCCAGACGGATGACATTACGAAGCACTGCGTCGTCAGGAGGAGATGAGGCCGAGAACACAAAGTCAAGATGCGATAAGCGGTCCGCAGCTCTATTTGCTTCTCGAAAGACATGACGAATCTCAGTAAAGAGGAAGCTTCCTAAGGAGATTAGACTGTCAGAGACAATCATTTCGGAATCTCCTGGAGGCAACGCACAACCTTTAAGACTGTTAATAATGTTTAGGTTGTCTCCTTCGATTATTAGTTTCGTAATCTGTAGTTTTCACGCAGCGTTGATGCCATGCCAGAGACCAAGCCCCTCTGAACCAGAAATAGAGGGGATGGAGGAAGGGCCAGCGCCACAATAAATAGGGGTTCCTGTATGGTTTCTTATGATGAACCCGTAAGTACCTTTGGACGAAGCCGAAAAAGCTCCATCGAAGTTGAGCTTGTAGGTCCCTTCGGGTGGGCGCCGCCATTTTGTGTTGTTTCTTTTTCTTGTCTTTGTGTTTTGGTTATTTGTGGTTTGGTGGGCGTTGTGTTGTTCATTAGAAACATCATCGTTTTGTTTGGAAACCTTCCATAAAAAAGATTGATCTTTTATGAACGAGACTATACCTCTTACATCAGGAACGTTTCTGCCAAACAGCGTTTTGTTTCGGAAGTACCAGAGACTCCACCAGGTGAAGGCTAGAGTAGAGAAACGCCGAGCTCCAACCCTTTCTTTTATGTCTTGAATGGTCTCATTTATTGTTGCTCCTTGCAGGAAGCAGTTGTTTATGATGATTACTAATGATGGGTCTATGGTCGTAATTGTGTCACGTGAAATGGGGCAGTTCCATAGCAAATGAGCAAGGTCCTCATAATTTGAGTCGCAATGTGGGCACGTAGTTGGTATCCCGATACCCCGGGAGGCGAGTTTAACCGAAGTCGGCACGCCGTTTTTTGTAATTTTCCATACTAGAGTTTTAACTTTTGGTGGTACATCTAGGTTCCAAATCCATTTCATGTCAAAGTTGCTGTGATTTTTGGAGTTATTAATCATTTGAATTGCAGAGTTAGTGGAGAACCAACCATTTTTGCTCCATTTCCAGTACATTCTATCCGTATGAATATTGGTAGGAATTGGGGTGGCTGCTATTTGTTTTGTTACCTCTTCTGGTATTATGTTTTGGTACATAGTGTTAAGTTTTTCTAGGTCCCAAGTCTTTTCTTCTGTTATAAAGTGTTGTATTGTTATGTTGGTGTCAATGCGTTGGTCAGTTGGAAAATGGTTGATCAGAGGCTCATTACCAAACCAGTGATCGGACCAGAAGTTAATGCGTTTGCCATTTCCGATTGACCATTGGAGGCCTGTCTTAAAAAGGGAAATTAATTTGGTAAGTTGAGACCATTGCCATGATGAATCTCCCCTTTTCTGGTAATGTAGGATATCTTGACTTTTGAGGTATTTTTCTGTCACAATGGTGACCCATGGGTTCCATGGCTCAGCCATGATTTTCCATAGTAGTTTTAGTTGTAGAGCTTTGTTCATATCTTCAGAATTTCGGAGGCCAAGCCCCCCGTGCGACTTAGCCTTGCAGACTTCAAACCAGCTGATAAGCGGTTTGTGATTGGGTCCTTTGTTCCACAAGAAATTTCGATTTATTTTGTCTAGTTCTGTGTGTATTACTTTTGGTAGTAGGTAGCACTGCATTAGATGCGGAGGCTTAGCCGAGAGTGTAGTTTTAATCAGGGTACAACGCCCTGCTTGAGACAGACAGTTAGCCTTCCATTTGTTGAGCTGTGATTTCGTTGTGAATAATAAATCTTGAAAGGTTTCCTTAGTTACCCGACCGCAAATAATAGGGCAGCCAAGATAGGGTCCTAAGTTGTTTGTAAATGGGATCTCAAGTTCATTATGTATAGTATTCTTAACGTTTGTTGTTACGTTTAATGTTGTTTGAAAATGTGATTTATGTCTGTTTACCTTTTGACCTGATAATGAGGAAAATTCCCTGAGGACCTTATTAATTTGGTCACATGCAGTCTTGGTGGCCGATGCAAAAATGACAATATCATCAGCAAAGGCTAGAAAGGGTATTCTAGATCCGTTTCTTGTGATCGATATTCCGAGGTGGCTTCTAGGCTTAGCAGATTCTTCATAAAGGCCACGGGCAAGAATTTCAGATAATATGAGGAATAGGTATGGTGATAGAGGATCTCCTTGTCTAAGACCTCGTTGTGGAGCGAAGAGCTCGGTTGGTTCGTTATTAACTAACACCGAGTAAGTTACTGTAGTTATGCATTCCTTTATCCAACCACAGAACCGAGGAGAGAATCCAAACATGCCTATAGTAGATAAAAGAAGATCCCAGTCAACCATGTCAAAAGCCTTTTCCATATCCAGTTTGACAGCCATCCATCCGGATTGTCCCTTTTTCTTAGAGAATGAGTGAAATATCTCATTTGCTATTAAGATGTTATCTTGTATTGCTCGGCCCGTTGTAAAGGCACTTTGTAGAGGGTTTATGATTTTGGGTATTACCTTCTTAAGTCTAGCTGACAGAACCTTAGAGATGATCTTGTATGTTGTTGAGCACAGACTAATCGGCCTGTAGTGTGATGTTGTTATCGGGTTATCACATTTAGGTATGAGTGCAATGAAAGAATTGATTTATTTGTTTTAAGATTCTGCCACTAAGAAAGAAGCCTTTAACTGCTTTAGTGACCGAGGGTCCCACTATGTGCCAATATTTTTTGAAAAAGCCCGCCGAGAAGCCGTCAGGGCCTGGGGATTTGTCGTTTGCTAGGCTAAAGACTGCGTTTTTTTATTTCTGCATTGGTTATTTGTCTAGTGAGCCACTGATTGTCGTCATCTGTGATTTGTCTACCAATGTTACTCAGTAGAGAGCTAGGTATTCTTTGCCTTTGGGTGTTTTGGTACCGTTTCATAAAATCTCCTTTAATGATGTCGCGAATTTCTTTGTCTGTGTTTACCGATACTCCTGTTGCCGTTTGAATAGATTTGATAATGTTTCTATTTCTTCGCTCTGTCGCAATTCTATGGAAGTACTTTGTGTTAGCGTCTATGGCTTTTACATGGTTTCGCTTTGCTCTTTGTCCCCAATATTTAATATGATAAGTTAATAGAGAGGCATGCTTGGTTGCCAACCTATGAATTTTATCATCTAGTTTTCGTTCATACTTATCACATAGTTGCAGTTGTAGTTCCTGTAATTCCTTTTCAACAACTGTAAGTTGACGAAATATATTACCAAAGGTAAATTTGCACCAAATTTTACATTTCTTTTTGACTTCATGAAGTTTTTTAACCAATTTGTACGCTTGGGATCCAGGCACGTCAACCCTCCATGTATTCTTGATGAGTGCTTCGAATTCGGGTCTAGTCGTCCAGGCCATTTCAAATTTGAAAGGTTGTAGTTTCGGTTTTTGGTTGTCCATTAGGTCTAGGGTTATTTGTGTGTGATCTGATTTAATGAAGGCATGGTTTTTCGTATATAGGTTAGGAAAATATTGCAAGAGTGTATGACTAACCATAGCACGATCAAGTTTTTCGTAAATATTGTTGAGGCCATGAGATCGCTTTCTCCATGTGAATTTGTTCCCAGTTGTTGGAGTGTCTAGTAGGTTGTGGGTTGTAATGATTTCTGTGAGCCTACGGAATCGATTCACAGTAGGTGTAGAGCCACCCAGCTTATCGGTGGGTTCTAGAATTTCGTTTAAATCCCCTATTAATATTAACGGATTACTTATATTGTTGATAGTTTGAGATAGAGAGGACCAGAATTCATCCTTTTCAGAGTCGTGCGGAGGAGCGTATATAAAGAGAATTGTTATTTCTAAATTGAGACTAGTGTTAGTGTACTTGGTTTGTATTGTTCTGTCATTTGATCGGGTGATCTCAAAAGACTCGTTGTTGAATTGAGAGGCTTTCCAAAGAAGGCAAAGACCTCCAGAGAGCCCTATAGAAGGGCAGAAATGCATGTTATCGAAACCTGGTTTTCGCCAGCAATTGTCAGGTGGAGGGTGCTGCAATTTTGTTTCTGCCAAGGCTAGGATTTTAATATGATCTGTCCTACAGGTTGATTCAATTTGGGTCCATACGTTCTTTCTTCCCAATCCACGGACGTTCCAGAAACTGAACTTCATAATTTACACTTTGAGAAAAGGGGTATTATCTTGTAAAAACGGTTACTGTTGTCAATCTTTTGTTGTCAATCTTTTGTTTGCAACTGTTTTTGTTAATGGTGTTTGTTAAAGAGGTTATCACTAGTTTGTTTTTCAATTTTATTTTGCTTGCTTCACAACCCCATTAGGATTCATGAAAAAAGATATGTAAACTGCAAGAGAGTTGATGACGTTGTCGTGGGTAGTTGTCATAAGACATTGAATGTGTTGATCATTGAGTTGGGAACTGGTTTTAGTTATTTGAATTATGGTTAATCTTTGAGCTTGAGCTGTACAAATTTGGAGTTGGATCAAAACCATGAATACACTCGACCACATAGAAGTTAGAGAGACAAAGGGCAAACTTAGATACAGTATGCATTCCGTTTCTAGGTAGTTCATTGTAACAGTTATGTCGACTAGTTGAGCACAACTACTAGCAGTAGCACAGTGAACATGTGTAAGAGAAGTGGGCTCTGAATGATCAGACAATAGATAAATAATGAGATAATTGTTTATATGTACAATCCATACAATTATACAAGTTGTGTTGTTTTGATTCCTTAAAGTACAGAATAGATTTACAAGCTTGGAGATTTGTTTGTTTATTCCATAGTCATAGATAACGGGCGCGACCAGCAGAGAGATGTAGCCCAGTGTCTTGCTGTGTTGTTTGAGCTGGTGGGTTGCAAATCGTAAGCTATTCCCGTAGAAAACCCACCAGAAATCAAGGTGAGGGGGCAAAAGTGAGTGTTCCTGCATCATGTAATATTCGTCCAATTGCTCAAGTGGAAAAACCTCTCGAGCAGTGTTTGTTATCATGTGGTTTAATCCAAACTGTAAGTATTGTAACAAATTGACGGACCTCCATTGCGGTTGAATATATCTACTGTAATGGAATAACTCACTTAAAAAAAAAAGAAAAACGAAACGCAAAGCATTGTCGTTACCATTGATCTAAAATTACATTGAATTTTATAACAAAGGGCAAAAGATCCTCTCCAAACCAAGGCGTGGACATTACGGTAACGACAATGCTAAATGAGTTTTAATTGTTAAAATACTTGGTGTACGTTGACGAAGTCGTTACTTCAGCTATTATTCATAACTCATCTTATAATTTTGGATGAAACCCACCATTTGAATAAATCTCTGACACATTACTCAACTCGTCTTATGTTATGTTCACAACATTTTAGCACTGAGAATTTCATCTCATGGTCAATATTGTTTAAAATGTTTTTATATATATATTAACAATTTAAAATTGATGTAATTGGTTTGTTGTTTTTGAAAAGGTCATTCAAATGATGATTAGAAAAAAAAGGTTTTCAAAGAATATTCAGAATGATAGATTAATAAAGCGTAGATAAATTAATAATGAATAATGATAACAAATTATTTAAGTTATGTTTAACGGAGTTATGATAATCAAGAGTTTAATATTTTCATTCATTAAAGATTAATTATAGATAGATACTTAAATGGCATAAAATTGTTTTGACTACACGGCATTATTTAATTTTGCAGAAAAAGACTGTATTGTTACGTTTGACCAGTGACCATATATACGGAAATTAAATGTGTAAGATAATATTTTATATTATTTTATTTTATGCACTATCTTATGGGTAAACTTTTCTCATTTAGGGAACCATCGTATACGCATATGGATACCCAAGTTTGATTTCTATTTTGGGATTTTTCTAAATTGTGGACTGATCAAAATCAAGCTCGGAGATCATCAAAATTAGGGTTCTTCGTTGGTCATCAATTCTATGGGATTAGTCGTCCCCATTTAAAACCATGATGATGATCCGAAATCATGATCTGGCTTGATTTAATACCTCAAAATTAGCAAGCAAATAGTGAAGGAGACTACTTGATGGATAACTAACCCATCCCTTACTAAGAATCTAAGATACCAAATTGATCCTTTTGTATTGTGCAATCAGCTGGTTAACAGATGTGTCATTCCGTTTACATTTGATCCATCCGAAACCATAAGATCGAGGGTCATGTTCGAATCACCTTTCACTTTCATTTGCGGCCACCACCACCACCACCGGCAGCACCACTAGCTCTTGCCTGATTGCTCGGTTTCCCAATGTCTGCATTGTTTCCATCCGACATTGGCACCAATGCAGGGCTATGATGAGACCCATCAGCTAAACCCGGGGTCACCAGCCAACCAGGATGGTGGCTTTGTTGCTGTGTCACAACTTGCGGAAACCCATACATAGACGCAGGGGGCGCGCCAAACTGCGAACCACTGCTATTTGTAAATCCAAAACCCAACGAAAGAGGGCTAGGATTGTGAGCCTGCCTTGCAAATGATTGAATAATCACATTGGCCATGATCTGCGTCAAATCTTGTTGCCTTTTCAAACTCTCCTCGAGCTATCGCACCATCTCTCGTGTCTCCTCGCGTAGCTCCTTCACTTGTTCTTGGAGATTTGGAGAGTCAAGTGCACGGATGGCTGATGTAGCTGTCTCCGATTTCGTCTCCTTCACTACTCCTTGTGCAACATTATCTCCAATGGAACTCGCTTCGGTGTTGGCCTCTGGAGCTATTTTGCCACTCCATTTGCCTTTTTGCTTCTCCGGTTGTTTAGCATTCTTAGGCCCCTCCTCGACGGGAAAGGCTCGTTTGATGCCTACGCCATGGTGTTGGAGTACCGATTTCTCTTCCTGCTTCCACTTCTGCAACATCAATGACCAGTTCTCGTCACAAAACCAAGAAGGCCTTTTCCCGGAAATCCTAGCATTCATCAAAGCTTGATGCAAGTATGCGTTAGCCTTCGCCTTCCATAGACTATAAACTTTGTCATCAATGCTTTCCTCCCAGGTGAAGTGCCACTTCAACATACGCGACACAAACGAGTATCAGCATATATCGGTCACTCGACATAGCACAATTGACATGAATTTTTTTACCTTAAGCTGCTTAAACAACCAAAGTTTCCGATTTTCAGGGAAATCTTCCCAGGTAATCCAGGGGTTCAAGTAGGCGTACTGGTGATGAACCATTTGTCTTATACGGTATAACATATGGTGTGATGGTATGAAACTGCAATGAACCATATATTGTCACTATACCATACATGAAAATCTATCCAATTGGTAAAACAGTAACGAACTTACGCAGCTCCGACGATGGTGATCTTGATACGCCCCTCGTTGTCTCGTTCGGTTTCATTCGTTTTCTTGCGCTTTGGAACCTTGTGCTGAGTGTTCTCCTTAGCCGCATCTTGTTCAGCTCGGTTTCCAACATGATCCGAAGTGGCAACAGTGGCGGAGTTGGATTTTCCGCTGGGAGAAGGGATTGATCTTGCAGGCGATTTACAGAGCTCTTGATCAGCCATGGTGGGAGACCCTAAAACAGTCAAATCGAAACAAAATTGAATATAGGGTAATCAAGAAACAATTTTTACTTCAATACTACCAAAACACAACCCAAACAAAACCTAATTCAACAAGAACTCGAAAGAGTTTGCCCAAAATTGAAATTTAGGGGAACCCAGAAGGTACTATTGAATATGAAAAAAGAGAACTGGAGAGAAATCTGCAACTGCTGATTCAATTAACGAAGAATTAACAGCGGTTTCATCAAGATCCAACAGGCCGGCGGTAATTTAAGCAGCAATCAAACAGGCGATTTCAAATACCCCGAATCGGAAGTGACGACATTGCAAAGGAGGAGAGGGAGACAGAGAGTACAATCAAGACTCAAGAGAATTGGGACTCAGGGAATGAATGGGTATAAAGTTAGGGTTTTAAACGGAGAGGTCACCGGAGTACCAACCACCTTCGCCACGGCGTTGTTCGTGGCCGAGAACCGCCGATGAATTTCAAACGATTAAGCAAATAATGTTTGTTGGCGCGCTTTTTCAACTGCGCTTTGTTTCAAAAATTCATCTTAAGCCGCGTTTTACAGTTTGTCTAAATGCAGCTGTCAGATTTTGAGGAACCGTTTTGAAATTTTGTTTCTGAACAATACATACAGTAGAAATTAAAAAGGAATTTGTTTTCTTAAAATTTTGAATTATTCATATATTCATATACTCCGTATTGAATAATAATATCAAACATTTTACCCTATCTCCAGATTTTAAAAGGATATATGATTTTGATTTGTTTTTCTTTGCTTCAATTTGGTTAGTAGTCCTTAAATTCGTTTTCTTGATCTCATGGTTAACCCTATGAGAAATCCTAAAAAAGTACTCCGGGAGCAAATCAGACTTCATTGGAATCAATCACTGGAAATCCATTATGGAATCGAAAGATAGAATCATCAGTCTTCATTCTCACTTCAAATGACATCAAGAATCCAGTTGTATGTGTTCAACAGAGCCAAGGAAACGTATTCCGGGAGCTCTGTAGAAGGCATCAAGTTTATATTGAGATGAATTACTAAATGCTGGTGGCTAGAAAGAAAGCATTACGACGAGCTCTTAAGACGGGATTTTATCCAGGATTCCAGGCATGACAGCTCTTCGTTGCTTATTGAATGGCCAAGCCTTGGATAAGCCTGTCAAAGTAAAACAAATCAATTTAGAATCTTTGGAACTTGAAGCTAAGAGGGTTTTGGAGCGAGGTTTGGGTGGAGTGTGTGGATTCTCGTTACCTTGAACTCGCAGCTCACACCAACCTTTTCGAGGAAAGGAGGGCCAGCTTGCCCAGCTTCAAACAACACCGTTCGATCATCCACTCCATGTGACCATAAGATAGGAGTCTGTCACGAAGAGTCACAACAAGTTTGTTAAAAGATATTTCATATATCATGATTTTTCCCGCTTTCTGTAGATGATCAGTGTGAGTATTCTACACAAATCTTTCCAAATTGCATAGCAAAATAGTCATGTGAAGTACAATGCAAAAACGCCATAAATTCGGCATGTATCTCAACCTTCCTCCTGATATAAAAATCTATAGCATTTCCAATATGTATAATAGTTACCGTCATGTTATCTTACCTTCTTCGCATCATCTGGGAACTGCTCCATAAAGGAATCATTAAAAGGGACCCAACCACTGAAAACAGCTCCTCCTCCCAGCGTCTTTGGGTATAGCAGTACACTAGCCAGGGTCAAGGCACCTGCAAGAAAGAGTATATTATCAATAACCAACCATGATAAAATGAAATTATCTGGTGATAAACTGTATGAGTCGGAAGAAGTTAATTCATACCCCCTTGACTAAATCCGCAGACAAAAACATTATCAGGATTTGTGCCATTAGCTATCTCCTTGTCTATCATAGCATGGACATTTTTCACAGCTTTGAGAAGATCAGTTTCATCTTTTGGAGATTCCTGAAGGAAATAACATATTTCATCCCAAGTACTTCAATTTTCAAAGAATCGTGAATTTTATGAGGTTAAAATGTATATAGGGCAGCAAACCTTCCTTTGATTTGAAGGCTCATTTACACAATTCAATACGAACCCCTCAGTATTAACATTACTATCATATGGCAGATGGGAAATTTCCATTCTCAATGTGATTGATAAGATAGGTTTTGCAAAACAATCCTATTGTTTGTCGCAAAACGCAGTGACTGTGAATAAGAAGGCAACTTACAGCTGTGATAGGTATCTCATGAATGTCAAACCACGAGGGCATAACACTGCCATCTACAAACAGTCAAACACAAGACTCAAGAGTATTAGAATGTCTTCATAATGAACATTCATCAAATAGAGAAAGCAAGCTCAAGGGATTGTTTGGCACAATGTGCTTGATAAGGAGTAATGACTCCTGCATTCCTGTGCCAAACAAACGCTTATTCCTCCATTAGTTATGGTTCAAATCCCAACTATGCTAATAAGGTTAAAGACTTAAAGTAAACACACAAATAGCCTCAACACGCCAACAAATTGGGCTAGATCAACCAATTTCAGTATCAAACCATGATTATACACAGATATAGATCAACAGACGGCGTTGATGAAAAGGAGATTTTGAAGTTGTGCATTGGATTGATCAATGTAATGAAGACATCCCTTTAACCTGATTCCACATCACAAATCGCCCACTTATTCCTCCATTCCTTCGTGCTATAATTTCTATGTGAGAGATTAGGGTTTTCAAATTTTCATCGGATCAAATCAATTGTACACCGAAACTAGAACAAATCGCCAAACAATCCCAAGAAAGACCACAACTTTAGATCGAAACAACAATCCCAAGCAAATCCCACAGCACAATTTGTCTGCAAATCAACAATTAACTTGAGAACGAAATTCACAAGCCCTGGATGAAGAGAGGGGATAGAGGGAGAGACTGAACTCACAATTGCAGGTGACGGGATTGGAAGGGGCGGAGGGGAAAGACCATTTAGAGGATTTGAACTCGGGGGAGGTGAAAAGGGTCTTGATGGGTTCATTTGCGGGGCCCGAATCACCCAATCCGTGGAGCCATAAAATGAAGCTACGAGCGCTGCGGGCCATCGGATTCGGGTTCGGAGCTTCGTTCGTCGATGGATTCACGGGGAGAGAAGATGGGGGTTTTCCAGAGTGGAGGAGGGTGAAGAGAACGGTAGCGGACAGGGCGACTGTTAAAACCGCGATTGGGCAACTTCGCAATGCCAATCTCATCTTTCTTCTTCATAATCTTTATACAGTACTCCTTATGTTTATGTGCTAATGGAAAGATTAATATAAATTGATGCCAACTACATGTATATGTTATTTTTATTTTTTTCAATTTGTTTTATAGTACTCCCTCTGTTAATTAAAACTTGTCGTTTACTATTCATGCACGTTTTTTTAAAATGATAAAAACTATATAAAATATTAACTTTTTTTAAAATTTGTTTTTATAAATTCATACTTAATAGTAACAAGCATGAAATTATTTTAAAAATATATTAAAAAAGTTAATATTTTATATAGTTTTTAACACGTCAAAAAGCGTGCATGAATAGTAAAACGTCAAGTTTTAATTAACGGAGGGAGTAGGATTTTTGTGAATGGTAGTTGTGACTTGTGAGGTATTCTTCTTCGTCTAAATTCTTTTGGCTTAATTTAGTAATTGTTAAAAAAAATGAACATAATTAAATAAATGTCCACTTTTAAACAAAATAAGTAATTATCCATAATTGACAATTTTACCTTTGCTTCCCTTTATCCCATTTCCTCCTTCCTCATCCTTCCTCTTTGACCATTTTAATTTTGACCTTAATCGGTCAACATTGACCACTCTAGTCAATGTCTAGTTTTAATGACAGTTGTTGGTAACAGTTTTTTCTGGTGACAGTTGATGGTGACATTTTTTCTGGTGATAGTTGTTGGTGACAGTTTTTTCGACAATTTATTTTTTATTTTGGTGATAATTGTTTGGGTAAATTGCAGGAAACCACCCGTTAAATATGGCACATTGCACAAAACTACCCGTTAAAAGGGAAATTGCATTGCACAAAACCACCCGTTAAAAGAGAAATTGCAGCAAACCACCCTTTATATACCATCTGTTAACAAAAGACCACCCACTCATTACTTCCGTTAGATTAAGAAAAATAAGGAATAAAATTACCAAAATACCCTTTTTATTGGATCAAATTTTCTTTTTGACTGCCATATTCTAAATCTTTCCTCTAATCCTCTCCATTCAAACGTGTACCCCCTATGAGCCTATAGTAGTACTCTATGGCGAAGTCCCACCACCAGATATGTTCATCACCATTCAAAAATAAATTCATTGCCAAATGCCAATATAGTCCATCTATTTCATGATTTGAAGTTCAAACAACTCAAAACCAAAAAAAAAAAAATCATCTCAAATAATAACGATGTTGCATCTATCTTCAAATCCCCAAAACCAGATCAGGGTATTTTTTTTCTTCTTTTTATTTGCACCTATTCTTGATTTTTGAAGTACTTACAATATTACTAATTTCAAGTTCATATTAATAATGTTCTTGCATCTATGTTCATACCCCAAAACCAGATCTGGGTATTTTTATCTTCTTCTTTTTACTTTCACATCCTCTTCATTTTCTAAGTTCTTACTAATTTCAAGCTAATATGCCTTAATTGGAAAAACATCTTGGACCAGGGCCGTGCCGATGATTTGGGAGGCCCTGTTCTAAAAATAACAAGATATTTAAATAAACAAGTTCAATGAAAAAAAAAAAACAAGTCCAGTGAATTCATATAACGAACAATAATAGAAAAATGTAAGTTTTCGTAATATAATTCTAAAATGATTTTAACGATTACATATAAAGTACTAAGAATGTCTTGAAATTTAAAGCTAGCATAAATAATTCACTTGAAAAGTGTCATCCGTTTGATGGTCTTAGAAACAAAATCGTCGATAAGCTCAATATAGTCAACATTCTTCAAAAGATCGCCCTCAATTGCTATTAAGGCTAATCCATTGAGTCTTGAAATCACCTGGGTTAGAAGCTTCTGTATAAGTGAAATCATCAATTTTCTAGAGCCTTGAAATCACCCGTAAAAAAAAACCACCTAAAATTTCAGAATATATAACAAGTATATATATATATATATATATTTATTAGGAAAGAATTCGGGTGAGCAAGCTCTACCAGGCAGCATCCTTACGAATGAGATCTGAAAGACCAGAATTGTTGTAGATATCAACCCCCCTGGCAGAGTGGCCAAGGTGTGCAACCTTATCAGCCACTCTATTGCCAACACGGGGAACATGAAAGAAGGAAACTTCTTTCATAGTCGATAGTAAAGTTTTAACATCTGACATAATGAGCTCAATTTCCCAAGGGCATTTAGCGCGGTTGTTTAAATGATTTATGATTATGCTGTAATCACCCTCGATATGAAGTTTGTCGATTCGGAGTCGGATAGCGTGTTGGACTCCTAATTTTAAGGCTAGCGCTTCAGCTTTGATGGCGCATTGTTTTCCCAGTTTTTGGTAACATATGGTTATTGGGCGACCTTCCCAGTCCCGAATAATAGCCCCCGCTGAGCTGTCCGAATTTTTCAAGGTAGACCCATCGAAATTTAATTTTAGAGTTCTCGTTGGGGGTTTTAGCCATTGTGTGTTCCGGTTTATGTTTTTCTGTTTTGGTCGTGTAGGATTTTGCGAGCGAAGGGGGGGGGGGGATCCTCAAAATCACTCTCCATCCGAAATGTTTTATTCCAATTGTGCATGTGAGTTTTAATCAAGTGTATTGTAGCGTTCCTACCTGGGACGGGAATTTGTCTAAATATGTGTTGGTTTCGAGTGTACCAAGTTGTCCACCAAACAAAGGCAAGCTCCAACTTGGCCGTGGATAACATGTATATTATACAGTACGTCAGTAGAATGACAAATTGCTTTTATATTTTTAAATTTTAATTTGCCATTCAACTAATTCAAGTATAACCGAGCCTGAATTTGGATAAAATTGCCTTTATATTTTAGATCAAATAGATAGGTTAGGAGGATGTAGACTTGAGAGCAGATTCAACCGAATTACAACTCAACCAAAAGAAACCCTAGATTATAAAATTTCAATCTCAACTTCATATGAAATTACAAACTAACCTGAATTTGGAGATGTAGATTGGAGCCGCTTTACGCCATTACAAATCCGAATTGAGCAAAAATGGTTGAAATTGTTGTTGGATTCTCGGCCAAATAGAAAGAGAGAGCAGAGAAGGGTGTGGATGAATTGAAGGGGAAGATGAAATTTATAATTGGAATCGTTCTCTTTTTCCCGTTGGTATTTTTTATACCGATAATCAATTAATTTTGAAAAATTAAAATCAATTGCACGCTTGCCGGTTGCCATTAATGGAGTTATGGAGATGGGGGAATAGGACGAACTGATGAAGAAGATGAATAGTTTCTCTGCAGAAAAAAATTGAATGCAAATTAATTAAACCCTGCTTTTCTTTTTTACAGTATAACAACATTTAATTTTTGGGTTTGGGGTTTTGGGCTGATGGTTTAACTTGTTTGGTGTGGGCTTGTGGGCTTTTTAACCATATGGGCCTTACTAATATATATACATTTATACCCGAAAAAATATAGGGGCCTCTAAAATTTTGGGGCCCTGTTCAATCGACCCAGGTGAACTCCCTCAAGTACGGGCCTGTCTTGGACCACCTTCAAGAAAATGTCTGGTGCAAAAAAAAAAATTCTGGGATAAAAAAAAATCCCTTTCACTCGTTGTTAACGAAGAGACAAATGTGATTTAGGATTTTTTGTAATAATTAAATAAAAAAAAGTACGAAGTATATTAAATGTAGAAGATTTTTACCAAAAAATATAAATATTCCGTAAATGGGGAAGGTGTCAAGGTGAGGCCAATCATGGAGAAGGTGGGGACAAAGTTAACAGAGTTAAAACGGAAATCTAGAGTGGGTGGTCTTTTGTTAACCAAAAGGTATATAAAGGGTGGTTTTCTGCAATTTCCCTTTTAGCGGGTGGTTTTGTGCAAAGTACCCTATTTAATGGGTGGTTTCCTGCAATTTACCCTAATTATTTTTGACATTATTTTTTCTCAGAATATAGTGTCACCATTTGTTTTCACCAATATGCAATAACATAGACACTGTGGAATTCCTAGGCATAAAAAAAATTGAAGTTGGAGGAAAAAAGATGGGAAAAAACTCTCTCAAGAGGTGGGAAGAACAGGTCGGTTGCACCCATGACCTTTCCTTGGCCTACTGTCATCAAGTGCCTTCTGGAATACCAATTAGTCCCCTCGCAGTCTGGTATGGCTCGTTTGGGGCCATCACCCCCCGTTGCCCGGGCTGTAGAAATCTTGCTAGGGTCTACCCTAGGGGCTTGTCTTTTGGATTCGGCGCCGCTGTTCGCTAGGGGCTGCCGGTTATTCGCCTGGCAAAAAATCATTACCACTCCCAGGATCTCAATCTTGCTCTCCGAATCCACCCTTCTCCTCTAATTGGTCTGTTCTCTTGGGGCGTAGGTTCATTTTGGGGTGTGGTGAAGCCGCTAAACCGCCTCCTTGGCCTGGTCCCACCCTAAATACTGTCTGTGTCTGTTTAAGAACTATTTTCCCTCGGGAAATCTCCTTGCTTGGGTGTGGAAGGTTCTTGTTCATAATCTGGGGTAGGTGTTCTTGTTTTGACACTCTGATTGGAGTTACTGTTGGTGCTCTATGTGGTTGCTCTATAAATTGGGTCGCGGGTGTGCCCTAGCCTTTCCCCCTCACACTTCACTCTTCTCCTCTATTCTGTCTTCTCTCTCCGCTTTTTTTTTGGTTCTTGTCTTACTGTGGTCTATTCTCCATGGAGGAGCCATCATCTGCTGGAAAAAAGAAAGGTAAGAAACAAATTGGGCTAGAGAATGAAATTCTCTCCCAAGCTAAATCCCATTCGGGCCAAAATCCTCATTATGAGGCCATCCCACCGGATGATTCTACCACCCGTATGGGTGAAGGTAGCAATCAGAAGGTTGAAAAAAAGCTCCATAAAGCAAGAAAACAAGCGTTGAATCTGGAAAAGCTCAAAGGGGTGCTCAATGGAGTTGAGACCAACATCAAAAATCTCAGTCTTACATCTGTGTATGCCACAATTATTGGTGAGCCAGTTGCAATCAAGACCATCAGGAAGAAGATGGTTTTCGACTGGAATTTCCTCTCCGGTGGGTTCCAAATCATTCCGATGCGGAACAATTGGATGGAGATTCACTTTGAACTTGAGGAGGATTGCAGAAAGGTATGGTTGGGCCGTCCTTTTCATGTCGCAAAACAGCTGATGCTCATTCGGCCTTGGAAGCTCCATTTTGATCCGATGACGGAGTCGATCACCATACTGGATATTTGGATCCGTATACCCGGGCTTCCCGTCAAGTATGTGAGCAATGAGGTGCTAAAGGACCTGATCGAAGGCAACAACATTGGCGAAGTTATCCGGGTTGCTGCATTTGGGAAGAATGGGGCGTGCTTCCGCTTCCCCTAGGGTGTGTGCTTCCGTACACATTACAAAGATCAAAGAGAAGAAGATCAGAGTACTCAATGAGATGAATCAGCTGGAGGAGTATCCCATTTGGTTCGATGTCCTGTCTGAGGCTTGCGGATGCTGCGGCCTTCCGGACCATATGTTTGAAAATTGTCCGTTGCATCTCTTTGTGGCTGGCGCCATGATGAACGACCCCATTCCATCTCCATTTGTTGGGGTGAATGTTCAAAACGGTGCTCAGGATCCACCCCCTTCGGATGGCTGGAAGCGTGTGGCTTCAAAGAGGAAGCCTCCTCCTCCGAAGTTCGGTCACTCGAAGGTTGCCCTGCTAAAGATGTTCGGTGCTTATGTGGAAGATCCCTCGGATTCTTCGTCCTCCAAGTCTTCCAACTGTCTCTCTGATCAAGTTCATCCCACTGATTTGGTTGTAGATGAAACTCCGTCTGTCACTATCCTTGGAATCACCCCTGCTATCACCCCTGTGGTCTCTCTACCTGTTGCTGTCCAGACCAATAATGCCACCAACACCGTCCACGAAGACATGTCTCTCTCTGCTGCCACTACAGCAGAAGCGTAAAACTCCCCTTCCCTCGTCCCAACCCTATCTGATTCCTTGTTCGAGGAGGCTTTCGACATGGACATGGTGGATTACGAGGAGGAACCAACATCAGCCTATGAGTGTGCCGCCATTCCCGCATCTTTCATGGATGACGATATCGACAAAATGCTCCTAGAGTTCTCTACCTCAGTTGAGGCCCCTATTCCAGTTGCTGCCCAGCACTTCATCTCTACCTTGGATGCTCCTGCTCTCACTGGCGCTGTGGCTTGCATCAATGGTGGCGCTCCTCCCGGCAAAGTGGTAGGTAATGCTAATATCTCTATATCTAATTCTGGCTCTAGCAAAAGGAAGGCTTGCTTCGACGACATAGACACTGCCTACTCGGACCGTTCGGTAGGTAGCAACAAGCGACTTCATGGATAGGTGCCTTCCGGGGCCGTATGTTCTTTGCCCCTTTTGGTGTGCTTGGGCATTGAATATCAGAATGATGAGCTCACCACCTTCCAATCTCTCGTCTAAATGCCTTGATTACAAGGTAGTCTGTACAAAGTCCATTGCAAGTCTAGGTGGTCACCTCATGATTGCTCTCGGCCCCCTTGTATTTTGTACTAATTTGTGTAGGACTGTTTGGATCATGCCTGCTAAGGCCGAATGTAAACCTTGTAGGGTACTCGTTTGTATCTTGGTCCTTCCTTGTATTATTGACCATGATATGCATCTAGTTCTTGTTTATTTACTTGTGTTCATATTTAGCTATCTCTTTAATTGGTTGCTAAATTCAAGTATTCGGCTGCTGCACTGCTACTCCGACCTAATCCTGCTTCCTGGCGTGGTTATCTGTTGTTAATATGTGCTGTTGAAACCCTCTTGTGTATCGAGTGGTTCTGGTTGCAAGTCGTTTGTACGTATTCACACCTCACTTTTTGGTAATTAACCATGCCTTGTCGGTTTCTGCTACGATTTTTTTCTCAAACCAGGTGCTGAAAGATGGCTCCACTTGGGCCCTGGACTAAGGTGCACTACGAACCTTTGGACTTCAGGCTTGGGCTTCTTTTCAATTGCCGCTGAATTGGGCTGCCATTTGGGCAGAATATTCGACTGGTCCATCTTCTATGGGCTCAGTCCAGGGGATGTTCCGAGAGGAATGACTTATATCTCTCTAAATAATTGTGGTCATATTCGTCTTGGTAGATATGGTTGGTGCTTGATAACCTGGGAAAATCAAAGTAAGGTTGGGATTCCATCAAGTAACACATCATTAATAAAAAAAGCTTGCCGATATAAGGACACGTAAAATCCCGTCCTTATATCTTAATTAAGTATAAATGAAAATATGCTTTTGGAATTGTCGAGGTATTGGAAAAAAGACCTTTTGGACCGAAATTAATTCATTATGTAGGAATGAGCATATTCAACTAATCGGATTAGCCGAGACGAAATCTGAATCCGTCCCGGACGATAAACTTTGGAAATGCGCCGGTTTTGATGAAGCTATTTGGTCCCCCGCCAATAGCCGTTCTGGTGGAGTAGGTGTTCTCTGGAAATCCCACCAATTACCAAACTACATAATCTCGGTGGATATCCATCTACCTCGGATTATAGGACTACGCCATGAAAACATAAGCGATAACTTCAAATTCCTCCTCCTGATAGTATATGGCCCTCCGGCTCCTCAGGAAAAGGACTCTTTTTGGGATACACTTTCCTCCATAGTGTCGAACTCCAGCCTCCCTTGCATCGTTATGGGAGACTTAAACGAGATTATCTGTAGGGAGGATAAAGCAGGAGGTGCGGAATCCCGTTCTTCTCGCTTCAATAGGCTCTTGCAATTCAAAAATGACTGCTCTCTTATGGACATTCCAACCTTTGGGAATCCCTTCACATGGAGAAAGACTACAGACGGAAACAATAATATATGGGAAAAACTGGACCGGGTCTTGGTTCAACATCAACTTATTCAAAAATTCCCGAATCTCATTACCCACAATGGTGCATTCTCTTCATCTGATCACTGTCCCATAACAATTACACTAGAGAACTGCATTGTCTTTAAAGCACCCCCCCCCTTCAAATTTGAGAATACTTGGCTCCAACGCAAGGACTTTCGTAACATAGTCAAACAATCGTGGCGTGCCTCCTGCTCAGGCTCCGCTATGTTCCAGCTCATTTTTAAACAAAAAATTCTAAAAAAGAAGGCAAAAGATTGGAATAGGCACACCTTTGGTAACATCTTCCGACAGTTGAAGGTTGTCGAGGAGGAATTAATTTCCATTCAGTCTTCCATAGATGCAAACAATACGCAAAGGAATAGTAGCAAAGAGAACTGTCTCATAAGGAAAAAGGAGAAACTTCTCCTTTTCCAGAAATTCTTCTGGAACCAAAGAGCAAAAACAAAGCATATCAAGCTCTCTGACTCTAATACTGCGTACTTCCACCGAGTTGCTTCGGACCGGAGGCACAGGAAACAAATTCGTAACATTACCACAGAGATAGGAAGACTAATAATGGGAGAGGAAGATGTTAAAAATGAAATAAGAAGTGACTTTCAGAAAAGATTCAAGAGCGAGCCCATCAATGACATGATTTTAAACGAAATGATGAACCTCATCCACCCCTCAATCACCTCTGCGGAAAACGAAACTCTGATTCGATACCCCTCTAACCACGAGATTAAGACGGTTGTTTTCTGCCTGGGCAGGAATAAGTCCCCTGGTCCTGGCGTTTTTACTGCCGAATTCTATATAAAATACTGGGATATTGTGGGAGGGTCTATCATTAAGGTTGTCAAGGGTTTTTTCCATTCTGGGAAGATGCTTAAACAAATTAATCACACGTTTATAACTCTTCTGTCGAAAAATGACAACTCTACCACTACTAATCAATACCGCCCGATCAGCTTATGCTCCAACTTATACAAAATCATATCTAAGATTCTGACAGAAAGACTCAAAAAGATTATCGGAAAGCTTATCCACCCATTACAAGGGGCGTTCGTGTCAGATAGAGCCATTCAAGATAATGTGCTAATTGCACACGAAATCTTTCACTCCTTCCGGTCGCGCTCCGGGCGCGAAGGATGGCTGGCAATAAAGCTTGATATGGAAAAAGCATATGATAGGGTTGACTGGAACTTCACTAGGAGGATTCTAGAGAAATTTGGTTTCCACCAGACATTCATTTCTTGGATTATGGAGTGTGTGACGACCGTCTCGTTCTCTGTCCTTGTTAACAATGGGCCTACTGAGATGTTCCTCCCCTCTCATGGCCTCCGTCAGGGGGATCCTCTCTCTCCCTTTCTTTTCATCCTAGGAGCCGAGCTCTTAGCTAGGAAGCTCTCGTCAGAAACATGGCTGGAACACAGTCCGATTGGATTCACATTTGGAAAAAACGGCCCTATGATTCCTTTTCTCTCTTTCGCAGATGATATCATCATTTTCACCAAAGGTAGTGTTGAAGCAGGACGAAACATTAAAGGCATATTAGACAACTATTGTAGTGTCTTGGGGCAGAAGGTCAACTACTATAAATCAAGTTTCCAGGCTACTAAAGGCATTCCTAACTCTCGGATCTCGGAGCTTTGAGATTGCTTAGGAATCACAAATGAAAACTCCTTGGAAAAATACCTCGGCTGCCCAATCATCAATGGTAAAGTGAGCAAACAAACCTTTGGGGAAATTATTTGTAAATCCAAAGAACAACTAAGCAAATGGTGAGCTAATGCACTATCACAACAGGGTCGTGCAGTCCTAATCAACACCAACCTCTCTGCCAAACCTCTGTATACTATGCAGAACTTCATGTTACCAGCCTCAATTCACAAGGAACTTGATCAAATCAATAGACAATTTTTTTGGAATAAAGATCTTCAACACCGGCCGCTTATTAGTTGGGATAAAATCTGTAGACCAAAAAGGTATGGAGGATTAGGGATTAGGAAATCTAAAGAGATGAATGAAGCGCTCCAAATGAAACTGATATGGAAAATCCTGGCTGAACCAGACAATGTTTGGGTCAAATTAATGAAGTACAAGTATTTACGTACTACCAATATCTTAGAGTATGAAAAAAATGGAATTCCTCCTGGCAATGGGCGAAGCTCACTACACTTATTGATAAATTTAAAACGGGTCTAATCTGGTCAGTAGGAAATGGGAAGTCCATCAAATTCTGGAGGGATAACTGGATATCTACCTCCTCCCTACAGTGTAGGGAGGACTGCCCGTTGATTGGAAATATCGAGGACACCGTCAGCGACTACATCTTGGGTGGAAGATGGTGGAAGGAAAAACTTGTCACTGTTCTACCAAATAACATAGTGCAAGAAATTATGGATATTCCCCTTTCTATCTCCTCCTTCAAGGACCGGTTATACTGGTGTCCGAATAGGGCGGGTTGGTTTACCACGTCAAGTGCGTATAAATTAATTACATCCCAAGATGATTTACACATAGACGACAATAATTGGATTTGGAAATTGGATATCCCATCGAAGATCAAAAACTTCCTTTGGAAGATTGGCCAGAATGGTATTCCAACTGCTTCCAGGTTAGCTGCTCGTGGGACTCCTGTGCCTCCCACCTGCAGCTTGTGCAATTGCGCGGCCGAGGATGAAATCCACTTGCTGTTTGAATGTAGCCATGTACGCTCGCTACTCAATTTCCCCCCACCATGAATTTGTCAATATCAAATATGATTACTCTATCG
Organism: Persicaria maculosa; assembly: GCA_963922045.1. Taxonomy (NCBI): domain Eukaryota; kingdom Viridiplantae; phylum Streptophyta; class Magnoliopsida; order Caryophyllales; family Polygonaceae; genus Persicaria; species Persicaria maculosa. The sequence goes on along the minus strand of OY998264.1, from coordinate 21,979,725 downwards.
CGAGACATAAGACCAATCCTCTCGGTCATTGGGAACAATCTGACTCCCGCTGCCAAGGCAGATCTTGCTTTTGCTTGGTGGTCAGTGTGGCACTCTCGGAACCAATCAGTGTTTCGACAAGTGTTGTTCCCTGCTAATGACACTCTAGTCCGTATTATTAAAACTCATAGAGATAACTGGAGAAAAACATCTCAAATAGACAAGTGCCTAGATGAGGTCCACCACCGATCATATACACATAGTACAAACCACCGAAAGTGCAAGGATAATGTCATAAAGATTAAATGGCGTAGACCACCAGTGGGCACTTTCAAGCTAAACTTCGATGGTTCCACGTTAACAAATTCAGTTAGCTCGAGTGGTGCCATCATCAGGGATTGGAAGGGTAGAACAATTCGAATATGTTATAGTCAGCTGGGAAAGCAAAACCCCATAAAAGCAGAAGCCCTCGCTCTAAAACTAGGAATCCAAAATGTTCTCCAACTAGGAATCGATAAGATACACATCAAAGGCGATTCTAGTATAATCATATATCACCTACTTCACTCAACGACATGTCCTTGGGAGATTGAATTGATAATGTCAGATGTTAAACGCATTTTATTGACTTTGAAAGAAGTCTCCTTCTTTCATATTCCCCGTATGGGCAACAGAGTGGCGGATAAGGTTGCACACCTTTGCCACTCCGCTCGGGGAGTCAATATTTACAATAATCTTGGTCTTTTAGACCTCATTCGCAAGGATGCTGTCTGGTAGAGCTCGCTCGCCCGAATTCTTTCCTAATAAAAAAAAACATAGACACTATCAACAAATATTATCATGAACTAATGAAAATTGTCAACAACTATAGTCAATATCAATTTTCACAAACTACAAATCATTGTTACCAACCATGCGTCACCAATTATAACACACTATAACCACCTATTATTATTAATAATCAAACACTGGTACAAAATTATTTTCACCAACTAGTAAACATTGAAAAACCTCTATTATCACCAACTAAAGAAAATTGTTATCAATTTTATTTTGTCACCAACTATTAAAAACTGTCACTACCTATTTTTCCTAGCTAAATAAAATTGTTATTAACCTATTGTCGCCAACTACGGAACATTGTCACCCTATTATTTTCTCCAACGTATTGTCACCAACTACAAAATATTGTCACCACTCTATTGTCATCAACCTCTTTTCACCAACTACGGAACATTGTCACCCTATTATTTTTGTAAAGGCCGAATATATTTTATATTATTTTAATATTATTTTAATTAAATATACTATTATTTTATTCAATTTGTAAAAGTGGAATAAAAACCCGTCCTCGAGCATCAAGTTTCGATTAAAATCATTCCGGCAATAATTTAAATTTCGGATTTTGACGGGATTCGATTTTCGCTTTCGAGTCCGAGTATTAATAAAATTAAATTGAGCTACGAGTATTGATTAAATTTTATTTAATTTTCGATTATCTTGAATAAAAAAAATTTAATTAAATTCGAATTAATCGGGATTCGTTCGGGCGAGCGGGTTTCGGGATATTTTATCGGGTTCAAAATATCTTGTTGGGACCACATATATTTTAATTTCTTTCTTTTTCTTTTCTTTCTCTCTCTCTCTCTCTCTCTCTCTCTCTCTCTCTCTCTCTCTCTCTCTCTCTCTCTCTCTCTCTCTCTCTCTCTCGGCAGCTTGCCTGCAATCACACACACACATTGCAAGTTGCAATGGTCCCCCTCCCTCCTCCCTCTCCCTTCCACTTGCCTTCTGCAGCCAACTGCACCACCCCTCCCTCTTCTGTGATAAACCCAGACGCCCCAACCCATCCCCCTGCCCCAATTCCTTTTCATCCACTCTCACAAACCCCTCCTCTCTCTCCCTCTTTTATCTTTCTGCAAACCACCACACCTTCACCCTTCCACCCCCCAGCAACCAGCACTAGCCGCCACCCTTTCCGTCGTCGTCATTGAAGGAACCGCAGCCACACCACCCCACCACCACCGCCGTCACCACACTCTCGGCCCCATGGCGCCGCCACCGCAGCCTCCATCCTCCTCCCCTGTTTTCGAAATCCCACCGGAGCACCCACCCACCTCCTCTCGTCGAAGACTCGAGCCACTACTCCCTCCTCCCAGAGATTCCGGCGAGCCCGAAGTAGTCGGGATGAGCTCCATTGTCGCCGGCACACCTCCGACCACCTTGAGTCTCCCTCTCGGTGAGCACCTTCTCCCTCTCCTTTTCTTGTCGTTTTGAGCCCATGTGCGTCGGGTAGTCGGTGTCGGGTAGTCGAAGTCGGGAGCGCCGCCGCCGGCCTCCCCCTTCCCTCTTCCTCCTCCATCTTTCATGTGCAGCACATGTTCTCTGTTCTTCTTGTCGTCCTCTGTCGATATTGGGGAAGAAAGGAAACAGGGGTGGGTCATGTTGCATCCGGATTGGGCTTGGATTTGGATCCGGGTATGGAGCGGGTTTGGGCTTCTTCTTTTCTTTCTTTATCGGGTTACGGGTCTGGATTTGGGTATGGGTACCCGGGTCTCTTCTTCTTTCCTTGGGCTGGGCTTTCGGGTTCAGTTGGGCTATAAAGGGGGTGGGCTCTTCTTTCCTTTTGCTTGAACTTGGGCTGGTTTTGGATTTCTGAATTTGGTTATATATATATAGGGTTGTTGTTTTATTTATTTTGTTTTCGGTATTATATATTTATATGTGTGATAATTATTATTATTCCTGATTTTAGTAAAATATATATATATATTTATAAGTCCTGAAATTATTAATATTTGTATTTAAAAGGTTTTAAAAGTGAGATTAATTGATAGGGAGTTATAAATATATTTATGGTTATTGTTTTGAGACTTTATGAATAGTAAGTGTTGAATTATTTTGATATTAGTATTATTTTGGGAATTGGTTATAATTATAATATTCTGGAAATTTATCCTTATATGTTGTTATTGTTTTAAAATAATATTGATTGGATTATTTAATTGATGCCTTTTAAGAGGATTTAAACATGTGAGTTGGGAATTTTAAAGTGAATTGTTGGTTCTGATTTATGATAATTATTTGTGAGCATAGAAATTATTTTGATGATTTAGTATTGAGAATTATTTATATAATGGTTGAATTAAAATGCCGGAATTATTTCTATAATATGGTTTTGGGGAAATTGATTTTAAGGTTTAAATGTGTAATGTCGGGTTTGACTAAGTACGATATTAAAAGAATTACTTGATTTTCTAAGTTGAGTTCTTTGAGATATTGCTTCGGAATTGAGATGATGAAATGAGATGGAATAATCTGAAATGGGATATGAGACGAGATATGAATGATAGTTAGGGGCGCCTTGTGTGAAATAGGTAGACTTATGCATTTATATGTTATTAGGTGTTTGTGAATGTTGGACGTTGCTTGCTATCGGTGATTCATTTCTTGGATTATGTTCTGCCTTGTTCTCTGCTGTTCGGCTTATTTAGGTAAGTTCCTTTATGGGCTTACTCAGATTCGAAAGAGATTACCGGATTGTGAATGTATGACATACTAGGTGTTGCATAAGCATTAAAGCATGCCATGTAGTATCATGCTAGGTTGCACTTGTGATTGAGCATTCTATTTCTTTACGCGTACGAAACAGAACGGCCGTATCTGTGATAGTCCTAGAGTCTTTGCTAGGGTCATAGGGTAGCCCAGCTCCATCGGGTGCCCTGAGTCTATCGAGTCGATATAAGCATGATGATAGCCCAGCACCATCGGGCATGATTTATTTATTTTAATTTATGTTATGATGATGAGATATGAGATGATGAGATATGATATGCTATAGCATCGAACCGGCCGGTCTCTGCACTAACGGAAAGGGGTGCAGAGGTAGGAGAGGGACATGCCACTTGGCATTCTTTGGGCGCCTTTACAGTTATTTCTCGCATATTGTAAATTAGGATCATGCTAGTGTGATTTAATTTCCGCATCTGCATCATCCTTATTATTAGCGTATGTGTATGTTCGCTTGCTGGACAGAGCGTGTTGGGGCCTCGGTCTGACCCCACTCGCACCCATTGTTTTTAGGTATGATTGCTCTCTGTTTATATGGCGTGGGAAAGTCCCTCGGCGATTGCAAAGAAATCTGTCTAACCCCGCTAATCTGGCCATCCGACTTTAGATTTATGTTTTGGTTTTGACCCGGCCTTGCCGTGGCTTTTGTATCTAAATCATATTTCCATTTCACTTTCGTTTAAACTGAATTTATGAAAACTTCGACTGATTAGAGGTTTGAAACCTCGACCCGTACCTGAATTGCAACATCCGAACGAAGGTATCCGACCTTCGAAACGTATCCCGGATATTTATATCCGGGCCGTTACAAAGTTGGTATCAGAGCTAGGTTGTGCAATTCGGGTACGCAAGGGTCGAGTGTATGTTTTGGAAAACCGCCCATGGATTTCGAAGATTTGAAAGCGTTTTAAAGGGGCAAAATGAACTTAATATGTCTAACATAATTGGACTAAGTAATGAACTTGACTTGTTATAAAAGAGGAGAACCGACTAATAAGGGATCGAGTGGGTAGAAACGGCGTTAGACCATCCCTTTTGGATGTAGTCGGAAACGGGTAGGCGAAATACTAGCTTGTTCTTTACAGATGGGCCGGGAAGACTCCAAGGAGACCATTGCAATTGTCATTAACTGAATCTATGATTGAGTGCTTGATATATTAAACATTTGATTGTATGTTCTAACTATTGAATGATCTGTGCGAACGGGATAGCGGGAGTACCCTTCTTCTTATATGGTTAAGCTCAGCTTTTGTGGAATTGCCCCTTTCCTTATGAACCCTTTTGACAATTCAATCGAGTCCTCCTTTCGAATATCGGTCTTCCATGGGAATTGGGTTGGTAAACACATGGTGTCGGGAATCATGATTGAATATAAAGGTTGTACGGGAGAGTGTTGGAAGACGGTCCTTGATGAAATTCCGTGTTAGAGAGTGAGATGTTTACGAGGCTGTCCTTATCCATTCTTATGACAATCAATCAGTGTCCTCTTGCCACGAAAGGTCGTATCCGAGTCTCACGGGAAGTCTAGGTGATGAGTCAGTTAGGGAGAGTCAATGTTGCCTTTATGGATCTCTATTGGGTTATCTTGATTGCCCTGTTCATGATTGTGTGATTCTATATGCACTACTCCTTGACCTACAATTGATCCTTAGTGTGAATTTGTGCTTATGTGCTTTAATGTTCATAATGACTATTGTATAAGTTTGAGCTATATTTATCGTGTCCATATCATCCCAACATGATCTACTTAGTATATTACATTGTCATACTAGGGCACGAATAAATACGTCATATGCTATGAAGTTGTATAATTGATGTCCTCTCTGTGAATAGGTTCATGATAGTGTGATCGACTCTTCCTTATATGAATGCCTCCTAAGATGTGCTCTTTAGCATGCTAGCCGATGATGCCTCGATGCTTATCGTTCATTTTGTGACAAGAATCTATATCATGCCCATCTATTCCGAATTCGTCAGATTAACTATTGTTGATTATTTTGCAAGTTAATATTGTGTGTGATTAGTTGTGTTGAACGGGGAATATGTGTTATAATTGAACCTTGAGGAATGCATGTTTTGTCATATTATGTGTTGATTTGAACTCATGTCCTCATATTCTAGCCATGTTGCTTAGACTTGCTCTATAACTCGTTGCGTTTTTCCTCTCATGCTACTATGTCGTTGAGATGTGATTGAATGAACTCTTGCATACCGTCGTACTAACCAGTCAAGTGCATGTATGTACCATACGTTATATTAGACCACTAGTAACATGTTGGGCCCTTGGTTGTGACTTGTGCGAGTTCTACTTTACCTACATTGTTGTTGATTCTCTCTCGAGCTAGGTACCTGATAGTGTGGCTTGTTCCTCTTTCTATTCTCTTAACATGTTTCACTCGTCCTGATGAGTTAATGTTGAATTCGATGTTTGACTAGCTTTCCGTAATAGTTAAACCTAGCATGCTTACATGGTAAAGATGTCTATTACTCTATGATGACTTCTCGTGCTTGTATGAACCTATGACTTGACACCCCGCTTGATCACACACCACTCTATATCATGATTTTGCACCTGCATGACGCATGAATATCGGAATGAACCTAGTTGAATTACTCCAGTGGTACTCATGTTCGATGTGTGCTATTAGTATCAGGTGGAGCTTATGACTTCCAATATGACATGCTGAATGATTTCATATCACGCTTGTTCTATAATGTGACAGCTATTGTACCATATATGTACTCTATGATGGTTCGTACATAGCATGATTATAATCTAGCACCCATGATGTCCTTCTTGTACTTTGATAATGCCTCATGTTTCGTGAATATTATGTTGAACTCCTCTAAATGACTCTTGACTATGCTTGTATCACATTATATATCGCTAGTATCATATAGGACCCATGTTCTCTAGATATATCTCGTCATATGATTCCGTGCCATGCTTGACCTAACATATGATCATTGTGAGATAGTTACTATGTTGCCCTTTATATGATCTCGTATGATGCATATACCAAACTTGTACATTGTTCATATATGTGATAATTGCTATTCTACTCTCATGTGTTCTCGTATGATGCTTCATCTGATTGTTATAATATACTTTGCGATGATATATTTGGACTCAATTGTTGATGTGTATACCCTGTTCCTACATTGTTCATATACATGATGGTCGTTTTCTTCATTAAATTCCGCATGACTTCGAATTATATATGATCATTGTTGGTTCCGCCCATCTTGCTTGAAGAATGCTAGGCATATCTGTTTCCATGGAATACTAGAATGTTAGCTTGTTTTACAAACATCAGCGTAAGACTTGATTGTCTCTTTGATATGAATACGAATGTTGCCCCGAGATAGGTACATGTTAGTGTGGATTGACGTGATTGATATGCTCCATAATGAACTCGTGCGTGTTTGTCAAAATCGTAGCCTAATAGACTTTCTTAAGGGCATCGTTACTATTCCCGAGTCGGAGTCTTGTCTCTAGTCATGTCGTCTTTAGCCTTGGCCTATTCCTTCTCCGAAAGAAACATTGGGTCGTCCGCTCTTGCCACTTCCCTATCTCTGCTAACTTAAACTCCTACGCATTACCTTGGATGAGCGACCACATAGAAAAAGGGATCGGGAAGTCGAATAGCGATAGAGCAACGCAGCGGAAGTGTGGGCCCATAACCCACGGGCCTCAGGATCGATAATGTCGACAGAACAAGCTCGCTTTGAGGATTACGATTGTTGAGCACGATATGACTTGCAGGTGGGAGCGTCCTCTATTCGAATTGCTAACCCTTGTTGAGCTTGTTGATGATGATATTGCACTGACTTGATGTTGAAAGCTGCGTGGTGATGTGATGACTGTTGCTTGATTGTCTGTTGATTATGATGATATGATTCGATGCCTTACAATCCTAATGTGCCTTGACGACTTGATGTGATGCTATTCTGAGGTGCCAAGCATGATCTAAACTCCTTGCCTATAAGTATGAATTACAAATGCCGAGAATCTGAACTGTTTATTAGCTAAGATTATGATGAAACTTGATAGTTTGAATTGACTTTATTCATATATGGTGTTATGTGATAATTTCGAGCATGACGGTAAATTGAGACTTTTGATACTTGTTACAATGCTTAATGATGCTAGTTGATATGATGTAGTCCTTATGTGCAATAATGTCCATGATTGCTTCTTCTTTGAACATGTGAGTGAGGTCCTTTTTGGTTGAGCGGTCAGAGAGTGGAGAAAGGTTTTGAGTGTTTAGAATAATCGACGGTGGTAAGGAAAAGTTGCAGAAGAGGGGTGTTGACTTAGGGTGGACCGAGTGGGTTCGGGAATTATAAGAGGTAATGCTTGATGATTTTGGATGAGCTCCTAAGTGAATCTCGGATAAGAGTATGGTTAGGAATAGGTCGGCTAGGCGGTGATCGGGGAATTTTACTAGTGGATGTGCGGTTAGCAGGGCATGATGCTTGTGAAATCTTGGGAAGTGTGGAAGTGTAAGAAATGAATTTTAAAAGTACGAAGGATATCGTATGAGAGGACCCTCGAGTGTGAGGTTAGAAATAGTAGTTGGATTCTTAGAGGTGGATTGCTAGAGAGAGTTCTTGGTGGAATGAGGGGCGAGATTAGGGTATTGAAATGAATTGGGACTTCTTTTGAGGATGTTACCTGAGCTGATGTTGGTGAATCTAGATGAGGCTGGTTTTGATGTAGGAATTGAAATCGAGCGAGCGGGGTTTGTGTTTATTTTGCCTGGTGATGATGTGAAAGCTTTCTTGATTATGTGATTTATTAAAATGACTTGGCATGATGTTAGATAGCGACTATGATGAACCTGATATGGCTGATATTACATGTTGATATACAATATTGAATCATAATTGGTAGTGACAACTATACTCATGATATAATGACCCATTGCTATCCTACTATGTTGTTCTAAAAGCATGTTATAATGTGTTGAATGAATCATGAAATAATGATATGTTGCTATGTGAGAGCATGATGTTATATTATGATCAGGAGATGTTAAATGATGAATATTGATTTGGATCATGAATCTGACTTATATATATGAGATAATGGTGCGTGATTGCTAAGTGATCGTTATATGACATTGTATGAGTTGAGATGATGTTTTGCGAGTATGCTGACGTTTTGGTGATTCACACATTGACTGACCTTTCCTTTTGCTGAATCTTAATAACCTGACCTTGATGTGTTGATGTGTTGACAATGGGTTTTGGTTCATTAATTCTGTGATGAGAAATGCTTTTATGACCTTTGGTATGATCTGGAGATGTGATGTGACCTTGTGGCACTACGATGGTATATGTTGAGACTTGCCTTATGATGTGTTGATTGGAGATTGGTTGGTTATACAGTTATGCATTTCTTATGGCTTATGCATCTTGCTTAAATTGAGACTGATAGATTGATTCGATTCTGGAAACTAGGAAGAGAATATGGGATTAGCCCTTAGAGGTGGATGACTCCACCTCCTACCCTCGGAATTTGATTGATTGGTATGTGTGAAGCTGATTTGGTTTTCGGAAGAGTTTTGACAAAATCTTGATTTGAAAGGATTTGACTTGTTTTGGTGTAAAGTTGCTTGATTAAAAAAAATATTGTATTCGAAGATTTTGAGCGGTTTTAAAAATGGCCAACTTGGGGTTTTAAAGAAGTTGAGAGTTTCAATGATTTGGATGACAATCCTTTTATTTACAAAACATTTTGAGATTTACGAACTGGATCTACATTATGACGTCTCACGAAGTGGATACAAGCATTTTATAGGGGCGCTTATAGATTGCTTGCTAAGACCTAGTCGGGCGCTATAATGCTTTTGGAGTTGTGATACTTCCGAAAGGTCGAAGCGAGGATGTGATAGGGGCGCTTATTACACACTCAACAAGACCCATTTGGAAATGTCACGACTGTGACCGGGATGTTGTGAGAATCCTGGAAGATGCAACCGAGATGATTACAAGATCCTTGGACATGGTCCTCGGACTCACCGATTTCAAAACTTCTTCCCTTTGCTTTAAAATGATTTTAGTCTCGGGGACGAGACTTGTTTTTAGAGGTGGATGAATGTAAAGGCCGAATATATTTTATATTATTTTAATTAAATATACTATTATTTTATTCAATTTGTAAAAGTGGAATAAAAACCCGTCCTCGAGCATCAAGTTTCGATTAAAATCATTCCGGCAATAATTTAAATTTCGGATCTTGACGGGATTCGATTTTCGCTTTCGAGTCCGAGTATTAATAAAATTAAATTGAGCTGTATTGATTGAATTTTATTTAATTTTCGATTATCTTGAATAAAAAAAATTTAATTAAATTTGAATTAATCGGGATTCGTTCGGGCGAGCGGGTTTCGGGATATTTTATCGGGTTCAAAATATCTTGTTGGGACCACATATATTTTAATTTCTTTCTTTTTCTTTTCTTTTCTCTCTCTCTCTCTCTCTCTCTCTCTCTCTCTCTCTCTCTCTCTCTCTCTCTCGACAGCTTGCCTGCAATCACACACACACATTGCAAGTTGCAATGGTCCCCCTCCCTCCTCCCTCTCCCTTCCACTTGCCTTCTGCAGCCAACTGCACCACCCCTCACTCTTCTGTGATAAACCCAGACGCCCCAACCCATCCCCCTGCCCCAATTCCTCTTCATCCACTCTCACAAACCCCTCCTCTCTCTCCCTCTTTTATCTTCCTGCAAACCACCACACCTTCACCCTTCCACCCCAAGCAACCAGCACTAGCCGCCACCCTTTCCGTCGTCGTCATTGAAGGAACCGCAGCCACACCACCCCACCACCACCGCCGTCACCACACTCTCGGCCCCATGGCGCCGCCACCGCAGCCTCCATCCTCCTCCCCTGTTTTCGAAATCCCACCGGAGCACCCACCCACCTCCTCTCGTCGAAGACTCGAGCCACTACTCCCTCCTCCCAGAGATTCCGGCGAGCCCGAAGTAGTCGGGATGAGCTCCATTGTCGCCGGCGCACCTCCGACCACCTTGAGTCTCCCTCTCGGTGAGCACCTTCTCCCTCTCCTTTTCTTGTCGTTTTGAGCCCATGTGCGTCGGGTAGTCGGTGTCGGGTAGTCGAAGTCGGAGTCGGGAGCGCCGCCGCCGGCCTCCCCCTTCCCTCTTCCTCCTCCATCTTTCATGTGCAGCACATGTTCTCTGTTCTTCTTGTCGTCCTCTGTCGATATTGGGGAAGAAAGGAAACAGGGGTGGGTCATGTTGCATCCGGATTGGGCTTGGATTTGGATCCGGGTATGGAGCGGGTTTGGGCTTCTTCTTTTCTTTCTTTATCGGGTTACGGGTCTGGATTTGGGTATGGGTACCCGGGTCTCTTCTTCTTTCCTTGGACTGGGCTTTCGGGTTCAGTTGGGCTATAAAGGGGGTGGGCTCTTCTTTCCTTTTGCTTGAACTTGGGCTGGTTTTGGATTTCTGAATTTGGTTATATATATATATAGGGTTGTTGTTTTATTTATTTTGTTTTCGGTATTATATATTTATATGTGTGATAATTATTATTATTCCTGATTTTAGTAAAATATATATATATATATATATTTATAAGTCCTGAAATTATTAATATTTGTATTTAAAAGGTTTTAAAAGTGAGATTAATTGATAGGGAGTTATAAATATATTTATGGTTATTGTTTTGAGACTTTATGAATAGTAAGTGTTGAATTATTTTGATATTAGTATTATTTTGGGAATTGGTTATAATTATAATATTCTGGAAATTTATCCTTATATGTTGTTATTGTTTTAAAATAATATTGATTGGATTATTTAATTGATGCCTTTTAAGAGGATTTAAACATGTGAGTTGGGAATTTTAAAGTGAATTGTTGGTTCTGATTTATGATAATTATTTGTGAGCATAGAAATTATTTTGATGATTTAGTATTGAGAATTATTTATATAATGGTTGAATTAAAATGCCGGAATTATTTCTATAATATGGTTTTGGGGAAATTGATTTTAAGGTTTAAATGTGTAATGTCGGGTTTGACTAAGTACGATATTAAAAGAATTACTTGATTTTCTAAGTTGAGTTCTTTGAGATATTGCTTCGGAATTGAGATGATGAAATGAGATGGAATAATCTGAAATGGGATATGAGACGAGATATGAATGATAGTTAGGGGCGCCTTGTGTGAAATAGGTAGACTTATGCATTTATATGTTATTAGGTGTTTGTGAATGTTGGACGTTGCTTGTTATCGGTGATTCATTTCTTGGATTCTGCTCTGCCTTGTTCTCTGCTGTACGGCTTATTCAGGTAAGTTCCTGTATGGGCTTACTCAGATTCGAAAGAGATTATCGGCTTGTGAATGTATGACATACTAGGTGTTGCATAAGCATTAAAGCATGCCATGTAGTATCATGCTAGGTTGCACTTGTGATTGAGCATTCTATTTCTTTACGCGTACGAAACAGAACGGTCGTATCTGTGATAGTCCTAGAGTCTTTGCTAGGGTCATAGGGTAGCCCAGCTCCATCGGGTGCCCTGAGTCTATCGAGTCGATATGAGCATGATGATAGCCCAGCACCATCGGGCATGATTTATTTATTTTAATTTATGTTATGATGATGAGATATGAGATGATGAGATATGATATGCTATAGCATCGAACCGGCCGGTCTCTGCACTAACGGAAAGGGGTGCAGAGGTAGGAGAGGGACATGCCACTTGGCATTCTTTGGGCGCCTTTACAGTTATTTCTCGCATATTGTAAATTAAGATCATGCTAGTGTGATTTAATTTCCGCATCTACATCATCCTTATTATTAGCGTATGTGTATGTTCGCTTGCTGGACAGAGCGTGTTGGGGCCTCGGTCTGACCCCACTCGCACCCATTGTTTTTAGGTATGATTGCTCTCTGTTTATATGGCGTGGGAAAGTCCCTCGGCGATTGCAAAGAAATCTGTCTAACCCCGCTAATCTGGCCATCCGACTTTAGAATTACGTTTTGGTTTTGACCCGGCCTTGCCGTGGCTTTTGTATCTAAATCATATTTCCATTTCACTTTCGTTTAAACTGAATTTATGAAAACTTCGACTGATTAGAGGTTTGAAACCTCGACCCGTACCTGAATTGCAACATCCGAACGAAGGTATCCGACCTTCAAAACGTATCCCGGATATTTATATCCGGGCCGTTACAATTTTCTCCAACGTATTGTCACCAACTACAAAACATTGTCATCACTCTATTGTCATCAACCTTTTGTCACTAACTACGGAACATTGTCACCCTATTATTTTCTCCAAGATATTGTCACCGATTACAAAACATTGTCACCACTCTATTGTCATTAAAACCTATCATCTTTATTTTGCATTTCTAAACAAAATCTACAAAAGAATGAGTAAATAGACCTCTCATCAAAGCTAGAACAACTCATGTAGAATGATTAATTCAGAGAGTAAATTGCCAACCTCCACTGATTTTTATAATGAATGCATAATCAAATCAAGGTAATTTAATTTTATGGGAGAGTAAAGTCAAGCAAATTGATGATATGATGTTGCAATTCACCGATTTTGTTATTGCCTTCAAGTGACCTAACTTCACAAGTGCCCAGTACTCGTCAACATAGGTACATAGGGAGAAAGAGAATAATCAAGGCAAATTGAATGTTATGAAATTCCACCTCTCGAAATCGAGCCACTCACCTCTAGCTTATGCTTGCATTCTTGCAGTCCCAACCGTTAGGAAATTCCACAATTTCACCTCCTCCTTCCTCTCCCCCATTGTTGAAATTGATTAAAATACATATCACAGATTCAAATTAAAGGTGAATTGAAACATAACTTGATTGTCAAACACAATTCCGACATCTATTTACTCCAGCAACTTCAGCAATATGTCGGCATCGGCGAGCGCTGCCATGGTATGGAAGTCTCGGACGATGAAGTTGATCGACGTGCAAAGCATCACAGTAGAGCAATGACGGAGAGATCAATTTCATTGAGTAAACATAGACATGGAGAAATCGATGATTTTCAAGGGCGGGAACGACACGGAGAACGCACGAGACTCCATGGTCTGCCTTTAATGGAGGAACGTACAAGAGGAAGTGGAAGGGATAAAGGTAAGGGTAGGATGGGCATTATGAAAAATTTATGGTCATTTACTTAATATCCATTTCAATGTGGACATTAACCTAATTAAGTTTCCTAAATGGATATTTGACCAAAAATTTTCAATTCTTTTTATAATTTTGATTTTTGCGAATGAGAAACGTTTAGTAGTTGGTAAGATATGCTTCTCAAAAAAAGTTGGTAAGATATATTCGGTGGATTTAAAAGGATTATCCAAAATCAAAAATCAAATTTCAAATGGGTATCATCTATATCTATATAAAATACTAAAACAGAGGCCTGAAACGGGCTCTGGTGCGATCTCGCGTCCACGGAATTTTCTGGATTAAAGCGGGATTATTTTTGCTTACGTGGCATTTTCTGGATTAAAGTGGTATTATATTTCTGACCCACATCAATTAATAAATGAATATAGTTAGTTAAAAACTTATCTTTTTAGATCAATAATCTATCCAATATAACTTGAATTAGTTGTTATAAATATTTATTATTTTCATGCTTTTGTTAATAAACTATATTATTTATTATTTTAAAAGATGAAGAAGGAATATTTGGTGCGTTATTCTACCTTTTAGATCAAATTGAATATAATATATTTATATATAGTTTTATTTTTGTGAGCCACGTCAATTTGATTTTATTTTTTTAAGCCACGTCAATTAATTATCTAATATAATATTTTAATATAATTAATATAATAAAATATAATTTATTAACAAAACGCGCAACCGCGCGGGTAACGAATACTAGTAAAATACTAAAGCAGATGACTGAAACGGGCTCTTGTGCGATTCGCCTACGTGTAATTTTCTGGATTAAAACGGGATTATTTTTGCTTACGTGTCATATTCTGAATTAAATTGATATTATTTATTTGGGCCACATCAATTAATAAGTCAATATAATTAGGTAAAAACTTATCTTTTTAGATCAAATAATCTATCCAATATAACCTTATATCTTAATTATATTTTAGGTATATATATTTTAGGTTACAAATTAATTTTAAAAATATATAATATAAAAGATATGATATGATCATGCAAAATAATTAAATATTTAACATAAAAAGATCATGCAAAAACTAATTCAAACTTCTAATAATTTTTTTAAAAGAGAACCAATGATTTAAAAAAAAAGACACACACATCCTTAGACCTAAAACATTATCATAGAGTATTTTGTAACCGGTAGATGTTTATAATTGAGCTAAATTTGACGGAAATATATTCAATATATCCAATATAATCTTATATCTTAATTATAGCCAATATAAATTAATCATCATTTTATTTATTGAGAAACCGCACAAAGGACTGGTAAAGTAAAACTAGTAAAATACTAAAACAGAGGCCAGAAACGGCCTCTGGTGCGATCTCGCGTCCACGGAATTTTCTGGATTAAAGCGGGATTATTTTTACTTACGTGTCATTTTCTGGATTAAAATTGCATTATATTTTTTGCCCACATCAATTAATATATTATACAATTGAATTAATATATATTGGATATCGGTTGGATTCCATATATTATACAATTGAATTAATATATATTGGATATCGGTTGGATTCCAAGTTTATCTATTAAATTATTTATCTTTGAATAACAATTGAAAATTTATCCTTTTTAGAATAAATTAAATATATTTGTATGTTATATATCTGCTAAGATTTTTTCCGATTTTCTAACTTTCAATACGCCAGAACGTTTTGAAAGTCATTAAAACTGATCATAAGGTTTGCTCGAAAAAATAAAGTTGATCATATAAATTACGTAGTTTTTTTACATTTAGGTTAATCAATCTTTCGGTGGACCTTAAAATACCGAGTAATTTATTGAATTTTTATATACTCCGTATAAACTAAATGTCCACGGATATATATTATAATCATTGATCAAATATTAATAGATTATTTGATAAAAAAAAAGATAAGTTTTCTAACTCATTAATTGAGATGACAAAATATTGGATAGGTTATTAATAATGAACCAATATTGTATAAAATAATAAAAAAGATAACACCATTTTAATTCAAAATATGACACATATGCGATATTAACTCCATTTGAAAATACTAAAGTAGAGGCCTGAAACGGGCTCTAGTGCGATCTCGCGTCCACGGAATTTTCTAGATTAAAGCGGGATTATTTTTGCTTACGTAGCATTTTCTGTATTAAAGTGGTATTATATTTCTGGCCCACATCAATTAATAAACGAATATAGTTAGCTAAAAACTTATCTTTTTAGATCAATAATCTATCCAATATAACTTGAATTAGTTATTATACATATTTATTATTTTCATGCTTTTGTTAATAAACTATATTATTTATTATTTTAAAAGATGAAGAAGGAATATTTGGTGCATTATTCTACTTTTTGATCAAATTGAATATAATATATTTATATATGGTTTTATTTTTGTGAGCCACGTCAATTAATTATCTAATATAATTAATATAATAAAATATAATTTATTAACAAAACGCGCAACCGCGCGGGTAACGAATACTAGTTAATAATAAATTGTTGAGTATGATCCTTCTCTATAAGCCAAACAGAATTATCTATAACTATATTTCAAGGTTGTAATGTGACGAGCAAGAGTGAAGAGAAAGGAACAAATTGCTTTGTTTATAAGAAAGGAGATATTTGTGTGTTACAAGTGAACAAATCCTAGTTTTAACAATATAAAAAATTGATTAACAATTTTATATAGTAGATTTTGTCAATAGAAAAAATAGGTCACCAACTTTGTATATTACCTATGTTTTTCAAAAAATATATCACTTTATGATTTCATACTTATAGTTGTTGTAAGAAATAATAAAAATATTGTTAATGATGACATCAACAAAGCTAGTTAGTTAGAGGAGTAACTTGTTGATATAACAAACCCAGCCAAATACTTACACGTGTACATGAATGTAGCTATAAATACACTATTCTCTCCATGTATCAAATTGTTTTTCAAAGCAATAAAATTCTATATTTCGAGAGTTCAGTGAGTGTTATGCATTTTTATTTAATTGATCAATATGGTATCATACCGTAAGATCAAAATTCAAATCAATCTCAGATCTGATCATGTAATCAAAGCTTCTGAAAAGCTATTTTTGTTCGGGCTCATGTTCATAGAGGTGCGGTGATTGAGTCAATCTTTGGATTCAATCAAGCATCAAGAATGGCAGCAAACATTGAAGATCAAGGATTACAGTCATTTGAATGACGACAACTAGGAGAGTTGATCATGACCATGGATCTACAAAATATGTTGTTCATACACCTCTTTGATAATTCAGGTATTGTTCTTACTAAAATTCAGCTTACATGAGAGAATTTTAGAGCAACCCTAACCAATAACTTTTGCAAAATAGTGACAGTTGAAAATTTTAGAGAAAAATAGGGTGTTTTTAGATTCAACGACTTCTCTATACTCATCTCTAAAATAGAGAAACCTTAGAAGAGAGAAAACATTTCTCTAAATTTAGAGGAAGATGACAAAAAATCTAAAATTTAATTCTTTTCAATACGAATGCAAATTCATCAACAATTGGACAACTTTGTTATATTTATACAAAAATTAAGTTAGAAGTTTTTGTATTAATTAAATTAAATTGGATGTTTAATTTGCTAGAAGCAACACGATGTTTAATTTAAACACATTAGTTTTAAGTTACTTTAAAACTCATGTTATACATAAATGTCAAGCTTACACTAGTAAAACCGCTTTCTCATACTCTCTATAAAAATATTTTTTACAAAAATATTTAGATAATTGTTTTCATTTTTAGTGTATATATATGTGTAGGTGTTTACAAATGAAAGAAAATAAGAAATTAATTATTAGTATCTAAAATATTTTTAAAATTTATAACCATTTTTAGGAATAAAATAGGAGAATTTGTTCATATATACATCAGGTTTTTTTAAAAAAATATTTTAAAAAAATTTAGTAAAATATATTTTCAAAATTTATTTGATTTTATAATTTAAATATAAAAATTAAATTATTACAATATCATATATATATATATTTGACTAAACCCTAATAGAAAGAGATAATGGATGATGATTTGATAACAAAAATTATTTAACGGGTGATTTTTTATAATTTTATATTGGGCAAATTGTGAAAAATAACATGAACTTTAGGGATAGTTGCGTTTAATGGCATGGACTTTAAAAATGTTAAAAATAATCACCAACTTTGGTTCTGGTTGCAATAAGTGGCACATTTTTTTTTAAATATCACTTCTTATTAACATTCTTTGTAGAAAAAAATCATCCAATTTTCAATTTTTTCAAAAATGCCCATATTTCATTTTAAAAAATAATCCATTTTCATTTTTAATTTCAAAAAATATAATTTATTTTATAAAACACTACTTTTTCCCTTATTTCTTAAAAGAATACACTCATTATTTACACCCCTTAAAAAACTAATTTTATTTTCTCCATAAACTCAGTTTTTTTTAAAAAAAATTAAATAATAAGTAATGTCTTTAAAATGAAAAATGAGTGTTTTAAAAAGATACCAATTAATATCACACTTATATTTTTTTAAAATGATGTTTTTTGAAAAATTGAAATTGAGTTTATAAACATGAAAATTATTTTTTTTAAAGAAGAAAATTGTGAGTGGGTTTAAAAAACAATGGACAATGTGATTTTTTTTTGTAAACAAAATGTTAATAAGCGGTGTACTTTTAAAATAAAATTGTTGTGCTATTAACCACAACAACCCTTCAAAGTTGGTGATTATTATAGAATTTTTGAAAGTTGGTGCCACAAAACGCAACCACCCCTAAAGTTCGTGTTATTTGTTACAATTTGCCCTTTTATATTTAATAAATGGTTAAGTTGTAAAAACATATATTTAACGGGTAGTTTTTAATTTCCAAAAAAAAAGGAACATGCATGTGTATCTTATTTACCTTAAAAAAAACTATTTATACAAAAGAAGGTTTTCCATTCATCTTTTTTTTCCCCGAAATTGTCTCAATTCACTTAATTTCACTTGTTGCTTATTTGACGCAAAAAAAAACGGCTAATGTGGGCAGAGATACCAATGGTGTAACAACGAAGAAACTTGTACTATTACTAATATCTGCATAGTAATAAATAATAATCACGTGTATTTAATCGGCAGTCAACGGCTCAAAATAACATAAAACAACCTATTAAATGATTGCAATTTGTAACGGATGGAACACAAACTGGTGCTTGTTGTTGCACTAGGCGCTAAAGCATGGGTGTTTATTGTACATGACTTGATCACTCTTAACAAAACCATATAAATACATGACTTGATCGATCAACACAACTAACACTATAATCCACATTGAACCACACAATTGCAATTTCTTCAAGAGCCATGGCAGGTCCAAAGTACATCTTCTTCTTAGTGTGCATTGCTCTCTTTACCTTTTGTTCGCCCGTCATCTCCTTGAGACCTCTTCGAGGTCGATACATCAGCTATGAGCCGATAAGGAGGGGATCGTCTTGCTTCGGAACAAAATGCTCGAGTAT
Organism: Persicaria maculosa; assembly: GCA_963922045.1. NCBI lineage: Eukaryota > Viridiplantae > Streptophyta > Magnoliopsida > Caryophyllales > Polygonaceae > Persicaria > Persicaria maculosa. Next base: position 21,960,495 of record OY998264.1, on the reverse strand, counting down.
GAGTCATGCGGCTCCCTACGCTAGAGGATGTGAGAAGATCCTCAGGTGCCGAACGGGGAGGCATGACCGCAATACAAAGAGTGCAAGTTCGGTCACTAGGAACATAGATTATGCATCTATGTTTAAGCTTAATTGAATCTGGTTATGATCTCTTTGTTGAGCACTTGAGCTCCAATTTGTGGCAGATCGGATTTTCAATATATAAATTTGTACTACGTACTTTCGTAGTATGATTTACTGATGCTTTCTTTTTATTGTGATGTTTTCTCTCTTTTTTTTGGGTATAAGGAAGAATTAGAACTAAGCTAGAACAAACGAAACTAGTTTAACCCTAGAGTGTCCTTTTGAACGAGAATTTGAAGTCCTTGATCATCTCGGCGGTCCACGTCGGCATGGCTGCTATATACTAGACGCGCAATCCTATCTGGTACAACATTCGATTCCTTAAAAATATGATGTATAGACACAGATTGAAAACACGTTAAAAGAAAAAGAGTATTTGCATGTAGAAGGTCAATAGTTCAAGGGCATTAGTCCATGAGAATGGCGTTGATGACTGTCAAGTTCCCTTCAATGAGAAGGTTGTTAATCCCCAACTCTTTTGCGTTTATAACGCCGTTTTGCAGCCCAAGAGCTTCAGCGTATACAACAGACATCTTATCATAAGTACCACCTCTAACAGAAACCCGTAACCCATCATGGTCCTCGATGACGAATTCATATGGTCCCCGATGACGAATTGATTTTTTTCAAATCTTTATTCATTTTCTAATTGATTTGTATAAAATAATTGAAAGTAAGAAAAGAAAAACATAGATTATATAGAAAAAGATAGCGTTTGAAGGAAGCTAAAACCTTAAAAATCAAAATAGATAAATACCAATTTATTTATATTACAAAAACAAATATTATTTTATTTTGATCTTATCTAATGAATATCTAAACCAACTAACCATAATATCCAGAATATCCAAACTGCTTTCGTATGTATAGGGAATTAAAAGAAAATCCAAACAATAACATTCTTAATTGGATTATAAGCAATTAAATGAATTTGCAATTAATTTGCTAACTTAAAAATGCTACTTTAAAGGAGAAGCCGCCACATGACGTAAGTGACTTCTCCTTTTTTTATAACAGGAAAGAATTCGAAATCCCAAACATCAACTGAAGTCTGGGAAAACGAGAGGCCGAAAAAATGGCAGACGGACAAACCGTCATGATACAACACTATGCCAGATTGCATCTCGCTCGACGGAGGTAAGAAAGTTCGTCGCCTGAATCGCGTTTGGGCGACGTACTTTATATGGCTCGTCGCCTGCACGGTGGGAGGCCCAAAACACCTCCAACCCTTTTTCCGCCGACCGAAAAAATTCAAAGTTCGTCGGCTGAAGGTGACTCAAGCGACGGATGAAATCCAGGCGACGAACATTGCACATGATCGGTCGCCCAAACAGGCATCCCAACCACAACTGTCAGAATGGGCCTTTGTAGCGACGGATATTACAATATGTCCGTCGCCTGAACGTTTTACTTTTTCAAAAGTCAAGTAATAAAGTCTGGTTGGTGAAGAATATTAAATACTGTTCATTCAGGAGACGGACATACGACTATTTTCGTCTCCTGAAAGGTGTGGTGGTTGACCCCAATTTATGACTATTCACTCAGTAGACGGATATGTTCTATCTCCGTCGCTTGAAAAGTGTGGTGGTTGACCCCTATTTATTACTATTCTCTCAGGAGACGGAGATATATCTATGTCCGTCGCCTGAATGTGTTTTCCGTAACAAACAATTAAAATGGGATGTACTTGCACAATGTCTTTCTTCTCTTCATCCTTTCTCCTCAAAAAAAAACGTAGAGGCTCGAAAACCCTTTCCCCAATTCACAATTTTTCATACATCAATTGAAGGTATGTATAAATTTTATTTTATTTTTGTTTTTTTGTTGAATATATGCATATATATTGTTTGTGTGTGGATTGATGATGAGATTGTCTTTTTTAATGGAGTTTGGATGGTAAAAAAGTTGTTTGAATGGAGTTTATGAGGGGAAAGAGTTGTTTATCTATAAATTGTGTTGAAATTGAGGTTAAATGGAGGGTAAATTGAGTTTGTAAAATGATGTTTAAATTGAGTTTGTGTTATGAATGGATTGTGTATGTGAATGGATTGTTTATGTGAATGGATTGTTTATGTGCAATTTTTTTTTTGAGAAAGTGATGTACAATGAGATAGATGATGAGAATGAAATTTGTATTTGTGTTTATGTGAATGGAATTTAGAATGTTAGGATTGAGTATTGATTTTAAATTGAGTTTGGGGTGTGAATGGATTGTGTATGTGAATGGATTGTTTATGTGCAATTTTATTTGAGAAAGTGATGTACAATGAGATAGATGATGAGAATGAAATTTGTATTTGTGTTTATGTGAATGGAATTTAGAATGTTAGGATTGAGAATTGATTTTAAATTGAGTTTGGGGTATGAATGGATTGTGTATGTGAATAGACGATGAGAATTGATTGTGTATTTGATTTAAAATGTGCTGAGATTGTGATATGAATGGATTGTGTATGTAATGAATTCATATAAATGGATTGATAATGACAGGACGATAATGGGCGATAAAAGTTGGATGCAACTCCCTCACGCTCACGCAGAGTATCAAAAAGGAATATTTATGTTTATGCAGAATCTTAGAGATAATGCGAATGGGTTGACTCATTTCCTATGTCCGTGTCGGAGATGCCGCAATAATGAATGGGTCACCGTAGATGAAATACACAGTCATTTGGCCCACTTGGGGATGTGGCCTAGTTATACTGTTTGGGACAAGCATGGCGAAGCCCCAGTTGATAGGACAATTGAGCAACGACGAACGGAGATCCTGGAGGAAGGGGCATCTTCCTCCGTTGATGGTTCTACTATGAACATTTTGCACGATGCATTTCCGTTTCATGCCGGATATGAGGCGCACTCGGTTGCCGACGATCCTCCGTTCCAATATGTTGTTGACGATGATTACGAGAAATATAATAGGCTTGTAGAGGCAGCAAACATGCCATTGTTTGAGGACAGTGATATGACTATTCTGGATGCCTGTTTGGATGCAATGCAGATGAAGTCAAAGTTCGGGTGGACAGATAGGAGCATGGACGCCATGTGCGTACACATTGCTCGCATGTTGCCGAAAGGACATAAACATCCAACCGATGGAGCGACGATGAAGAGTGTGATTAGGGACCTTGCATTTGGGTACGAGCTGATCGACACTTGTGAGTATAACTGTGTGCTATTTCGCAAACAATACGCAGAGCTCGAAGCGTTCCCCAAGTGCAACACACCTAGGTGGTATACTAGGGAGGGTAGGAAAGGCAAGGCTCCCAGAAAGGTTCTCCGGTACTTTCCCTTAACCCCTAGACTGAAGAGATTGTTCATGAAGCCGAACATTGCAAAGGCTATGCGATGGCATGGTGAGTGAGTGGGAGATGCAGAATGGTTGAAACACCCATCAGATGGTGAGGTATGGAAACAATTTAACAAAACCTACCCGCATTTTTCTGAAGACGTGAGGAATGTAAGACTTGCACTTGCAACCAATGGATTCAATCCATTTGGGAATCAGTCAACCCTCCATAGCACATGGCCTGTCATAGTCATGCCATACAACTTGCCTCCGTCGATGTGCATGAAGAAGGAATTTAACATGTTAGCGCTGTTGATTCCGGGACCGAAGTCTCCAGGAAAGTGTCTTAGTGTGTTCATGCAGCCGTTGATCGATGAGCTTTGTGACTTATGGGGGACTGGAGTATATACTGTTGATCGATACTCAAGGTCCACTTTCACGATGAAAGCAGCAGTGTTGTGGACTATAAGCGACTTTTCTGGCTTGGGGATGTTGGTTGGAGCTGCGACGAAGGGGTATAAAGCCTGCCCTATTTGCTTGGATGGTACTGCTGCAACGCATGAACAGGGGAGAATGGTTTACGATGGCCACCATAGATGGCTTCCACCAAACCACCCGTGGCGAACTGATGGTATGGCGTTCAACGGAAGTGAAGAACACAAAAAATGTCCTTATTCTTGGAGCGGGGAGCAAATTCTTGCACAGATCGATAGGTACGAGAACCACTTCTCTTGTCACTCTCTTTTCCCTTTTAATACATTACAATTATGTCCACCTCATTATGTTTCCATCTGTTTCAACAGGATCAACTTCCCCGTCCTCAGCTTGCACCCTGCTTTCAAGGCCCCATACAGTGTGACTAACAGAATGTGTTGGACCAACAAATCCGAGTTATGGAGATTTCCGTACTGGCGTTACATTAGAGTAAGACATGCACTCGATGGTATGCACATTGAGAAGAATGTCTTCGACAACATAATCGGCACTACTCTTAGCATAGAAGGAAAGACAAAAGATGGTCCCAAAGCTCGAGTCGCATTGCAGCAAAGAGGGGTGCGGAGAAGCCAGGCGCAGAGGAGAGATGGAACTCTCCCTCATGCGCCATTTCTGGTGAAACGGGAGGACATACCAGATATATTCGAATGGTTCGGTGCAGTGAAGTACCCCCATGGGTATGCTGGATCTTTGCACAACAAGGTCAACATTGCAGAGAGAAAGTTCCACGACCTAAAGACCCATGACAGTCATGTTATGTTTCAGCGTCTTCTTCCCATTGTTGTCCGTGCATACCTGCCGTTGGGTGTTGCCAAGACTTTGGTTGTGCTAGCGAAGTGGTTTCAGAAATTATGTGCTAGAGAGGTGAGGAAGGAGGATGTGCGCCAGATGGAGGATGAGATAGTTCAGATTCTGTGCAGACTGGAGATGATTTATCCCCCGCACTTTTTCACAATCATGGTACACCTTCTAGTTCACCTACCGCAACAAGTGCTAGAAACTGGACCAGTGCATTACACCTGGATGTACCCAATAGAAAGGTATGCTACTTATAGATTAAATGCATCTCACAATTACACGTGCATTATACCTGCATTAAACTTCTTCCTCTATTTCTAGGCAACTTGGCAAATATAATTCTCAAGTGAAGAACTACTGTTACCCGGAGGGAAGTATTTCCGAGCGTTACATTTTAAAAGAGGCAACAACATACTGCAACTTGTATCTGGGGGGTCGGGATGAGAGCAGTGAAGGGACGAATGCTATGGAGGAGTTGAGCTATGATATTTCCGTCATTTCAAGCCTCGTGCGTCCTCACGGTGAAATCATGAGAGAAAGGTTAGGAGAACCTATGATTGCAGAGGCTCACTGGCAGGTTTTAACCAACTGCAAGGAAGTTGAGTTCTACTTGACATCGCATGAGAATCTGTATAATGAGGCTTACCCGGAGTATGAAGAAAGGGACCGTAGAAGAGATTTTCTCAGTTATTTCTACCCATGGGTAAGAATGACCGTGATGTGTTATTGATCAAATTGCATGTTTTTTTCCCAACACTGAACTGTAACATGTTATGTTGTATAGGTTTCTAAGTTGCACAGAGATGGAGACACCTCCCTAAAACCGGAGGTTCTGAACTTGGCAAAGGGGCCACTACAATGCAAACTGTATTGGGCCTGTTATGTCAATGGGGTGAAGTTTGTGGCATGGGACAAAGACCAAGATTTGAGAACACAAAATTCAAGGGTGATGGTGGAAACTTCAGATGCTAAGTACTATGGGGTACTTGAACAAGTGGTGGAACTGATATACGCTACTTGTATGCCGGTTGTGTTGTTTAAATACAAGTGGTTTGACACCGACCCTGAAAATAGTGGAAGCACCAAGGTAGATATGGGATTGATCTCTGTGGACACGAACATAAGTTGGTATGAGGATTTCCCGTTTTGTCTTGCACGCTCGGCAAGGCAAGTGTTTTACGTGGATGATCCCAAGGCGGGTGATGCTTGGAAAGTAGTTAACGTGATGTCTCATAGAAACGTGTATGATCCTCAAACTCTAACAACTCACGGAGATGATCTTACCAATGAGGAGGATGAACCTTATCAGAAGCTTGGCCCGGTGATCTATTTCGATAATTTTAACCTCGCCGTTGATCTTGAAATGGAGGAAGAAGAAGAAGAAGAAGAAGAAGAAGAAGAAGAAGAAGAAGAAGAAGAAGAAGATGATGATGATGATGAGGATGAAGATGAACAAGAGGAGGAATTCGACGAAGAGGATGACGAAGACGAAGACGAAGATGACGATGACGAAGTGAGTGACGAGAACGAAGGTTGAAAATGCGCTCGGACTCCATACATCGAAGTTTGTAATCGTTCGTTTTGTATGACATGGCGGTTAATTTCGTATGTGTATGACATGGTTGGTATAATGGCTTGTGAGAGTATTTATTTTTGGTGCAATTTGTCATTAAGTTAAGGTAAACAGGGTTATAGCACATGCAAAGTGCTTTTTTTAAAACTGTGCATCTTTTCAGGCGACGAACTTATTATTTGTCCGTTGCCTAAAACTATTCAGTAGATGAACTTATTTTCAGCACATCTCTCCAAAGAAAAATTAAATTCCCTCCTAAATTTCACATTTTGGCTCAAATAATATTAGATTTCACCCTCAGCCGACGGAATTGTTGTTAGCTCGTCACCTGAATGAAATATTATTTCCCCACTTAATTTTCACCAAAAGATTGAACTTCCGCCAAATTCTTAGCCGACGACAGTTGTTATTTTTGTCCGTCGCCTGAACGAGGACTCATAAATACACTCGGACTTCTCCTCTGAACCCTTAGCCCCAAATCAATTTCAATTCTCCTTCGTCTCTCTCTCTCATCACCTCTCTCTCCTTCGTCTCTGACCTCTCCTCCGTTCTCCGACCTCTCCTCCGTCCCCTCCCTCTGATCCATCTCCTCCCTGTCGTCCCTCCTCCACCTTCGAAAATCCTAATCCCCAATCCCTCTTAATCATGCCTCCAAAGTCTCGGCTTGTGCAGTCTCACCTGAAGGGGAAGAGGAGGCCATCCTCGTCTACTTCGGCCCCGATTCCTCCACCACTACAACGGCCGAAGCCCTCATCCTCGCCCTCGAACTCAGCGGCTTCAGCGCCTCCGGCCCCGACTCCTCCACCACTGCAAAGACAGGAGCCGACTCCCACTCCCACTCCCATTCCCTCTGCAAACCCGGCCCCGACTCCTCCTACTTCAGCGACTCCGGCTCCCTCTCCCACTACCTCTGCAAACCCGAAGCCACCTCCTCTCCTCTCTCTGTCCAATGGCAACCCTGGGCCATCCACGGCCATCGTCGGTGCCAACCCAGTAGCTGGGTCATCAGCCGAGGGCCCTCGCTCTATCTGTTGTCGAGGTGAGCACCTCTCTCTCCCTCTGTCAGATTAGATTTAGGGTTTCAATTGTATAAGGATTTAGGGTTTGAAGCTGGATAATCAATTGATTTAGGATTTAGGTGTAAATTGATTGAAATAGTAGGATTGAAAGACTTAGGGTTAAATTGATTGAAAGACTTAGGGTTCAATTGATTAAAAAGACTGCATTTGATATGTTCTTAGGATACTTTTTCGTTAACAGCTTTCCTGGCTTGTGATGAATGGATTGAAAGAGTTAGGGTTTCAATTACATTACCAGTGAACATGTCAAATTGATTGAAAGAGTTATGTTTAAATTGATTAAAAGAGTTAGGATTGAAAGACTTATGGTTAAACTGTAGGTAAGTTCTCTGCACCATCAATCTTTAAGAGTGACTATTTTGTGGATGAAATGTAGATAAGTATCGTACCATCAAGAGTCACAAAATAGCACTCATGAAGGCGGCAGCGGGGAAGAAGCTCAAGATCGAGTGGTCATGCTTTCACAAGGGGCCTGGCCTCAAGGAGTTGCATGACACCTTTGTCAGAGACATTGGGTGTGCTGTCAGGGACAAGGTGCCGATGCTTGCATCAACATGGATCAAACTAACAAAGGAGCAACAGGCCCCCGTAAGGGATTACTTGGATGTGGGTAACTTATCTGTTAAAGTTTTATAGTTATACATTTGAACATTACTTTTCATTATAAAGTTATACAATTGAGTTCATTAGAGTTATGGTTACTGTGTTACTTGTTTTTCTAACAGTGTTGCCTTCACTTATAAAGTTATACAATTGCCTTCACTTATTTTTCTAAACATTCATTTCAGTGTTGCCTTCATTATAAAGTTATACAATTACCTTCAATTAATTTTCTAAATTGACTGAAATTAAATATAAGTTATGTGTTGCCTTCATGTGAGTTCATGTGTTGCCTTAATTTATGTATGCACATAAATTAAATATAAGAAATGCAGTTGTGTTGTACTTTCACATGTGTTGCCTTTATATTTATATGTGTGTTGCCTTTATATGTGTTGTGCTGTATATATTTTCATGTGTTGCCTATGGAGTTCATGTGTCTACATTTTTATTTGTCTAGATTCATTTGTGTATAGTTTCTGATATGGATATTCTGATATGGATTTCTGATATGTTGTTCTGTCAATGGATGTGTAGATGTACTATGAGATTGACCCTGCAGTTGACGTATACGTGGAGAAGAAGAGCGGCAAAGCATATGGGGCTTGGAAGTATGACTGTCATGAACACTTCCTGGAGTGGGGGGGGGGGCGAGGACTTACCACTTGAGTTCGTCGCGCGCCCTGAGCAGTGGCGGTTCTTGGTCAGTGACTCACAGACGAAGCGAGAATGGTAATTTCTACATTATACACTAACTTGTTTTTTTATTCGCCGTTTATCTTACTGTTTAACACTTGTGAATGCCTTTCATTTTACAGGCCTTGTGTGAGCGAAACAAGCAAAACAGGACCAAGAACCCGAACCCCATCAATCATCACAATGGGTCGAAGCCCCTTAGCTTCTGAGCAGAAGAGCTGATTGTCAAGGAAAAGCATCCGGCGGCATGGCTTCAGACAACCATAGAAGCCTACGAGAAGTGTCCACATGCGAAGGACCGAGTGGTATATCCCCCTCAAACACCATCTAATTGTTTTCTGTTACTTGCTGTTGGGTACTCATTTACTTTCTGTTTTAGTAAATGTGTGTTTTACTTATAAATAATGCATGTTCTAGTAAATGTGTGTTTTACTTATAATAATGCATGTTTCTTATAAGTTTTTATGTAATTTTACCTAAGTACTACACCTATTACCTACTGATTTTAATAATGCATGTTAAGAAACCTATTACCTAAGTACTAAACCTATTACCTACTTATAATAATGCATGTTAAGAAACCTAAGTACTTATAATAATGCATGTCTTTCATTATTCTTAACATGATTTTAATATAGAAGATTAAACCTAAGTATTCTAAACTATTAAACCTATTACCTACTGATTGTAATACATAAATGAAAGACATTCATTCTATAAATATAAACATGTTCAGCATACTTAGGTTTCTTTGTATATATTAAAATCATTATATTTCTGTTTTGTATCTATTAGTCTTTATAAGTTTCTCTTTCTTATATTGACTAGATTCCTTTATTTCTATTTTGTATCATTATATTTCTGTTATTTCTGTTTTGTATATATTAAAATCATTATATTTCTGTTTTGTATCTATTAGTATTTGTTTTCCTTTATTTCTGTTTTGTATCTATAAGTCTTTATAAGTTTCTCTTTCTTATATTGACTAGATTCCTTTGGTTTTACTTATAATAATGCATGTTAAGAATAATGCATGTCTTTCATTATTTTTAACATGTCTAAAACTTATAGGTACTGAATCAGTAGGTAATAGTTTAGAGTACTTTCATTATTCTTAACATGTATATAACTTATAGATTCCTTTGGTTTTACTTATAATAATGCATTTCTTTCATTATTTCTTTTACTTTATTTCTGTTTGGTATCTTTCATTTCTGTATTATAATCAGTAGGTAATAGGTTTAATAGTTTAGAGTACTTAGGTTTCTTTTTCTATATTAAAATCATTCTGTTCTTTTTTTTTAGTGTTGTTACTCTAACATGATCTGTATTGCTTTCATTTTATTTCTATTTTGTGTCTTTTATTCCTATATACATGCTCTTTATAATTTTTTCTATAAATATAAACATGTTCAGCATACTTAGGTTTCTTTGTATATATTAAGATCATTATACTCATTTCATTATACTCATTTCAGCATACTTAGGTTTCTTTTATTAAAATCATTCCTTGCATTATACTCATACTTAGGTTTCTTTTATTAAAATCATTCCTTTCATTATACTCATTTCAGCATACTTAGGTTTCTTTTATTAAAATCATTCCTTTCATTTCAGCATACTTATGTTCAGCATACTTAGGTTTCTTTTATTAAAATCATTCCTTTCATTATACTCATTTCAGCATACATGTTCAGCATACTTAGGTTTCTTTTATTTTAGTGTTGTTGGGTATACTTGATATGCATTGCTTTGATTATACTCATTTCTTATATTTATTTTTTATGCACACATGAACTTGTAGGACAAACTGAAAGTTCGTCTTCAGGAGGTCCTCACTGGTGGAGAAGGACAAGCAGAAGCAGTAGACCCAAGCCAAATACCACCCCTCCCCGTCGAAGAACAAACCTGCATCATATTGGAATGCCTTTGGGAAAGACGAGGAAGAGAAGTTCGAGGTATAGTATTACCCATGAATTTTATTTTTGTTTTATAATTTTCACAACTTCATCACAAGATTTTACTTGTTATAATTCAATCCCACTCAGCTCGTATTACGTTTTCAATCTTTTTTTTAAAGGAATGGGTGGAGTTGGAGAGCGGCCTGCAAAGAAACGAGGGGGTCCATGGGCAGCAAGGGCTGCAGAGAGGGAGAAGGAGCTGGAGGATGCTAAGGCTGAAATTGCAAGGTTGAATGAGCGATTTGCCACAGCTATGACAACAGCCACCCAAGCCCATGGCAAGAATGAACAACTGGAGGAGCGTATGACCAGTATGGAGAAGGTCATGATGACCTTATTGGGTGGTCAATCTAGCTCACAACCCTCCGTCACCTCTGCGGTGTGTACTCCTCAGGCATCCCACCATTCAGGTGGCCTTCCATCAGCTTCTCCTTAATCGGATTCTCAGGCCTCCCCCCAGCTGAAATAGGTAAGGATGCCCTCCTCTTGTCACTTGTGGTTTGGTTTGGTGTTTTGTGAACTTGTGTAGTGTTGGGAAAACCTTTTGTAATGTGGAGTTGGAACTTGTGTTGTCTGGACAATGTTTCTAACACTTTTGGTATGTTGGACAAGCTTTAGGGTATGGTTTAGGTTTTAAATTGATGTGTGTTGTGTGTTTCTGTTGTGATTGTGTGTTGTTGTTGCTGTGTTGTTGTTCAACAGGGGCACAAAATGTGCCATTAGGTACTTTCCAACAGGGGGCACCTGCCCAAACAAATTTTATTTTTTTAAAAAAAAAAATTCAGCTGACGAACAAACAATATTACATCGTCGTGTTAATTAAAAAAAAAATTTTAACACTTTCAGGCGACGGACATATATGAAACTTTGGTCGCCTGGACACTCCAGCGACGGAAATACAACTAAGAACACATCTCTGGACTTCACTCAGGAGACGAAATCATTCTATGTCCGTCTCCTGAAAAGCTCTAGGCGACGAAACACGTAGGACAGGGTCGCCGCCTGGATTCTTTCATAGTATCTCATAAATTGTGTGCACAGGCTCCCGCGACGAACATATGAAACCGAATCCATCACCTGAGTCTTAATGGGCGGGCTTGGATGGCCCTTGGCTTCTGACAACATAATGAGGCGACGAACATTTATACCGTCGCCTAAGTTGTCTCCGCCGACGAACATACAGATGCTCGTCGACTGAAACGTGAAAGGATGAAAGTCACTGGACCACAACTCAGGCGACAAATGTTCGTCGCCTGAGATATCAGAGGGCGAAAGCCTGAATACAGAAGATCTCAGCGAAGAAGGCCAGCGGAGAGACATACGAAGGACACCGGGTGAAGACTGCAAATGCCAAGAACATGGGAAAGCCGAAGGACAAACACGACGTCTCGACGCCGGGGAGACATAGGCAGAAACTCAATCACGAAAAAAGGCGTCTCCTAGGGAAGTGTGGATCAACGACGTTTCCCCCACCTAGATGAGAGATCTTCGAGAGTCACGAACACTTCCTCGGTCAACTAGAACGACAGGGCGTCCGAGACTGCAACTTCATCCGAAAACTAAATGAAGCCACGCCCAATAAACAACTCCACTCAGCTGGACAAAAACCCAAGACCAAAGAAATCAGGTAAAAAGGTTAAAAGCGAATGGATAAGACTATATGAGTAAATAATAATAAAAACCAATGGTGTGAACATAGTTAATTTTGTTTTTTCATTTACAGAACCTTTGCCACGTGGGCAAGTTGACCACCAAAGCAAAGTGGGGTTTTGATTACCATTTTCTTTTCTTTTCTTTTCTTTTTACCCTTTTATAAAAAAGGAAAAAAAAAATGGTCAAGGGTGTGAAGGAAACGCAGGGTGATGGAGGATTGGAGGTGTTCCAAGAACGCTTGTAAGACGAAAAGTGAACGGCGACTGCGATGGGAAGCCTCCATAAGGAAGGTTTATTGCAAACCACCATGGGTCCATCACGAACCCTAGATCGAGTAAGTCACAGATCTAAAAAGAAAGTCTAAAACGCAAATCCATGCCAATTCAGGCCACCATTGAAGCAACCAAATTGAGCATAATAGGGTTCTTGAGTATGGGTAAATTTGGGGCTTTTTTATTTTTTGAGAAAATCTTGCTAAATCCCTCAAGTATTAAGCAAAGGATTGGTTGGATAGTCAAGAGGCATCAAATACAGAAGTAGATTGAGTTTTTGATATAACCAGAGGGGGGTTGTGATGGCCTGAATGTTGGTGGCAAAGTCGAAGGGTGATGGCGGCGGCCAACCAGTCGGAGATAATAACACTCCATAATTTTTAATGTCTTTTACAAGTGGTTTGTACAGGGTGCCAGTAGATGATGCCAAGGGGGAAGGGGGCACGATCGGAATCGATCGTTTCAAAACCACCACCGCCCACAAAGCAGCCTCCACAAGAAAAATCCCTATCCCGGTAGAAGAGAGGGAGGTTGATTTGATAAAACAAAAAACATGGTAAGTCATTTGAATGATCAAACGACAAAACACCGTTCTTGGACGACCTAAAGGCCAAATTGGTTCATCTTAAGATGTGAATCACTAGATCTTGGGGGGGGGGGGGGGGGAGAGAGATTATTTGATTTGATAAAAGCCCTCTCAGAGGCCTTCCAGCAGATATGGTGATGATAGCATGTAAAGGGTGGTGGCTGCCTCAGTCCCCGCATAAGGTGGGCGGAAAACCGGTGGAGGGATAACCCCATTCGGATGTGGTGGTTCTTTGTGGAGTTGAGAACCGAAGAGTAGTGTCAGATGGAGAAGTTAGAGATGGACCGGAGTGTATCTCATCCTTGTTCGTTAGTAGGTGTGAGATTTAGTGGATTGGTGGTGTAGAGTTTTGTCTAGATTAATTTTGTTAGTATTGGTGGGGTTACCATAGATTGATTTGAATTTTGTCTAGATTAATTTTGTTAATATTGGTGGGGGTTGCCCATAGATTGATTTTTGTTGGGGTTGAGATTGTATAATCTCGGTTGTTCCCCGAATGTTGGTCGTAGTGGTGGTGGACCGATGGCGGCGGCGCTAGCAGGAGATGAGGTTGCGGAGATAGATGGAGGTGAGAGGAGATATTGGTGGTGGGTTTTGGGTTTCTAGTGAGAGAAGCTCTCTCACTGATGAAACTCACAAATTGAAGTACAGGCCCCTCCAATAGCATGTTCAAAAAGCCCAATGGAACAGGGCCCCCAAATTTTTTAGGACCCCAGTTTGTAATTTATTACTAGTACTTGTATTTTTTGGTCTCCCTTATATCATATAGTTACTTTGGCCCAATGGTATTGGACCCAACAAAATACAATTAGGTTTTGGGTTTGAATCTCCATTATAGCCGATTTATGTTTCATCTACCTTTTAATTCATTTTAAGCATTTTCTAATTGCCTTTTCCAAATGAAAGACTATTTTAGTTATGGGACCTTCTTATTAACTATTTTTATTTGTTATGTTAATACAAACCCTTGTATTGGAGTATAATTTATGACATTTTAAGATTTTCCACATATATATTAAAAATTTTATTTGTAGATTATAACTTCACACCAATAAATGAGTTTTTAATGTGAAAATACTATAACACACACACATATATATGTATTGATACACAATTAAAGAATTAATATACATGACTTAAAATTTAATAGGAATAAGTCCTATATTAAATTTATTTGGGCTTTTTTTTTATTATCTTATTTTAAGGAATGTATTTATTTTACACTAATTTACGTGCTACATATTTTTTAAAGATTGGTAAATGTAATAAGTACTCTATTCGTATCAAAATAATTGATGCTTAACTTGTTGACACATTTTTTTAATAAGTTAAAAATTATACATAAAATAATTTTTTTAATAATTAGCAAGTAAAAAAAATCAAATATTTTAAGATTAGGTTAATATTGACCAGGGCCCCTAAAATTCATTGGACGGCCCTGTTGAAGTACCTACGTTTTTTTAATCTAAGCGACTTCTCCTTTAATATTATGTATTGATTTGATTTCCTAAATAAAGTTGACCTAGTAGTAAAAAAAGTTAAACCGCTAAATGTAGCGGTTTAGCTTTTGTTTTACTATATAATAAGCTAAACAGCTACATGTCAGCTTTTGGTTAAAAATATTTCCTTCTAAAATTTTAACCAGTCTTAGTATACATAAACACTAGTATTTGCTTCCCGCACTTTTACGCATTTTGTTAATAAATTATATTTTATTATATTAAAATTAGTTTTTTTATTAAATTTTATGTGAAGATTAAAATAGTTTATTTTATTTTTTTAATAAAAATTTCAAATACTGATAAAAATAATAGGTTTCGTAATGATTTAAGATATAAGGTTAAGAAATCAAAAATAAGCCAAACAACCATCCACATGGACCACATGCATACCTAACGAAACGCATAACACGAGAAATATATTGAATCTCTGTTATTGATAAAAATCAGTTTTTTTTAGAACTCTAAAAAAACGCTCTCAAACAAAAAACTAGCTAGCCGCCACCCACAAAACATCACAACCTCTTCAACCCTTCGCCGCCGCCTCTTGTGGGCTCTGTCGGCAGCCTCTCCCGGTGGGCTCTTCCGGTGGCCCTCCGGGCGGGCTCCCCTGGCGGCCTCATCCCACACCCCTTGAGGCAGGTCCCGGAATGGCCAACCCGCTCGGGTCCTGGCTGTGGTGCGGCGCTGGTGTATTTCTCCCTCCGTCCTCCGGGCTGCCGGTGCCGCTTCTTCATTTGCCACCTTCCTCCTCTACTTCTTCACCATCCGCAGGCGTCCTACAGGTGGTCTGCTCCCGCCGCTCCTCGTCAGACGGGAGTCTGAATCTGTAGCCACCAGCCTTCTCCTCTCCAACCTCCTCCTCCACCACCGCCAGTCCCAACCTCTCCCTTCTCTCCCTCTCTCTCTGTTCAGATTTATCCCCCATCCCTTCCTCCAACCACTCTCCGGTGAGCTAATGGCCACCTCTAGATCTTGAACATGCATGAACAGCCCTTGTGCCTCAAGCCAATCCTAGCCATCCTTTTAACCCCTCTTACCCATCCGTCAGTACATATAACCCTCTATAAACCAAATTCAACCCCAACCTTTCATTTAAAATTGATACAAATTCAAAACTCCAATCCAAATTTTCAACCCCTTCTAGATCCCATAATCACCACCTCCGATCCTACCACCATTTACTTTCTTCTGTTATCCCTAATCCATAAGAAGTTGTTGACGCTAGCCCTTCATCCATAAGAAGTTGTTTGCACTAGCCCGTCACCGCATTTGGAACCAGATCTGCAACTATCTATGCTAAGTTCAACTACTGTTTTAGCTTGCATGCAAGTTGTCTAAACCACCGGACCAGATATCAAGAAACAAGGGTTTTATTTTTCAAGATGTTATAAATCTAGATTTATATAATTGTAATCCTAGATGTTTTTTTACTAGCGACCCGCTGCGTAGGGTCTTTCAAGCCATCTTTTGATGGCTTCAAGATCGCTTTGTCGATATAATTATTGCCTACTGTCAAAAAAACATATAAGGTTAAGAATTAATATAAATATTTTAATGATAAGATTTTATTGTTCAATAGATAATTAATTAATAATGAAATCTTATCATTAGATATAATGAAGTAAAATAATCAATCTTGATGAATAAAGATAAAATAATTCAAGGTACAATATTTATAAAATCACTTAGGGCATTTTTATCGGGTAATTTTCAAACAAGGATACCAGAAAATTTAATTATAAAATATTCAAACACTGGCATCGGCGATACTAGATCGATACTAGCGGAGTATCGATACTTGGGGATAGATATTAAATGTGTGTCAGGGTGAGCTGGCAGGCATTGTAAATTTTCAAAAACTCCAAACTAAAACGACGCCGCATTGCCCCATTGAAACACAAAACGTCGCGGACAGCCATTGTGAGCCTGCAGAAATTTGAAGAAAAGGGAGGACACGTGTCGCAATGGGATTTGCTTGAAGGGTGAGATGCTGCATGATCGCCACATGTCCTATGATGAACGGTCTAGATTAAATCCGGTGGGAAGAATGTTTACATATTTAAATCAATATTTTCGTCTTAAAAATGTAAAAATAAAAAATAAAAAAATTACCACAATACTAGGTTCATTTTTATCTACATATAGACATCAATTTCGAATATGTTTGACTATATTTTTAGAAAAAATATTTCTCTTTGATTGTAAATATGCAAAATATGATCCGGAAAATTGAATTATAATTATGGAAGAATTTGGAATAAATAATGTAAGAAATGAAATAATTAATTATTAAATAATATTAATTTAATATTAATATTTTAATAATAATAAATAAATATAATAATATAATCGATAATGGAAATAATTGTTGGAGAGGGGTATATTTGTAAATTGAGTTGTTATGAAAAGATGAGTTTTGGGATACTAGGGATGCTATTGATAAAGTGAGAAAAATGAGAATGGGATGCTAGGATGATGTGGTTGAAAGAGAAGAATAAAATATTAGTTAGTATCCCTAGTAAGTAGTATCCCTTGATAAACATCACCTTATGGTGAAATGATAGATTTTATAACCACTTAAGATATAAGATGTACTCATAGGACACCACGTGTATGAAATAGATGAGGTAATCGTCTAACATGGCTTAAATATATTGGATTATCATTAATTGATGTGTCAAAAAAAATTCGGGTCAGATTGCACCAGAAAATGACACATAGGCGACTTACACCAGAAAACGATACATATGCGAATTGCACCACATAAGAGTTCAGGTCTCTGATTGAAGTGTCACATATTTATCCATATATTTGCGAATTGATTTTCCATAATTATCAGTAATTTTTACTTGTTAAGGATATCTACCTGATTGAAAATGTTGACATTTTAATTTTAATTTTTAATATTTTTTTTCAAATTTTCCAAGTCATCAGGTGAACTTTGATTGTTTTTCAAGTAATAAGATACTTCTAACTATGGATTTTATAAAATATAATAACATGAGCATTTTTTTAGTGAGTATGTTAGTATTTTCATATTCAATAACTGTCAATAACTTTTAGATTTAATGTGGTATATATCCATTTTTAAACCTATTTAAGTAAAGTCCATTTTTATAACTCTTTTAAGTAAACAACCTATAATTACCTTTTTACCTTCCTTTATATTTTTATTTTGACAATTGGTCATTGACCATTGAACGATCAAAGTTATGATAAATTTTTTTTGTGACAACTTTTTTTCATAGTTTTTTAACGAGGATAATCCGATAATGTCATCACCCTTATCGGTGTCACCACTGATGGTGACACATGTGTGGTGACAGCTTTTTTTGATGATAAATTTTTTTAGGTGACCAATATTTTTTTTACAGACGGTGATAGTGTCACCAACCTTATCGGTGTCACACTAATGGTGAAACTTAAGTGGTGACCACTTTTTTATGTGATAAATTTGTTGTTATAGTTTTTTATTTATTTTACGAGGATTGTGTCACTAACCTTATCACCATCACCAATAATGGTGACACATATGTGGGGACAACTTTTTTTTTGTTTGTGATAATTTTTTTTGTTACAGTTTTTTTTCAAGGACAGTGTCGTCAAACTAAAACCCTAGAACAAAGAAGCAAAAACCCTAGAGAAGCTTATCCTAAGCCAACAAAAATGTGGTATCTGATATGTGTCCCCACTCCTTTGATATTACCACTAGTGTCACCTTAATAAAAACATGTATCACCAAACTAAAACCCTAGGACAAGAGGAGCATAAACCATAAAAGGTCTAAAGCTAAGCCGATGAAAATCGGTGTTAAGTATGGTTTAGGTTTTAGGGTCAAGGCCCTAAACCCGAAATCAATAATCTATATATGTAACGGTACACCTTACATTGTCCAAACTAAAACACTAGAATAAGGAAAGCATATTGTTACTTATGGTCACCACATTAAACTGGCACCAAGATATCACCATTGAAAATTGTCACTAATACAAAGTATCACACAAAATTGAGTCACCGAAAAGGTTGGTGACAAAGAATTGAACCGGTTTAGACATAAACTTAACTAAACAAACAAGTTGAATGACAAGGGCTAAAGCACAAAGAGGCTAACCAAGCCCAAAAGAAACTAAGCAAGCTAAGAGCATGCCCAACAAATTCTCTATTTTGGAGAATTTTGGGCTTTTAGGGAATATTGGGCTTATTTTTAGTCCAACAGTTTTCCCAACCCATTTCCCAAAATAGAGATGGAGTGAAAAAAATAGGGTCTCTTCCCCATATATGCAGCAAACCCCAAAATTTTTGCCGTCGCTCTATCCCACGTTCTTTCATCCTCCGATCCAAGATGTTCAACAATTTTTCGATCAAGAAAGAAGATATTCGGGCGGAGTTCTTCTTGAATTCAGTATTATTTGTTATATATTTTATATGGTTTGTTTCTTTCGGTCAGTTTTTATATGGTTTGTTTTTTGGTTTTTCCATTTTTGATAGGTTTTGATATGCTTTTTCACAGAAATAAAAGTGCGAATTTGAAGCATGCCTTAATTATATAAAAGAATGTGTATTTTGATAGTAGAAGAAAGAGGTCTTGTTGAGCCTGAACAAAAGGAAAGTCAATAAAAAAGTGCTAAGTTTCACTCCTAGAGGTTGCTATTAATTAACCCCCTAATTATGATATCTTAATTCTGCAACAGCTCAATGTAGCAATTCGATTTTTTACCCCTGAGTATGATGTTTATCTTGATAATCTTTTCTTCATTAAACAAGCTTTCATATTAATTAGAAGACAAATTGGAAATTAGCGGCTCAATTTTTGAAACTATTATAAATAGCTTTGTCTTCAAGCTTAAGGTCATTAAAATTGGTTATTAGGTTCCCCATATGTGGGAATTTATTAATGACACTAGAGTAGGTTATGTGAAAAAAAATAAAATGAGGTTGCCAAAGGATGATTTAGATACTTCAATAGAGAGGCATATCACAGCATAATTACCAAGTTTTAAGGTCTATAGTATTACAGTAGCTTGCCAAATCAATGCAGAATAATATGCTAATTTAGGGTGCTCATTGTCGAAGCTAGGATGTTAAAGGCATCAAGTTCTTAACATTGGATTATTGTCCATTTGCAAGGCAAAAATTATCAAAAATCCTTCGATTTTATTCTTCAGATCTTATTTTCTTAAAAATGTATTGCATCGGTTTCACGTGCATAAATTATGTACATGTGGGTTTGGATCTATAAGTTGAACTCATTAAATTACATCAAAATTTCAATTCAAAATTAATTTACAATTAAAATATCAATTTACAATTCTTTAAAATGGAGAACCCGTTGGAATTGGCACAATATTTTTTTAGAGAAGATGAATTTTGATTCCCCATTTTGAAGAAAATTTGGGGTATCTGTTGGGCATGCTCTAATATATCAGAAAACCCGTTACAGATTCCCCCTCCAATTTTTACTTGTTTAGTTCTATTGCTGAAGATATAAGGTTGCGCGCTGATCTTCAAGAGCTTAACGATCGAAACCCTATGCCGATTTCGATGTGTCTGCAATTAAGTCCTGGATTTCCTGATCTCATCCTCATTCTTCAATTCATCAATCTCCACCACTCCTCCGCTTCCTCCACCTTTCCTGCTAAACCGAAACCCCACCTCCGAGTTCTAATGCTATTCCGACTTCCATGGCAATAGGGTTGGCTAATTTGATGATTGGGCTTCGTTTATGACAGATCTAGTGTAAAGGCTCGGATTTTCAAAATCTTAATTTTCTGGAAAAAAAGAGAATTAAAAACGAATTTAAATCGAATTTAAAACTCGTTTAGCGGATTCCGGCCGGAATATAAAATTTAACGAACGATTTCCGTCCTTTTACCTCGAAAATTCAAAATAATTATCAGTTGGCGATATCCTTGTCGATTTTAAAATTCTAATTGAGCGAGAAAGCGAGAGTCGGGGAAACTAACATTCGGGGATTAATTTCGGGATTCGAAATTCGCGTTTTTGGGATTTATTTTCGGGTATTGGTTTTGACCAATTCCACACTCAATCCTCAACCACTCTATCCTACCTTACCCTGCAGTAGCCCATTCCTTCACCATTCCCCTGCCTTTTGTCAGCGTGAGTTGCACCTCACCTCCTCCATTTCACTTCAACTTCATTCCCATCTTTCATTTTCAATCTCCATCACCTTCACTGACTACTCCCTTCGGCTCTCCTGCTCCATTTCATTTTCATCGCCTTCACCACTTATCCATCATCATCCATCGATCATCACCGTCACCACCATCGCAACCTTGGTTCCTCCCCTCGTCACCATCACCACGCACCTCGCCTCGGAGCCTCTTCATCGTCGTTTTCACCCTCGCATCCTCCTCTTTCATCGAAGAGCAATCGCAGCCGCCCCTGGAGCTCTTGGCGTCATCGACGAGCTTCCGAAGATCCCATGTCCATTTGAGAGTGAACCAACCTCCTTGCTCTGTTTTGCAAGCTAACTTCCGGTAAGCGTCCCTCCTTCGTTTTTGATCGAAATTGCTTGTAGTCTTCACCATCACACTCACCCACATCCGGTGTAGGTCCGACTAGCCATCGCGAGCCACCGACGAAGCCCAGAACTCCGATCGAGAGCTCTAACGTCGCAAAAAATCCATCTCGGTGAGCTCCAAATTTATCCTCGTTTCGATTCGTTTCTGAGTCCTTTTCGATGTCTAGACTAGTCGGGAGTGTGTGTGAGCTGAGTGCGGGGAGTCGGGCAGGCTCGAGAGCTCCGGTGAGAGCTCCGACGAGCTTGAATGGGCGATGAGTAAGCCGTGAGCGAGGTTGAGCAGAGCTGAGACGAGCACCAGCGAGCGCGAGCATCAGCGAGAGTGCGGGGAGGAGGCAGCGAGGGCCGAGCTGGGCTGGCTGATCGGCGTGGAGGAGTGCAGGCGAGCCTTGTTGGACCCGGCGCAGCACCGACAGGGTCGAGTGCGCTGATCTCCTTTCAATTTCGGAGGAAGGAGAAGGTGGCATGGCTCCGTGGGCCCCCCCTTACAATTTGTATAAATTGTTTATCATTTAACCGGTTGGATTTATATTAGCGGGTTTGGTTCGGTTCGGTTTGGTTCGGGTTATCCGTTTATTTATTTAACTAATTAGCGGAATTAAAATTATTATATATATATACAATATTATTTGAGGTTTTAAGAGATAAAATATTATTTTGGGAGAATTATAAGGGTTGTTTTATTAAATAAAAATGGTTGGGATTTTAGGAATTTGAAAAATAATTTCAAGGTTGGAAAGTAATTTAATAAATGAATTGAAAAAGGAATTTTGCGGGTATTTTCAAGGATCGGAATTCTTAATTGTTTAATTTGGATTTGAAATGATTTTGAAACTAACCTGACAATAAGAGTTATTCGATGACTAACTAGCATGATAAAATCGTTTTGACTAACGGTATGTTATGTATGACTAATAGCATGATATTGTGGTGATTTTTTTAGAAGAGATTAAATGATCGATACTTGTGATGATAATGATATATGTCCTTATGGAGAGTATGAGTATGGAATAGTAATATGCGAATTTGGCTAAGAATGATATAGAGGTTATCTTAAGCTAATAAGATGACAGATTATATATGTTGAATGGTATGAGATGGGAGATGATTGATCAGGATGAACTGGAAGTATGATGGATGCGAACTTGTTTATTTATCTGTTTGTATGAGTGTGTGATATATGTGTTCAAAGAGACTATAGAAGTTTACTCAGTATATTCTCGTTATGTAATTAGGTGATATTCTGTGATCGTGACTACTGTGTACTGGATTCTTCTTTTGCTGATCTTCTAGCCAGGTAAGTACCTCCGGGGCTTACTCAGTAACCAATACCTCCTGCCTGATGTGTCATATAGTATGTAGGTGTTGTATATGCATAAAAGCATGTCATGTAGTATCATGCTTAGGAATTGCACTTACGAATGAGCGTTCTTATTTTGTATACGTTTGAATGCAGAACGGCCGTTATCTGTGAGTCCTAGAGTCGTTGTTAGGGTCATAGGACAGCCCAGCTTCATCGGGCGTTGTCCTCCTCGAGTCATTTATATATATATATATATATATATATATATATATATATATATATATATATATATATATATATATATATATATATATATATATATATTGATACGAGATGAGCATGAGGCACGATATGATGATGAGATGTGATATGCTATGGCATCGAACTGGCCATTCTCAGCCCTACCTGGAAGGGGGGTGGTGGTAGAAGAGGGATATACCACTTGGTATTCTTTGTTAAGGCCTTACTTCATATTCTGCATATATGAATTAGGAGCATGATAGTGTGGTTAATATTCAGTACTGCATGAAGGCATCCTTTATTCTAGGTATAGGCGTATTATATGTCCTTAGTGCGGTCAAAGGACCCCCAGACGAACACTTGGCCTGACTTAGTGGTATAGTTTCAGGTACCCATTCCACTGCTTGATTTTGTGTTGTTATGACAGGGTCCATTCATATAGCGGAGAGTGAGTGTTTGAACCATGACTTCACCAGATTCACACTTTTGAGATTTCTTGCTAATTATACTCTGTTTTGATCCGGCTCTGCCGCGACACTGGTTGTATCATTTCAGAATTTATGTCCTTTGCATGATAAAAGATTTTCCGCTATGTAGACTTAGGATAGGTATAGGGGTTACCCCGGGGTCTCCAGCAGACCTTCCGGATTTGGGTGCGAAATCCCGCTTTAAACTACAAATCCTTGATTTCAAACCTTCAACCTGTACTCGGGGCGCAAGATCCTAATGAGGGGTTTTATCCCTCAAAACGTAACTCGGGAATCATAATCTCGGGCCGTTACAAAGGTGGTATCAGAGCCGGGTTTTGCAATCCGAGTACAATAGGTTGGAGATGGTTTTGAAAATCGCCCAATGATTTCAAATGGTTTTGGAAAATGTTTTAAAGGGCAAAATGAATTTAATTGGACTTAAAACCTAAATGAATAAAGGGGAAACAATCTCGTGGGTAGAGACCAAAGCGATAGACCTCCCTTATGGATGTAGAACTCGGGGAACGGTAGGCAAAATATTAGCTTTTATTTACAGATGGGCCTAGAAGACTCCAAGGAACACCATGGAGGTTGGAGTGTCGAGTTAGGAGGCCGTGAGGTTTTGCCCCTCCGGTCAGCCGTCCATTGAAGGACGGCATAGATCGTCTCTATGCTTACATTTATATATATGTGCAATTGGGCCTGAGGGCGATCCTCCTCGAAGAGGATCATATTAATCGTTGAGTGCCTCTGTGCTGAGTGTTTAAATTAATCGTTCATTTAGCCATCATGGTCGATACTAGACACGGTTCAGTTGGGCGTGGGGGTAGGGCACGTCGTGGCAGGGGACGCCCCCGCCGGATTGCCGTTGAGAGCGTCGAGGAGCGCGCCGCTGACGCTCATGCTGAGGAGCAAGCTTCGCCTCTGCCGGCTGACGACCAGGTTCCGATTTCCACAGAGACGAGGCTTGGGCAGTTAGAAACAGCGCTTCACGACATTCTGAGCGAGTTGCAAGGAGGAGCCCCACCTACAGCACCGACGCCCGAGGTTCCTGTTCAGCCAGCTGAGCCCGTAGCCAATGCGCGCCCTGAGAAGCGCGTCGATTGGGTCAAGACGCTAGCTCAGTGCCATCCTCCGGTATTTACTGGAGAGGTTGGGGAGGATATTGAGAGATGGTTCCATGAGATGGAGGGGTTGTTCGACCACGTTGCTGTACCCACTTCCGAGAGACAGAGACTTGCCGCCGGCCGTCTGTAGAGAGATGCTTTTGACCGCTGGTCTGTACAGAAGATAGACCAGGCTGAGTGGACCTACGAGGAGTTTAGGGATATGATGCTGAGAGAGTACCACCCTCCTGGGATTCAGATAGCCCGAGAGGTATCCTTTCTGCGAGGCTACTACGACCGATCAGCTTCTGTCTCTGCCATCGTCTGCCAGTTCAAGAAGGAGCTGGTCTACTGTGCTCACTTGTGCCCTTCCGATGAGAGCTGTATTCGCATGTTATCTATGAGACTGCCGCCTCCCGTACTTCTGCATGCCTCCAGCTTGGGAGCTATCAGTTTTGATCGATTCCTGGAGGTCATCCTCCTGTACGACCAGTAGCGGATCTTGTCCGAGACTGCATATACCACTTCTCGCCCTGAGGCGAAGAGAGCGAGACTAGCGGATGGTCGTGGAGACGACAGATCCAAGAGAGGAGGCTATGGAGGAGGATTTAGAGGAGGATATCACGGAGTTGCACTGAGGGCACCTCAGCCGCCCGCCCCAGCTGTTTTTGGAGGAGATGCACGAGTGAGGAGTGTCACTTGCCATGGATGCTTCGAGAGAGGTCATTATGTCGCTTCCTGCCCAGATCGTTCGATTGTTTGTTTCACTTGCGGTTAGGGATGGCAATTTCACCCGCACCCGACTCGAATCCGAATCACCCGACCCGAAAAAGTGGGTAAAAACCCGAAAAAAAAAACGGGTGGAAAGTGGATATGGGTGAAGTGGATATGGGTGGTGGGTCGGGTGGGGTGATATTTTTTTCACCCACACCCGATCCACCACCCGACCCATCATCCACCACCCGACCCGATCCACCATCCATCCACATTATAAAATATTATTTATATATCTTATATAAAAAATCTATAAACTTTCTAAGTTCCTAAACTCTAACTTTCTAATTGGCACTTTGTTCAGCTAACCTCTTGCCCTCTTTGTCATCTACCACTCTTGTCTTGTTGTTACTGAGCGACTTATTTTCCTTAAGAAAATGCTATTTAAACTCCCGTTTATTTTTAAGACTTAGATTATGTGTTTAAGACAATGCTATTTAAACTTATGACTTATTTAAGACTTAATGTGTAAGATGATGTTATTTTACTCAATATTTTCTCTACATGTTTTATTGGAATTCAACGATATGTATTTAGTAAAAATCACCCACATGTCATCCACATTTCACCCATTTCACCCGCTCACCCGATGGATATGGGTGAAAGTGGATATGGGTGAAGTGGATATGGGTGGTGGGTCGGGTGGGGTGATTGGTCATCCATGGTGAGTCGGGTGAAATGAGGGTCCATCCACCCACCACCCGACCCATTGCCATTCCTACTTGCGGTACCATGGGACACAGAGCTGCCCGTTGTCCCTAGGGCGGTAGAGCCCCGCCGACTGCACAGCCACCGAGATTTCCTGCGGCTCCTCAGCTGCCACTTCTGACTTATCCCCAGGGTCAGGGGCGAGGAGATGCTTCTGGTAAAGGTCGAGGGGGAGGTAGAGGAGGTAGAGGTTACGATCGTGGAGGCAGAGGGCCGTCAGGGCCAGGTCAGGGTAGAGGTTCGTCATCTGCATGACCATTTGGGTCCGGGTATGATCGTGGCCAGAGTTCCGGAGGCCGAGGACCAGCATTACCCCCACCGCCCCGCGTGTTCCAAATGAGAGCTGATGACCGTACTGCCCCTACTTCCGCAGGTACTATACACATCCATGATGAGTGCTTGTCTATATTGTTTGACATTGGTGCTACTCACTACTTCATAGCAGAGGTGTGCGTTGCTAGGCTGAGCCTGAGCTGCACGAGTGGTTCACCCCTTACTATTGATCTGGCAGATGGGGCAAAGGTTAGGATGAGTCGGAGGATTTTAGGGTGCCCCATTCGTATAGGTGAGCATGAGTGGCCAGCCGACCTTATTGTCATGCCATTGAGGATGGATGATCTCATTCTAGGTATGGATTTCATGGACCACTATGGAGCGATTATCAACCTAAGGACGAGGACGGTGTCCATCTTGGCAGACGACGGGACTGAGCACCAGGTTTGGGGGAGCGACCCCAAGAGGAACGGGGCGCTCATCAGCGCAGTCAGAGCCGCTAGACTTCTAGATCAGGGATGCGTCGGGTATTGGTGTTACGCTTTAGAGGTGGATCGTGCACATCCCAGCTTGTCAGATGTCCCTGTTGTCAGAGACTTCACAGACGTGTTTCCAGAGGAGCTACCGGGACTTCCCCTGCCGAGAGAGGTCGACTTTCCGATCGAGCTAGAGCCAGGCACCAGGCCCATTTCGCGAGTCCCTTACTGATGGCACCGACGGAGATGGCAGAGCTGAAGGCTCTGCTGGAGGAGCTAGCTGAGAAGGGTTACATCAGGCCCAGTGCATCACCTTGGGGAGCACCAGTGCTGTTCGTCAAGAAGAAAGACGGGTCATTGAGGCTATGCATCGATTATAGGGAACTGAACCGTGCGACGGTGAAGAACCGTTATCCCCTTCCCAGGATTGACGACTTGTTAGATCAGCTGCAGGGAGCCGTTGTCTTCTTGAAGATTGATTTGAGATCGAGTTATCACCAGCTGAGAGTGAAGCCAGAGGATGTCCAGAAGACCGCTTTCAGGACCCGCTATGGTCACTACGAGTTCGTGGTCATGCCGTTTGGGCTAACCAATGCGCCAGCTGCTTTTATGGAGCTCATGAACCGTGTGTTCATCGACTACCTGGACAGATTCGTCGTCGTCTTCATAGATGACATTTTAGTCTACTCGAGGAGTAGAGAGGAGCACGAAGAGCATTTGAGGATTGTGTTCGAGACGCTGAGGAAGCATCAGCTGTATGGGAAATACAGCAAGTGTGAGTTCTGGCTCACAGAGGTGGCTTTCTTAGGCCATGTGATTTCAGCTGAGGGAGTCGCCATGGATCCGGCGAAGATTGATGCTATCGTTGCTTGGGAGGTGCCCAAGAATGTCAGGGACATCCGCTCGTTTCTAGGATTGGCCAGTTACTACAGGAGATTCGTCCAGGGTTTCTCGAGCATTGCTAGGCCGATGACGCAGCTGCTGAAGAAGGATGTTCCGTTTGAGTGGAATGTAGAGTGTCAGGCCAGCTTTGAGCTTCTGAAGGAGAAGCTGACGACCGCTCCAGTTCTAGCGTTACCAGATGGGACAGAGGACTTCGTCATCTACACAGACGCTTCACGTTCTGGATTGGGATGTGTTCTGCATCAGAGAGATCGGGTCATCGTTTATGCTTCGCGCCAATTGAAGCCTGCAGAGGTGTCCTATCCCGTTCATGACTTGGAGTTGGCAGCTGTAGTTCATTCTCTGAAGATTTGGAGGCATTACCTGTACGACACTTCATGCAAGGTGATGACGGATCACAAGAGCTTGAAGTATATTTTCACTCAAAAGGAGCTGAACATGCGGCAGAGACGGTGGCTAGAGCTTCTAAAGGACTATGACTTGGACATAGTTTATCACCCAGGGAAGTCCAATGTGGTGGCAGATGCGCTCAGTAGGAAGACTCACCAGGAGGCATCAGTTGCGAGGCTTACAGCTCAGAAGGATTTACATACAGATTTGATGAGGTGTTGCTTCGAGGTGTGGGTTCAGCGGGAGAGTGGACAGTTGTCATTCTTGGAGGTTCAGGCTAAGCTGACTGAG
The DNA here is from genome assembly GCA_963922045.1 of Persicaria maculosa. Lineage (NCBI taxonomy): Eukaryota > Viridiplantae > Streptophyta > Magnoliopsida > Caryophyllales > Polygonaceae > Persicaria > Persicaria maculosa. Next base: position 21,932,396 of record OY998264.1, on the reverse strand, counting down.
GAGATTCGTCGAGGTCAAGCAGATTGTCCAGAGATTGTGGTTTTGAAGGAACGGATGGCTCAAGGTCGATTCAGAGAGCTTGCAAAGAGAGTAGATGGGATGCTGACCTTTCAGGGCAGAGTTGTAGTTCCGTCGACGTCAGATATGAGGCAGAGGATCATGCAGGAGGCTCACTCCACTCCTTATTCTGTCTATCCAGGGACGAATAAGATGTATCAGGATTTGAGGAGGTATTATTGGTGGCAGAGGATGCGAGCAGACATCACAGATTTTGTAGCCAGATGTCAGGTTTGCCAGCAGGTTCGGATTGAGCACCAGAGACCGGGTGGACTTGTCAGGTCGCTTCCAGTTCCCACGTGGAAGTGGACAGATATCTCGATGGACTTCGTCACTGGGCTGAGGCGGGACGTCAGAGGATTTGACGCCATTTGGGTCATGGTCGATAGGTTGACCAAGTCAGCTCACTTCATTCCGATTCAGGAGACATGGTCAGCACCGTGGTTAGCTGAGGAGTTCATTTGCCTGATCGTGAGACTTCACGGAGTACCTGAGAGGATCGTATTTGACAGGGATGGACGTTTTACCTCGAGGTTTTGGCATCAGGTTCAGGAGAGCCTAGGTATCAGACTGCATTTCAGTACAGCTTTTCATCCTTAGACAGATGGCCAGAGTGAGAGGACGATTCAGACCTTGGAGGATATGCTGCGATCATGTGTTTTGGAGTGGGGAGACCGTTGGGTCAGACACCTACCGTTGGTGGAGTTTTCATACAACAACAGCTACCATGCGTCGATCGAGATGGCTCCATATGAGGCTCTGTATGGGAGGCGATGCAAGTCGCCAGTTTGTTGGGATGAGCCTGCAGACACAGTTTCGTCTTTGCCGGACCTAGTTAGAGAGACCGTTGATAAGGTGGGACGCATCCGTGAGCACATGAGAGTCGCCCAGGATCGCCAGAAGAAGTATGCTGACAGGCGGAAGACAGAGATTGAGTTCGAGGTGGGTTCACATGTGTGGCTTCGAGTATCGCCTACTAGAGGGGTCCGACGGTTTGGCATCAAAGGAAAGTTGAGTCCGAGGTATATTGGCCCGTTTGAGATTCTGGATAGAGTTGGCGAGGTGGCCTATTGCTTAGCTTTGCCCCCATCCTTGGCCGGTGTTCATGACGTCTTTCAAGTCTCACAGCTTCGCCAGTATATCCCTAACCCTAGCCACATCCTTGACTATTCGGACCTCCAGATTGCGCCCGACCATACCTTTGTAGAGCGTCCAGTGAGGGTTCTTGATTGTCGTGTCAAGAAGCTTAGGAACAGGGAGGTTCCTTTGCTTCTATTTCAGTGGTCTAGGAGGAGCCCTGAGGAGGCCACGTGGGAGACCGAGGAGAGTATTCGGGCTAGTTATGGGGATGTCCTAGACGAGTTGCTCACGTCCTATGTCGAGCCGAGCGTAGATATTTCCCTGACCTCGCGAGTGCGGTGAGTTGCCTAGTTGGATTGGGGTTGGTTAGTAGTATCTCTTCGTTTGTGTGCTTATGATTGGTAGTTGTGTGCAGATCCTTGGTGATATGATGTGATGTGTCGGGATGATGTGATGACGTGCTAGATATTTTATGGTATGCGACTATTCTTGATGTGTTTAGGTCATGCTATTAATATGTGATATGAGTGCCACTATATATATATATATATATATATATATATATATATATATATATGATGCTTGATGATAGAAATGATGGAAGCTGAAGTATTGGAATTTGACCATAACATGGAACCTAGGAAGAGAATATGGGATTAGCCCTTAGAGGTGGATGATTCCACCTCCTGAGATATGAAAATTTGCTTGACTAACGTCGGGTTAGGGAATTTTGAACGGTGTTTTAAAGAGGACGTTGTGATATTTTGAGTTATGATATGACCGAGGAATCGGAGTAAGGATGTGGTAGGGGCCCATATTACATTCTTGCTACGGTCTTTTGGGGATATTATGATCACGGCAACGGTATTGTAAGGATCTCATGGGGGCACTTATGAGATGCATACGGAATCAATTGCATGATCATTGGACTCACCAATTTCAAACTTCATCCCCAGTTTTAAAAAATGATTTTAGTCTCGGGGACGAGACTTGTTTTTAGAGGTGGATGATGTAAAGGCTCGGATTTTCAAAATCCTAATTTTCTAGAAAAAGAGAATTAAAAACGAATTTAAATCGAATTTAAAACTCGTTTAGCGGATTCCGGCCGGAATATAAAATTTAACGAACGATTTCCGTCCTTTTACCTCGAAAATTCAAAATAATTATCGGTTGGCGATATCCTTGTCGATTTCAAAATTCTAATTGATCGAGAAAGCGAGAGTCGGGGAAACTAACATTCGGGGATTAATTTCGGGATTCGAAATTCGCGTATTTGGGATTTATTTTCGGGTATTGGTTTTGACCAATTCCACACTCAATCCTCAACCGCTCTATCCTACCTTACCCTGCAGTAGCCCATTCCTTCACCATTCCCCTGCCTTCTGTCAACGTGAGTTGCACCTCACCTCCTCCATTTCACTTCAACTTCATTCCCATCTTTCATTTTCAATCTCCATCACCTTCACTGACTACTCCCTTCGGCTCTCCTGCTCCATTTCATTTTCATCGCCTTCACCACTTCTCCATCATCATCCATCGATCATCACCATCACCACCATCGCAACCTTGGTTCCTCCCCTCGTCACCATCACCACGCACCTCGCCTCGGAGCCTCTTCATCGTCGTTTTCACCCTCGCATCCTCCTCTTTCATTGAAGAGCAATCGCAGCCGCCCCTGGAGCTCTTGGCGTCATCGACGAGCCTCCGAAGATCCCACGTCCATTTGAGAGTGAACCAACCTCCTTGCTCTGTTTTGCAAGCTAACTTCCGGTAAGCGTCCCTCCTTCGTTTTTGATCGAAATTGCTTGCGGTCTTCACCATCACACTCACCTACATCTGGTGTAGGTCCGACTAGCCATCGCGAGCCACCGACGAAGCTCAGAACTCCGATCGAGAGCTCCGAAGTCGCAAAAAATCCATCTCGGTGAGCTCCGAATTTATCCTCGTTTCGATTCGTTCCTGAGTCTTTTTTGATGTCTAGACTAGTCGGGAGTGTGTGTGAGCTGAGTGCGGGGAGTCGGGTAGGATCGAGAGCTCCGGTGAGAGCTCCGGCGAGCTTGAATGGGCGATGAGTGAGCCGTGAGCGAGGTTGAGCAGAGCCGAGACGAGCACCAGCGAGCGCGAGGATCAGCGAGAGCACGGGGAGGAGGCAGTGAGGGTCGTGCTGGGCTGGCTGATTTGCGTGGAGGAGTGCAGGCGAGCCTCGTTGGACCCGGCGCAACACCGGCAGGGTCGAGCGTGCTGATCTCCTTTCAATTTCGGAGGAAAGAGAAGGTGGCATGGCTCCGTGGGCCCCCCTTACAATTTTTATAAATTGTTTATCATTTAACCGGTTGGATTTATATTAGCGGGTTTGGTTCGGTTCGGTTCGGTTCGGGTTATCCGTTTATTTATTTAACTAATTAGCAAAATTAAAATTATTATATATATATATACAATATTATTTGAGGTTTTAAGAGATAAAATATTATTTTGGGAGATTGTAAGGGTTGGTTTATTAAATAAAAATGGTCGGGATTTTAGGAATTTGAAAAATAATTTCAAGGTTGGAAAGTAATTTAATAAATGAATTGAAAAAGGAATTTTGCGGGTATTTTCAAGGATCGGAATTCTTAATTGTTTAATTTGGATATGAAATGATTTTGAAACTAACCTGACAATAAGAGTTATTCGATGACTAACTAGCATGATAAAATCGTTTTAACTAACGGTATGTTATGTATGACTAATAGCATGATATTGTGGTGATTTTTTTAGAAGAGATTAAATGATCGATACTTGTGATGATAATGATATATGTCCTTATGGAGAGTATGAGTATGGAATAGTAATATGCGAATTTGGCTAAGAATGATATAGAGGTTATCTTAAGCTGATAAGATGACAGATTATATATGTTGAATGGTATGAGATGGGAGATGATTGATCAGGATGAACTGGAAGTATGATGGATGCGAACTTGTTTATTTATCTGTTTGTATGAGTGTGTGATATATGTGTTCAAAGAGACTATAGAAGTTTACTCAGTATATTCTCGTTATGTAATTAGGTGATATTCTGTGATCGTGACTACTGTGTGCTGGATTCTTCTTTTGCTGATCTTCTAGCCAGGTAAGTACCTCCGGGGCTTACTCAGTAACCAATACCTCCTGCCTAATGTGTCATATAGTATGTAGGTGTTGCATATGCATAAAAGCATGTCATGTAGTATCATGCTTAGGAATTGCACTTACGAATGAGCATTCGTATTCTTTATACGTTTGAATGCAGAACGACCGTTATCTGTGAGTCCTAGAGTCGTTGTTAGGGTCATAGGACATCCCAGCTTCATCGGGCGTTGTCCTCCTCGAGTCATTTATATATATATATATATATATATCATGAGAAACGAGATGAGCATGTGGCACGATATGATGATGAGATGTGATATGCTATAGCATCGAACTGGCCAGTCTCCACCCTACCTGGAAGGGGGGTGGTGGTAGAAGATGGATATACCACTTGGTATTCTTTGTTAAGGCCTTACTTCATATTCTGCATATATGAATTAGGAGCATGATAGTGTGGTTAATATTCAGTACTGCATGAAGGCATCCTTTATTCTAGGTATAGGCATATTATATGTCCTCAGCGCGGTGAAAGGACCCGCATGCGAACACTTGGCCTGACTTAGTGGTATAGTTTCAGGTACCCGTTCCACTGCTTGATTTTGTGCTGTTATGACGGGGTCCATTCATATGGCGGAGAGTGAGTGTTTGAACCATGACTTCACCAGATTTACACTTTTGGGATTTCTTCCTAATTATACTCTGTTTTGATCCGGCTCTGCCGCGACACTGGTTGTATCGTTTCAGAATTTATGTCCTTTGCATGATAAAAGATTTTCCGCTTTGTAGACTTAGGACAGGTACAGGGGTTACCCCGGGGTCTCCAGCAGACCTTCCGAATTTGGGTGCGAAATCCCGCTTTAAACTACAAATCCTTAATTTCAAACCTTCAACCTGTTACTCGGGGCGCAAGATCCTAACGAGGGGTTTTATCCCTTGAAACGTAACTCGGGAATCATAATCCCGGGCTGTTACATCTAGCAGTTCGTTCAAGGTTGTCAAATTTTGGATATTAATGCACCGAGTAGAACCAGTTGTTTCAATTCGTAAATGGAATCGTCCATTGGCTTGTATGCTTGCTAGAGCAGAAATCGATGCTGATAGTTCAGAATGAAGGAGCTCCGACCACAAGAAATCATCGAGATCCGTAGAAGAACTCAGGTATGATGAGACCGATTGATCGAGTAAGAGCTTTCATATGTCAGTAAGTATTGCTAAGTCGGGATTGGGAACATAGTCTTGAGCTTTAATTTCGGCGATGGAAAAGCGTGGTGTGACTAGATATACACGATTCAAGATGGGTCCGAGATGACATTAAGGATATATATATATATATATATATATATATATATAGGAAATGGATCAAATGAAAATGGTCTAATTTGAAGGTAAATGGGTCTAATTTAAAGGTAAATGGGACTAATTAAATGAGTAATAGATAAATGGGCCTAATTTATGTGTAAATGGGCATAATTTTATGAGGTAAATGGGTAAATGACCCTAATTATGAGGTAAATGTCACCACCTCTCCCATACTTTCTATTTCTACCAATATTGCCCTTATTTCAATTATAAAAATTACAGATTTTAGCCCATGATTTTTATTTGAAATAATATTATAAGGTGTAACTATAAGATTACAAAATGCAACAAAATATGCTACATCACTTTTTTTGTCTGTATTTTAAAAAGTGAAAAATATGAGATTACAAAATATAAAGTGAACAAATAATACAATAAAGGTTATTATTAATAAATGTTCATTTTCATAATGTAAAGTAAGTTTCCTACCAAAATTTTTCTTTATGGGCTGCTATTTTTATAGCGGGTTTGTACTTTAATGTGACATGTGTCATTAAAAGCCTATTAGCTCAATTAAAAATGGTATAGCGATGTGCTCATGCACAAAGGTTCGAGTTCAAAATCTCGCATAAACTATTTATGGTTGTCTTCTTTTTGTTCCCGTTCATGAATAAGATTATAACGTGCAATACTAAAATGATAACGTGCACAAATATGATGATAAAGTGCATATATAACATTATGGTGTGCAAATATAATATTGTGTTGTGCAAATATAATATTATGCTGTGCAAATATAATATTATGTTGTGCAAATAAAATGATAAGTGCAAGAATAAAATGATGGTATATGAATAAAAATATGAAGTGCTTGAATAAGATTGTGAAGTGCACAATTAAGATTATAAAGTGTATAAATAAAATGATAAAGTGCAAGAACAAAATGATGAAGTGCATGAATAAGATTATGAAGTGCACAATTAAAATTGTAAAGTGCATAAATAAAATTGTAAAATTGTAAAGTGCATAAATAAGATACATCCCCATCTCATATAAAATCATTCAACCCAAGCCTGATCGGGTAGTTCCCCATAAAATAAAAAATCGGCTAAACATCAAGCCGAAGCTGCCACTGCCAGTTCATGTAGTGCTACGCACCGAGTAAATGGGCATAAGAACCACAAGTGTTTAACATCCTTGACCTCTCCTCTGCAGTCCTATCACACTCTTCCATAGCCACGGATCATTAGCCTTCACCACCAGCTGCTCAATCTCCCTCCCTTTAGTTAAATTCTCCTACACCCATCTCAACCAGATGCCACTAAAAGCCTCGTAAAGATAGTTGATTGGGTCTCTCTGGAAGGAATAACGAGAGGTGCATAGGTCTGCTGCATCTAATATGGCACAGTGAAGTTATGATATAATGCACATAACAAACTACTACTAAGAAGAGGATTCAGTCAAACCAAGCAAATGCACAAAAGCGACAAAAACTCAATTAATAAATAGTGCAGTAACTTCATAAAGATAGCTTTGTATGTTGTTTTGCAGTTCAAACCCAGAGAGGTTACTGTCATTCTCCTTAGTCAAGTGTTACCTAAAGATTATTTTCAACTTTATCAATTTGCTTCAAATTGAAAGAAAGTTTACAAATAGACCATACAATGACTTTATTTTTATGATGGTTTATATAATTTACTAGATGTTAATTTGGGATAGATTACTGAACATTGAGACAATGAACAAGCAAGTTGGTTGCTTAAAGATTTTGACTATTATCCTTTATGTTGAATCAAGTATTTTTCACTGGGAGTTGTTCGTCCTAGAAGGCTAGAATATGCTAACATTATTGATATTTATCTTTATGTTTTGAGCAAAACTGGAAATCCCCATAAAATTTGGGGCATCATTCAATTAAACACAATTGCACCCACAAATTGAACAAAAGAAAATATATGTGAGGTCCTTGCTTTGCTACAAGAGGAAGGACGAATAAAATTCAAACTAGAGAACAAAATTGTGTGGATTGAAGTCGCACAAGTTCGCCGATGTCAATTTAAAACGAAATTGTGAGGTCCTGAAATATATTTCACAGGATACGCAACAACAGACTTACCGATCCTTTAGCAAATTTGGGGATTGAAGAGGAGAGACAACAGTTGATTTGGCAAGTCAAGAGGATGAAGAGTCTACTGTTGGCATTCGAGAGGTGAGGATGAAGAGGAGCAGGGAAGGAGACGTGACGATGAGCGGAGCAGGCAAGCAGGATGACGACGATAGAGGCGGAGCAGGCAAGGAGGACGACGACGATGGAGGCGGAGCAGGCAAGCAGGGGCGACGAGGAAGGAGGTGGAGCAAAAGGCGAGCATCGATTGAGAGGACGAGTGGTTTCACTGGTTTGAGATTTGGGAACGACGGTGAAGTAGGGTTGAAAAAAAAAACCTGACCCGTCCGGCCCGGACATGAATTTTTTTAAATTAGGCTCATCTTCACTTTAAGCCATTTTCATTTTAAGGACCATTTTCATTTTAACCACATCATATATATATATATATATATATAGATATTAGGGTTGGTTCTAGTGTAAACACCCTTTAAGATAGAAATTAGGAACAAATCGTGACCATGGAATCCGAAAAAAATGAAGGGTCTAGATTGATAATGGTTTTTAGTTTCTTTTTAAAAAAAAATAGGTGGGCCCCAGGAAATAATACTCACTTGCGCGTGAATTCCCTTCTCTTATTTCATATGCACACAATACACGTCTACCTAACTAGCATATGAATTTTGAAATTATTTTTTTTGTTTGTTTTTGTTTTTTTTTACGCTTGTTTACAAGATAATTATTGGGTTTAGTTGGTTGGGTGAGAGTGGAGCATTATTGAACACGTATTTATGGGCATGATTATTCGTTTAAATTTGAAAGATTATTCGGTTAAATTTAATAGATTATTCGATTGAATTAGATATTATTCGGTTAAATTAGAGAGATTATTCGCATATAAGACAATATTTTTGTACGTGTGTATTAATTTTTTGGGAAAATTATTCAGTTGAATTTGATATATTTTTTGGTATTTTTTCACGAGATAATTGTAATATTTGTGGTGAAATTATGTGATTTGGTTAAATTAGAAATATTATTCGTATGTAAAGGGAAGATTATCCGGGTAAATGTGAGAAATTAACCGAGTAAATGTGAGAGATTATTTGGTTAAATTAGAGAGATTATTGGTAAGTAATAGAACGATTGTTTATGATTTTATTAGTTTTGGCCTTTTGGGCCTTTTGGGGGAGGTTAAAGAATTATCAATAAAATTGTACATTATTCATATAATTAAATTGCGTTATTCGTATATATAAAAGCAATTATTCATATGGATTGAAGCGGGTATTGCTATAATTAAACCGTGTTGGATATATAAGAGATTATTCTTATATATAAAATTAATTATTCATATGTATCAATTTTTATTTTTGACAAGTTTAATTATTTTGGTGAGGTTAAAAGATTATTCAACACATTTATATATTATTCGTTGAGATTATAAAGAGTATTCGTATTTAATAGAAAATTTGGATGGGTTTATTTATAAATTAGTTGTTTTAGTGTGGTTAAAATATACGTACAATTTTAATTATGATATCCTATATACAATTATATAATTTGAATAAATAATTAGAAATATTGTTGAGTTTAACTAAAAATAAATATATATCAAATTAAAACTATGGAGTATAATAATTGTCAAAAAAAAAGGAAAACTATGTACACCCTCCATATATTTTTATATATCGTAATATATTTATTGGCAAAAAAAAAAGACCCACTACTGTTAAACATGTGTTTATGGTGAGAGTGAACACACGCACTCATGCCAACGTTGGGGAAGATTTTAAGCGGGCCCCGTATTTTTTAAAAGTAAAATCAGAAATTGGAGATTTAATTTCAACCCTTGATTTTATCAAATTCAACGGTGAAGATGTGTTCCCAGTTTACATCTTAAGAGTTGTTTACATTTGATTCACACTATATATATATATATATATATATATATATATATATGATGGTTCCGGTGTACTCATCCCTTAACGTGTATCATCTACACGAATCAGGGCCGTTGATTGATTGAAATAAGTGGCTGAGATTAATAGGCAATTTTACCTTTTTTCTTTAATTAAAAATCAGTGGGACCCACATATTTTCTACCTCACTTGCTGCATTGGGGCGCGTGCATTGGGGCGTGTGTACAGACTTGTTTTTTTCTTTAAATTATTCGATGGTATCGCTGGATTATTCGATCATATCGACGGATTATGCGATGGTATCTATGGATTTTTCTAATCAGTTAGCACCATAAAAACGCCCCTAACTTTTACCTAAAAATTATTCAATGGTATCGCTTGATTATTCGATCGTATCGCTTGATTATTCAATGGTATCGCTTGATTATTCGATCGTATCGCTTGATTATTCGATGATGTTACAGTAGTATAACTAAAATTATTCGATGGTATCTCAGGATTATTCGATGGTATCACATGATTATTCGATGGTATCGATGCATTTTTCATTCATATGACTATCAAACTAAAAAAATACACATCTCAACACAAAATCGATCCATACATATGAATAATTCGGCTTTCCCCCCGAATATCTCTTTAAATCGAGTAATTAAATCAATTAAGCAATTACAAACAAAATCTCGATCCTACCCATAACCAAATTTCGATCTACCGCATAACCAAATCTCGATCAATTGAGCAATTGCAAACAAAATCTCGTTCTACCGCATATGATCTATCCTCTAGGATTAAACAAATACATATGATCTACCGCATAACCAAATCTCGATCCTAACCATCACACCAACAACACAAAACCACCAAGATTCGTTCATCAAAATCAGCACCCTTACCTATGGCTTCCTCGCCAAAATCTTGCCCATGGCTTCCTCACCAGCGCCCAAATCTGAGAATAGGAAAAGAAAAATGGGAGTAATAGATCTGAGTACGAGGAGGGTGGTGGTGGGTGCTGAACAGCGATGGGGCTCGTGGAGGAAGGGGACGACGCGAAGGACATGAGGAGGGAGGCGGAGGCGGAGGCAGTGTGCAGGAGCCTAGGAGTCATCGCTGCAGGTCGGCAAAGGCGGCGCCGAAAAGAAGACGCATCGACAGGAGGAAGAATCAACATCATGAAATCGCCGCCCTTGCTAGAGTTGAACCACCATCGCAGTCGACGCCCTCGCCGTCTTCGCAATCGATGCTCGCCGCCTTCGAAATCGATGCTCGTCGCCTTCGTAATCGCCTTCGCCGCCTTCGTAATCGCCCTCACCCCTTCGCTCTCTCTCTCTCTCTCACACAATTGTCTCACGCGAACCTCCACCAACACCAAATCGGCCATCTTAGCCTTTTCTCTGCTCGGAATCGCTTTCGCCTCCCATCGTTGATTTCTCTCTCCTAGGGATCGATAACTGTAGATGGATGGGGGGTTTTGGTGTGGTGCTTGCACGCGCTTCCCTTGGTCTTCTTTAATGTTTTTTGGATCAAAATTATAATTAATTAAATATCTTTTAATAATCTCAACCTTTCATTTTGTATCAATCAACGGCCTAGATCTGTGTACATGATACACGTTAAGGGCTGAGTACATATGATATATATATATATATATATATATAGTCAATGGATCAAGCTCAAACGAGGAAAGCATGTTTTTTATGGTTGTTCTGCTTCTGCATAATACTCTTAGCTGCTTATTGCATTACTTTGTTATAGGTTCGATTGTTCGAATTACATCCGAGTTGATCTTATATTCTTATAATACATGAAATGCAGTTTTGCTTGTAGCGATTAGCCTATTCCGTACGTACAACGTTTTGATATGATGATTCGTCCAGTAGGCTTCAACAAGTGAGTTTGAAGGCTAGCACATAGTCTGGAATTCAGTTCAGGATACTCATTGTTGTGACCACATATAAGGTGTTCTTGCAGATAGATATGTCATCTGGAATAACTATTTTCCATTGAATGTGTTTGGTGGACTGATGTTGATCAGATCTCGACGCTCAATTTGTTGCAAGTTGCAACTGAGCAACTCGTTGTTTGTGTTTTGCGTTTTGTACACAGATTTATTTGTTTTCTTTTCAGTTGCTCGTTAATTACCTCTGTGTCTTTCTAGTCCTTCGCTATCGTTTCATGTTTTCGTGTTCTATTTTTCATCTTTGCATAGTTAGTTTGTGCGTGTCATGTCGTGATTGGGTCAATCAAAAATACCCTCTTTACATAGTTGGAGGAATTAAAGGATGTGGATAACTTGATCGATCATCCTCTGAGCAGGCGGGATTATACTGAATTTGTTATCATTGTAGATGTTGGATGTGATAAATGAGAGAAAAACAATCATCCACGAATGGTTGAGAAATCTAATCAAAGGTTTCAATCAAATCATTTTATTTGACAGATTCCAAACAACAGTTGATTCAAACATTGAATGATTCAATGAATGTCATCTTAGCAAGTACTAGTACGTAGTAGTACTAATCTATACATCAACAAGGAGTCAGGATCCTCTACAACAACCGGTGCACCACAAAATTATTTCGGGTATAATTTTACTTTTAAAAAAAATTTAAAAAATATATTTACATTGCACATACAGAGATTTATATGTTTATAAACTTTTTTTAGAAAAAATCATGTTTTAAAAAAACATAAATTTTATATGTTTATATTCTAATATAAATTTTATATTCTAATATAAGTATGTGAAATGTAAAAATATATTTACATTCCACATGCAGAGTTACTTTGGCCGTTGCTTTTGAGAAGGTGGATCTGATCAATGGTCCATAACTCATCTATACTCAATATCTTATTTAACCCTCTGAGTTTCCATTTAAAATTATTTATTTTTTTTATTTTACTGTCTTTTTGGTCTTTTCACCTAAATCCCTTATTTTGCTCTGCCGTCTTCCCCGTTTATCTTCTAGCCTTCCTCTTCAATCGACTGCCTTCCCACCGCCTGTTGTCATGTTTCGCTTCCCACCACCGTTGTCCCTTCGCTGTACTTCTCGTGGAAGCCTCTCGCTGCTCATTGCACCTCATGCTCGTCTGTCGCTTGCCGATTGCACCTTTCTTCTTCCGGTTTGAGGCGCCTGCTGTTTGCCCCTTTTCATTCTTCTTCCGGTTTGAGGACGGTGGCCATCCACAATGACGACATGCGATCGATTAGCGATCGATTAGCGATCTGAGGAGGCACCTCTCCATTTCAGTTGTTGAAAGTTGCTTTCAATTTTGCTCCTTTTCCTGGTAATTTGATATGCTACTCTCTTTTTCTTCCTTTTCTTTAATGAATTAATCTCCCCACTCCTCATCTTTCGTCTGTTCCCTAAGTTGTTTCAATTGGTAAATCGAAGGATAATGAAAGTCGGTGATTGCAGGGGTGCAGAAGGAAGATTCTCAAGAAGTTTATATACCTCGCTTGTAAAACATTATGTATCTAGAATTGATTTCTTGATATCTCCTTTTCTTTTGTCTTCTCACTCGCTCACTCTCCTCTGTTTCCTCAGAAGAACTCAACCCCAAATTGAACGCTGATGAGATCAGATGAAGACGTTGGTTGTCGGAATATATGCGATGTGAGGTGGGCAATCCCGAACGGTAGTGATTTCTCCCGAGAGCAGTTATGTCTTCAATTTTTCTTTTGAAAATTCCCAAATTTAGGGTTTGAGTTTTCGGATTGGGGGATTTGAATGGATGAAAAAATTGAATTTAGGGTTAATTTGTTTTGAGTGATGAACAATAAAATTCTGAAACTTAAGTTTGGAATATGGATTTGGGAATTTTGTTTTTGGATTTGGGTAATGGTGTCTCAGGGTTTAGGGCTTAGAAATCAGATTGAGACAATTTTTTTGTGGCCAGGAATCGGCCTATTGAATGTCAAGTTGGAGGTCTGAAAGTCCTCAATTTTATCCCTTATTTTGGGAAGATGCAGTTATGGGAAACCTGATTATTTTTCTCTCTCGGTATATTGTGATGTTTTTTCTAATTCCACATATTTGAAGTTGTTTTTACATGTTAATGCATTGGTTATACATCTATCCATAAAGAATTTTTGTTATATTCTGTCTAATTTTTGGGCGATCCATCGGTTAAATTGTATGTAGTCCGAATACGCAAATCGAAACCCAATTAAACCTAAATCAAAACCTGGATTCTAAGATAATAATCCTGAAATAATATTTAAGAAGCATACCTCTTCAAATCTAAAAATTCGTTAGTTAATTCAATTATGCTTCGTCATTTGATTTCGGTATAGTTATTTGATAATTTGTTTGGGTTTTTGTTTCCCTGGTTTTGGATCCTTCAAATTGAGGTTCCTCTGGTTAGTTGATTAATTTGCGCATGAATTTTGATTGGCTAGTTTGTTTGCAGTTTGCACAAATATAAAATTTTATTCTCAACCTTGTAGCTTGTCTTGATTACTGAAATAGTATTCAGACAAGTAGTTATACATGTTATTTATCTTGCTTTATAGTTAATCTTGGGAGTTTTTTTTAGTTGTATGTTAGTGAACTCTCCAGATAATTATTTGTGATGAATGCCTAATTTTTCTATCTTAGATTGTCGTCTTCTTATGTTAGACATAGAGCTGTATAAAAATGTCACTGCTTAGTCCTAACAGACGGTGGTAGGGTGTGATGCAATATAATATGCCATTTATGGTGCTGATGCATGATGAAGCAAGATGCTAATTGCCATGTATTCTTCATGTTTATCTATTTCTTGACTATAGAGAACTTGAAATGGGCAAACTTGTAGCTGTCCCACCAAACAGAAATTCATTTCACAAATTGGGAATCAGTGGCAATGTGACAAATGATAAGCCTGAAAAATAATATGCACAATTGTCTGGCAGATCGAATAAATCATCAGAAATTGTACGTACATACCAATTTTTACAACCATTTTTTTTATTCAATAGATACCTGATTTAAGATAAGAAAGCACACAAAGTTGTTTTAGGAGAATAGTGATTACATTTTTTATTTTTACGACCATTTTTTTTACTTATAATGAACGCAACAGGGGTAATTCGTTTCGTTTGTTGTCCCCTCTGCTATTAATTCTTGCAATGTCAAGTTTCGTAATATTTGTATTCATATATGTAGAGAGACAAAGTACATGTAGATTTGGTTTTGTCTGAAGGCCTCTCCATAAAAGAAGCATTTTTCCAGTGGAGGTAATATCTTTTGGTTTGGTTCTTGAGAATTAGTTTAAGAGTCTTGTTCCTAATGAATTGGAATATGTGTATAATGGTGCATTAGGTTTTTAGGATTCATGAGTGAATATCTCAGTTGCTTAATAGACTGGTGCATTAGTTTTTTAGGATTCATGAGTGAATATCTCAGTTGCTTAATAGGCGTTTTGGTTGTGTATGCAGGGTGGGATCAGTCCTCCTTTAGGTAAGAAGGTGGTATACATATGACATAGTTAAGGGAAGTGGGTGGCTAGGTACGCTGTTCTTTTATTGCTTGGTGTCTTTCGGCTCACATATGGACTCTAAATTCTAAAGTTAATTATTAGTCCTGAGCTCTTTCATCTCTTCATATGGCTATTTTAAGATTGCTTCAAATCATTAAGTAATGTTGCATTTACCAAATATGATTGATAAATCAGAGGTAGCACCTATATGCCACATTATCTCTTGGCTTTGTTTCTGAGCAGCGGAAAGCTTTTTGCCTACAATCTATTAGGAATGTTTTCCCCAAAATATTTGATGTACCCTAATTGCAGGTTTAATTGACATAAATTAAGGACCCATATATTTTTCTTTTCTTACAATACTCTTTTCCTGATTCTTTATTTATTCTTTCTCAGACATTTGCTCATAGGGTTGGCAAAGCCTTACCTTAATTTGAAATGATATGCAATGTCTGAATTCTGAAATCAATGTTTAAGGATTTTATTTCAATTTGCTTCTAGGAAAGGAAAATGGAACTATATAGGGCAATTGTTAAGCTAGAGAAAGATGGTGGTATCGATAGAAATGTAAAGGTATTCATGACATAATTGACATTTCAAAATTGGATCATCATGATCAATGATATATTTTCCATGGTTACAGTTGACATTGTATCAAGTATCAACCTATGAATTTCCCAAGAGCAGAGGCTATCTTGGAGCCGATGATTTTCTATATTTTTAGTTGACATTGTATCATCTATATGTGTTTACAGGAGGATTTTCTATGTGTTTAGAGGAGGATCCGCTTCTTAAAGGCAAGTGAAAGGGTACATATCATTGTTGAATTGATGGCGATAATAGTTGGTATTTGGTTTAAGATATTAAATTTGTGGAACCTTTGTATAATTAGTAATTGATTTAAGATGTTTAATGTGGAGAACCCTTGTGTTTATCACTCCAACACATGCGTTGATGCTAAAAATCTTTACACTTCATTTTAACTTGCAAAATGGCCCTCTTAACCAAAGAGCCTCTTAGAAATCACTACTTATTTCAGATGACACAATTGCTACAACATCCGCCGAGCGCAGCCCCCTCTCCCTCTCTTGCTCGGTTTTGCATCTCCGGGTTGGGTAAGCTTCCTTTTCCTTCTTCACTTCAAAACCGAGCCAATGATCCTCTTTTATGACCGAATCTGTCCATCCTAGGCCCTCAATCGAACCCCTCTCGAACTCTCGCAGACGGACGTCTGCCATTGCAGTCGGAGAACCTCGAAGTCTCGGTAATCTCTCGTTCCTCTTCCTCTCTTTACTCGCGCTTGCTCTCTTCAGGTTGGGTGTGGTCGGAATTCCAAGTCGGTCGGGAGTGGGTTGGGTCGGAGATTGAGAGCCGCCGGCAAGCTACTCCTCCTCTTCTCTTCCCCGTCGTTTTTCGATGCCAGTGTTCTGTTTCATTGAGTGGGGAAGAAGGGTTCAGGTAACCCGGTTTCCTCTTTCTTTCTTTATTTTCTTGGGTCCGGTTTAGGGTATTTTCCCGGTTCACTTAAAACTGAGATGGGGTGAGGTGGGGATCCAGATAGGCTTGCGGGTCTGGGCTTGGGTTTTGGGCCGGGGATCCGGGTCATCGGTTGGGCTGGGTTTAATTTCGGCTGGGCTGGGTTAAAAGTTGTTTGGGTATTTATTTTGTTATGTTGTGTTTTATTTTATGGTTATTATAATTGTTAAATTATTATTAGTTATTATTATTATTATTATTATTATTATTATTATTATTATTATTATTATTATTATTATTATTATTATATGGGATTTTGTGAGATAAATGTATATTCTGAAAATATTAATATATTATTTTATATGGTTTAATGGTAATATTATTTGAGATGGATTATTATATGATGTGTTATAAGTTGATTATCTATTGACTTAAATTTGGGTTGTTAAAATTGATTGATTTTGGTAAATTTTATTAGCATGATATTATGTATATTTTATAAATTGTTCAAAAAATGATTTATTGGTTTTGATAAGGTTTTGGATTAAAAAGCCGGAATTATTTTAAGTGGCATACTTTTGCAAGTCGATTGAAGAGTGTTCGCGGGTGGGGTGGAGTGTAGGAGATTCAAATATTCAAATATAACAATGCACAACTAGGCTAACTCCCTATCCCAAACAAATAATACAAGAATCCTCTCCCTTGTAGTAGTAGGGTAATTCAGGATCGAATCCACGAGGAGGTATGTCAGCGCCTCCGTTGTTGTACTCACGATCAAAGCTTTCGACCTCAGCAGACACTCGATATCGAGTATACTGGTCGATATCGACCTCAGTTCTGGTCGATTTCCTAGCGTAGTTCCTGCAGAAGACAAAGCAACAAGTCGACGTCGAGACAGACCTCGATATCGATATTAGACCTCGATATCGACCCTTACAGTCGATTTCGATGCTTGTCACAGAAACTGTTTTCGTAACCAATTTGTCGAAAAAGAGTCCAAAGAAAATAGAATGGAGAAGGAAGATGAACAGAAACAAAACTTAAACTTTAATGTTGATTTCAATTAATTAAAAATCTTCCAAAGTCGGGGTTTCATGCCACAATGATAACAATGCAAGTTTTATGCCAAAGTTATGAAATTTAATGCCTTTCCGTCAAATAACTTTCGTTATCAACACTTAGGTGATTAGAGGCTCTCGCATAATTCCTAAGAGTTACTATCCAATTCATGAGCAATTCAAGTTCACAATATGAGTGGCTTTCGCTTCAATAATGCAAATAATGAATCTCCCTAACTTTCGCAAAGGATCATGCATGGGGTAGAAGACGGAGTCGTATAAAAGTCATACCTTTGATGCACTTACCTCACATTGCTATCGTCGGGCTCACCCCGACCCTAGAAGTGGGTTGACTACTCGCTCCTCATCATGCACATCATCATCATTATTGTTGAAAGAAAGCTACTTTGAATTAAAACTTCGAAAGAAAGTACAACCGAACAAGCCACTCCGCTCTCGCTTTACAACTTTCACTCGACCTCCTCTCTCTCTCTACTCGTTACTACTCTCTATTGAAACTGAATTGTCTTGTAAATTCGATTCCTAAACTCAGCCCTATTGGCCTCTATTTATAGATGTCGACAGGGACTCGAAACCTTATCTTTATTCTCTAAGATAAAACTAAATAAAAGTAAAAACTAAAACTTCATGGTAAATCAGCCTCCTCATGATAGATCTGGTGTGGAAGATAAGAAATCTCGACTTTTGGATAGACGTGCAAGCTTTGGATAGATTTCTATCAAAATCTGAGTCGGATTCTTCTGCTGGTATGGTTGATATCGACCCCTTCAAAACCTTATCTCGAGCTCTCCTTCTCCTACTCGAACTGGCACTCGACTTCTATCTTTTAGCTCGATATGGCAACCTCGATATCGACCTCCAGACGTCGATATCGACCTCTTTGTGTCGACGTGCTCTGTTTCATTTCCTGCTCGATTCCTATGTCTTTGATGCACTCGATGTCGAGGTCCCCAGTCGATTTCGACCTCTTCAGAAGACTTCGAGTTCTTTTTCCGCTCTTCCGAATCCGTCCATTTTTATCCTGTTTTCTGCGAAATCACATAGGAACTCGTGCAAACCCATATATTTGACATTTAAGCGTAAACTACACTATTCCCATGTTTTCCCATTAATATGCATGGAAAAGACAATAAAATGGATTCATATGTGCATAGAAAATATGGCAATTTGCGCGCACATCAAACACCCCATACTTAAGCTTGCTTGTCCCCAAGCAATACCTTTCATATGTCCCTACAATCAATTGCCATCCTCGATAAGGTACTTATGTCAACCAAGTCCATGCCTGTGCATAAAAGCAATTTCATAATCATAAAAGGAGGTAATATACAAAAGCAATTTTAGCGACATAGCATTAAAAATCAAGAGGACTTTTGCAAGCTTGTGAGAAGTAGATTGGAAAAAGGCTAAAGGTGGGCTAATATTTGGCCATATGGTGTTAAATCCGGGGAAACATACTTTCTTTCCAAAACATTCCACATTCCTTCTTCATAATGTCTCACCTTTCACTCATCGCTCAATGCTTTTATTCAATATATGCTTTTACCTCTCTAACCTTAGCACTGCCTTCTCGCGAGTCGCAAACATGGGTGTCATGAATGGCCCTGGATACTTAGTAATTCGGACTCCTCACCTTGTGTCCCATCTCGCTGAACTAACATCTCAACGAGCAGGGTCGACCTACCTTTATCTCCTGAGGTGATCGGATTTTTTTCTCGCTCATTAAATTTTCCATAATTCATAATTCTTTTATTCCTGCCAACAACTTCATAATAATGCACAACTCCATATAACTCCAAAGACGACATCCATTCTCAACATTGTCCCCGGATAGGGTATAAGGTATAAAATGGGCAATATGTATATATGTGGAGCAATAATGATCATGATAAGGCTCATATATGGCTTTGTAACTTTTGCAAATATGCATAGGTAAGGCTAGGATATGAACTTGTATATGTAAGCACTTGTATGGAATTTTCATAAAAAGTCCTCCATCATCTTATCATGCACATGTCAAAAGCAACTTCAAATTTTCATCTCCTTTATTTTTTTCTTCTTTTTGCACTTCATTGGGACTTCCCTTAACTAGGCAATCTCATGTTATATCTCTAATGAATCTAATTTTGCATCGTAGAGCTCTTTTTTATACTTCCATGACTCTTTCTTCTTTCAAAATTTTTTTTGATGGGGGTCATTTTTTTTTCCTTTTTTTTTTCGAAATAAAAACTAAATATGCATTAAAATAAATATGCAAATCTAAACTAAGTATGAATATGCAAGCAAGCCTTTCCCCCACCCCATACTTAAAATTTACAGTGTCCTCACTGTATTAGAACTAGGGTTAAGAAGAAAACTTACTAAACCGTCACAAATTTCAGGACTTTAAGAAGACAGCAGGCAGGGTCGATATCTATGTTTCTTATCGATTTCAGCCCAGGTTTCAGGGTGATCCAGCCTCGACCACAAACCCTATCTATGTCGACCTTGAGGTCGATGTTGACCTTGGACATCGATTTCGACGTCTTCTCAGTGTGCTTTTCTCTTTCCTGCAACTTGTTAATAAACCTAAAACCAAAACAAAATATGCAAAACAATAAAGTGTCTAAAACCAAAACAAAAGTGTCTAAAACCAAAACTAAGTCTTTGTTACAAGCTCTAGACTTTTAAGTCGCTAGGCCAACTTCTCCTTTGCGCTTCTCAAGGCGGCATCTGCAGAGCCCATGTGGCTTGGGCCTCAAATATCACTCCTTTCTTGTCCCACAGCTGCATTCCGCCGGGATTTATTTGATTCACCGTGAATGGTCCTAAATTCTTATCCTTGAATCTTGTAGGGAACCAATGGTCCTTGGACTTGGCAACATAGACCTTGTCTCCTATCTCATATTGGCTCGAATCATCATCGGATACCCTACACAAGCGCACATACCAAGGCACACCTCTTCCAAATAATGATAAGTCCTTAATCGTAATTGAACAAGAGGAATCCATACCTCGACTTACCTTCTTCTCAATCTGTGGCTCAGGTCGATGTTTAGAGGTCGATATCGACCCCTGTTGTACTCCTGGAGGATCAGTCGATTTGGAGAGTTTTGACTCGATATGATCAGGTCGATTTCGACCCTCGGAGGTCGGTATCGAGGTCTCTGTTCCTCCCTTCTCAGCGCTGATGGTGGTCGATTTCGATAGGGCATGGTCGATATCGACCCTTGACCCCGATTTCGATGTTTCCTCTTCTCCTCCGTCGACCCCATACTTAAGACCTGGCACATAATCTTGAACATTAGTGGTCGATATCAACTTACCTGGGTCGATTTCGATGTTCTGTTGGGCTCCTTCATTCAAGATTGCCACAACTTCCTCCACTTGGGCTTCTATGGCCCTCTTCTCTAGCTCTTCCGGTGTCATACTTCTTACCTTTGACTCTCCACATTCTATGTAGACACCATTGATGACTTTTATCTCCATTGGCCCTTGATTTTTCACCGTCTTGTTGAAGGCATACTCTATCACTTTGTCACTAATTGTGATTGAGAGCAATCCTTTCTTCACGCTAATGTTGGCATCGACGGTTGCTAAGAATGGCCTACCTAAAATAATTGGACAAGCAGGGTCCTCCGCTATATCAACAAATAGGAAATCAGCAGGGACAAAGAATTTACCTACTTGTACTGGCACATCCGTCACTATTCCAGTTGGAATTACTACCGTATTGTTAGCCATGTACAATCTTGCATCCACGGGCTCCAGAGGACCTATCTTTACCTTGTGCCATATGGTTAGTGGCATCATGCTAACACTAGCGCCCAAGTCAACTAAAGCATTGAATTTGAATTGACCTAGACCTATAGCGATAGAAAACTTACCTGGGTCCGCCCGCTTTTGTGGTAGTTCCAACCTGTTGCACTCCTCAGCGATCTCAGAGAGCGATCGCTTCTTACCCAAGATGTCTTTAAGGAACCTTACATAAGATGGCATCTCGTGAAGTGCCTCTGTGAATGGTATAGAGACATTAAGTCCTTGGAGCATCTTCACGAACCGCTGAAACTTCTTTTCCGCTGGGTCCTTAATCACCTTTCTAGTTGGGAATGGCAACACCTTCTTCCTTCACGCGGCTGCAGTGAGGTCGACATCGACATCAGTAGGGTCGATATCAACTGGAGGAGTCGATTTCTGTGGTGACGCAGTATCAGGGTTGACATCGACAGGAAGGTCGATTTCGATGTCACCTTGGTCGATATCGACAGGGGGGTCGATATCGACATCTGTTCCGGCTCTTTCTCCTCCGCTTTTTACTCGGGCATTTGTAATTGACGCCCACTCCTTAGGTTTACTGCCGCAATATGACCAGTGGTTTTGCCCTTTTGGTTGGGCACAGTGGATCCAGGGAATGATCCTGACGCTTTGGGTATTGCTTCCGCCAATTGACTCATTTGAGTCTCCATGTTGCGCTTCCAAACGTCGATCTCCCCAAGTCTAGAATTGACGCCCTGCAGCTGAGTATGGACGGAGTTGTTGGCCTGTTTGAACTCAGCGTGATTTCTTCGCATCTCATCAAGAATGATTTGCAGGTCATCCTTCCTTGTCTCCCGCTCAAGGTGCCCTGGTGCTCTATATGGTGGGGGATCCCTTTGTTGATAAAATCTTTGATCACTCCAATATTGTTGATTGCCCCCTCCATAGGAGCCTCTTGTCCACTTAACCTCCTCATGTTTTTCCGCCATGGATACTTGTTCAGTATGTGGACATGCATTAGTGTTATGCCTTGTTGAGCCACACTCCTGACAAGTTTGACTGTTACTCAGGAACCTGACTTGTTTTGAAGGTGGCATGTTTGATCATTATGGAATTGTTGCCGCACATCAGGATCTATCTCCCTTGGAGGCTCATATAGTGGCATTGATGGGGCAGGCCTTGCATCATAGGCCGCAGCAGCCCCATAGGTGTTGTCAAAGTTCACGAGCCTCTCAATGGTCTCCCATGCCTCCGTTGGTGTAAGCTCAATGTACCGATATGAGGTATATGAATTGATCCTCTCCTTATTCGGCGCATCAAGGGCGTTGTAGAAGATTTCCTGGATGACATATGGAAGTTGCCCATGCGTTGGGCATGATCTCAGCAAGTCCTTAAAGTGCTCCCACGCATGTGCTAGGGTTTCACCTGGCTTTTGTTTGAAAGCCGTGATCCTTTGTCGAAGCATCGCCGTTTTAGAAGGTGGGAAGAATTTGTTGAAGAATGCATCTTTCACCTCCGCCCATGTCCTCAGCGAGCGTGGAGCCAAACTTTCAAGCCATTGTAATGCCTTCCCTGCCAAAGACCATCGAAAAGATTTTAATCGCACATACTCTAAATTCACTCCATCAGCAACTGTTTCACATAGGTCCATAAAAGTAGAGATGTGTTGCAGGGGGCATTATTGGGTCTTCCTTCAAAAGTATTTCTTTTTATCTCAGATAGGAAGTTAATTTTTATTTCATAGTGGGAGTGAGGAATTAAAATAGCGGATTCAGGAACATGAAGCGGCGGATGCATGTATTGCATTGCCGTCTATGGATACTGATTTAGCCGCTCTTGGGCTTGTCTGCGCGCATCCTCCTCCCTATCAGCACGGGCTCGCTCAGCAGCAGCGGCGGCCCTTTCAGCAGTGATTGTAGCATTGTGGTCCTCGATTTCCTTCCTCAATCGCTCTATGGTTTTGGCCTGTGTTTCGTTGTCAGCCATGATGCGAATTGCTTTGTTGTGAAGATGGTAGAAACGTTCAGGCTCGTTAATTGGTTCCAAGATAGGTCCGCGATCAGAACGTCGCATAAACCTGCAAAATAAGCTCAGAAAAGATCGTGATTAAACATAGGTGGCGATTGATTGCCTCCCCGGCAACGGCGCCAATTTGTTCGCGGGCGGGGTGGAGTGTAGGAGATTCAAATATTCAAATATAACAATGCACAACTAGGCTAACTCCCTGTCCTAAACAAATAATACAAGAATCCCCTCCCTTGTAGTAGTAGGGTAATTCAGGATCGAATCCACGAGGAGGTATGTCAGCGCTTCCCTTGTTGTACTCACGATCAAAGTTTTCGACCTCAGCAGACACTCGATATCGAGTATACTGGTCGATATCGACCTCAGTTCTGGTCGATTTCCTAGCACAGTTCCTGCAGAAGACAAAACAGCAAGTCGACGTCGAGACAGACCTCGATATCGATATTAGACCTCGATATCGACCCTTACAGTCGACTTCGATGCTTGGCACAGAAACTGTTTTCGTAACCAATTTTTCGGAAAAGAGTCCAAAGAAAATAGAATGGAGAAGGAAGATGAACAGAAACTAAACTTAAACTTTAATGTTGATTTCAATTAATTAAAAATCTTCCAAATTCGGGGTTTCATGCCACAACGATAACAATGCAAGTTTTATGCCAAAGTTATGAAATTTAATGCCTTTCCGTCAAATAACTTTCTTTATCAACACTTAGGTGATTAGAGGCTCTCGCATAATTCCTAAGAGTTACTATCCAATTCATGAGCAATTCAAGTTCACAATATGAGTGGCTTTCGCTTCAAAAATGCAAATAATGAATCTCCATAACTTTCGCAAAGGATCATGCATGGGGTAGAAGACGGAATCGCATAAAAGCCATACCTTTCATGCACTTACCTCACATTGCTATCGTCGGGCTCACCCCGACCCTAGAAGTGGGTTGACTACTCGCTCCTCATCATGCACATCATCATCATTATTGTTGAAAGAAAGCTACTTTGAATTAAAACTTTGAAAGAAAGTACAACCGAACAAGCCACTCCGCTCTCGCTTTACAACTTTCACTCGACCTCCTCTCTCTCTCTACTCGTTACTACTCTCTATTGAAACTGAATTGTCTTGTAAATTCGATTCCTAAACTCAGCCCTATTGGCCTCTATTTATAGATGTCGACAGGGACTCGAAACCTTATCTTTATTCTCTAAGATAAAACTAAATAAAAGTAAACACTAAAACTTCATGGTAAATCAGCCTCCTTATGATAGATCTGGTGTGGAAGATAAGAAATCTCGACTTTTGGATAGACATGCAAGCTTTGGATAGATTTCTATCAAAATCTGAGTCGGATTCTTCTGCTGGTATGGTCGATATCGACCCTAAGACATCGATATCGACCCCTTCAAAACCTTATCTCGAGCTCTCCTTCTCCTACTCGAACTGGCACTCGACTTCTATCTTTTAGCTCGATATGGCAACCTCGATATCGACCTCCAGACGTCGATATCGACCTCTCTATGTCGACGTGCTCTGTTCCATTTCCTGCTCGATTCCTATATCTCTGATGCACTCGATGTCGAGGTCCCCAGTCGATTTCGACCTCTTCAGAAGACTTCGAGTTCTTTTTCCGCTCTTCCGAATCCGTCCATTTTTATCCTGTTTTCTGCGAAATCACATAGGAACTCGTGCAAACCCATATATTTGACATTTAAGCATAAACTACACTATTCCCATGTTTTCCCATTAATATGCATGCAAAAGACAATAAAATGGATTCATATGTGCATAGAAAATATGGCAATTTGCGCGCACATCAAAGAGCTAATGTTTTGGTTGAGAAGATGGATAATTGAAATTAAATGCCGGAATGATTTCTATATTATGATTTTGGGAAATTGGTTTTAAGGCCTAAATGTTTAATGTCGGGATTTGGATAAGCGATTTTAAAAGAGTTGTTTGATTTTCTAAGTTGAGTTCTTTGAGAGATTGTTTTGAAAATGAGATGATGAGATGAAATGAACATGAAATGATATATGAATTGTGATGAGATAAGATGGAATAATCTGAAATGAGATATGTGAAGATATGTATGATAGTTAGGGGCGCCTTGTGTGAAATAGATAGACTTATGCATTTGTATGTTATTAGGTGATTGTGATATGTTGGACATTATTTGGATTCTGCTTCTGCCTTGTTTCTCTGCTGTTCGGCTTATTCAGGTAAGTTCCTTTATGGGCTTACTCAGATTTGAAAGAGATTACCTGCTTGTGAATATATGACATACTAGGTGTTGCATAAGCATTAAAGCATGCCATGTAGTATCATGCTAGGATTGCACTTGTGATTGAGCATTCTATTTCTTTATGCGTATGTAACAGAACGGTCGTTATCTGTGATAGTCCTAGAGTCTCTGTTAGGGTCATAGGGTAGCCCAGCCCCATCGGGTGCCCTGAGTCTATCGAGTCGATATGAGCATGATATGATAGCCCAGCACTATCGGGCAAGAGATGAGATTATATGATATGATATGATATGATATGATGATGTCGTGGTGAGTGCACCACCACGAGGATATTGCTATACTATAGCACCGAACTGGCCAGTCTCTGCACTAACGGGAAGGGGTGCAGAGGTAGGAGAGGGATATGCCACTTGGCATTCTTTGGGCGCCTTTTACAGTTCTTGTTTCGCATATTGCAAATTAGGATCATGTTAGTGTGATTTAATTTTTCGCATCTACATCATCTTTATATTAGCGTATGTGTATATTTGCTTGCGGGACAGGGTGTGTTGGGGCCTCGGTCTGATCCCGCTCGCACCAATTATTTTTAGGTATGATTGCTCCCTGTCTCTATGGCGTGGGAAAGTCCCTCGGGCGATTGCAAAGAAATCTGTCTAACCCCGCTAATTTGGCTATATGACTTTAGAATTTATGTTTTGGTTTTGACCCGGCTCTGCCGTGGCTTTTGTATCTAAAACCGTACTTCCGCTTTACTTTTGTTCAAATTGAATTTCTAAGACTTCGACTGATTAGAGGTTTGAAACCTCGACCCGTACCTAAATTGAAACATCCAAACAAAGGTATCCGACCTTCGAAACGTATCTCGGATATTTGTATCCGGGCCGTTACAAAGTTGGTATCAGAGCCAGATTGTGCAATTCGGGTACGCAAGGGTCGAGTGTATGTTTTGGAAAACCGCCCACGAATTTCAAAAGATTTGAAAGCGTTTTAAAGGAGCAAAATGAACTTAATATGTCTAACCCAAATGGACTAAATATGAACTTGGCTTATGATAAAAGAGGAGGACCAACTAAAAAGGGATCGAGAGGTTAGAAAAGGCGCTAGACCATCCCTGTTGGATGTAGTCGGGAATGGGTAGGCGAAATACTAGCTTTTCTTTACAGATGGGTCGGGAACTCCAAGAAGAGCATTATGAGTGTCATTAACTGATTCTGTGTTGAGTGCTTGATATGCTAAAGATTTGATTGGTATGACCTACTTATTGAATGAGTATTGAACGATCTGTGCGAACGGGATAGCGGGAGTACCCTTTATATGGTTAAGCTCAGCTTTTGTGGAACCGCCCCTTTCCTTATGAACCCTTTGATAGTTCAATCGAATCCTCCCTTCGAATATCG
Organism: Persicaria maculosa; assembly: GCA_963922045.1. Classification (NCBI taxonomy): domain Eukaryota; kingdom Viridiplantae; phylum Streptophyta; class Magnoliopsida; order Caryophyllales; family Polygonaceae; genus Persicaria; species Persicaria maculosa. The sequence goes on along the minus strand of OY998264.1, from coordinate 21,905,412 downwards.
GTCTCCTCCATGGGAAATCGGGTTGGTAAACATATTTTTTCAGGAATCATGGTTGGATATGAGGGTTGCTTGGGAGAGTATTGAAAGTTGGCTTTTAATGTAATTCCAAGTTAGAAAGTAAGTGTTTCTGAGGCTGTCCTTCTCAATCCTTATGATGATCAACCAGTGTCTCCTTGCTATAAAGAGTCGTACCGGAGTTCCACTGGAAAGAGGGGTGATGAGTTGGTTGGGAAAAGTCAATGGTTGCCCTTAGGGATCTCTGTCTGGTTGTAATGGTGACTCTCTCTGAATTGCATGACATGATTTTGTAACATCCTGCATGTACCTTGCGAATGCTTCTTAGTAAAATGTTGCTCATGTTATTACACCTGTGGGTGGTTGCATTCCTTACCCTCATGTTATGCCTTGCCTACATTATTGTTGATTCTCTCTTGAGCTAGGCCCCTGGTAGTGTGGCTCTTTCCTCTTTCCATTCTCTTAACATGTTTCACTCGTCCTGATTAACTTAATGTTGAATTCGATGATTGACTAGCTTTCCGTGATGGTTAAACCTAGCATGCTTACGTGGTTAAAATGTCTATTACTCTATGATATTCTCTTGTGCTTGCATGAATGTATGACTTGACACCTCGCATGATCACGCACCACCCTATATCATGATTTTGCATCTGCATGACGCATGAATATCGGAATGAATCTAGTTGAATTACTTTAATTGTACTCATGTTCGATGTGTGCTATTAGTATCATGTAGGGCTTATGATTTCCAATATGACCCGCTAAATGATCACGTGTTGTACTTGTTCTATGATGCGATAACTATTGTACCATATATGTACTCTATGATGGTTCGTTCTTAGCATTATTATAATCTAGCACCCATGGTGTTTTTCTTATTACTTTTGGTGATGCCTCATATTTCGTGCATATTATGTTGAACTCCTCTTAATGACTCTTGACTATGCTTGTATCACCTCATGTATCGCTAGTATCATGTGGGACCCATGCTCTCTAAATGTATCTCGTCATATGACTACGTGCCATGCTTGACCTAATATATGATCATTGTGTCAGATGAGATAGTTACTATGTTGCCCTTATATGATCTCGTGTGATGCTCGTTATCTTCACTAAATTCCGCATGACTTCGAATCATATATGATCATTGCTGGTTCTGTCTATCTTGCTTGAAGTTGCTAGGCATATCTGTTTCCATGGAATACTAGAATGTTAGCTTGTTTCACAAACATCAGCGTAGGACTTGATTGTGTCTTTGATATGAATATGAATGTTGCCCCGAGATAGGTACATGTTAGTATGGATTGATGTGATTGATATGCTCCATAATGAATTCGTGCGTGTTTGTCAAAATTGTAACCTAATAGACTTTCTTAAGGGCATCGTTACTATTCCCGGGTCAGAGTCTTGTCTCTAGTCGCGTCATCTTTATCCTTGGTCCATTTTATCTCCGAGAGAAACGTCGGGTTGTCCGCTCTTGTTACTCCCCTATCTCCGCTAACTTATACTCCTACGCGACCGCAAGGAAGAAGGGAACGGGATGTCGGATGGCGATAGAGCAGCGCAGCGGAAGCATGGGCCGATAACCCACGGGCCTCAGGATCGACAAGGTCGACGGAACAAGCTTGCTTCGAGGGTTGCGATTATTGAGTACAATATGACTTGCAGGTGGGAGCGTCCTCTATTCGAATTGCTAACCCTTTCTGAGCTTGTTGATGGTGTACTGCACTGACTTGATGTGATGACTTGGTAATGATTATTGCCTGATTATCCGTTGTCTATGATGATATATATGATTCGGTGCCTTATTGTCCTAATGTGCCATGATGACTTGATGTGATGCTATTCTGAGTTACTAAGCATGATCTAAATTCCTCGCCTGTAAATATGAACTGCAAATGTTGTGAAACCTGAATTGTTCATCTGATAAGGTTATGATGAAACTTGCTAGTTTGATTCGATTAGGTTCATATATGATGTTTTACAATACTTGTTGAGCATGACGGTAATTTAAGACTTTTGATACATGTTGCAATTTTTAATGATGAAATAATGATGTTGTTGTTATAAATGCTAGTTGATGTGATGTGATCATTATGTGTGATAATGTCCATGATTGCTTCTTCTTTGAACATGTGAGTAAGGTCCTTTTGGTAGAGTGGTCAGAGAGTGGAGAAAGGTTTTGAGTGATTAGAATGATCGACGGTGGTAAGGGAGAGTTGCAGAAGAGGGGTGTTGACTTAGGTTGGACCGAGTGAGTTCGGAAATTATAAGAGGCAATGCTTGGTGGTTTCGATGAGCTCTTAGGCGAATCTTGGATAAGGGGTACGGTTAGGATAGGTTGGTAAGGTAGTGATCGAGAAGATTTTATTTAAGATGCATGGTTGGAAGGGTTCTACGTTGTGATATCTTGGGAAGAGTGAGAAATGTAAGAAATGACCTTGTGGATAGCGGGAACGTAGTATACAGGGATGCTCGGGTGTGAAAACAAAGTTAGGGGTTGGACTCTTAGAGGTGGATTGCTAGTGAGAGTGCTTGGTGAAATGAGGGGTGAGACTGGAGTGTCAGAATGAGTTGGGGTTTCTTTGGGGATTTTATCCGAGTTGGTGAGTCTAGATGAAGATTGGTCTTGGCTTGAGAGTGAAGACGAGCGAGCGGGGTTTGCGTTTTATTTTGATTGGTATGATGTGAGGGTCTTCTTGATTATGTGATTTATTAGTATGTACTAGCATGATGTTAGATAGCAACCGTGATGAACCTGATATGGCATGATATTGTGTGTTGATATGCAATACTTGAAATCTAGTTGGCAGTGACAAGTGTCATCATGATATAATTGCTATTCTACTATGTTGTTCCAGAAGCATGTTGAGATGTGTTGTATGAATCATGAAATAATGATATGTTGCTATGTGAGAGCATGATGTTATATTATGATCAGGAGATGTTAAATGATGAATATTGACTTGGAGCATGAATATGGCTTGTATATATATATATATATGAGATAATGGTGCGTGATTGATTGCTAAGTGATCGTTATATGGCATTGTATAAGTTGAGATGATGTTTTGTGAGTATGCGGATATTTTGGTGATTGATATATTGATTGACCTTCCCCTCTGCTGAATCTTAATAGCTTGACCTTGTTGTGTTGATGTGTTGACAATGGGTGTTGGTTTGTTGATTCTATGATGAGAGACACTTTTATGACTTCTGGTGTGATGTTGATGCGTTGTTATGATTTTGTTATGTCGTTGAGATGCATATTACCACCTTTAGTATGATATGGAGATGTTGATGTGACCTTGTGGCACTACGATTGGTATGCGTTGAGACTTATCGTGTGATGTGTTGATTGGAGGTTGGATGGTTATATAGTTATGCATTTCTTATGGCTTATGCATCTTGCCTGAATTGAGACTGATAGATTGATTCGATTTTGGAACCTAGGAAGAGAATATGGGATTAGCCCTTAGAGGTGGATGATTCCACCTACTACCTTCTGAATTTGATTGATTGGTTGCGAGGAGCTGATTTGGTTTTGGGGAGATTTTGACGAAATCTTGATTTGAAAGGATTTGACTTGTTTTGGTGTAAAGTTTCTTGATTAAACATCGGATTTGAAGATTTTGAGCGGTTTTAAAAAAAATGGCCAACTTGGGGTTTTTAAGAAGTCGCGAGTTTCGATGATTTAGATGACAATCTTTCCATTTACAAAACGCTTTGATGATTTACGAACGGGATTTACATTATGATGTCTCACGAAGTGGATACAAGCATTGTATAGGGGCGCTTATAGATTTCTTGCTAAGACCTAGTCGGACGCTATAATGCTTTTAGAGTTGTGATACTTCCGAAAGGTCGAAGCGAGGATGTGATAGGGGCGCTTATTACACACTCGACAAGACCCATTTGGAGATGTCACGGCCGTGACTAGGATGTTGTGAGAATCCCGGAAGACGCAACCGAGATGATTACAAGATCCTTGGACATGGTCCTCGGACTCACCGATTTCAAACTTCCTCCCATTGCTTAAAAATGATTTAGTCTCGGGGACGAGACTTGTTTTTAGAGGTGGATAAATGTAAAGACTGAATATATATTATATATATATATATTATATTATTATTTTAATTAAAAATGTTAGTATTTATTTTAATTTGTAAAAGCGGAGAAAAATCGTCCTCGAGCACGAGTTCAAAATTTAAAATCCTTCCGGCATCATTTTAAATTAGGATTTTGACGGGATTTGATTTTTTGCCTTCGAGTTCGGGTATTAATAAAAATTTATTTAAGCTCCGAGTTTTGATTGAAATTTATTTAATTCCGTTATCATGAGTTTGAATTGAATTTGATTTAAATTCGATTTAGTCGGGATTCGATCGGGCGAGCGGGTTTTGAGTCTAATTCCGCTATTTTGAATTCTTTCGTTGGGGACCAAATCAATTTTATTCTTTTCCTTTTTTTTTCCTCTCTCTCTCGCTCTCTCTCTCTCCCCCTCTCGGCTCTCTGTTAATTGGAGCTGGACCAGCTGGTCCCCTCCTTGTCCTCTTCTTCATGTGTGTAGGAGAGCAGCAATCCATACCCCAATCTCCTTCATTCTTCACCAGACCCACTGCCTTATCCTCATTCTGCTTCTAGGAAACCCACACCCTCCTCCCTCTCTCTTCCATCTCACCCTCCATTCTCTTCTTGTCCACCTCTGTTCACCATCATCGAGCCCACCAAACCACCTCACCTCCTCTGTTCTGCCGAAGCAAACACAGCAGCTCCACCCACCTTCTCCTCCTTCTTTCTCCGTGTTCAAGCAGCAGCAGCAGGCCTCTGACGAACTGAGCTCAGCCACCGACGCCGAGCGCAGCCCCCTCTCCCTCTCTTGCTCGGTTTTGCATCTCCGGGTTGGGTAAGCTTCCTTTTCCTTCTTCACTTCAAAACCGAGCCAAAGATCCTCTTTTATGACCGAATATGTCCATCCTAGGACCTCAATCGAACCCCTCTCGAACTCTCGCAGACGGACGTCCGCCATTGCAGCCGGAGCACCTCGGAGTCTCGGTAATCTCTCGTTCCTCTTCCTCTCTTTACTCGCGCTTGCTCTCTTCGGGTTGGGTTTGGTCGGAATTCCAAGTCGGTCGGGAATGGGTTGGGTCGGAGAGTGAGAGCTGCCGGCGAGCTGCTCCTCCTCTTCTCTTCCCCGTCGTTTTTCGATGCCAGTGTTCTGTTTCATTGAGTGGGGAAGAAGGGTTCAGGTAACCCGGTTTCCTCTTTCTTTCTTTATTTTCTTGGGTCCGGTTCAGGGTATTTTCCCGATTCACTTAAAACTGAGATGGGGTGAGGTGGGGATCCGGATAGGCTTGCGGGTCTGGGCTTGGGTTTTAGGCCGGGGATCCGGGTCGTCGGTTGGGCTGGGTTTAATTTCGGCTGGGCTGGGTTAAAATTTGTTTGGGTATTTATTTTGCTATGTTGTGTTTTATTTTATGGTTATTATAATTGTTAAATTATTATTAGTTATTATTATTATTATTATTATTATTATTATTATTATTATTATTATTATTATTATTATTATTATTATTATTATAGTTATGGGATTTTGTGAGATAAATATATATTCTGAAAATATTAATATATTATTTTATATGGTTTAAAGGTAATATTATTTGAGATGGATTAATATATGATGTGTTATAAGGTGATTATTTATTGACTTAAATTTGGGTTGTTAAAATTGATTGATTTTGGTAAATTTTATTAGCATGATATTATGTATATTTTATAAATTGTTCAAAAAATGATTTATTGGTTTTGATAAGGTTTTGGATTAAAAAGCCGGAATTATTTTAAGTGGCATACTTTTGCAAGTCGACTGAAGAGCTAATGTTTTGGTTGAGAAGATGGATAATTGAAATTAAATGCCGGAATGATTTATATATTATGATTTTGGGAAATTGGTTTTAAGGCCTAAATGTTTAATGTCGGGATTTGGATAAGCGATTTTAAAAGAGTTGTTTGATTTTCTAAGTTGAGTTCTTTGAGAGATTGTTTTGAAAATGAGATGATGAGATGAGATGAACATGAAATGATATATGAATTGTGATGAGATAAGATGGAATAATCTGAAATGAGATATGTGAAGATATGTATGATAGTTAGGGGCACCTTGTGTGAAATAGATAGACTTGTGCATTTGTATGTTATTAGGTGATTGTGATATGTTGGACATTGCTTACTATTGGTGACTCATTACTTGGATTCTGCTTCTGCCTTGTTTCTCTACTGTTCGGCTTATTCAGGTAAGTTCCTTTATGGGCTTACTCAGATTCGAAAGAGATTACCTGCTTGTGAATATATGACATACTAGGTGTTGCATAAGCATTAAAGCATGCCATGTAGTATCATGCTAGGATTGCACTTGTGATTGAGCATTCTATTTCTTTATGCGTATGTAACAGAACGGTCGTTATCTGTGATAGCCCTAGAGTCTCTGTTAGGGTCATAGGGTAGCCCAGCCCCATCGGGTGCCCTGAGTCTATCGAGTCGATATGAGCATGATATGATAGCCCAACACCATCGGGCAAGAGATGAGATTATATGATATGATATGATATGATATGATATGATATGATATGATATGATATGATATGATGATGCCGTGGTGAGTGCACCACCACGAGGATATTGCTATGCTATAGCACCGAACTGGCCATTCTCTGCACTAACGGGAAGGGGTGCAGAGGTAGGAGAGTGATATGCCACTTGGCATTCTTTGGGTGCCTTTTACAGTTCTTTTTTCGCATATTGCAAATTAGGATCATGTTAGTGTGATTTAATTTTCCGCATCTGCATCATCTTTATATTAGCGTATGTGTATATTTGCTTGCGGGACAGGGTGTGTTGGGGCCTCGGTCTGATCCCGCTCGCACCAATTGTTTTTAGGTATGATTGCTCCCTGTCTCTATGGCCTGGGAAAGTCCCCCGGGCGATTGCAAAGAAATCTGTCTAATCCCGCTAATTTGGCTATATGACTTTAGAATTTATGTTTTGGTTTTGACCCGGCTCTGCCGTGGCTTTTGTATCTAAAACCGTACTTTCGCTTTACTTTTGTTCAAATTGAATTTCTGAGACTTCGACTGATTAGAGGTTTGAAACCGACCCATACCTGAATTGCAACATCCGAACGAAGGTATCTGACCTTCGAAACGTATCTCGGATATTTATATCCGGGCCGTTACAATATAATAGTTGGTTAAACTTATAGTACTAAGAGAGGTATTCGGATTCTAAATCCCGCCAAGCCAAACGGATGTCAATTAACTATCCTAATATCAATTGGTAATAGAAGGAGTAACCCACCGACTCATATACTAGGGATTGTTATGTTATGTTCAACTTTCGATGTGGGACACTTTTTAGTCTCATTCACATCTCTCAACACCTAAAGACAACAACGTACTTATGTGAGCCATTTACCTGCAGGTAATAGAAGAGAAATTGATCTGTCAGTTAGCTTGTCCTACACCCATTTCTTGATCCATATATGATCACAATACAAAAGTACATGTTTAGTTTGGCTACAGTCTAGATGCATATACATATATAGAGACGGAGACAATAAGGTTTGTTTGGTGCAATGTGTTGATATCGCAAATGTACTAAATTGCGCGTTTGTTTGCTATAATGTGCTGATTCTTGAATGCTGATAAAGAAAGCTTATTGCTGGTAAGTCATTTCACATTTGTGTGAATTAATAGAGCTGGAAGTCTTCCCAGATTATCTGGCCATATTCAAGCAAAGTGGGCATTGTTCGGTTAGCCAATTGAGAACAAAATATTACTCAAAAGCAATGAATGGTCATCTACTTACTTGCATAAATCTCTACTCCTTTAAAAGCATGGGCAGTTGATGTAAGGTTCGATCTCGGTCGTCCATTGTTATAGTTATCTACGGCTATTATAACTTTGGTGCTTTTAAGTTACTGTAGCTCATAGAATGACTTAATCCTGGTCGTTGATCGCTGGTGAATTCATTTATCAATGGCTCAAACTTATTCACTTGTATAATGTCTTCATTACCCCTGAAAGTTTCAATTTAAAAATCTTTATTTTTTTGTTTGAATGCCCCTTTCAGTAGTTTCATCTAATTCCTAAACCCTCTGTCTCTGTAGCCGTCTCTCTCTTGTGTTTTCGTCGTCTTCTTCCCATTTTCCCCGTTCATTACAAATGCTCTCATTGCAGTTGCTCGACCTATCGACTAACAAAGGAGGAAGAAACCTATGTCCATGGATTGGCCGCCTCTTCATCTTCATCGCCTCCCAATTTCCCACTAAATCGATAATAAGGGCGAACACCTCCACTCGCGATGGTTCATACTAAGATCTCACCGTCTCCTCGACTCCTCTTATTCTTCGACGGCTCTGATTAGCAGTGGTGTTATCACCGACTTCTCATAACCAAATCCAAAATTAGGGCACCGAATCTAATCGAAATAAGCAAGAACCGATTTCATATAGAGAAAAGAAATACACCTGCAATTGAAGCCATGGTTGAGGGTATGGGTAGAGCGGATGTTGATTTCTCCCAATTGGTGCTTGAAGTTGGAGAATTTCAGGATGTGAAGGCCCCGAGGTCGGAGAAGAGGATGGATTTCTTGAACCTGGTGCTTCAAGTTGGAGAACTTCAGGAGTTGAAGGCCCCGAGGTCGGAGAAGAGGATGGATTTCTTGAACCTGGTGAGATCGGAGACGATGGTGGTCTGGATCTCACCGGCCGAGTCGAAGTTGGAGAGAGTGGCTTTGACTGATATGCCTTTGTCGATGCCTCGATTCTTCACCTAATTTCAGGTCTTCCTTTCTCTTGTGGGTTGCTTTGGAATTTAAGCTCTCACATATGTTGCCGATAAGTCCTTCTGATAATTAATTTGTTAGTTATCTCAAACCCTAATTTGGGATGGCTTGAGTTGTTCGATTTTTTTCATCTAGGTTTGTTCTTCATCTGATTTTAGGGGTTTCAGTTTCTGCAATGTTGCATTTCTTGTTTGCTTTGTTTGTTTTTCATCCCCCATTTGTCTATTTCAAGCCCTGTTTACACCGCCTTCCCATCATTCTCCTCTTTCTTTATCTCTTTTTGCTTCCGTCCTAGAACAAATAATAGGTAAGTTATTCTGATGCCTTTCCTTTCCGGCTTCCTCTTATCATCTTCTTTGACGGCTACGATCACCTAAAGCCCCAAATTGACCTTGTTCCCTCCTTGAATCTTCCTACTCTTGGTTTTGTTACAGATGAAGATGTTAAAAAAAAAAGAGTCTACTCTGAGAAAGGCACAGAAGAGTGACATAGAGTTCCAAGTTAAAGAAGGAGCTGAAGTGGAAGTTGTGCATGTATATGAGTCTTCTCATTCTTATTCCACCTGCTTGATAAACTGGGAGGTAAATCTTTTAACTTGGTTAAATATGATTATAACTTTCAGTGAATGATTTTGCAGACCATTTCCATCAAACTATACCCTGACATAAAATATAGACTATGCAGTATTATGTATACATCTAAGAATAAGATACCTTTGGTAATACTTTGTGTGTGTATATGATGTGCATGTATAATCGTGACTTATTACGTATGGGTACTTGAAATCAAACCATCCGATCAAATTGGCTATTTTAGATGCATATGAATCGCTCAAATGAGTATTCTTTTGCTATGTCTGTTACTCTGGTGCTAAATAAATTGATGCCCATTAGATATAGTGAGATGCGCAATATATCGAGTTGACTAGGTCTATGCAATCTAATATTTCTGTTTATTTCTTTTATTGGTGCATCAACTAAATCTTTTGATTGGATTAAAATGGTTAAACTCATGATTATCTTGCCAATTACATATTTAGGTGGATTTGGGGATGATTACTAATCCAAATGCTATATACATACAATGAATGAACATGAAAGAATATGAGAAATTGAATTCTTTTTCCTTGTATGTCGACACTGGAGATTTTTGTGGCAAGTGGATGTTGACAGCACTGTAAAATATGTTTCTGCTTCTTGCAATATAATGTACTATTGCAATATTGTGGTCTGTGGGCGGTCGATACATGGTGGAAAAATTGTAGTTTGTGTTTTTTATTTGGAGGGGGGGGGGGGGGGGGGGCGAAATGTTAGTATATTTTTTGTCAGCTGATTGTGCTAAAATATATTTGTGTATATTAGGTTGTGTGTTAATAGTTAGAACCCCTCTACTGAACTAACTCGTTGAAATGTGCTTATGTAATTAGAAATCACAATGCTATCAGCAATATGAACTGCTCTAGCCTCCATATTTTAAGCTTTGGCACGAAGATTTGAAGAGAATAAGAAGGCTGGCATTTAATTTGGGAGCAATGATGCAGCAAAGGTTTGCAGTCACATTTGCTTTGTTTCGTATAATTTAGTATTATTTTAGTCTGCATTCAGCTTCACGTGATCCTTTTCTTTAGGTAGGTGGATGCTATCTTTGTTAATGTTAAAACTCTTTTTTTCCCTTGCATTGTTATGTTGCTGATACCACCTTTATTTAAAGTGACTCAATGATCTAACCTCTCTTTTTCATGTGTAGCTTCACTACAAGATTGAAGAGGATAATAGAGATGACTCTATTAGAATAAAGACCTTGTTTGCTCTCTTGATGAGATTGTGGAAGAGCCACCTTTCAATCAACTTAGGTGATGCTTTCTAGATGTGTGGCTTCTTAACATGTTGCTAGATCCATGGCCGTAGTTCATTTGTGTCCTTCCACTGAATTTCTACATTATAATCCATTTCAGGTAACTCAACTATCCCCCAATATATTGAAATCAGAAGGGGTCCCTGTTTACATATGTGTCCAGAATCCTAGAGAATTTGTTCTCACTTTTCCGAGAGCATTTCATGCTGGCTTTAACTGTGGCTTCAACTGTGCCGAGGTGGTAAATGTAGCTCCTCTTAATTGATTTCCACATGGACAGAATGCTGTGGAGCTTTATAGAGAGCAGGGTCGAAAGACGACCATTTCCCATGACAAACTGTTACTCGGTTGCAGCTATGGAAGCAGTGAAAGCTCATTGGGAACTTAATTTATTGAGTAATAACACCATGTATAATTTGAAGTGGAAGGGTGTTTGTGGTAGGGATGGTATTTTTGCCAAGTCTCTCAGAGTATGTGATCAATTTTCTTTTCCCGTTATTTTTCAGCCATCATTATGAAATGAAGATAAGTAGATATGCCTTTATTTATGTAGGAAGAGGAGCTTCATATAGTCTGGAAGTAAAGATATTGTTGTTAAATCTAGAAATAAAAATAATAGGGCTATGAGGGCTAGCCCAATCTAAAAGCATGTGAATAATCCTCGGGAGATTAAGAACGGATGTAGAAGGCGAGAGCCCTGACCAAGATGGAGCAAAGGGTCTGCGAAGGAGTGCGCTCGTGGAGGAGGTCTGACTGGGATGGGCTTGACAAAGCACCGAGATGAAGCGAAGCAGCACCACGGAGAAAGTGGAGACGAGGCTACTGGACTCGTGTAGAAGAAGACGGGAATCACAAATGGATCCTTCAAATTTGAAATCGCAGTGATGCAGTTTGGAATCAGGAACCTCAAATCGATTTGGCCAACACTTCGAGAAGCCCTTAGCCAAGACACGGCCTCCGCATCTTCATCCTTTTTTTTGTAAGTCTTTCAAATCATCTGTTGCCTCCTATCTCCTTCTCTGTGGGTCAGAAGCAAATCTAATTTTGCTAATCTACCATCTTCTCCTCGATCCATTGCTGGCCATAAAATCAATAGAGTTGCAGTGCTAGACATCTCCACACAAAAAAAAAAACCCAATACCAAATTTGAAAAGTTAAAACCCTAAATCTACTATTTTCGACATTCATGGGGGAATTATGTGAAGGTTAAGGACTTTAATTTGAACCCTTGTACATTGAATTAGTCTATTTGGCAGTTTATGTGAGAGAGTTCTTAAGGGCAAGGTTTGATTTCTTGAAGGTGATTTGATTGGTTGTTACTCTTCATCATCTGTTCTTTTCCATTATATTTTCTTACTTTTTTAGGTCACTCTTTCACAACTCGCAATTTTATATTCCCTTTGATTTGTTTTTATTACTGCTATGTGACCTTAATTATCAATCACTTTTTTCTTGTTGAGCAGGATCAGATTGTAAAATTAAATAAAGAATATGGTTCTCTGAAACAAGCTTTGGATGCCACCTCTTCTGCTATAAATGCATCTAAAAATGAGGCTTTAAGAGCATCGACAACTGCCCCAAACACGCCCAAGGTAGGAATAATGGCTCACTACAGTGGTTCTCATAGTTTGGTGTTTGGTCATGTGGTCTGTGATTCAATGCAAGTTAGTTTTTACATTTTATGAAACAAATATGTTTCCCTTTTTTTGCCTCATATAACTTTGCAAATAGTAACTTTGCTATTGTTGTTTTGATTTCAATTCAAGGGGATTTGAGGTTTTTCTTTTTCGATTAAGGAGAAGTCAATTCCTCCTTTACGTGCTTGATTCGACTCATATTAGTCAGACTTAGGGGTTGTGGAAGTGAAAGGGAACAAACAATTTTTTTAATAGTAGTACAATCTGAAAAATCATCACATCACCTAAGTGGTGCATGCTCCATATATTCATCCTTTATTTCATCCTCATTTCCTTATATTCATCTCCCTGTTAAGATTGGAATGAAAAGGGGACTATCATTACCCTTGTTCGGCTTTTTTCCAAAAAAAATTACCCATATTGTTCATTAATTATTGCTGTATGTAAACTATGAAATACTCCATATTAACTATCTTACATTTTCAATGTATATACATTTGTATCCGTAAGCTAGCATGGGTGTTGTTCAAATCTTCGCTCTCCTTTCAGTCCTTTGTAGCTTTATGTACTCTTGTGATGATTCTTGAACTCATTACTTCATTCTTTCCTCCTTCCAACATATAGGGAGTGGTTTATTGGCAGCCTCCTAAGCAGGCATTGGAGAAGGTGAAATAACTCTTATGGGAGCCTAAAATTAGCTGATATGGTTCGGATGAAGGTATTCCAGAGCTCAGGGAGGCACTGAAAGAGGTACTCCTCAGTTAGTCATAGTTATTATTATTATTATTATTATTATTATTATTATTATTATTATTATTATTATTATTATTATTATTATTATTATTATTTTGGGATGAATTTGATGAAAAAACAATTGCAACAGATTTTTAATTCCGATCATTATTTTTGAACTGCATCTGCCTATTTTTAACAAAAGGGCCAAAGGGCAGTGGGCTTACAGAACATAATTAAATTGCTTGAAGCAAAAGATGCAGATGTACAAATCCATGCACTTAAAGTTGTGGCAAATCTTGTTGTTGAAGGTATCTTTTGTTTTTCAAATGACTTAACAATTTTACTGTTTTCCTCTATGTAATTTTCTTTGTTTTCTTTCTTCTCGTGTTATTTAGGCACCAGGGGTCTTTTTACAGACTTGTCTAGAAAATAAAAGCATTAACAATACCACACCATTGCTATTTTATAGAAAAGAAAACCTTGATGCCCACCTTAAAAGAATCTTTATGGCACAAATTTGTGATAGTCTAAAAACTGAAGATCTGCAACTATTGACATATCATCCAATGTAGCCTCATAATGATTCTAAAGGGTAGTAGCAATGTCATGTTTACATGGTGTTTGAGTTATGCGTATCTAAAGATTCTTACAGTGAGTAAGAGTTTGACACTGGATTGGGAGTAACCACAAACACTGTATTGCCTGATTTCTTGATATCTCTTCAGTTTATATGTTTAAAACCCATCCATGGCATTCCTGATCCTTTTGAGGCTGTTGAGTTTTGATACCCCATTCAATTTCAAGCCGTGCCCACTGTCTAAACAATTAAACATCTATTTTGAGGGACCAATACAAGATGCGTTTTTATAGTAATTTGCGGGGTGAATATTTTAGTCCATTTTTCATGTTTCTTCATTTTTCATTGTCAACAATGTCATATTAGCTCGTCCTTTGTTCTTTATCTGGTAAATCATGTGAACTACTTCCAACTTGCTGATGCTTAATCATGTTCACAAAGCTGTTTGAGTATTTCTTTTTTCTACTACGTCCATAAAGTAATCAGGAGAAAATTGTTGATGCAGGCGGTCTTACATCCTTGATAATGCTTCTTAGAAGTTCGGATGTTGAGACTAGGATATTGGCTTCTAATAAAGATGCCCCAAGTATTTATCTAGCAAATCTTGTAATGAATGGCCATGGTGAGATTTTTATCCTTTTTACTGCTATTTGTTTCCTATATAATATGTTAAATAGAAAGCAAGCTAAAGAATGGTGTTAGTAAGCCTATCAGATTGGGTTCAACTAGAGCTTGATTAAGCATGATCGTTCAAAAAAAGAATATGGTAAATTAGGACAACCCAGGAGGAGGCCAACTGACAACGGAGGCAGGAAAACCTTCCTCTCCATTTAGTTCATATTTGCCCTACAAAATTATATCTTGCTTCGACTTCTCTGTGCAGGTCATTCGTGAACAATATGTGGTACATCAAGATACTCTCCACGGAGGATATGCAGAAGTTGGAAAATCAAGACACCGAATCATTAACCTGAGAGGATGCAGCGTTTTTTTGGCAAATGGCAGTATGAAGACAGGTTAGGGTATGTTTCTTGGACCTCGCTGCATGATCAGGTTCCTTTCTTTTTGCATCTGCTTTGCTCTTTTATAGCTTTGGTTTAGGTACATGATGACAATGATGCTTGCAAAACTATGTTAGCTGGTTAGAAAACCTGTCTGGTGTCCTTGCTGGATCTCTCGTCTCCGGTGTTCAGGTAACAACAACTAAGAGTCTATGATCATATAACTTGCACGAGTGCACCAGAATTTTGACAAGTTGTTCATTTTTTGTTTTTTCTCGAGATTAGATTGCCATCTCTGCATCCAACACTGGTGGTGCTTGGGATAATGCCAAAAAGTACATTGAGGTATGACCTTAATTTACCTAAAGAGTGTTCTGTTTGTTGAGCGCCGCCTATGATCCGAAGAGAGATTTCACAACTCTTGTTGGCTTTTGCAGGCTGGAGCTTCAAACCACACAAGACAGCTTGGACCAAAGGGATCCGACGCACACAAGGCAACTGTGATCAGAGACACCATCGGAGACCCTCTCAAGGACACGTCGGGTCCATCCCTGAACATCCTCATCAAGCTCATGGCATTCGAGTCATTGGTCTTCACACCATCTTTCATTATTATCAATTTAACAGGATATATTCAAAGATTATAAACAGCCATTTGCAGTTACATATTTGAGAGCTTCTCTTATGGTAGTTGACAAGAAGAAACCACATGCTAAGCCGTGCATCGCACGGCCTTCTACCTAGTATATATATATGAAGTGTGATAACAAAAAGCAAGTTAAATTTATTTTTGGTAACTGGGGTGGATCCAATACATGGAAAATTGAAAGCATACGGATGATGAATAATTATAAATGGAGGGTGATTCTATTACACTAGTGTCATTTGACACTAGTGATATTTAAGGAAGGTGTGAAATAGAATGTTGCATTGATATTTTTACTTTCCTTTTGTTTCATCGGCTCACTTTTTTTTTACCCATGTTTTTTTATTTTAACTAATAGTCTCGGTGTAAGACTAATTAGGCTAAAATTAATATTTTAAACACTTGGTACTATTGTAATTTGTAAACTATGATTCTAATATGTTCACAAAATTTTAGAGTCAAAAATCGACTGAATATTTAACTAATTTCAAATTTAAATTTGAAAATATTTGATGTTTGATATTTGACTTTGAAAATGGTTTATAGGAAACCTAGAAATACTACAAGATATTATTTTTAAAACACTTTATAAAATATTATTTTTTAAAAATAATTTTATATTTAATAAGGATAACATTATTTTAAAATTTTATTAAAAAATTTAATATTTTATAATAAGTACAAGTGTATAAATTTATTTTTTAAAATTAATTAAAAAAGTTAATATTTTATAGAATTTTTAACCCTCTAAAAAGCATTTGAAACGATCTATATTTTAAGATTAATAAAGTAGAATATATTTTCTTATTGGCACATGTTATCATAATCTAATTTTGTTAATAAAATATATTATATTATTTGCAGATTGATGAGCTAACTATATTTACGCTTGTATAGAGAACTATAAATAAAAATATATATATATATATTTATATATTTATATATATATATATGTCAATAGAAATTTGTTTAAAATTACCCTAACAAGTTCTACTTATATTGTAGCTAATCAATATTTCCTATTTGAATTTTTTTTCAAAATATTCAAAGAAAAATAAAAATTTACGAAAAAAATCACACATTGAAAATATTTACAAAAATATTCAAAATTTGCAGGAAAAGCAGAGAAACGCGGTCTAAGACCGCGTTTCATTTTTCTGAATTGAAATCTGAAAGTGAAAAAAAATCACAAGAAAAAAACGCGGTTTGAAACCGCGTTTTATAATTAATTTTGGGTAAAACGCGGTTTCAAACCGCATTTATTACAATTTTATTTTTAAGTTAAAAGCATATTAAAAAAGCAAATTGAATGAAACGCGGTATTATACCGCGTTTCATTTGTAAATCAGGTGCAGTCTTTCCCGGAAATTCCGTCTGGTACCCTTAAGTTTAAGGTCATTCCAGTTGGTGTCCCAAGTTTTATATTTTTCGGGGTGGTGCCCTCAAAGTTTAAAGAAAGTTTGGACCGTGCCCTTTGTTACTTATGAAAGTTGACTCCGTTAGTTTTTACTTGAGAAGGGAAAACTAATGCGAATATTCTGCTTTCTTGTCAGCGTAAGCTCGTCCTACAAGTGCTGTGAAACAAATTTGGGAACATGTAGGAGCAATGGAGACGAACTAGTTGCCCCAAAGAATAAGAGCGGTGGAGACGAACGAGGACGAAGGCCAATGGAAAAGACTCACGACTGGCATGGGAATCTAGACGATAGATGTCAGTCTCTTCTTCAACCCATGTAGGAGACTTGTCACTGTTGCCAGGTTCCTATTTTGATTTTTTTTTTTGAAATTAGGGCAAATTTTGGGGCAAATTTGAGTGTATATTATGACTAAAGGTTCGATTAGTGGGAAAATCTGGAGATTCTAGGGTGAAATTAGTTGCCTTATCGCAGCAACTTTTACAATAAGATGGTCCTCAATATGCTTGATATATGGACATTAACATATTGCCGGTTGTTGATTTTTCACATTCGGATGGAGGAAGCTATCATACTAAAAGTTGGGGGAGAAGGTGGGTACTATGGTTACTCAGTTGTTGATTTTTCACATTCGGATGGAGGAAGCTGTCATACTATTTTTTTGCTTATACCTGATATACTAATGTACATAATGAATCATACTTGTCATAAGAATTGATTTGGTTTCGATTATGATACATAAATTCCAGCTTGGGTAAACAACTAGCTGAAAGAGATTAGGTTGTATAGTTTGCATTTTTACTGTCAATACAAACTAAGCACAAGGAAATAAAAAGAGATAATGTGAGAGATGCTTGCTTGCTTAAAGAGGAACATTTTCTTCAAATGGAAAAAAAGATTTTGAAGTAAGCCGCCCTTGACATTTTACATGTTCTTGTTCTTGTTTTATTTTATTTTTTAAAATAATTATCATTACTGTTGCGATCTTTGTAGATTTTTAATAGTTCCTTTGATTCTCCACATGGTCTATTGAGCTTTTCTTTTCAAAAAGAGAAGCAGGATTCAAGAATTCCAAGCAGCTCTTCTGTAGGCACGGGGAATTCATTTTCATCTGCAGTTTCATGAGAAATGCGGAGTGTGTACATTACCTAAGCGCTGCAGACAGTAAGTTCTGTCACGAGATTTTATCGGTGTTTGAACCGCTTTCAGTAGCACCGAGAGGTGATTCCGTGATTGTCATTTCTATTTTCTCAACTTTAGAGGGTCCACCAAAGGCGATATTGAAGTGGATGGACTTAGAGGGATTGGAAATCTTCCATGTCAAGAGTCATTTCTAGGTAATGTTACAAATCAATCTGTCATGCTTTATATTTGCTTGATATATTATGACCTAAGGTCCTATGTTATGAACATCTTTTGGGGAAATCTCTTGCACTTCAAAATTTCTATATGATTTGTAGTTCATCATCTTGGTTTCATCTTTTTTGCAAATGCTTGCCTCACCCTGATTGTGCCAATGATACAAGATAAAAACAAGCTCAAGCAACTCAATGCTTGAGAGCTCTAATATGTGAGAAGAAGAAATTGTGGATCATTCAATTCTTATTTACATATCAAGCTTAATGAAAGATATGTTGTGACTGATTTTAAGCCTATTAGCTCAAACGGTAGAGCGATGTGTTCATGCACAAAAATGCGGGTTCAAATCCCGCATAGGCTAATTAGATATACCTTGTAGAGTTCAGAAATCTCTTGTCGAACCAATATAGCCAACAGTTAAATGCACAACTATAACAAATTTCTTGTCTTAACAAGAATGAGTATATGTTCTGGGATGCATACCACACTAAATACACAACTATAACACACTGAATGATAATTGTGAAGGTTCCATTATATCGTAGATATAGATGATGCGATTTATCTACAGTCTAGTAGGCTACACATGTCTCTGTCTATAGTGTAAACCATATGCAATACATTATCATTTTTTACTGTGCAGCTAAGAGCTAATCTGCATGAAAGAGCCTTTGTTTGGAACTTGACATTAGCATATGCGGGATTTGAACCCGCATCTTTGTGCTTGAGTACAACACTCTTCCATTTGAGCTAATAGGCTTAAAATAAGTAAAAAGAGCAACAGTAAATCAATCCAACATTCAACCAGTCTAAAGCTAATGAGGAAATAAGTGTCAATAAAAACAAGAATAAATTTACACTATGTAGAGGGAACTAAATGAGATTTTAGAAAATAATCAAACAAGTATTCGTTCATCATATTAATGCAGTTAATTCCTAATCAAACGATACAAACAGTCATACAAAACATAGCCAATAAGTCATATTTTCAGCTTATCCTGATTTGCAAAATATCAGTGTACCCTTAAGCTTTGAAAATGGGGAAAAATCAGGCAATAAACACATACAAAATAGGACCTAATTACCTAAACACAATGGGTATCAAATCAATTCAAAAACAATTCAAGGAAAACTGAAGGAAGATTAATACGAGACATTGAACCATAACAATAATCTGACATACTCACTTTAATCGAACCCAAAATTTGACAGTGAACGTTAATCTATCCAAATTACTCTAAATTTGCCCACTTCCCATCCTCGTTCAATGATTTTTGTCCCAAAGTTAGCCCTAATTTTAGAAAAATCAAAATCCAAACCTGAAAAGTGATCTCCATTCCTAGCCGCTCGCAAGTATTCTCTGGCGTTTGTCTAGGCTATCCACTCTGATCGTCTCCGTCGGTCTTTGAATTCGGTTGTCTCCAGTCTCTACCGTTCTTAGTCAGTGACGCGATTGGTCTTCTGAATTCAAAGGGAGAAAGGGAGAAGTACTGGTTTTGCGGTGGAGAACGGTTCAACTCTTTCAACCTTATTTGCACAAATAAAAAACGGACGGAGTCGAAATTATTAGGAACTAAGGGCACGGTCCAGACTTTCACTAAAACTCGAGGGTACCACCTGGAAAAATATAAAACTTGGGACACCAACTGGAATAAGCTTAAACCCGGGGGCACCAAACAAATGAAACGCGGACTAAATCCGCGTTTCATTCAATTTGTTTTTTTTTAAAATATGTTTTTTAACTTAAAAATAAAATCGTAATAAACGCAGTTTGAAACCGCGTTTTACTCAAAATTAATTATAAAACGTGGTTTCAAACCACGTTTTTTTCTTGTGATTTTTTTCACTTTCAGATTTCAATTCAGAACAATGAAACGCGGTCTGAGACCGCGTTTCTCTATGTTTCCTGCAAATTTTGAATATTTTTGTAAATATTTTCAAAGTGTGAATTTTTCCATAAATTTTTATTTTTATTTGAATATTTTGAAAAAAAATTCTTCCTATTTTACTTTAAATAAAAGAAAAATAAGAAAGTTTATCTCATTCTTCTTTTGGAATGAACTAATTCTAGTTTAACCCAAGTTTAAACTTTTATAATGTGTAATTGTATATTTGGTTAAAGCAAACGTGGGACTCGGTCAAATTTAAGAACAAACGAAAAGATTTTATTTTTAAAAGGGAAGAAATAAAAAAAAGATAACAACCGTAATTAATTTAATACTCTAACTATATAGAGTATTAGGAAAGAATGGTCAGTGTCAACTGTCAAATGACACTAGTGTCATCCAAAGACACCAGCAAGGGAAAGGTTTACATCTATATATGGAAAAATTAACAACCCATATAAGATTTAGTGGCAAAAACATAAATCTCTTTTTAAGTTTCTTTTAGGTTAAAATCAGTGGTGACAGACAGCTCACTTAGTGCTCGTTTCGATGTCATTAAAAACCCTACGAATTGAAATACTCAGGAAGTAGATTTCAATACATCGTTTAAATTAAAATTTTGTTTTTCCAAAACTCAAGAAGTAGAATTTCTGAAAATTTCAATTTCTTCAAAATGGAGGGAGAGAAATTACCATATGGGGGTGGATAAGTTGAATTCCACCTTTTTATTTATTTCAAAAAAAATATTTTCTTTTTCTTTTTAGGGCTTGTTTGGTTGAACATAGGAATTACACAATTCCCGTGAATTATAATTCCCATAAATTTTAAAAAGTTGTTTGGTTGAGTTATAAGATGTGGGGAATTTAAATAGGGAGAATTGAATTTTTCCATAAAAAATGGTGGAATTGCAACTTACCTAGTCCTCCTAGGTAAGTGAAATTCCCCCATTTTGTAGGAATTGGAATTTCTGGGTTTTTTCGTATTAAAAAAAGTAACCAAACACATATATTTATCCTAGTTCCTGGGTTTTTTAAATGGTAACCAAATGGGCTCTAAATAAGAAATAGTTATTTGTTCATAATTTAAATAAATAATTTTTATTATTAAGGGTTACAAAAGTAGTTTTACACAATTTTTTATAAAAGTTCATATTCAACCAAACATAACGCAAGATTTTAATTCAAATGAAGTTAAACTTATCCGAACATATTTTCTTAAATTATAAAAACTTCAATTCCCATAAACTTCAATTCTTATTAATTAAATTCATAGAGAGTGTACTTCTCATGTTTATCCAAACGAGCACTATACTATGTGCTCACGTACAAGATTGGAAAAGGACTAAGCATGTCCCTTTGTAGGTTTCTTTGAGAAGTTGAACTCGTTCATGGTCATTGACTCATTTCATGTGGGAATTGAAGAGGAGGCAAACTCATCTTAAAAGTCTATACAGCTTTTCTCTACTTCACTTAATTAGCTATATGTTTGGAGGGACATAGAGATCTCATAAAGAGATTTGGTTTTAATTTTTGATTAGACAAAACTATGGAACGTGGAATTATTATAATGATTTTTATGTTACAAAGCCAATGAATACAAAAAATGCCAACAAAGCACTCACACCTTCACATCCCCTCTAACTACATCATTTCTACTCAACCCTTTTTCTTCTCTTGTTTTTTTGCCCTTGTGGGGTATTGCTTATTAGGCTCAAGTCACACCAATTTCAACAAGTCACACCAATTTGGTTCTAAATCACACTTACATACATATACATAAGAAGAAAAGTTGATACTATACTTGTCCCAAGGAACCCTAATGATGTACGTGATGATGCCAAACAAATAACACTCCACTTGTCGGCCACTTGTCTGAAAAACCCTGTAAAGGGCCGCCTAGACCCAGATTAAACCCTTAACCTCACCCCGCCGCCAAGACTGTCCAGGTCACCAAGAGCAGACTAGACCACCAAGATCCGTCAAGCAACCCGTTAAAAAACTCAGCTAGATCGACCCCACTTAAACTCTTAACCCTACCCTATCCTACCGCCGAACACCCGTCAAACATTTTTTAGAACATTGTAATATAAAGTATACAGTTTTAGCGCGTGTTTGGCAATTGGGGGGTTTGTTAGGGGTTGGATATGTAACGGCCCGGGATTATGATTCCCGAGTTACGTTTCGAGGGATAAAACCCCTCGTTAGGATCTTGCGCCCCGAGTACAGGTCGAAGGTTTGAAATCAAGGATTTGTAATTTAAAGCGGGATTTCGCACCCAAATTCGGAAGGTCTGCTGGAGACCCCGGGGTAACCCCTGTACCTATCCTAAGTCTACAAAGCGGAAAATCTTTTATCATGCAAAGGACATAAATTCTGAAACAATACAACCAGCGTCGCGGCAGAGCCGGATCAAAACAGAGTATAATTAGGAAGAAATCCCAAAAGTGTGAATCTGGTGAAGTCAGGGTTCAAACACTCACTCTCCGTCATAAGAATGGACACCGTCATAACAACACAAAATCAAGCAGTGGATCGGGTACCTGAAACTATACCACCAAGTCAAGCCAAAAGTTCGCCTGCGGGTCCTTTGACCGCGCTGAGGACATATAATACGCCTATACCTAGAATAAGGATGCCTTCATGCAGTAATGAAATGTTAACCACACTATCATGCTCCTAATTCATATATGCAGAATATGAAGTAAGGCCTTAACAAAGAATACCAAGTGGTATATCCCTCTTCTACCACCACCCCCCTTTCCAGATAAGGTGGAGACTGGCCAGTTCGATGCTATAGCATATCACATCTCATCATCATATCGTATCTCATGCTCATCTCGTATCTCATGATATATATATATATATATATATATATATATATATATATATATAAATGACTCAAGGAGGACAACACCCGATGAAGCTGGGCTGTCCTATGACCCTAACAACGACTCTAGCACTCACAGATAACGGCCGTTCTGCATTCAAATGCATACAGAATAAGAATGCTCATTCGTAAGTGCAATTCCTAAGCATGATACTACATGACATACTTTTATTCATATGCAACACCTACATACTATATGACACATCAGGCAGGAGGTATTGGTTACTGAGTAAGCCCCGGAGGTACTTACCTGGCTAGAAGATCGGCAAAAGAAGAATCCAGCACACAGTAGTCACGATCACAAAATATCACCTAATTACATAACGAGAATATACTGAGTAATCACCATAAGGACATATATCATTCTTAGCCAAATTCGCATATTATCAGCTTATCAGCTTAAGATAACCTCTATATCATTCTTAGCCAAATTCGCATATTACTATTCCATACTCATACTCTCCATAAGGACATATATCATTATCATCACAAGTATCGATCATATAAGGTGTGTGGTCATATAAGGTGTCAGGTCATATGTTCATGTAAGCACGAGAGGACGTCACAGAAGGCATGATAATCATCGAGGCATCATCAACTAATCATGCTAAGGAGATCATTGTATGGGGTATACATTCAAATAGAGTTGACCACACTATCATGGACCTAATTCAATGGAGAGTGACTATCATAGGGATTCATACATTCGGCATATATATTCATTCATAAGGGTAATCATGCAAGATATATGGCAAGTCATGCTGGAGTATACTAATAAGTCATGTCATGCAATCACAAAGAGGGCTACTATCATAACCTGACAGAATTCTTCAAGGGCAATTACTGACTCATCACCCCATTTCCCCGTGGACGCTAGTATGGTTCGTTCGGTGGGACACAAGGACATTCACACTGCTTCTGAGAGGGAAGGGTAGAACTCGTGTTTAGAATCTTGTGGCAAGAAGACACGGTTGATCATTATAAGAATTGAGAGGGATGACTCCATAAGACAACTCACTTCTAACTCGGATCATTTCAATAATCACCTTCCCTAACATACTTAGGTATCCCTAAAATTTGACACGATTTTCGAAGGTAGTTAGTTGACCAACCCAAATTTCACGTGGACATCAATTTTAGGTATGAGACTCGATAGAAGCATCGATGCTAGAATAGAACAAGGTTCGAAACAGGGAGGGCATACGCTTTTCGACCTTGCTACAAGCCTGGATGTTTTGGTGTGATGGATGACGGAAGCGGAATCATCATGGGGGTTGAACTATGGGAGGACTATTCCGACAAGAAAGGAATTTTGACTACATAAGGACAAAGTTTTCTCCCGCTATCCCGTTTGCACATTCAGTCATTTACATGTTCAAGTTAAGGCACACCAAATAGTTCTCTATCTTAAGCATAACAGCACTCAGAACGGAAGCAATCAGCGAAATTAATATGATCCCCTTCGAGGAGGATCGCCCTCGGGCCCAATTGTATATGTAAACACAGAGACGATCTATGCCGCCCTTCGAGGGACTGCTGACCGGAGGGGCAATTACCTCACGGCCTCCTAACCCAGCTTCTCCAACCTCCGTGGTGCGAACTCCTTGGAGTCTTCCAGGCCCATCTATGAATAGAAAGCTAGTATTTCGCTTACCGTTCCCCGAGTTCTACATCCTTAAGGGATTGTCTATCTCTTGGGTCTCTACCCCACGAGATTGTTTCCCCTTGATTTATTTATAATTTGGTCCATTTAAATTCATTTTGCCCTTTTGAAAACCTTTTCCAAAACCATTTGAAAACCTTGGGCCATTTTTAAAACCACTTCAACCTATCATACCCGGTTTGTAAAACCTGGCTCTGATACCAACTTTGTAACGGCCCGGGATTATGATTCCCGAGTTACGTTTCGAGGGATAAAACCCCTCGTTAGGATCTTGCGCCCCGAGTACAGGTCGAAGGTTTAAAATCAAGGATTTATAATTTAAAGCGGGATTTCGCACCCAAATTCGGAAGGTCTGCTGGAGACCCCGGGGTAACCCCTGTACCTATCCTAAGTCTACAAAGCGGAAAATCTTTTATCATGCAAAGGACATAAATTCTGAAACAATACAACCAGTGTCGCGGCAGAGCCGGATCAAAACAGAGTATAATTAGGAAGAAATCCCAAAAGTGTGAATCTGGTGAAGTTAGGGTTCAAACACTCACTCTCCGCCATAAGAATGGACCCCGTCATAACAACACAAATCAAGCAGTGGATCGGGTACCTGAAACTATACCACCAAGTCAGGCCAAAAGTTCACCTGCGGGTCCTTTGACCGCGCTGAGGACATATAATACGCCTATACCTAGAATAAGGATGCCTTCATGCAGTACTAAAATGTTAACCACACTATCATGCTCATAATTCATATATGCAGAATATGAATTAAGGCCTTAACAAAGAATACCAGTTCGATGCTATAGCATATCACATCTCATCATCATATCGTATCTCATGCTCACCTCGTATCTCATGATATATATATATATATAAATGACTCAAGGAGGACAACACCCGATGAAGCTGGGCTGTCCTATGACCCTAACAACGACTCTAGGACTCACAGATAACGGCCGTTCTGCATTCAAACGCATACAGAATAAGAATGCTCATTCGTAAGTGCAATTCCTAAGCATGATACTACATGACATACTTTTATTCATATGCAACACCTACATACTATTTGACACATCAGGCAGGAGGTATTGGTTACTGAGTAAGCCCCGGAGGTACTTACCTGGCTAGAAGATCAATAAAAGAAGAATCCAGCACACAGTAGTCATGATCACAGAATATCACCTAATTACATAACGAGAATATACTGAGTAATCACCATAAGGACATATATCATTCTTAGCCAAATTCGCATATTATCAGCTTATCAGCTTAAGATAACCTCTATATCATTCTTAGCCAAATTCGCATATTACTATTCCATACTCATACTCTCCATAAGGACATATATCATTATCATCACAAGTATCGATCATTTAATCTCTTCTAAAAATCACCACAATATCATGCTATTAGTCATACATATCATACCGTTAGTCAAACGATTTTATTATCATGCTAGTTAGTCATCGAATAAGTCTTATTCCCAAGTTAGTTCCAAAACCGTTTCAATTCCGAATTAAACAGTTAAGAATTCCGACCCTTGAAAATACTCGCCAAATTCCCTTTATCAATTTATTTATTAAATCACTTTTCGACCTTTGAAATTCTTTTCCAAATTCCTTTTTAAATCTTCAAGTCCAAATAATATATTTTAAATCCTAACTAATATAATATGATATTTTAATTACCCTTTATTATTTAATAAACCAGCCCTTTATAAAATCCCCAAAATAATTTTTTATATTTAAATCCTTGAATAATATTATAGTATTTTAAATACCGTAACCAATTAAATAAATAACCGATTAACTCGACCGAACCAAACCCAACCGAACCAAACCGAATCGAACCGATTTAATATAATATAATAATATAACAATATAATATATAATAATATAATATATATATATATATATGTATGTGGTGGGACCCACGGTCTTCTTCCTCATTTGAATGAATGACTCCCGCCAAGCTCAGTCCGAGCTCGCCTGCGCCAGCCTCGACACCGCGCCTGAGCTCGCCCGGACTCACCGGCTCCGCCTCGCCCAGCCCCGCCTCGGTCTGGCTCGCGCTCCCACAGCACCGCCTGCTCTCGCTCTCGCCTCGCCTCGCCTCGCGCCCTCGCGTTCTCGTACACGCCGACCGAGCTCCAACGATCGTCGGAGCTCTCGACTTCATCCGATCGTCCCGCACTCAGCTCATGCACACTCCCGACTAGTCTAAGCATCAATAAAGACTCAAAAATGAATCAAAACGAGGATAAATTCGGAGCTCACCGAGATGGGTTTTTTCGCGACTTCGGAGCTCTCGATCGGAGTCCTGGGCGTCTTCGGTGGCTCGCGATGGCTTGTCGGTCCTGCACCGCATATTGGAGAATGACTCACCGGAAGTTAGCTTGCCAAAACAGAACAAAAGGGCCGTGGTGGCTCGCGATGGTTCTGGTGGTGACGTTGGCAGCCCCTGGCGGTTCCTGGGTGACTGCTGACGGCGCTGGTGGTGGTCCGGCAACGATGGAAGGCGGCTGGAGGTGGTGGTGGTGCTCGAAGGGGCGACGACGATGTGGTGATGGTGATGCTCGGGCGATGGAGATGGCGATGGTGGTTGAGGGGAGGAGGTGACGGTGGTGGCGTGGTGGCAGGTGATGGGAGGAGGAGGTGACGTTGGAGGATGGTGAAGGGTGGTGAAGGTGAATGGCGAGGATGTGAGGGTGATGGTGATGGAGGGCGGTCTGATATAGACGGGGGTGGGTGAGCTAGGGGGATGGGTGCGGGGCAGGGTACGGTAGCAGGTGAGATTTGTGGCGTGTGGGTTTGGTTAACCCACACCCGGAATTAAATCCCGAATACGCGAATTTCGAATCCCGAAATTAATCCCCGAATGTTAGTTTCCCCGACTCTCGCTTCCTCGATCAATTAGATTTTTAAAACTTAAAAGGATAACATCATCCGAATTTATTTTAAATTTTTCGAGGCGAAAAGACGGAACCGTTCGTCAAATATTTAAATTCAGGTCGGAATCTGTTAAACGGGGTTTAATCCGATTTAATTAAATTTTAAATTTCCTTTTTCCGATAAAATTAGGATTTAAAATCCGAGCCTTTACAGGATATTTTTTCGGAGGTGGAGTTTATTTCGTGTATTATGGAGGTGTGGGAGGTGGAGATTTTTTTTAAAAAATAACCTTGTAAAAAAGATGATTGATGTTTGGTGGGTATAAGGTTTGTAAGTGGGTATTGTGGATGAAAAATCAAAAATACCCTTGAGATACGAAAAGGGTGGAAAATGAGAAGGGGCAAAGTGTACAAATTTCCATAACCTGATTAAATAACCTCCCAAAGCTACTCATCCCAGCTTCCAAAATCAGAAAAAATAAGCTCAACCCCCAAGCCCATAACCTCAAGCCAAAGCTGCTTCCAAACATGGAGCTTCAGAACTTTTTTTTTTAAAAAAAAACTCCATAACCTAATCTAATACACTATCAAACACGGTCTTATTCCTTCTTTGTGTTTTGAAGTGCAAGAAAAAAGTGGAGACTTTTGCAAATTTATTCAGTTTTGAGCAGATTCTTTTATGTCTTGAAACTTGAGCGAACAACCGAATTGAAAAAAAGAACAAACATTGATGCTCAATCTCAAGTGCAAGTGGGTGATTGAGTTCTCATTCACATAATCTGTATCATGGACCTCTATAAAGTGGGGAAAAAAAAGATAAAGAGTGCAAGCTGATAAAGATTAAAGAGACAACTATGTCAACATTGATGCGCTCAAATGGCAAATATTAATTAGTATATATATATTTGTTCAATCATGAGAGCTTATTTCTTTTTTAAAAAAATACATCTCAAGGAACTCATTGGAAGATCTAAAATGTTGAACTAGCATTAACAATATTGAATCATCCCTTAACAAAATGGTCTCGAGTTCTAATATATCTGTATCAAAGTAACCTAGAGATCTTTGGATAAATCATAAATTAACTACCTACAATTAAGTAAAATACAAATAATTGAAGAGGGGAACAAACAACTGAGAAATGGGGTTGCCCCCCTGAAGAGATGCAAAGAGGAATGAATCCCCACTGACATTGAACATTAACAATAATGTGCTGCTACTTGAATGTTTGATGCTGCAGTACAAAGGTCACCTAGCTTGTCCCACCCACTACTAGGGGTGTTATGTGAACACGAGTAGCTCGAATTCGACTCGTACTCGTTCGATAAAAACTCGGTTCGAGCTCGTTCATTTTCTAAATGAGCCGAGTATGAGCACATTTTTAAGCTCGGTCTAAAGCTCGGCTCGTTCGAATTAAGCTCGAATAGCTCGAATTTTATGGAATTTCTAAAATTTCCTTTAAGTTATTGTATAATAAGCAAGTAGAACTGCTTAAAGCTCGAAAAAAGCTCGGCTCGAGCTCGTTCATTTCCTAAACGAGCCGAGTATGAGCACTTTTTGAAGCTCGAGTCAAAATTTAGGCTCGGCTCGAGCTCGTTCATATTCTAAATGAACAGAATATGAACAGACAATACTCGGCTCGTTCGGCTCGAATAACAGCCCTACCCACTACCACCTAAATCATGTATTCTTAATTGGTAAATTTCTTATGGGAGCATTTGCAGGGCATTTTTCACTTTTTCTTTCTACGCGAGGGTGTCCTGATGACTCGCTTTCTAAAACTAAAATTGTTGTTTTATTTAAGATCTATACCTATGCTTCTTTTAGGCTTTTATAATCGGTTGTTTGCTTGTACATAGGGGTGAATTGGTTTCTTTGATTGCATAATTCTTAATTTTACTACGTTCAACTACCAACTTATTATTTATCGATCTCTTGGTTGTCCAGACTTGTCTGGAAAATCGAAACTCTTTCCTATGTATGTAAAAGAAAAGGATGTCTCAACTGAACACCTCATCTAGCCATAATATATATCTCATATATAATAGACTTTGTCCAATTAGAACACACCACATCATTATCATTATGGAACTAAATTTCTCTCTCTTTTTTTTCAACATGTTATAAAATTAGTCTAGTTGGTGGTACATTCCCCACAAACACATTATGGAATGCATTTGTCCAATTAGATCACACATCCACAGCAGGGCCGTTCCGTTATACTTTGAGGCCTTGTGCAACATATATGTTGAGAATTTTTTTTTAACTAATTCAAAGGGGAAAAAATAATCCACTAACAAAAGAGATATTCTCATAGATACAAAAGAATGGTTGAATAAGTTGAATTGATTTCCCTACATTAGATTTTTTTCTTAAGAATGGTTGAATAAGTTGAATTGATTTTTCTACCTTAGGGTTTTTTTTTCTTTTGGTGGAATGGATTGCTATTGATGGTTTGTGACGGCAAAAAAAAAAAAGAAACGGGCTGCTGAAAAGAGGGGAAAAAGTGTTTGGAAAAAAATAAGTCAGGATGTTGTTAGGATGGATCGAACCCAACCCACTTCAGAATTAGCGCATGGCTTAACCATTTGATCTACCGAAGCAATCTAAAACTATACACAACTTATATATACATATGTATATTATTATAACAGTATAACACCTATACGAGGCCCCCAAAATTTTGAGGCCCTGTGCGATTGCACTTTTTGCACGGGCCTCGGGCCGGCCCTGATCCACAGTATGCGAAAAGACATCACTTCTTGAAAATGTATGCTTTTTTTCTCTCTTGTGTGTTTTAGTTAATAAATATTCTAATTATTGGCACAATGGTATATATCAAACAATAATTTTATATATAATTAAGATAGATAAGACTAGCTTAGAGTGTAGTATTAATTACTACAATCATAGATAGAGTACACTATATATAGACCTATTGTGGAGTTCCAACAAACAAGTTGTATGAATAAATAAATATTCATTGCTACATCCCTAGCGTTAAAACAAACTCATATCTCTATAGATGATGAGTTATCCAAAATCGATTGCCTAATACACGAGAACAAAGCCTCAAACGAAGCAAACTACCAAGGAAGAAAAGATCAAAGACTTGATGTTATCCGGCGAAGATCCAAGTACAAGACTCAATGAAGAGCTCAATCTTATTGACTGCTTACACAAGACGACGACGACTCCCCAAGAAGGCGAGCCACGGGTGTTTTCATGCAACTACTGCCTAAGAAAGTTCTATAGCTCACAGGCTCTAGGAGGGCACCAGAATGCTCACAAGAGAGAGAGGACTATAGCAAAGAGGAATCAAAGGATCATCAGCGCGACGATAGTAGCTGCTGCAGCTTATCGACATTCTTTACATGGTTCTCTAAGCAGATCTCTAGGAATTCAGGTACACTCGATGATCCATAAGCCTTGTAATATGACATTGCTTTCGGGGTCCGGAAATGTGTACGGGCACCAAGGATGGTCAAGATTGCCAATCGAACAACAACCAGGTATAGGAAAGCTAGTGGTGGAGAAACATCAAGTTGATGCATCCACAGAAGCATCATCAAGAATTGGTGCCTGTAGAATCAGCTTCGTCGATGAAGGAGTTGGTGATCACACAAGGGAGACTGATGGCTCAATTCGAGCTATTCAAGACGATCCGAAGAAGCTTGATCTCTCTCTAAAGCTATGAACCATTCTTCACTATACAGATTTTCTTTTGCACTTTTCAAGTTTAATTAGGTGTTTGCTATTCTGTGCTTGGGATGTGTTTAGCTTTTCCATTTCCTTGTTCAAAGAATGTCTTCTTCTTCTTTTTTTTTAAATTTTCTTACAGAAAGAATTAACCAATTATACAAAGGATTTTGGTTTTTTTGAAACGTAATGAAGAAGACAAGTAGGAGTTCATGTTCAACTAAGAAAATATTTGGACTTCATAATCCCATATTCTACCCCTAAATCCGGAAGCTATGAAGCTCGATTTTATCCTCTCGAATTGGCTCCGACATGACGGGATATACTGGGTTGGTGATCTCGTTCGCCTCATTGAATACAGTGAGTTCCATTGATGCTCAGAGAGCACACAAGATCAGTACGTGAGTTCCATTTTAAAACTAATTAACAATAGAAGGAGAATCAACCAGTTCATATACAAGGCTTGGATTATAGTGTTTTTCGATGTGGGATAATCATTCTTCACACACACACACACATATATATATAGTATGGATCTTTTGTACACCTTAAAATGTACCTTATACACAGATCTGGGCCATTGATCTATATGAAATAGAGGGATGGGATAGTGCCACGTGTCATGGGTTGTTTTAAAAAAAATTGAAAAATAATCCCAAATTCAAGTTGTAGCGCGTGTGAAAAGATGGAATAAAACCCTAATTAATTTGTGTCTTCCTCTAATGAGTGGAGCCGAAGAGAGCGATCCAGAGGACGAAGTCGAAGCCGCTTTGCGCTTCGTCGCCTACGACGCCACCCAGATGAGGTCAAAGCCGCCTCATAGAACCCCACTCGGCTTATGTAGTAGGCATGATTTGGAAGAGATAAAAGATTTTATTGTGCATGGAAAGTATCCATGACTTTCCATATTCATGAAGAATTGAATTGACAATATTTTATGGAATATAAAATATTCTATTTATTTGAAAAACATCTTTGCTTTGAGAATAAGGATTAAGAAGTATCTTTGTAACGGCCCGGATATAAATATCCGGGATATGTTTCGAAGGTCGGATACCTCCGTTCGGATGTTGCAATTCAGGTACGGGTCGAGGTTTCAAACCTCCAATTAGTCGAAGTCTCAGAAATACAATTTAACCGAAAGTAAAGCGGAAGTACGGTTTAGATACAAAAGCCACGGCAGAGCCGGGTCAAAACCAAAACAAAGTGGGTGATTGCCATTTGTCAAGTTAGAATATATTAGCCGGATTCTTCGATTCGCCCAAAAGATTTCCCTGTCACAGAAGCATGGAGCAACAAGAGCGGTACCTAACACTATCCACGAAGTCAGGCCTGGTGATCGCCTGCGGGTCCTCTGACCGCGCTGAGGCCACATAACATGCCTATGCCTAAATAAAAGATGACTAATGCGGTACAAGATTTAAATCACACTATCATGCCCCTAGTATATACATAATATGCAGAAAAGAACTGTAAAGGGCCCAAGACAATGCCAAGTAGCATATCCCTCTCCTACCTCTGCACCCCTTCCCGTTAGTGCAGAGACTGGCCAGTTCGGGCTATAGCATAGCACTCTCTTCGTGGTGGTGCACTTCACCACGGTATCATCATATCATATCATATCTCATCATCATATCATATCTCATCATCATATCATAAATCATGCTCATGCCCGATGGTGCTGGGCTAATCATATCATATCATGTCATCTCATCTCTTGCCCGATAGTGTTGGGATATCATATCATGCTCATATCGACTCGATAGACTCAGGGCACCCGATGGGGCTGGGCTACCCTATGACCCTAGCAAAGACTCTAGGACTATCACAGATAACGGCCGTTCTGTATTCAAACACACAAAGTAAACACATGCTCAGTTCAATGCAATCCTAGTATGATACTACATGGCATGCTTTAATATGCACAAAACTACACATTACATGACACATCAGGCAGGAGGTCCAGGTTACTGAGTAAGTCCCGTAGGATACTTACCTGGAATTGCAAAACAGCAAAAGCAATAACCAGTATAAGCAAGCCAAACCACGTCATAGATCACCTAATAGTTTAATAAGCAACAATCATAAGTCTAAAGCACAAAGGGGCCCATTAACCTCTACACATCAGCTAGTAAGGCAAATAACTCATTGTCATTATTAAGCTATCCCATCACATAGTCTCATCTCATCACATATTCCACATCAACATCATCATCTCAATTCATCATTCTTCTCAACTCATCTCATATATCAACTCGTCTCAACATATCATATCTCATAACCACCTCCATATTTATCATATAACATTTCATCATAACATCTCTTTCATCATTATATAATACTCACATATCATACATCATGCTTCACACTTATCCTCATAATCAACTTAACGTTTCAACCTAATCATGATCATAAATAACTTAACATAATTCATGTTATGCTCGTAATTCACAATCATTCATATCTCGACCACATAATTTCACATTATAACATAGTATAACATTCTCAACATATCCCGTTTTAAACATATATTCATTTTAAGGCATATCATGCTTTCATAGACCAATATCCCATAATCTCATAATCGTCATATAACACACCATATCAATATCAACATATCATAAATTATACTAAACTATTATCGATGTCCTAACATCATGCTCGCACTCATCACATAAGATTCATCAAGTCAACCCAAGTTAGATAAAGTAAGTCAATTTCCCAAGATTCCCGAAACTCTTCTAAAATCTCTACTTAGAACAAATCATTAATCAAAACACTTTCCAAATTTGTATACTTTACCCAAAAATCCATTTATAAACCATTGCTTATTAATCAACTTATATTATTATTTTATCAAAATAAGTCCGACAAGTTTAGGTAATTTCTAAAAGTTCTCTTTTAAATTTTATTAAATCCATGTCCATTTATCAAATCAATTTCTACCCTTAAAACCCTTTTTCAAATCTTTTCCCATTCAAGTCCAAATATATATTTAAATCCCAAATACTATTACTTTTAAAACAATTTACAATATATAATAATTTCAGGAAATATATATTTATCACAAAATCTGAATTATAATAATAATATCTAACAAATTTTAACTACTAATCATAATATATACATAATATATCAATATAACATAAATAAACACACACATTTAAACATAACAACAAAAATAACAATAACCCAAGCCGGCCCAATAGTATTAGCCCTAACCCTTTTCAAAACCGGATCCAAACAAGCCCAAACCCTCAGCCATGCCCGGATTTTTTTTATAAAAGGAGTAGGGCCCATGGAGGTGACGTTGGAGGATGGTGAAGGGTGGTGAAGGTGAATGGCGAGGATGTGAGGGTGATGGTGATGGAGGGTGGTCTGATATAGACGGGGGTGGGTGAGCTAGGGGGATGGGTGCGGGGCAGGGTACGGTAGCAGGTGAGATTTGTGGCGTGTGGGTTTGGTTAACCCACACCCGGAATTAAATCCCGAATACGCGAATTTCGAATCCCGAAATTAATCCCCGAATGTTAGTTTCCCCGACTCTCGCTTCCTCGATCAATTAGATTTTTAAAACTTAAAAGGATAACATCATCCGAATTTATTTTAAATTTTTCGAGGCGAAAAGACGGAACCGTTCGTCAAATATTTAAATTCAGGTCGGAATCTGTTAAACGGGGTTTAAATCCGATTTAATTAAATTTTAAATTTCCTTTTTTCGATAAAATTAGGATTTAAAATCCGAGCCTTTACATCATCCACCTCTAAAAACAAGTCTCGTCCCCGAGACTAAAATCATTTTTAAAACTGGGGATGAAGTTTGGAATTGATGAGTCCAAGGATCATGCAATTGATTCCGTAAGCATCTCATAAGTGCCCCCATGAGATCTCACAGTACCATTGTCGTGACCATAATATCCCCAATAGGTCGTAGTAAGAATGTGATATGGGCCCCTACCACATCCTTATTTCGACTTCTCGGTCATATCATAACTCGAAAAGTATTATAGCATCCCACTAGGTCTTAGCAAGAAATCTACGAGTGCCCCCGTAAAATACTTGTATCCACTTTGTGGGGCGTTATAATGAAAAGCTCGACTTGTTTTAGTTTTCCTAGAAGTCCGGTTTAGTCCTTTAGAAAGCATCGTTTCAAAACTTCAAGTTCGACGTTAGTCAAAAGCATTCCCAACGTCCCAAATCATCTTACCATCCACCTCTAAGGGCTAATCCCATATTCTCTTCCTAGGTTCCAAGCTTCAATTCGGTCCCATCTATTAAGTCAATACGCTACCATGCTCAATATTCATGAATATCAGAATCTCGTATAAGGTTACCAAGTCATATAGCAGCATAATCTATTCACATAATAGCATATCAAGGATCATCACATAGTTCATAGCATAGAATCCACCTATTATTCAAGTCCCAGCCTCCACAAATTAATAGGGTAATCACCGTCTCGTCAGAGTATTAGCATTACAGAATTTGTCATGTCAAGAATTTTCATTTCATCACGACGGCAGCACATAACAAGGTTAACTCTATCACATATCAATGGGTCACATAGTTAAGGAAGTCCATACACAGTTACCAATCACGATAGAACACAACCCCCACTTACTCACTCAACATCAAGTCTCAAGTCAAAACAAGCCTCATCTAGGTTCACCAATCTCAAATAAGATAATCGCCTCTAGTAAAATTGCATCTTACTTTATTATATAACCCAACTCGTAGATAACTCTCCAATTTCATCCATAACATCCGCAAGTCAAAAATCTAAATCCCAAACCACTTATTAGGCATCTCAAGACTTAGGTCAACAAGTTCTCTAAGGATCAACCTACTTCAATATCTCAAGCTCAAGTCCCAACTTTCCATTCAAATAGCTAGTGTCATATTTCAGAATTAACGACCATCAAATTACCTACTACACCAAGCCCATCATCTCAATCATCTACCAAGACTCCCTATCAAACACACTCTCGTCCTAGGGGTTACCTACCAGTCCCATCACTACCTTTAAAGAGGAAATCCCAAGTCACCTCAATACTCGAATCTTACTTTATTATCTCAAACTAAAGTCCTCAACCGAACCTCTATTACGATCGATCTAGATGTCCCTTAGCAATATCGCTTACTCTTCCTAGGCTCACAAGAATCCATCTGACTATCATTTATCAAGAGACATCTCAAATCCCCTTGCTACTCAGTCCACTCTTCCCGCACTGCTAAGCACTCTCACTAATCCTCCACCTCTAAGAACCCAACTCCTACTGACCATCTCACACGTGACATTCCCATCCTTATATCCTCGACATTACCAACAAGAGTTCACCTCCTATGCCAATCTCATATCCCAAACAACACTCGCATCTTCCCTTGCTAGAATTTGCTCAACCGTCTACTTCTGACAACTCTAACGCAGAAGACCATCTAGTGCTAACTCTCAACCATGAATCACCAAGTTCCTCATTACCCGCGCCTATCCCAAGTAACCCACATCACAACCCACTTATCTAGCTCTCAAGACCCAATCGATCTAAACCATAGCAATTCTTTTCCCAAAAGATCGTGATAATTCACCTGCCACCAGCCTAAATTCTCCATTCCGGACCTCACGAAACCTTAACCAATCGCGACTCCGCAAGCTGTCCTACTCTAGTTCCTCATCTCCTCAAACTTCAAATTTTCCCCCAAGCTATCACTTCTTAACCATGACATCTTAAGCCTCTATCCATTAATCATTATTCCCAAGGAAACTCGATGTCATCCTAATTCCGAATTAACCATAGCATTGCAAATTTACCAAGTCTTCTGTAATCCTCCGACCTATAGAATTTCCGACACCCTCTACCTAGATTAGTTTCCTCATGTTCGCATGTTCTCAAATTTCCCTAGATCACACTTCCTCGAACCTCAAAATCTCTACCGCTCAAGCCCTTATGTACCGATCCTCATTTTCACAAAATTCTTATGACATCCTCATCCGAATTTCCCAATTACCGCAATCTCGCCAAACCTTCGAAAATTCCTTCATCCTTTAGTGTGTCCAATACCTTTCGCTTTACCTAGCTCCCCAATCCATGCTCAGAACCTCCCTATCTCAACCTCAAGCCAAAAGTCTTACTAGCAACCTCAACAACATTCCTTCCTAGCTACCAAACTTTCCTCGAAGATTCATCTTACCTCATCAATACCTCAATAGCCAAAACAATTTCCACAAATCAACCTTGATTCATTCCCTATGCTAAAGTCCTCCGATAACGCATCTAGAATCCTTCACTCATAGCTTCTCTAAGCAATTCCCAATCTTCCCTAAATGCCCAAATACTCATCTCGTATACAGTCCCGATATTACACAACCTAATCCTTAAGATCTATGATTTCCAGGCAACCCTATACTACTCATCCTTAGCAATTCCTCAACCTCATCCCTTACCAAATCGTTATCAACCACAACACATATAGTCTATTCACAAATTATACGATTTCTCTCACATTCCTTAGTCGATCATCCTTAATTTCTCCCACAATCCGCTCCTAGATTACCTAGGTACTACTCCTTGCACCCTAATCCACCTAACAATACCTCCTCTATACGAATTCCTTAATCACATCTATCCTTCTTATCCAACTCTAAAGCTACTCTAACCGTATGTACACATACCAACTCTCAAGGTTACCCTAGTGAAACTAGCCTAGTCCTCAACCCACTACTCTCCTATGCTACCTACCTGTACCAACACCTCTCGCTCAAAACCTGCCATCCAAATCCTACTCCTCTCCTAAGGCCTACCTAGAAGCTCGTCTGAAATCCACTAACCACTATCTCTTATCAATCCCTGAACTTGCTCGGTCTCATCTAAGCTAACATCGCCTCCCTACATCTCCTGTTCATACTATTATCGATAAATCATACAACTCAAATCCTCTCACTGCTCTCTTATCATTCTACCTAAGGTCCTCATCCCATATCATCAAGCAGAACAATCATGGAATCCATCTCACACATCGTACGTCACACTTACAAATATTCCATATCTACCACATTATCAATACATCGTCAATCATATCAAGCAACTCAAGGTATCACTATACTCAACAATATTGCGAATCATTATACATATAGACATAATCGAGCTAACTCATCAGGTTACATCATGCTAACGACCACAGCAAGGATAATATCATATCAACATCACAATGGTTCATCATCATACACTAACAGAGCCTATCATCTATCATATCATATCACTAGATCATGGTCCCACATTTGAAATTTACGTTTTATAGGCAAAGTACTCAGGCAGTAATTGTTAACTCAGAACGTCAACACCTCATAATTCATCATCATGTCATTTCTAGAACTATCACACAGAGTTCCAATTCAACGGTGATAGGGGAGGGCAATGGCGGACAACACAATTTCCTTACAGATTCAGACACGGACCAAGACTAAAGACGATGAGACCAGAGACAAGGTTTCAACCTGAGAATGACAACGATGCCCTTATGGAAGTCTATGAGGTTATAATTGCAGCAAGCAAGCATGTATTCATCATGGAGCATATCAGTCATATTAATTTTCACACTATCATATACCTACCTCAAGGGATAACAACATGTGCATTCATACATGTACATATAATCAATTTCTACATGGACGTGCACGCGAGAAAACTGACGATCTATCATCTCATGTAATAGTCATGCTTGGCACATACTCATGCGAAGGGCTAGTAATGATCATGCAAGATACGAGGTCACGCAAAGTTTAATAAGCATCACAAGCATTTCATATATGAACAATTGCACAAGCATGGTATACAGTCAAGGTAATCCAAATAGGTCCAACCTAGTATTCATGTATCATGTGCATACGAAGTAATTATGTGTCGTGGTGTGTGGTCATATAAGGTGTCAGGTCATATGTTCATGTAAGCACGAGAGGACGTCACAGAAGGCATGATAATCATCGAGGCATCATCAACTAATCATGCTAAGGAGATCATTGTATGGGGTATACATTCAAATAGAGTTGACCACACTATCATGGACCTAATTCAATAGAGAGTGACTATCATAGGGATTCATACATTCGGCATATATATTCATTCATAAGGGTAATCATGCAAGATATATGGCAAGTCATGCTGGAGTATACTAATAAGTCATGTCATGCAATCACAAAGAGGGCTACTATCATAACCTGACAGAATTCTTCAAGGGCAATCACTGACTCATCACCCCATTTCCCCGTGGACGCTAGTATGGTTCGTTCGGTGGGACACAAGGACATTCACACTGCTTCTGAGAGGGAAGGGTAGAACTCGTGTTTAGAATCTTGGGGCAAGAAGACACGGTTGATCATTATAAGAATTGAGAGGGATGACTCCATAAGACAACTCACTTCTAACTCGGATCATTTCAATAATCACCTTCCCTAACATACTTAGGTATCCCTAAAATTTGACACGATTTTCGAAGGTAGTTAGTTGACCAACCCAAATTTCACGTGGACATCAATTTTAGGTATGAGACTCGATAGAAGCATCGATGCTAGAATAGAACAAGGTTCGAAACAGGGAGGGCAGACGCTTTTCGACCTTGCTACAAGCCTGGATGTTTTGGTGTGATGGATGACGGAAGCGGAATCATCATGAGGGTTGAACTATGGGAGGACTATTTCGACAAGAAAGGAATTTTGACTACATAAGGACAAAGTTTTCTCCCGCTATCCCGTTTGCACATTCAGTCATTTACATGTTCAAGTTAAGGCACACCAAATAGTTCTCTATCTTAAGCATAACAGCACTCAGAACGGAAGCAATCAGCGAAATTAATATGATCCCCTTCGAGGAGGATCGCCCTCGGGCCCAATTGTATATGTAAACACAGAGACGATCTATGCCGCCCTTCGAGGGACTGCTGACCGGAGGGGCAATTACCTCACGGCCTCCTAACCCAGCTTCTCCAACCTCCGTGGTGCGAACTCCTTGGAGTCTTCCAGACCCATCTATGAATAGAAAGCTAGTATTTCGCTTACCGTTCCCCGAGTTCTACATCCTTAAGGGATGGTCTATCTCTTGGGTCTCTACCCCACGAGATTGTTTCCCCTTGATTTATTTATAATTTGGTCCATTTAAATTCATTTTGCCCTTTTGAAAACCTTTTCCAAAACCATTTGAAAACCTTGGGCCATTTTTAAAACCACTTCAACCTATCATACCCGGTTTGTAAAACCTGGCTCTGATACCAACTTTGTAACGGCCCGGGATTATGATTCCCGAGTTACGTTTCGAGGGATAAAACCCCTCGTTAGGATCTTGCGCCCCGAGTACAGGTCGAAGGTTTAAAATCAAGGATTTATAATTTAAAGCGGGATTTCGCACCCAAATTCGGAAGGTCTGCTGGAGACCCCGGGGTAACCCCTGTACCTATCCTAAGTCTACAAAGCGGAAAATCTTTTATCATGCAAAGGACATAAATTCTGAAACAATACAACCAGTGTCGCGGCAGAGCCGGATCAAAACAGAGTATAATTAGGAAGAAATCCCAAAAGTGTGAATCTGGTGAAGTTAGGGTTCAAACACTCACTCTCCGCCATAAGAATGGACCCCGTCATAACAACACAAATCAAGCAGTGGATCGGGTACCTGAAACTATACCACCAA
Source organism: Persicaria maculosa (assembly GCA_963922045.1). NCBI lineage: Eukaryota > Viridiplantae > Streptophyta > Magnoliopsida > Caryophyllales > Polygonaceae > Persicaria > Persicaria maculosa. Next base: position 21,864,634 of record OY998264.1, on the reverse strand, counting down.
GTCAGGCCAAAAGTTCACCTGCGGGTCCTTTGACCGCGCTGAGGACATATAATACGCCTATACCTAGAATAAGGATGCCTTCATGCAGTACTGAAATGTTAACCACACTATCATGCTCCTAATTCATATATGCAGAATATGAATTAAGGCCTTAACAAAGAATACCAAGTGGTATATCCCTCTTCTACCACCACCCCCCTTTCCAGATAGGATGGAGTCTGGCCAGTTCGATGCTATAGCATATCACATCTCATCATCATATCGTATCTCATGCTCATCTCGTATCTCATGATATATATATATATAAATGACTCAAGGAGGACAACACCCGATGAAGCTGGGCTGTCCTATGACCCTAACAACGACTCTAGGACTCACAGATAACGGTCGTTCTACATTCAAACGCATACAGAATAAGAATGCTCATTCGTAAGTGCAATTCCTAAGCATGATACTACATGACATACTTTTATTCATATGCAACACCTACATACTATTTGACACATCAGGCAGGAGGTATTGGTTACTGAGTAAGCCCCGGAGGTACTTACCTGGCTAGAAGATCAATAAAAGAAGAATCCAGCACACAGTAGTCATGATCACAGAATATCACCTAATTACATAACGAGAATATACTGAGTAATCACCATAAGGACATATATCATTCTTAGCCAAATTCGCATATTATCAGCTTATCAGCTTAAGATAACCTCTATATCATTCTTAGCCAAATTCGCATATTACTATTCCATACTCATACTCTCCATAAGGACATATATCATTATCATCACAAGTATCGATCATTTAATCTCTTCTAAAAATCACCACAATATCATGCTATTAGTCATACATATCATACCGTTAGTCAAACGATTTTATTATCATGCTAGTTAGTCATCGAATAAGTCTTATTCCCAAGTTAGTTCCAAAACCGTTTCAATTCCGAATTAAACAGTTAAGAATTCCGACCCTTGAAAATACTCGCCAAATTCCCTTTATCAATTTATTTATTAAATCACTTTTCGACCTTTGAAATTCTTTTCCAAATTCCTTTTTAAATCTTCAAGTCCAAATAATATATTTTAAATCCTAACTAATATAATATGATATTTTAATTACCCTTTATTATTTAATAAACCAGCCCTTTATAAAATCCCCAAAATAATTTTTTATATTTAAATCCTTGAATAATATTATAGTATTTTAAATACTGTAACCAATTAAATAAATAACCGATTAACTCGACCGAACCAAACCCAACCGAACCAAACCGAATCGATCCGATTTAATATAATATAATAATATAACAATATAATATATAATAATATAATATATATATATATGTATGTGGTGGGACCCACGGTCTTCTTCCTCATTTGAATGAATGACTCCCGCCAAGCTCAGTCCGAGCTCGCCTGCGCCAGCCTTGACACCGCGCCTGAGCTCGCCCGGACTCACCGGCTCCGCCTCGCCCAGCCCCGCCTCGGTCTGGCTCGCGCTCCCACAGCACCGCCTGCTCTCGCTCTCGCCTCGCCTCGCCTCGCGCCCTCGCGTTCTCGTACACGCCGACCGAGCTCCAACGATCATCGGAGCTCTCGACTTCATCCGATCGTCCCGCACTCAGCTCATGCACACTCCCAACTAGTCTAAGCATCAATAAAGACTCAAAAATGAATCAAAACGAGGATAAATTCGGAGCTCACCGAGATGGGTTTTTTCGCGACTTCGGAGCTCTCGATCGGAGTCCTGGGCGTCTTCGGTGGCTCGCGATGGCTTGTCGGTCCTGCACCGCATATTGGAGAATGACTCACCGGAAGTTAGCTTGCCAAAACAGAACAAAAGGGTCGTGGTGGCTCGCGATGGTTCTGGTGGTGACGTTGGCAGCCCCTGGCGGTTCCTGGGTGACTGCTGACGGCGCTGGTGGTGGTCCGGCAACGATGGAAGGCGGCTGGAGGTGGTGCTCGAAGGGGCGACGACGATGTGGTGATGGTGATGCTCGGGCGATGGAGATGGCGATGGTGGTTGAGGGGAGGAGGTGACGGTGGTGGCGTGGTGGCAGGTGATGGGAGGAGGAGGTGACGTTGGAGGATGGTGAAGGGTGGTGAAGGTGAATGGCGAGGATGTGAGGGTGATGGTGATGGAGGGTGGTCTGATATAGACGGGGGTGGGTGAGCTAGGGGGATGGGTGCGGGGCAGGGTACGGTAGCAGGTGAGATTTGTGGTGTGTGGGTTTGGTTAACCCACACCCGGAATTAAATCCCGAATACGCGAATTTCGAATCCCGAAATTAATCCCCGAATGTTAGTTTCCCCGACTCTCGCTTCCTCGATCAATTAGATTTTTAAAACTTAAAAGGATAACATCATCCGAATTTATTTTAAATTTTTCGAGGCGAAAAGACGGAACCGTTCGTCAAATATTTAAATTCAGGTCGGAATCTGTTAAACGGGGTTTAATCCGATTTAATTAAATTTTAAATTTCCTTTTTCCGATAAAATTAGGATTTAAAATCCGAGCCTTTACAGGATATTTTTTCGGAGGTGGAGTTTATTTCGTGTATTATGGAGGTGTGGGAGGTGGAGATTTTTTTAAAAAAATAACCTTGTAAAAAAGATGATTGATGTTTGGTGGGTATAAGGTTTGTAAGTGGGTATTGTGGATGAAAAATCAAAAATACCCTTGAGATACGAAAAGGGTGGAAAATGAGAAGGGGCAAAGTGTACAAATTTCCATAACCTGATTAAATAACCTCCCAAAGCTACTCATCCCAGCTTCCAAAATCAGAAAAAATAAGCTCAACCCCCAAGCCCATAACCTCAAGCCAAAGCTGCTTCCAAACATGCAGCTTCAGAACTTTTTTTTTTAAAAAAAAACTCCATAACCTAATCTAATACACTATCAAACACGGTCTTATTCCTTCTTTGTGTTTTGAAGTGCAAGAAAAAAGTGGAGACTTTTGCAAATTTATTCAGTTTTGAGCAGATTCTTTTATGTCTTGAAACTTGAGCGAACAACCGAATTGAAAAAAAGAACAAACATTGATGCTCAATCTCAAGTGCAAGTGGGTGATTGAGTTCTCATTCACATAATCTGTATCATGGACCTCTATAAAGTGGGGAAAAAAAAGATAAAGAGTGCAAGCTGATAAAGATTAAAGAGACAACTATGTCAACATTTATGCGCTCAAATGGCAAATATTAATTAGTATATATATATTTGTTCAATCATGAGAGCTTATTTCTTTTTAAAAAAAATACATCTCAAGGAACTCATTGGAAGATCTAAAATGTTGAACTAGCATTAACAATATTGAATCATCCCTTAACAAAATGGTCTCGAGTTCTAATATATCTGTATCAAAGTAACCTAGAGATCTTTGGATAAATCATAAATTAACTACCTACAATTAAGTAAAATACAACACTACTAGAAAAATGCTATATAGCCTCGAAGTTTTTGGCTACTAATTATTTCGAGGGTACCATCGTAGCTAATACCCTCGAATTTAGACTCGAAAAAATATTTGGAGCCTAAGTACCATTGAAATAAAGTCGGAGCTATTTTTCCAGGCTATATAACCACGAATAAATATTTTGAGGGTGTCGTCGAGTGTAAATTAGCCTCGAAAACAAATTCGAGAGCACTTTTTGAAGCTATTCTCTAACGAGTGTAGCAATGAAGTTGTTAGAGGGTACACTCGAGACTAATTTCGATGGCATATAGGATCGAATATTTTTTGGAGGGTAGAGTGGAGGGTGTAACAACTCAATATATATTATGAGGCTAATTTCGAGGGTAAGTTTGATCCTAAATGGTTACGAATTTTTTTGGGGCTAACGGTGTGGCTAAACAGCCTCAAATTATGTATTCGATGGATTATTTGAAGGTGTATAACCTCGAAAAAATTGAATTTTCATCCAGGGCAAGATCGAGAGTAAATATGTTTGTCATACTTAATACATTATTAAATATCTCAACTACCTATTTTGCTTTATCAACTAAAACATACAAGGTTAATCAATTTCACTTTTCTTTCTCCCACAACTTTCTAATATATCTACCTAGCTTCCATTTTGTGTGTTTTTTTAGATTCGATCAAGAGTTTTGTGGTATTTGATATTCATTTCTGGTAAGTATTATCATTTTAATAATTATTTTCATACAAGTTACATGGTGGGAAAGCAAGAAAATCTATATGATTTAGAAACCGTTAGAGAGATAACTTGATAATGTAGTCACATAATATGTAAATATTAACTTCGAATATGACCTCGAGTTCATAATTTCGAGGGTAAACGAGTCCATGAACTCTTCCCCAATAGCAACAATATTATGATTTCGAGGGCAAATTTGATGCTACATATGGCCTCCAATTATCCTTTGGAGGACATCGTGAAGAGTGTGTTCCTGGGTAAATGTAGAAGTTTTTTTTAAACATCTACCAATCTTTTGTTTCATTCTGCTTATCATACTTTTATTTTTTTGTTCCTCTTATGTATGGATAACCGTGATTGGATGTACATAAGGCATTCGCCACACGGAGGTGGTTTGGATGAATTATTTCTCGATGGAGTTGAAGAATTCATCAATTTTGCAAAATCACAAGTCCAATTTATAGACAAGGAGAAGATTATGTGTCCTTGTTTGAAGTGTAATAATGGAAAATCTCAAGATGTTGAAAATGTACGTCTTCATCTTTATCGAAAAGGTTTTATTGATAGTTATTATCGACAGATTTCACATGGAGAACCACCATTTATTCCAATCCTCCCAACTGAAGATCAATCTAGGTTGAGCATGAATAGTTTGAATTTCTTTGGAGTAGGAATGGATCTATTTGATAATTTGAATCATTGTCAAAGAATGGTATTTAATGCAGCCGAGCTTAGTTTTGTTCCTCAGTAATTTGATATTGGTAATTCGGACGATCCTTCTACTGATATAAGCAGTCCGAGAGAGGGGTTGGAAATCACAATAGGGCTTACACAAGAAATGAGTATGCCACATCAAACAACAGATTCTGGTTTTATCGATGATAGCACTTCTTATTTATCTGAGAGGTTTTTTGATGTGTTGAAGGCAGTAGAAGGATCTATTTATCCTGATTGTACTGTTTCTCAATTGTCTATAGTGAGTAGTTTTTTTATCGTTTAAGGTTGATTATAACTTGCCACAGACATGATATGATAGACTTATGCATGAAGTGGGTAAACTCTTACCATCAAACCATAATCTTCCAACAAACTACTATGAGAGTGGGAAGTTGGGACTATTGACATAGTTAAGCTTGTTTTTCCAATCTTCATGGTTTGACCAAAAATATTTTTACATAAAATAAATTATCGATATTTATGAAAATTTATATGAAATATTATAATAGATTCTAAACTTATTAGTTATTACTATGTAAAAAATAAATAATATCTTAATTATGACCAAAAATATTAAATAATAATAATTATTATTATTATTATAAATTAGATGGTTTATCATTTTTTTTAACAAATGTGGTTTGACTTTTAATTGGGCGTTAAATGGACAAAAAAAAAAACCTTTTTATATGTTATATAGATTTTGAAATTAGTGGGTACAACAAAATTTCAAGCAATGCATTTTTATCATTTTTTTTCAAGCAATGCATTAAATGGACAAAAAACACCTTTTTATATGTTATACTAGTGAGCATGCCCGTGCTACGCACGAGACTTATTTTAAATATGTTTTTTAATTAATATATTATTATTATTATTATTATTTTATTACTAATAATTGTTGTCTTTAAAAGTTTTTATATGTGTATTTATCTTTGAAATTCGACAAATATAATAACTTGGTTCTATTTATCCTCTTACTCACTTCTACATGCAATTCAACTATAAGAAAAAAGAAATGATAATTGCTTTAGAAATGATAATTGCTTTAGAAGTGCATGTTATAAACTTGAAAAATGATGTAGTTATATATAGAGATTTGATCCCTTAACATGATGGCCGAATTGAAACTATACCTATAACCAATAAGCTACAACAACTTTTTGATTTCTTAAGCTAATACTCCGTATTAAACATATACTATTAGATTTATTTGTAAGTATTTAATACGTGCAATTAATGGACTTTCACATGAATTTATATTATATATAGATTCTAAACTTATTAGCTAACACTCTTTTTTTTCCGTATAAACACCCATAAAGAATGCATTTTTAAAATAAACTATACTAAAATCCTGACGAATTTCATTTGCTGCCCAATCTCTTTTGAAATTGTTATGTTATTTTAATTAAATTTTCACATATATTAGGGATTATTTGGTTGACAATCCAAAATTTTAGAAAGTAGAAATTTGTGGATAAATTTTTTAAATTTTAATGATAACTTTTATTAAATATTACAGTGTATAATTAATCCCTTTTAATAAGATGCTAGAGAAATAAATGGATTTAAAAAAAACCCTAGTGTAGTTCATGTGTCATTATGTGCTTATTTTAAATTTAATAAAATAATAATATAGGTATATAACACATTATTATTATGATTTAAAAAAAAAGCACCACAATGGTGCGGAGATTATATTAGTACTAATTTAATGTTTTAAATCGAACCATTTGAATATTTGATTAGAAAATGTAGAATACAAATAATAATTTTTATTTATTTATTTTTCTCAATTTGTTACCATATCTTTATTTAATTTGTCATTTAAAATTTTTACATAGTTTGGCAAAAAAAAAAAAAAGTTTGATCCGTGTGCTGTGTTTTTTTTATAGCCAAAACTATCTTACATCCGTTGATAAGTTTAATCTAACGGTTGGAATATGTTGTTTGACCCGATGCACCTGCTCCCCTCCTTTTATCCGCCTTCATCCTACCAAGCAACTACTCCTCTCCTAATTCTCACATCCAGATCTAGTTTCTTCTCCATACTCCTTCTCGCAGACACAGTGGCTGAGCAAGAGCGCTCGACCCAGTGCCGTCCTCCTCCCCTTCGCACACCTACACCTGCTACCGGGTCGCGTCCTATTCGCAGGTCTCCGTCACCGGGTCGCCTCCTCTCACACCTGTCACCGGTTCCAGCAACTCCCGCCTGCCTCCGCTTTTTTGATGAGTCCCGCCTGCCTCCATTGTTGTCGAGCGTCAACGCCTCCACTCCACCTTCTCCTGCCGGCACCGGGGTGTGGGCTGTACGAATCAGGCCTCGCCTGCCTCCACCTTTCCAAATCTGATGATTATTTAATCTTTTGAATTGCCAAGCAATTTCAAGGGTTTGATTTGTAATTTGTAGGATTATAGCTTTTTTATTTGTGGAAAAAATCAAATTGGTATTCTTCTTTTTTTGGCCTTGAATTTATGTATTTGTGGTAATGGTTGAACTTGCATTTTGTACATGATTTAATTATGAAATTTAGGTTTTCTTCAAACATTTAAGGCTTATGTTTGTAGTGCTCAAAAAAAAAAAGGCTTATGTTTGTTTATTGTTGTTATTTATGTTTATTGTTGTTATTTAAAGTAAAATCTATGTTTTATATATGCATAAATTGAAGAATAAATTGCTAATAAATTTAACCTCAAATTTGGCTACAAAAATTATAAGGTTTATAAAATTTAACCTGAAATTTAGGAGCCAAAATATTAAATTTAACCTCCAAATTGATTATAAAATGAGTTGATAAAATACCCTCAAAAATATATTACCCTTGAAAGTGCCATTGAATTCGATCTCAAGACACATTTCGAGGCGTAAAGGAGAGAGGTTAAATGTGGTCTCGAATATTAAAAATCGTGGTTAAATTGGAGGCTAATTTACCCTCACACTTGCCCTTAAATTATTTCGAGGTTATGAATCGATACTATTTAGCCTCGAAGTTGGTACTCTCAAAAATACCTACCAATTTCATTTGTAGGCAACTTGAAGGCTAATAGCACTAAATTTAGTTTCGAAATAGTTCGATACTAATGATCTCGAAATTACCCTCGAAATTATTTGGAGGCTATATTACTCTCGAAACCAAAAATTCGAAGTTAATATTCGAGGCCACATTTAACCTCCCTCCTCTACGCCTCAAAATAACCTTGTAAAAAAGATGATTGATGTTTGGTGGGTATAAGGTTTGTAAGTGGGTATTGTGGATGAAAAATCAAAAATACCCTTGAGATACGAAAAGGGTGGAAAATGAGAAGGGGCAAAGTGTACAAATTTCCATAACCTGATTAAATAACCTCCCAAAGCTACTCATCCCAGCTTCCAAAATCAGAAAAAATAAGCTCAACCCCCAAGCCCATAACCTCAAGCCAAAGCTGCTTCCAAACATGGAGCTTCAGAACTTTTTTTTTTAAAAAAAAACTCCATAACCTAATCTAATACACTATCAAACACGGTCTTATTCCTTCTTTGTGTTTTGAAGTGCAAGAAAAAAGTGGAGACTTTTGCAAATTTATTCAGTTTTGAGCAGATTCTTTTATGTCTTGAAACTTGAGCGAACAACCGAATTGAAAAAAAGAACAAACATTGATGCTCAATCTCAAGTGCAAGTGGGTGATTGAGTTCTCATTCACATAATCTGTATCATGGACCTCTATAAAGTGGGGAAAAAAAAGATAAAGAGTGCAAGCTGATAAAGATTAAAGAGACAACTATGTCAACATTGATGCGCTCAAATGGCAAATATTAATTAGTATATATATATTTGTTCAATCATGAGAGCTTATTTCTTTTTTAAAAAAATACATCTCAAGGAACTCATTGGAAGATCTAAAATGTTGAACTAGCATTAACAATATTGAATCATCCCTTAACAAAATGGTCTCGAGTTCTAATATATCTGTATCAAAGTAACCTAGAGATCTTTGGATAAATCATAAATTAACTACCTACAATTAAGTAAAATACAAATAATTGAAGAGGGGAACAAACAACTGAGAAATGGGGTTGCCCCCCTGAAGAGATGCAAAGAGGAATGAATCCCCACTGACATTGAACATTAACAATAATGTGCTGCTACTTGAATGTTTGATGCTGCAGTACAAAGGTCACCTAGCTTGTCCCACCCACTACTAGGGGTGTTATGTGAACACGAGTAGCTCGAATTCGACTCGTACTCGTTCGATAAAAACTCGGTTCGAGCTCGTTCATTTTCTAAATGAGCCGAGTATGAGCACATTTTTAAGCTCGGTCTAAAGCTCGGCTCGTTCGAATTAAGCTCGAATAGCTCGAATTTTATGGAATTTCTAAAATTTCCTTTAAGTTATTGTATAATAAGCAAGTAGAACTGCTTAAAGCTCGAAAAAAGCTCGGCTCGAGCTCGTTCATTTCCTAAACGAGCCGAGTATGAGCACTTTTTGAAGCTCGAGTCAAAATTTAGGCTCGACTCGAGCTCGTTCATATTCTAAATGAACAGAATATGAACAGACAATACTCGGCTCGTTCGGCTCGAATAACAGCCCTACCCACTACCACCTAAATCATGTATTCTTAATTGGTAAATTTCTTATGGGAGCATTTGCAGGGCATTTTTCACTTTTTCTTTCTACGCGAGGGTGTCCTGATGACTCGCTTTCTAAAACTAAAATTGTTGTTTTATTTAAGATCTATACCTATGCTTCTTTTAGGCTTTTATAATCGGTTGTTTGCTTGTACATAGGGGTGAATTGGTTTCTTTGATTGCATAATTCTTAATTTTACTACGTTCAACTACCAACTTATTATTTATCGATCTCTTGGTTGTCCAGACTTGTCTGGAAAATCGAAACTCTTTCCTATGTATGTAAAAGAAAAGGATGTCTCAACTGAACACCTCATCTAGCCATAATATATATCTCATATATAATAGACTTTGTCCAATTAGAACACACCACATCATTATCATTATGGAACTAAATTTCTCTCTCTTTTTTTTCAACATGTTATAAAATTAGTCTAGTTGGTGGTACATTCCCCACAAACACATTATGGAATGCATTTGTCCAATTAGATCACACATCCACAGCAGGGCCGTTCCGTTATACTTTGAGGCCTTGTGCAACATATATGTTGAGAATTTTTTTTTAACTAATTCAAAGGGGAAAAAATAATCCACTAACAAAAGAGATATTCTCATAGATACAAAAGAATGGTTGAATAAGTTGAATTGATTTCCCTACATTAGATTTTTTTCTTAAGAATGGTTGAATAAGTTGAATTGATTTTTCTACCTTAGGGTTTTTTTTTCTTTTGGTGGAATGGATTGCTATTGATGGTTTGTGACGGCAAAAAAAAAAAGAAACGGGCTGCTGAAAAGAGGGGAAAAAGTGTTTGGAAAAAAATAAGTCAGGATGTTGTTAGGATGGATCGAACCCAACCCACTTCAGAATTAGCGCATGGCTTAACCATTTGATCTACCGAAGCAATCTAAAACTATACACAACTTATATATACATATGTATATTATTATAACAGTATAACACCTATACGAGGCCCCCAAAATTTTGAGGCCCTGTGCGATTGCACTTTTTGCACGGGCCTCGGGCCGGCCCTGATCCACAGTATGCGAAAAGACATCACTTCTTGAAAATGTATGCTTTTTTTCTCTCTTGTGTGTTTTAGTTAATAAATATTCTAATTATTGGCACAATGGTATATATCAAACAATAATTTTATATATAATTAAGATAGATAAGACTAGCTTAGAGTGTAGTATTAATTACTACAATCATAGATAGAGTACACTATATATAGACCTATTGTGGAGTTCCAACAAACAAGTTGTATGAATAAATAAATATTCATTGCTACATCCCTAGCGTTAAAACAAACTCATATCTCTATAGATGATGAGTTATCCAAAATCGATTGCCTAATACACGAGAACAAAGCCTCAAACGAAGCAAACTACCAAGGAAGAAAAGATCAAAGACTTGATGTTATCCGGCGAAGATCCAAGTACAAGACTCAATGAAGAGCTCAATCTTATTGACTGCTTACACAAGACGACGACGACTCCCCAAGAAGGCGAGCCACGGGTGTTTTCATGCAACTACTGCCTAAGAAAGTTCTATAGCTCACAGGCTCTAGGAGGGCACCAGAATGCTCACAAGAGAGAGAGGACTATAGCAAAGAGGAATCAAAGGATCATCAGCGCGACGATAGTAGCTGCTGCAGCTTATCGACATTCTTTACATGGTTCTCTAAGCAGATCTCTAGGAATTCAGGTACACTCGATGATCCATAAGCCTTGTAATATGACATTGCTTTCGGGGTCCGGAAATGTGTACGGGCACCAAGGATGGTCAAGATTGCCAATCGAACAACAACCAGGTATAGGAAAGCTAGTGGTGGAGAAACATCAAGTTGATGCATCCACAGAAGCATCATCAAGAATTGGTGCCTGTAGAATCAGCTTCGTCGATGAAGGAGTTGGTGATCACACAAGGGAGACTGATGGCTCAATTCGAGCTATTCAAGACGATCCGAAGAAGCTTGATCTCTCTCTAAAGCTATGAACCATTCTTCACTATACAGATTTTCTTTTGCACTTTTCAAGTTTAATTAGGTGTTTGCTATTCTGTGCTTGGGATGTGTTTAGCTTTTCCATTTCCTTGTTCAAAGAATGTCTTCTTCTTCTTTTTTTTTAAATTTTCTTACAGAAAGAATTAACCAATTATACAAAGGATTTTGGTTTTTTTGAAACGTAATGAAGAAGACAAGTAGGAGTTCATGTTCAACTAAGAAAATATTTGGACTTCATAATCCCATATTCTACCCCTAAATCCGGAAGCTATGAAGCTCGATTTTATCCTCTCGAATTGGCTCCGACATGACGGGATATACTGGGTTGGTGATCTCGTTCGCCTCATTGAATACAGTGAGTTCCATTGATGCTCAGAGAGCACACAAGATCAGTACGTGAGTTCCATTTTAAAACTAATTAACAATAGAAGGAGAATCAACCAGTTCATATACAAGGCTTGGATTATAGTGTTTTTCGATGTGGGATAATCATTCTTCACACACACACACACATATATATATAGTATGGATCTTTTGTACACCTTAAAATGTACCTTATACACAGATCTGGGCCATTGATCTATATGAAATAGAGGGATGGGATAGTGCCACGTGTCATGGGTTGTTTTAAAAAAAATTGAAAAATAATCCCAAATTCAAGTTGTAGCGCGTGTGAAAAGATGGAATAAAACCCTAATTAATTTGTGTCTTCCTCTAATGAGTGGAGCCGAAGAGAGCGATCCAGAGGACGAAGTCGAAGCCGCTTTGCGCTTCATCGCCTACGACGCCACCCAGATGAGGTCAAAGCCGCCTCATAGAACCCCACTCGGCTTATGTAGTAGGCATGATTTGGAAGAGATAAAAGATTTTATTGTGCATGGAAAGTATCCATGACTTTCCATATTCATGAAGAATTGAATTGACAATATTTTATGGAATATAAAATATTCTATTTATTTGAAAAACATCTTTGCTTTGAGAATAAGGATTAAGAAGTATCTTTGTAACGGCCCGGATATAAATATCCGGGATACGTTTCGAAGGTCGGATACCTCCGTTCGGATGTTGCAATTCAGGTACGGGTCGAGGTTTCAAACCTCCAATTAGTCGAAGTCTCAGAAATACAATTTAACCGAAAGTAAAGCGGAAGTACGGTTTAGATACAAAAGCCACGGCAGAGCCGGGTCAAAACCAAAACAAAGTGGGTGATTGCCATTTGTCAAGTTAGAATATATTAGCCGGATTCTTCGATTCGCCCAAAAGATTTCCCTGTCACAGAAGCATGGAGCAACAAGAGCGGTACCTAACACTATCCACGAAGTCAGGCCTGGTGATCGCCTGCGGGTCCTCTGACCGCGCTGAGGCCACATAACATGCCTATGCCTAAATAAAAGATGACTAATGCGGTACAAGATTTAAATCACACTATCATGCCCCTAGTATATACATAATATGCAGAAAAGAACTGTAAAGGGCCCAAGACAATGTCAAGTAGCATATCCCTCTCCTACCTCTGCACCCCTTCCCGTTAGTGCAGAGACTGGCCAGTTCGGGCTATAGCATAGCACTCTCTTCGTGGTGGTGCACTTCACCACGGTATCATCATATCATATCATATCTCATCATCATATCATATCTCATCATCATATCATAAATCATGCTCATGCCCGATGGTGCTGGGCTAATCATATCATATCATGTCATCTCATCTCTTGCCCGATAGTGTTGGGCTATCATATCATGCTCATATCGACTCGATAGACTCAGGGCACCCGATGGGGCTGGGCTACCCTATGACCCTAGCAAAGACTCTAGGACTATCACAGATAACGGCCGTTCTGTATTCAAACACACAAAGTAAACACATGCTCAGTTCAATGCAATCCTAGTATGATACTACATGGCATGCTTTAATATGCACAAAACTACACATTACATGACACATCAGGCAGGAGGTCCAGGTTACTGAGTAAGTCCCGTAGGATACTTACATGGAATTGCAGAACAGCAAAAGCAATAACCAGTATAAGCAAGCCAAACCACGTCATAGATCACCTAATAGTTTAATAAGCAACAATCATAAGTCTAAAGCACAAAGGGGCCCATTAACCTCTACACATCAGCTAGTAAGGCAAATAACTCATTGTCATTATTAAGCTATCCTATCACATAGTCTCATCTCATCACATATTCCACATCAACATCATCATCTCAATTCATCATTCTTCTCAACTCATCTCATATATCAACTCGTCTCAACATATCATATCTCATAACCACCTCCATATTTATCATATAACATTTCATCATAACATCTCTTTCATCATTATATAATACTCACATATCATACATCATGCTTCACACTTATCCTCATAATCAACTTAACGTTTCAACCTAATCATGATCATAAATAACTTAACATAATTCATGTTATGCTCGTAATTCACAATCATTCATATCTCGACCACATAATTTCACATTATAACATAGTATAACATTCTCAACATATCCCGTTTTAAACATATATTCATTTTAAGGCATATCATGCTTTCATAGACCAATATCCCATAATCTCATAATCGTCATATAACACATCATATCAATATCAACATATCATAAATTATACTAAACTATTATCGATGTCCTAACATCATGCTCGCACTCATCACATAAGATTCATCAAGTCAACCCAAGTTAGATAAAGTAAGTCAATTTCCCAAGATTCCCGAAACTCTTCTAAAATCTCTACTTAGAACAAATCATTAATCAAAACACTTTCCAAATTTGTATACTTTACCCAAAAATCCATTTATAAACCATTGCTTATTAATCAACTTATATTATTATTTTATCAAAATAAGTCCGACAAGTTTAGGTAATTTCTAAAAGTTCTCTTTTAAATTTTATTAAATCCATGTCCATTTATCAAATCAATTTCTACCCTTAAAACCCTTTTTCAAATCTTTTCCCATTCAAGTCCAAATATATATTTAAATCCCAAATACTATTACTTTTAAAACAATTTACAATATATAATAATTTCAGGAAATATATATTTATCACAAAATCTGAATTATAATAATAATATCTAACAAATTTTAACTACTAATCATAATATATACATAATATATCAATATAACATAAATAAACACACACATTTAAACATAACAACAAAAATAACAATAACCCAAGCCGGCCCAATTGTATTAGCCCTAACCCTTTTCAAAACCGGATCCAAACAAGCCCAAACCCTCAGCCATGCCCGGATTTTTTTTATAAAAGGAGTAGGGCCCATGGAGGTGAGGTGGCAAGGGGCCCCATGGTTTCTTCCTCCTTGTTCTGTTTGGAAAACAGAGAACGGAGGCTCTACTGAGTTCGACGGAGGGGAGAAGAGGAGGGAGGCTCGCCGGTGGCGATGCCCAGCTCCGGTCGTTTCCCCAACACCCAGAGTCAGAGATTGCACAGAAGAGGGAAGGAGGAGAAGAAGAAGCTCACCTAAAAACTCCACCGGAAAACGCTCGATCGAGGCCCGCTTGGACTCGTCAGATTTGGATATTCGCCGGGGATGGCCTAGGGGGGGCTAAGGAAGGTCAAAGCTTGATATTTACTCAGGTTAAGCACAAGAGGAAGTGGAAACGAGGCCCTTACCATGCTCGGAACGAAAGCAAGGAGAAGGGTGTGGCGGGGCTGCGCTCGGCGACTCCGGCTGCCCTGGGCTGCTCTCTTGGCTCGTCGGCGTTTGGGGAGGCGCGGGAGAGATTGCTGTTGCGGCTCAACAAAGAGGGGAAATGGAGGCTACAGGGCCATCGGTGGTGCCCTCAGTGGTGCTCAATCTCTTGGCTTCCAAAACAGGGGAGGTGTAAGTGACGGTGGTGGTGTTTGGTGGTGAAAAGGAGAGGTGATGGTGGCAGGTGATGGTGGTGCAGTGGTGGTTGGCTCGGCGACGAGGTGAAAGGTGGTGAAACCACGGGTGAAATGGGGTTGTTTTGAAAGAGATAAGAGGAGGAGAGATGGGATGGGTTGTTATGGGAGCTTGTGTTTGAGGTTAGAAATCAAATTGGGAGAAGAGAGGGTCTGTTGGGTTTGTGGGTGTATTGCAATTGGAACCGAGTAAAAGAATGGGAGATGGGGCTGTTTTGAAATGAGGTTCAAGGCTGCTACTGCAACACTGTGGTGTGGGTTGCAGATTTGGCATTTTGCAAAAATGGGTGAAATAAAGGATGGTGAGGGAGAGAGGAGACAGACAAAATAAAAGGGAAAGGAGTGGTCCAACTTAATTTCAAAATACCCGAAAACAAATCCCGAAACCCGCTCACTCGACCTTATCCCGACTCAATCTGAACTAATAAATAATCCGATAAATATTTTCAAGTCTCGGACTAAAATTTAGCGGAATAAAATCCGCTCTTAAATCAAGTTTCAAATTTATGTCGGAATTCGCTTCGAAAGATTTTGAATCAATATATTGCTCGAGGACGGAATTTTCAAAATTTTCCCGAATTATTATAATTCAAATCCCAACAAAATCCATATTAAATCGAAATTAATTCTTAATTTATAAAATAATATTTTAAAATCCCGAGTCTTTACATCATCCACCTCTAAAAACAAGTCTCGTCCCCGAGACTAAAACCCTTTTCAAAACTGATCAAGCTTTTCTCAAAACACAGAACCAAACCAAATCATGCAAAAGCTCAAGTCGATTCTATCCTACATCAGTCAACCAAATTTTCAGAACTCAAGAGGTGGAATCATCCACCTCTAAGGGCTAATCCCATATTCTCTTCCTAGGTTCATCTCCAAGGATCAATTCCATGCTATCATTATAGAGATATCATCGTGCTCATCGGCAACTATCTCAAATTATCTCAGAATCTCATATATCAAAATAATCAAGTCAGGCTATCAAGTTTCATCATGCTAATAAGCTTATCAAGAGTGGTATCCTACCAAGATCATGCAATTACACATCAAGAGGCTCACCTCCAATCACATCGTATATTCTGCACATAACTATCAATCATATGAGCACAACGGCATAGAAATAAACATCACAACACACATCTCAGAACGAGGCACTAGGGTATACTCACCACTAGGTCAAGAGGTCAAGGTAATGTCCACACTAGGCTCCACGTAAGACGCGAGTAGCTCATCTGAAGTACCTCCACAACTAGCCCGAATACTCTCATCAGGACGCACTACCAAGGAATGATCGGTCTCAGCATGGAGGTCAGAATAGTCAAGAATGTGGCTAGGATCAGAAACATATTGACAAAGCTGAGACAAGAAAGACATCGTGCACCCCAACTAAGGACGGGGATAAAGCCAAGCGACATGCTACCTCCTCAGAACCTCAAAAGGATCAACAAACCTAGGGCTCGACTCGCCTATGATGTCAAAACATCGGACCCTTCGGGAGGTTATACCCTCAGTCATACGTGTGCTCCCACATCAAAGATAATCTCGATCATTGTCAATGCCTCGGAACTTGTGAACATGCTGTCAGAATCTCGAAGTGAACTGTCCATCTCTGTCGGGAACTATCCTCTCAGAAACTCTACAGAGCCCCGCAATCCGTCGAATGAACTCCTTAGCTAGCCTCGAAGCATGCCAAGTCTCTTGAATAGCGATCAAACGCGCCTCTCGCATAGTTCTCTGCCTCAAGTCCTGGGACCGGTGGGTTAGGGGCCCACCACGCTTCTGCTGCGCCGCTCGAGTACTACCTAGCTGACCGTTCTCTTCTCCATGTCGTCGCTCGTTCAAAGTAGCGCAAAAGATACGAAGCTAACGAAGATAGGGGAGAAATAAAAGCGGACAACCCGAATTCCCTACGGAACCAAACATAGACCAGAACTAACGACGAGACTGAAAGACAACATCCCAACCCAAGAACGACGATAGTGCCCTTATGGAATTCTACGAGGTTATAATGCGGCAGGTAGGACACATATCATTCAATCATAAAGCATACTAGTCACATCAATACACACTAACATGTACCTATCTCGATGAATAAAGACAACACACATCGGTAGCAAAGAACATGAGCAAGTCCTACACAGACGTACACATGAGACAATCTAGCAACCTATCATTCCTCAAGTAATAGACAAGCTCGACATATTAATAATCACATGTGCAAGAATTCAAGAATAGATCTGTTTGGTACAAGCCAGGCAAAACATAGTAATATAACGGGTATTACATGTATGGTTGACTATTCATGTTCAACAAAATCCAAGAACATCACATATACTTATCATCATAATTAATCCAATTCCAAATTCGTATAAATCACATAATCATAAGTTGTCTTTAAATCTCTTTTATCAAACTATATAGCATCACATAAGAATTCAAATCACATAGTAGAATAACCCAAACTGGGTTTAAACCAAACTCGAGTCAATGCCCAAAGAAAGGAGAGAATCGGCTCCGGCCAAGAGCCCAGACCTGGTTTTCGTCGCGGCGAATTGGCCGCTCGCCACGGCGAAATCCAGTTCTTCATCTCTCGCGAGTGATGCCTCTCGTTACGCACGACAAGCATCATTCTCTTCCTTTGTCCCTAGTCCTTGTTCGTCGCGGCGACCATGGTTTTGTCGCGGCGGAACAAGCAACTGTGAGCTCGCTTTTGATTTAAACTCGATCCTTTCCTCCCCAACTAATCTCATCATTTCCGATATCCTTCCCCGATCTCAAACAACATTTAAAATAATAATCCCGAATAATAATACAACTAACACTTTGATAGCCCCCTTAAAACCACATTTTCTAAATACCTCAAGATTTAATATAGGATATTCAAATAACAATTAATTACCCATGCCGGATACACACATAGACAAGTCACATCAATATAGAACCCGATATTAAGATCTTCAAACACGTCATAGCACT
Source organism: Persicaria maculosa (assembly GCA_963922045.1). Classification (NCBI taxonomy): domain Eukaryota; kingdom Viridiplantae; phylum Streptophyta; class Magnoliopsida; order Caryophyllales; family Polygonaceae; genus Persicaria; species Persicaria maculosa. The sequence continues at coordinate 21,846,250 of OY998264.1, read as the reverse complement.
ATAAAAAGAACACATACGGGGGCATAATAACTATCACATCATATAACAACAAGGTCCACATGATAGGATAGGTATGACATGTAACCATATGATGAGCTATAATCGGAATGTATGTCCTACACGAGTCTAACCGATCATGACGTGGCATAGGCATAACCAAAGATTATTACTAAGGTCCAAGTTCAACATCGGATCATATTTCACGTATATGTGCATTTCATCATGTCATAGTATGTAACATGCACCCAACTACTAATTAACACAATTACTAAATAATCACGCAAGATGTAACATGCATGGTGGCACCAATTAACATAAGACTCGCAATTATAAGTGCTCATCAAGATAAGCATAGATTGACGATATGTCCTAGGCAAAATTATAACGTGTGAACCTAGGCATGATTTTAACTATAATACGAGGCACGGAGTCGGATGAGGTGTAAGCCACCAGAATATAATAAGCATCATAAGAGCATCATACGGTAAGAACAATAGTTCATATGAGACACTCACATAAACACGTCATTTGTCATATTAAGCGTGCTACCAGGTTGTTGAGGCATAACAAAATAACTAAGTTACCAACATAAAACATGCCCAGATAGTCATAGATTGGTGAGAATAAGGTGCATCGAATAACTTCTCATAATAGCACGGTGATTCATAGAGGCTTAAGCAAGGCTACCATTACAACGAGCATCAATGCATATAAGGGGAATACAGGCAAGTGCAACAGGTGAATCATGCACAAGTCGTAATGCAGGACAAGATAATGCTCTTAAGGTGTCATATTACAAGAGAACAATACACTATATTCATATATATAACTATCTTCATATACATAAAAGTAATCATGCGAATATCTTACAACTATCATAGGGTGTGCATTCATGCAAAAGGCGAGGTGTCCACACGTGTAAAGGTATCATCTCAAGCAAGGGTGTAACAACAAGGGATGTAACATATCATGGTCATACTGAGGTCATTGGAGTATAAGATCAATGATGGCAAGATGATCATCTAAGGTGCTACTAGATACTAAGATACATGGAACAATATAACGTCATGAATGCAATGCTTGCCTACATAAAAGGAGACCATTAAAGCACATATCCTCATGATAAGTTGCATGTGAGAAGACATACATCCTATATGATACTAAATGCATAACGGAATCTAAATACAATGTGGTGTGTGCACACGTAGGGTGTCAGACTATTCATCCTTAAAAGCATAAAAGAATATCATGGGGGCATGAAGGAACAATATCACGAGACAAGTAAATAGACATGATACTAGTCGGAATCACATAAGGCATAATGAGCATCGAGTTGTAACATTAATCATATTTCAATGACATAAGGGACGAATGTCAACACTATCGAGGACCTATTTTAAGTAGGAGGAGATCATACAGCAAGTAGGCCACAGATTTACACAAGCCACACGTCATGGGTCCTACAAGACACTTATGTCTCGATGAAAAGCGTAGATGTGCAACATATGACACATGTACATTAAACAACTTAGCACCAACGTATGCGAGAGTTCAAGACAATCATGTGGAACAAGGAAGAACATAGCGGGAAACATTACGAGCCTAGGATAGTGTAACACTATATGGATATAGAGGACATATGTACATGGATACGAGTCAATATATATCAGTACACGACATGTATGTAACACAATGATATCTCAAGTCATTCAACGTAGTAATGCATCAAGTCACGTAAACACAGATAGGGCTGCCGTTATAACCAGACAGAGATTTCCAAGGGCAATATCGACTTATCCCCCACCGACTCAAAAGCTCATTTCCCGTGGAATGCGTGTGTGACTCATTTTGAGGACATAAAAGGGCTCTCAATTTACTCTCGGAAGAAGATGGCGGAGTCCGTATAGAAGTTCATGACAAGGAGACATCAGTTGACCACAGCGAGAATCGAGGAGGATGACTCCATGAGACAACTCATTCTACCGACTCGGAACCGTTCGAAGTTTGATACTCTAGCAAACTGACCGTCTCGTGGCATGACCTATGGTGTCAAGTACCATACTCATCACACACTCAAGTAGTCAATGCTTCCGAACCTAATTCCCGGACATGAGGATTAGATTCCCAATTCCGCCTCCCGTGAAAGACATCGATACCATAAAGAACGACCCGATCAGAATACCAATTGAGACATGAAAGAAGATAGAAGGGGAGGAAATCAGAATGAACAGAATAGGCATCTCTCAACTATCACCAACCTTTAACCAAACTTCGTCGAGCCAGAGATAAAACGAAATGGAAGGACACCAACAAGTGAATCATGGAGGAGACTGCTCTATAAGAAAGAAATTCCGACTATATTGGAAGGAAAGGCTCCCTCGTTTATCCAACTCACATAGAGATGCAACACTCGGTTCAAATATACCAATAGATTTCTAGCTCTTAGCATAATAGCACTCAACACAGAATCAGTCAGTGACACTTATAATGTTCTCCGACCCAATTAATACATAAAGCACATCAAGCTATCTAATGCCGCTCTTCGAGGAGCGGCTGACCGGAGGGGCAAAACCTCACGATCTCTACCTAACTCGCCACTCCAACCACCTCGGTGCAATTCCTTGGAGTCTTCCAACCCACCTATAAAGAATAAGCTAATATTTCGCCTAGCCGTCCCCAACTACATCCAATAGGGATGGTCTAGCGCCTTTTCTACCCACTCGATCCCTTTGGTTTGATCCATCATATTTAATAAGCCGAGTTCATATTTAGTCCAATTGAGTAAGGTATATTAAGTTCATTTTGCCCCTTTAAAACATCTTCAAATCCTTTGAAATTCATGGGCAATTTTCCAAAACATACACCCGACCCTTGCGTACCCGAATTGCACAACCTGGCTCTGATACCAACTTTGTAACGGCCCGGATATAAATATCCGGGATACGTTTTGAAGGTCGGATACCTCCGTTCGGATGTTGCAATTCAGGTACGGGTCGAGGTTTTAAACCTCCAATTAGTCGAAGTCTCAGAAATACAATTTAACCGAAAGTAAAGCGGAAGTACGGTTTAGATACAAAAGCCACGGCAGAGCCGGGTCAAAACCAAAACAAAGTGGGTGATTGCCATTTGTCAAGTTAGAATATATTAGCCGGATTCTTCGATTCGCCCAAAAGATTTCCCTGTCACAAAAGCATGGAGCAACAAGAGCGGTACCTAACACTATCCACGAAGTCAGGCCTGGTGATCGCCTGCGGGTCCTCTGACCGCGCTGAGGCCACATAACATGCCTATGCCTAAATAAAAGATGACTAATGCGGTACAAGATTTAAATCACACTATCATGCCCCTAGTATATACATAATATGCAGAAAAGAACTGTAAAGGGCCCAAGACAATGCCAAGTAGCATATCCCTCTCCTACCTCTGCACCCCTTCCCGTTAGTGCAGAGATTGGCCAGTTCGGGCTATAGCATAGCACTCTCTTCGTGGTGGTGCACTTCACCACGGTATCATCATATCATATCATATCTCATCATCATATCATATCTCATCATCATATCATAAATCATGCTCATGCCCGATGGTGCTGGGCTAATCATATCATATCATGTCATCTCATCTCTTGCCCGATAGTGTTGGGCTATCATATCATGCTCATATCGACTCGATAGACTCAGGGCACCCGATGGGGCTGGGCTACCCTATGACCCTAGCAAAGACTCTAGGACTATCACAGATAACGGCCGTTCTGTATTCAAACACACAAAGTAAACACATGCTCAGTTCAATGCAATCCTAGCATGATACTACATGGCATGCTTTAATATGCACAAAACTACACATTACATGACACATCAGGCAGGAGGTCCAGGTTACTGAGTAAGTCCCGTAGGATACTTACCTGGAATTGCAGAACAGCAAAAGCAATAACCAGTATAAGCAAGCCAAACCACGTCATAGATCACCTAATAGTTTAATAAGCAACAATCATAAGTCTAAAGCACAAAGGGGCTCATTAACCTCTACACATCAGCTAGTAAGGCAAATAACTCATTGTCATTATTAAGCTATCCCATCACATAGTCTCATCTCATCACATATTCCACATCAACATCATCATCTCAATTCATCATTCTTCTCAACTCATCTCATATATCAACTCGTCTCAACATATCATATCTCATAACCACCTCCATATTTATCATATAACATTTCATCATAACATCTCTTTCATCATTATATAATACTCACATATCATACATCATGCTTCACACTTATCCTCATAATCAACTTAACGTTTCAACCTAATCATGATCATAAATAACTTAACATAATTCATGTCATGCTCGTAATTCACAATCATTCATATCTCGAACACATAATTTCACATTATAACATAGTATAACATTCTCAACATATCCCGTTTTAAACATATATTCATTTTAAGGCATATCATGCTTTCATAAACCAACATCCCATAATCTCATAATCGTCATATAACACATCATATCAATATCAACATATCATAAATTATACTAAACTATTATCGATGTCCTAACATCATGCTCGCACTCATCACATAAGATTTATCAAGTCAACCCAAGTTAGATAAAGTAAGTCAATTTCCCAAGATTCCCGAAACTCTTCTAAAATCTCTACTTAGAACAAATCATTAATCAAAACACTTTCCAAATTTGTATACTTTACCCAAAAATCCATTTATAAACCATTGCTTATTAATCAACTTATATTATTATTTTATCAAAATAAGTCCGACAATTTTAGGTAATTTCTAAAAGTTCTCTTTTAAATTTTATTAAATCCATGTCCATTTATCAAATCAATTTCTACCCTTAAAACCCTTTTTCAAATTCTTTTCCCATTCAAGTCCAAATATATATTTAAATCCCAAATACTATTACTTTTAAAACAATTTACAATATATAATAATTTCAGGAAATATATATTTATCACAAAATCTGAATTATAATAATAATATCTAACAAATTTTAACTACTAATCATAATATATACATAATATATCAATATAACATAAATAAACACACACATTTAAACATAACAACAAAAATAAGAATAACCCAAGCCGGCCCAATTGTATTAGCCCTAACCCTTTTCAAAACCGGATCCAAACAAGCCCAAACCCTCAGCCATGCCCGGATTTTTTTTATAAAAGGAGTGGGGCCCATGGAGGTGAGGTGGCAAGGGTCCCCATGGTTTCTTCCTCCTTGTTCTGTTTGGAAAACAGAGAACGGAGGCTCTACTGAGTTCTACGGAGGGGAGAAGAGGAGGGAGGCTCGCCGGCGGCGATGCCCAGCTCCGGTCGTTTCCCCAACACCCAGAGTCAGAGATTGCACAGAAGAGGGAAGGAGGAGAAGAAGAAGCTCACCTAAAAACTCCACCGAAAAACGCTCGATCGAGGCCCGCTTGGACTCGTCAGAGTTGGATATTCGCCGGGGATGGCCTAGGGGGGGCTAAGGAAGGTCAAAGCTTGATATTTACTTAGGTTAAGCACAAGAGGAAGTGGAAACGAGGCCCTTACCATGCTCGGAACGAAAGCAAGGAGAAGGGTGCGGCGGGGCTACGCTCGGCGACTCCGGCTGCCCTGGGCTACTCTCTTGGCTCGTCGGCGTTTGGGGAGGCGCGGGAGAGATTGTTGCTGCTGCGGCTCAACAAAGAGGGGAAATGGAGGCTACAGGGCCATCGGTGGTGCCCTCGGTGGTGCTCAATCTTTTGGCTTCCAAAACAGGGGAGGTGTAAGTGACGATGGTGGTGTTTGGTGGTGAAAAGGAGAGGTGATGGTGGCAGGTGATGGTGGTGCAGTGGTGGTTGGCTTGGCGACGAGGTGAAAGGTGGTGAAACCACGGGTGAAATGGGGTTGTTTTGAAAGAGATAAGAGGAGGAGAGATGGGATGGGTTGTTATGGGGGCTTGTGTTTGAGGTTAGAAATCAAATTGGGAGAAGAGAGGGTCTGCTGGGTTTGTGGGTGTATTGCAATTGAAACCGAGTAAAAGAATGGGAGATGGGGTTGTTTTGAAATGAGGTTCAAGGCTGCTACTGCAACATTGTGGTGTGGGTTGCAGATTTGGCATTTTGCCAAAATGGGTGAAATAAAGGATGGTGAGGGAGAGAGGAGACAGACAAAATAAAAGGGAAAGGAGTGGTCCAACTTAATTTCAAAATACCCAAAAACAAATCACGAAACCCGTTCACTCGACCTTATCCCGACTCAATCTGAACTAATAAATAATCCGATAAATATTTTCAAGTCTCGGACTAAAATTTAGCGGAATAAAATCCGCTCTTAAATCAAGTTTCAAATTTATGCCGGAATTCGCTTCGAAAGATTTTGAATCAATATATTGCTCGAGGACGGAATTTTCAAAATTTTCCCGAATTATTATAATTCAAATCCCAACAAAATCCATATTAAATCGAAATTAATTCTTAATTTATAAAATAATATTTTAAAATCCCGAGTCTTTACAATCTTTGGCTATACATAATGGCTGAATTCAACAGGAAAAAGTGAAGGAATTGGTGTTCTTTAATTGATGTACCCTATATAGAGTATGGATCTTTTGTATACAACTCTTAAAATGTACCTTGTATAAAGATCTAGGTCATTGATCTATATGAAATAGAGGGATGGGATAGTGCCACGTGTCATGGGTTATTTAAAAAATTTGGAAAATAATCCCAAACTCAAGTTGTAGCGCGTGTGAAAAGATGGAATAAAACCCTAATTAATTTGGGTCTTCCTCTAATGTGCGGAGCCGAAGAGAGCGATCCAGAGGACGAAGTCGAAGCCGCTTTGTGCTTCGTCGCTTACGACGCCACCCAGATGAGGTCGAAGCCGCCTTTGTGCTCCGCCGATCACGCCGCCGAGCCAAGACGGCGGCTTCGCCACCACCATGTTCGTCACCACCAACCAAACGAAGAAAGCTCTGTTCCAAATGAAGATGGATGACGAAGGAAAGGTAACGGAGGATTTGGATTCGAAATCGTCGGACTGGGCCGAGTTGACTCGCAAGTGCTTAACCAACGTCCTCTAACGCCTTAGCCTCGACGAGCGATGGCGAGGGCCGATGTTCGTCTGCAAACCATGGCCGCAAGCCTGCAAGGACCCGTCGCTCAACACCACCTTCAACCTCGATCCTTACTTCGACTCCTCGCCGCCTTAGCCACCACACAGCCGGTCAGCCTCTCCTCTTATCCTCTCCTCCTCCATTATCTGTAAACCCCCAATTTTGGGTGAAATTGAAACTTGTTCAAGATTGATTTGTGGTTGAATTCGATTAACCCTAGTGATTTGGCTACCTGATTTCGTGTGAAATTGCTACTTGTCAGTTTTGGGTTAAATTTCAAACCTCACGTGAAATTGTATACGTCGTGGATTCAAATCTTTGGGTTCTGAATATTAAAGATGTAGAGAAAGTGATCGATATTGATTCATCTCCTCTCTATCTTAGTTAATTCTTATTCTATCCTAAACATGCTCCAGGTTATGCAAGCATTCTCCTTTTAATTTCTAATTTATCTTGAAAAAGATACTTCGGTTGGTTGATTAAATTAGAAAACTTATTTGTATTTAGAAAACTTATTTGTATTTAGAAAACTTATTCGTATTTAACACGTGATTATTCTGTTAAATTTAATATATTATTCGGTTAAATTTGAAAGATTATTCGATTAAATTATAAAGATTATTGGTATAAGAAGGAGATGCGGCAGATGATGCGCACCTACGCTAGTTTGTGTTCGATTTGCCCTTGATTTAATCAAGGGGGGCAACATGATGCGCGCCTACGCTAGCAGATGACTGCTATTGATGGACAAATGCTTGAAACGTTGTTTGATTTTCACTTGAATAAGATGTAAACCACCGAATAATGTTCTCAAAAAATACGATGCATATGGGTTATTATAAGGTGGACTAGAGTGGAAAAAAAATATATTTCACCGAATAAAATCACATCTCAATGTGCAACCTACTACTGAATACCAACTATTCCACCGAATAATATTTCTTACTTGAGTCTGCGGTTTCTTTTCCCGAAAAATATATCTATTATACCGAATAATATTTCATAAGTGATTGAATAAAAATTTCCAAAAAAAGAATAATATTTCATAAGTGATTGAATAAAAATTTCCAAAAAAAAAAAAACAAGAATGGGGTATGGTGAGGTTCACGTAAGAAGAAAGGAGAGAATGGGAGAGTGGGTGGTTTTTGGCAAGGAGGGCCCACAAATTAAAAAGAAAAAAAAGAAATCACTTTTAATAATGGCCTTCAATCCCCTCTTCATCAACGGTTCATAATTGTGCACAAGGTACACCATCATTGTATGTGCACAATTATGGGTCATTGATCAAAAGAAAATAGAAGGCTATGATTAAAAGGAATTTTTCTCTTTTTTTCCTATTAAATATGTGGGTCCCGCAAAACTCACCTTGCCACTCTCATTGTATGTGCATGTGAATGAAACCCACCACCCCATTCTTGCTTTCTCCTATTTAACCCATCTTTGGCTTCTTCTTTTTTTGCACTTTATTTTTTTTGTAAACTACTTTGTTTTAAATACCCTGATTTTCATTTGTTTTTAAATTTTATCAATTCAACCGAATAATATTTCATATGCTACCGAATAATATTATCTTATTTTTTTCATCCAATTTAGATAAAAAATTACCAATTCTACTGAATAATTTGTCAAATACTATCGAATAATGTTTTTTGTTCATCAACTTGAGAAAAAAGAAACATCGATTTCCTAAACAATACTTACGATTTATACGAATAATATTTTATATTTCACTGAATAATGTTTTACATTTCACCGAAAAATGCTCGTGCGATGAGGGTTTTTATATTATTTGTCAAACCAAAGACTCCATTATCGACAAATAATAAATCAGATTTCACCGAATAATTTACCAATTCATAACCACTAGTACCCGAAATTCAACACATACGTTTGAATAATTTATGACTAATTAATCAAATTATGTATCTAAAAAATCATACACTAAATTCAACACATATGCCTGAATAATTTTTTGTTTTTCCCTGAATAATACGAAAATCACTTGTTAATTAACACAAACTCAAAACCCAAACACCCACCAACAGCGCCACCCAACCACCCCCCACCCCCCCAGCACCCACGCATAAAAAAAAATAAAAATAAAAAAGTTAACACAGGGAGGAGCGAGTGATCGATCACAACCCAGGATGTGATTGACAGGCTTTGTTTTGAAGGATTGATTTTTGTGAAAACCCTATCCGGTTTTGAAGGGATAAAGAGATATTAGAGAAATTGATCGATTAATCACGATCGAGTGCTTCAGAGAGAGAAACGATCGACTCTCCCCAGAGAGAATCTTCGAGTACTCATCAAGCAAACGGCAGAGCTTCTTATCGTACTGAATCTTCTTCTCTGCCTTGGTCCTCTTCATCACCATGGCTGATCGATCACTCGGTAAAAGCAAGCCCTAGAAGTGAAAAAGAGGGTTTGTTAAGGTTAACACAGGCTTTGTAAAAACAAATACTACCGAAAGAGGGGGAGGAAGAACCGGAATGAGACTGATGGGCTTTGTTTTGAAGGGATAAAGAGAGAGAGATTGGGGCTAAATGGATGAAGGGGGAGATTGCATCACACGTACAATTGGTTGCAATGGGTGAGGGTGATTTATTTTTGAGATGGGCCTCACCTTTTTTTTAATAAAAAAAATCTTGAAATTAAAATTAAATCTACACCATTGATTTGATTGTATTGAATGGCCCAGCATAAGGTATATCCTAAGTCTTGTGCACAAAAGATCTTCTATATATATATATATATTCGGGTGAGAACAACTCTACCGGTGAGAACGAAAGTGAGAACGAAAGAAGGAATTTGATTGGTTCAAATGAGATTAAAATAATCGAGAAATAAGTGAAATTCCTGCCTTCCCACACAATGAAAATCCGTTTCATTTTCCATCCCACTCGCAGTCGGACTCCTTGGTAGGTGGTGTGCACCACGCACTACACTGTATAAATAAATTAATACAGATAAAACTATTATGATCTCCGCGTCATGGCGCGCGGTTTTTTATAAATAAAATCTTAATATTATGTTGTATTAATATTATAAAATAATAGTAAAAGTTCAAATAATTAAATGTTTTGAATTAAACTCATTGGTTAAAAAAATAATTAAAGTTGTATATACAAATATATATATATATAGATTACTAATATTAATTTTATATTTCCTTATTATTAATTTTATGTTTTGAATTGATCTCGTTATTTTTTTTAAATTACTAAAAGTATAATTTAGGCTAAGATCATAGATTAATTGAATTTTTTTTAAAAATTGATTCAATAACCCACTTTCAATGAGAGAGTGACACCTCATTAAAATGCTTCTCTAATACAGTAATAGTTAACTATAGACTATAGATAGATAGATGGAAGGGCTATTGTACTTACCTAGGAATTGAAACATGGAACTCACCTCTACTTTCCATACTAGGTACCACTGTACTCACCTTTTCTTTTCTTTTAATTTTTTTTATCTTTATTTATTTATTTGTCAACTTCGATTTGTTAATTATAAGTCGTCAAAATTATTTTTGGGCATTTTCACTTTTTGAGTGTAATTTAATTTTATGTATACATAGACACCCACTTTGTATATATTTGTGGAAAAAAATTAATAAGAAGTGGTTCATAAGGTTAATAAGAAGTGGTTCATCACTTGTATAACACATGGTTTATGAAGTTAATAAGAAGTAGTTCATGAAGCTAAAAAGAAGCGGTTCATGACTTATATAACACGCAGTTTATGAAGTTAATAAGAAGTGGTTCATGAAGTTAACAAGAAAAGGTTCATGACTTGTATAACATGTTGTTCATGAAGTTAACAAGAAGTGGTTCGTGAAATTAACAAGAAGTGGTTCAACCATTTTACTCGTAGTGGTTCAACCATTTTACTCGTAGTGGTTCAGTCATTTTACTCACAATGGTTCAACCATTTTACTCGTAGTGGTTCAGTCATTTTACTCGTAATGATTCATTCATTTTACTTGTAGTGGTTCAACCATTTACTCATAGTGGTTCAATCATTTTACTCGTAATGGTTCAACCATTTACTCTTAGTGGTTCAATCATTTTTCTCACAATGGTTCAACCATTTACTCTTAGTGGTTCGTGAAATGAATAAGTGATTTAACCATTTTACTCGTATTGGTTCAGTCATTTTAATCGTAGTGGCTCAACTAACTATTTTACTCGTACTGGTTCAGTCATTTTAGTTGTAGTGTTTGATAGAGCCCCCAAATCAAAATTGGTTAAACTAGTTAAATACTCTCATGCACCCAAAAAAAAAAGCACTTCATGAGTAGTAAAAAAAATGCCCATCAGAGGTGCTTACTCTTGTTCCTCTCTGTTCACTAGACTCCTAAAATTCAAAAATGATTGTTCACTCATGGATCTTCCTACTTTTAGGAATCCATTCACCTGGAGAAAGAACCCTGATGAAGAAAACAGCATCCTCGAAAAACAGGACCGAGTCCTTATTCATCACCAAATCATTCAAAAATTCCCCAACCTAATTACCAATAATGGGGCTTTTTCATCATCAGATCATTGCCCAATATCAATAATACTCGAGAATAGTACAATTTTCAAAGCTCCACCTTTCAAATTTGAGAACGTCTGGCTTCAACGGAAGGATTTTCGTAACATCGTTAACAGTCTTGGAGAGCAATTTGCCAAGGTTCTACTATGTTTCAACTTATCTTTAAGCAAAAAATTCTCAGGAAAAAAGCAAAAGAATGGAATAAGTACACATTTGGGAATATATTTCATCAATTGAAAGAAGTGGAGAACGAATTGCTTAAAATTCAATCATCAGGATCAGTAAATACCACACAGAGAACCATCAATAAAGAAAATTGTCTTCTTAGAATAAAAGAAAAACTTCTTATTTTTCAAAAAATATTCTGGAATCAAAGAGCCAAAACAAAGCATCTTAAGCTTTCAGACTCCAACACATCGTATTTCCATCGTATTGCCTCTAGGAGAAGACATAGGAAACAAATCCACAACATAACTATTGGAGTCTACTGCTGAAGGCACATTAATAGTTGGAGAGGAAAATGCCAGAAACGAAATTAAAAATGATTTTGAAAAAAGATTCAAAAAAGAGTCTATCGATTAGAGACTTCTAAATGAAATGCTTAATCTAATCCATCCCTCAATCACCACTGAGGAAAATTAATTTCTCATTCAACATCCTTCTAATAATGAAATAAAATCTGCAGTGTTTGGACTGGGTGATAATAAATCTTCAGGTCTTGATGGTATTACTGTCGAATTCTATAAGAAATATTGGGATATAATCGGTGTGTCCATTACTAGAGCTGTTAAGAGTTTTTTTCCACTCTGGTAAAATTCTTAAACAAATAAACCATACGTTTATTTCATTACTACCGAAACGTGACAACCCAACTACTACCAATCATTATCGTCCAATCAGTTTATGTTCAACACTTCATAAAATCATATCTAAAATCTTGACAGAAAGAATCAAAACAATTATCGGCAAACTAATTCACCCTTTACAGGGTGCGTTTGTGTCAGATAGGGCCATTCAAGATAATGTGCTGATAGCTCATGAGATCTTCCACTCCTTTCGGTCTCGTACGGGCCGCGAGGGATGGTTGGCGATAAAACTAGATATGGAAAAAGCGTATGACAGAGTTGATTGGAATTTCACGAAAAAAATCCTTGAAAATTTTGGATTTCACCATACTTTCATTTCCTGGGTAATGGAATGCGTAACAACCGTTTCCTTCTCAGTGCTAGTAAACAATGGCCCTACTGAGATGTTCCTCCCCTCCCGAGGGCTTCGCCAAGGGGATCCTCTATCCCCTTTCTTGTTTATTCAAGGAGCCAAAATCCTAGCTCGAAAACTCGCAGCTGAAACAAATGTGGATAATAGCCCAATTGGGTTCGCGTTCGGTAGGAATGGTCTTCGACTCTTCGGGTTCCTTTCCTATCTTTTACTGATGACATCATCATTTTCACAAGGGGTAGTGTTGATGCTGGACAGAAAGTTAAAACAATAATTGATTCATACTGTAAAATTTCTGGACAAAAAGTTAATTACCATAAATCGAGCTTCCAAGCTACAAAAGGCATTTCGAATACCAGGATCTCTGAGCTTAGTAACTGCTTGAATATCACAAATGAAAACTCATTGGAAAAATATCTCGGCTGTTCGATTATTAATGGTAGAGTAAACAAACGTACTTTTGAAGATATCATTTGTAAATCTAAAGAACAACTAAGTAAATGGTGTGTCAATGCTCTGTCACAACAGGGACGTGCAATCCTAATCAATACGAACTTATCAGCTAAACTGTTGTACACTATGCAAAACTTTCTGCTACCCGTTTCGATACACAAAGAGCTTGATCAGATTAATAGAATATTTTTCTGGAATAAAGATCTCCAACACCGGCCGCTTATTAGCTGGGATAGAATTTGCAGACCTAAGAAGTGTGGAGGATTAGGGCTTAGGAAATCAAAAGAGATGAATGAGGCTCTTCAAATGAAACTACTTTGGAAAATATTAGCTAAGCCAAATAATTTCTGGGTCAATCTAATTAAATACAAGTACTTACGTTCTGTTAACATCCTTGAATACAAGAAATGTGGTGATTCCTCTTGGCAATGGGGCAAACTGACCACTCTCATTGATAAATTTAAGTCGGAGCTTATTTGGTCAATTGGAAATGGGAATTCTATCAAATTTTGGACAGATAATTGGATTACAACCTCTTCCCTGCAGTCTAGAGATGATTGCCCTCAAATTAGTAATAAGGAAGAAACCGTGAGTGACTACATAGTGGGGGGTAGATGGTGGATGGAGAAACTAAACAAGGTGCTACCTAGCGTCATAGTCAAAAAAATTCTAGACATTCTTCTTCCAGTCTCTACCTTTGAGGATTGGTTATATTAGTGGCCTGATAGAGCGGGTTGGTTCACCACTTCGAGTGTATACAAACTAATCACGTCTCAATCCTCTCTAAACTTAGATAATAACACCTGGATATGGAAATTGGACATACCGCCCAAGGTCAAAAAATTTCTGTGGAAGGTTTGTCAGGACGGCCTCCCAACTGCCTCTAGGTTGGCCTCACGTGGGGTATCTGTACCTTCCACATGTAGCTTGTGCAACTGTGCGACCGAAGATGATATTCAACTCCTGTTAGAATGCAATTATGTACGCTCTTTACTTTGGTTTCCTCCTCGCATAATCTCAACAATATTCAGTATGATAAATCATTCTCGAGATATAAAACTCATCATTTCTTTCATCGGGAACAACCTTAATGCAACGGCCAAGGTGGAGCTTGCTTTTTTTGGTGGTCTGTCTGGTACATTCGGAACCAACACGTGTTTAGGCAGGTCCCCATCCCGCTTAGAAATACGTCGCTTCGTATTATTAAAACCCACAAAGAGAATTGGTGTAAAACAGTTCAGATAGAGCATAGCTTAGATGAGGACTTCCTCTTAAACAATCAAAACTCTAATCACCCAAAGAAGAAAAATAAGCACGGTAAGGTTAAGTGGCGTAAACCCCCGATAGGAACTCTCAAGCTAAATTTTAATGGATCCACAAAAATAAACAATGTCAGTTCGACAGGAGCTATAATTCGGGATTGGGAAGAACGAACAATTTGCATATGTTACCAAAAACTTGGTAAACTAAGCCCTTGAAAGTGTAAGCTCTTGCTTTAAAACTAGGAATCCAAAATGCTATTCAACTACGTATCGACAAAATCCATATTGAAGACGATTCTAGTATAATCATAAACCACCTTAACCAAAAATCTAAATGTCCTTGGGAAATTGAACTGATCTTATCAGATGTTAAACTTCTTCGATCTATCGACTTTGAAAGAAGTTTCCTTCTTTCATGTGCCCGTTTAGGCAATAGAGTGGCTGATAAGGTTGCACATCTTTGCCACTTTGCCTGGGGAGCCGATATTCACAAAGATTTTGGTCTTTTAGACCTCATCCGAAAGGATGCTGTCGGGTAGAGCTCGCTCGCCCGAATTTTTTCCAAATAAAAAAAAAGGAAAAAAAATGCCCATCAATGTTCCTTCTTCTTGTTGTTTCTCCTCGTTCATGCCATCAACTTCTTCCTGAACACCGAGGTGGTAGACCAGAAGTCTAGATTTGCCTTGTAGGTGGTTCCTAAATTTCCCCTCCCGATCATCTCCGTTGACGCTCTCATTAGCTGCTTCAAAATGAACGCTCCGACTCACCGACACTTAACACCAGCCTCTCGCTCTTCACCGCCTCCTTCATCTCCCTCTTCTTTTTTTTCATCGCCATCAGTTTGTTGCCTCAAAACTAGCCAAAACCTCTTCCAACGGTGAATTTCCCCCTGCCATCGCTCACAAACGCCGCTGCTACAATCTTCCAGTTGGGATTCCCCCTCCTGTTGCCCCGATCGCACCGCTGCAACAAGCAGAAAATGGAAGCGAACAAAAACAGGGCTCGGAGATCGGGCTTGGGAGGCCGGAGATGTTTTCGACGGCGAAGCGAGGGGTGTGTTGCGGAGGAGTGGTGGGGAATCCGACGCCGATCTCATATCCCAAATCCAATCCTCTAACTCCGTGGATCACCGCTTTGAATTTCAGTTCAGGAATCCAGCCTTTGGAACTCCGATGACGACGATTATTGCTTTGATAAAGAAGCATTATTTGAAGTGTTCGGCCTCGACACAAAATTCAAATCCAGCATACGTTTGAAACAATCCAAAGCTTCTTCGGGCAACAACTTGACTCAGTTACAACTTACAAGGGCTAGCACCGCTGCTCTTTATAGGAGACTTTGACTCCTTACATTAAAAGACTAAAATGCCCTTCAATTCATATGCTCTATACATATCCATAGATACTTTTGTTATTCGGGTCGAACGAGTTGAGTATTACTTGTTGATATTTAGCTATACATATCCATAGATTTTGTTGTTATTCGGGTCGAACGGGTTGAGTATTACTTGTTCATATTTAGCTCATTTAAAAACGAATTGAGCTTAAGATGAGCTTAAATTTGGACTCAATCTTAAAATTATGCTTGTACTCAACTTGTTTAGTAAATGAACGAACTCAAGCTGAGTTTTTTTCGAGTATTAAGCAACCTTACTTGTTCTTTACATAGCAACTTAAATGAAATTTTATAAATTCTACAAAATTCGAGCTTGAATCGAGCAAAGCCGAGCTTTGAATTGAACTTAAAAATGTGCTCATACTCGACTCGTGTAGTAGATGAACGAGCTCAAACCGAGCTTTTATCGAGCCGAGTTTGAACTATTCAGCTCATATAACACCCCTATCGATAGACGCGCATGAACCTTAAATAATACTCCATCCGTCTCGAAATTTAGGTCGTTTTAGCCCTTATTTCTTGCATCAAAATTTAGGTCATTTTAGGTTTTCTAGGTAGGGAATAGTAATGATTTGTATCGATTTGTGTGTTGTTGACTTTTTTAAAGATTTTGATTGGTTAATAAATGTAGTGGGTATTAAAAAATAATAAAATTTATAGAAAAGTTAGTGGAATGATGATGTTGATTTAGATGGGAGTGTTTTTATTAAAACTTGTGCAAAATCCTAAAAACGACTTAAATTTTGAGACGGATGGAGTATTATATGTACAAATAAAACACATGAAGTTGTTATTGTGTGTGTGAGGCCGTTCTCTCTAATAAACCACGATTAATTCATAAGAGGGCCACTTTCTGTTGGATTACATTTGGGCCTTACGGCCCATCAAATATGGATTTTATTGCTTGTTTGTAATTGTAGCACCATGGCCCACTCATGTGTACGGTGTACTAATTATATTATACTCCCTCCGTTCGACAAAACTTGACGTTTTACTATTCACACACGCTTTTTTAGGAGCTAAAAAACTATATAAAATATCTAGTTTTTTTTAATAATTTTTTTAACAATTTTGTAGTTATTATTAATAAGTACAAACTGGTTTTAAAATTTTTTTAAAAAAATAAATATTTTATATAGTTTTTATCATTCTAAAAAAGCGTGCGTGAATAGTAAACGACAAGTTTTGTCGAACTGATGGAGTAGTATGTTATGATGTTGATGTTGATAGTGAAATAAATAGGATTAATAAATCCAGGTTGGCCGTTGGCGTACAGTACTAAATTTTGGTCTCGAGGAAAAGATGAAAGGGCAGAGAGAGAGGAGTGAGGACGAAGACAGGGAGCAAAATTATACGTAGTTGTAGCAAGTAAAAGAAAAAAAAAGGTAGGGGTGAATGGGAAAAGAAAAACAATGCAAAAGCTAGCATATGGTTGATATATAACTTGAAGATTCATAGTTTGTGGGTTGCTTTCTTTCCCTTATTTGATCGATTGGTTCATAGATTTTAGGTTGTTTTGGTTTTTTATTTGTATTATAATGGGTTGTCCGTTTAACGCTTCTTGCATCCTCTTCATTTATTAGATTTGTGTCCAGTATTTCAAATTACTTGTATAAAAATATATATCGTTTGTACAAACAATGAATTATTTTGAACGATCAAACTAGATTGATTTGATTACTTTTCTTTGTTAAAAAGAAGAAGAAGAGGAAAATAAACTTGGGAGGGTAATTTTCAGAAGTAACAATGGTTTTTAGTGGACAATTGATTTAGACAATGACCAAATGTTAACCGTATTATTTAAGTGGCGTCCTACTCACCCTAACAATTTCTTCAGAGTTTTATATTGAGTAACACTATTAACAAGATCACTAAATAAATATTAATAAGATGATTTTTATTAAATTATATACAAGTCTATTTTATTTTATAAAATAATTATAAATTGACTTGAGACAATAAAAAAGTTAAAAAAAAGAACGAAATAATCAGTCAAAATTTTTTTGCCAAAACAATCAATTAAAGCCACAGAGGAGGTTCAAGTCCAAGGAAAGCAAGTTCTTTGTCGGAGCCCGTGCAACTATAGGCATGACTAGAGAAGGACTCGATGTCGAATTAAAAAGGATTTACGTATAATTCAATAAAAATCATCTTATCAATAGTTATTTAATTATCTCATCAATAATCTTTATATTTTATATTTTATATCTATAACTTCATCTTTATCTCCAATATGATTTTTTTTATTTGAAAAATTCTGCTAATTTAAATAAAATAGGTATCATTCAATAAACATATAGACCCGTCTTTTCATAAATAGTAATAACCCTCCCCATGCCATGTTTTGTTATTGCTCGTCCAAAAAGATGCCTTATGAATAAATGGTCAAGCTCAAGCATCATCATAATCTCCTTTCACTTAAGCAAATGGTCTAAATTACCTCCGACCAAAAAAAAGGTCTAAATTACCTCATACACTATAGAAGTTCACAATATCTCATAATTTATAGCTACGATTGAAAAAATTAAATGAATAAATTGGGAGTCATTTATATTTTATTTTTGGGTTAATAGGTAGGCACTTAAGTCATTATAATAGAAAAAGGAGATTCGAACTCTGTGACTTATTAATCACTATATGTCATCCTTAACAATGCTTACAGTAAGGCTTGACAATTAGGAGTCATTTATAACATATATTTCTCAAATTTCATCGACCATACTATACAATATTTTGTTGGGATAAACAAGTGGGGTAGTTCATTTTATATCAATTAGGTCCAATAAAGGATAAAATTATAATCATCTCTTAGATGTATCAAATAGAGAAGCTGTTGGAGTTTGAGTGAATTTTTTTTAGAGATTTTGACATTTTTATCTGTATTTTAGAGATTTTTTAGAGAAGTGGTTGAGCTTGCTCTAATCCTTGTAACCGGTAGGATTATAATAAGTGGAAACCGAAACGTAAAGGTCCGTTCTCTCTCTCTCTCAACTGAACGCTTTTAAGGCGATAAAAAAATCTCTCATTCGACGCTCTCGATCTCTTCTTCCTCCCGCTTCCGGCGACCGGCGCCGCCCCCTCCGGCATTCCACCTCCGCGTCCGCCACCTGTCCCCATACTTCCCAGCCTTTATCTCCATCTTCAATAAAAATACGCCGAACCTCTAAACCTTGTTTAGTTGTCTTCATTCTATTTCAAAATTCCTTCCGTTAAATTAGTATTAGAATCATTCCTCTTCCGATTCCTGCTCGCAGTCTCGAAAAAGTAGGGTTTGTTTCACCGAATTCAGGAATTCTACGCTTTTCCCGCACTCGAAGCTCTCGAATTGTGTTCAAAGATTGAGAATGTTGTGCCGAATCATACCGAAGAAGAGGAAGACGGGAGCGGTCCCGGTGTATCTCAATGTCTACGATCTCACTCCCATCAATGGCTACGCTTACTGGCTTGGCCTCGGCGTTTACCATTCCGGTGTTCAAGGTCCAAATTCCCCCTCCCTATCCGCTGCCTTCTCTTTGCCACGCGTTTTGGATCTTTTCACGCGTTTGTTTTTTCTCTGCACAAAATTTGGGATTGGATTAATCTGTTGATTTTGCTAGAGCTTGGGAGCTTCGTAGTTGTGTTAATTTTTTCCTGGATTGATTATGAAGGAGAAGAGGATACGGGATAATTATTTTTTAATTAAATCTTCTTGTTTTGAGATCTGGTTTATTAGGTTGGCAATTTTGGAGTTCCGTTCACTTTGATTGGAAGAGTGAGTGATTTTTATAGATTATCTGAGAGGTTGGAGGTTGATTTTTATTCTGAAGCATGTTGAATTGTTCAGGGCTCTTAACATTGGGGATTTAATATAGCCTGAAAACTGGCACATGTTTTGAATCACATGCTGGTGTTATGAAACACACAGTATTTGCTTAGGAATCATCTGTTGATGGTTTCTTGTAGGAGCTTGGTACATGCTAGTGAGTTAAGAGTAAAGTGTATCCCAAAATCATTGTTTATTGACTGTATGATTTGACATTGGAGATGATGATTGAGCTCTTTGAAAAGTCCAATTCATGGAATATAGTGAATTGGTGATGGCAAAGACAGCGGTCTATTCAGTACAACCGTGTCTTCATCTTTTCACATTTTTGTCATCAAAGTGTTAGTCGTGACGTCGTATGTGTTTAGAGAGTCTGTGATTTTGAAATAAAAGTAAATCTTATGCTTAAGTGGTATGACAATTACAACGGAAAAAGAAGGGTTTGTTCCTGTTTGAATTGTCCTCTTATGCTTTGCTTTGCTTTGCTTTGCTTGTCTTTTTGTTTTTGTTTTTGACTGTTCATTGAAGTCCACTGCCATGTTTTCCCCCTTCAATTTGGGATGTGTATTTGTTTTGCAGTACACGGTGTTGAGTATGGCTTTGGCGCTCACGATCATGAAACTACCGGGATATATGAAGTGGAGCCGAAGCAGTGCCCCGGTTTCACATTTAGGAAATCAATCTTGGTGGGCAGGACAGATTTGGGTCCCAAAGAAGTTCATTCTTTGATGGAGAAACTGTCAAAGTTATACCTGGGTAACACATATCATCTTATCTCCAAGAACTGCAATCACTTTTGCAACGATGTGTGCGTTCAGTTGACAGGAAAGCCCATTCCTCGTTGGGTTAATAGGTTGGCTCGATTAGGTAAGGGATCAAATGTGTTTTTCTTGCTTTTTCTCCTTCAATATCAAGCGTATTGTCATAAGCATGAAATTGTTCTTAATTATTGTCTTTTTGATGTTGCTGATGATAGTTTGGGAAACCCTCAAGTAAGATTTGAGCTGAAATTTCATTCAAGATTTTAGTTTAAATAATGCAAGTAATAGGTTGTTAGCAATAGATGGGAAATTGAAGAACATCATCAACTTTCTTAACCAAACCTTTTTCTTTATTGCTGTAAGGTATTGGGTTTTGTTAAGTAATCTCTATATGGATATCTTACATCAGCATATGAAATTTGAAGCATTATCAAATTATTAAATCAAATCCGTTCTTTGTTGCATTATTAAATGTTTCATGCATAACTAATATTCTTTGATGTATGAACGTGTCAAGGTTTACTATGCAAGTGCGTTCTGCCTGCTGGTCTGAATGAAACAAAGGTCAGGCATATAAAACCGGAAGACAAGGTCTGTGTAGTCGAAAAGAAGAAACTGAGAAGCAATTCAAATAGGTTTAATCCTCCAGGGCCTTCTACTCCCTCTTTATCAGCTTCTTCCTCCAGTTCCGCCAACCAAAGCCGAAGGCAAAGAAGGTGCGTTCCTCCTTCTCCACCTCCGGTAGGCTCGTCATCAAAGCCAGCTGTGGACATATGAATCATTTAGTGTTTCAAGATAAGGCTTCTAGAGCCCAGTGTTCTTATATTGTAAATCTTTTAGGGTGGCGAGGTTGGTTTATGGTGGTGGGTTTGAAGATCATGAGATCCCCAAGCTTCAAGTGTGTTAGTTTCTTTTATTACCTGTTTCCTGTGGTTGCAAATTCAAGCTGCTTCCAAATCTACAGCAACATTGGATAGTTTATGTATCTTTACGTCGGTAGCACATGTTCATGTTCATCACTTTCCTTGCTTATAATGTCGGCAAGATCTCGTCTTGATAATCCTAAATTCCTACTTGAGAACTTCTGATAAGACCTGGCCAGCTTCTGAGGACCCAGTCAGCTATTGCTACATGCTACCCAGACATGTAGGGAGACATGTCTATAAAAGGTCGAGTCTTTGTGATGTGATTGTGGATTTCTTTGGCCTGCATCGGGATCTAGCTTAAACCTCGGTCTCCTTGCAGCTCATCCTCCTCCCCTTTAAGCTACTCGGGAGTGATAAACAAGTTAAAGCTCCTCTATAAAGCCTTTCTGTAAGTAAGGAAACTTGTGTATTTCCCTTTCCCTTTCCTTTTATCCTCTCTTTATCAAGATGGGTATTATTAAGGCTGCGTTTTCTTTCATTTTTTTTTAAAGGGGTGGGGTGGGTGGATTTACAACCCACCCCCTCCATCCCCCTCCTCCAAGATACAAAATATACCTCCACCCCCACCCCCTTCCACCCCCTCACCCCCTCCACCCCTTAAAAAAGGGTGAAGAAAACGGAGCCTAAATTTGTACGGGAAGTTTCTTTGAAGTAATGGTACAGTGTTGCCAGGGTAAAAGCAAGAGAGAGTGGGGTTTGAGTGGATTGGAAGGTTAGGTTGCACATCAAAGCAATGACTACTCCCAACTCCACCAAGGTTTCCACTATTTGCATTTTTCCCCTTTCTCAAAACCAGCAGTCGTACTCCGATAAGGATTCTCTAGTCCGCTTTTATTCTTGTCAAATAGGTTCAATCGATTAAAGTGTTACTTTAACCATTCCGGAATGGCTCACTGGAAAGGACTTGCGGGTAGTACCCAAATGGCCGCTCTTTATTTACAAATTTAAGGTTAAAGTGTTACTGCAGTCGACCTCTGACGAGGATTTCCATTGAACGAGTAGACTTCCATGGATCGTTATATGATGAATTGTTGATGTTAAGAAAAAAGAAACAAAGAGGATTAGGAATCCGGCTAAAAAAAATTGCCGAAAAGACAAATTGGTATATTAAAATACCCCTCAGGGACAAATTGGTATATTTAAAATCATTAGGGACAAATTGATATATTTAAAGTGTTCGATGGGACAAATAGCCATATTTCCCTCATTAAACCGGGGTTCAACAAATAAATATGGGTTTCAATCTTAAACCGGTTTTATTAAAAAAAAGATTAAATGAACCATTTGGCACTGTAAAACGATGAAAATGAAGTCCAATTCATTTCATTCAACCTCCATTGTTGGCGGAGAAAAGCGCGAAGAGCCGAACAGAGAAGAGCCGAAGATTTATTTGCCGAATTATTCCGCTTTTGTATGAATAGACATGAATTCATACCGTTTTTCATCTTCACCTTTGACAAATTCATCAACAAATTGCTTGTTAGAAGATTTTCCCCAATCTGAAACCTAATTTCGAAAAAAATTATAATCGGATTGCCACTGTCGCTAGATCCTTCTGAATCAGCCATGGAAGCTCTACTCTCAAGTCTTGCTTTACCGACTTTCGCCTTCGCCTTTTCGGTCTTCCTCTTCGCCTCTTCGCCCTTCGTTAATCGCTTTTATCAATCATCCGCTTCGCCTGCAACAATGGAGGAGGGGTGACGGCAATTCGTCAATTGAGATTTCGAAGAAGACAACTTACTTTGGAGTTCCCTCTTCGCCTCTTCTATGTTCGGCTAGTCATGCTCTTCACCAGCAACAATGGAGGTTGAATGAAAGGAAATCGCCTTCATCTGCATTTTTTAAGTTGTCCGGTTCATGTTTTTTTTAAATAAAATCGGTTTAAGATTGAACACTTTAAATATACTAATTTATCCCGAATGATTTTAAATATACCTATTTGTCTCTGGGGTATTTTAATATATCAATATGTCTTTTCGGCCAAAAAAAAATTATTGATGTTATTGTTCTCTTTTAATTTCTTTTCTTTGTCCTTTTTTGATGGTTTTCATTAAGGTTTATCGGAAATACCTTCTTAATCGATTCAAAGTAAGGATATGTATATCTCGACTTCTAGAGTCAGCTTCACGAGTCAATAGAAAAATGAAAAAACAAATTTAGGAAAGAAATAATTCATAGTCCCTGTAAAGAGTTACAGTAGCATTTTCCCTTGGGCTGTGGGTTCTGTGGTGATCTTCACCATGTCTATGATGACTGTCCGGATCGCATTATTATTGATAAACCTCTCAGTGAGGTTGTTATTTGGGATTCTCCTCTCCCTCAGGCCACCTCTGATGAAGATGGCTGGACAAAAGTCACTAAGAAAGCCTCTTCGGCTGAATCTTCTAAGTCTAAGCACAGCCATAAGCCTTACATGTTGGGGATGAAGTCTGTCTCAGTCAACTTTGTTCCCTCCACTCGAACTTTGACGAATGCCACTCCGAATGATGCCATGCCTTTTCCTGCTAAGGTCCCTTCTCCTAGGGCTGACGGGGTGCTCCCCGCTTCTGATGACGAGACCATTGGATGGTGCAGCAGGTCCAAGGGTGTTCCTCCAGCTGCTTCTCAGGCTTTTGCAACCCATCAGGCTGGGGTTGATTCGACCATGGAGGTGGATCGCCCCCCAGTTACTACACTGCCAGCTGCTCTTCCTTCTGATGCTTCCTATGAAAACAGGAACATGAGCTCCTCGAGCTCCCAGATCAGACGGTTCAGAGCTTTGGCTATTCGTTCCCCTGGTGCAGGGGGCAATTCCGGGACTCAGCCGGGTAACAACTCTTTGGATGACTCTGCATCATCCCACCCGAAGAAGCGTAAAAACTAATTTTTATGAATACAACCATAACTTTTGATGTCCGAGACGGGAACCTTAATTTTATGTTTTACAGTATGGCTCCTCTCCCGTCTTTTGGCTTTTGTTTTGATCAGGTGTTCTACATCTTCTTTTATTCACCTTGGCTTGTTGCCTTCAATCAGTTTTTATTTTCATGTCTTTCATTACTTGTCATTTTATTCACTGCTTCTTGTTTGATCTCTGATCTATATGGTTGTAACTTTTGCTTATCCTATATATCATATATTTCACGTTTAGCCGACTATATTTACTACATAATATTTGCTACTGTTACCTGGCTGCCCCCTCTGCTCTTGTTTCTGTTTTCATGTTACAGGTTGGAGAACGTCTCTCTGGACAGGCAGATTCTTCAGCTACAGCTTTCCTACACTGTTTCTCCTCCCTACATCAACCGATTGGATATGCTGTTACAAGTCACCAATGCGAAAAATCCCTTTCTACCACATGTCTGTTATTTCTTTACCAAATTCGTATTAATACCTACATACCATCCTAAACCAAAGTGTAACTTGCTACTGAGTTTGTATATTTTCAATTTTTGTCATTATAAGTTCTCTTGCTACAAGCCATCAACTGCTAGTTTGTATGTCCCAACTATACAAACTAATTTTTCTTTTGTCTTTCTTTTACTTATGAAATTTAACTGTTACCTACACCAAGGTATTAAAAAATTGTTTTGCACCAGCTACTACCTTGACTTTTGGTTAATATCTAATCGGCTCTTTCTGTACATCAACCATAACAGACGTTTCTCTCATTTATCCTTTTACCAACTCCAGTGCCTGTACACTTGCATAACTACTCCCAAATTTAACAACACTATACCATCTATGCTTTCGCATAAAATATACTCTTATCACCTAATTATCTACAAACCCATCCAAATTAGGCCTACTGCATTGTTATACAGTTATGCCTACATAACTAGGTACCACAATATATGCAACATCCCAACTATAACTTCCGATAAAGTACCAACAGTTACGAAAAAAGGTTTTATATGAATATTTGCTCTTGGAATTCCTGCGGTATCCGCAGTAGAAACTTCTGGACCAATATAGATATCTTCTGTAAAAACAACCACATCAACGTTATCGCTCTACTTGAAACCAAAACAGATAAACCCCCTAAGGATGTCCTTTGGCAAAAATGTGGTTTTACGAACATCGCTTTTGATCCTGCAATTGGCTTTTCTGGTGGCATTTGCCTACTTTGGAAAGATATCCCCTCTGCTCAAGGCTCTATACAACTGGTCTCTATTCAGAATCGCTTTATTCATTTCAATTACACTGACAACGAGTCACACAGGACTATTGCGATGATTTGTATATATGCCCCACCAGATGAAAAAAGAAAACTGTTGTTTTGGGAGTCTCTACAAAGTTATATTAACACTTTATTTTTTCCTTACTGTATTATGGGAGATTTTAATGAAATTGGTTCTCCTTCTGATAAGTTAGGGGGAGTCTGTCCGGCCAATCCCAGGTTTGTTCGTTTGAACGAACTTAAGAACAACCTTTTCCTACATGATATCCCTTCTTTTGGAGGCCAGTTCACTTGGAAAAGAAAACTCAATGGAAGTGACCACTGCTTGGAAATCTTAGATCGTATGCTCGTTCACACGGATATTATCACTATTTTTGACTCTCTTAGAACTCAAATTCATCCTTTCACAAGATCCGATCATGCCCCTATATCAACGAATTTCTGTCGAAATGCTAAACCACAGCACAGACCTTTCCGTTTCGAATCAGCTTGGGCTAATCGGGCTGATTTCAAAAATCTAGTCACCCAAGCTTGGCGGCTAGCCTCTCCTGGGTCTCATATGTTCAGGCTCCTTCAGAAAATGAAATTACTAAAACGTCTCTCCAAGACATGGCATAAGAAAACGTTTCTTAATATCAACAGCCAAATCAAGGAGACTGACCACAAACTACTACTCTTACAAAGATCTCTGCTTACAAACTATAATAACAACGATATTAGAATTCTTAAGCAATTACTCAACAAAAGGGAGAGGATGCTCGACTTCCAGCGTCGTTACTGGAGTCAACGGGCTAAAATTAAGCATGCCAAGCTAAATGATTCAAACTCAGGTTATTTTCACAAGATAGCTTCGACCAAGCGTGGTAAGAAAATTATTAAGACTCTTACCTTACAAAATGGAGAAGTTTCAGCTGATTTCCATATTATTCACAACGAATTTGAAAAGGATTTCAAAAATCGATTTCGGACCTCAGCGTTGATTTGTTCTGATTTATCTTGCGATTTGTCGAACATTCCTTTATTGGTAACTCCATCTGATAATGAAATGCTAACATCCGCTATTACCAATTCCGAGATTAAATTTGCAGTATTTTCAATGTCCCCAGACAAAGCGCCGGGGCCTGACGGTTTCTCTGCGGGTTTCTACCAAAAATTTTGGCATATTGTCGGGCCCTCTGTTATCAGAGCAGTCAAGGGTTTCTTCTCCAGTGGACATTTATTACGCCAGACAAACCATACTTTTATCACATTGCTCCCAAAGCGAGATGACCCTTCATCGGTTAATCACTACAGGCCCATAAGTTTATGCTCTACAATTTACAAAATCATTGCCAAAATAATCACAGTCCGTCTCAATCTTATTTTCGACAAACTCATTCATCCACTTCAAGGAGCTTTTACAAAACATAGATCCATTCAAGATAATATCCTCATAGCACATGAAGCCTTCCATTCTTTCAAACTCAAAAAGGGTAAGACCGGTATGGTGGCTTTAAAACTTGATATGGAAAAGGCTTATGATCGTGTTGAATGGCCTTTTCTTTTCAAGGTTTTGTCAAGCTTTGGTTTTAACAATCATTTTATTAGCTGGATTAAAGAATGTGTTACTACGGTGTCATATTCTGTCCTGGTTAACGATGAACCGACAAACGTCATTGAACCAACGAGGGGGCTACGTCAGGGGGATCCTTTGTCTCCTTTTCTGTTCATCTTGACAGCTGAAGTTCTATCTCGTAACTTACAACACCAAAGTCAGATAAATAAGGATGTCGGTATGAGTTTTGGCCGTAAGGGCCTAAAAATCCCATTTCTCGCATTCGCAGATGATATTCTTATCTTTTGCAAAGCTTCACAAGCAGCATGCACATCAATTATGTCTACCCTGAACCGTTTCTGTGCTATCTCCGGACAACAAGTCAATCTTCATAAATCTAGTTTCCAGGTTTCTCATAACACTACACAGCAGGCTATTAATACTATCACAGCTGTTCTCGGTATCCCTCAGGCCAATAATTTTGATAAATATTTGGGTTGCCCTATTGTAAATGGCAAGACCAATAAAGATACTTTCAGCGATGTCGTGCTTCAAACAAAGCATCAATTAACTAAATGGAAGGCATCATGTCTCTCAGCAGAAGGCCGTAAAATTCTTATCAAATCAAATTTAAGTGCTAAGCCACTTTTTCTAATGCAGGCCTTCCTACTTCCCACTCATATTCACAATGAATTAGATAAGATTTATAGACAATTTTTCTGGAACAAAAATAGTAAGGCTCCTCCCTTGGTCAGTTGGGATAAAATCTGTGCTGACACTTTTAAAGGGGGGCTAGGTATTCACAAAGCCGAAACTATGAATATTGCTCTCCAAATGAAACTTCTCTGGAAAATCTTGTCTGAACCAAACAACATTTGGGTTCAAATCATCTCTCACAAATATATCAAAGGTCAGGATCTCCTTTTGTATCAAACTAAGGGTAATACTTCTTGGCAGTGGAACCGCTTAATGTCTATCAGGCATCATTTCAAGCAAGGTCTTCAATGGAGTGTAGGGGATGGTTCCTCTATCGATTTCTGGGCTCACAACTGGGCCTTCCCAAACAACTTACAGTCAAGGATTCTCAGTCCTATTCCGCAACAGCTGGTCGGGATTAAAGTAGCACATTTCATCACATCAGACAACGTTTGGAATAAAGCATTAATGCAATCTTGTCTACAGTCTGTTCTTTCCACCACGGATATTAACCATATGGCTACAATCGTATTGCCTAACAATAGGATGACCGACCGCCTGTACTGGGGACCAAGTAAAAATGGTTGGTTCTCCACTCACTCAGCAAACGCTCTTCTTTCTAAGAACAACGGTCGACAAGATTTCGATTGCGGTTGGATTTGGAAACTTGACATTCCTCCTAAAGTACGGCATTTTCTATGGAAAATCGCTCGAGACGGTTTACCTACTTCTGATAGACTTCAGACATCACACATCTCGGTCCCATCTGGTTGTCACTTTTGCGACAACACAAATGAAACTACTACACATCTTTTTATTAACTGTCCTACGGCTACCTGTCTGTACAAATCTATAGGAATTCGTATTCCGGCTTACTGGCTTGCCAATGCTGGCCCTATGCTGCCTCATGGGCTTAATGATTTGAAGATCACCATAGGCACTAATTCCTTTGCCTCTCTAGCTTGCGCTTGGTGGTCCATTTGGTTCTACAGGAACCAACTGGCCTTTGACCATATTAAAAAAGTCTCCAGTCATGATATTCTCGTTTTTTATCATACCCAAATACAATGCTGGAAACAAACTAAGTTACTTGAGGATGTTCACAAGTGTGGGAACAGACCGAGCTCTCCTATCAGACAAAGTATCTCCGTGACTAACCACTCTAACAGCAACTCCATGGTTGGCACTTCCCGAATGTCGAGACGTTCGGCCTTCTGGGAAAAACCTCCAGCCGACTGCTACAAGCTTAATTTTGATGGTTCTGTTAGACTTGGATCTTCAGCTACTTATGGCTATATCATCCGGGATTGGGCTGGCCTCCCGGTTGCCATGGGTAAAAATATATGTCCCAATATTTCTGTCGCCTACGCTGAGAACCTTGGTCTTAAGATGGGCATCTCGCATGCCAAACAACTACACCTCAATAATATTTTGATTGAAGGTGACAACCTCATGGTCATTAAAGCTCTGCTAGGGGATTGGAAGTGCCCCTGGAATATCGAGCTACTACAATCGGACATTCTGTTAGATATTTCAGCGTTCTCTTATGTTGCTATTCGTCATGTTTTCAGGGAATCGAATGCGGTGGCTGATCATCTCGCTCGCAGTGCACATGCTTCCCCTGCCGACGACAGCTACGACGACGATCCAGAACTTCAAGTTCTCATCCGTAAGGATGCTCTAGGGCTGCATTCGGCTTTCGCTGATCCGTCCTAACTTTTATCCTGCATCAAAAAAAAAAAAAAAAAAAAAACAGTAGCATATTTAGTCATTGACATTTTAGTGGGTGATTGAGATTTTTATAAATCCACCGAGAGGTCATAATTTATGTCTCCTATAACTATGCGAGTTTAAAGAATGGGGTCTTGTTTCATGTGGCATGTTGACGTCGCCAACCAAATTAATTGAAGCCCATCTTTTAGAGTGCTTGGACTTAGCTAAGACACAACACGTTATTTATGTCTCCATCTTTCCATATGAATGGTAGAATTATAAGCAGTGATGAATCTACAAATTTTTTTTAGTTCTCTAAAAAAATTTTGAAGATTTTTTCAAGTATCAAAAAATATTTTTTTATTTAAATATATTAGAAAAAACTTGTAATTAAAAATTTATAAGGATATATTTATTGATATTGATAAAGTTATTTTGAATCGGATCAGAAAGCTAAATATATAAGCTCGATTGAGATTTTAACTTGAAAACAATTCATAATAGGTTGGCTAAACCATCCCTTTGTATTTTAGTCTCATAATCTTTTTACTTTTGATGTGTCTTATGTAAGGAATAAGAATAATAGGGGTTATAAATATAATTAGTAGGAAGTGGGTATTTGATATACAAATACACATGCACTGAATGGTACGAATTATCCGACGAATAATCCAATCCCTTTTCTTTCTCTTTCTCCTTTCCCTTTTCTAAACTTCATTTCTTTCCTTCTAATCTCTGATGAAATCCTCCCAAAAAAGTACTTAGTGGACCCACTTGCGGTGGGCCCCTGGGGGATGGACTCAGATCACGCAGCGGGGGTACACGGGCTTACCTGACTCATGGACTATACTTCCCATGATATTACCTGGGCCGTGCTTTCGCCGCGTCTCTAAAATACTACTCTTATCCCGCTTCTTCCATGAGAGATCATCGAACATTAAGGAGGTTACAGGGGTCGTACTTGACCGCGGAATATCACTAGCTACGATGTCGACGCGTAGGACGAGTCCTATTTTTCCCTCTCGGATCCGGAATTACCTTTATCTCAAATGAGTAATCGCTCGCTTCATGACACTCCCTATGAGACCTGAGGCTCTTCCGTCCGTTGCCCTTCTCTTCTTCTTGTTCTTTCTCTTATTCTTCCGTTTCCTTTCACGCTTCCGTTTTCCAAAAAAGTCCCTTTCTCTTCTGTTCATTCCCCCTTTTATAGTGATTGGCCGGATACATCCCATCGTGACATATGTCACCTTTGGGTTGACACGTGTGGCCCCCGTGGGAGGGGGGCATGATGGACACGTGTTGTCCATCCATGTCCGCGTCCTCCTTATCTTGGGGGTTTTTCTGGTGCTGTTTTAAACTGTTCGCGTCCACTCTTTACCTATCATTTCCACACGGTTTCATCAATCTCAATCTCTCCATTTCCTTCTCAATCTTCCATGAAAGCTTAGGCTTTCACCTATTCGACTTTTGGGTCATAACATCCTAACATTTCTAACAAATTTAACAATATGTGTTTATTATGGATTAATTACAAATTTGGACCAGTTGCACTTGGTTACCTTAACATTATGGCATTATGTGTTTATATAGATTAACTAGTTAAGTACCCACACTTTTGTGCGTTTTTTTAATATTAATTCATTTGATATTAAAAAAACATATAAATAACTTGTACTTAAACATTAATTCTAATAACCACTACACTATATATATAAAAACAATTAAATAAAATTTGTATTAGCACTCGTTTAACTAATTAATTCCTACTAATATTTTTAATTGACTACTAATAAAAGAGATATAATATAATATATCAATGTTTTACAAACATGGGTGAAATCTTGTAAAAATATATAAATATGTAACAAAATTTGTTAAAATATTATCTTAAACATATATTGATATATTAATCTTCTAAAAATATATCGATATCTAACTAATTTGATAAAATCTTAGATTTTTTTTTCAAAATATTCAAAGAAAAATAAAAGTTTACAGAAAAATTAACAACTTGAAAATATTTACAAAAATATTCAAAATTTGCAGGAATGTCAGAGAAAGAACGTGTTTCATTCGAAAGAAGTAAAATCTAAAAGTGGAGCAAAAAAAATGAAAGAAAAGCGATTTTAAATCGCGTTTTATAATTAATTTTGGATAAAACGCGGTTTAAAACCGCGTCTATTTCAATTTATATTTTTGAATTTAAAAAAAAATAAGGAATGAAGTTTCATTTAGGGAGATCTTCCCTTTTCTTTTGTTTGTGTTGATATCTAAACTTGCTACTAGGGATGACAATTTCACCCGCATCCGACTCGAACCCGAATCACCCGACCCGAAAAAGTGGGTGAAAACCCGAAAAAAACGGGTGGAAAGTGGATATGGGTGAAGTGGATATGGGTGGTGGGTCGGGTGATATTTTTTTCACCCACACCCGATCGACCATCCGACCCATCATCCACCACCCGACCCGATCCACCATCCATCTACATTATAAAATATTGTTTATATATTTTATATAAAAAATCTATAAACTTTCTAAATTGCTAAACTCTAACTTTCTAATCGGCACTTTGTTCTGCTAACCTCTTGCCCTCTTTGTCCTCTATCACTTTTGTCATGCTGTTGCTGGGCGACTTATTTTTCTTAAGAAAATGCTATTTAAACTCCCGTTTATGTTTAAGACTTATGGTATTGTTGAAGAAATAGCAAATTCTAATTTTAGTTTTAATTAAAGAAAAGAATCACCATTCTTTTATTTAAAATGTGTTAAATAAAGTAAATAAAAAATGGAGGTGATTATTGATGATAGGAGTTTCACCATCCATTTCAAATGTAGAAAACCTATATAAGCCCATAGGATTTCATTTGTAAATCATCCAAAACCATAAAGAGAGAAAAACTTATAGTTTATAGAGTTAAACAGAGAGAAGCTTTCGGGAGAATTTTCTGCGTAAAATTCCAGAGTGTAGTTTTGGGTGTGGGTGTTAAGTAATTGAGTTGTAATCACGTTATCTTTCTATCAAAGTTTTGCGGCAGATTAGAAACATCTCGTGTGTGTTTTTCTATCATTGTCATTCTCATTATTCCGATTTTCGGGAAATTTGAGCGTATTTTTCCCAACAATTGGTATCAGAGCGAGGTTATAAATAATCCACATAAAGTCAGATTTGAGTGGGAGTAATGGCCGCAGAAGATAGAAAGGTGAAACTAGACAAGTTCGATGGTGCAGATTTCGGATTTTGGAAGATGCAAATCGAAGATTATTTGTACCAGAAAAATCTTTATCAACATCTGTCAAAAAAGAAGCCAGAGGGCATGAAGGATGAAGATTGGAGTCTTCTTGATAGACAAGCCCTTGGAGTTATCCGACCGACGTTATCATGCAATGTTGCCTTCAACATAGCAAAGGAAACAACCACGACAGGTCTTATGGCAGCCCTTTCTAATATGTACCAGAAGCCATCTGCCTCTAACAAAGTTCATTTGATGAGGCGATTATTCAATTTACGAATGGCAGAAGGCGCATCAGTAGCTCAACATCTCAATGAACTCAACACAGTCACAACCCAGTTGAGTTCAGTTGGGATTGAATTTGATGAGGAAGTATGAGCCTTGATACTTTTGTCTTCTCTTCCAGATAGCTGGAATGCTACTGTCACGGCTGTGAGTAGCTCATCAGGAAGCAATAAGTTAAAGTTCGATGATGTTCGTGATCTGGTGCTCAGTGAAGAGATCCGACGACGAGGGTTGGGTGAATCATCAACCTCTTCAGTTTTACCTACAAAGTCAAGAGGGATAAATTCAGCCAGAGGAAATGGACACGGAAGATCGAACAATCAAGCTAGACGAAAAGACAAGAGGTCGAGGTAAAGGAATCCCAATAGTTCCTCTAACTCGAAGACCATCGAGTGTTGCAATTGTGAGAATACCGGGCACTACAAAAATCAATGCAAAAGCGCTCCACAGAAACAAGAGACGAAGGTGGAGGCAAATGTTAACTTTAATTCTAGAGAAGATGATGCATTGATATGTTCCTTGGAGAGGAAGGACGAATCTTGGGTGTTAGATTCTAGAGCATCATTTCATGCGACTTCAGAGAAAGAGCTCTTTGAGAGCTATGTCCCGGGGAACCTTGGAAACGCATATCTTGGCGATGATCAACCTTGTTCAATTATCGGCAAAGGTGAAGTGAAGATTAAGTTGAATGGCTTTGTTTGGGAGCTAAAGGACATTCGACACATTCCTGATCTAAGAAAGAACTTGATATCAGTAGGGAAATTGGCAGATGAAGGCTACGATACAATTTTCAATGGCGATAAATGGAAGATTTCAAAGGGTGCAATGACAATAGTTCATGGAAAGAAGAGCGGTACTCTTTACATGACAGCAGGGGCACGTTGCTCAATCGCAGTTACATCAGGAAATGAAGATTCCAAAATGTGGCACCAGAGACTTGGCCACATGAGTGAGAAAGGGATAAAACTCATGCATTCGAAGGGAAAGCTTCCAGGTCTACGCTCAGTAGACATGGGCATGTGTGAAGATTGCATACTTGGAAAGCAGAAAAGGGTAAGCTTTCAAACAAATGGCTGATCTCCAAAGAAGAATCGGCTAGAGCTTGTCCACTACGATGTTTGGGGGCCAACCACTACCTCATCCATTGGTGGAAAACACTATTTTGTGACTTTCATCGATGATTACTCTCGAAAAGTATGGGTGTACTTTCTAAAACACAAGTCTGAAGTTTTTGAGGCTTTCAAAAGATGGAAAGCTATGGTTGAAAATGAAACAGGCGTGAAAGTTAAAAGGCTTAGAACCGACAATAGTGGTGAGTATGTAGACACCATGTTCAAAAGCTTTTGTTGTGAGCATGGGATCCGAATGGAGAGAACGGTTCCAGGTACACCTCAACAAAATGGTGTAGCTGAACGTATGAACCGAACGTTGACAGAAAGAGCCAGAAGTAATCGTATTCAATCAGGACTACCAAAGCATTTCTGGGCAGAAGCAGTCAATACATCAGCTTACTTGATCAATCGAGGTCCATCGGGTCCGTTAGATTACCAAATACCAGAAGAGGTATGGAGCGGTAAAAAGATAAAACTTTCGCATTTGAAAGTTTTCGGTTGCGTGGTATATATGCATATTAGTGATCATGACAGGAATAAGCTTGATCTGAAATCTAAAAAATGCACTTTCATCGGCTATGGCGAGGATGAGTTTGGCTATCGCATCTGGGATGATGAAAAGAAGAAGGTGATCTGTAGCAAAGATGTGATTTTCAACGAGTCAGACATGTATAAGGACTTGACAAAAAGTGATGTCATTAACTCAAAGCAGAGTGAGCCAGTATTTGCAGATGCAGATTGTATTCCAGATTGTCCTATGACAAAACCGATTGCAATAAATCCTTATCCAGAGGAGCTCGTTGGACAAGGTAGTGCACAACAGTCTGACATGCCACAACCTCATACTCCAACTCCTGTATTGAGAAGGTCTTCTCGTCCTCATGTGCCAAACAGGAGATATATGAATTATTTGTTGTTGATTGATGAAGGGGAGCCCAAATGTTACAATGAAGCTTGTCAGAGCAGTGAAGCAAGCCAGTGGGAGCTCGCAATGAAAGATGAGATGCAATCTTTGATTTCTAACCAAACATGGGAACTTTATGAGTTGCCTGTAGGAAAAGAAGGCACTTCACAACAGATGGTTGTACTAGGTGAAAGATGAGCATGATGGCTCTAAGAGGTACAAAGCTCGACTAGTTGTCAAAGGATTTCAGCAAAAAAAAAGGTGTTGACTACACAGAGATTTTTGCCCCCGTTGTGAAGCATACTACTATTAGATCAGTGTTGAGTATTGTTGCCGCTGAAGATCTCCATTTTGAACAGTTAGATGTGAAGACTGCATTTCTTCACGGAGACTTAGATGAGGAGATATACATGCATCAACCAGAAGGTTTCTTTGAAAATGGAAAGGAGAATATGGTGTGTAAACTTAAGAAGAGTTTGTATGGTTTAAAGCAAGCTCCGAGACAGTGGTACAAAAAGTTTGATGGCTTCATGCATAAGGAAGGTTACAAGAAGTGTACCGCCGACCATTGTTGCTACGTCAAAAGATATCAGTCTAGTTATATCATTTTACTCTTATATGTTGATGATATGTTGGTAGCGGGGTCTGATATGAATGATATCAAAAGGTTGAAAAACCAATTATCAAAAGAGTTTGACATGAAGGACTTGGGTCCAGCAAAGAAGATTCTTGGAATGCAAATTACAAAAGATAGGCAAAAAGGAACATTGTAGTTGTCTCAGTCAGAGTACATCAAACGTGTCTTGCAAAGGTTCAACATGGGTAATGCCAAACCAGTTGGGACACCCTTGGCTAACCATTTTCGCTTGTCCAAGGATCAATCCCCTAAAACAGAAGAAGAAAGAGCTCTAATGGCTAAGATTCCTTATGCCTCGGCCATCGGGAGTTTGATGTATGCAATGGTCTGTACAAGACTAGATATTGGACAAGCAGTGGGAGCTGTTAGTATATTTATGTCAAATCTGGGGAAAGTTCACCGGGAAGCGGTGAAGTGGATTCTAAGGTATCTACAAGGATCGGTAGAAAAATGTTTGTACTTTAGTAAGAGTGAATTAAAAGTACGTTGCTATGTAGATGCAGACTTTGGAGGAGAAGTCAATCACCGGAAGAGCACGACCGGTTACATATTCACTGTCGGAAATACTTCTGTTAGTTGGATGTCACAATTGCACAAGATTGTTGCTCTATCAACTACAGAGGCTGAGTATGTAGCAGTGACTGAAGCTAGTAAGGAGATGATATGGCTTCAATGTTTGTTAATTGAGCTGGGATTCATACAAGAGAATAATGTGTTGTACAGTGATAGTCAGAGTGCAATACATTTGGCAAAGAATTCGGCATTTCATTCGAGAACTAAGCATATTGGACTTCGATACCATTTTATCATATCGTTGTTGGAAGATGATGTATTAAAACTGGAGAAGATCCAAGGCAGCAAGAATCCAGCAGACATGTTAACAAAGACAGTTTATCAAGTGAAGTTGTGTTCAACTTCAGTTGGCCTGTAGGAATGACAAGACCATAGAGTTTTGTGTGAAGACAGATTGAAATCAGTCTTCACGTGGGAGATTGTTGAAGAAATAACAAATTCTAATTTTAGTTTTAATTAAAGAAAAGAATCACCATTCTTTTATTTAGAATGTGTTAAATAAAGTAAATAAAAAATGGAGGTGATTATTGATTATAGGAGTTTCACCATCCATTTCAAATGTAGAAAACCTATATAAGCCCATAGGATTTCATTTGTAAATCATCCAAAACCATAAAGAGAGAAAAACTTATAGTTTATAGCGTTAAACAGAGAGAAGCTTTCGGGATAATTTTCTGCGTAAAATTCCATAATGTAGTTTTAGGTGTGGGTGTTAAGTAATTAAGTTGTAATCACGTTATCTTTCTATCAAAGTTTTGCGGCAGATTAGAAACATCTTGTGTATGTTTTTCTATCATTGTCATTCTCATTATTCTGATTTTCGGAAATTTTGAGCATATTTTTCCCAACAATGGTCATGTGTTTAAGACAATGTTATTTAAACTTATGATGACTTATTTAAGATTTAATGTGTAAGATGATGTTATTTTAGCCAATATTTTCTCTACATGTTTTATTGGAATTCAATGATGTGTATTTAGCAAAAATCACTCATATGTCATACATATTTCACCCATTTCACCCGCTCACCCGATGGATATGGGTGAAAGTGGATATGAGTGAAGTGGATATGAGTGAAGTGGATATGGGTGAAAGTGGATATGAGTGGTGGGGTGATTGGTCATCCATGGTGGGTCGAGTGAAATGGGGGTCCATCCACCATTCCACCCACCACCCGACCCATTGCCATTCCTACTTGCTATCGCTCCTTGTGAAGATTACTTCAAACAAGCGGCTCCAGCCCGTTTTCGATTGCATTTTCCACCTCCCTCCATTCGCTTTCTTAGGACTACAAACTTCAATTGCTCTTAGCTTTCGTCGCCTTTGCGTTTCGATTAGGTATGAATCTCCAAATCCCTTTATTTGATCCGGATCCGATCGAATTTGTGAAATCACCGCTTTAATCGGCCGAATCTCATGCAAGAATCGTGGCAGCAACAATTGATTTTATTGCACGAGCGGATAATGATAAAATTTGCTCAAATTTAGGTTTTTTGGCAAATGAAAAGTCAAATTAAGCTTAAAAAATAAACGAATCCATGAAATCAAAATGAAAGAGCGGAGCTTACAGGGGAAATTTGCAAGTTTGAGCATTAGGGGAATTAATGGAAGGGAGAAGCGAACGAACAAAAGCACCTAGATTGAATCATTTAACAGCAAAGTGCATTATAAAAATCGTGCAGGAATCGTGGCCGGTTGAAAGTCGGCGTCGGAGGCCGAGGATATAAAACGCGGCTTGCTGTCGCGTTTTAATCTTTTTCTGTTTCTTTTTTTTATTTTAAAATATAAATTGGAATAAATGTGGTTTCAAATCGCGTTTTACTTAAAATTAATTATAAAATGCGGTTTGAAACTGCGCTTTACTCAAGATTAATTATAAAACGGGGTTTCAAATCGCGTTTTTTTCGTTTGTTTTTTTTTCCACTTCTAGATTTTACTTCATGTGAATGAACATCTTTGCAAATTTTGAATGTTTTTGTAAATATTTTTATGTTGTGATTTTTTCTGTAAATTTTTATCTTTTTTTGAATATTTTGAAAAAAAAAATTCAAAATCTTATGTTATGCATATATTTCTATATTGATTAAGTGAAATTGGTTAACAATACTACAATTGAGGAGAATCTAACTCATGACTTCTGATTTATTATATATAAATAATTGATTACAAATTTGAACTTGTCACACTTGGTTACCTTACATTATGTGTTGTTATTACCAGTGATTATGGATTACATTAAATCAACACATATGGTCATGAGCCCAAGTACAATAACCGGGTCATGACTCTCAACCTCAATCAGGCCTGATCAAGCCCTAAAGCAGGCCCATCAAACTCGACCTCCAGGCATTGTTCAACTAACAAAGCCCATTTTACCATTTAGGTGATCGCGGTTGTACTAATAGATCTTCCATGGTATTGGTAGGCCTAAAAGGTGATCATGGTAGGCCAGAAATTGGCTTTTGACCTAATTTTCATCCCATGGTAATCTATTTTACACTCTCTTGATTGGTTAGATGGAATGTATTGTTAGTAAAAACCACAATTGATTCCTAAAATTGATCAAACTTGTTGAAAATCAAAGTAGAAAACTTATCTCAAAAACACAAATTGCTGTGGCGTGGTGTATATCCGAACCCACTGCCTTAGAAACGATTTCGCCCCGACCACGGTGCAAGTCGGCTTCTTGGCATCGCCCCCCAAGGTTACACAACACCTCCGATCGCGTGCACTCGCCAAAGGAGGTTTGAAAACTTTCTAGGAACTAAGAACGGTTATTGTTTTTTGGTAGAGGAAGAAGATGAAGACGTCCATCAAGTATTTTGGAAAACTGAAGACCAATTTTTTAAGAGAACTGAACGTGGGTGAGGAAACGCTCCCACTATCCCTAAAAATCATTTAGTCAAAAAATAAATCAGTTAACTATAAAAGATGAATTTATAAAAATATTATTTTATAAATTAATTATAAACCCGCACAAAATTCCTCTTTATAAATCATCTTCCAAAAGTACTCCACAATCAATGTGGGATGAGACAAAACTCAAAGCCTTTAATAAAAACTCTTTGTTCAAGCATTATTTCCAACAATCCCCTACAAATGCGAGAAACTGGGTTTTAAATAACTTTGAAAACAACGTTCTGAGCTGGTTTTATGGAAGAGATACTTAAATGTTGGTGAACAAGTCTTGAACCAAACACATAGTGAAGTTGAATGCCTCCCTCGTCATAGAAGTGAACAAGTCTTGAACTACTAGACTTGAGAGGTGATCTCAACAACACATACCTCAACAATGATCCTGGTAGTTCCGCGATAAGATCCTCAAATATGTATGTGGTCATCTCATACCTTGGGTGCTGAAGAGTGCTCTAGGAAGACCACCCTAGTCTTCCATAGAAGGTGACCAACCCCTTCACACTCTCGTAGGTAGCTCCGTCAAGTCTATCTCACATAGACAACCCTTATTAGGGCTATGGAACCATTAAGAGCATTGCGCTCATCCTCTTCCATATTCGGTGAATCCATCAAGTCCTTCTCAATAGGACCACCCAAATCTGGGCTATGGACTCATTAAGAGTACATGACTCAACCTTTCTCAATACACCTGTCATGGGAATGAGAAGTGGTGTATCTCTCCTCATATGGGTTTGAGTCTCATTCCCATAGACAAATCAAAGACTAGTCTCCTGTTTTAGTCCTTTTGTCAATAGACCATCAAGTTCCTCTCGGACCTCACATTCTCCAAATAGATGACACCATTCGCAATCAGCTATCTCATAGCTTCATGTCAAATCTGCGTGTGTCTCTTCTTGCCAGTTTATGTATTGCTACTAGCTACACAAAAAGCAAATGTGAGTCACAATGTAGAGAATTATATAGAGCTTCATGCCCCCACAAAGGTAAGTAAGCCAGAAACATTCTCAACCACTCAGTATCTTGTCCAGCTAAATCTAAAACTATGATCTCATATTTCATAGTCGATCTAGCAAACATGACAATTTCGATGATTTTCACAACATAGCACCACCACATAATGTCAAAACAAAACCAATAGTGGAGCTATAACATCATCATAATTAGAATGTTCGATCATAGTGGCACAACGATAAAGTTATCAAACCTTTTCAACATTTCTCTACATAATGGAATGAAGCAATTTCATTTTTCTAGTTTCTTTAACACTTAGAAACACATCAACTTCACCCATATCTTTCATTTCAAAGCGAGAGGAAACGAATGTTTAGTTTCATTTATTACATGCATGCTCGTGCCAAATATCAACATCTCATTTACATATAAAGGCACGTAACCAATGTAATACATCTTGGTATAAAAACATGCATTATATACACAAAATGAAAACTTCAACACAGTTTGGTGACATTCTCATAACATTTCGAATATGCTTGGTTAAAGTCATATATTGATTTCTTAAGTAAAAACATAAAATTCTCTTTTCTTGGAACCACATGCCCGTAGGCTGTTCCACATATCTCTTTCTCTAGATCGTCATTTAAAATACAGTTTAACATCCATTGATGCACTGCCAATTTATAATTAGATGCTAAAGCAAATAATAAATATAAATGACAATCTTAATCATTAGAGAATATGTATTAAAGAAATCAATTTCATATTTTGTATGAATCCTTTAACCACTAGTCTTGCCTTAAATCTTATAATAGAACCATCTGTTCTAAAATTCCTTTTAGAGATCCATTTACACTTAATGGTTTTGATACCTCTAGGCAAGTCAACTAGTTCCCAAGAAGGGATACACATAATAGATTCCAATTCATTTTCTAGCATCTTTTGGAAGAAACTAGTATAGGTTGAACTCATAACCTCAAGTGTTCTAAATTCATCTACTATAACTTAAGAACATAGATAAGAGGTAAATCACTTTCAGTCACATCAACGAGTTCATCCAACAAAGTTGTCTCAAACTTAAACTCACATCTAGTTTCCCTTTTATCTCATTTACTCCTTCTAGACTCACTGGATTCAAGCTCGACATTTGAATCAAGTAAAGATAAAGATGCAGACATGAGCACATAGGCATGAATACTATTATGATTTTACTTAAAAGTAGACATCGCAAAAAAAAACATAGCATCATGATTATCACACGTATTTATATCATCCATGCACATAAGCAACGCAATTGTTCTCATCATAATCAACAAGTATATATACAATCAACCATATTAGATCCAACATCATCTCACTTAAAGGAAAGTACAACCACTTTAGTCAAACACTCCCACATTTCTCATATACACTAGATAGACTCTAAGTCATTTCCACATCTTATATGGGGTTTTGTCTAACTTCTCATGTGGCATCTTACTTCCTACCTCTACAGATCTAAATCATTTTGGTTCTATTCAAGTTGGTTTTATATCACATATGTATATATCAAGAACAATTCTTCCTACTACATCTTTGATCTTAGCCAATGCAAGCAACTTGGTATGTCTAAAGACCATCTAATGTGATATAACATCTTTACCACGTTGCTTTTAGAGTTTAACAATAAAGTAACTCAAACAATCTAGTGGTCCTCTCAATTATGGGTTGAAAAGGTAATTAGCAAGTTTAGCACATATCACATTCATTTTGATCAACAATAACCAAGTTAGAAATTAGGAGCATTTGTGAAATTCCCTCAAGTAAACAACTTCATATGTCCTAATATCATATCATCGATCAACATTCACATAGATGTATGCATAAGGATATATCCAAGCACAAACGGAAAGAGGCATATCATGAATTCATGATCATAGTTTAATAAAGCATATGCACATGAACCCAATCAATATATATGCATTTTTGTACAGTTAAAATTAATAAGTAAAGCAAGAATTGCTTACCAGATTAATTCAACTTAAAAGATCATGATGATCACTTAGCTTAACTCACAAAATATGCCGATGTGAATGAATCAAGTAACTAGCGATGTCCTTGATAAGACTGAAGTGACAATTCAATCAGGACATCCCCACGGCTAAGCATCTCGACCTCTTGCCTCAACCTCTATCAACCAACTTTGTCGTTGATGTGCCAACACAACTCCATCCACATTCAATTTCGTGTATTTTTCCCTCGCACCATCATAAAATGTCACAAGTTATGTTGGGATTAACCCACTATAACAAGGGAAACCCAATTAAAATTATGCAACATCACACGTACATGACTGTGCTTTCGTCCCTTTGCATAAATTCAAATGAGTTTCATGCTTCAAATAGGATGGTATTTACAAGACAAATCGATGATGTGTATGTACAAATATATTCTTTCCATTGAAGACAAATTACATATATATGCAATTAGTATAGATAACTACTAGGTCTTCAATTAAGAAACACTACTCAAATAATCGCCCTCGGTTAAACAACCAAATCAAGTAGATCACTACATATTTGGTACTTTCACTTGTACTAAGCAAGATAAATCTACTAATTTGTAATTAAACTGAGTTCGACATTTGTGTATATATATTTATATATGTGACATCATTTAAGTAAGATGTATACTTACCTGGCACATCGTGAATTCACCGCCTTAATGCGGGAACTCTTTTGTTTACCCAATTACTCAATTTGTTATCATTCAAACCCAAAAAAAATTAGGGCCCTCTATGTCCACTACATCAACCCTTGGACAAGATACCGTCATAACCGAGCCTAGCATCCTCCATCCTCCAATCTCTGCACAAGGTACTGCGGTTCGGCCTTGTGTGGTCAATTTCCTGAACCAATTTGCCAAAAAAAAAAGGAAATTTATTAGTAAGCCCAAACAAATTAGGCCCAAGACCACACCCTTCAGAGACCTAGCCCAGGCGCGTCCCGAGGCCCGCCCAAGCCCATGCCTCTAGGTTACCCTTTAGCCCGGACTTAAACCCGAAGAGACCTAGTGACGCCCCTGCCGCCATAGCAGCCAGATTGGAGCTCTCCGTTCATCTGCATCTTCCATGGGAGTGACTTGCCGTCGAGTCGTCGACAACATAGGCGGCAGCAGCACCAACGCTTCCTGCACCCACGAATGGTGAGCAAGGACCAAGCGCCGCCTAGCCCAGGAGAGTACGCCGTCATCGGCACCGAGAACTCCTTCCCATGGTGTTGCAGAGGGCCGGCGATTCCAACCGGGACCTGGACGTATCCTACAGCCATCTCGCAACACTGCTCTAGAATTGACTCGTCGTCGAGACCGCCTCCAGCAGTCCACGATCGTCGTTTCGAGCGAATAGGACGGCATCGCAATGGCCATAACCGATTCCACGATCCTCTCGTTGTCTTCCGACATCCTCGGGATCGCTGATCGATGAGGCGCGAATTAGTTG
Source organism: Persicaria maculosa (assembly GCA_963922045.1). NCBI lineage: Eukaryota > Viridiplantae > Streptophyta > Magnoliopsida > Caryophyllales > Polygonaceae > Persicaria > Persicaria maculosa. Next base: position 21,802,594 of record OY998264.1, on the reverse strand, counting down.
TGTGCGATTGGACGCCACCGCTTGCATCACGTCCACGATTACCGTCGCCTTTGTTTCCCGTCCGTTCATCTCCGCCTCCCACTGTACAGCACGGTCTTTTCCGATTCTAGGCTAGAATCCTCATATCCGTCCATCTCCATGCCAGAAACCGATCCACATCGGCCTCAATTTCCGCCATGATTGGAGGTTAGGCGCTAGGGTTTCGACTTCCTGATCAAGCTATGAGTCCGAGTTCCTGTTAACTCCTCAGCCGCACACCTGACTCATCCCAAATCAGAAGAAGATGAACATCGATTAATTCAATCGGTAAATACTAACATCAAATCGTTTCTAAATTGTTAGTAAAAACCACAATTGATTCCTAAAATTGATCAAACTTGTTGAAAATCAAAGTAGAAAACTTATCTAATAAACACAAATTGCTGTGGCGTGGTGTATATCCGAACTCACTGCCTTAGAAACGATTTCGCCCCGACCACGGTGCAAGTCGGCTTCTTGGCATCGCCCCCAAGGTTACACAGCACCTCCGATCGCGTGCACTCGCCAAAGGAGGTTTGGAAACTTTCCAGGAACTAAGAACGGTTATTGTTTTTGGTAGAGGAAGAAGATGAAGACGTCCATCAAGTATTTTGGAAAACTGAAGACCAGTTTTTTAAGGGAACTGAACGTGGGTGAGGAAACGCTCCCACTATCCCTAAAAATCATCTAGTCAAAAAATAAATCAGTTAACTATAAAAGATGAATTTATAAAAATATTATTTTATAAATTAATTATAAACCCGCACAAAATTCCTCTTTATAAACCATCTTCCAAAAGTACTCCACAATCAATGTGGGATGAGACAAAACTCAAAGCCTTTAATAAAAACCCTTTGTTCAAGCATTATTTCCAACATGTATAGTGAAACAAATAATGTATCTATTGATTGCTGAGAGAGGTGAATATATTAAAAGAGTGTCACATTGAAACTATGAATCGTGTCGTAGACCTGTCGTTATACGTACATGGCCTAGTTAGCTTTGATGGACCAAACGAATCAGCATCAATTTCATTGTTTCTCCGTCTTTGAAAACGTCAATTTCGGATGCGAAATTGGAAAAATTGGCACATGAACGGTTGTTGGATGAGCTACTTCTCTATGTGATAGAACACTATTTGGTCAAGATTGGTAGCTAAAACCAAAGGCGAACATCCCACCTCACAAACTGGAGTCACCATCATTCCACCTCATTGTACACCAATCGGTCGCTAATGTCGAAGCAACCTACTACAATGTATGGCCCGAATCTCATATCATTTTCAAACTTTCTGTGACGATCTTTGCTTCGAGTAGGGTTGTATTTGGTAGATATTCTTATAAGATCGATGAACGTCGAGGTTTTATGTTGTTTTGTTAGCAACCTTTTTCTTAAGGTATTACCACGATAACTTTTACGTACAGCAAGAAACCGGTCATCAAAATGGTCGATAAACTACTTTTTATTTTTTAAATATTCCGTGGTTGATTAAAGTTATAAACCATTGATTTTGCAAGTAAAATTAGGCAACTTGCCCAACAAAAGTGAAGGAATTGTGTCCTTTAATTTATTGTGCAATGACTAATTATGGAATATGACAATTGATAGAGATATTCAATCCGATTATTTTAGGAGTCGTAATACTTTGCTAGAAGCTAACTACGATTAATGGGCTTAAACGGGTTAAACCCATGACTATTATAAACGGGTCCTATGCGGTCACACACTTAGAGTTGACGGACTTGATCAAAAGATAGATGATTTTATTATTAGTGTATATTAGATGTATATTAATAACAATGGGATAAGATTTATTTGTGAAATAAATAATTAATTGAATAGGGTATAAATATGAGCTTATAAAGATGGGCTTATTGCGACTTGACCTAATTCAACACATCCCAAAAGAGAGGAACGTGAGTTTTGCCGCACCAATTGGTTGGGGAAGGCTGAATTCCACCATCATCAATCAAGAGCAATTTGATTGTTCACTTTTCGATCTTCGTCCTAGCAGTCGAAGGCAAAGGAGATCTAGACCGGGCTCTTGTGGACCAAGTAGAGGAGCAACGCGTGGGGCTCTCATCTTTCCGTTCATATCCGAGAAGGTCCGGTTCACGCATCAACATGTATCTCCTATAAACAATGATTTGATCTATCGATTTTATGCATGAAGATCTTGCGATTAGATGATAGAAAATAGTTTCTAAAACTTCCGCTGCGCATCTAATTTTCCATCAGTGGCATCAGAGCATCTTGCATAATTTGATATGATCAATTGATTTTCTTTTTAGTGTTAATTCAATTTACCAGTAATTTTGATATTTGGAATCTATTGTATGATTAAAATTTTGATTTTGATTAATTGGATATGTATAAAATTTAGTACAGCAAATTGTTTTCATGATCGGAATAAGATTTCGATTGGTTTTTTACACACGTTCGATCGGAATATGATTTCGATAACCACCGTCCACCAACCTTGTTCTAATTAATTAGTAATCAACCATAGATATGCTAATTTGATTAAACATCTACACCTGGAAATCAATCTATGTGATTATTAAGGGTATAGACGTATAGTGGATCACGGATGATCGATCGTCTCGGTTTTATTTACTACGGAGTATTTATTTAGTTTTGGAATATGATTCCGACTGAAAAGCCGTCAGCCTTATTATTTTCTCGATCTTTAATCAATTGGCATAATTTATACAAGACAACATGATTTCTTTTATAAATAATGAAATATAAGATTTCATGTTGAAATTAATTTTGAATTTAAGAAATTCAGAATTTTATAATTTTGATCCCTAAAATTGATATGAATCTGATTCATGTATTAATTTATCAAAATTTATCATATTAAAAGTTTGTAATTGTTACAAAATTTAAGTGGGAGCTGATGGAGGTGGAATTAGGGTTATGGAAGATATTTATGATTTTAGTGTAAAATCTTAAATTACCTTAATTAGATATGGTAGATATCTTATCCCTAATAAAAATTTTCTACCCAATTATACAAGGTAATAGTTACCATAAAATTAATTCCATATATATTATTGCTAGTTTTTTTTTTGAATTAAAATATCAAGAATGTTCATGGATTTATTATGCTTGTTTTATATTATGATATATTGCTTGCATACATAAGGTGACTAGTATGGCCCATAAATACGATCTGCGTATCGTTATGTTTTTTTGTACACGATCTGCGTATCGTTATGTATTTTTGTAATTTTTTTTAAGTAATTAGATTATTAGAAAATATTGTAATTAATACAAGAAGACAAGAAGACATAAGAAGTTCAAGGATGGAGATCCATGAAGGGCGCGAGGGTGGAGACCCATGAAGATTAGATCTTTATTTTATGCATCGTAGGGGCCATACTAGGATCACAATTTCATTGCATTTTGAATGCCTTATTTTAAGTTTTATGTTGTTTTTATTTATGATATTTTTTCACTTATAAATAAAGACAAATAAAAGACTTAAGTTCCTAAGGTAAATTGGGGCAATGCCTTTTCATATCATAACCCATTAAGTTCTGGATTTTTGGTTGGATGGGCTTCACAAAAGTGAGGGTGTCTTTCCATAATCTTGGGATAATGAGTGTGAATCTATACAAGGGGTTCATAAGCTTTGATATGGTTGTACCCAATGAGAGACCAAAAGGCAAAGTTTTGGATCTTGAGGCATAGGATGATTTTACATTGGATGTGGATCATCAACCAAGAATTATAAGGAGTTATAATTAGTAATTGTTACTTACCTTGAGCATACAAGACTCAAGGCAGTGCAAAAGTACGTTGGGTCTTGTGTGTAATGGGATCTTGGAATCATTTTATTTACCAGGAACAATAACAATTTGAATAAAATGCGCATTTACTTATTTTAAAGGTGTTTAATCCTAAGTAATTTGCATCTCGAACATAAACTGATTTGTATGTCATTTCCTTTTTATATATGCATTATGTCGAACGATAACTTGAAATTCACCCTGCGCTCAATAGTTGAAAAAAACATATTGAATGGAACGAATTTTCTCGATTGGGAAAGGAATCTGAGAATCGTCCTCAGGTCTGAAGGGCGTGAAGATGTCCTATCAACCCCTATCCCTGTCATTACTGATACCTCATCAGATGAGGAGAAGGCTAATGAAGAAAAGCTTAAGAGTGAGTCTTTGTCTGTCACTTGTCTGATGCTAGCAGGCATGGAACCTGATCTTCAAAAGAGGTTTGAACATCAGGATGCTTACACAATCATCACCAACCTGAAAGTGTTGTTTCAGGAACAGGCAAGGATTGAACGATATGAAACTCACAAGGCTATATTGGATAGCAAGCTTGTAAAGGGAAAGCCAGTAGGTCCTCATGTGTTTAACATGATTGGGCTTTTTAGCCGTATGGAGACACTAGGCACCCCATATGACCAAGAGTTGGCCACAGATATCGTGTTGCACTCATTGCATGATGGATTTGCCTCATTCAGGATGAACTATCATATGCATGGTCTCAAGAAGAACCTGAACGAACTCCATGGTATGCTCAAAGCTGCTGAGCAGAATACTCCTACTGACAACAAGAAAGAAGTTCTTAATGTCAATAAAGGAAAAGGGTTTAAGAAGGTAGCCAAGAATAGGAACAATCCCCAAGAGAAAGGCAAGAAAGTTGCAAAACCTAAGGGAGATGAGAAGCCAAGAGTGGCTGCAGACCATGATTGTTTCTATTGCAAGGCGAAGGGACACTGGAAGAGAAACTGTCCCAAGTACCTGGAAGACAAGAAGAATGGGACTTTGAGTTCCAACACTTCAGGTATTTATGTTATTGAATTACTGTCAACCAATGTTTGCACATTAGATAATGGTCCTACTTGGGTATTAGATACCACATGTGGTGCTCACATTACTTCAAATGTGCAGGGACTAAGAAATAGGAGACAAGTGAAGAAAGGGGAGATAGAGCTACGCGTTGGAAATGGAGCAAGCGTTGCTGCACTTGTCGTAGGAGATTTTAGTTTATCTCTTCCTTCTGGTTTAATCTTAGAACTAAATAATTGTTATTTTGTTCCTAGCATTACAAAGAACCTTGTTTCAGCTGCAGTAATTTATTCTGAAGGTTTTAATTTTAGGACTACAGATAAAGGTATAATTATTCACAAGAATGATATCTTCTATGCTCGTGCTCAAGATATTAATGGAATATTTGTATTCGACCTTACAACAGAATCTTATAACATAAATACAAAAAGGCAAAAATCAAGTAATTTGAGTGAAGCCTACCTATGGCACTGTCGTTTGGGTCACATTAGTTTAGACCGCATGTAGAAGCTCCATAAAGATGGACTTCTAAAAGACGTGGATTGTGAATCCATTGATACATGTGAGTCATGTTTGATGGGCAAGATGACAAGGTCACCTTTCAAAGGAACAAATGAAAGGGCTACTGAGCTATTGGGCATTATACATACTGATGTATGTGGGCCAATGAGTACAGAAGCTAGAGGTGGTTATAAATACTTCATCACATTTACTGATGACATGAGTAGATATGGATATATTTACCTTATGTCACATAAATCGGAATCCTTTGAAAAGTTCAAGGAATTTCAAAATGAGGTAGAGACTCAAACTGGCAAGAAAATAAAAGCACTTCGGTCAGATCGTGGTGGTGAGTACTTGAGCCATGAATTTGATCATCATTTGAAAAATTGTGGGATAGTAACACAGTTGTCTACTCCAGGAACACCACAGCTTAATGGTGTATCTGAAAGGAGAAACAGGACCCTGTTAGACATGGTCCGATCTATGATGAGTTTTGCTGACCTTCCGGTATCCTTCTGGGGATATGCCCTCACAACTGCCGTACTTACACTAAACAGGACTCCGTCTAGAGCTGCAGACAAAACTCCATATGAGATATGGACTGAAAAGGTTCCAAAATTGTCTTTTATGAAGATATGGGGATGTGAAGCTTATGTAAAGCGTTTACAAACGGATAAGCTTGCCCCTAAATCAAATAAATGCTATTTTATAGGGTATCCAAAAGGTAGTTTTGGATATTACTTCTATAATCCCGTTGAACAAAAGGTGTTTGTTGCAAGGGATAGTGTCTTTTTGGAAAGAGAGTTCATTTCCAATAAGTCAAGTGGGAGAAATATTCATCTTGAACCAGTTCATGATGAAGAGCAACAAACTCAACAACGAGATGACATAGATGATGTCGAGGACGAGTTGATGGTTTTGGAAGGCCAAGAGCCCCAAATCATCCAAGAACCGGAACAAGAGGATCCACAAATAGTTGTGGAAACTGTTCCAGCTCCAGTTGTTGAACCAGTTGAACCCACTCGTAGATCAAAGAGACAAAGGGTACAACCAAGACGTTATGATGATTTCATCTTGAATGTAAACCTTGATGTTCTTCTGCTAGAACATGATGAGCCTAATACCTATAAGCAAGCAACGACGGGTCCAGACTCCAAGAAATGGCTTGAGGCCATGAGATCTGAAATGGATTCGATGTTTGAAAATCAAGTATGGGACTTGATAGATTTGCCAGATGGGGTAAAACCCATAGGGAGCAAATGAGTTTTCAAACTTAAGACAGATAAGGATGGAAAGGTATCTGTATACAAGGCAAGATTAGTTGCCAAATGTTTTAAACAGATTCATGGTATAGACTATGATGAGACCTTTTCACCAGTTGTCATGATAAGATTTATTAGGATAATCCTTGCTATTGCCGCTTATTATGATTATGAGATTTGGCAAATGGATGTCAAAACCGCCTTCCTGAATGGATTCTTGGAAGAGGATGTGTATATGACACAACCAGAGGGTTTTGAAGATCCAAGTAATTTCAGGAAGGTATGCAAGCTTAAGAGATCTATATATGGACTTAAGCAAGCATCCAGGAGTTGGAACTTTCGATTTTATGAGAAGATCAAAGAGTTTGATTTCATCAGATGTGAAGAGGACCCTTGTGTATACAAGAAGTTTAGTGGGAGTAAAGTGGTCTTCCTAGTTTTGTATGTGGATGACATACTACTGATTGGGAATAACATTCCGATGCTAGAGTCCGTTAAGGAATGGCTGAAGAAATGTTTTCAATGAAAGACTTGGGAGAGGCAGAGTATATACTTGGAATAAAGATCTATAGAGATAGATCTAAGAGATTGCTTGGATTGAGTCAGGGAACTTATATAGATAAGATTCTCAACAGATTCAAAACGCAAGATTCCAAGAAAGGATTTTTACCTATGCAACATGGTGTACATCTTAGCAAGAAGCAATGTCCTAAGACACCTACTGAGCTAGAAAAGATGAGTAAGATTCCTTATACTTCTGCTATAGGATCTATCATGTATGCCATGGTGTGTACACGACCTGATGTTGCATATGCTTTGAGTATGTGTAGCAGATACCAATCGAATCCAGGAGAGGCACATTGGTGTGCAGCTAAGAACATCCTGAAGTACTTGAGAAGAACTAAGGATGATTTTTTAGTATATGGGGGTGATGACAAGTTGATCGTGCAAGGCTATACTGATGCGAGCTTCCAGACTGACCGAGATGGTTTTGAGTCTCAATCGGGATATGTTTTCGTCCTTAATGGTGGAGCTGTGAGCTGGAAGAGCTCTAAACAAGACACAGTTGCCGATTCTACGACAGAGGCTGAATATATAGCTGCTAGTGAAGCGGCTAAGGAGGCTGTCTGGATGAGGAAGTTCATAGATGAACTCGGTGTTGTTCCTAGCATCTCAGGGCCTATTGACATCCATTGTGACAACAATGGTGCCATATCCCAAGCCAAGGAACCGAGCTCGAGCTCCAAATCCAGACACGTTATGAGGAAGTATCACCTTATTCGACGCATAGTCACCGAGGGTGACATTAATATGTGTAAGGTGTATACAGATGACAACATTGCAGATCCATTGACAAAGCCTATGCCTAGGCCCAAGCATGATAGTCACACTAGGGCTAAGGGTCTCAAACACATTGGAGAATGGCTTTGAGATTGCTTTCTATTACGTTTTATGTTTAGAGTGTTAGACACTAAGTTTATGTTCGATTGGATGATTTTATGATATATGATATTTCATCTTTATTTATATATTGTGTTGAACGATAATAAATAAAATGTCCAAATAATTCGTAGTTCGCAAATGGGCTTATCTTAAGTGTTCTGGTAAATGAAACCCCATTAAGTGAAATGCAGTTATGAATTATCACAAGTCCGTAGTCTGAAATCATCAAATTGGACATAGGTGATTTTATTAAATGACTATATTGTAAGTTGACTGATAGCGCCAGGTTTCATGGGCTATAGGGACATGGAGATGTCTAGTCAATTACATATATATGTATGGATGATACATATAGGACAAACCCACCTTAAGACTCTACAAAAGGGATTGCGGAGTCTTAAGTTAAACCATGATTAGTAGATTCCTCATACATGAGTGTGTTATGGTCTCTCTTGATGATTGGTATTTCTTTGACACGGCTAAACGCTTTCCATAACAGGGAGTTATAAAGGTCGTAGTTGGGATTGCCAAAAGTTGAGTGGGAGCCATAGTCATACAAGACTGTAGATGTCCTCCTTCTTCATGCATACTGTGATGCATAGAAAAGGAATGGTGTCTAGGCCACTTGAAGAGCAAGAACTGAAAATGCATGGCCATACTCGGATGGATTATTTGTAATCATCCGTTTAATTGACAGTTCGAACTCGGAGTTCAAGGAATATATTTGATAAAAGATATGAATGTCACCATATCATCAAATATGACATTAAGAGACACGGGTATCTGAAATTGCACACTTGTTTAAGGACAAGTGGGAGATTGAAGGAATTGTGTCCTTTAATTTAATGTGCAATGACTAATTATGGAATAGGACAATTGATAGAGATATTCAATCCGATTATTTTAGGAGTCGTAATGCTTTGCTAGAAGCCAACTACGATTATTGGGCTTAAACGGGTTAAACCCATGACTATTATAAACGGGTCCTATGCGGTCACACACTTAGAGTTGACGGACTTGATCAAAAGATAGATGATTTTATTATTAGTGTATATTAGATGTATATTAATAATAATGGGATAAGATTTATTTGTGAAATAAATAATTAATTGAATAAGGTATAAATATGAGCTTATAAAGATGGGCTTATTGCGACTTGACCTAATTCAACACATCCCAAAAGAGAGGAACGTGAGTTTTGCCGCACCAATTGGTTGGGGAGGGCTGAATTCCACCATCATCAATCAAGAGCAATTTGATTGTTCACTTTTCAATCTTCGTCCTAGCAGTCGAAGGCAAAGGAGATCTAGACCGGGCTCTTGTGGACCAAGTAGAGGAGCAACGCGTGAGGCTATCATCTTTCCGTTCATATCCGAGAAGGTCCGGTTCACGCATCAACAGATATCTCCTATGAACAATGATTTGATCTATCGATTTTATGCATGAAGATCTTGCGATTAGATGATAGAAAATAGTTTCTAAAACTTCCGCTGCGCATCTAATTTTCCATCAAAAAGAACCCTAGTTTTGTGGTCCAATAGTCCTTGATCTAAAAAAACTAGTTTAATTAAAGGATACACTACAAATGGAACTTTTCACTTAATCACCCTTTAAATTCAAAATTATAGAAATTAATCCTTTAAATGGTCTTTATTTACAACTCGCCCTCATTCATCAATTTTGCTAACTTATAATTAAATATACTGTATTTGAATATTTTTAAACTCAAATTTGATTATAAATATATTTAAAATTTGAATTTAAGGGCTTAATTAATATATTTTAGGGATTATTTTATTTGTTAAAAAAATAATAATAAATATAATTTAGAATTATTATCTTAATTTATGTTTGAAAATATTTATATCATTTTATTTATTTTGGTTTTATGTAATTTTGAATTTAAAGGGTGATTTAGTGAAAAATTCCATATTTAAAGGGTGATTTTTTTTTTGTAATTAAATTTTCCTTTACTTTTAGTCTTTTTCTATATGTAGGTGAGAACCATACTAATTTGATTACTAGGGTAAAATCTTTATTTTTATATTAGGTGTAAATGTAAACTTTTAACTATCATAAAAAGCTTCAATTGTTCCTTCTTTGATTGATCCAAGATCATTAATTCATGATTTGATTTGATTTACAATCAATTACCTCGAGGAAAGTGTAAACTAAACCGAATTGTGAACAAACCAAATCAATAAATGATCTTTGTTCACAAGTCTCGATCTCTTTATAAACCAAACCGATATGAGACGACAACCCTCACATTTTACAGCAATAGATTCAGCACTGCATTTTTTTTTAAATAAAAAAAATTGCTGGTTTTTCCAAGTACATTTTAGTGGAGATGGGTTCGAGTATAGGAACTCGTGTTCTTTTTCCACCCTTTGTGGATGAGATAATGATATTTGCCAAAGCGACTCAAGAAGCATGCATAACAGTGAAAACTATATTAGATGAATATTGCGAGATATATGGCCAAAAGGTAAATTTTCGAAAATCAGTATAGCATATCCGATATTTGGGTTGATATGAAGTGGTATCTCCATTATATCCTTTACAATATCCACCTCCCGGTCTTGTTCGAGTTTTTCCTTCAACCATACCCCCCCCCCCCAAAATATACTCACTGACACGGGTATTGGGATGAAAGAAGTGGTTAGAGTTTATTCGGTTTGATAGGGGTCCAAGCAAAACCCAGTTGTCTTTCCAAAACCTCACATATTTCCCATCACCAATGGACCAAACAAGGCCTGATTTGAATTTATCTATTAGAGTACTGGCTTTTTACCATTGCCAAGAAGGATCGCCTTTCGCTTGTAATTTAGGATGTCAGTTTTCTTCATGTATTTGTACCTAATAATCTTTACCCATTAGTTATCTGGTTCTGCTAGCATTTGCCACAACAATTTCATTTGGAGAGCTTCATTCATGTCTTTTGATTTCCTTATACCCAATCCACCTTTCTTTTTTGGCTTACAAATTTTGTCTCAACTGATGAGTGGTCTGTGTTGCACATCTTTGTTCCAGAAGAAGGTTCTATTAACTTGATGAAGTTCATTGAGAATGTTGGTTGGAAGCATGAAAATTTGCATTGTGTAGAGTGGTTTAGCTACTAGATTCAAATTGATTAGAATTGATCAACCTTGTTATGAAAGAGCATTAGCTCTCCATTTTGTCAGTTGTTCCTTGGATTTACATATAATATTCGCAAAAGTCTCTTTATTCACTTTACAATTTATAATAGGACATCCAAGATAACACTCCAAAGCGCTGGTGTGCGATATTTGAAGGTGTTGTGCTAAAATAGCGATCCTAGAGCTGGGAACCCTAGAGGTGGTCTAGAAGTTTAATTTGTGAAAATTTATTTTTGTCCATATAGTGAGCAGTAATTGTCAATGGTATCCCTAACTTTTATACTCGCCTTAACCGTTGCTTTAGCAAAGATTAAATTATCATCTGCAAATGCTAAGAATTATATGCATGGCCTTTGGCGACCATAATTGAAGCCTATTTTCCTTTCAGGCAAAATTGACTCCTTGTGAAGTTTTCTGGTCATTCTTGGCGTTCCTCTTCTGAGTTGGGGTTTTGGCATCTATTGTCGGGTCTGGTTGGAGTCGAGGCAGTGTGTATCGAGTCGACTCTGTGATCCAGAAATTTTCTTGGAGGATCGTCTTCATTGCCCACACTCCACAATGACTCCTGCTGTACTGTTGGTCAGCGTTATCACTACTTGTAGTGCTTGGCATCGGCTCTTAGTGTATGTTGTCTCCATAATGTTTGGGTTACGTTTGCTTTATTCGTCCATAATTGTTTGTTAGCCACTTGAGTGTCTGACCCTCGAATTGTCTCCTATTAAAAAAAAATATAACTCTACCACGGGAAAATATCCTTACCTTTCAACATTTTATTTTATGTTAATCGGTTATCTCTAGCTTATACATGATATATTCCCTGAGTGAATATGTCATATACGATGTTGTGCTTGATAAGTGTTATACTCACCCATTTATTATTCATATACGTTTCTTAAGATGATAAAATAAAATAAAATTTAATTTAAAAATTAATATTTTAAATAGAAAACAATGAGTATTTTTTTTTCTTGTTCATTTATTTCGATCCATAATGTTACGGAGTATTTAAGTTAATCCGACGGTTGATGTAATCAGTCTGTCGATTGTACCACCATTGAATGGATCAAAATCTAAATGGTGGATCCCCAACGTCTTTATATGATGAATTGGAGGTTGCAAAATCACATGAAGAAATCACAAGGATGCAGAAGTCAGTGAGTTACAACTCATCAAACAGCTTACTCCATTATTAAACAACTCATCAGTCTGTCTGTGGCCTCTGGGTACCCCATCTATTGATTCGATTGTGGGGAGATCCGAGGAAGGAGGCACATGTTCAAAGGTTACCTCTTCGATCCACCATCTTCAAAGGTTACCTTTAAATTACTCCTCCGTTCCGTACTTACACTATCAATAGAAATTACGAGTATTTTGTGAGGAATTTAAAAAAATAAAATAAAAATCAATCGAATGTGGTGAATTTTAGAAAAATATTCATTGTGCTTTGGGCTCGTTGTTCAGTTGGAAGTTCCCCTGACAAAATATGTTGAACTACTTTTGCTTTGACCACGCTTTTCTTGAAATGGCATTTTTGACCAATATATTAGGATGATTTTACTTACACTAGATTATTGTATTGATTAAAATTGCTATTTGAATAAGGTGCCAGTTATGGTTTTTAAAAACATGAAACTGAAAATTTTGTTGTCACAGTTTTGAAAACCGTTGAAATTAGTGTTGTAAGTTCAGAATATTCAAATGAGCTAAATTTCTCACAGTTTTAAAAATCATGATCGGTTATAGTTTTACGCTTTTCAAAATTATAACAAGTGATATTTTTAGGGATTTAGAAAGCGTATATAATAAGTGAGAATTCTGATTGCTTTTGAAATCATGATTGATATCATACATATAACGAGTTTTTTTACCGTCTTTTTAGATGGCCCCATCTCTCTAATGATATCAATATTATATTTTATACAAATATTTATGCCTAAGACGAGAGTATGAGTGCATATATCTCAACTCTTGAGGCGCAAACTCTCTCTCTATTTATTTATTTCATTTGTAAAACTAGATAATTTGATTTTATATCAATATTTAGATGTATGGTAGAAAATAAGTTCACATATTTTTATTCGAGTTTTTCTAATGTGGTACACTTGGTGTTAAAAGAGTTGCGCTTTTAAATGGGAAACTACAAACCCAATTCAAACATATAGCGATAATAACCAATTGAATTGAATCGGACATGACACCCCCATGTTTAATTTCAACCAAACTATATATCCATTAGAAATTAATTAGAACCATTATCATAGTGTGTGTTAAAGCTTTTAATAATGGTACATCTACTTCAACATATAAATTAATTAATTAATTAAGACGCCATAATATGCAGGTAATTAATTTGATGTACAATATACTACTATATGGTGTAACATTATTAAAAGCTTTCATGTAAATGAATTAAGGAAACCTCTAGAAAGTTCAGTTTTTGGTAGTTGATGACTTGTTTTTTGTATTTACCATTGAAAAGTCTCATTTATATATTGACATGACATTGACCCATTCTCTGATCCAATCAGAACCAATTAACCGTAGCCTTCATATATCCATAAATACTCCGTATTTTCTTTTTAATGATAGAAGTTACTACTGTATTATCTCCGTCTCAAAATTTAGATTATTTTAGATATTTCTTTTTATATCAAAATATATACTCTCTTCGATTTTTAATATAAGGCATTTAACTTTTGTGCACAGAGTTTAAAGAGCTAAAAACTGTATGAAATATTGATTTTTTTAATTAATTTTTTTTACATTATAATACTTAATAATACTCCGTAATAAGTATTATAATGTAAAAAAAATTAATTAAAAAAATTAATATTTCATTTTAGTTTTTTTAGGTAGGGAATAAAAATGATTTGTATCGATTTGTGTATTATTGGTTTTTTTTAAAGATTTTAATTGGTTAAAAATTATAGTGGGTATTAAAATAAATTTGTGAAAAATGAGTGGAATGATAATGTTAATTGAGGAGAGAATGTTTTACTAAAACTTGAGTAAAATACTAAAATGACTTAAATTTTGAGACGGAAGGAGTATAATTTACACTATTTTTATTTATTTTTGTAATGAATAAGGATCTCAATAAAATACCCATAACAAAAATAAAAACAAAAACAAAACACCAAAATAGAGATCACATGAATCAAATGGACTTTTTTTTCCATTCCAAGTAAAAAAGAGCAAATTAAATTTCAATTTGCCTCTCATAATTACAACCTTACTAATTTTCACCTATAAAATTGTACACAATACCAAAAAATCACCAACATTATAAATGTTAGTTTGAAAAAGAGGTGTAAAAAAATGGTCATTAATCATGAAAAAAAATTACCAAATTATTTGAAAATAAAATAAAAATCAACTCTTCCAAGCGTAAACTAACAAAGAGAAGCCGGTTGGGCCTTTAAGCTCCGTCTCCTCCACGCTCTCCCACTCCAACACCGACCCACACGCCGACGACGCCGACGACACCGACATCGACGGCGAAGCGCTCCTCGCCTTCTCCACCAGCCCCTTCTTCTTCCTCCACCCCCTCTCCGCTGGAACCTCCTCCGCCACCAGCACTCTCTCTCCACCGCCGAGCTCCTCTTTACGTTCTGATTCGATCTCAAATCGGAATGTAAAGAGGGCGAACCCCTCACCCTTGTCGCAGTCGTCGAAGAGCCAGTTGTAGACGTCCCACGAGATCAGAATGGGGTGGCCATCGACGTCCATCCTCTCGCCGCCGCGGAACTTCCACTTGAGGTGCTTCACTTGCAGCGCCTTCTTGCCGTCGACCCGGATCACGAGCCTCGGATCCGGATCCGAGTGGTCGCACTCGATCAGAATCGACCGCACTTTACCTCCCAATTGGACCTTCGTTCTGTGCAGGGCGCCGCCCTGCACGTGCTCCCTCCTGACCAGCAATGCTTGCAGGTCAGGGGCGGGCCCGGGCCCGGGCTTGGGCTTGGAGGGGAGGTCGCCGATGAGGAGGATGAGCTGGGAGTTGAGGGTGATGGAGAGGGAGAAGCCGGAGTCGGGCTCGGGCCCAGGCCCAAACTTGGCCCGGGAGAGATCCCAAGAGAGGGTGGCGGGGCCGGAGGGGAGGGGGAGGGAGCGGGAGCCGTGGGTGGTCCAGAAGAGGAGGGGGTGGAAGGTGAGGCGGAGGGAGGAGGAGGGGTGGTGGAGGTGGAGGGAGCGGGAGAGGAGGGAGTGGGACCAGGTGAGGGCGAAGACGCCGAGAGGGGTGTGGTAGATGCTGGTGGCGAGGCTGGTGGTTGTGTTGACGGTGCCGGTGGAAGTGGGGCGGAAGCAGGAGGAGGGGAAGGAGGCGCCGCCGCGGCGGCTAATGGTTTTCTTAATCATAGTTTCTACTCCTGTCTCAAATTGGTAATTTGTGGGATTGGAGCCTTTAGGGGGGGTTTTGTAGGGGGTAAGTGAAGGGGAATGAGAAAGGTTGGAATTCAACACCACTTAAAAGTTACAATGTTGAAATTGAAAAGACCGGAGGAGAGAGAGAGAGGGGTAGGCCATGAGCTAACACAACGTTTTACGTACTCATTGACATTGTTATTTGTTAGATCTTGTACGGGTATAGATTTGGTTACATTAAGATCATTAGACTTGTAGCTTAAATTGAGTGAGTTCAACCCGATTTTACGTGTCGATATTTTGTACTAGTTCAATTATATATAGTCGATCTTCAACTATAAAACTCAATTTTTTTTTCACTTCATGCCTTAGGCCTTGTTTGATTAAACATGGAAAGTAGACTTTCGAGCAAGTAACTTCTCATGATATATAATTCCCATAAATTTTATTTCATGGAAATTGTAAAAATGTAAAAATATGTTTGATTGGAAATAATTTTTTATAAATTCAATTCCTATGTTTTGTTTGGTTATACATGGAATTTTCATAGTAATTTATTTAACATTATTCTTATAATCTTTTGCTATTTCTTTAAAATCAAAATCTATATGGCCAAATTGGAGTTTTTATTTATAAAAATTAAATTTTATAAGAGATTTCGAAAAAGAGAATGGAGGAGATCTTATATACCTACCCCCTTTATTGTAAGTTAAATTCCTATAAATTGAAATTTCTGGGTTTTTCCATTTTTAAAAAACATAAAAACATATATATATATATATATATATATATATATATATATATATATATATATATATATATATATATATATATATATATATATATATATATATATTGACTCTTACTTCCTGTGATTTTGAACTTCTCGGAAAGTATAGAGCTAATCAAACGAACCCTTAGTGAAATGGAAAACATTAGCGATCGGGTTATTTAAATTAAACTGAAGTGAAACTAGTGACATTTGTTTTTTTTTTTTTCTGAATGTGAGTAATAAAAAGAGTTTTATAGTTGAAGAGGCCAATTTGCAAATGTGTCTAACTACACTCACATTTGCTTTCTAAGTTCTAACACACTTTTCTAAATCTACACCCCTTGTTGGGATGTCAAACGATAAGGTGTTTAACATCTAAAGTTGAGCATTACAAGCATTATTATAAAGTGTCCCACATTTGTATTTACGGGGACGTGTTGAGATATATGAAGAAATCAAAGAGAGTCCGACTTAAAAATATAAATGAATAAGTCTTAATATATAAGCTAGTGGCCATACTAGTACTCCTCCCATGTCCAATTAATTTTAGTATTTAATCTCACTTGATTTATGTGTTAAGCTACTAACACATATACGTCAATATACACGACCCCCATTCATCGGTCCCAGCCGAACTTTGATACAAAAGGGTCACAAACTTGATCCGATTTCGCCTCAAAAAGTGGCACATTAGAGGTATCAGATTTCACAAGTTGTTGGCGACACCGACACTCATTGATTCACTAGAAAGAATAACTAAACGGCCCATTTGCAGAAATACACCAAATCGGTGTTCGGTTTGCAAAAGTATACCAGTTTTCTGAGAATAGCAAAAATAGGATAGGTGGGTCATTTATGCTAAAAAATAGGTCATTTGTGCTAAAAAATAATGACTGATTTTACCTTTAAATTTAAATGTAAAAATCATTAAAAGGAGATTTATGAATTAAAAGAAAAGTTAAAAAATATATAAAAAAATCAAATATACGTTAAAATAATTTTTTAATTTTTTTTTCTCAGAAATTTAAAAATAATAAAAGTAGCCGGATGAAAAACATCACCTTAGTAAGAGAATTAATACTGACAGGAACAAATTTTTTGTTGACAGGATATATGTTTTTTATGACAAGGCTAAAAATTAATACTGACAGGATGGAGTTTATAATAGGAAAGAGAAAAAAGATACAATTTTATCCTACCATAACTAGAAATTAAAGGCATGTCCAAGATGACAAAGTTATTCGTTCACTACGACATGATTAATGTTTATAGTGACAAAGCTGCGGATGTACATTGACAGGATTGAAGCTATAATCTAGGAGAGAATCACTGAAGATACGGTAAATCATATCTTTAGGATTATTAACCATATTTACAAAAGGATTGTCAATATATATCTTGAAATCATAATATTATTACATTGACAGGATGAATATTGTTCTTGACAATCCCAAATATGAACATTGACAGGATATGATCAATAATCGGCGGGAGATTGAGTAAAGATACGGTTTTGACCTAAATTATAACCACTAGATTATAGTCGGCGGGAGATGGAGCCGGAGGTTGGTCTGCTCTTGGGGTCGAGGCCGGAGCCGGATTGCGCCAGAGTGCTTGCGCAGCGACGGAGGGTGAAGGCAGCGACAGTCGGGTTGCTCTTGTGTGTTCTGGTTAGGGATTGGGATTGGGTCGGTCGGGGGCGCTGGAGTGTAGGCGCAGCGACGGAGCCGGAGACGCGGGCTCAGGTCCGAGCGCCGGAGACTTGGGGTTGGGGATGAGCGCCGGAGACTTAGGGTTGGGGCTGCTCTTGTGTGTTTTTGGTTAGGGATTGGGTCGGTCGGGGCTAGGCTATCCTGTTAGTAGGGATTGGGTTGGGATTGAGAAATTTTTTTTTTTTAATTTCAGTTTTTTTATTATTTAATTATTTAAAATAATTTTAAAATATAAGAAAAATAAAAAATACTTAAAATATTTAACTTTTTTTTTTCTGATTTTTTGGGGGTGGTAGGTAGTTTTGATAATTAAATAAGGTATTTTTACAAATTTTCATATATTGATGCAATTGTTTTCAAACCTAGGTATTTTTGCAAACCAATTATCAAAGTGGAGTATTTAGTAGTAATTCGACTAACTAAATAGTATTGGCCAAGATGTATTCAGGATTAAAACGTGCACTCTTGGATTACAAATGGATTAGTTAGGCTTTGAAGAGGGAATGGTTAGTTCAAATATTTAATACAAGGAAATAAACGTTTTCCATAAA
Organism: Persicaria maculosa; assembly: GCA_963922045.1. Classification (NCBI taxonomy): domain Eukaryota; kingdom Viridiplantae; phylum Streptophyta; class Magnoliopsida; order Caryophyllales; family Polygonaceae; genus Persicaria; species Persicaria maculosa. Next base: position 21,784,010 of record OY998264.1, on the reverse strand, counting down.
CCCAGCTCCCTAGTTCAAATATGACCTTTACAAAAATTTTTTAATTTAATGCCTTAATGCACCAAAACCTAACCTTAGGTAAAATTTAATACAAATAGTACAGCCTTATTTTTTTTTTCAATAACGGAGGTTCATATTTTTAGGTATTATACCCATCAAATTAATTATTGTGCACTTTAAGTTTGCGAGTGAACAGGTGCGATAGTTGTTTGAATATCGAAAGGACTCGATGTAGCAGATGATGACCTAAAGAAAAGTTAGAAAGAAGTGATTAGATAAAGATCTATCTCTTTGAAATCTTACTAAAGATATGGCGATAAATTATATATGGCACATTGGAGGAGCGTTATTTGTGTCAAATAGGGTTAGTTGGTGCCGCATATAGAGGTACCGAAGCCATATCATTTTGCGTTTTTACATTTGTTTGTTGCTTGTTTATTTACTATACTCTCCTTCTCCGCCTGCATTGTATTGGTTAGCTATGTCTGTCTGTATAATGATGTTCTTGATTGTTAGTTAACATGTGTTTCTAACATTTACTGGGTCACTCAGAAACACCCTCTCGACATAATTGGGAAAAAAAGTGTATATATTTGAGCCTCTCAGATCCTGCTCTAAATGAGATAAATTGAGGTTATTTTTGTCGTATTGAAATTCATCTTTTAACCCAAAAATTGAAGTCAGTGTACCTGTTATCTTTTAATCTTTGTTATGCTTCCCAAATTATGTGTTAACATATATCTTCTTTTACTGTGGATTAAAAGTACGTATTTATTTATGGTACGTAAAAACAAATATTGAAAAAATCTTTCAACTTACTTTCACTTGTAAATGATGCAATTGCGAGATTTGCAGGTCGGTCATAGCCCTAATAAAAAGGATATAATAGTTTCTTATAATAAAATACTGTTTACATGGAGACAGTGATGAAGATCCACATTTCACATGGTCAAGCTCATCGATCTTAATAATTTGCAGATTAAACACCTCTTCCAATTTGGTTTTGGTACAGGCAAACGACGGAAACCAAACAGAATTTAATTACAAGATTATTATACACTATGGTTTATATTAAGATAAGAGGAAATTGGGTCCGCAGACTCAATTCCTTTCCCAATTAACCCATTGTTCTCTGGAGAGTCCAATTTCGTTAATTGTCCACCCAATCAGTTTGATTGTAGGACGGAGTCAGAAATTTATCGAGGGGAGAGGACAAACTTTTGTAGAAATTGTTGATTTACTCTTCGATAGATTTTTTCATAGTTTAGCGAAGCAAAACTATAATATTTTATATTAAACAATATATTTTAATTTAGAGAAAATTTGCGCGGATGGCGCGTAAATTTTTAGCCAAATTAACAAACCGTCTACGTTTTTTTGATTATTGAGGTAACTATCCACCATAATTTAGACGCTTTTCCTCGCCCAGTTCTCCGGTTCTCGCCCAGTCCCTCGACGTTCCCTCTCGGACGCCGACTGGAGATGACCGCCCCTCGCATCCATCAGATCGCGTCCTCCCTCTCCCTTCCAGTAGTTCGGCACCGGGAACGGAAGAGGACTCGTTCCAGATCTGGCGCCGGCGAAGACCATCTCTCTATCACCTCGTTCCAGATCTGGGCGGCGACGAAGACGATGAAGACGACGGTGCTCCTCCTCGTGCGCTGACGGAAGTGGAAGCCAAAGCTCCTCGCCTCATCATCGTCTCCGTCTTCTTCATTGATGGCCGGAGATGCTATTTCGCCTCCTGAGTCTCGTCTCCTCTTCTCTCTTCCGCCTGATCTCCGCTTGAAATTCTGGAATCTTCTGCTGCATATTTGATTGATCTCCGATTGCAGATATTGATTAAAGGCCTATATGATATCTTCTACTGCTCCTGCTTAGCTAATAGCTCAGCCAAAATCTACCTCCAATAATCAAACTTGGGGAAAGGACACGCACACCAACTGTTCGACAAAAGTCCTCAAAGAATCCACAAGCTGTGAAAAATGGGTATTCCCCAGCCATGGCGTGCTCTATTGACAGCCGGAGCCACAGTAACCGGCGGAGTCTTTGCTCTATCGCTGGCCTCCTCCGTCACCTTGGGAGTTGATGTCGAGGCCATCACAACAGAGGTATGTGCAACGGTACATGGATTGGAGATTGCTAGTGAATTGGAGGTCAAGAAGATCATCCTGGAATCTTATTTGGCGGTTGCTTGCAAGATGATTTCTTAGGAAAGATTGCACTCATCCGGAATTCCACTTGGTGATCGAGATGTTGCCGAAGGTTAATAGAAAAGAGGAACAGGGAGGCGGACATCATAGCCAGGATACAGAGTTGAATCAAACCGATTCTTATATCATGTTAAATATTCTGAAATCTTGATTTGGTTGTAGAAAACAGGCTTCATGGATTTGTTTTGGTTATATGTGTATTATAAAGGTAATTTGTGTGTATTTTCGCAAAAAAAAAGGTATGTGTGTATGTTCGGTGTATATAAAGGTATGTGGGTGTATTATAAAGGGATAGGTGTATTATGTGTTATTTTTTAGTGCTGACATCGTTTTTATGCGTATTTTTTATCGATATATATTTGTAATCTATACTATGTCTCATCAGCAATTGAATCTTCTCATGACAAGGTAGTGTACGTGTCAACAGTTGAATCTTCTCAGCGTCAGCACGTGGGCGTCAGCATCCCCGTAGTCGGCGTCAGCAACGTTAGCAATTTGCACTAAGTTATGAATTTTTAAGTTACTGATTTTGGGTTGTTTTTTAGTGCTGATATCATTTTTATGCGTATTTTTTTTATCTATATCTATATATATTTGTAATCTATACTATGTCTCGTCATCAATTGAATCTTCTCGTGACAAGGTAGTGTACGTGTCAGCAATTGAATCTTCTCGGCATCAGCACGTCGGCGTCAGCAACGTCAGCATCGTCGGCATCCCTGGCATCAGCAAATTCGGCGTATCCGGTGTCGGCGTCAACAACGAAAAAAAGTGTTAGCGTGAAAAAAGTGCTGATGTCAACATCCCCGACGTCAGCATCGTCGACATCCCCGACGTCAGCATCGTCGGCGTCAGCAAATTCGGCGTACCCAATGTCAGCGTTAACAATGAAAAAAGTGTTGACGTGAAAAAAAAAATCAATTTGATGTAAGCAAATCAAATTTTCATTTTAAAAAATAAATATTGGTTAAAAAAATAAAGTAGTGTCAAATCTTATTTATGTGATAATTAAAGGGGAAAATGAAAGAAAATAAAAAAGAGAAAAAATAGAGAAAAAGAGAAATAAAAATAAATCCTCCATAAAGGGAGGCTCCCAATATTAAAATAAAAAAATTTCAACTTCAGTGGCATTTGTGTTAGCACAGTTGGCATCTCTGGCCTCAGCAACGTCAGCATCCCCGACGTCAGCATCGTCGGAGTTCTCGTTGTCAGCGTCAACATCGTCAGCATCAGAAACTTTGACGTCGGCAATATCGATTTAAAAAAACAAATTTTGGGTTAAAAAATATAATTGTAAGATGGAAGGAAATTGAGAAAGAAAAAGAACTGAAGAGTAGATAAATCTTAAATGGGAGGAATTTGTTTTTTTTAAAGAAAATCAATAAAATTTTAGTTTTAAAAAATAATTATAAAATGAGTGTCGACGGCAACTAGTGTTAGTAGGTGTCGTTGTCAGCGTCAGCAATGTCGACGGCAGCATCGTCGGTGACGCGGAAAAAATGCTGACACGAAAAAAGTGCTGATGCGGAAAAATTTCTGACGGGAAAAAATATATATATTTTAACAAATATATAAATAAAAAAATTAGTGGCAAATCTTATTTATGCAATAAAATGAGAAAATGAAAGAAAAGAAAAGAAAAAAAAATGGAAAAACAAAGAAAAAAAATAAAAAATAAAAAGAAAAAAGAAAAAGAAATGGTAGATGCCATGGGGCCTATTAAAAAAAATGAAATTCAGTCTTTGGCCCTGCCCGCCTTTTGCACAAACAAAAAAAAAAAAGAAAAGAATAGAAGGAAGAGAGCAACCTGCATGACACGGAACGAAGGCAGGGAGGGTGGGCCCCAGGGGAGATGTGTGATACGGAATGGCAGCGCGTAGCAAAAGGTCCCGGAATGGTTCAACCGGAAAGGACTTGCGGGTAATACCAAAGGTCCCCACTTCGAACCCCGGATGACCGTTCTTTATTTACCAAATTCAAAGCGCGTAGCAATAATTTTTTTTTGTTAAACACCCGCGCACATGGAGGGATGAGTTGGGCATTTTGCTAATTTTTTACATAACGTGAACAATCAATCATCAATTATTATATATAATAAAGGAGAAGTCGCCTGAGACACATGGTGGTTTCTCCTTAATCGTAGTCGTATGAACCAATCACAAATTTTTGAATTAATCAATATATGCATAAGATAAAATTTTATTCTTACTCTATTTAATCAATATATCTATATATGCCTAAGATAAATTTGACCCAATTTGATTAAATATGGATATATTTTTAGAAGATATTAACTAATTTTAAAATATATGCATAAGATAAATTTTTATTCTAACTCTATTTAATCAATATATCTATATATGCATAAGATAAAATTTGACCCAATTTGATTAGATATGGATATATTTTTAGAAGATACTCCGTATTAACTTATTTTAAATACTACAGAGTATTATATAAGATAAGATTTTACCTATTTCCATTATATATGAACATATTTTTAGAAGATAATGACTTTATCAATATATTACATGGACATACTAATCAAATAACTTTATCAATAACGTCATCAATATGAAAATATTTTTAGAGGATAAAAAGTTTTGACGAAATTTAAATAATACTTAGTATGGTTAATAATTAAAGAAATTTATCAATATGAATAAAATAAAAGGTTTTGGGTAAATTGAAAAAATAATACTTAGCCGTGTAAAAATTATCAACTTATGAAATTCAATAAGAAATAAAATTTTCCTATATGAAAGTTCGATAATATATAACAAAGTAGAATAAAGATACTCTAGAGGGGGGTTGAATAGAGTATGCCAACTTTTCGCTGACAATCTCAAGACTTTTGAAACGCTTTCCAAACCCTTTGGGAGTAAACTCAATTCTTTCGATTGGGATTCCTGAAGCACAACAAAGTTATACAATTCGAAACAAGTGCGGAAATAATGGTAAAGCAATAAGTAAAGAACACGATGAATTGTTAACGAGGTTCGGCTCCTTTAAGGCTTAGTCCCCACCTAGGGTTCTTCCACAACCCTAGGATTCAACAGGCTTTATTGATTCACAAAGCTTAGGATCCTAATAGCTCATCGAGAAGCCTCTCTCCTATACAATTGCAATCTAGTCAACTCTCGTTCCCTTGGAGTCCTAGACCAATCTAGAAGAACCCCACCTCTCTCAGCTATCTAGTACAAACCTCTTACACTCGTGAATCAATAACCTAGTGCACACTTCCTGAGTTATATATACTCTTGAGTATAACACTCTCTCAGAATATATCCTATAAGCTCACTATGTAACTCTCAAATGCTTTGAAACAAAAGATAAGACTCTTAACACCTAGCAGAGAGTACACGTAGAAGAAAGATTGACTTGAGGGCTGAGTGTGCGTTGTAGTTCAATGATCGTCAGTGTTCAACTCATGTACCTCTTCTCTCTTCTTCATCTCCTTTTATACTCGATCAAATCGGCGCCATTAGAAACAAGAATCTTCACCCAACGGCTACTTGAGATCATGGCTTAGGAAGGATCTTCGCAATCTTCTTTTCCGGGAAACTGCGAAGCCACAATCCACCTGATTTGATCTTTATATCTTTCAGCTTTAAGGAAGGAGATTTCTTCAAAATCTTTGCGTTATGGTTAGTATAACATATGTATAATAATATTCGGAAACCATACATAGATAATATATATAAGATAATAACTAAAATACAGGTTTTGAATTTCATCAATACAGCTTTGGCTTCAAGACCTTTGACACAAGCTTTGTGTCAAAGCCTTTGAAACCATTTCCGATTTTCATCAAGGGAGTGGAGTCCCCCTTGATGAAAGACAAAACCTGTGCATCCCTGTAACTTAGTCAAGCAAATATAACATATAAAAAATCGGACTAAGTACCTGCAGGGGTTAGACAAATGTTGGATCATATAAGTTCAAAACCAATGATAAAAGCATCCAACAAAATAAGGCAAAATAAGGTCTTCCAAGACCCTATAGTTCAAAGCGGTTTAAAGTCTAACCAATCTCCCCCTTTTTGTCTTTCAACAAAGGGAGGAGTATGAAAACAGTCGCCAAAAGTTTTGAAAACAGGGCCAGCAGTGTTAGAGAGTTAAATCAAGGGTTAGGATAGGGGTTCAGGGTTCATCGTCTTGAGCACTATCCTTGATCAGCATCTTCAACTCGTTTAACAGCTTGGCCATCTCTCCCATCTCAAGCATCAACTCGTGGCACAACTCCTTGACGTCCAGGCGAACTTCCTCCAAACCCAACTCCAGGTTCTCCATGCGCTCATCGATGGCAGAGCTAGTGGGAAGAGCTTTTGAGGAAGGAGAGGCAAGGCTCCAAGTCCCTTGAGGGGTCTGAGTTATGCCGATCTTCTCAAAGCTCTTGGAGTCAAATTTTCCCGTATGATGTTGTTGTTCTTCATTTTCAAAATCAATTTTAGAAGCTTTGAAGACACGGGTCAAGAGGTTTGCGAATGGGAGGGGAGTTCCTTTTCTGGCTTTTCGGGTGTGAGCAATGGATCCTAAAATGGTATTGGCCAGATCAAGATCATGGCCATTCAATATACAGTACAGGAGGACCATAGCATTGTCAGTGAGGAGGGAGCCAGAGTTGATTCGAGGTAAAAGACATCTCACAATGATGTTAAAGACAATTTTGGCTTCAAGTGTGAGGGACGAGTGGGTGAGTTGTTAGGTGGTGCTGCTTGATGCTTCGGGGAGCAGGTATTTGGAGCGGGCAAGAGTAACACACTGGTCTTTCGTGGGGGTTTCAGGGGAGGGTGGACTTGGTTTGGGAAGACCAAGGAGTTCAGCGAAGTCAAGGGAGTTGAACATGATTCTAACCCCTTTGACGACTGACTCCAGAGTCCAGCCTTCATCGGTGTGCTTGGCTTTGAGGTTTATGTAGAAGAGACGGGTGAGTTGGGGGTAGTACTCAGATTCAAGGTTCAGCAGGGTCCATGCAGGGGTCTGTTTGAGAAGGGAGATGCAGGGTAGGTTCAAAGCTTCTAAAAAATTAAAATCGATAAAGTCAGAACAACAAATCCTACGAGTTTTAAACTCGTCTACCCATTTGCCAGCCATCTCGGCATTCTTAAACCAGGAGGAGGGTAAGGATTGGTTTACCTGGATAAGTGCAGGGGGATCGACGGCAGGCTCGGTGTTCTTTCTTCGGGCTTTTGTTGGAGCGGTCGACTTGACGGGCGCTTCAAACCTTTTGAGAGTGGCTTTCCTCGAGCGCTTGGGAGGTGGAGACGTCTTGGCTTTAACGGCCTTGTGCTTCTTCGGGGACGGGGGAGGAGGAGGAGGAGTAGGAGAGGGAACAAGTTTCGGCTCCTCTTCCTCTTCTTCCTCAGACCCCGAGCCCTCAGCAGACTCCTCAGCCTCATCTCCCTCGGCCTCCTCGCCATCATCAACCTCGTCGTCCTCCTCAGCTTCCTCTTCCTCTGGTTCCTCTCCTGTGGGAACCTCCTTCTCCGCTTCTCTCTTGGCCTCTTCCTCGGCCTTTTTCTTTTCTTTCACAGCCTCTTCCTCAGCCTTTTTCTTTTTCTGGGCCTCTTCCTCGGCCTCTTTTTCAGCATCTCTCTCTAGAACCTCCTCAAGATCTTCCTCTTCCTCCTCTTCCTCAGCAATGATCTTTTTCTTTCCCTTAAGCTTCCCACTGAGGGGCGCCTTTTTCAGGCGCTTCATGGACCGTTTGATTTCGGCAAGGGTGCTCTCAGGGACGGTGCTCGGGACAGTGGTCTCAGGGGTAGGTTCGGGTTGAGGGGAAATCACGAGGGGGATCTGACGACCTTTGGAGGTAGCGCCAAGGCTTTTGGGGTTGGAGGTTTTCTTGGATATGGGTGCCATGGATACGAACGGTAAAAATTTCAGAGAAAGGTTGAAGAAGATGGTTTAAAGGTCTGAGAGATTCGGTAGACTCTGAAGATGTGAATAGTGGGGGTAAAGATTGTGTGGTTTAAAAAGGGAGCGGGTGAGGTAAGTTGATGGGACAAGATGGTAGTTTCTAAGGTAATAACTCTAACTCATCATAACAACTTCCATATTTTCAAAATCAGACTTACCAAAACAATTTCAAAATTTAAACAAAGAGCCGTTCGAATCTTAATGATTAAGGCAAGATGTTTATCCGATTTAAATAATTTCCACAAAAAAAAAACAATCGGATAAAATGCAATAAAAAGATTTTCCCGAATAGGTAACAATAAAGTAAAGATATTTAAAATTCCTTTTTAAAAAATATTTGATCAAATATCTAAAAAGATACCAACCAAATATATAATCTGTTATATGTGCTCTACTGTTCAGTTCACAACCTTTGAAATGAGGTTCAAAGGTCTTGACACTGAGTAGAAATTTTCTTTCGTAAAGGGAAAGCTCCCCCTATGAAAGTGCATCCCTATTAAGCATTCCGATTTCACGTCTAATGAAGGTGAACCTGTCCTCTGCCAATGGCTTAGTAAAAATGTCAGCCCATTGATAATCAGTTGATATAAATGATATTGACACATCACCTTTTTCGATATGGTCTCTAATGAAATGATGCCTCACATCAATATGTTTGGTCCTTGAATGCTGAACGGGATTCTTTGTAATGGAGATGGCACTTGTGTTGTCACACTTAATGGGAATGTCTTTGAGGTCGATGCCAAGATCTCTCATTTGTTGAGCTATCCAAAGGATTTGGGAGCAACATGCTCCAGCGGCTATGTATTCGGCTTTGGCAGTGGAAAGAGCAACTGAGTTTTGTTTCTTTGAGTGCCAACTAATCAAGGATGCCCCTAAGAATTGGCAACATCCCGACGTGCTCTTCCTATCCACCTTATAGCCTGCATAGTCTGCATCAGAATACCCAATTAGTGTAAAATCTCTTTGCTTCGGGTACCACAAGCCAAGCTCCATGGTGCCATTTAGATATCGAAAGATCCTCTTCACAGCCACGAGGTGAGATTCTTTAGGGTCAGCTTGAAACCTAGCACACATGCAAACACTAAACATGATGTCAGGTCTACTAACAGTAAGATATAATAAAGATCCAATCATCCCTCGATACTCCTTTTGATTGACACTCTTCCCGGTCTTGTCTTGATCTAAGGTCAAGGTTGAGCTCATGGGTGTCTTGGCTGCTTTGGATTGATCCATCTTAAACTTCTTCAAGAGATCCTTAGTATACTTGCTTTGGTTGACAAAGATCCCTCTCTTAGATTGATGAACTTGCAACCCCAAAAAGAAGTTGAGTTCTCCCATTAAGCTCATCTCAAATTCACTGCACATTATATCGGAAAATTCCTTGCACAAAGATGTGTTAATAGCACCAAACAATATATCATCAACATATATTTGGATAACCAATATGTCCTTTCCTTTGTTCTTGATGAAAAGAGTCTTGTCGATCAACCCCCTTTTAAAATCATTTTCTAAAAGATATTTTGACAAGCGCTCATACCAAGCTCTTGGGGCTTGTTTCAAACCATATAGCGCTTTGTCTAGTTTGTAAACATGATTAGGAAATTCCGAACTTTCAAAACTTGGGGGTTGAGCCACATAAACTTCTTCTTCTAAGAAACCATTAAGAAATGCACACTTGACATCCATTTGATATAATTTTATGCCCATAAAAGATGCAAATGCTAATAAAATGCGAATGGCTTCAAGCCTAGCTATGGGAGCAAAAGTCTCCTCGTAGTCGATACCTTCCTCTTGATTGTAGCCTTGAGCAACAAGCCTTGCTTTGTTCCTCACGACCTTACCATTCTCATCTAGCTTGTTCCGAAATACCCAACGTGTGCCAATGACTGATTGATGCTTTGGCCTAGGCTTCAAGGTCCAGACTTTGTTCCTTTCAAATTCGTTAAGCTCACTTTGCATAACAATGATCTAGTCTGGCTCTTGAAGGGCCTCATCCACCTTCTTTGGTTCTACAAGTGAAAAAAAAGTGTGAAAAGCACAGAGATCTTTAAGTTTAGAACGAGTTTGAACACTAGATGTAGGGTCAGAGATGATATCCTATAATGAGTGTGATGAGGAGTATTTGAACTTTCTCTTGCTAGTCTCAGCTCCCTGGTTCATCACATCAACAGGATTTGTTTGAGGTCCATCTGACTCCATGGATACATTATGCTTAGTTACTGCAGTATCTGACGTCTCAATAGCTTTGGACTGATTGTCAAGGGCTTTGGACTGAGCTTCAAGACCTTGAGTCAACTCCTCAGTGTTAAGAATCTGATCCTGCATGTTCCTCTTCTCTGTGTTCTTAGTAGCAATATCATCACCATCCTCATTCTCTGTATGGTTGTTAAGATCTAAATCTGCAACACTTTCACTTAAAGAACCGTCATTGCATTCATCAAATATAACATGAATACTTTCCTCAACCATCTTGGTCCTTTTGTTGAAGATTCTATATGCTTTGCTACTTGTGGAGTAGCCAAGAAATATACCTTCATCACTACGCGCATCAAATTTCCCAAGGTTATCTTTTCCATTGTTATGAACAAAACAAGTACATCCAAAGGGTTTGAAATACGATATAAGGGGTTTGCGACCTTTGAAAAGTTCATAAGGAGTTTTCTTTAAGATGGAACGAATAAGACAACGATTCAAAATAAAGTTAGCTGTGTTAACAGCTTCAGCCCAATAGGTTTTAGGTAGTGCATTTTCTAAAAGCATAGTCCTGGCCATGTCCTCTAGGGTGCGGTTCTTTCGTTCCACAACCCCATTCTGTTGAGGTGTCCTAGGAGCAGAAAAATTATGGGAGATGCCATATTTAGCACAAAACAAATCAAACTGAAGTTGATCAAACTCCCTACCATGATCACTTCGAATTGACACTATGGGCTCGTTTCTTAAAGTTTGCAACTCCTTACAAAGTTTTGAAAACTCAAATAAAGCCTTTGATTTTTCTTTTAAAAATAAAACCCAAGTATATCTCGAAAAATCATCAACAACAACAAGCATGTACTTTTTACCATTGGGAGATTTGACTCGCATAGGACCACATAAATCCATATGTAAAAGTTCAAGGGGTCTAGAAGTACTTATAACCTTTTTGGGTTTGAAAGAGCTACGTGTTTGTTTACCTCGTGTGCATGCTTTGCACATCTCAATATCTTTGAAGTCCATCTTAGGTAGTCCTCTTACAAGCCCTTTGGACACAAGCTTTTGTAGTGTATGTGGGCTTACATGACCGAGTCTCCTGTGCCAGAGCTTTGGATCGTCCGTCAAAGCCTTTAGGAAGGTTAAGCTTCCTTGTGCCACTTGCTCAGCATTCACGGCATAGATGTTGGTATAACGATAGGCAATTAGAACTATTTCACCTGTATCTTCTCTGCGCACTAAACATCTTTTCTTGTTAAATCCAACATCATTACCATTATCACATAGTTGAGAAACACTAAGCAAATTATACTTCAAACCATCAACAAGATAAACATTTTTAATACTGTGGTTAGGATCACTCCCAACACTACCGATGCCAACGATGTCACACTTTCCTTTGTCACCAAGAGTGATTGTTCCAGTGGATTGCTTCTTTAGTTCATGGAAGAGAGACCTCTTCCTACTCATATGTCTAGAGCATCCACTATCAATAATCCATTTTTTGCTCTTTCACCTTGGTGATCTCCTGCAAAACAAAAATCAACCTTTGTGGCTAGACCAATAAGCAAATTTAGATCCTTTATTGGGATAAACCATATTTGGTAAAATAGTGCCTTTGTGGACCCAAACTTGCGTTATCCGTTCTTTTCTCAAGTGAACAGGAAATGTATTGCGAATAATATGAGGATCCTTTCTTCTTTAGGGGTAGGTCTCTCTTACATGTCCCTTTCTTGCACAGTGGTGACATATAGGAGAGGTTCTACTTCCTTTTGCCTTTACAAAAGTGGTAATGTGTTGCTTCTTTAAAAACCTCGGGTTGTAGCCAATACCACTTTTGTTTAGAGAACTTTGTTGCTCACCCAACATCCTATCAAGAGTGCCCTTGGACTTGGTAAAACTTATGAGGGCTGTTTGTTGGTCTTGAATCTTCTTATTCAGGGAGATCTTCTCGCTCTCTAAGTCATGATGTTCACTTCTTAGAGACGAGAGATCTTGCTTGAGTTCAGATTTCTCTGAGTCAAGAGTCTTGACTTTAATGTCAAGACCCGAATAAGAGGTTTCAAGACTTTTGACCCTCATTGACAGTTCCTCAATAGTTCTTTCCTGGTCCAGGGTTTTCTTAATAAGAGTGTTGGTTTGGGCCATAAGCTTCTCTTCATTGGCAATCATATTAGAAAGGAATTCCGATAGTACCTCTTTTGGACTTGCCATAAGTTCTCTTACAGTTGCCTCAAGTTGCTCATCGTGGGATTCATCTCCTGAGGCCATGAGACAAATGTTGGCCTTCTCATCATCGGAGTCTGAGTCACCTGAGTCAAAATCACTCCAGGCTGCCACCATGGCTTTCTTTTTCCATCTATCACCTTTCTTGAACTGGCTCTTCTTCTTTTGAGGGCAATCTTTCACTAGATGGTCTGTTTCACCAAATTCAAAACAAGACAAAGGTTTAGTCTTCTTGTCATATTTGTTGTATTGAGACTTACCTTAAAATTTAGAAGACTTTGATCCATCTTTGTTGTTGAATTGCTTCTTCATCTTGAGGATTCGAGAAAGACCCCTTGTAATGAGAGCAAAGGAATCATCCTCATCATCATCCTCATCTTCAGAATCAGACACATCTTTGGGCTCATCCTTCTTAGACTTGAGTGCCAAGTTCTTAGTGCTTGTTGGGATTTCTCCATCGTCTTCATTGAGAATCATCTCATGTGTGATCAACTTCCCAAGCAAGTCATCAAGGGGTAGAGTGGTGAGATTTTGGGCTTCCTCTATGGCTGTCACTTTAGGGCCCCATTTGTCTTTTGGTAGGCACCTCAATATCTTCCTTACTTTCTCAACATTCCGATAGTACCTCTTTTGGACTTGCCATAAGTTCTCTTACAGTTACCTCAAGTTGCTCATCGTGGGATTCATCTCCTGAGGCCATGAGACAAATGTTGGCCTTCTCATCATCGGAGTCTGAGTCACCTGAGTCAGAATCACTCCAGGCTGCCACCATGGCTTTCTTTTTCCATCTATCACCTTTCTTGAACTGGCTCTTCTTCTTTTGAGGGAAATCTTTCACTAGATGGTCTGTTTCACCACATTCAAAACAAGACAAAGGTTTAGTCTTCTTGTCATATTTGTTGTATTGAGACTTACCTCAAAATTTAGAAGACTTTGATCCATCTTTTTTGTTGAATTGCTTCTTCATCTTGAGGATTCGAGAAAGACCCCTTGTAATGAGAGCAAAGGGATCATCCTCATTATCATCCTCATCTTCAGAATCAGACACATCTTTGGGCGCATCCTTCTTAGACTTGAGTGCCAAGTTCTTAGTGCTTGTTGGGATTTCTCCATCGTCTTCATTGAGAATCATCTCATGTGTGATCAACTTCCCAAGAAAAAGTCATCAAGGGGTAGAGTGGTGAGATTTTGGCCTTCCTCTATGGCTGTCACTTTAGGGCCCCATTTGTCTTTTGGGAGGCACCTCAATATCTTCCTTACTTTCTCAACATTCTCAAAGGTCTTGCCGAGAGAGTCAAGGTTGTTCGTGATTTCTGTGAATCATGTGAACATAGCCTTAATAGACTCATCAGACTTCATTTTGAAAAGTTCATACTTTCGAAGGAAGATACTGATTTTGGTGTCCTTCACTTGGCTGGTTCCTTCGTAGGTGACAACTAACTTGTCCCAAATCTCTTTAGCCGACCTACAAGATGAAATATGGTTAAACTCATCAGTACTAACACCACAATATAATAAGTTAATGGCCTTATAGTTCTTGGAAACGAGTTCAAGATCCGCTTGGATGTATTCATTCTCAGTCTTTGCGACTTTGCTTCCATTAGGTCCGTTTTTCACAGGAATCTTTGGACCATTCTCTATAATGTTCCAAAGTTCCAGATCTTGATCTATAATGAACATTTTCATCAAGGACCTCCAGTGGACAAAGTTGTTTCCCACAAAGAGCGGCGGTCTATTGGTAGACCTCCCTTGTGCAAATCCTCCGCTTGCTTCACCAGACATGATCAAAACTCACAAGATTGTTAGATCAAAAGCAGTGAGTAAGGCTCTGATACTAATTGAAGGTTCGATAATGTATAACAAAGTAGAATAAAGATACTCTAGAAGGGGGGGTTGAATAGAGTATGCCAACTTTTCGCTGACAATCTCAAGACTTTTGAAACGCTTTCCAAACCCTTTGGGAGTAAACTCAATTCTTTCGATTGGGATACCTGAAGCACAACAAAGTTATACAATTCGAAACAAGTGCGGAAATAATGGTAAAGCAATAAGTAAAGAACACAATGAATTGTTAACGAGGTTCGGCTCCTTTAAGGCTTAGTCCCCGCCTAGGGTTCTTCCACAACCCTAGGATTCAACAGGCTTTATTGATTCACAAAGCTTAGGATCCTAATAGCTCATCGAGAAGCCTCTCTCCTATACAATTGCAATCTAGTCAACTCTCATTCCCTTGGAGTCCTAGACCAATCTAGAAGAACCCCACCTCTCTCAGCTATCTAGTACAATCCTCTTACACTCGTGAATCAATAACCTAGTGCACACTTCTTGAGTTATATATACTCTTGAGTATAACACTCTCTCAGAATATATCCTATAAGCTCACTGTGTAACTCTCAAATGCTTTGAAACAAAAGATAAGACTCTTAACACCTAGCAGAGAGTACACGTAGAAGAAAGATTGACTTGAGGGCTGAGTGTGCGTTGTAGTTCAATGATCGTCAGTGTTCAACTCATGTACCTCTTCTCTCTTCTTCATCTCCTTTTATACTCGATCAAATCGGCGCCATTAGAAACAAGAATCTTCACCCAACGGCTACTTGAGATCATGGCTTAGGAAGGATCTTCGCAATCTTCTTTTCCGGGAAACTGCGAAGCCACAATCCACCTGATTTGATCTTCATAACTTTCAGCTTTAAGGAAGGAGATTTCTTCGAAATTTTGCTGTGTGGTTAGTATAACATATGTATAATAATATTCGGAAACCATACATAGATAATATATATAAGATAATACCTAAAATACAGGTTTTGAATTTCATCAATATAGCTTTGGCTTCAAGACCTTTGACACAAGCTTTGTGTCAAAGCCTTTGAAACCATTTCCGATTTTCATCAAGGGAGTGGAGTTATCACTATATATCTTGAAGGTATTTATAAGACCCGGGGTCTTAAGAGGCGCCAGCCCATGCCACCTAGTCCTCTCAGGTCCGTTGTCCTCACTTGGAGCCTGAAAAGGAAGAGCTCTTGTAACATGGGTAGGGCTTGAATCACTTATAAATCACTCCCAACATCCTTATGATATCCGATGTGGGACGGGGGTGTTACAATCTCCCCCACTTAAAGCACTGACGACCCCGTCAGGCCCAAGGACTGCCCTCCGGGAGGAGCATACCCGAGCATACTGTCGGCGCACCTCCGAGCCCGGAGTCGGCTCTGATACCATCTGTAAGACCCGGGGTCTCAAGAGGCGCCAGCCCATGCCACCTAGCCCTCTCAGGTCCGTTGTCCTCACTTGGAGCCTGAAAAGGAAGAGCTCTTGTGACATAGGTAGGGCTTGAATCACTTATAAATCACTCCCAACATCCTTATGATATCCGATGTGGGACGGGGGTGTTACAACCTAGCCCTCTCAGGTCCGTTGTCCTCACTTGGAGCCTGAAAAGGAAGAGCTCTTGTGACATAGGTAGGGCTTGAATCACTTATAAATCACTCCCAACATCCTTATGATATCCGATGTGGGACGGGGGTGTTACAATCTCCCCCACTTAAAGCACCGACGACCCCGTCAGGCCCAAGGGACTGCCCTCCGGGAGAAGCGTACCCGAGCATACTGTCGGAGTACCTCCAAGCCCGGAGTCGGCTCTGATACCATCTATAAGACCCGGGGTCTTAAGAGGCGCCAGCCCATGCCACCTATGTAAGACCCGAGGTCTTAAGAGGCGCCAGCCCATGCCACCTAGCCCTCTCAGGTCCGTTGTCCTCACTTGGAGCCTGAAAAGGAAGAGCTCTTGTGACATAGGTAGGGCTTGAATCACTTATAAATCACTCCCAACATCCTTATGATATCCGATGTGGGACGGGGGTGTTACAATCTCCCCCACTTAAAGCACTGACGACCCCGTCAGGCCCAAGGGACTGCCCTCCGGGAGGAGCGTACCCGAGCATATTGTCGGAGTACCTCCGAGCCCAGAGTCGGCTTTGATACCATCTGTAAGACCCGAGGTCTTAAGAGGCGCCAGCCCATGCCACCTAGCCCTCTCAGGTCCGTTGTCCTCACTTGGAGCCTGAAAAGGAAGAGCTCTTGTGACATAGGTAGGGCTTGAATCACTTATAAATCACTCCCAACATCCTTATGATATCCGATGTGGGACGGGGGTGTTACAGTATTGATATATTTATGAGATATATTTTTGGATTTTATACATATATAATTATGGATAGATTTTTAGATTTTGACCTATATATAGTTTAGATTGTTAATGTTATTTCACAAACGTTGACGTTTTTTCCCTTCTTTTTGGTGTTGTTATTGCAGGTTATTTACGACTTTGTTTACGATTTCCTTCGTAAGCTTTTCGAAATAATGTGCTAATTGGTTACAAGGTATGTTATTTTGTTGTTTCCACTAATATTTACTAGCTTTTCACATGTTGTTTCATATATTGTCAATAAAGTATAAATTCATTCAGATTTGAGAAACTATAGCTTTTTATATGTTGTTTCCACTAATATGCACTAACTAGCAAGGATTAAGGAGTAAGACCGGAGTAAGAAGAAATTAGCTTTTATACTAATTAAGTATAAATTTATTCAGATTTGAGAAATCAGAAGTATGGAAGAAATTAATTAATTGAATAAACGGGTTTTATTATTAAATTTATTTAAATTAAAAAAACCGGACACAGTGCGGGTACTGAACTAGTTTGTTAATTAAGCCACCTAATATGGATAGTTTCCATAATGCCCCTTTAATTTAAGACAAGTTTTTTTAGGTCAAAACACAATGTTTTTTTTTGTTTAAAATAGTGGTGCTTTAGTTTAAAACTGTGTCATTAGTTGTTATATAGTATTTTTTCTCTTTAGACGAAAAAATTAAACGATTTCGTTTTAATCTATGACAATATTCTTTTCGTCTAAAAATATAGCATTTGAAACCTACAAAGTCAATATGCAACTTGTTGTTCTCTTAGCATATAATAACGTGTAAAGACTTGCATAATTTCTTATATAATTGTCAAATTGAATAATATAAACACTTATTTCGAAACTCTTGGGTTGAATCACATTACCAAAATATCAAATTAAGTAAAATATAAAAGCATCGTGATTTATTAAAAGACATTTGAAATAATTAATATGTGTTTAACTTTCAAACGTTCATAACTTTTTACTCGATTATCGGATTGGAGCTTATAATATATCAAAACGAAGCTATCGACGAGTAGAACAAATATAGGTGATTGTTGGATGAAAGGGGGGCAAATGCTCCTGCTTGTCCCCGCCTAGCTCCGCCTATGACTGTACGTCTCATCTCTTTCCATCTCCTCTCCCTTGCTTTGTTGCTTCTCTCTCGCTTTGTTTCTCTGGTTCAAAACGATCATCTTCTTCCCTCTTACTATCAATCGTTGTTTATACTTTCAATGACTAAATCAAGCATGACTTGCTCCACACCACTGGACCACCGGGGCAATTTCCTTTTTGTTTTTTACAAGACCAAGTAAACATTTAGTGATTACATTCTTTACAGCCTACCTCGAATCCTATTTCTAGTTCCGGCATTTGAAATAACCAGTTTTATTCACAATTTGCAGTATAAAGGTTATTTACCATGGATTCATAAGATCCATTCCCCTCTCTCTAATCTAAAAATAAAGTCAATAATTCCAAATCAGTGGACAATTGCGAGAAAAAACCAGGTGTAAAGACTTGACTAACTCAAGAGGAGACATCTAGCTTTGGACTCTTTTATCCCTAACAATAGAATTAAGAAAGACCATGCATTTGACCCTAATCTATATATATATATATATATATATATATATATAATTCTATCCCTAACAACTTTTCGACAATAAAGTGTACATGCAAATTTACCAAAATATCGATTTAAACGATAGCCAAAAGGTTAAGGTGAGTGTATGTCCATCTTCTTGCATCAGAAGCTCACATAATGGACCAAATTTAGTGACATCGTTTGAAATTATATGTAATTTTTTAGTAATGATCAAGTAGTAGAATCTCACAATACTTAAATTTTTATCTTGTTAAAAACAAAAACTACAAATTCAAATAACTAGTGAGATCCTTTTTTTCTGGAATTTTTATTTTGGTATTTTAATTTCTCTCCCAATCCATCTCAACCTTCATGATGCGTGCAACCTGTTGCGTCTTTCATTTCTGTTTTATTTTTCCTTTGTAATGTTTCATGATGGTTAGTCCGTTTAACGATTCATCGGTCTCGAGGATCAAGTTTGTTGTTTGATCTCTCAAATTTTTAATTTAAAAAACAAACTTGCGCCTAAAAGGCTAAAAGTTAAAACATCTAAAACTGTGCAGAAAATTTGTTTGCTGTAATTGTACATTTGTACTAATCACATTTTAGCCATATCCGACTCCATCAATAAAGTTCAAAAAAATTTAAGGCCCATTTGCAGAAATACACCAAATCGGTGTTCGGTTTGCAAAAGTATACCAGTTTTCTGAGAATAGCAAAAATAGGATAGGTGGGTCATTTGTGCTAAAAAATAGGTCATTTGTGCTAAAAAATAATGACTGATTTTACCTTTAAATTTAAATGTAAAAATCATTAAAAGGAGATTTATGAATTAAAAGAAAAGTTAAAAAATATATAAAAAAATCAAATATACGTTAAAATAATTTTTTAATTTTTTTTTCTCAGAAATTTAAAAATAATAAAAGTAGCCGGATGAAAAACATCACCTTAGTAAGAGAATTAATACTGACAGGAACAAATTTTTTGTTGACAGGATATATGTTTTTTATGACAAGGCTAAAAATTAATACTGACAGGATGGAGTTTATAATAGGAAAGAGAAAAAAGATACGATTTTATCCTACCATAACTAGAAATTAAAGGCATGTCCAAGATGACAAAGTTATTCGTTCACTACGACATGATTAATGTTTATAGTGACAAAGCTGCGGATATACATTGACAGGATTGAAGCTATAATCTAGGAGAGAATCACTGAAGATACGGTAAATCATATCTTTAGGATTATTAACCATATTTACAAAAGGATTGTCAATATATATATCTTGAAATCATAATATTATCACATTGACAGGATGAATATTGTTCTTGACAATCCCAAATATGAACATTGACAGGACATGATCAATAATTGGCGGGAGATTGAGTAAAGATACGGTTTTGACCTAAATTATAACCACTAGATTATAATCGGCGGGAGATGGAGCCGGAGCCGGAGGTTGGTCTGCTCTTGGGGTCGAGGCCGGAGCCGGATTGCGCCGGAGTGCTCGCGCAACGACGGAGGGTGAAGGCAGCGAAAGTCGGGCTGCTCTTGTGTGTTTTTGGTTAGGGATTGGGTTGGGATTGAGAAATTTTTTTTTTAATTTCAGTTTTTTTTATTATTTAATTATTTAAAATAATTTTAAATATAAGAAAAATGAAAAATACTTAAAATATTTAACTTTTTTTTTCTGATTTTTTGGGGTGGTGGGTAGTTTTAATAATTAAATAAGGTATTTTTGCAAATTTCCATATATTGATGCAATTGTTTTCAAACCTAGGTATTTTTGCAAACCAATTATCAAAGTGGGGTATTTAGTAGTAATTCCCCAAAATTTAATCTAAATTTAATCGTTAAAATTTAAAATCTATTTAGCTTTTATTTCATTTTCATAAGAGTTTACGGAGAATTAATTTTTATTGAGATAACAGCTGAATTTAACAAAGGTCGTCTCTATAGGTTTTGAAGTTTTTGAACCCCACAATCTATCTATATCTATATCTATATCTATATCTATCTATATCAATTCAATATCTATCTATATTCTATATAAAATACTAAAGCAGAGGCCTAAAATGGACTCGGGTGCGATTTCGCATACGTGGAATTTTCTGGATTAAAACGGGATTATTTTTGCTTACGTGTCATATTCTGGATTAAAGTGGTATTATTTTTTTGGGCCACATCAATTAACAAGTCAATATAGTTAGTTAAAAAATTTATCTTTTTAGATCAAATAATCTATCCAATATAACCTTATATCTTAATTAGTTTTTTTTTACAAATATTCAACATTATATCTTAATTAGGTAGAAAACTTATCTTTTTAGATCAAATAAGCTATCCACTATTAGGTCAAAATTGAATATATATCTATATATAAATATCTAGCGTCAAATTGGGGTTAATTATTATACCTTTTACATCAAATTATGATAAAAAAAACACGTACAATGCAACTTTATCACTAAAATGTTATATATCTTGATTAGTGACTTTGAATATATATATATATATATATATATATATATATATATATATATATATATCATCTTACCTTGCTAAGTTATAATGAAAATATGACAATTTTATACAATTTAAACCATATCTAAAAAAAACTCATGTCATTAAGAAGTTTACTTAACTTTGAACAAATAAAGAAGGTGCTAACAACATATAAATATAGGTCTTCTAATAAAGAAAAATTAAGTAGAATATAGAAATATAATTTGGAATTAATATAATATTTAATAATTAATTAAATAGATTGATCTTTTTTTTTCAAGATATTATAAAGTGATTCGTTCATTTATTTATACATGTTATATATTGATTTAAAGTGAATTTAATCTTAGTTTAATTTATGATAATTAGAAACTTCCATAGAAGGATTTTAAGTAAACTATATTAACCTTCATAAATTAATAATAAATGTAATAATACATTAATGATATAATAAAACATAATTTATTAAAACATGCGCAAGATTGCGGGCCATAAGACTAGTATAATACTAAAACAGAGACGTGAAAATCCTATGTGGCGGGCTCTAGTCGAATTCGCCTACGTGTCGTATTGTGGTGCAATCTGGGATGGGTTTTTTTGTCAAGTCAATTAATGACGATCCAATAAATTTACGTCATGTCACACAACGACCCAATCTATTTACACACGTGTCATCCTAGGTGTCTACCATAACTGATAACTGTAATTAATTTTTATCAGTTGAACAATAAAATCTTATCATCAAATATATATTCATTTTTAATAGAAATATTAACCACATATATTAATCGGAGCAAAAAAATATTATTGTTCTGATTTTTATTAATAATATAAATAATAAAAATATTATCATATTTTTGTTTATATTTTGATAAAAGTTTATTACTTATTTGAATAAATCTTACAAAAATTAACCCTACGGCTAAATAACTCCTACATCCGACCCGAGCCGCAACTTCTATCCTAGATTTCTCTTTCTTTAATTTTCTAAGCAAAGGTCTAGATTACAACTTGGTCAATATATATATAATTACCTTACGTATGTACCCTTTGTACATATATATTAAATATTAGATCGATTTAGTATAATAATATATAAAATATTTAATTATAAGTATATTATATACTCAATAGATATATATTAATGGAAAAAGTAGTTATTATGGTAAATTAATTTATTTTTAATATAAATTCTTTAAAAAGGAATATGATCGACTAATTATTTTGATTGTTATATATATAACATATATATATATATGTGTTGTATATTGATATGAACTAAATATACTATTAGTTTAGTTTATTGTTATTAAAAGATCCAAAAATTTCAACCAAACTATTATAACCTTCAAATTTTAAAAAGAAATTAAAAATTAAATATCATTTTGTTTATTAAGATACCGCACAACGGACGGATAGTAAAACTAGTAAAATACTAAAGCAGAGGTCTGAAATGGGCTTTGGTGCGATCTCGCGTCCACAGAATTTTCTGGATTAAAGCGGAATTATTTTTGCTTACGTGTCATATTCTGGATTAAAGTGGTATTATTTTTTTGGGCCACATCAATTAATAAGTCAATATAGTTAGGTAAAAAACTTATCTTTTTAGATCAAATAATCTATCCAATATAACCTTATATTTAGATTAAAGTAGAATCTTATTTTAAATTATATTTATTTAGATTTTTGTTTTGATTTTTATTAATAATATTAATAACAAAATATTATCATATTTTTTGTTAGTTATATTTTGATAAAAATTTATGACTTATTTGAATAAAGCTTACAAAAGATCAAATCAACTTAGCACACGTAAATCGTATTTGAATAAATCTTACAAAAGATATAATTATAGCACTTCCGATTGTAGTAGTATTTTTTAATAAATAAATAAATTATAAAATAAATAGGGTATTAAAAGTTTTTGATATGTGTATGATATATTTATAAAAATAGATTTTAACCATTTTTTTAATAAGAGAAGAAATATGATTAATTTAGATTCAAACATGTTTACATTCTAAAAAAATATAACACAATTGAAAACTATATATTTAATTTATATGGAGTAGTAATTTATATTAATTGAAAGATGTTTTATATAATAAAATTTATTAAAAAATCGCACAATGGGCGAGTAATAAAACTAGTAATATACTAAAACAGAGGCCTGAAACGGCATCTGTTGCGATTCGCTTACGTGGAATTTTCTGAATTAAAACGGAATTATTTTTGCTTACGTGTCATTTTCTGAAATAAAATGGTATTATATTTTTCGGTCATATCAATTAATAAGCCAATATAATTTTGTCATCTCAATTACTTATCCCACTTTTTAAAAAAATATTCAATCTTATATCTTAATTAATTAGAAAACTTATCTTTTTAGATTAAATAATCTATCTAATATTTGGTCAATTAAGACTTTTAGATCAAATAATCTTATAGGTTTTACTTGAATTAATTAGAAAACTTATATTGGAACTTCCGATCTCTTTTGCAAGCTTATGGATTTAGGTGGTTTGCTGGAAAATCCAAATGGAAGTTCATCAAGCCCGTGAACATTCACATCTTCGTATAAATATAAAATCACATATCTTAAATTGTTACAAAACCTATTATCGATAGAATAATTTATCTTAAGTTATTTTATATAATCTTTTTATACTAGAGTGTATTAAAATATCCAAAGATTTTTTTGAGCTCCTCCAAACATTTCAACCAAACTATTATAACCTTTAAATTTCAAAAAGAAGATATAAATTAAACATCATTTTTTTATTAAGAAACCGCACAACGGGCGGGTAAAGTAAAACTAGTAAAATACTAAAGCAAAAGCCTGAAACGGGCTCTAGTGCGATCTCGCGTCCACGGAATTTTCTGGATTAAAGCGGGATTATTTTTGCTTACGTGGCATTTTCTGGATTAAAGTGGTATTATAATTCTGGCCCACATCAATTAATAAATGAATATAGTTAGCTAAAAACTTATCTTTTTAGATCAATAATCTATCTAATATTACATCAATTAATAAGTTATTATCATATCTTACTCATTTATATTTTGATAATATTTTGAGTGATTAGCTAAAACGGTGATATGTAATTTGCTAATAATTTTGAGGGTTATCAATTCATTTGTTATTCCCGAAACATCACCATAATTTGCTAATTAAAAAATATGGAGAAGGTTATAAATGTATCTTTGACAAGAAAAAAATGATCAATTAAATTATTTTATTAATTGATTTTTTTAAAAAAAAGTTTCAAGACCCCTAAAATTTTAGAATATGATGTTACTATAGCTTATATATATATATATACCCCATTTATAAATATTTTCCATACGAAAAAGATGTTTAGAATATGATGTTAGTATAGTTTATATTTATGAACTCTCAATTGCTTTAATTTCACTTTCAAGTTTTTGGTTCGATCATCACCTCATTGATGTATATTTTAAACGATTTATTGATATATTTCAACGTGGTTGCAAAAATAAAATATCATTTCTAAAGAAACCGCGTGAGGTACGGGTAAATAAAACTAGTTTAGTACAATAGGAGGAAAAAATCACACCACCCTTAAAAGGGCCCAATGAGGCCACATTAGGCCTAATGACGTCGTCAGCCCATTGGCCTCCTTTCAGCCCATATTACGCCCAATACTTGAACTCATGCTCTTAGGCCACCTTCTTTAAATAAGAGTTTTCTTAAAGTCTAGACCAAAAAAAAAAGAGTTTCTTAAAGTTATGAGAAAACACATTATCATATATCAGATCTACATGGTGTTATAAAAAAAAAACTTTTTAAGTTAGTAAATCGCAGGGGCGGAGTCGAGGGCGCTTACAAGTGCTTCAGCACCCGTTTGCTGAAAGTTTCTTAATAGTTTCGAAAAAAAAAAATGAGCACCCCCTAAGCAAAATTACAATAGCTCGATCCTCCGCTCTTAACTCGGCGTGTGGTTAACTACGGCCTATTATATCCATGATCTATTTACAATGTAACCTATCCTGTCAATTTACCGGCTTTCGGTGTCGACAAATTTTTTGAAAACAGCTTACCGATGTTAGCTTTTTGGGTCGGCAAATATTTTTTCGACACCGGCCTCCCGTATCGACAAGTTATTTTGAGGAAAAAACAATTACCGACACCGAAAAAGCAGTGAATTTGTGAAGATAATAGAAATAAATGTTGCTGCTACTGTAAGCAACAAACAACTAAAAACTTCAGCAATAATGGCTAGAAAATCAGTGCATTCAGAGGCACTGTTTCATTGATCAAAATAGAAGGGGAAGGCCCATGACGGCAGCAGCTAAAGGAAGTTTTCCCAATCCCCAAAACCCTACAAATGTGAGCTGCACAATCTCTCCTTTTATAGCAAGAGATCACGTGTTCAGCTAGTGCCAAATGACTTATTACATAAGGGCACTAACAAGGAAGAAATAACTAAAATGCCATAATGAGAAAAAGACAAAACTCATAAAGAAGCCTATAGCATATAAGCTTTATTAATGCATAAGATGAAGGCTTGAAGAAGCATTAGAAGAGAAGTGATCTCTGATCATAATCTTCACATCCCCCCCTCAAGTTGGACTATGTTGGAAACCAACAAGGCCTAACTTGAGAGAGAGAAAGTGATGTTGCTGAGCACCAAGTGGCTTTGTCATGATGTCTGCTAGTTGTATACCCATTCTCACATGCTGTGGTTGCACAAAGCCATCAATAAGATGTTGTCTGATGAAGTGACAATCTATCTTCAAGTGTTTAGTTCGTTCATGAAAAACTGGATTCTCAGCAATATGAATTGCAGCTTTGTTATCACAAAACAAAGGAATAGGGAGAGCTGGCTGTATCTGTAAGGATTGCAAAACTCCATCAACCCAAATTAGCTCACTGGTTGGATACAGTGGTCTGTTTCTTTGTCTTCCATGAGACCAAGGATGTTCCAATGAACACACAATACCCTGTGAGGGATTTAGCACTAAACTGACAGGCTCCCCAAGCTGCATCTGAATAAGCTGAGATGGAGAGATCACAAATTGTTGGATAGAATAACCCCACTGCCACTGATCCATTCAAGTACTTCACAACATGCATAGCTGCATCATAGTGAGGCTGTCTAGGTTCAGTCATGAGCTGACTCAAGTGTTGTACTGCATAGGTGATATCAGGTCTGGTTAAGTTTAAGAACAACAACCTTCCCACAAGTCTTCTGTAAACTTCTGGATCTGCTAATATGTCTCCTTTATCAGTGGAGAGTTTGAGTCCCCTTGGAAGAGGAAATGAAGCAGGGGTGCACTCCATCATCTTACAATCTTCCAGTATATCTAGGACATATTTTCTCTGATGGAGATGAGTCCCAGAAGCATCTCTAAAAATTTCAAGCCCCAAGAAGTATCTGGCTAGACCAAGGTCTTTGATAGTAAACCTTGCATCCAGAGATTTCTTGGTCAAATCAATTCCAGATTCATCATTTTCTGTAAGCAGGACATCATCAACATACACTAGTGCCACTGCCATCCCTGTGGGTCTGATTCTGACAAACAAGGAATAATCATCAAGACTCTGTTGATAACCCAGACTGACAAGGAACTTACACAACTCTACATTCCATTGCCTAGAGGCTTGTTTAAGTCCATAGATTGACTTCCTCAATCTACACACTAGATTTAGTTGCTTCAAATTGAGCCCTTCAGGTGGTGTCATATACACCTCTTCATCTAGTGATCCATGCAAACAAGCATTATTTACATCCAATTGATGTAATGGCCAGTTCCTTGCAGTAGCTACAGCTAGGAGAATCCTTACTGTACTAAACTTTGCAACTGGAGAGAAAGTGTGTTTATAGTCTTTCCTTTTGATCTGGTTATAACCTTTTGCAACCAACCTTGCCTTAAACCTTTCCACTGATCCATCAGGTTTATACTTTATCTTATAAACCCATTTGCTGCCTATTGCCCTTTTTCCAGGAGGCAATTGTGTAAGCTCCCATGTATGCTTATTCTCCAGAGCCTGTAGCTCATGATTCATTGCATCTACCCAATGACTGTCTGCCATAGATTGTCTATAATGTGATGGCTCATGTATCATGACCATATTAGCAAATGATGTAACAAATGGTTTGTCAACCATACCTGGATTATCAAAGCATTTGGCTAAAAAACTTTGTGAAAAGGACTCATCTCTTCCACGAGCATGACTTACATAATCCTGAAATCTCCTAGGTTGCATAATCTGTCTAGAAGATCTTCTCAAGGGAGGAAATATAGCTTCATCATTTAACATCTCTTGTGAGATTGCAGGCAAAGATTCAGATCCATGAGGACTCTCTGTGTCCGCTATAATTGAAGGCAATAACTCAGTAGGCTCAGTTGATCCCTGAGACTCATGTCTTGCAAGAGGAGAGTTCAACTGATGAGAATTTTGGCTGATCATGGGGTTAAACTGACCATGATCATCTTCAGCTGGATTGACAAGGGGCAAGGCATTTGCTGGTGTCATTGTTACTTCTGTCATTTTCTCTGAATGTTCCTTGAAAGGGAGCACATTTTCAAAGAAAGTCACATCTCTGCTATGAAATGTAATTCTTGACTCAAGATCCCAAAGCTTATAAGCTTTCTGCCCATGAGGGTAACTCAAAAGTACACACTTCCTTCATCTTTCATGCATTTTATCTCTGTCATGATGAGCCACAGGAGCATAACAAAGGCATCCTATGACCTTTAATTCATCATAACTTGCAGGTTTGCCAAACAGCACCTTAAAAGGTGTTTTTCATCTCAGGACATCAGTAGGCAACTTGTTAATAATATGTGTAGCAGACAATACACATTCTCTCCAAAACTTTAATGGCAATCCTGCATGAACTCTCAATGCTCTGGCTGTCTCTATGAGATGCTTGTGCTTTCTCTCAACCCTCCCATTCTGTTGAGGAGTGTAAGGAACACTTTTCTGATGCAAAATTCCCAAGGTTGCAAGGAACTCTTGGCACTGATTTGAGGTGAATTCACCTCCATTATCTGTTCTAATGCTCTTTATCACACAACTAAACTATGTCTTTGCATAAGCTACAAAATCACATATAGTTTTAAACACCTGTGATCTAGACTTGAGCAAAAAAGTCCAGGTCACCCTGGAACAATCATCTAGCACAGTTAAGAAGTATTGAAAACCATTGTAGGTGGGCACACTGTAAGGACCCCAAACATCCATGTGGACTAAATCAAAAGGCTTTGCAGCTATAGCATTACTTCTTTCAAAGAGAAGTCTGTGATGCTTACATAAAGCACATGTCTCACAGTGAAACTGATCAAAATTAAACTAACTTGATCAATATGTCTCATTTTAGAAACTGAAGTGTGTCCAAGTCTAGCATGATTCAAATCTAGACTACTGCTAACTTTATTACAAAAGATGGAAGACATCTTCATTGCCTCATTGTCTCCCTTCTTCTCATTCCAGCTCCCAGCCTGATTAGATGCCCACACTTTGTACAGCCCATGCTTTCTTCTTCCTGACAGCAACACTCTCCTAGTTCCAGGGTCTTGAATAAAACAAGATGTTCGAGTGAAAATTGCTATTAGATCATTATCATCTAGCAATTTTCCAACTGACAAAAGGCAATGCTTAAAATCTGGCCCTAATAAAACACCCTTCAATGCCATTTGATCTGTGAGTTTCAACTCTCCCTTTTCCTTGACTGTTTTAACAGTCCCATCAGGCAAACCAATGTGAACAAGTTTGTTTACTGCATCTTGTTTAAAACATAAGAGTCATATGGCATCATATGATCAGTTGCCCCTGTGTCAATAATCCATTCAACATTATTTCCCACTGATTGACCAGAAATATCAACAGAAGATGAGACTTTACCTGCAAAGTTGGCATAAGAACTCTCATTGTTGTTTTTCTGAGTCATCTTCTTCATAATTTCTTGATACACTGCATTGACCATAGCTGTATCTATCTTCCCATCTGCCCCTGCTTTCTCAGCTTCACTGTCAAGAGGACTGCTCATCATCCCTACACCAACTGACCCTGCATTATTTGCTGATCCTCTGTTAGGTGCACCATCTTTCTGATTTGCCCTCAAATCTTTATACCAATCAGGAACTTCATGCAGTTTGAAGCAAGTATAAGCTCCATGCCCCTTATAACCACAGTGTAAGCACTTCATCTCACTGTTGAGCCTCTTGATCTCCTTCCAATCCTTCTTAGGTGGAGGATTGGTCCCTGCATTAGACCCATGAGAATTGAATTTTCCATTGCTCACAACAAAAGCATTAGCATCTGACATAGCAGACTGAGTGGATCCTGAAGCAGATGTCCCCTTTAACTTGTTGCAATATGTAATAAGCTTTGGCAACTGTAGGCAAAGGATCCTGAGCAAGAATCTGATTTCTGGCAGCCTCATACCCATCATTCAAGCAAGCAAGCAACTGCATCAGCTTATTCTTTGAGTCTATCTCATTAAACTTCTTGACCAGCTCACATCTACACTGCTTCATAACCCCACATGTGCATTCAAGCATCTTTTCAAGCACTTGTAGCTCATCCCAATACCTCTTCAAGGTATTGTATACATCCCCTAGCTAGACTCATGCTACCCTGGGATATATTATTCAACTTTCTCTTGAGTTGAAATATCTGAGGTGCATTGTTCTGACTGTACCTCTCAATCACCTCATCCCACAGTTGCTTGGATGAGTCTACAAACATTAGACCCTCTGCTATCCCTTTACTCATGGAGTTTATCATCCAACACCTCACCATGAAATTTGCTCTAACCCATCTCTAATAATCTGCAGAGGTTTCCTTTGGCATCTCACATGATCCATTTATAAAACCCAACTTACATTTAGCACCTAAAGCCATGGTTACTTCCCTACTCCAGGTAACAAAATTCGAGCCATCAAAGGGAATAGCCACCAGTTGGGCTCCAGGATGATCAGAGTTAGAAAGATAAAGAGGATCACTGTAATTACCTTGGTTGCTGCCTTCACCTCCATTGTTGTTGTTGCTTCCAGAAAACATTTTTGCTACGAAAGAACTTTACTTTGAGCCAGAAATCTTCACCTTCAGCTCTGATACGATGTGAAGATAATAGAAATAAATGTTGCTACTACTGTAAGCAACAAACAACTAAAAACTTCAGCAATAATGGCTAGAAAAACAGTGCATTCAGAGGCACTGTTTCATTGATCAAAATAGAAGGGGAAGGCCCCAGACGGCACAATCTATGCTTTTATAGAAAGAGATCACGTGTTCAGCTAGTGTCAAATGGCTTATTACATAAGGGCACTAACAAGGAAGAAATAACTAAAATGCCATAATGAGAAAAAGACAAAACTCATAAAGAAGCCTATATCATATAAGCTTTATTAATGCATAAGATGAAGGCTTGAAGAAGCATTAGAAGAGAAGTGATCTCTGATCATAATCTTCACAGAATTGACGAGAAATTAATTGTACGTATAGTAATCTCATTATTTTTGTACTCCGTTAATTTCCAATTTATTTTAATTTTGAACAAATTAGCTAACAAATAGAATATTTTTTAACATGCTACCAATTTGATTTCCCATTAGGTCTCAACACATAATAATAAATATAAATATATTGAGATATAATTAATGTCATGTTATATAATTTGACAATATTTGGATAAAAATGTGGGTACGTATCTAATTTATTCACACACAAAAAAGATATATAGAATATATAAATCGATTTTTCTATCCTATGCCCCAAGGGCATAGGATAAGACACTAAATTGGAAATTTTTTTTAAACTTTTAATTATTTTAGCCAAATTTTAATTAGATTTTTTAGGGTCGCTTGCCTTTTTTGTAGGGAATCTTTCCCAATTTAGTGTTTTATCCTATGCCCCAAGGGCATAGGATAGAAAAACCGTATATAAATATATATAAACACACATGTAGGTAACCAAACAAGAAGATATATATATGGTAGCTAGAGAGATTTAGGGTAGGACAATGTGAATGTGAACATGCACTCACATGCTCTCACATGGGGAGGCATGGGGTTTTATCATCTACCTACAAACAATTTTGGATTAATTTGGAATGAACTAAATTGGAGTTTTTATCATTTCTACATCTATCCAAATGAGTTGAACAATTAGCTACACAGTTAATTAATTTTTCAAAAAATAAAAATGCTTAATTTGGACTATAAACTAATTTAAGTGGGTCTCAACGGAAGTTAAATGAACGTCATCTCGACCTACCATGTTTAAATTAAACACACAAATATCAATGGATGACTTTTAACACTGTAGAGAGAACATGCATTGGAGAGAAAAAGGAAGGGTTGTTGTATTTTCTTCTTAATGATTATTGTGTCTTCTCATTAACAATTTGGACATCCCCAATTGTCCATCGATGTTACACCATCATTTATGTTGACCCCTCTTGCATTTTGTTTTCCTTTTAACAATTGGGGTTCGAGGCTCATGATAAAACAACGGTTCATCTATTTTATGCTATAAGAACATAGGTTACTGCTAAATTACATGCTATCGTATTTAAGATCGATAATCTCACTTTTATTATATGTTTTCCAAGAGAGGGT
Source organism: Persicaria maculosa (assembly GCA_963922045.1). NCBI lineage: Eukaryota > Viridiplantae > Streptophyta > Magnoliopsida > Caryophyllales > Polygonaceae > Persicaria > Persicaria maculosa. The sequence continues at coordinate 21,752,589 of OY998264.1, read as the reverse complement.
CTACAATACATGAATCATAAAGTCATACTCAGTATGAATTAAAACTTGATTTTTTTTTACAAAAAAATTTGCATTATAGCCAGATAGTGCAGGTAGCCAAATTTAAATTTATTAATATTCCCGTTATTTTGTCCCGGAATTTCAAATATTCAAACCTCTCCGAAGTTTATTTTGACTACATATAGCGTAATTTAAATTTGAAATTTTAGTGGTAAGTGAATAATTAAACTTACTGATAATCCCGTTTTTCTGTCCTAAATAGTTCTATAGAAACTGATGGGACTAAACTACAGATAAACACACTAGACTTTTATTTTTGAGTATATACCTTTTAAGATTTAATTAAATCGCCTATACATATTTATTTTTTTTCCTCACAAAATAATCTTAAAAAGAGGTAAAATATTTTCTCACAAATTTTAAAATGCTTCATTTTAATTACTCAAATTGGAGGCCTCTTATTAATTAAAGAAGAAGACTTATTTGTGACATTCATGAAATTAGTGTAGGATAAATGGATAGTTTGTAGGGATACATTTATTTATGACTAAAACATTGTGTACCATAAGCTAGATTTAAAGAATAATCTTATTTTTGTTATATGGTAGAAGAAACTTCACTTAAATTCACTAACTTAAGGAAGGGGATTACACTGGTCATGTAAATGAGACATGATGGGTACTCTACTATACATATATATATAAGAGAAGAAGAAATTTGGTCAAACTAACAGCTAAATGTGTGTAGAGAGAGAGAGAGCAATTTGGGGGTGGGTTTGACTAAAAATTGGAGGATTAATGGTGATGGGTACTTCTACTTTAATGCCAATTTTAATCCTTAATAATATAACTAATTATTTGAATTGAAAACTAATCTTCAATTGAAAGAGATTGAATCTGAGAGGCAGAGCTCAACCGACCCATTGTAGTCCATCAATTCCTGAATCATCTGCTCAATGTGATCCTCCTCCAGCGTCTTGAACTGCTCATTCTGCTGGTGGTTATACTGGTGGTCCGCCGGCTGCGCCACCCAACCCACCACCTGCTCCGACGTTGTCGGATATGCTGCCGGATAGTAGCACCCCTGCGCCCACCTCCACGCCGCCCCACTAGGAGCAGAGTCGAGGGCAGGGGAGGTGGGTGGGGGTGGTGCTGGCTTGGTGGGCGGACTGTAATCATGGGTCGATTGATGGGTGGATGATACGCTCTTGGTCAATTGGAGCGAGGCCATGTAGCAACGATGGAGCTTGGCGGTTAAGGTTGCGGAGAGTAGCTTCGAAGAGGACGACGACGTCGTATTGGGGTTGTAGGGGAAGTTTGTGCGGGCACGTGACCCGCACATGAGCCTCGCCGCCTCGTCGTATGCCCTCGCGGCATCCTCTGCCGTCTCGAATGTCCCCAACCAAATCCTCGTCTTCCTACATTACATCATTCACACCCAACACTCATTACAACCTGTCGCAAATATAACTAACTTTTTAAACGTACGTTCTCAACCTGACAATGTGACATCACGTCACATTCTAAGGTTGAGAACGAGTACAATTTCAAGTAACTTACAAGAGAGGATGACGGATTTCGGAAACCCAAGAGCCCCAATGCCTCTGTCGGACGCCGCGATAGCGCTGCTGAGGCCTTGCCATTGATGAAGGGGGGAAATTGGGAGCAATTGAAGGGTGTGTTTGCTTTTGCTACAAAAAGAGGGATTAATGGTGAGTGGTGATTGTGAACAGGGAATGATGGAGGGGAGAAATTGAAGCAGAAAGAATTATTGTGTTTGGGGGCAAATTGATGATGCCTATGGTGGTGGGGAGTGTGGGGGGTTTTGAGGGGGTTTTTGTAGTTGAAGCTTGGTGGGGCCCTTGCTCTTAGTAGGCCTACCTCTGGCAAGCAACAAAATTTTAGCATGTGGGTCCCATTCCATTTGGAGGAAAAAGGACGAATGCCCCACAAAGTTGATGATTCCAGGTTGACAGTTGATGCTAAGAGCATCTTTTAACGCTTATACCCCTTTGCATTTTTTAGTCTGACACAAAAAATTAAAAAAAAAGATAAAAGATTAAAAAATAATTAAATGTGGCAGTGAGTTTCTTCCATGACACACAAAGTGTCTTCTTTCAGAAATCTTACACACAAATAAGATACTCTCCAAAAATAATTTTTTTTATGGAAGACACCCATAGTATGTAAAGAGTATATGCATTGCTGATGCTCTAACAAATTAACAATATTTTTCCATCAAAACCTACAACAATATTTTAAGTAAATTATGTTATAATATATATTATTTGTGGATGTACAAGATTTACTTAGATAAGCCTTATCTTTTAGTTAAGATCTGATTCTTGGAACACAATGATGTTACTCCTATATCTTGTATTCGGTGATTTATCTTTTAGTTAAGATCTGATTCTTGGAACACAATGATGTTACTCCTATATCTTGTATTCGGTGGATTCACCAGAACGTACAATTGAATACAATCCTTTATCCTCTCCTTGATTTTTAGTAGTTGAATTGACTCTGATTTATTATACGTTATCAGCACGAGATTTGCTCTTTGATCCGATTTTTGATACGGTACGTGCGTCATTCACCCTCCCTCGAACTAAATCTCCATGTTTTACCAATTTGTGAACTCTCTGATCACCGTAATTGATTCATGGTCTCTGTATAATTATATCACCGGTTGTCGTTTATCCCTTCTCTTTTGATTCTTATTTATTCACTACGGTGGTCGTCATTTTTAATTTATAATTTATATACTGTAATCGATTGTGTAATTAATTGTTCATGGTCCTCTTGAATCATAGCTTTTCTGTAAAGAATTATCACCATGGTGGCTGGTCTCTTTGATTCTTCCTTGATAATTAATTACTTTACTCTTCATCGCACATCATCATATATAATTTATATACTCGACTAGATTTGATAATTAATTTCTTCATTGATGTTTGTAATCAATCAGTATTTACTACTGTTTACCGTCGTTTCAACCCTAATGCCATTTGCCGTATTCTTATATATATATATATATATATATATATATATAACTGAACCACTTTCTATTTAGTCACTGAACCACTCTATATTTAGTCACTAAACCACTCTCTATTTAGTCACTGAACCAATCTCTATTTAGTCACTGAACCACTCTTTATTTAGGACTGAACCAATCTCTATTTAGTACTGAACCACTCTCTATTTAGTCACTGAACCAATCTCTATTTAGTCACTGAACCCCTCTCTATTTAGCACTGAACCACTCTCTATTTAGTCACTGAACCACTCTCTATTTAGTCACTGAACCACTCTCTATTTAGCACTGAACCACTCTTTATTTAGTCACTGAACCAATCTCTATTTAGTCACTGAACCAATCTCTATTAAGTTACTGAACCACTTGATATAAACCTCTGAACCAATTAATATAAACCTCTGAACCAATTAAATCTCTCTCTACCTCTGTATGACTGTATGTTTGTATGTGTTAGCTAAGCTTATGCCATTTCCATCTAAATTAACCCATTTGGCCGTTTTCCATATTCAAATCTCTACGGGGCACTTCTCGATCTTGTCTTTGTCTTCTCTCTCTCATCTCTTACGATCTGAGCGAATTGAAACCACCTTTTTGTTTCCAATCTCTCTCCGCCTCCTCCAAAAAAAGGCCATCTTTCTCGTGCTCACCGAAGAAACTGTAGCAGCAAAGCGAAAGATCTGGCACTTTTGAGCTCTTTGCAATTGCAACAACTGATTTTTAGCTGCTTACCTTTTGCTCCGTTTGTTATAGTAATTTTGTGTATTTTTTGAGCATTTTGAATTAATTGTTGTTGTAATTGATTCAGTTTCGTGTATAGTTACTTGATTTGGATATTGTTTAATCATTTTCATGGAGAAATCGGTGAGGAGTGATACGTCGAGATGGTGATCGATCACAAATGATGTCCTAGTTGGAGATGGTTTGGGGCCGCTGGGTACCTCATGCGCCTCCACCATGAATCCCTTTCCAGCCGCTAGATCTGATTTGGTGTTTCCGGCAGCTTGGTCGGTGGATTCATAAATCCGATAGGGATTCAGTAGAAAATAGAAAATAGCAGTTGATGGTGAGCCAATGTGATTCCAGGAAGCGCGTGAGCCTTTTTATTTTTATTTTTTAATTTAGATCCGTATCAGCCAATAAGATTGCTTCTTTCCTTCCTACCGGACCGAAGGCTTCTCACTTGAACCCTCCCTTATATATATATATATATATATATATATATATATATATATAATGTTATATCATCGTAAAAGCCATGAATTAATTGCTTGATTAATTGCTTATTCCTATATATCATGCTACTGCATCATCATATGATTAATTGCTTATTCCTATATATTATGCTACTGCATCCATGAACTAATTGCTTGATTAGCTTTATATCTCCTCTGTAATTGCATATTATCGTAATATTGCATCATTCATATGGTATATCATTGCAATCAATTAGTATTTATCAATGGATTCCCATAAAGATTTTATCTTGAATTTTATATCTTTATATTTTATCATAACAGACATGTCGAATCTCGCAAGATTGGAGTTCTCCGCCCTTGATGTTTCCGGAAGAAACTATTTGACATGGGTACTTGATGCGGAACTCCACCTGGCTAGCCATAATTTGGGAGAGACAATCAAAGAAGCGTCGACAACATCCGATCAGGATAGAGCAAAAGCAATGATTATGCTAAGGCACCACCTTCATGAGGATTTGAAGGCCCAATATCTTACGATTAAAAATCCACATGAACTCTGGAAGAGTTTGCAAGATTGTTTTGAACACCAGAAGACTATTACCTTGCCTCGGGCTAGGTATGAATTTATGCATCTTCGATTGCAGGATTTCAAGAAGGTTCATGACTACAACTCGGAGTTGTGTCGCATTGCTTCTATCCTAACATTATGTGGAGAAACTGTCACAGATGAGGATAAGTTGGAGAAAACACTCTCTACATTCCATGTGTCAAATCTCGTACTCCAGCAGCAGTATAGAGAAAAGGGGTTGAAGACATATTCAGAACTCCTGACATGCCTAATTTTGGCCGAAGAAAATAACCAATTGCTTCTAAACAATCACCACAATCGACTCACCGGTTCGAAACCGCTTCCAGACCATTCGCAAAATGTGCCAGAAGCAAATGCTACCTCATCACGTAGAGGACGTGGTAGAGGGCGTGGGCAATCTCGTGGTCGCGGTCGTGGTCGCGGTCGCAGTCGTGGTCGCGGTTACGGTCCAGGTCATGAACAGGACCGGGGACAAAGGCAAGGTAACACATGGTCTAACCATGATGTTCAAAAGAAGCATGGAAACAAATTCAAGAAGCAAAATCAACAAGAAAGGCATTCTCAAGTTGATAAATTTGCGCCTCAAGCTGAAAACCTTTGCTATAGATGTGGAATAGCGGGTCACTGGTCGCGCACATGTCGCACTGCACCGCACCTTGTGGAACTATATCAAAAATCTTTGAAGGCAAAAGACAAAGATGCAGAGACAAATTTTGCAATTGTCAAAGGTTCAGGAAACACACATCTGGAGGCAACTGATTTCTTCAAGCAAGTTAATGAAACCAAACCGATTAATGAGAGAGAGTCAAACTATGACGATGATGATGATGATCTCCTCAATTAATGGCAGCCCTTGTTTAAGTTTTATATTTTGGTTTATTATTATAAATGTTTTTTTAAGGATTATTTATCATTACGATATTTAGAACTATTTTGATTATTACGGCATTTAGGACTAGTTGATTATTAAAGTTTTATTTTGCTTCAAATCGTTATGGACTTGATTATTGAACTATTTTGGTTATAGGCAAGTTGATGATTATGGCATGTAGCCCCTGTTTAAGTTTTTAGGACTATTTTTATTATTAAATTATTTTGCTTCCAAATGTTATGGAGTGTGGACTTGATATTTTGCCTATTTATTTTCATTCATTATGAATTTGATATTTATATATGTTTGTGTATATATAGAGATGGATCGATATAACGAGACTCTAAATGACGGGGAATTGTGCCTTATCGACAGTGCCACCACTCATACTATTTTGAAAAATCCAAGGTTTTTCTCCAGCCTACAAATGATGAAAACTAGTGTGAACACAATCTCAGGGAAGAGTAATCTAATTGAAGGCTCCGGAAGAGCTTCGATCTTGTTACCGGGAGGAACAAGGATACTCATTAGAGATGCCCTATATTCAAATAAATCGCAAAGGAATTTACTCAGTTTTAAAGATATTAGAGAAAACGGTTATCATATAGAAACCATGAATGACAATGGCATTGAGTATTTGCTTCTTACAACTGGTAAGAATTATGATAAGCATATCTTAGAAAGAATGGGTATGCACATGTCTGGCTTATATGGCACACGAATCTACCCCATTGAATCTCATAATGTTACTAACCAGAAGTTGGTCAAAAAGGAAATTTTCTCTTTATGGCATGATAGACTCGGTCACCCAGGAGAAACAATGATGCGTCGAATTATTGACAATTCGCATGGTCATCCATTAAAGGAGTTGAAGATCTTTTCAAAGGATGATTTGACATGTAATGCGTGTTCTCTTGGTAAGTTAATAACAAGACCGTCTATAACAAAAGTGAATGAGGAATCTCCCATGTTCCTTGAACGAATTCAAGGAGACATATGTGGACCCATCACGCCACCTTGTGGACCATTCAGATATTTTATGGTATTGATAGATGCCTCGACACGTTGGTCACATGTAAGTTTATTGTCCACAAGGAATGTTGCGTTTGCAAGGCTATTAGCTCAAATTATTAAGTTAAGGGCTCATTTTTCAGATCACCAAATAAAGAGAATCAGGCTAGATAATGCCGGAGAATTTACATCAAAATCCTTTTACGATTATTGTCAATCTATTGGCATTGTTGTTGAGCATCCAGTAGCCCATATTCATACACAAAATGGTCTGGCAGAGTCGTTGATTAAAAGGTTGCAAATGATAGCTAGACTGATATTAATGAAATCGGGATTGCCGTCATCAACTTGGGGGTTTGCAATTATGCACGCAAAAGCTTTAATACGTCTAAGACCCACAGCTACCAATAGATTCTCCCCATTACAATTGATCTCTGGAAGAGAACCAGATATTTCATATTTGAAGGTGTTTGGTTGTGCGGTATATGTCCCAATTCCTCCCCCACAAAGAACTAAAATGGGACCACAGAGAAGGCTAGGAATATACGTAGGGTTTGAGTCCCCATCTATCATTAAATTCCTAGAGCCCATGACAGGTGATATATTCAAGGCCCGATACTTAGACTGTCATTTTGATGAAACAAAGTTCCCAAAACTAGGGGGAGAAGAAAAGAAAGTTATTAAGGGAGACATTAACTGGAGTGTGGATTCACAATCACATTTAGATCCAAGAACGAGTGAAAGCGATTTTGAAGTTCAAAGGATCATACACTTACAAAGTGTAGCAAACACACTCCCAGATGTATTCACAGACGCTAAGAAAGTGACAGAGTCACATATACCAGCTGAAAATGCACCGATTCATTTGGACATTCTGAAAGCAACTACAAATCAACATATGACAACGATTTCTCAAATACGACGGAAGCGTGGGAGGCCGCTTGGTTCTAAGGATTCAAATCCACGAAAAAGAAAAGATATTAATGTGCCAAAGATGAACACTAATGAGGATAAATCTCCAGAAGAGATTCCTACAAAAAATCCAAACAGTAGAAACAAAGACACTAATGATTTTGAGATGTCATTGAATTATGCTTACACCGGATTAGGGTGGTATCGAAGAGATGAGATTATAGATGACATCTTTTCTTATTCTGTTGCACTTACAGTCATGGAAGAAGATGACAATGATCCTTGGACAATGGAAGAATGTAGATGTCGAGATGATTGGAATAATTGGAAGGAGGCAATTCAGGCAGAACTTAATTCCTTGAGTAAATGTAGTGTTTTTGGGCCTGTAGCACTAACACCAGAAAATGTGAAACCAGTGGGTTACAGATGGGTATTTGTATGAAAGAGAAATGAGAAAGGTGAAGTGGTAAGGTATAAAGCTAGGTTGGTTGCACAAGGTTTCACCCAAATGCCTGGGGTAGACTATATGGAGACATACTCACCAGTAGTAGATGCAACCACACTTAGATTCCTAGTCGCTTTGACTGTTATGGAACAGCTACAAATGCAACTGATGGACGTAGTAACTGCCTATTTATATGGATCACTAGATACCAACATATACATGAAAGTCCCTGAAGGATTTAGGATGCATGAAGCATTAAAGTCCAAATCCTGACACATGTATTCCATTATTAAACTAAATAGATCATTATATGGGCTAAAGCAGTCAGGTCGGATGTGGTATAATCGCTTGAGTGAATACTTGTTAAAGAAAGGCTTTGTAAATGACCAAGTAAGCCCATGTGTGTTTATTAAGAAGACAAGCTTGGGTTAGGTGATCATAGCTGTGTATGTTGATGATTTAAATATTATTGGAACTCCAGAAGAGATCCGACAAGCAGCAGATTATTTGAAAAAGGAATTTGAGATGAAAGATTTAGGAACGACAAAATTTTTTCTCGACCTACAATTTGAGCATACAATGAGTGGAATTTTCATCCATCAATCAAGTTACATGGAAAGGCTACTAAAACGTTTTAACATGGATAAAGCACATCCATTGAGTACGCCAATGGTAGTAAGATCACTTGACGTAGACAAGGATCCCTTCCGCCCTAGATCAAATAATGAAGAGACATTGGGTCCTGAAGTACCATATCTTAGTGCGATTGGGGCATTAATGTATCTAGCCAATAATACCCGACCAAATATAGCTTTTGCAGTAAACTTGCTAGCTAGACATAGCTCAAACCCCACAAAAAGACATTGGAATGGTATCAAACAAATTCTACGTTATTTACGAGGAACGGTTGATTTGGGGTTGTATTTTCAAAGATCTAATGTTTCACAAAATGCAGGTTTAGTGGGTTATTCTAATGCAGGTTACTTGTCCGATTCACACAAAGCTGTATCACAAACAGCGTACGTGTTTATGTTTGGCGGAACGACTATTTCATGGCATTCAACAAAGCAGAGTCTAGTAGCCACATCATCAAACCATGCAGAGTCGGTTGCTTTATATGAAGCTGGTAGAGAATGTGTATGGTTAAGATCATTTATCCATCATATTCAAACATCATGCGGATTGATCAGTATGCCTAGGCCAACGGTGATATATGAAGATAATGCCGCTTGCATTGCCCAGATCAGGGAAGGATACATCAAAGGAGATAGAACCAAACACATATCTCCGAAGTTTTTCTCCACCCACGAGCTTCAATCAAAAGGTGAGATTGATGTGCAACAAGTTCGTTCAAGTGACAACATAGCAGATTTTTTAATTGTTATCATTGTAAAGACCAAATATATTTTAGATATCATATTAGAAGTATTTTAATTTAAAATGTTATTATTTATTTCAATTTATAAAAATGAGAGAAAAAATCATCCTCGAGCACGACTTCAAAATTTAAAATCATTCCGGCATCAATTTAAATTAGGATTTTTGACGGGATTTGATTTTCGACATCGAGTCCGAGTATTAATAAAATTTAATTAAGCTCCGAATTGATTGAAATTGTTTAATTCCGATTATCTTGAAAATTGATCGAACTTTGATTTATTAAAATTGTTTTAGTAGGGATTCGATCGGGCGAGCGGGAATCGGGTCTTTTCCGCTAATTTGAATTGGTATTGTTGGGACCACATATATATACACATTTCTTTTCCTTTTTTTTCTTTTCTAGCTCTCTCTCTCTCTCTCGGCAGCCCTGCCTCCCCTCAAACTGCAAATTCACAGCTTGCAATGGTCCCCCCTCCCTCCTCCCTCTCCCTTTCCCTTGCAGACTGCACCACCCCTCCCCTCCCCTCCCTCTTTCTGTTTACAAACCCAGATGCCTCACCCCTCATCCCTCTCACTCCCACTTTATCCTTCTGCAGAACCCACACCCTCTCATTCACTCTCCTTATCTCTCCATTGCTCCCTCTTCTGTTGAAACCGCCACCCCCATTGCAGCCCCAAAAAGAGGCACCACAGCCGCCGCCGGCCACCCAGAGGCACCACCACTACCGAGCCCAGCCGAGCCACCTCTCCACCCCCGAGTCACCACACCAACATCATCATCACCTTCTCTTCCGTTTACCTCCAAGCTTCCCTCCTCTGCCCAGCACAACCACCTCTGCCCAGCTCAGCCAGGAGCGCCGCCGAGGAGCCCAAGTCACCACCTCTAGCCCTGCTTTGCCGAAGAGGAGATTGAAGAAAGGGAGGCCGTCCGCCGAGCTCGAAGCCAACAACACCCCTACCATAAGGCCTTTCTTTTTCTTCCAGAGGATGTAGTGGAAGGGGAGCCAGCCCAGAAGCGCCAGGACCCGCCGGAGGGCCGCCGCCGAGCCTAACTCCCCATTCTTCCCCTGTTTCCCCATCTCCGATCGGTAAGCTCGTTTTCTTCTCCCTCTGCTCAATAGGACAGTAAAAGCTTCACCTTATAACTCCTACCTCCGACCCAGACTCAGCTTCGAGGGATTCCACAACCACCGGAGCTGAATCGTACCTTTTCCGGCGATGACTTCGAATCGCGGTGAGCCTTCTTCTCTCTCTTTCCTTGACTGAGTTTGGATTCTTTCGCGAGGGTTGAGGTCGGGAAAAACTGTGGAGTAGTCGGGAACGGGTTGGGCTAGCAATGGAGCTCTGGCAGGAGCTCGGTTCCTCTCTTCCTCCTCTCCGTTTCGAGCGTGAGCCGAGGTTGAAGACAGGGGTCCAGGACTCGGTTTTCTTCTTTTATTTTCTTATTTCCCTTGGCCGGTTCACTCTTAAATTGCCGGTTCATTTATTATTAAATGGGCATGCGGGTTGGGCTGGCGGATTCGGGTGTGGGCCGGGTCATGGGCTCGGACCCTCTTCCCGGTTGGGGCTCTTGGTTGGGCTGGGTTTGATTTGTAATATGTGTTATATGGTCTTGATTTCAGAAAAGTGTATGTGTATATATTTATATGTTTTGGGTGTATTAATTTATATATTTTAGAGGATTTTAAAAGTAATTTTAATTGAGATAAGTTATTATGTTATGTTTATAAGGGTGATTTTAAGATTTGGATTTTAAAGAAAGTTATGTCGGAATTATTTTAAATGGTATAATTTTATAAGTTGGTTAAGGATTTAAATTGTTATATGTTGATTATATGATATGTTATATCCTTATTTGAATATTAATATTATTTTGGGATTTGGTTACAATTATAAATCCTGGGAATAAATTGTTCTATATTGTTCAATTGTTTTAAAATAGTATTAATTGGATTATTTATATATGATGCATTTTATGAGGATTTAAATATGTGATTGAGGAATTTTTAAAGTGAATTGTTGGTTTTGAATTATAAATATGATTTTGAGCATAGGTTATTTTTGATGATTTAATATTGGAATTTATTTATATAATGTTTTTGAAATAAGAAACATGCCGGAATAATTTCTGTAATGTGATTTTGAGAGACTAGTTTTAAGGCTTAAACGTTAATGTCGGAATTTGGCCAAGTATGATTTGAGAAAGTATTTTGAATATGAGTTGACTTAATTGGGATTTATGATTTTGAAATTATGGTTGGTATGATTTTAGTCGATTTGATCGTATCGGGAAGATTTTGGGAAAACGGTTTTACTATCTGTCGGTTTTGAGAATGTTGAGAACTTGGGTTCGTGTGTATGAATGTTGGTCTGGTAGCTTATGGAAATGACTTGATGATAGGTGTGTATTGCTTTTGGATTGCTTTGGACTTGCATTTGGGCCCTTGCTTGTGTTATCTTGCTGTTCTGCATCAACAGGTAAGTATCCTACGGGACTTACTCAGTAACCTGGACCTCCTGCCTGATGTGTCATGTAATGTGTAGTTTTGTTGCATATTAAAGCATGCCATGTAGTATCATGCTAGGATTGCATTGAACTGAGCATGTGTTTACTTTGTGTGTTTGAAACAGAACGGTCATTATCTGTGATAGTCCTAGAGTCTTTGCTAGGGTCATAGGGTAGCCCAGCCCCATCGGGTGCCCTGAGTCTATCGAGTCGATATGAGCATGATATGATAGCCCAGCACTATCGGGCAAGAGATGAGATGATTCGATATGATACGATTAGCCCAGTACCATCGGGCATGTTTTATTTATTTTATGATATGATGATGAGATATGATATGATGATGAGATATGATATGATATGATGATACCGTGGTGAGTGCACCACCACGAAGAGAGTGCTATGCTATAGCCCGAACTGGCCAGTCTCTGCACTAACGGGAAGGGGTGCAGATGTAGGAGAGGGATATGCCACTTGGCATTGTCTTGGGCCCTTTACAGTTCTTTTTTGCATATTATATATATACTAGGGGCATGATAGTGTGATTTAAATCTTGTACCGCATTAGTCATCTTTTATTTAGGCATAGGCATGTTATGTGGCCTCAGCGCGGTCAGAGGACCCGTAGGCGATCATCAGGCCTGACTTCGTGGATAGTGTTAGGTACCGCTCTTGTTGCTCCATGCTTCTGTGACGGGGAAATCTTTTGGCGAATCGAAGAATCCGGCTAATATATTCTAACTTGACAAATGGAAATAACCCACTTGTTTTTGTTTTGACCCGACTCTGCCGTGGCTTTTGTATCTAAACCGTACTTCCGCTTTACTTTCGTTTAAATTGTATTTCTGAGACTCCGACTGATTAGAGGTTTGAAACCTCGACCCGTACCTGAATTGCAACATCCAAACGAAGGTATCCGACCTTCGAAACGTATCCCGGATATTTAAATCTGGGCCGTTACAAAGTTGGTATCAGAGCGAGGTTGTGCAATTCGGGTACGCAAGGGTCGGGTGTATGTTTTGGAAAACCGCCCACGGATTTCGAAGATTTGAAAGCGCTTTAAAGGGGCAAAATGAACTTAATATGTCTAACTCAATTGGACTAAATATGAACTTGGCTTATGATAAAAGAGGAGAACCAACTAATAAGGGATCGAGTGGGTAGAAAAGACGCTAGATCATCCCTATTGGATGTAGTCGGGAATGGGTAGGCGAAATACTAGCTTGTTCTTCACAGATGGGTCGGGAAGACTCCAAGGAGGCCGTTATAATTGCCATTGACTGATTCTATGTTGAGTGCTTGATATGTTAAAGATATGATTGGTATGACCTAATTAGTGAATGAATATTGAACGATCTGTGCGAACGGGATAGCGGGAGTACCCTTCTTCTTCTTATATGGTTAAGCTCAGCTTTTGTGGAACCATCCCTTCCCTTATGAACCCTTTTGACAATTCAATCGAGTCCTCCCTTCGAGTATCGGTCTTCCACGGGAATTGGGTTGGTAAACACATGGTGTCGGGAACCATGATTGAATATAAAGGTTGTCCGTGAGAGTATTGAAAGACGGCCCTTGATGAAATTCCGAGTTAGAGAGTGAGATGTTTACGAGGCTGTCCTCATCGATTCCTATGACAATCCATCAGTGTTCTCTTGTCACGAAAAGTCGTATCCGAGTCTCACGGGAAAGATGGGTGACGAGTCAGTAGGGAGAGTCAATGTTGCCCTTATGGATCTCTATCGGGTTATCTTGATTGCTCTGTCCATTATTGCGTGATACTATATGGTACTACTCCTTGACCTACAATTGATCCTTAGTGTGGAATTATGCTTGTGTGCTTTAATGTTCATAATGACTATTGTATAGGTTTGAGCTATATTTATCGTATCCATATCATCCCGACATGATCTACTTAGTATGTTGCATTGTCATACTAGGGCACGAATGTATATGTCATATGTCAGGATGTTGTATAATTGATGTCCTCCCTGTGAATAGGTTCATGATAGTGTGATCGTTCAGTTCTAGTATCATGATAGAGTGAGTCTCTTACTTGATGGATACGTGTTATAATTTGATGTCAATGTGCCTTATATGCAATGTAATTCCCCGTACATGTTATGATGATAATCTTTAATGTGAACTCGTAGTTGTATGACATTCTGTACCCATGCCTGTCCCATTGTTTAGGTCCCGTGTTATGCTTTTCTTTCTCTCACGATCATATGTTGTCATCGCATGTCTACTTGGCCTATTGATCGTATGATTGATTAGAAACATGAACCACATGATATGAGTCTATATGATTGCTACTTTTTTCTGAATTAGGTCCATGATAGTGTGGTCGACTCTTCTTTATATGAATGTCTCATAAGGTGTGCTCCTTAGCATACTCGCCGATGATGCCTCGATGCTTATCATTCATCTTGTGACAAGAATCTATATCATGCCCACCTATTTTGTATTCCTCAGATTAACTATTGTTGATGCTTTTGCAAATGAGTATTGTTATGTGTTAAATATGCTAAGGTGAGAATATGTTAGTGTAAGTGAGTCTTGACAAATACATGTTTTATCCCAGTATACATTTACTTGAACTCATGTCCCCATATTCTGGTCGTGTTGCCATTACTTAGACTTGCACTATACCTCGCTACACTTCCTCTCCTGTTTCTGTATTATTGAAATGTGATTGAATTGAAGTCTTGCTTAGTGTCGAGTAATCGATCAAGTGCATGTATGTACCACATGTTATATTGAGCCATTAGTAACGTGTAGGATCCTTGGTTATGACTTACGCACATTTATGCCTTGCCTACTTTATTGTTGATTCTCCCTCGAGCTAGGTACCTGATAGTGTGGTTCTTTCCTCTTTCTGTTCTCTTAACATGTTTCACTCGTTCTGATTAGCTTAATGTTGAATTCGATGATTGACTAGCTTTCCGTGATAGTTAAACCCAGCATGCTTACATGGTTAAAATGTCTATTACTCTATGATATCCTCTCGTGCTTCCATGAAGGTATGATTTGACACCTCGCTTGATCACACATCACTCTATATCCTGATTTTGCAAATACATGACGCATGAATATCGGAATGAACCTAGTTGAATTACTTTAGTTGTACTCATGTTCTATGTGTGCTATTAGTATCATGCGGAGCTTATGACTTCCAATATGACCCGTTGAATGATTACATAACATGCTTGTTCTATAATGTGACAGCTATCGTACCATATATGTACTCTATGATGGTTCTTTCTTAGCATGATTATAACCTAGCATCCATGATGTCCATCTTGTTACTTTTGATGATGCCTCATGTTTCGTGAATATTATGTTGAACCTCTCTAAATGACTCTGGACTGTGCTTGTATCACATTATGTATCGCTAGTATCATGTAGGACCCATGCTCTTTAAATGTATCTCGTCATATGATTACGTGCCATGCTTGACCTATTACATGATCATTGTGTTAGAAGAGATAGTTACTATGTTGCCCTTATATGATCTCGTATGACGCTTCCCCTGTTTATTACGACCTACCTCGCCATGATATATTTGGACTCATTTGTTGATGTGTATACCATGCTTTTACATTGTTCACATGCATGATGCTCGTTATCTTCACTAAATTCCGCATGACTTCGAATTATATATGATCATTGTTGGTTCCGCCTATCTTGCTTGAAGTTACTAGGCATATCTGTTTCCATGAAATACTAGAATGTTAGCTTGTTTCACATACATCAGCGTAGGACTTGATTGTTTCTTTGATATGAATACAAATGTTGCCCCGAGGTAGGTACATATTAGTGTGGATTGATGTGATTGATATGCTCCAGAATGAATTCATGCTTGTTTGTCACAAGTTGTAACCTAATGGACTCCATAAAGGCATCGTTACTATTCCCGAGTCGGAGTCTTTTCTCTAGTCATGTCGTCTTTAGCTTTGGTCTATTCCGTCTCCGAAAGAAACATTGGGTCGTCTGCCCTTGTCACTCCCCTATCTCCGCTAACTTAAACTCCTACGCGATACCTTGGACGAGCAACCACATGGAAAAGGGAACGGAAAGTTGAATAGCAATAGAGCAGCGCAGCGGAAGCGTGGGCCCATAACCCACGGGCCTCAGGATCGATAATGTCGACGGAACAAGCTCGCTTCGAGGATTACGATTGTTGAGTACGATATGACTTGCAGGTGGGAACGTCCTCTATTCGAATTGCTAACCCTTTCTGAGCTTGTTGATGATGATATTGCACTGACTTGATGTTGAAAGCTGCTTGTTGATGTGATGATTGTTGCTTGATTGTCTGTTGAATATGATGATATGATTCGATGCCTTACAATCCTAATGTGCCTTGATGACTTAATGTGATGCTACTCTGAGATGCCAAGCATGATCTAAATTCCTTGCCTATAATGTGAACTGCAAATGCTGAGAATCTAAACTTTTATTAGATGTGGCTATGACGAGATGTGCTAGCTTGACTTGATTAGGTTCATATAGGATGTTTTGCAATACTTATTGAGCCTCACAGTAGATTGAGACTTTAAAAACACAGTTGCAATGCTTAATGATGAGCTAATGATGCTATTGATAAATGCTGATTGATATGATGTAGTCCTTCTGTGTAATAATGTTAATGATTGCTTCTTCTTGAAACATGTGAGTGAGGTCCCTTGGTAGAATGGTTAGAGAGCGGTTAAGGAAATTGAGTGATTGGTATGATGTGAGGGTCTTCTTGATTATGTGATTTGTTAATATGTACTGGCATGATGCTAGATAGCAACCATGATAAACCTGTATGGCATGATATTACATGTTGATATGCAATACTGAGCTGAAATTTGTAGTGACAACTATGGACATGATATAATGATCCATTGCTATCCTACTATGTTGTTCTAAAAGCATGTTATAATGTGTTGAATAAATCATGAGATGATGATACGTTGTTATGTGAAATCATGATGTTATCCTATATGGTTGATAAACCTGATTATGAATAGGTAAGTGATGAATATGACTTGGATCATAGGTATGACCTATGTGTATATATGAGATGATGGTGCATGACTGCTATTAATCGTTATATGGCATTGTGATGAGCTAAGATGATGTCTGGAAAGCATGATGACATTTTGATGTTGATATACTGTTTGATCTCCCTTTTTGGTGGAATCTTAATAGCATGATTTTGTGGGATTGATGTGACAATATGTTATGATAATTGGATAGGATGACTATGTGAATTTATGCTTTACATGAGATCCCTTGTTATGACTGGTTCCACTAGTGTGCGATGTTGAGATGCGATTGTGAGATTTGACTTGAATTAGTGTACTGACTCCATGACACCTAACCCCTTTGATCTCTTGACATGTGTGCTTGCGTGATTTATGAGAATTCGATGATGCACTTGTGATGCCTTTGGTATGAGGTAGATATACTCTATGACTCATGATATGATGTTAAGATTTTGTTATTGCTTTTGACATGTTCTGAAGGGATGGTATGATTTATTTTATGGGTAATCATGTTATGCAGTTGAGAGGTCGATTGGTTGAGATTATCATGATTGATGTTGAGATTGCCATATGAGAGGTGGCTGATGATGTTATGAGTCGATGAGTTGATTAATTATGTGCATATTGAGCTGAGGATGATGATAAAATGATCTTGGAACCTAGGAAGAGAATATGGGATTAGCCCTTAGAGGTGGATGATTCCACCTCCTACCTTCTGAATTTGATTGATTGATTACGAGAAGCTGATTTGGTTGAGGGGAGATTTTGATGAAAACTTGATTGAAAGGAATTGACTTGTTTTGGTGTAAAGTTGCTTGATTAAACATCGGATTTGAAAATTTTGAGAGATTTTGAAAATGGTCAACTTGGGGTTTTAAAGGAGTTGAGAATTTCAATGATTTAGATGACAATCCTTTCATTTACAAACGCTTTGAGGATTTACGAACTGGATTTACATTATGACATCTCACGAAGTGGATACAAGCATTGTATAGGGGCGCTTATAGATTGCTTGCTAAGACCTAGTCGGACGCTATAATGCTTTTAGAGTTGTGACACTTCCGAAAAGTCGAAGCGAGGATGTGATAGGAGCGCTTATTACACACTCGACAAGGCCCATTTGGAGATGTCACGACCGTGACCAGGATGTTGTGAGAATCCCGGAAGACGCAACCGAGATGATTACAAGATCCTTGGACATGGTCCTCGGACTCACCGATTTTAAAACTTCATTCCCTTTGCTTTAAAATAATTTTAGTCTCGGGGACGAGACTTGTTTTTAGAGGTGGATAAATGTAAAGACCAAATATATTTTAGATATCATATTAGTAGTATTTTAATTTAAAATGTTATTATTTATTTCAATTTATAAAAATGAGAGAAAAAATCGTCCTCGAGCACGACTTCAAAATTTAAAATCATTCCGGCATCAATTTAAATTAGGATTTTTGACGGGATTTGATTTTCGACATCGAGTCCGAGTATTAATAAAATTTAATTAAGCTCCGAATTGATTGAAATTGTTTAATTCCGATTATCTTGAAAATTGATCGAACTTTGATTTATTAAAATTGTTTTAGTCGGGATTCGGGTCTTTTCCGCTAATTTGAATTGGTATTGTTGGGACCACATATATATACACATATCTTTTCCTTTTTTTTTTCTTTTCTCTCTCTCTCTCTCTCTCTCTCTCTCTCTCTCTCTCTCTCTCTCTCTCTCTCTCTCTCTCTCTCTCTCTCTCTCGGCAGCCCTGCCTCCCCTCAAACTGCAAATTCACAGCTTGCAATGGTCCCCTCTCCCTCCTCCCTCTCCCTTTCACTTGTAGACTGCACCACCTCTCCCCTCCCTCTTTCTGTTTACAAACCCAGATGCCTCACCCCTCGTCCCTCTCACTCCCACTTTATCCTTCTGCAGAACCCACACCCTCTCATTCACTCTCCTTATCTCTCCATTTCTCCCTCTTCTGTTGAAACCGCCACCCCCATTGCAGCCCCAAAAAGAGGCACCACAGCCGCCGCCGGCCACCCAGAGGCACCACCACCACCGAGCCCAACCGAGCCACCTCTCCACCCCCGAGCCACCACACCAACATCATCATCACCTTCTCTTCCGTTTACCTCCAAGCTTCCCTCCTCTGCCCAGCACAACCACCTCTGCCCAGCTCAGCCAGGAGCGCCGCCGAGGAGCCCAAGTCACCACCTCTAGCCCTGTTTTGCCGAAGAGGAGATTGAAGAAAGGGAAGTCGTCCGCCGAGCTTGAAGCCAACAACACCCCTACCATAGGGCCTTTCTTTTTCTTCCAGAGGATGTAGTGGAAGGGGAGCCAGCCTAGAAGCGTCAGGACCCGCCGGAGGGCCGCCGCCGAGCCTAACTCCCCATTCTTCCCCTGTTTTCCCATCTCCGATCGGTAAGCTCGTTTTCTTCTCCCTCTGCTCAATAGGACAGTAAAAGCTTCACCTTATAACTCCTACCTCCGACCCAGACTCAGCTTCGAGGGATTCCACAACCACCAGAGCTGAATCGTACCTTTTCCGGCGATGACTTCGAATCGCGGTGAGCCTTCTTCTCTCTCTTTCCTTGACTGAGTTTGGATTCTTTCGCGAGGGTTGAGGTCGGGAAAAACTGTGGAGTAGTCGGGAACGGGTTGGGCTAGCAATGGAGCTCCGGCAGGAGCTCGGTTCCTCTCTTCCTCCTCTCCGTTTCGAGCGTGAGCCGAGGTTGAAGACAGGGGTCCAGGACCCGGTTTTCTTCTTTTATTTTCTTATTTCCCTTGGCCGGTTCACTCTTAAATCGCCGGTTCATTTATTATCAAATGGGTATGCGGGTTGGGCTGGCAGATTCGGGTGTGGGCCGGGTCATGGGCTCGGACCCTCTTCCGGGTTGGGGCTCTTGGTTGGGCTGGGTTTGATTTGTAATATGTGTTATATGGTCTTGATTTCAGAAAAGTGTACGTGTATATATTTATATGTTTTGGGTGTATTAATTTATATATTTTAGAGGATTTTAAAAGTAATTTTAATTGAGATAAGTTATTATGTTATGTTTATAAGGGTGATTTTAAGATTTGGATTTTAAAGAAAGTTATGTCGGAATTATTTTAAATGGTATAATTTTATAAGTTGATTAAGGATTTAAATTGTTATATGTTGATTATATGATATGTTATATCCTTATTGGAATATTAATATTATTTTGGGATTTGGTTACAATTATAAATCCTGGGAATAAATTGTTCTATATTGTTCAATTGTTTTAAAATAGTATTAATTGGATTATTTATATATGATGCATTTTATGAGGATTTAAATATGCGATTGAGGAATTTTTAAAGTGAATTTTTGGTTTTGAATTATAAATATGATTTTAAGCATATGTTATTTTTGATGATTTAATATTGGAATTTATTTATATAATGTTTTTGAAATAAGAAATATGCCGGAATAATTTCTGTAATGTGATTTTGAGAGACTAGTTTTAAGGCTTAAACGTTAATGTCGGAATTTGGCCAAGTATGATTTGAGAAAGTATTTTGAATATGAGTTGACTTAATTGGGATTTATGAGTTTGAAATTATGGTTGGTATGATTTTAGTCGATTTGATCGTATCGGGAAGATTTTGGGAAAACGGTTTTACTATCTGTCGGTTTTGAGAATGTTGAGAACTTGGGTTCGTGTGTATGAATGTTGCTCTGGTAGCTTATGGAAATGACTTGATGATAGGTGTGTATTGCTTTTGGATTGCTTTGGACTTGCATTTGGGCCCTTGCTTGTGTTATCTTGCTGTTCTGCATCAACAGGTAAGTATCCTATGGGACTTACTCAGTAACCTGGACCTCCTGCCTGATGTGTCATGTAATGTGTAGTTTTGTTGCATATTAAAGCATGCCATGTAGTATCATGCTAGGATTGCATTGAACTGAGCATGTGTTTACTTTGTGTGTTTGAAACAGAACGACCGTTATCTGTGATAGTCTTAGAGTCTTTGCTAGGGTCATAGGGTAGCCCAGCCCCATCGGGTGCCCTGAGTCTATCGAGTCGATATGAGCATGATATGATAGCCCAGCACTATCGGACAAGAGATGAGATGATTCGATATGATACGATTAGCCCAGTACCATCAGGCATGTTTTATTTATTTTATGATATGATGATGAGATATGATATGATATGATGATACCGTGGTGAGTGCACCACCACGAAGAGAGTGCTATGCTATAGCCCGAACTGGCCAGTCTCTGCACTAACGGGAAGGGGTGCAGAGGTAGGAGAGGGATATGCCACTTGGCATTGTCTTGGGCCCTTTACAGTTCTTTTCTGCATATTATATATATACTAGGGGCATGATAGTGTGATTTAAATCTTGTACCGCATTAGTCATCTTTTATTTAGGCATAGGCATGTTATGTGGCCTCAGCGCGGTCAGAGGACCCGTAGGCGATCACCAGGCCTGACTTCGTGGATAGTGTTAGGTACCGCTCTTGTTGCTCCATGCTTCTGTGACGGGGAAATCTTTTGGCGAATCGAAGAATCCGGCTAATATATTCTAACTTGACAAATGGCAATAACCCACTTGTTTTGGTTTTGACCCGGCTCTGCCGTGGCTTTTGTATCTAAACCGTACTTCCGCTTTACTTTAGTTTAAATTGTATTTCTGAGACTCCGACTGATTAGAGGTTTGAAACCTCGACCCGTACCTGAATTGCAACATCCGAACGAAGGTATCTGACCTTCGAAACGTATCCCGGATATTTATATCCGGGCCGTTACAATCATATAACAATATTTTAATTTGGAAATATCATTTCATTAACAAATTTGTCAATGATTTTTTTTTTCAAAAAAATGAAGATCGGACAGACTTGGTGAATTAAGAAATCAATATACTCCGTAGTTTGTAAATTGTAATTCAGCAATTAAGTACCAACATCAACAAAACTAATTATGGTAAAGTTGTTTAAAAAGTATCCCTAGTTATAGAAATGAGGAATGAGGGATAGTCCTTGTACATTCTCACCTAGCAAAAATAAAATTGAAAATATATAGTTATTCAGTTTTTTATGACATTTTCATATGTTTTAATGCAAGTTAGAGTGTCTTGTAAACTTCAAAAAAAAAAAGTTAAGAGTGTCTTGTAAGGGCTCGTTTGGTTAAACACTGAAGTATAATTTCGAAAAAGTTAATTTTTTAGAAACTCTATGAGAATTGAGCAAATGTGTTTGGTTAAATTTTGGATTACAAGCATTAAAATGAAGTAGAAATTTCCAATTAAAAAATGTGAATTGAGTCCAAATGAAATGAAAAATGAATCCCTCACCAGAAAACCAAATAATAACCCAAATGAAAAATGAATCCCTCGCCGGAAAACCCTCCCACTGTTGATCCGATCCAGACCGAGTCCAATCTCCGAGATAGGCCTCCGGGGGAACCTCCAAATCGCAGAACCTCTTGGAAGGATGTCATGGTCATTGGAGGAGTGCACCAGCAGAAGACGATCGTCGATGGCGAATTCCTGGTTGGCAAAGTCCACATCAATTTCCCAGACGGTGAAAATGGAGATCCAGTGATCTCTATTGAGGAGGATGTGATGGAAGCACTGGCGTCAGTTTGGAAATGGTCGGTAGTGGTCAAATTGCTTGGGCATCCGATCTCGTTCCAAATCATGGAGAAAAAGATAAGAGAGATGTGGACGTCAAGTTCGAGATTCCAAATTCTCGATCTAGCACATAGGTGTTACCTCATCCGCTTTAGTAGTGAGGAAGAATACTTGGCAGCCCTTACGGATAGCCCTTGGACCATCTTCAACCGAGGTTTATCGGTGAGGAGTTGGCCTCCCAATTTCCATTTGTCGGACCCAATCCGAACCGCCCCCACGTGGATAAGACTGGCCGACCTCCCGGTCACATTATATGAGGAGAACATACTCCTTAGGATTGCTGCTGGCATTGGCAAACCCATCAAGGTGGACCCGAAGACACTCTACACAAATCATGGTAGGTTCGCTCGGATCTGTGTGGAGGATGATTTGGAGAAACCGCTCAAGGGAACGGTGAGCATTAACGGGGATCATTATCTCATTGAGTACGAAGGCCTCCCAACGATTTGCTTCAGCTGTGGCCGTTATGAGCATGTCAAGTTGGGGTACCCCTTCCGTGCTAGTCCATCCAAGTCAGTTAACAAGGGAGATATGATGAATGGATGCCGTGGAGAGGAGGTTTCATCGTCGTCCGGGGGTTACCCCCGGCCGAAAAGTAACAGTCAGATCACCGGTGATAGGAATGACCTCTACGGGGAGTGGATGAAGGTGGAAAGAAGGAAAGTTTTCAAAAAAGGTAATAATAATTCCACATGATCCAGAACAGCTAGTATGTATCGCTAGAAGGAAAGTCAGCCCACTATGGGGAATGGAGGTGTCCATGATTCTAGGGAAGAAATCGCCCAAGTTAATCGTTTTGATAAACTTGTTGATATGACGATTAACGAAAAGGATTCATGTCCCGCTATTGAGAAAGTTATGGCTGTTGAATCTGAATACGTGTCGATCTCGGAAGGGCCGATCGACGTCGCTAAAGACAAGGAGTTGGAAAAGTTTGTCAACTCCTCCATGGAACAGGTGAACCAAAAAGTGCATGTTGATTTCAACAACGATAGGGTCCACTTCAGTCAAACAGTTAATCGGCTAGAGGACAACTCCAAGGAGGAACAAAACTAACATAGGATGATTTTGAACAGTGGGAGCACCAATAACTTTACACGAGCCATGAAGATCAAGTTCAAAACGGTTTGTAGAATAGGTGTGTTTTTGCCAGGGAACAATAGAAACTCGGGTCGAAATGAAAGTAAACAGAACACCTTCATTAAGGCTATCAAAAGGCCTAGACACCTAACGGACGTTTCAGAGAGTAAAGAGATGGAGAGTGAAACACCTGGGTTGAAGGAAATTGGACAGCAAGGTGGTATAATGCTTGAGTGCAACGCGAATGTCCCTTTGGATGGGGGAAGGCTTGTGATCGCCACTTCGAACAACCAGGATGGAGATCAGGATCTTGACACCGGTATGGTGGACTCCGGCTTATTCAGGGAGAATTGCTGATGCTCTCACTCTGTGTTTTATTCTTTCTTTCCCCTATTATGTTTTCTATGAATTTTTTACTCTGGAATTGTTATTGTGCAGGTAAACCTGGTTTTCGAAGAGCAATTTGTTATATGTGTAAGAACCACCATATTAAGGTGCTCACCCTGTTTGAGACGAGAGTTTCTGGATCCAAGGCTCAACAAGTGTTTGACAAGTGAAGCAAGATTGACTTCATGGGCTGTGAGAGAGTGGAGGCGTCCAGTTTCGCGGGGGGCGTTTGGATCCTTTGGAAGGAGGATAAGGTGACTCTCAAGATCGAAGCGAGGAGCAATAATTTTATTCATGCCTCTTTTGCTATTAAGAAGGATTCCATTCATCTGTTTGTGGTCTACGGGTTGCCTTTAGCCTCACGTAGGGTGCCTTTTTGGAGGGATTTTGAAGCCGCGGTGAACAGTACTACTGGCCCGGTTGTGGCTGGTGGTGATTTTAACTGCATCATCCGAAACAGTGAGAGAAGCGGAGGGGCTGGTGATCTTCATGTGGACTCGACAGTTTTCAAGGAATGGCAAAACAACTTGGGCCTTATTGATCTAGAGTTCGTCGGCCTTAGCTTCACCTGGAGTCGGAGACCGTCTTCTAATGCTGTTGTGTCGAAGCTCCTAGACCGCATCTTCATGAATAACGCGGGACATAACCTGTGTCCTGAAGTGAGGGTGAGGCATCTTTCGAGGTTCTCGTCGGACCGTAATCCCCTCTTTTTGTCCCTTCATCCTCAGGTCAAGCTGAATCCTAAACGAAGACCTTTTCGCTTTGAAGCGTCATGGTTTACCCATCCTAGTTTCGACACTAAGGTTTGTGAGTGTTGGTGTTAGGACATGGATGTGCCAGGGGCACTTGACATCCTCAAGGAAGAGCTAATCCGTTGGAATAAAGATGTCTTTGGTAACATTCATAAAAGGAAGAGAGACCTCCTTACCCGTCTTGACTCGATTCAGAAGGACCTGTAGGGGAATACTACGAGCTTGATGTTGGACAGAGAGAGGGAATCGCAACATGAGCCCGAAGTCGTCCTTGAACAAGAGGAGATATTGTGGCTACAGTAATCTAGGGAACTATGGCTCAAACATGGCGATCGCAACACTTCGTTTTTTCACACTTCGACTGTCATCAGAAGGAAACACAATAGGATTAAGGGGATGAAAAATGATGAGGGGATACGAGTTGATGATAAGAAGGAGATGGAAAGGGTCGCGATGGAGTTCTTCAAGAATCTGTATAGTGAGGATGGCTCCCTGAGGAATCACATCCCTGTGTTGAGTTGCGGTTTTCCTGATTTTGGGGTGGAGTATACCAACAACTTGATTGCCCCGGTCACGCGCAATGAAATCTGGAAGGATGTGAGGAGTATGGGCGGCCTGAAGTCCCCGAGCTTGAATGGGTTTCAACCATGCTTTTATCAGAAATGTTAAGGGGTTGTTGGCAGCTCGGTTGTGGACTTTGGGATGAACTTTTTCAACTCTGCGATCATGCCCAAAGGGGTGAATGACACGCTGATTGTCCTCCTTGCCAAGATGGATAGCCCGGAGCGGATCAACCAGTTTAGAACGATTAGCCTGTGCAATGTTTTGTACAAGGTTTTCACCAAAGTCTTAGCTAATAGACTTCAGCTTGTGATGCAAAATCTGATCGGTCCGAATCAAGGGAGTTTCTGGCCTGGTCGTATGATAACGGACAATATAGTTGTGGTCCAAGAGGTGGTGCACTCGATGAATCGCGAAAGAGGGGCGAGGAGATGGATGATCCTTAAGTTAGATCTCGAAAAAGCCTACGATCAATTGAATTGGGACTTCCTCAAGGATTCTTTGAGTGATGCGGGGTTCCCTGACAGGTAGATTGATTGGGTTATGGTTTGTGTCACATTTCCGATGATGCAAATCCTTTTGAATGGTGAGGTTACATCTCAGTTCACTCCCTCCCGTGGGGTGCGTCAGGGAGATCCCATTTCTCCTACTTGTTCCTTCTTTTTATCGAACGCCTCAGCCATATTATTCGCAATTCGATTGCCAAGGGTGACTGGAAACCTATCAAGCTGACTCGCAATGGTCCATCCTTATCGCACATTCTATTTGCGGACGATATATCGCTCTTCGTGGAGGCCTCGGTGGAGCAGTTTCGGATTATTAAAAAGTGCCTTGATCTTTCTTGTGGAGCTTCCGGGCAGAGGATAAGCGTTCAAAAGTCAAAAAAATTTGTTGCTGAGAATGTTAATGCGAGTATGATTCGGAGATTGAAAAATGAAAGCGGGTTTGCCGTCTCTAAGGATATGGGAAACTATCTGGGAATGCCCATCCTGTAGAAATGGATAAACAAGAACACCTTTTCGAGCCTTCATAAAAAATTCAATTTGAAATTAGAAGGGTGGAGGTCCATGTCCCTTAGTATTGCCGGTAGGGTGACTCTGTCGAAGTCAATGTTTGATTCTTTGCCTGTCTATACCATGACCTCGGCTTTTCTTCCCGTCGAAGTTTGTGATCAGATTGATAAGATTAACAGAGCTTTTTTATGGGGTGACAACAGAGGGCAGAGAAAGATGCACAAGATCGTCTGGGAAGAGGTGACGAAGCCTAAGAGCCAAGGAGGGCTTGGAATAAGAAAGATGAGGGATTTGAACCTCGCTTTGGTGGGAAAGCTAAGCTGGCATTTTGTCATGGAAGAGGGTGAACTTTGGACGGCTGTGTTGCGACAGAAATATATGTCAAGTACCCTGGGCAGGTCTTCGACAAGCTCGCACCTATGGAAGAGCATCAAAGCCGGTTTCTCGGAGATTGTCAATCATGGAACTAGATGGCTGCTAAGAGACGGGCGCTCAATCCGTTTTTTTCCGTGATAAAAAAAGACAACCAAACGCATATACTACCAGGGTTGGCCCTTGGGGTAGGGCCCTGGAAAAAATTACATTATATATATAAATTAAGGTATTTGTATTATTATATTTACATATAATAAAAGAATTACTAAAATTTATACGTCAAAAAAACTTATATGGCTTATTAATTTCTTCAATATTTCTTGCCCGGACAAATAGTGTAAGTTTTTCGACTTTCAGTTTTTGTTATAAATGCTAAAACAGGTGGTTTATAAGTAACAACTTATGTTACGGAGTACTTTAATAAATTTATTTAAGTGATTATAGTATTTTATTTGGATAAATTTGCAAAGTAACGATATGTTTTTAAACGTTTAACCATACTGTTTTACATTCATGGGAAAAAAAAATAGAAAATTAAAAAAAACATTTTTTTCACCATTATGTCTCACTAGAAAATTCATGTTATACCGAAAGATTGACGCATTAGTCATACTTATATATTATTTAAAGTCCATAAATTTTCATTTTAATGATAAATAAAAATCTGAATATATTTATTGATAAAAAAAAACTCGCTTTTTATATCGAATCAGACCTGAAAATCTCAAGGCCGGCCCTGTATACTACTTTTACTCTATGAGATTTTATACTTATTGGCAACCAAACGAGCACTAACATAGTTTTTTTTTCATCTCATAAAAAAGTAAAAAATAAAAAGTGAGGTTAAATTATTTGTTTTTGTGATGGCATAAACTGAGGTTAATTAGGACGTAGCGGTTGTCTTGTAGCTCGCAGGATTTTTAGACCTTATAAAAAATGCAACTACTCAATGGAGATGACCAAATTCAATTAACATGGTCTCATGAGTCACGAGTCATGATCGCAGCTGATTAGCTTCCACCATATATATATATATATATATACACGTACATTTTGTAGTCTAGCACATATTTTTTGGATTTAATTTTCTTATTTTGTTGCGTCTTTGTTTTGAATTGTCCTATTTTTAATGTTTGTAGATTGAATAACACATTTGCGTTGCACATAGCTAGTTAATTAGGTCACTCTTGTTTTGTTGACAATTATAAAAAACCCAAAAAGTAAAAAAACCGAAGAAAGTAGGAGAATAATACTCCCTCTGTTAATTAAAATTTGTCATTTACTATTAATGCACGTTTTTTTATAATGATAAAAACTATAAGGTGATAATATTTACACCCATAAATTTTACTATATGCACCACACCTACGCCTCTTGAATCACACCCCTGCTCCTCTTGATTCACACACCTGCCCCTCAAGAGGCGCAAGGTATT
This sequence comes from Persicaria maculosa, assembly GCA_963922045.1. NCBI lineage: Eukaryota > Viridiplantae > Streptophyta > Magnoliopsida > Caryophyllales > Polygonaceae > Persicaria > Persicaria maculosa. The sequence goes on along the minus strand of OY998264.1, from coordinate 21,724,353 downwards.
TTAATGTAAAATACCCTGCGCCTCTTGAGGGGCAGGTGTGTGACTCAAGAGGAGCAGGGTGTATTTTAAAAAAAATATAAAAAGTGAGATATGTGGTGTAAATAGTAAATTTTATGGTGTAAATAACATTTTATATATGAAATATTGAATTTTTTTAAAATTTGTTTTTATAAATTCATACTTAATAGTAACAAGTATGAAATTATTAAAAAAATATATTAAAAAAGTTAATATTTTATATAGTTTTTAACACCTCAAAAAGCGTGCGTAAATAGTAAAACGTCAAGTTTTAATTAACGGATGGAGTATGTGTTTAGTTGGTATTTTCAAAATCTAAAAACCTTCAATTTGAAGGAAGTTCACTTACCTAGTCCATCTAGATAAGTTCAACTTCCACTCTTTTTAACTTGTAAATTCTCAATTTCTTCGTTTAATCCCTTAGAATAAAAAATTAAAAATTCAACCAAACATGTTTTTACAATTCTCACAAATTGAACTTTATGGGAATTAAATCTTATCAAATAAGTACTTGAGAATTTCAATTTCCATATCAAACCAAACGAGCCTTAATTTATCTCCCCTTTTGGGTGACAATGGAGTAGGTTTTTGTTACTGATTCTAAGAGCATTCACAATAGACATCCCCACCAAAGTTTCTTAACTTTAAAAAAAATGGAAAAAAAAAAAATTTCCATCGTGTGTCAGGAAATGGAAGAGAGGAGTGTCTTTATTTGTGAGGAAAGTATCTAGTGCAAGAAACTTTTATCTAACTTAAGACACTCCCTCTACAATGATTACTGACAAATGCCCATTTTTTTTTTAATTAATTTTGGAAGACACTCACCATATTAGCTTTGTGGATGCTCTAACCGGTGTTATTGCATTAGCCAAGGTAAATATTGAATGAGATGGACAAATTTTATACTCGTAATATGTACTGAAATGGCTCTGCAAGTGCAACTAGAGTCAGGTTATTTGAATTTAGGTTTATTTAGTTTATACTTTTAATATATGTAAGACTATTTTGATCTATTCACATTTCAACAATTTGTTTGAGTCGGCCTCCGTGTCTCACGTTTTCAGGGAAGCGAACAAAACTGCTGATCGACTCACCCATTTGGCCTTGGAGTCCGGTTCATCGTCATGGAGTTCTGATTTAGAGTTTCAAACTCTCGTCTGTAGGGACGCTCTTGAGTGGTGGTATAACCGTAGTTGACACCCCCAAACTCTAGCCGGTATAAAAAAAATATAGGACTACATGTATGATTACCTCATAATAAAAAGGATTATGTATATGTACATAATTAGGATTTTTTTTTAAATTCTGAAAAAAATGGTCAGCTGATTAACTTTGTTTGGACTTGTTAATTAATTTGTCTATGCAAAAGGGTTTTGTTGGAGTAATTTAATGCTGGCCTCTTGATTATGTAGATGATGAGCAAATAATTTCACATGGTGTGCAGTGCAGTGCCATATATTATAACAAGAAATTGACGTGACCGTGGAAGTTTCAGGCGTCAACTAATCCAACAATTACACCTGAAACTATTTATTTTTTAATGATATAAAGTTAAATCATGCTGAAACAAAATTAATTAATTACCACATCTGTTCTCACACAGTTATTACTGACACAGTTATTGTTGACACGGTTATAGTTGATACAATTATTTCGATAATGTTGACAGCGCTGACGTCAAGAACACTGTTGATACTCTCATCGCTAAAATTATGGATACCATTGATGAAAATACCGTTGAAACTACATAAACCGTTGAATTTACGGACACCACAAAGAGAGGTCATATAAGACATTAGGGGTGTCAGCAAAGGTACTCAAATTATAATTTGTTAATTAAGATCTTTAAAATGGCCTATAGAGCAAATTCTTATATCCTACAGGAGATCACATCACAAGTCCAATTTCAGATCGAAAGAATTAATATCTAATTTCAAAGAAACCGTCTTAATGGAACAAAGGTTGGTTGAGAAGTAATTGAATATGAATTTTTTTTCGGATTAAAAAATTTAACAAATAAAGATGTTAGGCAAAAATGTAAATTAAATAAAATTGCAAAATCATTGTACTTCTTCATCCTCTCACTCAATCTAATCTAATTCCATGTAGACCTCTAATCTCTTGCCTCATCTTCTAGTTCGAAAGCGAAAATTCCATGGCAGGACCATAGCTCCCCTCTATCGCCCAGATATACAAAAGCTGGTGTTCCATGGTCGTGACACCAAGTAGGAGTCAGATACTTGTGTGGGAATTGCAATAATCATTAGAATCAATGGAAACGAAGCATATGAGAAGTTGAGGACTAGAACCGAACCTTGAATGCCAAAAGAAGGAAGCGACAAGCAACGAATGTAACGGTAGATATATAGCATCGGGAGTTAATCCATGGTCGAGACCGGAAACAACAACCAGGGAGATGGAAGGACAAGTATCGTTCAAACCGGATTGGTCATTTCCATCGGAGATCTAGCAAATCTGCGCTTCAGAGTAGAAACCCGAGACTGGAAACAACAACCAGGGAGATGGAAGGACAAGTATTGTTCAAACTTGATTGGCCATTGCCATCAGAGATCTCGCAAAGCTGCGCTTTGAGAGTAAAATTCGAGCATTGATGTCCTTGCTGGAGGCCTTCAAGGCCTCAATTTCGTCGAGAATCTGGGAAACATTGGGTTTGATTGAATCTATTGTCTTAAGCTTGTTGCTGGTGATGACTGGAGAGTGCCAAGATAAACCCTAACTATTTGCGTCAACCCGGGGGCGCTCCCAGCTCCAGATTGAAGAAGGGAAAATGAGATGGATTTTTTTTACTAATTTGGATACAAGGGTGGATAATGAGTTAATTTAGATAGGCTGGATGAACTATAAAGCAAATTTTCTTATGTATTAATTCCACATCCGATATATATAATACAAGTATTTTATAAATGATTAAAATCCAATCAATATTAATAAAAAATTAAATTATAAAGCCCAAGTAAATACAATGAGACTTGATCGAATATACTTGTTACAATAATAAAAAAAATGAAGTCCGGTGGAAAGGAACTACGCGCCTCACGCGCCTTAAGAAAAATAAGTCCTAGGGCGGCCGAAAATCATCATCGAATCCCAGCGATATCACTGGGCTGCTATGGCGGCCATCAAATCGGCCCCTTCGGCCGGCGACGCTCTCTATTGCCTGCTCAACTGGGTAATCATTGGCAGAGGGGTGTTTATGCCCTCGTGTCATCCTTGGGTGGGTTCGGCTTGTCCTCCGACTGTTCATTAAGTCACAGACCTATGCGGCCTAACCGATTGTGCCCCCTGTTCTTCAGATTTGGGGCTTGGATTATGCGGTTGTTTATTTCTTATCCACCCCCTAGTATCCCTGCGAAGCCCCCTCCTTGGCCTGTTCTTCCTAGGTCGTCCCCCTTATCTGAACCTGTTGATTTGATTTGGGGTTCCCGGGCTTTGTATCTGCCTACTGATGTTTGATTATGGGATTACTGTTGCTCCCCCTTGATGTTTTCTGGATTGGGATCTATAAATTGGGGTCCGGGGTCGTTCTATCTCCCTCTTCACTCTCTCTTTTCTCTTCCTTCTCCCCTCACTTCCTCTTTCTTTCCTCTGGTTATTTCTTGTGTCTCGTTCAGTCTGCTTGCCCGGAGTAACATGGAGGTTCCTCAGGTTGATGCTCACCGTTCAGGTAAGAAACCCATGGGGGTAGAGGACTCGCTCCTCTCCCCACCCAAATCCCGAAAGGGCCCAAACCCTCCTAGCGAGGCCAACACCATTGCTGATGCTACCCCTCCTCCGGGGGGGGGGGGGGTGTAGTTCTCAGTCTAATGCAGGAAAAAGGAACAAGCAGAAGAGGCAATCCCTCAACCTGGAGAAACTGAAAGGTGTACTCAATGGAGTGCAAGACAATATCCTGAATCTCAGTCAAACTTCGGTGTTCGCTACTATAATCGGTGAACCCGTGTCAATCATCACGATCAGGAAGAAAATATCGTTTGATTGGAAATGTCTCAGTGGGGGTTCCAAATTATTCCTATGAGAAACAACTGGATGGAAATCCGCTTTGATTTAGCAGAGGATTGTAGGAAAGTTTGGCTTGGAAGACCTTTTCATGTGAAGAAACAAATGCTGGTCATCCGACCTTGTAGGATCGACTTCGACCCTCTTACTGAGTCTCTTACTACATTAGATGTTTGGATTCGCATCCCGGGTCTGCCGGTGAAATACATCAGCGACAAGGTCCTTACGGACCTCATCGAGGGTAACAAGATCGGAGAAGTAATCAGAGTGGCGGCGTTTGGAAAGAACGGGGCAAGATTTCGCTACCCGAGAGTCTGTGCTTCAATGGATATCACTCGGATCCGTGAGTTTCGGATTCAAGTTCTCAATGAGGCAGAGGAGCTGGTGTCTTATCTGCTTTGGATTGAAGACATCTCGGAAGGTTGTGGTGCCTGTGGGTCGCCGCTCCATGACTTTGACGATTGCCCTTCAAGGCTGGCAAACTTGCCTCTACCACCTGTTGTTCCTTCTTCTGTCGAGCATCCTTTGGAGGAAGCTCCTATTGTGGACAGAGTGTCTGGTAATTCCGGGGAGTGGATTAGGGTCGCCTCAAAGAAAAGAGCACCTCCTCCCAGGTTCGGGCACTCGAAAGAGGCTCTGCTTGCGCTGTTTGGATCGAATGCTGATGATCCTTCTGATTCCTCCAACTCCAACTCGTCTAACAGCTTGGCGGATTCCTTCTCAGCAGTGCCTGAACAAGCTGCCACCACTGTATTCATTGCCGCTCACCCTCCCCCGGTGGTTGGTGCGCTGTCTGTTGAGCCCGGTGCCCTTGCTTCCTCTGTGGGTGTGACCCCAACTATTTTGGCCCCGGCTCCGGCTGCCCTAGCTGAAGCTCCCTCCAACAACGCACTTCTCAACATCGTTCCGAGGCCTATTGCTCTGCCGGAATCTGGTTCGGCTGTTGATGAGTACACTTCCCCTGGCTTTGATCCTGCCCTTTCCGACTCCACTTTCTATGAGGTATTTGACCTCGATATGGTTGATTATGAGGAGGATCCGGCATCAATTCACGAGTGCGAGGCGATCCCGGTGGATTTCACAAATGATGCTCTCGATAGAATGCTCGAAGATTTCGCCCCCTCGTCGGAGGTACCCCTCTCTGAAGTTGCTGCTCGCAGTCAATTCATGCTTGTCGCCCCTTCTGTGGCTGCGATGGTGGACAACTCGGCTGGGGCTGGTCAGGCGTCGGCTCCGGGTACCCTCACTTGATGAAATCCTCTTCTTGTAAGAGGAAGTTATTTCTGGAAGAAACAGACACTACTTGCTCCGACTTGCCGGCAAGCAGCAAGAAACGTCTCCATGATTAGGTCCTATTTCCAGGTTCGACCTTATTGCCCATTTTGGTGTAGCCAGGCAATATATTTTGGAATGTTGATTTCACCACCGCCTCAGCACCATCTCCCCTTTCGTTTGCCTCTCGTTTTGCTGTCATGGTTGCTCCTCGGTGGTTTCCTCAAGATTTCGTATGATCAAGGTACATTACCAGTATGTGTGTGTGCTCTACCCTGTAATGTTGTATGGATCTCTACTTCTTTTTGTCTAATCTTTAGTCCAGCTGTCTATGTAAAAAATCAGATCCCTACAGGGACTCTTTGCTATCGATTTCAACAATGTACGCTACCTTGTAGTCCTTATCGGTTATGTAAAATATTCTATCGGTTTAAGCATGACGAATCGGGTTGCTTCTATGCCCTTATCTTGGTTCGTGTATGGTCAGTCCATTCTGTATGTGTTTACGGCTGCACTTCAGCTGTGGCTGGTCAATGTTCTAAAGTTAAGCTTGTAGCTTTCTTGCCAACGGTGGTCCTCCTTCCCGTACCACTGTCTCCTCCACCGATTTCCTTTCTTTCTTATTATGGTTCTATCACTCTGAACCGGGGTTTGGTACCCGTCGTATACCATCAGACTGGTGAGGGGGTGCTCCCTCGGATATTTTATCGAAGCACCATTTCGGACTGGGCTTATTGGGCCTGCTGGGCCCTATCAGGTGTGTGGTTTCAGTTTCTTGGTTGGGCCTCTTGGCCTGGTTCAGCCTATCTGATATGCCCCGACAACCTTCATTATCAAATACAGAAGATGGATCCTCCCACAACAATACATCAAAATCATCTTGGTTTAAGGACTCTGAATACTAGTCCTTTTACCATCGACAATAATATATGAAGATGTGCTTTTGGAATTGTAGGAGGATGGGGAAAAAACGTTCTGGACGGAAATTGATTCAATGTGTAAAAATGAATAGATACAAATTATAGCACCGGCGGAAACTAAGACGGAAAATATTCCGGACGATAAGTTATGGAGAAATATTGGTTTTGATGAAGGGGCTTGGTCACTGGCTATCGGGCGATCGGGTGGAATTGGATTCTTGTGGAAATCTCACCGGCTATTAGATTTCAATATATCCATTGCTATCCATTATCCACGTATCATCGTCCTGCGATTGGACAGCCTGCTTGTTGGGTTTCCAATTTTAGTCCTTTTCGTCTATGCAACACCAACACCAAGTGAGAAAGTTCCGTTTCGGGAACAACTAAAAACGACTGTCAACAACTCACCTATTCCGTGAATTGTTCTGGGTGATTTTAATGAGATCCTTTGCAGTGCTGATAAGCTTGGCGGCGCCTCTCTTCGGGCATCCAGGTTCTCTCGACGTATCTCGTTCAAAAAGAAATGCTCGCTTTTAGACCTTCCCACCTTTGGCAACCCTTTCACGTGGAGGAAAAACCCAGCGGAGAATTTCAACATCCGTGAAACGCTCGACCGGGTGCTTGTTCATCATCAGGTCATTGAAGCCTTTCCTAACATGATCACATATAATGGTGCATTCTCCACTTCGGACCATTGCCCAATTTCCATCTCTTTTGAGGTTAACTCTAGCTTCAAAGCCCCACCGTTCAAATTCGAAAATGGATGGCTACTTCGGAAAGACTGCCGTAATGTAGTTAAACAATCATGGAGCACTTGTCCTGGCTCTACCATGTTCCAATTGATGTTCAACCAATAAATCCTGAAAAGAAAGGCAAAAGAATGGAACAAAACGAGTTATGGGAACATATTCCGTCAATTGCAAGAAGTGGAGTCGGAGCTCCTTCATATTCAATCCTCGGATACCGGGATCGACGCCCAAACAAATCAAAGTAAGGAGAAACGCCTGATAAACAAGAGATAGAAGCTCCTTATATTTCAAAAATCATTTTGGGGCCAAAGAGCTAAAACCAAACACCTCAAACTCTCGGACTCCAACACCGCATATTTTCACCGAGTGGCGACAGGCCGTAGGCATAGGAAACAGATTCGCAACATCGTCTCTTCCTCTGGCACGATTGTTGTGGGCGAAGAGAATGTTAGGAATGAGATTAAACAGGATTTCAAGAAGAGATTCAGAAAGGAACCAATAGACGACAGGCTCCTCAGCGAGCTGTTAGACCTAATACAACCTTCCATCTCGTCGGAGGAAAACATTTTCCTCACAAAACTCCCAACCAACACGGAAATTAAAAATGCGGTTTTTAATTTAGGGAGAAACAAATCCCCGGGACCCGATGGCTTCTTTGTTGAATTTTATAAAAAATATTGGGATATTATAGGGAAATCTGTAATCTGTGCGGTCAAAGGGTTTTTCCATTCCTGAAAAATGCTTAAACAAATAAACCATACCTTTATCACCCTCCTTCCTAAAAGAGACGATCCCACGGCAACCAGTCACTACCGCTCTATCAGCTTATGTTCTAACATCTACAAAATTATCTCCAAAATCTTAACTGACAGAATGAAAAAAGTCATTGGTAAAGTCATACATCCTCTTCAGGGTGCTTTTGTATCAGACAGGACTATTCAAGATAACGTTCTAATAGCGCATGAAATCTTCCACTCCTACAAAAATCGGAGAGGCCGGGAAGGATGGCTAGCAATTAAACTAGATATGGAAAAAGCATACGACAGAGTCGAATGGAGCTTCATACAAAAGGTACTTCAAAGGTTTGGATTCCATGATACATTCATTTACTGGGTAATGGAATGTATTACGATGGTTTCTTTCTCGGTATTAGTCAACAGTGGCCCAACGGATTTGATTTACCCATCTAGGGGTCTCCACCAGGGGGATCCGCTATCACCCTTCCTTTTTATTTTAGGGGCCGAGATTCTGGCTCGAAAACTGGCTACTGAAGCTAGCCGAGATAAAACACACATTGGGTTCCCGACTGGACATAACGGCCCCCGGATCCCGTTCCTTTCCTTTGCCGATGACATCATAATCTTCTCAAAAGGTAGTTTAGATGCAGGTCGCTTAGTGAAGGTGATTGTTGATTCATACTGCAGGGTGTCGGGCCAAAAGGTCAACTACCATAAATCTAGTTTCCAAGCTACGAAAGGTATTCCAAACCATAGGATCCTCGAGCTCCGCACCTGCCTCGCTATCCTAAATGAAAATTCAATAGAAAAGTACTTAGGTTGTCCTATTATCAATGGAAGAGTTACCAAAAGCACGTTCGAAGAGATCATCTGCAAATCAAAATAACAATTAACAAAATGGAGGGCTAATGCCCTCTCCCATCAAGGTCGTGCCACCCTGATCAACTCCAACCTGTCGGCTAAGCCGTTATTTGCTATGCAGAATTTTATGCTCCCCACAGCTGTGCACAAGGAACTCAACCAGATAAACCGCTCTTTCTTTTGGAATAAGAATCTCCAATACCGATCGCTGATTAGCTGGGACAGGATCTGTAAGCCGAAACACTTTGGGGGGGCTGGGAATTCGGAAATCTAGTGACATGAACGTCGCTCTCTAGATGAAGCTACTGTGAAAATTTTTGGCTGAACCCGATAATGTATGGGTGTCAATGATTAGACATAAATACCTGCGTTCAACCAGTATCTTTGACTACAAAAACAAAGGTTCCAGCTCCTGGCAGTGGTCCAAGCTATCTGCTTTAATCGATAAGTTTAAAAAGGGGCTTATTTGGTCCGTTGGAGATGGCCGAGATATTAAGTTTTGGACAGACAACTGGATCACAACCTCGTCTCTAGCAGAGAGGAAAGAATGCCCCCCAATTTAGAATCAAGCCGAAACTGTTAGTGATTATATCTTGGGGGGTAAGTGGTGGACAGAAAAACTCAAGAAGCTCTCCCAATGGATATAGTGTATGAGATCCTAAACATCCCTCTTCCTGCCTCGATTATGCAAGATCGCTTATACTGGTGGCCGGATAGGGAAGGCTGGTTCACTACTACCAGTGCATATAAATTGATAACAGCTCAGTCAGCATCACTCCCGGACCGCAATGCCTGGATTTGGAAGATAAACACACCCCTGAAAGTTAAGAACTTTCTTTGGAAAATCGGTCAGGATGGCCTCCCCACCGCCTCTAGGCTGTCCAACAGGGGCAGGTCAGTCCCGTCTACCTGCTCTCTGTGTAATGCGGCGCCAGAGGATGAGGTCCATCTATTTCTAGAATGTTCCTTCATCCAAGCAATCCACAAGCTTCCATTCCAAGACCAGCCACAAATTGCCCTCCTGATAGCACAAAACCGGGACATTAAGCCCATTCTATCTACTCTCAAATAGAGCCTTTCGCCTTCTGCTCTAACCAACCTCGCTTTCTCGTGGTGGACGACTTGGTGTGTCAGGAACAAACATCTATTTCAACAGGCTGCAATCCCGCAAAGAGAAGTAGCTCTACGACTGATCAAATCCCATATAGATAACTGGAACAAGACATCGGCAGCTGAGGCTGACTTTGAGGAAGACTTTCGCTCGCTTCGTCGGTGCCCTGTTAAAAACAAAGTAAAAATCCAAAAACAATTTCCTAGCGAAAGCCTCCCCGGGGCACCTTCAAACTAAACTTCGACGGTTCAACCCTCTCTAACGGCGAAAGCTCAGCAGGTGTCATTATTAGGAAGTGGGTTGGTCACCCTATTTCAGTACACCACCAGATTGAAGGCGACAGCAAGATAATCATTGACCACTTAAAGAGAAAATCCAACTGTCCCTGGGAAATTGAACTAATACTGTCAGATGCGCAAGTCCTACTATCGACTGTGGAAGAAGTAGACTTCTTTCATGTTCCTCGTGTGGGCAATAGAGTGGCAGATAAGGTTGCACACCTTAGTCACTCTGCCCGAAGAGTCGATATTAAAAACGACCCATGTCTCCTTGACCTCATCCGCAAGGATGCTGCCGGGTAGGGCCAGCCCACCCGAATTCTTTTCTTATAAAAAAAAAAGAATATGCTTGTTACATTGACATAATTAATTACTAGCAACTCACAAAATCTCCTCTCTTATAAATTACTATATATCAAGGTGAGAGTTGACTCTGAGACACCATAACTCAAAAGTTTGTTGATTGCTTATCCCACACCGAACATTTCTACATAACAATTTTAACCCCATGTCCATCAATAAGAATTCATCCCTAACTGGTTTTACAACTATATATATAGCTTTGATAAATAATTGAGTGATTATAATGAATATTTGATAAATTTTGCCTAATATTGATTTATTAATATTTAATACCGTAAGAGTTGTTAACATTTGATCCGTATTCTATATATGTATAAAAGACACATATGTTGTGTCATTTTGAACACACATATATATAGTCGATCTCATTTGAATATATTAGATATATGCCAAGCCACAACTAGCTAATTAGAATTAGATCCAACTAAGCACCGGACGTCACGTACACTTCAATTCATTATTTGGTTCATTTTATATGGGTTGTTAGATACACCGTAAATTGTAGTTAACAAATTGCACGTCGTTATTAACGTACATGCACGTTGTTATTAACGTGTAAATGTGGTGGGTAGCATCTTAGTGCACGTCTGCCTGCACGTTACTTTTAACGTGCAAGTCTGCACGTAGTCAACGACGTGCAAATGTGCACGTAGTCAACGACGTGCAACTTGTCCGATTGGGTTTAGCGTTGGGTTTAGGGTTTAGGGTTTAGGGTTTAGGGTATAGATGTTTATGGTCAAGGTTTTAGGGTTTAAGGTTGAGATGTTTAGGGTTTAGGGAGATGTTAATAGAATAAAATTCAATAATTTTAGGAAAGGTTTTCATTCGAATAATATGCGAATAATATTACAAGACACGGAAAAAAGGTTTACATCGATAATTGTAATAGACTCGTGGAATAAACTTTAGACAAAGTGTAAAGGGCGACTGGCATCGACACGTAAGGCTCGGAATCTGTCAAACTGAGCTTGAAAAGGAGCATCCCATCCTTCGACGCTCGTTTGATGATGTTCAACCCATTTTGGTGCAGGCGGAGGAATAGGAGTGTTAGGATGCAACCAAACCTATGAGAACGGAAAATTAGAGTTAGAGTATTAAAATATAGATGAAAAGTAATAATAGGATATATAAGACGTTTGAAGTCGTACCGCGACAAAATGGTCTTTGTTTCCGATGCAGGCTAAACCAATGGTTGCTGATTGAGGGTTGTTACCAGGTGTCGGTGAGGACATAGGGAGACATGTGAACGGATGATGCCAAGCTAGGACAACGAGAGGAATCTGATATAACGTTTGATCCGTATTCTATATATGTATAAAAGACACATATGTTGTGTCATTTTGAACACACATATATATAGTCGATCTCATTTGAATATATTAGATATATGCCAAGCCACAGCTAGCTAATTAGAATTAGATCCAACTAAGCACCGGACGTCACGTACACTTCAATTCATTATTTGGTTCATTTTATATGGGTTGTTAGATACACCGCAAATTGTAGTTAACAAATTGCACGTCGTTATTAACGTACATGCACGTTGTTATTAACGTGTAAATGTGATGGGTAGCATCTTAGTGCACGTCTGCCTGCACGTTGCTTTTAACGTGCAAGTCTGCACATAGTCAACGACGTGCAAATGTGCACGTAGTCAACGACGTGCAACTTGTCCGATTGGGTTTAGCGTTGGGTTTAGGGTTTAGGGTTTAGGGTTAGGGTTTAGGGTTTAGGGTATAGATGTTTATGGTCAAGGTTTTAGGGTTTAAGGTTGAGATGTTTAGGGTTTAGGGAGATGTTAATAGAATAAAATTCAATAATTTTAGGAAAGGTTTTCATTCGAATAATATGCGAATAATATTACAAGACACGGAAAAAAAGGTTTACATCGATAATTGTAATAGACTCGTGGAATAAACTCTAGACAAAGTGTAAAGGGCGACTGGCATCGACACGTAAGGCTCGGAATCTGTCAAACTGAGCTTGAAAAGGAGCATCCCATCCTTCGACGCTCGTTTGATGATGTTCAACCCATTTTGGTGCAGGCGGAGGAATAGGAGTGTTAGGACGCAACCAAACCTATGAGAACGGAAAATTAGAGTTAGAGTATTAAAATATAGATGAAAAATAATAATAGGATATATAAGACGTTTGAAGTCGTACCGCGACAAAATGGTCTTTGTTTCCGATGCAGGCTAAACCAAGGGTTGCTGATTGAGGGTTGTTACCAGGTGTCGGCGAGGACATAGGGAGACATGTGAACGGATGATGCCAAGCTAGGACAACGAGAGGAATCTGATATAACGTTGCAAATACTAAACCCATGATGAGTAGCTCCATCCAACGTCTCCTATCACCATGCACAGGTCCTGCCCATCTCTGGTTGTCGACGAACTGATGGAATGTGTACCCTCCCATATAACAACCGGCATAGAGATCAGCGTGATCCTCCAAGTGATTGCATAATAACGCTTTCAGTTCTGGGAAAGCAGAATCATCGATCAGTGATGTCAATGACACCAAAGCACGGTAGCCACAATGACCATCTCCAATAGTGCCCCTGACACCCTGAATATGTCCGAGCATGAAGGGATCAACGTTGTTTCGACCCCAATTAAACCCTCTGAACACATCATCACGTCCACGTCGATCTGTGGTAGCTTGTGGACGGTGTTGAGCAGTATGTCGAGCAGCATGTGCTTCTTCTCTCATAAATTTTGCCCTGAACTCCTCGTAACACAATGGGTTGGTACTGTAGGCATTCCTTAACCCCCGAGGCCTCCCTTTCGATCGGACGCTTGAAGATGAGGGTGGGTGGAGGTCATCGTCGCATACGTTGTTGGAAGCCGTGTATGAAGATGACAGTTCATACGGGAGTGGAGTGTCGTCGATATCAGTCCATGACAAATCCATCCAGAACGGGTGGATGTCCTCAACGGGTATCAGAGTCCCGGAACTGACGTACGCCTGAATCTCATGGACACAAGGAATCCCGTAACAAACCCTCCAATGTCGGTCCGTGCATTCCGGAGGAATGTTTTGGTTTACGACATCCTCCCACAACTTGTACAGATAGTTGAAGCACTTTTTGGTGATTAAAGTCTTTACCTCATCAAAAAGATTGACTTTATGCGACCTCGTTGGCCATTTGAAGCGGTCGATCTCTAAAGCAGTTTGCAGCTCATGCAGTTGGCAATCATTGACTCTATGGATTGCATCTACCGCGATGCAGAAGACCCCAGTCGATGAGTGAAGTGCCTCCTTTAGAACCTTGTGTTGACCCTCCACTATGTACACAGTTTCACGTAAACATTGAAATTCATACCACTAAATGTTTGATGACATATCATATTGTAATGGGAGATAGGAAGGATGGTGTACCTGTTTGTTGTACGCGTGCCGAAATGTAGAACATTATCCGTGTAACATCGGACGAGGTTCCTTCTGTATGGAAGCCAAACGGCCCAAACCGCCTCTAAATACGCCATCACACCAGGGAATGGGTGCCATCTCTCGTGTAGCGCCCGACGACGTCGCTGGATGATTCCTCCGTTATCGATTGGAACAACCCCCAACAGTAGCCCTTGAAAATGCCAGCGTGGCTTAAAATCGTTGTGATTTTTAGTGCAACTTTCTTGCATTTTCTCATGACATGTAACCAGCAAAGGAGATGCTGCACGTTAGGGAAGACAATATTTAGCGCTGCCAACAGACCTAGCTCCCGATTAGTCATAATAGCTTGAGGCTGAATAGTCCCAAGCAAGATCTGAAGATGACGCAACACCCAAGCGTACGTGTCTTCGTTCTCGTGCGACATGAAAGCATAGGCGATGCAGTAATTATGGCCTGAGGGTGTGAAACCAACCACCTCGCACAATGGAATCCCATATCTGCAAGTGTAAATCTGTTACGTGCGCAATACTTTATAAATGGCTAAATATGTAATAATGTAACCGTAGTTGATTGACTTACGCATTTGTTTTGTACGTGCAGTCCAATATGATGACGTAATGGAACCTTCGGAGTAGCCGTATCCCGTCAGGGTGCGCTAGGAAGAGGTCGCTCAAGACATCGTTGTCATTTGGATGTCGTCTGAACTCGTAGTAGTAACCTCTCTCCCGTAGACAATGCAGAGTATTTTGGATCATCGTCCGACTCCCCCTTTCTTCGGCGGCCATCTTGTTGAGCGTGTTGGTAAGGGAATGCGATGACATGACGCTGTTGCCATCCAACTGCCTCAGTCCGTATCCAATGGCTTTTGGAGGAGTACTAATGTCCTTTATCCACCTAGCCATCGTCTTCTCTCCATCTGTCATCCATCCGGCGTACGCGTGACCTTTCAACATCGTGGGAAGCTAGTGGTTATGAATACCGTGGGTTACAGTCATAACCCACTGACCCGACGAGCCTTCGTGCCCATGTAGAGAGAAGGGACAACCGTTTATCTTCGATTGCGTGCTTCGGAGCTTCCTCCCGCGTGGTCGGTACTCCCAGTATTGCTCGCAAGCAAGGAGAACCCCGCTTGGACGGTTTGACACCCCCGTCCATGACCGCTTGATTACTAAAATCATGCAGTGTTTAAGTCCCAAGTCCTTGAAATGCGTAACCATTTCGTTACGGTCATTCCAAACCCTTGGGTCCGAGAACTCAGCTGTAAAATCTGGTAACTATAATCACCAGAGTAATCATATAAAACAGAACGTTCGACATAAGGTATATAGTGAACTATGCGAAACGTATTTGTACATGAGTCGGATCCAGATCGGTCGGGCAAACTTGGAGACGATGATCTTCTTGCGGAATGTCCATAGCGACACAAACTATAACTAACTCTTATACCAAACTATGTCGAAATTTGTTTTGGGGGATGTAGATTCTGGCTATCCGGCTCTTCGCATCAAGTAGGCAGTTTTGCATCAAAACTACGCTGAGTAGTGCAACAGTGCACGTGGTCAACGACGTGCAATTCTGCACGTGGTCAACAACGTGCAATTCTGCATGTAGTCAACGACGTGCAAGCCCTACCTTAAACCCTACCCAAAACCCTACCCCAACCATACCCTTTCCCAACCCTACCAAACCCTAAACCCTAAAACCTTTCCAAACCCTAGCCTCCTACAAACTCGAACCCTAATCTACTCGTTCGGTTAATTCATGAGAATTGAAGATTCAAACAAGATTGATAAGAACGCTTCAAGAAATACATTCGATATCACAAGATATGAACAGAACAGTGAATCCATAATATATAATAGTTAATATAGTTTTATAATATACAAAAACCGTAACAGTGAAAATAATTTACAAACTAAGGCATGGTGATCGAGTGGACCGTACAACATCAACCAATATGTCCATCACCTCGTCGCACAGCTCGTGGAACCGAGGACTCGATGACAAGGCCCGTAGATGCCCATGGATCTCATGAATCCGCTCCTCTCGATCAGGCGAGATAACAGTAGGCTGAGGCAGGTCCACCCATGGATCCATCGTGATCGGGTGGACGGGCGCTGGAGGGTCCGGATGGCGTGGTGTGGTGGTCAACACATACGGCCGGCTCTGAGATGCGTACCCCACCATGTAGTCAGCAGTGACACCGGCCTGACAATCCTCGCTAGTCCGCCGGTACTCACCGAGCGGGGAGAAGCGATTGTCGTCCTGGCTATACCACCTGTTGTGCTGGGCGGAAAACGTGGCGACGTACCTCCTCCTCAAGCTGGCGTCGCGGGTGACCTGCCTCGGCGGGATGACGGGCTGCGGGACCCCCTGGATGCGACCAAACTGCCGTAGACACCGATCGGGCATATATGGCTCCTCCTCACCGCAGAATGTGATCGTGCCGCGGTAGGTGGACGTTCGGTACTCGCCGTCGAAGTCTAGATCACGCCAAAATGGCATCCAACAAACCTACAAATAAAATATTCATATGTAAGTCATATCTACGAAAAATATTAAATATATGTATAGTATCGGTGACTTACATCATCAACGGTAAGCCGGTCGACTTCCTCCCGCATATGCCAAACCCGCTCGAGCTTGCCCTCATCGTCCTTGCGGGTAGGAGCCTTCAGAGGCTCGAACTTGGCGTACCATCGCTGATCCGCAGTCCTAACTGGATCGCTGGACAGATCCCCGCGGAAGCGAGGGAAGTATGCCCAGATCCAAGCCTTGACACAAAAAACAATTTGGTAAGATTGAGACTTAAATAATAATAACCTGTAAAATGAAAATCGTGGACTCGTACCTGCAGTAAAGACGTGCATCCATCTAAACCCTTTGCCTCTGCTTGGGTAGCCTCTCCTAGGCCCCTGTACAGACAGGCAAGGGCACCTGCACCCCATGCGATGTCGGCCGCTCGGGGGAGGTCCCAAACGAGGCCGAGTATCCGGAATCCGACCGGCCTTGCGACTTGTCAATGAACAAAGTCGCGGCGAGAGCGATGGATAGGTACGCCAAGGCCAAATCTCGCTGCCGGTCAGGGTCATCTCATGGCAACCCCCCTCCCACAAACCCCCCGTCCATCGGACCGTGTCTCTCGATCCATCGGTCCGTTAGCAGCCCAACGGGGTAGCCTCCGGCTCGTCTGTACGCCCTCAACGTCTCTGCAAGCAGCTGGTAGTACTCGGCGATTGTGTGGATCAGCTCCACCTCGGCTAGGGCTGACAAGCAAGCCAGCCCGTCAATCCGCAGCCCTAGCAAGCAGGCTATGTCGTACGGCGTGATGGTCATCTCTCCCCATGGGAAATGTAAGGAGCTGGCCTCCGGATGCCAGTGCTCCACGAACGCTGTGACCAACTGCGCGTCCATACCCTCCCAATGCAGGGACCGTAGCTGCGGGATGCCCGTGGGAATGAGCTCCTGCCACCAGGTCATCGGGCCTCGTACACATACGGGTCAAAAGCCTCGAGATGACTCGCCCAATGGTGGATCTTCAACAGCGGAAGATCCACAGTCCCATCCCTCCAAACCCTATAAGCTCGGTGGTGCCTGTAAGACACCAGCAGAGTGCCCGGAGGCAAATCGTCTGCCTCCTGCGCAGCCGGTCCAACAGGCTGCGTAGGGATGAGTGCATCACCCGCACCACGTACCTCCTGCTGCCCCTCGTGCCTCTGCTCCTGCTGCCCCTCCTGCCTCTCTTTTGCCACGTCGGGGATTGTGTCATCCGCAGAACCCAATGATATCGGCGTCGGTGTGCCGAGAGGTCGAAGCCTCAGGGATGGCGGAAGTAGAAGCGTGATGGATGGCAAAAGTCGAATCCTCAGGGATGGCGGAAGTAGAAGTCTTATGAATGGCGGGAGGCACCTGCTCCGCCTGTCTA
Organism: Persicaria maculosa; assembly: GCA_963922045.1. Classification (NCBI taxonomy): domain Eukaryota; kingdom Viridiplantae; phylum Streptophyta; class Magnoliopsida; order Caryophyllales; family Polygonaceae; genus Persicaria; species Persicaria maculosa. Next base: position 21,706,709 of record OY998264.1, on the reverse strand, counting down.
CCCGCACGGAAATCAGTGATGAACTCCCCGAGTACATCCTAGGATGGCATCCGTAGTTGCTGCCCAGATAACGGATCACCAGATGAACGGAAATCAGGCAAACCCTGCCAGAAGCTGTCGTCCTCGTTGTACCGAGGGCTCTCCAAGATCGGATGGGCGCCCTCTGCAGATAGCAACAGCTCATCTACTGTATGGGTCGACGTCTCCTCCATAATAACAGGTACCGTCTCCCCCTCACCGCCTCCCTCAACCATATCCTCACCCCCACTCTTTATCCTACGCTGACTGGCCGCTGCCCGGTCTCCCACCCGAACAACCCGAAGGGTACCGTCAGTCCTCAAGAGTCTCGTCGCCTGTTATTGGGAAATGTTTAAGATTATGTTACTTCTTGTATGACTTATGCTAATCTACTGTATGAGTCGATTATGTTTTTTAATATGCTCATATTAGACTTCCTCCATATTTTCGTATATTTTTTAATGCTTTTAATGTCTTTTAATATCCTTTTAATGTATTTTAATATGCTTTTAATGTCTTTTAATGTCTTTTAATATTCTTTTAATGTCTTTTAATATGCTTTTAATGTCTTCTAATGTCTTTTAATGGCTTTTAAAGTCTTTTAATATGCTCATATATTTTTTAATGTCTTTTAATATGCTCATATTTGTCTTTTACAAACTATATTATAAAACTATAAGCATAAAATAACATAATAACATAACAACTTAAACTATATACTCATAAAACTATAAACATATAATAACATAAAAACTAAAAACTAAAAACTATAACATCTATCAACTATATACTACAAACTATAAACATATAATAAATATTTCAAGTTATTAAAACTATATATTAAAAAACTATATTGTAAAACTATAAACATAAAATAACATAATAACATATCCTCTATAAAACTACAAAAACTACAAAAACTATATTATAAAAACTATAATATAAAAGCTATATTATAAAACTATATTATAAAACTACAAAAACTATATTATAATAATATAAACATATTATAAATATTTCAAGTTATAAAAACTATATTATAAAACTATGTTATAAAATAAAAACTATATTATAAAATAAAAACTATGTTATATAACGTGGAATATAAAATAAAATAAACACTATATTATAAAAACTATAAACATAAAATAAAATATTTAAATAAATCAAATACCGGTGGGGTCGGGACGGGCGACACCTCCATACGCTGCTTCCGTGGCGGTAATAGTGCCCGTGTCGCCACCTCCGCCTCGTGCTCCTCCTCCACCACCACATTTGCTGTCGCCACCACCACCGCCGGAGCCACCACCTCCTCCACCGCCGGAGCAACCACCTCCTCCACCACCACACCACCACCGGCCCCAGCCTCCACCACCACCTCCACAAACACAACCACAGCCGCCCCACCACCTCCACCCTCCATCACCACACCCCCACCTCCATCTCCCACCAGAGAATCCCCGACATCGCTGCCCCACACGGCCTCAAGCTCCGCCGTCGGCACCACCACCTCCGTCTCCATCTCCATCTCCGTCTCTCTCTCCGTCTCTCTCTCCATCTCTCTCTCTCCCTCGAAATCTCTTTGTTCAAAAGCTCGGCTCTCGTCGTCGTCGCCGTCGATGGTGTGAATGGGAGACGAAGGGGCACGTTTTTTGGTTTTTTTAAAAGACGTGTTTGCACGTCGTTTTGGACGTGCACTTTTGCACGTCAATTTCTACATGCACATTTGCACGTCTTTGACAACGTGCAGGCATGGTAACCAAGACGTGCCTGCACGTATCTGTGTTGTGTCCCCATCCAACCTGCACATTTCTTTTGATGTGCATTCACGTCTCTTTCTACGTACATGCACGTCGTAATTAATGTGGAGATTTGCGGTGTATATAGTTTCCGCGTTTTATATGATATATAAGTCACAACTAGGTAGCTAAATCTCTGTTTCAAATTGGTTGTTGTTTTAAAATTGATTGTATTTATGTAGTACATTTCATTTTGGTTGACAAATGAGTTGACACTTTGAACTTGTGATAATCAATCAGATCTAAGAAACTCAAAAGAGAACGAAATCAAGAAAACTCCATTGACAACTATCAAGGTTTTAGTTCAGTTTGTTACAGCTCTCAACCTATCCCGCTCTCTTGCTTCTACACTTTATATAAGTGCTTTTCTGTTAACTCCTAACCACCCTCACATACAATTACCAAAATACCCTCATATACTAACATACCCTCCTCAAGCTGGACTTGCACATGGAAGAACAAGTCCTAGCTGGGAACAGAGAAAGCTGTGTTGTTTAGCTCCTAGAGCCTTAGTGAGGATATCTGCAATTTGTAAAGAGGAAGCAACATGAGCATTTTGAATGAAGCCTTGCTGCACCATCTCCCTAATGAAATGACAATCAATACGAACATGCTTTGCTCTCTCATGGAATACTGGGTTGATGGCTAGCTGTTGGATAGACTTGTTATCACAGTGTAGATTGATGTGCAAGGAGACATGGATACACAAGTCAGATAGAAGATCTTGTATCCAAACAAGCTCACTGGCAGCAGCTGACATACTCCAATATTCACTCTCAGTTGAGGATTTAGACACCACTTTTTATTTCTTAGTTTTCCACGAAACTAAAGCCGACCCCATGAAAACATAGAACCTAGATAATGAACGTCCAGTGTCCACACAATTACCCCAGTCTGCATCACTGAATGCTTGAATTTTAAAAGAGGATGTTGCAGGGTAAGACAGGGCAAAATTGAAGCTACCCTTGAGATACCTGAGCAAATATATCACAGCATTCCAGTGTGGCTTGAGTGGATTTTGGAGAAATTGGCTCAACTGTTGCACAATATAAGATATGTCAGGTCTGGTTAATATGAGGTACAATAACCTCCCAACCAATCTCCTGTAATCCTCTAGGATGGAAATGGGATCACCATCATGAGAAGACAATTTCACCACATGTTGCATTGGGAAATCAGATGGTTTACATCCCTCCATGTGGGCATCTTTAAGGATGTCTAGCACATATTTCCTCTGATTAAGAAGAATGCCTGCTAAGGACCTTGCAATTTCCATCCCTAAAAAATATCGTGACACTCCTAGATCCTTAATGGTAAACTCTGTATGTAAAGCCGCTTTGGTAGAAGCAATATCAGCACTTGAGTTCCCCATGATTAGCATGTCATCCACATACACTAAAGCAATTGTCATCAAGTCTCATGACGTCTTAACAAATAGGGGATAATCATGAGCAGATTGAACAAACCCAATGCGAATTATAAACTTTGTAAGTTCATGATTCCACTGGTGACTTGCTTGTTTTAAACCATACAGCGACCTCTTTAATCTGCACACATGACCAGGAGGAGTATCAAAACTAGAAGGTGCATTCATGTACACTTCTTCATCAAGATACCCATGCAAAAAAGCATTGTTTACATCTAACTGATGTAAAACCCAACCTTTGTAAGCAGCAATAGCTAAGATGACTCTAACTATAGCTAGTTTAGCAATGTAATCTTTGTCCTTGACTTGGTTGTACCCCTTTGTAACCAACCGAGCTTTTACTCATTCAATGGACCCATTAGCCCTGTACTTGATCTTGAAAATTCATTTACACCCAATAGCTTTCTTTCCATGAGGTAAAGGAGTAACAGTCCAAGTATGATTTTCATTCAAAGCCTTTAATTCAGAAGTCATAGCAGTTTCCCACTTTGGTATACCTTTAGCTTGAGAATAAGAATTAGGCTCAAAGGTGGAACACATGTTAACATGTGACAGAATATGATCTTTGGATAGATGAGCTAAATTCTGTAAAGAGAACACAACAAAGGACTCAGAAAAATGACTCTTGAATACCTCTTGAAGGAAGATTTGAATAAACATAATCCTTAAAAGTGCAGGTCTGTGGACCTGACTTTTGAAATATGTTGATCAACTGAAGAATGAGAGCTGTCAATGTGAATACCTGAGCCCAAATCTTGAAAATTATCAAATGTGCCAGTTGGAAAAGACTCATCAGAAGCTATATTAGGAACATTGCCAGGAGATGAGTTTAGGGAGGATTTGTGTGAAGGAAGATTGGAAGGAGCTTGGTGAGAATATATAGCAGAATTGTGTTGATCATTCTGAGTAATCACAGGGAACCAAATATCATCCTCAGCATAATCAACCAACCTCACAGGTGAGGCATTTTGTGATGAAGACACTTGTTTGAAAGGAAATACCTTTTCCTCAAACTTAACATGTCTATTGATTATTATATTTTTGCTATTTAAGTCAAAAAGCTTGTAAGCCTTCTGTCTAGAAGGGTAACCAAGAAAAATACATCTTCTAGATATCATGCCTAACTTGTCCCTATAGTCATTTGGTTGAATAGCATAACATAAGCCTCCTACCACTCTTAACTGATCATACTTAGGAGCAACCTTGTATAAAACCTCAAAAGGAGATTTCCAATTCAAAATAGAAGATGGCATCTTGTTGATGACATGAGTAGCACTCAATATGCAATCTTCCCAAAATTTGACGGGTAAACCAGCATGTAATCTAAATGCCCTTACCGTCTCTATCAAATGCCTATGTGTCCTTTCAACCCTGCCATTTTGCTCATGTACCCCAGGAGCTGTTCTTTGATGAATAATCCCACGAGAAGAAAACAAATCATCACAAGCTTTTTGAGTAAATTCAGTCTCATTATCTGTTCTAACCATCTGAACTTAAACTTGAAATTGAGTTTCAACCGTGTTAAGAAACCCAGCTAACAACCTCGAGACTTGCATCTTGTCTTGCATCAAATAAACCTAAGTAGTCTTGGTATTATCATCTAAAATTGTCAAAAAATACCTAGCACCACACAAAGAAGGAGTCTTGTAGGGACCCAAAACATCCGCATGAATCAACTGAAAAGGATGATCAGCCAGAGCATCACTTCTATCAAATTTCAATCTGTGAAACTTAGTCATAACACATGTGTCACCGAAAAAAAATCCTTTACATCACTAGCTCTACAGTCTGGAATATGCTGAAAATTTGAAAATGACACGTGGCCAAGTCTAGCATGCATAATATGCATGTTATTACAACTAAAGCTAACATTATTCAACAAACTAGAAGACTTTTGTTGACTGTCCTTATACCCAACTACTCTCAGTTTGTATAATCCTCTGTGCCTTGAGCTATCACATTTTTAGTTGTAAGGTCATGTAACCAGCATGACAGTGAATCAAAAGTGAATCTGAGCTTCTGATCATGAGTAACTTTTGAAACTGAAACCAAATTATGCCTAAATTGTGGCACCAATAGCACATTGCTTAATAGCACATTATCATTCAACCTGATAGTACCATGTTGTCTAACTATGATGTTGTTATCATCAGGTAAACCAAGGTTGATAACTGAATACAGATCAACTATATTTATGAATATAGATCTATCAAATGCTATATGATCAGTAGCACCAGGGTCAACTATCCAAACATCATTATGATATTTATCAATGCCAATGAGAAAGGAAGTACTTAATGTACCTGCAAAATGAACCATAGTCTGATTAGCTGAGCTATCACACTCTCAGTTGGAGCTTTCCCTTTCATAAGCTTCAATACTTTCTGGAAGACAGCATTAACTATTGCTTGATCAGGCTTCACCTTAGCATAAGCTGTATTAAAAGGATTGTCTTGCTAAGCACAATCAAATTGTGCAACAAATTTTCCTGATTGCTTTGGCCTTTCCTCATCCTTTGGCCCCTTGAACCACTTTGGATAACCAGCTAACTTGAAACAGTAATCCCTTATGTGTCCTTTTTCTCAACAATGATCACATTTCCTATTAAACTTAGCCTTCTTGAAATCCCTCTTGGCTTGTTCAAACTTAGCTTGTTCAACCTGCTTGAACTAATCACCATTTCTGTATTATTGACAACATTAGCTTCACTCTCAAATTGACCAAACCTAGCCATGGCTAAAGCAACAGCATCTCCCTGGATAGCTCCAGTTACCTCTTTTGATCTCTCAATCTGAATAGCCATCTGAAAAGCCTTGTTGATACCTGGCATAGGATCTTTAGACAACACATTGTTGCGAAGATGCTCATACACATCATTAAGGCCCATCAAGAATTGCATAACTTTGACCTTCTCTTTTCGCTCAATCATCTTCTTCAGTAATCCACAACCACATTTGTTAATACCACCACAGCTACACCTAGGGATTGCATCTAGTAATTGCAATTCATCCCATATCTTTTTCAATTTGCCAAAGTAAGCACCAACTAACAAATTCTCTTGGCGAAGAATAGTCAGATCCATGTGTAGTGGATAAACTAAGGGATCATTGGATTCATAGAACTGTTCTTTGATTTCATCCCAAAGTTCTTTAGCTGTTTCAACATACATGAATGATCCAGCCACTTCACTCGTCATTGAATTGATGAGCCAACACATCACCATTGAATCTGCTCGCATCCACTTTTCATAGTCTTCACTCTTCTCTAGTGGCTTAACATAGTTACCAACTATAAAACCTAATTTGGCCTTAGCACCGAGCGCCATTTTTACACTACGGCTCCAACTTGTAAATTTGGATCAATTAAAAAATGTAGATACCAACCATTCCCGGATGATCGGAATTTGATAGGAAATATGGATTAAGATGAGTAGCGTTCATACCTTGCATAACATCGCCGAATTGAAGACCAGGATTTACAAAATTCCAACCACGACCAGCCCCTGCTCCTGGTCCCGGCGGCGTAACAGCAACAAAATTACCTCTTCCAGCACCATTTCCGTCAACAACAACACCAGATCCTTGGCCTAGAGTATTCGTCGTACCAAGTCCGACCATGATTCCACTAAACAGCGAGAAAACACAAATTCGCAAACGAACCACGTAGATCCGAACAACCACAACCTATTGTCACCAAAAAACAGAGGAAGCGGATCATCACCGCTCTGATACCATTTGAACTTGTGATGATCAATCAGATCTAAACAACTCAAAAGAGAACGAAATCAGGAAAACTGGAGAAAACTCCATTGACAACTATTAAGGTTTTAGTTCAGTTTGTTACAGCTCTCAACCTATCCCGCTCTCTTGCTTCTACACTTTATATAAGTGCTTTTCTGTTAACTCCTAACCACCCTCACATACAATTACCAAAATATTCTCATATACTAACAGAAACCTTTACAATATTCAAATTTAAATTGAACTTTAATGTAAACTGCAACCAGTCAGTTTGCATCAGAAAACTGCTTTTGAGTTTTGATTGATCCATAGACTTATTGTTTCATAAACTCTTTTCAAACTATCCTTTATTCGGTTTGGTATTTGGACGAATTTTGTGTTAAATTCACGGTATTGACACCAACATCCAAAGTCGGTAGGCGATATATTATATCTTAAAACAACCAGATGACACCGACTAATTATCGAGTCTATAGACATTTTGCTGACTCTGAAAACAGGTATCGTCAGATTATTTTTAAGCAAAAATGCCTATTGACTTCAAAAATCAATATCAGCATCGTGCACTTCGACGAAAAATCGACCGGTATAGTATGTAGTCCCCATTTTCGATAGAGTTGCCTCATTCAATTGGATATTTAGTCTATAAACCGCATAATTCCGATTATGATATTATAGAGCCTCCTATAAAAACAACTTTCCCAACCCAGTTCTTCAAATTTTCAATCGATCTCCATACCAACTTGGTCCATACCAACTGGTGATTTTGATATTGATAATTGATTCTAAATGATGAGTTTCTTAGACCATATACACTTGATCCAAAGAGGTGATGGAATTACATTATTTTCCTTCATTGTTATGACATTCTAGTTTTTTTTTCTTTCAAAAAATCAAATCTCCGTGTATTAATTTCTTCGATCAATACTAAGGTCATAATTCAACATTTTTTTTAACTCAGCATTGTTATTATGCTGCATACAATGTTTTATTGCATATATATGTTAGAAATATAACATAAGTAAAATTGATATTTTCCTAGATTTTTTTTAAACACATACCCCAAGCACTTGTGATAAGAGACTAAATCATAAAGGATTTTCAATTTTTCTTCATTTTCTAAAATGTAATTCCTTTTTTATGGATTATAAACTAAAGCCTATATATATATATATACGTAATCAATGTTATTAAAGCATAATTTAGAAAGATTGATTTTGCAAATAAAATTTAGACATAGAGGGCAAAGATTCTTGGACAACAATAATTACCCTATATACTAATCATAATCATGGGATACAACCAAATAATTTTTTTTTCTCACTTTTCCAAGATTTTGATCCAAATTACTATTAGTATAGTAGCAATATTCAAGTGCTTTTAATGTACGGATGATAAGTGGTTAATTAGGGAGGAAACATTTTTTTACGGAAAAAAAACTAGTCCACCACATAACTTTTTGGGGAAGTTTGAATTAGTTCGACTTCAGTCACATATTAATCAAGTTCTTGATTACAAAAGTAGTTTATAAATTGCGAATCGAACACATAATACAAAAGTAGTTTATAAATTGCGAATCGAACACATAACGTACCTTTAGTAGTCCAAGCCAATTCAACAAGTATATTGAACATCATGTTGATTTTATCGGCTCTTATATTCTTAATTTACCAAGGTTCCACACTCCCCACCCTCCCCAAAGAAGAAGAATACAATAAATAAAGGGAAATTTGATGATCGACGAAATAGTGTTTAGTGCCATCAACTTTAAAATTTCAACAAATATCATCCATTTATTTTTAATGTATTTTTTATAAAGAAATAATTCCAACTAATAAACAAACTGGGTAGATCAAGAATTCGACAAGTCGGTAGACAGACATGCCTTCAAACAACTATACAAACTAAAGCATAATAGTAGGCAACATAGTACAGACTACAGGAAAACTCAGGTGCCACGGCAGGCTGAACCGATTGAACTAAAAGAAACCACATGTCAATCAAATAATGAAACCTTTTGTCAGAAAAGTCGGTGATAATCCAAGTCAGTCTCTATGAAGATAGCATCGCTAGATGGCAGTACAAAAGGACTCGATCTCCTATGGATAATCAAAATGAAGTTTTAGGGAAGCGCCTCTCAGATTCATAGTCGTGTCGAACACACTACCACAACTCTGACCAGTTCCGACTCAGATCACCACCTCCTTAACAGACCGACAAACACCAGAACCCACCAGTAACAGCACCAAGACACCACCTGAACACTTCCATTTATTTTTAAGGGAAATTTACGGAAAATCACCCATTAAATAAGGGGGTTTCACTTAACCACCCACTAAATTCAATATTACGGAAAACCACCCTTTAATGGTCTTCATTTACAAATCACCACCCCTTCATCTATTTTCATTAATTTATCATTACATATATTATATTTTAATATTTTTAAACTCAAATTTGGTTATAAATATTTAAAAGTTGAATTTAAGGGTTAGATTACATTTTAGGGGTCATTTCATTTATTTTTTAAAAAATAATAATAAATATAGACTTAAATTATTATCTTAGTTTATGTTTGAATAAAATTTTAAAATATATGTAAATTACTCTTTTATTTCTAATATGATTAGAAATAATAATTTCTATTTATAAAATTAAAAATAACCTTAAATTCATTATTTATTTGTAGATTAAATATTTTCATTCAATAAATAACCTTGGCTAAAAATTCAAAAAGGTATGTAATTGTATTTAAGTTATACGATTAATGGATAACTAATTTTTTTTAAAAATATTTTTCAATTTTATTTCTTATATAACGAAAATATTTAAACTATAAATAAATAATAATTTTAAGGTTATTTTTAACTTTATAATAGAAATTATGATTTCCAAATCTAATCATATTATGAATAAAAGAGTAATTTACATAATATTTTAAAATTTTATAAACATTTTCAAACATAAATTGAGATAATAATTCTAATTTATATTTATTATTATTTTAAAATAAATAAAATGGTCCCTAAAATGTAATCGAGCTCTTAAATTCTAAATTTAAATATATTTATAATCAAATTTGAGTTTAAAAATATTAAAATATAATATATTTAATGATAAATTAATGAAAATAGATGAAGGGATGTTGATTTATAAATGAAAACCATTTAAATGATGGTTTTCTATAATATTGAATTTAGTTGGTGGTTAAGTGAAAACCTCTTTATTTAATGGGTGGTTTTATGTAATTTCCCCTATTTTTAATATATGAAAGATATGACATCACTCACATAATTGCATAAAAAAATATTACGTGTCACAACAGAATCCCTTAATCCACTGCTACCGAAAAATTGTGTTTGAAAAAATTTAGTGACATTATTAAATGTATTCAAGTTAAAAGTTTATAATATTTGTTGCAAGTTTACATCTTTGAAAATGACACTAATATAGCCACATATAATGTTAATTATCACAATTTTCCATATATAAACCTTAGCCCATAATTGTTATATATATATATATATATATATATATATATATATATATATATATATATATATATATATATAAAAGAATTCGAAATAACAAATAATAATTTATCGGGTATAATTCAAGAAGTCAAAGAATCCGCCAACGAACTGATCATCATGATACATGAAAAAAAATATTCAACTAATCACAACAAATCATCAATTTGTGTGAAAATTGAAGAAGACCCATTAATAAAATTAAAATGGGAACAATCTTTATTTTAGTGTACATGTATTTAGAGCAAGCCCAACAACTTTGCTAGAATAGAGAAAATGAGAGATTTTAGAGAAAAAAGTCATTTTCTCTCCCCAACAACTTCTCTAAACTCATCTTTAAAATAGAGAAATGGATGGAGAGAGTGAAAAAATCTCTAAATTTGTAGGAAGAGAAGTTGATCTCTATAGTTTAATGTTCACTTGTCCCTATATAGAATTTAATTGACACAACCCCACATTTTCACCCATAATATAGAAAAAATATAATTTCATACTTACTAGTAATAAAAATATAATAAGATTAAATTTAATTAATCATATATGATCAATCACCAATCTAATTTATAATAAAATATATATTAACCAATTGAATATAATAAGATTAAATTTGAATAATATTTTATTCATTTTCATGATAATTTTTATAGTAACAATCTAAATTTAATATTAATACCATCGAAAAATAAATATCAAATTTATCACTAGAGTTTGTTTAAAAAATATATCATGTGAGAATATATTAATAATAAAAAAATAATATGTCGTGCAAGAGGATGAGTAACATATACTTGTCCACCAACAAATGTTAGGCTAAATACTAGAATTAAGTTTAAATGAAGTTGTTAGAAATGTAGAATTAAACATCTTTAATAAATGTATAAATTTATTATAGTCTGTAATAAATGTAAAAATCTGTAAAATAGAGAAGCTGTTGAAGTTTGAGTGAATTTTTTTTTTTGAGATTTTAATATTTTAATTTATATTTTAGAGATTTTTTACCAAATTTGTTGTACTTGCTGTTAGGACCTAAAAATTAAGAAAAGGGCATGAAAATGTCATTTCCTTACCCACGTGGAAGTGTACCCTTCCATTCTATTTAAAGATCGAAATTGAAAGCTTGACCACCATAAATTTATAAAACATATCCAAACCCGGCCAACTGGCTTTTGTCGTAGAATTGTAATGCATGTGTTTTCGACCATGCCCAAATCTCGACTGATTGTATGGTTCAATCGCATAGTCAATGCAACACTTTGTCTTAGAGACGGAATCAGAAATAAAAATTAGGATTAATTGCACACGAACTTGCAGGGACATGAACCTATTTTATCATCTTTGTTTTTTTTTTCTTTTGGTTGAATTCGTTGCCACATGACATTTCCATATTGGTTTTGAAGGATATGGAATGAGATGTCGGGTCGGCTTTTCCTCAAAAAAATCAATATCACCTAGCTAATAATGCTTATATACACGAAATTTTTTTCTAAATATTCAAGTTTTCCAAAATAATTACCACAAAATTCAACCTTTCAAACTATTTTCAAAAATATTCAAAGATTTCAGCTTTTTCTTTTTGATTTTTCAAAAGGTACCCGTACTTTATACTAAATTACAAAATTCGTCTTAAACTTTCTAGTTTTTGACAATAATACTCAAGATGCAATATAGAATACTTATAAATGACTTTTGGTGGTACTAACTACCATAATCTACTGACTATATTATGAATAATGAATTTTTTGTGGTTTCAAGCCCACCACGCTCTGCAATTAAAAACTTAAAGATAGAGAGGTTTGACCAATATCTGAACTTAGTTACACTGGACCACCGGCGTTCCTTTAGTTTCCGGTTTTCTAGAGGTGGCTAACCTTCAACCAGGCCTCCCTTAGTCCAAGCACAGCACAGATCTGTTTCGTTTCCTACCTCAGATCGTAGTCTCTAACTCTCAGTTTTTGTTTTTGGAGGGTGAAAGGATTGGATTCAAGAAAACTAATTATTCAGAACATAGAGTTCGATTAAGTAGCTTTCCCTTTCTTAAAAACAAACTTTTATTGAATTTGGAAAATATTACAACACACAAGCACTCCTACTTTAAAACTTACAAACACACAAACATACTAGATTCTCACACCAGAAAGATCCATCGAAGGATTCTTGAGTTTTTGAGTGATGGGAAACCAACCTACTCAGAACTCAACAATGCTTGTCTTTCTCTTTCTGTATTACAAGACTTCTCTCTCTTTTTATATGTTTTTCTCTCTCTTGATTTCGATGCCTTTGGAAGTCTAAGGAGAGCTCTATATATAGAGCTGATTGAAAGGCATTGCATTCCTTTACAATGTCTAAAAGCTAATGGCCGACATATGGGCCCCTACGCATTCAGAAAAAATAATAAAAGCACACAGTGCTGACTCAATAATACAACTCACATGATGAAAAAGAAAACAGAAAGGTACAATAATTGTGCTGGTGCATAATGATGATGTTTAATCATTCAGGTTCTGGACCCCCTCTTCTCCCATATTGGCCTCTAAGTCATCATCATCCATTATCAGATCTTGGAGATTATCAATCTCCAAATCTTGCTCATTATCCAAATCGAGATCAAGCATTAGACCTTCAGTGTATTCTCGATCCCATGTAATTAACATATCAATCATCCTTTCATGGCCTTCCTTGTCCAAAAAGTGACCAGCTTCTATTTGTGCTAAATAGAGCTCAATGGACTCGGACCTGTCTATAGCTTGCTGCATCAATGGCTTGAGTTGTGGGGTTATGATGAAGGTGGTATTCCCAACTTTGAATATTCCACAGTCAGTTTGTCTAAACTTGTTGATGTAAAAATAGATGTAGAAGAACCCTTTTGCTCTTGCTGCCCATGGATGTCTTATTATATTATTATGGCTTCCTACTACTGGATCTACCACGTACCAGTATTCTTCAGTAAATAGCAGGAAGATCAGATAGTGTGGTAACCGGATTTTCCCTTTGTTAACATCCATGCAAGCACTGATAACACGACAACCATTTATTTCCTCTATCTTCTCAAACGTTGTTGCTCTGAGGAAAACCTCCTTCTGGAATTTAGTGAAGTGGTTGTACAGGAAGCTATGCTCTTCTTCTTTTGGCCATGGTTGCTTGTATTTGTAGAGTCCATTACACATTCCATATTCCCATGCTTTTAGATACTCTGAATCAACATATGCCGTAAGTGGCAATGAGATTCCTCCTAATCCAGCGAAATTGTTTATACTGAAATGGTTACACCACTCTCTGGTCCTTGCTGGAGTATTGTGATCCCTCAAGGTTACTGTCCAGTAGAAGTATCTGAAATCTCTCATCCTCCATCTCCTACAGATTTCTTCTTGAAGTTCTATAGGTAGTTGAAGAACTTTTATAATGATTTCCAAAGTTAAAAATCTTTCAACCGTTCTTTGTCTCGTTTCAAGGAGTCCACGACAGAATCTGTTATGAGTAAATCTTCCAAAATCAACAGAAATATAAAAACTTGGAGGGGAAACCCATCCTTGATATTCTCTTATGCCACTTAAGAAATCAAGATCCATCTCGCTGGTTGCCCAGCGAGCGTCTTCCCATCGAATCTGCTTTCTTTGGTCCATCAGCTAGTTCTCTAGTTAGGCTGTCTGCTAGAGAATTTTTTGAACCCTGCACATGTTCAACAGTAAAGGTGAATTGGTTAAGGGCTAATTGCCAACGCAGGAGCCTCCCATGCGCTTTCATATTATCAAGATTATTATTTATAAAACCCAATATTCCTTTACAATCTGTTCTGACTGTAAAAGGTTTAGGGGCTAAAAAGATTATAAACTTCTGGATTCCACGATAAATTGCAAGATCTCTTTTTCCATGATAGTGTAATTATACTCAGATTTGTTGAAGCTGCCACTGCTGTACCTGCAAAGCTTGTTATCTTTCTTTAATTTCAAAACAGCTCCCCAATGATAATCACTAGCATCTGTTTCAAGAACTAACTCATCATCTTCATTAGGTAGAGTTAATATTGGAAGTTTTTCACATCTTCTTTTTAGTTCTTTGACTATCTTGGTGTCTAGCTGAGTCCAATTCCAAACTTGTTCTTTCTTCAATTTTACCTGTAAAGGTTTTCTTAGTTTGGCTAAATCTTTAATGAAATCAGAAGCATAGGTAAGACATCCTAGAAACCTTTCTAGTTGTTTTCTATCTTTGATTTCATCAGGAAATTTTTCTACCTTTTCTAAAATATGTTCCTGCAACACAATTTGACCTGCTTTTATCTTGAGTCCTAGGAATTCAATTTCTGGTTCAGCATAAATGCACTTTTTCAATCCAAGAATGATTCCATGATCAATGCATTTTTGGGTTATGGCTTTTAAATCATGTTTATGTTGCTCCAAGGTTTTAGAGAAGATTAAGATATCATCAATGTAAACAAGACAACAATGTTTAAATTCTTTGAAAACATTGTCCATTCTTCTCTGGAATATTTGTGGTGCGTTCTTTAACCCAAATGGCATGACTATCCACTCATAGTGTCCTTGTGGAGCACTGAATGCAGTAAGTGGAATGCTGTCTTCATTCATCTTTACCTGCCAATATCCACTTTTGCAGTCCATTTTAGAGAACCAAGTGGCTCCCTGTATTCTATTAAATAAAACTGTTTTATTAGGGATATAGTATCCATCAAAAACAGTATTATCATTAAGCTTTTTATAGTTGATAACCATTCTAGCTTTTCCTCTTTTTTCTTCAGCATGATTTCTGACCATAAAGGCGGGGCTAGAATGAGGGCTTTTGCTTTCTCTGATTAATCCTTTCTTTAATAGCTCATCAATTTGTTCTTTAAACTCTTGCTGATCTTTGTAAGTATAAACCATTTGTTTTACTCTAATGACAACTTTTGGATTTATTAATTCTATGGTAGCAAATGATTTATCTTTTTCCCAAAATTTTAAAGGATTTTCATAATATAACTCTTTGCACATTTTTTCTTGCTGTTTAAGAATTTTTTCTTTTAAACCTATTTCACATATGGAGAGTGCAAATTCTCTTTGAGTAGGAAGAATATATTCCTCACCACGCTTAGTGCGCGTGAACTCTATTGCTTGGTGTGTATATGCTTGTTTGATCTTCTTAACCCAAGCATCTTCTCCATTGATATTAAAGACCATCATGTCTAAGTGTTGAGTGACTGGGACATGAAGTCTTTGGAAGTTGTTTCCAATTAACATGTCATGTGAAGGTTGAGTAGTAGCCCAGAGTGTAGGGATTACACACGAGACTCCACCTATCATGATTGGCACATCAGAAGCTAATTCTGAATGAACCATGATACTATCGTCAGCTATCCTGACTTGGATTGGTTTACGAGATTTCTGCCATATGAACTCAGGAAATAATGCCTTTTTACCAAAGCATACCGAACAACCGCTATCCACAAAGGCACATAATTCATATTTGTTAAAGCCTTCTAAACAAATACTTATTGGGATATAAATGCTATTGGGATTTGTGATTCTATAATTTTTCTTCAAGGATCCTCTACTGACATGTTCAAGGCTTTCTTCTATCCTCACATTCTCTTCGTAGAGATGCCTAAGATCCATCACTTCCATTCTCATTCCTATTTCTTCTTCACAAAACGGTTCACAAAACGGTTCCTTATGAGGTTCCACAAAATTCTTTGCTCTTACATCATTTTCAAAGATAGGTTCACTAATGGTTCTAGTTTGATATCCTACTATCTTTCCTTTAGGCTCAGAACTGGATGATTCTCCCCGTCTTTCCTCAATACTTGCGAGTGTTGGAGGATGCAATAGAATTGTATCAGTCTCTCTAAAAGGACAGGAAGGAGTTATACCACTTTCCCTAGAAGGACAGGAACCTAGATCAATACTATGTCTAGATGGTTCTCTTATAATTCTATTTTCTAACCTCTTGTTTAAAGCTGCTATCATGCTAGCTATATCCTCATCTACCACAAATGACTTATCTTTCTTGCTTGCCATAGGTCCTTGGGTTCTTGGGGTAATACTGAGATTAGGATTGAACCTAAAACTGGGATTTCTGGCTAGACTCGGACACCTAGATAGGTTTACTTGTGGTTTAGCATTCGTATGGATTCTACCTTCTTCATCTATAGTTAAAACTTTATCGCTGCTAGTGGCTGCAGAATTTTCGAATGCGTTTACCCAAATGGTCTTTAGTTTTATCTGGTCTGGTCTTAGCTTTACTGGCACAACCTCTTTGCTAGGTCCTACTACCTCGTGTTTCTCGGTATCTACTATGTGACACTTACGTGGAGGATTTGTCGTGTTTTCCAGTTTATAAACTACCTTCCACTTTAGCTGTAATGGACAAGTTCCCTTGTGCATACTGATACCTTCAGTTAACAATTTTATAGCTAAGAATTTAGACGCATAATGATCTTCTAAACTAACATAATAGTTTGGCCTACAGATCCAAGAAACTGCTCCTTGACTCGGATTACAGACTATTCCACTGATGCATTGGTCACTAAACTTTTTATGTCTAATATCACAAACGAAATTAATGCATTGCACATCCTTACCATAGTCTTGTAATGGAGTTATAATAACTTGAATGCCACATATAAAGATATATTTAAATTTTTTGTCTTTGTTATGTTTTTGAATATTTGCCCAATTTATTAAGTTCACTTCAGTTGCTTGATTTTCATTGTTTTTAACTGTTACGTCTCTAGACATCTCTTCACACACATATTTAGCATATTTTGAGAACAATGATTTTTTAACAAACTGTTCTTTGGCAATGATCGGGAAATCAACCCCTGATCTGGTCATTTCTTCTACTTGTTCTTCATCAATAGAAGTTTCAGCTTGCTGAAGTTGAGCTAAGGTGGTCATTTCATATTCATCAGAGAACTCACTAGGAGCTTCTCCTTCCATCATCTCATTAATTTCTTCACCTTCAATTGATTCATTTTCAGATTCTTCATGTTCATCGAACTTCTCTTCAATTATTTCCACTATTCCTTTGTTGTTCCTTAGAGCTAAATCTACTGCTTCATCTTCTGATAGTTCTATGTAATCCAAACTACCTAGGGCTTCTGCTAATCTATTGTTCTTCTTGTTTTTGCATTCATTAGCATAGTGACCGGATTCACCGCATGCCCAACATTTGCAGTTTTTCTTTTTCTCAGGACAAAATGAGGCTTTCTGGAAAAATCTTCTATTTTTTGAGAAAGGTTTTTTATAATACTTTTTATAATATTTTTCACCTCTTTGTTTGTTGAAACTTTTTCTCTTATAATTCTTTCTTCCTTGATAATCTCTAGTGTTGCATCCCCATTCTGTTGGTGTCTCCCAACATGTTAAGAATTGCTTCTTCATTCTTTGGGTGCTTCTAACATCTCGACATTTTTTCTCAACCCATTTCCTAACATAGGAAATTCTATTACCAAGAGAATCTTTGCTTCCATTTTTTATTAGCTCTCGATATTCGTCACTTATTTGTTCATTAATTGGGGAAGGAAGTTTATCAAAGAACATTTGAAGATTAGTGCCATTTTCTCCTATCTTATAGTAACATCTCTCGAATTCTGTTATATAGTTATCAACATATTTCATGTTACAGATTTCAAGATTGTTCAAAGTTCTTTGCCATTTTAAAGCTTCCTTATCTTCATCTTCCTTTTCTCCAATGAATTCATCTTCAATTAACTCGCATATTAATGTGAACATATTCACTGGACTTGCCAAATTCCTAAGTTCTTGCTTAGCTTCATCACCAATGGCTCCATACCAATCGGCAATACAACCATAGAAACTGTGTTCTATATAATTAAGGAATTGGGAAGAATTCCATCCTACATTCATGTTTAATACGCTCATCATGCTTTTCTTCCAGAATTCTATGATCTCACGCCTGTTCCTTACACCATCCAGGTTTAATTTGTAACCTGTTTCACTTATGGGCTCTAGGTTAATTTCTCTTTGCCTATGGTTTGGCATAATACTCACTCCAAATCTTTCTTTTTTCTCTAGAAACTCCTTCGGCTTTAGCCTAGGTCTATAATTACTGGTTGAACCATGTTCATATCGCCTGTAGTTTCTTCTAGCTTCATTCTGTTCCACTGGTTCATTCTCCCTCAGCCTTCTTTGTCTTAGTATTTCATCTAGCTTCTGTTGAACTTTGGATATGGGAATGTTTTCCATGTCTTTCAAATTAATTAGTCCCATTTGCTGATATACTGCTTCTTCATCAGAATTTCTGTCAGACTCATCATCACTCATAACTTCTTGGTTTGTGAAGTTGAATTCAATGTTTTTGAGTTTCTGTAATTTCAACTTCCATTCTGGGTCGTCCAACTTAGTGCTAAATCTCCTTGTTTGTGGAACTGGATGTTGATTCATTTTTAAGGATTTGATTTTCGTCTTGATTTTCTCCTTCAATAATACCTTTTTTCTTTGTATTATCTATCTTAGTAGAAAACTTCTTTTTGGATTTTTTAAATGGATAACTATATTTAAAAGGATCTCCTTTCTTAAGTTCACCACCAGATTTTAGGCTTATCTGATGACTAATTTCGTTGATGGCTTTGAGATTGGTTGAGTGTTGCACTTCACCTGTTTCTTTTACTATCTTAAAAATCTTACTGCTAATTTCTAGATATAACTGTTCTAATTTTTTAATTTCAACTTTTAAATCTATAAGTTGGTCTGAAATAGCATTTAAAATTGCTCCAAAGTGCTTATCATTTGTATCTAGATGTAAAGTATGAGGATAAGTCTTATGGGGACAATTAGTAGATACCTTCAGATTGGCTTATAGATAAATACAAATATTTTAATTAACTAGGCTCTGATACCAAATTGCAGGATCAAATAAATTAAGGTTCTGATTATAATATTTAAATGCGGAATATAGAACTAGACAAACAACACTTAAGGATATTAATGCAAATTATAAAAAGATATGGTGATTATTTATGATTTTTGCTTTTTATGAAAAATTATAAAAGACAAGTGGGACCCTAGTGAATATTTTGGTAAATACTTTCAAACCCTAATATTTTGGTAAATATTTTTTATTTTGTGAATATTTAGACTAACCACTCTATATACACATATATAAACACTTTAAAATACATCATTTATTAAAAAAATATTATGAAATTACAATCATAAAAACTTGCTTAAATCTACCTAGAATAGGAATATAAACTAAACTAATCAACCAACAAAAAATAAATAAAGAAAAAGCAAGTATGGGACAATGAAAGTTTTTAACCAAAAAAAAAAGAAATAAAGAAATGAAGTAAAGAAGAAAAATAAAGAAGAGGGGCGTTGGTTGGAATCGAACACTGGTCACAAGCAATAGAACAAAACGAAATAATCACCTATGCTATTTTTTTTTTGAAGCAAGATAAAGATTAGGAGATCTGCCCACGGCCCGGCTTCTCTCCTAGAGCATCCGAACGGACGAGAACACAAAGTTCTGGATCATCTCTGATGCTATCATCGGCAGGGGTGCAGTAAGCCAGACGCACAATCCTATCTGCAACTGCATTGGAGTCCCTGAAAATATGACGAATAACAACATTAGGAATTGAGTTAACAGTAACAGAAATATCGGCTAGAATAAGCTCGATATTTCAGGGGCAAGCCCAGTCTCCCAAGAGGGAATTTATGACGACTAAAAAATCTCCTTCGATAAGAAGTTTTTGAATTCCGAGGTCGTAGGCATTTTAAATTCCTTTCTGAAGCCCCAAAGCCTCCGCAACCAAGGCTGAAGTATTATCACATTTTCCCGAACCAATCGAGATGATAGTACCAAGGTGATCCCTAATTACATAACGATACGTACCCTTATCAGTATTACAGTAAGACCCATCGAAATTCAGTTTTAAAAAGCCAAAAGGAGGTTTTTCCCAACCTACAATTCTCTTATTCCTATTTTTGGTGTTAGTATTAATATTTGTGTTACTACAGCTCGTGTCCTGATGGGTTTTAACCCCAGTTATGGTATTGACATCGGACCGACACTTCCAGGTGTCTTTCGCTGATAAATAGAACAAGTCGATTGCTCTAATAGTAACGTCATTTTTGTTGTGAAAAACAATTTGGTTGCGAAAATACCAAATCCCCCACCATACGAAGGCCATATCAGTCAGATTGTTTTTACCCACCTGAGTGAAAATTTTGTTTAGGATAATATTAGGTTTAGATCTGTAGTCAATATTTGTAACCATGGACTGAACAGGTATGTTACTACGCAGTTTATCCAAAAGGCATCTCGTGATAGGGCATTGAAGTAGAAGGTGAACGGTTGTTTCAGAAGTATTGGTGCAAAGGTTGCATCCTGAAGGGATGGCTATGTGTGATTTTTGCAAATGTTCGGATGTTGGTAGTCCATCTCTCGATATTTTCCATAAGAAATGTTTAATCTTATGCGGTAGATCCAGCTTCCAAAGCCATTTACAGTCATAGTTCGGGTCACCATCATGTAGGTGTATGATATCCGTAGCAAATTTAGTCGAAAACCACCCATTTCGGCTTGGTCCCCAGTAAATCCTGTCTTGAAAAGTATTTGCCGGTAGCTGAATGTTAGTTATTTTGTTGATAATGGTATCATTGAGGAGACCGTTTAAGTCGTTCTTAAGTTTATCTATATGCCAGTGTCTATCAGTAGTAATGAATCTGTTGACCGTCCAGGTGGAAATATTGTCATCAATGGTTGATGCCGCTGATGCATCAAGAGGAGCGTCGGTAACCCAATTATCTTTCCAGAACCTGGTTGACCTACCATTTCCAATAACCCATCTAAGTCCCGGTTTGAATAAATGTCTAATGGCCATTAATTTGGACCATTGCCAAGAAGTATTACCCCTTTTAATGTAATCCATTAACGGAGTCTGTTTAAGATATTTTGCAGAAATAACTCTAACCCAAATGTTTTATGGTTCAGCAATTATTTTTTATAACAGTTTCATTTGTAGTGCTATTTTCATAGTTTCTGCTTTGTAGATTCCCAACCCCCAGCTAAAGTATCCGAACATATCTTGTCCCAACTGATAAGCGGCGTATGTCTGTGATCCTTATTCCAGAAAAACTGTCTGTAGATTTTGTCAAGTTCTTGTAGAATCGAAGTGGGGAGCATGAATGCCTGCATTATGAAAAGTGGCTGGGCGCTAAGATTTGATTTGATGAGCACCTTTCTACCCTCCGCTGAGAGAGTAGAAGCTTTCCATTTGGTCAGTTGTTGTTTAGCCTTAAGCACAACGTCTGTAAAAGTATTTTTGTTAACTCGGCCATTGATAATCGGACAACCAAGATATTTTTCTAGATTATTTGTTAAAGGTATTCCCAAGGTTGATGAGATAATTTGAGTTTTGGAACTAGTTGTCCCGGCAGAAACTTGGAAGCTAGACTTGTGGAGATTAACCTTTTGTCCCAAAATGAGACAGAAACGTTGGATCGTGTTAGACAGTTGGACACATGCTGTTTGGTTTGATTTTCCAAATATAAGGATGTCATCGGCAAAGGCAAGAAAAGGTATCTTGATTCCTCCTCGACCCATGGAGAACCCAAGGTCTTTCGAAATAGCTGAATGTTTCTGTAAAGTTCTAGCTAGGACCTCTGCCATGAGGATAAAAAGGAATGGTGATAGCGGGTCTCCCTGCCTGAGACCCCTAGATGGTGTAAATGGGAGAGACGGTTTGTCATTAATTAGGATAGAATAGGAGACAGTCTGAACGCATTCAGTAATCCAATTGATGAATTTACTGTCAAAACCAAATTTATGTATTACCGCCAGAAGAAAGGGCCATTCAACTCTATCATAAGCCTTTTCCATGTCAAGTTTAACTGCCATGTAACCACATTTTGCCTTATTTATTCTGTAAGAGTGAAAGAATTCGTGTGCAATTAGAATTTTATCCTGGATAGACCTTCCTTTGGTGAAGGCACTTTGTAGAGGATGAATGAGCCTATCAAAAACTTTGGTAAGTCTATTTGTTAAAATTTTAGATATGATTTTATAAACCGTAGAGCATAGACTAATCGGTCGATAATGGTTTACGGAGTCTGGATTGTCTTGTTTTTGGATTAAGGTGATGAACGTGTGATTTATCTGACGAAGCATTCTTCCAAAGGAGAAGAAGGAATTAACTGCTTTTAACAACTGAAGGACCCACAATGTCCCAATACGATTGATAGAATCCAGCCGGAAAGCCATCAGGACCTGGGCTTTTATCTGCTTTAATTGAGAAAACAGCTGTCTTTATTTCTGAATTAGTGACGGGTGATACCAGTGCAATATTATCGTTGTCAGAGATTTCCTTTCCAATAACATCTAGATCGTTAGTAAATGGCATGGGGTGGTTATAGTTTGTTTTAAAACGATTAATAAAGGTCGAAACGAATTCATCTCTTATCAAGGAGTTATCTGTGATATGAGTACCAGAAGCAGATCTAATATATTTTATTACTTTTTTTTCGCATCTAACCGAGGCGATCCGATGGAAGTAAGCAGAGTTTGAGTCATTCAGTTTTGCATGTTTTAGTTTAGCTCGTTGGCTCCAGTGTCTTCTTTGGAAATCTAACATTCGTTCTCTTTTATTAAGTAGTCTTCTATGTCGTTCAAAATCATTTCTGTTATAAATAGTAATTAAATTTTATTGTAAACGTAGAATTTCATCATCTGTCTGGAAGATTTGTTTGTGAATGTTGTTGAAGGTTATTTTGTGCCATTGCTTTGCCAATTTCTTGAGAATCTTAGTTTTGGTGATCAATTTGAACATGTTGGAGCCTAAGGGGTTATTCCGCCAGGCTTGTTTGACAATGTTCTTAAATTCAGGTTTAGTTATCCAAGCTAGCTCAAATCGGAAAGGTCTTTTATGGCTATGATCCTGGGTACGGAAGTCAATTGTGATTGGTGCGTGATCGGAATTTGTGAACGGGTGAATTCGCACTCGAATTCCATCGTAAGCTGAAATAATCTCATTTTGGGCGAGTAGACGGTCCAGTTTCGCATAACTATTATTTGGAGTACCCATTTTTTTCCTTTGCCAGGTATAAGTTCCTCCATGGGTCGGAACATCATGTAGGAAAAGATCGTTCTTTAACTGTTGTAGTCTTATAAATCGTCTCGTACTCGGAATACACCCACCTAATTTGTCATCAGGACAAGCAATCTCATTTAGGTCACCTAAAATGCAGAAGGGTATGTTCAGAGATGAGGCATAATACTTTACGGAGTCCCAAAAATGGTCTTTTGAATTGTAATCCGGCGGTGCGTAAGCTAATAAAAAAGCAAATTTTGTGTTTAACTTACAATCGTAATAGTCGATGTGAATGAGTCTAGTCTGAACAGAAATAAGTGTAATTTCTCCCTCGGAGGGGGACAGATCTTTCCAAAGAAAACAAATCTCTCCCGAAAATCCAGTAGCAGGGTCAAAGGCAATGTTGTTGAAACCGCATTTTTTCCAGACGGAATCCGGCGGAGGTTTATTTGATTTAGTTTCAAGTATGACGAGAGCATTGATTTGGTTATTTCAACAGAAAAGTTCAGTACTAGTCCAAAAGTTACGCTTTTTAAGTCCATGACAATTCCAGGAGCAAATATTCATGGAAACTTATTTTTGGTAAGTGATTGTTTGAAATGGATTAAAAAACATGTTTTGTTGTTCATATTTTGTTTGTGGATATAGTAATTACTTGTAGTATTATAATTCCAATTGGGCCAATGACTTTGAAAAGTAGGAGGATTAATGTCATGAGTTTTATGTAGAGAAGGTATATGATAGCAAACCTCATGGAAAATATCAACATAGGGTCGGCACTTCCAATGGAAATTGTAATCGGATTTCTTTTGTGTGAGATTAGCATTATGACAGTAAGTGAACTTGTAATAGATGTTATGGTCATAGAATAAGTGTGGATAGTAGTAGATGTTACTAACCCAGGGAAAGGTACATACAAGTAGCTTAGTAAAAAGTAGTTTGATGTCCATAAGAGTAAAGATATATTCCTTTGTAGGTGATATACACGTGTGAAGGTGTTTTAGTTGGGCTTGTAGGCCAATGTTGTGTGAGGTATTTGTAATACAAGGTAAAGCATTGTTAACTATTATGAAATACAAACTCTTGGAGTAACAATAAATAAAATCAAGGCAGCAGATGTAGTTGCTGAATCCAACAGATAGAAACAGCTCCAGCCAAGAAGCCATGACAGCATCCACTCGAAATTCCCTTGAAGCAGCCACAAGGAAAACACCAGAAAGGGTAACCCTGCAGAAACAAAAAAGGAAGAGGGGAGTAGAGAAGCAAATGGAAAACAAGTAAAGAAAATATGTAAAATAGCAACAGAAACAAGAAGGATAAGACAGTAAGTGATCAAACCAAGGCAAACATAATAGAATTCAAATATCATTAGGCAAAAGGTGAGGATAAGAACCCCTAAGATAACAACACACCATACAAGGGGAGCCTTGGCAGCTAGGACCACACTAGTGATCTTGGTGAAGACAGAAATGAAAAAGTAAAGAAACTTCCAGGCAAGAAAACAGAACAGCAGGAGATTACATGAAATAACATAGAACCAGAAAGTGCAGCAAAATAAATAGGCCAGCTCCAAGTAAAAAAACTGAATGCAAGTAAGGACCACAAAAGTAGTATGGTGTGTACACATGGATAACTAAGTCTTGCGCTTCTTCAGATGGGAGGGGGCAGAGTCTTCCCCTGGGATGTCCCCTTCATGAGCCTGCAGAGTGGTTGCACTCCCAGACCTAAGTTCCAAATGTGCCAGCCTACGAGAGACAGACCTTGTGGTTGAGGATGAGGGAGGAGAATGCCTGGAATCCTCAGAGGAAGCTCTCATAGGCTGAGAAGAAGTCATTCCCAGTGGAGGTGCCTCAGAGATAGCATCCACCATGACCACATTTGGCTCAGAAGGAGGGAGCACCCTCACACCCTGGGCAGCAATGAAGGGGGGGGGCACAGTGGACTTACTGCCAGTCCAGCCCAGAGACTCATCATCAGAAGAGGGGAGGACCACCCCAGTTTTGTTTAAAACATCAGCACCAGTGGCCTTCTTTAAAACAGAAGGAGTACATGCAGTAGAGTGAACAAACTCCACTACAACAGAGTCAAGGCCAGTCATGTAGGGTTTGAGGCTTTTTTTAGAGTAGGCAGGATCAATTTTGGTGCCTTTGGGACCTACTTTGACCCAATCAGCTTCATCAGAGGAGTCCATCCCTTCTTGGGGAGGAAGGATATTGATTTTGGTGACAGCTAGTTTAGTGATTTTAGAATCACAGTCATCAAACCCATGGGAAAAACCACCACAATAACCACAACCTTTAGGAAAATCTTCATACCATAATCTAAGGGTGATAGGTTTAGCAGCTTCATCAGGGACAATGATTCCCCCAATCATCCTATCCAAGTTGACATTAGCAGCAAAACGAGTATAGCTGACCCTAGTTTTCTAGTGGGACATTTTATCCATTTTAATGAAGGAACCAACATTAAACCTTTGTAAAATATCAATGAGAGCTTCACAGCACATGAATTCAACAGGTAAATTAGGGATACGGATCCAAATATCAACATGAGTAATATTTGTAGTGATAGGACTGAAGGAAGGGAAACATTTAAGAAGGACCAGGATAAAGCCAAAGAAATGATATGGGTGCCCATCCCAGACCCTGTTAAGGTCAAGCAGGTTACTGAACCTAACCTCAAACCATCCAGCAGTTCTGTCCACAATGACAGATGTTTTAGAGCAGAAGCGCCATTCACTTCTAAGTTTAAGGAGGAGCTCCTGAAAATCGACAGTGCCCCCAAAAAGAGTTCCCAACAAAATATGTTGATTAGCTAGAAGAGATTTTTGACGGATCTCCGCCAATCTAGCAAAATAATCAGCTAAATCAAGTTCCTCCGGGTTTGACCCATGTGGGGGAGAGGAGGACTCTTCCCCAACCTTAGCTTTACCCTTCGCAACTGCAGAAAGTCTAGGAGGTGGGATCTCAGTCATTGAGATTTCAGCAACAGGAGGAGTGTGAATGTGAGGGTGAGAAATCGGATCATGAGATTCATGAGGGATGGCAGTAGGGGGGCCTTGAGTGTCTTGAAGAGCCTCAAGAAAAGTTTTAGATGGCTCCATAGAAGAAAGCCAAAGAAATATGACAAAGGGAGATCGATTGATGAAAGGGAGAGAGGATTGTGAGCCGAAGCAGGGAGATTTATCCCCAAAATCGCCGGTTATGGCGTATAAATAGAGAAATTACTGGGTAGTAATCAAGTCAGAGTTTGGTGGGATGATGAGGGTAAGAAAACTTACAGAGATTTCAGAAGAGGCACAGAGCGGAAAGTAGAACGACGGATAGGACACCTGAGAGGACCTCCAAGTACACCACAACAGGAAGCGGCCCGCACCGTCCGGCCACCACACTAACCCCTCAAATCTAATTAATGCCCGGTGGAAGATCTCAAGTACTCTGCAGATGGCGACCCAAGTGGCTCGTCGAGTCCAATCGAAGAGCTTAGCTTCCCGATTGTAGGCCCTGCTAGGGCTCTCTCCAGTAGGAGGAGTTTGGTAGGTTGAGACAAAGGCACTCGAGGGCGCCATGAGCAGAGAGCAAAGTAGACCCAGGGCTTGACTGGTGGTAGATAAGGGGGCAGGGGGCTGGTGCAAATTGGCACAGACAGAGGGCAAAAGGGAGCCATGGCGGCGGCTGAAACTCTCGGGTGGGAGGGTTTGGGGGCGCGTAGTGTTAGAAGTTTAGGGTTTTTCATTTTTTTTGGTATATCACCTGTGCTATATTAAATCTATGTCATATATTTCCTTCTGTTAGTTAAATTTTAAATGTTTGGCGTGGGCTGTAACAAAGCTCAGCCTACTTTTAAATCTGTCCCTAGTCTCTACTATGTCTCATAATATCACATTAAATATATAAGAAAAATTAGAAGTATCTTAAAAGTGACTCCTTATCCATATTAATAAAGCCTTTTCTTTTCCAATATCAAACAAATATTACAAACTTGAAAGTGTTTGGTTGCAACAATATATATATCTATGATCATGAATATAGCCATATAGGAAGATGTTGAGGCTTCATTTTTATGTTTTAAGTGAAACAACATAGCTGATAGCTTGCTGGTATAGGAAGATGAATGCACCTTATAAGACCTTAAGTTTTGCAACCAATTCAGAATTTTTAGCAAGTCATTAACTACATATATTTTTTATATAATTAAAATATTCCCCGATATAAATAGTCTCCTAAACAATGAGCTATTCAGCATAGTTGGACAATGTCTGAAAAGATATGTTCAGATAGTCATACACATTAAGTTCATGATCCACGTATATGCATGTGAGGGGTTAAACCGTTGAGTATGTACTACATCCGTTCTAAAATAGATGGGGTTTTTAGATGTAGGGCATTGTAATGATTTGTATTGATTTGTGTATTGTTGACTTTTTAAAAGATTTTAATTGGTTAAAATGTGTTGTGGGTATTAAAAAGTTAGTGAAATGATGATTTTTTGTAAAGTGAAGTGTTTTATTAAAACTTGTATACAAAGGTAAAAGCTCATGTATTTTGGAACGAAAGGAATAATAATTAGCTAGTTTGCATCATATTCATCGGTGGATCTAAAGAGGACATGCGGTGGCTTGAGCCCCTTGGCTCAGATGAGAAACATAAAAAAAAATGTGTTTTGTATAATGTTTGGTAATTTTAGGGTTAAAAGAGTTTGAAAAGACTAATAAATTATAAAGTGTTTTTAGTTTAGTTGTTATAAGTAGGGAATTTGAATAAGGAGGTCTTGACTTCTAATCCTTACAACTTTATTTTGTGAATTTTTTTCTCTTAGTTTTTAACGTAAAATAAAGAATTAAATCGCACATTTAATGACACATTTAATACTTTTTTTTCTAATATATTCTTTACAAAATATTGTATCTCATATATATACATATATATATATATATATATATATTAAAAAATATTCCAACAACCAAGTTCAGCCCCTCTTTTGATTTTTTTTTGGGCTCCGCCTCTAATCATATTTGTCTATATGCTAGTAGAATTGAGTAGAAATAATATGCACGTACATTAGAAAGGTATGATGAGGGTATGATTTAATATTTTTATCCTCATGATCGAATATCTATTACTAACTATTAAAATAAAATAAAAGCCTTACCGATGACGTGACACCCTCCCCTTAATTCTAGGCTTTTCAACCAATCACCTTAGCCTAAATTATAATTTTAGTAGTTTTTTTAAAAAACAATGGGATTAATTCAAAATATAAAATTAATAATAAGGAAACATAAAATTAATATTAGTAATCTGTATATATATATATATATTATTATACTACTATAATTGCTTTTTCAACCAATGGGTTTAATTCAAAATATTTAATTATCTAAACTTTTACTATTATTTTATAATATTAATTTAATAGATTACTAAGCTTTTATTTATAAAAAATCACGACATGGCGCGGGGATATAATATCATTTCCCATTTTATGATAATTAGCATATGCTTTTGGTATGTCAACTATCGCTTAAAATAGCTTAATTGATTTAACAATTATTATAATTATAATTCATATTCATATTCATATTCTTTTTAGGATAACATGTACACACTTTCCATATTATTTAAATATTTATCTACTTTGCTATCCAATATCTAATGTAATATATACTTTTGATTTCTTTTTCACTCATCTACCCATTTTTTAATGCACGAAAATTCAAATGATTAGTTTAATTTATAATGTATATCCACTTATGGAATATTTCAATATGATTATATCTTTATGATTATTCTTAATTATCTTATTGCCTTTTACTTTTTTCTGAAAATCTAATTGGTTAATTTAATTTTGAATGCATATCCATTTGATTTTATTTTATTCTATCTACAAGATCTACAAGATTTTTCTTAATTATCTTTTTGTCTTTTACTTTTGCCCAACTATCTTATAAATAATACACTTGGTACTGAATATTGTCAGTCATCCCAACCGTTTTCTATTATCCTCATTTGATAGGTTGAAATGACAAGAGTAGTTGCTTTGGTTGAGCAGTTTGTAGGCGTTTACGAAATTATCCCAACCGTTTATATACTACATATTATACACTTTACTTTATTATTTTCTAACCGCTAATATGTGTATTTTTGTATGTAATTTTTTAGTATTATTTAATATTCACAACTTTACTACTCCCTCCGTTCGGCAAAACTTGTCATTTTAGGGTGTTATTTTTGTTCAAAAAAACTTGTCATTGTAGGTATTTTGCCATTCACTTTACAAAAATGCCCTTGATATGATTGATGGTTTGTTAGTTGTAGTTTTCGATAAAGTAAAAAAGGAGGGTAATAATTGAGGGTAAATTAGTACATTTGTTGTTTGCCTTAAAACTTGTGAAATAAGCTAAAATGATAAGTTTTGCCGAATGGAGGGAGTATTAAATTGCGCGCCATTGGCGCGGGTATATGACTAGTAATCTAATATAGAAGGAGATATGATCAAGTTTGCAATGTTTCCTTAGTAGAAGACCATGAGGCATGAGTGAGGAAGGAAATGGAGGATGTTTGGAACATGGCCATGTGTGCCTTTGATCACTTATTTTGGATTCAACTCAACTTTCGTATCATCATTCAATGAATATGGTTTTTTGGATTACTTTCATTTTGGTCCTTCCCACGTGCATTTGTTTATTCTTCAAATTTCAGGCCTCTTTTTTTTTTGTGTGTGTCACCTAGCTACCTATATATATACATGTTTCACCATACCTATCAATTAAGTAATCTATATATGTTTTATCCAAACTAGATAAAATGATTCATTTCATGGCCTATTTTTTATGGGGGTATGATAATGGTCACATGCTAAGTTGGTTAACTTGGAGAAAGTTTGGTAGAAAAGATTGTAATTTATAATATCAACCATATATAGTTTTTCATATTATAAGTAATCTTTCTTTTTTTCTTCTCCACGTGACGAGTTGTCACATTACACTTTTTAAAAAATTTCTATTTTCAAATTAATAGTGAGTTACTTTGCATCGAATATGTCTATTGCCATCGATCACAAATTTTGTACTCTCACAAGTTTTGACAAGGCCTCATTTGCGGAGCCAGCATTTTCGTCAAGGTGTTAAAGTTTTTTTAAAATGTTAGTATTTTTGTGTATATATATAACAAAAAGAATTTTTTTTGAAAAATGATATAGAAAAAACACTATGATATGTCATTTTTAGTTGAAAATATTGAAAGAAATAAGAGAATAGAAAAAAAATATATTAAAAAGGATGTTGGGGAGTTTGAACAGAGCATGAGCAACTATGGGGTTGCCTCTTCTCTTTTTTTAATTGTCATCCACTTATCTTAATTTGACACCTCATATATTTTTTTTATCTAAATTAATTTCTATTTTTTATACCTCTTCCTTAGAGCTTTCCCTTTCAACCATGAGGTTACCTTGTTCTCCATTTTTCTACCTCTTTTATTTTTATTTATAAACAAAATTCATAAGTACTTGACATTAATATTTTTTATTTCATGTAGATGAAAAATAACAAAAATAATAACACAAAATAATAACATTACCTTATAGGTAAATAACAACTTAATTTGGATCATTTGAAATAATGACAAAAATAATAACAAAAATAGGAAAAATAAAATAGAATATATATAGGAAAAAATTATACTCAAATTATGAAGAAAAGTAAAATAAAATTAATGGTATCATTTATATATTAAAATAATAAAATATATATATTATTAATATATTTGAGTTAATCACATACTAAATAAATATGAATAAAATGTAGTGGTCCACTTGTATATTTAAAAAAAATGATAAGTTACCTTGGTAGAGAGAGGTAACCCTTTCAACCTCTTCTCTTAAGGTTTACCTTGCAATCATGAGTTTATCTTTTAAGACTTATAAGGTAATAAAAACTCATGGTTGCAAATGGTCTCAACCTTTCCCTAGGGCTGGGTAAAATTTGGAACGGACCAGGATCAGACCGAAGATTACGGTCTTTGGATCCCGGTCTGGTCCACAGTCCAAGAAATTCTTATTTTCGGCTTTCGGTCCAAACCCGGGATCGGACCGGAATTTCCGGTTCGGACCGGAATTGGACCTTATTTCTTATCATTAAAAAAAAAAGGTGAATGTGTGTGAGGCGTGCCTCTCTCTCCATTTCACTTTTAGATCTAGGTTTTTTGTGTATATTTGGGCAAATTAATGTCGATTTTAGTATAGATTTGGAGAAATCATAAATATTTTAGACTAAGATTGAAGAATCTCATCCTGGTTTTAAATCCAGGGTTAAGAAATATCAATCTAGGATAAAGTTCTGGTCCAACCGGTCTTTACGGACCGCGGACCGAAAATACCGGGACCATAAGTTTCGATCTTGGTCCGATCTGCGGTCCAAGTTCTTGGATATTACGGTCCACCGATCCAAGTTCTTGATGATTACGGTCCACCGATCTTGGGCCGGACCGAAATCTACGGTCCGGTCCAGACCGGAAGCCCAGCCCTACCTTTCCCTCTTCCTTCCCTCACGGGCTCATTCCATTAACTAAGCTAAATAACATTTTTTTAAAAAAAATATATTTAAAGCTAACATACTACATTATTAGCCCTCAAAATATTAAGGCGTGACCTAAAAACTCTCTTCGAGAGTTTGGCCGCCGCTGCCTTTGTCCAACAGCCATGGCCACACCGGCCTCTTTGCTTTCAACGACAACAGTCACCCGCTCACTAGCTTGCTTCCATGGGCAAGTTGCCACCCTCCAACACCTTGCTCGTTTCGGCTTCCAACCGGCCACCGCCAACGAGCCACCGTCCTCACCAGTTTTCTTCTCCTTCAGGAGCGCCTAGTTTACCGCCGCCAAAGCTCTACTGGCCGCCACCGGCCTCCCTCGGCTCCGACTATCTCTGGGCATCCACGACTCCGCCCTAGGCTCTGGTTCTGGTTCCACCCATCTCGATTTCAACCTCGACCCTGTCCTACGCTCCGGCCTCGGGCCTGACCTTTCCGACGGCTCATCCAACTCCTTGTGAGACCTCCGTTTCCTGTAATTCCGTCCTCCGTTGCGGTTTTCTTTTCCTTTCCGTTCTTCCTTTCCCTTTGCCTTTTAATTGTTGTTCAATTTCTTTGCTTCATCCTGTCTCTGTCGCCTCTATTTTGACTACCTAGTAGTCTCCTACGATCTCATTATCGTCCTTTGAGGGTTTTGAGATGGGTTTGAGTTTTTTATTGACCAATGGTTTGGCTTGGGTTTGGTTTTGCAATTTGGTGTGCTATGTTGTTCTTGTTGTAATACAGGCCTCATGTGAACGGTGTTTGATTTGCTGTATCCGAAGACGACGTGGAATTGCGATCGATATCTGATGGCTCTTCAGAGTCCATAATCTGAGATGTCCGCTAGTGTCCCCAGAGTTCTATGTGTGCGTCCTCCGTTGGCTGATTGATTCGTTTGTCATTGTGGTTTTGTTTTACGGTGTAGGATAGCTTGCACGTTTATTTTATTTTCACATTTTCATTTCCTTTCTGTCATTTGCTTCTGTTATTTGATTTGATTGTACATGCATGATGGTTAGTCCATCTACCGGCTTGTCTGGTCTCTCGGTTTCTCTAGATATGTCTAGAGAACTGAATTCTTATCTTGCTTTTTAAAAAAAAAAGCCTCAAAATATTAAATATATTTTATAAAAAATTATTTTATTATCCGGTCATGGGTGCTGAAGAACTCGCAAACTCCCCAGCTCCACCTCTGAAGGCCTAATCTTGCCACATTTCGATACCGGTCACAAGACTCACAGCTTTTGCATATATACTATGTTTTCTATGGATTTTTATATATAAAAAAAGTAGTCTTTTTTTTAAAAAAAAATAATAATATTGAGGTGGTTGAGATAAGTAATTAAGCAATGGACTATCCTTTTTAAAATCGATTTTTTTAATCTATATCATTAGAGCATATATTAAAAATCTTAATTAGAAAAGATTATTTATTAAAAAAAATACATCCTATAAAATCAATTTTAAAAAAGACTAAAATAATTAAAAAAATTGGTAAAAATATGTACTCGATTTATTTTTAAGTAAGAATTCGATATTAGAAATACTTGAATCTCGATAGTCGACAAGTCGGCAGACGAAAAATCGTCAAAATATACAATCAGAAAACAGAAAATGTGCAATACTACAAGCGAAAAATGAATCTAGATAAAACTAAATCTGACATATTGAAGATATAGACTACAGACGAAGCCAATCACCAGCAAAAAAACAGTACCACTGGCTAGCGATATATCAGAAATCCTGGAATCCCTATAGGTAGTAAAGACGAACCTCCAGAAAACTCTTTTCCGATCACGAAATCACCCCGTAAACACTATCTCGACTCCAACTAATTTTAACTCCGGCTGTCATAATCCCAACGAATAAAAACAACGCCTAGACGCACCAAAATTTACTGGAATTTGAATACCCCACAACAACTGGCAAATTGAAATTCTTGTATGCTCTCATCACTGTTAGAAGGAGAAAAAAAAATACTATGTTGTGTCCCAAAAGAAATTGCCAAAATCACACTCGACAAAAGTTCAAACAAAAACTAGCTTGGGTCAATAAGACTAGAATTGGGAATACACGACACCTCTCCTTCAAATAATATCTTCAAAACTTATGATGATATATTTATCGAACATTAAACTTATTAAAACTCCGCAGTAATCGAATACTGTAAGCAATAATCCATGAGAATTGAGCGTCGATAAGTGTTATTACCAATCAACATTTTAACTGCAACGCTAAATTTATAGATTGAAATTTTCATTTTATACCCCATATAGTTTAAGTTTACCCCAAAGATTAATTTTAGCCAAATTCCAAGAATTTTAGACAAACGGTATAAATAGGAGTTATGTCATATTTTAGTTTTATTTTTACATTCTAAAATCGAGATCTTCCCATTACACATAAACAAATTTACCCTCCGGTTTGTTTTGTTTCAGAGAAAGATAATGATTATCTTAATGAATCTGATCCATATTTAAATTAAGATTTATTAGTCATTATTTTAACCATTACCCTTCTTCTCCCATCTTTCACATAAAATTTGTTATGTTTCTCCGCATTTCATATCCTAATTTTATAGATGGTAACTATTATCCTTAAGATGCTCTAATAATCCTCTCTATCTCTTCTTCTAGACTCACAAAAAATGATGATCATATACATTTTCTATGTAAAGTTTAATTCCTTTCCTTTCCTTTCCATTCTCTTCTGTAAAAAAACAAACGATCCCTATATTGTACTTCTTTCGTTAATTAAATATAACGTTTTATTATTCACACATGTTTTTTAGGTGTTAAAAACAATATAAAATATTAACTTTTTAAATAATATTTTTTATGTAATTTCACAATTGTTACTATTAACTATGAATTTATTAAAAAAATATAAAAATTAAATATTTTATATAATTTTTATTATTATAAATAACTTACATGAATTGTAAATGAGGTGGATTATATATCTTCTACTACTTGGATGAAATTGGTAAGGAGGTGGGGCCCAAACGCGTGGAGTGGGGGGCCCAGATAATCTAACATGGGCGTGATGGAAAATCTATGGAGCTTGGTTTGGAACAGCTATGATTTTCTGTGACGCGGTCTACCTTGTCACGGCGCTCCTCACGGCCCTCTCTTTCTCCCATTTTCTTTTCTTTTCTTTTCTTTGCTTTTACAAACCACACCATATTTAATACTACCTCCGATCCAAAAAGGATGTCGTTTGACTTTTTAACACGTATTTTAAGGAGCTAAAAACTATATAATATATCAACTTTTTTTAAATTATTTTTTTATAATCTAATACTTATTGGTAATAAGTATTAGATTATAAAAAAATAAAAATAAAAAAGTTGATATATTATATAGTTTTTAGCTCCTTAAAATACGTGTTAAAAAGTCAAACGACATCCTTTTTGGATCGGAGGGAGTAGTATTTAATTATTTATCGTTAGGCCAAATACCAGAAAATCACCCCTTAAATATATCATTTTGCACAAAATCACCTTTTAAATTGAAAATTCTAGAAAATCACCCTTTAAAAAATAGATGTTTGCCCCTTCATTACCAAATATGTTAGTTTATTTCTTTGAAATTTTCAACTGTTTTATCCTTAATTTAGTTGGTTCGAATTTGGTCATTCTTAATTTAGTTGGTTCGAAATTCTCTCAGGTATTCATCCTTTATCTCTGGGTCCTCTTCTCAAATGAAGAATGAAAGTTGTTGAAGGGCAATCCCCCTTTTACCCTTAAAATATATTAAAAAAGTCTAGGGTGAAATCATAATTTTACACATTTAACAACAATACTAACGAAAAATGTGAGATGAGTGATACTCCCTCCGTTCGGAAATAAATGATGTTTGACTTTTGTTCACGTAATTTTAGGAGCTAAAAACTATATAAAATCTTATTTATTTTAATTACTTTTTTTCATAGTTTAATATCTATTAGTAATAAGTATTAAATTGTAAAAAAAATTAATTAAAATAAATAAGATTTTATATAGTTTTTAGCTCCTAAAACTACGTGCACAAAAGTCAAACATCATTTATTTCCTAATGGATGGAGTATTTTGCAAGTATCTATTCCATCCATTTTATAATAAATGTCATTTTTTTATACACATTTTAAAGAGGTAAAAACTGATGCAAGGCAGTATGCAAAGCATGGCCGAACGTTAGCCACTAGCTTGCTGAAATACCAGTCTATACTGCTTACTCCGGCCTCTCTGTCTTTACATATCGGCAAGTACTTATCCATGTGCTTGTTCTATCATCTATTTCTTCAATAAACCGTTTTCATATTATTTAAATTTTAGGTTACGTTTCTTTTTTCTTTTTTTTTTTATTGGAACTTGGAAGTAATAAAATACAACTCTCTTCATTTAAGAAATTAAATTTTATGTTACGTTTCTTTCTTTTAAGTATATTTTTTAAAGAAAATTAAAAACTATATATGATATCAATTTTTATATTAATTTTTTAATAAAATTACTCCCTCCGTTTTGAAATATAAGTCCATTGACTTTTTGCATTCTTTATAAGGAGTTAAAAACTATATAAAATAATATTTTTTTATTAATTTTTTTATATATTCTTATATATTACTAATAAGTATATAGTTATTTAAAAAATTTAATAAAAAAATATTATTTTATATAGTTTTTAACTCCTAAAAAACATGCTAAAAGTCAATGGACTTGTATTTCAAAATGGATGGAGTATATATTATTAATCATAAGTGTGAAACTATTTTTAAAATGATTAAAAATTTGCTATTTTATATATTTTTAACCCCTTAAAAATACTAGGTGAAAAGTAAAATCACATCTATTTTTTTTTAGTCGAGAAAAAAAGGTAGGATGACATAAATATATTTAAAAAAAAAAACAAAATACCTAGGATATACTTAGTGATTTTTTTGAGAATATGTAGTAATTTTTGGGAAATATGTAGTAATTAATAATCATCCTTATATATATGCTTATAAAATCATATGATATAAATAATATAAGATAATGAATTTTTTTTCGAAATATTCATAAAAAAATAAATATTTACGTAAATATTCAAAGGTTTAAACTAATTACAGAAATATTCATTTTTTGCAGGTTTGGCAGAAAAACGCGGACCCAGTATGCGTTTTATGTACAAACCTCGAAAGAGAATTGGCGCCGGGGTTGGTGTTTGAATTTTACACAAGAAACGCGGCCAGAGGCCGCGTTTCTATTAAAAAATAAAATGAAATTATATTCAATCGAAGAGATGCTGAGTTGGCACTAGAAACGCGGCCTCAGGCCGCGTTTCTGGTCTGGACTTGGGCCCCAGTTGCTGACTGGATGGGATGCAAAGCAAAAACGTGGCCCCAGGCCGCGTTTCTCTATTTTTTTTTCAGAAAAAAAATGGTCAAAGGGGGTAATAAATGCAGTTGGTGGCAGTTACACTAAAAACACGTCCCCAGGCCGCGTTTTTAGTGTATAAAACCCTACCCCGAACCGGCCTCCTTCTCCAACTTCATCTTCTTCGTTCGTCCTAGTTCGAGCGCATCTCTTCTTTGTTCATCCTTCACCCTCCCCTCCTCGTTCACCTTCATCCTCCCCTCCTCGTTCATCTCTTGTTCGTTCATCTCTTCTTCGTTCATCTTCCAAATCGCCAGTTGAATTTTTATTTTTTTTGGAACGAATATGGATGATGATTTTTTTTTTTGGTCGGAATGGATGAGGGTTTGTTGATTGTTGAAATTGTGTGATATTTGTATGTTTTTTATTGTTGATTAGTGATTATTACATAGAGCCGAAATTGTGTGATAGTTGTAGATAGATTTGATCCAAAATTGTGATGGAGTTAATCCAAAATTTTGAAAGTTGTATTTGATGATAGTTGTAAGTTTTGATAGTTGATCCAAAATTTTGATATTTGTATGTTTGTTTTAACGAATATAGATTAGTGATTATTATGGATCCGGAATTGTGTGATGTTTGTCATATAGCAAATATTGTATGATTATTAAAAGAGAAAACATTTTAGGTGTCATGAAATAATAGAAGATTAGATTTTGATTGTGTATATATATACTTGAAAGATTGTATTATATAATAGTAGAATAGATTTAGAAAAGATTATTGATTGCATAAAATAATAGTAGAATAGATTCTATATAGGAAAAAAATTATAGAAGTTTAGAATTGAATTAGGGAAAAAAAAAAGGAGAAGAGCATTTAAAAGAGTTTGATTGCTAATGATGGTAGGATAAGTACTTTTGAATTGTATAAATACAAAATTAAGATTCAGAATTTCATTTAGTCATTCTGCACAAATTATGTGTTCTGTCTTAGGGTACAAATGGCAATGCAATTGAATCCCGGTCCGCTGGTGAATGAGGTGCTCCATAGACAACATCTCCATAGGTCAACTAATGTCTGGAATCGCGAAGAATATGTAAGTACATGTTGTTATCGTGAAGAATATGTAAGTATATGTTACAAACAGATCAGAAACTAATGTTTGTTTGCGTTATATTTGTAGACGAATGGTGTGATCCAACATAGACTACACTTGCGTAAGATTGGGCGAGATCTAGCTCCAGACAAGAGAGTGATGCAATACATAAAGACTGCAGGATTCGAATGCATCTACAAGCTTGGGTCTGGGTTCGAGCTAGACAATGAGTTAATTACGACGTTGATAGAGAGATGGAGACCTGAGACCCACACCTTCCACTTTAACGTAGGGGAGGCCACAATCACACTCCAAGATGTTTCAGTTTTATTGGGGCTACGTGTTGACGGTCTTGCAGTTACTGGAAGTGCATGCTACGATTGCCCAATCGTTGCTAAAACACTCCTTGGACGTGTGGATTGAACCCTTGCCATGAAGTTGTTATCATTGGACCAGCTTCAAAAATATTCCAGTTGGGATTAGAGGCCTCGGCCCTAATTTCCGCCTCCCTAGTAGCATCATTGTCCTCTTCAGAATTATCCAAGTCGTCTTCGTGGTCAACACCAAGAGCATCAACATAGATCTCATTCACTTGTTCGATCCCTTGCTGAGATGTGTTGTTATACTCATTCATCCTATAATATAATTAACAGTAAGTTAGTTTATCATAAATATTAAACGTTTTCACGAATTAATTACAATGAAAACTACGTACTCCTACATAATCCTACAAGTTAAACAGGTATTTCAATCTATTTCATCAACAAATATTAACTAAATAATCATACATTTTAAACAAGTTATTCACGATAATAAGTACAAGTTCATATAACAAAACTATATTCTCAACCAAAAAAATGAAAAGCAATAACACAACTACATAATCCTACATCATAATCATGATAGTAACTACATCATAATTAAAGATTCAAAACTCATAGAAGATTATTAAGGATTCCAAACATCTTACTCATTCAAATAAAAGTGAAAAACTTAAATAAGAGTGCAAAACTAATCTTAGCCAAACCTTGATCAAATATGAGATAGTATGTAATTTGAAGAGTTGATACCGGCGCTGAGGATTTAGAGCTTCATATGAAGAAGAAGCAAATGCAAAGGAAAGAGGAATGGAAGACGGTGTATTGTGCGAATATATTCTCTCGGACTAGGGTGAATTTGGTTGAAGGTGTAGAAATGAATAAAACGCGGCCTGGGGCCGCGTTTTATCTACATCACACTCAAAGAATAAGAATCTTTTAACTTTCTTTTTTTGAAATACAGAGAAACGCGGCCTGGGGCCGCGTTTTTGCTTTGTGTCCCATCCAGTCAGCAACTGGGGCCCAAGTCTAGACCAGAAACACGGCCTCAGGCCGCGTTTCTAGTGCCAACTCAGCGTCTTTGCGACTGAATATAATTTCATTTTATTTTTTAATAGAAACGCGGCCTCAGGCCGCGTTTCTTGTGTAAAATTCAAACACCACCCCGACGCCAATTCTCTTTCGAGGTTTGTACATAAAACGCGTATTGGGTCCGCGTTTTTCTGCCAAACCTGCAAAAAATGAATATTTTTGTAATTAGTTTAAACCTTTGAATATTTACGTAAATATTTATTTTTTTATGAATATTTCGAAAAAAAATTCTAAGATAATGCTATTTAGTATTCGATCCCTTCGTTTGAAAAACACCTCATTTATTATTCATGTATTTTTTTAAGATGATAAAAATTATTTAAAATATCCATTTTTTTAATAAATTTTTAACAATTTCGTACTTATTAATAGTAACTAAAAAATTGTTAAAAATTAATAAAAATAAATATTTTATATAGTTTTATCATCTTTAAAAAAGTATATCGATAGTAAACAACATAGCGAATAACACATAATTTTGATCTACATACATATAGGTGTAGAACAAAAATTAAATATGTGATCTTTTTATGACCTTTTTTTTATAGAGGTTATCACATGATACTTTTTTTGGATTTCCTAATAGGAATTTATCAAATTTAAGAAGAAATAAAAATAAAAAAGACAAATTAATTTAAATTCCAACCACTTATTTAAATTTGATTAAATGATGTTTCAACTTTTCTAATACATTCCCACTTTTTTAAAATACAATTCAATACGTACAATGGCCGCGCCATCATACTGATCATAGATAAATAATGCAGGAAAGTTAAACCATTATTTCAAATATGTTAAAAATGCTTCACTTTCATATATGAAACTCAATATAATTAATTACATAATTCTTTATCAAACTATCTCATACTGACCCAAGTGGATAAAATAGATATAAATTAATACACAACAGTCCTTGTAGGGAAAGAGGAAAGAAATGTCAAAACTCCACGCGGTTTCGTTTATGACTTTTTGATGATTAAGACATAACCCAATTAGGGTAATTTTAATAATTAGATTTGAGTGTTAAATTAATTTAAACCCCTATAACTATAATTAGTCCCATTGTTTACTTTTGCGGTTTCTGATGCTCCGCAGAGAGTGGGATATGTAGTGTTGAAGAAGAACTTGGTAGGTTTTGACCATAAAAAAGGTATATACTCTTGTGTTAATGCTCCATACATACTTTGGTTTATCACAACATTGATTTTATATTATTCAACCCATAGTAAACTAATACTTGGTACACTCGAAACAAGAAGCGCTAGTTGTTAGTTAGGTTTAAAATAACTTTATAAATTATAAAACAGTAAAATATTTATAAATTTTGGCCGATTTCGATTCTTGAAAAGCTTTAATTTTGGAACTACGATGGATTTGATGCTCTCCTTAGTGTGTTAAGTTTGCCATCTATCCACGAGTTTTTCTTGACTTTCATGTGGACCTGCCTGATTGTTACTATGTTAAGTTTGTCTCACAATTTTTGTTTTCTTTCTTATTATTTTATGGTTGTTCTGCCGTTTTTAATTTTTTTTTATAAACTAAGAATTCAAGATCAAACATGCCTGAATTTCGATGGGTTGAAAAGTCGGAATACAGAAGACCGTCGAACATACAACAAAACGTTTAAAAAGGTGCAATAACACAGGCAACACGCACCAAACAAAAGACGAATCTAAGCAAACCTAAATCTAGCGAGTTGGGGATGTAGACTAAGGA
The DNA here is from genome assembly GCA_963922045.1 of Persicaria maculosa. Classification (NCBI taxonomy): domain Eukaryota; kingdom Viridiplantae; phylum Streptophyta; class Magnoliopsida; order Caryophyllales; family Polygonaceae; genus Persicaria; species Persicaria maculosa. Next base: position 21,665,026 of record OY998264.1, on the reverse strand, counting down.
CGAAGTCAAGCACCATCAGAAGATAGCACCGCTGGTCAATGATACATCAGCATGAATCTCTGTGGGCAACAAAGATGAACCTCTAAGAGAGCTTCTTTCCGAACACGGAGACGCCCCGTATACATCTTCTCAACCCTAGACAGTCCCAACTGCGAACGCCAGAACCCCAACGAAGAAAGAGATCGCCTAAACACACCAAATAAAAGACGCACACAACCGGAGTGACACAGATTTTTGGTTAAGCCTTTTCAGAATTTAATTCACACCTTTTCGAGTGGGATTTAAAGCCATTGGAGCTTTCGATCTTTGATTTACCGGACAAATATTTTTTTTTGAAGCGGGATAAAAATTAGGAAAGTCGCCGACGGCCCGGCCTCTTTCCTAGCGCGTCCAAGCGGACGAGATTACAGAGCTCAGGATCATTGCATAAGCTATCATCGGCAGGGACGCAGTAAGCCAGACGAGCAATCCTGTCAGCAACCGCGTTCAATTCCCTGAAAATGTGACGAATAGCGACATGAGATAAAGATTCAAGAATTATAATTGTATCAGCCATCAGAAGCTCGATATTCCATGGGCACACCCAATCACCCATGAGAGCCTTTATGACGACCAAGCAGTCCCCTTCGATCAGCAGTTTTTGAATTCCGAGGGTCTTAGCCCTTATCACTCCCATGTGGAGGCCCAAGGCTTCCGTGTAGACTGCCGAGGTATTATTGCAAATCCCCGATCCTAGAGATACCATATTTCCAAGATGGTCTCTGATGGCGAAACCGTACGTTCCCAACAAAGACTGACAGTGGGAACCATCGAAGTTTAGCTTGAAGTAGCCAGGTGGTGGTTTATCCCAAGACATATTGTCTTTATTCAAATTTTTAACCAGGTTTGAGGTTATGTTATGTTTATTCTTTTTATTACTTGAGCTCAAGTTTTCTGTGTGGCTCTGGATGTCTTTCCTAGCATCCCACGTAGTCTTGGCCGACTTACAGAATAAGGAAATGGCTTGGTAAGAAGCATTTGTATTATTTTGAAAAACCAGTTGGTTTCGAAAGTACCATATTCCCCACCAAGCAAAAGCCATATAAGTAAGTTTTTTGATCCTACCAAAGAGTAGATATGGTTTAGAATAGTATTCGGTTTCGCTTCGTCTTAAGAAGTATAGTTATTTGGTACAGTGATATGTAGTTCTGAAAGTATGGCTGTAGTCATTGGGCAATCTCGTAGTAAGTGTAGCGTAGATTCCTTGGTATTTCCACAGAAGTTGCATCCCGAGGGGACCGCCATATAAGATCTTTGTAACCGCTCAGAAGTTGGAAGACCATCACGTGAGATTTTCCATAGGAAGTGTTTTATTTTGTTTGGGATATCAAGCTTCCACAGCCATTGGCAGTCAAAATGTGGATCACCGTCGTGGGTATGAATAATATTTGTAGCTGGTTTCGTGGAGAACCACCCGTTCTTACTGGGCCCCCAGTATAATCTGTCTGTAAAAGTATTAGTCGGTAGTTGTACTTCTGTAATATTTCCGATGATGGTGGTACTAAGTAATCCTTGTAAGTCATTCTTTAGAGCATCATAATCCCACTTATTATCTGAGGTAATAAAACGCGCCACTGTCCAAGATGCCATTTCTTCATTCAGCAATGATGACGTCGTGTCTTTTAAGGGGGTATTGAGCACCCAATTATCTGTCCAGAATTTAATCGATTGTCCATCACCGACCGTCCAACGAAGTCCTGGTTTGAATAAATGCCTGATGGCTGTCAATTTCGACCATTGCCACGAAGAAATTCCCTTTTTGACATAGTCCATTAACGTCGTGCCTTTTAGGTATTTTGCAGATATCGCTCTGACCCAGATGTTATTAGGTTCTGCGATTATTTTCCACAACAATTTCATTTGTAGTGCTATATTCATTGTTTCAGCTTTATAAATGCCTAAGCCGCCCTCCATTGTGTCAGAGCAAATTTTGTCCCAACTGATTAGGTTAGTAGATTTTTGTTGTTTGTTCCAAAAAAACTGTCTATAAACTTTATCTAATTCATGTAAAATTGAGGAAGGCAGCATAAAAGCTTGCATTAGGAACAATGGTTGAGCGCTTAGATTGGCTTTGATGAGAACCTTGCGGCCCTCAGCTGACAAAGAAGAAGCTTTCCATTTAGTTAGCTGTTGTTTTGCTTTCAGAACTACGTCTGCAAATGTGTCTCGGTTGATCCGTCCATTAATAATTGGGCATCCAAGGTATTTTTCTAGATTGTTTGTCTGCGGGATCCCCAGAGTTGTGGATATACTGTGTATTGCAGCAGTACTAGTACCAGCATACACCTGGAAACTAGATTTGTCCAGGTTAACTTTCTGGCCCGAAATGAGGCAGAAACGTTGTATTGTATTTGAAAGGGTGATGCATGTATTCTGGTTTGATTTTTCGAATAACATTATGTCGTCAGCAAAGGCCAGAAAGGGAACCCTTATTCCCCCCCCCCCCCCCCCCCGCCTAGTGTGAATCCTAGGTTTTTTGAGGCGGAAGCCTGGCGTTGGAGCGTTCTAGCAAGAACTTCCGCTGTGAGGATAAACAGGAAAGGAGATAGTGGGTCACCTTGTCTAAGACCTCTTGTGGGTATGAAAGGTGTCGACGATTCGTCATTGATTAATATGGAATAGGAAACTGTCTATACACATTCTTTGACCCAAAGAATGAATTTGTTGTCGAAACCGAACTTATGAAGGATCTCAAAAAGGAAGGGCCATTCGACCCTGTCATATTCTTTTTCCATATCCAGTTTAACGGCCATGTAACCACATTTTGCTTTCTTTATCCTGAAGGAGTGAAAAATTTCATGTGCAATCAGAATATTATCCTGGATGGCTCTACCCTTTGTGAAAGCACTCTGTAAAGGGTGAATCAGTTTTTCAAAAACTTTTGATAATCTGTTTGTTAGGATTTTTGAAATGATCTTATAGATTGTAGAGCATAGACTGATCGGTCTGTAGTGGTTAACCGTTTCTGGGTTGTCCCTTTTCTGGATTAAAGTTATAAAAGTGTGGTTAATCTGTCACAGCATTTTCCCAGATAAGAAGAATGACTTAACAACTTTTATGATCGATAGACCTACGATATCCCAGTATTGTTGGTAGAAGCCCGCCGGCATTCCGTCCGACCTGGAGATTTATCTGCCTTAATAGAGAACAGTGTCGTTTTGATTTCCGAGTTAGTGACAGCTGATGTAAGTTCGAGATTATCAATGTCGGAAATCTCAGTTGTAATAACGTCAAGATCATTTGTGAAGGATAAGTTGTGATTGTACGATGACTTAAAACGAGTTGAGAAGTTGGAGACAAGCTCTTCTCTGATAAGGTTATTATCACACAGATGCAATCCCGAACTCGTAATTAGATGTTTAATCATCTTCCTTCCTAGCTTAGCCGTGGCTATGCGGTGGCTATGCGGTGGAAATATGCAGAGTTTGTGTCATTTAGTTTTGCGTGTTTCAGTTTTGCTCTCTGGCTCCAGTAACGTCGTTGGAAGTCAAGCATTCGTTCGCGTTTATTCAAAAGTCTTCTGTGTCGTTGAAAATCACTTGTGTTGTTGTTTACGAGAAGGATTTGTTGTAACCGTAAAAGCTCTTCATCTGTTTGATAGATCTGTTTCTGAATAATATTAAAAGTTCGTTTATGCCATCTTTTTGCTAATGTTTTTAGCAGAGCAATCTTCTTAACGATTAACGATTTTGAAAAGGTTTGATCCTGTCGGATTTATTCGCCAAGCCTGAGTTACAATATTCTTGAAATCCGGAATGGCAGTCCATGCTAACTCGAAACGGAAGGGTCTCTTCTGTATGTTAATTTGTGAATGTAAATCAATCGAGATCGGAGCATGATCTGAGGTTGTAAAAGGGTGTATTCTAACCCTTATCCAATCATAGGCTGAGATAAACTCTGTTTGGGCTAGCAAACGATCAAGTTTAGCGTAACTATTGTCAGGTGTACCTGTTTTTTTCCTTTGCCATGTATAGCTGCCCCCATGAGTGGGGACATCCAGAAGCTGGAGATCATGTTTCAGTTGTTGTAATCTGATGAAACGTCTTGGGTGATATGCTGATCCTCCCAATTTGTCGTCTGGGATTGCAATTTCATTTAGGTCACCCAAAATACAGAAAGGGAATCGAAGAGAAGCAGCATAATGCAAGATATAATCCCAGAATTGTTGTTTCGAGCCGTAGTCTGGTGGAGCATAGACCAAAAGAAAGGACATTGACTTGCTAATAGTACAGTCATGGTAATCAATGTGAATGAGTCTCGGCTGAACCGAAATAAGCTTTATTTCTCCTTCCGCAGGAGATAGTTCTTTCCATAGCAGGCATACACCTTCCTTAAAACCGATGGCGGGATTGAAAGCCATGTTTGTGAAACCACATTTTTTCCAAAAGTGATCAACCGGGGCTATGTTTGATTTAGTTTCGAGAAGAACTAGAGCGTTGATGTGATTATTTCTGCAGAATAATTCAGTATTTGTCCAAAAGTTTCGCCTTTTGAGCCCACGACAATTCCAAGAGGCTATATTCATTTAAAACTTGATTTTGGTTCGTAATTGTTTGAAAAAATTGAAGAGTGCTGTGAGCTTCCTAGCGTAGTTGAAACATAGTTAGATATCGTACTTATCGACCTTATGACAATGAAGTAACCTGTCGTAAAAAACCAACTCTTAGAGCTGATTTTATATAGTAGGATTGTTGTTTTATGCATGTAAAATCCTTGTTTAAAGCCATCAAATATGACATGGTAATTAAATAAGAGGCTATCATAAGATAAAAAGATGAAGTAGTACATATGTGTAAAAATAGGTTCATAAGACACATGTTCATTCCTACAACTGGTATTGAAAGCACTGTAAGCACATTGTATGTAATGTTGGTATAGGGTAGTTACAAAGATTAGAAATTCCTTGTAATGATTTGTAGTTCCCGTAGGATCATTGTGTATGGCTTGTAGGCCTGACAATTCCGAGTGAGATAGTATGAATCTTAAACAATAATAGTGGTGATACATTAAGTAACAGAAGTTGTTGAGATTGTAGTTGTACAGAGAGCAGCCGTAGTAGTAGCTGTAGAAGAAGCAGTCCCAGACAGCCATGGAGTCGACAGTAGCAGAAACCATAGTAATCCAGGATACCCACCTGTACACATCAGCTGGCAAACAGCAGAGGAGGCAGAAATAGAAGTAGGAACACATATTGGCAATAGGAAAGCATATTATAGATAAAGCAATGGACCATTTAAAATAGAGGGCTTGTGAGTCAATGTTTGAAACAAGGTAAGTGTTGGTATGAGTGAGATCACAGCAGCACATCGCACAGGGTGAGCCATAGTTTAGGTCCTGTGAGGACCGTGTGCACCTAACCACCTTTCAAGACGGTAAGACAAAGCGACAGGTATAACATTGAGTCAGAGTTTGACAATTTATAAGAAACCCACAACTATGAACAAATGATTCCAGTAAACCGGAAATGCAAATCAAGGTGCTTGATAAGCGAATGTGATGTTTATAAAACACAGACTCCAATTGAGTATAAGTCAAAGCCTCCAAAGAGTAAGTAGAAGCTGCGATGGAACCGAAATGAGTGTTGAAACACCACACAAAATGACAAGAAGGGTGCAAATCAAACTGAAGGAAATAGGGATAGGGATTGTGAGTCCTAATGCATATGAAAGTAGAGTAATTACGAATCACGAGCAAGCAAGGAAAGGTGTGATGAAGAAACAAGCACAGACAAGGATTATAGAGACCGAAATAAGTACTCATGAAGACCATAAGGTCTAAACGCACCTGAACAGTGAAATGCAGAAGATGATTAAGAGAGCCCCGGTGAGAGGAACGAACCTGTTGACACTTTAGTTTCAATTGGTAAGGGTACAGATCGGGACAAGCCGACCAAGAGGCGACACCGAAAACAAGTAGTAGAAGGAGAGAGAAGAGACCGCATCCACATCTCCACCCAAATCCCCATCGCCAAGGCCAGCACAGACAATGATAGCAGATCCCATGCCCATAGGTCGAGAACCGACTTGTCAGTACATCAATTTTGCCGACATGAATAGAACTTTTGAAGCTTAGAACAATCGCATTGAAGACGATTTTTTAGTAAGGGGGAGCTATCCCATATTTTTTTGAGAGAATATGATGAGTAGGGAGGATCTGAAGTTGATTTGTAGGCAATTGGTGGTGAATTGCAGGCGGAGGAGCCCGAAAAGGCTGGTCGGCGGGGAGGAGAGGTGAAGGAACAGTGATAGGGCGCGGCGGCCGCTGGTTAGGTTTAACAAAGAGGAAGGGAGCGTTTGTCATTTCATTTACCGGACAAATATGTTGTGAGTTGTAACATTATTTCAAATCATTTTTCTAATTAAAAGAAAAAGAGATCATGGGCCCATAATATTGTGAAGAATAATTAACTCGGCCCAGCCCATTTAAGAACAATAAATAAAAACTGGGCCCATTTAGTCATCGCCATTAAATTCACAAGACACTCGATCTAGGGTTTCTGTTTCGGGGTTCCTTATTTCTTCTTCCTCCCGAAGCCGAAGGTCGCCGTTCCGCGAGCTTCCGAAGCCCGAAAATGGTAGATCTCTGATTTGTCCGTCTTCCTCGTACACTCATCTATGTAATTGATCATGAAAGTTCTGAATTTTTTTCATTTTCGGTTCAATTGCAGCCGTCGCACAAGACCTTCATGATCAAGAAGAAGCTGGCGAAGAAGATGCGCCAGAACCGCCCGATCCCGTACTGGATCCGTATGCGAACCGACAACACAATCAGGTGCCCCTTCCTCCCCTTCGATTGTGATCTGAGGAGTTTCGGGATTGTTAATTTGTTCTGATTACTGTTCGATTTTTGCTCTTTTAGGTATAATGCGAAGCGCAGGCACTGGCGCCGTACCAAGCTTGGGTTCTAAGGTGTCTTTTCAGAGTTCTGCATTCTCCTTCTTCGAATTAGTTTCAATTTAGTTGAGTTGGTTTTTGTTGTGAGACTTCCGTTTGGATTGTAGTGTTGTTGATTTTGAGCCATTGCTTTTACTGGAGCTCATTTAAGCTGCTGATTCGCTCATTTGCTGATTGAAACGGTTGATTTTGTGACTGTTTACTGTTTTGTTATATTGATACTGATACGACTCTCTCTGAAAAAAATTGTAAGAGATCATGTGTTGTTGATGCCAAATGTGCTATCTTTCTTCCATTGATGCCTTTCTTCTGTGTTATTGGATTGAAAGTCGGATTCAAGGATCTGTTTGTCTGTTCCATTGGTTTTGCTAGTAAGAAACCGGGGAGTATGTTAGGTTTTGATTCACAGAATCACAGGGGTCTTTGTTGATTATTCAATACTTCCACAGCTTTTGTTGCTCAGTCATGTTATAGTTCTTGCATTCGGCAGAAGAAATGTTGTGTTAAAGTCGGAAGGATTGGGTTGATCGGTTCCTTGGTGTTTCATATTAGCTTATAGTGCTTGCACATTCTGCTTGCATTTGCTTCGGTATCTTTGAATACTTCACAAAGTTACAACGCAGAAGTTAGCTTTTTACAGTTTAACCGAGCAATATATTCAGGAATTTGGGTTGTTCATAGTTTATCGCTGATGCGTCATTCATGTTCATAGTAAGCGATAACATATGAACTGAGATGGGGTGTGCACATTGTAATTTATTGCCAAGATCATTGCCTTGGTGGTTCAAACCGATTGAAATGAAGTACTCTTCTTGCTCTTCTAATTTTTCAAGGCAGGCAAATCCATGATCTCAAACCGATCAAAATTACATCAAAGAGCCGATCCCTAACCAGTTCTTTGAAGGAACTCATCAAAGAGCCGATGCAGATACAATCTTAAGTAGGTATGCACAATATATAAGTTGAAAGGACCTTTTTAAGTTCACTCAAATGTACAATGTTGGTTAGCAAACTGAGTGGGAAGAAGATCATTTCGACTCAACAAGGGCAACTTCACATGATACGAATGGTTAGGGATCAAGTATGTGACATGAAGGCAGCTGCATCAGTTGGTAAATGCTGTCGAGCCCTCAGGGTGCCTCCGAGTTGAACTGGGACTAAGGGGATAAGAGAGTGTAAAACATCGGTAATCAAGGGGCGATAACTGGGTTCTGGCTGCACGCATAACACCGCCACAGCAGCAACCTACAGAGCAACAAAGATATTTTCTTTACAAACAATACTATAGGATGAAGTTTGTGAAGCGAGGAAGAAAGTTGTTCGTATACGAACTTGATACAAATGCTTGAGGTCCATAGTGTCTTGAATAGCCGGGTCAACAATCTGCGGAAGCTTTGTTCTATCGGTCAGCTGTGGCATTGCCTGTGTAGCGAGAAAATTTCACCATGAAAGATTCAATACTCGTAATCCTCTCAACGATGGTGTTACACAGGCAGTCATTTAGCGATGGACGACTTACCCAGGTGACAATAGACTGACACTGGACCGGTGATAGTTTCTCAACAGGCTTTCTACCCAGTAGAAGTTCCAAAAGTACCACTCCAAAGGCATATACATCACTCTTCTCCGTCAATTTACCTGTCAATGCATATAATCTGTTACTTCCTGCCTAAAACATGCACTATCGATACGTCTCCAGATGATGCAAAATGTTCATAATAGGAAACTCAAGCTTTCCATAAAAGAAAATCTTGAAACAATGCTAAACTATATATAGTATACGAAATCATAACAGATCAAGAGAACGATGGATTTGTGCATGGACTTATCACTACGACAGGCTAACCGTTGCGATAGAGACTACTACATCAAGCAATTATACATCACATTGCACTTGCCTATCTTGATTAATCCCAACTACTGCTAGCAATGCTACATGTGCACCCATATGCTGAAATAAATAACTAGAGTACAGATATGTCAAATGTACACTATATGATGACAGTATAGATGCATATACCTTACAGGTGCTCTGTTAAGATTCTATTAAACAAGTGGCAAGGGTTAGATGGCATACCATCTAATAGGTACTCAGGGGCAACGTAACCCAACGTGCCAGAGAGCTTGATGTTATTCTTGTTCTGAGATCCATCAACTACAGCGAGACCAAAATCCGAAAGCTGTGCAAAAGACAAAAGGCAAGTGTTGGCAGAAAGCCATATGATGAATTAATTATTAGCACTAACATACATCAGTGACAATAGAAGTACAACAAATTTGTTTGATTGCTAATACCTTTGCATTGAAGTTGGAATCCAAGAGGATATTGGATGATTTCAGATCTCTATGAATCACTGCGGGGTTGCAATGCTCGTGCAGATATTCTACGCCTCTGGACAAATCACAGGAATTTGTCTCCCTCAATATACAATAGACACGGTATAAAAAAAAAATGTTGAAGTCAAATGTCTTTCTAAGTCACCTTGCTACATCAAGGGCGATTTTCATCCGATTATGCCATGTTAGAGCTGATCCTCGAGATGGTCCTGCAATTTTTTGAACCAGCTGTTAGGATTCCTTTAGTCTTCATTTGAAAGCAATCACAACCTTTACCACTTGAAAGAGCTTGGAACAGCTACCGTGAAGTTGAGTCTCAAGTGATCCATTCTCCATCAGCTCATACACTAGGTATCGTGAGTCCCCATGGATGCAGTGACCGAGAATGGCAATTATGTTCGGATGCTGAATCTTTTTTAACAAGTTAACCTCATTCTGCACTCGCAATTTTTTTACAACCGTGTTAGGCAATTCACATTAGTCAGCAGAAAATACACTCAGATGCACATAAGCTACGCTACCTCGAATTCCATCTGAGCATCTTGACCTCCGCCGTCTACTTTCTTGACAGCAACATAAAAGTCATTTTCGAGTTTAGCCTTGTAAACACACCCAAATCCGCCCACGCCCAACTTGTTGCGCTCGTCAAAATTACTTGTACCAGTTTCTACTGCTTTATAGTCAATGGAAAGGGATCTCCTAGTACCATTCACCTTCAAAGAATTGAAAGCACCTCTTGGCTGGATTGGTCCAAACCCTTTAACAACATCTTCACAATTTTCAAAACCCACCCACCATCATAATCAGCAATTGCTACCGCACAAAAGTTTATAGCTTTATATACTGAATTGAACAAAGATAAAGTGATTGAAATTGGTTACCTAAGCTTTTTCCCTTTTTCTTGTAGGGTCTAGTTGAGATCTTGTGATAAATCCACAAAGCCAGCAAAGATAAAATCAGCAAAATGATTGAGGCAGAGGCAATGATGGATGCAAGAGCCAATCTATGAGTCTTTTTTGGCCCTCCAATGTTGTCCATAGGACCTGTTCACAAAGAGAGCAAAAGTGAAAAACAAATCAAAATCAGTGAAGAAAAATAGGGGGAAAAATTTTGAGATCTCAGTTTCACCAACTAAAATCAGCTGAAGAAATTGAGGATTAGAACAAAATGGGAGTTGATTTAAAATCAGAGAGAAAAAGGCTAATGAGACTAATTTCAGCTACACAAATTTTAAGAGGATAGAACACAAATCCCGTCCAAAGTTTAAAACTTTGTAACGGTCCTAAAGTCCATATTTTCTCTAGCATTTCTTATTGCAAGTTTGAATTTGAATTTTGAATCTCCAGAGCTGAAATTGAGCCAATTGGAACAAGACCTTCAATGGAAGGGGGGAAATGGGGGGAAAAGCAACAATACCTATTAGCATAAACCAACACGACAACACACACACAACCCATAAAGCAGTTGAACTGAAAAGAAGAGTACCTGGAGGAAAAGCCGCCATTGTTGAAGACATTGAAGAAAAGGGGGAAGTGGGAGGAGGAGATGAAGAAGGCATAGGAGGAATTGGGGGGGAGAGCTGAGAAGTGAAAAACCCAAGTGAGAACCCACAGATCAAAAACAAAATACAACAAAAAGAAGCTTCTTCATCTTCATCCTTTGTCCTCTTCCTCCTCCGTTTGAAAAATGAATCTCAAAGATGGAGCTACTTCCTCTCCTAATAATATGGTTGTTTGAACATGGAGATTGAGGATTTCTTTATTTTTATTATTGATAGAGAGATTGGGATGCTCATGATATGATCTCTTTATCATGTGAGTGAATGGGATTGGGATTTTTGAGAGTGAGAGGGACAGGAGATAAAAAAGGAAACAAAACAAATAAAAAAAGGGGAAACTCCAAGACTGCCCTTAACATGTATGTTTTTACACTAAACCTCCCTTTATTTATGAAATTTACAAATAAACTCCCTCTAGATTAGGGGTGCGATGTGAACACGAGTAGTTCGAATTCGAATCGTACTCGGCTCGAGCTCGTTCATTTTCTAAACGAACCAAGTATGAGTACATTTTTAAGCTCGTTCAAAAGCTCGGCTCGTTCGAATTAAGCTCGAATAGCTCAAATTTTATAGAATTTCTACAATTTCCTTTAAGCTATTGTATATGAGCAAGTAGAACTGCTTAAAGCTTGAAAAGAGCTCGGCTCGAGCTCGTTCATTTCCTAAATGAGCCAAGTATGGACACATTTTTAAGCTCGAGTCAAAATTTAAACTCGGCTCAAACTCGTTCATATCCTAAAAGAACATAATATGAACAAACATTACTCGGCTCGAATAACAGCCCTACTCTAGATTGGTTTTATCAGCAATTGACAAAAACCTTGAAATTGACAAATCTTGCCCCAATGTTCTAAGAAATCAAAAGTCAAAAACTCATATCAATGAGATGGAGGGAACAATGGTATTTTTTTTTTTTTGCCCGTTTTGGGCAAGTGGATGATTGGTTTTGGTTATTATTTCTCTTAATAAAATCAATAGGACTAATTTCCACCAAAAAAAATCAATAGGACTAAAAATCAATAGGACTAATTTAGGTGTTTGGTTCTTAGGCCGTAGGAGCAAGATTGTCATTGCTGACAAAACCAATAGGATTAGTGATTATTTGTAAATTCAAAAATAATGAGTGATTTTGTTAAAAACTTAAAAATTTGGTACATTAAGGGCGGTCTTGGAAAATTTCCTCAATATACAAATCAATTCTATTTTATTGGCCTAAATATAAACTAGAGGGTTTATTTAACATGCACATATTAAATATTAGAATTTAGTACCAATAGATCACGAGTGCGAATATTTCTATTATAATAACTTAAGTGACCACAAAAAAAAAAGTAGCAATAGTAAGTTTATTTTATAGTTAAACAATAAATTATGCCAAACTATAATACATAACCTCCAAACTTTAGTTTGGATTAATTTGCCGTTGAACCATCAAAATAAATATCATAAAAATAACTTAATCTTCATTGAATTTGTTTGTTCGATATGCAATGTAAAATTATGTCGATTGCTTCTTTTTTAATCAACGCAAATAACTTTTTTACATAACAATGAACCTATCGTGTTAAACATATCCAAATGTATGTGTTTGGAGAGCTAAGTTGGAATGAGTTAAAATTTGAAAACTCCCATCATCTACTTGTATTTTTGTTGAAAAATAACAAAGTGTGCTCTTTAGCTCTCATCTCAGCAAGTGTGTATCCACAAACAAAAAGCTATGAAAAGGTGGGAAAAAAATCTAAGGGGGGAGGAGGAGAAAGAGAGTGAAAGGGGGTGGTTGGAGATTGAAGGCACGCAAGTCTTGTTATTGATGCTCTCTCTCTCCTTTGTTTCATGCGGATTTTGGTGTTTTGCATACCAAAGCAAACATTTCATTTTCCCAAACCAAATCTGTTCCACTTGTAACACCACAAAACAATATTTTGCCATCTACCCGCAGATTCTTAGTGTTTCTAAATGATAAAAAGTCACTTTTTCTTTTCTTTCTTGGAATCAGAGCTAGCCAGTGTCGTGGGCAGAAATTTTTACAAAAAAGGCAAAAATTGTAGACGATGGTATGGACTATGGAGTATGGAGTATCGATCGATACCATAATTTCGAAGACATCTCGAATAGTATGATGTAAATGGAACAAATTTATTGAAAGACATTTAAAACGGAAATATACATGTATGCTATGTTTGATAAAAGAAGAGCTGATTGAGTAGTTGAAATTGATAGAATAGCTTAATTTGATGGATTATTTGTGTTAAATATATGTTAATAAGTTGTTGTGGTGTTTAGCAAATGTAGTTGTTAGAGTAGCTGATTTAAACTTGTAAATAGAAAACCAAAAGTTTTGAAAAGCTTGGGTGCGTAGTTGTTAAAAAGTTCTGATTCTAAAAGCTAATTTTTTTTTAGCACAAACAAAACAATCTCATTCCATCTCGTCTTCCAACACTACAAGAACATCCAAAGGTAAAGAAACTTGTGCAAAAATTAAAGACGAACTAATGGGTCTAATCCCCGCCATACTATGCGCAGCTTTATTTCCCTCCCTACACACATGAGACCAAATTAAAGAGCTAAAACTACTAGAATAACTTGAAATAGAAGAAATGAGATTTTTAAGCATGCCTAAGCCTTCATACCCCTTGCAAATCTTTGAAATCAGTGGCAAACAATCCGATTCAATATGCACGTTGGCCATGGCTCTCTCTTTGGGGAGCACTAACGCCCATAGCACTGCCTCCGCTTCCGCTACTTGCACATCATCTGCGTGTGCTACCTCCTTCTGCCCCGCCAAAATCAGCCTCCCCCTCTCGTCTCGAGCCACGACCCCGATAGATGAGCCCTTACGATCTGAAACCGCAGCGTCACAGTTGAACTTGATGTAGCTCGGCGCCGGTTTCGTCCACCTGACCTCCCTTGCCGCTGGCTCTGGTTCCCTCCTCACCACTTTGTGATCCACATACCGAGCACTTTCTGCCAGCATTTCCTCCGTACTCTGCACAATTGCCGCTGGATTCGATCTCTTGCCTTCGAAAATCAGCTTGTTCCTAGCATACCAAATATTCCATAGCAAGGTCGTCCATCGCATCCGCTCCCCCATCGTTCCCTTTGTAAACACCGCCCAGAAGCACGTAATCACATCCCGAGCCCCTTGCCAAAACCTGCCCACACCCGGCTGCAGCTTCCAAGTCTTCCTCGCCACTCGACACTCGAATAGCGCATGTATACCTGTTTCGACAAGGCCACAACTTTCATAGCATCCGTCGCTAGTAATTTTTCTCCTAAACAAATTACCTTTACACGGCAATACATCCCTAGCAGCCCTCCAAACTAAGTTCAGACACTTGGAGGGCATTTTGAGACCCCAAAGCGCCTTCCATGTACCCTCCTCCGCTGCTGGGTTAGAACACCCCGCACTTGTCCCTACGGCCTTCTCCATCTCGATCAACCTGTGATAAGCCGACCGGACAGAAAAAATGTTGTTCTTATCGTGGCTCCAAACCAAACTATCTCTTACATTGCTCTCCGTAAATCTAATCTGTTGCACTGCCTCCACATCCTGAGGATGCAAAACCTGCCGAAGCGCCTGGTTGTCCCATCCCCCACCTACCCAATCGATAAGGTCGAACACCCTCAATCCATCATCAGCCCCATAAAAATTACCCAATACCTTGAGGTTTCCTGACTTTGGCACCCACTTATCAGTCCAAACATTGATCTCCATTCCATTGCCAACACTCCACATTAGACCCTCCGACAGCACCTCACGCCCCTCTATCATACTCCTCCAAGTGTAGCTGGGCCTGTGTCCGACCTGAGCCTCCAAAATCGAAGTTCTCGGGTAGTATTTAGCCTTGAGAAGTCTAGTTAGTAAGGAATCCGGATACTGCAGCAATCTCCACACTTGGCGAGCAAGCAAAGCAAGGTTAAATTTCTCCATCTCACGGAACCCCATACCCCCTCTACTCTTCGCCCTACACATTCTCCGCCAACTCATCCAATTTGTCTTCCTTCTGCCTTCCCCCTCACACCACCAGAAGTCACAAAGGATCATCTCAATCTCCCTGCATAACTCGGTAGGAAGCTTAAAACATGACATAGCATAAGTGGGTACCGCTTGGGCTATCGACTTAATGAGAACCTCCTTCCCTGCCCTTGACAGCACCCTCTCCTTCCATCCCTTGACCTTCTTCCACACCCTCTCCTTTAGCTGCGAAAAGATCACCTTCTTCGCCCTCCCTATCATCGTCGGCAACCCCAAGTACCTATCATGTTTCGAGACTTCTTGAATACCAAGTATGAAGTATCCCTTGAACATTCCTACGACACTCATCCGACACATTCTTGCTGGAATGACAGCTCCGACTTAGAGAAATTAACCTGTTGTCCTGACGCCTCTCCATAAGTATGGAGCATATTCACTACTTCTGTGCTTTGTTGACAGGATGCTCTAAAAGCTAATTAACCAAAAATCTTATATTTATTTTATTTAAAACTATATAATATTAAAATAAAAAACTTAAAAAAATAACTGATATTTGTTGCAAAATAGAGCCGTACTTATAAACTTTTATTCATGTTAACAGAACAAAGGTAAGAAGGGAAAATTGCCCCTAGTTTCGCCTCTAGTGCTGAGATAAGTCAGACCGAGACTCAATTCAATCTTAAAGTTTGAACATAAATATACCCACATAATCCTCTTCTCTTGTGTTCTTTAGCCTATAAAAAAAAGTCAAGTAGCTATTTAATGGTTAATTTGCATACACTTAACTTATATTTAAAGGTGGATTATAAAGATACAGTAAAACTTAAATGTAAATAGTATACTGTACTACTCTAGTCTCTAGTCATCTATGCACGACTAATAGAAAATTGGCAAGTGTCATTCAATTCTAAAAGAATCTAATTAGTTGTAAAGTATGTTAAAACCTCTTTGATCAAATGTTAATATTTACAATCAAATAGCACAATTAGTTGTAAAGTATGTTAAAACCTCTTGATCAAATGTTAATATTTACAATCAAATAGCACACAAAGACAAAATTTTAAATTTCATGGGTTATGTAGTATCCTATTAAGATGTAGCTAGATTAACAAATCCAATCAATTCAAATTAAGGGAAAAGAAACATAATACGGAAATTGAAAATTTTCAAGTGTACAAAATAGTTTCAAAGTATTACAAACTACTCTTATCAGACGATAAAAACTGTATGAAATATTATTTTTTTTATGTAAAAAATCATATAATAAGTATAAAACCACTTTAAAATTTTAATAAAAAAGTGAATATTTCATATATTTTTTTTTATAAAACGTCATCATATTTTTTTTTAAAATGAAGGGATTATAAATCCTTTCTCCTTTAGTCTAATCAATAAATTAAGGTGTCAACACAAAATACTTTAAATTATAAAATATTCAATAATGGAATAAAATATGATCGACTATAACATGGCTGAATTATGTAACAGGAGGGAAATAAACAAACCTTATAAAATGAACATATGATTTTCTATCCAAAAATTCCACGGGCCACAGTCACATTTTGACAATGTGTATATATATATATCGTCACAAATTATTGAACAAAATTTGTGGGATTTTCGCGTGTTAGGTAAATTATTGGTGTTACAACTTACAAGTAAACACCTCAATTGGCTCCATCCTCACTTGGACTTTGCAAT
This sequence comes from Persicaria maculosa, assembly GCA_963922045.1. NCBI lineage: Eukaryota > Viridiplantae > Streptophyta > Magnoliopsida > Caryophyllales > Polygonaceae > Persicaria > Persicaria maculosa. The sequence goes on along the minus strand of OY998264.1, from coordinate 21,648,522 downwards.
TTCTGCCAAAATCTTTTTCATGAATTGAACATATATGCATCTTAAATCTTTTATACTAAAAGTAAAATATTGATAAAGTTGAAGTTTGTAATTAGGTTTGACATGCATTATTGAACATTTCTAAGGTTTGCATTATTGGATTTGAATTAACTTTGAAGTATCTAGAACATGGCTTGGAGCCTTACAGGGGCCCTTCCATTGGACAATGATTTGAAGGTTTTAGGATATTTGAAACATTTTAGCCTTATATAGGTATGTTTTATATTTTGAATATTTTCCCAAAAAAAACATTAACGGAATTTTTTAAATGTAATATATCATTCACATTCATAGAAATAATTAATCATAATAATAATAATAATTAATCTTGCATGCAACCCTTTGAAAATTGTAGACGTGTATAAGAGAGTTTAAAAGAACATAACGAGTTGTTTTTAAAGTCATTTTAATGTCATAAAGGTCTTGTTGGCATAAACAAAGCTATCAAATTGCAACTACTAAATTTGAAACCAATGTTTGAGATGAAATAAAGAGGCCTAATAAAATGCTTAGAATAAGAGAGATATTCTAACCCGCCTGAAAAGCATGTGTTTCGTGTGATCGGAGATTTCAACAACTCCATCACATTGATAAAAAAAAAAGGGGCAATTTGAAAAATGTCCAAAAATGGTGGCCATATTAGCAAATTGTACACCTTATTAAAATAATTAGCAAACTGTCCATCCCTTGTGGCCCCTCCTGCGTGCCCCCCTCCCCCGTGTGTCCCCGTGTGCCCCCCTCCGCGTCAGCAATTTTTTTTTTTCGCGCGTCAGCATTGCTGACGCCAACGTCAGCATTGCTGACACCAACATCGAGAATGCTCATGTTAGCATTACTGACACCGTCTACGGGGATGCTGACGCTGACGGTGCTGACATCGGAGATCAATATATTTGACATATTAAGTCATTACCAATGATTTGGATTTCACAAATCAAAAGAAATTTTATATAAAATATAAAAGGGGGAAAGCAAAGAAACAAAGGAATGTTCTACAAAAAAAAGGAATATTTTATTTTATTTTTGGTAGTGAGAAACAAAGAATATCGGTGAGCAATTAAAACAAATTCAGTATTGAAAGCATTGAAGCTATTGAAGTCTCAATCATCTTCTCAGTCTTCTCAAAAGTAGTTTGCTGATGCCGACACCGGGTACGCCCACTTTGCCGACGCCGACGATGCTGATGTTCTTCCTCCTCCATCTCTTATATTGCAAAAACGATGTCAGCAAATATATACCTACATAAAAATATGTATAAAAACGATGTCAGCAATAAAAAATACGCATAAAAACGATGTCAGCACTAAAAAATAAACCAATTTTTAAGGACTCAAGCATACATACGTACCTACATATATAATATCCAACTAAAAACGATGTCAACACTAAAAAATACGCATAAAAACGATGTCAGCTTTACTTCTAATAATTAGGCATAAAACCAATTCATCCGTATCCGCATACATCAATCATTAGGCATACACATACATCAATCATTAGGCATAAAACCAATTCACAAATCAGTTTTACTTCTAATAATTTCTACCTGAACACAGTCCAAATCGCACACAGATCGGGCACAAATCGCACAGTCCAAATCGGATTGATCAGATGACGAAGGTGTTGCATTTCCAATCTCTAATTGCTAAGCAATAGGAATCAAAACATCAAACAGAGAGAGATGAATACCTTCGATCAACGCATTTCGTCAATCAGGTGGAGGACGAAAGCAGGAAGAGCTAGCAAAGGAGGAAGAATGTCCGACAGAGCACGCGAGAACAGCGTGGAGAGCACGCAGCCATGGCGAGGTCGAAAATTGCGCCATCAGATCGGACCTCCTTCCTCCGTCGCCGCTTCGCTGCCGACGGAGAAGCTTCAATATGCTGTCAGCAATGAATAAGCAGAGGCGGAAGAGGAGCATGAGAGGAGGAAGAGATCCGGATCCATCTCCTCGTCGACGGTTTTCGAGCCTGGCTGAGCAAATCGGCGCTCGAAGTGTTCAGATCGAGAGCAAATATCTGGTGCGAAGATCAGATCTGAAAGTTCAGATGCTGATTTGTTTGATTTGCGTTCGATTCGTCTTCGATTCATCCGTATCCGCCATAGATTCAACCATGGCCGGCCGCAAGAGTTCCCCGAAGTACACCGAGAGGCGGTGGCAGATCTGGCCACGAACAGGCGGCGCCGGGAGGAAGAGCGGGGGAGGAAGACAGAGATCGAAGGAGGGAAGGAGGAGCGTTCTGAGGCATCGGAAGGAAGAAGAAACCATGAGAGAGATGGACGGGGGCACATCTCAGATTTGGGGGTGGTTTTAATTTGAGATTAGGTTAAAAAATATAAAATGGACAGTTTGCTAATTTTTACAAAAACATGGATACTTCCCTAATTTGGCCAAAGAATTGTGCCTTCCCAACCAATTTTCTCAAAAAAAAAATTATATTTGGGATTTTTAATGTTTAGAAGTAGTAAACGATTTTTATAGGTTTTAAAGATATTTTATTTTCATAGTTTCAACTTGAGCTTCAGTTAGATCTTTTGAGGTTACTTTGAGGTTTATTAGACCATTTTCGACAACTTCTCTAAAATTTCTCTAAAATGAGAAAATATAATACATATTATTCAAGTTATTTTTGCTTCAACTCCAACAACTTCCTTATTTCTAAGATTTGAAGAATGATTTACTTTTAGAAAATGTTGTAGATTTAGAAAAGACTTTTTTTTTTCTGCTGTCTCCCTATTTTGGAGAATGAGATGAGTAAAACCGAAAAAACGTCTTAAAATTCTCCAAAAACTCAAAAATGGAGGAAGTGTTAGAGATACTCTTACTATTAATTTTTTAAAAAAAAGACTTGTTTTTTCTTACGAAAATGTATTTATGAAACAAAACAAATGAGTAGCTAGTGTAAATTCTTTTATTTAAAAAATAATTAAATATCAATCAATAATCAGAAATAAGTGAAACTAAGGCTCCGTTTGGCAAAATACTAGCTGATGAATTATTTGTGTTAAATATATGTTAATAAACTAGTAATATGATATTTGGTAAACCTAGTGGTTGGAGTAGCCGATGAAAACCTGTGAATAGAAAATCATAAGCTCCGAAAAGTTTCGAGGAGTAACTGTTGAAATACTCTTCTTCCAAAAACTAATTAAACTAATATCTTATATTTATTTCATTTACAACTATATAATATTAAAATCAAAATGTCCAATAAGCTAGCTGATGAAAATTTTTATGCCAAACGGAGCCTAACTTGCGTAAAGTGATAATATACTTCACTATAACGCCTCCAACTCCTCTATTCCCTGATATGTCTCCACTCTTATCCCCCAACCCTCTCTCTCTCACAAACTTTTTTTTTAAGCAAAAATAAGCCCCATTAATTACCATATTCTCAAGCTCATAAGCTCGGCAGGAAGGACATGAGCAATGTAATGTGCACTTGTGCAGTCCGGTTCCCTCCACGACACGCAAACATAAATCGACAGATAATTCATACAATTATATAAGTAATTTTGTACTATGACCTAATTAATTAATATTAGCCAACTGAAAAAAGAAGAACTTAATAAATCAATTGATAGGGTAACCGAAACCATAAATTGAATTAGATAGGAAGTGGTAATATATCGATGTATGTATAAATGCATGGCTTACAAAAGTGTTTGTCATCCATCGTTTTTCAAGCATTTCCAAGAGGTTGCTTCCAAATTATTTGGTTAATATCATCCATTGAATTGTAAAGTGGGGCCTTTTGTACCAAATAAATTAATATGGCAAGAAAATGGATCCCCTTAACATGCATTTACTCTAATAATTATCAATTTATCAAATTTATTGTATCCCACCACCGACAACATCACAATATTAGAAAAAATATATTAAAATTAATACGCCTCCTCTTTATTGAGCATGTACAATCATCCATCATTAATCAAACTTATACATCTCACGATCATGCACATACATATTTATACAAGAAAAACATATATAGCGACCTGTTGGGTGGTTGATAGTAAAAAGTAAGGAGAGTTAATGAAATCTTTTGGATTCGATCTCTATATCTATTCATTTTCTTTGGTGAAAAAACTAAAGTTTATCTTTTTTTTTTACCATGGATCGAGCTGATCGGTACAAATCGATTGATTTAGTGTATGATATTGCTTGCTGAATCACGTATCCGGAGTTCAACAGAAAAAATGGGTTATCCTAGACATAAAAGGAAAAAAAGAAAAGAAAAGAAAAATATATATAGCATAGTAAATCAAATAGTTAGTTAGATTGCAGTCGTAAGCGGAGGTACGATACCAAACAATGCAACCACAAGAGTGAACAATCCGACTTCGTATCAATGATGAAAAAAGCTACTCAAAAGGCCATTATTTCACAGATACCAATGAAAACTAAACGGCCATATCACTGTTGTCCTAAACCCCAATGAAAATTGCAGGTAAGCAAACCAATAATAATCAGGGCTGGGGAAATTTTCCCACGAAAACCATACCAAGACGTGCCAACCGAACCAATTGTCAGAAATCGGTATGGTAATGGTAATCAAAACAGAAAAGTTGGGATTACCATTACCAACCGATTTCAAATCGGTTGGTACGGTAATTACCAACCAACTATTACCAATATGCATTTAGTTTTTTTTAATTATTTTTTAAATCATATTTTAATTTTAATTATTTTAATTGGTTCTAAGATTTGTTGTTTGTTATTCAAGTTAATAAGTATTACCTATTTCTTTTTTACTTGTTGTTTTTTTTAACAATTGTTGTCATGTACTCATGTTATTTCTATTTGTTATTCAAGTTAATAAGTATTAAGTATTACCTATTTCTTTTTTATTTGTTATTTTGATCAAGACTTGCGGTTTGTTATTCAAGTTAATAATTAAGTATTACCCATTTCTTTTTTAATTGCTGTTTGTTTTTTTTCTAACACTTGTTGTCATGTACTCATTTTATTTCTCTTTGTTATTCAAGTTAATAAGTAGGGGAATTACTACTAAATACCCCACTTTGATAATTGGTTTGCAAAAATACCTAGGTTTGAAAACAATTGCATTAATATATAGAAATTTGCAAAAATACCTTATTTAATTATTAAAACTACCCACCACCCCCAAAAAATCAGAAAAAAAGTTAAATATTTTAAGTATTTTTTATTTTTCTTATATTTTAAAATTATTTTAAATAATTAAATAATAAAAAAAACTGAAATTAAAAAAAAAATTCCCAATCCCAACCCAATCCCTACTAACAGGATAGCCTAACCCCGACCGACCCAATCCCTAACAAAAAACACACAAGAGCAACCCCAACCCTAAGTCTCCGGCGCTCAGCCCCAACCCTAAGTCTCCGGCGCTCAGCCCAACCCCAAGTCTCCGGCGCTCGGTACTGAGCCCGCGTCTCCGACTCCGTCGTTGCGCCTACACTCCGGCGCCTCCGACCGACCCAATCCCAATCCCTAACCAGAACACACAAGAGCAGCCCGACTGTCGCTGCCTTCACCCTCCGTCGTTGCGCAAGCACTCCGGCGCAATCCGGCTCCGGCCTCGACCCCAAGAGCAGACCAACCTCCGGCTCCATCTCCCGCCGATTATAATCTAGTGGTTATAATTTAGGTCAAAACCGTATCTTTACTCAATCTCCCGCCGATTATTGATCATATCTTGTCAATGTTCATATTTCGAATTGTCAAGAACAATATTCATCCTGTCAATGTAATAATATTATGATTTCAAGATATATATTGACAATCCTTTTGTAAATATGGTTAATAATCCTAAAGATATGATTTACCGTATCTTTAGTGATTCTCTCCTAGATTATAGCTTCAATCCTGTCAATGTACATCCGCAGCTTTGTCACTATAAACATTAATCCTGTCGTAGTGAACGAATAACTTTGTCATCTTGGACATGCCTTTAATTTCTAGTTATGGTAGGATAAAATCGTATCTTTTTTATCTTCCCTATTATAAACTCCATCCTGTCAGTATTAATTTTTAGCCTTGTCATAAAAAACATATATCCTGTCAACAAAAAATTTGCTCCTGTCAGTATTAATGCTCTTACTTAGGCGATGTTTTTCATCCGGCTACTTTTATTATTTTTAAATTTCTAAGAAAAAAATTAAAAACATTATTTTATGTATATTTGATTTTTTATATATTTTTTAACTTTTCTTTTAATTCATAAATCTCCTTTTAATGATTTTTACATTTAAATTTAAAGGTAAAATCAGTCATTATTTTTAGCACAAATGATCTATTTTTTAGCACAAATGACCCACCTATCCTATTTTTGCTATTCTCAGAAAACTGATATACTTTTGCAAACCGAACACCGATTTGGTGTATTTCTGCAAATGGGCCTAATAAGTATTAAGTATTATCAATTTCTTTTTTATTTGTTATTTTGTTCAAGACTTGTTGTTTGTTTTTTTTGTCCTAAGACTTGTTGTTTGTGTACGTTATTGCTGTTTTTATTTTTGTTCTAAGACTTGCTGTTTGTTATCCAAGACTCCAAGTTAATAAGTATTACCTATTTCTTTTTTATTTGTTATTTTGTTTTTGATATTAAGTAATAAGTATTACCTATTAACTTTATTTCTTTTTATATTTGTTATTTTCATAAAATGCTTTTAATCAAGGGAGGAACTAGCTTGACCTCGAATCAGACTAAAACCCAAATGTTATTCGGAAGCTAGTAGACATGTTATTTTGAATATTATCGGGTCTTTTTGAGTCTTTATATTGCCTTTGTGATTAAACGTATGAACAATTTAAGTATTTATTTAGTTGCTACTTATAAATTTTAAATTTTAATTAAGTTGTATTGTCTTTGATTATTTGTATGCTTTTTTATCAACACCCAAAACATGGTAAAATACCATTACCAACACGTACCAACCAACTTAATTGGTTACCAATTAAGTTGGTACAACCCCTTCGGTGGTTGGTAATGGTTTGGATTTTAGGATTACCAATTATAATTGGTTGGTAGATGGTAACGACAAAAACTAATTGGTATTGTACCAATTCCACCCCTAATAATAATAGGTGACCAGGGTTGTTATGTGAGCTGAAGAGCTCGGGCTCGGTTCGAGATTTTTTGTGATTAAGTTAATACGTTTTTGTGATTTTTTGTTCTTTTAAAACGATTTTATTTTTATAATTAGTAAAAATTAAAAAAAATTTTATAAAACTTTTTTTTTTGGGAGGGGGGGGGTTCTTTTGGGTTATGGGGGTTTAGCCACTTTGAATCCCCGATAGGGCTGGAAATCACCCGTGGGTGACCGACCCACCCGATCCGATTATACGGGTGAAAACCCGAAAAAAACCGGGTGATGGATGGGTGATGGGTGGGTGAAATGGGTGATGGGTCGGGTGATGGGTGATATGTTTTCCACCCATTACCCGACCCATCACCCGACCCATTACCCGACCCGCTTAACCACCCGTTAAGCCACCCGATTGTTTTATAAAAAAAAATCCTGGTTTATAGAAAAATATAGCCTAAAATAACTACATATTTCTTCTTTTTCTAATTCTAGCTTCTCCATTCTCTTGTTTTTGTGCAAAAAAAAAATCTAAAAAAATCTAAACTTATTTTATTTAACCCCACATCATATCTTTAAAAAAAATTATTTTATTTGTTTTGCATATAACCAGAGAGTTAGCAATTTCGCTCGTTTCAACGACTTGGTTAGCATTTAGTGTGTTAATACATGATTTAGCCATTTTTTTTAACTATGGAGTCTAGCAACGGATAAAATTCATCTCATTTGATTTGATATTAAACTTTTAATGCTAACTTTATAAGATGAGGACAGTGATATAATGTATGAATAAACCTTTAATAAATTTAATAAGATTTCCTCATTAATGTGGTTTGTTAAATTATCAAATATGATCGATTTCTAAGTATGTCTTGTGACTCATTTTCTTTTAATTTGCTTCACTCGATTACTGACCCGACCCACCCGATTCACCCGACGGATCGGGTGATGGGTGAAACATTAGACGGATGGGTGATGGGTTGGGTGAATTTTTTTTGTGACGGGTCGGGTGGAAAAATGGCTCCACCCCCCCATCACCCGACCCATTTCCACCCCTAATCCCCGATCCGCCACTGGCAATACATCATATTTGATATAAAAATAAAATGGGCCTTCTCCCATTTCTTTATGTATTTTATTATTATTATTATTATTATTATTATTATTATAAATGACTTACATAAAGTTATTATTATTATTATTAATGTATGTGTTTCATTATAATTTTTATTACATTTAATTCATAAACTTATATAAACCCTTGTACAGTTCTAGTTGGGGAAAAACCTAAAAACGAAAAATGAAATTTATATTCACAAAAACAATCGGTAAATTAATTTTTATTGTAAGCTTGGAGGTGTCCAATGTTGGGCTTATTAGTATACATATGAATAAGCTAGGCCGAATTGAGCTTCTCTAACTTGGGCCTACCGTACTGGTAATGCCAAACAAACCCTTTTCAAACATAACAATAAGAATAAAAATTGGGCCTGTTTCTTTCGTCCAATTTATGGTGACAAAAACTCGCAATGAACTTTTTTTTATTCGATCTTGCATATAACACTAACTAGTATAGTTCCCGTATCATTGCGCCATTTTTTTTAAATAAAATTATAATAATATAATATTATAATACTATAAAATTAATTAAAATATTAAAAAAATAGAATAAGATTAGAAAGATTTTATTTGATTTGTTGAAAAATCTACAATTGATGTGATGATAACGTCTCATCAAAAATGGTTTTCATTTAAAGAAGTGTATATAGATATAGATATAAATAATTTTAAATAATCTCACTGAAAAGAAAAAAAATTAATATCATTGTAAAAATATTTAAAAGAGTTAATTAAAGGCCAACAAATAAATGTACACAGAGGTCGCTAAATTAAGAAAAGCAGAGTGAAAACAAATGCAAAGTAAAACCAAACAAAACTAGAAAGCACAGAATACAAGACACGAGCCCAAAAACTAAACATCATTAGTCCAATTGCCACACCGTCAATGATCCCGATTCATGGTCATATCATCTGTAAGGACTAAAAGTGAGAAAATACTCTCACATATTTTATAATATTAAAAAATGGCTATATAGTACTTAAGCAAGGGATATTTGAATGGTAATTAAAAACTCCCTTAAATCATCGATCAAAATCGAGAGTTACAAATAAAAATTAATCTTATTTAATTAATGAAACAAATATAGATTTCTTCCCTATTACAAACAATTTTTAGTGCAATCTCAAAATTTAGGCAGTAAGTTAGGCATTGCATGAGATCGAAACCTTATATTCTTCAGACGCCATTTTCGTTCTCTCTTGCAAATCCATCCATTTATTCAACGTTCAAACTACTTAAATATAACTATTACTAATACTTAATTAATTAATTTAATTAAATGGTAAACTAACCCAGCCTTGTAAATTTATATACGAATTAATTTGCCAAACAGGCCATTTTTTGGGTCTAAATTAAACAATTGTCCATGAATGTATCCAAATTGAAAAAATGTCCACCATTCCTCAATCCCAAATCCTTTGCCCTCCATCAGAACCGTCTCCTACATCCATCCTCTTCCTCCGTTCTCGCTCCTCTTCCTGCTCTCTCCCTCTCGCTTTCACAACTGGCCCCTATTGGCCCCATTCACTTTGTTCACAGCAATTGGTGAAGTCTCAGATCCAGTTTGTTCGTAGCCATCTCTCCGATCAGATCCAATGGAGGGAGAGGGCAGCAAGGTCCGCCCCGGACACGAACGACGTCGATATCCCGGCGGCGGCAATAAGGAAGGCCTGGCGGCCGCTCCGGCTAATCGATCTCGCAGGAGAAGAGTCTAATCGATTGACACTGGATCTGCTGAAATTGGATTGGAGAAGCAATCGATCTCTCTCTCCCATGGCAGCCCTGCAACCCAGGCCACGCTCTCCGTCCTGTTTCGCCGCCGAATCCGAATCCTCCGTGTAAAGATTGGAAAATGTTAATAATTATATTTTGAGAGGGTAATTAATTATATTTGAGTAGATTTGGAAATTCGAAAATTTTTTGAAAATTCCGTCCTCGAGAAACTTGTTTTATTCTTAATCTTTTCGAAGTAGATTTCGGCATCGTTTAAAATTTGGGTTGTAGCGGATTTTAATTCCGTTTTCGAGTTTGATTATCGATAAGATTATATTAATTCCCGTAACAATTTAAAGATTCGAATTAAATTGTCGAGTGTCGGGATTTCATTTTAGTGAGCGAAATTAAAGTCGGGCGTCGGGAATTCAAATTGATATTGTGGGGACCTCTTTTATTTCCTATTTTCTTTTCCTTTTTCTTTACTCTCTCTCTCTCTCTCGTTCTCAGATTTGCAGTTGGGGATCAGATTCCCCTACCTTGCAAATTTGCAATTCTCAGCTCACATTGTCCTATTGCAATATATCCCACCTTCCCTCCTGCAAAAACCCATCCCCCTGCCGGCAATTTCCCTTCATCCAGACACAAAAACACACAAAAACCCTCTCCTCCTCACCCTTCCATTTCATTTCTGCAGGATCCGGAAACCCACCACCCTACCTCCATTTCCATTTGTTCTCCAGCACACCAGCACCCTCCCTCTGTTCGCTTTCCACCACCTCGTCCAGCTCCTTCTCACCGTTGTCGAGCTGCCCAGAAGACAAGCCCCTGTTTTGAACTGAGAAGGAGAGAAGAAGAGGAGTTTCGTCCGTCCAAGGCTGAGTCACCAGGAGCCATAACCCTGTTGCCTCCACTCCCAACTGCTTGAGAACGCCGGAGAAGAAGCCCAGCCGTCGACCACCGGAGCCCAAGCGCAACCCTCTCCCCTATTTTCCGTTTCCGTTCGGTAAGCCTCGAATCCACCGTTTTCTGACTTGAATCCGCGTAAAGGCGCACCTTTATGATCATCCATGTTCGACCCAGGTCCTGGGATCCCTCCTCCATCGTCGTTGCAGCCGGGCCGCCCGGAGCATCCTTGTCGGAGTTCTTTTCGTCGATCGGTAAATTTCTTCTTCTCCTTCTTTCTCCCTTAACGTCGCTTCCTTCTTTCGGCATTGGGTGTGGTCGGATTCTTATTGCGAGTCCCTGGGTAAAATCTCGAGCCAAAAGGCCACCGGCAGGCCTGAGTTTTCTTCTTCCCTCTCCTTCGTTTTTTTCGTCCGTCAGGCGCCCTGTTCCAAGGTTGAAGATGGCCTTCTCCTTCTTTTCTTTCCTGGGTTGGGCCGGATCCGGGGTAAGCATTCCGGGTTATATCACTTTGTTGTTGGGTTTTCAGTTGGGGAGTAAAAAGGATCCGGGTTCTATTTTTTGGGTTTGGCCTTCCGGGTTCTTCTTTCATTCAGGTTGGTCATCGGGTGGGTTGGGTCTGGATTGGGTGGGCCTTTGCATCTGTTGGGTTGTTGGGGTTATTATTGGTGTTGTTATGTTTGTCACAGCTTATACATATTTATTATATGATATATGTGTCCCTACGCATAGGTTATATTCGTAGCAAATGTTGATAGATTATTATTACATTATTATCCTGAGTTTATGATAATTATATTTCTGAAAATTATTATTTATATTAAATTAGTTTAAAAGTAAGTATTTGGAATATGTATTTTTTGTTGTTGTGATGTTTTAATATATGATTTTAGAAATGGTAAAGTAATTTGGTATGGTTGTTTTTATAAATGTGGGTTATTAAAATGGATAAGTTTTGATGGGTTATTATATTTAAATATTATTTGGAGTGTGTTATTAGATGTATTTAAAGATGCAATTTTAGGAATTTTAAAGTGATTGTTGGTTTTGGGCTATGTATGGGGTTATAAAGATGGATTTATTTTGGTGTTTATTTTAGATAAATATTGTTTGTCGAATTACCTAAAATGGGTTTTAGGTTTTGAAATAAAAATGCCGGAATATTTTGATAAAACAAGATTTTGGGTGGAATTAGAAAATTTGATACTTCCTCTTGTTTTGGACAAGTATGATTTGATGAATTATTTTGGATATGAGTGACTTAACTTGAGATTTAAGAGTTTGAGAAACTTTGGGAAAATAATTTACTTGATTTAACTGGGTGAATTTGTTGTTGAATCCTGCTTGAGATTTATGTAAATTTTAAATACGACATGAAGTGTTATATGATGATGTAAGATGAGATGATGGATGAGATATTATATGTTGAGATGAGATGAATATGAAATGATCTATGATGAGATAAGATGGAATAATTTGAAATGAGATAGGTGAAGCTATGTATGATAGTTAGGGGCGCCTTGTGTGAATTAGATAGACTTATGCATATTTGTATGTTTATTAGGTGATTTGTGATCTGTTGGACATTGCTTACTATTGGTGATTCATTGCTTGGATTCTGCTTCTGCCTTGTTTTCTCTGCTGTTCGGCTTATTCAGGTAAGTTCCTTTATGGGCTTACTCAGATTCGAAAGAGAATCCCTGCTTGTGATTATATGACATACTAGGTGTTGCATAAGCATTAAAGCATGTCATGTAGTATCATGCTAGGATTGCACACATGAATGAACATTTGAATACTTTGTGTGATTGTGAAACAGAACGGCCGTTATCTATGAGTCTTAGAGTCTTTGTTAGGGTCATAGGGTAGCCCAGCTTCATCGGGTGCCCTGAGTCAGTATTGTCGATATATGAGCATGATGATGAGATAGCCCAGCACCATCGGGCATGAGCATGATGTATGATATGATGATGAGATATGATATGCTATGATGAGATATGATATGCTATAGCATCGAACTGGCCAGTCTCTGCACTAACGGGAAGGGGTGCAGAGGTAGGAGAGGGATATGCCACTTGACATTCTTTGGGCGCCTTTACAGTTCTTTCTGCATATTATAACCTAGGAGCATGATAGTGTGATTTAATTTCCGTATTGCATCAAAGCATCTTTATTATAGCGTATATGTATACTTGCTTGTGCGACAGAGTGCGTTGGGGTCTCGGTCTGATCCTGCGCGCACAACTTGTTTTTAGGTATGGTTGCTCTTTGTTCCTATGGCGTGGGAATTCCCCCGGGCGATTGCAAAGAACCTGCCTAACTCCGCTAATTTGGCTACATAATTTCAAATATATGCTTTAATGGTTTGGTTTTGACTCGGCCTTGCCGTGGCAAGTTGTACTTTATCCGCTTTCACCAGTTTTGAAAATGAATTTCCGCGATATAGTCTTAGGACAACTTAAGGGTTTCCAGTGGCCCTTCGATTGTTTGGGGTTCGAAATCCCCACTTTAAATACCGATCCTTTGAGGTTTGAAACCTCGACCCGTACTCGAATTATAAGATCCGAACGAAGGTAACCAACCTTCGAAACGTAACCCGGGTATTTATATCCGGGCCGTTACAAAGTTGGTATCAGAGCGAGGTTTTGCAATTCGGGGTACGCAAGTGTCGGGTGTATGTTTTGGAAAACCGCCCATGAATTTCAAAGGATTTAAAGGTGTTTTAACGGGGTAAAATGAACTTAAGAGTTAAGATGACTAACTCAAATGGACTAAATATGAACTCGGCCTAATAAATAAGACGAATTGAACAAAAGGGATCGAGTGGGTAGAAAAGGCGCTGAAGCATCCCTATTGGATGTAGATTGGAACGGGTAGGCGAAATATAGCTTATCTTTACATACGGGCCTGGAAGACTCCAAGGAATTGCACCGAGGCGGTTGGAGTGGCGAGTTAGGTAGAGATCGTGAGGTTTTTGCCCCTCCGGTCAGTCGCTCCTTGAAGGGCGGCATTAGATAGCTTGATGTGCTTTATATCAATTGGGCCTGAGGGCGATCTCCATCGAAGGAGATCATTATAATTGTCATTGACTGATTCTATGCTGAGTGCTTTTATGCTAAGGATCTAATTAGTATGTTCTAACTATGAAATGTGTATTGAATGATCTGTGCAAACGGGATAGCGGGAGTACCTTTATTTCTATATGGTCAAGCCCAGCTTGTGTGGAACAACCCCTTCCACTATGTTAACCCATAATGATCCTATTGAATCCTTCCCCATGATATCAGTGTCCTCCATGGGAAAATCGGGTTGGTAAACACATTGTCTTCAGGAATCATGTTTGGATATGAGGGTTGTCCGAGTGAGTATTAGAAGATGGTTCTTGATGTAATTCCGAGTTAGAAAGTAAAGTGTGTCTGGGGTTGTCTTTCTCGATTCTTATGACGATCAGCCAATGTCTTCTTCCTACAAAGAGTCATACCAAAGTCTCACGGGAAAGAGGGGTGATGAGTCCATTGGGAGAAGTCAATGTTGCCCTTAGGGATCTCTGTCCGGTTGTAATGGTGGCTTTTCTTGAATTGCATGACATGACATGATTTTGTAATCTCCGGCATTTACCTTGCGAATGACCATTAGTGAACAACTATTCATGTTGTTACATCTATGATTAGTTATATTACTCAGACCTCGTGTTGTGCCTTGCTTCTATCATGATTATATGTTGTCATAGCCTGTTTACTTGACCTATTGTATTGACCGTGTTAATGGTTGATTAGAAACATGAACCACATGATATGAATCTATATGGTTATCACCTTCTTCTGAATTAGGTGCATGATAGTAATCAACTCCCCTTGAATGAATGCCCGTAAATGACCTCCTTAGCATTTCCGTCTATTTGCATTCCTCAGGTTGACGATTGTTGATTATTCTGCAATTAATGTTGTTGTGTGTTACTTGCGTTGAGTAGAGAATAGGTTGGTATAGTTCAGTCTTGATAAATGCATCTTTTATCCCAGTATGTGATGATTTGAACTCATGTCCCCATATTCTCGTCATATTGCCCGTTACTTAGACTTGCATTATACATCGTTACATTTCCTCTCATGCTACTATATCGTTGGAATGTGATTGGACTGAAGTCTTGTGTATCGTGTATTAATCAAACAAGTGCATGTATGTATCATATGTTATGTTGAGTCATTAGTAACATGTAGGATCCTTGGTTGTGACTTGTGCGAATTCTACCTTGCCTACACTATTGTCCATTCTCTCTTGAACTAGGTCCCTGATAGTGTGGTTCTTCCCTCTTTTTATCCTCTTAAAATGTTTTACTAATCCTGATAAGATTGATATTGGATTCGAAGATCGATTTGCTTTCTATGATGGTTAATTATAGCATGTTTACATGTTCTCGCTCGGTGGTATCCCTCTATTACTCTATGATATCTTCTCGTGCTTGCAAGAACGTATGACTTGACACCTCGCATGATCACACACCACCCTATATCATGATTTCGTATACGCATGACACATGAATATTAGAATGAATCTAGTTGAATTACTTTAATTGTATTCATGTTCGATGTGTGCTATTAGTATCATGTAGAGCTTATGCTTCCCAATATGACTTGCTAAATGATTCATGTCGTGCTTATCCTATAATGTGATAGTATTATACCCTTTTATGTGCCCTATGATGATTCATTCCTAGGATGATCGATGGTATTATGAGGTAAGTCGCGAAGAGAGGGATGTCGGCTTAGGTAAGACTGAGTGTGTTTTGGGATCTATATGAGATGATGCTTGGTGGTTCCGATGAGCTTTTAGTTGAATCTCGAGTGGGGGTATGGTTAGCAATAGATCGGCTAAGCGCGATCGAGGAAATTCTAGAAGAAGTGTGGCTAGCAGGTCAGAATGTTTGTGATGTCTGGGGTAATACGGGAGCGTAAGGAATGACCTTTGTGAGTATTGAGGACATAGAGTGAGAGTGTACCCGGGTGTGAGGTTAGAGATAGGAGTTGGGTTCTTAGAGGTGGAATGTTAGTGAGAGTGCTTGGTGGAATGAGGGGCGAGATCGGAGTATCGAAAAGAATTGGGACTTCTTTTAGGAGATGTTATTTGAACTGATGTGGGTGACTCTAGATGAGGGTGGTTTCGATTTGGGAATGTGAATCGAGCGAGCGGGGATTGCATTCTATTTGGTTGGTGGTGATGTGAGGATCTTCTTGATATTATGATTTATTAATATATGCTTGCATGATGTTAGATAACAACCATGATGAATCTGATACATAATGATATTACATGTTGATATGCAATATTGAAATCTAGTTGGCAGTGACAAGTGTTATCATGATATATTGATGTTTTGCGATGTTGTTTTAGAAGCATGTTATAATGTGTTGTGATATGATACATGAATCATGAGATAATGATGTGTTATTGTGTGAAACATGATGCTGAATTATATGGTTGGCAAGCATGATTATGGATATGTTAAATGATAAATATGACTTTGAGTGTGAATATGATTTGTATATATGAGATAATGATGCCTGATTACTAAATGATCGTTATATATCGTTGTGATGAGTTAAGATGATGTCTGGTGAATATGCTGACATTCGATGATTGATATACTGTTTGACCTTCCCCTTTTACTGAATCTTAATAGTATGACCTTGTTGTGTTGATGTGTTGACAATGAGTTTGGTTCGTTGACTCTATGACGAGGAGATACTTTTATGACTTCTGGTGTGATGTCGAGACGTTTGATGTGATGTTGGTATGTTGTTGAGATGCGTAATATGACCTTTAGTGAGATGTGGAGATGTTTGATGAGACCTTGTGGCACTGTGTTGGTATGTGTTTTGAGACTTGCCTTATGACGTGTTGGTTGGAGACTGGTTGGTCTATGTGGTTATGCGTTTCTTGTGGCTTGTGAACCTTGCTTGAATTGAAACTGATAGATTGATTTGATTCTGGAACCTAGGAAGAGAATATGGGATTAACCCTTAGAGGTGGATGATTCCACCTCTCGTGTTGTGAAATTGTTTGACCAATGTTGGATTGAAGGATTTGAAACGGTTTTGAAAAGGGCTGGCTTGGATTTTGAAAGACCGAGCGCTTTCAAGAATTTCAACGATTCTGAGTTATGATATGACCGAGAAGTCGGGGTAAGGGTGTGATAGGGGCCCATATCACATACTTATTACGACCAATTGGGGATATCATGATCACGACGAGGATACTATGAGAATCTCATAGGGGCCCTTATGAGGTGCTTACGGAATCAATGACATGATCCTTGGACTCACAAATTTAAAACTTCATCCCCTTCCTTTAAAATGATTTTAGTCTCGGGGACGAGACTTGTTTTTAGAGGTGGATAATGTAAAGACTGGAAAATGTTAATAAGTATATTTTGAGAGGGTAATTAATTATATTTGAATAGATTTGAAAATTCGGAAAAATTTTGTAAATTCCGTCCTTGAGCAACATGTTTTATTCTTAATCTTTTCGAAGTAGATTCCGGCATCGTTTAAAATTTGGGTTGTAGCGGATTTTAATTCCGTTTTCGAATTTGATTATCGATAAGCTTATATTAATTCCCGTAATAATTTAAAGATTCGAATTAAATTGTCGAGCGTCGGGATTTCATTTTAGTGAGCGAAATTAAAGTCGGGCGTCGGGAATTCAAATTGATATTATGGGGACCTCTTTTATTTCCTATTTTCTTTTCCTTTTTCTTTACTCTCTCTCGTTCTCAGATTTGCAGTTGGGGACCAGATTCCCCTACCTTGCAAATTTACAATTCCCAGCTCACATTGTCCTATTGCAATATATCCCACCTTCCCTCCTGTAAAAACCCATCCCCCTGCCCTCAATTTCCCTTCATCCAGACACAAAAACACACAAAAACCCTCTCCTCCACACCCTTCCATTTCATTTCTGCAGGAGCCGGAAACCCACCACCCTACCTCCATTTCCGTTTGTTCTCCAGCACACCAGCACCCTCCCTCCGTTCGCTTTCTACCACCTCGTCCAGCTCCTTCTCACCATCGCCGAGCTGCCCAGAAGACAAGCCCCTGTTTTGACGTGAGAAGGAGAGAAGAAGAGGAGTTTCGTCCGTCCAAGGCTGAGTCACCAGGAGCCATAGCCCTGTTGCCTCCACTCCCAGCTGCTTGAGAACGCCGAAGAAGAAGCCCAGCCGTCGACCGCCGGAGCCCAAGCACAGCCCTCTCCCCTGTTTTCCGTTTTCGTTTGGTAAGCCTCGAATCCACCGTTTTGCGACTTGAATCCGCGTAAAGGCACACCTTTATGATCATCCATGTTCGACCCAGGTCCTGGGATCCCTCCTCCATCGTCGTTGCAGCCGGACGCCGCCCGGAGCATCCTCGTCGGAGTTCTTTTCGTCGATCGATAAATTTCTTATTCTCCTTCTTTCTCCCTTAACGTCGCTTCCTTCTTTCGGCATTGGGTGTGGTCGGATTCTTATTGCGAGTCCCTGGGTAAAATCTCGAGCCAAAAGGCCGCCGACAGGCCTGAGTTTTCTTTTTCCCTCTCCTTCATTTTTTTCGTCCGTCAGGCGCCCTGTTCCAAGGTTGAAGATGGCCTTCTCCTTCTTTTCTTTCCTGGGTTGGGCCGGATCCGGGGTAAGCATTCCGGGTTATATCACTTTGTTGTTGGGTTTTCAGTTGGGGAGTAAAAAGGATCCGGGTTCTATTTTTCGGGTTTGGCCTTCCGGGTTCTTCTTTCATTCAGATTGGGCTCTCGGGCGGGCTGGGTCTCGATTGGGTGGGCCTTTGCATCTGTTGGGTTGCTGGGGTTATTATTGGTGTTGTTATGTTTGTCACCTTAGCTTATACATATTTATTATATGATATATGTGTTCCTACGCATAGGTTATATTCGTAGTAAATGTTGATAGATTATTATTATTACATTATTATCCTGAGTTTATGATAATTATATTTCTGGAAATTATTATTTATATTAAATTAGTTTAAAAGTAAGTATTTGGAATATGTCTTTTTTGTTGTTGTGATGTTTCAATATATGATTTTAGAAATGGTAAAGTAATTTCGTATGGTTGTTTTATAAATGTGGGTTATTAAAATGGATTAGTTTTGATGGGTTATTATATTTAAATATTATTTGGAGTGTGTTATTATATTTATTTAAAGTTGCGATTTTAGGAATTTTAAAGTGATTGTTGGTTTTGGGCTATGTATGGGGTTATAAAGATGGATTTATTTTGGTGTTTATTTTAGATAAATATTGTTTGTCAAATTACCTAAAATGGGTTTTAGGTTTTGAAATAAAAATGCCGGAATATTTTGATTAAACAAGATTTTGGGTGGAATTAGAAAATTTGATACTTCCGGCCACTTGTTTTGGACAAGTATTGTAACGGCCCAAATATAAATATTCGGGTTGATTGGATACCTTTGTTCGGATCTTGCAATTCGAGTACCGGTTGAGTTTTAACACAAAGTTTTAGTCATCAAAGAAGGGATTTCGCACCCTAAATTCGCGATAGGGCCGTTAGGTCCCCCGATCCTGTCCTACCTGCCTAAGTCGCTCAAAACGTTTTAAGTTCGAAAGCATAAAGAAGGAAATATCATAATACAAGTTGCCATAGCATGGCCGGGTCAAAACCAAATACGAGGAAATAAGTAGCAAAAATGTGGAGTTCAAGTCGGTGTTTCTCTCCCTCTCACTGCGCCATGAGATATCACCCGCCACAACAGCACATGATCAAGTAAGGGTACGGGTACCTGAAACTAACCACAAAGTCAAGGTTGAGCCACTCATGCGGGCCCTGAAGACCTCGCTGAATACGTTCTAATCCTAGATGAGAATGATCTCATGCAATAATGGAATGTTAAACACGCAAATGGCAGGATATATAATATGCAAAAATGCGGTAAATGGCCCAAAGAATGCCAAGCGGCATATCCCACTCGAAAACCACGCCCATACCTAGGGTGGCGACTCGTCCACTCCTATACCTAGGGTGGAGACCACTCTGCGCCCATACCTAGGCGTAGAGACCAGGTCATATCCGAGATCATGTAATGTCCATATCATGCTCATGTAAATATCTCCATAATATCCATCATCATGCTCATATAATCAGACTCGTATGACAAGACTCGATTAGGTACGAACCCGATTTGGCTGGGTCGTCCTATGACCCTAGCAAAGACCCTACACTCACGACTTACGGCCGTTTCTACCAATCGCTTTCAAAATACGTATGCTCATTTGTTAATGCAGAACCTAGGCATGCTACTACATGACATGCTATTATAATGCGTACATACGATATGACACATCAGACATGAGGTTCTAACTTGAGTAAGCCCCGGAGGACTTACCTGGAAACGCAGAGCAGCAAAATAAGGCAGCAGGAGTGAGCAATCCAACAGATCAGAAATCACCTAGAAATTTCATAAATAATATAATAAGTCTAAGTCTAATTTACGCATGCACACAAGTCACATATGAAACATATAAGATACACATAATAACATAACCCATCCATTTCATCATTATCACCATTATCATTTCATCTCCATTTCTCATTAGTTTCATTATCTCTCATAATCCGATATCTTTCTCAATGCGATCATAATATCATCATCATCCTCATTAGTCATCTCATCACATCCTTATTTCCATGAAGTATTCCAATATCCCAAATTACCCATTTCAAATACCAAAACCTAGGAGTTGTTTATTCATATAAATCATTTTCAACAAATTAGATTAAATAACTAAATAAATAGATCGAGGAAGATAGTCAATTACTTAACCATATAAAGGATCACAATCCATAAAATATTCAATAACCTTTACCCATTAAAATAATATAATCAAGCAACTAAATAATATTTTAAAAATCAGATTTTAAATATATATTAAAATGGATAATTAAACACTCCAATTAATTCCATAAAAATTCAGAAAATAAAAGTAAATAATTTAGTAAATCATAAAGGGTTCACAAGTTGTTGGACTACTAAGTTATCACTAACAATCTTAAAATTAATTAATTAATTAATTAGTCAAATAATTCAGAGTTTTAATAACATAAAATAATAATTTAAATACTCAGAATATTTCTTAATAATATTTATAATAATATTTCAGAATTAAATTAAATAATGATTAAATATGTAAGTCATATAATAATTATAATATAACCTAGCAAAACAACTAAATAAAACATATAAAACCCATAAAACAAATAAAACAAACAAACCAGGCCAGCCCACCCGAAACAAGGCCCAAACCCGAATCCAATATCAGGCCTAGAACCCAAGCCCGGATCGAAAAACCAAACCCAACTCGGACCGGACCAAACCTAAAAAAAATGAACCGGGAAGAAAAGAAGAACCGAACCCGTGGTACTGTTCACTCATCTCCTACCTCCCGCCTTTCTGCTCTCGACTCTCTCATACTCAATCGCTCCCCACTGCAACCCATCCTCACCACTCTCTCTCATGCTCGCCCCCGCTCGCATCTTCTCGCCCTCGCCCGGGACCACTCACCTGCCTCCCCACCCCCGTCCTCGCTCGCTCTCGCTCACTCTCCTGCCCTCGCTCTCGCCGCTCCCGCTCGCTCGATCTCACACTCGCACTCACCTCCCCGGAATCAAAAGGATGAAGGACAACAAGATTTGTAAAGCAAGCAAAACGAGATCGAAAGGAGGAGGTAGCGAGGTGCTCACAGAGGGAACGTGGTTCCGAGAGGCTCGCCAGAGGTGTGGTTTACAGGCTCCGCCGCTCTCGTCCTCCTCGCTCGGGCTGGCCAGGGTCGTCTTCGACTTGGTGCTGCTCTGCCGGAGAGGGATTGGTGGCGGCTGATGTTGAATCGGAAGTAGGGGCGCGAGTTTGTGTGTGTTTGATTCAAAACAGGGGAATGGAGGTAAAGATGTGGTGATAGTTGAAGTTGGTTGCGGAAGATGGCTCCTTGGTGGTGCGTCTGGCTTAGCTGGGCAGAGGAAGGAGGCTTTGGGTTTGTTTGGGGTTTTACAAAAAAGAAGGAGGCTTTGGGTTTGTTAGATTGTGAAACAAAGGAGGGAGGGGGTGAGGGAGTGAAATGAGCTGAGCAGAAAGGTGGACAAGAGGGTGGCTGAGGTGATATTTGAATCGGGTAAAGGAGAAAGAAAGAAGAGGAAAGACAAAAAAGCTTGGATGGTGGATGACAGATGAAGGAGTAGGGAATTTTTTTTGAATTAGCCAAAATTTTAAAATTAATTTGGAGAATAGCCAAAATGTCAAAGTATTTTGGGATTTAGCCAAAATGGGGTAAAGTCGCTGTTTCAAACAGCGACTTTACCGCAGGGTTTAAAAAAAATTAATATAATAAGTAAGTCGCTGTTTCAAACAGCGACTTACTTATTTTTGTTTTTTTTTTTAAATTTCGATTTAACATTTTATAAGAAAAATACTGAAAAACTAAAAAAAAAGAAAAAAGGTAGAGTAGCTGTTCTAAACAGCGACTCTACTGATTATTATAAAAACAACGTTGAGAGGGGGGAGAGGAAAGAGAAAAGTAGAGAGGAAAGAGAGGGAGGGCAGGGGCCTATTAAATGTAGAGAGATTGGGCCATTGGGGAAGGTTTGGTGGGGCACAAATCTGACAAGAGAGAGGGAGGGTAGGGGCTATCCCTTAATTTTTTTTTTTAAAAATACACTCTCTGTGGCTCTGTATACATTCCGTATTGCCTACCCCCTATCTCCTAGGCTCCTGCTCCCTACCGCCTACCTGCTCTCTCCCCCCTCTATCTCTCTCTTTAATTTTGCAGAAACCCCCGCACTCTCCCCACCTCTCTCCTCTCTTTTTTCTTTCTCTCTTTTTTTTTGGTGGGACTTTTTTTTTCTTTCTACAATACCCCACCTTCTCAGCTTTTTTTTAAAGAATAAGGTAGAGTCGCTGTTTTAATCAGCGATTCTACCTATATCTTTTTTTTTAATTTTCAGTATTTTTCTTATAAAATATTAAATCGAAATTAAAAAATAAAATAAAATTGAGTAAGTCGTTGTTTGAAACAGCGACTTACTTATTATATTATTTTTTTTAAACCCAGGGTAAAGTCGCTGTTTCAAACAACGACTTTACCCTAGTTTGGCTAAATCCCAAAATATTTTGACATTTTGGCTATTCTCCAGATTAATTTTAAAATTTTGGCTAATTCAAAAAAAATTCAGGAGTAGGGGAGGGTTGTAGGGGTGAAGGAGTTGGTGTGAGGGTATATATAAAAAAAAGTCAAACTTGATACCCGAAAATAAACCCCGGAACCCGCTTTTCGACTTTAACCTAACACGATTAAAATAAAATTTAAATAATCATTTGAACCTGAATTAAAAAACGAAACTCAAAAATATTTCCAAGCCTTGGAAAAATAAGGCGGAATTATTTCGTTTTCAAATTTGAGTAACAAGTTTATGCCGTAATTGTTTGAAAGAATTTAAATCAGTCGTTGGCTCGAGGACAAAAATTATTCAAAATTTTCCGGAGTCTTAGAAATTAATAAATTTTAAATCAAAATAAAATTTATAATTATAACAGTACTATTTAAAAATCCCGGTCTTTACATCATCCACCTCTAAAAACAAGTCTCGTCCCCGAGACTAAAATCATTTTCAAAAACCAACGAAGCCTTTAAAAATCCAAGTTTTTTTTCTCCCTATGTTAGTGAATCAGGTTTCAGGGATTCGAGAGGTGACAACATCCACCTCTAAGGGCTAATCCCATATTCCACTTCCTAGGTTCATTTCCCATAATCAGTCTCAATCAATCAACATCGAGATTTTATCATAATCAACATTTAAGCAACTCAAGATATTATATATCAACATAAACAAAGTCAGTCCATCAAGATTTATCATACCAATAATCATAACAAGAATATCAGCTTACTAGATCCTAACTATCATAACCAATCATCATCCATCAGAATATCGACATAGCATAATTCATCATAACAGGGATGTCATTCTATCAAAAGGGTAGCATATCAACACATCAAATCTCATCTTCAACAGATCATAAAATCAGAGAAATATGTACATTATTACTAGTCAGAACAGGACACAACATCATACTCACACATCACCATCTAGCTCCCGAAGCTAAGGTCAAGTCTAAGTTAGGTCCACCAACTCAATTCTGGTCAAAATCTCCAAACACAAACATATCTCGCTTCTCTTAAACCAGAATACATGGATGTTCTCATCAATTATATGTATACTAGTCCAAGGATCAAGCCTATCCCAAATTCATCCAACATATTCCGCAAGCTTAGGTCAAAGAGTCCTCTAAGGATCAATCCACTTAAGATCCCAAGGTCTCAAATCCGACTTCCTATCCAACCACTCAAAGCTCATGCGTCAGAACCCACAACTCTCCAAGAAATCGTAAATCGAGCCCAGTACTCCAACTCTCATCAAAACCTCTATCAAGCGCGCGAACAATCTAGGTGTTTCCTTCCAAAATCATTCATTTTACCTACATCCTCACGAGTTCATCCGATCGATATCTCTACGAGAGAAATCTCAATTGCTCCTATACCCTTACCCTACTTCCCATACCAACAAGCACACCCATTGCTAATCTACCTCCAAAGAACCAACTCCTATTGACAACCTCATATAATGGCATCACTACATCCTATATCCTCAATATGTTTCAAGCAAAGGTTCATCTCCTAAGCTACTTACGCATCCCAAACAACATAAACACCTCACTCAGCTATGTCAGAAAGTCCTATCAGTACTCAATCGTTTGCATTCGCCAGATTCTAAGTTAGAGAGCCAACTAGTGCTAAACCCGTAACACCACCCATCCAGTCTCCTCAATCGCACCTATACCCAAGTGGTCAACAACATGTCTTACTCATCTAACTCACCAGAATATCCCCAAACCGAATCGTATCTCTACATTTCCCAAAAGGTCATAGAAATTTCGCTCATATACAGCACCAATTACCATTCAAAGTCCCATTATAGCCTCAATCAATCACGAGTCCTCAAGCCATCTTATACTAGCTTCTTATTGCCACTGATAGCATGCATTTAGGTAGACATATTAGGTTGGATTTAGCATGATTTAGATTTATATAGTGCATAGATTATGCTAGATTTGCATTTATACTTGTGTTGTTGGTGGAGTCGGAATCTACATGCTTTTATGGATTATTTCAGGTATATGTGGATTCAACGAGGAATGAGGAAGCTCATGGATGAAGGAAGAGTGAAGAGGAGTAGGAAAAGTGAAGAGCACGGGAGCGAAGTCGAAGTTAGAGAGCCTAAGTGAAGAACAAGTCCGTAGAAGTTGTCGTCAGACATGCTGAACTTGTTTTGCACTTTTTGGAGGCCTCAGTGGTCCGATTGACTATTATAAGCATGCGCGGAAAGCTCTTTCCGAGATCTACAACTTTCTTGTTGACATCGAGACCAAATTCGAAGAGGAAAAATCGCTATGAACAGTAAAAGCCGCCCCGCGGCCCGAAGCTCTGACGAAGGATTTCGCTGATCGCCTGGCCGCCCCGCGGCCTAGGTTGGCTGCCCCGCGGCCTCTGCAGAAACGCCGAATCTCCTGAATGGATTTTTTTATCTCTTTAATTAGGTTTTAAAAATTATTATTTAGCCGACTCTTTTGAGGCTTTTTAAAGACGTTTTTAGGGTTTTATTTTAAACATCTAATTCCATAACTCTTATACACTTGGAGATTATCAATTGAGAGAAGCCTAGAGGGGAGCCTCCATGGCCATGGAGTGCTAAACTCTTCCGTTTCGTCTATGGATTGAAGCTTTGGTTTGATAAAGTTGTGAGATTTCTATTCTTGTTCTATTCCTATTGATTCGTATTGATTCTTTTGCGAATATTGTTAATTTCTTCTAGCCCGTACAACTAGTTGAGATTATTGCTAGGATTTTGTAGATTCCTCGTAGCGAACCTTAATCCATAGTAGCAATCATGCCTTTTTAGGACTCATTGGACTAAATTGGTGTGTAGAGAATCAATTATATGTTAAATGCTGACTCGTAGCTTGGTGTTGCATGTATCCTGGTTAATCCTTAATCTTAATGCTACTATTAGGTTAAATCTTGACCGTGTTAGGGTTATCTAATTAGTAAGGGTTACTAGGACTCGTAGGACTAGTAATTTACACAAGATCAGGACAGGAACAATAATAGGATGAAAAGAGAACTCGAAGAAGAATCGATGATCAATCAACCAAACTAAAGTGGATATTTGTAGATGAAACTATTTTCTCATTGTTATCTCTACTAACTTGTCTATAGTTTCTTTTCTTATATTCAATCACCAAAACCCCTCTTTTCTATTGTAAAGACTGAATGTATTTTATATCGTTATATTATTATTTTGAGTAAATAAATTATTATTTTATTCAATCGGTAAAAATGTGAGAAAACCCGTCCTCGAGCGTAAGTTTTGGATTTTAAGTTATTCCGGCATCATTTAAATTTCGGATTGTGACGGGATTCGATTTTCGCTTTTAAGATCGAGTATTAATAAAATTAATTTAAGCTCCGAGTATCGAAAAATTAATTTAATTCCGTTAATCCTGAAATTGAATTGAAATTTGATTTAAATTTATTATAGTCGGGATTCGATCGGACGAGCGGGTTTCGGGTCTATTCCGCTAATTTGAATTCTTTTATGGGGACCTTTTCTATATTCAAATTCTTTTTCTTTTTCCTTTTCTTTATTCTCTCTCTCTCTCTCTCTCTCTCTCTCTCTCTCGCTGCTCTCTCCCCAATTGACCAGCTGGTCCCCCCCCTCCCTCAGCTCTCTTCCCCTCCTTGTTGTTACTCCTGCAGAAAACTACCCTTCCCACATTACACCCTCACCCCCATTTCTCTTCTGTTTGTTCAGAACTTGAAAACCCACAACAAACCCACATAACCATCTCCTCATTCCCTCTGCTTTCACCCCTTGATTCGCCGACCACCATAGCCACCTCCACAACCACCATCACCACCTGCTTCTAGACGCAGCCACCCCACCAGATCCTCGTTGCCGCCGCCATCGGGCCACCACCACCACAGCCCCACTCCCCCTTGCTCCCCTGTTTTACCGAAGGACAAACCGAGGCCACCTCCTCCTCTTCCCCGCAGCAGCAGCAACAACACCAGCTTTCCCTCCCCTCCTCAACGCCTCCGAGAAGCAACGAGCAACCCAGGTCAGCCGGAGTCACCTGGAGATTTCCCCGACAAGCCGCAAGCAGCCCCTACTTCTCTCCTTCCTCTGTTTTCGTTGGCTGAGATGGTAAGCCCTCCTCCTCACTTTCTTTCACCTCCTAACTGAGCAAAGATCCACCTTTAACAACTCAACACCCTCCCCAGGCCTTGTCGGCGCTGATTCATCTCCGTCAAGCTCGATTCGAACTCCGATCGACGGCGAGGCAATCTCCCTCCTCTCGGTGAGCATCTCCCTCTTCTTCCCCTTTCTTGTCGATTCCTTGCTTCTTGGTGTCGGGTGGGTGAACGGAGGAGCTGGTGTCGCCGGCGAGGCATGGGTTCTTCCCTTCCTTCTCTTCCGTTTCCGTCGACGTCGGCCAGTGCTTTGTTCCAATTCAGAGGTTGAGGATAAGCCTCCTTTTCCTTTCAGTGGGCTGGGCTTGACCCGTGGCCATCCGGGTTATATCATTTGTATCCGGATCCCCCCCTCCCTTTTCTTGTTGTATCCGGATAGGGTGCGGGTTTTGGGTTTGGATCGGATCCGGGTCCTTCTTTTCTTTCTCTTCTTTGGGCTGAGATCATGGGCCGGGTCTGGGTATCCTTTAGGGTTGGGCTGTATTCTATTTCTGTTTTGGATATATATATATTGGGCTATAAACATATGAGGGTTTTTGTTTTTAATTATTATTTCGGTAATGTTATATATATGTGTGTATATGTTATATGTTTTATTTTTCTGATTTTGAAAAACGATTATAAATTTATATGTTCAGAAATTATTAATATTTATATTTAAAAAGGTTTTAAAAGTGATATTAAGTGATATGGAGTTATAAATATATTTTGGTTGTTTTAAGAAGATATGGATAGTAAGTGTTAAATTATTTGAATATTAATATTACTTTGGGATTGATTATAATTATAAACTTTGGAAAATCTATCGTCATATATTATTTATTGTTTCAAAATAATAGTGTTCATTGGATTATTTGATTGATGCATTTTATGAGGATTTAAACATGCGAGTTAGGAACTTTAAAGCGAATTGTTGGTTTTGAATTATAAATATGATTGTGAGCATAGAATTATTTTGATGGTTTAATATTGGAACTTATTTTATGTTTTTGAAATAAGAAACATGCCGGAATTATTTTATAACATGATTTTGGGAAATTGACTTTAAGGCTTAAATGTTTAATGTCGGAATTTGGCCAAGTATGATTTGAGAAAGTATTTTGAATATGAGTTGACTTAATTGGGATTTATGAGTTTGAAATTTTGGTTGGTATGATTTTATCAATGGGTTTAATTGAAGAATGATTTTAGTCGATTTGATCGTATCGGGAAGATTTTGGGAAAACGGTTTTACTATCTGTCGGTTTTGAGAATGTTGAGAACTTGGGTTCGTGTGTATGAATGTTGGTCTGGTAGCTTATGGAATTGACTTGATGATAGGTGTGTATTGCTTTTGGATTGCTTTGGACTTACATTTGGGCCCTTGCTTGTGTAATCTTGCTGTTCTGCATCAACAGGTAAGTATCCTACGGGACTTACTTAGTAACCTGGACCTCCTGCCTGATGTGTCATGTAATGTGTAGTTTTGTTGCATATTAAAGCATGCCATGTAGTATCATGCTAGGATTGCCTTGAACTGAGCATGTGTTTACTTTGTGTGTTTGAAACAGAACGGCCGTTATCTATGATAGTCCTAGAGTCTTTGCTAGGGTCATAGGGTAGCCCAGCCCCATCGGGTGCCCTGAGTCTATCGAGTCGATATGAGCATGATGATAGCCCAGCACCATCGGGCATGTTTAATTTATATTTAATTTATGTTATGATGATGATACCGTGGGTGAGTGCACCACCACGAGGATATGCTATGCTATAGCAACGAACTGGCCAGTCTCTGCACTAACGGGAAGGGGTGCAGAGGTAGGAGAGGGATATGCCACTTGGCATTGTCTGGGGCCCTTTACAGTTCTTTTCCGCATATTATATATACTAGGGGCATGATAGTGTGATTTAAATCTTGTACCGCATTAGTCATCTTTTATTTAGGCATAGGCATGTTATGTGGCCTCAGCGCGGTCAGAGGACCCGCAGACGATCACCAGGCCTGACTTCGTGGATAGTGTTAGGTACCGCTCGTGTTGCTCCATGCTTCTGTGACGGGTAAATCTTTTGGCGAATTGAAGAATCCGGCTAATATATTCTAACTTGACACATGGCAATCACCCACTTTGTTTTGGTTTTGACTCGGCTCTGCCGTGGCTTTTGTATCTAAACCGTACTTCCGCTTTATTTTCGTTTAAATTCTATTCTTGAGACTTCGACTTATTAGAGGTTTGAAACCTAAACTCGTACCTGGATTGCAACAACCGAACGAAGGTATCCGACCTTCGAAACGTATCCCGGATATTTATATCCGGGCCGTTACATCTATTAATTGGTAAATATACATTGCTTAGGAATACTTTATTCTCTGTGGGATCAACCTCTTACTTGCTTACTATACTAGTTTGTAGGTTTGAGTTATACTTTGATAGGAACAACGACAGTTTCCTCCTGTCAAATTTTGGCGCTGTTGCCGGGGAATCAAAGTTTATTTCTTTGTTTTGTGTGTTTGCCAATTATTGTATATAATTAACTTGTTGTGAACCTATCTTAGGATTCATAACACCCTTGCTACTAACTTTTAGGATGTTGAGGTTATTGCAGTTTGAAGGTGAGAACTTTCACCAATATCTTACTAGATTGCAGAGGTATGTGGACATCCGTGATTCACGGGATTATCAAGATAGCATGCGAGATATGGTTCTTTGCATAATTGACGGGATGACTCCTGAGACACGAGAACTTGCCAAGTCCATAAAAAACGGAAGCTTTGCTAGTTTAGGAGTGTCGGGAATATGGGTACTTTTCTGCTACATGGGTCACCAAAGTGCGCATGAAGAATCCTTCACTACGGTATCTACACCAAGGGAGGACTCTGTCATACACTTGGATGATGAAATTCAGGCTCTTACTCAAGCGATACAGGAGAATGGTGAGAAGTTAAAAAACATGGGGGAACAACTGAGCCAACTTACTGAAACATTGAGCGAGAGAATAGCAAAGCGGAGGCCCGACCCTCAAGTTATTAAAGAAAGCCAACCGCCCCGTGGCCCGAAGCTCTGACGAAGGATTTCGCTGATCGCCTGGCCGCCCCGCGGCCTCTGCAGAAACGCCGAATCTCCTGAATGGATTTTTTATCTCTTTAATTAGGTTTTAAGAATTATTATTTAGCCGACTCTTTTGAGGTTTTTTAAAGACGTTTTTAGGGTTTTATTTTAAACATCTAATTCCATAACTCTTATACACTTGGAGATTATCAATTGAGAGAACCCTAGAAGGGAGCCTCCATGGCCATGGAGTGCTAAACTCTTCCGTTTCGTCTATGGATTGAAGCTTTGGTTTGATAAAGTTGTGAGATTTCTATTCTTGTTCTATTCCTTATGATTCGTATTGATTCTTTTGCGAATATTGTTAATTTCTTCTAGCCCGTACAACTAGTTGAGATTATTGCTAGGATTTTGTAGATTCCTCGTAGCGAACCTTAATCCATAGTAGCAATCATGCCTTTTTAGGACTTGTAGGACTAAATTGGTGTGTAGAGAATCAATTATATGTTAAATGCTGACTCGTAGCTTGGTGTTGCATGTATCCTGGTTAATCCTTAATCTTAATGCTACTATTAGGTTAAATCTTGACCGTGTTAGGGTTATCTAATTAGTAAGGGTTACTAGGACTCGTAGGACTACTAATTTACACAAGATCAGGACAAGAACAATAATAGGATGAAAAGAGAACTCGAAGAAGAATCGATGATCAATCAACCAAACTAAAGTGGATATTTGTAGATGAAACTATTTTCTCATCGTTATCTCTACTAACTTGTCTATAGTTTCTTTTCTTATATTCAATCACCAAAACCCCTCTTTTCTATTAATTGGTAAATATACATTGCTTAGGAATACTTGATTCTCTGTGGGATCGAACTCTTACTTGCTTACTATACTAGTTTGTAGGTTTGAGTTATACTTTGATAGGAACAACGACAATTTCCTCCTGTCAAATTTTGGCGCCGTTGCCGGGGAATCAAAGTTTATTTCTTTGTTTTGTGTGTTTGCCAATTATTGTATATAATTAACTTGTTGTGAACCTATCTTAGGATTCATAACACCCTTGCTACTAACTTTTAGGATGTTGAGGTTATTGCAGTTTGAAGGTGAGAACTTGCACCAATATCTTACTAGATTGCAGAGGTTTGTGGACATCCGTGATTCACGGGATTATCAAGATAGCATGCGAGATATGGTTCTTTGCATAATTGACGGGATGACTCCTGAGACACGAGAACTTGCCAAGTCTATAAACAACGGAAGCTTTGCTGATTTAGGAGTGTCGGGAATATGGGTACTTTTCTGCTACACGGGTCACCAGAGTGCGCAGGAAGAATCCTTCACTACGGTATCTCCACCAAGGGAGGACTCTGTCATACACTTGGATGATGAAATTCAGGCTCTTACTCAAGCGATACAGGAGAATGGTGAGAAGTTAAAAAACATGGGGGAACAACTGAGCCAACTTACTGAAACATTGAGCGAGAGAATAGCAAAGCGGAGGCCCGACCCTCAAGTTATTAAAGAAAGCCAACCGCCCAGTGGCCCGAAGCTCTGACGAAGGATTTCGCTGATCGCCTGGCCGCCCCGCGGCCTAGGTTGGCTGCCCCGCGGCCTCTGCAGAAACGCCGAATCTCCTGAATGGATTTTTTATCTCTTTAATTAGGTTTTAAGAATTATTATTTAGCCGACTCTTTTGAGGCTTTTTAAAGACGTTTTTACGGTTTTATTTTAAACATCTAATTCCATAACTCTTATACACTTGGAGATTATCAATTGAGAGAACCCTAGAAGGGAGCCTCCATGGCCATGGAGTGCTAAACTCTTCCGTTTCGTCTATGGATTGAAGCTTTGGTTTGATAAAGTTGTGAGATTTCTGTTCTTGTTCTATTCCTATTGATTCGTATTGATTCTTTTGCGAATATTGTTAATTTCTTCTTGCTCGTACAACTAGTTGAGATTATTGCTAGGATTTTGTAGATTCCTCGTAGCGAACCTTAATCCATAGTAGCAATCATGCCTTTTTAGGACTCGTAGGACTAAATTGGTGTGTAGAGAATCAATTATATGTTAAATGCTGACTCGTAGCTTGGTGTTGCATATATCCTGGTAAATCCTTAATCTTAATGCTACTATTAGGTTAAATCTTGACCGTGTTAGGGTTATCTAATTAGTAAGGGTTACTAGGACTCGTAGGACTAGTAATTTATACAAGATCAGGACAGGAACAATAATAGGATGAAAAGAGAACTCGAAGAAGAATCGATGATCAATCAACTAAACTAAAGTGGATATTTGTAGATGAAACTATTTTCTCATTGTTATCTCTACTAACTTGTCTATAGTTTCTTTTCTTATATTCAATCACCAAAACCCCTCTTTTCTATTAATTGGTAAATATACATTGCTTAGGAATACTTGATTCTCTGTGGGATCGACCTCTTACTTGCTAACTATACTAGTTTGTAGGTTTGAGTTATACTTTGATAGGAATAACGACAGTTTCCTCCTGTCAAATTTTGGCGCCGTTGCCGGGGAATCAAAGTTTATTTCTTTGTTTTTTGTGTTTGCCAATTATTTTATATAATTAACTTGTTGTGAACCTATCTTACAGTTCATAACACCCTTGCTACTAACTTTTAGGATGTTGAGGTTATTGCAGTTTGAAGGTGAGAACTTTCACCAATATCTTACTAGATTGCAGAGGTATGTGGACATCCGTGATTCACGGGATTATCAAGATAGCATGTTGAGGTTATTGCAGTTTGAAGGTGAGAACTTTCACCAATATCTTACTAGATTGCAGAGGTATGTGGACATCCGTGATTCACGGGATTATCAAGATAGCATGCGAGATATGGTTCTTTGCATAATTGACGGGATGACTCCTGAGACACGAGAACTTGCCAAGTCCATAAACAATGGAAGCTTTGCTGGTTTAGGAGTGTCGGGAATAAGGGTACTTTTCTGCTACATGGTTCACCAGAGTGCGCAGGAAGAATCCTTCACTATGGTATCTCCACCAAGGGAGGACTCTGTCATACACTTGGATGATGAAATTCAGGCTCTTACTTAAGCGATACAGGAGAATGGTGAGAAGTTAAAAAACATGGGGGAACAACTGAGCCAACTTACTGAAACATTGAGCGAGAGAATAGCAAAGCGAAGGCCCAACCCACAAGTTATTAAAGAAAGCCAACCGCCCCGTGGCCCGAAGTTTTGATGAAGGATTTCGCTGATCGCCTGGCCGCTCCGCGGCCTAGGTTGGCTGCCCCGCGGCCTCTGCAGAAACGCCGAATCTCCTGAATGGATTTTTTTATCTCTTTAATTAGGTTTTAAGAATTATTATTTAGCCGACTCTTTTGAGGCTTTTTAAAGAGGTTTTTAGGGTTTTATTTTAAACATCTAATTCCATAACTCTTATACACTTGGAGATTATCAATTGAGAGAACCCTAGAAGGGAGCCTCCATGGCCATGGAGTGCTAAACTCTTCCGTTTCGTCTATGGATTGAAGCTTTGGTTTGATAAAGTTGTGAGATTTCTATTCTTGTTCTATTCCTATTGATTCGTATTGATTCTTTTGCGAATATTGTTAATTTCTTCTAGCCCGTACAACTAGTTGAGATTATTGCTAGGATTTTGTAGATTCCTCGTAGCGAACCTTAATCCATAGTAGCAATCATGCCTTTTTAGGACTCGTAGGACTAAATTGGTGTGTAGAGAATCAATTATATGTTAAATGCTAACTCGTAGCTTGGTGTTGCATGTATCCTGGTTAATCCTTAATCTTAATGCTACTATTAGGTTAAATCTTGACCGTGTTAGGGTTATCTAATTATTAAGGGTTACTAGGACTCGTAGGACTAGTAATTTATACAAGATCAGGACAGGAACAATAATAGGATGAAAAGAGAACTCGAAGAAGAATCGATGATCAATCAACCAAACTAAAGTGGATATTTGTAGATGAAACTATTTTCTCATTGTTATCTCTACTAACTTGTCTATAGTTTCTTTTCTGATATTCAATCACCAAAACCCCTCTTTTCTATTAATTGGTAAATATACATTGCTTAGGAATACTTGATTCTTTGTGGGATCGACCTCTTACTTGCTTACTATACTAATTTGTAGGTTTAAGTTATACTTTGATAGGAACAACGACAGTTTCCTCCTGTCAAATTTTGGCGCCTTTGCCGGGGAATCAAAGTTTATTTCTTTGTTTTGTGTGTTTTCCAATTATTGTATATAATTAACTTGTTGTGAACCTATCTTACGGTTCATAATACCCTTACTACTAACTTTTAGGATGTTGAGGTTATTGGAGTTTGAAGGTGAGAACTTTCACCAATATCTTACTAGATTGCAGAGGTATGTGGACATCCGTGATTCACGGGGTTATCAAGATAGCATGCGAGATATGGTTCTTTGCATAATTGACGGGATGACTCCTGAGACACGAGAACTTGCCAAGTCCATAAACAATGGAAGCTTTGCTGGTTTAGGAGTGTCGGGAATATGGGTACTTTTTTGCTACATGGGTCACCAGAGTGCGCAGGAAGAATTCTTCACTACGGTATCTCCACCTAGGGAGGACTCTGTCATACACTTGGATGATGAAATTCAGGCTCTTACTCAAGCGATACAGGAGAATGGTGAGAAGTTAAAAAACATGGGGGAATAACTGAGCCAACTTACTCAAACATTGAGCGAGAGAATAGCAAAGCGGAGGCCCGACCCTCAAGTTATTAAAGAAAGCCAACCGCCCCGTTGCCCGAAGCTCTGACAAAGGATTTCGCTGATCACCTGGCCGCCCCGCGGCCTAGGTTGGCTGCCCCACGACCTCTGCAGAAACGCCGAATCTCCCGAATGGATTTTTTTTATCTCTTTAATTAGGTTTTAAGAATTATTATTTAGCCGACTCTTTTGAGGCTTTTTAAAGACGTTTTTAGGGTTTTATTTTAAACATCTAATTCCATAACTCTTATACACTTGGAGATTATCAATTGAGAGAACGCTAGAGGGGAGCCTCCATGGCCATGGAGTGCTAAACTCTTCCGTTTCGTCTATGGATTGAAGCTTTGGTTTGATAAAGTTGTGAGATTTCTATTCTTGTTCTATTCCTATTGATTCGTATTGATTCTTTTGCGAATATTGTTAATTTCTTCTAGCCCGTACAACTAGTTGAGATTATTGCTAGGATTTTGTAGATTCCTCATAGTGAACCTTAATCCATAGTAGCAATCATGCCTTTTTTGGACTCGTAGGACTAAATTATTGTTTAGAGAATCAATTATATGTTAAATGCTGACTCATAGCTTGGTGTTGCATGTATCCTGGTTAATCCTTAATCTTAATGCTACTATTAGGTTAAATCTTGACCGTGTTAGGGTTATCTAATTAGTAAGGGTTACTACGACTCGTAGGACTAGTAATTTACACAAGATCAGGACAGGAACAATAATAGGATGAAAAGAGAACTCGAAGAAGAATCGATTATCAATCAACCAAACTAAAGTGGATATTTGTAGATGAAACTATTTTCTCATTGTTATCTCTACTAACTTGTCTATAGTTTCTTTTCTTATATTCAATCACCAAAACCCCTCTTTTCTATTAATTGGTAAATATACATTGCTTAGGAATACTTGATTCTCTGTGGGATCGACCTCTTACTTGCTTACTATACTAGTTTGTAGGTTTGAGTTATACTTTGATAGGAACAACGACAGTTTCCTCCTGTCAGCCACATACTTTAAACTCGCCTTAGACTACAATCCTCAACAACGACACCTTACCTCTTAATGACATTAACCATTAACCTTCTTTCCAAGAGAAATTCTATATCATTCTTATTCGAATTCACTCAAGACATCATAAATTATTTGAAGTTTCGAATTCCTACGACCATTATTAGCATCATATCCTTCACCTGACTAGTTCTCATATTTGTCATTCACAGTCTTTCTACCTATACACCCAAGCAATCACTCTCATAAGTACTACTAACGATGTCCTTTAGTTAGCTTAAGGCATTTCCTCAAAGAATTATCGTTCATTTCCTAATTACCTCAAGATTCGAATCAATTCCACACATACCAATTTCAATTCTTCTCTATGCTAAAATCTTCCAATCACGCCTCTAGAATTTCTCCAATTACAACACTAGCAAGCAACCTCAATATTACTCGAGTAATACCTAAGTGCAGATCTCACACTCCATCCCTTATCATATAAACAACTTGAACTCCAAGATCGACAAATTCCCAAGCAGTCCTAGTCACTCAATCCTTAACGATGTCCATAATCCATCCCTTACCAAAGTCGTTCCTACTTCACAATACGAACAACCTAAGTCCCATGGTCGACAATTCCTTAAGCAATTCTAGCTACTCGAACCTTATCTCCATCCAAAACTAGTTCCTCAACAACATCGCTTCCACTCCTAGTACGACAACCCATCCATCATCTTATCCTCCCTACGAGAATTCTTCCTCAGATATACCTAAATGAACTTACCCCATCCTTTGGTCAAAATTACTCACCTACACCACAATCTCATCTCCGCAGTCGTGCCATTCTCATCCTATGCCCAACCTAAGGCCTACCTAGAAGGCTCGTCTAAAAATTCCTAACCTCTGTCTCTTCTCACCCTTAGAAACTCACTCGATCCTACCTAAGCCAATGTCTCATTTCCATGATTCTACCTCAGACTCTCATCTATAGAACCTACGACTTCTAGTCTTCCCATCACTCCTCTGACTATGCCTAAAAAGAAACCATAATCCAACATCGATAACTCACCCCTCATAGGCAAAATTAAAGGAAGCAATACTTAGTAACTCTAACTACTAACATATCAAAGTACCA
This sequence comes from Persicaria maculosa, assembly GCA_963922045.1. Taxonomy (NCBI): domain Eukaryota; kingdom Viridiplantae; phylum Streptophyta; class Magnoliopsida; order Caryophyllales; family Polygonaceae; genus Persicaria; species Persicaria maculosa. The sequence goes on along the minus strand of OY998264.1, from coordinate 21,611,423 downwards.
ATGCATCGAAATTTATCAACACATCAGATCTAGGCCTATTGCACAACATCATGTTCAAACATCACAAAAAAGATTAGCAGCTCGAATGGAGAATGCTCCTTCCCTAAGTTATATCTACGAATCCAATGCGTGCTCATCCTTCAATGTTGTTAATGATGTCAATTCTGTCACCTGTAGGTTATGGGCCCACCATGCTTCCGCTGCGCCGCTCTAGTGTTACCCGGCTAGTTGTTCATTCCCACATGTCGTCGTCCATCCAAAGAGATAACACATAGGTTCTAAATTAACAAAGATAGGGGAGAGACACAAGTGGACAACCCAGAATACTTACGGAGTCACTTAAGGACCAAGATTGAAGGTATCGAGACTAAGAACAAGGTCCCGACCCAATTTCCCGTGGAAAACAGCAATGCCATCAAGAAGACTCAATAAGAATATCTATTGAAGAGGATAAAAGAAAGAGAAGAAGAAGAAAAGAATAGTAAAGGAGAGAAAAGAAGGAAAGGAAAAGGAAGGAAAAAGAAAGGATCGATAAGACATCATTTAAGGACATCAGAGGAGATAGGAGAAGAGAAAAGCGGAATGAAAAGAATTGACACTCATCAACAATCCTCAACCTTAACTAGAAATCTGTTGAGCAGAAGGCAAAATGGAAAGAAAATGACACAACTGTTGAATAACGGAAAAGAATGTTTTACAAGAACTGAAATCTCGATTATAGAGTAAAGAAGGGCTTCTCCGCTATCCCATTCGCACATAGTTCAAATCATAGCCAACAAATATCAAGTAGAGTAACAAACAGAATTCTTGCTCAAGGAAGACAACACTCGGCACAGAATCAATCAACAATAATTGATCTGATCCCCTTCGAGAGGGATCGCCCTCGGGCCCAATTTATATAAAGCCACAGAGTCTACCTAGAAGCTACCCTTCAAGGGGCAACTGACCGGAGGGGCAACTATCCTCTCGGCCTCTATATCCTAACCCTACTACTCCAACCACCACAGTGCAAACTCCATGGAGTCTTCCAGGCCCTCTGTAAGTACAAAGCTAAGTTTTGCCTACCCTTTCCCAAGTCTACATCCAATAGGATGGTCTTTCGCCTTTCTACCCACTCGATTTCCCTTTTTCCGATTTTTCTTATTTTAAGTCAAGTTTATTAAGCTTTGTTCATTAATTTAGCCATATTAAATTCATTTTGCCCTTTTTAAAACTCTTCAAAATCTTTTAAAACATTGGGCGGCTTTCAAAATCATACTTCAACCCATTTGTACTCGAATCGCGCAACCCAAGCTCTGATACCACCTTTGTAATGATCCAAATATAAATATTCGGGTTACGTTTTGAAGGATTGGATACCTTCGTTCGGATCTTGCAATTCGAGTATGGGTTGAGTTTTAACACAAAGTTTTAGTGATCAAAGAAGGGATTTCGCACCCTAAATTCGCGATAGGGCCGTTAGGTCCCCCGATCCTGTCCTACCTGCCTAAGTCGCTCAAAACGTTTTAAGTTCGAAAGCATAAAGAAGGAAATATCATAATACAAGTTGCCACAGCATGGCCAGGTCAAAACCAAATACGAGGAAATAAGTAGCAAAAGTGTGGAGTTCAAGTTGATCTTTCTCTCCCTCTCACTGCGCCATGAGATATCCCCCGCCATAACAGCACACGATCAAGTAAGGGTACGGGTACCTGAAACTAACCATGAAGTCAAGGTCGAGCCACTCATGCGGGCCCTGAAGACCTCGATGAGGACATATAATACGTTCTAATCCTAGATGAGAATGATCTAATGCAATACTGGAATGTTAAACACGCAAATGGCAGGATATATAATATGCAAAAATGCGGTAAATGGCCCAAAGAATGCCAAGCGGCATATCCCACTCGAAAACCACGCCCATACCTAGGGTGGCGACTCGTCCAATCCCATACCTAGGGTGGAGACCACTCTGCGCCCATACCTAGGCGTAGAGACCAGGTCATATCCGAGATCATGTAATGTCCCTATCATGCTCATCTAAATATCTCCATAATATCCATCATCATGCTCATATAATCAGACTCGTATGACAAGACTCGATTAGGTATGAACCCGATTTGGCTGGGTCGTCCTTTGACCCTAGTAAAGACCCTACACTCACGACTTACGACCGTTTCTATCAATCGCATTCAGAATATGTATGCTCATTTGTTAATGCAGAACCTAGGCATACTACTACATTACATGCTATTATAATGCCTACATACTATATGACACATCAGGCATGAGGTTTTAACTTGAGAAAGCCCCGGAGGACTTACCTGGAAACGTAGAGCAGCAAAACAAGGCAGCAGGAGTGAGCAATCCAACAGATCAGAAATCACCTAGAAATTTCATAAATAATATAATAAGTCTAAGTCTAATTTACACATGTACACAAGTCACATATGAAACATATAAGATACACATAATAATATAACCCATCCATTTCATCATTATCACCATTATCATTTCATCTCCATTTCTCATTAGTTTCATTATCTCTCATAATCCGATATCTTTCTCAATGCGATCATAATATCATCATCATCCTCATTAGTCATCTCATCACATCCTTATTTCCATGAAGTATTCCAATATCCCAAATTACCCATTTCAAATACCAAAACCTAGGAGTTGTTTATTCATATAAATCATTTTCAACAAATTAGATTAAATAACTAAATAAATAGATCGAGGAAGATAGTCAATTACTTAACCATATAAAGGATCACAATCCATAAAATATTCAATAACTTTACCCATTAAAATAATATAATCAAGCAACTAAATAATATTTTAAAAATCAGATTTTAAATATATATTAAAATGGATAATTAAATACTCCAATTAATTCCATAAAAATTCAGAAAATAAAAGTAAATAATTTAGTAAATCATAAAGGGTTCACAAGTTGTTGGACTACTAAGTTATCACTAACAATCTTAAAATAAAATAATTAATTAATTAGTCAAATAATTCAGAGTTTTAATAACATAAAATAATAATTTAATATTTCTTAATAATATTTATAATAATATTTCAGAATTAAATTAAATAATGATTAAATACGTAAGTCATATAATAATTATAATTATAACCTAGCAAAACAACTAAATAAAACATATAAAACCTATAAAACAAATAAAACAAACAAACTAGGCCAGCCCACCCGAAACAAGGCCCAAACCCGAATCCAATATCAGGCCCAGAACCCAAGCCCGGATCGAAAAACCAAACCCAACCCGGACCGGACCAAACCTAAAAAAAATGAACCGGGAAGAAAAGAAAAAAAAGAAAAGCCGAACCCGTGGTACTGTTCACTCATCTCCTACCTCCCGCCTCTCTGCTCTCGACTCTCTCATACTCAATCGCTACCCACTGCAACCCTTCCTCACCACTCTCTCTCATGCTCGCCCCCGCTCGCATCTTCTCGCCCTCGCCCCAGACCACTCACCTGCCTCCCCACCTCCGTCCTCGCTCGCTCTCACTCACCCTCCTGCCCTCGCTCTTGCCGCTCCCGCTCGCTCGATCTCACACTCGCACTTACCTCCCCGGAATCAAAAGGATGAAGGACAACAAGATTTGTAAAGCAAGCAAAACAAGATCGAAAGGAGGAGGTGGCGAGGTGCTCACAGAGGGAACGTGGTTCCGAGGGGCTCGCCAGAGGTGTGGTTTACAGGCTCCGCTGCTCTCGTCCTCCTCGCTCGGGCTGGCCAGGGTCGTCTTCGACTTGGTGCTGCTCTGCCGAAGAGGGATCGGTGGCGGCTGATGTTGAATCGGAAGTAGGGGCACGAGTTTGTGTGTGTTTGATTCAAAACAGGGGAATGGAGGTGAAGATGCGGTGATAGTTGAAGGTGGCTGCGGAAGATGGCTCCTTGGTGGTGCGTCTGGCTTAGCTGGGCAGAGGAAGGAGGCTTTGGGTTTGTTTGGGGTTTTACAAAAAAGAAGGAGGCTTTGGGTTTGTCAGATTGTGAAACAAAGGAGGGAGGGGGTGAGGGAGTTAAATGAGCTGAGCAGAAAGGTGGACAAGAGGGTGACTGAGGTGATATTTGAATCGGGTAAAGGAGAAAGAAAGAAGAGGAAAGACAAAAAAGCTAGGATGGTGGATGACAGATGAAGGAGTAGGGGAGGGTTGTAGGGGTGAAGGAGTTGGTGTGAGGGTAGATATAAAAAAAAGTCAAACTTGATACCCGAAATAAACCCCGGAACCCACTTTTCGACTTTAACCCAACGCGATTGAAATAAATTTTAAATAACCATTTGAACCTGAATTAAATAACGAAACTCAAAAATATTTCCAAGCCTCGGAAAAATAAGGCGGAATTATTTCATTTTCAAATTTGAGTAACAAGTTTATGACGGAATTGTTTGGAAGAATTTAAATCAGTCGTTGGCTCGAGGACAGAAATTATTCAAAATTTTCCAGAGTCTTAGAAATTATTAAATTTTAAATCAAAATAAAATTCATAATTATAACAATACTATTTAAAAATCCCGGTCTTTACAAGTATGATTTGAGGAATTATTTTGGATATGAGTGACTTAACTTGAGATTTAAGAGTTTGAGAAACTTTGGGAAAATGATTTACTTAATTTAACTCGGTGAATTTGTTGTTGAATCCATCTTGAGATTTATGTAAATTTTAAATACGACATGAAGTGTTATATGATGATGTAAGATGAGATGATGGATGAGATATTATATGTTCAGATGAGATGAATATGAAATGATCTATGATGAGATAAGATGGAATAATTTGAAATGAGATAAGTGAAGCTATGTATGATAGTTAGGGTCTCCTTGTGTGAATTAGATAGACTTATGCATATTTGTATGTTTATTAGGTGATTTGTGAGTTGTTGGACATTGCTTACTATTGGTGATTCATTGTTTGGATTCTGCTTCTGCCTTGTTTTCTATGCTGTTCGACTTATTCAGGTAAGTTCCTTTATGGGCTTACTCAGATTCGAAAGAGAATCCCTGCTTGTGATTATATGACATACTAGGTGTTGCATAAGCATTATAGCATGCCATGTAGTATCATGCTAGGATTGCACACATGAATGAGCATTTGAATACTTTGTGTGATTGCGAAACAGAACGGCCGTTATCTGTGAGTCTTAGAGTCTTTGTTAGGGTCATAGGTGTAACGGCCCGGATATAAATATCCGGGATACGTTTCGAAGGTCGGATACCTTCGTTCGGATGTTGCAATTCAGGTACGGGTCGAGGTTTCAAACCTCTAATCAGTCGAAGTCTCAGAAATTCAATTTAATGAAAGTAAAGCGGAAGTACGGTTTAGGTACAAAAGCCACGGCAGAGCCGGGTCAAAACCAAACATAAATTCTAAAGTCATAAAGCCAAATTAGCAGGGTCAGACAGATTTCTTTGCAATCGCCCGGGGGACATTCCCACGCCATAGAGACATGGAGCAATCAAACCTAAAAACAATTGGTGCGAGCGGGATCATACTGAGGCCCCAACACACCCTGTCCCGCAAGCAAACATCCACATACGCTAATAATAAAGATGATGCAGATGCAGAAATTAAATCACACTAACATGATCCTAATTTACAATATGCGAAAAAGAACTGTAAAGGCGCCCAAAGAATGCCAAGTGGCATGTCCCTCTCCTACCTCTACACCCCTTCCCGTTAGTGCAGAGACTGGCCAGTTCGGTGCTATAGCATAGCAATATCCTCGTGGTGATGCACTCACCCATGGTATCATCATATCATATCATATCATCTCATCTCTTGCCCGATGGTGCTGGGCTATCATATCATATCATATCATATCGACTCGATAGACTCAGGGCACCCGATGGGGCTGGGCTACCCTATGACCCTAACAGAGACTCTAGGACTATCACAGATAACGGCCGTTCTGTTACATACGCATAAAGAAATAGAATGCTCAATCACAAGTGCAATCCTAGCATGATACTACATCACATGCTTTAATGCTTATGCAACACCTAGTATGTCATATATTCACAAGTAGGTAATCTCTTTCGAATCTGAGTAAGCCCATAAAGGAACTTACCTGGATAAGCCGAACAGCAGAGAACAAGGCAGAGCAGAATCCAAATAATGAATCACCAATAGCAAGCAATGTGCAACATATCACAATCACCTAATAACATACAGATATGCATAAGTCTATCTACTTCACACAAGGCGCCCTTAACTGTCATACATAACTTCTCATATCTTATCTCAGATTATTCCATTGTATCTCATCACAATTCAAATATCATTCCATGTTCATCTCATCTCATCAACTCATTTTCAAAACAATCTCTCAAGGAACTCATCTTAGAAAATCAACCAATCCTTTTAAAATCGCTTATCCAAATCCCGACATTAAACACATAAGTCTTAAAACCAAATTCCCAAAATCATATTATAGAAATCATTCCGGCATGTTTCTTATTTCAAACATTATATAAATAAATTCCAATATTAAATCATCAAAATAATCATATGCTCACAAATCATATTTATAAATCAAAACCAATAATTCACTTTAAAATTCCTAGCTCACATAGTTAAATCCTCTTATAATGCATCAATTAAATAAGCCAATCAATATTATTTTAAAACAATAAAAAATATATAACGATTAATTTTCCAGAATTTATAATTATAACCAAACCCAAAATAATACTAATATTCAAATATTTTAACACTTACTATCCATATAATCTCAAAACAATACCCATAAATATATTTATAACTCAATATCAAATAATATCACTTTTAAAACCTTTTAAATATATTAAAATTTCAGAATACATACATATATATATATATATTTATTTTCCCAATATCCAAAATAAAAATTAATATAACATATCATATATATAATAACATAGCACAATAATATAATTTAACACATAACATATATATATATATATATATATATATATATATATATATATATATATATATATATATATATATATATAGACACACTACCGAAATAATAAAAAAAACAACCCATATATATAACCCAAAACAATAAGCCAATTCAGAATTAAAGGTCCAGCCCAACCCAAAACCCAAACCCAGCCCAAATCCATCCCATTAAATCTGAAGGAAAGGGAGACCCGATAAGGGAATTCGGATCCAAGCCCCAACCCGGAACCAATGGATCAGACCCGAAAATTAGGCCCACCTGCAAGCCGTCTTCTTCCTCATGACAGCGACAGAACAGGACGATGGAGGAGGAAACGGGGGAGGAAGAAAAGAAGGAACCCCAGGCTCGCCGGAGCTCCGTTCTGACCCATACTTTGCCTACTCAGCCGACACGAGATTCCGATCATGACCCACGGAAGCAAAATCAAACGCAGTAAGAGAGGAGGAAGGAGAAGAAGAAATTACCGAGGCACACGACTTCGACTCCGAGGGGCTCCGAGGGCGGCTCCGGCTATGATTGATGGAGAAGGGGCTTCACTTGAATCTAGGAAGGGACAAGGGATAATAAGCGCTGATTTTGGTGGAACTTGAAACCGGAATCGAATGAAATAAAATCGGAAATCGACCTTGAACGAACGAACAGGGGAGATGGCTCGCGAGTGATGCTCCGACGGCTGGCTTGGCTCCTTGTTCTTCTTCTTCGACCTCCTGGGGAAACGGAGGAAGCTGATGGTGTGGTTTTTGGGGGCTCGAGCTCGGTGGAACAGGGGACGTGGGCAGCGCTGTGTGCCTTAGCGACGACGACGGTGGCTAAGGAAGAATTAGTGGCCTGGTTGACGAAGAAGGAGTGATGATGGTGGTTTCTGGTGGTGTACGACGAGGGGTGAAGGTGGTGGGCTTCAGAAATCGGAATCCAGGAAACCAGAGGGTGATCTGGTGGTGCAGCATTGGAGGAGAAATGGTGAGGAGGAGGGCTGGTTGGTGGCGTGGTGTTGAGTAGTACAGCAGAGAAGGGAAGCAGGAAGGGAGAGAGGGATGGAATGGTGGGTTTGTAGGGGCTTGGATAAGAAAATGTAAGGAGGAGGAGACGGCTGCAGAGTGAGGGATGGGACCAGGTTCAGAATTTGTGTGTGAAAAGAGAGCTGGAGAGAGCAGAGAGAGAGAGAGAGAGAATAAAGAAAAAGGAAATAGAATATAAATAAGAGTGGTCCCCAAAATAAAAGGCAAAGATTCCTGACATTCAAAACTCGAAACCCGCTAATCCCGACACTCGACAATTCAAATCAAGTTTTAAATCATCTCGGAACTTAATTAAATTTTTAATAATACTCGATTTCGAAAGCGAAAATCAAATCCCGTCAAAATCCGAAATTTAAATGATGCCGGAAGGATTTAAAATTGAACTCGTGCTCGAGGACGACTTTTCTTCGCTTTTACAAATTGCAATGCATAATAACATATTTAATTAAAATAATAAAATAATAAAATATAATATATATATATATATTTATAAATTATATTCCGCCTTTACAATAGGGTAGCCCAGCTTCATCGGGTGCCCTGAGTCAGTATTGTTTATATATGAGCATGATGATGAGATAGCCCAGCACCATCGGGCATGAGCATGATATATGATATGATGATGAGATATGATATGCTATGATGAGATATGATATGCTATAGCATCGAACTGGCCAGTCTCTGCACTAACGGGAAGGGGTGCAGAGGTAGGAGAGGGATATGCCACTTGACATTCTTTGGGCGTCTTTACAGTTCTTTCTGCATATTATAACCTAGGAGCATGATAGTGTGATTTAATTTCCGTATTGCATCAAAACATCTTTATTATAGCGTATGTGTATACTTGCTTACGGGACAGAGTGCGTTGGGGTCTCAGTCTGATCCCGCGCACACAACTTGTTTTTAGGTATGGTTGCTATTTGTTCCTATGGCATGGGAATTCCCCCGGGCGATTGCAAAGAACATGCCTAACTCCGCTAATTTGGTTACATAATTTCAAATATATGCTTTAATGATTTGGTTTTGACCCGGCTTCGCCGTGGCAAGTTGTACTTTACTTCCGCTTTCACCAGTTTCGAAAATGAATTTCCGCGATATAGTCTTAGGACAGCTTAAGGGTTCCCAGTGGCCCTTCGATTGTTTGGGGTTCGAAATCCCCACTTTAAATACCGATCCTTTGAGGTTTGAAACCTCGACCCGTACTCGAATTGCAAGATCCGAACGAAGGTAACCAACCTTCGAAACGTAACCCGGGTATTTATATCCGGGCCGTTACACTCCGTCCTTCGCTGAATCTGCATCCTCTATCCTCTGCCTCCAATGGCGTCTCCGATGAGCACCACCGAAGACATCGGTGGCCGAGAGATCCGAGGTGATCTCTTCTCCCATGGCTTCTCCAATGGCGTCTCAATGTGTTTCCGCACTTTTCCGATTGAGGATTCAACACTTTTTCGGTCACTCTCTCGGTATCTCTCTCCCCTGTGTTATCGTTGCTGTTTAAAATATGTTTCTCGAGTGTTTCTATGGCATATTCGAGATCTGGTTGTTTGATTTTATACTGGCCATTTCTCTCTCCTCTCCCCTCCCGAAACAATCTGATTTGAGATCCGTTTAAAATATTACGCATTCCTCTGAGAACATAGGCATGGTGGCCATATTTGAATCTAACTGAGTTTGAATCTATGCTTTCTCGATTGATAGGGATGTATGGTGGCTAGATTTGAGTCTGCCGATTGTAATCTGAAGAACATAGGCTTATATTGTTGTACAGTACTTGCATAGTTACATTACATCCCCATTCTCATATTGTTTAACCCTTTTATATTATCTCTTCCTTCCTGTCTGCAATTGTATAATGAAAATAAATTTTTTTATGCTCTATAAATTTCAGCAATTGTTTGATGAAAATAAATTCAATATGGAGTTGAAAATTGTTTTTATGCTCTTTAAATTTCTCATCAGCATCTACATTAGAATTTAAGATATTGAAAAAATAGAATTTCAACAATTTTTACAATTAATTAACAATTATATATTGAAAAAATAGAATTTGTGGTTAGTTTGTTATTGTGATTGAGGTTGCTTTGGTGAGAATTTGTGGTTAATTCTTATAAAATTGTATGAGCTACTATATCTTACACACAAGCATATATTTCAGCATTTCATCATTTCAGCATTTTTTGAAAATTCTTTTTTAGCATTTCAGCATTTTTTGAAAAAAACAACAACTCCGGTTTCAGCAACACGGTTTCAGCAACTCCGGTGTCGAAGTGCTGTCAAAAAAAAAAGAAATGTATTATGTGTGTATGTTTTCCGCAATTTTTTTATGTCCGCAATTTTTAGTAATATTACATCCCGCTTTCAGCACTTTTAATTGTGTCAATACTTTTAGGAATATCTATTTTTTATAAAAAAAAAATTAGTGGTGTCTACAAATTTTTTTAACGTTAGCGGTATTATGAGCGTTAGTGGGTGTCCGCATTTCAGCAAAATTTGTTATGATGAAATGCGGACTCTTGGAGAGCTTATTAGCTTCTTGTGTTTTTGTGTGATCTGAAAATGCTGAAATTAATTCTTATTAGCAAAATTCGTTATGCTGAAATTAATTATTATACAATTGTATGAGCTACTATATCTTACACACAAGCATGTTCAGCAACACAGTTTCAACATGAATTTTGATATTCCTTGCTTTAAATCTCCTTTAAAAGCCTCTTAGCTCAATGGTAGAGCAATGTGCTTATGCGCAAATACGTGGGTTCGAATCCCGCATAGGCTAAATTTTATATCCCGCAACACGGTTTCAGTAACTCCGATTTCAGCAAACCCGATGTCGAAGTTGTGACACGAAAAAAAAAAGAAAAAAAGAAAAAAAAAGCAACTCCGGTTTCAGCAACTCCGATGTCGAAGCGCTGGCGCAAAAAAATAAAAAACTAATTTCAGCAATTTAAGCAACTCCGGTTCCAGCAACCCTGGTTTCAGCAACCCTGGTTTCAGCAACTCCGATTTCAGCAACTTAGGTTTCAGCAAAGCGTGAATAAAAAAACTAATTTCAACAATTTCAGCAACTTTGGTTTCAGCAACTTCGAATTCAGCAATGCGCGGAAAAAAAAACGCTGAAATAGGGGTTGTTGAAACCAAATGTGCTGAAACAGGAGGGGGGGCACAGGGGGCGCGTTTGGGGGGCAAAGGGTCAAGGGGGCAAGGGAAGGAAGGTGGACATTTTGCCAATTTGGAAGGAAGGGTGGACATTTCCCTAATAAAGGCCCTAATTATGGCCTATTGCTCAATTGACCCTTTATATACCATGGCCAGTCGAACTCATTTCATTGTGCATCATAAAAATGGATACTCCAAATTACCTCCTTAAACTATTTCTCCCTTCCCTCTTTTTTGCCTTGATCACTTCTGTCATCCTCTCCTCTTCGTCCTCCCCGTCGACGACACTAGCCTCACCGCCCTCCCCTTCCCCATGGGACGACGACACCGACTACCCCACAACACCACCGCCACCCGCGGCCCCTTGCAACTCCTATGACCAAAAAACCCTCCTCCAAATCAAGCAACCCTTCAACAACTCGGACATTTTCGACACTTGGAAACCCGACACTGATTGTTGCAATGGTTGGGATTTCGTCGGTTGCGACTCCATCACTGGCCGCGTCAACTCCTTCGGCTTCTACGGTAACTCGCCTTGGGGAAGACATGATCTCCCCACCATCTTTCCCTAGCCTCCGTCATAGGCAGTGTTCTAAATATTGGATATATCGGTCGATATATCGGCGATATATCGGGGATATTTAGAATCCGCTACGATATCGGCATATCGGGTGAAAAATATCGGTCAACGCTATATATCGGGTCAACGCCGATATATCAGGTCAATATCGGTGATATATCGGGTCAACGCTGATATATCGGGCCAATATCAGCGATATATCGGGAATATTTAGAACTGCCAACTTTGATAAGATAACTTTAGCCTTTATGAATGAATTTTTTTTTTTATTTTATCAAGTTTGTTTGGTAATTTTGCAATTTAAATATTATTTTTTTTCATGTATATTTTTACATTTTCAAGTATAAATATAGTACTTATAGTTAAAAATTAGCGAAACCGATAAATCCGATATATCCCCGATATATCATTTTTACTCCTAACCGATACGACCCCGATACGCGATATTTAGAACCTTGGTCATAGGTAATGATACAAAACCCTATAGGTTTTCTCATTTTCAACCAATAACTTAGATAGATACAGAGGTCCAACTCTGTTGACCTCTACATCTAGCGAGAGCTTAGAGCATGTTCAACAACTTCTCCATAATTTATCTAAGAGTATCGATCTCTATAACAAATTTTCCATTATAGAAAAAGTTGGAATTTTTAGAGAATTTTGAATATTTTTTTTGGTTGAACATATTATTTATCCAATTATCCCAAATAAGTGAGCAATAGAAAAAATAGAGTATTACTCCGATCCCTAGCATTCTCTAAAACACAACTGATTTTTCAAAATTTTGAAATGGAGAAACTCTACTAAAATTAATTTAGAGAATATGAATTTTGTTTTCTCAAGGTTAGAGATGTTTTTATAGAAATTAAAAACCAATATTTTAAGGATTTTTCTTTTAAAATTAAAACATATTCTATAATTTGAAGATTTTAAAAGAATTTTTTTTTCAAAATATTCATTGAAAAATAAAAATTTACAAAAAAATTCACCATTTGAAAATATTTACAAAAATATTCAAAATTTGCAGGGATGACAGAGAAACGCGGTCTCAGACCGCGTTTCATTTACAAGAAATAATATCTGAAAGTGGGAAAAAAAACAAATGAAGCACGATTTCAAACCGCGTTTTATAATTAACTAGTGTTATTACCTGCGTCGTACGCGGTTTTTTTATAACTTTTATTTATATAAAATATTTTTTTTATTTAGGCAAATTAATAAGGAAAATACAAAAACTTTCACCCATGTTTCATTTGGCGAATAAATTTTAATATCTTCAATTGTTTTATTTTTTTAATATAAACACGAGTGTTTTTCTTAATATATTATATTGGATCTCTTGTTAAAAAATGCAAAATTTTTTTGGTAAGCTATTTATGTTAACAAATAAGTTCTCATTTAAAATGATTCATGAAAAATATGCTATGAACATTTAATTATGCACTTATTGTATTTTTATTATTCCTTTATTTCATTGTGAATATGTGAATTCAAATTAGAGATACATAAATATGGATAACAGTAGCCCATACCAATAAGAAAAGGGTTATTTGTTTAATTTGATTTGTCTTAAAATATATTATTGACATTGGCTAGTTAGGAAATATGTAAATAAAAACTTTGAACCTATTGTAAACACACAATGAAATATAAAAACTTGTACCATTTTTTAGTTAATGATTGAGCTAGAGGTAAATGGTCAATAAAATATGAAATCAGACCATAAAAATGTGATATATTAAATTACATTGTATCAAGGTACGAAGTATTTTGCTTTATTTACATATCGATGTAATTGTTTTTTTTTTAATTTTTTTTAATGATGCCTAGTTATTATTAGAAAAGCTTAGTTTGTTTTGATAGAAAAAAAGCTTTGTTAAATGATTAGAAAAGCCTAATTATTATTAAATCCCCAAGTATCAACGTAGATATTGAGTATTGGGTACAATTTTTATTATATTGATAAGATTTTAATTATTATATGTTCTTTATGTAAAATTTAATCCACAAGTTGATGTTATTATATTATTATTATTATTATTATTATTATTATTATTATTATTAAATGATAAGTTTTGCAACTAATTAAGATATGAGGTTAAATATTTATATTAAAAATTAATTAATTTATTAAAATTGATGTTAGTATTTAAAGTCAAATGATAAGTTAAATAACTCAAATGATAAAAATTAATTAGTCATTAATTCAGATGAATACATAGGATGACAGGTTGATAGTTAGATTAGGTCGCTATATGATATGGCTTAAATTTATTGAGTATTCATTATTTGACGTGTCTCCGTTTGGTACAAATAATCACCATTAATAAGATAGAGTAGAGATAATAATATGATTATATAAAAATCCTATAAAGTAAAAAATGCATGAAAATATTTTCGAAACAATCTAGTATTTATAATTAAAAAAGATATATTGGTAGGTCTTATCGCTACCTCTTTTCACCCATTATATATGTCATTTTATAAGTTTTTAAATTTATTTTTCTTTTCATTATTACTAACTAACCAGAATTAATAAAAAAAATCAATGATTTTGTAAATATTTGTCTTGAGCCGATTATATCTCTAAACCAATAAAGAAATCGGTAATCTATGTGTTTTTTTCATTTATTAAATCTCAAAATATCAACGTAGATATTGGGTAAGATTTTTATTATATTGATAAGATTGTTATTATATATTCTTTTTGTAAAATTCAATCCAAAGGGGAAAGAGTCATTGATTAATTGATAATTAGATTTTATTCTTCAAATAATATGTTTAAATATTTTTTTTTCTAGATAAAATATTTATAAAAAAAATTTAAAGGTAAAATGATAAGATTTGTAAGATATTTTTAATTATTTTATATATATAGAGAATTATAAATTATTATATATAGAGAGAGAGAGAGAGAGAGAATTGCAATATCATGTTCTTGTTAAAATTCGAGGAGGGACTGTGTTCTACCCTTATAAGTTATAACCATCACAATCTTATTGAATTTATTTAATAAAAGAAATGGTTAAGATTACAATTAAAAAAAATCTTAATGTAAGCTTGTTTATTTTATAAATAACGGACAAAATGTTAATCAAAATATAACTAACTTCATAAGAATATATTATCTAAATTAATTATGTAATTATGTGTGTATATATTGTTTATTTATCATAATTAATTAAATTTTAACTCACAAAATGTTATCAAAATGTAACTAAACCAACTTATGATAAGCATATATTATCTAAATTAATTATATAATTATTTACATATTTATACACAGATATCCTTTATATGAAATAAATCCTTAGTTGTTGGAGTATTATATAAGAAGATATAGAGAATAATTTTTATTTATTTTATATGAAATATGATTTAGTGAAAATATATTCAAACTTCATATATAAAGATAAGTATGTATATATTTTTTTGAATCAATTTTTCAAAAAGCACTCAGGTTGTTTAAGATTTGATTCAATATATTATATACAGTAATACGGAGTAGAAAAGATAGGATTTAATTCAATATACTCCGTATTAGATTATGTTAAATAGTAATAGATAAATTAATCTAATCTTATGGTAAAATGATAAGATTTGTAAGATATGAGGTTGAATATTTATAATAAAAACTAATTTAATCATTAATTAAAATAGACACATAGGATGACACATGTATAAATAGATGGAGTTATCTTCTAACGTGACTTAAATTTACTGGATCATCATTAATTGACGTGGCAAAACACCCGGTCCAGATTGTACCAGAGAACGACACGTAAGCGAATTCGACCAGAGCCCGCCACATAGGATTTTCACGTCTCTGTTTTAGTATTATACTAGTTTTACTTTACCCGCCCGTTGTGCGGTTTCTTAAATAAAAAAAATGATGTTTAATTTATATTTTCTTTTTGAAATTTGAAAGTTATAATAGTTTGGTTGAAATGTTTGGAGGAGCTAAAAAAATCTTTGGATATTTTAATACACTCTAGTATAAAAAGATCATATAAAATAACTTAAGATAAATTATTCTATCGATAATAGGTTTTTGTAACAATTTAAGATATGAGATTTTATATTTATACGAAGATGTGAATGTTGACAGGCTTGATGAACTTCCATTCGGAGTTCCAGCAAACCACCTAAATCCATAAGCTTGCAAAAGAGATCGGAAGTTCCAATATAAGTTTTCTAATTAATTCAAGTAAAACCTATAAAATTATTTGATCTAAAAGTCTTAATTGAGCAAATATTAGATAGATTATTTAATCTAAAAAGTTAAGTTTTCTAATTAATTAAGATATAAGATTGAATATTTTTTAAAAAAAGTGGGATAATTAATTGAGATGACAAAATTATATTGGCTTATTAATTGATATGACCCAAAAATGTAATACCATTTTATTTCAGAAAATGACACGTAAGCAAAAATAATCACGTTTTAATTCAGAAAATTCCACGTAAGTGAATTGTACCAGATGTCGTTTCAGGCCTGTAACAAAATATATTTCAAAATGAATTGTCACAATCGAAATACAAAGTATAAAATTTTAAGTTCTTATAAATTAAATAAAATAAAGAATAAATTATAGCAAAGTAACTAAACTTACCTAAACACTTTGGTGAATTTGTGGAATTTTTTTTTGAAATATTCATAAATAATTAAATAATTACAAAAATATTCAAGCTTTCAAAATAATTACAGAAATATTCATTTTTTGCAGGTGTAGCAGAAAAACGCGGACCCAGACCGCGTTTTATTTATAGAGCAGGAGAGACAATTGGCGCCTGGGTGGAGGTTTGAAATTTACGACGGAAACGCGATCCCAAACCGCGTTTTATTTATAGAGCAGGAGAGAGAATTGGCGCCTGGGTGGAGGTTTGAGATTTACGACAGAAACGCGGTCCCAGACCGCGTTTCTTCTTTAAAATAAAATAAAAAATGGAGAATAAAAGCAGCTGCCTACCTGGCACTAGAAACGCGGTCTCAGACCGCGTTTCTAGTGTTGACTGGGGGCCCACCAACTGCAGTTGCTGAGTCTGATGGGACATCATAGAGAAACGTGGTCCCAGACCGCGTTTCTCTGTTGGTTATAAAAAAAATGGTCAAAGGTTCTTTTAGGGCTATTACAAATAAAACGCGGGGCTAGACCGCGTTTTTGTTGTCCATAGCCCTCTGTAACGATTCCCCCTACTAGGTTAGGGGAATCTGGGGCATAAAAACGCTGACTTAGTCCGCGTTTTTAGGTATATACAAACCTGAACTTCATCCCTTCCTATTCATTGTCCCTTTGCTCTTGCTTCTCTCGCATGAAGCTCTCAAAATAGTGTCGGTTGAAACTATCAAATATTCAATCTATATACTCTCACATTGTTGCCTGAAGATTTAGTTAAGGTTAGTTTCACTCTCTTATTAGACTTTTTTTGCTCTTATTTGAATGATTAAGATGTTTGAAATCTTTAATATTCATTCTCTTGTACTTGTGCTTAAGATCGATTATGTGTTTTGAATCCTTAATTAAAAATCGCAGGATTAAGTAGTTATTATTGTGACTAAGATGTAAGATTATGTGTTTTGAATCTTTATCGTGAGTAAGATGTAAGATTATATGCTAAAGAATATAATGGTTTTATTGTTGTTGGAGTTATATTGATTTATATGAACTTGTCTTTGTTATCATGAATAACTTGTTGAACTCGTAGGATTTTTTAGTTAATATTTGTTGATGAACTAACTTAATGTTAATGAAAATATAGGATGAATGAGCATAACAACATATTGTAACGGCCCGGATATAAATATCCGAGATACGTTTCGAAGGTTGGATACCTTCGTTCGGATGTTGCAATTCAGGTACGGGTCGAGGTTTCAAACCTCTAATGATCAATCAGTATTCAAAGCGGGGATTTCGAACCCCAATCAATCGAAGTTACAGAAATTCAATTTAAACAAAAGTAAAGCGGAAGTAAGGTTTAGATACAAATGCAATGACAGAGCCGGGTCAAAACCATAGCATAATTCTAAAGTAGTATAGCCAAATTAGCGGGGTTAGACAGATTCTTTGCAATCGCCCGGGGGATTTTCCCACGCCATAGAGACAGAGAGCAATCATACCTAAAAATAAGTGGTGCGAGCGGGATCAGACCGACACCCCAACACACCCTGTCCCGCAAGCAAATATACACATACGCTATAATAAAGATGCTTCGATGCAATGCGGAAATTAAATCACACTAGCATGTTCCTAAATCATAATGTGCGGAAAAGAACTGTAAAGGCGCCCAAAACGGTATCAAACACGAATGCCCCCATGACCCTAGCAAAGACTCTAAGACTCACAGATAACGACCGTTCTATTCTGAATGACACAAAGTAACCGAATGCTCATTCATAAGTGCAACCTAGCATGATACTACATGGCATGCTTTAATGCTTATGCAACACCTAGTATGTCATATATTCACAAGCAGGTATTCTCTTTCAAATCTGAGTAAGCCCATAAAGGAACTTACTTAGAGAAGCGCAGAATCCAAGAAGTAATCATCAATAGCAAGCAATCCAATCATGTCACAAATCACCTAGCATATATCATAAGATGTGTATAAGTCTACGTCTAAGTCACACAAGGCACCCCTAACTATCGCACATTTTTTCACATAACCATATAATATCACATCTCAACATTTCATCATCTTCCTTATTCATTTCCATCAATCAACTCATATCATCTTAATCCTTCCATTTTACCTCATTATGCTCATTTCATGTTTATCTGAACATATAATATCTCATCCATAATCTCATCTCGATCAATATCTAATATCTCATAATCTCAGCATTTTATCATTTCAACTCATCATTTAGAAATCATGCACCACTATTATATATATAAGTCATATTCATACCCTAAGGTATATCCATACTCTAATCATCATATCATATAACATATCACAACATAATTCGCACAATCTTCTCAATTTAATATTCAACAATTAATTTACCAAGTTAAATCGAGTAAGTCAATTCCCAAGTTTCCCCAAATCCTTAAGTCCCAAAATAAGTCAACGCAATAAATAAAGAATTCCTTTAAATCATACTTAGCCAAATCCCGACATGAAGCATTTGAATCCTTAAACCAATTTCCCAAAATTATATTATTAAAATAACCCCGGCATAACGGTTTTAAAACACAAATCCTTAAAGGTCATTTCCGAAAACTTGAAGACTCCTTTTTAAATAATTTATCAAATAATGCTTAACTAAAATACAATACCAAAATTAAATCCACTTTACAAATCATATTTATAAATCACAACCAATAAATCATTTTAAAATTCCCAATATTGACACCACAAAATACATATTCCACTTAATACTATTATTTTCCTTTTAAAATCATTTATAACATGTATATTTTCCAGAATTTAATTATCACAGAAATCATACATAACATGTAATAATAATCTAATAAACTAACAATAATTAATTATTAACATAACATATAACCATACTATATAACACATAACACAATTTAGAAATAACAACCCATTAACCAAAACAACCCAACAGGCCCAAACCCAAATCTGAAGGAGGAAACCCGAATGAAGGCCCCGGATCCAGCCCAGACCCGAAACTCACAGCCCATTTCCCAAATTCAGTCCATCACTCTAGCCCAAACCCGGTTCAACCCTAAAATAAAAATAAAAGAAGAAGGGAAGACCCGCCCGACCTGCCAGTCTTCTTCTTCCCCCCCGCTCCCCCGCCCTCTGTTCTCACTGCTCCCTCCCCGACTCAGCCTCTCTCTCTCTCTCTCCGACAATTTAAGGACAAGAAAGGAAACACACGAACCCACGGAGGAAGGAAAGAAGATTGAGCGCTCACCGAGGGGTTTAGAAACTTCGCCGGAGAATAGCCGGGCTTCGAATAGGCTCACCGGAGACTCGGGGCTACGTTTCTCAGCCTAGATCGAAGGTAAAGGTCATAAATGCGGAGCTTTATGAGTTATTAGATCGAAAAAAGAGAGATGGAAGCCTACCAAGATTCTCGAACGGGAAAAAGGGGATGAGACGAAGAAAAAAGGGCGGCGTTCAGGATCTTCGTGGTGCTGCTGGGGCTGTCGTTCGACGGAGGAGGAAGAGTGTGGTATTCCTCGGCGTCTAGTTCTTCCAAAAATGGAGAATGAGGGAGACGTTGCTACTGGCGAGAGTGGAGAAGGGAAGAGGAAGAAGGTGGCCGACCGGCGCTTGGAGGCGCAACAGGGATTCGGGTGGAACAGAGGAGACGGAGGTGGACAGTGGAGGTGACGGGAAACGGTGGTGGTGATGGAGGCGATGGAGGAGGAGGGTGGAGCTAGAAGTGCTCTGGCGGTGGAGGTGGTGTTGGTGACGGGGAATAGGAGATTAAACAGAGAGAAAATGGGAAAAGGGAGTGTGTTGTGTGGGTTTGAAGGAGCAGAGAGAGGGCTGGAGATGGGGGAGGTAATGAGTGAGCTTTTGTTGTCTTGTTTGGATTCAAAAGAAATAGGGTAAAAAGGGGAGCTGCAGATGGCGTGTAGGAGGAAGGCTGAGGGTGTGTAGCACTGGAAATGGAAGGGGGAAGCTGGAAAAGGAGTGGGTTTAGGCAGCTGTTGAACGAGAGTGAAGAGGAAGGGGACAAACAAAAGTGAGGGTGGTCTGATCACACAAAGAATACAAGTGGTCCCAAGAGAATTTCAAAATACCCGAAACAAAATCTCAAAACCCGCTCACTCGATCTTATCCCGACGTGACTAAAAATTAAAGCGAAATTCCCAATTCGAACTTGCAATAATGAACTCGATAAATATTTTCAATTCTCGGTTGAAAATTAACAGAATAAAATCCTCTTTTAAATCAAATTCGAAATTATGCCGGAATTTGCTTCAGAAGAATAAAATCAAATTTATTGCTCGAGGACGGAGAGTTTTAAAATTTTCTGGAATCTTATAGCTCAAATCCCAATTAAATCAATATTAAATCGAAATTAATTCTTAATTTATAAATAATATTTTAATAGTGCATGACAAGTCATAGATAGGTGAGGATTAGGTGCATTGAATAACTTCACATAATACCATGGGGAGTCATAGAGGCTTTAAGCAAGACTACCATCATCACGAGCATCAATGCATATAAGGAGAATACAAGCAAGTACAACAGGTGAATCATGCGTGTAAAGACCGGAAATTTTTAAATTATTATTTCTTAAAATATGGATTATGAATTAAGATTGATTTTAATTTCCAAGATTCAGGAAAATTTTAAAATTTCGTCCTTGAACAATTTATATTATTTTAAACCTTTTGAAACAAGTTCCGGCTTTATTTTAGAAGAATTTTTATACGGATTTTATTCCGTTTTCAGATTTCGAGATCTGGAAAAAAAAAATTTGGATTTTTATTATTTTATGTCGGATTCGAGATTTCAATTTAAATTTCGATGGAGTCGGGATCGGATCAAGAGAGCGGGTTCCGGATTTTATTAGCGGGTATTTGAAATTTCATTTGGGACCACCCCTTCATATCTTCTCCCATTCCCCATTCGATTCTGCCAGCCATCCCCTCCATTTTTGGCTAGGCAACACCATCTCTTTCTCTCATCACCCCACACTTACCCCCTTTTCTTTTTTGGCTAAGTGCCCAGTGCATCCCACGCCAGTACCCCACATCTTGATCCTTGATCTGCAGCTGTACAAGGACTCAGCTCAACTTCCTCTTTTTCTTTCACCAGCTCCACAAGCAAACAAATCTCACCAAATGCAGAACCCCCATCTCCCCATTCTTTTACCTTGTTTCAAATGCAACACACCAAGCCTAACCAGCCCCTCTTCCTCCCTTCAAGACCCGAACACAAAAGCACCAAAGCTCCCTCCTTTCCATCAACAACCGTCATCACCACAGCCCCGGAGCCACCAACGCGCCGCCGAGCTCTCTCTCCTCCCCTGTTTCTGTTAACAGCCCCGGTAAGGGTTCCCTCCCTTTTCGCTTCATAAACCTCGAAAGCTTCCCCCTTAAGCTATCTCCTTCCGTCCTAGGCCATGAAGGGGCACCTCGGATCTCCGTTGAGCCACATCGAACCCCGACGAGCATTCCGGCGACCTTCGAGCCTCTCGGTGAGCCTCACACCTTCTTCTCTTCCTTGCTTTGATTGGGTTCCTCTTTCCTTCTGGTTCACTTGAGAGAGAGAGAGAGAGAGAGCGAGCTGAGAGGGTAGCGAGTGAGCCGAGGGCGAGAGCGAGAGGCTGGGAGCGGACAGGGGAGTCATGGAAGAGACGATGAACAGTTCCTATGTGTCCGGTTTTCTATTTTAAAAGCTGGTCCGGTTCAGGCATTAAAAAAAGGGGGGGAGGGCCGGTTCACACTCAAAATCTGGGTATGGGTATTCGGGTTGGGCTGTCGGGTCCGGACCTTGGTTTTGGGCTGAGATCTTGGATTTGGGTTGGGCTTTTCAGATTGGGGTGATGTTATTTTGTGTTATTGAGGTTAGTTATTAGTATAAATTGTGATGAGATTTTATTATAACTATTATTATTATATATTATATATTATTCTGATTTTGATATACTTAATATTTTCTGTAAATTATATATATATATATACATACATTATAAATTGTTTTTAAAATAGAAGTAATTGGAATATAATATGATGTATAATATTAGTGTTGATATTTAAAATAGGTTTTAAAGAATTGTATATTGATATAAATGGTAAGATATTTGGGGGTTATAATGTTTTGTGAATGTTATGTCTTAAGACAAAATTGCTTCGTTTTAATATATTAGATAAAGGTGATATTTTAAAATATTGTTATTAAGATTTAAAGATATGATATTATTATGGTGATTTAAAATACAATATTTTGAAATTTGGATTTTTAAAGGAAAAGAATTTGGAAAAAGGGGTTTTAAAGGTTAGAACTTGATTTGGCAAAAGGAATTGGATTTAGTGAGATTTAAAATAGGAATTTCTAGAAATGAACTAACCTTGTCAGATGTATTTTGATAAAATAATTACAGTAAGTTGATTTAAAAGGCAATGCTTTGTAAAGGGGTTTTGGGTCGAGTATGATTTGAGAAAATGGTTTAAAGAATGATTTAGTCTAACTTGAGATTTAAGAGCTTCGGGAATTTTGGGAAATTGACTTGCTTGTATGACTTGTAAATTATGATATGTTGATATTTCTATGATATGTTATGATATGGACTTATGTGAAGTAAAGCATGATTTGACCTGTTAGAATCTTGAATTGAATTATGAAAGCATGATGTTATAGTATATGGTTAAGAAGCATGATAAATTCTTAAATGTTGAAGTATGATATGTTATATGACGATTGGAGTATGAATATACCTTAGAATGTGAATATGACTTATATTTATAATAATGGTGCATGATTCTAAATGATGAGTTGAAATGATCAAATGTTGAGAGTATGGGAGGTTAGATATTGAGTTGAGATGAGATGTGAGATGGTATGCGATGCATGACGAGATGATTTGAGATGATAATGATGAATTAATGTTAAGATACGATATTCTATGGTTATGTGAAGTTATCTACGATAGTTAGGGGCGCCTTGTGTGACTTAGACGTAGACTTATGCACATCTTATATTATATGCTAGGTGAATTATGACATGAATGGATTGCTTGCTATTGCTGATTAGTGCTTGGATTCTGCGCGCCTCCAGGTAAGTTTCCTACGGGAGCTTACTCAGTAACTCGGACCTCCTGCCTGATGTGTCATATAGTATGTAGGTGTTGCATATGCATAAAAGCATGCCATGTAGTATCATGCTTAGGACTTGCACTTTCGAATGAGCATTTGAACACTTTATGTGATTGCGAAACAGAACGGCCGTTATCAGTGAGTCTTAGTCTTTGCTAGGGTCATGGGGGCATTCGGGTTTGATACCGTTTTGGTCCCCAATCGAGTCGATGAGTATGATCTATATATATATCTCTGATATGGTTCGACATAGACCGAGCGCCCTACCTCGGAGTGGGTACGGGAATATATCTGTTACGGTTCGACATAGACCGAGCGCCCTACCTCGGAGTGGGTACGGGAATATATCTATTACGGTTCGGCTGAGGTCGAGCGCCCTACCTCGGAGTGGGTACGGGAAATACAGAGATATGGGGACATGCCACTTGGCATTCTTTGGGCGCCTTTACAGTTTTTCTGCACATTATTTCAACTAGGAGCATGCTAGTGTGATTTAAATTATGTACCGCATTAGACCATTCTTTATTCTAGGAATAGGCATATTATATGGCCTCACCGCGGTCTTTAGGGCCCGCAGGCGTCTCTGGGCCTGACTTCGTGGATAGTGTTAGGTACCCGCCCTTTTGCTGCTCTGTGCTTCTATGGCGAGGGATCCTCCTGGGCGAAAGCGAAGAACCGGACTGACTCGTACCTGAATTGCAAGATCCGAACGAAGGTATCCGACCTTCGAAACGTAACCCGGGTATTTATATCCGGGCCGTTACAAAGTTGGTATCAGAGCCAGGTTATGCAATTCGGGTACGCAAGGGTCGGGTGTATGTTTTGAAAAATTGCCCATGAATTTAAAAAGATTTAAAGATGTTTTAAAGGGGCAAAATAAATTTAATATACCTAACTCAATTGGAATAAATGTGAACTCGGCTTATTAAATATGATGGAATCAAACAATGGGAATCGAGTGGGTAGAAAAGGCGTTAGACCATCCCTATTGGATGTAGTTGGGAACGGGTAGGCGAAATATTAGCTTATTCTTTACAGATGGGCTGGAAGACTCCAAGGAATTGCACCGAGGTGGTTGGAGTGGCGAGTTAGGTAGAGATTATGAGGTTTTTGCCCCTCTGGTCAGTCGCTCCTCGAAGAGCGGCATTAGATAGCTTGATGTGCTTTATGTATTAATTGGACCTGAGAACGATCTCCCTCGAAGGAGATCATTATAATTGTCAATGACTGATTCTGTGTTGAGTGCTATTATGCTAGAACTAGAAATCTGTTGATATGTTTGGAATGAGTGTTGCATCTCTATGTGAGTGGGATAAGCGAGGGAGCCTTTCCTTCGGTATAGTCGGAATTTCTATCTTATAGAGCAGTCTCCTCCGTGATTCACTTGTTGGTGTCCTCCCATTTCGTTTTATCTCTGGTTCGACGAAGTTTGGTTAAAGGTTGGTAATAGTTGAGAGATACCTATCTTGTTCATTCTGATTTCCTCCCATTCTATCTTCTTCCATGTCTCAATTGGTATTCTGATCGAGTCGTTCTTTATGGTATTGATGTCTTTTTTTGGGAAATGGAATTGGGAATCTAATCTTATCCGAGATTTAGGTTCGGGAGCATTGACTACTTGAGAGTGTGATGAGTATGGTACTTGACACCATAGGTCATGCCACGAGATGGTCAGTGTGCTAGAGTATCAAACTTTGAACGGTTCCGAGTCGATAGAATGGGTTGTGTTATGGGGTAATCCTCCTCGATTCTTGCAGTGGTCGACTGATGTCTCCTTTTCATTAACTTCTCTCCGAACTCCGCCATCTTCTTTCAGGAGTAATTTGAGTGCCCTTCTATGTTCTCGAAATGAGTTACACGTATTCCATGGGAAATGAGCTTTTAAGTCTGTGGGGATAAGTCGATATTGCCCTTAGAAATCTCTTTTGGTTATAGCGGTAGCCCTATATGTGATTACGTGACTTGATGCATGACTTGATATATCATTGTGTTAAATACATGTCGTACATATATTTATTGATTTATACCCATGTACATGTATCCCCTATGTTCATGTGAAGTCACACTACCTTACGCTCATGTTGTCCCCTTCTATGTTTCCTCCTTTTTCCATATGATTGTGTTATTGTCGTCTTGACCTCTTGCATATGTTGGTGCAAAGTTGTTTAATGTACATATGTCATATGATGCACATCTACGCCTTTCTTCGAGACGTTGGTATTCTGTAGGACCCATGACGTGTGACTTGTGTAAATTCATGCCTTACTTGCTTTATGATCTCCTCCTACTTAAATAGCTCCCTGATAGTATTGGCATTCGTTCCTTATGTCGTTGAAATATGATTAATGTTACAACTCGATACTCATTATACCTTATGTGGTTCCAACTAGTATCATGCCTATGTACTTGTCTCATGATGTTGTTCCTTCATGCCCATGACATTCTTTTATGCTTTTAAGAATGAATAAACTGACACCTTGCATGTGCACACACCACATTGTATTTAGATTCCGTGTATGCTATTAGTGTCATGTAGGATGTATGTCTTCTAAAATGCAACTTATCATGAGGATATGTGCTCTAACTGTCTCCTTTTATGTATACGAACATAGCATTCATGACATCATGTTGCTCCCTGTATCTTAGTATCTAGTAGCACCTTAGATGATCGTCTTGCCATCATTGATCTTATACTCTATTGACCTCGATATGACTAGGATATGTGACATCCCTTGTTACACACTTGTTTGGGAACAATACCTTTACACGTGTGGATATCTCACCTTTTGCATGAATGCACACACTATGATGGTTACTAGGAACTCGCATGATTGCCCTTATATGTGTAAATGTGGTGTATTGATCTCTCGAAGCATGACACTCTGACAGCATTATCCTGGTCTGCATTATGACATGTTCATGGTTCACAAATTACACTTGCTTATATACTCCTTATATACATTGATGTTCGTTGTGATGGTAGCCTTGCTTAAGCCTCTATGACTCACCATGCCACTATGTGAAGTTATTCGATGCACTTTATTCTCACCTATCCATGACTTGTCGTGAACTATTGTATCATGTGAAATCTAAGCCTTAGAAATATGATATGTATAATCCCATGCCCACCTTGTATCATCGTTCAGTTACACTTGCCATAGGTTGTGATAGCCATGATGTTCCCCTTTATATGATCTTATGACTAGCTGAGCATGTTTTATGTTGGTAACCTAGTTATCATGTTATGCCTCAATAACCTAGTAGCATGCTTAATATGACTAATGACGTGTTTATGTGAGTGTCTCATGTAAATTATGGTTCTTTTGCTCTTGTGATGCTTATTGTATTCTCGTAGCTTGTACCTCATCTGACTACGCACCCCCTATTATAGTTAAAATCATGCCCAGGTCACCCATTATCATTTTGCTTAGGACATATCGTCGATCCATGCTTGTCTTGTTGAACTCATATAATTGCGAGTCTTGTGTTAATTAATAATTGGATGTCACCTTACATGTTACATACTAGGACGTGAGGAAATGCACATATATATGAAATATGATCCAATGTTAAACTTGCTCCTCAGTGATCATCTTTGGTTGTATTTATGTCATGTCATGACCGGTTAGAATCATGTAGGACATGCTCCCCGATTATAGCTCATCGTATGATTACATGCCATACTTATCATATCATGTAGACCTCGTTGCCCTATGATGTGACAGTTCTTGTGCCCCCTTATGTGTTCCTTTTTTAGTGTTATGACGTGTTTGAGCATCTTAGTATCGGATTCTATATTGATGTGACTTGTCTATGTGTGTATCCGACATGGGTAATTAATTGTTATTTGAAAATCCTATATTAAATCTTGAGGTATTTAAAAATGTGGTTTTAAGGGGCTATCAAATTGTTAGTTGTATTATTATTTGGGATTATTATTTTAAATGTTGTTTGAGGTTGGGGAAGGATATCGGAAATGATGAGATTAATTGGGAAGGAAAGGATCGAGTTTAAATCAAAAGCGAGCTCACAGTTGCTTGTTCTGCCGCGACGAAACAAGGACTAGGAACAAAGGAAGAGAATGATGCTTGCCGCGGGTAGCGAGAAGCATCACTCGCGAGGGACGAAGAACTGGATTTCGCCGTGACGAGCGGCCAATTCGTTATGACGAAAACCAGATCTGGGTTCTTGGCCGGAGCCGGTTCTCTCCTTTCTTTGGTCGTTGACTCGGGTTTGGTTTAAACCCGATTTGGGTTATTTTATATATGTGATTTAAATTCTTATGTGATGCTATATGATTTGATGAACAAGAATTTAAAATTGATTTATGATTCCATGATTTATACGGATTTGAACTTGGATTAATTGTGATGATAGATATATATGAGGTTATGGGATTTTGTTGAACATGAATAGTCAATCGTACATGTGATACCCGCTATTGTTACTATGTTTTTTCCTGGCTTGTACCACACCGATTTATTTTTGAATTCATGCATACGTGATTATTAATATGTCGAGCTTGTCTATTACTTGAGGAATGATAAGTGTCTAGATTGTCTTATATGTACGTCCGTGTAGAACTCGCTCATGTTCGTTATTATCAATATATGTTGTCGTTGTTCAGCGAGATAGGTACATGTAAGTGTGTATTGATGTGACTAGTATGCTTTATGATTGATTGACATGTGATTTTCCTGCCACAATTATGACCTCGTAGAATTCCATAAGGGCACTATCGTCGTTCTTGGGTTGAGATGTTGTCTTTCAGTCTTGTCGTCAGTTTTGGTCTATGTTTGGTTCCGTAGGGAATTCGGGTTGTCCGCTTTTATTTCTCCCCTATCTCCCTTAGCTTAGTATCTTTTGCGCTACTTTCGACGAGCGACGACATGGAGAAGAGAACGGTCGGCTAGGTAGTACTCGAGCGGCGCAGCAGAAGCGTGGTGGGCCCATAACCCACAGGTCCCAGGACTTGAGGCAGAGAACTATGCAAGAGGCGCGTTTGATCGCTATTCAAGAGACTTGGCATGTTTTGAGGCTAGATGAGGAATTCATTCGACGGTTTTCGAGGCTCTATGGAGTTCCTGAGGGGATAGTTCCCGACAGAGATGGACGGTTCGCTCCGAGATTCCGGCAACATGTTCACGAGTTCTGAGGCATTAACAAAGTTCGAGATTCTCTTTGATGAGGGAGCACATGTATGGCTGAGAGTATCACCTCCTGAGGGGCCCGACGTTTTGACATCCTAGGTGAACTGAGCCTTAGGTTTGTTGATCCTTTTGAGACTCTCGAGAGATAGCTTATCGTTTAGCTTTATCCCCGTCCTTAGTTGGAGTGCGCGATGTCCTTCTTGTCTCAGCTTTGTCGATATGTTTCCGATCCTAGCCACATTCTTGACTGTTCTGACCTCCATGTTGAGGTCGGTCATTCCTTGGTGGAGCATCCTGATGAGAGTATTCGGGCTAGTTGTGAAGATACCTCAGGTGAGCTACTCGCGTCTTACGCAGAGCCTAGTGTAGACATTATCTTGATCTCTTGACCTAGTGGTGGGCATATCCTAGTACCTTGTTTTGATACGTGTGCTTTGATGTATATCTCTATGCCTTGTGCTTATATGAATGATGACTATGTGCAGAATATAGGGTGATATGATGTGATTGGCAATGAGCCTCTTGATGAGTGATGAATTGCTTGCATGATATTCGTATGATACCACACTTGATATGTCTGTTAGCGTGATGAAGCTTGATAGCTTGGCTTGATTATTTTGATATATCAGATTTTGAGACAATTTGAGATGATTGCCATTGAGCACGATGATATCTTGAGATTATTAGTTGAAATTGATTTTGAAAGATGAACCTAGGAAGAGAATATGGGATTAGCCCTTAGAGGTGGATGATTCCACCTCTTGAGTTCTGAAAACTTGGTTGACTGATATAGGATAGAATCGACTTGATCTTTTGCATGATTTTGTTTGGTTCTATGTTTTGAGAAAAGCTTGACCGGTTTTAAAAAGGGCTTTAGTCTCGGGGACGAGACTTGTTTTTAGAGGTGGATGATGTAAAGACCGGAAATTTTTAAATTATTATTTCTTAAAATATGGATTATGAATTAAGATTGATTTTAATTTCCAAGATTCAGGAAAATTTTAAAATTTCGTCCTTGAACAATTTATATTATTTTAAACCTTTTGAAACAAGTTCCGGCTTTATTTTAGAAGAATATTTATACGGATTTTATTCCGTTTTCAGATTTCGAGATTTGGAAAAAAAAAATTTGGATTTTTATTATTTTATGTCGGATTCGAGATTTCAATTTAAATTTCGATGGAGTCGGGATCGGATCAAGAGAGCGGGTTTCGGATTTTATTAGCGGGTATTTGAAATTTCATTTAGGACCACCCCTTCATATCTTCTCCCCTTCCCCATTCGATTCTGTCAGCCATCCCCTCCATTTTTGGCTAGGCAACACCATCTCTTTCTCTCATCACCCCACACTTACCCCCTTTTCTTTTTTGGCTAAGTGCCCAGTGCATCCCACGCCAGTACCCCACATCTTGATCCTTGATCTGCAGCTGTACAAGGACTCAGCTCAACTTCCTCTTTTTCTTTCACCAGCTCCACAAGCAAACAAATCTCACCAAATGCAGAACCCCCATCTCCCCATTCTTTTACCTTGTTTCGAATGCAACACACCAAGCCTAACCAGCCCCTCTTCCTCCCTTCAAGACCCGAACACAAAAGCACCAAAGCTTCCTCCTTTCCATCAACAACCGTCATCACCACAGCCCTGTTCTTTGAGAATGGACCCTACACCTCTCGAGCATTGTCGAGCACTTCTCTATTTTTGAAGAGCCCGAACAGACCCCATCTCTCTCTCCATTTCACATCCGGGCAGCAGCAGCAGCTACCTTCTCCGACATCCCCTAGAGCAGCCGACGCCGAGCCCCGGAGCCACCAACGCGCCGCCGAGCTCTCTCTCCTCCCCTGTTTCTGTTAACAGCCCCGGTAAGGGTTCCCTCCCTTTTCGCTTCATAAACCTCGAAAGCTTCCCCCTTAAGCTATCTCCTTCCGTCCTAGGCCATGAAGGGGCACCTCGGATCTCCGTTGAGCCACGTCGAACCCCGACGAGCATTCCGGCGACCTTCGAGCCTCTCGGTGAGCCTCACACCTTCTTCTCTTCCTTGCTTTGATTGGGTTCCTCTTTCCTTCTGGTTCACTTGAGAGAGAGAGAGAGAGAGAGAGAAAGAGAGCGAGTTGAGAGGGTAGCGAGTGAGCCGAGGGCGAGAGCGAGAGGCTGGGAGCGGACAGGGGAGTCATGGAAGAGACGATGAACAGTTCCTATGGGTCCGGTTTCCTGTTTTAAAAGCTGGTCCGGTTCAGGCATTAAAAAAAGGGGGGGAGGGCCGGTTCACACTCAAAATCTGGGTATGGGTATTCGGGTTGGGTTGTCGGGTCCGGACCTTGGTTTTGGGCTGAGATCTTGGATTTGGGTTGGGCTTTTCAGATTGGGGTGATGTTATTTTGTGTTATTGAGGTTAGTTATTAGTATAAATTGTGATGAGATTTTATTATAACTATTATTATTATTATATATTATTCTGATTTTGATATACTTAATATTTTCTGTAAATTATATATATATATACATACATTATAAATTGTTTTTAAAATAGAAGTAATTGGAATATAATATGATGTATAATATTAGTGTTGATATTTAAAATAGGTTTTAAAGAATTGTATATTGATATAAATGGTACGATATTTGGGGGTTATAATGTTTTGTGAATGTTATGTCTTAAGACAAAATTGCTTCGTTTTAATATATTAGATAAAGGTGATATTTTAAAATATTGTTATTAAGATTTAAAGATATGATATTATTATGGTGATTTAAAATACAATATTTTGAAATTTGGATTTTTAAAGGAAAAGAATTTGGAAAAAGGGGTTTTAAAGGTTAGAACTTGATTTGGCAAAAGGAATTGGATTTAGTGAGATTTAAAATAGGAATTTCTAGAAATTAACTAACCTTGTCAGATGTATTTTGATAAAATAATTACAGTAAGTTGATTTAAAAGGCAATGCTTTGTAAAGGGGTTTTGGGTCGAGTATGATTTGAGAAAATGGTTTAAAGAATGATTTAGTCTAACTTGAGATTTAAGAGCTTCGGGAATTTTGGGAAATTGACTTGCTTGTATGACTTGTAAATTATGATATGTTGATATTTCTATGATATGTTATGATATGGAATTATGTGAAGTAAAGCATGATTTGACCTGTTAGAATCTTGAATTGAATTATGAAAGCATGATGTTATAGTATATGGTTAAGAAGCATGATAAATTCTTAAATGTTGAAGTATGATATGTTATATGACGATTGGAGTATGAATATACCTTAGAATGTGAATATGACTTATATTTATAATAATGGTGCATGATTCTAAATGATGAGTTGAAATGATCAAATGTTGAGAGTATGGGAGGTTAGATATTGAGTTGAGATGAGATGTGAGATGGTATGCGATGCATGACGAGATGATTTGAGATGATAATGATGAATTAATGTTAAGATACGATATTCTATGGTTATGTGAAGTTATGTACGATAGTTAGGGGCGCCTTGTGTGACTTAGACGTAGACTTATGCACATCTTATATTATATGCTAGGTGAATTGTGACATGATTGGATTGCTTGCTATTGCTGATTAATGCTTGGATTCTGCGCGCCTCCAGGTAAGTTTCCTACGGGAGCTTACTCAGTAACTCGGACCTCCTGCCTGATGTGTCATATAGTATGTAGGTGTTGCATATGCATAAAAGCATGCCATGTAGTATCATGCTTAGGACTTGCACTTTCGAATGAGCATTTGAACACTTTATGTGATTGCGAAACAGAACGGCCGTTATCAGTGAGTCTTAGAGTCTTTGCTAGGGTCATTGGGGAATTCGGGTTTGATACCGTTTTGGTCCCCAATCGAGTCAATGAGTATGATCTATATATATATCTCTGATATGGTTCGGCATAGACCGAGCGCCCTACCTCGGAGTGGGTACGGGAATATATCTGTTACGGTTCGACATAGACCGAGCGCCCTACCTCGAAATGGGTACGGGAATATATCTATTACGGTTCGGCTGAGGTCGAGCGCCCTACCTCGGAGTGGGTACGGGAAATACAGAGATATGGGGACATGCCACTTGGCATTCTTTGGACGCCTTTACAATTTTTCTGCACATTATTTCAACTAGGAGCATGCTAGTGTGATTTAAATTATGTACCGCATTAGACCATTCTTTATTCTAGGAATAGGCATATTATATGGCCTCAGCGCGGTCTTTAGGGCCCGCAGGCGTCTCTGGGCCTGGCTTCGTGGATAGTGTTAGGTACCCGCCCTTTTGCTGCTCTGTGCTTCTATGGCGAGGGATCCTCCTGGGCGAAAGCGAAGAACCGGACTGACCCGTACCTGAATTGCAAGATCCGAACGAAGGTATCCGACCTTCGAAACGTAACCCGGGTATTTATATCCGGGCCATTACAATGCGCACATCAGAATGCAGAACAAGACAATGCTCTTAAGATATCATGTTACAAGAGAACAATACGCTATATTCATATACATAACTATATTCATATACATAAAAGTAATCATGTGAGTATCTTACAAGTTACAACTTTCGTGGTGGGTGTGTTCATGCAAAGGTCAGGATCTCCACACGTGTAAAGGTATCATCTCAAGCAAGGGTGTAACAAGGGAGGTAACATATCATGGTCATACTGAGATCATTGGAGTATAAGATCAATGATGGCAAGATGATCATCTAAGGTGCTACTAGATACTAAGATACAAGGGACAACATGACATCAGGAATGCAATATTCACGTACATAAACGAGACAATTAGAGCACATATCCTCATGAATAGTTACATGTTAGAAGACATGTGTCATGTATGATACTAATAGCACACGCAGAATCTAATCACAATGTGGTGTGTGAGCATGCACGGTGTCAGACTATTCATTCTTAAGGGCATAAAACAAAGTCATGGGGCATGAGGGAACATTATGAGACAAGTAGATAGGCATGATACTAGTTGGAATCACACAAGGCATAATGAGTATCAAGGTTTAACATCAATCATCTTTCAATGACATAAGGAATGAATGTCAATACTATCGAGGACCTATTTTAAGTAGGGTCATATCATCAAGCAAGTAGGGCATAAATGTACACAAGCCACAAGTTATGGGTCCTACAAGATACTAATATCTCGATGAAAGGCGTAGGTACGCAGCATACGACACATGTACATTTAAAACTTAGCACCAAGATACACAAGAGGCCAAGCCAATCATAACGCAACCATATGGAAACCAGGAAGAAAGATAGAGGGGGACGACATGAGCCTAAGAGGGTATAACACTATATGGGTATAAAGGACATATGCACATGGATATGACTCAATAAATATCAGTACACGTCATGTATTTAACTCAGTAATGTATCAAGTCATTCATATAGTAATGCATCAAGTCATTCACCCTAGTAACATAGCAAGTCATGTAACCACAGATAGGGCTGCCGTTATAACCGGACAGAGATTTCCAAGGGCAATATCGACTTATCCCCACAGACTCAAAAGCTCATTTCCCGTGGAATATGTGTAACTCATTTCGAGAACATAGAAGAGTACTCAAATTACTCCCGAAAGAAGATGGCGGAGTTCGGATAGAAGTTCATGACAAGGAGACATCAGTCAACCACTACGAGAATCGAGGAGGATGACTCCACAAAACAACTCGTCCCATAGACTCAAAACCATTCAAAGGTTGATACTCTAGCACATTGACCATCTCGTGGCATGACCTATAGTGTCAAGTACCATACTCATCACATGCTCAAGTAGTCAACGTTTCCAAACCTAATTCTCAGACACGATTCGATTCCCAATACCATTTCCCATAGAAGACATCGATACCATAAAGAAAGACCCGATTAGAATACCAATTGAGACATGGAAGAAGACAGAAGGGGAGGAAATTAGAATGAACAGAATAGGCATCTCTCAACTATCACCAACCTTTAACCAAACTTCGTCGAACTAGAGATAAAACGAAATGGGAGGACACCAACAAGTGAATCATGGAGGAGACTGCTCTATAAGATAGAAATTCCGACTATACAGAAGGAAGGGCTCCCTCACTTATCCCACTCACATAGAGATGCAACACTCAGTCTAAGTATATCAACAGATTTCTAGTTCTAGCATAATAGCACTCAACACAGAATCAGTCAGTGACAATTATAATGATCTCCTTCGAGGGAGATCATTCTCAGGCCCAATTAATACATAAAGCACATCAAGCTATCTAATGCCGCTCTTCGAGGAGCGACTGACCGGAGGGGCAAAACCTCACGATCTCTACCTAACTCGCCACTCCAACCACCTCGGTGCAATTCCTTGGAGTCTTCCAGCCCATCTGTAAAGAATAAGCTAATATTTCGCCTACTCGTTTCCAACTACATCCAATAGGGATGGTCTAACGCCTTTTCTACCCACTCGATTCCCATTGTTTGATTCCATCATATTTAATAAGCCGAGTTCATATTTAATCCAATTGAGTTAGGCATATTAAATTCATTTTGCCCCTTTAAAACATCTTCAAATCCTTTGAAATTCATGGGCAATTTTCCAAAAC
Organism: Persicaria maculosa; assembly: GCA_963922045.1. Lineage (NCBI taxonomy): Eukaryota > Viridiplantae > Streptophyta > Magnoliopsida > Caryophyllales > Polygonaceae > Persicaria > Persicaria maculosa. Next base: position 21,576,256 of record OY998264.1, on the reverse strand, counting down.
ATACGCTCGACCCTTGCGTACCCGAATCGCACAACCTGGCTCTGATACCAACTTTGTAACGGCCCGGATATAAATATCCGAGATACGTTTTGAAGGTTGGATACCTTCGTTCGGATGTTGCAATTCAGTTACGGGTCGAGGTTTCAAACCTCTAATGATCAATCAGTATTCAAAGCGGGGATTTCGAACCCTAATCAATCGAAGTTACAGAAATTCAATTTAAACAAAAGTAAAGCGGAAGTAAGGTTTAGATACAAATGCCACGACAGAGCCGGGTCAAAACCATAGCATAATTCTGAAGTAGTATAGCCAAATTAGCGGGGTTAGACAGATTCTTTGCAATCGCCCAGGGGATTTTCCCACGCCATAGAGACAGAGAGCAATCATACCTAAAAACAAGTGGTGCGAGCGGGATCAGACCGAGACCCCAACACACCCTGTCCCGCAAGCAAATATACACATACGCTATAATAAAGATGCTTCAATGCAATGCGGAAATTAAATCACACTAGCATGTTCCTAAATCATAATGTGCGGAAAAGAACTGTAAAGGCGCCCAAAGAATGACAAGTGGCATATCCCCATATCTCTGTATTTTCCGTACCCACTCCGAGGTAGGGCGCTCGGCCTCAGCCGAACCGTAATAGATATATTCCCGTACCCACTCCGAGGTAGGGCGCTCGGTCTATGCCGAACCGTATCAGAGATGTATATATATCATACTCATCGACTCGATCGGGGACCGAAACGGTATCAAACACGAATGCCCCCATGACCCTAGCGAAGACTCTAAGACTCACAGATAACGGCCGTTCTATTCTGAATCACACAAAGTAACCGAATGCTCATTCATAAGTGCAACCTAGCATGATACTACATGGCATGCTTTAATGCTTATGCAACACCTAGTATGTCATATATTTACAAGCAGGTATTCTCTTTCGAATCTGAGTAAGCCGGCCCATAAAGGAACTTACCTGGATAAGCGCAGAATCCAAGAAATAATCATCAATAGCAAGCAATCCAATCATGTCACAAATCACCTAACTATCGCACATTTGTTCACATAACCATATAATATCACATCTCAACATTTCATCACCTTCCTTATTCATTTCCATCAATCAACTCATATCATCTTAATCCTTCCATTTTACCTCATTATGCTCATTTCATGTTTATCTGAACATATAATATCTCATCCATAATCTCATCTCGATCAATATCTAATATCTCATAATCTCAGCATTTTATCATTTCAACTCATCATTTAGAAATCATGCACCACTATTATATATATAAGTCATATTCATACTCTAAGGTATATCCATACTCTAATCATCATATCATATAACATATCACAACATAATTCGCACAATCTTCTCAATTTAATATTCAACAATTAATTTACCAAGTTAAATCGAGTAAGTCAATTCCCAAGTTTCCCCAAACCCTTAAGTCCCAAAATAAGTCAACGCAATAAACAAAGAATTCCTTTAAATCTTACTTAGCCAAATCCCGACATGAAGCATTTGAATCCTTAAACCAATTTCCCACAATTATATTATTAAAATAACCCCGGCATAACGGTTTTAAAACACAAATCCTTAAAGGTCATTTCCGAAAACTTGAAGACTCCTTTTTAAATAATTTATCAAACAATGCTTAACTAAAATACAATACCAAAATTAAATCCACTTTACAAATCATATTTATAAATCACAACCAATAAATCATTTTAAAATTCCCAATATTGACACCACAAAATACATATTCCACTTAATACTATTATTTTCCTTTTAAAATCATTTATAACATGTATATTTTCCAGAATTTAATTATCACAGAAATCAGACATAACATGTAATAATAATCTAATAAACTAACAATAATTAATTATTAACATAACATATAACCATACTATATAACACATAACACAATTTAGAAATAACAACCCATTAAACAAAACAACCCAGGAGGCCCAAACCCAAATCTGAAGGAGGAAACCCGAATGATGGCCCCGGATCCAGCCCAGACCCGAAACTCACAGCCCATTTCCCAAATTCAGTCCATCACTCTAGCCCAAACCCGGTTCAACCCTAAAATAAAAATAAAAGAAGAAGGGAAGACCCGCCCGACCTGCCAGTCTTCTTCTTCCCCCCCGCTCCTCTGCCCTCTGTTCTCACTGCTCCCTCCCCGACTCAGCCTCTCTCTCTCTCTCTCTCTCCGACAATTTAAGGACAAGAAAGGAAACACACGAACCCACGGAGGAAGGAAAGAAGATTGAGCGCTCACCGAGGGGTTTAGAAACTTCGCCGGAGAATAGTCGGGCTTCGAATAGGCTCGCCGGAGACTCGGGGCTACGTTTCTTAGTCTAGATCGAAGGTAAAGGTCATAAATGCGGAGCTTTATGAGTTATTAGATCGGAAAAAGAGAGATGGAAGCCTACCAAGATTCTCGAACGGGAAACAGGGGATGAGACGAAGAAAAAGGGGCGGCGTCCAGGATCTTCGTGGTGCTGTTGGGGCTGTCGTTCGACGGAGGAGGAAGAGTGTGGTATTCCTCGGCGTCTGGTTCTTCCAAAAATGGAGAATGAGGGAGACGTTGCTACTGGCGAGAGTGGAGAAGGGAAGAGGAAGAAGGTAGCCGACCGGCGCTTGGAGGCGCAACAGGGGCTCGGGTGGAACAGAGGAGACGGAGGTGGACAATGGAGGTGACGGGAAACGGTGGTGGTGATGGAGGCGATGGAGGAGGAGGGTGGAGCTAGAAGTGCTCTGGTGGTGGAGGTGGTGTTGGTGACGGGAAATAAGAGATTAAACAGAGAGAAAATGGGAAAAGGGAGTGTGTTGTGTGGGTTTGAAGGAGCAGAGAGAGGGCTGGAGATGGGGGAGGTAATGAGTGAGCTTTTGTTGTCTTGTTTGGATTCAAAAGAAATGGGGTAAAAAGGGGAGCTGCAGATGGCGTGTAGGAGGAAGGCTGAGGGTGTGTAGCACTGGAAATGGAAGGGGAAAGCTGGAAAAGGAGTGGGTGTAGGCAGCTGTGGAACGAGAGTGAAGAGGAAGGGGACAAACAAAAGTGAGGGTGGTCTGATCACACAAAGAATACAAAGTGGTCCCAAGAGAATTTCAAAATACCCGAAACAAAATCTCAAAACCCGCTCACTCGATCTTATCCCGACGTGACTAAAAATTAAACCGAAATTCCCAATTCGAACTAGCAATAATGAACTCGATAAATATTTTCAAGTCTCGGTTGAAAATTAACGGAATAAAATCCTCTTTTAAATCAAATTCGAAATTATGCCGGAATTTGCTTCAGAAGAATAAAATCAAATTTATTGCTCGAGGACGGAGAGTTTCAAAATTTTCTGGAATCTTATAGCTCAAACCCCAATTAAATCAATATTAAATCAAAATTAATTCTTAATTTATAAATAATATTTTAAAATCCCGAGCCTTTACACATACCTCAATAAGGGTTTGAACAACTGAGTGAGATCTATGTTGATGCTCTTGGTGTTGATCACGAAGACGACTTGGATAATTCTGAAGAGGACGATGATGCTACTAGGGAGGCGGCGATTAGGGGCGAGGCCTCTAATCCCAACTGGAATATAGTTGAAGCTGATCCAATGATAATAACTTCATGGCCAGGGTTAAATTCACACGTCCCATTAGATGATGGAAGACAGTTTTTTCGCGGACAAATGTTCAACTCATTAGAGGAGCTGAAATGTGATTTGACCGAGTATTCTGTGCGTATGAGTAAGCCATACAGGACAAAGAAGGCGAGTCCATAATGGTTCACAGTTGTTTGTGATAGGAAAGACAGTTGTGGATGCACATGGCGACTATCTGCTCGTCGTGTTGATCAAACTGTTGATATGTGGATGGTCGTCAAATACAATGGGCCTCATGTAGCCAATTGTGTTGGAGAGGTTTTGCAGTTGGATAATCGTAACGTCACCTCTAGTTTCATTAGAGGTGAGATTCTTGGGTTTCTTTGCAAGGATCACGACACGAAGCCAAGTACTATACTCGAGCATCTGACTAAAAGGTATGGGATTTCTGTCTCATACATGAAAGCCTGGAGGGCAAAGCAAAAAGCTATTGTAGAGATCTATGGTGATTGGGAGGAGTCGTACACGGAGTTGCCAAGGTTCATGGCTGCGCTACAAATATAAAACTGACAAGCATAAGCATCTGATCTATTTGTAACATTTCATGTAATTGTATACGTCATGAAAACAATACTCACATATTCCTCCCGATTCCACACATCAGTTGACCTATGAAGATGTTGTCTATAGAGCACCTCCTAACATTTCATCTCCTAATCCACAATTTCGGATCTACAACTATCATAAGATTTCGGATCTATAATAATCACTAATTAATCAACATCCTCAAACATTCAACAAACAACAACCCCTAACATTTCATCTCCTAATCCATAATCGTTCAAAACACACAAAATACTTAAATAAATCACACTAACCTCGATTTACTATCACAAACACACAATTACCACACCATTAAAACAAACAACAACCCATATAAACCACCTATCTAAAATCGTTCAAACAAACAAAAAAAAACTAACCTCGAATCTTGAAGATGTTTGTGTGATCGAAGTCGAAGAAGGAGGCCAATGGATAACCTTTGATGATGGAGCAGGCCGATTACACAAAACGGACAAATAGAGGAATGCCTGTGAGTGTTCGACCTCGAAGACGAACAGAAACCGCCGGACGGACGAAGAAGATGAAGATGGAGGAGTGGGGCGGTTTCTTTAGGGTTAATGCACTAAAAACGCGGTCCTGCTCCGCGTTTTATGTGGAACCGTCAACAACCACATTTATTCCCCTTTTGACTTTTTTTTTCTGGAATCCGAACAGAGAAACGCGGTCCCAGACCGCGTTTCTCTTTTGTGTCAAAGCCCAGTCAGCAACTGCAGTTGGTGGGCCCCCAGTCAACACTAGAAACGCGGTCTGAGACCACGTTTCTAGTGCCAGGTAGGCAGCTGCTTTTATTCTCCATTTTTGATTTTATTTTAAAGTAGAAACGCGGTTTGGGACCGTGTTTCTGTCGTAAATTTCAAACCTCTACCCAGGTGCCAATTCTCTCTCCTGCTCTATGAATAAAATGCGGTATGGGTCCGCGTTTTTCTGCTCCACCTGCAAAAAATGAATATTTCTGTAATTATTTTGAAAGCTTGAATATTTTCGTAATTATTTAATTATTTATGAATATTTCGAAAAAAAATTCGAATTTGTGAGATAGATCTAAACAGTGATTGTTCTAAAAAGAGACCACTTTTTGAAGAAGAATTGTTATTAGGTGTATGAGTGATGCCAGTTTTCAAAATCAAATTGTCGGTTAATTCATAATCACTGCATAAGTAAGTGAATAATTAAAGTGTGTACAAAATTTTTATCAAACGATTATGTAAATAAAGTTTAATAATTTATAACTATTTAAATTTTATACAAAAAATATAACCTTTTGTTAAATTGAATAATTTCAGGAATGTTCTGATCAAAATGAAGCTTAGTGGCATAAAGGACGTTTCCTATGCCTCTGATGCGATTCGCTTACGTGAAATTTTCTGGATTAAAACGGGATTATTTTTGCTTACGTGTCATATTCTGAATTAAAGTGATATTATATTTTTGGGTCACATCAATTAATAAATTAATATAGTTAGGTAAAAAAACATTATCTTTTTAGATCAAATAAAAAATTTATATTTTTAGATCAAATAATCTATCCAATACAACCTTAGTTGTAAATTTATAAATATAAATAGACAAAATTAATTTTAAACTATAATTTAATTAAGATGGATAATAGAAAGATAACCTCGAAAAACCTTCACTAAAATCTTATGAGATATATATCATACAAATATATTTAATTTCTTCTAAAATTGATAAATTTTTCAATTGTTATTCAAACAATCTGCCTATTCAAAGATAAGTAATTTAATAGATAAACTTGGAATCCAACCGGCATCCAATTTCACATTTTCTGATTAGTTAAATTGGATATGTTTTCAACCATAAGTGTATTATGTGTATAATATATATTAATTGACGTGGGCCAAAAATATAATACAATTTTATTCCAGAAAATGACACGTAAGCAAAAATAATCCCGCTTTAATCCAAAAAATTCCACGTAAGCGAATCGCACCAGGGGCCGTTTCAGGCCTCTGCTTTAGTATTTTATATATATATATATAGATATAGATAGATATAGATTATATGAATTCTTTAATTAACAAAATTGATTTAAATTGGGATTAATTACTTGGCTAAGATAAGTTATTACAAAATAATTTAACTTCTATAAAAAAAATTGTGGTCTAATGAATAGGTAATTAAATAATGAAATAAAGAAAATATCGATAAATAAAGAGGACATGTGGCGGTAGAGAATGGTTTAATATAGATAGATAGATATAGATCTCAACCTTTTATGACATTTAAAAAAGATATTACCATCTTACATTTTTTTCACCGTTAGCTTTTACCTAATTTGCTTTCATCCACACCATAATATTATTTGATTTAAAAAGATAAGTTTTTACCTAATTATATTCGTTTATTAATTGATGTGGCCCAAAAATATAATACCACTTTAATCTAGAAAATGACACATAAGCAAAAATAATCCTGCTTTAATCCAGAAAATTCCATGGACGCGAGATCGCACCAGAGGTCGTTTCAGGCCTCTGCTTTAGTATTTTACTAGTTTTACTTTACCCGTCCGTTGTGCAGTTTCTTAATAAACAAAATAAAGTTTAATTTATATTTTTTTTTGAAATTTGAAGGTTATAATAGTTTGGTTGAAATCTTTGGATCTTTTAATACATCGTAGTATAAAAAGATTATACAAAATAACTTAAGATAAAATATTTTATCGATAATAGGTTTTGTAAAAATTTAAGATATGAGATTTCGTATTTATATTAAAATGCAATATAACATTTTAATCAAAATAAACTAACACCAACAAATTCATCATGATATTAAAAAAAAGAACTAATTGGAATAATCTATCGTTGATTTTCAAAAGCCCAATTTTCAAATTTCGAATTCGGCCAACAAATAATATTATTTAAATTATCACTGTATTTTTTTATAACTATATTTATTACTTAAACAAATTCATTTATTTGCATGCAATATTTAATATTAAAATTTATTTATCGTTTGAATCACTATCATTTATAAAGATGAATCAAGTTGTCAATATTTCATAATTGATGATCCATATATATAAACATATATATATATATATATATATATATATATAATTTAATCAATTTTGGTTAGTGATAAGACAAATCTAACCTTTTTTCATATAAATTAATCTAATCCAGATTTTTTTCTAGATAAAATATTTATAAAATAATTTAAGGTAAAATGATAAGATTTGTAAGATATGAGGTTGAATATTTATAATAAAAATTAATTTAATAATCAATTAAAATTGACACATAGGATGACACATGTATAAATAGATGGGATTATCGTCTAACGTGGCTTAAATTTATTGCTTCATCAGTAATTGACGTGGCAAAAAAAATATTAGTAATTGCTAGAGTTAATTCTTGATGGTAAAAAATATTTTAAAAAAATCGTAACTTGAATGAAAATTAAAATCAACCTAGATCTTTTGTTCACCGTATTTTTTTAAAAAATCAACCTATTTATGTGTCATATCCTAAAGGATTTTATGAAAACATATCCTAATAGTTTTTTTTATTTAAATCAAGAAATAATATTTTAGTTGTTCAACTCATCATACGAAACGATTGTCATTTGGATAAAAGATTATTTTAGTTGATAAATGATATATTAATAATGTTATATATTAAAAGATATGGATAACTATATTTTAAATATTTTTCTATTAAAATTGTTTAATTATAATTATCAAGTAAGGTTGACACATAAGATGATACGTGGTTAAATGATGTGGAATCGTTAATTGACGTGACTTAAATATATTGGTTCATCATTAACCTTATATATTATTGCTCGTGCCTTGCACGGTTATGTATACATTATTTTATTTATTTGCAGATATTTATATATTTTGAATGTATTTGAGAATGAAAGTGTATCTATTAAACGTATAACAAATATATACGTTGAGTATAAAATTTGCAAGGCAAAAAGTTACTGTGCATTAAATTTGTAGGTTGACCATATCCCCTCTAAAGAGAAGGCAACCTTGTAATAGGAAAATAGTACGAAAGTGACTTTAAATATAAATTTTCAATTGTTATTCAAAGATAAGTAATTTAATAAATAAACTTGGAATCCAACCGACATCCAATATATATTATTATATTTCACTCGTTAGATTTTTTGATCCAATATATATTATTATATTTAATTAGTTAAATTGGATATGTTTTCAACAATAAGTGTATTATGTGTATAATATATTAATTGATGTGGGCAAAAAATATAATGCAATTTTAATCCAGAAAATGACACGTAGGCAAAAATAATCCCACTATAATCCAAAAAATTCCGTGGACGCGAGATCGCACCAGAGGCCGTTTCTGGCCTCTGTTTTAGTATTTTATATATAGATATATATAGATATTGATTAAATATAAAATACGGTCCGCATTTATTGCTATTTGTATTTTTAAATTAAAAAATAAAAAAAAAAGGAATAAATTTGGAGTCCAAACGCTCTCCTCATAAAGATTGGATCTTTAAAAGCGAAACTCAATCAAACTACAAACCCACAAGGTAATTGATTGAAACCGATCTACAGAAACATGAGGTAGAGAGGTAGAGGTAGTGGATGTAATTTCCTGAACTTGTGAGGTGTAAAGAAGAGGATAGTGGATGTAATCAAATTAACAGGGCAACCGATTTCGAATCCTAAGGTCCAAATATAAATTGGGATAGTCAAGATGACAGCACCTTCGGTGCCGCCTTTTCGGCTCCTACTCCCGCCAGAGAGCTCAGAGACCTCGAGGAGGAGGTTGGTGGCGCTGGTGAGGTTGTTAACGGCGACGAACTCGACTCATTGTAGGAGGAGAGTGAGGAGGCGGAAGCAGCTACTTTCGCCGCCATGGATGCCGACGAGGGCAGTTTCTTCGGCATTGATGGTGGGAGGCGGAGGGAGGTGACCATTGCGGTTGGAATTGGCGGACATGGAAGGATGGATGGATGAATTTCAGTGAAGGTTGAAAAGCTGCGAGGAAGATGGATGATTGAGGAGGGGAGGTGGAATTGAAAAGGGGATTGTAGATTTGCAGTGACGGTTACAAATGAAACGCGAGCCAGCCGCGTTTCATTTACTCTATTTTTTTTATATCTCATTTTTTTAATTTAAAAATATAAATATTAATAAACGCGGTTTCAAACCGCGTTTTATCTTAAATTAATTATAAAACGCAGAATTTCTTTCATTTGTTTTTTTTCCACTTTCAGATATTACTTATTGTGAATGAAACGTGATCTGAAACCGCGTTTCTCTACTATTCCTGCAAATTTTAAATATTTTTGTAAATATTTTTAAGCTGTGAATTTTTTTGTAAATTTTTATTTTTCTTTGAATATTTAAAAAAAATTCATTTAAAAATGATTCCTCAATTCCGCCTATCTCCATTAAGTGCTCGTTTGGATGAACTTGAGAAGTACACTTCCTAAGAATTTAATTCATGGGAAAGTAAATTCTTGAGAATTGAAATTCCTATAGTTTACGAAAATATGTTTGAATAAGTTTAATTTCCTGAGTTATTTCAATTTCTGGGTTTTTTAATGTAATCTAAACGAGCACTAATTTGATACTTATTACTAATAAGTATCGAATTATATAAAAAATTATTTAAAAAATAATATTTTATAGAGTTTTTCGCTCCTTAAAAAGCATGACAAAAAGTAAAAGGACATGTATTGTGGAACGGAGGGAGTTTGTTAGATGGATCGTACATTTATTTCATCTTTGATTAATTTGTCAAGCCCTAATTTTGTTAACAGGAAATCTAACCTACTTAACCTATCTCCTCTACAAGAATAACGCCACCAACCCCATCCCCGCCTCCCTCGCGAAGCTAAAACGCCTGACGTACATCGAACTCTCCGACAACCGTCGCTCTGGCCCCATCCCTCGATTCATCACCTGATTCCAGAGCCTCTACGTTCTCGCCCTTGACAACAACCGACTCACCGGCACAATCCCCAAACAACTCTCTCAGCTTCCCAACCTCAGCGGTCTCTCCCTCAACAACAACAAATTCACCGGCCACATACCCGACCACTACAAAAAAAAGTGTTTTGGGAGACCAAAAAAAATATATAGGGTGACAAAATTGTTTTTTTCGCAAAAAAAAAACAATCTGTGACAAAAAATAACTTTTGTCGCCCAAAATATTTTTTAATGACAAAATATATATACCGTCACCCTATCATACTATGGGTGACAAATTATCAATTTCGTGGCACAAAAGGGGTATTTTAGGCGACAAAAATAAATATTTTGTGACACACAAGGGTATTTTGGGCGACCAAACAAACCCACCCCCTTTCCTTTTCCATTTCCTTTTTTATTTTCAATAATTCCGAAAAAAAGCCCCAATCAGTCCCAAACGGCCAAACCCTCCCCGATCTCTCTCTTTCTCTGTGTCTCGTCTCACTCCCTGGTTTCAATGGAATCTACAAACTCTCCCTAACACTAATTGTTATCTCGCCCGCTCTCTGGCTCGCCTCTCTCTGGTTTCAATCGTTCTCTTGTCCGCTCGCTCTCTCTCTCTCTCGCCGCTCGCTCGCTCTCTCGCTCTCCGCTCTATCTCTCTCGTCTGCTGGCTCTCTCGTTCGTATATACTTGCAGGTTTTGATAATTACAATGACCTACCTGAATTGATTGCTGGGATCTCTAGTGGTGCAGTTCGCTGGCTCCTCTTGCTGGGATCTCTAGTGGTGCAATTCTCAATATAACTGAATTGATTGCTTCGATTTCTCCGGCGCTTGGTACCTATTCTCAATTTCTCCTCTTGCTCTTGTTTTGGTTTTGTTCAATTGATTTCTGATATTGATCGATCAATGAGAAATTTGGATTTTGATTTGTAGGCTAGTTGAATTTGGAGTAGGGATTCATTTGTGACAGTCACATGATCCTGAAAATTTGAGATGTAGATTGTGACCACAACTTTGATATCATGTGTTTGCTCCATTCTTTTTTTTTTGTTGTTTATCCATGAATTTGATAATGTCGTCATCAATTTCATTAGTTTGAACATTCATTTCATCAGTTGAAGATCTTGAATGTTGTCAATTTCAGCTTGTTGACTAGATCTAGAGAATAATCAGGGGATTAATGCAACAACCAAGACCAGGGAGTTCATGTAGGCATTGCAGATTTGCAGGTATGAACACCTATTCATGATCATATCTATGTAAAGATGATTGCACTGGTTCTGGATCTATTTATGTGCTTGTTGCCTTTATATGTTACTTTGGTTGACTTTGATTAACATATCAAGAACCAGAGCTCATATCTTCCTCTGATTTATATTTTCTACTTCATGTAGCTTAGTTACTTGGATGAAATTAAAGAGTTGGGTTGGTAATAAATTGGAGAAAAGGAAGATAAAAAATAATTGTATTGTGCTTAATTGAAGATGAAATAATTCAGCAGAATAAGACTTTTTTAGTTTTATTCTGCTGAATATCTGGAACAGGAATAAAACTTTTTGAGTTTTTTTTTAGTTCAAATCCTCGACATTGTATCAAATTTCGTTGTATCTCATGCTCAGAATAAAACCATGATTGCTCCTGGCAAGCCTAATGTTCATATGGCAAGTTTTCTTTTCTTTTTCCTTGGAACTTTCAGAAGTGTAATTGAAAGTTTCAGGGTAGTAGCCAATGCTCTCACAGCACATGGATTGCATGTTTGTTCATATTTAGACTTGATTTTAAAGAAAATGATTTTTTTTGTCACTTGACTGTCTAATTCGAAATCAAACAAGTTTAATTGGAACTTTGCTTATATTTTTGACCTCACCGGGCTCATCCATCTTCAATCTGTCATGTTTGGCTAGTTTTCAGTTGGATGGTAGCAGTGGTGTTTGAAAGCTACTCTTGCGCTAAAGGTAACTCGTCAACTCCGTCTTAAACTTGCTTAGCCTCCTATTGGCTATGTTCTTTAATCTTTATGTGGCTGTCATTTTCCTGTGTACAGAGTGTTGCTATTGTTGTCAAGTTCTGCTGTGTATAGACCTAGTAACTGCTAAATGTGTTACATGTCAAGTTAATGACAGTTTAATTTCGATGAAGTACTTGGAACTAGATAGGTCGAATATATTGCCTGTTAAATAGTTCATTCTGTATGAAGGTTGCCAAATTAATGGAGGAGTGGGTGCTTTTGCTACTTGCTGGGCAAGATCATATTTGCTGCCAAACCTTTCTCTTTTTGGTGCATAATGACATTGTATATTAACAATTCAATTATCTACCGTTAGAAGCTAGACGAACTGATATTTTTGCATCTCTTCCTTTCTGGCTCCCTAATAAACTAAGAATGATTCTTAAATTTGTTATTGATTCTACAGCTCACTAGTCAGCAATTCATGCAATCATGGGCCTGTATCACCAGGATCGAAAACCGGAATTCTGGACCAGCCAACATGTCACCCAGTGTTCCTAGCTTGGCATATTCACTCCAGTCAGTAAGCCTTGCTGTGACTTGAGAGTAAGGGTCATGCCATCTACCTATAATCACTAAATCAACATCCCCAATTACTGAAGAAAGGTGTTATTTTAAATCCTACTGCTGGAAAACTTATCTTTTTTCATGAAATTTCCCAATCCGATTTTTTAATATATGGTTTATTTTAGGAATAAATATGTTGAAAGTGGAGCCGTATAATGAAGATTTTAGGAATAACTCTGTTGAAAGTGGGCATTTGAGCTACAAACATTCGAGGTTCTATAATCTTTCATATTCGATAATATGAATCACTCAAAACAAGATTCTAATCTTTCATTGCAGAATAAAGCAAGATTCTGTTGACACGGACAAGCTTCTGGTAGCTCAGGCTGATGAGAATCTTACCAAAGCATGTGATCTCAAAAGGGCCCTCGAGATGGTGGCATGTCTAGAAGCTCAAATTAAAGAGATGAATCCTAATCTTGATTCGATTATAGGGTATGTTCCTCACATTTAATCTCCTCACGACTGTGCTTCTTTTTGGTATTCATGATATATCTGTCAAATAAAATTTGAAATTCTAGATTCCGACGCAAGCTAGCTCTGTACAATGAACGTGTTTTGTTATATGTCTAGTGACTTGGTAAAGAAGCAGCATAATTTTTAAAAAAGAGAAGGCTTCACTATGTCCTTCAAGATTCGGTCTGTCCATGTATTTTAAATATCTATGAATGCTTGCACCAAAAAAAAATATATCTATGAATGCTTTAATCTGCATATGCAAATATTTACTTTATAGTGACTATTGTTGCAGGTTAGACGAGTTTATAGCTGGATTTAATGCAATATATTTGAAGTTGAAATAAATGTATTAGGTTTGTTAATAAGTGCCACTACTTATACCCCCTTATGTTGCATTTGTGATCACACAAGTGCCACTAATATTATCTTCTAATTCTTTCAGTTGTTGAATTGATTTATTTTATTTTTGACGTTTTCATCTACCATTGAATTGGTAGGGTTCAGATAATATGAATCACTCAATCTCAATCTGATGATTGAGATACATATAATATGTATCACTCAAAACATTGCATATTTCCAGTGCATATTTTCTCAATTTTGCCTTCAATTTTATTTGTTCTTTTATCTAATTTTATTTGTTCTCTTATTTCCATTTTTATTTATTGATTACAACAGTTCGGTTGAATTCGGCCAAATTTGTGCTTTAGGAGTCTCATTGAGGAGGTTTTAGAGACTTCTCGTTCTTGTAAGCTTCGATTTGGCAGTAGAGAAGACTAGGATTCATTCTGAGAATTTTTCGAGAGTTCTCGTTCCAGGTGAATTATTTTTCGTTCAGGGAATTTTTTTTGTCTTAAGACTTCTGAAATCTGATTGCAAATATTTCTTCCTTGTTTATTTTGTGTGTCTTTATCTTCCATGTATGTTTATATCTTCCCAAATCAATAAAGCAGCCATATTACTATATTAGGTTCACTTTTATGGAGCCTACTTATATGTATTAACCCTGACAGCAACCATCTAACATGTTCTGATGTTAGAGAATTCGACCTTATGTTTTCTTTCATTGATATCTATCAAGCCTTTGTTATCTTTCATCTATTGAGTAGATATTAGATACTAAACAATTAGTCTGATGCATAAGAATTTTTGAAATACCATTTCTATGCGCATTAAGCCAACATTTGCTATCCTGGTTGAGAATCTCAAACTTGAACGTTGCTATGTAATGTTTTAAGTTATTGTTTGCCCCTTAGCTGATTTTCTATACTGGGCAGTTATCTATATTTGTAGTTGGGTTATTTTATTGGCTGGATGTGCATTTATTTAACTTTATTATACATGACAGGAAAAATGGTTGTACACCTAGTGGCTGGCTGGGCAGATGTGGTGGAGCAAAATCGGGATGGACACTTTGTTTATCGAATCTTTAGTGCTCAAGTATTAAGGTTTTTAGCATTGAAATGCAAATGTTATACTAATATAATCATTTGTAATCTTTTGGTACTTATTAGGAACCTTTAATATTAAAGTAAAAATGTAATGTTTTGGATTGAATATATTTTAACCAAGTTTTTTTTAATATAAAACCAATTGAGATTAAACTAATTGTCTACTACTATACTATAATATATGTATGTTTTGTATATATATAGTGGGTTAAACATGTTAAAAAGGATAAATGTGGAAATTTAGGAAGAGAAGTGATGTTTTATCACTTTTATCTTTTGTGACAAAATAAAAAATTAGTCACAAAAAACAGGGGTAGAATGGGTGACAAAAGAGAAATTCATCACAAAAAATAGGGTACTTTGGGCGACAAAACAAGGACTTTGGGCGACAAAATTAAAAAATTTGTCACAAAAACTCCAGGGCAACGATATTTGAGTTTCATCACAAAAGTTACATATGGCGACGAAAATGTTTTTGGTTGCCCAAACTTTGTGCGACGGGGCTGAGGCGGCGAACAGGGGACGAAACTCTTTTTGTCACAAATCACTTTGGGCGACGAAAAAACCAGTTTTGGCGACGAAATGTTTTGTCGCCCAAAGTAATATTTCTTGTAGTGGACGGACTCTTCAGCCGATTCGAGGACCCGTACAACGACGGCGCAGATCTCATGCTCGGATCCAACAATCTCACGGGCCGGATCCCGAGATCCCTAGGCGGCATCAAGCTCAGGAGGCTCGATCTCAACAGCAACAACCTCGTCGGCGATCCTTCATTCCTCTTTGGGAAGAACAAGATGCTGTGGGAACTCGATTTGTCGCGAAACAAGCTGAAATTCAACATGTCTGCGATAGAGGTGAACTCGGATATCGTCTCATTGTTGTTGAACAACAACGAGATATTCGGAACCCTGCCCGCTAGCTTGGTGGATGTGGCGATGTTGTTTTTCTTCGACGTAAGCAACAACCGGTTGTGCGGGCAGATCCCGGTGGGTGGCCAACTGCAGAAGTTTGGTCCGTCTTCTTACTCCAACAACAAGTGTTTGTGTGGCGCTCCATTGTCAACTAAATGCGATTGATTTCATGTGAATTAATCCATCTTAATTATACTTGAATAAATTACATTTGAAGGACATAAAACATAGTGATCCATATATATATATATATATATATATATATATATATATATATATATATATATATATATATAGGGAGTGGTTCCCTTGTGTACACCCCTTATAGTGTATCTAGTGCACAAATACTAGCCATCGATCTGGATTGATTGAAAGGCCTAGATTACGCCATGTGTAATTGTTTTTTTTAAAAAAAAGAGGCCGGCAATTCCAAAGTAGGAAGCGGAGCGCGTGCATCACCATTCTCAATAAAACCCTAAAAGACCAAAGCCGGTCATTTTCAACGTCAAAAGCTCCAAATCGTTCCAAACCCACCTCCCATCCACATCGGCACCCACCCCCACCACAACCGTCGGCCCCCATCCGCGCCTCTTCCGGCTGCACCGGCGTCGATTGCGGCGGCCTCCCTCCTTGGTGCGTAGAAGCAGCGCAGCGCTCCGCCTGGAGGAAACCGTCTCGCCCTCTCTCCTCCTCTCAGCGATTTCGGGGACTGAGCCACCGAGCTTAACTCCGGCGGCCTCCCTCCTTCGTGTGACTGTAAATCCGGCGGCCTCCC
Source organism: Persicaria maculosa (assembly GCA_963922045.1). Taxonomy (NCBI): domain Eukaryota; kingdom Viridiplantae; phylum Streptophyta; class Magnoliopsida; order Caryophyllales; family Polygonaceae; genus Persicaria; species Persicaria maculosa. The sequence goes on along the minus strand of OY998264.1, from coordinate 21,559,914 downwards.
TCCTTGGTGTTACCGATTTGTGGTGGATAACGAATTGAAATGGGTAAGCCACAAAATTTCTTGGTTTTTTTTGAATCGATTGTGCTAATTAGTGGTTGGTGTTCATATTTGCGGCGGCCCTCCTCCTCCTTAACTCCGCGAAGCAACTGCCATGTTGGTCCCCCCCTATAGCATCCTCCATCGTCCTTCATTTTTCTTCGAAATTAAAGTTTTAAATTTGAAAAGCCGCACCTTCGTTCTTCTTTAAATCAAACTTTTGGTGTTTAATACGGGTGGGGGTGGGGTGGGTGGGTGGGTGGAGGGTGGTTTGGGGTGGGTAGACGGGGTATCGTTAATATGATTCTCGTATTATTCGGGGAAAAATGAAGAATTATTCAGACGTATGTGTCGAATTTAGTTTATGGTTTTCTAGATGTATAATTTAATTCATTATTTGTCAATTATTTATATGTATGTGTTGATTTTTTATTATTGGTGGTAATGAGTTGGACAATTATTCGGTGAAATTTGATTCATTATTCGTCAGGATATGAAGTCTTTGGTTTGAGGAACGACTAAATATTATTCGATGAAATATAAAGCGTTATTCGTTGAGATACGAAGCATTATTCGTATAAATCGTAAGTATTGTTTAGGGAATTTTGGTTTCTTTTATCTGAAATTGATGGAAAAAAATAAAAGATCACATAACATTATTCGGTAGAATGTAAAACATTATTCGGTGAAATTGTTAAATTTTTAAAACGAACGAAATCATGTGGGTACCACCAACGAATCACCGAATAATGCTCCAAATTCCACCGAATAATGTTTCAAATGTCACCGAATAATGCTTGTATTCCACCGAATAATGTTTCGTATATTACGAATAAAATTAACAATCTCATATTTCCATAAAAAAATTGATAATTGTTGTGAATAATCTTTAGACATATCTTTGATTGCATCACATCCAATATTATGAATAAATTTAATTTATATTGAGTAATTGATAACACGTTCAATATCTTTGCTTGATTAACCATCCATAGTGTGAAAAACATGTAAAAATAAAAATTATATGGCTACGGAAGTTGTCGTTTATAATATATAAAAATATGGAGTGTATGTACTTTAATTTTAAATATTATCAAATTAATGATTTATTTTGATCTAAAAGAAAATCTTTACATATAAAAAAAGATATGAATTGACTAAGATATGAAATATTGTCAATTAATATAAAAAAATAAAGTAGTTTCCAAATAATGGTCAATCAAAATAACAAAAAAACGTGACCAGATGGAATAAGATAGATATGATCTAATTCAATCGGTTGGAACTTGGAAGGGATGAGCTTGGATGGCAAAATGTTGAAGGCGGGCCCCACATCTATATAAATAAGCTATATTCAAACAGTAAATAATTATCTCCCAATTCTTTGAATATCCAAACAAAGAAGTCCGGCTCGCCACACAGATGTTGAGAGAGAGTAGCGGACGATTTGGCTACTTAGTGCGCGGGCCCCACTCTTTTTTCTATTCAAAAAATGGAAAAATTCATTTTAATCTCAGCCATCCATCCACCTCCGATCAATGGCCAACAATTGTGCACAAAGTACACCCTAAGGGGTGTGCACAATTGATCTAATCTCTCTCTCTCTCTCTCTCTCTCTCTCTCTCTATATATATATATATATATATATATATATAAGGCCATGCTCAATTTCACTACGCCAGATTTACGTTTCGGCGACGAACTTAATCCGTCGCCTCGAACCGACCCTGGTCTTCTGTAATTTCAGGTGACGCTGGGTTCGTTGCTTAAACTAAAATTAAAAAAAATCAAGGTAAAAGGGAATTGAACCTATAACCTCAAGGTAATAAGTAACACTTGTTACCAAAACACAATAGATTATCAAAGAGAGAATTTTGAGGAATGTGGGGAAAATTCTCTCTCCTCACAGAGAAAATAACGTGGGAGTCGTCTCTAGTGTCTCCATCCATCGCCGAGCTTGTATACCCCTCTTCGGAGGCTTAAAACTTCTCTTCGAAGGGAAATAACCCCTCTTCGGAGGTCAATAACCTCTTTTCGGAGGGCGGATTCCCTTCTTGACTGAGGTTCACCTCGTCAGAGATTCTCAATCTGCGCTTTGGTGGTTGTTTTCAAGCCCCGTCGGTCCTTGGCTGGATGGCAGGTCCTCTCGCCTCCATCCTCCCTCCTTCGGATTTGGCAAAGCTCACCCCCCTCGATGCCGATCTGGAACGCATCCCCGCTCATCCTCGGATCTGATCAATTCCAATCTCAAGTTGAAGTTTTGTGGGCCGTTGTGAATTTTCGTCCCCTCAGTCCTTCTCTTCCCCCTCTCGGTCTAATCTGGTGCTTCTGAACCCAATTATCACATCCTTTAGACTCGGCGGCACGGATTGTCCTCGATCTCTCCGCGCTTGCTCCTCCTGTTCCTGTGGCTGGGGCTGGGGATTTCGTTCTTCATCGCCTCTCCCATAGGCTGCATTGGGTGGTGGTGCACCGGGTTCTTGCTGAACCGGCCTAGGCTTGGTGCTGTTCCCCCCTATTGTCTCCCCTCTGTCGACTTAGGCTCGGTCACCGGATGCCCTCGAATCGTGGCGTCTCATGCCTCTTGTACACCCGAGCTTTCCCTCGGCTCATCCGGTTGGTACCACCCTGCCTTGAGGCCTTGGCGGCGTCGGTCGGTTGTTGCTCGTCTCCGGGCAGTAGCGGCGACGTTGTCGGTGGCCTGGTCGGTTGTGCAGCACTGGTAAAAACCTATTCTTCAAGAGTTGTCTCTTGTTGACTTCCTCATTTGGGCCCGTTGACCTTCTCTGGCCCTCTTTGGGCTCAAAGTTGATCCATCGGAATAAGATATTAAAATTGGAATTAAAATATTAAATAAATATATATTTCTTTAAATAAATAATTCCCAGTTGGGTTTTCTATTATCCCAATTGGGCTTCTGGTGCGTTCGATTCAAGCGGTGTTCTATGTGTGGCGTGACTAGACTTTCTTTTTCGTGTGGTGGGGTTCTGGCTGTTCTGACTTCTGAGTCTGGACATGTTGGGGTCGTGGTAGTGTGTATCGATGCATCTCCTTTTCTTGGAAGATTGTTTCCTTGGAGGTTCGTCTTCATTGCCCACAGGAGACTCCTGATGTACCGCTGACCTGCGGTGTTGCTTCTGGGTAGCGCTTGGCTTCGTTCGTCGTCTACATCCTCATCTCGTTTGGTTTAGCTATGTTTAGTTTCGCTTTGTAGTGTGCTTTTGCATGTAATTTGCACCACCTTTGTATTTTTATTTGTTTTGACGGTTATCCGTTTGCCGACTTGTCGGCCCTCGAGGTTCAGGTATGGCTGGCCTCGAATTTTTACCTGATAAAAAAAAACGAAAAAGTAACACTTGTTATCAACTAAGATAATCTATATATCTTTATAATTTTTATTCTTTGTAAACTCTTTTATCCCTAAAATTAATAAAAATTATTAAAAAACATAATTTTTTTTCTCGATTTTTCTTAAAGACTAGGGGGCTAACGCCACCTCAAGCTCCCTAAATCTGCCACTTCACACTAAAACGATAAGTTTAAATGTCAATGGACCATTTTACCAAGTCTAATTAAATATATTATTCATCTCCTTGGGAAAGAGGAAACTAGAAGCCCAAATAAACAAGTAAATTGCTTTTTTGAAGGTCAACCTTGATTCAATTTTTTATCACTTATTGATAATTACAGATCAATGACTCCTTACTCTAATGGTAAGATAGAGGTGACCTTTTCAAGAGGTCAACTAAGGTAATCTATCTTTATAATTTTTTTTACTTTTTTAAAACTCTTTTAACCCTAAAATTAGTAAAAATTATTTAAAAAATATAAAAATTTTTCACACGATTTTTCTTTCGGATTAGAGGGGCACTAAAGCCACCTTAAGCTCAGATATTGGGGGAAAGAGGAAACTAGAAGCCCAAATAAACAAGTAAATTGCTTCTTTGAAGGTCAACCTTGATTCAATTTTTAATCAATTATTGATAATTACCGACCAATGACCCCTTATTCTAATGGTAAGAAAGATATGATCCTTTCAAGAGGTCAACTAAGATAATCTATCTTTATAATTTTTAATCTTTTTAAACTCTTTTATCCCTAAAATTAGTAAAAATTATAAAAAAACCATAAATTTTTTTTTCTCGAATTTTCTTTCAGGCTAGAGGGGGCTAACGCCACCTCAAGCTCCCTAGATCCGCCACTGAACAGGCACACTAAGACCATAAATTTAAATGTCAAAGGTGGACCATTTTACAAAGTATGATTAAAGATATTATTTAACTCCTGGGAAAGTGCAAACTAGAAGCTCAAATAGACAAGTAAATTACTTTTTTAAAGGTCAAGCTTGATTCAATTTTTGATCAATTATTGATAATTACATATCAATGACCCCTTACTCTGATGTTAAGGGATAGGTGGCCCTTGCAAGAGGTCAAGAGTTCAAATCCCACTTCTTACTCACTTTGTACAATTAGTATGTGCTCAAGTCTTCATTGGCTTAGGTGAGCCTGCTTGGTGGCTTCCCAACTGGCTTACCAGTTTGAGTCCTTTGCAGGCTAGTTCTCGAGCCCGTGGGGATTAGTCGACAACCTCGGAACCCCATGTTACCAAAAAAAATATTGATAATTACAGAAGCTTGAAAGTTGAATCATAAAAAGCCAACAGTGAACATTGTAAAAAAATTACTGTTGTGAATTTTAGTGATTGGATATCGTTAAAGAGAAAGAGAATGAACAATAGAACACAAAGGATTTTTGTGTTCTGGCAAGAACCACGCTGTAAACACCGGAAAATTTAAAATATTATTTTCTTACAATATTAAATTATGTTCGGCTTTAAAATTAAGATTCTAGAAATTTTAAAAAAAAAAAAAATTTCCGTTCTCGAGCAACTGAATTTTATTTAAAAGAACTTCTATATAGTTTTGAATTGGGTTTAGAAATGGATTTTGATTTTTCGAAGATCGAGCATTATAAAATTTATTTGAGCTACGAGTATTGATTGAAATTTATTTAATTTTCGATTTATCTTGAAATTGAATTAAAATTCGATTAAATTTGATTCAGTCGGGATTCGATCGGGCGAGCGGGTTTTGAACCTATTCCGCTAAATTGAATAGGTATTGTGGGGCATCTTTTATTTCCTATTTCTTTTCCTTTTCTTTATTCTCTCTCTCTCCCTCCCTCCCTCTCTCTCTCGGATGCCTGCACACATTGGTCCCCCTCCCTCACCTCACCCCACCTTCGATTTCAGAAGCAAGCCTCACCCCCCTCCCTGCCTTGCATAGTTGCATACCCAGCTCAAATTGGGGTCCCCCCTCCCTCTCTTCTGATAAAATCCAGCTCTCAATACCCCATTAGAAACAACCCACAAATCACACCTTCCACCTCCTGTTTTCGGAACCCAAGCACCACACACACCTACAACCACACTCCTTCCATCTCCACCTCCTTGGCCCTCTGTCGTCGGCACCACTGCCCAGCCGCAACACCACCACTGGTTACCTCCGCCACCATCCATCTTCTTCCTCCATCTCCTCTGTTTTGCCGAGAAGCCACCACACCCTCACCTCACCTTGCCTTGTTTCTTCCTCCCTGAGCAGCTGTAACAAGGAACCCCATGGACGACGTCGGAACCGCCAGGAGCACCAGCGAAGGCCGCCGGAGCCGTCGCCGCCTCGCTTTCGCCCCTCTCCCCTGGTTCGGTTTTGAAAGCCGGGTAAGGTTCTCTCCTCCCTTTCCAATCGAAAAAGTTGCAAAGCATCACCTTTAAGCCTCCTATCTTCAATCTAGGCCGAGAAACGCAGCCCCGAGCCTCCGATGAAGCCAATCGACCCTCCCCCGACGAGTTCCGTTGAGATCGACGATGATTCGGTGAGCTCTTCATCCTCTTTCCTCTCTTCCTTTTCGTCTCCGTATGTGTGGGTCGGGATGGGTAGCCCTGTAGGACTCGGGGAATGGGTCGCCGCCGACCAGCTCCCATCTCCTCTTCTTCCTCTCCTTCTTCCCGTCGAGCTCAGCTGAGCTCCCCACCTCTCTGTTTGGCTCAGGCGACCAGATGAGGAGGAAGAAGGAAACTGTGGGCCTATTTCTGGTGGGCCTTGGCTTGGACCCGGAGCCCTTCGGCCCACTTGTCCCCTTTTCCTTCCTTTCCTGAATCTGGGTCCGGACCCCCTATACGGGTCTCTCCCTTTCTTCTCTCCCTCCTGCCGGGCCTTTTGGTTTCTCTTGGTTGGGCTGGGCTTAACCCGTTTCTCAACCGGGTTATATCACTTTGTAAATCCGGAACCCCTCTCTCCTCTTGTTGTTCTTCCGGGTTGGGTCTCATGGGCTGGGTGATTTCGGTTTGGGCTGGTTGTTTTAATTAGTGATGTATATAGTATGTATTATTTATGTTATGTGTTAAGTTATATTATGTGATGTATTATTTTATATATATATGTGTTATATGTTTTGTTATTCAGGTTTTAGGAAAATGTATAAATATATTTATATGTTCTGAAATTATTTGTATATATATTTAAAAAGGCTTTAAAAGTGATATTTATTGTTATGGAGTATAAATATATTTATGGTTTTGTTTTTGAGTTTATATGGATAGTGAGTGTTTAAATATTTGAATATTATCATAGTTCTGGAAATTGGTTATAATTATAATATTCTGGGAATTTATCATTTTATATTGTGTTTGTTTTAAAATAATATTAATTGGATTATTTATATATGATGCTTTTATGAGGAATTAAATACGAGAGTTAGGAATTTTAAAGTGAATTGTTGGTTTTGATTTTTGATTATGATTTGTGAGCTAGAGTTATTTTAATAATTTATTATTGGAATTTATTTATGGTTTTTGATATAAGAAACATTCCGGAATTATTTTATAACATGATTTTGGGAAAATGGGCCTTAAGGTTTAAATGTTTAATGTTGGGATTTAGATAAGCGATTTTAAAAGAGTTGTTTGATTTTGTAAGTTGAGTTCTTTGAGAGGTTGTTTCGAAAATGAGATGATGAGATAAGATAAACATGAAATGAGATATGGTTTGTGATGAAATGAGTTGGAATAATCTGAAATGGGATATGAGTCGAGATATGAATGATAGTTAGGGGCGCCTTGTGTGAAATAGGTAGACTTATGCATTTATATGTTATTAGGTGTTGTGAATGTTGGACGTTGCTTGCTATCGGTTATTCATTTCTTGGATTCTACTCTGCCTTGTTCTCTGCTGTTCGGCTTAGTCAGGTAAGTTCCTTTATGGGCTTACTCAGATTCGAAAGAGATTACCGGCTTGTGAATGTATGACATACTAGGTGTTGCATAAGCATTAAAGCATGCCATGTAGTATCATGCTAGGTTGCACTTGTGATTGAGCATTCTATTTCTTTACGGGTATGAAACAGAACGGCCGTTATCTGTGATAGTCCTAGAGTCTTTGCTAGGGTCATAGGGTAGCCCAGCCCCATCGGGTGCCCTGAGTCTATCGAGTCGATATGAGCATGATGATAACACAGCACTATCGGGCATATTTATTTTAATTTATGTTATGATGATGAGATATGATGATGAGATATGATATGCTATAGCATCGAACCGGCCGGTCTCTGCACTAACGGAAAGGGGTGCAGAGGTAGGAGAGGGACATGCCACTTGGCATTCTTTGGGCGCCTTTACAGTTATTTCTCGCATATTGTAAATTAGGATCATGCTAGTGTGATTTAATTTCCGCATCTGCATCATCTTTATTATTAGCGTATGTGTATGTTCGCTTGCTGGACAGAGCGTGTTGGGGCCTCGGTCTGACCCCACTCGCACCCATTGTTTTTAGGTATGATTGCTCTCTGTTTATATGGCGTGGGAAAGTCCCTCGGCGATTGCAAAGAAATCTGTCTAACCCCGCTAATCTGGCCATCCGACTTTAGAATTATGTTTCGGTTTTGACCCGGCCTTGCCGTGGCTTTTGTATCTAAATCATATTTCCATTTCATTTTCGTTTGAACTGAATTTAAGAAACTTCGACTGATTAGAGGTTTGAAACCTCGACCCGTACCTGAATTGCAACATCCGAACGAAGGTATCCGACCTTCGAAACGTATCCCGGATATTTATATCCGGGCCGTTACAAAGTTGGTATCAGAGCCAGGTTGTGCAATTCGGGTACGCAAGGGTCGAGTGTATGTTTTGGAAAACCGCCCATGGATTTCGAAAGATTTGAAAGCGTTTTAAAGGGGCAAAATGAACTTAATATGTCTAACTCAATTGGACTAAATATGAACTTGGCTTATGATAAAAGTGGAGAACCAATTAATAAGGGATCGAGTGGGTAGAAAAGGCGATAGACATCCCTATTGGATGTAGTCGGAAACGGGTAGGCGAAATACTAGCTTGTTCTTTACAGATGGGTCGGGAGGACTCCAAGGAGATCATCGTAATTGTCACTAACTGATTCTATGATTGAGTGCTTGATATGCTAAAGATTTGATTGTTATGTTCTAACTATTGAATGATCTTTGCGAACGAGATAGCGAGAGTACCCTTATTTCCCTATGGTTAAGCCAGCTTGTGTGAAAAGCCCTCCACTATATTGACCTTTTGACGGTTCTATCGAGTCTCTCCCGGATGTCAGTGTCCTCCACGGGGAATTGGGTTGGTAAACACATTGTGTCGGGAATCATGATTGAATGTAAGGGTTGTCCGGGAGAGTAATGGAAGACGGTCCTTCATGTAATCCCGAGTTAGAGAGTGAGATGTTTACGAGGTTGTCCTTATCAATTCTTATGACAATCCATTAGTGTCCTCTTGTCACGAAAAGTCGCATCCGAGTCCCACGGGAAAGATGGGTAATGAGTCAGTTGGGAAGAGTCAATGTTGCCCTTATGGACTTCTATCGGGTTATCTTGATTGCCCTGTTCATGATTGTGTGATTCTATATGCACTACTCCTTGTCCTACAATTGATCCTTAGTGTGAATTTGTGCTTATGTGCTTTGATGCTCATGATGACCACTGTATAGGTTTGAACTACATTTATTATGTCCATATCATTCCGACATAATCTGTTTAGTATATTACATTGTCATACTAGGGCACGATTATAGATGTCATATGTTAGGAAGTTGTACAATTGATGTACTCTCTGTGAATAGGCTCATGATAGTGTGATAGTTCGGTTCTAGTATCATGATAGAGTGAGCCCCTTACTTGGTGGATACGTGTTATAAATTGATGTCGACGTGCCTTATATGCTACGTAACTCCCGGTACATGTTATGATGATGAGCTTTAATGTGAATTTGTAGTTGTATGATATTTTAATTTGTACCCATACTTGTCCCATTGCTTAAGTCTCGTGTTGTGTCTTGTCCTCTATCATGATTGTATGTTGTTATAGGATGTTTACTTAGCATATTGATTGTATGATTGATTGAAAACATGAACCACATGATGTGAGTCTATATGATTGTTGCTTCCCGTGGATTAGGTGCATGATAGTGTGAACGAGTCTTGATAAATACATGTTCTATCCTAGTATACATCAATTTGAACTCATGTCCTCATATTCTAGCCATGTTGCTTAGACTTGCTCTATACCTCGTTGCGCTTTTCCTCTCATGCTACTATGTCGTTGAGATGTGATTGAATGAACTCTTGCATACCGTCGTACTAACCAGTCAAGTGCATGTATGTATCATATGTTATATTGAGCCCTTAGTAACATGTCGGGCCCTTGGTTGTGACTTGTGCAAATTCTACATTGCCTACGTTATTGTTGATTCTCTCTCGAGCTAGGCCCATGATAGTGTGACTCTTCCCTTTTCTCCCATTTTTAAATGTTCCACTCGCCTCGATTAAAGTGATGTTGAATTCGGTGATCAACTTGCTTTCCGTGATGGTTAATTCTAGCATGTTCACATGTTTTCGCTCGGTGGTATCCCTCTACTACTCTATGATAGTCTCTCGTGCTTGCATGAATGCATGACTTGACACCTCGCATGATCACACACCACTCTATATCCTGATTTTGCATACACATGACGCATGAATACCGTAACGAACCTAGTTGAATTACTTTAATTCTACTCATGTTCGATGTGTGCTATTAGTATCATGTAGGGCTTATGATCTCCAATATGACCCGCTAAATGATCACGTGATGTACTTGCTCTATGATGTGACAACTATTGTACCATATATGTACTCTATGATGGTTCGTACTTAGCATGATTATAGTCTAGCACCCATGATGTCCTTCTCGTACTTTTGATGATGCCTCATGTTTCGTGAATATTATGTTGAACTCCTCTAAATGACTCTTGACTATGCTTGTATCACATTATATATCGCTAGTATCATGTAGGACCCATGCTCTCTAGATGTATCTCGTCATATGATTCCGTGCCATGCTTGACCTAACATATGATCATTGTGAGATAGTTACTATGTTGCCCTTTATATGATCTCGTATGATGCATACACCAAACTTGTACATTGTTCGTATATGTGATAATTGCTATGCTACTCTTATGTGTTCTCGTATGCCGCTTCATCTGATTGTTATAGTATATCTTGCCATGATATATTTGGACTCAATTGTTGATGTGTATACCCTGTTCCTACATTGTTCATATACATGATGCTCGTTATCTTCATTAAATTCCGCATGACTTCAAATCACATATGATCATTGCTGGTTCCATCTATCTTGCTTGAAGAATGCTAGGCATATCTGTTTCCATGGAATACTAGAATGTTAGCTTGTTTTACAAACATCAGCGTAGGACTTGACTGTGTCTTGATATGAATACGAATGTTGCCCCGAGGTAGGTACATGTTAGTGTGGATTTCTGCGATTGATATGCTCCATAATGAATTCGTGCGTGTTTGTCACAATTATAACCTAATAGACTTCTTGAGGGCATCGTTACTATTCCCGAGTCGGAGTCTTGTCTCTAGTCATGTCGTCTTTAGCTTTGGTCTATTCCGTCTCCGAAGGAAACATTGGGTCGTCCGCTCTTGTCACTCCCCTATCTCCGCTAACTTAAACTCCTACGCGTTACCTTGGATGAGCGACCGCATGGAAAAAGGGATCGGAAAGTCGAATAGCGATAGAGCAGCGCAGCGGAAGCGTGGGCCCATAACCCACGGGCCTCAGGATCGACAATGTCGACGGAACGAGCTCGCTTTGAGGATTACGATTGTTGAGTACGATATGACTTGCAGGTGAGAGCGTCCTCTATTCGAATTGCTAACCCTTTTTGAGCTTGTTGATGATGATATTGCACTGACTTGATGTTACAAGTTGCTTGTTGCTGTGATGATATGATTCGATGCCTTACAGTCCTAATGTGCCATGATGACTTGATGTGGTGCTATTCTGAGTTGCTAAGCATGATCTAAATTCCTTCCTATATAGTATGAACTGCAAATGCCGAGAATCTGAACAGTTTATTAGCTAAGATTATGATGAAACTTGCTAGTTTGAATTGACTTTATTCATATATGGTGTTATGTGATAATTTCGAGCATGACGGTAAATTGAGACTTTTAATACTTGTTGCAATGCTTGATGATGCTAGTTGATATGATGTAGTCCTTATGTGCAATAATGTCCATGATTGCTTCTTCTTTGAACATGTGAGTGAGGTCCTTTTGGTAGAGTGGTCAGAGAGTGGAGGAAAGGTTTGAGTGATTAGAATGATCGGCGGTGGTAAGGGAAAGTTGCAGAAGAGGGGTGTTGACTTAGGTTGGACCGAGTGGGTTCGGGAATTATAAGAGGTAATGCTTGATGATTTCGATAAGCTCCTAGGTGAATCTCGGATAAGGGTATGATTAGGGATATGCTGGTTAGGTAGTGACCGAGGAAACTTTATTGAAGATGCGTGGTTAGAAGAGTTCTATGTTGTGACATCTTGGGAAGAGTGAGAAATGTAAGAAATGATCTTTGGGGGTATCGAGGACATAGTATGCAAGGGTGCTCGGGTGTGAAAACAGAGATGAGGGTTGGATTCTTAGAGGTGGATTGATAGTGAGAGTCTTGGTGGAATGAGGGGCGAGATTAGGGTATTGAAATGAATTGGACTTCTTTTGAGGATGTTACCTGAACTGATGTTGGTAAATCTAGATGAGGCTGGTTTTGATGTAGGAATTGAAATCGAGCGAGCGGGGTTTGCGTTTATTTTGCCTGGTGATGATGTGAAAGCTTTCTTGATTATGTAATTTATTAAAATGACTTGGCATGATGTTAGATAGCGATTGTGATGAACCTGATATGGCTGATATTACATGTTGATATGCAATATTGAATCATAATTGGTAGTGACAACTATACTCATGATATAATGACCCAGTGCTATCCTACTATGTTGTTCTAAAAGCATGTTATAATGCGTTGACTGAATCATGAAATAATGATATGTTGCGATGTGAGAGCATGATGTTATATTATGATCAGGAGATGTTAAATAATGAATATTGATTTGGATCATGAATCTGACTTATATATGAGATAATGGTGCGTGATTGCTAAGTGATCGTTATACGACATTGCATGAGTCGAGATGATGTTTTGCGAGTATGCTAACGTTTTGGTGATTCACACATTGACTGACCTTTCCTTTTGCTGAATCTTAATAACCTGACCTTGATGTGTTGATGTGTTGACAATGGGTTTTGGTTCATTAATTCTGTGATGAGAAATACTTTTATGGCCTTTGGTATGATCTGGAAGTGTGATGTGACCTTGTGGCACTACGATGGTATATGTTGAGACTTGCCTTATGATGTGTTGATTGGAGATTGGTTGGTTATACAGTTATGCATTTCTTATGGCTTATGCATCTTGCTTGAATTGAGACTGATAGATTGATTCGATTCTGGAAACTAGGAAGAGAATATGGGATTAGCCCTTAGAGGTGGATGACTCCACCTCCTACCCTCGGAATTTGATTGATTGGTATGGGTGAAGCTGATTTGGTTTTCGGAAGAGTTTTGACAAAAATCTTGATTTGAAAGGATTTGACTTGTTTTGGTGTAAAGTTGCTTGATTAAAAATTGAATTTGAAGATTTTGAGCGGTTTTAAAAAGGGCCAACTTGGGGTTTTAAAGAAGTTGAGAATCTCAATGAGTTGGATGACAATCTTTCCATTTATAAAACGCTTTGAGGAATTACGAACTAGATTTACATTATGACGTCTCACGAAGTGGATACAAGCATTGTATAGGGGCGCTTATAGATTGCTTGCTAAGACCTAGTCGGACGCTGTAATGCTTTTAGAGTTGTGACACTTCCGAAAAGTCGAAGCGAGAATGTGATAAGGGCGCTTATTACACACTTGACCAGACCAATTGGAGATGTCACGGCCGTGACTAGGATGTTGTGAGAATCTCGGAAGACGCAACCGAGACGATTACAAGATCCTTGGACATGGTCCTTGGACTCACCGATTTTAAAACTTCATCCCCTTTGCTTTAAAATGGTTTTAGTCTCGGGGACGAGACTTGTTTTTAGAGGTGGATGAATGTAAAGACCGGAAAATTTAAAATATTATTTTCTTACAATATTAAATTATGTTCGGCTTTAAAATTAAGATTCTAGAAATTTAAAAAAAAAAAAAATTCCGTTCTCGAGCAACTGAATTTTATTAAAAAGAACTTCTATATAGTTTTGAATTGGGTTTAGAAATGGATTTTGATTTTTCGAAGATCGAGCATTATAAAATTTATTTGAGCTATGAGTATTGATTGAAATTTATTTAATTTTCGATTTATCTTGAAATTGAATTAAAATTCGATTAAATTTGATTCAGTCGGGATTCGATCGGGCGAGCGGGTTTTGAACCTATTCCGCTAAATTGAATAGGTATTGTGGGGCATCTTTTATTTCCTATTTCTTTTCCTTTTCTTTATTCTCTCTCTCTCTCCCTCCCTCCCTCTCTCTCTCGGATGCCTGCACACATTGGTCCCCCTCCCTCACCTCACCCCACCTTCGATTTCAGAAGCAAGCCTCACCCCCCTCCCTGCCTTGCATAGTTGCATACCCAGCTCAAATTGGGGTCCCCCCTCCCTCTCTTCTGATAAAATCCAGCTCTCAATACCCCATTAGAAACAACCCACAAATCACACCTTCCACCTCCTGTTTTCGGAACCCAAGCACCACACACACCTACAACCACACTCCTTCCATCTCCACCTCCTTGGCCCTCTGTCGTCGGCACCACTGCCCAGCCGCAACACCACCACTGGTTACCTCCGCCACCATCCATCTTCTTCCTCCATCTCCTCTGTTTTGCCGAGAAGCCACCACACCCTCACCTCACCTTGCCTTGTTTCTTCCTCCATGAGCAGCTGCAACAAGGAACCCCATGGACGACGTCGGAACCGCCAGGAGCACCAGCGAAGGCCGCCGGAGCCGTCGCCGCCTCGCTTTCGCCCCTCTCCCCTGGTTCGGTTTTGAAAGCCGGGTAAGGTTCTCTCCTCCCTTTCCAATCGAAAAAGTTGCAAAGCATCACCTTTAAGCCTCCTATCTTCAATCTAGGCCGAGAAACGCAGCCCCGAGCCTCCGATGAAGCCAATCGACCCTCCCCCGGCGAGTTCCGTTGAGATCGACGATGATTCGGTGAGCTCTTCATCCTCTTTCCTCTCTTCCTTTTCGTCTCCGTATGTGTGGGTCGGGATGGGTAGCCCTGTAGGACTCGGGGAATGGGTCGCCGCCGACCAGCTCCCATCTCCTCTTCTTCCTCTCCTTCTTCTCGTCGAGCTCAGCTGAGCTCCCCACCTCTCTGTTTGGCTCAGGCGACCAGATGAGGAGGAAGAAGGAAACTGTGGGCCTATTTCTGGTGGGCCTTGGCTTGGACCCGGAGCCCTTCGGCCCACTTGTCCCCTTTTCCTTCCTTTCCTGGATCTGGGTCCGGACCCCCTATACGAGTCTCTCCCTTTCTTCTCTCCCTCCTGCCGGGCCTTTTGGTTTCTCTTGGTTGGGCTGGGCTTAACCCGTTTCTCAACCGGGTTATATCACTTTGTAAATCCGGAACCCCTCTCTCCTCTTGTTGTTCTTCCGGGTTGGGTCTCATGGGCTGGGTGATTTCGGTTTGGGCTGGTTGTTTTAATTAGTGATGTATATAGTATGTATTATTTATGTTATGTGTTAAGTTATATTATGTGATGTATTATTTTATATATATATATGTGTTATATGTTTTGTTATTCTGGTTTTAGGAAAATGTATAAATATATTTATATGTTCTGAAATTATTTGTATATATATTTAAAAAGGCTTTAAAAGTGATATTTATTGTTATGGAGTATAAATATATTTATGGTTTTGTTTTTGAGTTTATATGGATAGTGAGTGTTTAAATATTTGAATATTATCATAGTTTTGGAAATTGGTTATAATTATAATATTCTGGGAATTTATCATTTTATATTGTGTTTGTTTTAAAATAATATTAATTGGATTATTTATATATGATGCTTTTATGAGGAATTAAATACGAGAGTTAGGAATTTTAAAGTGAATTGTTGGTTTTGATTTATGATTATGATTTGTGAGCTAGAGTTATTTTAATAATTTATTATTGGAATTTATTTATGGTTTTTGAGATAAGAAACATTCCGGAATTATTTTATAACATGATTTTGGGAAAATGGGCCTTAAGGTTTAAATGTTTAATGTTGGGATTTAGATAAGCGATTTTAAAAGAGTTGTTTGATTTTGTAAGTTGAGTTCTTTGAGAGGTTGTTTCGAAAATGAGATGATGAGATAAGTTAAACATGAAATGAGATATGGTTTGTGATGAAATGAGTTGGAATAATCTGAAATGGGATATGAGTCGAGATATGAATGATAGTTAGGGGCGCCTTGTGTGAAATAGGTAGACTTATGCATTTATATGTTATTAGGTGTTGTGAATGTTGGACGTTGCTTGCTATCGGTTATTCATTTCTTGGATTCTGCTCTGCCTTGTTCTCTGCTGTTCGGCTTAGTCAGGTAAGTTCCTTTATGGGCTTACTCAGATTCGAAAGAGATTACCGGCTTGTGAATGTATGACATACTAGGTGTTGCATAAGCATTAAAGCATGCCATGTAGTATCATGCTAGGTTGCACTTGTGATTGAGCATTCTATTTCTTTACGCGTATGAAAGAGAACGGCCGTTATTTGTGATAGTCCTAGAGTCTTTGCTAGGGTCATAGGGTAGCCCAGCCCCATCGGGTGCCCTGAGTCTATCGAGTCGATATGAGCATGATGATAGCCCAGCACCATCGGGCATATTTATTTTAATTTATGTTATGATGATGAGATATGATGATGAGATATGATATGCTATAGCATCGAACCGGCCGGTCTCTGCACTAACGGAAAGGGGTGCAGAGGTAGGAGAGGGACATGCCACTTGGCATTCTTTGGGCGCCTTTACAGTTATTTCTCGCATATTAATTGTAAATTTGGATCATGCTAGTGTGATTTAATTTCCGCATCTGCATCATCTTTATTATTAGCGTATGTGTATGTTCGCTTGCTGGACAGAGCGTGTTGGGGCCTCGGTCTGACCCCACTCGCACCCATTGTTTTTAGGTATGATTGCTCTCTGTTTATATGGCGTGGGAAAGTCCCTCGGCGATTGCAAAGAAATCTGTCTAACCCCGCTAATCTGGCCATCCGACTTTAGAATTATGTTTCGGTTTTGACCCGGCCTTGTCGTGGCTTTTGTATCTAAATCATATTTCCATTTCATTTTCGTTTGAACTGAATTTAAGAAACTTCGACTGATTAGAGGTTTGAAACCTCGACCCGTACCTGAATTGCAACATCCGAACGAAGGTATCCGACCTTCGAAACGTATCCCGGATATTTATATCCGGGCCGTTACACACGCAGAACACGTACCCTGCAGAGTAAAATTTCTCTGCAGCTAGCTAGATTTTGTTACTATTGTGATGCTTTGATGGATATACAGGCACATCATAATTCAACCCTACACCCTCTATTTACAGTAGAGAAATCTTTATAGGTAGAACATGCTATAAATATACCTAGATATAGATAAAAGTCATAAAACCTACCTTCTTGAACCTATTATAGATAAAACCATCTATAATAAATTAACCTTATATATAGGGGAGGATTCGGGTGAGAACAACCCGATCCGGTGAGAACGAAAGAAAGAATATGATTGGTGGAAACAGACCCTAATTAAAAATTAAAAAAAAAAGTTCCCACGCGCTTCAATCTACTCGCGCTCCTTCTTCTTCACAGCCTCCTCCAAGCAAACCATGGCAATGGCGGCGGCGAAAATGGCGGCATGGACTCACCGTTCTCCGCTCGCCAGGAATTCCAAGGCCACAAGCAGGGAGTCTCCGACCTCGCTTTCTCCTCCGACTCTCGGTACCTCGCTACCGCCTCTGACTCTCGGTACCTCGCCACCGCCTCTGGGCCACCCGGTAATGCTGGAGCTGCTCGACAGACCATCCGACGGCTCCGATGAGATCTCCGTCGGGTGCGAAGTCATGCTGTTCGATCACCTCTGTTGGATATATGATTGAGAACTCCGATCCACTGCTCGAGCCCCTTGACGGTCTCCCTAGCTTCTATTCCTATTAATTAATTAATAGGAATTTCTAATTATTAATATATTTTAATTAGGGATTACATATTTTGTTACTGTTATTTAAAATTTCTAATTATTGACATTTTATAAATGCAAATATACTTTAATTAGGGATTCATATCACTTTAGACCAAAAAAAACTTGCGTAGAATCCTAGACATACACCAAGTGTATGTGTAGGTTTGTGTCCATATTTAATTCAAATGGTTTTGAAACAATTAAGCTGATGTAATTTTTTAATAGTAATGGTTCAACACATATATAACAGTTCAGTGACTAAATAGAAGTGGTTCAGTAAATAAATATAGAGAGTGATTTAGTGACTAAAAAATTTAATTATAAAAAATAGAGAGTGGTTCAGTGACTAAATAGAGAGTGGTTCAGTGACTAAATAGAGAGTGGTTCAGTGACTAAATAGAGATTGGTTCAGCGACTAAATAGAGATTGGTTCAGTGACTAAATAGAGATTGGTTCAGTGACTTAACAGATAGTGGTTCAGTGACTAAATAGAGAGTGGTTCAGTGATGAATAGAGAGTGGTTCAGTGACTAAATAGAGAGTGGTTCAGTGACTAAAAAAAATTTAACACGTATATAGAGAGTGGTTCAACACGTATATAGAGAGTGATTCGGTGACTGAATAGAGAGTGGTTCAGTGATGAATAGAGAGTGGTTCAGTGACTGAATAGAGAGTGGTTCGGTGACTGAATATAGAGTGGTTCAGTGACTAAATAGAGAGTGGTTCAGTGACTAAATAGAGAGTGGTTCAGTGACTAAAAAAATTTAATTATAAAAATTTAAGAGTGGTTTAGTGACTGAATAAAGAGTGGTTCAGTGACTAAATAGAGAGTGGTTCAATGACTAAAAAATTTAATTATAAAAAATAGAGAGGGTGGTTAAGTGAATAAAAAATATATAGAGAGAGTGGTTCATCAATTTTATAGTAAATGGTTCAGCACATATATAGAGAGTGGTTCAGTGACTAAATATATATTAGTTCATGAATTAAATAGAAGTAGTTCATAAATTTATAGTAAATGGTTCAGCATATTTAAAGAGAGTGGTTCAGTTACTAATTACATAATTATTCATGAATTAAATATAAGTGGTTCATGAAGTAAATAGAAGTGGTTCATCAATTTTATAGTAACTGGTTCAACACGTATATAGAGAGTGGTTCAGTGACTAAATAGAGAGTGTTTCAGTGATTGAATATAGAGTGGTTCAGTGACTGAATAGAGAGTGGTTTAGTGACTGAATATAGAGTGGTTCAGTGACTAAATAGAGAGTGGTTCAGTGACTTAAAAATTTTAATTATAAAAAATTTAAGAGTGGTTCAGTGACTAAATAGACAGTGGTTCAGTAACTAAATAGAGAGTGGTTCAGTGACTAAAAATTTTAATTATAAAAAATAGAGAGTGTTTAAGTGACTAAAAAATATATAATGGTTAATGAATTAAATAGAAGTGGTTCATTAAGTAAATAGAAGTGGTTCATCAATTTTATAATATTTGGGTCAGCGCATATATAGAGAGTGGTTCAATGACTAAATATATAGTGGTTCATGAAAGAAATATAAGTGGTTCATTAATTTTATTGCCATTGGTTCAGCACATATAATTGAGAGTGGTTCAATGACTAAATATATAGTGGTTCATGAATTAAATAGAATTGGTTCCTCAATTTTATAGTGAATGGTTCAGCACATATATAGAGAGTGGTTCAACACATATATAGATAGTGGTTTAGTGATTAATGTTAATTTTTTTCCACAAAACATATATAAAGTGGACGTCTATGTGTAGATAAAATTAAATAACACTCAAAAATATATTTTTTTATATTTTTTGTACAAGTAAAAATACAAAAAATAATTTTTAAAAATTAATGTAGTACTTTTTCTTTGTGCTAATTAATTAATTTAAAAGTTGCCTCAAGTCCTGGTTCAATCCCAAAATTAATCACAAGTACCGTTTTGTGCTAATTAATTAATCAGTGTGGGACGCGTGTCCAAATTTACTGGTGTGGAGGGCGCGTGCCCATCACGCACGAGATGTGCGACTGAGGGAGCGGGGGAGCACGCAGGAGCACATGGGAGTTGTTGGTGGGACGCGCTTTTTTCAGGGTGATTTAGGTAATTAGTCTCGTATAAAAATGTAATTAGGTAATTAGTCATATCCAAAATAAAATTAGGTGGGATAGTCATCCCCATCCAAATAGAGTAGTAATGGTCAATGGTCAACCGTTGACCAACGATCGGTCAACGGTTGACCAACGATCGGTCAACGGTTGACCATTGGGCGGTCAACGTTGACCGTTGACTGGTCAACGTTGACCAACTTATTCGGTTTTTTTTTTTGTCAAGTGGTGATATTTTTCGTGATGCCATTTTTTACCGTTTTCATGCCATTTTTTTTTATTACATTTTATTTTCACTTTGATGCCACTTTTCTAATGAAATGGTTTGATGACACGTTTTTAATGCCACTTTTTTCAAACCTTGATGACATTTTTTGTTTACTGTGATGCCACGTTGACCATTGATGCCTTTTTTTATTGTTGGCTATTGATGAAACTTTTTTTATGTCAATTTTTTGATGATATTTTTTCACTGTGATGCCATATTTTTTCAAAGTAGTGTTTTGATGAAATTTTTTTCAATTTTTTCAAAGTAGTTTTTTGATGCAATTTTTTCTAATGTAATTATTTGATGCCGCTTTTTTAATCAAATCATTTGATGCCACTTTTTTTTAATTTAATCAATTGTATATCGATATATTTTCATCGATTCTACTTTTATTTACTGATGACAAGTTTGTGATTACACTTCATTGATGCAATCACTTGTGGTGACATGTTTATTATATTTTTATTCATTGATGACACAAGAGCATAAAATGTGATTAAAATTGATCGATGACATCATTTATTGATGACTTTTATTCATTGATGACATTTGTGATTACAACTCATTGATCTCAATCATTTGTGATGACAATGTTTGTTGATGACATTTTTATTGATAACATTTTTATAAAATTGATAACTTATGAGCATATTTGTACAATGATAATACTAAATTAATGCTATGTTTTCATTGATTCCACTAATCTATACATAGGTACATAACAATACTCACTCCTTATGAAAGTTTTGTCCACAAATCTCGGGAAAAAAAAATAACAAAACTATTACTACCAATTCAAAGAAAAGATGGGTGAATGACTATCAACAATTTATCCAGATCATGTGGAAACTAGCTAGCAGAATTAAACCCAACTCACTAGCCCAACCCACCCAATCTCTAATGTAAAAAATGTAAAGAGCCATCTTCAAACATAATTATTTCCTTCAGTGTTGCTGAAGATCATCATTAGCTGTAGTTTCAATCAACATCTGCCAGTGTCATTAAGTTCCCTGGTCAAAAGGCAATAATCGAATGAAAAACAGAATGATGAAGAAAGGGATTCAAATTGCCACCTAAAGAAATTAAATGGATAAATGTCTTTCTTACCTTACATACAGTTCAGCCTATTCATATGAAGTGTGTAAAGACCAAAGATATTTTATATATTATTATATTATGATTTTAATTAAATATATATTATTTATAAAAGTTGGAGAAAGCTCATCCTCGAGCGCCCAGTTTCGATTTTACAAATCCTTTCGGCGTCGTTTTAAAATTTGAATTTTGACGGAAATTAATTCCGCTATTCGAGCTCCAAATCTTGATAAATTAATTTGATTCCAATAATGATTTTAAAATTTGTTTTAAATTGTCTAGTGTCGGGATTTCGTTTTAGTGAGCGGGATTGAAGTCGGGCGAGCGGGTTTCGAGTCTATTTCCGCTATTTTGAATTCTATTGTGGGGACCTCTTTTATTCCTCTCTCTCTCTCTCTCTCTGCTCCCTCTCTCGCCACTATACCCAGCTGTCCCTTTTCCCCTATTGGCTAGACAACCACACCTCCTACTCTCCTCCTCCCCTACCTTGTTTCTCTATGGATGGCAAGAGGCCAAAACACCACCCAAAAGCACTGTTTTCTGGATGCAGCAGTGAAGCCTCCCCTCACTTCCTCTCTTTAAGGTCTGATTTCCCCCACCAAACAAATCACACAAACACACAAAATAGCTTCTTGATTCCCTCTTCCTCCCTGCCTTATCCTCTTCCTAAAATCAAACCCAACTCTCCCCTTGTTTTGCAGCTAGGAAAACCCAGACAAACACCCCCTTGGTTGTGCCGATTCAAAGTAAAGAGCCCAGCTTTCCTCCATTGTTTCCCGAGAGCCACACAAACGAGTGCAAGCTGAGCTTCATGCCCTGTTTTCACTCATTCGAGCGCCCCCGACATTGTTCTTCTCCATTCCATCTTCCTCCCTGAGCAGCAACAATTGGGAACTTCCATCGACGTCGTCGGAGCTGCCAGGAGCCTAGTCGTAGGCGTCCCTCCTTCCCCGCCTCCCCTGTTCGTGCGTAAGGTCGGTTCCTTTCCCCTCCGTTTTCGTTTCGACCCGAAATTGATGTAAAGGTGCGCCTTTGAACCTTCTATTTCCTTCCTAGGCCGAGCAAGAGCACCCACGCCTCCGATGAAGCCAAATCGCTCCTCCGGCGAGGCGAATCGGGCGATTTCGAGTGTTCCGAGCTAAGGATTTCGGTGATCCTTGTTTTGGTTTGTTTCAATCCATTTTGGGTTGTCTGAGGTCGGGCTAAGTCCGTGAGGGCGGTCGGGTGAGGAGTCGCCGGCAAGGAGCTCCTCCCCCTCTTCTTCTTCCTCCGTCCGTCTGTCGTCTGTGACCAAGAGCTCTGTCTGAGCTTGAGGGAACGCTCCTTCTTTTCTTTGTGTTGGGCTGGGTCGAATCCGAGCCTTCTGGGTTATATCGTTACAAATCCGGATCCGATTCTTTTCTTTTCTATCTGGGCGGGTCAGGCTCTTCCTTTCCTTCTCTTATTCGGTTAGGCCCGGGTCGGATTCCTTCCTTTTGGGTTTGGGCTTGAAATCGAGTAAGGGTTGGGCTACTGTCTTCTTTTGGGCTATTGGATTAAAATGGGCTTTGTTAGTTGTTAGTTGTTATTTGTTATTGATATATAGTTATATACTTATATGTTGTGTGTTATAGTATGTAGTATATAGTTTTATATAATTGTTTTATTAGATTAGCATTATTATATGTTATTTCTAAAAATTATTATATTATTAAAATTGTTTTAAAAGTAATATTATTTGGAAAATGTTACTAATCGATGTTTTAAAATGCGATTGAAATGGTGAAATGATTTATTGATTAAATTGTAAATATGGCTTGTGTATTTTAGTTATGTATTGCTTGATAACTTATTTTAAAATGGTCTTCAAGTTTCCCAAAGTATTTCCTAAAGGATTCGTTATTTGAAAACCGAGATGCCGGAATTATTTAACTAGTATAAATTTGCAAGTTGATTAAATATTTAGTGTTTTATGAATGAGTTTTGGCCAAATATGATTTGAGGAATCGTTTCGAATATGAGTTGATGTAACTTGAGATTTAAGAGTTTGGAAAACTTTGGAAAATGATATACTTGATTTAATTCGGGGAATCTGTTGTTGGTTTTGCTTGAGGATTATGTGAACTTTAAGTAAGATATAAATTGAGACTTATATGATGATGCAAAATGAGATATTGAGATGAGATGAGCATGAAATAATCTATGATGAGATAAGATGGGATAAATTGAAATGAGATATGTGAAGCTATGTATGATAGTTAGGGGCGCAGTGTGTGAATTAGATAGACTTATGCATATTTGTATGTTTATTAGGTGATTGTGATATGTTGGACATTATTTACTAGTGGTGATTCATTGCTTGGATTCTGCTTCTGCCTTGTTTCTCTGCTGTTCGGCTTATTCAGGTAAGTTTCTTTATGGGCTTACTCATATTCGAAAGAGAATCCCTGCTTGTGATTATATGACATATTAGGTGTTGCATAAGCATTAAAAGCATGCCATGTATCATGCTAGGATTGCACTTGTGAATGAGCATTCAGTTACTTTGTGTGTTTGAAAACAGAACGGCCGTTATCTGTGAGTCATAAAGTCTTTGCTAGGTTCATAGGGCAGCCTAGCTTCATCGGGTTCCCTGAGTCAGTATTGTCGATATATGAGCATGATGATGAGATAGCCCAGCACCATCGGGCATGAGCATGATATATGATATGATGATGAGATATGATATGATGATGAGATATGATATGCTATAGCATCGAACTGGCCAGTCTCTGCACTAACGGGAAGGGGTGCAGAGGTAGGAGAGGGATATGCCACTTGGCATTCTTTGGGCGCCTTTACAGTCCTTTCTGCATATTATCACCTAGGAGCATGATAGTGTGATTAAATTTCCGTATTGCATCAAAGCATCTTTATTATAGCATATGTGTTTACTTGCTTGCGGGACAGAGTGCGTTGGGGTCTCTGTCTGATCCCGCTCGCACAACCTGTTTTTAGGTATGATTGCTCTTTATTCCTATGGCGTGGGAATCCCCCGGGCGATTGCAAAGAACATGTCTAACTCCGCTAATTTGGTTATATAATTTCAGAATACATGTTTTAATAATTCGGTTTTGACCCGGCCTCACTGTGGCAAGTTGTACTTTACTTCCGCTTTCACCGGTTTCGAAAATGAATTTCCGCGATATAGTCATAGGACAGCTTAAGGGTTCCTAGTGGCCTTAGATTTTTTTGGGGTTGAAAATCCCTACTTTAAAATACTCATCCTTTAAGGTTTGAAACCTCGACCCGTACTCGAATCGCAAGATCCGAATGAAGGTAACCAACCTTCGAAACGTAACCCGGGTATTTATATCCGGGCCATTACGAAGTTGGTATCAGAGCCAGTTTGTGCAATTCGGGTACGCAAGGGTCGGGTGTATGTTTTGGAAAATTGCCCATGAATTTCAAATGATTTGAAGATGTTTTAAAGGGGCAAAATGAATTTAATATGCCTAACTCAATTGGACTAAATATGAACTCGGCTTATTACATATGATGGATCAAACCAAAGGGATCGGGTGGGTAGAAAAGGCGCTAGACCATCCCTATTGGATGTAGTTGGGAACGGCTAGGCGAAATATTAGCTTATTCTTTACAGATGGGTTGGAAGACTCCAAGGAATTGCACCGCGGTGGTTGGAGTGGCGAGTTAGGTAGAGATCGTGAGGTTTTGCCCCTCCGGTCAGTCGCTCCTCGAAGGGCGGCATTAGATAGCTTGATGTGCTTTATGTATTCATTGGGCCTGAGAACGATTTCCCTCGAAGGAGATCATTATAATTGGTATTGATTGATTCTATGCTTAGTGATTGTTATGCTTAAGATTTGATTGGTAGGACCTGACTATGAAATGTTTATTGAATGATCTGTGCAAACGGGATAGCAGGAGTACCCTTACCCTTCTTCTTCTTATATGGTCAAGCCCAGCTTATGTGGAACAACCCCTTCCACTATGTTAACCCCTTGATGGTCTTATCGCGTCTTTCTCTTGAATATCGGTCTCCTCCATGGGAAATCGGGTTGGTAAACACGTTGTTTCGGGAATCATGGTTGAACATGAGGGTCGTTTGGGAGAGTATTGGAAGTTGGCTCGTGATGTAATTTTGAGTTAGAGAGTAAGGTGTTTCTTGGACTGTCCTTCTCAATTCTTATTATGATTAACCAGTGTCTTCTTGCCACAAAGAGTCGTACCAGAGTCCCACGGGAAGGAGGGGTGATGAGTCAGTTGGGAAAGGTCAATGGTTGCCCTTAGAGATCTCTGTCCGGTTGTAATGGTGGCTCTCTCTGAATTGCATGACGTGATTTTAAAATCTCCGGCATGTACCTTGCGAATGACCTTTAGTAAAAAGCTACTCATGTTGTTGCATCTATGATTAGTTACGTTGCTCAGGTCTCGTGTTATGCCTTTCTTTCTCTCATGATTATATGTTGTCTTAGCATGTCTACTTGGCCTATTGATCGTATGATTGATTGAAAGCATGAACCATATGATACGAGTCTATATGATTGTTGCTTCCCCTGAATTAGGTCCATGATAGTGTGATCAACTCTTCCTTGTATGAATGCCTCGTAAGATGTTCTTCTTGGCATGCTAGTCGATGACGCCTCGATGTTTATCATTCCTTTTGTGACAAGAATCTATAGCATGCCCATCTATTTTGTATTCCTCAGACTTGTTATTGTTGATTATGCTGCAATTAATGTTGTTGCGTGTTACTTGCGCTGAGTAGAGAATAGGTTGGTATAGTTAAGTCTTGTTAAATGCATCTTTTATCCCGATATGTGCTGATTTGAACTCATGTCCCCATATTCTCGTCATATTGCCCGTTACTTAGACTTGCATTATACATCGTTACATTTCCTCTCATGCTACTATATCATTGGAATGTGATTGGACTGAAGTCTTTCGTATCGTGTATTAATCAATCAAGTGCATGTATGTATCATATGTTATGTTGAGCCATTAGTAACCTGTAGGATCCTTAGTTGTGACTTGTGTGAATTCTACCTTGCCTACACTATTGTTGATTCTCTCTTGAGCTAGGTCTCTGATAGTGTGATTCTTCCCTCTTTCTATTCTCTTACCACGTTTCACTCATTTTGATTAGATTGATGTTGAATTCCAAGATCGATTTGCTTCTGTGATGGTTAATTCTAGCATGTTTACATGTTCTCGCTCGGTGGTATCCCTCTATTACTCTATGATATCTTCTCGTGCTTGCATGAACGTATGACTTGACACCTCGCATGATCACACACCATGTTATATCATGATTTCGCATACGCATGACGCATAAATGTTAGAATGAATCTAGTCAAATTACCTTGATTGTATTCATGTTCAATATGTGTTATTAGTATCCTATAGGGCTTATGATTTCCAATATGACTCATGAAATGGTGACCTGTCTTACTTGACCTATTATGTGAACATGCTTGTACTGTAATGTGATAGTTGTTGTATCGTTTTATGTGCCCTATGACGGTTCATTCCTAGCATGATTATAATCTATCGCCCGTGATGTTATCTTGTTTACTCTGTGGTGATCCTTTTGCTTTCATGTACATCATATTGAACTCATTTAATCACTCTTGACTATGCCCATGTCTTATCATGTATCGCTAGCATCATATAGGACATATGCTTCCTAAGCGTATCGCATCATATGATTATATGTCATTCCTAACCTATTATATGATCATTGTTGTTAGATATGGTGATTACTATGCCGCTCTTATGTACTCTTGTATGGCGCTTAGTTGATTGTTATGATATACCTCGTCTTGATGTATTTGATCTCATTTGTTGATGTGTATACCATGCTCTTATATTGCTCATATACCTGATACTTGTCGTCCTCGTAAAATCCCGCATGACCTTGGACCCCACATGACCATTATTTGCTCCGCATAACTTGCCTAGGTTGCTAGACATATCTGCATCCATGGAATAATAGACTACTAGCTTGTTTCACGTGCATCAGTGAAGGACTCGATCGTGTCTTCGGAATGAATGTGTATATCGTCATTCCTTGAGATAGGTACATGTTAGTGTGGATTAATGTGATTGATATCCTCCATGATGAATTCGCGTTTGATTGTCACAATTGTAACCTAACTGACTTCCATAAGGGCATCGTTACTATTCCAGGGTCGGAGTCTTGTCTCTAGTCTTGTCATCCTTAGCTTTGATCCGTGTTTGTCTTCGAAAGGAAATTGGGTTGTCTGCCCTTGTCACTCCCCTATCTCCGCTAACTTTGACTCCTACGCGATACATTGGACGAGCGACCGCATGGAAAAGGGAAATGGGAAGTTGGATGGCGGTAGAGCAACGCAGTGGAAGCGTGGGCCCATAACCCACGGGCCTCAGGATCGACGAGGTCGGCGGAACAAGCACGCTTCAAGAATTGTGGTTATTGAGTACGATATGACTTGCCAGTGTGAGTGTCCTCCGTTTGAATTTCTAATCCTTCATGAGTGTTGATGACGATACTGCACTGACTTGATGATGAAATTAACATGTTGATGTGCTGACTTGGTAATGAATATTGCTTGATTATCCATTGTCTATGACGATATGATTCGATGTCTTGCAGTTATAATGTGTCATGATGTCTTGATTATGTTGCTACTCTGAGTTGCTAAGCCTGATCTAAGTTCCTTGCCTATATAGTATGAACTGCAAATGCTGAGAAACCTGGATTGTTTATCTGCTAAGGTTATGATGAAACTTGCTAGCTTGAATTGACTATGTTCATATATGATGTTTGCGATAATTATTTAGCATGACGATAAATTAAGGCTTATTGATACAGTTGCAATGCTTGATGATGAACTAATGATGCTATTGTTATACATGCTAGTCGATATGATGTAGACCTTATGTGTGATGAATTTCATGATTGCTTCTTCTTTGAACTTGTGGGTGAGAATCTTTTGTGGAGTGGTTGGAGGGTGGTGAAGGAATTTGAGCGGTTAGGATGATCAATGGTATTATGAGGTAAGTCGCAAGAGAGGGATGTTGGCTTAGGTAACACCGGATAAGTTTTGGGATTTATAAGAGGCAATGCTTGGGTGTTCCGATGAGCCATCTAGGTAGATCTTAGGTGAGGGTGGTTAGGATAGAAAGGCTGGGCGGTGATCGAGGGATTTTACTAGAGAAGGTGTGGTTAGGAGGGCATGATGCTTGTGATATCTTGGGAAGTGTGGGAAGTGTAAGAAATGACTTTTAAGAGTATTGAGGATATAGTATGAGAGGGCACTTGAGTGTGAAGATGAGAGACGGGGGTTGGCTTCTTAGAGGTGGATTGCTAGTGAGAGTGTTTGGTGGGATGAAGGACGAGATTGGAGTATCGAAGTGAATTGGAAATTCTTTTAGAGGATGTATCCGAGTTGATGTTGGTGAATCTGGATAAGGCTGGTCTTGAGTTGGGAATTGGAACCGAGCGGGTGGGGATTGCGTTTTATTTTGACTGGTGAGGATGTGAGGATTTTCTTGCTTATGTGAATTGTTAATATGTACTGGCATGATATTAGATAGCGACCATGATGAACCTGATACGGAAAGATATTGATATGCAATAGTGAAATCTAATTGGTAATTGGCAAGTGCTATCATGATATATTGATGCATTGCTATCTTGCTGTGTTGTTTTAGAAGCATGTTATGAGGTGTTATATGAATCATGAAATAATGATATGTCGCTATGAGAAAGCATGATGTTACAGGGCCGGTAAGCATGATTATGAATATGTAAATGATGAATATGACTTGGAGCATGAAAATGACTTATATATATATATGAGATAATGGTGCATGATTGTTAAATGATTGTTATATGGCATTATAATGAGTTAAGATGATGTCTGGTGGTTATGCTGACATTCGGTGATTGATATACCGCTTGACCTTCCCCTTTTGTTGAATCTTAATAGCATGACCTTGTTGTGTTGATGTGTTGACAATGAGTTTGGTTCGTTGAGTCTATGATGAGGAGATACTTTTATGACTTCTGGTGTGATGTCAAGACGTTTGATGTGATTGTTGGTATGTTGTTGAGATGCGTATTATGACCTTTAGTTAGATATGGAGATGCTTGATGAGACCTTGTGGCACTATGTTAGTATGTGCTTTGAGACTTGCCTTATGATGTGTTGGTTGGAGATTGGTTGGTTTATGTGGTTATGCATTTCTTGTGACTTGAGAACCTTGCTTGAATTGAAACTGATAGATTGATTTGGTTATGGAAACAAGGAAGAGAATATGGGATTAGCCCTTAGAGGCGGATGATTCCACCTCCCAGCTTATGAATTTGATTGATTGATATGCAAGAAACTGATTTGGTTTTTGAAAGATTTTGATGAAATCTTGATTTGGATGGATTTGACTTGTTTTGGTGAAAAAAAATTGCTTGGTTAAACGTCGGATTTGAAGATTTTGAGCGGTTTTTGGAAAGGACCAATTTGGATTTTAAAAGAATAAACGATATTGAGAATTTCAATGATTTCTAGGCCAATCTTTCCATTACAAAACTCTTTTGAACCTTACATTATGACGTCTCACGAAGTGGATACAAGCATTTTATAGGGGCACTTATAGATTGCTTGCTAAGACCCAGTCGGGATGTTCTGATGCTATTGAGTTATGATATAACCGAGAAGTCGGGGTAAGGATGTGATAGGGGACCATATCACATACTTATTACGACCAATTGGGGATGTCATGATCACGACGGAGATACTGTGAGGACTTCATAGGGGCCCTTATGAGGTGCTTACGGGATCAACGGCATGATCCTTGGACTCGTCAATTTCAAACTTCATGCCTTTGTTTTAGAATGATTTTAGTCTCGGGGGCGAGACTTGTTTTTAGAGGTGGATGAATGTAAAGACCGAATATATTTTATATATTATTATATTATGATTTTAATTAAATATATATTATTTATAAAATTTGGAGAAAACTCGTCCTCGAGTGCCCAGTTTCGATTTTAAAAATCCTTTTGGCGTCGTTTTAAAATTTGAATTTTGACGGAAATTAATTCCGCTATTCAAGCTCCAAATCTTGATAAATTAATTTGATTCCGATAATGACTTAAAAATTTGATTTAAATTGTCTAGTGTCGGGATTTCATTTTAGTGAGCGGGATTGAAGTCGGACGAGCGGGTTTTGAGTCTATTTCCGCTATTTTGAATTCTATTGTGGGGACCTCTTTTATTCCTCTCTCTCTCTCTCTCTCTCTCTCTCTCTCTCTCTCTCTCTCTCTCTCTCTCTCTCTCTCTCTCTCTCTCTCTCTTCTCCCTCTCTCACGCCACTATACCCAGTTGTCCCTTTTCCCCTATTGGCTAGACAACCACACCTCCTACTCTCCTCCTCCCCTACCTTGTTTCTCTATGGATGGCAAGAGGCCAAAACACCACCCAAAAGCACTGTTTTCTGGATGCAGCAGTGAAGCCTCCCCTCACTTCCTCTCTTTAAGGTCTGATTTCCCCCACCAAACAACCCACACAAACACACAAAACAGCTTCTTGATTCCCACTTCCTCCCTGCCTTATCCTCTTCCTAAAATCAAACCCAACTCTCCCCTTGTTTTGCAGCTAGGAAAACCCAGACAAACACCCCCTTGGTTGTGCCGATTCAAACTAAAGAGCCCAGCTTTCCTCCATTGTTTCCCGTGAGCTACACAAACGAGTGCAAGCTGAGCTTCATGCCCTATTTTCACTCATTCGAGCGCCCCTGACCTTGTTCTCCTCCATTCCATCTTCCTCCCTGAGCAGCAGCAACAAGGAACTTCCATCGACGTCGTCGGAGCTGCCAGGAGCCCAGTCGTAGGCGTCCCTCCTTCCCCGCCTCCTCTGTTCGTGCGTAAGGTTGGTTCCTTTCCCCTCCATTTTCGTTTCGACCCGAAATCGATGTAAAGGTGCGCCTTTGAACCTTCTATTTCCTTCCTAGGCCGAGCAAGAGCACCCATGCCTCCGATGAAGCCAAATCGCTCCTTCGGCGAGGTGAATCGGGGGATTTCGAGTGTTCCGAGCTAAGGATTTCGGTGAGCTTCTTCTTCCTTGTTTTGGTTCGTTTCAAGCCGTTTTGGGTTGTCTGAGGTCGGTCTAAGGCCGTGAGGGCGGTCGGGTGAGGAGTCGCCGGCAAGGAGCTCCTCCCCCTCTTCTTCTTCCTCCGTCCGTCCGTCGTCTGTGACCAAGAGCTCTGTCTGAGCTTGAGGGAACGCTCCTTCTTTTCTTTGTGTTGGGCTGGGCCGAATCCGAGCCTTCTGGGTTATATCGTTACAAATCCGGATCCGATTCTTTTCTTTTCTATCTGGGCGGGTCAGGCTTTTCCTTTCCTTCTCTTTTTCGGTTGGGCCCGGGTCGGATTCCTTCCTTTCAGGTTTGGGCTTGAAATCGGGTAAGAGTTGGGCTAATGTCTTATTCTGGGCTGCTGGATTATAATGGGCTTTGTTAGTTGTTATTTGTTATTGATGTATAGTTATATACTTATATGTTGTGTGTTATAGTATGTAGTATATAGTTTTATATAATTGTTTTTATTAGATTAGCATTATTATATGTTATTTCTGAAAATTATTATATTATTAAAATTGTTTTTAAAGTAATATTATTTGGAAAATGTTATTAATCGATGTTTAAAAATGCGATTGAAATGGTGAAATGATTTATTGATTAAATTGTAAATATGGCTTATGTATTTTAGTTATGTATTGCTTGATAACTTATTTTAAAATGGTCTTCAAGTTTCCCAAAGTATTTCCTAAAGGATTCGTTATTTGAAAACCGAGATGCCGGAATTATTTAAGTAGTATAAATTTGCAAGTTGATTAAAGATTTAATGTTTTATGAATGAGTTTTGGCCAAATATGATTTGAGGAATCGTTTCGAATATGAGTTGATGTAACTTGAGATTTAAGAGTTTGGAAAACTTTGGAAAATGATATACTTGATTTAATTCGGGGAATCTGTTGTTGGTTTCTGCTTGAGGATTATGTGAACTTCAAGTAAGATATAAATTGAGACTTATATGATGATGCAAGATGAGATATTGAGATGAGATGAGCATGAAATAATCTATGATGAGATAAGATGGGATAAATTGAAATGAGATATGTGAAGCTATGTATGATAGTTAGGGGCACCGTGTGTGAATTAGATAGACTTATGCATATTTGTATATTTATTAGGTGATTGTGATATGTTGGACATTGCTTACTAGTGGTGATTCATTGCTTGGATTCTGCTTCTGCCTTGTTTCTCTGTTGTTCGGCTTATTCAGGTAAGTTCCTTTATGTGCTTACTCAGATTCGAAAGAGAATCCCTGCTTGTGATTATATCACATACTAGGTGTTGCATAAGCATTAAAAGCATGCCATGTAGTATCACGCTAGGATTGCACTTGTGAATGAGCATTCGGTTACTTTGTGTGTTTGAAAACAGAACGGCCGTTATCTGTGAGTCATAGAGTCTTTGCTAGGGTCATAGGGTAGCCCAGCTTCATCGGGTGCCCTGAGTCAGTATTGTCGATATATGAGCATGATGATGAGATAGCCCAGCACCATCGGGCATGAGCATGATATATGATATGATGATGAGATAGCCCAACAACATCGGGCATGAGCATGATATATAATATGATGATGAGATATGATATGCTATGATGAGATATGATATGCTATAGCACCGAACTGGCCAGTCTCTGCACTAACGGGAAGGGGTGCAGAGGTAAGAGAGGGATATGCCACTTGGCATTCTTTGGGCGCCTTTACAGTCCTTTCTGCATATTATCACCTAGGAGCATGATAGTGTGATTAAATTTCCGTATTGCATCAAAGCTTCTTTATTATAGCGTATGTGTATACTTGCTTGCGGGACAGAGTGCGTTGGGGTCTCGGTCTGATCCCGCGCGCACAACTTGTTTTTAGGTATGATTGCTCTTTATTCCTATGGCGTGGGAATCCCCCGGGCGATTGCAAAGAACATGTCTAACTCCGCTAATTTGGTTATATAATTTCAGAATACATGTTTTAATAATTCGGTTTTGACCCGGCCTTGCCGTGGCAAGTTGTACTTTACTTCCGCTTTCACCGGTTTCGAAAATAAATTTCCGCGATATAGTCATAGGACAGCTTAAGGGTTCCTAGTGGCCTTAGATTGTTTTGGGGTTCGAAATCCCTACTTTAAAATGCTGATCCTTTAAGGTTTGAAACCTCGATCCGTACTCGAATTGCAAGATCCGAACGAAGGTAACCAACCTTCGAAACGTAACCCGGGTATTTATATCCGGGCCGTTAAGTGTGAGTTGTGACGTGCATAGGGTTGTATTGATGCCGCTTTTCTATTTCGTGTGCTGGCATGTTCAAAGCATAAGCAATAGCAGAAGCAACCTCCATCCCGATCCAATTATTCACCAATATAGCCCAAGCACCATAAATTCACCAAGTAACAATAAGCACCGTAAATTCAATAAAACCAGCCAGATGATATTGCCAAAAAGACACATGAGATGAGAGTGGATACCTCGTTGAGAGGATCCAATCCACCAAGTAAATCTATTTCATTGCCATTCTTTTGGTTCTTGATTCCACATAAAAGGGAAAAACATGTGCATTAGCTGTTCATATGTTGGCATGTCAAAAGGTTTTGTAGCATCACATAGAATACTGGGATTAGTCTCCAAATCCCCATCTCCAACTTCCTCCCAGTTGGAATCCTGCATCACGATCAAATCTAGATAATTAATCAATATATCTTTTCATATGATAGACTGATGAAATAAGAACATGACATGATAAAGTACCTCATCAACCGCACCCAATTAATCATGATCGGAGTATCAGCTAGTAAGGAAAACATCTGCAACATCATGCATACTAGTTATCATAAATATGAGTTGAAAAGTTGATTTATTTTTCATTTGCATTGACAACATAAACAAGGAATTACACATCTCCTGGGTTATATTCCTAATTGATGCAAGAGAAGCATGATTTTCATATTTATTGAGATTTTATCACACCTCATCATTCTGGTCAAATCATTGCCAACTAAGTCTTAATCAATCAAAGCTCCTTTTATCTAAATATCTAATTATGAATTTTGATTTTCTCCAGAGCATGGTTCACATATAAAAAATCACCAACACATTTACGAATTCATGATCACAACCCAATGACAATTATATACCCCTCATTTTTTGACAAAATTGAGACACAAATCATCATAGAGGAGAAAATTGGCTCTCCTGTTTAAACAAGATCATGGCCTGAATCCAGACTGACCCATCAAAAGATCAATCATGAATCACATGTGTTCTACCATTCAAACCAAGGGTCTTAGGTAGCGCACTGCCGCAGGCCAGCAGACATAGCTAACATGTAAATGCATCAATGAATGATATACATTTAAATGTTGTACAGAGGAAGAATTACCTCATCAGCTATTGCCCATTGGAGATCCATGGGTAGCTGGACGAATTCATCAAACTTGGTGCCTATTAGAACTAGGATCGCAGTCTGCAAGCATTTAGCACAACAGCATTTGTTACCCTCTAATATATCATTCAAAACCATCAAGAAAGGACAGATTACATTATAAGCAAATATTGGCTATTCACGCTTTATAAGGAATGATTTATGATAGGGACTAATAAGTTGGACAACAAGGCATATGAAAATCATTAATGATGATTGTAACCCACCTGATTCCATTTTCTAGCTTCTTGGTACCACCTCACAACGCTGCAATTCAAGGTCATAACTTTGATAAGATAAAGAGTGATGAAATGAATTCAATAATGAGAGAAAATAAAAGAATCTATATATATGGTAGAACTGTCAAAGATGATCGTTAAATTAATTGATATTTACTTCGTCAGGGTGCGGCGACTTGTGAGGTCGAACATGAACAGAATTGCCATGAAATCTTTCGACGAAACAACCAGATTATCCTAGAAATCAAGATCGCTGGCAAAGGAGAACCAATCGACAAGACATTGGTCAATATGGAAATTCTCACGGAAATTATCTAGAAACAAGAAAGGAGGATGAGTAGATAACCAAATAGCATGATAACCAAGTCCCACTTAAAGATTCATGATAGCACAAAGCAAGAAATCCACACAATCTCACATTCTTCCAAGTTCTCACGGAAGTTATGGTTCCAGTTGTAGGATAATTAGATGCGCAGCGGAATTGTAGAAAACTATTTTCTAACATCTAATTCGGGATCTCATGCATGAATTGATATGATCAATATAGAAGGGAAAAGTCGTACCTTTTCTTGTGCGGAACCTTGATTCGAAATCACCTTTGGAGAATAGAGCCTCAAGCGCGACTCCTCTACTTGGTCCACACGAGCACGGAATTGGATCTCCTTGTCTCCGTTTGCTAGAACGAACGATCGAAGGATTGCAACTCACACCTAACACTTTAGGGATGCTATTGATTTGGTGGGAGAAGAAAAGATGCACAATTGCAAAAATAGGTTAAGACTTATTCTCAATAAGTCTCGTTATATAATGTATAAACTAGGTCAAACTTATTCCTAATAAGTCACCTTTTATCTTTTATCTTCTATCCACAATATCTTTCCATAAAGATATTATATCAACAATAATAACTTATTATTATCATTAATCAATTATCCAATTCCTAATACTCTTTTGTGTGTGACCTTATAGGACCCGAATAAAATAGCAATAGATTAAATCCAATTTAATCCATGAATTATAGTTGGCTTCTAGCAAAGCACTACAATTACCTAGATCATTCGGATTATAAATCTCCATTTTAATCCTATTATATCATTAGTATTTTGCACATCAATTAAAGGACACATATTCCTTCAATCTCCCACTTGTCCTTAAGTGGATGTGCAATTTCAATTCCTTTGTCACTTAATGTTCAATTTGATGATATGATAGCATCTCATGTTATCCATATCAATTCAAATTATTTCTCGATCCCGAGCTTGAGCTGTCAAATAAACAAATGATTACTTATTAATCCATTTGAGCATGGCCATGCATTTTACAACTCTTACTCTTCGAGCGGCCAGAACATTATTCCTACTCAGATATCCACATATCCAGAATAGGAGGACTTCTCCAATCTTGTGTGACTATAACTCCCACTTAAATTTTAGCAACCCCAATCACTGCCTTTATGACTGCCTTTTACGGATCAGCGGTTGGCAGTGTCAAAGACTACCAATCATCAAATGAGAGTGATATCAGACTCATGTCTGAGGAATCTACTAAGAATATTTTAACCTTAAATTCTTCAACTTATTTGAAAAATCTTAAGGCAGGTCTGCCCAACAAGTATCCACCATACTTGTCAATGCAATTGATTAGACATCTCCATGTCCCTATAGCCCGTGAAACTTGGCGCTATCACTCAACTTGCATAATAGCCTATATTAAATCATTTATGTCCTGTTTAATGATTCAGGCTACGGCAACACATAATTCATAATAACAGTTCACTTAATAGGGTTTCAACCACCACGACTTTCGCATCGATCCTATTTGATAATTATAAATTATTAGGACATTTTATTCAATTCTAAACCATAATTGAATAATAATGAAACTTTATTTCAAACAAACATGATGCAAATATGTTTCAACAATCTTGATCAATATCTAATGCTTTAAACATATAAATCAAAGCCATTCACCAATGGATTTGAGTCCCTTAGCTCTAGTATGACTATCATGCTTGGGCTTGGGAAGAGGTTTAGTCAACGGATCTGCAATGTTGTTATCCGTGTATCTTGCATAGTCTCACGTCACCTCTTCGAACATAGTCTCGTATGACGTGATACTTCCTGAGCACGTGCCTGGATTTGGAATTGGAGCTTGGTTCTTTGGATTGAGCAATGGCACCATTGTTGTCACAATAGATGTCAATGGCTTCAACCCCTTTAGGGACCACACCAAGCTCGGCTAAAAACTTCCTTATCCAGATAGCTTCCTTAGCCGCATCCACTGCAGCGATGTACTCAGCCTCTGTTGTAGAATCAGCCACTGTGTCTTGCTTTGAGCTCTTCCAGCTCACAGCTCCTCCATTAAGAATATAAACGTATCCGGATTGGGATTGGAAGTCGTCTCTATCTGTTTGGAAGCTAGCATCAGTGTATCCTTCAACGATCAACTCATCATGTCCTCCGTACACCAAGAAATCATCCTTAGTTCTTCTCAAGTACTTGAGGATGTTCTTAGCTGCACTCCAGTGTGCTTCACCTGGATTCGATTGGTATCTGCTGCATACACTTAAGGCAAATGCAACATCTGGACGAGTACATATCATGGCATACATAATGGAACCTATTGCTGATGCATAAGGGATCCGACTCATTCTATCCAGCTCAGCAGGTGTTACTGGACATTGCTTCTTGCTTAGATATAGACCATGTTGCATGGGCAAAAATCCCTTTTTGGAATCTTTCATTTTGAACCTGTCCAGAACCTTATCTATATAAGTTCCCTGACTTAGTCCAATGAGTCTCTTGGATCTATCCCTATAGATCTTGATGCCTAAAATGTACTCGGCCTCTCCAAGGTCTTTCATTGAGAAATGCTTCTTGAGCCAGTCTTTTACAGACTCAAGCATTTGAATGTCATTCCTAATGAGTAGTATGTCATCCACATACAAAACCAAGAATACAACTTTGCTCCCACTAAACTTTTTGTAAACACAAGGTTCTTCTTCACATCTGATGAATTCAAACTGTTTGATAACTTCATCAAATCGAAGGTTCCAACTCCTTGATGCTTGCTTAAGTCCATAAATGGATTTCTTAAGTTTGCATACCTTCCTAGGATTTTGTGGATCCTCAAAACCTTCAGGTTGTGTCATGTACACATCCTCTTCTAAGTATCCATTTAGAAATGCGGTCTTGACATCCATTTGCGAGATCTCATAGTCATAATGAGCTGCAATTACTAGGAGTATCCGAATGGATCTAATCATAACGACTGGTGAGAAAGTTTCCTCATAGTCAATACCATGAATCTGTTTAAACCCTATCCCATCTGGTGGATCTACCAAGTCCCATACTTGATTCTCAGACATAGAATCCATTTCGGATATCATGGCATCATGCCACTTCTTGGAGTCTGGACTCATCAAAGCTTGCTTATATGTAGTAGGTTCATCGCTTTCTAACAACAAAATGTCTAGACTTGCAGTCAATATGAATTCGGCAAATCTATTTAGTAGCGATCTTGCCCTTTCTGATCTACGCGTGGGTTGAGCAACTGGAGGTTCCACCACAACATTTTGTGGGTTGTTAGGAATGGGGTCTTGCACCTCTAATTCCACCTCCTCCATTGTATGAGTTTGAGTTCCATCTTCTACTGGAATCAGGTCATCAAAGCTCATAGCCTCATTCATGGAGTGATCTATGTCTTCTTGTTGCTCGGTTTGTTGCTTCTCTCGAACTTCTTCGAGATCAACATTTCTCCCACTTGACTTTTTGGAAACAAACTCTTTTTCCATAAAGACACTATCCCTAGCAACAAACACTTTGTGCTCGGTGGGATTGTAGAAATAGTACCCTTTAGTTTCCTTAGGGTACCCTACAAAGAAGCATTTATCTGATTTGGGTGCGAGCTTATCTGCTAGTAAACGTTTTACATATGCTTCGCATCCCCAAACCTTGAGAAAAGACAAACTTGGAACTCTTCCAGTCCATAACTCATACGGTGTCTTTTCTACAGCCTTAGATGGAGTCCTGTTTAGTGTGAACATCACGATTGTGAGAGCATACCCCCAGAAGGATATTGGAAGATTAGCAAAACTCATCATTGATCGAACCATGTCCAACAGGGTCCTATTCCTCCTTTCAGATACACCGTTCATTTGTGGTGTTTCGGGTGGAGTTCGTTGTGATAATATCCCACAACTCTTCAAATGATGATCAAATTCTTGACTCAAATACTCACCACCACGATCAGATCGGAGTGCCTTAATTTTCTTGTCAAGCTGGTTTTCAACTTCATTATGAAATTCTTTGAACTTTTCAAATGATTCAGACTTGTGCTTCATTAAGTAGATGTAGCCATATCTACTTAAATCATCAGTAAAAGTTATGAAGTACTTGTACCCACCTCTAGCTTCTGTACTCATAGGTCCACATACATCTGTATGTATTAGTGCCAAGAGCTCAGTTGCCCTTTCACTTACTCCAGTGAAAGGTGACCTTGTCATTTTTCCCATTAGACATGACTCACATGTGTCAAAAGATTCACAATCAATTGATGTCAGAATTCCATCTTTATGGAGCTTCTTCATGCGATTTAAGCCTATGTGACACAGTCGACAATGCCATAGGTAGGTGTTATCACCTGTGTCTGATTTTTGCCTTTTGGTACTTACATTGTAAATGCCGGATGTTTGATCCAAAATGTAGAGTCCATTACTCAACACAAAATCGGCATAAAAAATGTTATCTTTGAAAATAGACAGGCGTTTATCCAAGACAGAAGCCGCAATGAGGTTTCTAGTAATAGACGGAACAAAATAACAATTATTGAGTTCTAAAACTAAACCAGAAGGTAAAGGTAGACTATAATCTCCAACGGCAAGTGCAGCAGCCTTTGCTCCAGTTCCAGTTCGAAGATCTACCTCTCCCTTAGCCAAGCTTCTACGCCTTTTTAGTCCCTGCACATTCGTAATAATGTGAGAACCTGCACAGCCTGAGTCGAATACCCAGCTAGAAGCATTAGCCGATAGGACTTCTATAACATGCGTACTTGAAGTGGAACTCACAGTTCCATTCTTCTTATCTTCCAGATACTTTGGGCAATTTCTCTTCCAGTGACCCTTGGTATGGCAGTAGAAACAGTCATGGTCAGCAGCTACTTTAGCTTTCTCAGAAGTATTCTTGGGTTGGGTAACTAGTTTACCTTTCCCATTTGTGTTCTTCTGCTATCCAGATGCCCCTTTCTTGAACCCTTTTCCCTTTTGGACCATCAAGATCTCCTTCTCAGCTTGAGTGGAGGCATCAGTCAATTTTGGGTTAGGGGTGTCAAGTATACTCTCTTCAGACCTAAGAACAATTCTCAGATTTCTTTCCCAATCGAGGAAATTATTGTCGCTCAACTTATTCTTCTCAAGAATTGATCGCAAATTGATGATTGTTGGGTTATCGTTTCTATTCATGATATCTACAACATAAAACATGCAAAATATGGATCATGTTTGTCATGCAAAAGCTAAAAATTTAAACATGCTTTAAATTTAAAAGCTAATGCCATTTTATCCTTAAAATAAATTTCCCTTTGAATAAAATGATTCCAAGATCCTATTACAGATAAGACATTAGCGTGCTTTGGCACTACCCTAACTCTTATGTGACAAGGTAAGTAACTTTTACTAGTTATAACATTTATAACTCTTGGTTGATAGATCACATCTTATGTAAATCTATCCCATGCCTCAAAATCCAAAACTTTGTCTTTTGGTCTTTATTTGAGTAGAACCAATTCAAGGCTATAAATCCCTTATATAGATTTACCCGTACTATCCCAAGGTCAAAGCATGGACACCTTGCTTTGGCAAAACCTATCCATCAAATTCCAAGGGCCTCATAGGTTATGAATTGGAAAGGCATACTCTCAATTTTCTTTTAAGGGAACTAGGTTTGTCATGCAAGTCTAATTATCAAGTGAACAATCAACATAATCAAACATGCAAGCATAAACCACAAACATGCACGAAAATAAATTGTGATCCTAGTATGGCCCCTAATGAAAAGAAAACCTATAAAGATAAATCTTCAAGGTTCTTCTTGCTCCTCGAATCATCATCCTTGGCTCTCCTTTTGGATCTCCATCCTAGAATCGCCTTTTGGATCTCCATCCTTGATTCTTGTAGCATCTTCTTTTGTACAATGTATAAATAAATTTACTTTCGAAAATTAAATTACAAAAATACATAACGATACGCAGATCGTGTACAAAAATACATAACGATACGCAGATTGTGTACAAAAATACATAACGATACGCAGATCGTATTTTCTATGCTACTTGGGCCATACTAGTCACCGCATGCAATAATATCAAATATTAAAAATATTAATCACAATTAATATACCATCAAAATATTAATCAAATTAATATGAATAAGAAATAGAATATTAATCATATTAATAAACTATTTAACACAAATCAATTAAATTATCTAATAAAATAACTAATTTAATATTCTTGATATTTAATTCAAAATTAGCAATCATATATATGGAATAAATTTTATGGTAACTATTACCTTGTATAATTGGATAGAATATTTCATTAGAGATAAGATATCTATCATATCTAATTAAGGTAATTTAGGATCTTACACTAAAACCCTAATATACCTTTCATAACCCTAATTGCCGCCTCATCTTCTCCCACTCAAATTTTGTAACCATTACAAACAATAGTAGGATTAAGATGGTAAGTTTTCAAAAAACTTAAAACTTTGAGAAATTAAAGTACGAATCAAATTCACACACAATTTGTCAAATCATGAAATTCCCAATTTCTTAGATTTAAATCAATTTATACTTTTATAAAATCAAATATTTCATATTTTATACAAGAAATCATATCTCTTGCATAGATTATACAAATTGATTGAAACAAACATCATCAAAAGGTAAT
This sequence comes from Persicaria maculosa, assembly GCA_963922045.1. NCBI lineage: Eukaryota > Viridiplantae > Streptophyta > Magnoliopsida > Caryophyllales > Polygonaceae > Persicaria > Persicaria maculosa. The sequence continues at coordinate 21,518,090 of OY998264.1, read as the reverse complement.
ATTTTTCGAAATCAGAAAAAAAAAATTTGATGCTATTTCAAATTCTCTCTTTTGCTCGAAATCAAATTAAATAAACCAAATTGATGCATGATGTTCACCAACAATCTCAATCAAAATTGATAAAGTGGTGTGTATACGGTTGAATCCTATATAATTCCAATCACATTGATCAAGTAGCCGATGCATACGTTGATTAATTACAAGATCAAGCGGCGGCGGCCTATGATCGAAATCTGATTCCGATCGATTGTAAATTACTTTTACATATTAAATTTCAAATATCCAATCAATCAAAATCATAATTTTATTTATACAAATTATTCCATATATCAAATATATTGCTAAATTGAATTAAAACTATCAAGAAAATCAATCGATCATATCAATTTATGCAAGAGGCTCTGATACCACTGTAGGATAATCAGATGCGCAGCGGAATTGTAGAAAACTATTTTCTAACATCTAATTCGGGATCTCATGCATGAATTGATATGATCAATATAGAAGGGAAAAGTCGTACCTTTTCTTGTGCGGAACCTTGATTCGAAATCACCTTTGGAGAATAGAGCCTCAAGCGCGACTCCTCTACTTGGTCCACACGAGCACGGAATTGGATCTCCTTGTCTCCGTTTGCTAGAACGAACGATCGAAGGATTGCAACTCACACCTAACACTTTAGGGATGCTATTGATTTGGTGGGAGAAGAAAAGATGCACAATTGCAAAAATAGGTTAAGACTTATTCTCAATAAGTCTCGTTATATAATGTATAAACTAGGTCAAACTTATTCCTAATAAGTCACCTTTTATCTTTTATCTTCTATCCACAATATCTTTCCATAAAGATATTATATCAACAATAATAACTTATTATTATCATTAATCAATTATCCAATTCCTAATACTCTTTTGTGTGTGACCTTATAGGACCCGAATAAAATAGCAATAGATTAAATCCAATTTAATCCATGAATTATAGTTGGCTTCTAGCAAAGCACTATAATTACCTAGATCATTCGGATTATAAATCTCCATTTTAATCCTATTATATCATTAGTATTTTGCACATCAATTAAAGGACACATATTCCTTCACCAGTTAGTCACACATTCTGCTTCAACTAACATCAATGAAGGCGATATTTTCAGCAAGTTAGGATCTTAACAGAATTGGATGATGCTACTGCAAGGACAAGATGGCACCTGTTTCCTGTCAACCTACTGATATGATTTTTACAGAGTTAATCAAGTTGCCAATAGAAACAGAAGGAAACATTGTCCAAAACTAAAAACCACAAAATTTATGATGGGGGAAAAAGCATTATATTCAATCAATAAATAAATTTACATATACATCCACACTAAAATGCAAGTATCTCAATCCCTCATACCCTTCTTTAAGCAGGATGACATTGGGCTCAATAGTAAGTATTCACATTAAAATGCAAGTAGAGCTCAGATTCTTTCCTTAGGGTTTACATCCAAATTGAAAATATACAAGAGTGGCATAGGAACAAGGAAAATACAGAGTTTATCTTCAAAAAAAAAACTACATGAAAACATGTACTGAATGTAGCATATAGACAAGATATAAAAATAAACAGGATCAAATCGATGTTCAACATCCCAAAATAATCAGTAAACAAAATAACATACTTCAATTTGACCTCGGAGTCTTAATTCAATTTTGGAGAAAACCGATAGCAAGAGCAAATAACAAAATTGGAGGATCATTTGAAGAAAAAGGGAAGTGAGTACCTGTAAACAGCGGGCAATTGGATGAAATAAGGATGTAAAGACCGGAAAAATTTTATATTATTATTTTATTTAAATATTTATTTATGTCGGATTTGATCCGTTAATTCAGAAAATTTTAAAAATTTCCGTTCTCGAGCCAACGACTTATTTAAATTCTTTCAAACAATTCCGGCATAAACTTCTTACTCAATTGGAAAATGAAATAATTCCGCTTTATTTTTCCAAGACTTGAAAATATTCTCGGGTTTCATTATTTAATTCAGATTCGAATGTCTATTTTAAATTTATTTTTGAATCGAGTCGGGTTAAGGTCGGAAAGCGGATTTCGAGATTTATTTTCGGGTATAATAGTTGACTTTCACTCTTAGCCACACTAAGACCCTAATAACTAGCTAGCTAGGTCCCCCCCCAACCCCTTTTTCTGCTAACCCATTCCCCCTTTCCTATCACATCCTCCTACTTTTCTTCAATTTTAAACTACCTTATCACACACTTTTCCCTTCTTGTTTTAGCACCAAACGTAACCTCCATCCCCTTTGCTCCCTCCTCTGTAACCACCACCACCACCTACAAACACCCCCCCTCTTCACTGTCTTGCCGCCGCCCAACCACCACAGACATCACTGCACCTCCACTCTGCTGACCTTTGTCGCCGAGCCACCAGCCGAGACACCCGAGGGTACTAGCCCTGTTTTCCCGAGCCACCCTCCTCGCCTCCTCTTTTCGTCAAGCCCAGAAGCCACCCAAGCACCTCCACCTTTCCACCGACGTCCTACGAGGCTGGGCACGACGCCTCTGAGCTCTCCTGAAGCCGCCAAGCTCCTCCCCCACTTGCCCTGTCTTCCTCAAGCACTCCGGTAAGCCTTATCGCCCTCTTTTCGAATGGAAACATCGTCAAGCTCCACCTTGACCCTCTTTCCTTCCGTCCTAGGCCAAGCTGCTCGATTCCGACTCCGACGAAGCCAAATTTGCACGTCCGACGAAGTTCTCCGGCGAGACCTCAAGACCTCGGTGAGCCCCCTTTTCTCCCTCTCTTCTAGTGTCGTTTGTGTGGGTGGTGTCGGGATAGGATGTGAGGGTGGTCGGGTTGAGAGCGAGTCCGGCGGGAGGGTCTCCGGTGAGCCACACCTTCCTCTTCCTCCTCTTCTTCCGTCGATCTGGGCAGGGGAAGGGGAACGGGTCCGGTTTTGTTATTCCGGTTCAAGCACGTTATTTTAAATTCCCGGTTTGGTTTAATCCTAAAAATCAGATTTTGACAATGGGTTTGGGCATGGGTTTTGGGCCGGGTATGGGTTTTGGATCCGGATCTGGGCCTATCGGGTTGGGCTTGTTCCGTCTGGGCCTGTTTTCTTGTGTTGGGCTATTGTTTATATTGTTATATATATTGTTATCTTATGTTATACCTATTTTGTTATATGTTACATATATATATATATATGTATATATTATGATTATAGTAATTGATGTTAATTGTTGTTTTTTATTATTATTATTATTATTATTATTATTATTATTATTATTATTATTATTATTATCATTATGGTTGATTATTAATCATTTAATTAATTCTTATTTATTTCTGATTTATAAATTGCTTAATGATTTGAGTGAATAAGTATTGATATTTAAATGGTTAGATTTAAAAGGTATTAAATGCATATTTATCAAGTGTCGGAATTTATTTAAACTATTACAGTAAAGGTTTTGGAATAAACTAACTTATGTCGGATTATTTTAATGTTATAATTTTTGAAAGTTGGTTTAAAGGTTAAATGTTTTGATAATGGAAATTGGCTAAGCATTATTTTAAAATAAATTGTTTAACTAACGGATTGCCTTAATTTGATATCAAAGACTTTTAGAATTTTAACCGTTTTACTTGGAGTTGGCTTGTGAAATTAATTTATGAACTTGCTTGAGGATTATATGGGTAAAACATGAATGAATATGAGATTGAAATATGCTATGATATATTGGAACTCCGAGATGAATGATGAAAGTGGTTAAGAAGATTGATGTTATAAGGTAACTTGAGATTATGAGATGATGATAACGAGAATGGGATGCTATATGATGGAATATGAGACGACACGAGACTATGCGATGATATGGCTTGATGATGATAAATGGGTTCTTTTAGCTTTACTTAGTTCTGTGTAACGGTAAATGGGTCCTTTGTACTTAGACTTATTATGTTATTTATGAAATTACTAGGTGATCTCTGATCTGTTGGATTGCTTACATCTGCTGCCTTACTTTGCTGCTCTGCACCTCCAGGTAAGTCCTCCGGGGCTTACTCAAGTTAGAACCTCATGCCTGATGTGTCATATAGTATGTAGGCATTATAATATCGTGTCATGTAGTAACATGCTTAGGTTCTGCACTAACATACGAGCATATGTATTCTGAATGCGATTGGTAGAAACGGCCGTAAGTTGTGAGTCTAGAGTCGTTGCTAGGGTCATAGGACAACCCAACTCCATCGGGTTGTCCTGATAGAGTCATCTGAGAGCATGATTTACTGAGTTATATATATATATGACTGCGGCGGTGACCGAGTGTCCCACCCCGGCTGAGGTGTGGACTGAGGCATGAGATCTACTGCGGTACCGACCGAGTCGTCTGGCCCCGACTGAGGCAGACATCCGACCCCGGCTGAGGTACGGATAAGAGAGAGATACCCGCCCCGACCGAGGCATGGGTTTGAGAGATTGGGATATGCCACTTGGCATTCTGTGTGGGCCCATTTACTGCATTTCTGTCATTATATATGAATTATCAACATGCTTGCGTGTTTAATATTTCAGTAATGCATTAGATCATTTCCATCTAGGCTTAGAGCGTATTATATGTCCTCAGCGAGGTCTTCAGGGCCCGCATGAGTGGCTCGACCTTGACTTCGTGGTTAGTTTCAGGTACCCGTACCCTTACTTGATCATGTGCTGATGTGGCGGGGAATATCTCATGGCGCAGTGAGAGGGAGAGAAAGACCAACTTGGACTCTACACTTTTGCTACTTATTTCTTCGTATTTGGTTTTGACCCGGCCCTGCCGTGGCAACTTGTATTATGTTATTTCCTTCCTTATGCTTTCGAACTTAAAACGTTTTGGACAACTTAGGCAAGTAGGACAAGTTCGGAGGACCTAATGGCCCTATCGCGAATTTTAGGGTGCGAAATCCCTTCTTTGATCATTAAAACTTTGTTTTGAAACTCAACCCGTACTCGAATTGCAAGATCCGAACGAAGGTATCCAATCCTTCGAAACGTAACCCGAATATTTATATTTGGGCCGTTACAAAGGACCTCATAGGACTCGATAGAAGGCTTCATCATCTGAGAGAGGAGGTCATTGTCGAGGTCGAGGAGAGCGGCACCGAAATCGGGGGAGGCTGAGTCTGACTTCGTCTGGACACAGAAATCGGAGGAGGATGAGTCTAGATTCGTCCTCGCAGGTGAGCGGAGGAGACTAGAAGTGCCAGGTGATGGCATCGACGACAAGGAGGAGCCGGATTTTCATCTGGGATTCCTCGTCGGCATCAACAGTTGTGAGATCGGGTGAGGAGTATGAACAAAGGGGAAGCGAGAGAGATATAGAGCGAGGTCGATGGTGGAGGAGGGAATGGAGGTTGAGAGAGGGAGATCGAAATCACGCGGAGGAGCGGCCGAGGAGGACGAGGGGCTGATCGGAGAGGGAGGAGGTAGAGGATGGTCAGGCGGAGAAGAGGAGGAGGGGTCTAACTCACCTAAAAAATATTCAATGATGGTCATAACGCCTAAAAAAACATTTAAAGTGGCTAATCACCTAATTAAAAGCTTGTGGGTGTACAAAAGACCAAATTTTCTCCTTTTTTCAAGCGGATTTATATTATTTTAATGTTTTGTGGACCAATCAAACTACTTCTTTCGTTCTCACCGGTAGAGGTGTTCTCACCCGAACCCTACCCTATATATATATATATATATATATATATATATAGTGTATGGATCATTTGTACACAGCCCAAAGTGTACATTGTTCACAAATATTATTCGGTGAAATGCGAAACATTTTACCGAATACTGTTATGTTTTCTTTTTCCGTTCAGTTCAGATGAAAACGTTCCAATTCCACTGAATAATTTGTAACATAACAGTATTCGGTAGAATCTTTCACATTTCACCGAATAATGCTTCAGATTTCACCGAATAATGTTTCACATTTCACCGAATGATATTTGTGAACAAGGTACACTTTAAGGGGTTTGTACACCCGAACCACATCATATATATAGGGAAATTGCATAAAATATCACGAACTTTAGGGATAGTTGCACTCGGTGGCACGGACTTTAAAAAATACAAAAATAATCACCAACTTTGGGGTTTAGTTGCGGTCGGTGGCACATACCACCTATCTCGCTTATGTGGACTAGTGTTGGTGCTTACATGAATTGTTTTTAATTAAAAAGACATATATTGAGATATGGATTAGTGAGGGTGCTTATATGGATTTTTTAAAACTAAAAGGCATAAAAGATGTGCCCAAATTGTGAAAAGATGTCCCCTATATACACCGCAAATCCACGGAATAAAGTTGCTAATCAACGTTGGATTTGACGTTGTGGCATTAATTATAGATTTATAGTACAACGTCGTATCCAACCTTTGTCACAATTTGGGCACATCTTTTATGCCTTTTAATTTTAAAAAAATCCAAGTAAGCACCCCCACTAATCCATATCTCGTTATGTCTTTTTAATTAAAAAAATTCCATGTAAGCACCCCCACTAGTCCACATAAGCGAGATAGGTGGTACGTGCCACCGACCGCAACTAAACCCCAAAGTTGGTGATTATTTTTGTATTTTTTTAAGTTCGTGCCACCGAGTGCAACTATACCTAAAGTCCGTGCTATTTTATGCAATTTACCCATATATATATACTAGTACAATTCCCGCGCCATGGTGCGATTTTTTTAAATCTTAATGAAGTAAAAAAATTAATATTATAAAGTATAAATAAAAGTTAACATAAAAATAAAAAAAATCTTTACTATAAATGTATCTTATAAATCATTTTGCATTTTTTAAATCTCATTTAAAATAGCATACATAAATATAGATATTTTAAATTACTCGGTAAAAAATATCATTGTGACTTTGTTTAATAAATACGATGTGGCATAATCAATATCTAAAAATAATATTAGCTGTGCCATCATCATAAAAATAAAAGAAAAAATGTAATTGGTTTAAGAAGATAAAGGGAAGAAGAAAAAAAATTAATGGACAAATTTTTAATCAATTGATTTAGCCTACTCTTTATATACTCCCTCCGGTCGGAAATGTTTGATGTTTTATGAGGTAAAATTTGATCAACAATATGTAACAGCCCGGATATAAATACCCTGGTTACGTTTCAAAGGTCGGATACCTTCATTCGGATCTTGGAATTCAGGTAATGGTCAGTCCGGTTCTTCGCTTTCGCCCAGGAGGATCCCTCGCCACAGAAGCACAGAGCAGCAAAAGGGCGAGTACCTAAGTCTATCCACGAAGTCAGGCCCAGAGACGCATGCGGGCCCTAAAGACCTCGCTGAGGACATATAATACGCATATACCTAGAATAAAGGATGTTCTAATGCAGTACGGAATTTAAATCACACTATCATGCTCCTAGTATATATAATATACAGAAAAGAACTATAAAGGCGCCCAAAGAATGCCAAGTGGCATATCCCTCTCCTACCTCTGCACCCCTTCCCGTTAGTGCATAGACTGGCCAGTTCGATGCTATAGCATATCATATCTCATCATAGCATATCATATCTCATCATCATATCATATATCATGCTCATGCCCGACGGTGCTGGGCTATCTCATCATCATATCATATATCATGCTCATGCCCGATGGTGTTGGACTATCTCATCATCATGCTCATATATCGACAATACTGACTCAGGGCACTCGATGAAGCTGGGCTATCCTATGACCCTAACAAAGACTCTAAGACTCACAGATAACGGTCGTTCTCTTTTCAAACGCATAAAGAATAGAGATGCTCATTCATAAGTGCAAGTCCTAAGCATGATACTACATGGCATGTTTTTATGCATATGCAACACCTACATACTATATGACACATCAGGCATGAGGTCCGGGTTACTGCGTAAGCTCCCGTAGGAAACTTACCTGGAGGCGCACAGAATCCAAGCAATCAACACCAATAATAAGCAATGTCCAATAGATCACAAATCACCTAATAAACATACAAATATGCATAAGTCTATCTAAGTCACACAAGGCGCCCCTAACTATCATACATAGCTTCACATATCTCATTTCAAATTATTCCATCTTATCTCATTATGCTCATTTCATGTTCATCTCATCTCAACATATAATATCTCATCCATCATCTCATCATCTCATCTCAATATCTAATATCTCATAATCTCAACATTTGATCATTTCAACTCATCATTTAGAAATCATGCACCATTATTATATATATAAGCCATATTCATACCCTAATATATCGTCATATAACATATCATACTTCCACATGTATCCATATCATAACATATCATGGCAATATCAACATATCATAATTTATATACACACAAGGTAGACAATTCATCATCCAAAACACTTCTTAAGTTATTCTTGACCCAAAAATCCATTTACAAAACATTGCTCTTTAAATCAACTTATTTTATTATTTTATCATAGTAAATCTGACAAGGTTAGGTCATTTCCAAAAATTCCCATTTTAAATCTCACTAAATCCAATTCCTTTTGCCAAATCAAGTTCTAACCTTTAAAACCACTTATTCCAATTTCTTTTCCTTTTAAAATCCAAATCTCATAATATTATATTTTAAATCACCTTAATAATATTATATCTTTAAATCTTAATAACAATATTTTAAAATATCACCTTTATCTAATATATTAAAACGAAATCAATTTTTGTCTTAAGACATAACATTCACAATATATTATAACCCCTAAATATCTTAACATTTATATCAATATACAATTCTTTAAAACCCATTTTAAATATCAACATTAATATTATACATCATATTATATTCCAATTAATTCTATTTTAAAACAATTTACAATATATATATAATTTACAGAAAATATTAAGTATATCAATAAATCAGAATAATATATAATAATAATTATACTTATAATAAAAATGCCATCACAATTTATACTAACAACTAACCTTAATAACACAAAATAACATCACCCAAATCTGAAAAGCCCAACCCAAATCCAAGATCTTAGCCCAAATCCAAAGTCCGGATCCGACAGCCCAAACCCGAATACCCATACCCAGCTCTCCTCTCATCTATCACTTTAATGAACCGAAAGTTTTCAATCGAACCGGACCAACAAAATAAGAAAAAGAAAGGATGAACCCGGTTTCACACCCTTCTTCAACCCCTGTTCGGTTTCACTGAGAGACGGGAGGAAGAAGAAGAGAAGGAAGGGGACTCCTCAATAAGCTCTCAGCCGACCCACACACACAAATCCCCTCCCCGAAATCAGCACACGATAGAACCTCAGATGACACAGAAAGGAGGAAAGAGAAGGGGGTTACCGTGACTTGGAGAACTCGCCGGAAAACGTCGCCGGGGCTCGATTGAAGCCTCATCGGAGATAGATCAACACCGGGATCGGCCTAGGAATAGATTGAAGTGCTCAAAGGTCGACCTTTACTTAGTTTGAGAGCGAAAGGAAGGGAAAAAAGTGCTTACCGAGCTCGCACAAGGAAAACAGGGGAAGAAGGAAGAAGGCGGCGGCGGTGGAGGGGCTCCTGGGCGCCTTCTGGTGGCGGCTCGAGCTCGGGCTTTGCTTCGTTGTCGGAGGAAGGGTCGAAGATGCTGCTTCAATGGAAAGGGGAGGTAGGAGATGTTTGTGGGCTCGGCTGACTTAACAAGGATGAAGAAGAAAAAAGCGGTGAGGTAGTGGCTGCTGGCTGCGCTTGGAGGCGCTTCGGTGGAATTGTTGATTGAGATGGGTCAGAGACGGGGGTGATGGTGGTGCAGGAGTGTTGGCGGTGTCGGAAACCAAAGGGGAAAAGAGGGAGTTTGGGTTGTGTTTTGTGTGGGTTTTTGGGGTGTTGATATTGAAGATGAACTCAGATGGAGATAGAGGGGGGGTTCAAAATTCTGAAATGAAAATCAAATGAAGCCAGGGAGGGGGATTGGGTTCCTGCAGATTTTGGCGTGGGCACTGTGTTGTTGCCCGAAACGGAGGAGGCCAGTGCTGTAGGGAAGGAGATGAGAAGTGGGGTATTGAACCAGAAAAGGGAAGTGCACAGGCCGGAGAAGGAGGGAGCTACAGTTGGAGTAACGTGAAAGAGGACAAGGGAGGAAGGCTGAGCCTGATCAGATGGAAGGAAGAGGAAAACAAAAGGGAAGGGTGTGGTCCCAAATAATTTAATACCCGAAAAATAAATCCCGAAAACCGTTCACTCGATCTTATCCCGACTCAATTAAAATTACACCCAAAAGTTCAAATCCGAATAATAACAATAATAATGAAATCCGAACAATATCTTCAATCTCGGTATAAGAAATCGGAAATAAAATCCATTTTTAGATCAAATTCAAATTTATGCCGGAATCCGCTCCAAAAGAATTAAAATAAAATTATTTTGCTCGAGGACGGAATTTGTAAAATTTTCCGAAATCTTATAATTCAAATCCCAATTAAGTCAATATTAAATCGAAATTAATTCTTAATTTATACAATAATATTTTAAAATTTAGTCTTTACATCATCCACCTCTAAAAATAAGTCTCGTCCTCGAGACTAAAATTCTTTTTGAAACCAATCAAGCTTTTCTCAAAACACAGAACCGAATAAAATCATTTAAAATCCGGGTCAAAACCATTTTCCAAAACCTCGAATCAGAGAAAATCTTTCAAAAAATCAAGTCAATCCTTCCTATGCCAGTCAATTAAGTTTCAGAACTCAGGGGTGAAATCATCCACCTCTAAAGGCTAATCCCACATTCTCTTCCTAGGTTCATTCTCCAAAATCGGTTTCAACTATCAATCTCAAGCATTATCGTGCTCAATCACCAGTCATCTCAAAACAATCTCAGGATCTCATATATCAAGATAATCGGGTCAAGCCATCAAGTTCCATCACGCTAATCAACATATTAAGGGTGCTATCCTACCAATATCATGCAGGCAAGTCATTACACATCAAGAAGCTCATCGCCAATCACATCATATCAATACATATTCTGCACATCACTATCAATCATATAAGCACAACGGCTCAAAGATAAACATCAAAGCACACATCTCAAAACAAGGTACCAAGGTCTACCCATCACTAGGTCAAGAGGTCAAAGTAATGTCTACGCTAAGCTCCACATAAGACGCGAGTAGCTCATCTGAATTGTCTCCACAACTAGCCCGAATACTCTCCCCAAGACGCTCTACCAAGGAATGATCGGCCTCAACATGGAGGTCAGAATGGTCAAGAATGTGGCTAGGATCGGAAACATATCGACAAAGCTGAGCCACAAGAAAGACATCGTGCACTCCAGCTAAGGACGGGGATAAAGCTAAGCGATAAGCTACATCTTCAGAACCTCAAAAGGATCAACAAACCTAAGGCTCGACTCGCCTATGATGTTAAAACATCGGACCCCTCGGGAGGTTATACTCTCAGCCATACGTGTGCTCCCATATCAAAGGTAATCTCGGTCTTGTCAATGCCTCGGAACTCGTGAACCTGTTGCCAGAATCTCGGAGTGAACTGTCCATCTCTATCGGGAACTATCCTCTCAAGAACTTCATAGAGCCTTGAAATCCGTCGGATGAACCCCTCAACTAGCCTCGAAACATGCCAAGTCATCACCCCTTGATTGCGTTGACTAGAAAAGTAGGAGAATAGCAATCAAGTGCGCCTCTCGCATAACTCTCTGCCTCAAGTCCTGAGATTGGTGGGTTATGGGCCCACCACGCTTCCGCTGCGCTGCTCGAGTACTATCCAACTGACCGTTCTCTCCTCCAAGTCGTCGCTCGTCAAAAGTAGCGCAAGGTTTCTAAGTTAACGGAGGTAAGGGAGAGGTAGGGGCGGACAACTCGGATTTTCTACGGAACCAAACATAGACCAGAACTGACGACGACAAGACTAAAAGACAAGATCCCAACCCGAGAATGACAATAGTGCCCTTATGGAATTCTATGAGGGTATAATTGTGGGAGCAAAACCCATATGAATCAATCATGAAGCTTACTAGTCGCATCAATACACACTAACATGCACCTATCTCGATGAATAACAACAACACATATCGGTAGCAAGGAACATGATCGAGTTCTTCACGAATGTACATATGAGACAATCTAGCCACCTAACATTCCACAATTAATAGACAAGCTCGGCATATTAAGAATCACGTATGCATGAATTCAACAATAGATCTGTGTGGTACAGCCAGGCAAAACATAGTAATATAACGGGTATCACGTGTATGGTTGACTACTCATTTTCAACAGAATCCCAAGAACATCATATATACCTATCATCATGATTAATTCAAGTCCAAATCCGTATAAGTCATGGAATCATAAATCATTTATAAATCCCTTTTTTCATCAAATCATATAGCATCACATTAGAATTTAAATCACATATATAATATAACCCAACCGAGTTTAAACAAAACTCAAGTCGACGCCCAAAGAAAGGAGAGAACCGGCTCCGGCCAAGAGCCCAGACCTGATTTTCGTCGTGACGAATTGGCCGCTCGCCACGGCGAAATCCAGTTCTTTGTCCCTCGCGAGTGATGCCTCTCGCTACGCACGACAAGCATCATTCTCTTCCTTTGTTCCTAGTCCTTATTCGTCGCAACGACCATGGTTCCGCCGCGGCGAAATAAGCGACTGTGAGCTCGCTTTTGATCTAAACTCGATCTTTCTTTCCCAACTAATCTAAACCTTTTCGACACCCTCCCCCGACCTCAAACAACATCTTAGAATAATGATTCCGAATAATACCATGACTAATAGGCAAATAAACGTTTAAAATCACATTTTTAAATACCTCAAGATTTAATAACGGACATTCAAATAATAACTAATTACTCATATCGGGTTCACATATAGGTAGGTCATATCAATATAGAATCCGATCCTAAGATGCTCAGACATGCCATAACACTATAAAAGGAACATATAAGGGGGCATAGTAACTGTCACATCATAGAGCAACGAGATCTACATGATATGATAAGTATGACATGTAATCATATGATGAGCTATAATCGGAAAGCATGTCCTACATGATTCTAACTGGTCATGACATGGCATAAGTATAACCAAAGATGAATACTAAGGTACAAGTTCAACATCAGGTCATATTTCATGTATATGTGCATTTTATCATGTTGTAGTATGTAACATGCAAGGTGGTACCCAATTACTAATTAACATAAGACCCGCAATTATATGTGCTCAACAAGTTAAGCATAGATTGAAGATATGTCCTAATCAAAATTATAATGTGTGACCTGGTCATGATTTTAACTAGAATAAGGGGTGCGTAGTCGGACGAGGTACAAGCTACTAGAATACAATAAGCATCACAAGAGCATCATATGGTAAGAACAATATGAGACCCTCACATAAACACGTCATTAGTCATATTAAGCATGCTACTAGGTTGTTGAGGCATAACATGATAACTAGGTTACCAACATGAAACATGCTCAGGTAGTCATAAGATCATATAAAGGGGAACATTATGGTTATCACAACCTATGGCAAGTGTAACTGAACAATGATACAAAGTGGGCATGGAATTATGCAAGTCACATTTCTAAGGGCTTAGATTCCACATGATACTATTAGTGCATGACAAGTCCTAGATAGGTGAGACTAAAGTGCATCGAATAACTTCACATAATAACATGGAGAGTCATAGAGGCTTAAGCAAGGCTACCATCACAACGAACATCAATGTATATAAGGAGTATATAAGCAAGTATAACATGTGAATCATGCACATGTCATAATGCAAACCAGGATAATGCTCTTAGAGTGTCATGCTTCGAGAGATCAATATGCCACATTTACACATATAAGGGCAATCATGCGAGTTCCTAGCAACCATCATAGTGTGTGCATTCATGCAAAAGGTGAGGTATCCACACATGTAAAGGTATTGTCTCTAGCAAGGGTATGACAAGGGGTGTACATATCATAGTCATATCAAGGTCAATAGAGTATAAGGTCAATGATGGCAAAATGATCATCTAAGGTGCCACTAGATACTAAGATGCAGGGGAACAACATGACATTAGGAATGCAATATTCACGTACATAAATTAGACAATTAGAGCATATATCCTCATCATAAGTTACATTTTAGAAGACATACGTCCTATATGGTACTAATAGCATATACGGAATCTAAGTACAAGGTGGTGTGTGAACATGTAGGGTGTCAGCCTATTCATAAAAGAATGTCATGGGGCATGGAAGAACAACATCATAAAACAAGTAGGTAGGCATAATACTAGTCGGAATCTCAAAGGCATAATGAGCATCGAGTTGTAACATCACTCATATTTCAATGACATAAGGGATGAATGTCAACACTATCGGGGACCTATTTTAAGTAGGAGGAGATCATAAAGCAAGTAGGCCACAAATTTACACATGCCACAAGTCATGGGTCCTACATGATACTAATGTCTCGATGAAAGGCGTAGATATGAAGGATACGACACATGTACATTTAAAAACTTAGCACCAATATACACAAGAGGCCAAGCCAATCATAACGCAACCATATGAGAACAAGGAAGAAAGATAGAGGGGAACGACATGAGTCTCAGATAGTATAACACTATATGGATATAAAGGACATATGTACATGTATATGAGTCAATAAAAATCAGTACACGTCATGTATTTAACTCAGTAATGTATCAAGTCACACAACATAGTAATGTATCAAGTCATGTAAACATAGATAGGGCTACCATTATAACCAAACAGAGACTTCCAAGGGCAATGTCGACTTATCCCCACAGACTCAAAAGCTCATTTCCCGTGGAATGCGTGTGTGACTCATTTCAAGAACATAAAAGGGTACTCAAATTACTCCCGAAAGAAGATGGCGGAGTTCGTATAGAAGTTCATGACAAGGAGACACCAGTTGACCACTGCGAGAATCGAGGAGGATGACTCACAGAACAACTCGTCCCATAGACTCAGAACCATTCAAAGGTTGATACTCTAGCACATTGACCATCTCATGGCATGACCTATAGTGTCAAGCACCATACTCATCACACGCTCAAGTGGTCAATGTTCCCGAACCTAATTCTCAGATAAGATTAGATTCCCGATTCCAATTCCGTTAAAAGACGATTATACCATAAAGAACGACTCGATCAGAATACCAATTGAGACATGGAAGAAGATAGAAGGGGAGAAAATCATAATGAACAGAATAGGCATCCCTCAACCATCACCATCCTTTAACCGAACCTGTCGAATCAGAGGCAAAACGAAAGGGAAGACACCAACGAATGTATCATGGAGAAGACCGCTCTATAAGACAGAAATTCCGACTATACTGAAAGGAAATGCTCTTTCGCTTATCTCGCTCACATAGAGATGCAACACTCAGTCCAAATATATTAAAAGATTTCTATTTCTAGCATAATAGCACTCAACACAGAATCAACCGGTGATCTCCTTCGAGGGAGATCGCCCTCAGGCCCAATTGATATAAAACACGTCAAGCTATCTAATGCCGTTCTTTGATGAATGACTCATCGGAGGGGCAAATACCTCACGATCTCTACCTAACTCGCCACTCCAACCACCGCGGTGCAATTCCTTGGAGTCTTCTAGGCCCATCTGTAAAGAATAAGCTATATTTCGCCTACCCGTTTCCAACTACATCCAATAGGGATGGTTTAACGCCTTTTCTACCCACTCGATCCCCTTTCCAATTTTAATTTCCTAAGTCAAGTTTATTAGGTTGAATCCTTTTATTCTATCCATATTAAATTCATTTTTCCCTTTTAAAACTTTGTCAAAATCACTTGAAATTCATTGGCGGTTTATCAAAACATGCACCCGACCCTTTGGTACCCGAATTGCATAACCTGGCTCTGATACCAACTTTGTAACGGCCCGGATATAAATACTCGGGTTCAGTTTCGAAGGTCGGATACCTTCGTTCGGATGTTGCAATTCAGGTACGGGTCGAGGTTTCAAACCTCTAATCCGTCAAAGTCTCAGAAATACAATTTAAACGAAAGTAAAGCGGAAGTACGGTTTAGATACAAAAGCCACGGCAGAGCCGGGTCAAAACCAAAACAAAGTGGGTGATTGCCATTTGTCAAGTTAGAATATATTAGCCGGATTCTTCAATTCGCCAAAAGATTTCCCCGTCACAGAAGCATGGAGCAACAAGAGCGGTACCTAACACTATCCACGAAGTCAGGCCTGGTGATCGCCTGCGGGTCCTCTGACCGCGCTGAGGCCACATAACATGCCTATGCCTAAATAAAAGATGACTAATGCAGTACAAGATTCAAATCACACTATCATGCTCCTAGTATATATAATATGCGGAAAATAACTGTAAAGGGCCCAAGACAATGCCAAGTGGCATATCCCTCTCCTACCTCTGCACCTGTAAAGACCGGAAAATTTAAAATATTATTTTCTTAAAATATTAAATTATGTTCGACTTTAAAATTAAGATTTTAGAAATTTTTGAAAATTCCGTCCTTGAGCAATATATTTTATTCTAAATCTTTCGAAGCGAATTCCGGCATAAATTCAAATTAGATTTAAAAAGCGGATTTATTTCGCTAATTTTAGTTCGAGACTTGAAGATATTTCCTGAAGTTCTATTTGATTATTTCCTTGATCAATGAGGTTTATCATTTCGGATTAGAAATTTCGATTAAATTTTCGATTGTTGGATTGAGCGTCGGGATTAGCGGGTTCGACTTTTGAATTTCCGGGAATCTTTTCAATTTATGTAAGGACCACTCTTTTATAATTCCATTTCCCTTTTTCTTTATCTCTCTTTCTCTCTCTCTCTGGTCCCCCCTGCCTCACAGTGTGGATTCACACTAATTTCCCTTGTCTCCTTCCTTCAAAAACGACTGTACTGCACCTGAATTGCAGCCCTCCCTCAGCCTCTTCTCCCTCTCCCTGTCACTTTCCTTCTGCAGTAGGCTGCACCACACCTCTCCCTCCGTTTCTGGTTGTCACACACCCCCACCCACCTCTACTTCACTCTGCTTCCCCTCTTTTCACTTCCTTGCCCATTTCAACAACCCACAAAACACCCCTCTCCTCTCCTCTCACTTGCCCTCTGCAACCAAGCAGCCCTTTAGGCTCTCCGTTCAAGCCCTCGACCCCCGAGCACCTTGCTCAGCCACCACCAGGAAGCACCTTCACCTCCACTTTCTTCCTCCACCATGAAGCCCACCGCGGGCGGCGCCCATCCTCTATTTTCATCAAGCAGCAATGGTCCCCCTCTCACTCCTCCTCTTTCAGCAAGCAGCGGCAGTAGTGTCCCACCGCCATCCTCGGCGTCTCCGAGCAGCGGCAGCGCCTCCGTCGAGCCACCCTCCTCGTTCTTGTGCCCTGTTTTCCGCTTTGTAGATGGTAAGCCTCTTCCTTCCTTTCCGCTCCAAAATTGTGAAAAGCGACGCCTTTATAACTCCTACCTCCGACCCAGGCCAAGAGCTCCCTGCTTTCAACTCCAGCGAGCCCAATTCGACCCCGACCAACCTCTTCTCCGGCGAACTTCGATCTCGGTGAGCCCATCTTTCCCGCTTTCCTTTGCTCACGTTTGAATCTCCTTGCTTGAGTTGTCGTCGGAATTTAATCTCGGTCGGGTTGGGGTCGGTTTTGGGTGTGAGGGTCACCGGAGGCGCCCTGGGATCCACCTCGTCCCCTTCATTGTCCGTGAGTTCTGTTCTTCTGGCTGACGAGGAAGACAGGCGGGGAGCTGGGTGCCCATCGTGCTAATGGGTGATTTTGGGCCTAATTTTTGGGCCTAACCCGGATCTCCCTCACGGGTTATACCACATCTCAATTTCCGGATCTCCCCCCCCCCCTTCATTCTTCATCTTCTTCCGGGTTTGGGTCACGTGGGCCACCCTTTTATTTTGACATCCGGGTTGGGCTTCATGGGCTGGGCTGGCCTTCCCTTCTTCCTTGTCTGGGCTGGGTTTATTGTTTTGGGTTATAGATATGGGTTATGTTTTTTTTTATATATTTCGGCAGTATATATATATATATATATATATATATATATATATATATATATATATATATATATGTTATGTGTTAAACTATAGTAAGGTGTTATGTTATTTTATATATTTATATGTTCTGAAATTTTTAATATTTATATTTAAAAAGGTTTTAAAAGTGATATTATTAGATATTGGGTTATGCATACATCTATGGATTTGTTGAGATTTTATGGATAACGAGTATTGAATTATTTGAATATTATTATAGTTTTGGAAATTGGTTATAATTATAATATTATGGAATTAATCTTTATATATTGTTTATATTGTTTTAAAATAGCATTAATTGGATTATTTAATTGATGCATTTTGTGAGGATTTAAACATGTGAGTTAGGAACTTTAAAGCGAATTGTTGGTTTTGATTTATAAATATGATTTGTGAACATAGGATTATTTTGATGATTTAATGTTGGAATTTATATAATGTTTTGAAATAAGAAACATGCCGGAATTATTTTATAACATGATTTTGGGAAATTGACTTTAAGGCTTAAATGTTTAATGTCGGAATTTGGCCAGGATGATTTGAGAAAACATTTTGAGTATGAGTTGACTTAATTGGGATTTATGAGTTGAAATTATGGTTGGTAAGACTTTATCAATGAGTTTAATTGAAGAATGATTTTAGTTGATTTGATCGTATCGGGAAGATTTTGGGAAAACAGTTTTACTATCTGTCGGTTTTGAGAATGTTGAGAACTGGGGTTCGTGTGTATATATGTTGGTCTGGTAGCTTATGGAAATGACTTGATGATAGGTGTGTATTGCTTTTGGATTGCTTTGGACTTGCATTTGGGCCCTTGCTTGTGTTATCTTGCTGTTCTGCATCAACAGGTAAGTATCCTACGGGACTTACTCAGTAACCTGGACCTCCTGCCTGATGTGTCATGTAATGTTTAGTTTTGTTGCATATTAAAGCATGCCATGTAGTATCATGCTAGGATTGCATTGAACTGAGCATGTGTTTACTTTGTGTGTTTGAATACAGAACGGCCGTTATCTGTGACAGTCCTAGAGTCTTTGCTAGGGTCATAGGGTAGCCCAGCCCCATCGGGTGCCCTGAGTCTATCGAGTCGATATGAGCATGATATGATAGCCCAGCACCATCGGGTAAGAGATGAGATGATTTGATATGATACGATTAGCCCAGCACCATCGGGCATGATTTATTTATTTTATGATATGATGATGAGATACGATATGATATGATGATGAGATATGATAGGATATGACGATACCGTGGTGAGTGCACCACCACGAAGAGAGTGCTATGCTATAGCCCGAACTGGCCAGTCTCTGCACTAACGGGAAGGGGTGCAGAGGTAGGAGAGGGATATGCCACTTGGCATTGTCTGGGGCCCTTTACAGTTCTTTTCTGCATATTATATATATACTAGGGGCATGATAGTGTGATTTAAATCTTGTACCGCATTAGTCATCTTTTATTTAGGCATAGGCATGTTATGTGGCCTCAGCGCGGTCAGAGGACCCGCAGGCGATCACCAGGCCTGACTTCGTGGATAGTGTTAGGTACCGCTCTTGTTGCACCATGCTTTTGTGACGGGGAAATCTTTTGGCGAATCGAAGAGTCCGGCTAATATATTATAACTTGACAAATGGCAACCACCCACTTTGTTTTGGTTTTGACCCGGCTCTGCCGTGGCTTTTGTATCTAAACCGTATTTCCGCTTTATTTTCGTTTAAATTGTATTTTTGAGACTTCGACTGATTAGAGGTTTGAAACCTCGACCCGTACCTGAATTGCAACATCCGAACGAAGGTATCCGACCTTCGAAACGTATCCCGGATATTTATATCCGGGCCGTTACAAAGTTGGTATCAGAGCGAGGTTGTGCAATTCGGGTACGCAAGGGTCGGGTGTATGTTTTGGAAAACCGCCCACGGATTTCGAAGATTTGAAAGCGTTTTAAAGGGGCAAAATGAACTTAATATGTCTAACTCAATTCGACTAAATATGAACTTGGCTTATGATAAAAGATGAGAACCAACTAATAAGGGATCGAGTGGGTAGAAACGGCGCTAGACCATCCCTATTGGATGTAGTCGGAAATGGGTAGGCGAAATACTAGCTTGTTCTTTACAGACGGGTCGGGAAGACTCCAAGGAGATCATTGTAATTGCCATTGACTGATTCTATGTTGAGTGCTTGATATGCTAAAGATTTGATTGTTATGTCCTAACTATTGAATGAATATTGAACGATCTGTGCGAACGAGATAGCGGGAGTACCCTTATTTACCTATAGTTAAGCTCAGCTTTTCTGGAACCGCCCCTTCCTTATGAACCCTTTTGACAATTCAATCGAGTCCTCCCTTCGAATATTGGTCTTCCACGGGAATTGGGTTGGTAAACACATGGTGTCGGGAATCATGATTGAGTATAGAGGGTGCCCGAGAGAGTCTTGGAAGACGGTCCTTGATGAAATTCCGAGCTAGAGAGTGAGATGTCTACGAGGCTGTCATTATCAATTCTTATGACGATCCATCAGTGTTCTCTTGTCACAGAAAATTCGTATCCGAGTCTCACGAGAAAGATGGGTGATGAGTCAGATAGGGAGAGTCAATGTTGCCCTTATGGATCTCTATCGGGTTATCTTGATTGCTCTGTCCATTATTGCGTGATACTATATGGTACTACTCCTTGACCTACAGATTGATCCTTAGTGTGAAATTGTGCTTATGTGCTTTGATGTTCGTGATGACCATTTTATGGGTTCGAGCTACGTTTGTTATATCCATATCATCCCGGCATGATCTACTTAGTATATTACATTTTCATACTAGGGCACGAATATATATGTCATATGCTAGGAAGTTGTACAATTGATGTCCTCCATGTAAATAGGTTCATGATAGTGTGATAGTTCGGTTCTAGTATCATGATAGAAGTGAGTCCCTTACTTGATAGATACATGTTATAATTTCATGTCGACATGCCTTGTATGCTAAGCAATCCTCAGTACCTGTTATGCTGATGATCCGTAATGTAAATTTGTGGTTGTATGACACCTTGTATCCATACTGGTCATATTGCTTAAGTCTCGTGATTGTGTCTTGCCCTCTATCAAGATTTTATGTTGTTATAGCATGTTTACTGGGCATATTGATCGTATGATTGATCGAAAACATGAATCACATGATATGAGTCTATATGATTGTTGCTTCTTTTGAATTAGGTCCATGATAGTGTGATCGACTCTACCTTATATGAATGCCTAATAAGATGTGCTCTTTAACATGCTAGCCGATGATGCCTCGATGCTTATCATTCATCATGTGACAAGAATCTATAGCATGCCCACCTATTTTGTATTCCTCAGATTAACTATTGTTGATGCTTTTGCAAATGAGTATTGTTATGTGTTAAATATGCTAAAGTGAGAATATGTTAGTGTAAGTGAGTCTTGACAAATACATGTTTTATCCCAGTATACATTAACTTGAACTCATGTCCCCATATTCTGGTCGTGTTGCCATTACTTAGACTTGCACTATACCTCGCTACACTTCCTCACCTGTTCAGTATTATTGGAATGTGATTGAATTGAAGTTTTGCTTAGTGCCGAGTAATCGATCAAGTGCATGTATGTACCACATGTTATATTAAGCCATTAGTAACGTGTAGGATCCTTGGTTATGACTTATGCACATTTATGCCTTGCCTACTTTATTGTTGATTCTCTCTCTCGAGCTAGGTACCTGATAGTGTGGTTCTTTCCTCTTTCTGTTCTCTTAACATGTTTCACTCGTTCTGATTAGCTTAATGTTAAATTCGATGATTGACTAGCTTTCCGTGGTAGTTAAATCCAGCATGCTTACCTGGTTAAAATGTCTATTACTCTATGATATTCTCTTGTGCTTGCATGAATGTATGACTTGACACCTCACATGATCACGCACCACCCTATATCATGATTTTGCATCTGCATGACGCATGAATATTGGAATGAATCCAGTTGAATTACTTTAATTCTACTCATGTTCGATGTGTGCTATTAGTATCATGTAGGACTTATGATTTCCAAGATGACCCGCTAAATGATCACGTGTTGTACTTGTCCTATGAGGTGACAACTACTGTACCATATATGTACTTTATGATGGTTCGTACTTAGCATGATTATAATCTAGCACCCATGATGTCCTTCTTGTACTTTTGATGATGCCTCATGTTTCGTGAATGTTATGTTGAACTCCTCTTAATGATTCTTGACTATGCTTGTATCACATTATATATCGCTAGTATCATGTAGGACCCGTGCTCTCTAGATGTATCTCGTCATATGATTCCGTGCCATGCTTGACCTAACATATGATCATTGTGAGATAGTTACTATGTTGCCTTTATATATGATCTCGTATGATACATACACCAAACTTGTACATTGTTCATATATGTGATAATTGCTATGCTACTCTTCTGTGTCCTCGTATGACGCTTCATCTGATCGTTATAAAATACATTGCCATGATATATTTGGACTCAATTGTTAATGTGTATACCCTGTTCCTACATCGTTCATATACATGATGCTCGTTATCTTCATTAAATTCCGCATGACTTCAAATCATATATGATCACTACTGGTTCCGTCTATCTTGCTTGAAGAATGCTAGGCATATCTGTTTCCATGGAATACTAGAATGTTAGCTTGTTTCACAAACATCAACGTAAGACTTGATTGTGTCCTTGATATGAATACGAATGTTGCCCCGAGATAGGTACATGTTAGTGTGGATTGGCGTGATTGATATGCTCCATAATGAATTCGTGCGTGTTGTCACAATTGTGACCCTATAGACTTTCTTAAGGGCATCGTTACTATTCCCGAGTCGGAGTCTTGTCTCTAGTCATGTCGTCTTTAGCTTTGGTCTATTCCGTCTCCGAAAGAAACATTGGGTCGTCCGCTCTTATCACTCCCCTATCTCCGCTACCTTAAACTTCTACGCGTTACCTTGGATGAGCGACCGCATGGAAAAAGGGATCGAAAAGTCGAATGGCGATAGAGCAGCACAGCGGAAGCGTGGGCCCCTAACCCACGGGCCTCAGGATCGATAATGTCGACGGAACAAGCTCGCTTCGAGGATTACGATTGTTGAGTACGATATGACTTGCAGGTGGGAACGTCCTCTATTCGAATTGCTAACCCTTTTCGAGCTTGTTGATGATGATATTGCACTGACTTGATGTTGAAAGCTGCTTGTTGATGTGATGACTGTTACTTGATTGTCTGTTGACTGTGATGATATGATTCGATGCCTTACAATCCTAATGTGCCTTGATGACTTAAGGTGATGCTACTCTGAGATGCCAAGCACGATCTAAAATTCCTTGCCTATGATGTGAACTGCCAATGCTGAGAATCTGAACTGTTTATTTGATGTGGTTATAATGAGATGTGCTAGCTTGACTTGATTAGGTTCATATATGATGTTTTGCAATACTTATTGAGCATGACCGTAGATTGAGACTTTAAACACAGTTGCAATGCTTAATGATGAGCTAATGATGTTATTGATAATTGTTGAATGATATGATGTAGTCCTTCTGTGTAATAATGTTAATGATTGCTTCTTCTTGAAACATGTGAGTGAGGTCTCTTGGTAGAATGGTTAGTGAGTGGTTAAGGAAATCGAGTGATTGGTATGATATGAGGGTCTTCATGATTATGTGACTTATTAATATGTACTGGCATGATGTTAGATAGCAACCATGATAAACCTGTATGGCATGATATTACATGTTGATATGCAATACTGAGTTAAAATTGGTAGTGACAACTATAAACGTGATGTAATGATCCATTGCTATCCTATTGTGTTGTTCTAAAAGCATGTTATAATGTGTTGGAAGAATCATGAGATGATGATACGTTGTTATGTGAAAGCATGATGTTATCCTGCATGGTTGATAAGCCTGATTATGAATAGGTAAGTGATGAATATGACTTGGAGCATAGATATGACTTATGTGTATATATGAGATGATGGTGCATGACTGCTATTAATCGTTATATGACATTGTGATGAGCTAAGATGATGTCTGAAAAGCATGACGACATTTTGATGTTGATATACTGTTGATCTTCCCTTTTTGGTTGAACCTTAATAGCATGATTTTGTTGGATTGATGTGATAATATGTCATGATAATGCGAGATAGAAATTGGATAGGATGACTATGTGAAATTATGCTTTACATGAGATCCCTTGTTATGACTGGTTCTACTAGTGTGCGATGTTGAGATGCGATCGTGAGATTTGACTCGTAGTAGTGTACTGACTCCATGACACCTAACCTCTTTGATCTCTTGACATGTGTGCTGATATGATTATGAGAATTCGATGATACACTTGGGATGCCTTCGATATGATATAGATACACTTTATGACTCGTGATATGACGTTGAGATGTTGTTGTTGCTTTTGATGTGTTTGAAAGAATGGTATACTTTATGCTATGGGTAAACATGTTACAAGGTTGAGATGTCGATTGGTTGAGATTTTCATGATTGATGTTGAGATTGCCATATGAGAAATGGTTGACGATGTTATGAGTCGATGAGTTGATTATTCATGTGCATGTTGATTTGAGGATGATGATAAAAGATTCTGGAAACTAGGAAGAGAATATGGGATTAGCCCTTAGAGGTGGATGACTCCACCTCCTACTTCTGCATTTGATTGATTGGTGTGCGAAAAGCTGTTTTGGTGGTTGGGAGATTTTGACGAAATCTTGATTTGAAAGAAATTGACTTGTTTTGGTGTAAAGTTGCTTGATTAAACGTTGAATTTGAAAATTTTGAACGGTTTTGAAAGTGGCCAACTTTGGGGTTTAAAGAAGTCGAGAGTTTCAATGATTTGGATGACAACCTTTCCATTTACAAAGCACTTTGAGGTTTACGAACTGGATTTACATTATGACGTCTCACGAAGTGGATACAAGCATTTTATAGGGGCACTTATAGATTGCTTGCTAAGACCTAGTCGGGCGGTATAATGCTTTTAGAGTTGTGGTACTTCCGAAAAGTCGAAGCAAGGATGTAATAAGGGCGCTTATTACACACTTGACAAGACCAATTGGAGATGACACGGCCGTGACTAGGATGTTGTGAGAATCTCGGAAGACGCAACCGAGACGATTACAAGATCATTGGACATGGTCCTCGGACTCACCGATTTTAAAACTTCATCCCCTTTGCTTTAAAATGGTTTTAGTCTCGAGGACGAGACTTGTTTTTAGAGGTGGATGAATGTAAAGACCGGAAAATTTAAAATATTATTTTCTTAAAATATTAAATTATGTTCGACTTTAAAATTAAGATTTTAGAAATTTTTGAAAATTCCGTCCTTGAGCAATATATTTTATTCTAAATCTTTCGAAGCGAATTCCGGCATAAATTCAAATTAGATTTAAAAAGCGGATTTATTTCGCTAATTTTAGTTCGAGACTTGAAGATATTTCCTGAAGTTCTATTTGATTATTTCCTTGATCAATGAGGTTTATCATTTCGGATTAGAAATTTCGATAAAATTTTCGATTGTTGGATTGAGCGTCGAGATTAGCGGGTTCGACTTTTGAATTTCCGGGAATCTTTTCAATTTATGTAAGGACCACTCTTTTATAATTCCATTTCCCTTTTTCTTTATCTCTCTTTCTCTCTCTCTGGTCCCCCTGCCTCACAGTGTGGATTCACACTAATTTCCCTTGTCTCCTTCCTTAAAAAACGACTGTACTGCACCTGAATTGCAGCCCTCCCTCAGCCTCTCCTCCCTCTCCCTGTCACTTTCCTTCTGCAGTAGGCTGCACCACACCTCTCCCTCCGTTTCTGGTTGTCACACACCCCCACCCACCTCTACTTCACTCTGCTTCCCCTCTTTTCACTTCCTTGCCCATTTCAACAACCCACAAAACACCCCTCTCCTCTCCTCTCACTTGCCCTCTGCAACCAAGCAGCCCTTTGGGCTCTCCGTTCAAGCCCTCGACCCCCGAGCACCTTGCTCAGCCACCACCAGGAAGCACCTTCACCTCCACTTTCTTCCTCCACCATGAAGCCCACCGCGGGCGGCGCCCATCCTCTATTTTCATCAAGCAGCAATGGTCCCCCTCTCACTCCTCCTCTTTCAGCAAGCAGCGGCAGCAGTGTCCCACCGCCATCCTCGGCGTCTCCGAGCAGCGGCAGCGCCTCCGTCGAGCCACCCTCCTCGTTCTTGTGCCCTGTTTTCCGCTTTGTAGATGGTAAGCCTCTTCCTTCCTTTCCGCTCCAAAATTGTGAAAAGCGACGCCTTTATAACTCCTACCTCCGACCAAGGCCAAGAGCTCCCTGCTTTCAACTCCGGCGAGCCCAATTCGACCCCGACGAACCTCTTCTCCGGCGAACTTCGATCTCGGTGAGCCCATCTTTCCCGCTTTCCTTTGCTCACGTTTGAATCTCCTTGCTTGAGTTGTCGTCGGAATTTAATCTCGGTCGGGTTGGGGTCGGTTTTGGGTGTGAGGGTCACCGGAGGCGCCCTGGGATCCACCTCGTCCCCTTCGTTGTCCGTGAGTTCTGTTCTTCTGGCTGACGAGGAAGACAGGCGGGGAGCTGGGTGCCCATCGTGCTAATGGGTGATTTTGGGCCTAATTTTTGGGCCTAACCCGGATCTCCCTCACGGGTTATACCACATCTCAATTTCCGGATCTCCCCCCCCCCTTCATTCTTCATCTTCTTCCGGGTTGGGGTCACGTGGGCCACCCTTTTATTTTGACATCCGGGTTGGGCTTCATGGGCTGGGCTGGCCTTCCCTTCTTCCTTGTCTGGGCTGGGTTT
Organism: Persicaria maculosa; assembly: GCA_963922045.1. Taxonomy (NCBI): domain Eukaryota; kingdom Viridiplantae; phylum Streptophyta; class Magnoliopsida; order Caryophyllales; family Polygonaceae; genus Persicaria; species Persicaria maculosa. The sequence continues at coordinate 21,491,179 of OY998264.1, read as the reverse complement.
ATTGTTTTGGGTTATAGATATGGGTTATGTTTTTTTTTATATATTTCGGCTGTATATATATATATATATATATATATATATATATATATATATATATATATATATATATATATATATATATATATATATATATATATATATGTATATATATATATGTTATGTGTTAAACTATAGTAAGGTGTTATGTTATTTTATATATTTATATGTTCTGAAATTTTTAATATTTATATTTAAAAAGGTTTTAAAAGTGATATTATTAGATATTGGGTTATGCATACATCTATGGATTTGTTGAGATTTTATGGATAACGAGTATTGAATTATTTGAATATTATTATAGTTTTGGAAATTGGTTATAATTATAATATTATGGAATTAATCTTTATATATTGTTTATATTGTTTTAAAATAGCATTAATTGGATTATTTAATTGATGCATTTTGTGAGGATTTAAACATGTGAGTTAGGAACTTTAAAGCGAATTGTTGGTTTTGATTTATAAATATGATTTGTGAACATAGGATTATTTTGATGATTTAATGTTGGAATTTATATAATGTTTTGAAATAAGAAACATGCCGGAATTATTTTATAACATGATTTTGGGAAATTGACTTTAAGGCTTAAATGTTTAATGTCGGAATTTGGCCAGGATGATTTGAGAAAACATTTTGAGTATGAGTTGACTTAATTGGGATTTATGAGTTGAAATTATGGTTGGTAAGACTTTATCAATGAGTTTAATTGAAGAATGATTTTAGTCGATTTGATCGTATCGGGAAGATTTTGGGAAAACAGTTTTACTATCTGTCGGTTTTGAGAATGTTGAGAACTGGGGTTCGTGTGTATATATGTTGGTCTGGTAGCTTATGGAAATGACTTGATGATAGGTGTGTATTGCTTTTGGATTGCTTTGGACTTGCATTTGGGCCCTTGCTTGTGTTATCTTGCTGTTCTGCATCAACAGGTAAGTATCCTACGGGACTTACTCAGTAACCTGGACCTCCTGCCTGATGTGTCATGTAATGTTTAGTTTTGTTGCATATTAAAGCATGCCATGTAGTATCATGCTAGGATTGCATTGAACTGAGCATGTGTTTACTTTGTGTGTTTGAATACAGAACGACCGTTATCTGTGACAGTCCTAGAGTCTTTGCTAGGGTCATAGGGTAGCCCAGCCCCATCGGGTGCCCTGAGTCTATCGAGTCGATATGAGCATGATATGATAGCCCAGCACCATCGGGTAAGAGATGAGATGATTTGATATGATACGATTAGCCCAGCACCATCGGGCATGATTTATTTATTTTATGATATGATGATGAGATACGATATGATATGATGATGAGATATGATAGGATATGACGATACCGTGGTGAGTGCACCACCACGAAGAGAGTGCTATGCTATAGCCCGAACTGGCCAGTCTCTGCACTAACGGGAAGGGGTGCAGAGGTAGGAGAGGGATATGCCACTTGGCATTGTCTGGGGCCCTTTACAGTTCTTTTCTGCATATTATATATATACTAGGGGCATGATAGTGTGATTTAAATCTTGTACCGCATTAGTCATCTTTTATTTAGGCATAGGCATGTTATGTGGCCTCAGCGCGGTCAGAGGACCCGCAGGCGATCACCAGGCCTGACTTCGTGGATAGTGTTAGGTACCGCTCTTGTTGCACCATGCTTTTGTGACGGGGAAATCTTTTGGCGAATCGAAGAGTCCGGCTAATATATTATAACTTGACAAATGGCAACCACCCACTTTGTTTTGGTTTTGACCCGGCTCTGCCGTGGCTTTTGTATCTAAACCGTATTTCCGCTTTATTTTCGTTTAAATTGTATTTTTGAGACTTCGACTGATTAGAGGTTTGAAACCTCGACCCGTACCTGAATTGCAACATCCGAACGAAGGTATCCGACCTTCGAAACGTATCCCGGATATTTATATCCGGGCCGTTACAGCACCCCTTCCCGTTAGTGCAGAGACTGGCCAGTTCATTGCTATAGCATAGCATATCCTCGTGGTGGTGCACTCACCCATGGTATCATCATCATAACATAAATTAAATATAAATTAAACATGCCCGATGGTGCTGGGCTATCATCATGCTCATATCGACTCGATAGACTTAGGGCACCCGATGGGGCTGGGCTACCCTATGACCCTAGCAAAGACTCTAGGACTATCACAGATAACAGCCGTTCTGTTTCAAACACACAAAGTAAACACATGCTCATTTCAATGCAATCCTAGCATGATACTACATGGCATGCTTTAATATGCAACAAAACTACACATTACATGACACATCAGGCAGGAGGTCCAGGTTACTGAGTAAGTCCCGTAGGATACTTACCTGTTGATGCAGAACAGCAAGATAACACAAGCAAGGGCCCAAATGCAAGTCCAAAGCAATCCAAAAGCAATATACACCTATCATCAAGTCATTTCCATAAGCCACCAGACCAACATTCATACACACGAACCCAAGTTCTCAACATCCTCAAAACCGACCGATAGTAAAACTGTTTTCCAAAATCTTCCCGATACGATCAAATCGACCAAAATCATTCTTTAATTAAACCCATTGATAAAATCATACCAACCATATTTTCAACTCATAAATCCCAATTTAAGTCGACTCATGTTCAAAATGATTTCTCAACTCATATTTGTCCAAAAATCCATTGATAAACATAATCTTTAATCAACTCACTAATTTATACCACTTAAAATAATTCCGGCATGTTGGTTTTCAAATAACAATTCTTTTAAAGGATATTTCTATAACTTGAAAATCTCCTTTTAAATAATTTATCATCAATACATCTAATAAACATAAACATCCACTAACTTTATTAATAGTTCATTTTAAAGATCCCCAAATCATATATTTAAATCCTCAAAATAATTTTATGTTCACAAATCATATTTATAAATCAAAACCAACAAGTCAATTAAAATTCATAACTCACATTTTAGAACATCAAAAGAAATACCTATTCCTAATAATATCATTTTTAACCCATTTATAAACATTATATAATAACCCATCTCAATGGATATTTAAATATAATAAAATTGCCAAAATCAATCCATTTTATTAAACACTTCCAAATAATATTTTCAACCCTTTAAAAATTACCTGCCATCTTATTTAATAAACATGAGCCCCTTATTTTATAAAATTATAAACCGACCCCTCCCTTTTTATCGTATACCAAACCATGCCCATTTTTATTTTTGAGGTCAAATAAACTAAATTGAATCCGAGTAAAGAACCCAGCCCAAGAGTTTTACCCAAGTCTTGCCCTGGCATAAAGAGGGAGGCGTTTAGGTTCGGGTTGTAGGTGGTGCTCCAACAAGCCTCGCCTCGTGGTGGTGTCAAGGAGATCCGGCGGCTGGGGACACAAGGAGATCTACAAGGGGTGGCTTCGAGGAGGAGGACGGCCATGGGGTTCCTCTGCCGGCGATGACGTCGACGACGATTGGGGGAGCGGGAGGATGGCAGCAGGGAGAGCGGAATCGACAGAGATAGAGAGAGGGCGAGATCTGAGGGAGCGCAAGGGGAAGAGGCTGCCATGGTCGACAAGGGTGGTGTTCGACGGCGCTACAGACGCCGGTGAGAGCGAGAGGGCGCGAGTCTCTGGAGGGATGAGGAGAACGAGGAGGAAGAGATGGAGGTCGAGCGAGGTCGCCGCCGGAAGGGTCTCGACCCAGATATGGAGGTGCAGGGAAGGGCGAGCGAGAGATGTCGGGGGGGGGGGGGGAGGAAGCATGAGAGTAGTGGAGAGAGGGAGGCATGCCATGGGAGGAGCTCGAAAGCTCGGTTTCGAGTGAGCAGGAGGAGGGAGTAGGAGTGAGCTCAGATTCATGGAGGAAGAAGGTGAACAGGGCGGCTCTTTACAAGCTGAAAAGTGAACAGGGGATGGGGGCGGGTATGGAGTATATATATCCGGACAATTAGGGTTTAGCTTTATGTTAAGGAAATTACAAAACTATCCCGCTATTTCTAGGTTTTGGAAATAATAGCACAATAATTAACAAAATTACACTCAATCAATGTTATTCAATTTAAATATGCCATAAGATTTATCATACTCGCCTTGACAGGTTCAAAACAATATTTATTTCTTTGAAATCGGATATACGCCGGAATTTGATTTGAATAAAATAGAAATCATTTTGATCGAGGACGGAGATTTTCAAAATTTTCTAGAATCTTAATTTTAAAGTCGAACATAATTTAATATTGTAAGAAAATAATATTTTAACTTTTCCGGTCTTTACATTTATCCACCTCTAAAAACAAGTCTCGTCCCCGAGACTAAAATCATTTTAAAGCAAAGGGGATAAAGTCTTAAAATCGGTGAGTCCGAGGACCATGTCCGAGGATCTTGTAATCGTCTCGGTTGCGTCTTCCGAGATTCTCACAACATCCTAGTCATGGTCGTGACATCTCCAATTGGTCTTGTCAAGTGTGTAATAAGCGCCCTTATTACATCCTCGCTTCGACTTCTCGGAAGTACCACAACTCTAAAAGCATTATAGCGTCCGACTAGGTCTTAGCAAGCAATCTATAAGCGCCCCTATACAATGCTTGTATCCACTTCGCGAGACGTCATAATATAAATCCAGTTCGTAAACCTCAAAATGTTTTGTAAATAGAAAGATTGTCATCCAAATCATTGAAACTCTTCACTTCTTTAAAACCCCTAGTTGGCCATTTTTTTTTAAACCGCTCAAAATCTTCAAATTCAATTTTTAATCAAGCAACTTTACACCGAAAACAAATCAAATCCTCCCAATCAAGATTTCGTCAAACTCTTCCGAAAACCAAATCAGCTTCACACATACCAATCAATCGAAATCAGAAGGTAGGAGGTGGAGTCATCCACCTCTAAGGGCTAATCCCATATTCTCTTCCTAGTTTCCAGAATCGAATCAATCTATCAGTCTCAATTCAAGCAAGATGCATAAGCCATAAAATGCATAACTGTATAACCATCCAATCCCCAATCAACGCATCACACAACAAGTCTCAACATATACCAGAAGTCATAAAAGTATCTCTCATCACAAAATCAATGTACCAAAACTCATTGTCAACTTATCAACACAACAAGGTCAGGTTATTAAGATTCAGCAAAGGGGAAGGTCAATCAATATATCGATCACCAAAATGTCAGCCTACTCACAAAACATCATCTCCACTCATACAATGCCATATAATGATCATTTAGCAATCACGCACCATTATATCATATATATATATATATAAGTCATATTCATGATCCAATTCAATATTCATTAATTAACATCTCCTGATCTTAATATAACATCATGCTCTCACATAGCAACATATCATAACATGCTTCTAGAACAACATAGTGGGATAGCAATGTATTGTTATATCATGATCATACTTGTTACTGCCAACTGGATTTCAATATTGCATATCAACATGTAATATCAAGTCATATCAGGTTTATCATGGTCGATATCTAACATCATGCCAGTTCATTTTAATAAAACACATAATCAAGAAAGCTTTGCACATTATTTCAGTTATAACAAAATGCAACCCCGCTCGCTCGTCCCCAACTCTAAAGCCAAAACAAATCCTCATCTAAACTCACCAACTCGGATAATATCCCCAAAGAACCCCAACTCATTTTGATACTCCCGTCTCACTCCTCATTTCACCTGGCGCTCTCACTAGCAATCCACCTCTAAGAATCCAACCCCCATCTCTGTTTTCACACCCGAGCACCCCTGCTTACTATGTCCTCGATACCCCCAAAGGTCATTTCTTACATTTCTCACTCTTTCCAAGATATCACCACGTAGAACCCTTCTAACCACGCATCTTCAATAAAGTTCCCTCGATCATTACCTAATCAGCCTATCCCTAATCATACCCTTATCCGAGATTCACCTAGGAGCTCATCGAAATCATCAAGCATTACCTCTTATAATTCCCGAACTCACTCGGTCCATCCTAAGTCAACACCCCTCTTCTGCAACTTTCCCTTACCACCGTCAGTCCTTCTAATCACTCAAAACCTTTCTTTACTCTCTGACCACTCCACCAAAAAGGACCCCACTCACAGGTTCAAAGAAGAAGCAATCATGGACATTATTACACATAAGAACTACATCATATCAGCTAACATTTGTATCAATAGCATCATTAAGCATTGCAACAAGTATCAAAAGTCGTAAATTACCGTCATGCTCAACAAGTATTGTAAACCATCATATATGAATCTAATCAAATCAAGCTAGCAAGTTTCATCATAATCTTAGCTAATAAACAGTTCAGATTCTCGGCATTTGCAGTTCATACTATATAGGGGAGGAATTTAGATCATGCTTAGGAACTCAGAATAGCATCACATCAAGTCATCATGGCACATTAGGATTGTAAGGCATCGAATCATATCATCACATCAACAAGCAGCTTTCAACATCAAGTCAGTGCAATATCATCATCAACAAGCTCAGAAAGGGTTAGCAATTCGAATGGAGGACGTTCCCACCTACAAGTCATATCGTGCTCAACAATCGTAACCCTCGAACCGAGCTTGTTCCGTCGACATTGTCGATCCTGAGGCCCGTGGGTTATGGGCCCACGCTTCCGCTGCGCTGCTCTATCTCTATTCAACTTTCCGTTCCCCTTTCCATCTTGTTGCTCGTCCAAGGTATCGCGTAGGAGTTTAAGTTAGCGGAGATAGGGAGTGACAAGGGCGGACGACCCAATGTTTCTCTCGGAGACAAAATGGACCAAAGCTAAAGATGACACGACTAGAGACAAGACTCCGACTCGGGAATAGTAACGATGCCCTTATAAAAGTCTATTAGGTTACAACGGTGACGAACAAAATGAATTCATCATAGAGCACATCAATCACACTAATTCATACTATCATGTACCTATCCCGGGGAAACATTCGTATTCATATCAAAGACACAATCAAGTCCGATGCTGATGTATCTGAAATAAGCTAACATCCTAGTATTCCATGGAAACAGATATGCCTAGCAACTTCAAGCAAGATAGACGGAACCAGCAATGATCATATATGATTCAAAGTCATGCGGAATTTAGTGAAAATAACGAGCATCATGTATATGATCAATGTAAAAGCATGGTATACACATCAACAAATGAGTCCAAATATATCATGGCAAGGTATATTATAACAATTAGATGAAACGTCATACGAGGACACAAAAGAGCAGCATTTTAACTGTCACATATGGCAACAATGATCATATATAAAGGGCAACCTAGTAACTATCTCACCTGACACAATGATTATATATTAGGTCAAGCATGGCACGGAATCATATGACGAGATACATTTAGATAGCATGGGTCTTACATGATACTAGCGACACATAATGTGACACAAGCATAGTCAAGAGTCATTTAGAGGGGTTCAACATGATATTCACGAAATATGAGGCATCATCAAAAGTAACAAGAAGGACATCTTGGCTGCTAGATTATAATAAGGCTAAGAATGAACCATCCTAGAGTACATATATGGTGCAATAGTTGTCACATCATGGAACAAGTACAACACGCGATCATTTAGTGGGTCATATTGGAATCATAAGTCCTACAGGACACTACCGGCACATATCGAATCTGAACACAATCAAGATAACTCGATTAAATTCATTCTAGCATTCATGCATCATGCGTATGCAAAATCATGATATATCGTGGTGTGTGATCATGCGAGGTGCCAAATCTTACATTCATGGAAGCACGAGAGGATATCATAGAATAATAGAGAAATAGCGCGCATGATAGGATCAACCCTCATGGAAAACAAGTCGATCATTGAATTTAACATCAATCTAATCGGATAGTAAAACATTTACGAGGATAGAAAGAGGGAGAACCACACTATCAAGAACCTAGCTCAAGAGAAGGATTCAGCGATAATGTCGGCAAGATATGAATATGCACAAGTCACAACTAAGGGTCCTACATGTTACTAAGGGTTCAACATAACATATGATACATACATGCACTTGATTGATTACTCGACATTAAGCAAAACTTCAATTCAATCACATTCCAATAATACCGAAACAGGAGAGGAAGTGTAGCGGGGTATAGCGCAAGTCTAAGTAATGGCAACACGACCAGAATATGGGGACATGAGTTCAAGTTAATGTATACTGGGATAAAACATGTATTTGTCAAGACTCACTTACACTAACATATTCTCACCTTAGCACATTTAACACATAACAATACTCATTTGCAAAAGCATCAACACTAGTTAATCTGAGGAATACAAAATAGGTGGGCATGCTATAGATTCTTGTCACAAGATGAATGATAAGCATCGAGGCATCATCGGCTAGCATGTTAAAGAGCACATCTTATGAGGCATTCATATAAAGAAGAGTCGATCACACTATCATGGACCTAATTCAGAAAAAGTAGCAATCATATAGACTCGTACCATGTGTTTCATGTTTCTAATCAATCATACGATCAATAGGCCAAGTAGACATGCGATGACAACATATAATCATGAGAGAAAGAAAGGCATAACACGGGACCTAAGCAATGGGGCAAGCATGGGTACAGAATGTCATACAACTATGAATTCATATTAAAGATCATCATCATGACGTGTACTGAGGATAACGTAGCATATAAGGTATGTTGCCATGAAATTATAACATGTATCCATCAAGTAAGGGACTCACTCTATCATGATACTAGAATCGAACAATCACACTATCATGAACCTATTCACAGGGAGGTCATCAGTTAGACAACATCCTAGCATGTGACATATACATTCGTGCCCTAGCATGACAATGCAATTTGCTAAGTAGATCATGTCGGGATGATATGGATATGATAACTGTAGCTCAAAACTATACAATAGTCATTATGAACATTAAGGCACATAAGCACAACTTCACACTAAGGATCAATTGTAGGTCAAGGAGTAGTACCACATAGTATCACGCAATAATGGACAGAGCAATCAAGATAACCCGATAGAGGTCCATAAGAGCAACACTGACTCTTCCCAATTGACTCATTACCCATCTTTCCCGTGGGACTCGGATACGAATTTTCCATGACAAGAGGACACTGATGGATCATCATAAGAATTTATAACGACAGCCTCGTAAACATCTCACTCTCTAGCTCGGTATTTCATCAAGGACTGTCTTCCAATACTCTCTCGGACAACCTCTATCTTCAATCATGATTCCCGACACCATGTGTTTAACAACCCAATTCCCGTGGAAGACCGATATTCGAAGGGAGGACTCGATTGAATTGTCAAAAGGGTTCATAAGGAAAGGGACGGTTCCACAAAAGCTGAGCTTAACCATATAAGAAGAAGGGTACTCCCGCTATCCCGTTCGCACAGATCGTCCAATATTCATTTAATAATTAGGTCATACCAATCAAATCTTTAACATATCAAGCACTCAACATAGAATCAGTTAATGGCAATTATAACGACCTCCCTGGAGTCTTCCCGACCCATCTGTAAAGAACAAGCTAGTATTTCGCCTACCCATTTCCGACTACATCCAAAAGGGATGGTCTAACGCCGTTTCTACCCACTCGATCCCTTATTAGTTGGTTCTCCTCTTTTATCATAAGCCAAGTTCATATTTAGTCCAATTGAGTTAGACATATTAAGTTCATTTTGCCCTTTTAAAACGCTTTCAAATCTTCGAAATCCATTGGCGGTTTTCCAAAACATACACTCGACCCTTGCGTACCCGAATTGCACAACCTGGCTCTGATACCAACTTTGTAACGGCCCGGATATAAATATCCGGGATACGTTTCGAAGGTCGGATACCTTCGTTCGGATGTTGCAATTCAGGTACGGGTCGAGGTTTCAAACCTCTAATCCGTCAAAGTCTCAGAAATACAATTTAAACGAAAGTAAAGCGGATGTACGGTTTAGATACAAAAGCCACGGCAGAGCCGGGTCAAAACCAAAACAAAGTGGGTGATTGCCATTTGTCAAGTTAGAATATATTAGCCGGATTCTTCAATTCGCCAAAAGATTTCCCCGTCACAGAAGCATGGAGCAACAAGAGCGGTACCTAACACTATCCACGAAGTCAGGCCCGATGATCGCCTGCGGGTCCTCTGACCGCGCTGAGGCCACATAACATGCCTATGCCTAAATAAAAGATGACTAATGTAGTACAAGATTTAAATCACACTATCATGCCCCTAGTATATATAATATGCGGAAAATAACTGTAAAGGGCCCAAGACAATGCCAAGTGGCATATCCCTCTCCTACCTCTGCACCCCTTCCCGTTAGTGTAGAGACTGGCTAGTTCGTTGCTATAGCATAGCATATCCTCGTGGTGGTGCACTCACCCACGATATCATCATCATAACATAAATTAAATATAAATTAAACATGCCCGATGGTGCTGGGCTATCATCATGCTCATATCGACTCGATAGACTCAGGGCACCCGATGGGGCTGGGCTACCCTATGACCCTAGCAAAGACTCTAGGACTATCACAGATAACAGCCGTTCTGTTTCAAACACACAAAGTAAACACATGCTCATTTCAATGCAATCCTAGCATGATACTACATGGCATGCTTTAATATGCAACAAAACTACACATTACATGACACATCAGGCAGGAGGTCCAGGTTACTGAGTAAGTCCCATAGGATACTTACCTGTTGATGCAGAACAGCAAGATAACACAAGCAAGGGCCCAAATGCAAGTCCAAAGCAATCCAAAAGCAATATACACCTATCATCAAGTCATTTCCATAAGCCACCAGACCAACATTCATACACACGAACCCAAGTTCTCAACATCCTCAAAACCGACCGATAGTAAAACCGTTTTCTAAAATCTCCCCGATACGATCAAATCGACCAAAATCATTCTTTAATTAAACCCATTGATAAAATCATACCAACCATATTTTCAACTCATAAATCCCAATTTAAGTCGACTCATGTTCAAAATGATTTCTCAACTTATATTTGTCCAAAAATCCATTGATAAACATAATCTTTAATCAACTCACTAATTTATACCACTTAAAATAATTCCGGCATGTTGGTTTTCAAAGAACAATTCTTTTAAAGGATATTTCTATAACTTGAAAATCTCCTTTTAAATAATTTATCATCAATACATCTAATAAACATAAACATCCACTAACTTTATTAATAGTTCATTTTAAAGATCCCCAAATCATATATTTAAATCCTCAAAATAATTTTATGTTCACAAATCATATTTATAAATCAAAACCAACAAGTCAATTAAAATTCATAACTCACATTTTAGAACATCAAAAGAAATACCTATTCCTAATAATATCATTTTTAACCCATTTATAAACATTATATAATAACCCATCTCAATGGATATTTAAATATAATAAAATTGCCAAAATCAATCCATTTTATTAAACACTTCCAAATAATATTTTCAACCCCTTAAAAATTACCAACCATCTTATTTAATAAACATGAGCCCCTTATTTTATAAAATTATAAACCGACCCCTCCCTTTTTATCGTATACCAAACCATGCCCATTTTGATTTTTGAGGTCAAATAAACTAAATTGAATCCAAGTAAAGAACCCAGCCCAAGAAATTTACCCAAGTCTTGCCCTGGCATAAAGAGGGAGGCGTTTAGGTTCGGGTTGTAGGTGGTGCTCCAACAAGCCTCGCCTCGTGGTGGTGTCAAGGAGATCCGGCGGCTGGGGACACAAGGAGATCTACAAGGGGTGGCTTCGAGGAGGAGGACGGCCATGGGGTTCCTCTGCCGGCGATGACGTCGACGACGATTGGGGGAGCGGGAGGATGGCAGCAGGGAGAGCGGAATCGACAGAGATAGAGAGAGGGCGAGATCTGAGGGAGCATAAGGGGAAGAGGCTGCCATGGTCGACAAGGGTGGTGTTCGACGGCGCTACAGACGCCGGTGAGAGCGAGAGGGCGCGAGTCTCTGGTGGGATGAGGAGAACGAGGAGGAAGAGATGGAGGTCGAGCGAGGTCGCCGCCGGAAGGGTCTCGACCCAGATATGGAGGTGCAGGGAAGGGCGAGCGAGAGATGTCGGGGGGGGGGGGAGGAAGCATGAGAGTAGTGGAGAGAGGGAGGCACGCCATGGGAGGAGCTCGAAAGCTCGGTTTCGAGTGAGCAGGAGGAGGGAGTAGGAGTGAGCTCAGATTCATGGAGGAAGAAGGTGAACAGGGCGGCTCTTTACAAGCTGAAAAGTGAACAGGGGATGGGGGCGGGTATGGAGTATATATATCCGGACAATTAGGGTTTAGCTTTATGTTAAGGAAATTACAAAACTATCCCGCTATTTCTAGGTTTTGGAAATAATAGCACAATAATTAACAAAATTACACTCAATCAATGTTATTCAATTTAAATATGCCATAAGATTTATCATACTCGCCTTGACAGGTTCAAAACAATATTTATTTCTTTGAAATCGGATATACGCCAGAATTTGATTTGAATAAAATAGAAATCATTTTGATCGAGGACGGAGATTTTCAAAATTTTCTAGAATCTTAATTTTAAAGTCGAACATAATTTAATACTGTAAGAAAATAATATTTTAACTTTTCCGGTCTTTACACTAGATTTTAGTACTCTTAAGGTAATATAACAACTTTAAAGGATATATGACACAAGAGTGTTGTCTAGATCAAGTGGTAAAGGAAGGAAGGAAGGAGAACCAAAAGGTTTTAGGTTCAAATCCCAAATGCTACACTATTTATTTCTTTTACTATTTCATTAATTCTTCTTCATTTGTATCTTTAATTTTTTTGGTTCTATCAACTATTTCATTAAAAAATATGTCATATTTATGTTTTACTAGATCATTAATTATTTTTTATTTCTCTCTATTTTTTTTTCTATCGAATATTTTCTTGCAAAAAATCTTCTTAATAAGTAAACACCAAACAAAATATTTCACGAAATTTTTTTATGCACCCCCGGAAATAAGGTTTATGATCTATGTATTTCAATATTGTTTAGTGCGTGCATGATGTATAGTGATAGACTGATAGTTACAAAATAAGGTTTAATTATGAGACATATTATTTTTATAGAAATAATATTACATAAGTTATTACACAGAATTGTTTTATTACAAATTTGAATTACTACTGGAAAAAAGCTACTAAATTTAATTTCATATATATTATGATTGCAATATAACAATCTTCATTGGTCATATATATGGGTGCCCAATGAAAATGCTAGGATGTAGCCGCATGGTTTTTTTGATTTTTTAACTGTATTTAAAACCCTAAGCAGCTACCCACGCATGCCTAATTAAGTAATTAATACTACAACAGTAGGGTTGCTTTAGGCCCTTCGACTCCCCCCCTACATTAACGGTTGGAAAAAAAAACCCTAGCGCGCCATAGATACTTGGTGCTTCATGATCACGTTATAAATAGGGGTCCAACTCCCTTCTGCTACTCATACCCACTCCAATATGGTGAAGAAGGAAGCAGTAAGAAAGTCTCCCCGAACCCCAGTGAACTCCCCAAAGGCCTTGACTCCTAAAATGAAGCTGTCGTGTTTAGCCTCTTCGGTGACTATCGAAGGAATGGAGTTCCACAACGAGAATCTGGCTATCAAGCTCTCAAGCATCGAGTTCTGCTACAGGATGTTGTTCCGTCGAGCAATCAACAAGAGATACGGGCCGTTGATGAGGTCCTTCGTCGCCGGAGACGTGCCGCTTTCTGATATCCTCCAATTTTTTGATGCAGAAAATGCTGCAATCATGGGGCCGATGGAGGCTCCTCAGGGGGACGAAGACAACAGCACCTCTGGACCACAACTTGCGAGGAAGCTAGTGCTTGAAGGAACTCCGACATCAAGTCGTCGAGTGAGGATCGCAAAACCATCAGAAAGCCCTAGCCCCTCTGCATGTACCGCCACTCAACCTGCCAAGGAGATCATTTATGTGGACTAAGGTGTTGTGATGCCCGACATTCAAGCCCCATCGGAACTTCATTATTATTATTTTGCTATTAAGTTTTTATGTTTTTTAATTCCCGGGAGAGACATCCTCCCGCTACCTATGTTTTTTTTATGTTTGTTGTTTTTTGAATTCCCGGGAGAGATATCCTCCCGCTATTATGTTTTATTTGGTTTTTTTTTTGACATTATCGGGAGACATCCTCCCGGAATCTAATTAAATATATAAAAATTGATATAATTGTTGCTTGTTAAGACTCCTTATTTGTGTTTGGCTTTGAATCTGACCATCCAAAGTTATAGCTATCTATTTAAAAAAAATATACAAACTTTAAAATGTCACAAAATAATACACTTATAAACCAAAAAATAATACAAACTATGTTATATTATTGTTTGGAGACTTTTTAAATGTTTGTCTAATTTTGCTTCACAATTCAAAGTTGGAATTTGTAACGGCCCGGATATAAATATCCGGGATACGTTTCGAAGGTCGGATACCTTCGTTCGGATGTTGCAATTCAGGTACGGGTCGAGGTTTCAAACCTCTAATCAGTCGAAGTTTCATAAATTCAGTTTAGACGAAAGTGAAGTGGAAATATAATTTAGATACAAAAGCCACGGCAAGGCCGGGTCAAAACCAAAACATAATTCTAAAGTCGGATGGCCAGATTAGCAGGGTTAGACAGATTTCTTTGCAATCGCCGAGGGACTTTCCCACGCCATATAAACAGAGAGCAATCATACCTAAGAACAATGGGTGCGAGTGGGGTCAGACCGAGGCCCCAACACGCTCTGTCCAGCAAGCGAACGTACACATACGCTAATAATAAAGATGATGCAGATGCGTAAATTAAATCACACTAGCATGATCCTAATTTACAATATGCGATAAATAACTGTAAAGGCGCCCAAAGAATGCCAAGTGGCATGTCCCTCTCCTACCTCTGCACCCCTTTCCGTTAGTGCAGAGACCGGCCGGTTCGATGCTATAGCATATCATATCTCATCATCATATCTCATCATCATAACATAAATTAAAATAAATAAATCATGCCCGATGGTGCTGGGCTATCATCATGCTCCTATCGACTCGATAGACTCAGGGCACCCGATGGGGCTGGGCTACCCTATGACCCTAGCAAAGACTCTAGGACTATCACAGATACGGCCGTTCTGTTTCATACGCGTAAAGAAATAGAATGCTCAATCACAAGTGCAACCTAACATGATACTACATGGCATGCTTTAATGCTTATGCAACACCTAGTATGTCATACATTCACAAGCCGGTAATCTCTTTCGAATCTGAGTAAGCCCATAAAGGAACTTACTTGAATAAGCCGAACAGCAAAGAACAAGGCAGAGCAGAATCCAAGAAATGAATCACCGATAGCAAGCAATGTCCAACATATCACAATCACCTAATAACATACAAATGCATAAGTCTACCTATTTCACACAAGGCGCCCCTAACTATCATACATCTCTTCTCATATCTCGTTTCAGATCATTCCGTCATATTTTATCATTTTAGGTTCATCTCATCTCATCATCTCATTTCCAAAACAATCTCTCAAAGAACTCAACTTAGAAAATAAAATAATTCTTTTAAAATCGTACTTAGTCAAAACCCGACATCACACATCTAAACCTTAAGACCAATTTCCAAAAATCATATTATAAAACAATTCCGGCATGTTTCTCATTTCAAACATTATATAAATAAACTCCAATATTAAATCATCAAAATAATCCTATGCTCACAATTCATATTTTATAAATCAAAACCAACAATCACTTTAAAATTCCTAACTCTCATATTTAAATCCTCATAAAAGCATCATTTAAATAATCCAAATATTATAATCTTAAAACAATAACAATATATAATAATTAATTTTCCAGAAATTCTAAAATCCCAAAATAATAATATTCAAATAATTCAACACTAGTTATCCATAAAATCTCAACAATCCATAAATGTACACATAATCCAATATCAATTAATATCACTTTTAAAACCTTTTAAATATAAATATTAATAATTTCAGAACATATAAATATATATTCATTTTCCTAAAATCAGAAATAATAATAACGTATAACATAAGTGTATAAATATATACATAACATAACATATAACATAATAAATAAAGAAATACAACCACAAATCAGCCCAACCCTTAACCCAAACAAAAGCCCAAGACCCGGATCCCTGGCCCAAAGCCCAAGCCCAAACCCGGATCCCTCTTCCCAACCCACCAACTGCCTTTTTAAATGAACCAGACCAAAAAATTTAAAAGAAGAAAAGGGTGCTGAACCGGAAAAGAAAGAAAAGAGTGAACCGGGGCATCGAACCCGTCTTCCCCACAGGAGGAACAGAGCGACGGCACGAGGAAGAAGAAAGGAGGGGATCTCCTTCGGTGGTGCTCCGTTCGGTCTCAATTTTTACCCAGGGACTCGGAATGCAAACCCGACCACACCCATTACAGAAGAAAGGAAACGCGAGCAACGGAGGAAGGGGAAAAGGAGGGCTTACAGTGGCGACTCCGAGGGCGACTCCGAGGCTCGACGGCGGCGCTCCGGCTGCGGGGCTCGAGGGAAAGGTGACCCGAGGGTCTAAGAAGGGGAAAGAGATGGGTGAGGGATAGTTTCGAGGAGATTCAAGCCGAAATCGAGTAAGAACAAAACAAACCTTAGTCGGACGAACAGGGCTGCCTTGGCTCGTTTTTGGGTTCCGGCGGGCGGAGAGGCTCCTGGGCTCGGCGGCGACTTGGGGACCAAGCCTTGGACATTGGGGCTTCTTCTGTTGCTGATCAAAGGAAGAGGGTGGAGCATGGAGGCTTGATTTCTTCCGCGGTAGAACAGAGGAGGTAACGGGGGCGCCGACGAGGAGCTGCAGAGGTGGTGGCTGCTGGTGGTCGAATGGTGGTGCCCTGGTGATGGAAGAGTGGTAATGGTGACGGCGGCGGCGGGTTTGGGTGGTACGCAGAAACGGAAAAGGAGGGAGAGAATGGAGGGATCCTCCTTCTGGGTTTATGTAGAGGGTAAGAGGAGGAGGAGAGCTCCTCTAATGGGTTGTGGAGAGCGAATGAGAGAGGATTGGAGGTGTGGTGCTGGTTTGGGATTCCAATTGAAGGGGACCATTTAGAGGGGAAGGGGGGTGGTGCTCTGAGAATCCGAAAAGAGGGAGAGGGGGGGACCAGTTTGGTAGGCTGGTGGGTGGTGTGCAAAGTGTGAGGATGGGAGGGGAACCGCAGGGAGAGAGAGAGAGAGAGAGAGAGAGAGAGAGAGAGAGAGAGAGAGAAATAAAAGAAAAGGAAAAATAAAATAGGATTGGTCCACTAAAGAAATTAAATTAGCGGAATAAACTCGAAACCAGCTCGCCCGAACGAATCCCGACTAAATCGAATTTAATTAAATTTTAATTTACTAATCTCAATATAACGGAATTAAATAAATTTCAATCAAACTCGGAGCTTAAAATAATTTTATTAATACCCGGAACTCGAAAGTGGAAGTCAAATCCCGTAAAAATCGAAAATTCAAATGATGCCGGAAGGATTTTAAAATTGAACTCGTGCTCGATGACGACTTTTTCTCCGCTTTTACAAATTGAAATAAATACTAACATATTTAATTAAAATAATAATATAATACATATAAAATATATATTCAGTCTTTACAATGGGCTTACTCAGATTCGAAAGAGATTATCGGCTTGTGAATGTATGACATACTAGGTGTTGCATAAGCATTACAGCATGCCATGTAGTATCATGCTAGGTTGCACATGTGATTGAGCATTCTATTTCTTTACGCGTATGAAACAGTACGGCCGTATCTGTGATAGTCCTAGAGTCTTTGCTAGGGTCATAGGGTGGCCCAGCCCCATCGGGTGCCCTGAGTCTATCGAGTCGATATGAGCATGATGATAGCCCAGCACCATCGGGCATGATTTTTTTATTTATTTTAATTTATGTTATGATGATGAGATATGATGATGAGATATGATATGCTATAGCATCGAACCGGCCGGTCTCTGCACTAACGGAAAGGGGTGCAGAGGTAGGAGAGGGACATGCCACTTGGCATTCTTTGGGCGCCTTTACAGTTATTTATCGCATATTGTAAATTAGGATCATGCTAGTGTGATTTAATTTACGCATCTGCATCATCTTTATTATTAGCGTATGTGTACGTTCGCTTGCTGGACAGAGCGTGTTGGGGCCTCGGTCTGACCCCACTCGCACCCATTGTTTTTAGGTATGATTGCTCTCTGTTTATATGGCGTGGGAAAGTCCCTCGGCGATTGCAAAGAAATCTGTCTAACCCTGCTAATCTGGCCATCCGACTTTAAATTATGTTTTGGTTTTGACCCGGCCTTGCCGTGGCTTTTGTATCTAAATTATATTTCCACTTCACTTTCGTCTAAACTGAATTTATGAAACTTCGACTGATTAGAGGTTTGAAACCTCGACCCGTACCTGAATTGCAACATCCGAACGAAGGTATCCGACCTTCGAAACGTATCCCGGATATTTATATCCGGGCCGTTACAAAGTTGGTATCAGAGCGAGGTTTTGCAATTCGGGTACGCAAGGGTCGGGTGTATGTTTTGGAAAAACGCCCACGGATTTCGAAGATTTGAAAGCGTTTAAAGGGGCAAAATGAACTTAAAATGTCTAACTCAATTGGACTAAATATGAACTTGGCTTATGATAAAAGAGGAGAACCAACTAATAAGGGATCGAGTGGGTAGAAAAGGCGATAGACATCCCTATTGGATGTAGTCGGAAATGGGTAGACGAAATACTAGCTTGTTCTTTACAGATGGGTCGGGGGACTCCAAGGAGATCATTGCATTTGTCTTTAACTGATTCTATGATTGAGTGCTTGATATGCTAAAGATTTGATTGTTATGTTCTAACTATTGAATGAATATTGATGATCTGTGAACGAGATAGCGGGAGTACCCTTATTTCCCTATAATCAACTCAGCTTTTGTGGAATTTCCCCTTTCCTTATGAACCCTTTTGACAATTCTATCGAGTCTCTCCCGGATGTCAGTGTCCTCCACGGGGAATTGGGTTGGTAAACACATTGTGTCGGGAATCATGATTGAATATAAAGGTTGTCCGAGAGAGTATTGGAAGACGGTCCTTGATGAAATTCCGTGTTAGAAAGTGAGATGTTACGAGGTTGTCCTTATCAATTCTTATGACGATCCATTAGTGTCTTCCTACCAAGAAAAGTCGTATCCGAGTCCCACGGGAAAGAGGGGTAATGAGTCAGTCGGGAAGAGTCAATGTTGCCCTTATGGACTTCTATCGGGTTATCTTGATTGCTCTGTCCATGATTATGTGATTCTATATGCATTACTCTTTGATCAACCGATTGATCCTTAGTGTGGAATTATGCTTATGTGCTTTAATGTTCATAATGACTACTGTATCGGTTTGAGCTATATTTATCGTATCAATATCATCCTGACATGATCTACTTAGTATATTACATTGTCATACTAAGGCACGAATAAACATGTCATATGCTATGAAGTTGTATAACTGATGTCCTTTCTGCGGATAGGTTCATGATAGTGTGATCGACTCTCCCTTATATGAATGCCTCGATGCGTATCATTCATTTTGTGACAAGAATCTATAGCATGGCCACCTATTCTGCGATTAGTTGTTGTTGATTATTCTAGTAACTGCTATGCGTTAAATGTGCTAAGTGAGAATATGGTAGTGTGAACTAGTCTTGATAAATACATGTTCTATCCTAGTATACATCAATTTGAGCTCATGTCCCCACATTCTAGTCATGTCGCCATGTTGCTTAGACTTGCTCTATACCTTGTTGCGTTTTCCTCTCGTGCCACTATGTCGTTGAGATGTGATTGAATGAACTCTTGCATACCGTCGTATTAACCAGTCAAGTGCATGTATGTACCATATGTTATATTGAACCACTAGTAACATGTTGGGCCCTTGGTTGTGTCTTATGCGAGTTCTACTTTGCCTACCTTATTGTTGATTCTCTCTTGAACTAGGTCCTTGATAGTGTGGCTCTTTCCTCTTCCCGTTCTCTTAACATGTTTCACTCGTCGTGATTAGCTTAATGTTGAATTTGATGATATAATTTCTTTCCGTGAGGGTTGATCCTAGCATGCTTACATGTTATTGCCCGACGCTATTTCTCAATTACTCTATGATATCCTCTCGCACTTGCATAAACGTATGACTTGACACCTTGCATGATCACACACCACCCTATATCATGATTTTGCACGTGCGTGACGTATGAATATCGGAATGAACCTAGTTGAATTACTTTAATTGTACTCATGTTCGATATGCGCTATTAGTATCCTGTAAGGTGTGTGATTCCAATATGACCCGCTGAATGATTTCATATCATGCTTGTTCTATAATGTGACGACTATTGTACCACACATGTGCTCTATGATGGTTCGTTCTTAGCATTATTGTAATCTAACACTCATGATGTTCTTCTTGTTACTTTGATGATGCCTCATGTTTCGTGAATAATATGTTGAACTCCTCTTAATGACTCTTGTCTATGCTTGTATCACATTATGTATCGCTAGTATTATGTAGGATCTATGCTCCCTAAATGTATCTCGTCGTATGATTACATGTCATCCTTAACTTACTATCTGATCATTGCTGTTAGATGTGATAGTTACTATGCTGTTCTTATGAGCCCTCGTATGACGCTTCATCTGATTATTATAATATACTTTGCCATGATATATTTGGACTCATCTGTTGATGTGTATACCATGCTCTTACATTGTTCATATACATGATGCTCGTTATCTTCATTAAATTCCGCATGACTTCAAATCATATATGATCATTGCTGGTTCCGTCTATCTTGCTTGAAGAATGCTAGGCATGCCTGTTTCCATGGAATACTAGAATGTTAGCTTGTTTTACAAAAATCAGCGTAGGACTTGACTGTGTCTTTGATATGAATACGAATGTTGCCCCGAGATAGGTACATGTTAGTGTGGATCGATGTGATTGAAATGCTCCATAACGAATTCGTGCGTGCTGTCACAATTGTGACCCTATAGACTTTCCTAAAGGCATCGTTACTATTCCTGAGTCGGAGTCTTGCCTCTAGTCATGTCGTCTTTACCTTTGGTCTATTCCGTCTCCGAAAGAAACATTGGGTCGTCCGCTCTTGTCACTCCCCTATCTCCGCTAACTTAAACTCCTACGCGTTACCTTGGATGAGCGACCACATGGGAAAAGGGATTGGGAAGTCGAATAGCAATAGAGCAGCGCAGCGGAAGCGTGGGCCCATAACCCACGGGCCTCTGGATCGATAGTGTCGATGGAATGAGCTCGCCTTGAGGATTACGATTGTCGAGTACGATATGACTTGCAAGTGGGAGCGTCCTCTATTCGAATTGCTAACCCCTTTCTGAGCTTGTTGATGATGATATTGCACTGACTTGATGTTGAAAGCTGCTTGTCGATGTGATGACTGTTGCTTGATTGTCTGTTGACTATGATGATATGATTCGATGCCTTACAATCCTAATGTGCCTGTTGACTTGATGTGATGCTATTCTGAGCTGCTAAGCATGATCTGAATTCCTTGCCTATAATGTGAACTGCAAATGCCGAGAATCTGAACTGGTTATTAGCTAAGATTATGATGAAACTTTCTAGTTGAATTGACTTTATTCATATATGGTGTTATGTGATAATTTCGAGCATGACGGTAAATTGAGACTTTTGATACCTGTTGCAATGCTTAATGATGTTATTGATATAAATGTTAGTTGATATGGTGTAATCCTTATGTGTAATATTGTTCATGATTGCTTCTTCCTTGAACATGTGAGTGAGATCCTTTTGGTAGAGTGGTCAGAGAGTGGGGAAAGGTTTTGAGTGATTAGAATGATCGATGGTGGTAAAGGAAAGTTGCAGAAGAGGGGTGTTGACTTAGGTTGGACCGAGTGGGTTCGGGAATTTTAAGAGGCAATGCTTGGTGGTTTCGATGAACTCTTAGGTGAATCTTGGATAAGGGATATGGGTAGGATAGGTTGGCAAGGTAGTGATCAAGAAGATTTGTTCAAGATGCGTGATTGAAAGGGTTCTACGTTGTGGTATCTTGGGAAGAGTGAGAAATGTAAGAAATAACCTTTGGGGGTATCGAGATCATAGGATGCAAGGGTGCTCGAGTGTGAAAACAAAGATGAGAGTTGGATTCTTAGAGGTGGATTGCTAGTAAGAGTTCTTGGTGGAATGAGGGGCGAGATTAGGGTATTGAAATGAATTAGGACTTCTTTTGAGGATGTTACCTGAGTTGATGTTGGTGAATCTAGATGAGGCTGGCTTTGATGTAAGAATTGAAATCGAGCGAGCGGGGTTTGCGTTTATTTTGCCTGGTGATGATGTGAAGGCCTTCTTGATTATGTGACTTATTAAAATGACTTGGCATGATGTTAGATAGCGACTATGATAAACCTGATATGGCCTGATATTACATGTTGATATGCAATATTGAAATCTGGTTGACAGTGACAAGTATTATCATGAAATAGTGGTACATTGCTATCCTACTATGTTGTTCTAGAAGCATGTTATGATGTGTTGTATGAATCATGAAATAATGATATGTTGCTATGTGAGAGCATGATGTTATATTATGATCAGGAGATGTTAAATGATGAATATTGATTTGGGTCATGAATCTGACTTATATATATGAGATAATGGTGCGTGCTTGCTAAGTGATCGTTATATGACATTGTATGAGTTGAGATGATGTTTGGCGAGTATGCTGACGTTTTGGTGATTCACACATTGACTGACTTTTCCTTTTGCTGAATCTTAATAACTTGACCTTGATGTGTTGATGTGTTGACAATGGGGTTTGGTTTATTAATTTTGTGATGTGAAATGCTTTTATGACCTTTGGTATGATCTGGAGATGGGATGTGACCTTGTGGCACTACGATGGTATATGTTGAGACTTGCCTTATGATGTGTTGATTGGAGATTGGTTGGTTATACAGTTATGCATTTCTTATGGCTTATGCATCTTGCTTGAATTGAGACTGATAGATTGATTCGATTCTGGAAACTAGGAAGAGAATATGGGATTAGCCCTTAGAGGTGGATGACTCCACCTCCTACCCTCGGAATTTGATTGATTGGTATGTGTGAAGCTGACTTGGTTTTCGGAAGAGTTTTGACAAAATCTTGATTTGAAAGAATTTGACTTGTTTTGGTGTTAAGTTGCTTGATAAAAATTGAATTTGAAGATTTTGAGCGGTTTTAAAAATGGCCAACTTGGGGTTTTAAAGAAGTTGAGAGTTTCAATGATTTGGACGACAATCCTTTTATTTACAGACGCTTTAAGGATTTACGAACTGGATTTACATTATGACATCTCACGAAGTGGATACAAGCATTGTATAGGGGCGCTTATAGATTGCTTGCTAAGACCTAGTCGGACGCTATAATGCTTTTAGAGTTGTGGTACTTCCGAAAAGTCAAAGCGAGGATGTAATAAGGGCGCTTATTACACACTTGACAAGACCAATTGGAGATGTCACGACCGTGACTAGGATGTTGTGAGAATCTCGGAAGACGCAACCGAGACGATTACAAGATCCTTGGACATGGTCCTCGGACTCACCGATTTTAAAACTTCATCCCCTTTGCTTTAAAATGATTTTAGTCTCGGGGACGAGACTTGTTTTTAGAGGTGGATAAATGTAAAGACTGAATATATATTTTATATATATTATATTATTATTTTAATTAAATATGTTAGTATTTATTTAAATTTGTAAAAGCGGAGAAAAAGTCGTCATCGAGCACGAGTTCAATTTTAAAATCCTTCCGGCATCATTTGAATTTTCGATTTTTACGGGATTTGACTTCCACTTTCGAGTTCCGGGTATTAATAAAATTATTTTAAGCTCCGAGTTTGATTGAAATTTATTTAATTCCGTTATATTGAGATTAGTAAATTAAAATTTAATTAAATTCGATTTAGTCGGGATTCGTTCGGGCGAGCTGGTTTCGAGTTTATTCCGCTAATTTAATTTCTTTAGTGGACCAATCCTATTTTATTTTCCCTTTTCTTTTATTTCTCTCTCTCTCTCTCTCTCTCTCTCCCCCCTGCGGTTCCCCTCCCATCCTCACACTTTGCACACCACCCACCAGCCTACCAAACTAGTCCCCCCCTCTCCCTCTTTTCGGATTCTCAGAGCACCACCCCCCTTCCCCTCTAAATGGTCCCCTTCAATTGGAATCCCAAACCAGCACCACACCTCCAATCCTCTCTCATTCGCTCTCCACAACCCATTCGACCACCAGCAGCCACCACCTCTGCAGCTCCTCGTCGGCGCCCCCGTTACCTCCTCGGTTCTACCGTGGAAGAAATCAAGCCTCCATGCTCCACCCTCTTCCTTTGATCAGCAACAGAAGAAGCCCCAATGTCCAAGGCTTGGTCCCCAAGTCGCCGCCGAGCCCAGGACCCTCTCCGCCCGCCGGAACCCAAAAACGAGCCAAGGCAGCCCTGTTCGTCCGACTAAGGTTTGTTTTGTTCTTACTCGATTCCGGCTTGAATCTCCTCGAAACTATCCCTCACCCATCTCTTTCCCCTTCTTAGACCCTCGGGTCACCCTTCCCTCGAGCCCCGCAGCCGGAGCGCCGCCGTCGAGCCTCGGAGTCGCCCTCGGAGTCGCCACTATAAGCCCTCCTTTTTCCCTTCCTCCATTGCTCGCGTTTCCTTTCTTCTGTAATGGGTGTGGTCGGGTTTGCATTCCGAGTCCCTGGGTAAAAATTGAGACCGAACGGAGCACCACTGAAGGAGATCCCCTCTTTTCTTCTTCCTCGTGCCGTCGCTCTGTTCCTCCTGTGGGGAAGACGGGTTCGATGCCCCGGTTCACTCTTTTCTTTCTTTTCCGGTTCAGCACCCTTTTCTTCTTTTAAATTTTTTGGTCTGGTTCATTTAAAAAGGCAGTTGGTGGGTTGGGAAGAGGGATCCGGGTTTGGGCTTGGGCTTTGGGCCAGGGATCCGGGTCTTGGGCTTTTGTTTGGGTTAAGGGTTGGGCTGATTTGTGGTTGTATTTCTTTATTTAATTTCGGCATTATTTATATGTTATATGTTATGTTATGTATATATTTATACACTTATGTTATACGTTATTATTATTTCTGATTTTAGGAAAATGAATATATATTTATATGTTCTGAAATTATTAATATTTATATTTAAAAGGTTTTAAAAGTGATATTAATTGATATTGGATTATGTATACATTTATGGATTGTTGAGATTTTATGGATAACTAGTGTTGAATTATTTGAATATTATTATTTTGGGATTTTAGAATTTCTGGAAAATTAATTATTATATATTGTTATTGTTTTAAGATTATAATATTTGGATTATTTAAATGATGCTTTTATGAGGATTTAAATATGAGAGTTAGGAATTTTAAAGTGATTGTTGGTTTTGATTTATAAAATATGAATTGTGAGCATAGGATTATTTTGATGATTTAATATTGGAGTTTATTTATATAATGTTTGAAATGAGAAACATGCCGGAATTATTTTATAATATGATTTTTGGAAATTGGTCTTAAGGTTTAGATGTGTGATGTCGGGTTTTGACTAAGTACGATTTTAAAAGAATTATTTGATTTTCTAAGTTGAGTTCTTTGAGAGATTGTTTTGGAAATGAGATGATGAGATGAGATGAACCTGAAATGATAAAATATGACGGAATGATCTGAAACGAGATATGAGAAGAGATGTATGATAGTTAGGGGCGCCTTGTGTGAAATAGGTAGACTTATGCATTTGTATGTTATTAGGTGATTGTGATATGTTGGACATTGCTTGCTATCGGTGATTCATTTCTTGGATTCTGCTCTGCCTTGTTCTCTGCTGTTCGGCTTATTCAGGTAAGTTCCTTTATGGGCTTACTCAGATTCGAAAGAGATTACCGGCTTGTGAATGTATGACATACTAGGTGTTGCATAAGCATTAAAGCATGCCATGTAGTATCATGTTAGGTTGCACTTGTGATTGAGCATTCTATTTCTTTACGCGTATGAAACAGAACGGCCGTATCTGTGATAGTCCTAGAGTCTTTGCTAGGGTCATAGGGTAGCCCAGCCCCATCGGGTGCCCTGAGTCTATCGAGTCGATAGGAGCATGATGATAGCCCAGCACCATCGGGCATGATTTATTTATTTTAATTTATGTTATGATGATGAGATATGATGATGAGATATGATATGCTATAGCATCGAACCGGCCGGTCTCTGCACTAACGGAAAGGGGTGCAGAGGTAGGAGAGGGACATGCCACTTGGCATTCTTTGGGCGCCTTTACAGTTATTTATCGCATATTGTAAATTAGGATCATGCTAGTGTGATTTAATTTACGCATCTGCATCATCTTTATTATTAGCGTATGTGTACGTTCGCTTGCTGGACAGAGCGTGTTGGGGCCTCGGTCTGACCCCACTCGCACCCATTGTTTTTAGGTATGATTGCTCTCTGTTTATATGGCGTGGGAAAGTCCCTCGGCGATTGCAAAGAAATCTGTCTAACCCTGCTAATCTGGCCATCCGACTTTAGAATTATGTTTTGGTTTTGACCCGGCCTTGCCGTGGCTTTTGTATCTAAATTATATTTCCACTTCACTTTCGTCTAAACTGAATTTATGAAACTTCGACTGATTAGAGGTTTGAAACCTCGACCCGTACCTGAATTGCAACATCCGAACGAAGGTATCCGACCTTCGAAACGTATCCCGGATATTTATATTCGGGCCGTTACAAAGTTGGTATCAGAGCGAGGTTGTGCAATTCGGGTACGCAAGGGTCGGGTGTATGTTTTGGAAAAACGCCCACGGATTTCGAAGATTTGAAAGCGTTTAAAGGGGCAAAATGAACTTAAAATGTCTAACTCAATTGGACTAAATATGAACTTGGCTTATGATAAAAGAGGAGAACCAACTAATAAGGAATCGAGTGGGTAGAAAAGGCGATAGACATCCCTATTGGATGTAGTCGGAAATGGGTAGGCGAAATACTAGCTTGTTCTTTACAGATGGGTCGGGAGACTCCAAGGAGATCATTGCATTTGTCTTTAACTGATTCTATGATTGAGTGCTTGATATGCTAAAGATTTGATTGTTATGTTCTAACTATTGAATGAATATTGATGATCTGTGAACGAGATAGCGGGAGTACCCTTATTTCCCTATAATCAACTCAGCTTTTGTGGAATTTCCCCTTTTCTTATGAACCCTTTTGACAATTCTATCGAGTCTCTCCCGGATGTCAGTGTCCTCCACGGGGAATTGGGTTGGTAAACACATTGTGTCGGGAATCATGATTGAATATAAAGGTTGTCCGAGAGAGTATTGGAAGACGGTCCTTGATGAAATTCCGTGTTAGAAAGTGAGATGTTACGAGGTTGTCCTTATCAATTCTTATGACGATCCATTAGTGTCTTCCTACCAAGAAAAGTCGTATCCGAGTCCCACGGGAAAGAGGGGTAATGAGTCAGTCGGGAAGAGTCAATGTTGCCCTTATGGACTTCTATCGGGTTATCTTGATTGCTCTGTCCATGATTATGTGATTCTATATGCATTACTCTTTGATCAACAGATTGATCCTTAGTGTGGAATTATGCTTATGTGCTTTAATGTTCATAATGACTACTGTATCGGTTTGAGCTATATTTATCGTATCAATATCATCTTGACATGATCTACTTAGTATATTACATTGTCATACTAAGGCACGAATAAACATGTCATATGCTATGAAGTTGTATAACTGATGTCCTCTCTGTGGATAGGTTCATGATAGTGTGATCGACTCTCCCTTATATGAATGCCTCGATGCGTATCATTCATTTTGTGACAAGAATCTATAGCATGGCCACCTATTCTGCGATTAGCTGTTGTTGATTATTCTAGTAACTGCTATGCGTTAAATGTGCTAAGTGAGAATATGGTAGTGTGAACGAGTCTTGATAAATACATGTTTTATCCTAGTATACATCAATTTGAGCTCATGTCCCCACATTCTAGTCATGTCGCCATGTTGCTTAGACTTGCTCTATACCTTGTTGCGTTTTCCTCTCGTGCCACTATGTCGTTGAGATGTGATTGAATGAACTCTTGCATACCGTCGTATTAACCAGTCAAGTGCATGTATGTACCATATGTTATATTGAACCACTAGTAACATGTTGGGCCCTTGGTTGTGTCTTATGCGAGTTCTACTTTGCCTACCTTATTGTTGATTCTCTCTTGAACTAGGTCCTTGATAGTGTGGCTCTTTCCTCTTCCCGTTCTCTTAACATGTTTCACTCGTCGTGATTAGCTTAATGTTGAATTTGATGATATAATTTCTTTCCGTGAGGGTTGATCCTAGCATGCTTACATGTTATTGCCCGACGCTATTTCTCTATTACTCTATGATATCCTCTCGCACTTGCATAAACGTATGACTTGACACCTTGCATGATCACACACCACCCTATATCATGATTTTGCACGTGCGTGACGTATGAATATCGGAATGAACCTAGTTGAATTACTTTAATTGTACTCATGTTCGATATGCGCTATTAGTATCCTGTAAGGTGTGTGATTCCAATATGACCCGCTGAATGATTTCATATCATGCTTGTTCTATAATGTGACAACTATTGTACCACACATGTGCTCTATGATGGTTCGTTCTTAGCATTATTGTAATCTAACACTCATGATGTTCTTCTTGTTACTTTGATGATGCCTCATGTTTCGTGAATAATATGTTGAACTCCTCTTAATGACTCTTGTCTATGCTTGTATCACATTATGTATCGCTAGTATTATGTAGGATCTATGCTCCCTAAATGTATCTCGTCGTATGATTACATGTCATCCTTAACTTACTATCTGATCATTGCTGTTAAATGTGATAGTTACTATGTTGTTCTTATGAGCCCTCGTATGACGCTTCATCTGATTATTATAATATACTTTGCCATGATATATTTGGACTCATCTGTTGATGTGTATACCATGCTCTTACATTGTTCATATACATGATGCTCGTTATCTTCATTAAATTCCGCATGACTTCAAATCATATATGATCATTGCTGGTTCCGTCTATCTTGCTTGAAGAATGCTAGGCATGCCTGTTTCCATGGAATACTAGAATGTTAGCTTGTTTTACAAACATCAGCGTAGGACTTGACTGTGTCTTTGATATGAATACGAATGTTGCCCCGAGATAGGTACATGTTAGTGTGGATCGATGTGATTGAAATGCTCCATAACGAATTCGTGCGTGCTGTCACAATTGTGACCCTATAGACTTTCCTAAAGGCATCGTTACTATTCCTGAGTCGGAGTCTTGCCTCTAGTCATGTCGTCTTTACCTTTGGTCTATTCCGTCTCCGAAAGAAACATTGGGTCGTCCGCTCTTGTCACTCCCCTATCTCCGCTAACTTAAACTCCTACGCGTTACCTTGGATGAGCGACCACATGGGAAAAGGGATTGGGAAGTCGAATAGCAATAGAGCAGCGCAGCGGAAGCGTGGGCCCATAACCCACGGGCCTCTGGATCGATAGTGTCGACGGAATGAGCTCGCCTTGAGGATTACGATTGTCGAGTACGATATGACTTGCAAGTGGGAGCGTCCTCTATTCGAATTGCTAACCCCTTTCTGAGCTTGTTGATGATGATATTGCACTGACTTGATGTTGAAAGCTGCTTGTCGATGTGATGACTGTTGCTTGATTGTCTGTTGACTATGATGATATGATTCGATGCCTTACAATCCTAATGTGCCTGTTGACTTGATGTGATGCTATTCTGAGCTGCTAAGCATGATCTGAATTCCTTGCCTATAATGTGAACTGCAAATGCCGAGAATCTGAACTGGTTATTAGCTAAGATTATGATGAAACTTTCTAGTTGAATTGACTTTATTCATATATGGTGTTATGTGATAATTTCGAGCATGACGGTAAATTGAGACTTTTGATACCTGTTGCAATGCTTAATGATGTTATTGATATAAATGTTAGTTGATATGGTGTAATCCTTATGTGTAATATTGTTCATGATTGCTTCTTCCTTGAACATGTGAGTGAGATCCTTTTGGTAGAGTGGTCAGAGAGTGGGGAAAGGTTTTGAGTGATTAGAATGATCGATGGTGGTAAAGGAAAGTTGCAGAAGAGGGGTGTTGACTTAGGTTGGACCGAGTGGGTTCGGGAATTTTAAGAGGCAATGCTTGGTGGTTTCGATGAACTCTTAGGTGAATCTTGGATAAGGGATATGGGTAGGATAGGTTGGCAAGGTAGTGATCAAGAAGATTTGTTCAAGATGCGTGATTGAAAGGGTTCTACGTTGTGGTATCTTGGGAAGAGTGAGAAATGTAAGAAATAACCTTTGGGGGTATCGAGATCATAGGATGCAAGGGTGCTCGAGTGTGAAAACAAAGATGAGAGTTGGATTCTTAGAGGTGGATTGCTAGTAAGAGTTCTTGGTGGAATGAGGGGCGATATTAGGGTATTGAAATGAATTAGGACTTCTTTTGAGGATGTTACCTGAGTTGATGTTGGTGAATCTAGATGAGGCTGGCTTTGATGTAAGAATTGAAATCGAGCGAGCGGGGTTTGCGTTTATTTTGCCTGGTGATGATGTGAAGGCCTTCTTGATTATGTGACTTATTAAAATGACTTGGCATGATGTTAGATAGCGACTATGATAAACCTGATATGGCCTGATATTACATGTTGATATGCAATATTGAAATCTGGTTGACAGTGACAAGTATTATCATGAAATAGTGGTACATTGCTATCCTACTATGTTGTTCTAGAAGCATGTTATGATGTGTTGTATGAATCATGAAATAATGATATGTTGCTATGTGAGAGCATGATGTTATATTATGATCAGGAGATGTTAAATGATGAATATTGATTTGGGTCATGAATCTGACTTATATATATGAGATAATGGTGCGTGCTTGCTAAGTGATCGTTATATGACATTGTATGAGTTGAGATGATGTTTTGCGAGTATGTTGACGTTTTGGTGATTCACACATTGACTGACTTTTCCTTTTGCTGAATCTTAATAACTTGACCTTGATGTGTTGATGTGTTGACAATGGGGTTTGGTTTATTAATTCTGTGATGTGAAATGCTTTTATGACCTTTGGTATGATCTGGAGATGGGATGTGACCTTGTGGCACTACGATGGTATATGTTGAGACTTGCCTTATGATGTGTTGATTGGAGATTGGTTGGTTATACAGTTATGCATTTCTTATGGCTTATGCATCTTGCTTGAATTGAGACTGATAGATTGATTCGATTCTGGAAACTAGGAAGAGAATATGGGATTAGCCCTTAGAGGTGGATGACTCCACCTCCTACCCTCGGAATTTGATTGATTGGTATGTGTGAAGCTGACTTGGTTTTCGGAAGAGTTTTGACAAAATCTTGATTTGAAAGAATTTGACTTGTTTTGGTGTTAAGTTGCTTGATAAAAATTGAATTTGAAGATTTTGAGCGGTTTTAAAAATGGCCAACTTGGGGTTTTAAAGAAGTTGAGAGTTTCAATGATTTGGACGACAATCCTTTTATTTACAGACGCTTTAAGGATTTACGAACTGGATTTACATTATGACATCTCACGAAGTGGATACAAGCATTGTATAGGGGCGCTTATAGATTGCTTGCTAAGACCTAGTCGGACGCTATAATGCTTTTAGAGTTGTGGTACTTGCGAAAAGTCAAAGCGAGGATGTAATAAGGGCGCTTATTACACACTTGACAAGACCAATTGGAGATGTCACGACCGTGACTAGGATGTTGTGAGAATCTCGGAAGACGCAACCGAGACGATTACAACATCCTTGGACATGGTCCTCGGACTCACCGATTTTAAAACTTCATCCCCTTTGCTTTAAAATGATTTTAGTCTCGGGGACGAGACTTGTTTTTAAAGGTGGATAAATGTAAAGACTGAATATATATTTTGTATATATTATATTATTATTTTAATTAAATATGTTAGTATTTATTTCAATTTGTAAAAGCGGAGAAAAAGTCGTCATCGAGCACGAGTTCAATTTTAAAATCCTTCCGGCATCATTTGAATTTTCGATTTTTATGGGATTTGACTTCCACTTTCGAGTTCCGGGTATTAATAAAATTATTTTAAGCTCCGAGTTTGATTGAAATTTATTTAATTCCGTTATATTGAGATTAGTAAATTAAAATTTAATGAAATTCGATTTAGTCGGGATTCGTTCGGGCGAGCTGGTTTCGAGTTTATTCCGCTAATTTAATTTCTTTAGTGGACCAATCCTATTTTATTTTCCCTTTTCTTTTATTTCTCTCTCTCTCTCTCTCTCTCCCCCCTGCGGTTCCCCTCCCATCCTCACACTTTGCACACCACCCACCAGCCTACCAAACTAGTCCCCCCCTCTCCCTCTTTTCGGATTCTCAGAGCACCACCCCCCTTCCCCTCTAAATGGTCCCCTTCAATTGGAATCCCAAACCAGCACCACACCTCCAATCCTCTCTCATTCGCTCTCCACAACCCATTAGAGGAGCTCTCCTCCTCCTTTTACCCTCTTCATAAACCTAGAAGGAGGATCCTTCCATTCTCTCCCTCCTTTTCCGTTTCTGCGTACCACCCAAACCCGCCGCCGCCGTCACCATTACCACTCTTCCATCACCAGGGCACCACCATTCGACCACCAGCAGCCACCACCTCTGCAGCTCCTCGTCGGCGCCCCCGTTACCTCCTCTGTTCTACCGAGGAAGAAATCAAGCCTCCATGCTCCACCCTCTTCCTTTGATCAGCAACAGAAGAAGCCCCAATGTCCAAGGCTTGGTCCCCATGTCGCCGCCGAGCCCAGGAGCCTCTCCGCCCGCCGGAACCCAAAAACGAGCCAAGGCAGCCCTGTTCGTCCGACTAAGGTTTGTTTTGTTCTTACTCGATTCCGGCTTGAATCTCCTCGAAACTATCCCTCACCCATCTCTTTCCCCTTCTTAGACCCTCGGGTCACTCTTCCCTCGAGCCCCGCAGCCGGAGCGCCGCCGTCGAGCCTCGGAGTCGCCCTCGGAGTCGCCACTGTAAGCCCTCCTTTTCCCCTTCCTCCGTTGCTCGCGTTTCCTTTCTTCTGTAATGGGTGTGGTCGGGTTTGCGTTTCGAGTCCCTGGGTAAAAATTGAGACCGAACGGAGCACCACCGAAGGAGATCCCCTCCTTTCTTCTTCCTCGTGCCGTCGCTCTGTTCCTCCTGTGGGGAAGACGGGTTCGATGCCCCGGTTCACTCTTTTCTTTCTTTTCCGGTTCAGCACCCTTTTCTTCTTTTAAATTTTTTGGTCTGGTTCATTTAAAAAGGCAGTTGGTGGGTTGGGAAGAGGGATCCGGGTTTGGGCTTGGGCTTTGGGCCAGGGATCCGGGTCTTGGGCTTTTGTTTGGGTTAAGGGTTGGGCTGATTTGTGGTTGTATTTCTTTATTTAATTTTGGCATTATTTATATGTTATATGTTATGTTATGTATATATTTATACACTTATGTTATACGTTATTATTATTTCTGATTTTAGGAAAATGAATATATATTTATATGTTCTGAAATTATTAATATTTATATTTAAAAGGTTTTAAAAGTGATATTAATTGATATTGGATTATGTATACATTTATGGATTGTTGAGATTTTATGGATAACTAGTGTTGAATTATTTGAATATTATTATTTTGGGATTTTAGAATTTCTGGAAAATTAATTATTATATATTGTTATTGTTTTAAGATTATAATATTTGGATTATTTAAATGATGCTTTTATGAGGATTTAAATATGAGAGTTAGGAATTTTAAAGTGATTGTTGGTTTTGATTTATAAAATATGAATTGTGAGCATAGGATTATTTTGATGATTTAATATTGGAGTTTATTTATATAATGTTTGAAATGAGAAACATGCCGGAATTGTTTTATAATATGATTTTTGGAAATTGGTCTTAAGGTTTAGATGTGTGATGTCGGGTTTTGACTAAGTACGATTTTAAAAGAATTATTTGATTTTCTAAGTTGAGTTCTTTGAGAGATTGTTTTGGAAATGAGATGATGAGATGAGATGAACCTGAAATGATAAAATATGACGGAATGATCTGAAACGAGATATGAGAAGAGATGTATGATATTTAGGGGCACCTTGTGTGAAATAGGTAGACTTATGCATTTGTATGTTATTAGGTGATTGTGATATGTTGGACATTGCTTGCTATCGGTGATTCATTTCTTGGATTCTGCTCTGCCTTGTTCTCTGCTGTTCGGCTTATTCAGGTAAGTTCCTTTATGGGCTTACTCAGATTCGAAAGAGATTACCGGCTTGTGAATGTATGACATACTAAGTGTTGCATAAGCATTAAAGCATGCCATGTAGTATCATGTTAGGTTGCACTTGTGATTGAGCATTCTATTTCTTTACGCGTATGAAACAGAACGGCCGTATCTGTGATAGTCCTAGAGTCTTTGCTAGGGTCATAGGGTAGCCCAGCCCCATCGGGTGCCCTGAGTCTATCGAGTCGATAGGAGCATGATGATAGCCCAGCACCATCGGGCATGATTTATTTATTTTAATTTATGTTATGATGATGAGATATGATGATGAGATATGATATGCTATAGCATCGAACCGGCCGGTCTCTGCACTAACGGAAAGGGGTGCAGAGGTAGGAGAGGGACATGCCACTTGGCATTCTTTGGGCGCCTTTACAGTTATTTATCGCATATTGTAAATTAGGATCATGCTAGTGTGATTTAATTTACGCATCTGCATCATCTTTATTATTAGCGTATGTGTACGTTCGCTTGCTGGACAGAGCGTGTTGGGGCCTCGGTCTGACCCCACTCGCACCCATTGTTTTTAGGTACGATTGCTCTCTGTTTATATGGCGTGGGAAAGTCCCTCGGCGATTGCAAAGAAATCTGTCTAACCCTGCTAATCTGGCCATCCGACTTTAGAATTATGTTTTGGTTTTGACCCGGGCTTACCGTGGCTTTTGTATCTAAATTATATTTCCACTTCACTTTCGTCTAAACTGAATTTATGAAACTTCGACTGATTAGAGGTTTGAAACCTCGACCCGTACCTGAATTGCAACATCCGAACGAAGGTATCCGACCTTCGAAACGTATCCCGGATATTTATATCCGGGCCGTTACACCCATAAAGAAACTTACCTGAATAAGCCGAACAGCAGAGAACAAGGCAGAAGCAGAATCCAAGTAAGAGTCACGAATAGCAAGCAATGTCCAACATATCACAATCACCTAATAACATACAAATGCATAAGTCTATCTAATTCACACAAGGCGCCCCTAACTATCATACATCTCTTTTCATATCTCATTTCAGGTTATTCCATCTCATTTTATCATTTCAGGTTCATCTCATATCATCATCTCATTTTCAAAACAACCTCTCAAAGAACTCAACTTAGAAAATCAAACAATTCTTTTAAAATCGCTTATCTAAATCCCGACATTAAACATTTAAACCTTAAGGCCCATTTTCCCAAAATCATGTTATAAAATAATTCCGGAATGTTTTTTATCTCAAAACCATATATAATAAATTCCATTATTAAATTATTAAAATAGCTCCAAGTTCACAAATTATAATTATAAATCAAGACCAACAATTCACTTTAAAATTCCCAACTTACATATTTAAATCCTCATTAAAGCATCATATATAAATAATCCAATCAATATTATTTTAAAACAATAATTAATATATAAGGATTAATTTCCAGAATATTATAATTATAACCAAATCCCAAAATAATAATAATATTCAACTAATTTAACACTTGCTATCCATATAATCTCAAAACAAAACCATAAGTATATTTATAACTCGATATCAATTAATGTTACTTTTAAAACCCTTTTAAAATATATATATATATATATAAATTTTCAGAACAATTAAAGATATACAATTATTTTCCTAAAAATCAGCAATAACAAAAAAATATAACATATATATATATATAATAACATACCACTTTAACACTTAACATATATATGTAGGTATAACATAGAAAGAAAGAAAAAAAAAGAAGAGGCCCGGATCCAAGAGCTAAGGCCCACCCCGGTAGAAATGAAGAGAACCCAGCCCCAAACGAATCAACCCAGCCCAGAAAAATAGGCCCAAATGGCCATTTTAACCTCTGATCGAATGCAAAAGGAAAAGAAAAAGAAGACGCAGGGCCCATGCCGAGGTGGCGATGATGTGGCAGGGGAGGCCCCCACATCCCTTCTCCTTCCCTATGGGTTGTTCGACAGAAAAAGGAAAAATGACAGAGGCGACGTCGAAAGCGAAGAGAAGGGGAGGAGATAACTCAGGCCACCGGCGGCGCTCCCGGCCACCCATTCCGACCACCCGACGCCAAGGAGATGATTGGAAAGAAAAAGAAGAGAGAGGAGTTCTCACCGGGAGTGTTCGATCCTAAACAGGGGAGAAGAGTAGGCGGCCTCGGCGGCGGGGTGCTCTCGGCGGTGGCTCCTGGGCGGCTTCGGATTGAGCTCGGCCGCGTCGGACCTCGGTGGAGGAGGGAGGAAGCTGCTGTGTGTGCCCGGATTGTGGTGGCTCGGTTCCGCGGTTGCGAAACAGAGGAGGAATGGTGACGACTGTGGCGGCGTCGAGGACCCGGGTGGGGTGGTGGTGTTGGGTGGTGGCGGACGAGGCAAAGGGGTTGCCTTTGGGAGCTTACAGCTCTCGGCATCAATGGGGTAAAAAGGGGAGCTTTGGATGTGTTTGGAAGGTTAAAAGAAGCAAGGGGATGGAGAGGAGAGGATGGGGATGGGAGAAAGAGTGGATTGCAGTTTGGGTAATGAGGCAAGATGTACATTGGAGGGAGGGGACCAAAAATTAAGCTGTGTGTGCAAAAGGGAGATGAAGATGACAAGGAGGTGAGCTGCAGAAACGAAAAGAGAGAAGAGGGGACCAGCACCACATGAAGAAGAAGGCAACACTACTAGCTGAATTTGTAGGGAGGGACCATTTGCAAGCTGCATTTGGCGTGGGGCAGAGAGAGAGAGAGGGAGAGAGAGAGAAGAAGAAAAAGAAAAGAAAATAAGAATTAAAAGAGGTCCCACACTACCAACCCAAAATTAGCGGAAAAGACTCAAAACCCGCTCGCCCGATCGAATCCCGACTAAATCAGATTAAATAAAATTTAAATGACAAATCTCAATATGACGAAATTAAATAAATTTTTGATACTCGAAGCTTAAATTAATTTTATTAACACTCGATCTCGAAAGCGAAATTCAAAATCCATTTCTAGAACCCAATTCAAACTATATAGAAATTCGGTCTGAAGAATTAATTAAATTTCAGTTGCTCGAGGACGGGAAATTTCAAAATTTCTAGAATCTTAATTTTAAAGTCGAACATAATTTAATATTGTAAGAGAATAACATTTTAACTTTTCCGGTCTTTACAGAATTATTTTATGGCCGAATCAGTTTTCCTTATACATATTGATATAGATAATATTATATTATTATGAATAAAGATTTAATCTTTATGCCATTTTAGTAAACTATAATATCTATGTCGATCGTATATAGGGGATGCATTAATAATTTTTTGCAAAGTGTGACTATACTAATTATTTATAACAAATCGATCATATTGCAAAACAATTAGGCTTAAGTATTGTAGATAGATAGATAGTTATTAAATAATTTTGAGTTTAGGTCAATAGTTATATGAAGATCATATTGCAATATAATTAGCCTTAAGTATTCTAAGTTAAGAGTACATAATACTTGAATCAATGAAGATATCAATTCGGCAATTGAAAGTTAGTAATTAATTTTGAGTGAAGCTCAAAATTTATAATAATATACTTGAATTATTATTTTTGAATTAAGTCCGGCCCATAGTTAGTAAATATGTGAAACATACAGAAAAAAATATATACAGATAAAGGAAATTAAATAAAAATAATTAAAGGACAGAAGTAATGATAAAAGGGCAAAAATAACTTGATTGGTGGAAACATTAATCCATCGAAAGTCACCGTTGGATTACAAGAAATGAAGGGTCACGATTCAATCAATGCATGCGGCTTATTGCTGCTTTTTGCTTATCCACGCTGCATCAGAGTCCCGCCAATTAGAGCATGCCGCGTGTCATATGTGTAATTTGGTAGTCCGCTTTTTGTGTTGATCGAGTCAAACTATTTTTGCAAATTATTTTATTTAATGAATAGAACATTTAAATGGACTAATACATTTATATCGGATCATATAATATTTGTGTTGAGATTTAAAGGTTACACCATTTGAATGACGCAAAGTATGAATAATTATCGATCAAAATATTTGATATCTTATAATTGCAAATACATCTCGTTTCGTAAACCCTAAAGCATAAACCGAAACCCTAAACCTAAAATCTTATGATAAAATTGCTAAAACTTGATGATATATCAACTATTTAAATATTGTCTAGTCCTGTGTAGTGGTAGATATAAAATAAAATTCAATTGTAAATAGTTTTTATATAATTTTAATATCAATTCTATATACATATACTATAGCCGATGCATATCGTCCTATGTGGCGCGATATGGTTGATTATAGGATAAAAATTAATAAAATAATATGTTGTCATAATTTATAGAAGTTATATAATCCACACTATATCTACCTATATATTTTAGTTGATTGACAAAAATATAAATAAAAAATATTTCATAGTCACACTTACCAAAAATGTTACTCCGTATTATATGATATGTAGTATATGCAGGCTTAAGTATTGTAGATAGATAGATAGTTATTAATTAATTTTGAGTTTAGGTCAATAGTTATATGAAGATCATATTGCAATATAATTAGCCTTAAGTATTCTAAGTTAAGAGTACATAATACTTGAATCAATGAAGATATCAATTCGGCAATTGAAAGTTAGTAATTAATTTTGAGTGAAGCTCAAAATTTATAATAATATACTTGAATTATTAATTTTGAATTAAGTCCAGCCCATAGTTAGTAAATATGTGAAACATACAGAAAAAAATATATACAGATAAAGGAAATTAAATAAAAATAATTAAAGGACAGAAGTAATGATAAAAGGGAAAAAATATCTTGATTGGTGGAAACATTACTCCATCGAAAGTCACCGTTGGATTACAAGAAATGAAGGGTCACGATTAAATCAATGTATGTGGCTTACTGCTGCTTTTTGCTTATCCACGCTGCATCAGAGTCCCGCCAATCAGAGCATGCCGCGTGTCATATGTGTAATTTGGTAGTCCGCTTTTTGTGTTGATCGAGTCAAACTATTTTTGCAAATTATTTTATTTAATGAATAGAACATTTAAATGGACTAATACATTTATATCGGATCATATAATATTTGTGTTGAGATTTAAAGGTTACACCATTTGAATGACGCAAAGTATGAATAATTATCGATCAAAATATTTGATATCTTATAATTGCAAATACATCTCGTTTCGTAAACCCTAAAGCATAAACCGAAACCCTAAACCTAAAATCTTATGATAAAATTGCTAAAACTTGATGATATATCAACTATTTAAATATTGTCTAGTCCTGTGTAGTGGTAGATATAAAATAAAATTCAATTGTAAATAGTTTTTAATATAATTTTAATATCAAATCTTCTATATACATATACTATAGCCGATGCATATCGTCCTATGTGGCGCGATATGGTTGATTATAGGATAAAAATTAACAAAATAATATGTTGTCATAACTTATAGAAGTTATATAATCCACACTATATCTATCTATATATTTTAGTTGATTGACAAAAATATAAATAAAAAATATTTCATAGTCACACTTACCAAAAATGTTACTCCGTTATATAATATGTAGTTTTTGATAAGTGTTATTTTATTTATTGGTAGAGTGTTTTTTGGTGGAAAAAGTTATCTATATTTAGATGATTATGATTATTATTATGATTATTATTATTATTATTATTATTATTATTATTATTATTATTATTATTTATTGGAATCCATCGAAAACATTACTCCCTAATAAAAGTTATGATATCTAATAAAAAAAATAAAAATAAAAGTAATGATAAAATGATAAAGATTGACTTGAAAATCAACTTGATGTGACCACACGGAGAGAATGGGTCACCGTTGGATTTCGAGAAATGAACGGCCACGATTGAATTAATGCAGGCGGCGTACTGCAGCGTTATGCTGCACCACGCTGATACTGCTGCTTGACTTACTTTTGCTTTTTTTTTTTTACTAGCTTAAAAAAAAAGTACAAATGGGATTGCACAAAACGGGAATCGAACCCTAGACCTTTGTGTACTGAGCAAATAGCCAAATATGGAGAAACCATTATGGCAATGAATGACTACTGATTGATGTTGAAATACATTAATTAAAATATGTACTACTATTTTCATTGCCGGGAACTTGTGGAAGAAGATTGGGTTCGCCTCGCATTTTCCTCCAATTTTAAACTGCGATTAACTTTGGGCACGTTTATTAAATAGCCAAAAAATAGGAATAAATACAAAAATTAATACTTGAAATTTTTTATTACTGTGTAAAATTAAAAACTTTTATAAATATTAAGTACAGTACAGTATAAAATTTCTTTTTAAAATTATAATTCATAAAAAAA
The DNA here is from genome assembly GCA_963922045.1 of Persicaria maculosa. Taxonomy (NCBI): domain Eukaryota; kingdom Viridiplantae; phylum Streptophyta; class Magnoliopsida; order Caryophyllales; family Polygonaceae; genus Persicaria; species Persicaria maculosa. The sequence goes on along the minus strand of OY998264.1, from coordinate 21,450,382 downwards.
TCCTTTAAGTGAATTCAGACATAACCATTACTGAATGGAGGGACTGTAAAATTTTTTTTTTAAAAAAATATTAGTAGTAGTACTGTAGATTATGTTTGGGATTAGGGGGGATCAATGATGACTTTTGGCCTCCCCGTCCAGATCCAATCCCCGAGCCTCTACAACTTCCCTCACATTTCCCCTTTATAAGCGATCAGAGCGGCGAGTTCAAGTGTACGTCTCCGATTGAGTCTCAGGAGCAAGCGGATTGAACCAGGCGGCGACTGAGAAGGTAAATCGATCCCTCCGATCGTTCTTGAATTTGCTCTTTCCCCTTTCTCCTTTCCCTAACCTTCTGATTTTCCCTAATTTTCAACTAACACAAGTTTGGTTTCTGATGAAGGGTACTCTCGCGCTCATAATCAAGGCAAAGGCTTTTGGGAACTTCATTCCGCGGATACCAAGTCCAATACCAAGTAAGTCCCCTTCCAACTTGACCAACATTTTTTCCGGTTGTTGATGTATGTGATTGTTGGTCACTGATTTATGATGTTATTCCTTGTTGCATGTGTAGTTGTAACGACTTAGGGTTTCATGTGTACTTTAAAATCAATTAATAATTTTGATAAATGTGGAAGAAATTCGTGTTTGTATGTGTCGATCAGTGGTCTTTGAAATGTGTAGTTAGGGATTTATGTGGCTGATTTGGGTACTGGTAGGGGGTTAGGGTTTTGTAATGGTGGCGGTTTAGCGATTTTTTCATAACTGTTTGGTATGAACCTGTTTAGGGTGCATAGTACTGGTTACATTTGTTGTGCATGTTTAGTATGAATGTCTGAAAATCTGAACAACTTGTATCAATTATGTAGAATATGGGTTGGTCAAATATGCAGTGAATGATAGCCTATGAATATGTAGATAAGACAAGGGCAAATTGGTCATTTAAATACATTTTTTATGTTACTTGGCACATTTAGGTCATTGTTGTTCTTCAATTTGTCCGCTTCTGTGTTTATCTCGTATTGAATGCAATTTAGTTTTGTTATGGTCATTTTCTAAATGTTTAGTGTAATGGTACAGGGCAATATGTCCGACTCCGAAGATCGCTCTAGGTCGAGGTCCTTCTCTGATAGCAGCAGGGGAACGGCCAACCCCTTCGCACACGTGCCTCCTGATGTAAGTTAATCTATTCATATAATTCTATATCGAGGTCCTTCTATATATGATAGCAGTTGGTCATCTAATTTCTGTCATGTTAACAGTTTCAGGTCGACCAGAATGACGATGACGCCGCCTCCTCCTCCCCATCATCCTCCTCAGACACTGACAACACGAGGGTGATAGAGCTTCAAGACAGAAACAGGGAGCTGCGTGATCTCCTTCGACAGTTCGAGAGGCAGACTCGGCTTATGGACGGGAACCTTGCCCGTCGTGAGCATGATCTGGCTAAAGCAATGGACTGCATCAAGAAACTGGACGGGCGCTTGTCTGAGACCATCTCCGTGGCGAGGGAGGAGAAGGAGAAGTCACGACTGAACCAGGCCAGTGCAGTTACGGTCATCAGGAGGCTGGTGTAGAGTCTGGTGGTTGTGTGCTGGATTGCCCTGTCCATCCTCATTGCCTACATCCTCAAGTGACCATGTTATTATGAAACTTGTTTTATGTAATTTTTTGTGGGAAGCTTTGAACACTTATCTTATTTTGCTTTAATGTTTTGTTGGTTTGTAAGTATCACCGTACAATTTAATGCTTTCGAGCATATTTTTATGGTATTGCAGTTTATGACATTGTGACCTTTCTATTAAAGTTTATGACTAATATTAGACCTCACCCGATATGGTATAAAAGTTTATAAAAGTTCATAGATAATTAACAAGATCATTATTTTTATATTTTTATCCATTGCTATCATTGTTCTCAAATAATTGAATACCGTATGGTTCACTTATTATTTTGTTCTTGTAAAATATATTAGTTTGATTTACATTACTCAATAATACAAACTTTAAAATTATACCAACTTTAAAATAATACACACTTTAGTATGACCATGCTAAGTAATATTTCCCTTGTTCGTCAAAATATTTTATCTTCTAAAAGAACATATTGATAAAGTTATTTAATGAGTATGACCATGTAATATATTAATAAAGTTCATATATTCCAAAATTATGGTCATATATATAGAGCAAAAATAGGTAAAATCTTATCGTATATAATAGTATTTAAAATTGGTTAATATCTTCTAAAATATTTATCTTATGCATATGTTCATACGGCTAATATCCATATCTAATGAAATTTGGTTAATATCTTCGAAAAATATTTCATCAAAGTTTTTTCTTCACACAAATTTTTTAACTACAAGAGGCCAAGAGCAGGCTCTTGTACATTGGGCCGGAAAATGGTAAAGCAGGCTCTTGTACACTGGGCTGGAAATTGGGCCTCTGGTTGTAATAGGAATTCTAATCCAAAGTTGAAACGATTTTTTTTGTTTAACTGACCCAGTAACAATATGAATTACAATTACTAATGTTCCAAAAGGATTTCTAAATGTAAATACGAGGGTATTGAACTAACATCACATGCCCCTTATAACTATTCCTCCAAACGTGGCAACTACCATTCATGCAAGGCGTGCCCAACTCATTCAGTCTTCTGGAATGGTTGATACGGGACCGAATTATACGATGAAGATCCCGACGTGTGTGTTTGGGATAGCTGCATAAGAAAAAAATTGTTCATAACTAATTGCAAAGAGTAAGAAGTTAGACAAGAGTCTGATTTTTTCTTACTCACCTGTGTAACTCGCAAAGGAAGACCACAAACACCATTGAACTGACTGAACGGAGTGTTGCCCAGGCCACTTTGTTGCAAGCCTTGTGTATGCATCATCTACCATAAGAGAAGGGAATAAATGATCATAAGTATCATGCTACCGAAAATAGTGTGACATGATAGCATGTACTCCCAATTACGTACCGAATTGTAAAATAGATGAGGATTATGCATCCCATGCCCATGTGGCATGTGCATCATGTTGGGGTGGCGACGACCATAGCTTGACCCTGCTTGGCTCTCCGCAGGGCTGTTTGCCTCGACCCGTTTCCGTTGACGCTCACGTTCCCACGCCTTTTCCCTATGATAGCCTAACCTCCTACTTCTCATGGCACCTTTACCCCTTTTGTCTACTGGATCTACCACGGGGGATAGATTGTTAGCCGGTTCGTGCCCGTCCTCGTTCATGCCCGTTTCATTAGGGTTCACCACTCGACGCCCATACACTTTCCCAATGCCATCGAGGTTGTGCAAGTGTAGGATATGCTTCCCCAGCGCAGCTTCCTTGACAGTGTGTTCCATTTCTCCGAGTGCAGCCATCACAATCTTGTACAAATCCTCATTGTACATCGCCAATCCGGCGATTCTGTCAAACTTACTATGAATATCATCATACCGTTTCATTCCGTCGGACTTCTTTTCTATCAACTTATAGTAAGGGACCGCAACCTTCAAGTGTTCCCGGGGTAGGTCCTTGCGCCAACGATCCATAATATACCTCTCCGGAACGTAATCCACCTGCTCTTCGTTGAAGACACGCAAAATGTGGGTGCACAATATCTGTAAAGGCCGAATATATTTTATATTATTTTAATATTATTTTAATTAAATATGTTAGTATTTATTTCAATTTGTAAAAGCGGAGAAAAAGTCGTCCTCGAGCACGAGTTCAATTTTAAAATCCTTCCGGCATTATTTAAATTTCGGATTTTGACGGGATTCGATTTTCGCTTTCAAGGTCGAGTATTAATAAAGATTAATTTAAACCCCGAGTTTTGATTGAGAGTTATTTAATTCCGTTACATTGAGATTAGAAAATCAAAATTTTATTTAATTTGATTTAGTTGGGATTCGACCGGGCGAGCGGGTTTCGAGATATTTGCCGGGTATTCAAAATATCTTGTGGGGACCTCTTTTAATTTCTATTTTATTTTCTTTTCTTCTTTTCTCTCTCTCTCTCCTCCTCTGTTTCGTTTGCCTCATCTCTGCAGTCTGCACACCCCATTTCGATCTGCACCTCTCCTCCTCCCTTCATCAAGACTTGCTTCCCCATTTTTGGCAAAATGCCAATCCATCCCACGCCAATTCAAAAGACCACCACTCCTTGCCTTTGTCTGATTTACATTGAAGACACACCTCACCCTCTCTTCATTTTGTATTCAAACAACCCACAAAAGAACCCATTCTCCTTTCCCTTTTCATTCCCTGCAGGAGACCACTCAAGCAACCATCTTTCACCCCTCCGTTCATTCGCAGCCACACCAAGATCCCAAATCACCACCCTTACCGATTCACCACCTCACTACCTTCATTCTGTTCCATCGTTCAGCCCCAGGAGTCGCTGCCGCCGTCAGAGCCGAGAGCAAGCATCCGTGTCCCTTGTCTCGCAGCGTGGAGAGGAGGAGAAGAAGGAAGCTCGTCCATCAAGCTGAGCCACCAGGAGCCACTAGACCACGTTCCTCCATCCCCAGAAGCCGAGCTCGGGAGCCCTCGCAGTTGCTGCACCTCCATCTCTCCTCACCACCCCTGTTCTCGTTTGAGGTCAGTTTTGAGTTTCGTTTTCATTTTTCGACTAGGAAATCCCCTAAAGGTACCCCTTTTATGAACTTTCATCTTCTTCCTAGATCCCCCGGAGCCTATCCCTCGCCATTGGAGTCCAGATCAGCCTCGGAGCATCCCTAGTGTCGGATTCCTTGAAGTTTTGGTGAGCCCCTTTCATCTCTTCTCTCTTTCCGCGTTTGATTTCCTTTGGGTGGGTGATGGTCCGAATTTCTTGTCGATATATCTGGGTGAGGTTGGGCCGGAAAAGGAGCCGCCGGCAGGCCGAGTTCCTCTCCTTCCTTCTCCTGTTTCCCCGTCGTCGAACAGGGCTCTGTTCTCCTGTGAGTGTTTGAAGAAGATGATGTGTTAAATGGGCTTGGGCCTAATATTCTCCCGGATCCGGATCTCCTCATCCGGATTTCCTCCTCTCTTCAACAGTTGGGCCGGGTATGGTTATTCTTCAAGGTTTGGGGCTTCTGTTGGGGCGGGCCTCTCTCCTCTGTTCTGATGGGCTCAAGTCCATCCGGGTCTTCCTTTTCTTCTCTTTTTCTGTTGGATCCGGATTTCCTCCTTCTCTTGGGCGGGTTTGGATCATTTTTTTTTCAGATTTGGGGTTTGGGTCGTGGGCTGCCTTCCTAGTTGGGTTGCTTTCTTTTAACATTTGCTTATATTATGTGTTCTAATGATTTATATACATGTTATATTATAAGATAGTAATTACTTATTTGCATTATTAATTGGGTGTGAATTTCTGATTTTTTTGAAAGTCGATTTCTGAAATTATTTTTACATTATGAAATTATTTTATAAAGGGATATTAATTGAGATAAGTATTTTGGGATGATTTAAATATGTGATTTTGAGGATTTTGAAATAAAAATGCCGGAATGATTTCTATAATATCAATTGAGAAATTGTATTGAGCATGAGTTGACTTAACTTGAGAATTAAGAGTTTGGAAAACTTTGGAAAAATGATTTACTTTATTTAACTTGGTGAATTTATTGTTGAATTCCGCTTGAGAATCATGTGAATTTTAAATAAGATGTGAAATGCCATATGATGATGCAAGATGAGATGATGGATGACATATTATATGTTGAGATGAGATGAACATGAAAGGAGCATGATGAGATAAGATGGAATAATCTGAAATGGGATATGAGACGAGATATGAATGATAGTTAGGGGCGCCTTGTGTGAAATAGGTAGACTTATGCATTTATATGTTATTAGGTGTTTGTGAATGTTGGACGTTGCTTGCTATCGGTGATTCATTTCTTGGATTCTGCTCTGCCTTGTTCTCTGCTGTTCGGCTCATTCAGGTAAGTTCCTTTATGGGCTTACTCAGATTCGAAAGAGATTACCGACTTGTGATTGTATGACATACTAGGTGTTGCATAAGCATTAAAGCATGCCATGTAGTATCATGCTAGGTTGCACTTGTGATTGAGCATTCTATTTCTTTACGCGTATGAAACAGGACGGCCGTATCTGTGATAGTCCTAGAGTCTTTGTTAGGGTCATAGGGTAGCCCAGCCCCATCGGGTGCCCTGAGTCTATCGAGTCGATATGAGCATGATGATAGCCCAGCACCATCGGGCATGATTTATTTATTTTAATTTATGTTATGATGATGAGATATGATGATGAGATATGATATGCTATAGCATCGAACCGGCCGGTCTCTACACTAACGGAAAGGGGTGCAGAGGTAGGAGAGGGACATGCCACTTGGCATTCTTTGGGCGCCTTTACAGTTATTTCTCGCATATTGTAAATTAGGATCATGCTAGTGTGATTTAATTTCCGCATCTGCATCATCCTTATAATTAGCGTATGTGTATGTTCGCTTGCTGGACAGAGCGTGTTGGGGCCTCGGTCTGACCCCACTCGCACCCATTGTTTTTAGGTATGATTGCTCTCTAATGTGCGCGCATATTGCCATATTTTCTATGCACATATGAATTCATTTTGTTGTCTTTTGCATGCACATTAATGGGAAAACATGGGAATAGTGTAGTTTATGCTTAAATGTCAAATATATGGGTTTGCACGAGTTTCCATGTGATTTCGCAGAAAACAGGATGAAAATGGATGAATTCAGAAGAGCGGAAAAAGAACTCGAAGTCTTCTGAAGAGGTCGAAATCGACTGAAGACCTCGACATCGAGTACATCGAGACATAGGAATCGAGCAGAAAGGAAACAGAGCATCTCGACACAGAAGAGGTCGATATCGACGTCTGGGGGTCGATATCGATGCTGTCAGATCGACCAAGTTGATAGAAGTCGAGTAGGAGAAGGAGAAGCTCGAGATAAGATTTTGCAGGGGTCGATATCGAGGTCCAAGGGTCGATATCGACCATGCCAGCAGAGGAATTCAACTCCGATTTTGATAGAATTGTATCCAATGCTTGCAATATCTATCCAAAGGTCAAGATTTCCTATCATCAACATCAGCTTTATCACGAGGAGGCTGATTTCACCATGAAGTTTTAGTTTTTATTTTATTTTAGTTATCATAGAGAATAAAGATAAGGTTTCGAGTCCTTGTCGACATCTACAAATAGAAGCCAATAGGGCTGAGTTTAGGTATTCCGAATTCAGTTTGAGACACAATTCAGTTGCAATAGAGAATAGAGAGAGAGAGAGAGAGGAGGCCGAGTGGAGTTGTAAAGCGAAAGCGGAGTGGCTTGTTCGGTTGTACTTTCTTTCAGAGTTTTAATTCAAAGTAGCTTTCTTTCAATAACAATGATGATGATGTGCATGATGAGGAGCGAGTAGTCAACCCACTTCTAGGGTCGGGGTGAGCCCGACGATAGCAATGTGAGGTAAGTGCATCAAAGGTATGACTTTTATGCGATTCCGTCTTCTACCACATGCATGATCCTTTGCGAAAGTTAGGGAGATTCATTATTTGCATTATGGAAGCGAAAGTCACTCATATTGCGAACTTGAATTACTCATGAATTGGATAGTAACTCTTAGGAATTATGCGAGAGCCTCTAATCACCTACGTGTTGATAACGAAAGTTATTTGACGGGAAGACATAAAAGTTCATATCTTTAGCATGAAACTTGCATTGTTATCGTTGTGGCGTGAAACCCCGACTTTGGAAGCCTTTTAATTAATTAAATTCTTCATAAAAGTCTTAGTTTTGTTTCTGTTCATCTTCCCTCTCCATTCTATTTTCTTCGGATCCTTTTCCGACAAATTGGTTACAAAAACAGTTTCTGTGACAAGCATCGAAATCGACCTTAAGGGTCGATATCGAGGACTAACATCGATATCGAGGTCTCTGCTCGACGTCGACTTGCTGTTTTGTCTTCTGCAGGAACTGCGCTAGGAAATCGACCAGAACTGAGGTCGATATCGACCAGTATACTCGATATCGAGTGTCTGCTGAGGTCGAAAGCTTTGATCGTGAGTACAACAAAGGAAGCGTTGACCTACCTCCTCGTGGATTCGATCCTGAATTACCCTACTACTACAAGGGAGGGGATTCTTGTATTATTTGTTTGGGACAGGGAGATAGTCTAGTTGTGCTTTATTTTATTCTCCTATTTTACATACAACACCCCGCACCTCCCCCTATGACGAACAAATTGGCGCCGTTGTCGGGGAGGCAATCAATCGCCACCTAAGTTAATCACGATCTTTTTCTAAGCTTATTTTGCAGGTTTATGCGACGTTCTGATCGCGGACCTATCCTGGAACCAATTGACGAGCCTGAACGTTTCTACCATCTTCGCAACAAAGCAATTCGCATCATGGCTGACAACGAGATGCAGGCTGAGATCATAGAGCGGTTGAGAAAGGTTATCGAGGACCACAATGCTACAATCGCTGCTGAAAGGGCCGCTGCTGCTGCTGAGCGAGCCCGTGCTGATAGGGAGGAGGATGCGCGCAGACAAGCCCAAGAGCGGCTAAATCAGTATCCTCAGACGGCGATGCAATACATGCATCCGCCCCTTCATGTTCCTGAATCTGCCATTATAATTCCTCACTCCAATTATGAATTGAAAATTAACTTCCTATCTGAGATTAAAAGAAATACTTTTGAAGGAAGACATAATGAATGCCCCCTGCAACACATCTCTACTTTTATGGACTTATGTGAAACAGTTGCTGATGGAGTAAACTTAGAGTATGTGCGACTAAAATCTTTTCGATGGTCTTTGGCAGGAAAGGCATTACAATGGCTTGAAAGTTTGGCTCCACGATCGCTAAGGACATGGGCGGAGGTGAAAGATGCATTCTTGAACAAATTCTTCCCACCTTCTAAAACGGCAATGCTACGACAAAGGATCACGGCTTTCAAACAAAAGCCAGGTGAAACCCTAGCACAGGCGTGGGAGCGCTTCAAAGACTTCCATATGTCATCTAAGAGATCTTTTATAACGCCCTTGATGCGCCGAATAAGGAGAGGATCAATTCATATACCTCCTATCGGTACATTGAGCTTACACCAACGGAGGCATGGGAGACCATTGAGAGGCTTGTGAACTTTGACAACACCTATGGGGCTGCTGCGGCCTATGATGCAAGGCCTGCCCCATCTATGCCCCTATATGAGCCTCCAAGGGAGATAGATCCTGAAGTACGGCAACAATTCCATAACGATCAAACACGCCGCCTTCAAAAGCAAGTAAGGTTCCTGAGCAACAATCAACCTTGTCAGGAGTGTGGTTCAATAAGGCATAACACCAGTGCCTGTCCACATACTGAGCAAGTATCCATGGCGGAACAACATGAGGAGGTCAAATGGACGAGAGACCCCTATGGAGGGGGCAATCAACAAAATTGGGGTGATCAAAGGTTCTATCAAAGGGATCCCCCAACATATAGGGCACCAGGGCACCCTGAGCGGGAGACTAAGAAAGATGACCTGCAAATCATCCTTGATGAGATGCGAAGGAACCACACTGAGTTCAAACAAGCCAATAACTCCGTCCATACTCAGCTGCAGGGCATCAATTCTAGACTTGGGGAGATCGACGTTTGGAAGCGCAACATGGAGACTCAAATGAGTCAATTGGCGGAAGCAATGCCCAAAGCGTCCGGATCACTCCCTGGATCCACTGTGCCCAACCAAAAGGGCAAAACCACAGGTCATATCGCGGCAGTAAACCTAAGGAGTGGGCGTCAATTACAAACGCCCGAGCGAAAAGTGGAGGAGAAGGAGCCAGAACAGACGTCGATATCGACCCCCCCTGTCGATATCGACCAAGGTGACATCGATGTCGACCCTCCTGTCGATGTCGACCCTAATTCTGCGTCACCACAGAAAGCGACTCTTCCAGTCGATATCGACCCCACTGCTGCCGATATCGACCTCACTACAGCCGCAGGAAGGAAGAAGGTGTTGCCATTCCCAACTAGAAAAGTAACTAAGGACCCAGCGGAAAAGAAGTTCCAACGGTTCGTGAAGATGCTCCAAGGGCTTAATGTCTCTATACCATTCACAGAGGCACTTCACGAGATGCCATCTTATGTAAGGTTCCTTAAGGATATCTTGGGTAAGAAGCGATCGCTCTCAGAGATCGCAGAGGAATGCAACAGGTTGGAGCTACCACAAAAGCGGGCGGACCCAGGTAAGTTTTCTATCGCTATAGGTCTAGGTCAATTCAAATTTAATGCTTTAGTTGACTTGGGCGCTAGCGTTAGCATGATGCCACTAACCATTTGGCACAAGGTAAAGATAGGTCCTCTGGAGCCCGTGGATGCAAGATTATACATGGCTAACAATACCGTAGTTATTCCAACTGGGATAGTGACAGATGTGCCAGTACAAGTAGGCAAATTCTTTGTCCCTGCTGATTTCCTAGTTGTTGACATAGCGGAGGACCCTGCTTGTCCAATTATTTTAGGTAGGCCATTCCTAGCAACCGTCGATGCCAACATTAGCGTGAAGAAAGGATTGCTCTCACTCACAATTAGTGATGAAGTAATAGAGTATTCCTTCAACAAGACGGTGCAAAGTCAAGGGCCAATGGAGATAAAAGCCATCAAAGAAGCCCAAGTAGAGGAAGTTGAAGCAATCTTGAACGAAGGAGCTCAACAGGACATCGAAATCGACCCAGGTAAGTCGATATCGACCACTATTGTTCAAGATTCTGTGACAGGTCATAAGTATGGGGTCGACGGAGGAAAAGAGGAAGCATCGAAATCGGGGTCAAGGGTCGATATCGACCACACCCTATCGAAATCGACCACCATCAGCGCTGAGAAGAGAGGCGAGGAGACCTCGATATCGACCTCTGAGGGTCGAAATCGACCTGATCATATCGAGTCAAAACTCCCCAAATCGACTGATCCTACAGGTGTACAACAGGGATCGATATCGACCTCTGCACATCGACATCGACCTGAGCCACAGACTGAGAAGAAGGTAAGTCAAGGTACGGATTCCTCTTTGTTCAATTACAATAAAGGACTTATCATTATTTGGAAGAGGTGTGCCTTGGCATGTGCGTTTATGTAGGATATCCGATGATAGTTCAAGCCAATATGAGATAGGAGACAAGGTCTATGTTGCCAAATCTAAAGACCATTGGTTCCCTACAAGATTCAAGGATAAGAGCTTAGGTCCATTCACGGTGAATCAAATCAATCCCGGGGGAATGCAGCTGCGGGACAAGAAAGGAGTAATGTTTGAGGCCCAAGCCACATGGGCTCTGCAGATGCCACCTTGAAAAGCGCAAAGGAAGAAGTCGGCCTAGCGACTTAAAAATCTAGAGCTTGTAACAAAGACTTAGTTTTGGTTTTAAGACAGTTCAGTTTTGGTTTTAGACACTTTATTGTTTTGCATATTTTGTGTTTAATTTTCAAATTGCAGGAGAGAGAAAAGCACACAGAAAGGCATTGAAATCGATGTCGGACATCGAAATCGACCTCAAGGTCGACATGGATAGGGTTTGTGATTGAGGGCGAATCACCCTGAAGCCCGAGCAGAAATCAAGAGAGACATCGATATCGATGTAAAGGGTCGATATCGACCTTCCCTGTTGTCTTCTTCAACTCCTGAAATTTGTGACGGTTTAGTAAGTTTTCTTCTTAACCCTAGTTCTAATACAGTGAGGACACTGTAAATTTTAAGTATGGGGTAGGGGAAAGGCTTATTTGCATATTCATACTTAGTTTAGGGTTGCATATTTATTTTAATGCATAAAAAATTGACCCCCATCAAAAAATTTTGAAAAAAAAGAGAGTCATGGAAGTATAAAAAAGAGCTCTATGATGCAAAATTAGATTCATTAGAGATATAACATGAGATTGCCTAGTTAAGGGAAGTCCCAATGAAGTGCAATTTTTTTGAGAAAATCATAAAGGAGATGAAAATTTAAAGTTGCTTTTGACATGTGCATGATAAGATGATGGAGGATTTTTTATAAAAATTCCATACAAGCAAAGTTCATATCCTAGCCTTACCTACGCATATTCACAAAAGCCATATATGAGACTTATTATGATCATTATTGCTCCACATATACATATTGTCCAGGGACAAAGTTTTTTGAATGGATGACATCTTTGGAGTTATATGGAGTTGTGCATTTATAAAGTTGTTGGCAGGAATGATACAATATGGAAAATTAAATGAGCGAGAAAAAATCCGATCACCTCAGGAGATAAAGGTAGGTCGACCCTGATCGCTGAGATAATAGTTCGGCGAGATGGGACACAAAGGTGAGGAGTCCGAAGTACTAAGTATCCGGGGCCATTCATGACACCCATGTTTGCGACTCGCGAGAAGGCAGTGCTAAGGTTAGAGAGGTAAAAGCATTAAAGTGAAAAAAAGCATTGAACGATGAGTGAAAGGTGAGACATTATGAAGGAGGAATGTGGAATATTTTGGAAAGAAAGTGTACTTCCCCGGATTTAACACCACATAGCCAAATATTAGCCCACCTTTAGCCTTTTACCAATCCACTTCTCACAAGCTTGAAAGAAAGTCCTCTTGATTATTAATGCAATGTCGCTAGAATTGTTTTTTGCATATTACCTCCTTTATAAGTATGAAATTGCTTTTATGCACAGGCATGGACTTGGTTGACATAAGTACCTTCTCGAGGATGGCAATTGATTGTAGGGACATATGAAAAATGAATCTATGATGTTGAGGGTTTACTTTCTTCCCCTGAATGACCATTAAGAGTATTGCTTGGGGACAAGCAAGCTTAAGTATGGGGTGTTTGATGTGCGCGCATATTGCCATATTTTCTATGCACATATGAATTCATTTTGTTGTCTTTTGCATGCACATTAATGGGAAAACATGGGAATAGTGTAGTTTATGCTTAAATGTCAAATATATGGGTTTGCACGAGTTTCCATGTGATTTCGCAGAAAACAGGATGAAAATGGATGAATTCAGAAGAGCGGAAAAAGAACTCGAAGTCTTCTGAAGAGGTCGAAATCGACTGAAGACCTCGACATCGAGTACATCGAGACATAGGAATCGAGCAGAAAGGAAACAGAGCATCTCGACACAGAAGAGGTCGATATCGATGTCTGGGGGTCGATATCGATGCTGTCAGATCGACCAAGTTGATAGAAGTCGAGTAGGAGAAGGAGAAGCTCGAGATAAGATTTTGTAGGGGTCGATATCGAGGTCCAAGGGTCGATATCGACCATGCCAGCAGAGGAATTCGACTCCGATTTTGATAGAATTGTATCTAATGCTTGCAATATCTATCCAAAGGTCAAGATTTCCTATCATCAACATCAGCTTTATCACGAGGAGGCTGATTTCACCATGAAGTTTTAGTTTTTATTTTATTTTAGTTATCATAGAGAATAAAGATAAGGTTTCGAGTACTTGTCGAGATCTACAAATAGAAGCCAATAGGGCTGAGTTTAGGTATTCCGAATTCAGTTTGAGACACAATTCAGTTGCAATAGAGAATAGAGAGAGAGAGAGAGAGAGAGAGGTGGCCGAGTGGAGTTGTAAAGCGAAAGCGGAGTGGCTTGTTCGGTTGTACTTTCTTTCAGAGTTTTAATTCAAAGTAGCTTTCTTTCAATAACAATGATGATGATGTGCATGATGAGGAGCGAGTAGTCAACCCACTTCTAGGGTCGGGGTGAGCCCGACGATAGCAATGTGAGGTAAGTGCATCAAAGGTATGACTTTTATGCGATTCCGTCTTCTACCACATGCATGATCCTTTGCGAAAGTTAGGGAGATTCATTATTTGCATTATGGAAGCGAAAGTCACTCATATTGCGAACTTGAATTACTCATGAATTGGATAGTAACTCTTAGGAATTATGCGAGAGCCTCTAATCACCTACGTGTTGATAACGAAAGTTATTTGACGGGAAGACATAAAAGTTCATATCTTTAGCATGAAACTTGCATTGTTATCGTTGGGGCGTGAAACCCCGACTTTGGAAGCCTTTTAATTAATTAAATTCTTCATAAAAGTCTTAGTTTTGTTTCTGTTCATCTTCCCTCTCCATTCTATTTTCTTCGGATCCTTTTCCGACTGAAGACCTCGACATCGAGTACATCGAGACATAGGAATCGAGCAGAAAGGAAACAGAGCATCTCGACACAGAAGAGGTCGATATCGACGTCTGGGGGTCGATATCGATGCTGTCAGATCGACCAAGTTGATAGAAGTCGAGTAGGAAAAGGAGAAGCTCGAGATAAGATTTTGCAGGGGTCGATATCGAGGTCCAAGGGTCGATATCGACCATGCCAGCAGAGGAATTCGACTCCGATTTTGATAGAATTGTATCCAATGCTTGCAATATCTATCCAAAGGTCAAGATTTCCTATCATCAACATCAGCTTTATCACGAGGAGGCTGATTTCACCATGAAGTTTTAGTTTTTATTTTATTTTAGTTATCATAGAGAATAAAGATAAGGTTTCGAGTCCTTGTCGACATCTACAAATAGAAGCCAATAGGGCTGAGTTTAGGTATTCCGAATTCAGTTTGAGACACAATTCAGTTGCAATAGAGAATAGAGAGAGAGAGAGAGGTGGCCGAGTGGAGTTGTAAAGCGAAAGCGGAGTGGCTTGTTCGGTTGTACTTTCTTTCAGAGTTTTAATTCAAAGTAGCTTTCTTTCAATAACAATGATGATGATGTGCATGATGAGGAGCAAGTAGTCAACCCACTTCTAGGGTCGGGGTGAGCCCGACGATAGCAATGTGAGATAAGTGCATCAAAGGTATGACTTTTATGCGATTCCGTCTTCTACCACATGCATGATCCTTTGCGAAAGTTAGGGAGATTCATTATTTGCATTATTGAAGCGAAAGCCACTCATATTGCGAACTTGAATTACTCATGAATTGGATAGTAACTCTTAGGAATTATGCGAGAGCCTCTAATCACCTACGTGTTGATAACGAAAGTTATTTGACGGGAAGACATAAAAGTTCATATCTTTAGCATGAAACTTGCATTGTTATCGTTGGGGCGTGAAACCCCGACTTTGGAAGCCTTTTAATTAATTAAATTCTTCATAAAAGTCTTAGTTTTGTTTCTGTTCATCTTCCCTCTCCATTCTATTTTCTTCGGATCCTTTTCCGACAAATTGGTTACAAAAACAGTTTTTGTGACAAGCATCGAAATCGACCTTAAGGGTCGATATCGAGGACTAACATCGATATCGAGGTCTCTGCTCGACGTCGACTTGCTGTTTTGTCTTCTGCAGGAACTGCGCTAGGAAATCGACCAGAACTGAGGTCGATATCAACCAGTATACTCGATATCGAGTGTCTGCTGAGGTCGAAAGCTTTGATCGTGAGTACAACAAAGGAAGCGCTGACCTACCTCCTCGTGGATTCGATCCTGAATTACCCTACTACTACAAGGGAGGGGATTCTTGTATTATTTGTTTGGGACAGGGAGATAGTCTAGTTGTGCTTTATTTTATTCTCCTATTTTACATACAACACCCCGCACCTCCCCCTATTACGAACACTCTCTGTTTATAGGGCGTGGGAAAGTCCCTCGGCGATTGCAAAGAAATCTGTCTAACCCCGCTAATCTGGCCATCCGACTTTAGAATTATGTTTTGGTTTTGTCCCGGCCTTGCCGTGGCTTTTGTATCTAAATTATATTTCCACTTCACTTTCGTTAAATTGAATTTATGAAACTTCAACTGATTAGAGGTTTGAAACCTCGACCCGTACCTGATTTGCAACATCCGAACGAAGGTATCCGACCTTCGAAACGTATCCCGGATATTTATATCCGGGCCGTTACAAAGTTGGTATCAGAGCCAGGTTGTGCAATTCGGGTACGCAACGGTCGGGTGTGTGTTTTGGAAAACCGCCCATGGATTTCGAAGATTTGAAAGCGTTTTAAAGGGGCAAAATGAACCTAAAATGTCTAACTCAATTGGACTAAGTAATGAACTTGGCTTATGATAAAAGTGGAGAACCAACTAAGAAGGGATCGAGTGGGTAGAAAAGGCGATAGGCCATCCCTATTGGATGTAGTCGGAAATGGGTAGGCGAAATACTAGCTTGTTCTTTACAGATGGGTCGGGAAGACTCCAAGGAGACCATTGTAATTGACATTAACTGATTCTATGATTGAGTGCTTGATATGCTAAAGATTTGATTGTTATGTTCTAACTATTGAATGAATATTGAACGATCTGTGAAAACGGGATAGCGGGAGTACCATTCTTCTTCTTATATGGTTAAGCTCAGTTTTGTGGAACCGCCCCTTTTCTTATGAATCCTTTGATAGTTCAATCGAGTCCTCCCTTCGAATATCGGTCTCCTCCACGGGAAATCGGGTTGGTAAGCATAGTGTTTCGGAAATCATGGTTGGATATGAGGGTTACTTGGGGAGAGTATCGAAAGTTGGCTTTGATGTCATTCCGAGTTAGAAAGTAAATGTTTCCTAGGTTGTCTTTCTTGATTCTTATGACGATCGACCGGTGTCTTCTTACCACAAAAAGTCGTATCCGAGTTTCATGGGAAAGATGGGTGATGAGTCGGTTAGGAAGAGTCAATGTTGCCCTTATGGACCTCTATCGGGTTATCTTGACTACTCTGCCCATTATTGCGTGATACTATATGGTACTACTCCTTGACCTACAATTGATCCTTAGTGTGGAATTATGCTTATGTGCTTTAATGTTCATAATGATTATTGTATAAGTTTGAGCTACATTATCATACTAGGGCACAAATGAATATGTCATATGCTATGAAGTTGTATAATTGATGTCCTCTATGTGAATAGGTTCATGATAGTGTAATTATTCGATTCTAGTATCATGATAGAGTGAGCCCCTTACTTGATGGATACATGTTATAATTTCATGGCAACATGCCTTATATGCTACGTTATCCTCAGTACACATTATGATGATGATCTTTAATGTGAATTTGTAGTTGTATGACATTTTGTACCCATGCTTGTCCCATTGCTTAAGTCTCGTGTTGTGTCTTGTCCTCTATCATGATTGTATGTGTTATAGCATGTTTACTTAGCATATTGATTGTATGATTGATCTAAAAACATGAACCACATGATATGAGTCTATATGATTGTTGCTTCTTCTGAATTAGGTCCATGATAGTGTGATCAACTCTTCTTAGTATGAATGCTTTTAAATGACCTCCTTAACATGCTGGGTGATGACGTGTCGATGTTCATTATTCCTTTTGTGACAAGAATCTATATCATGCCCACCTACTTCGTATTCGTCAGATTAATTATTGTTGATTAATTGCAAATTAATACTGTGTGTGTTAGTTGTGTTGAACGAAGATTATGTGGCATAACGGAGTCTTGGCGAGTGCTTGTTTACCCTAGTATGTGTTGATTTGTACTCATACCCCGTATCCTAATTTTGTTGCCCATTATTTAAACTTGTGTTATACATCGTTAGACTTGCTCATGCTTCTATATTATTGGAATGTGATTGAATTGAAGTCTTACTTAGTGTCGAGTAATCAATCAAGTGCATGTATGTACCATATGTTATACGGAGCCGTTAGTAACATGTCGGGCCCTTGGTTGTGACTTGTGCGAGTTCTACTTTGCCTGCCTTATGGTTGATTCTCTCTTGAACTAGGTCCTTGATAGTGTGGCTCTTTCCTCTTCCCGTTCTCTTAACATGTTCACTCGTCTTGATTAGCTTAATGTTGAATTCGATGATTGACTAGCCTTCCGTAATGGTTGAACCTAGCATGCTTGAATGGTTAAAATGTCTACTACTCTATGTTACTCTCTCGTGCTTGTATGAACCTATGACTTGACACCCCGCTTGATCACACACCACTCTATATCATGATTTTGCACCTGCATGACGCATGAATATCGGAATGAACCTAGTTGAATTACTCTAGTTGTACTCATGTTCGATGTGTGCTATTAGTATCATGTAGGGCTTATGATTTCCAATATGACCCGCTAAATGATCACGTGTTGTACTTGTTCTATGATGTGACAACTATTGTACCCTATATGTACTCTATGATGGCTCGTACTTAGCATGATTATAACCTAGCACCCATGATGTCCTTCTTGTACTTTTGATGATGCCTCATGTTTCGTGAATATTATGTTGAACTCCTCTAAATGACTCTTAACTATGCTTGTATCACATTATATATCGCTAGTATCATGTAGGACCCATGCTCTCTGGATGTATCTCGCCATATGATTTTGTGCCATGCTTGACCTAATATATGATCATTGTGAGATAGTACTATGTTGCCCTTTAGATGATCTCGTATGACGCATACACCAAACTTGAGCATTGTTCATATATGTGATAATTACTATGCTACTCTTATGTGTTCTCGTATGACGTTTCATCTGATTATTATAATATACTTTGCCATGATATATTTTGACTCATTTGTTGATGTGTATACCATGCTTTTACCTTGTTCATATGCATGATGATCGTTATCTTCACTAAATTCGGCATGACTTCGAATTATATATGATCATTGTTGGTTCAGCCTATCTTGCTCGAAGTTACTAGGCATATCTGTTTCCATGGAATACTAGAATGTTAGCTTGTTTCACATACATCAGCGTAGGACTTGATTGTGTCTTTGATATGAATACGAATGTTGCCCCCGAGGTAGGCACTTGTTAGTGTGGATTGATGTGATTGATATGCTCTATAATGCATTCATGCTTGTTTGTCACAAGTTGTAACCTAATGGACTCCATAAAGGCATCATCACTATTCCCGAGTCGGAGTCTTGTCTCTAGTCATGTCGTCTTTAGCTTTGGTCTATTCCGTCTCCGAAAGGAACATTGGGTCGTCCACTCTTGTCACTCCCCTATCTCCGCTAACTTAAACTTCTACGCGTTATCTTGGGTGAGCGACCACATGGAAAAAGGGATCGGGAAGTCGACTAGCGATAGAGCAGCGAAGCGGAAGCGTGGGCCCATAACCCACGGGCCTCAGGATCGATAATGTCGACGGAACAAGCTCGCTTCGAGGATTACGATTGTTGGGTACGATATGACTTGCAGGTGGGAGCGCCCTCTATTCGAATTGCTAACCTTTCTGAGCTTGTGATGATGATATTGCACTGACCTGATGTTGAAAGTTGCTTGTTGATGTGATGACTGTTGCTTGATTGTCTGTTGACTATGATGATATGATTTGATGCCTTACGGTCCTAATGTGCCATGATGGTCTGATGTGATGCTATTCTGAGTTACTAAGCATGACCTAAATTCCTTGCCTATAAGTATGAATTGCAAATGCCGAGAATCTGAACTGTTTATTAGCTAAGATTATGATGAAACTTGCTAGTTTGAATTGACTTTATTCATATATGGTGTTATGTGATAATTTCGAGCATGACGGTAAATTAAGACTTTCGATACTCGTTGCAATGCTAATGATGCTAGTTGATATGATGTAGTCCTTATGTGCAATAATGTCCATGATTGCTTCTTCTTTGAACATGTGAGTGAGGTCCTTTTTGGTTGAGCGGTCAAGGAGTGGAGAAAGGTTTTAAGTGTTTAGAATAATCGACGGTGGTAAGGGAAAGTTGCAGAAGAGGGGTGTTGACTTAGGTTGGACCGAGTGGGTTCGGGAATTAAGAGGTAATGCTTGATGATTTTCGACGAACTCCTAGGTGAATCTTGGGTGAGAGTATGGTTAGGAATAGGTCGGATAGGCGGTGGTCGAGGAATTGTACTAGAGAATGTGCGGTTAGCAGGGCATGATGCTTGTGAACTCTTGGGAAGTGTGGAAGTGTAAGAAATGGCTTTTAAGAGTAGGGAAGATATAGTATGAGAGGGCCTCGAGTGTGAGGTTAGAGATAGTAGTTGGATTCTTCGAGGTGGATTGCTAGTGAGAGTTCTTGGTGGAATGAGGGGCGAGATTAGGGTATTGAAATGAATTGGGACTTCTTTTGAGGATGTTACCTGAGCTGATGTTGGTGATTCTAGATGAGGCTGGTTTTGATGTAGGAATTGAAATCGAGCGAGCGGGGTTTGCGTTTATTTTGCCTGGTGATGATTTGAAAGCTTTCTTGATTATGTGACTTATTAAATGACCTGGCATGATATTAGATAGCGACCATGATAAACCTATTGTGGCATGATATTACATGTTGATATACAATACTGAATCATAATTGGTAGTGACAACTATAATCATGATATAATGATACTTTGCTATCCTGCTATGTTGTTCTAGAAGCCGGTTATGATGTGTTGTATGAATCATGAGATGATGATATGTTGCTATGTGAGAGCATGATGTTATATTAAGATCAGGAGATGTTAATTAATGAATATTGAATTGGATCATGAATATGACTTATATATATATATATATATATATATATATATATATATATATATATATGATATAATGGTGCGTGATTGCTAAATGATCGTTATATGGCATTGTATGAGTGGAGATGATGTTTTGTGAGTAGGCTGACATTTTGGTGATCGATATGTTGATTGACCTTCCCCTTTGCTGAAACTTAATAACCTGACCTTGTTGTGTTGATATGTTGACAATGAGTTTTGGTACATTGATTCTATGATGAGAGATACTTTTATGACTTCTGGTATATGTTGAGACTTGTTGTGTGATGTGTTGATTGGAGATTGGTTGGTTATACAGTTATGCATTTCTTATGGCTTATGCATT
The DNA here is from genome assembly GCA_963922045.1 of Persicaria maculosa. NCBI lineage: Eukaryota > Viridiplantae > Streptophyta > Magnoliopsida > Caryophyllales > Polygonaceae > Persicaria > Persicaria maculosa. The sequence continues at coordinate 21,429,682 of OY998264.1, read as the reverse complement.
GTGCTTGAATTGAGACTGATAGATTGATTCGATTCTGGAAACTAGGAAGAGAATATGGGATTAGCCCTTAGAGGTGGATGACTCCACCTCCTACCTTCTGAATTTGATTGATTGGTATGCGAGAAGCTGATTTGTTTTTTTTAGAAGATTTTGACGAAACCTTGATTTGAAAGGATTTAACTTGTTTTGGTGTAAAGTTGCTTGATTAAACATCGGATTTGAAGATTTTGAGCGGTTTTGAAAATGGCCAACTTGGGGTTTTAAAGAAGTTGAGAGTTTCAATGATTTGGATGACAATCCTTTTATTTACAAACACTTTAAGGATTTACGAACTGGATTTACATTATGACGTCTCACGAAGTGGATACAAGCATTGTATAGGGGCGCTTATAGATTGCTTGCTAAGACCTAGTCGGACGCTATAATGCTTTTAGAGTTGTGGTACTTCCGAAAAGTCGAAGCGAGGATGTGATAGGGGCGCCTATTACACACTTGACAAGACCAATTGGAGATGTCACGACTGTGACCGGGATGTTGTGAGAATCCCGGAAGACGCAACCGAGATGATTACAAGATCCTTGGACATGGTCCTCGGACTCACCGATTTCAACTTTTTCCTTTGCTTTAAAATGATTTTAGTCTCGGGGACGAGACTTGTTTTTAGAGGTGGATGAATGTAAAGGCCGAATATATTTTATATTATTTTAATATTATTTTAATTAAATATGTTAGTATTTATTTCAATTTGTAAAAGCGGAGAAAAAGTCGTCCCCGAGCACGAGTTCAATTTTAAAATCCTTCCGGCATTATTTAAATTTCGGATTTTGACGGGTTTCGATTTTCGCTTTCAAGGTCGAGTATTAATAAAGATTAATTTAAACTCCGAGTTTTGATTGAGAGTTATTTAATTCCGTTACATTGAGATTAGTAAATCAAAATTTTATTTAATTTGATTTAGTTGGGATTCGACCGGGCGAGCGGGTTTCGAGATATTTACCGGGTATTCAAAATATCTTGTGGGGACCTCTTTTAATTTCTATTTTATTTTCTTTTCTTCTTTTCTCTCTCTCTCTCCTCCTCTGTTTCGTTTGCCTCATCTCTGCAGTCTGCACACCCCATTTCGATCTGCACCTCTCCTCCTCCCTTCATCAAGACTTGCTTCCCCATTTTTGGCAAAAGGCCAATCCATCCCACGCCAATTCAAAAGACCACCACTCCTTGCCTTTGTCTGATTTACATTGAAGACACACCTCACCCTCTCTTCATTTTGTATTCAAACAACCCACAAAAGAACCCATTCTCCTTTCCCTTTTCATTCCCTGCAGGAGACCACTCAAGCAACCATCTTTCACCCCTCCGTTCATTCGCAGCCACACCAAGATCCCAAATCACCACCCTTACCGATTCACCACCTCACTACCTTCATTCTGTTCCATCGTTCAGCCCCAGGAGTCGCTGCCGCCGTCAGAGCCGAGAGCAAGCATCCGTGTCCCTTGTCTCGCAGCGTGGAGAGGAGGAGAAGAAGGAAGCTCGTCCATCAAGCTGAGCCACCAGGAGCCACTAGACCACGTTCCTCCATCCCCAGAAGCCGAGCTCGGGAGCCCTCGCAGTTGCTGCACCTCCATCTCTCCTCACCACCCCTGTTCTCGTTTGAGGTCAGTTTTGAGTTTCGTTTTCATTTTTCGACTAGGAAATCCCCTAAAGGTACCCCTTTTATGAACTTTCATCTTCTTCCTAGATCCCCCGGAGCCTATCCCTCGCCATTGGAGTCCAGATCAGCCTCGGAGCATCCCTAGTGTCGGATTCCTCGAAGTTTTGGTGAGCCCCTTTCATCTCTTCTCTCTTTTCGCGTTTGATTTCCTTTGGGTGGGTGATGGTCCGAATTTCTTGTCGATATATCTGGGTGAGGTTGGGCCGGAAAAGGAGCCGCCGGCAGGCCGAGTTCCTCTCCTTCCTTCTCCTGTTTCCCCGTCGTCGAACAGGGCTCTGTTCTCCTGTGAGTGTTTGAAGAAGATGATGTGTTAAATGGGCTTGGGCCTAATATTCTCCCGGATCCGGATCTCCTCATCCGGATTTCCTCCTCTCTTCAACAGTTGGGCCGGGTATGGTTATTCTTCAAGGTTTGGGGCTTCTGTTGGGGCGGGCCTCTCTCCTCTGTTCTGATGGGCTCAAGTCCATCCGGGTCTTCCTTTTCTTCTCTTTTTCTGTTGGATCCGGATTTCCTCCTTCTCTTGGGCGGGTTTGGATCATTTTTTTTTCAGATTTGGGGTTTGGGTCGTGGGCTGCCTTCCTAGTTGGGTTGCTTTCTTTTAACATTTGCTTATATTATGTGTTCTAATGATTTATATACATGTTATATTATAAGATAGTAATTACTTATTTGCATTATTAATTGGGTGTGAATTTCTGATTTTTTTGAAAGTCGATTTCTGAAATTATTTTTACATTATGAAATTATTTTATAAAGGGATATTAATTGAGATAAGTATTTTGGGATGATTTAAATATGTGGTTTTGAGGATTTTGAAATAAAAATGCCGGAATGATTTCTATAATATCAATTGAGAAATTGTATTGAGCATGAGTTGACTTAACTTGAGAATTAAGAGTTTGGAAAACTTTGGAAAAATGATTTACTTTATTTAACTTGGTGAATTTATTGTTGAATTCCGCTTGAGAATCATGTGAATTTTAAATAAGATGTGAAATGTCATATGATGATGCAAGATGAGATGATGGATGAAATATTATATGTTGAGATGAGATGAACATGAAAGGAACATGATGAGATAAGATGGAATAATCTGAAATGGGATATGAGACGAGGTATGAATGATAGCTAGGGGCGCCTTGTGTGAAATAGGTAGACTTATGCATTTATATGTTATTAGGTGTTTGTGAATGTTGGACGTTGCTTGCTATCGGTGATTCATTTCTTGGATTCTGCTTTGCCTTGTTCTCTGCTGTTCGGCTCATTCAGGTAAGTTCCTTTATGGGCTTACTCAGATTCGAAAGAGATTACCGGCTTGTGAATGTATGACATACTAGGTGTTGCATAAGCATTAAAGCATGCCATGTAGTATCATGCTAGGTTGCACTTGTGATTGAGCATTCTATTTCTTTACGCGTATGAAACAGGACGGCCGTATCTGTGATAGTCATAGAGTCTTTGTTAGGGTCATAGGGTAGCCCAGCCCCATCGGGTGCCCTGAGTCTATCGAGTCGATATGAGCATGATGATAGCCCAGCACCATCGGGCATGATTTATTTATTTTAATTTATGTTATGATGATGAGATATGATATGCTATAGCATCGAACCGGCCGGTCTCTGCACTAACGGAAAGGGGTGCAGAGGTAGGAGAGGGACATGCCACTTGGCATTCTTTGGGCGCCTTTACAGTTATTTCTCGCATATTGTAAATTAGGATCATGCTAGTGTGATTTAATTTCCGCATCTGCATCATCCTTATTATTAGCGTATGTGTATGTTCGCTTGCTGGACAGAGCGTGTTGGGGCCTCGGTCTGACCCCACTCGCACCCATTGTTTTTAGGTATGATTGCTCTCTGTTTATAGGGCGTGGGAAAGTCCCTCGGCGATTGCAAAGAAATCTGTCTAACCCCGCTAATTTGGCCATCCGACTTTAGAATTATGTTTTGGTTTTGACCCGGCCTTGCCGTGGCTTTTGTATCTAAATTATATTTCCACTTCACTTTCGTTAAATTGAATTTATGAAACTTCGACTGATTAGAGGTTTGAAACCTCGACCCGTACCTGATTTGCAACATCCGAACGAAGGTATCCGACCTTCGAAACGTATCCCGGATATTTATATCCGGGCCGTTACAATATCCCTCGGAACTCGAATTTCTTGCACTCACATTTTACCTCGGTGGTGTCTTTTTGAAGTGTAACCCTATATTGGCAGCACCGTGTACGACCATAATAAGGCCGCTTTACCATAACGTCGTAAGTGCAAACATTGCCATCGTCTAGGACCTTCATTGCGTTGTTGTACACGAGGTTCCGCACCTCAATTTGAAATTCTTCAAACTTTGCAGTAGTGTACAACTGTTGGAACACCAGCTCAAACACATGCTCGGTCATGCACCTGGTTGGGCTATTTATCGATGTGAAGTTTGCCGTCTCCTCCTCTCTTACCCTTTTCGATAATGCTAGACCGTACTGCTCCACGAATATCTTCAAAGTAGTATTGAAATTGACATACTTTTTGAAGAAATGGTTCATACCTTCACTCCTTTGGGTGCTTGACATCCCGGCCCAGAAGTTGTCCTTGAAGTATATAGGAACCCAACGCCTTCTATTTTGGTACATCTTGCACAACCACTTGTTGTTACGCAAACCAAACTTGTCCAGCATTTCAGACCATGCGTCTTCGAACTCTCCTTCACTCAAGGAGTCGTGTAGAGCATCTTGGAGTGACTTGAGTATGTCATTCCAGGCGGGGTTGTACATCAAATGCTTTCGAGCATTCTGCATCACGTGCCATATGCACCAACGATGCGAAGCATTGGGAAACACCTGCGCCACCGCATTGCCTGAAAACAAATCGACATTATCGATCAATATTCTATTAACTACATAGAATACACAAAATAGCAATATATAGTTAATAAATTCCCGTCCACTGATGACCTGAATTCTTATTGTAATGACCAAGGGCTTACCAATGGAGCTGGCTTGGTCGGTTAAGATTCCTGTTGGTGCCTTCCCGGACATACACTTGAGTCAAGTGCTAAACAACCACACAAAGTGTTCGATCTCTTCTCCGACGAGTAGGGCACACCCAAACAACACACTCTGCCCATGGTTATTGACCCCGATGAATGGTGCAAATGGCATCTTGTATCTGTTTGAGACGTATGTCGTATCGAATGTGATGACATCCCCAAATTCCAAGTATGCTGCCCGACTCCTTCCATCAGCCCAAAACACATTCTTCAATCTGCTGTCTTCATCCACATCATAAGTGTAGAAGAAGTTCGAGTTGCCTGAAGACATTTCTTCGAAATAATTCCTCATTGCAGAGAAGTCCCCCAGCCCCATGTCCCTACTTCTGGACTTGGCAACCAGGTTTCGCAGGTCTCTTTCAATGAAATCCACATTATCATGGTTTCCTTTTTCAACCACAAATGATGTGAAGTTCTTAGCTATAGGTACTCCGGCCCTATCCATATCTAAGATCCGTTTCTTGTTGCCTTCGGTAATATACCTGTAATTGGTGAGGTATTTTGAATGCCCCGGCGAACACTCGTGGTTATGCTCAAGCGCAACGACAGTTACCCTCCATGAACCAGGTCCATCACGGACAGCATTAACCCTGAACTTACAACCTGTCATAGTTGAAGTGGATCCCTTGCTTGGGTTTTTCGACTTCGATACAAACTTCCCCCCTTTTGTACATTCCATCCTAATGGTCTTGTACCTGTCTGTCGTAACCTCACTGCCTCTTTCCTCGGGGGGTAACAATTCCGAACCCCGAATTCTTACCATGAATCCATTTTGTCTTGCATACCCGTGGATTAACTGGAAGAAATCTCTGTCATGCTCAAACGTCAGCCCAACATGGGGAGGATGGATTGTCTGGTGATTCTGAAGAGGGTCAACACCACCGGACAGGGGCTCTTCTCCACCGTCTCCTTCAACAGAGTATTCCACGATCTCGTTATCACTGTTCGACGAACCGCCTGTATTCTCATCATCTACAATTCCGAACAAGGTGTGCTCCGAGCCCGACCCACCGATCGAATCATCTTCATCGGACACACCTTCATAGTCCATGTTAAGATCACACTTCCTGTCATTGCTCATTCTTGCTGAAAAAACAGGATGATCGTTAAATATGAAGGAGAAATCCGAAATTCTTATTAATTTAACGTTCGAACTACAATTACACTCTTTTCGATCGGATTGGAGAATATATGTACGACCAACCTTCAATGTCCGGCGAGTTCAGTTATCGGAAACGATCGACTGCAAGTTCTTCGATCTCGATCAGTTGATGCCGGAACTCTAAACGCTAGTACCGTCGAAGATCGATCGTCGCCGGACCGTTTGAAGAGATGGAGAGTAAAATTGGATTAAGTTTTGTGAATGCCGACCGTTTGAAAGAGATGAAGAGTAAAATCGGATTAACATTTGAAATTATCGTTGGAATGGATGAATTAGGGTGCATTGATTGTTGTTAGTATCAATGTTTACTTTAATTCTGCAGGTAATTATTGCCCTACTCTCTCCTTTTTCATTTCTTTTTTTTTAGTCTGACTTACTTTTGACCAGAAGGAGTTTACATTTTTACCCCCGGGTAAGCTTACCAGAGGGTAAGAGAATCAGGCTCCCCTGATGACCACCTTGCCAAGACATTACATCTTATGCTTTAATGCATCCATTGAATATTATTGCTTTTTGTCCCACAAGTACACATTTAATATATACATTTTCTAATTATAATTAAAATATTTTCATATAAATTTTAAAATTACATATTAAGAGACATGTTAATATAAATTTCACCCTAAAATTATTTACATTTTTATAATTGAATTTTTTGTTTCAAATAAGGATAGTAAATATATTAAAGTAAAATATTTCACTTGATGAACCACAATATATTTAGTCACTGAACCACTCTCAATTATATGTGCTGAAATAATTACAATAAAATTAATGAACCACTTCTATTTAATTCATGAACCATTATATATTTAGTCAATGAACCACTCTCTATTTAGTCACTGAACCAATCTCTATTTAGTCACTGAACTAATCTCTATTTAGTCACTGAACCAATCTCTATTTAGTCACTGAACCACTCTCTATTTTTTATAATTAAATTTTTTAGTCACTGAACCACTCTCTATTTAGTAAGTGAACCACTTTCTATTTAGTCACTGAACCACTCTCTATTTAGTCATTGAACCACTTTTTATTTAGTCACTGAACCACTCTCTATTTAGTCACTGAACCACTCTATATTTAGTCACTGAACCACTATTTATTTTTTATAATTAAATTTTTTAGTCACTGAACTAATCTCTATTTAGTCACTGAACCAATCTCTATTTAGTCACTGAACCACTCTCTATTTTTTATAATTAAATTTTTTAGTCACTGAACCACTCTCTATTTAGTAAGTGAACCACTTTCTATTTAGTCACTGAACCACTCTCTATTTAGTCATTGAACCACTTTTTATTTAGTCACTAAAACAATCTCTATTTAGTCACCGAACCACTCTCTATTTAGTCACTGAACCACTTTCTATTTAGTCACTGAACCACTCTCAATTTTTTATAATTAAATTTTTTTATTCATTGAATCACTTTCTATTTAGTCCCTGAACCACTTTCTATTTAGTCACTGAAGTACTCTCTATTTTTTATAATTAATTTTTTTTAGTCACTGAACCACTCTCTATTTAATCACTGAACCAATCTCTATTTAGTCAGTTAACCAATCTCTATTTAGTCACTGAACCACTCTCTATTTTGTCAATAAACCATTTTCTATTTAGTCATTGAATCACTCTCTATTTAGTTACTGAACCACTCTCTATTTATATGCTGAACCATTTACTATAAAATTAATGATGGCAATTCTAAGTGATGTTTCTCAAATACAACATATCACCCTTTCTGTAATCTCATAGATTTTGATGAAAAAACTTTAGCCATATTTCTATAATCTCATAAAATTAATGAAATTGGAAGATTAAAATTAAAGATGGAAGGAAGGACATGATTGACTAATTAAAGATCAATATAAAAAAGAAATGGTCTGATTCATCGATTAGAAATTTAGAATTAATTAACACATATCATCATCTTCATCACCTCTCTGAATCGAAAAATCAAGCAAAATTGTGCTTGAATCAAACTGTTTCTTTGTATTAGAAATTCAATGTCAATCCAATTCTCACAATCAAACCATGCTCCAACGACATAAAAGCACGAATTGCAAAACACACAACCTCTTCCTTTACCGCTTCCTATCGCCGTCAATGGCACCACCACCGACCGCCGTCTCATCTCTGCTCCGTCAACGTCGCCAACGAAGTCCCTGGCTACCATGTCTAAAACAACCGAAACACCTCCCTCATCTCCATCCTCTTGTCGAGGCTTCAAATTAGAGCTCCGGAGTCGAAGGCGTCGGCGATGGATTCGTTGCTAGGGCGACTCGATCAACGGCCAGGCGATGGCGGGTGGCAACGGTGGGATGGTGCTCGGAGATCCAAACGGAGAACAGAGAGCCTCGACCGACAGGATCAGAGCAGCAATTGACCACCTTGAGGGTGTAGACGGCGCCGGTGGCGCTGTGCTCGACCTTGTAATACCATGCTGTCGTTGCCGTGGCTAAGCACGTCATGTTTGTTGTAGTCGAAGAGGGCGGTGGCTGTGGAGGTGGATGATTCGAACTGGGTGACGGAGGGAAGGAGGGGGCAAGGGAGAACATAAGTTGGGGGATTTGGTGAAGTGGAGGAGAACCGTGAAGGTGAACTCACGAAGATGCTGGGAAGAGCTGGGAAGAGGGCGCGTGAGACCGGTTTTTAACTTTATTCTTTTTAATTAAATTTGGCCAATAAGAATGCTTCTTTCGTTCTCACCGGATCGGGTAGCTCTCACCCGAACCCTTGCTTTTATATATATATATATATATATATATATATATATATATATATATATATATATATATATATATATATATATATATATATATATATATATATAGTCGGGTTCAGGTGAGAAGAGGTGAACCAGTGAGAAGGAAAGAAGCAATCTGATTCGTCCACGTGTACAAAAATAAATTAAAAATAGGAGACACGCGGATTCCCCAATTAATTAGTAACACCTACCCAAATTAATTAGTAACACCTCCACTCTCACATGTAACACTAATTAATTGCACGCGCCAATCAACACAACTTACGAATTAATTAGACAATGTACGTACATATGAAAGTGTTTACATAGACTTTTAAAAATTATTTTTTGGCATTTTCACTTGTTAAAAAAATATAAAAAAATATATTTTTGGGTGTAATTTAATTTTATCTACACATAGACACCCACTTTGTATATGTTTTGTTGAAGAAAAAAAGTGGTTCACAAGCTATAAAGAAGTGATTCATGAAGTTACCAAGAAGTGGTTCAGCCCTTTTACTCTTATTGGTTCAGCCATTTTAATCTTAGTGGTTCAACCATTTTACTCTTAGTGGTTCAGTCCTTTTATTCATAGTGGTTTAGCCCTTTTACTTGTGGGTTCAGCCCTTTTTACTCTCAGTGGTTCAGCCCTTTTACTTTTAGTGGTTCAGCCCTTTTACTCATAGTGGTTCAACCCTTTTACTCGTGTGGTTCAGCCTTTTTACTTATAGTGGTTCAACTCTTTTACTCATAGTGGTTCAGCGCTATAAAGAAGTGGTTCATGAAGCTATAAAGAAGTGGTTCATGAACCTATAAACAATTGGTTCATGAAGCTAGAAAGAAGTGGTTCATCAACCTATAAAGAAGTGGTTTATGAACCTAAGAAGAAGTGGTTCATTGAGCTATAAAGAAGTGGTTCATGAACCTATAAAGAAGTGGTTCACGAACCTATAAAAAAGTGGTTCATTGAGCTATAAAGAAGTGGTTCATGAAGCTTTATATGTGCTGAACCACTCTCTATTTAGTCACTGAACCACTCTCTATTTAGTCGCTGAACCACTCTCTATTTTTTATAATTAATTTTTTTAGTCACTGAACCAGTCTCTATTTAGTTACTGAACCACTCTTTATTTTTTATAATTAAATTTTTTAATCACACTCTCTATTTAGTCACTGAACCACTCTCTATTTAGTCACTGAACCACTTTCTATTTAGTCAGTGAACCACTCTCTATTTAGTCACTGAACCAATCTCTATTTAGTCACCGAACCACTCTTTATTTAATACTGAACCAATCTCTATTTAGTCACTGAATCACTCTCTATTTAGTCACTGAACCAATCTCTATTTAGTCACTGAACCAATCTCTATTTAGTCACTGAACCACTCTCTATTTAGTCACTGAACCACTCTCTATTTAATCACTGAACCACTCTCTATTTAGTCACTGAACCACTCTCTATTTAATCACTGAACCACTCTCTATTTAGTCACTGAACCAATCTCTATTTACACATAATCCATAACTGTCAATACCCCCCTTCAACAATGAGCTTAATTAATTATCAGATAGGCATTATATTATATAACATGATTCATCATCATTACGACAGTGTTAATTGAGGTTCTCCCCTTCCTTGAAATCGCTCAAGCAAATGGCGCATTCCAGGTACTCGGTTTCCTCCCCGTATTCGAATCCCTGTTTGCTTCCTCTCTCTCTCTCTCTCTCTCTCTCTCTCTCTCTCTCTCTCTCTCTCTACTGTGCGCAGGAGGAGTGGGCTGTGTACGTGGAACTGATTGTTTTTTGCGACGACCTTTGGGCTTCAGCTAGAGCCATCAGCCATCTATCCCATACTTTATTCCAAAAGCTTCTCTGTAATTATTTAAATCTTCATCTTCTCGTTTCAATGTGTCCTGGTTCCCAATCGCTCGATCCCTCAATTGACTCCTACCTCCTTCATTTCATCCAATCCCATCCTACTTCATCATCATCATCATCAACTTTGGAGTTTATTTTCTGTAATTTTCAGTTCAAGCTCGGCGATTAATGGCGTCGTTGTCCAGTTTCGTCTCGCTTAAGTAGGGATTCTCCCCTCTTTCGTCTGCTCATAGGTCCCGAGCTTTCCAGAGGCGGAGTTTCGTCGTCTCTGCATCCTCTGATTTCGCCAATGATAATCGCGAGTAAGTGCCTTTATGTCTGATCCTGCTTCTGAGGTAGCTCGGAATGAGTGTTTGAGTTCGATCCGGTGCGAGTTCAGCAGCAGTGATGTGGGAGGGTTTTTTCGCAATGCGGGAGGGGTGCGAGTTCAGCAGCAGCGATGACCCGAAATTCATCGATTTGAAGCTTGATTTGTCGTCTTCATCCTTCGATGGTTTGAAGAGGGGCAAGGAGTTAGAGAGTGGTTTAGATTTGAGGATCAGGAGAAGAGAAGTGAGAACAGAGAGAATGTAAAGAACGAAATTTTAAAATATTATCTTATGAATTATAATTTAACCTCAATATTAAATATTATGAGATTCCAAAATTTTTTTGAAAATCTCCGTCCTCGATCAAATGACTTTCGTTTTAGCTAAAGCAAGTTTCGGCATATATTTGAATTCGATTTAAAAACAGACATATTCCGTTTTTTTATACCGAGACTTGAAAATACTTTTTGGATTTTGAGCTAATGATTGAATATTGTTTTGAACGTATTAAGATGTGTAGGATTATTTTATGACTTTTTGTTTAATTAAATAAACTCTATAAGATAGAAATTGATATTTTTGTGATATAATTATTACAAAACAAAAATAACGGGTTTGTTTTTGTGATTTATCATAAAATTAAAGATAACCCTAATTCATCGGTATATATATACTCCTCTTCAGCCCTCTTTCACTGTAGCGCCGCCCTCATTCATGCTAACCACTCTTCTAAGCAGTCGTTTCTCTTCCTTCTCCGTGGCTCTCTTTGAGCTCAAATTGATTAGCCCTTGAAGCTCCCATGGCTTCCATTGCCATCTCCTACCTCCGCCTTTCCCAAATCGACCTTCCTACTCCGTCCGCTGTTGTTGCAGGAGGCTTGATATGTCAAGTAATTACAAATAATAAAGATGTAATAAATGTAATCCAACTCCTGGCCTAAGCAAATAATTACAAGACTTCCTCCCGTTGTAGTGGAAGGGTAGTCAGGATCGATCCACGAGGAGGCGTGTCAGCGGGATCCTAGTAGCTTTGGAAATCTCACGTCTGCGTCGACCAGTAGCCTCGATTTCGACCTTGGGCCTCGATGTCGACCTCGGCTGTCGATGTTCTCTGCAACAGAAGACCTGCAAAGACAAAAAAAACAAGTGGTCGATATCGACTGGTGGGGGTCGATATCGATGTCAGTCCAGGAAATCGACTGGCTCAGAAGACTGCCAGTCGATACAGGGGGTCGATTTCGACACAAGGGGTCGATATCGATGCTCAGCAAACTCCACAGCGATGTTCGTCGTCGACTCAGAAAACTGTCGACGAACTCAGTGGTCGATATCGATGTCTGGGGTCGATATTGATGTCTCCCTGCAGTGTGTTAGTTGTTCGTCGACAAAGAAAGGCCGAAGATTTAAGGATGGAGAGAGAAGCAATGAATAGAAATAACAGAGGGTTTTTGTGTGTATAAACTATGTAAAAGGCAACTCCTAGGATTGGGGTTTACCACAACGTTAACCAATGCATGCGATGAGATAAATAAGACGGACAATTGCGCTATTTCACCCGAGGGACAAGCTTTCGCCGTACACCAAGTCTTAGGATTACTCTTGCAAATAAACCTAATTGTCTCTACCAATTTTATGTTTATAACTCAAGTTGTTAGCATGAATCCCTTTTCTTTCGATTAGGACTAAATATAGAATTGTAGGAGGAGAGATAGACACAACGATATCAACATCAAATACTTACCTCAAGCGCGCATGGCTAACGTCGGGCTCACTCCGACCCTAAGAGCTTTGGGGAACTACTCGCTTCTCATCATGGAATTCATCGTCAATTGAAAGGAAGAAACTTGTATTAAACTAAACTTCGAAGCTTTACAACTCAACGTCAACTTTCGCAAACGTCAAACCCTAAAACTTCTCTCTAACTCTAACTCTATTGTCTATTGTCTTTGGTTGTTCTATGATTGGATTGAAAGATGATCTAACAAATCAGCCCCTAAGGCTTTATTTATAGGCTACTAATCCTCGCTATCTAAGGATTGTAACTCCTAATAACTCTATCCGAACAATTAGGATAGGTCTTTTATTTTGATAAAACTTAATGGTAAAAGATAAATAAAACTTCAGCTGTCCTCTATCTTTGAAAGTATGAGATAATTCCGTGCCTTCTTGAAGATATAGTTCCAATCCGCATTCGAAATCGAGTCTATCTTCTGTCGAGATAAGGGGTCGATATCGACACCAGGGGTCGATATCGAGGTCTCTGTTCCTGCTCGACTTGTTCAGCTCTGGTCGATTTCTATGTTGAGGTCGATATGGGGTCGATATCGACACTGGGGGTCGATATCTGGGTCTAAGGTCGATATCTACCTCTTCTCAGCTTCACTTGATGTCTATGTTGAGGTCGATATCTACCCCAGAGGTCGATATCTACACCAGAGGTCGATATCTGGGTCTAGGGTCGATATCTACCTCTGCTCAGCTTCACTTGGCTTCTTCGTTTTGACTCCGATTTCGCTCGAATTCCTGCATGGTTAGCCCAAAACTTGTGCAGACTCTATTTCTTGCATTTTAGCCCATTCTTACACATGTTTATATTCTTTTGAACCTTTTCTTTGGAGATCGAATGAAATACGAAGTCAAAAGATGCAATAAACAAAGGTACAAATGTGTACATCAAAACACCCCATACTTAGACTTGCTTGTCCTCAAGCAATAACCAAGCAATAACCAACACCTACAACACATCCTTCAAGTCTTCGCCCTTGTCAAAAGCATCATCATAGGCGGTAGCAAAGCAAAGCAAGTGAATTTAACGTCATAGCACATATTTTGGTGATCCATAGGCATATGCAACCTTGATCCAACCTCACAGGGATAATGTGTTTGCACTCAACTCTCATGTGTTTAGGCTATGAAGATCAACTCTCAACTCAATTCCATATACAATCTCATAAACATTGCAACCTATAATAATCCACTTCGCAACCAATTATGAAAATGCAATAAGAATCATCAGGAGGACTTTCGCTCAATGGAAGACTTCATAGAAGACTCCATTCGGCGGGGTTGTAATGGGGCTTGGTATGAAATAAAGGGTATGGAAATATTTGGCTATGTGGTGCTTTTATAATTCGGGAATCAAGACTCCTAAATCTCAACACTTGCAATACCCAAACCATAACTCTTCACAATAATGCTCTAAAGATGCATTCCATCAACCCTTCTTCCAAGTTCTAATATACCCCTCAAAAATATAACATTTGTATGAATAAAAGACTTAAGGATAATGGCTCATGCACTATATATATATATTTGCAATAATACTAAAGCTATGTGCATTTATATGGTGAGCCAAAAAATCCTTTTATAAAATGTGACAAAATGTAAATATGTACCATTCTACAATTTCTTTGCTCAAAACTAGACATTATGCTCTTTTCTTTCCACAAGGCATTAGTCCAACCAATCTAAGTCTCAATTCCCAAATGGGGGTCAGGCTTAATTCGGTTAGGGATAATTTTGTGGAGTTTGCAATTTCAGGCTCAGGCTAATGTTCTGGCTTCAAGCAGGGATAATGCAGGGTAGGTAAAGAGAGGATAAAAATGGCTTAAAAGATGCCTCCATCATTTAATTCTCGTAAACATAATCATATATATGCATTGGTTTTGAATAACTATCACAACATTTAGAGATGCATAGGAAGAGTAAATTCACTCAAGAAAGCGGAGGGATTTTTGATGTTCTCCCCATAGGTCAAAATTCTCACAAGGACAATTTTTGTTGGATTTGCTTTCTAGCCTAGGATCATATATGCTCAATTTCATCACAAGTTCACAATCTACATAAAAATTTAAGGACTTAGGCTAAACCATCCAAATATGCCATAGGATTTACATGATCAAGTCAGCTATTGAATTTTTATCATAGGACATCTAAGTAGGGATTAAAAACAAACTTAAAGTTAAACATGCATTTTTTTGTATTTTTGACATTTTTCTATTTTTTTGGATTTTCTGACATTTTATGGAATCATTGACATTTTATAAAAGTAAAACTAAAAACAAAAATTTAAACATGAATGCAATGCGAAGAAGAAACCAAGTTATGACCATAAGACATGTCTTTCCCCCACCCCATACTTAAAATATACAGTGTCCTCACTGTATTAAAAAGAAGAAAAAGGGTAGAGAGAAACTTACAGTGGATTCAGGTCGATTTCAGGTTTGGTCGATGCCAGAAGTCGATATCTAGGTCAGTGGTCGATGTCGACTGCATCTATCGAAGTAGAGGAAGAAGATGAAGACAAGGGCTGCCTGATTGGGGTCGATATCGAGTATTATGGTCGATATCGACCTCTCTTTTTCGTTCCTGAGTCCTCGATGTCGACTCCAGGAGATGGCTTGACCCTGGGGGTCGATTTCGACTGCCTCTGCAGAAGCTTCTTTTCTTCTTCGTTGTTCCTTTTGCTTGATAACCTGAAATCTTGGTTAGGAATATAGATAAAGCACGAATTATCTCAGTTTTAAAAGTTTCAAACAACCAAAAAATTAAATCCTAAAAACCATCTATGCGAAATTTAAATGTTTTATGTACATGCTCTAGATTTTTGAGTCGCTAGGCCGACTTCTCCATCAATTCTTCATGAGCCTTTTATGTAGGGACCCTTCGAGCTTGAGCATTCTCCTGGATCATCTAGGTCCTTTTGGTAGTAGCTAAGTTCGGCGACCAAGGCTTCTTCATCATTAGGTTCTTCTTTGGGCGCTTTTCTTCTCTTTCTTGACCTAACTTTAGCAATATAGGCAAACCATGGAGCTTTGACCTTCTCTTTAGTAGAATTATCAATAATCGGCTTAATTGATTCATCAATAATGGACAGAGGAGGGTTAGGACTCATACCTGGGCTTACCTATTTGGGCCCGAAACAGAAATCTTCGGGCTGAGGGGTGGTCGATTTCGACCAAGGAGGGTCGATTTCGAGTTCTGAGGTCGATATCGATATGTGGGGGTCAATATCGACCTCTGTGACCCCATACTTAAGCTCCTGGCAGCGATCTGGCATACTCGATTTCGACCAAGGGGGGTCGATTTCGATGCTTTTAGTCGATATCGACTGGTTCCAGTCGATGTCGACCCTGCTTGCTGTTTCCGTCCTCGCTAACAAAAATTTTCTAAGTTTCTCCTTAGCCGGCAAGAGGACTACTTGCTCCAGGTGCTTTGTTTCGCTCATGGTTGGGTTGAAAGAGAATTCTATCACTTCGTTCCCTATAGTAAAGGTTAGTAACCCTCGACGTACATTGATATTGGCATCTGCAGTAGCTAAGAAGGGCCTACCAAGTATAATAGGCACTACAGGATCTTCAGGCATCTCCAATACAATGAAATCAGTAGGCACAAAGAACTTACCTACCTTTACCGGAACGTCATCAACTATACCTGTGGGTCTGACGAATGAGTTGTCAGCCATATAGAGCTTCATGTCCACAGGTTCAAGTGCACCAATGTTCACCTTTTGCCAAATAGAGAGAGGCATGAGACTTACACTTGCCCCTAGGTCACATAGGGCTTTATAGCGATGTTGGCCAAGTCCCACGGTGATTGCGAACTTCCCTGGATCACTCTTCTTCTCAGGGAAGTCCATCTTTGAGCACTCCTCTGCGATCTCTGCCATGGATCTCTTCTTGCTTAGGATGTCTTTGAGGAATCGTACATAGGCGGGCATCTCGCTTAGGGCTTCTGTTAGAGGGATAGTGATGTTGAGTCCTTGAAGTATCTTTATGAAGCGCCTAAACTTACCTTTGGTGGGATCCTCCAATGCTTTGGAAGGGAATGGCAACGTCTTTTTTGGAGTAGGGGCCAAAACGGTGGTCGGGGGAGCCTGCTGGACATCGATGTCGAATGGGCTTTGGTCGATATCGACTGGAATGGTCGATTTCGACCTCTGTTGTGGCTATGATGGCTCTGCAGTGGCCTCGACATCGACCAAGGGGTCGACATGGTGGTCGATATCGACCTTTGGGTCGACATCGACTGGTCTGTCGATGTCGACTGGGTCTGCTGCTTTCTCCGATTCCGTTCGTGGCCTTTGTACTTTGGTGCCACTCCTTAATTGTATGGCTGCGACATGGCCCGTCCCGGATTGTCCCTTAGGATTTGTAGTGGGTTGCCCAGGGAGTGTTCCGGACGGCCTAGGGATTTGTGCCGCCAATTGACCCAGTTGGGTCTCTACGTTCTTCTTCCATATATCCATCTCCCCAATCCTTGTGGTAAGGTGATTGAGTTGAGAGTGGATGGCATTTTTGGATTGATCATTCTTAGCCTGATTCCGCCTGATTTCATCCAGTACTAGTTGAAGATCATCCTTCTTTTGATCTCTTTCCGGGTGCCCAGGAGCTCTATAAGGTGGAGGGTCCCTAGGGTTAACCTGGTTCCTTTGTGGTTGATGGAACCTTTGGTCTCCCCAATATTGGTGATTGGGACCCCTCATGTAGCGCGCCTCTTGGTGAGTCTCCGCTAGGTGTACTTGTTCGGCATGGGGGCACTCGACGGTGGTATGCTGCTGCGATCCACATTCAATGCAATCTTGGTTCACTGAAAGGAACCTTACTTGCTTTTGGAGCTTTCTAAGTTGATCCCTATGAAATTGCTCTTTTACATCCGGATCGATTACATTGGAGGGTTCATATAAGGGCATAGATGGGGCAGGCCTCGATGATGATGATGTGTCGGAAGCCTCAGGAGTCCCATATGTGTTGTCGAACTCCACCAACCTCTCTATGGTTTCCCAAGCCTCTTGTGGGGCGAGTTCAAGGTAGCCATAGGAGGTGTAGGTGTTGATCATCTCCTTAGTTGCAGCGTCAAGAGCATTGTATATGATCTCCTGAATTACGTATGGTGGTTGGCCATGCGTCGGGCATGATCGTAGAAGGTCCTTGAACCTTTCCCAAACAGTCGTCAGAGCCTCACCAGGCTTTTGTTTGAAAGCCGTGATTTTCTGTCGGATCAACGCCGTCTTAGAAGGAGGGAAGAACTTGTTGAGGAACGCGTCCTTGACTTCATTCCAGGTGCGGAGCGATCTTGGGGCTAAGCTCTCCAACCACTGCAATGCTTTACCTGTAAGAGACCATCGAAAGGCTTTTAGTTGGACATATTCAAGACTTCGTCCATCAGCAATAGTATCACAAAGGTCTAAGAAGGTAGAAATATGTGCCATAGGGCACTCATTAGGTTTTCCTTCATATTGATGCCTTCTTATTTCAGTCAGGAAGTTAGGTTTTATTTCGAAATTAGAGGCAGGGATAAGAATTGCCGATTCAGGCACTGTGAGAGCGGGGTGCATATATTGCTTGGCATTCCTAGGGAGGGCATTGATTTGGGCTTCTATTTGCCTCCGGCCTTCCTCCTCCCTCTCCGCACGCTCCTTAAGTGCCGCCTCTCTAGTCGTTAGGTCCTCAACCTGCTTCCTTAGTTGTTCAATAAGTTCTGCTTGGTTCGCGTTTTTCGCCATGATTCTTTGAGCTTGGGCCCTTAGATGGAAATAACGCTCAGGGTCGTCTACTCCTTCAAATTCAGGTGGGCGATCAGCGCATCGCATACACCTGCAAGACCAAACTAGAAAAAGACGTGAGATAGACTACTAGGGCGCGATTGATTGCCTCCCCGGCAACGGCGCCAATTTGTTGTTGCAGGAGGCTTGATATGTCAAGTAATTACAAATAATAAAGATGTAATAAATTTAATCCAACTCCTGGCCTAAGCAAATAATTACAAGACTTCCTCCCGTTGTAGTGGAAGGGTAGTCAGGATCGATCCACGAGGAGGCGTGTCAGCGGGATCCTAGTAGCTTTGGAAATCTCACGTCTGCGTCGACCAGTAGCCTCGATTTCGACCTTGGGCCTCGATGTCGACCTCGGTTGTCGATGTTCTCTGCAACAGAAGACCTGCAAAGACAAAAAAAACAAGTGGTCGATATCGACTGGTGGGGGTCGATATCGATGTCAGTCCAGGAAATCGACTGGCTCAGAAGACTGCCAGTCGATACAGGGGGTCGATTTCGACACAAGGGGTCGATATCGATGCTCAGCAAACTCCACAGCGATGTTCGTCGTCGACTCAGAAAACTGTCGACGAACTCAGTGGTCGATATCGATGTCTGGGGTCGATATTGATGTCTCCCTGCAGTGTGTTAGTTGTTCGTCGACAAAGAAAGGCCGAAGATTTAAGGATGGAGAGAGAAGCAATGAATAGAAATAACAGAGGGTTTTTGTGTGTATAAACTATGTAAAAGGCAACTCCTAGGATTGGGGTTTACCACAACGTTAACCAATGCATGCGATGAGATAAATAAGACGGACAATTGCGCTATTTCACCCGAGGGACAAGCTTTCGCCGTACACCAACTCTTAGGATTACTCTTGCAAATAAACCTAATTGTCTCTACCAATTTTATGTTTATAACTCAAGTTGTTAGCATGAATCCCTTTTCTTTCGATTAGGACTAAACATAGAATTGTAGGAGGAGAGATAGACACAACGATATCAACATCAAATACTTACCTCAAGCGCGCATGGCTAACGTCGGGCTCACTCCGACCCTAAGAGCTTTGGGGAACTACTCGCTTCTCATCATGGAATTCATCGTCAATTGAAAGGAAGAAACTTGTATTAAACTAAACTTCGAAGCTTTACAACTCAACGTCAACTTTCGCAAACGTCAAACCCTAAAACTTCTCTCTAACTCTAACTCTATTGTCTATTGTCTTTGGTTGTTCTATGATTGGATTGAAAGATGATCTAACAAATCAGCCCCTAAGGCTTTATTTATAGGCTACTAATCCTCGCTATCTAAGGATTGTAACTCCTAATAACTCTATCCGAACAATTAGGATAGGTCTTTTATTTTGATAAAACTTAATGGTAAAAGATAAATAAAACTTCAGCTGTCCTCTATCTTTGAAAGTATGAGATAATTCCGTGCCTTCTTGAAGATATAGTTCCAATCCGCATTCGAAATCGAGTCTATCTTCTGTCGAGATAAGGGGTCGATATCGACACCAGGGGTCGATATCGAGGTCTCTGTTCCTGCTCGACTTGTTCAGCTCTGGTCGATTTCTATGTTGAGGTCGATATGGGGTCGATATCGACACTGGGGGTCGATATCTGGGTCTAAGGTCGATATCTACCTCTTCTCAGCTTCACTTGATGTCTATGTTGAGGTCGATATCTACCCCAGAGGTCGATATCTACACCAGAGGTCGATATCTGGGTCTAGGGTCGATATCTACCTCTGCTCAGCTTCACTTGGCTTCTTCGTTTTGACTCCGATTTCGCTCGAATTCCTGCATGGTTAGCCCAAAACTTGTGCAGACTCTATTTCTTGCATTTTAGCCCATTCTTACACATGTTTATATTCTTTTGAACCTTTTCTTTGGAGATCGAATGAAATACGAAGTCAAAAGATGCAATAAACAAAGGTACAAATGTGTACATCATCCGCTTCCCCTCTCGCACGTCTCTGTCCTCACCAAAAGAAGATGGAGGAGATCGAGGCAGCACCCTCCCCGCGGGTCTCGCACCAGTGGTTGAGACACACCTCACCCTGTCCTCCGCCCCTCTATTCCTTGCCTTAAGTCGACTGATGTCGGAGAACCTCGAGCCAAGCTGACCCATCGTCGTCGCTCTCTCACGTTCACCTTCTTTATCACCAAGGTAGTGCCGAGACCACTGGAGCTTAATAGAGCTCCGCCGCCGCCATTGTTGCTGTGTACCACCGCCGCCTTGTTGCTCTGCTGCTGCTGCTTCATCGGATCTCCCTTTCCTTCTCCCTCCTTTTTGGATTTCAGCCTGGGTCTTCAACAAACCCCTCTCGATCTCGACCTGGTGGCAGATTGAAGCCGTCGAAGGCCATTGAGATGGCTAACTAGCACCTCACCTTCGATCCCTGGCTTCTTCCGCGTTCAGACCCTTCCATCGAAGCTCCTTGTGCCCGAACCCACCAAAGGCATCCATGACTTTCCCTTGAAGCCGACTCCGATGAGCCTCGATCTGAACCCTCCTCGACCTGTTCGGGATTTGGGTATAGTTCTTGAACAAAATGCCTAGACTAGTTTCGATTTCAAACAATCTTTATTTCAATTGACTAATTTGGTTTAAATGGGTTAATTTTCTTTACGTGAGGTGTTCCATTATATTATTCGTTGCTCCTTGCTTTGAAGAAGGGAAGCTATAATTGACTAACCGGTTGCAATTGAATCGATAATAGTTAATGTATGAACTACCAATCACAAGTTGGTGTAGTGGTTATGGGGCTACATCCCATGCCTCGAGGTTCGAAGTTCGAATCCCCGTGGAAACATGGAGACGCTTGTGAGTGGGAGGGTCAACCCCTTAATGGGCCTACAGTAACCCGACCCAGATGTAGAGTGGGCTATGCCCACTTGAACTGGAAAGGATTTAAAAAAAAAAAAGTTAATGTATGAACTGGTTGGCTTTACTTTGAGCGAGGCTAAGGAGGTGTAAATTGACAAATAGGACTAGAGTGTAATTTAACGAGTTATGGAAACTTGATAGTGAATGAAATTGAGTAATTGTCGAATGTTTAACAATAATATTAATAATTTGGTAATGCTAAACTTGTGCTAGTTAGATTAGTTGTATCTAACCAACTAGAAAAAAAAAGAAATAGAAATGGCCTTGTAACCGCGACCACTTTGATTGAGAAATGAAGCTAGTAAACTAGTTGAGTTATCAAAGTTGATATATGGTTATAGGTCATATTAGACTAGGTATTCCTTTAATTAATTGGTGCTTTAGCAATAGGTTTCGGACAAGACTTGATTAGGTGTATAAGGTTATATAAAGGATTTCTTGAGGACTTGTTATATTTAATCTTGTTTGTGTTGACTTCAAACTTTCATTGAGTGATTTAGTAATAATTGAATTCATAAAGGATCATTAAAATGTGGACCTATCCTATATTTATAGTTGAAAACTTGTTATACTTGTGAGCTTGTTGTTGTGTTTATTGAGTTATGAATTTGGTTAGTAAGACTATATAAAAAAATGTTCTACAAATTGTTATGATCGAGTGCTTTTAAGCTTGATTGTAGCACTTTATGGTTGAGTAGTTTTCTATAATTTAAATTATAAAGGAATTCTTGAAGTTTCGACTTACCTTGGTTTACTCCTTCAGCATGATTCACTATACGAGTTTGATAGATAAGACTTGTTGATTGTTGGTGTTGAGAACTTATAATTTTAGTTGAGTAGTCGAGGATTTAATAAATTATGAATTACATTAAGCGAATGATAAAGAAAACCTGAGTTTGATCTAAAGTAAGATGTTGAGGGAGGATCTTGGTAAAGACGTTGAACTAAGTTTCATACTTGATGAGAACAAGGTTAATTGAGAATGAACGTCATGATGAAAATGCTAGAGTACTTGAATGAGATATTATCTATTTAGTCTTGTGATGACTTGGAATTAAGCCTACTTGTGTGTTGATTAAATATGTATTGATGAGCTATCCATTGCTTATTATTTGCTAATGTGATTGGATGGTCCTCTGAGTGGCTTGCTTACTGGTGGATGATTCTCTGAGTGGGTAGTTTGCTGGTTAATTAAATGTGAAGACTCCAGGTAAGTCCTCCGGGGCTTGCTCAAGTGATTGGACCTCATGCCTGATGTGTTATATAGTATGTAGGTGTTGCATATGCATAAAAACATGTCATGTAGTATCATGTTTAGGACTTGCACTTATGAATGAGCATCCCTATTCTTTATGCGTTTGAAACAGAACGGCTGTTATCTGTGATAGTCCTAGAGTCTTTGCTAGGGTCATAGGGTAGCCCAGCCCCATCGGGTGCCCTGAGTCTATCGAGTCAATATGAGCATGATATGATAGCCCAGCACAATCGGGCAAGAGATGAGATGATATGATATGATATGATAGCCCAGCACCATCGGGCAAGAGATGAGATGAGATGATATGATATGATGATGCCGTGGTGAGTGCACCACCACGAGGAAATTGCTATGCTATAGCACCGAACTGGCCAGTCTCTGCACTAACGGGAAGGGGTGCAGAGGTAGGAGAGGGATATGCCACTTGGCATTGTCTTGGGCCCTTTACAGTTCTTTTCTGCATATTATATATCTACTAGGGGCATGATAGTGTGATTTAAATCTTGTACTACATTAGTCATCTTTTATTCTAGGTATAGGCGTATTATATGACCTCAGCGAGGACTTCCGGTCCTGCATGAGTGGCTCGACCTTGACTTGTGGTATAGTTTCAGGTACCCGCTCCCTTTTGCTTGCTGATTTGCTTCTATGACGGGGTTTTCTCACGGGACGAGAGTGTTAAGAAGACTTCACCTATTATACCTTGACTTTACAAATGTTTTGGTTAAGTCTGTCATTTCGAAACATGTTGTATTTATATTGATTTAAACTCGTTTTATCTCTTTTGAGTTTTTGGCTAGTTGAATTAGGACAGGTTTACGTGCGAAAGCACAATTAATGATTGGATTCTTTGATTATTTTGAGGGTTCGAAATCCCCTTTTTCTTGAGTTCTACCATTAAATCCTTAAAACTAAACAGGGTTATAACTTGAAGTTGATAAATAAGCAGCTCGTACTTGGATTGCAGGATCTGGCAGAGGGATAGTTCTTCCCTCTAAACGTAACCAGGATTTAAAAATCTGGGCCGTTACAGAGAAAGGGAACGGAGCGCGTGAGACTGGTTTTTAATTTTGTTATTTTTAATTAAATTCGACCAATGAGATCCCTTCTTTCCTTCTCACCGGAAGGAGGGCTTCTCACTTGAACCCTCCCATATATATATATATATATATATATATATATATATATATATATATATATATATATATATATATATAGAGGATAGATCCTGTGTAAGCAAGTCTTACTGTGTAATTTGTGAGCAAATCTGGAGCGTCGGATTAAGAAGATCAAACGGATGAGATTAAAAGTAACTTGTGAACAGTGACATTATTCGTAGGTACCAAGTGATTATTCGTATGTACATACATATGAATAATCCTTTGTTGCATACAAATAATTACATTTGTTCATACATACGAATAATTACATTATTATACACGAATAATCGCTTGGTACCTACGAATAATTTCTCTGCTCACAAATTACACCGTAAGGGTTGCTTACACGGGATCCAACCTCTATATATATATATATATATATATATATATATATATATATATATATATATATATATATAACTTACTATAGATAAATTGACTTGGGCCCCAATCTAATTTATCTGTCTACCTAGGATGATTAATTATCTGATGCAACAATCTCCACCTAGACAAATAATCTATATGTAGGAATGAATAGAGGCAACTCCAGAACCTTGTCTGCTCCAAGTCCTCCCATGCTCCGCTCCTTCGGGCTCCTCACTCGAATATCATCAAGTGATGTTGATCAAGTCAAAGTAGTGCTCCTTAAACTTCCTCCTTGTGGCATGCCTCACTAGTCCGGTACCCTCCACCATCTTCCATCTTGACAAACTTTGCAGCAGATAGAAGTTGTTGGACAAAGACTTTGACATATACCTTTTATTTGATTGAACCCGAATCTTCTTCAAAGACTCCATGTCAATCACACGGTATATCACTTTATCCATTTGACAAAGTCGTACACTCGACGATGTCGTATGTTGTATCTCCTCCCATTCATGATCTTTCAACAAAACAAGTTTTGTCTCTTTTGTCCCCTTAAACATCCCCTTCCACGCCAGGAGACTCTTCACTTGTCATTGCCAAAGGTTGAAATCTCAAGTGTCATTGAATTGGGGGACCTTGAATTTCACATTGAGTACCATCATCTAACCTAGTGCTCTGATACAAATTGTTGTGAATTTTCATGAGTAAATATCCTTAAAGAGAAAGAGAATGAACAATAGGACACAAAGGATTTACGTGTTTTGGCAAGGACCGCATAGAACACCCTGTAGAGTAA
Source organism: Persicaria maculosa (assembly GCA_963922045.1). Lineage (NCBI taxonomy): Eukaryota > Viridiplantae > Streptophyta > Magnoliopsida > Caryophyllales > Polygonaceae > Persicaria > Persicaria maculosa. The sequence continues at coordinate 21,404,832 of OY998264.1, read as the reverse complement.
AACCTCTCTACATCTAGGGTTTCTTATTATTTTGATGCTTTGATGGATACACAGACACACCATAATTCAACCCTACACCCTCTATTTATAATAGAGAAATCCTTATAGGTAGAACATCCTATAGATATATCTAGATATAGATAAAAACTATCTTATCTAGAACCTATATTATATATAGATAAAAAAACCATCTATAATAAACCTTCTATATATAAAACCATATACAGATAAAACTTGCTATAGATAAATTGACTTAGACCAAATACAATTTATCTGTCTACCTAAAATGATTTATTGTCTCTCATACACCAAGTACCATATATACTAGATTCAAAACTAGCTAATCTTCAAATTGGTAGGTCCATTCAAAATGAGCACGAATTTTGGATAGCAAGTTTTGTGCAGAACATAGGGATGTGTTTGGTGGCGACTGTGGAGCTTTGGAGCATTTATAGAGGCCTCGAAATAGCTTGAAATTGTGGATACAAGAAAGTGATTTGCAAATATATTCGGAGGTCGCGTTAAAGCTTTTGATGGAGGTGGTGAAGCTTTCTCACCCATGTGCTAGCCTACTTAATATTTGTCATGACTTTCTAAGTAGGGATTGGGATATCTAGGTCTACCATATTTTTTGCAAAGCCAATTGCATGTGTCATGGATTCTCTCACTTGTTTAGCTTTTTCTTTCCCATTTGGTTTGATTGTTTTGAACTCCCCTTCAAAAGGAGTGAGGGATTTCTTGTTGGAGTGAGGGCTTGCCCTCGTATTTTCCCACCAAAATAAAATAAAATTCATATATCAAGGAAACTTAAATAATAATATATAGTTTATCAATGAATAATGTTGAAATTTTATGAGGCACTAAGACTACTCATGAATTGAGTACTTACACTAAAAGGGGTCAGACAATGACATATCAACTAGAATAAAATTTAAAAATTTTACGAAGAACCCCTAGAGTATAGCTTATTTCGCGAAGTGTACAAAAGTTTAGGCTATTTCACACGGCGACCCCTGAGTTTAGGGTGATTTCGCAAAATACCCAACTTAGTTTATTTTAACGTTCTCCGTTTTCTTCTTTCATTCACGTAGATGAACAATGAAGAGAGATTAAGAAGAATGAACTCGATGACCTCTCAGAGGAGAACATAACGTCGGCAAAGCAAGGACTAGATGAAGTAGTTGACACCGATGAGTGTGGCTCGTGCGAAGATGGTGGTGCTAGTGCCTGATGGTGGATATGCGGTATGTATTTCAGTTTTGTGTTTGAAAATTAGGAATTTTAGGTTTTGGGATTCAGATTTAGTATTTTGTGATTGGATTTGGGTTATTAACTTGATTAGAATTTTTATTTAGCTAAAGATTTAAATTTCAATTTTGAAATTGTGGCCAAATTTTTAATTCCGAAATTGGGGAATTCACACAAATGCTCCCTTACAAGTTACACCTGCCTAAACTTTGCCTATTGACAAAAGGCTAAGAGAACATAACAACAACAACAACAACAAACCCAGTATATCCCACTAAAAGCAGGGTCGGGGGAGTCGAGTTGTACGCACCCTTTCCCGACTAGGTTGAGAGGATGTTTTATAGTGACCCATGACAAGTCATCAAAGATGAACAAGACTCCACACAGACAAGCACACACAAAGGAATAAAAGGATAACACACAATCTAGATTATAAAATAAAGGGTGCGTGTAAGTAAGGTGTGTTAGCAGGAAAGCATGATGCGGGAAACGATGCACACGTCTAGTTTCTGTTTGTTAGAAGTAAAGCAAATTGTTAGAAGTATTTTCTGTTTGTTTGAATTGTTTAATTATGGGCAGCTAGGTTCGGGTGTGTAAAGTTCAATTGGCTTGTTCAAAAAAAGTAAACCAGAGAACGACATTTGTAGCTCCCTCACTTAACTTTTGCCTCTCTTTTTCCACCTCTCTTTTCTCTATGTTTCATGTGTTTCCTTGATAATGCATATTTTACATAGGCATTATAGGTGATTTTAGGTGCATTTGAGTGTGCATATTGCATGTTTAGTTATAAAATTGCATTCTTTTTCATTGGGCGTTTGAGTTTGGAATCTATGAATTTTCGTGCTTATTTTGTAGATTTATATTATGAGCTTGGAATGGAGTGAAGGATGGTACATGAGAGCTATGAAAGGACTGAGATGGAGCTGGATAAAGTACGAAGACAACAAAGGAAACGAAGAACCAGATTCGCGGCACCTGCCTCCAGAAGAACGGTGTCTGTCGCCAGAAGCACGGCGCTCGCCGTGGACGCTGTTACAAAATCTACGAAATCTTTCCCGGATCCTTATTTTAGGGAATGTTTATCCAAATCTTCTAGGGTTTTTCTGATATGTTTTCATATATTAGGACGTTTTACAATAGTTTTTTCATCATCATATCTTCATACGCTTTAGGATTGAAGAATAGAAGTTTTCTTACGGTATAAGTAACTAAACTATATAGTTTCGCTTGCGATTCGTAGACATGGTTGGTTGAATTATGAGGCTTGATTTCTTTGTTATTTCAACGTTTATTTTGTTATTCTTATTCTGACTGTATGTTGTTAATTCTCTCTTGATTGATCACCTGGATAGAATTGCATCTTGCTAGGGCTTCAATTCATTCGCATGAATAATTATACCTTTGGTAGCAAACATAATCGAGTAAATCCACAAGGAGGAACTTGGTTGGGTAGGATAGTGACAGATTGGTTAAATATCAGTTTCTAAGTTACTAGCTTTGATGAGATGACAATTATCGACGTATGCTAGTTTCTTAGGAGGGTTGGTACTTCCATTCTGCCAAGTACATTGGAAATTAATTTGTGTTGTTTGTATGTTAAATCTTGCAGGGATAGGGTTGCATATGAATGTAAGGGATTGTCATATTCGCGAGGATTGGCAATCTATTCAAATCAATGTTGGAATAATCAATTGGGATAGAATAACTAGGAATTGAGTCAAGGATCAAGAATACTAACCATTGTTGAGAAGTCGTAGGTGGAACCATTCACTCTTATTGTTATCAATCCATCACCATTACTCTCTTTATTGCTTTTTTTTTACTCTTTACTTTACAAATCTCTTGAATTGGTTACTCTTGGTTAGCAACAAAAGTACACAAGAAAGGTAATTCTCCTCGTGGATCAATTTCGGACTTGCCGGTTATATTAGTAAGTTTGATTATCTTTGATAGAGAACCAATGACTTTTGCCCTATCATGCCTCCATGAATGTTTCTTCATATCGTGATCCACTCTTAAACCTTTTCTTTCTCCTTATAGTGAGGTGTTAAAAAGTACAGGGTGACACAACCAAAACATGAGAAGGGAACCTCTCTTGATTTCCTGCTGGTGTTGCTGGGGCTATCTTTTGATGGTTTTGAAACTGGACTAGGAACTGATAATCGAGAAGTCGAGGCTTGAATTGAATTGAAACTCCTCTTACTGTGAACCTTTTTATTTCAAGGATAGTACGCAGAATATGAAAATTAGTCAAAAGAATAATATGAAATTTGAGACGCATGAGCATTAGATACGTTTGTTACTCAACTTCTTCCTATGTGAATTTACGAATTTTGAATCCACACACCTTTCTTTAATATCATGAAGATATTGACCTAAATTGTGTTGCTAAGCTTGTTGCAAAGGCATTTAAACTTGTTGCAAAGGCATTTGAATTTGTGCTAAACTTGTTACAAAGGCATTTGAACTTGGTGACATCATTGTAGTTAGTTTGGTTTTCTTGTTGTTAAATAAATATTTTGTTTTCCACTAAATTTCAAATCATCTCAATGGATTTACATGTCTAAATGATTCAGGAGTTTGAAGCTTTGGTGGAGAGAGAATTGTAAATAGGTTTTCAAAAAAACTCAATTTGGTTTTAAATCTCATGATCTATATATATATATGTCTATCTGTAGTTTTTTGTGTCTAATTATATCTAATCATTTTCAACTCTATTAGCTCAAATGATAGAGCGATGTGTGCTTATGTACAAAAATGTGGGTTCAAATCCTTAATAGGTTTTCAAATCTCATGATTTATATATGGTTATGTGTAGTTTGTTTTAAGTAACCAAGTGCTTGCTAATTTTTCATAAGATGAGAATTAGAGCTTGAAAAAATAGCTCTCTTTAACAACCATAACATGACAAAATAAATATAACCATAAAAGATCACCTTAAAACATAAAAGATAAGGCCAACTTACTATATGATAGGCAAAATTTCGATCAAAGATCAACTTACTATATGGATGTCTTAATCATTACATGCATAAAATAAAATGATAAAATAACTAGCATAAAAGGTCACCTTAAAACAAAATTCCCATCAACACAATAAAACTTGGAGAGAAACTTACTGTATGGCGGGAAAAAATAAAATAGTTAGAATCAGTATACCATCAATTTGATACGACCCACTACTCATGTTTGAGTGATTGCCCATTCAAATTTTCTCAGGCGTTATGTGTGCTTTGTATTGGATCAAATTTAGTAAGTTAAATGCATTAACTTGAACATATTTATGTAAAAACGAAAGCAAATATTTGTAGCCTACGTGGGATTCGAACTCACATTGATGTGTACAACATATTGCTCTACCATTTGAACTAATAAGCTAATTCAATACAACAAGGACTTTTGAAAATTCTCAATTTGAAAATCCATATAGAAACCCACTCAATATCTAATAATTAGTATACTATGGCGTATGGGTCTAGTGAAATCTAAATAAGAGTCAACTCACGAGCAAACATCTCCCAAAACAAAACTAATACGTAACACTTGATCTATATCTCGCCACATTTATCGGCATAGACATAATCTCCAAGAATTTGAGAATCATACTACTGCCTAGTTGAAAAACTCTATTTTGTCATGTTTTGGGCAGTAAAGACTTCTAATAATTTGGTTTGAGCTTCAAGTCTGTGGGACAACTCCTTGTTCAAATCCTATTACCTAGAAGAAGCAAAATTAAGTTACATATTGAATAATTTAACCACAGACCAGACATGGAGTAGTAGTGGAATAAACTGATTCATCTAAAAATCTTGAAGGACTTACCTATGCAACCTCTATTTATACATGCTATATACATAAGCTTCTGGGTTGAACCCAATATGAGGATTTTCAAAAATCCTCAACTATAGACAAACAAACCCTCAATATGAAAATGTATACATTCTAAATCCCCAAATTCCAACCTTAAACCCTAATTGGAACCAATACAAGGTAAAGCTAAATCATTAAATCCTTAAAGATGGGATTTTCTATTTGTAATTTAAGGCAAATTACCGAACAACTAGAATTCCCAAATCAAGGCATTGTAATACCTTTGGAGAACTAGTCGTCGTTTGGGAAGATGCTTGTTACCTTGATAAGATTATCGTAGTCATCGGCGTTGTACCTCTTCTCGTCTATCCCTCTGGCACTGGTGGCATTGAGTACTGCTTGAAAATTGTAAGTCTCCCTCTCAGTCTCTCTAGTTTGCAAAGAATCTTCTCTGTGTTCTTCCATTTCCAATCTCTTATTTTGCTAGGGAGAAAAAAGTAATTTTCTATATAATAAGACTTAATTAATTAAATGTCCACCATCCAATATTTATTAGTTAAATATCTACCGATTACCTCTAACTGGTACCTACTCTTCTCAATTCAAATCTTGACAAGTTTTCTAATCTAGTAAGCTCTAATTTCGCTCCTGAATGTTCACTTCACAATTTCGCTTAGTTGTCTTTCAATTTCGCACAATAATTTCAATTGTTTATCGTTTTTCATCATAATATCAGCACATATTTTCTAATAAATTGGTTTGTCAGTATAATCAACACATATTTTCAAATAAATTCGTTTGTCAGCATATATATTTATTTATTTATTCACACACACATACACACACACACATATATATATATATATATATATCAACATTTTTATATATATTCGCTTATCTCATCATATTTCTTTGAAAGTATATGAAATCAAATGTCATCTTATAGGCGTATTTGTCATAAAAAAGAAAGTTGACAAACCATGACAAATAGCTAACAAACCATGATAGTTGCATACTTGCATACATTTGCTGATAAATTCATTTGTCAGCTTTTATATGTATTTATCACCATATGTATTTACACTAATGAAGATTGAAAAGATATGCTGACAAACCACAAAACCATGACAGATAATCTGACAAACCATAACAGATAGCTGACAAACCATGACAGATAGCTGATTTTCAACATGGAAAATAGCTGACAAATGATGAAATATAAGCTGACAAAGGATAACAATATTGATAATGCATATCCTAGATAGGCATTATAGGCATTTTTAGGCTAGTTAGGTTGCATTTAGTTAATGAATTAGAGTTAAAGTGCATCTGACGATTATTTTAGAAGTGTTCGGATTTTGCGCGAATTTGTGAGTATTGTTACAGATTAGATTCGAACACTATGGGATGCATGATAGTGGAGACTTGAAGAAAGAAGAGCAAGGAATTGGAGCTGCCTGAAGCTTCTGGCAGCGGGATGATGGCAGCGGGGCATATGCTGCGGCCGCAGCACACATGCAGTGGCCGCCGCAAGGAGCTGGAGCGGCGCCTGAATAGAACACGCGTGCAGTGGCCGCGACACCTATGCTGCGGCCGCCGCATTGGTCATCTGCCGCATTTCGATTTGTGAAACCCTAGTTTTTGTTATTTTCATTTTAGGTTCGGTTTAGACTTTTAAAAGGCCGAGAGTTATTTAGTTTTGAGGCACTTTTCAATTTTCATTCTACGTTCATCAAACAATTTAGAGATTGAGCGATGTCTTCCATGAGGAACTAAACTCATCTGTTCTGCCTGCAATTTGATGCTTTATTTGGATTGATTGTGAGTTTCTAATTCCCGTTCCTTGTTTCCTATATTTGAATGCTTCAACTTCTTTGCGCTTGTTGATTATTGTTTTGTTCTATCTTATCTGGCCAACTAGTTACATCAATTCAATTGCTAGGGTTTTGTAGATTCCTGATTGTGAACCTTAACCCAAGTAGCAAACTTATCCCTTTAGGGCTGATTGAACTAATTGGATAGGTAGGAAGTTGAATGTGTTGTTAAATCCCTTTTTAGGGACTACAAATACCTTGGCTAATCTCTGAATTTAAAGCTATCAATTGGGTTAAATCCTTCTTTAGGGACTGTTCGATTGATAAGGGTTACTAGGACTGATTGGACTAGTAACTATATTAGGTCGGGACAAGGGCATTCATAAGAAACTTAATAGGACGAGAAGAAGTTACAAGGATCGCTTCAACCAAATAAAGTGGAAAATTGTAGATAGAACTACTTCTCTCAATTGTTTGAAACACAACTATTTACCTTGCCTTTCATAATTCGCTTTGCTTCACAAACACCCCCACTTGTTTACTAAATCGGTAGTTAAATCATACTAGAGCAACAAATCTCCCTGTGGATCGACCTCTTACTTATTGCTATACTAGTTATAGGTTTGAGTTACTTTGACGGATCAACGACAGGTTTCCCCTCCGTCAAATATCAACATATTCCTTACTAAATATTCAACAGATATCAGCATATAAAATGAAAACAAAAAACCAACCAAACAATATATTACATCATATATAATACACGAAAACCAGCGAGGATGTTCCAAAATACATAACCATCGAGGATGTTTACAAAAATACACCAACCAGCCTAGAGTTTGAAATTACAAAGTAGCACCCATATATCAACATATTTGACATGTGTTTTTAAACACCTACTAAAATTGGAAGCTCCATTTTTCATTCAATAGATCAGAGGATATAAGTTCATGATACTGAAACATCTTCGATAGATATTTGACATATGTCTTTAGTAAACGATCTAACATCTCCACCAAACACTAGAGCTTCGATATCCTTGGCAATAAAAATCCCACAACAAGCACTACACATCCACATAAATAAAAAAAAATAGGTATACATAATGACAAATCTGAATAGGAAAGTGAACAAAAAGAACGATTTATTATAAATATACAAACCTAGATTCATCATTCATGATATCAGGGGCCCTCTCCATAGTGAATGCTGGAGTAGCTTCAAAATCCTTGTGTATCCCAGATTTGCTCAAATGAAGAGGGAGCCACACAACTAAACCTCATAAACATTGCTTCAATTTATAATCATCAGCAACATACTTGTTACAATAATAAACTACAACATTCTTTTCAGGAATTCGAATTTCTAGAGCGACCAAATGAATGTCTTTGATATTGAATGGAGTATAAATCCTGGTTGTAGTCATCCAATCTTTGTCATACTCTTTATGATATAACCCAATAAAACACTTAAATATAGTATGATCAACAGAAATTCCTACACGTAAGGAAGCAACTGATTATGGTAAATACAACTGGCAAAGAAACCAGTCCAAAATAACAACTTTCTCAAATTTGGAAGCCGCATGTGATATTCTCTTTCTCATATGACAAAGAGCTTCCTCCAGATGCTGAAATGCATATTATACATGTTTGAGTAGATTATAATAAAAAAAATATTTTGTTTAAAATTAAAACACATAAATTTTATATATATATATATATACTTACTATGCCTTAAAGCCATTTGGTTTTTCCAATTACAACTTCAAAAGATTCTTTCTTTCTCAACATACCGCCATACCCTTTGACGGAGAAATCTCTGAGGGACAACAACAACAACAACAACAAAGAAAGTCAGCATATCATAAATATCAAACTCAAAACACAAAACTTAAAATCCCAAAATGAGAATCTGTTCCCATTTACGTATGAGTACAAAAAGATATGATCATCTTCAGATAATAGTGATTTTGATTGATTTTATTTCGATACTCTCCCCTTTTTCACATTCTCAAACCGGCCCCAAGATAAACTACTAGATTTTGCAATAAAGTTAGAATGCTTTAACAATTCAATATTAACATCGTTATTAACATGAAAATCAAAGTTTGAAGCAATTCCAGGATCCTCAGAAGCAATTTCAGCATCAAGTGTGCAATCCCCTTGATTATTTTAAGCATCCCCTGAAAAGAGTGGAAATTAGCATAGTGACGTAGGGGAGAATTGATTATAAAAATATATAAAATATAAACCCTAGCAATCAACTCAATCCTATCAAATAAATTCAAGACTCCCCCGTTGTAGTAGTAGAGGAATCAGGTTCAATCCACGAGGAAGCGTGTCAGGAGATCCAAAGTAGTTCTCAATTACGTTCTACAGAAGTCGACCAGAAGCCCTCGATGTCGACTAGAACAGTCGATGTGGACCAAGGCTGTCGATCTCGAGTGGTATCTCCCTTCTCTGTGCTCTTGATGACGATCAAAAGACCTCGACATCGAGTGGATTCCTGCACACACAAACAAGCAGTCGATGTCAATAGCAACAGCAGATCGACAGAGAAGACCATAGATAGATATGAGGCACTCGACGTCGACCTGGGAAGTCGATATCGAGCACACTTACAGTAGCAAAAAAACATCGGCAAAGGTGGCCGAAATATAAAAGGATGAAAATAGAAGATGTGAACAAAAAGTCTCAGGGTGTTGGATTTTTCGATAACTCAACGAACGGAAAAAGTAACGATGTAAAAAAATATGGAAAAAGATCTCTCAAGGCTAGGGTTTACCACAACGTTAACTACACGTGCACAAGAATAGAATAAGACGGACAATTATGCTTTCACATCAAAGGAACAAGCTTTCACCGTTACCAACAAATAGGAATATTGGCTCTTGCAAATAAACCTAGTTGTCTTTACCAATTTTGATAAAAGGTAGGAGATGATCAAGACATAACAAATATCAACATCAAACTCACATCAAACATGCATGGCGAACGTCGGGCTCACCCCGACCCTAAGAGAAAAGCTCTTAAACTGAATGCAATTGTTGTGTACTTGAATATTTGAATGCCTAAAACTCAGCCCCCAAGGGCTTTATTTATAAGCTACTAATCCTTGCTAGCCTAGGAAAGTAATTCTAATCCTAATAAAATTGGTCTATCTAAATTCTATCTAATATAAAAAGATAAAACTTGAATAGGGAAATAATAAAAATCCTTAGGGTAAATAGGAAAATACCCATAAGGAAAGAATCTATCTAACTAAGATATAGATATATCACCTCGTGGCTAAGCAAATCTCTTTCAAATCGGATTCCTCAAAACGCGTATGCGGCAAACAGTATTTCCAGTCGACGTCGAGCACTGCTTTCAGCTTTTTCAGCATTCTGCTTCATCTTGAAACACACTTTTCCAAGTCCTCGTTCGTCCCATTGATGCATATGAATATGAGTTCGAAAGCTCTTTTCGAGAACTACATCTCTCATGAAGGCATTAGAACTTGATTCAAAATGATGAAGGGCGAAAGTAGGGCTTTTCTCCGGCTGCACCATCCTATGCTCTTCCTTAGCTTCACCATTGCCTTCATGGTTTTCCTTTATGCTCCAAAGTGCATCTAAACCTCTTCAAATCAGCTTCAAATACTTGAAAATCAAACCAAACTTTGTGCAGACTCCATACCTTTCAAATAATCAATAACTACACAAATTTCTATTATCCCTAGCCTAGAAACCTAAATAATAGACATAAGTCGGAGTGAAAGTAATCATAAAACATGCTCAAATATAGGCACATTAAATCACCCCATACTTTAGCTTGCTTTTCCCAAAGCAATACTTTTCATGGTCACACATCAGAAGACAATAAAAACTCTCAACATCGTGGATCCATTCTCATATTTCCCTAATAACCATATGTCATCCTTGCAGAGGTACATTTGCCTTCAAATCCATGTATGTGAATAAAAAAACATCTCTCACAAAAGGAGGGGTTATGCAAAATAATTCTCCTTTGACAATACAATAATAATCAAGAGGACTTTATGCAAGCTTTAGAGGAGTAAAAGATAAAGGTATAGTGGTGGGCTATTTTTAGACAATGTAGTGCTAATCCGGGGTGAAACTTTCATACTTTCTTATTTCTTTGATGCACTTTCTTCTTCATGATGTTTCCACATCCCTCATCCTCTCTTGATTCTCTCTTTGCTTTTTTCACTATAATGCTTTTACCTCTCTGGCCTTAGTACTGCCTTCTCGCGAGTCGCAAACATGGGTGTCATGAATGGCCCTGGATACATAGTGCTTCAGACTCCTCACCTTGTGTTCCATCTCGCTTGAACTAACATATATCTCAAGCAAGTAGGGTCGATCCACCTAACTCCTAGGTGACTGGATTTTCTTTCGCTCATTAAATTTTCCATAATTTCATCATCCTGCCATAAAATTTCATAAAATTTCACAACATAACAAACCATAAAACAACTCTATAATATTTCATCCATTTTCCAACATACTTCCCTGGATGGGTCAATAGGTATATAAATGGGCAATATAAGAACTTGTGGAGCAAAAATTTCTTTTGAGGCACATATGGCTTAGAATATGATGTGAAGGTTAATAATGCAAAGGTAATGAATGGCAAGGGAAAATAATGCTTGAATGAAAAATATAAAGTCCTCAATCATTTTACCATTGCATATGTCAAAAGCAACTTCAAATTACCTCCCTTTGTGGTTTTCTTAAAAATTTGTATTTCATCGAGAATTCCCTTTACTAGACAATTGCGTTGCAATATCTTTGATGAGTCCACTTTTGCATCGTCGAGTCCTGTCGAAGCTTCCATGACACTTTCTTTGTTTTTGGGGGTGTGAGTCCTTTTATCTCAAAACTCCTTTGTATCACTCTTTAAGATCAAATAGCACAAATAATATCCAAAGAGAACATAATATACTAGACCATTAAGAAGTTTTAGCCATAAAAATTTAAAAATTACACCAAAAAATACGATAATATGAAGCTATGCAAGAGATAACTAAGCAAAAGATGATCATGTAAAGCACATAAGCTCTTCCCCTACCCCATACTTAAAATATATAGTTTCTTCACTCTATCAAAATCAAAGGAAAACAAGGGTAAAGGAAGTAACTCACAAATTAACGTGTAGAGGTCCAGAATCAAGTGTTGTCGACAGTTGCAAGCAGTCGACATCGACCAGAGTGCAGTCGATGTCGACAACAACTCTATGCTGTCAAGGAGTTGTCGAAGTCGAGGGCCTCCATGGGTGGTTGACTTCGACGTGGCCTCATCGATGTCAACTGCTCTCTGCAGCTCCAAAGTGATCGACGTCGATCACCGTGCTTGGTTGGCTTGACCCTAGTATGGTCGATGTCGAATGATCAGGTCGATCTCGACGGCTTCTTCAAGGACTTTGTTTCTTCTTCTTGTTTTATCCTTATGCTTCACAACCTAAAACTTTGTTAGCACATAATATATAAACCATATTTTAACAAAAATTTCCAAAACAAAACTTAAAACCTAAAATTCTCAAGAAATTTTAAATAAATTTTTATATACATGCTCTAGATTTTTGAGTCGCTAGGCCGACTTCTTCGATTAGAGCTTACGACTCTTTTTGATACAGCCTCGTAGTGTTGCACCTTTCTCCTGGATCATCCAGGCCATCATCATAGTGCCGAAGTTCAGCGATTAAGGCATCTTCTTCTATTTGCTTCTTTATGCGCTCAATCTCCTGAGCTTGGTTCTCTTGGTTAGACATGACTCTTTGTAACCTAGAGCGTAGATGAAGAAAGCGTTCAGGGTCGTCTAATCCTTCAAACTCTAGCGTGTAATGAGCGCGTTGCATACACCTATAAGACAACACTAAAAAAGAATGTGAGATGAACTACTTAGGGCGTGAATGATCACTTCCCCGGCAGCGGCGCTAAAATTTAACGTAGGGGAGAATTGATTATAAAAAATCTATAAAATATAAACCCCAGCAATCAAATCAATCCTATCAAATAAATTTAAGACTCCCCTGCTGTAATAGCAGAGGAATCAGGTTCGATCCATGAGGAATCGTGTCAGCGGATCCAAAGTAATTCTCAATTACATTCTACAGAAGTCGACCAGAAGCCCTTGATGTCGACTGGAACAGTCGATATCGACCAAGGCTGTCGATATCGAGTGGTATCTCCCTTCTATGTGCTCTCGATGTCGATTAGAAGACCTCGACGTCGAGTGGATTCCTGCACACACAAACAAGCAGTCGACGTCGAATGGGGGCAGTCGATGTCGATGTTAGTAGCAACAGCAGATCGACACAGAAGACCGTCGATCGATATGAGGCACTCAACTTCGACCTGGGCAGTCGATATCGAGCACACTTATAGTAGCAGAAAAACGTCGGCAAAGGTCGCCGAAGAATAAAAGGATGAAAATAGAAGATGTGAACAGAAAATCTCAGGGTGTTGGGTTTTTCGATAACTCAACGAACGACAAAAGTAACGATGTAAACAAATATGCGAAAAAATCTCTCAAGACTAGGGTTTACCACAACATTAACCACAAATGCACATGAATAGAATAAGACAGACAATTATGTTTTCACATCAAAGGAATAAGCTTTCACCGTTACCAACAAATAGGAATATTGGCTCTCGCAAATAAACCTAGTTTTCTCTACCAATTATGATAAAAAGGTAGGAGATGATCAATACATAACAAATATCAACATCAAACTCACATCAAGCATGCATGGCTAACGTCGAGCTCACTCCGACCCTAAGAGAAAAGCTCTTAAACTGAATGTAATTGTTGTGTACTTGAATATTTGAATGCCTAAAACTCAGCCCTCAAGGGCTGAGGGCTTTATTTATAGGCTACTAATCCTTTCTAGCTAAGGAAAGTAATTCTAATCCTGATAAAATTGGTCTATCTAAATTCTATCTAATATTAACAAATAAAACTTGAATAGGGAAATAATAAAAATCCATAGGGTAAATATGAAAATACCCATAAGGAAAGAATCTATCTAACTAAGATAAAGATATATATCACTTCATGGTTAAGCAACTCTCTTTCAAATCAGATTCCTCAAAACGCGTCCGCGGCAAACAACATTTCCAGTCGACGTCGAGTACTCCTGGTCGACGTCGAGCATTGCTTTCAGCTTTTTCAGCATTCTGCTTCATCTTGAAACGCACTTTACCGAGTCCTTGTTCATCCAATTGATGCATATGAATATGCATTGGAAAGCTCTTTTTGAGAACTACAGCTCTTATGAAGGCATCAGAACTTGATTCAAAATGATGAATGGTGAAAATAGGGCTTTTCTCCGGTTGCACCATCCTATGCTATTCCTTTGCTTCTCCATTGCCTTCATGGTTTTCCTTTAAGCTCCAAAGCGTGTCCAAACCTCTTTAAATCAGCTTCAAATACCTAAAAATCACGCCAAACTTTGTGTAGATTCCATACCTTGCAAATAATCAATAACTACACAAATTTCTATTATCCCCAACCTAGAAACCTAAATAATAGACATACTTCAGAGTGAAAGTAAGCACAAAATATGGTCAAATATAGGCACATCACACAGTCTTCAAAATATAAGTTGACAAAGAATGACAGATAGCTGATAAAGGATTCAACATAATATGATAAATCATAACAGATAATTGACAAAATATTGAACAAATCATGATAGATAGGTGACAAATTTGACAAATATAAGCACATATAATGAATACTGAAAACGATATATTACAGCATAAATCATTAAAAAGTTTTCAAATGCTTTCAAATACAAATACTACACTGACCTTGAACATCAATATTTGCATTCTTCTTCACATCACTCACATGTTCTTTGACTCCATCAGAAAGTCTGCTAACTTTTTTTTCAAGCTCAATAATACATTTCTCCAACATTACAATTATACTTTCAAGCATTTAAAAAATGTTCTCAAACTTCAAAAACAAATCCTTAGCACATTTAGGCATATCTTCTTTCTCAGCTCCCTCATGCCCTTTGTCAGCTCTTATATTTTCAGCATCCAATTCAAAGTCAGCATCCTCCACCCCCTCGTTTTTAGCTTTCTTAGAGAGACCCTTCCTTTTCTTGATGGCATTAGGCTTTGGCTTGCACTTCTGCCTCTTTTTGACCTCCTTAGCAACACCAAAATCAGAAGGCTTACGTTTTAAGCTGGAGCGTGTCAATGGGACTACCAAAGGCACTGAAAAATCAAGAGAATAAGGGGTGAAGGCAGTAGAAGCAACATGAGCATTGTCTCCAAAACACTTCAAGTAAAAGTCCTTCCTAACATGCCTCGCATGATAAGGAGGATCTTTTCGGGGTTCATCAAAACAGTCAAAAGCAAGAGAATAAAGAAATTGTTCTTGAACTTCGTCTTGAAATTCCATCCCATGCTTCCTTGAAAATTTAGCATACTTAGGATACATCAGGGCCTGTTTCACAAATACAAGAATGTTGATAATCAATTAAATGAACAAATACTGATAAGCAAGAATGCTGAAAATCAATAAAAGGAGAAAATAAAAAGCTTACTATCCTTCAAACAATGATAAAACTTGTTTGTGACTACTTTTGCGATTACAAACCCAATGCATGGAGGTCGGGTCATTGTCAAGTGTCAACACAATTAAAAGTACATCGAAGCTTTCCAACAATAGAAAGGAAAGCTTTAAGAATCCAACTTTGTTAAACACACAACAACACACAGGTTGATTTTCAAAAAAAAAAAGATGACAAATAAACTATAATTAGTGAAAGCCAAAAGAGAATAAAAAAACCATCTGGAATGCTAGAGGATATCCAGAAAACATATATACCCCCTTGTAACGTCTCGGGCTTATGATGTCCGAGTTACGTTTCGAGGGATGAAACCCCTAGTGGGATCTTGCTTTCCAAGTATAGGTTGAAGTTTGAAACCCAAAGGATTAGTATTTGTAAAACGGGATTTCGTACCCAAATCTCGTGAAGTCCGTTGGAGACCCAGGGTAAAACCCCTGTACCTGTCTTATGGCCTAAGTCGTAAAAACCATTTAGCATTCAAACCACGTAGTCTAAAACCAAATACATAAGGGTGCCATGGTAGAGCCGGGTCAAAACGAAATCTAAGTATAGTAAATCTCAAAAGTGATCATAGTCGGGTAAAGTCAGAGTCTCAGAACTCTCTCTCTCCGCCATGCAAAATATCCCGCGATCATAGAGTCAATCATCATCAGACAAACATATCACATACCTAAAAAATATTAAGGGGGCATGGGATCAGATCGAGGCCCACACTTGGCTGGTCTCCACATATAAGCACACATATACGCTATACCTAATATCACGCTTCTAATGCAGGACAGGAATATTAACACAAGCATGCTCAGAGTTTTATATATATATATATATATATATATATATATATATATATATATATATATATATATATATACGGATGAAATTAAATAGGGCCCTAACATAGAATACCAAGTGGTATGTCCCTCTTCTACCACCACCCTCCTTCCTGAGGATGGAGACTGGCCAACTCGAGAATGCATTCCATTTATATAATTGAATTAAGCTCACAAGCTCAACCCGTAACCATGTTCATAATAATCATGCTCGTAGTATATGTAAAGGTGTTACCATATGACTCGAATGACTCGGGACGAGACCCGATGGGACTGGGCCATCTTATGACCCTAGCAAAGACTCTAGTTACTTCACAGATAACGACCGTTCTGTTTACATACACATACAGAATAAGGATGCTAGCTCAGTCATCCGTGCAATCCTAGCATGATACTACATGGCATGCTATTATGATATGCATCACCTAGTATATCATGCACATATAATTAGGGAGATTTTCTGATCAATCTGAGTAAGCTCCGAAGAAACTTTAGAGGTGGCAATCGGGCTAGTCGGGTCGGGTTCGAGTTCGGTTAGTCGGGTTATTCGGGTTTTGGGTAATGTCTAATAATTTGGTCATTCGGTTGGGTCGGGTTCGAGTTACGGTTGTATCGGGTTTCGGTTATTCGGGTTTCGATTGTCTCGGGTTTCAGTTATTTTGGGTTTGGATTATCTCAAGTTTTCATTATTTCAATATTTATTTTAAAAAATTTACTAGAATGTATCTTAAAGTTTGGGTTATTTTGGGTTTCGGTTATAACGGGTTCGGGTCTTAATGAGTTTCGGTTGAATTGGATTCGATTCGTTCGGATTTGGGTGAGTTTCGATTATCGGTTATTCGGATTTCGGGTCCAAAATGGGTCGGGTTGGGTCAGTGTTTAGAACAATCGGTTCCGAGTCATCCGGGTCGGGTTTTCAGGTTCGGGTCGGGTTTTGCCAGCTCTAAGAAACTTTCCTGGCTAGCAGAGCAGCAAATTAAATAGTAGACCAGGTACACAACAATCACAATCAGAGAGTATCACCCAGATGCATAACGAATATATAATGAGTCTACTTCTATAGCTATTCTACCACACATGTATCACACATATCACACAAGAAGATAGATAACCAACTCGCATCGTTCACACTTTCCAATTCATCATGATCAACCATCGCATCATAGCATCACTTGTCAACCCATTAGGTAATAATAACTCCCATAACATACTTAGCCATATTTGCATACTCATATGATCGTATTCAACATAACATCTTAATAGGTATGGTATTCGGCAAGACACTACTCATGCTATAGCGTACTACTTCTTCATCATGCCATTAGTCATTCACACATGCCATTAGTCATACATACATGCCATTATTCATACATACATGCCATTAGTCAAACATACATACCATTAGTTAACCAATCATACATCATGCTAGTTAGTCACCGATCAAGTATATTTCCCAAGTTAGTCTTGAAAACCGTTTCAAAATCTGAGTCAAATAGTTAGGACTTCCGACCTTTGAAAATACCCATTTAGTTCATTTTCCGAAACCCGAGATTAGGTCAGCAAGTTAGTCATTTGAATCCCTAAGACGTCAAATCCGGCTTTTAAAACATTCGACAAAGTCCCCAAGTTAACAAGTCCAAGCTCTCGGCCAACGAGTGTTTCGCTGCGGTGAAAAGGATTTTCGCCACCATGAGACATGCCCAGTGAGCACCCCACGAGGCACGGGGGTGTCACGGCCGGGAGCTAGGCACTCGCCCCCACGAAGGCGCCGCACCCGCGAGAGGGGAGTTTCACCCCCGTGAAAGGCCTCGCGCCCGCGGAAGCTACTTCCGCAGCCGCGAAGCTGGGGAGCCTCAAGGGTCTCCCCTGAGATCCCACTTGCCGCGGTGAAGAGTTTCACTCGCTGCAGCGAGACAGAACCCTTAGGGCTCTGTTCTGACTCACGACCGCGAGTTCTTACTCGCGGTGGCAAGTCTGGGCTCAGATCTCAGTTTTGAGCCTCGTTCAGGTGATCGTTGTTGTTAGCCTTCCCCTCTTTTCTCGAGTCTTACCCCAACCCACAGACATGTATTAAACACCTTTTGACATGTGAGAAACAAGAGAAAGAGGGATCGCTCACCCAAACTTCTTCTTTCTTCTTCGGGTTAATTGGCTCGGGAGGTGATTTCTGGGCTTGTTCTAGCTAGATCTCCTCGTTGAGGTGGCTGGGAAGTTAGTAGAGGAGTTAAAGGAGACAAATTTGGAGGTTTGGAGGTGAAAGGAAAAAGGAAGAGAGCTTCTTATCCTTTTAAAATCGAAAATGGACGGGAGAGACTTCGGGGCTTCGTTCTTGATCTTCCGGGGTTGTGGGGTGGCTCTAATAGACCTTGTGGAATCTGGGAGAGGATGAGGGAGCTGCTAGAAGTCTTTGTTTGCAAGGAGGATGAATGAGGAAGAGATGGGTGGTGGTGGTGGCTTGCGGCAAAAGGGGTGAGAGAGAGATAGAGAGAGTGGTGGTGTGGTGGTGGTGCAGTGGCGCCGGCGGCTAGAGGGCCTTGGGGGCAGCCTCCCTTGGAAAGGAAGCAAGGATGGAGAAAGGTGGGGTTTTTAAGTTTTCTTTTGTGTTTCTTTCCTTGAATAAGTTTTTGTGTTTAGGGTTTGTGGTTGAATGGGGATGAGGGTGGATAAGAATCAGATTTTGAAGTGGTGTGGGCTGATTTGATGGTGTGGGTGGATAAGAATGGGATTTGTCTCCTTCCAAAATGAGGGGGTGCAAGGAAGGGGAGATGAAAAGGAGGATAGGGGTGCCTCACCATTTTGGGTAATGCATCTTTGACCATATTTCAAATTGTCTTATAGCTCCAAGTTTTGGTGGAAAATTGGCTAGGGCTTGGTGTGGGAGAATCTCGGCTAGGGTTAGGAGAGTAAGGGCGGGAATCTTCAATCCGATGTTGTTAGTTCGAATCCCGATATTAGTTTCCGATGTTAGTGTTCCCAATTTTCCGTTCTCTCGACCAATTAGTATTTTTGAAAATCCGAGGAAGAAGGTCGCCATGTTAAGTTAGTTTTCAAAATTTTAGTTTAGGTCAGAAATTCGTTCTATGACTTCAAAGTCGAGTTGTTAGGTTTAAGGACGAGTTTTCTTCGAAATATCCGATTTTAATCCATTTTAATTTCCTTTATCCGAAAATCATGATTTGAAAACCCGTGCCTTACACCCCTAGCTTTCCCCAGAATTGTTAACAAATGACACCTTCCTCAAACATCTAAAGAACTACCGGTAACATTCACGACCCCAATGATACCTTTTAAAATTTTGAGAATCACAAGCAAGCATTAAATGGTCCAAGCTGACAACCTCGGAACGCTTAAACAATAAAACCTTCCCAATAATTAAAAGCTTTTCCATCACTGACTTTTTTGGTGACTTTTTAGGCTCAAATTTAAAAATCTTTAACAATATCAGAATAAGAGACCATGACCTTGCCAAGAACTCTTTAAATGTAACAAGCTTCAGAGGTGAAGAGTCATATTCTATAATTGGAAGACCAGTTATGAGATGAAACTCAACTAAAGAAAAATGAGAAATAAGACCCCCAACTTTAAACTAGAGTTCCATCTCTTTTTTCTGTTACAATTTCATGCATAGCCATATGATGTACTAACTGAAAATTAAAACGAAGTTTAGAACTTTGTTGAAAAACTAAATTGAAACAACTATTTTTCAGTTGTTTAACATCTATAGATGACAAAGCATGTTTGATAATTTTGCAAACATCGGGGTAAGAATAGAGATTACCCCATGAAAGAAATCTTTCTTCATCACTCCCAATAACTAAAATCCTCCAAAAACACAAACATGAACACATCAACAACGGACATCATCAAAAGACAGCAGACAAAAGACAAAGATAAAACAAAACGGATAAAAATAAACTACACTCACATGAACTGATTTTTATAATCTTCCAAAGAAGAAACACTATTGCCTGCCATAATCAAAAGACATTACAAACCATTAACCCTAGGTTAAAAAAAAAGGTTAAACAGTACAACCTTGATTCAGCCATAATCAGAAAACACCCTATAAAAAAAATTGCAACTAAACTAATCTTCATATGCCATTTTCCTGTAGTACTCGAAAATGAAAACGATGATCGAGAGGGAAAGGGAAGACGATGATCGTTCGAAAGAAAAGAAACATAGGGATAGAGAAGCGAAGGAGAAACAGAGTGAGAGAGAAGACGTAGAGGTAAAAAGCTGACCGATAGGACAATTGTGTAATTTGGACTGGTCAATTTGCTTAATTGAGTTAGGCCTAATTTCCTCTATTTTGCTATTATTTTAATAAAAGTTTCTTTTTATTTGAGAAAATTTAATAAGACTGTTATAAAAACAAATGGAAGGGTACAAGGTGAAATTTTACTAAAACTTAGGGGTACCACGCAAATTATATTTTTTACAAATATATTAAATTGGTGTTAAAATAAAATATAAATGTAAAAAATTTACTTTATTACTATCTTTTTATTAATGTTTTTTATAATTTTTATTTATAAGATTTCACATAGCACTTTTGGTCGAAAAAGAAAAATCAATCTAATTTATTTCGTATCCCTCCTGGACGCGCAACACTAAGTAATCCAAGCCAACTCACGTTTATTAGTTGAATTTCTTTAATAATTTTATATTAAGAATTAATCTTGGTAAATAATTAATAATAAAAAAAATTGTATATCTTTGTAAATATTAATGTTTTTTTTATCTTCATTAATTTATTTATTTTTATCTCCTTTTATAACTTTTGATGAATAGAAACTTTGGGTACATATAAAAATTGCATAGTAAAATATTTTTTAGAAATAGTTCTAATCTTTTGTTGTTTTCATGATTTAGACTTTTTATCTTCTAAATCTGTATTAATCCTAAAAAACTAACTTTACTAAAGAGAAAGATACTACTTATGTTGAAAAATATATATTAAGATTTGCACATTTTTTTAAGAAATTTAAAAAATATAATAAAATATTACTTTTTTTATTAATAATTATAAAAACGGTCTTTTTATCCCGTGCTCTTAGAACATATGATAAGACCCTAAATTTGAAAAGATTTCCTACCAAAAAAATAAGCGACCATAAGAATCTAATTAAAAAAAGAAGTTAAACTAATTAAATTTAAAAAAATATTTTCAAATTAGTGCTATTATTCTATACCCGGGCATAGGATAGAAAAATCATTATCCTATACTTTTTAGCTTTTTAAAAAATGTGTAAATTTTAAAATGATTTAATACTCCCTCCGTTTCATAATACATGTCCTTTTTTTGACACGCTTTTTAAAGAGTAAAAAACTCTATAAAATATTATTTTTTAATTAATTTTTTTTATATAATTTGATACTTTTATTAATAAGTATGAGTTTATAAAAAAATTATTAAAAAATTAATATTTTATATTTTATCATCTTAAAATACGTATATAAATAGTAAAAAATCACTATAAGTGAGGGAACAAGATCCTCTCCTAAGCAAAATGTTCCTAATATTTGCCTAATATAACAATCTCAACTATTGAGCTAAATCAATGGTTAAGATTATATCTTTATTTAAAAACCCAAATTAATTTATTATGTTTAGTAAATTTCTATTAACTCAGGAAGCCATCAAAACAAACCCTTCATCCCTTCACCGTCAAAACACCATCCAATAAAAAGCTCGGAGAAAAAGAACCCCATTCACCCTCTAATATATCAAAAGCGCAGACACTAGGAGAGGATCTTGTTCCAGGGGAGGCGGTACCTTTTTTCTTGAAAAAAGAAAAATTCAGTGGTGGCAGGTACGATTCTAGAGGATTGTAGCTTGCAGATTTTATGGATCTCAGATCTTTACCACCTGATTTGCTTCGAAATTGACTTAAAAAAGTCTTAGATATTTTTTGTTGTTGTTGTTGAATAAGGTATACGGAGTATTTATATTTGAAAGGTAGCTCCTATATAATTCTGTAGGCGGATGTATGCGGTTAGGTTCAATCTTATTATATCTTCAACCAATTCTTCCAACTCAACCATTTATTGATACCACTCCGTATTTTATATTATACCATACCCTGACACGCTAACGCTATATATTGGGAGTCTGAGAGTCGTTAGGAACATTAAACGTGAATGCTTTTAAATTATGAAACTGACAGGTTATGAAGGAAGTCCTGAAAACATTTTTAAAAGTTTCATACTGTAATTTAAAATGACTCACGTTAAAAGCACTCAAGTTCATGAGGAGTTTTCTATGTACATTGTAGAGAAGCAGTGGAGATCTTCTACTCCACCTCCCTCCTACACCCCTCCCTACATCACAAAAATATTTTCACATTTTTTTCTATCTTAAAAAAATTAAAAAAATTATATTTATATTACTAACATATATTTTGATATATTTATAAAATTTTATTTTGAAAAATCATATTTTACCATTTTTAAAAATTAAAAAGGCAATATTTAAGAAAATACAATTATTAAAAATTTTAAAATGTGATTTTTTAAAATAAAATTTTATAAATATATTAAAATAGATGTTAGTAATATCAATATAATTTTTATAATTATTTTTAAGATAAAATAAATATTAAAATATTTTTGTGGAGTAGCGAGGGGAGTATATATATGTTGTAGGGGATCTCAACTGGTAGAGAAGTGGTCTTGAGGAACGTTCATCAAGGACAGGCTAGTCAGAAGATGAGAGGATGGATGAAATTTACTCCCTCCGATGTACTGTAGAATATAAGATTTTTTAGTTTTTGACACGTATTTTAATGAGTAAAAAATATATAAAATATTAATTTTTTTACAATTTAATACTTCTTACTAATAAATATTAAGCTATAAAAAAATTTAATAAAAAATAATATTTTATACAATTTTTTAAAACATTAAAATACGTACGAGAAAGTCAAACATCTTGATAGGAGAGAGTATATATAATGGGTTCCATCTAGACCTGTCAAAACACAACCCGATCCGGTCGACCCGACCCGAACGCCCGAAAAAATTTCGACCCGAACCCGAAAACTCGAGAATTTTCTGGGTAATCTGGGTTTCGACCCGGTGACCCGATTGACCCGGTAATTTTGACCCGATTTACCCATTTGACCCGGTGACCCGATTGACCCGATTGACCCGATTGATTTCTAATTATATATGATTAAATTTTTTTATGGAGATTCTAATTTATTACATTTTATAATTACAATCACTTGATATTTCATTTTCAAATCAACTTTTATATTTATTTGTATTGTGTAATACTCCGTCCGATCAATAGTATTTGATTTTTTATTTTTCAACGGACTTTTTTAAGAAGATAAAAATTCTAAAAAATATGAAAACATTAAAACAATTTTATGCTTATTACTAATTGCATGAAATTATTTTTAAAAAATTATATGAAAATTTGATATTTTATATATTATTACATTTTATTAAAAATTACGAGAAATAATAAAAATCAAATATTTTAGATCAAATATAGTATATAATTACAAGCACCAGAACTTATGAACAACGTCTTTAACTTTAGAATTTTAAATTTATCGCAAAATTATCAAATCATGATTTTTTTAAATTTAAAAAAGAAAAAATTGACCAACCCGAAATCGACCCGAAATGACCCGAAAACCCGGTCAAACCCGTATTACCCGGGACCCAAAAATATCCGAAACCCGTATTACCCGGGACCCGTATTACCCATGACCCGAAGTGACCCGACCCGAACCCGACCCATGTAACGGCCCGGATATAAATATCCGGGATACGTTTTGAAGGTCGGATACCTTCGTTTAGATGTTGCAATTCAGGTACAGGTCGAGGTTTCAAACCTCTAATCAGTCGAAGTCTCAGAAATTCAATTTAAACGAAAGTAAAGCGGAAGTATGGTTTAGATACAAAAGCCACGGCAGAGCCGGGTCAAAACCAAACATAAATTCTAAAGTCATATGGCCAAATTAGCAGGGTCAGACAGGTTTCTTTGCAATCGCCCGGGGGACTTTCCCACGCCATAGAGACAGGGAGCAATCAAACCTAAAAACAATTGGTGCGAGCGGGATCAGACCGAGGCCCCAACACACCCTGTCCCGCAAACAAATATACACATACGCTAATATAAAGATGATGCAGATGCGGAAATTAAATCACACTAACATAATCCTAATTTACAATATGCGAGAAAGAACTGTAAAGGCGCCCAAAGAATGCCAAGTGGCATGTCCCTCTCCTACCTCTGCACCCCTTCCCGTTAGTGCAGAGACTGGCCAGTTCGGTGCTATAGCATAGCAATATCCTCGTGGTGGTGCACTCACCCACGGTATCATCATATCATATCATATCATCTCATCTCTTGCCCGATGGTGCTGGGCTATCATATCATATCATATCATATCGACTCGATAGACTCAGGGCACCCGATGGGGCTGGGCTACCCTATGACCCTAACAGAGACTCTAGGACTATCACAGATAACGGTCGTTCTGTTTCATACGCATAAAGAAATAGAATGCTCAATCACAAGTGCAATCCTAGCATGATACTACATGGCATGCTTTAATACTTATGCAACACCTAGTATGTCATATATTCACAAGCAGGTAATCTCTTTCGAATCTGAGTAAGCCCATAAAGGAACTTACCTGAATAAGCCGAACAGCAGAGAACAAGGCAGAAGCAGAATCCCAGTAATAAGTCACCAATAGCAAGCAATGTCCAACATATCACAATCACCTAATAACATAGAAATGCATAAGTCTATCTAATTCACACAAGGCGCCCCTAACTATCATACATCTTTTCTCATATCTTATTTCAGATTATTCCATCTTATCTCATCACAATTCAAATATCATTCCATTTTCATCTCATCTCATCAACTCATTTTCAAAACAATCTCTCAAAGAACTCATCTTAGAAAATCAACCAATCCTTTTAAAATCGCTTATCCAAATCCCGACATTAAACATTTAAACCTTAAAAAGCAATTTCCCAAAATCATATTATAGAACTCCTTTCGACATGTTTCTTATTTCAAAACATTATATAAATAAATTCCAATATTAAATCATCAAAATAACCTATGTTCACCAATCATATTTATAATTCAAAACCAACAACTCGCTTTAAAATTCCTAACTCACATGTTTAAATCCTCACAAAATGCGTCATAAGTAAATAATCCAATTAATACTATTTTAAAACAAATAAACAATATAAACGATTAATTTCCAGAATTTATAATTATAACCAAATCCCAAAATAATAATAATATTCAATATTTTAACACTTACTATCCATATAATCTCAAAACAATAGCCATAAAGGTATTTATAACCCCATATCAATTAATATCACTTTTAAAACCTTTTTAAATATATATATTAATAAATTTCAGAACATATAAATATGTATATACATTTTCCTAAAATCAGAAATAATATATGTATATATATATATATATATAAATAACATAACATATATATATATATATATTCTTAATGAATCATAGCACAACAACAACACACATATAATATAACCCAAAGAAACAACCCAACCAAACCCAAAAATCTGAAAAAGATAAGCCCAACCCGGAAAGAGGGAATCCGGATCCACGCCCATACCCGCATGCCCCAAGCCACCCTTGACCCGGCCCAAAGAGAAGAGAAAGAAAAGAGCCCAATCCGATAGTCAAAAGAAGGAAAGAAGAGAAAAAAAAAGAAGGCCCCACCCCATGGGCTGATGTGGCGGCGATGTGGCAAGGGGTCCACAATGACACCTTCTTCCCCAGAAGGAAGAACAGGACGCTACTCAATCGGCAAAAATGGCGGAGAAGGACGTGGGATTTCGCAGGCTATGGTGCCCCTTTCGGCCTCATAATTTAACCACGAGATCGAGAAGAAAAACCGACCAAGACCCACACCGAAGGAATGAAACGCGCACACAGGAGAGGGAGAAAGAGAGGAAGAACTCACAGCGTGATTTTCCGACGTCGGAAAGCTCCGAGGGCGGCTCCGACTGCGACTCCGGCTGTAATCGGTAGGAGGGAGTGTGGCTCGAGCCAGCCAAGCATTGAATCGGAGCTCTTCGGGCTCGGCGGCTGGCTGACGGAAAACGGAGGAGCTCCTACAACGAGAGGATTCGGAAAGAGGGCGGAATGATTCGGGGCGGCGGCTGCGGTCTCCGGGGGCCTGCCTTGGCTGCTGCTGCTCGTCAAGGGCTCCGGTGGTGACGTTGAGGTTGTGGTTGGTGGTTTGAAGAAGATGATTGAAGGAGGAGGTGGGTGGTTCTTGGTGATGCTGCTGCTGCTGACTGCTTGCCGAGACGGAAAAGGGGACAGTGGAGGCTTGGGAGGTTTGGGAAATCTGAAATGAAAAGGGGAGGAGGGAGGTGAGCTGTGAGTGTTTGTGTAGCTTGTCTTCAAATTAAAGGGATATAGGGGGACCAACTCCACAGATGGGCTCTTTTTGTTGAGGTCTGGTGCGAGAGAGCAGAGGGAGGGTGGGTTTTATGGTGAAGGGGTACAAAACAACAAAAAATGCAAGCTGTAGGATGCAAGGGCAGGGCTCCCTCAACGGAAGGTTGAGACGAGAGAGAGAAAAAGAGAGAGAGAGAGAGAAATAAAAGAAAAGGGAAAATAAAATTAATGAAATGGGTCCCCACGGAAGAATTCAAATTAGCGGAATAATCCCGAAACCCGCTCGCCCGATCGAATCCCGACTAAAACAAATTTGGATAAATTTCCAATTAAATTACAAGATAACAGAATTAGATAAATTTTTATCAAAACTCGGAGCTTAAATAAATTTTTTATTAATACCCGAACTCGAGGGCGAAAGTCAAATCCCGTCAAAATCCTAATTTAAAATGATGCCGGAAGGATTTTAAATTTTGAACTCGTGCTCGAGGACGATTTTTCTCCGCTTTTACAAATTGAAATAAATACTAACATTTTTAATTAAAATAATAATATAATATATATAAAATATATATTCAGTCTTTACAACCCGAATAACCCGTTTGACAGGTCTAGTTCCACCCTGTATCTTTGTTAATTGTGAACATTGAAAGATCCAATTTTAGTTATTAACTAGTACAATTTCGTGCACATTTTTTTTATAAATAAAATCATAATAATATAACAAATTACTATAAAATAAAATAAAATATGTTTGATTCAATGTTTTGATTTGAACTAATTTATTTAAAAAAGTATAATATACTAAGGAATAAATTATATACTAATTTAATATTTTAAATTGAACTAATTGATTAAGAAAAAAATTATTTTAATTTGATAGATTGAAAACCCTATAATAATAGTGATGATGACACCTCATAAAAAATGTTTCTTTTTTAATAATTAGTTATACATTATAAATTATAGATACATAGAAAGATTAAAGAGGATTGAAGTTCTCATCATTCAAATCTGGAAGTTTTCACAAGGAGAATTATTTTTGCCTTGTTTAAGAGATTGTGGCTTGAAGAGTGGGATACTTGCTCGGGCTATAAGAGAATTGAATTTCTTGAAAGATTGTGTGGAGAAAGAAAAAAAAGATCAAAGTAATAAGCTAAGAGCTCGAAGAAGAATGAAGTTGGACGTCGCAAGTGCATTATCCAGGCATATTGTGTCCTTGAGGGACAAAAACGATGATCGATCTATTATGTGGCTTGCTATTTGTGTTCGTTTGTTACTGGTATTATAGTTCGGGTGTTTACCATTGGTTGTAGAATATGTTTACTTGGCAATCATTTTCTTGTTAAATGTTTATGGCTAGTAAGCTAATTAATGCCTCAGATTATACTAGTGAATTATCAAATATTCCTTTAATAAGATAAATAGACCTATAATATTTTTCATCCCGCACTATATGCTTGTGCCTTTTTCACCTAATATACTAGTAGCACTAGAAGTCCAAACACTATATAATTTAGTTTCATTATTTCTCTTTATTAATTTATTAAATAAATTATAATATAGCTACAAATTGACAGGATACCAAATATCGGTTTTTTTATACTCCATCCATCCGTTCTAAAATATAAGTCGTTTGAATTTGTGACACTTTTTTTAATGTGGTAAAAAATATATAAAATATTAAAATTTTCATTATTTCTCTTTGTGGCACGTTTTTTAAGTATAATATTATTTTAAAAAAATAAAAAAGTTAATATTTTATATAGTTTTTAACTCCTAAAAAACGTGCTATAAAGTCAAATAACTTATATTTTAAAACGGAGGAAGTATATATTATATTATAATATAATATTAGCTCAAATAAGTAGATATAAGATCGAACATGAAATGAAGAAGAGTATGATCACTTAATCAATGGCAAAAAGAAATAAACATTCCCAACCCCATGAAGCTGTGCTCATCGGCAATGTGGTGGTTTCTTCGGTCGTGCTCCTCTTGCTCGTCTCCAACTCCGCCACCGGCACCACCACATCAGCCTCCCAGTGGTCCATCGATACGTTACCCGGCTATCCCGGGAAACTTGGTATCAAACTAGAGACCGGCTACGTCGGACAAGGGGAGATGGATGAGGTACAAAGCTTCTACTACTTCGTTGAATCCGAACGGGACCCCCAAAGAGACCCATTGATCCTTTGGCTCACTGGTGGTCCTGGTTGCTCGGCTTTGTCTGGTTTGATTTTCGAAATCGGTATGTTTTTTTTTTCTTTTTCATTTCATTCAATTATATGTTGTGTTATAAATTAATATGTAATAAATCAATATGTAATCTGATAAATTAATTTGCAGGGCCACTTGCTTTCAACTACACAAATCAGTATGAAGAGGACATGCCCACTTTTCAACTCAATCCCTACTCTTGGACTAAGGTTAGATTAGATCCACTTTCTATTCTTTAACAGTAAATTAAGTTTAATTTGTATGCAGAGGAGTTAGAAATAATTTTAGGCGGGGTTCGATAATTTTTTCAGTAATTTTTTTATATGTAAATTTCAGAAAGAATTATTTATAAAAAATTGTATTGAAAAAAATATTAAATTTATAAATTAAATAGTCATTTTTTTTTGAAAATTTTTTAACAAAAAAGAATATTGAAAAATGGAGCAGAAGAGGTTGAAACTCGTGACCACACAGTTTAAATACCATCACTTTATCAACTAATCTTAATAAACTTTATGAGTCCTTGCTTTTTTTTTTTTACTATTTTAGTCCTACATTTAGCAAAAATTACTAAAAAACACACCCATAATATTAATATATATATATATAGGATAAATCATGTGTAAGCAAGGCTTACTGTGTAATTTGTGAGCAAATCATGTGTAAGCAGTAAGCAACCTCTCTCTCTATATATAGAGAGAGGTTAGTTCCGGTGTACACAGACCTTATCGTGTATCATGTACTCAAAAATTATTCGTCTATTTGTTCATGATTATTTTTCTGTTTTCACATAATTATTCATTTATAAAAAAGTGTAAAAAATGTAAATTTTATTATAACGAATAATCGCCCAATACCACTGAATAATTTCATTCCACCAAATAATTTCCCAATATCAACGAATAATTAGAAGTTACTTTTAATCTCTTTCGTTGATCTTCTTAATTCCATGACCCAGATTTGTTAACATGATACACAATAAGAGTTGTATACATTTGATGTATTCTCTCTATATATATATTTCTTTCTTGTGAGCGAGAGAGGGTTCGAGCCACCCATGACCCCTGGCTTTGCTCCTATTTGTTCATGCCCAAAAGAGCTTAGTTGGCAAATATATGCTAGCTAGCTAGCAACTCAAAAGAGCTCGGATCTTATAAGTAGTAACAGAGCTGATTTTCGAATCAGTGTATTATCGGTCTAGTTGAGAGGCCGGGGTGATTGCACCTGACGTTAATGTCGCACACTGGGATGGAAAAATCGGGTCTTGAAACTAATGAGGACGTCAGTGATTATATTAATTTTATGTGTTCACCCATATATATATATATATATATATATATATATATATATATATATATATATATATATATATATATATATATATATATATATATATATATATATAGGGTTGCGCTCCGGTGAAAACCAAAATTGCGGTAAAAACCTGTGAGGACCGGCTTTTTAGCCTCGTTCACTAGATTTATAGCCCGGTTATAAATAGAACCGATCTATAAGGTCACATATTTTAGCCCGGTTCTGAATAAAATCGAGCTATAAAGTCACTAATGTAATTTTAAAACATGAGTTTTCAGCACGGGTTTTAGGTTTAACCGATATATAAAGTCATGTGTTATTTTAAAACTGGAGTTTTTAGCACGGTTTTTAGGTTGAACTGAGTTGTAAAGTCACTATGTAATTGAGGTTTTTAGCACGGGTTTCAAATAAACCAAGCTATAAAACTCACGATTTTTACCGCAATTTGAGGTTTTCACCGGAGTCAATCCCTATATATATATACACACATATGTACAGGTAGCTAGTATTATTTTTCTGGACTCGCCCGTTGGAACCGGCTATTCGTACTCTAAAACCTCGAATGGGTACTATAGTACCACGTCGCAAAGCACACATCACATTCACGAGTTCCTTCGAAAGGTATTGTACATGCTAATATCTAGAATCACGAAACTGCACAAAAATAATATCCAACATAGATTCCTACTAATTAATTGAAATGTATATAAAAATTTTATGTTATATATTGCAGTGGTTGATAAGGCACCCTATGTATTTGGAAAATGAGCTCTACATTGCAGGGGACTCCTATTCTGGTTTACCGGTGCCAATGATCGTTGAGTTGATAATCAACGGTATGTTTTCAAAATCAATTGATAATAAAGAAAGTATTACGTGCGATAAGTTAGACTTTAACCTTTATTTAAAAATATATTGTTTTGGGTATTTGCAGGAAACGAAATGGGACTACAGCCTCACATGAACATTCAAGTATCAATTCCAAATATAAATATAATAGGGTATTTTTATAATTAAAAAAAGATTAAAGAATGTTGAAACATGAGTAATGTACAAATTAAATGACAGGGATACGTATTGGGGAACCCATACACACAAGGAAACGCTGATTACAACGCAAGGGTCAAATATGCCCATCGAATTTCACTTATTTCCGACAAACTTTATGAGGTGATCCATCCATTATATTTGGTTAATTTTTATTTTTATAAAAAAAAAAACGTTACAAATTTTTACTGTATATTTTTTTTAAACAGAGAAACATCACTTTCTATTATTTGTTGTTTTATATATAGTCAGCAGTGTTATATTGCGATGGAAAATATGTAGATGCAGATTCAGATAATGCACCATGTCAAAAGGTTCTTCATGCTATTGATGATGTGAGTTTTGACTTCCCCTCTCTCTCCTTTTTTTAATCTAATTATATACTCAGTATATATAATTTTTATATGGTGTAGACTGTAAATAAATTTAGAGTGTATGAATAATCATTTTATTCATAATTTACACTATAAGAGGTACGGTGGAGATACGTTTGCTAGAAGAGGTCTTAGGTAGTATGAAAAAAACTTGTGTTGTTATATCCCTTTTCATCGAATAATCAAAAATTATTTTAATATAATATACTATAATGGATGTTTACATATAATCTATTGTCTATATATCTATTTGATAAAATATATATTATTTTAATGTATTATTTTTGTTCAGAAATTAAAAATATCATAGAAGGTATTTCAATCTTTATTTTATGAAAACGTCCTTATAATTAGTAGCTGATTATTTAAGCTTTGATTTTTTATTAAATAAAAAAATGACACAATATAAATGAGGGTATAATATTATATTTGTTGGTGATCACATTTTCATTAAGTAACAAAATGAATTTGGGATTTGAATATTTTATCTAAAATTATGTCCCATATATATATACATATACATATATATATATATATATATATATTTGAATATTTTATCTAAAATTATGTCCCATATATATATATATATATATTTGCAGTGCATATTTCATGGTTTGTATATGGCTCATATTTTGGAACCGGCTTGCGCTAATGCTTCGCCGAAGCCGAAAAGCTTCCTTCAATTGGATCCAATACACGTCGTTTCATCAGCCGATGAAGCCAACTTACTAAAACGACGTCGTTCGGGACTCCATCATGATGTCCCTGAGCTCTGGTGTCGGGTATGTATACACTTGAATCACTCATTTTTACTTAATTTTTTTTATGACGAGGAACCACCTTTGATGATCTGATTTACGCTGATGGGCTTGATTCACTAGTAGAGAGTAAGAGAAACTTTAGATTATTACCTAAGGAAAGAGATAGGAGCAAAGATCGAACCTAAAACCTCTTTACTTATCTCCTTGCTCCACCACTGAACCACTCCGACTGGTTTCAATCATTCATTCCCACATACATTAAAAACGAAAATTGAGAAGAGAAGAAATTAAAATTATAGTTGTTGATAGGTAATTAAAACCCACAAATAATGCTTATTAAAATAGAAAACAATTCCAATTGTTGATAATGGTATGGCGTTGAACCCCTCTCAATGGAAAGAAACATAGAAAAAAAAAGAGTAATAAAGCGTAAAAGCTTGGTTGATAGAGTGTGGTTATAAGCGTAAAAGCTTTTCAGGGCTAGGGTTCGAACCTGTGAGAGATTAGTCGACAATCTCGGAACCCCCACGTCAAAAAAAAATGGTCTAGTACTCATTAGCCTCTTTTTTTTAAATTCTTTTGTTTTCTTTAGTTTTCTCAACGACAAATCATTATGTAAATAACTAATTTAATATTTTTACCAATAAAAAAGCCCTCCTAATTAAAACAATTTATTGCTTTGCTCCACCACAAAATGAACAATTAATTAATAGTTTACAGAGTAGTATATTTTACTATCTAAACTAGTTTAATAACCCGCAATTGATGAATCAACCATAAACCCTAGGGCAAGAAGCGAGCGCTGGCGATCATCCCCTGGTGGTCACCGGCTTGCTTCATATCTCTCCGGTCTAGGGCTGTGAGAGCTAGGTCGTCCTCGCCGTTACCGTGCGAGATTCACCGAGTCGGGGGACTGTCTCTGCAATTGGATTGGAATAGATTCTGGTATAGGCGCGCGTCCCATGGCGGGGAGAGGGAAAGATATCCATCTAACAACGGAGGAGGAGATCACGGTTGATGGGGATGATGTGTTAGAGAAGGATCCTTCCACGCATGAATCTCTAGTGTTGATCGACAAGGTGCTCGCGGCTAGGGCACCGAATGGGCAAGCTCTTAGGGCAACGATGAGGGGAGCATGGAAGCTACGCAATGATTTTGTGTTCCGTGAGATTAAAGAGAATTTATTCACCTTTCAATTCGGTGATATGAGTGACAAGGAAAGGGTGCTAAAGGGGGGCCCTTGGTCTTTCGATAAAGCCCTGCTGATTCTCAAGGAACCAGGAATGGAGCAATTTTCAAGGATAGAATTTAATCAGACTGCCTTTTGGATTCGTTTGTACGAATTGCCGGTAGGAGCACACACAAAAGCTATGATTGAGAAACTGGGAAGAACGCTCGGAGGACTGCTAGAGATAGATGAGGAGGATGTTCTGATATGCGGTCGGTTTGTCCGTATGCGAGTGATGATTGATGTGACAAAACCTCCGAGGAGGGGAATCATGGTTCACCTAGGGGGCAGGAAAATGTGGGTCGAAATAAAGTACGAATGTCTCCCTAACTTCTGCTATACATGTGGGGTGTTAGGGCATGTGGAGAGTGACTGCGATGTGAGGGGACCTGAAGAGGGAGGGAGTGAAGAGTATGGGGACTGGCTAAGGGCGTCACCTATCAAGATGGGTAGGGAAAGGGGAGGTGGTGAGAAGGAAAAAGAGAAGAAATTCTTTCAGAAGTTACGGAATGCTAGTACTGGTAATACAGAGGGGTCGAAAGAAGATGGGAAGGGGATTAGAAGAAAGTCTCTAATGGAGATCCTGGAGGAAAAAGAGAGACAAGAAGAAGAAGAGGACAATGAGGACAGAGAGCTATCGAGGGAAGCTATGGAGGTGGTGGAAGGGGTTGAGAGGGTGCAACTGGAGGGGGGGGGGGGGGAGGTGCGTGATGAGGGTGATAAAAATGCAGGAGGAGGCAAGAAGAGTATGGGGGTGGGTAGGAAGGTGAGTGGGGATGATTTTATACTAGAAATTGAGGAAAATAACAAAGAGGGAGGGAAGAGTGGTAGGAAGGGATGGAAGAGGGCAGCTAGAGAGGTAGGAGTGGGAAGCAGTAAGGGAGAGAAGGGAGCAAGCGAGGGGGTGGGGAATAAGAGAAAGGGAGGGGTGATGGAGGAGGGAGGGGAGTTAGAAGTGACGATGGGGGAATCTGATCAAGGGTATGAGAAGCGTAGGAGGAGGGAGGAGAGCATTACTGATTTGACATTACCAGCGGCCGGGGACGAAGTCCCCCGCCGACAGCCATGAAAAGCATCAGTTACAACTGCCGGGGGTTGGGGAAGGCCCGAGCAGTTGACAAGCTCGCCGAAATGGTGAGTAGGGAGGACCCCGTTGTTCTATTTCTTATGGAAACCAAGAGTAATAGAACAAGAATGGAAGTGATTAGAAGAAGGTTGGGGTTTGATAACATGTTTGTTGTGGAGGCTGTAGGGAGATCAGGAGGACTTGCGATGATGTGGAAAGCCGAATGTGTGCTCGGAATTCAGTCATACACAAGCCACCATATCGACGCGTCGATCATGGCTGGGGGAGGGAATGGCTGGAGAATAACGGGCATATATGGATGGCCGGAACATAAGAATAAGAGGCATACATTAGGACTCTTGAGGATGTTGCATGAGGATAACAGGGGAACTGATTGGGTGTGCATGGGAGACTTCAATATGGTGACATCTTTGGTAGACAAGGATGGGGGGAGGACTCCTAGCTTTGATCATTTAGTGGAGTTTAGGGAAACCATTGAATTCTGCCAGCTGAGGGAGATTCCATTTTCTGGGAATCGCTACACTTGGGACAATGCGCAAGAGGGGTCGGCCTTTATTCAGGAGCGGCTGGACATGTGTTTTGCCAATGAAGCCATGTTGAACAGATACCCGAATGCAAAGGTGAAACACTTGAACAGATGCAACTCGGACCATAAGCCTATACTCTTATCGTTGGAGGGGTTGGTAAATGAGAGAGGGAGAAAGGGGGAGAGACCTTTTAGGTTCGAAGCAATGTGGTTGTCTAGCGACGATTGCCTCGAGGTGATTAAGAATGGGTGGCTCAACCCGGGGTCTGTGCGAGCGGAGGAAGGAGTGAGCGGGAAGATATCCAGGTGTGCGAAGGATCTCCGGGACTGGGACAGAGAGGGCTTCGGGAATGTGCGGGAGAAGTTAGCGGGGGTTAGGAAAAGATTGAGGGAGATAGAAGGGGGAGGCATGACGGGGGAACTTGTGAGGGAGAGGAGGGAGCTTGAGAAGAAGGAGAGTAGTCTCATGGATCGGGAAGAGATGATGTGGTTCCAAAGGTCACGGGCAAACGAGTTTAGGTGTGGGGATCGTAATACGCCCTTCTTTCACAAGAAAGCCGAAGGGAGGAAGAAAAGGAATAGAGTACAAAAGCTGGTGGATGATGATGGGGTTGAGACGACATCACAAGAGGGAATGGAAAGGATTGCGCTAACCTACTTCCAGAATCTATTCCAATCTAATGTAAGGGCACATCCCGACGCGGCTACTCAAGGAATCGAGCCTATCGTATCGGAAGAGGACAACCAAGAGCTCTTGCGGCCCTTCATTGCAGCTGAGGTAAAAAATTCTCTCTTTTCTATGCATCCCACAAAAGCTCTTGGACCGGACGGGATGCCAGCACTCTTCTACCAAAAGTGTTGGCATCTTGTCGGTCCGGACATAACTAAGCTAGTGTTAGAGGTATTACATGGGCAGCCGATACCAGAGGGGATAAATCATACTTTTATTACGTTAATCCCTAAGGTTTCGGACCCGACAACTATGAAAGAATTGCGCCCTATTAGTTTATGTAACGTGGTGTACAAGCTTGTGTCCAAGGTGATTGCAAACAGGTTGAAGAAGATCTTGGGGAAGATCATAGCACCAACCCAGAGCGCCTTCGTTCCAGGGAGGCTAATCACGGACAATGTTTTGGTAGCCTTTGAATTGTTCCACCATATGAAGACTCGTCGGACGGGGCGCAGAGGATACATGGCGCTGAAGCTGGATATGGCGAAGGCGTATGACCGAGTAGAGTGGTCATTTCTGGAGCATTGTATGAGGAAGTTCGGGTTTGACGAAAGGTGGACGGATCTGATCATGAAATGCGTCAGAACGGTCTCCTTTTCTGTCTTGGTGGATGGCATCCCTTCACAGGTCTTCCGTCCGGAGAGAGGTCTCAGGCAAGGGGACCCTTTATCTCCGTATTTGTTCTTATTATGTGCAGAGGGACTGTCAGGCATGATTCGTGAAGCGGAAAGTTCAGGGAGGATCCATGGAATTCGAATAGCCAGGTCGGCCCCTTCCATCTCACATCTTTTCTTTGCGGATGATTGTGTCCTATTATTGAGAGCAACCTGTCAACAGAGTGACGAGATAGTACAAATGCTCCATACTTATGGAGAAGCTTCAGGCCAACAGGTGAATTTCTCAAAGTCGGAACTTTCGTTTAGTGCGAATGTGGATGTGCAGGATAAGGAGTTGATCAAGCAACGGGTTGGGATCCGGGAGGTGTCCAAACATGAGAAGTACTTGGGGCTTCCTACCATGATTGGACGGTCGAAGAAGATTATTTTCGAGAGCGTGAAGGAGCGTGTTTGGAAGAAGCTCGGAGGCTGGAAGGATAAGTGTTTATCGCGAGCGGGCAAGGAAGTTCTTATCAAGTCAGTTGCACAAGCTATCCCGGCATACACGATGTCGTGTTTCCGATTACCTGCTACATTACATCGGGAGATAGAGAGCCTCATGTGTCGGTTCTGGTGGGGCGGAGGAGATGGTACAAGAAAGACACACTGGATGTCTTGGAAGCGGATGTGTAGGGCCAAGAGTAAGGGAGGAATGGGGTTCAGGGATATGGAACAATTCAATTTGGCCCTCCTTGCAAAACAGGGATGGAGATTGTTGAGTGAGCCGGACTCCTTGCTTGCAACGCTCCTCAAGGCGAAGTATTACCCAAGATCAAGCTTTCTGGAAGCGGCAATAGGACATGAACCAAGCTTCACTTGGCGAAGCCTATTGGAAGGGAGGGAGGTGTTGCGCAAGGGTATAAGATGGAGCATCGGAAACGGGGTGGATGTGAAGGTCTGGGAGGATAGGTGGATCCCAAGGGAGACTAGCTTCAAGGTGATAGGGAATTTTCGGGGTGGCGATGAAGATATGCGGGTCATCGATCTTATTGATTGGAGTATTGGTCGATGGGATGAGGATAAGGTGAGGTCTTTGTTCATTCCGGCTGATGTGGACCTGATATTACAAACCCGGCTAATCTCCCCAACGAGCACAGATCAGCAGATCTGGCACTATACCAAGAATGGAACGTTTACCGTCAGAAGTGCTTATCATATGCTGATTGAGAGCATGAGGATCGATGAGGGGGGAACGGGGCAAGCAGAAGGTGGAACTAGGGAGAAAGCTTGGAAAGCTATGTGGAAAGTTGACACCATCCCGAAGGCGAAGTCTTTGGTTTGGCGGGCGGTAAGAGACGTGCTTCCATGTAAGTCAAACTTGGTGAAACGGAAGATCACCATGGAGGACACTTGCGATCTCTGTGGACGCCCGGAGACGGCATTCCATGCCTTGTACGAGTGCCGGCCTACAAGGAAAGCATGGAGTAGCATCCCACGTACAGCGAGACACTGGAACGGCGCAAGTACAGTCTATGACAGCTTCTTAATGGTGTTCCCAGCAGGCACTAGGGAGGAAAGACAGATGTGGAGTGTTGTTCTGTGGAGTATTTGGCTAGCGAGAAATGCGAGGATCTTCGAGGGCAAGTTCACCCCGCCTGAGGAGATAGTGAGGAAGGCTTTCGCAGTGCTAGCAGAGCATAGACAGTATAATGACCATACGAGGGCTCCACACAACAGGGAGGCTGAAGAAGTGGGCCATAGAGGATGGTCCAAACCAATCGGGAGACTGACCAAATTCAATTGTGATGCGGGAATTTCGACTGCGGGGAAGACCACCATTGGCTTTGTGCAGCGAGACCAAGAAGGTAACTTCATAGCAGCTGGGCACCGAACAATACAGGATACTATGGACATCGAAATCGCGGAGGCAGAAACGATCAGATGGGCGGTTCAGTTTGCAAAGGAAAGGGGGATCCGTTATGCTCAGTTCGAGACGGATTGCCTGCTGCTGGCGACAAAGCTCAACAAGGGATACTCGGGACGAGGCGTGTTGGGGCTGATCTTGCAAGAGATCAGTACGGACAGCAAGAAATTCAATGAGGTGAGCTGGTCGCACGTGAGAAGAGAGGGGAATAGAGCTGCTCATGATATAGCGGCGATTAAGGATACTGAGTCCATGCTTTTTTATAATTTGTACTCACTGCCAGATATTGTGGT
This sequence comes from Persicaria maculosa, assembly GCA_963922045.1. Classification (NCBI taxonomy): domain Eukaryota; kingdom Viridiplantae; phylum Streptophyta; class Magnoliopsida; order Caryophyllales; family Polygonaceae; genus Persicaria; species Persicaria maculosa. The sequence continues at coordinate 21,366,007 of OY998264.1, read as the reverse complement.
GTCAACTATCCTTAAGGAAATGGAATGAAGCAAGTGTGGTTTGATCTCAAAAAAAAAAAAAAAAAAAAATAACCCGCACTTTGTGCGGGCCATAGGATCTCTTTTTACAAAATATTTTATACGAAGTATTTGTTAACGACTAGTATATAATACAATTATTCAAATTAGTAATAAATAAAATTTACTATAAGTATGGATAATATTATGATAATTTGATAATCTAAATTCAAATTTAAAAAAATCATAAGTAGGTAAACAATCTTAGAATAATTGGTAGAGTTGACCGGGGAAAGGAATCATATATTAATGTAAAGTTAATTAAAAGAAAATAAAAAGACCATAAAATAACACGTCAGTATAGTGAGATAAGATAATGTCACATAAGATCAAAAATTATAGAAAATGTGACCACGTATACCGTGTATTTCTTCTTTAATTAGTGTTATTATATATATAACTATATACGATACATCTACATTCGGAAGACATATCAACGGGAAAAAAATATTAAATTGACCAGTAAGAAAAGGGAACATATATTGAAAAATATTGTAATAAATTTAATGTATGTAGATATTTTGGAGACGATTGTGATAAATTTAATGTAGGAAATATATATTGAAACCTTCCCAAAATACTATCGACCAATAAGAAAAGAAATTTGTGATTAAAAAAATCAACTTTAATTGAGGGAGTGATACGTTAGTCAAATGCTAAAAGAATTAGTAATATTAATAGATAGATTAATAGATAAATTAATAGATAGATGATTGGAGGGAGTATAATATTACCTACAAATTAAACAACTAAATTAAAGTTGATTTTGCAACCGTTAAGGATATATATATTGTTGTGGGTAACTATACATCTCAACTTATTAATTAGATATGTATATATATCACTATTAAATTTATAGTATTCACAATTATGATATGATTAGACCTTCTTTTTCCCCAATTTGTAGAACTACAATTATCTCCCCATCTACATATGGACTAATGCCAAACTTGTACAAGCTGCTCTCCATGTTCGGGAGGTACGTTATATAGTTATATATATATATATATATATATATATATATATATATATATATATATATATTTAGTGTATGGATCATTTGTACATAGTCCTTAAAGTGTACTTTGTTCACAAATATTATTCGATGAAATGTGAAACATTATTCGGTGAAATTTGAAGCATTATTCGGTGAAATGTGAAACATTCTACCGAATACTGTTATGTTTTCTTTTTCCTTTCAGTTCAGATGAAAACGTTCCAATTCCACTGAATAATTTGTAACATAACAGTATTCGGTAGAATGTTTCACATTTCACCGAATAATGTTTCAAATTTAACCGAATAATGTTTCACATTTTACCGAATAATATTTGTGAACAAGGTACACTTTAAGGGTGTGTACACCCGAACCACACCCTATATATATATATATATATATATATATATATATATATACTTCTAAAGTTTTAACTGTACGTTCACTAATGAAAATCTCACCGTTGACTCATAACGTATATATTTATGAGGTATATATATGTACATGTACACGTATATGCGCGCATTTAGAATGCATCAATCTAGGAAGCGAAAGTGTACTAAAATAATTGAGCAGGACAGATCTGTAAATGATCGAAGTGTAATACGTAGAAATGAGCGATGCAACAAGATGTATTATCTATCTATCTATCTATGGTTATGTATGGGCAGGGAACTATTCAAGAATGGGTACGATGCAATCATACCTTGTCTGGGTTCACAACAGATGTTAACAATACAATTCCTTATCATCGACGCCTTACCAAAAAATTCGTAAGGGCTCTAGTTTACAAGTAAGTCAGTCAAACTACGTACATATTGATCGAATTGGTTAATTTTTACTTACCAAAACACTAGATTTATGTATCGATCATACATTATTAAACATACCTTGGATTGTTATCTTATGTGTCGTCAATTTTATATATATATAGCGGCGACCAAGATCTGTGTTTCCCGTATTTGGGGACGCTAGAATGGATCAATTCGCTACAAGTGCCCGTCACCGCTCCTTGGAGGCCGTGGTTCGTTGATGGCCAAGTTGCTGGGTATGCTAGACAATATGCATTTTCTAATTTCATTTTTGGGCAACAGTTTCGAAACAGGCCGATGGAGTTTTATTTAATCATATGTAATAAATTGTTGTGTTGCTTTAATTAGGTATACAACAAGATACTCGAATCTCAAGTATAGGTTGACATACGCTACTATTAAGGTAATTTCTTTATTTTGATAATTTTATTTCATTTTATACATAGGTTATATATATTACAAAAAGAAAATGTTATATATGTATGTAATAATGAAATGAATATATAGGGAGGAGGGCACACAGCACCAGAATACAAACCCAAGGAAGCATTTTCTATGATTACCAACTGGCTTTCTCGTTACCCTCTTTAACCACATCGATGATTATATATTCAACATAAATTTAGGACCCATTTTTGGTTTTACGTCCGTTGCCTGAGTTGCAAAATGGCGTAGTGATAATAATAAGTACTAGCTCCAAACAAGCTAATTATAAGTAAGGTATTCTATATGTAGTATCAAATAAACTTTTATGGAGTCTTAAAACTCGATCTGCCAAAAATGGTTTTTAGTGTGAAGTTCGTCATGAAATATATAATTCTCTCTTTAAATGTTATTATATGTCTCAATTGAAATCAATTAAAAATAAAAGGAGTAGGTCGCCGATCTTATATAATAGAGCTGAGTTAAACTATTTTTCAATGTGAGGGAGACACCTATCAATTCAATTAACATATCAACATGTTCCACACTACTTGTTTGAATGGTAGCTCATAGTTCTCTTGGTGCACACGTACGTATGCGGTTAGGTGCTATCGTATTTTCCAACTAACTCTTACAATCGGTCGCATCCGGAGGTTTTTTTGTTAACTTTTACAAATGGTTGATTATTCAGTCGTCTATGAATGATTATTTGGTGTTATATGGATGATTATTCGCTTGTATATGAGTGATTATTCACTCGTATATGTATGTCTGATTATTCCACCAACTAATTACACCATATATGAATGCTTTATCCTTTATAGTTAGTTGAATAGTTTCATATAACTACACTACTAAAAAAACAGGATTTAGCCACGGAAAATAGCAACGGAATTGGCAACGAACGTCCGTGGCTAACTGGCTTAGCCACGAACTAAGCAACGGTCGGACCATTCGTAGCCATATGCCTCGTGACTAAATTCGGGCCGACGTCGCAACCGAAAATAGCAACGAACTCATATAGTCGTGGCTAATTACGGGGCTGGGTATGACTTATGATTGTCGTGGCTGTGGCGACGACGACAGCGTCGGAAAAGGTCGTTGCAAATGTCGTGGCTAAAATTGTCGTGGCTAATTTTGTGGCTGAGTTCGTTACGGGGAACAGGTCATGGGTATTGCTGGTTCCGTGACTGATTCGTTGCTATGGTCATGGCTAAATTTGAGGCAAAAGTCGTTGCTGATGTTGTTTTTTATTTTGAGGTGGGCATCGTTGCCAGGGTTGTGGCTAAATTCGTGGCTTACGTTGTTGCTATTATTTGGATGTACTATTTATACGATAGGGAATATATATATATATATATATATATATATATATATATATATATATATATATATATATATATATATATATATATATATATATATATATAGTTATAGCTAATGCGCCCAAATAGATTAGTAAACATCATGCACATAATGTTCGTGCTAAATACATACACAACGCTGTCACCAATGTTCAACAATCCACAATACATCCGCAAGTTCGACAATCCAAAGTACATCCGCCAGTTTTAACCAAAGTATATACAAGTCCAACAAACCATTCAAAAACAGAAAAATACCAACTTACTTTGCTGGGCGTTTGCCCTTGTAGAACTGCATCATGGTGCTGAGAAGCTTCTCCTGCCACTCTTCATTAGCCTTCTTAGTCTCACCCATCAGTTGCTCCCCAATGGCTGCCATGTCATGCCTTACGGTTGTGCTTACTTGTTCCTGCACTCTATCGCCAATTGAGGACATTTCTTCCCTGAGGTTTGTGGCCACCTGGGTCTGCACATGATCCCCCAACTCCACCATTTTCTTCCTCAAGTCTTCCTTGAAGGTGGTGAGTTCCGTCAGCACGTAATCCTTCAAATTGCTAGAACAAGCAGATGCAGATACCTGGGCACCAGTTTGCGTATACTTCGCTGATTTCAAAATACATTGAGACTCTGATCCCATGCCTAGAATCCAGCCTCGCTTCACACTACCTGTTGCCTTGATCCACACAGCGTCTGTGTCAACATAATGGGATCCATCCTCAGAGATGTCATCATCATCTATGGTTTCCTCTTCAAGCAGCTGATCATACTTGTCCTAGAAATTCAAAGAAAAAGAAAGGAATATGAAGGCTGAGTAGGAACAGATATGGAAAATTGACACTTGTGCAGGCAGTAATAGACACAGATGAACACTTGTGCAGACACAGATGAGTTACTCCAACAATACTCAAAGCTTAATAAATGCAAGAATTGGAACATCTAACTATGAAGGTCATAGCATATAAGAGAATTTATAAATATCAGTTCCACTATATAAGTTCAATCCTAGTCACAGCATACCATGGTTGACAATAAAGATATATTCAATCAGCTAAGAAAATTGTAAGTAAAGAAAGTAAGCCAGATAAGAAACTGGATAACAAACCAGAGCAGAAAAAAGTAAGCAACTAAGCCATAGTTGACAGGCCAGATAACAAACCAGATAACAAACCATAGCAGAAAAATGTAAGGAAGTAAGCCATGGTTGACAAGCCAGATAACAAACCATAGCAGAGAAATATAAGCAAGTAAGCCATGGTTGACAAGCCAGATACCAAACCAGATGACAAAACATACCATGGTTGACAATAAAGATATATTCTCTCAATAACAGAATCAGATATTCTCAGATAAACTGACATGATACTTGTATACTTCAATTTCAACTATTGTAAGCAAGTAAGCCAGATAAAAAACCATAGCAGAAAAATTTAAATAAAGAAAGACTTGAGTTTGTAAGTAATTACCACAGTATCTTGGCACTGAGCGCCCGCCCAAGAACCATCTCTTTTTTTTTTTGACACCTTTCAAAGGTTTGTTTTGGTGTTTGATCCGCTCCAAGCTCCTCCCTCTATAAGAATTGAATTTAGTCAGTAACTATACATATCACAGATATAAAATTTATAAAGACAGTAAGTTAAAAGCAATTGAGTGAGAATATAGTAAATTGCAAAACAACATGGAAATTACCAGTCGCTTCTTGATTACGGTTGTGGAAACCGATCCACCACTGAAAATTGGGGTGCCTCTCTCTGTTGCAACAACTCTGTTTTGCTTGTTCACTTCAGATTGGTGCTTAAACTTATCCTCCTTCCTCCATATCTCCCACATCCTGGCCCATATAACTTGCTTCACCCATGTAGGCTTCTTCTTTGTTCTTCCCGTGCGAGCCTTCCCAAATACATTCTCCAGGTGGTCTCCTCCCTTTGTGTTGAAAGCTTTGCGAACGACTGACTCTGGGAATTCATTTTCATCCCATGTACATCGACTCTGATTGATTCGAGAACAAACAAGAAGTTATTATATATTCAAGTCATATGTGCGTGCAATACATGTAAGCATTTGATTGAATTGTGTCATACCTTGAACATCTCCCACCATAACTCCATTGTTGGTTCAGGAACATTGCTCCACCGTATATATGGGCCATCAAAATGAGAATGAATGACTTGTGTGAGGACTCCAAATGCAGGATTGGTTGCATCAAATCTTCATCATGCAATACCAAAAAAAAAGAAAAGGTATTAGTTCTGGTGACTTGCTCAACACAGAGAATGAAGAGATGAATGATGCAAATGTTGTTGTCATCAGTATATCATTATCATCTCCTGAATTTAGTGAAGTGAATGTATGCAATTTAATTTGACTCCCCTATTGAAAAATTGGTTTCACAGTATATCTTTTATCTAGTCAACATCAAATTTGCTTTCACATTCAATTGATTTCCTTTCTATGTTTTTTACTTATATGCACCATCTATACAATGGAAATATAATCAACTCATCAAATTATATTCACCAATTCAGAGAAACAAAAATTCAGAAAAGTGAACAAATAATTTAGAAATGCTTTCACATTCAATAAGTGATGCAAATGTAATGATTCCCCTAAGAATTGCCAGTTTACTAAGTCCAAAACTTCCACAGTCAATTAATTTCCTTTCAGAGAAGTAAAATTGAAAGAGAAAGGCTAGTTGTACTTACGTTCCATTCACCAGTTGAATGTGCACTTTTCTGTTCCACCTACTAGCGTCGTCACTTGCTGTGGTAGCCTCTTCGTCGGGGTTTTGCGACTCGGCATGCTCCTTAGCGGGTAAGGATGAATCCCCCTCATTGTTGTTCGACACAGTAATAGGGGCTGGAGATTGGGATGACGCCACAGTCCCTCGTGAGGACGAGGGCGCGTGTTGAGATGATGGAGAGGGAACAGTGGGAGGAGATGTCACGGGCGGAGAGGGCGCAGTGGGTGAAGAGGTCAGCGGTTGGGAGGTCACAGATGGGAGACTTCTCCGGGGTGACGCTCTGGTTGGAGGTTTAGGCCCGAGTTAAGAGGATGGAGAGGGTGCAGTGGGTGATGATCTGGTTGACGGGAGGACCGGTGGAGAGGGGTACACGTATAGATGGGTTACCGGTGGAGAGAGGGGAGTGGGTAGCTGGGTTACCGGTGAAGATGGTGCAGTGGGTAGCTTTCTCCGGGGTGACGCTCTGGTTGGAGGTTTAGGGATCGGTGGTTGAGAGAGGCCAGTGGGAGGTGGTCGAGAGAGGCCAGTGGTAGGTGGTCTTCGGGGTGATGCCCTGGTAGGAGAGTTGACCGGTGGAGAGAGGGAAGTGGGAGAATGGGTTATCGGTGGCGAGAGGGCAGTGGGAGGTGGAGATGGCGCAGTGGGGGGTGGAGATTCAGCGGTTACCGGTGGAGATTGGGTGGCCGACGGAGTGGGTGCCGGTTTAGCCTTCGCCCTTCCTGTGGTCGGAGCCAGTGGTGGTCTGGCGGTGGCTCCACTGCGGGTAGACCTCCTCAGTGCACCTCCCCTCATGTTCAGATGCAATATGTGGTTAGGATTTCGGATGCAAGAGTGAAATGAAAGAGGAGAGAGTGTGGTTAGGGTTTCTGAAATTGGGGGTTTCGAAATGAAATTGGGGGTTTCTGAAGAGGAGAGAGTGAAATGAAATTGGGGGGTTTCGAAATGAATTTTCAATTTCCCACTAATATTTTGGGTTCCCTGGAAAATTTTGGAATGAAATTTTGAGATCCCTCTAAAATATGGAGACAGTGAAAATCAGGTGGGCTGGGTTGGGCTGGGCGTGGGTTGGTATTCAATTTCATTAAAAAGTCCAACGAAGAAAAATGCCCATTTTTCATTTCTGAAGGCAGGACGAATACAAACTCCAAATATCAGACCTTCTCTGTAAAGGCCGAAAAATTTAAAGTATTATTTTCTTAAAATATTAAATTATGTTCGACTTTAAATTATAATATTCGGGAGATTTGGAAATAAAGATTTTATCGTATTATTTTATTTTAGTTTCGAAGGCTCAATTTGAAAATTTACTTAGTCGGAATTGGATTGAACGAGCGGGTTTCGAGATTTAACCCCGGGTATTTCAAAATTTTCTTCCTTTGGGAGGGGACCATGGGTCTTTGTCTTCTACCCCTCCCTCTCTGATCAGAAGTCTGCAAAGCCCTGCTCTCCTGGCCTTAGCCGATTGTAGCCCCTTTCTAGCTCCTTCCTCCCCTATTTGGCTAAACCATCAACCCCTCTACACTATCCTCACACCTCTTTGTCTTTCCAACCTTGGCAAGAGTCAAGATACCTCCTTGCCCCTCTGCTTCACATAGCAACATCTCCCCACAAAGCCTGCAATCCCTTCCTTTTCCGTCATTTTTTATCTCAGATTCAAACCCCTCTCACACAAGCACATACTAAACCCACCCTATCTCCCTCTCCTCCTCATCTCCTCACTCCCCTTTCTCCTTCAATCAAGAACCACCAACTTCCACTCGCCGCCAACCACCGTCACTACCACAACGCCACCACTACACCTAGGGGTGATATACGAGCTGAACGAGCCGAGCTTGACATGTTCAAGCTTGGATCGAATGGTAAACGAGCCGATCCGAGCTCGAGCCTAAAATCTATTCGAGCTTTTTTTTGCGCTCAAGCTCGGTTAGCGAGCACAGTGGAAAGCTCGAGCTCGGCTTGTTAAGGCTCGACCAAGCTGAACGAACGAGCTTAGGCTCGTTCGAGCTTGTCATCTGGACTCGTTCGACTCGTTTAAGCTCGGTTCCGAGCTGAGCTTAAATAAACTTACAGCCATTTTATACAGTAGATGTACAAGCAAAAAAGGTTAAACAATACAAGTTTAATGGATATCAAACCATTACAAAACAAACAACTCGGAATACAACATAAGTCCAATGATCAAATACATGATACAAACCTAAGTTCAATGTCTCAAGGTCCACAACAACTTCGAAATAAACAGTCACAAGTACACTAAAAATAGAAAAATAAAAGTAGAAGATTGTCGGAGTTGAATTGCTTCTTGCCTTGCTTCCTCCATAACCTAAATAGAAGTATAAAATGAGTTTAAATGAGGTTGTGGTATAAAATGTATACAAACAATGAAGAGAGTATATTATTAGTATATTTACATCAATCGTTGTACTGAACTCGAAACCAATTCGATGCACAAAGAAGTCCTTCAACCGTGTCATCCCCCAATGAACAACGATCATCCCCAATAACTCTACGGCCGGTATTGAACGCTGACTCAAAAGGTACAGTGGTTATCGGAATAGAAAGAATATCCCGAGCCATCCTAGATATGATAGGGAACTTCAAAAGGTTTACTCCACCATCTCAAGACATCAAAGTCATCGGCTTCCCTGGTCAATACACCTTCTTCATCAACATAAACGTCAAGCTCCCTTCTACTTGGCTTTTCTGAAGCACTTACTTTTACCCATGATTCAAATCCTAACCTCCAGTCATTGGAACGTTTCTCACTCCCTCCACCCGAGCTAGTCTGCATATTGTCACTAGGAGAAAAACTATCCTCCTTGGATGCATAGTTGTCATACAAAGTTTTCATTTCATCCCTAATGTCAAATATCCTATCTTCAACTTCCCCCGGTGGATATAGACTTCTAAAAATGTACCTAATTGCATGAATCTTGTTTCGAGGATCTAACACACATGCAACTATCATCAAAAGAGAGGACTCCTTCCAATACTTGTCAAACTTTAGTTTCATGCTTTCAACCATAACTTTCATGAATTCCCTTGGGTCATTGTCCATCTCATCCAAGACCTTCCTAATCTCACAAATCTCGGGGAAATAAAGATTGGCAGTTGTATAATCTCGACCAGAGAAGACATTAGTTACCTTATCAAAAGTCTTCAAAAACTTGCACACATCATGAGCTCTTTCCCACTCTTCTTCGGTTGGAACAGTTTTGTATGAAGGCTCTCTAATTGCATACCTAAGAAAGGAAGAGAACCCAAGGTATATAAATTTAGGCATATTCACAAAATATGTATATTTAAGCATGAATAAAAAAAATCAGTAGCTATATAGGCATATTCACACAATAGGTATATTTAGGCATATTCACACACAATATATATATATATATATATATATATATATATATATATATATATATATATATATATATATATATATATATAATCAGTAGGTATATTAGTAGGTATATATTAGTATATATATATATAAACAATAGGTATATATTAGTATATATATACATATATATACATATTCAACACCTATGGAGCTTGCACAGTAGGTAACACTAACATCGGTATATATATACATATTCAACACCTAAAAATCAGTAGGTATATACAAACAGTAGGTATATTAGTATATATATATATATAAAATCAGTAGGTAATAAAAACAGAACGTATTATACATACCTAGGAAAAGCCTCTTTGAATATTAGAGCTCTTTCTAACATATGGTATGTTGAGTTCCACCGAGTAGCAACATCAAGAATTAACTTCTTATTTGTGGGAAAACCTATATTCTTGACAAGCTCATTCCACTTGTGAAGGCGTGAGGGACTCAAAAGTATAAACTTCACACTCTCACGGACATTTTGAATAACGTTATTCAAAGGAATCAATCCATCTTGGACCAATAAGTTCAAGATATGCCCACAACACCTAACACGGAAGATCTTCTTTCCAAAGAACAATGCATCTCTTGCATCAAATTGCTCTTGCAAATATGTGATGGCGGCATCATTTGAAGTAGCATTGTCTAATGTGATGGTAGAGATCTTTTTTTCTAATCCCCATTCAGACAAACACTCAAACATCTTGTCCGCAATAGCAATACCCGTGTGCGGTGGAGGCAACAAACAAAAATTCAAAATGCGATTTTGCAATTTCCAATCCGAATCTACAAAATGCCCAGTGATGCACATGTATCCTTTCGTTTGGTTAGATGTCCACAAGTCCAATGTTAAGCTAACCCTTCCAACTTTTGTAAACATCACCTTCATTGTTGCCTTCTCTTCCATATATAACTTCATTGCACGGTCTCTAATAGCAAGGCGACTAACCGGCTCAAACTTCCGGTTAAGCATTTGACTATAAGCCCTAAACAACTTATGCTCAACCATCATGAACGGGTATTCATACACCATAATTATCTTCGTCATCATGTTCAAAATTGCCTCCTTATCATACTTGTAAAAAGAAACAAGTGAACCACTTCCACTAGAATCAAAACTTAGGAGTTGTTGCGTTCCACCGGCACCTTTTCCCGAAAGCTTACTTTTTCGAATCACGCAAAGGTCAATGTACCTTTTGTAGGTAGTTGTTGGCCCTCCCTTGGTTTTTGTCATTTTCACATCACAATGGTTGCATTTCACATAAGCTACACCATCTTCCTCAACTTCGGTAACATCATTCCAAACGGCAGAAACTTTCCTTTTTTTCTTTTTCTCACCCTTAATGTCAACCGTAATTTGCTCTTCACTAGTAGACGAAGCTATTGTCTCAGCCGTTTGCTCTTCACCACTCGGTTGTGTAACAGGTTGAGTGGTAGAAGCTCCTAAGTTGACGGAGTCACTCGGTTGTGCAGCCGACATAATCTAATAAATAAGAGATCAATCAAAGTTAATTAGTTAAACAATGAACAAATTGACAAAACAAGAGAGTTTATTCATATTTTAAAAAACTAAATTCCATATGTAAACAAGATTTTAAACACAAATACAGTAAATCATTCATACAACAAAAGAGTTCATATTCCATATTTGGCCTTCGATTTTAAACAAAATTCCATATTCGGACTAGTATAACAACATTCATAATAGAGGAGATATGAATGAAACTTTCTCTGATGATTCTATTCCCTTCCAAATCAAGAATATATATAATACAAATAACCCTTCCAAATCAAGAATATATAATACAAATAACCCTTCCAAATCAAGAATATATATAATACAAATAAGAAAAGAAGATAAGTAAAAATCCCTACACAAATACAGTACAAATCCCTATATAAAATCCCTATACACAGTGGAACTAATCAAATTTCAGAAGAAGACTGTCGAAGGATTCAATTAACATTGAAGTGGATCTACTGTCGACCGGCGAAGGGCGAAGTAACAATCAAATTTTAGAAGAAGATTACTGGATGTACTATTGAAGGGCAAAGTAACAATCAAATTTAAGAAGATTCACCTGTTCACTCAAAGTCGAAGGCAGCCCAACTCGGAACGAATTTCAGAAGACGAACGCAGGAGAGTCCGAGGAAGACGAACGCAGCCCAACTCGGAACGAATTTCACTCGAAGTCAAAGACAGCCGAGACGCCGAGCTCGGAAATCGGAATGAAGAGGAAGTGAGGAACGCAGGACGGCAGGAGTTCGAGAAAGACGAACGCAGAGCGGCAGAGCGCCGAGCCACCTCTCAAATTCAGATATGAGTTTCTCACGTTCTCTATTTCACTTTCTCACTTGCTCAGAGCGCCGCCGACTACAACAACGTACCCACCAAACCCTAAATCCCTACTTTCATAACCCCAGGGACATTTTAGTAATTTCAGGCATCGAGCTTTCGAGCTCGGCTCGGGCTCGGCACGGGCTCGGCTCGGGCTCAGTTCGAGCCCAAAAATATGTTCAAGCTCGGCTTGTTTACCCTACACGAACGAGTCTGAGCCGAGGTTTTTCGAGCCGAGCCCGAGCTGTTCGGCTCAGATAACAGCCCTAACTGCACCACCCTCTTCAGCCCCCCATTCTCCCTCTCTTCTGCTCTCCTTACATTCACAAAACAACCCAAGAAACTCCCCCTTTTGAGCTCTTTTTTCCCACTGTTTTTCGGCCACCATCACCACCGGCCACCACAGCACCTTCCGAGTACCTCTGAGCTCCCATTCAAGCGCCTTGAGCAGTAGTCCGAGTACTCCGACATTCCAGGTGAGGCTGAGCCCGAGCCGAGCAGCCTCGAGTCGCCGTCGACGCCACCTTCCCCTCCGTTTTCCCCTGTTTCCGTTTGAGTTGGTAAGCTTTCTTCATCCTACTTTTAGTCGAAAACAGTAAAGCTTTGCTTTTGACCTCCCATTGCCGACCCAGGCAAGATCGATTGATTCCGACATCGACGAGCCCCGAATTGAGCACCTCCGGAGAACAACTAAAAAAACCCCTCGGTGAGCTCCACTTCTCCTTTCCTTTCCCTTAGTTCTCTTTGGTTGCCTTTGGGTTAGTGTCGAGTGTGAAAGTTCAGGTGAGAGCGAGAAGAGCTCCGGCGAGAGCTCTGTACTCTCTCCATTCCCTCTAGATCGAACAGAGAGGTGTGAAGCGAGTTCGAACAAAGGTGAACAGAGGCGAGTTCGAAGGTAGAGGGAGGAGAGGCTGAGAACGTGTAGGGTGATGGGGTCCATCGGGGTTGGGTTTGGTTTAAAAAGGAAATCAGAATTTGAAAGAGAGCTGGGCTTGTATTTTGGGCCGGGCCGAGTAACGGGTTAGGGTTGGGATTTTGGGCTTGATCTATTTTGGGGTATATATATAACGGGTATGTTAAATATAAGGCTTATATTGTGTGTATGTGTATATATATTATCACTTATTTTATATAGATATTAAATAAATACGAAATAAGTTTGGATATATATATATATATATATATTTAAGTATATAAATATTAGATGGTTGAAATATAATATATTATATAATATTATTGTTGGGATTTAACATATATTAATTGGACTCGAATTCAAAAAAAAAAAAAGAATTTGGAAATAGGTTTTAAGTGTTGGATTTGGATTTAATAAGATTTAAAATGAAAATTGATTTGATTATTTGAAAAGAAGATTTTTGGAAATATCCTAACCTTGTCGGATTATTTCTATAAAATAAGAGTTATGTTTTATAAAGAGATTTTGACCAAATATGATTTGAGAAAGTTGTTTGAATAATGATTCGATCTAATTTGAGATTTAGGGAGTTTTGGAGGAATCTTGGGAAATTGACTTACTTGTCTAACTTGTATATATATAAATTATGGTATATGATATTGATGTGTTATGTGTTGATTATGAAGCATGATGAGATGTTATATGATATATTCTGTAATGATATGTGTTGAGATGATATAGAAGATGTTATGTGATGATATATAAGATGAGACATGATGAAATATGACAGTTAGGATAAAATGGAAGGATTAAGATGATATGAGGATAAGAAGATATGTGGCGATATGAGCTGATTGATGGAAATGAATAAGGAAGATGATGAGATGAGTTGAGGTGATAAGGATGAAATGTTGAGATACGATATTCTATGGTTATGTGAAGTTATGTACGATAGTTAGGGGCGCCTTGTGCGACTTAGACGTAGACTTATGTACATCTTATATTATATGCTAGGTGATTTGTGACATGATTGGATTGCTTGCTATTGTTGATTATTCTTGGATTTCGCGCTTCTCCAGGTAAGTTCATTTATGGGCTTACTCAGATTCGAAAGAGAATCCCTGCTTGTGATTATATGACATACTAGGTGTTGCATAAGCATTAAAGCATGCCATGTAGTATCATGCTAGGATTGCACTTGTGAATGAGCATTCGGTTACTTTGTGTGTTTGAGAACAGAACCGCCGTTATCTGTGAGTCTTAGAGTCTTTGTTAGGGTCATAGGGAGCCCAGCTTCATCGGGTGCCCTGAGTCAGTATTGTCGATATATTAGCATGATGATGAGATATCTCAGCACCATCGGGCATGAGCATGATATATGATATGATGATGAGATATGATATGCTATGAAGAGATATGATATGCTATAGCATCGAACTGACCAGTCTCTGCACTAACGGGAAGGGGTGCAGAGGTAGGAGAGGGATATGCCACTTGGCATTCTTTGGGCCTCTTTGCAGTTCTTTCTGCATATTATAACATAGGAGCATGATAGTGTGATTTAATTTCCGTATTGCATCAAAGCATCTTTATTATAGCGTATGTGTATACTTGCTTGCGGGACAGATTGCGTTGGGGTCTCGATCTGATCCCGCGCGCACAACTTGTTTTTAGGTATGATTTCTCTTTGTTCCTATGGCGTGGGAATTCCCCCGAGCGATTGCAAAGAACCTGCCTAACTTCGTTAATTTATTACATAATTTCATAATATATGTTTTAATGATTTGGTTTTGACCCGGCCTCGCCATCGCAAGTTGTACTTTACTTTCGCTCTTCGTCCCGTTTTCCTTAAACGAATTTTCGCAACTTAGACCTTAGGACAACTTAAGGGTTCCCAGTGGCCCTTCGTTTGTTTTGGGGTTCGAAATCCCCACTTTAAATACTAATCCTTTGAGGTTTGAAACCTCGACCTGTACTCGAATTGCAAGAGCCGAATGAAGGTAACCAACCTTCGAAATGTAACCCGGGTATTTATATCCGGGCCGTTACAAAGTTGGTATCAGAGCCAGGTTGTGCAATTTGGGTAGCCAAGGGTCGGGTGTATGTTTTGAAAAACCGCCCATGAATTTCAAAGAATTTGAAGGTGTTTTAAAGGGGCAAAATGAACTTAATATGACTAACTCAAATGGACTAAATATGAACTCGGCCTAATATATAAGACGAATCGAACAAAAGGGATCGAGTGGGTAGAAAGGACGCTAGACCATCCCTATTGGATGTAGATGGGAACGGGTAGGCGAAATCTAGCTTATTCTTTACAGATGGGCCTTGAAGACTCCAAGGAATTGCACCGAGGTGGTTGGAGTGGAAAGTTAGGTAGAGATCGTGAGGTATTTGCCCCTCCGGTCAGTCGCTCTTCGAAGGGCGGCATTAGATAGCTTGATGTGTTTTATATCAATTGGACCTGAGGGCGATCTCCCTCGAAGGAGATCATTATAATTGTCCCTGACTGATTTTGTGTTGAGTGCTATTATGGTAGAACTAGATATCTATTGATATACTTAGACTGAGTGTTGCATCTCTATGTGAGTGGGATAAGTAAAAGCTTCTTTCCTTTCGGTATAGTCGAAATTTCTATCTTATAGAGCAGTCTCCTCCATGATTCAGTTGTTGGTGTCTTTCCCTTTTGTTTTGTCTCTGGTTCGAAGAAGTTTGGTTAAAGGTTAGTGATGGTTGAGGGATGCCTATTCCCTTTATTCTGATTTCCTCCCCTTCTATCTTCTTCCATGTCTCAATTGTTATTTTGATCGGGTCGTTCTTTATGGTATCGATGTCTTTTATGGGAAATGGTATTGGGAATCTAATCATGTCCGAGAGATTGGTTCGGGAATGTTGACTACTTGAGCGTATGATGGAGTATGGTACTTGACACCATAGGTCATACCCTGAGGATGTTAGTGTACTAGAATATCAACCTTGAATGGTTCTGAGTCTATGGGACGAGTTGTGTTGTGGAGTCATCCTCCTCGATTCTCGTAGTGGTCAACTGATGTCTCCTTGTCATTAACTTCTATCCGAACTCCGCCATCTTTTTTCGGGAGTAATTTGAGTACCCTTCTATGTTCTCGAAATGAGTTACACGTATTCCCCAGGAAATGAGCTTTTAAGTCTGTGGGGATAAGTCGATATTGCCCTTGGAAATCTCTTTTGGTTATAACGGTATCCCTATATGTGATTACATGACTTGATGCATGACTTGATATATCATTGTGTTAAATACATGTCGTACATATATTTATTGATTTATACCCATGTACATGTATCCCCTATGTTCATGTGAAGTCACACTATCTTAGGCTCGTGTTGTCCCCTTCTATGTTTTTTCCTTGTTCCATATGATTGTGTTATTATCGTCTTGACCTCTTGCATATGTTGGTGCGAAGTTGTTTAATGTACATATGTCATATGATGCACATCTACGCCTTTCAGCGAGACATTAGTATCCTGTAGGACCCATGGCTTGTGGCTTGTGTGAATTTGTGGTCTACTTGCTTTATGATCTCCTCCTACTTAAAATAGGTCCTCGATAGTGTTGACAATCATCCCTTAGGCCTTATGTCATTGAAATATGAGTGATGTTACAACTCGATGCTCATTATGCCTTTGAGATTCCGACTAGTATTATGCCTACCTACTTGTTTTATGATGTTGTTCTTCCATGCCCCATGACATTCTTTTATGAATATGCTAACACCCTACATGTTCACACACCACCTTGTACGTAGATTCCGTATATGCTATTAGTACCATATAGGACGTATGTCTTCTAAAATGTAACTTATGATGAGGATATATGCTCTAATTGTCTCGTTTTATGTACGTGAATGTTGCATTCAAGATGTTATGTTGTTTCCATGCATCTTACTATCTAGTAGCACCTTAGATGATCATCTTGCCATATTTGATCTTATGCTCTGAAGACCTTGATATGACCATGATATGTTACACCCCTTGGTACACCCTTACTTGAGACAATACCTTTACACGTTTTGCATGAATGCACACACCACGATAGTTGCAAGACGCTCGCATGATTACCTTTATATGTGTAATATAGCGTATTGTCCTCTTGTAACATGACACCTTAAGAGCATTATCTTGTTCTGCATTATGAGGTGCGCATGATTCACCTATTGTACTTGCTCGTATTCCCCTTATATACATTGATGTTCGTTGTGATGGTAGCCTTGCTTAAGCCTCTATGACTCTCCATGTTATTACGTGAAGTTATTCGATGCACCTTAGTCTCACCTATCTAGGACTTGTCATGCACTAATAGTATCATGTGGAATCCAAGCCCTTAGAAATGTGACTTGCATAATTCCATGCTCACTTTGTATCATTGTTCAGTTACACTTGCCATAGGTTGTGATAACCATAATGTTCCCCTTTATATGATCTTATGACTACCTGAGCATGTTTCATGTTGGTAACCTGTTAATAGGAGGAAATCGAGTATCTCAAATACAAATATAAAGATATGTAAATGCGAATCCGAATCCTAGCCTATGCAAATAATTACAAGACTTCCTCCCGTTGTAGTAGAAGGGTAGTCAGGATCGATCCACGAGGAGGCGTGTCAGCGGGATCCTAGTAGCGTCGGAAATCTCACGTCTTACGTCGACCAGAAGCCTCGATTTCGACCTTGGTGCTCGATGTCGACCTTGGCTATCGATGCTTTCTGCAACAGAAGACCTGCAGAGACAAAAACAAGCAGTCGATATCGACTGGAGAGGTCGATATCGATGTTAACAGACGGAATCGACTGGCTCAGAAGACTGCCAGTCGACACAGGTGGTCGATATCGATATTTGGATGGTCGATATCGATGTTCAGTAACTCAGCAGATGATCGTTGTCGACTCAGAAAACTGTCGACGAACTCAGTGGTCGATATCGACGTCTGTGGTCGATATCGATATCTACTTCTACAAAGTAGTTAGCTTTTGTCGGCAAAGAAAGGCCGAAGACTTTAGGATGGATGAAGATGCGATGAACAGAAATAAAGACAACTGTTTTTATGTGTATAAACTACGTAAAGAGCAACTCCTAGGATTAGGCTTTACCACAACGTTAACTAATGCATGCGATAAGATAAATAAGACGGACAATTGCGCTATCTCATCCGAGGGACAAGCTTTCGCTGTACACCAACTCTTATGATTACTCTTGCAAATAAACCTAATTGTCTCTACCTATTTTATGTTTATAACTCAAGTAGTTAGCATGAATCAGTTTTCTTTCGATTAACACTAAACATAGAATCGTAGGAGATGATATAGACACAACGATATCAATATCTAACACTTACCTCAAGCACGCATGGCTAACGTCGGGCTCACCCCGACCCTAAGAGCTTTGGGGGACTACTCACACCTCATCATGGAACTCATCTTTGATTGAAAGAAACAAACTTGCATTAAACTATAAACTCCGAAGCTTTACAACTCAACGTCGGCTTTCGCAAACGCCAAACCCTAAAACATCTCTCTAACTCTATTTCTATTGGTGTTGATTGATGGATCCTTCAATGCCAACCCCCTAGGGCTTTATTTATAGGCTACTAATCCTTGCTAGCCAAGGATTGTTACTTCTATCTAAACTATGAACTATATCCAAACAATTAGGATAGGTCTTTTATTTTTGATAAAATTCTACTAACTTGATAAAACTTAAAGGTAAAAAGTAGATAAATTCCAGCTGCTATCTATCTATATGTTACAAGATAAATCGTGCCTCTTTGAAGATAGAATTGCAAATCCGCGTCTCGAAATCGAATATATCTTCTGTCGAGATAAGGTCGATATCGACCTTAGAGGTCGATATCGATGTCTCTGTTCCAGCTCGACATGTCCATCTCCACTCGATGTCTATGTTGAGGTCGATATCAATGGTGTAAGGTCGATATCGAGTGCTTTTCTCTGCTGTGTGATGTTCTGTCTCGACACTCAGTGGTTGTGTCGATAACTATTGTCGATGTCGATGTTGATAGGTCGATATCGACCTCTCTTCTGCTCTCCTTGGTTTCTTCATTTTGACTCCAATTTCGCTCGAATTCCTGCATGGTTAGCTCAAAACTTGTGCAGGCTCTATTTCTTGCACTTTAGCCCATTCTTACACAATTTTATATTCTTTTGACCCTTTTCTTTGGAAATCGAATGAAATATGAAGTCAAAAGATGCAATAAAAAGAGGTGCAAATATGTACATCAAAACACCCCATACTTAGACTTGCTTGTTCTCAAGTAATAGCCAAGAAATAACCAACACCTACAACACACCCTTCAAGTCTTCGCCCTTGTCAAAAACAACATCATAAGCGGTAGAAAAGCAAAGCAAGTGAATTTAACGTCATAGCACATATTTAGGCGATCCATAGGCATATGCAATTTTTGATCCAACCTCACATGGATAATGTGTTTGCACTCAACTCTCATGTGTTTAGGCTATGAAGATCAACTCTCAACTCAATTCCATACACAATCTCATAAACATTGCAATTTATAAAAATCCACTTCGCAACCAATTATGAAAATGCAATAAGAATCATCAGGAGGACTTTCGCTCAATGGAAGACTTCAAAGAAGACTCCATTCGGCGGGGTTGTAATGGGGCTTGGTAAGGAATTAAGGGTATGGAATTATTTGGCTATGTGGTGCTTATATAATTCGGGAATCACGACTCCTAAATCACAATACTTGCAATATCCAAACCATAACTCTTCAATGTTGCTCTTTCCAAGCTCAATTTTCCATAATGCTCTTTCCCAACTCATCTTTCCATAATATGCTCTAAAGATGCACTTAAAGATGTAAACCATACTATCAACCCTTCTTTCAAACTCTTATATGCCTCTCAAAAATATAACACTTGTATGAAATAAATAAAGGATTTAAGGATTTTGGCTCATGCACTATGTATACATATATCTCTTTTTTTTTTACGAAAATAATAAAAAAAATACGTGCATTTATATAGTGAGCCAAAAATCCTTTTACAAAATATGACAAGATGTAAATATGCACCGACAAATAATTTCCTTGCTCAAAACTGGACAATATGCATTTTTCTTTCCACAAGGCATTAGTCCAGCCAATCTAAGTCTCAATTCCCAAATGGGGGTCAGGCTCAATTTGGCTAGGGATAATTTTGTGGAGTTTGCAATTTCAGGCTCATGCTAATTTTCCGGCTTCAAGCAGAGATAATGCAGGGTAGGTAAAGAGAGGATAAAAATGGCTTAAAAGATGCCTCCATCATTTAATTCTCGTAAACATAGACATATTTATGTATTGGCTTTGAATAACTATCACAACATTTAGAGATGCATAGGAAGAGTAAATTCACTCAAGAAAGCGGAGGGATTTTTGAAGTTCTCCCTATAGGCCAAAATTCTCTCAAGGACAATTTTTGTTGGATTTGCTTTAAGCCTAGGATCGTATGGGCTCAATTTCATCACAAGTTCACAATCTACATAAAAATTTTAAGACTTAGGCTAAACCATCCAAATATGCCATAGGATTTACATGATCAAGTCAGCTATTGAGTTTTCATCATAGGACATCTAAGTAAGGTTTAAAAAAATAAACTTAAGGAGTAAACATGCATTTTTTTGTATTTTTGACATTTTTCTATATTTTTTTTTTGATATTTTATAAAAGTAAAACTAAGAACAAAAATTTAAACATGAATGCAATGCGAAGAAGAAAACCAAGTTATGACCATAAGACATGTTTTTCCCCCACCCCATACTTAAAATATACAGTGTCCTCACTATATTAAAAATAAGAACAAGGGTAGAGAGAAACTCACAGCACAACCTGCGGATTCAGGTCGATTTCCAGGTTAGGTCGATGCCAGAAGTCGATATCTATGTCAGTGGTCGATGTCGACTGCATCTGTCGAAGTCGAGGAAGAAAGTGAAGACAAGGGATGCCTGATGATGGTTGATATCGATGATTATGGCCGATATCGACCTCTGCTTTTTGCTCCTGAGTCCTCGATGTCGACTCCAGGAGATGGCTTGACCCTGGTGGGGTCGATTTCGACTGGCCTTGTCGATTTCGACTGCCTATGCAGTAGCTTGTTTTCCTCTTCGTTATTTCTTTTGCTTAACAACCTGAAATCTTGGTTAGTTTAATAGATAAAGCCACGAATTATCTCAGTTTTAAAAGTTCAAAATCCAAAATTTAAAACCTAAAAACCATCTATGAAAGAAAATCAAGTTTTATGTACAAGCTCTAGAGTTTTGAGTCGCTAGGCCGACTTCTCCGTCAATTCTTCACGACCCTTTTATGTAGGGAACCTTCGAGCTTGAGCCTTCTCCTGGATCATCTAAGTCATTTTGGTAGTATCTAAGCTCGGCGACCAAGGCTTCTTCATTGTTAGGTTCTTCTTTGGGCGCTTTCCTTCTCTTTCTTGACCTAACTTTAGCAATATAGGCAAACCATAGAGCTTTGACCCTCTCATTAGTTGAATTATCAATAATGGGCTTAATTGATTTATCAATAAGGGACAGAGGAGGGTTAGGAGTCATACCTGGGCTTACCTGTTTTGGCCCGAAACAAAAATCTTCGGGCTGAGGGGTAGACGATTTCGACCAAGGTGGGTCGATCTCGAGTTCTTTGGTCGATATCAATATGTGGTTGTCGATATCTACCTCTGTGACCCCATACTTAAGCTCCTGGCAGTGATCTGGCATACTCGATTTCGACCACGGGGGGTTGATTTCGATGTTTTTAGTCGATATCGACTGGTTCCAGTCGATGTCGACCCTGCTTGTTGTTTCCGTCCTTGCCAACAAAAATTTTCTAAGCTTCTCCTTAGCCGGCGAGAGGACTACTTGCTCCAGGTGCTTTGTTTCACTCATGGTCGGGTTGAAAGAGAATTCTATCACTTCGTTCCCTATAGTAAAGGTTAGTAATCCTCGATGTACATTGATATTGGCATCAGTAGTAGCTAAGAAAGGCCTACCAAGTATAATAGGTACTACAGGATCTTCAGGCATCTCCAATACAATGGAATCAGCAGGCACAAAGAACTTACCTACCTTTACTGGAACGCCATCAACTATACCTATGGGCCCGACGAATGAGTTGTCAGCCATATAGAGTTTCATGTCCACAGGTTCAAGTGCGCCAATGTTTACCTTTTGCCAAATTGAAAGAGACATAAGACTTACGCTTGCCCCTAGGTCACATAGGGCCTTGTAGCGATGTTGGCCAAGCCCCACAGTGATTGCAAACTTCCCTGGATCACTCCTCTTTTCAGGGAAGTCCATCTTTGAGCACTCCTCTGCGATCTCTGCCATGGATCTCTTCTTGCTAAGGATGTCTTTGAGGAATCGCACATAGGCGGGCATCTCGCTTAGGGCTTCTATAAGAGGAATGGTAACGTTAAGACCTTGAAGAATCTTTACAAAGCGCCTAAACTTACCTTTGGTGGGTCCTCCAATGCTTTGGATGGGAATGGCAACGTCTTCTTTGGCGGAGGGGCCAAAACGGTGGTCGGAGGGGCCTGCTGTGCATCGATATTGACCGGAATGGTCGATGTCGACCTCTGTTGTGGTTCCAGAGGCTCTGCAGTAGCATCGACGTCGACCAGTGGGTCGACCTGGTGGTGGATATCGACCTCTTCCTCGACATCGACTGGGCTGTCGATGTCGACTGGATCTGCTGCTTTCTCCGATTCCGTTCGTGACTTTTGTACTTTGTTGCCACTCCTTAATTGCATGGCTGCGACATGGCCCGTCCCGGATTGCCCCTTAGGATTGGTAGTTGGTTGCCCAGGGAACGTTCCTGACGGTCTAGGGATGGCCCCTTGTGGTAAGGTGATTGAGTTGAGAATGGATTGCATTGTTGGATTGATCATTCTTTGCCTGATTCCGCCTGATTTCATCTAGCACAAGTTGTAGATCATCCTTACGTTGGTCCCTCTCCGGGTGCCCAGGAGCTCTATAAGGCGAGGGGTCCCTAGGGTTAATCGGGTTCCTTTGTGGTTGATGGAACCTTTGGTCTCCCCAATATTGGTGATTGGGACCCCTCATGTAGCGCGCCTCTTGGTGAGTCTCCGCTAGTTGTACTTGTTCAGCATGGGGGCACTCGATGGTGGCGTGCCACTGTGATCCGCATTCAATGCAATCTTGGTTCGCTGATAGGAACCTAACTTGCTTTTGGAGCTTTCGAAGTTGATCTCTATGGAATTGCTACTTCACATCCGGATCGATTACATTGGAGGGTTCATATAAGGGCATAGATGGAGCAGGCCTCGACGATGATGATGTGTCGGAAGCCTCAGGTTAATAGGAGGAAATCGAGTATCTCAAATACAAATATAAAGATATGTAAATGCGAATCCGAATCCTAGCCTATGCAAATAATTACAAGACTTCCTCCCGTTGTAGTGGAAGGGTAGTCAGGATCGATCCACGAGGAGGCGTGTCAACGGGATCCTAGTAGCATCGGAAATCTCATGTCTTACATCGACCAGAAGCCTCGATTTTGACCTTGGTGCTCGATGTCGACCTTGGCTGTCGATGCTTTCTGCAACAGAAGACCTGCAGAGACAAAAACAAGCAGTCGATATCGATTGGAGAGGTCGATATCGATGTTAGCAGACGGAATCGACTGGCTCAGAAGACTGCCAGTCGACACAGGTGGTTGATATCGATATTTGGATGGTCGATATCGATGTTCAGTAACTCAGCAGATGATCATTGTCGACTCAGAAAATTGTCGACGAACTCAGTGGTCGATATCGGCGTCTGTGGTCGATATCGATGTCTTCTCCTGCAAAGTAGTTAGCTTTTGTCGGCAAAGAAAGGCCGAAGACTTTAGGATGGATGAAGATGCGATGAACAGAAATAAAGACAGCTGTTTTTATGTGTATAAACTATGTAAAGAGCAACTCCTAGGATTAGGCTTTACCACAACGTTAACCAATGCATGCGATAAGATAAATAAGACGGACAATTGCGCTATCTCATCCGAGGGACAAGCTTTCGCTGTACACCAACTCTTATGATTACTCTTGCAAATAAACCTAATTGTCTCTACCTGTTTTATGTTTATAACTCAAGTAGTTACCATGAATCAGTTTTCTTTCGATTAACACTAAACATAGAATCGTAGGAGATGATATAGACACAACGATATCAATATCTAACACTTACCTCAAGCATGCATGGCTAACGTCGGGCTCACCCCGACCCTAAGAGCTTTGGGGGACTACTCGCACCTCATCATGGAACTCATCTTTGATTGAAAGAAACAAACTTGCATTAAACTATAAACTCCGAAGCTTTACAACTCAACGTCGGCTTTCGCAAATGCCAAACCCTAAAACATCTCTCTAACTCTATTTCTATTGGTGTTGATTGATGGATCCTTCAATGCCAACCCCCTAGGGCTTTATTTATATGCTACTAATCCTTGCTAGCCAAGGATTGTAACTTCTATCTAAACTATGAACTCTATCCAAACAATTAGGATAGGTCTTTTATTTTTGATAAAATTCTACTAACTTGATAAAACTTAAAGGTAAAAAGTAGATAAATTCCAGCTGCTATCTATCTATATGTTACAAGATAAATCGTGCCTCTTTGAAGTTAGAATTGCAAATCCGCATCTCGAAATAGAATCTATCTTCTGTCGAGATAAGGTCGATATCGACCTTAGAGGTCGATATCGATGTCTCTGTTCCTGCTCGACTTGTCCATCTCCACTCGATGTCTATGTTGAGGTCGATATCAATGGTGTAAGGTCGATATCGAGTGCTTTTCTCTACTGTGTGATGTTCTGTCTCGACACTCAGTGGTTGTGTCGACAACTATAGTCGATGTCGACGTTGATAGGTCGACATCGACCTCTCTTCTGCTCTCCTTGGTTTCTTCATTTTGACTCCGATTTTGCTCGAATTCCTGCATGGTTAGCTCAAAACTTATGCAAACTCTATTTCTTGCACTTTCGCCCATTATTACACTAGTTTATATTGTTTTGACCCTTTTCTTTGGAAATCGAATGAAATATGTAGTCAAAAGATGCAATAAAAAGAGGTGCAAATATGTACATCATAACCTAGTTATCATGTTATGCCTCAACAACCTAGTAGCATGCTTAATATGACTAATGATGTGTTTATGTGAGTGTCTCATATTGTTCTTACCATATGATGCTCTTGTGATGCTTATTGTATTCTAGTAGCTTGTACATCGTCCGACTACGCACCCCTTATTCTAGTTAAAATCATGACCAGGTCACACATTATAATTTTGGTTAGGACATATCTTCAATCTATGCTTAACTTGTTGAGCACATATAATTACGGGTCTTGTGTTAATTAGTAATTGGGTGCCACCTTGTATGTTACATACTATGACATGATAAAATGCACATATACATGAAATATGACCTGATGTTGAACTTGTACCTCAGTATTCATCTTTGGTTATACTTATGCCATGTCATGACCGATTAGAATCACGTAGGACATGCTTTCCAATTATAGCTCATCATATAATTACATGTCATACTTATCATATCATGTAGATCTCGTTGCTCTATGATGTGACAGTTACTATGCCCCGCTTATGTGTTCCTTTTATACTGCTGTGGCATGTCTGAGCATCTTAGGATCAGATTCTATATTGATATGACCTATCTATATGTGAACCCGATATGAGTAATTAGTTATTATTTGAATGTCCGTTATTAAATCTTGAGGTATTTAAAAATGTGATTTTAAACGTTTATTTGCCTTTTAGTCATGGTATTATTCGGAATCATTATTCTAAGATGATGTTTGAGGTCGGGGAAGGGTGTCGAAAAGGGTTAGATTAGTTGGGAAAGAAAGATCGAGTTTAGATCAAAAGCGAGCTCACAGTCGCTTGTTTCGCCACGGCGAAACCATGGTCGTCACGACGAACAAGGACTAAGAACAAAGGAAGAGAATGATTCTTGTCGTGCGTAGCGAGAGGCATCAATCGCGAGGGAAGAAGAACTGGGTTTCGCCGTGGCGAGCGGCCAATTCGTCACGACAAAAATCAGGTCTGGGCTCTTGGCTGGAGTCGGTTCTCTCCTTTCTTTGGGCATTGACTCGAGTTTGGTTCAAACCCGTTTTGGTTTATGTGATTTAAATTCTTATGTGATGTTATATAATTTGATAGAAAAGGATTTGAAGACGACTTATGATTCCATGATTTATACGGATTTGGACTTGGATTAGTTATGATGATAGGATATATATATATATATATATGATGTTCTAGGATTTTGTTGAACATGAGTAGTCACCCATGCATGTGATACCCATTATAATAATATGTTTTGCCTGGCTTGTACCAAACAGATCTATTCTTAAAGTCATGCACATGTGATTATTAATATGTCGAGCTTGTCTATTACTTTAGGAATGATAGGTAGCTTGATTGTCTTATATGTACGTCCGTGAAGAACTCAATTATGTTCCTTGCTTCCAATGTGTGTTGTTGTTATTCATCAAGATAGGTACATGTTAGTGTGTATTGATGTGACTAGTATGCTTCATTATTGATCGATATGTGTTTTGCTTGCCACAATTATAACCTCATAGAATTCCATAAGGGCACTATTGTCATTCTTGGGTTGGGATCTTGCCTTCTCGTCTTGTCATCATCAGTCTTGGTCCATGTCTGGTTCCATAGAGAATCCGAGTTATCTGCCTTTACCTCTCCTTTACCTCCGTTAACTTAGAAACCGTTGTGCTACTTTCGTCGAGCGACGACATGGAGAAGAGGGCGGTTAGCTGGATAGTACTCGAGCGGCGTAGCGGAAGCATGGTGGGCCCATAACCCACCGGTCCCAGGACTTGAGGCAGAGGAATATGCGAGTGGTGCACTTCATCGCTATTTAAGAGACTTGGCATGTTTCGAGGCTAGCTGAGGGGTCCGTTCGACGTATTTCGAGGCTCTATGAAGTTCCTAAGAAGATAGTTCTCGACAGAGATGGATGGATCACTTTGAATTTCTAACAACATGTTCACGAGTTCTGAGGCATTGACAAGGGTCGAGATTCTCTTTGATGTGTGAGGCCACGTATAGCTGAGAGCATCACCTCTTGAGGGGTCCGGCATTTTGACATTATAGGAAATCCGAGCCCTCGGTTGTTGATCCTTTTGAGATTCTAGAGAGGCAGCTTATCGCTTAGCTTTATCCTGGTCCTTAGTTGGAGTGCACGATGTCATTCTTGTCTCAGCTTCGTCGATATGTTCCCGAACATAGCCGCATTCTTGACTATTCTGACCTTCATGTTGAGGTCGATCATTCCTTGGTAGAGCAGCCCAAGGAGAGTATTCGGGCTAGTTGGGGGGATACTTCAGGTGAGCTACTCGCGTCTTATGTAAAGCCCAGCGTAGACGTTACTTTGACCTCTTGACCTAGTAATGGGTTTACCCTAATGCCTTGTTTTGAGATGTGTGCTTTGATGTTTATCTCTATGTCGATGTGCTTATATGATCGATAGTTATGGGCAGAATATGTGATAATGTGATGTGATTGACGACGAGCCTCTTGATGAGTGATGACTTGCTTGCATGATACTTGTAGGATGCCACCCTTGATATGCTTGTTAGCGTGCTGAAACTTGATATCTTGGCTTGATTATTTGGATATATGAGATTCTGAGATTGTTTTGAAATGACTGATGCTTTGAGTTTGATAGTTGAAACCGATTTTGGAAAATGAACCTAGGAAGAGAATATGGGATTAGCCCTTAGAGGTGGATGATTTCCACCTTTTGAGTTATAAAACTTGATTGACTGACATAGGAATGAATGACTTGAACTTTTGAAAATGGTTTGACCCGGATTTTGAATGATTTTGTTGGGTTCCATGTTTTAAGAAACGCTCGATCGATTTTGAAAGCAATTTTTGTCTCGGGGACGAGACTTGGTTTTAGAGGTGGATGATGTAAAGACCGAAAAATTTAAAGTATTATTTTCTTAAAATATTAAATTATGTTCGACTTTAAATTATAATATTCGGGAGATTTGGAAATAAAGATTTTATGGTATTATTTTATTTAAGTTTCGAAGGCTCAATTTGAAATTTTATTTAGTCGGGATTGGATTGAACGAGCGGGTTTCGAGATTTAACCCCGGGTATTTCAAAATTTTCTTCCTTTGGGAGGGGACCATGGGTCTTTGTCTTCTACCCCTGATGTGCACGTAAATTGCCATATTTTCTATGCACATATAAGTCCATTTTATCATCATTTGCATTGCATATTAATGGAAAGACATGGGATTAGTGTAGTTTATGCTTAAATATCAAATATATGGGTCTGCACGAGTTTCTATGTGATTTCGTAGAAAACAGGATAAAAATGGACGGATTTGGAAGAGCAGAAAAAGAACTCGAAGTCTTCTGAAGAGGTCGAAATCGACTGGGGACCTCGACATCGAGTGCAGCAGAGACATAGGAATCGAGCAGGAAATGAAGCAGAGCATGTCGACACCAGAGAGGTCGATATCGACGTCTGATGGACGATATCGAGTAGCCACATCGAGATAAAAGATAGAAGTCGAGTGCTAATCCGAGTAGGAGAAGGAGAGCTCGAGATAGAGATTCACAGACCTCGATATCGACCTTTACAGTCGATATCGATGTTGCCAACAGAGGAATCCAACTCAGATTTTTTATAGAATTCTATCCGAAGCTTGCACATCTATCCTAAAGTCGAGATTTCTTATCTACAACATCAGAGCTATAATATGAGCTGATTTACCATAGAATTTTTAGTTTTTACTTTGTTTAAGTTTTATCTTAGAGAATAAAGATAAAGTTTCGAGTCTTTGGATAGTAAAGTTCGATATCTATATCTAGAGGCCATTAGGGCTGAGTTTAGGCATTCAATTTCAAATAAACACACATCCAATTGCAGAGAATTCAATTTCAATAGAGAGAATTTGTAGAGAGATAGAAGGAGCCGAGTGAGTAAGGTGGAAGCGAGAGCAGAGATTTGGCTTGTTCGGTTGTAATCTTTCTTTCATAGTTCAATTCAAAGTAGTTTTCTTTCAATGATGATGATGAGTTGCATGATGAGAAGCGATTAGTCAACTCACTTCTAGGGTCGGGGTGAGCCCGACAATAGCGATGTAGGGTAAGTGCATCGAAGGTATGACTTTTATGCGATTTCATCTTCTATCCTATGCATGATCCCTTACGAAAGTTAGGGAGATTCATTATTTGCATTATTGAAGCGAAAGCCACTCATATTGTGAACTTGAATTTCTCATGAATTGGATAGTAACTCTTAGGAACTAAGCGAGAGTCTCTAATCACCTAAGTGTTGGTAACGAAAGTTATTTGACGGAAAGACATTAAATTTCATAACTTTAGCATCAAAACTTGCATTGTTATCGTTGTGGCATGAAACTCCGACTTTGGAAGCTTTTTAGTTAATTGAATTCATATAAAAAGTTTTAGTTTTGTTTCTGATCATCCTTCTTTACCATTCTACACTCTTCGGACTCTTTTGCGACATTTGGTTACGAATTACAGTTTCTGTGACAAACATCGGAATCGACTGTAAAGGTCGATATCGAGGTCTAACGTCGATATCGAGGTCTGTCTCGACGTCGACTTTGCTGTTTTTGTCTTCTGCAGGAACTCTACTGGAAATCGACCAGAACTGGGGTCGATATCGACCAGACACATCGATATCGAGTGTCTTCTGAGGTCGAAGGCTTTGATCGTGATTGCAACAAGGGAAGCGCTGACATACCTCCTCGTGGATTCGATCCTGAATTACCCTACTACTACATTGGGAGGGGATTCTTGTATTATTTGTTTGGGACAGGGAGTTAGCATAATCGTGAATTATATTTTAATATTTTGAATCCCCTACTTATACCTTCATCAACAACCCCTCCCTCTCTCATCAGAAGTCTGCAAAGCCCTTCTCTCCTTGCCTTAGCCGATTGCAGCCCCTTTCCAACTCCTTCCTCCCCTATTTGGCTAAACCATCAACCCCTCTACACTCTCCTCACACCTCTTTGTCGTTCCAACCTTGGCAAGAGTCAAGATCCTTCCCTGCCCCTCTGCTTCACATAGCAACAACTCCCCACAAAGCCTGCAATCCCTTCCCTTTCCCTCATTTTGGATCTCAGATTCAAGCCCCTCTCACATAAGCACATACTAAACCCACCCTATCTCCCTCTCCTCCTCATCTCCTCACTCCCCTTTCTCCTTCAACCAAGAACCACCAACTTCCACTCGCCGCCAACCACCGTCACTACCACAACGCCAGCACTGCACCACCCTCTTCAGCCCCCCTTTTCCCGTTCTTCTGCTCTCCTTTCATTCACAAAACTATCCAAGAAACTACCCCTTTTGAGCTCCTTTTTCCCACTGTTTTCTGGCCACCATCACCACCGGCCACCACAGCACCTTCCGAGCACCTCTGAGCTCCCATTCGAGCGCCTTGAGCAGCAGTCCGAGTACTCCGACGTTCCAAGTGAGGCTGAGCCCGAGCCGAGCAGCCCCGAGTCACCGCCGACGCCACCTTCCCCTCCATTTTCCCCTGTTTTCGTTCGAGTTCGTAAGCTTTCTTCATCCTCCTTTTAGTCGAAAACAGTAAAGCTTTGCTTTTGACCTCCCATTGCCGACCCAGGCAAGATCGATTGATTCCGACATAGATGAGCCCCGAATCAAGCACCTCCGGTGAACAACTCGAAAAAACCCCTCGGTGAGCTCCACTTCTCCTTTCCTTTCCCTTAGTTCTCTTTGGTTGCCTTTGGGTTAGTGTCGAGTGTGAAAGTTCAGGTGAGAGCGAGAAGAGCTCCGGCGAGAGCTATGTACTCTCTCCATTCCCTCTAGATCAAACAGAGAGGTGTGAGGCGAGTTCGAACAAAGGTGAACAGAGGCGAGTTCGAAGGTAGAGGGAGGACAGGCTAAGAACGTGTAGGGTGATGGGGTCTACCGGGGTCGGGTTTGGTTTAAATAGGAACTCAGAATTTGAAAGAGAGCTGGGCTTGGATTTTGGACCGGGCCGAGTAACGGGTTAGGGTTAGGATTTCGGGCTTGATCTATTTTGGGTTATATATATAACGGGTATGTTCAATATAAGGCTTTTATTGTGTGTATGTATATATATATTATCACTTATTTTATATAGATATTAAATAAATACGAAATAAGTTTGGATATATATATATATATATTTAAGTATATAAATATTACATGGTTGAAATATAATATATTATATAATATTATTATTGGGATTTAACATATATTAATTGGACTCGAATTCAAAAAAAAAAAAAAAAAATTTGGAAATAGGTTTTAAGTGTTGGATTTGGATTTAATAAGATTAAAATGAAAATTGATTTGATTATTTGAAAAGAAGATTTTTAGGAAATATCCTAACCTTGTAGGATTATTTCTATAAAATAAGAGTTATGTTTTATAAAGAGATTTTGAACAAATATTATTTCAGAAAGTTGTTTGAATAATGATTCGATCTAATTTGAGATTTAGGGAGTTTTGGAGGAATCTTGGGAAATTGACTTACTTTTCTAACTTGTATATATATAAATTATGGTATATGATATTGATGTGTTGTGTGTTGATTATGAAGCATGATGAGATGTTATATGATATATTCTGTAACGATATGTGTTGAGATGATATAGAAGATGTTATGTGATGATATATAAGATGAGACATGATGAAATATGACAGTTAGGATAAAATGGAAGGATTAAGATGATATGAGGATAAGAAGATATGTGGCGATATGAGCTGATTGATGGAAATGAATAAGGAAGATGATGAGATGAGTTGAGGTGATAAGGATGAAATGTTAAGATACGATATTCTATGGTTATGTGAAGTTATGTACGATAATTAGGGGCGCCTTGTGGGACTTAGACGTAGACTTATGTACATCTTATATTATATGGTAGGTGATTTGTGACATGATTGGATTGCTTGCTGTTGCTGATTATTCTTGGATTCCGTGCTTCTCCAAGTAAGTTCCTTTATGGGCTTACTCAAATTCGAAAGAGAATCCCTGCTTGTGATTATATGACATACTAGGTGTTGCATAAGCATTAAAGCATGCCATGTAGTATCATGCTAGGATTGCACTTGTGAATGAGCATTCGGTTACTTTGTGTGTTTGAGAACAGAACGGTTGTTATTTGCGAGTCTTAGAGTCTTTGTTAGGGTCATAGGGTAGCTCAGCTTCATCAGGTGCCCTGAGTCAGTATTGTCGATATATGAGCATGATGATGAGATAGCCCAGCACCATAGGGCATGAGCATGATATATGATATGATGATGAGATATGATATGCTATAGCATCGAACTGGCTAGTCTCTGCACTAACGGGAAGGGGTGTAGAGGTAGGAGAGGGATATGCCACTTGGTATTCTTTGGGCGCCTTTACAGTTCTTTCTGAATATTATAACCTAGGAGCATGATAGTGTGATTTAATTTCCGTATTGCATCAAAGCATCTTTATTATAGCGTATGTGTATACTTGCTTGCGGGACAGAGTGCGTTGGGGTCTCGGTCTGATCCCGCGCGCACAACTTGTTATTAGGTATGAATCCTCTTTGTTCCTATGGCGTGGGAATTCCCCCGAGCGATTGCAAAGAACCTGCCTAACTCCGTTAATTTGGTTACATAATTTCATAATATATGTTTTAATGATTTGGTTTTGACCCGGCCTCGCCGTGGAAAGTTGTACTTTACTTTCGCTTTCACCAGTTTCGAAAATGGACTTCCGCGATATAGTCTTAGGACAACTTAAGGGTTCCCAGTGGCGCTTCGATTGTTTTGGGGTTCGAAATCCCCACTTTAAATACTGATCCTTTGAGGTTTGAAACCTCGACCCGTACTCGAATTGCAAGATCCGAACGAAGGTAACCAACTTTTGAAACGTAACTCGGGTATTTATATCCGGACCGTTACATTCTCTATCGTTCAATCCGAAATCGAGAGTCTGGAACTGTTCTAGGGTTCAATTGATCTTGGAATTGCTTCTCTGGATTGGTGAATTGGCTTCCCAAATCGCGCAATCCGATCGGAAATATCTCCATCTCCTCCCCCTTTACTAGTAAGTATCGTCGTCTCCCTTGTTGTTTCTCTCATTGTTTGAATTGGCGATGAAAATGCTTCATGTTCCTTCTGTTTCAATTGGTTATTGGCATCTGTTCCTTCTCTTTCAAGCGAATTTTTTCCTTGTGTTTCCATTTGGGTATTGGCATCAGTTTCGATCAGAATTTGTGTTCCTTTTGTTTCATTTGGGTATTGCTACGATTTGCTCTGCATCTAGATTTTAGGTTTTATTTGAAGAATAAGTGGACTTGTAAGTTTGACAGTTTGACAGTGTTTCAATTGGGTATTGAAGAACAAGTGGACTTGACAGTGTTTTAATTGGGTATTTCTATGATTTTCTTTGCGTTCATGTTTCTCTGTCGAGTTTATTAATCGTTTGAATAATTTCTTTGCACTAGTTTTCTGAGAAATTAGGATGGATGGAGGTTCAAGACTCTAACCATTGCACATCTTTTGATTGCTGGTATATATGAAGCAAGCTTCTTTAAGGCTTGAAGGAAACATTATTTACACAAAGAAGGGCATGTTAGCTCAATGGAAAATAGTTAACCTATCCACCCAATTTATGGCCTATTAGCTCAATGGAAGAGTGTTGTGCATTGCACAAAGAAGGGGGTTCGATTCCTTCATAGGCCAATTGTACATGTCCAACAAAATCACAGTAGTTTGGATATTGTTAACATTATCAAGCATATTACAAACTGGTAACGGAACATTATATGCTCTGAGATCCTTCCTATGCTCTGAAATCCTGCAAGTAAAGATAGGTACAAAGCGAATTAGAAATGGTGGATAAATAATTTCTGGAAAGTAGAAACTGTCAAGCATAAACAACCAGTTCAACAGAGCTTATCACACACCTTGTAGTTCACCGAGGTGGTCAGTCAGAGGCTTCTTCACAGCTTGTTATCGCCTCAAACTCGTCCTCTTCTTCTGCAGCAAGAACGTCGTCATCGAATTCAGCAAATACACCCTCTTCTTCTATAGCAAGAACCTCATCGGCGACTTTAGCAAACGCACCTAAAGGATCTCACAAGGTTGTCGGTGCATTGCCTACTGCTATGTCGATGGGGAATTCAGGGGTGATGATTTCATCGGACTGATAAGCATCTGTCTCAACTGGGCCCGCGGATCCCCACCTTTATTCTATCCTGTTTCGAGCCCTTGTCTTGCACACATGCCACCAATCCATCCGGTCACGGGTGGGTCCTGGATATTGAACGTAATAAACCTGTGTAGCTTGTTGCGCGAGTACAAAAGGCTCATACCTTCTATATAGTTTTTTCAGATTGATTTCAACAAACTGGTAGATGGGATGAATTTGTGTTCCTTTTGTCGTTGGATCAAACCATCGACACTTGAACAGGGTAACTTTTAGGGGGTAAGCAAGTGCACTTGGGTAGTCAAGCTCGATAATTTCTTCGAGGAGACCAAAAAAAATTCTGATTCGTTCGTCGCATAGTTGGACCCACGAACACAAACCCTGCTGTTCATTGTTGATTTCCCTACACCATGTTCGAGAGTGTGGAAGTTATAGCCATTGACAAAGTATCTTGGCCAACATCTTGCTTTCACATTAGGTCCCCATGCCAAACTCCACAAAAGATCAGTTGGTCCCAAGCCACTTCCTTTATCTAAGGCCTAACCAACAAGCACGTACCCAAGTAAGTATATATGCAATATAATATACAACGACGTATGGGATCGAATTATGTTTAATTATGATCGAACACTTACATAATTCTTAAACCAGCTCGCGAATTCGTTTTCAATGAGGTCATCTCCCACATTATCCCCCATGTCACTCTCAAATATCCTACACATAATAGTAAATAATGGTAAGTAAATATACAGTCATATATAAATAAATTGATGAGAAGTGTGCTCAGTTTTTTTCCTTACTCCATGTACAATTGTACTTCCGGACAGTTAAGCAACACATATGTGTGTGCAGCCTTCCACTCTTCCTCTTCAGTCAACCACCTTATTGTCTCCTTCCCCCTACCCTCGCCGGTGTAATTGAAAATAGATAAGGCACAACCTTCACCCTCGAAGATGTCATTTCTGGCGGGTCTCCTCAATTTGGAAGGAACATGCGAAGGGAAGTAGTGCACCGAGAAATTAGCTATTTCTTCCGGTAAGTACGCCATCACGATCGACCCTTCTACATTACTCTTTTGGACGATCTTCTTTTTTAGCTGAAATAAATATCTCTCGAATGGATACATCCATCGATAATGGACCGGACCACCCACTCGGGCCTCATGTGGTAGATGGACTATGACATGCTCAATGGAGTCAAAAAAGGATGGAGGGAAGATACGCTCAAACTTGCAAATCAATAGCGGAATCATTCGGATCATCTGGTCCATGACAGAAACTGACAATGACGACGAACAAATTGTTTGGAAGAAGATACTCAACTCAGCTAACGGACCCCATACAGTTGGATGCAACAACTCTTTGAAAGCAATCGGCAAGAGTCTCTCCATAAACACGTGACAATCGTGGCTCTTCATTCCACTGAGACCACAATCGTCACTCTGAACACATCTTCCTAGGTTAGAAGCATAGCCATCGGGGAATTTGACGGTCCTCAACCACTGACCCACCTTTTTCTTCGCCTCTCTTGTCAAGGTATATATGGCTTTAGGTTTCACACCCTTATAATCATCAGCTACCTCCAGCTCAAGTCGATGGCAATATAGGCGAATGTCCTTCCGGGCATTCAAGTTATCCTTTGTCTTCACAGGGATATCCATCACAGTGTTGAACACATTGGCAAAGACATTTTTCTCAATGTGCATAACATCGAGATTGTGTCGGATTAGAAGGTCCTTCCAATATGAAAGTCTCCAGAAAATGCTTTGTTTTGTCCACTTGTGAGAAATCCCGTACTCATCGGACTTGTAGGAATGATCCTCCATGACTTTGGGAAATCACGTACCCGCTCCCATATCTGCTCCCTCGATAGCAATGGAGGTGGCAATCCTGTTTCCACGTGCCCTTTGTAGAAGTCCTTCTTTTTCCTACGGAAGGGGTGATCAATCTCTAAAAATTTCCAATGGCAATCGAACCAACAAGCCTTCCGACCATTTTCGAGGCGAAATGCATCACATCCCGATTCCATGCAAATCGGACAAGCCAACTGACCTGCAGTGCTCCATCCAGACAACATAGCATATGCAGGGAAATCACTGACAGTCCAGAGTAGCGCTGCACGCATAATAAAGCTTTCTCTCCTTGAGGCATCATAGGTAACAACTCCAATGTACCACAACTGCATCAACTCATCCACAAGAGATTGGAGGCAAATATTAATTAACTTCTTTGGGTTTTGAGGACCTGGCACTATCAACGACATAAACATGTGCTCGGGCCTCATGCATAAATGAGGTGGAAGATTGTAAGGAGTGACAATCACATGCCAACAAGAATAATTCTAACCAGATTTGTTAAATGTAGCAAATCCATTTGTGCATAAACCCAAACGAATATTACGAGGCTCAGAAGCAAAATCAGGATGCTTCATGTCTAACATCCTCCATGCATCTCCATCCGAAGGATGACACATCATCCCCTCCTCTGTTACGTGCTCTGCATGCCAAGTCATATGGCTGGCAGTCACCTCCGAAGCATATAATCTCTGTAGCCTCGGAATAAGAGGCAAGTAGAATAAAACCTTATGTGGCCTACGTCTGCCTGCACCCACAGCATATCTTGCTTCACCACAGAACTTACATGATTCTTCATTGGCATCATTCTTCCAATACAACATACAACCGTTGGGACACATGGCTATTCTTTCCACCGGCAATCCCAAATTTTGAACTATCTTCTCAGTTTCATAGTAGCTGGTGGGAATCTTGTGGGAATGAGGTAACACTTCATCATACAATTGCAAGAAACCATTAAAGAGGCTTTGGGGAATATTATAATCGCACTTCAAGCTCATAAGTCGGCTCACAAAGGACAACTGTGTATGTGTAGTACGCCCTGGATACACAGGTTCATTAGCGGATCTTAGCACGTCTGCAAACCGCGTGGACAACAGATTAGCCTCCTCGGTCGCTACTGGATCTTCCCTCATTTCATCGACATCATTCACTTCAGTTGGTTGGAATTCATCATTACCATCGACATTACAAAAACTAAACCATGAAGGAGGAACAAAGTTTGGCCCTGCAATGTCAAACACCATCCTCTGCTCTGCAGTTAACTGATCATACATAGCCCACTGGTTGCCCCCTACCATTTGCTCATGGTTTGGATGTGCAACCGGTTCACCATGTCCTGTCCAACGATAATAACCAAACATAAACCCACGATGATATAAATGCTCCTTCACATCATCTACTTTCTCGAATTGGCAATTCTGACATTTCCGACATGGACATTTTATCTTACCTTCATCGACATAATAAGTTTGAGCACAAGCAAAATTTATAAACTTATCCACCCCTTCGTAGTATTCAGGCTTTAATCCTCTACGATCCGCCAAGTACATATCATACATCAATATACGATCATCCATATTTTATCAAATTCGATCAATCGATCTGTATGGTATATATAATCATAATAAATTAATATAAACTACATACTAAATTAAACATTAATTACTAATTAATTTTCCAATTAATTACATACATTATATTGAATAAAATTGTAATAATTAAACATACATGTATCAATTACAACCAATTTTTATATATATTACATCACATTTACAAATTCTTCAAATTATATACCATTTCAAAAAACCCTTTTTCTCTTTTGTATATATAAAATACCCATTTAAATCTTCAATACACTTCCTATATTCATATTAAATTACAAAGGATCAATATAATATATATGTATATATACATATACATATACATTTGTAATATATATTATGTAACTAAAGTTAAACAAAATAACACAAAAAACAAATTGAAGCTTACCTCGTACCAGTAGGCCGGATCCGACCTCACCTCCACTACCAACCTCAATTCGAAATGCAAGTGGTGGATGCATGAATAAAATAGAAAAAGTGGGCCG
Organism: Persicaria maculosa; assembly: GCA_963922045.1. Lineage (NCBI taxonomy): Eukaryota > Viridiplantae > Streptophyta > Magnoliopsida > Caryophyllales > Polygonaceae > Persicaria > Persicaria maculosa. The sequence goes on along the minus strand of OY998264.1, from coordinate 21,327,770 downwards.
ACCCCATTTATTGCTCTCAACCATAAAAATGCAGGGAATGGATGCGTGTCGGCCCCATCCGTGGGTACAGTACAAGCGCATTGAATTTTGACAACATCCGTAATAGCCACGGATTTAGCCTCGGATACAGTCGTCGCTAACGGAGCTCATTAATGCCCTTTCATTCTATGGGCTTATTGGGGGATAATTGGGCTTTCACTTCCGGTTTTACAATACCCTATTAATGGGCATATTCAATCTAAAAAAAATTGAGAGATAGTAACTCATCCGGTCCGCCAAAACCATTTTTGATCAATCCCACTCAACAAATGCTTAACGATTGATTTGTTTGCCTCTTTAAAGTAATGAAAAAAAATAGCCACGGATTCAGCTACGGATAGAATATCGTAGCCGGACCAGCTTCGTATACAGCCACGAATCAAAAGATCGTGGCTATATTTATGGCTATGTAATAGCCCAATCCACCTTCTCAGCCACGAAATTAGCTTCGGACACAGGCTCGTTGCTATTAGCCACGAATTTGACGAGGTGACATACTAGGTCGCCTACTAGCCACGAATATAGCCACGGCTATTAACAGTCATTGCCAATGTCACCTATTAGAAAGCTATATAACTCTGTGCACACACCGACACTAAGATAATCAGGAAGGCATACAACTCTATACCATTTCAACATCTTAAAATTTTCCATTCTTAAACTTCACATAAGGATACATGATATTCTCATTGTCCATAAATTGAACTTGTGATTTTACAAAATTGATGAATCGAGAAATAATTCATTCCAACCACCTTCATGTGGCAAATGCCTCATGTACATCCAGTCACAATTATCCATCTATAACAGGAACAAAAAAATGAAAGTATGATAAGTATAATGGAACAAAAGATTGGTAGATGGTTAAAAAAAGTTGTACATTTACCCAGAAACACACTCTTCACGGTGCCTTCGAAAGGATAATTAAAGGCTATATGTAGCATCAAATTTGCCCTCAAAATCATAATATTTTTGCTATTGTGGAAGGGTTCATGTACTCGCTTACCCTCAAAGATAATAATTCGAGAGTATTGATGAGGGTAATCATAATAGTTTAGCCTCGAAATTATGAACTCGAGAGCATATCCAAAGTTAATATTTACATATTATGTGATTACATTTTCAAGCTATCTCTCTAACGGTTTCTAAATCATCTAGATTTTCTTACTTTCTCACCATGTAACTTATATGAAAATAAGAAAATAATTATCAAAATGAGGATACTTACTAGAAACGAAGATCAAATACCACAAAAATCTTGATCAAATCTAAGAAAGCACACAAAATGGAAGGTATGTAGAGATATTTGAAAGTTGTGGGAGAAAGAAAAGTGTATGAGAGTGAAAAATGATGAACCTCATACGTTTTAGTTGATAAAGCAAAATAGGTAGCAGGGGTATTTAATGCATTAGTATGACAAACATACCCTCAAATACATAATTTGAGGTTATTTATCCACATTGTTAGAATGTTAGCCCCCAAAAAAATCTTAACCATTTAGGATCAAACTTACCCTCGAAATTAGCCTCGTAATATATGTTGAGTTGTTACACCCTCAACTCTACCCTCTAAAAAATATTTGATCCCACATGCCCTCGCAATTAGCCTCAAGTGTACCCTCTAACAACATTGCTAACATCGCTTGACAATAGCTTCAAAAAGGTGCCCTCAAATTTGTTTTGAGGCTAATATACACTCGATGACGCCCTTGAAATATACAATCGTTGTTATATAGCATAGAAAAATAGCCCCAATTTTATTTCAATGGTATTTAGGCTCCAAATATTTTTTGGAGTCCAAATTCAAGGGTATTGGCTACGAAGCCTACGATGGTACCCTTGAAATAATTGGTGGCCAACAACTTGGAGGCTATATAGCATTTTTTTAGCAGTGTTCTATAATTATAAGTAAGTGATCTCCTGATCACTGTAAATAAGAAACAAGGGTTAGTTGTAAATAACTTTGTTGTAATACATTCTTGAAGCTTTTTTCCATGTATCAATGGCGATCATAGGGTTTTCATGGCATCAGAGCCAAATGGCTCAATCTGGAATTAAGATCAGGTTCTGGCTTGATCTTTGTGTTGATTTTAGCATACATGATTGTCTTGTTGGTTCCGCATTTACTTCTCTTGTTTGGTTTTTGAGTTTTTTTTATGCTTTTCGGCTTGAATACTGCTATTTTCGCTTGAATCTTGAGTAATTTTTAGTAAAAATGTTAGAAGAAGTTAATTCAATGATTAAATAACATTTATCTAATGAAAATCCGCATAATAATGTGAATGATCCACTGAATCTTGCGAATTCGCATAACCTGGATGCACAGCTAATTACGTTCCAATTTAATGGGACGATTGACCTCAGTTGGAGTCAGGAAGTTCGCTAAAACCTCTACATAATGCTTATAAAAGACAAACAATTCCAATTTTTGATGATCAAGGTCGGAGTTGCGCTAGGGAATAGTTGGGTGAAATCTTCCTTTAGTTCGGAAAAAAAGATAGAAACAAATAATTATAGATCTTTTTAAAAATTTATATAGTAAAGAAAGAGTAACAAAAAAAAAGCTTGCTTAGTATAGGCTGTGTTTGGTAAAAGTGTAACTAATGATGTAGCAGAAGTTGATGAATTATTTGTGTTACATATATGTTAATAAACTAGTATGATGTTTGGTAAACCTATATATTAGGATAACTGATGAACAAAATATTTTTCATATATTCGTAAAAAAAAAGTTAAAAAAAAAATCAAGCCCAACTCAAATAATTTCTAATTTCGCCACTGTCGATAATCGTTTACATGTTATTTTACTACCTAATTTAAAGCATCAAATAAAATAATTGGAGATCGTATAACTACAAATTAAAAAATTAAATAGTTGTATAAAAAAATATATACATATGTAATAAATCGAGTAGTATATTCTCAATTCTCATCTAATATAACCCTACACGTATTTGCCCCTATTAATAATCTGTTTCATATATATCTAGATGTACGCATTGGCAAAAGTCGTAGAGGTGGGGTGAAATTTTTGTTTTAGAGAAAATTGTTTGGGTATATATATAATGAAGAAAGTTTTAGTAAAATATTCAATGTAAACCACAATTTGTGGTATAAATATGATATTTTTAGTGCAAAATTCATACAATAAAAATTAATATAATTTTTTTTATATGTCCAGCGTGATGAATACTTTTTTGAAAAATAGTGATAGAAAATTATAATATTTTTTAAAACATGACATTTTCAAATATAAAAAATTGATAGGATTGAAAATTATTGCAATTGTGGTTTAAATATGACATTTACAATTAAAAAATTCACATGAATAAACATTAATAGAATTTATATTAATGATGAAATTGGGTCTTCCCCAATTAACCCATTGTCCTTTGGATAACCCAAATTAGTTAAATGTCCACCCGATCAATTTTTGCTTTTTATTGTACGTCTTCTCTCTTTCCTTCTCCCTGTTTCAACGACTTCCTTCTTGCTCTCGATCATCCTCTTCACATATAGTTGATCATTGTGTTCTTCTTGCTCTTGATCATTATTGAAACTAACAATGGCTGAATCAAACAAAGCATGTGAAGGTTAGTGTCATATCTTGATCATTAACGTAGTTTTCATCCTTTGTCATATCTTCTAATATATGTAGTTATCACTGTTTTTGACCTAGAGGAGGCATATAAATGTTAGTTTGATGTGGGTATTTGCTTTTGATTGTTTTTTCATTATTTTTATATTTCTCGTTTCAATTTTGTGTTTATGTGTGCATGTTTGTGTTTTGTGGAAAATAAACTATTGATTATCTACTGAGGAAAGATTTCGGGCTCGATCTAATCTCTACGCGAAGTGTGTGAAGTTATTGAGGAGGGTTTGTCAGCATCTGAAGAATAGCTATTTAGTGTTAGTTTTACTACAAGGTTCAATAGGTATTGCATGAGGTAGTAACAAAAAAATAAATAGAAATGTGGTTCAAGGTTGATCACTTGATTGCTCGCTTACCTTTAGAATTAATTTGCGGTACAAGCCTTTTTTCCTTTATTCGGAGAGTGTCCATAAGTTTGGGATATTTAGCAAACAGTCTCATCACAATCATACACTTCTTCCGGATCATATTATGCCTCTCTCTCTCTCATTCATCATCGACGACAAGCCGCTTCACCTTCTCAATATCCCAATCGCAGGCAATGATGGATCTCGGATCTTGGATACCCACTCGTCTTCATCAAATGGCTTCATCGTTTTCATCGGGCAGCGAATCTGGCGGGATGGATCTCAGATCTCTGAGAGCTGAAGTGGCGGATCCATGTCGTCGCTGTTGAACAAGAAGATCTCTGACTTCATATCTTACTCATCAGAATTGCGGCCTCATTCTCCCAATCCACCACAACGCTCGCCAAAGGTAACCACGATTCCGGTTGCTGGACCCTCCCTCCACTACTAGAAATTTGTGATTAACATCGGGTAATAGCCGATGTCTTTAAAAATAATCGATGTCTATGTGGGTGATGTAAAAAGTCAAAGCCCAATGTCTATAACATATATAACATCATTTCTAATTATAAAAACGATATGTTTAATACTTTATAACATCAATTATATTGTTTATAACATTTTTTTCATAGAGTCGGCTCTTGATAACCCTTGTTATTTTGTATTTTTAGGCCGATGAAGATGTGGATCATAACACAATTAAGCCAATAGACATCGATATTTTGAAATTAAAAGATGTTTTAATATGAAATAGACATCACTTTTATAGAAATCCTACATATGTATATTCATTTTCTCTCTATAATTTGTAACGTTATTTTTCCACACAAAATTTGGCTATATGGAATATATACAAAACCGATGTTATTACATATATTGAAATCATTTTTGGTTTTAAAACCGTTGTTTATATATAGTAAAGATATCCTAAATTATTAATGAATCAGATGTATTTAGCTCATAAAAATGATGTTTTTAGTTCATAAAAGTGATGTGTTTGGTTCGTAAAATTGATGTTTTTTGTACATAAAGCTGATGTGTTTAGTTCGTAAAACTGATGTGTTTAGTTCATATAAGCGATGTCTTTCGTTACAATAAACCGATGTCTTTTGCCCGTAAACCCGATGTGCTTGCTTATGAACCGAAGCAATTAGGTTCATAAACTCAATATCCTGTCTATATACAGATATAGACCAGACCACACCAGACCAACCAAAGAGAACCTGTATATATACACATACACCTACATATTTACACATACACAAGACCAACCGAAACATACACCATACCAACCGAAACATACTTACACATACACGAAACCGAAACATGTTTTCAGAACATGTTTTCAGAACATGTTCTCAGAACCTGTATATATACACGTACACCAGACCAACCAAAAAGAACATGTTTTCAGAAACAAAGGTCAATTGCCACACAATGCACTACGTTTGCCTACTTAGTATTATAAACAAAATTGGCATGTTTGGGACACCAAGGGTAAAGGATGCACATCCTAAAATACTTACGAAATCAACAAAATAGGATATTCGATCTTGGTGGAACCAACGTTAAAGGCTAGCTAACCTGATCTAGTTAGTATATCTGTATGTGCTAATGTGAGCGCAAATAGCCATATTTTCTATGCACATTTAAGTCCATTTTATCGTCATATGCATACATATTGGTGGGAAAACATGGAATTAGTGTAGTTTATGCTCAATTGTCAAATATATGGGTCTGCACGAGTTTCTATGTGATTTCGCAGAAAATAGATGAAAATGGACAGATTTGGAAGAGCTGAAAAAAGAAATCGAAGTCATCTGAAGAGGTCAAAATCGACTGAAGGACCTCGACATCGAGTGCAGCAGAGTAGGCAGGAATTGAGCAAGAGGGAAAACAGAGCATGTCGACACAGAGAGGTCGATATCGATGATCCAAGGTCGATATCGAGGGCCTAGATCGAGCTAAATGATAGAAGTCGAGTGCCAATCCTAGTATAAGAAGGAGAGCTCGAGATAGAGTTAAACCGAGGCCGATATCGATGTCCTAAGGTCGATATCGATGTTTTTCAACAGAGAAGTCCGACTCAGATTTTGATAGAATTCTATCCGAAGCTTGCACGTCTATCCTAAAGTCGAGATTTCCTATCTTCAATGCTAGAGTTATCACATGAGATGTTTTACCATGGAGTTTTTAGTTTTACTTTATTTAACTTTTATCTTAGAGAATAAAGATAAAGTTTCGAGTCTTTGGATAGCAAAGTTCGATATCTATATCTACAGGCCGTTAGGGCTGAGTTTAGAAATTTCAATTTCAGTTATTCAAATCCAAGCACAACGAGTTTTAGTAGTTTATCGCAGAGAATTTGTAGAGAGAGAGAAGAGGCCGAGTGAGTTTGGTGGAAGCGAGAGCGGAATTGGCTTGGTTCGGTTGTAATTTCTTTCTTTTGCAATACAAAGTAGTTTTCTTTTCAATGATGATGATGAGTTGCATGATGAGAAGCGAGTAGTCAACCCACTTCTAGGGTCGGGGTGAGCCCGACGATAGCGATGTAGGGTAAGTGCATCAAAGGTATGACTTTTATGCGATTCCGTCTTCTATCCTATGCATGATCCTTTGCGAAAGTTAGGGAGATTCATTATTTGCATTATTGAAGCGAAAGCCACTCATATTGTGAACTTGGATTACTCATGAATTGGATAGTAACTCTTAGGAATTATGCGAGAGCCTCTAATCACCTAAGTGTTGGTAACGAAAGTTATTTGATGGAAAGACATTAAATTTCATAACTTTAGCATCATACTTTGCATTGTTATCGTTGTGGCATCACTACTAGAATACTGCAATTAGACAACATGTCATTTAAGTCTGTCAATAAATCAACAGATGTTAAATTTATCTATTACATCGATAATTTTTTTAGTGATGTCTAAAACGGTTTACAAAATGGTCAAATATGTGGACAGATGTGAAACTATTAGTTCGGGAAAAAACCAAAACGCGCGGTATAAGGAAAAAAGGCGGGATTCAAACACTTAGAAAAAATTTGGAGCCCGGGCTTTCAAATTTTGGAGGTAATGTTAACACTTAGAAAAAAATGGCTTTTTTCTACCTTTTTGTAATGGCTTGGAAAAAATCTGACATTTCTTTCACCTTTATTAAAATTTATAACATTTATTTTTCTATCTTTTCTCTCTCCCCTCACATTCAATCAGTTGAGCTTCTCTCTCCCCTCACAATCGAGCCACATTCCGAACCCCCAAATCATTTTCTCCTCTCTCCAGATCCAAGCTTCGTCCGATAGCTAGCTCCGGCGACCGTCGTTCAGTGCTGCCTTCCTCCTCCGGCCATCATTTGTCAAAAGAATCGCGAAAATGGTTGGGGGTTGAAACCCTAAATCGGCGATAAGGTATTTGACATTCCGACCTATAGCGCGCGGTGCATTTGTTTTCCATCTTCATTATCCTTTGCTTTCTGGATTATTTTCACATTCAATCAGCTCTAAGCCTCTAACCCTCAGTCTACCTCTCTCCAGATACAAGCCACGCACCAAACCCCTGATGTGCGTGTGTTTAGTTATATTTTCCCATATGTTTTGATGTCAATTTGAGTCATTTTCATAGGGTTTTGCATTGGGTTTAATGTCTTTTGCATGTGTTTTCATATTTCATGAGAAATAGATGTCTTCACTAGATTTTGTATGTTTTACAGAATTTTGGGAGCTGTTTTTGAAGAAACTTTTAACTATTAAAAGAAGCGGAACAGAATAAGGAGCGCATAGGAAAAAGAACGGAAGCAATCGGAGTTCAAACGAAGGAGATATAGGCATTTTTCCGAGCCGTACCGACCCTGTACCGACCCCACCTGGGTCGGTACCGAGGCCTGATCTGGACAAGCAAGACGAGATGAGCAACAGTGGCCATACCGACCCTAGGGGGGGTCGGTACCGAGGTCCTCCGCTTCGGTATAGGTCCCAGCGGAGCTTATTTACCCGGATTTAATTATTTTTACCTATTTTCCTTAGATAGACTTTAGATAAAATTCATATATTTGTTATTTCCTAATTAGGTTTATGGGCTATTAAGTATAAATAGGATTTTTAGGGTTTGGAAGACTCTCGCTCTTCTTCATACCAATTTTCAGCCTACGTTAGATTTCTCAGCACTCGTTTAAGAGCGTTTGTGAGCGGAATTGAGAGCTTTTTGAAGCGATTTCTTCGGCGAAAGTTGAGGAACGTTTTGTAAGGCTTTTGGAACGCATTGTTGACATTATTCTCAGGTTTTTATTCAATTTAATTTTCTGATTTTTATTTATTTCATGAATTTTGCAATGTCCACCATGTTTATGCGTGAGTAGTTGCCTTTTCTAGGGTTGGGGTGATCCCAATGATAGTTATGCTTGCAATTTTGCTATGAATTGATGAATTAATTGGTTTTATCTATTTTATTTGCTTAAGTACCTAATGAAAGTTGGGGAAAATTCCTTTTTGCAATTAAATTGAAAAATTGAATTGTGAATTGGATAGTAATTAGGGTCTTGAACGCAAGTTTGATAACCTAATTAAGATTGATAGTAAGGTTTATTAATTTATGAAAATAAATTGATTGCTTTGCTAGGGTTGATGCAAGTTGACCTCTTTAATAGATAAAAACATGATTTTTATATGATCCATTGCAATGCTAGTATGATTATCGTTGTGGTGATCTCTATGCCCTAGACTTTTATTATTATTGATTTTTCCTAAAAATTCCAGCAGCCCACAAACCCCCAAAATTCTATAATTTTCCATCTTTTCTTGCTATTTCTTGCTCTTTGGTAACTAGAATTGAGTAATTGACTTTCTCCCTGTGGACGAACTTGACCCTACTATACTATAGCGGGGTTTCGATCTTATAAATTTATTTGATTGAAATAAACCCTTCATCAAATTGGCGCCGTTGCCGGGGAGATTTCAATTGTGCCAAGGTTTTAGTTACTATCAGGGTTTGGGAATAGCCCATCCCCCTTTGCTTTTGATTGTGGTGTCTTTGTTTTTGTTTTTGTTCTCAGTTTATGCGATCAGGGCGACGCATGCTTGATTTCGATTTTGTTATCGATCCCGAACCAGAACGCTCTTTTCATCGCAGACGACGAGAAGCTAGGACAATGAGCAACACAGACAACAATGGCAACAATGGCAACAATGTTGACGTTGGTGCGCAGATGGCTGACCTCCGTCGTCAGATGGAGCAATTTCGGCTCACTGCAGAAAGAGAAAGGGAGGCTGCAGCGAGAGAAAGGGAAGCGACTGCTCGTCTGCAACAGCAGTTGGATGCTATCCCAAGGAATGCAAAGCAATACATGCACCCAGAACTGAGGGTGCCCGAATCTGCAATCGTCCTCCCCGAGATTGAGCGAAATTTTGAGATTAAATCCCACTTTATTTCTTTAATTAAAAGATCTCAATTTGAGGGCAAAGCTCATGAATGCCCTATGCTTCATATTAAGAACTTTATTGATTTATGCGATACAATTGCTGCTGATGATGTATCGTTGGAAATAAATTGATTGCTTTGCTAGGGTTGATGCAAGTGACCTCTTTAATAGATAAAAACATGATTTTTATATGATCCATTGCAATGCTAGTATGATTATCGTTGTGGTGATCTCTATGCCCTAGACTTTTATTATTATTGATTTTTCCTAAAAATTCCAGCAGCCCACAAACCCCCAAAATTCTATAATTTTCCATCTTTTCTTGCTATTTCTTGCTCTTTGGTAACTAGAATTGAGTCATTGACTTTCTCCCTGTGGACGAACTTAACCCTACTATACTATAGCGGGGTTTCGATCTTATAAATTTATTTGATTGAAATAAACCCTTCATCAACCCCCAAATCATCAACGACAAGGTATCCGACATTTCAACCTATTTGTTTGGTTTGATTTGTTTTCCATCTTCATTCTCCTTTGGTTTATTGTTTATTTTCATGAATCCCTAACCCAACCCTATATGTGTTGTCTCAAAGGAAGGCAGCTCTCAGAAGAAGGCTTTCAAACAAGGTGCTCGTCTCTTATGTGCTTTATTTTTGTCTCTCATGTTTTCTGTTCTTAAAATTTCTGTCCAATAATTATGCAATGGTAAACTAAACTACCATTTCTACTGCCAAAAACCCTAAACATCAAGAGTAAAAATAAAACACCAAGTTCATTTATGACAAATAAGTGGTATTCATAAGGTGTCCTTGTCGTGTGTGTTAGCTTAAGAGAGTTATCCCACTCAAGTGTTGAATTCCTAACACTGAATCCATGCCACTCACAAGCAACAACCTATATTATAAAGAGAGTTATCCCACTCAAAAGTTTATATCAAAATCGATCAATCACCTGTTCGTCTAATAATTTTAGTGTTATCTAATAACCTGAGAGTTTAGTTCAAATCATATTTGAGAGATGAAGTTGATTGCGAGTGAAGAGTATATCTTTTAATGTATTATATAAATACAATACTCAATTAACGTATAAAGTAGGCGAGAACTATTGAACCAGATTAGCTATCAAAAAATAAATCTGAACAATTTCATCTGAGTGGGTGTATTTAAATGTACCCTATCTTAAGAAGAGGAAATCGTTTTCTCTCTTGGTCTTCTCTTTTCTTTTGTTTGTGTTGTTTTTGGGGTGTCTTCATCTGACTATTAGATACTGTTTGTATGGAACTTTATCACTTAGAAGCAACTTATTGTCAATATAGGCTGATGCTCTAAGGTAAGCCCAATATATAAACACATTTGTTTACCAAGTTCCACCAAAATTTAGAGATGGAATGTAAATTGGAAGGCTAAAACAACCATGTGATTAATTACAATGAATACTTCACTAATTTAGCCTGCAAGAGGATGAACAATATAAAAGATACCAAAGAGGGGAAAAGGGAAAAAGGGTGGGCACAACAAGGCAAAGGAGTGACAGAGAGGGAACAGAAAAAGCAGCAGCCCCATTGAAAGCACAAATAAACATAACTCTCTTTATGATATACGTTGATCTTCCTTCTGGATACTTGTTCTATTTGAGTCCTCTCACCCACCTGCAATTTTGCACTTGGTTAAATCACAGCTGGTAATATCTTTCACATTGCGATTATGCTTATTTTTTATTATTGTTATTCAATTTTACAGATAGCTTCCCCTTTCCTAAAACCCTAAAATTTCTACTTTATACAGGGAGGAATTAGGGTCTGATTGCTTCACACATTTGGTGTTTCTTCTGGATTTTTGCTTCTCCTCCATTTGAGATTTCAGGTAAATGTCACCTCTCTGCTGTGTGAATTGGAATTTTTTTTTCAAGTAATGAACTGGAATTTATTGGTAATTTGTTGTCCTCTCTTTGCTCATTTTTTTGCAAGTAGTCAACGTGTGTAATTCAATAGTGCTTCTATTTTGAAGTAAAAAAAGTTTCTTAGATACACATCAGACCTGATACATCCTTAAATATTTTGTGCATAAATCATCTTTTGAATGAATAGCTATTGCATGCACAAATCATCTTTAAATATTATTCCATTTCAGCTTCCTGGTATTTACTATTTGTTTAACATCATTCTTATTTTTAATGACATTAGATGAGTGAAAAATATTCAAGTTTTATATCTATAGAATTTTATCGAGAAGCTTTTCATGTGTTTTGTGAATAATATTCAAGTTTTATATAGAGTCTTCCCCTAAATTGTTCATATAAATTTTAATCTTAAATTAGATTAATCATGAATTATGCAATCATTTTTAATATAACCTATATCAACTTCAATTTTGTGTTCCTTTAATTATGACATTGTTTCTATTCTTGTTTGCATTTGTTTGTATACAATTTCAGCCATGGATAAATCATGGATATATGAGGATAGGTGTAGTCAAAAGTATGAAATGGGGTTGAAAGACTTCCTCACCTTTGCTGAGACAAATACTAATAACGCTAACAAAGTCCCATGTCCTTGTTCAAAATGTGTTAATTTTAAGAAACGGTCATTTAAAGTCATGAGAGTGCATTGTCATCGATTTGGCTTCAGTTTGGGGTACACTAACTGGATTTGGCATGGAGAACCTGCTGCCCCCACGTGCGAGATTCCACCTACTGAAGGAAAATCAGCTCAGTTCCCCCAATTTGGATCTGAAACTGCGGAGATGTGTGAAGCTGCATTTACAAGTGAGGATGAGTTCGAGGAGGAATCCATTGAGTTTAGGAAGTTCGTTGAGGATGCTCAAAGACCCTTATTTGAAGGAAGTCCCCACACCAAATTAGATGCACTAGTTAAACTTCACACCCTTAAAGCTAAATTTGCAATGAGTGACACTTGTTTCAATGAAATACTTAAGACGGTCCTCCTTGCTTCCACATGGAAATGTGTTACCGCAAACTTTGTACGAGTCAAAGAAAACATTGAACAAGTTAGGGCTTGAATATAAACAAATACATGCATGTCCTAATGACTGCATACTATATAGGAAGGAGTACGCTGATGCTAATTCTTGCCCTCAATGTGGCCTCTCTCGTTGGAAGTTGACAAGAGATGAGATTGAGAAGGAGGGGCAACTAGCAAAGGTGTTGTGGTATTTTCCCATTATCCCGAGAATTCGTCGTTGGTTTAAGTCCGCTGAAATTTCTGAGCTGCTCACATGGCATGATGATAATCGGAGTACAGATGGCTTCATGCGACATCCAGTGGATTCCCTTTCTTGGAAGTTGGTTGATTACAAGTGGCCTGAATTTGGTCAACAATCGAGAAATTTGAGGATGGGGTTGGCAGCGGATGGTATCAATCCATATAGCAATATGAGCAGTAGATATAGTTGTTGGCCTGTACTTTGGGTCACATATAACCTTCCTCCGTGGTTATGTATGAAAAGAAAGTTTATAATGTTGTGTTTGCTCATTTCTGGCCCTAGGCAGCCTAGAGTTGATATAGATGTCTACTTGAAGCCTCTAATTGAAGACTTACAAGAACTCTGGAATGGGATCAGTGTGTATGATGCACATCTGAAGGAATACTTCACCCTTAGAGCTGTGCTATTGTGGACAATTAACGACTTTCCAGCCTACAGAACTTTATCGGGTGCAACCACTAAGGGGTACAAGGCATGCCCGATCTGCGGTGATAATACAACTGCCACATATCTTCCGAATAGTAGGAAGATGTCATATGGAGGTCACCGTAAGTATCTCCATCGTCATCATCCTTATCGGAGGCAACGGAAGGCGTTTAATAATGAACAAGAGTTGGAAGATGAACCTCTCCCACAGTCTGGTCAGGATGTGTTAAAGGCCGTCGAGAAGATCAACTATGTGTTTGGGAAGAACAAAAAGAAGAAAAACTTGGGCTTCTTACTGGAAGAAGAAGTCCATATTTTTCAATTTGGAGTATTGGTCGTGGTTGCATGTTCGCCATTGTCTCGATGTAATGCACATCGAGAAGAATGTGGCAGAAAGTTTCATTGGGACTTTAATGAACATGCCTTTCAAGTCAAAAGATATTGCTGCTGCTCGACAAGATATGGTTGATATGGAGTTGTGACTTGAATTAGGGCCACAAATTGGGGAGAAGAAGACGTACATACCTGCTGCCCCCTTTACATTGTCAAGGGCCGAGAAGGTGACAATGTTGACTTCATTACTCCGCATGAAAGTTCCAAGTGGACATTCATCAAACATTAGAAATTTGGTGTCGATGGGTGATTTGAAGTTATATGGGCTGAAGTCGCACGACTGTCATATATTGATGCAACAACTTCTTCTTATGGCCATTCGGTCGGTGCTACCAAAGCGTGTTAGGATCACTATAATGAGAATGTGTTTCTTTTTCAACTCTTTGTGCACTAAGGTGATTGACGTGGCAAAGTTGGAGAAGCTTCAATCAGATTTGGTGCTAACATTGTGTGAGATCGAGAAGATATTCCCTTTCTCTTTTTTAGATATAATGCTTCATCTGACCGTGCATCTAGTAAGAGAGGTTCGATTATGTGGCCCTGTATGTTATAGGTGGATGTATCCTTTCGAACGATACATGGAGGTGTTGAAGGGGTACGTGCGCAATCGTTTACATCCCGAGGGTTGTATAGCTGAGAGCTACATTGCTGAAGAATCAGCCGAGTTTTGGGGTGAGTTTAGGCAAGATTGTGGACCAATTGGACTGCCTAAGGACATACGTGCCGAAGTTCCACTTTCATCAACGACCCTGAAGTAGTTGGATGAGGATGAACGAGATGAGGCCCACCTTCATGTGTTATCCAATAACGATGAGGTGGATCCATATAAAATGTAAGTATGCATGATTTCAATTATTAAGTATTTCTGTTACTTGTGCTTAAAACACATTAACAGATGCACTTTAACTGAAGGATGCATAAGAAGATTGTGGAGGAATTACACCGTGGAAGAAAAATGAGTAAAAAGTGGTTGCATGATGAACATAATCGTACCTTTGCTGATTGGTTCAAGGCAAAGGTATGGTTATGGCTTAGACATAGTTCTAACTATATATTGAATTGCATACTTTAGGAAACTTACTCTGAGTTATTGAACGGTGACTCCGTAGGTCGAAGCTGAAATAATGGAAAATCCTGGACATGTTTCAGAAACTTTGAGATGGTTGGCTTCAAAACCGAGCTACACTGTCTTCACCTATCAAGGGTACCAATACAATGGTGTAAAATACTTCACAAAACAACGAGACAATTGCAGAGCAGTCCAAAACAGTGGAGTTTGCTTAGTTGCTGAAATAATGCAAGTTGCTAGCGCTAAGGATAAAAATCCGATCACAAGTGAGATGACATTCTATGGGGTTATTCAGCAGATTTGGGAGCTGGATTATTGTGACTTTAAAGCTCCTTTATTTTTGTGTCAATGGGTAGAGAACGAGCGAGGACTTAAGCAAGACGAGGATGGTTTCACGCTGGTCAAACTCAACAGACGGGGTCATCAAAAGGACCAATTCATATCTGCTGCGCAAGTGAAACAAGTCTTCTATGTGGAAGACCCCCTCGATCCTGAGTGGTCGGTTGTCCTTCGAACCCCAAACAAAGACTACCGTGATTCCGTATATGAAGGAGATGAAAGGGAGAGCAGTGTTGAACATCAACCATTTTCTAAGGAAATACCACTTGCTTATGAGGACATTGAGAATGAGGGGGATATGACCTATCTACGAGAAAATGTTGAGGGTTTTTGGAATGAGGAAACTGGTCATCCATTTGAGGAGTAGCAATTACTGAACACTCAATGTGGTGCCTAACCAAGAGGATGAATGACAGCACATCAACCCCCTTTTGTCTTGATGTTGTGCTGAGTAATGAAGATTACAGTCAGAGTAGCAGAGTAAGGGAAGCCTTGAAGACTACACGGTCCAACAACCTTTTGATCTTTTTCCTAGGAAAATGTATAGGCTTAAATGGTATTGGGATGTTTGCTTTAAAAATCTTTTGGTATGTATAAGGCAGTCACTTCAAATGTGCAAGGGTGCTCAGTGTTGTGTCCTATATCCTCTTTGATGGCCGAGCCGAAGGGGGGGTTATAGTATACCACACTTGAAATGGTATTGGGATGTTTGGTTTCAAAATCTTTTGGTCACCTAAAGTTCTGCCTATGGGTTCTCTTACGTGCTTAAAAGCATGTGTGTAAATAATTTCCTTTTAGTTAATATATTTGCCTTTAAACTAAAAAAAAAATTACTCAACACTCTTTTAGCAGTTTTATTAGGTAATAAGCATACTCCTATAACTTGTACACCAAAATTTATTAGGTAATCAGCATACACTACAACAGAAATGCTTTTTAGCGACCAAAATTTTAGCGATGAATTATTTTTCCTCGGTAAATGTGGTTTTTGGCGACGAACATACCCGCTCCTCATAAAAGGGCACGTGAACTATAGGGAGAAATTTATATTCCTCGCTAAAAGTGGCATTTAACGATAAATATTTTCATTCGTCGCTAATTTTTATTATAATATGGTCACATAAACCATATGAAAAATAACGACGAATTTAGAGCTTTTATTGAGGAATATTTTCATCGCTAAAGATAAATTCAACGAAGAATTTTCAATGTTGTCGTTATATGTTTGGGGGGAATTATCTAAAACCCGCCAAATTTATTAGCGACGAATATTGTAATTTCTCGTAAAAAGTATGTGTTTTCGACGAAAAAATTTGTCACTAAACGTATTAATCAACGAGGAAATTCCATTTTCGTCGTTATTGACTTTGGTGAAATAGAGAGAATCAATTAACAAGAAAAGTTTAAATTCCTCGCCATATGCTATGTTTTGCGATTAATATTTTTATCGTTGAAATAATCATTTAGCGAGGAATATCGCTTTCGTCGCTACTTATTTGAGGAAATAACACTTGTCTATGGTTATTATTTGCTTCATAAATTTGGTTTGTGCCCACGCAACTTTTTTTTTTGTCTCGTTATCCTCCTTCACACCCTCAACAGATTTTACTATCACACCACTTTTCTCAACTTGGCCTTTTCCTTTTCTCTCTTTGTTTTGTATTTTAATGACAATTTGAATCACATCAGCAGCAAGCACAAAGACACCTCCATCTTTCAACTCATACACAAAGTTTTACATGAATTTTGAGTCGTCTATGTTTTCAATTTCAATATGTTCGACTTCAGCCTCCACTGCTATAACTTCAACAAGCATCCGAGCATAAGAATCCTTTCCCCTTTTGCTGTTTGTTCATCGATGCACAACAGATTGTCAATCAAACTTCCCAATCTACTCAAATCCATTTCGTCTAAATCTGGAATACAAACCTATATCAGCACCCGATCAAAAGTGCACCATGAAATCGATAACCCATGAATCCAGCAAAAGAGGGCGCGTAATATTTATGTTCCAAGGACCATTTTTGAGCACCCATTCCATGTCTTCCTCCCTCTGAAACTTGAAGAAGAATACCCCATTAACCTTAAGGTACAGAGACAACAAAGGGACCTTCCATTCTGTCGCAATGTAAGCTTTAACCATCCCATAGGGTGCCAAAGTGCCAGCAATAACTCCAATCAAGGTCGCAGCTCATTCCTTTCTCTTCTCTGCAACATATTCAATCCTGACTTTGAGCTTCCCTTTTTCTACATCTCCATGAAACTTGAGCTTTTTTGCTGTTTCAATATTCCGATTATGCTTGAAAAGCTCTGGTAGCCTCTGAAGGCATGACCTATTGACCCCTTTGCAGCCATCTTCCGCCTACTTGCTTTAAGAGATGGGAATTCCTCCTCCTTATCAACAACATTAAATTAAACACTATCAGAAGATCGACTACATGCTTAAGATGTGCGTGTAACTGTAAAACAAAGTTAAAACCAGTACAAGTTCAATATAACGAAGCTGTTAGATTCAAACTCTCTTCTCATATAATGATCACTATTGTGGAAAACACTATCAGAAGATAAATCAATCAATCATAATGCCAATGACATCACCAAAAGAATTCCGGACGCTGAAATTTAGAATATTTGTACTTTAAATAGTAAGAAAGTTTCATTATATTTGATTACTTTGTAGTAAATTTAGTTTATTTTTCAAAATTTTCAACCTTAAGAATTTTTTTTATGATTTAAGATAATTTAAATAATATAAAACAGTTTAATTATAAATAGACAAGGGTTAGTTGGCATGCCTTATATAGTTATATGTGTGACTGTGTGAGTCTATTATAACAATTTTAATCAAAGTGTAGACCATGATTCTTTAATCTGTTTTTTTTTTCTTTTCAAAATGTTTTATATGTATTTAACAGTGTTTGAATACATATCCACTGCCTTTATTGCTAAGAAAAAAAATTGCTTTCCGACATTGTTAGGGAGAATCAAACTATATTGTCAATCCACTCCTATTTGCTAAGAAGGATATATAAATTCCTATAATGTTTATAAATTAAACTTATAGTAGTATTTAATTTTTGAGTATAGTATATCTATAAAAAAAATTCTAGAATTATATTATTTAATATCACCTTATTTACATCTATATAAAAAAACACATGATAACTTTAGAACATTTGTATTTATATTTGCCATTTTTAAAAAAATATAAACGATATCGTTATAATCTTCTAATTTTCTGATATTAATTTTTTTTTCCCCAAAAAATTTAAAATCCCTGAATATGCTTGAAAACCTACCCTTTGCCCTCCACTACCGGATCTGAGTTCCTCTCTCTCGCCTCGTCTCGCTCTAGTCGCCTTCTCCTGTACCTCTTCTCGTCGCTTCTCCATTGGAACAATAACCAGCCTCTTCTTCCCTATCAGAAATCGCTACTATGGGGAACCCAGAGATGCCGCCCATCCCGTCTCGCTCTCTCGAGAGCATCGACATCACCCACTGCCTAATCGCCATCGTTGCACCTCTGCTCGTAGGCCTCGTTCGACACCTCGTCGCGGGCCTTCTTCTTCCAAATCTGACCACGCAGCCACTGCACCACCTCCGTTCATCTGACCCGATGCCGCTTCTCCCTCTTCTCTGAGGCAGGTCTCCGCTGCTCCGATTGGCTTCAATTCGCTTCATCCAAGCGACTCCGATTTTCCTCACTTCGATTCCGACCAAGTAATTGTAGGTATGTCATCCCTCTTCCCACCCCATCATTCTTCCGTCTTCACCATGGGGTAGGTTCTCATTCGATTTAAGACACTGATTTCTAGGGTTTTTCATTTTCCCTAAATTTATATTTGCAAAAATATCTAGAGTCCTCTCCTTTGTGTAACCATTGTCAAATTTCTAGACTTTTGACACTTCAATTCATAGATTCACTTTAGCCAATTACTTATTTCGGTGTTCGATTTATGTGTTGTTTCTGCATTTGTTTTTCAGTAGGATTTGGAGCAACTAATTGCTCAAGCTTGCCCCTACTATCTCCAAGGCAATTAAGCTTCTTTTTCAATTATTCTCTTTCTAATTTAGAACTTTTTGTTTGGCTTTATGTTATACTGCAACTGTTAGAGTTGGTTAAATCTCAATGGATATAAACTGTTGAGGAGTAAATTCAGCAACAGTAGCTGCTTTGAATTTTTCATCGAGGAACACATTGATCTAGGAGAGTATTATGCACATATTGTGTTTTAATATATATAATAATAAATTTGCTAAGGGTTCTTAATGAGTTATTATCCATCATGCATGCCAAACTGTAATCATGAGATTTGTGTTCATGATGTGCTTTTGTCACATTAGTTGTAGCTAAATATTAACAACCCATCAGTTAGAATTAGATTGGTTGACCTTTTGATTAAGCAAGATTGTCTGAACTAATTGAATCATAATTTTTTTTCGTCATACACAACATATAAAAGGAGTTCGGCATTTTAATGAACCCCTGAAGGTTTTATCATGGTGTTAGCTATAAACTTTCATCATGGTTTAGTATTATGATGTATTTGAGATTTGAGATTGTTTCTTGATCATATCCAGGTGAAAAGTTTTTCGCCTTCAAGCATATACTGTATTTGAGAAGAATTGAGTTAATGAGATAATCTGTAATTTTCAGGGGGTGATCTGACTTTGAGCTGCTACTATATTGACACCGAGTTCAATGCATACGCCTTAGAGAATAACAGGAAATGCATTAAATTTACAAGTGTGTGTAAAATACTAAAATTATCCAGATTTCCAGTTATTGGATCACTTTTATCTCTATGCTTTTGCAGTTATACTCCAATACACCAGCTGATTTTGATTCAAGCTCCAAAGGTAGGTTATGAATTTGATTATTAGTATTTCCTGAAATATATTTTTGTATCCTATGAGGTAGTGTCATCTTGGTTTTACATTGGAACTATTAGGAGGGAATTAATTATGCATCAGCAGTGAATGAGCAATTCTATTTTCAGTGCATTTTTGTTGGACCAGATAATTGTTTGTGGACTTAGAGAGTAATTGTAAATGCACTATTACCTTGTTATTTCTTTCCCATTTAAGCCTACACTACTTGGAGCTATAGGCGTCCCGCTTTTGTTCGGTGCATTTGAATTGAATTATTTCTTTGAAGATATGTAGTTGTCTCTCTTTGGAGCAATAGCAAATGAGTAGTTAGCATCATTTCTTGGGAGTTGTGGACCATTTTCTGTATTGTTTTTTTTTCAAAAACTAGTTGGAGCACGATTCTTATCAATTTATTTTAAAATTTAAAAAAATTGAGATTAAGCATGGTTTTCTATGTAAACCATGTTAAACATTTAGCACACTTATTTAGGTGAACAATGCTTGTTTTTTTGGAACACGCTTGCAAAAAAAATGTGCTCCAAATCCGGAACGCGCTTGCAATGATGACGAATGGAGAATCGCGTTCCCATTCACAAAATAATCGTTCTCTGGCCCTACTATTTTTACTAGTGGTATGAGATTCTGTACTTATGCTTGCATGTTTGTACAAACCCATTTTGTTGGATCTAGAAGGTTGCCAACTCTCACGTCCTTGCTTGGATTCCATATCAGGTCAGCCTGGATGTTTTTGGTGTAATATGTTTGCAGCTCTTTTTGCTCTATCATATTTGAACCTTGGCATATGCGATTTATCTTGTGATGGATTTGATAAGCTGTCTAGTTGATTCCTTCAAATGTATTTATAACTTATCTTTGATTTTTTTTCTGCTTGAACTATCTTTTAGCTTATGGTTTATGTCAAATATCAACTTGATTACTTTGTGATATATGAGGGTGATAATTAGTGATATAGCCTCTGTAATCTATGAGTGTGACTCAGAAAATCATGTGAGAAAGATCAAGTTGGTTAGTTTCAAACTTGAAATTGCAAGTTGAAAGCAACATCAATTAGCTTATCCAAGTTGGTTGGTTGAAATTTCGAGCTATATTTTTTTTATTACTATAATCAAATTTCAGGTAGAAAAAAGAAGGGAAATGACTCAAGATACTTAGCCAATGTATCAATACATGGAGATGAAACCACCTCATCCTATACATACCATCAAGAACTACCAAGGTTCAACAACGACAAATGATGTTCATATATTTTTCAACCAGAAGAGAAAGGGATGGAGCAGGTATATGATGCATATTTCTCAACCAGAAGAAGGGGATGGAGCAGGAATATGATGGATCATGGAATGTAGTTAGCTTTGTAGTTTGCTTGATGGTTTGTTAGACCTTGGAATGTATTTAGGTTGGATTTTTCCTAGATGGAAAAACGAGAATTATTTATATTATAAATTTAATATAATACGGAGTACGCATTATCGAGGAAAAGTAAAAGTGAATAATGATGAAATTATATTTCCTCTTCTATCCATATATTTGATGAGTATGTTTTCTTGATAAAAACATCCCTTTACACCAACAAAAATATTTTCTCACTAAAAGAACATATAATACGATGACATATAATTTCCTGGTTGAAGACAGGGTTACGACGAGGAATGAATTCTTCGCCCTAAACTATTTTTAGCGATGAAAGTATTTTTATCGCTACAAATGCAATTTCTACACCCACAAAATAAAATCGTCGTTAGTTGTTAAATGTACCGAGACAATATTTTCTCGCAAAAAGGATATAAATAGCGAGGGGATTTGATCTTCTCGCATTAAATAATTTTTCTTGAGAAAATAATTCCTCGCCAATATTATCTTTAACGACAAATATATGTCCGTCGACAAAAATAATATTTTTAATTATTTTTAATTTCTAATGTGTTAATTACTAGTTATCATTAACGAGGAAATAAAAATAATAGCCAAAAATTTTATTTCGTCGACAAATATATTCAACGACCATTTTCCAATCTCTGAACTTATTCGGCAACGAAAATTTTTGACTTTTGACAAGAAAAATATTCCTCGCTAAATTAAAAGAGTGACAATTTATAACCATCGTAAAAAAGTGCCTACGAGGAAATTTTTTTTTCCTCGTTAATACTTTCATTGACGAGCTTTCTTCGACCACCCGACAAGGAAATTTATTTCCTCGTTGAACACTTTTAGCGAGGAAATCTCTATTTTCTATGAGGAAATATTTCCTCGTAGATAGCCTGTTTTGTTGTAGTGATATTCCTTTCAGTTAATATATTTACCTTTAACTTGTACTCTGTTGAAATTTAGTATTGTCCCTTTGCAGGTTTTTTGGACAATGGGGGCTAAAAAGAAGAGCAAGGCGGTAAGGTCTCCGGTTGCAAAAAGGAGGACCAAAAAGGAGCCATCACCAACATCGGATGAGGACTCACAAGGTCCTGCTAAGCTGAACAACATCAAGGATGGAAGTGAGCAGAAGGAAATGCCTACCAACAACAAATCTTTACAAAAGCACCAAGAGGTCGCTGCTGAAGGTGGGGAGATATCTTCGAAAAGCGTGGTGTCACAACATTCTGCTCGGGAATCTCAGGAAGGGCATGTGAAGAAGAGCAAGGCAGAAAGTGAGCTTCCCGAAAAGTGTAGCAAGAAGACATCTTCAAAGAAACATCTGGAGGACGATCTTGAAGCTGAGGAGAAATCTGTCAATGAGGCTAGGGAGGATGCTGCTGACACTGGGGAGAAATCTGTCAAAGGTGTCCAGAGTATTACAGACTCGGATAAGATACGGGGGAAGAGAGGTGTTGTCCAAATGTACAAGGTCCTGATTAAGAAGGCGTTCAATAAAAAAATTAGTGTGAAGTACGATCGTCGAGGCAATCCATGCGGCAAAACTCGCGCGACCCTACAATCTTACATTGGAATGCTTGCCCGTAGAATGGTGCCAATCAACATTGAGAGTTGGCCAAAAGTTAGTAAGGAGCTCAAAGAGAAATTGTGGAAAGACATTCAGGTATTTATGTCTATTGTGAATATGCTGATTTCATTCCTATTTTCACAATAACTATCCCAATTATATTGAACATGACTGCTGAGAGAAATATTTCATATTAATTGTCTAGGATACATTCAAGGTGGCCCCTGAAAGTCGTGCAAGGATCCTCTCTTCTGCTGGGGTTAAATGGCAGCAATTCAAGACAAATCTGACCACAACTGAGGTGCTTCCACACTATGATCAGAAGAATAAACTGAGAAATCCGCCAAAGAAGTATGCGTTTGTCGAAAAAGAGAATTGGAGGGAGTTTGTGAAATCCAGGTGTACAGAAGAGTGGATGGTAAGAAAGTTGAAGTTGATATGATATGATCTTGTGGATTAAAAAATCAAATTTCCCATTTCTAATAGTTTGAGTAGTGTGACTTTAAAGTACAACCTTTGTGGCAAAGTTAACACCAACTGATCACATTGATGACTAAAGTTTATTATTTCATTTTATTTATTATTTTTGGTCTGATTATTTTTAACTCGAGGTGAGTACTTTTCCCAAGAATTCACATATTGATATCCAAGTTTTACCTATCTGTCTCTGCAGGAAAAACATAAGGTGCATGCTGAGCGTGTGCGCTTGAGAAGATACCATCACAGAACATCTAGGTCAGGGTACATTGGTTTGGAGGAGCATATGGTAATGACTACGTTGCGCAATATGTGAATTCCTGTATCAGGAGATGCCCATTCACATGTCTTACTCTTCTTTATTCTATGTGGCAGAAAGAGGATCAGGAGATGGGTAGCGATGATGATGTTGACCGTGTCATAATGTGGAGGAAGGCCCATATACCGAAAGAGTACGGGTCTGTGAATGAGAGCTTGCGCCCAGTTCTTGAGAAAATTGTAAGCATATATGCATATTTTGTTTTTCCATTTTATGTGTGATTCTTTGAATTATCAAGGGTTGAATGTAGACATGTAATGTAATGGTTTCTAGGATGAATTACTAGAGAAGAAAAGGAATGGAGACCTTGTTGAGGAAGGGTCTAATGACATATTGACCCAAGCTTTAGGAAATCCGGAGCACTCGGGTAGGGTCAGGGGTGTTGGAGGATTTGTAAGTCAAGCCCAATACTTTGGGCTACCAAGGAAGCGGAGATTCACAATGACAAAAGCTGAACTGTTGGCACGTGAGAAAGAACGTGAGAGGGAGTTACAAGAGACAAAAAAATTGCTAGCTGAAGCTAACAAGAGAACAGAACAGCTAATTGAGCAAGCACTGAAGGATTTTGAATGTCGGATGTTCTCTGAAAGAGGTACTCGGAGAGAAATGCCCATCGATCCACCAGAAGGTATGACCCCTTGCTCTGATAGAGGTAGCCATTTTGACAGCCTCGACTCTCTTCATGCCGAGGGAGATATGCCCAACTCTATGGATCCACCAGATAAGGTATGTTTGTAGTTTAGCACCGTTGTCATGTGTATATGCAACCATCTAAAGGATTAAAAGCTACACTGTTGCAATTTACTATCCCTTTCTTTGCAGGGTTATGAGATGTATGACTTTGCTCTGAACAACATCACCAACACTGTAGCTTTTGGTCTTCTACTCGACACGGACAGTACAGTTCAAGAGAGTGCATCTAAACAAGATTGGGTCAGAGTCACAATTGTTGGTGATATTCAAGGTGATGAGCCTCTTCCCTTCCCTGATGGGAATGCAAAGTTGATGTTGGTCAGAGACGCTGTAGGTAGGCATGTGAAGTGGCCTAAAAAATGGGTCCTTGCGAAACTTCTATCTAAACCACGGAGAAAGTCGAAGAAAGTGAAGAAGTTGTTTATGCCTGATGAGTTACCACCCCAAGTGCCAAGGTCTTGCCAACTCTTATACAAATACGCCAAGTCTACAATGAAAGAAATTGGCATATCTATAACTGGAGTGGTAGATCCAAACTGTTTTGGTGTTAAGAAGGAGCTCATTGTGTTGAGAGAGAATGTGATTGATCTCTTTGAGCTGAACTGGCTTGGAAGTGGAGTGTTAGAGGCGTATATGGTGTATGAGCTCTTTTAGTTTTTTTCCATCTCTTAATATTTTATATGAAGTACGTTATCATGTTTCAACTTGAGTAATCATTTTTCATGCAACTAACATGTAGGTACCTATATACTATTGTTTGTGCACATGAAGAGCAGTCATTGTTTGCATTTGTTGATTCTGGAGCAACCGCTACGTGCACGAGACCGAGTTTCATTCCTTATCTAGTCAAGAGGTTAAAAGAAGGGACGTCGGACCACATTTTCATGATACCATACAATCCAGGGTAAGTAGTAAATCTCATGAAATTTGATATGCATTCCTGATTTGATAAATGTTGCAGTGTACTCTTGTGACATGAATTACGTATTTGTATCTCTGATGATGTTTGATATGCATGTTTCCGGATTTCATACATGTTGCAATGTTAGTTTCTGAAATCTGTTGTTGAAATATTGGCTTCTAACTGTTTTCTACTGTTGAAATATTTGTATCTCAGTGGCATTGTTTGTAAGGCTGCTTACATATATATGTGTATATACACCGTTTATCTTGTAGGAAACATTGGCTTCTAACTGTTATCTGGGGGAATGACATCTTTATCATAGATTCCATGCCGAGACCATCTCCTTACAAAGATTGGGAAAAGGTTGTGAAGAGGTATATGTTATTGTTTAGATACATGAGATCTTCAATACTTTCCCTCTCCTTTAGGTGTTATGAATTATTCCCACCAACTCTGTTCTAGTCATATCGATTTGAATGTAAACAAATTGCTTTGATGATTCACACGCAGTGCTGTTAAACAATTTCAAGATAAAACTACAAGCAACAATACCAACAAACTGAGGGTCACACACCTTAATGTAAGTCAACTTGAAGTGTGATCATGATATCTTAGTTTAGAGTTAGCTAATTATGATATATATGGAAATGAAATATATTATCTTCATGAACTCATTAATCGTATTCACTATTATAGGGTGCACCAGTGCAGCCGGGTGGGTACGAGTGTGGGTACTATGTGATGAGATACATGAGAGACATTATAAATGATCAGAAGATGTGTTTTATGACAAAAGTAAAAATAACATGGCCTTATTTTTTTAATTGGGTGTGTGCAGTTTTATATTAACCATAATGGCTTGTTCTTTCCATCTCTTTAGTGGGCTTCATCAAGGAACCGGTCGTCGTACACTCAAGAAGAAATCGATGAAGTTCGAGTTGAAGCTGCTCAGTATATCCAATCTTTGCTATAGGTTAATGAAGCTTCTAGGGCTGCTCAGTAAATGTGCCACATACTACTCGTTGATTAATTGAAAATGCAGGTGAATCATGTTTTTTTTGGTCTTATGCTTTAAAACATTTATGGTATGAATGTTGGTGCATCATACACTGATCGATTTAGGCGGTCCGACTAGCTAGCCTTACCTGTTTTTTGAGATGTTGCCTAGCTAGCTATAGGTAATGTATGTCGTAGATATGTGGCCTGGCCATTTGCCTGTTTTTGAGATGTTGTGGCTAGCCCATTTTGTGGCTATGAATAGTAGCGGCGTATTTTGTAAATGTTACAATATGATGCTAGTGTATATGTACCCATTTTTATTAAAGGACCTATCATTTTGAAGAACAAACAAAATGCGATGTTCTATCGACAAAAGCGTGTTGTGTATCCAAAAAAAACATCGGCTTAAATATGAAAATAGTAGTGTATTAGAACATTTAACATCAGATCCGTCTATTGAAACAGATGCTAGTATAATTATACACATCAGTTTATTCATTTAAATCAATGTGCAAAACTAGTTTCAACATTAAAATGATATATGAACTGATATATATTTGTCAAAGTAACATCGTTATGTACAAAATAAACCGATGTGTCATAGGAGCAACTACGTCATTTTATTTTGAAAACACTAATATAAATGTATGAGACGACATCTTTTCTGAATACAGACACAATAGTGCATTATTTTAGAACAATATAATATCACATATAATGACCATGAAATTAATACACAGAGAATGAATAGTCTAAATGCGATGTCGATAATATGGAAATACATCAGTTTTGCCTATATTTCATGTGGTCGGTTAACTTAAAACAATATAAAATCATAAATTATATATCGAACATGATTATAAATGTGATGGCAAAACCAAAAATTGTTGTCTATTTTAAATTAAGACATCATTTATTTTTATAAATAATGATGTAAATGTCACTTTTTTGCTTTAGGAGGACATCTTCACATGTTTTCAAATGACAAATTATGGATATTCATCAACAAGTGAATAAGTCATACCCAAAATTGAGGGGTTTTAATTAAGAAAAGACATCTGCTTAAAACTGATGTGTAAAGTTTTGATCTTTTAGGGGAAAAATATAGTGAAATCACCTTTCCTACATGCACAATAAGATTGGAAATTTTTTTGAAAGACATCTGTTCTCAACAGATGTCTAATTGAAGTTTTCTAGTAGTGCATGAAACCCCGACTTTGGAAGCTTTTAATTAATTGAATTTAATATAAAGTTTAAGTTTTGATTTCTGACCATCTTTCTACAACCATTCTACGCTCTTCGGACACTTTTCCGACACATAGGTTACGCATTGAAGTTTCTGTAATAGACATCGAAATCGACTGTCAAAGGTCAATATCGAGGACTAACGTCGATATCGAGGTCTGTCTCGACGTCGATTTGGTTTGCTTTTGTCTTGTGCAGGAATCCAGTGGAAATCGACCAGAATTGAGGTCGATATCGACCAGACACATCGATATCGAGTGTCTTCTGAGGTCGAAAGCTTGATCGTGATTACAAAAAGGGAAGCGCTGACATACCTCCTCGTGGATCGATCCTGAATTACCCTACCACTGCATTGGGAGGGATTCTTGTATTTATTTGATTGATAAGGGAGTTAGCATAGTTGTGAATTATATTTGAATATTTGAATCGCACGATCCCGCCCTTACGAACACGTGTTTCTAGCTAGGCAATTAGAAACCCAAAAAAAAGGCTTTGAATTCATACAAAAATAGGCAAACCTTCCAGAAGCTAGGTAGTTCCTTAATAGAAGCAATGGATCAACCTACAACAAGCTCTCGATAAATTCAGCAAGTTCAACCCAAATTTCATCAATCTCCTCTTGGCTATAGGATTTACGACTCCTTGCAACAACCCACTGATATCACAAATAAAGCATGTTGTTACGTGTCTATAGAGTAGTGCATGCACCGTAATTGTAAGCAACAAAGATCAAATGTGTACTTATTCAATCAATAATAGGTACAACACGTAATATCCAATAATTATACCTTGGTGGAGAATGAAAGACTGTCATCCTCTACGATCTCCTTCATAAAGCGCATAACGTAATAACCACACTCATGTCCACGAGGCTGTATAGGTGCACCCTTGAGGTGTGTGACCTTTGGCATTTTTCCATCACCATTACCAGTCTCCTCATTGAATTGTTTAACAACACTACATATATATCACATGCTGAAATTAAGTTTCATATGGATATAAAAGCTATCTCTAATTTGTTAAACCATGAAAATCATATAAGCATGAATTAATTACCTCTGCACTGCCTTCTCCCAGCCCTTGTACACAGATGGTATTGGCATGAAGTCAATTATGAAGATTTATAACTCTCATATAATATTTAAGATTCAATGTCTCCTAAATATTTCAAAGAAAATGCATGCATGTAATCAATAGACAACCAAATGGACTTTTGACAATTTTCCAATAGAAAGTTTGTGAGGGATCATGTATATGTTGTCATGAGGGATCATAAGTGTATATAGTTTATAAAAAAAGATCACAACGCACCCGGGGTTATGAGGGATCATGAATATGTGGTCGTTCTTCCCTTCTTTTAGTCGTGTCACCAAGTAAGGAACAAAACTCGCCCTTGTGTACGCAGCTGTAGCCCCGGAGTCAACAAAAGCATACAAGTCTATCTCATTTTTTGCAGCAACACATTCATAGAGATACCTAATCATTTAAGGCAAACTTACTTCAATTAGAGTGATCAAGCATGGAACTAAAATAGTGAAGATCTTAGAACATAAAATTTTACTTACGCCATGTAAGCATCCAACACTCCAGCTCTAATCCAACACAGTTGTAACAGATCAAGAACATCCTCTCATAACACAATAAGTCGTTTAGGTACACCAAAAACAACCTCTTCCAACTCAGTAGTTATAGACATACCAGTTTCAGCCATGGTGTCTTTAGCATGTTTGTATAAGAGCTGGCATGACTTGGGGGAGTTGGGGACATGTGGAGGTAACTCACTCAGTCACTCTAACCAAATAATTTTTGCGCTTTCTTTGGCTTTTTCTTTGGTTTAGCTGAATTTTTCTAATGACCCATTTTTTAGGCCAAGGCACATGATTACCAATGGCATCCTTAACCAACAAAATCTTGGCATTCAGTATAGGGAAAGGAAGTGGTTGGTCACCTTGAACATCTCCAGCAATTGAGACTCGTACACACCCTTCTGCCCATGGGAGTCCATGGATAATATATGTCATCCCTTCACCTTCTATGACAGTGCCAAAGGCCACAATGTTGGCGATGGTTTCCAATGCGAACTCACAAATGCCTTTACCCTAAAATGAAACAAATTCATCATTCAAAATGGGTGGAGAACCAAGTGTATATGCAAGTACCAAGTGAAAAGATCTATATATGTATAATTACCTGACCAGTGGGTGGAGAACCAAACAAAAGATCATCCTCTGCATCAGCATTCACATCAAGACCAGATTCTTGATGGTGTAGGACATCATAAGTGTTGAAATTGTCAGATATAGGGGTACGTATCTCCTAGCAGAGTTCCACCTTGGCTAGATGTCAAACGAGAAGAGAACTCAGCAATCGATTTATTGATCAACTCCTGTGTCTTTTCTTGACTTTCAACAAGCAATTTCTTTGTCTCGATCAACTCCCGATCACACTCTTTGTCACGAGCCAGTAGTTCAAACTTAGTGATTACAACTCTTCTTTGTTTCGGTAGGCCAAAGAACCTCTTTGGTGTAATGAAGCCTCTCACACCCCTCACCCTACCTGAGTGCTCTGGAGTTCCCAATGCTTGGGTCAATAGATCACTACCAGTTGTGAGGTCAATCTCCAGTTCACCGCGCTCTTGCTTCTCCAACAATTCATCCTAGTATAAGTTTCAAATTTCAGTCATGTGTGTAAAAGTAACGTTTTCATGGAAGATTTGACTTCTAAGATGCCATATTACTCAAGAACAAAGAACAAAATAGAGCTGAAACTCATGCACAACACAAATCAAATGAAAAGAAGAAGAAGACCACTAGGGTTCATTGCAACCAAGCTGCTCAAACATACTCTCACTCTTACATATTTTGGAAGGAAATTAGTAAAGCTTACATACCCCTACATTGTGGCCAGCTAATGGGACTTATTAGGCACTGACAGATAACGACAAAAGTGCAGAAATAAAGGCAAAAGAAAGCAACTAATCACATAAGGTGACTGATTTTACAGTTTGTTAAAATGCTAATAACAAGACATATTAACTATGCCAATGATGACCATTTAATCCACCTAATAATCTTAACAATATGAATGAAGTATAAGCTTTCGTATAATTATTTCAAAGTATGCAAGCGATAACTTACAATCTTTTCTATTACTGGTTTCAGGATCTCATCCACGGCCCCATCTTTGGGTATATGGGCTTTCTTCCAGATAAGAACACGGTCAATCTCATCGTCAGTGCCTAAGTGCTCCTCCTCTCTCTAACCATAACAAATAAACTATATAAGATATGTAACACAAGTCATGTAGAGAAATTAAGGGATAAGGGCAACTTCATTACCATTTTCTCTTCGACACCTATGTAACCAAATCTTGTCGTTCTGTGATGATACTTTCTCTTCTGAACTCTTTCCTTATTAAGCTTATGTGTCTCCTACGGTGAAAATGTCATGGACAATGAGATTCTATTCAATATGTCAAGTAGTATAGATATTACCCTATAGGGATAACCTGTTGAATTGAAAACAAGAAACATACCAGCCACTCTTCTATACACCTTGATTTGACAAATTCCCTCCAATTTTGTTTACCAATGAATGTGTACTTCTTTGGTCAGCTTCTTCTTCTGTCCACAGTATGGAAGCACCTCGTTTCTCGTCAGATTTGTTTTTAATTGTCGCCATTTAGCCCCAGCAGAAGAGAAGACCAATCTACGGCTTTCAGAGGCCACTTTGAATGTATCCTAATTAAAGGAGGCATACAAATAATGTTGCATCGGTACCCATTGTATGTGAAAACGGTGAACCTTGGTTTCGCGGCCAACCATCTCACTGTTTCTGAAACGCCTACGGACTTTTCCTCCAGTTCAGCCTCTACCTACAGGCCCAACACCCATTATGATGTGCTTAAAACGTATTAACACTTTGCAGGATCACGAAATACTATGAACAATATAAATTCAATGGAAAATATTTATTGATGTACCTTTTGCTTAAACCAATCAGCAAAGGTACGATTATGCTCATCTTGAAGCCACTTTTTAGTCTTTCTTTTTCCTTCGTATAATTTCTCCAAAAGTTGCTTGTGTGTGCTTCATAAAATGCACTTTTATTAGCAATGGAAAATATATATCCAGAACTCTATAGAAGACATGTGTGAAACGGTGAAACTTACCGTATATATGGATCCACCTCGTCATTGTTGGATAACACATGAAGGTGGGCTGCATTTAGCTCTTCTTCATCTAACTGCCTCCATTTAGGTGCTAAAATTGGGCCCGATAGGGTACTTACATCCTTAGAAAGACCAACTGGCCCACAATCTTGCCTAAAATCACCCCACAGCTCAACTGATTCTTCAGCGAGATAGCTCTCGGCAATGCAGCCCTCCGGATGGAAGCGATTACGCACATACCCCTTTAGAACCTTCATGAATCGTTCAAATAGATACATCCATCTATAAAACACCGGGCCATATAACCTGACTTCTCTAATTAGATGCACATTCAGATGTAGCATTACATCTAAGAATGATAAAGGTAATATCTTCTCTACCTCGCATAATGTCAACACTAGATCAGACTGCATCTTGTTTAGCTTTGACACGTCTATCACCTTAGTGCACAAAGCATTGAAAAAGAAACATAATCTCATAATAGTAACCCTTACATGCTTTGGAAGGACTGAGCGAATGGCTACATGAAGCAATTGTTGCATTAGAATGTGGCAATCATGAGACTTCAATCTGTATAACTTTAAATCAACCATAGACATGAGATTTTTGATATTTGAAGAATGCCCGTCTGGAACCTTCATGCACAATAGAGAAGTGGGCATTTTGACCCTCTCAACCCTGGACAAAGTAAATGAGATAGCAGGTATGTACGTACTCTTCTCTCCAGCTTATGGACCCAAGCCAAGCCTCAAGCCCATATCAACCATATCTTGGCGGGCAGCAACACCATCTTTTGTCTAGAAAGGCATGTTTAACAACATCACAATCAAACTTTCTATGACATTCTTCTCGATGTGTATCACATCAAGACAATGTCGAACATGTAACCACACCCAATACTCCAAATTGAAGAAGATTGACTTCTTCTTCTAGCAAGTAGCGTCTACTTCTGGGTTTTTTCTTCTTCTTTTTCTTCCCAAACACATTATTAATATTTTCAACCGACTTCAACACTTCCACACCTGATTGGGGAAATGGTTCATCTCCCAACTCTTGCTCATTATTACAGGCCTTTCTTTGCCTACGATATGGATGATAGAGATTAAGATACTTACGGTGGCCTCCATACAGGGCTGGGCAAAATTTGGACGGGACCGTAATCGAACCGGGATCGGATCGGAAATTACGGTCTTTGGATCGGACCGGGATATTATGGTCCGGTTCGTGGTCCAAGAAAATTATATTTTCGATTTTCGGTCCAAACCCAAGACCGGAACGGAATTTCCGGTCCAGACCAGAAATGGTCCGGATTTCCTATCTTTGAAAAAAAGAAAGGAGAAGAGGCCTGACTTAGGGTTGGACGCGTGCCCATTTTTTTGTTTTCCCTGTGTACGCGTTTGGTTTCACATCTCAGTATCCCACCTTCCTCTAAGCCTCCTCTCACATCTCTCTCTCACTACTTCACTTCGGGCGTTCGGCAGTTCGGCGGTAGTAGCCACACCAGCCCCTATGCTCTCCTTTACTCCATGCTCGCCGGCGCCAGTAGCCACCATCTCACCGTTCAAACTTCGGCACCAATGAGTAGGTTACATCCCTCTCTCTCGTTTTACTTTTTTAGTTTTTTAGATCTAGGACTGCTGTAAAGTTCCGGTCCAGCCGGTCATTACGGTCCGCGGACCGGAAGGACCGAGACCATAAGTTTCGGTCTCGATCCGATCCGCGGTTCAAGTTCTTGAAGATTACGGTCCACCGGTCTTGGACTAGACCGAAATCTCCGGTCCGTTCCAATCCGGTTCAGACCAGAAGCCCAGCTCTGCCTTCATAAGCCATCTTTCGACTATGTGGTGGATAAATTGCGGTAGTTTTATCACCGTAGATTGGACATGCCTTGTACCCTTTAGTGGAGCATCCGGATAAGTTTCCATATGTAGGGAAATCGTTGAAGGTCCACAGTAGTACAACCCTGAGGGTGAAGTGTTCCTTTCGATGAGCATCGTACACATTAGGGACCCCTACCTACAATGTTTGCATATTCTCAATTAGCGGCGCCAAGTAGATATCTATATCAATGTCGGGCTATTTTGGGCCAGAAATTAGTAAAGATAACATCATAAACTTCCTTTTCATGCACAACCATGGAGGAAGATTATACGTTACCAAAATTACAAGCCAGCAACTATATCTTGTGCTCATACTACTATGTGGATTAATGCCATCTGCTGCCAAGACCATCCTTAAATTTCTAGCTTCTGCAGCGAATTCCAGACACTTGTAATCAATTAACTTCCAAGCAGGGGAATCAACAAGATGTCTCATGTAGCCATCTTGACTGTGATTCTCATCATGCCATGTAATCAATTCAGTTGTTTCAACATATTTAAACAAACGTCGTAATCGAGGGATGATAGGAAAATACCATAAAACCTTTGCTGATTGTCCCTCCCTTTCTGTTTGATTTCTCGTCAACTTCCAACGAGAGAGACGACAAGTAGGGCAAGAGTTGACTCGGCATACTCATTCCTATAGAGTATAAAATCATTGAGACATGCATGTATTTTCTGATATAAAAGACCTAGCTTGTTTAGTGTTTTTCTTAACTCGTATAAAGTTTGCGGCAACACATTTCCATTCGGAAGCAAGGACGATACAATCTCTAGTACTTCATTGAAACAAGTGTCACTCAAGCAGAACTTTGCTTTAAGAGAGTGAAGTTTAACTAGCGCATCTAACTTCGTGTGATCACTACCATCAAACAGGGGTCTTTGTACAACTTCAACAAACTAATTGAAGTCAGCAGATTCTGCATCATAATCATCGCCTTCATTCCAAGCTGCTTCATACATCTCCACAGTTTCAGAGCCGAGTTGAGGGTGATGAGCTTTCTGGACATCATTGTTTGTGTCAACACTAGCAGTGCGTTGTCCATGCCAAATCCAATTTGTGTATCCCAAACAGAACCCAAATCTATGGCAGTGTACTCTCAAGACTTTAAATGTCCTCTTCTTAAAATTCACACATTTTGAGCAATGACATCTTACTTTCTTAGCATTATTAGAGTTAGTTTTAGCATAAGCAAAGAAAGCGTCCAACCCCAATTGATACTTCTCACTCAACCTATCTTCGTCAATCCAAGATTTACCCATTGCTAAAAATTATAAAACAAATAGAAAAAGAAGAATATACACTATGTTACTAAAGAAAACACAAATTGTAATTTAAATAACTCATAACATGGATATATATCAGCTTATTTATATATCCAAGCAAGATAGAATTTTTTTTAGAAATGGTTATTATAAAAAGCTTTTGTTGCATCTAATTCACTTATACTCTCTCCCTATCACTCTGTCATCCATCAAAAACTCTTTGGTTTTCACATTCTGATGACATTATTGATTAGTATAGATAAGGGTGAGAGTAAGATATAGATTGCAGCTATTTATTTGTTACATGTTGCATTAGAATTCAAAAAGAGACTTTTAGAGAGAAGGGTGAGAGACTTATTTGTTACATCTAATTTGTTAAAGGTTGTATTATCAAGGTGCATTCCCCCACCCAATAACTGGACCGCATGAATAGGACAGTCAAACCAACTATTTCTAACGTAAAATTGAAAAGTGCTAAGTGTTGAATTACAAGGAGTACCTCTTTTTAGAAGATCTATAATGGGACTAATAATTTACATTACTATCATTGAGCAAAAGGAATTAGAAGGAAGGAAAGAGAAAATATAATATAACCATTCTTATCAATTATGATGATATCATTTAATCAATCCCTCAGTTTTCAGATTTCATATTCATTTTTTTTTAAAAAAAAACATTCATGTGATATGATACGGGGTTAGCCGCAGGGTGGCCCGATCTTCGACAATCAAGACTCAAAGACAAGAACGGAAGCAAAGACTCAACGAAACAATGAATTAAAGACCGATATAAGGGTGATTCGAACTAAGGTAGAACGAGATAAAGACCCCAGGCCTCCTAAGAGGGTAGGAACCAAGTATCAACGACTACAAAGCCCGCCTCTACAACCTTACACAACCAAGCGGACAACTTGAAGGCACAAGGAGGGGACTTGTGATTACATGGATCACCAAACTCTCGCGAGGTTGATGAACTCAAAGCAAACCAAGCAGGATCTATAACCAATTTGCAATCGATGAGCAACGCTTCGAATCGATTGACTTGCACTCTTGTGTTTCACACCAAAGAGAGAAATTTTCAATAATATTGTACGTACTTTTCAACAATGAAGATGGCAGCCTATATTAAACCCTAACAAGGCTGATTTTCGGCCCAACTAAAGGAATAAAAGAAATTAATTAAAATACCCTAAATTACCTAAAATAACTTAAGTAGAAAAGTTACTAAAATAGGAAATAAAACAAGGTTCCAAAACTTAAAGTATTTCGGCTCTACAAGAGCTAAGGTGGCTCGGCCTCAAGTATTCTTATACACATATAGGTCTTCAATGAAGGCTCGGGGAGTTGAACCGCGCTCGAGAATAAAGCGTGACTCACAAACATGAATGAGTCTCTCTGCAACTTCTTGGCTCGGGCTCGAGTCATAGGTCCGTCTCCTAAGATGATCGGCGTGTCCGGAGGTGTAGAAGATGGTCCCGCATCAACCTCCCCTTCTTGGAAAGGATTCGACCATGAATCCAAGTCCTCGTCCACGGCTAAGTAAGGAATGAGATCCGCGACGTTGAAGGTAGCACTCACGCCATATGTTCCAGGAAGCTCCAACTTGTAGGCACTGTCGCCCACCTTCTCCAGAACCTTGAAAGGTCCATCTCCTCGCGGTGCAAGCTTGCTCTTCTGCTCGTTGGGAAACCTCTCCTTCTTCAGGTGCACCCACACAAGATCCCCTGGCTGGAATGTCACCAATCTGCGGCCCTTGTTGGCCTTATTGGCGTTGTACTCAGCCTTCCGCATGAGCTGCTGACGCGTCCGTTCATGTAGCTCCTTGACGAACTCAACATGCTTACCTGTGTCAAAAGACTCATTCTCTCTCATAGGATATGGAGTAAGATCAAAAGGGGTTAGTGGATTAACACCATATACGCACTGAAAAGGAGTTATCTTAGTTGAGGAATGCATTGTCCTATTGTAAGCAAACTCCACATGAGGTAAGGCTTCTTCCCAAAGCTTCAAATTTTTCCTTAAAATGGCTCGAAGGATAGTGGTTAAGGTCCTATTGGTCACCTCAGTTTGGCCATCTGTTTGGGGGTGACTAGAGGTAGAAAATAACAATCTAGTTCCCAATTTATTCCATAAAGTCCGCCAAAAATGACTAAGAAACTTAACATCCCTATCACTCACAATTGTCTTAGGCACACCATGCAACCTAACTACTTCTTTAAAGAACAAGTTCACAACATTAGTAGCATCATCAGTCTTATGGCATGCTATAAAGTGAGCCATCTTAGAAAACCTATCTACCACCACAAATAATCCCTCCCCTTCTTAGTTCGAGGTAACCCAACAAAAAAGTCCATAGAAATATCTTCCCAAGGGGCAGAGGGAATCGGCAGTGGGGTATACAAACCATGGGGCATGAGCTTCGATTTGGCCTTTAGGCAATCGATACACCTCTTAAGGCAATGTTCTACATCCCTAAGCATATGAGGCCAATAAAAGTGGGACCTAAGTGTATGGTAAGTCTTATCTCTCCCAAAATGACCCATCAAACCTCCACAATGGGCTTCAGTCACTAATAGCAATCGAAGAGAACACCTAGGTATACACACTTGGTCTTTCCTAAATAAGAATCCATCAAAGATATAAAAATGGTCGGTAGGACCCTTATCTAGGCACTTTCGAAAAGCTTCCCCAAAATCAGCATCTTGCTCATACAATTCCTTAATGTATACAAAGCCTAAGACTCTAGAATCCAAAGTGGTCAAAAGAACATGTCTCCTAGATAAAGCATCAGCAACCACATTGTCTTTCCTTTTCTTATACTTTATAACATAAGGAAATGTTTCTATGAATTCCATCCATCTACCATGCCTCCTATCAAGTTTATCTTGGCTCTTAAAATGTTTTAAAGATTCATGATCAGTCCTAAGTATAAACTCTCTAGGCCAAACGTAATGGGACCATGTCTTAAGGACTCTAAACAATGCATAAAGTTCTTTGTCATACGTAGAGTAATTAAGACATGCACCTTTTAATTTCTCAGAAAAGAAGGCAATAGGCTTACCTTCCTGCATAAGCACGCCTCCAATGCCAACTCCGCTAGCGTCGCACTCCACCTCAAAGGGCCGAGTGAAGTTAGGGAGAGCCAGCAATGGCGCCTGAGTGAGCTTCTCCTTGAGCATGCAGAAGGCCTCCTCCTGAGCTGCGCCCCACTTGAACTCGCATCGCTTCTTTGTGAGCTCGGTGAGAGGGGCTGAGATGGTGCTGAAATCGCGCACAAACTGCCGGTAGAAGCTCGCCAAACCTTGGAAGCTGCGCACATGGCCGATGGTGGTGGGTGTTGGCCACTCCTGGATCGCCTTGACCTTTGCCTCATCGACACGCAGTCCATTCGAGCTCACTACAAAACCAAGAAAAGACACTTGACCATGACATAGTTCACATTTCTTCAAATTTGCATACAAGTGTTCTAATCTTAGAGTATAAAGTACTTCCCTTAAATGTGCTTCATGTTCCTTAGGTGATTTACTATAGATAAGAATGTCATCAAAATATACAACAACAAATTTACCTATGAAATTTCTAAGCACATGATTCATTAATCTCATGAAAGTACTAGGAGCGTTAGTCAAGCCAAAAGGCATAACCAACCATTCATAAAGTCCGAATTTGGTTTTAAAGGCTGTTTTCCATTCATCGCCTTCCTTCATCCTAATCTGATGGTAACCGCTTTTTAAATCAATTTTTGAGAAGATAGAAGAACCATGCAACTCATCTAACATGTCATCTAAGCGGGGTATAGGATGGCGATATTTAACAGTAATGTTGTTAATAGCCGTACAATCTACACACATTCGCCAAGAACCATCCTTCTTAGGCACTAACAACACAGGCACAGCACATGGACTCAAACTTTCCCGAATGTATCCCTTGTCCAACAGTTCCTGGACTTGGGATTGAACCTCTTGGGTTTCAGTGGGATTCATTATATAAGCAGGCCTATTAGGCAAAGAAGCCCCTGGAATGAGATCAATTTGATGCTCAATTCCTCTAATAGGGGGTAGACCTGCTGGTATGTCCTCGGGGAAGACATCCTTAAACTCTTCGATAAGAGATAGGATGCGAGGAGGGAGGGTAGCTCGAAGCTCCTCACTCAACATATTCAACCCTTTGCATAGGAGCATGAGGGTTGTTTCCCCATCTGCAAACTCGTCTAAATATGCACTCTTGGAAGCCAAAAATACACTTTTAGGCCGAGTAGGGGTAGACACTTGGCTCGACTGAGCCTCCCTAACTAACTCACCTTTACTTACCTTCCGCTTCTCAATCTCGTCGGCCACCTGGGTTGGCGTCATAGGCTTGAGAATGACATTCTTGCCCTGAAAAATAAAGGAGTATCTATTAGTAAAGCCATCATGCAAGACCTTACGATCAAATTGCCAAGGACGTCCTAATAAAATATGACAGGCTTGCATAGGTACAATATCACATAACACATCATCTTCATAATGTCCTAGTTTGATATGCACTTTAACTTGCTTATTCACCTTTAAATTACCACAATCATTCATCCAATGCAATCTATAAGGCCTAGGATGTTGAATAGTAGGAAGTTGTAATTTATCAAGCATCTCTTGACTAGCTAAGTTACAACAACTTCCCCCATCAATGATCACATTAACAACCTTTCCCTTAACTAAGCATCTAGTATGAAATAAGTTTTCACGTTGATTGTTATCAGAAGGTGCAGGAACAATACATAAGACTCTCCTAACAATCAGTGATTCACCATGTTCATAATCAATGCCATCATCATCTTCATCATAAGTAAAAAGGTTGAGATTCTGATCATTTTCATTAACAGGCTCTTCATGTTCATCACAAGAGTTTTTAGATTCAAATTCGCCTAAGTGATTAATCATGAGAGTCTTTTTATTGGGACAATCCTTCATAGTATGACCTCTACCCTGACATTTAAAGCACACAATGTCCCTAGATCTAGTCGTAGAGGGGTTATGATTACTCCCTTTGGGGCCAGTAGATACCCCAGACGAATCTCGTCCAGTCCAAGGCGCCTTGCCCTTGTCAGGGGGCTGCTGGACTGTTCGGCCTTCCCCTTTTCCGTGGCCTTGGTTTGGCCGAGAGTTGTAGCCTCCTTCAGGCCGCCCTTGGGGCTGCTGTGGCCGGCTTTGGCGCCATGGTTGGGGCTGCCCACTCGTCATCCTTCCGTCTTGGTTCCTGTATCTAGCTCCACGTTCAACTTTAATAGCCAAATGTAATAATTCAATAGGAGTAGAGTAAGGAAAATAATCGATCTCATGAGCTAAGGCGGGAAGCAAAATACGAAGAAACCTAGCATTTGTATCCTCGTAGTGTTCCACTATATTGGCTCTAGCCATGGTTTCTTGCATAAGGTTAAAGGTTTCCTCAACAGATTTGGTACCTTGTTTAAGGTTTTCTAGGCGTTGCCTAAGCTCTCTAGCATAATGTTGAGGGACAAACCTACTTCTCATTAAAGCTTTCAATTGTTTCCAAGACGCGATAGGCGCATCAAGGGCTCTTCTTCTTTCCTTAATCAAATTATCCCACCAAATAAGAGCAAACCCTTGAAATTCTAAAGAAGCCAATTGTACTTTCTTAGGTTCTGAGAAATTGTGACGGTTCCAGATTTGTTCCATTTTAGTTTCCCAGTCTATATATGCATCTAGATCTGTCTTACCATCAAAAGAAGGAATTGTTACCTTGACCTTACCTATGCCGTCTTGATCATGATCTCTAGGCTCACGGTGTTGGTAACGTCCTCCCCTGTCGTTCCGCCTCGGGCGTTGCTCCCAATAGTCCTCATCTTGGAAGTCATCCTCACGCTCCAAATAGTAGAACTCCTCCTGGAAGCCACGACCTCTTCCTCTTCCCC
This sequence comes from Persicaria maculosa, assembly GCA_963922045.1. Classification (NCBI taxonomy): domain Eukaryota; kingdom Viridiplantae; phylum Streptophyta; class Magnoliopsida; order Caryophyllales; family Polygonaceae; genus Persicaria; species Persicaria maculosa. The sequence goes on along the minus strand of OY998264.1, from coordinate 21,287,182 downwards.
GTCCTTGCCCCTGCGCATTAACAAATCCGTTATTTTTACCAAACCTCTCCCCTCGTGGAGAGTTGTGCTCCTCAAACAACGGATTAATTAAATTAGGGTTAGGATTAGGATTAGGATTTCGGACTTCCCTGTCATCATTAGGCGTATCGTCACGCCCGTGATTACCTTGACCACCAAGGGTATTAGAACCCGATGGTCTAGCCTCCAAAGCCGTCAACCTATCCATCTTTGCCGCCAAGGTGGTGTTAAGAGTGTGCATAGTGGTGTTGAACACCGCGGCGGAGACGGTTGCTTCGGAATTGTTGTCATCGTTGCCATTGTTGGCATTGTTCCCGTTGTTACCCTGAATGTTAGACATTGCAAATAAAGACAAACACGGAACGATGTCAAGATTAGGAAAAGATAAACAACTCACAATGTGTTTCTCTCACACACTTCTCTCGAATTGGTTATGACAAGCTTGTTGGGGCAATCCGCTTTGAGCAAATCAACACTCAAGCAAGGACTTAACGATCAAAAGAGAGTAATCAAGGGAAAGGACAAAGAAACACGCAACAAAGGACTCGAAATCGACCCGAAACAGACTCGACAGAAGCTGTACCGAAGCAGGGGGGTCGGTACAGGGCCGGTATGGGGTCGGTACAGGGACTGCAGGATTCGACACACTCGACAGGAGCTGTACCGAGGCTAGGGGGTCGGTACGGGGTCGGTACGGTGTCGGTATGGCCACTGCAGGATTCGACGCACTCGACATGAGCTGTACCGAGGCTAGGTGGGTCGGTACAGGGTCGGTACGGGGTCGGTATGGCCACTGCAATGCTCGACAGACCAAAATATGAAAAGAAAATGAAGGAAAAGAAAGAAAGACTAGGATTTTTACCTCTTTTTAATTCCAACCCTTAGCAAGGACGTTGTGGTTGCAAGGTAGGGCTTAAAAAAAAATTTTATGTTTTGGGAGGTATGTGTTTGAGAGTTTGAACTAGGGCTATGAAATTTCACCAAAATTGGTCCTTGAAGCTTCTTGCACTAGACTCGACAATCCTCTTTTTTTTTTTTGAAGCTTACTTTTGCCCCTAGTGAATTTTATCCTCCTAGGTCAAAGCTTTGAATGTATTCTTTTTTTTGAATTTTTTTTTGACTAATGCAAGAAACTATCTATGAAATAAAAGGACTCTTGAAAATTCAAACTATGGTGAAGAAAAATAAAATATGTAGCCCTAATGAAATATATATAGGTGGAACTTTGGCTAAATTTGGTAATTAAATCTATCTATGCCTTTTATAATCTATGATAGAAAATATGAGATATATCTACCACAAATTTCAACAAATTAAATAAGGCAAGAAAGTGGATAGATCAAGATAGATGAAATTAGACCAAAGATAGAAAGCAACAGTAGGGTTTGTGAAAACTTGCAAGATGCGTCCAAACAAAGGCCTTATTTAATTTTGCCGATGAATTGATGCGGCCAAACAAATAGGTAAAGATAAACAAATAAGGCAATGAATTGATGCGGCCACTGGACTTAGAGGAATCCTTGTCGATGTCGAATAGGTAGGTACCCAAGACTGCGCACTCAAGGCTGTCGACTGCAGGGAAGGTCTCGGCTAGGTTTGTGTTTAGGCTTATGCAACCACAAACAATCACAAACTCAAGATTAGTGCAATAATCAAATAAAGAACAAGAAGTAAAAACTAAGACAAGAAAGACTCTTTTTTTTGTGGGTTTTTTTGTGTTTATGAATCAAAAGACACAATTGATGTCGGAAACCAAAGCTCTGATGCCAATTTGATACGGGGTTAGCCGCAGGGTGGCCCGATCTTCGACAATCAAGACTCAAAGACAAGAACGGAAGCAAAGACTCAACGAAACAATGAATTAAAGACCAATAGAAGGGTGATTCGAACTAAGGTAGAACGAGATAAAGACCCCAGGCCTCCTAAGAGGGTAGGAACCAAGTATCAAGGACTACAAAGCCCGCCTCTACAACCTTACACAACCAAGCGGACAACTTGGAGGCACAAGGAGGGGACTTGTGATTACCTGGATCACCAAGCTCTCGTGAGGTTGACGAACTCAAAGCAAACCAAGCAGGATCTATAACCAATTTGCAATCAATGAGCAACGCTTCGAATCGATTGACTTGCACTCTTGTGTTTCACACCAAAGAGAGAAATTTTCAATAATATTGTACGTGCTTTTCAACAATGAAGATGGCAGCCTATATTAAACCCTAACAAGGCTGATTTTCGGCCCAACTAAAGGAATAAAAGAAATTAATTAAAATACCCTAAATTACCTAAAATAACTTAAGTAGAAAAGTTACTAAAATAGAAAATAAAACAAGGTTCCAAAACTTAAAGTATTTCGGCTCTACAAGAGCTAAGGTGGCTCGGCCTCAAGTATTCCTATACACATATAGGTCTTCAATGAAGGCTTGGGGAGTTGAACCGCGCTCGAGAATAAAGCGTGACTCACAAACATGAATGAGTCTCTCTGCAACTTCTTGGCTCGGGCTCGAGTCATAGGTCTGTCTCCTAAGATGATCGGCATGTCCGGAGGTGTAGAAGATGGTCCCGCATCATGATAATTCAAGTAAATAAGATAGACATGTGATTGTTCCAACAAAGAAAAAAAAGCAAGTTGCTAAGTTAGATTGATAAGGCCTGAAGGTGTCTTTGTTTGCATGGCAACGGAAACTTTACTTCATTCAAGTAAATAAGACAGACATGTGATTGTTCCAGCAAGAAATAAGCAATCAAGGACATGAAAGCATTCTATTAGGCTTGGCCTAACTAATAAACAAAATAGAGAGAGTGGATCTAGTGTTTTGATCTTTGGCAAGTTAAGAAGCCCAGGCATAAGCCACGTAAAATAAAGTACTAGCTTCACAACAACTTCAATGTAGGGCAACCTTAAAGTTACAACTTCAGATGCAGCTGAACAATAAAATAAAGCTTGGCATGATGGTATCAGAACTTACATGGTAAACAATACTCAAATTTCTTCACCCGATCTTTCAAATGTTTGAGGCCGTTCTGTAGTTTAATAACAATAGCATAACAAACATCAGAATTGTTCACAACTCATATCAAACCAACAAATTAGGACAAAATATTAAAAACATTTGAAATTAACTAGTATAAAAGGAGCTGAAACAAAGCTACTGATTAGAACTCCAGATTACACATATTAGGACAGACAACTAAACTAAATAAACATTGTTATTGCAGTAAAAATAGTATTGATAAGGCAGTCAAAGATTTTAAATTACAAAAAATTATTTCAAGGCCCTGTACCCGAGTTGTGTTTTACCAATTCCGGGCACTCCACCTCTATAGATATATAAAAGGGAGAATGGTGCCAAAAGTTGAGTTACCATGTTACCCTCCATCTTACCTTATGAGTTTTTAGAATTGTTATTGAATTCATAAGAAAAGGATTTCAAACATTTTAAATTGGCATATGCAATCCATATTCTTTACTTCTTACAACAATTAAAACCTAGCTAGAGTACCTCGTAAATGACATTTTTGATCAGATATAAAATCTTCAATGCAAACAAATGCCAATTTGGATCCATTTTAGTTGTAGGCAAAAGTGAGTTGTATTGCTCAATTAATTTCAACATTTGTGCAGATTAAGTATAAGTATTTATACCAAACGTGTCTTATTGGATTTATTTATTACTTTTGTTTTACTATACTTTAGACAGTGAAATTCAATTAAACCCATAGAAAAAGGGAATATAAATTAGACAAAGAAGACTTGCTGCAAAAAGAGTAACTTAATATTGAAAGGAACTGACTCTAGCAAACTTTTGAAAACAATTATAGATGTGCAATTAGGATTGCTTTGCATTTTCCATTTTCCAAATAACCAAATATAGATGACTTGCTGTAAAAGAGTAACTTAATAGTGAAAGGAACCGACTCTAGCAAACTTTTTAAAACAACTATAGATGTGCAATTAGGACTGGTTTGCATTTTCTATGTTCCAAATGACGAAATGGTCGTGGCGTAAGATACGATTCAGGTTTTAAATTGTTAACCATGGACAAGTATTGCATAACTATCAGTTTGGGGGTCAGGAGTCTTTAACATTTATCTCAAAGCATTGACAGTGTTGGTATGTAGTGATGTGCGCGCAAATTGCCATATTTTCTATGCACATAAAGTCCATTTTATCGTCTTTTTAATGCATATTAATGGGAAAACATGGGATAAGTGTAGTTTACGCTTAAATGTCAAATATATGGGTTTGCACGAGTTTCCATGTGATTTCGCAGAAAACAGGATAAAAATGGACGAATTCGGAAGAGCGGAAAAAGAACTCGAAGTCTTCTGAAGAGGTCGAAATCGACTGGGGACCTCGACATCGAGTGCATCAGAGAAATAGGAATCGAGCAGGAAATGAAACAGAGTATGTCGACACAGAGAGGTCGATATCGACGACTGGAGGTCGATATCAATGTTGCCAGATCGAGCTAAATGATAGAAGTCGAGTGCCAGTTCGAGTAGGAGAAGGAGAAGCTCGAGATAAAGTTTTGAAGGGGTCGATATCGATGTCCAAGGTCAATATCGACCATGCCAGAAGAGGAATCCGACTCAGATTTTGATAGAATTCTATCCGAAGCTTGCAACGTCTATCCAAAGGTTGAGATTTTATCTTCCACACCAGATCTATCATGAGGAGGCTGATTTCACCATGGAGTTTTAGTTTTTTACTTTTATTTAAGTTTATCTTAGAGAATAAAGATAAGGTTTCAAGTCCTTGTCGACATCTATAAATAGAGGCCAATAGGGCTGAGTTTAGGCATTTAATTTACATTCAAGTTAGCATCCAATAGCATCTAATTTACAAGACAATTCAGTTTCAATAGAGAGTAGTAATGAGAAGAGAGAGAGAGAGAAGGCCGAGTGAAGTTGTAAAGCGAGAGCAGAGTGGCTTGTTCGGTTGTACTTTCTTTCGAAGTTTTAATTCAAAGTAGCTTTCTTTCAAGAACAATGATGATGATGATGTGCACGATGAGGAGCGAGTAGTCAACCCACTTCTAGGGTCGGGGTGAGCCCGATGATAGCAGTGTGAGGTAAGTGCATCAAAGGTATGACTTTTATGCGATTCCGTCTTCTATCTCATGCATGATCCTTTGCGAAAGTTAGGGAGATTCCTTATTTGCATTATTGAAGCGAAAGCCACTCATATTGTGAACTTGAATTGCTCATGAATTGGATAGTAACTCTTAGGAACTAAGCGAGAGCCTCTAACCACCTAAGTGTTGATAACGAAAGTTATTTGACGGAAAGGCATTAAATTTCATAACTTTAGCATAAAACTTGCATTGTTATCGTTGTGGCATGAAACCCCGACTTTGGAAGCTTTTTAATTCATTGAAATCAACATAAAAGTTCGAGTTTTGTTTCTGATCATCCTCCTTTCCCATTCTACTTTCTTCGGACTCTTTTCCGACAAATTGGTTACGAAAACAGTTTCTGTGACAAGCGTCGAAATCGACTGTAAGGGTCGATATCGAGGTCTAAGGTCGATATCGACCAGTATACTCGATATCGAGGTCTGCTGAGGTCGAAAGCTTTGATCGTGAGTACAACAAGGGAAGCGCTGACATACCTCATCGTGGATTCGATCCTTAATTACCCTACTACTACAAGGGAGGGGATTCTTGTATTATTTGTTTGGGACAGGGAGTTAGCCTAGTTGTGCAATTGTTTTATTTAGTTTATTTGAATCTCCTACTACCACCCCGCCTGCGAACAAATTGGCGCCGTTGCCGGGGAGGCAATCAATCGCCACCTAAGTTAACCACGATCTTTTCTGAGCTTATTTTGCAGGTTTATGCGACGTTCTGATCGCGGACCTATCCTGGAACCAATTAACGAGCCTGAACGTTTCTACCATCTTCGCAACAAAGCTATTCGCATCATGGCTGACAACGAAACACAGGTCAAAACCATAGAACAGTTGAGGAAGGAAATCGAGGACCGCAATGCTACAATCGCTGCTGAAAGGGCCGCCGCTGCTGCAGGACGAGCCCCTGCTGATAGGGAGGAGGTTGCGCGCAGACAAGCCCAAAAGCGGCTAAATCAGTATCCACAGACGGCGATGCAATACATGCATCCGCCGCTTCATGTTCCTGAATCCGCGATTTTAATTCCTCACTCCAAATATGAAATAAAAATTAACTTCCTATCTGAGATAAAAAGAAATACTTTTGAAGGAAGACCTAATGAATGCCCCCTGCAACACATCTCTACTTTTATGGACTTATGTGAGACAGTTGCTGATGGAGTAAATTTAGAGTATGTGCGATTAAAATCTTTTCGGGTGTCTTTGGCAGGGAAGGCATTACAATGGCTTGAAAGTTTGGCTCCACGCTCGCTGAGGACATGGGCGAAGGTGAAAGATGCATTCTTGAACAAATTCTTCCCACCTTCTAAAACGGCGATGCTGCGACAAAGGATCACGGCTTTCAAACAAAAGCCAGGTGAAACTCTAGCACAGGCATGGGAGCGATTTAAGGACTTGCTAAGATCATGCCCAACGCATGGGCAACTTCCATATGTCATCCAGGAAATCTTCTACAACGCCCTTGATGCACCGAATAAGGAGAGGATCAATTCATATACCTCCTATCGGTACATTGAGCTTACAACAACGGAGGCATGGGAGACCATTGAGAGGCTCGTGAACTTTGACAACACATATGGGACTGCTGCGGCCTATGATGCAAGGCCTGCCCCATCTATGCCACTATATGAGCCTCCAAGGGAGATAGATCCTGAGGTGCGGCAACAATTCCATAACGATCAAACACGCCACCTTCAAAAGCAAGTAAGGTTCCTGAGCAACAATCAACCTTGTCAGGAGTGTGGCTCAACAAGGCATAACACTAATGCCTGTCCACATGCTGAGCAAGTATCCATGGCGGAACAACATGAGGAGGTTAAATGGACGAGAGGCTCCTATGGAGGGGGCAATCAACAATATTGGGGTGATCAAAGGTTCTATCAACAAAGGGATCCCCCACCATATAGAGCACCAGGGCACCCTGAGCGGGAGACAAAGAAGGATGACCTGCAAATCATTCTTGATGAGATGCGGAGGAACCATGCTGAGTTCAAACAAGCCAACAACTCCATCCATACTCAGCTGCAGGGCATAAATTCTAGACTTGGGGAGATCGACGTGTGGAAGCGCAACATGGAGACTCAAATGAGTCAATTGGCGGAAGCAATGCCTAAAGCGTCAGGATCACTCCCTGGATCCACTGTGCCCAACCAAAAGGGCAAAACTACTGGACATATTGCAGCGGTAAATCTAAGGAGTGGGCGTCAATTACAAACGCCCGAGCAAAAAGCGGAGGAGAAGGAGCCAGAACAGACATCGATATCGACCCCCCTATCGATATCGACCAAGGTGACCTCGATGTCGACGTTCCTGTCGATGTCGACCCTGATACTGCGTCACCACATAAATTGACTCCTCCAGTCGATATCAACCCTACTGATGATGTCGACCTCACTACAGCCGCAAGAAGGAAAAAGGTGTTGCCATTCCCATCTAGAAAGGTGATTAAGGACCCAGCGGAAAAGAAGTTCCAGCGGTTCGTGAAGATGCTCCAAGGACTTAATGTCTCTATACCATTCACAGAGGCACTTCACGAGATGCCATCATATGTAAGGTTCCTTAAGGACATCTTAGGTAAGAAGCGATCGCTCTCTGAGATCGCAGAGGAGTGCAACATGTTGGAGCTACCACAAAAGCGGGCGGACCCAGGTAAGTTTTCTATCACTATAGGTCTAGGTCAATTCAAATTTAATGCTTTAGTTGACTTGGGCGCTAGCATTAGCATGATGCCACTAACCATTTGGCACAAGGTAAGGATCGGTCCTCTGGAGCCCGTGGATGCAAGATTGTACATGGCTAACAATATGGTAGTGATTCCAACTGGGATAGTGACGGATGTGCCAGTACAAGTAGGTAAATTCTTTGTCCCTGCTGATTTCCTAGTTGTTGATATAGCAGAGGACCCTGCTTGTCCAATTATTTTAGGTAGGTCGTTCCTACCAACCGTCGATGCCAACATTAGCGTGAAGAAATGATTACTCTCCTTCACAATTAGCGACGAAGTGATAGAGTATGCCTTCAACAAGACGGTGAAAAATCAAGGGCCAATGGAAATCAAGGCCATCAATGGTGTCTATATTGCATGTGGAGAAGCAAAGGTAAGAAGTATGACACCGGAGGAGCTTGAGAAGAGGGCCATAGAAGCCCAAGTAGAGGAAGTTGTGGCAATCTTGAACGAAAGAGCCCAACAGAACATCGAAATCGACCCAGGTAAGTCGATATCGACCACTAATGTTCAAGATTATATGCCAGGTCATAAGTATGGGGTCGACGGAGGAGAAGAGGAAACATCGAAATCGGGGTTAAAGGTCGATATCGACCACATCCTATCGAAATCGACCACCATCAGCACTGAGAAGGGAGGAAAGGAGACCTCGATATCGACCTCTGAGGGTCGAAATCGACCTGATCATATCGAGCCAAAACTCTCCAAATCGACTGATCCTCCAGGAGTACAACAGGGGTCGATATCGACCTCTGAACATCGACATCGACCTGAGCCACAGACTGAGAAGAAGGTAAGTCAAGGTACGGATTCCTCCTGTTTCATTTCAATAAAGGATTTATCATTATTTGGAAGAGGTGTGCCTTGGCATGTGCGCTTGTGTAGGGTATCTGATGATGATTCGTGCCAATATGAGATAGGACACAAGGTCTATGTTGCCAAATCTAAGAACCATTGGTTCCCTACAAGATTCAAGGATAAGAACTTAGGACCATTCACGGTGAATCAAATCAATCTTGGCGGAATGCAGCTGCGGGACAAGAAAGGAGTGATATTTGAGGCCTAAGCCACATGGGCTCTGCAGATGCCGCCTTGAGAAGCGCAAATGAGAAGTCATCCTAGCGACTTAAAAATCTAGAGCTTGTAACAAAGACTTAGTTTTAATTTTTAGACACTTTTTCTTTGGGTTGAGACTCTTTATTGTTTTGCATATTTTGTTTTGTGTTTAGTTTTCAAATTGCAGGAGAGAGAAAAGCACACAGAAAAGACGTCGAAATCGATGTCCAAGGTCGACATCGACCTTAAGGTCGACATAGATAGGGTTTGTGATCGAGGCCAAATCACCCTGAAGCCTGAGCAGAAATCGAGAGAGACATCGATATCGATGTCAAGGGTCGATATCGACCCTGCCTATTGTCTTCTTCAACTCCTGAAATTTGTGACGGTTTAGTAAGTTTTCTTCTTAACCCTATTTCTAATACAGTGAGGACACTGTAAATTTTAAGTATGGGGTGGGGGGAAGGCTTACTTGCATATTCATACTTAGATTAGATTTGCATATTTATTTTAATGCATATTTAGTTTTTATTTCGAAAAAAAAAAGAAGAAGAAAAAAAATGACCCCCACAAAAAAAATTGAAAGAAGAAAGAGTCATGGAAGTATAAAAAAGAGCTCTATGATGCAAAATTAGATTCATTAGAGATATAACATGAAATCGCCTAGTTAAGGGAAGTCCCAATGAAGTGCAAAAAGAAGAAAACATAAAGGAGATGAAAAAATTTGAAGTTGCTTTTGACATGTGCATGATAAGATGATGGAGGACTTTTTATGAAAAATTCCATACAAGCAAAGTTCATATCCTAGCCTTACCTATGCATATTTGCAAAAGCCACAAAGCCATATATGAGCCTTATCATGATCATTATTGCTCCACATATATACATATTGCCCATTTTATACCTTATACCCTATCCGGGGACAATGTTGAGAATGGATGTCATCTTTGGAGTTATATGGAGTTGTGCATTATTATAAAGTTGTTGGCAGGAATGAAAGAATTATGAAATATGGAAAATTTAATGAGCGAGAAAAAATCCGATCACCTTAGGAGATAAAGGTAGGTCGACCCTGCTTGTTGAGATGTTAGTTCAGCGAGATGGGACACAAGGTGAGGAGTCCGAAGTACTAAGTATCCGGGGCCATTCATGACACTCATGTTTGCGACTCGCGAGAAGGCAGTGCTAAGGTTAGAGAGGTAAAAGCATTATATTGAATAAAAGCATTGAGCGATGAGTGAAAGGTGAGACATTATGAAGAAGGAATGTGGAATGTTTTGGAAAGAAAGTATGATTCCCCGGATTTAACACCACATGGCCAAATATTAGCCCACCTTTAGCCTTTTACCAATCTACTTCTCACAAGCTTGCAAAAAGTCCTCTTGATTATTAATGCTATGTCGCTAAAATTGTTTTTTGCATATTACCTCCTTTATGAGTATGAAATTGCTTTTATGCACAGGCATGGATTTGGTTGACATAAGTACCTTATCGAGGATGGCAATTGACTGTAGGGACATATGAAAAATGAATCTATGATGTTGAGGGTTTACTTTCTTCCCCTGAATGACCATTAAAGGTATTGCTTGGGGACAAGCAAGCTTAAGTATGAGGTGTTTGATGTGCGCGCAAATTGCCATATTTTCTATGCACATAAAAGTCCATTTTATCGTCTTTTGCATGCATATTAATGGGAAAACATGGGATAAGTGTAGTTTATGCTTAAATGTCAAATATATGGGTTTGCACGAGTTTCCATGTGATTTCGCAGAAAACAGGATAAAAATGGACGAATTCGGAAGAGCGGAAAAAGAACTCGAAGTCTTCTGAAGAGGTCGAAATCGACTGGGGACCTCGACATCGAGTGCATCAGAGAAATAGGAATCGAGCAGGAAATGAAACAGAGCATGTCGACACAAAGAGGTCGATATCGACGTCTGGAGGTCGATATCGATGTTGCCAGATCGAGCTAAATGATCGAAGTCGAGTGCCAGTTCGAGTAGGAGAAGGAGAAACTTGAGATAAAGTTTTGAAGGGGTCGATATCGATGTCCAAGGTCGATATCGACTATGCCAGCAGAGGAATCCGACTCAGATTTTGATAGAATTCTATCCGAAGCTTGCAACGTCTATCCAAAGGTTGAGATTTTATCTTCCACACCAGATCTATCATGAGGAGGCTGATTTCACCATGGAGTTTTAGTTTTTTACTTTTATTTAAGTTTATCTTAGAGAATAAAGATAAGGTTTCAAGTCCTTGTCGACATCTATAAATAGAGGCCAATAGGGCTGAGTTTAGGCATTCAATTTTCATTCAAGTTAGCATCCAATAGCATCTAATTTACAAGACAATTCAGTTTCAATAGAGAGTAGTAACGAGAAGAGAGAGAGAGAAGGCCGAGTGAAATTGTAAAGCGAGAGCGGAGTGGCTTGTTCGGTTGTACTTTCTTTCGAAGTTTTAATTCAAAGTAGCTTTCTTTCAAGAACAATGATGATGATGTGCACGATGAGGAGCGAGTAGTCAACCCACTTCTAGGGTCGGGGTGAGCCCGACGATAGCAATGTGAGGTAAGTGCATCAAAGGTATGACTTTTATGCGATTCCGTCTTCTATCTCATGCATGATCCTTTACGAAAGTTAGGGAGATTCATTATTTGCATTATTGAAGCGAAAGCCACTCATATTGTGAACTTGAATTGCTCATGAATTGGATAGTAACTCTTAGGAACTATGCGAGAGCCTCTAACCACCTAAGTGTTGATAACGAAAGTTATTTGACGGAAAGGCATTAAATTTCATAACTTTAGCATAAAACTTGCATTGTTATCGTTGTGGCATGAAACTCCGACTTTGGAAGCTTTTTAATTCATTGAAATCAACATAAAAGTTCGAGTTTTGTTTCTGATCATCCTCCTTTCCCATTCTACTTTCTTCGGACTCTTTTTCGACAAATTGGTTACGAAAACAGTTTCTGTGACAAGCGTCGAAATCGACTGTAAGGGTCGATATCGAGGTCTAACATCGATATCGAGGTCTGTCTCGACGTCGACTTGCTGTTTTGTCTTCTGCAGGAACTGTGCTAGGAAATCGACCAGAACTGAGGTCGATATCGACCATTATACTCGATATCGAGGTCTGCTGAGGTCGAAAGCTTTGATCATGAGTACAACGAGGGAAGCGCTGACATACCTCCTCGTGGATTCTATCCTGAATTACCCTACTACTACAAGGGAGGGGATTCTTGTATTATTTGTTTGGGACAGGGAGTTAGCCTAGTTGTGCAATTGTTTTATTTAGTTTATTTGAATCTCCTACTCCAACCCCGCCTGCGAACATGTAGCAGCTTGGAAGAGATTGGGGATATAAGAATCAGTTGTTCAGCCTAAGTAATGCGCTAAAGTAAACATGGGGCAGATAGGATTACTGTCAAATTATCTGGGGAAGGCATCAGGGCTCAGGCCATGGACTTCGGTTTTAATTTCTCAAGTATCATAATAGGATGGAAAATATTTTGCGCTTGGATCACTATAGTTAACCTTGGGGTGGAAAACTGGAAACGGGAACCAAATTTTGAAATTTCAGGAGATAGAAATTGGCTATCGCTCATTAGCTCTAGAAAGGGTACAATGTTAAGGGTCCATTTGCATAGCCTAACTTGCCCTGACATCCCCTTATTTAAGGCAGAGCAGGATATTGAATTTTAGACTTTTGCCTCTAAAGATGGAGCAATGGAACAGAACGAAGTCTTCATTTAAGGGTAGCAATTAACATAGGTGGTATCACAATTGAGGTGACAAAATAAACCACATGATAAAAGATGTAAAAAATTACATCAAATGCTTTTAACCAAATAAACAGTAATCTGATAAGTGCAGTAATAATACAGGTAATTCAGCAACAATAAGAAACTAAGACAAGAGACAGATGGGAATGCACACATACTTGAGAAAGGATAATTTATATTCAGTTGCATGCCTCAACAACAATATAAACAATAGACCTATGTGCATTTTAGAAATTAAGACAAAAAATACAACACCCGAGTGTCAAAAAAATGAAGTGTATGAATTCATGAAATAGCTTTCTAATAGTAAGATATCACAATACTAAGCCTGAAATTCCAAAACAATTTGTCTACATTTTGTTCACTATCAATCTCTGCTGACGAAGGAATAGGGAGAGAAGAAGCTCATGCCACCAGTCCATTAGAGGAAGAGCCCCTAGTATAGATCAGCAGATCACATTGATGAAAGTAAAGGTTTTGTGGCCATTTTGATTTTCTTGTGTGGTTAAATGCAATTAATATGGTTTCATCTCACGTCAACAATGCTACTCAACCATGAACTATGTTCAGTAAAATTACCAAAAGAAATCAACAAATTGCAACTCAACATTCATTACAACGCCAAAAGGGGATCAATTCCACCTAGTCCAGTAGAACTCGAAATGGCGAGTGCAAACCCTAAATTACGACAGAAAATGAATTATACTCAAACCAAATTCGTATTTCGTCCTTTCCTCACAGAGAGACGAATACACAATTAAATCCAAGTCAACTCAGGAAACAAAAACCCTAACCAAAATCAGTTTCATTACCTGAAAGCCCTAAAATCAGTTTCATTACCTGAATTAGAGAATACTTTAAACTTTAAAGAAACCCTAAATTAAAACTGGATTTTAGCTAGCTATACTGAATCAAACCATTTCCCATAAACCCTAAATCAAAAACATTGAAAATTAGGCAGAATTTCATACCAGTGACGAAGAGGCAGTGAGGGAGTAGGGGTTTCGAATTTTAAAGTTGGGATTTCGACTGTTGATGAAGGAGTAGTGACGGAGAGGCAGTGACGGATTTTGACAGCCCGGCTCGGTTTTGACGGTGAGAGAGACGACCAGAGGCCACGCATCGAAGACACGACAACGCACCGGAGACACGACGACGAGAATGAAGGGGTTTCGCTGCTGAGAGATGTGAATGAGAGACAAGAAGCGGGATTTTGTTGGAGAGCCTACATCCCCACCGGAGCCACCCTTAGTTCGAAAGCCGGCGATATTGGAAGAGGAAGGGGTTGGGGGTGAATAGGGAGAAGTTGGAGGAGGAAGTGGGATTTCGCTGTCGCGGGGAGGGCCGAGAGGCTCAGTCGGGTTTGGAAGAGGAAATGAAGAGGGAATGAAAGAGGGAGTGAAAACTGTTCCTTTTTTAAAAAAAATTTCGAAGTGTTGAATTATTTCGCGTGTATTTCATATGGGCAGAATTTGTCCCGCACGTTTTTTTCAAAAACTTTTTTTTAACATCGGTCAAAAAATAGTGTGGTGTTTGTTTTATTTTCAACATCACAAATTTATCAACCGATGTCAAAAAACTGTTCTACATGGCAGGTTTTTCTGACCGATGTTAATATACCGATGTTAAATAACAGAATTCTAGTAGTGCTCGCTTGATTATCTTAGCGATGGAGTAATCGTCGGCCGGATCTGGCAAAGAGGAGACCGAATTGGAGGCCGCAACGGTGAACAGTGGTTGTAATCGAGACTAGTTGTCGAAGAGCTCTACCGCCGCAAAAGCTTTCGATTCGGTTCAGATTTTCAGCAATTTTTTCTTGATTGAACTGCTGATCTGCCGCAAGTCCTCTTCCCTCTTTCCCGATCTGTCACATAGAGGATTCGTAGCTTGTATGTCTTCCATCTTGTTTGTTATTGGATCGGTCTATCGATTCCTCTACCTCTCTCATCGATCCAACTATGGCCATCTCCTTCATCTTCGATTCGCATCCAACTTTGTAATCGCCAGAAGCGAAACCGAATTCAAGGACGACTATGCTGAAGGTGGGGATTGAAGGTGGATGTAGGGTGAGGGAGCAGCGGAGAACAAGGTCCCTTGGAGTGGAACCCCCTGTTAGAGGCATCGGTGACGGGAGGTGGAACCTAGAATCGTTTTGCGTTTGGATCTATTTTGTTGTCACTCCTTCGTTCTTCTCCCATCGCCATTTTTGCCTACAAAAATGAAGCTCGTAAGGTTTGTTCTCCTATCGCCACTTTCGCCTACAAAGATAAAGCTCCTAGGATGAACCTGAAATTGTTTTGCATTTTGCGTTTGGATCTATTAGCTTAATGTTGATATACTGTGTTATGCAATTATGCAATTTTGATTTAGGGGAATCCAATTTGATTTATATAAATTAGGTTAGAATTGTAAGTAAATCCATTAAAAACAACCACCGGGTACGCTAGTACCCAACCCAAGAGGAGAAGAAAGGGTAAAAGCTTTGCAATACAACGTCCAACAGTAATTTGTGTTTTCTATTTTAATGCATACAGAAGTAATAAATTGAAAACACTTTCTTCACGAGTAGATCTTATCACATTTGACAGAATCAGTGTATGTGTATGGATTGATTTTTATACAGATTAAGTATTACTTTCAATTTCACTCGGTAGGAATGCAAGTTACTAATTTTCAGCAAGTAAAATGACTGTGGAGCACTTTTAGTAATATCCGGCAAAATCTGAGCTACCATTTTTTATGTCAGCGAATTCCCGTAAGCAATTATATTTTTGAACAATAGATATTCCCGTCCGCAATTCACCAAATTCATTATGCTGAAATGCGGACTCTTGGAGAGCTTATTAGCTTCTTATGTTTTTGTGTGATCTGAAAATGATGAAATTAATTCTGATTAGCAAAATTCGTTATGGTGAAATGTTGAAATTAATTCTTATACAATTGTATGAGCTACTGTATCTTACACACAAGCATGTATGACAGCATTTCAACATTTTTTGCTGACGTGAAACATAATTATTGAAAAAAAGCAACTCTGGTTTCAGCAACTCCGGTTTCAACAAATCCGATGTCGAAGTGCTGACGCGAAAAAAAAAAGCAATTTTGGTTTCAGCAACTCCGATTTCAGCAACTCTGGTCCCGTCTCATCCTGTGAGATACAAAGTCCTTGACCGTGCATGAATAAAAAAAAAGAGTAAATCCCGTCCGGTAAAAATTACGCGGGACGACCTCCGTCCCACACCCACCCGTAGCGGGGACCAAGATCTATGTTTCCCGTATTTGGGAACACGTACTAGAATGGATCAGTTCGCTACGAGTGCCTGTCACGTCGTACTGTTCCTTGGAGGCCCAAGGTTAATTTGAATTGTTGATGGCCAACTTGCCGGGTATGTATAATATATTAATATATATTTACTTTCCGAAACAGAAGCTTTAATTAAATAAGTACGTCAAAGCGGTTAGCAAATGTCAGTAACTTGATCCGGTACGTACGAGAGATCGAATTGAAGAGGTTATTGATTAGGTTAGGTTGAAACTTGAAAGTTTAATTTGTTAGGTGTACGTACATACTTTCACATCTCCATCACCTATACAATATATCACATAAAATTGGATCAGTATAGCTTGAATCTCGATCAGTTAAGCCCACCTTTACAAAATGGCAAATAATATCCTCTGCATAATTTTTACAACCTGGGTTGTGTTGCTTGGGATCTTTCTCAACCAAGTGTCCTTTGCATCAGCCCCAGCCTCCTCCCAGTGGACGATAGATACATTACCAGGCTATCCGGGAGGGAAGCTTCCTTTTAAGCTCGAAACCGGGTATGTTGGGGTCGGAGACATGGAAGAGGTCCAAAAATTCTACTACTTCCTTGAGTCCGAAAACGCCCCTCGAACCGACCCTTTGCTCCTGTGGCTCACCGGCGGTCCTGGTTGCTCTGCATTGTCCGGCATGATCTTTGAAATTGGTATTATCACATGATAATCATGGATTTTCCATGGCTTTTCTCATCAATATATACATACATTGATACATAACGTACTTAATTGCAGGTCCACTAGCTTTCAACTACACTGATTTATACGAAGGAGAGCTGCCTACTTTTCAACGAAATCCCTACTCTTGGACTAAGGTTAGATGTGTACCAAATCGATCTACTACACATCTACACCACATGTTACTCTATTAATTTATTTAAATAATTAATACTCCAGGGGTTGTTAATTTCACCAACAGAAATTAATATGAACGTCCATAAAAATTGATCTGTCTGGCCTTGGTCTCAACAAGCCTGCAACTTTTCAATTTCATACTTAAAAAAAAAAATTATATTGTTTGTCAAGGCCAAAACTTTTTTTTTCAAGGGCTCGAAAGCTTACAAAAAGCACTTTTATTTTTGTGCCCATATCAATTTTTTTTGGGGGTGTGATTAAGGCTATTGCCAGTTTTACACTCAAGAGATGGATGTAAGTCGTCCCTTGAAGACTCAGGCGAACACTTGTTCTATGTTCGTGGCTTGAATCCATTGTCAAGTAACGGACTCTACTTCTCACCCAAAAAAAAAGTAACGGACTCTATTTCGTCTCTTGGGCATTGAAATGACGACTAATTCTCCTCACTTGTTGATAAATTTATATAATTATGTAATTATTCTCCCAACCTTATCACTAAAATTAACATATAATTATATGTTTTCTTCCTTTTTTAAAAAAAAATATTTTCTTTAAATAAAAAAAATACTACTAGACTAGTTCAGTACCCGCACTGTGTGCGGTTTTTTTAATGTAAATAAATTTGATAATAAAACTCGTTTATTCAATTAATTAATTTATTTCATACTGCTAATTTCTCAAATCTGAATGAATTTATACTTTATTGACAACATATGAAACAACATATGAAAAGCTAGTATATATTAGTGAAAACAACAAAAATAACATACCGTGTAACCAATCAGCACATTATTTCGAAAAGCTTACCAAGGAAATCGTAAACAAAGTCGTAAATAATCCACAATAACAACACCAAAAAGAAGGGAAAATACGTCAACATTTGTGAAATAACATTAACAAAATATATATATAGGTCAAAATCTAAAAATCTATCCATAATTATATATGTATAAAATCCAAAAATATATCTCATAAATATATCAATACCTTCAAGATATATAGGAAAATTTTATTTCTTATTGAATTTCATAAGTTGATAACTTTTACACTGCTAAGTATTATTTCAATTTACCCAAAACCTTTTATCTTCTAAAAAATATGTTCATATTGATGAAGTATTATTATGACCATGCTAAGTATTATTTCAATTTTGTCAAAAAAATTTATCTTCTAAAAATATATTCATATTGATGAAATTATTGATAAAGTTATTTAATTAGTATGTCCATGTAATATATTGATAAAGTATTATCTTCTAAAAATATGTTCATATATAGTGAAAATAGGTAAAATCTTATCTTATATAATAGTATTTAAAATTAGTTAATATCTTCTAAAAATATATCCATATTTAATCAAATTAATATTGGGTCATATTTTATCTTATGCATATATAGATATATTGATTAAATAGAGTTAGAAAAAAAATTATCTTATGGATATATTTTAAAATTAGTTAATATCTTCTAAAAATATATCCATATTTAATCAAATTGGGTCAAATTTTATCTTATGCATATATAGATATATTGATTAAATAGAGTAAGAATAAAATTTTATCTTATGCATATATTGATTATTTCAAAAAAAATTGATTGGTTTATATGACTAATTAATATCTATATCTAATGAAATTGTGTCAAATTTTATCTTATGCATATATAGATATATTAATTAAATAGAGTTAAAATAAATTTTTATCTTATGCATGTATATTGATTATTTCAAAAAATTACGATTGGTTCATATGACTACGATTAAGGAGAAAGCGGCACATGTCTCAGCTGACTTCTCCTTTATTATATATAATAGATTTTTCTTTCGTCATTAATTATTTTTATATTAGTGTCAATTAAAGATTGAGCGAAAATTGGATAAAGATTGAATCACGGACATAATTGGCTAACTTAGTGACAATGTAAATTCAAGTGATGACGTGTCCTCATCTGATAGTTCGTCGCTTCAATTTCGTTCAAGCGATTTATAAATTCGTCTCTTCAAGCGATGGAAAGAATAAATTCGTCGCTTCAGGTTTTTAAGTGTCGGAAACTAATGCCATGGCATTCGTCGCCTGAGTGTCAACATGGCGTACGTAGTGCTTATTCTCAATAAGTTAAAAAGACATTATATCAACAATAATAACTTATTATCATTAGTCAATTAGTCAATTATTCAATTACTAATACTCTTTTGTGTATGACCTTATAAGACCCGAATAAAATAGCAATAGATTAAATTAATCTAATTTAATCCATAAATTATAGTTGACTTCTAACAAAGCAATATAATTTTCTAAACTATTCAAATTATAAATCTCCATTTTAATCATATTATATTATTATTATTATTTTACACTTCAATTAAAAGACATTAATTGCTTCACATATAGCTAGTACTCCCTCCGTTCGGCAAAACTTGTCATTTTAGGATGTTATTTTTGTTCAAAAAAACTTGTCATTATAGGTATTTTGCCATTCACTTTACAAAAATGTCCTTGATATGATTGATGGTTTGTTAGTTGTAGTTTTCGATAAAGTAAAAAAGGAGGGTAATAATTGAGGTTAAATTAGTACATTTGTTAATTGCCTTAAAACTTGTGATAGAAGCTAAAATGACAAGTTTTGCCGAACGGATGGAGTATTATTTTTTTGGACTCTCCTGTTGGAACCGGCTATTCTTACTCTACAACCTCAAACGGGTACTCACGTCGCAAAGCACACATCACATTCACGAGTTTCTTCGAAAGGTATTGTACATGTCAATATCTAGAATCACCAAACTAGACAAAAAATAGTCTCCATCCCGGATTTCTACTAATTAATTGAAATGTATATATAAATTGCATGTGATTGCAGTGGTTGATAAGGCACCCTATGTATTTGGAAAATGAGCAAGGGATTCCTATTCTGGTTTACCGGTGCCCATAGTCGTTGAGTTGATACTTAATGGTATGTTTTGAAAATGGTCCTATTATACACATGAAATATCAAAATTTCGCTAATTGCACGTCGATTCATCGACTTACGGTGTCGGCGAGCAGTTTTTGCCTAAAAAAAGCCCGTCAACACGGTAAGTTTGTTGTCAACCATTTTGCTAATACCGGCTTCCTGTGTCGGTAAATTTTCTCAGGCAAAAAATATTTGTCGATATCGAGAGAACTGATGAACTCACCGTGTGTTTAACAAAATGAAATCATGCGAATCATAAACCTGTTTTAAAATCAATCGATAATAAAAGAAGTAACTCGGGACAAGTTAGATCGTGACCTTAATGGAATAATATATTGTTTTGGGTATTTGCAGGCAACGAAATGGGACAACAGCCTCACATGAACATTCAAGTATCAATTCCGCATATAAATATAAATAATACGGAGTACGGTATTATTGTAATTAAAATAAGATTAAAGAATGTTTAAATAGTACTGTACAAATTTAATGACAGGGATACGTACTGGGGAACCCATATACACACGCAAACACAGACTACAATGCAAGGGTCAAATTTGCCCATCGAGTTTCACTTATATCCGACAAACTTTATGAGGTGA
Source organism: Persicaria maculosa (assembly GCA_963922045.1). Classification (NCBI taxonomy): domain Eukaryota; kingdom Viridiplantae; phylum Streptophyta; class Magnoliopsida; order Caryophyllales; family Polygonaceae; genus Persicaria; species Persicaria maculosa. The sequence continues at coordinate 21,266,749 of OY998264.1, read as the reverse complement.
TCCATTATATTTGAATAATTTTTAATTTTTTTAAAAACCGTTAAAAATTTTAGAGAAAATTTGTGAAAAAGGCACAATTCTTGGCTATATTAGCATAATGTCCACACTCTTGGACTATTTAGTAAACTATCCATCTATTTTTTTTAATTAAAGTAACCCTAGTCCTATCAATTTATCTCCTCTCCGTCGAATCTCAAAGAGCTCAAACCCTCCATTCCCTCTCTCTCACCTCGTTCCAGATCTGGCACCGGCGAAAACCATCTCTCTCACCTCGTTCCAGATCTGGGCGCCGATGAAGACAATGAAGACGACGACGCTCCTCGTGCGCTGACAGAAGTGGAAGTCAAAGCTCCTCGCTCCATCATCGTCCCCATCTTCTTCCATTGACGGCCGGAGATCCGCTGAGATCGAAGACGAAGGATGATGGATCGAGGAGCGCGAGGGATGATGGATCGAGAAGCGCGAGCGCGCAAGAGATCATCTGGATCTGAGGATCCGAATCCGGCAACCGCCGCAACCGCCGCCCCAATCGCGACCGAATCGCCTACCTTAACTTCTGGCAGCGATGATCCTGAGTCGCGATGCTTGAAGCTTTCCGGCGCCGAATCGCGATCGAATCGCCTATCCTTATCCTCCTCTCTCTCACAGAATTCGACCACAACGGTATCTCGAGGAGACGGCATCCGCACCATCAGTCGTGATTGCAAGCGCAGCGCAATTTGATCATCATCGTCTCCCGCGGTCCAGCCAAGCTCGATCGTCTTCGAACCATCTGGATCCGTATGTGAATCTATAACACACCATCAAGTGCTCCTTCTTCCCCTTCGTTTGTGTATTTGCTCCTTTGGTATGCTTCAACCGCAGGAGAGGTTCCATGGTGAGCTTATTGCAAGAGCGACGGAGCAAGTTGAGAAGGAAGGAGTTATCACTGGTTCTGTAAGAAAACCTTGACCACATTGAATTTAGAATTTGTCCTTGTATGAAGAATTACTGTAGAAATTGATGCAATTTGGATCTGTCGTATGTTTGATTCATGAGCTGTACAGCCTGTAATAAATTGATTGCAATTTGGATATATGTCATATGTTTGATTTCAATTCAATTGATTGCAATTTGGATCTGTCATATGAACTGTAGGAGGATCATGACTCATGAAAATTCTTGTTTTATACAGTACTGATTTGGCATTTATTGGATCCATATGCTATTCAGTACCAGTTGATTTTAGGTTTTTGAAAGCTACTGATTGTGCTTTTAAAGGTTGCAAATTTCAATTAAGTTTGCTTGATTTATTTACTGTCATAGAATTTAGGATTCAATCAGGTGCTCTTTGATTGTGCTCTTGATAGTTGATATATAGTTAATTACTACCTAGCTCATTCTAATATATACTTGAACTTTTCGAATTGCTTGCACAAATAATGAAAGAGAGTAAAATTGTTCAAGAATTTTCACCCCGTTTGCCACAATTGTAGTTGCTGATGCTACAAAATCATAGTTTGATTAATTTAATATTGAATTTATTAAACTTATCATGGGCAGTACTATGACATCTTCCATAACTACTTGATTTGATCATGGGCAGCTCATTGCATGTTTATTATTATTATTATTATTATTATTATTATTATTATTATTATTATTATTATTATTATTATTATTATTATTATTATTATTATTATTATTATTATATATTAGTGCTTACTAATAATTAATAGGGAAAAACATTATTTTTGCACTATTTTTAATGTTATAGGATAGATTACAAATATTCGATTTCTATCTCTAGTCTAGTAATTATTGAGCTTTTAAAGCCTCTTAGCTCAATGGTAGAGCAATGTGCTTATGCGCAAATATGTGGGTTCGACTCCCGCATAGGCTAAAGTTTATATAATTCAAGTAAAAAAACTAGACTTGGGTCATATTTGCACAACTTACGGTTATATTTGCACAACGTACTCTTATATTTGCACGACAAAATGTAAAAAAAAATTAAAAAAAAACTAGACTTGGTCATATTTGCACAACTTACGGTTATATTTGCACATCGTACTCTTATATTTGCATGATAAAATGTAAAAATAAAACTAGACTTGGGTCATATTTGCACAACTTACGGTTATATTTGCACAACGTACTCTTATATTTGCACGACAAAATGTAAAAAAAAATAGACTTGGGTCATATTTGCACAACTTACGGTTATATTTGCACAACTTTCTATTATATTTGCACAACGTACTCTTATATTTGCACGACAAAAAAAAACTAGACTTGAGTCATATTTGCACAACTTACGGTTGTAAAGACCCGAAATTTTCAAACATTATTTTATGACTTATGATTAAAATTAAGTATTAAATTTCTGAGATTTCGGAAATTTTGAAAATCTCCGTCCTCGATCAAAATAAATTTTTTTATTTGATTCAAATCAAATTCCGGCGTATATCCGATTTCAAAGAAATAAATATTGTTTTGAACCTGTCGAGGCGAATATGATAAATTTTATGGCATATTTAAATTTAATAAAATTTATTGAGTGGAATTCTGTTAATTTTGTGTTAATATTTCTAAAACCTAGAAATAGCGGGTTTGTTTTGTAATTTCTCGTAGCTCAATTTAACCCTAATTGAGGTAGTATATATATCCCTCTTCAGCCTTGCACTGTAGAGCCGCCCTACCCATTTCATTTTCAATTCCAGATCTGCTCTTTTCTCCTCCTTGTTCACAAGCTCCAAGCTTGAAGACAACCTCATCCATGGCTGCGCCCTCCATCTCTCTCGTCGTTCCTGGGATTTTGAAGATCTTCCTAGCCTCCTCAACCATGGCCGCTCTTCTCTCTCTCTTCGTCACACTCACTCTCTCGTTCTCCCTCTCGATTCACTCGCTCTGCACTCGCCCTCACTCCCTGTGACGTCCTCGACCCCCCCTTGAGCTCAGCCTCCTGTTTTACTCTCGCCCTCTCTTGACATCGAACTCCTTTCGAGCTTTCATGGCTACCCAACAAGCTCTCAACCCCTTTCTTCCTCCACTTCAGATCTGGCGTCCCCCTTGATTCAGTCACACCCCCCTTGCTGCCATTGTTGCACCGAATGCGAGCTCGCCGATGCCGCCTCCCACTCTCTCAACCTCCTCTGCTAGACCCACACCAAAGACTTGTCGGAGCACGGCTGGGAGCAACGGTGTTCGCTCTCGCTGCACAACCTTAGACGAGATCCGCACCCGACCTCACCGAAGTTCCAGCTCCTAGTCCGATCGAACTCCGAGATGGTATAATCTCTTGGGCACTTGCGGTTGTTTTGAAGACTGGGTTTTATATATGACATGAGATTATTACATTTAATTAGCTAGAAAGTTGAAATGGACTAAGATTTACAACTTGAATGAGTTCCATTTTTAATTGCTGAAATTTCCTAATATCTTGAATACAATATGGTTTTGAATTGGTTAGATTTGAACTGTTATTATGTTACTTGTCCTAATTTCTATCACCTTATTAATTTGTGCACTAAAGTAGCTTGAGCATAGAGTTATTGGTTATTATATGCTTTTAGTACTATAATTAATGGCTAAGTTCGGAGGATGAACACATATGTTGAAGCCTTGAAATAAATAAGATATGTCAATTATAGTATGATCGTTTTAGAATGAACCAAATGAGTAATCACTTGTTATGATTGAGTTAATAGATTGAGATTAGTATCATCAACTTTTATTGCTATAATAAGTGCTTTGGGAACTTGTTAAGCTTGTAAACTTATTTGTGGAGATTCATGAGTATAACCTTAAGTGATTGTGTTGAGAATCTGAGATCATTAATTTCATGAGAATTAATATAAGAAAGGTGTTGACTTTTCACGTAAAAGATCTGTTAATAGGATAACCAACCTGGGTACCCCTTAGACAACTTCACTAAGTGTATAAAATGGAAAATGAGATAGAATTCTTCTTATAGAGAACATGCTTTTAGGTATGAGTGTTTTATTTGAATGTTATATGAACATGATGGAATGAACCAACGGAAGGGATACTTGTTAGGATTGATTTAGATTAAGATTGCCTACAATTGTTAAAATGATACAAGAGTGGTATTGAGAACTTGCTATGCTTCTACTCTTGGTTGTGTTGTCTTATGACCTTGATCTGCTTTGATTACCCTTGAATACGCTGTCTTAATTGCGGTCATAATAATTTAATAAATAAGACTAGTTGATCCTTGGTTTCGGGCAATTATGATTTTGTTGGGTATTTGATAATTGATGAATGACTTGAGTAAGTGTTTAAGGAAACCGGAGATTGACTGAAGTAAGATATTTTGAGTGATAACCTTAGTAATGCTTTGAACTAAGTTTCATACTTAATGGGAACAAGGGTAATTGAGAATGATGGTCATGATGAGGATGCTAGATTATTGAATAAAATATTATCTACTTAGTCTTGCGATGACTTGGAAACATGCTTGTGTGTTGATTAAATATGTATTGATGAGTTGTTCCGTGCTTATTACTTGCTAGTGTGATTGGATGATTATCTGAGTGGCTTGTTTCCCCGATGGATGATTATCTAAGTGGCTTGGTTGCTGATTAATTGGATGTGAAGACTCCAGGTAAGTCCTCCGGGGCTTGCTCAAGTGATTGGACCTCATGCCTGATGTGTTATATAGTATGTAGGTGTTGCATATGCATAAAAGCATGCCATGTAGTATCATGTTTAGGACTTGCACTTATGAATGAGCATCCCTATTCTTTATGCGTTTGAAACAGAACGGCCGTAATCTGTGATAGTCCTAGAGTCTTTGCTAGGGTCATAGGGTAGCCCAGCCCCATCGGGTGCCCTGAGTCTATCGAGTCGTTATGATATGATGATGAGATAGCCCAGTACCATCGGGCATGAGCATGATATATGATATGATGATGATATATGAAATGATGATGAGATATGATATGATGATGAGATACGATATGTTATGATGAGATATGATATGCTATAGCATCGAACTGGCCAGTCTCTGCACTAACGGGAAGGGGTGCAGAGGTAGGAGAGGGATATGCCACTTGGCATTCTGTGTGGATCCAATTTATCGCTTTCTGCATTATATAAACTATCAACATGCTTGTGTGATTTAAATTCCAGTACTGCATTAGAGCATCCTTTATTCTAGGTATAGGCATATTATATGACCTCAGCGAGGACTTCCGGTCCCGCATGAGTGGCTCGACCTTCACTTATGGTATAGTTTCAGGTACCCGCTCCCTTTTGCTTGCTGATTTGCTTCTATGGCGGGGTTTTCTCACGGGACGAGAGTGTTAAGAAGACTTCACCTATTGTAACTTGACTTTACAAATGTTTTGGTTAAGGTTGTCATTTCGAAACCTGTTGTATTTATATTGATTTAAACTCGTTTTATCTCTTTTGAGTTTTTGACTAGTTGAATTAGGACAGGTTCTCGTTATCTCTTTTGACTGTCTCGAGGGTTTGAAATCCCCTTTTTCTTCATTAAATTCTTAAGACATAAACAGGGTTATAACTTGAAGTTGATAAATAAGCAGCTCGTACTTGGATTGCAAGATCTGGCAGAGGGATAATTCTTCCCTCTAAACGTAACCCGGATTTATAAGATCTGGGCCGTTACAGCGGTTATATTTGCACATCGTACTCTTATATTTGCACGACAAAATGTACAAAAAAAACTAGACTTGGGTCATATTTGCACAACGTACTCTTATATTTGCACGACAAAATGTTTAAAAAAAAACTAGACTTGAGTCATATTTGCTTAACATACGGTTATTTTTGCACATGCACAACATACTCTTATTTTTGCACGACAAAATGTAAAAATAAAAAATAAAAAAAATAGCCTTGGGTCATATTTGCTCAACATACGGTTATTTTTGCACATGCACAACATACTCTTATTTTTTCACGACAAAATGTTAAAAAAAAACTAGACTTGGGTCATATTTGCTCAACATATGGTTATTTTTGCACATGCACAACATACTCTTATTTTTGCACGACAAAATGTAAAAAAAAAAGAAAAAAGAAAAAAGAAAAAAGAGTAAGGCTATAGGCAAGATGATAAAATTGCTATTGGCAAGATGGACACTCCACCAATTTGTCCAAAAATGTGGACAATTCACCAATTAGGACAACTTTTTTGGACATTTCACAAACTCCCCCAAAATTTTATACATTTTTTAACGGAGTAGTAGTTAAATAGAGAAACATCGCTTTATATTACTCCGGTAAAAAATATTAAGTTGTTTTAGGTTAAAATTTTTATTTGAAAATGTAAGTCATTTATGTTTTCTAGGTATTGAGATAAGAGCATTATTAATTTTTGACTTTTTTTTCCTCAAATTATATAGGTTGATAAAAGTTGTGAATAATTAACGAGGGATATAAATATAATAAATTTATATTTTCTTTCATTTGTGTGCAAATTTCTAAAAAAAAAGTATTTGTTGTTTTACATATACAGTCAGCAGTGTTGTATTGTGATGGAAAATATGTAGATGGAGAACCAGATAATGCCCAATGTCAGAAGGCTCTTCATGCTATTGATGATGTGAGTTTTGACTTCCTCTCTCTCCTTTTTTTAATCTAATTATATACTGTATATAAATTTTTTAGTACACCCTGAATAAATTTAGGGCCTGTTTGTTTTGATAAAAAAAAAGGGCCCAACAAAGGAATAATTACCCGGTTAATGTTTGGGCCTGTTTGTTAAATACAATCCAAAGAATGATTTCTTTGTGGACCCTAATCAATTCACCCCATATGTTACCCTAGAGAAATCAGGGGTTTACTGATTGTTTCTCTCTCCCTGACTCTCTCTCCCCGACTCTCTCTCCCGAAATAGCAACACCAGGAGCAGCGACAGTGCGCAAAGGTGTGGAGCCGAGCGGACACCGGTGGCCCTGTGCACTTCGGCCTGGGTAGTCGGAAGATCAGGCGGGTGAGACGCCATCCCCCTTTGAGCCCGTTGCTACGAGGGCGCGAGACGACAACGTCAAACAGGTATGCTTTGCTTTAGCCCCAAAATTTCCGACCTCAAATTCGTTCATTTAGCTTAACGTTTAGGCGATTCGTGCCTCAAATCTCGAATGTCTAGTCATATTCGTGTTCAATTGAACATTCGATTTCTAGGTTCGATTGATTTTTAGAATTTGTGATTTTAGGGCTTTTTTCAACTCCAAATTTCAGCCCTTGAATCTTCGATTCGAATGACTAAAGCTCGGATTAGGAACTTCTTTTCCTCTCTGGAGATTCAAGATTTGGTCCAATGGCAAGATTTTCAAATTGAATGTACAATATCATGGCACTTTCTTTTCTTGCTATATTATAAGTCGAAACAATGCTAATGACATCCAATGGCTAATGACATCCAATGGCTAACAAAGTAACACCTATATCATGCTCATAGATTATACGTTGAGGTTAGGAAAATACCAGCAAAACAATGTAACTGTTATGAATACAACTTTTTAACCCTAACCAAACTTCAGTATGCGGTTAACTTAGGAAGATGTAGTTTGCATACTTGTCTTCATGAGAACAACCTTTCAATTTTCAACATCAAGCTTGATGAGGGATATCATGTCTATGTCGCTTCCCATGAACTTGTAGTGTTGCTAGGTATCAATGTGTATCTAGGTACATAGAGGTATAAATTCCTCCAGAGAGAGAGTGTGCATATGAAAAGAATGCAAATTGTATATATCAAAATTTCTCCAGAGAAGAAATATGTAAACCTAACTTTAGGGAACTTCTATTTTGCCTTAATTTATCGAGGGCTGATTTTTTGTTGCTACAATTTGCAATTTCAGAGATTTTTTTGAACTGGGGCAAACACCAGCCAAGAGGCAGGAGGAAGAAGGCTCAGAAAGTTTAAAGAGGAGTCGAAGGAAGCCCTTTCGGGCAGTGACTTAGGTATATTCAACTCTCCCTCTCCTTTGCCAGCATAGCTGCATTTCGGTCTCTGGTGGAGTTTGTTTTCTTTTAGTTTTTTTTTTTATGTCCTGCCTGTTGATTTGAATATTTTTTTGTTATGAAGACTGAGATAGTGAACTGGAATTTGTTGGTAATTTGTTGTCCTCCCTTTGCTGTCCTTGTTGTTGTCCTCTCTTTGAATCATAAACCATAAAGCATCTGCTCCTATGTATTATCTGTTCATGAATATAAGTTATGTTATATTGGCCTCTTGAGTATTGTCACATGAATGGTTTCACATTTAGGACCAAATGTATAATTGATATTATAGTAATAGATTGTGTAAGTAATTTTTTTTTAATCACTATTAGAGCAAATGTAAGACTTTGTTGGGAAGCAGCAGATGATAACAAGGTGTGAAGCATCTGAAATGGCAGGGAAGCAAGTGCTACTGCCAAATCTGAATTTTCAATCACATAAAAAGTGCAATGTTATAAGGCCTGCACATGTTGGTGTTAAATTCCATATTGCTGATCACTTGTAAGATTGATGAGCTAATTGCTGATCACTTGCAATTAGCTAATTGTTGCGCTAATTACATGTTTTATGTTTGTGCTTTGTTTGCATATTTGTATATTTCTGGTGGTTTTATAAGGGCCTGCACATGTTGGTGTTAAATTCCATGTTGCTGATCACTTTACTCAATTGCAATTAGGATTTCTTGCTATATTCTAACACAATGTCAATGATAATTTACCAGAAATGGCTCGTCATAATGGATCGTTGTCTAGGACAACAAGGTTACAACAACTCCTTGTGATTTTTGTGATAGTTAGGGTAATGATGTTGTTGTACTGGTGGTGGTACACAATGAGTGTGATGAGCATTAGGACTATTCAATTAAAACATGAGAAAATGATGAGGAAAAGGTTGAGGTTTGAGTTATTAAATAGGTTGATAAAAGAAAGTGATACCTATTGCCACCGTGAACTCCGTGTAACTAGACACGTATTTAATGCGCTATGTGAGATGGTTAGGGATATTGGAGGTTTAAGTGGGACTAGAAATATGTCAATTGAGGAGATAGTGGCTATATTTTTTAGTATTTTGGCTCATCACAAGAAGAATCGAACTATTTCACACTATTTTATTCGGAGTGGAGAAAGTGTGAGTCGATATTTTAATCATTACTTAAGGGCTGTCTTAAAACTGCATGAGCATTTACTGAAAAGACCCACACCCATTTCTGAAGACTGCGAAGATGATAGGTGGAAATGTTTCAAAGTATCTAGTCGCCTATATTTTTTTGAGTAAGTTCAAAGATATGTGCACCTTACTAATCAATGAACTTTTCTTTTATTCTGTTTGTAGAATTGTTTAGGAGCTTTAGATGGAACATATATTAATGTATCAGTTCCTTCGGGAGTAAAGGCCAAGTATCGCACTAGGAAGGGCACAATTTCCATGAATGTTTTAGGTGTTTGCACACCTAACATGGAATTTTCTTATGTTTTAACTGGATGGGAAGGGTCTGCACATGATGGTCGTGTTCTTCGAAATGCCATCTCTAGGCCAGATGGATTAAAAGTTCCTAAAAGTAGTTATTATTAAAAAAAAAATTTACAACTAAATAATTAATACAACTAAGTAATAACTTGTAACAAAATATTTCTTTGATATAATGAAGGTTGTTACTATTTAGTGGATGGTGGATATGCCAATTCTGAAGGATTTCTTGCACCATATAGAGGACAACGCTATCATCTCAAGGAATGGGGTAACTATCAACCACGTAGTGATGAAGAATTCTTCAATATGAAGCATGCTAGAGCAAGAAATGTGGTTGAGAGAGTCTTTGGGGTACTCAAAGGAGAGATGGGCTATACTTAGAAGCCCTTCCTACTTTCCACTCAAAACTCAAGGTCGTATCATACTATCTTGTTGTCTACTTCACAACTTAATTAGAAAATTGAAGCCTAGCAATGATGAGGATGAAATAGATGATAAGGATGACGGATCTAATGAAGATGATGAAGATGACGAAGATGAGGAAGATTCATCATCATCAGAGGACGAGGAAGGTGGTGGTGATGGAGGAGGGGGAAGAAGAAGAAGAGGAAGAGAAATGGAATTCATTACAAATATTGAAACTTCAGATCAGTGGACTACCTTTAGAAATACATTAGCACAAGAGATGTTCAATAGTTGGAGATCTAGAGTCGCAGGACATGTTTAGCTCTAGTCAATGTGTTGTCTTTTATTTCTTTTTTGTCATTTTGAAGTGAAAAATGGTGTTATGTATTGATGTATGACTCTTTAGTATGCCTTTGTTGCAATGTCAACTTGTACTTCGTTCCTTTTCTTTCTTTATGTCAACTTGTACTTCGTTCCTTTGTTGCAATGTGAACTTGTTCTTCTATTTGAACATTAATTTAAATCTAGCTTCGTTTTGGATGTCCCCAGTGGTTCTTGCTAGTTGCTTCTTGCTTGCTTCCTGTGTTCTTATAGCTGTTATTGGAATTGGAACAGTTGCTTCTTGCTTCCTGTGTTCTTACAGCTGTTATTGCTTGCTCATTTTGGATTAATTTCTGTGTTTCTGCTTTCTGCTTTCTGTCTTCTTGCTTCCTCATTACTTTCCAACAGTACAAATCTGTTTCCTTTCTCCTTTTCTGGCATTTTTCTCAGGCTATCCGGGGACTTAGGAGTCTCCTTATGCAAATTCTTTTGTCATGATAGCAGCATTCCCATCTGTGTTCCCTTCTGTCATGACAGCAGCATTTGCATATGTTTTATCCATCATTCCACTTGCACTCTGAGCATTAGGGTATTGATTATCCATCATTCCATTTGCACTCTCTTTTTGAACCCATACCTGAATGAAATGTTGGCTGGTGCAACTCTAAAACAACACTTAAAATGCAGTATTCTGGATCCTAAAATGCAGCCTGATCTTTGATTATTCTAGTGAATTTTATGAGCTCCTTAGTTTGACTTCTATCTGTCTGTATTCTAGATCCTAAAATGCAGCATGATCTTTAATTGTATCTTGGTGTGCCTATCTATCTGTCTATGTTCAGCTTCTTGAAAGTGAACTGCATATAGTATGAGTTACAATGTTCAGCTTCTTGAAAGTGAACTATATATAATAATCTATCCTGTTTGTTTCATTTATTCTACATAAATGGTTGTGTAGTTTATATATATTTGGCATGTATACTCTAGGGTGGTTGTTTCATTTATCCCGTTTGTTTCACTTTTAGGTGAATGATGGAAGGCGCTATTCAGGGAAGAGGTAAAAATAAAAGGTTTTGGTCAGCACAAGAGGATGATATACTACTCCAATCCTTATTGGAGTTATCTCGTAATAACAAGTGGAAGAGTGAGAACGGTTTCAAGCCTGGGTACATGAATCATTTAGAAGAAATGATTTTAGGGAAGCTTCCCGAGTGTGGTTTAAAGGCTGAGCCGCACATTGACTCAAGGTTAAAACATTGGTCAGAGAAGTATTTTGCAATGGCTGAGATGTTAAGTACTTCTAGGTTCGGTTGGAATGCTGAGAAGAACTTATTACAAGTAGAAAGAAGTGTCTATGAAGAATGGATCAAGGTATATTTGTGCTTCTGTTTTTTCTTACAGCTTCTGAAATTTTTCTTACAGCTTATGTTTTGAAATTTTGTGCTTCTGTTTTTTCTTACAACTTCTGAAAATTTTCTTAAAGCTTATGTTTTGAAATTTTGTGCTTCTGTTTTTTCTTACAGCTTCTGAAATTTTTCTTACAGCTTATGTTCTGAAATTTTGTGCTTCTGTTTTTTCTTACAGCTTATGTTCTGGAATTTTTCTTACAGCTTTTGTTTTTTATTCAAAGCCGATATTTATTTTAGTCAATCCTTTATTTGCAGACTCATAAGAAAGCAAAAGGGATTTATGGAGTTCCATTCCCATTTTATGACTTGCTTGCTGAAGTTTACGGGAAAGATAAAGCAACGGGAGAAGGAAGTGAGTCATTTGCACGTGCAGTTCAGAACATGGATGTTGAAGTGACGGAATCCATTACACTTGATAGTGACGATGATTTAGAAGATGATACTGAATCTGGGGCAAGTGTTGCAAGTGGGTCAAGGAAGAGGAATGCTCCTTTATCTCAAGCAAGGTTTGCAAAGAAACAGAAGGTCTCGAAGAGGAAAAAGGACGAATTTGGAGATTTGGCTTCATCTCTAGACTCGGTTAGCACGTCATTTGGGAAAGTGTTTGACGAGATGAATTCTAGTTTAGTTGCAATGGCTCAAGTTTGGACAAATGAAGATGAGAGGAAGAAGAGAGTTGAAAGTGAGAGCAACAAAATTTTAGAAGAAGTGTTGAAATTGGATGTTCTTTCCCCGTCTGATGCATTAGAGGTAACTATCATTGTAATTATTCATTAAGAATTGCTTCATTTAAATAATTGATTTATTGTCCTTAACTAATATACCTTTGAAATATGTAGGTAGCAACGATATTGATGGGAGAGGAACATAAACTTCATATATTCTTTCAGGCCAACATCAGTTTGAGGAAACAATATGTGACCGACTTGCTCAAGAAGAGGAGTTGATCGTGTGGATTATATATACGTGGTTGTAGCTTTTGAACATGCAGGATACTTTGGTGTGTTTGGTTTTGTAGTCTACCTTTATGTCTTTTTTAACGTGGTTATAGCTTCTTCTGTTTTTTAGTGCGAAGTGGTGTTTCTGACTATGTGGATTTCTGACTGTATGAAATTATGACGGTGTGGATTTCAAGTGATTTCATATGAGTTTTATATCTATTCATCCTTATTATATGATTTTGCAATAATATTAGGAAAAAATAAAAAAAATGCAAAGGTCTTATTATTTGTTTTCTTCCCTTTTCCTAAATCAACCAAACACATAAAAAGGTAATGAAGAAAGCAATGATTCACCTCTTAAATCAACCAAACAAAATTGGAGTTTAACCCTTTTCCTTTCCTTTCCTTTCTCTTAAAATGTTACCTTTCCTTTCCTTTCCCTTAGTCCAAACAAACAGGCCCTTAGAGTATTGAATTAAAATATCAATGGTAATAATTAAGTTTTTAATGCATGAATAATCATTTTCTTCATAATTTACACCATAAGAGGGGAGGTGTTTGTCAGAAGAGAGGTGTTGTGTAGGAAAAAAATTATGTTGTTATAACCTACCACCGAATAATCACAAATTACTATTAATCTTATCTATTGATCTTATTAATTTAATTATCGAGATTTGTTAATATGATACACTATAATTAGACCTGTCAAAACGTAACCCGACCCGAACGCCCGGTAAAATTTGGGTCAGGACCCGAAAATTTTGACCCGGAAATATTTTCTAACCCGAACCCGAAAACCCGATAATTTTCCGGGTCATCTGGGTTTAGACCCGGTGACCCGATTGACCCGGTAATTTTGACCCGATAGACCCGATTGACCTGGTGACCCGGTGATCCGATTGACCCGATTCATTTATATGACTAAATTTTTATATGGAGATTTCAATTTATTACATTTTATAATTACAATCACTTGATCTTTCATTTTCAAATCAACTTTCATATTTATTTGTATTGTGTAATACTCCCTCCAACCCATAGTAATTGATTTTTTATTTTTCATCACATTTTTTAAGAAGATAAAAACTCTAAAAATATTAAAATAATAAAATAATTCTATGCTTATTACTAATTGCATGAAATTATCTTTAAAAAATTTATTTTAAAATTTGATATTTTATATATTTAAAATTTTTATTAAAAATGATGAGAAATAATAAAAATTAAATATTTTTTTAGATATAGTATATAATTACAAGGACTAGAACTTATGAACCACGTCTTTAATTTTATCATTTTAAAATTATCGCAAAATTACCAAATCATTATTTTTTTAATTTAAAAAAGAAAATTTTGACAAACTCAAAATCGACCCGATTTGACCCGAAACTGGGTCAAACCCGAGTTCAAATCAACCCGGATCTATCCGGGACCCGTTTTACCCGGAATCCGTTTTACCCAAAACCCGAAATGACCCGACCCGAACACGGCCCGAATGACCCGATTGACTGGTCTAACTATAATGGACGTGTACTCATGATCTATTGTTTATATATCCATCTGGTTAAATAGATTATTTTGAAGTATTATTTTTGGCCAGAAAAAATATCATAGAAGGCAGGAAAATTTATAGAAAACCACCCATTAAATATAAAATTTTACACTTAAGCACCCTTTAAATACAAAATTACAGAAAACCACCCATTAAATAGGTTTTGTTTTCAAATAACCACCCACCACATATTTCCATTAAATATAGTATATTTTAATAGTTTATACTTCAAATTGAAAGTTTAAACTTGAATATATTTAAATTATATTTATGGAAGGGATAAAAAATTATATTAATATATTAGGGGTAAAAAGCATGTAAATGTTTTTAATATTTAAACTTATTTGGAGATGGAGGTTTTAAACGTGATAAATATTATTTCATTTTATTTAAAAATTTAAACAAACTTTAATAAAGATACATTTAATAAAAAATACGTTTAATAAAAATACTTTTGAGATGTGTAGGTGTTTACAAATATGAAAGAAAATGAGACATTAATTATTAGTATCAAAAATATTATTAAATTTAAACAATGCTAATGACTTATAAAATTATTTTAATTTTTATTAAAAAGAAGTCTATAAAATTTATAACCATTTTTAGGAATAAAATAGAACAAATTTGTTCATATATACATCAAGTTTTTTCAAAAAATTTAGTAAAATATATTTTTAAATCTATTTGAGATTTTAATTTAAATATAAAACTTAAAATATTAAAATATCATATATATTTGACAAAACCCTAACATAAATAGAGAACGAGTGGTGATTTGAAAACAAAAACTATTTAATGGGTGGTTTTATGTAATTTTATATTTAATGGGTGGTTAAGTATAAAAGTATATATTTAACGGGTGGTTTTATGTAAATTTCCATACAAGGTATTTCAATTTTTATTTTATGAAAATGCCCTTATAATTAGTGGGTGTTTTTATGTAATTTTATATTTAATGGGTAGTTAAGTGTAAAAGTATATATTTAACGGGTGATTTTATGTAAATTTCCATAGAAGGTATTTTTATTTTATGAAAATGCCCTTGTAATTAGTAACTGATTATTTAAGCTTTGGTTTTTAAGAGCATAATATTATACTTGTGATCACATTTAATTTTCATTAAGTAACAAAATGAATTTGGGATTTGAATATTTTATCTAAAATTATGTCCCACATATATCTTTTTGCAGTGCATATTTCATGGTTTGTATATGGCTCATATTTTGGAACCGGCTTGCGCTACTGCTTCGCCGATGCCGAAAAGCTTCCTTCAATTGGATCCAATACACGTCGTTTCAGCCGATGAAGCCAACTTACTAAAACGACGTCGTTCAGGACTCCATCACGATGTCCCCGAGCAGGGGCGGAGCTAGGGGGGTGCTCGAGCACCCCCGGCCTGGAAAAAAAATACAAAAAAAAATAATTTTTTTACATATATTTAGTATTTTTAAGGTAATATAACATTTTTAAAGGATATTTGAAACAAGAGTGTTGCTTAGCTCAAGCGGTAAAGGAAGGAATGATAACCAAAAGGTCTTAGGTTCAATTCTCAAATGCTTCACTTTTTATTTCTTTTACTATTTCATTAATTCTTCTTCATTTCTATCTATATTTTTTTGTTTCTCTCAACTATTTCATTCAAAAATTGTCATATTTATGTTTTACTATATCATTAATTCTTTTTTATTTCTCTCTATATTTTTTTTGTTTCTATCGACTATTTCATTAAAAAAATGTCATATTTATATTTAAATTAAAAAAATCACAATTTTAGTGTTTTTTCATTAAGAAAATGTCGTATTAATGTTTTACTATATCATTAAATATTCTTCTTGATTTCTTTCTGTATTTTTTTTGTTTCTATCAACTATTTCATTGAAAAAAATATTATATTTATATTTAAATTAAAAAAATCACAATTTTAGTGTTTTTTCAATATTTTCTTAGAAAAAATATTCTTAATAAGTATACAAAAAAAATATTTCACAAAATTTTTTTAGCACCTCCCGGAAATAAATCCTGGCTCCGCCACTGTCCCCGAGCTCTGGTGTCGGGTATGTATACACTTGTTGAATCATTCATTCCCACAGACATTAAAAACGAAAAAATGGGAAGAGAGCAAATTAAAATTATAACTGTTGATAGGTAATTAAAACCCAGAAATCATGTTAATTAAAAAAGAAAACAATTACAATTATGAGATTTATAAGCTAAATGTTAAATCTAAATAAATCTCATAATATATTAAACTCAAATAACTTGTTTGGAAAAAAAATTGTGTGATGAAACTATGTAATTATAATTGATTATTTATTTTTATACGTATAAGCAATTTGATCTTTTATTATATAAATATAATATAAACCTTTCACAATTTATTATTTTAACTTTATGAAGTTTCCATATCTCATGCAATAGATATATATTTTTTTTAAAAAAATTATGGATAGAATTAGATTGAAGATAGAGAGGTACAAAAAAAATATCTTAAGATATACTCCCTCCGTTCGGCAAAATATGTCATTTACTATTCACGCACGCTTTTTTAGAATGATAAAAACTATATAAAATATTTATTTTTTTATAAAAACAAGTTTGTACTTATTTATAATAACTATGAAATTGTTAAAAAAATTATTAAAAAACTAGATATTTTATATAGTTTTTATCCCCTAAAAAAACGTGCATGAATAGTAAAGTGACATGTTTTGCCGAACGGAGAGAGTACTATATACTAAATCGGATTAATTTTACATAAAATATATATTTAGATTATATAGCTCTATATGATTACAAAACATAAAAAGATATAATTACATAATTAGATAGAAATTTGTAATTATATATCTTATAGGAAATTATAATATTGATTATGAGGAGTGATATTATTTTTTGATTGGTTCAAATTACTATATTTAAGGAGAATATGTCATATGTCACAAATGGCTGCTCCATTATTATATATAATAGATAGATTGAACAACTAAATTAAATTTGATTTTGCGACCGTTAAGGATATATATCATTGTGGCTTTGTGGGTAATTGTACATCTCAACTTATTAATTAGATATGTATATATCCATGCACAAAACCAGAATTGCAATCTTGGGTAGGCTGGATTTGCATATAATTATATTTTTTTTCCCTATTTATCACCATATCTATTGAGTTAAAAATCAAAAAACATATCTACATTTAAATTAGCAATAATAGAGTTAATTAACTATCAAAGATAATCATGAAAAAATTAGGAGTGAAAGAGAAAGACAAAAAATGAGAAAGATTACAAAGGGAAGAAAGAAAGACGAAAAAGAGGAAAAAATGAGTAGCCTTGGACATGATTCCATCCCACCTCTCCACTCATCTCCTCATCCTCTCAACCAATTATGACAACCAAGCAACTTATCATTTATACACCTATATTTATATTATACCTATATTAATTTTAAAATTGGCTGGGTTGTAGCGCATATACCAACCCATCTCTAGGTCCATTCCAAACAAAGTTGTAAATTCTCAATTCTCATCTAATATTTATTCTTAATAACTTATTAATAAATAGTATTCACAATTTGCAGAACTACAATGATCTCCCCATCTACTAGGGTTGCTCAAACCGGCCTAACCGGTCCGAACCGAACTGAATCAAACGATTCGGTCCGAAACCGACGACCCGATTTTTTGGAAGAGGCAGCCCATAGCCCGACCCGAAACCGAATTATCGGTTTTCGGTTTTTTCGGACTTAAGCCCGAATGGCCCGAAAAGACCGTTGGAATCCTATATAGCGAATTCCAATGGTTAGTCTTTACAGTAGAAAGTGCAGAAGAAGGAAGACACGAATTCCATCAATTCAAGAATTAGTGTCATGGAAAACAAAATCATTGCTTTGGTGGTTTAATTTAAAATCAAATCCCTTCCTACCTTAAATTATTCCTGTTATACCGCTAATATTCATATCAATCTAATTAACAATCTACAAACTTACAAACCAATAGCTTAATTAAGGGCTTCAGAGGAATCGGAGACAGGGAGGAGTGCTGAGGTCTTCACTTTTCAACAACTATTGAAGTGGAGGGGAAGGTGGATGCGACGGAAGGCCGAACGCCGGTTGCTGAAGGCAGAATTGAAAGCGAGAGGAGAGGAGAGGAGAGGCAGAAGGCAGGTCTGCAAGCTAGAGGAGAGGCGAAACTGGAAACGGGAGGTGCACAGACACAAAATCCCTAATTTATTTATTAAAAAAAACTTAATTAGTAATCCGGCCGGTTCATTTGGGCCGAAACGGATTTTTTTGGTTCGGTTCCGGTTTTCGGCCCGAAACCGTTTTTTAGAATCTTTTGAACCGAAGCCTGAACTGAATTGTACTCGGACTGAACCGAAACCGGGTTTTCGGTTCGGTTTCGGTTCGGTTTTCGGGTCGGTTAGCTTTTTGAGCAACCCTACCATCTACACATGGACTAATACCAAACTTGTACAAGCTGCTCTCCATGTTCGCGAGGTACGTTATATATACACGGAGTATTTAACTTCTAAAGTTTTAACTGTACGTACTTTCAGTAATGAAAAAGATGTATGCGTTTAGAATGCATCGCCATCAATCTAGGAAGCGAAAGTGTACTACTCAGTAATTAATAATTGAGCAGGACGGATCTTTAAATGAAGTGTAATACGTACATCACAACCGTCTATGGTTATGTATGGGCAGGGTACTATTCAAGAATGGGTACGATGCAATCGTACCTTGTCGGGGTTCACAAGGGATGTTAACAATACAGTTCCTTATCATCGACGCCTTACCAAAAAATTCATAATGGCTCTTGTTTACAAGTAAGTAAATTAATTAAAACTAAACATTGATTAATTTTACTTACCAAAACCCAATTTTTTTTTTTCAAAATAGTCAAAAAAATAACTAAAAAAATTTATGAAATAGCCAAAGGATAAAAAGTATTTTAGGATTTAGTTAGCCCAGATTGAAAAAAAAAAAATTAATGTCAAGATTTGAATAAGATCAAATCCTCACGGACAACACAGAAAGCTAGCAATTTGGGGAAGAAGAAGATCATCTTCTTGATTATGAAAGGAGTTGTCAAAATGCAGTTTGTTACAAATTATCCACCCAGATCCTTATTTATAACCCCACATATTTACATTTTATTCCCTGTAATTAGATGTAATTATGATCTAACACCCTACCAAAATGCACTACACAATATATCCTCATATTCCCCCTCAAGGTGGATGCGGGATTTGGAACACGAGTCCAAGCTTGGAAGCAAGGAACGAATGCTGCTGAGCACCAAGAGGCTTAGTAAGAATGTCAGCGGTTTGTAAATGAGAAGGAACATGAACTGTGAAAATCAACCCTTCCTGAACAAGATCACGAATGAAGTGGTAGCTAGTCGATCCTCATGTGCTTTGTAAGCTCATGGTAGACTGGATTGGCAACTAACTGCAATATATGGAGCCTTAATTATCACATCAGAGAGGTACATGAAGGGAGACATCAACACAAAGGTCTTGAAGCAACTCTTCCATCCAGAAAATTTCACTTTTGACAGACGACATAGCCCTATACTCGCTTTCAATGGAAGACTTAGGCATTGTCTTTTGCTTCTTGGTCTTCCAAGATATAACAGAATCACCAAGGAAGATATAATAGCTTGATAAAGACCTAGCAGAAAACGGATAGGCTGAAGATGATTGAAACTTGGTTAAAACAGAGTGCAATAATTGACTATTCCCTTCAAGTAGCGAAGAAGGAACAAAGCAGCTTGAAGGTGGGGAAGGTGTGGTGTGGTCATAAACTGAGTCAGTTTTTGAACAATATAAGAGATATCTGGATGTGTCAAGGCAAGGTAAAAAAGGCGCCCAACCAACCTCCCATAAGTCTCTGGATCCTCTAAAAAATTTCCATCATGAATACTCAAGTGAAGGTTCCTCTGCATTGGAAATTTGGCCACTTTGCAAATCAAGCAACTTGAATAAGATAGAGGATCGAGTACATACTTTCGTTGGTTAAGCAAAATCCCTATAGAAGATCTAGAAATCTCCATACCTAAGAAGTATCGTGCAAATGCTAAGTCCTTGATCGTGAATGCCTTATCAAGGAACTTCTTAACATCGGCAATGGCCTGTTCACCATCCCCTACTAGCAACATATCATTGACATCGACCAGGGCATAGCAACTGAAGACCCATTGTTTTTGACAAACAATGAATAATCCATCTTGGATTGGATAAAACCTTGCTATAGAAGATGTTTTTGTCAATTCAACATTCCACTGACGACTAGCTTGCTTCAACCCGTATAGAGATCTCCTTAATCGACATACTTGACCATGAACAACTTTGGTATATCCTGGAGGAGGTGACATGCACACTTCTTCATCCAAGAATCCATGCAAAACTCATTATTTACATCTAACTGATGTAAATTCCAATTTCTAGCAGAAGCAAGAGTAATTAAAGTTCGGACAATGGTAACCTTGGCTACTGGTGAAAATGTGTGTTTATAGTCCTTATCTTTGTCCTGACTATAAAATTTAGCAACGAGCCTTGCCTTGTACCTTTCAACCTCTCCATCTGTTCTGAACCTTATCTTGTAAACCCACTTACATCCAGTTGCCTTATGCCCAGTAGGAAGTTCAGTAAGTTCCCATGTATGATTCTGTTCAAGAGCTGAAAACTCCTTGGTCATGGCTTCAACCCACTTTGGATCCTTCTAAGCTTGAGTAAAAGAAGCAGGCTCAACAGTTGTGTGCACATTTAAAAGAGAATGAACATAGTTCTGAGAAAGATGCTACAAATCATCACATTTATGACAGAAAATAAGGTTGAAAGAGACTGATCTGAAACTGACATTGTTCTTCATGTAGGATGACCATTATAAACTAAGTCTTGAAGCTTAGATGGTCTAACATTACAATGAGAACCTTGCTTCAACATGAAACACAGGAACTAGCATTGATACAGAACGAAAAGAAGCAATACTCTCAGAGGAAACTTCAATAGGCATACTCTCAAAATAAGGAGACAAACTTGAAGTTGAGACAACAAGATCATGCAACTTATAGGTTTCCGCCCTAGAAGATAACCTAGAAGCACACATCATGTAGTAGAAGCATCTATCTTAGCCCTTTGTTCCTTCGCCTTAAACACATATGCTAAGCATCCTATGACTTTGAGATGATCATAAACAAGTTTCTTATGAAACATCACTGTATAGGGAGTCTTCCACTTCAGAACAACAAAATGAATGAGGTTGATCAAGTAGGTAGAAGCTAAAATACACTCACCCCAAAACCTAACTGGTAAACTAGCTCTCAATCTCAAAGCTCTAGTAGTATCCACCAAGTATCGATGCTTCCTTTTCACTCTACCATTCTGGTCAGGGGTGCCAAGGGCGGACCTTTGATGCACAATCCCTTTGCTTTCTAATAACATACCCAATTTGTTTTGCACAAACTTTTTCCTATTATCAGTCCTCATGGCCTTAACAATGGTTTCAAACTGGTTTTCCACATAAACCAAGAACTCAACAATTACCCTGTACACTTGTCCTTTGTCTCTAACAAGGAATTTCCAAGTGTCACGAGAATGATCATCAACTATTGTGAGTAAATATCTTCCACCACAAATAGAAGGAACCTTATAAAGGCCCCATAGATCTAAATGAATCAATTCAAACACATGAGAAGCAATAATACTACTACGAACAAAAGGCAGCTTGTGTGACTTAGCAATGAAACAAGTATCACAATCCAAAGACTTCAAATCAGTAGCCCTACAACCATCAGTATGATGCAACTTTGAAATAGAAATATGACCAAGCCTATCATAGAGGAGGGTAACATCACTCCTGCTTATTCTAGACAAATTGAAACTGATAGAATTCTCATAGTGTTGTGTGCCTATGCGCCTGTATACACCATGTGAATTATAAGGAATGCACTTGAAACTGTATTACTTGTAAAGAACGCCATCTCTACTCCCAGCATCTAGAACTTCATCATTTGAAATGTCCTATAACTCACATTTTTGCTTAGAAAAGATGAACAAAAAACCATCATCATCATCATCTAGTACTTTGGACACAAAGAGCAGTTATGCGTGAATTGTGGCATGAACAATACATCATGTAGCAAAATCTTCTCATTCCACTGCACAGTCCTTGCCAACCATACTTATTGTGTCTTCCTATCAAGAAACCTAATCCGAATATCTTTCTTCAGGAGATACAATTCAGAAAACAAATGCTTTTCAAACACAAGTAGCCCCAGAGTAAACAATCCAAACAAGTTTATTACTCAAAACTGACTCATTATGAGACATCAATGCAAGATTACCTGCGAAATTCACCTGAGAAGAGCAACGTGCATCATTTACAGGTCCTTTCCCTTTCATGGCCTGTAATACTTCAGCAACAATCGCATTAACAAAGTGCAACACTTTGTCAATGCAATTTTAGTGCTCATCTAGCTGAGGTGTACCTGAGCCAAACACTGACAGCTTAGCATCATCTTGAGTCTCTAAAGGATGCTCAGTGGAAGTTGCATCTTGAACATTTGCCACCATCTTCCCATTAGGTTTCCCTTTTAGTCCAGTGTACCATTCAGGAAAGCCAACCGGTTTGAAACAAGTCTCTTTCACGTGGCCCTTCTCCTTACAATAGGTACAAAACCTATCCAACTTAGCTTTCTTGTAATCCTTCTTATACTCAGAACCTTTCCATTAGCCTCTGTTAACACCATAACCTCCAAAACTCAGTGCATTAGCTTTCTCATTGAAATGCTTCTTTGCTGCTAAAATTTCATGATTGTGAGTCAAGCTTCCTGTTATTCCTTTCTAACGCTCAATCTGCAAAGTCATATGGAATGCTCTGTTCACATAAGGAAAAAGATCCACGGCCAAGATGCTATTCCTGATTTTCTCATAAGCATCAGACAACCCCATCAGAAACTGCATCAATTTGGTCACCGCATCCTTTTCTACCAGCTTCTTCAAGATCACACAAGAACAACTCTACATAGCACCACATTTACACACAAGAATGCCTTCTAGTTCTTGAAACTCATCTCAAACTTTCTTCCTTTTACCATAATACTCAACGACAATGCTATTTCCTTGCAGGATCTCACTGATTTCCCTCTAACTCTGGTAAATGAGAGGAGCATTCGACTCAGCAAACCTCTCAAAAATCTCTTGACACAGCTCTCTAGCCGAATTCACATACATAAATTGCTCAGCGATGTCGGATTTCATGGAATTGATAATCCAACTCATCACCATATAATCGCATCTCATCCATCTATCGTCGTCCTCAACAATCTCATCTGGTTTAACGCAAATCCCATTGATGAATATAAGCTTCATCTTCACACCTAAGGCCATACAGACACCCGAATCCAGCTGTGGAAGTTCTTGTTGCTAAATTTCGAGCTCACCAGGTGCATCCCAGGGTGATCTGAGTTGCCAAAGAATAATGGATCAGACGTGTTTCTACGATTTCCTCGAGCATCTTGCGAACCATCATAATACGCATTAAAGAGCAATCGAACCTTGAGAGGAGAGAGGAGAGAATGTGAGTGAGAGGAGAGTGGGCCTTTACTATCTATGCACAATATTGACCACACTATGAAAACAAGAGATCACTCAAGTTTTCATGTATAAACAGACATTGACTACCTCAATTGAACATAATCATCGATGGACACATGCATAAGATTTTGGGGATTTTCTTTGTATTCAATATTGTGAAAAAATTTCTCTACAAATATCTCTAACAACCTATTTACACTCAATCTGCTAATGCTAAATTACACCTTTGTATTTGCCCCTCTAAGCTACTGTGCACCTAACACAACCAGCAAACTAACTATGGTTCTAATAACCTAGCTAACTCTGATTTAGCTAACCCACATATCTCCATATCCCCCCTCAAGGTGGACGCGGGGAATCAAACATAAGTCTCAGCTTGAGAGCCAAAAACATGTACTGTTGAGCGCCTAAGGATTTGGTAAAAATATCTGCCAACTACATATTTGAAGCCACATGAACCGTAAACAGAAAACCCTCTTGCACCCTTTGACGAAATTGGCGGCCAACTGTTGGGCGGATTTGTTATCGCAACACAGGGGAATAGGAAGTGGCATATGTAAACCAAACTCATGTAGCAATCCCTAAAGCCATACTAGCTCACCCGCCATGGTAGACATACTACCATATTCTCTTTCAGTAGTGGATTTCGAAACCGTTTTATGCCTTTTTGTTTTCCAAGACACCAAAGAATCTCCCAAAAATACGCAGTATTCGGTCAAAGACCAACCCGTGAAGTAGCAGCTTCCCCAGTCCGCATCTGACTGAATAGGCTTTGAGCCGTAATTGACCACGAGCTGAATAGAATAAAGAACAATTGATGGTTCCCTTTAAGTATCTCAACATAAACAGGGTCTCCTTCATGTGTGGTTGTCGTGGAGTATTGAGGAATTGAGTCAGTTGTTGAACGGCGTAAGCGATATCCAGTCTAGATACTATGAGATACAACAACTTTCCAACCAACCTTCGATATGACTTAGGATCCTCAAGCTCATCCCCATCAACCAAATTCAAATGCAGTCCTCGTTGCATAGGAAAATGAGCATCTTTGCACTTAAGCAACTCACATCAGTAAGCATATCCACCACATACTTCCTCTGGTTTACCCGGATCCCTTCTTGAGATCATGCAATCTCTATTTCCAAGCAGTAATGAGTGATCCCAAGGTCCTTGATCGTGAAGGCCACATTAAGAGAACCTTCAATAGAGAATTAAGATTTCATATGGACCATTCCCGGATAGTAACATGTCGTCCACATAAACAATGCTAGTTTGATTGCCTTCCCAACTCTCATAATAAAAAGAGAATAATCTTGAGTGGACCGAGAAAAACCTTGACTCACTAGATGCTTGGTCAATTCGAGATTCCATTGACGACTTACTTGCTTTAGGCCATGCAAAGATCGCTTCAACAAACAAACTTGAACTGTAGCCCCTTTAGTGTAACCTAGAGGTAGAGTCATATAAACTTCTTTGTCGAGGAACCCATGTAAGAAAGCGTTGTTGACGTCCAACTGATGCAAGGCCATGAACAAACTCCAGCTAGTGCAAACAAAGTTTGGACAATAGCAAACTTCGCTATCGGAGAGAAGGTGTGTTTATAGTTCTTCTTTTTTCACTTGATTATATCCCTTCGCCACGAGACCAGCCTTGTACCTCTCCACTTGACCATCAGACTTGAATTTCACCTTATACACCTACTTACAACCAATCTCCTTCTTTTCGGAATGAAGTCAATTCCCAAGTATGGTTAGCTTCTAAGGAATCCAATTCCTTGTTCATGGCATCTACCCATACCTTCTCAGTTTGTGCTTTAGCAAAAGAAGTAGGTTCTGCAACAGATAGCACATTGAATAGAGAATAAACATAATTGTTCGAGTATTTCTCCATGTCCACCAAGGCAGCCACATGAAAGGCATGTGACAAAGAATCATTTGGAGCCTGTCTTGTGGGCAAATTTTAGCATACGAAATCCCTCGGCATAGAAGGATAAACCACATTTCTGTTTGGGAAAAGCCGCTAAGGATGCACAATACTAATATCAATCGTATTTTCTTGAATAGATTGATGCAAAGACTTTGTGGACAAAGAATTAGGAACCCCAAAAGTAGAAAACACATGTGAAGACACCTCGGCAACATTGTCAACTGGCTGAGAGATTGAAGAAATGGATGACTATATAAAGGAAGGCTCATCTCGAATTGTAACCAAGGGCAAACAAGAGGATGAGTCAGGAGATGTTGGAGAGGTAGATAAATCCTTAAAAAGAAAACAAGACTCCTAGAAAAGAACATGTCAACTGACAATGATCTTATGGGTGGACAAATCATATAGCTTGTAGGCCTTTTGGGTAGGCAAATACCCGAGAAATACACACCTCTTAGCCTCAAACTTCCCACGAAGTGACTTAGGATGCAAAGCAAAGCACCGACACCCAATAGTTCGCAGTTACTCATATGGTGGCTGTTTATGAAACAATATCTCATACGAAGATTTCCGATTTAAGAATGACGAAGGAAACATATTTATCAAATACGTAGCAGACAAAATACACTCTCCCTAAAAACTCATGGGTAAATGAGCATGAAGTCGTAAGGCCTTAAAAATTTTGACAAGGTGCCTATGCTTCTACTCTACCCTGCCATTTTGCTATGGCTCTTCAGGAGCTGAACGTTGATGAACAATCCCTTTGTTCATCAACAAGCTGCTTAACTGGTGCTGTACAAACTCAGTTCCATTATCCGTACGCAAAACCTTGTCTCTGGTATGAAATTGAGTCTCTACATAAGCAAGAAATCGGTATAACTCTATACACTTGATCCTTGCTTCTAATGAGGAAGGTCCATATGCTTTGGCTGTAATCGTCAACCACAGTCAAGAAGTACTTGGTACCACATAATGATGGTGTACTATAGGGCCCCCGAACATCCATATGAACCAAATCAAACACAATCGCAACCATAGAATTGCTGCTTTGCAAACAGAGTTTGTGATGTTTAGCAAGCATACAAGTATCACATTGAAATGATCTCATATGAGACCCTTTGCACAAAGTCAGATGCCTCAATTTAGACAAGGAAACATGTCTGAGTCAAGCATGTAACAATTTTACCTGAGTAACCTTAGGTTCCATTTGAAAGGATGACAAAGCATCTTTATTCTTGTCTGTAATATGCACAACAAGTAAGGCAGAGGAAATCACTTGTTCTTGTGGGATGCACTTGAAGCCTATAAACTTGTACAAACCATTAACTCGCCCTCTAGCTGCAAGCACCTTCTTAGTTGAAATGTCCTAAAGTACACATTTGTTTTTATAAAATACAAACATCGGATCATCTAACTCGAGGAGCTTTGGTACGAACAATAGGTTGTCCTTGAAGGAGGGCATATATAGAACATCCTGCAACACAACTGAGTCATTCAACCTTACGGTTCCTGCACTAACCACTACTTGGGTGTAACCATCAAGTAACCTGATAACAATGAGTTTAGGCAATAGCTTCAGCTCTACAAAGAGACTCTTATCAAATGTGATGTGATTAGATGACCTTGAATCGACAATCCACATTTGATACTGATTCTCTATGTTAAAATTGTGCAGAGTATTCAACAAAGTACCTGTGAAATTCACAACACCAAACAGTCCATTCCCCTTCATAATCCTCATGACCTCGTTGAAGACAACATTGACCAGTTGTGAATCCGACTTTGAATTCTGAGTGAAGCTCAATGCCTCACCATCTAAGGGAGTATCATTATGAACTATACCTTATGCACTACCAGCAAACCTATCACCACTAGTTTTCCCTTTGGGACCTTTGTACCACTCAGGATATCCCAAAAGTTTGAAGCATGTTTCCTCAACATGTCCTTTTTCTTAACAATAGTTGCATTTCCAGTCGAGCTTAAGCTTCTTGGAATCCCTCTTCTAATCTATTCCCTTATGTTGCTGATATCCAGAAGTGCTTTCTTGGGTTCCTACAGCCAGAGCTTCATGTGAACTCTACTAGGATGAAGTTCTTCTAGTGATATCTTTCTGTCTCTTGATCTGCATAACCATGTGATACACCTTGTTCACATTCAGAAGAGGATCGATCGATAATATGTGACTTCACACAGTATCGTATGCATTAATTAGCCCCATCAAAAATTGCATAAGTCTAGAAACAACTTCTCTTTCTAAAATCTTCTTCAGAATAGCACAACTACAATTCACCATGATTCCAAATTAAACTTACAGAGTGGATATCCCTCAAGCGACTACAGCTCATACCAAACCTTCTTAAGCTTGTTGTAGTACACGACAACACTCTGGTTCTCTTAGCAAACAGTGTTGATTTCTTTGTGCAACTGATAGATCAAAGCCGCGTTCGACTTAACAAATCGTTCCTTAATCTCTTCCCACATCTCATGTGCAGATTGAGCATACATAAAGTTTTCCACAAGTTCAGCTTTCATGGAATTCAAGATCTAGCTCATAACCATAAAGTCACAATGGATCCATCTTTGGAAATCCTCTTCTTCCTCATTATGTTTCTTACACATTCCATTCACAAATCCATATTTCATTTTGGTGCCAAGAGCCATTCACACACTCCTACTCCCGCTAAGATAATTGAATCTGTTAAACTGTATTGCAACAAGTTGCATACCTGGATGGTCAAAGTTTACGATGAAGAGTGGATCTAGATTATTTCCTCTGTAGCTCCCAGATCGATCACCATGCTCTCTGCGCATCCATGTGTTCGCATCCGATCTTTCGTCCATCTTTTGTCAAGTGGTTGAACCTTGATCTAGATCCTCGCAGAATTCCGGAACCAAAATCACAAAATGACGTACTGCACAATTGAGATTCTACGGATCTCAACCTCGCAGCTCTGATACCATATGAAAACAAGAGGTCCCTCAAGTTTTCATGTACAAACAACCATTGATGACCTCAATTGAACATGATCATCGATGGACACACGCAGAAGATTTTAGGGAATTTCTATGTATTCAATATTTTGAAAAAAATATCTCTACAAATATCTCTAACAACCTATTTATACTCAATCTGCTAATATGCTATATAATTTACACATTTGTATTTGCTGCCTTAAGCTACTGAGCACCTAACACAGCCAACAAACTAACTAACTATGGTTCTAACAACTTAGCTAACTCTGATTTAGCTAACTCACGTATCTCCATACACACACTCCCTACACTGCATTCTCCCCCCTTTAATTACTTCCCCTCTCTCCTCTCACTCCCTTTCTCTCCTATGACAATCCCCTCCCTCTCCTATTACGCCCTTCTCCCTCCTCTCACTTCTTTCTAGTTTTTTTATTTAAAACAAAGTAAAGTCGTTGTTTTAAATAGCGACTTTGTTATATGTATATATATATATTCTTTTTTAATTAAATAAATATTTATAAATTCAAAAAAATAATATATATATATATATAAAAGTTGTTGTTCAAAACAACGACTTAGTTCCATTTTGAATAAATCCCAAACTACTTTTATTTTTTTGGCTATTTTGCAAATTTTTTTCGTTTTTTTTATTTTGAAAAAAAATTCCCAAAACCCGATTTATGTATCGATATCATACATGATTGAACAAAAAATTAACGTACTATAAAAAGATGGATTGTTATCTTATGTGTCGTCAATATATATATATATATATATATATATATATATATATATATATATATATATATATATATATATATATATATATATATATATATATATATATATATATATAGTGGTGACCAAGATCTATGTTTCCCGTATTTGGGGACGTTAGAATGGATCAATTCGCTACAAGTGCCCGTCACTGCTCCTTGGAGGCCGTGGTTCGTTGATGGCCAAGTTGCTGGGTATGCCAGACAATATGCATTTTCTAATTTAATTTAGGGTAACCATTTCGAAACAGGCCGATCGAGTTTTATTTAATCATATGTTATGAATTGTTTTGTTGCTTTAATTAGGTATACAACAAAATACTCGAATCTCAAGTATAGGTTGACCTACGCTACTATTAAGGTAATTTCTTTAATTTTGATAAATTTATTTCATTTATATATAGGTTTTATATATATTACAAAAAATATATATGTTATATATGTATGTAATAATGAAATGAATATATAGGGAGGACGGCACACAGCCCCAGAATACAAACCCAAGGAAGCATTTTCTATGATTACTAACTGGCTTTCTCGTTACCCTCTTTAATCACATCATTATATATTCAACATGTATGAATCTCCCTAAATGTATAAATTTAGGACTATTGTAAACTAGGGCAAATTCAAGAGCCGAACTTGAGAATAAAGAGCAGAATATATGATTGTATTTAATTGTATGTCTTGTGGTATATCCACCAATACAGTATATATGAGTAATATCATTGGACTCCAAGAATTAAGATAAAACTATCTAAAAGGTAAAAACTATGTCTAAGTAAAGTATATATCTTGTACATCCACATAATAATATTATAACACCCCCTGGATGTACAATCTTTATTTCGTTTACTGCCTCGCTAAAAACCTAGCTAGGAAAACCAAATGGGACAAAACCATATATAGTGTAGCCTTCTACGTACGATCTTGTTTGTAACGGCCAAAATATAAATATTCGGGTTATGTTTCGAAGGTTGGATACCTTCGTTCGGATCTTGCAATCCATGTACAGGTCAAGGTTTCAAAACCTCAAGTGAGAGCATTTAAAGTGGGATTTCGAACCCCAAATAAAGCGTAGGGCAGTTGAGTACCCTTATCCTGTCCTATGAGACTATATCGCGGAAATCGTTTGTTGTAAAACGGCGAGAAACAGAAATAGAGTACAACTTACACGGCGAGGTCGTGTCAAAACCAAAACCTTGAAATCTCAAGTTTACGAAAACCTTTGAGCCAAGTGAATTCTGGTTACGATCGCCCAAGTAACTTCCCGTCATAGAAGCATGAATCACACATAATCTGCATACGAACCTAAAAAAAATAAGTGCAGGGCATGGGATCAGACCGAGGCCCTATGTGCACTCTATTCCCACAAGCAGGCATATACATACGCTATACCTAATAAAGACGCTTCTAATGCAGTCCGGACTAATTAAACACTCAAGCATACTGATAGTTTATGTGTGTGTGTGCGTGCAGAATACGATAAATGGCCCAAAGAATGTCAAATGGCATATCCCTCTCCTACCCCCACCCCTCTTCCCAATAGGGTGGGTCCTGGCCAGTACGGGCTATATAGCATAGCAGTTGCCATCCACATATGGTATGTGTGCGTATCAATAGTCTCGTAAATATGGTGAGAAGAGCCCGCAAGCTCAACTCTAATCTGACTCGATGGAGGACGAGCTCGATGGGACTGGGCTGTCCTAAGACCCTAGCAACGACTCTAGGACTCACGTAGATCACGACCGTTCTCTTTTCATACGCAATAAGTAAACAGATGCTCAATCATGTGTGCAACCTAAGCATGATATTACATGGCATGCTTCAATGCTTATGCAACACCTAGTATGTCATACAACTACAAGCGGGAGGGTGTGTCTGATCAGTCTGAGTAAGTCCATAAAGGAACTTACCTAATAAGGCGAACATCAAAGTGTATCGCAAGCAAAGTCCACACAAGCAACCAATCCACTCAAGAAACTCAAGCACAAACACCTATGATAATAGTACGAAAGCGATAAGGAACAAGACTACTAGTCATACACACACTCAAGGACCAAGTTCTAAAACCATTTCAAAATCAATCCGTCGTTCAACAATTTCAAACCATTCTCAAATCGTTCTCAAGTCATTCTCGAAGCGGAAACCCCAAAAGCCAATTCGTCCAATTATGCCAATTTTATAATACTCAAGTTCATCTCCAAGTCCAATTGTTCATCATTTAATCAAGTTTAAGGATCCCGAAATTTGAAACAAAGCTCTCAAAACATTTTTCAAGCATTCACTAGTTTTCCTATGGAAGTAAGAAATTGAGGTCTGAAATTGACGAGATAGTTGAAAGGGTCTCATCCATCGGAGATAAAGAAAGGAAAAGGCTAAGGGGTGAGAAATCGATCGACGGTTCGCTGCGAAGACACTCATGGATCAAGGTTAGTCTTCGGTATAGAATTAGGGTTTGAATCGTATGAAACCTAGACTTTATTGTGGTTGATTTCATGATCGAAATCGAATGAAATTTTTATAATTGGTATCAGAGCGGGTTTAGATTTCTACAATTCACCATTAAAGTGATGTCTTACGGTTTGATCGGTGTAAGGTAGTTACCGAATTGGATGAACTGATTGAATTTGTATTGAATGTCGCCGATATGGTTTGAACGGATTGACTGCAAATTCAATGAAAAGTGCCGTATTTGCATTTGAGTTGTCGATTGTGCATTCGATTTAAGGTTTTGTTAATTGCTTTGAGTTAATTGCATTAACGTATTTGTGAATTAACAATTCATATGTTAAGCTTGCCGATTCATCATGCCTTTGACTTTGTCTTTGAAATTGGCATGTACTGTATTATGTTATAATCGGTATGCCGGTTGAAGTGGATTTGGAATCGGCATTAGAGTGGGTTTTAGGTTTAACCTAAAATTCGCATAGTATAAAGGTTATATGCGTTGTATGGTTTAATCGCATTATATAAGATATTTATCTATGCATTAAGGTATGTTAGTTCATCGTCTAAATTATGTAAGGAACTTGTTAGTCACCAAAGTGGCCTGGTTAAAAGGAAATTTAGACTTTGATTTATGTTTGTCAATTATTCATGATTAAAGGATGCTAAATGACATAAAAGATTGATTGACCAATTGATTTTATTGACTATAATTCTTGGAGATCGCCCAAAGGTGGATCATTGAATACAATTGATAATATTAAAGGGATGATTTTCCACAACTAGGATGGATAGTATGCATATCCAAAGATAACATACTTATTTGTCTAATGTGTGTGGTGATTGTTTGTCAAAGTTTATATATTTTAGCATCGATGATTATATGTGTATTTGAGTATTGCCCAAAGGTTGCTTGAATACATATTTTAAGGTTTATTGTATGAATCTGTATTAAAGTTTCAAAGCACTAATAGGTAAGCGTGTATAATTGTTTGCAGCTTCATCAAATATTTTTGCATATGTAAACTTTGTCGTGAAGTTCAATGGGCTCAACTATGATGATTGGTCCGAACAGATCCGATTCACATTGGGTATTATGGTCTTGGACCTTGCAATCATTACAGAAATACCGCCCGCTGCCATTACAGAGGCTAGCTCCGATGCAGAAAAGTCCTTTTATGAGTCGTGGGAGCGGTCTAACCGGCTGGGTTTGAGCCTTATGAGGATGACGGTGGCAGAAAATCTTAAGCCATCTCTTCCTAAGACAAAGAGTGCAAGGGAATTCTTATTTGCAATGAAAGAGTATTCAAAGTTGGATTTGGCTGACAAGTTGATTGTAGGAAGCTTTATGTCTGAGCTGACTACGAAGAGATTTGACTGATCTTAGCCTATCCGTGATCATGTGATGCATATGTCCAATTTGGCAGCAAAGTTGACATCTTGTCCAGTTTGTCATCAACTCTCTATCTCATGAGTTTGATCAGTTCCAGGTGAATTACAACACCATTAAGGACAATTGGAACATTAAAGAGTTAACGACCATGCTCGTACATGGGGAAAGGAGATTAAAGCAAAAGATGACAGAACAGTCAGTTCATCTTATAGGTCATAATGGCGCCAGCAGCAGTAAAGGAAATCCAAGTAGGAAGGATAAGAAGGACAAGGCTTCACAGAAAGTTAGTGAAGGCCGTGTTCAGAAGGAAATGAAGTGTTTCTTTTGCAAAAAATTGGGACACTTCAAGAAGGATTGTCTGAAAAGAAAGGCATGGTTCGACAAGAAAGGTATTCATTATTGTTCTGTTTGCTTTGAATCGAACCTTATGGAAGTGCATAATAATACTTGGTGGATAGATTGTGGTGCTACTACTCATGTTTCTCATATTGAACAGGGATTCAGTACGATCCAGCCCATAAAAGGAAGTGAACAGTACTTGTTCATGGGGAACAGGATGAAGGCACATATTGAAGGCATTGGGACGTATAGATTGATCATGGACACTGGTTGTCACATAGATCTTAAGGGTTGTCTCCATGTACCTGATTGTGCAAGAAATCTTGTTTCTGTTAGTAGACTGGATGATTTAGGTTTTGATGTTAAGTTTGGACATGGTAGTTTTTCATTGTACCAGAATGATTACTTTTATGGTAGTGGTACTTTGATTGATTCACTTTACAGGTTCAATCTTGATATTAAATTTTCTGAATCCATTATGTATGTTGAAAGTAATGTGGGAATTAAGAGTAAGGCATCTAATGAAAGTTCAGCTTACTTGTGGCATCCAAGATTAGGTTACATTTCCAAGGAAAGGTTAATGAGGTTGACGAAGAGTGAAATTCTTCCTCATTTGAATTTTAGTGATGTTGATGTGTGTGTAGACTGCATTAAGGGAAAGCAGACTAAGCACACTACAAAGAAACCGGCCACAAGAAGCACTCAGCTTCTTGAGTTAATTCACATCGATATTTGTGGTCCATTTGACGTTCCTTCTTGGAACGGAGAAAGATACTTCATCACTTTCATTGATGATTACTCACGGTATGGTTACATATCTATTGCATGAAAAGGCTCAGTCTGTGAATGTCCTCAAAATGTTCATTGACGAAGTGGAAAGGCAATTAGATAGAAAAGTAAAGATAGTGAGATCTGATTGAGATGGTGAGTTTTATGGAAAATACGATGAGAGTGGACAATGTCCAGGTCCATTCGCAAAGTTTCTCGAAAGTAGAGGCATTTGTGCGCAATACACAATGCCCGGTACACCTCAGCAGAACGTATTTGCTGAAAGGCGGAATCGTAAATTAATTGAAATGGTTAGGAGTATGTTAAGCAATTCCACCTTACCTCTTGCATTGTGGACACACGCATTAATGACTGCGACATACCTACTTAACCGGGTTCCTAGTAAGGCAGTTCCTAAGACCCCTTATGAACTGTAGAGAGGAAGGAAACCCAGTTTAAGGCACCTTCGGGTTTAGGTTGTCAAGCAGAAGTAAGGGTGTACAATCCACAAGAAAAGAAACTTGATTCGCGGACATTCAGTGGTTTCTTCATTGGCTATCCAGAGAAGTCCAAGGGGTATAGGTTTTACTGTCCTAACCATAGTACGAGAATATTTGTGACGGTCAATGCTAGGTTCATCGAGAATGGTCAAATCAGTGGGAGTGGTGAACCACGAAAGGTGGACATTCAAGAAATTCGGGTTGAAGTTCCTTCACCTGTTGTTTCTTCTAAGATTGTTATTCCAGTTGTCGTATCACAACCTGACGACATAATGGAACAACAAGATGATGTCCAAATCCCACATCATGAGGATATAGATGATGAATCAGTCACAGTACAAGAAGAGATAAGTGTATCACATGAACCACTATGACGATCTGTAAGGGAAAGAAGATCTGCCATTCCAAACGATTATGTGGTTTATGCTCTTGAAGATGAATGTAACGTAAGCATTGTTGAAGATCCAGTCTCATTCAAGAAATCCATGGAAAGTAACAATTCTGATTTTTGGTTAAATGCCATGAAAGAAGAAATCCAATCGATGGGTGACAACAAAGTCTGGGATTTGGTTGAGTTGCCTGAAGGTTCCAAGACGGTTGGGTCTAAGTGGGTCTTTAAGACCAAACGAGACTCGAAAGGGAACATTGAAAGGTATAAGGCCAGACTTGTTTCTAAAGGTTTCACCCAGAAGGACGGCATTGACTGCAAGGAGACCTTCGCTCTAGTTTCAAAGAAGGACTCTTTGAGAATTGTTTTGGCTTTGGTGGCTCATTATGATCTCGAGCTTCACCAAATGGATGTGAAAACTGTCTTTCTCAATGGTAAACTAGAGGAGGAAGTTTATATGGAACAACCTGAAGGGTTTTGGCCACAGGAAAGGAAAACTTGGTGCGTAAGCTGAGAAAGTCAATATATGGACTAAAACAAGCTTCCCGACAGTGGTACTTAAAGTTTGATGAAACTATCACGTCATACGGTTTTATAGAGATTGTCGTTGATCGATGTATCTACATGAAGATTAGTGAGAGCAAGTTTGTTGTTTAAGTCTGTATGTTGATGACATTTTGCTAACTGCAAATGATATTGGCACGTTACATGATGTAAAGAAGTATCTCTCAAAGAACTTTGAAATGAAAGATTTGGGTGAGGCATCCTTTGTGATTGGGATAGAAATATTCCGTAATAGAGGGCAAGGACTATTGGTATTGTCTCAAAAGAGTTATATTCAAAAGATCTTAGAGAGGTACAAAATGGATAAATGCTCAGCAGGGATAGTTCCAATACAGAAAGGGGACAAGTTCAGTAAAATGCAATGTCCTAAAAATGATTTGGAACGATAGGAAATGAAGAGTATTCCCTATGCATCAGTGGTGGTGAGTTTAAAGTATGTTCAGACTTGTACTCGACCCGATATCAGCTTCGTTGTAGGAATGCTGGGTCGATATCAAAGTAACCCTGGATTGGACCACTGGAAAGCTGCTAAAAAGGTTCTTAGGTACTTGCAAGGCACCAAGAAGCACATGCTTACATATAGGAGATCTGATCATCTTGAGGTCATTAGATATTCATATTCAGACTTTGCCGGATGCGTTGATAATAGGAAGTTGACGTTTGGCTACTTGTTCCTACTAGCTGGTGGGGCAGTATCATGGAAAAGTGGAAAGCAATTCGTCATTGCTACTTCCAATATGGAGGCTGAATTTGCGGCATGCTTTGAGGCCACGATTCATGCATTGTGGATGCAGAACTTTATCTCAGGGCTTGGGATTGTCGACAGTATAGCCAGGCCGCTGAGAATTTATTGTGATAACTCCGCAGCCGTCTTCTTCTCAAAGAACGACGAGTACTCGAGGGGTGCTAAGCACATGGAGTTGAAGTTCTTGTCGGTGAAGAAGGAAGTACAGAAACGTAGAGTGTCTTTTGAGCATATCAGGACGGATCTCATGATCGCAGATCCACTGACTAAGGGTTTGCCGCCCAAGGCGTTCACCGGCCATGTAGAGCGTATGGGCATTATTGATAGAGCCTTGCTATTATGATTTTAGCTCATTATGGTTATGACACTTTCTGTATACACTTATAATTATGTTTCAGTATTATTAGACATGTTATCATTATGGTGTTTATGCATACTTATAGTTTCTTGATGACATGTTGTTTGAGGCTTATAGTTATCTTTATATTTAAAGAATAACTGAATTTGGATTGTTCCGTGATACATGGAAGGGATCATGTCGCTCAATGACTTATGACCGCCATGATTCGATCAGTTCTAATTCTGTAAAGTTTATATTTACTGTATGGACTTTATACATTATGGTTGTACATTTAAAGTTTCAATTAAGCCATCAAGTCGTCACATGAGCCAAGTGGGAGAATGTTAGAGTGTTTACAAACATTTTATGTGGCTCATGTGTCTAGGTTTTATTGAGTATTTAGTCTATATATATTATGGTGTCCGATTTAATATAAAAGTCAAAACTGTGATGGATCGGTCTCGGTTAAAGAATTAAATCTGGGGGTAATTATGTACTCCCTCATCCCTTGCCTATAATACACTAATTGATGACTATCTCATAAAGGATTATTAATAAGGAAAATAAATGGGTGAACAGTTACGGAAAATAAATAAGAGAGCGATTACGGAATGTGAAAGGTCGCTCTCTTCTTTATATACACGTTCACTAGTTTTCCTATGGAAGTAAGAAATTGACGTCTGAAATTGATGAGATAGTTGAAAGGGTTTCATCCATCGGAGACAAAGAAAGGAGAAGGCTAAGGGGCGAGAAATCGATCTACGGTTCGCTGCGAAGAAACTCATAGATCAAGGTTAGTCTTTGGTATAGAATTAGGGTTTGAATCATATGAAATCTAGATCTTATTGTGGTTGATTTCATGATCGAAATCGAATGGAATTCTTACAATTCCATGTACTAGCATTATCCTAAATGATAATCTCATAAGTAACAACTTCACTTGGTCATCAACTTCTTAATGCTCATACATATACATAAAATACAAATCAAATCAAATAGATAAATAAAATAAAGATTCCATGTTCCTTAAAATAGCCAAATTGAATTAATAACAAACCAAAAACGTCAGAGTTTACAGAATCAAAGGTGTTGGATCAATTAGGCTTCTTCATTGGTGATCTTTCATATGTAGGAACAAATTTATAATGGAAAGGTATCAAATAATCCTAAGGTACTCATTTAATTTATTCATTTCATAGGTATCCTCCTTTGTAGAATATCAAAATACGTGCTATCATTTTTGACATTCTACAGATCATTTATAAGCTAACCAACTAAAATGTTGAATGGTGTAAATAGATTTCACCAATGGTACATATATACATGTCTTCAATATTGTTGGAATAATTCATATTTTCAAATAAAAAGGTTTTGGGCCAGCAAGCCTATAAATTAATTTGTATGCTAAATAGTAAGAAAAAATGGTGGATTAGCTAGAAATTGCCACACAAAGATATGAAATGGGTTAGCCCAAGTGTGAAGCTCAACTTGAAAGGATGTTGAGAAGCTTTAAGATTTGACAAGAAAATGTGGGAAAGGAGATGTTAGTAGTAATTACTACGGAGTAGAAAATTATGTGAAATATCTACCTTGTATTATGTGTAGGTCGGTGGAGGAATGACTAGACGACTCTAATGAAATCATCAACAATGGTAATAAAATACCTATGTCCGTCATGTATGGTTGTATGATAAGGACCCTAGGTGTCAATAAGAATTAAATCAAAAGCAACAGTAGAAGAAATTGAACTTGAATAAAAAGGGAGCCTTTGTTGCCTTGCTTTAGCACAAACATCACAACTTGCAATAAGATACTTTTTGACAAGAAAAGAACAAACATCTCTATGTTTGTAAAAGGTAAATGTCTCAATCTCAAGTGTCATAACACAATATCCGTGGGATTACGATTTGTAGAAAAAGAAACACCTAGAGAAATTATCGACAACTAAAGCTTGATTTGAAGGATCGAGTAACTCAGAACACCTTATGCTTTCAAGGATTTGAATCAGCACTTAGCAAATATAGCCCTTTGTGTAATTCAACAAGCACTGTTGGCTTCTTCTGATAAAGGTCATATATAAAACAGTCTTTTGAAGTGTAATTCACAATAGAATTCGTATGTTTAACAAGCTAACTGACATA
Organism: Persicaria maculosa; assembly: GCA_963922045.1. Classification (NCBI taxonomy): domain Eukaryota; kingdom Viridiplantae; phylum Streptophyta; class Magnoliopsida; order Caryophyllales; family Polygonaceae; genus Persicaria; species Persicaria maculosa. Next base: position 21,227,780 of record OY998264.1, on the reverse strand, counting down.
TAGCAAATCAAATCTAAATTCTAGAATGAACAACACATTGTGCAACATCAAATTTTCATCAAGAGACACAAACCCCATCAATTTAACTTCAACAATGTTGTGATTGGGAAGACTGACTTTAAAAGACCTTTGCTAGGGCTCAAACTTATGAAATAAACATGACTCAAAGCACATATGGTCACTTACACCACTATCTATGGTCCAATTAGAGTTTGGAACATGATATCTGTAAGAATTTGAAGCAAATGAAGGATATAAAGTATCAACAAAATTACTACAAACATTGTTGTTATCTGAGGATTTATTTGAAGATTTCTATAATAGAGACAAGAGTTGATTGTACTGCACACTCAATAACCCTAGGATCATTGATTCAGTCCCTGCATCAATACTTCTCTGAGTAGCTATTTTAGGATTCTTGTTCTGCTTGTAGGCTGCAGGATGTTCAATCAATTTAAAAGCATTTGTCCACATTATGATTGGTCCTCTTGTAATAAGTGTAGAACCAGTTTCCCTTCTAATTGCCATTAGAACTCTGCATTTGATTTTGAGACTGAAATTGTGACTGTTTCTGATTCTGATTATTGCTCGAAAACCTTTGACTTCCCTTTGAACCATTGCTACTTGCAGCTAGAAAGAAGCATCAATTGAAAATTTAGACCCTAATTGCACTTCTATTGAGTTTCTTCATGATTCAACATATAATAGACATGATTTATCTTAGGGATATCATTGGGGACATCATCAATATATTTTCCTTAACAGATGAAAAAAAATCATTCAAGCCCATTAGAAATTGCAAGATAACTTGTTGTTACTTGTACTTCTTGATTTCCCGTGCCACTCAACCATTTCATCAATTCCTTCGAATTCAACATCAAAAACTACCGACAATACTAAGGGAGGGAAATTACCTTCAGAACCTCTATGAGCTTTGGATACTTGGAATCAATGTTGATTTGTCAAAAAATTGTTGGGTCGCTTGTCCCATCAATTTCAAAGGAGAAGTTGTCGTTGCTTGGAGCTTGTGAGTTCTTTTCCAAAAGATTTGTTAGGTGCATGCTTTGATGATTAAGATTGTCGACTCCTAAGCCTTCTTCAAGATTCATTAGAGAATCAATCTTTGGTGTTCAGTTGAAGTTGCTTTTTGCTTCGAATCCCTCGAACCAGCCTGACCTGTCACTTCTTGAACTGTTGCTTTCTTGATGTGTCACCATTTCGGGATTTCTTGTTGTGATTCTAGATTCTAGCCCCTACTCTTCGTCTTGCACGATCCTCACTTTTCTGCGGCCTTTAAGTTTTTGTTCATGCTCCGAATCAACTCACACGGGATCTTGAAGCTCTGCTTATTCTCCAATCTTGCTTCTTGTTGCGACTTGGCAATCGTCTCTATCATTTGTTGAGATTGACCTTTCTCCACGATGGCCTCACGACGAAGGTGGTAGATCCAAGGGGCTCTGGGTGGTTGAAGTCTCACTGATCTGGAAGAAAAAAACATAGAAATTTTTTTATGTAATTGTTTTGGTAAATTTTTTTTACTAATTTTAGAGATGAGTGTAAAAGGTGTAATGAATCATATAAACATCTTAGTCTAGTTGGGAAGGGTATTTATTATCTTGAGATCATGAGTTCAAATCCCATTATCCTCAATTTTCATAATTTTTATTTCCCTTACTTTTGTTCTACTAAAAATGGCTAATTTAATAACAAATTAAATATAAGGTTTTTTCAATATATTTTAACAAAAACATTATTTTCCTTTAAATCTCAACCATTAATTGATCTTCATTTAGCACTCTAGATTTATTCACAAATTACACCATAAAAGTTGTTCACAAATAATCTACTCTCTCTCCTATATATATATATAGGGGTGTGCTCCGGTGAAAACTAAAATTGCGGTAAAAACCTGTGAGAACTGGCTTTTTAGCCCGGTTCACTAGCTTTATAGCCCGGTTCTGAATAGAACCGATCTATAAAGTCACATATTTTAGTCCGGTTCTAAATAAAACCGAGCAATAAAGTCACTAAAGTCATGTTTTATTTTAAAACTGGAGCTAAAGTCATGTTTTATTTTAAAACTGGAGCTAAAGTTATGTTTTATTTTAAAACTGGAGCTTTTAGCACGGTTTTTAGGTTGAACTAAGTTGTAAAGTCACTAATTGAGGTTTTTAGCATAGATTTTTTAAATTTAGTTTAAACCGTTTTAATTAAAATAATTAAACTTTACAGATCTGTAGAGATTTTTTAACCAATTCTGTTACTTTTTGTTAAAATAATTAAAATTTTCTATAATTTAACCATTTCTAGTAGCTGTTTCGTTTCTGTAACTTTTTTTTAATTTCCATCCGTTATTACTTCAATTACCGAATTAACCAATGTTTATCTCTTTTATTTAACCAAAAGAGAACACATTTATCCTAAGTTCATATATGTAGAGATTTTTTAAATTTATTTTAAACCGTTTTAATTAAAATAATTAAACTTTACAGATCTGCAGAGATTTTTTAACCAATTCTGTTACTTTTTGTTAAAATAATTAAAATTTTCTATAATTTAACCATTTTCAGTAGATGTTTCGTTTCTATAACCTTTTTTTTAATTTCCATCCGTTATTACTTCAATTACCCAATTAACCAATGTTTATCTCTTTTATATAACCAAAAGGGAAAACACTTATCCTAATTTCATATCTGTAGAGATTTTTTAAATTTAGTTTAAACCGTTTTAATTAAAATAATTAAACTTTACAGATCTGCAGAGATTTTTTAATCAATTCTGTTACTTTTTGTTAAAATAATTAAAATTTTCTATAATATAACCTTTTCCAGTAGCTGTTTCGTTTCTGTAACTTTTTTTTAATTTCCATCCATTATTACTTCAATTACCCAATTAACCAATGTTTATCTCTTTTATATAACCAAAAGGGAACACATTTATCCTAATTTCATATCTGTAGAGATTTTTGAAATTTAGTTTAAACCGTTTTAATTAAAATAATTAAACTTTACAAATCTGCAGAGATTTTAAAACCAATTCAGTTACTTTTTGTTAAAATAATTAAACTTTACAGATCTACATAGATTTTTAAACCAATTCTGTTACTTTTTGTTAAAATAATTAAAATTTTCAGATCTGAAGAGATTTTTTGGACCGAGAACAAACCAATCTGTTATTGTTTTTCTCAAGTTCCATCCGTTATTACTTCAATTAACCAATTAACCAATGTTTAGCTCTTTTATTTATCCAAAAAAGTACACATTTATCCTAATTTTAGATCTGCAAAGATTTGTTTAAACCGTTTTAATCTCATTCACCCTAACCTAACTGGCAACACTGCAGGATTTTTAAACCAATTCTGTTACTTTCCTAATTTCGACGTGTAATTTGTTTACGTTAGGTTTAAAGTCGAATTTGTGGTGAATGATGGATCGAGCATCAAGTCATTTACTATCTTCGATTCTGATGTTGAACAAATCGTGGGGAAGTCTGTATCCTCTATAGTAAGCTCCTTGAGTAAGGTGAACATATCCGTCCTATTTCCCAAGCCAAGAACAATTAACATTCACCAACCTAATTATTTCCCATTTCTTATGTCAACTGTAGGATGTCGATGTTCAATCAATTCCAGCAGATCTTCATGTCTTTTTGAACAAAACCTTTTTGTTCATAATTGATGTGAAGGACTACAACATTGAGAATTCCAATTCTGGATTTACGGTGCACAAGGTGACATATGATCAAGCTATAATCACTGAATTCAAAAAAGCTTGCAGCAAACAGAGGCTACATTAAAACGACCACATGATACTGTCGACGTTGATCAACTTGGTGAAGATGAGGCCACTGATTTTACACTTTCCACCATTAACATCGGGTAATAACCGATGTCTTTAAAAAAAAATCGATGTCTATGTGGGTGATGTAAAAAGTCAAAAGTTTTTCACATCGGCCATAGCCCGATGTCTATAAATTTTATAACATCGTTTATATTTTTAAATTCGATGTCTTTGTTTGTTATAACATCGGGCTTTGGCCGGTGTTAAACATTTTTTACTTTTAACATCACCCACATAGACATCGATATTGTTTTTTGAAAGACATCGGTTATTACCCGATGTTAAATGTTATATTTATAATTTGTTTTATTATTATTATGGTAACCTATGCTGGATTTGAACCCGCATCTTTGTGCTTGAGCACAACGCTCTACCAATTGAGCTAATAGGCTGAATCACAGCAATGCTTAGATGCTTAGAAAAATTTAGTTAGGTCCAAATCATGATAGATGCAAAAACCAGTTGTGAGGAGATATGTCCAAATTAAATCATGATAGAACCCCAGATGAATGGAACGTGTTCACAACTCAAAAAATACCCCAACATAACCCACTTTTAGCACCAAATCTTCTCAGCTAAAAGAACATAATTAATTTGCTTCCCAACCAGTAAATACACAGCACAACAAGCAAATAAGAATACAATATTGAATAAAATGAACTAATTGACAATTGTAGATTATAAACCGGCCTAAAATTGGTTGAAATTACCTTATATGGAATGAAATCGAAGTCGGATGATCAGGAAGATTCACACCCTAAGCTAATGTGCTAGTAGATACAAGTATCTGCAGAAAAGAGAGTAGGGCATGAACTTATATCGATCAACAAAGAGAAAGCAATGTCTTAAGTACTTAGGAGTAAAATCAAATATATTGTGTTATTAAATTCATGTTTTTTTTTGTATAATCACATTAGAAGGTTCATTTGGTGTAAGTATGCATTATAATTGTAAGGTTTTGAAAAAGAAGAAAACAGTAAAACTTATAGCAGAAAGAAAGAAAGAAAGAAAGGAAGAAGGCAAACATGGTAAACAAGGCAAAACAGCCACAAAGGCAATGATTTTATATGATGCAAAAGTTGATAAATGCGCTTGAATTCCAGTAATCTGTTCAATAAACTCCCACCTCTGTACACCTTAAAACTACCACTTTAAAAAGAACATAAGCTTATCTTGTTAAAAAAATTCATCATAAATTGAAACTACTCAACCCTAAAATCTACCTGATTATACTCAATAAGGACAAACTAATTCAAATCATATTGTTTTGAGTACAAACTCTAAGAATAAAAACCTGATACTAACATAGAAATCATTTGTATGGTCATAAGAAATCCATTGCACACAGAATCTCAATCAACTCTAAGAATAAAAACCTGAACACGTATTTTTGAGACATGACAACAGATGATCTCAAATGCTCAAGCTGCCTCCTTTACTTGCTCATTCAGAAACTCTCCCTCAACAAATTCTTGTAGATGGACATCATTGTTCTTGTCAGCTACCTGTGGTACAAAAATTCAAGAACATGCATCGGAATGAACTTCCATATCCAAAAAAAAAAAGCAAAAGCTAGATGATGGCAGACAGAAAATCTTACACTATGCAAGTGTACGAGTTTCTCATTTACAAGCTTATCCAGTGATAATGCAATTCCATTGCTGCAACAGATCAAAGGAGAAATCATATCAGGATTCTATTGATAATTATGAGTATCAGAATAAAATTCTATATATGTTTCACCAAGTTATGGTGTTCCATGAACTCTTTTTTACCAAAGAAATAGAGACTCAGACACAATTCAACCATTTTAAACAACAATACCAGTAATTCCTTCTAGGATTAAAACACTAATAATGTTAAACTTCCATGAAAACGCAGCAATAGAGCTACAGAGTACAGAGATGATTCTGAAAATGTGCAAGCATAAGAAGGAATCAAGAGTAACACTAAAATACTATAGATATTCAACATGTTGCACCCACTATAGATCAAACATTAAAACAAATACAAAGCTACATAAATAGATTTTAATAAGGGATTATTATATATGATCAGTGCAAACCACGTATTAAGCAAAAACAAATGGGATTAATTTATCCAAAACTCAAAAGCATCTAACTGCCTCCCTCTTTTGCAGACATGCCAAGAAAAATCCAAGTGAAATCAAATATGATAGACATATAGACCATCATGAGAATCAGCTAATGCAATAACATAAATACCTTTTCACTATTTCATTCGCTTCAGCACATGAATGCAAAGACAAAGCAAGCCTTTCTTTGTGCACAAAGAAACAAGTTATCAAGATTGAAAAGGATTAGAAGAAGGGAGATGTTGGAAATTTGCCCATTATGCTTTCAACCCCAAGGATTATTTTGATTTACTTATTCGTTTATTGACATTATTCGATCAAGTTGGAATATTTGGCTTTAATTATTCAAATAATGACATTGTCATTTGATTATTGTTTCTCTTTGTTTTTTTAGTGTTGGAAATTATTTTATCCATTTATTTGTCCCAATTTTCTTCTGTTTTACTTTGTTTATTATTTCTTATCTTCCATAAAGTTTCTGCTACCTCTCCTCCATGTTAATTGGAAATGTATATCATATAAATGCAAATAATTAAAAAAGAAAATCAAATGAACAATCTAAACCTCCTTGGTGAAACAATACATGACCCTAGGATAAGGAAGACATGGAAGACATGGAAGCTCATCTAACTGCCTCCCTCTTTTGCAGACATGCCAAGAATAGGTTGTTTCAGCTGATCCACAGTGAATACTCAAGTGTTAGATTAGAAAGGCACATCTATCAAAGCTTCATCAGATACAGAAAGTGGTCTTATTTTCATTCACATACAAGAATCCTCTTCATCACTTGAATCAGGGTGACGCCGCCGCCAGGAGGGCAAATGCATAATCGCCAAATCGCCGAAAAACCCCTTTGTTGTTGTTGATTTGTGACTTCGAAGCTTTCTCGTTGTTTAAATTGGCAGATCCAGGTGACAAATTTGGTTTGTGCATCTCCATTGACGGATGGATTAGGTGAACTTTTGAAGAAGCATGCAGTGCATCTCATGCACAAAATGTTGGGAGTATTTTTAATTTATACGTGGGACCCACATTTTTATAATAAAATTTCTTTTATTGAAACTAAATCTCCACCCTTCATTTCAATTAATCCAATGGTTCAGATTTGTGCACAAGGTACACCCTAAGCCTTGTGCACAAATGATCCATAATATATACACACACACACACACACACACACACACACATATAGGGGTTAGTTATCATGTACACAACTCTTATCGTGTATACATGCCTTATCATGTACACAGAAACTATTCGTCTATTTGTTCATGATTATTCGTCTGTTTTCACATGATTATTCGTCTATAATTATGTAATTATTCGTCCATACAAATTGTGTAAAAAATTGTACATTTCACTCTAACGAATAATCGCCCAATACCACCAAATAATTTTATTCCACCGAATAATCTCCCAATACCAACGAATAATCAGAAATTACTTTTAATCTCATCCGTTGATCTTATTAATTCAATGGCCCAAATTTGATAACATGATACACAATAAGGGTTGTGTACATTTGATCTATTGTCTCTCTCTCTCTCTCTCTCTCTATATATATATATATATATATATATATATATGAATAATTTATACGAAAAATTGTTAATACATACGAATAATTACATTACGTCAGACGAATAATTATGTTGTTACGTACAAATAATCAATATATCCACAGTTTATATCATAAGTGGTGTTTACACCGGAATCATCCTATATATATGTGTGTGTGTTGGTTCTTATGTGCACAACCCTTACGGTGTACACATGTGGTATCGTGCATGCATAAATTATTTGCTTGTGTTCTTATGATTATTCATCTATACAAAAAGTGTAAAAAAAAAATCATTCTAACGAATAGTCGTGAAATACCACTGATAATCATCACCTAGTTCCAATGAATAATAAAAAGTTACTTTTTATCTATCAGTTGAGGATTTTCTTAATTCAATTGCTCAGATTTGTCAACATGATACAATCACTATAAGGGTACATATATTCAATGATATATTTTTTTCCGCAATAAATTTTATTGTAATGGTTTTTATGGTATTTGGTTATATAATATTTTTATAAGTTTAAATTTTAAATATTATTTTAGTGATAGACTTCTTTTTCTCAATGAGAAGTGCAATGTTCTTTGACATACTACTTCAATTCATTTGTTTGATCCATTTATTTTGGTACTATTACGAAAAATAGAGTTCTTGAAAAAATACTTGGTGGTTATAAAATATCGATATTTTTATTCTATGCTATAAAGGTATAGAACAATTAGTACAGAGTACTTATGTTTGAGGATATTTATGGATTATACAATTTTGATTTATTTAACTAAAATGTATCAAGCAATTAATAACGTTGAAGGAAGATCTATGATAATATATTTTAGAGAAAATTTGCGCCGAAGGCGCAAATTTTTGGCCAAATTAGGAAAGTGCCCATATTTTTGTAAAATTTAGAAAAGTGACCACTTTTAAAACACACGCTATTTGGAAAGTGTTAACTTCTCTCCCGTTAACAGTTCTTCTTCAATTGCTCTCGCGTCATCAACCATTCGAGGTTTTGACCTTCTCTCTCATTCTCGCTTTGATCGTCCACTGATTCAGTTGAAAAGGAACATTTTTTTGCTGTTTTGTGTGTGTAATCGACCAATTTTGAGTATGAACAGTAGCGCAGGTACACATTTTGGGGTTTTTTGTCTGTTTTGTTGTGTTAGGGTTTGATTAATGGCGGATTATGCGCGGGTGCATGGTGTCGTTGTTGATTTATGGACTTATTTTCATCAGTTAGTTCATTATGTGTATAAATGCGGTGTTGTTGTGTGTATGTGTGGTAGTTTATGTTCGTTTTTTTTGTTGGTTTCGAAAATTTGAGCGATTATGTGCCCCTAGTAGGGTATGTATGTTTGTTGGTTGTTAGTGGTTGGGTGTGTGTGGGTGTGTGTCATATTTGTAGGTGTTGGCATCTATTTTGTTGTGTGGACAAGGCCCTCCAGTGATCTTGACACATATAAATGCAAGTTTGATGTGAGTCTATGTACTATATAAACACATTTAGTATGTCATTTTATTTGCTTCATATGGTGGCATATATTTTTGTATTGGATGTGTTTATTTTTTGGCAGAAAATGAGGTTCCGTATTCCATAAAAAGAACATTTCCATGCTAGATCAAACCTATACTGTCATCCTGAAGTTTGTGACATTGTAAAAGAACATTTGTCATCTGAACACTACGAGATGTTGAGGAAGAGTTGTTTGGGATAGGTGTTGACACAGGGCACTAACATAACTATCAATTTCTAGTTGATCCATCAAATGATGTTGCGGCAGGTAAAGACAAAAACGAAGAAGGAACTATGGTTCAAAGTTGATGGACTTATATCGCGTTTTTCATTGGCTGAATTCCATGTAGTAACTGGTCTTCCATGTGAGGACCGTGTGTGCAACCTGCCGACGGGAGTGTCATTTGCTGAGTTCTTTAGGATGGATAAGTGCTCTCATGATGACTTGTTGGCGTGTTTCAAAAAGGAGAAGAAGACGTCGAAGAAGAAGTTAATGATGACGAAGTTGTTGATTACTGAGAAAGTTGTTATTTTTAGGCAATCAAAGCTCATCAGCGAGGCGAACCTATCACTCGCGTGTGATGACGAGAAGTTTGGACTCTATCCTTGGCGCAAACAATCGTATGAGCTTCTGTTGAATTCGTTGAAGAAGTCAGCTACTATGGATCGCAAAAGACGTAGGCCTTCTCATGAATTGTATGGATATTGGATTGCTTTCCAGGTTTGGTTTTTACTTGTTTCTTAATTCTGTGTCAGCATCCCTTATTCTACGTCATCATATATGGATGCGTACTGTTTTGTGTCACCCCTTGTTGTGCTTTAACAGTCTTGGATACTGGAAGCATTCCCAGCATTGGCTGATAAATTTGACTGCAATTTCAAGATGTGGGCTAAAGATCCTCATTCTTTGCATAGGCAATGTAAAGTTAGGCATAGTTACGATGAAGCTGATGAGCTATTTGATGGGGATATGGTAAGATTAATACGTCATTTCGGTTTTCAAATTTGGGCGCTTATATGTGATTACATGTTTTATTAATTTTAGTTTTTGATGTACATGATAGACACCGATGTTCCCTAATTACGGTGAGTTTGCAAGAACACTAGGGATGGGTTACATTGAAGAAGAGACTAATGATGTAGTTGATCAGATTGTTGACCCTGTGTTTTCTCAACCGGAGACTCATATTCTGTATAAGTGTCAGCGTATGCATAAGTATGCATACGAATACAAGTTTTTACAAAGAAAGGATTCGGAGGTTGAATCGTTTGAGACGCTTGATGTTGGTGCGGACGAAGGAAAGGATGGGAAGAAGTCGGCTGACATAGAGAAGCCAATGAAGAGGAAACATGTGGATACAAGCAAGCCTTGAAAGAAGAAGCAGAAAGGGGCATCTACTGATATTCCGTTAAAGAGGGTCCATGTGAGGAGGGGTCGTTCTGCAGGTACCCCACTAACCAACCCTCATGTTGATATAGAATTTAAGAAATCAATCAAGAGGAATATTCGAAAGATTATGAAGAAGGCTGAGGAAGTTAAGAAAGGTGAGGAAGCTAAGAAATCTATGAGTTTTGTTGCTGACAAAGATACAATCACCAAGAGTTCATCCAAGGATTCAAAGAAGCGTGGTGCTGACACAGAAGAGGGTGAACAATTGGAAGATACATATAATACATTTGATGAGGATAGACCTTTATAGTATGTTTTCCAAAAGAGGAAGAAGTGTACGGGAAGCACAGGGAAGCGTACTTTTTTGTATAACAGTAGTCCATCAGAGAAGTCACCTTCCATTCCTGGAGTCCCTGTTGGTGGTCTGCTAGCCCCTGTTAAAGTGGTGAAGTAGGGGTGTAATGTAATTAAACCTTTTGTTAGGGTGCAAGGTGATACTGAAGCTGACACACACTATGCTGCTGACCACCATGATGATAGTCAAGGTTATGATGATGTTGATATCCATGATGATGGTATTCCACCCGGTGACATCAATGTTGATTCAGTAGCTCCTGCGCCTGTGTCCTCTTTGGCTTCTCCATTACTTTTGATTAAAGAAAGTGACGTTGGTGATGCTGACATAGCATGGGGCAACAAAGAGTGTTGATGCTGATGATGGAGGTGATGGTTAAAATGCTGACATAGATGGTAAAACAGAGAAGGTTGATGGTGATGACATCCAGCAGGGAGTGGGTGATGTTGCTGATAAAGATGCAAAGGGGGATGGTGTTGTTGGAATGGGAGAGTTGTCTCCCAATGTTGATGTTGCAGTGGGTGTTAACGCTGACACTAATTCCACTCCAGAGTGGGTCAATGATATACTCAGGCAGCTTGAAAAACTGGAAGAGTTGTCTACACATATAGATGAGTTGGCTGCCCGTGTTCATGATATTGAGAAACACATTGATAGGGCGGTTGAAATTGTGGGAATGGTTGCTAAAATAATGGATAAGTACAACTCACTAGAGAACAGGTTCACATTGTATGAGTCGATGGTAGGAAGGTCACAGTCATCTGTGAACATTGATCAATCAAGGAGTAAAATGGTGAATGATGTTGTTTCTGACATCAAAATGGATGTGATTTCCGAGGACGTTGTTGCGGAGGAGGTAGCTGAGTTGGATGCACGAGAAGAAGGTAAACCATGTACCCCACTTGTTTGTGTTAATGAGGAAGTTGAACAATTGATTGTTGAGGATGTAGTTGAAGACATTGTCATTCCTGTCACTTTGGTTGAAGGACAGAGGACATTAGATTCATAGTCAGTCAGTTTGATATGGATCTAGGCCGTGATTCTGATTTGATGTCTATGGAGACAAGAGGTGAAGAGTTTAAGGACAACAATGATTGATTTAGTGATGCTGACATGGGGGTGAAGTGTAAAGGTGAAGATCTTAAGGACAACAATGATGGATTTGGTGATGTTGACATGGGAGGGAGTGTACTGGTGAAGATGATAAGTATGTTGCGGGGGGGAGGGGGGTTATGTTAAGGATGTTGACATCCTATCAAGTGATGGGGGAGATGGGTATGAGAAGGTTGATGTTGCATTAACTCCACTCGCTGCCACTAGGTCTGAAGCTATTGTGCCACCAGGGACTATCAATTTGGATTCTGGTGAAGGTGATGATGATGTTGGCATAGATGAACAGTCAGAGACTGGGATGCATATAGCAAGGATCCTACAATAGTTGATGAGGTTAAAGCATTAAGGCGATCAAAGCGTATTCCCAAAGCTAGTAGCTTCTTGATGAGCCCATTTGAGCATGAAAAGATCAGGAGGTGGCCAAAGCACAGTGCGAATAAGTCATTTTTAAGTGAGAAGGATAACGACTTTTTTGTACAACATTCTAAGGAGCAAACGATATTCTTTATTTATTTTTTAGTCATGACATCCCTAAGAACCAATATACCCAGTCCTGACAGTGTATTAGTTGTAAATTATTATGTTGACTATATTGTAATTCATACTGTTTTCTTGTTTCGAAGGATTTTTCGGTCACCATCATTTCTGGACGAGTGGATAAATCATTTTTTAAACCAATTATAAACAAGGACATGTGGCTAGACTATGGGGTAACTTTGCTGACAGCAATGACATTTCATAGTGTTTTTTTGCCTTTTCTTTTATTTTTTGGGTGATATTTGTGGATGTATATTTAATGCTGACAGTAGTTTATTAATTTGTTGTGTAGCATATTGAAGCAGGTTTGTACCATTTGAGGAAGAGAACTCGTGAAGAAGCTTCTAAGTATGAAGATTGTGTTCTTCTTGATTGGCTGTTCTACGAGAAGTACCTGCCAAGAAATGCTGAATCATATAAGGTAAATTTTGATGTGTCAACAATGATTGCGAGTTATTATCTAGGTATTTACCCTGATAAGTACGGTAAGCCATGGGCGTCAGCAAAGAAGATATAGACACCTTTCAACATTATCAACAAGCATTGAGTGACTCTGGAGATTCTAATTGATGAGAAGGTGATAAATGTATACGATTGCAATGTCTATGCTATTGCTAAGGGTACACTAGAAGAACAATTGCAACTGATTGCTCATTCGCTTCCAATACAATTGGTGAAGGCTGGAATATATGAAAACATCAGTTCTACTTCTTTTTAGATAAGGATGGTTCCTTGCATAGTTCATGATAAATCTGGGTGTGTATTCTTAACCAACTATTATACTATTTGTTGACATACAATAATTTCTATTTAGCATGTGTGTGACACATCCTTATTTGATTCATTGTGTATGTGCATGAGTGCATGCGGAGTGTTCATAGTGAAAGCAATTCAGGCTGCTATATTTGGTGGAGATGTCACAAAAATCACCAATGAGAAGTTATTTCGCTATAGAGAACTCATTTGTTCAAACTTGATCAAGGAGACTTGGAGCTTCATAATTTCAAATACCATGTATTAGTTTAAGTGACCATGTAGTTTGAGATGTTAGTGTAAATACTATGGATATGTAGTTTGGACCTTGTCAGCAAGTATATTAACTGTTTTTATGTTATATTGTTTATGCAGTGTTAACGTACTTGTCCTCAATTAACCATCTGCTTGTTTCCAGCAAGTTTATTAACTGGTTTCTTGTTGCATTTGGGGTATAGTGAATTGTGTTGCAATGACCAATGACATTTTATATTAAATCGAGTCTGACATGGTTACAAATGACATAATGTTTCAAAACCAAGATGACATACGTATTGTGTCGGGACATCTAATGTTTGAAAACATGGTAATGTATCCATCTCAGCATTCACATTGTAATATAAAAAGTAACTTTCCAACACATTCACGTTGTATGGAATGTCGATCAATAACTATATATGATCAGTTGCTGACACCATCACTTTGAATACTTCATCCTCCTCTTTAGCTCACAAACATATACCTTTCTTTTCTACGGAGGTCTTCCTAGTCTGTTCCTAACAACAAGAGGGTAGCACTTGATAGATCTTATTGCATCAGGGACATTTGATTCGTCTTCTGTCAGCACTGGATATATTGTTTCATCATATGCCAATTTCCAAGCCTCATTTGTGTAAAAACTGGAAACAAAGTCTGATACATTTGCCTTTATGGCTATGATGGCTGAAAGAGCATGGACATGTCGATTATTGCATGAGACCCTTGCCCTTTTACCTCAAATTTGTATTCATCCATCCTCTCAACTCTATATGCCCTCACTTCCTTTTGTTGTTTCCTAATCACATCTATATTGCTGGTGATAACCTGTCTTGATTTTTAGATGCTCTTTCCCTTCGCTAGTGAAACCATGTTGTGAGTTTCTCTCTAGCAAAATTCAGTAGTGCAACAATGGGGTAATTTTTCTTCCCCTTGAAAATGGCGTTTAGGCTTTCTGCATTATTTGATGTCATCATATTGTATCGGTTGCATGTTGCATGTCCTCTAGCCCACCTTTTAACCCCTACTGACAGTAAATATTCTGATAGCTTGGGCAGCTTTCCTTTATACGGTCAAAATAGGTATTGAAGCCACCAATAGTGTAACTCTCTGCTGATTGCTTAAACCAGCATGTCAGATATCTTTTCTTGAAGGTTGCTATGATGTTTTGCTCCAAGTGCCACCTATATATGCAATGGGTTGCACTCAGATAAACCAAAGTAATTGCTCTTGCAATGTTGACATGTCTGTCAGACACAAACACTTAATCATTGGATAACCTTCAGCAGCTGATAGAAAAATCATTCTCAAGAGTTGTTATTTTTTTGTGTCAGCAATACCAAATGAAAGGGGGTAAATATTCCAGTTTGCATCTTGCGCAACCGCTCCAAGCAATGTCCCTTTATATTTCCCAGTTAAAAATGTCCCATTTATAACAACAACCTGTAAAAGAAGGAAGGTGAGTTGGGTGATGACAGTGAAACAATGAAAATGAAGTAAGGAGATTGTTTGCTGACACTGATAATGCCATACCTTTTTCAAAACAGGAAATGCTCGAATGCATTGTCCAAATAATAAGAATAAGTATTTAAACCTGTCATCATTGTCTGTTGAAATCAATGCCACAGTTCCATCATTTTTCTCCATAAGCATATGGCAAAACGATGGCATGTCAGCAAAATTTGATTCTGCTGTTCGTTTGTCTCTTTCCTGGACAATTTTTACTGACTTCCATGCTGTCCGATAACTAATGGGTATCATTTTTTCTGTTCTCATTTTATCTATTATCTGCTTTGGATTGTATCCGCTGTCAACACTGTCTAATTAGGCGTATATTAGGATGAATACAATACTAAATAATGGGATACTTGAAATGAAACTTAGTTTGCTGACGCACACACTCACCTTGGTTGGATGATGCTTGCAACCATTGAGCAATGGGCTTTCCTGCAATTTTTTGTTCTGACATACCATGTGCATGTGTGTATATGATTGTACAATGACACCTCGTAACAAGTGGGAGAAATAGTCCTTACATGTAACTTCCATCCGTAGTTGGCATCCACGCAGTGCACCCTAAAATACTTGGGATCTGATTTTTTTACTCGAAAACCAAATATTTATGTCATTGATAATATACGTAAAGCATCCTTTATTGCTTGCTTTGATTCAAAGGTTTTCCCAACGTACATTATCGATGATGAGGTATTATTGAAACTATCCACGCTAGAGTTGTCATCATGGTACTCTTTTAGAGTTTTATCTCTACCACGCATTGAAGAATGTAGGCTTCTCCAGGTGTCAGCATCATAATTGGTGTCTCTATCATCTTCCATATCATTATCCATATCAGCTAATGCCCCACTCTTCATTTTTGTGTCAACAATCAATGCCAATCTATTTTCATCGATGACATGGTCAATTAACCTAAATGATTGCCTACTCTCCATGTCCTCTGTGTCAGCAATGCGTAGCGGTTGTGTCTTTATGTTGACACACAACTCAACAGCAAAGTTTACACCATCAAGTGCCGATATATCTACAAAATCTTTCAAATCAACGTTAGAGTCAACTGTAAGTGGGGCTTATATGCTTTGTAAGGGTGCAAATGACTGAATTGCAATACAATTTTGTTGTATACATTGAATCTATTGCACACCTTTCTTTTGAAGTCATGTATTGTGATTGAATCATCTAGCATAAAACACTTTTGAGGTAGTATCTTCAACGAATGTTGGGCCCGTGTAGCAAATATCCACGTTCCACCATATACGACTATAATCACATGAGGTGCCATTTAGTTGTGACATATCAATACATTCCAGAAAATATACAAATCAGTACAATGAGTTAGTGTCAGCAACAAAGACATATCAATAGACCAATGATACAGACCTAAGTAGAACACAGTAGTGATACAATAATTCCAATTGAATTCGTGTCAGCACTACAAATCGAAGTTATATCAATGCTACAAATTACAGATTTAAATAGAACACGGCAGTGATACTATAATTACTATTGAATTCGATTCAGTACTACAAATCAAAGCTAGATCAATGCAACAGATCGAAGTAGAACACAACATACAATATTTACTAATGAATTCGCGTCAGCACGATAGATCGAAGCTAGAACAATGCTACTGATTTAAGTAGAACACAACATACAATAATTACTATTGAATTCGTGTCAACACGACATATCGAATCTAGATTAATGTCACATATCGATGTAGAACATGATATTGATACAATCAAATTCGAATAAATATCAAAATTGTTGACATGAGAGCAAAAAAAATCCGATTTCTATTAAAACGACAACAAACAAATTCGATAATACACAATCTACAACAAACGAGTTCAGCAATAAGATATAAAACGATAATTACGTATGAATTTGGGTTTCAAGAGCAAATCGGGAAAAGATAGTCCAGCAATTGTATGAATGCTGACCTAAAAAACGACAATTCAGTACCATTTAGACATTAGAAGAGTATAATCCAAAGATTCACGAGGAGATCGGTGATGGAAACACAAAATGATCAATATGGGAGAAGAGATTCAATGTCAGCATGGAAAAAAAACGTGTTTTGAAGAGGATGGATAGATTGCAAAATATTCCAATAAGGTGGATAGTTAGCTAATTTGGCCATGATTTATTGATAGTTAGCTAGCTAACTGCCCCTATATTTTATTATTATTATTAGGTCTTATTAACTTGCGCTCTAAGGACATATGTTAGAAAATTCGATAAAATATTTATTCTATTTCTGTTTGTTGGAATATTTTCATTACTGATTTTCTATTATTTATTTTACTGTTTGCTTTTTCTTCACAAAGAATCATAATAACTTCCGTTATTCATACTCATGTACAATTATGTTATACTAATGCATTTTGATAGATTACATAGATGTCATATTGTATAATGGGCCAAAAGGCCCAATATCTTGTAACCTATATATATGATCGTCTAATGAATGAAACCCTCAAGGAGGACTATACCCTAGTTTCATGATTCTACATGGTATCACAGACTAAACCCTAATTTCTCTTCCCCACCCCGCCAGCCTAAACCCTAATTTTTCCTCCCCTGCCTCTTCCAATGGCCGACGTTCCTCCTACCAAGCCACCCTTCCACTCCGCTCTCACAATCTCCAACATCAAAAACTGCATCCCGATCATCCTTGATCATGAATCTAGCTCCTACACCATGTGGTCTCACCTCTTCACGACCCATGTCAAGGCTCATAAGGTCCTCCACCATATCGATTCCTCTATCGATCGTCCCTCCACTGAGGACGACGATCTCTTCGCTCAACTAGACATCATCGTTCTTCAATGGATCTTCAACACCATCTCCAAAGATTTATTGACAACCATCCTCGACCCCAACGACAACGCCTTGGGTGCCTGGACCAAGCTTCAGAATCTCTTTCAGGACAACAAGTCCACCCGTGCCGTCTACCTAGAGCACGAATTCTCAAGTTGCAATATTGCCTCTTTCCCATCGATATCCGCCTACTGTCAGCATCTCAAAACCCTGTCGGATCAATTGGTCGTCGTCGACTCCAAACCTAGCGCTACTCGCCTTGTCCTCCAGGTACTTTCGGGTCTTCCCTTTGAATGCAATGCTGCTGCTACTCATATTCAGTAGACGGAACCTCTCCCCACCTTCGAGAAAACCCGGTCTCAGTTGATCTTGGAGGAGAATCATCTTCACCGTCAAACCACCGACGCAGCCAAGGACAAAACCGCCCTGGTCTCGTCAAGCGACCTGGACGAAGTCTATGCACCACAGCAAAGTCGCGGCAACGACTAGCCCGCGCAGCGAGGCGGCAGCCGCAGCAATGGGCGGCGGCCGCAGCAGTGGTCTGATGCCGCAGTAGTGGTCCCTCGCCCCTCCTGGTCTCCCGTCCCCGGCTTCACCCCTTCTTGGATGCCTTATGGCTACCCACCTTCGACATATCGCCCACCATGCCCGTATCCTAACAGTCAGCAGGGAGCGGGCTTGTTGGGTCCAGCTCCTCGATCCGCCGGTCATCAGGCCTACCCGTCTTCGTCCGATCAGGGCTACACTCCGACCGATGTGCATCACGCCTTCTCTTCTATGCAGCTGACACCTCCCGACTCCGCTTGGTACATGGACACTGGCGCGACCTCCCATATGACGAACTCCTCAGGTACTCTTTCTTCTTTATCTTTTAAGGGTCCTGCACACTCTATTATCGTCGGTAATGGTGGTCGCCTTGCTACTTCGGGTATTGGCCACGCCACATTACAGACCCCAACCAACCCTTTACACCTCAACAATGTCCTCATTGCCCCCAAACTAGTTAAAAACCTTATCTCTATCCGTCGGTTCACCACTGACAATAATGTTTCCCTTGTGTTTGATCCGTTTGGTTTCTCTGTGAAGGATCTTACTAGGGGGTTACTCGCCTGAGATGTAACAGCACCGGGGAGCTCTATCCTGTGTCGTCGCCCTCACCGTCCTGTCCGTCGTGTCCGGTCGCCCTCTCGGCATCGTCGTCCAGTCTGTGGCATGCACGCCTTGGCCATCCCAGTGCTGCCGTTTTAGATTTGCTTCGTTCTAAGAGTCTAGTTAAATGTAATAAAGAGCCTCGCTCTACTTTATGTTCTTTCTGTCAGTTAGGCAAGCATGCCAGATTGCCATTTCAGCGGTCTTTGAACACTACGTTTGCACCCTTTGATATAATTCATAGTGACATTTGGACCTCTCTTGTGCCTAGCAAGGAGGGTCACAAGTACTACCTCTTGTTTCTGGATGATTATAGTCATTTCTTATGGATTTTCCCATTGCATTTCAAGTCTCAAGTGTATCCTATCTTTGTCAAATTTCATGCTTACGTCAAAACACAATTTCAATCATCCATCAAATGCTTCCAATGTGACAATGGCCGTGAATTTGATAACAAAGACTTTCACACTTTCTTCACCACACATGGGATCTCCTATCGGTTGTCTTGCCCCTATACTTCCCAGCAGAATGGCAAGGCTGAACGGATCATTAGAACTATAACCAACATGATGCGCTCCCTTCACTTTTAGGCATCCATTCCCCTTGCCTATTGGCCTCACGCCTTATCAACCACATGTTATCTCCTAAACATCCTCCCATCTACTACCCTACATCATCGCTCGCCCACTCAGGCACTATATGGCACCCTACCTAGGTATGATTACCTTCGTACCTTCGGGTGCTTGTGCTTCCCAAACCAGTCCTCCACCGCCCCACACAAACTCCACCCGCGCTCCACTCCATGTGTCTTCATAGGCTATCCGTCGAATCATCGCGGTTACCTTTGCCTCGATGTGCAGAGCAAGAAGCTTATTGTGTCACGCCATGTCACTTTTGATGAGTCTCGCTTTCCCTTCTCTTCTCCTCCTCTCCCATCTCCCACACCTCCTATGTCCCAGTCTGAGTCTGAGTCCACCTTCCCACACTTTCTCCTTCCCCAGAGCTCTACCGGTGCTCCTCCCTATCCCCCTACACCGCCCCAACCGCCACCTCCTCCTTCTACCACCAGACCACACACCTGCAGCGTCTCCGGTGTATTCAGACCTCGTCAAATCGTCTCTATGCACGCCTCCGATCACCCCGACATCACCTCCCCTGAGCCCTCCCGAACACCCCTCCCACCGCTGTCGCGGCCGCGGCATTGTGCTGCGCCCGCCGCACAGCGTACACCCGCCCCCACCGTCTCCCCAGCCACTCCTGCCTCAAACCCGGCCTCGCTCTCCCCCATCCCCACCTCCCACAAAACATCCCTCCTCAACCCGAAGTGGCATGCGGCTATGCTCGATGAATACAGGGCCCTTACGAGGAATGGTACCTGGGTTCTAGTTCCTCGCCCTCTTGATGCGAACGTCATTCGCTGCATGTGGCTCTTCCACCACAAGTTCCGCTCTGATGGGTCATTGCAACGCTACAAAGCTCGTCTTGTAGTTAATGGTCGATCTCAGCAGGCAGGTATTGATTGTGATGAGACATTCAGCCCCGTGGTCAAGCCTGCCACTATCCGAGTGGTGCTGAGCTTAACGTTATCGCGACATTGGGCTATTCATGAGTTGGATGTCAAGAACGCCGATCTGCATAGCCATCTGAATGAGACAATTTACATGTTTCAGCCGCCGGAGTTCGTTGATACTAATCGTCCCAAGCACGTCTGTCTCCTGAAGCGCTCTCTGTATGGTCTGAAACAGGCTCCGCGTGCCTGGTTCCAGCGCTTTGCCTCTCATCTCCTACGATTGGGCTTCGTTGGCAGCCGCTCGGATTCGTCTCTGTTTATCTATCGCAGAGGCACAGACATGGCCTTTCTGTTACTATATGTCGACGACATCATCCTTTCCCAGTTGAGTGCCGAGTTCGCCATGTCAGATCTGGGTCTGTTGTCTTACTTCTTGGGAGTCGTCGTCCAGCATCATGCGTCTGGGTTGTTTCTCTCTCAGAGTAAGTATGCTGCCGAAATTGTTGCTCGTGCCAAGATAAGTAACTGCAAGCCAGTCGTCACCCCTGTGGATACTTCCAACAAGCTCAGTGCTCACTCTGGTCCTCTGTTTGATGATCCGACATTGTATCGGAGTCTCGCCGGTGCATTGCAGTATCTTACATTTACTCGGCTAGACATCAGTTACGCCGTTCAGCAGATCTGCCTGTTTATGCATGCGCCCAGGGAACCGCACTTTCAGGCATTGAAGTGGATCATCCGGTACATCAGCGGTACCCTCGAGCTGGGCACCACGATCACCCCTTCCTCTCGGCATGACCTCGTCGCTTACACTGACGCGGATTGGGGTGGTTGTCCTGACACACGTCGCTCCACGTCTGGCTACTGTGTCGTGGTCAGCGAAGTGTCAGTCTGTGGTGTCCCGCTCTAGTGCCGAGGCTGAGTACAGGGGCGTCGCCAACGTTGTCTCCGAGTGCTCATGGCTGCGCAATCTCCTCCTTGAGCTCCGCTGCCCTCTTCAGAAGGCCACCCTAGTCTATACCGACAACGTCTCCGCCGTCTATCTAGCCAGCAACCCAGTCCAGCATCAGCGCACGAAGCACGTTGAGCTCGATCTCCACTTCGTTCGGGACAAGGTTGCTATTGGACATGTTCGTGTTCTTCATGTCCCGTCCTCCTATCAGTACGCTGATATCTTCACCAAGGGTTTACCTCGGCAGTTGTTCCTCGATTTTCGGTCCAGTCTCACTGTACGGGACCCTCCACTTTCGACTGCGGGGGTTTGATAGATTACATAGATGTCATATTGTATAATGGGCCAAAAGGCCCAATCTCTTGTAACCTATATATATAATCGTCTAATGAATGAAACCCTCAAGGAGGACTTTACCCTAGTTTCATGATTCTACACATTTGTAGGACTTTTTTTCTATTTTACTATACCGAGTGTAAATGCAATTTATATATATAGTTTTTAGTTGTAAAATATCACACAATAAACCCTACGCCTCTTGAGTCATAGGTGTGTGACTCAAGAGGTGCAGCTATTTTTTTCTATATACATACCCTGCCCCTCTTGAGTCACACGTCTATGACTCAGGAGGCGTAGGGTTTATTTAAAAAACAACCGTTAGGTTTGACTTAAAATAATAGAAAGAGAGATATGACCGTTAGGTAAGTTTGCAAGTACGAAGTACGTGGTTAGATAATATCACATGCCAATCTCCTGACATTAATAAAAACTATTTAATTCTCATAGCTGGTAATTAGATGTATATCCACATATTTTCTACTTGTTGTAGATCCAATCTCATTGGAGCTCATCTTTAAAAAAAAAATTGGCAAAAAATATGCAACGGCTAAGAAATGCAGTGGTCATGGCCATTGTCACCTTAGTTGTGTTGCTCGGATTCTTTCTCGACGACAGCGCCTCAGCCTCCGAGTGGACGATAGATACACTACCAGGCTATCCCGGAGGGAAGCTTCCTTTTAAGCTGGAGACTGGATATGTTGGGGTCGGAGACATGGAAGAGGTCCAAAGCTTCTACTACTTCATTGAATCCGAAAACGACCCTCGAACCGACCCTTTGCTCCTGTGGCTCACCGGCGGTCCTGGTTGCTCTGCATTGTCTGGCTTGATCTTTGAAATTGGTACGCGTATATATATGAAGAATAATTTGGTTTTGGGGCGGTATTGTTTATTATAAACATGTATTTAGGAGTTGGGTAATTTTAGTTTACATTTAGCTTAGTGTTAAATTCGATCTAATTTTATAAAAATCCAGGCCAAATGCAACAAGTTGATTGAATTTTCATCGATGATGTGTTTCTGCAAAAATTAAAAAAGGGGGGTGGGGTAATTTTTTAAAACACTGTTGTGTTGCGGGTGTGATTTTTACACCATAAAATTTTACTATATACACCACATATCTTTTTTTTAAATACACTCTGTCCTTCTTGAGTCACACGTTTTATGGGTGTGACTCAAAAGGGACAAGAGTGTGACTTAAGAGGCGCAAGTGTGGTGTATATAGTAAATTTTTATGGGTGCAAATATTATTACCCATTTTTTACAAGAGTGAGAGTATTTTGGGTTAAAGTTGGATATTTTGAAATTAAAAGTGAATTAAATTAATTAAAGTTGAAAGTAATTAATTTGCAGGGCCGCTAGCTTTCAACTACACAAATTGGTATGAAGAGGATATTCCAACTTTTGAGCTAAATCCTTACTCTTGGACCAAGGTTAGAGGCATTATTAATTAATTAATCAACTCTACATTAATTAGTTCAATTCATTTAATTTATTTAATAATATATAATAAAAAAAATTATACAGGTAGCCAGTATTTTGTTCGTGGATTCTCCTGTTGGGAGTGGTTATTCATATTCAACAACCTCCAAGGGGTATTTACCACTACACTTACCTCACATCACATCTACGAGTTCCTCCAAAAGGTATATTAAAAACTTACAAGACTCCAATTTGCTAATTATTAATGTGTAATTAAAATTTATATATATATATATATATATATATATATATATATATATGCTATTTTAATTTTGTAACAATCATGGATTTTTATTGAGCAACATAAACTTTTAAAAAAATCACAATAAAGATGCATACATGGATGGATCCTGTCTTTAATTTGACTGTTTTTTTAAAAGCTAAAATTTTTATAAAATATTAATGTTTTAATACAATTTCATATTTATAATCAATAAGCACAATATGTAATTGTATAAAAAAATTTAAAAAAAACATGTCAAATAGTAAAAAGGCGTTTATTATAGATGAGAGGGAGTGTTTGGTTTGGTTATAATTAACTGTTTGTAAATATTTGTGATTGTAGTGGCTGGTAAGGCACCCTGAGTATTCGGAAAATGAACTCTACATTGCCGGGGACTCCTATTCTGGACTACCGGTGCCTATGGTCGTTGAATTGATAGTCAAAGGTAATTTATATAAGAAACCAGTACCAGTCGCGAGATTCTATAAAGGGGGAAAGTCGATATTATCCTTTTGGTTTACCTCTTTTCGTTAACATCCATGGCTGCTTGCAACGCAATCATTGACTATATCTTCCCAAACACCACCACAGAATGCTGAATGAATGACAAAGGTCCGACACTAGAGCACCGAAGAAGATTACCTAGCATCTCCTAACGGCCAAGATCTGGCAGCAAGCGACGACAAAGGGGCCGAGGACGCAGATTAGGGCGCAGAGGAGGACGGCGAGGATGACAACAAAGTCGGAGGGGAAGTGGATTTGAGGAATCTGGAAGGATAAGGAGAAGCGATAGCTCAGTTTTTGTCTGCTTAGCCATGATAGATTATCTCAAGGGCAAACTTGGATGAATTTGCAGTCCAACCCATCCACCTAACCAAAGAAAGATACCAAAATTCTTCCATCTCCACCCCTTCCACCCACCCCAACAATCCCTCCTATCTCCCGCCAAACGGTGTGGCGCGTCCAGGCTCGGCCCAACCACATGGGTATCAGGTGTGCTTGCCTAGGGCCCAAATTTTTTAAGGCCCATATAAAATTTTACATAACATTAAGCCCATTTAAAAAAATCCATAAAAATTATACAATTTCTTTTCCTTTTCGTCTACGCATAAGAAATGGATCATAAAGGCCCACAACAACAATATATACTGGCCCAACTAATAAGATTAATACGGAGTATTATATATGTTTTTTCTTTACAAAAACATTGACTCTATTTATATTAATTATGCCCCCAGTTTTAATAGGTATTCTAGTTCTTTCTACTTTCAATTTTTTTTCATACATTACAAACTTCAATTTCATTCCAAGCGAATGGGCCTCATACTTCTCAAATTTTATTAAGTTTATTGTTTTGGTATTTTATAATATTTTTTAATTCTCTAGACTTTTTTAAATGATAAAAACTATATAAAAATTTTTAAAATTTTAAAATTTTTAAAAAAATAATTTCATAGTTACGTAAAAAGTATAATATTATACAAAAATTGAATAAAAAAAATTGATATTTTATATTAGTTTTTATCATACTTAAAAAAAAAGGGGGAATTGTGCTATAGGCCATAATTAGGGTCTTTATTAGGAAAATGTTCACTCTTCCCTTCTAAATTGGCAAAATGTCCACCTTCCTTCCCTTGCCCTCTTTGCCCCTTTGCCCTCCCCCCCACGCTCGCCCCCTGTGCCCCCCCCTTCTGTTTTAGCACATTTGATTTCAACAACTCCTATTTCAGCGTTTTTTTTTCGCGCGTTGCTGAAACCGAAGTTGCTGAAACCAAAGTTACTGAAACCGAAGTTGCTGAAATTATTGAAATTAGGTTTTTTTTTTTTTTTTTCGCGCGTTGCTGAAACCGAAGTTGCTGAAATCGGAGTTGTTGAAATCGGAGTAGTTCGTTTTTTCTTTTTTTTTTTCTTTTTTTTCTGCATCACCACTTCGACACCGGATTTGCTGAAATCGGAGTTGCTGAAACTGTGTTGCTGAAACCGGAGTTGTTTTTTTTTCTTTTTTTCTTTTTTTTTTTCGCGTCACCACTTCGACACCGGAGTTGCTGAAACCGAAGTTGCTTTTCTTTTTTGTTTTCCGCGTCGGCACTTCGACACCGGAGTTGCTGAAACCGTGTTGCTGAAATCGGAGTTGCTTTTTTTTGTTTTTTTTTTTCGTGTCAGCACTTCGACACCGGAGTTGCTGAAACCGTGTTTTTGAAATGGTAAAATGATTTTTTTTTTCGCGTCCGCAAAAAATGTTGGGCCTATTGGGTGTGTTATAAAAGCCACGTGGCACATAATCCTTAAAGGAATCCCATAGATAAACTAGTGAGAATATCTAATTTTTATAATGACATCCCACAACAATTAAACAAACCTCAAAAGTCAAAACATCCTCTAATTTAAAAAAAGTGTAAAAAAGCTTCCATTAAACAAAAATCAGAAACAACTAAACCCCTTAGCTTGTCCATTTCCTGCAGAAGCCATCCCACAACAACTAAACAAACCTCAAAAGTCAAAACATCCTCTAATTTAAAAAAAGAGTAAAAAAGCTTCCATTAAATAAAAATCAGAAACAACTAATTTAAACCCCTTAGCTTGTCCATTTCCTCCACCCCTTAGCTTGAGATTTCAATTTCAAGTCACAAATTTCAGATTTTCATTTATTGTAAACGAGAAGGACAATAGGTAATAGGGAGGAATCAAGTTTTAGAGAAAACTTATTGTGAAATTGTGAGCGGGAGAAGATAGGGGTCGGTAATGGAGATGAAGGCCGACTGGAGGAGACTGGACAATAGGCGTTCTTCATCACCATTGTTATCTTCACCGTCGTCATCCTCGCGGTATCTTCTTCTCTCTTCTTCCTTTCTTTTCCGTTACTACGGAATCGTTGCCGCTTCATCTCGCAATGCTTGATTCCTCGGCTCAAGGCAATTGTTAAGGTTGTGCTTTGCTCCGGCTCAAGGCGGATGAGGACGACGACAGCCATGGGACGACGAGCAGCCATTGTAAAGGCCGAATATATTTTTATATTATTTTAATTAAATATACTATTATTTTATTCAATTTGTAAAAGTAGAATAAAAACCCGTCCTCGAGCATCAAGTTTCGATTTAAAATCATTCCGGCATCAATCTAAATTTCGGATTTTGACGGGATTCGATTTTCGACTTCGAGTCCGAGTATTGATAAAATTAAATTGAGCTACGAGTATTGATTGAAATTTATTTAATTTTCGATTATCTTGAATTAAAAATTTAATTAAATTCGATTTAGTCGGGATTCGTTCGGACGAGCGGGTTTCAGGATATTTTATCGGGTTCAAAATATCTTGTGGGGACCAATTCTATTTTTTTTTATCATTTTCCTTTTTTTCTCTCTCTCTCTCTTTCTCCCTCTCTCTCTCTCTCTCTCTCTCCCTCCCTCCCCGGTTTCCTGTTACACAACAATGGTCCCCCTTCCTCTTCTTTGTCTTCTTCCCTCTTTTCTGATTTCACACCCCCTGCAGCTCATACCTCCTCTCACTCCCTTCCCTCCTGATTCCGCAGCCTAACAACGCACCCTCCACACCCCTGCCTCCCCTCCTTGCTCAGCACCACCAATAGCCACCGTCCATCTCCTATCTCTTCCCCTGTTTCCTTGGACAATGCCGAGCCGCCACCACCAGTTCAGCTCCACCTCCATCCGAGTCTGAGCAGCAGCAACCCACCACAGCCGCCCCCTTGTTCCCCGAGCGCATCCGAGCCTCACTCGAGCACCATGGCCCTGTTTTCACCAAGCAGCAGCCGTGGCAGAGGCCCCCCAAGCCTCCCCCTGACGCCCTCTCCTTCCTCCTCCCTCGTGTCCCACCAGCATCATCTACTCCATATCTCTCTCCGACGTCGACGTGCCCGGGGATTGCAGCCGGAGCGCCGCCGCATCTCCCCTGTTTCCGGTCACAACCGCGGTAAGCTCTTTCTCTCTCCTTCCTCCCTTGCGTCGTTTCTCTCCTTTTGGTTGGGTCTTGCTCGGAGAAGTGTGTTGGCCATTTTGGTGTGAGTCTGGGTCGGAACGGAGCCTCCTAGCTGGAGGATTCCCCTCTCTTCTCCTCCGTCGTTCCTCGTTCAAGCGCAGGGGCTAGGGGCCGAGGAAGAGGATGAAGCACTGGCTTGGGCCTGTTTTCATGGGCCTATTTTCCGGGTTGGGCTTCGGGTTGGTTTGGATCCGGATCTCCTCTTCTTTCTTCATTTCGGATCCCCTCTCCTGTCTCCCTAGTGTGGGTCCGGGTATCACACGGGTGGGTTCTTTTTTCTCTTCTCTTCTGGGCATTCGGTTTTGGGCCATCGGGTTGGGCAGCTGGCTTGGGCTCTTTGCTGGGCTGGTTTCTTCTTTTCTTTCTTTTTGGTTGGGCTGAATTTTACTTCTGAATTTGGATTATATATTGGGTTTTTGGGTTGTTATTAAATTGTGTTATATACATATGGTTATATGTTATGTTAGTATATATATTGGTATGTTATTTCATTTAATATTTCTGATTTTAGAAAATGACTATATATAATTATATGTTCTGAAATTATTAATATAAATATAGTTAAAAAGGTTTTAAAAGTGAGATTAATTGATATGGGGGTTATAAATATATTTATGGTTATTGTTTTGAGACTTTATGAATATTAAGTGTTAAATTATTTTGATATTAGAATTATTTTGGGATTTGGTTATTATTGTAATATTCTGGAAATTTATCCTTATATATTGTTTATTGTTTAAAAATAATATTGATTGGATTATTTAATTGATGCCTTTTAAGAGGATTTAAACATGTCAATTAGAAATTTTAAAGTGAATTGTTGGTCTTGATTTATAAATATGATTTGTGAGCTTAGAGTTATTTTAATAATTTAATATTGGAATTTATTTATATATGGTTTTTGAGATAAGAAACATTCCGGAATTATTTTATAACATGATTTTGGGAAAATGGGCCTTAAGGTTTAAATGTTTAATGTCGGGATTTATATAAGAGATTTTAAAAGAGTTGTTTGATTTTCTAAGTTGAGTTCTTTGAGATATTATTTTGGAAATGAGATGATGAGATGAGATGAACCTGAAATGATAAAATAAGATGGAATGATCTGAAAACGAGATATGAGACGAGATATGTATGATAGTTAGGGGCGCCTTGTGTGAAATAGGTAGACTTATGCATTTATATGTTATTAGGTGTTTTTGGATGTTGGACATTGCTTGCTATTGGTGACTCTTACTTGGATTCTGCTTCTGCTTTGTTCTCTGCTGTTCGGCTTATTCAGGTAAGTTCCTTTATGGGCTTACTCAGATTCGAAAGAGATTACCGGCTTGTGAATGTATGACATACTAGGTGTTGCATAAGCATTAAAGCATGCCATGTAGTATCATGCTAGGTTGCACTTGTGATTGAGCATTCTATTTCTTTACGTGTATGAAACAGAACGGCCGTATCTGTTAGTCCTAGAGTCTTTGCTAGGGTCATAGGGTAGCCCAGCCCCATCGGGTGCCCTGAGTCTATCGAGTCGATATGAGCATGATGATAGCCCAGCACCATCGGGCATGATTTATTTATTTTAATTTATGTTATGATGATGAGATATGATATGCTATAGCATCGAACCGGCCGGTCTCTGCACTAACGGAAAGGGGTGCAGAGGTAGGAGAGGGACATGCCACTTGGCATTCTTTGGGCGCCTTTACAGTTATTTCTCGCATATTGTAAATTAGGATCATGCTAGTGTGTTTTAATTTCCGCATTTGCATCATCTTTATTATTAGCGTATGTGTATGTTCGCTTGCTGGACAGAGCGTGATGAGGCCTCGGTCTGATCCCACTCGCACCAAATGTTTTTAGGTATGGTTGCTCCCTGTTTATATGGCGTGGGAAAGTCCCCCGGCGATTACAAAGAAATCTGTCTAACCCCGCTAATTTGGCCACACGACTTTAGAATTATGTTTTGGTTTTGACCCGGCCTTGCCGTGGCTTTTGTATCTAAATCATATTTTCATTTCACTTTCGTTTAAACTGAATTTATGAAACTTCGACTGATTAGAGGTTTGAAACCTCGACCCGTACCTGAATTGCAACATCCGAACGAAGGTATCCGACCTTCGAAACGTATCTCGGATATTTACATCCGGGCCGTTACAAAGTTGGTATCAGAGCCAGGTTGTACAATTCGGGTACGCAAGGGTCGGGTGTATGTTTTGGAAAAACCGCCCATGGATTTCGAAGATTTGAAAGCGTTTTAAAGGGGCAAAATGAACTTAAAATGCCCAACTCAATTGGACTAAACCTGAACTTGGCTTATGATAAAAGTGGAGAACCAACTAATAAGGGATCGAGTGGGTAAAAACGGCGTTAGACCATCCCTTTTGGATATAGTCGGAGATGGGTAGGCGAAATACTAGCTTGTTCTTTACAGATGGGTCGGGAAGACTCCAAGGAGACCATTACATTTGTCATTAACTGATTCTATGATTGAGTGCTTGATATGTTAAACATTTGATTGTATGTTCTAACTATTAAATGAATATTGATGATCAGTGAACGAGATAGCGGGAGTACCCTTATTTTCCTATGATTAAGCTCAGCTTTTGTGGAACCGCCCCTTTCCTTGTGAACCCTTTTGACAATTCAATCGAGTCCTCCCTTCGAATATCGGTCTTCCACGGGAATTGGGTTGGTAAACACATGGTGTCGGGAATCATGATTGAATATAAAGGTTGTCCAAGAGAGTATTGGAAGACGATCCATCAGTGTCCTCTTGTCACGAAAAGTCGCATCCGAGTCCCACGGGAAAGATGGGTAATGAGTCAGTTGGGAAGAGTCAATGTTGCCCTTATGGACTTCTATCGGGTTACCTTGATTGCCCTGTTCATGATTGTGTGATTCTATATGCACTACTCCTTGACCTACAATTGATCCTTAGTGTGAATTTGTGCTCATGTGCTTTGATGCTCATGATGACCATTGTATAGGTTCGAACTACATTTATTATGTCCATATCATCCCGACATGATCTGTTTAGTATATTGCATTGTCGTACTAGAGCACGAATAAATATGTCATATGCTAGGATGTCGTCTAATTGATGTCCTTCCTGTGAATAGGTTCCTGATAGTGTGGTAGTTCGGTTCTAGTATCATGATAGAGTGAGCCCCTTACTTGGTGGATACGTGTAATAAATTGATGTCGACGTGCCTTATATGCTACGTAACTCCCGGTACATGTTATGATGATGAGCCCTAATGTGAATTTGTAGTTGTATGACATTTTGTACCCATGCTTGTCCCATTGCTTAAGTCTCGTGTTGTGTCTTGCCCTCTATCATGATTGTATGTTGTTATAGCATGTTTACTTAGCATATTGATTGTATGATTGATTGAAAACATGAACCACATGATATGAGTCTATATGATTGTTGCTTCCCTTGGATTAGGTACATGATAGTGTGAACGAGTCTTGATAAATACATGTTCTATCCTAGTATACATCAATTTGAACTCATGTCCTCATATTCTAGCCATGTTGCTTAGACTTGCTCTATACCTCGTTGCGTTTTTCCTCTCATGCTACTATGTCGTTGAGATGTGATTGAATGAACTCTTGCATACCGTCGTACTAACCAGTCAAGTGCATGTATGTACCATATGTTATATTAGACCACTAGTAATATGTTGGGCCCTTGGTTGCGACTTGTGCGAGTTCTACTTTACCTACATTGTTGTTGATTCTCTCTCGAGCTAGGTACCTGATAGTGTGGCTTGTTCCTCTTTCTATTCTCTTAACATGTTTCACTCGTCCTGATGAGTTAATGTTGAATTCGATGATTGACTAGCTTTCCGTGATAGTTAAACCTAGCATGATTACATGGTAAAGATGTCTATTATTCTATGATGGCTTCTCGTGCTTGTATGAACCTATGACTTGACACCCCGCTTGATCACAAACCACTCTATATCATGATTTTGCACCTGCATGACGCATGAATATCGGAATGAACCTAATTGAATTACTCTAGTGGTACTCATGTTCGATGTGTGCTATTAGTATCATGTGGAGCTTATGACTTCCAATATGACATGCTGAATGATTTCATATCATGCTTGTTCTATAATGTGACAGCTATCGTACCATATATGTACTCTATGATGGTTCGTACCTAGCATGATTATAATCTAGCACCCATGATGTCCTTCTTGTACTTTTGATGATGCCTCATGTTTCGTGAATATTATGTTGAACTCCTCTAAATGACTCTTGACTATGCTTGTATCACATTATATATCGCTAGTATCATATAGGACCCATGCTCTCTAGATGTATCTCGTCATATGATTTCGTGCCATGCTTGACCTAACATATGATCATTGTGAGATAGTTACTATGTTGCCCTTTATATGATCTCGTATGATGCATACACCAAACTTGTACATTGTTCATATATGTGATAATTGCTATTCTACTCTTATGTGTTATCGTATGACGCTTCATCTGATTGTTATAATATACATTGCCATGATATATTTGGACTCAATTGTTGATGTGTATACCCTGTTCCTACATTGTTCATATACATGATGCTCGTTATCTTCATTAAATTCCGCATGACTTCAAATCATATATGATCATTGCTGGTTCTGTCTATCTTGCTCGAAGTTACTTGGCATATCTGTTTCCATGGAATACTAGAATGCTAGCTTGTTTCACAAACATCAGCGTAGGACTTGATTGTGTCTTTGATATGAATACGATGTTGCCCCGAGATAGGTACATGTTAGTGTGGATTGACGTGATTGATATGCTCCATAATGAACTCGTGCGTGTTTGTCAAAATCGTAACCTAATAGACTTTCTTAAGGGCATCGTTACTATTCCCGAGTCGGAGTCTTGTCTCTAGTCATGTCGTATTTAGCGTTGGTCTATTCCGTCTCCGAAAGAAACATTGGGTCGTCCGCCCTTGTCACTCCCCTATCTCCGCTAACTTAAACTCCTACGCGGTACCTTGGATGAGCGACCGCATGGAAAAAGGGATCGGAAAGTCGAATAGCGATAGAGCAGCGCAGCGGAAGCGTGGGCCCATAACCCACAGGCCTCAGGATCGACAATGTCGACGGAACGAGCTCGCTTTGAGGATTACGATTGTTGAGTACGATATGACTTGCAGGTGGGAGCGTCCTCTATTCTAATTGCTAACCCTTTCTGAGCTTGTTGATGATGATATTGCACTGACTTGATGTTGAAAGTTGCTTGTTGATGTGATGATATGATTCGATGCCTTACAGCCCTAATGTGCCATGATGACTTGATGTGATGCTACTCTGAGGTGCCAAGCATGATCTAAATTCCTTTCCTATATAGTATGAACTGCAAATGCCGAGAATCTGAACTAGTTATTAGCTAAGATCATGATGAAACTTGCTAATTTGATTCGATTAGGTTCATATATGATGTTTTACAGTACTTGTTGAGCATGACGGTAATTTAAGACTTTTGATACTTGTTGCAATGCTTAATGATGCTATTGATAAATGTTAGTTAATATGATGTAGTCCTTATGTGCAATAATGTCCATGATTGCTTCTTCTTTGAACATGTGAGTGAGGTCCTTTTGGTTGAGCGGTCAGAGAGTGGAGAAAGGTTTTGAGTGATTAGAATGATCGACGGTGGTAAGGGAAAGTTGCAAAAGAGGGGTGTTGACTTAGGTTGGACCGAGTGGGTTCGGGAATTATAAGAGGTAATGCTTGATGATTTCGATGAGCTCCTAGGTGAATCTCGGATAAGAGTATGGTTAGGAATAGGTCGGCTAGGCGGTGATCGAGGAATTTTACTAGAGGATGTGCGGTTAGCAGGGCATGATGCTTGTGAAATCTTGGGAAGTGTGGGAGTGTAAGAAATGGCTTTTAAGAGTACGAAGGATATAGTATGAGAGGACCCTCGAGTGTGAGGTTAGAGATAGTAGTGGATTCTTAGAGGTGGATTGCTAGTGAGAGTTCTTGGTGGAATGAGGGGCGAGATTAGGGTATTGAAATGAATTGGGACTTCTTTTGAGGATGTTACCTTAGCTGATGTTGGTGAATCTAGATGAGGCTGGTTTTGATGTAGGAATTGAAATCGAGCGAGCGGGGTTTTCGTTTATTTTGCCTGGTGATGATGTGAAAGCTTTCTTGATTATGTGATTTATTAAAATGACTTGGCATGATGTTAGATAGCGACTATGATGAACCTGATATGGCTGATATTACATGTTGATGTGCAATATTGAATCATAATTGGTAGTGACAGCTATACTCATGATATAATGACCCATTGCTATCCTATTATGTTGTTCTAAAAGCATGTTATAATGTGTTGAATGAATCACGAAATAATGATATGTTGCGATGTGAGAGCATGATGTTATATTATGATCAGGAGATGTTAAATGATGAATATTGATTTGGATCATGAATCTGACTTATATATATGAGATCATGGTGCGTAATTGCTAAGTGATCGTTATATGACATTGTATGAGTTGAGATGATGTTTTGCGAGTATGCTGACGTTTTGGTGATTCGCACATTGACTGACCTTTCCTTTTGCTGAATCTTAATAACCTGACCTTGATGTGTTGATGTGTTGACAATGAGTTTTAGTTCATTCATTCTGTGATGAGAAATACTTTTATGACCTTCGGTATGATCTGGAGATGTGATGTGACCTTGTGGCACTACGATGGTATATGTTGAGACTTGCCTTATGATGTGTTGATTGGAGATTGGTTGGTTATACAGTTATGCATTTCTTATGGCTTATGCATCTTGCTTGAATTGAGACTGATAGATTGATTCGATTCTTGAAACTAGGAAGAGAATATGGGATTAGCCCTTAGAGGTGGATGACTCCACCTCCTACCCTCGGAATTTGATTGATTGGTATGTGGGAAGCTGATTTGGTTTTCGGAAGAGTTTTGACAAAATCTTGATTTGAAAGGATTTGACTTGTTTTGGTGTAAAGTTGCTTGATTAAAAATTGAATTCGAAGATTTTGAGCGGTTTTAAAAATGGCCAACTTGGGGTTTTAAAGAAGTTGAGAGTTTCAATGATTTGGATGACAATCTTTCCATTACAAAACATTTTGAGATTTACGAACTGGATCTACATTATGACGTCTCACGAAGTGGATACAAGCACTTTATAGGGGCGCTTATAGATTGCTTGCTAAGACCTAGTCGGACGCTATAATGCTTTTGGAGTTGTGATACTTCCGAAAGGTCAAAGCGAGGATGTGATAGGGGCGCTTATTACACACTCGACAAGACCCATTTGGAGATGTCACGACTGTGACCGGGATGTTGTGAGAGTCCCGGAAGATGCAACCGAGATGATTACAAGATCCTTGGACATGGTCCTCGGACTCACCGATTTCAAACTTCCTCCCTTTGTTTTTAAATGATTTTAGTCTCGGGGACGAGACTTGTTTTTAGAGGTGGATGAATGTAAAGGCCGAATATATTTTTATATTATTTTAATTAAATATACTATTATTTTATTCAATTTGTAAAAGTGGAATAAAAACCCGTCCTCGAGCATCAAGTTTCGATTTAAAATCATTCCGGCATCAATCTAAATTTCGGATTTTGACGGGATTCGATTTTTGACTTCGAGTCCGAGTATTGATAAAATTAAATTGAGCTACGAGTATTGATTGAAATTTATTTAATTTTCGATTCTCTTGAATTAAAAATTTAATTAAATTCGATTTAGTCGGGATTCGTTCGGGCGAGCGGGTTTCGGGATATTTTATCGGGTTCAAAATATCTTGTGGGGACCAATTCTATTTTTTTTTATCATTTTCCTTTTTTCTCTCTCTCTTTCTCCCTCTCTCTCTCTGTCTCTCTCTCTCCCTCCCTCCCCGGTTTCCTGTTACACAGCAATGGTCCCCCTCCCTCTTCTTTGTCTTCTTCCCTCTTTTCTGATTTCACACCCCCCTGTAGCTCATACCTCCTCTCACTCCATTCCCTCCTGATTCCGCAGCCTAACAATGCACCCTCCACACCCCTGCCTCCCCTCCTTGCTCAGCATCACCAATAGCCACTGTCCATCTCCTATCTCTTCCCCTGTTTCCTTGGACAATGCCGAGCCGCCACCACCAGTTCAGCTCCACCTCCCTCCGAGTCTGAGCAGCAGCAACCCACCACAGCCGCCCCCTTGTTCCCCGAGCGCATCCGAGCCTCACTCGAGCACCATGGCCCTGTTTTCACCAAGCAGCAGCCGCGGCAGAGGCACCCCAAGCCTCCCCCTGACGCCCTCTCCTTCCTCCTCCCTCGTGTCCCACCAGCATCATCTACTCCATATCTCTCTCCGACGTCGACGTGCCCAGGGATTACAGCCGGAGCGCCGCCGCATCTCCTCTTCTCCCCTGTTTCCGGTCACAACCGCGGTAAGCTCTTTCTCTCTCCTTCCTCCCTTGCGTCGTTTCTCTCCTTTTGGTTGGGTCTTGGTCGGAGAAGTGTGTTGGTCAGTTTGGTGTGGGTCTGGGTCGGAACGGAGCCTCCTAGCGGGAGGATTCCCCCTCTCTTCTCCTCCGTCGTTCCTCGTTCAAGCGCAGGGGCTAGGGGCTGAGGAAGAGGATGAAGCACTGGCTTGGGCCTGTTTTCATGGGCCTATTTTCCGGGTTGGGCTTCGGGTTGGTTTGGATCCGGATCTCCTCTTCTTTCTTCATTTCGGATCCCCTCTCCTGTCTCCCTAGTATGGGTCCGGGTATCACACGGGTGGGTTCTTTTTTCTCTTCTCTTCTGGGCATTCGGTTTTGGGCCATCGGGTTGGGCAGCTGACTTGGGCTCTTTGCTGGGCTGGTTTCTTCTTTTCTTTCTTTTTGGTTGGGCTGAATTTTACTTCTGAATTTGGATTATATATTGGGTTTTTGGGTTGTTATTAAATTGTGTTATATACATATGGTTATATGTTATGTTAGTATATATATTGGTATGTTATTTCATTTAATATTTCTGATTTTAGAAAATGACTATATATAATTATATGTTCTGAAATTATTAATATAAATATAGTTAAAAAGGTTTTAAAAGTGAGATTAATTGATATGGGGGTTATAAATATATTTATGGTTATTGTTTTGAGACTTTATGAATATTAAGTGTTAAATTATTTTGATATTAGAATTATTTTGGGATTTGGTTATAATTGTAATATTCTGGAAATTTATCCTTATATATTGTTTATTGTTTAAAAATAATATTGATTGGATTATTTAATTGATGCCTTTTAAGAGGATTTAAACATGTGAATTAGAAATTTTAAAGTGAATTGTTGGTCTTGATTTATAAATATGATTTGTGAGCTTAGAGTTATTTTAATAATTTAATATTGGAATTTATTTATATATGGTTTTTGAGATAAGAAACATTCCGGAATTATTTTATAACATGATTTTGGGAAAATGGGCCTTAAGGTTTAAATGTTTAATGTCAGGATTTATATAAGCGATTTTAAAAGAGTTGTTTGATTTTCTAAGTTGAGTTCTTTGAGATATTATTTTGGAAATGAGATGATGAGATGAGATGAACCTGAAATGATAAAATAAGATGGAATGATCTGAAAACGAGATATGAGACGAGATATGTATGATAGTTAGGGGCGCCTTGTGTGAAATAGGTAGACTTATGCATTTATATGTTATTAGGTGTTTTTGGATGTTGGACATTGCTTGCTATTGGTGACTCTTACTTGGATTTTGCTTCTGCTTTGTTCTCTGCTGTTCGGCTTATTCAGGTAAGTTCCTTTATGAGCTTACTCAGATTCGAAAGAGATTACCGGCTTGTGAATGTATGACATACTAGGTGTTGCATAAGCATTAAAGCATGCCATGTAGTATCATGCTAGGTTGCACTTGTGATTGAGCATTCTATTTCTTTACGCGTATGAAATAGAACGGCCGTATCTGTGATAGTCCTAGAGTCTTTGCTAGGGTCATAGGGTAGCCCAGCCCCATCAGGTGCCCTGAGTCTATCGAGTAGATATGAGCATGATGATAGCCCAACACCATCGGGCATGATTTATTTATTTTAATTTATGTTATGATGATGAGATATGATGATGAGATATGATATGCTATAGCATCGAACCGGTCGGTCTCTGCACTAACGGAAAGGGGTGCAGAGGTAGGAGAGGGACATGCCACTTGGCATTCTTTGGGCGCCTTTACAGTTATTTCTCGCATATTGTAAATTAGGATCATGCTAGTGTGTTTTAATTTCCGCATCTGCATCATCTTTATTATTAGCGTATGTGTATGTTCGCTTGCTGGACAGAGCGTGATGGGGCCTCGGTCTGATCCCACTCGCACCAAATGTTTTTAGGTATGGTTGCTCCCTGTTTATATGGCGTGGGAAAGTCCCCCGGCGATTACAAAGAAATCTGTCTAACCCCGCTAATCTGGCCACACGACTTTAGAATTATGTTTTGGTTTTGACCCGGCCTTGCCGTGGCTTTTGTATCTAAATCATATTTCCATTTCACTTTCGTTTAAACTGAATTTATGAAACTTCGACTGATTAGAGGTTTGAAACCTCGACCCGTACCTGAATTGCAACATCCGAACGAAGGTATCCGACCTTCGAAACGTATCCCGGATATTTACATCCGGGCCGTTACAGCCATGGGAGAAGAGATTACCTCAGATCTGAGCGATTCCTCGCCCCGCTCCCTCAAGGACGATGAGCAACCATGTTGAAAAGCTACACAATTTCTAGATCTGAGATTTAGGTTTGGATCTAGATTTGGGAGAAGAGCAGCAACCGATTCACACCGCCAGTATAGCACCGATCGAGCGGCCTCACGCTCCTCCTGTCCAGTTTCCTCCCCGCCTGCTCCTCCGACCTCCTCCACTACTCCTCCTGCGACGGCGGCGAACGAGAAGATAGCGATCAGCTTCTTGTCGGTTGCCATCGAAGATCATTCTCTCCCTAGCTTCCTCAAAGACCGTCGAATCACAGCGGAAGATTTGAGATTTGAGCGAAACTGAGATTTGAGTTTGGAGGGGCACTTATAATCTATCGTGGCCTTTTACCTAATTTGTAGGGGTTGATGGACATTTTATTAATTAGATCCTGAAAAATGTCCTGTAGAACAAATTATTTCTATAAAAAACTTACATGAATATGATAAATGATGCTTAAATAATAACAAAGGGCGTATATAATATTAAGCCCATATTTTTTTTCCGCCCCGGACCTATAATTTTATAGGACCGGCCCTGGACGCATCTTCCCGAAATTACCCCCACCCACTTCCACCCCTTCTACCCCCTTCAATTTTGCCGGAAAACAGGCCCTTAAAGTTGAAGTTATTTTTCACAACCCGGTTATCTTGCTTATAAAATCAATTTTACAATTAAATTGGAAGTTAGACATATACACGTACTCCAATCACGTAAACTTACAAAGTGTTGAAACGTTTATACATTCAACATAAACGCAATACTCACTCATTGCAATATGTTAATAGATAATCTATCGACACCTAGCTTAAAGTAAATTAATGATGCATAAATTGTCCTCTGATTCCATCTGGATCGATCTTTAATTCTTTAGGACATAAAGAAGTGGCGGGTGGCCGATGAATCGTTCTTGACTTCAATCATTTCTTATTGCTTATTTGCAAGGAACGAGATAGGACGAAAGCCGCTCATGAAATATTAAAGTAACAACATTATTTAATTTTTTTTACAGTAGGCAAAGTTTAGGATACTTCTAAGTATCTATGATCATCAAACATGATTACGTTCTGGAATTTACAACTATAGTTTAAGATAGAATTACAGCTCAGTCGAGATTTTGCAATAAAGTCTGCTGCACTATTCGCCTCTCTGTAGCAGTGTTGGAATTTGATAAATTCAAAGTCTTTGCTTAGAGTTTGAATTTCTTTTACTATTTGTGTAATCTCCCATGGTGAGTTGTTTTCCTAGTTGATGCATTGATAATGATTGCGCAATCACCTTCGATAATCGTCCTCTGTATCCCAAGTTCTACTGCCAGTCTTATACCTACAAGTATTGCAAAGCATTCTGTTTGGATGACAGAATACGTTTCACCATTACATTTATGTATTCGAATTATTTGGCCTTGATTGTTTCTTATGATACAACTAATTTGAGATTGTATTCCATTTTTTACAGAAGCGTCTACATTTATTTTCACAATATTTTTAGGTGGGTATTTCCAGTTCAATTTCTGACGAGGTCTAGTGTGCTTAGGAGAATTTTTTATTTTTTCCTCTTTTTTCCAGCATAAAATTTTATCAATAGTTTGAGTAAGAGTGTAAGCTATATTATTGTTAGAATTTTTTTGGAAGATGATTTTATTTCGAAGTTCCCAGATTGAGTGCCATAAGTGGCAAAGGTCTGTGAAATCTTTGTTTTGGCTTTTAGTATTTAAAATATTTTCAGAGATATCACTTGTTAGGTTTGGAATATTAAAGGATTTATGTAGTCTGATGCCCAGGTTTTGGATAAGTGATCTGGTGATTTGACAGATAAAAAATAAGTGATTTGCGTCCTCTAGTTCATAGTTACAAAGTGAGCAGGTACTGGGGACTCTATTTATGTATCTGTTTAAACGCTCAGTGGTGGGTAAGATATCTAATATAGTTTTCCAAATAAAGTTTTTAATATTTGGAGCGATATTTAGTTTCCAGATCCAATCTCCAGAAATGTTATTGTTATTTCTTGTGTTAAAGAGAGAAGAGGTAGATTTGACGGTAAATGTTCCATTTTTATTGTAAATTCAAATTAGTCTGTCTGCGATATCAATTCTGAGGATGTAAATGTTTGATATCATTTGAGCAATGTGAGGTGGGAATATGTTGTTTAGTTTCTTAGTATCCCAAGTGTTAGAGTTTGTAAATAGATCACAAACTTTTAGGTTAGGGTTGTGGTTGTTTCTAAAGATTTCGAGTTTTTGTGCATTTACCCAGATGTCAGACCAGACATTAATGGTTTTGCTATTGCCACTAGCCAAAGTAATCCTTTGGAGAAAGTATCTCTAATGTTTAAGAGTCGTCCAAATTGCCAGGAAGTTTTAGATTTATTCCTTTCCATTATTGGTTCCTTTGAGAGATATTTTTCAGTGATAATTTTTGACCAAATGTTATTAGGATTCGCTATTATTCTCCAAAGAAGTTTCATCTGCATGCTTAAGTTGATTTGTTCAGTTGTTTTGAAGCCTAGTCCACCATCCTTTTTAGGGGTACATGTAACGGCCCAGATATAAATATCTGGGATACGTTTCAAAGGTCGGATACCTTCGTTCGGATGTTGCAATTCAGGTACGGGTCGAGGTTTCAAACCTCTAATCAGTCGAAGTTTCATAAATTCAGTTTAAACGAAAGTAAAGCGGAAATACGATTTAGATACAAAAGCCACGGCAAAGCCGGGTCAAAACCAAAACATAATTCTAAAGTCGTATGGCCAGATTAGCGGGGTTAGACAGATTTCTTTGCAATCGCCGGGGGACTTTCCCACGCCATATAAACAGGGAGCAATCATACCTAAAAACAATTGGTGCGAGCGGGATCAGACCGAGGCCCCAACACACCCTGTCCCGCAAGCGAACATACACATACGCTAATAATAAAGATGATGCAGATGCGGAAATTAAATCACACTAACATGATCCTAATTTACAATATGCGAGAAATAACTCTAAAGGCGCCCAAAGAATGCCAAGTGGCATGTCCCTCTCCTACCTCTGCACCCCTTTCCGTTAGTGCAGAGACTGGCCAGTTCGATGCTATAGCATATCATATCATATCTCATCATCATAACATAAATTAAATTAAACATGCCCGATGGTGCTGGGCTATCATCATGCTCATATCGACTCGATAGACTCAGGGCACCCGATGGGGCTGGGCTACCCTATGACCCTAGCAAAGACTCTAGGACTATCACAGATAACGGCCGTTCTGTTTCATACGCGTAAAGAAATAGAATGCTCAATCACAAGTGCAACCTAGCATGATACTACATGGCATGCTTTAATGCTTATGCAACACCTAGTATGTCATACGTTCACAAGCCGGTAATCTCTTTCGAATCTGAGTAAGCCCACAAAGGAACTTACCTGAATAAGCCGAACAGCAGAGAACAAGGCAGAGCAGAATCCAAGAAATGAATCACCGATAGCAAGCAACGTCCAACATTCACAAACACCTAATAACATATAAATGCATAAGTCTACCTATTTCACACAAGGCGCCCCTAACTATCATACATCTCTTCTCATATCTTATTTCAAATTATTCCATCTTATCTCATCATCATTCAAATATCAATCCATGTTCCTCTCATCTCATCATCTCATTTTCAAAACAATCTCTCAAAGAACTCAACTTAGAAAATCAGAAAATCCTTTTTAAAATCGCTTATCCAAATCCCGACATTAAACATTTAAGCCTTAAAACCAATTTTCCAAAATCATATAATAAAAATCGTTCCGGCATGTTTCTTATTTCAAAAACATTATATAAATAAACTCCAATATTAAATCATCAAAATAATTTCTATGCTCACAAATAATATTCATAAATCAAAACCAACAATTCACTTTAGAATTCCTAACTCAAATATTTAAATCCTCATAAAAGCATCATATATAAATAATCCACTTAATACTATTTTAAAATAATAAACAATATCTAACGATTAATTTCCATAAGATTATAATTATAACCAGATTCTAAAACAATAATAATATTCCAATAATTTAATACTTACTAACCATATAATCTCAAAACAACCATAAATATATCTATACTCCATATCAATTAATATAACTTTTAAAACCTTTTTAAATATATTAAAATTTCAGAAATATATCTTCACAAACAGAATAATATAACTACAATAATAATAATAATAATAATTTGTCAACAATAAAATATAAAACTTATAATATATAACACATAATATATATATATATACACACTACCGAAATAATAAAAAAAAAACACAACCCCCATATATATATATATATATAACCCAATATATATCAGCCCCTTCAGACAATAAACCCAACCCAAGACCTAATACCAAAACCCAGCCCACAACCCATACCCGGATATAAACCCAACAGAAATCCGGAATAAGAAAAGAAAAAGAATAGAGGAGGGGCCCAGGGCTGGCTGACGGGGCATCCGGTGTGGCAAGGAGGTGGACTGGACCACCATTAAAGAAAAGGAAGGAGGAGAACCGGGCCGGTTTAAGAAAAGAAAATTAGAAACCGAACCCGTCTCCCTCAACAGAACAGAGAGGCTTCGGTGACGCTGAACGGAAGAAGAAGAAGGAGGAGCCCAGGCCACCGGCGGCTCCTCTCCAGCCCAAAGCTCCTCAACCCGACTGTCATGAAATTCCGACCTCACCCGACCCAACAAAACTCAAACGCAGCAAGGGAGGAAGGAGGGAGAGAGGGATTACCGAGAGCTCGAGATCTCGCCGGAAAATGCTCGTTGGAGGCACGATTGGCTCCGGTGGGCGGCGAGGGGCCCTTCTCCGGCGTCTTCAGGCTTCTGGGGACGAGGCTGGATGCTGGAGGTGTTGCTGATGGCTTGGGCGCGGTGGGTGGAGCTCCTTCTCACCCGCTTTCTTCTCGGCAAACAGGGGAACAAGGGGGAGTGGGGCTGTGGTGGTGGTGGCCCGATGGCGGCGGCGACGAGGATCTGGATGGGGTGGTGGTGTTTGGTTGCAAAAGAAGAGGTGATGGTGGCAGGAGATGGTGGTGGCGCAGCTGAGAAGGTGAAGGTGAGGTGTGGTGTGGTGGCTCGGTGGTGGACAGAGGTGCTGGTGGGCGCCAGAGCAAGGTGATGGTGGTGGTGTTTACTAGCGGTTGAAGAGAGGAGAGTGACCTGGTGTTTGGCTTCTGTAAAAAGAAAATGAAATGGAAGGGAGAGGAGGAGAGAGTTGTGTGTAATTGGATGAAGACAGTGAGGCAGGGGGAGGGTAGGATATGTAGCAAATAGGACATGGTGAGCTGTTGAGGAAGAATCCAAAAGAGAGGAGGGGACCAGCACCAATACAACAGGAAACCGGGGGAGAGAGAGAGGGGGAGAGAGAGAGAGAGAGAGAGAAAGGATAAAGAAAAGGGAAAAATAAAATAGGATTTACCACAATTACCAAATTCAAAATTTGCGGAAAAGACTCAAAACCCGCTCGCCCGATCGAATCCCGACTAAATCAAATTTAATCAAATTTTAATTCAATTTCAAGATAACGGAATTAAATAAATTTCAATTAAAATTCGGAGCTTAAATTAATTTTTATTAATACCCGAACTGGAAAGCGAAAATCAAATCCCGTCAAAGTCCTAAATTTAAATAGATGCCGGAAGGATTTTAAAATTGAACTCGTGCTCGAGGACGATTTTTCTCCGCTTTTACAATTTGAAATAAATAATGACATATTTAATTAAAATAATAAAATATAATATATATAAATTATATTCCGCCTTTACAGTACATAAGCGTTCCCAGCTGATTAATGGGTGATAGTTATCAGATTGAAGTTTATTCCAGAAAAAGTTTTTGTTGATTTGGTCAATTTTATCAAGAATTCCTTTTGGAAGAAGGAAGGATTGCATAAGATAGTTGGTTTTAGAATTAAGATTAGCTTGAATGAGGACAGATCTTCCAGCTTGAGAGAGGGTGTTTGATTTCCATTTGGATAGTTGTTTTTTTAGGCTTGTAATAGCTTCGTCAAATAAACTTATGTTTACTCTACCACTAATGAGTGGTATTCCCAGTTATTTTTCTAAGGTTTTAGTAACAGGTATATTTAATTGTTGAGCAAGGCTTTGAGCTTTTTGAAGGGAGATGTTTTTAGAGACTTGTAGAGAACTTTTGTTGTAATTTATAGAGAGACCTGATATGTTACAAAAGTTGTTTAAAAGGTTTTTAATCGTGTGAAGACTTAGATCATTAGCGTTGGCAAAGATGAGTGTATCGTCTGCAAAGGAGAGGAATGGGATAGGATTACTGTTATTTGTCAGTTTGATTCCAATTAACGGATCAAGTTCTGATGATTCTTATTGTATCATTCTGGTTAATAGTTCCATGACTATGACAAAAATATATGGTGCAAGAGGATCTCCCTATCGTAAACCTCGAGAGGTTTGGAATGTCTTGCCAGGTAAGTTATTAACTAAGACTGAAAAGTTAGTTTTAGTTAAGCATGTCATGACCCAGTTTATCCATTTTTGATGAAATCCAAATTTATTCAGTACGATGCGTATGTAATCCCAATTTA
Organism: Persicaria maculosa; assembly: GCA_963922045.1. Lineage (NCBI taxonomy): Eukaryota > Viridiplantae > Streptophyta > Magnoliopsida > Caryophyllales > Polygonaceae > Persicaria > Persicaria maculosa. The sequence goes on along the minus strand of OY998264.1, from coordinate 21,183,086 downwards.
TTTTGTCATAAGCTTTTTCCATGTCTAGTTTAATTGCCATCCATCCGTATTTTCCTTTTTTGTTATGGAAGGAGTGAAAGACCTCGTGGGCTATTAGGATGTTATCTTGAATATTTCTGCCCTGAACAAAGGCTCCTTGAAATGGGTTGATAATACGAGGTAAGATTGGTTTTAAACGGTTAGCTAAAAGTTTTGAGATAATTTTGTAGATAGTGTTGCAAAGACTAATAGGGCGATAATGATTGATATTGATAGGGTTATCAATTTTTGGGATGAGTGCAATGAATGTAGTATTTACATCGTTAAGAAGAATGCCTGAATGAAAAAATGATTTGATAGCCTTGCATAGCAGGCTTCCCACAATGTTCCAGTATTTTTTATAGAATTCGGGTAGGAAGCCATCAGGGCCTGGAGATTTGTCTTCTTTCATTGAAAATAGAGTATCCTTAATTTCTTTATTTGTGAAAGGTTGAGTTAGGGTTAAGTTTTCAAAGTCAGTTATTATGCGATTTATCAAGTTTGGGAAATATGTGTTATTATTGGTTGTTTGTTTGTTTGAGATGAATCTTTCTGCTAGTTCATTCGTAATTTCATCTCTAATTTGATTTTCGTCTTCAATGACCAAACCATTTTTATTTGTAAAATTACGAGTGATGTTTTTTGAGTTTTGATTTTAGCTATTGATTGGTAGTATTTGGTATTCCTATCTCCAAATTTAAGAAAGTTGGATTTAGCCCTCTGTTTCCAAAAAGTATTGTTAAAATTCATGAGTGCTTCACGTTTATTTAGTAATCTTTGTCTTTTATTAATTGTGTTATCATTATAGTTCCCAGTTATTTGTTGTGTTTGTAATAATAAAAGTTGATCTTCAATGTCTTTCAATTGTCTAAAGTTATTATTTGGATGTGATTTACACCAAATTTTCGTGTTTTTCTTAAGCAGTTTCTGTTTTTGTAATAGTGTAAACATGAATGATCCACGAAGTTTATTTTCCCAGGTTGACTTAACTAGTTTGTTGTAGTTGTCATTGTTTGTCCAAGACATCTCAAATTTAAAGGGCGATCCTGCTCTGATTAATTTTGTTCCAATTGAGATGGATATTAGTGAATGATCTGGGCTTGTAAATGGATGGTTATGGACAGTTAAGTTGGGGAATTGATTAGAGATATCTGTATGGATCATAACTCTATCTAGACGTTCATAGATATTATTAATAGGGGTTTGTCTTTTCCTCCAGGTAACTGGGCTACCAGTACAAGGGGTAGTATGGATATCTAGTTCTTCATTAAGTTGCTGAATACGGGTAAATCTATTATTTTGTGGGTTTGTTCCTCCAATTTTATTATTTATGGATACTATTTCATTGAAGTCTCCCATTAATAGGGACGGGTAGTTATACTGTCGAGTTACTGTGATTATTTTATCCCAGAAGCTGTTTTTGTCTGTTTGGTTTGATGGTGCATAAATAAAGTTGAGAATAAATCTGAAGTTGTTGATGTTAGCTAAGTACATAACGTAGTTATCTGATGTAGTTATTTGTTGTATTGTATTTGTAAAATTAGAGGTTTCTAAAAGGATCCATAGTCCTCCTTTTGATCCATCTGAAGCAATGTGATGAGCTTTATTAAATCCAGATTTTTTGTATAGATTTTCCATTGGTGGGTTAGTTGTTTTTGTTTCAGATAAGACTAGGATGTCTAAGTTATTTCTCTTTTGGATATAGGCTAGATCTTGCCAAATGTTAGGTTTTCTTATACCTCTAATGTTCCAATATCCTATGTTTGTCATTTAAAAAAATATTTTGTGTGCACCCGCTTTTTAAGCAATTTTGATATTTTTTGGTACTCCTTTTTAGTAATTAAGTGGTCATTGATTTGGAATATTTGTTTTGATGATTTTAGTTGATGTAATTTTATGGAGTGGGTGTTATTACTAATTTTTTTATAATAAGTATTTGATAGATCTAAATTTTTGTCAAAAGATTTTTTTGATCTTAATTTGTTATATTTTGTTTTCATGATTTTTTGAGTGTAGGAGTTATATTTGAGTTAATGGTTATTTTTGCAATTTGGGTTGCTTTGTGTATTATGCCGTATTTTCTTGGTTAATGTGGGTGTTAACCCAATTTTTTTGTTGTTAAGCCTTGGTCCAGGGTAATTGGGCCATAAGATTCGGTGGGTCGATATGTAATTATTGTTAATAGATCTGTTGTCTCTGGCTTTGCTTCTGTTACAGCTATGGGAGGGAGCTGTGAGGGAGATGAATAATGTCGAAGCATTATTCCATTGGTGACCCCTATCAGAACCTGGAAAGAAAAGATCAAGCAAAGCATTTGAGAGGAAATCCCTTTGACAATCAAAATTAGTGAAATCTTGCCCAGTATTTGTATATACAAATTTTAATAGAGCTTCAAAGACCCTTTGAGAGCTATGAAAAATTATAAGACAAGAGATTAAGATTCTTCTAAAATTAGTCCCTTCATGAACAACAACAGAAAGGTAAGAGGATAACATCTTTTTCCTTTTAGAAAATCAGTTTGTGATATCTGTAGGAGTGATGGAATGAGTAAGAGATATAAAAATCCTGTATTTGTAAGATTTAATTTTTAGATGAAGCTGGTTAAGGTTTGCAGCTTGAGATATTATGGGCTTGATAGTTGTGCTTGTGGTTTTATAGCGGCAATTATTCAGAGTTTTCACTTGAGTTAATTTTTTTATAAAATCATAATTATCCCTATAGTAATTATTATAGCCGAAAACTTAAATATTAAGACTCCCTCTATCTAAAGATTTGTTGGTTTTGCTAAAGTCGGTTTTGTAAAGATAAGGACAAAAAGCTTGGTTTCTGTAATTATGGATATTAAGTGTCTTGATTGTTATATTCCAGAAATTAGAAGTGTAATCTTTAAGTTTAAGATTTTGATTGGTTAAAGGGTAATTGTAATAAGAGTTAAGTTGTCTAATAGAGTTTAATGACTTAGTATGCCAATTGAGCTTGTTCTTTCTTTGATGAGTCTGAGAGGACAGATTCTTTGTATAAACGGATTTGTGTATTTGTAAAGTTGATTGTATGCTTTTATTTTTGTTGATTGGGAATTGGTAAATCAGTAAGGTTAATTGTTTATGCAATTTTTTTGTTCTATAGATATGATTGTGTACTGTAGGATAACTCAAAATTTTTTTTTTCTGTGATCAAGGATTTTTCTGAGGTTAATAAATTGTATATGAGCAAGGTAATTATTTATGTTCACTGTTTTGATAGAGTGATAGGATCTGATGATTGAGGTTATGTGTTCTTGCTGATGTAAGATTGAAGGTGGTAGATTTTTAATGAAATTTTGAATAAGAGAATCATTTAAGCTGTTCTTGGTGCAGAATCTTATTAACTGAGTTATTGGTCCAGTCAGTTCTGTTTCTTTTCCAAATAAGCAGTTTAGGTACATCTTTTGAGTTTGGTTAGCTATTAAGCTTTGATTGTTATCAGTCTTTGTAAGACAAAATGAAGATCGGCTGTTTCCCTTGTCAGTTAAGCAAAAAAAATGAAGCATGAACCTGGCTGTTAAGCCATAATTTTTTTGGATTTGGCTGTTGAGCCATAGTTGCAGATTAGAAGGATAATTGTTATGGATGTGATTCTTGTTACTGGATTCCTCCGGAGAGGAAAAATAGTATAAAGGATGAATCACTGTAAAAAGAACAGCAGAGAAAAGGCACAGAAGAAGATCGATAGTAAAAAAAGAGTTGAATTGAGATTGTAAAAAAGGAAGGATTTCAATCAAAATACAGATTGTAATAGCTGTTAAGCCTTGTGAATTAAACATCTCTATCAAGATAAGAAACAGGTAGCTGAACAATTTTGGATTCCAGCAAATCATAATATTGTTTCCCTGGCTGTTAAGCCACAACTTTAGCTGATCAATTTTAAAACTCTTTACCTTTTTGATATCATCGGGTCTAAGGTTATCGGGTTGTAGATCTTCCATCCTTTTAAGGGGGCTCAGATCTTCCATCACAGGTTCGTTATCTTTCCATGTGTGGTCGGTGTTCTTCATCCTCACCGGAAGCTCCAAGCAGAAATTCTGAGAGGGATCGCAAATCATCTTGACGAAAACCGACTCCGGGCCAGACCCAATCACATACTAGACGAGCTTTATACTGTCGACCACCGTCAGCCTCCCTAGGTGTCTCCTTAGCCGCGCTACCCGCCTCCAGCAAACCCTCATCTTTCCCACTCTTTTCTTGAATCTCCATCGGCGTCTTGTTGTTTTGTCCCATCTTCTCTTCTTAAATCTTCGAATTCGCCTACTCTGAACCTTCTTTCATCTCCTCCAATTTGTGCCTCCGTCTTTTGAAAACTTTTTTAATTTATTAGCTTTGCCGAACAAATTGGAGTAGATCTTCTTTCGATGGATGTTGTTGGTGCTTGAATTCTTGCCGATTTGGGGAGATTGAGTGGATTTAAGGGTGGCGGCTGGTGTTTGGACTAGGGTTCGTCTCTGGGGAGGCTTATCTGGGAAGAGAGTATTTTTCATCCTTTTTTTTGGCTTTTTTGGTCGCCATGTGGAGTTTCTTCCTCCTTAACAACATTAATTAATTGAAATTATATATATGTATAGATACTCCTAATTAATTTATATTCAAATTAAAGGTTCAATATAATTTCTTACTTAATATGGAAATTGGAAGGGGTATGTACTTGGAAACCCATTTACAGATGCAAACCAGGACTTAAATGCAAGGGTAATTAAAGTTTGCTCATCGAGTGTCACTTATTTCTGACCAACTTTATCAGGTGATTAATTAAATTCATTAATTAATATATGTCTTTTACTAATTAAATTCAAACAACTTGCTGATTTAATTTACTTATATACTACAGTACTGTATATATGTTTTTCTTTACAGTCAGCTGTGTTATATTGTGATGAAAAATATGTGAACGCGGATCCGAATAATGCCCAATGCCAAAAAGTCCTTCATGCTATAGATGATGTGAGTTCAGTCGATCTAGGGTTTATACATATAAATTCTTAACTTCATATATTATGAAATAGTTGATCATATATAATATAATACTAATTCACTAAATTAAAAGCATTTTGCAGTGCATTTTTCATGGGTTGTATATGCCTCATGTGTTGGAACCCAGTTGCGCAACAACATCTCCCAAGTCGAAGAGTGTGCTTCAATGGGATTCAAAGGATATAGTTTCTGCAGACGAACTAGAGGCTAACTTATTTAACCTCAAACAACATCGTCGTAATCTTCAAGTTGAATTTCCTCAACTATGGTGTAGAGTATGTATATCTATATCAATTGATTTCCCTCCCTCAACTAACTAATTTCCAAAGTTTTAATTATATGCGCTCTAAGTTCAGTGATCGGGCCTCTGCATAAATTATGGTATCGTTGAAGTCAATATACAGAGATTAACCAATTGTTTTTGGATTAATTTGCAGAACTATAATTATCTTCCGATCTATGTTTGGACTAACAACAAGCTCGTACAAGAAGCACTCCATGTTAGAGAGGTCTGTAAGTGTATATATATATATAATAGATCAAATGTACACAACTCTTATATATTATATATGTTTTGCATTAAGAAAAAACGAACTCTTATATATTATATATGTTTTGCATTAAGAAAAAACGATCTCATGATGCGTGTTGTATGTACATATATGCATTGCAGGGAACTATTGAAAAATGGGTTCGATGCAATAAAACCTTGTCTGGGTTTAAAATAGATATCAACAATACAGTTCCTAATCATTAACGCCTTACACACTATTTCTTAAGAGCGTTGGTTTATAGGTATATATCCTTTATTTATATAGTTCTTTCGTCGAATATATATGTTCATTTTTCATATATAGCGGCCAACAACACAAATGTTTATTTCCATATGATAGCGGCGATCAAGATCTTGCTATACCATACGTTGGCACACTTGAATGGATCAAATTGCTGCAACTCCCCGTCACCACAAACTGGAGGCCATGGTTTGTTGATGGCCAAGTTGCAGGGTATGTGTGTGTATATATATATAACCTTATAATATAAAACAATGAATTAATCTGGCATTACTTTCCGTTCTAAGGGAACATATGAGAATTGCATAGTAACAATTTGACAGTGGGAATTAATTGTAATTACTATTTTATATATTGATTATATATGTTTTTGAAGCTAGATTATGAAGATGCATGTTGTTTGTATTAATTGTAGGTACACAACAAAGTACTCAAACCTAAAGTACAGGTTGACATACACAACTATAAAGGGAGGAGGTCACACAGCTCCAGAGTACAAGCCCAAGGAGGCACTCTCTATGATTCTTAAATGGCTTTCTTATTACCCTCTTTAATTTCGCATCAAATTTTCCATTGTACTGAAGTCCGTTGGGACTCGGAATCGGGGGTCGTGTGCACACGTGCGCCCAGGCAGGAGCGGGTTCCATCCTAAAACCAATTGGCTTTAGGTGGGGTAGCCCACTAGGTTATATACTAAGGCTTGTTTGTTCATATTATCAATGTGGGACTGTTTTGGTCTCTTCACATTGTCCATTCTGTTAAAAGTGTGGTTCAACTTATGTGATTCAATCTTATGTTATGCATTTTATATATTTCAAGTTAGTTAAGTTACTTAGGAGCTGAGTCAAATTAGAAGTTATGTTGGGAGTCAGTTTTATTTTCAATCAAACACACTACCTAGGCATGATGTTAGTGGAGGTAGTGGTAGTTATCTTAGGTGAGCAGTTGAAGCTTGTGAAGGTGTATGTATGGATGATTGATTCAATGAATTGGAGTAGTGGCTATTGTGCAAATCTGTGTTCATCAAGTGTGACAGTTACTGCACACAGAAACTCCTCAAAGTTCTTCCTCATTGTCGTGTGTGTGTTGCTGATCAAAGTGTTGATCCTTTGTCTGTCAATCCAACAATTGGTATTAGTGCAAACTAAGGTTCGCAATCGGGTTTCTGTCCTGGGATTGAGTGGTGTGAGTTTATAAACACAAGGGAAACACAAGTGTGAGTGTCTCACTGTCTCTTGCTCAACAATGCAGAACAATGGGAATGGAAATGTTGGTAATTCTCAGTTACCAATATTCAAAGGGATCAACTATCATTTTTGGAGTTTGAAGATGACTACACTCTTCAAATCTCAAGAGGTGTGGAACCTTGTGGATCAAGGGAATTTGAGGACACTCAAACGGATGATTGAGATCAACAACTGAGGGAGAAAATAAAGAAAGACTCAAAGGCCTTGTTTATGATTCACTCTACCCTGGATGATGAGATTTTCCCAAGAATTGCAGTTGCAACAACTCCACATCGGGCATGGAGATTCTCAGGCAGGAGTATATGGGAGACAAGAAAGTCATAATTGTGAAGCTTCAGTCATTCAGGAGGGATTTTGAAACACTGGTTATGCAGGAGAAGGAAATTGTGAAGAGTTACTTGTCTAGAGTGTCAAGGATAGTGAATCATATGAGATCATATGGTGAGGATGTTAGCACAGAGAAGATTGTGAGTAAAGTGCTTAGGAGTCTCACTAAGAAGTATGACCATATTGTGGCTGCTATAGAGGAGTCCAAGGATCTGTCTGTGTACAGATTTGAGGAGTTAGCTAGTTCACTGCAGGCCCATGAGGAGAGGCGTAGGAGATCTAGTGACCAAAAGGATGAGAAATTGCTTCAAGTAAAGGAGGAAACTGCTAGAAATAAAGGTGATGGCTCAGCAAATAGGGGTGGTTACAGAGGTGGTCACAGAGAGAGAGAGGTGGCCATAGAGGAAGCATGCCAAGGAGCTTTCAAACTTTCAAGTGGGGTATTTTAACTATCCCTGTATGCTCTTATTTAGGAATATTCGGATTCCATTCATTTGATTATGCTTTTATATATCACTTATTCCATGAGATTCTTAATAATACACATTAACTTCTGATTAAAAATCCTATATAAAAAAGCTTATCATTAAAAAAGAGCAAACTTATTAGAAGTTGTGTGTGGAAGATAATAGAGGTTCATCCTAGTGCAAAAACTTGTTTGGAGCGTATGTGGGGAAGATAATAGAGGTTTATGTGTGCAAAAGCTTGCTATCATCCTTGCAAAAGGTTCCTTTTTCTCCAACTTGGGTAGTTATATCTCATAATGGTGATCGTGAGGTGAAGAAAAGATTGTTTTGATTAACCCATAATCAAGGTGGATTGCAAGCTACTCCCTCTAATTCATCCAAATAGCTAGAATCTGATGTGGTCTGTTTCAAGGTAAGATGACGATTTTTTCTAAATTATTTTGATTGCAGTATGGTAAATGAGTTCTCCATTGAGACTAGTTTGGTAGTTGTTATATTTAGTAGAGAGTTTCTATATTTTTTAAATCTCTTACCTTCTTCAATTGACTATTACTTCTCTGCAATGCAGGCATTTGAGTCTCCCCAAAAACATAACAACCGTTTTTCATATATTAGGCAGTATGTTCTGGAATTGTTTTGCCGAGCAGGTTGCTTGATTGCACCCATGAGTATAATATCTTACCCTAAAAAGTGTTGATATCATACGTTTGGGATAAATAATTTTCTACAAACATGTGCTTTTACTTTAAATTGCTAAGCTAGTGTACTGTGTTTTCTTTTAAGTTTCCATTTTATGGGTTTATAATTTTGTTAAGAATTATTAACACTACTACATTAAGAGGCTATTGTGGCGCCCAGAAACCGCCATATAAAGGGTTAAATCCGCCCTTTAAAGTCTAAGGTAGCGGTTTTTTTATCGCTACATCAGCTTGCGCTACATTAGCTCAAATGTGGCGGTTTTTTAACGCAAATGTAGCGGAATTTAGGCAATGTAATTAACCGCCACATAAGGCAAAAAAAGCCGCCACCAAATGACCTAATGTAGCGGTTTTCTTCAAGGTGTTAAATTGTTTAAGGTGGCGGTTTGTAAGGCTTTAGTGGCGTTTTTGGGCGTCATAAGTGGCAGTTTTTAAGGGCTTAAGTGGCGGTTTTGAGAATCAAAATATTGTGGCAGGTTTAGCTGGCGGTTTTGTGGTTGTTTTTTGACATTATAGGCGGTTTTGTGGTTGGGCTTAAGTGGCTTGTCAATATATATCATCAATATTATATATTTTATAATAAAAAATTACGTACATATTAATATGTGTGTACATTCAGCTGAACATAAACTAGGAGTTACCATTCATTATTCATTAAATACAAAAGAGTATTCATTCTTACAAACTTTACCATCAACCTTAGAGATATCATACAAAATTTACACTTTGAATTGGTTAGCTGCAAGTACTTGAAGCTAGGAGAAGATCTAGCTATGCCAATTTCATCTAAAGCAAAAACCAACATTTGGATAGCTGCAGCCTGCAGGCACTTGAATCTAGCAGAAGCAATGGCAATTTCACCTAAAGCACAAACCAACAGAGGGTTTATCTGGGCAAATATAGCTTAACAAAATGGAGCCAAGTGCTTAAAGCATAAACTCGCTAGCTATCTAACCAATTATATGTATACTTACGTACCCATGCCATATATGCAACCACAACGCCGTCTCCACATACTAACAAAAGTACAAAACAGGTCATAATCTTCAAAAGGGATCAAATGAACAGTTGACCTTGATTGGTCGACCAAAATGCATTATCGATCTACAATCTTGCCATGAAAAAAAAACAATGATATATATTATTCAAACAATTTCCCAAAGAGAACATTGTCTACTAATACACCTACATAATTATCATTTTTGGATAAAAATATAACCACTTTTCTATGAACATGGAGAATTCGAGATCCACTATGTTGGGATAGGTCGATCCGGTCAAGTTGTTGCTGCTACCAAGACCTTAACCTATACGAATGTAATGATCGTTTGTTGTTTGTCATAAAATGAGTTAACTTATTTTCTGCTAAATTGGTTTTAATAAAGTTTTAATGTAGTACAAAGTAGTATAAATACTCATGTGATGCAGCCAGTAAGGTTAGTTGAGTGAAGGAATGAAAGACACTTCAAGCCTTAGTAAAAGCTTAAGCTGAATCTTCATGCCATTTCTTTTTTTCTTAATTACTTTCTATAAACACCAATTCTAAAGGTTTAGCCTGAAGTTGATCTTAAAATGAAGCTAGATTTAGACACTGTTTTCGATCAAGTGTTCATTCAATAAATTAACCAAAAAAATGAATTGAGGAGAAGTCACTGTTTAAATTCACTCAAAGCAATAATATATTAACAAAGATTAATAAGTATTAAACGATTAATCTTTGTTAGGCCAGATTCAACACAAGTAGATTTAACAACCTGAAGTGGATCAATAAAAAAGGAGGAGACATACCTGGAACTATTTTTTTTTAAATATGAAGATGGTTAGGCCAGATTCAACAACCTGAAAAGGAACATGGGAGGTTGATCAGACACTACAAATCCAGTAAACACATCCTATACAACTTCATATTGAAGTTAACTTCATGAGCAATGAAATTAAAATCCAATCCCTGCTGGGTATATAATATTTAACCTAGCTAATTCTCATTCCTCTTTCATAAATCAGAATCCAACTTTAATACCACTACAATTTTAGAGATTAAAATCCGCATATTATAATAAGAAAAGAAAAATCGGTATTGAACAATATTGGTTTTGAGTTTTGACTGAATAAGGAAAAATATAGAAAAATCTAGCTAACCTGATAGAAAAATTTAGTAAACCATTGGCTATTTTTTTGAAGTGTGTACAAATCTAAACTGAATAGTCATGAGAATTTACGAGATATACACTTCCACCGTTTAGAAGCAATTACAATTTGATTAGTTGAGGTAGACCATACCTTTTCCAATAATGGCAACTATATATTAACTGGCATTAAAACTAAAAAGAAACCAGATATGAAGAAACTAACATAATACATACCTATAGGGTCGACTAAAATGACCAGTTGAGTCATCACCACTTCAGCCATTGGTACACTCAAAGCTATTTTCTTTACCTTTGATAAAAGATGAATTAACTCTTCTTCCAAACTTGATGCAGTAAGTGGTCTCTCTAGATTTCCCCGTCACAAATTCAGCCATTGGTACACTCAAAGCTATTTTGCCTAGAAAACAACGGTTCTTTCTAGTACATGTCAGCAAAAGTATGTTTTAGAAACCATAACACCAAATTATTACATAAAAAATTAGGTATGAATAAAGACATCTTATTTAATAAAATAAAATATTGGGAAAGATAATTGAGTGTTTTAGACAACTAACCTTTGTAATTACTGGCAATTTATTTGTGGGTCTTACAAAGATGAAATGTCCATATAATATTCACTCCACACAAGTAAGCTGAAATGAAAATCATACATCGTTTAAGTTTTATTTGTTTATTAGACATACAAAAACCGAAAAAAAAAATGAGAAAATGTCAGAAAAAATAAAAAATATCATGCATTAATGTGACTTATTGCAAGTAACACATCTTGCTTTCGCAGATGATCTCATCTTATTTTCTACAAGAGATGCTCCCTCTATGAAAACTCTTATTGATAGGAGTGCACATGAAGCCGAACAACTCTTACATACAAGGAACAATGAAGGGCGATTCAACTTAAATGAAGCCTATGAAGCCATCAAACCAAGGGTAGCTCCAGTACCGTGGTGCAGGACTATATGGGATCAAACTGTCACCCCTAAGCACTCCTGGTGAGTTCATAATATTAGAGCTTTCTATAAACAATCCATCAATCCACCTTGAAATTTTCGTACATTATCAAGGAAGCAAGTGCACATAGTTCAGCAGAGAGCAAAAAAAAAAAAAAGAGCTACATCAGAACAGATGCAAGAAAACAATATCAAAATATATTGTGAGGATTCTACATTTTCCTCTTTTCTAAAGTCATATCTTACAAAAATAGGTAAAATAAGTTTGGAAATAGATGACTATTTAATAAATCATAGATAATGCAACCTCATAAAAACCCTATTTTAAACGCCTAACTCATCAAGTGAGTAATCAGAGAGAGTAAAATAATCAATCTGAACAAAAAATCAGAAAACAAAGAGAAGGAAACAAACCAGAAAGGTTGAGAAGTAGATTGATCACACCGTAGGGAAGAAATATAGGATTGATTGTTGCCACCAGGAGAAGGATGGTTGGTGTAAAACTGAAAATCGAACTTCCTCCTGTTCACAAATGAGAGACCAATGTGAGTAAGGATATCGTGTGAATCTAAACAACTAGAATCTGTCTAAATGGAACCACCCCTAAAGATATCAAGTGTCTAATTGACCTATTAGATGTCTAAAATTTTATCTAAACAACTAGATGAGTATTATAATTGACCTATTAGATGTCTAATTTTACATTCTTGGTTTCATACGTGGTGGGATGCAAACTTAAAGTCAAAAGGAGAGTGTAGTGGGCTGTTGATTAGTAACACCGTTTGTATAATATTCTCATTGAATTGAATTATTGTGTTTCAAAGCAAAGCTTATTAATTGATTAGCTTTTTATAGTAAATACGGAGAAGGGACCTTCTTGGTTTCTAATGAAGTTGCTGCTAATGTTGTTTGCAATGTCTAATGTCGTTGCTGCTAATATGCATCTAATGCTGCTAATAAAAAAATTAAAAATCCAGAAACCTTTCTTCTCTCAAATTCTTCTTCTTCTTTCTATTTTCTTCATTCCAGTCCCTAATTCGAATCTCCAAAACCTCCTAATTAAAAAACCCTATTCTCAACCCCTAATTCACCAAGTGTGAAATTAGAAAGCAAAATAAATTGAACAAAAAGGAAGAACATGCAAAGAAATACACGAACCAGAAAGTCACGAAGCACCAAAAGATTCCATTGTTGGCACCGTAGGAAAGAACGACAAGGGCGATTGCTACCGCCCAGGGAATCGCTTCATGGTGTAGAACATGAAATCCGAGAGCACCAAGTGAGACTTTAGCAAGGCGAGGCGATTTCGAAGGTCGAATTCGAAGGATTATGGTCGGAATCGCAAAATACCTTTCAATTGGGGATTTCAAAGTGCTTTTTGGTGGAGAAGGCAAACTGATTTTGGGGAAGGCCAGAGCTATCCGATGATGGTCGATATGAAGAGGTGGAACTGTGGAAGTAAAAGAAATTTTGGATATAATTAAATATAATAAAGTAAAATTAGAATTTCCCCAAATTTTATGAGCGCTAAATTCTCCCGCTTCTTAAACCGCTACATCTCCCTAATTAAGACCGCCACATTAGTCCAATTTTTTTAGATTTTACAAAACCGCTACCGGGTTAGAATAAACCGCTACATTAGCCTCAACAAAACCGCCACTTTAGCCTCCGAGACGGAAAATGGATCCCTAACGGTTATTCATCACAAAAACCGCCACAAGAACCGCCAATTAAATTAAACCGCCACATTCAATCGCTACAATAGATCATTTTTGTAGTAGTGTAAATTGTCATGTATTATCACTACAAGAAAAACTGCTTTGGGCGACCAAAAAACAAATATAGGGTGAGGAAATTGATTTTGTCGCCCAAAAAATAAAATTTGTGACAAAAAATAAATTTTGTCGCCCAAAACATTTTTTAATGACAAAATATATAGAGGGTCACCCTATCATACTTTAGGCGACAAAATATTAATTTTGTGGCACAAAAGAAGTATTTTGGTTGACAAAATAAATATTTTGTCACCCAAAAGGGTATTTTGGGCGACCGAACCAACCCACACCATCCCTTTTCCAATTCCTTTTTTATTTTAAAAAATTCCGAAAAAAAACCCACCCTCGCTCGATCTCTCTCGCTCGATCTCTCTCTTTCTCTGTGTCTCGTCCCAAACCCTAAGTTTTGGGTTTCAATCGTTCTCTGAGAGAACTTCTCTCGCCGCTCTCTCGCTCCACTCTCTCTGGCTCGCCCTCTCTCTGTGTCTCGCTCTCTCGCTCTCTGGCTCGCCTGCTCTTTGTGTCTCGCTCTCTGTGTGTCGCTCTCTGGCTCGCCCGTTCTCGCTCTCTCTGTGTGTCGCTCTCGCTCTTTGGCTCACCCGCTCTCGCTCTCGCTCTCTCGCTCGTCGCTCTATCTCTCTCGTTTGCTGGCTCCGTCTCTCTCGTTCGCCGCACTACTAAAAACGCAGGAAATAGCTACGGAAAATAGCCACGGCATTGGCCACGAATGACCGTGGCTAACCGGTTTAGCCACGGACATAGCCACGGGTGGGCCATCCGTAGCCATATGCCTCGTGACTAATGGCGACGGCTGAATAGCAATGGATTTAGCAACGAATTGTCAGGTCGTGGCTAAGCCCGTGGCTAGTGTTGGACATTTGAATCTCGTGGCTAAGGCAACGAATTCAGCTTCGAAATCTGGCCATTGCTGAATTTGTGGCTAAGGTCGTTGCCATTTTTGTTAATGGTTTCATTGCTAAAAATAGGCCACATCGGCCTGGATTCGTGTCTGATTCCGTGGCTGGGTCGTGGCTGTTTCCGTTGCTAATGTGGTTGCCAATTTCATTGTCCATTTCGTTGGTAATGTTGTTGCTAGGGTTGTTGCTATTGTTGTTAATGTTGTTGCTATTGTTGTTGCTATTTGTAAAGGCTCGGATTTTCAAATCCTAATTTTTCGGAAAAAGAGAACTAAAAATGAAATTAAATCGGTTTTAAAATTCGTTTAGCGGATTCCGACCGGAATATAAAATTTGACGAATAATTTCCATCCTTTTACCTCGAAAATTTAAAATAATTATCGGATGGCGATATCCTTGTCGACTTAAAAAAAAATCTAATTGATCGAGAAAGCGAGAGTCGGGAAAACTAACATTCGGGGATTAATTTCGGGATTCAAATTCGCGTATTCGGGATAGATTTCCGGGTATTGGTTTAACCACTTCCACACACTACCCTCACCAACTCCCTCACCATACCTCTTCAAAGGTCATCCCTCACCCCGTCATTCACTCATTCATCATCACCCTCACCTGCTCCCTTCAATCAATTCATCACCTTCTTCACCATCGGTTCACCATCACCAACTCCTCCTTCACTCTCTCCCCATCTTCATCCATCTCAACACCACCCAAACGCCACCATCGCCGGCCCATCATCAGCTTCACCTCCATCCCCATTGTTCCTCATCGCCACCCCTTCGTTTCCTTCTTGTTCTGAAGAGCAGCCGCTTCGGCCTTGCTCCCTCCATTCCACCTCAAACCAGCGACCCTACGGCACCCCTCGGAGCCACCTCCAACAGCAGCGGAGCCACCAGGAGCAACCCACGAGCCACCCACGAGCCACCGCAGCTCCGACGTCCTCCCATGTCCCCTGTTTTCACAACCAAGGTCGTCACCCGATTCGTTCTCGAAACAAACTTCCGGTAAGCCGTTCTCACTCGTTTTCGATCGGAATCACCCTCGAGCTCCTCAAACACACTCACCCATGTCCGGCGCAGGTCCGACGAGCCATCGCGAGCCACCGATGAAGCCCAGAACTCCGATCGATAGCTCCGAAGTCGCGAACACGTCGGTGAGCTTCCAAGCCTCCTTTCATTTCTCGTTCGATTTCGTTCTTTCTTTCGATGCTTAGAGTAGTCGGGGGTGAGCGAGAGCTGAATGCGGGACGATTTGGTGAGCTCGAGAGCTCCGGCGAGTTCGAGAGAGGTGAGAGCAAGCGTGGTCGAGCAGCGATCGCAAGGTCGAGAGTGTAAGCAAGGGTCGTGAGAGCGTGCGAGAGCAAGTGTGTGGGAGGTGGGAGGCACCTCTGGGCGCAGCGTGAGCGCAGGGGACTAGGCTAGCCGGGCAGTGTGGTGGAGCGCGACCAGCAGGAGTCGAGCAGCAACAGGAGCGGCTAGAGGATGAAGAAGAAGCCAATGTGGCATGTGGGCCCCACCTCCGGTTCTTTTAAATTGAGTTTGCTGATTGAACCGGTTCGGTTAAGCTTTTAAAAGGATTTAGGTTGTTTTAAAACAAAATGAATTTGGCTTTCTAACAAAACGGATATCGTTTTTGGATGATATTATAAAAAAATGGTTTCGGTATTGAGTTTAAGATAAGAGGGGGTTAGTTTTGGATTCTATAAGTATATTGGGTTTAGTTCGGGTTTATTCGTTTATTTATATAATTATTTAACGGTGTTTAAAATATTATATAATATTATTGGAGGGTTAAAATATAAAATATTATTTTGAAAATTTTATAAAGGGTTGGTTTTATTAAATAAAAAAGGTTGAGATTTAAAAAAAAAAAGAAATTTGGAAATAATCTCAAGGTTGGAAAGTGATTTAAGAAATAAATTAAAAAGGAATTAGCGAGTATTTTCAAGGGTCGGAATCCTTGACTATTTAACTGGGATTTTAAACGGTTTTGAAACTAACTTGGGAATAAGACTTATTCGATGACTAACCAGCATGATAATATGATCGGTTGATTAACAGTATGATATGTGTGACTAACAGCATGATATTGTGGTGATTTTTAGAAGAGATTAAATGTTCAATATTTATGATGATGATGGTATATATATATATGGGAAGTATGAGTATGAAATAATAATATGCGAATTTGGCTAAGTATGATATATATATATATATATATATATATATATATATATATATATATATATATATATATATATATGGAGGTTATTTTTTAAACTGATGAGTTGACAAGTTATGATGAGACGAGATGAGAACTGAAGATGAGATGATAATGTTAATAATGATGAGACAGTCGGGTTATCACATTTATGTGTATCTTATATGTTCATATGTGACTTGTGTGCCTTGCGTAAATTAGACTTAGACTGATTATGTTATTTATGGGATTACTAGGTAATCTTTGATCTGTTGGATTGTTTGCCATTGCTGATTATTGTTTGGATTCTGCAGTTCTCCAGGTAAGTCCTCCGGGGCTTACTCAGTAACCAGGGCCTCCTGCCTGATGTGTCATATAGTATGTAGGTGTTGCGTATGCATAAAAGCATGCCATGTAGTATCATGCTTAGGACTTGCACTTATGAATGAGCATTCTTATTCTGTATGCGTTTGAATACAGAACGACCGTTATCTGTGAGTCCTAGAATCGTTGTTAGGGTCATAGGGCAGCCCAGCTTCATCGGGCGTTGTCCTCCTTGAGTCATATATTTATATATATATATATATATATATATATATATATATATCATGAGATACGAGATGAGCATGAGATACGATATGATGATGACATGTGATATGCTATAGCATCGAACTGGCCAGTCTCCACCCTATCTGGAAGGGGGTGGTGGTAGAAGAGGGATATACCACTTGGTATTCTTTGTTAAGGCCTTACTTCATATTCTGCATATATGAATTAGGAGCATGATAGTGTGGTTAATATTCCAGTACTACATAAAGGCATCCTTTATTCTAGGTATAGGCGTATTATATGTCCTCAGCGCGGTCAGAGGACCCGCAGGCGAACTCTTGGCCTGACTTTGTGGTTTAGTTTCAGCTACCCGATCCACTGCTTGATTCTATGCTGTTTTGACGGGGTCCATTCATATGGCGGAGAGTGAGTGTTTGAACCCTGACTTCACCAAATTCATACTTTTGGGATTTCTTTCTACTTATACTCTGTTTTGACCCGGCTCTACCGCGACACTGGTTGTATCGTTTCAGAATTTATGTCCTTTGCATGATAAAAGATTTTCCGCTTTGTAGACTTAGGACAGGTACAGGGGTTACCCCGGGGTCTCCAGCAGACCTTTCGGATTTGGGTGCGAAATCCCGCTTTAAACTACAAATCCTTGATTTCAAACCTTCAACCTGTACTCGGGGCGCAAGATCCTAACGAGGGGTTTTATCCCTCGAAACGTAACTCGGGAATCATAATCTCGGGCCGTTACACTATTGTTGTCAATGTTGTTGCTATGGTTGAGGCTAAAGTCGTGATTGATGGTTTTCATTTAATATGTAATTTTGTGTCACAGTTTGCATTCCCATATTTTTGATGCATTGTATATATGATATGGAATATATAATTAAACCATAATGTCATAGTTACTGCATGTGCATACACAAAACAAAACACCATTCACATAATTGTTCTAGCTAGCTTATGACATACACCTACGTACACACACGTACGTACCAAGCTTGTCCACATAGTTTGACAATCCAAAATATATACCTCCCAACAGTTATCATAAACAAAATAAAACAGACCAAAGTCCAAACCACCACATACTGCACATTAAAGAACCAAAGAACCATGCTTACTTTGACTTTGATGGGCGTTTGCCCTTGTAGAGTGACATGACGAAATCATTGTGTTTCCTATCAAAATAAAACTCAAACCTACAAACCAGTATAGCAAGCAAGTAAGAGGTCGATCCCACAGAGAATCAAGTATTCCTATGTAGTGTGTATTTACCAATTTGTAGAAAAGAGGGGTTTTGAGTGATTGAGAATGAGAAATATTAACAAGTTAGGAGAATCAATAATTAAGAGATAGTTTCACCTACAATTCTCAACCCTATTTGGTGAATTCGATCCTTGTTTCCTACTCAAATTCTTTTCCTTTTCCAATCAAATGTTCTTATCTTGATTTGAATAGATTATTAGCCCTATGAGTTCTAATAATCCCTTACCCCTAGGCAATCTTAACACGGATTAAGGTTTAATCCTAGGAATAGCAATAAGTCTCAAGATGTATAAAGCTTATAAGCAATATCAATCCCCTTAAGAACTAATATTTAACCTATAGTCAACTTCCTACACATTCAAGCTTTCTAACGAAGTCCACTAGAACATGTTTGCTACGAAAGATTAAGAATCATAACGAACAATTCAAAACCCTAGCGATGATGAGATCCTAGCGAGGTGATCAATCAAGATAGCATCAAACACCATAAATCATTCAAGCACGAAGAAGATGAAACATATAATGGAAATAAGAACAAGAATAGAAAACTCACAATTCAACCAAACGGAGTCTCAAATCGTAGACGAAACCAAATAGTTTAGCCCTCCATTGTCAAACGATTGTCAAGAGATTGGATCAGATCTAAAATAACCTAAAACAAGCCATTAAATAGGCCTAAAAACCGACCTAAAACCCTAGAAGACGTCCTCAAAAGATAGAATGCAAATAAGGAAAGATAGAGTTATCGGATAAATTCGGCGCTGATTCGGCCCAGCAAGGCCGTGGGCGCTGCCTCCCAAGCCGCGTGCGCGGCTAATGCAGTGAGCTCTGAAATTCTGGCAGCAGGCACTGCCTTGGTGGCCGCGGGCGCGGCTTTTCCAGCCTATAGCAATTTTTCCGTTGTGAATTTAGCCTCAATGTCAACATGAAAGTTGTAGTTCTGGAAAAGAGCTTTCCAACGCATGCTTATAATAGTCAATCGGACCACCGAGGCCTCCAGAAAGTGCGATACAAATTCAGCTTGTCGGGCGGCAACTTTTGTTGACTTGTTCTTCACTTAGGCTCTCGAACTTCAATTCCGCTCCCATTCTCTTCTTGTAGCTTCCTCTTCTTGACTCTTCCTTAATCCATGAGCCTCCTCGTTCCTTGTCGCGATCCACATCTACCTGAAATAATCAATAAAAACGTGTAGATTCCGACTCCACCAACATGGCGAGTAAATATGCAAATTCTACTTAACTTATGCATGTTATGCACCTTAACTAAGCTTAATGCAACCTATTATGGCTACCTAAATGAGCTCTATCAAATCCCTCACACTTGAACCTTTGCTTGTCCTCAAGCAAACAAAACCAAATCAAACCACTTATCCCACAAACAATATATAGATATCTTCACCTCATAAACCACAAGGTTTGAAAATATATTGGAACATAAAATAATGCATAATATCATAGCATGTATTTAGCAACTCAAAGAACAAAGTAATATCTACATCCAACCTCACCGGGAAATAAGTGTTTCTCTCTCGCTCATGTGTTTAAGGTTAATCAATATCGCTCAGACTCAAATCCATGAAACTATGCTACATAAAAATTGAAATTAACATCACAAATCTCCACCGTGAATGATATTACAAGTAATAAACATCATGAGGTCTTGTATAGGGTTGTAATGGGGCTTGGTAAGAACATCAAGGTAGAGAAACATTTAGGCTTGTGGTGCTAAAAATCCGGGAAAAAGGATTAGTAAACAACCAGAAAAACACCAACAACAAACACTTCTTATACTGCTAATGATATCAAACTCAACTCCATAAACTCATAACAAGCTTAAACACAACTCTTGTTAACCATATCACTCTTTCTTTCTTCTTTTTTTTTTTCTCTTTTGATTTTTCGATGATTTTTCTTCTTTTTCTTCTTCTCTTTTAATGAATTTTCCTCGACTTTTACTCCTAAGTGAATTTTATCCTCCTTAGGCCCCGAGTATTAAGCACAATAATCATCCATATGAAGTACCAAAAAGAAGTAATAACCAACATCATACCCAAAATGCTCAAGACACTCCAATAATATACATTTTCACCAATCTTCTCCCTAATTCCCGGATAGGGTAAGGCTAAAATTGGCTAGAAAATATTTTTTTGGAGCTACAAAAGATGGGCTAAAAGGCTAAAAATGTTTTCAAGCAAAGGATAATATGTAAGGTGGAAAGGGAATAACATGGCTAAGAAAATGTAATGCCTCAATCACATGAAAATCACAAGTAATGATCAATATAATACGGCCTCAACATAGATGTCATTCGCAATTCTAAGAGGTAGTAACATGGACGAGTATCACACACAACAAAACAAGAGGACATGAATATGAAGATCGTCCCAATAAGGCCAAAAATACTCACAAGGGTATATTCTGTTGGATTTCAATATTACAATGTCTATGAGTTATACATGCTCAATTAATATCATCAAACCATGCTCCATAAATGAATAAAGGCTTAAACATCTCAAACAAGTTATGGGATTTCATGACAAGACTATACATAACACTTAACGAGGACAAGCAGTCTACATGAGAGGAGATGAGACCTAAATGCATAATGTTTTTGGATTCTTCTTTTAATTTTTTTTCTTTTCAATGTAATATAAGAACGAATATTAAACATGAATGAAAATGGCAATTAAACATGAATGCACGAACTACATGAATAGAACCCTCCCCCACACTTAAACCTTTCATTGTCCTCAATGAAAATCAAAGACAAGAAAACTTAAAAACATGAGAAAAAAAGGTGATGCAAAGACTCACAATGTGGTGTATATGAAAGAAAAAGAAGCCATGAACAACAAAGACGACGGATGAGCCAAGAGAAGACGCAATCTAAGCATATGGAGCTGCCTGGGCAGGTGGCCGCGGGCGCGGCCAATGTGGCCGCGGGTGCGGCCTTTCAGGTTGCCTTGGCCGCAGGGTGGCCGCGGGTGCGACTTCGCCAGCGGCTTTTTCAGCAGCTCTGTTTCTCAACGTTTCCCCTGCGGGTTAGCCGAAAAACACAAAAATCCAACTCTTTATTTATTGAAAAACAAATTAAAACTTATCTAACCACTTACCTCGGGTTGCCTCCTGAGAAGCGTCCTTGGTTAACGTCATAGACTCGACGGTTTATTCGTCCGTGCATTCAAGACTTACTCGGACATTGTTAGTGCCCTCAATAGTAAATCAAACACTTATGCCCATCCAAAAGATAAAAAAAGTTGATAGAAAAAAGTACTGTTTTCAAGAATCTTACCAACTCATCATATTCACGAGCTTGACTTTTAGTTGAGGGTATGTAAGACCACCAACACAGTTCCGCTGGTGGCTTGTCAAAGTAATGCTCCCAAGGATCTACATATTCACCAAAATCCACAAAAATGTAAGAAATGTCAGTACCTTGCTTAGGAGCCACAGAAATCGTTTCTTGACATGGTTCCTCAATGGGCAAGTCAGGGATGACTTTTTTAGATGAATTAGGAGCCAAAACACGTAGATCCTCATGCGTGCACTCATGAGACTCCACGTAAAGGGGCATCGGACTCTCTCCTCCATCTTCAATCAAACCATCATAGTTTGCGTCTTGAGTTTCATCAACTTGAGGTTTGACACTTTTCTCCGCTTCCAACTCACTCATCATGTGAGCACGTTGGTTCAATTCTTCCTCAAGTCGCTCCATCCTTTCAAGCATTTGCTCCATCAAAACCTGTCGTGTGAAAGCTTCTTCCTGCTCCACCTGGTGACCCATGTAGCAGAAAAAATCCCACATCTCTGATAAATCGAAATTCGCCAAGCCTCCGTTACTCATAGACTCGGCAAGTTCTTTGGTCTCAGGAGTCATGCCTTCAAGTACGCACATAACCATATCTCGCAAACTATATTGGTAACCCCGTGCATACCAAGCGTCCAATAAATTATCCACTCTCGTGAGATAAAGGTGAAAATTTTCCCCTTGAAACTGCAACAACCTCAACATCTTGAAAGATCAATAGCTAGGGTGTCGTGAACCGTAAGATAGGTCCACGACGGGGTTAGATATATAGATATATACAAAAATCAATAAATACACCAAACAAAGAAATAAACTAGATTCCCCGGCAACGGCGCCAAAATTTGACAGGACGAAATCGTTGTGTTTCCTATCAAAATAAAACTCAAACCTACAAACCAGTATAGCAAGCAAGTAAGAGGTCGATCCCACAGAGAATCAAGTATTCCTATGTAGTGTGTATTTACCAATTTGTAGAAAAGAGGGGTTTTAAGTGATTGAGAATGAGAAATATTAACAAGTTAGGAGAATCAATAATTAAGAGATAGTTTCACCTACAATTCTCAACCCTATTTGGTGAATTCGATCCTTGTTTCCTACTCAAATTCTTTTCCTTTTCCAATCAAATGTTCTTATCTTGATTTGAATAGATTATTAGCCCTATGAGTTCTAATAATCCCTTACCCCTAGGCAATCTTAACACGGATTAAGGTTTAATCCTAAGAATAGCAATAAGTGTCAAGATGTATAAAGCTTATAAGCAATATATCAATCCCCTAAAGAACTAATATTTAACCTATAGTCAACTTCCTACACATTCAAGCTTTCTAACGAAGTCCACTAGAACATGTTTGCTACGAAAGATTAAGAATCATAACGAACAATTCAAAACCCTAGCGATGATAAAATCCTAGCGAGGTGGTCAATCAAGATAGCATCAAACACCATAAATCATTCAAGCACGAAGAAGATGAAACATATGATGAAAATAAGAACAAGAATAGAAACCTCACAATTCAACCAAACGGAGTCTCAAATCGTAGACGAAACCAAATAGTTTAGCCCTCCTTTGTCAAACGATTGTCAAAAGATTGGATCCGATCTAAAATAACCTAAAACAAGCCATTAAATAGGCCTAAGAACCGACCTAAAACCCTAGAAGACGTCCTCAAAAGATAGAATGCAAATAAGGAAAGATAGAGTTATCGGATAAATTCGGCGCTGATTCGGCCCAGCAAGGCCGTGGGCGCTGCCTCCCAAGCCGCGGGCGCGGCTAATGCAGTGAGCTCTGAAATTCTGGCAGCAAGCGCTGCCTTGGTGGCCGCGGGCGCGGCTTTTCCAGACTATAGCAATTTTTCCGTTGTGAATTTAGTCTGGATGTCAACGTGAAAGTTGTAGTTCTGGAAAAGAGCTTTGCAACGCATGCTTATAATAGTCAATCGGACCACCGAGGCCTCCAGAAAGTGCGATACAAGTTCAGCTTGTCGGGCGACAACTTTTGTTGACTTGTTCTTCACTTAGGCTCTCGAACTTCAATTCCGCTCCCATTCTCTTCTTGTAGCTTCCTCTTCTTGACTCTTCCTTAATCCATGAGCCTCCTCGTTCCTTGTCGGGATCCACATCTACCTGAAATAATCAATAAAAACGTGTAGATTCCGACTCCACCAACATGGCAAGTAAATATGCAAATTCTACTTAACTTATGCATGTTATGCACCTTAACTAAGCTTAATGCAACCTATTATGGCTACCTAAATGAGCTCTATCATAGAGCTCCTTCATGGTGCTGATGAGCGTCTCCTGCATTCGGTCTCCAAAGGAAGACATTTCTTCTCTGAGGTTCGTGGACACCTGTGTCTGCACTTGATCCCCCAACTCCGCCATTTCTTTCCTCAAGTCTTCCCTGATGGTCGACAATTCAGACATCATGTAGTCCTTCAAAGTGCCACTACCACCAGCTGCAGAATCCTGGGCACCAGTTCGTGTGCAATGCGCTGACTGCAGGATAGGTTGAGACTCAGATCCCATGCCCACAACCCGGCCTTTCTTCGCACCACCTGTTGCCTTGAGCCAAAGAGCGTTCGTGTCAACCAAATGGGATCCATCCTCTGAGACAGCTTCATCATCTAAGATTTCATCCTCAAGCAACTGGTCATACTTGTCCTAGAAGTGGAAAGAAAATGAATTCAACAACAGATCAGAGCCAATACAAAAATTAAACCAACAGATGACAAGACAACAGTAAGGAACACCAATACCAAATCCAATACAAAAATGAAACCAACAGATGACAACGCAACAGTAAAGAACACCAATACCAATACCAATACCAAAACCAAAAGTTGAAAAGCAAAAACCAAGCTCAGAACAGCAAAACCAAGCTCTGAAAGTAACAGATCCAAACAACAGAAAAATGAAACGAACTGAACACAGGAACTCAGCATAGGAATAGAAGAAAAAGCTAGGGAATAAACCAAAACCAATACATAAATTATAACAACAGATCACAACACAAGAGTGAAGAACACCAAACCCAAAACCAATCCGTAACCAATACCAAAAACAAGATATAAAAGACTACATCACATAAACACTTGAAACAACATATCCATAACCAATACCAAAAGCAAGATATATAAATTAAAACAACAGATCCCAACACATGAGTAAAGAACACCAAAACGAAAACCAATCCATAACCAATACCAAAAGCAAGATATGAAAGACCACATCACACAATAAATACCAGAAGCAGGAACACTTGAATACACATTTTAATTTCTAAGGCATAAAAGTCCCAGTTCAAATCATGCACATCACACAATCGAAGGCATTAAGTAGTTAAGGGTAACTTCAAATAATAACTTACCACAGTTTCTTGACACTGAGCACCCGCCCAAGAACCATCTTTTTTTCTATGACACCGTTCAAATGTTTGCTTTGGTGTGGGATCTGTTCCAAGCTCCTCCCTTTGTGGAAAAAAATTATGTTTGTTTAGTTAAGTAGATATACAAAGTGAATAGAGAGTAAATGGAAAAACAAAATGATGACAGAGGACAGCAAAGGTGTGCATACCAGTCGCTTCTTGATTACGGTTGTGGAAACCGAACCACCACTGAAAATTGGTGCGCCCTTCTCTGTTGCTACAGCTCTGTTTTGCTTGTTCACTTCAGATTGGTGCAGAAATTTCTCCTCATTTTTCCATCTCTCACGCATTTTGACCCATATGGCTTGCTTCACCCACGAAGGCTTTTTCTTGGTTTCCCCGTGCGAGCCTTCCCGAAGATGTTCCTTAGGTGATCCCCTCCCTTAGTGTTGAATGCTTTCAGAACGGCTGAGTTTGGGTATAAAGTTTCATCCCAAGTTGCTCGTGCCTGAATATATTGAACAAACATATTAATTAGGAAGCATTATTTATTCAGACATACATAAGTAATCAAATTAACAATCTTATTGAATTGTTTTATACCTTGAACATTTTCCACCATAACTCCAAGGTGGTGTCAGGAACATCACTCCACCGTATGTAGGGGCCATCGAAATGGGAGTGAATAACTTGTGTGAGAACTCCAAACGCAGGATTGGTTGCATCAAAGCTTCATAAGGTACATGTCAAAAAAAATTGGGAATGTATTAGACACTAAGATTTTAATAGCATGAAAGCTTAATAAGGTACATGAATATATCTTGATTTCTAATCTAACATATTGACCAAACTGAAAACTATATATCAGACACAGATTTTGAGAGTTTCTGTTCCTTGGATATGTCAAGCATCAACATCAGATTTCATGTATAAATGAACTTTCTCACATGAAACAGAAAATATATCCATTTGAATTAATCACACATGAATAAACAGAACCAGCAACTATCTCTATTGACTTTGAAGCAAGATATTCAAAGTGAATAGCACTTGATTTATAATATAACATCAACATCAGATTTCATAAATAAAATAAGCATTAAAACCAGTGAATAGCACTTGATTTACTCAACAATGACATCAGAATCATATTTACTCAGGTTTTATAAATTCGAAGTGAATAATCTAACATGCTTTATAATCAGAATCATATTTACTCAACAAACTAACATGCTTTGACATCTTGTTTCAGTTTAATTTCAATAAACTAACCATTCAAAACAGTTTTATAGCACAACATGCTCAAACAACTTGTTTAAGTTAAATCAAAATCATGTAATAAACATGCTTTGACATCTTGTTTAAGTTTAATTTCAATAAACTAACCATTCAATAAACTAATCATGTAATAAACAGTTTTATAGCATTCAATAAACTGAAAATGAAGGGATCATCTCACTTACGTTCCATTAACCAGTTCAATGTATACTTTTTTGCTCCACCTCGAAGACTCCTCGTCGTTGTCTTGGGCAGCCGCGTCGTTGACGTTATCAGAAGCTGTAGTCTTTTGTGTCCCTGACGATGCCTCCGCTTCGTTGTTGTTCGACACCAGAACAGGGTGAGAGTGGTTTGAGGGCGCAGCGTCTAAAGACGACGTGGAGTTCCCAGGTTGAGAGGCGGTGGGTTGGGTGCTCACCGATTGGGAAGGAGACCTCACCGGTGGGGAGGGGTGGGTGGGTTGAGGCCGTGACCGTGGAGAGTCCGCAATGGGAGGAGAGGAGACCGGTGTGGTGCGCCTAGTGGATTGAAACTTCCGGGGTGATGATCTGGTAAGGGGTGGGGAGGTCTTTTGTGGAGGAGGGTTAGGATTGGTCTTAGGAAGGGGTGGAGAGGTCGTTTGTGGAGGAGGGTTAGGATTGGTCTTAGGAAGGGGTGGAGAGGTCGTTTGTGGAGGAGGGTTAGGATTGGTCTTAGTAAGGGGTGGAGAGGTGGATTGGCCGGTGGCTTTGGGAGTTTGCTTCTGGGGTGATGACCGGGTTAGGGTTTGGAGATGTGGATTGGTCTTAGTAGGAGGGTTAGGGTTTGGAGAGGGTGCGGTCGACGGTGGAGAGAGGGCAGCCGGGGGAGATGGGGCTTTGGGATTTGGTCTCCGCGGTGATGACCGGGTAGGTGAGAGTGGAGTCGGGGATGGAGAGGCCGGCGGTGGAGAGAGAGGAGCTGGGGGAGAGGGCTCCGGTTGAGCCTTCGTCCTTGGTCGGGTCGGAGCCAGTGGTGGTCTCCCGGCTGCACTGCTCCGAGATGTTCTCCTTGTTCCTCCTCCTCGCATGATTGGAGCCAGTGTGGGTTCGATTGGGGTTTGGATTCAGAGAGAGGAGATAGGGTTTGGAGACGGGAGAGGAAAGGGTTTGGATTAGATGAGAGAGGAAAGGGTTTGGGAGAGGAAAGGGCTCAAATTATTCACTTTCCAAAATTCTGAAATTTCAGAATTTTCAATTTCCCTCTAAATTTTTCACTTTCCCTCTAACAAAATTTGGAACTTTCAAAACCCAAAATTGAATTTATAAATAGGAAATAGTAAAGGGCTCAAATTTGGAAAAGGGCCAGATCAGTTAGAATAGGAAAAGGCCCAATTTCGAAAAGGCCCAAATCAAAACACCAGGTAACTCCTCCTCCACCCTCCGTCGGCTTCTCTGTCTGTGTCTCTCTTTGATTTCGCTGCCCACTGGATCCGCCTCAAGGTATCGTCGTATTTCCTTGACTAGAGCTTGATTTCGGCGCCAAACGCCACCGTTATTGAAGACCGAGTTCAGGTAGCCCTTTACTCTTTGCTTCCTTTCAATTTGCTCATCGTTCCAACTGTTACAGATGTTTATTTAGTTTTGATTTGGATGTGTTTGATTCCAACACTGGTGCGAGATTTGCGAAGGCTGTCCGATTCAAATTTTCGAGCACTGGTGCGAAGGCTGTCCGATTCTAATTTGGTCTCCTCGCCCTCTGTTGGTAATGTCCAATTTTTTCTAGTTGCTCAGTTCTTTTGCGAAACACTGGTGCGAAATTTTTTTCTAGTCGTCAGTGATTCTGAATTTTAGATTTGAAGGGGGTTTTGATTTAGGTTCTGTTTTGATCCAATAGCCAATTATGTATCTGGTTTTGATTTGAAGATTGGTTATGTTCTTCTTTATCTTCTTCGTATATGTGGTGCAAACATAGGTTTGAAATTCTGGATTGTGTATGTGGTTTTCATTTAGGTTCTGGTTTGTGTATGTGGTGCCAAGATTGTCTATATGGTTTTGATTTGAAGATTCTGAATTGTTTAAAGTTTCTGAATTGCACTCATAAATTCTGTTATAACGCACATAGAGAAAGGCATAAAGTTTAAAGCTTTGAATCTTTGTATAAATTCTGGATTGTTTAATGCTTTGAATCTTTGTATGACTTCTGGATTGTTTGGTGCCATAGGAAGTGCACATAAACACATGACAATGATATTCATACATTTACTGCAGTAGCAAAGTTTCTGAATTGTTTGGTGCCTTACAATGATATTCATACATAAACACATGAATCAGAAATTACACATGAAAGAGGCAGTTGAAATAGACATAATGGATCAGCTTAACTTGGCCTATTAGCTCAATGGAAGAGCGTTGTGTGTCGCACAAAGATGGGGGTTCGATTTCCTCATAGGCCAAATCTACGCCATATTAGCTTCATTCTTGAGTAGGGAGTTTAGGTTATGAATTGAATACCTGGATGAAAACAAGCACACGAATTAGAAGGTTGGAAAGGTGCCATTCGGTCGGAATTTTGTTCATGATACTAGTTAGTTTATGTTCTTTTCACTTTATTCATGTTGGTAACTGATTTTACCTGGGCATCAGTATGCAACTAGCTTCCAGGGGTTAGTCAGAGCCTTCTTGACCGCTTGTCTCGGCATCCCAGTCATCCTCTTCTTCTGCAGAAGGAACCGCGCCCTCGACATCGTCCACTACCACATGATCTCCGTCATCGCAGATTTCGAACACACCAGAAGGATCTCGCAAGGTTGTTGGTGAGTCGTCCACTGCTATGCCGATAGAGATTTCCGGGGTGATGACTTCATCGGACTGGTATGCATCTACGACGGCTGAACCCGTGGATGCCCATCGCTGGTCTATCCGGTTCCGAGGCCGTGTCTTGCACACATGCCACCAATCCATCCGGTCACGTGAGGCCCCTGGATATTGAACATAGTACACTTGCACAGCTTGTTGCGCGAGGACGAAGGGCTCATACCTTCTATACAATTTCTTTTGATTGATTTCAACGAACTGGTATACTGGATGTATTTGTGTTCCTCGTGTCGTTGGATCGAACCATCGGCACTTGAACAAGACAACCTTAAGCGGATGCCCAAGTGCACTTGGGTACTCAAGCTCGATGATTTCTTCAAGTAGCCCAAAGAAATCCGATTCAGTTGTTGCGTAGTTGGTCCCTCAAACACAAACCCCATTGTTCATTGTAGATTTCCCAACACCATGGTCTAGAGTGTGGAACTTATAGCCGTCGACAAAGTATCGTGGCCAAGAAATTCCTTTCACACTAGGACCCCAAGCCAAACTCCACAAGAGATCTGTTGGCCCAATTCCGCTTCCTTTGTCTACGACCTACATGAAAAAATAATTGAAAATGAAGGTATGCTATATGTATACAAAGAAATGTAATGAAGATTTCTGGAAAGATGAACATACATAATTCTTAAACCAATTCGCGAATTCGTTTTCAACGAGCTCATCTCCAACATTATCCCCTATTGCACTCTCAAATAGCATGCACCATAGTAAAGTAATGAATATTGTAACATTAAGGACAATACATCACAAATAAAATGTGGGATTAGGTTTCCTTACTCAATGTATGGTTGGACTTCCGGACAGTTAAGCAACACGTATGTGTGTGCGGCCCTCCACTCGTCCTCTTCGGTCAAGCACCTTAGTGTCTTCTTCCCACTACCCCCGCCCGGATAATTGAAAATAGATATGGCACAACCATCGCCTCCATCGACGTCGTTTCTCGCGGGTCGCCTTAACTTGGAAGGAACATGTGAAGGGAAGTAGTGGACGGAGAAATTAGCTATCTCTTCTCGTAAGTACGCCATCACAATCGACCCTTCTACATTACTCTTTTGGACAATCTTCCTTTTCAGCTGAAATAAAGATCTCTCGAATGAATACATCCATCGATAATGAACCGGACCACCCACTTGGGCTTCGTAGGGCAAATGGACAATGAGATGCTCCATCGAGTCAAAAAAGGATGGCGGGAAGATACGCTCCAACTTGCAGACCAACAGAGGAATCATGGAATTTAGCTGCTCCATGACAGAAACTGACAAGCTCGACGAACAGATTGTCTGGGAGAAGATACTCAACTCAGTTAAAGGACCCCAAACGGATGGATTCAATAACTCTTTGAAAGCAATCGGCAAGAGTCTCTCCATAAACACGTGACAATCGTGGCTCTTCATCCCACTTAGACTACAATCGTCACTCTGAACACATCCGCCTATATTGGAAGCATAGCCATCGGGAAATTTGACGGTCCTCAACCATTGACCCACCTTTCTCTTCGCCTTTCTTGCCAAAGTATATATTTCTTTAGGTTTCACACCATTGTAATCATCAGCTACCTCCAACTCAGGTCGAAGACAATATAGGCGAAGGTCCTTTCGGGCATTCAAGTTATCCTTTGTCTTCCCAGGGATATCCATCACAGTGTTGAAAACATTGTCAAACACATTTTTCACAATGTGGATAACATCGAGATTGTGTCGGACTAGAAGGTCCTTCCAATATGGAAGTCTCCAAAAAATGCTTTGTTTTGTCCACTTATGAGAAATGCCATAGTCATCCGACTTGTAGAAGGGATCCTCCATGACCTATGGCAAATGACGAACCCGCTCCCATATCTGCTCCCCCGATAGCAATGGAGGTGGCAATCCTGTTTCCACGTGCCCTCTGTAGAAGTCCTTCTTGTTCATACGGAAGGGGTGATCAATCTCTAAAAAATTCCGATGACAATCGAACCAACAAGCCTTCCGACCATTTTGAAGGCGAAAAGCATCAGACCCTGATTCCATGCAAATCGGACAAGCCAATTGTCCTGCAGTACTCCATCCAGACAACATAGCATATGCAGGGAAATCACTGATAGTCCAAAGTAAAGTTGCACGCATAAGAAATTTTTCTCTCCTCGAGGCATCGTAGGTGATGACACCGACATCCTACAACTGCATCAACTCGTCAATAAGAGGTTGGAGGCAAATATCAATCAACTTCTTCGGGTTTCGAGGACCTGGCACTATCAACGACATGAGCATGTGCTCGTTCCTCATGCACAAATGAGGTGGAAGATTGTAAGGAGTGATAATCACTGGCCAACATGAATAATTCTGACCAGATTTGTTGAAAGTAGCAAAACCATCCGTGCATAAACCCAAACGAACATTACGAGGCTCGCAAGCAAAATTAGGATACTTCGTATCCAACCTCTTCCATGCATCTCCATATGAAGGATGGCACATCATTCCCTCCTCTGTTACGTGTTCTGCATGCCAAGTCATGTTGCTGGTTGTCGCCTCAGAAGCATATAGTCTCTGTAGCCTCGGAATTAGATGCAAGTGGAATAAAACTTTATGTGGCTTGCGCTTCCCTGAAGCACCCACGACATATCTTGCATGACCACAGAACTTACATGAATCTTCATTGACATCATTCTTCTAATACAACATACAACCGTTGGGACACATGGCTATTCTTTCTACCGGTAGACCCAAATTTCGGACTATCTTCTCAGTTTCATAGTAACTGGTGGGAATCTTGTGGGCATCAGGCAACACTTCATCATACAATTGCACGAACCCATTGAAGAGGCTTTGAGGAACATTATATTCACACTTCAAGCTTATAAGTCAGCTCACAAAGGACAACTGTGTATGTGTAGTACACCCAGAAAACACAGGTTCATCAACTGCTCTTAGCACATCTTCAAACCGCGTGGACAAGAGATTAATATCCTCCTCGACTGCTACCGGATCTTCGCTCATTCCATCGACTTCATTAACTTCAGCTGGTTGGAATTCAACATCAACTCCATTATCCGGAACACCATCGACATTATAAGGGCTAAACCATGTAGGAGGAACAAAGTTTGGCCCAGCAACATCGAACACCATCCTCTGTTCTGCAGTTAACCGATCATACATAGCCCACTGGTTGCCCCCTACCATTTGCTCATGGTTTGGATGTGCAATAGATTCGCCATGTGCCGTCCAACGATAATAACCAAACATAAACCCACGGCGGTATAAATGCTCCTTCACATCATCTACTTTCTCGAAATAACAATTCTCACATCTCCGACATGGACATTTTATCTTACCTTCATCAACATAATAAGTTTGAACACAAGCAAATTCGATAAACTTATCCACCCCTTGGAAGTATTCGGGCTTTAATCCTCTACGATTCGACAAGTACATATCACACATCCATGTACGATCGTCCATATTTTATCAAATTCGATCAATCTGTACAGTAGATATATAATAGCTAGCGCACATTATTATATATTTAAACAAATTGAATATTCCTAAATATAATTCTTAATAAAAAGCCCATTACTAAATTTCTAAATAATTACACATAATATTGAATAAAATTGAAATACTTGAGCATATAGTGTCAACTTACAACCAATTTTTAAAAGTACATCACATATATTTGTACATATAAACATTGTCAAACACATATTCTTCCAAAACCCCCAAAATGTTTTTTAAAAAAAAATTACCAACCAATGCAACATCACCGAATCATATAATCATAATATAACCATTTCTACTCTTCTACCTCTATATATAATCTTATATACATACTACTTTCCTTTTTCTAATTAAAATAAATAGGAATAATAAAAATATATATGTAAATATGTGTAAAACAAATGAAAACTTACCTCTGTCCGTACAAGGCAATTGGGAGTGGCTAGATCGATGGAGCTTCTCAAATGGCCAACAGATGTCCAAGCTAGAAGACAACACAAGTGGGCCGGCCCCATTTAATGCACCCAACCATAAAGCAGGTGAAGTACAAAATCACTTTAATGACCTCATCCGTAATAGCAACGGAATTTAGCCACGGATTAAATCGTCGCTAAATAACCACTTCATTCTATGGGCTAATAAAATATTGGGCTTCCACGTACTAGCTTCTAATGGGCCGAGCCCAGAAAATTAATTGGGAGACCCGGTTTCAGCCACGGATCGGGGTTATGTCATATCGGTTCATAGCCCAAGTATATGATAATATCCGGCCCATGTTCAATTCATTTGATTTCCGATGACGAATAGCCACGGATTTAGCCACAGCTATTGTGTTGTGCCCAGATCAGCGTCGAAAACAGCCACGACAATTATATTCGTGGCTGCAGTCGTGGCTATTTACTGACACTGACAAAAATCGAGCCACGAAATCAGCTACGGACATCTGGTTCGTTGCTATTAGCCACGAATGTTCTGACATGGCATTCCTGGATGAGTATCAGCCACGAATATAGCCACGGTCAGGAACAGCCGTGGCCAATTTCATCGCTAGTGGACACGAAGATAGGGTCGCCTATAATCCGTGGCTAACCATCTGTAGCTATTTCCTGTTTTTTTAGTAGTGCTGGCTCTCTCGTTCTCTAGCGCTCCACGAAACTGATTTTTGAGGCAGAGGAATACAATTTCTTTGAGGTACATTTTCTGCTCTTTCCTTGTGCATATTTCTTTGTGCATATTCCACGAAACTGATTTTGTGCATTTTCTTTGAGGAATATTTGAACCTATAAGAACATGACTACTGAATTACTCAAGTTTTTGGTTTGAGGTGTGGAAACCTAGGATTTAGATATACACAAACAATTGTAAATTGTATCAGGTTAATTGTAAAGTTTCTGGTTTGAGGTGTTGAGACATTAATTTAATCTGTAAATTGTATGAGGTTAATTGAGTGAAAATATTCTAGTTGAGATTATTTAATGCTGGTATGTCGAAATTGAGTTGTTTATTGAAAATGTTCAGAACTTAAGATTATGTGTTGGTTTAGAAATTGAACATGGGAGCCAATAGCACTAAATGAAAATGGAACTGGTTAATCCGTAACGCATTGAGATTTTTGTCTTTTTATTTTGGATTTCTGTGGCCTGATGTTGAAAGTTTATGAAAGTTACTAGTTAATTTTGATTTATAGTTATATGGTGTGTCTGAGGCTGTGAAACATGATTTTATGTCTCTTTTATGACTTTTCTGAGTACATATAGAACAGTAAGGAAGTGCTGCATTTTACTTGAGTTTTGTGCATTTGCTTTGTGATGCGGGACCATCCAAGACACCTTCGGACACACCTATACTTGGAGATGGACCTAAGATTCGAGCTCGTGAGAATGTTGTCATCCTCAAGAGGAAGAAGAAGGCCCCACCAAGGGAGAAGATCCAAAGGTGCAAATGACGTTTATAGATTCGTTCAGCATTTTGATAGCTTTTCGACGTCTCAGGAAAATGAGTCATACGGAGTCAATATTATTCTGATTTGATCGTTCCATACCTTGTCGGAACGAGGACGAAGAGATCTACAACTTTGCTGTTGAAGGTTTTTCCAGATTCGACATGGAGCTTGGCCGAAAATCACATTCTTTGCAGCTGTCACTGTTTTGACGAGAATTTGTTAAGTGTTGGAACTTTCCTTGTTGCTATTTTTAGAGACCTTATTTACTTAAGTTATTTTAGGTAATTTAGGGTTTTATTTTAATTTCTCTTTTAATTATTATTTTCATTAAAATCAGCCTTTAGGGTTATAAGAAGGGGCTGATCTCCATTGTAGAAAAACAGACGTTCAATTCTCATGAAAATTTCTCTCTTTTGGTGAAAAACACAAGAGTGCAAGTCAATCGATTCGAAGCGTTGCTCATCGATTGCAATTGGTTATAGATCCTGCTTGGTTTGCTTTGAGTTCGTCAACCTCGCGAGAGCTTGGTGATCCAGGTAATCACAAGTCCCCTCCTTGTGCCTCCAAGTTGTCCGCTTGGTTGTGTAAGGTTGTAGAGGCGGGCTTTGTAGTCGTTGGTATTTGGTTCCTACCCTCTTAGGAGGCCTGGGGTCTTTATCTCGTTCTACCTTAGTTCGAATCACCCTTCTATCGGTCTTTCTTTCATTGTTTTGTTGAGTCTTTGCTTCCGTTCTTGTCTTTGAGTCTTGATTGTTGAAGATCGGGCCACCCTACGGCTAACCCCGTTTCAAATTGGCATCAGAGCTTTGGTTTCCGACATCAAATTGTGTCTTTTGTTATTCATAAACACAAAACCCTACAAAAAAAAATTTCCAGTCCCAAAAAATTCAAAAAAAAAAATAGAGTCTCTTGTTCTTGGTTTTTTTTACTTCTTGAATTTTTGAATTTGATTGCATTAACCTTTGTTTGTGATTGTTGTGGTTGCTTTTAGCCCTAAACACAAGAGCCAGCCGTAACCCATGCAAGGGAGTGGCCGAACTGCCCTATTGGAGGAGTTGACATTGCTCTCCAAGAACCCTAGTTCATCCGCCCCTCATACATCACAAGGAAACCCTAATCCTAGTTTGTTTGCTTAGATCTATCTACTTTGTTGCCTTATTTAATTTCTGAAATTTGTGGTAGATATATCTCATATTTTCTATCATAGATTATAAAGGGCATAGATAGATTTACTTACCATATTAGCCAAGCCATCATCTTTATATATTGCATAAGGGCTACAAAATTTATTTCATTCACCTATTTCCTATAGTTTTTTGAGTCCTTCTTTCATTATTGTTGTTGTTCTTGCATTAGGTTAAAAAAAAATTCAGTTCGAAAACAGTCAAAAAAAAAAGAAAGAGACATTCAAGCTTTGCCCTAGGAGGATAAAATTCACTAGGGGCAAAAGTAAGCTTCAAAAAAAAAAAAGAGGATTGTCGAGTCTAGTGCAAGAAGCTTCAAGGACCAATTTTGGTGAAATTTCATAGCCCTAGTTCAAAATTCTCAAACACATACCTCCCAAAACACAAAATTTGTTTTTTTAAGCCCTACCTTGCAACCACAACGTCCTTGCTAAGGGTTGAAATCAAAAAGAGGTAAAAATCCTAGTCTTTCTTTCTTTTCTCTCATTTTCTTTTCGTATTTTGGTCTGTCGAGTACTGCAGTGGCCATACCGACCCTGTACCGACCCCCTAGCCTCGGTACAGCTCCTATCGAGTGCGTCGAATCCTGCAGTGGCCATACCGACCCCGTACCGACCCCCCTTGCCTCGGTACAGCTCCTGTCGCGTGCGTCGAATCCTGCAGTCCCTGTACCGACCCCATACCGACCCTGTACCGACCCCCCTGCCTCGGTACAGCTTCTGTCGAGTCTGTTTCGGGTCGATTTCGAGTCCTTGTTGCGTGTTTCTTTGTCCTTTCCCTTGATTACTGTCTTTTGATCGTTAAGTCCTTGCTTGAGTGTTGATTTGCCCAAAGCGGATTGCCCCAACAAGCTTATCATAACCAATTAGAGAGAAGTGTGTGAGAGAAACACTTGTGAGATTGTTTATATTTTTACTAACTGTCAAATAGTTCTTTGTTTGTCTTTCTTTGCCATGTCTAACCAGGGCAACAATATGATTACTAGAGCTGAGATGATCAAACAGTTGGAAGCCGTGAATGAGACATTTGTACGAATAAATGAAAGATTGACGGCAGTAGAGGCACGACATTCTTCTGGGGCATCTACTGGCCCTAAAGGGATTAATCCTAACTCTTCTACTCTTAAACCTATGTACATTCCTTGCTTTATATGCCAAGGTAGAGGACATGTTATGAAGGATAGCCCAAATAAGAACACTTTCATGATTAATCACCTAGGCGAAAATAAATCTGAAAATTCTAGTGGTGAAAATGATGAGCATGTTAATAATGATCAAGATCTTAGTTTACTTGCCTCTAAAGATGATTGCATTGAATATGAGCATGATGATTCTTTGATTGTTCATAAAGTTTTAAGTGTTCAACCTATGCCTTGTGATGATAATCAAAGTGAAGATTTGTGTCATACTAAATGATACGGGGTTAGCCGTAGGATGGCCCGATCTTCGACAATCAAACAACAAAGACAAGAACGGAAGCAAAAGACTCAAAGAAACGCAACGATAATTGAAAGACACGACCGATAAGGACTGAGTCGATCTATATAGAACAAGATAAAGACCTCAGGCCTCCTAAGAGGGTAGGAACCAATACCAATGACTATATAACCCGCCTCTACAACCCTACACAACCAAGCGGACAACTTGGAGGCACAAGGAGGGGGCTTGTGGATACTAGGATCACCAAGTCTTGCGAAGTTGACGAACACAAAGCAAACCAAGCTGACACAAGATACCAATTCGCAATTGAAGAGCGCTGCTCTATTCAATCGACAACTCTCAATTTGTTTCACACAAATATGAAATTTCATAAGAGAATTGAACGTCTGATTACAAAGGCTAAAATCAGCATTATATAACCCTAATATGGGCTTATGGGCCGAAAATAAAAGGAGCAATTAACCCTAAAGTTTCCTAAAATAACTTAAGTAAAATTAATGCTAAAAATAGGCTAAATTCATCTAAACATGTAACAGCCTCAAAGAAGTTGAACTTCTGCCAATCTCTAGGTCGAATCTGGAAAAACCTTCAACAGCAAAGTTGTAGATCGATCTCTTCGTCCTCGTTCCAACAAGGTATGGCACGATCCAATCCGATTAATATTGAATCCGTACGACTCATTTTACTGAGACGTCGAAAAGCTGTCAAACTGCTGAACGAATCTAAAAATGAACGACATAACAAACTTGCACCTTTGGACCTTCTCCCATGGTGGAGCCTTCTTCTTCCTCTTGAGGATGACAACATTCTCACGAGCTCGAATCATAGGTCCATCTCCAAGTCTAGGTGTGTCCGAAGGTGTCTTGGATGGTGTCTTGGGTGGTCCCGCATCACTAAATGCTTAGAAAAAGGCAAAATTTGTAATATGATCATTGATAGTGAAACTTGTTCTAATATTGCTAGCCTTGATATGATTTACAATCCAGCCTTGAAAAAGAAAGAAAACTTGCTAGCATTGGATGGAAACTTAGAGATAAATGAACAAGCTAAAGTGCATATTCAATTAGAACCTTATGAAGATGAAATACAATATGAATTGTCCACTAATCAAGTTTCTTTTCTTGGTTTTGTAGAAAGCTCTAATGGTCTACAAGATGGCGACGCCAAGATCAAAGCCATCCCGACGTGGTCAACCCCTACTACAATCGGCCTTGTTAGGAGTTTCCATGGGCATGAGGTATTTGATCCAGGAGCTCGTGTGGATGCTTTTGCGGAATCTTATGCGACCTTGGATTCGATGTCGAATCCTTTTCAAGAAAGGGTGGATGATGCGGGACCATCCAAGACACCTTCGGACACACCTATACTTGGAGATGGACCTAAGATTCGAGCTCGTGAGAATGTTGTCATCCTAAAGAGGAAGAAGAAGTCTCCACCAGGGGAGAATATCCAAAGGTGCAAATGACGTTTATAGATTCGTTCAGCATTTTGACAGCTTTTCGACGTCTCAGTAAAATGAGATATACGGAGTCAATATTAATCTGATTTGATCGTGCCATACCTTGTCGAAACGAGGACGAAGAGATCTACAACTTTTCTGTTGAAAGTTGTTCCAGATTCGACATGGAGCTTGGCCGAAAATCACATTCTTTGCAGCTGTCACTGTTTTGACGGGAGTGTTGGAACTTTCCTTGTTGCTATTTTTAGAGACCTTATTTACTTAAGTTATTTTAGGTAATTTAGGGTTTTATTTTAATTTCTCTTTTAATTATTATTTTCATTAAAATCAGCCTTTAGAGTTGTAAGAAGGGGCTGATCTCCATTGTAGAAAAACAGACGTTCAATTCTCATGAAAATTTCTCTCTTTTGGTGAAAAACACAAGAGTGCAAGTCAATCGATTCGAAGCTTTGCTCATCGATTGCAATTGGTTATAGATCCTGCTTGGTTTGCTTTGAGTTCGTCAACCTCGCGAGAGCTTGGTGATCCAGGTAATCACAAGTCCCCTCCTTGTGCCTCCAAGTTGTCCGCTTGGTTGTGTAGGGTTGTAGAGGCGGGCATTGTAGTCGTTGGTATTTGGTTTCTACCCTCTTAGGAGGCCTGGGGTCTTTATCTCGTTCTACCTTAGTTCGAATCACCCTTCTATCGGTCTTTCTTTCATTGTTTTGTTGAGTCTTTGCTTCCGTTCTTGTCTTTGAGTCTTGATTGTCGAAGATCGGGCCACCCTACGGCTAACCCCGTATCAAATTGGCATCAGAGCTTTGGTTTCTGACATCAAATTGTGTCTTTTGTTATTCATAAACACAAAACCCTACAAAAAAAAAATTTCTAGTCCGAAAAAATTCAAAAAAAAAATATAGAGTCTCTTGTTCTTGGGTTTTTTTACTTCTTGAATTTTTGAATTTGATTGCATTAACCTTTGTTTGTGATTGTTGTGGTTGCCTTTAGCCCTAAACACAAGAGCCAGCCGTAACCCACGCAAGGGAGTGGCCGAACTGCCCTATTGGAGGAGTTGACATTGCTCTCCAAGAACCCTAGTTCATCCGCCCCTCATACATCACAAGGAAACCCTAATCCTAGTTTGTTTGCTTAGATCTATCTACTTTGTTGCCTTATTTAATTTCTGAAATTTGTGGTAGATATATCTCATATTTTCTATCATAGATTATAAAGGGCATAGATAGATTTACTTACCATATTAGCCAAGCCATCATCTTTATATATTGCATAAGGGCTACAAAATTTATTTCATTCACCTACTTCCTATAGTTTTTTGAGTCCTTCTTTCATTATTGTTGCTGTTCTTGCATTAGGTTAAAAAAAAAATTCAGTTCGAAAACAGTCAAAAAAAAAAAAGAAAGAGACATTCAAGCTTTGCCCTAGGAGGATAAAATTCACTAGGGGCAAAAGTAAGCTTCAAAAAAAAAAGAGGATTGTCGAGTCTAGTGCAAGAAGCTTCAAGGACCAATTTTGGTGAAATTTCATAGCCCTAGTTCAAAATTCTCAAACACATACCTCCCAAAACACAAAAACTTTTTTTTAAGCCCTACCTTGCAACCACAACGTCCTTGCCAAGGGTTGAAATCAAAAAGAGGTAAAAATCCTAGTCTTTCTTTCTTTTCTCTCATTTTCTTTTCGTATTTTGGTCTGTCGAGTACTGCAGTGGCCATACCGACCCTGTACCGACCCCCTAGCCTCGGTACAGCTCCTGTCGAGTGCGTCGAATCCTGCAGTGGCCATACCGACCCCGTACCGACCCCGTACCGACCCCCCTTGCCTCGGTACAGCTCCTGTCACGTGCGTCGAATCCTGCAGTCCCTGTACCGACCCCATACCGACCCTGTACCGACCCCCCTGCCTCGGTACAGCTTCTGTCGAGTCTGTTTCGGGTCGATTTCGAGTGCTTGTTGCTTGTTTCTTTGTCCTTTCCCTTGATTACTCTCTTTTGATCGTTAAGTCCTTGCTTGAATGTTGATTTGCCTAAAGCGGATTGCCCCAACAAGCTTATCATAACCAATTAGAGAGAAGTGTGTGAGAGAAACACTTGTGAGATTGTTTATATTTTTACTAACTGTCACATAGTTCTTTGTTTGTCTTTCTTTGCCATGTCTAACCAGGGCAACAATATGATTACTAGAGCTGAGATGATCAAACAGTTGGAAGCCGTGAATGAGACATTGGTACGAATAAATGAAAGATTGACGGCAGTAGAGGCACGACATTCTTCTGGGGCATCTACTGGCCCTAAAGGGAGTAATCCTAACTCTTCTACTCTTAAACCTATGTACATTCCTTGCTTTATATGCCAAGGTAGAGGACATGTTATGAAGGATTGCCCAAGTAAGAACACTTTCGTGATTAATCACCTAGGCGAAAATAAATCTGAAAATTCTAGTGGTGAAAATGATGAGCATGTTAATAATGATCAAGATCTTAGTTTACTTGCCTCTAAAGATGATTGCATTGAATATGAGCATGATGATTCTTTGATTGTTCATAAAGTTTTAAGTGTTCAACCTATGCCTTGTGATGATAATCAAAGTGAAGATTTGTGTCATACTAAATGCTTAGAAAAAGGCAAAATTTGTAATATGATCATTGATAGTGAAACTTGTTCTAATATTGCTAGCCTTGATATGATTGACAATCCAGCCTTGAAAAAGAAAGAAAACTTGCTAGCATTGGATGGAAACTTAGAGATAAATGAACAAGCTAAAGTGCATATTCAATTAGAACCTTATGAAGATGAAATACAATATGAATTGTCCACTAATCAAGTTTCTTTTCTTGGTTTTGTAGAAAGCTCTAATGGTCTACAAGATGGCGAAGCCAAGATCAAAACCATCCCGACGTGGTCAACCCCTACTACAATCGGTCTTGTTAGGAGTTTCCATGGGCATGAGGTATTTGATCCAGGAGCTCGTGTGGATGCTTTTGCGGAATCTTATGCGACCTTGGATTCGAGGTCGAATCCTTTTCAAGAAAGGGAGGATGATGCGGGACCATCCAAGACACCTTCGGACACACCTATACTTGGGGATGGACCTAAGATTCGAGCTCGTGAGAATGTTGTCATCCTCAAGAGGAAGAAGAAGGCTCCACCAGGGGAGAATATCCAAAGGTGCAAATGACGTTTATAGATTCGTTCAGCATTTTGACAGCTTTTCGACGTCTCAGTAAAATGAGTCATACGGAGTCAATATTAATCTGATTTGATCGTGCTATACCTTGTCGAAACGAGGACGAAGAGATCTACAACTTTTCTGTTGAAAGTTGTTCCAGATTCGACATGGAGCTTGGCCGAAAATCACATTCTTTGCAGCTGTCACTGTTTTGACGGGAATTTGTCAAGTGTTGGAACTTTCCTTGTTGCTATTTTTAGAGACCTTATTTACTTAAGTTATTTTTAGGTAATTTAGGGTTTTATTTTAATTTCTCTTTTAATTATTATTATCATTAAAATCAGCCTTTAGGGTTATAAGAAGGGGCTGATCTCCATTGTAGAAAAACAGACGTTCAATTCTCATGAAAATTTCTCTCTTTTGGTGAAAAACACAAGAGTGCAAGTCAATCGATTCGAAGCGTTGCTCATCGATTGCAATTGATTATAGATCCTGCTTGGTTTGCTTTGAGTTCGACAACCTCGCGAGAGCTTGGTGATCCAGGTAATCACAAGTCCCCTCCTTGTACCTCCAAGTTGTCCGCTTGGTTGTGTAAGGTTGTAGAGGCGGGCTTTGTAGTCGTTGGTATTTGGTTCCTACCCTCTTAGGAGGCCTGGGGTCTTTATCTCGTTCTACCTTAGTTCGAATCACCCTTCTATCGGTCTTTCTTTCATTGTTTTGTTGAGTCTTTGCTTCCATTCTTGTCTTTGAGTCTTGATTGTCGAAGATCGGGCCACCCTACGGCTAACCCCGTATCACTTTGCTTGCAGCATATGTTCTTTCAGTAGCACTTAATACATTAATAAAAAATAGCACTTGTGAATCAACAAAGCTTCGTTTTCTATCTTTTGTTTTTGTTTTCGACTTCTCTGTTTTTGCGATTTATTAGTACGTTCGAATTTTCTTCCTTTATTAAATGCAGTCTAAACAAATTTGCATATGTGTTTATTATTTATGGATAAATGATAAATAAAAGCTATAGATTTTAAACTTTTTTCAGGATAGATATTTATGTAAGTGTTTAGATAACTGAGTCCTTGAAGGATCTCAGAGGAGCCTACTCCTGTATATATATCATTGGGTGAAAACCCTGAGGGCACAATCGTAAATATGTACAACTCTATCTAAATCATATATATGTGCTAACATCCTCCCTCAGTCGCAGCTAGAGGTGAGCGAATAGCAAGACTGGAACGAAAAGAAGTAAAAAGAGGAGTAGATAATCCTTTTGTGAAGATGTTCGCATACTGATGGGCAGAAGGGACATGTAACACTCGAACCTGACCTAGAGCGACCTTTTCTCTGACGAAATGTATGTCAATCTCGATGTGCTTGGTACGCTGGTGCTGAACCGGGTTCGAGGCGAGGTAGACTACGGAGACATTGTCGCAGTAGACCAATGTAGCGGCACGAAGTGGAACTCGAAGCTCACAGAGGAGGTTGCGGAGCCAGCAGGTGTCCGCCACAGCGTTGGCGACACCTCTATACTCAGCCTCGGCACTGGAGCGAGATATGGTAGCCTGACGCTTGGAGGACCACGATACCAGATTGTCACCAAGGTAGATAGCAAACCCAGAGGTGGAACGGCGAGTTTCTGGACAACCCGCCCAATCTGCGTCTGAGTAAGCTGTGAGTGTGTCGAAACGGCCACGAAAGAGGTGCAATCCCAAGTCACAGGTGCCCTTGATGTACCGGATGATCCGTTTGAGCGCCTGTAGATGATGCTCACGGGGATCATGCATGTATAAGCAAACCTGCTGAACGGCAAAAGCAATGTCTGGCCGAGTGAATGTCAGATACTGGAGGGCACCTGCCAGATTGCGGTAAGTGGTAGGGTCATCAACCTTGGGACTAGAGGCAGCATCAAGCTTGGACTTGCAGTCGACAGGCGTGGTAGCAGGCTTGCAGGATGTCATTCTAGCCTTGTTGACAATCTCAAGAGCATATTTCTTCTGGTGAAGAAACAATGTATCCCGAGTGCGAGTCACAGATATGCCGAGAAAATAGCTCAGGGGACCAAGATCCGTCATGGCGAACTCTGAACGCAACAGTCCCATCAGGCGTGACAATAATGATGGAGAAGATGCAGTAAGTACAATGTCATCAATATACAACAATAGATGAGCCGTGTCGGACCCTGAATGGAAGACAAAGAGGGAGTGATCTGACTGACTGCTTTGAAAACCAATCGCACTGAGGTACGTGGCGAAGCGCTGATACCAGGCGCGGGGCACCTGTTTCA
Organism: Persicaria maculosa; assembly: GCA_963922045.1. Classification (NCBI taxonomy): domain Eukaryota; kingdom Viridiplantae; phylum Streptophyta; class Magnoliopsida; order Caryophyllales; family Polygonaceae; genus Persicaria; species Persicaria maculosa. The sequence goes on along the minus strand of OY998264.1, from coordinate 21,138,999 downwards.
ATCCATAGAGAGACTTCCGGAGAAGGCAGACATGAGAGGGGCGCGAACGATCATAGAAGCCTGGAGGCTGATGCATATACACAGTTTCCTGAAGGTTACCGTGCAAAAAGGCGTTCTTGACGTCCAACTGGTGAATAGGCCAGTCCTTAGTGAGAGCGATGCTCAACACAGTGCGTATGGTAGCGAGTTTGACGACCGGGCTAAAGGTTTCGTCGCAGTCCACACCAACCTCTTGAGACTTGCCATTGACAACGAGGCGAGCCTTGTGTCGTTCAAGGGACCCATCAGACCTGTACTTATGTTTGAACAACCACATGCAATTAATGATATTAGAGTCCCGAGGCCTAGGAACGAGGTCCCACGTGCCATTTTTAATTAAAGCACTAAACTCATCGACCATGGCGGCATGCCAGTTTGGGTCCTGTAAGGCCTTTTGTGGTGACTTAGGTATAGGTGACATGGGAGTGGAAGGGGTGAAGAGGTTGTATTTGGGGTTGAGTTTGACGATCCCAGCTTGAGATCGCGTGGTCATGGTGGGGGCGGGGGTTGTGGGAGGCGGCGGCCGCGGCACTGGGGCGGCGGCCGCAGCAGGGGCAGGTGCTGCGGGGGCAGGTGCGGCGGGCGCGGCATGATGCGGCGGCCGCGGCATGTTGGCGGCGGCCGCTGCATGTTGCACTGTTGCTGCGGGTTGGGCAGCGGCCGCAGCTTGAGGCGGCAGCCGCGGCAAAGGTGGTTTACTGCCAAGAAGAAGGCGTAGGAGGGGTGGGAATGAGGCCGAGGGGCTGGATTCTTGGGGTGTGGGGACTGTGGGTTGATGGTGGGGGGCAAAGGGGAAGGTATGTTCGTCGAAAATCACGTGGCGAGATGTCACTACCCGATTGGTATCCAAGCGAAGACAACGGTAGCCTCGATGGTGTGGGGAAAAACCCAAGAAGACACATTTTGTGGACCGTGGGGAGAGCTTATGGGGATTAGTGGCACTCATATTGGGAAAGCAAAGGCATCCAAACACTCGAAGATGATTGTAGGACGGGTGGCGGTGGTAGAGTGCCAAGGTTGGGTTGGAGTTGCCAATGGCCTTTGAAGGTAGTATATTGTGGACGTAGGTGGCCATATGAAGAGCTTCAACCCAAAAAGAAGGGGGTAGAGAAGCATGTTCAAGTAGGGTTCGTGTCTTGTCATTCAGCGTGCGGAGAATGCGTTCCGCTTTGCCATTCTGAGGTGATGTTTGTGGACAAGAGAAGAGGAGGGTTATCCCTTGTTGTTGACAAAAGGAGCGGACAATGTTGTTGTCGAACTCGCCTCCCATGTCACATTGTATGGCCTTGATAGGCAAACTAAACTGGGTCTGGAAAACTTGTGGAAGCTAATAATGTGGCCCTGTGTTTCCGATTTATGGCGTAGTGGAAATACCCAAACAAAATTGGTGTAATCATCAAGTATAACCAAATAATAACAAAAACCACTAGCACTAGGAATGGGCGATGTCCACAAATCGCAATGAACAATGTCAAAAGGTGCAAAAGTATGTGAAAGGGAAATGCTAAAAGGAAGTCTTTTGCTCTTGGCGATCGCACATGAAGTGCAGATGCCCGAGGCTTTATTACAAGAAATAAAATTGCTAGAGCGGAGACTTTGAAGCACGTGATCGCCAAGGTGACCAAGACGAGCATGCCACAAGTCGGAACTAAGGGTGATGAGGGCGGTGGGGCGGACTTGCGGGCTGGGGCAAGTGGATAGAGGTCGCCGGAACTATTGCATCGCATGATTGGGGTCCCCGTTCAAAGGTCCTTCACAAGAAAACCAAAAGGGTCAAATTGGACAGCCACGTAATTATCAGTGGTAAATTGACGAACAGAGATGAGGTTTTTAACTATGTCAGGGGCAAGTAGGACGTTATTAAGGTGGAGGGGTGGTCCAGTGGGGAGGGTTGCTTGACCTGAACCGACAATGGATAGTGGGGCGCCATTACCGACATAAATTGATGGTAAAGTGCTAGAATTAAAAACAGTTTGTAGGTTACCTGGTGCGTTCGTCATGTAGGAAGAGGCCCCGGTATCCATATACCAGTTGTCATCCGGCTGCTGAAGTCCCATGGTGGAGAAAGCGGCGGAGAGATCGGTGTGTTGCGGCTGGGATGCGTATAGCGCCGGGGAAGGAGCCGCAGAGGGTGGAGGGCGGTAGGGGCGAAGCATCGAAGGCGGTGGGTAGCCGGCCCACGACGGATAGGGGCAGGGAGGCGGGGAGGGGTACCAAGGCTGCGGCGGGAATTGCGGCGGAGGCTGCGGCGGGTAATGCTGCGGCCGCGGCATGTTGCTGCGGCCGCCGCCGCGGCCCCGTCACGAGTTCCTCCCTTGCTCTCGTCCGCCGCGCTGGTTGGGTGGCTTGGATTGGGTTGTTTGAGGGTTTCGGGGGTAAGGATCCATGGGTAGGAAGTCCTTAGAGGACACTAGGACATGGGAAGGGGCTTGAGGGCGGCCCTGACGGCTTTCCTCCCTGGAAAGCATGCTGCGAGCCACCATGAATGTCGGCAGCGGGGAAGTGTTGCTTATCATCCCGCCGACGACGTCAAATTTGGTGGAGAGGCCATTGATAAGTTGAAGGACAAGGCGCTCTTCGCTGACTTTGTGTCCGACATCGCCTAGTTGATCGGCGATAGCCTTTATGGCAAGGCAATAGTCGGAGACGTTGGAGAAACTTTCCTGACGGGTGTTGATGAATTTCCCTTCAAGATCCGCAGCCCTAGCGGATTGATTGTCATGAAAGAGGCCCTTGATGCGAAGCCAAACATCACGAGCGGTTGATCCGGGTTGGAGGACGGTAATCAACACATCTTCGGAGATGGTAGCATAGATCCATCCGAGTACGATGGAGTCGATGCGGTTCCAAATAGGCTCAGGGACATCATTGGGGCGGTCGGAACCGTCGATGTGGGCGAGGACATCATGGCCCCGACAAGCGGTGGTGAAGAGTTCCGCCCCATGTGTGGTATTGAACCTTCTTGAGGTCTAGGGTTAAGGGGATTTGGTTCTTGATGTTGGTAACGGATTGGGCGGAATGGAAAGGGTTTTGTGGCTGCGGTGGGGGGTTGACAACGTCACCCATTGGGAGAGATAGGTAGCGGCGGCGGCAAGTAAGGGGCGGCGGCTAGGGTTATGCGGCGGCAGCGGCTAGGAGCGGCGGCCGCGGCGGGCAAGGGCAGCGGGTGTGGGCGGCGGCGACTGTGAGAGCGGCGGCGGCTGGATCGAATTAATTTGTGAAACGGAAAAAAAATTTTAGGGTTTCACAAAGAGGCTGTGATACCATGTAAGTGTTTAGATAACTGAGTCCTTGAAGGATCTCAGAGGAGCCTACTCCTGTATATATATGATTGGGTGAAAACCCTGAGAGTACAATCATAAATATGTACAACTCTATCTAAATCATATATACGTGCTAACAATTTAAACCAAATAATGCAATTGCACATGTACTTTACCTGGTTAGTGCTTCTAACCACAGTGTAAATTAATCAATTAATTAATCACTAATAGTACTCTGTATCATTATAATTAGTTAATTCGTACTTTGTTGGAAATTAGCCAGCTAGCTAGTGATCAGTTAATTGATTCAATTAAGCTGGGATCACTAGTTAGCTTTACAGCTGGGTTAACCATAATCATTAATGTGCACAAGGCATGCTTTGTCTTTTTGCATTATTAATTAATTTTATTTATCCATTTATTAATTAGAGTATTTATTTTTCAAAAGTTTATATTAGAGTTTTAGATTATGTAAAGATTAACTTAGGATCCTATGAAAGTAGTGTTTTTCGCTCCTTCATATGTTCGCAAATGTGGTAATATAGCCAAGTGTCATTGTCCTGCTTATCAAATTCTTTGGTATTGATGCTTTGATGGTAGGTTAATTGTACTTATTACCTCTGAAACTCTGAAAATTGCTCTCCTTTATATTAAAATTCAAGCTCTATGATCTGCTTCCAATTACACTGAGTGGATTGATGAATGTGAGCTTCTTAACAATGATTCTGAGATGGATGGGTGCTTTTTAATCGCGACGTGCTGCATATAGACCCTGGTAGATCAGAAGGATCGTATGAAACCAACTCTCATAATGCTGAAGCATTTCAATCATCTTTTAGCTCTAGTTGTTTATCTGTTTTGATTCTTAATCTCGTCCTATATGATTCTGCAGCCTCACAATTGGGCATTGAGGAGAGACCACGGCATGATCTTATACTACAACAGGTATAACTTCCGCCCCCACTGAGTTTCTTGTGCCGTTTGTTGTCGTCTGTTCTGATTCTTAATCTCGTCATATGATTTACTACTGATTGCAACTCCCAAGGAGTATGGTGAGGCGGTGCATCCTACTCTTCATGACTCTATATGATCCTTCGTATTATGTGCTGAAAGAGGATGAATCACTCTGCATTTTTTTATTAATTGGCTTTATTCCTTGCAGTTGACAGACCCTTGTAGATTTATGAAGCCAGTTTGCATACCTTAATCATTTCATATAGATGTGTTAATTGGCCTTATTCCTAAAAGCTTTGTGTTTGAGATATTAGAAATTCAGAGCCACTTGAATTAGGAGGTGTTATGAATATACAGTACAAGGTGATGTTTTAACTGGACGCCACCTCTCCGTTCATCTTCGGATCTCCCTTCTGCAGCAGGTCCTCTCTCAATTTGTTGTTAATTGCTTTTGTTCTTTACTTGAATCGTTCATCAGTTTCAGTTTGTTACTTTAATTTGTTGGATCTTTCGTTCTTTTGTCCTCTCTCAGTCTCTCCCTTCTGTTACTTTGGCTATTTGAATACAACCACCATGATTGCTCTGGCAAACCTAATGTTCATATGGTTCCTCACACTCACGACAATGTCGGCTGGTTGAAGACTCCATCCAGGTCTCCCTCTCTCCATTTCACTCCATCAATTTCTCTTGTAATTTCGTTTCATTCCATCTCTGTTTGATTTTCTTTTCCTTTTTTTGTGTGATTTGATTATGGCAGGGAGCGTGTGTGTAGAACATACGGGGTATGCTTTATTGGCTGACAAGACCAGGAAATTCAAATATGTGGAAATGGCAAGTTTTCTTTTATTTTTCCTTGGAACTTTCAGAACTGTATTTGAGGGGATAATGTTTTTAAATTGAACTATGTTGCTCTACAAGGCTAATGAAATATGGTAAGTTCATACATTTCTAGCATTCATTTAGGGCATGTTAGTATTTTATTTAAGAGGCAAGTAACTAGTGATTACAACAAATTTGATGATTTTTAAGAGGCAAGGAACTATCGATTTTTTTCTGAAGTTTCTTAATTTGGATAGCTTTGTCATAGTGATATTACAATTCCATTTTTTAAACCCAATTCTAGGGCTTGTACCATTGATCAGACCTGAAATTAGTGTTTCTCCATTGCTTGATGATGCCAGGTTGTGCTTTAGACCGCCACACTGTACTTAACCTTGATCTTTTTATCTTCCCTTGATACGTTTCTAATCTTAGGTTGTCCATTGCTTGATTATGCCAGGTTGTGCTTTGGACTGCCACACTGTTTACTATTTAATCAACTGATCAGAGCTTACTTGGTGAGTGTCTATCTTAATTTGTTGGTCGTTTGATAGCTCGTTTCCACTTTTTTCACTTATTCACTGCACAATTTTTGGAGCTGTTTATGAAGTTGCTTGAGTTTGTTCTAAATTCGAAGTGAAATATGGATGAACTAAACAGTAGGAAAAACAACTGATGCTTGAGTTTATTAAGTTGCTTAAGTTTGTTCTAAAAGGGAAGAAATTTTAAAACAAGAAGAAATTCAAAGTGAAATGTGGATATTTGTGACATTGAATTTAATCTTTGATCTGGCTTTCAAGTAGTGATGTTTATGTGGTAATGTTTCATAGTTGTGGTAATGTTTCACAAGTTTGACTTTAGTTATAGGTCTTAAAAATTTAATCTTTGCCATCGTTAGTTTGAGCAATATTGTCCATTTGCTAATTTTTTCTCTCTTTGTTTCAGGGTATATTTTTGAAGCAAATTATGGAAGAAACAAGTCAACCAGAACTACCGAAAAGAACTTATCTAGGAGATGTGATGGAGCAAATTCGGGGTGGAAACTTATTCAATCGAATCTTTAATTATTAAGTTTTAATGTTTTTAGCATTGAAATGCAAATGTTGTACTTATCTTTCAGTACTTATTATAAACCTTTTAGTATTAAAGTAAAAATGTTTTTAGGTTGAATATATTTTAAACCAAGTTTTTTTTAATATAAAAAAATTGAGATTAAACTAATATGCTACTATTGTATTATAATATATGTATGTTTTGTATATATATAGGATAAACATGGTAAATATGTCAAATGGTTTAAACAGGTTAAATGTGTAAATTTAGAGAGAGAACGTGGGTTTTTATCACTTATCTTTTGTGACAAAATAAAATATTTCTCATTAAAAAGAGGTAGAATGGGTGACAAAGGAAAAATTCATCACAAAAAATAGGGTACTTTGGGCGACAAAACTACTGTTTTGGGCGACAAAATTTAAAAAATCGTCACAAAAAATCTAGGGCAACGAAATTTGAATTTCATCATAAAAGACTTGCATATGGCGACGAAATTTTTTTTGTCGCCCAAACTTTGGGCGACGGGGCTGAGACGACGAACAGGGGACGAAACTCCTTTTGTCACAAATCACTTTGGGCGACGAAAAAACCACTTTGTGCGACGAAATGTTTTGTCACTCAAAGTAATTTTTCTTGTAGTGTATATATATTTATGCCCATCTAAGATGAATGATTGATGGTTAATACATAGGGGTGGGCATATGTAGTTAATTGCCATTTCAATTAATTGGCAATCAATTAATTGCCATTTCAATTAGCAAAATGCAATAATTCTATTTGAATTGAAATAACCAATTAATTGGTTACCAATTAACTACAATTTCAATACAATTACCCAGATTAATTGATAATTGGATTTATGTTAAATTAGTATATGTACTCATGGAGATCATCATTTCAACACAATCTCCGTCTCCCTCTCCCACTGCAGATTGAGAGACTAGCCAGTGCAGAGAAGCTCACAGTAAAACGGGGGATCTCTCTCTCTATCCCTCCCCCCTTTGCAGAGCTCACACTGCATATATACATCTTTTAAAAAGAGGTTCTCTCTTCATTTTCATTGGGAACCCAATTTTGGTGACTTCTCACCTCCTTCTCCCCCCTCCCACTGCAAGTAAATCAATCCCACAAAGCATAAATTCCCCTCTATTTTTGCTTTGTCTTCACTCCTCCCAACGCCAACAAAATCCAATCTCACCCCCATTAAATTCTTCAGACTCCGCATAGTATTTAGTCTTCAAAAAAAAATTGTAAAATCAATTATAAAATTGGTCTTCATTCTATATGAAATCGAAAAGGGGAAGTTGACGAACCTCAGTTGGTGGGGGTGACCGGACCGGTGAGGGCAAGCTGTGGCCGGAGAGACCGATGAACAATCGAAGCCGAAGGGAGAGAGAAGTCGAAGTTGTGGCTGGAGAAATCGAAAATTGCATAATTTTAGATCTGAACCACACAATGTCGAAGCCAAAGGGAGAGAACCACAAAATCGAAAAGATAGACAAACCTCCTCTACCGAAGGCCGTCTCCGGTGGGCGGTGGCACCCAGCACTGGCAGCAAGCGAGAGAAAAGAGAGAGAGATGAGAGCTCTAGTGGCGAGGCGAGGCGCTGAGGTCGGGAGAGGCGAGGCGCTGACTCCGCTGAGGTCGGGCGAGGCGATGACTCTGATGAGAGCTCCAGTGGCGACGGCCGAAGGGGCCTCCGGAGCTTCGATTGAGAGATCGATCTCAAAGCAGCGTTGGCACCTAAACCCTCGTGATAGAGATTAGAGAGAGACAGAATAGGGTTGAATTGTTGAATTGAGTGGGCCGAGAGTACGAGACGCTCAGATACAATTAAACAATTAATTGTATCAGTTAATTGGTATTGTTTTGAATTGATTTTATTTTTCAATTCAGTTAACTATTTTGAAATATCTTTGTATTTCAAAATAATTAATTGTAAAATGTAGCAGTTTTTTAATTTTTTAAAACAGTTTTTCAATTTCAATTACTTTTGCCCACCCCTATTAGTCACTCTCACAGTGAAGACTTGAGCTATCTGAGCTATAACATAGTGCTTCTAATTGCGACACAATATCTGTAACTGGGTACCTGTTAGCATCTTAACACCAGCTACCTCTGAATCTTTTTCTTCTTTGATGCCCTTAATCACCATCTCCTTGCCCATTCTTACAAAAGAAATCTGGACTTTCAGAAAATAAAAAAGGACTGGATTGAAACCAACCAACCAATGAGTCCCTAATATTATGCCACTCATTTCCATCTTGAGCAACCTGATGTCATGCTCATAGCCGACACCTTGTGTTTCCCAAACGAAACCTTTACAGATCTTGCTACTGAACATGGTCCCATTAATGGTGTTGACCTGCATCAGTCCAGCCTTGCAAGCCTCAAATCCTACATCTAGGGCCACCCTGGTATCCAAGAAAATGTGCGTTGCACCACTATCAATAAGAATGGTAATTTCCTTCCCCTTAACACTTCCTTTGACTCTGATGGTATTGCCTGATTCTCCACCTTTCAAAGCATGAACATACACATCTGTGTCCTCTTGCTCATATGTTGACCCATCCTCCTGTCCTGAATCCATTGGACTTGGCTTTCTCTCTTGAACTTCTTGTGCAATCAGGCTATATAGCGACTGATTCTTGCACTTATGCCCTAGGAAATACCGATCCTCACGCCTGTAGCACAATCCCTTCTTGGCCTCACTTGACCGACCCGTGCTCAACTCAGACGTCCACGACAATGCTACCTTCGTTGTATTCCCACTACACTTAGCATCACTCCTATTTGTACTGTCACGCACCCAGTTGGAGCCCTTTGCGTTTGTCAAGCTTGACCCTCCAGATAAGGGTCTCCAAGGGTTTCTTGATACTCGAATCAATGCTTGGACGACCTTGTAATGTAGTCGAGCCTGTTCAAGAACCTCCGCCATGGATGCAGGTCTTCCCAGTTTGACGAGGGACTGAATTTCTGCCTTGAGCCCACTTATATAGCTAGAGACAAAATACGATTCACATAATTGGGGATTAAACGAGAGCATTCCTGCTCTTAGCTCCTCAAACTTCTCATTGTATTCCTCTAAATCCTCTAGCCGTTCCAGTTTATTGAACTCACCGACAATCTCCGCCTCCCGACGTTCCCCAAATCGCAGGCAAATGTCATCACAAAAGCTCTTCCACGATGCTCGGGGGTTCTACATCATGTACCCTTGCAGCCAGGTGTCGGCCTTGTCGGTGAGGTACATTGCAGCGATCTCCACCAGCTAGTTCTCCGGAATTGAAAAGATTCTGAAGTACTTTTCGCATTTCCTGATCCAATTTCTTGGTTTCTTACCATCGAAGATTGGGAAATCCAGCTTAGGGGAACGCTGAAACCTATTGTCCATCGTTCCGCTGTTGACATTTCCTTGACTTCCATTGAAGCCCAGATACAATCTTGCACCCGAATCTCCCGATCAACTGGTCCGTTCCCCATCAAAGACGGTCCCTCCCCCATGGAGCTTGATGATCCACTTCTTATGTCCCTTGTAGTTCTCCCATCCACGATGGGTGTCTCAGACCGATGGCCGTGCTTGCGCCAATCTCCAGGGTCAGGAGGGTTGCGCACAAATTTCGCTAACTTTTCCATTCGCTGATTGTTCAGCTTCTTGAATTCCTCAAATTGCTTGACTTGCTCCTCCTGGAACTTCTGTGAATCCGCGATGAACTTAACTATGGATGCCATGAATGCCTTTGTGTCCTCCCGAAACTTGTGAAACTAGATTTCTAGCGTCTTTGATCTTGTGTCGTCAGCCATAGCGTGATCTTGCCTGGAAAGGGCTCTGATACCAAAATCTGTTATGGCCCTACAAGGTGAGAATCTTGTAAGTCCTAGTTGTTGAATGGAATTAGTTAGAAAGAGAGAAAGATAGGTGAATTAGAGAGAGATAGAGGTCAGAGAAAGGAGAGATAGAGAGATTTACATAGAGATAGAATTTGGGAGGGGAGATATATGTTTTTCATTCCATACCCATCCTCACATTTACAATGTCTATTTATAGACAGGTCCTCCGTAACACATACAAGAGCCCTTTATATGGACTTGTCCCACTGACTACAAACGAGCTAAGGCCATAATAGAGACATGATCACAAAGAAAAAAGATTTGATAAGAAAAAAAATATTTGTAATAAATATACAATGAATATAATAAAATTTTAGGATTTTGGCAAAAAAAATACCCATCTTAAAATTAAAGAAGTCACTTTATTTAAACTATTTTATCTTTAGTCATTAAGATTGGTTATATTAATTTAGTATATATTATGATAAGATTTTATTATTAAATAATTAATTATGTCACATCTTTTATCCACCACTTTAACATAGACCCACATTATTTAATAATTATAATTAATTTAAATAATAAATTGTCATCATATTTTTATTTGCTACATTTTGATAATATTTTGTGATATATTTAAATAAGTATAAACAATTTTGATAAACTAAAGAATCTTCTAAATATAACATGAAATCAATTAGGTTTAATCTAAATAGTTGGTGAATTCTAAAAAATATTATTTTAAAAAAGAAGATAGAAATTATTAATAACTTTTAGTCCATATCATAGAAAAAATCAATTAAATATAGTACAGTAAAATATAGAGTAGATATTTTTCCCCTATATTAATTATATTATTATGCACATGAATTATCATTGTATAATTGGTTACAACTGCTCATGAGTTTCCACCACTATTCACATCAAATAACAGATGGAGATAAGAGATTTTATTATTAAAAAAAATTATCCACCTCATTTAAGTTTAGCATGCCTTTAATAACAATTAAAATTAATTTAAATAATAAATTCTTATCATATTTAGGTTAGTGAAATTCTGATAACATTTTTGTGATCTTTTACAAAATTATCCACCTCATTTTTGTCATCTATTGTTGTATAATAGATGTAATGTGAAAAAATATAATAAATGTGAAGAAAAGTGAGGTAAAATTATACTTTTTTTTTATGAAGTTAGCAAGTAAAGTTAGTCATTATCCATTCCCTCTCTATATATATTTATAAAAAAATTTATCACCAATAATAAATTGATAATAATTTAAAGTTGTTTCAAAAAATTAAATGTAAAACCAAGTAAAATGAATAAGACAAATAAACAATTATAAAATAAATTCTTTTATTAAAGGTTTATTGGGATTTTATATAGTGAAACAATTGACCCAAAAGAAGAAAAAATCTACTTGATTTGGTGAAATAAAATAACCACTTAATTTAGTTTATAGTTAGATGAAATCTTCCATTGAAATATTTAAGGAAACTATTTTAACATTCACACTTTAATTTAAAAAAATATAATTAATATAATAAAATACATAATATAATTATAAACAAACCGCACAAAACGGGAAATAAAACTAGTTAATAATTAAAAAAGTATTCCTATCAAGTGAAAACTAAAATATCTTTACTGACATTTTTTTCTGAACAAAATAACACAACAAGAGGACGTCATTACTGGAGCACCTACTGTCTCAGCCCACAACACCGATCCACATGAGCCCAAGGAAGAAGCCCATGAAGATAGCTCACATGAAATAAAGCCCATGTCTTGTACTCCCATTACAGAAAAGTCTAGGACTGAATAGGGATTAGTATTTCCTGTACATTATAAAAGGCTGTATCTGTAATCTGTCATTTTCATCAAGTAAAACCAATACGAAATCAACAACACACTGGTGTTTTCCAAAGCTCTCAGTATGGTATCAGAGCTCTGACAACTCAGGTTGCCAAATCGATCCAAACACATTTTCAAACAAAAAATCTCCTTTATCATCTTCTTCTTCAAACAAAAGATCTCACCTTTACACTTCAATGGCAGACTTTGACTTAGCACATGCTGTTGCACAGATCTAGTCCACCATGTCTCAAATCTCCCTGGCCCCCCCTACATCACCTCTACCCAACTTCTCAGCTCTTAACACTATCAAGCTATCACCCACCAACTTCCCGACTTGGATTCGACAAGTCACCCCCTATCTGAGATCCCAACGCCTTCTTGGCTTCGTAGACGGCTCTACTCCTTGTCCTACGGCCGCCGATGGCAACTCGGCTCAAATCGAAGACTGGATTGCCAAGGACCAGCTCGTGGTGGCCATACTAACGGCGTCTCTTACCGAGCCCATCATGGCTCAAATCCTTGATTGTGACACCGCCCAGCAGGTATGGGAGAGACTCCATAGTCTCTATTCGGCTCGTTCGAATGCCCAAATCGTCCAAACGCGCCTCCAGTTAGCAAGCTTGAAGAAGAGAGGCGACGAGAGTGCCACGGATTACTACAACCGAGCCTCAACCCTTGTCCACCAAGTTCAAGCAGCAGGCCAGGAGATTGGAAACGATGAGTTCGTTTCATACATCCTCGCTGGCCTCGGGCACGAGTATGATGCGATGGTCACCACCATAACCTCCCAATCTAATTTCCCAAAACCCCATGATATCCTGTCGTTTCTCCTTCTCCAAGAAAATCGTATCCACCGCTCCAACACACCCCTTATTACCAACCCACCAGCCTCCATCAACTCCACCACCACAAACATCGACACCCAACCTGAACTTCACTTTACCTCTACAAGAGGCCGGGGTCGAGGTCGTAGCATGGACTTCGGCACCAGAGGCGGTCGGGGCTCTGACCCTCGGGGAGGCCGCACACCATCACGAGGACGAGGGGGCTATCAAACATTCACTGGCGCCCCGGACACCCGTCCAGTTTGTCAGCTCTGCGAGAAGCGTGGCCACACTGCCGCCCGATGCTGGAATCGCTTTGACCACAACTTCCAACCACCCCCGCCAAAAAGCTTGCAGGCCAACTACACAAGCAGTCCCTGGTTCCCGGACACGGCAGCCACGCACCACTACACCCCGGATTTGACCAATTTAAGGTTCGATCGTACCCCATACGAAGGCTCGGACTCAATCTCCCTTGGTGATGGTTCCTCCGTTCCCATCCACAACCACGGTTCCACCATTCTTCCCTCTCCCTCTCGCAACTTCACTCTGTCTCCTTTGCTTCACGCACCGATGGCACAATTCCCTGGCCACCCCATTGCTCCCTTACTACGATCATCCCGGAGGAACCCACCTCCTTCACCGAGGCCTCCAAGCACCGCGAATGGCGTGATGCCATGACCAACGAATTCCAAGCTCTCTTAGATACCAAGACCTGGTCCCTCGTTTCCCCACCACCGGACGCCAACGTCCTTGGAGTCAAATGGGTATTTAAAACGAAACGACGTAGTGATGGATCGATCGAGCGGAGAAAAGCTCGGCTCGTAGCAAAAGGGTTCCATCAAATTTCTGGCGTCGATTACAATGAGACATACAGCCCGGTTGCCAAGCCGTCCACAATTCGACTCCTTCTTTCCTTGGCGGCAATGTATCGGTGGACGACGCGTCAGCTAGACATCCAAAACGCCTTTCTCCATGGCTCCCTTATAGAGGAGGTCTTTGTTAGCCAGCCCCCAGGTTTCACCAATCCTTCCTTCCCCGATCATGTCTGTAAATTGCATCGTTCTCTTTATGGCTTGAAACAAGCACCTCGAGCATGGTTTGCTCAACTGTCAGACACTCTTATCTCCATGGGATTCACCTCCTGTCCATCTGATATATCCCTCTTCTCCTATCACCAGGGAACTAGTCTTGTCTTCGTTTTGGTATATGTCGATGACCTACTGGTCTTATCCTCTAACCTTGCCATCGCTGTCAATTTTGTCAATTCTATTTCCAGGAGGTTTCCAGTCCGGGATCTCGGTCCAACGTCCTTCTTTCTTGGCATCGAGATCACCAGAAATTCAGCCGGCTTCTACTTAAGCCAATCGAAACACATTTCTGACATCCTCACCAGAACGGGGATGAAGAATTCGAGGCCTCTCACCACCCCTATGGCAACTACATTTGACTCCTCTGCTGAGTCTCCTCCGGCTGATGATGCTACCCTATACCGCAGCGTGGTCGGCAGCTTACAATACCTATCCTTCACCCGACCTGACATCGCCTTCGCCGTCAATCGGGTCGCCCGATTCATGCACAATCCAAAACAGATTCATTGGCAAGCTGTCAAGCGACTTCTTCGGTATTTGAATCACACCATCGATCTCAAGTTGCACATCTCCTCCGCCGTGAATCATGCTCTGTCCGCCTATTCTGACGCTGATTGGGGCAGTGATCGGCTCGACCGCCGCTCTGTGAGCGCTTACTGCATTTACCACGGCTCCAACCTCATTTCTTGGAGCTCGAAGAAGCAGCCTACTGTCGCTCGTTCGTCTACCGAAGCAGAGTATAGGTCCCTCGCTCTTGCCACATGCGAATTAATATGGCTGCAAACAGTTATGGCCTCCATTGGAATTCGGCTACCTCAGGCCCCAACCCTTTGGTGTGATAACTTGGGCGCTACGTACCTAGCGGCCAACCCGGTGCTCCATCACAAGATCAAACACCTATCAATGGATTATCACTTCGTTCGTGAACGTGTTGCGAACAAATCCTTGCGAGTTGCTTTCATCTCCTCGCGTGACCAAGTTGCTGATCTGCTCACGAAGCCGCTTCCCACTTTGTCTTTCCAACGGATTCGATCCCAACTGGGTCTTCACTAGTTTGGCTCGACGGGGAGTACTGGAGCACCTACTGTCTCAGCCCACAACACCGATCCACATGAGCCCAAGGAAGAAGCCCATGAAGATAGCTCACATGAAATAAAGCCCATGTCTTGTACTCCCATTACAGAAAAGTCTAGGACTGAATAGGGATTAGTATTGCCTGTACATTATAAAAGGTTGTATCTGTAATCTGTCATTTTGATCAAGTAAAACCAATACGAAATCAACAACACACTGGTGTTTTCCAAAGCTCTCAGTAGTCATGCATGTAAGTTTTATATCAAATTAATGGAGGTATATTTCAGATCGTAACATCTTGTGTTTAGGAGTTTAGGATTTTGGTGTTTGGAAGTTAGGATTTAGGGAATATGAAACAGAATGAAGAACAGAGAAAGAGGAGAGAAAGAAGCTCAAGCTGTCAATGCAGTAACTTAGTCATGGTAGTGTATGTGTGTGTATATATATATATATATATATATATGAGAAATTAATTGAATTAAATAAAATGGAGAGGAAGTTAATTTTACTCACATCATCAATAGCATGAAGAACCTTTTGACATGGTACATTATCTGGATCTCCATCTACATATTTTCCATCGCAATATAACCCTGCTGACTGTACGTATATATATAAAACAACAAACAATATAAAGTGATGTTTCTCTATTTAATACTCCTCCATTAAAAAATATTAAAATTTTAACGTTTTTTTTAAAATTAAAAATTAGACTAAATGGCATAAAACCACCCTTTATTCACTTTTATTCTCAACTAACCACCCCTTATTCAAAAATTTTCACTTAACCACCCTTTATAGTATATCTATTGCAACTAACCACCCATTTTCTCTTTTCTCTATTTAAAAGACCAAAATGACCCCAATATTAATTACTACTCCGATCCAAAATATATGACATTTTACTTTTCAACACGTATTTTAAGGAGCTAAAAACTATATAATATATTAACTTTTGTGTTTTTTTTTTATAATTTAATACTTATTACTAACAAATATTAAGTTATTAAAAAAATTAATAAAAAAGTTGATATTTTATATAGTTTTTACCTTTTTAAACTACGTGTTGAAAAGTCAAACGACATATATATATTTTGGATCGGATGAAGTAATGTTTATTTATTTATTATTATTATTTCGGTAGAGTTATTTTTTCTTATTAAATCTCAAGTACATGTTTTAGAATTGAGCTAACTGCCAAGTCCTCACCCACCTTCTTCTACTACCATAAATTTATCAACTATCAAACATTTTCCACAGTTCCACCCAATGTTGTTAAAATCCCAATCCGGTTCAACAATTCTAACGATCCAAAAAGTTTGTCGGATATAAGTGAAACTTCTCATGCACGGTTTTGAATGAGAGAAAGAAGTGTTTCTCAATGAGAATTATTTAATAAAGAAACAAACTCGATGGGCAAATTTTACCCTTGCATTGTAATCAGTGTTTGCCTTTGTATATGCGTTGCCCAGTATGTAACCCTATCATTAAATTTTGGGAAATTAACATAAACCACCCCTTAAATATGGGGTTTTCACTTAACCTCCCTTTACATTCAAAATGACAGAAAATCACCCTTAAATTAATGGTCTCTAGCTATTAACAAATCATCACCCCTTCATCTATTTTTTTAAACTATCATTAAATATACTATATTTTAATATTTTCAAACTCAAAATTGATTATAAATATATTTAAATTTTGAATTTAAGTTCTAGATTACATTTTAGGGATCGTTTTATTTATTTTTAAATAATAATAGTAAATATAGCCTTGAATTATTATCCCAATTTATCTTTGAAAATATTTATAAATTTTTAAAATATTATGTAAATTACTCTTTTAATTATAATATGATTAGAAATCATAATTTCTATTTATAAAGTGAAAAATAAACTTAAAATTATTATTTATTTGTAGTTTAAATATTGAAATGAAATAATTAAATTTTGATAAAAAAAATCAAAAAGGTCTATTATTATATTTAATTTATAAGATTAAGGGAAAATTTGGTAATTGTCCATATTTTGGGCAAAAATTAAGCCCTAGGACAAAAAGTGTAATAAATTAGGAGGGTGTCCATATTTTCCAATTTTGCCCCTGCCTCCTTCCTGCTGCCCTATTCCTGTTTATTTCTTCATTTTCACGCAACATCACAAACGCAGAGCACCGATCGGCAGAGGCGAGGCGCGATTTCATTCGATCTGGATTCCAATCTTGAGCGCAGCTGTTGATTTCAACCCCAATTATCGACGATTTCGAGGTCTTCAATCAGATCTGAAGAGAAATTTGTTCGACCACACCACTGTCACCCAAAAATCGATTGTCAACAGGTAATTTTCTTATAATATGTAATCTGTAATTTGGAGCACAATTTTTGTCTGAGTTGCGGATTTGGAGAACAATTTGGAGAACAATTGATTACATTAGCAGAAACTGAACAACTATCATCGATTTTGACATCAGATGGGGATTTTGATCTACGTTGCTGATGTTGTCATTATAGAACTGTAATCTAGATTGCATTGTTGATGTAGTTGCTGATCTAAGATGCTGGTTTCGTGTAAAGGCTCGGATTTTCAAAATCCTAATTTTCTGGAAAAAGAGAATTAAAAACGAATTTAAATCGAATTTAAAACTCGTTTAGCGGATTCCGACCGGAATATAAAATTTAACAAACGATTTCCATCCTTTTACCTCAAAAATTCAAAATAATTATCGGATGGCGATATCCTTGTCGATTTTAAAAATCTAATTGATCGAGTAAGCGAGATTCGGAGAAACTAACATTCGGGGACTAATTTCGTGATTCGAAATTCGCGTACTCGGGATAGATTTCCGGGTATGGATTTAACCACTTCCACACACTACCCTCACCTACTCCCTCACCATACCTCTGCAAAGTTCGTCCCTCACCCCGTCATTCACTCATTCATCATCACCCTCACCTGCTCCTTTCATCCAATTCATCACCATCCCGTCTTCACCATCCCCACGCTGCTCACCCTTCACACCATCACCATCGTTGATCACCACCATCGCAGCCTTGGTTCCTCCCCTCGTCACCATCACCACGCACCTCGCCTCGGAGCCTCTTCATCGTCGTTTTCACCCTCGCATCCTCCTCTTTCATCGACGGGCAATCGCAGCCGCCCCTAGAGCTCTTGGCGTCATCGACGAGCCTCCGAAGATCCCACGTCCGTTTGAGAGTGAACCAACCTCCTTACTCTGTTTTGCAAGCTAACTTTCGGTAAGCGTCCCTCCTTCGTTTTTGATCGAAATTGCTTGCGGTCTTCACCATCACACTCACCCACATCCGGTGTAGGTCCAACAAGCCATCGCGAGCCATCGACGAAGCTCAGAACTCCGATCGAGAGCTCCGAAGTCGCGAAAAAACCATCTCGGTGAGCTCCGAATGTATCCTCGTTTCGATTCGTTTCTGAGTCTTTTTCGATGCTTAGACTAGTCGGGAGTGTGCGTGAGCTGAGTGCGGGACGATCGGGTGAGGTCGAGAGCTCCGACGATTGTCGGAGCTCGGCCAGCGGGAGCGAAATCGAGCGGAGCTTGGCGCCAGGCGGGGCTTCCTCCTATTTGAATTCAAGAAAATGAACTACTGTGGGGCCTTCACAATTTTACATTATTTGTTTAACATTTAACCGGTTAGGAGTATATATAATTACGGGATTGGTTCGGTTCGGTTCGGGTTTATTCGTTTATTTATTTAATTATTTAGCGGTATTTAAAATATTATAATATTATTTAAGGATTAAAATATAAAATATTATTTTGCATATTTTATAAAGTGTCGGTTTTTGTTAAATAAAAATGGTTTGGACCTTAAGGGATTCGGAAATATTTTATAAAAGTGTGCTAATAAATGATATTAAAATATTACATAATATTAATTGGGATTTAAAATATATTATGTGAGACTTGAAGTTTTAAAAAGAAATTTAGAAAATAATTTCAAGGTCGGAAAGTAATTTAATAAATAAATTGAAAAAGGACTTTGGCGAGTATTTTCAAGGGTCGGAATTCTTAACTGTTTAATTCGGATTTGAAACGGTTTTGAAACTAACCTTAGAGTAAGACTTATTCGATGACTAACCAGCATGATATATGATCGTTTGATTAAGAGTATGATATGTGTGACTAATAGCATGACTTGTTGTGAATTAGTTTAAGAGATTAAGTGTTAATTAATTATGGTGATGATGATATATATTATATGCTAAGTGTGAGTATGAAATGGTAATATACAAATTTGGCTAAGTATGATATATATATATATATATATATATATATATATATATATATATATATATATATATGGAGGTTATTTTTAAACTGATGAGTTGACAAGTTATGATGAGACGAGATGAGAACTGAAGATGAGATGATAATGTTAATAATGATGAGACAGTCGAGTTATCACATTTATGTGTATCTTATATGTTCATATGTGACTTGTGTGCCTTGCGTAAATTAGACTTAGACTGATTATGTTATTTATGGGATTACTAGGTGATCTTTGATCTGTAGGATTGCTTGCCATTGCTGATTATTGTTTGGATTCTGCGCTTCTCTAGGTAAGTCCTCCGGGGCTTACTCAGTAACCAGGGCCTCCTGCCTGATGTGTCATATAGTATGTAGGTGTTGCATATGCATAAGCATGACATGTAGTATCATGCTTAGGACTTGCACTTATGAATGAGCATTCTTATTCTGTATGCGTTTGAATATAGAACGGCCGTTATCTGTGAGTCCTAGAGTCGTTGTTAGGGTCATAGGGCAGCCCAGCTTCATCGGGTGTTGTCCTCCATGAGTCATTTATATATATATCATGAGATATGAGATGAGCATGAGATACGATATGATGATGAGATATGATATGCTATAGCATCGAACTTGCCAGTCTCCACCCTATCTGGAAGGGGGGTGGTGGTAGAAGAGGGATATACCACTTGGTATTCTTTGTTAAGGCCTTACTTCATATTCTGCATATATGAATTAGGAGCATGATAGTGTGGTTAATATTCAGTACTGCATGAAGGCATCCTTTATTCTAGGTATAGGCGTATTATATGTCCTCAGCGCGGTCAGAGGACCCGCAGGCGAACTCTTGGCCTGACTTTGTGGTATAGTTTCAGGTACCCGATCCACTGCTTGATTCTGTGCTGTTTTGACGGGGTCCATTCATATGGCGGAGAGTGAGTGTTTGAACCCTGACTTCACCAGATTCATACTTTTGGGATTTCTTCCTACTTATACTCTGTTTTGACCCGGCTCTGCCGCGACACTGGTTGTATCGTTTCAGAATTTATGTCCTTGGCATGATAAAAGATTTTCCGCTTTGTAGACTTAGGACAGGTATAGGGGTTACTCCGGGGTCTCCAGCAGACCTTTCGGATTTGGGTGCGAAATCCCGCTTTAAACTACAAATCCTTGATTTCAAACCTTCAACATGTACTCGGGGCGCAAGATCCTAACGAGGGGTTTTATCCCTCGAAACGTAACTCAGGAATCATAATCTCAGGCCGTTACAAAGGTGGTATCAGAGCTGAGGTTTTGCAATCCGAGTACAATAGGTTGAAGATGGCTTTGAAAATTGCCCAATGATTTCAAATGGTTTTGGAAAATGTTTAAAGGGCAAAATGAATTTAATTGGACTTAAAACCTGAATGAATAAAGGGGAAACAATCTCGTGGGTAGAGACCAAAGCGATAGACCTCCCTTATGGATGTAGAACTCGGGGAAGGGTAGGCAAAATACTAGCTTTTATTTACAGATGGGCCTAGAAGACTCTAAGGAACACCACGGAGGTTGGAGTGTCGAGTTAGGAGGCCGTGAGATTCTTGCCCCTCCGGCCAGCCGTCCCTCGAAGGACGGCATAGATCGTCTCTGTGATTGTATGCATTATATCCAACTGAGCCCGAGGGCGATCCTCCTCGAAGAGGATCATATTAATCTTGTTGAGTGCTATTGTGCATAGGATAGCGAACTAATCGGTATGCCTTAACTAGAATCATGTATTGAATGTGTAAACGGGATAGCGGGAGGAAACCTTGACCTTGTGTAATTGGAATACCTGTGTTGTCGGAATAGCCCTTCCATAACTCAACCCCCTTGATGATTCCGATTTCGTCATCCGTCCCACCAAAAGATCTAGGCATGTTAGCAAGGGTCGAGAAGCATCCGCTCTCCCCGTTTCGAGTCTTGTTTCGTATCCCACCATCGATGCTTCTATCGAGTCTCGTACCTGAGGTTGGGCTCTTCCACGTGAAATTTGGGTCGGTCAACTAATTACCTTCGGAAATCGTGTCAGATGTGAGGGTTACTTGAGTATGATAGTGGGGGTGAGGATTTAAATCGTTTCGAGATAGAAGTGAGTTCTCTTATGGAGCCATCCCTTTCGATACTCGTAATGGCCAACCATGTCTTCTTACCACAAGAGTCTAAACACGAGTTCTACCCTCGTCTCTTGAAAACAGTGTGAGTGCCCTTGTGTCCTACCCAGCAAGTCATAATAGTGCCCCACGGGGAAACGGGGTGATGAGTCGGTGAATGGCCTTGGAGAATTATGTCGGTTATAGGCGTAGCCATTCTTGTGGTTGCATGACATAGTATACTGGTGTATTTCAACATGACTTGCTTGATATCTTGCACGATTGCTCTTATGAGATGTATGTGTCATATGTATGGAACTTCCATGATTATTGTCTTCCCATGAATTAGGCCCATGATAGTGTGGTCAACCCTCGTTGTATATTTAATATATGAGATGACTGTCCTAGCATGCTGAATTATTCTAATTAGACCATGTTGACCGTGTACATGTTTAATGAGCAATTCTAGTATCATGTAAGACATATACCTCCCAGTTATAGGCCCTCGTATGATTGTGTGACGTCCTAGTCTTACTATGCGAATATGGTTGTATGTGATGAGATAGTTGCTATACCAACCCTGCATGAACTGACCATACCCTTAGCATGAATTTTAGGGTACATCTTAGCATGCTTTCCGTAATATTATGACTTGCTTAATTGTGTATCTAAATGAGTGATAAGTCGTGCATATGATATCATGTGATGTTTGTTAGATCTTGCATAACTTATGCCATATATGTCCCATGTCAGTCTGTGCATACATGTTCTTAGTCTGTCAAGCATGATTGGTGAATGAAATGATAGGTTGCTAGCTTGTTCTGCGCACATATAAAGATGATTATAGGAACATGTTATGAATGCATAAATCGATATTCCTTGAGATAGGTGCATACTAGTGTGAAATAATGTAATGATATCTCTTGATTTTTATGTGTTTGCGTGCCACAATTAAAAGGGCATCGTTGTAACTCTCGGGTTGGGATCTTCTCCTTCGTCTCGTCGTCCCTAGTCCTGGTCCATGTCTGAATCCTTATGGAAGTCATGTTGTCCTCCTTTGTCTCTCCCCTATCTTCGTAACTTTTAACCTTTGCGATTCCTTCATGAGCGTCGACATGGAAGAAAGAACGAATGGCTAGATGGCACCGGAGTGGCGCAACGGAAGCATGACGAGTCCATGTCCCATAGACTCCAGGAACGACATCACCGATGGAAAAAGGAATGAACATGCTAGAAGATGGCAGTCGTGAACAAGATCCTTCCAACTGACTCGAGGAAGAGCATCCTTAATTCAAATTGCGGTGCTTCTATACTAATCGGAATTGATGTTTTGCGATAGGCCTAGAACTGACCTAATTGAGTATGTGATGATGAATGTGCTGAACTGGTAGTGAATGTTTGCCTGACTGATTTATGCCTATGATGATGTGCCTTAGTGCTTAGTATTTTGACTCGCTAGTAAGAAAGATATATAGGTCCTATATGTTGATGGTGCTTCTGTCTGAGTATGAGTCGTGAGATTTTTTGATAAGCTGGTTCAGAAAGTGACAGGTAGATTGAGGTCTTCAGATCTAGTCGTTGGTCGTGTGAGGTGGAGTACGGGAAGAATGTGTTTGCTTAAGTAGAGCCGAGCGAGTTTTAAGACTCGTAGGAGATAGTGGTTAGCAGGGTTATCGGATGAGCTTCCACATGGGTCTTAGAGCGGGGATTTGGGTTAGGATGGCGAGATTTTGAGGGAGATGTCCTAGTGAGAAGTGGTAGTCTAAGCAGGTAGTGTGTGCGGGTAGTATAAGAGAGTGGTTGGCTGAGGTCTAGACTAGTTTCATTAAGGTGATCTTGAGATTGGGTATGGGTAGAGGTAGTTAAGATAGTTCTAGAGGTGGATGGGCGAGCTAGGAGTTGATCGGGGGATTCTTGAGGGGAGGTGTTGTGAGACGGATTAGTGTGCTAAGAAAGGTGTCTAGATGGTCTATGAGCAGATCGTGGGCGGCGTCGAGGATGATCGATTAAGGAACATCTGAGGAATCGTAGAATTTGGGACTAGGTGGTGTGTGCTGTGAGTGGGAGCGATTTCGGTAAGGGATGAGGTTGAGGAATTGCCATGGAAGAGTAGTATGAGGTTGCTTGGGAAATTATCGATCAGGGTTGTTCGTGTGATGAGTATTTGGGGTTGTTTAGATAGGATTGGTAATGCCTGGGAAAAATTATGAGTGAAGGATTTCTAGATGCGTTGTTGAAGGATTTTGGCATAGGGAATGAATCGGGATTTATGGGTGGAGGTTATTATGGCTATTGAGGTATTTGAGGATGTGAGATGAATCTTCGAGGAAAGGCTGGTAGCTAGGCAAGAATATAGTTGAGATTCCTAGTAAGACTGTGGGCTTAAGGTTGAGATAGGGAGATTATGAGTATGGATTTGGGAACTAGGCAAAGCAGAAGGTATTGAGGATGTTAGAGGATAAGAGATTTTAGAAGGTTGGTGAAGTTGCGATACTTAGGAAATTCGGACGAGGATGTCATATGAATTCAGTGAAAAGGATGATTGGTGCATAAGGGTTTAAGCGGTAGAGATTTCAAGGTCGAGGAAGCGTGATCTGAGGCAATTTGGGGAAACATGCGGAGTTGAGGGAACTAGTCCAGGTAGAGTATGCTGGGAAGAGGATCTAGAGTGGGTCGGCTTGAGGGTCATCGTGATTCGTGGTTGGGAGTACCACTAGTTTGGTTTCTGCGTTAGAATTGGTCAGGAGTGTCAGGTGTGAGATGGTCAGCATGAGTTGGGTCCTTAAAGGTGGATGGTTAGTGAGAGTGGTCAGTGGTGCGTGGAGTATGATCGGGTTAGCAAGATGATTCGAGATGTCTCTTTGGGGGATGATGTTCAGGCGGAGTCTTGAGAGCCTAGAAAGAGTAAGCGAGATTGTTAAGAAGCCTCTAGATCAATCGTGAGAGCGGTTTAGTTGAGGACTCGGAATTTCTCTTAGAGGGTAAGGATGACACTGGTAGAGGACCCCTAGGGTAAGGATGTGTTCTATATGGAGTCTTGGTAGTAGATCGAGTTGTTTAGCTTGTCGGAATGAGGAAATTTTGTGATTTGGGAACTCCGAGAGATAGTTTTAAATGGTCAAATGGAAGGTAGGACTTTAGATCGGGATGTCGAAGTGGATTGAGTTGGTAGACCTCGGTGAATTTGATCTTAATGCAAGAGTTGATGGGTAATGGTCGTGTCTTGTCATGACTGGCAGTTATAGGCAGGTTCTCTTGAGGATGTGATCTAGCGTATGCTTTACTTGGGGCCGAGTGTGGTGCGAATTTTATGCTATAGACGATGTTGATTCTATGATGTATGGTCGTCGACAATAGTGAACTGTTAGTACTAACATAGTTATTCCCTGAACTCGATGGAATGCTAACGTACAGAAGTACTTGTTTGCCTCTAATGCGATGATGCTTGGCAGTAGCATGAGTATGATGTGCTTATCTGATTAATATGATGTGCTTATCTGATTGATATGACGTGCTTATCTGATTGATATGGTGTGTAACTTCTGTGAGATGATGTGATAAATCCTACCATGAACGATATGATGCTAGATATGTTATGTTATGTGACTGTCCGTGACATGAGTATGACCTGGTTCTGAATGTGTGATACGATTGCTATGATATATGATGCCTTAAATTGGAATTGCTAGGATTATAGAACCGAATTGATGAGATTTGATTCTGACTTGGAACCTAGGAAGGAAAATATGGGATTAGCCCTTAGAGGTGGATGATTCCACCTCCTAAGATTTGAAAATTGCTTGACTAACGTCGGGTAGGGAATTTTGAATGGTGTTTAAAAAGGACTGAGTTTGATTTTGAGAAATTTAACGCGATCGAGAACTTCAATGATTTTGAGACCAAACCTTTTCAAACTGAGGAACCCTCTTGAATTTTTCTGACCGAGCTTGCATTATAACGCCCCCCGAAGTGGATACAAGCATTTTATAGGGGCCCTTATAGACTGCTTGCTAAGACCTAGGGGAGATGCTGTGATGCTTTTTGAGTTATGATATGACCGAGAAGTCGGAATAAGGATGTGGTAGGGGCCCATATTACATTCTTGCTACGATCTATTGGAGATATTATGATTATGACAACGGTACTCTGAGAATCTCATGGGGGCACTTATGAGATGCTTACGGAATCAATTGCATGATCCTTGGACTCACCAATTTCAAACTTCATCCCCAGTTTTAAAAAATGATTTTAGTCTCGGGGACGAGACTTATTTTTAGAGGTGGATGATGTAAAGGCTCGGATTTTCAAAATCCTAATTTTATGGAAAAAGAGAATTAAAAACGAATTTAAATCGAATTTAAAACTCGTTTAGCGGATTCCAACCGGAATATAAAATTTAACAAACGATTTCCGTCCTTTTACCTCGAAAATTCAAAATAATTATCGGATGGCGATATCCTTGTCGATTTTAAAAATCTAATTGATCGAGTAAGCGAGATTCGGGGAAACTAACATTCGGGGACTAATTTCGTGATTCGAAATTCGCGTACTCGGGATATATTTCCGGGTATGGATTTAACCACTTCCACACACTACCCTCACCTACTCCCTCACCATACCTCTGCAAAGTTCGTCCCTCACCCCGTCATTCACTCATTCATCATCACCCTCACCTGCTCCTTTCATCCAATTCATCACCATCCCGTCTTCACCATCCCCACGCTGCTCACCCTTCACACCATCACCATCGTTGATCACCACCATCGCAGCCTTGGTTCCTCCCCTCGTCACCATCACCACGCACCTCGCCTCGGAGCCTCTTCATCGTCGTTTTCACCCTCGCATCCTCCTCTTTCATCGACGGGCAATCACAGCCGCCCCTAGAGCTCTTGGCGTCATCGACGAGCCTCCGAAGATCCCACGTCCGTTTGAGAGTGAACCAACCTCCTTACTCTGTTTTGCAAGCTAACTTCCGGTAAGCGTCCCTCCTTCGTTTTTGATCGAAATTGCTTGCGCTCTTCACCATCACACTCATCCACATCCGGTGTAGGTCCAATAAGCCATCGTGAGCCATCGACTAAGCCCAGAACTTCGATCGAGAGCTCCAAAGTCGCGAAAAATCCATCTCGGTGAGCTCCGAATTTATCCTCGTTTCGATTCGTTTCTGAGTCTTTTTCGATGCTTAGACTAGTCGGGAGTGTGCGTGAGCTGAGTGCTGGACGATCGAGTGAGGTCGAGAGCTCCGACGATTGTCGGAGCTCGACCGGCGGGAGCGAGATCGAGCGGAGCTTGGCGCCAGGCGGGGCTTCCTCCTTTTTGAATTCAAGAAGATGAACTACTGTGGGGCCTTCACAATTTTACATTATTTGTTTAACATTTAACCGGTTAGGAGTATATATAATTACGGGTTTGGTTTGGTTCGGTTCGGTTCGGGTTTATTCGTTTATTTATTTAATTATTTAGCGGTATTTACAATATTATAATATTATTTAAGGATTAAAATATAAAATATTATTTTGGAGATTTTATAAAGTGTCGGTTTTTATTAAATAAAAATGGTTTGGACCTTAAGGGATTCGAAAATATTTTATAAAAGTGTGCTAATAAATGATATTAAAATATTACATAATATTAATTGGGATTTAAAATATATTATGTGAGACTTGAAGTTTTAAAAAGAAATTTAGAAAATAATTTCAAGGTCGGAAAGTAATTTAATAAATAAATTGAAAAAGGACTTTGGCGAGTATTTTCAAGGGTCGGAATTCTTAACTGTTTAATTCGGATTTGAAACGGTTTTGAAACTAACCTAAGAGTAAGAATTATTCGATGACTAACCAGCATGATATATGATCGTTTGATTAAGAGTATGATATGTGTGACTAATAGCATGACTTGTTGTGAATTAGTTTAAGAGATTAAGTGTTAATTAATTATTATGATGATGATATATATTATATGCTAAGTGTGAGTATGAAATGGTAATATACGAATTTGGCTAAGTATGATATATATATGGAGGTTATTTTTAAACTGATGAGTTGACAAGTTATGATGAGACGAGATGAGAACTGAAGATGAGATGATAATGTTAATAATGATGAGACAGTCGAGTTATCACATTTATGTGTATCTTATATGTTCATATGTGACTTGTGTGCCTTGCGTAAATTAGACTTAGACTGATTATGTTATTTATGGGATTACTAGGTGATCTTTGATCTGTTTGGATTGCTTGCCATTGCTGATTATTGTTTGGATTATGCGCTTCTCCAGGTAAGTCCTCCGGGGCTTACTCAGTAACCAGGGCCTCCTGCCTGATGTGTCATATAGTATGTAGGTGTTGCATACGCATAAGCATGCCATGTAGTATCATGCTTAGGACTTGCACTTATGAATGAGCATTCTTATTCTGTATGCGTTTGAATACAGAACGGTCGTTATCTGTGAGTCCTAGAGTCGTTGTTAGGGTCATAGGGCAGCCTAGCTTCATCGGGTGTTGTCCTCCATGAGTCATTTATATATATATATATATATATCATGAGATACGAGATGAGCATGAGATACGATATGATGATGAGATATGATATGCTATAGCATCGAACTGGCCAGTCTCCACCCCATTTGGAAGGGGGGTGGTGGTAGAAGAGGGATATACCACTTGGAATTCTTTGTTAAGGCCTTACTTCATATTCTGCATATATGAATTAGGAGCATGATAGTGTGGTTAATATTCAGTACTGCATGAAGGCATCCTTTATTCTAGGTATAGGCGTATTATATGTCCTCAGCGCGGTCAGAGGACCCGCAGGCGAACTCTTGGCCTGACTTTGTGGTATAGTTTCAGGTACCCGATCCACTGCTTGATTATGTGCTGTTTTGACGGGGTCCATTCATATGGCGGGGAGTGAGTGTTTGAACCCTGACTTCACCAGATTCATACTTTTGGGATTTCTTCCTACTTATACTCTGTTTTGACCCGGCTCTGCCGCGACACTGGTTGTATAGTTTCAGAATTTATGTCCTTGGCATGATAAAAGATTTTTCGCTTTGTAGACTTAGGACAGGTATAGGGGTTACTCCGGGGTCTCCAGCAGACCTTTCGGATTTGGGTGCGAAATCCCGCTTTAAACTACAAATCCTTGATTTCAAACCTTCAACCTGTACTCGGGGCGCAAGATCCTAACGAGGGGTTTTATCCCTCGAAACGTAACTCGGGAATCATAATCTCGGGCCGTTACATTTCGTGATATAAGGAGTTGCTGATTTCGTGACTATAGATTACACCCAAAAATTACACTGTAACCAACATGTTGATATCTGAGTTTGAGTGCATCTGTGTACCTGTAATCACTATATTTCTTAGATTTAATCAAAAGTAATGCACTTCAATACTCTACTATAGATATATAAGAATAGGTATCTGATATAACAAAAAATAGTGTCTGTCATCAAAGTATATTTGTGAAATTTAATACGTGTCACCAATGATCAAGTACAATGGAGGCCAATCTGTTAACAGTAAAATTTGGAGGAGAATGGAAGTTGGAAGATGGTGATTTAGTGTTTGCTGGGGATGTGCCATCAAAGGTAATTGTCATCAGGCAGACTGTAACCCTGGATGAGATGAAGTGTGAGATACTGAACAGATTCACAACCAGTGACAATTTGCCTCCTACTCTTCAATTCAGTCACTTGCATTCATTCAAGAAAACTACTGAGCCGTTTTCAATTGAGAATGACACTGATTTGAGGAGTTTTTTGCAAATTAATGAATTGAAGGAAGTGAATTGGACATTGCCTTTATATGTTACAACTGCAAAGGAAATCACTGAAGAACAGGTTACAGAATCTATACATGATGAAAATCAATTGGCATTACAGGCTTACAGCTCTGCCAAGGTTACAAATGTCATGGAAGAGGACTTTGATGTGCAGGATGAAGACGTAGAATGCATAAACGATGGTTGTGATATGGATGGTAAAGGAGATGACACAGGGATTGAAAGTCACATCAGTGGCAGTTCAATGTCCACAAAATATACAGCACCACCTATAAGTGCAAGAAACGGAGAAATTCTTATATTTTGGGGACAACTGTTCCGAA
Organism: Persicaria maculosa; assembly: GCA_963922045.1. NCBI lineage: Eukaryota > Viridiplantae > Streptophyta > Magnoliopsida > Caryophyllales > Polygonaceae > Persicaria > Persicaria maculosa. The sequence goes on along the minus strand of OY998264.1, from coordinate 21,109,703 downwards.
CAAAGGAAGATCTCAAAAATACTGTTGAATTGTTGGCTGCACAAGAGATGTTTGCTTACAAAGTGAAGAAGTCAACACCATGTTATTATAGAACAATTTGTGTCGATGGGAGCTGCACCTGGAAAATTCATGGCGCCATAGTGGGTGGTTCAACTGTATTTATAATTAAGAAATACTTTAAAGAGCATACCTGTAGCATGGAAGTACGAATAGGAAAGCAGCGCCCTATAAATTACAGAATCATAGCTGAAAGGATCAAACACAAGTGACATAGACTACAATCAATTCTTCATTACATATTTTATATTTTTATTCACTGTAATCATGCTTCATTTCATATTTTATTCACTGTTTTACATAATATATACAGTTTTGTAGATGAGAAACAGGGTCCAACTCCAAGACAAATTAGAAACACGATGAGGAATGATTTCAAACAGAATGTTAGCTACTGGAAATCTTGGATGGCTCGTGATTTTGCAATGGAGATGACAATGGGGACAGCAGAAGAAAACTATAAATTAGTGCCATCATATTGTTGGGTCCTGAAGCAAGCAAATCCTGGAACTGTCACCTTCATTGAAGTTGATAGCAACTCAAAGTTCAAGTATGTGTTCATTGCCTTTGGACCATGTATCCGAGCATTTCCAATCCTACGAAAGGTACATATTCATTTCATAAGAAAAAATTACTGTCACCAAATAATTACTGAATACAATTCAATTGTACAGGTGCTTGTGGTAGATGGTACATTTCTAAAAGGAAAATACGGAGGGACTCTTCTCACAGCTTCTGCACAAGATGCAAATCATCAAATATACCCTATTGCCTTTGCAGTGGTTGACTCAGAAAACAACGCCTCTTGGGAGTGGTTCTTCAACAAGCTAGCAACAGTCATCCCATCAAGTGAAGAGCTGGTTTTTGTTTCTGACCGTCATCAAAGCATTGCGAGAGCTTTAGAGTTGATTTACCCAAATGCTAAGCATTATTACTGCAGATGGCACCTGAAGCAAAATATAATGGCAAAATTCAAGAAGAATATACTCTGTCAGTGGTTTGAAAGCGCAACAAACAGTTACACAGAAGATCATTTCAACAGCTACTTTGGTTGCATCAGTAATACAAACAACAAGATGGAGAAATATCTTGAAGAATTACAGTTTGAGAAATGGTCAAGAGCTTATTCAAAAGGTGACAGGTACAATATGATGACTTCAAACAATGCAGAATCATTAAATAATGTCTTTGGTTTGGATAGATCATTCCCAATTATAGGCTTACTGAATGCAATCAGAGAGAAGATAACAAAATGGTTCAATGAGCGCAGAAATGAATCTGAAAACAACAGCTTTGAGCTTCCAAATAAGATAAGTAATATAGTGTACATAAGATGCAGTGATGCAGGCATGTACACTGTGAAGCACCTCAATAAATTCCAGTTTGAGGTTGTCGGTGAGATGAAAAGGGTTATGGTTGATTTAAATGAGAACTCTTGTTCATGCAAGGTATTTGATTATGAAAAGATACCTTGTGTACATGCTCTTGCTGTCATCAGGGACAAAAAACTGAGTGTTCTGAGGTATATTAGCAGCTACTACAAAATTGAAGCTTGGAAATTGGCTTATCATGAGACAATATATCCTGCTCTAAATGAAGAACAGTGGGTTGTACCAGAGGACATCAAAAGACAGAAATGTCACCCACCAATGATACGTAAAAGATGTGGTCGCCCTCAAAAGAAAAGAAAGCCTTCGGCTGGAGAAATCAGAGGCAAAGCATGAAAGAGGATACACAATAGCTAGAGATCAGAGGCAAATCAGAGGCAAAGCATCAAGGAAGACAAGAAGTTTTACTTTATCGTTTTCTTATATTGAATAAATTGTTCACTGTCAACAGGTCACTAGACAGAATGTAAACTGAAACCATATTTCAGTTTCTTCTTCTTCTATCATTAAAGTTTTGCAAAGATTTATAAATCAATGACTAACAGAGTCATAGACACTATAATCATCGTTTTCTTATATTGAATAAATTTTTCACTGTCAACATTAGACTAGACAGAATATAAACTGTGACCATATTTCAGTTTCTTCTTCTTCTATCATTAAAGTTTTGCAAAGATTTATAAATGAATGACTAACAGAGTCATAGAAACTGTAATCAAAATGAACACATGGTAATCAATGCTGTAATCACATTATAAAAGGTTCCTAGACACTGTAACCAAATTCCTAAACCATAAATTAAAAGAAAAGTTAATGAACACTATGGTTTAGGGTTTAGGGTTAAGCCATTAGGATTTAGGGCCTAAATCTTAAACCCTAAACATAGGACATGGTAAGCAAAAACATAGGACAAGGTAAGAGATGATTGCTGTCACCAAATGAAAAAACACTGTAATTAAAATGTTAAGGACAGTACGTAGATAAGAGATGATTGCTGTCACCAAATGAAAAAACATACGACAAGGTAAGCAAAAACCCTATAGGGGATAATGAGAAGCCAAAAGACATGCAGTGGACAGTTCTACTTCAATATATAAATGGGCAAGAGTGTCACAGACACTGTAACCACTGTTAAAACAGGGACACAGATATTGTAACCACTATGAAAAAAGGGGAATAGACACTGTAATCAAAGGAAAAACTTGTAGATGCTTTAAGAACTGTTAAAACAGGGACATAGACCCTAACATATGCACTGTCACCACTTTGAAAACATAGCCATAGACACTGTAACCAAAAGGAAGACCTTATGAGCAAATTTAAAACCAAAAAATACAAGTCTAGTGTCACCACTACTTGTAACTGATATCAGTGTCAGCACTATGTCATACTCAACCATTAGGACAAATATGATAGAATGGAAATCACAAACAAATATAATAAAACACAAATTTCATTCATATTATGCATATACATACACCAAGTACCCCCAAAATTTACAAAATACACTGGTATGATTTGAATGGAAATGAGATACAACAATTGTCAAACATAAAATTCCATTCATATCCTACATTTGCTTAAAATTAAGTCCCCCAAAAAGTTGCCACTACACTGTCTTTTCGCAGCAGATATACAAGAGAACTAGGACTAAATTGCTGATCGACAAAGCGGACAAATCGCTTGAACTGTAAGCCAATTACGGAGACACTCTGGGTGGAAGAAATGTCCACATGGTGTGGCAAGAACAAGCATTTATGCCAACATCAGGTCCAGACAAATTATGCATTTCTCTCCATCCTGTTCAAGATGATATATCTCTTGTAAGCTGTCACTGTGTTCTGTAATTGCTGCTGGAGGATCTGGTTGGTCGACATCCATATCAGAGTCAGAGCTCATGTCAAATTCAGAGCTTGAATCAGAGCCTATGTCAGATTCAGAGTCTTCAATGAAGTGTACATCCACAGTGATGTCGGGGCAGAGACCATATTCAACAAACTCAGCGTCGCCCAAAAACCAACTGTGAGTATATTCCATTAAGAGTTGGTTGGCTACCTGATTTCGAACCACACTGGTGATTCCTGCTTCAGTTAACACTTCATTGCATTGTGCTAAAGTCATTGGCACACCATTCCAAGCCGAGCAATTATTAATGGTCAGCAGAGGGAGGCTATCAGAATGGATGGACACCAACAGTTGGCTCGGTCCATAGAAAAACGACTCACTTGCTGAGATTACAACTTCAAATGAACCAACAGTGTAGTCATACCCTACTTCAGTTACAGTTGGAAATGCCATTGAAGGATATAAGACCTACACAGACAAAATAAACATACACTCATTTAGTATCCAATCACTTAATAATCAAGCATTACAGGAAAGGTAATGGAAATATTATAGTAACAGAAAGAAGAAAAAAATTTTCTGGAAGAGTACATCAATAATAAACGACAACGTTTATTTTCAGTCAAAAACAAACAACAATAAAAGAAAATAACGCAGTAGCAACTCAGCAACACATAAACACCAATATATGCGCTTAATCGACTGAAAGATAATGGAAAAGTAGACACTGTAATCAAAGGAAACCTTATAGACGCTGTAACCAACATAAAAAATGGGGTCACATATACTGTCACCAATATGAAAACGTGGCCATAGGCACTGTAACCAAAAGGAAGACCCTACCAAATGGGCTAATGAGAAGCCAAAAGAACATGTGATGTACAGTATGGTTTAGGGTTTAGGGTTAAGTCTTTAGGGTTTAGGGCCAAGGCCCTAAACCCTAAATCCTAAACCCTAAACCCTAAAATGTTAAGTACAGTACATCGTTAATAGATGATTGTTGTAATCAAATGGAAAACCCTAGGACAAAGTAAGCAAAAACCCTAAAGGGGTTAATGAGAAGACAAAATACATGTGATGGACAGTCTCCTTCATCATATGAATGGTTAAGATAGACATATACATTGTAACCACCGTTAAGACAAGGTCATATATACTGTAACCATTATGAAAAGAAGGACGTAGACACTGTAATCAAAGGAAACCCTATAGACGTTGTAACCAACATAAAAAATGGGGTCTCATGTACTGTCACCACTATGAAAACATGGCCATAGGCACTGTAACCAAAAGGAAGACCCTACCAACTGGGCTAATGAGAAGCCAAAAAACATGTGATGTACAGTATGGTTTAGGGTTTAGGGTTAAGTCTTTAGGGTTTAGGGCCAAGGCCCTAAACCCTAAATCCTAAACCCTAAACCCTAAAATGTTAAGTACAGTACATCATTAATAGATGATTGCTGTAATCAAATGGAAAACCCTAGGACAAGATAATCAAAAACCTTAAAGGGGCTAATGAGAAGCCAAAAGAACATGTGATGTACAATATGGTTTAGGGATTAGGGTTAAGTCTTTAGGGTTTAGGGCCAAGACCATAAACCCTAAATCCTAAACCCTAAACCCTAAAATGTTAAGTACAATACATCGTTAATAAATGATTGCTGTAATCAAATGGAAAACCCCAGGACAAGGTAATCAAAAACCTTAAAGGGGCTAATGAGAAGCCAACATTAGGTTTAACAACAAATAAGATATTGTCACCAAAAACCAGCAAACAACAAATTGAATAACCACATAAACTAATACTGTCACCACACCAAACACTCCAAACACACAACACGCAGAATGTCAGATGGAACCCTGTCACCACACACAAGTAACAAACTGTAACCATAAATCACTTGTAACCCTGTCACCAGACTGTAACCAGTGAAACGAAAGGGAGGGAGTTAACTTGCCGTGGGAAATTGCCGAAGTTCAAAACATATATAAATTAAAGAAAATGGGCCGGGCCTCTTGGATCATGAATCTTACACCAAGCCCAACAACCATTTTGTCCAATTTTATTACACTAAGCCCAACAGTATATATATGACCTTGTTATAACCACCATTAAGACAAGGTCATATATACTGTAACCACTATGAAAAGAAGGACGTAGACACTGTAATCAAAGGAAACCCTATAGACGCTGTAACCAACATAAAAAATGGGGTCACATATACTGTCACCACTATGAAAACATGCCCATAGGCACTTTAACCAAATTGAAAACTTTGAAGATCTCACCAGCAATAATAAAACCTTGACATTAAAGTGGAATTACAGAGTGTTGTAAGATATAATAGGGATAAAACAGTAAAAGATTCAAAAGAACATATAAATTACTAGAGCATTAGCCTACAAATACACAATCTAAGTGTCACCATGGGCTGGCACCATGACTTTTACATCAACAAAATATACGATACCCTGTCACCAATTCAAGTGTCACCAGATAAATAGTCTAACTAACAGAAACTGAGTGTCACCAAGGGCTGTCACCACGACTGCTACATCAATAAAATATAAATTAAACTGTCACCAAATCAACTGTCACCACATAGTTCAAATAGCACAAACTTAAATTTCATAACTAAACAAATGTCCACTGCTTCTTCATCAGATCATATACAATCTTCTCACGATAAGCATTAACATACTCATCATTCACAAGTGTAATGTCACCACCAAAAACCAGAGACTCAATGTGCTTGATGGCGTAGACACCACAGCTACCCCTACATAAGAAGCAAAATATAAACACAAGAGAAAAAAGGTGGACAGATAAAATGTCACAAAACAAAATACAACAAGATGGAAAACAGAAGGTACCCGCCTTCATTTTGAGGCAAGTCATCTACTTGGTCCACCTCAAAGGGAGTATCATCCATGTTAGGAAAAAGACCATACTTGCTCAACAAAATAGCAAGTGACTCACACGTTTTAGCAAACATGGAAACCAGCTCTTCATTTTTAGTGAAACCGCACTGGGAGTCATAAACAAGAATAATATTGGAGTCCAGCTCAATTTCAACAGCTACCCAGTGCACATTGTCAAGATTGAACGGAGCGTAAACCTTCTTAGCACCTTCCCAAGTCTTCCCATAATTGCCAGGATAAAGACCAAGGAAATAGTGGAAGAATTCCTCCGGAATTGCATCACCATTTTTAAAAAGATCAACATCATAGTTCACAAGCTTGGGGAAAAAAATGGTGTCTAATACAACACTGTTGGGATTTAGATCGGGACAATCATGAAGACGCTTTCTAAAATGATGAAGTGCTTCGTCTATGTGCTGTGAAAGAAAAAGAATAAACCCTAACTGTCACCAAATTGATGGCACCAAAATATAAGCAACAAGAAAAAGACATGTAAATATGAACTTACAAGATCACGAAGCCATTTTGTCCTCCCCGATAATTCAGTGAAAAACAACTTGTTCATATCAACCTCACAGCCACTGACTTTTCCATCACGCCTACAAAGTAAGATAACAAGTTAAATAAACTTATTATAAGAAGTGGTAGTACGAAGAAGAAAACACATATCAAAAGTGGATAATTACCCAAGATCTCGAAAAGTGGTATAAAATTCAACACGCTCCTCAGGGCTGAGAAAGGAATGTTTAGGTACTCTAGGAATGCGAGGTTTCTTCGGTTTACAAGGATTGGTGTAAGGAGTATGGGATGCAGAGCAGATTTCAACGCCCTATGAGAACGCCTTAGTGGAACGTCATCATCATCCTCAGCATCTGAAGGAACAAGGGAGGCGACGTCAGTGATGTTATGAAATAGACTGCATTTATCATCAATATCACCTGTTGCATCACCACTGTCAGCAGGCATATCATCTGGGACATCAGAACTCTATCCAAGTATGATGCCAATACCATGATCAACTTTCCCACCAACAACTTCAGGAGCAGGGCAACTACTAGCATCATTCAAATTATCTGTAACCACAACTTTGGGACCAACAGCACCACTGTCATCAGGTGTATCAGTCGAGCAAGGAAGCACAAGAGTTGCAACAGCACCACTGTCATCACAAGAATCAGTAGGTCAAGGGAGATCAGGAGTGTGAACAGGACTGTCACCAGGAACCTCTTTGGAAGCAACCATGTCCTCATTGGTTGGATGTGAAGCAAGAACTTCAGTAGGAGCAACTGAGCTAGCTAAAACAGTCTCAACTGACCCAATTACTTCAGTTGGAGCAACACTCAAATCAAAAGTTTCATCAGCCGAAGGAAGGATTTCAGTAGGAGCAGCAGAACAAGTCTCAACAATTTTTTCTAAAGTGGATGCACTAGAATTGTCAATTACTTCATATGAGGGAACAACTTCGGTACCAGGGATATCACTATCAACAGTTACATCCTGTGATACAAGGACCTCAGTAGGAGCAACAACACTGTCATCAACATTGGGAGAAGGAGAAGCACAGCCAGAAGAAGGGACAACACTGTTATCAAGTGTTTTTATCTTTGAACGCACAAGACCAGTGTCAACATCAGTGCAAACAACATCAACATCTATTGAAGTTGACTCCTTAGTTGACTTAACAACAACATACTCTGGAGTTGGGGGAACCATTGGAAGAATCGGTGTCATCACCTTCATTGTCATCACCTTGATTCAAACACTCAAAAAGATGCCCATGGTCAGACAACTGAGAGCAGTTATCCCTAATACCAGGCAGCACATCCTTCAAAGACTCATCCAATGCCTGACGTTCCCTTTTCAGAAAAGCCTCACTGTCATCACTGGGATGTAAGATATGTGATTCTAGTTTATGCACTTTCTCCTCAAGGACAAGAATCCTAGAAACACAGTCTTTCAGTTGAGCTTCAAAAGACTCAAATGATGCCTTAAAAGAACTTATAATTTCTTCAAAAATAGATTTCCTAACAAAATCTTTTCCCAACCCAGGAACATCATCACTTGTAGGAAGCTCATCACCTTTTGGAGGAATAGATCTAGGGAGCTTAAACTTAGACCTCCTGGCTTGTCACCATGATCTAAACCTTTGTCACCACACGGTGCTTCTTCTTTATTCTTAGCAGGAGCTTCACTCTTTGACAATTTCTGAGATGGTACCACCTTTGCCTTCTTCTTGATAGGCTCATCTAGAGTAGTAGAACTTCTCAACACTCTCTTCTTCTTGAAAGAATCATCAGCAGCAGCATTACGTCTCAACACTTTATCCTTCTTCATAGGAAGAGGACTGTCACCACTACTCATTGACCGTGTAACCAACCTCTTCCTCGGATGGACAGGACTCTCAAAGTCAGAACTGCCCTCAGTGATGACTGGTGGTCTCACCACCCCCTTTTTTCCCAAAGTTGGGGTTCTAACTATTTCCTTCATCCTATTAGGAATATTCGTAGAAGGGATATGAGGTTCCACACCACCAGAAAGAAGACAACCACCTGATTGCCTGAGCCGATACGCTTGGATGCATAAATTCCTTGGACACACTACATCACTAACATCAGCATCCATACCAACAAAACAGGAAACGTAAGAATCTACACTGTCATCAACAACTTCATCAGAATGTAAGAGGCCAGGGCAATCCATAAACGAGGCATACAAAGAGTAGACAGTCCCCTAGCAAGAGAACAAAAATTACAATTAAAGGACAACAACTATATAACATGGAAGAGGGAAACTAAGATCAGCATAATAAAAGCTGAGACAAGAAAGAATGCTTACCAAATCTTTAGAGAAAATTTCAGAACACTTATCATAAGTAATGTTGTAATCACGTTCACTAGTATACCAGACAAGAGATGCTGGTAATCCATCACAGAATGCAAAGTGACAATTTGAGATGCCAGCAATCTTAGGGATTGCCTCTAAAATCAAAACCTGAGAACAAAGCAACATTAAGAACAGAAATAGAAGTAAAGAATAATAATAAGAAGAAAAAAGCATTGGAACATAAAAGGAAAGGCCAGGGAAATACCTGGAATGCAACAGGATATCCGAGCAAATTATAACCAAACCTTGGACCCTTTTTGGATTGATCAGACCTCATAGATTTCTTCAAAAAACCAAGTGTTTCCAGAAACACAACCCGACCAAAAGGATACAGTTTTAAACGATCAAAATCACAAACAATGTCCACAAAAGATTGACGTACAAGAGCTTTAGAACGCTGAGGGAGCAACACACCCTCAATCAGTAACAAGTACGCCATGGAAAGTTTCTTGGGAGACTGAGTTGGCTCCTTGAGGAAAATTTAGAGAAGACCAATAAATGTGCAGTTTCGTACACCCAAAAACTCCTCCATATCCACATGAGGAGAAGGAGACATGTCATCACCAGGTTCTTTACAACTCAAACCGGTTACACAACAGAATTCAGCTAGAGAAAACCTAAACAAATGTTGCCCAACTTGGAACCACATCTCATTAACTTTAGAAGTTTCAACTTCGTGTAGGAGCATCTGATGCACAAGTTGATGATAAAAATAAAGATTATCACCAGCTCGTACAATTGGACCTAAACAACCATCTATAAGAGAAACCCAGTCATCAGGATACAGACCATTCTTAAGAACTTTGATCAATGCAGGCTTTGAATACACATTAATGTGCCCGCGAAAACGTCGTTCTTTGGGAACAACAAACTTGAAGGAAGCAGGTTGAATAACTGATGGTGGATCCACAGTAGGAATTTCTAGTTGGACAACAATTTCTTTACCTAAATAGCATAGAAATAGTGTCAACATTAGGTTTAACAACAAATAAGATATTGTCACCAAAAACCAGCAAACAACAAATTGAATAACCACATAAACTAATACTGTCACCACACCAAACACTCCAAACACACAACACGCAGAATGTCAGATGGAATCCTGTCACCACACACAAGTAACAAACTGTAACCATAAATCACTTGTAACCCTGTCACCAGACTATAACCAGTGAAACAAAAGGGAGGGAGTTAACTTGCCGTGGGAAATTGCCGAAGTTCAAAACATATATAAATTAAAGAAAATGGGTCGGGCCTCTTGGATCATGAATCTTACACCAAGCCCAACAACCATTTTGTCCAATTTTATTACACTAAGCCCAACAGTATAAATATGACCTTGTTATAACCATCGTTAAGACAAGGTCATATATACTGTAACCACTATGAAAAGAAGGACGTAGACACTGTAATCAAAGGAAACCTTATAGACGCTGTAACCAACATAAAAAATGGGGTCACATATACTGTCACCAATATGAAAACATGGCCATAGGCATTGTAACCAAAAGGAAGACCCTACCAAATGGGCTAATGAGAAGCCAAAAGAACATGTGATGTACAGTATGGTTTAGGGTTTAGGGTTAGGTCTTTAGGGTTTAGGGCCGAGGCCCTAAACCCTAAATCCTAAACCCTAAACCCTAAAATGTTAAGTACAGTACATCGTTAATAGATGATTGTTGTAATCGAATGGAAAACCCTAGGACAAGGTAAGCAAAAACCCTAAAGGGGTTAATGAGAAGACAAAAGACATGTGATGGACAGTCTCCTTCATCATATGAATGGTTAAGATAGACATAGACGTTGTAACCACCGTTAAGACAAGGTCATATATACTGTAACCATTATGAAAAGAAGGACGTAGACACTGTAATCAAAGGAAACCCTATAGACGCTGTAACCAACATAAAAAATGGGGTCACATGTACTGTCACCACTATGAAAACATGGCCATAGGCACTGTAACCAAAATGTTAAGTACATTACATCATTAATAGATGATTGCTGTAATCAAATGGAAAACCCTAGGACAAGGTAATCAAAAACCTTAAAGGGGCTAATGAGAAGCCAAAAGAACATGTGATGTACAATATAGTTTAGGGTTTAGGGTTAAGTCTTTAGGGTTTAGGGCCAAGGCCCTAAACCCTAAATCCTAAACCCTAAACCCTAAAATGTTAAGTACAATACATCGTTAATAAATGATTGTTGTAATCAAATGGAAAACCCTAGGACAAGGTGACAGGAGGAAACTGTCGTTGTTCCTATCAAAGTATAACTCAAACCTACAAACTAGTATAGTAAGCAAGTAAGAGGTCGATCCCACAGAGAATCAAGTATTCCTAAGCAATGTATATTTACCAATTAGTAGAAAAGTGGGATTTGGTGATTGAAGTAGATAAAAGAAACTATAAACAAGTTAGTAGAGATAACAATTGAGAAAATAGTTTCATCTATAAATATCCACTTTAGTTTGATTAGTTGATCATCGATTCTTCTTCAAGTTCTCTTTTCATCCTATTATTGTTCCTGTCCTGATCTTGTGTAAATTACTAGTCCTACGAGTCCTAGTAACCCTTACTAATTAGATAACCCTAACACGGTCAAGATTTAACCTAATAGTAGCATTAAGATTAAGGATTAACCAGGATACATGCAACACCAAGCTACGAGTCAGTATTTAACATATAATTGATTCTCTACACACCAATTTAGTCCTACGAGTCCTAAAAAGGCATGATTGCTACTATGGATTAAGGTTCGCTACGAGGAATCTACAAAATCCTAGCAATAATCTCAACTAGTTGTACGGGCTAGAAGAAATTAACAATATTCGCAAAAGAATCAATACGAATCAATAGGAATAGAACAAGAATAGAAATCTAACAACTTTATCAAACCAAAGCTTCAATCCATAGATGAAACGGAAGAGTTTAGCACTCCATGGCCATGGAGGCTCCCCTCTAGGGTTCTCTCAATTGATAATCTCCAAGTGTATAAGAGTTATGGAATTAGATCCTTAAAATAAAACCCTAAAACGTCCTTAAAAAGCCTCAAAAGAGTCGGCCAAATAATAACTCTAAAAACCTAATTAAGTGGATAAAAAGTCCATTAAGCAGATAATATGAATGATTCGAAAAGAACATCCTTTCTGCAGAGGCCGCGGGGCAGCCAACCCAGGTCGCGGGGCGGCCAGGCGATTGCGAAATCCTTCGTCAGAGCTTCGGGCCGCGGGGCGGTTTGCTTGGCCGCGGGGCGGCTTTTACTGTTCACAGCGATTTTTCCTCTTCGAATTTGGTCTCGATGTCAACACGAAAGTTGTAGATCTCGGAAAGAGCTTTCCAACGCATTCTTATAATAGTCAATTGGACCACCGAGGCCTCCAGAAAGTGCTTTACAAGTTCAGCATGTCTGGCGACAACTTCTACTGACTTATTCTTCACTTAGGCTCTCGAAATTCGACTCCGCTCCCGTGCTCTTCACTTTTCCTCCTCCTCTTGGATCTTCCTTCATCCATGAGCTTTCTCATTCCTCGTCGGATTCATATGTACCTGAAATAATTCATAAAAGCGTGTAGATTCCGACTCTACCAACAAAACGAGTATAAATGCAAATCTAGTCTAAACTATGCATTATAAACATCTAGATCATGCTAAATGCAACCTAATATGCCTACCTAAATGCGTGCTATCAAATTCCCCCACACTTGAGCTTTTGCTTGTCCTCAAGCAATGAAAATCAAAATCAAATCAACACCCCACAAACAAGCAATCCATGTAATCACTTTGGTAAAACACTTAAGCTCAAAACGAGGGTAACAAAGATTGACAAATAACGTCATAATATGTATAGGTGCAATCTAAGGAATAAAGCAAGTACATCTATCCAACCTCACCAAGAAAATGTGTTTTCACTCTCGCTCATGTGTTTAGGCTAATCATTCACGCTCAAACTCAATTCCTGAAAACTTAGCTACAACAAAATTGCGTCAGTGGTCTAAATCTCCACCGCTAGTGACTTCACATGCAACCAAAATCATGAGGTCTTTTGAATAGGTTGTAATGGGGCCATGGTAGGAACATAGGGTATGGAAAATATTTAGGCTATGTGGTGCTAAAAATCCGGGAAAAAAGGTTAGTAACAACCAGAAAAACACCAACACCAAACACTTCAAATACCATTCCAATAACATATACTCCTTCACAATACAAATTCGCACACAATTTTCAAATATCCACACAAACTCATTCATTTTTTTTTTCTTTTTATTATGATTTTTCTTTTTCTTTTTTTTTATTTTCTTGACTTTTACCCCTAAGTGAATTTTATCCTCCTTAGGTCCCAAGTAATAAGCACATAAAAACCATCTCTATGAAGTACAAATGAATCACCCAACATAATTTCTCCACTCAAAGCAACTCCATCAACATATCAAGATATATATTCACCAACTCTTCTCCTAATTCCCGGATGGGTCAGGCTAATAATTGGCTAGGAAGATTTTGTGGAGCTAACAAAATAGGCTTATAAGGCTCAAATTGGCTTCAAGCAAAGGATAATGTGTACGGGTGGGTAGAGTATAATATGGCTAAAAGAAAATCATGCCTCAATCACTTTAAGGTTACATGCAAAAATCATATAAATGCAGCCTCAATAAAGATATCTAAACGCAATTTAAAGAGGAAGTAATCAAGGAGAGTATTCACACACAAAGAAACTAGAGGACATATATGTGTAGTCCCAATAAGGCCAAAAAAACTCACAAGGTCAAATTGTTAGAACTTCAATACCACTTAAATTTCAAAGACTATACATACTCAATTATCTCATCAATCATATTCCCAAAAAGTATACAAAAATCATTCAAAGCTTCAAACACTTCAAACATGTCATGGGGCACATGATACGAACAAAATATAAATATAGAGGACAAGTAGCCTAGTGGGAAAATAAGACCTAAAGTATATGAAATGCATGAATTTTTTTTTTATAAATGCAATATACGAGTAAAAATAAATATGAAAACATAAATAAACATGATATGCATTTTTTTTTTATTTTTTTTATCTATCTATATGTAATGCAATCCCTCCCCCACACTTAAATCTTTCATTGTCCTCAATGAAAATAAATTAAAAACAACAAAAGATCAAAATATGAAGGATAGAAAGAAAGCTGACATGCTACTTGCAGTGTTGGTAGGTTAGGTGGGAGGCGAGGAAAGGAAACCTGTCAGTCCCGTCAGAGGCCGCGGGGCGGCCATGCTAGGACGCGGGGCGGCTATGCTAGGCCGCGCGGCGGCTGGAGACACGACCTAGCCGCGGGGCGGCCCGTACAAGCCGCGGGGCGGCCTCTGCCCTTTTCAACTTTCATCCCTGCGGTGTTACTGCCCCCACAAAAAATGCCAAAACCAAGCCAATTCAATGAAATTTAAGAAAAAGAAATCTAGAACTACTTACCTTGGGTTGCCTCCCAAGTAGAGCCTTTGTTTTATGTCATCGGCATGACTTATTCTCAATCTTAATTCCTTACCTATCAGACATCGTCAAGGCCCTCAGTAACCTATCATATTCCTGTGCACACATCTTCCACAAGACATTATAGCACACTAAATTGAAATTATAAATTATAGAAGTTATAAACCTTTTCAATTTATCATGAATGTCTACTGAAGGAATATGATACCACTAGTTCAGTTCCACTGGTGGCTTTTCAAAATAACAATTAAAAGGATCAACATAATCACCATCACCTTTCAAATTGCAAAAGTTTACCTTTATTACCTCTCGAGCCTCAACAGGTGGCTCTAGACATGGTTCATCAACGGGGGAGCTGAGAATGAATGCATCGGATGGAGTAGGAGACACATTACATGAAACCTCATGTGTCGACTCATGAGATTCCATGTCAGGAAGCACCAGACCCTCTTCTCCATCGTCAAAGAAAATGTCTTCATCTGTGAACAATTCCTCCTCATTCTGAACAACATCATCACGTTGAAACCAACTAGGATAGAATGAATTGAGCACAATGACTTCGACAGGATCTTCCATTCTTGCATCCTTCAATGTCTCATGGGATGGCGGAATGGGTTTGCTTTCTTTATCAACTTGAGGGGCGGCCATCCGATCTGCTATTATCTCGCTCGATGTTTGAATAAGGTGGCTCAATTGTTCCCCCAAGTTTTTGATCCTCTCAGCATTCTCCTGTATTGCTTGAGTAAGGGCTTGGATTTCATCATCTAAGTATGTGACAGAGTCCTCCATTGGTGGATAAGACGTGGTGAGCAACTCTTCCTGTTCAACATGATAACCCATGTAACAGAAAAAATCCCACAACCCTAACAAACCTAATCGTGCTAGGCCTCCGTTACTCATGTACTCAGCAAGCGCTCGTGTCTCAGCAGTCATCCCGTCAATTATGCAAATAATCATATCTCGGATGCTGTCTTGATAACCCCGTGATTCACGGATGTCCACATACCTCTGTAATCTGGTAAGATATTGGTGAAAGTTCTCACCTTCAAACTGCAATAACCTCAACATCCTAAAAGTTAGTAGCAAGGGTGTTATGAACCGTAAGATAGGTTCACAACAAGTTAATTATATACAATAATTGGCAAACACACAAAACAAAGAAATAAACTTTGATTCCCCGGCAACGGCGCCAAAATTTGACAGGAGGAAACTGTCGTTGTTCCTATCAAAGTATAACTCAAACCTAGAAACTAGTATAGTAAGCAAGTAAGAGGTCGATCCCACAGAGAATCAAGTATTCCTAAGCAATGTATATTTACCAATTAGTAGAAAAGTGGGATTTGGTGATTGAAGTAGATAAAAGAAACTATAAACAAGTTAGTAGAGATAACAATTGAGAAAATAGTTTCATCTATAAATATCCACTTTAGTTTGATTAGTTGATCATCGATTCTTCTTCAAGTTCTCTTTTCATCCTATTATTGTTCCTGTCCTGATCTTGTGTAAATTACTAGTCCTACGAGTCCTAGTAACCCTTACTAATTAGATAACCCTAACACGGTCAAGATTTAACCTAATAGTAGCATTAAGATTAAGGATTAACCAGGATACATGCAACACCAAGCTACGAGTCAGTATTTAACATATAATTGATTCTCTACACACCAATTTAGTCCTACGAGTCCTAAAAAGGCATGATTGCTACTATGGATTAAGGTTCGCTACGAGGAATCTACAAAATCCTAGCAATAATCTCAACTAGTTGTACGGGCTAGAAGAAATTAACAATATTCGCAAAAGAATCAATACGAATCAATAGGAATAGAACAAGAATAGAAATCTCACAACTTTATCAAACCAAAGCTTCAATCCATAGATGAAACGGAAGAGTTTAGCACTCCATGGCCATGGAGGCTCCCCTCTAGGGTTCTCTCAATTGATAATCTCCAAGTGTATAAGAGTTATGGAATTAGATCCTTAAAATAAAACCCTAAAACGTCCTTAAAAAGCCTCAAAAGAGTCGGCCAAATAATAATTCTAAAAACCTAATTAGGTGGATAAAAAGTCCATTGAGCAGATTCGGCGTTTCTGCAGAGGCCACGGGGCAGCCAACCCAGGCCGCGGGGCGGCCAGGCGATTCCGAAATCCTTCGTCAGAGCTTCGGGCCGCGGGGCGTTTTGCTTGGCCGCGGGGCGGCTTTTACTGCTCACAGCGATTTGTCCTCTTCGAATTTGGTCTCGATGTCAACACGAAAGTTGTAGATCTCGGAAAGAGCTTTCCAACGCATGCTTATAATAGTCAATCGGACCACCGAGGTCTCCAGAAAGTGCATTACAAGTTGAGCATGTCTGGCGACAACTTCTACTAACTTATTCATCACTTAGACTCTCGAAATTCAACTCCGCTCTCGTGCTCTTCACTTTTCCTCCTCGTCTTGGATCTTCCTTTATCCATGAGCTTTCTCATTCCTCGTCGGATTCATATGTACCTGAAAAAATTCATAAAAGCGTGTAGATTCCGACTCTACCAACAAAACGAGTATAAATGCAAATCTAGTCTAAACTATGCATTATAAACATCTAGATCATGCTAAATGCAACCTAATATGCCTACCTAAATGCGTGCTATCACAAGGTAATCAAAAACCTTAAAGGGGCTAATGAGAAGCCAAAAAGACATGTGACGGACAGTTCTCCTTCATCATATGAATGGTGAAGATAGACATAGACGATGTAACCACCGTTAAGACAAGGTCATATATACTGTAACCACTATGAAAAGAAGGACGTAGACACTGTAATCAAAGGAAACCATATAGACGATGTAACCAACATAAAAAATGGGGTGACATATACTGTCACCACTATGAAAACATGGCCATAGGCACTGTAACCAAATTGAAAACTTTGAAGATCTCACCAGAAATAATAAAACCTTGACATTAAAGTGGAATTATAGAGTGTTGTAAGATATAATAGGGATAAAACAGTAAAAGATTCAAAAGAACATATAAATTACTAGAGCATTAGCCTACAAATACATAATCTAAGTGTCACCATGGGCTGGCACCACGACTTTTACATCAACAAAATATACGATACCCCGTCACCAATTCAAGTGTCACCAGATAAATAGTCTAACTAACAAAAACTGAGTGTCACCAAGGGTTGTCACCACGACTGCTACATCAACAAAATATAAATTAAACTGTCACCAAATCAACTGTCACCACATAGTTCAAATAACACAAACTTAAAGTTCATAACTAAAGAAATGTCCACTGCTTCTTCATCAGATCATATGCAATCTTCTCACGATAAGCATTAACATACTCATCATTCACAAGTGTAATGTCACCACCAAAAACCAGAGACTCAATGTGCTTGATGGCGTAGACACCACAGCTACCCCTACATAAGAAGCAAAATATAAACACAAGAAAAAAGGTGGACAGATAAAATGTCACAAAACAAAATACAACAAGATGGAAAACAGAAGGTACCCGCCTTCATTTTGAGGTAAGTCATCTACTCGGTCCACCTCAAAGGGAGTGTCATCCATGTTAGGAAAAAGACCATACTTGCTCAACAGAATAGCAAGTGACTCACACGTTTTAGCAAACTTGGAAACCATCTCTTCATTTTTAGTGAAACCGCACTGGGAGTCATAAACAAGAATAATCTTGGAGTCCAGCTCGATTTCAACAGCTACCCAGTGCACATTGTCAAGATTGAACGGAGCGTAAACCTTCTTAGCACCTTCCCAAGTCTTCCCATAATTGCCAGGATAAAGACCAAGGAAATAGTGGAAGAATTCCTCCGGAATTGCATCACCATTTTTAAAAAGATCAACATCACAGTTCACAAGCTTGGGGAAAAAAATGGTGTCTAATACAACAGTGTTGGGATTTAGATCGGGACAATCATGAAGACGCTTTCTAAAATGATGAAGTGCTTCGTCTATGTGCTGTGAAAGAAAAAGAATAAACCCTAACTATCACCAAATTGATGGCACAAAAATATAAGCAACAAGAAAAAGACATGTAAATATGAACTTACAAGATCACGAAGCCATTTTGTCCTCCCCGATAATTCAGTGAAAAATAACTTGTTCATATCAACCTCACAGCCACTGACTTTTCCATCACGCCTACAAAGTAAGATAACAAGTTAAATAAACTTATTATAAGAAGTGGTAGTACGAAGAAGAAAACACATATCAAAAGTGGATAATTACCCAAGATCTCGAAAAGTGGTATAAAATTCAACACGCTCCTCAGGGCTGAGAAAGGAATGTTTAGGTACTCTAGGAATGCGAAGTTTCTTCGGTTTACAAGGATTGGTGTAAGGAGTATGGGATGCAGAGCAGATTTCAACGCCCTATGAGAACGCCTTAGCGGAACGTCATCATCATCCTCGGCATCTGAAGGAACAAGGGAGGCGACGTCAGTGATGTTATGAAATAGACTGCATTTATCATCAATATCACCTGTTGCATCACCACTGTCAGCAGGCACATCATCTGGGACATCAAAACTGTATCCAAGTATGATGCCAATACCATGATCAACTTTCCCACCAACAACTTCAGGAGCAGGGCAACTACTAGCATCATTCAAATTATCTGTAACCACAACTTTGGGACCAACAGCACCACTGTCATCAGGTTTATCAGTCGAGCAAGGAAGCACAAGAGTTGCAACAGCACCACTGTCATCACAAGAATCAGTAGGTCAAGGGAGATCAGGAGTGTGAACAGGACTGTCACCAGGAACCTCTTTGGAAGCAACCATGTCCTCATTGGTTGGATGTGAAGCAAGAACTTCAGTAGGAGCAACTGAGCTAGCTAAAACAGTCTCAACTGACCCAATTACTTCAGTTGGAGCAACACTCAAATCAAAAGTTTCATCAGCCGAAGGAAGGATTTCAGTAGGAGCAGCAGAACAAGTCTCAACAATTTTTTCTAAAGTGGATGCACTAGAATTGTCAATTACTTCATATGAGGGAACAACTTCGGTACCAGGGATATCACTATCAACAGTTACATCCTGTGATACAAGGACCTCAGTAGGAGCAACAACACTGTCATCAACATTGGGAGAAGGAGAAGCACAGCCAGAAGAAGGGACAACACTGTTATCAAGTGTTTTTATCTTTGAACGCACAAGACCAGTGTCAACATCAGTGCAAACAACATCAACATCTATTGAAGTTGACTCCTTAGTTGACTTAACAACAACATACTCTGGAGTTGGGGGAACCATTGGAAGAATCGGTGTCATCACCTTCATTGTCATCACCTTGATTCAAACACTCAAAAAGATGCCCATGGTCAGACAACTGAGAGCAGTTATCCCTAATACCAGGCAGCACATCCTTCAAAGACTCATCCAATGCCTGACGTTCCCTTTTCAGAAAAGCCTCATTGTCATCACTGGGATGTAAGATATGTGATTCTAGTTTATGCACTTTCTCCTCAAGGACAAGAATCCTAGAAACACAGTCTTTCAGTTGAGCTTCAAAAGACTCAAATGATGCCTTAAAAGAACTTATAATTTCTTCAAAAATAGATTTCCTAACAAAATCTTTTCCCAACCCAGGAACATCATCACTTGTAGGAAGCTCATCACCTTTTGGAGGAATAGATCTAGGGAGCTTAAACTTAGACCTCCTGGGATTGTCACCATGATCTAAACCTTTGTCACCACACGGTGCTTCTTCTTCATTCTTAGCAGGAGCTTCACTCTTTGACAATTTCTGAGATGGTACCACCTTTGCATTCTTCTTGATAGGCTCATCTAGAGTAGCAGAACTTCTCAACACTCTCTTCTTCTTGAAAGAATCATCAGCAGCAGCATTACGTCTCAACATTTTATCCTTCTTCATAGGAAGAGGACTGTCACCACTACTCATTGACCGTGTAACCAACCTCTTCCTCGGATGGACAGGACTCTCAAAGTCAGAACTGCCCTCAGTGATGACTGGTGGTCTCACCACCCCCTTTTTTCCCAAAGTTGGGGTTCTAACTATTTCCCACTACATCACTAACATCAGCGTCCATACCAACAAAACAAGAAACGTAAGAATCTACACTGTCATCAGCAACTTCATCAGAATGTAAGAGGCCAGGGCAATCCATAAACGAGGCATACAAAGAGTAGACAGTCCCCTAGCAAGAGAACAAAAATTACAATTAAAGGACAACAACTATATAACGTGGAAGAGGGAAACTGAGATCAGCATAATAAAAGTCGAGACAAGAAAGAATGCTTACCAAATCTTTAGAGAAAATTTCAGAACACTTATCATAAGTAATGTTGTAATCACGTTCACTAGTATACCAGACAAGAGATGCTGGTAATCCATCACAGAATGCAAAGTGACAATTTGAGATGCCAGCAATCTTAGGGATTGCCTCTAAAATCCAAACCTGAGAACAAAGCAACATTAAGAACAGAAATAGAAGTAAAGAATAATAATAAGAAGAAAAAAGCATTGGAACATAAAAGGAAAGGCCAAGGAAATACCTGGAATGCAACAGGATATCCGAGCAAATTATAACCAAACCTTGGACCCTTTTTGGATTGATCAGACCTCATAGATTTCTTCAAAAAACCAAGTGTTTCCAGAAACACAACCCGACCAAAAGGATACAGTTTTAAACGATCAAAATCACAAACAATGTCCACAAAAGATTGACGTACAAGAGCTTTAGAACGCTGAGGGAGCAACACACCCTCAATCAGTAACTAGTACGCCATGGAAAGTTTCTTGGGAGACTGAGTTGGCTCCTTGAGGAAAATTTGGAGAAGACCAATAAATGTGCAGTTTCGTACACCCAAAAACTCCTCCATATCCACATGAGGAGAAGGAGACATGTCATCACCAGGTTCTTTACAACTCAAACCGGTTACACAACAGAATTCAGCTAGAGAAAACCTAAACAAATGTTGCCCAACTTGGAACCACATCTCATTAACTTTAGAAGTTTCAACTTCGTGTAGGAGCATCTGATGCACAAGTTGATGATAAAAATAAAGATGATCACCAGCCCGTACAATTGGACCTAAACAACCATCTATAAGAGAAACCCAGTCATCAGGAGACAGACCATTCTTAAGAACTTTGATCAATGCAGGCTTTGAATACACATTAATGTGCCCGCGAAAACGTCGTTCTTTGGGAACAACAAACTTGAAGGAAGCAGGTTGAATAACTGATGGTGGATCCACAGTAGGAATTTCTTGTTGGACAACAATTTCTTTACCTAAATAGCATAGAAATAGTGTCAACATTAGGTTTAACAACAAATAAGATATTGTCACCAAAAACCAGCAAACAACAAATTGAATAACCACATAAACTAATACTGTCACCGCACCAAACACTCCAAACACACAACACGCAGAATGTCAGATGGAACCCTGTCACCACACACAAGTAACAAACTGTAACCATAAATCACTTGTAACCCTGTCACCAGACTGTAACCAGTGAAACGAAAGGGAGGGAGTTAACTTGCCGTGGGAAATTGCCGAAGTTCAAAACATATATAAATTAAAGAAAATGGGCCGGGCCTCTTGGATCATGAATCTTACACCAAGCCCAACAACCATTTTGTCCAATTTTATTACACTAAGCCCAACAGTATATATATGACCTTGTTATAACCACCGTTAAGACAAGGTCATATATATTGTAACCACTATGAAAAGAAGGACGTAGACACTGTAATCAAAGGAAACCCTATAGACGCTGTAACCAACCATCAAAACAAGTAATGAACTGTATCCATGTCACCAAACAATTGATAAACTATAACCCTCTCACAAAGACAGTAACCAACCATTAAAACAAGTAATAAAATGCAACCCTGTCAACAAACAAGCCATAAACTGTACCCCTAACACCAGACTACAAACAACTGATAGGGACATTAACCATAGCACAAACTGATAGCCATTAGACAACAACTGAACTACAAACAAAACCTAAACGGGAGGAAAGGGCTAAACTAACGAAACGAACAGCAGAAATTGCATGAAATGAAGGAAACTACATCTCCACAACTAAAAGGAAACAACAAGCGAGGTTGCTGTGGAAACACTGAAGCAGAAGAGTCGAAGAAAGTACCTGATGAAGCCATTAGAAGAAGGTGATCAGAAAACCGAAATGAAGAGCAGAAAATGCAGAAACGACGAGGAGAGAATGTCGAACAGCAATGCCGATAGCAAGTCAGAGAGCACGGCGTAGAGCAAGTCGAATATCACTAGGGAACCGTCGGGAACGAATCGCCAGGAGAGAGAGACCGGAAGATCAATGGGAGAAACTGCAAAACCGTAAAAAATTCGACAGAAGAAGAGAAGCGCGAGGAGAGAGACGGGGGAGTATAAAGCAAGGGCAAAACCGGTATTATGAAAATATTTTGGCCATTTACTAATAAAGCCCAATCCGTGGGACATTTTGTATTTGGCCCAAAGGCCTTCGGCCATTGGGCCAAATTTCTTGTAAGATTAATCGATAACCTAATTTTTTAAAAATTTACAAACATTTTGAGATAAAGGCATGCAAATTCCCAAATATATAAAGTTATTTTTTATATAAAAAATGGTTATCTATAACAAATAAAATGGATCAAACTCATATTTTAAGTTGAAAAATATTAAAATATAATATATTTAATGCTAGGTTAACAAAAATAGGTTAAGGGTGGTGATTTGTTAATGAAGTCTATTTAAGGGGTGATTTTCTGTAATTTTAAATTTAAGTGGTGGTTAAGTGAAAACTTTTATATTTAAGGGGTGATTTTATGTAAATTTCCCATAAATTTTGTACAAACATTCTTTAATTTTTTGTATTGCAATAATAATAGTAACAATAATAGACCATATATGATGGACAGATGGAGTAAATTAAAATTAAAGGCTATGTATAATATTTGATACTTGAATATTCAGGTGAGGTTCTTGTCCCATTTCGTTGCCTGCTAGTTAAAATGCAAAACAATTAATGAATCAATTAAGGTATTATCAATTGAATTTGAGATATGAAATTTCATTCAATCCCTATATGTTAGACTTAATTACCGTTGATTATTAATTCAACAACTATGGGCACCGGTAGACCAGAATAGGAGTCCCCTGCAATGTAAAGTTCATTTTTCCAAATACTCAGGTGCTTATCAACCACTGCATCACATATATACATATATTAATTAGCATAAATTCGTGACGAATTAAGATTATAGAAACATCATCTTATTTAATACAATTGAGGCTGGTGATTATAAGTTTACAACACCTTTCGAAGGAACTCATGAATGCGATGTGTGCTTAGCGATGTGGAACTATAATACCCATTCGAGGTTGTACAGTATGAAAAGCCAGTCCCTACAGGTGAGTCCAGAAAAATAATACTAGCTACCTGTACATATAAATATGGGCACACGTATAAATCACCGATGTGCCCTCATTACGTCCAAGTTCTTTCAAGATGCAAGCCAAGGGACCTAACCTTAGTCCATAGTAGGGATTTATCTGAAGTTACTTACATATTTGAGTTCTTTCGAAGGAACTCATATATATATATATATATATATATATATATATATATATATATATATATATATATAGAATACGGATCAAATGTTAACAACTCTTACGGTGGTAAATGTTAACAAATCAATATTCGGCAAAATTTATCAAATATTCATCACAGTCACTCAATTATTCATCAAAGCTTTTCGACAACATTTAAGAGATTCATTTCAATTAATAATTATTGCCAATTAAAAAAAAATTATCACCCAAAAAACTCAAACCCTTGCGCGTGTATCCACCCCCAATCCCGTAATTGTGTTACTGTGATGAATATTTCTTAAATGTTGCCGAATATTGATGAATATTGGGGAAATTGTGAATAGTTGAGTGACTGTGATGAATATTTGATTAATTTTAACAAAAGCTTTGATGAATAATTGAGTGACTATGATGAATATTTGATAAATTTTGCCGAATATTGATTTGTTAACATCTAACACCGTAAGAGTTGTTAACACATGACCCAACCTCAAATGTTAACAACTCTTACGGTGTTAAATGTTAACAAATGTGAACCATTGGATCGATGAGAATGAATTAAGGGTGTAGATTTAAATGGATTTTTCTGATTTTTCTATTTAAAATAATATGGACCCCACATGATCTTTCTACCCACCCTTCCCATACGCGCGTGATGTTAAATTCCTTAATTAAAAAAATTGCAAGCTTTCCAATTTGGCCGAAGATGCCTCTAGACTCTACTGTTGATTGATTTTTTTATTTTCTAAATATTGAAAGCGGAGAGAAACAAACCTTTTGTATCCATTAATGTGCAGATCTACAAATTGAAGAAGGAAAGGAATGCATCAAACCACACAAATTGACATATCTAACCACCGCTTGAGCACCTATCGCCACGATCAATCCATATATCGCTGATCTCACGACTCTGGCCCTTTGGTAGTAGCCGACCACCTCCAAATGGACAGTAGCCGATTAAAACCCATATACCACAACTATTTAAATTTGACCGATCATTGAATTTATTATTCGTCGAGATATTAACAATTATTCGTATATATGTGTAACGATTATTCACCTATTTCGAATTGAATAGTTGGGTGAATTAATAATCCACTTAGAAATGAATAATTCTTAATATTCAAACGAATAATGACTCTCAAATTACCGAATATTAACTCTGAATTTGCCAAATAATCGATAATCCATTTACTTCTTATTTCAAATGAGCAATTTATCACCGAATACTAAGTCTGAATTTGCCAAATAATCGATACTTGACAGACAAAATTTACAACTTTTCAAAACTTGTAAAAGTGTGAGTCAATTTTACAACTATTTGATAAATTGATAGTAATTATTCGTTAAGTCGGAGACTAGTGAGGCGGCCCATAATCGAAATTTGAAAGAATGATTGTAATTATTGTAACTATTCGATAGAATGATAGCGCAATTATTCGATAGAATGATAGTAATTATTCGATAGAATGATAGTAATTATTCGATAGAATGATAGTAATTATTCGTTGATAGTGCACCTATTCGATAGAATGACTGTAATTATTTGATATTCGTGTGTAATGGGGACTCAGTATTCAGCAAGGCTGAGGTGAGTATTCGTGTATAAAATGTTATTTACTCATCATTATCTTGGCAAAATTTTGATTAGTCAATTAGACTAACCATTATCTTGAAAATGTTATTCAAAATTTAATAACAAATATTTTTTTCCGTAAATTATTGATAAAAATATAGCAAAATATTAAAAAAATATAAATATTTGTCTCACCACTTTAAATTAAAAAACGATTAAATACATAATATAGAAAAAAAATATATAGAGTATATATTTCACCCAACATGGAAAAATAATGAACAATAATTGCTAACATATTGTAAAAATATTTAGAAAATAAAAAAATAAATCAACAGTAAAGCCTAGAGGCATCTTCGGCCAAATTGGAAAGCTTGCAATTTTTTTAATTAAGGAATTCAACATCACGCGTGTATGGGAAGGGTGGGTAGAAAGATCATGTGGGGTCCATATTTTTTTAAATAAAAAAATCAGAAAAATCCATTTAAATCTACACCCTTAATTCATTCTCATCCAATGGTTCACATTTGTTAACATTTAACACCATAAGGAGTGTTAACATTTGATCCAACCTCTCTCTCTCTATATATAGGGGTGCGCTCCGGTGAAAACCAAAATTGCGGTAAAAACCTGTGAGGACCGGCTTTTTAACCCGGTTCACTAGCTTTATAGCCCAGTTTTGAATACAACCGATCTATAAAGTCATATATTTTAACCCGGTTCTGAATAAAACCGAGCTATAAAAGTCACTAATGTAATTTTAAAACATGAGTTTTCAGCACGGTTTTTAGGTTTAATCGAGATATAAAGTCATGTGTTATTTTAAAACTGGAGCACGGTTTTTAGGTTGAACTGAGTTGTACATTGTGTAATTGAGGTTTTTAGCACAGGTTTCAAATAAACCAAGCTATAAAGTAGTTCTCACGATTTTTACCACAATTTGAGGTTTTCATCGGAGTCAATCCCTATATATATATATATATATATATATATATATATATATATATATATATATATATATATATATATATATATATATATATATATATATATATATATTATTTGATGACAGTTGAGTATTGTAGCACCTAACCTTAGTCCAAGAGTAGGGATTTATCTGAAAAGTTGGCATGTCCTTTTCATACAAATTTGTGTAGTTGAAAGCCAATGGACCTATGAATGAGATAGTGAAATCAGTTAACTCTCTAATCTACTCAATCAACCTTAACACAAAACTGATTTCAGATGAACATAAGCGTTGTTATTATCCATGGAATTAAATTTCCTGATGGCCATCCATGGTGTTCGAAGTCTTTCCCTAATAGAAATCGAATGAGCTATTGTCAGATGATAACACATACCAATTTCAAAAATCAAGCCAGAGAGAGCAGAGCAACCCGGACCACCAGTGAGCCAGAGGATCAACGGGTCTCTTTGAGGATCCTTTTCGGATGCAATGAAATAGTAGAAGCTCTACACCTCTTCCATCTCCCCTACTCCTATGTACCTTCATGATATTAATTTTTTTTGTTTATTATATATTTGCATTGATAAAAATCGAAACTATTGATGCATGAGACTTGTTTTTATGAAAAATGATGTGGTGTGAAGATGCAAACGATGACAAGTTTAGGAATTTCGCGAGGAATTGAGAATGAATTGAATTGAATACAAGTATATATGTACCCGGTTTCTAGTTTGATAGGAAGTTTTCCAGGATAACCGGGTAATGTATCTATGGACCATTGGGAGGCTGTGGTGGCAGCACAGTTGGAGACAAGCCACAGTAGCACAACTGAAGAAACCACCATGCTCTTGATGATGGCCACTTCATGGGATTGGGAATGCTTTCTTTTTGCCATTGATTCTAGGTAGTTGAGTTAATAGATGTAGAATTTTTCATGTAATATATAAATCAAAAGAATTCGTTGGAAAATAAGATAGCACCTAACCACATACTTGCACCTACCTAGTACAGTTCTATGAACTACCTTTCAAAGGAACAACAAGTTAAGAAGATCGAGTAGATCACCAACCTTATATACTGCAACCTTGAGTTTAACTATTTATTGATGCACGTGAGACATTTGTACCTTTACATCTCAACAAGTTTCACACTCCAATGTAAATAACTCTTAAGATGTAAATTGTGTACAAATCTATCTCATACAATTGGGAGAAATCAATGGTCTAGAGATTAATCATGATTTAAAAAAGAACAGTGGCCCCATTTCATACCACACATTCCGTGCGTGATTACCCCCACTTGTGCTTGGCTTGGTTATGAAATGGTGCACTCGGAGTTCTGAACTCCATCGGAATTTTACATGGTATCAGTCAAGTGCAATTGTTAGAGATGTGAAATGATATAAAAGTATTCAGCGGTGGACACCTGAATTTTTTTAGGGGGGACTGAATATTTTTTCGAAGAAATTGTTTTGCATTTATTTATGAAAATTATTATTTTTTGTTTATATATGTTACGAAAAACCATAAATTTGTGATTTAAATAGTCATTGTTAGTTGAAAAAATTAAGAAAAAAAATTATCAAAAAATGAGAAATATATGTATATATTAAAAAGAATGTTTTTGTTTAAATATATTAAGGGGCATTTGCTAAACTAACCCACTTTTGGGGAAAGTTTGTAAGGTTAACCCAATCTGAAAAAAAAAATTGCACCAAACCTGTTATCCAATGTCCAGTTGCAGCCGGTAGCAGGTCATGTGTGAGGAGACTGGACAATGTGTGATCGACAGCTGGACATGAGAGAGAGAGAGAGGGAGACGGAAAAGGGAAGAAAAGACGGAGAGAGAGAGAGGGAAAAGCAACAGTAAAGTTGCAGAGGAGAGAGAGGAGGGAAAAAGCAACAGCAAGTGGGCGGGGGTCTATTTGCAGGTTGACATGTAAGCAGTTAGTTTTACCTGGACACCCAAAGCAAAACGACATGTCACCTATTGGAATTGACTGGACAAGAATTATCGGAGAAACAGATTCACCATCGACTTCAGATAAAAAAATGTTGATAAAGTACTTGAGAGAGAGTATGTGTGTGCTGAGAGGATAAGAGATAGGAAAAAGGTGGAAAAGTCAAAGGGGTAATTAATAAGAGGAGAGATGGAAATGAAGAGAGAAAAGGAGAGGGAGAATTAATTGGGAGAGAGAAAAAGGAGGAGAGAGGAAAAGAATGAGAGAAAGAAAAGTACAAAATGATTTATAGATTAAAAGAAAATAAATATGGAACCAGAAAAAAATGAGAGAGTGGGAAAGGAGGAGAGAGGGAAAGTAGAAGGGAAGGGAAATGGTGGTGGTGGATCACAAAATGAATAGAGTTGATATTACAATATTGAATGAACCTTATCTGCATATGAAACTATAATATCAAGGTAATAAAAATGAATTTTGATCATTTATACTAAAGCAGCTAGACTAGAGCTGATGTCCTGATCACGGGACAACAGACCACATTAGAAATTTGGTTTCTACTTCCAAGTGTTCTTTCTACATGACGCTTACTTTAGTTTTACATGACACTTACTTTAGTTTTACATGATGCTTACTTTAGTTTTACATGACGCTTACTTCTAGTTCAACCAAGACAAGTCGTTATTTCAAGAGGATAGGATGCAATACTAATAATCTTATATGTTACAGTCTTACAGAAAAAGCATGCTATCCCATATGAACCGATATCTGGTACCATGACCAGCATTCATAATCATAGAATATCAAAAGCGTCCACAATCATAGAATACATCAACCTAAACAAAGAAAGCATGGCTAAGCTGAAATTTATCATAGAAAAAGCACTGCTGAATTTATTATAAAAAACGCAGCAAATGCCTGAAATTGCTCAAAGTGAGAAGAGGTCTTCGTTAAATGTCGAGAAAACCTTCAAATTCTCTCAAAGTGAGAAAACCTTCAAATACCTGAAATTGCTCAAAGTGAGAAGTAATGTTACATAAGTATCTATTGAACTTACTACTAAAATTCAACTGAATCAACTGCCTAATGTAAATGCATTCAGGTTGTGAATCAAAATACTTAAAAGAGTGAGTGGGCATCGAATTTTTCGTTTACTTTGATCAAAGCTCAAATTGGATTTAAAAATGTTTTTCCCCATCTACATAGGTGCTAAAGATGAGTTTATATGCACATGAGAAGCTTCTCATTCTTTATGAAATCATTAAAGTGCATTGTCATTTGCATTTAGAAGGAATTTTACCTGACACATAATGTATTTTACATGACAAATAATGCATTTTACATGACACCTAATTGTATGCATTTTACATGAGCTCTATGTGCACCTTGCGACAAGGTAGCCTCAAATAGTTATGGTTTTTTATTTCTTCCTTTACCAAATACTAAGAAACAAGCACACAAATCAAAACCGTTGCATACACTTCAGCATAGCTGATACTTCCGGCTCTTAGATGGCATCAGTGGGGCCTCGACCAAGCCTCCGAATACTGCACCTTTTCTGTCCCCTACAACCTCGATAGATTTCGGCAGGTACATTTTTTAATCATTTACAGTTACCCCAGTTTGTACCTTTGGTTTACATGACAGACAATAAACTTGACATGACAGATAATGAATTTGACATGACATATAGTTAACAATTGGTGTACTCTTTTTGGGTTTGTCTATAAATAACTAATATTCATGTTGCATCATTTTGAATGCTTGTGACATTTATAAAAGAGAGTACTTTCAGAAATCTCCAGATTTGCTATGTCAACCATTTTTAAGGGAAGTATTTTGCTTGAAACTTTTCAAAGAAATCGACGTCGAGTTAGGAACCGTGCAAAGAGGTGGTAAAGGGCATATATAACTAATAGCGACGCAGGGACGATTGCAATCAGAACATAGAGCATTGACAGTCAAATTCGAATGTCACGACATTTTACTTCAATTCACCTGTCAAGTAAAACAATTCACGTGTCAAGTAAAACAATTCATGTGTCATGTAAAACAATTCACATGTCAAGTAAAACAATTTCACGTGTCATGTAAAACAATTCCCGTGTCAACTAAAATAATTCACGTGTCATGTAAACCAATTCACGTGTCAAGTAAATCAGAATTACATTCAACCACAACCCTGTTTATCAAACGAAAATGATTCAATCCAACGTACAAACGCTGAGGGTGTCAGGCTGGAATGATGAAATAGATGGGTGGCAAGAGAATGATTCAATCCAACGTAAACATTAGAGAAACCAATCATCCAACTTACCTGCCCCTCCTAATCTCAATCCTTGCTCTTGGGCAGGTAGATTAATCGAGATGTCTTGGTTGTTTTGACTTAACAAGGTTCTTAGTCGGGGATGATACTTCTTCTCTATCAGATCACTCGTCCTATCTCCCTCCCCAAAATCCCTTTCTTCGTTTTCGTTCAAGGATGAACTTTAGCATTGTAAAGCTTGGTATTTTATTGAATTTATAATTTGGCTTAAGTTTTAGTAAAAGCGAATGATATATTGCTTAGAATTAGCCATTTTGTATTAGGTGATGAATTCAGATTAAAGGATGATGCATGGGTTCTTAGCTTTAACCTTACCAACATATTTAGTGCATCTTTTCTATTGAACTTGCGTAATGCAAGTAACAAGGTTAACCGACTGTAAATATGTTATTTAAACTTTAAAGTTTGTAGACTATGGATTTGAAATACTTGTCTACAATGCTCTATAAAACAGCGAATCGATCCTCTTCTCCTTAATGAAAGAAAATAACATGACAGGTAATGCTATTAACATGACAGGTTATACCTTTAACATGACAGGTAATGAATTGCCGAATTCCATGGACTATCAAAAAACAAAATGAATATGGGACAAATTTTGTTTTGTCAAACAAAAGTGCAAAACCAGCAACTTGAAAGCACTAAAATTGTGGACAGAAAAATGTGGTTTCCTACTGTCCCAACCCAAACCAAAGCAAGTTGCAAATTAAGCCACTGTAGTCCAGATAAACAGCAGATAAAGGGAGATAAACTTCCTAAGGGCTCAATTGCACACAAATTGATCCTGGACGTGGGAAATCAAATCCTTCATGTCAAAATTCAAAGATTCAAACCTAAACTGAAATTGATACTCAAAAAGAGAATGCAAAATGGCCATGGGTACATAGGTTGATACTTTGATCGACCCATACCAAATACAAATTAAGAATAAAGCGCATCTCAGAAGGAGCCCAGGAAGTTGGGCGAATGAGTTGATTCAACAATTTACAGCGCCCTAAATTGAGTTTAAGAAAAGCATTAGAACTCAAGAAAACCTGGGGCGCCTGATTCATGGTTTTATCGACTGATTCATGGGGCTCTCGCCTACTTCCAATCACTTTATTCGGCAGCCGACACCTTGGATTCAGCCTTGAACGCTCTATTCTTGGTACGACCGTGATTGGAGGTCATCTTTCCCCTTCGGCATTTTCAGGCCATAACTCCCATCTCCGTCGATTGCTCCAAACAAAAATCCCCAAATCATAAATGACCAAAATCAGCCCAAATTAAGGACAAATTGCAGAAAAGATGAGAGAGCAAACCTGAATTTTTCTTCAATCGGCAAAGACTCCCAGATCTGCACTCGAAGGCCCTTCGGCCTCGCCTTGCTCATCCCATGTGCATCCGACCCCAAGCCCCGATGTGCTGTGGGAATTGACTTCTCCTCCAAGTCCATCTATTCGTGAATCGTGACTGTGGCGGTGTGTCTTTCGACAGAAGCTGTGATGGTGTGACTCTTCTTGATGAGGCCGCTGAACGCACAGTCAAACAAATTTAAAAAAAAAGGGAAGAGGCGAATGCAGTAGAGAAAGGTGAAGGTCGGACTTCCTCCCACCGCCTTTCGATCCCTCATCTGCCTCCTCCGTCTCCCCTCTCCTGATCACCCTCATCTGCGTCCTCTCCGCCGCCTTCCTCCAAGCTCTGCAAGCGGGACCGGTTGACAGAGGGATTTTAGTCGCCTCAATCCCTATCAAAATAAATCCAGACTAACTAACTAAGTATAGCAAGTAAGTAAGGAGTCGATCCCACAGAGAATCAAGTTATTCCTAAGTAAAGTCTATTTACCAATTAAGAGAAAATAAAGGGTTTTGTGTTTGAGAATAAGAAAGAAAATAAAAGAAACTATAAACAAGTTAATGGAGAAAACAATTAAGATAATAGTTTCATCTACAAATATCCACTTTAGTTTGGTCGGTTGATCCTCGATTCTTCTTCGAGTTCTCTTTTCATCCTATTATTGTTCCTGTCCTGATCTTGTGTAAATTACTAGTCCTACGAGTCCTAGTAACCCTTACTAATTAGATAACCTTAACACGGTTAAGATTTAACCTAATAGTAGCATTAAGATTAAGGATTAACCAGGATACATGCAACACCAAGCTACGAGTCGGCATTTAACATATAATTGATTCTCTACACACCAGTTTAGTCCTACGAGTCCTAAAAAGGCATGATTGCTACTATGGATTAAGGTTCGCTACGAGGAATCTACAAAATCCTAGCAATAATCTCAACTAGTTGTACGGACTAGAAGAAATCAACAATATTCGCAAAAGAATCAATACGAATCAATAGGAATAGAACAAGAATAGAAATCTCACAACTTTATCAAACCAAAGCTTCAATCCATAGACGAAACGGAAGAGTTTAGATCTCCATAAAAATAAAACAAAACATAATTAGGGTTTAGGTTAATAGTGTCATGGTCACGGCCTACTCGGCTCTCCTCGTATGAATGTATATATAGTGAAAACTAACTTCTATCTATTCCTAACCTAAAATAAATATATAATATTTTAATATATCTAATTCTATTTATCTAAACTATATTACTTAATTAAAATGGAAAGTGAACCCACGTTGCTAGCCCTCACTTGCATTGATGATAGTCCAACCTTCTCCTTTCTTTGTTTGAATGTCATTGCAAGTCCAAAACGTGGCCCAAACTTCAACCGGTTCAACCGGTCCGCAACTACTGTGATTTCCGACTTCATTGTACACCT
This sequence comes from Persicaria maculosa, assembly GCA_963922045.1. Classification (NCBI taxonomy): domain Eukaryota; kingdom Viridiplantae; phylum Streptophyta; class Magnoliopsida; order Caryophyllales; family Polygonaceae; genus Persicaria; species Persicaria maculosa. The sequence continues at coordinate 21,075,969 of OY998264.1, read as the reverse complement.
TAATGAATTTGCAATTTCTCCTAACTTAGTCCACTTATACCTGAAATACAATAAAATTCCGATGTAGACTCCGAATGCAAAATAATACAAATTAACTATAAAATATGTATGATATGCATGAAAATATCCTAATATAATATGCAAATACATAACTAAAATAGACTCTGTCAAATTACCCCATGCTTGGATTTTTGCTTGTCCCCAAGAAAACTAATCACAAAACAAAGACGAACTCAAAGAGACAAGAACTCAAAGAAATTTCTACGAATGATCACTCATCAGTATGATTGTCATGGCTTCAGAACATTACGTTAAGCTCAAAATAGTTATGACACTATGAGACCCACATCAAACCCTTCATACTCATTGCTTTAAACTCCGATTAGGTTCAGAGGATGCTAGCATTCAGAATGTATTGAGCAATCAGATTCATTAAGCACATAAAAATCGTCATAAACACCCATAGATTACTAGGCCTTTTCTACTTCGGATTTTCATTCAAGCTCTTTTTTTTCCTTTGTTTCAAAATATTGTTTTTCTTCCTCCTTGCGTGAATTTTATCCTCCACAAACAGGATCGGTTACTAACCGTATTTTTTTTTCAATTCTTATTAGTGTCGAGTGAATTTTATCCTCCTCGAACATTGGTTTATTGATGATTCTTTTCACTCGAGTGAATTTTATCCTCCTCGAGCGGTGCAAGTGAATTTTATCCTCCTTACACTCATCAAACCAACACATATATCAAATACATAAAAAATCACATCAACCAGATAACCGAATTTACTAGTGCTTTTCATCAGGGGTTTAGACATATACAATAGAAATCATATAAATATTAAAGATTAATTGCTCTAATCTGAACATCCAACCAATAATCAAGTTATAACTAAAGCTCATAATCCAGATTATCTATGGGAATCCCACAAGTGTCGTTATTCAATTAAAATTCAAATTTATTAACTCTTAAGCCATGAAAAACCATATATCATCATCGAGGTCATACCAATCATAGAAATAACTCTTAACACAACTAAAATGAGCAACTAATCAAAATCTAAGACTCAATATAACTTATATGAGACCATGGGATATTATCAAATACCTACAATGCAACCTATAATGCAATGCATAACAAAAATTGAAAAAGAAATAAAAAAAACTAACACATATATGATTATATGAATATGGAGCTACACTTGAATTCCCCCACCCCATGCTTAAAATTTTACTTTGTCCTCAAAGTAATAAAAAAAAAAGAATGAAAGAGGTAGAGGAAACACAAACAGCAGCAAAAACAAGCCAAACTTGCATAGCAATCAGCGGTAGATTTAGTTCAATAGCAAAGGAATATCAAAAGCATAAAATTCAGCAAGATAAGTGACTATTCCTAAGTATTAACACCCTTAAAACATGATAAAAAGAGCTTAGAAATTACAGCCCTGGTGTTCAGCAGAAGCTTTCAGAAACAACTTGGATGTAATCGGTATTTATGAACCTTCTTGGAGTCAAAAAAATATAAGCAGTCTCCTTTGCGATTTGTCCTAGCCAAAACAAAAGACGAAGAAAACACACCACAACCAAATACATTCCAATATCCAAGAAAACTGTATCATCCAAGAATGAAGAAAAGAAAAAAAAATAATAGAGCAACAAATAAATCAAGTCATGCTCATCCATTATTTGCAAGTAAAATCACGAGAAATTGATGGACGCAGAGAGCATGAAACAAGCAAGTAACAGAAAAGGCATGAGCACAATTTAATCTAGTAGCCAACACTTCCAGTAAATAGGTGTAATAAAAGACTACATTTCGAAACTAAACTGATCAATTTTAGCAACAAAACCAGTCAAATTCCACCTATGAATTTGATCCAAAGGTTATCATGAGACTAAAAAAACTAACTCAGCCGATTTCAGATTCAACAAGGAAAAAATTGATCAGCAACAGGGAGTTCCTGTCTATCGAAGTCTCATAATCTTAGCTGCAACCCAATGTGACAGCAATGAACCTATCATCAAAGGCTATCAAATTCAGCACAAGTGAATATTAACCAGATTAGATCATCAGAGGCAATCAAAGATCAATTTCAACATCCACCAGATCCCCCAAGCACCTAATCACAAAATTTTAAGCAGTTTCAATTCTAATCACTTTCAATCCAGAATAATCAGCAAGGACGAAAGCTAACAAGTTCCGACATAGCAGATTGACAGGAAGGAGAGAAAAATACTAACCTGCACTTACCTGGCGGAGATTGAAATCGAGGGCACAGATTCAGGGATTGAAATCGAAGCCGGCAACGCAAGGACTGAGGCGGCGTCGGGCGGCGATGGGCTGAGTACTGGAGCTTCGGGGGCAGGTGCGGTGGCTGCTATTGGGCTGTTGGTGAACGCGAGGAGAAAGGCGTCTGTGGTCGGTAGCGGGAGTCCGGTGAATAGAAGGGGACGGCGAGGTGAAGAGATGGAGGGTTGCTGCTGCGCGGGTGGCTGCTGGCGGGCTAGCGGTCTGGCGAGAGGCGATGGGTGGCGTTCTCGGAGAAGGCGTCGCCGGAATTGGGGGACAGCAGAGGTGGAGGATAGAAGGAGGAAAAACGAGATGGGAATGGTGAACAGAAAAGGAGGACGGTGGCGGGCACCTCTGCGGAAGGAGGCAGAAGCGGCTTTGAGACCGGTAGAAAGGCGAGGAAGAGAGAGACGGGAAGAGGGTTTTTTTTTTCTTCTTTTTTTTTTAACGAAAATAAATATATATATATAAATATATAAATTAATCCTAACTACAAAAATAAAAAGGAATGAAAAAAAAAAACCCTACCTTAATTGCCTCACAATCTCTAAGATCAGACATTGTTAACGCCCTCAGCAATTTGTCAAACTCTTGTGCACATATATTAAGCACGTATATATAACATAATGATAAATTGAAACTAAATAATATTGCAGATAGGATCCGTTTCAACTTATCAAACAAGCGAGCATGACTCTTTGTAGAGGGTATATAATACCACCAATTCAGTTCCATTGGTGTCTTTTCAAAATAGCAATTAAAAGGATCAAAATAATCACCATTACCTTCCAAATTGCAAAATTTTACCTTTATTAACTCTCGAGCCTCAGCAGGTGGCTCTAGACATGGTTCATCAACGGGGGAGCTCGGAATGAATGCATCGGAAGGAGTAGGAGACACAATACCTGAAACATCATGTGTCGACTCATGAGATTTCAGGTCAGGAAGCACTAGACTCTCTCCTCCATCGTCAAAGAAACTATCGTCGTCTGTGAACAATTCCTCATCGTTCTGAACATCATTATCACGTTGAAACCAATTAGGATAGAATGAATTGAGCACAATGACTTCGACAGGATCTTCCATTCTTGCATCGTTCAATGTCTCGGGGAATGGCGAGATGGGTTGGCTTTCTTTATCAACTTGCGGGGTGGCCATCTGCTCTGCTATTATCTCACTCGATGTTTGAGTAAGTTGGCTAATTTGTTCCCCCAAATTTTTGATCCTCTCAGCATTTTCCTGCACCGCTTGTGTAAGGGTCTGGATCGCATCATCCAGGTTTGTGACAGAGTCCTCCATTGGTGGATAAGACGTAGTGAAGGATTCTTCCTGCGCACTCTGGTGACCCATGTAGCAGAAAAGATCCCATATTCCCGACACTCCTAAACCAGCAAAGCTTCCGTTGTTTATGGCCGGACTTGGCAAGTTCTCGTGTCTCAGGAGTCATCCCGTCAATTATGCAAAGAACCATATCTCGCATGCTATCTTGATAACCCCGTGATTCACGGATGTCCACATACCTCTGCAATCTGGTAAGATATTGGTGAAAGTTCTCACCTTCAAACTGCAATAAGCTCAACATCCTAAAAGTTAGTAGCAAGGGTGTTATGAACCGTAAGATAGGTTCACAACAAGTTAATTATATACAATAATTGGCAAACACACAAAACAAAGAAATAAACTTTGATCCCCCGGCAACGGCGCCAATTTGACAGAGGGATTTTAGTCGCCTCAATCCCTATCAAAATAAATCCAGACTAACTAACTAAGTATAGCAAGTAAGTAAGGAGTCGATCCCACAGAGAATCAAGTTATTCCTAAGTAAAGTCTATTTACCAATTAAGAGAAAATAAAGGGTTTTGTGTTTGAGAATAAGAAAGAAAATAAAAGAAACTATAAACAAGTTAATGGAGAAAACAATTAAGATAATAGTTTCATCTACAAATATCCACTTTAGTTTGGTCGGTTGATCCTCGATTCTTCTTCGAGTTCTCTTTTCATCCTATTATTGTTCCTGTCCTGATCTTGTGTAAATTACTAGTCCTACGAGTCCTAGTAACCCTTACTAATTAGATAACCTTAACACGGTTAAGATTTAACCTAATAGTAGCATTAAGATTAAGGATTAACCAGGATACATGCAACACCAAGCTACGAGTCGGCATTTAACATATAATTGATTCTCTACACACCAGTTTAGTCCTACGAGTCCTAAAAAGGCATGATTGCTACTATAGATTAAGGTTCGCTACGAGGAATCTACAAAATCCTAGCAATAATCTCAACTAGTTGTACGGACTAGAAGAAATCAACAATATTCGCAAAAGAATCAATACGAATCAATAGGAATAGAACAAGAATAGAAATCTCACAACTTTATCAAACCAAAGCTTCAATCCATAGACGAAACGGAAGAGTTTAGATCTCCATAAAAATAAAACAAAACATAATTAGGGTTTAGGTTAATAGTGTCACGGTCACGGCCTACTCGGCTCTCCTCGTATGAATGTATATATAGTGAAAACTAACTTCTATCTATTCCTAACCTAAAATAAATATATAATATTTTAATATATCTAATTCTATTTATCTAAACTATATTACTTAATTAAAATGGAAAGTGAACCCACGTTGCTAGCCCTCACTTGCATTGATGATAGTCCAACCTTCTCCTTTCTTTGTTTGAATGTCATTGCAAGTCCAAAACGTGGCCCAAACTTCAACCGGTTCAACCGGTCCGCAACTACTGTGATTTCCGACTTCATTATACACCTTAATGAATTTGCAATTTCTCCTAACTTAGTCCACTTATACCTGAAATACAATAAAATTCCGATGTAGACTCCGAATGCAAAATAATACAAATTAACTATAAAATATGTATGATATGCATGAAAATATCCTAATATAATATGCAAATACATAACTAAAATAGACTCTATCACCGGTCATCTGCCGCCTTCGCCTCCAATCTGCCGCCTTCGTCTTCACCCTCATTTGCCGCCTCCGCCCCCCGCCTCCGTCTCTCTCTGATTCCGCCTTTCGATCCCTCAATCTCTCTCTCTCTCTCTCTGATTTTTCTGGCATCGATGGGCAGGAGAGAGGTAAAGGAAAGGAGACCGGTTACTCGAGGTAAAAATTACCGGCTGGGTGCAATTTTTTTAAGAGGAAGGGTTAACTCTTGCAAATTGTTTGGATATTTGGTTATGGGTGCAAAGCAATCCGGATAGGGGGTTATTTACTACCATTCACTCATATATTAAAGAAAATCTTAAATTTTTTACTTAATTAAGCAATTTTAGTAGAAGGAAACTAAGAGGGGGGGGGGGGAATTAAAAAAAAAGTAAGGCTAACATTAAGGGTTTGAAACCCATGATCTCAAGGCAATAAACACTTCTTACCAACTAAGCTAAGTTAATTTTGTGATTTTTTTACTCTTTTTAAACTCTTTTATCCTTAAAATTAGTAAAATTTATTTTTTAAAAAAACATAAAAAAATTTTCTCGGTTTTTCTTTCGGGATGGGGGTTGGGGGGGAGGGTTTAACAATATCCCGAGCCCCCTAAGTCTGCCATTGAAAGTATCCCACATTGATTATAGTTGAAATCCAAATCTTTTATATAAGCAAGTGGATTACTCCTAATACCAATTGAGTTTTGGATGAAACCCTAATGATCATCTTGTGTGCTAATATAATTAAATAGGTGGATTGGAAGTAGACTTGTCAAAACTTGACCCGTACGCCCGGTAATTTTACGGGTTTGAACCAGGTGTTTTAGACTTGGGACCCGAAATCGACCTGAACCCGATGTACCCGAGGCTTTTAGGGTCAAGGCCCGGTGAGTCAGCAACATGTAGACGCCACATAAGCATCAAATGGACCCCACACAAATTTGTCATGCAATTGTATTCGTTAAGGTTACTCATAAGTTAAATAACTTATACTACGTATATTTTATAATTATATAATGTTTAGAACATTTATTTGTACAAATATAATTTTTATGCTTAAAATATTAATACAATATAATAATTATAATGATATTTATAAAAATTAATTATAATATTACTATTTAGTTTAATTTGACTTATTTATATTACAATTTAATTTTGATATTATTTCAATATTTTAAAAAAGTCTTCAAAAAGTTTGAGTTTTTTGACCCGGTGGGTCGACCCGAACCCAGGACAAACCCGGTTTGGCTTGACCCGAAACGATCGGTAACCTCATTGATCCAAAACCCAATTTACCGGGACTCGAACACAAACCCGATCCGAATGACCATATTGACATGTCTAATTGGAAGAGTTGGGTGGAAAATAAGATATCACCAAACCCCAAATTAACATATGCCTAGAAAATGCAACTAGACCTGTCAAACGGGTCATTCGGGTCGTGTTCGGGTCGGGTCACTTCGGGTCCCGGGTAATACGGGTCCCGGGTAATACGGGTTTCGGGTATTTCCGGGTTTAATCGAACCCGGATTTGATCGGATTTCGGGTCATTTCAGGTCAATTTTGGGTTGGTCAATTTTTTCTTTTTCAAATTAAAAAAATCATAATTTGACCAGGTTGGATTGTGTTTTGACAGGTCTAAATGCAACTATGAGCTACCTTTCCAGGAAGCTACTCCGTAGTAGCCAGTGGAACTAATTGATGTTATTTTTAATTTTCGTAATTAATGGTTATGTTAATTTGTCATACAAATTAAAGCATATAATTGACGACAACTTTTTTGACTTATGTGCATAACTCGTCAATCAAGATCTCCTACTTCACACATTACACGTACCACCCCTTGTATCACAAAATTATTTTTATTTAAAATATATCTTTTAAAAAAATTTAAAAATTATATTCACATTTTAAACAACTATATTTATATTTATATGTTCATAAACTTTTATTTTGAAAAATTTTAAAAATATAATTTGCAAAATATTGTCTTTTTAATTTTTTAAAAATTGTAAAACACAACTTTTCAAAATAAAAGTTTATAAACATATAAATATAGTTGTTTAAAATGTGAATATAATTTTAATTTTTTTTAAAGATATATTTTAAACAAAAATAATTTAGTGTTGTAAAGAGTGAGGTAGGGTGTGAAGTAGGAGATCTTTGTTGATAACTCAGATACACATGGCTGGCGCGGGAAGACGGAGACTGAAGCTCACATTTTGATTCATTGCAACAGCGCGAGAGCGGTTTGGAGGCTGTCACCGAAGTGGAAAAAGGTTGGTCTTGGGCTGGACAATGTTTTTAACTGTGTGGAGTACCTCTTCAACTATCGGCCCAAGGAGGAAGTTGAGGAGTGGTAACGTTCATGATTGCGTGGGAAATTTGGAAAGCTCGGAATTGTCTAATCTTTGAGGGACAACGGCCAGAGCCGGGTACACTACGCCAGATGGCTGTTCGGGCGACGAACAAACTAATCCTCGTCACTTCAGAATACTTCAGGCGACGAACATGATAAATCTCGTCGCCCTAATGCTAGAGGGGTGGAACTCATCGATGGTATAGTTTGAGGCGACCAACATTTATCTATATTCGTCACTTCAAATTTAGTCAAAATGTTGACCGACATCAAGTGACAGACTTATAGTACAAGTCGTCGCCCCAACAAGGAGGCCCAACAGTAAATGTCAGAAATGACCTCTGGCGACGAAAAGGAACCTAAGTTCTTCGCTTGAAAACTAGCATATTTATTGCTTTGATATGTGGCGACGGGCATATGCAAAGTTCGTCGTCTAATGGAAGAAGTTAGGTGTAAAGACCGAGTATATTTATATATTATGATTATTTTATTAAATAAATTATTATTAACTTCAATTTGTAAATGTGAGAAAACCCGTCCTCGAGCGTAAATTTTGATTTTAAAATCCTTCCGGCATCTATTAAATTTAGGACTTTGATGGATTTTGATTTTCGCTTTCGAGATCGAGCATTAAGAAAATTAATTTGAGCTACGAGTATTGATTGAAATTTATTTAATTTTCGATTATCTTGATGATTTAACATTGGAGTTTATTTATATAATGTTTTTGAAATAAGAAACATGCCGGAACGATTTCTATTATATGATTTGGGAAAATGAGCCTTAAGGTTTAAATGTGTAATGTCGGGATTTGGATAAGCGATTTTAAAAGAGTTGTTTGTTTTCTAAGTTGAGTTCTTTGAGAGGTTGTTTTGAAATGAGATATGGTTTGTGATGAAATGAGATGGAATAATCTGTAATGAGATATGAGAAGAGATGTATGATAGTTAGGGGCGCCTTGTGTGAATTAGATAGACTTATGCATTTGTATGTTATTAGGTGATTGTGATATGTTGGACATTGCTTGCTATCGGTGATTCATTTCTTGGATTCTGCTCTGCCTTGTTCTCTGCTGTTCGGCTTATTCAGGTAAGTTCCTTTATGGGCTTACTCAGATTCGAAAGAGATTACCGGCTTGTGAATGTATGACATACTAGGTGTTGCATAAGCATTAAAGCATGCCATGTAGTATCATGCTAGGTTGCACTTGTGATTGAGCATTCTATTTCTTTATGCGTATGAAACAGGACGGTCGTATCTGTGATAGTCCTAGAGTCTTTGCTAGGGTCATAGGGTAGCCCAGCCCCATCGGGTGCCCTGAGTCTATCGAGTCGATATGAGCATGATGATAGCCCAGCACCATCGGGCATGATTTATTTATTTTAATTTATTTTATGATGATGAGATATGATGATGAGATATGATATGCTATAGCATCGAACCGGCCGGTCTCTGCACTAACGGAAAGGGGTGCAGAGGTAGGAGAGGGACATGCCACTTGGCATTCTTTGGGCGCCTTTACAGTTATTTCTCGCATATTGTAAATTAGGATCATGCTAGTGTGATTTAATTTCTGCATCTGCATCATCTTTATTATTAGCGTATGTGTATGTTCGCTTGTTGGACAGAGCGTGTTGGGGCCTCGGTCTGACCCCACTCGCACCATTGTTTTTAGGTATGATTGCTCTCTGTTTATATGGCGTGGGAAAGTCCCTCGGCGATTGCAAAGAAATCTGTCTAACCCCGCTAACCTGGCCATACGACATTAGAATTATGTTTTGGTTTTGACCCGGCCTTGCCGTGGCTTTTGTATCTAAATCATATTTCCACTTCACTTTCGTTTAAACTGAATTTATGAAAATTCGACTGATTAGAGGTTTGAAACCTCGACCCGTACCTGAATTGCAACATCCGAACGAAGGTATCCGACCTTCGAAATGTATCCCGGATATTTATATCCGGGCCGTTACAAAGTTGGTATCAGAGCGAGGTTGTGCAATTCGGGTACGCAAGGGTCGGGTGTATGTTTTGGAAAACCGCCCACGGATTTCGAAGATTTGAAAACGCTTTAAAGGGGCAAAATGAACTTAATATGTCTAACTCAATTGGACTAAGTAAAGAACTTGACTTGTTATAAAAGAGGAGAACCAACTAATAAGGGATCGAGTGGGTAGAAAAGGCGATAGACCATCCCTATTGGATGTAGTCGGAAACGGGTAGGCGAAATACTAGCTTGTCCTTTACAGATGGGTCGGGAAGACTCCAAGGAGATCATTGTAATTGCCATTGACTGATTCTATGATTGAGTGCTTGATATGCTAAAGATTTGATTGTCATGTTCTAACTATTGAATGAATATTGAATGAGCTGTGAACGAGATAGCGGGAGTACCCTTATTTTCCGATGATTAAGCTCAGCTTTTGTGGAACTGCCCCTTTCCTTATGAACCCTTTTGAGAATTCAATCGAGTCCTCTCTTCGAATATCGGTCTTCCACGGGAATTGGGTTGGTAAACACATGGTGTCGGGAATCATGATTGAATATAAAGGTTGTCCGTGAGAGTATTGAAAGACGGCCTTGATGAAATTCCGAGTTAGAGAGTGAGATATTTACGAGGCTGTCCTTATCCATTCTTATGACAATCCATCAGTGTCCTCTTGCCACGAAAAGTCGTATCCGAGTCTCACGGGAAATCTGGGTGATGAGTCAGTTAGGGAGGGTCAATGTTGCCCTTATGGATCTCTATCGGGTTATCTTGATTGCCCTGTTCATGATTGTGTGATTCTATATGCACTACTCCTTGACCTACAATTGATCCTTAGTGTGAATTTGTGCTTATGTGCCTTGATGCCCATGATGACCATTGTATAGGTTCGAACTACATTTATTATGTCCATATCATCCCGACATGATCTGTTTAGTATATTGCATTGTCATACTAGGGCACGATTATAGATGTCATATGTTAGGAAGTTGTACAATTGATGTACTCTCTGTGAATAGGCTCATGATAGTGTGATAGTTCGGTTCTAGTATCATGATAGAGTGAGCCCCTTACTTGGTGGATACGTGTTATAAATTGATGTCGACATGCCTTATATGCTACGTAACTCCCGGTACATGTTATGATGATGAGCTTTAATGTGAATTTGTAGTTGTATGACATTTTGTACCCATGCTTGTCCCATTGCTTAAGTCTCGTGTTGTGTCTTGTCCTCTATCAAGATTGTATGTTGTTATAGCATGTTTACTTAGCATATTGATTGTATGATTGATTGAAAACATGAACCACATGATAAGAGTCTATATGATTGTTGCTTCCCTTGGATTAGGTACATGATAGTGTGAACGAGTCTTGATAAATACATGTTCTATCCTAGTATACATCAATTTGAACTCATGTCCTCATATTCTAGCCATGTTGCTTAGACTTGCTCTATACCTCGTTGCGTTTTTCCTCTCATGCTACTATGTCGTTGAGATGTGATTGAATGAACTCTTGCATACCGTCGTACTAACCAGTCAAGTGCATGTATGTATCATATGTTATATTGAGCCCTTAGTAACATGTCGGGCCCTTGGTTGTGACTTGTGCAAATTCTACATTGCCTACGTTATTATTGATTCTCTCTCGAGCTAGGCCCATGATAGTGTGACTCTTCCCTTTTCTCTCATTTTAAAATGTTTCACTCGTCTTGGTTAGCTTAATGTTGAATTCGATGATTGACTAGCTTTCCGTGATGGTTAAACCTAGCATGCTTGAATGGTTAAAATGCCTACTACTCTATGTTATTCTCTCGTGCTTGCATGAACCTATGACTTGCCTGTTTCCATGGAACACTAGAATGTTAGCTTGTTTTACAAACATCAGCGTAGGACTTGATTGTGTCTTTGATATGAATACGAATGTTTCCCCGAGATAGGTGCATGTTAGTGTGGATCGACGTGATTGATATGCTCCATAATGAATTCGTGCGTGTTTGTCAAAATCGTAACCTAATAGACTTTCTTAAGGGCATCGTTGCTATTTCCGAGTCGGAGTCTTGTCTCTAGTCATGTCGTCTTTAGCTTTGGTCTATTCCGTCTCCGAAAGGAACATTGGGTCGTCCACTCTTGTCACTCCCCTATCTCCGCTAACTTAAACTTCTACGCGTTATCTTGGATGAGCGACCACATGGAAAAAGGGATCGGGAAGTCGACTAGCGATAGAGCAGCGCAGTGGAAGCGTGGGCCCATAACCCACGGGCCTCATGATCGATAATGTCGACGGAAAAAGCTCGCTTTGAGGATTACGATTGTTGAGCACGATATGACTTGCAGGTGGGAGCGTCCTCTATTCGAATTGCTAACCCTTTCTGAGCTTGTTGTTGATGATATTGCACTAACTTGAGGTTGAAAGCTGCTTGTTGATGTGATGACTGTTGCTTGATTGTCTGTTGACTATGATGATATGATTCGATGCCTTACAATCCTAATGTGCCTTGATGACTTGATGTGATGCTATTCTGAGTTGCTAAGCATGATCTAAATTCATGTCCTATATAGTGTGAACTGCAAATGCCGAGAATCTAAACTGTTTATTAGCTAAGATTATGATGAAACTTGCTAGTTGAATTGACTTTATTCATATATGGTGTTATCTGATAATTTCGAGCATGACGGTAAATTGAAACTTTTGATACTAGTTGCAATGCTTAATGATGCTATTGATATAAATGTTAGTTGATATGGTGTAATCCTTATGGGTAATAATGTCCATGATTGCTTCTTCTTTGAACATGTGAGTGAGGTCCTTTGGGTTGAGTGGTCAGAGAGTGGAGAAAGGTTTTGGAGTGATTAGAATGATCGACGGTGGTAAGGGAAAGTTGCAGAAGAGGGGTGTTGACTTAGGTTGGACCGAGTGGGTTCGGGAATTATAAGAGGTAATGCTTGATGATTTTGATGAGCTCCTAGTTGAATCTCGGATAAGGGTATGGTTAGGAATCGGCCGGATAGGCGGTGATCGAGGAATTTTACTAGAGAAGGTGCGGTTAGCAGGGCATGATGCTTGTGAACTCTTGGGAAGTGTGGAAGTGTAAGGAATGGCTTTTAAGAATAGGGAAGATATAGTATGAGAGGGCCTCGAGTGTGAGGTTAGAGATAGTAGTTGGATTCTTAGAGGCGGATTGCTAGTGAGAGTTCTTGGTGGAATGAGGGGTGAGATTAGGGTATTGAAATGAATTGGGACTTCTTTTGAGGATGTTACCTGAGCTGATGTTGGTGAATCTAGATGAGGCTGGTTTTGATGTAGGAATTTAAATCGAGCGAGCGGGGTTTGCGTTTATTTTGCCTGGTGATGATGTGAAAGCTTTCTTGATTATGTGATTTATTAAAATGACTTGGCATGATATTAGATAGCGACCGTGATAAACCTGTTGTGGCATGATATTCCATGTTGATATGCAATATTAAATCATAATTGGTAGTGACAACTATACTCATGATATAATGATCCATTGCTATCCTACTATGTTGTTCTAAAAGCATGTGATAATGTGTTGAATGAATCATGAAATAATGATATGTTGCTATGTGAGAGCATGATGTTATATTATGATCAGGAGATGTTAAATGATGAATATTGATTTGGATCATGAATCTGACTTATATATGTGAGATAATGGTGCGTGATTGCTAAGTGATCGTTATATGACATTGTATGAGTTGAGATGATGTTTTGCGAGTATGCTGACGTTTTGTGATTCACACATTGACTGACCTTTCCTTTTGCTGAATCTTAATAACTTGACCTTGATGTGTTGATGTGTTGACAATGGGTTTTGGTTCATTAATTCTGTGATGAGAAATGGTTGACGATGTTAAGAGTCGATGAGTTGATTATTCATGTGCATATTGAGTTGAGGATGATGATAGAATGATTTTGGAACCTAGGAAGAGAATATGGGATTAGCCCTTAGAGGTGGATGACTCCACCTCCTACCTTCTGAATTTGATTGATTGGTATGCGAGAAGCTGGTTTGGTCCTGGGAGATTTTGTTGAAACCTTGATTTGAAAGAATTTGACTTGTTGGTGTAAAGTTGCTTGATTAAACGTTGAATTTGAAAATTTTGAACGATTTTGAAAATGGCCAACTTTGGGTTTTAAAGGAATCGAGAGTTTCAATGATTTGGACGACAACCTTTCCATTTACAAAACGCTTTGAGAATTTACGAACTGGATTTACATTATGACGTCTCATGAAGTGGATACAAGCATTTTATAGGGGCGCTTATAGATTGCTTGCTAAGGCCTAGTCGGACGCTATAATGCATTTAGAGTTGTGATACTTCCGAAAGGTCGAAGCAAGGATGTGATAGGGGCGCTTATTACACACTTGACTAGACCAATTGGAGATGTCACGACCGTGACCAGGATGTTGTGAGAATCCCGGAAGACGCAACCGAGATGATTGCAAGATCCTTGGACATGGTCTTCGGACTCGCCGATTTCAAACTCCTTTCCATTGTTTTAAATAATTTTAGTCTCGGGGACGAGACTTGTTTTTAGAGGTGGATAAATGTAAAGACCGAGTATATTTATATATTATGATTATTTTATTAAATAAATTATTATTAACTTCAATTTGTAAATGTGAGAAAACCCGTCCTCGAACGTAAACTTTGATTTTAAAATCCTTCCGGCATCTATTAAATTTAGGACTTTGATGGATTTTGATTTTCGCTTTCGAGATCGAGCATTAAGAAAATTAATTTGAGCTACGAGTATTGATTGAAATTTATTTAATTTTCTATTATCTTGATGATTTAACATTGGAGTTTATTTATATAATGTTTTTGAAATAAGAAACATGCCGGAACGATTTCTATTATATGATTTGGGAAAATGAGCCTTAAGGTTTAAATGTGTAATGTCGGGATTTAGATAAGCGATTTTAAAAGAGTTGTTTGTTTTCTAAGTTGAGTTCTTTGAGAGGTTGTTTTGAAATGAGATATGGTTTGTGATGAAATGAGATTGAATAATCTGAAATGAGATATGAGAAGAGATGTATGATAGTTAGGGGCGCCTTGTGTGAATTAGATAGACTTATGCATTTGTATGTTATTAGGTGATTGTGATATGTTGGACATTGCTTGCTATCGGTGATTCATTTCTTGGATTCTGCTCTGCCTTGTTCTCTGTTGTTCGGCTTATTCAGGTAAGTTCCTTTATGGGCTTACTCAGATTCGAAAGAGATTACCGGCTTGTGAATGTATGACATACTAGGTGTTGCATAAGCATTAAAGCATGCCATGTAGTATCATGCTAGGTTGCACTTGTGATTGAGCATTCTATTTCTTTACGCGTATGAAACAGGACGGCCGTATCTGTGATAGTCCTAGAGTCTTTTCTAGGGTCATAGGGTAGCCCAGCCCCATCGGGTGCCCTGAGTCTATCGAGTCGATATGAGCATGATGATAGCCCAGCACCATCGGGCATGATTTATTTATTTTAATTTATGTTATGATGATGAGATATGATGATGAGATATGATATGCTATAGCATCGAACCGGCCGGTCTCTGCACTAACAAAAAGGGGTGCAGAGGTAGGAGAGGGACATGCCATTTGGCATTCTTTGGGCGCCTTTACAGTTATTTCTCGCATATTGTAAATTAGGATCATGCTAGTGTGATTTAATTTCCGCATCTGCATCATCTTTATTATTAGCGTATGTGTATGTTCGCTTGCTGGACAGAGCGTGTTGGGGCCTCGGTCTGACCCCACTCGCACCATTGTTTTTAGGTATGATTGCTCTCTGTTTATATGGCGTGGGAAAGTCCCTCGGCGATTGCAAAGAAATCTGTCTAACCCCGCTAACCTGGCCATACGACTTTAGAATTATGTTTTGGTTTTGACCCGGCCTTGTCGTGGCTTTTGTATCTAAATCATATTTCCACTTCACTTTCGTTTAAACTGAATTTATGAAAATTCGACTGATTAGAGGTTTGAAACCTCGCCCCGTACCTGAATTGCAACATCCGAACGAAGGTATCCGACCTTCGAAACGTATCCCGGATATTTATATTCGGGCCGTTACATTAGGTCCCTCTCATTTATGAACTATTAGTTTAGGCGACTGCTAGAGGCTAAGTTCATCGCTTTAGTGAAGAGATAGGTCCGGATTAGTTATTTACGGCTTGTTGGGGCGACGACATATGTTACGTACGTCGGCTCAATCATGATGTAGGTCGGGTTATTTATAGACTGAGTATGTCACCTGAATAAAGAAGTAGGTTCAGAGCATTTATTCACTTCTCTTTTAGGCGACCAACATCACTACAAAAAAAAACAATTTGGCAACGACTATTTGCCGTGGCTGAAAGACCATTTATTGTGGCAAAAGGGTAGTAGCAACGGCTATAGCCATGACAAACAAGCCGTGGTGAAACCTTTGGTGGCAAAGTCTAGCAACGGCTACAGCCGTGGCTAGATGCTAGCCACGACAAGTTGCCGTTGCTAAATTATTTATGGGAAATTAAAAAAGACACTGCTTTTTAGCCTGGATTCTTCAAACTCGGGCTAAAAAGTCTCATAATTTTAAAACAATATATAATACTCAGATAATTTAGGCACGGGCTATATAACTCCATTTTGAACCACTATAAAACCAAATATACAAATTTACATCAATATAATTATACGTCTCCACCAAAACTACATAATTCACATAAAACTCTAAATTTACACTTCTGGAAAGAAAATAAACACTGCCATGCAATGTTTATACTCATCTTCTTCATTTAATACTATCTGAGAGTGCATTCCACTGCCCACGACATTTATCAACTGAAATACACGAGCTGAAAGTTTTGCATCTATTGTTTGTTGCAACTCCATACTGCCAGGATCAACAACAAGTATAGAGAGGAACGCAAAATCCATGGTAATGATGTGTACTAGCAATAGGTATATCAAGATTTCTAAGCTATTAATTGCATAATCTTCTAAAACACAAAAAGGAAGGATTCAGTGCTTGAGATTAACTTTTAAAGAATGTAAAGCAGATGACACCCTTAAGACTTTTAAGTATTAGGGTCTAACCTTTCTGGACTCATAGGTGCATAAGGATTCCATGCCATGCTCGATCATGCCTAGGCATCATCACGGGTCGGTGTTGTTGTAAACAACATTCGATCTAAAACCCATATTAGGAAGAGAGTGGACTGACTAAGGTGCAGTTACCTAGAGAGATTGAGGTTGTGATCATGGAATTCAAGGATATTTTTCAAGAACCCAAGGAGCTGCCACCTGTCAGGGATCATGAGCACTTCATCAACTTAAAGGTGGGAGCAGCACCAATGGCTAATAGCTAGAGCATACAGGTATCCATATTTTCAAAAGTCAGAAGTTGAAAAACAGGTCTCAGACATGTTGTTGAATGGGATAATTAGGCTGAGTCACAACCCATTTGCATCTCCCACTTTGTTAGTCAAGAAAAAAGATGGATCCTGGAGGTTTTGTGTCGATTACAGGAAATTAATGAAATCACTATCAAGGACAAGTTCCCAATACCTCATATAGAGGATCTTTTGGATGAATTGAATGGGGCTCGTGTGTTCTCAAAACTGGACCTGTATGCAGGGTATCATCAGGTTCGCATGGTGGAAGAAGATGTGGCTAAGACTGCTTTCCGGACCCATCATGGGCATTATGAGTTTAGGGTAATGCTATTTGGATTGACAAATACGCCATCAACATTTCAAAGCCTTATGAATGAGGTGTTTGGTCACTTATTAAGGAAATCAGTATTGGTGTTCTTTGACGACGGTTTGATTTACAATAGGAGTATTGATCAGCATGTGTCATTTTAGAGAAGTGTTAGCTATTATGAGGCACCACAAGCTGTATGCTAAGAGGTCTAAGTGTGAGTTTGCACAAACTGAGGTAGAATACCTAGGCCATATTATATCAGGGAATGGGGTGGCAACAGACCCAAAGAAGATTGATTCCACGCTTCGTAGGCCACTTCCTAAGAACCTTAAGGCTTTAAGGGGATTCTTGGGATTCAGTGGGTATTATAGAAGGTTTATAAGAGGGTATGGGGCCATTGCAAAACCTTTGACAGATATGTTGAAGAAGGACACTTTTGTGTGGTCTCCAACTGCTGAGAAGGCCTTCAACGATCTTAAAACAATCTTGACATCTCCTCCAGTTCTGGCTATGCCTGATTTCTCTGTGCCTTTCACGATAGAAATAGATGCTTGTGAATCTGGCATTGGTGATTTGGTGCAGTATTAATGCAAAATGGAAGACCCATTGCATTTATTAGTCAGGTTTTGCAAGGAAGGCACCTGTTGCTAGCTGTCTATGAGAAAGAGTTGTTGGCCATTTTGTTATCTGTTAACAAATGGAGGCACTACCTGGAGGGTTGCAAGTTTATCACCAAAACGGATCATCAACCTGTGAAACACTTGCTTGATCAGAGACTGACAACTCAGATCCAGAAGAAGGCAGTGAGGAAATTGTTGGGTCTTCACTATGAGATTGCATACAAGAAAGGAGTTGAGAACAAGGCAGCTGACGCTCTTTCCAGAGTATTTAAGGATTAGAAGAGTGAGTGTGCTGCAGTGACTGTGATTCAACCCACTTGGATGACAAAAATACTGGAGAGCTATAAAGGGGATCAAGTGGTGCAAGAACTTTTGTTGACTGCTCTTTCTGATGATCCAGGGCCCTTTTCGATGACTAATGGGCTACTAAGGTACAAGGGTAGGTTGTTCATCGGGGGAAATTCACAGTTAAGGGAGAAAGTTCTCAAGGCTTTACACGAGGAGTCAGTAGGAGGCCACTCAGGAATCCATGCCACTTATCAGCGTATCAAGAGTTTGTTTTACTGACAGGGATTAAAGGCAACTGTTACTACCTTTGTCAAAGAATGCGACATATGTCAGAGAAACAAGGCAGAAAATATAGCCTCACCTGGTCTCTTGCAACCACTACCGATTCCTGATAGGGCATGGAGCCACATTAGCATGGATTTTGTGGAGGGCCTTCCAAAGTCACAGGGCAAAGACACCATTCTGGTTATTGTGGACAGATTGACGAAATATGCCCATTTCATTCCCTTGTGTCATCCATTTTCTACTGCTAAAGTGGCAGAGGTTTTTATGGATAACATCCACATGCTTCATGGATTGCCTTGCAGCATAGTGTCTGACAGAGACAAGATTTATGTAAGTCAATTTTGGCAGTATCTCTTAAAAGCTTTACATACAAGCTTGGATATGAGCTCAGCCTATCACCCTCAATCAGATGGGCAGACGGAGAGGGTAAATAGATGCTTAGAAACTTACCTGAGATGTATGACTTTAGGCAATCCGAGGAAATGGTCACAGGGGTTGTTTTTTGCTGAATGGTGGTATAATACCACCTTCTATACATCCATTAAAATGACTCCTTTTGAGGCTCTATATGGGTGTCCACCCTGTCAAATGGGTTTTCCTACCTTATCTGCAAACGGGTCCTAGGTGGATGATTAGCTTACTTCTAGGCAGCATATGGTGTCCCAATTGAAGGACCATCTTCAGCAAGCTTGGGCAAGGATGAAAGCTTTTGTTGACAGTCACAGAACTGACAGATCATTGCAAGTAGGTGATTGGATGTATGTCAAATTTCAACCTTACAGACAATCTACGGCTGCCATCAGGAAGAACCTGAAGTTGAGTGCCAAATTCTATGGTCCTTACATGGTGTTATCAAAGATTGGGAAGGTGGCTTACAGATTACAGTTACCCCCATCATCACGTATACATCCTGTTTTTCATATCTCCCAGCTCAAATTGAAGAAGGGGCAATACCAGGTGGCGGTACAGTTGCTAGAAACTGATGGGGAAGGTCAGATCATAGTCGAACCAGAGGATATCCTAGATACCCGTGTTCATAAACTCAAAAATAGCGATACAGTTACAGAATGGTTGGTCAAGTGGAAGAACCACAGCTCCGGGGAAGCTACTTGGGAGCCAGCTGGGCACATTATCAACCGATTTCCGAGGTTTCAGCTTAGGCCTTAGCTCGTTTGTACACCTTGGGACAAGGCTCTGTATGGGTGGGGCAATGTTATGGCCTTAGCTCGTTTGTAGCTAGTTAGTGGGACAAGTCCATATAAGGGGCTCTTGTATGTCTTACGGAGGACCTGTCTATAAATAGACATTATAAATGTGAGGATGGGTATGGAATGAAAAACACATATCTTCCCTCCCAAATTCTATCTCTCTGTTCTCTATCTCTCCTTTCTTTGACCTCTATCTCTCTCTAATTCACCTATCTTTCTCTCTTCCTAACTAATTCCGTTCAACAACTAGGACTTACAAGATTCTCACCTTGTAGGGCCACACAGTCTCTTATCCAATATTTATGTAATGATAACATTATAGATTATAATACATTTTTTATTTAATTTACATATAAATACAATTACACTATAATATATTTTTACTCAATATATATTTCCACTATTAATTGTGATTCGTATTCATATTTATTGTTGGCACAATAATGTAAAAAAATCTTGAACGATTGTTTTACTTACTTTAACCAAACTAATTTTATTACATTTACCTATTATAAATCTTTAGTGATCATTGATCAAATCAATTATATTTTATGGTCAAATGAATTGTAACTTATTGACCAAGATATGATACTTTTAACCCATATTAAATGACATGGCTAAAAGATAAAAATTATTAGTTGACGTGAGAAAAAAAGAATAGGGTTAAATTGTACCAAAAATCCGTTCTACCTCCGAATTATTATTACATCACCAAATTTAATGACATATTTATATTTAAAGATATTATATTCAATTTGAACTAAAGAGTAAAATAAATTATCAAAATTTTACAGCATGATATGTATATTTTATATAGCATTATAGATAGATTTCTCTTCTCAAAAGTTATCATCAAATTAAGATGGTACATATTTATATTTAAATATATTACATTGAATTTGATGTAAAAGATAGAATAATATATTGACCAAAATTTGACAGTAAAAGGTAAAATAATTGAACAAAAGTTTACGACATGTATATATATTTTATTTATATAGCATCCGTATTGTTATAATTTGTATTAATTTAAATAATAAGAAATAAATAGATTAAAGAAGAGGATATACAACATCTTGATGCTTCAATAAAGCTATATCATCGTTTCGAACTTATTTTTAATTTGTATTATTATATTATTTGTATTAATATATTATTGTGTAATTGTTAGTGGTTAAATGACCCACCACTACAAGAAAAAACCCTTAGGGCGACAAAATATTTCATCGCCCTAACTCATTATTTTGTCGCCCAAAAGATACTGTGACGGAGTACGCTTTGTCACGAGTTCGTCGCCATAGGTGCGTCGCCCTAAGTCTTGTGCGACAAAATTTATTTCCATCGCATTAACTTTCAATTTGTGACGAAGCAAATATTTGTTGCCCCAATTCTTCCGTGACAATTTTCATCTTTGTCGCCCGTGCGATTCCATGACAAATATTTTACTTCGTGGCCCATAATTCTTTCGTGATGAATTTTCATCTTTGATGCCCATGCACTTCCATGACAAATAGGTTACTTCGTGGCCCATAATGTAACGACCAAAATATAAATATTCAGGTTACGTTTCGAAGGATTGAATACCTTCGTTCAGATCTTGCAATTCGAGTACAGGTTGAGCTTTAAAACAAAGTTTTAGTGATCAAAGAAGGGATTTCGCACCCTAAAATTCGCGATAGGGCCGTTAGGTCCCCCGAACCCATCCTACTTGCCTAAGTCGCTCAAAACGTTTTAAGTTCGAAAGCATAAAGAAGGATATATGATAATACAAGTTTCCACGACATGGCCGGGTCAAAACGAAATACGAGGAAATAAGTAGCAAAAGTATGGAGTTCAAGTCGGTCTTACTCTCCCTCTCACTGCGCCATAAGATATCCCCCGCCACAACAGCACCTGATCAAGCAAGGGTACGGGTACCTGAAACTAACCAAGAAGTCAAGGTCGAGCCACTCATGCGGGCCCTGAAGACCTCGCTGAGGACATATAATACGCTCTAAGCCTAGGTGAGAATGATCTAATGCAAGAATGATCTAATGCAATACCGAAATATTAAAACACGCAAGCATGTTGACACGATATATAATATGCAGAAATACGGTAAATGGCCCAAAGAATGCCAAATGGCATATCCCACTCAAAAACCACGCCCATACCAGGGTGACGACTCATCCACTCCCATACCTAGGGTGGAGACCACTCTACGCCCATACCTAGACGTAGAGACCACTCTACGTCCATACCTAGACGTAGAGACCAGGTCATATCCGAGATCATATAGTGTCCATATCATGCTCATGTAAATATCTCCATAATATCCATCATCATACTCATATAATCAAACTCGTATGACAGGACTCGATTAGGTACGAACCCGATGGGACTGGGTCGTCCTATGACCCTAGCGAAGACCCTACACTCACGACTTACGGTCGTTTCTACCAATCGCATTCAGAATACGTATGATCATTTGTTAATGCAGAACCTAGGCATGCTACTATATGACATGCTATTATAATGCCTACATACTATATGACACATCAGGCATGAGGTTCTAACTTGAGTAAGCCCCGGAGGACTTACCTGGAGGTGCCAAACAGCAAAGTAAAGCAGCAAGAGTAAGCTAATCACGTCACAGATCACCTAATAATTTAATAAGAAACAATTATAAGTCTAAGTACAAAGGGACCCATTTACCGCTACACATAACTAAGTAAAGCTAAAAGAACTCATTTATCATCATCCAGCCATATCATCGCATAGTCTCGTCTCATCTCATATTCCAACATGTATTACCTCATTCTTGTTATCATCATCATCATCACCCTCATCATCATCATCATCATCATCATCATCATCATCATCATCATGCTTTAATTCACATATATTCATTTTCATGTCATAACTCATAAGGTTTACAAGTAAGGTTCATTATTAAATTCATCAAGTCAACTCCGGTAAATTGGTTCCAAAGTTTCTCAAGTCATTAAATCTCAAGAAAGTCAATTCAATAGTTAAACAATTTATTCTAAATTAATACTTAGCCAATTCTAATGTTAAATATTTAAAACTCCTTTTAAATCCATTTCAACAAGTCAAGTTTTTAAAACGATTCCGGCATTTAGAAATCTTCATACATTAAAAGAATATAATTAATCAAATAACTAAATAACACTTAAAAATCAGCTTTTTAATAACTTCTAAAAATAATTTAAATGATCAGAATATTCATAATAATATTTCACTTCAACTATTTCTAAAAACACATAAAACCACCATATAATAATATTTCACTTTAACTACATCCCAAATAATTCTACTTTTAAAATAATTTATAATATATATATACTGAAAATATTAATTATGACAATAAATTAGAATAATATTTAATACTAATAATAATTTAACAATCAAATCAACAATTTATATACTAGCTATATATCATATAACACTTTAACAAATTCTTAAAACAACCCAAAAGGGCCAGCCCAAACCCGGACCCAAAGGAAAAAAAAAAAAAGGACCCAGTCCAGCCCTATTCTTTCACTCACATTTCCCGGCCCAAATCCAACATATTTACTCTCTCCTCCTCTTTTTATTTTTTTATTTTTCGGTTTTCAGAAAAAGGAGGTGGGGCCCGCAATCATCTTCAACCTTAGCTCCCCCGCCTCCCTTGCACCCGGTTTGCCGGAGCTCGAGCTCGCCCGCACTCTTCGACCCACTCTCACCTCTCTGACTCACTCACCAACTTATAAACTAAGGGGATTACGAGATCAAAGACAAAGGAAGAAAGGTGGTGCGAGGGCTCACCGACGGTGGGTTTCGATGCTCGTCGGAGGTTCAGCGGCTCGGTGGCTGGGGCTCCTAGGCTCGGGCATCTTGCCTGGGCTTCGTCGGACGTCGGAGCAAGCGAATTGAGGTCCTCGAGTCGCTGTTTGAGTCCGAAGGATGGGAGGGGGTGTCTCGGTAGGCTCCGATTCCAGAAAACAGAGGAGCCTGGGGTGTGTTTTCGGGGCTGCTGGTGTGAAACAGAGAGAGGAAAAGGATGTGCTGGCAGCCAAGGTGGAGTTGTGGCGGCCTGGTGGTAGGCGGAATGCTCGAGTGTAGGGGTTGCGTAAGGGGTGGTTGTTTGAATTTGAAATGAAGATGAGAGGGGATGAATGAAGAGGGGGAGGAGTTGTGTGTTTGATTGGATTTGTGGGAGTGGGAAGGGGTTTATAGAATAGGGAGAGGATGGGGCTGCAAGCTGAGAAGGACAGTGAGGGATTGAGGTGGGAGGGTGAAGAGTGTAAAGATAGATGGAGGGGAGGTGGTATCGGGTGGAGGGTGGAGGTGCAGCTGGCAGCTGGTTGTAGGCGGAAGGGGAGACTAATAGCTAGTAGTAGGGGTTTAGGGTGGCTAGAAGTGGAGGGTATTAATTATGAGCAAAGTCAACTTAAATACCCGTAGATAGATCTTGAAATCCGCTTTTCGACCTTAACCCGACGCGTTTTAAAATAATTAATCGAATCCGAATTAAATAACTAAACCCGAAAATATTTTCAAGCTTCAGAAAAATAAAGCGGAATTATTTCGTTTCCGAATTTGAGTAACAAGTTTATGCCGGAATTGTTTGAAAAGGTTTAAATCAGTCGTTGCTCGAGGACGGAAATTTTCGAAATTTTTCGGAGTCTTAGGAATTAAATAAAAATTTTAATCGGAATGAAATTTATAATTATAAAATTAATATTTAAAAATCTTGGTCTTTACATTATCCACCTCTAAAAATAAGTCTCGTCCTCGAGACTAAAATAATTTCCAAAACCAACGAAGCCTTTAAAATTCAAATCATTTCTCTCTATGCCTATCAATCCGGCTTCAAGAAGTCAAGAGGTGGCAATATCCACCTCTAAGGGCTAATCCCATATTCAACTTCCTAGGTTCATTTTCAAGGTTGGTTTCATCATTTCCAGTTCAAGATATCACACATATCATATACTCATAGAAATTTGCACACAACTAACCGCCCGAGAGGTACAACCAAGCATAGATATAATCACTGAAGCAAACCAGGGTAACATACATCTCATATCGCAACATAATCAAGTCAACCATCAAGGTTCATCAGCATCAAGGTCTAGCATCACATCAAAGCTCAAAACATCGTCATTCCAAGCATCGACATACCAGAATATCACATAGCAACACATCATAAGGTCAACGCATTACATATCATAGGATCTACACGTCAACACATGCCAATAGGCCATAAAACCAAGGGAATCTGTATATAGTTACCGATCGAAACAGAACACAACCCTTAGCTTACACCTCACCATCGGGCTCCCGAAATCAACATCACGTCTAAGCTATGTCCATCAACTCAAATCAGATTTTGAATCCCCTAATGCATCAAAATCACGCTTATCTTATATCCAAAATCCATAGACGGTCTCTTTAGTTTTTCCGTAAAAGTTCATGAGTTAAAGCCTAAACTCAAATTCATCCACTATATACCTCGACGCTCAAGTCAACGAGTTTCTTCAAAAAAAAAATCAACTTACACACGACCTCCAACTCACGATCCCAAACTTTCCAGCTAACCAATTAATCCTCATACGTCTACATCCATTATCCTCCAAGAAATCACATACCAAGTCTAATATCCCAAGTCCTCGACAAGACCTCCATCAAGATCAATCTAGGTGTTCCTTACCGAATTCATTTATTTCTCCTATGTCCTCAAGAATCCGTTTGATCATAATTATCTCTACAAGTCCGTGAATTGCTCCACTACTCCTATCCTACTTCTCATATGAAAACCACACTCATTTCTAATCCACCTCTAAAGAACCAACCCCTATTGCCATCCACACATAGTTACACCCTCACATTCTGTATCCTCAATATCGCAAGTAAGGGTTCATCTCCTAAGCTACTTACGTATCTGAACAACACAAACACCTCACTCAGCCATGTCGGAAGGTCCTAGTAATACTCAATCATCTGCATTCACCAGATTCTAAGCCAGAGAGCCAACTAGTGCTAAACCCGTAACCTGACCCATCCAACCTCCTTAACCGCACCAGTACCCAAGTGGTCAACACATGTCTTATCCATCTAACTCACTAGATTATCTCCCTACCGAAACGTATTTCTACATTCCTATAAGGTTGTAGCATTTCCACTTACTCACAACACTAGTTCACCATTCGAAATCTCACTATAGCCTTAACAAATCACAAGCTCTCAAGCCATCATATACTAGCTCCTTATCGCCGCATACTTCTTACTCGCCTTAGACTATAATCCTCCTCAACAATGACATCTTATCTCTTAATGACTTTAACCACCAACCCTCTTTCCAATAGAAATTCTATACCATTCTTATTCGAATTCACTCAAGGCATCATAAATTATTTGAAGTTCCGAATTCCTACGACCATTAGTAGCATCATATCCTTCACCTGAACTAGTTCTCATATTTGTCATTCACAATCTTTCTACCTATACACCCAAGCAATCCCTCTCATAAGTACTACTAACGATGTCCCTTACTTAGCTTAAAGCATTTCCTCAAAGACTTATCGTTCATTTCCTAAACACCTCAAGATTCGAATCAATTCCACACATACCAATTTCAATTCTTCCCTATACTAACATCTTCCAATCACACCTCTAGAATTTCTCCAATTACAACACTAGCAAGCAACCTCAATATTACTCAAGAAATACCTATGTGCAGATCTCACACTCCGTCCCTTATCATATAAACAACTTGAATTCCAAGATCGACAAATTTCTAAGCAGTCCTAGTCACTCAATCTTTAACGATGTCCATAATCCATTCTTTACCAAATTCATTCTTGCTTACAGTACGAATAACCTAAGCCCCAAGGTCTACAACTCCTTAAGCAATCCCAGTCTCTCAACATTAACTTCATCCGCAATTCGTCCCTTAATAACACCGCTTTTGCCCATAACACAAGCAACCTATCTATAATCGTATCTTCCCTACCAGAATCATCATGTCTAGTTCCTTCATACCTTTCTCATTCATGCCTAACGGTTCACCCTAACCTTTATCCAAAATTGATCACCTATACTACAAACTCATCCCCACAAATCTTGCCATTCTCATCCTATGCCTCATCTAAGGCCTACCTAGAAGGCTCGTCTGAAAATTCCTAACCACTGTCTCTTCTCATCCTTAGAACTCACTCGATCCTACCTATTCTAATGTCTTATTTCCATGATTCTACCTCACACTCTCATCGATCGAACCTACGATTTCTAGTCTTCCCATCACTCCTCTGACTATACCGAAAAAGAAACCATAATCCAACATCGATAACTCACCCCTCATAGGCAAAATTAAAGGAAGCAACACTCAGTAACTCTAACTACTAACATATCAAGGTACCAATGCATCGAAATTTATCAACATATCAGATCTAGGCCTATTGCACAACATCATGTTCAAACATCACAAAAAAGATTAGCAGCTCGAATGGAGAACGCCCCTTCCCTAAGTCATATCTACGAATCCAATGCGTGCTCATCCTTTAATGTTGTTGATGATGTCAGTTCTGTCACATGTAGGTTATGGGCCCACCATGCTTCCGTTGCGCCGCTCTAGTGTTACCCGGCTAATTGTTCCTTCCCACATGTCGTCGTCCGTCCAAAGAGATAACACATAGGTTCTAAATTAACAAAGATAGGGGAGAGGCACAAGCGGACAACCCAGAATACTTACAGAGTCACTTATGGACCAAGATTGAAGGTATCGAGACTAAGAACAAGGTCCCAGCCCGAGAATGACAACGATATAGGGACAGACGTTCAAATAAGCAATTATCTGAATAGGAAATGCATTTAATATAATGTTATACCAGGTCATGTAATCACAGATGAGACTACAATTATAACCAAACAGAAATCTCAAAGAGCAACATCAACTAACTGACTCAAGAGCCCATTTCCCGTGGAATGCTTGTATGATTCATTTGGTTAAGGCAGGAGAGTACTTGAATTGCTTCCCAAAAGAAGGATGGTCAAGCACTAGACAAGGTATTACTACAAGAAGACACCTATTGACCATCGTAGGAATCGAGAGGGGTGACTTGACAAAACAAACCATCCCTTTAGAATCGGAATCATGTCGAGAAACTTAGGTTATTTGAAGTTGATATTCTAGTACATTAATTAACTTGTGGCATGACCTATGGCATCAAGTACCATACTCCATCACACACCCAAGTAATCAATGCACTCGAACAGAAATCCCGAATATGATTAGGTTCCCAAACCAATTTCCCGTAGAAGACGGTAATATCATAGAGAAGACTTGATAAAAAAACATCTATGGAAAAGGATAAAAGAAAGGGAAGAATAAGAAAAGAATAGTAAGGAGAGAAAAGGAAGGGAAGGAAAAGGAAATGATCGATAAGACATCATTTAAGGACATCAAAGGAGGTGGGAGGAGAGAAAAGCGGAATGAGAAGAATAGACACTCATCAACAATCCTCAACCTTAACTAGAAATTTGTTGAACAGAAGGCGAAATGGAAAGAAAATGACACAAACTGTTGAATAACATAAAAGAATGCTTCACAAGAATTGAAATCTCGATTACAGAGTAAAGAAGGGCTCCCCCTCTATCTCATTCACACATAAGTTCAATTTATAGCCAATAGGTATCAAAGAGGTTAACAACAGGATTCTTGCTCAAGGAAGATAACACTCAGCACAGAATCAATCAGCAACAATCAATCTGATCCCCTTCGAGAGGGATCGCCCTCGGGCCCAATTTATATAAAGCCACAGAGTCTACCTAGAAGCTACCCTTCGAGGGGCAACTGACCGGAGGGGCAACTATCCTCTCGGCCTCTATATCCTAACCCCGCTACTCCAACCACCATGGTGTAAACTTCTTGGAGTCTTTGAGGCCCTCTGTAAATACAAAGCTAAGTTTTGCCTACCCTTCTCCAAGTTTACATCCAATAGGGATGGTCTATCGCCTTTCTACCCACTCGATTTCCCTTTTCTGATTTTCCTTATTTTAAGTCAAGTTTATTAAGCATTGTTCATTAATTAGCCATATTAAATTCATTTTGCCCTTTAAAACTCTTCAAAATCCTTTAAAACATTGGGCGATTTTTAAAATCATATTTCAACCCATTTGTACTCGAATCGCGCAACCTAAGCTCTGATACCACCTTTGTAACGACCCAAATATAAATATTCGGGTTACGTTTCGAAGGATTGAATACCTTCGTTCAGATCTTGCAATTCGAGTACAGGTTGAGCTTTAAAACAAAGTTTTAGTGATCAAAGAAGGGATTTCGCACCCTAAAATTCGCGATAGGGCCGTTAGGTCCCCCGAACCCGTCCTACTTGCCTAAGTCGCTCAAAACGTTTTAAGTTCGAAAGCATAAAGAAGGATATATCATAATACAATTTTCCACGGCATGGCCGGGTCAAAACGAAATACGAGGAAATAAGTAGCAAAAGTATGGAGTTCAAGTCGGTCTTACTCTCCCTCTCACTGTGCCATTAGATATCCCCCGCCACAACAGCACCTGATCAAGCAAGGGTACGGGTACCTGAAACTAACCACGAAGTCAAGGTCGAGCCACTCATGCGGGCCCTGAAGACCTCGCTGAGGACATATAATACGCTCTAAGCCTAGGTGAGAATGATCTAATGCAATACCGAAATATTAAAACACGCAAGCATGTTGACACGATATATAATATGCAGAAATACGGTAAATGGCCCAAAGAATGCCAAATGGCATATCCCACTCAAAAACCACGCCCATACCAGGGTGACGACTCATCCACTCCCATACCTAGGGTGGAGACCACTCTACGCCCATACCTAGACGTAGAGACCACTCTACGTCCATACCTAGACCTAGAGACCAGGTCATATCCGAGATCATATAGTGTCCATATCATGCTCATGTAAATATCTCCATAATATCCATCATCATACTCATATAATCAGACTCATATGACAGGACTCGATTAGGTACGAACCCGATGGGGCTGGGTCGTCCTATGACCCTAGCAAAGACCCTACACTCACGACTTACGGCCGTTTCTACCAATCGCATTCAGAATACGTATGCTCATTTGTTAATGCAGAACCTAGGCATGCTACTATATGACATGCTATTATAATGCCTACATACTATATGACACATCAGGCATGAGGTTCTAACTTGAGTAAGCCCCGGAGGACTTACCTGGAGGTGCCGAACAGCAAAGTAAAGCAGCAAGAGTAAGCTAATCACGTCACGGATCACCTAATAATTTAATAAGAAACAATTATAAGTCTAAGTACAGAGGGACCCATTTACCGCTACACATAACTAAGTAAAGCTAAAAGAACTCATTTATCATCATCCAGCCATATCATCGCATAGTCTCGTCGCATCTCATATTCCAACATGTATTACCTCATTCTTGTTATCATCATCATCATCACCCTCATCATCATCATCATCATCATCATCATCATGCTTTAATTCACATATATTCATTTTCATGTCATAACTCATAAGGTTTACAAGTAAGGTTCATTATTAAATTCATCAAGTCAACTCCGGTAAATTGGTTCCAAAGTTTCTCAAGTCATTAAATCTCAAGAAAATCAATTCAATAGTTAAACAATTTATTCTAAATTAATACTTAGCCAATTCTAATGTTAAATATTTAAAACTCCTTTTAAATCCATTTCAACAAGTCAAGTTTTTAAAACGATTCCGGCATTTAGAAATCTTCATACATTAAAAGAATATAATTAATCAAATAACTAAATAATACTTAAAAATCAGCTTTTTAATAACTTCTAAAAATAATTTAAATGATCACAATATTCATAATAATATTTCACTTCAACTATTTCTAAAAACACATAAAACCACCATATAATAATATTTCACTTTAACTACATCCCAAATAATTCTACTTTTAAAATAATTTATAATATATATATATATACTGAAAATATTAATTATGACAATAAATTAGAATAATATTTAATACTAATAATAATTTAACAATCAAATCAACAATTTATATACTAGCTATATATCATATAACACTTTAACAAATTCTTAAAACAACCCAAAAGGGCCAGCCTAAACCCGGACCCAAAGAAAAAAAAAAAGGACCCAGTCCAGCCCTATTCTTTCACTCACATTTCCCGGCCCAAATCCAACATATTTACTCTCTCCTCCTCTTTTTATTTTTTTATTTTTCGGTTTTCAGAAAAAGGAGGTGGGGCCCGCAATCATCTTCAACCTTAGCTCCCCCGCCTCCCTTGCGCCCGGTTTGCCGGAGCTCGAGCTCGCCCGCACTCTTCGACCCACTCTCACCTCTCTGACTCACTCACCAACTTATAAACTAAGGGGATTACGAGATCAAAGACAAAGGAAGAAAGGTGGTGCGAGGGCTCACCGAGGGTGGGTTTCGATGCTCGTCGGAGGTTCGACGGCTCGGTGGTTGGGGCTCCTAGGCTCGGGCATCTTGACTGGGCTTCGTCGGACGTCGGAGCAAGCGAATTGAGGTCCTCGAGTCGCTGTTTGAGTCCGAAGGATGGGAGGGGGTGTCTCGGTAGGCTCCGATTCCAGAAAACAGAGGAGCCTGGGGTGTGTTTTCGGGGCTGCTGGTGTGAAACAGAGAGAGGAAAAGGATGTGCTGGCAGCCAAGGTGGAGTTGTGGCGGCCTGGTGGTAGGCGGAATGCTCGAGTGTAGGGGTTGCGTAAGGGGTGGTTGTTTGAATTTGAAATGAAGATGAGAGGGGATGAATGAAGAGGGGGAGGAGTTGTGTGTTTGATTGGATTTGTGGGAGTGGGAAGGGGTTTATAGAATAGGGAGAGGATGGGGCTGCAAGCTGAGAAGGACAGTGAGGGATTGAGGTGGGAGGGTGAAGAGTGTAAAGATAGATGGAGGGGAGGTGGTATCGGGTGGAGGGTGGAGGTGCAGCTGGCAGCTGGTTGTAGGCGGAAAGGGAGACTAATAGCTAGTAGTAGGGGTTTAGGGTGGCTAGAAGTGGAGGGTATTAATTATGAGCAAAGTCAACTTAAATACCCGTAGATAGATCTTGAAATCCGCTTTTCGACCTTAACCCGACGCGTTTTAAAATAATTAATCGAATCCGAATTAAATAACGAAACCCGAAAATATTTTCAAGCTTCAGAAAAATAAAGCGGAATTATTTCGTTTCCGAATTTGAGTAACAAGTTTATGCCGGAATTGTTTGAAAAGGTTTAAATCAGTCGTTGCTCGAGGACGGAAATTTTCGAAATTTTTCGGAGTCTTAGGAATTAAATAAAATTTTAAATCGGAATGAAATTTATAATTATAAAATTAATATTTAAAAATCTTGGTCTTTACACATAATTCACCCATGACGAATTTTCATCTTGGTCGCACATACGCTTCCATGACAAATAGGTTACTTCGTGGCCTATAATTCATCCGTGACTAATTTTCATCTTGGTTGCACATACGCTTCCATGACAAATAGTTTACTTTATGGCCCATAATTTTTGGCGATGAATAGTTATTTTTGTAGCCCAAAGTCAACAGTGACAAATAATCTGATTTGTCGTCTAAATTCTTTAGTGACTAATAACCTTTTTTAGTTGCCCATAATCTTTGGTGACAAATTCTCTCATTTTGTCGCCAACCTCTACGGTGACAAAGTTAATGGATTTATCGCCCCTATATTTAATGAAAAATCATAAATTTTGTAGCCCTAATCTACTATGACGAAACAAGAGGTTTTTTCGCTCAATTGTCTATTGAACAAATTACATATATATCACTAGTGACAAAATGACACTTTGTCACACACATTTTGCACCTGTTTTAAAATAAATTAAATAAAAGAAAAATATGCGAAGTTTGTAATTAGATCAAAACCCATATAATAAAAATAAAAGGAAAACCATACATTATACTTGAAGCTAAAAAAGTGCATCCCCATTGACAAATATAACTAAATAAAAGTAGTTATAAAGTTAATATCCAAAACAATCTGTTTACCACCTAAAACTAAAACTAGTACTTGTAATTAAATGTATGATAATGCATAAGCAAGATAAATAAATGTACGATAATGCATAAGCAAAATAAAGCAACTTTAGTTTGATTTATTGGAACAAATTGACCTAGTTTATGTTCAAATAGGGGCGCACGAACACATGGTAAGGCAAGACGGTGTGCATCTGTCCACAAGTCAATACACCGCACCAACACGTTAAAACCCATCTTGAAAATCTTCTTGACACCACGATCTACATTAGCAAAATAAAGAAAATGTCAAAATAGCAATTTATAGAAACATATACTCTCATCCCATCGTTATCTTGGTTCCCAACCCAATCAACTCAAACAGAGCATCTATAATAGAAGAAAATATAAGAAAAGAAATAAAACAATGATATATATATATAACCAAGAACAAGAAAAGAACAGAAGCATTATTCAAGTAGATACATTTGGACAAGCTACATGATCAACAATGAAACAATAAAGTACAAGCAACGTTGAAATAGAGTATTCTAAGAAAAAAATTCATAAATGTAATGTATCCTGCATCCGTTAT
Organism: Persicaria maculosa; assembly: GCA_963922045.1. Lineage (NCBI taxonomy): Eukaryota > Viridiplantae > Streptophyta > Magnoliopsida > Caryophyllales > Polygonaceae > Persicaria > Persicaria maculosa. Next base: position 21,042,681 of record OY998264.1, on the reverse strand, counting down.
CAATGGAATACTTGGATCTTTCACACATTCAATTTTATTGTTTCTAGAATCATAAGCTAGAATGGATGGCCTATAATCTAAACCTACAAACCTGGATCTTCAATTTGATGTAAGCATCATGAAGGAGACCCATCACGTCATAAATTCATGATACTCATGTCTAAGTCACTAGGGAATACCAAACAAGCATACTTGATCATATATATATACACATTAATGAAAACAACAAAATTATGAAAGCAATTACCTCAAATCTTCTAATGCTTGAAGTTCCCTGATGTGAGTGAATGCATTTGCTCTTGCATCATCTGAAGAACATCAGCCTTCATTTTCTGTTCTCTCTCTTTCATTTCAGCCTCTAATTTTTGTTCTCGCTCTTTCATTCTTTCTTCTCTGCTCAGTGCATCTTGTTTCATCTTTTCAATCTCTTCCATCATTTCAGCTTTATTCTGTTGAAGCGCTTCAATTTGCTCTTTTAAATGAATTTCTCTATCCCTTGACAGCCTTTCTAGTTGATCAAATTGTTCAGCCATTTGAGATGCAAGCTGTGAGGTTTCTTCACCAGATTCAGACATCCTTTCTCTCATAGCCTTGAGTGGTTTAGGCCTAGGCCCCAAACCTTTTATATAGCCAGAGCAGGAGCCTAGCACTCGCAAATACGCTACTTCAACTGTTAGGTTATCAACACCATACAATTGTAGCTGCTCCTCATGGAGTTGTTTGAATTCTGCTAACTTGTCCTCTGCAAACTTGTCCATCGTTTTGTCTTTATGTCTAAATTAAACACAAAATATAGCTTAATCATAAATTTGTTAAATATATTTTGTTTATTTGCTATTATAATATAGCTGTAAGATAACATAATATACCTTTTGGTCACTTCCCACAATCTAACATATTCGGGTTCAGGTAATGGTGGCAGTCTTGATTGTTCACTTGCTCCTTCAGTGCCTTCTATAGATTCTTCGGTTCCTAGTTCTGTATTTTGTGTGGCTGACGCTTTCGATTGAGTTCCATCAAATATATTTTTTCGCTACAAGTAAAAGGAATTAGTTATACTCCTAATTTAAATCCATTTTTTAATAAGAAAGAAGGAATGAGTAGAAGTCCTAGCTCTAACATAACAAAGATGGGAATTAACATCGAAGGATGATCAATTTGGAGTCACTAAAGATAGGAATTAACATTGAAGGAAACTATAAAATGAGAAAGTGACAACTTACCAATGAATCAAGAACTCTAGCGGTTGACTGTGATCCTTGAGTAGCCATCACTTTTTGCTTTGACCTATTGGATCTATTTGCTTCACTAACACGCTATAACTCACCATAACCATAAAATTTCAAATGTTAAAGTTAGTTGAGATAAAAATATATAAATACAATTTCACTGTCATTCATCAATAACACAATATGAGTGATATCATTGGTAATTTGTAAATTAAAATGGAAAGGAAAAAGAAAATATATCAATATTATAGAAGAAATAAAACTTTGAATGTTTAACAAACCTTTTGGTTCTCAGACCCCCAATATTTCTCTACAACCCATTTCCAATCCTCAGAATTAACATCAGTAGGGCAATTCTTCAATGCATCAGCAACAGAAAACCCATCAAAATATTTCTCCTTGAGCCGGTAGCGCCATTGTCGATAAAGTATCATACATTAGTTCACAATAGCCTTATCAACAGCAGCTCCTTCCGGCAAATTCCATTCAGCCTATAATTATAAATGTCATTCAACATTACTGTACAAATATAACATATATGCATTGTAAAACCTATTTTACCTTGATCTTGCTCACTAATCTCTCTTTTTTAGCCTTTTCCATATCTTTCCATCTCCTACACATAGTTAAGATGATGTAAGAATATATAAAAAGTATGGTATCATCCAATAAATAGAGATAACACTTGAATTAAAAAACATGTTAAAGATCGACTACAATTCTTCATTTCTCTATTAAAATTTTATATTATTATGTTGTTTATTTTGGGAAATTTCTTCTTAGACACACAGCTAAAGTTTGACACGTATTGAAATACCTGCACCGTAATGGTAACAAATTCCGCACCAAAGTACCAACTTCAGTGATAAACTGATCCGACTTCTCACCAATAAATCGGTTCATATCAGTTGTTATGTGACACGAAGGTTTAACTCCAGGAGCACAACTCCTCTCATTTTGCCACTTAATACCTCGAGTATGACCACGTTTCTTCTTCCCTTTATTTTATAAAATCACATCATTTGTTAAATAATCATAAAATTGGAGATAAAATAATACAACTAAACCAATTAGCTTTTACAAACCATTAGATTGTTGTGACTGTTGTAATCTTCGCTTTTGGCGATATGAAATATTGGCTTGTTGAGAATTTGTTGTATGGACAGACTCTTGGTGCTCCTGAGTCGATTGCCCATGAGACAATGAAGAACTCATATCCCTGTACATGGAAGAAAATTATGAGAACAAAGTTAAAACAAATAATCATTAAGACTATAGAGTTGCCAAAATTTTATGAAACTGGATGCTACAGTAATCGTACAATTCTTCTATAGCATGTTTGACTCCAGAATTAGTAATGAATGACTTATATATATTGTATTGAATGTAAATAGAGCAAATGAGCAATGCTAATCTCTATCACTTGGAAATCATTTGATTATTTCCAACAATAACAGGCAATTCAAGAGGTGGATCATAGGCACAACCACGTAAACACTAGAAAACAAACTTAAATTGTTGGCAAAAAACCAAAAAGGTTTTTCCAACTACAATACATGTAAATCAACCTACACGTATTGCAATTGTATTTGTAAGTTGCAATGGTGTTATTGTTGAACTACTAACGAGAATTAACTTGCCTTGATTTACAACATCCATAACATTCAAATCATTATCGTCTTCAATTTCTTCATCCTCATCCAACTCATCGAGTTGTTGCTCCTCCTCTTCCACTGTCTCCTCCAACCCCTCCTCCTCCTCCTCCTAGTCATCATCTTCCTCCTCATTTTCTTCATTGTGTCCCATCGGATTAGCCTCATCAATACTAGTCATGTCTGGTTCGACGTCATTTCTAACAATAGAAAGCATATCATTACTTCCTACAGAAACTTCTTCAATTCCAGGGATTTCATCTTGCCATGGCTATAGATGTGCTTCATCATCCTCCTCATTTTCATCATCATTCAGATTAACAAAACAAGATCGAGGATTTGTCTTGATGACTACTCTCCATTGTGCTTCTTTATGAGTATTGATATAGAATACTTGGTGAACCTGCGTTGCTAACGCAAATGGTTCATTTGTTTGTAATCTCCTACTAACATTGACGAGTATAGTTCTAAATTTATCCTTTTTAATCCCTCTCCCATCATTGTATACATCGAACCAATTTCATCTAAACAAAACCACCTTAGGGATCCTTTTATCAGATAAGGGAGCATACTCTAGAACAACAACCTTTGTCAATACTCCATAAAAATCTCTCTCTCCACTATTTGCATCTCATGTAACAACTACCCCACTATTTTGGGTTTTTCTTCTTCTTTGTCTCCTTTTAGTATGAAACCTAAAGCCATTAATCACATAACCACTATAAGTAGTCACACTTTTCATTGGACCTTGTGCCAAACACCATAACTCTTCACCAACACTTCCATCTCTCATCATCCAAAGTTGGTTTATCTAATATACGCAACAAAATAAATAAAGTAAAAAACTTGTATAAATTCAAACATATATCAAAATAGTAATGGAATCACAATTTTTTCATGGATAACATAGTCTCACTCTTTTCTCAAACCATAAGCCAAACTCTAGTGCATGGTCATTTGTATTTTCATACTCACTGCGAGTAAAAAAATTCATAAGTTTTAGTTTCTTATTGAAAACACTTATGTGAATAAATATCTCAAATCTCACCAAACTTACCGCAAAAAAGGATCCACTTCAGAACAGTTTTGCAACATGTAAGAATGTGCTTGTCTCCACTCATCAAAACTTAATTGCTTATAAGATGCCTTTCCTAGTTGCTTACCGATTTTTGAGAAGACAGTTAAGACAAAAGGGAGCAGATTAGTTGGGTCATCGTTTCTTTGCAAACGATTGAATTGAGTCTCTGTCTTTGTCAAATATCTAGAACAAAATGTTAGACATTCGTCTGCAATATACGCCTCTGCAATTGACCCTTCTGGGCGAGCTTTGTTACGTACATATGATTTGAATGTATGCATTGCCCTACCACATTAAAACATATGATTATATTTCTGAATCTACAATCAATGTAGAACCTATAATTGATGACTTATATTGCAGATATAGTACCTCTCAAAGGGGTACATCCAACGATAATGTACTGGGCCGGCTAGTTTAGCTTCAGTAGCTAAGTGTATCACAAGGTGAACCATCACATCAAAAAAGGCAGGAATGAAGATTCTTTGTAGCTTTGATAAGGTGATGGCTATGTTCTTCTCCATTTGATCCAAAAACTCCATAGTTAAAGTTCTTGAGCAAAGTTGCTTAAAGTACAAACTCATCTCTGCTAACGGCTCTAAGACAATATCACCCACAACACCGCGAAAAGCTGGCACAATCAGATCTTGCATGAAGACATGACAATCGTGACTTTTCATTCCACATAACTTTCCATCCTCTAAGGTTGCACATCGTGCAACATTGGATGAATAACCATCTAGAAGTGTTAACTGTGACACCAACTTGGTTACTTGTCTCCTTTCTCCTAATGTCAAATTGTAGGGGGCCTTTGGAACTTGATACTTATCACCCACTTTTGTAGGCTGTAATTTGTCATGCATTTTCAACAGTACAAGGTCCAAACGTGCGTTTAATGAGTCCTTATTTTTTCCAGGAATATTAAGCAAAGTTCCCAAAACATTGTCACAACAATTCTTCTCAACGTGTATCACATCCAAGTTGTGACGAATCTTCAAATGTTTCCAATACGGTAATTGAAAAAAAACACTAAGCTTCTTCCATTGTGGGACCAAGTACCTATCACCTCTCTTTCTTTTACCATCCTTTTTCCCAAAAGTAACATTGCCTATGTTACTCAAAGTTTCTTCAATGTCATCTCCCTTCAAGAACACAGGACATGGCCTCTTCTCAACACTACCAAATTGTTTCTTGTCACGCCTCCATTTGTGGCCTAATGGCAAGAATCAACGGCTACCCATATAACAATACTTATGACCATGTTGTAGCCATATAGAAGTTGTATCCTTGTGACAATTAGGACAAGCAAGAGCGCCTTTAGTACTCCAACCAGAAAGATTAGCATAAGCCGGGAAATCATTAATTGTCCACATCAACAATGCATGCATATTAAACGTCTTTTTGCTATATGCATCATAAGTTTTGACGCCAACTTCCCACAACTCTTTTAACTCATCAATTAGTGGTTGGAGAAATACATCTATATCATTTCCCGGAGATCTAGGGCCTGGAATCAATAAGGACAATATCATATTCGACCTCTTCATACACATCCATGGAGGCAAGTTGTAAGGAACGAGAAACACTGGCCATATGCTGTATTTACTACTAAATAGTGCCCCAGGACTAAAACCATCTGTAGATAGTGCCAATCTAACATTACGCGAATCAGTTGCAAAGTTAGGGAAACATTCATCAATAAACTTCCAAGCTTGTGAATCAGCTGGATGCCTTAAAGTCCCATCACCAAGCTTCTTCTCTTTGTGCCAACGCATATGTTCAGCCAACTTTGATGACATGTACACTCTTTGAAGCCTAGGAATTAGTGGGAAATGACGTAAGACAAGCTGAGGAATTCTCCCTCCTTTTTCCGACCCTTCACCTTCACTACCACTATCATCTTGTCCATTAGTGTTTTCTTTCCATCTAGAACAACCATAAGTAGGACAAACATCGCAGTTTGCATACTCTTTTCGAAATAAAACACAATGGTTTATACATGCATCAATCTTTATATAATCCAAACCTAAATCTTTGGTGTACTTCTTTGCCTCGTATGAGCTCTTCGGAAAAGACGCATCAAGCCAAAGGCTCTGTATAATGCATTCAACAACATGGAAAAGGACTTGTTACTCCATCTGTGACTCACTTTTATATGGAGTAACGTGACGATAAACTCCAGCTTTCAGAATGTCTTACATCCAGGATACAAATCTTCCTCTGCACTTCTCATCAATCTATTAAAATTTTCCGGCATCTCAAAATTATCAGGCATCTCCCCATTGTATTCAGTACCCATATCCGAACTATTGTTCTCTACGCTAGCTGAAATTTGCACATTCATTGCATCATGTAACAAAGGTGTCATGTCATCTCTCGGCATATCATCAACTACATTTACAGCATCCCCTTGACATTCTTCTTCACTTTCGCTACTTTGAATAGGATCCTCTCCATGAAACTCCCAAGGACCATAGTTATTCACAATTCCACTTTCCATCAAGTGGTTCCACATCGTATCTCGGTCAATAAAATAAGTCATTAAGCACTTCATACAAGGACATCTTAACATAACACCTTCATCTTTACCCTTGAATGCAAATTCTAAAAAACTAAGCACCCCTTTTATATATTCAGGTTTCCTCCTATCCGACGCACCTCTATTTATCATCCATGTTCGATCATTAACCATGCTTCAAACGAAGATAAAAAGGCAACTTCAAATAGATGTATAAAACAAAAGATGCATGCGTTACTATATCTGTAATTTGTAACAATTGAAGATGCATGTGTCACTATCTCTGTAACTTGGAACAAAGCTAAAGCATTGAATTAGTTTTAAAAATTTTCCCAAAGAACTTGATAAGATTTCAGTTGTAATTGCCAACATAATCTAGACATATTTAACACTAAATGAAAGCAATCTGAGAAGCACACCAAATGAAGTATAAATGAAGACTTATCTCAAGTCCTGCCCACAGCCCACCCCTAAATTATGTATAATCGAGCCTTATTTTTTTTTATCAAAGTATAAAATTCTAAACATTTGCCTTAATAATTGACAAAATCGGAAAACCAAAATCGCAAGCATCTACAATATTACTATTTATAAGATAAGAAACCGGTAGAAATCAAGCACATTCCATAGAGTACCAAGCGATTTGAACTAATCATCTGAATACTAAAATTAAAGAAGAGTGCGATTGATTATTATATGAACAAGCAAACCCCACAACTTTGAACAGATAGTTTGAAATTCTAGTTTTTGGCCAAATTACTATTGAAAAACTGAAGTAATCAAGCGACTTTCACTATATGAGAGCTTGCCTCACACTTTCTTATCAAATTAACTCAAAATCATACCTGATCAAGCAACCTGCAGCGGTCGAAGATGAAGATTCTTGGTCGATTTTGACAGAGAGAAGCAAAGAACCCTAGCAGAACCGCAAAAGAAATCGATCGTCTGGAGAGATTTCCTTCTTTGCCTGAATCGCGTTTGATTTGGAATCGAAAAATTCTCAAAAAACTTTCCATATCTTGTGTCCCGCCTTTTGATTTGGGGCGACAGAGGGATTGCTTTGTCATCCTCAATCTTCGATGGGCAACTACTGTGTGAAGTTGTCGCCCACGTTTTGAGTTATACGGCTTCAAGGAGTTCAACTTTCAAGCTATTTCTTTTTTTTTCAAGTCATTAAAAGCTATTTCCTATTATTTATTAATATATATGCAATGTCGGTTCTTAAAAAAGATCAATTATGTATTGTCAATCAATATTTATCCTCATTAATATAATTATTGTAAATTCAATTTCTTATTTCAATAAAACTTGTTTAAATTATTTTGTTAATGTTTTTTATTTGTCAAGTCAGTGACAAACATACTTATTTATAATCTTATTCTTTTTTTTAGAAACATAAAAAACTTTATAAAACCAAACTAGTTTAATTAGTACCCGCATGTTTGTGCGGATACTTTTTATAAAATAATTTTATGCATATGTAAAACCTTTATATAAGATAAAATAGAATTATCAAAGATTTTTGTAAAATCGTTCAAACCTAATTAACTTAGGATTTAGTTCAAACAAATTAAAACTAAATATGGATCTTTTAATCTTTGGAATAACGGGTCGTCATCACTTTTGACATTAGGAAACGCTCTCTTCTCCTTCTTGCTTTCCTCCTTCTCTGCTCTCTTCTCTTACTCTTGAAACTGCTTTCTTTCTTAGACTGCCCTTCCTCTTCGGAGGAATCCAGCTCTAAGAACCACACATATACTAACAACATCTTTGGATTGGAACTATGGCTTAACAGCCCAACTACCAACTCAAGTTTTAAACTATGGCTTAACAGCCCATCCAACAGCCTAAAATCATGGCTTAACAGCAAGACTCAACATCAAAAATTTTGTTTCAGTATCAAATACAGTAGACATCTCCCATCAAATATATCATCTCTATTCAACAATCCAAATCCGATTACAACTAGTACTCATAAAAGGCAATCAAAACACATCATAAATTTGAAAACATAACTCTCTCAATATCAAATCCTGATTAGAATCATCAACACTTGTGGTAGCTCTAAAGAACCTCTTAATCATGATCTAACCAATCAGCCATCACCTCTTAAATTTCATCAACAGCTAAACTCAATTTACCCTATTATTTCTACCTGTCATACCAAATATCACAAAAAGGAACTTAAAAAAATTATCTCCATGACAGCCTCTAATTTAAATAACCTCAATTTCAAACATTCAGCGACTAACCTTAAGAGCCTCAACTACAACCATACAACAAAACCCATCCAAAATAGAGTAACTTCCCTCCATCACCACTTACTTCACAATTCCATCACAAGAATCCATCCCTTTCATTAAAACTCAAAACTGATCATCTGAAAATTCTTCTCTGTCATTCCTACATCAGTAACATAAAGGTAAATGGACATCACTGCTTAATCAATTTCTTCAGTCGGCTTAAACAACTTCAAAATAGATATTATACCAATCAAAGAAACAAATTACAAAATCATACCTATATCTTATGGTATATACCAATCAATACTCATATTACATATAATTACAGAAACATAACCCTTACAATTTGCTCAGAAGAAAATTGCCTCAGTAAAAGTAAGAAACCTTATGACAGAGGAAAACTTAACAAGGAAGTTTTCGGCTGTCATCATGACTTTAGAGATAAACTCATATTTAGTAATACCTTAATTCCTTCAAATATTCTATACACTTGCCACGGCCACAAATTTGATACAATTGTCAAACATACCATAACTCAGGCTGTAAAAATTAGACATATTTATCTTACAAAGAAAATTCACATTTATATTAATCACAATACTTATAACATTCCATTAACCTCTACTGTCATAATCGAATGCCCCTCTATGGAAAACACCATGACCTCATCCTACATCTCTGATGTTGTCCATGGCAGCACTCAGAATAACATGGACATGGCCTCACCTCCTCCTAGTTTCCCATGTACTGCCTCTCCAATCACTGCCAACACCAATACCCCAATACAACTCAATCAAACAAACACCTCTCAACAAAATTTCACTGCAGAGGAAAATCAAGAGGAGAAATTCAACACAGAAGAGGTTGAAATCCCTATAATCAATGAAGTTTACAGCAAGCTCAAGGACACAGCCTTGGTAGGTCGATTTGTAAACAGAGAGGTGGAGTTCAAACATGTTCTAACAAAGATGAGAGGAGAATGGAGATACCTTAAAGGTCAGTGGTTTATTGATCTTATTGGATATGATTGGCTTCTCTTTAGATTTGGAACAAATGAGGATAGATTAAAAGTGTGGAACAATAGGCCATATCATGTAGCAGGAGCTCTCCTAACTTTATATCCTTGGAATCCATCCTTTGACCCATCAACAGCTGATACTCTTACTGGTGAACTTTGGATCCGAATACTCAATCTACCTCCACAGCTTAACACCACAGACATCTTAGCTGATATTGTTAAAACCTGCCATGTTGGTACCCTCTTTAAGGTGGACAAAGAGGCTTACTTCAAAAGCCAATTTAGATTTGTTCGTTTATGTGTCCATGTCTCCTTCCAAAATATGCTAATTTCTTACATCAAATGCAAGCTACCAACTGGAAAAAAAAATCTGTCTTAGAGTTTGGTACGAAGATTTTTCCATAGGCTGTGGCTGTTGTGGAAAGGATGATCACCTCTACCCTGAATGTCCAACAAATACCCCCAAACCTAGACAATTTCAATTAAGAATCCAGGAGAGACCAGGGATCAACCTCCTTGAGGAAAAATCCCATCATGACAGAGCTCTTTATCCCCCTGATGACACTGTTATTCCACCCACTGATGAACCTGTGATGATGATGGAAAGAAACCCTCTCACAGAAATGGTGAACAATATCCAAGCTATTAAGGGAGACTATGGCACCCTACCCATCTTCTCAACCACTTCAAACACCATTCCTATCACCCAACCAAATGCAGGATACACCAGTCACATAGCTACCCCTTTTCTGTCACAAGAGCTCATCAATAACCTCATCTTGCTCAACAATGCTCATGCTTCAATGCTCACAGCTGAAACAAGTATACCAGCCTTTCAGATCTCCCCAACAATGCTACATACCATCTTTAATAATGAGCAAGACCATGCATCCTCATCAGTAGCTCCAGATCAGCAACTGAATAACCTCTGCAACCAATTGAGTGCATTCATCAGTGAGGCCCATATTGCTGAACAAGCTCATTCCTCTTATCAATCCATGAATTCAAATGCATCTATGGTTAGACAAATGTCAGGAGTTCATATCTCATCACAAGATCAAGACCAAGACAACAGGATGAAGCACTATAAAGGAAAGGAAATTTTAGAGGAACATGAGGTTGATTCTCACGATCACATCAACAAAAAGCAGAGGCAATCCCCTTAGACAGTTTATGACAGTTACAACCACTAAGAAGATGGCCTGGATCAATGGGAGTAACAGCTACCTTACCCTTAACACTTAGTTCTGTAATAACACTATAAGCACTCTAGCTTACTACTTTACTGTACTTCTTAGATATCTAGGGGTTTTGGATCTTCTATCTCAGGTTGTGTGTACTAACATCATCAAGGACATCCCCAATTTTGAATGTAAAAGGGATCTCCTTTCAATGATCTTGTTTGAATACTTACTTGCAGGTTATGACAGACATGAAAAGGGAAGGAAAGGATCGACAGATCTACCCCTTCATAACAGAAACAACAAACATAGGTGGATCAAACAACCCGAAAATTTTTCTCTGGCCCAAAAGGCTTTATGGCCCAATTCTGATGACCCAATGCCTAACAGCATAAATTATGGGTTAACACCCCCTGAAAAACGAGAAACAAAATCAAATAAAACATATAATTTCCTACCAAACTCATTCACCAAATATTTATCAAATAAATAAGGAAAATATAACACCTCACAAACATCCTATAAAATTTATTTTTAAAATTAAATTTACTCATAAATATAAATACTCTAAACTTTTAAACCTAAATTCTGGGTACATTAATACAACCAAACAAATAAATAACATTCTAAAAATAATAAATAAAAAGACTTACAATTACCCATATCTAGAAAATTACAATACAAAAAAATATACTAATAACAATAATTACAACAAAAAAGAATTACAAATAATAGTTTATAAAAAAATCAAACTTCATAGGCAACTTAAAAACTAACCATATTACCCATTCTAAAAAACCTTATTTACTAAAGGCTCAAAATACTTTATATCATACTCTTGAACTAGCACCCCCTCAAACCAATTTTTCTGGACATTATAAACACAATCACGTTATATTCTGGACCAAATACTATCCAACTTACATATTAGAAATCCATAATTCAAATAACAAAGATATTTCTAAAAACCAATTTCATACAAATTCTATAAAAAAATACCACTCCTTTGTACAACCTCAAATGATTACAAAATAATAATCCTTACACTTACTTTAAAAATCTAAAAGACAAAATTTCGATAATTCTCAGATCTAATATACTAAATAAAATATATACCCATCACCCAAAAACATTAAGCCTTATTTCAAAAAATAGTGATATCCACAACAATATTATCAAAACACCACAAAACAAAAGAAATAAAATAATATGGTCAAAAAATAAACCTAAAACTAATATCAACAACCGCATTATAAAACTGAACCTCTTAAAACTTTGGAAGCAAAAAACTTGTACTATTACATACCACTTACATAACATCAGGCTAACCAAGCCAGGATACAAGAAAACATTAATTAATTAAATGACAAATATAGCATACTGGAATATACGAGGTATAAGAAAACCTAACCTATGGCAAGACCTAGCTTACATTCAAAAAAGAAATAACCTAGACATACTAGTACTAGCAGAAACTAAAACAATTGAACCGCCAAATGAAAATCAGTTCAAAAAATGCGGATTTAACAAAGCCCGTCATATTCCCTCTGAAGGGACAAAAGGAGGACTCTGGATCCTCTTTAAAACTTCTAACTTTATAGACTCAAGTGAGCAATTAACAAAATCAAACAACTATGTAATATACTTAGTCAACATTAATAATTACAAATTTATTCTCAATTTTATCTATGCACCCTCAAATCAAATTGACAAAAATACCTTCTGGAATGAGATAATAACAATAACTCGACAAAATAGATTCCCATCCTTAATAATGGGAGACTTTAATGAAATAGAATTATCAAATGAAAAAATTGGCGGAACAATCCCACAAAATAGTAGATTTACCAGGATCCATCAACTCGAGGAAGAACTAGATTCACAATATCCCCTACACTGGAAGCCCAGTAACTTGGAGAAAAAGTCAAAACCCTATTAATAATATCTATGAACGGCTAGATAGGATCATGATCCATACCGACATCTCTAACCATTTCCCTAACCTAACAGTTCATAACCATCCTTTTACAACCTCTGACCGTTCTCTAATATCAATCTCTATTGGAACAAAATTAATTAGAGCAGGATCACCATTCAAATTTGAAATGTCTTGGATAAAAGATGATAACTATAACAAACTAGTTAAATCGACCTGGCAAAACAAACTTCGTGGATCATTCATGTTTACTCTACTACAAATACAAAATTTGATCAAGAAAAATACAAAAATCTGGTGTAAATCACATCCTAACAATAATCTCAGACAGCTAAAGGACATCGAAGACCAACTTTTAATTTTACAAACACAACAAATTACGGGAAACCTTAATGCCACTAACAAAAGACAAAGATTATTAAATAAAAGAGAATCACTCATGAACTTTAACAATACCTTTTGGAAACAGAGGGCCAAATCTAACTTCCTTAAATTCGGAGACAGGAATACAAAATATTACCAATCAATAGCCAAAATCAGAAACTCTAAAAATACCACTCGTAATTTTACAAACAAAAACGGCTTAGTCATCGAAAACGAAGATCAAATTAGAGATGAAATCACAAAGGAACTAGCTGAAAGATTCATTCCGAATAACGAAACAAACAATAATAACATATATTTCCCAAACTTAATAGATCACACAATCACTGATTCTGAAAACCTAACCCTAACTCAACCCTTCACAGATAAAGAAATTAAAGATACTTTATTCTCGATGAAAGAAGATAAATCTCCTGGGCCCGATGGCTTCCCACCCGAATTCTACAAAAAATATTGGAACATTGTGGGAAGCCTGCTTTGCAAAGCTATCAAATCCTTTTTCCATTCAAGCATTCTTCTTAACGAAGTAAATACGACATTTATCGCACTCATTCCGAAAATTGATAACCCTAACAATATTAACCATTACCGCCCCATTAGTCTTTGCAACACTATTTATAAAATTATTTCAAAACTTCTAGCTAACCGTCTTAAACCAATCTTACCCCGTATTATCAATCCTTTTCAAGGAGCCTTTGTTCAGGAAAGAAATATTCAGGACAACATCCTTATAGCCCACGAGGTCTTCCACTCCTTCCATAACAAAAAAGGAAAACAAGGATGGATGGCAATCAAACTATACATGGAAAAAGCTTATGATAAAATAAAATGGAACTACATACGCATTATACTGACCAAATTTGGATTTCATCAAAAATGGATAAACTGGGTCATGACATGCTTAACCAAAACCAATTTTTCAGTTCTAGTTAACAACTTACCTGGCAAAACATTTCAAACTTATCAAGGTATACGACAAGGAGACCCCCTTGCTCCTTACATTTTTGTTATAGTCATGGAGCTTTTAGCCAGAATGATACAACAAGAATCATCCGAACTTGATCCGTTAATTGGAATCAAACTAACAAAAAATAGTCGTCCGATCCCATTCCTATCCTTTGCAGATGATACACTCATCTTTGGAAAAGCAGATGATCTAAGTCTCCACACAATTAAAAATCTATTAAACAACTTTTGTAACATATCAGGTCTCTCTATAAATTATAAAAAAAGTTCCCTACAAGTCTCAAAAAACATTTCGCCTCAAAAAGCTCAAAGTCTTGCTCAACAATTAAATATTCCTGTCACTAAAACCCTAGAAAAATATCTAGGAATACCGCTCATTAGTGCTAGAGTAAACAACAGCGTATTCGATGAGGCTATTACAAGCCTAAAAAAACAACTATCTAAATGGAAATCAAACACTCTTTCTCAAGCCTGAAGATCTGTCCTCATTCAAGCTAACCTCAACTCCAAAACCAACTATCTTATGCAATCTTTCCTTCTCCCAAAAGGAATTCTTGATAAAATAGACCAAATTAACAAAAATTTCTTCTGGAATAAACTCCAATCTGATAACTACCACCCATTAATTAGCTGGGAAAGACTATGTACTCCAAAAAAGGATGGTGGACTAGGTTTCAAAACTGCAGAACAAATCAACTTAGGCATGCAGATGAAACTTCTTTGGAGAATAATAGCAAATCCTAACAACATTTAGTCAAAGATCATCAATGAAAAATACCTCTCAAAGGAACCATTAATGGAAAGAAATAAAACTAAAACCTCCTGGCAATTTGGACGACTCCTAAACATTAGAGATACCTTCTCCAAAGGTTTACTTTGGCTAGTTGGCAATGGCAAAACCATTAATGTCTGGTCTGATATCTGGGTAAATGCACAAAAACTTGAAATATTTAGAAATGATAACGATCCTAACCTAAGAGTCTGTGATCTAATTACAAATATCAATACTTGGGATACCAACAAATTAAACAACATATTCCCAACTCACATTATCCAAATGATTTCTAAGATCTACATACCTAAAGTTGATATTCAAGACAGACTAATTTGGATATACAATAACAATGGAACTTTTACTGTCAAATCAACCTCCTCCCTCTTCAATAATAGAAACCACAATAACATTGCTGGAGACTGGATCTGGAAACTTAATATTACTCCAAATATCAAAAATTTTATTTGGAAAACTACAATAGACATCTTACCTACCACTAAACGGTTAAACAGATACATAAATAGAGTCCCTAACACCTGCTCACTTTGTAACCATGAACCAGAAGACGCAAACCACCTATTCTTTAAATTTCAGATCACCAAATTGCTCATCCAAAACCTAGCTATCAAACTACATAAAACATTTTATATTCCAAACCTAACAACTAATATCTCTGAAAATATTTTCAACACCAAAAACCAAAGCAGAGATTTTACAGACCTTTGCCATTTATGGCACACAATCTGGGAACTCAGAAACAAAATCATCTTTCAAAAAAAGCCCATCAACAATATAGTTTACACTCTTACTCAAACTATTGACAAAATATTATGCTGGAAAAAGGAAGAAACAAATAACAATCCACCAAAGCACACAAGACCTCGCCAGAAACTGAATTGGAAATATCCACCTAAAAATATCGTGAAAATAAACGTAGATGCTTCTGTCAAAAATGGAATACAATCTCAAATTGGTTGTATCGCTCGAAACAACCAAGGTCAAATAATTAGAATACATAAATGCAATGGTAAAACATACTCGGTCATCCAAACAGAATGTCTTGCAATTCTTGCAGGTATAAGACTAGCAGCAGAGCTTGGACTACAGAGAACCATTATTGAAGGTGACTGTGCAATCATTATCAATGCCATCAACCACGAAAACAATTCACCATGGGAGATTACACAAATATTCAAAGAAATTCAGACTCTGAGCAAAGACTTTGAATTCATCAAATTTCAACACTGCTACAGAGAGGCGAATAGTGCAGCCGACTTTATCGCTAAATCTCAACTTAGCTGTAATTGTATCTTAAATTATAGCTGTGAATTCCAGAACATCATCATGTCTGATGATCATGGATACTTAGAAGTATCCTAAACTTTACCTACTGTAAAAAAAATATGGATCTTTTAATTATGATAAATTTCATTAGGAAAATCTTTTAATTTTAATCAACGGAGAAGATAAAAAAATGTGTTAAGATATGTGTGAAAATAAAAAATTTGTTAAGATAAAAATGATTTAGTTTTATCTTATCTAGTGAATATCTAAACAAACCAATAAAAATATCAAGAATATCCCAACTAAATTTGTATTTAAAAAAATTAAAAGAAAATGCAAAAAATTGAGAAAATGACACGTATGATTTTAAATTTAAATTAACAATTAATTTAAATTTAAAATACATACATTAAAGAAGAAGACGCCACATGTCTTAGGCGACTTCTCCTTTAGTATTATACATTGATATATTGATGTATTGATATATTGATATTCCATCGTATTCACGTGGTCTTTAGTTTTTATGGTAGTAACTCATCCGGGTAATGAAATTTTTAATTACTACCATCAATGTTTTCATCGCCTGAAAAAATAAAAAATGAATTATTGTAATGTCCGATAACAAAAAGATCATAAAACCAATATATTTTATAGTAGTTTGATTTCAATAAAATAGTAACTAATCCGCACAAATGCATAAATTGAATAGTTAACGTACTTCTCTTTTGATTATTGTCTATGGGCTAAGAAAAACACAAACTCAACTTCGTATACATCCACTCTTCTAACTTTTGCTTTTCCAAATGTGAATAACACAAATTCAAATTTTGTCTTTTTCTTTTGACTTTAGATCATCCAATAAAGTAAACAATTATTCATCTTCGACCAAAGAAAAAAAAACATTGTTATAATCGATTATAAAGCAATAAAAAATGTAAAAGTTTAAAATTCAAATCGCTAGTAACATTTTATCAATGGATTCGAATACCTACAAAAATTGAAAATTAAAAAAATATGGTTAGAATTTGATAAAAAGGAAATGGAATGATCAGAGTAGAGGTTTTTAAGAAATAGAAAGGCGACTCACCGATTATAATCAAACGTACGTATAATGATTGTCAAGGGTATGAAATGGATTAAATAGAAATGAAAATTATTTAAAACTAAATAAAATGCTTAAAATAATTGGTAAAGATAATTATTAAGGATAGAATCCCTTGAATATCTAAACTAGTTTATCTATAACTAGATATCCAAATCTATTAGTATTATTAATTATAATATTAAAAAAGATTAATAGATAGATAGATATTGACTTAATTTTTAATTTGATTATGCAAAATAATTTAATTAATCCCTATCTATTAATAAAGATTAATAGATAGATAGATATTGACTTAATTTTTAATTTGCAATAGTTGCTAGCAACTATTGCAAGACGGAGGGAGTACATATTAAAATAGATGCATAGACTTATACTCCTAATGCATTTACCTATATTAAGATCAATAAATGTGTTACATTTTCAATATAAATTATAATACTTAAATAGAAACATAAAGATTAATGTCTTTATTTTTCTCATACTTATTTATACTTTTATTCTTTTTTGTTGACATATATAATATTAACATATTTGAATATATATATATATATATATATGTGTATGTGTGTGTGGGGATACAATCAAATATACTAATTAATATTATGCCGATAAACTTATATTTAAAAACCATAAGTAATTCAAAAATAAATATGTATTAAAATTGGTACTTTTTTCAAGTTTTAGATTTAATAATGAAATTGATTTATGATTGCAGGTTATATTGTGAGCATGTTGGGCGACAAATGATAGTTTCATCGCACCATATAGTGATTTTGGGCGACAAAGGAGAGTTTTTTGTCATCATAGACGATAAGGTTGGGCCTCGATTTTGGTAGTGTCGCATAAAGCCTTCATTTGAGGGCGACAAAAGATATTTTTGGCGCACAAAAGCCTTCGATTAGGGTGACAAACGTGTAATTGTTGCAAAAGCCTCCTAAGAGGGTGACAAATATGCATTTTGTCACAAAACACCTTCAATTAAGGCCACAAACTTGTTGTTGATGCCCAAAACCTTCACTTACGGCGACAAAACATGGGTTTTGTTGCACCATGCCTTTCCTTTAATGCGACAAACGTATAATTGTCGCACAATGTATGATATAGGGCAACAAATGTCTCTTTGTCGCACCAGATTAGAATTTTTGCGACTATTTTCATAATTTGTTGCCAAAATAATACTGCAATGCGACAATTTTTTATCTTGTCGCCAATGCACATGAGGGGCGACAAAAATGACATTACGTCGCCGTATAGTGTTGTTGTGCGATGGAGCATGGGGTTGTCACGCATTTTCAATTTTTTGCGACGAAAATTGTATTGTCGCCCCAGAATTTTTATTTCGTCGCCCAATCCATGTTTTCTTGTAGTGCACGATTAACGGATACCTTAACCATTAGGTTTAGGTTCATCATTTTTACTAAACAAAATTTTGGTTGAGCGAACAACAGTTAACCCAAAATCCAATTAGCCCATCCCTAGTAGACTTTAAAAGGTAGAATAATATATACACCAAAATTTAACGGTAAAAAGTAAAATAAATGAACAAAATTTTGTGGCATGATATATATATTTTAGATAGCATTATAAATAGATTTCTCTTTTCGAATTTTATCATTAAGATGTTACATATTTATATTTAAATATATTATATTTAATTTTGACCAAATATTGGATAGATTATTTCATCTAAAAAGATAAGTTTTCTAACTAATTAAGATATAAGATTGAATATTTATAAAAAATAAATGGGACCATTAACTACATAGGATGACAAAATTATATTGGCTTATTAATTGATGTGGATAAAAAAGATAACACCATATTAATCCAAAATATGACACGTATATGAATTGCACCAAAAGCCGGTTCAGACCTCTGTTTTTGTGTGTGTGTGTATATATATATATATATATATATATATATATATAGAGGTTGGATCCCGTGTAAGCATCCCTTACGGTGTAATTTGTGAGCAGAGAAATTATTCGTAGGTACCAAGCGATTATTCGTGTGTAAGAATATAATTATTCATATGTACAAACAAATGTAATTATTCATATGTAACAAAATATTATTCATATGTATGTACATACGAATAATCACATGGTACCTACGAATAATGTCACTATTCACAAGTTACTTTTAATCTCAACCGTTTGATCTTCTTAATCTGACGTTCCAGATTTGCTCACAAATTACACAGTAAGACTTGCTTACACATGATCTATCCTCTATATATATATATATATATATATATATATATATATATATATATATATAGGGTTGGGTTCGAGTGAGAAGCACACTACCGGTGAGAAGGAAAGAAGTGATTTGATTGGTCCATGTGTCCAAAAATAAATTAAAAATAGGAGACACGCAGATTCCCCCGATTAATTAGTAACACCCACCCAAATTAATTAGTAACACCTCCACTCTCACAAGTAACGCTAATTAATTACACGCGCCAACACACAAAACTTACTAATTAATTGAAAAAGCTACATAGACATATAAAAACCTTTACATCAACTTTTAAAATTTATTTTTTGACATTTTCACTTGTTAAAAAAATATAAAAAATATATTTTTGAGTGTAATTTAATTTTATCTACACATAGACACCCACTCTGTATATGTTTTATTGAAAAAAAAATTAACAAGAAGTGGTTCAGCCATTTTATTTGTATTGGTTCAGCAATTTTATTCATAGTGGTTCAGCCATTTTATTTGTTGTGGTTCAGCAATTTTAGTCATAGTGGTTCAGTCATTTTACTCTTAGTGGTTCAGGCTTTTTCTTTGTATTGGTTCAGCTATTTTACTCGTATTGGTTCAACCATTTTATTTCTAATGGTTCATGAAGTTATCAAGAAGTGGTTCATGAAGCTATAAAGAGTCTATTTATTTGATGAACCACTTGGTATAAAAATCCATGAACCACTTAGTATAAAAACTCTGAACCACTTAGTATAAAACTCTGAACCACTTGGTATTAAAACTCTGAACCACTTGGTATTTTAGGGACTAGTGGTGTAAATGTCTGTAATTACAGTAATGACTCCGTATAAGTTTTGGTTGAGTCGTCTGGCCCATTCTCACCCATAATATATGCCAGTTAGTCTTTTGTGTTTTCTCCATCTACGTTGCTTCTTCTTTTCTTTATTTGTTGACCTAATTAAGCTCTCTTGTAGACTCAGATTCTATTTCTACGTACTTAATTAATTAATGGCGGCATTTGCAGTTTCTCGATCAACAAATAAGTTTGGTTTAATCGTACTAATATAATATATATACAGTATACAGTATATATGTTGACTTGGTATTAAAAAAAATTAAATTTTTTAGTCACTGAACCACTCTCTATTTAGTCACTGAACCACTCTCTATTTAGTCTCTGAACCACTCTCTATTTAGTCTCTGAACCACTCTATATTTAGTCTCTGAACCACTCTCTATTTAGACACTGAACCACTCTCTATTTAGTCACTGAACCACTCTCTTATTTAGTCACTGAACCACTTGGTATAAACCTCTGAACCACTTGGTATAAAAATCCCGAACCACTTAATATTAAAACCAGTCAAGCTGTATACATGAAAAATCAGTCAATTCAAGTTATACACTTGAAAAATCAGTCAAGGTCACACCTTGCAACCTTCAATACATATCACTGGAACAATTAATTCCATCGAAGATTGACTTGAAATATATATATAATTAAATAAATGCACAGAAATTACACATAAATTTCCAAATTTGAGCCTGAGATGGCAATTCGATGGACAGCAACCGTACGGAGAGCCCGATCTCCGCCCGTCGATGGACCTCCGACTCTGGAATGCCGTCGGTGCGTCCTCACCACGCTCGCTCCGCCTCCACCACCGTCATCTCCAACGTCAAGTGCACTCAGAACTTCGCAGCCAAGGCTGCCGCTCAGCGCCTCGCCCAAGCCATGGCTTCGCGCAATACCGCCGACGATGACGACGACGACGCCAACGACAGCCAGTTCAGCTCCGATTACTCCTCCTCCTCCCCCGATCTACAGCTCCTTTCTCCCGCATTGCCCTCTTATAAGCACTCTCTCGCCCTTCTCTCCTCCAAGCTTCCGCTTCTTCTGTTCCTAATGTGAGATCTCCTCTCCTGGTTCTCATTTCCGCGTTGAAGATGAATGAAGATGAAGATGAAGAATGAAGATTAATGTTGAAGCCGCAGCAGCTCGGAAGAAGGCGCAAGGGATGAATATAGATCTGCTTTATTGAAAAAGGAGAAGCGCGTGAGTTTATATATATATATATATAGCTAGATGGAGTTTTCAATAAAATAAAATAAAAATAGTATAACTAGTTTGGGAGCATAATAATATATTTGTTTTGGTTAATTTGAAAATTGTTAATTAGAGGGATATTTGTCCAGTTAACTCTTTCCAAATTACTTTGATTTGATTTTCTTGGGAATTAATTAAATTTAGATTTTGTTATAATTGATGTAATATATTTTCATTAATTTTGGTGATGACGTTCTTTTTAAGAAAATTAAATTGGTATTATAATGTTTTATCTAAAATTTTATCCCATTTATAACTTTTTGCAGTGCATATTTCATGGTATGTATCCGGCTCATATTTTGGAACCTGATTGCGCTATTGCTTCGCCCAAGTCCAAAAGTTTCCTTCAATTGGATCCAATACACATCGTTTCGGATGATGATTATTTGAAACGACACAGTTCGGAACTCTATCATGATGTCCCCAAGCACTGTTGTCGGGTATGTATACACTTGGTCGTTCTTTTTTCGAGAAATGATTAAAAATATGACAAGTTTTACTTCGTCATTTCATTGACACAACAACATTTTCCATTTATCCCGTCTAGACAGGGTTTAAAAGTCTAATTATATGCACTTTTTTCTTGACTACGTTGAGAATTTTTTATCAAACTCCAATTAATCAATATAACTGAAGAACACAGTAGGAGATATAATAGAAATACTCTAGAAGAGAGATGAATAGAGTATGTAAGCTTTTCAAAAACTGATAGCAGATGAGACTTCAAGGCATTGGAATAGAGTTTAAGGTCTTAAAATAGAATTCAAGGTCTTGAAATGATTCCAGAAACCTGTTCAGTTGTATGAACATAAAACATGTAAAATGCGGAAATTAAAAACACAATGGACACACGATATGTTTAGAAGTTCGGCTCTAAATCAGCCTACGTCTATGCCTAGGGTTATCCAACCCGTAGGATTCAAAACACACTCTTATATCACTTTTCCTTATGAGTTCTAGATACAACCTAGAAGAACTTCTCTTCTTCTATCTTTTTGTAGCCGAACCCGCTACTATCTAGTCAACCCAAATTACAGTGAAATAAAAGTTCTAACCACAGCAATGTGTGTATACGTTTGAGTATAAAGATACTCTTAGTATAATTCTAATGACTTATACTATGAAGCTCTTGTGTTTTCCTCTCTCAACTTAAAGTAAAGCAATTACAACAAGGGAGGAGAGAGAAAGAAAATAAATGAACAGTAGGACGATTGATGCAGTGGAGAATCATTGTGCTTTTAGATCAGTGCTTAAGATGTGTGTCTCCACTTGTATTCTTCTTTTTTATAGGCTGCGGGAGCTAAATTTTTGTTGTTTGAAGTTTGAATAGATTCCAACAAAATCTGATTTTTTTTGTTCCACCAAATCTTCAATTCTTAAACAGCCGTTTGAATTTGAATACTCCTTCCATAAAATCAGCCCATGGTCTTCAACAAATTCAGCCATGCATATCTTAACCAAATAGATATCTCCAAAACAATATCTAGATAATTGGATTAAAATAGAATTAGATAAATCCAAACCTTTTTTCGGTTAAAGAAAATCCAATAGATAAAAAATAAATTTAAGTTAAACTAAATTTGGATAAATCAAATCCAATTTTGAAAACCAAATTTAAAAATAAATAGCAAATATTTATGCAAATCAGAAATCGCATATATCTTTATTCAAATCAGATTTAAATAAATTAGCATATCTTTTGAACTAAATATGATTTAAGAATATATATATATATATATATATATATATATATATATAACCGAAAAAATCTATCTAATTGATATTTGTATAAGATAAATGATAACAAATAAATACTACCTTGTCTTCTTCTTTTGTCTTCCTTCATTCACTGTAAAACCATATTATATATACATAATATATACCTCTCCCTTGATGAAAGACAAAACAAATATCCAAGGTGCGAGATATAAATGAGACATAAAACAATACTGAGATAGATAGTCATCACAATCAAACATAAACCAACACAAACCTAATTTCTCCCCCTTTTTGTCTTTCAACAAGTAAGGGAAGAAATCGAGTTGTAAAAAGATAACAACCAAATAATATGTTAAAGTCAAGACCTTGAAACTGATCTCAAGGCCTTGAGATATTAGCAGACATCATTATGAGAACTGAAAATCAGCAGGCATTACTCCCCCTACTATAATGCTTCCCTGTTCAACATATCAAACTCCAAAGAGAAATATTAAGCAAAGAGAATCATTAGCAGCACATAACAAATATCATCTATATATATGGTGTGGTTCAAGTGTACACACCCCTTAGAGTGTACCTTGTACACAATTATGAACCGTTGATAGAGATGAGATGGATGGTTATGATTAAAATGGATTTTTTTAATTTTGTTTTAATTTATTGTGGGACCCGCGTGCAAAAATCACACAACTCCCCTTCCACTCTCTTAACTGCGCGTGAATCAAACCCCTCATCCCCATTCTTGATTTCTCCCTCCTACGTCACATGTGTATCATAAATAAACCTTCCCTTTGGCCTTTTTTTATGGGTGAATTTGCTAAATAAACCTTTTAGAAAATCTAATTAGGTAATTAAGCCTCTCCAAAACTAAATTAGGTTAGATGTACCTCATCCAAATAGTGTAGTAATGATCAATGGTCAATTGTTTGACCAACGTCCGGTCAACGGTTGACCATTGACCGGTCAACGTTAACGTTGACCGTTGACCGGTCAACATTGACCAACTTGTTTGGATTTTTTTTGATGCCATTTTATTGATGCCATTTTTTTTTTACCGTTGACCGCTGATGCCACTTTTTTGATGTCATTTTTTTACCGTGATGCCATTTTTTCAAAGTAGTGTTTTGATTCCAGTTTTCAAAGTAGTGTTTTGATACCATTTTTTAAATAATTTTTTTTTCCTTTTATGTGATGCCAATTTTTCAAAGTAGTGTTTTGCTGCTATTGTTCTAATATAATTATTTGACGTCACTTTTGTAATCAAATCGTTTGATGCCACTTTTTTTAATTAGTCAATTATATATCAATATATTTCTATTGATTGAACTTTTATTCACTGATGACACATTTGTGATTACACTTCATTGATGCAATTATTTGTGGTGACATTTTTATTACATTTTTATACAATTGATGAGACAAGAACATAAAATGTGATTAAACTTCATTGATGACACCTTTTAATGATGACTTTTATTCATTGATGACATTTGTGATTACACCTCATTGATCTCAATCATTTGTGATGACATTATTTGTTGATGACATTTTTATTGATAACATTTTTATACAACTGATAACATGAGCATAAAATTTAATTATACTTCATTGGTGACATTTTTATTGATGACACATTTGTAATGATATTTAAGAATCTAATAACATGAAATTTCACATAACATATCTCCCTTCCTCCCTTTTTCCGGGCTTAGGACCGGTTGTGTACCAAAACACAAGCGGAGTTAAAAACATGTTATCACCTAACTAGCAAGTAATAAACAAAAGGCTTGATCACCTAGTTAAAAACGTGTTAAACTTGAAAGCAAACTTTACCAATCGGCAACAGTTGGAACTTGAAAGAACTTGGATTCGGTCAAAATGGAGCCTAGCTAGTATTGTCTTTAATATAAAATTATAATAAACAAAAAGCAATGCACACTCCACAATCATGCCACTTCTTTTCAGACCACATTATGTCAAAGCATAAGATTTCCTTCTTAGATGTTGATTAGTATTCTCAGGAAGCTGCATACAAAATCTAGGTATAAGAAAGTCTACAGATGCATCTGAGACCATGAAGCATCATCCGATTAACTACTATCTATTAATTAAATGTTAATTACCTGCAAAAAGTGATATACTACTAGATTCCATAAGGGTTCCATTCCTACAATGTTCAGTAGAAAAAGGTCAAAGGAACAATAATTGAAGAATGCAGAGAGGACAATATCCATTTTTTTTTACTCTTGAGAACAACAGATGCCCTTTACATGTAACTACAAACAGTGCAAGTGCAATACTAAGATTTTAACGTTCGCAGATTGCATGATTCATGAATCAGTACAAAAGGTTAAAATACATTGAATCAACTCTCAAGTAAAAATAATTAATTAAAAAGAAGTTAAGAGCTAGATTCCAATCGATTTACTTCATGTAAATGGGCATGCGAAAGCCACAAAGCAAGGTGATAGCAAGGGGATAGTAGTATAGCCAGTACAAATTTCCTCATAAGAAAATTCCCGTTAAGAAATTCAACAGTAAGTTCTATTGCTACTTCACCAGTTATTGCAAGAGAGTGAATGTTACAGAAAAGCCAATGTTAATCTTGGGTATTTCTGGGGATATTAGTATAGTACTGT
The DNA here is from genome assembly GCA_963922045.1 of Persicaria maculosa. Lineage (NCBI taxonomy): Eukaryota > Viridiplantae > Streptophyta > Magnoliopsida > Caryophyllales > Polygonaceae > Persicaria > Persicaria maculosa. The sequence continues at coordinate 21,016,633 of OY998264.1, read as the reverse complement.
CAAAGCATGAAGCAACACATGGCTCAAAATGGAGCAATAGTTTTTGTAAAATCAAGTTCAGAGGAGTCCAATGGGGAATATCAGCTGATGACAAATTATCAGATAGGACAAGTGCACGACCTTCAACATCTTCAACTGTCTAACCACCATAAAAATATGCAACCAATAATTTTGTATAAGCAGTCAAGGAAATCCAATCTTATGACCCATAAACAAATAGAAGGAATAAGATTTTTTTACTGCTGAATCATCAGATAAGAGTTTTTCATGTGGGCTAGGATAGTGTTTCCATATCAGATAACCTCCTACATGATCAGCCAACCAAGCACCTGGTAACAAAGATAGTAGTCATCAAATTGAAGCTGCAGATGAAAGATAATTGTAAAAGGGGGAGAAACAAAAGCACTATGAAGTTATTAAACAAAAAACAAAGAGAACTTGTTGAATCATAATCGATACTCAATCCGAAAATTTTCTAACCAGGCTTAAGTATCATCATTCCCACAGTTAACATAATGCAATCAATCATCCATAGCCTGGAACATAAAATCAAAGAAAACTTGTTGAATCATAATCGATAGGTACTATGAAGCTCAATTACTAAAAAGCTCTACAACATTCCTACAAAGTTAACAAAAGAGGAACATGCTACCAAACTATAAACCGATCAAGAAAACTCGACACTGTGCTTCTTATGTCAACACTGGTTATAATGTGATTCCAAAACCACCACTCACTAAAACTAAAAGTATAAAAGGGATCAATGCAAGATCGGCTGGAATTCCAACACATGCTCCAATAGCTCCGACAATCAAACCACAAAGTGCTTTTAGATAGAGAGGCAAGGGCTTCCCATAATTAGCAACAATTGCCTTGTTTGTCAAAATCCTAGAGCAATAACAGAGAAATTGATTTTGAAAAGCCATAAAGAATCACACACACAAAAAACCCCATATAGATTCGTCATCAATTATGCAATAAAAATCAAAAGCAAAAATTTTACACTCAAGCTAATGCGAATCAAATAAAATTGAAGAAACATTGACATGAACAGAAACAAATGAGCTCACCTGAAAAGATCCATGTCTTACCATTGTATCGGTAGCTTGCCTCGATCAGCAACCCAGTAAGTAGACAGACCCTAAATACAAGAATCAAAATGTGAACATCAAAAGCAATAGATTAAATCAAGTTCATAGTTCATAATCCATATCCAGAACACTTTTAGGAAACATCAAAGATCAATAGACTATAAATGTAATACTAAATTGAAACAAGATTTCTGGAGGAACCTATTTCAATAGAGAATGGGAAAGACATACACAACCAAACAGAAAACCTAAATTGAAACAAAATCAAATTGTAATCGATCTCAATATTTTTCGCCCAATTTAAAAACACTAATCGATTTCCCCTAAATTGTAAACCCTAAAACGTGCATTATGCAATTCAAAAAACGTGCATTATGCAATTCAATAGGGTCAAATGCCGATCGTAGCAACCAAGAAATCCAGACAAGAAAGGAAGAACAATAGGGCCAATTCTCACACATTTGCTACTGATCATCAAGGAAGTCCCCAATTTCTCAAGATTAGCGTAAGAAAAAGGAAAGCATTTAAGGCGATCCCAACTCACAGATAAAAAGAACAAACCTAAAGCTAAATAAATGGAAGCACAAACCTTGGAAGATCGGCGGCGATTGAGATCACTACCAGAGGAACTGGAAGGCGACGTTGCCGGAGAGTTCGGACAGGATTATGGCGGCGGTGCCGCAATAACGGAGGGCTTGGAATCGAAGGAGGAAAACGATGGCGAGGACGGCGGATTTGAAAAGAAGAAGTCCGAACTGAGGCCGCTGGATGGAGGAGAGAGAGAGATCGAAGGCGAAGGGACGATGGCAGCCGCGGAGAGGGAAGAGGGAGAAGGAGAGGGTGAGGAGGGAGACAAGGAAGGAGAAGGACGGAGGAAGGAAGGACGAATCGCCGGGAACGAGGTCGCGTGTGATGGGAGGAGGAAGAAGGTAGGGTACAATGCGGCTAAAAAACATTAAACCAGTATAGAACGGCCAATAAAATATTAAAAGGGGATAATTACTTAATGAAATGTTCAAAAAGATATAATTCACCAAATTGTCCCTTTTTTTTGGTGGTAAGCTATTTTTTTTTAACCTGCTTTGTTTTAATTAATTTCGTTTGTTTTTAAAATTGTTCAATTCAACCGAATAATGTTACAATATCTTTTTTCATATATTTTAGATGAACAATTACCAATTCCACTGAATAATTTGTCACATGCTACCAAATAATATATATTTTTTTTGTTTATCAATTTCATATAAAAGAAAACTCAAATCTCTAAACAATACTACTGTTTTATATGAATAATGTTTTATATTTCATTGAATAATGTTTTACATTTCACCGAATAATACTCGTGCGATGAAGGGTTTTTATATTGTTTGTCAAACCGAAGACTCCATTACTGACGAATAATAAATCATATTTCACCGAATAATTTACCAATTCATTACCACTAGTCACCGAAAATCGACACATATATCTGAATAATTTACGGCTAATTAAACACCTTTCAGGCTTTCAGGCCGGCCTACCCCGATTTCGCCGATACCTAACACAAAAAAAAATTACAGACAGCAAGGCAAACGACAACCTAAACGACAGTCCGCATTTCAGCAAGGCAAAAAAAATCGTCGAAATTGGCGGTGGAGTGCATACGAGGGACGTCGAACGCAGAAGAGCAACGTGGAGACGAGCGAGGAAGAGTAGCGTGGAGACGAGCTCCTCGATTTCATTCTCTGATCTCCGATTCATTCGTCGCCACCTGCGTACGGCGAGGCCACCACTGCACCACCTGTGCCCCGATGATGCCACCACCGTCGTGGAGGAACTACGGTCACGCACGATTAGCCGGTGAGCGGGAGAAGAAACAACCTAGATATGGCGGAAGAACAAGAGATATGCGCGGTTGTGGGCGAGATCTAGCCGAGGGACCACCAGCGCCGCCGAATTTGAGCGAAGATACGGGAGGGATTGACGGAGGCTTGATTTGTGGTGGAAGCAGATGAGATGCATCTTCTTCCTCCTGATGCCAACAACGTCCGTTGAAGAAAGAATAGAATGGAGGAGTAGGACGCTGTATGTTGAAGAAGAAATTAGGTTAAAATTAGGATGGACTTTTTACCAATAAAACCAATTCGTGGACAGTTTTCCTATTTGGGCCCAACAATGGCCTGTTTGGCCAATTATTTATATATAAATTTGGGTGAAAGCCCATTAATTGCACCTATTTAATATTAGCTTAAGAAATCTTATTGTAGCTTATTGGTTATAGGTATAGTTCCATTCCGTAGTGTCAATGAATCAAATCTCTATAACTACATCATTTTTCAAGTTTATAGTATATTGTTTTTTTTATTTGTTTTAAACCTAAATACATACATTTCTAAAGCAATTATCATTTATTTTTGCTTAAAGTTGAATTGCATGTAGAAGTGAGAAAGAGAATAAATAGAGTCAAGTTAATATATTTGTCGAATTTCAAAGATAAATAAATATATTAAAACTTTTAGAGATAAAAATTATTAGTAATAAAATTAAAATAATAATATATTAATTAAAAATATATGTTTAAAATAAGTCTCGTGCGTAGGATATTAAAAAATCACTTAAGGTGCGGACGGGTACTGAACTATTAATTTATTATTATTAGTATTCACAATTATGATTATGCCTTTTTTCGTTGGTTGGTTTTTTTCCTTCCAATTTGCAGAGCTACAATTATCTCCCCATCTACACATGGACTAATGACAAACTTGTACAAGCTGCCCTCCATGTTAGGGAGGTATACGTTATATTAACTTCTAAAGTTTTACCTCTACTTTCACTCATGAAAATCTCACCGCACACCGAAAACCTATGAGATATATGGACATGAAGTGAAATATATACAAATGATATGTACGTAACATGAGATTTTTACTATTTATATATGGTAATTACGTATGGTCAGGGAACTATCCAGGAATGGGTGTGATGCAATATTACCTTATCAGGGTTCACAACAGATGTAAACAATACAGTTCCTTATCATCGACGCCTTACGAAAAAATTCATAAGGGCTCTAGTTTACAAGTACGTAAATCGATCTATACAAAGCACAATTATTGATCAAAGCTCTTAACTTTATGTACCATTGTACCAATATATATTTATTGTGATTGAACGAAATATAAAAGGTGGATTGTTATATATGTCTTGTAAACATAGTGGCGACCAAGATATATGTTTCTCGTATTTGGGGACACTAGAATGGATCAATTCGCTACAAGTGCCTATCACTGCTCCTTGGAGGCCGTGGTTCGTTGATGGTCAAGTTGCTGGGTATGCTTAATTTTCTAATTAAGGGGAGTGGTTTTCAAATAAGAATTTTATATGTATCGTTCTAATTTTATCAAATGTCTCTGAAGAGACTTCAAAATAAGAATTTCGATTAAGCAAATTAATGTTGCTGCGTTGCTTTAGGTATACAACAAAATACACGAATCTCAAGTATAGGTTGACTTATGCTACTATTAAGGTAATTAATTTCTTTATTTCAATTTCTTTCATTTTATAGATTTGATATTACACAGACTTTATGTAAGAAATGATGTATTGATTATATATAGGGAGGAGGGCACACAGCACCAGAATACAAACCCAAGGAAGCACTTTCTATGATTACCAACTGGCTTTCTCGTTACCCTCTTAATCACATCATTGATTCAACATTTGTGAATCCCTAAATTCAAAAATTTGGGACCCGCTTTTTGTTTCATTGTATCGATTTAGTAATCCCCCCGTGGTTAATTTGTTTTCCATAAGTGTAAAACACATGTTGATCGATAAGTACTCCCAAACTGAAAACCATTTGACAATATCTATCATTCTCTCTTTATGAAGGTAAGAAGTTGATTGTCGGAAAGGCTGGGGATATCTTTCCTAGTTGACACTTTGACAATGGATCTAATATCTCATTCTCTTGTTAGCTAACCCAAGATCGAGAGTCGGACTGTTTGATAAATCTACGATGTAATCGGACCAAAGAGGATAGAGAACATACCTTCCACGGATATAGTTATGGTGCCATTGCAATGCCTTGCCCTTTAGATGCAAGGAAGCAAGTCTGACCTTCATTTCCGATGTTGTTCAGTCCGGTAAGAAAAACTGCTCACATCTCGCGATCCATTCCCACGTTAGAGTTCCATCGAACTTTGGGAATTTGACTTTGGCCAATCTGGTAGCCAGATTCCCTAGCTAGGATGGGAGGAACGCCTGAGTTTTCTCCGTTCTGACATGAGGTAACGATGACACGCTCTGTTTCTGGTGGATGTGGTGGATCAGGGGTTAGGGACCCCTCTGTGCTTCGCCTCACAGATGAACCACCGTATTCCGACGTCGATCTTGACATCCTACGTTCTTCTCACGCATGATGGTTGCTAACATGTCTCTGAGCTCGCACGAGCCCTTTTTGAGCTCGGATCTCTCAGATCAGGCTTCCTCATTACCCAAGGACATCGTCTCCATCTGCTTGGACAGATCTTGCAGAGCTTGCGCACGGGTTTCGGTCACCATGATTCGATCACTCGACCAATGGAACAACGAAATCGACGGGTGAGCTAAGATAATAGTGAATTGAAATGCGAAGGATAGAGTTATCGACTAGGGACTGGATGAGAGCCCGAATGAGAGCTTATCAGGGCCTAAGATTTGACTTGTAGAGCAAGAGAAGCTAGATCGAAGGAGACTGATGAAATAGCAATTTGAGAGATTTTGGGGGATTGGAAATATTTTCTAATATTGGATAAAGAATCCCATGAAAGGGATGATTACAGATAGACGAAGGGTTCACTGAACCACAAGACTCGACCGATATTAACCACTAAACTGGGTTCTACTACTTGGATTACTACTTTATTACAATACTGAGGACGAGGCCCAAAGACAGACAAGCCCAGGCCCAAACTCTACTAGCGACCCAAAAGACAGAAAAAAAGATAGCAGCTACTTTATGAAATAGGAAAAGCATAAAGTCGTTATCCCTGTTGCAATAAACCAAACCTAAACCCATGAAAACAATAATATAAACCAATGTCAGAACACAAATTGTAACCAAACATCACGCAGACCAACAAAACAGAAATATCAAGTATGAATTAAGAAAGAAACTTGTAACCCACCAGAAACAAATAAACGTCCACTTCTAAACAATCAAGAGGAACAATAATGAGGACGAGGCCCAAAGACAGACAAGCCCAGGCCCAAACTCTACTAGCGACCCAAAAGACAGAAAAAAAGATAGCAGCTACTTTATGAAATAGGAAAAGCATAAGGTCGTTATCCCTGTTGCAATAAACCAAACCTAAACCCATGAAAACAATAATATAAACCAATGTCAGAACACAAATTGTAACCAAATACCACGCAGACCAACAAAACAGAAATATCAAGTATGAATTAAGAAAGAAACTTGTAACCCACCAGAAACAAATAAACGTCCACTTCTAAACAATCAAGAGGAACAATAATCATGGAAGGGGGAAGAAAGATAACATACTTATACTTACCTATTGAATGGAGTCTAAAACGAAGTTGAGTCACATCTTAGAAAGTAGAACGTCGAAACTGACTACCCAAACCCATAGGAGAGAGGATCTGTAGAAAACTTAACCCTGCATCTCTTCGATTCAACGATCCACCAACTCCAACCCCCTCTCCCTGAATTCGTATGGGGTTTTGTCAATTCATATCGTCAATCTTGCAGCCGGATGAACAATTTGGGGAAAAAAATCTGAGATCGAAATCCACTACGAGGTCAAGCGTCCGACCCTGATCCAAAATTGAGAACACCATGTGAACCCACTGTTGGTGCCCCGAACCATGAGACTTGATAACACTTTGGCCCCCAAATCTCCTTCGGGTCGACGGGGTGGTGGACGAGAGATCGACGGCGTGAGGCAGAGAGGAGCACGTGCAAACCTGCGTGTGTAAAAGGATAGGATGAACTTTGACCAGCTTTAGTTGCTACTATCAATAGATTCTTTACTCAAACAGTAGAGCGTTTCCTATCTTTCTTTTCTTTCTTTAATTAACACCGTTATAACGTTTTTTATTTAAAAAAAAAAAGACAAGGGCATTTCGCAAAAAAAAAAAAAAAAAACCTCAAGGATATTTAACAAAATATATTAAACTTTCCTACACTTCACGAATTTACAAGGCGGCGGGCGTAAAATCCGGAAAAAAAAAGTGCGCAAAATGTTCTCCCTGGTTTATTAACTGGGCCTTTAGTTCCGAACAGTACAAATTAGCCCGTCTGAAAGCCCAATTAAAATGGCCCAGTTTAATGTGGGCCTTACCGCCTTACCAGAGTGTGAAATAGAAATATAATATCCGACACATAATAAAAAATAATAAAATAAAGGAATCTGTAGGCTCCAGTCTCCACAAACAACCCCACAAATTGAAAACCAAACCCCCCATGGATATATACCTTCCCACCTCCCTCCCCCCAACGCTCCAGCTCCATCCCTGATTTTCTCCATTCCCCCTCCTCTCTCTCTCTCTCTCTCTCTCTCTCTCTCATGGCAGCCATCAAGTCAGATTGGCTACGCGCCGCGATGTGCGACGACAACCTTGTGGCCGAGCTGCTCCTCCGTCTGAATCTACCGGGTTCACGGCCCCCTCGCCGCTCCAAGCTGCCGCCGCCGACTCCTCTTCCACCGTTGGATTGGGGGATGCGGCTTCCTCGATCTAAGGCCGCCGCCGCCGTGCCTTCTAAGAAGGAATTGGAGGCCACGAGGCGTAGCCCGACGACCCCGCTCTCTTGGACCACCACCAGCGGCACCGCCTCCCCTAGCGATAGCTGCGAGGAATCCAGCCGGCCGCTCGATCGCCTCCTCTCTGCCGCCAGATTCAAGGTTTGTTGCTCTTTTTTCTCTTGAATCCAATGCTTTTTGACATCAGTCTCGCTTTTCGAAAGCTGAGTTTAGATCTTCGGTTTCAAATCCCTTCGGTTGGTTGATGATTGAATCTTGCTGGCTTTTCCGATCGCCGGAAATTACCTGCAACCTTCTGGATTTGACCATACTTGCCCTGGAAGTCAGATTTACGAAAAGCAACAAAAGCAGTTTTTCAACTTTCAACATTCCGAGGACAGTTTCGTCAGCTGACGTCTCTCCCTGACTCCCCCATAGAACAAACCTCACTCCTCTGCTGCTCGTATTAGTCGTATAGTCATCTCATCTGACCTAAAAAATCCTGGATAGACTCAAAATCACTGCTCTACCCCTCTAGATGCTTTCTTGCAATTTCCGTGGGACCCGGTGCTTCCGGAAGTTGGCGTGGTTTGGTGTTTTATGTGTTTTATTGCTGTTCTCTATCATCTTCCTGTAAGATGTTTAGCGTTGTCAATAGCAGATCCAGGGAATCCAGTGTCTCTCTAATTTTTTCTCGATTTTCTATCTCTTGATTTTTGATTTTGCATTAATTCAGCCACGGATTTGCAAACGGGGGTTTGAAATCCCGGAGTAGACGCATCACACACGCAAATTCAGTGCGTTGTGAGAGTCAACATTTGACCCTACACATCGCCACCCACCTCACCACACCACCTCTTCCGATTTCAACTCCTCCTCTCTTTCTTGTTTCTTCTTTTTTCTTGTTCTACCTTTTCACTGTATTTAAATAAAATATTAATGTTAATTGTTTGTCAATTTCTGTTTAATTGTACCTTTTCTGGGTTTGAAATCAAGCTGCATCTCCCTTGAAACAGTACTCTATAGCCTAGCTCACGTGATCATGTCACGTGAGGGAAGCGGCTCTTTGATGGCTGCCCGTTAATGGGGGGAGGTTGGGTGGTGGTGGCGTGGGAAGGTGGCTATGTGGATTGAGATAATGGGCCCCACACCAGTTGTTGTCTGCCACGTTTGTCCATTCCTTTTTCTTTCTGACCCTTTTTCTCTTTACCTGGACATTCAATTCAATTCAACTAGAAGTTGGATCTGTTCTTTTGCTGAAGTGACTGATCATCTGATCTGGGCCGTCCATCATGCCACCGCCCCCAATTTCTCTGGTTCAGCAATGGAGTTTGGTTGAATCTTTAGTTGGTTTGTGTTGCTTCAGTTGCAATTTGCCCTTTTGTGCTAAAACTTAAAAACCACTTGCCAAATAGATATAAATGGAGGTTTAATTTATAGTTTAGTTTTTTTTTGGTCAACTTAATTTATAGTTTAGTTGTGATGGTGGTTGTGTACTTGTGTGTAATATTCCTAATCTTTTGATGTTAAACCTTTCAGGGTAATGCTACAAATGATACAAACAACTCAATCAGTGGTAGCAAGAGGCCAAGAAAAAAGAAGGTAAACAATTAAATTCCCACCTATCTTATTGATCCTTACATAGTAATTCTGATTGTATTTATCACATTTAATGGCCCCGGTATTTTCATAATTGATGATTGTGGTTAATTCAATATTTCCTTGTTTGATATGTCATGTCAAATGTATGTAGACAGCTATTTATCACATCATTTGGAGTTGGTGGGATGATCTTATGAATGTGTTTTGTTATGTTTCTGTAGACATTTGCTGAACTTAAAGAAGTGGAAAGCTCCCTTTTAGAGGAGAGGAAACATCTGAACAAGGTCAGTTTCACACTAAATGGGGGTGAAATGAATCTGCTTAGATTTGTTTCTTTATTCATGGACTCAATCTGAATAGTGTGTTATTATTACCCAACAGGAATTGGAGTCACTACGCATGAAATTCGCAGAACACAAATCATCTAATCAAAACTTGAAGAGAATTAAGGTGATTGAACTCTCCTTTGTAGGCACTTTCTCTTCGACTTTGTAGGATTGGGATTGGTCTATTCCTTTGCACTTAGTTTTTGCCTTCTAGGTTTGCTTGTGGTGCTTGCTGGGAAAGTCTTGTTTTGTCTTTGTTGGGTCTTCCGTGAACACCCTCTTGACTCACTTAGGGAATGGGTCATGGGTGCTTAAATCTCAACCCCAAGACCCCACTATAAGCGGGATACACTGGGTTGTTGTTGTTATTGCACCCTCATTGAATTCTTGCTGGGCTCATTCTCTAACTAGCTAACTAGCATTTGTTCAGCAAAGATTGGGTACTAAATTTTGCATTCTTCATTGCAGCTTGATCTTCATGCACAGTTAGTGTCGAAACCACTCCCTACTGTAAACGAACACATGGGACAACACGACAGTAAAGTTCACTCTGAGAGGGACGTTGCATCCACATCCAAAGCGGCAACTTCCTCAAATGTATCAAAAAGGGTCAAGTCTGAAGAACTCTCGGCCAATTTGTGCCCGGTCCAAAACGAATCCTCGAATGAGCAACCAGTCTTTGAGCTGCCTGATCTAAACATGATGCCTGAAGAAGATTTTGCCCCTGAAAGCGCAGTTGAGATCAGCTGACAGATTGCGTTGCCTACATGGGATTTCAGCGACTTTGTCCAATCATACATGTCTTTGTAGATACTAGATGCATAGATTATTGATACCAGAGTTAACCAGTGACTGCATTTGTAGCCTCGGGCGCCCACCCTTCCGAAATTCTTTGGGGGTAAGTTCTCATTACGTCTCAATTTTGGTGGGGAAAGTCATTTGTAGAAGTAAATCTGTTATCTGTGTCAACTATTGGATTCTTTTCTAGGCGAACGATCGACAGGTTGCTAGTTGCAATCAAGAACAAAGGGAAAACAAATCTTCAGTCTAGTTAATGGCCCCTTTTCTGTTGGGATTGGTTAGTTTCATTTGCTTCTTGAATATTGGTTGTGGGCATTGCACTCGTGTTTTAACTGCCTTACCTATACTTTTCCGGCTTTGTTTCCGTTACAATACGGCCTTCTTGTGATGTGGTGGTTCATCCATTCCACATGCTATCTCGTAAACAAGAAGAAATTGCCGAAAGGAGATCGTGATGTCTTGTCTTAACCAACCGTGTTGGCTTATCTAGTTGATCCAGGGCCTCAAAATTTGTTGGGCCTCGCATGGATGGATCAGCCCATTAGGTTAAAGTAATATTAAAAAAAAAATTATACCTATACAATTAAAAATCGAAAAGCAAACTGCCGCTTCTCATTAAATTAAAACAACGCTTGTCTTGGACTCTGCTCCTTTCCCTCATTAATTTTGTCAGAAAACCTTCAATCTTCTTCTCTCTTCTCTCGATTTATTGAAATTGCATTCAATGGCGGATACTCCCTTCAAGAAGGGCGACAAGGTCGAAATCAGCTTCGACGAGGAGGAGTTTCGCGACGCGTGGTTCTCCAAATCTAGATTTCCCTGGATAAAAACTAACGTATTTTCTCTCTTCTTTCTCACAACACACTCTTCTTTACACTTCCAATTTCAACCTTCTTTTGGCTTTCGGAGAATTTCTTAAATTTGATGCAATCGATTGTGTTCTTGTAATTCGGATTCGAAGAAGCAAGATACCGCCTGGTCCTTGAGATTTGAGTGTCGAAAAGGTATGATTTAGATTGCTCATCTTCCGTTTTATCCCTTATTAGCTTTGTTGTTTTTTGATTTCGATTGCTTATCTTCATGATTTTCCTTTTCGATTGCTTATGTTTACGCATTCTTGTGTGCATGGATGTTTAATATGTGTTTCTGGATTGATTTATTCAGGGATTAGGTTCTCAATTTTGACTCCAATGTGGGAATAATGGAAATTTCAGATTTTTTTATCCAAATTCAGAAATCAAAGACTAGAAGTTGGAGGTTTGTAGCAACTGAATTGTTTAATTTATTTGATGGAATTTCCTTGTTAAATCTTTTTTTTTTTTGGATTGTTGCAGTTTGTGGCTTGGAATACAAGCTTGGTGGTCTCGATTTTGAAGGAACGTGATGGAATGCAAACGCATTTTACTTCGCAAGGGAAGTGATAGGCCAAGATTTTTTATTTTTATTTTTTCTGTTTGTGTTCTTTGCTTTGTATTTGAGGATTCAACACGTGATCAAGGCCAAGAATTACAATAGTAGAGAGGTCGGGTCGGATTGATTGCTCGAATTGTTTTGTTTATGACTTGTGTTCTTTGCTTGAAATATTAGTAATTCACCTGATGTATTATTTTTAAGTCACCCATTTGTATTGTGATGTATTTGTGGTTCTTTAGAACTTTATTATGCAAATGCAACCAATTTTAGTATTTTGAATTAAAAACTATGTCTAATTAAAATAATAATAAATTAGGACAATCGATCTTTCTTTGTTTTGGTAGAGGTAGATTTCATTTAATATTTAATTTACCATCATGTTTGAACATTAGCACAAGGCCTCCGAAATTCATTGGTCGGCTCTGAGTTGATCATCGATATAAAAAAAAATAAAAAAAAAAATAACGTCAAATGGTCTCATTGATGCATTTGGGTTGGCTTAGCTAGTTGATCGTCGATAAAAAAAACACCAAATGGTCTTCAGGATGCACTCGGGTGATTTCAAATAGTATTTAAGTTATCACTTCTCTATTGTAAAGAATGAGAGATAAATTTTTCATAATAGTAATAATAATAACTATAATTAAATTTCTCAAAAAATAAACCACAAAATCCAATGAAGTTGTTGGAGTGCTCTTTTAGAGCATTTTCAATTGCTTTTGCATTTTGAGAAATTTGAAGTTTTTAGAAAATTTTAAGCATTTTTTTCTCCAATAGATTCTCCATATCATTCTCCTAAATAGGAAAGTTGCAAAAAAAAATAGTGAAGTATTCTCTAAATCTAAATGATTCTCCAAATTCAAAAATAATGAGAAAACCCTTAACATGTAAGCAAAAATAATTTGGAAAATATATTTTGTTCTCCTATTTTTAAAAAGTTTTTAGGGAAAGCATCTTATGAAGATTATCGTGTCACTTCATCACATTTATTTCTCTTGTTCCTTTCATGTAATTTTGCCTAAGTCTTAGCTATGTTTTGTAATAAGGAGACTTGTCTCTCCTGGGCCTAGCACATAACTTAACATGCATTATATAAAGACAATGATGCAACACTCCCAAAAATAGGGTTTTGGGGATTGCAGACGAATGAATGATGACATTGATTGCCTCATTTTCATCTATCTTTCTTTCTTATTTGGGAATGGAACAGTGAATGTTCCTCTTGATATTTTCAGTTGATTTTGCTTTATTTTTGTTTGATTCCGCTTACCTCTGTTGCATGGTATCAGAGCTATGAGGTCAATTATGGGTTTGGTGATCGTTTTCATCAAGTTATCACGAGTCTATGTTCAACACAAGTGGAAGTTCAGGCTCGAAAACTATAGTACTAGAAGAGATGGCTACATAAGGTAATCTTGGAGACCCTCTGTTTTTGTAAAGACCAAATATATTTTAGATATCATATTAGTATTATTTTAATTTCTATAATTCAGAAAATTTTTGAAAATTCCGTCCTTGAGCAATATATTTTATTCTAAATCTTTCGAAGCGAATTCCGGCATAAATTCAAATTAGATTTAAAAAGCGGATTTTATTTCGCTAATTTTAGTTCGAGACTTGAAGATATTTTTTTCGAAGTTCTATTCGATTATTTTATTGATCAACGAGGTTTATCAATTCGGATTAGAAATTTTGATTAAATTTTCGATTATTGGGATCGAGCGTCGGGATTAGCGGGTTCGAGTTTTGAATTTCCGAGAATCTTTTCAATTTATGTAAGGACCACTCTTTTATAATTCCATTTCCCTTTTTCTTTATCTCTCTCTCTCTCTCTCTCTCTCTCTCTCTCTCTCTCTCTCGGCTGGTCCCCTATGCAGCCCTCCTCCCTCACCCGATTGCTCCACCCTTTTGGACAAAATGACAAAACATCCCTCTGCCCTTGCTCTACTCCCACGCCAAGCCACACAGCTCACCTTCTCCTCCATTCCTCCCTTTTCTTCTTCATTCTTCTTTCTCCTTTCTTGCCACCTGCAGCAAACAAAACCCTCAAACCCATCCCTTTCTTCCCCTTTAGCCGTTGAGAACCCAGGGCTTTCATCGGGTTGCCGAGCCAATAACCACCTCACCACCATCACCACCGACGCCACCCCTGCAGCGCCTCTCCACCCCCAAACACCAGTCTCTGAACTCCCCCTTTCCAGCTCCTGTTCTTCCTGACGCCGAGCACCTGTAGCACTCAGTAACCAGCCTCCGTTAGTGTCCCAGGGGCCTCGTCCCAAGCCCAGGCGCACCGTGAAGCCCCGAGCGCAGCCCTCGCGCGCTCACCGGAGCTCTAGAAGGACTCAATCGACGCTCTTCCCCCACCAATCGCAACCGGAGCCGCCCTCGGAGCCCCTCGGAGTCGGAATCGCGCCGCGACTCGGTAATCTTTCTCTCTCTCCCTCCTCCTTTGCTGCGTTAGAAATCTATTTGTATGGGTGTGGTCGGAATCGGTGCTCGATCGGAGTGGGGGAATCTCAGACGGAAGGGCCGCCGGCGAGCTGCTTCTCCTCCTCCCTCTCTTCCCCATCGCTCTCCTGCTCTGTTTCCCTTGGGTTGAAGACGGGTTCATTGCCCGGTTCCTCCTTTTCTTTTCTTTTGTTGGTGGACCGGGTTTCCTTTTCTTTTCTTTTTTTTAAGGTGAGCCGTGGGACCCACTCCCCTGCCCCGTCAGCAGACCCGGTCCCATCTCCCTTCCTTCTCTTCTTTGCTTTCCGTGAGCTGGGTATCCGGGTATGGGCTCGGGTTGGGCTTGGAGATTCGGGTTCCGGGAGTGGGCCTCTGGGTTTGGGGTTTGGCTAGATCCGGGTCTTTGGTTGGGCTGATGGGAGTGTTGGATGTTATGGGTTTTAGTATGTTTTGTTATTGTTATGTTTAAAGGTTGTGTCACATATTATATGTTATGATTTATATATATATATATATATATATATGTTATATTTGGTTATTAATTCTGATTTTAGTAAGATGAATATATATATATTTATATGTTCTTAAATTATTAATATTTATATTTAAAAAGGTTTTAAAAGTGATATTATTTGATATTGGGTTATAAATATATTTTTGGTTTGTTTTAAGAACATATGGATAGTAAGTGTTAAATTTTGTGAAGATTAGTATTATTTTGGGTTTGGTTATAATTATAAATTCTGGAAAATTAATCGTTATATATTGTATATTGTTTTAAGATTTTATTGTTTGGCTTATTTAATTGATGCATTTTTAGAGGATTTAACTATGTGAGCTAAAGTAAATTGTTGGTTTTGATTTATAAATATTATTCGTGAGCATAGAGTTATTTTAATGATTTAATATTGGAACTTATTTTATTTTTTTGAAATAAGAAACATGCCGGAATTATTTTATAACATGATTTTGGGAAATTGACTTTAAGGCTTAAACGTTTAATGTCGGAATTTGGCCAAGTATGATTTGAGAAAGTATTTTGAACATGAATTGACTTAAACTGGGATTTATGAGTTGAAAATATGGTTGGTATGATTTTATCAATGGGTTTGATTGAAAGAATGATTTTGGTCGATTTGATCGTATCGGAAAGATTTTGGAAAACGGTTTTACTATCGGTCGGTTTTAAGGATGTTGGGAACTTGGGTTCCGTGCGTATGAATGTTGGTCTAGTAGCTTATGGAAATGACTTGATGATAGGTGTGTATTGCTTTTGGATTGCTTTGGACTTGCATTTGGGCCCTTGCTTGTGATATCTTGCTGTTCTGCATCAACAGGTAAGTATCCTACGGGACTTACTCGGTAACCTGGACCTCCTGTCTGATGTGTCATGTAATGTGTAGTTTGTTGCATATTAAAGCATGCCATGTAGTATCATGCTAGGATTGCATTGAACTGAGCATGTGTTTACTTTGTGTGTTTTAAACAGAACGACCGTTATCTGTGATAGTCCTAGAGTCTTTGCTAGGGTCATAGGGTAGCCCAGCCCCATCGGGTGCCCTGAGTCTATCGAGTCGATATGAGCATGATATGATAGCCCAGCACCATCGGGCAAGAGATGATATGATATGATATGATATGATATGATATGATATGATTAGCCCCGCACCATCGGGCATGAGCATGATTTATGATATGATGATGAGATATGATATGATATGATGATACCGTGGTGAAGTGCACCACCACGAAGAGAGTGCTATGCTATAGCCCGAACTGGCCAGTCTCTACACTAACGGGAAGGGGTGCAGAGGTAGGAGAGGGATATGCCACTTGGCATTGTCTTGGGCCCTTTACAGTTCTTTTCTGCATATTATATATATACTAGGGGCATGATAGTATGATTTAAATCTTGTACCGCATTAGTCATCTTTTATTTAGGCATAGGCATGTTATGTGGCCTCAACGCGGTCAGAGGACCCGCAGGCGATCACCAGGCCTGACTTCGTGGATAGTGTTAGGTACCGCTCTTGTTGCTCCATGCTTCTGTGATGGGGAAATCTTTTGGCGAATCGAAGAATCCGGCTAATATATTCTAACTTGACAAATAGCAATCACCCACTTTGTTTTGGTTTTGACCCGGCTCTACCGTGGTTTTTGTATCTAAACCGTACTTCCGCTTTACTTTCGTTTAAATTGTATTTCTGAGACTTCGACTGATTAGAGGTTTGAAACCTCGACCCGTACCTGAATTGCAACATCCGAACGAAGGTATCCGACCTTCGAAACGTATCCCGGATATTTATATCCGGGCCGTTACAGTTTTTATCTAATTCTGATAACCCTGGAGCTCAGCTAGTGGATGTTCTGTTTGACGGATATAATTACATGACATGGAGCCGAGGTGTCATGATGGCACTTGGTGCTAAATGCAAATTAGGCTTTATTAATGGTTCTTTTGCTAAATCTGCACCTGGATCTGTTGATCTAGAAAGGTGGATCAGGGCTGACTTTATGGTGGGCTGTTGGCTCTTGAACTTTATAAGTAAAAATGTGGCCGAGGGATTAATGTTTGTTGATTCATCTCTCCACAATCTCCTCTCCCATAGTGGGAGAGGGGATTGTGGAGAGATTTGAATAGTCTAATATACCTCTTATATTTCAGATTAAGAAGAGACTAGCAAATACGGTACATGGGACCATGAACTTAGCTGAGTTGTATAATGTCTTTAAGATTGGTTGGGACAAGTTGTAGGTGTTGGCAAACTTGCCTAAATGCTAATTTTACCGGTAATCTTCTCATCGTCAATGTTAATGTTGTTCTGAAAGAAGAATTACCAGTTGACTACTTGACTGGATAATTGACACTAGGACTATAGATCATATGATAGCTAATTCTCATGGTTTATTGAATAAAAGAAAGAATAATAAACATATGCATATAAGACTTCTAGACGGGTCTATAAAAATTGTAACTAAGATGGGAAGACTACAGTTAACAGATTCAGTTGTTCTTACTTGTTCTTGATTTTAAACATAGATTGCTGTCAGTTGGGAAAATGCTTGATGATACTGATCTTGTTGCCTTATTCACTAGAACTCATTGTTATTTCCGGGACTCTAGATCTAAGAAGATGGTGCTGTCAGAAGTCAAGAAGCATGGATTGTACAAGGTGTTCATAGAAAAGATCAAGATCAAATGAAGTCAATTAGGAGTTTTCTAAAAGTTGTAATAAAGTTAGTACAAGCCTGAAAGTAATACATGCCAGACTTGGACACAGTTTAGTGTCTAAATTAAAACATTTGCATATGTTTGGTTAATTAGTTTTGGAAGACTTTCATTGTGAATCATGCTCTTTGTCCAAACATCATAGACTTTCCTTCAATAGAAATGCTAGTATGGCCAGTAGGCCTTTTGAATTAATAATGCTTTTTTGCATGGTACACTAAAAGAAGAAGTGTATATGGAGCCACCAGAAGGATATCCTACAAATAGGCCTAGACAAGTATGCAAATGGAAGAAATCCATTTATAGATTGAAACAAACATCTAGACAATGGAATGTTGAATTGTGTAGATTCTTGATGAGTTTGAGATATGTTCAATCTATCCAAGAATACTCATTATTCACCAAACAAGTGCCAAAGGGCATTGTGGTGACATTGGTATATGTTGATGATATGTTAATCACATGAGATGATGAGGAAGAAATTAGTGCACAAAACAAGCCCTACATAAAGCCAATCAAAGATCTTGGCAAGGCAAGATATTTCCTGAGGTTGGAAATCATGCATGATGACAGAAGGACATTGCTACACCAGAGAAAATATGTTTTTGACATTGTTGAAGATTGCAAAATGAACAAGTGCAAAACAACTCCATTTCCACTTCCATGGGCTTGAAACTATCTACAGATGCAAAAAGTGTATTAGTTGAACCAGAAGTGTACGGAAGACTCATTGGAAGGCTATTGTTTTTGAATTTATCCAAACCTAACATCTCTTATGTTGTTCATTATCTGATTCAGTTTATGGTTGAGCCTAGACAACCACACCTTGATGCTGTTATGCATGTGGTGAGATATCTTAAGGGGACAGTATTTGGCTGCTTACATTATCTCAACCACTCACCTCTAAATGTCTTAGCCTTTTGTGATGCGAATTGGGGATCATGCCCATTTAGTTCAAGGTCACTTACTAACTATTGCGTTCTCTTTGGAAGAAGCTTAGTTTCATGTAAAACTAAGAAGCAAGTCAGAGTTTCAAAGTTTTCAGCAAAAGCAGAGTACAAAAGCATGTCTACGCCTGCTAGTGAGTTGGTTTGGGTTAAAAGAGTTTTGTAGAAACTTAATTTCTCTCCCTTGTTTATTCCTTTATTTTCTGACAATAAGGCTGCCATACATATTGCTGAGAATCCAATCTTCCATGAGAGGACTAAACATTTGAAAATTGATTGTCATTTTGCAAGGGAGATGTTGCAAGCTGGGTTTGTGGAAACGTAATATGTGAAAACTTAAGTTCAGTTAGCGGATGTGCTCACTAACCCACTTGGAGAAAAACAACATCCATTATTCTCGTCCAAGTTGGGTCTTGTTGGTTTTCCATCAAGTCCAACTTCAATGGGGATATGAAGATTATTGTGTCACGTTCTCACATTTATTTCTCTTGTTCCTTTCATGTAATTTTGTCTAAGTCTTATCTATGTTTTGTAATAAAAAAGACTTGTCTCAATGTGCCAACTTAGCTTACACTGTATAAAGACAATGATCCACCACTCCCAAAAATAGAGTTTTGGGGATTACAACGGAATGAAACGACAACATTGATTGTATCATTTTCATCTTTCTTTCTTATTTGTTGGGGATGGAACAATGAATGTTACTCTTGATATTTTCAGCTGATTTTGCTTGATTTCAGTTCATTTTTTCCTTGATTCCGCTTACCTCTTTTCAGATCTTACACAACTCATATAGCTTAATATTTTTTGTAATTTATAGTGAGACAAACTTAAAATCTATGTTTACCAAAATGAAGATCAAACAAATTATCAGTGGTATGGGTTATGTAAATACTTACGGAGTACCTTGTAAAAAAAATGGTTCGATAAGTTTACATATTTACATCCAATTCACCGGACGAAAAAGGGTTGAGATTAGAGGAGCTCAAATCGAACATTCAAATTCGCATTTCGCAATGAATTGAGATCACCTCCATCGACGTCAGCATCGAATCAGCGTGCACAGTCAGGGTCCCCATCCTCCCCATCGACGGCTCTCCTTCTCGATTTCGTCTCCGATCTGTTCGTCGCCGCTTCTAAGGGCTTACAGTTCCGCCCTCGTTC
Source organism: Persicaria maculosa (assembly GCA_963922045.1). Classification (NCBI taxonomy): domain Eukaryota; kingdom Viridiplantae; phylum Streptophyta; class Magnoliopsida; order Caryophyllales; family Polygonaceae; genus Persicaria; species Persicaria maculosa. Next base: position 20,996,890 of record OY998264.1, on the reverse strand, counting down.
TGCGCTGTTTGGGAATTTTCCCTGGGAAGAGTAGGTGAGATTTGATTCGTTTGCTGAAAATAGAACGCGATTGTTTGGTTTGATTTGCGTGGTAGAAATGAAGTATTATTTGTTTGATGAAATTGACAGTGAAATGTACTTTTCGGACGTTTAGGTTTTGGTGTTATGAATCTTATTCCAGCTAGGCTGAATCTCGATCAAAATGTCGGTCATATAACATGTATGTTATGCATTGTTAATATTAAATTGTTTGATGAAATTGAAGGTGAAACGTGTTTTTCAGTTGTATTGGTCTTGGTGTTAATCGCTAATCTAGTTGAAGCTAGTTTGAGTGCTTTCATTGTTATATCTGTGGATTACTTTTTTGTGAGAAAAAATAAGGTTGAAGTAGTGAGAGATTTTGTTGAATCTCAATCAAAATGCCAGTCAAGTGCTAACAATGCATATTGGATACGGAATTAAGTATGATTGATCTTGTTTGTTGTTGTGATCCAGTTGGAAGATGGAAATAGTAAGGAGGGAAACCCGTTCTTGTTTCCTCCTAGTGACAAGCTGACACTCAAGATGCAAATGTCCATAATGATGCAAGATATTGCCGCTTCACTTCTGATGGAGTTTGAAAATTGTTCTCTCTGGGCTAAAGCTGCTGGAACAATTTTGAAAACACCTCTTGACTCTTAAGCCAGCCTCAGTTCAGAGGATGTTTATGGTTTAGGTATAATATGGATTAGATTACCAACTTTATGCTATCCAACTACTTTCTCTTGTTCATGTTGTTTACTCTAAGTTTGCTTGGTTCTTTGTGATGGTGGAATCATAACAGGTTATCAAGGCAAGAAAACGGAGACTTGGTTGAGCTCAGAAAACGATTGGAGATTGATGTTAATGCACATCACAATACTGCTTTAGAGCTCTCCAGGTTGACTGGGGATTTTTTCTGGTATGCAGGGCCCCTAGAGGGCAGTGTTTGTACCTTTAAGGTATGTATGAATATGAACTAAATAGATATGGAGCAATGATTTCTACTTCAATTTTTTTTTGCTCAGATTTAAATGTGACTTGTGAGGAACTTGCTAGTTATTATACGTATTGTTGAGTTACATACTGCATGAACTGAAACTTATGTCGTATGAAGATTGATGCTAATTAATACATATAAACCTATACTTCTACAAAGATTTTATTAGAATTGTTGTGAGTGCTAATACTGCTGCTGCTGTTACTTTTGATGGGGGAAAACAATGGAAAACATAAAATAACAGAGTGAACATGTCTCTGAAATTGTGAATCTGATTATTCAACTGTCAGATGGATCAGAGAGATTCTATGGGTGTAAGAATGTTATTATGCATGACAAAAAGTCTTTCATCCAGGATAACACTCAGATGTACTTCTTTCTTTTTTCCTTTTTCTGTTTATCAAACATCAGAGGAACATGATTTTTGCTTTAGTGTTTAAGCTTATGTGATGGATAAAACTAATTCTGTAGTAGATATTTAGAGATTGATCGAGTAATTGATTTAAATATATGAAACATCGATGATAAACTCATATGTGGAGATGCATTATACTGACGTATCCTTCAATTTTGAGCCAAAGTTGTACATGAGTTAATGTTATTAGCTCTTTGTTACGAGTGTTGTTTAAAGTAAACTTATTTGAACAAATTCTGTTTTCTGGAGTTTCACCGCTCACCTTTGAACTTGAGGCTACGTTGAAATTGGATGGGCTCCTCTGGAGGTATATATTTGAACTTCATGTCTGTTTATATTTATTGAGGGTTACATGCATTGTTCTGGTCTAGCCTTCCTATACTTGAGATGATCATGTGAAGTCAAACCACTCTTTATTTTACTTTTCTACTTGTATTCCTTTCTTGCATCAGAAGTTCAGAACCTTCTTCTTGATTTATGTTGGTTAGTAAGTGAGCTAGTGTGGCTTGGTCTCATACTTGTAGTACAACTTCATCCCGCTGAAGTTCTAAATGTACAACCTGCACCATCCCCAACTAAAGGCAATTCATATTTAAAAATGAATGCGGGGTTCAAGTCAGACTATGACTTGACAAAGTCAACAACTTAATCTCCAAATGCTCTCTCATACTGTGTCAGTGTCCATAGAGTTAGGCTGAAAAGAATTAGCATTTTAGCAACAAGGGAGGCTGGTAGGTCATTGACTCATTGTTCGACACAACGCAATCGATAAGTCCTACAATGCCATGTTTATCTTTCTGGAGCTTTCTTCCAATCTGTTTTGGATGAGTTCTGGAAGTGGCATATTGGAAACTTGTGAGTTGTGATGATGGATAGTGCAATTATGATTTTATTTGGAGCTAATGCTAGGAAAGTTGAGAAAAAAGTAAATTATTTGGAGTGTTCATTTTTTTATTACTATTTTCCATCAATAAGGATAAGTTGTGGGTTGTTTTGTTGGAGTGAAGAGCCAAATCACTTATCATACATATGAAAGTAACGCTCACAAAGTGTATATGCTTCAGATACCTGTAAGTTTTGGTAATTTCCTCTATTTCAGCTACAACTATAAGCTAAAACTATAACTATATTCTACTGCATCCAAACACTCACAAAGTATGTATGCTTCAGCTACCCATAAATTTTGCTTATTTTCAACTGCTAGATAAACTGCTCCATTATCCGAATTCACTAGCTAAAAGGCTTGTCATGCCTAACACAGCCTTTATGACATTTGCTCTTTTGGGATGCATTAATGTGGAGCCATGGGGATGGCTCCTTTACCATAGTATTTTGTTTTGAATAGGAGAGAGCTAGCTGAGGAAGTGATGGAGTTGTTGACAAATGCTGCAGATGGTGCTAAATCTTTGATTGATGCAAACAAACTATTTGGTGTTGTTTGTTGAGAGCGATTTATATGTTAGCCTTGGTTACGAGAGAAAAGCTGCCTTTTCTCAAGAAAGGTGGCTCAACTATATCTGCAACAAGAGAATAAGTTTACTGCACTGAATGCCATCCAGGTGCTGAATTTATGAACAAGGACTTGTCGTGCTTAGAGCAAAGCATATATTTCTACATCCAGTGTACGTTTCTAGTGCTTTAGGTGAATTATCTTTTTTGTTTGTTTGTTGCAGGAGCTGATGTAGCTTTCTTCTTCATCCCATACCTGTATCCTGTATTTACATGATTTATACATTTAAAAAATATGTAGCCAGAATAAAATGTATCTGTGGTGACAAAATATACCTGTTATTAACTTTTGAGAGACTGGAAGCTCAAAATTATTCAACTCTTTGACACTCATCTATATATATATAGACGAGTGTCAAAGAGTTGAATAATTTTGAGTTGAATAATATTGATTCAGCATATGTACATGATATGCTTTGAGACTTTAGTCACAGAGGAACAACTGGAAAAGAAGTTGTTATTAAAATGTTCAGCTCGAGAATCTTTGTTTTGGTAAATTAGGCTACCTTTTTTATTTCATTTATTACACTATTAACTTGGATGTAGTGTCCAATAAATATACTGGAATTTTTGCTCTTATACAAAAGATTAAGGAGGAAGTATCTTTAATGGAAGATTTGCCTCGAGTAAATGGACAAATCTCTTGGTGTTAGCCAAGTAACCAACCTCTAAAGCAATGGGAATTCCTCTAATCAAATGCTCTTGCCATGGTATGCTTTTTTTTTAAAAGTATTGTTGCTGACACAAAGCCCTGGCATGGGCTCCATCCTGTTGTTTCAGAATTTTACTGCACAACCTGAAAGTTTGTGCTGTTCCAGAGGTAGCTTGATGGTGGTAATCTCCCTCAGGGTGCCTTTGGATCTAGGTTGCGGGACCATGATACCTTATGCTATATTCTAACTTCTAAGCATCACGTGTCCAGCTTGCTTACCTCTCTGCCCATAGAAAACTAGACCTTTTGGATTGAGTGTTCTATTCTCTAGATTCTGTGTGTAAACCTTTTTTTTCTTTTTTTATTGTTATGTTAGGCTAATGGTCAGGTCATGATGATGGGGAAAGATACTCCATCATTCAGTTATTTCATTGTTTGAACCCCGCTGGAGCACTCTGTAGATTGTTGTACAGAGAGAAATTCTTCTTTCTGCTGTTAGGGCTGAAGATCCTATGGCTGCTTGGAATGTTGCTGCTCGTCGATCTGGACAACAGGGGCTAGCAAATGCTCTTTCAAATTCAGGAGCTAGGCCTCCGTGTGGAACACGGTGTGCTAATCCCGCTTTGCCTTTCATAAGGTACTATACTCATTATCCCCCCATTGTGTTCTTATACTTCTAGTTCAATGTGATCAATCACATTAGGAGGCATTCAATTAGGAGAAGTAATTCACCTTATATATAAACTTTTGCATCATGATTGATGGGATTCTGAGCATATTTCAGTTTTAAGACTTCTGCAGTAATTCACCATATAGGTCCACATTTTGGATCATTACTTTATATCATGAATTCATTGCATTGTTGGTTAGTGAAGATTTTCAAGGATCTTGTCTCATGTCATATGCCCTTTAGCGAATTTTAATCTTTAAAAAATGTTTCTTGAAGCTCGGGGCATTCTGGAGCAGAAGACATATTTTAAGTAGGTGGATGATAAATGGTGTATGTTGTTTAGTTGCTTACTTTTCATAGCGATAAATTTGAATGATATGGAATTTTTTTATTGTAAGCTTTTTCCTATAAAATTCAAGATGGAAATGAGAAATGAAATATTCCTTAAATCTGACCAATATGAGTATTGTCTCCACTCTTTCCAGGTTACACTGCTTTCCTCTCAATTCCTCACAAACGGATATTGTAAAGAGAAATCATACGAAAACTGATTGGTGGGTCAGGTCTGCTCCAACTAGGCCACTGATGATATATACTCCATTGAGCTAAAGAGAAACACAGAATAGCGGTAAGCAGGAGTTGACCTGGGTTACTGGGGAGGCAATCCAATTGCTCGTTGAATTGGAAAACCCATGCGACTTTGGTTTGAAGGTTGATAGCATATATCTCTTGTTGCATAATGGGAATTTTGATGTTTTTCCGACAAGCATGACCCTGCCCCCTAATTCATCTAATGTGATCACTTTTTCGGGAATCCTACTTCTGTGGGGCTTATTACAGTTCCTGTTTGTTGAGTACTGCTTTGGTGTTATTAGTACCGAACACGTATTTAAGGATGTTGATAACCTGTTGCTCGGAGCAGTGCAAGGACTAGTGCAGTAGTGCTTTCCGATCCATTTCATTCGTGTGGTTCTCAACCACGGGCTTGTCCTTTGTGAAAGGACGTATGTTATCAGTGGAAATTCCTACTCATGTTGGATAAAAGCTCCCTGCCTTATCTCATAGAGAGGATATTTCTGTAAACACAACATCTGGTTCTGATAATAAATTTGAAGGATTGCTAAAAATGGATTCCTATACAAGGCAGTTGGGGATTGCGTTTTCGTGATCTTGAATTGTCTAACCCAACTGATAATGTGTTTAAGATTTCTCTATCTGTCCAGATGGAGAATGTAATTGTAAGGAGCGGCTCTCTTTCCAATCAAGATTCCTCTCAAGTGTGGGTATCCGAAAACAACGATTGATAGGGATTCCTCTGCGAGGGTGTTGATACCACTGGAACATTTCAAATTTACCTCTTCTTGATAGCACCTTCCCAGTCAAATATTCTCAGTGAGATAGAGCTTCAGGCAGTAGAAGCTCTAGCTTTTCAGACAACTATAATTGATGTCCTGTTGCTTGATCCTCTGACTCGTGGCTTCAGGCTTTCAAGATTGAATCCTGAAAGTGATCAAGACTCTTCTTCATTTCTTCCTTCTCCAAGGGAACCGAGGACACTGTCTTCTGGACTGGTAAGGCTGCATTATTATCACTATATTTTATCGATACTAAAGCATATAGTATAGTTCTTCTGGCAATTTACTCGGGCGAAGCATACCCAAGGAGACCAAATTTAAGAAGCTTGCAAATGGATTCACATTACACTATTTCCCTCTCTTTTATTATGAGAAAAGTACCTATGCTATAAATGCAAGATATTGGAACTTTTGTGCTTGACACCTAATGGTAAGGCCAAAATGGAGTGGGATTTGTTAACCAACTTCATTCATTCTTCATTATAGTTAGTTATATTGCCCTTGCACATCCTAAAATCGAAATTCGGGATTCCGTTATGAAAATTGAAGGATTTGTTTATCTTTGTGTACAAGTGTGTGCGCGCGTGTGTGTATCACTATTAGTATTATCTCTTCTTTTCAAATTTCAAGAACAGAGTTATTGTTGACACAGTAATACACCCTGACAGTGTGGACTTCTTGCTGAAATTTTGGTTGCATGCCATTCAATTGCAAAGAGTAGTGTTTGTATTAGGTTGTACATTGGCACAAATACAATCCATTCAATTTGCATACTTTTAGGGCGCTTTTCTGTACTGTGAACAATTGAACCGGTTAAAATTTGAAAGCTACAATCACTTGGGTACTGCAATCACTTGGTTGCCTGCTTTTATCTGCAATTTACCCAGCTGGGTTTCACTGTGTTGTGTATTTGATCTGTATTTTTAAATATATTTTTTTGCTGGTTTCGTGATGTAAATGATGTCTGAAAAAGGGTAGATTTCCAGCTACTGTTTAACTGCGTTTGCACAGGCTGATTTCAGTACTGTGTTTTATGAAAGTACAAACTGTATAGTTGGAGTTAGTTTTTGTAAGCGTTTGAGGCTTTCATGGTTTCTGGATTGTGAAAAGCTCAGCTTAATGACCACTTGTGCAGATTTGATCTTTCACGTTGGGTTCGATAGCTTCATGGTTCGCAGGATAACCAAGAGCGCTACCAAAGGGTAAACCTGTTGACCAATGCGTCAGCCAAGCTTCGAACAGTTCTATTGCTTGGAAGGCACCTGACATTATGACGCTTGCAACTTACAAATGCACAAAACCTTGAACGATGACTTGAAAAGAAGAAAACAAGCAGCCCAGTATATTACGCTTAGGGCAAGGTAACGATCCAAAGCGCATGACTAAAAGGATATGAACTTGGCGAGCTCTCCCTAGCACGGTCTAGCCCTCATCAACCCTGTGGATATTGTCATTGTATTTGAACCTTCAGAACCTTTTCCAGCTCAATTCTTTCTAACGCAAAGATGTTAAATATGACAAATGGAAGAAACCCATTTGTGTGTGTTTTTTTTTACCTTGTGGGAATAGTGTAGTGATGTAGTCTAACATTTAAATAATGGTTATGAGAAAACAAAAAGATTCTCATTGTTGCATTCCTGCGTTTTCCCTCCAACACAGTCCGTACGAGTGTCCGGATAGAGCATTATCCATTAAAATATATATATATATATATATATATATATATATATATATATATATATATATATATATATATATATATATATATATATGCACTTCAATTTTATGTATATGCTAAACTAGTCCAATTTTTTTTTTTTTGATAAGTCGGATCGATTTTTTCATTTATTAATTTATTTATAATTAAAAAAAAGTCTATTTAACTCGAAAATTTGTCAATTAATGCCACGTACAATTCTACAAATACTACAACAGGTGATTTCAGTAGCATTAATTTTGGAAGTTTTTTTTTTTTGTAATCAGGCTTTTATTGATAGTACAAACAAAGCCGATTCAAATATTACAATACGTACATAATGTGCATTATACAGTACTTATATTTTCTATCAATATTATAGAAATAATTTGTGGGGAAGGCATTTTTTTGGTCAAATTAGTAAAATGTCCAAGTTTTTGGACAAATTGGAAAACTGTCCATTATATAACCCTAATTCCGGATCAGATCTCACGCTCTAACCTCCTTCTCTGTCTCTCTCACCGTCTCCATCGCTCTCCTACCTCCCTCCAACTGCTCCATCCACCTGCCGCCGTTGCCTCATCCTCCCGGTTCCAGATCCGCCTCCTCCTGGTGGATGGCGTTGATCTCCATCTCTCTTGATCTCTTGCTCTGATCTCTCTTGCTCTCTCGATCTCGTCTCTCTTGGTCTCTCGATCTCGAACCGACTCTCTGGTTTCCCTAATTTCACCAATCTGGATCTCCAAATCTGGATCTATTTTGTCGACGAGAGGAAGTAAGTTCAATTGATCAATTTTGCTTGCTTTTGTTGATTCAGTTTTCATTGTCGATGGAGGAGATTCGGCAATCGGCGATGGCAACAGCTCAGAGAAGAAGGATAGAAGATCGGAGATCCAGATTTGGATGCAAATCGACCGTCGATGGAGGAGATTCGGCAATCGGCGATGGCACAGCTTGGATGCAGATCCTTGAAGAGGCGATGTCGAAGCTCTGTGCGAGGCGATTCCTCTCCCCGTTGAGAGCCTCGAACAGCGGATCGTGCTCCTTCTCGAACCTTCGATGGGCACCGGGATCGGCCCCGGTAGGATCAGCCCCGACGGCAATCGAGAGACGCCTGGCAAGCACCTCTCCTTGGGCTGTTCAAGGATTGTACGGAGGTTGAAGAAACAATTTTTTTTTAATTACAAAAAGTACCCTATGAATATGAGAATTCAAAAAAACTATCTATATTTTATTATGTGATCCACATCTACTATATTTTTATTTTTACATTTGCACAACAAATTGTTATATGTGCACAACGTAAAGTTATTTTCGCACAACAAAAAGTGTTGAAACGAAAAAAAAAGCGGACAAAAAAATATATTACATTTTGCACAACAAAATGTTGTGTTGCACAACATACGATTATATTTGCACATCGTACTCTTATATTTGCACGACAAAATGTAAAATAATAATAAAAACTAGACTTGGATCATATTTGCACAACTTATGGTTAAATTTGCACAACGTACTCTTATATTTGCACGGCAAAATATTTTTAAAAAAAACTAGACTTGGGTCATATTTGCACAACTTACGATTATATTTGCACAACGTACTCTTATATTTGCACAACGTACTCTTATATTTGCACGACAAAATGTAAAAAAAAACTAGACTTGGGTCATATTTGCACAACTTACGGTTATATTTGCACATCGTACTCTTATATTTGCACGAGAAAATGGAAAAAAAAATAGCCTTGGGTCATATTTACACAACATACAGTTATATTTGCACATGCACAACATACTCTTATTTTTGCACGACAAAATATAAAAAAAAAACTAGACTTAATTAGGTCATATTTGCTCAACATACGGTTATTTTTGCATATGCGCAACATACTCTTATTTTTGCACGACAAAATGTAAAAAAAAAAAAATAGACTTGGGTCATATTTGCTCAACATACGGTTATTTTTGCACATGCACAACATACTCTTATTTTTGCATGACAAAATGTAAAAAAAAAAAAAAAAAAAAAATAGACTTGGGTCTTATTTGTTCAACATACGGTTATTTTTGCACATACACAACATACTCTTATTTTTGCACGACAAAATGTATAAAAAAAAAGAAAAAAGAGTGAGGCTATAGGCAAGATGATAAAATTGTTATTGACAAGATGGACACTTCACCAATTTATCCCAAAATGTGGACGTTTCACCAATTAGGACAACTTTTTTGGACATTTCACAAATTCCCCCAGTATTATATCAACACAAATTTTACTCTACTCATAGTTTAATCAATGCATATACTCGATCCGTAGTGTGTGTGTGTGTGTATATATATATATATATATATATATATATATATATATATATATATATATATATATATATATATATATATATCCTATCAAACAAATCTTTTTCTGTCGCACTTCTTTTTCTCTCTCTAGTGTGTGTATATATATATATAGAACAACTTTCCTATGAGGATACCTCTTATCATGTAATGGAGGGACAATTATGAACTCTTAGATCTAAAGAAATGAAGGGAGGAGATTGATTTAAAAAAAAACACAATTAACCGTATAACCAACTAGTATTCATATTTAACATTAAATATGAATACTAATTGGTGTAACCGTATCTTTAAATATGAATAGTAATATGCAATAGTAAATTTTTATTAGTTTGTAAAATATGAATATTTAATAATTTATATTTGAATAATTATGTTACTAAATATGAATATTAATATATTTGGTGAATAATAGTTGGTGGTTACAAGTTTTAAACGTTTAACCAACTAGTATTCATATTTAACACTAAATGTGAATACTAGGTAGTTACACGCTTCTTTCAAAACAAAGGATGGCCCTTCATTCTTTTAAATCTAATGGCCCAAATTTGTCCCTCCGTTACATGGTAAGACTTGTTTCACCGGAAAGAGCCTATATATATAGAGAGAGAGAGAGAGGGTGGTTCAAGAGTGCACACCCCTTATAGTATACCTTATGCACAAATCTAGGCCTTTAATTGATAGAAGATAGAAGGCTAGGATTAAAAGACATTTTTGGTTTTTTCTTTTTAATATAGTGGGACCCACATGGCAAAATAAAAACCACCCCCTTTCACTTGGTGCGTGTCTCCACCCTCCCATTCCATCATTGTTTTTTTTTCTTTTTTTTTTAATATCTAAAATATTTGTGACTAAAATGGTTTTTTTTTGTTTTTTTTCGGTGGGGAATAAGTGCTTTATTTAATTCGTTTTCAAAATTTGGCAATTTCACCGAATAATGTTTCGCCTACTACCGAATAATGTTCAGTTATATTTTTTCATTTACTTCATATAAAAAATTACTAATTCCATTGAATAATTTGTGTTATGCTACCGAATAATACAAAAAACCTCAAATCTCTAAACAATACTTACAATTAATACGAATAATGTTACATATTTCACCGAATAATGTCTCACATTCACTGAATAATGTTTTGTTTTATATTGTTTGCCAAACCGAATATTGATCCATATTCAGGCAAATTATGAATCATATTCACCGAATAATCTAACAAAAAACAATGAATAATCTAACAAACTCGGAAAAAATACCCTTATATCTCCGAATAATCTAACAAAAACCAATGAATAATCTTTAAAACAGGAAGGAGTAATGAGCAAATTAGTTGAATAATATTCTAAATCCCAAAAAATAAAACTCAAATTGAAGACGGATAGTGAACAGGGAGTCGGAGCATCGCCTCCATCGTCCTCCATCGCCACCACCGACCAAATCTGTCGCTTTGCTCGGATTCGAATTGAAGGGAAGGGAGAATGAACAGGGGAGTCAGAGCCAGCCTCGCCTCCATCGACCAGATGAAGGCGCCCAAGTCGGCGAAATCGTCGTTGCCGCCGCTTCACATCGTCGTCGCCTCTTTCGAAATCGTCGTCGAGACCTTCAACTGGACTGGACGGGATCCTTCTCCGATCGGTCGTCCATGGCTGCATCCCCATCTCCCTCGTCCTCGGCCTAATCAATCGCAACAGCGGGATCAATCGCAATAAGATTCCGGCGAGATTGGGCTCGCCTCCGCCTCCGTCTTGCCTCGATTCTAGCTAGACTGGGCTCGCCTCCGCCTCCGCCTTGCCTCAATCGATGAAGAAGACTATCTGAACTCGAGTCCGGCTAGACTGGGCTCGCCTCCGCCTTGCCTCCTCGCCGAGTCGAGATCCCCTTCCTCGCTCCACAAGATGAAGAAGATGACGATGAAGAATATGACGGTGATTTAATTCTCAAACCCTCCACGCGCCCAGTTACCTTTGTAAAGGCACGGATTTTTAAATCCTAATTTTATCGGAAAAAGGAAATTTAAAATTTAATTAAATCGGATTTAAAACTCGTTTAACAGACTCCGACCTGAATTTAAATATTTGACGACCGATACCGTCTTTTCGCCTCGAAATTCAAAATAAATTCGAATGGTGATATCCTTTTAAGTTTTAAAATCTAACTGATCGAGAAAGCGAGAGTCGGGGAAACTAACATTCGGGGATTAATTTCAGGGTTCGAAATTCGCGTATTCGGGATTTAATTCCGGGTATTGGTTACCCAAACCCACACTCAATATCTCACCCACTCCCCATACCCTTTCAAATCCATATCTTCCCTCCATTCCCATTGCCATCACCATATCACCATCGCCATCTTCGACATCACCATTCACGTTCACCATCGCCATCATTCGACTTCACCTTCCGCCACCTCCTTGCGCCGCCAGCCACCACCTTCGACGCCAGTGCCATCACCATCGTCGCCGGACCACCACCAGCACCACCCCAGCCCCACCGAGGCGCCACCAGCAGCCCCAGCCTCCCTTGTCTCCCCTGTTTTCCTAAGCCCCTGTCGAGCCACCATCCCCTGTTTTGAGCCCAATCCGAGCTCCGTTCTTCCTCCTTCCTCGAGCCCGGCAGCTGCAGCACCATCCCGCCACCCCCTCCGACGTTCACCGCCACCCCAACGCCACCCAAGAGCCGCCAAGCGCCGCCGACGAGCCACCAACGACCTCTTTGTTCTGTTTCGCGAAGCTAACTTCCGGTAAGTCGTTCTCCTTCGTTTTTGATCGAAGTCGCTTGCGGTCTTCGCCATCACACTCATCCATATGCGGTGTAGGACCGACAAGCCATCGCGAGCCACCGAAGACGCCCAGGACTCCGATCAACAGCTCCGAAGTCGCGAAAAAAAACCCATCTCGGTGAGCTCCGAATTTATCCTCGTTTCGATTAGTTTTTGAGTCTTTTTCGATGCTTAGGCTAGTCGGGAGTGAGCGTGGGCTGAGTGCGGGACGATCGGATGAGGTCGAGAGCTCCGACGATCGTCGGAGCTCAGTCGGTCGGCGTGAGCGAGACCCGTGGGTGCGAACGAGAATGGATGTGAGGAGCCGGGGAAGGTGAGCGAGGAGCAGCCGGCGAGGCGGAGCCGGTGAGTCCGGGCGACGTCAAGCCAAGGCGGGAGGGAGGAGGTCGAGGCCGGCGTCGAGCTCACCGTGGCGCAGTCGGGCAACCATGGCGGGAGGGCTCCGTTTGAATTGATGAAGAAGACCATTGGGTCCCACGTACATATATATATATTATTATATTATATTATTATATTATATTAAATCGGTTCGGTTCGGTTTGGTTCGATTGGGTTTGGTTCGGTCGAGTTAATCGGTTATTTATTAATTGGTTGCGTTCTTTAAAATATATAATATTATTTGAGGATTTAAATATAAAATATTATTTTGGGGATTTTATAAAGAGATGGTTTATTAAATAATAAAGGGTAATTAAAATATCATATTATATTATTTGGGATTTTAAAATATATTATTTGGATTGAATAATTGAAAAAGGATTTTAGCAAGTATTTTCAAGGTCGGAATTCTTAACTGATTAATTCGGATTTTTAAACGATTTTGGAACTAACTTGGGAATAAGACTTAGTCGATGACTAACTAGCATGATAATCTGATCGTTTGACTAACGGTATGATATGTGTGACTAATAGCATGATATTGCGGTGATTTTTAAAAGAGATTAAATATTCGATACTTATGAAGATGATGAATTGGAGAATTATATGGAATATGGTATGAGTTGTGAGATGATGGATTACGAGATAAAGTTAAGATGATGAAAATGATGATGTGACGGTTATTGTGTTAAGTTGTGTAGTTGTGTGTGTGATACTTTCATGCTTTGTGTGCCTTAGAGATAGACTCATTCATGTGCTTATACTTATTAGGTGACCATCTGTGACGTGTCGGATTTCATATTGCCTGGTTGATTGCCTTTTGCTGTTCTGCTTACCAGGTAAGTCTCTTCGGAGCTTACTCAGATTGATAGAGAGATATTCCCTGCTTTATGTGCATGATATACTAGGTGCTTGCATTCATGATCAGCATGTCATGTAGTATCCTGCTAGGTTGCATTGACCGTTGAGCATTCTATTTCTTTATGCGTATGTAAACAGAACGGCCGTTATCTGTGAATTAATTAGAGTCTTTGCTAGGGTCATAGGATGGCCCAGTCCATCGGGTTCCGTCCTGAGTCGATCGAGTCATGGAACTTCCTTTACTTATATTATGAGCTGCCTGCGGGCTTTATTTATTGTGGATACGGGTTGGGTCTGCGGACCGCCCGATGATAAAGGAATGCATTCATGAACTGGCCAGTCTCCGCCCTATCGGAAGGGGGTGGAGGTAGGAGAGGGACATACCATTTGGTATTCTTTGCTGGGGCCCTATCTATTAATAAGCACTTGATCTTAGGGACATGCTAGTGTGTTAATATTATGCCTTGCATCTAGAAGCATCTTTATAAGGTATAGCGTATATGTGTGCTTAGAGCCGGGATGCAGCAGGTGGGCATCATTCTGATCCCGCTCACCATTACCATTTTTAGGTATTATTTATGTTCATCCCATTGGTGCTGTTTGCATATTGCGCGGGTCATTTTGTTCGGCGGAGAGCGAGCGCTGGAGTTATCTACTTCACCAAACTCTGACCATGGTTTTGAATTTATACTTTTAGACTCCGTTTTGACCTGGCTCTGCTGTGGCACCCTATTGTATTACACTTGATTTCGCTATTTGCATGACTACTGGTTTTCCACGCATAGACTTACGATAGGTACAGGGGACTTCCCCGGGGATTTCAACGATACGTTTCGAATTTGGGTATGAAATCCCACTTTGGAAACATTAGATTAGGCTTTCAAACCTTCAACCTATACTCGGGGCGCACGATCCCAACGAGGGTTTTCATCCCTCGAAACGTAACCCAGGAATTATAATCCCGGGCCGTTACAAAGGTGGTATCAGAGCCAGGCTTTGCAATCCGAGTACAATAGGTTGAAGATGGTTTTGAAAATCGCCCAATGATTTCAATTGGTTTTGGAAAATGTTTAAAGGGCAAAATGAATTTAATTGGACTTAAAACTTAAATGAATTAAGGGGAAACAATCTCGTGGGTAGAGACCAAAGCGATAGACCTCCCTTATGGATGTAGAACTCGAAAAACGGTAGGCAAAATACTATCTTTCTCTTTACAAATGGGCTTGGAAGACTCCAAGGAATTTGCACCGCGGAGGTTGGAGTAGCGTGGGTTAGGAGGCTGTGAGGTATTTGCCCCTCCGGTCAGCCGTCCCTCGAAGGATGGTATAGATCGTCTCTATGCTTGTATTTTAATATTAAACTGGGCCCGAGGGCGATCTCCCTTGAAGGGGATCATCTTAATTTGTTGAGTGCTGGGTGCTTCTGTGCTGAGTGTTAAAATAATCGTTCCTGTAGCCATCATGGTCGATATTAGACGCGGTTCAGATGGGCGTGGGGGTAGAGAACGTCGTGGCAGGGGACGCCCCCGCCGAGTTGCTGTTGAGAGAGTCGAGGAGCTTGCCGCTAACGATCACGCCGAGGAGCGCGCTGCTGACGACCATGCCGAGGAGCGAGCTTCGCCACTGCCAGCTGATGACCGAGTTCCAGTTTCCACAGAGACTAGGATTGGGCAGTTAGAGGCGACACTTCATGACATTCTGAGTGAGTTACGAGGAGGAGCTCGATCTACAGCACCGACGCCAGAGGTTCCAGCTCAACAGCCAGCCGAGCCCGTGATTGATGCGCACCCCGAGAAGCGCATCCATTGGGTCAAGACGCTATCTCAGTGCCGCCCACCGACATTTGCTGGAGAGGCTGGAGAGGACGTTGAGAGGTGGTTCCGTGAGATGGAGGGATTGTTCGACCATGTTGCCATACCAGCTTCTGAGCGACAGAGGCTTGCAGCCGGTCAGCTGCGGAGGGATGCATTTGATAGATGGTTAGTATATAAGAAGGACCAGACAGAGTGGACCTATGATGCTTTTAGAGACCTGATGATGAGAGAGTACTGCCCTCTTGGGATTCAGACAGCCCGAGAGGTATCTTTTCTGCGTGGCCGCTATGACAGATCAGCTTCTGTCTTTGCCATTGTCTGCCAGTTCAAGAAGGAGCTAGTCTACTGTGCTCACTTGTGCCCTTCTGATGAGAGTCGTATTCGCATGTTATCGATGAGGCTGCCGTCTCCCGTGCTTTTGCATGCGTCCAGTTTAGGAGCTGTTAGCTTTGATAGATTTCTTGAGGTCATTCTTCTTTATGACCAGCAGAGGATTTTGTCTGAGACCGCCTATTCCACGTCCCGCCCCAAGGCGAAGAGGGTGAGGCCAGCTGAGGTCCGAGGAGAGGACAGATCACGGAGGGGTGGCTATGGAGGAGGATTTAAAGGAGGATTCAGAGGAGGGTACCATGGAGTTGCACCGAGGGTACCCCAGCCACTAGTTCCAGCTGCGTACGGAGGAGATGCGCGAGTGAGGAGTGTCACTTGCCATGGATGTTACGAGAGTGGTCATTATGTTTCTTCTTGTCCAGATCGTTCGACGGTCTGCTACGCTTACGGCACTATGGGACACAGAGCTGCTCGTTGTCCCCATAGTAGGAGAGCACCACCGTCTACACAGCCACTGAGACTTCCTGTGGCTCCTCAGCCGCCACTTCTGACATATCCCCAGGGACAGGGGCGAGGAGATACTTCTGGTAGAGGTCGAGGCGGAGGTAGAGGAGGTAGAGGTTTCGGACGAGGAGGTAGAGGACCATTTGGGTCAGGTCAGGGTGGAGGATCAGTTTCATCGGGACCATTGGGGTCTGGGTATGATCGAGGCTAGAGTTCTGGAGGCCGAGGACCAGCATTACCCCCACCGCCCCGCGTGTTCCAGATGAGAGCTGATTACTGCACTGCCCCTACTTTCGCAGGTACTATACACTTCCATGATGAGTGCTTGTCTATATTGTTTGACACTGGTGCTACTCACTGCTTTATAGTAGAGGCGTGCGTTGCTAGGCTGAGCCTGAGCTGCACGAGTGGTTCACCCCTTACTATTGGTCTGGCGGACGGGGCAAAGGTTAGGTCGAGTCGGGAGATTTTAGGGTGCCCCATCCGTATAGGTGAGCGTGAGTGGCCAGCCGACCTTATTGTCATGCCGTTGAGGATGGAAGATCTCATCCTAGGTATGGATGTCATGGACCACTACGGAGCCATCATCAACCTTCGGACGAGGACGGTGTCCATCTTGGCACACGACGGGACTGAGCACCAGGTTTGGGGTAGCGACCCCAAGAGGAACGGGGCGCTCATTAGCGCAGTCAGAACCGCCAGACTTCTCGATCAGGGCTGCATTGGATATTGGTGCTACGCTGTAGAGGTGGATCGAGCACACCCCAGTATATCAGATGTCCCCATTGTCAGAGACTTCGCCGACGTGTTTCCAGAGGAGCTGCCGGGACTTCCCCCACCGCGAGAGGTCGACTTTTCGATTGAGTTGGAGCCGGGCACTAGGCCCATTTCGCGAGTTCCTTATCGCATGGCGCCGACAGAGATGGCCGAGCTGAAGGCTCAGCTAGAGGAGTTAGTTGAGAAGGGTTACATCCGCCCTAGTGCATCACCTTGGGGAGCACCAGTTTTGTTCGTCAAGAAGAAGGATGGGTCGCTGAGGCTTTGCATCGACTATCGGGAGCTGAATCGGGCGACGGTGAAGAACCGTTATCCTCTCCCCCGGATTGACGATCTTTTAGATCAGCTGTAGGGTGTCGTTGTCTTCTCGAAGATTGATCTGAGGTCGGGTTATCACCAGCTGCGGGTGAAGCCAGAGCATGTGCAGAAGACCGCTTTCCGGACTCGTTATGGACACTATGAGTTCGTGGTCATGCCGTTTGGGCTGACCAATGCGCCAGCTGCTTTCATGGAGCTCATGAACCGTGTGTTCATTGACTACCTCGACAGATTCGTCGTCGTTTTCATCGATGACATCTTAGTCTACTCGAGGAGTAGAGAGGAGCACGAGGAGCACTTGAGGATTGTGCTAGAGACGCTGAGGAAGCATCAGCTGTATGGGAAATACAGCAAGTGTGAGTTCTGGCTCACAGAGGTGGCCTTCTTGGGCCACGTGATTTCAGCTGATGGAGTTGTCGTGGATCCGGCGAAGATTGACGCCATCGTTGCTTGGGAGGTGCCCAAGAACGTCAGAGAAATCCGCTCGTTTCTGGGTTTGTCCAGTTACTACAGGAGGGTCGTACAGGGTTTCTCGAGTATCGCTAAACCGATGACACAGTTGTTGAGGAAGGACGTTCCCTTTGTATGGAGTCCAGAGTGCCAGTCCAGTTTTGAGCTTCTGAAGCAGAAGCTGACGACCGCTCCAGTGTTAGCCTTGCCAGATGGGATTGAGGATTTCGTCGTTTATACAGACGCTTCGCGTTCCGGCTTGGGATGCGTTCTGCATCAGAGGGATCGAGTCATCGCTTATGCTTCGCGCCAGTTGAAGCCTGCAGAGGTGTCTTACCCCGTCCATGACTTGGAGTTAGCAGCGGTTGTCCATGCTCTGAAGATCTGGAGGCATTATCTGTACGATACTTCATGCAAGGTGATGACAGATCACAAGAGGTTGAAGTATATTTTCACGCAGAAGGAGCTCAACATGAGACAGAGGCGGTGGCTAGAGCTACTAAAGGACTATGA
Source organism: Persicaria maculosa (assembly GCA_963922045.1). Lineage (NCBI taxonomy): Eukaryota > Viridiplantae > Streptophyta > Magnoliopsida > Caryophyllales > Polygonaceae > Persicaria > Persicaria maculosa. The sequence continues at coordinate 20,978,498 of OY998264.1, read as the reverse complement.
CTTGGACATAGTCTACCACCCAGGGAAGGCCAATATAGTAGCAGATGCACTCAGTAGGAAGACTCACCAGGAGGCATCAGTGGCGAGGCTTACAGCTCAGAAGGATTTGCAGACGGACTTGATGAGGTGTTGCTTCGAGGTGTGGGTTCAGCGAGATAGTGGACAGTTGTCATTCTTAGAAGTGCAGTCAGAGCTGTTAGCAGAGATTCGGCAAGGTCAGACAGATTGTCCCGAGATCGCAGTTCTGAGGGAGCGGATGGCTCAGGGCAGATTCAGAGAGCCTGCAGAGAGAGCAGATGGGATGCTCACCTTTCAAGGCAGAGCTGTAGTTCCATCGACATCAGACATGAGGCAGAGGATCATGCAGGAGGCTCATTCCACTCTTTATTCTGTCCATCCAGGGACGAATAAGATGTATCAGGATTTGAGGAGGTATTATTGGTGGCAGAGGATGAGGGCGGACATCGTAGATTTTGTAGCCAGATGCCAGGTTTGCCAGCAGGTTCGGATTGAGCACCAGAGACCGGGAGGACTTGTCAGATCGCTTCCAGTTCCTGAGTGGAAGTGGACGGACATCTCTATGGATTTCGTCACCGGGCTGAGGAGAGATGTTCGAGGTTTCGATGCCATTTGGGTTGTGGTCGATAGGTTGACCAAGTCAGCTCATTTCATTCCGATTCAGGAGACATGGCCAGCATCGCGGTTAGCTGAGGAGTTCATTCGCCAGATCGTGAGACTTCATGGAGTACCTGAGAGGATTGTATCTGATAGAGATGGACGGTTCACCTCGAGGTTTTGGCATCAGGTTCAGGAGAGCCTAGGGACCAGACTGCATTTCAGTACAGCTTTTCATCCTCAGACAGACGGGCAGAGTGAGAGGACGATTCAGACCTTGGAGGACATGTTACGATCGTGTGTTTTGGAGTGGGGTCATCAGTGGGTTAGGTATCTGCCGCTAGTGGAGTTTTCGTACAACAACAGCTACCATGAATCGATCGAGATGACTCCATATGAGGCCTTGTACGGGAGACGATGTAGGTCGCCAGTTTGTTGGGACGAGCCTGCAGATACAGTGTTGTCGTTACCTGAGATAGTTAGAGAGACAGTTGATCAGGTGGGTCGCATTCGGGAGCATATGAGAATCGCTCAGGACCGTCAGAAGAAATATGCAGACAGGCGTAGAACAGAGATTGAGTTCGAGGTGGGTTCGCATGTGTGGCTTCGGGTTTCACCTACCAGGGGAGTTCGACGGTTTGGCATTAAGGGGAAGTTGAGTCCGAGGTTCATTGGCCCATTTGAGATTCTAGAGAGAGTCGGTGAGGTAGCTTACCGTTTGGCCTTACCTCCATCCTTGGTTGGCGTCCATGACGTCTTTCATGTCTCCCAGCTCCGCCGGTATATTCTCGACCCTAGTCATGTCCTTGACCACTCAGACCTTTGCATCGAGCCTGACCATACCTTTGTGGAGCGTCCAGTGAGGGTCCTTGACCGTCGAGTCAAGAAGCTTAGGAACAGGGAGGTCCCTTTGCTTCTAGTTCAGTGGTCTAGGAGGAGTCCTGAGGAGGCCACCTGGGAGACCGAGGAGAGCATTCGGGCTAGCTATGGGGATGTCCTAGATGAGCTGTTTGCGTCTTATGTTGAGCCGAGCGTAGACATTATCTTGACCTCTCGAGTGCGGTGAGTATGCCTAGTTGGTTGAATGGGATTGGTTAGTAGTGTTTCGTTGATTTGCGTGCTTATGCTTGGTAGTTGTGTGCAGATCCTTGGTGATATGATGTGATGAGCCTCGATGATATGATGATGTGCTAGATATTATGGTATGTGACTGTCTTTAATGTGCTATGATTTGCTGTTTATCTCGAGATTATGATCATTCTTCTATATCCATGATGCATGACATTAGAAATGTTAGAGATTGAAATGTTGAATTATGATCTGACTCGGAACCTAGGAAGGTAATATGGGATTAGCCCTTAGAGGTGGATGTTAATTGATTGGGAAGTTGGGGATGTCTTGTTTAACGTCGAGAATAAAGAATTTTGAACGGTGATTTAAAAGGAACTCAGATTTTTAAAGTAAGTTATTACAACCCGAGTTTTCATTATGACGCCCCACGAAGTGGATACAAGCATGTATGGGGGCACCTGTGGATCGCTTGCTAAGACCTAGCGGAGACGTCATGATGCTTTTTGAGTTATGGTATGCCCGAGAAGTCGGAGTGGGGATGTGGTAGAGGCCTCTACCACATTCTCGCCCGAGCGATTGGGAATATTATGATCATTGCGACGATATTGTGAGACCTTATGGGGGCACTTATGAGGTACTTACGAGATCAATGACGTGATCTTTGGACTCACCAATTTCAAACTTCATCCCCTGTTTTAAAATGATTTTTGTCTCGGGGACGAGACTTGTTTTTAGAGGTGGATGATGTAAAGGCACGGATTTTTAAATCCTAATTTTATCGGAAAAAGGAAATTTAAAATTTAATTAAATCGGATTTAAAACTCGTTTAACAGACTCCGACCTGAATTTAAATATTTGACGACCGATACCGTCTTTTCGCCTCGAAATTCAAAATAAATTCGAATGGTGATATCCTTTTAAGTTTTAAAATCTAACTGATCGAGAAAGCGAGAGTCGGGGAAACTAACATTCGGGGATTAATTTCAGGGTTCGAAATTCGCGTATTCGGGATTTAATTCCGGGTATTGGTTACCCAAACCCACACTCAATATCTCACCCACTCCCCATACCCTTTCAAATCCATATCTTCCCTCCATTCCCATTGCCATCACCATATCACCATCGCCATCTTCGACATCACCATTCACGTTCACCATCGCCATCATTCGACTTCACCTTCCGCCACCTCCTTGCGCCGCCAGCCACCACCTTCGACGCCAGTGCCATCACCATCGTCGCCGGACCACCACCAGCACCACCCCAGCCCCACCGAGGCGCCACCAGCAGCCCCAGCCTCCCTTGTCTCCCCTGTTTTCCTGAGCCCCTGTCGAGCCACCATCCCCTGTTTTGAGCCCAATCCGAGCTCCGTTCTTCCTCCTTCCTCGAGCCCGGCAGCTGCAGCACCATCCCGCCACCCCCTCCGACGTTCACCGCCACCCCAACGCCACCCAAGAGCCGCCAAGCGCCGCCGACGAGCCACCAACGACCTCTTTGTTCTGTTTCGCGAAGCTAACTTCCGGTAAGTCGTTCTCCTTCGTTTTTGATCGAAGTCGCTTGCGGTCTTCGCCATCACACTCATCCATATGCGGTGTAGGACCGACAAGCCATCGCGAGCCACCGAAGACGCCCAGGACTCCGATCAACAGCTCCGAAGTCGCGAAAAAAAACCCATCTCGGTGAGCTCCGAATTTATCCTCGTTTCGATTAGTTTTTGAGTCTTTTTCGATGCTTAGGCTAGTCGGGAGTGAGCGTGGGCTGAGTGCGGGACGATCGGATGAGGTCGAGAGCTCCGACGATCGTCGGAGCTCAGTCGGTCGGCGTGAGCGAGACCCGTGGGTGCGAACGAGAATGGATGTGAGGAGCCGGGGAAGGTGAGCGAGGAGCAGCCGGCGAGGCGGAGCCGGTGAGTCCGGGCGACGTCAAGCCAAGGCGGGAGGGAGGAGGTCGAGGCCGGCGTCGAGCTCACCGTGGCGCAGTCGGGCAACCATGGCGGGAGGGCTCCGTTTGAATTGATGAAGAAGACCATTGGGTCCCACGTACATATATATATATTATTATATTATATTATTATATTATATTAAATCGGTTCGGTTCGGTTTGGTTCGATTGGGTTTGGTTCGGTCGAGTTAATCGGTTATTTATTAATTGGTTGCGTTCTTTAAAATATATAATATTATTTGAGGATTTAAATATAAAATATTATTTTGGGGATTTTATAAAGAGATGGTTTATTAAATAATAAAGGGTAATTAAAATATCATATTATATTATTTGGGATTTTAAAATATATTATTTGGATTGAATAATTGAAAAAGGATTTTAGCAAGTATTTTCAAGGTCGGAATTCTTAACTGATTAATTCGGATTTTTAAACGATTTTGGAACTAACTTGGGAATAAGACTTAGTCGATGACTAACTAGCATGATAATCTGATCGTTTGACTAACGGTATGATATGTGTGACTAATAGCATGATATTGCGGTGATTTTTAAAAGAGATTAAATATTCGATACTTATGAAGATGATGAATTGGAGAATTATATGGAATATGGTATGAGTTGTGAGATGATGGATTACGAGATAAAGTTAAGATGATGAAAATGATGATGTGACGGTTATTGTGTTAAGTTGTGTAGTTGTGTGTGTGATACTTTCATGCTTTGTGTGCCTTAGAGATAGACTCATTCATGTGCTTATACTTATTAGGTGACCATCTGTGACGTGTCGGATTTCATATTGCCTGGTTGATTGCCTTTTGCTGTTCTGCTTACCAGGTAAGTCTCTTCGGAGCTTACTCAGATTGATAGAGAGATATTCCCTGCTTTATGTGCATGATATACTAGGTGCTTGCATTCATGATCAGCATGTCATGTAGTATCCTGCTAGGTTGCATTGACCGTTGAGCATTCTATTTCTTTATGCGTATGTAAACAGAACGGCCGTTATCTGTGAATTAATTAGAGTCTTTGCTAGGGTCATAGGATGGCCCAGTCCATCGGGTTCCGTCCTGAGTCGATCGAGTCATGGAACTTCCTTTACTTATATTATGAGCTGCCTGCGGGCTTTATTTATTGTGGATACGGGTTGGGTCTGCGGACCGCCCGATGATAAAGGAATGCATTCATGAACTGGCCAGTCTCCGCCCTATCGGAAGGGGGTGGAGGTAGGAGAGGGACATACCATTTGGTATTCTTTGCTGGGGCCCTATCTATTAATAAGCACTTGATCTTAGGGACATGCTAGTGTGTTAATATTATGCCTTGCATCTAGAAGCATCTTTATAAGGTATAGCGTATATGTGTGCTTAGAGCCGGGATGCAGCAGGTGGGCATCATTCTGATCCCGCTCACCATTACCATTTTTAGGTATTATTTATGTTCATCCCATTGGTGCTGTTTGCATATTGCGCGGGTCATTTTGTTCGGCGGAGAGCGAGCGCTGGAGTTATCTACTTCACCAAACTCTGACCATGGTTTTGAATTTATACTTTTAGACTCCGTTTTGACCTGGCTCTGCTGTGGCACCCTATTGTATTACACTTGATTTCGCTATTTGCATGACTACTGGTTTTCCACGCATAGACTTACGATAGGTACAGGGGACTTCCCCGGGGATTTCAACGATACGTTTCGAATTTGGGTATGAAATCCCACTTTGGAAACATTAGATTAGGCTTTCAAACCTTCAACCTATACTCGGGGCGCACGATCCCAACGAGGGTTTTCATCCCTCGAAACGTAACCCAGGAATTATAATCCCGGGCCGTTACAACCTTGTTTTCGTGCGGGGCCCACTTGATTTGTATTTTAAAAAAAAAAGAAAATCATTTTTAATCTGGGCCATTGATTACAACATGATCAATGGTCCACAATTGTGCACAAAGTACACCCTAAGAGGTGTGCACAATTGATCCATATATATATACTAGTTTTATTACTCGCCCGTTGCGCGATTTGTTAATAATTTTATTATATAAACCATCTTTAAATTAATATAAATTACTACTCCATATAAAGTAAATATATAATCTTCAACTGTGTTATTTTTTTAGAATATAAACACATGTTGGAGTCTAGATTAATTATGTTTGTTCTCTTATGAAAAAATGGTCAAAATATATTTTTATCTTGAGTCTAGATTTAATACTTTTTAATAAAAAATATTAAATGGTAAAAAAGCTTACGTATTAAATCAAAAGAAAAGAACATAACATAAATTCCATATGTAAATTCAATCTATTTTTTTATTCATAAAAAAATAAATATAAATATTGATAATATTTATAACAAAATATTATCAAAATATAACTAAGTAAGATATGATAATAACTTATTAATTGATATAATATTGGATAGATTATTTTATCTAAAAGGATAAGTTTTCTAATTAAATTAAGATATAAGGTTGAATATTTATAAGAATAAGTGAGAACATTAATTGAGATGATAGAATTATATTGGTTATTAATTGATATGGCTAAAAAGGATAAAATTAATCATTAGTAATTTCTTAAATTATGGGTATATCCATTGTAAAATCTATAAACGTTTTTCACATCCATTAAATAATTATTTTATAAATTGAATTTTATGGTTAAAATGTATTTTGATATATCAAAAGTGTATAGAAAAAAGATTTAATTTGTTCTGACCAAAATTTAACGGTGCAAAATGGATACTTTGTAAATTTGTTAAATTGTATTAATTGTCATTTTACGCATGCAAAAATATTATTATATTTCATTCGTTAGATTTTTTGGTCCAATATATATTATTATATTTGATTAGTTAAATTGGATATATTTTCAACAATAAGTGTATTACGTGTATAATATATATTAATTGATGTGGACCAAAAATATAATACAATTTTATTTCAGAAAATGACACGTAAGCAAAAATAATCCCGTTTTAATCCAAAAAATTCCACGTAGGCGAAACGCACCAGAGGTCGTTTCAGACCTCTGCTTTAGTATTATATATATATATATATATATATATATATATATATATATATATATATATATATATATATATATATATATATATATATATATATATATGGTATGGTTCGGGTGAGAACACCTCTACCGGTGAGAACAAAAGAAATGATTTGATTGGTGGATAACTTAAAAAAAATAATACGGGGCAACCAATCACAATCTGCCAGCAGGCATACCCGCGTACAGGCGAGACGCCCAGTTGCATGTACAGGCGCGTCCCTCCACGCGCCAAACTACTACTACCTCCGATCCAAAAAGGATGTCGTTTGACTTTTTAACACGTATTTTAAGAAGCTAAAAACTATATAATATATTAACTTTTTTATTTTTATTTTTTTATAATCTAATACTTATTACCAACAAATATTAAGTTGTAAAAAAATAATTTAAAAAAAGTTGATATATTATATAGTTTTTAGCTCTTTAAAATACGTGTTAAAAAATCAAACGATATCTTTTTGGATCGGAGGGAGTATTAAATAAAAATGGAGAGAGAGCAGGCATTGGGACTCGACAAGAATCGAACTCGGTTATCTGGGCATTAAATGTCAACGCAAAACCATTGATAATAATTGCATCTAATAATATTTATTACTTCCCGCATAACCAATTTGCCTATATTCTAATTAAATAAAATATTTTCATATAAATTTATTAATTACAAATTAAGAGACATGTTAATGTATATTTTACCCTTAAAATTTTCGAAATTTTTATAATTGATTTTTTGGCATGTTAATGTATATTTTACCCTTAAAAAATTATTTTTATGGCATTTTCCCTTGTTAAAAAAATATATATTTTAGAATTTAATTTAATTTTATCTACATATAGACATCCACTTTGTATATGTTTTGTCGAAAAAAAGAAGTGGTTCATAGACACCCACTTTCATGAACCACTTCTATTTACTTCATGAACCATTATATATTTAGTCACTGAACCATTCTCCATATATGTGCTGAACCAATTACTATAAAATTGATGAACCACTGCTATTTACTTCATAAAACATTATATATTTAGTCACTGAACCACTCTCTATATATGTGCAGAACCAATTACTATAAAATTGATTAACCACTTCTATTACTTATATGTTTAGTCACTAAACCACTCTCTATATATGTGCAGAACCAATTACTATAAAATTGATGAACCAATTCTATTTACTTCATAAAGCATTATATATTTAGTCACTGAACCACTCTCTATATATGTGTTAAACCAATTACTATAAAATTGATAAACCACTTCTATTTACTTCATAAACCATTATATATTTAGTCACTGAACCACTCTCTATAGATGTGCTGAACCAATTACTATAAAATTGATGAATCACTTCTATTTACTTAATGAATAATTATATATTTAGTCACTGAACCACTCTTTATATATGTGCTGAACCAATCACTATAAAATTGATGAACCACTTCTATTTACTTAATGAACCATTATATATTTAGTCACTGAATCACTTCTTTTTATTTATTTATTTTCTTTTGATATTTATGTTTATTTTTTTATTTACTTCTTTTAATTTACTCAAAATCGATTTAAATATATTCTAATTATAATTTATTTATTTATTTGTTTTTAAAATAAAATAGTTAATGAACCAATACTATTTATTTGATGAATCATTACTCTTTATTTCATGAATCACTACTATTTAATAATTGTAAAATTTATATGTGCCACTTATCTTTAATTTATTGAACCACTCTCTATTTATATATGCTCAACCAATTACTATAAAATTCGCTGAACCACTCTATATATATGTGCTGAACCAATTACTATAAAATTGATGAACCACTTTTATTTAGTTAATAAACCATTATATTTTTAGTCACTGAACCACTCTCTATATATGTGCTGATTCAATTACTATAAAATTGATGAAGCACATCTATTTACTTAATAAACCATTATATGTTTAGTCACTAAACCACTCTATATATATGTGCGGAACCAATTACTATAAAATTGATGAACCACTCTTATTTACTTCATAAACCATTATATATTTAGTTACTGAACCAGTCTCTATATATGTGCTGAACCAATTACTATAAAATTGATGAACCACTTCAATTTACTTAATGAACCATTAGATATTTAGTCACTAAACCACTCTCTATATATGTGCTAAACCAATTATTATATAATTGATGAACCACTTCTATTTACTTAATGAACCATTATATATTTAGTCACTGAACCACTTCTATTTATTTATTTATTTTCTTTTAATATTTATGTTTATTTTTTTATTAATTTCTTTTAATTTACTCAAAACTGATTTAAATATATTCTAATTATAATTTTTTATTTATTTGTTTTTAAATATTTATTTGTTTTTAAAATAAAATAGTTAATGAACCAATACTATTTATTTAATGAACCATTACTCTTTATTTCATTATTTAATAATTGTAAAATTTGTATGTGCCACTTATATTTAATATACTGAACCACTCTCTATTTATATGTGTTGAACCAATTACTATAAAATTCACTGAACCACTCTCTATATATGTGTTGATCCAATTACTATAAAATTGATTAACCACTTCTATTTACTTAATAAACCATTATATGTTTAGTCACTGAACCACTCTCTATATATGTGCTGAACCAATTACTATAAAATTGATGAACCACTTCTATTTACTTAATAAACTATTATATATTTAGTCACTGAACCACTCTCTATATATATGTGCTGAACCAATTACTATAAAATTGATGAACCCCTTCTATTTACTTAATGAATCATTATATATTTAGTCACTGAATCGCTTCTATTTATTTATTTATTTTCTTTTGATATTAATTTTTTTTATTAATTTCTTTTAATTTACTCGATTTAAATATATTCTAATTATAAATTTTTATTTATTTGTTTTTAAATATTTTTTTTTAAAATAAAATAGTTAATGAACCAATACTATTTATTTTATGAATCATTACTCTTTATTTCATGAATCACTACTATTTAATAATTGTAAAATTTATATGTGCCACTTATATTTAATTTATTGAACCACACTCTATTTATATGTGGTGAACCAATTACTATAAAATTCATTGAACCATTCTCTATATATGTGCTGACCAGATTACTATAAAATTGATGAACCACTTCTATTTACTTAATAAACCATTATATGTTTAGTCACTGAACCACTCTCTATATATGTGCTGAACCAATTACTATAAAATTGATGAACGACTTCTATTTATTTCATAAACCGTTTTATAGTTAGTCACTGAACCACTCTTTATATATATATATGTGCTGAACCAATTACTATAAAATTGACGAACCACTTCTATTTACTTCATAAATCATTATATATTTAGTTACTGAATCACTTCCGTCCATCATGTTAATTCATCGTCATCATCTTTTCCAAACACTTAGATGTTAGTTACAGCCACTTATTGGCAAATAATACATGCAATCCCCGTAAGAGTAAAATGAAAATCTTAATTTGGACCTAATTACCTTTTCAATTAGCGGTTGTTATTCACACCCAAAAAATTACTATATTCACCACAAATTTCGTTTAGCAATTTTTCAACGTAATTGGTGCGCCTCTTATGGCGTAGCTATGCGATTCCAATGGCGCAGGGTATTTTTATTTTTTGATATCCTACCCCTCTTGAGTCACAGCCCTATAGATCAAGAGGCGCAGGGTTTTTTTTTTTTAAGATAAAACTACCCTGCTCCTCTTGAGTCACAGGATTGTGAATCAAGAGGCGCAGCATATTAATATTTTTGGAAAATAAATTAACAACCTTTTTGTAAAAGTAATTATGTGATTTGTAAGTATTTTATATTTTAATTATAAATATATAATTTAAAATATAATGTACAAATGGATAATTATTTTAAAAAAAATTTGACCGTATACTTAACAAATTAAGATAAAAAGAATTGCAATACGTAAATTAAAAAGAATTATAAATGAAAACATTCAAAGTTTTATCGAATATATTTAAAAAGAATCATATATGATAACATTTTAGTTTTATTTAAATGTGCAAATATATTTAATTAGATTAATGTATATTATTAATATATTGGTATCAATTGAGCAATTATAATAAAGAAAATAAAATTTATAGAAATAATAATGTAGGCGTAAGTAATAAAACTATCTATATCTATATAAATTCTTAAAACATAAAAGTTTTTGCTTATGTGTCACATCTAGGTTAATCCTCTCATTTTTCCTTTTTCAATTGATTTTTATTTTTTACATAACAAATGGTTTTAATTCAAAATATTAAATTAATATGTAACATATATCTATGTTAAAATCTATATAATATACTAAAACAGAGGCCACTGGGGCGACCTCGCGGCCACGGAATTTTCTGGATTAAAGCGGGATTATTTTTGCTTGCGTGACATTTTCTGAATTAAAGTGGTATTATATTTATTGGCCACATCAATTAATAAACAAATATAGTTTGCTAAAAACTTATCTTTCTTAAAATTTTAATGACAAAATAGTTTTCCTTTGAAATATTTTAATTTTCAAAAGATGGATAAGGTAACTGCTAGAAGAAAAAAAGGATTTGTACGTACCAAGAAAATATTAAATAACTACAAGAAAAAAAACGGATTTGTTCCAAGAAAATTATACTTGAAGAGATGATAAATTTTTGTCAAATATATTTATATTAAAACAACCCTATGTAATATGGATTCACTTTATTGATCCCATTTCACGATCCCATATTTCTTAATAAATATAATTAATTAAAAATTTAAAAGTCATCTATATATTAGTTTTAAAAATCTTTAGGGATTAAAATAAAATTTTCACTAAAAGATAAGATTTTTACTTAAATATATAATTTTGTTTATAAAAAATCTCATGAAAAGATTATTACTAACTTTTAGCAACAATAAGAAAAGATCGATCTATATAATAATCATAGTTGATAAATTGGTTGAATCATCATACGCCAGTATATATCGGCAAAATCTATCTCATATAGTAAATATGAATTAATTGTTTAAATATATATATATATATATATATATATATATATATATATATATATATATATATATATAAAGAGATCAAATAATTTTATTTGATCTAAAAAAACATTTAAAAAGAGATCAAATATACTACGAAAAACACTCGTGTTTATACTAAAAAATAACACAACTGAAGATATAAAAATTTATCAAATAATCTATCCAATTATGTTTAAAGATTTCTAACCACCTACATTTTGACTTAGTTTCTCTCCATTAAGGTGAAAATGATGTTAAATTATATGTTATTATCATCTGATTGAGTTTGATATATTTTCTAATAATTTTAGACAAATTTGGTCAAATAAGTTAGATAAAAGATATAAGACTATTAATTGATATGGTTAAAAGTGTTTAGACTACACAAGTAAGTGACATATAAGTGAAGTTAACCTCTTAGTTGTATATTCAATTTCATCTAACGAGATTTTACTTTAATTTATTTTACAATTGATTGAACGTTTTATTAAAATATTTCAAGCACAAAATTTAATAAAAAAAAATATTTCAAACAAATTAACATAATAAAATATAATTTATTAACAAAACGCGCAAACGCGCGGGTACCAAATACTAGTGTCTATATATTATCACAATAGAGTTCATCTTGAATGAACTTATTACACCCTTCTCTTCGGAGTTTGTTCTTATAAGTTTAATTCAAAATATTAAACTAATATTTTATTTAATTGTATAATATTAACTTATTTAATTATTAAGATTTTATTTAATTGAGCCACGTGACAATTACTTCTTAATCATAGATTTAGTGACCAATTGAATTTATAATTCACATATTTATCTAATCTCTTGTTGGATGTTATTCATGACGCGGTTTTGTAAAACAAAAATATTAACATATGTGTGTGTTACAAAATGCTAATAAAAGTTAAGATAAAAATCATAATTTTTTTTACCATTGTATCTTTTAATTCTCAAATAATTTTTTTTAATCTCATGTAAATTATAATACATAAATATAGATATTTTAAATCACTCAGTAATCATAATATTAGTATCATTGTGACTTTGTTTAAATTTGATGTGTCACAACCAATAGTTATATTCAATGTTTTGAATTAAGCTCAATAATTAGTACATAAATTTGAGTTAAGTCAAACAGTTATGTTAGATTGAATTCAATGTTCCCGAAAAAAGGGGAAAAAACATGATTGGTGGAAAGGAGGGGGAGGAGAGTAGGATAAAGCGGGATTGGTTGAAGTTGCTAAAGTGAAGGAGAATTCGACACCTAAGCAAAGTCTTCTAAATTAAAGTAGTATATAGATATAGATTACATTGCAAGAATTAAATCAATAACGATCAATTTAATATATCTATCCAACGGATTTAGATTGAAATTATTAAAACTGTTAAAAATTAATCATTTATGGGGGGTTTATTTTTTAAATAACTTTTTTGGTTGTTTGGGATGACCAAAATAAACAAAAATATGTTAAAAAATAAGCTACAAAATGGAGGTTATTTGAGTATTTATTCTCCCTTTTAGCTTATTTGGTTTGAAAATACCACAATACCCCTAATAACAACCAAATAAACTCCACTTTTTACAAATAAATTGTTTTTCTCCTCACACGGAGATTATCTTGTTGTTTAAATTTTTAACTACTTTTACCGACAGTTTATAAATTTTACCATGTTTATAATTTTAGTCAGTTTATTAACCTCGTCCCATACGAACCCCGGTTTTACTAGATTTTATCCGATTTTACTTACTTAAGAGGCGTTATTGGGATTTGGGAGGAGGGGAGGTTGCAAAATCCGATTTTATTCGATTTTATTCCGATTTTAATTACTTAACAGGTCAGATATACCTAATAAAGTATAATGGCTAACTAAATAAGCAAAAAATGTGACTAAAACATGTTTCGTACATCGCACGTACATGCTCACTAGTAACTTCTATAATACGAAGTACTAGTTAACTTCTATAATACGGAGTACTAGTTAAGATTCGCACTTCTATCAAATATGTAGTATTTGATAAGTGTTATTTTATTTATATTTAGATTATTTTTTATGGAAAAAATTATTTATATCAAAATTAATTATTTAATAAATTTTATTTTATTTATATCTATATTATTTTTTGAGACCAAAAATAATTAATATTTATAATTTATATTTTTTATTTATTGAAATCTATATAAATTATTTATAATATTGTATTAATGTATTCTCCGTACACGGACGGGACCTACACTAGTTTAACATAAACGACTTGTGCTTTTATAAGTTTAATTAAGTCGATGAATTATATAATTATTTTTTTAACTTAGTTTAGCCTATAAAACAATTTATTACGGGCTACATGTTTGGAATATTTTTCAACTTTATTTAAGCAGTAGAACAATTTAAGGATGTTGTGATTAAAAAAACAATTTAAGGATGCCACTCATAAGTCATAACCATATGCCTCCTAAGGCGTACAGGTTGATGGAAAAAAAATTAACAAATCTTTTGGGGTGTAAATAGTAATTTTTAGTGGTGCAGAGATTATCACCCGTAACACTGACGGATGCTCGGCGCTAGGTGCTCGGACTAAGAGTTTCACACCCATATAATCTTCACTGAAAGTGAAGATTTCCTTATTGTGTCTGAAAGTTCCTTGAAAGAGAGGGAACAATGAAAATTTCACACAAGGGACTAGGGAGAGAGACAAAGTAAGGAGAACAGAGAGATCCTCAACTCCTTGCTCTTCCTCCATCTTCTTGTAAAAGCCCGACAGTGACTTGAAAACGGTGTTGAAATCGTTCTGGGGAAGGTCGTTCATCACCACATCGAACTCCGGGATTCGGACGCCCGAGCTCCGGCAGGACGAGGGAGCAATGCCGAGATCGACTGCAAGACAGCGAGAGCTAGTGTTGGGGCCGGTGGAGCAGCCAAGATCCGCGATGGTTAGACACTCTTGCGGCGGCGATTCGCTGGAAAAGATATCTCTGATGCTCTCTTCCAGCATCACTGTCAGAGGCAAATCCAACCATCACCCAAAATCAGCCGATCTCTCAGTTTGCTTCTTCTACGCCCATTCTCTCGATCTCTCAGTTTCTTAATTTCTCCCCACGCGCCCGTGTTTTTTAATTATACATGGACCAATAAGAACACTTCTTTCGTTCTCATCGGATCGGGGTGTTTTTACCCGAACCCTTGCCTATATATTTGTGAACAAATCTAATCCATTGGATGAGATGAAAAGAAGGGTGTGGATTTAACATGATTTTCGGATTTTTTTTTTTAAAAAAAGAAATTGCGGGCCCCACGCCTTTAGACACTCTCTGATGCGCGTGCATTACTCCTCCCAAATCCAATCTCATTTATTTCAACTGGGAAATCTTATGGGCCCTTCTATTTTTTTTCCCACTCAGATTTTGCCCTTTTAACTTTTTCCCACTCAGACTTTTAGCGTAGCTCCGGCGATGTCTTCTCCGGCAAAGAAGGTTTCTCCGGCGAAAAATGCACGAGACAGGTCCAGAAGTCCGGTCCGCCGTCAACTTGTCCCACCAGATAAACCTCCAGACCCGACATATCAGGAACAATCTAAGCGCTCGGAGGGGGTAGAGTGTACAGTGAAAGGACAGGCACCATTGGTACTCGAAAAGGAAATGGTGATATTCGGGGTCTCCCAGACGCAATCTGATCAAGCGCACCAGGCTGCGTTTCCCACCATTCCGGAGACGAAGGCGAAGGGGGCTGCCTCAATTTCATACAAAGCTATGCTGGTTCAGGGGCAGGGGGAAGGCTTCTCCATGACCCACACCAACCCAGCCTACCAAGAGGGGGAACTAGAACCAGATTACAACACAGATGATGATATCATACCGGAAGATGATGACCCGGACTGCCCGACGATAGCACTGAACAAAGCCGAGAAATTAGTGCTCCGAAAGCCATGGAGGGATACACTGATTATCAAACTGTTCGACAAAGGGCCGGGATACATGCAATTGTTCAGGCGTCTCCAGCAGAAATGGGGACTCTCTGCACCCTTTTCCCTGATCGACCTGGGCAACGATTATTTTGTGGCACGATTCTCCAACCGAATGGACTACGATCATGTGGTCATGGAAGAGCCATGGATGATTGGCGACAATTATCTGTCCATAAGGAAGTGGACGCCAAGATTCGATGCTAGCCTGGATAAGATCACGACGCTAACAGTATGGGTGCGAATCCCGTGTTTGCATATCGAGTACTTTGATAAAAGGTTCCTGAGGAAAATTGGGAACAAGATAGGCAAGGTTCTTAGAATCGATAACACGACAGCGGCAGCAGAAAGAGGTCAGTTTGCTAGACTCAGCGTCGAGGTTGATCTTACGAAACCCCTCCTCTCCAAATTCAAATTGGATGGGAAAACTTGGCCAATCCAGTATGAGGGTTTGCGGATGCTCTGCTTTAACTGTGGAAAGGTTGGTCATTCTCGGGATGAATGTGGATCGGGTGCCACACATGAAGAGCGCCAAGCAGACCCACCATCGGCACCCGATGTGACGATCCACAAATTTGGAGGGTGGATGCAAGCAAAGAAAATATCCAAAAGGAGGACTCAACAGAGCAACCAGAGGAAAGGGGAACCAGGGGAGAACTCCGGCGAATCTAGGAGAGTTCAGATGGCTGCTGCCGGAGAAGCTACAGTGATTGAGCAGAATCCTAAGGGGACGCCAAATCAGGAAACTCAAAACCCCCCGATCTCGGGGGATGGGCCCATTGGTCAACCTTCAAGATTTTCGGTACTGACTAACGAGGAAGGAATCGGGGAGGATCAAATCGCTAAAGATAAGGAAATTGCCGAGAATAGATCGGGGATCAAGGATACGAATAAGGGGACGGTTACATCTACAGATGGAAGGATAGATTTGAATAAAAGTATGACTATATTTTTGGAAAAAAAGCAAGATCCTAAAATCCACCGTATCTCCCCTAATTTGGCCCCTAATCACAACACACTACTACACAATCAGGGGGTTATCACATCCCCGCCGCCAACCACCACTCAAGTCAAGCCTATCTCGTCTGCAACCTCCAAGGACCCACAGAATCCACAAACAACCCCCACAAAGTCTGCCTCATCGGCCAAATCCACCAAAAACACCAACCTTCCCCCCCCAAAGCCACAACACATCATCCACCCAAAATCCCCGCTGAGGCATGTGCAGCAGCGCCCACCACCAAGCACCAATTCCACCCCCGCGGGTAGAGGTGGTGCACGTGGACAATTCAGTAAGTTTTCTCATGACCGACCGCCGGACGGTTCCAGTGCAGGCGAACCTCCCGAGAATTGCAGACACGATGATCGTAGAGCTTCTACCAATGGTAACGGAACTCCGCCCGATGCTTTGCAAGGTGGGGATCCCCCAAAGAACCAATGATGCCCTCGCTCTGTTTGCAGAAGCTGTTAACGCTTTCTTATCCCGGAGCCCAGATAGCCATCCAACGATCCTTCGCAATGTTGATCGATTAATAGTTGATATGAATAAGTTAAGTATACTAGTGTGGAACACAAGGGGGCGGCAAGCAACAACTTCCGCAACGCCCTTAGAGAGTTAATCCGAATCCACGATCCAAGGGTTATTGCTCTAGTTGAACCACGTATTAGCGGTGCAGACGCAGAAGAGGCATGCCGCCGAGTGGGTTTTGATTCCTGGAGAAGAGTAGATGCACAAGGATTTTCAGGAGGGATTTGGGTCTTGTGGCGATCTTCTGAGGTAACAGTCAATATGATCAGCCTTCATCCTCAACATATCACAATGGAGGTTAATAGGGTGGGAGAGGATCCTTGGATATTGTCAGCAGTGTATGGTGCCCCTGAGCGTGTTAGGAGACTTGAACTATGGAACTCTCTCGAGGAATTTGCTATTTCGAATAATAAACCATGGCTTTTAGCGGGGGACTTCAATGCTGTGCTACATCCCCAGGAGCGTTCGAGTTCTTCGGTTGGCTCAAATCGAGCAATTCAACGTTTCCAGGAGTTCGTTGATCTCCTCCACTTAGTTGATTTGGGATACGATGGGATACCCTTTACCTACTGGCATGGGAATGATCCTGAAACTCGTTACACAGCTAGACTGGATAGAGGCCTCTGTTCGCCTTGCTGGAAGTTGAAATTCCCGGAGGTGGTAGTGAAACATCTCTCGGCGCCTCACTCGGACCACGCTCCGCTGCTGATCATGCTTGAAGGAGAAACACCGCCGTCAATGAGTAATCGGCCGTTTAGGTTCATCGCATCGTGGTTGATGCATGATACATTTAAAGATTTCTTAAGAGAACAATGGAAGGGGGAGGAACCTACGTGTGTGGCTTTGAAGGAGTTAACTAGGGAGCTGAAAGTGTGGAATCGGGAGGTATATGGCAACATCTTCAAGCGAAAAAAGCAGCTATGGGCACGCCTGGATGGGGTACGGAAGAAACTTGCGACAAATTTGTGCCAACATTACCTTCATCTGGAGAGAAGTTTATGTAGTGAGTTAACAGATGTTTTAAATCACGAACAGATGCTTTGGTTTCAAAAATCTAGGGAGTCTTTCTTGGTTGACGGGGACCGAAATACTAAGTTCTACCACTTGTCAACGATGATTAAACGCCGACGCAATAGAGTTTCTACGCTGCAAACTGAATCAGGGGAGTGGATTGACGATGCCGAGCTGATAAGGGCCATGGTCCTTGAGTTCTTTAGGGGGATTTACACGGCTGAGCTGAGTAGCACAAACCCTCCTTTGCCTCCAGATGCAAACTTTCCACAGATGCAAGATACTAATAGGGAGGCGTTGGAATCTCCCTTCTCACCGTCGGAAGTCCGGGAAGCGTTAAAGAGCATGGGACCTTTGAAGGCGCCTGGTCCAGATGGATACCACTCAGTCTTCTACCAAAAGAATTGGGACATAGTAGGGGATCAGGTTACGGACACGGTACTGGGTATGCTGAATGAAGGTGCCTTCCCCGATGAAATTGCAGATGCTCTCCTTGTGACCATTCCGAAAATCCAAGTACCATCCAAGCCTGCACATTTCAGACCAATATCCTTGCTGAACTCCATCTTCAAAATGGCAACGAAATGCATCGTCAACCGTATAAAACCGCTGCTGGAAGACGTGATTGCACCAACCCAAGCAAGCTTTGTCCCGGGATGCCAAATAATCGACAATGTTGTAATTGTTCAGGAGGTCCTGCACTCAATGGCCGAAAGAAGGAGAAGAAGGTGGATGTTAGTCAAGGTGGACTTGGAGAAGGCATATGACCGGATTGACTGGAGCTTTCTAAAAGAAACGCTGGAATTGGTGGGCTTCCCACAACATCTCATCGAGGTCATAATGAGATGCCAAACTATGGGGAGGACGAAACTGATTTGGAATGGGGAGGCAGAAGGGGACATCGTAGCAACACGCGGAATCCGGCAAGGCGATCCTCTATCGCCGTATCTATTTGTGTTGTGCATGGAGCGCCTATCGCACACGATTAATGAGGCTGTTGAGCATGGTGGGTGGAAACCGATCAGCTTGAACGGAGTGGTGCTGTCCCATCTCTTCTTCGCAGACGACCTTGTTCTAATGGCCGAGGCTTCGATTGAACAAGGAATGATAATAAAGACATGTTTAGAAAGGTTTTGCTCAAGTTCAGGGGAAAAGGTCAATTTTGCAAAGAGCTCAATTCTATATTCAAGAAATGTCCCGGCAAATGCAAAGAGAAGCATAAGCGACACCCTGGGCATCCCGATTGCAACAGATTTTGGGAATTACCTGGGAGTGCCGACAGCGACGGGGCGAATGACCAGAGACCGCTACCAGTTTCTCCTTGACAAGGTAACATCAAGACTCCAAGGGTGGAAGGCGAAATCCCTCTCGTTTGCGGGTAGGGTGACTCTTGCCAACTCGGTGTTGACTAGTCTGCCGGTCTACGCTATGCAATCGAGCATGGTGCCCAGGAGCATCTGTGATGACATCGATCGACAGGTTCGAGGATTCATATGGGGATCGACTGCGGAGAGAAAGCCACACCTACTGAATTGGAAAACTGTTACATCCTCCAAGTCAGAAGGTGGGCTTGGTGTTCGATCGATGCGAGAATCGAATCAAGCAATTCTAGCCAAACTCAGCTGGCGGTTACTAAAGAAACCGGGCGCCCTCTGGAGCCGGGTAATTCGAGGGAAGTACTGTCAGGGAAGGGCAGATGTGGATATGTTCGAAAGAAAGTCAGGATCGTCAAGCACTTGGAAAGGAATTATCCACGGTGCCGAGATTCTCACCCCGCATCTTAGGGTGGCTATTGGTAACGGGGTATCCACGCTTTTTTGGATCCACCCTTGGTTAATGGAGACACCGCTGATGGATGTAGCCCAGCAGCCGGTTCCGGAGAACCTTCTTGGAGCGACGGTGGCTGAGTTGACAGAACAGGGAGTATGGAAGTGGCCCATACTTTCGCAGTACCTGGGGCCTGAAATACTCCAAAAGTTGCAGTCCATCTACCTATCGAATGGGGAGGGAGATGGGGATGAGTTGTTCTGGGGCCTCACACCTTCGGGTGCATTCACGACAAGCTCTGCATTGAGGCTCATTCGTGAAGAGCGGGGGGAGGTAAGCCGATCAGTAGGGTGGACTCACATATGGCGAACGCCGGCCCAACAGCGGGCCATTGCTTTCCTCTACCTGGCTGCACATGATTGCATTTTATCTAATGCGAACCGGGTGCGAAGGCACTGCTCAAACTCGACTGCGTGCCCGAGATGCTCAGCCACGGAGACAAGTATTCATTTGTTAAGGGATTGCCCAGCTGTCCATGAGCAATGGGTCAAAGTTGGACACTCTGAACTTGAGGCTTTCTTCGCTCACGCGACGATCAAGGACTGGATTTTCGCATGCACCAAGAAAGAGGATAGTCAAGCAACCCTTTTTGCCTCAATGGTGTGGGCAATCTGGAAATGCCGGAACAAATTAGTGTTTGATGGTACAGATGAGATCGCCACAATCTCTGCTAAGGCAAGTCGCGATGCCCAGGAGTATAGACGTTTGAGGACTGCCCCACATCTGTTGCCCGTTCCGATGGAAGGTAATGTGGAGAGTCACACAATCTGGAGCCCGCCACCCGAGGGTTGGATCAAGGTGAATGTAGATGGAGCAGCGAAGGGCAGTCCTGGAGAAGCCGGTGGGGGAGGCGTTTTTACAGACCACTCCGGCAATTTCCAGTTGGCCTTTACCTTCACTTGCGGCATTTGCAAACCTCGCACTGCTGAACTTTGGTCAGCATACTATGGCTTGAAAACAGCCAGGAATATGGGATACCAGAAGATGATCATGGAAACGGACTCTCGGGAGGTTTGGGAGCTGCTCACGGCTGCGAAGGGAGGGTCTTCTTTAGATGTTCACCTAGTCACCCAGTGTAGAAGCTGGCTTGCCCAGGCAGATTGGGAGGTCTCCGTCGTCCATGTTAAACGTCAGGCAAATTACTTGGCAGATACTATGGCTAAATCAGCTTTCTCATGCTCAGCCCCTTTTACTTTATTCCCCAATATTCCTCCTGGGTTATGTACTATAATGAACTCTACTACTACCTTAATAAATAATTAGAGGCGTACGCCTCCGTTTGGATCAAAAAAAAAAACTTCTTCTTTTTTTGCCTTTTCTTTTTATCACATTTAATACTTGTTTTTTAATGAATCGTTATAATATTATTTCTATACATATAAATAATCGATTGTTTCAACTAATTTTTTAAGCGCTAATATTTTTATACCTTCTTCTTTTATAATATTATTTGCTGAATTTTTTTTCCAAATTTCTTAAAAAATATTATATATATGTCAATTTGATTATACGGGCAATTATTTTTTTTATTATGCGAATTTCATATTTTGTAATAGGTATGATTTAACCGAATAACGTAAGTTAATCAAAATAAATTTTTTTAATCCCACTAAATAATCGCCCTCTTTTACATGTAAATAGTGTACATATAAACCCTTCAAATTCTTACTATTAAATACAAATAATCTTTGTAATTTTCAACGAATAATGTACAATTTTAATGATTATTATTTCAACATCCCCTTAAATATTTATAATTTAACCGAATAATCTCTCGAATTGAACCGCATAATATATCACATTTAACCGAATAATCTTTCTAGTTGAACCAAATAATATAAGTTTCACCGAATAATATTACTAGTACAATCGTCATCTTACATACGAATAATATTTATAATTTAACCGAATAATCTTTCAAATTTAACCGAATAATATATCACATTTAACCGAATAATCTTCTAATTTAACTAAATAATACAATTTTAACCGAATAATATTACTAGTACAATCGTCATCTTACATACGAATAATATTTATAATTTAACCGAATAATCCCTCAAATTTAAACGAATAATATATCACATTTAACCGAATAATCCTTCGAATTGAACCGAATAATATAATTTATCATACATCCATGAATAAGTTTTTATATATTAATGATCAATAGAAAAAGGAAACCCTAAGAATAATCACTCGTTAATTTTGTTATATATACGAATAATTTATTAGAAATCAACGAACATATTCATCGAACAAATTCAAACTTCCTCATACCTATGAATACTCTTTGTGATTTTACCGAATAATATACAAGTTTATTGATTATTATTTTAACATTCTAAAATCAATATATATGTAAATAATAGCCCTCTTACATTAGAATAATCTCTATAATTCAACCGAATAATCTCCAAATTTAACCGAATAATCATTCAATTAAATACGAATAATTTTTCTAATTTCATCAAATAATGTAATTTCAACACAATTATCTTAGTACAAATATAAAATATTAAGGTAAAATATTAAGGGTTTTTGTCAATAATACTCCATGTTGTGAGATATATTAGTAACAAATAACAATACTGTTAAAAAAAAATACTGTAAAAAAGAAAAGAAAAGATGTTAACAGTGTGAGTAAATTAAGGGGAGGTAGTGTAGTACGGTCAACAAAGAGTGGAATTCACGCACGGTGGCGCGTGTGAGTACAGTTAATGGAGTTCCTTTTAAAAAAAAAAACTAAAAATTATGATTAATCCGGACCATTAATTTCTTTTAATTCTATGGTTATGATTTATTTACATTTTACATTTCAACTAGCCCGGCCCCAGAGGCCCAGACCAGTACTCTTCATACTTCCCAAATTACCAGAAAGTTGAAAATAACACCATCTGATAGGCTATCTTAATTTGCTATTTTTATTCCCTCTCTAATTTATGTTTCCTAGTTTAATTCCCAATATTTGTCTTTCTAAACTGCTTAATTTTTCTACAAATGATTGTCTTTATAGATTTTTTTATGAAATCTTTATAAAATATTTGAGATTTACTTTAAGTAATCTTTACAAGGTTGTTAGACCATCATCAACCATGGGTAAACCTCTTACCCATTTTCTTTTATCTCTTCCTATCCTAATTTTACACCTCATTTATTTTTTTGTTTAAATTTATTTTCACTTTTTCTACCTTATCCTAAACGGTTTGTTGTACAACCATGAGATAACCTCTTACCCATTTTCAAATTTATTTTCATTTTTTCTTTCCCTTTATTATGTGTATCATTATATCTTTCCATTTACTTTTTGATTAAAAAAAAGAAAACAAAATTAGAAAAGGAAAGAGGTTACCTCTCTCTACCAAGGTAATCTCTTCCATTCCCTTATCTTAAGGTAAAACCCACAACCATGGGTTTACCTTTTAATAACCTTAAGGTGAGCAAAACCCATGGTTGCTCATGCTCTTAACTTTAATTTTCAATAGAGTAACTTTAATTATGGTGAGAGAATCGGATTTTAGTTGTTTTATGATGATTTTAGCACTTTGAGAATCCAACAGGGAAGAGGTTGGAAGATGTAGATGATGCTAAATAATCTAGAGTGCGAGAGCTAAGGAAGGAGATGCGAAGTGAAGAATCGTGAAGACATTACAGATAGTCTGCAACAATCGGGGGAGAAGGAAGCTTCCACTAGGTGCCGCGACCGCGGCAAAGGAGGGAAGCAGAGGATTGGTCACATCCACGACAATCTTGCTATGACCATGGCTTAGGACGTCGCCGAAACGTGTTAAATCATATCCTTAATTAATTTTAGGCTATATCTTTAGTTGAAAGACACGATTTTGTCCTTATTTAAGGATGTTTTGTTAGGGTTTTCATATCCTATGCACTTTGATTTTATTGAGAGTTACTTGTCTACTATGAACAACTAAATTCTCTTCGTTTTACCTGCAATTTGAAGATTTTTCGGCTGAATTGTAAGTTTCTGAATATTGTTCTTATTCCTATTTTGAATTTTCTACTTATTTGCAATTAATTCTTTGGATGTTTGTTATTCTCTCTTATCTGACCAACTAGTTATAATAAATTCATTCAATTTCTAGGGTTTTGTAGATTCCTCACAAGGGTTTTGTAGATTCCTCGCTTTGAACCTTAATCAAAGTGAAAAACATATCCTTTTAGGGCTCGTTGAACTATTTAGGTGTGTAGGAAGTTGAATGTGTGTGAAACATTGGCTCGTATATTTGGTGTTGCATATGTCTTGGTTAATCTCTAGTCTTAATGCTATTACTTATTTGAAATCCTACCATATGTGTTAGGGTTGCTTGAGAAATAAGGGTTGCTAGGACTCATTGAACTAGTAAATATATAAGATTGGGACAAAGACATTCATAAGAAAAGAATAGAACAAGAGGAAGTTACAAGCATAAAACTCACCGAATAAAATAAATAATTGTAGGTGGAACTACTTCTCCAACTTACATTACAAACTTCTCTTTTACACTGCTTTTACTATTCCGCTTTGATAAAAAGACGGACCTTTTGCATTCAAAAACACTCTTTTTACTAATTGGCAATTAAATTACACTTGAATTTAGAAGATTTCTCTGTGAGATTGATCTCTTAATTATACATTATACTAGTTATAGGTTTGAGTATTCTTTTGATAGGAAAAGTAACAATTTTCTCCTGCCACATACCCGCATAAAAACCCTAAAATATATATATGTTTTTACTATTTTACCATTTACATATCAAGACTCTAAACCCTAATCTTGACCACCGCCTCCCTTCATCCCGATATTCAATTCATTTCTACTCTTCACATTCCACTTTGTTCCACCGTCATTTTGTTCTACCGCTATGTTGGTATTGAGTCTCCGGATTCCACTTTCCAATTTTCACCGCCATTTTATTTCACCTACTGATCACCCGCTCCACCCACATCATCCACACGAGTCGAATAAGGATGAACATACTTGTGAATGATGAGTAAAACGGGTAAAACTATTTACCTGCGGAACGGCTAATAGAATAACTTTATCCATCCATCTCATTTTCACCCATTCCCTCAACTAAGACGCCCATCAAATTATTTCCTTAGGGGGAAAAAAAGCTAGGCATGACATCTCTAGGCTCTAGTCACTAAAAGGCTCTCCTATTTCTCTATTATGTAGGTGGGGGGCTATGGAGAAAAAGTGAGTATATTGAATTGTGTTTGTGTACCATCAAATCATACAAATAGGGAAGATATTCACCTTCCTCATCCATGTACACTTATCACCAATCATACATGTATTTCACCGCTATTGCAAACAAAATATATATGTATGCTTTTGACTAGTATGATTCAATCATACCTCTCTATCTATTGTCAGCTTCTTCCTTTTTTTCCAATCCATAAAAAACATCAAAGAACAAGAACAATACGGAGTATCAAGAAAGAATTGTCAAGGGTAAATGTGAAAATTAACCATGTCATATAATTAGATCTCATGTGATCTAAAAAACATGATTAGGGTTCATTGATGCAAAAACCCCAAGTTGCTAACTGAATAATTAGCAACTACTATATATTTTTTTGCAATAAAAGAAGGTAAAATCCTAGATTGCTTGATTCCCTTGAACTTGTATGGATATATGTTTGGCTTTGATATGATTCCCTTCTCTTCCATTCATCCATCATATCATGCTGAAGAGTTGGTGTCCTATGTGGGGCAGATGCACCTCCCACCACTTTCATTCCACACTGTTTTTCACTTGTTAATTCATAGTAGAGGACTTTCCTCAAAGTGTGAGGGCCTTTTTAATATCTGTCTATTTAAAGTTCATCAACATCTTGGAATTATTAGATGATATTGGAAAAAAAAAAGTGGATTCTTACCTTGTCCTAAGACTTCTCATTCATGTAATCAAAAGAGTAATGACAAATCATACCAAAAGTGAGAAAAAGGAGGAGAAAAACAATTGAAAAATTAATCAAAATTCTTAAAATTCTCCATTTTACATAAAATCTATCTATATATAATATACTAAATCAAAGACATGCAGTCTCCTCTATGTGTCGTTTTCTAGCTCAATCTGACCTGAGTTTTTTTTACACATCTATTAATGATAATCCAATATATTTAAGCTACGTTAGATAATAACCTCATCTATTTTATTCATGTGTCATCATACGTGTTCATCGATCTCATATTTTAAATGGTTACAAAATCTACCTTTTATCATGAGTTATTTTATAAATATTATAGCTTGAATTATTTTATCTTTAGTCATTAAGATTGATTATTTTAGTTTATTATATCTAATAATAAGATTTCATTATTAATTAATTATCTATGGAACAATAAAATCTTATCTTCAAAATATTTATATTAATTTTCAATCTCATATTTTAAGTCTTTATAAAACCTATCATTTTTATGATTACTTGAAAATTTATATTAAAAATTTTTAAATAAACTATTTTAATCTTCACGTAAAATTTAATAAAAAATAAATAATTTTAAATAATAAAATATAATTTATTAACAAAATTTTAAAAAATCCCCTAAACTTACATGGAGAAGATAAGGTTTTTCAAGCTTGCGCTCTACAAATCTCTAACAATGTTGATGTTTTTGTTTCCAAGAGTTTTTCCTTCTAGTATGAGACCTAGCTCTAACCTGGCACGAAACTAGAGCGAGTTAGAGTCTGTCCCTTTTTTTAAAAAAAAAATAGGTAAGGGAAATTAATGAAAATTAAGCAACTCGTACACAATATGGGAATGCGACGCTTGAAGGATGTAGGCAAAGTCGAGGGGGAGTAGTTTGCCCTAGTATTGTACTCTTTTTCCCTTGATCTTGGTTTTTATCCCAATGGGTTTTTCCAGACAAGGTTTTTAACGAGACAATACGCAAACTACGAGGTGCACACCAAGGGGGAGTGTTATAATACTAGCTAGTTATTAATATGTGATGTTACACCTCTCTATAACTCCCACATGGTGAAAAACCAAAGGTTGTAGTAACCCCCACACGGTGAAATACCAAATGTCACAATTTATGGCTTATCCTTTGTAACCCCCACCATCTATGCCTATATAAGGCCTTGTATATTCTCATTTGATACACACAACAATGCAATAGAATCTCTCCTCTCTACTTATTTCTTATCTTGTTTTATCACAAACCCTTTTTTTTATTGTATAAGAAAATTTTAGACTACTCAAATTTTAATTTATGATTTCGTGCTTAGTTTTAACTAATGATTTGAGTGGTCTTAATTAGCCTCTTAAATAAAAATAGCTAAAAATCACCGTCAACACATCATCACCTGCAGTGAAAAAAAAATCCATTAGAAAGCCCTACTAAATGGTCCATTTTCGTTCGATCGACTCAATCACCCTATCGACTTATCGGACTGTCGGCCTCCAGGTCTGTCTGGAGTTCCGAACACTTTCCTCTGATATCAATAAAAAATAAAAATAAAAAACCCTCAATCACTCTAAGGTGTAACTAGGGCGAAATTGATGGAAGGGTGTTATTTGAAGTTTGGCAATTGCATGTAAGGAGCGTGTAGCTAAGAGAGTATAAGGGGAGTGTAGGCGGGGACCCTTTTTTGGGGTTTTGTAGATGCAGGAAACTGTGCACAATTGACAATATATATGTGGAGCACTGCAGCTCTTATAGTAAATGCAGGTAACTGTGCAGATTGACAATGGCAGTCCTGTAGAAGGTTGAAGAAGAAGAACAAGTTATCAATTCAAGTATGGACCATGGGCATGGGATGATTCATCATTCAAGCATGGGATCCTATACTATACTATACTATATATATTACACTCTGTTAGATCACTATCATATTATAATGCAATATTCTGCATTATAAAACTATAATGCATGACAATTCAAACAGTGGCGGATCATGTAGCGGAAAATTGAACTCTAATTTTTTTTTCAAAAAAACCATCAATACTTGAAATTTTTCAGTTTAATTATAATATTAAGTTACGAAGTTTAACAAATGTTAAGTATGATACAAATATATTAATTTGGTAAATGATGTGAAAAATAATTTATATCGCTTCAGTTTTGAAACGTTTATAACTTTTTATTCATGTATCAGATTTGAGCTTATAATATATCAAATCGAAGCTATCGATGAGAGTAATTTGTATATTAACTTTTACTTTTGATTGGGGGGCAACTGCAACCCCTGTCCCTAAAGAGAATCCGCCCCTGAATTCAAATTCCAATCAGACTTATAACGCTAAAATCATATGGTAATTAAACAAACCCTTAAATTTGGGAAGAACTGAGGTGGGTTTGGGATTAGACTATGATCAGACAATGGAGAATATTGTATTATAATGCAATATTGTGCATTATAAACAATAATGGATAGCAATTCAAATTTCAAACCCACCTCTAAGGCTAAGCATATGGTAAACAAACCCTTAAATTTGCAAAGAACACACATGGGCATGGGATGCGTCGTCTAAACACGGGATACTTCATAATTAGACTCGATTTAGTTTGCGAATTAATGTTTATAAAAACTTATAAGGAGTTAATAAAATGTAAAGCTTAATTATAAAGCTAGCTTATAGTGAATAATATATATATATATATATATATATATATATATATATATATATATATATATATATATATATATATATATATATATATATATATATATATATATATATATATATATATATATATGTTGCCAAACGTAGCCTTAAATTTGCGAAAGGGAGGGAGGGGAGATGGTGGATATGTGGTCCATCAACCTCAAAAGAAAACATCAAAATGCTTTGGAAGTGCTAAAGTGGTCCAAATTCTTACCAATATATATGAGGTGCTAATTTAATGTGGCTGTCCTTGATTAAATTGCCCTCATTATTTGGTATCTAACTTTTTATATATAATATATCCTAACTGTCATACACCTCAAAATTAGGAATAATTTAGATCAATGTATATATCTTCTTTGCTTTATTTTGAACAGAAAAAATATGTACCTAAAATGTAGAAAGTCTTGAATTTTTTTAATAAAATTATTTATTTATTTATTTATTTATTTTAAATACTATTTTTCTTTAATGCTCTGTTTTTTTTCTAAAGATTCAAGCTAAAAAATAAACAATTTTTAAAGCACAGAAAAATTGAATTATTTAGGATGAAATACACAAATATGTTTTGTGATTAGTATTCATATCTCGTGAAGAAAACAAATGAGGTTTAAACAAAACCTTTTTATAATAATTAAAAAATCTCGTGAATCGTAAAAGTGGGAAATTTTATGAGCACGTGACATCAAAAATATTTTACTAATCAAATTTTTGGCACAAAAAATATTTCAAGTGTTTTAGTAAAAATTAATTATCTGGAGATAAATTGAACAGTGATAAAATTTCACTGGGTAGATATATATATAGGTTGATTATAGCATTGGTGTGAACTCTGAAGTCATTTCCAAGAGATAGGTAGTGGCGGGGCGTGACTTTTTTTTTAATACTTATGGTTAAACTTTGTTAGTCTATCGTCCAATGCCATCTTTACGAATGTAAATACACAATTCTTTGTCCCAGAGAGGCTTTGTCCTGGAGAGGCGACAATGTAGCAGTTGTTTGGAAGAGTCTGACAATCCGATCATCGCACCAGTTGACTTTCCTAAAGACTTGGTTGAGGTCTGCCACCTCGAACTGTTGAAGACGTACAGAGGAGGATGTCGAAAATGAGGATCAAAATCTCTAAAGGGCGGGACCAACATCCTTTGAGAACGTTAATAATCGTAGGGGTGTCTCCCTCAATTTGAATGTACGAAAGACCAAGTTCCTTTTCCTTTAGTAATCCCAACTTAAGACCCAAAGCTTCCGACACCAGGGCAATCTCCTATTCTGGTTGTGCCCCTCCAATAGCAGTCGTTTCTCCTTAATGGTCACGAATGATGTATCTTACTGTTGACATGCCACTTCTCCTTTTCCGGTCATCAAAGATAATTTTGTATGTTCCTATTGGTGGTATACCTCATCTCAGATTTTGTTTTTTTCTAGGCGATATAATTTGGTTGTTTGCGCAAGGCTGTTGTTTCTTATCTATGTTCTTAGTCATTTCCCAATTCTTTAGAGTTTGGCACGTAAACGCTTCCATATTCTGAATTGATGTTGAGTTGTTGTGATCGGAATTTTTTTTTTATTTCTACTTGTCCATAAGCTCCACCAGGTCGTGGCTAATGACGCCTTTTGCCTTTGGTTTGGTTTTTCAAACACTTCTCTAATATTTTCCTTGATGTTCTTATTATTTATATTCGTACCTTTTAAGATTTGTTCAATTATCGGGTCTATCTTTCTCATGAGATTAAGGTGTGGTAGCATTTGATGAATAAATGATTCGTTGTTTCTTCATTTTGATCGCGTAGTTCACATCTGGTTCCGAATATAGTTTCCAGATAAAGTTCTTTATCTTTTAGGCGCTATCCATTTTCCAAATCCAATTCATGGTATTTAGTTTGTTGGTGTTATGTTTTGTGATAAATCTTAATGCATTGGTGGTTGAGAACCATCTATTTTTACTTGTTTTCCAATATAATCTGTCTTCAAACAGGTTGTCAGACGTGTTCCCAATTTTTGTGAATAGATCTATTGGCCAAAAAAGGGCCAATTCTCTTACTTTTCAATTGCGATTTTCATCTAAAAACTCTTTGATTTTAATATTCTCATCTATTTGGACGTTTGATAGTTATCTTCCTTCTAATGGTTCTTCATCTAGCCATTTGTTTTTGTAGAAGTTTATTGTTCAGTCATTTTCTACTTGCCAAATAAGCCCCTTACAAAATTCATCCTTTATTTTCATTAGTTTTTACCATTTCTATGAGATATTTCTTGTTCTTTGGTAGTCTAGAATGTTCTGTTCTTTTAGATATTTGTTATGTACTGTCTGCACCCATGGGTTTTCTGGTTCAACAAGTATTTTCCATATTAATTAGTTTCATTTGTAGGGCTTTATTCATATCTTTTGTTTTATGTTCCTGCTCCACCATCTTCCTTTCTTTTACATATTTTGTCCCATCCAATAACAGTTTGTATATCCTTATTCCAAAATATTTATCTATTTATCTGGTCTAGCTCTTTGTGCATCTCACTTGAAAGTATAAAGTTTCGCATTACGAAATTTGGTTTTGCTGCTAAGTTCGAACGGATGAATGTTGCTCTTCCTTCTTGTGATAACACATTTTCTCGTCATTTACTGAGTTGGTTTCTAGTTTTACATACCGTTTCTTCAAATTTTGTCTAATTAACTCTACCATTTATGATAGGATCACATCCAAGATATTTGTCATGTCTGATCTAGTTTGTGATGTTTATTGTATTCTAGATCGATGATCTATTTTTATAAGTTTGTCACCATAGGGGTTATTTGAAAAGCTGATTTATGGAAATTGATATGTTTTCCTGATGCAGCACAATAACCATCAATGACTTTCTTAACTGATAGTGCTGCCTTCTAGTTAGCTCTGGTTAATATCACCATGTCATCTACGAATGAAAGGAAAGGGATTCTAGGTCCAATTCTTGTGATATTGAAGCCTATATCATCTTCTATATTGTTGCTCATTTCTTATAGTTTTTTTGCTAGTATTTCTGCTCCTAGTATGAAAATGAGGGGGGATAATGGGTCTCCTTGTCTTAGTCTTCTTTCCGGGGTGAAAGGTTCAAATGCTTCTTCATTAACCAGGATTGAGAAGGAGACTGTTTGGATACATTGCTCAATCCAATTTCAGAATTTTGAACAGAATCCGAATTCTCCTAGAACTTTAAACAAGAAGTCTTATTTTATTCTATCATATGTTTTTTCCATGCCCAATTTTATTGCCATCCATCCGTTTTTTTCCTTTTCTATTTTTGAATCTATGAAAAATTTCATGAGCAATAAGAATATTATCTGAATAGCTCTTCCATATACAAATGCTCCTTATAGTGGGACTATTAGTTTCTTGATAACTTGGTTTAATCTAACCGCAATATTTTTTATAATTGTCTTGTAAATAGTTGTGCAAAGACCAATAGGTCAAAAATCATTAGTTGTTCTAGGGTTTTCTGTTTTTTGAATTAGAGTGATGAAGGTCCGGTTTATTTGTTTCAAAATTCTTTCGGAGTGGAAAAAACCTTTTATTGCTCTTGTGACCGTTGGCCCAACTATGTTTCAGTATTACTGGTAAAATGTTATTGTCATTCCATCTGATCCTAGTGATTTGTCCTTCCCTATATTAAATATCGCGTTTTTTATTTCTTGATTTGTAATGGGTCTTGTCAGGCTATGGTTGTCATCATTGATGACCACGATGTTAATTAAATTAAAGTAACTATCTAATATTTCCTCGTTAATTGATGCTCTTTTGAATCTTTTTTATAAAGTTTTCTCTGATTTCAGCTTCAATATTTTCTTCTCCAATCAGTACTTGGCCTTTCGTGTCTAATATTTCCTTGATTCTTTTTCTGCTTCTTCTTCCGGAAGCAACTCGGTGGAAGTACCTAGAATTAGAATCTGATAGTTTCAAGTGCTTCGTTTTGCTCTCTCGCTCCAGTATTGTTTTCCATAGTTTAGGAGACTTTCCCTTTTCTGAATTATTTTATTTTGTTTTTGTATTTCGTTTCGTGTTTAGTTTAGCTGCTTGTTCATTTGCTTTGTTATTAGTTGTTCATCTATTTCCTTTATTGTCTGAAGATATTTCCAAAAGTTTTTTTTCCATTCTTTCATTTTTCTTTTTCAGGTTTTGCATCTTCTTGACTAGATTAAACATCTGAGAACCCAAATACAGCGGTCTCCATGCTTTTTTATTCCATTCTTTCATTTTTTCTAAAATTCATTCAAATCAAAGACTCTCAAGCACTCCCCAGCTCCACCCCTCATTTGAACTTGTAATCTTATGGTAACAAAGATTATTGCTTGCAATAACAATCGTCAGTGGCGGATCTGTGGGGGCTTGGGGGGGCTGAAGTCCCCCGCTGGCCAAAATAAGGGTATATGTGTATTTTTATATATCTGTTAATTTAGTATTATATATAAGTGAAGTAGAATAAAATCACAAAGATCTGTTGGCTCAGCGGATAGGACACTGGACAAGCTTAATGGTGGGAGTAGGGCATCCCCGGTTCGAATCCCCTCGGGGAACAAGTTATGTAAAAAATGTAATAAAAAAATATTATTTTTATAGTTTTTAACTCCTTAAAAAGCGTGCTAAAAGTCAATGGACTTATATTTCAAAACGGATGGAGTATTAATTAAAATTCAACAACTGTCGTCTTTTTTTTTGTTCTAAGTTGACAACATCAAGCAGCTTGTTCCTTACCCCCATCAACTATTTTTTTTGGATCGAAGTAGATAGCATACAACATTTTTTTTGTCGAAGTACATAGACAGTTTAGATTTTACGGGTACCCTCACCCAAAATACCGGACGGGCATGGACAATACATTCAACCCGTGAAGCGAGCTTAGCCCGGCCCGCGCATGCCCGCAACACCGGGATAATATTTGGGGTAAAAGTCGTCACAAGCCCAACATGTGCCGACGTTTGCCTGGGTCTAGTTTACATTCCAGTTGGTGATGTAGGTTCTTGAATCCGCAAAACAATATAGTGTCGTTTTTAGTGTCATTCAACAAGTAAGCAGGACTAAAGGTGACAACGGTGTATATAGGTACAATTTTAGACTCGAACATTTCAAATCGTCATTTCTTAGAAAAAAAATTCAGGCCCCCTTTACAAAAATTCCTAGATCCGCCACTGACAATCATGTTGCTTTTTTTTTTGTTAGCACAAGAAGAAGTGCATATTGAAGTCAATAAAGATCTTCTATTTCACTATATACTCACAGTTTATTAATCGATAATTGTTGAGTGATAATTTATTTTAGATAATGGACATATTTGACATAATGTATTTAAGACATATTACCAATAATAAGTGCAACAAACATACCAAAAGTTGTTGGAAAGTAAATTAGGACTTAGGAGGATGCTACACCGATCACTCGTATTCCACAAAAAAAAAAAATCATTTAACGTAAGATAAAGACTTGTAGCGAGACATCGAACCAACAATCTGAAAATTATAGTAATTAAATAAATAGTCTCAAATCTCAATCACTATATTTATACACTGACAGGCAGTTGTGTACGAGGGACTGACTCATTTTGAAAATTAAAAAAAAACTGTTGGAGATTGTATGATTTGAACTGTTCCCTCAAATTCAATTCGGGGGCTTCTTTGCATTTTTTTCTTTTTGTTAATGTTAGGTGTATCATTAATAATCTTAACGCGCATTATGAGTTATTATTTATTTAGCACTAGAATATTTGGATACCATTTTTTTAAATCACATCAATTATTTATTAAAAAATATTACAAATATGACAATAAACAAAATAAATATAAATTAACTACAGTGCAAGAATTGGACTAATAATTAACAATCAATACATCTACCCAACGATGTAGAATTAATGATCATATTTATTATATAGATTGATATTTTATTTATTACAAGGTTAATATAATACTATATATTTTTTTTTTGCTTTTATCCAAAATTTTTTTTATTTCAATAATATATTAGTTACGAAAAGTATTTCAATTTAATCGTAGAAAAAACTCTATCGTTAATAAATCTAATAATATCTTAATTATGAGATGTATTTTTAGCTAGATGGCAATTACCAAAAGAGGAAATTGGGCCTCTCTCTAAACCGAAGTAGTATCCACCGGGTAGGCCAAATTAGGTGATTGCCCGGGCAGGTTTACTTCCCTCTGTTCTACATTGTGTTTTCGCTCGTTTGTTTTTCGCTTGTTTTATGTCGTTTTGAACTGATCATCGTGTCCTCTTTAATCCTTTTTACTTCTGATTGTTGTTTGGATGTTGAGATGGCTGAATCGAGGAATGCACGGCGAGGTTAGTGTTGTGTGTGTGGTTGGTGTTCGTTGATAGGGTTTTTTTGTTTGTGTTTTCGTCAATGTGTTGTTGAAAGTAGGGTAATCCGTTGTATTGTATTCTATCTTGTGTAGGTTCACCCTTTTCTGATTTAAAATCCTATAAAATGCAGTTCAATGTGAGTATTATGGTTTTTATTTTTCCAGTTGTGTGGTTGTCCACTGTTTTTGTTTGTCGGCTCTATGCGTTCATATGTCTTTTATGTGTTTTCGTTTATGATTTGTAGGAAATAAGGTATTGGTTGTTTGTTGAAGAGTGGTTTCATTCATGGAATAATCTTTATTCCTTCCCTGAAGTATGCGATTTTATGAAGTGAGGGTTGTCAGATTCTGATATTCAGCACCTTAAGAATAGCTATTTATGGTTAGTCTTTATTTAAGGGTCAAAATTGTGCTTTAATTTTCAATTAGTTCATCAGTTGTTAATGCATGAAGTTGTGACAAGCAAGAGATGGAAATGTGGTTTAAAGTTAATGGTATGGTTGCTCGTTTTTTTTTACTTGAGTTTCATGTTATAACCGGTCTTCCAGTTATTGAATATGATCCTTCTCCTCCTCAAGGTTGTTACAATTAAACAGGTTTTTGGCAAGCACATGGTATACTATGTTGACATACTTAAGATGTTTGAAGCTGAACCTAAAGAATCTCCCAAAAAGTTAGTTATGGTTAGGCTTTTGATTATTAGGTAGGTGTTGTTATTTAAACGGTTCGAGCTTGTGAGCTTGGATCATACACTTGCATGTGATGCTGAAAAATTTGAACGTTTTCATTGGGGCCACGAAAGTTATCGTGTCTTGTTTAAATGTTTGAGAAGGGTTTGTTCTGTTTAAAAGGGTGGCAAAGCTAAAGGGATATATGAGCTGTTTGCATATCCTCTAGCACTCCAGGTCAGTTTTTTAACTTCCTTTTGTGATTTTAGTAAATAATTTTACTTATCAATTGTTGCTGACAATCAGATGGTGATGTGCGTATATAAAAAAGGTTTGGATTTTGAAAGTTTTTCCTTCTATTGTTGAAAAAATGGGTTGTAGTTTTAAATATATTTGCAATGATCCATTCTCTTTGCATTGGGTGTGTAATGGCAAAAGTAATTACGAACAAGCAGTGGCTCTACTCAGTGGTAAAGTGGTGAGCTTGTTATTTTCACTCTTCATTAGTTGTCAACATGATTTTTGTGATGATCATTTGTCAGCATTTGTTCTTTTGATTTATTTTCAGTATTCTTTGTATTTTCTGAACAGGTCCCTGTCTATTCAAAGTATGAAGAATTTTCAAGGAAAGTTGGAATAGATTTTGTAGAAGAAGTTGCTGATGGATTTTTGGACTCTTTGATCGAGCCTTTTTTTTTTCCGAACTCAGGAAGGCCCTCATTACAATGTGAAGAGTTTTAGGATAGTTTTTTCACATGTTGAGGAGTGGAGCGTCTGCCGGTGCGGTTTCTGCACGTGTTTCTACTTCTTCTGCCACTAATTCTGATGATTTTGAAGTCCCTTTTGTAGTTTTGTTGGTGTGATCTAGTAGGAAACAAAATGTTGAGGAGGGGAAAAAGAGGCAGAAGAGTAAGCCACTTCTGGGTTCAATTTTGAGGATGGGGTTCTCTAAAAGAGCAGAGGCTGATAATAGGAAGATCAGGGATGTTCAGAAGAATGCTGACAAAAAGGTGGGAGCTGACAAAGGGGATAAAGGAACTGACATGGGGGGTGATGCAGCCAATATCAAAGCTAACACTGAGGAGATGCCTAAATGGGCCAAGGAGTTTTGTTTGAAGTGGGAGAACATGTTTGAGATGGTTAGAAGTAAGATTATAATGTTGGAAAAAGGGATTATTGATCTTAAGGGAAAACTCGGTGGAGTTGGTGATGATATCTAGTGTGAAGGAGTTAAAAATGGTGGAAGAGACTGATATTAATGTCACAGGGGGAACTAATATTGGTGATGAGGTTTTTTGGGGATGCTGACATACATGAGTCCGAGGTCCACTTTATGCTGACAGGCCTCCAATGGATGCTGACAGTCCACCAAGGGATGCTGAAAATGGAGCTTCACAATTTTAGGAGTTAAAACATTTGTCAATTTAGTTAGTAATGTCTTGTTATATTTTTGTAAACATCCTTGGGGGATATGTAAATTTGCACAATACTTCTGGGATTTTTGTTAAATATATCGTAATGTATATGCTGATATTTGTGATATTGGAAATTTAACTATCTGTTATGGTTGCTCAGTTATCTTTCATTTGGTTATACGTTGACATTTGTTAAATGATATCCATATAAGAAGAATTAATAAGCTGACATTCTTTTATTATATGTATATTTACTCACTTTGTATATTTGTCATGGTGGATAAATGTAGTTTGGTGGATATTTACTCAATTAAGTCTTATTATATCATAAATTTATAAGCTGACATTTTATTTCCTTGTTTGTCTGCTATCTTTCATGTTCAAATTAAAAATGAGGTATCTATTAAGTGTTGTCAGTTATTTGTTAGCGGATGTCAACTTCTAGTTGACAGTGTGTTTGCCAACATATGTTTTCAATCTTCATTAGTGCAAATATATGTATGCAACTTTGAATGTTTGTTAGTTATATATGTCATACCTTTTTATGGGGGGAATGTCTTCACTGTGAAGTGTGTATATATATATAGTGTATGAATCATTTGTACACAGCCCTTAAAGTGTACCTTGTTCACAAATATTATTCGATGAAATGTGAAACATTATTCGGCGAAATTTGAAGCATTATTCGGTGAAATGTGAAACATTCTACCGAATACTGTTATGTTTTCCTTTTCCGTTCAGTTCAGATGAAAACGTTCCAATTCCACTGAATAATTTGTAACATAACAGTATTCGGTAGAATGTTTCACATTTCACCGAATAATGCTTCAAATTTCACCGAATAATGTTTCACATTTCACCGAATAATATTTGTGAACAAAGTACACTTTAAGGGGTGTGTACACCTGAACCACACCCTATATATATATATAGGGATTGACTCCGGTGAAAACCTCAAATTGCGGTAAAAACCGTGAGGCCTACTTTATAGCTTGGTTTATTTGAAACCCATGCTAAAAACCTCAATTACATAGTGACTTTACAACTCAGTTCAACCTAAAAATCGTGCTAAAAACTCCAGTTTTAAAATAACACATGATTTTATATATCGGTTAAACCTAAAAACCGTGCTGAAAACTCATGTTTTAAAATTACATTAGTGACTTTATAGCTCGGTTTTATTCAGAACCGGGCTAAAATATGTGACCTTATAGATCGGTTCTATTTATAACCGGGCTATAAAGCTAGTGAACGGGGCTAAAAAGCTGGTCCTCAC
Organism: Persicaria maculosa; assembly: GCA_963922045.1. Lineage (NCBI taxonomy): Eukaryota > Viridiplantae > Streptophyta > Magnoliopsida > Caryophyllales > Polygonaceae > Persicaria > Persicaria maculosa. The sequence goes on along the minus strand of OY998264.1, from coordinate 20,940,113 downwards.
AGGTTTTTACCACAATTTTGGTTTTCACCAGAGCGCAACCCTATATATATATATATATATATGCTGATAAGTGACTTTAGCCTGGAAGTATGTGCTGATTATGTTGACAAATGAATTTAGAAGAAAATATGTGATGACAGAAGATATATAATCGAAATTGGGGGCGCGAAATTGTTAGGGGAAATGGGGATGGGGAGGGGGGAGATTGCTGATCAGAATGTGCGTTTAGAGTGGCACGGGTAGGAGTCATGTGATGACCGGTGGACAATTAGTTAATAATTTTCTACTGGTGAATATTTCATTAATTTGATCTTATTATATGTCCAGTTACTTTTTTTATCCCTTACCAAAACATTATATATATTTAATAGATACAATTGTTGATTTTATGGTAAAAAATTATTTTACTTTCTTTTGATTAATCTAAATTTATAGATAGATATATTCTTATTAATTAATATGTATATATAAATAGATTTGTATTTTTATCAATTCAAATATTTATATATAGATAGATTGGGACTCGTAGTGACTTTATATAGATTACAATTTTATATTATTTTAATATTTTTTTATTGAAAAATTATTTTTTTATAGAATCGGGCGACAAATAGCCTTTTATATATCGACCATATACATTAGGGTTGCAAACTTATTTGAAAATTTCTATATATCATGAAGCATTGGATACGTCGTTAGTGATTACTGAACACGGAACTGATCAATCTGATGTGCTAAAAAATAAAAATTGTACGTCAACTAGTGCAAGTTTTTAAAATTTTTTTTTTTTGAAGATGAGCATAAACTAAATTCGAGACTTTGAACTGTTTGGAGAATGCTTCTTTTCATATTCTATCTTCGTATCAAAATATAGGTTGTTTACTTGTTTAATTATTTCGACATATTTTTTACGAAGCTAAAATCTCTATAAAATATTAAAATTTTTAATTAATTTTTAAAGATAATTATTATAAAAAAAATTAACTCCTTAAAAAGCATATAAAAAAGTCAAATAAGTCATTTGATTTATATTTTAAGAAGCATTCTCGCTTATTCTATCAACAACAATACATCGTATTATATTGTTAGGAGTGAAATTTGAGAGTTAAATGTGTACACATCCACCGTGCTTATTCTATCAAGTAACAATTTTGCTTAATTGCAAATTTCCAATAGTGGCAAGTTATAACTATCTTTAATTCTATATACTATAAAATATCAATAATATGAAATCATTAAAAAATAATAAAATTTTGACATTTTATATAGTTTTTATCATCATAAAAACGCATGAATTATATAATAAAATTTTTGACATTTTAAGGAGTTAAAAACTATATAAAATAATATTTTTGACATTTTATATAAGTCCATTGACTTTGTGCACGCTTTTTAAGGAGTTAAAAACTATATAAAATAATATTTTTTTATTAATTTTTTTACATAGTCTTATATATATTACTAATAAGTATATAGTTATGTAAAAAATTTAATAAAAATATTATTGTATATAGTTTTTAACTCCTTAAAAAGCGTGCAAAAGGTCAACGAACTTATATTTTAAAACGGAGGGAGTAATAATAATAATAGATTATAGTATATGAAGAATTGATTTAATAAAATCAATAGATAAATAGAATAAAAAGTAGATTAAGAGTTCATGACCCGAACCCATGAATAAAGTGAAGAAATGAAAAGATAAAATGAAATCCTAACTGTTATATATAAAAAGTAAGTTGATAAACCGGTTTGACTCTTCTTGACCCTTTTTTTTAGAAAAGAAAAATTATTTGATTCGAAATTAAATTAACAAGGAATCAAATGGTCAATTAGTTTGGGTATTAATGATCGAAGAGATTGGAGATCTTTTAATTTGCCCCTCAATAACTAATAGTATTCCATTGATGAGTTGACAAGGATGGCGCTCACTTTTCAAGATTGATTCCATTTCAAGAACCAAACAAATTTAAGGTACTGTTTGGATCGATGTTTACATTACAGATTGTTGCGTAGTTAATGGATTCCATCATTCCATAGCATGCTATTTAATCTTTCGTTTTGATTCCTTATTCGATCTTGTAGAATCATGAAATCGATGTAAAGTCCTCCTTGATGATTTCATTCATTAGACAATCATATATATAGGTTACAAGATATTAGGCCTTTTGGCCCACTATACAATATGACATCTATGTAATCTATCAAACCTCCGCAGTCGAAAGTGGAGGGTCCCGTACAGTGAGACTGGACCGAAAATCGAGTAACAACTGCCGAGGTAAACCCTTGGTGAAGATATCAGCGTACTGATAGGAGGACGGGACATGAAGAACACGAACATGTCCAATAGCAACCTTGTCCCGAACGAAGTGGAGATAGAGCTCAACGTGCTTCGTGCGCTGATGCTGGACTGGGTTGCTGGCCAGATGGACGGCGGAGACGTTGTCGGTATAGACCAGGGTGGCCTTCTGAAGAGGGCAGCGGAGCTCAAGGAGGAGATTGCGCACCTATCCTCGACCCCAACGACAACGCCTTGGGTGTCTGGACCAAGCTTCAGAATCTCTTTCAGGACAACAAGTCCACCCGTGCCGTCTACCTAGAGCATGAATTTCCAAGTTGCAAGCTTGCGTCTTTCCCGTCGATATCCGCCTACTGTCAGCATCTCAAAACCCTGTCTGATCAATTGGCCGTCGTCGACTCCAAACCTAGCGCTACTCGCCTTGTCCTCCAGGTACTTTCGGGTCTTCCATCTGAATACAATGCTGCTGCTACTCATATTCAGCAGACGGAACCTCTCCCCACCTTCGAGAAAACCCGGTCTCAGTTGATCATGGAGGAGACTCGTCTTCACCGTCAGACCACCGACGCAGCCAAGGACAAAACCGCCCTGATCTCGTCAAGCGACCTGGACGAAATCTATGCACCGCAGCAAAGCCGCAGCAACGACCAGTCCGCGCAGCGAGGCGGCGGCCTCGGCCGCAGCAGTGGTCGGATTCCCCTCGCCCCTCCTGGTCTCCCGTCCCCGGCTTCACCCCTCCTTGGATGCCCTATGGCTACCCACCTTAGACATATCGCCCACCATGCCCGTATCCTAACAGTCAGCAGGGAGCGGGCTTGTTGGGTCCAGCTCCTCGATCCGCCGGTCACCAGGCCTACCCGTCTTCTTCTGATCAGGGCTACGCTCCGACTGATGTGCATCACGCCTTCTCTTCTATGCAGCTGACACCTCCTGACTCCACTTGATACATGGACACTGGCGCGACCTCCCATATGACGAACTCCTCAGGTACTCTTTCTTCTCTCTCTTTTAAGGGTCCTGCACACTCCATTATCGTCGGCAATGGTGGTCACCTTGCTACTTCGGGTATTGGCCACGCCACATTATAGACCCCAACCAACCCTTTACACCTCAACAATGTCCTCATTGCCCCCAAACTAGTTAAAAACCTTATCTCTGTCCGTCGGTTCACCACTGACAATAATGTTTCCCTTGTGTTTGATCCGTTTGGTTTCTCTGTGAAGGATCTTACTACGGGGGTTACTCGCCTGAGATGTAACAACACCGAGGAGCTCTATCCTGTGTCGTCGCCCTCACCGTCCCGTCCGTCGTGTCCGGTCGCCCTCTCGGCATCGTCGTCCAGTCTGTGGCATGCACGTCTTGGCCATCCCAGTGCTGCCGTTTTAGATTTGCTTCGTTCTAAGAGTCTAGTCAAATGTAATAAAGAGCCTCGCTCTAGTTTATGTTCTTCCTGTCAGTTAGGCAAGCATGCCAGATTGCCATTTCAGCGGTCTTTGAACACTACATTTGCACCCTTTGATATAATTCATAGTGACATTTGGACTTCTCCTGTGCCTAGCAAGGAGGGTCACAAGTACTACCTCTTGTTTCTGGTTGATTATAGTCATTTCTTATGGATTTTCCCATTGCATTTCAAGTCTCAAGTGTTTCCTATCTTTGTCAAATTTCATGCTTACATCAAAACACAATTTCAATCATCCATCAAATGCTTCCAATGTGACAATGGCCGTGAATTTGATAACAAAGACTTTCACACTTTCTTCACCACAAATGGGATCTCCTATCGGTTGTCTTGCCCCTATACTTCCCAGCAGAATGGCAAGGCTGAACGAATCATTAGAACTATAACCAACATGATGCGCTCTCTTCTCTTTCACGCATCCATTCCCCTTGCCTATTGGCCTCACGCCTTATCAACCACATGTCATCTCCTAAACATCCTCCCATCTATTACCCTACAACATCGCTCGCCCACTCAGGCACTATATGGCACCCTACCTAGGTATGATCACCTTCGTACCTTCGGGCGCTTGTGCTTCCCAAACCAGTCCGTCGGGTGCTTGTATTGAAGTCCGTTGGGACTCGGGATCGGGGGTCGTGTACACACGTGCGCCCATGCGCTAATAGCCTAGCACATAAACCGAACGGGGTTCCATCCTAAAACCAATTGGCAATAGGAGGAGTAACCCACTAGGTTATATACTAAGGCTTCTTTGTTCATATTATCAACGTGGGACTCTTTTTGGCCTCTTCACATTGTCTATTCTCTCAACACGCCCCCGCAAGTGCAACTAGGGTCGTTTTTCGCCTCTAGTTGACACTTGGACAACGGGTCTAGCATCTCATTCTCTTTTTAGCTAGCCCAGAATCGAGAGTCAGGCCGTTTGGCTTTTCCGCTCTGATACCATGTAGAATCATGAAATCGATGTAAAGTCCTACTTGAGGGTTTCATTAATTAGACAATCATATATATAGGTTACAAGATATTGGGCCTTTTGACCCACTATACAATATGACATCTATGTAATCTATCAGATCTAATTAAGTTATGACCCCCGTAAAACAAAACAAACAAAAAAAAATCCTAATCTCAAGTGAAATTATTTTTATTATTTTTATTTTTTTTACAGTAGGCAAAGAGTTGGATGTACTACAGACATCCATGATCATCTGAAAAGATGATGTTTTGGAACTTGTAACAGTAAGATCCTAGGATAATCTCAAGTGAAATTATTTGCTTGTCCAGTGATATTTGGCATTTGACAATTTATAAATATCTTTTAAGGATGTATAATATTATTTTTTAAAAATAATTTTATACTTATTATTAGTATAAATTTATTTTAAAAAATTTATTTATTATTAGTATAAATTTATTTTAAAATAAATTTATATTTATTATTAGTATAAATTTATTTTAAAAAATTAATATTTTATATAATATTTTGCTTTTTCGAAAAATGTGAATAAATAGAAAACACTAAACAATGCAAAAACAAACTGAGGGATACAGATACATATTTCGAATTATTGGTGCAATAAATCCGAGCATACATACATATTATATGTATAAATCAATCTATTCATATTTGTGTACCCTCAACTTGAATGCATGTAATTATGTATATATGGTTATTTAGAGCATGCCCAATAGCTTCCCTAAAACAATCTCTAAAATAGAGAATTATAAGTCAGATATTCTGAATATTTTTTTAACCCATTTCAACAGCTTCTCCATTTTAGAATTCACCCCAAAATATATAGAGTTTTCTCCAAATTTAGGAAATGGTCTTCATATTTTCTCTCCATTCTCTATTTTGGAGAATATAATGGGGAAGCTCTTGGACCAAAAACCATCTCAATATTCTCCAAAAAATGAAGATAGAAAATCTCTTGGGGATTCTCTTAGAGCATCTCCAATCAAATCTCCATTTTGAGAATTTTAAATTTTTTGGAGAATTTTAAAGCGCATTGTGATTCAACAGATTTTCCATCTTATTTTCTAAAATGGGAAAGTAGTAAAAAAAAATAGAAAAGTTTCTCTAAATCTGCAGTATTCTCCAAAAGTAAACCATTCTACAAATCTTAGAAATGGAAAAACTGTTAGAATTGAAGAAAAAATAATTTAAAAAATATGTATTTTGTTTCTCTATTTTGAAGAAATTGAAAAAAAAAACCGTTGGACATGGTATTAAAATGGCTAAGTTGTCATATCTTCAAAAGTTTTTGCTACAGTTTTAAAACTCACTGACAACAACGGGGTACATGTTCCACGAAATTAGGGCAGCGTTTGTGTTTCAGTTTAGTTAATTTAATTATCCGACTTTTTCTTTCGTTTCTAAAAAAAAAATTAGACCTTTTGGCTTTCATCAAGAGAATGTTATACAAACATCATCCTTTGAGATGATCAAGGGTGAACCTTGCTTGGCAAGGTACCCTACTGGTTGCCCACTATATAAAAAAAAGTTATGCAAACAAACAAAGTTGGTAAAACTTATATAATCCATCCGTTAAGAAAAAAAATATTGTTTTAGCTATTGTTATGCTTTTAATAAGGGCTAATAAATATATTTTTGTCTTCTTATTTATTACTATATTTTTTTTATTTTTTGAAAATTATCACTAAACAACAAGAACAATTATGTAAAGTAAAAAATAAAATATCTAAAATGATATTTTTATTTAACAAAACAAAATATACCTTAAAATAACCTTTTTTTTAATGAATATTAGTACTCATCATTCATTTGGATTGCCATAATATGGAGTCACGGGGTGGCTTGAGCCCCCTCTAGCCTATAATAATAATAAAAAATATGGATCTTTTGTGTAATTTAAAAAAAAATTATGACTAAAATATTTCAAAAATTAATAATAAAAGATAAAGTTTGTTTAGCTTAGTTGATGGAATAGAGATGTTTAGAATTTAGATCATGATCACATGAGTAACCCATTTAGCTCTATTTTTAAAAAACTTTGTACTCTGTTCTTTTAATTTTTTTTTAAAAAATTACTACTTAAATTACAAATTTGAGGGTTTTTCACTAAATTTTTCAAATAAATTCTTTCTCATATATACGCACAAAAATTAATTGAAAAAAATATTTCTAGCCCCACTAGAAAAATTTACCCAAAACTTAAATGGCTCCTTAAATCGAGCTCCCGATAAAATTATTTTCCACTCCACCACTAGCCAATTCATTAGGTTCCAGCTACAAAGTATATCAAAGTTCTTGGCTGAATTTTTTTAGGCTGTTTGGCATAAATATACCAAAAAACATAGGGGTTTGCAAAAATACCAATGACCCCTTGCTCTAGTGGTAAGGGAGAGGTACCCCTTGCAAGAGATCAAAGGTTCAAATCCCATTCTTCACACATTATGTGTAATTCGTGGGTGCTCAAGTTTTCATTGGCAAATCCCATTCTTTACACATTATGTGTAATTAGTGGGTGCTCAAGTCTTCATTGGCTTGGGTGAGCCCATGGTTTTTAGGATCGAGATCCTAGTGTGGGATTGAGACAAGAGCGTAGGATCAGATCATAGGATCATAAGATCCTAGTAAAAAGTGAAAATAAAACTAAGAATAATGTTTTATAATAGCCATAACAAACAAATACCTTCATTTTAAATTAAAACTAATCTTTTCATCCATTAAATAAACTAAATAACTAACATAGTCAATAATAACTGAAGCGATTCTGGAATTTCACCTATACTTATTACCTCAAGGTGACGACAAAAGTCCTTTAAATACCTTCCGTATTAAGAGATAATACTTAGTTTCGCGATCAAATGAACCTTTTGTTGCTGGGGGTGATCTTAAAGATATCCGAGGTTCGCGATCAGGTATATTTACTGTTCAATCGTCGTCTTTAGAGGAAGTTTTCTTTGATGATGTGTCTTTCCTAGAAAGTCTACTTGTCCGATTGAAGGATCTAAAGAACTCAAACCTAAGGGTTTTATATCAAAGGAAGTTGCAGAGCTCCTTTTCTTATCTCTTATTTCGGATCCCTTTTCTTGTGGGCATTAGGGGGTATTTATAGTAGTATTCAAGCGAGCAGCTGACTAGTGACCTCGTGGTTTATGTAGGGGACACGTGTAGCTCATGTCCTCATGCCAGCGGCCTAGGGTAGCTACACGTGGCGACGTTTAGAGGAGAGGTGCTTCACCAGCGAGCTGCTTGCCTTTCTGAAGGAGTTCTTAGTCGGTCTTGGAGCTTCCCTTCGCGATCTTGGTTACGAGGGGCGACATTCTCAGTCAAACCTGAGCCTTAGCTCAAGTGAACCGAGAAGACTATGATCGCGATGATACAATCTTTAATATATATATATATATATATATATATATATATATATATATGACTTTTGTAAGTGTATGATATTTGCGTAGGGTAGCCCATTTATGACGTCATATCTCTATTAATAAAAGAGGTTATTTTAGATGGCATCGTCATATCTCCTCGGGACTAGATCGCGAGGAAAAGTGATACGCGATCAAGTTTCGATAAAAAGCGATGCTTCCTTTTTCCTTAACGGGGGAAAGCGAGACTTGTGTGGAGATGGGCTTAGGTGGTTCGGCCCAACAAGTCCATGAGTTTTTAGAGCGGGAATTAGTACGGTCCCACACAGACTTATAAATAGGGTTTTCACTTCCTTTTTCTTGTCATTTTATTTTATCTTGAACTGGGAGGAGAGAGAGAAAGAGAGAGAAAAGAGAGGTGGCATTTCTGAAAACAGGACAACGTTGTTTGGATCTTCTGGTTTGGCGGTTTCAGGTGCAGTGACTCTTTAGATTTGGAGTTTCTTCTTTGATTGATTCCTCCATTTTCAAGTAAGTAACTCCCGATCCTGTTTCTTTTTACAGTTTTCTTTTGCCATTTTCCATCTGTGATTTCTGTTTCTTCTTTCGGTTTTCTTCGTTTTTTCTTTTGATTTCTTCTGGTTTTTTGGGGTAAAAAGGGAGATTCTTTTTGGAGGGGTTGCTCCTGAAGAGAGGGCACAAGAAACCTCCTTCTTTGGTGGGGGAAAGAAGAAAGGAGTGGTGCTTAGGGGCGGTTGGATCGGCGGCCCTTGGTTTCCTTTCCGGATTTCATGATCGGACCACCCTGGGCATGGTGGATTGAGGTTGATCAGGTGGCGGTTCCCTGATGGGATAAAAGACAAAAACTTTGGAAATCTTCTGCTATATTTTCTTTTGAGGGCGCTTCATTTTCTGTCTTGGGAAAAGGGATTTTTAGGAAGGCAAAAAAGGCGTTTTTCAGCCGTCATTTCTTGGAAAAAGAGTCTTTTCATTGTCTTTTCAAAGAGGCGCGTGAGGCGCCAAACTAACCCTAACAGGGCTTTCGGCGCCATTTCTTATTTAATCGCGATTTCGAAAAGACTGCTTTCTTGGTGTTTGATTCATCCTTCGCGTCTTTTTAGGGAGTTTGTTTCTTAGGAAGGTCTCTTTTCTTTTTTAGGGGGAAATAGACAATGTCATCAGTAAGTGACAGTCAGAATATGAGCGTGGGGGATGTGGGAGAAAAATTCAGCTCATCAAGAACTTCACATTCAGCCGCGAAAAATGACTCCGAGGCTACGACATCATCTACTCGGATTCCCCCGTTTCAGTTGGAAGGAAGCGGGGGTAAAAGAGAGAAAGCAATATTGATAAAGGGAAAAAACAGGACCCCTCTAGCTGGGTCGTTTAAGCAGCCTCTATCGAGAAAAGATCCCACATATTATCATACATCCGAATCTGAGGATGGTCATGGTAAGCGAAGAAAAATTGTTCGTGATGGGAAGAAACACAAGGAGATTCGCGTAGTACCCGGGGATTTTTCCATGCCTCCTTATAATATTGAGGAGTTCGCGAATAACAGCTTCTGTGATGGCTTTACCCCTTCTGATCCCCCTCCTGTCCCTTCCTTTCTTGAGGAGCGGGTAGCCCCTACAACATCGGAGACTAGGGGGGAGGTATCCATTTTAGAGCCCCTGCACTTGCAACTCGTGGCTTGTGCTTTCCCTTGGCCTGTGGGGGTGGAATTGGTTTTGCCATCTGCGAGAGGGGGCTGCTTGAATATATACCCTAATCACTTGGTGGTTCATTTGGAGAGTTTGCTCCAAGGGTTTCGCCTTCCTTTGCCTAGACTTCATGCGGAATTTCTGGGGAAAATTCGAGTGTGCCCAGCAGAGATTTCTTTTAACGTATGGATGTTTTTAGCCGTTTACATCATGCGGTGCATAGCTTTAAAACAGGAGATGTCGTTGGACCATCTGTTTACGTTTTTATCCCTTAGGCATGGGAAAGACAGGTTGGTGTCCGCGTCCCTTAGTGGTGATATGGTAACGAGATTGTTGAGTAGTCCTGGGTGGAGGAAAAAAAGGTTCTTAGTTCGTGATCCTTCCGGGGCTATTTAAACTTCAAGACCACCCCAGGCAATTACCAAGCCCCTCCCAAGAATAGCACCGCGGCGACTGATCAGTGGAAGGCGATGTTTGGGTGTGGAATCAAAATGGGCAAGCGTAGTTATAAAGAGTTCATAACTCATGCCCGTCTAGAAATGGCAAGACTCAGCCTCCCACATCCTCGGGGTGGGTATTTAATGTTTCTTTCAATTAGCGATGCATTATAACTTTCTTTCTTTTGTACATGGAGATAAGTATTCTCATTTTAATCCATACCCGTACGTATTATATTTCCTTCCTTTGGCAGGTATGTTGGATCTTACCAAACTTTCCGCGGGAGCTTTGAAAGGAAGGAAGGCTTCAAGGTCATCGGCTGCCGGTGTTTCAACCACAGCTCGCAAAACTGTTCTGCCCCTAGTTCCCGTCGAGAGTCATTTTGTGGAGGACACAGAAAACGCTTTGCCTGTTCTTGATCTAGACCAAAGTCCAGTCAGAGACGATGAGCCTCTAGTTCATGCTGCATGCAAGAAGAGGAAGACAGGGGACAAAGGCTTAGGCATGCCTTCATCGGATGAGCCTCTTACTCAGTCTGGAATAGCCATATCAGGTTATCGGCAACCTGGTTTTACAGCCATTGATCATTGTAAACTTGCTCTTCCCATGAGGAGTTGTCCGGCTGAAAGGGATTATCTTCGGGCGCTCACGGACGAGGATCTAGCCGACCAAGGGCAAAAAGCTGTGGGCTAGGTAAGCTTAAACTGCCCTTTTGCCTTGCTATAAAAATTTTATTTTCTTTGGACTTTCCCCTTTTCACATGTTTTATTGTTTTGATTATCAGTACAACCTCTATTGGGAAGAAGTGACGGGGTGTTTGAAGGAGCATGGCGATCATGTAAATTAGCTACAAAAGGAAGTAAAAGTTCTCCAAGTCAAGCTATCCAAGCTGAAGGACGTGGAGATGCAAGAAAGGACCATCAAGAGTTTGCAGGATGCTTCGGAGAAGACTGAGAAGGAGCTTGAGAAAGTGAAAGGGGAGCTGGATCTTTCAAACGTGGAGTCCATGAATTTGAGAGAAAAGAATGCTGAAAATTTTTCGCGGATTTCCAATTTAGAAAACCAGCTGCATGGATTGGAGGAGGAGTTACAACGTGTGCACGATGAGTTGTCTGCTACTAAAGGGGAGCTGGAGAAGTATACAGCCGGCGATGGTGTTCATCTGACCAAAGCTACCCTTTATGAGTATCTCCTAACCGACGAGGGCAAGGAAAGACTTGGTAAATTTCTAGAGACAGTTGGGGAATCCATTCTCTATAGCTATTTAGCTGAAGCGTTCGCGAAAGGTGTCGATGGTGGGGTCGTTCAGAGCGTGAATCGGTTTGCCCATCTTGACAGTTCTATCAGAATGTTTGCACCTAGTTACGATGCTAATGACATGGTGCTCATGGACCCGTCTTTAGATTTAGCCCCTTCTTCTCCGACACCGTCACTTGAGACGGGCCTGGTTGGTAATCCTGATGACCAAAATCGCAATCCGGAAATCGGTTCTTGAGAAACATTTGTGTTGGTTGTTTTCTGAACATTAGTTTGTCCTTTTTGCATGGTGTGATGGTTTTTTTGAACAATTTCACCCGCGATATTCAGGTTGACTGTTTTGTCGTGGTCTATGGTTTTTTATAAGTATATAATTTCTACTCTTACTTGTTGATTTTGTTTGCCTTTTTTTTTATTACTTCGCGATTCCCTTACCAATCTCCTGTTATTGAGCGCTTTATAAGATAACACGTGAGATAACATAAAATAAAGGGATCACTAACTTTTTATTTATGGCTAAAATTTGATCTTTGTGGATCAAATTTGTTACAACACTTTGTTCAGTAGTTTTTAGTTTTGTGTAGTATCTCCTATGTCTTCATGGCACATGAGGTCATAGGAGATATCTCCATTTTGCTTTGGTCTAGGATCCTGTATAGTAACATGGAAATGAGCGTCTCCTTCCTATTCGAATGTAAGGCACGCTCCAATTATGAGGTTATTGATTCTTACAAAATCTCTCCATCCTTCGGAAAGGGAGTACCAGTTTCCTTCATCTCTTTCTACGAGGATCATGAAGTGTTGGTTTGAGGGAGAGCGGAGGAATACATGGCCTAAAATTTCTTCTTCGAGCTCTGTAAATATATATGGAAGGGGAAGCTTGATCATATGACTCTGAAGAAGGATCATTCTGATGAACCTATGGTTGGGATATGTTATGATGCTTGGGATAAATTCAGGAGGGGAGAGATTTTGGGAGAGTTCATCGAAGCTTGGCATTGTATGAGAGTGTTATGTTTTAAACTTTGTAGACTAAGGGGAGTGTACTTATATGAATTCGTTTTTTGGGGATAGGGATATGGTGTATGTGTTTTTGAATTATCAGCAAGACGCGTGTTGATTGAATCTTATTGATGAGCTTTCGATCTGACTCTTGCTTGTGGATAAGTTTAAAGTTGGATTGTGTCTTGTGTCAATCTTTTTGTCAGGATAAAGGTAAGGATAATGGTTTATCGCTTGACATTGTTATCTAGAAGCTTTAACCTTTTATAAATGGCATTCTGCTTGTTTTGAAAACAAGAGGAAAAAAAATTGTATTGATGATGTCAAATAGTTTATTGACTGGATCGAGGACCAACTTTCCCATGGTTGGGAGCTTTATAGTGGATGTTGTTGTGGAGAGTTATCTGCATCGGCTTGTATGTTTTGTGAATACTTTGTTGTTCTCTGAAAGATTTATGAGTTCTTAATTATTGAATTCTATTCTTCTTTTCCCTTTTAAGCCTCTTCCATATGGATATGTGTCTTATGGTGATGATGTTTTGAGGCAAGTGATTTTGTCTTCGCGAGATGCCGATACGTTTTGGGTAACAGTTGAAAAGCTGAGCACTGATCGATATTGGTTTACCGAAGGGTGGTCAGAATTTGTGGCGATGAATGAAATTCGGGTCGGTAAGCGGTTAGTTTTCGATTATGATAGGAATTCTCTGTTTGATATCATCGTGATTGATCCAGAACCTGATTAGAATGGTGATTTGGAGTTTGATGGTCGTTGTTGATCATAGAGGTGGGTTTTGTTGTTGTAACTTGTTAAATAAATAAATGAGTTGATTGACAACGTTCTTTGTTGTCTGTAATAATATCGACGGATAAGGAGCTTATGTATTTATGTTGTTTTTAAAGATTGCGAGTAACATATAAAGTTTATATCTTATATTTTTCGGTCGTTTGACACGTGTATGGGTAAGGATAATATGCAGTGTTTGCATGTTCTGCATTTTGTTTTTGATATGTGTGTGGATAGAGATAAGGTTTGCAGGTTTTGTCTGCAATTTTCCACATATCTGCTATGTAGGATTTTTATGAGATTTGGTCTTGGCTTGTCACGTTTTTTTCTGTCGTATTTTAATATGTGGGGTTCTACCTTGCGTACTCGCGTACAAAGGGGTATGATGGTAGATTTGGTATCTATGTGGGATAAAAAATGGGTTCTTCAAACTTATCTCCGCGTGATTTTTATGGATCTATCCATGCTGAGGAGCAACTTTGTGCTGTGGTATTGAGTTTTTAATTTTTGTTCTTTATTTGTTATTTGCTCAGAGAACAAATTGCGTTTTGTAACTGGCAAATTTTTGAATTTTTAGGCACTTCCGAAGTTCTTTGGGCCTATGTATAGTGACGTTGTAAGGGGAGAGGTTCTGCTAATGTCTCCTACAGGTCGATTGTTTACTGTGAAGGTTTTCAAAGATTGTAATGATCAGTTTTGGCTGACTGATGGGTGGGCTGATTTTGCAAATGATGGTGATCTTCGTGCTGGGTGTTCCCTTGTAATTTTTAAGTATGAAGGGGAGCGCTCTTTTAACACCATAGTGCTTGAACCTAAAGATGACCCTTCTTATTAGGTTTATTTGTAATATGGGTTTGTTGGTGTTGTTCCTGTTCTGTACTGGCTCTATATTTTCTTTTGTGATGTTTTTCAGTTGCGGCTTTGATACATGGTTTTTATGTGCTTTCTCATGTTGAGATCAGGATTTGAACCATGCATGTAATTTTTGTTCTTTTAATCATGAGTGTTGGTAGAAATCTTCAGCTTTAGAACTTGCTGAAGAGATTAACAAAAAATAAATGCAATCTCCAGCGTTTGACACGCGAGGGAGATTGACTTCGTAAAAATTGATGGTAATCTCCAGCGTATAACGGGCTGAAGAGATTTAAACAAAAATAAATGCAATCTCCAGCGTTTGATACGCGACGGAGATTGACTCGTAAAAATTGATGGTAATCTCCAGCATACAACGAGCTGAAGAGATTAACCAAAAATAAATGCAATCTCCAGCGTTCGATACGCGAAGGAGATTGACTCGTAAAAATTGATGGTAATCTCCAGCGCACAAAGAGCTGAAGAGATTAACCAAAAATAAATGCAATCTCCAGCGTTCGATACGCGAAGGAGATTGACTCGTAAAAATAGATGATAATCTCCAGCGTACAACGAGCTGAAGAGATTAACAAAAAATAAGTGCAATCTCCAGCGTTTGACACGCGAGGGAGATTGACTTTGTAAAAATTGATGGTAATCTCCAGCGTACAACGAGCTGAAGAGATTAACCAAAAATAAATGCAATCTCCAGCGTTCGATACGCGAAGGAGATTGACTCGTAAAAATTGATGGTAATCTCCAGCGTACAACGAGCTAAAGAGATTACCCAAAAATAAGTGCAATCTTCAGCGTTTGACAGGCAAAGGAGATTGACTCGTAAAAATTGATGGTACTCTCCAGCGTACAACGAGCTGAAGAGATTAACCAAAAATAAATACAATCTCTAGCGTTCAATACGCGAAGGAGATTGACTCGTAAAAATTGATGGTAATCTCCAGCGTACAACGAGCTGAAGAGATTAACCAAAAATAAGTGCAATCTCTAGCGTTTGACACGCGAGGGAGATTGACTTCGTAAAAATTGATGGTAATCTCCAGCGTACAACGAGCTGAAGAGATTTAAACAAAAATAAATGCAATTTCCAGCGTTCGATACGCGAAGGAGATTGACTCGTAAAAATTGATGGTAATCTCCAGCGTACAACGAGCTGAAGAGATTAACCAAAAATAAATGCAATCTCCAGCGTTCGATACGCAAAGGAGATTGACTCGTAAAAATTGATGGTAATGTCCAGCGTACAACGAGCTGAAGAGATTAACCAAAAATAAATGCAATCTCCAGCATTCGATACACGAAGGAGATTGACTCGTAAAAATTGATGGTAATCTCCAGCGTATAACGAGCTGAAGAGATTAACCAAAAATAAATGCAATCTCCAGCGTTCGATACGCGAAGGAGATTGACTCGTAAAAATTGATGGTAATCTCCAGCGTACAACGAGTTGAAGAGATTTAAACAAAAATAAATGCAATCTCTAGCGTTCGATACGCGAAGGAGATTGACTCGTAAAAATTGATGGTAATCTCCAGCGTGCAACGAGCTGAAGAGATTAACCAAAAATAAATGCAATCTCCAGCGTTCGATACGCGAAGGAGATTGACTCGTAAAAATTGATGGTAATCTCCAGCGTACAACGAGATGAAGAGATTAACCAAAAATAAATGTAATCTCCAGCATTCGATACGTGAAGGAGATTGACTCATAAAAATTGATGGTAATCTCCAGCGTATAATGAGCTGAAGAGATTGACCAAAAATAAATGCAATCTCCAGCGTTCGATACGCGAAGGAGATTGACTCGTAAAAATTGATGGTAATCTCCAGCGTACAATGAGCTAAAGTGATTAACAAAAAATAAATGCAATCTCTAGCGTTCGATACGCGAAGGAGATTGACTCGTAAAAATTGATGGTAATCTCCAGCGTACAACGAGCTGAAGAGATTAACCAAAAATAAATGCAATCTCCAGCGTTCGATACGCGAAGGAGATTGACTCGTAAAAATTAATGGTAATCTCCAGCGTACAACGAGCTGAAGAGATTTATCGAAATAAGAGAATCAAAACTAAGAAACAATTATTTTTGTCTGGATTATTTATTTTTTTGAGAATTGGGTTCCGTAGAGTACAATTTTTAGAAACCGTTACATGGGGAACCATCGAGTGCAGATGTGTCTAATTGATCTTCCGCATCGTACCCTTCGGAATCATACATACTTACTTCGACGTGAGTGTCTTCCTTATGAACGAAAACTATGGTGGATCTTAAGCGAAGATCGTGAGTCTCTACGAAATCTTTCCATCCTCGAGCAACCCAGAGTGAGTGGTAATGACCTTTAACGAGGCCAATTTTGAAATTCTTCATTGTGCGAGAGGATAGCAGGATTTCCTCGGGGACCTAGGATTCGAAATATTCTTGAAAACCATACGATAGCATCATGCGGAGCACTTGTTCTTCGAAATCCAGATGGAGGGAAAAAGTGTATGGGTTTTGTTGAGGATTTGGGTTTGCCATTTTTAATTTGCCGTTTCTTGTGAATGATGAAATGCGAAATGGGGGTGATTTTTATAGAGCAGGGACGGCTTGGCGTGCTTGTATTCTTGACAAGACTCAGATTTTTTAGAAACCTCGATCGTCGTGAATGTGACCCGTGATCATGGGCAAACGAATCTTCTCTTTACTGCCTGATTTAATAATGGAGTCGTTAGATTCTTTCCACCTGTATGGTGTGCAGGTTATCTCGGGAAAACTCTCTGTTACTGGATGGTTTTTTCTTCGACGGTAATTAATAGGATTTTGACCTGTTTGATCTTTCAGCATATATAAATGGCTATAAAGGTATGGGGGTTTGGTGTGTCTTTTGCTGGTGTTTGTCTTTCTCCTATCCGTGTGTCTGGAATTTCACCTATTTTTAGAAAAAATGTCTTGTTCTCACTCAGGTCCCCGAGATTTCATCAGGTTTATAGATGCTGCTGAGAAACTCCACTTCTTGGTATTTGTCGTTTTAATACTCAGTTTTTTGTCATATTGTGTCTATGGTTTTCTTCCTCCTTTATGCTTAATTAATTTTTATGCGTTTATGACAACCTTTGCCCAATTGCTTTGGGTAAATTTATGGGGGGTTAATATCAGATCACATTTGTCTGACATCCCCTAATGGAAATAGCATGCAAGTGAGGGTTTCAAAGGATGGTAATGGAAAATCATGGCTTACAGAGGGTTGGAATGCCTTTGTGGTGGAAAGTGGTATTCACATAGGTGCTTCATGGGTTCTATTTAGATACGTGGAGGATCATTACTTTAATGTTTTGGTGCTGGAAGAGGAAAACGAAGAGGAAGAGGAACAAGAGAAAGATGAAGATAAAAATGATTGATTTACTGCTAGGGTCTTTTCCTTCGTTTTCGAAGAAGTGTTATCATGTCTTTGTTAGTTGAGTGTGGCGAAGGTTTCAGGGTGGTCTTATTTGTCACTGGTTAACTTGTATGCCTTGTTTATGCTTTATGGTGTTTCGTACTGAATATGTTCGCAATCGAATAATATGTATGCTTTGTTTGCGTTTACGGTTAATTTGTGTGCTAAATTTATTCTTGGCAGAAGCTCGTTTGCACATTCACGCCACAAACGCACGTATTTACTAAATTTATTCTCCGTAGAGGTTTACTTGCATATCCCTGCCGAAAGTGCACGCGATTGCTAAATTTATTCTCCGTAGAGGCTTGTTTGCATATCCGTGTCGAAAGTGCACGCGATTGCTAAATTTATTCTCCGTAGAGGCTTGTTTGTATATCCGTGCCGAAAGTGCACGCGATTGCTACATTTATTCTCCGTAGAGGCTTGTTTGCATATCCGTGCCGATAGTGCACGCGATTGCTAGATTTATTCTCCGTACAGGCTTGTTTGCATATCCGTGCCGAAAGTGCACGCGATTGCTAGATTTATTCTCCGTAGAGGGTTGTTTGCATATCCGTGCCGAAAGTGCACGCGATTGCTAGATTTATACTCCGTAGAGGCTTGTTTGCATATCCGTGCCGAAAGTGCACGCGATTGCTAAATTTATTCAATGCAGCGACACAGGGTTTATTCAAAAGAGGGCCTGGAACTTATATATATATATATTTATTTAATGAAGTGGTGTGCCCCTTCTAGGATCCTCGAGACTTCCTATACAGAGAAAATTCTAAGTCATCGAGTATCTTTATAAAAAAGGTAAATCTTAGCCATAGTAAGGTTTGAGGTTCTTAGTGTTCCAAGCTTTAGGGAGGATAGCCCCTTCCGAGTTCTGAAGCTTGAACGATCCTCTTCCTACTTCCTGGTGAATTATATAAGGCCCCTCCCACTTGGGTTCGAGTTTCCCTCTTTGTGTGGCTTGTCGAAGGACCATGTCCCCTTTTTGTAGTGGGCGTATAAAAACGATTTTGTTGTAGCCATCAGAGAGTCGACGTTGATACTCACTAGCTTTGATAGAGGCAGTTTCCCTTCTTTTTTTCGCAGAGGTGCAGTTCCAACTCCAATGCTTCATCATTGGTATCTTTGTTGAAGTCGAAAACTCTTGCTGAAGGGATCAACAACTCAACCGGAACGATTGCCTCTATGCCAAAGGTCATGGCAAAGGGTGTTTCTCATGTGGGACTTTTTGCTGAGGTTCGATATGCCCAAAGAACCAAAGGTAAGGTTTCTGCCCATTCAACTTTGGCGAGGCCTAATCTTTTCTTTAATGCATTCAGGATTTGTCTATTAGTTGTTTCAGCTTGGCCGTTGGATTGGGGGTATGCCATAGATGAGAAGCGAAGCTCTATGTGGAGCCCAATACAGAAATCATGAATAGTTTCACAATCGAATTGAGTTCCATGATCAGTAATGATTGCTCGCGGTACTCCAAAATGACATATCATATTTTTCCAGAGGAATTTCCGTACTTTTTCTGCTGTTATCAAAGCCATGGCTTCAGCTTCTACCCACTTGGTGAAATAATCGACTATCACGACGATGAATCGTAGTTGCCTAGGAGCCCGCGGAAAAGGTCCGAGGATGTCCATTCCCCACATTGCGAAAGGGTACGGGCCAGATATGCATTTGAGGGGGTGGGGTGGTTGATGTTTGAGGTCGGAGTGTCGTTGACAAGGATCACATATCATGATGTAGTGCTGGGTTTCAGCCCTGAGGCTGGGCCAATAATATCCTATTCGTGTGATCTTTGTTGCAATAGCCCTCCATCCTTGGTGATTCCCACATATGCCTGCATGTAGTTCTCTGACGATGGCTCGACCTTCCTGGTCGGATACGCAAAGAAGATTCGGGAGATGAAAACCTCTTTTATATAGTCGACCGTCCTTGATTCGGAAACAAGAAGCTTGTCTTATGAGCCTTCGATATTCTGAGCCATGGGCTCCTTCAATTGGCCCATTGTTGATGTATTCTAAGATGGGTTCTTGCCAATCAGATGGTGATATCGCGAAAACCCCTTTATGGATCGCCCGAGTGTGCCTACGCTCTATTACCACACGATCACTTAGCTCGAGGGGTAGCGTAGCTCCTATCCTGGCTAGGATATCGGCTCGCTCGTTTTGTTCACGAGGTATTGAAGAGATTGAACAACGATTAAACGCAGCAGTAAACGTTTGTACTCGGGTAAGGTATTCTGGGAGCATTCCTATTTTTGCCTCATATTCTCCCTTGACCTGCTGTGCTACTATTTCTGAATCAGTGAATATTTGTACTTGGCGAGCGCCATTGATCAGTGCTTTCTCCATCCCCGCTATTAATGCTTCATATTTTGCTTCGTTGTTGGTTGCTTCAAAAAGAAGTTGGAAAGATAAGTCAGTGACTTCCCCCGTTGGGCTAGATACTGTTACCCCTGCTCCACACCCATTAGATGATACAGACCCATCTACGTTGATTACCCAATCCTCTCCCTCGCGATCTTGAGTTTCCGAGAATGTAGCCTCCACTACGAAGTCAGCTAATGCTTGAGCTAAACGGGATTTCCGTGGTTTGAAATGAATATCAAACTCAGATAGCTCTACCGCCCATTTTACCATTCTACCAGAGAGTGACGGTGAATGGAGGATTGGATGGAGGGGAAGATCGGAGAGGATTTCAATGGTGTGAGCTTGGAAGTAAGGCCTCAATCGTCTTGCTGCAAAGACCCCAAGCCATTTTCTCAGTAGGGGTGTATCTGGATTCAGTTGATTGCAGTACTCTACTTGCGAAATAAACAGGGAATTTGGATTCCCTGGTTAGCACGGCGCTAATGGTGGTTGACCCAACTGCGAGGTAGAGTTATAACGTTTCATGCTACCGGGGGTAATGAAGGGTGGGAAGAGTTGCAAGATATTCTTTCATGTCTTTGAAAGCTTTGTCCAATACTGAACTCCATTCTACTGGGCCTTTTTTCTTTAGTTGGTCGAAGAAAGGTAATGAATGATCTGCTAATCGCGAGCAAAAATGGCTCAAGTAGTTGATTGACCCATGGAGTTTTTGGATGTCTTTTAGCGTGTTAGAAGGGGTCATATCGAGTATGTTTTGTACTTTTGAGGGGTTTACGTCTATTCCTCAGTGACTGATCATGAAACCCAAGAACTTTCCAGAATCAACGCCAAATACGCACTTTTCTGGGTTTAGGCATACGCGATTGGATCTAAGAGCATCGATGGTTTCTTGTAAATCGGAAGGGTGTTGCTCTTTGGTCAAACTTTTGACCACAATGTCGTCGACATAAACTGCAGTGTTCCTTCCTATCTGGGGTTTGAAAACTCTTTTGATCATTCGTTGAAAAGTAGCACCTGCATTTTTCAATCCAAAGGGCATTACCTTGTAGCAAAAGGTGCCTTGATTGGTGATGAAGGCCGTGCTCTTCTCATCGCATGGATGCATTTTGAACTGGTTGTACCCTGAATAAGCGTCGAGAAAGCTTAAAGTGGCGTGACCCGCTGTGGTGTCTACTAACTCATCAATAGAAGGGAGTGGATAACTATCCTTGGGACATGCCTTGTTTAAATCTTTGAAGTCGATGCACATCCTCCACTTTCCACTGCTCTTTTTGACTAAGACCACATTAAATAGCCATGTTGGATCATTAATCTCACGAACAAATCCTGCTTGTAAAAGCTTTTCTACTTTTTGTTTGGCGGCTTCAGCTTTTTCCGCGGCCATTTTTCTTTTTCTCTAACACACTGGTTTAGTGTCGTGGGTGAGCCTAAGGGAATGCTCAGATATTTCTCGAGGAAGGCCCTTAAGGTCTTGAGGTGACCAAGCAAAGATGTCTCTTGAATTCTTGAGAATGTCTTTAACGCGATTTAGATCGGCGGTCTCCAGACTATGCCCATGATAAAGGGCCTCGGTGCCGTTGGTGAAAGGGAAAAACGCCACCTTTTCTTCGACGATCTTATCAGCGATCTTTGTTGGTCGGACTTCCAACTCGGCTTCGGTGGGGTGAGAAGTAGCTTCCAAATCATCATTTTCAATTACTTCTGACTTTAAAGATCCCGGGGTAGGTCCGTCGATAGCAAGTACTCTGTGTTGATTTTTCTTAAGGGATGCGAGGTAGCAGACCCTGCTCTCTGATTGTTCTCCACGTACTTCCCCAACCTTTCCATCCGCACATGGGAATTTGATGCCAAAATGGTAGATGGAACAAGCTATTTGGAATTTGAAGAGGCTCACGCGGCCCATGATGACATTGTAGATAGAAGGTAGACGAACCACTGTGAACTCTATCATGTGAGACCTCCTTCCCGGAGGGGTTCTTAAAGTCAACGAAAGTTCAATTGTCCCAACTACTTCAACTTCATCTCCTGAAAATGAGATAAGTTTCCCAGAATAACATCGCAGAGCACTCTCCGAAATCCCCAGTTGTTCGAACGCGTTCCAGTATAGGACATCCACTAAAGAGCCTGTGTCGACTAAAACGCGTTTGACTGTTTTGGTGCCTAGTTGCACATGAATAACTATGGGGTCTGAGTGGGGCATTCTGAGATCGCGGGCTTCAGAAAAATAGAAATTCAAAACAACGTGCTTTGTGGAAGCCTGTTTGACGCTGGATTCTGACGGGGGTTGTCTAGCTTCTCTTTCATAGTTTTTTCTCTCCTAATTGCTTCTTCCAGATGCAGATGGTCCTCCTGCAATGGTATTGATGCATCCATCGGGAAGGGGCGGATTTTGATCATTGCGATGAGAATGTACAGATTTGTTCGATGATGACCTTGCTTTTGGAATATGGGGAATATCCCTTGGTGGGGGCCTATAACCACAGCCTCTATTTCCGTTTCTACCTCCACGTCCTCGTGGGTAGCCGCCCCTTCCCCTTCCCCCTTGGCCATATGGTGGACGGTATTGTTTGGGTGGAAGGACGGGCCGGTTTTGGTTTTGATTCGCAGGTGGGGCACAAATTTGCAGAGGCACTATTTTTTGTGGGGGAGGAGGAGGAGGGACACCATAAACAGGAGGTCGATCATAGATGGGTGTGCCATTTGTACGTTGCTTGGGGCAGAGGTAGGTAGATTTGGGTTGGTCAATTGATTGTATTGTACCTCTTGGGGTTGATGTTGTGGAACGATAATAGGATTTGGTCAACGGGGGTTATAGTGTTGTTGGTTATCTCGACCTCCTTTGTTATGGAATTTATTGTTGGGCTTGTGAAAGTAGGGAGGCTTATTTTCATTGGTCTTTGAACTCGATCCCGCAGCCTCCAATGCGTGAATCTGCAAAGTGACCAAGTCGCGCAACTTGTCATAATTGCAGGGTTCTTTTTTGAACAGATAGGTCTTGAAGTCGCTTTCGGCCAAGTTGCCCATCACGATGGTGCTAGCTGATTCTTGATTGAATTTTGGGATTTGCACAACATAGTAGTGAATCTGCTGAAGAAACTGCCCAACGATTCAGATGCTTCTTGTTTGATGGAATTTAGATCCAGCATGGTGCGCTTCCGCGTGCAAGTGCTGCCGAAATGAGCAACGAAAATGCTCGACAGTTGGGTGAAGTTGCTTATTGATGACCGGGGTAGGTTGGTGAACCAGGTCAACACGACTCCGCTCAAGGTGGATGGGAAACATCGATAAAACATTGCGTCGTTGTTTTCATTCATGCCCATGGCTGTAGTGAATTGATTCATGTGATCATTTGGATCAGAATTCCTAGTGTACTTCGCGATGGACACATCTCTCCATCTTTTGGGTACTGGTGTTTCGCGAATGGCTTTGCAGAAAGCGGACGGGAAAGGGGGCTCATCCTTAGGAGTCGGATCAGGGGCTCCTAACGAATTGGATCTTGAGGAAATATCCGCTGCAGAATTCTCGCGGGCTTTCTTTCCGACGTTATCTTTATCACGATCGCGATTTGCACCTTGAGTATTATCAAATGAGCCTGGGAATAAGTTGATCGGGGCGCGAGCGGGGGCCGATTGTTGATAGTACCCGTAGGGGTCATATTGGGGAGGGATCATGTTTGCGGGTTGTCCATAGAAAGAGTTCAGGGGACAGCCACCCGCAAAGTAAGTGTATGGGGGGTAACCCCTCCCCCCCAAGCCCCGTGTTGTCCAAAAGGGGGAATTGCGACGTTGTTCCAAAGTGGTTAGGGGGGAAGGTCCTCGCCTTCCAAGATGCGATTCTCTTCGTCGGGGGGATTATTTAGGTTTAGCTCGTTGTTCCATCCCTCCTCATGATGTTGTTCTCCAAATTCCTCTCCAAAGAGAGTGAAATTCATTTCTTCGCTACCTACGATGTTACAGAAGTAAACTTTTAATTTTAACTAAAAAACTAGTTCTTCGAAGGGAGAAAACAAAATTTTAAGTACATTCTTCGAGGGATGAAGAAATTCATGAAAGTGAAGAAAAAATTCTTCGAGGGACCCCTCGTCGTGAAAGGTTCCCACAGACGGCGCCAATGAAGCGATTCTGGAATTTCACCTATACTTATTACCTCAAGGTGATGACAAAAGTCCTTTAAATACCTGCCATATTAAGAGATAATACTTAGTTTCGCGATCAAATGAACCTTTTGTTGCTGGGGGTTATCTTACAGATATCCGAGGTTCGCGATCAGGTATATTTACTGTTCAATCGTCGTCTTTAGAGGAAGTTTGCTTTGATGATGTGTCTTTCCTAGAAAGGATACTTGTCCGATTTAAGGATCTAAAGAACTCAAACCTAAGGGTTTTATATCAAAGGAAGTTGCAGAGCTCCTTTTCTTATCTCTTATTTCGGATCCCTTTTCTTGTGGGCATTAGGGGGTATTTATAGTAGTATTCAAGCGAGCAGCTGACTAGTGACCTCATGGTTTATGTAGGCGACACGTGTAGCTCACGCCCTCATGCCAGCGGCCTAGGGTAGCTACACGTGGCGACGTTTAGAGGAGAGGTGCTTCACCAGCGAGCTGCTTGCCTTTCTGAAGGAGTTCTTAGTCGGTTTTGGAGCTTCCCTTTGCGATCTTGGTTACGAGGGGCGATATTCTCAGTCAGACCTGAGCCTTAGCTCACGTGAACCGAGAAGACTATGATCGCGATGATACAATCTTTAATATATATATGACTTTTGTAAGTGTATGATATTTGCATAGGGTAGCCCATTTATGACGTCATATCACTATTAATAAAAAGAGGCTATTTTAGATGACATCGTCAATAACAACTTAACATTCATAATATCTCAAAGATATAAGGTCTCAAAAGGCGATAAACATACAAAGATAATGTATTAAAATATGACAAACATAGAAGAGATAAATCACACATCCAAATATCCAATGTCATCTCTGGTTTCAAATGTCATCATCGCAATTAACCACATCATGAACAATTTCAACATCCCTCTCAAGGAAATCATCAACATCATCATTTATCTCAACATCTTCATCTTCATTGCAAGATAATGTACCCATACCAATACCACTTCCATGGGTTGAGTTGTGGGTTTCACATTTAACATTATCAACTATAAATTGAAATAAGGAAAATACTATGAATACTTGCTGCTCACCATTCAGACCGTCGATTGCTCGCCACTCGGATTAGGGTTTCATGTTTCAATCATTGACTCTACTAAGTGGAATGGAGCAAGAAGTCATTCATATGTCCGAGAGTGGAGATGGGCTTCAAAACAAAAACGCCATGCATGGGTTGACTTTAACAAAATCAACCCACTATCCAACAAAATGTAATACATACAACTCAAATTTTAACATTGCTAGGATCGCACTATTTTCTTAGGATCGTAAGATCCTAACAGATCCTAAAGATCCTACCGATCCTAGGCAGATCCTAGCACTACCGAATATATATGCCCGGTCCGGATCAGAAGCTCGCCTAGGATCGTAGGATCATAAGATCCAGATCGGGATCCTAATGACCATGGGTGAGCCGGCCTGGTGGCTTGCCGCCTAGCTTACCAGTTCGCGTCCTTTGTAGGCTAGGGCTCGGACTCGTGGGGGATCAGTCGATAACCTCGGAACCCCCACGTTACAACAAAAAAATAGGGGTTTACAAAAATGGCAGTGTCATGGGGTTAATTTTAATGAGGGCGGTAATCGTCACTTTTGCAAATTTTCCAGCCACCCTTTTTACCTGTTGAAGTTAACAACAACAAAAAAAAGACGAAATGTGTAGAGGAGAGAGGGAGTGTGATGATTTGCATTAAATAAAATGGTTGGCTTTTGAACGAGTTGAAGGTTTAAAAAAATTAAATAAAGAAGGATAAAATGTGCATAGGAGATAGGAGGGTGACATGATTTGCATTAATGCAAAAGGAGATGCATTTAATGCTCAGGGTTCCCGCCCTAAAAAGGAGGGAGATCTGCATGTGGGATTGGAGGGGTTTGGGGAGGCTTTATAAAAGCAGTAAAGATATCTCTCAAGTACAACACATCTCGGGAGGGGGGGGGGGGACACTCTAGTACCTCAGTTGCATGTCAGCCACAAAGGAATACGGGACAAGAACTGAATATTTCATACCATACGAAGGAGACTACGTACCAACTTCAGACAGTATATAATAACGAATATGGGTAATTATGCTTGTGGTTTTTGTTTTACAACCATGAAAACCCCCTATCCTAATCATATCCTGAACCGATAGTGATGAGACCATCTTCTTCTCTTACTTTCGCAAGGGAGAAAGGGCTGGTCTTTGTCACTCTCTTGTCTAATGGTCGGTGGGGATGTGGATGTGGTGGCTGGGTGTTCAAAGAGCGAAATTCACAAACAAGGACCATGAGAAACATGTAATATGTCTCAGTAGCGATGACAAGGAAACTATCTCTACGGTTGGTCATCGGGCATGGGTGGTTTCCTTCAACTTGGCTAGTTCTTTCGATGAGGACAATGACACCCCACACGCAATCAAATTGGAGGTTAGGAACACAACGTCATCCGGGGGTTGTTCTGAAATCTAATTTGACGATGAGATGTAGGAGGCTGAAGGGCTGGTTTCAAGGCCAATACGGTTCTCCATGCATAACATTGCAAGTTCTTGATAGTTTTTTATGTGTCAGTCAATACATTCTTCGTGCCACTAACATCTATTTATGTGCCAGTGTAGGTACATCTCGTGTCAACTCTTTTGACTCCGACAGATAAACCCAAGTACAAATATAACAATTATCTTAATGTCTATCATGATAGTCGAACTACGTGTCACTCAATACGGTTGTCATGCCACTAACATTTATTTATGTGTCAATATATGAATATCCCATACCAACTCTCACGAATTCGACTGAGACACCTAAGTCCAATTAGAACAAGCAAGGTCAGATCTGTACGAGTCCTAAAATCAACTAAAGCCAACATACTTCTGCAGTTATAAAAACAACAATAAGAAGTTTCTTACGAGTCCTAAAACCATCAAAAGCGAGAAATGTATGAGTCCTAACACAACAAAAAAAAACAAACCTAAAGCAAACAACAAACACGCACATTCCCCCCAAGGGGCTATCCAGGAGTCTCTTCCAATTTGCAACAATAAGGGCGTCTTCCATATGGCGCAGGAGCCCCATCTTTAAGAAATGGTTGACTCTCCCAATTTTTGAGAAATGGTTGTTCCTTCCAATCTTACTCGACAACGTCGGCACGACCTTCCCTTCTTTAGTTCTAACCATGGCTCACTGGTTTTTATACATGAGATACAAGTGTTTACACTAAAAGTTACAATTGGTTAAAACAAGTGCCAATATTACAAAATCTATGCTAATAAAGAAAAAAATCATGCAGTAAAGAAAAAATGCATGACAGTAAAAATGCGTGATAATATCAATTTCTCCTATTCCAAAATCCACTAATTAATCGAGATTTTCAATTCACACACGTTCAAACCTTCAATTTAAACTTCGTCTTCCCATCCCCGATGACTTCCATGAACATTTGCAGATCACAACTTCCTCAATTCCCCAATGGTTATAATGAGGGCCTCCCAAAAAGTTGTATAAGGGGCGCACTTTCGGTGGTCCCCTGGGGGTTAGACGCGAGCAGTTTTTCTTATGTAACACGGGCTTACCTGACACGCGAATCAATTTCTTCGCTATTCAACCTGGGCCGCGCTTTGATCGCGTACATAAATTCTACCATAACCCCACATCTCTTATGGGAGATCATCGATTTGTTTTAATGATTGAAGGGTTCATACCTGTCCGCGGAGATTCACCTGAGGTGTTTTCTTCGTCGCTTCGTACAGGATGAGATGTCTCTTTCCGTTTTCAGATTCGCTTAATCCACCGCGGATTGACTCCAGGTTCTGCGGTCGACTTTCAGGATTATACAAATCTCTTTCTTCTTCTATTTTTCTTCTTCCGCTCCAAAAAATCATCCCCTTTCTTTTCTGTTCATTTCCCCTTTTATAGGGATTGGCCAGAGATCCCCATCGTGACACTTGTCATTCTTGAGTTGACACGTGTGGCCATCGTGGGTGGAGGGCATGATGGACATGTGTCATTGTTTTATATCCGCGTCCTCCCAATTTTCGGAGTCTCTTTTGGTGTTGTTTCGTTATGTCCGCGTCTGAATCTTCGTCTAACATTTTCGCATGGTTTCATCACAGCTCCTCGGGTCGGGTTGAGCTCTATGAGAGCTTGAGACGATTCGATCTTTATCCGCGTAAATGTGTTCCTCCTTTCTTCTCTAGGGGGGTAATTTCGTATTTCCCTTCTTAATCAGAGTTTGTGGGCCTGTTTGAGGATTTCCTCCGGCCCATTAGGGTTTTACCATGGCCCATATTGCCTTGAGGGGAACTGAAGAGTCAGTAATTTCCTTATAAATTACCCCGTTCCGTTTTCACTTTTTCACTTCCCATTGTTTGTCTGCTTGTGGCGCTTGTTCAGCTTTTTGCTTTTTCAGAGTTTTTCGTTGGTCTTCTAGCTTTCCGGTTGTGTTTTCCGGCAGTTTCTTCGTTCTTCCAAGGTAATTCTTAGCTTTTGTTCTTGAGTTCTTAATTTCTTCATGAAGTGTTCTTGAGTGTTCTTGCTAAAATTTTTATTTCTTGTCAAAACCTTTGCTTTCTCCTTCTTAGATCTGTTCGGGTCTTCCCCTTTTATCCCAGTTTTGTTTCTTTGGGTTTTTTTGATTTTTTGTTCCGCGTACGGGTTCCTTTTCAAATCAGCTTTTAAATTCCTTCAAGGATGGCTAACTTTGAGGGGAACCCGAACGCGCTGGATGAGTTTGAAAGAAAGGAAGGGTGGAGAGAGGGTTTACCCTCTGTTTCAGGAGGGAATCCTTCCGCGGTTGTTTTGGATTCTTCTTCTTCATCCTCCAGCAGGAGTACCGCGTCTGATTCATAAAGTTCTTCAGATTCTTCCTCTTCTTCCAGCATCTTTTCTCCAGACCGCGTGGGTCCTTTTGGCAGCCCTATTAAGGTGAGGAGACGACGAAACCGCTCTGACCCTGATTATTATTCCTCTCCTTTTTTAACTTCTTCTTCTTCGAAGGGGGACGACGCTTATCTAAAGAACATGGAGACTCAAGCTCACCCCGATGCGCGTGCTTCTCTTAGCCCGCGTCCGTCAACCAGTGGTTTGGAATCCGAGTTGTCTTGGGTCCCTTACGCCGAGTCTTCTGTTGGGTTTGCAGAGAAGTGTGCAAGGGTCCGCTCGAAGGACGTTCTTAGTGATCTTGATTTCCCATCTTATTCCCTTGACGACTTATCCTCTTGTTCCTTCCGGGGAGATTTCTCCCTCCGCGATCCTCAACCTTTCCCTCCAGTCATCTCCGAGAGAGTTCGTCTGCGTCGTTCGCCTAATCAAGAGGTGTGGGGATGCACGACACTGCTCGATCATTCAAGCGTCGAGGCTATAGCTCGAATATTTCCGTGGCCAGCGGGCGTGGAATTGTGACTTCCCTCAGAAGGTGGAGGGTGTCTGGATGCTTATGAAGATTGCCTGGTTGTGTATGCGGCGAGTTTATCCCAAGGATTTCGCTTGCCTCTTCACCCTTTGTTTATTGCTTTCTTGTTCGAGTACAATTTGAGCCCCGCGCAAGTTGTGCCGAATTGTTGGATGTTCTTTGCCAGCTTTGTGATGCGGTGCTTGGACATTGGAGTGCCTCCGACGAAAGAGCTGATGCTCGGCATTTTTTCACTGAAGAGAGGGCCCCAAGATCCTCGGTTTTATCAGTGCAACTCTAGTTGTAGTTATATTGAGAGACTTTCTAGTAAACCGAACTGGAAGCACAAGTGGTTTCTTGTTCGCGACAAGGCCGGCGTTTGTCTTGAGTTTAAGACCGCACCCGGATGGTTCAGTGCGGTTAAAAAGCCGTGGGTTGCGCGGCTTGACAAGTTCAAAGATTCTTTCGTTCATGAGCCTAAGTTGCCATGGCAGTCGATGGTTTCAGCTCTTCGACTCGAGATGGCGGGATTGAGTCTACCTCATCCGTGATTAGGTGTCTGCTTTAGTCTTTACCATATTCTATTTTTGTGATTTCTTTATAGTCTCACATTTTTTAGTACCTCCTCTCTCCCCTTCTTTCTTCTTCTTTTTTTTTTAAGAAAAGTAGGGTGTTCGTTAGTGGCGTCTAATGTCTTCACTTTTTGTTCTCTCTTTGGTAGACCTAATGGATTTGAGTTCTTTGGCCGATCGACACCACGTTCAGGAGAGTAGCAAGTCGAGGAAGAAAAAGTCCGCCAAGCGTGTTCCTCGTCCTCTTGCTGCCTCTCAAGGTGCGGCTGTAGAGGAAATTGAAAGAGCCAGTGAACCTGCCGCGGAGGCGGAAGTTGTGGTTTCTGATGCTCGTGAGAAGCGTCCTTGTCCTTCGGACGCGGGCACTTCTCGTCCTCAAAAAAGGAAGAAAGCTGCGGGTTCATCTCGAGCTTCCCGGGCTGGGGAAGAGGAGGCTCTTTTTCTCCAAGGGGATGATGCTCTGCCTGCTTTCCACATTCCCGGCTTTGGGGTTGACGAGCTTGTTCGCCTTCGCTGCCCTGATAAATTTGCACGGAACGAACGAGCGTGGTTGCGTCGCTTAGAGTAGGATGAGTTTTCTCTTCAATTCGAGCGTGCAGCCGAGTGGGTGAGTTGTCGTTGGGATTTTTATTTTTGCTTCCGCCATTGTTCAATTCCCGTTTCTTCACTTTTGCCTTTGTTCTTGCTTCTTCAGGTTAGGAGTTTCCAAGTCGAGTCGGAGAGGCGGCTGTCTTCCTATGTTGAGGAGCTCTCTAAGAAAGCCGCGGAGGACACTGGGAAATACTGTTGCCGATCCCTCTTCGGTGCAAAAGTTTAAGAAACGATCTGCGGAGCTTCATGAGAAATTGCAGGCCGCCAGCGAGCAGATCTCTGCTTTGAAAGATCAAAACTCCTCTTTGACTACAGAGCGTGACGCGGCACTTTCAAGTTCAGATGCTCTACGCCGCCAAGGAGAGGAACTTCAACAGTCTACAGTGCATCTGAGGGAGAAATTGGAGACGACTGAGGCACGCTTCAAAGATCTTCAAATCGAACACTCCATTGTTGAAGAGGACCGTGCTCTATTGAAGCAAGAATTGGAGAAGCTTCAGTCTCAGTCTCCTCAGGAGGTTGCGCTTCAGTGGTTGGAATCATCCGCGGGTCTTAAGTTCTTGACTTCTGAATGGTTCAAAACTGACGCGGGTGTTTCCTTCCTCTCTTCAATAGCTAAGCCATGCCTTCGATCTCCAGAGGGAATAGAGCTTTTAAAGGATAAGTGCTTTAGCTATTTTCGAAAGGGGATGTCCGCTGGCATTAACCAGAGCGTCGCCCGCTCGCAGGCTAATCCTGGTGTTCCTTTGGAGAAGTTTGAGGTGAGCTTGACGGTGGCGGATTGGGGACTAACTCCGGAAGAGCTGGCGGGAGAGGAGGACTCAGGCGAAGAGGACTCCGACGATGAAGAGGTCGATACCGCTGTTGATCCTTAAGGCTTGGAGGTTGTATTTTTGTATATTATCAACCTTTCGTAGTGAATATCACCTCTACTTCTTATTCTTGTGTCCATTATTTACTGGCTCGGCCACTTGTGCTGCAGTTCTTGATTCTGATTCAAAAAAGTTCTTGCCACTTGTCCGCCATGCTTGAGTACGTCTTCTTCCCCTTTTTTTTAAAAAAAAACTCTTGGTTTGGGATTTTTTATTTATTCCGCTTATAGTTGCTTGTCTGCGTTTGATAAGGACCTATGGTGCTCGGGAATTCTAATCCTTGGGCTTTTTTTCAAAACTTTGGAATGCATCGACCAACTCTCTTTGCTTGTATGATTCTCTTGATACTCTTGATTCCAACTGTTTCTCTTTCCCCCCCTCTTTTTTAGCTTTGAGTCTTTATTCCGTGTCCCTTTTTGGCAGCCTCTTCTGCCTCAGTTTGAGGTGGAGTTCAGATCCTCTCTTCCGCGGAAGGTTCTCCTGTCTTCTTACGCCATCAAGAACTTCCAGGTAGAGGTGAGTAGAGAACTTGACGGTCGCTTATACTTCCGTCGCGGATGGGATAGATTTGTTGCTCATCATGGGTTTGTTGTGGGGTCGTCGATGACTTTTTTCTACATGGATCGCGCTCGTTTTAAAGTTTGTCCACGACGTGACTTGGATTGTGCTGAAGCCGAGTGTTGTACCTCGGCTGTTTCTTCCAGCGGCTCATGCTGAACCGCGTTTATAAATCAAGAAAATCTATTTGCTGTATAAGTCTGGCTTGCGAATAAAGGAAACATTTCGCTTTTGAAGCTTTTAATGTAGAGACTTGCTCTTTTATTTTTAAAAACGACAGCATTACATGATCCCTAGATTTTACCTTATTAGCTGGAATGTTATTCCATTCTCTTACATCTTAAAGAGCAGTGGGATTACAAGGCTCTCAACCTTGTAGTCGTCCCTTACCCGCGTCCTTCAACTCCATTGTAGTCGCAGTCGGGATTTGCGACACAGACTTCGAAGATTGAGTCTCCCTGGTACACAAAGATCAGAGCGACTCCAACACTTATCCTGTTGGCTTCCACGAATCCTGGCCATCCGTCGGTGAACCAATAGATCCCGTCCGCGTCCGTTTCAACTTTGACCTCATGCTCGCGATTGGATCGGGACCACAAGTGCACCAGACGATGGGCATCCTCTTCTAGGAGGACGTACATCAGTGGGAGCCGTAGAGATTGAAGTTGTTCCTCTGTAATGATTACTCTATAAAAGGCTTTGGGGGGATTTTCAAATTCCATCTCTTTGTTTTGCGTATGCTGCTCTCTTCAATATTTCACGGGGTTTTATATTTGCCCAAACTTGCCACGTGTTTAGTTCCCTGTTCTGGAGTTTTTCCACGGGGCGTTTTTTAGGCCGCGTGTTTCGCTTAGGCCTGAACCTGGCCTGAATTGAAACTCTTTTGATAGTTGTTTCTAACTGTCAAGTCATTTCAATGAGCCTTCTTTTGCGGTTCTCGTGACTATACTGCTATCTTGGTTGATGAGCCTCTTCCTTCTCTTTAGAGGAATCTTATCCAGATGGCGTTCATGCGTGTCGCTACCCCAGCTTTTATAGAGGGTATTTTTCTTCCCCCTTTTTTTGTTACTCCGTGATTGTTTGCTTCGTACTTCGATTGTGTTCATGGCTATTTCTGGTGCGGGTATATGGGCTTTCTTTCAGTCGATTGACCGCATTGATCAAATATCCCGTTTGGTAAGCCCTTATTGGAATGTTGGTTTCGTTTGATAACTTTCATTCTCTACAATCGACCCTTTTTCTTACTATCACTTTCAGCTTTTGCCTATGCTCTTTGAGGGGGAGTATATGGATGCCATTCTGGAGCAAGTCTTTCTTTCATCCCATCTCTTACATGACTTTCCAGTCCGTGTTTATAAGGGTGATTACAGAATGTACTGGCTTCGTCAAGGTTGGAAAGATTTCATCGAGTCTCATGGACTCATGGTTGGGTCTTCTATGGTTTTCATCCACAAGGGAAATGCCCATTTTAAAATCCAAGTCATGGGCTTGGAGGATGGGGATGAGATCGTTGGCCGTCTTCCCTACGAGGACGCGGGTCTTTCGACAAACGGCTCGTACCCGTGATTAGATTTTTTTTTATGACGCGTTCGCTTATAAGCAGAGGGGATTACTTCTGCTTATATGTGGTTTTCTTTTCCGCGGGCAAAGAATGAATACGGTGTCTGTTATCTTTTCTAATTTAATATTGAGGTTGCGTTCAGGATTCTTCTAGGTTTTTGTGTGATACAAACCTGTCTTCTCAGCTCATATCTTCTGTATGTTTTTGGCTGTAATGATTCTGGTCTTCTTTTGAGGATTCTGAAGGAATCTCTCAAAAGCACACCCCGTGAACAATACCTCGCGGAGCCCTTTATAAGCAAGGCTTAGTTTGGCTTTGCTCTCTAGCTTTTTCTTTTCAATATGGATGCATCAAATGAGACTCCCTGGGCTTTTTATTTAGCCCTTGATTTTGAAGATCAACTGCAAGAACGAGTGAGTTAACTTCTTCTTGCTTCGTGCTTCAAGGAATACTTTCTTGCTTCGTGCTTTATATCTCATTTGTCTTTGTCCTTTTTCAGTCGCTCCCTGCTCTTTTTGAGTATGAAACGGGTGTTACAGATCCGACTCAAGTCTTTCTGTCCCTGGGTTCGGCCGTGGATTCCCCAATTGGGATAGTCAAACGAGACTATGGAATATTTTGGTTGGTTGGTGGTTGGAGCGAATTTGTGGCATCCCAAGGGCTAGGAATGGGGACCGTCATGGTCTTCCGCCACCGTGGTGGAGTTCACTTTGACGTTCGTGTGCTTGATGAGGGATCCATTTGCGTGGAGAATGGTTATGTTATGTCGCCTCCAAGGCCGGTCATCCTCCCAGATGTTAGACTTCTTTGTCTTTGAACGATGATCCCTCTTATGTTTTAACTTATGTTATTGTATCAGAAAATTTATATGTAGTTTCTGTAACATTTGCCCGCGTCTTGGTGTTTTTACGCGTTTATGCTTGTTGTGGGATCAATCGATCGAATGTTTCCCCTGTGACGCCCTTCGTAGTAATGTCCTCCGGAGTTTTTGATTATGTTCATAATTAAATTATGTCGCTTGTTGATCTGATCTTGAGAGATCGTGTATTTTGGTCAAGGGAGGGGCACGGAAAAGACTCCAGTATCAACAGACTCTGATGTTTGTTGGGTCGACTTTGAGAGATCGAGAGTCTTAATCAAGGGAGTGACTCGGAGAAAGATCCAGCGTCTGTAGACTCTGGTGCCCGTTGGCTCGACCTTGAGAGATTGAGAGTCTAAATCAAGGGAGCGACGCGGAGAAAGCTCCAGCGTCAGTAGACCCTGTCGTCCGTTGGCTCGACCTTGAGAGATCAAGAGTCTTAATCAAGGGAGCGACGCGGAGAAAGCTCCAGCGTCAGTAGACCCTGTCGTCCGTTGGCTCGACCTTGAGAGATCAAAAGTCTCAATCAAGGGAGCGACGCGGAGAAAGCTCCAACGTCAGTAAACCCTGTCATTCGTTGGCTCGACCTTGAGAGATCAAGAGTCTCAATCAAGGGAGGGACGCGGAGAAAGCTCCAGCGTCAGTAGACCCTGTCGTCCGTTGGCTCGACCTTGAGAGAACAAGAGTCTCAATCAAGGGAGCGACGCGGAGAAAGCTCCAGCATCAGTAGACCCTGTCGTCCGTTGGCTCGACCTTGAGAGATCAAGAGTTTCAATCAAGGGAGGGACGCGCAGAAAGCTCCAGCGTCAGTAGACCCTGTCGTCCGTTGGCTCGACCTTGAGAGATCAAGAGACTCAATCAAGGGAGCGACGCGGAGAAAGCTCCAGCGTCAGTAGACCCTGTCGTCCGTTGGCTCGACCTTGAGAGATCAAGAGTCTCAATCAAGGGAGGGACGCGGAGAAAGCTCCAGCGTCAGTAGACCCTGTCGTCCGTTGGCTCGACCTTGAGAGATCAAGAGTCTCAATCAAGGGAGGGACGCGGAGAAAGCTCCAGCGTCAGTAGACCCTGTCGTCCGTTGGCTCGACCTTGAGAGATCAAGAGTCTCAATCAAGGGAGCGACGCGGAGAAAGCTCCAGCGTCAGTAGACTCTATCGTTCGTTGGCTCGACCTTGAGAGATCAAGAGTCTCAATCAAGGGAGCGACGCGGAGAAAGCTCCAGCGTCAGTAGACTCTATCGTTCGTTGGCTCAACCTTGAGAGATCAAAAGTCTCAATCAAGGGAGTGACGCGGAGAAAGCTCCAGCGTCAGTAGACCCTATCGTTCGTTGGCTCGACCATGAGAGATCAAGAGTCTCAATCAAGGGAGCGACGTGGAGAAAGCTCTAGCGTCTTTTAGGGGAATTTGATAGCCTTCGTCATTCGTTATTTACAGAAAACGCCCGCTAACCGCTCATTCAACTTTCCGCGGGGGCGATTATTTAATTAAGAACAGTGTTTCAAGCTTATACAAAGTACTTTTTCAGACAGTCAGCATTCCAAGTTTTGTTCAACGTCTCTCCGTTTTCGTTCTCAATTTGTATGTGCTGGCTTGGACGGTGTCAGCCACCACATACGGACCTTCCCAATTGGCATCCAGCTTTCCCCCGATCTGCACTCGTCGCAAGACTAGGTCTCCTTTCTGGAATTGTCGCGGCCGGACTCGTTGATTGTGGTACCTGGCAGCACGTCTTTTGTACTCCTCTGCCTTCAAAGCTGCCATCATCCTGCGTTCTTCCCTCAAATGCATTTCTACTTCGAGCGCTTCTTCGTTGGACTGTGGTTCAAATCCGACAACGCGGGCTGACGGAATCATTCACTCAATCGGAATGACCGCATCCATGCCGTAATCCAAAGAGAAAGGTGTCTCACCTGTCGGTGTCTTCGCGGTCGTCCTATGAGACCACAGTACTAGGGGAAGGAGTTCCGCCCATCGTCCCTTGGCCGTGGCTCCCAACTTCTTCCGTATCCCTTCCAATATTTGCCGATTGGTGACCTCTGCTTGTCTGTTTGTCTGCGGATGTGCTACGGATGAGAATTTAAGGTTGATGTGGAGGTCTTCACAAAAATTGCGGATGGTTTCGCAGTCGAATTGGGGGCCGTGGTCTGTGATGATTGACTCCGGGACCCCGAAGCGGCACACCAGGTTCTTCCACAGGAATTTCTTCACTTTCTCAGCGGTGATGAGTCCCGTCGCTTATGCTTCTACCCACTTAGTGAAGTAGTCCACAATCACGATTACATATTTCAATTGGCCTGGCGCGGTCGGAAACGGTCCCAAGATGTCCATTCCCCAGAGTGAAAATGGGCATGCACCATAAATTCCCTTCATCATTTCCGCGGGCTGATGGATAGCATTCCCATGTTTTTGGCACGCGTCACACTTCTTGATAAATCCTTGAACGTCCTGCTTCATCGTTGGCCAGTAATATCCTGTCCTCATGATCTTGACTGTCAGCGCTCTCCAGCCTTGGTGATGTGCACATACTCCAGAGTGAAGTTCCTGTATGATTATCATCCCTTCTTCTGTGGTGACACATGTCAAATCAGGCTGCGTGAAACCTCTCTTGTAGAGTTTTCCATCGCGGACAGTGAATCTCGCAGCTCTTGCCTTCGTC
Source organism: Persicaria maculosa (assembly GCA_963922045.1). Lineage (NCBI taxonomy): Eukaryota > Viridiplantae > Streptophyta > Magnoliopsida > Caryophyllales > Polygonaceae > Persicaria > Persicaria maculosa. Next base: position 20,902,998 of record OY998264.1, on the reverse strand, counting down.
TGCTTGGCTTCGGGTTTTTCTGCGGGGAGAACTCCCCTCTCCAGATACTCGGCTATAGGGGTCCTCCAGTCATTTTCTCTGTCTGTCTCAATAAAGAAAACTTATTTCACAAGTCCACGGCTCTCTCTTCTTTCGAACATGAATTCCGCCCCGACCTCGGATGGCATTGTCGCGCCCACCCTTGCCAGTGCGTCTGCTTGTTGATTCTCTTCCCTCGGGATAGCTGTTACTGTGATGTTTAATAAGGCTCTTCGTAAAGCTTGTACTTTCCTCAGGTAATCCGACATCAAACCTGTTCTGGCCTCGTATTCCCCTTCTATTTGCATCGCCAAGACTTCAGAATCTGTGTAGGCAGTTACTCCTCTTGCTCCACGTGACAGGGCTATCTCTAGCCCTGCTATGAGGGCCTCATACTCAGCTTCGTTGTTTGTTGCTTGGAAGGTGAGCTTATAGGCATAATTCGCTATCTGCCCTTCGAGGGATATCAAGGCAATCCCAGCCCCACAACCAGCTTGATTGACTGCTCCATCAACCTTCAAGACCTAACTCCCGTCTTCGGATGATGCTTGTTCTTCAAAACTTGTCTCACAGATGAAATCAGTCAGGGTCTGTGCTAGTGCGGCCTTCCGCGGTTTATATTCGATCTCAAATTCTGACAATTCTACTACCCATTTTGTCATTCGTCCCGAAAGGCAAGGAGAGTGTAGGATCTGCCTTAAAGGAAGGCTAGTTAAGACTTGAACTGGGTGATCTTGGAAATAAGGCCGTAATCTTCTTGCCGCGAATACTATGCACAGGATCATTTTCTCGATTGGTTCATATCTCGTTTCAGCATCCTGCAATACCCTGCTAATGTAGTAAACCGGATACTTTTCTGCGCGGGTGAGAACAGCACTGATGGTTGTGCTTCTGACGGCCAAGTAGAGGTGCAGAACTTCAAGTTTTTCCGGCCGGTGTAGAGTTGGCAATTTCATCAAGTAATCCTTCATCCCTTCGAAAGCTTGCTGCAGTTCCGGCGTCCATTGGATGGGCCCTCTCTTTTTTAGTAAAGCAAAGAAAGGCAAAGATCTATCGGCGAGACAAGAGCAGAATCGGCTGAGATAGTTGACAGCGCCGTTGAGAGCCTAGATCTCTTTGATCGTTCTGGGTGGTTGCATGCTTTGAATTGCTGCAATCTTCTCAGGGTTTACATCTATTCCTCGCTGGCTGACCAAGAATCCTAAGAACTTTCCGGAGTCAACACCGAAAACACATTTTTCCGCGTTCAGATTCAATCCTCCGCGTCGCAGAGAATCAAAGGTCTCTTGTAGATCAGCCGCGTGATCTTCTGCCTTCAAGCTTTTTACTACTATATCATCCACGTAGATCGATACGTTTTTTCCAATTTGGGCACGAAAAATCTTGTCAACAGTTCTTTGGAATGTGGCTCCCGCATTTCTCAACCCGAATGGCATAACCTGATAGCAGAAAATCCCTTGATTCGTAATGAAGGTGGTAGCCTTTTTATCAAGTGGGTCCATGCGGATTTGGTTGTACCCTGAGTACATGTCCAGAAAACTGAGGACAACATTCCCGGCAGTCTCATCAACTAATTCATCGATTGATGGGAGCGGGTAGCTATCCTTAGGGCAAGATTTGTTGAGATCAGAAAAATCAACACACATGCGCCACTTTCCATTAGACTTTCTGACCAGAACCACGTTAGATAACCATTCAGAGTCTTCTACCTCCTTGATGAAGCCTGCATCCAGTAATTTCTCTGTTTCTTCTTTTGCGATGAAAGCCTTTTCGGGCGCCATTTTCCTCTTTTTCTGAGCAACCGGTCTGGCGTCATCTCTTATCCGGAGTGTATGTAAGGCGATTGATGGGGGAACTCCCAGCAGATCTCTTGGCGACCATGCGAAAACGTCTCTTGATCTTGCTATGATATCAAGGACGCGTTCTTTTTCTTCGTGCCCTAACGCCTGTCCTAAGTACACCTTCTCTTCAGGGTTGGGGAATGGAAGGTGAGCCTGCTTCTCGTCAGTGGTTGGAACTTCCCTGGCCGCGGGCCTTACCTCCAGTTCCGCTTCAGTGTGGGTGCTTTCTGGATCGGTTTCTGCTACAAGCTCTTCCTGCGGGCACTCTTTTTCTTTTTTGGTTGTACTCGCGGCATATTCCTCGACCTGCATTACTTCTTTTTTCTTCCTCAGGGAGGTTAGATAACAGCTTCTGCTTTCTGGTTGCTGTCCGCGGACCTCACCGACTTCTCCTCCAGTGACAGGAAACTTGACCAAAAAGTGGTAGATAGAGGCCACCATCTGGAATTTGTAGAGAGATACCCTCCCTAGCAAGGCATTGTATACTGTTGGGACTCGGACGACGGTGAAGACTATGTTCTCCATCCTTCGTTTTGGCGCTGTCCCAAGCACCACCGTCAGCTCAATGGTTCCTGCGACTAGTATCTCATCTCCAGAAAAAGCAATCAGCGTTCCTGAATATGGCTTGAGTGCAGTTGCTGAGACTCCAAGTTGTGAGAAGGCCTCCCATGCGAGTATATCAACAAATGACCCAGTGTCAATGAAGACTCTCTTGACAGTTTTGGTTGCTATCTGAGCATGTATAACCAGTGGGTCTGAATGAGGCATCCTCACATCTTCCGCGTCACCTGCTGAGAATATCATTTCCGCGTGAGGCGTGTGGGAAATTCGCCTGCTCGTTGCGGAGGGTGGTTGCTTCCCTTCTCGTTCGTAATTCTTCCTCTCTTGATTGCTGGTCCTGAAAGAGAAGGTCCTCCTGCTAGAGTGTCGATGTATCCTTCGGGTTCTGGGAACGTTCGACCGCGGACCTTAGCCTACCTTCTTGCCCTCGGGGAGCCTGATTCACTGATCCTTGAGGGGGTGGGGGCCATTATGGCATCCTCGTCGCCATCTTCGTCCCCGGCCCCTCCCTCGATTCGGCTGAGGAGCTTCTTCGCGTTCCCTGTACTGGTCATGATTCCTGCTCCGATGATGGGGATAATCCTCATCTTGCGGGTGACGCTCGATTGGGTGTCGATCGTCCCTTCTGTTTTGGTGGTGCTCTCGAGGATGGTGGTCCCGATCATGATAACCATCCCTCCGCGGTTGATGTGTTCTATCCCGGTCATTTCCTTCTCTTCGATCGTCTCTTTGATGACGATGCTCCTCCCTTCGGTCTGAATTGAGGTGGACCTCGTCATTTTGCCGATGGTGTCCTGTCGATGGTTGTTTGGGTGGCTTCGCCGCTCCCTTATCCTTTCTGAATTTCCCAGCAAGTTTGCTGAAAAAGCCTTGATGCCCGCCATTTGCTCTTAAGCTCGACGCAGCTGCTTCCTCTGCATCTATTTGTCGTGACACTAGATCTCTCAATTGATCATAATCTCTGGGCTTCTTTCTAAAAAGGTAAGTCTTGAAATCCCCTTCCGCTAGGTTCCCCATGAGGATGATGGTCGCGGATTCGTGATTGAAGTTCGGGATTTGAACAACCACACTAGTGAAGCGGGCAAAGAAATGCCCCAGAGTTTCATCTCCCCCTTGCTTGATGGAGTTTAAATCTAACATGGTCTTCTTTCTTGACCGCGCACTCCCAAAGTGGGATTGGAAGATCCGATTTAACTCAGAGAAGCTGCTAACCGAATTCTTTGGCAGGTTAGTGAACCAGGTCAATGCAATCTTCGTGAGGGTTGATGGGAAAGTTCTACACAGCATGACATCATTGTACTCATTGATGCCCATCGCGGTCATGAAGTGGCACGGATGATTTTCTGGGTCCGTGGTCCCATCGTACTTCACAAGATTCACATCCCTCCATCGCTTGGGTACCGGTGCTCGGCAGATGTCTTGAGTAAAAACAGATGGCAAAGCATCAGGGGCGTCAACCTTCATTTGCGTCGAGCCAGACTTGGTGGAAGTGGAAACGTCAGTCGAGTGCTCCCCTCGTCGATGTTTATTGGGCCGCATGTCAACCCCTTGCGCACCTTGATGCAAAGGATCAAATCTGAGGCCTGACGCTCCAGGTGCTGGGTTCCCGTACTGATTAAGATGGGCTGCATCCGCCACGTTTGGTTGTCCATACGCGTCATATTGATGATTGTGAAAGTAGGCTCTGTGTTGGCCTTGGTACGGATTTTCATACCCATGGTAGTGCCGCGGCTCATTCATCGGTTGGTACTGGTGTTGAGGATCTGGTACTGGTTGATAATAGTATTGCGGCGCGGGGACCGGTTGGTAGAAAGGTTGAGGCTCAGGCGCATGCTGAAAGTAATGATGCGGCTCTTGTTGTACTCCATGTGGCATGTATACTGGTGGTACATACTCTGGCGTGTATGCCGGGTAATAAGGGGGTACATAGAGTGACGCCCACATGCTTTGTTGTTCCTCCGACTGAAGGACGGATGGGTTGTACATGCTGGTGGCCTCTTGCTCTGGTATTTCACTTTGGCTCATTTCATCTGAGTCTTCGTTGTTGTACATTGTTCCTGTCTGCGGAGAGTCACTAAAAGCTTTGTTGGTAAAATGACTTGGCAGGAAATTTGCTATTTCAGATCTTTAGATGAACTTTCTCATATCCCTCTCTTTGTGGGAGGGTTTTCCCGGTGACCTATGTGTTCCCAGCAGATCTGATGGCTGCTTGACGGGATCGCGGGTATGAGGTGTCCATGACTCAAAACATATACAATTCGTTTGCTGATAAAAATTTTAAGTTGAACCCCTCAGGGTGAGTGGGTTCCCACAGACGGCGCCAGTGATGAGGGCCTCCCAAAAAGTTGTATAAGGGGCCCACTTTCGGTGGTCCCCTGGGGGTTAGACGCGAGTAGTTTTTCTTATGTAACACGGCTTACTTGACACGCGAATCAATTTCTTCGCTATTCAACCTGGGCCGCGCTTTGATCGCGTATATAAATTCTACCATAACCCCACATCTCTTATGGGAGATCATCGATTTGTTTTAATGATTTAAGGGTTCATATCTGTCCGCGGAGATTCACCTGAGGTGTTTTCTTCGTTGCTTCGTACAGGATGAGATGTCCCTTTCCGTTTTCAGATTCGCTTAATCCACCGCGGACTGTCTCCAGGTTCTGCGGTCGACTTTCAGGATTATACAAATCTCTTTCTTCTTCTCTTTTTCTTCTTCCGCTCCAAAAAATCCTCCCCTTTCTTTTCTGTTTATTTCCCCTTTTATAGGGATTGGCCAGAGACCCCCATCGTGACACTTGTCATTCTTGAGTTGACACGTGTGGCCATCGTGGGCGGAGGGCATGATGGACATGTGTCATTGTTTTATATCCGCGTCCTCCCAATTTTCGGAGTCTCTTTTGGTGTTGTTTTGTTATGTCCGCGTCTGAATCTTCGTCTAACATTTTCGCATGGTTTCATCAGGTTACTTCCCTCAAACATTCCAACTCCCACAAAGTTAGGGTTTTAAAAAAATTTCAACTCGATTTCTCCGCAACTTGGCTGACTACCTATAATGGAACAATCTACAATGTTTTAGGGTTTGAGAGAGGGAGGGTGAGTGCTTACTTACTTGCTTTCTGCATGGGTGGTGGGTTCTTCTTCTTCAAACTCCTTTGATTTTTCTTCCCTTCCTCGTTGTCTTCTTCCTTTTTGAAACGCTTCTTGCCCTTATTTCTATCTCCCTCTCTACAAATCTCTCTCGCGGTCAAAGAAGCTCTAGTTGCTTCTCTCTCACCCACTCCAATCTCTCGCATGAACTTCCTTGTGCAACCACTCGCCTCTGCTTTGACATGATTAGGGTTACCTTCAAATGCCAGTTAGGGACACTAACTACTTCTACTATTTTTGGGGCCCATTTGTTATTTCTGCAATTTTTTTTGACCGACTGCCATATTTACAAAGGGCCCAAATTTTTGATATATTGGCTACACATTCCTGTTTTCTTTTATAGGTAGAGTTTACAAGACATTATCTACAAAGTTTTAGATGATTGAATTACAATTAATCATTTCTCAGCTAGATTTTGAATTACAATCCTTCAATTAATTTAGAGGTAGAATTTAGAAGATAATATATGTGATGTGAGTATTTGAGGGATTATTTCCCTTTTTAGATCTATCCATCAAGTACAAAGCAAACTAGACCATCAATACCACCAAAAGGAGTTTAATTATCAGATTTTAAACTTACTCCCTCCGTCCTAAAGTACATGTTCTTTTAGACCCTTACACGTTAATTAAGGAAATCTATTTATACTTAAATCTCATTATTATTATAGAGATGAGAACTCTTTAATTTTATTTACTATTGTACTTTTTTAGCTAGGGACAATTGTTACCCTATAAACCTAAAAACCCATGTATTTTTGACAAAAGTTTAAAGCCTAAAAGCCCATGTATTTTAGGACGGAGGGAGTATTATTTATTATTTAAGTGCTCATTGCTTTTTATTTGGATATAGAATAATTTATTGGCCTTTTAACATGCTCCAAATCACCTGTTTTATCCCCTATCATGTCCCCAACCCCCTCCCCCTCATAATTAAAAAATAAAATAAAATAATAGATTAAATAAATAAATAAAATTAAAGGAAATTTCTGAGAGGAGCAGTAGAGAGGATAAACTCGAGAAGAAGAGATTCAGACTTTTATTGTTACTCCTTTTCATTTTTATTTTAATTACATATTTACATGACAAAAAATCAATTTCACCCATGAATTTGAATGACAATTTCATAAAAACTATCTTTCCCTTTACAAGTGCATAAAGAGAGAGAGGCAAAAACCCTAACCCATATATCCCATCAATCCTACCACCCCGCCTACCCACCGCCACCTCTTCTCAGATTATAGGTTCACCCCGTGATCCTTGCCGCTGGCCTTGTTCACCTATCCCCCGTCAACACCCCTGGAAACCCGTTGGTTGTGTCGCGGTGCTTCCTGTGCAAACCCTAGGTTTTGATTTCCCCCTTTTCACTTCCCAATCGCCTTCATCTTTGGGAGTGTCGGGCCTCCCTTAATCCGATTCCGTTGGCCGGGGTGCTAATTTGCCCTCCGGCGACTCAGGGCCGTCGCTGCGAGTCGATTGGCGCTGCCTCCTCCGGTGGTTGGGCGGTGGTGTTTGCCGACCGGTGTTTGGATGTCGGCGCTTGTCCGACTGTCCTCTCCATTCGTTGTCGCCGCAGCCGCCCTCTTCCGGCCAATATTTGGGGTCCCTTCATAGCCGGCCTCCTTGCCGCTGCCGGGTGCTCTTGCCACTGTTGCCTCAAATGGGGATAGTGGGAAATATTAATTATACATTTATATTTATATATATTATATATAAATATATATATATAAACCAAGATGGACGTCTTATATAAATCCGATTTCGTATTTGGTTGGATTTACATTCTTTGTTCCATTCTTTGAGTAATCCCACCCGGTTATGGTGTAACCAAATCTCGTAAGGGCTTATTAAATCCCGAAAGGGTTTTTTGGTGCTTTTTACATGGGTGGTTCTTGTCCGCGTGTTTGGTGGTTCTTGGCGTCCCGCTTCTGGGCTGGAGCTCTGACGTTCGGTGTCGGGTCTGGCTGGGGTCGAGGCGGTGTGTATCGAGGCGACTCCACGATACGGAAATTTTCTTGGAGGATCGTCTTCACTACCCACAGGGACTCCTGAGGGACTCCTGATGTACCGCTGGCCAGCGGTACATCAGGAGTCCCTCAGGAGACTGGGCTTGCCCCTGAAATAAATTCCCTCTTGGGAGACTGGGCTTGCCCCTGAAATATCGAGCTTATTCTAGCCGATATTTCTGTTACTGTTAACTCAATTCCTAATGTTGTTATTCGTCATATTTTCAGTGACTCCAATGCAGTTGCAGATAGGATTGCGCGTCTGGCTTACTGCACCCCTGCCGATGATAGCATCAAAGATGATCCAGAACTTTGTGTTCTCGTCCGTTCGGACGCTCTAGGAGAGAAGCCGGGCCGTGGGCAGATCTCCTAATCTTTATCTTGCTTCAAAAAAAAATAGCATAGGTGATTATTTCGTTTTGTTCTATTGCTTGTGACCAGTGTTCGATTCCAACCAACGCCCCTCTTCTTTATTTTTCTTCTTTACTTCATTTCTTTATTTCTTTTTTTTTTTTTTGGTTAAAAACTTTCATTGTCCCATACTTGCTTTTTCTTTATTTATTTTTTGTTGGTTGATTAGTTTAGTTTATATTCCTATTCTAGGTAGATTTAAGCAAGTTTTTATGATTGTAATTTCATAATATTTTTTTAATAAATGATGTATTTTAAAGTGTTTATATATGTGTATATAGAGTGGTTAGTCTAAATATTCACAAAATAAAAAATATTTACCAAAATATTAGGGTTTGAAAGTATTTACCAAAATATTCACTAGGGTCCCACTTGTCTTTTATAATTTTCCATAAAAAGCAAAAGGCATAAATAATCACCATATCTTTTTATAATTTGCATTAATATCCTTAAGTGTTGTTTGTCTAGTTCTATATTCCGCATTTAAATATTATAATCAGAACCTTAATTTAGTTTGATCCTGCAATTTGGTATCAGAGCCTAGTTAATTAAAATATTTGTATTTATCTATAAGTCAATCTGGAGGTATCTACTAATTGTCCCCATAAGACTTATCCTCATACTTTACATCTAGATACAAATGATAAGCACTTTGGAGCAATTTTAAATGCTATTTCAGACCAACTTATAGATTTAAAAGTTGAAATTAAAAAATTAGAACAGTTATATCTAGAAATTAGCAGTAAGATTTTTAAGATAGTAAAAGAAACAGGTGAAGTGCAACACTCAACCAATCTCAAAGCCATCAACGAAATTAGTCATCAGATAAGCCTAAAATCTGGTGGTGAACTTAAGAAAGGAGATCCTTTTAAATATAGTTATCCATTTAAAAAATCCAAAAAGAAGTTTTCTACTAAGATAGATAATACAAAGAAAAAAGGTATTATTGAAGGAGAAAATCAAGACGAAAATCAAATCCTTAAAAATGAATCAACATCCAGTTCCACAAACAAGGAGATTTAGCACTAAGTTGGACGACCCAGAATGGAAGTTGAAATTACAGAAACTCAAAAACATTGAATTCAACTTCACAAACCAAGAAGTTATGAGTGATGATGAGTCTGACAGAAATTCTGATGAAGAAGCAGTATATCAGCAAATGGGACTAATTAATCTGAAAGACATGGAAAACATTCCCATATCCAAAGTTCAACAGAAGCTAGATGAAATACTAAGACAAAGAAGGCTGAGGGAGAATGAACCAGTGGAACAGAATGAAGCTAGAAGAAACTACAGGCGATATGAACATGGTTCAACCAGTAATTATAGACCTAGGCTAAAGCCGAAGGAGTTTCTAGAGAAAAAAGAAAGATTTGGAGTGAGTATTATGCCAAACCATAGGCAAAGAGAAATTAACCTAGAGCCCATAAGTGAAACAGGTTACAAATTAAACCTGGATGGTGTAAGGAACAGGCGTGAGATCATAGAATTCTGGAAGAAAAGCATGATGAGCGTATTAAACATTAATGTAGGATGGAATTCTTCCCAATTCCTTAATTATATAGAACACAGTTTCTATGGTTGTATTGCCGATTGGTATGGAGCCATTGGTGATGAAGCTAAGCAAGAACTTAGGAATTTGGCAAGTCCAGTGAATATGTTCACATTAATATGCGAGTTAATTGAAGATGAATTCATTGGAGAAAAGGAAGATGAAGATAAGGAAGCTTTAAAATGGCAAAGAACTTTGAACAATCTTGAAATCTGTAACATGAAATATGTTGATAACTATATAACAGAATTCGAGAGATGTTACTATAAGATAGGAGAAAATGGCACTAATCTTCAAATGTTCTTTGATAAACTTCCTTCCCCAATTAATGAACAAATAAGTGACGAATATCGAGAGCTAATAAAAAATGGAAGCAAAGATTCTCTTGGTAATAGAATTTCCTATGTTAGGAAATGGGTTGAGAAAAAATGTCGAGATGTTAGAAGCGCCCAAAGAATGAAGAAGCAATTCTTAACATGTTGGGAGACACCAACAGAATGGGGATGCAACACTAGAGATTATCAAGGAAGAAAGAATTATAAGAGAAAAAGTTTCAACAAACAAAGAGGTGAAAAATATTATAAAAAGTATTATAAAAAACCTTTCTCAAAAAATAGAAGATTTTTCCAGAAAGCCTCATTTTGTCCTGAGAAAAAGAAAAACTGCAAATGTTGGGCATGCGGTGAATCCGGTCACTATGCTAATGAATGCAAAAACAAGAAGAACAATAGATTAGCAGAAGCCCTAGGTAGTTTGGATTACATAGAACTATCAGAAGATGAAGCAGTAGATTTAGCTCTAAGGAACAACAAAGGAATAGTGGAAATAATTGAAGAGAAGTTCGATGAACATGAAGAATCTGAATATGAATCAATTGAAGGTGAAGAAATTAATGAGATGATGGAAGGAGAAGCTCCTAGTGAGTTCTCTGATGAATATGAAATGACCACCTTAGCTCAACTTCAGCAAGCTGAAACTTCTATTGATGAAGAACAAGTAGAAGAAATGACCAGATCAGGGGTTGATTTCCCGATCATTGCCAAAGAACAGTTTGTTAAAAAATCATTGTTCTCAAAATATGCTAAATATGTGTGTGAAGAGATGTCTGGAGACGTAACAGTTAAAAACAATGAAAATCAAGCAACTGAAGTGAACTTAATAAATTGGGCAAATATTCAAAAACATAACAAAGACAAAAAATTTAAATATATCTTTATATGTGGCATTCAAGTTATTATAACTCCATTACAAGACTATGGTAAGGATGTGCAATGCATTAATTTCGTTTGTGATATTAGACATAAAAAGTTTAGTGACCAATGCATCAGTGGAATAGTCTGTAATCTGAGTCAAGGAGCAGTTTCTTGGATCTGTAGGCCAAACTATTATGTTAGTTTAGAAGATCATTATGCATCTAAATTCTTAGCTATAAAATTGTTAACTGAAGGTATCAGTATGCACAAGGGAACTTGTCCATTATAGCTAAAGTGGAAGGTAGTTTATAAACTGGAAAACACGACAAATCCTCCACGTAAGTGTCACATAGTAGAAGCCGAGAAACACGAGGTAGTAGGACCTAGCAAAGAGGTTGTGCCAGTAAAGCTAAGACCAGACCAGATAAAACTAAAGACCATTTGGGTAAACGCATTCGAAAATTCTGCAGCCACTAGCAGCGATAAAGTTTTAACTATAGATGAAGAAGGTAGAATCCATACGAATGCTAAACCACAAGTAAACCTATCTAGGTGTCCGAGTCTAGCCAGAAATCCCAGTTTTAGGTTCAATCCTAATCTCAGTATTACCCCAAGAACCCAAGGACCTATGGCAAGCAAGAAAGATAAGTCATTTGTGGTAGATGAGGATATAGCTAGCATGATAGCAGCTTTAAACAAGAGGTTAGAAAATAGAATTATAAGAGAACCATCTAGACATAGTATTGATCTAGGTTCCTGTCCTTCTAGGGAAAGTGGTATAACTCCTTCCTGTCCTTTTAGAGAGACTGATACAATTCTATTGCATCCTCCAACACTCGCAAGTATTGAGGAAAGACGGGGAGAATCATCCAGTTCTGAGCCTAAAGGAAAGATAGTAGGATATCAAACTAGAACCATTAGTGAACCTATCTTTGAAAATGATGTAAGAGCAAAGAATTTTGTGGAACCTCATAAGGAACCGTTTTGTGAACCGTTTTGTGAAGAAGAAATAGGAATGAGAATGGAAGTGATGGATCTTAGGCATCTCTACGAAGAGAATGTGAGGATAGAAGAAAGCCTTGAACATGTCAGTAGAGGATCCTTGAAGAAAAATTATAGAATCACAAATCCCAATAGCATTTATATCCCAATAAGTATTTGTTTAGAAGGCTTTAACAAATATGAATTATGTGCCTTTGTGGATAACGGTTGTTCGGTATGCTTTGGTAAAAAGGCATTATTTCCTGAGTTCATATGGCAGAAATCTCGTAAACCAATCCAAGTTAGGATAGCTGACGATAGTATCATGGTTCATTCAGAATTAGCTTCTGATGTGCCAATCATGATAGGTGGAGTCTCGTGTGTAATCCCTACACTCTGGGCTACTACTCAACCTTCACATGACATGTTAATTGGAAACAACTTCCAAAGACTTCATGTCCCAGTCACTCAACACTTAGACATGATGGTCTTTAATATCAATGGAGAAGATGCTTGGGTTAAGAAGATCAAACAAGCATATACACACCAAGCAATAGAGTTCACGCGCACTAAGCGTGGTGAGGAATATATTCTTCCTACTCAAAGAGAATTTGCACTCTCCATATGTGAAATAGGTTTAAAAGAAAAAATTCTTAAACAGCAAGAAAAAATGTGCAAAGAGTTATATTCTGAAAATCCTTTAAAATTTTGGGAAAAAGATAAATCATTTGCTACCATAGAATTAATAAATCCAAAAGCTGTCATTAGAGTAAAACAAATGGTTTATACTTACAAAGATCAGCAAGAGTTTAAAGAACAAATTGATGAGCTATTAAAGAAAGGATTAATCAGAGAAAGCAAAAGCCCTCATTCTAGCCCCGCCTTTATGGTCAGAAATCATGCTGAAGAAAAAAGAGGAAAAGCTAGAATGGTTATCAACTATAAAAAGCTTAATGATAATACTGTTTTTGATGGATACTATATCCCTAATAAAACAGTTTTATTTAATAGAATACAGGGAGCCACTTGGTTCTCTAAAATGGACTGCAAAAGTGGATATGGGCAGGTAAAGATGAATGAAGACAGCATTCCACTTACTGCATTCAGTGCTCCACAAGGACACTATGAGTGGATAGTCATGCCATTTGGGTTAAAGAACGCACCACAAATATTCCAGAGAAGAATGAACAATGTTTTCAAAGAATTTAAACATTGTTGTCTTGTTTACATTGATGATATCTTAATCTTCTCTAATACCTTGGAGCAACATAAACATGATTTAAAAGCCATAACCCAAAAATGCATTGATCATGGAATCATTCTTGGACAGAAAAAGTGCATTTATGATGAACCAGAAATTGAATTCCTAGGACTCAAGATAAAAGCAGGTCAAATTGTGTTGCAGGAACATATTTTAGAAAAAGTAGAAAAATTTCCTGATGAAATCAAAGATAGAAAACAACTAGAAAGGTTTCTAGGATGTCTTACCTATGCTTCTGATTTCATTAAAGATTTAGCCAAACTAAGAAAACCTTTACAGGTAAAATTGAAGAAAGAACAAGTTTGGAATTGGACTCAGCTAGACACCAAGATAGTCAAAGAACTGAAAAGAAGATGTGAAAAACTTCCAATATTAACTCTACCTAATGAAGATGATGAGTTAGTTCTTGAAACAGATGCTAGTGATTATCATTGGGGAGCTGTTTTGAAATTAAAGAAAGATAACAAGCTTTGCAGGTACAGCAGTGGCAGCTTCAACAAATCTGAGTATAATTACACTGTCATGGAAAAAGAGATTCTTGCAATTTATCGTGGAATCCAGAAGTTTATAATCTTTTTAGCCCCTAAACCTTTTACAGTCAGAACAGATTGTAAAGGAATATTGGGTTTTATAAATAATAATCTTGATAATATGAAAGCGCATGGGAGGCTCCTGCGTTGGCAATTAGCCCTTAACCAATTCACCTTTACTGTTGAACATGTGCAGGGTTCAAAAAATTCTCTAGCAGACAGCCTAACTAGAGAACTAGCTGATGGACCAAAGAAAGCAGATTCGATGGGAAGACGCTCGCTGGGCAACCAGCGAGATGGATCTTGATTTCTTAAGTGGCATAAGAGAATATCAAGGATGGGTTTCCCCTCCAAGTTTTTATATTTCTGTTGATTTTGGAAGATTTACTCATAACAGATTCCGTCGTGGACTCCTTGAAACGAGAACACAGAACGGTTGAAAGATTTTTAACTTTGGAAATCATTATAAAAGTTCTTCAACTACCTATAGAACTTCAAGAAGAAATCTGTAGGAGATGGAGGATGAGAGATTTCAGATACTTCTACTGGACAGTAACCTTGAGGGATCACAATACTCCAGCAAGGACCAGAGAGTGGTGTAACCATTTCAGTATAAACAATTTCGCTGGATTAGGAGGAATCTCATTGCCACTTACGGCATATGTTGATTCAGAGTATCTAAAAGCATGGGAATATGGAATGTGTAATGGACTCTACAAATACAAGCAACCATGGCCAAAAGAAGAAGAGCATAGCTTCCTGTACAACCACTTCACTAAATTCCAGAAGGAGGTTTTCCTCAGAGCAACAACGTTTGAGAAGATAGAGGAAATAAATGGTTGTCGTGTTATCAGTGCTTGCATGGATGTTAACAAAGGGAAAATCTGGTTACCACACTATCTGATCTTCCTGCTATTTACTGAAGAATACTGGTACGTGGTAGATCCAGTAGTAGGAAGCCATAATAATATAATAAGACATCCATGGGCAGCAAGAGCAAAAGGGTTCTTCTACATCTATTTTTACATCAACAAGTTTAGACAAACTGACTGTGGAATATTCAAAGTTGGGAATACCACCTTCATCATAACCCCACAACTCAAGCCATTGATGCAGCAAGCTATAGACAGGTCCGAGTCCATTGAGCTCTATTTAGCACAAATAGAAGCTGGTCACTTTTTGGACAAGGAAGGCCATGAAAGGATGATTGATATGTTAATTACATGGGATCGAGAATACACTGAAGGTCTAATGCTTGATCTCGATTTGGATAATGAGCAAGATTTGGAGATTGATAATCTCCAAGATCTGATAATGGATGATGATGACTTAGAGGCCAATATGGGAGAAGAGGGGGTCCAGAACCTGAATGATTAAACATCATCATTATGCACCAGCACAATTATTGTACCTTTCTGTTTTCTTTTTCATCATGTGAGTTGTATTATTGAGTCAGCACTGTGTGCTTTTATTATTTTTTCTGAATGCGTAGGGGCCCATATGTCGGCCATTAGCTTTTAGACGTTGTAAAGGCATCCAATGCCTTTCAATCAGCTCTATATATAGAGCTCT
Organism: Persicaria maculosa; assembly: GCA_963922045.1. Taxonomy (NCBI): domain Eukaryota; kingdom Viridiplantae; phylum Streptophyta; class Magnoliopsida; order Caryophyllales; family Polygonaceae; genus Persicaria; species Persicaria maculosa. The sequence continues at coordinate 20,887,929 of OY998264.1, read as the reverse complement.
CCTCAGACTTCCAAGGGCATCGAAATCCAGAGAGAGAAAAACATATGAAAAGAGAGAGAAGTCTTGTAATACAGAAAGAGAAAGAGAAGCATTGTTGAGTTCTGAGTAGGTTGGTTTCCCATCACTCAAAAACTCAAGAATCCTTCGATGGATCTTTCTGGTGTGAGAATCTAGTATGTTTGTGTGTTTGTAAGTTTTAAAGTAGGAGTGCTTGTGTGTTGTAATATTTTCCAAATTCAATAAAAGTTTGTTTTTAAGAAAGGGAAAGCTACTTAATCGAACTCTATGTTCTGAATAATTAGTTTTCTTGAATCCAATCCTTTCACCCTCCAAAAACAAAAACTGAGAGTTAGAGACTACGATCTGAGGTAGGAAACGAAACAGATCTGTGCTGTGCTTGGACTAAGGGAGGCCTGGTTGAAGGTTAGCCACCTCTAGAAAACCGGAAGCTAAAGGAACGTCGGTGGTCCAGTGTAACTAAGTTCAGGTATCGGTCAAACCTCTCTATCTTTAAGTTTTTAATTGCAGAGCGTGGTGGGCTTGAAACCACAGAAAATTCATTATTCATAATATAGTCAGTAGATTATGGTAGTTAGTACCACCAAAAGTCATTTATAAGTATTCTATATTGCATCTTGAGTATTATTGTCAAAAACTAGAAAGTTTAAGACGAAGTTTGTAATTTAGTATAAAGTACGGGTACCTTTTGAAAAATCAAAAAGAAAAAGCTGAAATCATTGAATATTTTTGAAAATAGTTTGAAAGGTTGAATTTTGTGGTAATTATTTTGGAAAACTTGAATATTTAGAAAAAAATTTCCTAGTTTTGTCCAACTAAAAATCCAATAAAAGAGGCTAACACACATTGATCGAAACCACACAATTTTTCATTGAAACAACTTCATGTCAACCAAATTACACCAATATCATATCTTAATTTCATCCAAATTAAATCGTTAAAATAGTGAAGATTTATTATTCTATAAAAATGATTAATACGGAGTATAATTTTTGGCCAAAATTATTTGTTGTTGACCGTCGTGCCATTTTGTTTATCCGTTGTCAGTGTTTTTCATATTTTTTGAAGTAAAGAAAAGAGTCATTATTCTTTATCACCGATTCACCGTAGTACTTCCTACTCCGTACTCCCTCCTTTCGAAAATAAAAGATGTTTGACTTTTGTGCACGTAGTTTTAGGAGTTAAAAACTATATAAAATCTTACTTATTTTAATTAATTTTTTTCATAGTTTAATATCTATTAGTAATAAGTACTCCCTCCATCCCATAATAATTGTCTTTGGACTATTTATGCACGCTTTTTAAGGAGATAAAAACTATATAAAATATCAATTTTTAATTAATTTTTTTAAAATAATTCTATACTTATTAGTAATATGTATGATATTATTTAAAAATATTTAATAAAATATTGATATTTTATATATTTTTTAGCTTCTTAAGAAAATGGGCATAAATAGTTAAAGACAATCATTGTGGGACGGATGGAGTATTAAATTGTGAAAAAAAATTAATTAATATAAATAAGATTTTATATAGTTTTATCTCCTAAAACTACGTGCAGTCAACATCATTTATTTCTGAACGGGTGGAGTATTAAATATGAGGATATTTTAATCAATTTTTTTATCCCATATCTAATAGTATATGATAAAAACACTAAATTGAAAAAGATTCTTTAAAAAAAAGTAACTGACTAATTTAAAATATAATTAAAATATTTTAATTAGGAAAATATTTTAATAGTTTGAGTAAAAAGAAAAATTAAAGAGAAGCCATAAAAAGGGTGTTGTTAGATACACCGCAAATCCTCTTCTTTAATTGCACGTCCAATTCAACGTGCAAATTTTTTTAATTAATTAGCACTCTTTTCTAATTAATTAACTCATCTCAACCTTGCACGTCGAAAAGGACGTGCAAGATTTGTAGTGTATTTATCCGGGCCGCATAAAAATAATAATAAGGGTGATAAAGATTTTTGGGAGAAAATTTGAGTGATTTTCCGGTCGCAGCAAAAACGGGTCTCTTCCCACCTTCTTCATACAATTGGGCGTGAGCGAGTCAAAGTGCACAGGTGGTCCTGACAACCTGAAATTCAACCACGTGTTGGGATCTGATTCGTTGGAAGGCGCATGCCAAAGTGGACCCTCAGCTAAAGTGGTCCAAACGACCTCAAGGCGCCACGTGTACAGGTCCCCGCGTTGCCGTCGTTGTCGCGCGAGTGTCGGAGAGAGAGAAGGACGGGAGTTCATGAATCATGATAATCTTTTTTTTTTCCCGAATTTTCGCCAAATGCATATGATGTAAGGCTAATTCGCGAAAAAAAAAAAGATTCGCCATATTTTACCAAATGCTCATAAGATTTTTTATTTTTTTCATCAAATATGTCTTTGATGTTTTCATTTTTTCGCCAAATACCTCTCTCTCTAATTTCTTAACCTTTTGGTTGAAAATAAAAGAAAAGAAAATATTATTTCATTATTATTTTTACAAGGTATTATTTACACGATATCATTTAATTATGGTAACTAAATTATCTAATATTATTTACACAATATCATTTCATACTACATTTTTAAAACAATGAGATTAATTCTAAACTATTTTTTTTATTAAAGTTAATATTAACTATAAAATATTATTTCATTATATATTAATTTTTAAAACAATGAGATTAATTCAAAAAATTTTCTTTAAAATACATAGTTCCAAATATACAAATTCTTTTTTTTTTCAAAGCAACCAAGGGTAAAATATATGAATTCTTTTTAACCAAGGGTAAAGATGTATGAGTAAGCTTTATTTTGGAATATCTCTAGTTGTGTGTGTCTATATATCAGTGTTCTAAAAATCGCGCCTAGACGGGAGAGCACTTAGCAATTTTTAAGGCTAGGCGGGTCTCTAGGTGGAAATTCGCATATGCATTGCCTAGGTGCCGCCTAGACCCGCCTAAAACCGCATAGGCGCCCCTTAGACCCACCTAGGCCGTCTAGGTCAACGATTACCAATTTAGCATTTAAGCACGTGACTAATCCCCCCATGTCGAGTTGTATTTGCTTTTGAATCAAACCTATGGTTTTGGGTTTTAAAAGGTTTAGAGTCGCTAGTCGGATGCATACTTTTGCGATTATTTATTTTAATGTTAGTTAAACACTGCAAATTTGGGTTTATGAGGGATATTTGTGGATTATTATTACATTATATGAATTATTGAGATGTGTTATATGTTAAAATATAAGAAAATAATCAAGTTTATTATAAGTCTGCCTATGCGATAGGCGGCCACCTGCCGCATAATGCCTTTTAGAACATTGCTATATATATAATGAAAACTATGTTTTTATATAATAATCTTAATTTTTGGATTTTCACCCAATCAACGTCATCTACATATATTTTCAAATAATAAATTTTTTTAACATTTTTAACCAATGGGAATTTATATATTCTAACTATTAAATGAGAAATATGTTTGCTTATATGTCATAATCATTTTCATTTTATGATTTTCTCCCAATCAACTAAATCTAGAAAAAAAATCCAACTAATGAAATTTGTACACGTTTCTTTAATCAATATATTGTTATATCTAACTATTAAACCATAAACATTTTTTTATTAGGGGTTATAACCACATTTATTTTAGAATTATAATCCAATCAACCTATTTTTTACTTAATTATCAAATCGTTTTTTTCTATTTTATGTTAACGTTGGGTAATAGTTTTTTTAACTTTATCATAGTAATTTTTTATACTTACAAAATTTTATTTTTATTTTTTTAAAAGAAAAATACGTGTCATGGTACGGGGATCATATTAGTTTTCAACCAAAATGTTAACAAATTAGACAGAGGGGTATTTGGCGAAAAAAATAAAACCTCAGGGGCATTTGGCAAAATATGTCACAATTTTGTACACCACGTGTATTAATCTTAACCTCAGGGCCATTTTGGTGAAAATTAAATTTTTTTTATACTGGTAATAGTTTAGAAGAGGTTGATCCCTGCTAGTATATAAACCAATGGCATCCTTGCGGATGCAAATGTTAAATTTCTTATCTTGAAGCGGATCTGTCATATTCGAAGTCTAGAACAAGTATACAATACGGTTTGCACACTGGTTAATTTCCTTGAAGACATAAGAAATTGAGACAACCTTGATCTGTAGGAGCAGATGACGGATTTCGGAGAGAAGGACTTCGATCTCTTAGGGGCACTGCCAACCATCATTAAGGGCGTTTATAACCACCAGGTTGTCGGCCTCTACCATAATGCGGGAAACATCTAACTCCTTTGTTTTTAGCAGACCAAGTCTCAGGGCAAGCGTTTTTTACTCTAAGGAGTTCTTAGGCCCAAGCAATGCACCGCCGACCAGAACGGAGGAGTCCATGTGCTTTCGGATAATGAAGCTGTAGAAGAAACTCTAGAAGAGGTGAGACTTCCATCAAAGTTTAGCCTGTACGTATCCACATGTGATTTTTCTCATCTCAAGTTTCGTTTTTTTTTCTAGGTGTTGTTGTATTTTTTGTAATTTTTCTGTTATCCTTGTTAATACTTTTCGTTTTATCCCAACTTGCCAACACCTATTTCGCAAACATTTCCATATTCTGGATTATTGTAGAGTTATAATTGTCAAATATTTTCCTGTTTCTATTCGTTCATATATGTACTCCACCAGGTTGTTGCAAGTGTTGCTCTTTGATTTTTGTCCAGTTTTCCAAAGATGTGGTTCATATTGTCATTTATATTATCTTTGTTTGCATCGACATCCTATAATACATTTTCTATTTTTGAATCTATTTTTCTTATTAGCGTTGTGGTACAACTACACTTGATGAAGAGATTGTTAAGGGTTTCTTCTAATTGATCACATAATTTGCAACTTATTGGTATCATAACTCCCTTATTTACCAATCTCGTTTTTTTTGGGATTCCGTTCAAATATAGTTTCCACGTGAATTTTTTTTTTCTTTGGTGTCGTTTCCAGTTCCCACATTCATTTGATGTCATTATGTTCATTATCATTTCAAAATCTACGCGTTTTATGCCTATTTGTGAAGATTCTCGGAACTAAGCATAAGGAGAGGAGCAAAGCTACACTCTGGAGCTATCAAAGCCTAAAAAGAGTCAAGGATCAAGATAAAAGAAGAAGTGGAGGAAGCCAAGGCAAGAAGAAACAAAGAAGAAGAGTTTTGCAGAGGCGGCGCTTACGACCAACTAGTGGCGCCTGCCAACCGTGCAGCACCCGCGGAAGATCCTGAGCACCCGCCGAGTTAGCGCCCGCCGCTGGCCATTGGCATCCACCGATCCCGTATCTCCACAGATTCTCTTAGCGTCCAAATCTGACCCATTGGGCTTTGCTTCTACACCAAGATTGCCGACTCCTAGGGTTTCTAAGCATTATAAATACAAGCATCTCCTCAGCCTTTTCACACATCATCTCAACACCAATCACCACACAACACATCTTTCTCTTTCCTTTTGTCATTTTAGCTTTTCGTTAAGGCATGCTCGACTAAACCGCTTCTATAGTTTTTCTTATATTCAAATTCAATGCATTGGTTGAGGACATGTGAGGGATGTTTCTATACTATTCTATAGTTAATATATGGTTTATGCATATTTGATTATTCACTACTCTTATTCTCCACATGTTTAGGTTGTTTATGGGTCTTAACTGGCAATTAGGATAGATAAACAACGTGCTAGGGATTATGGCTATATCCACTATTGCAGGCCTTAATCCTATAAAGTAGCCACCATATCCCGGGGAACAGGTTTGAAATCATGCATATGTAGAAGTATTGACAAGTAATTAAATGTTATTCTTAGCGGAAGCAATATCTAGGTTGACAAATAAGTGGCACGTCGAAATATACAGGAATTACATGAGTTATATACTTAGATGATTAGGGACTTCTTGCTTCTCGAACCCTATGCAAGAGTTTAGGGAGTTGAATAGTGATCGAATAGGAAGCTATACAATTCTGTGCACAAACCGACACTATGATAGTAAGATAGCCAAGCATAAACTAAACAACTCGATGATCATGAAGTTACCAATGTTGCGATTATAAGTAGAACTATATTCTCATCATTATTATCTCTTATTACAAATATTGCTACTATTGCTCTCATTTTTCACTTGCTCTTGTTACGATTCTCTTGCTTGCACACTACGCTTAGAAAAAGTCGCACGCACTTTCGGTGTGATCAACCTTTAATTGCCGCTGATACTAAGTTATTGGTTGAAGGCAGAGATATTACTATTTGGGCGTTAGAAAACACGACATTCTAGCCGCACCAGTGGTATCTTATCAATTCATCAATTTTTCATTTACAATGCATATCAATAAATTTATCCACTGTGATGCTTGTGTCGATTTACCAGTTTGGTAATTGGCTTCCTTCTAGTGGTTCGTTGTCTAGTTAATTGTCCTTCCAAAAGTTGATTGTTCTCCCGTTGCCTATTTGTCATATAAGTCCCTTGCAAAATTCATCTTTTAGTGACATCAGTTTTACCCATTGTCATGATTTATTTCCTATTTTCTCGTACTTTAGTATGCCATATATGTCCTTTTAGATATTTGTACTTCACTGTGTGTACCCATGGGTTTTCTAGTTCCACTAGAACTTTCCATATTAATTTCATTTGCAGTGCCTTATTAATATCCTTTATTTTGTGTATTCCTACTCCAACTTTGTCTTTCCTTTTGCATATCTTATCCCATCCGATGAGAGGTTTGTGAGGGTTTTCTTTATTCCAAAAGTATGATATGTTTATCTTTTCTAATTCTTTGTGTATTTCAAATGAAAGCATGAAGTTTTGCATAATGAAGTTTGGTTTTGTCGCTAGATTTGCTTTGATGAATGTTGCTCTACCTTCTTGCGATAAGGCATTAGGTTTCCATTTAATGAGACGAGCCTTAGTTTTATTTACCATTTCCTCAAAGGTTAATTTGATGATAGGGAACCTAGGTATTTGTCTAGTCAGTTTTGGTATGTAATGGTCATGGTGTCTTGAATAGTTTGTATATGCTCGTTTTGGATCTTAGATGTTGTTTGAAAGGTTGATTTATGAAAGTTGACATTTTGTTCTGATGCTTCACAATATTCGTCTATAATTCTTTTCACTGTGTGCGTCGCGTTTTCTTTTGCTCATGTGAATATAATCATATCATTTAAAAATGATGAGAATGGTATTCTCGGTCCCGTTCTTGCGATGTTGAAACCAATTATGTCCTCTAAGTTGTTACACTCTGCCTGAAGCTTTCTGGTTAGTATTTCTACTCCTAAAATGAATAAAAGGGGTGAGAGTGGGTCTCTTTTTCTTAGTCCCTTTTCTAATCTGAATGGTTCTGACGACTCTTCATTGATCAAAATTGAGAAGGAAACCGTCTTTACGCATTGCTCAATCTAGTTTATTATTTTTATATAGAGACCAAATTTTCCAAGTATTTTGATTATGAAGTCCCAATCGATCTTGTCATATGTCTTTTCCATATTTAGTTTTATTGTCATTCATCTTGTTTTCCCTTTTCTTTCCTAATTGAGTGAAATATTTCATGGTCTATGAGGATGCTCTCTTGGATAGCTCTTTCCGGTATGAATGCAAGGGTGTACTAGTTTTCATGATTCTATTTAACCTATTTGCAATAATTTTTGATATTGTCTTATATATAGTTGTGTAGAGACTAATTGGTCCGAAATCATTTGTTGTTTGTGGTTTATCCATTTTTGGAATTAATGAGATAAAAGTTTGGTTTATTTGTTTCATTCTTCTTCCGAATTAGAAAAATCATTATATTGCTTTGGTGACTGTGGAGCCAACTGTGTCCCAGGTTTCCTGGTAGAATTCTATCGGCATGTCGTTTGGTGTGGCGATTGGTCTTTTACCATATTGAATATGATGGTTTTAAGTTCAGTGTTTGTAATGGATCTTGTCAAATTTTTATTATCCTCATCGCTGACTTCGTGCTTGTTTAAACCGAGGTAATTGTTGAGGGTTTCTTCGTTGATTATGACTTTTATAAATCTGTTGATGAAACTTTCTCTGATGTTGTTTTTATTCCTTCGCTAGTTATTGCTTCTTCTTCACTGTGAATGATCTCCTTTATTCTTTTCTTGTTCCGTATTCTTGTAGCTACCCTGTGAAAGTAGCCGTTGATTGGATCAACTAAATGTCAGGTGCTTTGTCTTTGTTCGTTGGCTTCAGTATTGTTCATGGTAGTTTAGTATTTTTTTTTGTATTATTATGTTTTGTTTAAGTATTTCTTATTGTAATTGTGTTTCTGGATTTATCTTTTGCATTGTTATTATTGTTCATCTATATCTTTTAGTTTTCTAAAGATGTTCTCGAAAGTTTTTCTATTCCATTCTTTGGTTTTTCGCTTAAGATTTTGGGTCTTTTTTACTAGATGAAAATTTGTATCGATAAGATTTAGATTATCTGTCAACTGCATTCCCCCCATATCATTTACAATTTTCATTGAACAATCGGGTAAACCTATATGCATAGGTTTGTCAAGCTTTGCCTTATTCAATAGCAATTGTGATTCTGACATCATATGATCACTGGCACAAGTGTCAATGATCCATTCAAGAGATGGGTCTTCCTTTACAACTATATTGACATTAGAGGAAGACAATTTACCTGCAAAATTTGCAAAAGAGCTCTCATCTCTTGCTTTCCCTTTCATCTTCCTCACGATCTCTTGATAAACAACATTCACCATGGCTGAATCAAGCTGGCTATCTGCATTGCTCTTCTCAGAAAATTCCTCTTCAAAGGTGCAGTTCTACATAGATGAACCCCCTGAACCAGTTGCAGCATTAGTAGATCCTTGAAAACTTGAGCTATTCTTTCTTTCTTATTCAATTCCTTAAACTAGTCAAGTACTCCATGTATTTTAAAGCACTGATTAACTGTATGACCCTTTTGGCTGCAATGACTACACTTTGACATCTACTTTATCCTCTTGAGCTCCTTCCAATCCTTCTTGAAAGGCTAGCTACTTGATCCACTACTAGCTTGGTAATTGCTCCTGAACTGATAAGAGCCTGCATTTCTGTTAGCAACTAAAGCACTTGAGTCTGAAGTCAAGGACTGCGATCCTCCTGAAGCTTCATTGCCACTCTGAACTTGTTGTAATATATAATAAGCCTTGTTAATCCCTCGCAAAGGATCCATAACTAGGATCTGATTTCTAGCAGCATCATAATTGTCATTGAGGCTTACAAGCAACCGTATTACCCTATTTCTGGACTCTACATCATTGATTTTCTTCTTCAGATCACAAGTACATCGCACTATAGCTCCACAACTGCACTCAAGTATGCCTTCTAGAACTTGAAGCTCATCCCAAAACTTCTTGAAGGTGTTATACAAATCAGCAAGAGACATACTACCATAAGAGATAGTAGAAATTTAAGTTTCTTTCTCAACTGGTAAATAAGTGGAGCATTTGATTGACCAAAATGTTCCACAATCTCATCCCATAACTGTTTGCTTGAATCCACAAACAATAAACCTTTGGCTATGTTTTTATTCATGGAGTTCAGAAACCAACAACGAACCATAAAATCAGCTCTTATCCATCTTGGTAGATCAACATAGTCCACTACAATCTTAGAAAAAGGACCATTAACAAATCCCAGCTTACGCTTAGCTCATAGAGCCATCATGTCCCCTCTACTCCAAGTCATATGATTGGTGCCATCAAACAAAATGGCAAACAACGGAGCACCCGGGTGATCAGAACGAGTTAAATGCAAAGGATCACCCAGATTAGCCTGATTATTTGACTCATCCTATTCCCTTGAATTCGAATTCATATCAGAAGTAGTACTGAACATAAATCACGAAGAAGGCTATGCGAAAATATGTAAAAGGCAACAAATCAAAAGATCTCACCTAGGAGCCTTGATACCATGTGAAGAAAATGATTCTAAGGGAAAAATCGAGCACAACAGCTCCAAGATCAGTGAACAATCACTGTTTCATTAAGGAAACAAATGGAACCTTACCAAAGGTAGAAAAGGTCAACGATGGCCTTCATTCATTCGTCACATCTATCCCCAAAACCCTACCTATTTGGTGTTTTGTGCACAACTTAAATAGCATAAAAATCTCTAATGTGATTGGTCCATCACAAAGAGACAAAAGAGCTAGCTGACATTATTACAAAACCAACCAAAATGCACATAAATGACATGAAATGTATATGAAGAAAATGACAGAAACATGAATATGTGCATATGTGATGCACATACTCTTCATAACAGAAAAATCAAGCCATTGAGTTTCCTTTCTATTCATCTATTTATGAGAGTAGCATGTAATATTAACATTTTTTCCTTTCCAATCACCATATGAAGCAAATCTTTTAATGTGTTCTTTTGTCATTGTATATTCTTAAGTGTTGTTTCCAATTAAAGCATTTAAGATACTTACAACAGTGAGCCCCAGACTTCTTTTTAAATCATTTGTTATTTTTTTAGACTTATTATATATATTTCTGCTCTTTCCTCGTTTCCTTATTCATCACTTGTCCTCTTTGTCTCCAATTCTTGTCTTCTCTTTGTTGTTCTGGTGCGTTGGTGCTCTTGTGCTCTTGACTTGTCTTTTTGAGTTGTCTTGGTCTTGCAACTCTGCTCATGATAACTAGAATTCATAATCAATCTAATAAACACATAAATCGGTTCATGAGTATGAAAATTTTTATTTTCGTTTTCATATTTTGTTTTTCTTATAGTAGATACTTCTTTTTGTACTTTTTTCTGAATTGTTGAATTTCTTTGTTTCTTTCGATTCAAGTTCTAGTCTCGAAAGATAGATTTCAATGTTCTAGACAAGTGAAACAAACCAAAGACAACCAATTCTTTTTTTTTTTGTTTCATATTTGAGATAGACAAGAGATTGGATTTTAGTTCATTCATATCTAGGTCCAATATATAATTTGGGAAACAAAGATTGAGTTGATATCAGAAAGGGGAAGAAAGAAGGAACAAACATGGTTAAGGGTTCATGGATAAGGGTATGTTCCTCATCGGTTCTTGGGTCAATGGATCTGGAGTCACTAGTTATTCTAAGTGCATATGATCTTTGGTTATCTTTAGCTTCGTCACATCTTGTTCAATTCCAACAACGCTCCCTGTGAGATCCGAGCTTGAGTGCCAAGCACCATTCCAGAAGGGGAAGATCAGGGGGAGACACCGCCGGGGAGTACGTAACCAAGCCCTTCTCAGTATGAAACCAAAGCCACCGGCACCGAAAACCTAAAGCCCATTCGACAATGGATTCTTCTTCTCTTTTTTTAAATCCCTAACATCTCTCTTTTTCTTTGCCCCAAAGTTGCCTTCTTTTACTTCTATTTTTCCATCTGCACCTCTCTTTCTTCCTCTTTCTCTTGTAAGTTGTAATTGAGGGAGTTTTTCAACTGGGGGGGTGATTCGGTGTAGTTTTGTTGTTTTGGGAAATCGAGAGGATATGATGCTTTTTGGTTAGCAGAGGCTTCTGTTTTACTCAATTCCTTTTCTTTGTAGTATTCCTAATCGTGGAAACTAAATACACCCCAAATCCTGCATGTCGGAATTGACGTGCAGGGTTGAAGTGGGTTAATTAATTGTTTTAGAGTGCTAATTAATTGGAAAGGCCTGCACGTTAATTCCGACGTGCACTTTTGATGGGGAATTTGCGGTGTATCTAACAACACCCATTCCTAATTTGAGAGGGTAGGTTAGGGTGCTCGGTGGTTCAATTTGGGCTGGTAGGGCGACGTTATGGGTGGTGGCAGTTGGGCAGTTAAGGTTTCTTTTCTGGGAGAGGTACTCTTGTTTATTTCTTTTGGATGGGAGTTTTTTTGGAAAGGAAAGCTTTCATTTTTCATTAATATCAAGATAATCTAATTGGTATGTGTATTAAAATCAGTTGAAACGTAGATTGAGAATCGTGTGTATGAACGCACATGTGACACTTGGACTCTAAATATGACACGATCATATATTTTTTTGTATTTAGACTTTAGCTCCTTTGTACTCTTTAATTTTTATATAAGTTGATTTTTAGTTATATTTTTTGAGTAATTATTTTAAATAACTGTTTTAATAAATAATTGTATAATAATGTGGTATGCTGTGGCGAACGTAGAGACAATTCATTATTGATTGATTGACTTGCTCACATATATATACACTCAAATCACAGTCACAACTTTGGTGGTGAATCGATCATCTTGTAAATTAAAATCACACTTCAATTCACTTTTTTTTTTAAAAAAAAAATAATAATAAAATGATAAGATCGCTCAACTTAAAAACGTGATGTTTCATTGTCAAATACTGTACAAATAAAAACATCTAGAGGTAAGAAATGAACCGCTTTATGCCACATTACCACCGGCCTATACATGCATTAGGTTATAAGTTACAGTATATAATAACTTAAGAATTTAATTTATAATGCAAGTTAGCATTAAAGGAAAGACATAAGGCCCCACCTGTCTCTTAATTACGTGATTAAGATAATCTACTTACAGTTAACAAAATTATGTTATGATCTACCTTAATTGGTTAATTTAATTTTTGAAATAAATATGTATTACTCCCTCAGTTCGATAATGTTAAACTATATAAACTATATTTTTTTATTATTTTAAATAATAAACAACGTGTTTAACTGAATGGAGAAAGTATAACTATTATGGTTTCTAGAAGGATATAAGATCATTAATCGTGATATATATAAAATATCTATTTTTTAGTGTGTATTATTCGTTTTTTTAGGATAATAAAAAAACTATATAAAATATCTATTTTTTAATAAATTTTTTAAAATATTTTTATAGTTACTATTAATAAAGACGAAATTCTTTTTAAAAATTAGATAATTTATATAGTTTTTATCATTTTAAAAATGCATGCATAAATAGTAAATGATATATTTTCAAATAGAGAGAGTATCAAATTTGAAAAAGTCACTTACTTGTAAATCGATGATATACTTGTTCAAATATAATGTGCACATTTTATTTGTTTTAAGGTAGATTTTTTACTAAAAAAAGGTAGATATTTCCATTGACCTACTTCAACGGTATTATTAGGTTTTGCGCCCTACTCGGTCATATATTTAATAAAATGCGCCTATTGAGAGTCCAATATGCAATAGGGCCTGAAATAAAGCAACGTACCAGCTAATTAAGTCAAATAACAATGTTACATGTCTCATCAAGTGCATTAAATCTAGTAAGCAACCTAACTTGACTCGGTCAATGCTCCAATGAGCTTTCAAGGAAGGACTTTGCTTTTTTAGCAAAGTCTTCCTATTGTTTGCATACTGTAAAAAAAAAAAATACTCTAATGAGCTTTTTCTTTGATCACATAATGACATGCCTAAAGATTTCAAGCACAAGATTTTCGGTTCGAACTCCGGATGACCGCTCTTTATTTTCCAAATTCAAAAATGACATGCCTAAATAAACTCGATCAATTTAGCAGTCAGTGTCTGTTTTTGGTATTTTTAGTGGCGGCACAAGGCATAAATGTATATAAGTATTGTCGTTAATTGGAATAAAGCTATATCATTTGTTAGTTTAAACTAATACTCCGTAGTAAAACTCTATATAATATGACAACAATCAATGATGTCGTTTTAGTATAAAATATTATTAGTTTTGAATAAAACATTGTCGTTTTCCCCATTTAAAAATAAAATAAATAAATGAATATATGAAATAGCAAAAGGAAAAAAACTAACAAAATAAGGATGTAAAAAACAACATAATAAACATTGAGTTAGTAAATAAGTTGTCATACTTTTAACATATAATAATGTATAATCAGTTAAAAAATTAAACTTCAGTAACTTCTTATCTAATTGTTGAAATGAGTAATATAATCAAAGCTCTCGAGGTGAATAATTGTATGTGAATGTCGATCAAAATAAAATATAAAAACATTGTAGTTTATTAAAATAAGATTAAAGTGATTAATATACCTTCAATTTTCAAATATTCATTACTTTTTATTCAGATATTGGATTAAAACATATTATATATCAAAACAAAGTTATCGATGAAAAAAATACATATATAAAGGGTTCGCCGGATGAGGGCAGGGTCATGTGCTCCCCTGTGCACCCTTGGCTCCGCCCTGCTTGTGCTTATTACAAACCATATAAATCCAATCCAATGTTTTTAGGGTAAATTGCAACTAATATCCCAACCTTTAGGGATAGTTGTTTTTAATACCCTAACCTTGTAAAATTTCACAAAATATCCTAACATATACTATTAGTTGCACTTAACACCCTAGATGAGATTCTTAAATTTTAAAAATTACCCACATCATACAAAAATTACAAAAAAATCACCCATATTCATAAAATGTTTTCAATAAACTTCTAATATATTTTAAAATTTGAAATTAAAACAATCTCTTACAATTTCAGCCCACCCAACCCACCATCCAAAAATGATTATAACAGGTATATAAAATTTACTCCTTTAAAAATATAATATAATTATTTTAGCATTTACTCATTTAATATTTTAATATAATTACTCAAAATAATTAATTATTTATTTTAAACATAATACTTTTACTAAAATAAAATAATATAGATTTTAATAAATAAATGGTATGAGATATGATAACCATTTATAATAAATAGTTACATAATAGAGATATATTAAAAATAATATGGTAAAATTATTATTTTTTACCACATTATTTTTAATATATCTTTATTATATAATTATTTATTGCAAATGGTTATCATATATTTTACCATCTATTTTTTTAAATCTACTTTATTTTATTTTTGTAAAACTATTATGTCAAACATTTCTTATAGAATCATTTTTTCAATACCATGAAATTTATATGTGATACATTATAAGATGTTATGTATTAGTTTTAGTATATATAACATAATATTAACCAAAAAGACAGTATATATCGTATAAAAAAATATACATGGAATATATAGATGCACAAATCGGCATGTATCGAGACAGACTTATATAAATTTAGATTTTAATTATAATGTATGTTTTTTAGATAAATAATTAATTATTTTAATTAATATATATATATATATCTATTATAATTATTTTTGGATGGTGGGTTAGGTGGGGTCAAATTGTAAGAGATTTATTTAATTCTCATTTTTTTAAAAATGTATTAGGGATTCATTGAAAATATTTTATGAATATAGGTGATTTTTTATAATTTTTGTTTGATGTGGGTAATTTTTTAATTTAAGAAACTTATTTAGGGTGTTAATTGCAACTAATGATATTGGTTAGGATATTTTGTGAAATTTTACAAGATTAGGGTATTAAAAGCAACTATCCCTAAAGGTTGGGATATTAGTTGCAATTTACCCATGTTTTTAAACAATATATACAATAAATATGGATTATGAACATGGGTCAATATCTGGTGCGGACAATTAATTTATCACTTGCAATTTGTAGACATACAACAACCTAACACATATTTAATTCGGTATATTTCAAGGAGTAGATTAGTTGTAATGAGTATGTATTTGGCTGCAGACTTGCAGTGGATACTCCTTCTATTCGGCAAAACATGTCATTTTATTATTCATGTACACTTTTTTATGAGATAAAAATTATATAAAATATCTAGTTTTTTAATAATTTTTTTAACAATTTCACAGTTATTATTAATAAGTACTCCGTATAAACTTGTTTAAAAAAATTTATAAAAAAATAAATATTTTATATAGTTTTTATCATTCTAGAGAAACGTGCGTGAATAGTAAACGACATGTTTTGCCGAACGGAGAGTATAAAATTATTCAATTGTATTAGTTATTCAACTGTAGTATATATGTGGTTATTCAGTTGCAATAGTTATTCAATTTGAGTGGGTAGTTATTAGTTGTATTAGTTATTTATTTGTGCGAATTGTTCAGTTATAGTAAATTATTCAGTTAGAGTGAATATTTATTCAATTATACTAAATTATTCACTTGTAATGGGCAGTTATTCATTTGTAGTTTGGAGTTATTATGATACAATGGGTAGATATTCAATCAGGTGCAAATTGTGCAATGTAGTGTATAGTAACTTATCATTACAAATTTAGACAAAAAAAATCTTATCACTACAAATACTCTTATTATATCTGATGTGCAATATGGGGAAAGAGCTCTTACGACATAGGTAGAGCTTAAATCAATTACAAATCACTCTCAACAACCTTATTATATCCGATGTGTAATATATAAGATGTTACACCTCCTAAGGATCAGTCAAGAAGTTTATAAGTGCCTCGTTCTTAGTAGAAAT
Organism: Persicaria maculosa; assembly: GCA_963922045.1. Classification (NCBI taxonomy): domain Eukaryota; kingdom Viridiplantae; phylum Streptophyta; class Magnoliopsida; order Caryophyllales; family Polygonaceae; genus Persicaria; species Persicaria maculosa. The sequence continues at coordinate 20,871,594 of OY998264.1, read as the reverse complement.
CTCCATATGCCTAAATATGTCAAAGAAAACATCTTGTGCAAGATCATGCCTATAAATTGTGTTAATCAATTTCATTAAATTTATAGTGTAATATAAACTTTACATACTAATGAGAGTGCTTATCCTATGACCTGAAGGTCATTGTGTGTGTGAGAGTGAGAGATAAGAGGAAGAGGTTGAAGGTAGATGAGAAGAGAACCAGAGGGAGATTGATGCAGAGATAGAGAGATATATAGGTGAGAAAGGGTAAAGTGTTTTGATTATTCCTTGGATACCCATAATTACAATAGCTAAGGGTATTTATACCTTAAACTCCCAATACCCTAATATCTAATAAGGACATTATAGCTTTTTTTTTACAGTAGGCAAGAAATAGGACATCTTGACACATAAGTGTTATTCTTGATCACCTAAATGGTTGATGTTACAAAATTCCCTATTAATGGGGAGTGTCAACACAGTACATGTGGTCCTAGTTCTAGCAATATAATCAGCGCTAGAGTTTGAATCCCTAAAACAGTGTTTGAACTTGATGTTGTTGAAGTTTGTCACCATGCTTTGAATCTACTCAATCGTTCTAAGTATGTCTGATGGATCCTCAGGCCACTCGTTGATGGTTTTAATCACTCCAAGACTGTTACCTTTGATTATGATGTTCCAATCCTCTATCACGTGCTATTGTTACTCCGATACAAAAGGCCAAGGCTTCCATTTGTAGTACAGATCCTAATTGGATCAAGGTCTAGAAAATACCAAAAACCTAGCCATTGCAGTCCCTGATGATTCCACCAATACTGCAATCACCAGTTGGTTTAACTGAGTTATCCACATTTCTTTGGTAATAGCCCTTTGTAGGTTTTTCCCACTTTGTTGATTTTCAGATTTTGTGGTGTCGATAGTTGTCTTTTGAATGACTTTGATTCTAGTTTGCAATATTGGTTATTATCTGGTGTGTTATGTTTAATGTTGATGTATTATTAGATTTGTTGAAAATTATATTATTCCTCATTCCCAAATGGCTCGCCAAATGAAGCAAAGCTCATTAAATGATTGGTTCACGTTTTTTTGTGTTTGTGAGGTTTTCTAAGGAATTTTCGATTAGCTTTGGGAAAATGAATCCTTTATTGGTAATTTGTTCGTGTTGTGCTAATTGTGCCCTAGTGATTGGACAGTGGAAGAACAGATGTAGTGCATCTTCATCATCTTGGTTACATAAGTAGCATTGGGATGATACTCTTCATCATCTATTGTAGCTTTCTAGATTAGATTCTTAATTCTTGGAGGAATTTGCAGTTTCCAGATCCAGTTGAAGTTGGTTTCATTTATATCATTACAATTGATTAATTTGTATGCGGATTTTGTTAAGAAAGAACCATTCGAGTTTGGTTTCTGGATGAGCTTGTCAAATGTATCCCAATCTGGCATGAGGATTTTGAGAATGTGTTGAATGATATATGGAGGAAATAGTTGGTTTAGAAGTGTTGTATTCTAGTGGTTTTGATTATTGATTAGATTTGCTACTTTGAGGTTATTATTTTGGTCTCCTCTAAAGCAAATTAGATTCTGTTATTTATCCATGGGTTCGTCCATACACAAGGGCGGAGCTAGGGGGTCATGTGGGGTCATGTGCCCCCTCCCCTAATACAATGAACTACCTAGGTGTATTCTCCTCATCGATAGCTTCTTTTTGATATATAATACGCCCTAATCAAACATCTGAGTAAAAAGTTATGAATGTTTAAAAATTAAAGGTTTATTAATCACTTTAATTTTATTTCAATATACTATAATATTTTTATATTTTACTCAAATTAAAATTCACATGTTATAATTCATCTCGAGAGCTTCGAAATGAGAGGTTATACTAATCATTTCGATAGTTAGATAAGAAGTTACACAAGTTTAAAAACTTTATATCTGGTTATGCATTATTATATGTTTGAGTGCAACAAGTTATATATTGACTAGGGTTGTTATATATTCGAGGCAAACAAGTCTAGTATTGATTGGTTATATTTAGTTCGTTTAGAAATGAGTCGAGCTCGAGTCGAACCTATATTTGAACTTGAGCTCATATTCGGTTTGTTTAGAAAATGAATGAGCTTGAGCTGAGTTTTTTTTTAAGTATTATGCAACCTTACTTGATCATGCCATAGTAACTTAAAAGAAATTTTGTAAATTTCACAAAATTCGCGCTATTTGAGCTTCAATCGAGTCGAGCCTACCTTTGAATCGAGCATAAAAATGTGCTCATAATAAGCTCATTTTGTAAATGATGCTCGAGTCGAGTTTTTATTGAGCAAAACTCGAGCCAAGCTCTACCTATTCAGCTCATATAACAACCATAATTTTCACTTAATGTCTATTATTTTGCATTTTCTATATTTATTTAGTTTTTTCCGGATATTTTATTTATATATTTATATTTCCTTTTTTTAGGCGCGAAAACATGACAGGGCTTTATCATAAACCGATGACATTTTATCTTAAAATAACATCATTTATTATCGTATTATTTATAATTCTTTATGTCAATTTAATCCAAAACTATATCGCATGTACAATTGTGCCCCCCCGGAATTTTTTTTGGCTCCGCGGTACTGTCCATACATTTATTGATTTACCATTGTCAATGATCCATAGTAATCCTTGGTGAAATTGGTCACGTAGGGATAGAAGACTTCCGAATTGTCATGATGTATTACTTCTAGCTAGTTTTTTCCATGATAGTGTTGTTCGCTAGATATTTTTCACTTATAATTTTTACCCATAGATTTTCTCTGTCCGTGCAAAGTTTCTAGAGAAGTTTCATCTGAAGACTGATGTTCATCTTCTCCGCTTTCCTAAAGCCTAGTCCTCTATTTTGTTTCGATGTACAGAGGTTGTCCCAGCTAATCAATGGGGTATATTGTTCTGAATGGAGGTTATTCCAGAAAAAATTCTTATTGATTTGATCGATTTTCTGTAGGATTCCTTTTGAGAGTAGAAAGGTTTGCATTAGGTGATTTGTTTTTGTACTAAGGTTAACATTTATTAGGACAGTTCTACCAGCTTGGGAAAGCGAGTACACCTTCCATTTGGCCAATTGTTTTTTTTTTTTTGAGATTATTAAGTGCTTCCTCAAATACATTGTTTCTAACCCTTCCATTGATGATTGAGATCCCTAAGTATTTCTCCATAGTTCGTGATACGAGGATGTGCATTTGTTGTGATAGCATCTATACTTTCTGTGTACTAATGTTTTTGGAAACTTGCAGTGAGCTTTTGTTATAGTTGATAGTGAGTCCAGAAAGGTTAGAGAATTGGTCTGGCATATTTTAGATGGTATGGAGACTCTTGTTAGATGCCCTTGCGAAGATGAGAGTGTCTTCTGCGAATGTGAGAAAAGGGATTGGGGTTCCTTAGGGCGATAATTTGATTCCAATGAGAGGATCTTCTTGATTGACTTCGTTTTGCAGCTCCTTTGCCAGGAATTCCATCACGATTACAAAAATATAGTGTGTCATGAAATCACCTTTTCTAATGCCTCTAATTAATAGGTTTAAATTGTCTTCCAAGAACGTTATTAATTAACAAGTACAGTGGTGGTTGTAATGCATTTCATAACCCAGTTAATTCAAATTGGGTGAAAGTCCAATTTATCAAGTGGTATTTTTATGAAATTCTAGTCTACTTTAACATATGTTTTTTCATATCTAATTTCTGTGTTATCCATTCTTTTTTGCCTTTTTGTTTATGCAATGTGTGAATGAACACTATAGCTTAGTTAATTGACATAATTTACAACAGGTGTTCTTCTACATTTATATCATTTGAAACACATTATAAATTATATTAAATTAATAAATAATTCCCATGTGCTTATTATTTATAATTACATTTATAAATATAAACACTTATAATCCAAACTCACTTAGTTGTGAGAAATAGCTACAAATTTTAGGTAGTAGTAAACATAAATTTCTTCATGAAAAGAAATAACATAAAATTTCAAACTTTATAACTGACTTTAAAGGCTACTTCCGAGTACTCCGTATTAAATAAGAATGAAAACCAATCTTTATTATTTTTTTAATAATTTTATACTTATTAATAATAAGTATGAAATTATATACAAAATGATATTTTTTTTTATCATCATTACAAACTTTGTATTACGTATTTTATATAAATAATCTATGGACTCTATTGATAATACAAAAATAGCATCTATTAAAAAATTGATATACCAGTAGTATTTTTTTTTATCAATAATATATAAGATGATCCAAATAGTTAAGAGTTGCAATATAGAAAATTTGGAGATTCTGGACACCCTAAATATTAGATGTTTGCCTGTATTTTATGGAGTTAAATATAAAATATTATTTTTTAATTATTTAATACTTATTACTAATAATTACTACATTTGCTAATAGATGGTCTTTTACTTTTTTGGAATATTTTTTAAAGAGCTAAAAATTATATAAAATATGAATTCATATTTGTATAAAAAATAATTAAAAAATTAATATTTTATATAGTTCTGAACTTCTTAAAAAAACATGTTCATTCGTTCAATCGAACGAATGATTAAACGAATGAAGTATTAAATTATAAAAAAAAATATTTTATATATTTTTTAGCTTATTAGAATGCATACTAATCAAATGTATTAGAGAGTATATCTTATTTATTTTAATCTTGTAAATCCACTTCTTCTTTTTGCCAAATGTAAATGCACTTCAACATCTAGCTTACCGATCATTAAATTTCACCCTTTTTTATATAGAAACTAGTTTTATTACCCGCGATCTTCGCGGTTTTTTTATATGACTTTTATTATTTATATGCAAATTGTGTAAGATCATAAAAATTATATAAAATATTATTTTTTGACTTTTTAATTTCCTACTTATTATCAGTTTATTACTGGTGATAATTTTTTTTGAACAATTAACTTTAATCGCTAAAATATTATAAAATACATAATTTCTCTTGCTCCACTTCACATATATATATATACACACACACACTTTAATATCACAAGCATCTATAAAATTAAATTATTTCTATAGAAAAATAAAGATCTAATTATATTGAATGGTTGATTATGAATACTTAATGGTAAATTTTAATCTATAGGCCGGACTAAGGCCATTTAATTTAAAATTTGTATCCATTATACATATTTCTTTGTTTAGCGATAAAATAATTTTGTTTTATGAAAAAAATTAGGAAAAGAATAATGAAATTACATCATGCAAATTTGAAATTGGTCTATCTTTATTGTATGTGATCATCTGAATTCACAATAAAATATAGTTTAATTACTAAAATTGCTATTGGTTAAAAAAATGTGGAGAGCTAGAATTGATCAACAATAAATTAGATCAAATTGGTCTATCTTTATTATAAATTTGCAAAGGTACGTACGTATATATATATATATATCTTCATTAAAATAACCTTCATAACAATATATAAATGTAATAGAAAATATCAATAGTTTAGTGTTGAGTAAGTTAATATAGGTTTTTAAGAAAGGTGATTGGATTAGTACATAGTTGGAGATTATTAAGAAGATGACGAAGTATCAACTAAAATAATTTAGAATTAAGGGGAAAAAAGAAAAAAAAAGTGAAATTAATTTTAAAAATATCAAGTAAAAGTTTGAAATCTAACCCAGACCTTTCAAAGATGTAGATACAACATTATAAGAGTCATACATGAGCAATATTTTGGTTTATAAATTAATTGTTTGTTAAAAATAAACACTTATTGATTTGAATTGTTTCTATTGGTTAATGTGATTGTTTAATAATTTAATAGTATATATATACTGTAATCAATTTTCGTTAGTGATAAAACTAATCTAACCTTTTTTCCTTTAAATTAATCTAATCTACATTTTTTCTAGATAAAATATTTATAAAATAACTTAAGATAAAATGATAAGATTTGTAACCACTTAAGATATGAGGTTGAATATTTATACTATAAATTAATTTAATCATTAATTAAAATGGACACATAGGATGACACATGTATAAATAGATGGGGTTATCGTCTAACGTGACTTAAATATATTGGATTATCATTAATTGACGTGTCAAAGACCCGGGTTAGATTACATCAGAGAATGACATGTAAACGAATTCAACCAGAGTCTGTCACCTTCATTTAGAATTGTAAAAGTTGAAATATTAGTTAATACGCAGCAAGTAATTCTAAGCTAAATAAAGATTAAATTCATTTAGAATCAATATGTAACATACATATGTATTACTAATAAAGTTTTTATTTATTTTTTAAATGATAATTGAATGATAAATGATTTAGGGTAAATTGCAACTAATATCCCAACCTTTAGGGATATTTGCTTTCAATACCCTAACCTTGTAAAATTTCACAAAATATCCTAACCTATACCATTAGCTGCAATTAACACCCTAAATAAGTTTCTTAAATTAAAAAATTACCCACATGAAACAAAAATTACAAAAAATCACCTATATTTATAAAATATTTTCAATGAATCCCTAATACATTTTTAAAAAAATGAGAATTAAATAAATCTCTTATAATTTAACCCCATCTGACCCACCATCCAAAAATAATTATAATAGATATATATATATATATATATATAATATATACTCCTTTAAAATATAATATAATTACTTTAGCATCTACTCATTTAAAATATTAATATAATCAATCAAAATAATTAATTATTTATCTAAAAAACATACATTATAATTAAAATCTCAATTTATACTATAAGTCTGTCTCGATACATGCCGATTTGTGCATCTATATATTCCCTGTATATTATTTGATACGATATATACTGTCGTTTTGGTTAATATTATGTTATATATACTAAAACTAATACATAACATCTTATAATGTATCACACATAAATTTCATGGTATTAAAAAAATGATTCTATAAGAAATGTTTGACATAATAGTTTTACAAAAATAAAATAAAGTAGATTTAACAAAATAAATGGTAAAATATATGATAACCATTTGCAATAAATAATTATATAATAAAGATATATTAAAAATAAGATGGTAAAAAATTATAATTTTACCATATTATTTTAATATATCTTTATTATGTAACTATTTATTACAAATGGTTATCATATCTCATACCATTTATTTATTAAAATCTATATTATTTTATTTTTGTAAAAGTATTATGTTTAAGATAAATAATTAATTATTTTGAGTAATTATATTAAAATATTAAATGAGTAAATGCTAAAATAATTATATTATATTTTTAAAGGAGTAGATTTTATATACCTGTTATAATTATTTTTGGATGGTGGGTTGGGTGGGCTGAAATTGTAAGAGATTTTTTTAATTTCAAATTTTAAAATATATTAGGAGTTTATTGAAAACATTTTATGAATATGGGTGATTTTTTGTAATTTTTGTATGATGTGGGTAATTTTTAAAATTTAAGAATCTCATCCAGGGTGTTAAGTGCAACTAATAGTATATGTTAGGATATTTTGTGAAATTTTACAAGGTTAGGGTATTAAAAGAAACTATCCTAAAGGTTGAGATATTAGTTGCAATTTACCCAATGATTTAATAAAATTGGGCCAATAAAAATTAATACGCAGCAAATTCAAATCGGTTCCTGAATTCAAATCCACCTTCATTCACAAGTAAATTATTTAAATATGTATAGATCGACTAAAAAACTTTAAATAAAATTTTATATAATTTAATATAATATTTTAATCAACATAAACTAACACCAACATCTCCATCGTGATATTCTTTAAAAAAAGACTAATTGGAATATTGTATCTTAAAACTTATAATTACTTATCTATTGATATTATTTATATCAATATATAAATTAATATACAAATATTATGCCTAAATCTTTAAAAAAATTAAGATGGATTTTCTTACAATTTGATATCTTCAATAAATGATTGGAAATATATTTCTAAAAATAGATTAATATTTTATACACATAGGATAACACATAGATAAATAGATTAGGTCGTTGTATATTTGTATATAAAACTTTTTCGATGGTAATATATTATAAAAAGCAATTATATAATATGAAATATTATTATATATAATTATATATAAAAAAAAATTAATCTCGTGCGTAGCACGTGGCTAAAACCCTATTATTTTAATAAAACTTTCAATCGGTCATAAATTAAATTAAATTTAAATCATGTTTGGTGAAATTCAATATACAAACTAAGAGGTTAATTTTGGTTAGATGTCCACATTTTTCTCATGTAATCTAACCCTTTTAACCACATCAATTAATAATTTCATATGTTTTAGTCAAATCATTTAACCAAAACTATCTAAAATTAATAGAAAATATATATATATAATTGAATTATGTGATATCTTTTATGTTATACACTAATAATACTATATTTTAGCTAAATCGTTATCTTACCTCACATTTTCATATCTCCAAAACCCTAATCTCATCCCCAACTAAAATTCATATTTTTTTAAGATCCCACCATCATTAATCAATATATATAATTAAATTGAATTGAACACAATAAATGAATGGTACGGTTATTAGAATAAATTTTATTTAATTTATGTAAATCTTATAGGTAAATATTAATCAAGATATGGATAACTATATTTTAAATATTTTTTAATTAAAATTATTTAATTGTAATTATCAATTAAGGTGGACACATAAGATGATATGTGGTTAAAAGAGGTGGAATCATTAATTGACGTAACTTAAATATATTGGTTCATCATTAATTGACGTGTCAAAAAATCCGGATCAGATTGCACCAGAGAATGACACGTAAGCAAAATCGACCAGAGCCCGCCACATAGGATTTCCACGTCTCTGTTTTAGTATTATATACTAGTATTCGTTACCCGCGCGGGTGCGCGTTTTGTTAATAAATTATATTTCATTATATTAATTATATTAAAATATTATATTAGATAATTAATTGATGTGGCTTAAAAGAATAAAATCAAATTGACGTGGCTCACAAAAATAAAACTATATATAAATATATTATATTCAATTTGATCTAAAAGGTAGAATAACGCACCAAATATTCCTTCTTCATCTTTTAAAATAATAAATAATATAGTTTATTAACAAAAGTATGAAAATAATAAATATGTATAACAACTAATTCAAGTTATATTGGATATATTATTGATCTAAAAAGATAAGTTTTTAGCTAACTATATTCATTTATTAATTGATGTGGGCCAAAATTATAATACCACTTTAATCCAGAAAATGCCACGTAAGCAAAAATAATCCCGCATTAATCCAGAAAATTATGTGGACGCTAGATTGTACCAAAACCCGTTTCAGGCTTCTGTTTTAGTATTTTATATATATAGATATTGATTGATGATTAAATTTGACTTTAGATACTACCGAAGCCCAAATAAAACGACACAAGTTAAAAAAAATAAAAGGTTTACCAATCAACGCGCCACTCTTAATGTCGGCATAATCACAAAATTATGCAAAGAGCTTATTTTTAATAGAAAAAGGAAAACCTCTAAAAAAAATTATGATAGACATGGAAACGACAAACTGACCACGTTAACAAATGTACACCCTCCGATCAACCACCCCAATCTAACGACCAAGTATTTTATACAAATAATCTATGGATTCTATTGAAAAAGTTGAAACCTATTTTTTTTTAAAATTATCTAATTAAAATCTAATTTCGGCGGCTCCCTTAAACAAATAAATTATACACAATAATGTTTTTAGATTATATATATAATAGAAAATTATGTAAAACTACATGAATCTTTCTTTGCTTTCAAATATTTATAAGAAAATGTCAATTATCACCTTGTCAACAATATTATAAAAATAACCAGAACAAAGGAACAACATTACAAAATTAATTAGTTAAATATTTTTAAATAAAATGATAAACCCATATAAAAGAGGTATCTGACCTATTAAAAGAGTAGTTTATAAACAGTCATTCAATTAAATATTAAACAATTTTTCATTAAAAAAGATCTATGTTAATCATACTTTGCCTCTTAATTTCCACGTTGGAAAAAATGAAAAAAATGTCAGGTGAGTTTTAAAATAAATTTTTTTATATAAAAAGATTAATTTTAAATATGAGGCAAAACTGGATGGTTATGGGTTGTTCCAAACGGAAAACTGTTTTATTAATATTTGACAGAAGAATGATTCATAAACTCATATAAATGTTAGAGACATAAAATAAAATTGTTGATAGGTTAGAAACCTATTTGATATACAGTATAATTTACTCTTAAATAAAAAAATTATGAGCCATTTATATTTTATACAAGATTTTTCTTTTACCTATATTCTTAAAATTTATATTTTACAACAATTTACCTAGATTTATTTGTTTATTTTTTTGTTATAAATTTTTTTTAAAAAAAATGATTATTTTCTTGTATTAGAAGGACTATTTACAAAAAAAAAAAAAAACCCTTTCCAAAGCTATAATTTAATCTACAAAAAAAAGCAATTTATTAATGGCCTTTACCCTGTCTTCCCAATTCCCCATTTCCATCTCTCTTCCAGCTTCTCTTTCCCCTTTTCCTTTTTCCCTCTCCATTTTCCTTTTTTCTCGCGTTTGCTCCGATTGCCGCCACCCCCCCGCTACAAGCCTACAATCTCCACACCCCCTTCCACTTGTCTGCGTTTACAGTTTCTGATCGCTACACTACAAAACAAACCCAAAGAAAGTTCCTTTCTTTGTTCCGAATCCATGGAGAGAGAGTGTGATTTCCTTACAGCTGATTAATTTCACTGGTTTGAAGACGAAGAAGAAGGAATAATCAGACCCAGAGGAACAGAAAATGGCGTACCACAACCAGCAGCAACAGCACCACCACCATCTCTCCCAAGACCCAATGGCTTTACAGCAGCACTTCACCTCCCTCCTGCCGGACCACCACCAGCACCACCAGCCCCCGCCACCGGATTCCTCCTCCCCCAAGCCCGAACACCACCACCACCACCACATGGGCGCCGGCGGCCCCAATTGGCTCAGCAACGCCATCCTCCGCTCCCAGGGCGGTCCCTACTCCGGCGACGGAGCCTCCCAGGGCCCCGCCGGCGCAGGTGGAGGGACCAATTTTCTCAACCTGCAGACGAATTCGGATTCCCCCTCGCAACCCTCGCCCAACAACCAGTGCCTGTCGCGGTCGACGGCGCCGGCGATTGACGATTCCTCGGTGCTCTCGATCACCAACCACGACGGCGACGGCGACGGCGGGGGTGGGAGTAAGGCGGAGATGGGCGATGGCGGAGGAGGAGGAGATGGAGTGGTGGTCAATTGGCAAAATGCCAAGTACAAAGCGGAGATACTCTCGCATCCGCTGTACGAGCAGCTCTTGTCGGCGCACGTCGCCTGCCTGAAGATCGCGACGCCGGTGGATCAGCTGCCGAGGATCGACGCCCAGCTCGCTCAGTCGCAGAACGTGGTCGCCAAGTACTCCGCCATGGCCGCCAATGGTCCCCCCATGGTTGGGGATGACAAGGAGCTTGACCAATTCATGGTGAGAAAATGAACACCAAATCAAGATTGGATTTTTATTTTGACCTAACCAGCAAAATCTCATCTTCTTCGACTCTTATTAACCGTGATTGATTATTTGATTTTTCTATAGCATCTGATTTCTGTTCCCCCTTTTCCCAACTGTTGGTGATTTTGGGGATTCTGATTTTTATATTTGGGTTATGCATAGTACTAATTTTATGGTTTAATATATTATCTGTTGCTTCAATGATTGTTTGCTTCACATTTGATTTGAATATGGTTGATTCAGTTTGCCTTTCTGGCATGTTTGGTGAGCATTTTTAGTGATAAGGTTGCTGTGGTTGTTTCTCTGAGTTTTCATATGATATTGCAGACAAAAAAATCTGTCTTTTGTGGGTTCCTCATAATGACTATCTGTATTGTGTTCATCAGTTCATGTGTTGGGTTCAGTTTCTAATTGTATGCTTCTCACTTTACCATTGCATCAAAACTTGTGGTTATAAGAGCAAAATTTATCCTCTCCTTTATTCGGGTGCATTTGGATTTCATCATACCGAATAGAAAGTACCGATAGTGAGTGTTTAAATGCAGTTTTCTGAAGTTATGCAGTTGATTGTTTCACATGGTAGGTATTTATAACATTTCAATTTCATTGTCATGCCCTTGCCCTCTCAATTAGTTCTGTGTCGGAAACTGGATTTGGTTGTTGAGCTCGGGCTTATCTTGAACGAGGAACATCGCAATAAGCCAAAACAGTATGCATCTGCTTTAACAGTCGGATACAAGAGTGTGTAATAGGCGTTGTTTTGGACTTGCGGTATCTTGTTGTTGTCATTACGCAATTCATGAAAACTACACGTTTGGTGGTTCTCTTCTTCTTACAACGGCCTAAACATTTGGTGTCACATGTTTCCATCGAATGTAATGTTTTCAAGAGTACGAAAACTTCCTTGTAATTGGCTGTTTCTACTTGTCCTTTGTTTTGGTGAACTATAAAGAGCGATTGAAGTTAGTTCCCGGCATTTGTTATGACTAAATCCTTTACAGCTTGAGGTTGTCTCATTTCTTCGTCTTGCAAATAGTCATGGTTGAAGGTTGTCTGATATTATGAAGATTTTTGGTACTTTTTTTAAAATTATATATATATTTAGTTATGTTCATGATATCATCACAACTGGTCAGCTCTTGATTGATTTGTTGTTTGTTTTGGCAGACGCATTACGTTCTGTTGCTGTGCTCGTTCAAGGAACAACTACAACAGCACGTTCGGGTCCATGCAATGGAGGCTGTGATGGCTTGCTGGGAGATTGAACAATCTCTTCAGAGCTTAACAGGTACTAACAAACACACTTGTATGCTATGCAATGCCGCCTCACCTAATCAGTTCGTTTAATCTCCATTTGGATGATTTTATGCTGCCCTTTAGGAGTTTCTCCCGGGGAAGGAACTGGAGCGACTATGTCAGACGATGAAGATGATCCCTTGGACAGCGATTCCAACTTGTTTGACGGAGGTATGGATGGTGCGGACAACATGGGATTTGGTCTCCCAACTGAGAGTGAAAGGACTCTGATGGAGCGAGTGAGGCAAGAGTTGAAGCACGAGTTAAAACAGGTAACATACAATACACAGTTATGTTTGCATAGCTTGCGAAACAGCATTCAATTTTATAGTGTCGTTTGCTGATGTTTTCGTTTCTTTTACCTACTGAAAAGGGTTACAAGGAGAAGATCGTGGACATAAGGGAAGAGATTCTTCGCAAGAGAAGGGCCGGGAAGCTCCCAGGCGACACGACTTCTGTCTTGAAAGCTTGGTGGCAATCACACTCCAAGTGGCCCTACCCAACGGTAAGCTCTCGCGCAGGTTCATCAGTAATCAAACAAGGCCTATGGTGCTGTGATTACGAATCCAACGAATTTTCCTCAAATCTTTGAAATGTATGTGATCTATTCGTAACGATAGTTCTTATTTCATATGTTCAACTTTGATCAGGAGGAGGACAAGTCGAGGCTGGTTCAAGAGACGGGGTTGCAGCTGAAGCAAATAAACAACTGGTTCATCAATCAAAGGAAGAGGAATTGGCACAGCAATCCCTCAAGCTCAACCGTCGTGAAGAGCAAACGCAAAAGGTATTTATCCATTGTTTCCCTCGACTACATATCATATCCATTCGTTTTCGTATACGTGTTGGGGCTGAGAAGTAATAACCTTTGCAGGTGAAAAATAGATGATACCATTTTATGTAGATCGATGTAAGACAGTGCTCGAAACTACGTATACGTATTGGGGTTGTATAGGAATGGCAATGGATCAGATGATGATGGTCCGAATTAAGGTGCTAAATTAAGCATGTTGAAGGTACTTAAGTTGGAGCAAACTTTATAGCATGGGGTGATTTTGGATTCAGTGAGAAAATCTGGGACTCAAGAGAGTGACTTGTAATGGGTGGCTCTATAAGTTTTGGTTACCTGCTTATTTATACTTCTGAATGCACACCTATTAATTTACACGGTTTGTTTTGCACATATATATGTCTTAATGACAACCCTTTGATCAAGTCATGTTGGCACATACACATATGCGTCCCCCTGTCAACAGGGGCGGGGCTCGACTTTGTTGTCAGAACTTTTTTATATACTAGGAAGATTGTGCGCGCTTCGCGCGCGACATATGCGGTAGTAATGATATACAAGGCTCTTCAAATAAAACTGAGGTAGTATTTTTTAACTCTAGTTACAACATCAATAAGGATCTTGTAGTAGCATCTTGGCTACCACCGTTTTCTGGTGGTTTAGTTCTTGGTTTCCTATCACCCGCTCAAGCTTGTCATCATGCAACTATATCTCACCAACAAACTCTTTGCTGCTAATTCAATGGCTTGCTTTGTAAGTTGAGGTCTTCTGCTCTTTATACATGGTGTTATTAGGCGTTAAAGCATCACTGCAATCCAACACAAGAGAGCACTTATGAACATTCATTTCTAAAATTTAATGGCATCAACATTATATATTTTTCTTGAATCTCTCACGCTTACCCTTATTCTTAAACTATGAGCAATTATTAATATGATAATCACAAAGCTAAGATTAAATAGCAATCAATTCAAAAGTAAATTTAACAGGGCATAATGAAATATCTTTTATAAAAGTATCTCTATAATAGGCATAAAAATATATCGTATAGAAGCCGAGATTGCAGCCACGAGAGAGTTTACAAGTGAAGTCATAATGAATCTAAAGATTTATTCCATCAATCTGTAAAGTAGAAGTAGTGTCACTGCTATTAAAATACGAAAACTAGTATAACAATTGGCCATTGGCCTAGATTCACTTTCCACCTGATAATTTGCTTTCCCAAGATTGTAATACCAAAGGTAAATGTAATAGCAGTATAAATGCACCACAAAACAAAGATCTTACTTCGAAATATAACAAAAATAAACCACATTTTTTTTATGAGTTATTGCTACCTTACGAATATTAGAGAAGAGTTAGATAGTGCTATTTAGGCATACCAGTTATTGATGTATCAAGACCACATTTTTTCACAGTCATTTCTAGTAAATTATTAATGTAAAGACAATTTCCAGTATAAACATAGTAAGAGATAATTGAAGGGAAACAAATTAGATCAAACAAGGTGCAATCACATTTCAATAACAATCATGCCAAACATCTCAAACATACAACAAAAAAGAAATGATCATCTAAAAATAGAGCACACACATACATACACACCCCCATGGAATGGATATAAAGCAAAAAGCCCCAAATACACAATTGGAGCCAAATTAAATAACAGATGTGCGAAGAGAGTGCTTACTATTAAGGAATTATTGCATGAGGCAGACATAAGACTGAACAACAAGAAACCCTTGAATTCTGATATTGACTTCTTGAAGAAAAGAATAGAAATCACTGAAGGGCATCATGCCGAAGGTGGGTGATGGAGGCTGCAATCCCAATAACAAAAAATGTAGCTAAATAAGATAAATCAAACATCAAATTCTCAAGGCAAGATAAAACTGATAACCCAACAAACCAAACTCTTAAAATCAGATAGAACAATTATAAAGTGACAAAGAAGATTTCAATTGGTAAAGATGCATGAGCTGTGTCCCTTGATTCACCCATAGCAATTTCAAGGAAATATGATAAACCCTACCAAATTAGAAAATTTATGGAACGAACAAGATAGGATCGACTAACTATCAATTGAATAATCGAAGAGAGATGGGCGTAGAAAAGAAGGAAACTAAGAACATTTAAAAATCTCAATTGAAAGTAGAGTAAATCTACAACCGACATAACAAATTAACTTCAAATATAGAATTTAGAAATAGGAAAACAAGGACAAGATGGAGTTTGGCGGCAATTACCCTAATCGAGAGAGAAGCAGGCGGAGAGCCTAAAACGAAGAATAAATGAAGATGGAACAGCGGCGAAGATGAAGATGAAGATTGATGAAGATTGGGTTCGTGTACCGTTTAAGATTTGGACCTTACTAACGACATTAACAGATCACATTGATTTATACGCATCTAAATTGCACTCAAAAGCAGTATAAACATTTTGTACAAATTACTAAAATTTATCAATTTCTTTAAAAATTCGATATATTTAATCCAACCTTATACTAAACAAGTCATATTTATTTTTTCTTTTTTATGCCCACTTTTCACTTTGTTACACAATCATTTATCTTATCTTATTTTTGTAACACGAGCATTGATCTCCAAAAAAACAGAAACAAAATATAATCAAATCCCCCTACTAAACTTTTAATTAAACCCATTTTCCAATTTCTATCTTTATGTTGTTTTGATTTTAAAAAGTAATATATTTATTTACATACATTAGTTCCTTAAATTGGCATATTTATTTACATACGTTAGTTTGTGTCATATAGAAATTGATTTTTGGGCTGGAAAAAGTTGCTTTATGTTGATTAGATTATTTTTAAATGGAAAGCTTTTCTTGTTCTGCTTGCTATGGTATTTACAAAAAGCTGTACTTAAGAATCTACTAATTAGTAGGAGAGACTTTACTGTATAAATGTACAAATCTGTCTCATTGAACATTTACATTTTGGTGCTTTGTATGTGAATAAAATATGGGCATGGAAAATGCTAGTTTTTCTCATACTTTATTTGCAGTTGGTTGTATCACCAGTTTGCATGTTTTTCAACTACTTGTGCTCTTGACTTAAATCTGAATGTTTATATTGCAGGCCCGGCATGCTATTCTT
The DNA here is from genome assembly GCA_963922045.1 of Persicaria maculosa. Lineage (NCBI taxonomy): Eukaryota > Viridiplantae > Streptophyta > Magnoliopsida > Caryophyllales > Polygonaceae > Persicaria > Persicaria maculosa. Next base: position 20,854,817 of record OY998264.1, on the reverse strand, counting down.
CTCTTATGTCAATTTGCGAACCATATGGAGGTCACAAGGTTGCATGTATACAGCCCTTCAAAGGAAGAGAAAGATGATCCAAACCTATATATATGCTAACAATGTTCGAAGAAAATTCTAGATGTAGCTTAAGTTACTGGAATAGAGGTGAGGAATCCTAGTTGACAATAATGTTTAGTCTTTCACTTTCAGAATAAGCAAGAAGATTTTCTTCGCCCCATAAAATGTGGAAGGCCTAAAGGTTCAAAAGCAATTAGGTGACAACCAGTAGATAAGATCACCATCCAAAGAATGACTCGTTAACTCGGGGAAGCATAGTGTTCTATGACAGGTTGCACAATATATGGCTATACATAAATTTTCAACCTCCTCGTTGGTCACAGGACCAAGGTCAGCCCTAGGATCAAGTCCTCTATTAAACTTTTGTGTATTGGCATAATTGATATGTTCTTTCTCCCTGAAATATTAATGCAGGACAATTTGATACTAAGTTCTAGTTTATGTCAAATAAGGATTGAAAGTTGAAAACAAAACTATATTCCACTCGATGGAGGAAGTGTTCTATCAAAATCTATGGAATTCATATCCATGTTTAGATGTTGACCAGATCGCACATTAAATTAGGAAGTACCACTGTGAGAAAATAAAATTAGCAAACTAACTTGCCTTGGCAAATCACACTCAAATGAAAAACAAAGGGCACATTTACCTGCTCCATATGACACTGAAAGGAATACACTCGTTCCCCCTAAAATTCAAACAAATGAAAAACAAAGGGCACAATTACAAAGCTAACTTGTCTGTTGAGTTGGGTCCTACATAATTCAAATAAATGATAGGATTAATTACGGAAACAATGCTGATTAACTAAAATGGGCACCTAATTTAGTATCCAAGCAATAAGTAAAAGCAACTACAAATGCAGAACCTCTCTTTTGGATAGACATCCCACCTAAAATTCTACCAATAATACAAGGGCATGCTAAAGAAAACAAGACAAAGTATCACAAGATCCTTAGGTACTAACCTTTCCTACCAAAGCTGGGCCAATGATTGTGTTAACACTTAACAGTGCTGACTGCCTAAAATTGTGATGATAAAAAAAAATCCATTAGCCAAACAAATCCTCATAAAAGAACAAAATAGAAATATTACATCAAACAACCTCACCTTAAGAACACCTTGCCAAGGTAGTCAGATCCGCCATCCATGAGCTCAAGGGCTTTGTAAACTCCTGCAAAGAAGCAATTACTGGATGAAATTTCACTCTTATTGCACAAATTACATAATAAATAATGACAATCATCATCGCAACCAGGGAAATTATTAGCGATTTCATTCATTCCTTACGTAAGTGCAGACTAAAATTAATCAATAACCTACATGTTGGAATTAAAAGATATTAAAGAAATCCATCAACAGAGAAGAAAAGAAACGAACGATGCTGTGGAAAGAGACAGAACTTACGAGTGGATGCACCACTTGAGATCTGGCTTCGGTTACGGGAGAGAAGTTGTAGAAGTATAGGTAGTTGAAGATCATAAACCTCTTCACCCACATGAATCACCAATTCAAAGAGCAAGCCTCTCAATTCGATCATAAACAACTCCAACTACAAGTCTAATCTAAAAAAATAGTTATTGATTTTAAAACCCAAATCTAAAAAGATAGAGACAGACATCGAGAAGCTATGCGTAATCTAGAACTCACAAGTATGTTAAAACCCCCCTAATTCAAAACATAATCAGAGAATCTAAACCGAAAACAAAGGAGAGGCCTAACCTTGAGTTCGTCGACTTCGAACCCTAAAATTTCAGTACGGTCAATGAGAAACGAGGAAGATGGGGCAAGATAAAGAACAGGTAATCAGAGAATCTAAACATAAAACAAAGGAGAGGCCTAACCTTGATTTCATCGACTTCAACTTCAAACCCAAAAAATTAAGTACAGTCAATGATAAACGAGGAAGATAGGGAGAGATTAAGAACGGCTTGAGAAGAGAAGATAGAGAGAACGGGCGCACAAGGCGAGAGCCTGATCGAGAGGCAGCGAAGGACCTCCTAAGGAGAGCCGAGATGGAGAAGAAGCTGCGAAAGGGCGAGAGAGATGTAGCACAGAGAATCAGATAGGACGTGAAATAGGATTCCGTCGGTGGAGAAGGAGAAGGCAGCCCACAGGCGGTGGGCAAAAAAATGAAAAAAGAAAAGGACATTAACGCCCCTGAAAAGAAAAAAAATCAATATTTTTAAATTGAAACTCCCCAGGGCAAAAAAGGAAACTTGATTTCATTCAATCCGGGCCTTCCAAATTTTAACAAAGCCAGTTTTATAAAAACTTGCTCCTTTTGTAGTAGTAGTGATATTAGATACATTTTTTTATAAAAAAATATAGTAATAAACACATTAAATATGTGATTTAAATAGATATTTTAAGTGTAAAAAGCTAAGAAGTGAAAAAATTCCATAAAATAAAAGCTATAAGAATTTGAAAATAAGATCCATGATTCAAATTTCCATTCCATACCAACAAGCACACTTTTATTTATTTATTACTCCTCTTAACTATTTCTTAACCCTTAAATTAGCAAAAATTATAAAAAAAATACATAAATATATACATATATATTTTTTATAATTTTTTATATATGTGTGTGCATTTTATATATTTTAATATTTTTTTTCGAGTCAGAGGGGCTCGAGCCACCTCATGCCCCCCTCTCTCCACCCTTGCCCATGGACTGTTGTGTCGTTAGCTATGTTGCGAACCGAAACACTACTTAGTTAGGAATATTATGTCCTTTAAAGGTTCTTTAGCATTCCAAATCCATTGCCAAATGTGGTGGTACAAATATACAAGTGTGGCTAAAGTAAAACATTAAGCTTCCCGAAAACATACTCCACAACATGTTTTCTTCTACAATGATTGAAGGTTAAGGGGATTTCTACAGGTAATGTTGGGTTGGGCATGGGCCAATGTGAAGCCTCCGGCCCAAAATGTAAGTATCCAGGCCCAATCCAAAGTTTTCAACCACTAGTATGGATTTGTTAGTTGTTTTTATGAAACATCGCAAACAGAACCTTTCAATTCTGTTGTGTACTTGTGTTTAATCTTTTGAAAACCCTCTCAAACGTGTCAATCCAAGAACCCTGTTTAGTGTTAAATACACTGGGTAGTTGTTATTAGAGGTGAACACAAATCCAGTAAGTCTCATCCCAGCCCGCATTCCTTTCTAATCCCGGTGAGATTTAGAAAAAAAATAAAAATTTAATTCCGTCCCGATCCTATCCCATAAAAAAAAATAAGTGAGACGGAACGCGGGACAGAGAGTTCTGGTCCCACAAATCATGTCCCATCCCCCATATATATATATATATATATATAACATTAAAATTAATAAAAACATCAAAGAATATATTTATATCAGAGATTAACATTTAATTAAGCACATCATTAAAATTAAAATTAATATGATAAATATAAAGTTATATAGACTAACCGCTAAGAGTGGGTTAATGACTTACTGCAAACACTTCATTTCAAAGGTAAGCTTTTCTGCCTTCGGGCTCAATTTTACTAACATCTAAAAGTTACAGTATAAACTATTGCATTTGGTGGTGAAGCTCATGCTTCATCTGGAGACGAGGCTGTTAAGAAAGCTTTTGAAACTTCCTCATCTTTGAAACGAACTATTTTATGGGAACATTTTGTTACTTGCCACTGGAATTATGTAAGACTTTTACTACTTATGTAAGATTGTAAGAGTAGGTAAGACTTTTTTATTTTTCGAGTTTATTGGATTGTTTTGAAATCTTTTCTTTTATTGGGGACAAGTCTCGTCCTGTTTCGATCCTATCCCGACTCGTAAGAGATAAGACTCGGCGGGATTTGAAAAAAAAATCCAATCCCGTCTCGATCCCGTTCCAAAAAAAATACAAGGGCAAGTTTACCCCAATCTTGTTCCGTTCTGTGAAGAAAACAAAGATAAATGATGTTGCTACTGTAAGCAACAATCAATCAAGAACTTCAGCAACAGAAGCTCAGAAAATAGTGCATTAAAGCACACTATTTCATTGATCAAAATAAGGAAAGGGGTGACCCCTGACGGTAGAAAAGGATGATTGTTGATGATCCCGAAAACCCTACAAATGTGAGCTGCACATTCTCTGCTTATATAGCAGGAAAGTCACGTGTCCAGCTAGTGCCAAATGGCTTATTACATAAGGGCAAAAACCAGGGAGAAATATCCAAAATGTCATAAAGGGAAAATGACAAAACTAATAAATGACAGCAAAGAAAGCATGAGATAATTGCTTCAATGAAGCATTTGATGAAGACTACAACAAAATGCTTCAATGAAGCATTTTGTTGTACTATGTTGGAAACCAACAAGGCCTAACTTGAGAGCAAGAAAATGGTGTTGTTGTGCTCCTAAAGGCTTTGTCAAGATGTCTGCCAACTGAATGTCAGTCCTCACATGTTGAGGTTGAACAAAACCTTCAACAAGATGTTGTCTGATTAAGTGACAATCTATCTTCAAGTGTTTGGTCCTTTCATGAAAGATAGGGTTCTCTGCAATGTGTATGGCTGCCTTGTTGTCATAGAACAGAGGCACGGGTAAGGCTGTTTGAATGCTCAAGGTTTGCAAAACTCCATCAAACCAAATCAATTCACTGGTGGTGGCAGACATACTTCTGTATTCAGCCTCAGCCGATGACTTAGACACAATGGTCTGTTTCTTGGTTTTCCATGACACTAAGGAGGATACAATGAACACACAATATCCAGTGAGGGATTTAGCACTAAATTGACAGGCTCCCCAATCTGCATCAGAGTAAGGTGAGATAGAGAGATCACAAGCAGTTGCATAGTATAATCCCACAGCAACAGATCCTTTCAAATACTTCACAATATGCATAGCTGCATCATAGTGAGGCTGCCTAGGCTCACTCATAAACTGACTCAAGTGTTGTACACCATAAGTGATATCTGGTCTGGTTAAATTGAGGAATAATAACCTCCCAACAAGCCTTCTGTAAGTTTCAGGATCCTCTAAAATCTTTCCTGCATCAGTGGAAAGTTTAAGTCCCCTAGGGAGAGAGAAAGAGGCAGGTGTACATTCTAACATCTTACAATCATCTAATATGTCTAAGACATATTTTCTTTGATGGAGATGGGTCCTTGAGCTATCCTTAAGGATTTCCAGGCCCAAGAAATACCTAGCCAGATCCAGGTCCTTGATAGTGAATCTCTCATGTAAAGATCTTTTTGTCAAGGCAATAGCTGATATATCATCTCATGTAAGCAGAACATCATCAACATAGACCAATGCCACTGCCATTCCTGAGGGTATGATTCTGACAAACAGAGAATAATAATCAAGACTCTGTTGATATCCAAGGTTAATTATGAACTTGCATAACTCTGCATTCCACTGTCTAGAGGCTTGCTTAAGCCCATAGATAGATTTCTTCAACCTGCAAACCAGGTTTGGTTTCTTCAAAACATATCCTTCAGGTGGTGTCATATACACCTCTTCATCTAATGATCCATGCAAAAAGGCATTGTTTACATCTAATTGATGCAAGGGCCGGTTCCTTGCAGTTGCAACAGCTAAGAGAATTCTCACTGTACTGAATTTTGCAACTGGAGAGAAGGTGTGTTTGTAATCTTTGCCTTTTATCTGATTATAACCCTTAGCAATAAGCCTGGCCTTGAACCTTTCCACATATCCATATAGTTTATATTTTATTTTATAAACCCATTTGCTTCCTATTGCCTTCTTTCCAGGAGGCAATTCTGTGAGCTCCCAAGTCTGATTATTCTCTAGAGCCTCTAGCTCATGATTCATGGCATCCACCCAATGCCTGTCTGCTATGGCTTGTTTGTAATGAGATGGTTCATGTATCATCACCATGTTGGCAAATGATGTGACAAATGAACTATCCATGACAGTAGGATTATCAAAACATCTAGCTAGGAAACTTTGAGAGAAAGAGTCACCTCTTCCTCGACTATGATTGATATAGTCCTGAAATCTTCTAGGTTGCACTATCTGGAAGACCTCCTTAAAGGAGGAAATATAGCTTCATCATCTAAAAGCTCTTGTGAAACTGATGGTAGAGACCCTGATCTGTGTGTGCTCTCTGTGTCAGCAACAATAGAAGGTAACACTTCTGAGGTTGTAGATGATTCATGAGATCCTTGACTAACAGGAGTGACCTGAACCTGTGTTGAATTCTGATCTGTCATTTGAAAATGATACTGCTGGTTGAAATGATCATCTATGCAATCTGCTGGATTAACAAGAGGCAACATGGTTGCTGAGGATATGACATCTTCTTCTGCATCACTTGAGTGCTCTCTAAAAGGGAACACATTTTCAAGAAAGGTCACATCCCTACTATGAAATGTAACCTTGGAATCAATATCCCACAACTTGCAAGCTTTCTGGCCATGAGGATAACTTAGAAGAATACATTTTCTTCCCCTTGCATGCATTTTATCTCTATCCCCATGAGCAACAGAAGCATAACATAAACATCCTATGACTTTGAGTTCATCATAAGTAGCAGGCTTTCCAAACAACATCTCAAATGGTGATTTCCAACTCAATGTTTCAGTAGGCAGTTTATTGATGATATGAATGGCAGATAACACACACTCTCCTCAAAACTTAAGAGGCAACCCTGCATGAATTCTCAGTGCCCTGGCTGTCTCTATCAAATGTCTGTGTTTTCTTTCTACTCTCCCGTTCTGTTGAGGAGTATAGGCCACACTTCATTGATGCATGATCTCCAAGGAAGCAAGGAACTTTTGACACTGATTGGATGTGAATTCACCCCCATTATCTGTCCTTATGCATTTTATCACATAGCTAAACTGTGTCCTTGGATAAGTTACAAAATCACATATAGTTTTGAACACCTGCAATCTAGACTTGAGTAAAAAAGTCCAGGTTATCCGGTGCAATCATCTAAGACAGTTAAAAAATACTGGAAACCATTGTAAGTAGGCACACTGTAAGGGCCCCAGACATCCATGTACACTAAATCAAAAGGCTTCTCAGCTTTAGCATTGCTTCTGTCAAAAGGGAGTCTACGATGCTTACACAAAGCACATGTCTCACAGTGAAATTGATCAAAATCAAACTGATTAATCTAATCTATATGTCTCATTTTGGAAACTGAAGTATGGCCAAGTCTTGCATGACTCAAATCTAAATTACTGCTAACTTTATTACAAAAGATGGAAGATATTTGCGTCATTCCAACACTTCTCTTCATCTCATTCCAGCTGTTAGCTTGATCTGAAGTCCACACCTTATATAATCCATATTTCCTTCTTCATGACAGCAACACTCTTCTAGTTCCAGGGTCCTGAATGTAACAAGATGTTCGAGTAAAAAATGCCATTAGTTCATTATTGTCTAGCAGTTTTCCAACTGACAAAAGACAATGTTTAAAGTCTGGCACCAACAGAACATCCTTTAGGGCCACACTATCTGTGAGATGCAATTCTCCCATCTCTTTGACTGTTTTAACCGTCCCATCAGGCAAACCAATGTGAACAAGTTTGCCTAACTGTTTCTTGTTGAGTACACAAGAACCACAGGGCATCATGCGATCTGTTACCCCTGTATCAATGATCCACTCAATATTTGAACTTGCTAACTGATCAGAAATATCAGTGGAGGATGAAACTTTACCTGCAAAGTTTGCATATGCACTCTCATTGCTGCTTTTCTGTGTCATCTTCTTTAAAATCTCTTGATACACTACATTGACCATAACTGTGTCTATTTTACTGTCTGATCCTCCTTTCTCCCCTTCATTATCAAGACGACTGCTCATCATACCAGCATTCACAGACCCTGCAGCATTTGCTGACCCTCTGCTAAGTGTGTTATCCTTCTGCCCTGCCCTCAGCTCCTTGTACCAATCAGGAACCCCATGAAGTTTGAAGCAAGTATAAGCTCCATGCCCTTTATATCCACAATGTGAACATTTCGTCTCACTCTTGAGCCTCTTGATCTCTTTTCGATCTTTCTTAGGTTGCTGATTAGCTTCTGCATTTGAGCTTTGGAAGTTGAATTTCCCTTTGCTCACTGCAAAAGCATTGGCATCAGACATAGCTGACTGAGTGAAGCCTGATGTCACTGTTCCCCCTTCTACTTGTTGCAAAATGTAATAAGCCTTAGCCACTGTAGGTAGGGGATCCTGTGCAAGGATCTGATTTCTAGCAGCTTCATATCCATCATTCAAGCAAGCCAGCAGTTGCATCAATCTATTCTTAGATTCTATTTCATTGAATTTCTTGACCAATTCAAATCTGCACTGTTTCATCACCCCACATGTACATTCTGGCTTCTTCTCAAGAACCTGCAACTCATCCCAGTACCTCTTAAGGGTATTATAAACATCTCCTAAGCTCATGCTTCCTTGAGACACATTACTCAACTTCCTTTTGAGTTGAAAAATCTGATGTGCATTGTTCTGACTGTATCTCTCAATCACCTCATCCCAGAGCTGCTTATTAGAGTCTACAAACATCAGACTCTCTGCTATTTCTTTACTCATAGAGTTCAGCATCCAACATCTAACCATAAAATCTGCTCTAACCCATCTTTGAAATTCTGCAGAAGTTTCCTTAGGTCTCTCACATGTTCCATTAACAAACCCCAATTTACATTTAGCCCCTAGAGCCATAGTCACTCCTCTACTCCAGGTAACAAAGTTAGATCCATCAAAGGGAATAGCCACCAGTTGGGCTCCAGGATGATCTGAATTAGAAAGATAAAGAGGATAACTAAGATTACCTTGACTGTTGTTGCCCTCAGTGCCTCCATTGTTATTGTTTCCACTGAACATCTTCTAGCTGTAAGAGACCTTACTTTGAGCAGTAAATCTTCACCTTTCGCGCTGATACCATGTGAAGAAAACAAAGATAAACGATGTTGCTACTGTAAGCAACAATCAAACAAGAACTTCAGCAACAGAAGCTCAGAAAATAGTGCATTAAAGCACACTATTTCATGGATCAAAATAAGAAAAGGGGTGACCCCTGACGGCAGAAAAGGATGATTGCTGATGAACCCAAAAACCCTACAAATGTGAGCTGCACATTCTCTGCTTATATAGCAGGAAAGTCACGTGTCCAGCTAGTGCCAAATGGCTTATTACATAAGGGCAAAAACCAGGGAGAAATATCCAAAATGCCATAAAGGGAAAAGGACAAAACTAATAAATGACAACAAAGAAAGCATGAGATAATTGCTTCAATGAAGCATTTGATGAAGACCACAATCTAATGATGATCATAATCTTCACATGTTCCATCCCATGCATTGTAGTGTTCTTAGTGGCGGAGCCAAGATTAAATCCAGGGGATGCTAAAAAAATTTTGGTATTTTTTTTACGTGAACACACTAAAATTATGATTTAAATACAATGTTTTTTTATTGAAATAATTGAGATGGTCAAAAAAATATAGAATAAAAAAATCAAAAAGGATTAATTTTAAGACAATACTAAAAGAAAATAGCGAAATAAATATAAAAATAAAGGTATTGGATTGTTTTAACTCAAGACCTTTTGTTCTTCCTTCTCCTACTTTACCAATAAAACTAAATAACTTGTTTATTTTTTTATTCATTCGAAGATCTTATATTAGATTATTAACCCAAAATACTATACACATGTAAAAAAATATTTTTTTTTAAATTTTCGGCTAGTGGGGTGCTCTAGCACTCCGAGCCCCCTCCAGCTCTGCCACTGAGTGTTCTTATTGTCACCTTATTCGTTAATAGATTACATTTTCTTTTTTAGCTATGGTTAGACCATCCACAATGGTGGTGTGCAAATGTTCAAATGTATATTTTTAGACACTTTTTAACTCCATTGGTTATTTTGGGTGTGTGCAAATGTACACATTTGAGCATGTAATGTGCAAATTTGAGCACACCACCTCCCATATGTGCAAAAACTTTTACAAAAAGCAAGACAATTTCATTGGTTGATTTTTTATGATTTTATTTTCCTTTTTGTTTTAAATGAATTTTATTTGAATGATGTGTAAAAAATGCACATTTTACCAATAGAACAAATTGTTAAAAAGTGATGTGTAATTTTACACATCTTGTGTAAATGTGTATATTTTAGCTAAAACCATTGTGGATGGTCTTATGTTATTGTTCTTATGCAGAAGTGTGTATGTTTACCAATTATGTTCATCGATCTCTCACTTCATCAAACATGTTTGGTAATCAAATTATTTTTCATCATTTCCACTTTCTTCAATTGGATCAAATTAAACACACCATCATTTATTCGGGAAAAACCTCCGAATGTATATCTACTTCAATATCAAGATTGAATATTGCCAAGTTTGTTGGCTTGGTCGTTTTTGCAATCTTTTATTTAAAGGTGTGTTTATTCAATTTTTTAATGGGGGAATTGTGCTATAGGCCATAATTAGGGCCTTTAATAGTAAAATGTCCACCCTTCCCTTTCAAATTGGCAAAATGTCCACCTTCCTTCCCTTGCCCCCTTTGCCCCTTTGCCCCCCCACGCACGCCCCCAGTGCCCCCCTCCTGTTTCAGCACATTTGATTTCAACAACTCCTATTTCAGCGTTTTTTTTTTCGCGTTGCTGAAACCGAAGTTGCTGAAACCAAAGTTGCTGAAACCGAAGTTGCTGAAATTATTGAAAATAGTTTTTTTTTCGCGCGTTGCTGAAACCTAAGTTGCTGAAATCGGAGTTGCTGAAACCAGGGTTGCTGAAACCGGAGTTGCTTAAATTGTTTTTGCAATTGCTGAAATTAGTTTTTTATTTTTTCGCGTCAGCGCTTCGACATCGAAGATGCTGAAACCACAGTTGCTGAAATTGTTGAAATTAGTTTTTTTTTCGCGCATTACTAAAACCTAAGTTGCTGAAATTGTTGAAATTAGTTTTTTTTTTCGCGCGTTGCTGAAACCTAAGTTGCTGAAATCGAAGTAGCTGAAACCAAGGTTGCTGATACCGGAGTTGCTTAAATTGTTGTTGCAATTGCTGAAACTAGTTTTTTTTTATTTTTTCGCGTCAGTGCTTCGACATCGGAGTTGCTGAAACCGGGAGTTGTGTTTTTTTCTTTCTTTTTTTTTTCGCGTCACCACTTCAACACTGGAGTTGCTGAAACTGTATTGCTGAATCCGTTTTGCTGAAATCGAAGTTGTTTTTTTTTTGCGTCAACACTTTGACATCGGAGTTGCTGAAATTGGAGTTGTTTTTTTTCTTTTTTTTTTTCGCGTCAGCACTTCGATACCGAAGTTGCTGAAACCGTGTTGTTGAAACAGGAGTTGATTTTTTTTCCTCGCGTCAGCACTTCGACATCGGAGTTGCTAAAACCGGGGTTGCTTTTATTTCCGCGTCAGCAAAAAATACTAAAATGCTGAAATGATAAAATGCTGAAATGTTGAAATTAAAAGAGGATTTGATGAGGGTTTGATGGACAAACTAAAAATTAAAAGAGGATTTAGTAAACATAAACCTAGAAACACACAATAAATAACTTAACCGACTATTTTGAATGTGAAAACCTTCAAATTCAAAATTTGGGGTTTAATTAAGAACCAAATTGGGCGTAACCTTTCAACTGCAATACAAAACGAATGCATTGAGTAAACTGAAATCAACTATGCGCAGATTCAATAGAAGACTCGAAAATTTCCAAAATCACACTAACCACTGAACAAATTCATCAAACAAGAGGAGCAATCAGGGAATACAACTCATCAGATCATCAACAAACCAATCATAAAAGCAAAAATCAAGATCCACACAAATGGAAGCTATTTCCCTCACCTCGACATTCCTACCATCTCTTTCCAGATCGAGTGCAGGCGGTGGCGGCGGCGCTGAGGAGGAGGAACTCGTACGGATCGGGGAGGCAGGGGGCGGCGAGAGCGCTCAGCCGAGCGAGATCTGGATCGATTTGGAGAGTAGGAGCGGGAGCGGGAGCGGCGGCGGCGTTGGTCGGGAGAGCGGGTCCAGGAGCGAGCATGGCGATCATCCTTGTGCGACCAAATGGCAGCGACGGAGGCGTGGCAGCCCTAGCCTGCGTCACCACGCTCCCAGCGGCCATTGGAGAGGCCATTGGAGAGGAGCGAGATCTGTTCATCTTCGGCCGGATTCGTTCAACTTGATTCGTTGCTATAGTCGATCTGGATCTCGATCTCGTCCGATCTCGTCTTCGCCTCAGATCTTCTTCGATCTCATCATCATCGCTGCTATCATCCATCGCCGTCGTCGTCGTCGATCTCATCGTCATCGAAATCAGAGTTTCGGTGGATCGATTGGGTAAATTGTGGAGGAGGAAGGAGAGGAAGATTGAGATCTGGGAGATTGAGCGAGAGAGGTGAGGGAGGGAGAAGATAAGGGGGCACAAATTTAGGGTATAAATTAAAGGTGGACATTTAACTAATTTGTAAGCGGTGGTGGACACTCTCCTAATTAGATCCAAAAAAATGGCCGGTTTGGCAAATTTATTCCTTTTTTTTATTAAAAAAAGGTGGACATTTAGTTTATTTGGATGGGTCGGTGGACATCTACCTAATTTGATCCTTCAAATGGTTCTGTAGAGCAAATTTTATCTTTTTTAATCTTTTGACATACAAGGGAGACCCTCTTTTTTTTTGTATTAATTCGAGTTAAAATCACAAAAAATTAAGAGATTACATGTGAGTACAGGGTGTGTATGGATGACATTTTAACATGTTAAAAATTGTTAAAATGAGATAGTTTTTTTTAACCTTGTATGGGAGCAATATAAACTTGCTTTTTGGTTAAAATTTGTGTTTAAAAAAAAGATTGTGATAGCTTATTTTGGTGTTTATTTGTTTATTTGGTTTGAAAGTACCATAATACCCCTAATAATAACCAAATAAACACCACATTTTTTACAAATAAACACTTTTTCGTCCCATACGGAGTTTATATTTTTTCATAAATTTTTAACTACTTTTACCAACAGTTTATAAATTTTACCCTGTTTATAATTTTAGTTAGTTTATTAACCCCGTCCCATACGAACCCTATGACTACGATGGAATAGTTTGGGTGCGACAACCTTTCCATGTATAAAATAAATAACGATGATTGGTTGTTCAAGTGTTAACAGCAAAGAATTAGTTGGACAACTTTATTGGTTAACAAATAGACGTGATATGCAACTTGTACAATTAGGCCGTGTTTGGCACTAGCTTATGGGAGATGGGAGGGGATGGGAGGAGCTGGAAAAAAAAAACCATCTCCTGGGGTCGGTGTTTGGGAGAAGATGGATCGAGATGGCGACCGGAGTTGGATGTGGTTGGGAGGAGATGAAATTGACACAAAAAAAAATCTCCAGGGGGGAGATCTTTGGAGATGGTAGTAGCTGCTCCCTATTTGAAGGCCCTTTTTGCCCTTTTCTGCTCCAGCCGAGTGAAGAGCCGCATCAGTCACCGTGAAGAACGCTCTCTCGCCATTGAAGGTAAGCTCTCCCTCCTCTCCTCTCCATTTCCGTCAAATCCTCTCCTCTTCTGTCATCGACCTTCAATGTGGAAGGACATTGAGGGACGGCGGCCGTAATCGGCGGAGGAGGACGTGTCGGCTGCGTCCTAGGGTTCCCGAGAAGGGGGGCCGTCTTCCCCACAAGCGGGAATCGAAGGACTCCGAGCCCAAATCCTCCATTGATGAGCACGGATTTCGCAGTTGAAAGCTTTAATCCTTGATTATTGAAAGAAGCCTCGTTTGAAATCTTTCCCCTTTCGCCATGGGACTGCTTCCCCCCTCAGCCCAAATCCTCCATTGTAGTTACGAGCATGGTTCTGTAGCTTCGCTGTCGCCGACGTCGACCTTCTATCCGCGACGGTGGTGATGTACACAAGTGGGACGAGCTTCCACCTTCGTCAGTTGCCCTTGGAGCTGCAGCAGATCCGGGAACGGAGATTCACTTTCTCTACCACCGACATCAATGGGAATCGAAGGGGGACATTTGTTTTATTTCAGAGGGGCAAAATGGTCTATTCATTTACACATCATCTATTACCATCTTCTATACACCAAACACAAAAACGAGATTTTTCGTCAAAAAAATCTCCATCTACTTTAATCTCATTAATCTACCAAAAAAATCTCCATCTCATTACATCTACCACCATCTCAAATAATCTCCAAAACAACATCTACTGTCAAACACGGCCTTAATGTCAAAAAGTTGGCCAACAAACGGATTTTAACAATATCAAGAATATAGGTAAATTATATATATATATATACACACACAAAATAGATAAGTGTATCATATTAATAAAGCTCAATCATTGAATTAAGAAGAACAAGAACGAATAAGATTAAAAAGTACTCACTCCGTTTGAAAATATAAGTGTATTGACTTTTTGACACATTTTTTAAGAAGTTAAAAATTATATAAAATAATATTTTTTATTAAATTTTTTATATAACTATATACTTACTAGTAATATATATATATATATATATATATATATATATATATATATATATATATATATATATATATAGTGGCGGAGCCAGAAATTTTTTGAAGGGGGGCACAGTTATATATGTACGATATAGTTGTGGATTAAATTGACATAAAGAATTATATGTAATACGATAATAAATTATGTTATTTTAAGATAAAATGTTATCTGCTTATGATAAAATGCTATCATTTTTTTCGCGCCTAAAAACAAGAAATATAAATATATAAATGAAATATTCGAAAACAAAATTAACTAAATAAGTATAGGAAACGCAATCTAAGAAACATTAAGTTAAGGTTATGGTTGTTATATTAGCTCAATAAAAGCTCAGCTTGAGCATCCTTTACAAAATGAGTTGATTACGAGCACATTTTTATGCTCAATTCATGATTCAGCTCGGATTCATTGAAACTCAAATAGCACGAGTTTTGTGAAATTTACAAATTTCTTTTAAGTTACTATGTCATGAGCAAGTAAAGTTGCATAATACTTGGGAAAAAAACTCAGCTCAAGCTCGTTCACTTACTAAACAAGTCGAGTATGAGCTCAAGTTCAAATATAGGTTCGACTCGAGCTTGACTTGTTTCTAAATGAGCTAAATATAATCAAATAATACTAGACTTGTTTGGCTCGAATAACAACCTAGTTAATATATAACTTGTTGCACTCATAACATATAATAATGTATAATCAGATATAAAATTTTTAAACTTGTATAACTTCTTATCTAATTGTCAAAATGATTAGTATAACCTCTCATTTAGAAGCTTTCGAGATGAACTATAGTATGTGAATTTTAATTTAAGTAAAATATAAAAACATTATAGTCTATTGAAACAAAATTAAAGAGATTAATATACCTTTAATTTTAAAACAGTCATAACTTTTTACTCAGATGTCGGATTAATGCGTATTATATATCAAAACGAAGCTATCGACGAGAAGAATAAACATAGGTAGTTCGTCAAATGAGAGAGGGGGCACGTGTCCCCCTAGGCCCCCTTCAGCTCCGCCCCTGTGTGTATATATATATGTTTGTAAATCTATTGTATGAAATTCGTTTTCAAATGTGAATCCTATATACTCCGTATTGTTTATGAATTTTCCAATTTTAATTCTCCTCCCCTTTGTGCTAGGAAAAAAAATTTATGTCAAAGTATATATCCGTAAGATTATTTGTTTCGTATGCTCATTATTGGCTTAAAAAATAAATAATTTGTTTTAACAAGGTGTAGTTTAAACATATCAGTTTAAGAAGTTCTACTATATCCACTAACTAGTTTTATTACTCGCCCGTTGTGCAAATTTTTAATAAATTTTTTTATATAGAACATCTTTAATATGCCATCTTTAATAAAACATCTTTGATAAGTTATTTAATATGAAAGAGATTTGCAATCTCTCTTTCACAGATTTAACCTACTCGGTACTATATGACATCAAATTACTGTAAAGACCGGAATTTAATCAATATTTATAAAATATCCTTAGGATAATCCGAATATTATCCTCCCCTATGATTATGAAAACTCGGAAAATTTAAAATTTTTATGCACGGCTTTACATTGATTTAATGATAGAAACACATTCCCGAGCCACCTTTTCTCGGCTTTTATGAACTTAACGGATTTTAACGCATCTCGGGCTCGGGATTTACGTCTTTGATTTACAAGGCCAGTCGTCCATACTTAACTTGACCAACATTGATCACCACCCACTCCTTGACTTGACTTGACTTGACTTGTGGCTTGCTTGTGATGATAGGTGTCCAACCACTCCCATCCCTTCCATTTAATCACTCCCCATCTTTAACACATGAACCACTCCTTTCTCTCCTTTATAACTGACCCAAGCTCAGTTTAGAACTCATTCACAAAGAGCCCCACCGTCACTTTGAGAGAAAACCAAAGAGAAAAGAAGCCTTCACCATTTTAGGTCCATTTTGGTGACCTTGCACAAGAAAAAACATATCTCCCTCAATACTACTCCGAATTGAGCAAACTCGGTGGCCTTAGAACCGTATTGAAACCACCTTTCCAACCATACATTATAATCCAAAATCCAAGCTATTTTTCTCATCCAAAATCTTCCATCATTGAGGCTGCAGAAACTGTCTTTTGAAGGATCTTGAGGTTTTGCGTTGTTTTCTTGGTAAGCTCCATTATTTCCTTCCAAATCTGAGTTTAAACCTTTTATATGACTTCTTTGCTTCATTTCTAAACAAAGTCCTGACCCTTTTGCTTGGGGTTTTGGAAAATATATTACAAGGTGTTTGGAGGTGTCCCCAAGGTCCCCAAAGTGAGAATTTTCGAGCCATTTGTGTTCCATTTGCCTAGGTAATCTCTCTTCCACCTTCCTCTCTCTAGGATAGCTTGAGTTGATGTGAAAAGTCTTAGGATAGTGGATCCTATAATGATATTAAATCGGTTTGGTTCGGTTGGGTTTGGTTCGGTCGAGTTAATCGGTTATTTATTTAATTGATTGCGGTCTTTAAAATACTATAATATTATTCGAGGATTTAAATATAAAATATTATTTTGGGGATTTTATAAAGAGATGGTTTATTAAATAATAAAGGGTAATTAAAATATCATATTATATTATTTGGGATTTTAAAA
Organism: Persicaria maculosa; assembly: GCA_963922045.1. Lineage (NCBI taxonomy): Eukaryota > Viridiplantae > Streptophyta > Magnoliopsida > Caryophyllales > Polygonaceae > Persicaria > Persicaria maculosa. The sequence goes on along the minus strand of OY998264.1, from coordinate 20,837,681 downwards.
TATATTATTTGGATTGAATAATTGAAAAAGGATTTTAGCAAGTATTTTCAAGGTCGGAATTCTTAACTGATTAATTCGGATTTTTAAACGGTTTTGAAACTAACTTGGGAATAAGACTTAGTCGATGACTAACTAGCATGATAATCTGATCGTTTGACTAACGGTATGATATGTGTGACTAATAGCATGATATTGCGGTGATTTTTAAAAGAGATTAAATATTCGATACTTATGAAGATGATGAATTGGAGAATTATATGGAATATGGTATGAGTTGTGAGATGATGGATTACGAGATAAAGTTAAGATGATGAAAATGATGATGTGACGGTTATTGTGTTAAGTTGTGTAGTTGTGTGTGTGATACTTTCATGCTTTGTGTGCCTTAGAGATAGACTCATTCATGTGCTTATACTTATTAGGTGACCATCTGTGACGTGTCGGATTTCATATTGCCTGGTTGATTGCCTTTTGCTATTCTGCTTACCAGGTAAGTCTCTTCGGAGCTTACTCAGATTGATAGAGAGATATTCCCTGCTTTATGTGCATGATATACTAGGTGCTTGCATTCATGATCAGCATGCCATGTAGTATCATGCTAGGTTGCATTGACCGTTGAGCATTCTATTTCTTTATGCGTATGTAAACAGAACGGCCGTTATCTGTGAAGTAATTAGAGTCTTTGCTAGGGTCATAGGATGGCCCAGTCCCATCGGGTTCTGTCCTGAGTCGATCGAATCATGGAACTTCCTTTACTTATATTATGAGCTGCCTGCGGGCTTTATTTATTGTGGATACGGGTTGGGTCTGCGGACCGCCCAATGATAAAGGAATGCATTCATGAACTGGCCAGTCTCCGCCCTATCGGAAGGGGGTGGAGGTAGGAGAGAGACATACCATTTGGTATTCTTTGCTAGGGCCCTATCTATTATTAAGCACTTGATCTTAGGGACATGCTAGTGTGTTAATATTATGCCTTGCATCTAGAAGTGTAAGGACTGAATGTATTTTATATTATCAAATGAATATATTTGAGTAAATAAATGATTATTTTATTCAATCGGTAGAAATGTGAGAAAACCCGTCCTCGAGTGTACGTTTGATTTTAAAAACATTCCGGCATCGTTTTGAGAATTTAGATTTTAACGGATTTAATTCCGCCTTCGAGCTCCGAGTTTTGATAAAATTAATTTAATTCCGTTATCTTGTAATTAGTAGATTAAATTTTATTTAATTTGATTTTGTCGGGATTCGATAGGGCGAGCGGGTTTTGAGTCTTTTCCGCTAGTTTTGGATTGGTATTGTGGTAATCCTATTTTATTTTCCCTTTTCTTTTACTTCTCTCTCTCTCTCTCTCTCTCTCTCTCTCGGTTTCCTGATCAATGAAATGGTCCCTCCCTCCCATTTTGTCTTTTTCACCCCCTGCACACACTACCTCACCACCCATTTCAATTGCACCCCCTCTCCTCCCTCTCTCTTCCATTCTCTTGTCTGCAAACAACCCTCCCCAAGCTTTTCCCTTTCTTCCTCTTTTTCTGTTCTCCTTCTTGTTGCCGAGCACCACCACTGCACCCTCTTGTCTTCACCTTCTAGCTGAGCCGCCGGCGCCGCCACTTCTTCTTCTCCCCTGTTTTGTGTGCGAGGCGAGCAAAGCAGCCCAGCTCGAGCCTCCCTTCTTCTCCCCGACGAGAGCAACGCCATCAATAACCCTCATCACCTCTGTTTCCAAGCCAAGGAGTCGAGCCCAGCAGCAGCTCTTCCGACGCCCGAGACGGAGCCGAGCCGCCCAGCTCCTCTCCCCTGTTCCACTGCGAGTTCAGTAAGAATCTTCCTCCTCCATTCGCTCTAAACCACCATAAGGCCTCGCCTTTATGACCTCTTCTTCGTCCCAGGCCAACCTCGCTTCGATTCCGATTTTCGGTGGCCCAATTCCAACATCGACGAAGACTCTCCGACGAATGTCGAGAACCTCGGTGAGCTCTCTCTCCCTCCTTCCTATTTACTCCCGTTTCCGTCCTTTTGAGTCAATTGAGGCCGGAGTGTGGGCCAGGTCTTCTGGGCAAGGGTTGGGTACGGGAGGGATTCGCCGGCGAGGCATGGGTTCTTCCCTTCCTTCTCTTCCGTTTCCGTCGACGTCGGTCAGTGCTCTGCTCCAATTCGGAGGTTGAGGATAAGCCTCCTTTTCCTTTTTCAGTGGGCTGGGCCTGACCCGTGGCCATCCGGGTTATATCGTTTGAAATCCGGATCCCTCCCCTTCATTCCTTATTTTCTTCCTGGGGCTGAGAGTTTTGGTGGGCTTAACAGGTTGGGCCGGATCTGGTTTTAATAAGGGGATTGGGCTGTGATCAATTTCACTTCATCCGGGTTGGGGGCCATCGGGTTTGGACTTCTTCTTTTCTTTCCTTGTCCGGGTTTGGGCTCGGGTATGGGCCGGATCCCTTTTCTTTTGGGCAGATTGGCCCTCTTTTCTTCTCTTCTTTCTTTTCTCTTGGCCCAGGTGCTGTTTTGGGCTGAATTCGGGTATAGGTATATGTTATGTTTTTTGTAAGTTCTGATTTTGGGAATATATATGTATATATATATATATATATATATATATATATATATATATATATATATTCTGAAACTATTATTGTATATTTTAAAAAAGGTTCAAAAGTTATAATTATTGTTATATATATGTATGATTTTATTTAGTTAGTGTTAGTTTATTATCATTAATATATTATTCCGTTTTGAGAAAAAAAAAATATTTTATGAAATTATGATTATCCGTTTTAATAATATTATTAAGATATGTATTTTGTGATATTTAAATATGTACTTTTAGGGATTCTAAAATGACTTATTGACTCGGATTATAATTATGATTTGTGACGAGGATTTAAACATGTGAGTTAGGAATTTTAAAGTGAATTGTTGGTTTTGATTTATAAGCATTATTTGTGAGCATAGAATTATTTGATGATTTAATATTGAGAATTATTTATATAATGTTTTTTTTTGAAATAAGAAACATGCCGGAATGATTTCTATAATGTGAATTTGAGAGACTAGTTTTAAAGCTTAAATGTTTAATACCGGAATTTGGCCAAGTATGATTTGAGAAACATTTTGAGTATGAGTTGACTTAATTGGGATTTATGAGTTTGAAATTATGGTTGGTAAGACTTTATCAATGAGTTTAAATTGAAGAATGATTTTAGTCGATTTGATCGTATCGGGAAGATTTTGGGAAAACAGTTTTACTATCTGTCGGTTTTGAGAATGTTGAGAACTGGGGTTCGTGTGTATGAATGTTGGTCTGGTAGCTTATGGAAATGACTTGATGATAGGTGTGTATTGCTTTTGGATTGCTTTGGACTTGCATTTGGGCCCTTGCTTGTGTTATCTTGCTGTTCTGCATCAACAGGTAAGTATCCTACGGGACTTACTCAGTAACCTGGACCTCCTGCCTGATGTGTCATGTAATGTGTAGTTTTGTTGCATATTAAAGCATGCCATGTAGTATCATGTTAGGATTGCATTGAACTGAGCATGTGTTTACTTTGTGTGTTTGAAACAGAACGACCGTTATCTGTGATAGTCCTAGAGTCTTTGCTAGGGTCATAGGGTAGCCCAGCCCCATCGGGTGCCCTGAGTCTATCGAGTCGATATGAGCATGATATGATAGCCCAGCACCATCGGGCAAGAGATGAGATGATTTGATATGATATGATTAGCCCAGCACCATCGGGCATGAGCATGATTTATGATATGATGATGAGATATGATATGATGATGAGATATGATATGATATGATGATACCGTGGTGAAGTGCACCACCACGAAGAGAGTGCTATGCTATAGCCCGAACTGGCCAGTCTCTGCACTAACGGGAAGGGGTGTAGAGGTAGGAGAGGGATATGCCACTTGGCATTGTCTTGGGCCCTTTACAGTTCTTTTCTGCATTTTATATATATAATAGGGGCATGATAGTGTGATTTAAATCTTGTACCGCATTAGTCATCTTTTATTTAGGCATAGGCATGTTATGTGGCCTCAGCGCGGTCAGAGGACCCGCAGGCGATCACCAGGCCTGACTTCGTGGATAGTGTTAGGTACCGCTCTTGTTGCTCCATGCTTCTGTGACGGGGAAATCTTTTGGCGAATCGAAGAATCCGGCTAATATATTCTAACTTGACAAATGGCAATCACCCATTTTGTTTTGGTTTTGACCCGGCTCTGCCGTGGCTTTTGTATCTAAACCGTACTTCCGCTTTACTTTTGTTTAAATTGTATTTCTGCGACTTCGACTGATTAGAGGTTTGAAACCTCGACCCGTACCTGAATTGCAACATCCGAACGAAGGTATCCGACCTTCGAAACGTATCCTGGATATTTATATCCGGGCCGTTACAAAGTTGGTATCAGAGCCAGGTTGTGCAATTCGGGTACACAAGGGTCGGGTGTATGTTTTGAAAAAAACCGCCCATGGATTTCGAAGATTTGAAAGCGTTTTAAAGGGGCAAAATGAACTTAAGATGCCTAACTCCAATTGGACTAAGTAATGAACTTGACTTGTTATAAAAGAGGAGAACCGACTAATAAGGGATCGAGTGGGTAGAAACGGCGTTAGACCATCCCTTTTGGATGTAGTCGGAAATGGGTAGGCGAAATACTAGCTTGTTCTTTACAGACGGGTCGGGAAGACTCCAAGGAGATCATTGTAATTGTCATTGACTGATTCTATGTTGAGTGCTTGATATGTTAAAGATTGATTGTTATGTTCTGATTATTGAATAAATATTGAACGATCTGTGCGAACGGGATAGCGGGAGTACCCTTCTTCTTATATATGGTTAAGCTCAGCTTTTGTGGAACTGCCCCTTTCCTTATGAACCCTTTTGACAATTCAATCGAGTCCTCCCTTCGAATATCGGTCTTCCACGGGAATTGGGTTGGTAAACACATGGTGTCGGGAATCATGATTGAATATAGAGGTTGTCCGAGAGAGTATTGGAAGACGGTCCTTGATGAAATTCCGAGCTAGAGAGTGAGATGTTTACGAGGCTGTCGTTATCAATTATTATGACGATCCATCAGTGTCCTCTTGTCACGGAAAATTCGTATCCGAGTCCCACGGGAAAGAGGGGTAATGAGTTAGTTGGGAAGAGTCAATGTTGCCCTTATGGACTTCTATCGGGTTATCTTGATTGCTCTGTCCATGATTATGTGATTCTATATGCATTACTCCTTGATCAACAGTTTGATCCTTGGTTGAAATTGTGCTCATGTGCCTTAATGTTCATAATGACTATTGTATGGGCTCGAGCTACATTTATCATACCCAAATCATCCCGACATGATTTACTTAGTATATTGCATCGTCATACTAGGGCACGAATAAATATGTCATATGCTAGGATGTCGTCTAATTGATGTCCTTCCTGTGAATAGGTTCATGATAGTGTGATTGTTCAGTTCTAGTATCATGATAGAGTGAGTCCCTTACTTGATGGATACGTGTTATGATTTGATGTCAACGTGCCTTATATGCTACGTACTTCCCGGTACACGTTATGATGATGATCTTTAATGTGAATTCGTAGTTATATAACATTCTGTACCCATGCTTGTCTCATTGCTTAGGTCTCGTGTTATGCCTTACTTTCTATCATGGTTATAGGTTATCATAGCATGTCTACTTGGCCTATTGTATTGCTCGTATGATTGATTAGAAACATGAACCACATGATATGAGTCTATATGATTTTACTTTTTCTGAATTAGGTCCATGATAGTGTGATCGACTCTTCTTTATATGAATGCCTCATAAGATGTGCTCCTTAGCATGCTCGCCGATGATGCCTCGATGCTTATCATTCATCTTGTGACAAGAATCTATGGCATGCTCACCTATTTTGTATTTCTCAGATTAACTATTGTTGATGATTTTGCAAATGAGTATTGTTATGTGTTAATTGTGCTAAGGTGAGAATATGTTAGTGTAAGCGAGTCTTGATAAATACATGTTCTATCTTAGTATACATCAATTTGAACTCATGTCCTCATATTCTAGCCATGTTGCTTAGACTTGCTCTATACCTCATTGCGTTTTCCTCTCGTGCTACTATGTCGTTGAGATGTGATTGAATGAACTCTTGCATACCGTCGTATTAACCAGTCAAGTGCATGTATGTACCATATGTTATAATGAACCACTAGTAACATGTTGGGCCCTTGGTTGTGACTTTTGCGAGTTCTACTTTGCCTACCTTATTGTTGATTTTCTCTTGAACTAGGTCCTTGATAGTGTGGCTCTTTCCTCTTCCCGTTCTCTTAACATGTTTCACTCGTCTTGATTAGCTTAATGTTGAATTCGATGATTGACTAGCCTTCCGTAATGGTTGAACCTAGCATGCTTGAATGGTTAAAATGTCTACTACTCTATGTTATTCTCTCGTGTTTGCATGAACCTATGATTTGACACCCCGCTTGATCACACACCACTCTATATCTTGATTTTGCATACACATGACACATGAATACCGTAATGAATCTAGTTGAATTACTTTAAATTCTACTCATGTTCGATGTGTGCTATTAGTATCATGTGGAGCTTACGACTTCCAATATGACCTGCTGAATGATTTCATATCATGCTTGTTCTATAATGTGACAGCTATCGTACCATATATGTACTCTATGATGGTTCTTTCTTAGCATGATTATAACCTATCATCCATGATGTCCATCTTGTTACTTTTGATGATGCCTCATGTTTCGTGAATATTATGTTGAACTCCTCTTAATGACTCTTGACTATGCTTGTGTCCCATTATATATCCCTAGTATCATGTAGGACCCATGCTCTCTAGATGTATCTCGTCATATGGTTCCGTGCCATGCTTGACCTAATATATGATCATTGTGAGATAGTTACTATGTTGCCCTTTATATGATTTCGTATGATGCATACACCAAACTTGTGCATTGTTCGTATATGTGATAATTACTATGCTACTCTTATGTGTTCCCGTATGACACTTCATCTGATTGTTATAATATACCTTGCCATGATATATTTGGACTCAATTGTTGATATGTATACCATGTTCCTACATTGCTCATATACATGATGCTCGTTATCTTCATTAACATTCCGCACGACTTCATATCATACATAATCATTGCCGGTTCTGTCTATCTTGCTTGAAGATTGCTAGGCATATCTTTTTCCATAGAATACTAGAATGTTAGCTTGTTTCACATACATCAGCGTAGGACTTGATTGTGTCTTTGATATGAATACGAATGTTTCCCCGAGATAGGTATATGTTAGTATGGATTGATGTGATGGATATGCTCCATAGTGAATTCATGCTTGTTTGTCACAATTGTACCCTAATGGACTTCCATAAAGGCATCGTTACCATTCCCGGGTCAGAGTCTTGTCTCTAGTCGTGTCGTCTTTAGCTTTGGTCCATTTGGTCTCCGAGAGAAAACGTTGGGTTGTCCGCTCTTGTCACTCCCCTATCTCTGCTAACTTAAACTCCTACGCGTTACCTTGGATGAGCAACCGCATGGAAAAAGGAAATCGGAAAGTCGAATAGCGATAGAGCAGCGCAGCGGAAGCGTGGGCCCATAACCCACGGGCCTCAGGATCGATAATGTCGACGGAACAAGCTCGTTTCGAGGATCACGATTGTTGAATACGATATGACTTGCAGGTGGGAACGTCCTCTATTCGAATTGCTAACCCTTCCGAGCTTGTTGATGATGATATTGCACTGACTTGATGTTGAAAGCTGCTTGTTGATGTGATGACTGTTGCTTGATTGCCTGTTGACTGTGATGATATGATTTGATGCCTTACAATCCTAATGTGCCTTGATGACTTAAGGTGATGCTACTCTGAGATGCCAAGCATGATCTAAATTCCTTGCCTATGATGTGAACTGCCAATGCTGAGAATCTGAACTGTTTATTTGATGTGGTTATGATGAGATGTGCTAGCTTGACTTGATTAGGTTCATATATGATATTTTGCAATACTTATTGAGCATGACAGTAGATTGAGACATTAAAAACACAGTTGCAATGCTTAATGATGAGCTAATGATGCTATTGATAAATGCTGACTGATATGATGTAGTCCTTCTGGGTAATAATGTTAATGATTGCTTCTTCTTGAAACATGTGAGTGAGGTCCCTTGGTAGAATGGTTAGAGAGCGGTTAAGGAAATTGAGTGATTGGTATGATGTGAGGGTCCTCTTGATTATATGATTTATTAAAATGTGCTGGCTTGATGCTAGATAGCAACCATGATAAACCTGTATGACATGATATTACATGTTGATATGCAATACTGAGCTAAAATTGGTAGTGACGACTATGAACATGATATAATTATCCATTTCTATCCTACTATGTTGTCCTAAAAGCATGTTATAATGTGTTGAATGAATCATGAGATGATGATACGTTGTTATGTGAAAGCATGATGTTATCCTATATGGTTGATAAACCTGATTATGAATAGGTAAGTGATGAATATGACTTGGAGCATAGGTATGACTTATGTGTATATATAAGATGATGGTGCATGACTGCTATTAATCGTTATATGACATTGTGATGAGCTAAGATGATGTCTGGAAAGCATGATGACCTTTTGATGTTGATATACTGCTTGATCTTCCCTTTTGTTTGAATCTTAATAGCATGATTTTGTCGGATTGATGTGATAATATGTTATGATAATGCTGGATAGAGATTGGATAGGATGACTATGTGAATTTATGCTTTACAGGAGATCCCTTGTTATGACTGGTCCCACTAGTGTGCGATGTTGAGATGCGATCGTGAGATTTGACTAGAAGTAGTGTACTGACTCCATGACACCTAACCTCTTTGATCTCATGACATGTGTGCTTACGTGATTTATGAGAATTCGATGATGCACTTGTGATGCCTTCGGTATGAGGTAGATATACTTTATGGCTCATGGTATGACGTTAAGACTTTGTTATTGCTTTTGGCGTGTTCTGAAAGGATGGTATGATTTATTTTATGGGTAATAATGTTACACGGTTGAGATGTCGAATGGTTGAGATTATCATGATTGATGTTGAGATTGCCATATGAGAAGTGGTTGATGATGTTATGAGTCGATGAGTTGATTTACTTACGTGCATGTTGAGTTGAGGATGATGATAAAAGATTCTGGAAACTAGGAAGAGAATACTGGATTAGCCCTTAGAGGTGGATGACTCCACCTCCTACCTTCTGAATTTGATTGATTGGGTTGCGAGAAGCTGATTTGGTTGTTGGGAGATTTTGAAAAAAATCTTGATTTGAAAGAAATTGACTTGTTTTGGTGAAAAATTGCTTGATTAAACATTGGATTTGAAGATTTTGAGCGGTTTTAAAAATGGCCAACTTGGGGTTTTAAAGAAGTCGAGATTTTCAATGATTTAGATGACAATCCTTTCACTTACAAACGCTTTGAGGATTTACGAACTGGATTTACATTATGACGTCTCACGAAGTGGATACAAGCATTGTATAGGGGCGCTTATAGATTGCTTGCTAAGACCTAGTCGGACGCTATAATGCTTTTAGAGTTGTGACACTTCCGAAAAGTCGAAGCGAGGATGTGATAGGGGCGATTATTACACACTCGACAAGGCCCATTTGGAGATGTCACGACCGTGACCGGGATGTTGTAAGAATCCCAGAAGACGCAACCGAGATGATTACAAGATCCTTGGACATGGTCCTTGGACTCACCGATTTTAAAACTTCACCCCCTTTGCTTTAAAATGATTTTAGTCTCGGGGACGAGACTTGTTTTTAGAGGTGGATAAATGTAAGGACTGAATGTATTTTATATTATCAAATGAATATATTTGAGTAAATAAATGATTATTTTATTCAATCGGTAGAAATGTGAGAAAATCCGTCCTCGAGTGTACGTTTGATTTTAAAAACATTCCGGCATCGTTTTGAGAATTTAGATTTTAACGGATTTAATTCCGCCTTCGAGCTCCGAGTTTTGATAAAATTAATTTAATTCCGTTATCTTGTAATTAGTATATTAAATTTTATTTAATTTGATTTTGTCGGAATTCGATCGGGCGAGCGGGTTTTGAGTCTTTTCCGCTAGTTTTGGATTGGTATTGTGGTAATCCTATTTTATTTTCCCTTTTCTTTTACTTCTCTCTCTCTCTCTCTCTCTCTCGGTTTCCTGATCAATGAAATGGTCCCTCCCTCCCATTTTGTCTTTTTCACCCCCTGCACACACTACCTCACCACCCATTTCAATTGCACCCCCTCTCCTCCCTCTCTCTTCCATTCTCTTGTCTGCAAACAACCCTCCCCAAGCTTTTCCCTTTCTTCCTCTTTTTCTGTTCTCCTTCTTGTTGCCGAGCACCACCACTGCACCCTCTTGTCTTCACCTTCTAGCTGAGCCGCCGGCGCCGCCACTTCTTCTTCTCCCCTGTTTTTTGTGCGAGGCGAGCAAAGCAGCCCAGCTCGAGCCTCCCTTCTTCTCCCCGACGAGAGCAACGCGATCAATAACCCTCATCACCTCTGTTTCCAAGCCAAGGAGTCGAGCCCAGCAGCAGCTCTTCCGACGCCCGAGACGGAGCCGAGCCGCCCAGCTCCTCTCCCCTGTTCCGCTGCGAGTTCAGTAAGAATCTTCCTCCTCCATTCGCTCTAAACCACCATAAGGCCTCGCCTTTATGACCTCTTCTTCGTCCCAGGCCAACCTCGCTTCGATTCCGATTTCCGGTGGCCCAATTCCAACATCGACGAAGACTCTCCGACGAATGTCGAGAACCTCGGTGAGCTCTCTCTCCCTCCTTCCTCTTTACTCCCGTTTCCGTCCTTTTGAGTCAATTGAGGCCGGAGTGTGGGCCAGGTCTTCTGGGCAAGGGTTGGGTACGGGAGGGATTCGCCGGCGAGGCATGGGTTCTTCCCTTCCTTCTCTTCCGTTTCCGTCGACGTTGGCCAGTGCTCTGCTCCAATTCGGAGGTTGAGGATAAGCCTCCTTTTCCTTTTCAGTGGGCTGGGCCTGACCCGTGGCCATCCGGGTTATATCGTTTGAAATCCGGATCCCTCCCCTTCATTCCTTATTTTCTTCCTGGGGCTGAGAGTTTTGGTGGGCTTAACAGGTTGGGCCGGATCTGGTTTTAATAAGGGGATTGGGCTGTGATCAATTTTACTTCATCCGGGTTGGGGGCCATCGGGTTTGGACTTCTTCTTTTCTTTCCTTGTCCGGGTTTGGGCTCGGGTATGGGCCGGATCCCCTTTCTTTTGGGCAGATTGGCCCTCTTTTCTTCTCTTCTTTCTTTTCTCTTGGCCCAGGTGCTGTTTTGGGCTGAATTCGGGTATAGGTATATGTTATGTTTTTTGTAAGTTCTGATTTTGGGAATATATATGTATATATATATATATTCTGAAACTATTATTGTATATTTTAAAAAAGGTTCAAAAGTGATAATTATTGTTATATATATGTATGATTTTATTTAGTTAGTGTTAGTTTATTATCATTAATATATTATTCCGTTTTGAGAAAAAAAATATATATTTTATGAAATTATGATTATCCGTTTTAATAATATTATTAAGATATGTATTTTGTGATATTTAAATATGTACTTTTAGGGATTCTAAAATGACTTATTGACTCGGATTATAATTATGATTTGTGACGAGGATTTAAACATGTGAGTTAGGAATTTTAAAGTGAATTGTTGGTTTTGATTTATAAGCATTATTTGTGAGCATAGAATTATTTGATGATTTAATATTGAGAATTATTTATATAATGTTTTTTTTGAAATAAGAAACATGCCGGAATGATTTCTATAATGTGAATTTGAGAGACTAGTTTTAAAGCTTAAATGTTTAATACCGGAATTTGGCCAAGTATGATTTGAGAAACATTTTGAGTATGAGTTGACTTAATTGGGATTTATGAGTTTGAAATTATGGTTGGTAAGACTTTATCAATGAGTTTAAATTGAAGAATGATTTTAGTCGATTTGATCGTATCGGGAAGATTTTGGGAAAACAGTTTTACTATCTGTCGGTTTTGAGAATGTTGAGAACTGGGGTTCGTGTGTATGAATGTTGGTCTGGTAGCTTATGGAAATGACTTGATGATATGTGTGTATTGCTTTTGGATTGCTTTGGACTTGCATTTGGGCCCTTGCTTGTGTTATCTTGCTGTTTTGCATCAACAGGTAAGTATCCTACGGGACTTACTCAGTAACCTGGACCTCCTGTCTGATGTGTCATGTAATGTGTAGTTTTGTTGCATATTAAAGCATGCCATGTAGTATCATGTTAGGATTGCATTGAACTGAGCATGTGTTTACTTTGTGTGTTTGAAACAGAACGGTCGTTATCTGTGATAGTCCTAGAGTCTTTGCTAGGGTCATAGGGTAGCCCAGCCCCATCGGGTGCCCTGAGTCTATCGAGTCGATATGAGCATGATATGATAGCCCAGCACCATCGGGCAAGAGATGAGATGATTTGATATGATATGATTAGCCCAGCACCATCGGGCATGAGCATGATTTATGATATGATGATGAGATATGATATGATATGATGATACCGTGGTGAAGTGCACCACCACGAAGAGAGTGCTATGCTATAGCCCGAATTGGCCAGTCTCTGCACTAACGGGAAGGGGTGCAGAGGTAGGAGAGGGATATGCCACTTGGCATTGTCTTGGGCCCTTTACAGTTCTTTTCTGCATTTTATATATATAATAGGGGCATGATAGTGTGAGTTAAATCTTGTACCGCATTAGTCATCTTTTATTTAGGCATAGGCATGTTATGTGGCCTCAGCGCGGTCAGAGGACCCGCAGGCGATCACCAGGCCTGACTTCGTGGATAGTGTTAGGTACCGCTCTTGTTGCTCCATGCTTCTGTGACGGGGAAATCTTTTGGCGAATCGAAGAATCCGGCTAATATATTCTAACTTGACAAATGGCAATCGCCCATTTTGTTTTGGTTTTGACCCGGCTCTGCCGTGGCTTTTGTATCTAAACCGTACTTCCGCTTTACTTTTGTTTAAATTGTATTTCTGCGACTTCGACTGATTAGAGGTTTGAAACCTCGACCCGTACCTGAATTGCAACATCCGAACGAAGGTATCCGACCTTCGAAACGTATCCTGGATATTTATATCCGGGTCGTTACAAGAAGCATCTTTATAAGGTATAGCGTATATGTGTGCTTAGAGCCGGGATGCAGCAGATGGGCATCATTCTGATCCCGCTCACCATTACCATTTTTAGGTATTATTTATGTTCATCCCATTGGTGTTGTTTACATATTGCGCGGGTCATTTTGTTCGGCGGAGAGTGAGCGCTGGAGTTATCTACTTCACCAAACTCTGACCATGGTTTTGGATTTATTGTAAAGACCGAAAAAAAATTTAATTATTATTTAATTAATTTCCGAGGGATAATCCGAGCAATTATCCTCCTTTTACGATTTTGAAAACCCGGAAAAATTTAAAATTTTTGGATGACATATTTTATATGGAAAGAGGATTACAATTCCAATCTATGGAATTCGTATGATAATTTTCCGAGAAATATTGGTGAGGCAAAGGCCTTGTCATCCATTTATTTCGGTAACTTTCATAACTTGTCGCGACTTTTCGAGACGTCTTTTAACCTCAAAATGCCGCCTCCCCTATGACCCATATCAGCCCCATTTTGATGATCTTCATGAGCCATCATTTTGTTGATTAAAGAATAAAAACCCCCATGGATTGACACCTTTGAATGACCAAGTCCTATTCCATTCACTATGCTACCTAATACACACCAACTCCTTGGCCACCCTTGCCCACCCTTTGGCTCCATAAAGAACCCCAATTGGCTGCCATTCTCAGCCATATACACCACCAAAACCGGAGAGAGAAGAGAGAAAGAAAGAAAAAGAAAGAGAAAGAAAAGAGGGAAGCCATTGTTGGCCTAGCAACACCTCAACTTCAAACCACCATAACTCCCTCCTCACTCAAGCTTTTTGGCTGATTCTTGAAGCCAAATATCCACAAAAGAGAGGCCTTTCCAACCATAGTGAGTTCACAAAAATCTAGTCCCAAAAAGCTGCCCGTTGAGGCCCATTTTCGAGCCAGCTGTGCCGAGCCCTTTGTGTTCTTGAGGTTTTCAAGTGTGTTTGGGTGAGTCTTGGTTTCCTTCCCTTCAAATCTGATTTTATACTTGTTGTACAACTAATTTTGAAGGTTTTTGTCTAAGAATTCCTTTTATGTTTTGGTTTGGATTTGTCAAAAATGCTAGGTGTTTGGCGCAAGGTCCCGGGAAGCTTGGAGGGGTAATTTGGTCTTTTTCGAGAGAGGCTTCGAGGGTAATCTCTCATCCACCTTTCCCTCTATAGGTTAGTAGCCTTATGTGTAAATTAGGGCTTAGGAAGTGGAGCCTCTATGTGTTTTTGGTTGCGTTTTGTAGCAAACGTCACAACAAACAGAATGGATATATGTGCCTCTGTAATTTAGACTTTAATTCCAATCCAACGGTCTGATTCGGCTGAAATTTTAATATGATGTTCTTGGGAATGTTATCTAACTGTCCTTCAAAAATTACGGTAATCCAACGGTTGTATCAAGAGTTATTATAATTTTAGTAACCAGTCTTTATAATGACTCGATTAAAACACTTGGTTAAGGGAATGCTAAGAATATGGTTAAATATGTGATGGCATAACCGAAACTTAGAGCATATAAAATACAGAAATGAAGTATACCCATAACTTGGCTTATGATCCGATAAGAAGAAAATCGATTATGCGATAATACGATATAGATTATAACTGGTTAAGTCCGGATCACTTAACCAAAGTGCGTAATCTATAGAATCGTGAACCTCATATGGATGTATGTTGATTATTAGGTTGGGTACCATGCATTAGAATACCACCTAATGAAAGCTTAATGAAATTTATAGGCTCTTGTTGATTGGATCTTTGGTTGTGCACTTTATTGCTTGCTTATTCTCCGGACTCCAGGTAAGTCCCCTGGACTTACTCATGATGGATTTATGTGATACTCTTTGTCTTGTCGAGAGTCTTCATGCATCACGCGACTTAGTAACATGTTTAGGAATATAAACCGGTAATATGACGTAGGATGAACTTAGTAAATCCAACCATTCATATGTATGCTATGTGTCTATGGTAGGACGGCCGTCAAAATCTGAATAAATGACTTATACTCGATGGAACAAGAATGAAATGATGAAAGACTTATGATGAGAAAGAATGAGTATGTCTGAGAAGGATGAATACGTTTGAGAAGGATGAGTACGTTTGAGAAGATATTATGATATGATGATGATGACGATGATGATGATGATACGGGCCCTTGTGTGTTTATTTCGCATTTATATATATCTATACACTTGCTTATGTGTTACATTTTAACATTTATGTAGTTTAAGTATGCCTCTTTATATGGCATTGAGTGTGCATATTTCCGATGATTGACCCCGATTTATTTCTTGTTTTTAGATTCAGGTACCCCTTACCCGATATGACTTACTTATGTGGATGGTTGTCGAGACAGACCTTTTGGGACGATTAGAGCGAGTGAGGCATGACTTATGCACTCTTTACTTTCTCGCTTACTTTGATTTGGTTTTGACCCGGCGCGGCCGTGGCGTTTTGTTGTATTTATGATTTCTGCTTTTATTTCTGTTCGAAACGTTTTCGCAATCCCCATCTTTTGACAACTAAATCTTCCGCATAAATGAACCTAATAATAACTCGTACTCGGTCGTAAGATCCAAAGCTCACGTGAGAAGATCAAACTTCTCCTATAACGTTCCCCGATAACCTAGTATTCCGAACCTTATTTACCTTCTAAGTAGGTTTATGAAGGTTAATTCGGGTACTTAAATTTCGGGTCGTTACATTTATACTTTTAGACTCCGTTTTGACCCGGCTCTGCCGTGGCACCCTATTGTATTACACTTGATTTCGCTATTTGCATGACTACTGGTTTTCCACGCATAGACTTACGATAGGTACATGGGACTTCCCCGGGGATTTCAACGATACGTTTCGAATTTGGGTATGAAATCCCACTTTGGAAACATTAGATTAGGCTTTCAAACCTTCAACCTATGCTCGGGGCGCACGATCCCAACGAGGGTTTTCATCCCTCGAAACGTAACCCAGGAATTATAATCCCGGGCCGTTACAATTACATCCTCCACCATTTTTTTATCTTTGGAAAATCAGTTTAAAATATATATATATATATATAAAATCAGATTTCGTTAAAAAAGATAAGATTTTTCATATATGCATAACTTTAATTAGTTTTGGGCCTTTTGGCCGAAACGGTGGTAAGGTAACACTACTTTGTTCAATCAATTGAACAATTTTTTTTATAATTAAATAGTGTAAGAATTTAATAAAAATAAATACATTCATGTTTTCAGTTTTTTAAAAAATATATTTAGATGATAAGATTTTATTATTCAATAATTAATTAATTTATAATAAAATCTTGTAATAACTAACCTAACCAATCTTAATGACTAAAGATAAAATAATTAAGATATAAGGTTGAATATTTCTAAAAATAAATGGAACTATTAATTGAGATGACAAATTTAATTATATTGGGCTATTAATAATGAACCAAATATTGGATAGATATAAGGTTGATTAAATAATAAAAAAGATAACACCATTTTAATCTAGAATATGACACGTATGCAAAAATAATACCATTTTAATCCAGAAAATTCCACGTATGCGAATCGCACCAGAGGCCGTTTCAGACATCTATTTTAGTATTTTATATAGATTAGTATTCGTTACCCGCGCCCTTGCGCGTTTTGTTAATAAATTATATTTAGTTATATTGATTATATTAACATTATTTTTTGTTAAATTTTATATGAAGATCGTTGATTTGAATTATTTTAAAAAAATTCACTCAAGATCTTGCTAGCTCCATTAACAAATCGAATGAAAATATAATGTGTAATAAAATCTTATCTTAATAGATGGCTTCTTGAATTTGAAAATTGGATATGATAATTGAATTAACTTGATTATTCTCGGTCAATTGATCTTTAATAGTTAATTATCTTTAAAGATTTCTATCATTAATTCACTTTATTATTTACGTATTATAATTTAAAAAGATAAGTATTTTAACTAACTATATTGACTTATTAATTTATGTGACCAAAAAAATAATACCACTTTATTCCAGAATATGACACGTAAGCAAAAATAATCCCGTTTTAATCCAGAAAATTTCATGGACGCGAGATAGCACCAGAGGCCGTTTCAGGTCTCTGCTTTAGTATTTTATATATAGATATAGATTAATATTAATATTAATATTAATTATACTACGATATTTTTTAAATTAATTATATTTTTTAATTAAAGTGTGAAGGTTAAAATAGTTTCTTTGAAATATTTCAATGAAAGATTTCATCTAACTATAAACTAAATTAAGTGGTTATTTTATTTACCAAATCAAGTAAATTTTTTCTTCTTTTGGTCAATTTTTTAACTATTTAAAATCCCAATAAACCTTTAATAAAAGATTTATTTTTATAATTGTTTATTTGTCTTTTCATTTTACTTGATTTTATATTTAATTTTCTGAAATAACTTTAAATCATTATCAATTTATTATTGGTGATAATTTTTTTATAAATATATATAGAGAGAATTGATAATGACTAACTTTCATTGCTAATTTTATATATAAAAAAATATACAGTTTTACCTCGCTTTCTTTCACATTATTATATTTTTTTCACATAACATATATTATACAACAATAGACAAATAATTTTTTTCCTTGTGCATATATGTTAGTTATTTTTTTTAATAATTTCTGTTTAAATTTATGAGATAAAGCTTACATTTTGATAAAATGTAAAAGTTATGAGATAGAATCCATAAAATTAACAATAACGTTTAAAAATGTAAAAAAACATATATATAAAAAAAACTAGACTTGGGTCATATTTGCACAGCTTACGGTTATATTTGCACATCGTACTCTTATATTTGCACGAAAAAATGTAAAAAAAAATAGACTTGGGTCATATTTGCACAACTTACGGTTATATTTGCACATCGTACTCTTATTTTTGCACGACAAAATGTTAAAAAAATAAAAAATAAATAAAAAAACTAGACTTGAGTCATATTTGCACAACTTACAGTTATATTGCACAACGTATTCTAATATTTGCACGACAAAATGTTAAAAAAAAATAAAAAAAACTAGACTTGGGTCATATTTGCTCAACATACGGTTATATTTACACATGCACAACATACTCTTATTTTTGCACGACAAAATGTAAAAAAAAAAAGAAAAAAAAAGAGTAAGAGTATAGGAAAGATGATAAAATTGTTATTGGCAAGATGGACACTCCACCAATTTGTCTCAAAGTGTGGATATTTCACCAATTGAGACAACTTTTTTAGACATTTTGCAAACTCCCCCTTTCTTTTATTATTAAGTATGTTTAATCTCCACGTTTGATATCTAACCTAGGTACCTAACTAATAACGCTAAAACACAACCTAACCCAACAAAAAGTAGACTACTTTAAAAGAGCGTTGCATATAAGACATTGGCATATAACGGCTTTTAATTCCTAACAAATTCACTACTCATCAGTCACTATTCACTACCCACCTAAATTGAAACAAACTAGTACGATCCCCGCGCCATGGCGCGAATTTTTTATAAATAATATTTAGATATAGATAAATCATAGACATTAGATTTAATTCAATATTTTTAATTAAACCCATTGATTAGTAAATGTGTTAAAAATAATAGAAAAAAATACACTTGAGTTATAGAGATAAAGAGAAAAATAAATAATAAATAGTGAAAGATAAAAGTTTTGAATTAATCTCATTGGTTAAAAAATGTAACATCAAATAATATTGGGTAATTAATATTAGAATATTTTTCAAAAAAAAATATTAGAAAATATAGTTACCATAATAAAATGATATTATGTAAATAATATTTCCACAAATAACTTTGAACATGAAGAGGGCATGTGACATAAATTAATATTGTATAGTATATAGATATAGATATAGATAGTTAGTAAATGAATTTGAGTTAAGCCCAATAGTTATATTAGATTGAATTCAATGTTTTGAATTAAGTCCAATAGTTAGTAAGATTAAAGAAAAAAAGAGAATTAAAAGAAAAAGAAGAAAAAAGGAGAATTAAAAAAAAAGAGGATAAAAAAAATTATAATTGGTCAAAACCCCTAAAATCTCTCTAATGTTGACACCTCAGCATAAACTCTTCTAAATTAAGATTTTATATAGATATAGATAGTTAGTAAGATTAAAGAAAAAAAGAGAATTAAAAGAAAAAGAAGAAAAAAGGAGAATTAAAAAAAAAGAGGATTAAAGAGAAAAAAAATTATAATTGGTCAAAACCCCTAAAATCTCTCTAATGTTGACACCTCAGCATAAACTCTTCTAAATTAAGAGTTTATATAGATATAGATATAGATGATTAGTAAATATGTTAAAAATAATAGAAAAAAAATACACTTGGGTTATAGAGATAAAGAGAAAAATAAATAATAAATAGTGAAAGGTAAAAGTTTTGAATTAATCTCATTGGTTCAAAAATGTAACATCAAATAATATGGGGTAATTAATATTAGAATATTTTTCAAAAAAAAAATATTAGAAAATATAGTTACCATAATAAAATGATATTATTTAAATAATATTTCCACAAATAACTTTGAACATGAAGAGGACATGTGACATAAATTAATATTGTATAGTATATAGATATAGATATAGATAGTTAGTAAATGAATTTGAGTTAAGCCCAATAGTTATATTAGATTGAATTCAATGTTTTGAATTAAGTCCAATAGTTAGTAAGATTAAAGAAAAAAAAGAGAATTAAAAGAAAAAGAAGAAAAAAGGAGAATTAAAAAAAGAGGATTAAAGAGAAAAAAAATTATAATTGGTCAAAACCCCTAAAATCTCTCTAATGTTGACACCTCAGCATAAACTCTTCTAAATTAAGAGTTTATATAGATATAGATAATTAGTAAGATTAAAGAAAAAAAAGAGAATTAAAAGAAAAAGAAGAAAAAAGGAGAATTAAAAAAAAAAGAGGATTAAAGAGAAAAAAAAATATAATTGGTCAAAACCCCTAAAATCTCTCTAATGTTGACACCTCAGCATAAACTCTTCTAAATTAAGAGTTTATATAGATATAGATGGTGTGTTTGGATTCCATTATATTATGATTCAATTATAAACTAAATGGATTACTACCTTAGTTTGTACAAGTTTTAATAATTTTATTTTAAATTCACTTTAATTTAAACACACTAAAATGCTTTTGGATGTTCCAAATATCGTATTAATCAAACACCTTTTTTAAAGTTGTATTATATATAATACAACTGGAATCAAAACACAATTACATTAAATTAAATTATTGTTGTTTTGTCTTTTTATAAGCAAAATGTGCTCTAGTTCAAATTTTTAAAATGCTTTTGGATGTTCCAAATATCTCTAGTACTATATATTAACAAGTCGAAATAATTGACAATAGAAAAACCAATTGGTATAAAAGAACTAAATCATATTAATTATTATTTATAAAACTTTTTTAGATGATAAATCTCTATTAAATATTAAATTTTTATAATTATTTTTAATAATTTCATAGATATATATATTAGTAACAAGTACAGAATTGTTTATAAAAATTTATTACAAATTAATATTGTATAAGTATAATTTTTAACAAAGAAAATCAGGGAAAGTAAAAATCGCCACTGAAGTGGCTCCAGTCGCAGTGGATAGTGATACTAAAAGACTTATTCTCCATGAAAGTTAGAAGTAGATGTAAGCTCGATCCGTTTTGAATGGTTGTGATGTTATTCAACTTCCTCGTCGAATCCAAATTGTTAATTTGACTTGTACAGCTAATTCCGGCCACCCAATCCAACCTGGGGCAGATAACAACTGCTGTCTGTCACAACAACTCAGGAGCGACCCTAGGGTGGGGCGGGCGTAGGCAGCCGCCCCACCCTTCGATTCACGCGTCCCTGGACTTTGGAAAAAAATATAAAAAATTATTTATATATATGGCAGTGTTGTAATAAGTAAAACCAGGATAAATATAAAATCAATTAATCTACTTTGTTTAGTTGGTTGGTAGGAAGGAAGAAAAGTAAAGTGAGACCAAAGGTTGAGGGTTCAATTCTTACTAGCCTTCTAGCTTTTTTTTTTCTTTGTTCAACTTGCACCACATTCTCTATATTTCTACCCACTTATTTAATTATATTCTCACCTCCCTATTAGATACAAATTATCTATCTATAACTAATTAAGCCCCATAAAATTGGTGAAATTAGCCTTTTTTTTAAAAAAAAAAATTTCGCCTCCCTCAAAAAAGTTTTTTTATTCTTTTTTCAACTTGCACCTGCTCTCTATTTTTCTACCCCCTTATTTAATTATATTCTCACTTCCCGAGCTCCCTATTATATACAAATTATCTATCTATAAACTAATTAAACCCCATAAAATTGGTGAAATTAGGATTTGATTATGAGAATAAATTTTGTGAAATTTTCATTAGAGTTTGTGATTTTGATAATAAATTGTGTTTTAATTATTGTGTATATGTGATTTTGAGAATGAAATTTATTAATTGAATTTGTGAAGCTTTATGCAATATTTATATTTTCGTACCCTACATGTCTTTGGGAACCAAAAGATATTATAAAGTTGATGAGTTTACAATCCTAGATAATATGCAAAAGCCTTGAATTTAGCATGATTGAATTTCGATAAGTTTACACTCATAAATATGACAAATGTCTGAATTTCAAATGAATGACGAGAAACCACTACCATAACAATCAAGCAAATGTAAGTCTACTTTTCTACAATCCATTGCTAAGTTGAAAGTCGTAGCTTAGGTAAATGAGTTTATTCAAGGCCAATATCTCAATACACACTAGAAATTTCGCCCCACCTTTCGAAGGATCCTGCGGCCGCCACTGCAACAACTTGCCTATAGGGTATAGCTGGAATTGATTCTCTATTACGGACTACTTTTTTCCATACAAATACAAAATTTATTTACTTTTAAATCTCCAAACTTTTAGCCCTTCCAATTTCCAAAGGTCACATAGTTGGATCTCCGTTTTCAATTTGCTATATTCATCTTCGGCACTGTAACTGCTCAGTCTTCAAACAAGCCAACAGATCGAAGATCAAAATTATATATATATATATATATATATATATATATATATATATATATATATATATATATATATATATATATAGGGATTGACTCCGATGAAAACCTCAAATTACGGTAAAAACCGTAAGGACTACTTTATAGCTTGGTTTATTTGAAATCCGTGCTAAAAACCTCAATTACATAGTGACTTTACAACTCAGTTCAACCTAAAAACCGTGCTAAAAACTCCAGTTTTAAAATAACACATGACTTTATATATCGGTTAAACCTAAAAACCGTGCTGAAAACTCATGTTTTAAAATTACATTAGTGACTTTATAGCTCGGTTTTATTCAGAACCGGGCTAAAATATGTGACCTTATAGATCGGTTCTATTTATAACCGGGCTATAAAGCTAGTGAATGGGGCTAAAAAGCCGGTCCTCACAAGTTTTTACTGCAATTTTGGTTTTCACCGGAGCGCAACCCTATATATATAGGGTCGGGTTCAGGTGAGAAGAGGTGAACCGGTGAGAAGGAAAGAAGTAATCTAATTGGTCCACGTGTCCAAAATTGAATTAGAAATAGGAGACACGCGGATTACCCCAATTAATTAGTAACACCTACACAAATTAATTAGTAACACTCTACTCTCACAATTAACATTAATTAATTGCATGCGCCAATCAACACACTGTACGTACATGTTAAAAGTGTTTACATGGACTTTTAAAAATTATTTTTTGACATTTTCACTTGTTAAAAAAATATAAAAAATATATTTTTGGGTGTAATTTAATTTTATCTACACATAGACACCCACTTTGTATAAGTTTTTTTGAAAAAAAAAAAGTGGGTCACAAGTTGTAAAAAAGTGGTTCATCAAGTTATCAAGAAGTGGTTCAGCCCTTTTACTCTTAGTGGTTCAGCCCTTTTACTCTTAGTGGTTCAACCCTTTTACTCTTAGTGGTTCATTCCTTTTATTCATAGTGGTTCACCCCTTTTACTCGTGTGGTTCAGCCCTTTTAGTCACTGTATCACTCTCTATTTAGTCACTGAACCACTCTCTATTTAGTCATTGAACCAATCTATATTTAGTCACTGAACCACTCTCTATTTGGTCACTGAACCACTCTCTATTTAGTCACTGAACCAATCTCTATTTAGTCGCTGAACCACTCTTTATTTAGTACTGAACCAATCTCTATTTAGTACTGAACCACTCTCTATTTAGTCACTGAACCAATCACTATTTAGTCACTGAACCAATCTATATTTAGTCACTGAACCACTCTCTATTTAGTCACTGAACCACTCTCTATTTAGTCACTGAACCAATCTATATTTAGTCACTGAACCACTCTCTATTTAGTCACTGAACCACTCTCTATTTAGTCACTGAACCACTCTTTATTTAGCACTGAACCACTCTCTATTTAGTCACTGAACCACTCTCTATTTAGTCATTGAACCACTCTTTATTTAGCACTGAACCACTATTTATTTAGTCACTGAACCAATCTCTATTTAGTCGCTGAACCAATCTCTATTAAGTTACTGAACCAATTAATATAAACATCTGAACCAATTAATATAAACCTCTGAACCAATGTTGGAATGCGTTACACAATCACACAGAACTCAGCCACTACTGCCTACACAATAGCCCTTCCGGCCTCCACATTTCCACCCTGTATAAGCCATTTCGTTTATCTAATTTACTAGCTGAGATTATTGGCCGATACTCTCACAGCTGTACCCTATCGAGTCAATCGCATTCACCATAGAATCGAAACAAAAAAATTCAGATCCTCCTCACCGTGCACCTCTACGACCGCCTCGTGTCCCCCCTCGCCTCCCGCCTCCTCCACAACCCCGAGGGCCTCACCCCTCTCCAGCGCATCGGTGTCGGCCTCGTCCTCTCCGCGCTCGCCATGGCCGCCGCCGCCCTCGCCGAGCTCAAGCGCCTCCGCGCTCCTCCCTCCCGCCCACTCTCCGTGTTCTGCCTCGTCCCGCAGTTCTTCCTGGTCGGGGCTGGCGAGGCGTTCGCCTACACAGGGCAACTCGACTTCTTCCTCAGGGAGTGCCCCAAGGGGATGAAGGCGCTGAGCACGGGGCTTTTCCTCAGCACCATCTCCATGGGGTTCTTCGTCAACTCGGTGTTGGTCGATGTGGTGCACGCGATCACAGGGGATCGGAGGCCCTGGCTGGCCAACGATTTGAACCGCGGGAGGCTCTATAACTTCTATTGGCTCCTAGCGGGGCTCAATGTGGTCAACTTCGCGGTGTTCGTTGTGTTCGCCAGGTGGTATGTGTACAAAGGGCGAGAGGACGGAGATACAAAGGGCGAGAGGACGGAGATACCTAGGGCGAGACGACGAGAGGAGGGATTTGAGGAGAGAGAGGAAGCGCGTGGTTTTTTTTTCCTTTAAAATTCAGATCTGTTTCCACCAATGAGAACACTTCTTTCCTTCTCACCGGAAGGAGAGCTTCTCACCGGAACTCAATCCTATATATATATATATATATATAATTACAGATTATCCAGAAATTAAATTAAATTGATAAGAGATTACAGATTCGTCAATCCTCCCATCAGAATCTCCAATTGGAAGAATCACTAAACTCTACTTCCAAATTAACAATCAAATCGAAAGAAAAAGATTCACCAGATTCAAGTTCTGAATTTATGACTAGCTGCAAGCGGCAATCTCTCGCGAAACGGCGGCCGCCGGAAATCTTTTCTCGGAGCGAGGCTTCGGCTGAGGCGACGGCGGAAGCCTGGCGGAGAAGCTCTGCAGCGGAAACTCGTCGATCCGCGCGGCCTCGTCGTCGAAATTGAGCGCGTAGCTCATCGGATCGTAGCGGAACTCGGACGTGTTGCTAGTCCTCCGGCTGGCCTTACCGCCGATCTTGGAGAAGAAGCTGGCGCACTTCTCCTTGATCTCCTCCGGCAGATCGTGAGCTTTGGATCTGATCCACGATGACCTGGAAGAGAATGCCGGGCGGTGGAAGGCCTCGTCGTCGGAGCAGGTTGAGGAGGATGAGCTGGTGGCTTCGGAGTGGTTGGTGAAGCAGGAGGCGCAGATCGAGGATTTGAGCCTGAGCTTGAAGGAAGGAGAGTGTTGTTGCTCGTGATCGTACTCCATTGATGGAGCTTCGCTTGAGAAAACGAGAGACAGAGAGAGATTAGGGAAACTTCTTGAAGATTGAAGAAGATGGGTGAGGAGCGTTAGATTAGATTCACGGGCGTTATATGTACTCGGATTTTTTCCCCCTAAAAAGAACAAAAAAGAAAAACGGTGGACCCACGTGGTTGCTCACACCTCAAGAGATAAGGTTCTTTTCGAGTGTAGGCCCACTTAATAAAAAAAAATATAAAGGCTTTAGACAAAATGTAAAAAGGGATATTGTCAAGATAGATTCACCTAAATTACACACAGATTCTTTTCATTTTTTTCAAACAATTGCACACAAAGTCCTTTCTAATAAAAATCAATCCCCAACCCATCCTCCATGTTAGGGTTTGAAATTGAAATTAAAATTGATGAAATCGGTTGTTTTTTATGTCTTTTCTTTGATTGTCGTTGATTTGAGTTTTGTTTGAGTTGAAATATGTGTACAAATTGGAACGAAAATGAACGAAATTGGTTGATTTGTTTGCGATTTGTTAGGGTTTGAAATTGGAATTAAAATTGACGAAATTGGTTGTTTTTTTGTGTCTTTTATTTGATTGTCGTTGATTTGAGTGTTGTTTGAGTTGAAATATGTGTACAAATTGGAACGAAAATGAACGAAATTGGTTGTTTTGTTTGCGATTTGGGTGCGATTTTTTACGTCGTTATTTTCAGGCATAAATCTCGTGAATTGCTGTCTGCGTCGAGCTCAGTTCATGTCACTAAGGTGATGATGGAAGCTCATTTGCTGTCACCGAGCTGATGATGGAAGCTCATTTGCTGTCACCGAGCTTATGATGGAAGCTCATTTGCTGTCATCGAGTTGATGATGGAAGCTCAATTGATGTCACCGAGCTGACGATGGGGGCTCGACTTCTTTTACCGAGGATTTGATGATGGCTCGACTATTGTTACCGAGGGGATAGTGTTGGCTCGGCTACTGTCACCGAGGGGCTGATGGTGGCGCTGCTGTCATTGAGGGGGGCTGCTGTTATAGGAAATGAGTAAAGAATGCACTAAACAAAGCTAACACAAATTAAGTAAACATTTAGCTTAGCTAGAACTACTTTAATAAAAACCAACTGTTGCTATTTTACTCAGACTTAGGTATATTTATATGATAACTGCTGGTTAATAACGAGTGACATATAGGTCTGCCAGTGTGGAGATTCTCAACTTCTTCTTGAGTTCTTCGCAAATCATTGCTTAATAGTGTGATTTTGTTCTATGTTCTTTTCCCTCTATTTTTGTAATTATGTTATTTTTAACTTTATTAATTAGTTGAACATGTCAAATCTAAATTTTGAGGATAGGTGGGAAGTGGCCACTTGAAACAATTACTGGAAGATAAAACATTAAAATATGCATTAATCTGTTTCATGTCTGCTTAAGAACAACTAATTTGCTCTTTAGATAAAGTTATGATATTGATTTAGTCATTGAGAGTTACAATCAGAAGTGGGGAAAACAACATTTTCTAAACTAATTTAGTCATTTAGTCTGTCTCATTCTTATAAACATATGAGTTTGCATTATAACAAGATCCATCACATATACCTCTACACAATTTAATGAATTTATGCAATACGTGTGAAAACAAATTTCTAAATCACAAACCCTCGACAACAGAAGTCAAGGAAATTTAAGAAGCTCGGCTTAAGTCAATGAGGCTATTTCATAACCTCACCAATATCCACCGAGCTCCCTCATTAACCTCACTCAATGGAGCCGAGGTTATTTATTTAGCTCGGCTTAAGTCAATGAGGCTTTAGACAAGATCTTCACAAGGGGCCCTTATATACCTCGGATAAACTAGACGAGTCTCCGTCATACCCTCGTTTTGATGCACCGAGGTTACTTATTCACCTCGTTTTGATGCACCGAGGTTACTTATGCACCTCGTCTACATCTGCCGAGCTCCTTCATGTAACGAACTTCGACGGTTTTTTCGAACGAAGACCACAAATCATCATTCGATAATCATGTAAAGCGAGCGATATACCAATTCGTGTGCGATCAATTGATATTTTGATTAATTTCATCGATTTTAGGATGTTTTTGATCAAAACAATTCGTTCGACGGATTTCGGTTTCGATTTGAGAAAAGAAAGTTTTGGGCCTTTTTGCAATGTGATCGGAAAAAATGAAAAGGACTTACGTGCAATTTACTTGAAATTATCTTGTTAATAGCCATTCGGACATCTTGCCTCTAGCCTCTTGATTAAATTTTAGGGAAATTAGAAAACCGCTCTTTAAATTTACGAAAATTTTGAGAGGTACCCCGGTAATTTTTTACCGGATATACAAAAGTTTTACAAATTTCATGTGGTACCCTGACATTTAGAGATAATTCGTCTCGCGCCCTTCAAGGCTAATTTTAACATAAGTCTGCGTTCTCTGTTACTTTTGAATAAGAAAGAAAGAACGAACTATGCAAGGGCAAACTGAGAAGCAAATGAGGATGGAATGAACTGGAGGCCGACAATAGGGAGAAGGGGCGATCTTGCTAGCCGATGATTGAGTGCGGCGCCGAGGCGATAAGGAGTCTTGACTCGTGTTCGGATAGAGGGCTTGTGGAGATAGAGGCGATTGAGGGAGGTGAAGCCATATATCGAACCCCTATAACTGAGAGCGAAAGAAATGGTGATCCAGTGTCTAGGGCATCGACCGAAGATGGAGGCGACGGTGATATCGGGTTCTTGCTTGAAATTTCACCCCTTTACTGAAATTTAGAGTTTAGATTGAACCCAAATTCGAAGCTTGAACCTTAAACCTAAATGCACAAATTCTCCAATTTGAACCCTTATTCAACTCGAAAATCGAATCCCATATAAGTATAAGCAAAATCAACATCATCAAAATTTAGAACTTTGCATACCTCTTGTTGATTCGTTTTCAACATTGCATCGTTGGTCACCCTACCTACCGGAAATACAATGCTCTTCGTCCAGGCCTATTCGCCGACACCGCCATCTTCGTTCAGTCCTTTATTCTTTATTTCAAGTCCTTTTTTGAGACTGTCATCGTCTTATTTTGCCTTCCTTCTTTGTTGGGTATGTGCGTGAAAAGAGCAGGAGGAAGATAACTGGATAAGCCCCTTTTTTCAATTTTCTTTTCCTTGAATTTGGTAAATAAAGAGCGGCCATCCGGGGTTCGAACTGGGGACCTATGGGTACTACCCACAATTTTCTTTACCCCCAAAACTAACAAAACAATTTCTTTTAAGGGTGAATTTGTTATAACCTTTGAGGGCACCACGCGAAATTTGCTAAACTTTTGTACACCGTGTGAAATAAGAGTCATACCTTGAGGGTACCTCGCAAAATTTCCATTAAATTTAAAACTATCCTTCACCTATTTCTATTAAGCTACCATTAAACAAAAAAAAAGCTCCCTTTTGAGGAGATCGGAAAAACGCCCTTTGAGGGAATAAATCCCTTTGAGAAAATTCCCCATATTGAGCTCAAGCTCTTCAAATCCTTCCCAAATCAAGTCTAATCGTTGAAATTGAATCTCAATCCAGCCTTCTTTCCCTCTTAATTTCTAGAAAGATGTAGTTCCCTCCTTCTTCTTCTTCACAAGAGGGTGGTTTCTTGTGCGTTTTATGGTCTTTCATCCGGATTTGGCTTTGAGCATTTGCTTCCTGGGCGGTGATCGGTGTGCACATGGCGTCAATTACGGTTGAGGAGTGGTCTTCACTGGAGAAGATTGTGGAGTTTCCACCACACCACAGCGAGGTGGCCTTAGCGGTCATGACGGAGGGTTGTTCCCCTTCTTCGTCTTTCGTTTTATGCGCCTATTGTTGGCTCGTGCTCGTGCTTCAGATTTAGTGGTTCAAACGAATCCCGTTCTGAGACTCCCGTAATTGCGGGGTCTGGGATTAAGTAGAGCGCGAGCAAACCCAGGTGATCGGGCTTACCTGAGATACGCGGACGACAGTCTCATCGCGTATCCTAACATGTGCCGATCCGAGTCTGAACTTTCTGCGAAACACCTTCTCCCCTTAGACTCCATCAAATTTCGGCTCCCACTAACCGAGACGAGTTCTGTTCAAAAAGGATCGTAAAGCCATGAAACCTGACCTATGCTCACGAGACTTCAAATACCGACCCCTTTGAATAAATCCCTCTCATCTATTTATAGAAGAATTTGGTGCATGGTTGCTATTGCATGGTGTCCGACAAGTATTCCTTAGTTGATGACGCATGGCATTTAGTGGGCGCCAAGTGTTCATCAGGACGAGTCACCTGTCCATGTGGTGAGTTAGTGAGTTTTTCCACGTTTTGACGTGCTTGTGGTTCGCGATTTTTGGGTACGCGCAGAGTTTCACAGGGATTTCCATACTTTAGCATATTTTCTCTTATTCATAACTAGCCGATCGCAGACTCCTTGTGCTCAATTCTTGACCCATGCTAAACTATTGTACTAATTTCACATGTACCGTGTATCTCTTTCGCAAACCTGGAAGAGCTCGCGGACCTCTACTTGTCATTTTTCATGCTTGCGTTGTTTTTGTGAGGTTGTATTTATATAGCGGAAACCTCTTTTATGCTCGTATTTACTTGTCTTTATTCAAGGCATCATCACTTCCGGTCGGCGTTCAACATCTTCAAGGCCGTCCTCTTGTACAGGGTCGCTCTCACAAGCACTGCCCCCGTCATTTGCGTGGTGCTTGCCAGTGATGGTCCGTTCGCCCTCCCGCCCCTTTGGGCTCCTCCGCGTGGGTGGCTGCCCGATTGGCCCTCTAGAGGCTTTGTCTGCCCCATTTCCTTGTTGTGCACGGAGGTTCTTTGGTGTTGTGCACGTTTGGTGGTGTGTCAGATATCCTTGGTGTGCAAGGGTTCTTTTGCCTTGCATGCCAAGCCTAAACATTAAAAAAAAAATTCCTCGGTTTTTTTATATATATGTATATAACAAGATTAAATTAGGTCTAAAATAAATTCCGAAAGGATTTGAAATCTCACTCAAAATGGCATAAAATAAATCTCGAAAGGCCAGACTTGATTTAACATATCTACAAATCCAGACTTGAAATCCCGCTCGTCAGAGTTTGTATTAAATCTCGTTAGGGCTTGGCCGTTCTTTTCGACTGGCCCTTCATGATGCGTTTACTTGGGCAACGTTCGGTTTTACTTTGGTGGATCTAGGCTTCCTTTCTCTTTGTTGGGTTCTGGCAGTCAGAGTCAAGACTGGTTGGGGTCGTGGTGGTGTTTACGAGACAACTCCGTGATAAAAAAGAAGCTTTCTAGAGGTTTGTCTTCCCTACCTACATGAATTCCTGATGTATCGTTGACCAACGGTATTGTTTCTGGATGTTGCTTGGCTTCGTCCTTAGTTTACATCCCTAACTTACTAGATTAAGTGTTGCTTAGTTTCCTTCATTGTAGGGTGCGTTTCCGCTTGTTGTACGACGCCTTTTCTGTTTTCTGATTACGTGTTTTGACGGTCTTCCGTTTGCCAACTTGTCCGCATTTGAAATTTAGGTATATCTAATCTCGAATTCTTACCTAATAAAAAAAAGCTACCGTTAAATCTATTTCATTTAAATTTTAGCTATATAAAGTATATCTTTGAAAGTCAAATGCCCTAAATTTTAAATTAGAGGGAGTATTTAACTACTCCATCTGCTCTAAAATAAATGACGTTTGTCTTTTTCTGCACGCTTTTTGAGGAGAGAAAAAACTATAAAATATTATTTTTTTAATCAATTTTTTTAATAATTTAATACTTGGTAGTCATAAGTATAAGCTTATCAAAAAAAATTCATTAAATTTTTTTTATATAGTTTTACTTTCTCAAAATGCGTTTAGAAAAGTCAAACGACTTTTATTTTGAAACAGACGGAGTATAATTTATCGAAAATGGGTAAAGAGTAGTGATTTGTTGATAGAGACTATTTAAAGGTGATTGTATATAATTTTCAATTTAATGGGTGATTAACTAAAATCCTTCAAATTTTCAAGGGTGATTTTGTGTAAAATTCTCTAAATTTTAATAGTTGCGGGAGGGTAACAGAAAAACCGTGGGCAGTGCGCGGGGGTTTTGTGTCAAAGCTGATGTGGTTTAGCAGCCAGTAAAGATGTCGTATCCCACCATATACTTCACTCCCTACCACAAATATTTTGATATTTATTTAATCTTAAAAAATTTATATTATTAACATCTATTTTTATATAGTTATTATAAAATTTATTTTTTAAAAATCATATTTTATAATTTTTAAAAATTAAAAAGACAATAATTAATAAATTATAATTATTAAAAAATTTAAATATAATTTTTTAAAATAAAATTTTGTGAATTTATAAAATTAGATGTTAGTAATATATATACAATTTTATATTTTTTTAAAGATTAATAAATGTTAAAATATTTTTGTTTTGTATGGAATAGAAGATGTCCATTAGGTATACCATATTAGACCCAAACCGTGGAATTAAGGATCCAATGTTTTGGGCTGACATTTATTCCGTGGTGGGATTCATACCCTCATTTTTAGTAAGTTATTTCAAGATATTAATATTGCAATGAGTTTTTTTATATTGAATAATTATTTATTTATAATCAGTAACTATTTGACTGAAATAAATGTTAAACGGTTATAATAGGTTAATCAATTCGAGTGAGGGTTAATTTCGTTTTATTAAGTTATTTATTCAGTTATTCATTATTTGCAATTGGAGAGAAACTATTGTTGGTACTTGATGTTTTCCCGTCGAATAGGATATTCGATCCCATCTATTTGGTAGGGGTTTCCATAAAAATATTACACGATTGATATAACACAAAAATACGACATGAAAACACACAAAACGAAATTGATACGATACGGATATGACATAAAATACTAAAATACGATAATAAACATGTCGTATTCAGATTGGGGTATTTTTTTGTCGGATAACCCACAAGACACGTTTTTTTAAATATGTTGTTGTTTTGTGTGATAATAATAATAATAATAATAATAATAATAGTAATAATAATTATTATTATTATTATTATTATTATTATTATTATTATTATCTATATAAACTCTTAATTTAGAAGAGTTTAGGATGATGTGTCAATCTTAGAGGCATTTTAGGAGTATTAACCAATCATATTTTTTTGCCATTTTTCTTTGATTTTCTTTAATTCTCATTTTTTTTTCTTCTTTATTCCTTTAATTCTCTTTTTTCTTTAATTTTAATAACTATTGGGCTTAATTCAAAACATTGAATTCAATCTAATATAATCATTGGGCTTAATTCAAATTTATTTACTAACTGTTGAGCTTAATTCAAAACATTGTATATAACTATTGATTATGACACATCACATTTAAACAATGTTATAATAATATTGATATTATTATTCCTGAGTAATTTAAAATATCTATATTTATGTATTATACTTTACATAAGATTTTTAAAAAATAATTTTATGAGATAATTGTAAGATACATTTGCTGTAAAAATTTTTTTTATGATTTTTATCTTAACATTTATTAATATTTTTATATATAATATTTTAGTTTAAAAAACGCGCCATGGCGCAGGAATCATACTAGTATTATATTAAAAGAGAAGCATTTATGCTACATGTCCTCTCCATGTTCAAACTTATTTTTGGAAAATTATTTACATAATATCATTTATTATGAAAACTATATTTTCTAATATTATTTTTTGTGGAAAATTTTCTAATATTAATTACCCAATATTATTTGATGTTACATTTTTTAACCAATGTGATTATTTCAAATCTTTTATCTTTCACTATTTATTATTTATTTTTCTCTTTATCTCTTTAACCCAATTGTATTTTTTCGATTATTTTTAACACATTTAGCGCGTGTTTGGTGATAGGTGGAGGTTATGGGGTTGGAGGTTATGAAGTTGGAGATTATGGAGTTGGAGGTTTGAAAGGTGGTGTTTATTTTTAAAAAAAAACTTGGGTGGATGTTTGGTGATTGTAAGGTTTGTAAATGGGTTTTAAGATGGAAATGTCTAAAATACCCATCCCCCTCCCTTACTTTTACATATCCGGTTGAATTCAAAGGGCAAAAAAATAAACTCACAAAAAATAACCTCCAAAACCTTGGGTGCCCAAGCTTTTTTTTTGGCCAAATTTAAACTCCCCAAAGCTGCACTTTAACCTCCACCTTCCATGACAAATCTCTTACCAAACACCACGAGTTGCAGGTTTTATTTTTTTTAACCTCCAACTCCTCCCAAAAAACCTCTTACCAAACACACTCTTAATAATCAATGGGTCTAATTTAAAATATTGTATTAAATTTAATGTCTATGATTAATCTATATCTAAATATTATTTATAAAAAAACGTGCCATGGCGCGGGGATCGTACTAGTTATTATTATTATTATTATTATTATTCAAAAAGCTTAATTTGTTTCAGCAAATGGTTCGTGTCATGTTAAATGGATATTCTACACGAAACCGATTTGTGTTTCCATATCACGAGTCCAATACTAATCGTATCATGTTCGAATCGATATTTTCGACATTAACGATTATGAATATCAAATATAATTAATCGCGTCGCATCAGATACCCAATTATAAATAACTTTTGTATTTGGTCACCTCTCTCCACTTTACATTACATACATATGAAAGCAATACATTTTAGGCACATCGGTCAATCTCGAGCAAGGAGCAGCCGTCGTGTATATATATAAAGGATATACTAATATGACATGGAAAAGAGTGACACCACCCTCCTCTCCTCCACTTGTATTATTAATCCAACACAAACATGTGGCCGGGATGCTGATCGATCTCTGCAAGTTGACGCCTTTTGTACATCTCCATCTAATATCGACTTTAATTTCTCCAAATCATGATTATTTTTCAATAAATATACCGTTTTTTCATCATCATCGGAAGTCGGTGATGCACCGATATTATTAGAAGTCGATATGTTCTCCATGCTCATCCAAGTTGTTTTACTTACATTACCGTTATCGTCATTTGAACTCGACAAGTCTTTGAGTCGGTAATCTCCCCCTTAATTTATTAATTTCCTGCACTATTTCCTCACTTTGTCCCATTTTATCTTTACCGATACCGAAAATTAGTGATGGCATTGTGTATTTATGTCGTTGTGCCAATAGTAAGGCGATTTAGAAATCAACTAATTCGCATAAACATTATAAAAGAAAAAGTTAATTTATTAGTCCTAGGTATCCAATTCAGTTGAATTCATCCCCTAATTAAAGCAATTTGTGGAGGGACGATGACAATGGTTGTTCTCGTGTTCCACTTTCGATCCATAGTGACTTATCGAATATTTTAGGCTCCCATTCAGGCATGGATGCGGGAATGAAAATTGAGATAGGCTAAAATCACCTTATATACTCTCTCCATTTCAAAATATATGGGTTTTTACTTTTCGGCATGGTTTTTAAAGAGTAAAAAACTCTATAAAATATTATATTTTTAATTAATTTTTTATATAATTTGATACATATCAGTAATGAGTATCAAATTATATAAAAAAATTAATTAAAAAAATTTTATAGAGTTTTTTGCGCCTTAAAAAACGTATCGAAAAGCAAAAGCCCATGTATTTTGGAATAGATGGAGTGATAATTTTTTTAAAAAAAGAGTTATTAATATTGTGTTTATAACACATATATTTTTTATTTTTTAAAAGAGTGATTAATCATATCAAAACACTCACAGTTAACCCTATACACCCTACAAATTGCACCTTAAATCTCATTTATTGCACTAATTATAGCCATGCAGAGCAGATGATTGGAGTTTACAAGGTGGTGGAGCGGTTTCTCTATTCCCCTCATCTGTGTGACTCCTCGGCAACAGTAAATCCAGGCGCAAAAGAGAATGAGATTACCAAAGAGACTCAGCTGAAGAATGAACAAGAAGAAGAAGGGATGCATCTAGTCACAACAGAAGAGGAGCACAGGAATCGGGGAAACCTCATAGGTGGAAAAGGTATGATTGATCCTAATTTTATTAGAAATACTAGATGCCTAGTGATTTTAATAGCTAGAAACAATTGGAACTCCCAATCCATGAAGTTTGTTAGTATTCATCTTTGGCTTATAAATTGGACTATTAGTGATCAGTTCAACCCACGCCTTCATTTCTCTTCTCCTTCCTTTCCTGGTGATCTGTTCTTCCTTGATCCTATGGAAACCAACAATTCTTACATGGCTGCTCTCATCAACACCACTCAACTTGGAAACTCCTCTGAGGTTCCTAACCCCTTGCATGATGAGAACACCTCTCCCACTACTGCTAATACAGTCTTTGTTTCTCTTCCTTCCAAGAATCAAGGCCTTCCAGCCATGCCTATCAGCTCTGCTCCCTTGCCTGAAGCCAACCTTGATGACCCCTTCTCTGTCCCTGGGGTTAAGGATCTCCACACCAAGCTCTCTGAATTCAGCCTGATTGGCAAATTCGTCCAAAACCACATTGATATCAAGCAAGTTGCAGGGAAGATGAAGGTTGAATGGAAATCCCTCAAAGGGAGTTGGGGAATGGATACCATCGGCAACGATTGGTTCATTTTCCGATTCTCTAACAAGGAAGATAGAGCCACTGTCTGGAGCAACAGGCCTTATCACGTTCAAGGTTCTCTCCTTGCAATGTACCCCTGGAACGACAGCTTCAATCCTATGGAGGAGGACACAACATCAGCTGATATGTGGGTGAGAATTCCTGGGCTTCCCCACCAATTTTACACGGCTGAAGCTATTGCCTTCATTCTTCGGGAAGGTGGTGTGGGCAGCCTCATCAGAATTGATCAAGCTTCCAACTTTCGCAATAAGTTTAGGTTTGCAAGAGCTTGTGTTAATGTCTCTCTCCTCACAAAGCTCACCACTTTCATTCATTTCAAGAAAAATGAGTCTGACTATATCAAGCTTCGCATTTGGTACGAGGATTTTTCGGACGGCTGTGGTTGTTGTGGTGCCTATGACCACTCCTACGAAGAATGCCCCTTGAACTTGCCCAAGCCTAGAAAATTCAATCTCATCCTCGAAGAGAATCCCACTGTTGATTTACTTAATCCCAACCACCCTGTCAATGTTCCTAGAAATGTTCATGAGCCCCGTATGCCAAGTAACCCCAGTGCTTTCGTCCCCTTTACCCAGCCCAAGCCTGATCTGACCCCTGCAACCACCATGATTCCCAGACCTGGGGATTATGGTTTACTGCCTATGAGTGCTAATCTCCCTCAGCTTCCCCATGGTAATCTGTTCTACTCCCCTGAGCTCATCAATCACCTTATCACTTTGAACAATGCCCATGTGTCTAGGCTTGCTGCTGATTGCTCGATCCCACCCTTTGCCATAGCTCCATCCATTCTTCATACCATTATGGCCCCTGGCACCTCTAATGCTTCTACTTCCAACCAGCCTCCTGATGGCTCCTTGGAGGCTGTCATAGCTAGCAAAGCTAAAGGTAAGGAAAAGATCAAAACTAGTATGGACTCGGAGGGCTCACAACTCTCCCTCAAGTCAGACCACTCTGTGGTTCGTAAGATGGGGGGAATTGTCATAAGACCTCAAGATGATGACTCCAACATGAACCCGAGTGATCCAGGTAAAAGGAAAGATGAAGAGGACCAGAACGAGATATCTTCCCCAGCCAGCAAGAAGCCTAAGAAGAAGAAGATGAGATGATGATTACAAGTCCTTTGAAGATGGGTGGTACTGGGCTGTCCACTGATAATCCTAAGCTAAATAATCACAGTCCTCCTAGCTACTGCTTTTCGAATTTCTATCTATTTCCTTGCATCACTGATGGTAGTTGTAGACTCAATGCTAGCAACCTCAGTATTTTGATTTTGTATGGGAGCCTCCAGCCTTTTTCAACCTTTGCTGGGCTCCCTCAATCCTTATGCAATATTATTAACGGCAGAATTAACTTTTATAATGTGTGCTTCCCTATTCTTGTTTTGCTTTGCTGTGCTATTACCTTTCTTGTTAGGAGCTCTGTCTAGTGGAGGCCTCATTTTGCTTGGACTGATGTTTCTCCAAAATGGTTACTCACTGATGAATTTTCTGCTAGCATTCTTTACAGGTCCTGTGCTGGTAGGTATATTTTCCTCCCTTCTCTTTTGTTCTTGCAAAACTTCTGGTCTAGCCCTACCAGCTCCCGTAGCTGTGTGGTTGGTGACCGAACTAAATCTTACAAACAACCCTTACCGATCACAACTTCCTACAAAAACCACTTACTCCCTGCTCTCAGAGGTAAGATTATAAAGATTAAGCCAAAAGGCTATACTCACTCAGTACATATTGTATCATGTTACTACAGTAACAGGAAAAACACAAAAGGAATGCTTCCTGCCTATAAAGGAGGTAAATCATGGACACCAAATATATATAAGAAATATGCTTCAACCACCTCTAGCATAATTATCCAGTACAATAACATGAACAAGACAAAAGTATACATCAATCTATTAAAACAATATGCCTCTTGGGCAGAATTACATGTATATAAATGATTAATATAGGTTACTGGAATATAAGGGGTTCTAGAAGGCCTACTTTATGGCCAGAACTAAAACATATCCGACTAAAAAACAAGCTTGACATACTTGCAGTATCTGAGACAAAAACCATGACTCCTCCGTTTGCCTTACAATTCAAGGAATCTGGCTTTCAAAAGTTGATCTTTATTCCATCCATTGGACTCAAAGGTGGTATGTGGATTCTTATCAAGAATGAAAAACTTATAGAGGATAGTTCTATTCTTGAAAAAACAGATAGGATTGTCATGTTAAAGATCTCTATATACAATTTAACTATACTACTCACCTTTGTCTATGCCCCTGCTAGTGAAGGTGAAAAAACCCAATTCTGGGAAGATATATATGTCAAAGCAAATCTGCACAATCTCCCAATTCTCATTATTGGGGATCTAAATGACATAGAGAACGATAATGAAAAGGTGGGTGGTTCTACCCCCTCTATCAACAGATTCAGAAGATTAAGAGAAGTTAAAAATGAGCTAAACCTACATACCATACCCTTCCAAGGTTCTCCCTTTACCTGGAGGAAGAATCAGAACAAGGATGATAATACATTTGAAAGACTAGATAGAGTCCTGGCTCACCATGATATCTATACTAATTTTAGAGACATGGTTACTCGACATCACTCATCCTCTACCTCGGATCATTGCCTCATCACCACGAGGCTGGGTACCCCCTCCACTGATAAGGGTTCTCCCTTCAGATTTGAAATGGCATGGACCTCTAACCCAAATTATGAGAAAATTGTAGCCAATGTCTGGAGGAATAAAATGGTAGGTTCCTTTGGGTTCAAGCTAGTTCAAAAACAGAAGCTGCTTAAACAAAACACCAAAAATTGGTGTAAAACAAACAAAAATAACTTTGATAAGCAACTGCAGGAAGTAGAGCAGAAAATCATGACACTACAACAAGCACTGCCATGGGGAGCCTTATCCTCCCATGAGGTGAGTAAACTCAATAGATTAGAAACTAAACGAGTACAGATTCTCAATTGCAGTTATCAGTTCTGGAAACAACGGGCTAGAACTAGACATCTGCAACTTACAGACAAGAACACTAGGTATTTCCAAACCTTAGCGAAGATTAGAAGCAATCGAAACACAACAACAAGCTTTACCACAAAACATGGTATGATCATCACTGATAAAGTACAGATCAGAGACCACATCACCAATGAATTGAAGGAGCGATTTATATCCACTAATAACAACCCAACTGAACCTGATCAGTTAACATTCCT
This sequence comes from Persicaria maculosa, assembly GCA_963922045.1. Lineage (NCBI taxonomy): Eukaryota > Viridiplantae > Streptophyta > Magnoliopsida > Caryophyllales > Polygonaceae > Persicaria > Persicaria maculosa. The sequence goes on along the minus strand of OY998264.1, from coordinate 20,798,469 downwards.
GCATCCGGAAATCACCCGGGATCAGAATAACACCCTCATTAAACAGCCCACAACTAGAGAAATAAAAGACACGATGTTCAGCATGGCGGAAGACAAATCTCCAGGACCAGACGGCTTTCCCCCTGAATTCTATACCAAATATTGGAACATAGTTGGAGAGTCTGTCTGTAAAGCAGTTAAAGCGTTTTTCCATTCTGGGTCGATTCTAACAGAGATAAATCAGACATTTCTTGCGCTCATACCAAAAGTAGATAATCCCACCACGATCCACCATTATCGACCAATAAGTCTTTGTAACACAATCTATAAGACTATCACAAAAATTTTGGCTAACCGATTAAAACCGATTCTTCCTGGTATTATTAACCCTTTTCAAGGGGCTTTTGTACAAGGTAGATCAATACAAGACAACACTCTTATAGCGCACGAAATTTTTCACTCCTTCCATAAGAAAAAGGGAAAGACGGGTTGGATGGCACTAAAATTGGACATGGAAAAGGCCTATGACAAACTCAGCTGGAGCTACATTGAAGCCTCGCTCACAAAACTAGGATTTCATAAACAATGGATTAAATGGGTTATGAAATGCCTCACAACATCTACATTCTCTGTCATGGTTAACAACAATCCGGGAAAACCTTTTAAGCCGGAACGTGGTCTTCGACAGGGAGACCCTCTAGCGCCATACATCTTTATTATTGTCATGGAAAACTTGGCAAGGGAGCTACAAAAAGAATCCCAATTACATGATGCTCTAGTGGGCATTAAAATAACTCCCAATAGTACCCCAATTCCCCTCTTGACATTTGCAGATGACACCTTAATCTTTGCTAACGCCTCTTACAAAAGTCTTGATACAATTAAAAATATACTTAACCACTTCTCTAATATGTCAGGACTAACCATAAACTATCAGAAGAGCTCCATACAATTCTCAAGAAATGTAAACCGAACCAAGGCTTTAAACCTGGCCCATCAGATGAATATCCCTGTGGCTACAGGTATGGAGAAATACTTGGGCATTTCTATTCTGAATGGACGAGTTAAAAATGAGGTATTTGAAGATGCTCTACAAAGCCTAAAAAAACAACTTCCGAAATGGAAAGCTAGCTCAATATCTCAAGCAGGTAGAATGGCTCTAATCAAAGCCAATCTTAGCTCAAAAACTAATTATTTAATGCAAACTTTCCTATTGCCAAAAGGAATATTAGCAAAGATTGATCATATTAATAAGAATTTCTTCTGGAACAAGACACAAGCACAAAACTACAGACCACTAATTAGTTGGGACAAAATCTGTGGCTCAAAAGGTATGGGTGGACTAGGAATCAAGAAAGCGGAAGAACAAAATATAGCGCTACAAATGAAACTACTTTCGAAGCTCTACACCAGACCTGACAATATATGGGTTAAAGTCATAACAGAAAAATACCTTCAGCACCGCAAGATTATAGAATTAAGTATACATAACACGTCTTGGCAATTTGGCCGCCTGTTACAATTAAGGGAGAAATTTCGTGAAGGGCTTCTTTGGATCATTGCTGATGGCACAAATGTAAATGTGTGGTCTGATCCATGGCTAAAAGGAGAAAACCTTGAACTATACAGAAATAATAACAACCCAGACATGAAGGCGTCAGATTTAATAACGGTAGATAAGAAATGGAATATAGCCTTAATTAGTTATTTTTTTCCACAAAATATTGTGCAAAAAATCATCCAGGTTGCTATCCCAACCTGGGAAGCGAGAGACAAATTAATTTGGAAATATAACAAGGAGGGGATATATACTACTAACTCAAGTAATGCAAAATCTACAACTACAAATTCAATTAATGAGGATAAAGCTTGGATCTGGAAGTTAAAAGTGCCACCAAGAACTCATCTCTATCAAGCGCGTGAGCAATCTAAGTGTTTCCTTCCAAATTCATTCATTCTACCTACACCCTTAAGAATCCAGCCGATCAATATCCCTACGAGAGAACTCCCTAATTACTTCCATACCCTGATCTCACTCCCCATACCAATAAGCACATTCAGCGCTAATCCAACTCTAAAGAACCAACTCCTATTTCCAACCTCATACAAGGGCATTATTACATCCTATATCCTCACTATGTCGCAAACAAAGGTTCATCTCCTTAGCTACTTACGTATCCCAAACAACACAAACACCTCATTCAGCTATGTTGAAAAGTGATGTGCGCCAGGGATTGCTTGAGCAACGAGGATTGAGACTTGAGTTTGAAAGGGATAGTGAGGATAAGATATGATGAATCTATTGGTATTGAGATGGCGTGGGTTTGTGGCTATCAATCAAGGTGGCTGTAGAGGAAATTTCAGTTGGATATGTGAAGCAAGTGTGTTGGCCTCTCACCTTCAAACTCTGACACTCAAATCTCGGTTTTCAGAATCTCACTTCAAAGCTAGATCCTTTGTTCAAGCATCTCACAAGAACAACTATGGCATCTCACCATAGGGTGTTTTTAGCATTTCACAAAAAACCAGAAATTTGTACCCAATTTCAAAGGGGAGTAAAACTCAGATTTTCCTTCAACTTTTCTTTTCTTTCAAAGCAAAATACATTAGTGTTTTATAGGGAAAAAAATCTAAAAAAGCATTCAAGAGGAGGAGGCTCTTGGTGTGGTGTCTTCATGGCAAGGAATGGAAAAGCCTCCTCTTTATGATGAGTAGAAGAGGAGCTGCAGCCTTGAAGGCCTCCTCTTTATGGCAAATAGAAGAGGAGCTACATCCATCAAAATCAGCTCCTAGCCTTTATTTAACTACATATTATCACTCCTAATAATAAACTTTGCATAAACTTTTAACACACATTAAATCTCCACTTGGATCTATTATTTTCTTGGACCTTCATGGACAGAGGAGGAGCTAGCCAAGGAGCCGGAGCTTTAGTGGACTTGATTTGGTGTCGTTAGTAGCCCTTATCATTATAAGCATGGGTGGTTGCAAGCTCATAACTCTGAACAAGGCATTAGACATCTGACAACACAATGTGGCCAAGTGCCCGAGCTCTTGAACAAGTGATAGGAGGGTCACTTGTTGGGTGTGGAGAAGCCTGAAGTTGGTTAAAGAATTATTATCAAAGTCTTGTCACGTGCAGTTGGTTAAAGATCCTTATTAGAGTATCTGAATTACCTATAATTGTTAAAGTGGTGACATTTTATTAGGCCCCGAAGTACCATACAAAGTTGTACTCTTTTCCTTAATCTTGGTTTTTATCCCACTGGGTTTTTCTAAGGTAAGGTTTTTAACGAGGCAACTTAAGCACCATTTAATACATCAGATCCATCAGATCAACAATGAAAAACACACTAGGTCCTATAATACAAAAATTAAATTTTTTTTAAATACCAAAAATGTTGTTATCCAATTTTTTATTTTAATTTTAAGAATATTTAAATACAGATATAGATAAATTTTGGGGTTTGGTATGCATTATTAGTAGATCTATCAATCGGGTCATTTGGATCGGGTTTGGGTCGGGTCAATTCGGGTTGCGGGTAAAATGAGTTTCGGGTAAAATGGGTCTCGAGGAGATCTAGGTCGAACCAAACACGTGTTTGACCCGGTTTGGGTCAATTCAGATAGATTACGGATTTGTAATTTTTTTTAATAAAATTAAATTATTGATTTAATGACTGTACGATAAATCCAAAACATTAAAACTAAATGGTGCAACTTCATCGTACAATATTATAGAACTTATAGTTGTAGAAGAGAGAAATCCTAAAAATAATATAAACTAGTCACCATATATTTTACGAGATATTCATATTTGTGATAAACCTAAAGAAAAGAGGGAGTAGGAGAAAGAGGTAGAGAGATGAGAGGAGCAATTGGTGTGTCTCATTAGGATTCCAAAGAACCCTTTATATAGGAGTTTACAAGGGATCGTAGAACTTATCCAATATCTCTTAGAGTTTATCTAATAGTAAAGATAAATACAATTAATCTTATAACACTCCCCCTTTGATAAACTACCTTAAATCTATCTATATATATATTCTTATTCCATTATACTTTCTGCTTACGTGTCACACTCTCCATGATTCACTCCCTTCCCACCAATAACATGTTTTCTCTCTTTTTTTTAGTTTTTTTTTACTAACCATCTATATCTATATATCTATATAGAGAGAATGGTCATAAATGACCACTTTTTTGCAAACTTTGCACAAATAAACTCATCCCTTGAAAATTGGCAAAAGTAACCCAAAACCCAAAAATTTACAAAAAAGTCCCGGTTGATTATCCTGGGATAGAGGGTTTAGGAATCAAAAATAAAAAAGGAAAAGAAAAGGTAAGAAGGAAAAAGTGGCCAAAAAAAAGGAAAAGGAAAAAAAATCAGAAGCAATAATTGCTTCTCATCATACTCCATCTCTCCATTTCAGTTCCCTCTCTCCATTTCAAACGAAAGAAAAGGAAAGGCGAACGAACCGACGATTTCAAAAGGGATGAGGCTAGAGAAGATCCATCGCTGTCGAATTGTGGAGGAGAAGCGAAGATTGGAAGATTACTTCAGATGGCCTGGCAACTAATGACCGACTAAATAGATACTTTAATAGAGTTCCCAGTCAATGCTGTCTCTGCAATGCAGAGAATGAGGACTCAGATCACCTATTTCTCAAGTGCCCTATCTCAAAAATGATAATAGCAAAATATGAACAGGCTAGTGGAGATAGGTTCTATGGTCTTCATGACTCCATAGTGACAACGACAAATCTGCCAAACATAAGAAGGAACAATCCCCAATTTGAACATCTCTGTATGTTGTGGCAACACATATGGGAATTCTGTAACTCTATCATCTTCAAAGGAAGCAAACCAGACCACTGGGAAGCAACAGCAAGGAAAGCCAATCACAGTATAAAGGAATGGGTAAACCTGACCAAGGAAGCTAAGAAATCAAAAAGTAAGAGGAATAGAAATACAAGATGGGCTAAACCCCCAATGCCTATCTACAAAATCAATGTAGATGGGTCGGTTAAACCGTTGGGTGATTGTCATATTGGGGGTATTGTCAGAGATTGGAAAGGACAGGTAATTGATATTTTCTATGAAGAAATTTCTAAGGGATCTGTAATCCTTACAGAATCCCTTGCTTTCTGCAAAGGGTTAGAAATAGCCCGTACTAGATGATGGAGCAAGGTCATTGTCGAAGGAGATAGTCTGGGAGTAGTCAAGGCAATTGAAGATCAGAATTCAAGTCCATGGGAGATTCTAAGAGTAGTGGAGAAGATTCGAGCTCTTCGGAAGGAATTTGTATCAGCTAAAATGCAGCATTGCTACAGGGAAGCCAACAAAGCTGCTGACTTCATAGCTAAGAATAGTGTCAACTGTAATGCTAGTTTCCCTTTTTTTAGGGATCTTTGTAACATCATCTGTCAGGATGATCAAGAATGATCTTTTTCTAAAAAAGACATTCTACTGTTTGCCTACTGTAAAAAAAAAGAGTGATTAATACGATATATAAATTATTTATAAAAAAATGACATGTAAACACGTAATTAATACCATACATATGTTGTAAAGATTAAAAGAAAAAAAGCCACGTAGTATCAAGGAATCAAACTCAGGATGGGGTTTTCAAGCCCAAAAGACCAACTACATTAAATTGATTTTGTGTTCCATTATTTCTTTTTAGGGTAAACTGCAGAAAATCACCACTAAAATATGATATATTGCTCAAAACCACCCCTTCTATACGTAATTATCGGAACCCACCTCTAGAAACATTGTCTTTAGCAATTTACCACCCCAAGTGAAATTTCCCCAAGTGAAATTTCCGTCAAACACAGTTAACTCTTCGCAATTACTATTTTACCCCTGCTTTTTTAACTAGAATTTAATCAAAAAAATTATTATTAAGAAATTACAAACTTGCTACTGTCTACCACTCTACCTCTACTAGTCGTCCAGAAGGAGCAATCCAAACTAAATTACATCAACAATGCCTATTGAATTAGAACCAGTGGCGGACCCATAATTTTCGCCAGAGGGGGGCTGAAAATTATAAGGGACGATAATATTCTTGAATAGGTTTTCATAGTCCCCCGGACATTCACTCAATTTCATTACACAAATGTCCTAGGAGCTAATTTTGGCCTATAATATAGACACATTCCAAAATTTCCCTGACCTTCAGGTATTTCCTTTTTTTTTCTTTTAATAAGGAAAGTGACTCAAAATCCCGTCACTTCAGGTTAAGAACATGTCTTCCGACAAAGCTAAACAAGTACGGTAATTTTGTAAGAGGAAATGATCCTCTTTACCAATTGAGTCGGCAAGTATATAAATAAAAAATAAAAAAAATTACTCCGTATAATTTACTCTATGAAAATAGGGAGCCTTGAAAAACACACAATTTCGCATGAGAATCACAAGCTCACTTGACACAAATTAAGACAACCAAAAAAAGAGGGTTCGGAAATGATTAGCTTCAACTAACAAAATCAACCACCAAGCTAGATTTAAAATAAAAGGACAAAGTAGAGCTTCACCTGCACTCCAAGAATATAAAGATTGTGAAACATTAGAGAAGCTATGGAGATAGGAGAGGAGTCACATATCAAATCTGAATTCCTTCAAATTAAGCATTTCTTTTCTTTCTGATCTGGTTTTATAATTTAACTTGGTTCAACTGGGGTTAAAATAACAAAAATTTAAACTGATAGATGGTAATTTATTACTATTAATATTTTGTTAAACCCTTTAAGCCTTGCCTGGAGCTTCTCTAATGTTTCACAATCTTTATATTCTTTGAGCCAGAAAGTTTTGAGCAGGGGTCCCATAATAGTAGACAATAAAATCGAGAAAAAAGTAGTAAAACAAAAAACATGTTCGATAGTACAAACTAGTGTTAAACGATAATACAAACTAGTGTCAAACGATATTATAAACTACAAATATATAGAACAAAAATAAGAATATAAAACGAAAATAATGATATAAAACGCAATAAATAAACATTGTATTTTTCACATGTAATAATGTATAACTGGATATGAAAATTTTAAACTTGCGTAACTTCTTACCAAATTGTCAAAATAAGTAATATAACCTATAGTTTCAAATCTCTCGAGATGAATTATAATATGTGAATTTCAATTTAAGTAAAATATAAAAGTATTATAGTATATTTAAATAAAATTAAAGTGTGATTAATACACCTATAATTTTCAAACATTTAAAATTTTTTACTCAGATGTCGGATTAGGGTGTATTATATATCAAAACGAAACTATCGATGAGGAGAATACACCTAGGTAATTTGTCGGATGAGGAGAGGGTCATGTGAACCCCTAGAACCCCCTAGCTCCGCCTCTTATTGGGTCTGGGGCCAAGCTGCAGGCAAGGCTTAAAGGGTTTAACAAAATATTAATAGTAATAAATTACTAACTATCAGTTTAAATTTTTGTTATTTTGACCCCTCTTAGTTGAACCAAGTTAAATTATAAAACCAGATCAGAAAGAAAAGAAATACTTAATTTGAAGGAATTCAGATTAGATAAAATTTTAATGATCGACATACCTCTCGGCTCGTCCTTCGTCTATGTCCTCGTCTTGTTTCAGTTTAGTTGTATTTAGTATCGCTGTTGTAGAGTTTTTGCCTGTATTTTACACCATATTTGTATTTTTATGTTTGCTTAGACGGTTATTCGTCTGCTGACTTGTCGGCCATCGAGGTTCAGGGATGTCTGACCTCGAATTTTTACCGAAAAATAAAAGACATACCTCTCGGTTCATTTTAGACCGTCACATCTTTCGTTACTATTTCTTCTTGAGCAACGAATACAAAGCAATTTCGGTCACTCCCACCACTTTTAATTACAAAATACATGGGATGGGAAAGCAACGGCGACTTTACACACATCTCGACAGAAGCCATGCATGTGGGGTGAAATGTGCAAATTGATTCCTTTTGTAAAGCACTTTTGCATTGGACCGATCGAGTTTCTGAAAATGCTGATAGTATCATATATACGCCTATGTCGACTATATCAATATACAAATGATAGCACGCATTTAGGTAGGCATATTAGGTTGCATTTAGCATGATCTAAATGTTTATAATGCATAGTTTAGATTAGATTTGCATTTATACTCGTTTTGTTGGTAGAGTCGGAATCTACACGTTTTTATGAATTATTTCAGGTACATATGAATCCGACGGGGAATGAGAAAGCTCATGGATGAAGGAAGATCCAAGAGGAGGAGGAAAAGTGAAGAGCACGGGAGCGGAGTCGAATTTTGAGAGCCTAAGTGAAGAACAAGTCAGTAGAAGTTGTCGCCAGACATGCTGAACTTGTAATGCACTTTCTGGAGGCCTCGGTGGTCCGATTGACTATTATAAGCATGCTTTGGAAAGCTCTTTTCGAGATCTACAACTTTCGTGTTGACATCGAGACCAAATTCGAAGAGGAAAAATCACTGTGAACAGTAAAAGCCGCCCCGCGGCCAAGCTAACCGATCCGCGGCCCGAAGCTCTGACGAAGGATTTCGCAATCGCCTGGCCGCCCCGCGGCCAGGGTTGGCTGCCCCGCGGCCTCTGCAGAAACGCCAAATCTACTCAATGGACTTTTTATCCACTTAATTAGGTTTTTAGAATTATTATTTGGCCATGGAGTGCTAAAGTCTTCCGTTTCATCTATGGATTGAAGCTTTGGTTTGATAAAGTTGTGAGATTTCTATTCTTGTTCTATTCCTATTGATTCGTATTGATTCTTTTGCGAATATTGTTGATTTCTTCTAGTCCGTACAACTAGTTGAGATTATTGCTAGGATTTTGTAGATTCCTCGTAGCGAACCTTAATCCATAGTAGCAATCATGCCTTTTTAGGACTCGTAGGACTAAATTGGTGTGTAGAGAATCAATTATATGTTAAATGCTGACTCGTAGCTTGGTGTTGCATGTATCCTGGTTAATCCTTAATCTTAATGCTACTATTAGGTTAAATCTTGACCGTGTTAGGGTTATCTAATTAGTAAGGGTTGCTAGGACTCGTAGGACTAGTAATTTACACAAGATCAGGACAGGAACAATAATAGGATGAAAAGAGAACTTAAAAAAGAATCGATGATCAACTAATCAAACTAAAGTGGATATTTATAGATGAAACTTTTTTCTCTATTGTTATCTCTACTAACTTGTCTATAGTTTCCGTTATCTACTTCAATCACCAAATCCATCTTTTCTACTAATTGGTAAATATACATTGTTTAGAAATACTTGATTCTCTGTGGGATCGACCTCTTACTTGCTTGCTATACTAGTTTGTGGGTTTGAGTTATACTTTGATAGGAACAACGACAATTTCCTCCTGTCAACAAACCAGTTGTTTCGCATATTAAAAAGGAATAGAAAAAAAAGGATTAAAAGGGAATTGATCAACTGCTATCAATGGGATGGACCGCATGGCATGGGTGTCCGATTAACTTAACCCGTTACTAAGTATTAGTGACGATATATGCTTAGTCCACTTATCCTCCAACTTTTATGGTGTAGTGGGATTTGACTGTATGTATACATATATGATGTTACTTTACTCACTCGGAGCTTATGTGTCCAAAAACTCTGTTGGAGTTACAACCTCTACAATCTATATAATTAACTTGTATAAATACTGTAATTAACAACCCGATGATTATTTTTTAGAATATGATTTATATTTTTTTACACCAATAATCATATAAAAAATGAATAATCATGAGAATGCAAACGAATAATTTATATATACACGATCGATAAAGTTTGTGTACATTGTAAGAGTTGTGTATGACGATGCCATAGAAAATAGACCAATTAATTAACACAAATATAGCGTCATGAGTAGGTCACCCCAACGCAAGAAGGCATCTGGCCCACTATAGGACCCATCGCGTGTAAGGTACTCATTCGTAATGAGGTATTTCTAGGTCATTCTGTCGTCATAATGAGGTAATAAGTAGAGATGAAATTCCACGAACTCTTCATTGGCGCCGTCTGTGGGAACCTTTCACGACGAGAGGTTCCGCGTAGTAATACGCACCTTCACATCTCATTCCCTTTAAATACATTTCAACATTTTTTCTTCATTCAGTTATTTACTACCTTTATTTGTCATATATATTAATCCTATCTAAAGTAATAAATGAACATTGTTCACTTCCTCCTTTTTAATACTAAACAAAACTTGCAGGAAATCATGAATTTTACGCTGTTCAGGGAAGAATTTGGGAATCAACATCGCGATGCCGAAGAGGCTAACCTCCTCAACCTCAACATACCTCCCAATAAGGTGGCTCAACATGATATTAATGAAGGCATTCCCCAACTACCTCCCTGGGACACCGCTCAACTACCCTCGTTCGCACCCTATGGTATGTGGGGTGGTTACCCCCCATACCAAGTCTTCGCGGGGAACTATCCACAGAACGCCTATTTGAACCACCAGGCGGGCGGAGTACCGATCCAGCACGACCCTCGTGGCTATAACCAACAACAGGGTCCTATACCTGTGACGGTCAACTATTTTCCTAACCCTAATGGTGACCCTCTCAACGCCGGCCCAGAACTCGATGAAAACACTAATAAAATCGCCCGTGTCTTCAGCCCCAGGGATGTATCGTCGCATTCAAACTCCCCTGGAACACCCAGACAAACACGCAAAGATGAACCAACTTTCCCATCAGCTTTCTGCAGGGAGATACGTGAAGCACCGGTCCCCAAGAGGTGGAGGGATATCTCCATTGCCAAGTACAAAGGAGATACTGATCCCAATGACCACCTCAACCAGTTCACCACGGCCATGGGCATGAACGAGGACAATGACGCCATGTATTGTCGCTCGTTTCCATCCACACTGAGCGGGGTGGCATTGACATGGTTCACCAATTTGGCTCAATCCTCCATCAACAACTTCGCGCAACTAGCAGGCACATTCGTCACCCACTTCGGCAGTGCTTGCACAAGGAAAAGAACCATGCTAGACCTCAATTCCATCAAACAAGGTGCAAATGAATCACTGGGAAACTTCTTCAGCCGATTCACCAACATGGTGGTTCAAATCCCAAGATTCAATCAAGAGTCCGCGAGCACAATACTAATGGGCAATTTGGTTGAGGGCGATTTCAAGATCTGCCTATTTCGAAAGGAGACAAAAAACTATGATGTCCTAAGAGAGCTCGTAACCAAGCAGATCCACGCCATGGAAGCGGCAAGTTCTAGCTTGAGACCCATTGAATCAAGGCCGCCAGCTTACCACCGAGCACCTAACAAACGTCAAGGGAGAGAGAATTTTGGGGATCAATATCACCGCAATCTTCCCTGGCAATACCCGGTCGTTCCCCCGCGACCTCAGATCCAGGAAGTCCAATACAACCACAGGTCGGTTCCAGGACCTCTTGGTGCCCCGGCAAATGTGATGATGGCTCATCCTGACTATATAGCACCTCTTGTGTACGGGGTCCCTCCAGCCCTCCCTCAGAAAGAAGTACCCCTTCAGATTTGTGCACCACCGACGAATCTCAATCATCCCATCGCAACGCTACCACAACGCTCGCCCCCTATAGTCCCTTCCCAGCAATATAAACCACCAAATGCTCCACCAAGGCCTTATAATCCTCATTATGCCGCCAGAGGAAGAGGTAGGGGAACCTACCCCCGGAACCGGGGAGAGAGAAATGAAAACAGGGGCGGAGGCTATCGACCCCCTCTAAGAGACATGAGGAATGCCTAGGAAGCCAGGTCCTCATCCAATCGACACGATCACCCTAACCAAGATCATCGAAAGCCTCCCTCACCTGATGGATGCATTAATACCATCGCAGGGGGGCCTACAACGTCTGGTGCTAGTAATCAAGAGAGGAAAAATTATGAAAGAGAAGATAGATATCCTCCATCTGAAGCCAGTATCAAGCAAGCATCCACCGCACATGCGATACTCAGTTTTTCTGTTTCGGATACTCGTGATGGTCGCGATCTAAGAATGCCACACTCAGATCCCATGGTCATTCACGTGCAAATAGGAACCAAGACTGTTAAACGAGTGATGATCGATACAGGTTCATTTGTGGACGTCCTTTACTGGGACGCTTTTGAGCAACTCGGGTACGCATGAAAACTGGTTTCATTCTCTGGAGACGAAGTTGAGGTAGCTGGAACCATCGAATTGGCCCTGACGCTAGGGACCGAGCCGAATAGGAGAACACACATGATCGAATTCACAATGGTTCGATTACCCTCCACATACAACGCTATCATGGGGCGCGTAAGTCTATTCAAATTCCAAATAGCCTGCTCCATATATCATTTCAGCGTTAAATTTCCATGTACCAACGGAAAGGTGGGCGAAGCACGAGGAGAACAAGCAGAAAGTAGAGTCTGCTACTTGTCCTCGCTAAGAAAAGGCCACAACCGAATTCTCGCGATTGAGGCAAACGCCCAAGGATCATTAAAGAAAGAAACAATCGATGAAGGCGAATAGGAGGCAACATCCGAACAACAACATGCGGATTTAGAAGTTAGACCCGAAAAAGTAAATGACAAAATTGTGGAGGAAAAGATCGCTTTCTTTCCTTTCCCAAACAAGGTCGTGGCCTTATACCACGGTCACAGTTTGACTGGCCCTGCCTTGGAACGTCTCAAAGACATGTTAAAGAGATCACGTGATGTTTTTGCCTGGTCACCGCAAGATCTGAAGGGACTCCCCCGAGAAATTGCAGAGCATTCGTTAAGATTAAATCACGATGCAAAGCATGTATGCCAAAGAAAGAGGAAAATGGCCGCCGAAAAATCAGAGGCAGCAAAACAAGAGGTACATAAGCTTCTTCAAGCTGGATTTATTCGCGAGATTAACGATTCGACTTGTTTATCAAATCTGGTGTTAGTCAGAAAAAGCAGCGGCAAATGGAGAATGTGCGTCGATTTCAAGGATCTGAACAAAGCCTGCCCAAAAGATAGCTACCCTTTGCCATCCATCGATGAGCTAGTCGACACCACAACAGGGCATGCCACTCTAAGCTTTCTGGATGCTTATTCTGACTACAATCAGATCAGAATGAGTCCTCGCGATGAAAAAAGCACCGCCTTCATCACCAACCAGGGAACTTTTTGCTATAAAGTAATGCCGTTTGGGCTAAAGAACGCGGGTGCAACCTTCCAGCGAATGATAGAAAAAGTATTTTCTGCTCAAATAGGAAGGAACATGGCGGTCTACGTCGATGATATCGTAATCAAGAGCTTCACCAAAGAGGACCATTGCAAAGATTTACAAGAAACCATCGACACACTAAGGAAAAATCGTGTCTGCCTGAACCCAGAAAAATGTGTTTTTGGAGTGGATTCAGGAAAATTCCTAGGTTTCATGATAAGCCATCGAGGAATAGATGTGAATCCGACCAAGGTGCAAACCATCATCGACATGGCCCCACCAAGGACGTTGAACGATATTCAAAAGTTAAACGGGTCAGTCAACTACCTAAGCAGGTTCTGTTCACGATTGGCCGATCATTCGCTACCGTTCTTCGAGCAACTTAAAAAGAAGGGACCGGTCGAGTGGACTGTCGTTTTGGATGAAGCCTTCAAAAACATGAAAGAATACTTAGCCACTTTGCCCACCCTTCATTTTCCACGCGACCATGAAACACTGCAATTATACCTCGCCGTCGGCTCTACAACCATTAGCACGGTGCTTACTAGGGAATCCAAACTTCCTATTTACTTTGCTAGCCGAGTCTTACAACCCGCCGAATCCAGATATACCCCAATAGAAAAAATGGCTCGATCTGTTGTTTTCGCTGCGCGAAGATTGAGGCCTTATTTTCAGGCTCACACCATTGAGGTGCTTTCAGATATACCACTCCATCAGATCCTACACTCACCATCACTCTCTGGAAGAATGGTCAAATGGGCAGTAGAGCTTTCTGAATTTGACATCCATTTCAGGCCCAGGAAGGCCCGCCTGGCTCAAGCCCTTGCCAATTTTGTAGTAGAAGCTGTCTTCACCGATTCACAAGATCGCGATGGAGAAGATTGGGTCATAAATGTTGATGGATCAGTATCGGCAGGAGGCTGTGGAGCAGGGATCACCATCACAAGCCCCAGTGGGGAGATAACCGATCTTTCTTTCCAGCTACTATTTGAGGCTACCAACAATGAAGCAGAATATGAAGCTTTGATCACAGGTATAGAGAAAGCACTGGTCAACGGGGCTAGGCAAGTCCGGATTTTCACAGATTCAGAGGTAGTTGCACGACAGGTTAAAGGTGAATATGAAGCAAAGACGGGAATGTTACCTGAATATCTAGCGCGAGTACAGACACTCACTGCCGCTTTCAGAAAATGCTCCATTTCATCTATTCCTCGCGATCAGAATGAACGCGCCGATACCTTAGCCAGAATGACTTTACCTTTGGGATTAAGCGATCGCGTAGTGATCGAACAAAAACATGCCCGAGGAATCCACCAAGGGGTATTCAAGATATCCAACCTCAGAGACTAGCGAAAACCTATCCTAGAGTACATAACCGAAGGAGTTTTGTCTAGTGAATCACAAGAAGGCCAGAGCATCAGAAAGAGAGCAACCCGTTTTCGAGTAAGAGACGGCCGACTGTACAAAAGAGGATTCAACCTTCCGGATCTCCTCTGTGTATCAGACCAAGAGGGCCTTGACCTCATCCGAGAGTTATACGCGGGACTCTGTGGCAACCACCAGGGGTGGAGAGCTTTTGCATCCAAAATCACACGCTTAGGCTACTACTGGCCCTCTCTCAGAGCGGATGCTGAAATGATTATTCATATATGTGATCCTTGCCAACGACACGCATCGCTCAATCACCGCCCTCCTCATCCTTTAAAGTGTATCTCTGCACCTTGTCCATTCGCAATGTGGGGAATGGACATTTTGGGACCATTCCCAACAGCGCCAGGTCAGCTGCGTTTCATCATTGTAATTGTCGATTACTTCACGAAGTGGGTTGAGGCCGAAGCTATGGCAACCATCACGGCAGAAAAAGTACGCAAATTCCTCTGAAAAAACATGATCTGCCGATTCGGAGTCCCCCAGGCAATCATCACTGATCACGGTCCCCAGTTTGACTGTGAAGCAATTCGTGATTTCTGTGCCGGTCTCCACATCGATTTCCGTTTCTCCTCGGTAGCATACCCATAATCCAATGGACAGGCTGAGACCACCAATCGACAAATTCTGAATGCCCTCAAAAAGAGACTAAGGACAGCAAAAGGAGAATGGGCCGAGATCTTACCTTTGGTACTATCGTCATATAGGACTTCAGCAAAGAGTCCAACTGGAGAAACACCCTTCGCAATGGCTTTTGGTGTCGATGCAATCATTCATGTCGAGTTAATGATCCCATCGGCTAGAATCGTTGATTTCATTAAAGATATCAATGATGAAGCCCTCGAGTTAGAACTCCACCTACGCGAAGAAAGAAGAGACACAGCTTGTCTCAAAGCAATAGAATATCAGCGCCGATTGGCTGAGGGATACAACAAGCGCGTCTTCGTATGCCCACTACAAAAAGGTGACATGGTCCTCCGACAAGCCACAACTGGGGGAGAACTTGAACCTAAATGGGAAGGACCCTACGTCATCCACAAAGAAGTAGGCCAAGGTTCTTTCAAACTTCAAAACTCAGAAGGCGCCACCCTTGCAAAGGCATGGAACGCCAAGAATCTCAAGGCTTATTTTGCATAATAGTTTAGGCATAGAAAGAAGCCTGATGATTTAGATTTTCCATGTATAGGGGTCATCAGGGTTCCCGATTGGGTACACCACTTCATATATCATAAATGAATGTTCCAAACCCAACCTCATCGATTGCCAGCACACAATAAATTTAGCTATCGCGTGTGTTTTAAACACGGATATGCATGCAAGTAAGCCTCCAAGGAGAATATATTTAGCTAGCGCGTGTGTTTTAAACACGGATATGCATGCAAGTAAGCCTCCAAGGAGAATAAATTTAGCTATCGCGTGTGTTTTAAACACGGATATGCATGCAAGCAAGCCTTCAAGGAGATTTAATTTAGCTATCGCGTATGTTTTAAACACGGATATGCATGCAAGCAAGCCTCCAAGGAGAATAAATTTAGCTATCGCGTGTGTTTTAAACACGGATATGCATGCAAGCAAGCCTCCAAGGAGAATAAATTTAGCTATCACGTGTGTTTTAATCACGGATATGCATGCAAGCAAGCCTCCAAGGAAAATAAATTTAGCTATCACGTGTGTTTTAAACATGGATATGCATGCAAGCAAGCCTCCAAGGAGAATAAATTTAGCTATCGCGTGTGTTTTAAACACGGATATGCATGCAAGCAAGCCTCCAAGGAGAATAAATTTAGCTATCGCGTGTGTTTTAAACATGGATATGCATGCAAGCAAGCCTCCAAGGAGAATAAATTTAGCTATCGCGTGTGTTTTAAACACGGATATGCATGTAAGCAAGCCTCCAAAGAGAATAAATTTAGCTATCGCATATGTTTTAAATACGGATATACGTGCAAGTAAATCTCCTCGTATACCTTTCGAACACAGGTTCACGAGGATGTTTCATTGACCTCTGAAAGCCTAAATATAAACGATATATCTTATTTTACTTTATTTACAATATGGGTTATTGGTTTGTTTTCTCCAAATATTAAATCAAACGGTTGTTTAAAACTATTTCCCAACCTCAAAAGATTTTTTTTTAGAGATTTCTAAACCACCATGCAAAGAAAAACCCCAAAGGATATAAGCACAATACATCCCATACAAACATTCCAAATAAACGAAAACGGTTGAACATAACGGGAGTTGCACAAAGGTGGCAATAACGGATACATAATACAAAGTTCTAGGCTAATTCTCACAAACTGATCTACGCGAACTTGCTCATTCGTTTCTAGAACAATTATGGTAAACCGGCTACTCCCCTCATATTTGAAAATAATAAGAGACTCCCCAACACGTAAACCACTGTCTACGGCAAAAGTGCGCCAACCTTCGGTAAGGATGTAATGATCTTGGTTGTCTCGAAACAATCTCACTTGAAACTCTCGCCCAGTTGGAGACACCAAGCACACATGAGTTAATCCATCACGAACGTACTGTGCGCCAAAGGATTCAGACAAAAGCTGCGATAAACCAAAATTAGATATCAAATAAGCAAGAGAATCATAAACAGAAGTGTAGAAACAGTTACCATATATTGCATCTTTTCCTCAGAATCGATGGAACGAAAAAAATCACGCCGACGAGGATGGGGAGAAGTCATTATTACTCACTTCGCTCCGCGACCAACTAAATCAAAGTACAGGTACGATAGCCCAGATTTTATCCAGAAATCTACTATTTATTAACAAAGAAGCAAGTATAGTACTGTCACATCACAACAAAATAATTCATATTCATCCGAAACAGTTTGACAGAAGGAGATGCATGCCAAGCAAGTGGCAGAATCACATAGTGCACCTCTGTAACACGAAACCACAGTGTCAGGCTAGCAATGGTCACATCAGGGACAGAAAGAGATAAGGTAGGGAGACCCAAACCAAATATTTAAAACATGGAGATGAGAAAGGATTACTTAAATCTTTGCGATTAAACATAAACGGACTGAATTAATAAAGTTCACAAAAGCATAACGAAAGACCAAACATCTTATAGTACTACCATTACAGTTCAAATACCCTATTCATCCTCATCCTTAAGAGCAAGAACTTTAAAGCGATGCCCTCCCATGTATTCAAAAAATACCATCGATGCTCCAACCTCAACGTCGTTATTAATCGCGAATCTATTCCAACCTTCAGACAGCCACCAACGATTCAAACCATCTTTAGAAACCTCAACGCGAAAGTTTTCACCAGCCCCAGAGACCAAACATACATGGTCAGACACAACATGACCGTATATCCTCTCAAAAGCATCAGGAAGAGGCTGCATAACAAAAGAGCATTATTTCATAAACAATTCAAGCTCAAACACACAGATCATAACCAATATATGAAACTTACAAGGCGATGCATCCTCCCCTCTACATCAACACAATGGATAAAATCTCGCATCACAGGGTTAGGAAACGCCATCTTCTACCAGAATAATTACAGTTAGATAAAATAAATAAATGATTGCAAATATTGCAAACACCACACCCTTTTATATCCAAAACAAAACTGTACATACTTTGAAAATTCTGTAGAGGCATTTATTACATATATCGGAACCAAACAGAGAATCTGAAAAGTAAAAATTCACACTCTGCATGTATTACACATGGCATCAGTCATCTCAAAACCCGACCAGATGCAGCGACATTTCAAATCCAGAAATAGTCATTTATTACAAAATTTCATCTACAAATCAATACCACAATAAGAAGATTTTTTTTCTCTACAAAACATAGTTTTCAACCTTTCTTCTTATCAGAAATCTTTCCAAAAAGAATCATGGCAACAGATACTAGCGATCAAAATCCAAATAATCCCTTCGTTTTTTATATCTATTTAGTAGGGAGCGAACAAAACATACGCATGATGTTGCCCTACGAGTTCGCAGAACATTTCCAACCTCATGTCCCCGAGCAAATCCTATTATCCACTCGCGTCGTCAAAGACTTCCCTGTCCACATTGTAGGGGGCAATTACGGATCTCACTGGGTAGCACGCGGATGGAGGGACTTTGTCGAAACACACAGACTTGAGTTGGAAACATCAATAAAGTTCACTCACCTAGGGAAAACAGGGTTTCAAGTCCATTTTTTCGACAAGGAAGGTTACTACATCGACGACGAACCCTACAATGACGATTACAACGGTTCAAGATCAAATGGTTTCCATTAGATCCCAAAAACAGTGTGGTAAGCAATGTTCTAAATGTATTTCCTCTCTTTAATGATACTCAGATCATCAATAAAAACCCGTCTTTCCAGGATTTATACTATTTCTACCCTACAAAAATTGATTGATGGAGATAGACTTCTCTATTTCATGATCCATTCGCTGGAGATTACATGGTTATTAAATTAATCTCCTTAAACAAAAAAAAATGATGGAAATAGACTTTTTCGCGATCCATTCGCTGGAGATTACATGGTTATTAAATGAATCTCCTTAGCATCTGAAAAATGATGGAGATAGACTTCTCTATTTCGCGATCCATTCGCTGGAGATTACATGGTTATTAAATTAATCTCCTTAACAAAAAAAAAATGATGGAAATAGACTTTTCTATTTTGTGATCCATTCGCTGGAGATTACATGGTTATTAAATTAATCTCCTTAACATCCAAAAAATGATGGAAATAGACTTTTCTATTTCGCGATCCATTCGCTGGAGATTACATAGTTATTAAATTAATCTCCTTAACATCCAAAAAAGGATGGACATACACTTTTCTATTTCACGATCCATTCGCTGGAGATTACATGGTTATTAAATTAATCTCCTTAACATCCAAAAAATGATGGAAATAGACTTTTCTATTTCGCGATCCATTCGCTGGAGATTACATAGTTATTAAATTAATCTCCTTAACATCCAAAAAAGGATGGACATACACTTTTCTATTTCACGATCCATTCGCTGGAGATTACATGGTTATTAAATTAATCTCCTTAGCATCCGAAAAATGATGGAGATAGACTTCTCTATTTCGCGATCCATTTGCTGGAGATTACATGGTTATTAAATTAATCTCCTTAACAAAAAAAATGATGGAAATAGACTTTTCTATTTCGCGATCCATTCGCTGGAGATTACATGGTTATTAAATTAATCTCCTTAACATCCAAAAAATGATGGAAATAGACTTTTCTATTTCGTGATCCATTCGCTGGAGATTACATAGTTATTAAATTAATCTCCTTAACATCCAAAAAATGATGGACATACACTTTTCTATTTCGCGATCCATTCGCTGGAGATTACTTGATTATTAAATTAACCTCCTCGCCATCCAAACACACGTAAGATAGATGTCCTTATATCACGACCAATTATCTAATGGGTTGTTTGATCTTTAATTTAATCTCTACAGCATCCAATAAACGCTGAAGATGAATATATAATACATCGCGAACAAATAACTATATATTGCTTTACATTTAATTGAATCTCCTCAGACATCCAGAAACAATAGGGAACAACGTCCCTCTATCACAAATATCACACCTAAGGCATTAAAGATTGCTAGGTAAGTATCTCTATCATGAGCAGACATGTTACTCAGTTTCTTCTACTTCAAAAGGATATTAGAATTTATTAAGAATATATCCCATCCGCGATCAGTAAATTAAAGATTGTTTCACACAAAAACCAATAACTACAGAACTACAATTCTATTCAAACACTCTTAGCGACAAACTCCAGCAACATATTGGTTTATTTATCATACACCAAACTAAAATATCCGACAACAGATAAACGATATACCCGCAAGAAAGATACAACATCGACAGTATCAAACCCAAACTGTGAAATCTACATCACCATTTTCATCAGGACCATGATTCATAGCAACAACATCAAAACAAGAGTTTCCTTCATACTCAAAAAACAACCGTGTCCCAATTCGAAGCTCATTCGAAATGACAAACGCGGGCCACCCACTAGTAAAGCAATAGTTATTAGGCCCTAACGGTTCCACCCTCACCACAAATTCCTCTTCGGCGCGCGTCCACAAATGGACTAAACCAAGTGCATCATATCCATAATCGCGATAAATAGAGGGTAGAGGCTACAACAAAAAACAAATACGTCACAAACGCTCTACTTATCAAGGAATAAAATTGCATGATATAGCTTACCAGCCTGTATAGATGCCCCTCGACAGCAATATCTCGAGAAAAACCTCTAACGCGAGGATATACCACACCTGGAATATTAACTGGTATCGCAGCCATCATTTCCCGCAAAAAATACAAACAACAAACCTTTAATCTTCTTACTTATTTATATCAATCTATACAAGGGAAACAACAAAGTACACCGCAGGTCTACCACGAGGTTAACATATATCAAAAACACAACAACCAATGTCAGATAAGCGTTAACCTCTCACCAAGCGGTAAGGAAAATTACAAGGAAAACCTCATACATCGATCTACGTGAATAACATAGTGATAACACGCACCACCCTGCTTCATGGTAGTTCAGATGACTCCACAAAAACAACATCCATATCCACAATATACAAAACTAGTATAAAATGAAAACATGAAGCAAGGTACAATCAAAATCAATCGGAACACAATGCCAAGCTTTGACATGGCTTCAGGAAACCTTTCCCCACCACAAACCCCACCACCGATCTTTGTAATGAACACGATGTTTTTTCCAAATCCAAAATTCAGCAAGACAATCCTTAGGGAAAGCCAATTACATAGACTTCCCGTACCATACATCTTTGTAGAGTTCGGGGAAGAAGTTCTGGACCAAATCTTTCTATGCTCTCCTTCAAACCAAGAATTTCTAGTGCTGGTCGAGAAAGATGAAGGGGATTGGTTCTCTCTCTCGGAAGGATGGAGATCATTCGCGAATATTAACAACCTCAGAATAGGGAGCCACCTTACATTCGAATACCAAGGAGAATCCCACTTCGACGTAGCAATAAAGCAACCAGGCCCGGAAGAAAACGGAGATGTTTTGCCCGACTACCTGTGCTACGAATAAATTCAACTACGGAAGATAATAATCCATATTTAATATATTTCGTTGCTAAAATTTTTTATATCTTTACTTATCATCAGTATAATATATAATAAATCCGCGAATCCTACTTTTTGTCATCTCACGATTCATTTCATAAAACGATCAATGACCGGAGATAGGTAAGGGTATCGCGAATTCAAGTATCCAGCAAAATAAACTATTTAAGGAAAATAAGCGAAAGACAAGCAAAAATATGTTGCATATTAAACATAAAATATTCACACCACAACAAGACATCGCTTGTCATGGGCCATAATGTCTAAAGCATCCAAAAAAGTAGCGCATACACAGACCATGGCAAAACACGAGGCTTTCACCACGGGTAAAAATGTTCACAAATTCCCAAACGCAAAATAAAACTTCACAAAATCTTCATAAAACGGGGAGAGGCGATTAATTAAGCATTAGTACAAGGGTTGTCATCACGAGCTGGCTCAGGGGTCTTCTCACCAACAGAGGGAAGATCGAGGGCAGCGGCGTTGTCGGTTGAAACATCAAGGGAGGTAGGTTGTCCACGTTTAGGGTCTTTGAGTCTCATATCCTCGTTTTCATAACTAGGAGAAAAGACCCTTACATCGTCACCAAGGTGAGCGAAGCGATTGACACTTTGGACAATCCCACCTTCAACCCCTTCCATAAACGCGTCAGAAACCCTGTCATAAAGAACATCCTCCCCATCCGTCTTAAGGTAATGGATTAACCACTCTCAACCAGCGTTTCCCAGAAAGTCAGATAGCCACCCCTGGCCGTCATCACTAAGCATGAATTCGCGAAGTGACTTCCTGGAAAGAACAGCATCTTCCCCAGAAGTAAAGCGCTCCAATTGACTATTTGCACCAGTAAGCTCTTCGCGAACTCTTTCCAACTCGCGCTCAATATCCACAAGTTGACCCTTCAAGCACAAGGCCTCTGATTCGTGTTTGGCCCCTACTTCTTAGGCCTTTGCGAGTTCAACTCGCGACAGGTCCAGCTCGCCCCTCGCCGTCTCTGTGTCCTTCTGGGATTTCGCCAACGCCTCTTTAAGACTCTCGATAGTTACTTCTTGAAGCTCTGCGTCTTTTAGCTTTTCCACTTTCGCCTTCAAGGTAGTAACTATCCCTCTTAACTCCCTCACTTTGTCATTATACTGTCTCAAATGCCCAGTCATTTCGGACCATTGCAAATTATCCTACAACGATGCACGAAGGATAACAAAACATATGAAAAACAAGAAGAGAAAAGAAGAGAGAGAATTTAGATCGTGAAGGAAATTACCCAGCCCCTGCTCTTTTGGCCTTGCTCCACTAATTCTTCATCCGTCAGATGATGAAGATAATCTCGTTTAGCTGGACAACTCTTCATAGGAATCTCCAGTTTATGAAAATCAATAGGGCCGAATCCAGGCAGACGGTAAGCTGTCATGGAAATCCTCGCCTGGGTAATTGGCTCAGAACTTAAGAGCATGGTGGCCCCTGTCCCCTCCCTTGGTCGCTTTTGCCCGCGATTAGCCAGTGGCTGCTCATCCGATGATATGCTTTCCCGATCATCAACTGGTTCTTTCCCTTTAGAACTCTTGTTCACAGGAGGAGATCTGCAGGGAATATTTTGACGACCGTCACCCGATCGCGGGGCAATGGCAAGGGCAGGTCTGGATCCCCCTCGGACAACACTTTTCTTCTTCGTGAGTATAGCAATCTTCGATTTATCAACCAACATATCTGCAGAAAAAGTTTGAAACAAGTCAATATAAGAGAAAATCACGATTAAAACACCAAGAGATTTGAGAAAAACTCTTGGACACCGACCCGGTCGATGTGGGAGACTAAGTCTGGCCATCTCTAAACGAACCGGGGTCACAACTGTTCTATAACCCCATACCGATACAATCCCTTCCCAAACGCGGCTCTCCATCTCTCTGCCTCAGCATGCTTGACCCTAGGTGCAATATACTTTCCAGGCTTACTCACAAAATTCAGAACAGTCTTTGAGGGATCGCGAACTAGAAACCATTTCCTTCTCCATCCCGGACTGCTGGACAACCTCTCAATAATCTTTCCAGCCAAAGAAGCGGATACCAATCCCTCGCTATGTCTTAAAGAAAGAACATAGAAAAGATGATCTAACGATGGCGTTTTATTAAGAGTGGCACAACACATGATGTATACCGCCAGGTACATCCATACGTTAAAAGCAAGCTGGGCTGGACATTGGTTTATGTGTGCCAGAAAATCTGAGTATAATGGGGGAAGAGGAAGGCGAAATCCTTGTAGCAAACTGCCCAAATGAACAACTACATGGTCTTTGTATTCGTTCAAATATCCTCCATTCGCTGTAGCCAAACCTAGCTCTACCCCAGCCGACCATGGATAAAGTCTCGCCACCTCTTCCAAATGCTTGGCGTTTAACATCGACTCCTCACCCAATGTCTTAACTATGGTAGGAGCTACGCGTTCCAAAAATATCGCTGGTGATGGAGGACGTGCCGCAAAGGTATAACTTTCACAAAAGCTGCAATCATCCACCTCTGACCGATTGTAAGGAGGCAAGGCAAAATCACCCGGGACCACTCGTATCGATCTTTTGGCCTCTTTACGTACGCGAGACGATTTGCCTTTTCCCAATTCATTTATCGACTCTGAGGTATGGCAATACTCATGATTATCCTTCTTCAAAGGATGTTTTATGGTCCCTGCCATCTTCCGTTTCTTCGTGACTAAACCGACTTTAGGTTTCACCTTCTCTTTTCTCCCATCGCGAGGTCTTTTGCTCGGTAGAAGAGGAGCTGGACTTACTGAGGAATCCGAGTCCGCATCAACCAAGGATCTAGTTCACGAAGAACTAACCTCTTCGTACCCATAGCTCACGCTACGATTCTGACTATCACTCGCTTGCAACATTTTAATTGTAAAAATAAGAAGAAAGCCCCCTGGAAAAATGCAGCAAGAAGAAAAATCAACAAGGGGGAACTACCTTTTCAACATCGCGATGAAGCAAAAATTGGCGCTAAAAAGCCCTCTTGTGGGCCCAAGTTGGCACCTCACGCGCCTCCCAAAGGGGCGTTGAAAAGACATCTCCCCCCCCCCCCGCCGGATGAGACGCCTTTTCGTCTCCTCCATAAAGATTTCTCGATTTTCGAGAAATCACCTTTGGAGAAGGCATCAAGAGGAGACGAAAAGGTTTCTTTCACCCAAGTCATCGGAGGTTTTTTCAGAAACGTCCAAATAAACCACCGTAGGTTTTTTAGGAAAAAACCAGAAAGTACCACTACTCCCCATAAGGAACAATCGTCATTGAGAAAATAAAAGAGAAAGTAAGGGATGAAATGGTGGAACAGCGGAGGAGGCGGGGAAGGAAACGCCGGAGCACCCCTCGTTCCCCACCCTTTAACCACCAGAAATTTCACCTAAAAAGGGTAATTTCACCACTAGTTTTGATATATCCGACTGCCCTAAAAAACCTCAAAAGGAAAAAACGCAAACCCCGAAATTGAAAAGATGAGAAGAAAGACCGAGAATAACTTACTTGAGAAATAAGAATGAAACACGCCGGTAAACGCTTGGAGAACTGAAGAACAAACCGCCACCAAAGCTCCGATCTCGTCTCTGAAAAACACAGAAAACCCTTGGACTCTCTCTCTCCTCTTTGAGTTTTCAGAAA
Organism: Persicaria maculosa; assembly: GCA_963922045.1. Taxonomy (NCBI): domain Eukaryota; kingdom Viridiplantae; phylum Streptophyta; class Magnoliopsida; order Caryophyllales; family Polygonaceae; genus Persicaria; species Persicaria maculosa. Next base: position 20,773,117 of record OY998264.1, on the reverse strand, counting down.
TGAAGAATAAGAAGATGGTAAACCTCACTTATAGGTCTCTGTGGGACCATTCCGCTCAATGGGCCGAAGACGCACATTAGGCCCAACCAAAGCCCACCCAAATGAACTGATCTTTTAAATAAGAATCATCGTATTTGTCGAAACCTAATCACAAATGATGTATCACTCGCGATCATGTTACGAGGAGATATGACGATGCCATAGAAAATAGACCAATCAATTAACACAAATATAGCGTCATGAGTAGGTCACCCCAACACAAGAAGGCATCTGGCCCACTATAGAACCCATCGCGTGTAAGGTACTCATTCGTTTTCTCAACCAAACCCTCCTCGCGACTTAAATACTTAGCTATGACCGCGTAGCAACCAAGGAGGGTCCCTTAAGTACCTCGTTGGTCTCCAGAACCCTAAGTAAAGCAGCTCATTGGTTCTAGTACCTCGCCTCTAAACAACGCCACGTGTATTATCTACACCCCTAAGCACGAGGGCATGCCTTACACGTGTCCTAAATAGAACCACGAGGTCGCCAGCCAGCTGCTCGCTTAGTCTTCCTATAAATACCCCCTTCCCAACACAAATAAGGGGTCCGATTAAAAAGATAAGAAAGGAGAGTTTTAATAAATCCTTGGATCTAAAACCCCTGGAGTTGAGTTCTTGAGATCTGTGATCGGAGAAGAACGTTCCTGGAATAAGAATATCGTTTGACTTCCATCCAAATTCGCGATAGAACAATTCAAATCCTCGCGAGCCGAACACAGCACCCCATCGCTTGAATCAATAAACATATAATCTATTCATAAACCTTCTCAATCAAGGCTTTCAGGTATTTCTAGGTCATTCTGTCGTCATAATGAGGTAGTAAGTAGTGATGAAATTCCACGAACGCTTCAGTGTACACTGAAACTAATATATATTTGCATGTATATGTAAAATAATTTGATAATATATAATCTCAGTGTGTATTGTATATATAGACAAGAATTCGAAATACTAGACAATATCTCCGTGGTAACAACTGTGCTAGCAAAAACAAACAAAGAAAAATCCGAACACAACATTAAAGGCGCCAAACAAGACGAGCCACATGGAAATTGGAAATGATTCAGAGATGGAAGATTAATGTCGAGAATACGGGTGAGTTATAGGGATGGCAACGAGGTGGGTTCGGGTCGGGAGTACCCTACCCGTCCCTGTCCCCGTTTATTAACGCAATCCCCATTTCCGTCCCCGCTCGGGGCTCGGGGACTATAAATTGCCCCCGTCCCCGCTTAATTTTTTCTATTTGCATTCTCCGCGGGTTTGCCAGTCGGGCTCCCCGTTTAAAACTCATGGTTTACCCTCATTTAATAGAAAACTGTAAGATATTATTAAAGTTATGTAAAAATATGATATAAATATAACATATAATATCTCATAAATGTAAGTTATAAGGTAAAATTTAAAAGTGAAAGAAAAATCATATAAATTTATGTAAGATTTAAATAAAAATGGAGATTTCATATTCTCCATTGGGAATCCCCAACGGGGGCGAGGGTGGGGCAAGAATCGGAGTGGGGACCATTATCCCCGTCCCCTCACAGGGAATTACATTGGCTTCCATCCCCATTTAATTTCTCCATCCCTGTCCCCATGACGAGGATTCCCCACAAGGATCGGGGAGTCCCCGCTCCATTGTCATCCCTAGGGAGTTAAGAGATCAATCATTATGCTTCTCAATATTAGATAGATGGGAGTAGAAATCTCCCACATGAAAAACATATCCAAATAAAAAGTATGACTTTTTATTGGAACAGTTCAATCTCGCCAAATGCATAGTGATCTTATCAACACCGTCTTTCGGAGCTGACAACGTGTGGTGCTGGTGGTGTTGTGGCGTGTGGCCGAGGGTTGTGAGCTGCGGGTTCTGTGGTGCACTTACCGACACCGAAAACCAGTGTTGGTGGATGGTGCAGCCATGTAGAGGCGCTGGCTCGTGTTGTGGGTACCGTGGTGGAGGATTGTTGCCGGTGCTATGGTGGGGCTGTCGACATCGACACCCGGTGTTGGTAGATGGTGTAGGGTTGCGATACTCTATTGAAGGGTTATGGGCTATCGACTTAAGGAGTCGGAGTCGATGGGGTGTTTACCGACTCTAAATTCCTGTGTCTATGAATTTTAAGCGTGTGATTGGTGAGATTTTAACTGTTTTCTAAAAAGTGGATCAATTAATGACATTCTCCTTATCTCGATCCTCACCTAGTCTCATATTATATAAAAAAAAAAGTGGCACCAGCCACCAATTCAGCTTTATTACTCCAAACAACCCAGTGAGAATTCACTGACACAAATTTACCCTTGTCTCTGTGTCCCTTCTCACGTATCTCTACCTTTTACAACTTTTCTTTTTCTTTTTTTTTTCACATTTTTATTATTTTTCTTTTTTATTTTATTTGGGGATGAGAGAGGTCAATTTAGGGTCCCTGTTACATAAGGGACATGTGATCCCATCCGCAAACAACTCACGTGGGCGGGATGCTGACGAGTAACCTCTGCAAATTGACCTCCCTTTGGACATCTCTCGGTCGAGTTTTCCAAATCGTGACCATCGATCCTTAATTATATATGTCAATTACACATATATAGTATATAAATCAGCTGATTCGAATAAGCATATAAAGATATAGATATTTTAAAAAAACTATTCATTTATAGATATCCAATTAAGTTGAATATAAATATAAATTCAATCCCTAATTAAAAGTGGAGTGACGATATGACGATAGGTTTTTCCACTCTCGTCAATCCACAGTGACTTTAATTACCGAATAATTAATTAAATCCAACTTCAATTCTCAGACGTACTGCTTCGTCAACCATCACTTTATTGAGTCACAGCTTATGTGGCAACAAATTATGCAAATAATAATTCGTCGTTTCTACTCCGTAGTTTTTTTTTCCCGTCCTTATGTGTATGTAATAGCACTATGTATATAGGATATATTATTTATAATCTAGAAGTAGGGGTGGTAATTTGTAATTACAGAAAATATACCTCTATCTCTATAAATAGAGGTATCTGTGTTCAGTTGTAACTAACCTTGTTCGATTACTCTTTACTCTCTTCAATGGTGATTTTCAGTTCTTTCACATTTGTCATGGTATCAGAGCGAACGACGTGATCTTGGTAGGCGATCAAGCTTCTGGTTCGTGCTTTCTGATTTGGTTGGGTCGATCGTAGCTCGATCGTGGTTTTTTTTTTTGCTTTCTGTTTCTGTATTTACTGGTGTTTCAGGCTCTGTATTGGAGTTCTTGACCTTGTTATCGCTTGAATTTTGAGATTTGTTAAGCGATAATGTCTGATGAGGTGAATTCAGTTCAGAGGAATCGTCGATTTGATGATAATCCTCAAAATGGTGCGAGTGATCCTTTGAATTTGGCGAATTCGGATAATCCGCGTGCGCAATTAGTTTCGTTTTAGTTTAATGGGACGAATTATTTGGGCTGGAGTCGGGGTGTTCGTATGGCGTTAGCGGCAAAGAACAAGATTGCCTTCATAGATGGTTCTTGCAGCCGTCTGACAGATCTTGAGAAATTGCAGAGGTGGTTGCGAGCTGACCACATGGTCAAATTGCACAAGCAGTGACAGCTTGGCTTTGGCTGCAAATACAAAAGGGTTTTAGAATGATAAGAAGGGGTTTCAGAAAGAAGATAGGGTGTGTTTCCATTGCAAAGGGAAAGGTCATATTATGGAAAATTGTTTCAAGTTGCATGGATTCCCAGATTGGTATAAAGAAAGGAAAGGGGCTTCTGCTAACAATGTCTGTGGAGAGATGGAGGATCCTTTGGAACAGAGTGAGAATGAGGCTTCTCAGTCTGTCAAGATGGATCAATCCTTGATTAATGCTTTGTGCCAAGAAGTTCTTCGAGTAATGCAGAATCAACCACAAGTTAATTGTTCAACTGTCACCAATATGGCAAGTAATTCATCTTCATTTAACTTGGTTTTGCTTGCATCTATGACAAGTGATAAAGATTGGATAATTGATACGGGTGCAACTGATCATATGACTGCTTTTTCTCATTTGCTGAGTGATAAAAGGTTGCTTGATAAACCTATTTTAGTGGGAATGCCTGATGGAAATACATCTTGTGTTTCTGAAATTGGTACTTTGTGTTTGACTAAGGATCTTGTGTTGCATAATGTGTTATTAGTGCCTAATTTTAAGCATAATTTATTGTCTGTACCTAGGCTGGTAGAAAACAATGATTTGACTGCTGTGTTTACATCTGGTTCTTGGTATTTTCAGGACCTTGGCAATAACCAGGTCATTGGATCAGGATTCAAGCTCAATGGCCTTTATAGATTGCAAGCTGACAAGGTCATTGCAGCCTCTGATGTTCCTCTTAAGCTCAATAGGAGTGTGTTGAATAAAGATTGTTTAGGTTCCAATGTTTCTTCTAATATCAGTAGACTATTACAGCTTCATATAAGATTGGGTCATGCTTCTGTTAGTAAGATTGAACATTTAGATTGTTTACCTTGTACTGCTTCTCAGTTGCCTAAGTGTGAAACTTGTGTCTTGGCAAAGATGCACAGGTCTCCATTTGAGGCAAGTAAATCTGTTTCTACTTATTGTTTGATTTGGTGCATCTTGACATATGGGGTCCATATAAAACTAGATCAGTATAGGGTGCTTCCTTTTTCTTAATTGTCATGGATGACAAGAGTCGTGTAACATGGACTTTTCTGATGCAATATAAATCTGAAGTGCTTTCTCTTCTGTCATCTTTTATTGCTTATGTTGCTACTCAATTTAATGCTTCCATTAAAAGTTTTAGAAGTGACAATGGTTCTGAGTTCATTCAGAAAGCTTGTGTTCAATTATTTGCATCAAAAGGTATTGTACATCAAAGGAGTGCCCCATATACTCCTCAACAGAATGGTAGGGTGGAAAGGAGGCATAGATATCTTATAGAAACTGCTAGATCAATCCAGTTACATGCTAATCTTCCATCTGAGTTTTGGGCAGATTGTGTTTTAGCTGCTACTCATGTCATAAATAAGCTTCCTTCTCAGGTGTTGGCTTGGAAAACTCCTTATGAGGTATTATTTGGTAAGGTTCCTACTTATGATGAACTTAAGACTGTTGGTTGTTTCGCTTTTGCTTTGAATCCAAAGTATAAAAATGATAAATTTGGTCCAAAAGCTAAGAGGTGTATTTTTATAGGATATCCTTTTGGCCAAAAGGCCTATAAGTTGTTTTGCTAAGAAACTAGAAAATATATTGTTAGCAGAGATGTAATTTTCTTTGAGGATCAGTTTCCTTTCAAAGAAAAAATACAACCTAGCATCCCTGCACATAAAATGCAGTTACCACTGGTAAATCCAGCCGACTGTACTGATTTAAATAGAGTTGTATCTCCATTTATCAATGTTGATGGTAATTCTCTAAATAATAATGAGTTTCATATTGACAACAATTCAATTCATGAGGTGGTTTCTGACAGTAACCATGAGATTGTGAGTGACAGTGTGCCTAGTTCTTCTGGCATTGACAATTCATCTACTGGTGGATCACAGTATCCAAATTTATAAGAGAATAATGCAATAAGAGGTGGTCAGGTAGGTCCACAAAGAAGGTCGGTAAGGATTTCTAACCCTCCTAGTAAATTCAAGGACTTTGTTTGTCCTTACATGAGGCAAGGTTCAGATTCTCTGTCTTTTTATCTCAAGTTCTTGGTAACATTGATAACTTTTCTTATGATTTTATTTCTTCATTTGTTAATTTTGTGAATGTTCCTGAACCTCATACCTTTAACCAAGCTAAGAAAGATCCTAACTGGATTGAGGCTATGGATAAAGAGTTACAGGCTTTAGAGAACAATCACGCATGGCAACTCACTGACTTGCCAAAAGATAAAACTCCAATTGGTTCCAAATGGGTTTTTAAACTTAAATATAAACCTGATGGAACAATTGAGAGATATAAGGCTAGGTTAGTAGCTAAAGGCTATAACCAAGTCAAAGAGAAAGATTATAAACATACTTTCTCTCCTGTAGCTAAGTTTACTTCTGTTAGGAGTTTGTTGGCTTTAACAACTGTTAAAAATTGGTCTATTCATCAGTTGGACATCAATAATGCATTTATTCATGGATACTTGGATGAAGAAATATTTATGAGTCCACCTGATGGGTATACTAGAGCTAAACCTGGTCAAGTGTGTCTTTTAAAAAGGTCTTTGTATGGTCTTAAACAGGCCATTAGGCAGTGGAATGTAGAATTGACTAATTTTTTTGTTTCTCTTGGTTTTGTACAGTCAAAACAAGATTACTATTTGTTCATCAAGTTGGTGAAGAAAGGATTGGTCACTGCATTGGTCTATGTTGATGATCTACTCATCACTGGGGATGATGAAGATGAAATTGTTTTGACAAAACAGAAGCTGCATCAAGCCTTCACAATCAAAGATTTGGGTCAAGTTAGGTACTTCTTAGGAATGGAGATCTCAAGGTCTGCTACTGGGATGATGATACATCAAAGAAAATACATCATTGATCTGCTGAGAGATGTACAAATGCTTGACTGCAAGGAAGCTAGATTTCCACTTCCCAGAGGACTGAGGCTTTCTTTGGCAGAAGGAGAATTGCTTGAAGAACCAGAGGTATACAGGAGGTTGGTAGGAAGATTGCTCTTCCTCAATATGACTAGACCCGATCTGTCATATGCAGTACAACACATGTCTCAATTCTTAAGTGCTCCTCGCGTCCCACATTATCAAGCTGTCATACACATTCTCAGATACCTTAAAGGAACAATCAATGCAGGATTATTCTATTCTTCTCAATCTGCACTTCAATTGACAGCTTACAGTGATGCTGATTGGGGAGCATGCCCATTTTCAGCTAGATCTTTATCAGGATATTGTGTCTTCCTTGGAGACTCCTTGATCAGTTGGAAGACAAAGAAGCAGCTCACTGTCTCCAAGTCTTCAGCAGAATCAAAGTATCGTTCCATGTCTTACACAGCAAGTGAGATGGTATGGTTGCAGGGGTTGTTTCAGAATCTTCATGTCTCTGTTCCTCTGCCGATTCCATTGATGTGTGACAATCGTGCAACTCAACACTTGGCAGCCAATCCTGTATTCCATGAGCGCACAAAGCACCTAAGGATTGACTGTCACTTTGTGCCAGAGAAGCAGCAGGAGGGGTTCTTTCTTACTCAACATGTCTCAACAAATCTTCAAGTTGCAGACATCATGACCAAGGCTTTGGGTGAGCAACAACACAAGTTTTTGTCTCTCAAGTTGGGCCTTGTATTTGATATCCCGGATCCAACTTGGGGGGGGGAGGGGGGTAATAGCACTATGTATATAGGATATATTATTTATAATCTAGAAGTAAGGGTGGTAATTTGTAATTACAGAAAAGATACCTCTATCTCTATAAATAGAGGTATCTGTGTTCAGTTGTAACTAACCTTGTTCGATTACTCTTTACTCTCTTCAATGGTGATTTTCGGTTCTTTCACATTTATCAGTATGCTGATGCACCTGGTGTGTCACAACTCACTCGCAAGTGTATAGCCATATTGATTACGTACTTTTCCTACATTTAATTAATTAAGGGCTCGTTTGGTTAAACGTGGGAAATAGACTTCCCGGGAAGTAACTTCCTAGGATATGTAATTCCCATGAATTTTATTTCATGGGAAATGTAAAAAAGTGTTTGGTTGGAAATAATTTCCCATGAATTCAATTCCTATGTTTTGTTTGGTTAAACATGGAATTTTCATAGTAATTGGAGATTTTTTTAATAAAAAATAAAATTTATAGGGGATTTGAGATAAGTGAATGGAGGAAGTAGATTTTACCTACCCCTTCATGGTAAGCTAACTTCCCCCATTTCATAGGATTTGAAATTCCCATGAATTGAAATTCCTATGTTTTTCCATTTTCAAAAATCATACCAAACACATGTATTGAGACTTACTTCCTCGGATTTTGGACTTCCCGAAAAGTAGGAAGCTAACCAAACGAGCCCTATCTTAAAATAGATAATATATATAATTCATTCTATATATATAGTACGTTATATCCCATTCCCAACTTTTCATCCGCACATTGAAATTACCGTAAAATATTTTATAACGAAACTACAGATTTATACATTTACGTATAGCCAAAACCTAACAAGTAACACCAAATTAAAGCCACAACCCTATATATAAACCTAACCCAACTATAGATTATTTCCCATTTTTATAACTGAACGTTACATAAGCTGCGTGCAAATAATGACTTTTTTTTCCTATGCTATAATAGCCAAGGAAAATAGCCTACCGCAATAGAATATTCTATAGAATATTTTTAAATGGCTTATCATGAAAAATTGTGATTTCTCCGTAAGGCAAATATTTTAGGCTAAAATATGAAAATTCCCTATAAATCAATGTATATATTACCATTGATTGAATATATACCTCATTTCTCACTTACCCACATATGATACTCTTTCAATTTTAATTTATTACAATGAATCCATAAAGATTTGTTACTTTAATGGTATGCAAATAACAATTTATTCCTGACGGAACATAGTAAAATGAAGAAGATGATGCTCAATTAAGACGGAGAAGAGAGTTCCTAGTCACATTTACCATTTATCGTGATTGAGAGTATAATGTTAATAAATTCCAAAGTGAATTATAAGCTATATGGATTATGAAAAATTTAAATTCACAATTTTAAGGCAATAACTTTAGACAAACCGTAATAAATTTGTACTTAAAACGATCTAAGTGGTGTCTTCGGAGTAAGGAATTAATTTTTATAAAGAGAGAGATGTGGATCTATAAAATATTAGATAATTTTAAGTTTTAATGTGTTTGAGTAGTTTTCTAGTATTTATTTCGATCCAATGTATAATTTTGATGATGTTATATAAAAAATAATGTGAATTTCTTAAAATATTATTGATACGAAAATAATCCAAATGTAAAATATTGTATTAATATTGAGGAATTTGATAATATTTTACAATGTTGTGACTTTTATTTTAATTATATTCACAATTAATATATATAATTATAATGTTTATAGAATTATGTAAATGTTAAATAATTAAAATTAAATATAAAATAAGTAGAATCCACATTTGGCCTTCCAAAATTTCAAGCCAAATTTGGCATTTGATTTAGAAATAGCCTACCAAAATTTTGGCCAAAATAGAAAATGGCCTATGGTGGAAGAAAAAATAGGCTAAAATAACAATTATAGCCTATGGTGGGAGATGCTCTAAGTGTGAGTTAGTATTTGGTTCAGTAATTAAAATAAAGCAGCTAATTACTCATTGGTAATGAATTATTAATACATGGTTTTATATATAGTATATAACGTTTTGGAATCGGCCTTAATTTACAATTTTGATTGGGAATTCCAAATATTTTGTTGTGAATAAAGCAATAAGTTAATATCTCCGATTTGAATATGTGATATATTTCAATGAAAATGTGACAGTTGATCGATCTTCAAGAATCTAAAAGGATCGGGATAAGAAACGAAGTCAACCTTTTTGAAGATTAAAATTATACATTTCTCTGTACAACATTAATTTTCGGAACCACATAAGAGAATACAGATTTTGGAGGATTAGCTAATTATGTTCTCTAATCCTCCATTAAAATCTATATTTGAAAAAAAAAAATGAAAACTATCTCTAATGTTGAATTTGAGTTCAAACTGATTAATATTTCGGTAGTCATCTAGCTAGCTAAAAGCGGCGATCTCGTGTGAAGCGGCAGCAGGAAACCTCTTCTCGGAGGGATGCTTCAGGCTGAAGCATCCCTCCGTCGTCGCCTCAGCTGAAGCCTTCAGCTGAGGTGACGACGGAAGCCCTCGCGGAGAAACTGCTGAGCGGACAATCGTCGAACCGCGCCGTCTCGTCGTCGAAATTGAGCGCGTAGCTCGTCGGATCGTAGCGAAACTCGGACGTCTTTTTCGTTCGCCGTCTGGACTTGCCGCCGATCTTAGATAAAAAGGAAGCGCACTTCTCCTTGAACTCCTCTGGCAGATCGAGAGCCTTAGATCTGATCCACGACGACCTGGAAGACGAAGAGGAGGTGGACGAGAAAGAAGGAGAGTATTGGCCGACATCGTACTCCATTGATGGGAACTTGGAAGATCGAGGAATTAAACCAGAGAGATGAAATGTTGAAGAGTAGTGAAGAAGGTCGATTAAGATCGTCGGATGAGATTCGTGGGGTTTTATATTAGAATTGTTGGATTGGAGCCGTCACAATCACATTGCGTCATTATTTTCTTTAAATCTTTTTTTTTTTTGTGTATTGACAATCTGACTATCTGACGACCTGATACGTTGCTATTCCCGATCCTTAGCCTGTGGGCTTCGAATCAAGAGCAACGACTTGTTGTTGGCCCGATCTTGCAATAGCTCTTGTATTTCATATCTCCGAAGTCGAATTTGTAACCGAAGCGAACCCGTGGATATGCCGAATTGGACCGAAATGTGATGCACCGCCTATGACTTGATGCCCTTGGCAATTAATTAACGGTTGTTAATTAGGGTCCGTTTGGTAATGCATGTAGCTTTTCGGAGCTTTTGGTTTTAATAAATTATAGTTTTAAATAAGTTAAATATAAGATTTTAATTTAATTAGCTTTTGAAATTGGATTTTCAACAGCTACTAACCGCAAGCTTTTCAGAATTCTATTCATTTTCTCCTATCTGATCAGCTAGTTTGTATCAGCTACTCTATCAGCTGGGTTACCGAACACCTTACTAGCTTATGAAAACTCCAATTTAACATATATTTAACACACTTAATCCATCAGCTTCAACTACCCTATCAGAACTTCAGCTGCCCCATCAGCTCCGTGTTACCAAACTGACCCTTAATCTTTCAATTGCAAATAATGTGGAGGTGGCAAGCTAGCAAGTGATCCACGGCAATGGTCCAACCGAAGTCAACTTCTTGGCTCTCGTTCGATTACAAGTCGCCGGCCGAAGTCTCCCAAAACACACGTGCTCCCACTGTAGTACTTGGAATCAATTGAAGGAAATTAATTGGGATCAATTTAACGTGGCCTATCAACAAAGGATTCAATTAAGAAATGGTGATCGGCGGAATTGCACTACGGAACGTAAGAATCGAAAGGTTTGGATTGAGATCGAAGAACCTTAGCCAAGGGTTTCTCCAATTCTATTCAATCTGATTTGAATTGAATTAAATACAAGAGTTTAAATAGGGAACTATACCAATTCTATCTTTGCAAAAGATAGAGTTTTGGCTTAGATAAATAAATATTAAATCCTAATAATAATCCTAGATAAATATTCCTACTTAGTGGACAAGGAAAATATCTAGAAGAGATAAACTTTTCTTTTCCCTTTTAAAAATAAGACATTTCATAAATAGCTCCAACTAACATAGGAGTTACGAAATATGGAAATAACTGAAAATAATAATAATAATAATAATAATAATAATAATTAAATAATATCTTTTCTTCAATCCATGGTAGCGCCTTCTTCTTTCTCTTGAGGACGACACTCTTTGCCGTCAATAGCCCTTGAATCGATCTTGAGATTCCGTCTGGATCAAGATCATTGTTTGACCCACAGAAGGTCATCTTGATCCACATCATTCTCCCCTTCTTATCTTTGATTCGTCCTCGAATCGAGTCGTTGATGATCAAAGGGGAAGGAGAAATCACCAAAAAGTAACTTCCTTGACAATCAACTTGAGAAGGCGCCAGCAGAATTTGTGGCAAAGGAACCTCAAAAACAACACTTGTCATAGGGAACATTAAGCAATCAAGAGGAACAATATCATTAGGCTCAATAACCCTATGAACTTCAGAAGTCTCAACATTAGGAACATTCTCAAGAGGTACAATAGCTAACTCAAGAGAAGTGTCCCCAACGTCCTCATCGTTGTCGTCAGAAGCAACTACCACATCTGGTGCAGCACTGCAGTCCACTTGCAGCGTAGATTCGGAGGTCTTCCAGGAAGAGTCCTGCAGCGTGTGACCCACCGTTGGAAAGATCATCGAGTCAGCTTCGCAACAAGCCTGAGTTGACTCAATTCCGAGGTCGGAGTCAACAGGAATCGACGAAACAAAATCGGCGCGCTGTGCTGTTTTCTGGGCACCGAAATCAACCGAAGGCTCCTTAGGCTCAATTACCTCGTCGTCGGTTGAGGCAACTATAGCCGCTGGAGCAGGGGTGAAGGCTGAAGCAAAAGCTTGACAAATGCGATCCAACATGGCCTTCTGCAATTCCTTCAAGTCCTCCTCGAACTTCGCTTGACGTTGTGCCTCTTTCTCTCGTCGTTGTTCCTCCTCCTCTCGTCGTCGTGCCTCCTCAGCCTCTCTTTGTTGGAGAAGCCGAATCTGATGGCGTTGGCGACACCTCTTATCTTCGATCTCCGCTTGATGTTGAAGCCAAAGGTGGTACTTTTGAGCCTCTCGTTGTCGCTCTACGGCTTGTTGGTGCAAAGCTCGCCTTTCCAACTCTCGGCGGCGGCGTTGTTGTGCAGCTCATTCCAAAGCAAAGAACTCATCCAAGGGATCGGGATCATCATCCCAATCACCCCAAATAGCGCCAACCATTGAATCAAATTGTGAATAACATCAAGAACAGACAAGAACTTGCGAAACCTACGGCTCTGGTACCACTTGATACGTTTGGGATACCCGAACCTTAGCCTGTGGGCTTCGAATCAAGAACAACGACTTGTTGTTGGCCCGATCTTGCAATAGCTCTTGTATTTCGTCTCTCCGAAGTCGAATTTGTAACCGAAGCGAACCCGTGGATATGCCGAATTAGACCGAAACGAGATGCACCGCCTATGACTTGATGCCCTTGGCAATTAATTAACGGTTTTTAATTAATCTTTCAATTGCAAATAATGTGGAGGTGGCAAGCTAGCAAGTGATCCACGGCAATGGTCCAACCGAAGTCAACTTCTTGTCTCTCGTTCGATTACAAGTCGCCGGCCGAAGTCTCCCAAAACACACGTGCTCCCACTGTAGTACTTGGAATCAATTGAAGGAAATTAATTGGGATCAATTTAAGGTGGCCTATCAACAAAGGATTCAATTAAGAAATGGTGATTGGCGGAATTGCACTACGGAACGTGAGAATCGAAAGGTTTGGATTGAGATCGAAGAACCCTTAGTCAAGGTTTCTCCAATTCTATTCAATCTGATTTGAATTGAATTAAATACAAGAATTTAAATAGGGAACTATATCAATTCTATCTTTATAAAAGATAGAGTTTTGACTTAGATAAATAAATATTAAATCCTAATAATAATCCTAGATAAATATTCCTACTTAGTGGACAAGGAAAATATCTAGAAGAGATAAACTTTACTTTTCCCTTTTATTCACCTAACTAAGTATTACTAAAAATAAGACATTTTATAAATAGCTCCAACTAACATAGGAGTTACTAAATATGGAAATAACTGAAAATAATAATAATAATAATTAAATAATATCTTTTCTTCAATCCATGGTGACGCCTTCTTCTTCCTCTTGAGGACGACACTCTTTTCTGTCAATAGCCCTCGAATCGATCTTGAGACCCCGTCTGGATCAAGATCATTGTTTGACCCACAGAAGACCATCTTGATCCACATCACGACCATAAAATAAGTGGGCCCACGTGCTTGCTCAAGATAAGGTTACTTTTGGACCGTGGGAACGTCGCGGGGATTTTGTTTCATCACCCTCTGTTAAGCCCGTGGCGTTTTCAGGTATTGCCTTTTTTTTCTTTTAATAAGGAAACTAGGAAAGTGACTCAAAACTCTCGTCACTTCAGGTTAACAACATGTCTTCGACAAAGCTAAACAAGTAATTTTGTAAGCGCAAGTGATCCTCTTTAGCAATTGAGTCGGCAAATACAACAAAAAAAAAAACAAACAATTTCACATGAGAATTACAAGCTTACTTGGGACAAAATAAAATAAAACAACCAAAAAAAAGAGGGTTCGAAAATGATTAGCTTCAACTTCAACTAAAAAAAAATCAACCACCAAGATTTTAAGTATAAAAGGACAAAGTAAACCACAGTCTCTCTGTCAGTAAAGACAACTATTATGATGTGAAGAATGTTTCTCCCATATAAAAAACACAAAAACCTAAGCATTCTATATAAGTTGATGAGTTACTCTATTGTTCATTGGTTTTAAAATGGAATACTATTGCTATTGTGTGCTCGGTTTGAGTGGGGGTGTTATATGAGCCAAGTAGCTCGAGTTTGACTCGATAAAAGCTCATCTTGAACTCGTTCATTTTTTTTAAACAAGCCAAGTATGAGCACATTTTAAAGCTCGAATAACTCAAATTTTGTGAAATTTCTAAAATTTCCTTTAAATTACGTAATATATTATGAGCAAATAAGACTACATAATGCTCGACAAAAGCTCGGCTTGAGCTTGATTTGGTTCTAAACGAGCTGAATATGAACAAGCAATACGTACTCAGCTCGTTCGACTCGAATAACAGCCCTAGATTTGAATGCGCATATGCGCTCGGACGTGTAAACCCCACATTGTATGACCCATCGGGATTTATCAATAGTGTTTTAGATTACAAGTTAAAAAAACCTTTTATATTTCATAAAAACACAAGAGGATGTCGATCACATTGTCGCCTTGATGAAGCGATGGTCGTCTTCGCGTTTGAAAACCATGTAATGATCGAGCCAAGCTGCAGGCAAGGCTTACTGGGTCTAATAATAAATTACTATCGATCAATTAAAATTTTTTATCATAATTATTATAAAACCTAATGAAGATGATATAGCTGATGACGAAGGCAGAAGCTAGAGGGAAGGATGAAGGGCATTTTAGTAATTCTGTATAGAAGCATATTGTATAAATATCAGCTTCATGATGTAAACAGATACACAATACATACAACTGAAGATTGAATAACAGAAAATTCTCTCTTCCTAACAAACTCCAAAAACTGAAATCTGGAAACCTCCATTGTTGAAGCTTGATCAAGATTGGTGAAGCTCATAATTCGGTTTCTTCTCATGGTATCAGAGCTGCACAGATAGATCTGACATCGCGTAGCTGCTCAATTTCTGAAGAATGGATGCATGACCTCAAGCTCATGGCGATCTCGGCAATGGCAACAGCATGAACTATCCTCTGTGTCTGTCGAATTCCGATCATCCAAGGGCTCAATTGGTTGCTAACGTCTTCAATGGATCTAATTTCTTGAGTTGGAGTCGAGGTGTTCTCATGGCTCTTGGCGCCAAACTCAAAATTGGATTCATTGATGGCACTTCAAGGGAGGAAGATGTCGTTCCAGATGATCTGCAATGATGGAAGCGCTGCGACTACATGGTCAGGTGTTGGATTCTCAATTCGATGGCTCCAAATCTGGCAGAGGGGTTCATGTATGCAGAATCATCGAGGGAGCTGTGGCTTGAGATAATCGAAAGGTACGCGCAGTCAAATGGTCCTCTGTTATACCAGTTAAAGAAGAATTTGTGTAATACAGTTCAAGGTGGATTGACTGTCACTGATTACTATGGGAAAATTAAAAAGCTGTGGAATGAAATCCTTAGTTTGGAAGGGGTTCCAAAGTGTACATGTGGAGTGTTCAACAGGTGTTCTTGTGAAATGAAGAAAAAGCTTACTGAGCTTGATAATCATAACAAATTGTTACAATTCTTGATGGGATTAAACGATTGTTATGATAGTGCAAGAAACCAGATTCTTGCTACTGAGCCATTACCAATAGTTGACAAGGCTTATTATCTGGTTCAGCAAGTAGGTACTGGTGTTGAAGGAGATGGAAAACACCAGATATCTAATACTAGTGCTCTATCAGTTAACAGGTCCTCTGGTGACTGGAAACCTTCCAAGAAAGAGAAGGTTGACAAGTCAAATTTGAAGTGCAATCATTGCAGTATGAAAGGTCATACGGTAGATGGTTGTTTCAAGATCATAGGGTATCCTGAGTGGTTCAAGAACCCTAAGTCAAAGACTGAGACAAGGACTGCTGCTACAGTTACAGGGATGCTTGAGTCTCCATTGTATGATGAGTCTGATGCAGGGAAGCAGTTTGATGTTTCTTTTGTGAATGCAGAATGTTAGGAAGTTTTAAAGGCTATGAAAGGAAAGGAGGTCATGGCTTCCACGAGCTTTTCAGGTACTATATTTGCTTTGAATTTCTCCAAATTTAATTTTGAGAATTCAAATATGTGGATCATTGATTTCGGAGCAACAGATCATATGACCTGCAATAGAAAGTTTTTAAAGAATAGAAGATCATTATCTCGGCCAATCAGTGTGTGTTTGCCAGATGGTTACATTAGACGTGTGTTTGAGGTTGGTGACATCAGTCTAGCTTGTGGCTTGGTGTTGTAGAATGTGTTTTATATACCAGAGTTCAAAATTAATCTGTTATCAGTTGGCAAAGTATTAGATGATACAGATTATGATGTGCTTTTTAAATGGTCAAAGTGCTTATTTCAGGACCCTAAGAATGGGACAGTAATCCTCAGTGCTGACAGGATTACAAAGCAACTTTTCAAGGCTCAACTGGTGATGGAAGAGAGCAATGAAGGTGGTAAAAGGCATGTTGCTGGAGCTATAGTGGATCAGAGGTCTATCATTGTTGGCAAAAATAAATGTGTGTCTAGGAATTTGTTGCACAATAGAATGGGACACATGTCCTTCTCTAAATTGCATCATGTTCATGGATGCAAGTTTTCTGATGATGCTGACAGATTTTGTGAACCATGTGTAATGGCTAAACATCATTCATTACCATTTGATTTGAGTACTTCTATTGCAGCTGAAAGATTTGCCTTGATTCATGTTGATTTGTGGGGACCTTATAAGGTTCTTTCCATTACTGGTGCTAAGTACTTTGTCACAATAGTGGATGATTTCAGCAGGGCTGTTTGGACACATTTGATATCAGATAAAACCAGGGTGGCTGAGGTAGTTATGAGCTTTATTTTAATGGTGGAAGTTCAGTTCAAGGTCAAGGTTCAAAGCATCAGGACTGATCATGGAACAGAGTTCTTGAAATGTGGTCAGTTTCTGAGAGATAGAGGGATTTTGCATCAGAAATCTGTGCCTTATGTTCCTCAACAAAATGGTAGAGTTGAGAGAATGCATAGACATTTATTAGAGACAGCTAGAGCTATTATGCTTCATGCTTCTCTTCCTATGCGTTTTTGGGGTGAATGTGTGTTGTCTGCTACACACTTAATAAATCTGATGCCTTCTTCTGTGCTCAAGTGGTCCACTCCTTCTGAGAAGCAGTATGGCAAGTGTCGTAATTACAGTTATTAGAGGGTTGTCGGATGTCTCTGCTATGTGTTGAAAAGATGCTCAAATGGTGATAAATTTGCCGCTAAAGCCAGGAAATGCATATTTCTTGGTTATTCATCTGATCATAAAGCTTATAAGGTGTTTGATTTGGATGATAATAAAGTCATGGTGAGCAGAGATGTGTTTTTTCTGTGAAGATTCTTTCCCTTTTGTATCCAAATCCTCTACCTCATCAGAAGTTCCTTTATTACCTCCTTCTCTTTCTTTGGTCAACCCAACTACTTGTCTTGTGTCAGATTCATCTTGTCCTTTTCCTGCTGTTGTTTCTGACACTTTGTCATCTTCCTCTTCACATGGCTTAATTTCAAATCAAAATACTTCCTCAACCAATCAATTGTCCCCTATCTCCAATACAGATTCCCATTCTCCATTACCTCCACCTAAAAGATCAACTAGACAAACCCAGATTCCTGCTCATCTAAGGGATTTTTATTGTCCTGCAATTCCTTCATCCATGTCCAGTTCTTTCATGGTTTCATCCTTGGATAATCAGTCTTTTTACCCCCTGATTATGTTGCCTCCTTGGCCAATGTTCTTTCTATTCATGAGCCTTCCACATATTGTCAAGCTAAGGACAATCCTTTGTGGATTGAGGCTATGCAGAAGGAGCTTCAGGCTCTTGAAACTAACAGAACTTGGGTACTTATTGAATTACCTGCAGGAAAGGTTGCCATTGGTTGTAGATGGGTATATAAGATCAAATTCAGAGCAGATGGCAGTGTGGAAAGATACAAAGCTCGTTTAGTAGCTAAAGGGTATAATCAAATCAAAGGCAAAGATTTCAAACACACGTTTTCACCAGTTGCCAAGTTCACTACAGTGAGATTATTGTTAGCAATGGCTACTTTGAGAGGGTGGTGTGTGCATCAGCTGGACATAAATAATGCATTCATCCATGGTTTTCTTGATGAGGAAGTGTATATGGACATTCCTCCAGGATACACTGCTACTTCTCCTGGTCAAGTATGCAGGCTGAAGAGGTCATTATATGGGTTGAAACAGGCTTCTAGTCAGTGGAATGTAGAGTTGTCAAAGTTTCTGACTTCACAAGGGTATGTTAAATCAATGTTTGATTTTTCATTGTTTGTCAAACATGTGCCCTCTGGAATAGTGATTGTGTTGGTATATGTTGATGATCTTCTTATAACTGGTGATGATATTTCTGAGATTAATAAGATCAAGAGTGATTTGCATACTGCCTTTACTATAAAGGACTTGGGAGATGTAAGATATTTCCTTGGTTCGGAAGTTTCTCGTTCAGAAAAGGGAACTTTGATAAACCAGAGGAAGTATATTCTGGATATATTGAAAGACACAAAGATGGAAGAGTGTAAACCATCTGCATTTCCCATGCCAAGGGGATTAAGATTGAGTACAGAAGTGGGGGAAGTTTTTTAGAATAGAAAAATATAGAAGACTTGTTGAGAGATTGATCTATCTCAACATGACTAGGCCTGACATTTCATATTCAGTACAACATTTGAGTCAGTTCATGGGCACTCCAAGGTTACCTCACTGGCTCATTATAACAAGGGTGAATCAAACTACAGACATACATCTCGTTTCATTAAACTGTCATATCTCCTTTCGTTACTATTTCTTCTTCTTTGTTGACAGAACAAGGGTGAATCAAACTACAGACAACACCAAAATTGGTAACACAGTTAGAGGAGAAGAACTTGTTCTTTTGTAAGCACAGAATAGAACATAGAACACACAAATTGATTAACTGCCACACTCCCCTTTGATTGATATCGAAAACAATTACCTAACCCCATGATAAATTCAAGTAACTGCAAAGTAGAAACTGCTCACCACTAACCCGGCCACTAACATCACCCTAAGGTTGTGGTGTTATAAAGAAAATAAACTGACTTCTTAAACTGTTGTACACGAGCTGACTTCATACTGAAGCTAACCAACTAACTTACTTTTGAACTTTAGCTTAGGAATTTCAATTACATTCCAACCAGCAACGAGTAAAAAGCAATTTCGGTCACTCCCACCCCTTTAGCTACAAATACATAGGAAAGCAACGGCGGCTTTATAGTACATCTCGAAAGAAGCCATGTACATGTGGGCTGCTGAAATGTGCAAATTGACAATGGAGATCTCCTATTTCACTTCCTACTTTATTCCCTACAACACAAAAATATTTTGATATATATTTAATCTTAAAAAAAATTATCAAAATTATATTTATGTTACTAACATCTATTTTTATATATTTATAAAATTATATTTTGAAAAATCATGTCTTACAATTTTTAAAAATTAAAAAGGCTTACAATTATTAAAAATTTTAAAACATGATTTTTCAAAATAAAATTTTATGAATATATAAAAATAGATGTTAGTAATACAAATATATTTTTTATAATTTTTTTTAAGATTAAATATATATTAAAATAATTTTGTGATGTAGGAAGTGGAGTAGGGAGTGAAGTAGAGGATCTCTATTGGCAAACTGATCCCTTTTATAAAGCACGGACCGAGTTTCTGAAAATGGTGACAATATCATATATATGCCTATATGTCGACTATATCCATATACAAACCAGTTGTTTAGCACATTAAAAAGGAAAAGAAAAAAAGGATTAAAAGGGAGTTGATCAACTGCTTTCAATGGGTGTCCAATTAAGTTAACCGGCCCGTTACTAAAGTATTGTGACGATATATGTATATGCTTAGTCCACTTGTCCTCCAACTTTTATGGTGTAGTGGGATTCGATTGTCTTGTGTATATATGATGTTACTTTACTGACTCGGAGCTTATGTGTCCAAAAACTCTGTTGGAGTTACAATCTATTTTAACTCTATTTAATCAATATATCTATATATGCATAAGATAAAATTTAAAAATTTATTCTAACTCTATTTAATCAATATATCTATGTATGCATAAGATAAAATTTGACCCAATTTAAATCAATCTAATTTCGTTAAATATGGATATATTTTGAGAAAATTAATATAATATAAGATACGATTTGACCCAATTTTGTTAGATATGAATATATTTAAAAAATTACCGGTTTTCTTTGATCCTTATTATATTTTATTTCATCTTTTTATAATAGATATATTCCATTAAAAAGAAGATGTAACAATGCATGAAAAAGGATATGTAATCTCCCTATATATTAGTAATGGTTTGACGATATCCTAGAATCTAGATATCTATGTAAAAGGCCTGAAAAAATATATCTTTTCAATAACAATAATTATTTTCTTTTTATTAAAATTTATTTAGATAAAATCTTGTCAAAACTAATCGGAACAAATTTTATCTAAAGAATTACAATTTTTTTTTAAAAAAAAAAAGAATTGACCTCCCTATATATTAGAGGATGTCACGATAAACAAAAATTAGGTTTTCTTGCAGGAAAAAAATATTTAGTATTTACTGTTGCTTCTCCTTTGCATTCTATTGTTTGATATTTAGTATTTTATACATCTTTTTAATGTCAAATACATTAATATATATTTAAAAAAATACAGCACAAAAGTGCGGGTACTGAACTAGTTAACATGTATAAATATTGTAATTAACAACCTCGACGATTATTCGTTAAATAAAATTTATATATATTTTTTTATATATGATCGAATAATTACATTTTTATAAACGAAGAATAATATAAAAAATGAATAATAGTAATAAGAAAAAAACGAATAATTTATGCCTACATGATCGATAAGGTTTGTGTACATTGTAAGAGTTGTGTACACCAAAACGTATATGGTAGGTATATATAAAATAATTTAATAATATATAATCTCAGTGTGTATTGTATATATAGGTGAGAATTTGAAATTATATATATATATACACACACAATATCTCTGTGTTAACAATTACGCTAGCAAAAACAAAGAAAGAAAAATCCAGACACAACATACAAGGCACCAAACAAGACGATCCACATGGACGTTGGAAATGATTCAAAGATGGAAAATTAATGTCGAGAATACGGATGAATTAAGAGATGGTTATGGTTCTCAATATCAGATAGACGAGAGTATAGAAACCTCCCACATGAAAAAACATATCCAAATGAAAAAGTCTTGCTTGCTATTGCAATTAACGGGTTGATCTCGCCAAATGCACGGCGAGCTCACCGACAACGTGTGGTGTTGGTGGTGTTGTGGCGTGTGACTTATGGGTTGTGGGTTCTGTGGTGGGCTTGCTGATAGTGACATCGACAACCGTTCTGTGGATGGTACAGGCGCTAGCTCATGCTGTGGGTGCCGTGGTGGAGGGCTGCTGCTCGTGATATGGTGGGGCTGCATGCCGATGGATGGTGCGCAGGGTTGTGGTGCTAAAGGGTTGTGGCCTGGACTATCGACTTCAAGAGTTGGAGTCGAAGTGAAATTTAACTGTGTAATTTGCGAGATTTTAGCATGTAAATAATAACCTCTAAAAAGTGGATCAATTATCAACATACTCCTCGTCTCTTTTTTTTTTATCAGGTAAGAATTCGACGCACCGGACATGCCCGGTGGGTCGATAGGCCGAATAAATCGGCGACGGAAAACCGTCAAACATGGTAAGACATAAAACTACAACGAGGTAAAATCACCAAAGTACAAGGGAGCAATTAAAGGCGAAGACTAGCAAAAAAGATGAAAGAACCGGAGCAGTGAGCGACAACTCATCCGTCAGTTGGTAGAGGCGACGCAGGGAATCTTTGGGAAACTAAGTGGAAACCTCATATTTGGACTCTGTCAACGAGCCTTCAGGTTTCGATCACGTCCACGACCTCTCGCGCGTCGACAAATAAGAAGAAACACTGCATCAAAAAACTGCTAGACCTTGAAGCCAAACAACCACACCAACAAGCAACTCGGAAACCTGTCAGAAACAACGGATTCACCCCGGAATCATCACTCCATTTCCCTTTATTTTATTTTATAATTTATTATAATTTTCCACCTCGGGCTGCCTCAGGCCCAAGGAAAAGCCTTGGGCCTAAAGCCAAAAAATGGGTCAAGACCAACAACACCGGGGCAAACTCGGGCCCAAGGGATGAACTTGGGGCCCAAGGCAAGCGGGAACTGCACTCCAAGCGGAATCAACAAGGCAAACTGCAGAACAAGGACAATCGCCAGCGGCACTACACACAGACCAGGAGACGGTGACACGAAGGAAGCGGGCAAGCAGGATCAGAGCCGAAGCAACCGATCAACAAGAGCCCCAACCCAATTTCACAAGAGCGGGTAGTCATTGCAACCCACAGATCGGAGAACCCAGCCCGGAGGAGGGAACGCGATCGCAGGGGAGCCGAGACGGGTGGAAGACGAAGACGAACCAGGGACAGCGCCGCCGGACACGCACCGCGCACGGTCCAAGATTGCCCAGAGTGGGGTGGAAGCTGCCGACGGAGACGGAAGAAGGGAACGAAGAAAGACGCCAACCCCCAGCACCATCGGAAGGCAATACACGAAATTGGATCCGAAAAATAGATTTATGAGGTTGATTTAGCCTAAAGATGTGTTGTTTTGAGGGAGATTTAGGCCATGGTTTCCAAGGAAACCAAGGAAGAAGAAACAGTTGCACATACAGTAATATATAAAAAGGAAACCAATGACTTTCCGTAAAGCGGACTTGGCTGTCAAATTGTTAAATTGTTAGTTAGGGTAGGCTTCGATATTACAACATACTCCTCGTCTCGATCCTCACTTAGTCTCATACAGTAATATATAAAAAGGAAAAGAGTGACGACAACCACAAATTCAGCTGTAAAACCCCAAACAACCCATGTGGGTGGGATCAGTGGTGGAGCCAGAAAAATTTCGGAGGGGGGGCACAATTGTATATGCGATATAGTTTTGGATTAAATTGGCATAAATAATTATATATAATACGATAATAAATTATGTTATTTTAAGATAAAATGTCATCGGTTTATGATAAAACGCTATTATTTTTTTCGCACCTAAAAAAAAGAAATATGAACATATAAATGAGATATCTGGAAAAAAAAATTAAATAAATAAGTATAGGAAATGCAATATAATAAATATTAAGTGAAGAATATAGTTGTTTTATAAGCTGAATAGCTAAAGCTTGGCTCTAGTTTTGATCAATAAAAACTCAACTCGAGCATCATTTACAAAATCAGCTTATTATGAGCACATTTTTATGCTCGATTCAAAGTTCGGCTCGGCTCGATTGAAACTCAAATAGCACGAATTTTGTGAAATTTACAAATTTTCTTTTAAGTTACTATGTCATGAGCAAGTAACGTTGCATAATACTTGGAAAAACACTCAGCTCAACCTCGTTCATTACTAAACAAGCCGAGTATGAGCTCAAGTTCAAATATAGGTTCGACTCGTTTATAAACGAGCTAAATATAATCAAGCAATACTAGACTTGTTTGGCTCAAATAACAACTCTAGTCAATATATGACTTGTTGCACTCATAACATATAATAATGCATAACCATATATAACATTTTTAAACTTGCGTAAATTCTTATCTAATTGTCGAAATGATTAGTATAACCTCTCATTTCGAAGCTCTCGAGATGAATTATAGTATGTGAATGTTAATTTAAGTAAAGTATAAAAGCATTATAGTCTATTGAAACAAAATCAAAGTAATTAATATACCTTTAATTTTTAAACATTTATAACTTTTTACTCAGATGTCAGATTAAGGCATATTATATATCAAAACGAAGCTATCGACGAGGATAATACAACTAGATAGTTTGTAGTATGAGAGGAGGGGCACGTGACCCCCTAGAAACCCCCTAGCTCCGCCCATGGGCGGGATGCTTACGAGTGATAACCTCTGCAATTTATTGACCCCCCTTTGGACATCTATCTCTCGCTCGAGTTTTCCAAATCCTGACCATCAATCCTTAATTATATATATGTCAACTATATATATATAGAGAGAGAGGTTGGTTCCGGTGTACTCAAGCATTATCGTGTATCATGTACATAAATCAGGGTCGTTGATTGAATGAAATGGGTGGTTAAGATTAATAGGCAATTTTACAATTTTTTTAATTAAGAAATGGTGGGCCCCAGCATGAAATCTACTCCACTTGCTACATGATAGGCGCGTGTACACCATTTGTGGGCCCGGATTTTTTTTCCTTTAAATTATTCGATGGTATCACAGGATTATTCGATCGTATCAATAGATTATGCGATGGTATCGACAGATTATTCTAATGGGCTAGCACCCTGAAAATGCCATGAACTTCCAAATAAAAATTATTCGATGGTATCACTTGATTATTTGATGGTATCGTTTGATTATTAGATGGTATCGCTTGATTCCAAATAAAAATTATTCGATGGTATCGCTAGATTATTCGATGGTATCGCTTGATTATTCGATGGTGCTACAATATTATTCGGTTACTTATGTCGTTTTAACAAATAACTACAAATTATTCGATGGTTTCACTGGATTATTCGATGAGATCACATGATTATTCAATGGTATCGATGCATTTTTCATTCATATATTTATATATATATGACCGTCAACATAAAAAAACCCATCTTATGAAGGCACAAAATTGGTCCATACATATGAATAATTAAGCTTTTCCCCTTGAATACCTCTTAAATCTCATGAAAAGACATAAACTAGGATCCGCAAATATGAATATGAAGACTCCTTAAAAGAGATAGACAAGTTACATAACCGTGTTAAGAAAGCCATTAGATTACCATCCTTCTTATACCTCCTCTTTCTAGTGAATTTTAGTCATGTAATGGTCAGTAAAGTATACACAATAACCAACCAACATCAACACCCTCCCCCTTTAGTGCATTTGATCAGTAGAAGAGGCCTCTTGATCTAGCAGAAACAATGCTGGCTTACACTCAGCTGCAGACCCATACTTGGATGTGGAGTAATTCCTATAAACACCTGTCAATTTCCCTGTCCCTGCCCTCTGATGGTATCCCACCATCAGCCTTGAGCACTCCCTACAATCATAAAAAAAAACATCAAGATTTGAGTGATTTGTATGATGCAAATTGGGTCCGATGAGGGGAGAGATTGATACATAAAATAGTCCATTTTAGGGATTGGCGAGTAGGAGGAATGTAAGAAAGAGTTACTTACATGAGTTGATCTTCAGAGTAGTTGGAGTACCACTCACAAGTCTTGTTCCATTGCTTGAAGCCGTAGAGAGCACATTGAGCTGTGTACACTGCAGCTGCTGCTAGGAGTGATGGTGGGAACTTGAGCATATCATACTCCACCAATGAAAGCTCAATTATAAAAAAGGACAAAAGCTCAAGCTGCTTCCACAAAAAAAAAAAAGCAATCATCAATAACTGTTGGATCATGATTACCTAAATGATTGCCTTGTTGGATAGCAAAAAAAAAAAAAAGTTTAGCTCTAACCTTCCTATCAGATTCAGCTGCCTTGAGAAATCTTGATAAAAAGACATATGGAGTTGGCAAGGACATATTGAATTGCAATGTATTAAGCATCACCTTTTCCTGTTAACAATAAAAAATTTATGAGGAATTTAGAAAAAAAAATTGAAAACTAAATTAAACAAATTCATTGACTAGGGTTTCAAAAGTGATGCGGGACCATCTTCTACACCTCTAGACACGCCTATCATACTTGGAGAAGGAACTATGACTCGAGCTCATGCTAAGAAGCTTCAACGAGACTCTTTCATGTTTGTGAGTCATGCTTTGTTCTCGAGCACGGTTCATCTCCCGGAGCCACCATTGAAGACCTATATGTGTATAGGGATTGATGAGGCCGAACCTCCTTAGCCATCAGAGGAGCCGATTTTTACTAAGTGTTGAACTCCTTTGTTATTTCCATTTCTAGTAACTTTCTTACTTAAGTTATTTTAGGAAACTTTAGGGGTTATTTTAATTATTTCTTTTATTTATTATTTTTATTAGAAATCAGTCTTTTAGGGTTATAAGAACTGATTTCAGCCTTGTAGAACATCACGTCATTCATTATTCAGAAATCTCAGTTTTGTGTTGAAAACACACGAGTGAAAGACAATCGATTCGAAGCGTGGCTCATCGATTGCACAATTGGTATTGATCTCAGCTTGGTTTGCTTTGTGTTCATCAACTTCGCAAGACTTGGTGATCCTGGTATCCACGAGCCCCCTCCTTGTGCCTCCAAGTTGTCCGCTTGGTTGTGTAAGGTTGTAGAGACGGGTTGTGTAGTCGTTAGTGCTTGGTTCCTACCCTCTACGGAGGCCTGGGGTCTTCATCTCGTTCTACATAGTTCTAATCACCCAACCCTATCGGTCTTTAGTGTTTTGTCGTGTCTTGTTCTTGTTCTTTTCTTCTAGTCGACATCGAGTTCATTGTGTTCTTGGTGTTCTTGTTGAGTCCTGCGTCATTCTTGATATTTATTGTTGCGTTTCTTGTTTTCTTGTTGAGTTCTTGTTTATTCCTTTGAATTCTTGTTTGATTGTCGAAGATCGGGCCATCCTACGGCTTACCCCATATCAAATTGGCATCAGAGCTTTGGTTTCGACATCAAAAGTTGTGTCTTTTGTTTTGTTCTTCATATAAACACAAAAAAAAAATCCACAAAAAATATAGTCTTTATTAGTTTGGGTCTTTTACTTCTTGTTTCATGAATTGATTGCTACTAACCTTGTTGTTTGTGATTGTTGTGGTTGCGATCTAGCCCTAAACACAAGAGCCAGTCGTGACCCTCACAAGAGAGTGGCCGAACTGTCCTATTGGGGGAGTCGACATTGCTCTCCAAGAACCCTAGTTCAGCCGCCCCTCATACATCACAAGGAAACCCTAATCCTAGTTTGTTGCTTCTATCTTTTAATCTATCTTAATCTATCCATTTTTTTTGCCTTATTGAATTTCTGATTTTTGGTAGATATAATTCATTTTATCTATCATAGATTATAAAGGCATAGATAGATATACTTACCAAAGTTAGCCAAACCATCATCTATATTTATCATTCTAGGGCTGATTTTATTTTTTTCACCTAAGTTTTGTTATTTTCGATTTTCCCATCAAATTTTCTATAATTTCTTGCATTAGGTTAAAAAAAAAAGAGCCAGTTCGAAAAAGTCAACAAAAAAAGAGAGACATTCAAAGGCTTGGACCTAGGAGGATAAAATTCACTAGGGGAAAAAGTAAGTCAAAAAAAAAGAGAGAAGAGTGTTGATCTAGTGCAAGAAAGCTCAAAGGGACCAAATTGGTGATCTTGAATAGCCCTAGTCGACATTCACATTACCTTCCAAACACAAAACTTGAAACCCTACCTTGCAACTACAACATCCTTACTAAGGGTTTGAATCAAAAAGAGGTAAATTTCCGAGTTCTCTATTATTTTCTTTTATTTTCCTACAAAATTCAGTCCTTTGTGTGTTTATTTTTGTTGTGTCGAGCACTTCTTCTTGCTGTCGAGTACTCTTGTGTCAATATCGAGTGCTCGTTGCTTTGTGTCTTGCTTGTGTCGAGGACTTTCACCATTGTTGAGTTCTCTTTTGTGTGAGTCGAGTGTTGCGAACTCCTGTCGAGCACTTCTTTGCTATTGCCGAGTGTGTCTTCGTGTTTGTCGAGTACTCTCTTGCTTTGTCGAGTGCTCCTTTGTCCTTGTTTCATTCATTCTCTTGATCTCTTACTTTGTATTACTAGGTTTTTGCTTGAGTGTTGATTTGCCCAAGGCAGATTGAAACAACAAGCGTGACATACCAATTAGAGAGGGAGTGTGAGCGAAACACTTGCGAGTTTGTTTATATTTTCTCTAACTTTTACATAGTTCCTTGTTTGTTTTATTTGCCATGTCTAATAGCCAGGAGAACAACGGTAACAATTCTGCCGGTACCTCCACACTTGCATCCGAATTGGTCACTATGCTCAACAACATCACGGTAAACATGGCGGCAATCAACGAAAACATGGTGACAATGGCGACAAGATTGGCGGCTGTGGAAGCAAGACCGAGTGGGTCCAACACCGTGGCTGGGCAAGGTAATCCAAGGCGTGACGAACCGCCTCACGATGAAAGGGAAGTACATAATCCTAACCCTAATCCTAATCCTAATTTAGATAACCCTTTATTTGATGAGAATGGCTCTCCACGAAGGGAGAGGTATGGTAGGAATAATGGGTTTGCTAATGCGCATGGAAGAGGATGAGGGAGAGGACGACGGTTCCAAGAAGATTACTACCCTTCAGAGGACGAGTATGACTTCCAAGAGGAGGAGCATTGAGAGCAACGTCCTAGGCGGAACGATAGAGGAGGTCGACACCACTACCGAGCACCTAGGGAGCCTGACCACGATGGTATAGGTAAGGTAAAGGTAACGATCCCTCCATTTGATGGTAAAACTGATCCAGATGCATATATTGACTGGGAAACTAAAATGGATCAAATCTGGAATTGTCATAACTTCTCCGACGCTAAAAAAGTGCAATTAGCTTCTCTTGAATTTCAAGGTTTTGCTTTAATCTGGTGGGATAACTTGTTAAGGAAAGAAGAAGAGCTTTAGATGCGCCTATTGCTTCATGGGGTCAAATGAAGGCGCTGATGAGGAGAAGGTTTGTTCCCCAACACTATTCTAGAGAGCTTAGACAACGACTAGAAAACCTTAGGCAAGGTAATAAAAGTGTTGAGGAAACTTTTAATGCAATGCAAGAAACCATGGCTAGAGCTAATGTAGTTGAAAATGATGAAGATACTAATGCTAGGTTTTTTAGGATTATGCATCCCGCCTTAGCTCATGAAATTGATTACTTTCCTTATTCTACGCCTACTGAACTTTTACATTTAGCAATGAAAGTAGAAAGGAATGCTAGATATAGGAGCCAAGGTGGAAGATTGTCGAGTGGGCAACCTCAAGCCAGAACCACCCACAGCAACCCTAGGGACGGCAAGATGGTGGTTCAAGGGAGAAAGCGAGCCAACCCCAAGTGAGTTATGATGGCCGAGTGCCTCAGGAGCCCATCGACAAGGGCAAGGCGCCTATGTTCGGTAGGAATTTGTCTGGGGCATCTACTGGCCCTAAAGGGAGTAATCCTAACCCCTCTACTACTAGATCTAGGGATATTGTATGTTTTAAATGCCAAGGTAGAGGTCATTATATGAAGGATTGCCCTAATAAGAAAACTCTCATGATTAATCACCTAGGAGAATATGAATCTGAAAACTCTTGTGATGAACATGATGAGCATGCTAATGATGAAAATGATCAAAACCTTAACCTTCTTACTTATGATGACAATGACTGCGTTGAATATGAACATGGTGAATCTTTGATTGTTAGGAGAGTCTTAAGTGTCCAACCTACAACTTGTGATGACAATCAACGTGAAAACTTATTTCATACTAGATGCTTAGTTAAGGGAAAGGTTTGCAATGTGATCATTGATGGTGGGAGTTGCTGCAATTTAGCTAGTCAAGAAATGATTAATAAACTACAACTTCCCACAATTCAACATCCTAGACCTTATAGATTGCATTGGATGAATGACTGTGGAAACTTGAAAGTGAATAGGCAAGTTAAGGTTCATATCAAACTAGGACATTATGAAGATGATGTTTTATGTGATATTGTGCCTATGCAAGCTTGTCATATATTATTAAGTCGTCCTTGGCAATATTATCATAAGGTCTTACATGATGGATTTACTAACCGCTACTCTTATACTTTTCAGGGAAAGAACGTTTTCCTCAAGCCTATGACGCCTACACAAGTGGCTGAAGAGATTAAGAAGCGAAAGGCAAGTAAAGGTGAGTTAGCTAAGGAGGCTCAGTCGAGCCAATTGGTGTCCCATTCTCGGCCTAGGGATGTATTCTTGGCTTCCAAGAGTGCATTTGTAGACGAGTTTGTGGATGGGGAAACAACCCTCATGCTCCTATGCAAAGGGTTGAATATGTTGAGTGAGGAGCTTAAAGCTACCCTCCCTCCTCACATCCTATCTCTTCTTGAAGAGTATAAGGATGTGTTCCCCGATGATATACCACCAGGCCTACCCCCTATTCGTGGCATTGAGCCTCAAATTGATCTCATTCCAGGGGCTTCTTTGCCTAATAGGCCTGCTTATAGAATGAATCCTACTAAAACCCAAGAGGTTCAATCCCAAGTCCAGGAACTGTTGGATAAGGGATACATTAGGGAAAGTTTGAGTCCTTGTGCTGTTCCTGTGTTATTAGTTCCTAAGAAAGATGGTTCATGGAGAATGTGCGTAGATTGTAGGGCTATTAACAATATCACTGTTAAATATCATCATCCTATCCCACGCTTAGATGATATGCTAGATGAATTACATGGTTCTTCTGTATTTTCGAAGATAGATCTTAAAAGCGGTTATCATTAGATTAGAATGAAGGAAGGCGATGAATGGAAAACAGCATTTAAGACAAAATTTGGTTTATATGAATGGTTGGTTATGCCTTTTGGTTTAACTAATGCACCTAGTACTTTCATGCGCTTAATGAATCATGTGCTTAGAAATTTCATAGGAAAATTTGTTGTTGTTTATTTTGATGACATACTTGTTTATAGCAAATCCCCTAAGGAACATGAAGCACATCTCAGGGAAGTACTCTATACACTTAGATTAGAGCACTTGTATGCAAATCTTAAGAAATGTGAATTGTGTAAAAGTCAAGTGTCCTTTCTTGGTTTTGTAGTGAGCTCGAATGGACTACGCGTTGATGAGGCGAAGATCAAAGCAATTCAGGAGTGGCCGACCCCTACTTCGATTGGTCATGTGCGTAGCTTCCACGGATTGGTGAGCTTCTACAGGCGCTTTGTGCGAGATTTCAACTCCATCGCAGCCCCACTCACCGAGATTACCAAGAAGAGGAGTGAGTTCAAGTGGGGTACAGCTCAAGAAGAGGCATTTTGCACCTTGAAGGAGAAATTGACGCAGGCCCCTCTCTTGGCCTTGCCGAATTTCACTCGTCCTTTTGAGGTGGAATGCGACGCTAGCGGAGTTGGAATTGGAGGAGTTCTGATGCAAGAAGGTAAGCCAATTGCATTCTTCTCCGAGAAATTGAAAGGTGCGTGTCTTAACTACTCTACTTATGATAAGGAATTATATGCATTTTTAGAGTTCTTAAGACATGGTCTCACTACCTATGGCCTAGAGAGTTTATACTTAGGACTGATCATGAATCTCTAAAACATTTTAAGAGCCAAGATAAACTTGATAGGAGACATGGTAGATGGATGGAGTTTATTGAAACATTTCCTTATGTAATAAAGTATAAGAAAGGCAAAGACAATGTGGTTGCTGATGCACTATCTAGACGACATGTTTTATTAACCACTTTGGATTCTAGAGTCTTAGGCTTTGTTTATATTAAGGAATTCTATGCAAATGATGAGGATTTTGGGGATAGCTTTCGAAAATGCCTAGATAAGGGTCCTACCGACCATTTTTATATCTTTGATGGATTCTTGTTTAGGAAAGATCAAGTGTGTATACCTAGGTGTTCTCTAAGGTTATTACTTGTGAATGAAGCCCATAGTGGAGGATTAATGGGTCATTTTGGGAGAGATAAGACATATCATACACTTAGGACACATTTTTATTGGCCACATATGCTTAGGGATGTAGAACATTGCCTTAAGAGATGTATTGATTGCCTAAAGGCCAAATCTAAGCTTATGCCCCATGGATTGTATACGCCACTACCTACCCCCTCAGCCCCTTGGGAAGATATTTCTATGGACTTTATAGTTGGGTTGCCTAGAACTAAAAAGGGGAGAGATTCTATTTTTGTGGTAGTGGATAGATTCTCTAAAATGGCTCACTTCATTGCATGTCATAAAACCGATGATGCTACTAATGTTGCAAATCTATTCTTTAGAGAAGTATTTAGGTTGCATGGTGTGCCTAAAACCATAGTTAGTGATAGGGATGTTAAATTCTTAAGTCATTTTTGGCGTACCTTATGGAGTAAATTGGGAACTAGATTGTTATTCTCTACCTCTAGTCACCCCCAAACTGATGGCCAAACTGAGGTGACCAATAGAACCTTAACCACTGTCCTTAGAGCCATTATTAGGAAGAACTTGAAGCTTTGGGAAGAAGCCTTACCTGATGTGGAGTTTGCTTATAATAGGACTATGCATTCATCGACTAAAATAACTCCATTTGAATGTGTGTATGACGTTAATCCACTAACCCCTTTTGATCTTACTCCGTATCCTATGAGAGAGAAAGAGTCATTTGAAGCAGGTAAGCATGTCGAGTTCGTTAAGGAGCTACATGAACGGACGCGTTAGAAGCTTGTGGAGAAGGCTGAATACAATGCCAACAAGGCCAACAAAGGGCGGCGTTTGGTGGTCTTTCAGCCAGGGGATCTAGTGTGGGTGCACCTAAGGAAGGAGCAGTTCCCGGAACAACGGAAGAGCAAGCTAGCACCACAAGGAGATGGACCATTCAAGGTTCTTCAACGAGTTGGTGAGAATGCCTACAAGCTGGAGCTTCCAGGAGACTATGGTGTGAGTGCAACCTTCAACGTCGCGGATCTCATTCCTTACTTGGCGGTGGACGAGACCTTGGATTCGTGGTCAAATCCTTTCCAAGAAGGGGAGGTTGATGCGGGACCATCTTCTACACCTCCAGACACGCCTATCATACTTGGAGAAGGACCTATAACTCTCGAGCTCGTGCTAAGAAGCTTCAACGAGACTCTTTCATGTTTGTGAGTCATGCTTTGTTCTCGAGCACGGTTCAACTCCCGGAGCCACCATTGAAGACCTATATGTGTATAGGGATTGATGAGGCCGAACCTCCTTAGCCATCAGAGGAGCCGATTTTTACTAAGTGTTGAACTCCTTTGTTATTTCCATTTCTAGTAACTTTCTTACTTAAGTTATTTTAGGAAACTTTAGGGGTTATTTTAATTATTTCTTTCATTTATTATTTTTATTAGAAATCAGTCTTTTAGGGGTATAAGAACTGATTTCAGCCTTGTAGAACATCACGACATTCATTATTCAGAAATCTCAGTTTTGTGTTGAAAACACACGAGTGAAAGACAATCGATTCGAAGCGTGGCTCATCGATTGCACAATTGGTATTGATCTCAGCTTGGTTTTCTTTGTGTTCATCAACTTCGCAAGACTTGGTGATCCTGGTATCCATGAGCCCCCTCCTTGTGCCTCCAAGTTGTCTGCTTGGTTGTGTAAGGTTGTAGAGACGGGTTGTGTAGTCGTTGGTGCTTGGTTCCTACCCTATACGGAGGCCTGGGGTCTTCATCTCGTTCTACATAGTTCTAATCACCCAACCCTATCAGTCTTTAGTGTTTTGTCGTGTCTTGTTCTTGTTCTTTTCTTCTAGTCGACATTGAGTTCATTGTGTTCTTGGTGTTCTTGTTGAGTCCTGCGTCATTCTTGATAGTTATTGCTGCGTTTCTTTTTTTCTTGTTGAGTTCTTGTTTATTCCTTTGAATTCTTGTTTGATTGTCGAAGATCGGGCCATCCTATGGCTTACCCCATATCAAAAAGTCTGCACCATATCAAGAAGTTTCTTTCTTGAGTAAGCCTTATCTGAAATGAAAATCAGATCCTCAACAACTGGGATTGAGACCTCCTCATACTTGCAAGCCAAAAGCATGGCTACTAATCCAACTAATTGGAGCTTCTTCCTCACCCCAGTCGCTCAATTTCGAACAAGAACATAAATAAAAACACCCAATTCTTTCAAGAGAATAAACAAAAACTCCCCAGTCAATCAATTTCGATCAAGAATAAATCCTCAGTCATTCCACCAACATCACAAAAAACACCCAATTCGTTCAAGAAGAAGCCTGACTTTGGGAACGAAATCTCGAATCAATTGAGCGAACCTCGAATGAATTGGGAACGAAATCGAGGAAAGTTGTATACCTGAATTTGAATCAAAGGGAAAAGAGAAAGGAAGAGGGGAAGCAGGCTACCGTCGAAGAGCGTGATGGGGCGAGAGCAGAAGTAGAAGAAGGACGAAGATCTGCGTAAGAATGGAGGCGGATCGTCATCACCTACGCCATCACCAGCCGTCATCGCCATCGTCATTGTCTCTCTTCAAGTCGTCATCACCTACGCCACCTCCTTCGAGCATTTTTTATTGCCTCTGTTCAAGCCGCCATCACCGCAAGACGCGACTGAGAAAGAATGGAGGCGGATCGTCGCACCTCCGATCGCCTTCACCTCTGGATCGAGAGAAGAAGCCTTGTGAGTTTATACGGTTTGTGTAGATTGGTTAGGGTTGACATTGGGTGGGTAAGTACACGCGCAGTTATAGGAATTGGTGGGGTGTTTTTTTTTATTTTCATTTTTAATTAATAATTATTTTGGATTAATCTCAGCCATCCAATACCTCTAAATCAATGGTTAGGATTTGTGTACATGATACACGTTAAGGCCTGAGTACATCTGATCTATACTATATATATATAAATATATATATATATATATAAGTATATAAATCAGCTGATTCGAATAAGCATATAAAAATATAATTTTTTTTAAAAAAAGATATTCATTTAAAGATCGATATATATCCAATTAAGTTGAACAAAAATATAAATTCAATACCTAATTAAAAGTGGAGTGACGATGACGATAGGTTGTTCCACCTACTAAAAAAAACAGAAAATAGCTACAGATGGTTAGCCACGGATTGTAGGCGACCCTGTATTCGTGGCCATTAGCGATGACATTGGCCACGACTCTTCCTGACCGTGGCTATATTCGTGGCTAATACTCATCCTGGTATGACATGCCAAATCATTCGTGGCTATTAGCAATGACCCAGATGTCCGTAGCTGATTCCGTGGCTCGATATGTGTCAGTGTCAGTAAATAGCCACGAACGTAGCTACGAATAGGATTGTCGTGGCTGTTTTCGACGCTGATATGGACACAACACAATATCCGTCGCTAAATCCGTGGTTATTAATCATCGGAAATCAAATGAACATATGTGGTGAGTGGGCCTTGGGTCGCTAATTGTAGGCGGGCCGGATATATATTATTAATGGGCTATCCGATGACACTCGATCCGTGGCTGAATCCGGGTACAAAATCTCCCAAAGAGGACTCTATTTATGTATCTGTTTAAACGCTCGGTGGTGGGTAAGATATCTAATATAGTTTTCCAAATAATGTTTTTGATATTTGGAGCGATATTTAGTTTCCAGATCCAATCTCCAGAAATATTATTGTTATTTCTTGTGTTGAAGAGAGAAGAGGTAGATTTAACCGTAAATGTTCCATTTTTGTTGTAGATCCAAATTAGTCTGTATGCGATATCAATTCTGGGGATGTAAATGTTTGATATCATTTGAGCAATGTGAGGTGGGAATATGTTGTTTACTTTCTTAGTATCCCAAGTGTTTGAGTTTGTAAATAGATCACAAACTTTGAGGTTAGGGTTATGGTTGTTTCTAAAGTTTTCGAGTTTTTGTGCATTTACCCAGATGTCAAACCAGACATTAATGGTTTTGCCATTGCCAACTAGCCAAAGTAGTCCTTTGGAAAAAGTATCTCTAATGTTTAAGAGTCGTCCAAATTGCCACGAAGTTTTAGCTTTACTTCTTTCCATTAGTGGTTCCTTTGAGAGATATTTTTCAGTGATAATCTTTGACCAAATGTTGTTAGGATTCGATATTATTCTCCAAAGAAGTTTCATCTGCATGCTTAAGTTGATTTGTTCAGCTGTTTTGAAGCCTAGTCCACCATCTTTTTTAGGGGTACATAACCGTTCCCAGCTAATTAATGGGTGACAGTTATCAGATTGAAGTTTATTCCAGAAAAATTTTTTGTTGATTTGGTCAATTTTATCAAGAATTCCTTTTGGAAGAAGGAAGGATTGCATAAGATAATTGGTTTTAGAATTGAGATTAGCTTGAATGAGGATAGATCTTCTAGCTTGAGAGAGTGTGTTTGATTTCCATTTGGATAGTTGTTTTTTTAGGCTTGTAATAGCTTCGTCAAATAAACTGTTGTTTACTCTACCACTAATGAGTGGTATTCCTAGATATTTTTCTAATGTTTTAGTAACAGGGATATTTAATTGTTGAGCAAGGCTTTGAGCTTTTTGAAGGGAGATGTTTTTAGAGACTTGTAGAGAACTTTTGTTGTAGTTTATAGAGAGACCTGATATGTTGCAAAAGTTGTTTAAAAGGTTTTTAATCGTGTGAAGACTTAGATCATTAGCGTTGGAAAAGATGAGTGTATCGTCTGCAAAGGAGAGGAATGGGATAGTGATACGGGGTTAGCCGTAGGGTGGCCCGATCTTCGACAATCAAAACTCAAAGACAAGAACAGAAGCAAAGACTCAACAAAACAATGAAAGAAAGACCGATAGAAGGGTGATTCGAACTAAGGTAGAACGAGATAAAGACCCCAGGCCTCCTAAGAGGGTAGGAACCAAATACCAACGACTACAAAGCCCGCCTCTACAACCTTACACAACCAAGCGGACAACTTGGAGGCACAAGGAGGGGACTTGTGATTACCTGGATCACCAAGCTCTCGCGAGGTTGACGAACTCAAAGCAAACCAAGCAGGATCTATAACCAATTGCAATCGATGAGCAACGCTTCGAATCGATTGACTTCCTCACACTTGTGTTTCACACAAAGGCTGAAATTTTTATCAAATTGAACGTGTTTTTTTTCTACAATGGAGATCAGCCCCTTCTTATAACCCTAAAGGCTGATTTTAATGAAAATAATAATTAAAAGAGAAATTAAAATAAAACCCTAAATTACCTAAAATAACTTAAGTAAATAAGGTCTTTAAAAATAGCAACAAGGAAAGTTCCAACACTTAACAAATTCCCGTCAAAACAGTGACAGCTGCAAAGAATGTGATTTTCGGCCAAGCTCCATGTCGAATCTGGAAAAACCTTCAACAGCAAAGTTGTAGATCTCTTCGTCCTCGTTCCGACAAGGTATGGTACGATCAAATCCGATTAATATTGACTCCGTATGACTCATTTTACTGAGACGTCAAAAAGCTGTCAAAATGCTGAACGAATCTATAAACGTCATTTGCACCTTTGGATCTTCCCCATGGTGGAGCCTTCTTCTTCCTCTTGAGGATGACAACATTCTCACGAGCTCGAATCTTAGGTCCATCCCCAAGTATAGGTGTGTCCGAATGTGTCTTGGATGGTCCCGCATCAGATAGGATTACTGTTATTTGTCAGTTTGATTCCAATTAACGGATCAAGTTCTGATGATTCTTATTGTATCATTCTGGCTAATAGTTCCATGACTATGACAAAAATATATGGTGCAAGAGGATCTCCTTGTCGTATACCTCGAGAAGTTTGGAATGTCTTGCCAGGTAAGTTATTAACTAAGACTGAAAAGTTAGTTTTAGTTAAGCATGTCATGACCCAGTTTATCCATTTTTGATGAAATCCAAATTTAGTCAGTACGATGCGTATGTAGTCCCAATTTATTTTGTCATAAGCTTTTTCCATGTCTAGTTTAATTGTCATCCATCCGTATTTTCCTTTTTTGTTATGGAAGGAGTGGAAGACCTCGTGGGCTATTAGGATGTTATCTTGAATATTTCTTCCCTGAACAAAGGCTCCTTGAAATGTGTTGATAATACGAGGTAAGATTGGTTTTAAACGGTTAGCTAAAAGTTTTGAGATAATTTTGTAAATAGTGTTGCAAAGACTAATAGGGCGATAATGGTTGATATTGATAGGGTTATCAATTTTCGGAATGAGTGCTATAAATGTTGTATTTACTTCGTTAAGAAGAATGCCTGAATGAAAAAATGGTTTAATAGCCTTGCATAGCAAGCTTCCCACAATGTTCCGATATTTTTTATAGAATTCTGGTGGGAAGCCATCAGGCCCTGGTGATTTGTCTTCTTTCATTGAGAATAGAGTATCCTTAATTTCTTTATCTGTGAAAGGTCGAGTTAGGGTTAAGTTTTCAGAGTCAGTTATTGTGTGATTTATCAAGTTTGGGAAATATGTGTTATTATTGGTTGTTTGTTTGTTTGAGATGAATCTTTCAGCTAGTTCATTCGTAATTTCATCTCTAATTTGGTTTTCATCTTCAATGATTAAACCACTTTTATTTGTAAAATTACGAGTGGTGTTTTTTGAATTTCTGATTTTAGTTATTGATTGGTAGTATTTGGTATTCTTGTCTCCAAATTTAAGGAAGTTAGATTTAGCCCTCTGTTTCCAAAAAGTATTGTTAAAATTCATGAGGGCTTCACGTTTATTTAGTAATCTTTGTCTTTTATTTATTGTGATATCATTATAGTTTTCAGTAATTTGTTGTGTTTGTAATAATAAAAGTTGATCTTCAATGTCTTTTAATTGTCTAAAGTTATTATTTGGATGTGATTGGCACCAAATTTTCGTGTTTTTCTTAAGCAGTTTCTGTTTTTGTAATAGTGTAAACATGAATGATCCACAGAGTTTATTTTCCCAGGTTGATTTAACTAGTTTATTGTAGTTGTCATCGTTTGTCCAAGACATCTCAAATTTAAAGGGTGATCCTGCTCTGATTAATTTTGTTCCAATTGAGATGGATATTAGGGAGTGATCTGAGCTTGTAAATGGATGGTTATGGACAGTTAAATTGGGGAATTGATTAGAGATATCTGTATGGATCATAACTCTATCTAGACGTTCATAGATATTATCAGTAGGGGTTTGTCTTTTCCTCCAGGTAACTGGGCTGCCAGTATAGGGGATAGTATGGATATCTAGTTCTTCATTAATTTGCTGAATACGGGTAAATCTATTATATTGTGGGTTTGTTCCTCCAATTTTATCATTTATTAATTCTATTTCATTGAAGTCTCCCATTAGTAGGGACGGGTAGTTATACTGTCGAGTTACTGTGATTATTTTATCCCAAAATTTGTTTTTGTCTGTTTGGTTTGATGGTGCATAAATAAAGTTGAGAATAAATCTGAAGTTGTTGATGTTAGCTAGGTACATAACGTAGTTATCTGATGTAGTTATTTGTTGTAATGTGTCTGTAAAGTTAGAGGTTTTGAAAAGGATCCATAGTCCTCCTTTTGATTCATCTGAGGCAATGTGATGAGCTTTATTAAATCCAGATTTTTTGTATAGATTTTCCATTGGTGGGTCAGTTGTCTTTGTTTCAGATAAGACTAGGATATCTAAGTTATTTCTTTTTTGGATATAGGCTAGATCTTGCCAAATGTTAGGCTTTCTTATGCTTCTAATGTTCTAATATCCTATGTTTGTCATTTAAAAGAAATTTTTGTGTGCACCCGCTTTTTAAGCAATTTTGATATTTTTTGGTATTCTTTTTTAGTAAATAAGTGGTCGTTGATTTGGACTAATTGTTTTGATGATTTTAATTGATGTAATTTTATGGAGTGTATGTTATTACTATTTTTTTTATAATAAGTATTTGATAGATCTAATTTTATTTTAAAAGATTTTTTTTGTCTTAATTTGCTATATTTATGCCCGGGTTTAATTTTGGCTTTATGGTTTCTTTTATTTATTAGGTAAGTGTAGTTGTTATGAGTAAGATATTTTGCAATTTCTTTCTTTTTTTCCTTGACGAATTTTCTAAAGTGGGTATTATGATCATTTTTAAAGTTATTTGTTAAGTTTGATGTTTTATTGACAATCTTTTGTGATCCCTTGTTGTTGTAATTATTTTTTCCAGTATTATAAATTTTTATTGACGGGTGAGTGTAGATTCTATCTATATTTTTAAATATTAAAATTTTACACATTATTTTATTGTGTTAATGTAGGGATAGATATGGCTTAATGGGCTAAAGTGTTTATTTTTATGAAAGGTTTTTATTTCAAATTTTGTGAGGCATTTGTATAGTATAGATTTTTCCTTATTTATGTTATAGGTATTTAGTATGTAAGTTTGGTAATATTTTATCCAAATTGTATTAGAAATATGTTGAATTTTCCATAATTTCTTACTTTGGAGGGGTGTTAACCCAGAATTCTGGCTGTTAGGCATTGGGTCATATTTAATGGGCCATACAGGCTGGTGGGCCGAAGAAATAAATTTTGACAGTTTAGTCCATCTGTGTTTGCTGTGAGAATAGCAATTAACTTTGAGATAATTGCAAAATATATAATCCAAGATGTAAAATGGAATTGTAAGATAAAGAAAGGTAAAAATCAAGATATGGACATCGAAGATATTGACAGATGGAGCACCAAACATAACGTGGCAATCATGTATAAATTGAGGGTGAAATAAAATCTCAGTAATTTTGTAATTATCAGAAAAAGAGCCGTGATAGATGCAAAATTGAGAGTAAAGACTCCACCTATTTGATAACCCAATCAAGTTAATTGCAAGGACTATGTACTGAGAAAAAATCAAAGAAGCGTCACTATAAATGTAATTGTGTTGGATCATAGCTGTCACTAGGGTAAACATAAACATATAGGAAACCATAGCCGGCACACAGGAAATATCAAACCAACCCAAAAAAAACCTAAATTTATAACACCAGAAAAAAGCTTTGTTTCCTAAAACAAATTTAAAAAGAAATCTATAAACTGGAGAAAATTGAATTGTAGGAGAAATTGAAGGAACATCAAAGGATCTATATATCAGATAAGAGCAAATCATTTTGGGTAACCAAATATAAATCAATCCCATACAAATCTGACAATAGGCAATCCAATTAATGGGACATTTAGAACAATATTTCCAGTAGAATTTGCATGGTCTCCTGAAGGAAAACAAATGAATACCGGAGAAGATGGAGTATATATAAAGGAGATGATACAGAGCATATAAGGAACTGAGTGAAACTAACCAATCTAGAGTAATGTCTATGAATTGCAGCGGCCAACAAAGATAACTACAGTTGAAGACAATAGACCCATTCCATTTATTGTGATAACTCGATTCAACATTTGAATAGAGAATAGCTCTTAAGCTTTGTGAATTATACATCCCCAACAGGTCAAACAACGGATAGCTGATAATCTTTAGTTTCCAACATATCGTGTGATTGTCACCTTGGCTGTTAAGCCCCAATTTACATCCGATGCAATTACATTTAAAAGTCCAAGACCAGAAACTGATTTCCTCCAAAGAGGAGAACCAGTAACCAAAGGAAACCACACCCAGCAGAACAAAAATCAGAAGAAGAAAACGCCAGGAAGGGAAAAGGGAAGAAGAGAGAGAAAAAATTGGGAGTGGGCCGACTCTGCCTTGAACTTCTTCCAGAAAATGCTCAAATCACACCCGGCTAGGGTTGGAAAGAGGGTGTAAGGGATAACTGGAAAGCGATCTAAAAATGCTCAACAAAGGATGAAGGACGAATGAAGGGGAAGGATGAGGGCGACAGCGTGAAAAGCCGATCAGGCTGTCAAAGAAGAGAACCAGAGATGGCGGCTGTAGTTGAGACTAGGGTTTGTGTTTGGGTTGGATTTGAGGGTTGGGTTGATTTGGGTTTTGGAAGAGAGTTTTCTGGAAGAGTTTGGAGAAGGCCGTCCAAAGTAGTCTGAAGAAGAAGATAGTGACTAATAAATGTTGAATAAAACCTTATATTAACTAATAAATACTTATTAGACTATTATAAGAGTATGTTTTGAGGAAAACTCATATAAGTAATTAATAAATTTTGAATAAAACCTTATATTAACTAATAAATACCTATTAGAATTCCATAAGAGTGTGTTTTGAGGAAAACTCATATAAGTAACTAATAAAATTTGAATAAATCCTTATATTAACTAATAAATTCTTATTAGAATATTATAAGGGTATGTTTTGAGAAAAACTCGTATATGTAACTAATAAATGTTTAATAAGACCTTATATTAACTAATAAATTCTTATTAGAATATTATAAGAGTATGTTTTGAGGAAAAACTCAATGAAGTAACTAATAAATTTTGAATAAAACCTTATATTTAGTAATAAATTCTTATTAGAATATTATAAGAGTATGTTTTCAAGAAAACTGATATAAGTGACTAATAATAGTTTAATAAATCCTTATATTAACTAATAAATTCTTATTAGAATATTATAAGAGTATGTTTTGACGAAAAGATATCATTAACTTTTATTAATATTTTATTAATATTAATGTTTTATATTTTACCAGTAAGTTTCAAAATAGAAAAATCTTATATATCTTGGAATATTTTTTATCGACGTTTTAGGCAGTGAGTAGAAAATATTGTGAGCGGTATAATGTATTTTTGAGCTGTAATATTCCCGGACTTTGGAATTTTAGGCGGTGAATTGAAAATTTTGGATTAGCGGTATAAGATGGAACTTTTCACTTTTTAACCCTAATGTGTGTTTTCCTCTTCA
Source organism: Persicaria maculosa (assembly GCA_963922045.1). Taxonomy (NCBI): domain Eukaryota; kingdom Viridiplantae; phylum Streptophyta; class Magnoliopsida; order Caryophyllales; family Polygonaceae; genus Persicaria; species Persicaria maculosa. The sequence goes on along the minus strand of OY998264.1, from coordinate 20,730,477 downwards.
CCGCCTCTCCCTCTTCGCCGGTAGTAGATTCATTCTGAATCATCCCTCCTCTTCACAGATTCATATCGCCTCCCCCTTTCAATTGTACACTCTACAGATCGATATCGCCTCTTCCGTCTCCCTCCACCGTCGCCTCTCCCTCTCACCTCTCCATCCCATTTGCCCCGAAATTGGAGGTTTTAATCAACCGCTTTCGTTCCCTGGAGACCGAATCATCCCTCCTCTTCTTTCCAGATATGTTTTCTTCTTCTTCTCATCTCATGTTCACGCTTCCAGTAAATCCACCCTTTTTGATTGAGCCATTGTCTTCGTTTCAGAATCGCAAACCATAGCTCCCTGGTCGGAGAACCGACCTGTTCCACCACTTATGGCGGCGCCTCCTCGTCGAAGTCTCTCCCCTTCCTCAAAGCGTCCAGATCTGGTGTGGTTTGCTTCAGATCTGAGAGCCCTGTTATCGTCCCAGCTTTCTCCCTCTCTTTGATTCATTGCTCGTACTCGACGGTTTCCGTTCAGATCTCCAAAGGTACAAATCTCTCTTACCATTTCTCTCAATTTCAGTATTTAACCTTCTTCCTCTTCCATTTCTGGTCTAGCAGCAATAGGTGAACAACTTAATTAGCATCAGAAAAAAAAAAGAAGGAAAGAGTTTGGGTTTTCTTCAGTTCAATGAGTTTGGGTTCATCAGCTCAATGGTTCAATCGGTCTATACTCAATGAGTTTGGGTTTTCATTAGGTCTCTTTAATTTGATTATTGCATTATTTTTTTGCAAGGTCGGTCTGTACTAAATGTGTTTGGGTTTGTTTTCCCTTTCCATTAATATTTTTTTGACTTTCTTATAATGTATGAAATTCATTTTTGCAGTTTATTTTGATTTAGGAGTTGTCAAATGACTCTTATTGAATATGTCTAAAACAATGGTGCGGAAACAAATTTTGGTAAGATTACCTACCTTATATCCAAGTGATAATATTATAACGGAGAGTTAAGTTATGACTATTTACAATCTTGCAATTGATTTTGATGTGTGTTCAGGTTGGTTCAAGGAATGCTATACAACATAAGGTGTCAACAAACAAGAAATTGGATGTTTTGATTTCTTCATTTGTAGTTTTTTTTGTATCTAGAATATATTTTTTTATTTTTGTACTCTATTTATGTATGTTTGGATTTGTTATTGCTTTGGATGTATCCATGAAAGTTTTGTATATTTTTTAAGTATATAAAACATTACTAATGAAACGAGCAACAACAATAGAAATGACACAAATATTGGCGTTACCAACAATCTTAGCAACAACATTACCAATGAAATGAGCAACAATGATAGCAACAATCATAGCAACGGCTCAGCCACGGAATCAGCTATGACCATGACCAATTTACAGCAACGAATCCAGCTACTAACTTAGCCACGAATTCAACGACGCCCTCATTCCGTAGCTGTTTTCGTTGCCACAGCCACGACATAGTTCGTCCATGCTTAGCCACGGGCATAGCCGCGACGATATTTGTTCGTTGCTAAATCCATCGCTAAAAAGTCGTCGCTATTAGTCACGAGGCATATGGCTACGGATGGTCCGCCCGTGGCTGATTTCGTGGCTAAACCGGATAGTCACGGTCATTCGTGGCTAAATCCATTGCTATTTGCCGTAACTATTTCCTGCGTTTTTAATAGTGTTCACAATGACTTTAATTACCGAATACCATAGATGGTACTATAATTAATTAATTAAGAAAAAATTTGCGTCGCGGACCATTTTTTTGGACCAAATTTGTAAACTGTCCACGGATTTATTTTATTGGTAAAAAGTTCATCTAGTAAACCCTAATCCCAGATCCTTTATCCAGGCCCCCGCTCATCGCCAGCCTCCTTCCTTTTCTCCAGGCCCCCGCTCCTCCCGTTCTCCCATTCTCTCAACTCCCTCCTTCGTCCCGTTGAAATCCCCGTCAACGAAGGAACGATGCTCCGTGGACGAAGGAACGCCGCTTCCTCCTATTTCTCCGGACTTGAAGTTCGGTCGAATCCGACAAACGCCGCCGTGATGACTCGCCGCTGCAGACACGACCTTCCACAACTTCAACATCGGACTTGAATCAAAGCTTCTCCTTCCTGCTCGCTCTCCGTCTGGATGAAGGCGAGAATTTTTTTTCGAAATAGCCAAAAACGAAGAAGAAAATATGAAACTAGCCAAAATGTGAAAGAATTTAGGGAATTAGCCAAAAGAGGGTAAAGTCGTTGTTTGTAACAGCGACTTTACCCCAGGTTTAAAAAAAATATATTAAAAAACATAAGTCGCTGTTATAAAATAAATTGAAGAACAACGCCTTCTGGAATTCCATTCCGCACTTGAAAGTGGTAGACGGGTCCCATGTTGTCCATGTGTCCAGTTCTTGGGGCATGGGGTCGTGCACATCGTTCCATGATGGAATTATACCCCCAGCTGCTTTCATAATGATCTCACTGGCCTTCTCCCTTGTCACTTCGACATCACCCTCCGGTTCGTCAGTGCCCTCCTCTTCTTGATCCAGATCGTCCTCATGGTCGATCCCAAATGCATCAGCTCGAACATCTTCACCGATCTCAGAATCCATTATAGTCGAATGAGATGTGCTAGTTTGACTCCCATGTTCAACGCCAGCCAAGAGACCGGTGAATCCCCTCGTACCGACGTACGGTATATATTGTCCGTTATTGTCCATATCTATATGTACATGTATTATGTCTTGTTAATAAATCATGTACTATATTAATCATTTTTCACTTCTACTATTTCATATACTCCCTAATTTCCCCAATTTTTCACTTATACTATTTCATGTACATTTACTGTGTAGAATGTACTATATAATTCATTTGTCACTTCTACTCATTCATATATCAAATCTAAGATTACAACTTCACAACATGATCGACTCATATAAATTTGAAATTAGATTTCTAGTATTCTAGTTTTCTTTTACACTTCTACTCCCTAATTTCGTCCTTATTTTTGTCTTCTCAAATTTGAAAGCATAACTTCAAAGCATAACATTTTTAAAATTCCAAAGCATAATTTTTAAAATTTGAAAGCATAACTTCAAAGCATAATTTCATCCTTATTTTCTTTTACACTTCTACTCCCTAATTTAATCTAAAATTCCACCATTTCATATAAATTTATTTTCCAAATTATTCGGCTCATATAAATACATAACTATATAATACTTCCAAATTTCATATAAATTTATTTTCCAAATTTATTTTCCAAATTATTCGGCTCATATTAATTCCACCATTTCATATAAATTTATTTTCCAAATTATTTTCCAAATTTATCCTACAACATTATTTCATTTAATCTTTATTTATCATACAACATTATTTCAACAACTACATAATTTCATCATTTTCATACAAATTAATGACTACAATTTTTCTCACCACATGAAATTATATATTAGTTACAACTATATAATACTTCCAAATTCAAGATTTTCCCGTACATATCGATTATACAACTAATTATAAAAATAAATCAATTATAAACCTATGTTTTACCATTATAATATTTTTCCGACAACATACAAAATGAAGATTTCGTTACTTACCTTTTTGTCGGGATTGTCGGGGTCTTGTGGGGTCAAGGTCGCTCTCTCGGGCCCTCTTCAATGGCAGCGGTTTCCAACTCCAAACGGCGGTCTCCACCTCCTGGCGGCGTCGGTTTCCGACCGGATTTGGGTCTCCACCTTCTCTGGGCACTTGGAGGGTTGTGGGTTGTGGGATGGTTAAAGGGAGGTTGAAGGTTGGAGGGTTGTGGGTCTCCGTCGATGGAGTTTTTTGCTGAAGAGGGTTAGGGTTAAATAGGGGGGACGGTTTTGGTTTTTTGGGAAGAAGAGGGGTGAGTCGCTGTTTATAACAGCGACTCACCTGTTTCCACTGCACCCGTACATCATGGGTGCAGAATCCCCTTTGACCACCAGAGTCGTTGTTACGAACAACGACTCTAGTATTTATGGCAGTGCAGATTCCCCTTTGACCACCAGAGTCGCTGTTACAAACAGCGACTCTGGTATTTATGGCAGTCAGATAATATAAAAAAAATATAAAAACAAATAAAAAAAGGGAGAGTCGCTGTTTGTAACAGCGACTCTCCCAATATATATATTTTTTTCGAATTCGGATAACTGAACCCCAATTGTTTAAAAAAAATAATAAAATAAAGGAGAGTCGCTATTTGTAACAGCGACTCTTCCTAACAGTTTATTTTTTTTTTCATTTCCGTTAACATTTATTATTTTAAACCCAAAAATTTTAAAAAAACCGAAATACATATAAGTCGCTGTTTATAACAGCGACTTACATTTTTTAATATATTTTTTTTAAACCTGGGGTAAAGTCGCTGTTTGTAACAGCGACTTTACCCTCTTTTGGCTAATTCCCTAAATTCTTTCACATTTTGGCTAGTTTCATAATTTCTTCTTCGTTTTTGGCTATTTCGAAAAAAAATTCCGATGGCGACCTCTCCCTGCCGACGATTCCGCCGGATCTGAACTGCTGAGCCTCCTCCTCCCTAGTTTCGTTTGAACTGCTGTCGGCGGTGAGCTCTGCAACAAGGTCCGCCGTGGCCGCCTCCCGGAGACAGATGCTAGAAGGTACTATATTATTCTTCTATTTCGGATCCACTCTAGTACATTTGAATCAAATCGATTGATGATCGGTTGAACGAGGTTATCCATCCAGCGAGGACTCCTTCAATCAAACCAACTCATATCCAGCGAGGATTCCTTATTTATTACTCGATTAGTACGAATTCATGGCCAATCATGTAGATTCAAATTATATAGTTGCTAATTTGCTCGGATCCATTGCACTCGCTGCACACCAATTGCTAAATTGTTAATTTTTTCATTACAACTTGGTCTGTTTCGGCAAAACAAGTACTCTGTCAAAGTCCATGACAGTTTCAGCAGTTTTTTTTTTATCCTTGTATGACAGTTTCAGCAGTTTTTTAATCCTTGGGAGGTTAATATATTACATGTAATGTTGGGAGGTTTGTGTTCTTCCCATCACAGGGATGGCCGACCTTGGTAAAACGAGTCTTGAAATTATGAAAATGTAACCTTTCTAATGGATCATTGAATTGAATAATGTATCTTGTCCATTATGCCAATCTTAATTACGGAGTATTAGATGAATTAAAAAAAAAAGCGACTAAGAAAATGAAGTGTTATAGATATTAGATAACAACAAAAATAATACCATTAATTAAGTCACTGAATAAATATATATATATATATATATATATATATATATATATATATATATATATATATATATATAATATAGTATATATTGATTAAACTGGGAATTGTTTCCTAATTTAATCAATAATAAAACTAAAAGAGCAAGAAAGCTTTGGGAAAGAATGGGAGTGGTAGGTTTATGAAAAGAGACCGGGAGATTAAGGTAAAGTGTAGATTAAAGCACGGTTTCAACAACACATTTTCAGCAACTTCGGTGTTGAAGTGGTGAGGCGAAAAAAAAGAAAAAAAAAAGCAACTCTGGTTTCGACAACCCCGGTTTCAACAATTGCTGAAATGAGAACTGGAATGAATTTTGATGTTCCTTGTTTTAAATCTCCTTTAAAAGCCTCTTAACTCAATGGTAGAGTGATGTACTTATGCGCAAATAAGTGGGTTCGAATCCCACATAGGCTAAATTTTATATCCCGCAACTCCGGTTTCAGCAACCCCGGTGTCGAAGTGGTGACGCGAAAAAAAAAAAGAAAAAAAGCAACTCAGGTTTCAGCAACATGGTTTCAGCAACGCGCGAAAAAAAAACTAATTTCAGTAATTATAGCAATAATTTCAGCAACTTCGGTTTCAGCAACTCCGGTGTCAACATGAATTTTGATGTTCCTTGCTTTAAATCTCCTTTAAAAGCCTCTTAGCTCAATGGTAGAGCGATATGCTTATGCGCAAATACGTGGGTTCGAATCCCGCATAGGCTAAAGTTTATATCCCGCAACACGGTTTCAGCAACTCCGATGTCGAAGTGTTGACGCGAAAAAATAAAAAACTAATTTCAGCAATTGCAACAACAATTTAAGCAACTTCGGTTTTCAGCAACTTAGGTTTCAGCAACGCGCGAAAAAAAAAACTTATTTCAACAATTTCAGCAACTTCAGCAACTTCGGTTTCAGCAACTCCGGTGTCGAAGCGCAGACGCGCGAAAAAAAACCCGCTGAAATAGGGGTTACTGAAACTAAATCTGCTGAAACATGAGGGGGGCACAGGAGGCGTGCGTGGGGGGGCAAAGGGGGCAAGGGAAGGGAGGTGAATATTTTGCCAATTTAGAAGGATAGGTGGACATTTTCCTAATAAAAACCCTAATTATAACCTATTGCTCAATTGACCCGTTAATTAATTAATCAACGTGGATTCGCGAACGTTAATGATATCATATCAATCTATGATCGATCCATCAACTTAATCAATTAATTAAATCCAACCTCAAACGTACTGCTTTAACGTCGACTATCACTTAATTTATTGAGTCACAGCTTCTGTGGCAACAAATTCTGGAAATAACTAATTCGTTGTTTCTATTTTTTTCCCGTCGTTATGTGTATGCTGATGCACCTGGTGTGTCACAACTCGCAAGTGTATACCCATATTGATCAATTACTTTTCCTACATTATAAATAATTAAATACGGAGTATAACTCAAAATATAGATAATATATATAATTCATACTATATAGACATACTAGTTTTACTGCCCACGATCTTCGCGGTTTTTTCATAACTTTTATTTATATAAAATAACTTTTAATTAATCTAAATAATTTTGAAACTATATAATTCTCACACATTTTTATTTGTGCATATATGTAAATATCATACGACTTTTTTTATAATTAAGGTAATTCAATTAATTATCCTATAACAATTATCCTATAACAATATGTGTGTATATATAGGTTATGATTATGAAAGACTATAAAATCTCAGGCTTTTAATTAAATCCTAACAATTATTTGAACTATTTATTAACTACTTATTTAATAAAATCATAGCGGTTTTATGAAAGTCTAAACAATTATTTAAGTTAGATCGGCTTTTATTTCATTAATATATTTTCTATTATATGGTTTTTAATTAAATCATTTGAGATTTATAATTTATCTTTTAGTGATTTAACCTAATCTATACTATGTAACTTTTTATGTTGGTTTGTTATCTAAAAATACATAATTTTTCCTTATTACCCAATATCTTGTAATTTTTTTAGGATTGTTTTGGCCAATATCATCTACATTCATTTTAAAAGATTCGTTTTTATGAAAGAAAAAACCAATTATTTTAATTAGATCGGATTTTATTTCATATACTTAATTTTCTTCAAATGATCCTATTTTTTAATCCTTAACCAATTTTCAAATCTAAACCTAAATTATGTGATAACACTTCACCTCTATAAAACTAAATAAATACTAAAAAATTTAATCTAGGTTTTTTAATATAATTTCATCCTTGGTCATAAGTATAAATTTTGACAAAAATATTGATATTTGAATGCCCACTGAGAGAAGAAATGTATTCATTGACATAACGAATAAGGTTATTCATCGATATATTAATAACGTTATTTTTTAAAAGATTTGATATAAATCTCTTAGGTAAATATTAATCAAGATATGGATAACTATATTTTAAATATTTTTTTATTAAAATTGTTTAATTGTAATTATCACTTAATAAAGGTAGACACATAAGATGATACGTGGTTAAAAGAGGTGGAATCATTAATTGACGTGACTTAAATATATTGGATTATCATTAATTGACTGTGTCAAAAAATTTGGACCAGATTGCAGGAATCCTACCAAATACAAAAAAAATCTAAGATTGCGTGAATATAAGATGATATTAACTTGGATTTGATGTAGGAATCCTACCAAATAAAAAAAATATGGTTATAAATAGTACGTTATATCATAAAATAATAAATAAAATATTTTTATTTTATTTATTACTTTAAAAAATATAAATATCACTATTTTTATAAGTTGAAAATCGTAATAAAATATTAAATATCACTATAATTACTTACTTCGTATCTATTATATATAAATATAATTATCTATTATGATGTGTGTATATATATAACCTTTTGAGATAAATTAATATAACCTTTTTGTTATTTAATAATCCAACCTTTTTTATATACTCCGTAAATTAGAACTTTTGCATGAAAGAAGTCATCAAAAGTGGCTTCCAATTGCTCGGAATTGCAATGCTATGAACAACGATTAAAAAAAATTAAGATAAAAAAATTATGTAGATTTTTTTAGGTAAAATATTTATAAAATAACTTAAGGTAAAATGATAGGTTTTGTAAATATTTAAGATATAAAAATTAATTGTGTAACAACTCATATTGATAATTTTAATAATTTAAATGATAGAATTTATAACCACTTAACATAAAAAAATTAATTATAATAATCAATTAAGGTAGACACATAGGATGACACATGGATAAATAGATAAAGTAATTGTTCAACGTGACTTAAATATATTGGTTCATCATTAATTGACGTGTCAAAGACCCGGACCAGATTGCACCAGAGATCGACACGTAATCAAATTGCACCAAAACCCGCCACATAGGATTTTCACGGCTCTGTTTTAGTATTATATAGTGATTGATAGTTATATCCCATATATATTCCCAACTATTCATCCGCACATTGAATTTATCGTGAAATATTTTATAACGAAACTATAGCTAGATTTATACATGTATAGCCAAAACCTAACAAGTTACACCAAAAGCCACAACCCTCTATATAAACCCAAACTATAGATTATTCCCCATTTTATAACTGAGATTAATTGTTGGTACAACAACCTGATTAAAATGATGCGAAACCACTGAACGACTACTCATTCATATGTTGGATGAAAAGCTATAAATTAAGCATAAAAATTAAGTATTATCAATAAAGAGATTGCGACGTACGATAAAATTGATTCTTATTAATTGAATAAAACAACTATTTTTCTATCCTATGCCCTTGGGGCATAGGATAAGACCCTAAATTGGGAAATTTTTTTAAAATTTTAATTAATTTAGTTTTTTTTTAAATTAGATTCCTAGGGTCACTTGCCTTTTTGGTAGGGAATATTTCCCAATTTAGTGTCTTATCCTATGCCCTTAGGGCATAGGATAGAAACAATAAGTTAATATCTCCTTCAATGGAATGTGACAATTGATATTCAAGAATCTAAAAGATGGGGATAAGAAATGAAGTAAACCTTTTCGTAGATTAAAATTAATTATATATATCTGTACAACACTATGATTTTAGGAAACACATAAGAGGATACAGATTTTGGAGGATTAGCTTATATTCTCTAATCCTCCATTAAAATTAGACCTGAGCAGATCTGGGCCAACCCGTCCGGCCCGTCCAGCCCGTCCGGCAAAATGAGCGGGCTTGGGTAGAGTAGGTGGCCCAAGCGGGCCAATAGGCCCGGCCCGGTAGGCCCACCGGGCCGGGCTTGGACTGGGGGTTTAGCCCAAGCGGGCCGGCAGGCCCGCCCGGTAATTTATATATATAATGTTTATATATATAAAATATACCGAGTGTGTATGTATACATACTATTTGTATATTACACCATTACAGTGTGTATACACACACATGCAGTACTACATTCATGTACTCTAGAATTGAGTACACATGCAGCTTATGTTATTGTATTCTTTATAATATTTTTATTTATTTTAATGTTGGAATAAAATACATATTAATATATAATATAAATATATTTTAAATATTTTTATTAATTTTAATTATAGATATAGATATAAATAAATAAATAAATAAATATATATATAAATGCGGGACGGGACAAGATTTGCGGGACGAGAACTCTCCGTCCCGCGCAATTAAATGTTTCGGCCCATTTGGCCCGTTGGGCAGCCCGGCCCGCCAATATGGGCGGGCTTGGGCGAGGTAACTGGCCCAACCACCGGGCCTGGCCCAAACCCGGCCCGGTATAGTGGGCTGAAAAATAGTCATAGGTCCGGCCCAAACCCGCCCAATCCCGCCCATGCTCAGGTCTAATTAAAATCTATAATTGAACAAAAAAAATGGAAACTTATCTGTACTGTTGAATTTGAATTCAAACTAATTAATTAATATTTCGTCATCTAGCTAGCTAAAAGCGGCGATCTCGTGTGAAACGTCCGCCGGAAACCTCTTCTCGGAGGGATGCTTCAGCTGAGGCGACGACGGAAGCCTCGCGGAGAAACTACTGAACGGAAACTCGTCGAGCCGCGCCGCCTCGTCGTTGAAATTGAGCGCGTAGCTAGTCGGATCGTAGCGGAACTCAGAAGTTTTGCTCGTTCGTCGTCTGGACTTGCCGCCGATCTTGGAGAAAAAGGAAGCGCACTTCTCCTTGATCTCCTCCGGCAGATCGAGAGCCTTGGATCTGATCCACGACGACTAGGAAGACGAGGACGAGGAGGTGGAGGAGGAGGAGGAAGGAGAGTATTGACCGAGATCGTACTCCATTGATCGAAATTCGAAGAGAAATGGAAGGAAACAGATAAGATGGTGGAATGTTCTGGAAGAGGAGTGAAGGTAGATGAGGAGCGTTGGGTGAGATTCGCGGGGTTTTTTTTATAGGGTGGGTTATTGGGACCGTCACTTTGCTTTCGTGAATATTTTCTTTATTTTTTTTAATTTTGTTGGGAATCTGACGATAGAAAACGTGGCACACGTGATTGCTCAAGATAAGGTTACTTTAATTTTGGGGCCTTTAAATTTTTGAAAAAGAAATCAAACTGGATTTTAATTTTGAAGAGAGATGGGTGTAGGAAGTCTCGACAGGAGGATTGAACAAACGATTAGAAACACATACAAAGGAAACAAGTCATACAAGGATATTATTACGGAAATTTTCCACCAGCTACCCACGGAACAAAAATCAATCCTTGCCTTTGCGCTTTGGGGCATCTGGTCGATGAGGAACAGAATCACTTTTGACAATTGCAATTGCAACTCAATGGCAGATTGGGTACAATATATCAAGCAATTTAGAAAAACGTGGAAACAAGTAGAAGTAGACAATCAAATAGATCAATTTGACAAACAAAAACCTACCCCTCCTAAAAAGAGCACATCAAAACATAAAACTATCAGATAGAAAAAGCCTGTTGAGGATTTTGTCAAACTAAATTTCGATGGTGCTCGAACGGAGTCGAACCGTGCGGCGTCTGGTTTTGTTATCCGTGATTGCCAGGGTAGGGTACTGTCCTGTGGTGCCCGTGGTCATGGGTCGGTTTCGGCCATTTAGGCGGAGTGCTATGGCCTTGTCTCGGGCCTTCTCGAAGCCTCCAAGCGGGGTTGTGGTCAGTTGGAGATTGAAGGTGATTGCCTCACAGTCATAAACGCTCTACGGGGAGTTTGGCAATGTTCGTGGGAGATTGAGATGTCGATCTCGGATGCTTTGAGACTCTGTACCTCCTTTCAGCATGTCACCTTCACACACATCTTCATGGAGGGCAACCAGGTGGCCGATCGGCTTGCGCACATTGGCCTGTCGTCGCACTTCGTCACTGACTGCGTTCCCGCTGAGATCGTCGATCTCGTTAGCGGGGACGCCATCGGACGGTGGGTTAATCGCTATTAGTCCACCTCCGAATCCTTGCCTTGTATAAAAAAAATAAAAATCGTGGGAACTGCGCGGAAATTTTGCTTCATAGCCATGTCAAACCCATTTCCTCGTCTCCCACCGATGACTTCATCGACACCGGCAGGTCCAACTACTTCGGCGGGAGGCTGTTGCAGATTTATGAAAAATAATTTTTTTAATATTTAAATATGATAGAAAAACTTTAAATTTATGATTTATACAGTTATTTTTAGTAATAAAAAAATTAACGAAAATTTCGCGAGGTACCTTCGTGGTATAGCAATTTTCGCCAGGTATACAAAAGTTTGACAAATTTCGCGTGGTACCCCTGTGTTTTGGGTATATTTTGTCTCGCGCCCTTATGAGGTTAAAATTAACGGGATTGGTTTTCTTCATTAGATTTCGAATAAAAAAAGAAAAAAAAGGAAAAAAGAAAGAAAATAAAGAAAAGAAAGAAACAGAAGGAGTTTGAACCGATTAAAAAAAAAAGGAAAAAAGAAAGAAAAGAAAGAAAAGAAACAGTGACACACTAAGCCAGGAAGAGGAGTTTGAAACTATCAGAAACGACGGAGAACGAAGGAGAATGAAGGCAGGAGTTCTTAGGCAGGAGAACGAAGGAGAAGGCAGGAGTACGCAGCCTTCGACTGAGGACATGGGGGACGCCGAGCCGAGAGAGGAACCACGCAGCAATCGGGCAGAAAATATTGTGGTGATGGAGGCAATCGACAACGAAGGCAACCACGAACGGATGTCTAGGCCGCCGACCGGAGCTAGAGTCGACGGTGGTATAAGGTTAGTGCTGGAAACTTCTCCCCTTTCCTAAAATTACAAGGGTTAAGGTTGAAATTATTTGAACATTGTTAGTTTGTCATGGAAATTGGGGGCTAGGATTTGTATTTGAAGACTGTTAGGTTGAAATTACAGGGGGAAATTGGGGGCTAGGGGTTGTATTTGAGGGATAGGGTTTGTATTTGAACACTTTTAGGTTAAAATTACATGGGTTAGTTTGTCATGGAAATTTGAACACTGTTGTTTCCTTAATTTTAAATTGCAGCACACTCTCTTCTTAGTGTGTAAATTTTTTATTATGTTATGTAGGATGGCAGTTAAGATAGTCTTCCAAATGCGTTATATTCATCATGACTACATTGAATATGAGGTGGAAGACCCGGATAAGTGTAGCGTATTGGATATATTTGTTGAATTATTAGAGGGGGCGGAAAAGAAAGGCATGTTTCTTCCTGAAAATCCAACATTGTGGTATGCTAATGATTGTCAAAATTTTCAACTACTAAGTGATGTTGATGTTGTGAATATGATCAATGTGTTTAGTGAGAAGAGATTGATCAAACTAGCCATAGGATCGGGTGACTCGCCTTCTAAGACTCTAGAATTAGCAAGGGGTTTGATTGAGTCTAAAAGACCGGTAGAAAGGTCAAGCCATGATAGTCAATCTGCTTATAGTAGGAAGATCCCTGCTACTACAGCAAGAAGGAGAGGGATTTTTGTGCCAAAAACTCGAACTCACTCTACACCTAGTGAACCCACATCCGGTGACGTTAGTAGGACGAAGGAAAATTCGATTGATTCTGCAGCCCCTGATTCTGCAAGTAACCTTGAATTGTTGAATGTTGATTTGGCTTCTAATGCATCACATGATGTTGATTTGACTTCTAATGCATCACATGACATTGATTTGGCTTGTACTGATGTGAACTGGGTTGACATTAACACCCGTGTGTTGGCTGATAATGTTGAATGTTGTGGTTTTGATAATGTTGTGCCTTCTCCTTCGTTCTCCTGCCTAAGAACTCCTGCCTTCATTCTCCTTCGTTCTCCGTCGTTTCTGATAGTTTCAAACTCCTCTGCCTGGCTTAGTGTGTCACTGTTTCTTTTCTTTCTTTTCTTTCTTTTTTCCTTTTTTTCTTTTTTTTAATTGGTTCAAACTCCTTCTGTTTCTTTCTGTTTCTTTCTTTTTTCCTTTTTTTTTCTTTTTTTTTAATCGAAATCTAACGGAGAAAACCAATCCCGTTAATTTTAACCCCATAAGGGCGCTGACGATGCCATCTAAAATAACCTCTTTTACTAATAGTAATATGATGTCACAAATGGGCTACCCTACGCAAAGATCATATACTCACAAAAGTCATATGTATACTAAGGACCCTATCATTGCGATCATAGTTTTCTCGGTTCACATAAGCTAAGGCTCAAATCTAACTAAGAGTGTCACTCCTCATAACCAAGATCGCGAAGGGAAGCTCCAAGACTAAACTAGGAACTCCTTCAGAAAGATAAGCAGCTCGCTGGTGAAGCACCTCTCCTCTAACGTCGCCACGTGTAGTTACCCTAACCTGCTGGCATGAAGGCATGAGTTACACGTATCTCCTACGTAAACCACGAGGTCACCAACCAGGTTCTCGCTTGGATACTACTATAAATACCCCCTAACCCCCACAAACACTACTAGAATTCTGTTATTTAACATCGGATGATTAACATCGGTCAGAAAAACTTATCATGTTAAAAAGTTTTTTAACATCGGTTTTTAAATTTGAGATGTGAAAAATAAAGTAGACATCGTCCTATTTTTTTGTCAGATGTCAAAAGTTTTCTTTGAAAAAAAATTTCAAGTGCGGAATTTAAGTTCCGAATTATTTAAAAAGCCCGCTGGCAAGATCCCTCAACACTTTAAATTTTTTTCCAAAAACACTTGTTCCCTCCAACACTTCAAATTTTTTTATTCAAGTGCCCAAACTCAAGTTGCACTCCTTAACCCTTTAAACCTGGCCACTTTGAAAACACAAGCCCCATCTTCTCTCTCCTCTCTCACTTATTCAAACCAAAACAGATCTGAAAGAGTGAAACCATCTCTCTCTCATTCCTGTCTCTAACCTTTCTCCTCCAAAAACCAGCTCTTAAAATATTGTATCGGTCTCCTATGTTGAAGAACAAACAGGTTCCCTCTATTTCTTTTCCACTAATTTGTCTTTAATTTAGGCTGATTTTTACGATTTGCGTTACGAAATTTAACTAGGGCGGAATTTGTTGATTTTCAAATTAAGACCTTTTTTGTTTGGGGCTATCAACAGAGAGGGAAAACGACTCTAGAGTTCAGAGAATCTGAAAAGGGGGCCAATGGAGTCCAGACCCGGGCAATTGGAAGGGATGACAGTGTTAATCAGGTACGTTCAATTCTTTTCCCCCTTTCAACTGGGAGCTGAATTAAAAAATTTTAATCTTTGAATTCGGCTGATTTTTTGCACTTTAGATTACTATTGTCCCAATTTATGGATTATCTGTTTTGGCTTGATTGCTTCTCTTTTTTCTGCAATTTGTAAATTTGGGGGTTTTTCTACAATTGGTAAATTTTGGGGCTGCACAGTAGTCTGTGCTTTGTTTGAGACAGATGAAAGAAAGAACATCGTGCTTGATTATTTTTAGAGGGATTAGTTTGTTTGCACTGATTTAATTTGTGCAGAAAATGTGTTCTCTTTCTTTGATTTGAATTTCATTATTCCCATCAATCCCATGTGTAGCTGCAATGGAGTTTTTTCTTTTGCTCGTTTGAAATTGCTTCTGATTTGTATGTGTGAACTAGTTGTGAAAGCAAGCTATATCGAAGAAGTAATGGCTGCTATATTTAATCTAGATAGTTAGTTGTCCAATAAGCTGGCTCTCGGTTGTGCAATTTTCGTACTTTAGCAATGTTATATTCTTATCCTTCATTCTTTATTCTCTTTTATTTTTCTTTCTTATTGTTGCTTTTCTTAGGTTCTTCAACTTCTTTTACTTGCTTCGTGTGATTGTCTTATGTTGAATTTGATTTTCTTTAAGATACCTTATTGATCCCACTTAATGAATATATTGATGGATAGGGTTTATATTATTTATGAGCTAGTAGTCTAAAGTAACAATGTATATGTTTTCTTGCCATGTCAAGTTGCAGTATATGGGAGAAGCTCAAATGGTAGAAATAGCAGGTAGCTTTAGTGGGTGGCTTCAAACACTTAAAATAGATCCACACCTAGATAGTGTTGAAGACTCTACCAAATCAAGGTTTTGATATCTTTTATTAAATCGATAGGCTAGATTAGAAACCAGGAAAAAACAGTTTGTGGTCTAAGCCTCTTCTAACTGCACTGAACATTTGTTGTTTCTTTGTATTTACCTCACATTGTGTTTAATAGTTTAAATCAGTGAGATGATGTGATCGTGACTAATTACTCGATCAATATCGTTCGTATCATTTTTTTACATGGGTGACAGACTGGTTTTTCATAGGCTAATTTCTACTGATTGTGAATTGAAAGCCACTGTTTGTGTCCACCGACAGAAAATTTACCTTCAATATGGTCTTTGGGTTTGCATTGAATAGGGAATTTATAGTCCTTTGAACATGTGAAGGTTTTGTCTATTGCAAAAGCGTTGTCGATGCAGGCCCACCCGGATAAGATGTTGGCGAGGAAGCTGAATAAGTTGCATCACAATGTTTACAAGGATGATAACCACAAGCCTGAAATGGCTTTGGCTCTGACAGAATTCGAGGTGCTTTGCGGGTTCCTTGAGCTTAATGTGAATTCCTTTCCCTTTAAATGTGGCGTTTGACAGCGTCAGAAATCATGTCTGTAAGTGAGAACCTTGTTGCTGAGGTCCTATCTAAATTGAAGAGTCGTTTGAATTCGATTGGGAAGGAGAAGGTAAACTTACCAATGCTCTAGTAACTTCTCGTATTATGTATGTGAATTTGATATATCTGTGGTGTATATGTGAGGAAAATATGATAATTTGACCGATTCAGTTGCTATTCTTTTTTGAAAAGCACCCTAAATTCTTACTTTTTGCTAGTTAGATTCCGAGTAACTCTTTGGCAAGAAATTATGATGCTTCATGTTCATGCATTGTATCTTGGTGTCTTGAAAAACCTGTTTAATCTATGAACTACCACACATCTTCTGTATATTCACAATAAGTCATCTTATATTATCAAATTATATTAATAAAGTCACAATTATTCTCAAAATGACTCCATGCACTTGTCACCATTGATAAGTTTCCGCCTTGACTTTTTAGGGTTAACTTTTAGGTTTCTTTCACACCTTAAATGCATTTTTTTTTTGCTGTTACAAAGCCATTAATTAAGTTCCTTTTGGTTTATGGATTCTGGTGTAGACTTCAAATTCATCATTAGTGTCAAGTTGCAAACCCTGGTGTATAGCTTCAAAATCCCGAATTTTTGGGTGATATACAAGGAATACTTCTAGTCCTAATGATTGCCCGTCTATTGACGAACCACATGAACCCGTGAACGAGGTAAGTTCTTAGTTTATGCCTTTAATCTCTTCTAGTTCTAATGATATATAGATGCATCTATCTCATGTTAGCTAGTAGAAATAAGATTTTCTAAATTTCTAAAAATGTTAGCTATCTCTGAAATATGAAAGCCCTAGATATCTCTAAAGTCTGAAATAGGAAGGCAAGTAAATGTCTATCATGACAGTTGAATGCAAGTTAGCTATATCTTAAATTTGAAGGTAAGTTTAGCTATCTCTGAAATCTAAAATAAAAAAATCCTAGGTATCTCTAAAATCTGAAAATACGCAGTCAAGTTAGCTATCTTTGAAAATGAAATCCTAGCTATCTTTAAACTTCGAAATATAAAGGCAAGTAAATGCATGTCATAGCAGCTGCTGGAAAAATAGATTTTAGAAGTTGAGGTGGAGTACACAACTGCTAATTTCATAAGATCAGATTTAAGGAGATCAATATTGATTTATCATAGTCACAATTTGCCAAAATCAGATTTTTCATAGGCAAGTTCCTTAATTTAATTTATCTAAAATCTTATTTAAATAAAAGTAATTAGATTTTATGAAATCTATTTTTTTCTTAAATCAATAGTTATTTAGAACTCAAGGCAATGCTACTTGGAATGTTATTCAATCTCTGTTCATTATATCTATTTTTTTTCTCAAGGCAATGCTTGATTTTAAAAAATTTGTACTCTATTAAAATGCTTATTAGTTGCTTAATTGATTTTTTTCTCAAGGCAATGCTTGTTGTGTTTCATTCTTCCATAAATACGCTAGATTGAATCCTCAATGGAAATGTCTTGTCTTTGATGCATTCCTCTCTTAGGTTTATTTATTTATAAATGTGATGTGCTCACAATATACTTATTCAGTAATTTGTGTTGGTTAGGAAGTTTTCATGATGTATAAGCTTCCTCGTAGCTGTACATGGATAAGGAATTATGAAATTATGAAAGTTCTCATTGCCTTAGACTTAGAGCTAGGAAGACTATGGAATCAATTTGCTATTGCCAACAGGGGTAGTTACTAACGTAAAAGGTGTGTGCCATGAGATTTGGGGGTGTGAATGACTGAATGAGTATACGTTAGGCACTAGGCCATAGTTATCCAGAAATATTGTTAAGGGCATGTGGCTTTTGGTCAGTTGAGTATGAATTTCTAAATGGGTGCTTAGTGGAATTTAGCTAAGGGTAGAAACTAAACCTATATAAGCTTCACACCAAACGACATAGAAAGTAAGTCCCTCACAAACTAAGATTGCTGTTGATTTTCGATTTCTATATTAGTCCATACCTTTTGGTTCAAAATGTAATTGAATTCTGCTAGTTTTTGCTATATTTTGTACAATTTAAGCTTCTTTTCCCCCTCTCTCATAATCATTTTTGCTAGTTTTTGCATCTATCATGATTTGGACATAACTAAATTTTTCTAAGCATCTAAGCATTGTTGTGATTCAACCTATTATCTCAATTGGTAGAGCGTTGTGCTCAAGCACAAAGATGCGGGTTCAAATCCCGCATAGGTTACCGTAATAAAAAAAACTACGAATATATCATTTAACATCGGGTAATAACCGATGTCTTTCAAAAAATAATATCGATGTCTATGTGGGTGATGTTAAAAGTAAAAAATGATTAACATCGGCCAAAGGCCGATGTTATAACACACAAAGACATCAGATTTAAAAATATAAACGATGTTATAAACTATATAGACATCGGGCTATGGCCGATGTGAAAAACTTTTGACTTTTTACATCACCCACATAGACATCGATTTTTTTTTGAAAGACATCGGTTATTACCCGATGTTAAATGACATATTTCTAGTAGTGAAAGAAAGGGATCCGAAATAAGAGACAAGAAAAGGAGCTCTGTAACTTCCTTCGACATAAAACCCTTAGGTTTGAGTTCTTTAAATCCTTAAATCGGACAAGTAGCCATTCTAGGAAAGTCATATCTTCAACACAAATTTCCTCTAAAGACGACGATTGAACAGTGAATATACCTGATTGCGAACCTCGAACATCTGTAAAAACACCCTCAGCAACAAAAGGTTCATTTGATCACGAAACTAAGTATTATCTCTTAATACGACAGGTATTTAAAGACTTTTGTCATCTCGTTGAAGTAATAAGTATAGGTGAAATTCCAGAATCGCTTCATTGGCGCCGTCTGTGGGAACCTTTCACGACGAGGGGTCCCCCGACGAAATCTTTTCTTCGCTTTCATAAATTTTTTTCTTTCCTCATTTGTCTAAAAGTTTGTTTTCTCCCTTCAAAGAACTGGTTTTTTAGCTAAAAATTAAAAGCCTATTTCTGTAACATGGAAGGTAACAAAGAAATGAATTTCACTCTCTTTGGAGAGGAATTTGGGGAACAGCATCACGAGGAGGGATGGAACAACGAGCTGAATCTAAATAATCCCCCCGACGAAGGAAATCGCATCCTAGAAGGTGAGGATCTTCCTCCCCAACCACTTTGGAACAACGCCGCAATACCCCCTTTTGGATAACACGAAGCTTAAGGGGGTTGCCCCCCGTATACTTACTTTGCAAATGGTTGTCCCCCGAACCCTTTCTATGGACAACCCACGAACATGATCCCACCACAATATGACCCCTACGGGTACTATCAACAACCGGCCCCCACTCGCGCCCCGATCAACTTATTTCCAGGCCCGTTTGATAATATTCAAGGTGTAGATCGCGATCGTGATAAAGATAACTTCGGTAAAAAAGCCCGCGAAGATTCCGCAGTGGATATTTCTTCAAGATCCAATTCATCGGGAGCTCCTGGTCCGACTCCTAAGGATGGGCCCCCTTTCCCATCTACTTTCTACAAGGCCATTCGCGAAACACCAGTACCCAAAAGATGGAGAGACGTATCCATCGCGAAGTACACCGGGAAATCTGATCCAAATGATCACATGAATCAATTCACTACGGCCATGGGCATGAATGAAAAAAACGATGCGATGTTTTGTCGATGTTTCCCATCCACCTTGAGCTGAGTCGCGTTGACCTGGTTCACCAACCTGCCTCGATCGTCAATAAGCAACTTCATCCAACTGTCGAGCATTTTCGTAGCTCATTTCGGCAGCGCTTGTACGCGGAAACGCACCATGCTGGATTTAAATTCCATTAAATAAGAAGCATTTGAATCATTGGGCAGATTCACTACTATGGTTGTGCAAATCCTGAAATTCAATCAAGAATCGGCTAGCACCATCTTGATGGGCAACCTGGCCGAAAGCGATTTCAAAACCTATCTGTTCAAAAAAGAACCCTGCAATTATGTCAAGTTGCGCGACTTAGTCACCCTGCAGATTCATGCGTTGGAGGCTGTGGGATCAAGTTCAAAGACCAACGAAAATAAACCTCCCTACTTTCACAAGCCCAACAATAAATTCCATAACAAAGTAGGTCGAGATAACCAACAACACTATAACCCCCGCTGGCCAAATCATGTTATCATTCCATAACATCAACCCCAAGAGGTACAATACAATCAATTAACCAACCCGAACCTACCTACCTCTGCCCCAAGCAACGTACAAATGGCATACCCGTCTATAATCCGACCTCCTATTTATGGTGTCCCTCCTCCACCTCCCTCATAACAAATAATACCTCTACAAATTTGTTCCCCACCTACAAATCAAAACCAAAACCGGCCCGTCCTTCCACCACAACAATACCGTCCACCATATGGCCAAGGGGGAAGGGGAAGGAGAAGAGGCGGCTACCCACGAGGACGTGGAGGGAGAAACGGGAACGGAGGCGGTGGTTTTATAGGTCCCCACCAAGGGATATTCCCCGCGTTCCAGAAGCAAGGTCATCATCAAATAAATCTGTACATTCTCATCATAATGATCAAAATCCACTCCTTCCCGACGGATGCATCAATACCATCGCGGGAGGACCGTCTGCATCCGGAACAAGCAATCAGGATAGAAAAAAACTATGAAAGAGAAGTTAGACAACCCCCGTCCGAATCCAGCGTTAAACAGGCTTCCACAAAGCACGCCGTTTTGAATTTCTATTTTTCTGACGTCCGCGATCTCAGAATGCCCCACTCAGACCCCGTGGTCATCCATGTGCAACTAGGCACTAAGACAGTCAAACGCGTTTTAGTCGACACAGGCTCTTCGGTAGATGTCCTATATTGGAACGCGTTTGAACAACTGGGTATCGCGGAGAGTGCTCTGCGATGTTATTCTGGAAAACTTATCTCCTTTTCAGGAGATGAAGTTGAAGTAGTTGGGACAATCGAACTCGTGTTGACTTTAGGAACTCCTCCGGCAAGAAGGTCTCACATGATAGAGTTCACAGTTGTTCGTCTACCATCCATCTACAATGCCATCATGGGCCGTGTGAGCCTCTTCAAATTCCAAATAGCTTGTTCCATCTACCATTTTGGGATCAAATTCCCATGTGCGGATGGAAAGGTCGGGGAAGTAAGTGGAGAACAATCAGAGACCAAGGTCTGCTACCTCGCATCCCTTAAGAAAAATCAACACAGAGTACTCGCTATCAACGGACCTACCCTGGGATCTTTAAAGTCAGAAGTAATTGAAAACGATGATTTGGAAGCCACTTCTCACCCCACTGAAGCCGAGTTGGAAGTCTGACCGGTAAAGATCGCCGATAAGATCGTCGACGAAGAGGTGGCGTTCTTCCCTTTCACCAACAACACCGAAACCCTTTATTATGGGCATAGTCTGGAGACCGCTAATCTAAATCGCGTCAAAGATATTCTCAAGAATTCAAGAGACGTCTTTGCTTGGTCACCTCAAGACCTTAAGGGCCTCCCTCGGGAAATATCCGAACATTCCTTAACGCTCACCCACGACACCAAACCAGTGTGTCAGAGAAAAAGGAAAATGGCCGCGGATAAAGCTGAGGCCGCCAAACAAGAAGTAGAAAAACTCTTGCAAGCAGGATTTGTTCGCGAAATTAATGACCCAACATGGCTATCTAATGTGGTCTTGGTCAAAAAGAGTAGTGGAAAGTGGAGAATGTGCGTCGACTTCAAAGATCTAAACAAGGCATGTCCAAAGGATAGCTACCCGCTCCCTTCTATCGATGAGTTAGTAGACACCACAACAGGTCACGCCACTTTAATATTTCTCGACGCTTATTCAGGGTACAACCAGATCAACATGCATCCGCGCGATGAGAAGAGCACGACCTTCATCACCAATCACGGCACCTTTTGCTACAAGGTAATGCTCTTTGCATTGAAGAATGCAGGCGCCACTTTTCAATAAATGATAGAAAGAGTCTTCAAGCCCCAGATAGGGAGGAACATTGCAGTTTATATTGATGACATTGTGGTCAAGAGTTTGACCAAAGAGCAACACCCTTCGGGCAACCTTGTTACGACTTCACCCCAGTCGAAACCATTGATGCTCTTAGATCCAATTGCGTGTGCCTAAACCTAGAAAAGTGCGTATTTGGCGTTGATTCCGGAAAGTTCTTGGGTTTCATGATCAGTCACCGAGGAATAGACGTAAACCCCTCAAAAGTACAAACCATACTCGATATGGCTCCTCCTCAAACGCTGAAAGACATCCAAAAACTCAATGGCTCAATCAACTACTTGAGCCGTTTTTGCGCACGATGATCATTCATTACCTTTCTTCGACCAACTGAAGAAAAAAAGGCCCAGTAGAATGGAGTTCAGTATTGGATAAAGCTTTCAAGGATATGAAAGAATATCTTGCAACTCTTCCCACACTTCATTAACCCCGAGAGCATGAAACTTTACAACTCTACCTCGTAGTTGGATCAACCACCATTAGCGCCGTACTAACCAGGGAATCCAAATTTCCTGTTTATTTCGCGAGTAGAGTGCTACAGTCAACTGAATCCAGATACACCCCTATTGAGAAAATGGCTTTATCTGTGGTCTTTCAGCAAGACGATTGAGGCCTTACTTCAAAGCCCACACCATTGAAATCCTCTCTGATCTTCCCCTCCATCAAATCCTCCATTCACCATCGCTCTCTGGTAGGATGGTAAAATGGGCAGTAGAGCTATCTGAGTTTGATATTCAATTCAAACCACGAAAATCCCGTTTAGCTCAGGCATTAGCTGACTTCGTAGTGGAGGCTACATTCTCGGAAATACAAGATCGCGAAGGAGAGGATTGAGTAATCAATGTAGATGGATCCGTATCATCTAACGGATGTGGAGCAGGAGTAACAGTATCTAGCGGGGGAAGTCACTGACTTATCTTTCCAAGTTCTTTTCGAAGTGATATACATATTTGTACCTTTGTTTATTGCATCTTTTGACTTCATATTTCATTTGATTTCCAAAGAAAAGCTTCAAAAGTATATAAACTTGTGTAAGAATGAGCTAAAGTATAAGAAATAGAGTCTGCACGAGTTTTGAGCTAACCATGCAGGAATTCGATGAAATCGGAGTCAAAACGAAGAAGCCAAGTAAAGCTGAGAAGAGGTCGATATCGACTGAAGACATCGATATCGACCCTAGATTTCGACACGACTTTTGAGCGTCGAGATAAGCCACACAGACCAGACAAGAAAGCCTCGATATCGACATACATGCATCGATATCGACCATCGTCATAGACATCGACTGGAGCTGGACAAGTCGAGCAGAAACACAAGTATCGATATCGACCTCTGGTGTCGATATCGACCCTACCTCGACAGAAGATAAATCCGATTTTGAGACTCGGATTGTGAAGTCTATCATCAAAGCCATGAGTTATCTCGTTCTTTTAGATATTAGCAGCTGTTTATCATCTTTTCCTTTAAGTTTTTATCAAAATAAAAGACCTATCCTAATTGTTCGGATAAAGTTAATAGTTTAGATAGGAGTTACAATCCTCGAATAGCGAGGATTAGTAGCCTATAAATAAAGCCTTAGGGGCTGATTTGTTAGATCATCTTTTCATCCAATCCAAAAGACAAACAATAGAGTTAGAGTTAGAGAGAAGTTTTAGGGTTTGACGTTTGCGAAAGTTGACGTTGAGTTGTAAAGCTTCGAAGTTTATTTTAATGCAAGTTTCTTCCTTTCAATTGACGATGAGTTCCATGATGAGAAGCGAGTAGTTCTCCAAAGCTTTTAGGGTCGGGGTGAGCCCGACGTTAGCCATTCACGCTTGAGGTAAGTATTTGATGTTGATATCGTTGTGTCTATCTCTCCTCCTACGATTCTATGTTTAGTCCTAATCGAAAGAAAAGGGATTCATGCTAACAACTTGAGTTATAAACATAAAATCGGTAGAGACAATTAGGTTTATTTGCAAGAGCAATCCTAAGAGTTGGTGTACGGCGAAAGCTTGTCCCTCGGGTGAAATAGCGCAATTGTCCGTCTTATTTTATCTTATCGCATGCATTGGTTAACGTTGTGGTAAACCCTAATCCTAGGAGTTGCTTTTTACATATTTTATACACCAAAACCCACTGTTATTTCTGTTCATTGCTTCTCTCTGCATTCTTAAATCTTCGGCCTTTCTTTGCCGACGAAACAACTAACCCATTGCATGGAGACATCGATATCGACCCCAGACGTCGATATCGACCACTGAGTTCATCGACAGTTTTCTGAGTCGACGACGAACATCGCTGCGGAGTTACTGGACATCGATATCGACCCCCTAGCATCGATATCGACCCTTCTGTGTCGACTGACAGTCTTCTGAGCCAGTCGATTTCGTGGACTGACATCGATATCGACCCCTTCCAGTCGATATCGACCACTTGTTTTTGTCTCTGCAGGTCTTCTGTTGCAGAGAACATCGACAGCCGAGGTCGACATCGAGGCCCAAGGTCGAAATCGAGGCATCTGGTCGACGCAGACGTGAGATTTCCAAAGCTACTAGGATCCCGCTGACACGCCTCCTCGTGGATCGATCTTGACTACCCTTCCACTACAACGGGAGGAAGTCTTGTAATTATTTGCTTAGGCCAGGAGTCAGATTACATTTATTACATCTTTATTATTTGTAATTACTTGACATATCAATCCTCCTACAACAACACGAAGCAACCAACAACGAAGCAGAATATAAAGCATTAATAGCGGGGATAGAGAAAGCACTAATCAATGACGCTCGCCAAGTGCAAATATTCACTAATTCAGAAATAGTAGCCCAGCAGGTCAAAGGAGAATATGAGGCAAAGACAGGAATGCTCTCGGAGTACCTTACCCAAGTACAAACGCTTACTGCTGCTTTTAATCGCTGTTTAATCTCTTCGATACCTTGTGAGCAAAACGAGCGAGCCGATATCCTAGCCAGGATAGGAGATACGCTACCCCTCGAGCTAAGTGATCATGTTGTAATAGAGCGTAGGCATACTCGGGGGATCCATAAAAGAGTTTTCGCGATATCACCATCTGATTGACGAGAACCCATCTTGAAATACATCAACAATGGGCCAATCAAAGGAGCCCATGGCTCAGAATATCGAAGGCTCGTAAGACAAGCTTCTCGTTTCCGAATCAAAGACGGTCGACTATATAAAAGAGGTTTTCACATCCTGAACCTTCTTTGCGTGTCCGACCAGGAAGGTCGGGCCATCGTCAGAGAACTACATGCAGGCATCGGTGGGAATCGTCAAGGGTGGAGAGCTACTGCAACAAAGAACACACGACTAGGATATAATTGGCCCAACCTCAGGGCTGAAACCCAACACTACATCATGATATGTGATCTTTGTCAACGACATTCTGACCTTAAACATCGCCCACCCCACCCCCTCAAATGCATATCTGCCCCGTACCCTTTTGCAATGTGGGGAATGGACATCCTCGGACCTTTTCCGCGAGCTCCTGGGCAACTGCGATTCATCCTAGTGATAATTGACTATTTCACTAAGTGGGTAGAAGCCGAGGCCATGACCTTAATAACAGTGGAAAAGGTACGGAAATTCCTCTGGAAAAATATGATATGTCGTTTTGGAGTACCGCGAGCAATAATTACTGAACATGGACCTCAATTCGATTGTGAAACTATTCGTGATTTCTGTTTTGGGCTCCATAGAGAGCTTCGCTTTTCATCTGTGGCATACCCCCAGTCCAACGGCCAAGCTGAAACAACTAATAGACAAATACTGAATGCATTAAAGAAAAGATTAGGCCTCGGCAAGGGCGAATGGGCAGAGACCTTACCTCTGGTTCTATGGGCATACCGAACTTCAGCAAAAAGCCCCACAGGAGAAACACCCTTCGCCATGACCTTTGGCGTAGACGGGGTCGTCCCAGTCGAATTACTGATCCCTTCAGCAAGAGTTTTTGACTTCAACAAGGATACCATGACGAAGCGTTAGAATTGGAATCGCATCTCTGCGAAGAGAGAACGGAAATAGCCTGGATCAAGGCTAGTGAGTATCAATGACGACGCTCCGATGGCTACAACAAAAGCGTTTTAATACGCCCATTACAAAAAGGTGACATGGTCCTTCGACAAGCCACAGAAGGAGGGAAACTCGAACCCAAGTGGGAAGGGCCCTACATAATTCACCAGGAAGTATGAAGAGGATCGTTCAAACTTCAAAACTTAGAAGGGGCTATTCTCCCTAAAGCATGGAACACTAAGAACCTCAAAGCTTACTACGGCTAAGATTTACCTTTTTTGTATAAGGATACCCGATGACTTAGAATTTTCTCTGTATAGGAAGTCTCGAGGATCCTAGAAAGGGCACACCACTTCTTTAAATATATATATATATATATATATATATATATATATATATATATATATATATATATATATGAAAGTTCCAGGCCCTCTTTTGAAAAAATCCTGTGTTGCTGCATAGAATAAATTTAGCAATCGCGTGCATTTTAGGCACGGATGTGCAAGCAAGCCTCTACGGAGAATAAATTTAGCAATCGCGTGCATTTTAGGCACGGATGTGCAAGCAAGCCTCTACGGAGAATAAATTTAGCAATCGTGTGCACTTTAGGCACGTATGTGCAAGTAAGCCTCTACGGAGAATAAATTTAGCAATCGCGTGTACTTTTGGCACGGATGTGCAAGTAAGCCTCTACGGAGAATAAATTTAGCAATCGCGTGTACTTTTGGCACGGATATGCAAGTAAGCCTCTACGGAGAATAAATTTAGCAATCGCGTGCACTTTAGGCACGGATGTGCAAGTAAGCCTCTACGGAGAATAAATTTAGCAATCGCGTGCATTTTAGGCACGGATGTGCAAGCAAGCTTCTACGGAGAATAAATTAAGCAATCGCGTGCATTTTAGGCACGGATGTGCAAGCAAGCCTCTACGGAGAATAAATTTAGTAATCATGTGCACTTTAGGCACGGATATGCAAGTAAGCCTCTACGGATAATAAATTTAGCAATCGCGTGTACTTTTTGGCATGAGTATGCAAGTAAGCCTCTACGGAAAATAAATTTAGCAATCGTGTGTACTTTTGGCACGAATATGCAAGTAAGCCTCTACGGAGAATAAATTTAGCAACCGCGTGCACTTTAGGCACGGAAGTGCAACTAAGCCTCTATGGAGAATAAATTTAGCAATCGCGTGTACTTTTGGCACGGATATGCAAGTTAGCCTCTACAGAGAATAAATTTAGCAATCGCGTGCACTTTAGGCACGGATGTGCAAGTAAGCCTCTATGGAGAATAAATTTAGCATTTGCGTGCATTTTAGGCACGGATGTGCAAGCAAGCCTGTACGGAGAATAAATTTAGCAATCGCATGCATTTTAGGCACGGATGTGTAAGCAAGCCTCTACGGAGAATAAATTTAGCAATCGTGTGCACTTTAGGCACGAATGTGCAAGTAAGCCTCTACGGAGAATAAATTTAGCAATCGCATGTACTTTTTGGCACAGATATGCAAGTAAGCTCTACGGAAAATAAATTTAGAAATCGCGTGCATTTTAGGCACGTATGTGTAAGTAAGCCTCTACGGAGAATAAATTTAGCAATCGCGTGCATTTTAGGCACGGATGTGTAACCAAGCCTCTACTGAGAACAAATTTAGCAATCGCGTGCACTTTAGACACGGATATGCAAGTAAGCCTCTACGGAGAATAAACTTATCATACATACATACATACATCACACATGTACACATACATACATCGACGCACTTATATATATATTAGAATCAATCATCTAAAGATTTAAGTAGTCAGAATCGAATTCGACGCTTTAAATCTCGAAAGTAACTCGCGTTACTCATCCCAACACGCCAGAGTTTGAATCAATTTAGTTCACATATCCCATTTGGCACGTTAAAACACGAAATAGCTTGCATAACTTCTTTAAAAAAAACTCACATGGCTAGAACATATTCAGTACCAAATACCATAAAACATAAACAAGGCATGCAACTTAACCAACGACAAATAAAACCACCCTCAAACCTTTGCCACACACAATTGACAAAGACATGGTAACACTTATGTGGAAACAAAGGAAAAGGACCCTAACCATCGGTTCTTTTTATCCTCATCTTTCTCTTCTTCCTCTTCCTCCTCTGTTTCCTCTTCCTGCACCAAAACATTAAAGCTATGATCCTCCACGTATCTGAATAAGGCCCAAGAAGCGCCTACACGAATGCCATATTCCACCGCAAAGGCATTCCAACCCTCTGTTAACCATGACTTTCCATTACCATCCTTTGAAACCCTCACTTGCATGCTATATATTACCATTAGGGGATGTCAGACAAACATGATCTGATACTAACTCCCCATAAATCTGCCCAAAGCAATTGGGCAAAGGCTGTCATAAACACATAAAAGCCATTTATACAATGCGACAAAGGATTGAGTATTAAAACGATAAATACCAAGAAATGCAGTTTCTGAACAGCATCAATAAACCTGATAAAATCTCGAGGACCTGAGTGAGAACAAGACATTTTCTCTAAGAATATAGAAGAAAGCCAAATGCCAGCAAAAGACACGCCGAATCCCCATACCTCAATCGCCATTTATACACAAAGAAAAATCAAACAAGCCAGGTCAAACTCCTACTAATTACTGACGAAGAAAAAATAGTTCAGTAACAGAGCGTTTTCCCGAGATAACCTGTACACCGTACACGTGGAAGGAATCCAATGACACCACCATCAAATCAGGCAGTAAAGAAAATATGCAGTTACCCATGATCATGGATGAAACTCACAACGATCGAGGGTTTTCAAAAAATCTAACTCCCGTTGAAAATACAAGCACGCCAAGCCGTCCCCGCTCTATAAAAACCACCCCCATATTGCATTTTATTATTCACAAGAAACAACAAACTTAAAAATGGCAAACCCAGATCCTCAACAAAACCCGTACACTTTTTCCCTCCATCTGGATTTCGAAGAACAAATGCTCCGCATGATGCTACCATATGGCTTCCAAGAATATTTCGAATCCCAGGTCCCTAAAGAGATCCTGCTATCCTCTCGCACAATAAGCAATTTCAAAATCGGCCTCGTTAAAGGTCACTACCACTCTCTGTGGGTTGCTCAAGGATGGAAAGATTTTGTAGAGACTCACGATCTTCACCTAAGATCCACCATAGTCTTCGTTCATAAGGAAAACGCTCACTTCGAAGTGAATATGTATGATTCCGAAGGATACGATGCGGAAGATCAGTTAGACACATCTGCACTCGATGGTTCCCCATGTAACGGTTTTTAAAGAAATAAATAAACCAGGTCTAAATGATTGAATCTTAGTTCTAATTTGTTTATTTCGATAAATCTCTTCAGCTCGTTGTATGCTGGAGATTTCCATCAATCTTTACAATTCAATCTTCCTCGCGTATCGAACGCTGGAGATTGCATTTATTTTTATAAATCTCTTCAGCTCGTTGTACGCTGGAGATTTCCATCAATCTTTACAATTCAATCTTCCTCGCGTATCGAACGCTGGAGATTGCATTTATTTTTGGTAACATCTTCAGCTCGTTGTACGCTGGAGATTTCCATCAATCTTTACAAGTCAATCTTCCTCGCGTATCGAACGCTGGAGATTGCATTTATTTTTGGTAATCTCTTGAGCTCGTTGTACGCTAGAGATTTTCATCAATCTTTACAAGTCCATCTTCCTCGCGTATCGAACACTGGAGATTGCATTTATTTTTGGTAATCTCTTCAGCTCGTTGTACGCTGGAGATTTCCATCAATCTTTACAAGTCAATCTTCCTCGCGTATCGAACGCTGGAGATTGCATTTATTTTTGGTAATCTCTTTAGCTCGTTGTACACTGGAGATTTCCATCAATCTTTCAATTCAATCTTCCTCGCGTATCGAACGCTGGAGATTGCATTTATTTTTGGTAACATCTTCAGCTCATTGTACGCTGGAGATTTCCATCAATCTTTACAATTCAATCTTCCTCGCCTATCGAACGCTGGAGATTGCATTTATTTTTGGTAATCTCTTGAGCTCGTTGTACGCTGGAGATTTCCATCAATCTTTACAATTCAATCTTCATCGCATATCGAACGCTGGAGATTGCATTTATTTTTGGTAATCTCTTTAGCTCGTTGTACGCTGGAGATTTCCATCAACCTTTACAAGTTAATCTTCCTCGCGTATTGAACACTGGAGATTGTATTTATTTTTTGTAATCTCTTCAGCTCGTTGTACGCTGGAGATTTCCATCAATCTTTACAAGTCAATCTTCCTCGCGTATTGAACGCTGGAGATTGTGTTTATTTTTGGTAATCTCTTCAGCTCGTTGTTTACTGGATATTTCCATCAACCTTTACAAGTTAATCTTACTCGCGTATCGAACGCTGGAGATTGCATTTATTTTTGGTAATCTCTTCAGCTCGTTGTACACTGGAGATTTCCATCAATCTTTACAAGTCAATCTTCCTCACGTATCGAACGCTGAAGATTGCATTTATTTTTGGGTAATCTCTTTAGCTCGCTGTACGCTGGAGATTACCATCAATCGTTATGAATCAATCTCCTTCGCGTATCGAACGCTGGAGATTGCATTTGTTTTTGATAAATCTTTTCAGCAACTTCTAAAGCTGAAGATTATCATCAACATTCGCGATTCAAAAAATTTTTGCACACATGATTCAAATCATGATCTCAACATGAAAAAGCACATCAAAAACCATATATCAAAGCAACAATTGAAAAATACTGCAAAAAGAAAATATATAGACAATACGAAATGGCAACAGCACCAACAAACCCATATTACAAATAAACCTAAGAAGAGGGGTCGTCTTTAGGTTCAAGCACTATGGTATTAAAAGAGCGCCCCCCTTTATACTTAAAGATCACAAGGGAACACCTAGCACGAAGACCACCATCACTTGCAAAATCAGCCCACCCATCATTCAGCCAAAACTGATCATTACAATCTTTGAAAACCTTCACAGTAAACAATCGACCTGTAGGAGACGTCAACGAAACTTCTCCCTCTACAGCATCACTATACATAGGCCCAAAGAACTTCGGGAGTGCCTAAAAATTCAAAAATTTGACAAAATAAAAAAAAGCAATTTATTCTCTGAGCGAATAACAAA
This sequence comes from Persicaria maculosa, assembly GCA_963922045.1. Taxonomy (NCBI): domain Eukaryota; kingdom Viridiplantae; phylum Streptophyta; class Magnoliopsida; order Caryophyllales; family Polygonaceae; genus Persicaria; species Persicaria maculosa. The sequence goes on along the minus strand of OY998264.1, from coordinate 20,698,976 downwards.
CAAAGAATAAAAATTTTTAAACTCATTACCATAGCACAAAGTTGCTCCTCAGCATGGATAGATCCATAAAAATCACGCGGAGATAAGTTTGAAGAACCCATTCTTTAACCCACACAGATACCAAACTCTACCATCATACCTCTTTATACACAAGTACGCAAGGTAGAACTCCACATATTAAAACACGATAGAAAATACGTAACAAACCAACAACAAATCTCATAAAGATTCTGCATAGCAGACATGCGGAAAATTATAGATAAAACCTGCAAACCTTATCTCTGTCCACACACATATCAAAAAATACAGAACCTGCAAGCACTGCATATCATCCTTACCTATACACGTGTCAAATAACCGAGAAATATAAGATATAAAATTTATATGTTATTCGCGAACTAAAAGACAACAGAAATATATAACATCCTTAGCTTTATAGCTCATGCCAAGATCGTCGATATTATTACAAACAACAAAAAACGTTGTCAATCAACTCATTTATTTTAAACAAGTTACAACAATAAAACTCACCTCTACGATCAACAACGAACATTAAACTCCAAATCACCATTCTGATCAGGTTCTGGATCAATCGCGATGACATCAAATACAAAATTCCCATCATAATAAAAAACTAACTGCATACCGACCCGAATTTCATTCATCGCCACAAACTCTGACCACCCTTCGGTAAACCAATATCGATCAGTGCTCAGCTTTTCAACTGTTACCCAAAACGTATCATCATCTCGCGAAGACAAAGTCACTTGCCTCAAAACATCATCATCATAAGACACATATCCATATGGAAGAGGCTTTTTTAAAAAAAAAAAAAGAGAAAAGAAGAACGGATTTCAATAATTAAGAATTCATAAATTCTTCAAAGAACAACAAAGTATTCACAAAACATACAAGACGATGCAAATAACTTTCCACAACAACATCCACTATAAAGCTCCCAAGCATGGGAAAGTTGGCCCTCAATCCAGTCAATGACCTATTTGACATCATTCAATAAAAAAATTCTTGTTTTCAAAACAAGCAGAACATCATTTATAAAAAGTTAAAACTTCAAGATAACCATGACAAGCGATAAACCATCATACTTACCCTTATCCTGAAAAGAAGATTGACACAAGACCCGACCTAACTTTAAACATATCCACAGGCAAGAGTCGGATCGAAAGATCAACAATAAGACTCAATCGACACACGTCTTTCTGGTAATCCAAAAACCCATACACCATATCCCTATCCCCAAATAACGAATTCATATAAGTACACCTTCCCTTAAACTACAAAGTTTAAAATAGAACACTCTCATACAATGCCAAGCTTCGATGAACTCTCCCAAAATATCTCCCCTCCTACATTTATCCCAAGCGTCATAACATATCCCAACCCTAGGTTCATCAGAATGATCCTTCTTCAGGATCATATGATCAGGCTCCCCCTTCCATGTATATTTACAGAACTTGAAGAAGAAATCCTAGGCCATGTATTCCTCCACTCTCCCTCAAACCAACACTTTATGATCCTCGTTGAAAGAGATAAAGGAAACTGGTACTCCCTTTCCGAAGGATGGAGAGATTTTGGAAGGGTCAATAACCTCAGAATTGGAGCGTGCCTTACATTCGAATATGAAGGAGACGCTCATTTCTAAGTTACCATACAGGAGCCTGGACCATAGCCAAATGGAGACATCTCCTATTACCTCATGTGCCATGAAGACATAGAAGGTACCACCCAAAACTAAAAACTAATGAACAAAGTGTTGTAACAATTTTGATCTACAAAGATCAAATTTTAGCCATAAATAAAAACTTAGCGATTCCTTTATTTTATGTTATCTCACGCTTTATCTTATAAAGCGCTCAACAACAGGAGATTGGTAAGGATATCGCGAAGTAATAAAAAAAGGCAAATAATACCAACAAGAAAGAGTGGAAATTATATACTTATAACCATAAACCACGACAAAACAGTCGACCTGAATATCGCGGGTGAAATTGTTCAAAAGACCATCACACCATGCAAAACAGACAAAATAATGTCCAGAAAACAACCAACACAAGTGTTTCTCAAGAACCGATTTCAGGACCGCGATTTTGGTCTTCAGGATTACCAACCAGACCCGTCTCAAGTAACGGTGTCAGAGAAGAAGGGGCTAAATCTAGAGATGGGTCCGCGAGCACCATGTCGTTGGCATCGTAACTAGGCGCAAAAATTCTGACAGAACTGTCAAAATGAGTAAACCGATTCACGCTTTGAACGACCCCGCCATCGACACCTTTCGCGAATGCTTCAGCTCAGTAGCTATAGAGAATGGATTCCTCAACTGTCTCTAGAAATTTACCAAGTCTTCCCTTGCCCTCGTCGGTCAGGAGATACTCATAAAGGGTAGCTTTGGTCAGTTGAACACCATCGCCGGATGTATACTTCTCTAGCTCCCCTTTAGTGACAGACAACTCATCGCGCACACGTTGTAACTCCTCCTCCAATCCATGCAGCTGATTTTCTAAATCGGAAATCCGCAAAGCATTTTCAGCAATCTTTTCCCTCAGATTCATGGACTCCACGTTCGAAAGATCCAGCTCCCCCTTCACTTTCTGAAGCTCCTTCTCAGTCTTCTCCAAAGCATCCTGCAAACTCTTGATGGTCCCTTCTTGCATCTCCGCATCCTTCGGCTTGGATAGCTTCACTTGGAGGACTTTCACTTCCCTTTGCAGCTGATTCACACGATCGCCATGCTCTCTCAAACGCCCCGTCACCTCTTCCCAATAAAGGTTATACTAATAATCAAAACAATAAAACATGTGAAAAGAGGAAAGTCCGAAAGAGATAAATTTTTCATAGCAAGGGAAAAGAGTAGTATAAGCTTACCCAGCCCGCAGCCTTTTGCCCTTCATCGGCTAGATCCTCATCCGCGAGGGCCCGAATATAATCCCTTTCAGCCGGACAACTCCTCGTGGGAAGAGCGAGCTTGCGATAGTCGATCGCCGTAAAACCAGGTTGCCGATAACCTGATATGGCTATTCCAGACTAAGTAAGTGGCTCTTCCGATAAAGGTGCACCGAGACCTTTGTCCCCTGTTTTCCTCTTTTTGCTCGTGGCACGGAACGACTCCCGATGGGACGACTCCTGACGGGAACTAGGGGCAGAGCAGTATCGCGAGCTACTGATGAAACACCAGCAGCCGATGATCTCGAGATTTTCCTTCCTTTCAAGGCTCCCGCAGAGAGTTTGGTAAGATCCAACATACCTGCCAAAGAAAAGAAACACGATACATACGGGTATAGATTAAGATAAGAATGCCCGTCTCCATGTACAAAGGAAAGAAAGTCATAATGTATCGCGCGTTGAAAGAAACATTGAATACCCACCCCGAGGATGTGGGAGGCTGAGTCTTGCCATTTCTAGACGAGCAGGGGTTATGAATTCCTTATAACTACGCTTGCCCACTTTGATTCCACACCCAAACGTCGCCTTCCATTGGTCAGTCGCTGCAGTCCTATTCTTAGAAGGGGCCATATAATTGCCTGGGGTGGTTTTAAAGTTTAAAATAGTCCCGGAAGGATCACGAACTAAGAACCATTTTTTCCTCCATCCAGGACTACTTGACAGTCTCGTTACCATATCACCACTAAGAGATGCAGACACCAACCCGTCTTTCCCATGCCTAAGGGATAAAAACGTAAACATATGATCTAGCGACATCTCCTGTTTTAAAGCTATGCACCGCATGGTGTAAATGGCTAAAAACATCCATACGTTGAAGGAAACCTGGGCTGGACACACTCGAATTTTGCCTAGAAATTTTGCATGAAGTCTGGGTAGGGGATCGGAAGACGAAACCCTTGGAGCAAACTCTCCAGATGAACCACTAAATGGTTAGGGTATATATTCAAGCAACCCCCTCTCGCAGAAGGAAAAACCAATTCCACCCCCACGGGCCAAGGAAAGGCACGAGCCACAAGTTGCAAATGCATGGGCTCTAAAATAGACGCCTCCCCCTAGTCTCTGATGTTGTAGGGGCTACCCGCTCTTCAAGAACGGAAGGAACGGGAGGAGGATTAGAAGGGGTAAAGCCTTCACAGAAATTGTTATTCGCAAACTCTTCAACATTATACGGAGGCACGGAAAAATCCCCGGGTACCACATGAATCTCTTTATGTTTCTTCCCATTGCGAATCGTTTTCCTTCGTTTGCCGCGACCATCATCAGATTCGGACGTGTGATAGTACGCGGGATCCTCTCTTGACAAAGGTTGTTTAAATGATCCAGCTAGAGGGGTTCTACTTTTTCCCTTTGATAATACAACCCCCTCTCCTTTACCCCCGCTTTCTCCCAACTGAGGTAAGGGAACACGAATGGAAGATGTTGTGGCCTCAGAGTCATTATTCGCGACCAAATGTGGAGTTCTTGACGAGCCAAATTCTTCTCTTACATCACCCACACTCACATTCTGATTGTCGCTTGCTGATGACATTTTCTATCTTTCCCTAAAAAGAAAAGAGATCTTCCTAAGAAACAAACTCCCTGAAAAGACGCGAAGGACGAAAATCAACACACCAGGAAAGTAGTTTTTTCGAAATCGCGATTAGATAAGAAATGGCGCCAAAAGCCCTATTAGGGTCAGATTGGCGCCTCACGCGCCTCTTTGAAAAGACAATAAAAAGACTCTTTTCCCAAGAAACGACGACTAAAAAACGCCTTTTTGCCTTCCTGAAAATCCCTTTTCCCAAGACGAAAAATGAAGCATCCCCCAAAAGAAAATATAACTGAAGATCCCCAAAGGTTTTACTTTTTGTCTCATCGGAGAACCGCCACCTGATCAACCTCAATCCACCATGCCCATGGTGGCCCGATCATGAAATCAGAGAAAGAAACCAAGAGCCACCGATCCAACCGCCCCCAAGCACTACTTCTTTCATCTTTCCCCCCACCAAAAAGGAAGGTTCCTTGTACCCTCTCTTCAGGAGCAACCCCTCAAAAAAGAATTTCCCCTTTTTCCCCGAAAAACCAGAAGAAATCAAAGGAAAAAATGAAGAAAACCGAAAGAAAAAACAAAGATCACAGATGGGAAATGGCAAAAGAAAACTGTAAAAAAGAAATAGGATCAAGGGTTACTTACTTGGAAACGGAGGAACCAACCGAAGAAGAAACCTCGAGTCTAGAAAGTCACTACACCCAAAACCACCAAACCAGATAATCCGGACAACGTTGTCTTGTTTCCAGAGATACCTCCTTTCTTTTCTCTCTCTTTCTCTCTCTTTCCAGTTCAACATAAAGTAAAATGACGAGAAAAAGGAAGCAAAAACCCTATTTATAAGTCTCTGTGGGACCTTACTAATTCCCACTCTAAAGAATCATGGACTTGTTCGGGCAGACCACCTAAGCCCATCTTCACACAAATCCCGCTTTTCCCATTAAAGAAAAAAGGAAGCATCGCTTTTATCGAAACTTGATCGCGTGTCATTTTTCCTCACGATCTAGTCCCGAGGAGATATGACGATGCCATCTAAAATAACCTCTTTTACTAATAGTAATATGATGTCACAAATGGGCTACCCTACGCAAAGATCATATACTCACAAAAGTCATATGTATACTAAGGACCCTGTCATCGCGATCATAGTTTTCTCGGTTCACATAAGCTAAGGCTCAAATCTAACTAAGAGTGTCACTCCTCGTAACCAAGATCGCGAAGGGAAGCTCCAAGACTAAACAGGGAACACCTTCAGAAAGACAAGCAGCTCGCTGGTGAAGCACCTCTCCTTTAACGTCGCCACGTGTAGTTACCCTAAGCTGCTGGCATGAAGGCATGAGTTACACGTGTCTCCTACGTAAACCACGAGGTCACGAGCAAACTGCTCACTTGGATACTACTATAAATACCCCCGCAAAGAAAGGGATCCGAAATAAGAGACAAGAAAAGGAGCTCTGTAACTTCCTTCGATATAAAACCCTTAGGTTTGAGTTCTTTAAATCCTTAAATTGGACAAGTAGCCACTCTAGGAAAGACATATCATCAACACAAACTTCCTCTAAAGACGACGATTGAACAGTGAATATACCTCATCGCGAACCTCGAACATCTGTAAAAACACCCTCAACAACAAAAGGTTCATTTGATCGCGAAACTAAGTATTATCTCTTAATACGGCAGGTATTTAAAGAATTTTGTCGTCACCTTGAGGTAATAAGTATAGGTGAAATTCCAGAATCGCTTCAGGCGCGAGACAAAATATACCCAAAACACAGGGGTACCACGCGAAATTTGTCAAACTTTTGTATACCTGGCGAAAATTGCTATACCACGAGGGCACCTCGCGAAATTTCCGAAAAATTAAAATTGTTATTTAATTAGTCATTTTTAGTAGAAGGATTCTCCTAAAAAAAATTAAAAGGGTTTGAATCTAAAAGTCAAGTTAATAAATACCCATCCTTAGCGACTAGGTAAGTACATTTGTCTTTATATTTTTTTTTTACCATTTTTAAATTCTTTTATCTCAAAAATTATGAAAAATTATAAAAATTGACAAAACTAATTAAAATAATTCAATATTTCTAGTGATGTTAATATATATAGAGAGAATAGATTATATGTACATATTCTTTATTCTTTATTGGGTACATATCATGTTAACAAATTTGGACCATTAAATTAAAAAGATAAACGGAGAAGATTAAAAGTAATTTTTGATTATTTATTGGAATTGAGAGATTATTCAGTGAAATAAAATTATTCGGTGGTATTGAGCGATTATTCGTTAAAATAAAATTTACATTTTTACACTATTTGTACATTCGAATAATCATGTGATAACTAATAGACGAATAATCATGTGTAAATAATAAGACATGTATATACGATAAAGATTGTGTATAGCGAAATATATATAAATCCAAGAAAAAACAATGACATATAATTGGCAAAATTAGGATTTTTTGTGAATTTTGGATGATATTGATTTGTTTTAATGAAAATGATATCATTTGATCAATTATATGTCATTGTCGCCTCCCTTAAACCATGGAATTAAGGATCCAATGTTTTGACTCCTTAAACTACGTGCACAAAAGTCAAATGCATTATACTGAAAATCGGAGGGAATACTTGATTTGAAGGAATTCAGATTAGATAAAATTTTAACGACATACCTCTCGTTTCTTCTAGAGGGAGGTCATGTGCGGTCCCACGCAAGGGAGACACGAACAACAAACAAACCCAACGAGGTTCCCACTAGTAGAAAATCGGGATTTTACCCCATGGTCTATTACCTCGGATCTCGTAATTGTGGGGTGTAATGGCCTAATTAGCAAGTTTTCTTTCATTTTTTTATTACTAAAATAAATATATATATAACCCTAGCTTGCCCGTCTCTCTCTCCTTAGGCAGTGCACAGAGACTCGCCTCTCAAGTCTCAACCGCCTCTCCTCACCGGCGACTCAGCCTCAACTCCTCTCACCGGCGACGCAGCCTCAACTCCTCTCACCGGCGACTCACGTCCTCAGCCTGGACGTCCTCAACAGCTCGCGATTCCCGACCTCAGCCGACCACACTCCTCAGCCCACGATTCCCGACCTCCTTAGCCGCCGACCTCCTCAGCCACCGACCGCACTCCTCTTCGACGCCCTCTTCTCAGCCGCCAACCTCCATCCCCTTACTAGGTAAACAAAGCCCCTAATTTTTAGATTTCTCAGAACCCTAATTTTCATCTGCCCTCTTGTAATTGAAACCCTATTTTTGCAGCTTTCAACTTCAATGGACAAGGCATATAGGGTATGTTTAGAAATTGTTTGACAAAAAAAAAGGCACATGTAAACTATAACATTAAATTTAATTTATGTTAGAAACTGAATATTGCAATTTGGTCAGACTTTTTCTCTAATCTAGCTACTATAATTTTTTGGCTGATTAAAAATGTTTGGATGAAAGATATACAAGTTGTGTTTTTGTATAATCTTGTTAGCTGCATTTTGATCTTTATACTTCCCTGCCTTAACAAAATATATGGATCGTTTGATTTACAAACATTTATTAGTTTTTGTATTCGAATTCCCCTACAGATTTGGATGTAGACCAACTTGTTAGCCTAAGGCAATTTCAGCTTTCATATCGTCTTTCAAACAAGGTATTCCCTTGTAATGCTTCTTTCTCTCTTACCCCTTTTATCTTTCTGGTTCTCTCCTCCAGTGTGTCTTTTTTTTTATATGAATATTATTTACACGTGTAGATTGTACACATGTTTTTTCTGATTTATTTTTCTAATCCATTTCTTACAGCTGGCCGCTGATATGTTCAGGGTGCATATGAGAAAGCTTGTCGAAGAAAACATTTTCACAGGTATTGATATACTCAAGTCTCGTACTGGAGCAGTGTATGATTGACAATTTGACAAGCTAAATTATTATCTTTCATGTTTACATATGTTCATGTTTCTCTGGTTTTTGGGATGGATAGGGTTTAATTAGTGCATCTACTACTTAGTGACATTCTAATAAATTATCATATTCTTATACACTATTGTTTTCCAGGAGAGTGAAGGAGGTTGTGAATGAGCTAAATGAGGTAATTGAATTTAATAATCGACTTCTTTCACTTGGAAATCAGTCAGACGTAAGTAGATTGGCTTGTGAAATTGGACAAGTTTCTCTCAATGGTACAGTGCGTAACTCTGAACTAGTATGGTTCTCACTTTTTTTCTTCTGTTCTTCCTTTTGGTTCCGGTGGCGAGATAAAATAGAGTTTTTTAATGAGTTATTTCATTATTTCTGCAGGTGGTGAGTTTGACAGTGATGTAAGAATGGACCTTCAGTCCCTCTACAGAGCTTATGTAGTAGATTCACTGTCTAGTGGGCGCATGGAAGAAAATAGAGTAAGGAAAATAAACTGCCTCAATTTGTGGATTTTATTGATAATGTACACTCTTGAGACAGTATTCGGACAAAGATGTAAAATTCATGATGTTTTGACAGTTTTTGCACATTGTTTTAAAAGCATTAAAAAGGTAATAGAGTTGTAGGGATTGGATGAAAATACTGTACGTACCTCCATTTTTTAGCTTGCTAAACTTCTTCTCATTGTTGATCTCTACATTCATGAATATTTTTTAGCTTGCTAAACTTCTTCTTATTGGATTGATCTATTACATGGAGATAATGAATTCTATTATGCTAATTTTGATCCGTTTTTTCATAAATCCGATTATAGATAATCCCATTATGCTAATCACAACCAAGGTATACTTTTATTATTTTCTTACTATTGTGTTTTTTCATAAATTCGGTTATAGATAATGAATTCCATTATGCTAATCTTGATCCGTTTTTTTTTTGAATTTTTTTTAGGCAAGGCTAATTGTGATATCTCTTATGTGGAGAAAGTTTTAGACGGTTCGCCTTTTGATTCCGAAGAAACATTGCAAGACATATCGACTCCTCTTTTTCTAGCATATTGGAAGTGTATGATTCATGTATATATTTTGAAACATAACGGTTGGATGTGAAACGATGTTTAGTGTTATATTGAAAATGTCTCAGCTTGAAAATGTTTAAGTAGTTGGAAGTTTGTTTAATGTATGTGTTGCTCAATTGTGGATTTAGTGGCTACCATACATTGATGTGAATGGATGGAAATTGCAGGTCAAATAACAGGTTGAATATGGAAATATATGAATGAGTATTAAAAAAAAATTATAAAAAAAAAATTATATACATCGGGCCATATTTATTCGGTATATATACCATGAAACATATGACTAAATGATAATACTATACACCCCAGCTTATTTCAATTTTATACCCCAGATAAATGAAGATTAAAATCCGGATTGGATGTAATATATACCCCGGTTATTAAATGAATATACCCCGGACGTTTTTTTTAGAGGAAATTGGCTACAGGTATATACCTCGGATTATTTTAGTTTTATACCCCGGATAAAAAAAAAATTTACAACCCAGATTGGGCATACCTTATACCTCGGATATTAGCAGAATATACCCCGGATATTATCAGAATATACCCCGGGCATGTTTTTCAGAGCACTTTTTTTAAATTTGGCTAGGTTTTATACCCCGTATTTTTAAAAAATATATCCGGGGTATAAACTCTGACCGAGTATTAACCCCACCCTACCTGTACCCCGGACCACTCTATTGTCAGATCAGGGGTTTAAATATATATATATATATATAAACGCCCGGGGTATATTATAATTTTCTACTAGTGTCAATCTCAAAACCAATTGGCAATGAGAGGAGTAGTCGATCCGCTAAACTTATGTTGTTCAAGATATCCCAATATTTTCAATGTGGGACAACCCTATATTTCAACATACCCCCTCAAGTGCAACAACCTTTTATAGCCAACAAGTTGCACTTGCCACATGTGCTTAAATGGGAACCAATGCCAACGACATATCAACAAGGTCATCAACCCCACTAATCCGAAGTCCATACCGAAACTAGTAGAACTTGACTCTGATACCATGTTAGAATTAAGGTTGCACTCGTTCAAAGTCTGATTAAGGTCGTAGTGTTCGTTTAGTCCGGTGTAATCACGAAGGATCTAGATTGATTCAAAACAGAAAAAACCGAAAGAAAGATAACAAGGACACACGATATGTTTACGAGGTTCGGGCTAATCCCTACATCACCGGCTCTAAATGTCATCTATTATGCTCTAATATGTAAAATGATCGAGAACAAACGATACAAAGATCCTATGAGGGCAAATAATGGACTGAAATAAAAACAGAAGGAAATATACGCTTAGCACACTAAACAATAGTAAAGACAAGGAACGGGAACCCCCTGGTCTGAGGCAACTTCAGCCCGGAGAAGCTCGACGATTCGGCAACAGTTGTGTCTTATGTGAGCATCGGTGGTCCTCGAAGATCCAATCCTTCCGTCAGCCGGCCTGTAGGGATCTTCTTTGTATTGATGCTCAGCCGACCTGTAGGGATCTTCTTTGTATCAATGCTCAAGCTCGTCAAATTCACATGCAAGTTGCTCAACGAGCCTCTCTCACGGATGAACCTGAACTCGAGCCCCTCTCTATCTTCTTCTCTCTCAGCCTCTCTCTTCGGTAGAGTCGAAAAGCCCTAGTCAAATCTCTTCTTATTTCATCCATGGGAGGAGCTCTTAGGCTCCCTTTTGTAGTGGTGCTAAAGTGCATGCCTCAAGGGTTAGGGTTTGCAGCTAAAGACCTTATATAAAGTCTGAAGGATGCAACGTTTGGAAATATAGATGTAGGACAAGGCATGTGTTAGCAGTATAGTTTATATTTGTACATATTTACGATTGTACCATCAGGGTTTTCACCCAATGATATATATACAGGAGTAGCCCTCTGAGATCCTTCAAGGACTCAGTTATTCAAACACTAACATGGTATCACAGCCTTTTGTGAAACCCTACACTAGTAGAAATAAGGTTTTATACCCCGGGCGTTTGTATACATATACCCCGGATCTGACAAACCTATGGTCCGGGCTTCAGGTATGGTGTGATAAAATATAGGTTTCACTTTACACCGCGGATATTTTTTTTTTAAAATCCGGGGTATAAAATCTGCCCAATTTGTAAGAAAGTGATAGGAAAAAAAACGTCCGGGGTATAAAGTACTAATATCCGGGGTATAAAGTCTGTCCAATCTGGGTTGCAAATTTTTATATCCGGGGTATAAACCTACAATAATCCGGGGTATATACCTTTATCCAATTTCCTCTAAAAAATACGCCCGTGGTATATTTATCTAATATCCGGGGTATATATTACCTCCAATCCGGGTTATAATTGCTATTTATTCGGGGTATAAAATTGAAATAATCCGGGGTATATGCCTCTTATATGTGTATGGAGTGTGTTCATGTCAAGAGTATAGCCCGGATATTTAAATTAAAATCCGGGGTATATAGTAATATCATTTGGTCATAATTTTAATGGTATATATACCGGATAAATATGATCCGAGATATATGATTATTTTTTTATAAATTTTTTTTAATATCCATTCGTATATTACCATATTCAACCTGTTATTTAACTTGTAATTCCCATCCATTCAGATCTCAATCATATAGGCAACCACTAAATTCACAATTGAACAACACATGCATTAAACAAAGTCCCAACTATCTCCACATTTTCAAGCTAAGACAATGTCATTCAAAATAAGCTAAGGCAATGCCATTCAAAAAAGCTAATTGGCAATGCATGAGTAAATGTTCAAAAAAAAAATTATGTGTCTTACTACCAACTAAGCTTCAAAATACATGCCCTTCGAATACGCCAACAAAAAAAACAAGTCAATAGGTCTTGCAATGTCATTTCAGAATCAAAAGGCAAATGGTCTAACAACTTGCTTCCAAACGAGAGTGCTTCCAAACCAGAGAGCGTAATTAGCCTTGCCTAAAAAATTCAGAACAAAATTGATCAAGATTGATGAAATGGAATTCATTACTATCATTATAACACAAATAGCTTGATACTAGTGATTAATAACACTTGTGGAATTCATCACATGTACTATTAACTCTACCAAAAAAACTTACTTGAAGATAAGGGTAAATAGATGGTTGAGCCATTCTTTTCGAAGTTCATCAATCTCCTCTTGTTTGTAAGTAGTTTTTTTTATCGAACCACTACAAAACAAAACATTTATTATTATTATTATTATTATTATTATTATTATTATTATTATTATTATTATTATTATTATTATTATTATTATTATTATTATTATTATTATCGTAATCGAATTTATGAAAAGACACAATGGGAAGAAAATAATGAATGTATACCTTGGGTGGGATAAAAAATTTTCCTTGAGATATTATATCTCGCATAAACTTCAAAACATAGTATCCACAATCCACTTCATTCGATTGATGCGGACACTGAAATACATAAACATAGTATCCTCACAACCCTAACAATAAATATTGCTTTTGAAAATGAAAATAATGTAGATGATGATAAAAAAAAAAGATTTTAACCTTTGGAAAATTCCAGTAAGTTTGTATTCGAGGCTTTTTCTTACCCAACTTGGCATACTTTAACCTGTAGCTCCTATATATTGCAATTTCAAACACATATATAGAAATCAAATATGAGATTACTACAACCTAACACTCGCAAACTGTTGCAATTATATGAAAAGAACTTTTTCAACAAAAAATACTTACAATGCAACCAATTCATCGGCATCATGTTCTTTATCTCCGTGTAATGGATCAATCCAATAAGCACGATCCAAATGAGGGTTCATTACTATCAAGACCCAATGATGCCTATATATATGTTTTGTGTGAGAATAGATGAATATTATAAGTAAAATTAACAAGTAAAATTAACATTTAAACGAGTTATTACCTAAAATGATAAGGTGCTAAAAACAACTTGTTTTCTATGTTGCCTTCCATGGCATCAGAAATATAAGCAGGCCTTTCGTGTAGGGTCCCATTAAGAGGTGAAATTTGAGTCGGGCATAAGAATTTAAACTTCTCTTTATCACCATCTGAACAAGTGTGAAATAGATATCTACAAGTATGTATGTATGTATGTCATATTATCCTCATATATATATATATATATATATAACATTTGGTTAGGGCACACATTAAAGTAATTTATATTGACTAAATTCATCAATAATTTCAAGATGAATATAAAGTACTTACCTCATATATAATGATACATGACACTCTTTTATTTGAGTCTTATGAAGCCATATCTCAATCTGCTCCTTGTCAAATGTGAGACCCCCATGTTCATAACAGAAAATTTCACTTGATATTTCAACTTCCAAATTCTTATTGTCATTGAATTCTTCCAACACATGTTGATATGCCTCCAATTCACTTGCTTCAGAGACAACATCTGGACCAATGCCAGATGAATCTGTCAAAGCTTTACCTTTCAGCTTCTCCTTCAACCAATCAATTTTAAAGTCAGGCATGAAAAGTGGGGCTAGAGGATATAAACACTAGTACAAATCTTCAATTATATCACATAACCCTAATATCACGGATCTAATATATCCGTGATTTTAGGCCTTTTAAGTCAGAAAAATAAAAATTTAATAGGTAAAGACCTAATATCACGGATATTAACAAATAAAACCGGAATATTAGGGGTAGATTCTAAAATGTAATAAAATCTAGGCCTCTTTGCATAAGTAGACCAAAAAAAGTGCCCATTTGCATAAGTAGGCATGTACCCTTTTTTTGGCTAGGGGTAGAAAGTGGTATATTTTTGCAAATGCAAAAATACCACCGGGAGAGGAAGTAGCAGGTGAAGGGGAGGCCAGCACTGTAGCTGCATCAGTTGGCCGAGACAAATCAGGAGGGGGAGGTACTGCACATGTCAGATAAAGTAGGGAAATAAGGGGGGAGCATTTATGAGGGGAAATTTCAATAATTGGAATTAAAGGTGTCAATCAACCCTTATAAAATCTTGATTGATGGGTGTCATTCCTTATTAAATGCTCTGCAAAAAAGAGAGCCAACATAGGAGACGAGTGGAAAGGTGAGGGCAAAGCATCACCTTCAATTCTGGGAACTGGACACGTTTGGTTTACCAATAGAAGACAATCGTCTTACCAATAGGCCAAAACTGTCCTACAATACATGGAAATTTTGGAGATCATATGGAGGGGAATGTCCATAGCGGTTTTGGCGGGATGTCCGTGTATATTTGGCGCCAAAACAAGGTTCTTCATTGAGGGAAGAGGAAGAGCATCTGTCTGACCAATATGGTAAATTTATCTTACCAATAGCATAGAGTTATCATACCAATAGGCTTAAGACGTCCTACCATAGCTGAAAATGTTGGAGACATTTGGAGTGGATTGACCGTAGCTGTTTTGGCGGGTTGTCAGTGTAATTTTGGCGCCAAAACGGGGTTCTTCATTGGGGGGAAGGGGGGAGCATTTATGAGGGGAAAATGCAATCATTGCATTGATGGGTGTTCCCCAAGCACATATATAAGGTTGAGAGGAGGATCTGAAACACCCCAACATGCCCTGCAAAAAGTGAGGTGGAGCAGGAGAGAGGCGGTAAGGTCGGGGGAAAAGGCACACGTGCATCCGAGGAAACGATACAGTTGCTATCCTACCAATAGTACAGTGCTGGCCTGCCAATAGTGTTCATCTGTCTTTCCATTTCAGGAAAAGTGCAACAAGCTTGTTGGTGGCAGTGGCAGTGATGGGTAAGTCATCTTGTACCTTTCCTTTGTAGTTGTTCCTCTTTCCTATATCAGAACTACCCCCCAGGCTGATCCTCTATTCCCGTGGCGTACCCCAGGTGATAGGGTATGTATCAATGTCGTGTGCGGTGGTTGGTGGGCTCCCGGGAGTGGGAGCTTGGTGTTCAAGGGAGAGGCACGTACTGCAGCTATGGTGGTGGGACAGAATATTGGCTACGACCAACTGAAGGAGAAGATTGTTTCCAAATTCGACGTGGACATGGTATTATACGACATTGAGCTCACCTACCTCCCTCCTTCGATGGGGCGGGCCACTCCGATTCGGGTCCGGGATGACGATGACCTAGAAGCCTTCAAGTTCTACAACACTGAATCCGGTGCACGAGCCTAGCCAATTGCACTGCACGCCACCTTACGAATGAAAACGACAACCCCTTCCACACCCACCAAAGAACATGAGTCGGACAACTCCGACTCATGGGCTGAGGACCTGTCGTCTCCCACCCTGGTGAAATACTCCTAACCGGGCCTCCCACCACCCAGGAAGACTTCGATCATGGTCTTGATGGAGGCGGAGGGGCGGATGAGAAGGTTCGAGGCTCCATCGAGGAGAAAGGGAAGTTGGAAGACCTTAGCAGCGAAACTGGAGGGACCTGTCTGTGTGCTGAGTGTGTAGCGGGGGAGTATGAGTGTTGTCCCACTGAAAAGGACAGCGTCAGTGGGATGCAGGGGGAGGTTGTTGGGAGCGGTATACATTCTGGTAATGGTAGGATGGATCACAACATAATGGTCGGACAGGCGGACGGAGTTGGTAGGATGGATGACAACATAATGGTCGGACAGTCTGAAGGAGTTGGTAGGATGTATGAGAACTCAATGGTAGGACAGGGTGATGAAGTGGGACAGCTTCACAAAGTGGATGACCCAGAGAACGGTGGCGACGTGAGCAGGTCTGATGCCATCCGACGAGGAAAGCAAGTGGTGATCGTTGATACCGACGACGATGTGGACGTCCTACCCCCCCACGGAATGGAGGACATAATAGACGTAGGAAGCTCCGACGATGAAATGATCGGGGGTGGTTTCCCCGTGAAAGTAGAGGGTGGGAGGCCGAATGAGACATCCGAATCGTGGGATGAGGAGGCTGAGGCAGCGGTGAGAGAGATAGAGCGAGCATACCAAGGAAACAAACAACCTTTGCCGACGTTGGAGCAAGTGGAAAAGGACGTGGCTCGGTTCATTCCTCTAGTCGGAGACCCTCGGGAGAGTGTGAAGGTGTTACGTGAGGGGGAGATGTTCGATACGAAGGCTGCCATTCAGTCCATAGTGAAGTGGGAAGCTTTGCGCGGGTTCTACGCGATGATGCCTATATGGTTACTTTTGGTCTGAAAATTTCACGGAAAGCTTTTCGTGCAAAAAGCTCCCATTATGACCTATAAGCTTTATAAACATTTTTGGGACCCATTTGAGCGAAAACAAATCATTTTTTATGGAAAAGAAAGGTGACGTTGATGATGCCGATATGGTTACTTTTGGTCCGAAAATTTCACGGAAAGCTTTTTGCGCAAAAAGCTCCCATTATGACCTATACACCATATAAACATGTTTTGGACACATTTGAGCGAAAACAACTCAATTTTGATAGATAAAGAAAGGTGACGCCGGTGATGCCGATATGGTCACTTTTTGTCCGAAAATTTCACGGAAAGTTTTTCGCGCAAAAAGCTCACATTATGACCTATACACCATATAAACATGTTTTGAACACATTTAAGCGAAAACAACTCAATTTTGATAGATAAAGAAAGGTGACGCCGGAGATGCCGATATGGTCACTTTTGTTCCGAAAATTTCACGGAAAGCTTTTCGCGCAAAAATCTCCCATTATGACCTATACACCATATAAACATGTTTGGGACACATTACAGCAAAAACAAATCATTTTTCATGGATAACGAAAGGTGACGCCAATGATGCCGATACGGTCTCTTTTGGTCCGAAAATTTCACGGAAAGTTTTTCGCGCAAAAAGCTCCCATTATGACCTATACACCATATAAACATATTTGGGACACATTTGAGCGAAAACAAATCATTTTTTATGGATAAAGAAAGGTGACGCCAATGATGCCAATATGGTCTCTTTTTGTCCGAAAATTTAACGGAAAGCTTTTCGCGCGAAAAGCTCCCATTATATGCTATACACCATATAAACAAGTTTGGGACACATTTGAGCGAAAACAAATCATTTTTTATGGATAAAGAAAGGTGACGCCGGTGATGCCGATATGGTCTCTTTTGGTCCGAATATTTCACGGAAAGGTTTTCACTCAAAAAGCTCCCATTATATCCTATACACCATAAATACATGTTTGGGACACATTTGAGCGAAACCAAATCATTTTTGATGGATAAGGAAAGGTGACGCCGATGATTCCGATATGGTCACTTTTGGGCCAAAATTTCACGGAAAGCCTTTCGCGCAAAAAGCTCACATTATGACCTATAAACCATATAAACATGTTTTGGACACATTTAAGCGAAAACAAATCAATTTTGATAGATAAAAGAAAGGTGACGCCGGAGATGCCGATATGGTCACTTTTGGTCCGAAAATTTCACGGAAAGCTTTTCGCGCAAAAAGCTCCCATTATGACCTATACACCATGTAAACATGTTTGGGACACATTTGAGTGAAACCAAATCATTTTTGATGGATAACGAAAGGTGACGCCAATGATGCCGATATGGTCTCTTTTGGTCCGAAAATTTCACGGAAAGTTTTTCGCGCAAAAAGCTCCCATTATGACCTATACACCATATAAAAATGTTTTGGACACATTTGAGCGAAAACAACTCAATTTTGATAAATAAAGAAAGGTGACGCCGGTGATGCCGATATAGTCACTTTTTGTCCGAAAATTTCACGGAAAGCTTTTCGCGTAAAAAGCTCACATTATGACCTATACACCATATAAACATGTTTTGGACACATTTGAACGAAAACAACTCATTTTTGATAGATAAAGAAAGGTGACGCCGGTGATGCCGATATGGTCACTTTTTGGTCCGAAAATATCACGGAAAGCTTTTCGCGCAAAAAGCTCCCATTATGACCTATACACCATATAAACATGTTTGTTACACATTTGAGCGAAAACAAATCATTTTTGTTGAATAAAAAAAGGTGACGTCGATGATGCCTATATGGTCACTTTTGGTCCGAAAATTTCACGGAAAGCTTTTCGTGCAAAAAGCTCCCATTATGACCTATACACTTTATAAACATGTTTGGGACACATTTGAGCGTAAAAACAAATCATTTTTGATGGATAAAGAAAGGTCACGCCGATGATGCCGATATGGTCTCTTTTGGTCCGAAAATTTCACGGAAAGGTTTTCGCTCAAAAAGCTCCCATTATATCCTATACACCATAAAAACATGTTTGGGACACATTTGAGCGAAACCAAATCATTTTTGATGAATAAAGAAAGGTGACGTCGATGATGCCTATATGGTTACTTTTGGTCTGAAAATTTCACGGAAAGCATTTCGTGCAAAAAGCTCCCATTATGACCTATAAGGTTTATAAACATTTTTGGGACACATTTGAGCGAAAAACAAATCATTTTTGATGGAAAAGAAAGGTGACGTTGATGATGCCGATATGGTTACTTTTGGTCCGAAAATTTCACGGAAAGCTTTTTGCGCAAAAAGCTCCCATTATGACCTATACACCATATAAACATGTTTTGGACACATTTGAGCGAAAACAACTCAATTTTGATAGATAAAGAAAGGTGACGCCGGTGATGCCGATATGGTCACTTTTTGTCTGAAAATTTCACAGAAAGCTTTTCGCGCAAAAAGCTCACATTATGACCTATACACCATGTAAACATGTTTTGGACACATTTAAGCTAAAACAACTCAATTTTTATAGATAAAGAAAGGTGACGCCGGAGATGCCGATATGGTCACTTTTGGTCGAAAATTTCACGGAAAGCTTTTCGCGCAAAAATCTCCCATTATGACCTATACACCATATAAACATTTTTTGGACACATTTGAGCAAAAACAACTCAATTTTGATAGATAATGAAAGGTGACGCCGGTGATGCTGATATGATCGCTTTTGGTCCGAAAATTTCACGAAAAGTTTGTCGAGCAAAAAGCTCCCATTATGACCTATACACCATATAAACATGTTTGGGACACATTTGAGCAAAAACAAATTATCTTTGATGGATAAAGAAAGGTGACGCCAATGATGCCGATATGGTCTCTTTTGGTCTGAAAATTTCACGGAAAGCTTTTCGCGCAAAAAGCTCCGATTATGACCTATACACCATATAAACATGTTTGGGACACATTTGAGCAAAAACAAATCATTTTTGATGAATAAAGAAAGGTGACGTCGATGATGCCTATATGGTCACTTTTGGTCCGAAAATTTCACGGAAAGCTTTTCATGCAAAAAGCTCCCATTATGACCTATAAGCTTTATAAAAATGTTTGGGACACATTTGAGCGAAAACAAATCATTTTTGATGGATAAAGAAAGGTGACGTTGATGATGCCGATATGGTCACTTTTGGTCCGAAAATTTCACGGAAAGCTTTTTGCGCAAAAAGCTCCCATTATGACCTATACACCATATAAACATGTTTTGGACACATTTGAGCGAAAATAACTCAATTTTGATAAATAAAGAAAGGTGACGCCGGTGATGCCGATATAGTCACTTTTTGTCCGAAAATTTCAAGGAAAGCGTTTCGCGTAAAAAGCTCACATTATGACCTATACACCATATAAACATGTTTTGGGCACATTTGAACGAAAACAACTCATTTTTGATAGATAAAGAAAGGTGACGCCGGTGATGCCGATATGGTCACTTTTTGGTCCGAAAATTTCACGGAAAGCTTTTCGCGAAAAAAGCTCCCATTATGACCTATACACCATATAAACATGTTTGTTACACATTTGAGCGAAAACAAATCATTTTTGTTGAATAAAGAAAGGTGACGTCGATGATGCCTATATGGTCACTTTTGGTCCGAAAATTTCACGGAAAGCTTTTCGCGCAAAAAGCTCCCATTATGACCTATACACTATATAAACATGTTTTGGACACATTTGAGCAAAAACAACTCAATTTTGATAAATAAAGAAAGGTGACGCCGGTGATGCCGATATAGTCACTTTTTGTCCGAAAATTTCACGGAAAGCTTTTCGCGTAAAAAGCTCACATTATGACCTATACACCATATAAACATGTTTGGGACACATTTGAGCAAAAACAAATCATTTTTGATGGATAAAGAAAGGTGACGCCAATGATGCCTATATGGTCACTTTTGGTTCGAAAATTTCACGGAGAGCTTTTCGAGCAAAAAGCTCACATTATGACCTATACACCATATAAACATGTTTTGGACACATTTGAGCGAAAACAACTCATTTTTGATAGATAAAGAAAGGTGACGTCGACGATGCCTATACGGTCACTTTTGGTCTGAAAATTTCACGGAAAGCTTTTCGCGCAAAAAGTTCCCATTATGACCTATACACTTTATAAACATGTTTGGGACACATTTAAGCGTAAAAACAAATCATTTTTGATGAATAAAGAAAGGTGACGTCGATGATGCTGATATGGTCTCTTTTGGTCCGAAAATTTCACGGAAAGTTTTTCGCTCAAAAAGCTCCCATTATATCCTATACACCATAAAAACATGTTTGGGACACATTTGAGCGAAACCAAATCATTTTTGATGAATAAAGAAAGGTGACGTCGATGATGTTTATATGGTCACTTTTGGTCCGAAAATTTCACAAAAAGCTTTTCGCGCAAAAAGCTCCCATTATGACCTATACACCATATAAACATGTTTTGGACACATTTGAGCAAAAACAACCCAATTTTGATAAATAAAGAAAGGTGACGCAGGTGATGCCGATATAGTCACTTTTTGTCCGAAAATTTCACGGAAAGCTTTTCGCGTAAAAAGCTCACATTATGACCTATACACCATATAAACATGTTTTGGACACATTTGAACAAAAACAACTCATTTTTGACAGATAAAGAAAGGTGACGCCGGTGATGCCGATATGGTCACTTTTTGGTCCGGAAATTTCACGGAAAGCTTTTCGCGTAAAAAGCTCCCATTATGACTTATACACCATATAAACATGTTTGTTACACATTTGAGCGAAAACAAATCATTTTTGTTGAATAAAGAAAGGTGACGTCGACGATGCCTATACGGTCACTTTTGGTCTGAAAATTTCACGGAAAGCTTTTCGCGCAAAAAGTTCCTATTATGACCTATACACTTTATAAACATGTTTGGGACACATTTAAGCGTAAAAACAAATCATTTTTGATGAATAAAGAAAGGTGACGTCGATGATGCTGATATGGTCTCTTTTGGTCCGAAAATTTCACGGAAAGTTTTTCGCTCAAAAAGCTCCCATTATATCCTATACACCATAAAAACATGTTTGGGACACATTTGAGCGAAACCAAATCATTTTTGATGGATAAAGAAAGGTGACGCCGGTGATGCCGATATGGTTACTTTTAGTCCGAAAATTTCACGGAAAGCTTTTCGCGCAAAAAGCACACATTATGACCTATACACCATATAAACATGTTTTGGACACATTTAAGCGAAAACAACTCAATTTTGATAGATAAAGAAAGGTGACGCCGGAGATGCCGATATGGTCACTTTTGGTCCGAAAATTTCACGGAAAGCTTTTCGCGCAAAAAGCCCCCATTATGACCTATACACCATGCAAACATGTTTGGGACACATTACAGCAAAAACAAATCATTTTTGATGGATAACGAAAGATGACGCCAATGATGCCGATATGGTCTCTTTTGGTCCGAAAATTTCACGGAAAGTTTTTCGCGCAAAAAGCTCCCATTATGACCTATACACCATATAAACATGTTTGGGACACATTTGAGCGAAGACAAATCATTTTTTATGGATAAAGAAAGGTGACGCCAATGATGCCGATATGGTCTCTTTTGGTCCGAAAATTTCACGGAAAGCTTTTCGCGCAAAAAGCTCCCATTATATGCTATACACCATATAAACAAGTTTGGGACACATTTGAGCGAAAACAAATCATTTTTTATGGATAAAGAAAGGTGACGCCGGTGATGCCGATATGGTCTCTTTTGGTCCGAATATTTCACGGAAAGGTTTTCGCTCAAAAAGCTCCCATTATATCCTATACACCATAAATACATGTTTGGGACACATTTGAGCGAAACCAAATCATTTTTGATGGATAAGGAAAGGTGACGCCGATGATTCCGATATGGTCACTTTTGGGCCAAAATTTCACGGAAAGCTTTTCGCTCAATAAGCTCTCATTATATGCTATACAACATATAAACATGTTTGGGACACATTTGAGCGAAAACAAATCATTTTTGATGGATAAAGAAAGGTGACGTTGATGATGCCGATATGGTCACTTTTGGTCCGAAAATTTCACGGAAAGCTTTTTGCGCAAAAAGCTCCTGATGAGGGACCATCCGAGCCTAGACCTCCTCCAAATGCACCAATGATGACGGATGGGCCAATGACTCGAGCTCGTGCCAAGAAGCTTCACCAAGCTCTTCTCAATCTCGTGAGTCATGCCTTAGCTAAAGAGGACTCGGAATCAACGCAGCCCAAGCTACGGACCCTTGTGCGGATTAGTGCCGAGGCTGTACCAAGCACCACGCAGCCCATTATAACCACTAACGGCTAGTTGTCCTAGTCTTTAGGCTTGTCCTAGATTTTAGGGATTCTATTTGCCATTTTCTGAATTTCTTTTAAGTTGCTGAATTTCTTTTAATTGTCATTTATTTTCAGCTTTTCTATTCCCATCTAAGGCTATAAATAGCCCCTAGGCCGGTTGTAATCACACACAACATTGATCATTTTTATTCATCTTATGAGCATTGCTTTGCAAGCCAAATTGTCTTGAGTGTTTCAAGATTGCCGAGAGTTCTTGGTGTTGAATCCGCTTGGTTTGTCTTGTGTGTGTCGATCTTCGCTAGTTGATTGGTGCTATCAAGCTCCCACGAGCCCCCTTCTCGTGCTCCTTGGATACGTCCCTGGTTGTGTGAGATTGTAGAGATTGGTTAGCTAGTCGTTGGTTTAGGACTTTGTTCAATTGGGATCAAGGGTCTATTCGCTCGTTCTACCTAGACTTTCTCATCCATTTATCCTTGCTTTGTCTAGTCATTTGAGTCTTTATTGAGTTCTTTCACATCTAACTTGTGACCTTTGTGTTTTTGTGCTTGTTGTCGAAAGATCGGGACATCCACGGCTAATCCCCGTATCAAATTGGTATCAGAGCTTCGGCTACCGACATCAAGTGTCTCATCTCCATTGTCATCATCAAAAAAAACTCAAAAACTCCATTGGAGTGCAAGGTTTGATCATCTCTTCTTTTGTTTGATTTTTCTTACTATTAGCATTGGTTGTTGTTGGTTTGCTTAGGCATTACCTTCTGCCGACCCCATCACCAATTCATCACCACCATACCGCCACCCTATCACCACCATCAGACCACCATTCGACCACCCTTTCATCACCACCAAGAAAAATCAGATTTTTGGTCTTCTATTTTTGCTATTTTCTGAAATTCAAAGGAAAAGTCAAAAAAAATCCCTACATTTTAGCCATACCATTTCCAGCTCCTATTTTTTAGCCACACTTCCATCCCAACAGCTCTATTAGTTACAAGGTCTCTTTTATTTTCATTTTCAGATTTTTCATTTGTTATTTAATTGCTGAAAGTCAAAAAAAAAAATCAGACTTCAAAAAAAAAAAAAAAAGAAAGAGAAGTCGACAGTGAAAAAAAAAAGAGAAGAAAGAAAGAAAAAGAATTTAAAAAAAAAAAAAAATCAGATTTGAGTTGCATTGTTGTTGATTGTTCTAAGTGTACAAGAGAAGTGCAAGAGTAAGCATTGCAAGTGAACAAGAGCCATTGTGAGCCAAGAAAGCCTAAACACCATCTTACCATTCAACCTATCCTTAGCCTACCAACAACTATCTTGCTTGTAGTTTGAAGGTTAGACAAGGTTGATTTGATCAAGTTTTGTGCTTAGTCCTTTCTTACCATTTTATTCTTGTCCTTTGTTTCTATTATCTCTTGATCTCACTTTCTTTGATTCATTTCTGAAATTTTCAGCTTGGACCCTTATCATTGATTGTCTAGCTAATCTCTTTTGGTTAGAGGATTTTTGATTGTCCTTTTGACTAGCTTGAGTGATTGACTATCGTAAGAAAAATTGCAACAACAAGCATTTCAGCACCAAAGGGAGAGGAGTGTCGAGAGCAAACACTTTTGAGGAAGTTTTTGTTTTGTCTAACCTTAACCTATTTACGTGTTTGTTTGAGTTGTGATGACTATAGGTAACAAATCACCAAGGTCGGAGACTTCCGAGCCCATTTCCCCGGAGTTGTTCAACATGTTGAACAAAATGAACAACAACATCACGACGTTGATGGAAAGGATGGCAGCCCTAGAGGCACGCCCTTCGACGTCCACGGAGATGCCTAGGGCACCCCAAGGCCAGCCTTCGGCTTCCGGACATCACAGCCGCGTTCCACCCCCGGAGCACACCCAAGACAACCGGGAAGATCCTCCTAGAACTCCTATTTATGCACGAAATACTCCACCGGAAGAGAACCCACCTCCTCGTGAGAGGCGTGGTCGTTTTAATCATTTTCGTGATGTGCAGGATGACTTTGAGCCCTATGAACACTTTGAGGGTTTCCAAGAAGAAGAGGATCAATGGGAGCGCCAATCGAGAAGGCATGAACAAGGACCCCGTCCACGGAGGCCCCGAGAGCCCGAGCAAGACGGAGTTAGCAAGGTCAAGGTCACAATCCCACCTTTTGAGGGAAAGTGCGATCCGGACACTTACATCGAATGGGAGACCAAGATCGAGCACATTTGGAGCTGCCACAACTTCACCGATTACAAGAAGGTACAACTAGCCACCCTTGAATTTAGCGGTTTTGCACTAATATGGTGGGATACCCTTGTGAAGGAAAGGAGAAGAGCCCTAGACGCACCCGTAGCCACGTGGGAACAAATGAAGGCACTCATGAGGGCACGATTCATCCCTCAACACTACGCTAGGGAACTCAAGCAGCGGCTTGAGAACCTCAAGCAAGGTTCCATGAGTGTGGAGGAAGCATTCAATGCCATGCAATTGGCTATGGCAAGGGCAAACGTGGTAGAAGATGAGGAAGACACCAATGCTCGGTTCTTAAGAATCCTACACCCTTACTTGGCTAGAGAAGTTGATTGTTATCCTTATAATACTAGCATTGATCTCTTACATTTAGCCGTGAAGGTTGATAGGAAATTGAAGGCAAGAAGCTTAGGAGCTCAAGGAAACCGGAGCTCGGGAAGCCAAAGCTATCAAGGCCGCCGAGTCACACCACCCTACGGGAGAGAGCCCTCGGTACCGAGGCAAGGCCCCGGGCATGGGGGAGAAGCAAGGACCGGGAGTGGATACCGCGGGACGCCAAATCACGCAGCCGCGAGCGCGGGAGCGACGAATGGCACTCGGACCCCGAGTAACACCACCGGTAACACCAAGGGAGGTAACCCTAACCCTTCCGCCTCTAGAAATAGGGAAATTGTGTGTTTCAAGTGCCAAGATAGAGGCCATATGATGAAGGATTGCCCACATAGGAAAACTCTTATACTAGATCACCAAGGCAACACTTGTGAAGATGATATTGAGCATGATGAAGTTGATGAGTGTTTGCATGATGATTGTGATGCTAATGTGAATTCCTATGATGACTATGATGATAATGACTGCATTGAGTATGAACATGGTGAATGTTTGATTGCTAGGAGAGCCTTGCATGCTAAACCAACCCCATGTGATGATAACCAAAGAGAAAACTTATTTCATACAAGATGTTTAGTCAAAGGCAAGGTTTGTGATGTAATTGTTGATGGAGGTAGTTGTTGCAATATTGCTAGTGTAGAAATGGTTGAAAAGTTACAACTTCCTACTATACATCACCCTAGGCCTTATAAGTTGCATTGGATGAACGATTGTGGTGCATTGAAAGTAAACAAGCAAGTTAAGGTTTCTATTAAACTAGGACATTATGAAGATGATGTGTTATGTGATATAGTGCCCATGCAAGCTTGTCATATTCTTCTTGGTCGTCCATGGCAATTTGATCGCAAGGTCTTACATGATGGTTTCACTAACCGCTATTCTTTTGTGCATAAGGGAAAGAACATCACTCTCAAGCCCATGACACCCACGCAAGTGGCCGACGAGTTTGAGAAGAAGAAGGTAAGTGAAGGTAAGACACAAGGGCCGGCTCCATCGAGCCAAAACACAAGCCCTCGAGCCCCAAATGTTCTCTTTGCATCAAAGGGAGGATTTGAGGACGAGTACTTGGATGGGGAAACGACACTCATGCTCTTATGCAAAGAGTTGAGTTTGTTAAGTGAGGAGCTTCGAGCCACCTTACCCCCACAGATCTTGGCCCTACTTGAGGAATATAGGGATGTATTCCCCGAAGAGATCCCAACCGGCCTGCCCCCTATCCGAGGGATTGAGCATCAAATTGATCTCATGCCTGGGGCTTCTTTGCCTAATAGGCCGGCTTATAGGATGAATCCTACCGAGACCCAAGAGGTCCAATCCCAAGTTCAAGAATTGTTGGACAAGGGATACGTACGAGAGAGCAAGAGTCCTTGTGCCGTTCCGGTGTTGCTAGTGCCGAAGAAAGACAACACATGGAGAATGTGCGTCGATTGTCGAGCCATTAACAACATCACGGTCAAGTATAGACACCCCATCCCTCGTCTAGATGACATGCTAGATGAACTACATGGTGCTACTCTATTTTCTAAGATAGATTTGAAGAGTGGATACCATCAAATAAGGATGAGAGAAGGGGATGAGTGGAAAACAGCCTTCAAGACCAAATTTGGTCTATATGAATGGCTTGTTATGCCATTCGGTCTAACTAATGCTCCAAGTACATTTATGCGTCTTATGAATCATGTGCTTAGGAATTTTATAGGGAAATTTGTTGTTGTATATTTTGATGATATTTTGATTTACAGCAAGTCTTCCGAAGAACATGAAGCACATTTAAGGGAAGTACTCTCTACACTTCGATTAGAGCACTTGTATGCTAATTTAAAGAAATGTGAATTGTGCACTAATCAAGTCTCTTTTCTTGGTTTTGTAGTGAACAGCAAAGGACTACAAGTGGATGAGGCCAAGATCAAGGCAATACAAGAATGGCCTACACCTAGCACAATCGGCCAAGTTAGGAGCTTCCATGGCCTTGCAAGCTTCTATAGACGATTTGTGAAGGATTTCAGCTCAATTGCCGCCCCTCTCACTGAAGTAACCAAGAAAAGGAGTGAGTTTCATTGGGGAACAGCTCAAGAAAAAGCGTTTTACACCCTCAAGCAAAGGTTGACCGAGGCACCACTCTTAGCCCTTCCGGACTTCACCAAGCCATTTGAAGTGGAATGTGATGCTAGTGGAGTTGGAATAGGTGGCGTGCTCATGCAAGAAGGTAAACCCATTGCTTATTTTTCAGAGAAGCTAAAAGGTGCTAGTCTTAATTATTCTACATATGATAAGGAACTTTATGCCCTTTTTAGAGTACTTAAGACTTGGCAACACTACCTATGGCCTAGAGAGTTTGTTTTGAAAACAGATCATGAATCTTTGAAACATTTTAAGAGCCAAGACAAGCTTGATAGGAGACATGGTAGATGGATGGAGTTTATTGAAACATTTCCTTATGTGATTAAATATAAGAAGGGTAAAGACAATATAGTTGCCGATGCCCTATCTAGGAGATACACCTTGTTAACTACCTTAGACTCTAGAGTATTAGGCTTTGCTTATATTAAAGAGTTATATGTGGATGACTTGGATTTTGGAGATGTTTTCAATAAGTGTGCCGAAAAGGGTTCATTTGAGAGCTTTTATGTCTTTGAGGGATTTTTGTTTAGAAAGGATAAAGTTTGTATCCCTAGATGTTCCCTTAGGCTATTGTTAGTTGATGAAGCACACCGTGGAGGACTTATGGGACACTTTGGCCGAGATAAGACATACCACACCCTTAGGAATCATTTCTATTGGCCACATATGTTAAGGGATGTAGAGCATTGTCTTAAGAGATGCCTTGAGTGCCTTAGAGCCAAATCTAGGTTAATGCCCCATGGATTGTATACCCCTTTGCCTACACCTACAGCCCCTTGGGAAGACATATCGATGGATTTTATTGTGGGGTTACCTAGGACTAAGAAGGGGAGAGATTCGATCTTTGTGGTTGTTGATCGTTTCTCTAAAATGGCACATTTTATAGCTTGTCATAAAACCGATGATGCCTCTAATGTAGCTGATTTGTTCTTTAGAGAAATTATTAGGTTACATGGCATTCCGAGGACCATAGTTAGTGACCGTGACACTAAGTTCCTAAGTTGTTTTTGGAAGACATTATGGCATAAAATGGGAACTAAGTTGTTATTTTCTACCTCTAGCCACCCTCAAACCGATGGGCAAACCGAGGTCACCAATAGAACGCTAACTACCATCCTTAGAGCTATAATCAAGAAAAACCTTAGGTTGTGGGAGGAAGCTTTGCCACATGTGGAATTTGCTTATAATCGAACCATGCATTCATCTACTAAGC
Source organism: Persicaria maculosa (assembly GCA_963922045.1). NCBI lineage: Eukaryota > Viridiplantae > Streptophyta > Magnoliopsida > Caryophyllales > Polygonaceae > Persicaria > Persicaria maculosa. The sequence goes on along the minus strand of OY998264.1, from coordinate 20,670,030 downwards.
TTACTCCATTTGAATGTGTTTATGGCACTAACCCACTAACCCCACTAGATCTAGCCCCATATCCTATGAGGGAAAAGGAGTCTTTTGACGCAGGTAAGCATGTGGAGTTCATCAAGGAGTTGCACGAACGTACGAGGCTAAAGCTTGTGCAAAAGGCCGAGTACAATGCCACAAGAGCTAACAAGGGACGGCGTCAAGTGATCTTCCAACCCGGAGATCTTGTGTGGGTTCACCTAAGGAAGGAGAGGTTCCCGGAGCGTAGAAAGAGCAAGTTGTCACCACGTGGAGATGGACCTTTCAAGGTGCTTCAACGAATTGGAGACAATGCATACAAATTGGAGCTCCCGGGAGAGTATGGTGTGAGTGCCACCTTCAATGTGGCTGATTTGGTGCCTTATCTAGCTATTGATGAAGACTTAGGTTCGTGGTCGAACCCTTTTCAAGAAGGGGAGGATGATGAGGGACCATCCGAGCCTAGACCTCCTCCAAATGCACCAATGATGACGGATGGGCCAATGACTCGAGCTCGTGCCAAGAAGCTTCACCAAGCTCTTCTCAATCTCGTGAGTCATGCCTTAGCTAAAGAGGACTCGGAATCAACGCAGCCCAAGCTACGGACCCTTGTGCGGATTAGTGCCGAGGCTGTACCGAGCACCACGCAGCCCATTATAACCACTAACGGCTAGTTGTCCTAGTCTTTAGGCTTGTCCTAGATTTTAGGGATTCTATTTGCCATTTTCTGAATTTCTTTTAAGTTGCTGAATTTCTTTTAATTGTCATTTATTTTCAGCTTTTCTATTCCCATCTAAGGCTATAAATAGCCCCTAGGCCGGTTGTAATCACACACAACATTGATCATTTTTATTCATCTTATGAGCATTGCTTTGCAAGCCAAATTGTCTTGAGTGTTTCAAGATTGCCGAGAGTTCTTGGTGTTGAATCCGCTTGGTTTGTCTTGTGTGTGTCGATCTTCGCTAGTTGATTGGTGCTATCAAGCTCCCACGAGCCCCCTTCTCGTGCTCCTTGGATACGTCCCTGGTTGTGTGAGATTGTAGAGATTGGTTAGCTAGTCGTTGGTTTAGGACTTTGTTCAATTGGGATCAAGGGTCTATTCGCTCGTTCTACCTAGACTTTCTCATCCATTTATCCTTGCTTTGTCTAGTCATTTGAGTCTTTATTGAGTTCTTTCACATCTAACTTGTGACCTTTGTGTTTTTGTGCTTGTTGTCGAAAGATCGGGACATCCACGGCTAATCCCCGTATCAGCTCCCATTATGACCTATACACCATATAAACATGTTTTGGACACATTTGAGCGAAAACAACTCAATTTTGATAGATAAAGAAAGGTGACGCCGGTGATGCCGATATGGTCACTTTTGGTCGGAAAATTTCAAGAAAGGTTTTTCGCGCAAAAAGCTTACATTATGACCTATACACCATATAAACATGTTTTGGACACATTTGAGCGAAAACAACTCAATTTTGATGGATAAAGAAAGGTGACACCGGTGATGCCGATATGGCCACTTTTGGTCCGAAAATTTCACGGAAAGCTTTTCGCGCAAAAAGCTCCCATTATGACTTATACACCATATAAACATTTTTGGGACACATTTGAGCAAAAACAAATCATTATTTATGGATAAACAAAGGTGACGCCAATGATGCCGATATGGTCTCTTTTGGTCCGAAAATTTCACGGAAAGCTTGTCGCGCAAACAGCTCCCATTATGACCTATATACTTTATAAACATGTTTGGGACACATTTGAGCGAAATCAAATCATTTTTGATGGATAAAGAAAGGTGACGCCGGTGATGCCGATATGGTCACTTTTGGTCCGAAAATTTCACGGAAATTTTTTCGCGCAAAAAGCTCCCATTATATCCTATACACCATATAAACATGTTTGGGACACATTTGAGCGAAAACAAATCATTTTTGATGGATAAAGAAAGGTGACGCCGATGATGCCAATATGGTCACTTTTGGTCCGAAAATTTCACGGAAAGCTTTTCGCGCAAAAAGTTCACATTATGACCTATACACCATATAAACATGTTTTGGACACATTTGAGCGAAAACAATAATTTTGATGGATAAAGAAAGGTGACGTCGATGACGCCTATGTGGTCACTTTTGGTCCGAACATTTCACGGAAAGGTTTTCGCTCGAAAAGCTCCCATTATATCCTATACACCATATAATCATGTTTAGGACACATTTGAACGAAAACAAATCATTTTTGATGGATAAAGAAAGGTGACGCCGGTGATGCCGATATAGTCACTTTTTGTCCGAAAATTTCACGCAAAGCTTTTCGCGCAAAAAGCTCACATTATGACCTATACCCCATATAAACATGCTTTGGACACATTTGAGCAAAAACAAATCATTTTTGATAGATAAAGAAAGGTGACGCCGGTGATGCCGATATGATCTCTTTTGATCCGAAAATTTCACGGAAAGCTTTTCGCGCAAAAAGCTCCCATTATGACCTATACACCATATAAACATGTTTGGGACACATTTGAGCAAAAACAAATCATTTTTGATGGATAAAGAAAGGTGACGCCAATGATGCCTATATGGTCACTTTTGGTTCGAAAATTTCACGGAGAGCTTTTCAAGCAAAAAGCTCACATTATGACCTATACACCATATAAACATGTTTTGGACACATTTGAGCGAAAACAACTCATTTTTGATAGATAAAGAAAGGTGACGCCGGTGATGCCGATATGATCACTTTTGGTCCGAAAATTTCACGGAAAGCTTTTTACGCAAAAAGCTCCCATTATGACCTATACACCATATAAACATGTTTGGGACACATTTGAGCGAAAATAAATCATTTTTGATGAAAAAAGAAAGGTGACGTCGATGATGCCAATATGGTCACTTTTGATCCGAAAATTTCACGGAAAGCTTTTCGCGCAAAAAGTTCCCATTATGACCTATACACTTTATAAAAAAGTTTGGGACACATTTGAGAGAAAACAAATCATTTTTGATGGATAAAGAAAGGTGACGTCGATGATGCCAATATGGTCACTTTTGATCCGAAAATTTCACGGAAAGCTTTTCGCGCAAAAAGTTCCCATTATGACCTATACACTTTATAAAAAAGTTTGGGACACATTTGAGAGAAAACAAATCATTTTTGATGGATAAAGAAAGGTGACGCTGGTGATGCAGATATGGTCACTTTTGGTCCGAAAATTTCACGGAAAGCTTTTCGCGCAAAAAGCTCCCATTATGACTTATACACCATATAAACATGTTTGGGACACATTTGAGCAAAAACAAATCATTTTTTATGGATAAAGAAAGGTGACGCCAATGATGCCGATATGGTCTCTTTTGGTCCGAAAATTTCACGGAAAGCTTTTCGCGCAAAAAGCTCACATTATGACTTATACACCATATAAACATGTTTGGGACACATTTGAGAGAAAATAAATCATTTTTGATGAATAAAGAAAGGTGACGTCGATGATGCCTATATGGTCACTTTTGGTCCGAAAATTTCACGGAAAAATTTTCGCGCAAAAAGCTCCCATTATGACCTATACATTTTATAATCATGTTTGGGATACATTTGAGCGAAAACAAATCATTTTTTATGGATAAAGAAAGGTGACGCCGATATGGTCTCTTTTGGCCGAAAATTTCAAAGAAAGATTTTCGCTCAAAAAGCTCCCATTATATCCTATACACCATAAAAACATGTTTGGGACACATTTGAGTGAAACCAAATCATTTTTGATGGATAAAGAAAGGTGACGCCGATGATGCCGATATGGTCACTTTTGGGCCGAAAATTTCACGGAAAGCTTTTCGCTCAAAAAGCTCCCATTATATGCTACACACCATATAAACATGTTTGGGACACATTTGAGCGAAACAAATCATTTTTGATGGATAAAGAAAGGTGACGCCGATGATGCCACTATGGTCACTTTTGGTCCGAAAATTTCACGGAAAGCTTTTCGTGCAAAAAGCTCACATTATGATCTATACACCATATAAACATGTTTTGGACACATTTAAGCAAAAACAACTAAATTTTGATAGATAAAGAAAGGTGACGCCGGTGATGCAGATATGGTCACTTTTGGTCTGAAAATTTCACGGAAAGCTTTCCGCGCAAAAAGCTCACATTATAACTTATACACCATATAAACATGTTTGGGACACATTTGAGCAAAAACAAATCATTTTTGATGGATAAAGAAAGGTGACGCCAATGGTGCCGATATGGTCTCTTTTGATCCGAAAATTTCACGGAAAGCTTTTCGCGCAAAAAGCTCCCATTAAAACCTATACACCATATAAACATGTTTGGGACACATTTGAGCAAAAATAAATCATTTTTGATGAATAAAGAAAGGTGACGTCGATGATGCCGATATGGTCTCTTTTGGTCCGAAAATTTCAAAGAAAGATTTTCGCTCAAAAAGCTCCAAATATATCCTATACACCATAAAAACATGTTTCGGACACATTTGAGTAAAACCAAATCATTTTTGATGGATAAAGAAAGGTGACGCCGATGATGCCGATATGGTCACTTTTGGGGCGAAAATTTCACGGAAAGCTTTTCGCTCAAAAAGCTCCCATTATATGCTATACACCATATAAACATGTTTGGGACACATTTGAGCAAAAACAAATCATTTTTGATGGATAAAGAAGGGTGACGTTGATAATGGCGATATGGTCACTTTTGGTCCGAAAATTTCACGGAAAGCTTTTTACGCAAAAAGCTCCCATTATGACCTATACACCATATAAACATGTTTTGTACACATTTGAGCGAAAAGAACTCAATTTTGATAGAGAAAGAAAGGTGACGCCGGTGATGCCAATATAGTCACTTTTTGTCCGAAAATTTCACGGAAAGCTTTTCGTGCAAAAAGCTCACATTATGACCTATACACCATATAAACATGTTTTGGACACATTTGAGCGAAAACAACTAAATTTTGATAGATAAAGAAAGGTGACGCCGGTGATGCAGATATGGTCACTTTTGGTCTGAAAATTTCACGGAAAGCTTTTCGCGCAAAAAGCTCCCATTATGACTTATACACCATATAAACATGTTTGGGACACATTTGAGCAAAAACAAATCATTTTTGATGGATAAAGAAAGGTGACGCCAATGATGCCGATATGGTCTCTTTTGGTCCGAAAATTTCACGGAAAGCTTTTCGCGGAAAAAACTCCCATTATAACCTATACACCATATAAACATGTTTGGGACACATTTGAGCAAAAATAAATCATTTTTGATGAATAAAGAAAGGTGACGTCGATGATGCCGATATGGTCTCTTTTGGTCCGAAAATTTCAAAGAAAGATTTTCGCTCAAAAAGCTCCAAATATATCCTATACACCATAAAAACATGTTTCGGACACATTTGAGTAAAACCAAATCATTTTTGATGGATAAAGAAAGGTGACGCCGATTATGCCGATATGGTCACTTTTGGGCAGAAAATTTCACGGAAAGATTTTCGCTCAACAAGCTCCCATTATATGCTACACACCATATAAACATGTTTGGGACACATTTGAGCGAAAACAAATCATTTTTAATGGATAAAGAAAGGTGACGCCGATGATGCCACTATGGTCACTTTTGGTCCGAAAATTTCACGGAAAGCTTTTTGCGCAAAAAGCTCCCATTATGACCTATGCACCATATAAACATGTTTTGGACACATTTGAGCGAAAACAACTCAATTTTGATGGATAAAGAAAGGTGACGCCGGCGATGCCGATATAGTCACTTTTGGTCTGAAAATTTCACGGAAAGCTTTTCGCGCGAAACGCTCACATTATGACCTATACACCATATAAACATTTTTTGGACACATTTGAGCGAAAATAACTCAATTTTGATAGATAAAGAAAGGTGACGCCGGTGATGCCGATATGGTCACTTTTGGTCCGAAAATTTCACGGAAACCTTTTCGCACAAAAAGCTCCCATTACGACCTGTTCATCATATAAACATGTTTGGGACACATTCGAAGGAAAACAAATCATTTTTGATGGATAAAGAAAGGTTACGCCGGTGATGCCGATATGGTCACTTTTGGTCCGAAAATTTCACGGAAAGCTTTTTGCGCAAAAAGCTCACATTATATGCTACACAGCATATAAACATGTTTGTGACACATTTGAGCGAAAACAACTCAATTTTGATGGATAAAGAAAGGTGACGTGGATGATGCCGATATGGTCACTTTTGGTCCGAAATTTTCACGGAAAGCTTTTCGCACAAAAAGCTGCCATTATTACCTATTCACCATATAAACAAGTTTTGGACACATTTGAGCGAAAACAACTCAATTTTGATAGATAAAGAAAGGTGACGCCGGTGATGCCGATATAGTCACTTTTGGTCCGAAAATTTCACGGAAAGCTTTTCGCGCAAAAAGCTGACATTATGACCTATACACCATATAAACATGTTTTGGACACATTTGAGCGAAAACAACTCAATTTTGATAGATAAAGAAAGGTGACGCCGGCGATGCCGATATGGTCACTTTTGGTCAGAAAATTTCACGGAAAGCTTTTCGCGCAAAAAGCTGACATTATGACCTATACACCATATAAACATGTTTGGGACACATTTGAGCGAAAACAAATCATTTTTGATGAATAAAGAAAGGTGACGTCGATGATGCCGATATGGTCACTTTTGGTCAGAAAATTTCACGGAAAGTTTTTCGCTCAAAAAGCTCCCATTATGACCAATACACCATATAAACATGTTTGGGATACATTTGAGCGAAAACAAATCATTTTTGATAGATAAATAAAGGTGACGCCGGTGATGCCGATATGGTCTCTCTTGGTTCGAAAATTTCACGGAAAGGTTTTCCCTTAAAAAGCTCCCATTATATCCTATACACCATAAAAACATGTTTGGGACACATTTGAGCGAAACCAAATCATTTTTGATGGATAAAGAAAGGTGACGCCAATGATGCCGATATGGTCACTTTTGGGCCGAAAATTTCACGGAAAGCTTTTCGCTCAAAAAGCTCCCATTATATGCTATACACCATATAAAGATGTTTGGGACACATTCGAAGGAAAACAAATCATTTTTGATGGATAAAGAAAGGTGACGCCGGTGATGCCGATATGGTCTCTTTTGGTCCGAAAATTTCACGGAAAGCTTTTCGCGCAAAAAGCTCACATTATGACCTATAAACCATATAAACATGTTTGAGACACATTTGAGCGAAAACAACTCAATTTTAATGGATAAAAAAAGGTGACGTTGTTGATGCCGATATGGTCACTTTCGGTCCGAAAATTTCACGGAAAACTTTTCGTGCAAAAATCTCCCATCATGACCTATGCAACATATAAACAAGTTTTGGACATATTTGAGCGAAAACAAATCATTTTTGATGGATAAAGAAAGGTGACCCCGATGATGCCTATATGGTCACTTTTCGTCAGAAAATTTCACGGAAAGCTTTTCGCTCAAAAACCTCACATTATGACCAATACACCATATAAACATGTTTGGGACACATTTGAGCGAAAACAAATCATTTTTGATGGATAAAGAATGGTGACGCCGGTTATGCCGATATGGTCTCTCTTGGTCCGAAAATTTCACGGAAAGGTTTTCGCTCAAAAAGCTCCCATTATATCCTATACACCATAAAAACATGTTTGGGACACATTTGAGCGAAACCAAATCATTTTTGATGGATAAAGAAAGGTGACGCCGATGATGCCGATATGGTCACTTTTGGGCCGAAAATTTCACGGAAAGCTTTTCGCTCAAAACGCTCCGATTATGACCTATGCTACACACTATATAAACATGTTTGGGACACATTTGAGCGTAAACAAATCATTTTTGATGGATAAAGAAAGGTGACGCCGGTGATGCCGATATGGTCACTTTTAGTCCGAAAATTTCACGGAAAGCTTTTCGCACAAAAAACTCCCATTATGACTTATTCATCATATAAACATGTTTGGGACACATTCGAAGGAAAACAAATCATTTTTGATGGATAAAGAAAGGTTACGCCGGTGATGCCGATATGGTCACTTTTTGTCCAAAAATTTCAAGGAAAGCTTTTCGCTCAAAAAGCACCTATACACCATATAAACATGTTTGGGACACATTTGAGCGAAAACAAATCATTTTTGATGGATAAAGAAAGGTGACGCCGATGATGCTAATATGGTCACTTTTTGTCCAAAAATTTCAAGGAAAGCTTTTCGCTCAAAAAGCACCTATACACCATATAAACATGTTTGGGATACATTTGAGCGAAAACAAATCATTTTTGATGGATAAAGAAATGTGACCCCGATGATGCCGATATGGTCCTTTTTGGTCTGAAAATTTCGCGGAAAGCTTTTCGCGCAAAACGCTCCCATTATAACCTATAAGCTTTATAAACATGTTTGGGACACATTTGAGCGAAAACAAATCATTTTTGATGGATAAAGAAAGGTGACGCCGATGATGCCGATATGGTCACTTTTGGTCCGAAAATTTCACGGAAAGGTTTTCGCTCAAAAAGCTCGCATTATGACCTATACACCATATAAACATGTTTGGGACACATTTGAGCGAAACCAAATCATTTTTGATGGATAAAGAAAGGTGACGCCGATGATGCCGATATGGTCACTTTTGGGCCGAAAATTTCACGGAAAGCTTTTCGCTCAAAAAGCTCCCATTATATGCTATACACAATATAAACATGTTTGGGACACATTTGTGCGAAAACAAATCATTTTTGATGGATAAAGAAAGGTGACGTTGATGATGCCGATATGGTCACTTTTGGTTCGAAAATTTCACGGAAAGCTTTTCGCGCAAAAAGCTCCCATTATGACCTATACACCATATAAACATGTTTTGGACACATTTGAGCGAAAACAAATCAATTTTGATAGATAAAGAAAAGTGACGCCGGTGATGCCGATATAGTCACTTTTGGTCCGAAAATTTCACAGAAAGCTTTTCGCGCAAAAAGCTGACATTATGACCTATACACCATATAAACATGTTTTGGACACATTTGAGCGAAAACAACTCAATTTTGATAGATAAAGAAAGGTGACGCCGGTGATGCCGATATGGTCACTTTTGGTCCAAAAATTTCACGGAAAGCTTTTCGCGCAAAAAGCTCCCATTATGACCTATACACCATATAAACATGTTTGTGACACATTTGAGCGAAAACAAATCATTTTTGATGCATAAAGAAAGGTGACGTCGATGATGCCGATATGGTCACTTTTGGTCAGAAAATTTCACGGAAAGTTTTTCGCTCAAAAAGCTCCCATTATGACCAATACACCATATAAACATGTTTGGGATACATTTGAGCGAAAACAAATCATTTTTGATGGATAAATAAAGGTGACGCCGGTGATGCCGATATGGTCTCTCTTGGTCCGAAAATTTCACGGAAAGGTTTTCGCTTAAAAAGCTCCCATTATATCCTATACACCATAAAAACATGTTTGGGACACATTTGAGCGAAACCAAATCATTTTTTATGGATAAAGAAAGGTGACGCCGATGATGCCGATATGGTCACTTTTGGGCCGAAAATTTCACGGAAAGCTTTTCGCTCAAAAAGCTCCCATTATATGCTATACACCATATAAACATGTTTAGGATACATCTGAGCGAAAACATATTATTTTTGATGGATAAAGAAAGGTGACGCCGGTGATGCCGATATGGTCACTTTTGGTCCGAAAATTTCACGGAAAGCTTTTCGCACAAAAAACTCCCATTATGACCTATTGACCATATAAACATGTTTGGGACACATTCGAAGGAAAACAAATCATTTTTGATGGATAAAGAAAGGTTACGCCGGTGATGCCGATATGGTTACTTTTGGTCCGAAAATTTCACGGAAAGCTTTTTGCGCAAAAAGCTCACATTATATGCTACGCACCATATAAACATGTTTGGGACACATTTGAGCGAAAACAACTCAATTTTGATGGATAAAGAAAGGTGACGTGGATGATGCCGATATGGTCACTTTTGGTCCGAAATTTTCACGGAAAGCTTTTCGCACAAAAAGCTCTCATTATATCCTATACACCATATAAACATGTTTGGGACACATTTTAGCGAAAACAAATCATTTTTGATGGAGAAAGAAAGGTGACGCCGATGATGCTGATATGGTCACTTTTTGTCCAAAAATTTCAAGGAAAGCTTTTCGCTCAAAAAGCTCCCATTATGACCTATACACCATATAAACATGTTTGGGATACATTTGAGCAAAAACAAATCATTTTTGATGGATAAAGAAATGTGACCCCGATGATGCCGATATGGTTACTTTTGGTCAGAAAATTTCACGGAAAGCTTTTCGCTCAAAAACCTCCCATTATGACCAATACACCATATAAACATGTTTGGGACACATCTGAGCGAAAACAAATCATTTTTGATGGATAAAGAAAGGTGACGCCGGTGATGCCGATATGGTCACTTTTGGTCCGAAAATTTCACGGAAAGCTTTTCGCGCAAAAAGCTCACATTATGACCTATTCACCATATAAACATGTTTGGGACACATTCGATGGAAAACATATCATTTTTGATGGATAAAGAAAGGATACGCCGGTGATGCCGATATGGTCTCTTTTGGTCCTAAAATTTCACGGAAAGCTTTTCGCGCAAAAAGCTCACATTATATGCTACGCACCATAAAAACATGTTTGGGACACATTTGAGCGAAAAAAAATCATTTTTGATGGATAAATAAAGGTGACGCCGGTGATGCCGATATGGTCTCTCTTGGTCCGAAAATTTCACGGAAAGGTTTTCGCTTAAAAAGCTCTCATTATATCCTATACACCATAAAAACATGTTTGGGACACATTTGAGCGAAACCAAATCATTTTTGATGGATAAAGAAAGGTGACGCCGATGATGCCGAAATGGTCACTTTTGGGCCGAAAATTTCACGGAAAGCTTTTCGCTCAAAAAGCTCCCATTATGACCAATACACCATATAAACATGTTTGGGACATATTTGAGTGAAAACAAATCATTTTTGATGGATAAAGAAAGGTGACGCCGATGATGCCGATATGGTCTCTCTTGGTCCGAAAATTTCACGGAAAGGTTTTCGCTTAAAAAGCTCCCATTATGACCTATGCTACACACCATATAAACATGTTTGGGACACATCTGAGCAAAAACAAATCATTTTTGATGGATAAAGAAAGGTGACGCCGGTGATGCCGATATGGTCACTTTTGGTCCGAAAATTTGACGGAAAGCTTTTCACGCAAAAAGCTCCCATTATGACCTATTCACCATATAAACATGTTTGGGACACATTCGAAGGAAAACAAATCATTTTTGATGGATAAAGAAATGATACGCCGGTGATGCCGATATGGTCACTTTTGGTCCGAAAATTTCACGGAAAGCTTTTTGCGCAAAAAGCTCACATTATATGCTACGCACCATAAAAACATGTATGGGACACATTTGAGCGAAAACAACTCAATTTTGATGGATAAAGAAAGGTGACGTGGATGATGCCGATATAGTCACTTTTGGTCCGAAATTTTCACGGAAAGCTTTTCGCACAAAAAGCTGCCATTATGACCTATTCACCATATAAACAAGTTTTGGACACATTTGAGCGAAAACAACTCAATTTTGATGGATAAAGAAAGGTGACACCGTTGATGACGATATGGTCACTTTTGGTCCGAAAATTTCACGGAAAGGTTTTCGCTGAAAAAGCTCCCATTATGACCTATACATCATATAAACATGTTTGGGACACATTTGAGCGAAAACAAATCATTTTTGATGGATAAATAAAGGTGACGCTGGTGATGCCGATATGGTCTCTTTTGGTCCGAAAATTTCACGGAAAGGTTTTCGCTTAAAACGCTCCCATTATATCCTATACACCATAAAAACATGTTTGGGACACATTTGGGCGAAACCAAATCATTTTTGATGGATAAAGAAAGGTGACGCGGATGATGCCGATATGGTCACTTTTGGGCCGAAAATTTCACGGAAAGCTTTTCGCTCAAAACGCTCCCATTATGACCTATGCTACACACCATATAAACATGTTTGGGACATATTTGAGCGAAAACAAATCATTTTTGATGGATAAAGAAAGGTGACGCCGGTGATGCCGATATGGTCACTTTTGGTCCGAAAATTTCACGGAAAGCTTTTCGCACAAAAAACTCCCATTAAGACCTATTCACCATATAAACATGTTTGGGACACATTCGAAGGAAAACAAATCATTTTTGATGGATAAAGAAATGTTACGCCGGTGATGCCGATATGGTCACTTTTGGTCCGAAAATTTCACGGAAAGCTTTTTGCGCAAAAAGCTCACATTATATGCTACGCACCATATAAACATGTTTGGGACACATTTGAGGGAAAACAACTCAATTTTGATGGATAAAGAAAGGTGACGTGGATGATGCCGATATGGTCACTTTTGGTCCGAAATTTTCACGGAAAGCTTTTCGCACAAAAAGCTGCCATTATGACCTATTCACCATATAAACAAGTTTTGGACACATTTGAGCGAAAACAAATCATTTTTGATGGATAAATAAAGGTGACGCCGGTGATGCCGATATGGTCTCTCTTGGTCCGAAAATTTCACGGAAAGGTTTTCGCTTAAAAAGCTCCCATTATATCCTATACACCATATATACATGTTTGGGACACATTTGAGCGAAAACAAATCATTTTTGATGGATAAAGAAAGATGACGCCGATGATGCCGATATGGTCACTTTTGGTCTGAAAATTTCACGGAAAGCTTTTCGCGCAAAAAGCTCCCATTATGACCAATACACCATATAAACATGTTTGGGACACATTTGAGCGAAAACAAATCATTTTTGATGGATAAAGAAAGGTGACCCCGATGATGCCGATATGGTCACTTTTGGTCAGAAAATTTCACGGAAAGCTTTTCGCTCAAAAACCTCCCATTATGACCAATACACCATATAACGATGTTTGGGACACATTTGAGCGAAAATAAATCATTTTTGATGGATAAAGAAAGGTGACGCCGGTGATGCCGATATGGTCTCTCTTGGTCCGAAAATTTCACGGAAAGGTTTTCGCTCAAAAAGCTCTCATTATGACCTATACACCATAAAAACATGTTTGGGACACATTTGAGCGAAACCAAATCATTTTTAATGGATAAAGAAAGGTGACGCCGATGATGCCGATTTGGTCACTTTTGGGCCGAAAATTTCACGGAAAGCTTTTCGCTCAAAACGCTCCCATTATGACCTATGGTACACACCATATAAACATGTTTGGGACACATTTGAGCGAAAACAAATCATTTTTGATGGATAAAGAAAGGTGACGCCGGTGATGACGATTTGGTCACTTTTGGTCCGAAAATTTCACGGAAAGCTTTTCGCACAAAAAACTCCCATTATGACCTATTCATCGTATAAACATGTTTGGGACACATTCGATGGAAAACAAATCATTTTTGATGGATAAAGAAAGGTTACGCCGGTGATGCCGATATGGTCACTTTTGGTCCGAAAATTTCACGGAAAGCTTTTTGCGCAAAAAGCTCACATTATATGCTACGCACCATATAAACATGTTTGGGACACATTTGAGCGAAAACAACTCAATTTTGATGGATAAAGAAAGGTGACGTGGATGATGCCGATATGGTCACTTTTGGTCCGAAATTTTCACGGAAAGCTTTTCGCACAAAAAGCTGCCATTATGACCTATTCACCCTATAAACAAGTTTTGGACACATTTAAGCGAAAACAACTCAATTTTGATGAATAAAGAAAGGAGATGTCGATGATGCCGATATGGTCACTTTTGGTCCGAAAATTTCACAGAAAGCTTTTCGCGCAAAAAGCTCCCATTATATCCTATACACCATATAAACATGTTTGGGACACATTTGAGCGAAAACAAATCATTTTTGATGGATAAAGAAAGGTGACGCCGATGATGCTTATATGGTCACTTTTTGTCCAAAAATTTCAAGGAAAGTTTTTCGCTCAAAAAGCTCCCATTATGACCTATACACCATATAAACATGTTTGGGACACATTTGAGCGAAAACAAATCATTTTTGATGGATAAAGAAATGTGACCCCGATGATGCCGATATGGTCACTTTTGGTCCGAAAATTTTGCGGAAAGCTTTTCGCGCAAAAAGCTCCCATTATAACCTATAAGCTTTATAAACATGTTTGGGACACATTTGAGCGAAAACAAATCATTTTTTGATGGATAAAGAAAGGTGACGCCGATGATTCCGATATAGTCACTTTTGGTCCGAAAATTTCACGGAAAGCTTTTCGCTCAAAAATCTCCCATTATGACCTATACACCATATAAACATGTTTGGGACATATTTGAGCGAAAACAAATCATTTTTGATGGATAAAGAAAGGTGACCCCAATGATGACGATATGGTCACTTTTGGTCCGAAAATTTCACGGAAAGGTTTTCGCTCAAAAAGCTCCCATTATGACCTATACATCATATAAACATGTTTGGGACACATTTGAGCGAAAACAAATCATTTTTGATGGATAAAGAAAGGTGACGCCGATGATGCTGATATGGTCACTTTTTGTCCAAAAATTTCAGGAAAAGCTTTTCGCTCAAAAAGCTCCCATTATGACCTATACACCATATAAACATGGTTGGGACACATTTGAGCAAAAACAAATCATTTTTGATGGATAAAGAAAGGTGACCCCGATGATGCCGATATGGTCACTTTTGGTCCGAAAATTTCGCGGAAAGCTTTTCACGCAAAAAGCTCCCATTATAACCTATAAGCTTTATAAACATGTTTGGGACACATTTGAGCGAAAACAAATCATTTTTGATGGATAAAGAAAAGTGACGCCGATGATGCCGATATGGTCACTTTTGGTCCGAAAATTTCACGGAAAGGTTTTCGCTCAAAAAGCTCGCATTATATACTATACACAATATAAACATGTTTGGGACACATTTGTGCGAAAACAACTCATTTTTGATGGATAAAGAAAGGTGACGTTGAGGATGCCGATATGGTCACTTTTGGTCCGAAAATTTCACGGAAAACTTTTCGCGCAAAAAGCTCACATTATGACCTATACACCATATAAACATGTTTTGGACACATTTGAGTGAAAACAACTCAATTCTGATAGATAAAGAAAGGTGACGCCGGTGATGCCGATATAGTCACTTTTGGTCTGAAAATTTCACGGAAAACTTTTCGCGCAAAAAGCTGACATTATGACCTATACACCATATAAACAAGTTTTGGACACATTTGAGCGAAAACAACTCAATTCTGATGGATAAAGAAAGGTGACGCCGGTGATGCCGATATGGTCACTTTTGGTCTGAAAATTTCACGGAAAGCTTTTCATGCAAAAAGCTCCCATTATGACCAATACACCATATAAACATGTTTGGGACACATTTGAGCGAAAACAAATCATTTTTGATGGATAAAGAAAGGTGACGCCGGTGATACCGATATGGTCTCTTTTGGTTCGAAAATTTCACGGAAAGGTTTTCGCTCAAAAAGCTCCCATTATATCCTATACACCACAAAAACATGTTTGGGACACATTTGAGCGAAACCAAATCATTTTTGATGGATAAAGAAAGGTGACGCCGGTGATGCCGATATGGTCACTTTTGGTCCGAAAATTTCACGGAAAGCTTTTCGCGCAAAAAGCTCCCATTATGACCTATTCACCATATAAACATGTTTGGGACACATTCGAAGGAAAACAAATCATTTTTGATGGATAAAGAAAGGATACGCCGGTGATGCCAATATGGTCACTTTTGGTCCGAAAATTTCACGGAAAGCTTTTTGCGCAAAAAGCTCACATTATATGCTACGCACATATAAACATGTTTGGGACACATTTGAGCGTAAACAACTCAATTTTGATGGATAAAGAGAGGTGACGTGGATGATGCCGATATGGTCACTTTTGGTCCGAAATTTTCACGGAAAGCTTTTCGCACAAAAAGCTGCCATTATGACCTATTCACCATATAAACAAGTTTTGGACACATTTGAGCGAAAACAACTCAATTTTGATGAATAAAGAAAGGTGACGCCGATGATGCTGATATGGTCACTTTTTGTCCAAAAATTTCACGGAAAGCTTTTCGCTCAAAAAGCTCCCATTACGACCTATACACCAAATAAACATGTTTGGGACACATTTGAGCGAAAACAAATCATTTTTGATGGATAAAGAAAGGTGACGCCGATGATGCCGATATGGTCACTTTTGGTCCGAGAATTTCACGGAAAGATTTTCGCTCAAAAATCTCCCATTATGACCTATACACCATGTAAACATGTTTGGGACATATTTGAGCGAAAACAAATCATTTTTGATGGATAAAGAAAGGTGACCCCGATGATGCCGATATGGTCACTTTTGGTAAAAAAATTTCACGGAAAGCTTTTCGCTCAAAAAGCTCACATTATGACCTATACACCATATAAACATGTTTGGGAAACATTTGAGCGAAACCAAATCATTTTTGATGGATAAAGAAAGGTGACGCCGATGATGCCGATATGGTCACTTTTGGGCCGAAAATTTCACGGAAAGCTTTTCGCTCAAAAAGCTCCCATTATATGCTATACACCATATAAACATGTTTGGGACACATTTGTGCGAAAACAAATCATTTTTGATGGATAAAGAAAGGTGACGTTGATGATGCCGATATGGTCACTTTTGGTTCGAAAATTTCACGGAAAGCTTTTCTTGCAAAAAGCTCCCATTATGACCTATACACCATATAAACATGTTTTGGACATATTTGAGCGAAAACAACTCAATTTTGATAGATAAAGAAAGGTGACGCCGGTGACGCCGATATAGTCACTTTTGGTCCGAAAATTTCACGGAAAGCTTTTCGCGCAAAAAGCTGACATTATGACCTATACACCACATAAACATGTTTTGGACACATTTGAGCGAAAACAACTCAATTTTGATAGATAAAGAAAGGTGACGCTGGTAATGCCGATATGGTCACTTTTGGTCCGAAAATTTCACGGAAAGCTTTTCGCGCAAAAAGCTCCCATTATGACCTATACACCGTATAAACATTTTTGGGACACATTTTAGCGAAAACAAATCATTTTTGATGAATAAAGAAAGGTGAAGTCGATGATGCCGGTATGTTCACTTTTGGTCAGAAAATTTCACGGAAAGCTTTTCGCTCAAAATGCTCCCATTATGACCAATACACCATATAAACATGTTTGGCATACATTTGAGCGAAAATAAATCATTTTTGATGGATAAAGAAAGGTGACGCCGGTGATGCCGAGACGGTCTCTCTTGGTCCGAAAATTTCACGGAAAGGTTTTCGATTAAAAAGCTCCCATTATATCCTATACAGCATAAAAACATGTTTGGTACACATTTGAGCGAAACCAAATCATTTTTGATGGATAAAGAAAGGTGACGCCGATGATGCCGATATGGACACTTTTGGGCAGAAAATTTCACGGAAAGCTTTTCGCTCAAAAAGCTCCCATTATATGCTATACACCATATAAACATGTTTGGGACACATCTGAGCGAAAACAAATTATTTTTGATGGATAAAGAAAGGTGACGTCGGTGATGCCGATATGGTCTCTTTTGGTCCAAAAATTTCACGGAAAGCTTTTCGCGCAAAAGCTCACATTATGACCTATACACCATATAAACATATTTGAGACACATTTAAACGAAAACAACTAATTTTTTATGGATAAAAAAAGGTGACGTTGTTGATGCCGATATGGTCACTTTTGGTCCGAAAATTTCACGAAAAACTTTTCGCGCAAAAAGCTCCCATCATGACCTATGCAACATATAAACAAGTTTTGGACACATTTGAGCGAAAACAACTCAATTCTGATGGATAAAGAAAGGTGACGTCGATGATGCCGATATGGTCACTTTTGGTCTGAAAATTTCACGGAAAGCTTTTCGCTCAAAAAGCTCCCGTTATGACCAATACACCATATAAACATGTTTGAGACACATTTGAGCGAAAACAAATCATTTTTTATGGATAAAGAAAGGTGACGCCGGTGATGCCGATATGGTATCTTTTGGTCCGAAAATTTCACGGAAAGGTTTTCGCTCAAAAAGCTCCCATTGTATCCTATACACCATAAAAACATGTTTGGGACATATTTGAGCGAAAACAAATCATTTTTTATGGATAAAGAAAGGTGACGCTGATGATGTCGTTATTGTCTCTTTTGGTCCGAAAATTTCACGGAAAGGTTTTCACTCAAAAAGCTCACATTAGGACCTATACACCATATAAACATGTTTGGGACACATTTGTGCGAAACCAAATCATTTATTATGGTTAAAGAAAGGTGACGCCGATGATGTCGATATGGTCACTTTTGGGCCGAAAATTTCACGGAAAGCTTTTTGCGCAAAAAGTTCCCATTATATGCTATACACCATATAAACATGTTTGGGACACATTTGTGCTAAAACAAATCATTTTTGATGGATAAAGAAAGGTGACGTTGATGATGCCGATATGGTCACTTTTGGTTCGAAAATTTCACGGAAAGGTTTTCGCTCAAAAAGCTCGCATTATGACCTATACACCATATAAACATGTTTGGGACACATTTGAGCGAAACCAAATCATTTTTGATGGATAAAGAAAGGTGACGTCGATAATGCCGATATGGTCACTTTTGGGCCGAAAATTTCACGGAAAGCTTTTCGCTCAAAAAGCTCCCATTATATGCTATACACCATATAAACATGTTTGGGACACATTTGTGCGAAAACAAATCATTTTTGATGGATAAAGAAAGGTGACGTTGATGATGCCGATATGGTCACTTTTGGTCCGAAAATTTCACGGAAAGCTTTTCGCACAAAAAGCTCCCATTATGACCTATTCACCATATAAACATATTTGGGACACATTCGAAGGAAAACAAATCATTTTTGATGGATAAAGAAAGGTTACGCCGGTGATGCCGATATGGTCACTTTTGGTCCGAAAATTTCACGGAAAGCTTTTTGCGCAAAAAGCTCACATTATATGCTACGCACCATATAAACATGTTTAGGACACATTTGAGCGAAAACAACTCAATTTTGATGGATAAAGAAAGGTGACGTGGATGATGCCGATATGGTCACTTTTGGTCCGAAATTTTCACGGAAAGCTTTTCGCACAAAAAGCTTCCATTATGACCTATACACCATATAAACATGTTTGGGACACATTTGAGCGAAAACATATCATTTTTGATGGATAAAGAAAGGTGACCCCGATGATGCCGATATGGTCACTTTTGGTCTGAAAATTTCGCGGAAAGGCTTTCGCGCAAAAAGCTCCCATCATGACCTATGCAACATATAAACAAGTTTCGGACACATTTGAGTGAAAACAACTCAATTCTTATGGATAAAGAAAGGTGACGTCGATGATGCCGATATGGTCAATTTTGGTCTGAAAATTTCACGGAAAGCTTTTCGCGCAAAAAGCTCCCATTATGACCAATACACCATATAAACATGTTTGGGACACATTTGAGCGAAAACAAATCATTTTTTATGGATAAAGAAAGGTGACGCCGATGATGCCGATATGGTCTCTCTTGGTCCGAAAATTTCACGGAAAGGTTTTTGCTCAAAAAGCTTCCATTATATCCTATACACCATAAAAACATGTTTGGGACACATTTGACCGAAACCAAATCATTTTTGATGGATAAAGAAAGGTGACGCCGATGATGCCGATATGGTCACTTTTGGTCCGAAAATTTCACGGAAAACTTTTCGCGCAAAAAGCTCCCATCATGACCTATGCAACATATAAACAAGTTTTGGACACATTTGAGCGAAAACAACTCAATTCTGATGGATAAAGAAAGGTGACGTCGATGATGCCGATATGGTCACTTTTGGTCTGAAAATTTCACGGAAAGCTTTTCGCGCAAAAAGCTCCCATTATGACCAATACACCATATAAACATGTTTCGGACATATTTGAGCGAAAACAAATCATTTTTGATGGATAAAGAAAGGTGACCCCGATGATGTCGATATGGTCACTTTTGGTCCGAAAATTTCACGGAAAGCTTTTCGCACAAAAAGCTCCCATTATGACCTATTCACCATATAAACATGTTTGGGACACATTCGAAGGAAAACAAATCATTTTTGATGGATAAAGAAAGGTTACGCCGGTGATGCCGATATGGTCACTTTTGGTCCGAAAATTTCACGGAAAGCTTTTTGCGCAAAAAGCTCACATTATATGCTATGCACCATATAAACATGTTTAGGACACATTTGAGCGAAAACAACTCAATTTTGATGGATAAAGAAAGGTGACGTGGATGATGCCGATATGGTCACTTTTGGTCCGAAATTTTCACGGAAAGCTTTTCGCACAAAAAGCTGCCATTATGACCTATACACCATATAAACATGTTTGGGACACATTTGAGCGAAAACATATCATTTTTGATGGATAAAGAAAGGTGACCCCGATGATGCCGATATGGTCACTTTTGGTCTGAAAATTTCGCGGAAAGCTTTTCGCGCAAAAAGCTCCTATTATAACCTATAAGCTTTATAAACATGTTTGGGACACATTTCAGCGAAAACAAATCATTTTTGATTGATAAAGAAAGGTGACGCCGATGATGCCGATATGGTCACTTTTGGTCCGAAAATTTCACGGAAAGGTTTTCGCTCAAAAAGCTCCCATTATGACCTATACATCATATAAACATGTTTGGGACATATTTGTGTGAAAATAAATCATTTTTGATGGATAAAGAAAGGTGACCCCGATGATGACGATATGGTCACTTTTGGTCCGAAAATTTCACGGAAAGGTTTTCGCTCAAAAAGCTCCCATTATGACCTATACATCATATAAACGTGTTTGGGACACATTTTAGCGAAAACAAATCATTTTTGATGGATAAAGAAAGGTGACGCCGGTGATGCCGATATGGTCTCTTTTGGTCCGAAAATTTCACGGAAAGGTTTTCGCTCAAAAAGCTCGCATTATGACCTATACACCATATAAACATGTTTGGGACACATTTGAGCGAAACCAAATCATTTTTGATGGATAAAGAAAGGTGACGTCGATAATGCCGATATGGTCACTTTTGGGCCGAAAATTTCACGGAAAGCTTTTCGCTCAAAAAGCTCCCATTATATGCTATACACCATATAAACATGTTTGGGACACATTTGTGCGAAAACAAATCATTTTTGATGGATAAAGAAAGGTGACGTTGATGATGCCGATATGGTCACTTTTGGTCTGAAAATTTCACGGAAAGCTTTTTGCGCAAAAAGCTCCCATTATGACCTATACACTATATAAACATGTTTTGGACACATTTGAGCGAAAACAACTCAATTTTGATAGATAAGAAAGGTGACGCCGGTGATGCCGATATAGTCACTTTTGGTCCGAAAATTTCACGGAAAGCTTTTCGCGCAAAAAACTGACATTATGACCTATACACCACATAAACATGTTTTGGACACATTTGAGTGAAAACAACTCAATTTTGATAGATAAAGAAAGGTGACGCTGGTAATGCCGATATGGTCACTTTTGGTCCGAAAATTTCACGGAAAGCTTTTCGCGCAAAAAGCTCCCATTATGACCTATACACCGTATAAACATTTTTGGGACACATTTTAGCGAAAACAAATCATTTTTGATGAATAAAGAAAGGTGACGTCGATGATGCCGATATGTTCACTTTTGGTCAGAAAATTTCACGGAAAGCTTTTCGCTCAAAATGCTCCCATTATGACCAATACACCATATAAACATGTTTGGCATACATTTGAGCGAAAATAAATCATTTTTGATGGATAATTAAAGGTGACGCCGGTGATGCCGAGATGGTCTCTCTTGGTCCGAAAATTTCACGGAAAGGTTTTCGATTAAAAAGCTCCCATTATATCCTATACACCATAAAAACATGTTTGGTACACATTTGAGCGAAACCAAATCATTTTTGATGGATAAAGAAAGGTGACGCCGATGATGCCGATATGGACACTTTTGGGCAGAAAATTTCACGGAAAGCTTTTCGCGCAAAAAGCTCCCATTATGACCTATACACCATATAAACATGTTTGGGACACATTTGAGCGAAAACAAATCATTTTTGATGAATAAAGAAAGGTGACGTCGATGATGCCGATATGGTCACTTTTGGTCAGAAAATTTCACGAAAAGCTTTTCGTTCAAAAAGCTCCCATTATGACCAATACACCATATAAACATGTTTGGGATACATTTGAGCGAAAACAAATCATTTTTGATGGATAAATAAAGGTGACGCCGGTGAAGCCGATATGGTCTCTCTTGGTCCGAAAATTTCACGGAATGGTTTTCTCTTAAAAAGCTCCCGTTATATCGTATACACCATAAAAACATGTTTGGGACACATTTGAGCGAAACCAAATCATTTTTGATTGATAAAGAAAGGTGACGCTGATGATGCCGATATGGTCACTTTTGGGCCGAAAATTTCACGGAAAGCTTTTCGCTCAAAAAGCTCTCATTATATGCTAAACACCATATAAACATGTTTGGGACACATCTGAGCGAAAACAAATTATTTTTGATGGATAAAGAAAGGTGACGCCGGTGATGCCGATATGGTCTCTTTTGGTCCGAAAATTTCACGGAAAGCTTTTCGCGCAAAAAGCTCACATTATGACCTATACACCATATAAACATGTTTGAGACACATTTGAGCGAAAACAACTCAATTTTGATGGATAAAAAAAGGTGACGTTGTTGATGCCGATATGGTCACTTTTGGTCCGAAAATTTCCGGAAAACTTTTCGCGCAAAAAGCTCCCATCATGACCTATGCAACATATAAACAAGTTTTGGACACATTTGAGTGAAAACAACTCAATTCTGATGGATAAAGAAAGGTGACGTCGATGATGCCGATATGGTCAATTTTGGTCTGAAAATTTCACGGAAAACTTTTCGCGCAAAAATCTCCCATCATGACCTATGCAACATATAAACAAGTTTTGGACACATTTGAGCGAAAACAACTCAATTCTGATGGATAAAGAAAGGTGACGTCGATGATGCCGATATGGTCACTTTTGGTCTGAAAATTTCACGGAAAGCTTTTCGCTCAAAAAGCTCACATTATATGCTACACACCATATAAACATGTTTGGGATACATTTGAGCGAAAACAAATCATTTTTGATGGATAAAGAAAGGTGACGTTGATGATGCCGATATGGTCACTTTTAGTCTGAAAATTTCACGGAAAGCTTTTCGCGCAAAAAGCTCCCGTTATGACCAATACACCATATAAACATGTTTGGGACACATTTGAGCGAAAACAAATCGTTTTTGATGGATAAAGAAAGGTGACCCCGATGATGAAGATATGGTCACTTTTGGGACGAAAATTTCACGGAAAGCTCTTCGCTCAAAAAGCTCCCATTATATGCTATACACCATATAAACATGTTTGGGACACATCTGAGCGAAAACAAATTATTTTTGATGGATAAAGAAAGGTGACGTCGATGATGCCGATATGGTCACTTTTGGTCTGAAAATTTCACGGAAAGCTTTTCGCTCAAAAAGCTCACATTATATTCTACACACCATATAAACATGTTTGGGACACATTTGTGCGAAAACAACTCAATTTTGATGGATAAAGAAAGGTGACGTTGATGATGCCGATATGGTCACTTTTGGTCCGAAAATTTCACGGAAAGGTTTTCGCGCAAAAAGCTCCCATTATGACCTATACACCATATAAACATGTTTGGGACACATTTGAGTGAAAACAAATCATTTTTGATGGATAAAGAAAGGTGACCCCGATGATGCCGATATGGTCACTTTTGGTCCGAAAATTTCGCGGAAAGCTTTTCACGCAAAAAGCACCCATTATAACCTATAAGCTTTATAAACATGTTTAGGACACATTTGAGCGAAAAGAAATCAGTTTTGATGGATAAAGAAAGGTGAAGCCGAGATGCCGATATGGTCACTTTTGGTCCAAAAATTTCACGGAAAGCTTTTCGCTCAAAAATCTCCCATTATGACCTATACACCATATAAACATGTTTGGGACATATTTGAGCGAAAACAAATCATTTTTGATGGATAAAGAAAGGTGACCC
The DNA here is from genome assembly GCA_963922045.1 of Persicaria maculosa. Classification (NCBI taxonomy): domain Eukaryota; kingdom Viridiplantae; phylum Streptophyta; class Magnoliopsida; order Caryophyllales; family Polygonaceae; genus Persicaria; species Persicaria maculosa. The sequence continues at coordinate 20,645,741 of OY998264.1, read as the reverse complement.
CGATGATGCCGATATGGTCACTTTTGGTCCGAAAATTTCACGGAAAGGTTTTCGCTCAAAAAGCTCCCATTATGACCTATACATCATATAAACATGTTTGGAACACATTTGAGTGAAAACAAATCATTTTTGATGGATAAAGAAAGGTGACGCCGGTGATGCCGATATGGTCTCTTTTGGTCCGAAAATTTTACGGAAAGGTTTTCGCTCAAAAAGCTCCCATTATATCCTATACACCATAAAAATATGTTTGGGACATATTTGAGCGAAAACAAATCATTTTTTATGGATAAAGAAAGGTGACGCCAATGATGTCGTTATGGTCTCTTTTGGTTCAATAATTTCACGAAAAGGTTTTCGCTCAAAAAGCTCGCATTATGACCTATACACCATATAAACATGTTTGGGACACATTTGAGCGAAACCAAATCATTTTTGATGGATAAAGAAAGGTGACCCCGATGATGCCGATATGGTCACTTTTGGTCCGAAAATTTCACGGAAAGCTTTTCGCTCAAAAAGCTCCCATTATGACCTATACATCATATAAACATGTTTGGAACACATTTGAGTGAAAACAAATCATTTTTGATGGATAAAGAAAGGTGACGCCGGTGATGCCGATATGGTCTCTTTTGGTCCGAAAATTTTACGGAAAGGTTTTCGCTCAAAAAGCTCCCATTATATCCTATACACCATAAAAATATGTTTGGGACATATTTGAGCGAAAACAAATCATTTTTTATGGATAAAGAAAGGTGACGCCAATGATGTCGTTATGGTCTCTTTTGGTTCAAAAATTTCACGAAAAGGTTTTCGCTCAAAATGCTCCCATTATGACCAATACACCATATAAACATGTTTGGCATACATTTGAGCGAAAATAAATCATTTTTGATGGATAATTAAAGGTGACGCCGGGGATGCCGAGATGGTCTCTCTTGGTCCGAAAATTTCACGGAAAGGTTTTCGATTAAAAAGCTCCCATTATATCCTATACACCATAAAAACATGTTTGGTACACATTTGAGCGAAACCAAATCATTTTTGATGGATAAAGAAAGGTGACGCCGATGATGCCGATATGGACACTTTTGGGCAGAAAATTTCACGGAAAGCTTTTCGCGCAAAAAGCTCCCATTATGACCTATACACCATATAAACATGTTTGGGACACATTTGAGCGAAAACAAATCATTTTTGATGAATAAAGAAAGGTGACGTCGATGATGCCGATATGGTCACTTTTGGTCAGAAAATTTCACGAAAAGCTTTTCGTTCAAAAAGCTCCCATTATGACCAATACACCATATAAACATGTTTGGGATACATTTGAGCGAAAACAAATCATTTTTGATGGATAAATAAAGGTGACGCCGGTGAAGCCGATATGGTCTCTCTTGGTCCGAAAATTTCACGGAATGGTTTTCTCTTAAAAAGCTCCCGTTATATCGTATACACCATAAAAACATGTTTGGGACACATTTGAGCGAAACCAAATCATTTTTGATTGATAAAGAAAGGTGACGCTGATGATGCCGATATGGTCACTTTTGGGCCGAAAATTTCACGGAAAGCTTTTCGCTCAAAAAGCTCTCATTATATGCTAAACACCATATAAACATGTTTGGGACACATCTGAGCGAAAACAAATTATTTTTGATGGATAAAGAAAGGTGACGCCGGTGATGCCGATATGGTCTCTTTTGGTCCGAAAATTTCACGGAAAGCTTTTCGCGCAAAAAGCTCACATTATGACCTATACACCATATAAACATGTTTGAGACACATTTGAGCGAAAACAACTCAATTTTGATGGATAAAAAAAGGTGACGTTGTTGATGCCGATATGGTCACTTTTGGTCCGAAAATTTCCGGAAAACTTTTCGCGCAAAAAGCTCCCATCATGACCTATGCAACATATAAACAAGTTTTGGACACATTTGAGTGAAAACAACTCAATTCTGATGGATAAAGAAAGGTGACGTCGATGATGCCGATATGGTCAATTTTGGTCTGAAAATTTCACGGAAAACTTTTCGCGCAAAAATCTCCCATCATGACCTATGCAACATATAAACAAGTTTTGGACACATTTGAGCGAAAACAACTCAATTCTGATGGATAAAGAAAGGTGACGTCGATGATGCCGATATGGTCACTTTTGGTCTGAAAATTTCACGGAAAGCTTTTCGCTCAAAAAGCTCACATTATATGCTACACACCATATAAACATGTTTGGGATACATTTGAGCGAAAACAAATCATTTTTGATGGATAAAGAAAGGTGACGTTGATGATGCCGATATGGTCACTTTTAGTCTGAAAATTTCACGGAAAGCTTTTCGCGCAAAAAGCTCCCGTTATGACCAATACACCATATAAACATGTTTGGGACACATTTGAGCGAAAACAAATCGTTTTTGATGGATAAAGAAAGGTGACCCCGATGATGAAGATATGGTCACTTTTGGGACGAAAATTTCACGGAAAGCTCTTCGCTCAAAAAGCTCCCATTATATGCTATACACCATATAAACATGTTTGGGACACATCTGAGCGAAAACAAATTATTTTTGATGGATAAAGAAAGGTGACGTCGATGATGCCGATATGGTCACTTTTGGTCTGAAAATTTCACGGAAAGCTTTTCGCTCAAAAAGCTCACATTATATTCTACACACCATATAAACATGTTTGGGACACATTTGTGCGAAAACAACTCAATTTTGATGGATAAAGAAAGGTGACGTTGATGATGCCGATATGGTCACTTTTGGTCCGAAAATTTCACGGAAAGGTTTTCGCGCAAAAAGCTCCCATTATGACCTATACACCATATAAACATGTTTGGGACACATTTGAGTGAAAACAAATCATTTTTGATGGATAAAGAAAGGTGACCCCGATGATGCCGATATGGTCACTTTTGGTCCGAAAATTTCGCGGAAAGCTTTTCACGCAAAAAGCACCCATTATAACCTATAAGCTTTATAAACATGTTTAGGACACATTTGAGCGAAAAGAAATCAGTTTTGATGGATAAAGAAAGGTGAAGCCGAGATGCCGATATGGTCACTTTTGGTCCAAAAATTTCACGGAAAGCTTTTCGCTCAAAAATCTCCCATTATGACCTATACACCATATAAACATGTTTGGGACATATTTGAGCGAAAACAAATCATTTTTGATGGATAAAGAAAGGTGACCCCGATGATGCCGATATGGTCACTTTTGGTCCGAAAATTTCACGGAAAGGTTTTCGCTCAAAAAGCTCCCATTATGACCTATACATCATATAAACATGTTTGGAACACATTTGAGTGAAAACAAATCATTTTTGATGGATAAAGAAAGGTGACGCCGGTGATGCCGATATGGTCTCTTTTGGTCCGAAAATTTTACGGAAAGGTTTTCGCTCAAAAAGCTCCCATTATATCCTATACACCATAAAAATATGTTTGGGACATATTTGAGCGAAAACAAATCATTTTTTATGGATAAAGAAAGGTGACGCCAATGATGTCGTTATGGTCTCTTTTGGTTCAATAATTTCACGAAAAGGTTTTCGCTCAAAAAGCTCGCATTATGACCTATACACCATATAAACATGTTTGGGACACATTTGAGCGAAACCAAATCATTTTTGATGGATAAAGAAAGGTGACCCCGATGATGCCGATATGGTCACTTTTGGTCCGAAAATTTCACGGAAAGCTTTTCGCTCAAAAAGCTCCCATTATGACCTATACATCATATAAACATGTTTGGAACACATTTGAGTGAAAACAAATCATTTTTGATGGATAAAGAAAGGTGACGCCGGTGATGCCGATATGGTCTCTTTTGGTCCGAAAATTTTACGGAAAGGTTTTCGCTCAAAAAGCTCCCATTATATCCTATACACCATAAAAATATGTTTGGGACATATTTGAGCGAAAACAAATCATTTTTTATGGATAAAGAAAGGTGACGCCAATGATGTCGTTATGGTCTCTTTTGGTTCAAAAATTTCACGAAAAGGTTTTCGCTCAAAAAGCTCGCATTATGACCTATACACCATATAAACATGTTTGGGACACATTTGAGCGAAACCAAATCATTTTTGATGGATAAAGAAAGGTGACGCCGATGATGCCGATATGGTCACTTTTGGGCCGAAAATTTCACGGAAAGCTTTTCGCTCAAAAAGCTCCCATTATATGCTATACACCATATAAACATGTTTGGGACACATTTGTGTGAAAACAAATCATTTTTGATGGATAAAGAAAGGTGACGCCGATGATGCCGATATGGACACTTTTGGGCAGAAAATTTCACGGAAAGCTTTTCGCGCAAAAAGCTCCCATTATGACCTATACACCATATAAACATGTTTGGGACACATTTGAGCGAAAACAAATCATTTTTGATGAATAAAGAAAGGTGACGTCGATGATGCCGATATGGTCACTTTTGGTCAGAAAATTTCACGAAAAGCTTTTCGTTCAAAAAGCTCCCATTATGACCAATACACCATATAAACATGTTTGGGATACATTTGAGCGAAAACAAATCATTTTTGATGGATAAATAAAGGTGACGCCGGTGAAGCCGATATGGTCTCTCTTGGTCCGAAAATTTCACGGAATGGTTTTCTCTTAAAAAGCTCCCGTTATATCGTATACACCATAAAAACATGTTTGGGACACATTTGAGCGAAACCAAATCATTTTTGATTGATAAAGAAAGGTGACGCTGATGATGCCGATATGGTCACTTTTGGGCCGAAAATTTCACGGAAAGCTTTTCGCTCAAAAAGCTCTCATTATATGCTAAACACCATATAAACATGTTTGGGACACATCTGAGCGAAAACAAATTATTTTTGATGGATAAAGAAAGGTGACGCCGGTGATGCCGATATGGTCTCTTTTGGTCCGAAAATTTCACGGAAAGCTTTTCGCGCAAAAAGCTCACATTATGACCTATACACCATATAAACATGTTTGAGACACATTTGAGCGAAAACAACTCAATTTTGATGGATAAAAAAAGGTGACGTTCCCGTTTTTCTGCTAAGTGGAAAAGTAAACCACTAGTGGCAAGACTGGAACGGAAACTAGTTTGGGAGAATTGAACTTATGATGATAGGAATGTTAGTGGGTTAGTAGTATGGAGGGTGGGAGAAATGACTTTTTGCGTATAGATGGATTGAGGTAGGGAGGTTTATTGGGGGTATAGATGGTGGGGAATCCTTTTGCTTATGATTCCTCTGTTTTACATGGAACCCCTAGTTCGGTTCCATCTTTTTGTAATCTGGTAATCACCTTATCTATATATTTACCTCTTCAAGCGAAAACAACTCATTTTTGATGAATAAAGAAAGGTGACGTCGATGATGCCGATATGGTCAATTTTGGTCCGAAAATTTCACAAAAAGCTTTTCGCGCAAAAAGCTCCCATTATGACCTATACACCTTATAAACATGTTTGGGACACATTTGAGCGAAAACAAATCATTTTTGATGAATAAAGAAAGGTGTTGTCGATGATGCCGATATGGTCACTTTTGGTCCGAAATTTTCAAGGAAAGGTTTTCGCGCAAAAAGCTCCCATTATGACCTATACACCATATAAACATGTTTGGGACACATTTGAGCGAAAACAAATCGTTTTTGATGGATAAAGAAAGGTGACCCCGATGATGCCGATATGGTCTCTCTTGGTCCGAAAATTTCACGGAAAGGTTTTCGCTCAAAAAGCTTCCATTATATCCTATACACCATAAAAACATGTTTGGGACACATTTGAGCGAAACCAAATCATTTTTGATGGATAAAGAAAGGTGACGCCGATGATGCCCATATGGTCACTTTTAGGCCGAAAATTTCACGGAAAGCTTTTCGCTCAAAAAGTTCCCATTATATGCTATACACCATATAAACATGTTTGGGACACATCTGAGCGAAAATAAATCATTTTTGATGGATAAAGAAAGAAAGGTAACGCCGGTGATGCCGATATGGTCACTTTTGGTCCGAAAATTTCACGGAAAGCTTTTTCCGCAAAAAGCTCACATTATATGCTACGCACCATATAAACATGTTTGGGACACATTTGAGCGAAAACAACTCAATTTTGATGGATAAAGAAAGGTGACGTGGATGATGCCGATATGGTCACTTTTGGTCCGAAATTTTCACGGAAAGCTTTTCGCACAAAAAGCTGCCATTATGACCTATTCAACATATAAACAAGTTTTGGACACATTTGAGCGAAAACAACTCAATTTTGATGAATAAAGAAAGGTGACGCCGATGATGCTGATATGGTCACTTTTTATTCAAAAATTTCATGGAAAGCTTTTCGCTCAAAAAGCTCCCATTATGACCTATACACCATATAAACATGTTTGGGACACATTTGAGTGAAAACAAATCATTTTTGATGGATAAAGAAAGGTGACCCCGATGATGCCGATATGGTCACTTTTGGTCCGAAAATTTCGCGGAAAGCTTTTCACGCAAAAAGCACCCATTATAACCTATAAGCTTTATAAACATGTTTAGGACACATTTGAGCGAAAAGAAATCAGTTTTGATGGATAAAGAAAGGTGAAGCCGAGATGCCGATATGGTCACTTTTGGTCCAAAAATTTCACGGAAAGCTTTTCGCTCTAAAATCTCCCATTATGACCTATACACCATATAAACATGTTTGGGACATATTTGAGCGAAAACAAATCATTTTTGATGGATAAAGAAAGGTGACCCCGATGATGCCGATATGGTCACTTTTGGTCCGAAAATTTCACGGAAAGGTTTTCGCTCAAAAAGCTCCCATTATGACCTATACATCATATAAACATGTTTGGAACACATTTGAGTGAAAACAAATCATTTTTGATGGATAAAGAAAGGTGACGCCGGTGATGCCGATATGGTCTCTTTTGGTCCGAAAATTTTACGGAAAGGTTTTCGCTCAAAAAGCTCCCATTATATCCTATACACCATAAAAATATGTTTGGGACATATTTGAGCGAAAACAAATCATTTTTTATGGATAAAGAAAGGTGACGCCAATGATGTCGTTATGGTCTCTTTTGGTTCAAAAATTTCACGAAAAGGTTTTCGCTCAAAAAGCTCGCATTATGACCTATACACCATATAAACATGTTTGGGACACATTTGAGCGAAACCAAATCATTTTTGATGGATAAAGAAAGGTGACGCCGATGATGCCGATATGGTCACTTTTGGGCCGAAAATTTCACGGAAAGCTTTTCGCTCAAAAAGCTCCCATTATATGCTATACACCATATAAACATGTTTGGGACACATTTGTGTGAAAACAAATCATTTTTGATGGATAAAGAAAGGTGACGTTGATGATGCCGATATGGTCACTTTTGGTTCGAAAATTTCACGGAAAGCTTTTCGCGCAAAAAGCTGACATTATGACCTATACACCATATAAACATGTTTTTGACACATTTGAGCGAAAACAACTCAATTTTGATAGATAAAGAAAGGTGACGCCGGTGATGCCGATATGGTCAATTTTGGTCCGAAAATTTCACAAAAAGCTTTTCGCGCAAAAAGCTCCCATTATGACCTATACACCTTATAAACATGTTTGGGACACATTTGAGCGAAAACAAATCATTTTTGATGAATAAAGAAAGGTGACGTCGATGATGCCGATACGGTCACTTTTGGTCAGAAAATTTCACGGAAAGCTTTTCGCTCAAAAAGCTCCCATTATGACCAATACACCATATAAACATGTTTGGGATATATTTGAGCGAAAGCAAATAATTTTTGATGGATAAAGAAAGGTGACGTCGATGATGCCGATATGGTCACTTTTGGGCCGAAAATTTCACGGAAAGCTTTTCGCTCAAAAAGCTCCCATTATATGCTATACACCATATAAACATGTTTGGGACACATTTGTGCGAAAACAATTCATTTTTGATGGATAAAGAAAGGTGACGTTGATGATGCCGATATGGTCACTTTTGGTTCGAAAATTTCACAGAAAGCTTTTCGCGGAAAAAGCTCCCATCATGACCTATGCAACATATAAACAAGTTTTAGACACATTTGAGCGAAAACAATGCAATTCTGATGGATAAAGAAAGGTGACGTCGATGATGCCGATATGGTCACTTTTGGTCTGAAAATTTCACGGAAAGCTTTTCGCGCAAAAAGCTCACATTATGACCAATACACCATATAAACATGTTTGGGAAACCTTTGAGCGAAAACAACTCAATTTTGATGGATAAAAAAAGGTGATGTTGTTGATGCCGATATGGTCACTTTTGGTCCGAAAATTTCACGGAAAACTTTTCGCGCAAAAAGCTCCCATCATGACCTATGCAACATATAAACAAGTTTTTGGACACATTTGAGCGAAAACAACTCAATTCTGATGGATAAAGAAAGGTGACGTCGATGATGCCGATATGGTCACTTTTGTTCTGAAAATTTCACGGAAAGCTTTTCGCTCAAAAAGCTCACATTATATGCTACACACCATATAAACATGTTTGGGACACATTTGAGCGAAAACAACTCAATTTTGATGGATAAAGAAAGGTGACGTTGATGATGCCAATATGGTAACTTTTGGTCCGAAAATTTCACGGAAAGCTTTTCGCGCAAAAAGCTCCCGTTATGACCTATACACCATATAAACATGTTTCGGACACATTTGAGCAATAACAAATCGTTTTTGATGGATAAAGAAAGGCGACGCTGATGATACCGATATGTTCACTTTTGGTCCAAAAATTTCACCGAAAGCTTTTCGCTCAAAAAGCTCACATTATGACCTATACACGATATAAACATGTTTGGGACACATTTGAGCGAAAACAACTCAATTTTAAAGAATAAAGAAAGTTGACGCTGGTGATGCCGATATGGTCACTTTTGGTCCGAAAATTTCACGGAAAGCTTTTCGCACGAAAAGCTCCCATTAAGACCTATTCACCATATAAACATTTTTGGGACACATTTGAGCGAAAACAACTCATTTTTGATAGATGAAGAAAGGTGACGTCGGTGATGCCGATATGGTCACTTTTGGTCCGAAAATTTCACGGAAAGCTTTTCGCGCAAAAAGCTCCCATTATATCCTATACACCATATAAAAAAGTTTGGGACACATTTGAGCAAAAAAAACTCAATTTTGATGGATAAATAAAGGTGACGTCAATGATACCTATATGGTCACTTTTGGTCCGAAAATTTCACGGAAAGCTTTTCGCGCAAAAAGATCCCGTTATGACCTATACACCATAAAAACATGTTTGGGACACATTTGAGCGAAACCAAATCATTTTTGATGGGATAAAGAAAGGTAACGCCGATGATGCCGATATGGTCACTTTTGGGCCGAAAATTTCACAGAAAGTTTTTCGCTCAAAAAGCTCCCATTATATGCTATAAACCATATAAACATGTTCGGGACACATTTGAGCGAAAACAAATCATTTTTGATGGATAAGGAAAGGTGACGCCGGTGATGCCGATATGGACACTTTTGTTCCGAAAATTTCACGAAAAGCTTTTCGCACAAAAAGCTCACATTATGACCTATTCACCATATAAAAATATTTGGGACACATTTGAGCGAAAATAAATCATTTTTGAAGGATAAAGAAAGGTGACGCCGGTGATGCCGATATGGTCACTTTTGGTCCAAAAATTTCACGAAAAGCTTTTCGTGCAAAAAGCTCACATTATGACCTATACAACATATAAACATGTTTGGGACACATTTGAGCGAAAACAACTCAATTTTAATGGATAAAGAAAGGTGACGTTCCCGTTTTTCTGCTAAGTGGAAAAGTAAACCACTAGTGGCAAGACTGGAACGGAAACTAGTTTGGGAGAATTGAACTTATGATGATAGGAATGTTAGTGGGTTAGTAGTATGGAGGGTGGGAGAAATGACTTTTTGCGTATAGATGGATTGAGGTAGGGAGGTTTATTGGGGGTATAGATGGTGGGGAATCCTTTTGCTTATGATTCCTCTGTTTTACATGGAACCCCTAGTTCGGTTCCATCTTTTTGTAATCTGGTAATCACCTTATCTATATATTTACCTCTTCAAGCGAAAACAACTCATTTTTGATGAATAAAGAAAGGTGACGTCGATGATGCCTATATGGTCACTTTTCGTCCGAAAATTTCACGGAAAGGTTTTCGCTCAAAAAGCTCCCATTATATCCTATACACCATATAAACATGTTTGGGACACATTTGAGCAAAAACAAATTATTTTTGATGGATAAATAAAGGTGACGCCAATGATGCCGATATGGAGATTTTGGTCCGAAAATTTCACGGAAAGCTTTTCGCGCAAAAAGCTCCCATTATGACCTATACACCATATAAACATGTTTGGGATACATTTGAGCGAAAACAAATCATTTTTGATGGATAAAGAAAGGTGACGCCGATGATGCCGATATGGTCTCTTTTGGTCCGAAAATTTCACGGAAAGATTTTCACGCAAAAAGCTCCCATTATGACCTATAGACCATATAAACATGTTTGGGACTCATTTGTGCGAAAACAAATCATTTTTTATGAATAAAGAAAGGTGACGTCGATGATGCGTATATGGTCACTTTTGGTCCGAAAATTTCACGGAAAGTTTTTCGCGCAAAGAGCTCCCATTATGACCTATACACTTTATAAACATGTTTGGGACACATTTGAGTGAAAACAAATCATTTTGGTGGATAAAGAAAGGTGACGCCGATGATGCCGATATGGTCTCTTTTGTTCCGAAAATTTCACGGAAAGGTTTTCGCTCAAAAAGCTCCCATAATGACTTGAAGAGGTAATTATATTCAAAAAGGCGTAACGAAGTTACAAAGAAACGCGGACCATTCAAAGAGTCCCGTGAAAAAGAAAACTATGACCCAAAAACGAAACCGCCCTCAAAATTGCCCACATCACTCATCCCACCAACCTCCTAACCCAGCGCCTCTCTATAGAAGTTTTCCCTTTACATTTGATAGAGATGCGATGCTTACATGCTTTAATGATCTTCATAGCACACACATCGGGCCTACACACCTCTCCTTCAAAAATCCTCCTATTTCTAGCTTTCCATGTAATATATACAAATGCACTAAGTGCCATAAGCTTGCTTTGGAATACCACTCCATGTTGAGCCTTCTTGGATTCACACTCGAACAATTGCATCCATCCAGCAAGGGTCTGGAAGCGTACCTCAACCCCGATCCAGCTCCACACAACGGCTTGAATGCTTTGCACCACCCTATATTGGAACCATAGGTGGTCCTCCGTCTCCTCCTCCTCTTCACAAAGCACACACCTTGCTGCCTCCAGGCCCTTCACAAAGCTCCCATTATGACCTATACACTGTAGAAACATGTTTGGGACACATTTGAGTGAAAACAAATCATTTTTGATGGATAAAGAGAGGTGACGCCGGTGATGCCGATATGGTCTCTTTTGGTCCGAAAATTTCACGGAAAGCTTTTCGCTCAAAAAGCTCCCATTATATCCTATACACCATAAAAACATGTTTGGGACACATTTGAGGGAAACCAAATCATTTTTGATGGATAAAGAAAGGTGACGCCGATGATGCCGATATGGTCACTTTTGGGCCGAAAATTTCATGGAAAGCTTTTCGCTCATAAAGCTTCCATTATTACCTATGCTACACACCATATAAACATGTTTGGGACACATTTGAGCGAAAGCAAATCATTTTTGATGGATAAAGAAAGGTGACGCCGGTGATGCCGATATGGTCACTTTTGGTCCGAAAATTTCACGGAAAGCTTTTCGCACAAAAAGCTCCCATTATGACCTATTCACCATATAAACATGTTTGGGACACATCTGAGTGAAAACAAATCATTTTTGATGGATAAAGAAAGGTGACGCCGGTGATGCCGATATGGTCACTTTTGGTCCGAAAATATCACGGAAAGCTTTTCGCGCAAAAAGCTCACATTATATGCTACACACCATATAAACATGTTTGGGACACATTTGACCGAAAATAACTCAATTTTGATGGATAAAAAAAGGTGACATTGATGATGCCGATATGGTCACTTTTGGTCCGAAAATTTCACGGAAAGCTTTTCGCGCAAAAAGCTGCCATTATGACCTATACACCATATAAACAAGTTTTGGACACATTTGAGCGAAAACAACTCAATTTTGATGGATAAAGAAAGGTGACGTCGATGATGCCGATATGGTCACTTTTGGTCCGAAAATTTCACAGAAAGCTTTCCGCGCAAAAAGCTCAAATTATATCCTATACACCATATAAACATGTTTGAGACACATTTGAGTGAAAACAAATCATTTTTTATGGATAAAAAAAGGTGACGTTGATGATGCCGATATGGTCACTTTTGTTCCGAAAATTTCACGGAAAGGATTTCGCGCAAAAAGCTCCCGTTATGACCTATACACCATATAAACATTTTGGGACACATTTGAGCAAAAACAAATCATTTTTGATGGATAAAGAAAGGTGACGCCGATGATGCCGATATGGTCACTTTTGGTCCGAAAATTTCACGGAAAGCTTTTCGCTCAAAAAGCTCCCATTATGACCTATACACCATATAAACATGTTTGGGACACATTTGAGCGAAAACAAATCATTTTTGATGGATAAAGAAAGGTGATCCCGATGATGCCGATATGGTCACTTTTGGACCGAAAATTTCACGGAAAGCTTTTCGCTCAAAAAGCTCCCATTATGACCTATACACCATATAAACATGTTTGGGACACATTTGAGCGAAAACAAATCATTTTTGATGGATAAAGAAAGGTGACGCCGATGATGCCGATATGGTCTCTTTTGGTCCGAAAATTTCACGGAAAGCTTTTCGCTCAAAAAGCTCCCATTTTAACCTATACACCATATAAACATGTTTGGGACACATTTGAGCGAAAACAAATCATTTTTGATGGATAAAGAAAGGTGACCCCGATGATGCCGATATAGTCACTTTTGGTCCGAAAATTTCACGGAAAGCTTTTCGTTCAAAAAGCTCCCATTATGGCCTATACACCATATAAACATGTTTAAGACACATTTGAGCGAAAACAAATCATTTTTCATGGATAAAGAAAGGTGACCCCGATGATGCCGATATGGTCACTTTTGGACCGAAAATTTCACGGAAAGCTTTTCGCTCAAAAAGCTCCCACTATGACCTATACACCATATAAACAAGATTGGGACACATTTGAGCGAAAACAAATCATTTTTGATGGATAAAGAAAAGTGACCCCGATGATTCCGATATGGTCACTTTTGGACCGAAAATTTCACGGAAAGCTTTGCGCACAAAAAGCTCCCATTATGACCTATACACCATATAAACATGTTTGGGACACATTTGAGCGAAAACAAATCATTTTTGATGTGTAAAGAAAGGTGACGCCGATGATGCCGATATGGTCCCTTTTGGTCCGAAAATTTTACGGAAAGGTTTTCGCGCAAAAAGCTCCCATTATATCCTATACACCATATAAACATGTTTGGGACACATTTGAGCATAAACAAATTATTTTTGATGGATAAAGAAAGGTGACGCCAATGATGCCGATATGGTCTCTTTTGGTCCGAAAATTTCACGGAAAGCTTTTCGCGCAAAAAGCTCACATTATGACCTATACACCATATAAACATGTTTGGGACACATTTGAGCGAAAACAAATCATTTTTGATGGATAAAAAAAGGTGACGCCGCTGATGCCGATATGGTCACTTTTGGACCGAAAATTTCACGGAAAGCTTTTCGCTCAAAAAGTTCCCATTATGACCTATACACCATATAAACATGTTTGGGACACATTTGAGCGAAAACAAGTCATTTTTGATGCATAAAGAAAGGTGACGCCGATGATGCCGATATGGTCCCTTTTGGTCCGAAAATTTTACGGAAAGGTTTTCGCGCAAAAAGCTCCCATTATATCCTATACACCATATAAACATGTTTGGGACACATTTGAGCATAAACAAATTATTTTTGATGGATAAAGAAATGTGACGCCAATGATGCCGATATGGTCTCTTTTGGTCCGAAAATTTCACGGAAAGCTTTTCGCGCAAAAAGCTCACATTATGACCTATACACCATATAAACATGTTTGGGACACATTTGAGCGAAACCAAATCATTTTTGATGGGATAAAGAAAGGTGACGCCGATGATGCCGATATGGTCACTTTTGGGCCGAAAATTTCACGGAAAGATTTTCGCTCAAAAAGCTCCCATTATATGCTATACACCATATAAACATGTTTGGGACACATTTGAGCCAAAACAAATCATTTTTGGTGGATAAAGAAAGGTGACGCCGGTGATGCCGATATGGTCACTTTTGGTCCGAAAATTTCACGGAAAGCTTTTCGCACAAAAAGCTCCCATTAAGACCTATTCACCATATAAAAATGTTTGGGACACATTTGAGCGAAAATAAATCATTTTTGATAGATGAAGAAAGGTGACGTCGGTGATGCCGTTATGGTCACTTTTGGTCCGAAAATTTCACGGAAAGCTTTTCGCGCAAAAAGCTCCCATTATATCCTATACATTATATAAACAAGTTTGGGACACATTTGAGCAAAAAAAAACTCATTTTTGATGGATAAATAAAGGTGACGCCGGTGATGCCGATATGGTCATTTTTTGTCCGAAAATTTCACGGAAAGCTTTTCGCACAAAAAGTTCACATTATGACCTATACACCATATAAACATGTTTTGGACACATTTGAGCGAAAACAACTCAATTTTAATGGATAAAGAAAGGTGACGTCATTGATACCTATATGGTCACTTTTGGTCCGAAAATTTCACGGAAAGCTTTTCACGCAAAAAGCTCACATTATGACCTATACACCATATAAACATGTTTGGGACACATTTGAGCGAAAACAACTCAATTTTAATGGATAAAGAAAGGTGACATTGATGATGCCGATATGCTCACTTTTGGTGCTAAAATTTCACGGAAAGTTTTTCGCACAAAAAGCTCCCATTATATCCTATAATCCATATAAACATGTTTGAGACACATTTGAACGAAAATAAATCATTTTTGATGGATAAAGAAAGGTGACGCCGGTGATCCCGAATGGTCACTTTTGGTCGGAAAATTTCACGGAAAGCTTTTCGCGCAAAAAGCTCCCGTTATGACCTATACACCATATAAACATGTTTCGGACACTTTTGAGCGAAAACAAATCATTTTTGATGAATAAAGGACGGTGACGTCGATGATGCCGATATGGTCACTTTTGGTCCGAAAATTTGACGGAAAGCTTTTCGCTGAAAAAGCTCACATTATGACCTATTCACCATATAAACATGTTTGGGACACATTTGAGCGAAAATAAATCATTTTTGATGGATAAAGAAAGGTGACCCCGATGATGCCGATATGGTCACTTTTGGTCCGAAAATTTCACGGAAATCTTTTCACTCAAAACGCTCCCATTATGACCTATACACCATATAAACATGTTTGGGACACATTTGAGCGAAAACAAATCATTTTTGATGGATAAAGAAAGGTGACGCCGGTGATGCCGATATGTTCACTTTTGGTCCAAAAATTTCACGGAAAGCTTTTCGCTCAAAAAATTCCCATTATATCCTATACACCATAAAAACATGTTTGGGACACATTTGAGCGAAACCAAATCATTTTTGATGGGATAAAGAAAGGTTACGCCGATGATGCCGATATGGTCACTTTTGTGCCGAAAATTTCACAGAAAGTGTTTCGCTCAAAAGGCTCCCATTATATGCTATACACGATATAAACATGTTCGGGACAAATTTGAGCGAAAACAAATCATTTTTGATGGATAAGGAAAGGTGACGTCGGTGATGCCGATATGGTCACTTTTGGTGCGAAAATTTCACGGAAAGCTTTTCGTACAAAAAGCTCCCATTATGACCTATACACCATAGCAAAATGTTTGGGACACATTTGAGCGAAAACAAATCATTTTTGATGGATAAAGAAAGGTGACGTCAATGATGCCGATATGGTCACTTTTGGTCCGAAAATTTCACGGAAAGCTTTTCGCTCAAAAAGCTCCCATTATGACCTATACACCATATAAACATGTTTAAGACACATTTGAGCGAAAACAAATCATTTTTCATGGATAAAGAAAGGTGACCCCGATGATGCCGATATGGTCACTTTTGGACCGAAAATTTCACGGAAAGCTTTTCGCTCAAAAAGCTCACATTATATGCTACACACCATATAAACATGTTTGGGATACATTTGAGCGAAAACAACTCAATTTTGATGGATAAAGAAAGGTGACGTTGATGATGCCGATATGGTCACTTTTGGTTCGAAAATTTAACGGAAAGCTTTTCGCGCAAAAAGCTCACATTATGACCTATAAACCATATAAACATGTTTGGGACACATTTGAGCGAAAACAAGTCATTTTTGATGCATAAAGAAAGGTGACGCCGATGATGCCGATATGGTCTCTTTTGGTCCGAAAATTTCACGGAAAGGTTTTCGCTCAAAAAGCTCCCATTATGACCTATACACCATATAAAGATGTTTGGGACACATTTGAGCGAAAACAAATCATTTTTGATGGATAAAGAAAGGTGGCGCCGGTGATGCCGATATGGTCTCTTTTGGTCCGAAAATTTCACGGAAAGGTTTTCGCTCAAAAAGCTCCCATTATGACCTATACACCATAAAAACATGTTTGGGACACATTTGAGCGAAACCAAATCATTTTTGATGGGATAAAGAAAGGTGACTCCGATGATGCCGATATGGTCACTTTTGGGCCGAAAATTTCACGGAAAGATTTTCGCTCAAAAAGCTCCCATTATATGCTATACACCATATAAACATGTTTGGGACACATTTGAGCCAAAACAAATCATTTTTGATGGATAAAGAAAGGTGACGCCGATGATGCCTATATGGTCACTTTTGGTCCGAAAATTTCACGGAAAGCTTTTCGCACAAAAAGCTCCCATTATATCCTATACACCATATAAACATGTTTGGGACACATTTGAGCAAAAAAAACTCATTTTTGATGGATAAAGAAAGGTTACGCTTGTGATGCCGATATGGTCATTTTTGGTCCGAAAATTTCACGGAAAGCTTTTCGCGCAAAAAGTTCACATTATGACCTATACACCATATAAACATGTTTTGGACACATTTTAGCGAAAACAACTCAATTTTGATGGATAAAGAAAGGTGACGTCAATGATACCTATATGGTCACTTTTGGTCCGAAAATTTCACGGAAAGCTTTTCGCGCAAAAAGCTCACATTATGACCTATACACCATATAAACATGTTTGGGACATATTTGAGCGAAAACAACTCAATTTTAATGGATAAAGAAAGGTGACATTGATGATGACGATATGGTCACTTTTGGTGCTAAAATTTCACGGAAAGCTTTTCGCACAAAAAGCTCCCATTATATCCTATAATCCATATAAAAATGTTTGGGACACATTTGAACGAAAATAAATCATTTTTGATGGATAAAGAAAGGTGACGCCGGTGATCCCAATATGGTCACTTTTGGTCGGAAAATTTCACAGAAAGCTTTTCGCGCAAAAAGCTCCCGTTATGACCTATACACCATATAAACATGTTTCGGACACTTTTGAGCGAAAACAAATCATTTTTGATGAATAAAGAAAGGTGACGTCGATGATGCCGATATGGTCACTTTTGGTCCGAAAATTTCACGGAAAGCTTTTCGCTCAAAAAGCTCACATTATGACCTATACACCATATAAACATGTTTGGGACACATTTGAGCGAAAACTAATCATTTTTGATGGATAAAGAAAGGTGACCCCGATGATACCGATATGGTCACTTTTGGTCCGAAAATTTCACGGAAAGGTTTTCGCTCAAAAAGTTCCCATTATATCCTATACACCATAAAAACATGTTTAGGACACATTTGAGCGAAACCAAATCATTTTTGATGGGATAAAGAAAGGTAACGCCGATGATGCCGATATGGTCACTTTTGTGCCGAAAATTTCACAGAAAGTGTTTCGCTCAAAAAGCTCCCATTATATGCTATACACGATATAAACATGTTCGGGACAAATTTGAGCGAAAACAAATCATTTTTGATGGATAAGGAAAGGTGACGTCGGTGATGCCGATATGGTCACTTTTGGTGCGAAAATTTCACGGAAAGCTTTTCGTACAAAAAGCTCCCATTATGACCTATACACCATAGCAAAATGTTTGGGACACATTTGAGCGAAAACAAATTATTTTTGATGGATAAAGAAAGGTGACGTCAATGATGCCGATATGGTCACTTTTGGTCAGAAAATTTCACGGAAAGCTTTTCGCTCAAAAAGCTCCCATTATGACCAATACACCATACAAACATGTTTGGGACACATTTGAGCGGAAACAAATCATTTTTGATGGATAAAGAAAGGTAACGCCGGTGATGCCGATATGGTCTCTCTTGGTCCGAAAATTTCACGGAAATGTTTTCGCTCAAAAAGCTCCTATTATATCCTATGCACCATAAAAACATGTTTGGGACACATTTGAGCGAAACAAAAACATTTTTGATGGATAAAGAAAGGTGACGCCGATGATGCCAATATGGTCACTTTTGGGCCGAAAATTTCACGGAAAGCTTTTCGCTCAAAAAGCTCCCATTACATGCTATACACAATATAAACATGTTTGGGAAACATCTGAGCGAAAATAAATTATTTTTGATGGATAAAGAAAGGTGACGCCGGTGATGCCGATATGGTCTCTTTTGGTCCGAAAATTTCACGGAAAGCTTTTCGCGCAAAAAGCTCCCGTTATGACCTATACACCATATAAACATGTTTCGGACACATTAGAGCGAAAACAAATCATTTTTGATGGATACAGAAAGGTGACGCCGATGATGCCGATATGTTCACTTTTGGTCCAAAAATTTCACGGAAAGCTTTTCGCTCAAAAAGCTCCCATTATATGCTATACACCATATAAACATGTTCGGGACACATTTGAGCGAAAACAAATCATTTTTGATGGATAAGGAAAGGTGACGCCGGTGATGCCGATATGTTCACTTTTGGTGCTAAAATTTCACGGAAAACTTTTCGCCCAAAAAGCTCACATTATGACCTATTAACCATATAAAAATGTTTGGGACACTTTTGAACGAAAATAAATCATTTTTGATGGATAAAGAAAGGTGACGCCGGTGATGCCGATATGGTCACTTTTGGTCCGAAAATTTCACGGAAAGCTTTTCGCGCAAAAAGCTCACATTATGACCTTTACACCATATAAACATGTTTGGGACACATTTGAGCGAAAACAACTCAATTTTGATGGATAAAGAATGGTGACGTTGATGATGCCGATATGGTCACTTTTGGTCCGAAAATTTCACGGAAAGCTTTTCGCGCAAAAAGCTCACATTATATGCTACACACCATATAAACATGTTTGGGACACATTTGAGCGAAAACAACTCAATTTTGATGGATAAAGAAAGGTGACGTTGATGATGCCGATATGGTCACTTTTGGTTCGAAAATTTAACGGAAAGCTTTTCGCGCAAAAAGCTGCCATTATGACCTATACACCATATAAAGATGTTTTGGACACATTCGAGTGAAAACAACTCAATTTTGATGGATAAAGAAAGGTGACGTCGATGATGCTGATATGGTCGCTTTTGGTCCAAAAATTTCCCAAAAAGCTTTTCGCGCAAAAAGCTCCCATTATATCCTATACACCATATAAACATGTTTGGGACACATTTGAGCGAAAACAAATCATTTTTGATGGATAAAGAAAGGTCAAGTTGATGATGCCGATATGGTCACTTTTGGTCCGAAAATTTCACGGAAAGCTTTTCGCGCAAAAAGCTCCCGTTATGACCTATACACCATATAAACATGTTTCGGACACATTTGAGCGAAAACAAATCATTTTTTATGGATAAAGAAAGGTGACGCCGATGATGCCGATATGTTCACTTTTGCTCCAAAAATTTCACGGAAAGCTTTTTGCGCAAAAAGCTCCCATTAATACCTATACACCATATAAAAATGTTTGGAACACATTTGAATGAAAATAAATCATTTTTGTTGGATAAAGAAAGGTGACGCCGATGATGCCGATATGGTCTCTTTTGGTCCGAAAATTTCACGGAAAGCTTTTCGCTCAAAAAGCTCCCATTATAACCTATACACCATATAAACATGTTTGGGACACATTTGAGCGAAAACAAATCATTTTTGATGGATAAAGAAAGGTGACGCCGGTGATGCCGATATGGTCACTTTTGGTACGAAAATTTCACGGAAAGCTTTTCGCCCAAAAAGCTCACATTATGACCTATACACCATATAAACATGTTTGGGACACATTTGAGTGAAAACAACTCAATTTTGATGGATAAAGAAAGGTGACGTTGATGATGCCGATATGGTCACTTTTGGTTTGAAAATTTCACGGAAAGTGATGAGGGACCATCCGAGCCTAGACCTCCTCCAAATGCACCAATGATGACGGATGGGCCAATGACTCGAGCTCATGCCAAGAAGCTTCACCAAGCTCTTCTCAATCTCGTGAATCATGCCTTAGCTAAAGAGGACTCGGAATCAACGCAGCCCAAGCTACGGACCCTTGTGCGGATTAGTGCCGAGGCTGTACCGAGCACCACGCAGCCCATTACAACCACTAACGGCTAGTTGTCCTAGTCTTTAGGCTTGTCCTAGATTTTAGGGATTTTATTTTCCATTTTCTGAATTTCTTTTAAGTTGCTGAATTTCTTTTAATTGTCATTTATTTTCAGCTTTTTCTATTTCCATCTAAGGCTATAAATAGCCCCTAGGCCGGTTGTAATCACACACAACATTGATCATTTTATTCATCTTATGAGCATTGCTTTGCAAGCCAAATTGTCTTGAGGGTTTCAAGATTGCCGAGAGTTCTTGGTGTTGAATCCGCTTGGTTTGTCTTGTGTGTGTCGATCTTCGCTAGTTGATTGGTGCTATCAAGCTCCCACGAGCCCCCTTCTCGTGCTCCTTGGATACGTCCCTGGTTGTGTGAGATTGTAGAGATTGGTTAGCTAGTCGTTGGTTTAGGACTTTGTTCAATTGGGATCAAGGGTCTATTCGCTCGTTCTACCTAGACTTTCTCATCCATTTATCCTTGTTTTGTCGGGTCATTTGAGTCTTCATTGAGTTCTTTCACATCTAACTTGTTACCTTTGTGTTTTGTGCTTGTTGTCGAAAGATCGGGACATCCACGGCTAATCCCCGTATCAGAAAGCTTTTCGCGCAAAAAGCTCACATTATATGCTACACACAATATAAACATGTTTGGGACACATTTGAGCGAAAACAACTTAATTTTGATAGATAAAGAAAGGTGACGTTGATGATGCCGATATGGTCACTTTTGGTCCGAAAATTTAACGGAAAGCTTTTCGCGCAAAAAGCTGCCATTATGACCTATACACCATATAAACATGTTTTGGACACATTTGAGCGAAAACAACTCAATTTTGATGGATAAAGAAAGGTGACGTCGATTATGCTGATATGGTCGCTTTTAGTCCGAAAATTTCACAGAAAGCTTTTCGCCCAAAAAGCTCCCATTATATCCTATACACCATATAAACATGTTTGGGACACATTTGAGCGAAAACAAATCATTTTTGATGGATAAAGAAAGGTGAAGTTGATGATGCCGATATGGTCACTTTTGGTCCGAAAATTTCACGGAAAGCTTTTCGCGCAAAAAGCTCCCGTTATGACCTATACACCATATAAACATTTTTCGAACACATTTGAGCGAAAACAAATCATTTTTGATGGTTAATGAAAGGTGACTCCGATGATGCCGATATGGTCACTTTTGGTCCGAAAATTTCACGGAAAGCTTTTCACACAAAAAGCTCCCATTATGATCTATACACCATATAAACATGTTTGGGACACATTTGAGCAAAAACAAATCATTTTTGATGGATAAAGAAAGGTGACGCCGATGATGCCGATATGGTCACTTTTGGTCCGAAAATTTCATGGAAGGTTTTTCACTCAAAAAGCACCCATTATATGCTATACACCATATAAACATGTTCGGGACACATTTGAGCGAAAACAAATCATTTTTGATGGATAAGGAAAGGTGACGCCGGTGATGCCGATATGGTCACTTTTGGTGCTAAAATTTCACGGAAAGCTTTTCGCACAAAAAGCTCCCATTATGACCTATTCACCATATAAAAATGTTTGGGACACATTTGAACGAAAATAAATCATTTTTGATGGATAAAGAAAGGTGACGCCGGTGATGCCGATATGGTCACTTTTGGTCCGAAAATTTCACGGAAAGCTTTTCGCGCAAAAAGCTCACATTTTGACCTATACTCCATATAAACATGTTTGGGACACATTTGAGCGAAAACAACTCAATTTTGATGGATGAAGAATGGTGACGTTGATGATGCCGATATGGTCACTTTTAGTCCGAAAATTTCACGGAAAGTTTTTCGCGCAAAAAGCTCACATTATATGCTACACACCATATAAACATGTTTGGGACACATTTGAGCGAAAACAACTCAATTTTGATGGATAATGAAAGGTGACGTTGATGATGCCGATATGGTCACTTTTGGTCCGAAAATTTAACGGAAAGCTTTTCGCGCAAAAAGCTGCCATTATGACCTATACACCATATAAAGATGTTTTGGACATATTCGAGTGAAAAAAACACAATTTTGATGGATAAAGAAAGGTGACGTCGATGATGCTGATATTGACGCTTTTGGTCTGAAAATTTCCCAGAAAGCTTTTCGCGCAAAAAGCTCCCATTATATCCTATACACCATATAGACATGTTTGGGACACATTTGAGCGAAAACAAATCATTTTTGATGGATAAAGAAAGGTGACACCGGTGATGCCGATATGGTCACTTTTGGTCCGAAAATTTCACAGAAAGCTTTTCGCGCAAAAAGCTCCCATTATGACCTATACACCATATAAACATATTTGGGACACATTTGAACGAAAACAAATCATTTTTGATGGATAAAGAAAGGTGACCCCGATGATGCCGATATGGTCACTTTTGGTCCGAAAATTTCACGGAAAGCTTTTCGCAAAAAAAGCACTCATTATATCCTATACACCATATAAACATGTTTGGGACACATTTGAGCGAAAACAAATCATTTTTGATGGATAAAGAAAGGTGACGCCGGTGATGCCGATATGGTCTCTTTTGGTCCGAAAAGTTCACGGAAAGGTTTTCGCTCAAAAAGCTCCCATTATATGCTACACACCATATAAACATGTTTGGGACACATTTGAGCGAAAACAAATCATTTTTGATGGATAAAGAAAGCTGACGCCGGTGATGCCGATATGTGCACTTTTGGTTCGAAAATTTCACGGAAAGCTTTTCGCACAAAAAGCTCCCATTATGACCTAATCACTATATAAAAATGTTTGGGACAAATTTGAGCGAAAATAAATCATTTTTGATGGATATATAAAGGTGACGCCGGTGATGCCGATATGGTCACTTTTGGTCCGAAAATTTCACGGAAAGCTTTTCTGATACGGGGATTAGCCGTGGATGTCCCGATCTTCCGACAACAAGCACAAAAACACAAAGAACACAAGTTAGACAATAATGACTCGACAAAGACTCAAAGGACTCGACAATGGTAATGAAAAAGATAGATAGGGCAGGAGAAAGTCTAGGTAGAACGAGCGAATAGACCCTTGATCCCAATTGAACAAAGTCCTAAACCAACGACTAGCTAACCAATCTCTACGATCTTACACAACCTAGGACGTATCCTAGGAGCACAAGAAAGGGGCTCGTGAAAGCTTGATAGCACCAATCAACTAGCGAAGATCGACACACACAAGACAAACCAAGCAAGGTCAATTCACCAAGAATCCTCTCGGTCTCTCTCTTGAATCCTCAAGAAACAATGTGTTTGCAAAGCAATGCTTTTCATTAATCAAATATGGGTTTGTTGCCTAATACAACCGGCCTAGGAGGCTATTTATAGCCTTAAATGGAGATAGAAAAGGCTGAAAATAAATGACAACAAAAGAAATTCAGAAAATTGCAAGAAATTCAGAAAATTAAATGGAAATTAAAACAAATTCAGAAATTGCAAATAAAATCCCTAAAAGATAGGAAGTGGCCTTGACTTCTTCAATCATGGCTCCTAAAGAATAGGTCTTCATGGCTGGCCACTTGAGCACTTAGCAAGGCTGTCAACGGCTAGTATTTGGACCCGGTCTTCACGGAGCAAGGTAGGCACATGTGCTCGGTACAACCTCGGCATCAATCCAAACAAGGGTCCGTGGCTTGGGCTGCGTTGATTCCTTGAGGCCTCGTCGGTTCTTGAGCTAGGGCATAGCTCACAAGAGTGTAAGGCCTTAGCTTGTTGGCTTGGGCTGCATTGATTCCTTGAGGCCTCGTCGGCTCTTGAGCTAGGGCATAGCTCACAAGAGTGTAAGGCCTTAGCTTGGATGGTCCCGCATCAACCTCCCCTTCTTTGAAAGGATTCGACCACGAATCCAAGTTCTTGTCCACGAACTCCCTCTTGGCGGCAAGGAACACTTTTGATGGCACCGACCCTCCACTTTCCTTCTTCTTCTCAAACTCCCCGGCTACTTGAGTAGGGGCCATTGGCTTTAGAGTGAAGTTCCTGCCCTTATACTCAAAGGAATAACGGTTAGTGAAACCATTATGTAAGACTTTTCGATCAAATTGCCATGGACGACCAAAAAGTAAGTGAGAAGCTTGCATAGGTACTATATCACACAAAACATCATCTTCATAATGTCCTAGCTTAAAAGAAACCTTAACTTGCTTATTCACTTTTAATGCACCGCAATCATTCATCCAATGCAATTTATAGGGCCTAGGGTGGTGTATAGTGGAAAGTTGTAGTTTTTCAACCAATTCAGTGCTAGCAAGATTACAACAACTTCCACCATCAATAATGACATTACAAACCTTACCCTTTACTAAGCATCTAGTATGAAATAAGTTCTCTCGTTGGTTATCATCACATGGAGTTGGATTGACATGCAAAGCTCTCCTCACAATCAAACTTTCACCATGTTCATACTCAATGCCTTCATCATCACAATCATCATAGGAATTTAAGATAGGATCACAATCAAAATGCAAACACTCATCATTTTCATGCTCAATTTCAGAATTGGTGTTGCCTAAGTGATCAACCATGAGAGCTTTCCTATGTGGGCAATCTTTCATCATGTGTCCTCTATCTTGGCACTTAAAACACACAACTTCCCTATTTCGCAAATTAGAAGGGTTAGGGGTACCTCCTTTAGGGTTACCGAGAGGGTTAGGTGGCTTGGCACTCGATATGGCTTGAACTCCTCCTCGATTCCCTTGTTCTCCTCCATTACCGAGACTAGGATTCTCCCTTGGTGCTAGGGCATCTCGGCCATAGGGCTGCGTGCTTGAGCTTCGGTTTCCTTGAGCTCCTAAGCTTCTTGCCTTCAATTTCCTATCAACCTTCACGGCTAAATGTAAGAGATCAATGCTAGTATTATAAGGATAACAATCAACTTCTCTAGCCAAGTAAGGGTGTAGGATTCTTAAGAACCGAGCATTGGTGTCTTCCTCATCTTCTACCACGTTTGCCCTTGCCATAGCCAATTGCATGGCATTGAATGCTTCCTCCACACTCATGGAACCTTGCTTGAGGTTCTCAAGCCGCTGCTTGAGTTCCCTAGCGTAGTGTTGAGGGATGAATCGTGCCCTCATGAGTGCCTTCATTTGTTCCCACGTGGCTACGGGTGCGTCTAGGGCTCTTCTCCTTTCCTTCACAAGGGTATCCCACCATATTAGTGCAAAACCGCTAAATTCAAGGGTGGCTAGTTGTACCTTCTTGTAATCGGTGAAGTTGTGGCAGCTCCAAATGTGCTCGATCTTGGTCTCCCATTCGAGGTAAGTGTCCGGATCGCACTTTCCCTCAAAAGGTGGGATTGTGACCTTGACCTTGCCAACTCCGTCTTGCTCGGGCTCTCGGGGCCTCCGTGGACGGGGTCCTTGTTCATGCCTTCTCGATTGGCGCTCCCATTGATCCTCTTCTTCTTGGAAACCCTCAAAGTGTTCATAGGGCTCAAAGTCATCCTGCACATCACGAAAATGATTAAAACGACCACGCCTCTCACGAGGAGGTGGGTTCTCTTCCGGTGGAGTATTTCGTGCATAAATAGGAGTTCTAGGAGGATCTTCCCGGTTGTCTTGGGTGTGCTCCGGGGGTGGAACGCGGCTGTGATGTCCGGAAGCCGAAGGCTGGCCTTGGGGTGCCCTAGGCATCTCCGTGGACGTCGAAGGACGTGCCTCTAGGGCTGCCATCCTTTCCATCAACGTCGTGATGTTGTTGTTCATTTTGTTCAACATGTTGAACAACTCCGGGGAAATGGGCTCGGAAGTCTCCGACCTTGGTGATTTGTTACCTATAGTCATCACAACTCAAACAAACACGTAAATAGGTTAAGGTTAGACAAAACAAAAACTTCCTCAAAAGTGTTTGCTCTCGACACTCCTCTCCCTTTGGTGCTGAAATGCTTGTTGTTGCAATTTGTCTTACGATAGTCAATCACTCAAGCTAGTCAAAAGGACAATCAAAAATCCTCTAACCAAAAGAGATTAGCTAGACAATCAATGATAAGGGTCCAAGCTGAAAATTTCAGAAATGAATCAAAGAAAGTGAGATCAAGAGATAATAGAAACAAAGGACAAGAATAAAATGGTAAGAAAGGACTAAGCACAAAACTTGATCAAATCAACCTTGTCTAACCTTCAAACTACAAGCAAGATAGTTGTTGGTAGGCTAAGGATAGGTTGAATGGTAAGATGGTGTTTAGGCTTTCTTGGCTCACAATGGCTCTTTTTCACTTGCAATGCTTACTCTTGCACTTCTCTTGTACACTTAGAACAATCAACAACAATGCAACTCAAATCTGATTTTTTTTTTTTTCTAAATTCTTTTTCTTTCTTTCTTCTCTTTTTTTTTTTTTCACTGTCGACTTCTCTTTTTTTTTTTTTTTGAAGTCTGATTTTTTTTTTTGACTTTCAGCAATTAAATAACAAATGAAAAATCTGAAAATGAAAATAAAAGAGACCTTGTAACTAATAGAGCTGTTGGGATGGAAGTGTGGCTAAAAAATAGGAGCTGGAAATGGTATGGCTAAAATGTAGGGATTTTTTTGACTTTTTCTTTTGAATTTCAGAAAATAGCAAAAATAGAAGACCAAAAATCTGATTTTTCTTGGTGGTGATGAAAGGGTGGTCGAATGGTGGTCTGATGGTGGTGATAGGGTGGCGGTATGGTGGTGATGAATTGGTGATGGGGTCGGCAGAAGGTAATGCCTAAGCAAACCAACAACAACCAATGCTAATAGTAAGAAAAATCAAACAAAAGAAGAGATGATCAAACCTTGCACTCCAATGGAGTTTTTGAGTTTTTTTTGATGATGAAAATGGAGATGAGACACTTGATGTCGGTAGCCGAAGCTCTGATACCAATTTGATACGGGGATTAGCCGTGGATGTCCCGATCTTCCGACAACAAGCACAAAAACACAAAGAACACAAGTTAGACAATAATGACTCGACAAAGACTCAAAGGACTCGACAATGGTAATGAAAAAGATAGATAGGGCAGGAGAAAGTCTAGGTAGAACGAGCGAATAGACCCTTGATCCCAATTGAACAAAGTCCTAAACCAACGACTAGCTAACCAATCTCTACGATCTTACACAACCTAGGACGTATCCTAGGAGCACAAGAAAGGGGCTCGTGAAAGCTTGATAGCACCAATCAACTAGCGAAGATCGACACACACAAGACAAACCAAGCAAGGTCAATTCACCAAGAATCCTCTCGGTCTCTCTCTTGAATCCTCAAGAAACAATGTGTTTGCAAAGCAATGCTTTTCATTAATCAAATATGGGTTTGTTGCCTAATACAACCGGCCTAGGAGGCTATTTATAGCCTTAAATGGAGATAGAAAAGGCTGAAAATAAATGACAACAAAAGAAATTCAGAAAATTGCAAGAAATTCAGAAAATTAAATGGAAATTAAAACAAATTCAGAAATTGCAAATAAAATCCCTAAAAGATAGGAAGTGGCCTTGACTTCTTCAATCATGGCTCCTAAAGAATAGGTCTTCATGGCTGGCCACTTGAGCACTTAGCAAGGCTGTCAACGGCTAGTATTTGGACCCGGTCTTCACGGAGCAAGGTAGGCACATGTGCTCGGTACAACCTCGGCATCAATCCAAACAAGGGTCCGTGGCTTGGGCTGCGTTGATTCCTTGAGGCCTCGTCGGTTCTTGAGCTAGGGCATAGCTCACAAGAGTGTAAGGCCTTAGCTTGTTGGCTTGGGCTGCATTGATTCCTTGAGGCCTCGTCGGCTCTTGAGCTAGGGCATAGCTCACAAGAGTGTAAGGCCTTAGCTTGGATGGTCCCGCATCAACCTCCCCTTCTTTGAAAGGATTCGACCACGAATCCAAGTTCTTGTCCACGAACTCCCTCTTGGCGGCAAGGAACACTTTTGATGGCACCGACCCTCCACTTTCCTTCTTCTCAAACTCCCCGGCTATTTGAGTAGGGGTCATTGGCTTTAGAGTGAAGTTCCTGCCCTTATACTCAAAGGAATAGCGGTTAGTGAAACCATCATGTAAGACTTTTCGATCAAATTGCCATGGACGACCAAAAAGTAAGTGAGAAGCTTGCATAGGTACTATATCACACAAAACATCATCCTCATAATGTCCTAGCTTAAAAGAAACCTTAACTTGCTTATTCACTTTTAATGCACCGCAATCATTCATCCAATGCAATTTATAGGGCCTAGGGTGGTGTATAGTGGAAAGTTGTAGTTTTTCAACCAATTCAGTGCTAGCAAGATTACAACAACTTCCACCATCAATAATGACATTACAAACCTTACCCTTTACTAAGCATCTAGTATGAAATAAGTTCTCTCGTTGGTTATCATCACATGGAGTTGGATTGACATGCAAAGCTCTCCTCACAATCAAACTTTCACCATGTTCATACTCAATGCCTTCATCATCAAAATCATCATAGGAATTTAAGATAGGATCACAATCAAAATGCAAACACTCATCATTTTCATGCTCAATTTCAGAATTGGTGTTGCCTAAGTGATCAACCATGAGAGCTTTCCTATGTGGGCAATCTTTCATCATGTGTCCTCTATCTTGGCACTTAAAACACACAACTTCCCTATTTCGCAAATTAGAAGGGTTAGGGGTACCTCCTTTAGGGTTACCGAGAGGGCTAGGTGGCTTGGCACTCGATATGGCTTGAACTCCTCCTCGATTCCCTTGCTCTCCTCCATTACCGAGACTAGGCTTCTCCCTTGGTGCTAGGGCATCTCGGCCATAGGGCTGCGTGCTTGAGCTTCGGTTTCCTCCTCTAGCTCCTCCTTGGTCTCTTGCCTTTAACTTCCTATCAACCTTCACGGCTAGATGTAAAAGATCAATAACGGAAGTATAAGGATAACAATCAACTTCTCTAGCCAAGTAAGGGTGTAGGATTCTCAAGAACCGACGAGGCCTCAAGGAATCAACGCAGCCCAAGCCACGGACCCTTGTTTGGATTGATGCCGAGGTTGTACCGAGCACATGTGCCTACCTTGCTCCGTGAAGACCGGGTCCAAATACTAGCCGTTGACAGCCTTGCTAAGTGCTCAAGTGGCCAGCCATGAAGACCTATTCTTTAGGAGCCATGATTGAAGAAGTCAAGGCCACTTCCTATCTTTTAGGGATTTTATTTGCAATTTCTGAATTTGTTTTAATTTCCATTTAATTTTCTGAATTTCTTGCAATTTTCTGAATTTCTTTTGTTGTCATTTATTTTCAGCCTTTTCTATCTCCATTTAAGGCTATAAATAGCCTCCTAGGCCGGTTGTATTAGGCAACAAACCCATATTTGATTAATGACAAGCATTGCTTTGCAAACACATTGTTTCTTGAGGATTCAAGAGAGAGACCGAGAGGATTCTTGGTGAATTGATCTTGCTTGGTTTGTCTTGTGTGTGTCGATCTTCGCTAGTTGATTGGTGCTATCAAGCTTTCACGAGCCCCTTTCTTGTGCTCCTAGGATACGTCCTAGGTTGTGTAAGATCGTAGAGATTGGTTAGCTAGTCGTTGGTTTAGGACTTTGTTCAATTGGGATCAAGGGTCTATTCGCTCGTTCTACCTAGACTTTCTCCTGCCCTATCTATCTTTTTCATTACCATTGTCGAGTCCTTTGAGTCTTTGTCGAGTCATTATTGTCTAACTTGTGTTCTTTGTGTTTTTGTGCTTGTTGTCGGAAGATCGGGACATCCACGGCTAATCCCCGTATCAAATTGGTATCAGAGCTTCGGCTACCGACATCAAGTGTCTCATCTCCATTGTCATCATCAAAAAAAAACTCAAAAACTCCATTGGAGTGCAAGGTTTGATCATCTCTTCTTTTGTTTGATTTTTCTTACTATTAGCATTGGTTGTTGTTGGTTTGCTTAGGCATTACCTTCTGCCGACCCCATCACCAATTCATCACCACCATACCGCCACCCTATCACCACCATCAGACCACCATTCGACCACCCTTTCATCACCACCAAGAAAAATCAGATTTTTGGTCTTCTATTTTTGCTATTTTCTGAAATTCAAAGGAAAAGTCAAAAAAAATCCCTACATTTTAGCCATACCATTTCCAGCTCCTATTTTTTAGCCACACTTCCATCCCAACAGCTCTATTAGTTACAAGGTCTCTTTTATTTTCATTTTCAGATTTTTCATTTGTTATTTAATTGCTGAAAGTCAAAAAAAAAAATCAGACTTCAAAAAAAAAAAGAAAGAGAAGTCGACAGTGAAAAAAAAAAAAGAGAAAGAAAGAAAGAAAAAGAATTCAAAAAAAAAAAAAATCAGATTTGAGTTGCATTGTTGTTGATTGTTCTAAGTGTACAAGAGAAGTGCAAGAGTAAGCATTGCAAGTGAACAAGAGCCATTGTGAGCCAAGAAAGCCTAAACACCATCTTACCATTCAACCTATCCTTAGCCTACCAACAACTATCTTGCTTGTAGTTTGAAGGTTAGACAAGGTTGATTTGATCAAGTTTTGTGCTTAGTCCTTTCTTACCATTTTATTCTTGTCCTTTGTTTCTATTATCTCTTGATCTCACTTTCTTTGATTCATTTCTGAAATTTTCAGCTTGGACCCTTATCATTGATTGTCTAGCTAATCTCTTTTGGTTAGAGGATTT
Source organism: Persicaria maculosa (assembly GCA_963922045.1). Classification (NCBI taxonomy): domain Eukaryota; kingdom Viridiplantae; phylum Streptophyta; class Magnoliopsida; order Caryophyllales; family Polygonaceae; genus Persicaria; species Persicaria maculosa. The sequence goes on along the minus strand of OY998264.1, from coordinate 20,614,345 downwards.
TTGATTGTCCTTTTGACTAGCTTGAGTGATTGACTATCGTAAGACAAATTGCAACAACAAGCATTTCAGCACCAAAGGGAGAGGAGTGTCGAGAGCAAACACTTTTGAGGAAGTTTTTGTTTTGTCTAACCTTAACCTATTTACGTGTTTGTTTGAGTTGTGATGACTATAGGTAACAAATCACCAAGGTCGGAGACTTCCGAGCCCATTTCCCCGGAGTTGTTCAACATGTTGAACAAAATGAACAACAACATCACGACGTTGATGGAAAGGATGGCAGCCCTAGAGGCACGCCCTTCGACGTCCACGGAGATGCCTAGGGCACCCCAAGGCCAGCCTTCGGCTTCCGGACATCACAGCCGCGTTCCACCCCCGGAGCACACCCAAGACAACCGGGAAGATCCTCCTAGAACTCCTATTTATGCACGAAATACTCCACCGGAAGAGAACCCACCTCCTCGTGAGAGGCGTGGTCGTTTTAATCATTTTCGTGATGTGCAGGATGACTTTGAGCCCTATGAACACTTTGAGGGTTTCCAAGAAGAAGAGGATCAATGGGAGCGCCAATCGAGAAGGCATGAACAAGGACCCCGTCCACGGAGGCCCCGAGAGCCCGAGCAAGACGGAGTTGGCAAGGTCAAGGTCACAATCCCACCTTTTGAGGGAAAGTGCGATCTGAACACTTACCTCGAATGGGAGACCAAGATCGAGCACATTTGGAGCTGCCACAACTTCACCGATTACAAGAAGGTACAACTAGCCACCCTTGAATTTAGCGGTTTTGCACTAATATGGTGGGATACCCTTGTGAAGGAAAGGAGAAGAGCCATAGACGCACCCGTAGCCACGTGGGAACAAATGAAGGCACTCATGAGGGCACGATTCATCCCTCAACACTACGCTAGGGAACTCAAGCAGCGGCTTGAGAACCTCAAGCAAGGTTCCATGAGTGTGGAGGAAGCATTCAATGCCATGCAATTGGCTATGGCAAGGGCAAACGTGGTAGAAGATGAGGAAGACACCAATGCTCGGTTCTTAAGAATCCTACACCCTTACTTGGCTAGAGAAGTTGATTGTTATCCTTATACTTCCGTTATTGATCTTTTACATCTAGCCGTGAAGGTTGATAGGAAGTTAAAGGCAAGAGACCAAGGAGGAGCTAGAGGAGGAAACCGAAGCTCAAGCACGCAGCCCTATGGCCGAGATGCCCTAGCACCAAGGGAGAAGCCTAGTCTCGGTAATGGAGGAGAGCAAGGGAATCGAGGAGGAGTTCAAGCCATATCGAGTGCCAAGCCACCTAGCCCTCTCGGTAACCCTAAAGGAGGTACCCCTAACCCTTCTAATTTGCGAAATAGGGAAGTTGTGTGTTTTAAGTGCCAAGATAGAGGACACATGATGAAAGATTGCCCACATAGGAAAGCTCTCATGGTTGATCACTTAGGCAACACCAATTCTGAAATTGAGCATGAAAATGATGAGTGTTTGCATTTTGATTGTGATCCTATCTTAAATTCCTATGATGATTTTGATGATGAAGGCATTGAGTATGAACATGGTGAAAGTTTGATTGTGAGGAGAGCTTTGCATGTCAATCCAACTCCATGTGATGATAACCAACGAGAGAACTTATTTCATACTAGATGCTTAGTAAAGGGTAAGGTTTGTAATGTCATTATTGATGGTGGAAGTTGTTGTAATCTTGCTAGCACTGAATTGGTTGAAAAACTACAACTTTCCACTATACACCACCCTAGGCCCTATAAATTGCATTGGATGAATGATTGCGGTGCATTAAAAGTGAATAAGCAAGTTAAGGTTTCTTTTAAGCTAGGACATTATGAGGATGATGTTTTGTGTGATATAGTACCTATGCAAGCTTCTCACTTACTTTTTGGTCGTCCATGGCAATTTGATCGAAAAGTCTTACATGATGGTTTCACTAACCGCTATTCCTTTGAGTATAAGGGCAGGAACTTCACTCTAAAGCCAATGACCCCTACTCAAATAGCCGGGGAGTTTGAGAAGAAGGAAAGTGGAGGGTCGGTGCCATCAAAAGTGTTCCTTGCCGCCAAGAGGGAGTTCGTGGACAAGAACTTGGATTCGTGGTCGAATCCTTTCAAAGAAGGGGAGGTTGATGCGGGACCATCCAAGCTAAGGCCTTACACTCTTGTGAGCTATGCCCTAGCTCAAGAGCCGACGAGGCCTCAAGGAATCAATGCAGCCCAAGCCAACAAGCTAAGGCCTTACACTCTTGTGAGCTATGCCCTAGCTCAAGAACCGACGAGGCCTCAAGGAATCAACGCAGCCCAAGCCACGGACCCTTGTTTGGATTGATGCCGAGGTTGTACCGAGCACATGTGCCTACCTTGCTCCGTGAAGACCGGGTCCAAATACTAGCCGTTGACAGCCTTGCTAAGTGCTCAAGTGGCCAGCCATGAAGACCTATTCTTTAGGAGCCATGATTGAAGAAGTCAAGGCCACTTCCTATCTTTTAGGGATTTTATTTGCAATTTCTGAATTTGTTTTAATTTCCATTTAATTTTCTGAATTTCTTGCAATTTTCTGAATTTCTTTTGTTGTCATTTATTTTCAGCCTTTTCTATCTCCATTTAAGGCTATAAATAGCCTCCTAGGCCGGTTGTATTAGGCAACAAACCCATATTTGATTAATGACAAGCATTGCTTTGCAAACACATTGTTTCTTGAGGATTCAAGAGAGAGACCGAGAGGATTCTTGGTGAATTGATCTTGCTTGGTTTGTCTTGTGTGTGTCGATCTTCGCTAGTTGATTGGTGCTATCAAGCTTTCACGAGCCCCTTTCTTGTGCTCCTAGGATACGTCCTAGGTTGTGTAAGATCGTAGAGATTGGTTAGCTAGTCGTTGGTTTAGGACTTTGTTCAATTGGGATCAAGGGTCTATTCGTTCGTTCTACCTAGACTTTCTCCTGCCCTATCTATCTTTTTCATTACCATTGTCGAGTCCTTTGAGTCTTTGTCGAGTCATTATTGTCTAACTTGTGTTCTTTGTGTTTTTGTGCTTGTTGTCGGAAGATCGGGACATCCACGGCTAATCCCCGTATCAAATGTTGATGCGGGACCATCCAAGCTAAGGCCTTACACTCTTGTGAGCTATGCCCTAGCTCAAGAGCCGACGAGGCCTCAAGGAATCAATGCAGCCCAAGCCAACAAGCTAAGGCCTTACACTCTTGTGAGCTATGCCCTAGCTCAAGAACCGACGAGGCCTCAAGGAATCAACGCAGCCCAAGCCACGGACCCTTGTTTGGATTGATGCCGAGGTTGTACCGAGCACATGTGCCTACCTTGCTCCGTGAAGACCGGGTCCAAATACTAGCCGTTGACAGCCTTGCTAAGTGCTCAAGTGGCCAGCCATGAAGACCTATTCTTTAGGAGCCATGATTGAAGAAGTCAAGGCCACTTCCTATCTTTTAGGGATTTTATTTGCAATTTCTGAATTTGTTTTAATTTCCATTTAATTTTCTGAATTTCTTGCAATTTTCTGAATTTCTTTTGTTGTCATTTATTTTCAGCCTTTTCTATCTCCATTTAAGGCTATAAATAGCCTCCTAGGCCGGTTGTATTAGGCAACAAACCCATATTTGATTAATAAAAAGCATTGCTTTGCAAACACATTGTTTCTTGAGGATTCAAGAGAGAGACCGAGAGGATTCTTGGTGAATTGACCTTGCTTGGTTTGTCTTGTGTGTGTCGATCTTCGCTAGTTGATTGGTGCTATCAAGCTTTCACGAGCCCCTTTCTTGTGCTCCTAGGATACGTCCTAGGTTGTGTAAGATCGTAGAGATTGGTTAGCTAGTCGTTGGTTTAGGACTTTGTTCAATTGGGATCAAGGGTCTATTCGCTCGTTCTACCTAGACTTTCTCCTGCCCTATCTATCTTTTTCATTACCATTGTCGAGTCCTTTGAGTCTTTGTCGAGTCATTATTGTCTAACTTGTGTTCTTTGTGTTTTTGTGCTTGTTGTCGGAAGATCGGGACATCCACGGCTAATCCCCGTATCAAATTGGTATCAGAGCTTCGGCTACCGACATCAAGTGTCTCATCTCCATTGTCATCATCAAAAAAAAACTCAAAAACTCCATTGGAGTGCAAGGTTTGATCATCTCTTCTTTTGTTTGATTTTTCTTACTATTAGCATTGGTTGTTGTTGGTTTGCTTAGGCATTACCTTCTGCCGACCCCATCACCAATTCATCACCACCATACCGCCACCCTATCACCACCATCAGACCACCATTCGACCACCCTTTCATCACCACCAAGAAAAATCAGATTTTTGGTCTTCTATTTTTGCTATTTTCTGAAATTCAAAAGAAAAAGTCAAAAAAATCCCTACATTTTAGCCATACCATTTCCAGCTCCTATTTTTTAGCCACACTTCCATCCCAACAGCTCTATTAGTTACAAGGTCTCTTTTATTTCCATTTTCAGATTTTTCATTTGTTATTTAATTGCTGAAAGTCAAAAAAAAAAAAAAAAAATCAGACTTCAAAAAAAAAAAAGAAAGAGAAGTCGACAGTGAAAAAAAAAAGAGAAGAAAGAAAGAAAAAGAATTTAGAAAAAAAAAAAATCAGATTTGAGTTGCATTGTTGTTGATTGTTCTAAGTGTACAAGAGAAGTGCAAGAGTAAGCATTGCAAGTGAACAAGAGCCATTGTGAGCCAAGAAAGCCTAAACACCATCTTACCATTCAACCTATCCTTAGCCTACCAACAACTATCTTGCTTGTAGTTTGAAGGTTAGACAAGGTTGATTTGATCAAGTTTTGTGCTTAGTCCTTTCTTACCATTTTATTCTTGTCCCTTGTTTCTATTATCTCTTTCGCGCAAAAAGTTCACATTATGACCTATACACAATATAAACATGTTTTGGACACATTTGAGCGAAAACCATTCAATTTTGATGGATGAAGAAAGGTGACGTCGATGATACCTATATGGTCACTTTTGGTTCAAAAATTTCACGAAAAGCTTTTTGCGCAAAAAACTCCCATTATGACCTATACACCATATAAACATGTTTGGGACACATTTGAGCGAAAACAAATCATTTTTCATGGATAAAGAAACGTGACGCCGATGATGCCGATATGGTCACTTTTGGTCCAAAAATTTCAGGGAAAGCTTTTCGCGCAAAATGCTCCCATTATATCCTATACACCATATAAACATGTTTGGGACACATTTCAGCGAAAACAAATCATTTTTGAAGGATAAAGAAAGGTGACGCCGGTGATGCCGATATGGACTCTTTTGGTCCGAAAATTTCACGGAAAGTTTTTCGCACAAAAAGCTCCCATTATGACCTATTCACCATATAAACCAGTTTTGGACACATTTGAGCGAAAGCAACTCAATTTTAATGGATAAAGAAAGGTGACGTCGATAATGCCGATATGGTCACTTTTGGTCCGAAAATTTCACGGAAAGCTTTTCGCGCAAAAAGCTCACATTATGACCTATACACCATATAAAAATGTTTGGGACACATTTGAGCGAAAACAACTCAATTTTGATGGATAAAGAAAGGTGACATCGGTGATGCCAATATGGTCATTTTTGGTCCGAAAATTTCACGGAAAGCTATTCGCGCAAAAAGTTCACATTATGACCTATACACCATATAAACATGTTTTGGACACATTTGAGCGAAAACAACTCAATTTTGATGGATATAGAAAGGTGACGTCGATGATACCTATATGGTCACTTTTGGTCCGAAAATTTCACGGAAAGCTTTTCGCGCAAAAAGCTCCCATTATGACCTATACACCATATAAACAAGTTTGGGACACATTTGAGCTAAAACAAATCATTTTTGATGGATAAAGAAAGGTGAAGTTGATGATGCCGATATGGTCACTTTTGGTCCGAAAATTTCACAGAAAGCTTTTCGTGCAAAAACCTCCCGTTATGACCTATACACCATATAAACATTTTTCGGACACATTTGAGCGGAAACAAATCATTTTTGATGGTTAAAGAAAGGTGACCCCGATGATGCCGATATGGTCACTTTTGGTCCGAAAATTTCACGGAAAGCTTTTCGTGCAAAAAGCTCCCGTTATGACCTATACACCATATAAACATGTTTGGGACACATTTGAGCGAAAATAAATCATTTTTGATGGATAAAGAAAGGTGACGTCGATGATGCGTATATGGTTACTTTTGGTCCGAAAATTTTACGGAAAGCTTTTCGCGCAAAAAGCTCCCATTATGACCTATACACTTTATAAACATGTTTGGGACACATTTGAGCGAAAAGAACTCAATTTTGATGGATAAAGAAAGGTGACGTCGATGATGCATATATTGTCACTTTTGGTTCGAAAATTTCACGGAAAGGTTTTCGTTCAAAAAGCTCCCATTATGACCTATACACCATATAAACATGTTTGGGACACATTTGTGCCAAAACAATTCAATTTTGATGGATAAAGAAAGGTGACCCCGATGATGCCGATATTTTCACTTTTGGGCCGAAAATTTCACGGAAATCTTTTCGCGCAAAAAGCTCCCATTATGAACTATACACGATATAAACATGTTTGGGACACATTTGAGCGAAAACAATTCAATTTTGATAGATAAAGAAAGGTGACGCAAGTGATGCCGATATGGTCACTTTTGGTCCGAAAATTTCACAGAAAGCTTTTCGTGCAAAAACCTCCCGTTATGACCTATACACCATATAAACATTTTTCGGACACATTTGAGCGGAAACAAATCATTTTTGATGGTTAAAGAAAGGTGACCCCGATGATGCCGATATGGTCACTTTTGGTCCGAAAATTTCACGGAAAGCTTTTCGTGCAAAAAGCTCCCGTTATGACCTATACACCATATAAACATGTTTGGGACACATTTGAGCGAAAATAAATCATTTTTGATGGATAAAGAAAGGTGACGTCGATGATGCGTATATGGTTACTTTTGGTCCGAAAATTTTACGGAAAGCTTTTCGCGCAAAAAGCTCCCATTATGACCTATACACTTTATAAACATGTTTGGGACACATTTGAGCGAAAAGAACTCAATTTTGATGGATAAAGAAAGGTGACGTCGATGATGCATATATTGTCACTTTTGGTTCGAAAATTTCACGGAAAGGTTTTCGTTCAAAAAGCTCCCATTATGACCTATACACCATATAAACATGTTTGGGACACATTTGTGCCAAAACAATTCAATTTTGATGGATAAAGAAAGGTGACCCCGATGATGCCGATATTTTCACTTTTGGGCCGAAAATTTCACGGAAATCTTTTCGCGCAAAAAGCTCCCATTATGAACTATACACGATATAAACATGTTTGGGACACATTTGAGCGAAAACAATTCAATTTTGATAGATAAAGAAAGGTGACGCAAGTGATGCCGATATGGTCACTTTTGGGCCGAAAATTTAACGGAAAGCTTATCGCGCAAAAAGCTCCCATTATGAACTATACACGATATAAACATGTTTGTGACACATTTGAGCAAAAACAAATCATTTTTGATTGATAAAGAAAGGTGAAGCCGATGATGCCGATATGGTCACTTTTGGTCCGAAAATTTCAAGGAAAGCTTTTCGCTCAAAAAGCTCCCATTTTGACCTATACACCGTATAAAAATGTTTGGGACACATTTGAGCGAAAACAACTCAATTTTGATGGATAATATAAACATTTTTGGGACACATTTGAGCGAAAACAAATCATTTTTGATGGATAAAGAAAGCTGACACCGGTGATGCCGATATGGTCACTTTTGGTCCGAAAATTTCACAGAAAGCTTTTCGCGCAAAAAGCTCCCATTATGACCTATACACCATATAAACATATTTGGGACACATTTGAACGAAAACAAATCATTTTTGATGGATAAAGAAAGGTGACCCCGATGATGCCGAAATGGTCACTTTTGGTCCGAAAATTTCACGGAAAGCTTTTCGCAAAAAAAGCACTCATTATATCCTATACACCATATAAACATGTTTGGGACACATTTGAGCGAAAACAAATCATTTTTGATGGATAAAGAAAGGTGACGCCGGTGATGCCGATATGGTCACTTTTGGTCCGAAAATTTCACGGAAATCTTTAAAAAGCTCTCATTATATCCTATACACCATATAAACATTTTTGGGACACATTTAAGCGAAAACAAATCATTTTTGATGGATAAAGAAAGGTGACACCGATGATGCCGATATGGTCACTTTTGGTCCGAAAATTTCACGGAAAGTTTTTCACGCAAAAATCTCACATTATGACCTATACACCATATAAACATGTTTGGGACACATTTGAGCGAAAACAACTCAATTTTGATGGATAAAGAAAGGTGACGTCGATGATGCATATATGGTCACTATTGGTGCGAAAATTTCACGGAAAGTTTTTCCCGCAAAAAGCTCCCATTATGACCTATACACCATATAAACATGTTTGGGACACATTTGAGCGAAAACAAATCATTTTTGATGGATAAAGAAAGGTGACCCCGTTGATGCCGATATGGTCACTTTTGGTCCGAAAATTTCACGGAAAGCTTTTCGCGCAAAAAGCTCTCATTATATCATATACACCATATATAAATGTTTGGGACACATTTGAGCAAAAACAAATCATTTTTGATGGATAAAGAAAGGTGACGCCGGTGATGCCGATATGGTCACTTTTGGTCCGAAAATTTTCACGGAAAGCTTTTCGCGCAAAAATCTCACATTATGACCTATACACCATATAAACATGTTTCGGACACATTTGAGCGAAAACAAATCATTTTGGATGGATAAAGAAAGGTGACACCGATGATGCCGATATGTTCACTTTTGGTCCGAAAATTTCACGGAAAAATTTTCGCTCAAAAAGCTCCCATTATGACCTATACACCATATAAACATATTTGGGACACATTTGAGCGAAAACAGATCATTTTTGATGGATAAAGAAAGGTGACGCCGATGACGCCGATAAGGTCTCTTTTGGTCCGAAAATTTCACGGAAAGGTTTTCGCTCAAAAAACTCCCATTATGACTTGAAGAGGTAAATAGATAGATGAGTAAAAAACGTAATTACAAAACTAGATAAGGCAAGGAAGCCTTACCGCAAAAGTATGGCTAATATCTAAGCCACTCCCTCATCACCCAAGTCCAATCACAAAACGGTACTCCATCTAAAAACTCAATCCCCCTAGTATACCTCAATTCCCCCTAAGTCCCTATACACACGTTACCCCTCTCTCGAAAGTAAGTGTTGTAACCATCGAATTTCTCTAGACGACTTGCCTTTGCATCTTAGAGAAATACGATACTTACACGACTCCATAATACGCGTTGCCCAAAACATAGGCTTACAAGCTTCTCCATTAAAAACTACTTTGTTTCTATCCATCCATGTATAATAAACGAAGGCTGTAAAAATAATTAATTTAGCTTGGAAGATCACGCGCCTCTTCGTCCCCTCTGACTCACTTGCAAACCACGAGAGCCACTCATGCAGGCCCCCATCTCTAATCGGCAGCCCAGCCCATCGCCATACCACATTACGGACCTCGCATATGACACTACAGTCAAACCAAAGGTGCATCTCCGACTCTTCTTCACAATGGCAAAGCGGACACAGAGCCGCTTGTGGGCCCCTCCAGTGCTTTACCACCCTTCCCGTCTGAAGTCGATTGTGAGCAGCTACCCAGACGACGAATGCCCATTTCCGGGACTGTGCACCCCGCCATATCATGTCTCCCCAGTCGACCATCTGGCTTCGGACTCTCACAGCTTCATAAATCAGTCCACACGACAGCCCTCCATTGGATTTGAGTAAACCCGAGTAATCCATCTCATCATATAACACACGCTTGCTACACAAGGTGTCTCGAACAACAAGTAATCGCTTCCAAACCCACGTGTCATACACACGTTCAGAAACGGACCAAATGGATTCATCTTTCAAGTGATTGGAACTCACCCACTTGGTCCATATACTCGGCCTTTGTAGTATTATGTCACCCAAAAGAGAGGCGAAGAGGTTGAAATTCCAGGCCAACAGTTGCTTGATCCTGAGGCCCCCCTCATCGTATGGGAGAGTAACTACATCCCCCAAGCAACCCGACTTGCCCTTCCACCAGCGTGCCCAGTCCACAAAAAGCTTCTGCACTCCGCGTTAAGGCACTTGACAACCACCTTAGGAAGCCTTAACGATTGCCCCCAATAAATGAGCAGCCCTCCAATAACAGATTTTATGAGCTGAACTCGGCCTGCATAAGAGATGCTCCTCGCAGCCCATACCAAGATTCTGTTGTTAACTTTCTCAATCAGTTTCCCATACTCAGCAACAACTATGCGCCTAGAGTGCAGCGGCAGCCCTAGATACGTGACTGGAAAAGAGCCCTGCCTATAACCCAGATGTGATTGAATCTCAGCCGCAATCTCGGAGGTCACACCAGCAATGTAGCACGTGCTCTTCTCTTCATTAACTTTCATTCCAGCTGCCCGAAGAAACTCCCGAAGACATTCCACAAGAAGCTTTACGGAGCCCAAATCAGCCCGACAAAACAGTAGCAAATCATCCGCAAATGATAGACTAGCCAGCCGAATCTCCTTACACCGAGGGTGGAAGTTGAAATCATGGTTATGAGTCATCTCTCCGAGCATCCTATTTAGAACCTCCATGCACATAACAAATAAATAAGGTGATAGGGGGTCCCCTTGTCGGAGCCCACGTCGACCTTTGAAGTAGCCTTCCGGAGCCCCATTAATAAGTATGGAGAAGGACGTCGATGAGACGCATTGCATAACGATGTCGACCATCTCATGAGGAAAGCACAACGACTCCAATGCAAACTTGACAAAATCCCACCGGACATAGTCATAAGCTTTTTGTAAGTCGACCTTAAGCATACAGCGGGGGGAGACGCGTTTAGTGCCATATCCATTAACAATCTCAAGAGCTACCGCACAATTATGAGCTATCGATCTCCCTGGGACGAAGGCTCCCTGACAGTCACCTATAAGGTCTGGGAGTAAAGGCTTGATCCTTCCCACAATGACTTTACTCACCATTTTCATCACCGTGTTGCAACACGAGATAGGACGTAATTCAGTCACATACGTCGGATTAGAGACTTTAGGGATCAACGAGATGAATGTGGCATTCAGTTGGGCAAGGACCCTTTTGCTTGAAAACACTTCCTGCACAGCACGACATATATCTCTTCCAATAAAGCCCCAGCATTGTTTGAAGAAGTAGCTGCCAAATCCGTCTGGCCCTGTTGACTTGTTGTTACCAATCGACCACAAAGCCGACTTGATCTCCTCAACCGTAGGTACAGCAGCCAAGGACAAGGAAGCATCCAATGGGACACTAGCACCAGCAGGAACATTCGGGAAAGGCTCCCTTACAGATTCTGTTGCAAGTAGTTTCATGAAGAACTCCAAAATATAATTCCTAATGACTGGTTCATCATCCAACAATTCACCATTATCATTCCTCATCATAACCACAGAATTAGCAGCTCTGCATGCCTTAACACTTCTAAAAAATAGTGACGAGGTTTCTTCACCCATTCTGAGCCAATGGAGCTTCGCTTGCTGAGCAGTGAGACTAAGCAACCTACTCGTGTTCTCACAAATATCTGCCTCTATGCCCCGTGCCCTCTCAACAAGCAATGGATTATTCTTTTCTGAGAGAAGACGAATCTGCACCTCCTTAAGTCGTTATCTGTCAAGCTTAATTTGACTTTGAATATTCGGGAAGATAGCACGATCCCACTCCCTGAGAGCATCCTTGACATTTCTTAGTTTTTGCGCCACTATAAACTGCTTTGTACCCTCCACATGAGCAGCCCAGGCACTTCTGACCAAAGGCATGAAGGCCTCTTCATTACACCAGAAGTTCTTGAATCTAAATGGGAATTTTCGCTGTATATTATTGCAGCGAAGAGTTATGACAGCAGGGGAGTGTTCAGAGCGTCCGGGTACATCAAAAAGGGTTTTAGCTTCGGGGTAGCAGTCAAGCCAAGCTTCATTTACAAGTACACGATCAATCTTCCTTTCAATGTGCTCATCTCCTGTTTGTCGGTTATTCCAGGTGTGCCTAGCCCCAATATAATCCATATCAATCAGTTGGCAGTCACTCATTAAGTCCAATAATTCATCAAAGCTGTCATGTGAAGCTGCAATAGCCGGCGATTTGTCCTCCACCTCGCAAATACAGTTGAGATCACTAGCAACCACCCACGGAGAGGACATATGATTAGCAATATGACAGATAGATCTCCACAACTCTACTCTGTCCTTACGATAATTTTCCGCATAGACAAACGTCACCATAAAAGAGAATTTGTGGTCTTTAGTATGAACTAAACAGTGCATAAACTGGGCATGAGCTTCCAAGAGCTGCACATCAAAGATGGACGGGTTCCAGGTTACCCAAATGCGCCCAGTGCAACTGTTACTACTGTTCTCAAGTACATCCCAGCTGTACATCAAGCTATTCTTCACATCTTGGATATTTTTCTGCATGACTTTTGTTTCCAAAAACGCGATTAAAGCTATATCATTCTCCCAACAATAACTAGTTAGGAAGTTATTCTTAATGTGGTCATTGAGGCCACATACATTCCAGGCTCCGAATTTGATTCTATTCATCACAACCTTCCTCGTGAGTGCTACACTCACCATCATGGTTTCTTGCATCTGTCTGATCAAAAAGGAACTTATCATCATCTGTAGTACCTCCCCCAATTAGGGGTGAGAAGCGGCAAGAGATCTCAGTGTCCTCCCTCTTGGATCCCCTTTCAATCCTCCTCTTGCCTCCTTTTTTCTTTCCAGACTGTGTCATCCACGCATCTGAGCTAATTCCAACATTCCGACCTGTGGCATTAACATGAGCATCGTTTTTCTTGTCCTCAACAGATAAGGGGAGGGGGGAAGCATCTCTGTTACATCCATGTCCAGATACACCATCAATGCACTCATCCGTAGGTCTAGGGACCTCACAAGCAATCTCCTGAGTAACCCTCTGACCCTCACATGAATCCACAGCTTGTCCTTTCTGCTCAGTTTCCTTTAGAGTAGAACTAGTAGCAGCTGGCTGCTTCTCAATGACAGAACTTAATTTAGGAACCCAAATGAGCTCACCTCCATTAAGCTTCAAATTAGTAGCCGTACCAGTCCTCTTGGCTTTAGCAATTGCACAATGGGAAGTTAAATGTCCGAAGCACAGACATTCCTCACAAACCTTAGGGAGACATTCAAAAATGACCTGCTGTTCGTAGCTTATTCCAAAATCATCATCGATCCCAATGCTCTTGCACAAGGCTTCCTTAGCAGACACTTCAACAAACATTCGAGCATAGGAGATCCTATCTCCACAAGCCGTCCTTTCATCAACACAAATAGGGGTGCCCACAGCACATCCAATCTGACTTAGTGCAACTTGATTGAAGTAAGAAGGATCCAAGTCAGGAAGGCAAATCCAAACCGGGATCTTCTCAAACGATCGCCAGGAGATAGGCTCGCCATGAGACCACACTTTAAGAATGAGTGGCTTGGAACCATCCACATGCCAAGGACCACTACTCAGAACCCAATCTCTATCTTCTTCAGACTGAAATTTGAACACAAAGATACCGTTGCTCTTTTGCATCAGCTTAAGTTATGTACACTTTCAGTTATCACTAATAAACTCTTGCATCTTTCTATAGTTGACAGAATTTCCAGAGACAGCTCCAATCAAAACAGCATCCCATGCTTTCCGAGATTCTGCTATGTCTTCCTTCCTAATGTGCACTTTCCCACGACTTACATCCGCATGAACAGAGAGCTTCAAGGCATTCCCAATGTGTCTGTTCTCCTTAAACTGACTGAACCGACTGTAATCAGGTCGAGAACCCACCACAACCTTTCTCTTGGGTTCAAAACTCCTTTTTAAAGCATCTACGAAGGACAAGTGGTTCTCCCGAAGCCCAGAACCCACTCGACCTTCACAGCCGTCCGCCGTCGTCAGCCCACCGCTATGGTTACCATTCGCATGCCCAGCTGAGTTACCCGAAGAGGTCGAAATACCCAGATCTAGATCTAAGGGGGACTTACCTTTATCCTTCCCACCATTAATACCATCCCCCGGTAGGTAGCAGCCGGAGGAGGAGAAGTTAATAACTTAGCTTCATTAAATGACTTTCTTGCCTTCACAACTGCAGCTTCTTCTTCACTTTTGTTACTTTGAGAAGAACTTTTGAGTACTCTTCTAGGTTCAGTGAGTGGCGCCCAACTCTTACTCCCAGATTGCACTCCTTTCTTGCCGGATTTGGCCATCCCCAACCGGATCTACAGAACCGACGAAGGAAATCGCCTGGAATCGCCCAAGAGGGCGGACACGAATACCGATGCACCAGCCAAAGGGAAAAGAAATAATTTGTGGATAGCTCCCATTATGACCTATACACCATAAAAACATGTTTGGGACACATTTGAGCGAAAACAACTCAATTTTGATGGATAAAGAAAGGTGACGTCGATGATGCATATATGGTCACTTTTGGTCCGAAAATTTCACGGAAAGCTTTTCGCGCAACCTATACACCATATAAACATGTTTGGGACACATTTGAGCGAAAACAAATCATTTTTGATTGATAAAGAAAGGTGACCCCGATGATGCCGATATGGTCACTTTTGGTCCGAAAATTTCACGGAAAGCTTTTCGCGCAAAAAGCTCTCATTATATCCTATACACCATGTAAACATGTTTGGGACACATTTGAGCGAAAACAAATCATTTTTGATGGATAAAGAAAGGTGACGCCGGTGATGCCGATATGGTCACTTTTGGTCCGAAAATTTCACGAAAAGCTTTTCGCGCAAAAATATCACATTATGACCTATTCACCATATAAACATGTTTGGGACACATTTGAGCGAAAACAACTCATTTTTTATGGATAAAGAAAGGTGACGCCGGTGATGCCGATATGGTCACTTTTAGTCCGAAAATTTTACGGAAAGCTTTTCGCGCAAAAAGCTCCCATTATGACCTATACACCATATAAACAAGTTTTGGACACATTTGAGCGAAAACAACTCAATTTTGATGGATAAAGAAAGGTGACGTTGATGATGCCGATATGGTCACTTTTGGTCCGAAAATTTCACGGAAAGCTTTTCGCGCAAAAAGCTCTCATTATATCCTATACACCATATAAACATTTTTGGGACACATTTGAGCGAAAACAAATCATTTTTGATGGATAAAGAAAGGTGACACCGGTGATGCCGATATG
Organism: Persicaria maculosa; assembly: GCA_963922045.1. Lineage (NCBI taxonomy): Eukaryota > Viridiplantae > Streptophyta > Magnoliopsida > Caryophyllales > Polygonaceae > Persicaria > Persicaria maculosa. The sequence goes on along the minus strand of OY998264.1, from coordinate 20,599,044 downwards.
GTCACTTTTGGTCCGAAAATTTCACGGAAAGCTTTTCGCGCAAAAATCTCACATTATGACCTATACACCATATAAACATGTTTGGGACACATTTGAGTGAAAACAACTCAATTTTGATGGATAAAGAAAGGTGACCCCGATGATGCCGATATGGTCATTTTTGGTCCGAAAATTTCACGATAGCTTTTCGCGCAAAAAGCTCTCATTATATCCTATACACCATATAAACATGTTTGGGACACATTTGAGCAAAAAGAAATCATTTTTGATGGATAAAGAAAGGTGACGCCGGTGATGCCGATATGGTCACTTTTGGTTTGAAAATTTCACGGAAAGCTTTTCGCGCAAAAATCTCACATTATGACCTATACACCATAGAAACATGTTTCGGACACATTTGAGCGAAAACATATCATTTTTGATGGATAAAGAAAGGTGACACCGATGATGCCGATATATTCCTTTTGGTCCGAAAATTTCACGGAAAGCTTTTCGCTCAAACAGCTCCCATTATGACCTATACACCATATAAACATGTTTGGGACACATTTGAGCGAAAACAAATCATTTTTGATGGATAAAGAAAGGTGACGCCAATGATGCCGATATGGTCTCTTTTGGTTTGAAAATTTCACGGAAAAGTTTTCGCTCAAAAAGCTCCCATTATGACCTATACACCATATAAACATGTTTGGGACACATTTGAGCGAAAACAATTCAATTTTGATGGATAAAGAAAGGTGACGTCGATGATGCATATATGGTCACTTTTGGTCCGAAAATTTCACGGAAAGCTTTTCGCGAAAAAAGCTCCCATTATGACCTATACACCATATAAACATGTTTGGGACTCATTTGAACGAAAACAAATCATTTTTGATGGATAAAGAAAGGAGACCCCGACGATGCCGATATGGTCACTTTTGGTCCGAAAATTTCACGGAAAGCTTTTCACGCGAAAATCTCTCATTATATCCTATAAACCATATAAACATGTTTGGGACACATTTGAGCAAAAACAAATCATTTTTAATGGATAAAGAAAGGTGACGTTGATGATGCCGATATGGTCACTTTTGGTCCGAAAATTTCACGGAAAGCTTTTCGCGCAAAAAGCTCTCATTATATCCTATTCACCATATAAATATGTTTGGGACACATTTGAGCGAAAACAACTCAATTTTGATGGATAAAGAAAGGTGACGTAGATGATGCCTATATGGTCACTTTTGGTCCGAAAATTTCACGGAAAGCATTTCGCGCAAAAAGCTCTCATTATATCCTATACACCATATAAACATGTTTGGGACACATTTGAGTGAAAACAACTCAATTTTGATGGATAAAGAAAGGTGACGTCGATGATGCCGATATGGTTACTTTTGGTCCGAAAATTTCACGGAAACCTTTTCGCGCAAAAAGCTCTCATTATATCCTATACACCATATAAACATGTTTGGGACACATTTGAGCAAAAACAAATCATTTTTGATGGATAAAGAAAGGTGACGCCGGTGATGCCGATATGGTCACTTTTGGTTTGAAAATTTCACGGAAAGCTTTTCGCGCAAAAATCTCACATTATGACCTATACACCATATAAACATGTTTCGGACACATTTGAGCGAAAACAAATCATTTTTTATGGATAAAGAAAGGTGACACCGATGATGCCGATATGTTCACTTTTAGTCCGAAAATTTCACGGAAAGCTTTTCGCTCAAAAAGCTCCCATTATGACCTATACACCATATAAACATGTTTGGGACACATTTGAGCGAAAACAAATCATTTTTGATGGATAAAGAAAGGTGACACCAATGATGCCGATATGGTCTCTTTTGGTCCGAAAATTTCACGGAAAGGTTTTCGCTCAAAAAGCTCCCATTATGACCTATACACCATATAAACATGTTTGGGAAACATTTGAGCGAAAACAATTCAATTTTGATGGATAAAGAAAGGTGACGTCGATGATGCATATATGGTCACTTTTGGTCCGAAAATTTCACGGAAAGCTTTTCGCGCAAAAAGCTCACATTATGACCTATACACCATATAAACATGTTTGGGATACATTTGAACGAAAACAAATCATTTTTGATGGATAAAGAAAGGTGACCCCGATGATGCCGATATGGTCACTTTTGGTCCGAAAATTTCACGGAAAGCTTTTCGCACAAAAAGCACTCATTATATCCTATACACCATATAAACATGTTTGGGACACATTTGAGTGAAAACAAATCATTTTTGATGGATAAAGAAAGGTGACGCCGGTGATGCCGATACGGTCACTTTTGGTCCGAAAATTTCACGGAAAGCTTTTCGCGCAAAAAACTCACATTATGACCTATACACCATATAAACAAGTTTTGGACACATTTGAGCGAAAACAACTAAATTTTGATGGATAAAGAAAGGTGACGTCGATGATGCCGATATGGTCACTTTTGGTCCGAAAATTTCACGGAAAGCTTTTCGCGCAAAAAGCTCTCATTATATCCTATACACCATATAAACATTTTTGGGACACATTTGAGCGAAAACAAATCATTTTTGATGGATAAAGAAAGGTAACACCGGTGATGCCTATATGGTCACTTTTGGTCCGAAAATTTCACGGAAAGCTTTTCACGCAAAAATCTCACATTATGACCTATCCACCATATAAACATGTTTCGGACACATTTGAGCGAAAAAAACTCAATTTTGATGGATAAAGAAAGGTGACGTCGATGATGCAAAGATGGTCACTTTTGGTCCGAAAATTTCACCGAAAGCTTTTCACGCAAAAAGCTCCCATTATGACCTATACACCATATAAACATGTTTGGGACACATTTGAGCGAAAACAAATCATTTTTGATGGATAAAGAAAGGTGACGCCGGTGATGCCGATATGGTCACTTTTGGTCCGAAAATTTCACGGAAAGCTTTTCGCGCAAAAATCTCACATTATGACCTATACACCATATACACATGTTTCGGACACATTTGAGCGAAAACAAATCATATTTGATGGATAAAGAAAGTTGACGCCGATGATGCCGATATGTTCACTTTTGTTCCGAAAATTTCACGTAAAGCTTTTCGTTCAAAAAGCTCCCATTATGACCTATACACCATATAAACATGTTTGGGACACATTTGAGCGAAAAGAAATCATTTTTGGTGGATAAAGAAAGGTGAGGCCGGTGATGCCGATATGGTCTCTTTTGGTCCGAAAATTTCACGTAAAGGTTTTCGCTCAAAAAGCTCCCATTATATTCTATACACCATATAAACATGTTTGGGACACATTTGAGCGAAAAAAATCATTTTTGATGGATAAGGAAAGGTGACGCCGGTGATGCCGATATGGTCACTTTTGGTCCGAAAATTTCACGGAAAGCTTTTCGCGCAAAAAGCTCCCATTATATCCTATACACCATATAAACATGTTTGGGACACATTTGAGCGAAAACAACTCATTTTTTATACATAGAGAAAGGTGACGCCGGTGATGCCGATATGGTGACTTTTGGTCCGAAAATTTCACGGAAAGCTTTTCGCGTAAAAAGCTCCCATTATGACCTATACACCATATAAACAAGTTTTGGACACATTTTAGCGAAAAAACTCAATTTTGATGGATAAAGAAAGGTGACGTCGATGATGCCGATATGGTCACTTTTGGTCCGAAAATTTCACAGAAAGCTTTTCGCTCAAAAAGCTCACATTATGACCTATAAACCATATAAACATGTTTGGGACACATTTGAGCGAAAAGAAATCATTTTTGATGGATAAAGAAAGGTGAAGTTGATGATGCCGATATGGTCACTTTTGGTCCGAACATTTCACGGAAAGCTTTTCGCGCAAAAAGCTCTCATTATATCCTATTCACCATATAAATATGTTTGGGACACATTTGATCGAAAACAAATCATTTTTGATGGATAAATAAAAGTGACGCCGATGATGCCGATATGTTCACTTTTGGTCCGAAAATTTCACGGAAAGCTTTTCGCTCAAAAAGCTCCCATTATGACCTATACACAATATAAACATGTTTGGGACACATTTGAGCGAAAACAAATCATTTTTGATGGATAAAGAAAGGTGACCCCAATGATGCCGATATGGTCACTTTTGGTCCGAAAATTTCACGGAAAGCTTTTCGCTCAAAAAGCTCCCATTATGACCTATACACCATACAAACATGTTTGGGACACATTTGAGCGAAAAAAAATCATTTTTGATGGATAAAGAAAGGTGACGCCGATGATGCCGATATGGTCTATTTTGGTCCGAAAATTTCATGGAAAGGTTTTCGCTCAAAAAGCTCCCATTATGACTTATACACCATATAAACATGTTTGGGACACATTTGAGCGAAAAAAAAATCATTTTTTGATGGATAAAGAAAGGTGAGGCCGGTGATGCCGATATGGTCTCTTTTGGTCCGAAAATTTCACGGAAAGGTTTTCGCTCAAAAAGCTCCCATTATATCCTTTACACCATAAAAACATGTTTGGGACACATTTGAGCGAAACCAAATAATTTTTGATGGGATAAAGAAAGGTGACACCGATGATTCCGATATGGTCACTTTTGTGCCGAAAATTTCACGGAAAGTTTTTCGCTCAAAAAGCTCCCATTATATGCTATACACCATATAAACATTTTTGGGACACATTTGAGCGAAAACAAATCATTTTTGATGGATAAGGAAAGGTGATGCCGGTGATGCCGATATTGTCACTTTTGGTCCGAAAATTTCACGGAAAGCTTTTCGCGCAAAAAGCTCCCAATATATCCTATACACCATATAACCATTTTTGGGACACATTTGAGCGAAAATAAATCATTTTGATGGATAAAGAAAGGTGACGCCGATGATGCCGATATGGTCACTTTTGGTCCGAAAATTTCACGGAAAGCTTTTCGCGCAAAAAGCTCCCATTATATCCTATACACTTTATAAACATGTTTGGGACAATTTGAGCGAAAACAAATCATTTTTGATGGATAAAGAAAGGTGACGCCGGTGATGCCGGTATGGTCACTTTTGGTCCGAAAATTTCACAGAAAGCTTTTCGCGCAAAAATCTCACATTTTGACCTATACACCATATAAACATGTTTCGGACACATTTGAGCGAAAACAAATCATTTTTGATGGATAATGAAAGGTGACACCGATGATGCTGATATGTTCACTTTTGGTCCGAAAATTTCACGGAAAGCTTTTCGCTCAAAAAGCTCCCATTATGACCTATACACCATATAAACATGTTTGGGACACATTTGAGCGAAAACAAATCATTTTTGATGGATAAAGAAAAGTGACGCCGATGATGCCGATATGGTCTCTTTTGGTCCGAAAATTTCACGGAAAGGTTTTCGCTCAAAAAGCTCCCATTATGACCTATACACCATATAAACATGTTTGGGACACATTTGAGCGAAATCAATTCAATTTTGATGGATAAAGAAAGGTGACGTCGATGATGCATATATGGTCACTTTTGGTCCGAAAATTTCACCGAAAGCTTTTCACGCAAAAAGCTCCCATTATGACCTACACACCATATAAACATGTTTGGGACACATTTTAGCGAAAACAAATCATTTTTGATGGATAAAGAAAGGTGACGCCAATGATGCCGATATGGTCTATTTTGGTCCGAAAATTTCATGGAAAGGTTTTCGCTCAAAAAGCTCCCATTATGACCTATGCACCATATAAACATGTTTGGGACACATTTGAGCGAAAAAAAATCATTTTTTGATGGATAAAGAAAGGTGAGGCCGCTGATGCCGATATGGTCTCTTTTGGTCCGAAAATTTCACGGAAAGGTTTTCGCTCAAAAAGCTCCCATTATATCCTTTACACCATAAAAACATGTTTGGGACACATTTGAGCAAAACCAAATAATTTTTGATGGGATAAAGAAAGGTGACACCGATGATGCCGATATGTTCACTTTTGTGCCGAAAATTTCACGGAAAGTTTTTCGCTCAAAAAGTTCCCATTATATGCTATACACCATATAAACATGTTTGGGACACATTTAAGCGAAAACAAATCATTTTTTATGGATAAGGAAAGGTGACGCCGGTGATGCCGATATGTTCACTTTTGGTCCGAAAATTTCACGGAAAGCTTTTCGCACAATAAGCTCCCATTATGACCTATTCACCATATAAAAATGTTTGGGACACATTTGAGCTAAAATAAATCATTTTTGATGGATAAAGAAAGGTGACGCCGGTGATGCCGATATGGTCACTTTTGGTCCGAAAATTTCACGGAAAGCTTTTCGCGCAATAAACTCACATTATGACCTATACACCATATAAACATGTTTGGGACACATTTGAGCGAAAACAACTCAGTTTTGATGGATAAAGAAAGGTGACGTTGATGATGCCGATATGGTCACTTTTGGTCCGAAAATTTCACGGAAAACTTTTCGCGCAAAAAGCTCTCATTATATCCTATACACCATATAAACATGTTTGGGACATATTTGAGCGAAAATAACTCATTTTTTATGGATAAAGAAAGGTGACGCCGGTGATGCCGATATGGTGACTTTTGGTCCGAAAATTTCACGGAAAGCTTTTCGCGTAAAAAGCTCCCATTATGACCTATACACCATATAAACAAGTTTTGGACACATTTGAGCGAAAACATCTCAATTTTGATGGATAAAGAGAGGTGACGTCGATGATGCCGATATGGTCACATTTGGTCCGAAAATTTCACGGAATGCTTTTCGCGCAAAAAGCTCTCATTATATCCTATACATTGATACGGGGTTAGCCGTAGGATGGTCCGATCTTCGACAATCAAACTAGAAATAACAAGAACGGAAGCAAGGACTCGATGAACTAGAATAAAGACTTGAAATTGAAAGCAAGACACGACCGATAGGGACTGAATCGAACTAAAATAGAACGAGGTAAAGACCCCAGGCCTCCGTAGAGGGTAGGAACCAAATACCAACGACTATAAAGCCCGCCTCTACAACCTTACACAACCAAGCGGACAACTTGGAGGCACAAGGAGGGGGCTCGTGGATGCTTGATAGCACCAGTCCAACGACGAGAATCGACACACACCAATCATGATGGATAGCACCAATCCTTCAACGAGGATCGACACACACCAAACATGTGGTAGCACCAACCCTTCAACGAGGAGCGACACACACAAGACAAACCAAGCTAAGAACGACACATCGAAACCTATCCCACGCAGGGGAACTCGGTTTCTCCCTAGGAGAACTCTCCAAATCTGACTTTTTGTGAAAAATTCAATTCTATCTAATTTTATTGAATGAATGAAACGTTTAAATAGAAAAATATCTAGGGTTTGGTTGGCTTCCTTAGAGGTTAAGGATTGCTTGTCAAACTTAATCCTAACTAGATAAAAATATCCTAATTAATAAAGATAAAAACTAATTAGATATAATATCAATTAATTGAAAACTAATTAGATATAATATCAATTAATTGAAAAGTCAACTAATAGATATTATTCTAATTTACATTATTCCTAAATAAATTTAATGCTTAAGATGATAAAATAAATATGAAAACATAATTATTTTCGTCCAAACTGTAAACAGCTGCAAATATGTTGATTTTCGGCCATGTTCTCGGTAGATTCTGGAAAAACCTTCAACAGAAAAGTTGTAGATCTTTTCGTCGTCGTTCCAACAAGGTATGGCACGACCCAATCCAATCAATATGGACTCCGAACGACCCATTTTACTGAGACGTTGCAAAGCTGTCAAATCTGCAGAACGAATCCAAACTTGTTGATAAGCACCACTTGTTTTCCCTTCATCATTCTCCCCTTCTTGAAAAGGATTCGTCCTCGAATCCGGGATGTTATTTGAGCAAGGAGATACAATTTGTGGTGGTGCAGCTGACGGATGGTTGTGGCGGATGCAACTTGACGACACTATGAGACTCTGTCTTTAAAGGGAAAAAAAATTGTGTTTTTTTTTGTGTTTTTTTTTTGGATGATGAATGAAAAGACTCAACTTTGATGTCGATAACCTAAGCTCTGATGCCAATTTGATACGGGGTTAGCCGCAGGATGGCCCGATCTTCGACAATCAAACAAGAAACTAAAGACGGAAGCAAAAGACTCAAAGGACGCAGCGATAATTGAAAGACACGACCGATAAGGACTGAGTCGATCTATATAGAACAAGATAAAGACCCCAGGCCTCCTAAGAGGGTAGGAACCAATACCAATGACTATATAACCCGCCTCTACAACCCTACACAACCAAGCGGACAACTTGGAGGCACAAGGAGGGGGCTTGTGGATACTAGGATCACCAAGTCTTACGAAGTTGACGAACACAAAGCAAACCAAGCTGAGATAGATACCAATTCGAGATCAACGAGCACAGCTCTAGTTGATCAACAAGACACTCCATGTGTTTCACACAATTTGAGAGATCTAAATTCTACTCATAATGTTCCTCCTCAATTACAAGAGGGTGAATCGACATATATAGGCCTTAGAAGGCTGTTTGGGCCGATTCTAGCATCTAGGAAGATAAAAGAAGATAAATCTAACATCTAATGGAATTAATAAAATTAACCTTAAAGTTTCCTAAAATAACTTAAGTAAAAATAATACTAAAAATAGGAAATAAATATAATGTTTAAGACTTAATTAAAATCACGTCAAAACCAGAGACAGCTCAAATAATGTGGATTTCGGCCAAGCTCTAGGTCGAATCTGGAAAAACCTTCAACAGCAAAGTTGTAGATCTCTTCGTCCTCGTTCCAATAAGGTATGGCACGCCTCAATCCGATAAATATTGAATCCGTACGACCCATTTTACAGAGACGTCGAAAAGCTGTCAAAATTCTGCATGAGAGTCTAAAACGTCATTTGATCAAGCTTGCACCTTTGGACCTTCTCCCATGGTGGAGCCTTCTTCTTCCTCTTGAGGATGACTTCGTTCTCACGAGCTTGAATCATAGGTCCATCCCCAAGCATAGATGTGTCCGAAAGTGTCTTGGATGGTGTCTTGGATGGTCCCGCATCATACACCATATAAACATGTTTAAGACACATTTGAGCGAAAACAACTCAATTTTGATGGATAAAGAAAGGTGACGTCGATGATGCCGATATGGTCACTTTTGGTCCGAAAATTTCACGGAAAGCTTTTCGCGCAAATGGCTCTCATTATATCCTATACACCATATAAACATTTTTGGGACACATTTGAGCGAAAACAAATCATTTTTGATTGATAAAGAAAGGTGACACCGGTGATGCCGATATGGTCACTTTTGGTCCGAAAATTTCACGGAAAGCTTTTCGCGCAAAAATCTCACATTATGACCTATACACCATATAAACATGTTTGGGACACATTTGAGCGAAAAAAACTCAATTTTGATGGATAAAGAAAGGTGACCCCGATGATGCCGATATGGTCACTTTTGGTCCGAAAATTTCACGAAAAGCTTTTCACGCAAAAAGCTCTCATTATATCCTATACACCATATAAACATGTTTGGGACACATTTTAGCAAAAACAAATCATTTTTGATGGATAAAGAAAGGTGACATCGGTGATGCCGATATGGTCACTTTTGGTCCGAAAATTTCACGGAAAGCTTTTCGCGCAAAAATCTCATATTATGACCTATACACCATATAAACATGTTTCGGACACATTTGAGCGAAAACAAATCATTTTTGATGGATAAAGAAAGTTGACGCCGATGATGCCGATATGTTCACTTTTGGTCCGAAAATTTCACGGAAAGCTTTTCGTTCAAAACGCTCCCATTATGACCTATACACCATATAAACATGTTTGGGACACATTTGAGCGAAAACCAATCATTTTTGATGGATAAAGAAAGGTGACGCCGATGATGCCGATATGGTCTCTTTTGGTCCGAAAATTTAACGGAAAGGTTATCGCTCAAAAAGCTCCCATTATGACCTATACACCATATAAACATGTTTGGGATACATTTGAGCGAAAACAAATCATTTTTGATGGATAAAGAAAAGTGAGGCCGGTGATACCGATATGGTCTCTTTTGGTCCGAAAATTTCACGTAATGGTTTTCGCTCAAAAAGCTCCCATTATATTCTATACACCATATAAACATGTTTGGGACACATTTGAGCGAAAAAAAATCATTTTTGATGGATAAGGAAAGGTGACGCCGGTGATGCCGATATGTTCACTTTTGGTCCGAAAATTTCACGGAAAGATTTTCGCGCAAAAAGCTCACATTATGACCTATACACCATATAAACATGTTTGGGACACATTTGAGCAAAAACAACTCAGTTTTGATGGATAAAGAAAGGTGACGTTGATGATGCCGATATGGTCACTTTTGGTCCGAAAATTTCACGGAAAGCTTTTCGCGCAAAAAGCTCTCATTATATCCTATACACCATATAAACATGTTTGGGACACATTTGAGCGAAAACAATTCATTTTTTATGGATAAAGAAAGGTGACGCCGGTGATGCCGATATGGTGACTTTTTGATGAGGGACCATCCGAGCCTAGACCTCCTCCAAATGCACCAATGATGACGGATGGGCCAATGACTCAAGCTCGTGCCAAGAAGCTTCACCAAGCTCTTCTCAATCTCGTGAGTCATGCCTTAGCTAAAGAGGACTCGGAATCAACGCAGCCCAAGCTACGGACCCTTGTGCGGATTAGTGCCGAGGCTGTACCGAGCACCACGCAGCCTATTACAACCACTAACGGCTAGTTGTCCTAGTCTTTAGGCTTGTCCTAGATTTTAGGGATTTTATTTGCCATTTTCTGAATTTCTTTTAAGTTGCTGAATTTCTTTTAATTGTCATTTATTTTCAGCTTTTTCTATTTCCATCTAAGGCTATAAATAGCCCCTAGGCCGGTTGTAATCACACACAACATTGATCATTTTATTCATCTTATGAGCATTGCTTTGCAAGCCAAATTGTCTTGAGGGTTTCAAGATTGCCGAGAGTTCTTGGTGTTGAATCCGCTTGGTTTGTCTTGTGTGTGTCGATCTTCGCTAGTTGATTGGTGCTATCAAGCTCCCACGAGCCCCCTTCTCGTGCTCCTTGGATACGTCCCTGGTTGTGTGAGATTGTAGAGATTGGTTAGCTAGTCGTTGGTTTAGGACTTTGTTCAATTGGGATCAAGGGTCTATTCGCTCGTTCTACCTAGACTTTCTCATCCATTTATCCTTGTTTTGTCGGGTCATTTGAGTCTTCATTGAGTTCTTTCACATCTAACTTGTTACCTTTGTGTTTTGTGCTTGTTGTCGAAAGATCGGGACATCCACGGCTAATCCCCGTATCAAATTGGTATCAGAGCTTCGGCTACCGACATCAAGTGTTTCATCTCCATTGTCATCATCAAAAAGCTCAAAAACTCCATTGGAGTGCAAGGTTTGATCATCTCTTCTTTTGTTTGATTTTTCTTACTATTAGCATTGGTTGTTGTTGGTTTGCTTGTCCTAGCCTACCCTACCATACATTCGGCCACCATATCACCACCATACAACCACCACTCGGCCACCATCTCTTCCATTTCAAGAAAAATCAGATTTTGTTATTTTGCTTATTTCTATTTTCATAAAGAAAAAAAAAAGTCAAAAAATTTCCTACATTCTAGCCATACACCTTACCATCTCCTATATTTTAGCCACACTCTCATCATCACCCTAACCACCCTCCAACGGCTCTATTCTCTCCCCAGATTTCAATTTTTCATTTTGTTTTAGTTATTTTCTATCTTTATTAAGTTAATTGCTGAGATTCAAAAAAAAAAAAAAATTTCAGACTTCAAAAAAAAAAAAAAAAAAGAAGTCGAAAGTGAAAAAAAAAAAGAGAAAGAAAGAAAAGAAGTGAGTTTGTTGTTGATTGTTCTAAGTGTACAAGAGAAGTACAAGAGTAAGCATAGCAAGTGAACAAGAGCCATTGTGAGCCAAGAAAGCCTAAACACCATCTTACCATTCAACCTATCCTTAGCCTACCAACAACTATCTTGCTTGTAGTTTGAAGGTTAGACAAGGTTGATTTGATCAAGTTTTGTGCTTAGTCCTTTCTATTTTATTCTTGTCCTTTGTTTCTATTATCTCTTGATCTCACTTTCTTTGATTCATTTCTGAAATTTTCAGCTTGGAACCTTATCATTGATTGTCTAGCTAATCTCTTTTGGTTAGAGGATTTTTGATTGTCCTTTTGACTAGCTTGAGTGATTGACTATCGTAAGACAAATTGCAACAACAAGCATTTCAGCACCAAAGGGAGAGGAGTGTCGAGAGCAAACACTTGTGAGGAAGTTTTTGTTTTGTCTAACCTTAACCTATTTACGTGTTGTTTGAGTTGTGATGACTATAGGTAACAAATCACCAAGGTCGGAGACTTCCGAGCCCATTTCCCCAGAGTTGTTCAACATGTTGAACAAAATGAACAACAACATCACGACGTTGATGGAAAGGATGGCAGCCCTAGAGGCACGCCCTTCGACGTCCACGGAGATGCCTAGGGCACCCCAAGGCTAGCCTTCGGCTTCCGGACATCACAGCCGCGTTCCACCCCCGGAGCACACCCAAGACAACCGGGAAGATCCTCCTAGAACTCCTATTTATGCACGAAATACTCCACCTGAAGAGAACCCACCTCCTCGTGAGAGGCGTGGTCGTTTTAATCATTTTCATGATGTGCAGGATGACTTTGAGCCCTATGAACACTTTGAGGGTTTCCAAGAAGAAGAGGATCAATGGGAGCGCCAATCGAGAAGGCATGAACAAGGACCCCGTCCACGGAGGCCCCGAGAGCCCGAGCAAGACGGAGTTGGCAAGGTCAAGGTCACAATCCCACCTTTTGAGGGAAAGTGCGATCCGGACACTTACCTCGAATGGGAGACCAAGATCGAGCACATTTGGAGCTGCCACAACTTCACCGATTACAAGAAGGTACAACTAGCCACCCTTGAATTTAGCGGTTTTGCACTAATATGGTGGGATACCCTTGTGAAGGAAAGGAGAAGAGCCCTAGACGCACCCGTAGCCACGTGGGAACAAATGAAGGCACTCATGAGGGCACGATTCATCCCTCAACACTACGCTAGGGAACTCAAGCAGCGGCTTGAGAACCTCAAGCAAGGTTCCATGAGTGTGGAGGAAGCATTCAATGCCATGCAATTGGCTATGGCAAGGGCAAACGTGGTAGAAGATGAGGAAGATACCAATGCTCGGTTCTTAAGAATCCTACACCCTTACTTAGCTAGAGAAGTTGATTGTTATCCTTATAATACTAGCATTGATCTCTTACATTTAGCCGTGAAGGTTGATAGGAAATTGAAGGCAAGAAGCTTAGGAGCTCAAGGAAACCGGAGCTCGGGAAGCCAAAGCTATCTAGGCCGCCGAGTCACACCACCCTACGGGAGAGAGCCCTCGGTACCGAGGCAAGGCCCCGGGCATGGGGGAGAAGCAAGGACCGGGAGTGGATACCGCGGGACGCCAAATCACGCAGCCGCGAGCGCGGGAGCGACGAATGGCACTCGGACCCCGAGTAACACCACCGGTAACACCAAGGGAGGTAACCCTAACCCTTCCGCTTCTAGGAATAGGGAAATTGTGTGTTTCAAGTGCCAAGATAGAGGCCATATGATGAAGGATTGCCCACATAGGAAAACTCTTATACTAGATCACCAAGGCAACACTTGTGAAGATGACATTGAGCATGATGAAGTTGATGAGTGTTTGCATGATGATTGTGATGCTAATGTGAATTCCTATGATGACTATGATGATATTGACTGCATTGAGTATGAACATGGTGAATGTTTGATTGCTAGGAGAGCCTTGCATGCTAAACCAACCCCATGTGATGATAACCAAAGAGAAAACTTATTTCATTCAAGATGTTTAGTCAAAGGCAAGGTTTGTGATGTAATTGTTGATGGAGGTAGTTGTTGCAATATTGCTAGTGTAGAAATGGATGAAAAGTTACAACTTCCTACTATACATCACCCTAGGCCTTATAAGTTGCATTGGATGAACGATTGTGGTGCATTGAAAGTAAACAAGCAAGTTAAGGTTTCTATTAAACTAGGACATTATGAAGATGATGTGTTATGTGATATAGTGCCCATGCAAGCTTGTCATATTCTTCTTGGTCGTCCATGGCAATTTGATCGCAAGGTCTTACATGATTGTTTCACTAACCGCTATTCTTTTGTGCATAAGGGAAAGAACATCACTCTCAAGCCCATGACACCCACGCAAGTGGCCGACGAGTTTGAGAAGAAGAAGGTAAGTGAAGGTAAGACACAAGGGACGGCTCCATCGAGCCAAAACATAAGCCCTCGAGCCCCAAATGTTCTCTTTGCATCAAAGGGAGGATTTGAGGACGAGTACTTGGATGGGGAAACGACACTCATGCTCTTATGCAAATAGTTGAGTTTGTTAAGTGAGGAGCTTCGAGCCACCTTACCCCCACGGATCTTGGCCCTACTTGAGGAATATAGGGATGTATTCCCCGAAGAGATCCCAACCGGCCTGCCCCCTATCCGAGGGATTGAGCATCAAATTGATCTCATGCCCGGGGCTTCTTTGCCTAATAGGCCGGCTTATAGGATGAATCCTACCGAGACCCAAGAGGTCCAATCCCAAGTTCAAGAATTGTTGGACAAGGGATACGTACGAGAGAGCAAGAGTCCTTGTGCCGTTCCGGTGTTGCTAGTGCCGAAGAAAGACAACACATGGAGAATGTGCGTCGATTGTCGAGCCATTAACAACATCACGGTCAAGTATAGACACCCCATCCCTCGTCTAGATGACATGCTAGATGAACTACATGGTGCTACTCTATTTTCTAAGATAGATTTGAAGAGTGGATACCATCAAATAAGGATGAGAGAAGGGGATGAGTGGAAAACAGCCTTCAAGACCAAATTTGGTCTATATGAATGGCTTGTTATGCCATTCGGTCTAACTAATGCTCCAAGTACATTTATGCGTCTTATGAATCATGTGCTTAGGAATTTTATAGGGAAATTTGTTGTTGTATATTTTGATGATATTTTGATTTACAGCAAGTCTTCCGAAGAACATGAAGCACATTTAAGGGAAGTACTCTCTACACTTCGATTAGAGCACTTGTATGCTAATTTAAAGAAATGTGAGTTGTGCACTAATCAAGTCTCTTTTCTTGGTTTTGTAGTGAACAGCAAAGGACTACAAGTGGATGAGGCCAAGATCAAGGCAATACAAGAATGGCCTACACCTAGCACAATCGGCCAAGTTAGGAGCTTCCATGGCCTTGCAAGCTTCTATAGACGATTTGTGAAGGATTTCAGCTCAATTGCCGCCCCTCTCACTGAAGTAACCAAGAAAAGGAGTGAGTTTCATTGGGGAACAGCTCAAGAGAAAGCGTTTTACACCCTCAAGCAAAGGTTGACCGAGGCACCACTCTTAGCCCTTCCGGACTTCACCAAGCCATTTGAAGTGGAATGTGATGCTAGCGGAGTTGGAATAGGTGGCGTGCTCATGCAAGAAGGTAAACCCATTGCTTATTTTTCAGAGAAGCTAAAAGGTGCTAGTCTTAATTATTCTACATATGATAAGGAACTTTATGCCCTTTTTAGAGTACTTAAGACTTGGCAACACTACCTATGGCCTAGAGAGTTTGTTTTGAAAACAGATCATGAATCTTTGAAACATTTTAAGAGCCAAGACAAGCTTGATAGGAGACATGGTAGATGGATGGAGTTTATTGAAACATTTCCTTATGTGATTAAATATAAGAAGGGTAAAGACAATATAGTTGCCGATGCCCTATCTAGGAGATACACCTTGTTAACCACCTTAGACTCTAGAGTATTAGGCTTTGCTTATATTAAAGAGTTATATGTGGATGACTTGGATTTTGGAGATGTTTTCAATAAGTGTGCCGAAAAGGGGTCATTTGAGAGTTTTTATGTCTTTGAGGGATTTTTGTTTAGAAAGGATAAAGTTTGTATCCCTAGATGTTCCCTTAGGCTATTGTTAGTTGATGAAGCACACCGTGGAGGACTTATGGGACACTTTGGCCGAGATAAGACATACCACACCCTTAGGAATCATTTCTATTGGCCACATATGTTAAGGGATGTAGAGCATTGTCTTAAGAGATGCCTTGAGTGCCTTAGAGCCAAATCTAGGTTAATGCCCCATGGATTGTATACCCCTTTGCCTACACCTACAGCCCCTTGGGAAGACATATCGATGGATTTTATTGTGGGGTTACCTAGGACTAAGAAGGGGAGAGATTCGATCTTTGTGGTTGTTGATCGTTTCTCTAAAATGGCACATTTTATAGCTTGTCATAAAACCGATGATGCCTCTAATGTAGCTGAATTGTTCTTTAGAGAAATTGTTAGGTTACATGGCATTCCGAGGACCATAGTTAGTGACCGTGACACTAAGTTCCTAAGTTGTTTTTGGAAGACATTATGGCATAAAATGGGAACTAAGTTGTTATTTTCTACCTCTAGCCACCCTCAAACCGATGGGCAAACCGAGGTCACCAATAGAACGCTAACTACCATCCTTAGAGCTATAATCAAGAAAAACCTTAGGTTGTGGGAGGAAGCTTTGCCACATGTGGAATTTGCTTATAATCGAACCATGCATTCATCTACTAAGCTTACTCCATTTGAATGTGTTTATGGCACTAACCCACTAACCCCACTAGATCTAGCCCCATATCCTATGAGGGAAAAGGAGTCTTTTGACGCAGGTAAGCATGTGGAGTTCATCAAGGAGTTGCACGAACGTACGAGGCTAAAGCTTGAGCAAAAGGCCGAGTACAATGCCACAAGAGCTAACAAGGGACGGCGTCAAGTGATCTTCCAACCCGGAGATCTTGTGCCGAAAATTTCACGGAAAGTTTTTCGCTCAAAAAGCTCCCATTATATGCTATACACCATATAAACATTTTTGGGACACATTTGAGCGAAAACAAATCATTTTTGATGGAGGTGACGCCGGTGATGCCGATATGGTCACTTTTGGTCCGAAAATTTCACGGAAAGCTTTTCGCGCAAAAAGCTCCCACTATATCCGATGCACCATATAACCATGTTTGGGACACATTTGAGCGAAAACAACTCATTTTGATGGATAAAGAAAGGTGACGCCGGTGATGCCGATATGGTCACTTTTGGTCCGAAAATTTCACGGAAAGCTTTTCGCGCAAAAAGCTCCCATTATATCCTATACACTTTATAAACATGTTTGGGACACATGTGAGCGAAAACAACTCATTTTTGATGGATAAAGAAAGGTGACGCCGGTGATGCCGATATGGTCACTTTTAGTCCGAAAATTTCACAGAAATCTTTTCTTGCAAAAATCTCACATTATGACCTATACTCCATATAAACATGTTTGGGACACATTTGAGCGAAAACAACTCAATTTTGATGGATAAAGAAAGGTGACGTCGATGATGCATATATGGTCACTTTTGGTCCGAAAATTTCACGAAAAGCTTTTCACGCAAAAAGCTCCCAATATGACCTATACACCATATAAACATGTTTGGGACACATTTGAGCAAAAACAAATCATTTTTGATGAATAAAGAAAGGTGACGCCGGTGATTCCGATATGGTCAGTTTTGGTCCGAAAATTTCACGGAAAGCTTTTCGCGCAAAAATCTCACATTATGACCTATACACCATATAAACATGTTTCGGACACATTTGAGCGAAAACAAATCATTTTTGATGGATAAAGAAAGTTGACGCCGATGATGCCGATATGTTCACTTTTGGTCCGAAAATTTCACGGAAAGCTTTTCGTTTAAAAAGCTCCCATTATGACCTATACACCATATAAACATGTTTGGGACACATTTGAGCGAAAACAAATCATTTTTGATGGATAAAGAAAGGTGACCCCGATGATGCCGATATGGTCACTTTTGGTCCGAAAATTTCACGGAAAGCTTTTCGCGCAAAAAGCTCTCCTTATATCCTATACACCATATAAACATGTGTGGGACACATTTGAGCGAAAACAACTCATTTTTGATGGATAAAGAAAGGTGACGCCGGTGATGCCGATATGGTTTCTTTTGGTCCGAAAATTTCACGGAAATGTTTTCGCTCAAAAAACTCCCATTATGACCTATAAACCATATAACATGTTTGGGACACATTTGAGCGAAAACAAATCATTTTTGATGGATAAAGAAAGGTGAGGCCGGTGATGCCGATATGGTCTCTTTTGGTCCGAAAATTTCACGGAAAGGTTTTCGCTCAAAAAGCTCCCATTATATCCTATAC
Organism: Persicaria maculosa; assembly: GCA_963922045.1. Taxonomy (NCBI): domain Eukaryota; kingdom Viridiplantae; phylum Streptophyta; class Magnoliopsida; order Caryophyllales; family Polygonaceae; genus Persicaria; species Persicaria maculosa. Next base: position 20,580,710 of record OY998264.1, on the reverse strand, counting down.
ACCATAAAAACATGTTTGGGACACATTTGAGCGAAACCAAATAATTTTTGATGGGATAAAGAAAGGTAACACCGATGATGCCGATATGGTCACTTTTGTGCCGAAATTTTCACGGAAAGTTTTTCGCTCAAAAAGCTCCCATTATATGCTATACACCATATAAACATTTTTGGGACACATTTGAGCGAAAACAAATCATTTTTGATGGAGGTGACGCCGGTGATGCCGATATGGTCACTTTTGGTCCGAAAATTTCACGGAAAGCTTTTCGCGCAAAAAGCTCCCACTATATCCGATGCACCATATAACCATGTTTGGAACACATTTGAGCGAAAACAACTCATTTTGATGGATAAAGAATGGTGACGCTGGTGATGCCGATATGGTCACTTTTGGTCCGAAAATTTCACGGAAAGCTTTTCGCGCAAAAAGCTCCCATTATATCCTATACACTTTATAAACATGTTTGGGACACATTTGAGCAAAAACAACTCATTTTTGATGGATAAAGAAAGGTATCGCCGGTGATGCCGATATGGTCACTTTTAGTCCGAAAATTTCACAGAAATCTTTTCTTTCAAAAATCTCACATTATGACCTATACACTATATAAACAAGTTTGGGACACATTTGAGCAAAAACAACTCAATTTTGATGGATAAAGAAAGGTGACGTCGATGATGCATATATGGTCACTTTTGGTCCGAAAATTTCACGGAAAGCTTTTCGCGCAAAAAGCTCCCAATATGACCTATTGATGCGGGACCATCCAAGCTAAGGCCTTACACTCTTGTGAGCTATGCCCTAGCTCAAGAGCCGACGAGGCCTCAAGGAATCAATGCAGCCCAAGCCAACAAGCTAAGGCCTTACACTCTTGTGCGCTATGCCCTAGCTCAAGAACCGACGAGGCCTCAAGGAATCAACGCAGCCCAAGCCACGGACCCTTGTTTGGATTGATGCCGAGGTTGTACCGAGCACATGTGCCTACCTTTCTCCGTGAAGACCGGGTCCAAATACTAGCCGTTGACAGCCTTGCTAAGTGCTCAAGTGGCCAGCCATGAAGACCTATTCTTTAGGAGCCATGATTGAAGAAGTCAAGGCCACTTCCTATCTTTTAGGGATTTTATTTGCAATTTCTGAATTTGTTTTAATTTCCATTTAATTTTCTGAATTTCTTGCAATTTTCTGAATTTCTTTTGTTGTCATTTATTTTCAGCCTTTTCTATCTCCATTTAAGGCTATAAATAGCCTCCTAGGCCGGTTGTATTAGGCAACAAACCCATATTTGATTAATGAAAAGCATTGCTTTGCAAACACATTGTTTCTTGAGGATTCAAGAGAGAGACCGAGAGGATTCTTGGTGAATTGACCTTGCTTGGTTTGTCTTGTGTGTGTCGATCTTCGCTAGTTGATTGGTGCTATCAAGCTTTCACGAGCCCCTTTCCTGTGCTCCTAGGATACGTCCTAGGTTGTGTAAGATCGTAGAGATTGGTTAGCTAGTCGTTGGTTTAGGACTTTGTTCAATTGGGATCAAGGGTCTATTCGCTCGTTCTACCTAGACTTTCTCCTGCCCTATCTATCTTTTTCATTACCATTGTCGAGTCCTTTGAGTCTTTGTCGAGTCATTATTGTCTAACTTGTGTTCTTTGTGTTTTTGTGCTTGTTGTCGGAAGATCGGGACATCCACGGCTAATCCCCGTATCAAATTGGTATCAGAGCTTCGGCTACCGACATCAAGTGTCTCATCTCCATTGTCATCATCAAAAAAAAACTCAAAAACTCCATTGGAGTGCAAGGTTTGATCATCTCTTCTTTTGTTTGATTTTTCTTACTATTAGCATTGGTTGTTGTTGGTTTGCTTAGGCATTACCTTCTGCCGACCCCATCACCAGTTCATCACCACCATACCGCCACCCTATCACCACCATCAGACCACCATTCGACCACCCTTTCATCACCACCAAGAAAAATCAGATTTTTGGTCTTCTATTTTTGCTATTTTCTGAAATTCAAAAGAAAAAGTCAAAAAAATCCCTACATTTTAGCCATACCATTTCCAGCTCCTATTTTTTAGCCACACTTCCATCCCAACAGCTCTATTAGTTACAAGGTCTCTTTTATTTTCATTTTCAGATTTTTCATTTGTTATTTAATTGCTGAAAGTCAAAAAAAAAAAAAATCAGACTTCAAAAAAAAAAGAAAGAGAAGTCGACAGTGAAAAAAAAAAGAGAAGAAAGAAAGAAAAAGAATTTAGAAAAAAAAAATCAGATTTGAGTTGCATTGTTGTTGATTGTTCTAAGTGTACAAGAGAAGTGCAAGAGTAAGCATTGCAAGTGAACAAGAGCCATTGTGAGCCAAGAAAGCCTAAACACCATCTTACCATTCAACCTATCCTTAGCCCACCAACAACTATCTTGCTTGTAGTTTGAAGGTTAGACAAGGTTGATTTGATCAAGTTTTGTGCTTAGTCCTTTCTTACCATTTTATTCTTGTCCCTTGTTTCTATTATCTCTTGATCTCACTTTCTTTGATTCATTTCTGAAATTTTCAGCTTGGAACCTTATCATTGATTGTCTAGCTAATCTCTTGTGGTTAGAGGATTTTTGATTGTCCTTTTGACTAGCTTGAGTGATTGACTATCGTAAGACAAATTGCAACAACAAGCATTTCAGCACCAAAGGGCCCGAGTGCCGAGAGCAAACACTTTTGAGGAAGTTTTTGTTTTGTCTAACCTTAACCTATTTACGTGTTTGTTTGAGTTGTGATGACTATAGGTAACAAATCACCAAGGTCGGAGACTTCCGAGCCCATTTCCCCGGAGTTGTTCAACATGTTGAACAAAATGAACAACAACATCACGACGTTGATGGAAAGGATGGCAGCCCTAGAGGCACGCCCTTCGACGTCCACGGAGATGCCTAGGGCACCCCAAGGCCAGCCTTCGGCTTCCGGACATCACAGCCACGTTCCACCCCCGGAGCACACCCAAGACAACCGGGAAGATCCTCCTAGAACTCCTATTTATGCACGAAATACTCCACCGGAAGAGAACCCACCTCCTCGTGAGAGGCGTGGTCGTTTTAATCATTTTCGTGATGTGCAGGATGACTTTGAGCCCTATGAACACTTTGAGGGTTTCCAAGAAGAAGAGGATCAATGGGAGCGCCAATCGAGAAGGCATGAACAAGGACCCCGTCCACGGAGGCCCCGAGAGCCCGAGCAAGACGGAGTTGGCAAGGTCAAGGTCACAATCCCACCTTTTGAGGGAAAGTGCGATCCGGACACTTACCTCGAATGGGAGACCAAGATCGAGCACATTTGGAGCTGCCACAACTTCACCGATTACAAGAAGGTACAACTAGCCACCCTTGAATTTAGCGGTTTTGCACTAATATGGTGGGATACCCTTGTGAAGGAAAGGAGAAGAGCCCTAGACGCACCCGTAGCCACGTGGGAACAAATGAAGGCACTCATGAGGGCCCGATTCATCCCTCAACACTACGCTAGGGAACTCAAGCAGCGGCTTGAGAACCTCAAGCAAGGTTCCATGAGTGTGGAGGAAGCATTCAATGCCATGCAATTGGCTATGGCAAGGGCAAACGTGGTAGAAGATGAGGAAGACACCAATGCTCGGTTCTTAAGAATCCTACACCCTTACTTGGCTAGAGAAGTTGATTGTTATCCTTATACTTCCGTTATTGATCTTTTACATCTAGCCGTGAAGGTTGATAGGAAGTTAAAGGCAAGAGACCAAGGAGGAGCTAGAGGAGGAAACCGAAGCTCAAGCACGCATCCCTATGGCCGAGATGCCCTAGCACCAAGGGAGAAGCCTAGTCTCGGTAATGGAGGAGAGCAAGGGAATCGAGGAGGAGTTCAAGCCATATCGAGTGCCAAGCCACCTAGCCCTCTCGGTAACCCTAAAGGAGGTACCCCTAACCCTTCTAATTTGCGAAATAGGGAAGTTGTGTGTTTTAAGTGCCAAGATAGAGGACACATGATGAAAGATTGCCCACATAGGAAAGCTCTCATGGTTGATCACTTAGGCAACACCAATTCTGAAATTGAGCATGAAAATGATGAGTGTTTGCATTTTGATTGTGATCCTATCTTAAATTCCTATGATGATTGTGATGATGAAGGCATTGAGTATGAACATGGTGAAAGTTTGATTGTGAGGAGAGCTTTGCATGTCAATCCAACTCCATGTGATGATAACCAACGAGAGAACTTATTTCATACTAGATGCTTAGTAAAGGGTAAGGTTTGTAATGTCATTATTGATGGTGGAAGTTGTTGTAATCTTGCTAGCACTGAATTGGTTGAAAAACTACAACTTTCCACTATACACCACCCTAGGCCCTATAAATTGCATTGGATGAATGATTGCGGTGCATTAAAAGTGAATAAGCAAGTTAAGGTTTCTTTTAAGCTAGGACATTATGAAGATGATGTTTTGTGTGATATAGTACCTATGCAAGCTTCTCACTTACTTTTTGGTCGTCCATGGCAATTTGATCGAAAAGTCTTACATGATGGTTTCACTAACCGCTATTCCTTTGAGTATAAGGGCAGGAACTTCACTCTAAAGCCAATGACCCCTACTCAAATAGCCGGGGAGTTTGAGAAGAAGGAAAGTGGAGGGTCGGTGCCATCAAAAGTGTTCCTTGCCGCCGAGAGGGAGTTCGTGGACAAGAACTTGGATTCGTGGTCGAATCCTTTCAAAGAAGGGGAGGTTGATGCGGGACCATCCAAGCTAAGGCCTTACACTCTTGTGAGCTATGCCCTAGCTCAAGAGCCGACGAGGCCTCAAGGAATCAATGCAGCCCAAGCCAACAAGCTAAGGCCTTACACTCTTGTGAGCTATGCCCTAGCTCAAGAACCGACGAGGCCTCAAGGAATCAACGCAGCCCAAGCCACGGACCCTTGTTTGGATTGATGCCGAGGTTGTACCGAGCACATGTGCCTACCTTTCTCCGTGAAGACCGGGTCCAAATACTAGCCGTTGACAGCCTTGCTAAGTGCTCAAGTGGCCAGCCATGAAGACCTATTCTTTAGGAGCCATGATTGAAGAAGTCAAGGCCACTTCCTATCTTTTAGGGATTTTATTTGCAATTTCTGAATTTGTTTTAATTTCCATTTAATTTTCTGAATTTCTTGCAATTTTCTGAATTTCTTTTGTTGTCATTTATTTTCAGCCTTTTCTATCTCCATTTAAGGCTATAAATAGCCTCCTAGGCCGGTTGTATTAGGCAACAAACCCATATTTGATTAATGAAAAGCATTGCTTTGCAAACACATTGTTTCTTGAGGATTCAAGAGAGAGACCGAGAGGATTCTTGGTGAATTGACCTTGCTTGGTTTGTCTTGTGTGTGTCGATCTTCGCTAGTTGATTGGTGCTATCAAGCTTTCACGAGCCCCTTTCCTGTGCTCCTAGGATACGTCCTAGGTTGTGTAAGATCGTAGAGATTGGTTAGCTAGTCGTTGGTTTAGGACTTTGTTCAATTGGGATCAAGGAACTATTCGCTCGTTCTACCTAGACTTTCTCCTGCCCTATCTATCTTTTTCATTACCATTGTCGAGTCCTTTGAGTCTTTGTCGAGTCATTATTGTCTAACTTGTGTTCTTTGTGTTTTTGTGCTTGTTGTCGGAAGATCGGGACATCCACGGCTAATCCCCGTATCACCTATACACCATATAAACATGTTTGGGACACATTTGAGCAAAAACACTTCATTTTTGATGAATAAAGAAAGGTGACGCCGGTGATTCCGATATGGTCACTTTTGGTCCGAAAATTTCACGGAAAGCTTTTCGTGCAAAAATCTCACATTATGACCTATAAACCATATAAACATGTTTCGGACAAATTTGAGCGAAAACAAATCATTTTTGATGGATAAAGTAAGGTGAGGCCGGTGATACCGTTATGGTCACTTTTGGTCCGAAAATTTCACGGAAAGCTTTTCGCACAAAAAGCTATCATTATATCCTATACACCATATAAACATGTTTGGGACACATTTGAGCGAAAACAACTCATTTTTTATGGATAAAGAAAGGTGACGCAGGTGATGCCGATATGGTGACTTTTGGTCCGAAAATTTCACGGAAAGCTTTTCGCGTAAAAAGCTCCCATTATGACGTATACACCATATAAACATGTTTGGGACACATTTGAGTGAAAACAAATCATTTTTGATGGATAAAGAAAGGTGACCCCGATGATGCCGATATGGTCACTTTTGGTCCGAAAATTTTACGGAAAGCTTGTCGCTCAAAAAGCTCCCATTATGACCTATACACCATACAAACATGTTTGGGACACATTTGAGCGAAAAAAAATTATTTTTGATGGATAAAGAAAGGTGACGCCGATGATGCCGATATGGTCTATTTTGGTCCGAAAATTTCATGGAAAGGTTTTCGCTCAAAAAGCTCACATTATGACCTATACACCATATAAACATGTTCGGGACACATTTGAGCGAAAAAAAATCATTTTCTGATGGATAAAGAAAGGTGAGGCCGGTGATGCCGATATGGTCTCTTTTGGTCCGAAAATTTCACGGAAAGGTTTTCGCTCAAAAAGCTCCCATTATATCCTTTACACCATAAAAACATGTTTGGGACACATTTGAGCGAAACCTAATAATTTTTGATGGGATAAAGAAAGGTGACACCGATGATGCCGATATGGTCACTTTTGTGCCGAAATTTTCACGGAAAGTTTTTCGCTCAAAAAGCTCCCATTATATGCTATACACCATATAAACATGTTTGGGACACATTTGAGCGAAAACAAATCATTTTTGATGGATAAGGAAAGGTGACGCCGGTGATGCCGATATGGTCACTTTTGGTCCGAAAATTTCACGAAAAGCTTTTCGCGCAAAAAGCTCCCACTATACCCTATACACCATATAACCATGTTTGGGACACATTTGAGCGAAAACAACTCATTTTGATGGATAAAGAAAGGTGACGCCGGTGATGCCGATATGGTCACTTTTGGTCCGAAAATTTCACAGAAAGCTTTTCTTGCGAAAATCTCACATTATGACCTATACACCATATAAACATGTTTGGGACACATTTGAGCGAAAACAACGCAATTTTGATGGATAAAGAAAGGTGACGTCGATGATGTCGATATGGTCACTTTTGGTCCGAAAATTTCACGGAAACCTTTTCGCACAAAAAGCTCTCATTATATCCTATACACCATATAAACATTTTTGGGACACATTTGAGCGAAAACAAATCATTTTTGATAGATAAAGAAAGGTGACACCGGTGATGCCGATATGGTCACTTTCGGTTCGAAAATTTCACGGAAAGCTTTTCGCGCAGAAATCTCACATTATGACCTATACACCATATAAACATGTTTGGGACACGTTTGAGCGAAAACAACTCAATTTTGATGGATAAAGAAAGGTGACGTCGATGATGCATACATGGTCACTTTTGGTCCGAAAATTTCACGGAAAGTTTTTCGCGCAAAAAGCTCCCATTATGACCTATACACCATATAAACATGTTTGGGAGACATTTGAGCGAAAACAAATCATTTTTGATGGATAAAGAAAGGTGACGCCGGTGATGCCGATATGGTCACTTTTGGTCCAAAAATTTCACGGAAAGCTTTTCGCGCAAAAAGCTCACATTATGACCTATACACCATATAAACATGTTTGGGACACATATGAGCGAAAACAACTCAGTTATGATGGATAAAGAAAGGTGACGTTGATGATGCCGATATGGTCACTTTTGGTCCGAAAATTTCACGGAAAGCTTTTCGCGCAAAAAGCTCCCATTATATCCTATACACCATATAAACATGTTTGGGACACATTTGAGCGAAAACAACTCATTTTTTATGGATAAAGAAAGGTGACGCCGGTGATTCCGATATGGTCACTTTTGGTCCGAAAATGTCACGGAAAGCTTTTCACGTAAAAAGCTCCCATTATGACCTATACACCATATAAACAAGTTTTGGACACATTTGAGCGAAAACAACTCAATTTTGATGGATAAAGAAAGGTGACGTCGAGATGCCGTTATGGTCACTTTTGGTCTGAAAATTTCACGGAAAGCTTTTTGCACAAAAAGCTCTCATTATATCCTATACACCATATAAACATGTTTGGGACCCATTTGAGCGAAAACAAATCATTTTTGATGGATAAAGAAAGGTGACGCCGGTGATGCCGATATGGTCACTTTTGGTCCGAAAATTTCACGGAAAGCTTTTCTCGCAGAAAGCTCTCATTATATCCTATACACCATATAAACATATTTGGGACACATTTGAGCAAAAACAAATCATTTTTGATGGATAAAGAAAGGTGACGCCGGTGATGCCGATACGGTCACTTTTGGTCCGAAAATTTCACGGAAATCTTTTCGCGCAAAAATCTCACATTATGACCTATGCACCATATAAACATGTTTCGGTCACATTTGAGAGAAAACCAATCATTTTTGATGGATAAAGAAAGATGACGCCGATGATGCCGATATGTTCACTTTTGGTCCGAAAATTTCACGGAAAGCTTTTCGCTCAAAAAGCTCCCATTATGACCTATACACCATATAAACATGTTTGGCACACATTTGAGCGAAAACAAATCATTTTTGATGGATAAAGAAAGGTGACGCCGATGATGCCGACATGGTCTCTTTTGGTCCGAAAATTTCACGGAAAGTTTTTCGCTCAAAAAGCTCCCATTATGACCTATACACCATATAAACATGTTTGTGACACATTTAAGCGAAAACAATTCAATTTTGATTGATAAAGAAAGGTGACTTCGATGATGCATATATGGTCACTTTTGGTCCGAAAATTTCACGGAATGCTTTCGCGCAGAAAGCTCCCATTATGACCTATACACCATATAAACATGTTTGGGACACATTTGAGCGAAAACAAATCATTTTTGATGGATAAAGAAAGGTGACCCCGATGATGCCGTTATGGTCACTTTTGGTCCCAAAATTTCACGGAAAGCTTTTTGCACAAAAAGCTCTCATTATATCCTATACACCATATAAACATGTTTGTGACACATTTGAGCGAAAACAACTCATTTTTGATGGATAAAGAAAGGTGACGCCGGTGATGCCGATATGTGACTTTTGGTCCGAAAATTTAACGGAAAGCTTTTCGCGTAAAAAGCTCCCATTATGACCTATACACCATATAAACAAGTTTTGGACACATTTGAGCGAAAACAACTCAATTTTGATGGATAAAGAAAGGTGACGTCGATGATGCCGATATGGTCACTTTTGGTCCGAAAATTTCACGGAAAGCTTTTCGCTCAAAAAGCTCCCATTATGACATATACACCATATAAACATGTTTGGGACACATTTGAGCGAAAACAAATCATTTTTCATGAATAAAGAAAGGTGACCCCGATGATGCCGATGTGGTCACTTTTAGTCCGAAAATTTCACGGAAAGCTTTTCGCTCAAAAAGCGCTCATTATATCCTATACACCATATAAACATGTATGGGAAACATTTGAGCAAAAACAAATCATTTTTGATGGATAAAGAAAGGTGACGCCGGTGATGCCGATATGGTCACTTTTGGTCCGAAAATTTCACGGAAAGCTTTTCGCGCAAAAATCTCACATTATGATCTATACACCATATAAACATGTTTCGGTCACATTTGAGCGAAAACAAATCATTTTTGATGGATAAAGAAAGGTGACACCGAAGATGCCGATATGTTCACTTTTGGTCCGAAAATTTCACGGAAAGCTTTTCGCTCAAAAAGCTCTCCCATTATGACCTATACACCATATAAACATGTTTGGCACACATTTGAGCGAAAACAAATCATTTTTAATGGATAAAGAAAGGTGACGCCGATGATGTGATACGGGGATTAGCCGTGGATGTCCCGATCTTCCGACAACAAGCACAAAAACACAAAGAACACAAGTTAGACAATAATGACTCGACAAAGACTCAAAGGACTCGACAATGGTAATGAAAAAGATAGATAGGGCAGGAGAAAGTCTAGGTAGAACGAGCGAATAGACCCTTGATCCCAATTGAACAAAGTCCTAAACCAACGACTAGCTAACCAATCTCTACGATCTTACACAACCTAGGACGTATCCTAGGAGCACAAGAAAGGGGCTCGTGAAAGCTTGATAGCACCAATCAACTAGCGAAGATCGACACACACAAGACACACCAAGCAAGGTCAATTCACCAAGAATCCTCTCGGTCTCTCTCTTGAATCCTCAAGAAACAATGTGTTTGCAAAGCAATGCTTTTCATTAATCAAATATGGGTTTGTTTTCTAATACAACCGGCCTAGGAGGCTATTTATAGCCTTAAATGGAGATAGAAAAGGCTGAAAATAAATGACAACAAAAGAAATTCAGAAAATTGCAAGAAATTCAGAAAATTAAATGGAAATTAAAACAAATTCAGAAATTGCAAATAAAATCCCTAAAAGATAGGAAGTGGCCTTGACTTCTTCAATCATGGCTCCTAAAGAATAGGTCTTCATGGCTGGCCACTTGAGCACTTAGCAAGGCTGTCAACGGCTAGTATTTGGACCCGGTCTTCACGGAGCAAGGTAGGCACATGTGCTCGGTACAACCTCGGCATCAATCCAAACAAGGGTCCGTGGCTTGGGCTGCGTTGATTCCTTGAGGCCTCGTCGGTTCTTGAGCTAGGGCATAGCTCACAAGAGTGTAAGGCCTTAGCTTGTTGGCTTGGGCTGCATTGATTCCTTGAGGCCTCGTCGGCTCTTGAGCTAGGGCATAGCTCACAAGAGTGTAAGGCCTTAGCTTGGATGGTCCCGCATCAACCTCCCCTTCTTTGAAAGGATTCGACCACGAATCCAAGTTCTTGTCCACGAACTCCCTCTTGGCGGCAAGGAACACTTTTGATGGCACCGACCCTCCACTTTCCTTCTTCTCAAACTCCCCGGCTACTTGAGTAGGGGCCATTGGCTTTAGAGTGAAGTTCCTGCCCTTATACTCAAAGGAATAACGGTTAGTGAAACCATCATGTAAGACTTTTCGATCAAATTGCCATGGACGACCAAAAAGTAAGTGAGAAGCTTGCATAGGTACTATATCACACAAAACATCATCTTCATAATGTCCTAGCTTAAAAGAAACCTTAACTTGCTTATTCACTTTTAATGCACCGCAATCATTCATCCAATGCAATTTATAGGGCCTAGGGTGGTGTATAGTGGAAAGTTGTAGTTTTTCAACCAATTCAGTGCTAGCAAGATTACAACAACTTCCACCATCAATAATGACATTACAAACCTTACCCTTTACTAAGCATCTAGTATGAAATAAGTTCTCTCGTTGGTTATCATCACATGGAGTTGGATTGACATGCAAAGCTCTCCTCACAATCAAACTTTCACCATGTTCATACTCAATGCCTTCATCATCACAATCATCATAGGAATTTAAGATAGGATCACAATCAAAATGCAAACACTCATCATTTTCATGCTCAATTTCAGAATTGGTGTTGCCTAAGTGATCAACCATGAGAGCTTTCCTATGTGGGCAATCTTTCATCATGTGTCCTCTATCTTGGCACTTAAAACACACAACTTCCCTATTTCGCAAATTAGAAGGGTTAGGGGTACCTCCTTTAGGGTTACCGAGAGGGCTAGGTGGCTTGGCACTCGATATGGCTTGAACTCCTCCTCGATTCCCTTGCTCTCCTCCATTACCGAGACTAGGCTTCTCCCTTGGTGCTAGGGCATCTCGGCCATAGGGCTGCGTGCTTGAGCTTCGGTTTCCTCCTCTAGCTCCTCCTTGGTCTCTTGCCTTTAACTTCCTATCAACCTTCACGGCTAGATGTAAAAGATCAATAACGGAAGTATAAGGATAACAATCAACTTCTCTAGCCAAGTAAGGGTGTAGGATTCTTAAGAACCGAGCATTGGTGTCTTCCTCATCTTCTACCACGTTTGCCCTTGCCATAGCCAATTGCATGGCATTGAATGCTTCCTCCACACTCATGGAACCTTGCTTGAGGTTCTCAAGCCGCTGCTTGAGTTCCCTAGCGTAGTGTTGAGGGATGAATCGTGCCCTCATGAGTGCCTTCATTTGTTCCCACGTGGCTACGGGTGCGTCTAGGGCTCTTCTCCTTTCCTTCACAAGGGTATCCCACCATATTAGTGCAAAACCGCTAAATTCAAGGGTGGCTAGTTGTACCTTCTTGTAATCGGTGAAGTTGTGGCAGCTCCAAATGTGCTCGATCTTGGTCTCCCATTCGAGGTAAGTGTCCGGATCGCACTTTCCCTCAAAAGGTGGGATTGTGACCTTGACCTTGCCAACTCCGTCTTGCTCGGGCTCTCGGGGCCTCCGTGGACGGGGTCCTTGTTCATGCCTTCTCGATTGGCGCTCCCATTGATCCTCTTCTTCTTGGAAACCCTCAAAGTGTTCATAGGGCTCAAAGTCATCCTGCACATCACGAAAATGATTAAAACGACCACGCCTCTCACGAGGAGGTGGGTTCTCTTCCGGTGGAGTATTTCGTGCATAAATAGGAGTTCTAGGAGGATCTTCCCGGTTGTCTTGGGTGTGCTCCGGGGGTGGAACGCGGCTGTGATGTCCGGAAGCCGAAGGCTGGCCTTGGGGTGCCCTAGGCATCTCCGTGGACGTCGAAGGGCGTGCCTCTAGGGCTGCCATCCTTTCCATCAACGTCGTGATGTTGTTGTTCATTTTGTTCAACATGTTGAACAACTCCGGGGAAATGGGCTCGGAAGTCTCCGACCTTGGTGATTTGTTACCTATAGTCATCACAACTCAAACAAACACGTAAATAGGTTAAGGTTAGACAAAACAAAAACTTCCTCAAAAGTGTTTGCTCTCGGCACTCCTCTCCCTTTGGTGCTGAAATGCTTGTTGTTGCAATTTGTCTTACGATAGTCAATCACTCAAGCTAGTCAAAAGGACAATCAAAAATCCTCTAACCAAAAGAGATTAGCTAGACAATCAATGATAAGGGTCCAAGCTGAAAATTTCAGAAATGAATCAAAGAAAGTGAGATCAAGAGATAATAGAAACAAAGGACAAGAATAAAATGGTAAGAAAGGACTAAGCACAAAACTTGATCAAATCAACCTTGTCTAACCTTCAAACTACAAGCAAGATAGTTGTTGGTAGGCTAAGGATAGGTTGAATGGTAAGATGGTGTTTAGGCTTTCTTGGCTCACAATGGCTCTTGTTCACTTGCAATGCTTACTCTTGCACTTCTCTTGTACACTTAGAACAATTAACAACAATGCAACTCAAATCTGATTTTTTTTTTTTTTCTAAATTCTTTTTCTTTCTTTCTTCTCTTTTTTTTTCACTGTCGACTTCTCTTTCTTTTTTTTTTGAAGTCTGATTTTTTTTTTTTTTGACTTTCAGCAATTAAATAACAAATGAAAAATCTGAAAATGAAAATAAAAGAGACCTTGTAACTAATAGAGCTGTTGGGATGGAAGTGTGGCTAAAAAATAGGAGCTGGAAATGGTATGGCTAAAATGTAGGGATTTTTTTGACTTTTTCTTTTGAATTTCAGAAAATAGCAAAAATAGAAGACCAAAAATCTGATTTTTCTTGGTGGTGATGAAAGGGTGGTCGAATGGTGGTCTGATGGTGGTGATAGGGTGGCGGTATGGTGGTGATGAATTGGTGATGGGGTCGGCAGAAGGTAATGCCTAAGCAAACCAACAACAACCAATGCTAATAGTAAGAAAAATCAAACAAAAGAAGAGATGATCAAACCTTGCACTCCAATGGAGTTTTTGAGTTTTTTTTGATGATGACAATGGAGATGAGACACTTGATGTCGGTAGCCGAAGCTCTGATACCAATTTGATACGGGGATTAGCCGTGGATGTCCCGATCTTCCGACAACAAGCACAAAAACACAAAGAACACAAGTTAGACAATAATGACTCGACAAAGACTCAAAGGACTCGACAATGGTAATGAAAAAGATAGATAGGGCAGGAGAAAGTCTAGGTAGAACGAGCGAATAGACCCTTGATCCCAATTGAACAAAGTCCTAAACCAACGACTAGCTAACCAATCTCTACGATCTTACACAACCTAGGACGTATCCTAGGAGCACAAGAAAGGGGCTCGTGAAAGCTTGATAGCACCAATCAACTAGCGAAGATCGACACACACAAGACACACCAAGCAAGGTCAATTCACCAAGAATCCTCTCGGTCTCTCTCTTGAATCCTCAAGAAACAATGTGTTTGCAAAGCAATGCTTTTCATTAATCAAATATGGGTTTGTTTTCTAATACAACCGGCCTAGGAGGCTATTTATAGCCTTAAATGGAGATAGAAAAGGCTGAAAATAAATGACAACAAAAGAAATTCAGAAAATTGCAAGAAATTCAGAAAATTAAATGGAAATTAAAACAAATTCAGAAATTGCAAATAAAATCCCTAAAAGATAGGAAGTGGCCTTGACTTCTTCAATCATGGCTCCTAAAGAATAGGTCTTCATGGCTGGCCACTTGAGCACTTAGCAAGGCTGTCAACGGCTAGTATTTGGACCCGGTCTTCACGGAGCAAGGTAGGCACATGTGCTCGGTACAACCTCGGCATCAATCCAAACAAGGGTCCGTGGCTTGGGCTGCGTTGATTCCTTGAGGCCTCGTCGGTTCTTGAGCTAGGGCATAGCTCACAAGAGTGTAAGGCCTTAGCTTGTTGGCTTGGGCTGCATTGATTCCTTGAGGCCTCGTCGGCTCTTGAGCTAGGGCATAGCTCACAAGAGTGTAAGGCCTTAGCTTGGATGGTCCCGCATCATGATGCCGATATGGTCTCTTTTGGTCCGAAAATTTCACGGAAAGGTTTTCGCTCAAAAAGCTCCCATTATGACCTATACACCATATAAACAATTTTGGGACACATTTGAGCGAAAACAATTCAATTTTGATTGATAAAGAAAGGTGACGACGATGATGCATATATGGTCACTTTTGGTCTGAAAATTTCACGGAAAGCTTTTCGCGCAAAAAGCTCCCATTATGACCTATACACCATATAAACATGTTTGGGACACATTTGAGCGAAAACAAATCATTTTTGTTGGATAAAGAAAGGTGACCCTGATGATGCCGTTATGGTCACTTTTGGTCCCAAAATTTTACGGAAAGCTTTTTGCACAAAAAGCTCTCATTATATCCTATACACCATATAAACATGTTTGGGACACATTTGAGCGAAAAAAAATCATTTTTGATGGATAAAGTAAGGTGACCCCGATGATGCCGTTATGGTCACTTTTGGTCCGAAAATTTCACGGAAAGCTTTTCGCACAAAAAGCTCTCATTATATCCTATACACCATATAAACATGTTTGGGACACATTTGAGCGAAAACAACTCATTTTTGATGGATAAAGAAAGGTGACGCCGGTGATGCCGATATGGTGACTGTTGGTCCGAAAATTTCACGGAAAGCTTTTCGCGTAAAAAGCTCCCATTATATCCTATACACCATCTAAACATGTTTGGGACACATTTGAGCAAAAACAAATCATTTTTGATGGATAAAGAAAGGTGACGCCGATGATGCCGATATGGTCACTTTTGGTCTGAAAATTTCACGGAAAGCTTTTCGCGCAAAAATCTCACATTATGACCTATACACCATATAAACATGTTTCGGTCACATTTGAGAGAAAACCAATCATTTTTGATGGATAAAGAAAGGTGACACCGATGATGCCGATATGTTCACTTTTGGTCCGAAAATTTCACGGAAAGCTTTTCGCTCAAAAAGCTCCCATTATGACCTATACACCATATAAACATGTTTGGCACACATTTGAGCGAAAACAAATCATTTTTGATGGATAAAGAAAGGTGACGCCGATGATGCCGATATGGTCTCTTTTGGTCCGAAAATTTCACAGAAAGTTTTTCGCTCAAAAAGCTCCCATTATGACCTATACACCATATAAACATGTTTGGGACACATTTAAGCGAAAACAATTCAATTTTGATTGATAAAGAAAGGTGACTTCGATGATGCATATATGGTCACTTTTGGTCCGAAAATTTCACGGAATGCTTTTCGCGCAGAAAGCTCCCATTATGACCTATACACCATATAAACATGTTTGGGACACATTTGAGCGAAAACAAATCATTTTTGATGGATAAAGAAAGGTGACCCCGATGATGCCGTTATGGTCACTTTTGGTCCCAAAATTTCACGGAAAGCTTTTCGCACAAAAAGCTCTCATTATATCCTATACACCATATAAACATGTTTGGGACACATTTGAGCGAAAACAACTCATTTTTTATGGATAAAGAAAGGTGACGATGTGCTGAGCGACCAAGGAGGTAATAACCCCTAATGCCGATATGTGACTTTTGGTTTGAAAATTTCACGGAAAGCTTTTCGCGTAAAAAGCTCCCATTATGACCTATACACCATATAAACAAGTTTTGGTCACATTTGAGCGAAAACAACTCAATTTTGATGGACAAAGAAAGGTGACGTCGATGATGCCGATATGGTCACTTTTGGTCCGAAAATTTCACGGAAATCTTTTCGCTCAAAAAGCTCCCATTATGACATATACACCATATAAACATGTTTGGGACACATTTGAGCGAAAACAAATCATTTTTCATGGATAAAGAAAGGTGACCCCGATGATGCCGATGTGGTCACTTTTGGTCCGAAAATTTCACGGAAAGCTTTTCGCGCAAAAAGCGCTCATTATATCCTATACACCATATAAACATGTTTGGGAAACATTTGAGGAAAAACAAATCATTTTTGATGGATAAAGAAAGGTGACGCCGGTGATGCCGATATGATCACTTTTGGTCCGAAAATTTCACGGAAAGCTTTTCGCGCAAAAATCTCCCATTATGACCTATACACCATATAAACATGTTTGGGACACATTTGAGCGAAAACAACTTTATTTTTGATGGATAAACAAAGGTGACCCCGATGATGCCGTTATGGTCACTTTTGGTCCGAAAATTTCACGAAAAGCTTTTTACACAAAAAGCTCTCATTATATCCTATACACCATATAAACATGTTTGGGACACATTTGAGCGAAAATAAATCATTTTGGATGGATAAAGAAAGGTGACGCCGGTGATGCCGATATGGTCACTTTTGGTCCGAAAATTTCAGGGAACGCTTTTCGCGAAAAATCTCACATTATGACCTATACACCATATAAACATGTTTGGGACACATTTGAGCGAAAACAACTCATTTTTGATGGATAAAGAAGGGTGACGTTGATGATGCCGATATGGTCACTTTTGGTCCGAAAATTTCACAGAAAGATTTTCGCGCAAAAAGCTCTCATTATATCCTACCATATAAACATTTTTGGGACACATTTGAGCAAAAATAAATCATTTTTGATGGATAAAGAAAGGTGACACCGGTGATGCCGATATGGTCACTTTTGGTCCGAAAATTTCACGGAAAGCTTTTCGCGCAAAAATGTCACAATATGACCTATACACCATATAAACATGTTTGGGACACATTTTAGCGAAAACAACACATTTTTGATGGATAAAGAAAGGTGACGCCGGTGATGCCGATATGGTGACTTTTGGTCCGAAAATTTCACGGAAAGCTTTTCGCGTAAAAAGCTCCCATTATGACCTATACACCATATAAACAAGTTTTGGACACATTTGAGCGAAAACAACTCAATTTTGATGGATAAAGAAAGGTGACGTCGATGATGCCGATATGGTCACTTTTGGTCCGAAAATTTCACGGAAAGCTTTTCGCTCAAAAAGCTCCCATTATGACATATTCACCATATAAACATGTTTCGGACACATTTGAGCGAAAACAAATCATTTTTTATGGATAAAGAAAGGTGACCCCGATGATGGCGATATGGTCACTTTTGGTCCGAAAATTTCACGGAAAGCTTTTCATGCAAAAAGCTCTCATTATATCCTATACACCATATAAACATGTTTGGGACACATTTGAGCAAAAACAAATCATTTTTGATGGATAAAGAAAGGTGACGCCGGTGATGCCGATATGGTCACTTTTGGTCCGAAAATTTCACGGAAAGCTTTTAGTGCAAAAATCTCACATTATGACCTATACACCATATAAACATGTTTCGGTCAAATTTGAGCGAAAACAAATCATTTTTGATGGATAAAGAAAGGTGACACCGTTGATGCCGATATGTTCACTTTTGGTCCGAAAATTTGACGGAAAGCTTTTCGCTCAAAAAGCTCCCATTATGACCTATACACCATATAAACATGTTTGGCACACATTTGAGCGAAAACAAATCATTTTTGATGGATAAAGAAAGGTGACGCCGATGATGCCGATATGGTCTCTTTTGGTCCGAAAATTTCACAGAAAGGTTTTCGCTCAAAAAGCTCCCATTATGACCTATACACCATATAAACATGTTTGGGACACATTTGAGCGAAAACAATTCAATTTTGATTGATAAAGAAAGGTGACGTCGATGATGCATATATGGTCACTTTTGGTCCGAAAATGTCACGGAAAGCTTTTCGCGCAAAAAGCTCCCATTATGACCTATACACCATATAAACATGTTTGGGACACATTTGAGCGAAAACAAATCATTTTTGATGGATAAAGAAAGGTGACCCTGATGATGCCGTTATGGTCACTTTTGGTCCGAAAATTTTACGGAAAGCTTTTTGCACAAAAAGCTCTCATTATATCCTATACACCATATAAACATGTTTGGGACACATTTGAGCGAAAATAAATCATTTTGGATGGATAAAGAAAGGTGACGCCGGTGATGCCGATATGGTCACTTTTGGTCCGAAAATTTCACGGAAAGCTTTTCGCGAAAAATCTCACATTATGACCTGAACTGGTAAATATATATAAATCTCCCAAAAAGGAGGGGAATATCAAAGATATCGCAACGTACAAAAAGAAGTGATTCAAAACGAGGAATCACTTGTAAGACCCAAACAAGAAATCAACCAAACATGGTTAGGCAGTCAGCCTTAGTTTCCACTCCCTATCCACCCTATTTGCCATTTTTCCTTTCGCTCTTAGTCTAACTTTACATTCATTTACAATGATTTTCGCTGTTTCCTCTATACTAACATAAGTATTCTCCAAAGTCGCCATGTTTCGAGCTCTCCAAGTATGGTAGACCACACAGGTTAGCGCAAAGAGCCGCGACTGAAACATGTTGGTTGCCCTGCCATGCCCTTCCGCAAACCACTCCAGCCATTCCATTATAGAACCCCATCTGATCGACACTCCAAGCCACGTCATGACTATGTCAAGGACGCCGCTCACATAGGCACATTTGAACCATAAGTGGTCCCGATCCTCCACCTCATCTCCACAGAACACACAGCTCTGTGTCTGCACAACATTCCATTTGAAGAGTCTTGCTCGGGTGTGTAATCTGTCAAGGATAGCAAGCCACGTTACAAAGCTCCATCGCTTGCATTGTTGCCCAGTCCACAAAATCGCCGCCCACAACCCTCTCTTCCCCTCTCCCTCGTAAGATATCATAAGCTATTTGTTGCAGCCCTCTGCTTGGGCTTCCCAACACTTCCATAGCTGAGCCCTCAAGTCCAAGCAACAAGGCTCTATCATTGAAACCCGCTTGGAATTCATGAAGGACCCCCACTGTAAACTTCCAGGTCCAAGAGTCTCTCGCTGTCAGCTGCACATCTTGTATCTCCCGCCCCTTTAACAGATTAAACTCCACCCACCTTGTCCAAACACATTCCCTTCGTTGGATGATATCGGCAGCAAGTTTTACATAAATGGCTTTGTTCCATGCAAGAATTTCTTTAATACCGAGCCCCCCTTTCTCCCTTGGGAGAGTAACTGTTGTCCAAGCCACCAAGTATCTCCTCCCTTCCAGATTACCATTCCAGAGGAATCGTTTACACATTGACTCAATTCGATCAATGACTCCTGCTGGCAGCAAAATTACCTGACTCCAAAAACCGAGCACTCCCATGATGACAGCATTTATAAGTTGCATCCTCCCAGCAAAAGAGAGGTGCCTCGCAGCCCAGCAGTTAATCTGTCACTCAATCTTGGAAAGTAGGGGGTCATACTCCGCCACCTTCAATCGTTTATCATGAAGTGGACAGCCAAGGTAGCGCACAGGAAGGCTCCCTTTTTTTAATCCTAAAATATCCACCAAAGCTCCCTCTTTCTCAACCGTAAGCCCCGCCAAATAAACCTCTGATTTAGCTGCATTAGGTTCCAACCTAGAGACAGCTGCAAAGTCCTCCAGGCATTTCTTAATCATACTCACTGATTTCTCATCGCCTCGACAGAAGATTAGTAAATCATCCACAAACGCAAGGTGTACCAAATCTATCCCCCCACATTTCGGATGGTGATGAAACTCTGGATGCCCAGCCATACTTTTAAGCATTCTCCCAAGAATCTCCATACACAACACAAAAATATAGGGTGACATGGGGTCCCCTTGGCGCAGCCCCCTCTTGCTATGAAAGAAATCCTCTGGCACCCCATTCACAAGCACCGAGAAGCTCGCTGTAGTTATGCAGCCCATGATCAACTGGACAAGCTTCATTGGAAAATTAAAATAATACAGCGTCTTTTCTATGAAATCCCAGCTCAGAGTATCATACGCCTTGTGCAGATCCACTTTCAAAGCGCACCGAGGTGATACTCCCTTAGTTCCATAGCCTCGGAGTATCTCCGTTGCCACTGCCACATTATGATTAATAGCCCAACCAGGCATAAACGCCCCTTGAGAGTCAGAAATCAGACCATCCAGCACCCCTCTCATTCGGTCTGCCAGGATCTTTGTAATCACCTTTAACACTGTATTACAGCAAGATATGGGCCTTAGATCCTTTACCACAGACGGATTATCTACCTTGGGTATCAATGAGATGAAAGTGTGGTTGTATTGTTTCAACAACCTCCCTGTTCTGAAATATTCAGCAACTGCCTTTCGGACATCCGTTTTCATGATGGGCCAAGCTTTCTTAAATAAGGCACTTCCAAACCCATCAGGGCCTGGCGACTTATTCTCCCCGATGCTCCATACAGACGTCCTAATCTCACTCATAGAGGGCTCCACAGCCATGTCCCTCACCTCATCCCCTTGAAGTTTCCTTCCAACTGGGAATACAAACCCATCAGCTGACGCGGATGTAGCCCCTAGCAAATCTTTATAAAAGTTAACAATTAATCTGGCCAGAGCATTTGGCTCCTCAATCTTCTGTCCATGCCCATCATACATATACATGATCGAGTTAGCCCCCCTTCTAACCTTTAAGTGCCTAAAGAACATGCTTGATGTCTCCTCTCCATGGGTGAGCCAATGTAACTTAGCCTGTTGAGTTGACAGGCTCTTAAGCCTTTTCATGTTGTCCCGAACAAGCTTTTGGTAGTGCTTCACCTTCTGCTGCAAATCAGTCTCATCTCTATTAGCGTGGAGCGCCAGCTGAACCTCTCTAAGGCTCTTAGTATCTTTATCCAACTGTTTCCGCAGCTCAGCAAAATTCCTTCTATCCCATCCTTTTAAAACTTCCTTCAACCCTTGAAGTTTCTGACGGAGAATAAATTGCCTGCTCCCTCGATGATACTGTCTCCATATCCCTGCTACCATGCCTTTGAATTGTGGCTCCTCACACCAGAAATTTTTGAAACGAAACGGGTAGCCTTTGTTCCACTGTTCCTCTCTTATGGTGACCACAGCAGGTGAATGATCCGACAGTAGGGGCATGTCAAAAGATACTTTGGTGAAAGGCATAACATCTCTCCACTTTTCATTCACTAAGGCCCGATCAATTTTTCTCTCTACCCGGTCCCCTCCCAGTTGGCTGTTGTTCCAGGTGAGCCTACAGCCCGTATAAGGAAGGTCCGCTACATCACACTCCTCCATCATTCTATTCAGCTCTGAATAATCATCTGTCGGCATATCCACTCTCGGCCACCTATCACTCATTTCATAGATGCAGTTGAAATCCCCAATGACTAGCCAAGGAATAGAATTCCCTATGTTTAACTGGTGCAAAGCATCCCAACATTCTCTTCGATGAGGCTTATCATTATGAGCATAAACAAAAGTAACCACAAATTGAAAGTTACCATCAAGACTAGCTACATGACAATGTATGAACTGCTCCCCCATTACCAAAATGCTCATATTTACAGCCCATGGATCCCACCATAGCCACATCCTTCCTTTCATTGAGTTCCCACGGTTTGTAACATTCCTCCAGTCCTTAGGCATAGTTTTCAGTACTTCCTTTTCCCCTTTCTCAGTCATCTTAGTCTCCAGAATGGCCAACAAGCTTATAGTATTGCTATGAATAAAAGTATTCACCATATGGTGCTTTTTAGAAGCATTAAAGCCCCTGACATTCCAGGCTCCTATTTTCAAGCTGGTCATCGGAGTTCTTTTCTCAGGTTGCTACCACCTGGTATATTCCCATTCTCTGCAGCATCTATCCTAGAGGCACTTTGCACACTCTGATCAGCTTTCCCTATCTAATTGATAGGCCTGCCAGGCACTTCAGCACCCTCTCCCTCTATAAATCTATTACTTGTTCGTATCACAAACTCTTCAGATTGTTTATTCATAAAACGTCCCCCCTTTTGTGCTCCCTTTGATGTCACCTTCGACCATCCCTCCTGGTCCTTTCCTACTACCAGTGCATCCGTTCTCCCCTCTGTATGTGTAGGAGTGACTGACCCATCAATGGTGCTATGTCCTCCACTATCATCCATACTAATCTTCTTTCCCTTCCTGTCTTCCTCCACAATTAGTTCTCCTCTCCCTTGTTTATGCCCTTCATTTTGCCCAGCAGACGTAGCTCTCTCTGTGCCTTTTCCATCCTGCTTAGCTCGCCATATCAGATTCCTTTGCACTCCCTTCCCCTCTTGAGAGTATGCACCCTTTACCATCATTTGTGCAGTCCTCCTAGTCTTACAGTTTCTGTCCTCATGCCCAAACTTATTGCAAGTCGAGCATGCCCATGGTAGCCACTCAAATCGCACTTCTTGCTTCCTGCTTTTACCATTCTCATCTGCAATAATTAGCTCTGTGCGCTTCGATTCCTCAGGTGTGACTTCAACCAGCATTCTAGCATAAGAGATGCGACTCCTCATGGCTGTGCATCCATCCACACAAACTGGCCTCCCTATCGCACTACCAATCTTACTGAGCAGTTCATTATTGAACAGGATTGGATCTAGGTCAGGCAAGCATACCCAGAGAGGAACTCTGTCAAAGATCTCCCAAGTTACAGGCATTCCTGGACTCCATCTCTTCAGCAACATCGGCCTTGTCTCACCATATGTCCATGGGCCATTTTCAAGCACCCAATCCATGTCCTCTTCCTTTCTAAATCGGAACAGGAATACTCCATTCTCTTTCATGAAAATACGTGGGGTTTCTATTTTCCAGTTTGATTGAGCAAAATCTCGAACCATCTGGAAGTGCGGAACGAAACCTGGTATCACCCCTACCAGAGTAGCCTCCCATTCCTTCTTTGCTTCCATTATTTCAGCCATGGTAAGAATAACCTTACCTTTTTCGATCTCCGGGTGAAACTGAAGCTTCTCTGCCTTCATAATATTGCGATTCGATTTGAACAAGCTAGCATATGTACGATCCTCCTCTACCTTTTGATCTCCTTCTGTCCCCTTGCCCTTCCTGTCATAGTTTATCCGGACCGCTTCCACAATCTTATCCTCTTCCTGCAGATCCTTGTTCTTCTCTTTCTGATCACTCATCTCCTCCTGCTGCGCCTTTACTGGTTGCCCCGAGCATTCCGAAAACCTAGCTTCAGACGTCGAGCCTACAATCGGTATCCCTCTCTTTGGAAGCAGAAATCTCACCCTCCCAGACCCTGATGTGTTTACTTTCACCATTCCGTCAGCCGGAGCCCAAGATTCCGGCCAGGGCCGCCCCGGCCTCTACCGCTAGCCCGGAAAATCAAGCTCGAGATCTGATGGTACGGATAATCGCCCTATGTACGGAAAAACCCTAGCTCAGCTCCCAGCTCCCATTATATCTCACATTATGACCTATACACCATATAAACATGTTTGGGACACATTTGAGCGAAAACAACTCAATTTTGATGGATAAAGAAAGGTGACGTTGATGATGCCGATATGGTCACTTTTGGTCCGAAAATTTCACGGAAAGATTTTCGCGCAAAAAGCTCTCATTATATCCTACCATATATACATTTTTGGGACACATTTGAGCAAAAATAAATCATTTTTGATGGATAAAGAAAGGTGACACCGGTGATGCCGATATGGTCACTTTTGGTCCGAAAATTTCACGGAAAGCTTTTCGCGCAAAAATCTCACATTATGACCTATTGATACGGGGATTAGCCGTGGATGTCCCGATCTTCCGACAACAAGCACAAAAACACAAAGAACACAAGTTAGACAATAATGACTCGACAAAGACTCAAAGGACTCGACAATGGTAATGAAAAAGATAGATAGGGCAGGAGAAAGTCTAGGTAGAACGAGTGAATAGACCCTTGATCCCAATTGAACAAAGTCCTAAACCAACGACTAGCTAACCAATCTCTACGATCTTACACAACCTAGGACGTATCCTAGGAGCACAAGAAAGGGGCTCGTGAAAGCTTGATAGCACCAATCAACTAGCGAAGATCGACACACACAAGACAAACCAAGCAAGGTCAATTCACCAAGAATCCTCTCGGTCTCTCTCTTGAATCCTCAAGAAACAATGTGTTTGCAAAGCAATGCTTTTCATTAATCAAATATGGGTTTGTTGCCTAATACAACCGGCCTAGGAGGCTATTTATAGCCTTAAATGGAGATAGAAAAGGCTGAAAATAAATGACAACAAAAGAAATTCAGAAAATTGCAAGAAATTCAGAAAATTAAATGGAAATTAAAACAAATTCAGAAATTGCAAATAAAATCCCTAAAAGATAGGAAGTGGCCTTGACTTCTTCAATCATGGCTCCTAAAGAATAGGTCTTCATGGCTGGCCACTTGAGCACTTAGCAAGGCTGTCAACGGCTAGTATTTGGACCCGGTCTTCACGGAGCAAGGTAGGCACATGTGCTCGGTACAACCTCGGCATCAATCCAAACAAGGGTCCGTGGCTTGGGCTGCGTTGATTCCTTGAGACCTCGTCGGTTCTTGAGCTAGGGCATAGCTCACAAGAGTGTAAGGCCTTAGCTTGTTGGCTTGGGCTGCATTGATTCCTTGAGGCCTCGTCGGCTCTTGAGCTAGGGCATAGCTCACAAGAGTGTAAGGCCTTAGCTTGGATGGTCCCGCATCAACCTCCCCTTCTTTGAAAGGATTCGACCACGAATCCAAGTTCTTGTCCACGAACTCCCTCTTGGCGGCAAGGAACACTTTTGATGGCACCGACCCTCCACTTTCCTTCTTCTCAAACTCCCCGGCTATTTGAGTAGGGGTCATTGGCTTTAGAGTGAAGTTCCTGCCCTTATACTCAAAGGAATAGCGGTTAGTGAAACCATCATGTAAGACTTTTCGATCAAATTGCCATGGACGACCAAAAAGTAAGTGAGAAGCTTGCATAGGTACTATATCACACAAAACATCATCCTCATAATGTCCTAGCTTAAAAGAAACCTTAACTTGCTTATTCACTTTTAATGCACCGCAATCATTCATCCAATGCAATTTATAGGGCCTAGGGTGGTGTATAGTGGAAAGTTGTAGTTTTTCAACCAATTCAGTGCTAGCAAGATTACAACAACTTCCACCATCAATAATGACATTACAAACCTTACCCTTTACTAAGCATCTAGTATGAAATAAGTTCTCTCGTTGGTTATCATCACATGGAGTTGGATTGACATGCAAAGCTCTCCTCACAATCAAACTTTCACCATGTTCATACTCAATGCCTTCATCATCACAATCATCATAGGAATTTAAGATAGGATCACAATCAAAATGCAAACACTCATCATTTTCATGCTCAATTTCAGAATTGGTGTTGCCTAAGTGATCAACCATGAGAGCTTTCCTATGTGGGCAATCTTTCATCATGTGTCCTCTATCTTGGCACTTAAAACACACAACTTCCCTATTTCGCAAATTAGAAGGGTTAGGGGTACCTCCTTTAGGGTTACCGAGAGGGCTAGGTGGCTTGGCACTCGATATGGCTTGAACTCCTCCTCGATTCCCTTGCTCTCCTCCATTACCGAGACTAGGCTTCTCCCTTGGTGCTAGGGCATCTCGGCCATAGGGCTGCGTGCTTGAGCTTCGGTTTCCTCCTCTAGCTCCTCCTTGGTCTCTTGCCTTTAACTTCCTATCAACCTTCACGGCTAGATGTAAAAGATCAATAACGGAAGTATAAGGATAACAATCAACTTCTCTAGCCAAGTAAGGGTGTAGGATTCTTAAGAACCGAGCATTGGTGTCTTCCTCATCTTCTACCACGTTTGCCCTTGCCATAGCCAATTGCATGGCATTGAATGCTTCCTCCACACTCATGGAACCTTGCTTGAGGTTCTCAAGCCGCTGCTTGAGTTCCCTAGCGTAGTGTTGAGGGATGAATCGTGCCCTCATGAGTGCCTTCATTTGTTCCCACGTGGCTACGGGTGCGTCTAGGGCTCTTCTCCTTTCCTTCACAAGGGTATCCCACCATATTAGTGCAAAACCGCTAAATTCAAGGGTGGCTAGTTGTACCTTCTTGTAATCGGTGAAGTTGTGGCAGCTCCAAATGTGCTCGATCTTGGTCTCCCATTCGAGGTAAGTGTCCGGATCGCACTTTCCCTCAAAAGGTGGGATTGTGACCTTGACCTTGCCAACTCCGTCTTGCTCGGGCTCTCGGGGCCTCCGTGGACGGGGTCCTTGTTCATGCCTTCTCGATTGGCGCTCCCATTGATCCTCTTCTTCTTGGAAACCCTCAAAGTGTTCATAGGGCTCAAAGTCATCCTGCACATCACGAAAATGATTAAAACGACCACGCCTCTCACGAGGAGGTGGGTTCTCTTCCGGTGGAGTATTTCGTGCATAAATAGGAGTTCTAGGAGGATCTTCCCGGTTGTCTTGGGTGTGCTCCGGGGGTGGAACGCGGCTGTGATGTCCGGAAGCCGAAGGCTGGCCTTGGGGTGCCCTAGGCATCTCCGTGGACGTCGAAGGGCGTGCCTCTAGGGCTGCCATCCTTTCCATCAACGTCGTGATGTTGTTGTTCATTTTGTTCAACATGTTGAACAACTCCGGGGAAATGGGCTCGGAAGTCTCCGACCTTGGTGATTTGTTACCTATAGTCATCACAACTCAAACAAACACGTAAATAGGTTAAGGTTAGACAAAACAAAAACTTCCTCAAAAGTGTTTGCTCTCGGCACTCCTCTCCCTTTGGTGCTGAAATGCTTGTTGTTGCAATTTGTCTTACGATAGTCAATCACTCAAGCTAGTCAAAAGGACAATCAAAAATCCTCTAACCACAAGAGATTAGCTAGACAATCAATGATAAGGTTCCAAGCTGAAAATTTCAGAAATGAATCAAAGAAAGTGAGATCAAGAGATAATAGAAACAAGGGACAAGAATAAAATGGTAAGAAAGGACTAAGCACAAAACTTGATCAAATCAACCTTGTCTAACCTTCAAACTACAAGCAAGATAGTTGTTGGTAGGCTAAGGATAGGTTGAATGGTAAGATGGTGTTTAGGCTTTCTTGGCTCACAATGGCTCTTGTTCACTTGCAATGCTTACTCTTGCACTTCTCTTGTACACTTAGAACAATCAACAACAATGCAACTCAAATCTGATTTTTTTTTTTTTTTTCTAAATTCTTTTTCTTTCTTTCTTCTCTTTTTTTTTTTTTTTGAAGTCTGATTTTTTTTTTTTTTGACTTTCAGCAATTAAATAACAAATGAAAAATCTGAAAATGAAAATAAAAGAGACCTTGTAACTAATAGAGCTGTTGGGATGGAAGTGTGGCTAAAAAATAGGAGCTGGAAATGGTATGGCTAAAATGTAGGGATTTTTTTGACTTTTTCTTTTGAATTTCAGAAAATAGCAAAAATAGAAGACCAAAAATCTGATTTTTCTTGGTGGTGATGAAAGGGTGGTCGAATGGTGGTCTGATGGTGGTGATAGGGTGGCGGTATGGTGGTGATGAATTGGTGATGGGGTCGGCAGAAGGTAATGCCTAAGCAAACCAACAACAACCAATGCTAATAGTAAGAAAAATCAAACAAAAGAAGAGATGATCAAACCTTGCACTCCAATGGAGTTTTTGAGCTTTTTGATGATGACAATGGAGATGAGACACTTGATGTCGGTAGCCGAAGCTCTGATACCAATTTGATACGGGGATTAGCCGTGGATGTCCCGATCTTCCGACAACAAGCACAAAAACACAAAGAACACAAGTTAGACAATAATGACTCGACAAAGACTCAAAGGACTCGACAATGGTAATGAAAAAGATAGATAGGGCAGGAGAAAGTCTAGGTAGAACGAGCGAATAGACCCTTGATCCCAATTGAACAAAGTCCTAAACCAACGACTAGCTAACCAATCTCTACGATCTTACACAACCTAGGACGTATCCTAGGAGCACAAGAAAGGGGCTCGTGAAAGCTTGATAGCACCAATCAACTAGCGAAGATCGACACACACAAGACAAACCAAGCAAGGTCAATTCACCAAGAATCCTCTCGGTCTCTCTCTTGAATCCTCAAGAAACAATGTGTTTGCAAAGCAATGCTTTTCATTAATCAAATATGGGTTTGTTGCCTAATACAACCGGCCTAGGAGGCTATTTATAGCCTTAAATGGAGATAGAAAAGGCTGAAAATAAATGACAACAAAAGAAATTCAGAAAATTGCAAGAAATTCAGAAAATTAAATGGAAATTAAAACAAATTCAGAAATTGCAAATAAAATCCCTAAAAGATAGGAAGTGGCCTTGACTTCTTCAATCATGGCTCCTAAAGAATAGGTCTTCATGGCTGGCCACTTGAGCACTTAGCAAGGCTGTCAACGGCTAGTATTTGGACCCGGTCTTCACGGAGCAAGGTAGGCACATGTGCTCGGTACAACCTCGGCATCAATCCAAACAAGGGTCCGTGGCTTGGGCTGCGTTGATTCCTTGAGACCTCGTCGGTTCTTGAGCTAGGGCATAGCTCACAAGAGTGTAAGGCCTTAGCTTGTTGGCTTGGGCTGCATTGATTCCTTGAGGCCTCGTCGGCTCTTGAGCTAGGGCATAGCTCACAAGAGTGTAAGGCCTTAGCTTGGATGGTCCCGCATCACCTATACACCATATAAACATGTTTGGGACACATTTGAGCGAAAACAACTCAATTTTGATGGATAAAGAAATGTGACGTCGATGATGCATATATGGTCACTTTTGGTCCAAAAATTTCACGGAAAGCTTTTCGCTCAAAAAGCTCCCATTATGACCTATACACCATATAAACATGTTTGGGACACATTTGAGCGAAAACAAATCATTTTTGATGGATAAAGAAAGGTGACGCCGATGATGCCAATATGGTCTCTTTTGGTCCGAAAATTTCACGGAAAGCTTTTCGCTCAAAAAGCTCCCATTATGACCTATACACCATATAAACATGTTTGGGACACATTTGAGCGAAAACAGTTCAATTTTGATTGATAAAGAAAGGTGACGTCGATGATGCATATATGGTCACTTTTGGTCCGAAAATTTCACGGAAAGCTTTTCGCGCAAAAAGCTCCCATTATGACCTATACACCATATAAACATGTTTGGGACACATTTGAGCGAAAACAAATCATTTTTGATGGATAAAGAAAGGTGACCCCGATGATGCCGTTATGGTCACTTTTGGTCCGAAAATTTCACGGAAAGCTTTTCGCGCAAAAAGCTCTCATTATATCCTATACACCATATAAACATGTTCGGGACACATTTGAGCGAAAACAACTCATTTTTTAGGGATAAAGAAAGGTGACGCCGGTGATGCCGATATGGTCACTTTTAGTCCGAAAATTCCACGGAAAGCTTTTCGCGCAAAAATCTCACATTATGACCTATACACCATATAAACATGTTTGGGACACATTTTAGCGAAAACAACACATTTTTGATGGATAAAGAAAGGTGACGCCGGTGATGCCGATATGGTGACTTTTGGTCCGAAAATTTCACGGAAAGCTTTTCGCGTAAAAAGCTCCCATTATGACCTATACACCATATAAACAAGTTTTGGACACATTTGAGCGAAACCAACTCAATTTTGATGGATAAAGAAAGGTGACGTCGATTATGCGGATATGGTCACTTTTGGTCCGAAAATTTCACGGAAAGCTTTTCGCTCAAAAAGCTCCCATTATGACATATACACCATATAAACATGTTTCGGACACATTTGAGCGAAAACAAATCATTTTTGATGGATAAAGAAAGGTGACCCCGATGATGGCGATATGGTCACTTTTGGTCCGAAAATTTCACTGAAAGCTTTTCGCGCAAAAAGCTCTCATTATATCCTATACACCATATAAACATGTTTGGGACACATTTGAGCAAAAACAAATCATTTTTGATGGATAAAGAAAGGTGACGCCGGTGATGCCGATATGGTCACTTTTGGTCCGAAAATTTCACGGAAAGCTTTTCACGCAAAAATCTCACATTATGACCTATACACCATATAAACATGATTCGGTCAAATTTGAGCGAAAACAAATCATTTTTGATGGATAAAGAAAGGTGACACCGTTGATGCCGATATGTTCACTTTTGGTCCGAAAATTTGACGGAAAGCTTTTCGCTCAAAAAGCTCCCATTATGACCTATACACCATATAAACATGTTTGGCACACATTTGAGCGAAAACAAATCATTTTTGATGGATAAGGAAAGGTCACACCGATGATGCCGATATGGTCTCTTTTGGTCCGAAAATTTCACGGAAAGGTTTTCGCTCAAAAAGCTCCCATTATGACATATACACCATATAAACATGTTTGGGACACATTTGAGCGAAAACAAATCATTTTTGATGGATAAAGAAAGGTGACCCCGATGATGCCGTTATGGTCACTTTTGGTCCGAAAATTTCACGGAAAGCTTTTTGCACAAAAAGCTCTCATTATATCCTATACACCATATAAACATGTTTGGGACACATTTGAGCGAAAATAAATCATTTTGGATGGATAAAGAAAGGTGACGCCGGTGATGCCGATATGGTCACTTTTGGTCCGAAAATTTCACGGAAAGCTTTTCGCGAAAAATCTCACATTATGACCTATACACCATATAAACATGTTTGGGACACATTTGAGCGAAAACAAATCATTTTTGATGGATAAAGAAAGGTGACGCCAATGATGCCAATACGGTCTCTTTTGGTCCGAAAATTTCACGGAGAGCTTTTCGCTCAAAAAGCTCCCATTATGACCTATACACCATATAAACATGTTTGGGACACATTTGAGCGAAAACAGTTCAATTTTGATTGATAAAGAAAGGTGACGTCGATGATGCATATATGGTCACTTTTGGTCCGAAAATTTCACGGAAAGATTTTCGCGCAAAAAGCTCTAATTATATCCTACCATATAAACATTTTTGGGACACATTTGAGCAAAAATAAATCATTTTTGATGGATAAAGAAAGGTGACACCGGTGATGCCGATATGGTCACTTTTGGTCCGAAAATTTCACGGAAAGCTTATCGCGCAAAAATCTCACATTTTGACCTATACACCATATAAACATGTTTGGGACACAATTTAGCGAAAACAACACATTTTTGATGGATAAAGAAAGGTGACGCCGGTGATGCCGATATGGTGACTTTTGGTCCGAAAATTTCACGGAAAGCTTTTCGCGTAAAAAGCTCCCATTATGACCTATACACCATATAAACAAGTTTTGGACACATTTGAGCGAAAACAACTCAATTTTGATGGATAAGGAAAGGTGACGTCGATGATGCCGATATGGTCACTTTTGGTCCGAAAATTTCACGGAAAGCTTTTCGCTCAAAAAGCTCCCATTATGACATATACACGATATAAACATGTTTCGGACACATTTGAGCGAAAACAAATCATTTTTGATGGATAAAGAAAGGTGACCCCGATGATGGCGATATGGTCACTTTTGGTCCGAAAATTTCACGGAAAGCTTTTCGCGCAAAAAGCTCTCATTATATCCTATACACCATATAAACATTTTTGGGATACCTTTGAGCGAAAACAAATCATTTTTGATGGATAAAGAAAGGTGACACCGTTGATGCCGATATGTTCACTTTTGGTCCGAAAAATTGACGGAAAGCTTTTCGCTCAAAAAGCTCCCATTATGACCTATACACCATATAAACATGTTTGGCACACATTTGAGCGAAAACAAATCATTTTTGATGGATAAGGAAAGGTCACGCCGATGATGCCGATATGGTCTCTTTTGGTCCGAAAATTTCACGGAAAGGTTTTCGCTCAAAAAGCTCCCATTATGACCTATACACCATATAAACATTTTTGGGACACATTTGAGCGAAAACAATTCAATTTTGATTGATAAAGAAAGGTGACGTCGATGATGCATATATGGTCACTTTTGGTCCGAAAATTTCACGGAAAGCTTTTAGCGCAAAAAGCTCCCATTATGACCTATACACCATATAAACATGTTTGGGACACATTTGAGCGAAAACAAATCATTTTTGATGGATAAAGAAAGGTGACCCCGATGATGCCGTTATGGTCACTTTTGGTCCGAAAATTTCACGGAAAGCTTTTTGCACAAAAAACTCTCATTATATCCTATACACCATATAAACATGTTTGGGACACATTTGAGCGAAAATAAATCATATTGGATGGATAAAGAAAGGTGACGCCGGTGATGCCGATATGGTCACTTTTGGTCCGAAAATTTCACGGAAAGCTTTTCGCGAAAAATCTCACATTATGACCTATACACCATATAAACATTTTGGGACACATTTGAGCGAAAACAACTCAATTTTGATGGATAAAGAAAGGTGACGTTGATAATGCCGATATGGTCACTTTTGGTCCGAAAATTTCACGGAAAGTTTTTCGCGCAAAAAGCTCTCATTATGACCTATACACCATATAAACAAGTTTTGGACACATTTGAGCGAAAACAATTCAATTTTGATGGATAAAGAAAGGTGACGTCGATGATGCCGATATGGTCACTTTTGGTCCGAAAATTTCACAGAAAGATTTTCGCGCAAAAAGCTCTCATTATATCCTATACACCATATAAACATTTTTGGGACACATTTGAGCAAAAACAAATCATTTTTGATGGATAAAGAAAGGTGACACCGGTGATGCCGATATGGTCACTTTTGGTCCGAAAATTTCACGGAAAGCTTTTCGCGCAAAAATCTCACATTATGACCTATACACCATATAAACATGTTTGGGACACATTTGAGCGAAAACAACTCAATTTTGATGGATAAAGAAAGTTGACGTCGATGATGCATATATGGTCACTTTTGGTCCGAAAATTTCACGGAAAGTTTTTCGCGCAAAAAGCTCCCATTATGACCTATACACCATATAAACATGTTTGGGACACATTTGAGCGAAAACAAATCATTTTTGATGGATAAAGAAAGGTGACCCCGATGATGCCAATATGGTAACTTTTGGTCCGAAAATTTCACAGAATGCTTTTCGCGCAAAAAGCTCTCATTATATCCTATACACCATATAAACATGTTTGGGACACATTTGAGCGAAAACAAATCATTTTTTATGGATAAAGAAAGGTGACGCCGGTGATGCCGATATGGTCACTTTTGGTCCGAAAATTTCACGGAATGCTTTTCGCGCAAAAATCTCACATTATGACCTATACACCATATAAACATGTTTGGGACACATTTGAGCGAAAACAACTCAATTTTGATTGATAAAGAAAGGTGACGTTGATGATCACGATATGGTCACTTTTGGTCCGAAAATTTCACGGAAAGCTTTTCGCGCAAAAAGCTCTCATTATATCCTATACACCATATAAACATGTTTGGGACACATTTGAGCGAAAACAACTCAATTTTGATCGATAAAGAAAGGTGACCCCGATGATGCCGATATGGTCACTTTTGGTCCGAAATAGTCACAGAAAGCTTTTCGCGCAAAAGGCTCTCATTATATCCTATACACCATATAAACATTTTTGGGACATATTTGAGCGAAAACAAATCATTTTTGATGGATAAAGAAAGGTGACACCGGTGATGCCGATATGGTCACTTTTGGTCCGAAAATTTCACGGAAAGTTTTTCGCGCAAAAATCTCACATTATGACCTATACACCATATAAACATGTTTGGAACACATTTGAGCGAAAACAACTCAATTTTGATGGATAAAGAAAGGTGACGTCGATGATGCACATATGGTCACTTTTGGTCCGAAAATTTCACGGAATGTTTTTCGCGCAAAAAGCTCCCATTATGACCTATACACCATATAAACATGTTTGGGACACATTTGAGCGAAGATAAATCATTTTTGATGGATAAAGAAAGGTGACCCCGATGATGCCGATATGGTCACTTTTGGTCCGAAAATTTCACGGAAAGCTTTTTGCGCAAAAATCTCACATTATTACCTATACACCATATAAACATGTTTGGGACACATTTGAGCGAAAACAACTCAATTTTGATGGATAAAGAAAGGTGACGTTGATGATGCCGATATGGTCACTTTTGGTCCGAAAATTTCACGGAAAGCTTTTCGCGCAAAAAGCTCTCAATATATCCTATACACTATATAAACATGTTTGGGACACATTTGAGCAAAAACAACTCATTTTTGATGGATAAAGAAAGGTGACGCCCGTGATACCGATATGGTCACTTTTATTCCGAAAATTTCACGGAAAGTTTTTCGCGCAAAAAGCTCGAATTTTTTTTCAAATTGGTCAAAAAACTGAAAATTTATTGGAAAATAGCCAAAACTTGAAAGTATTTTGGCAATTAGCCAAAGTGGGGTAAAGTCGCTGTTTGAAACAGCGACTTTACCCCAAGTTTAAAAAAAATTAATATAATATGTAAGTCGCTGTTTCAAACAGCGACTTAATATTTTTTTTTAAAAAAAATAATACTAAATTAATGGAAAAAATAACGAAAGACGTAAAAAAAATACATACGGGAGAGTCGCAATTACAAACAGCGACTCTCCCTTTTTTTTTATTTTTTTAATACCTTTAAAAGTGTATAAGGTAGAAAAAGAAAAAGGAAGGAGTATAAAATAG
This sequence comes from Persicaria maculosa, assembly GCA_963922045.1. Taxonomy (NCBI): domain Eukaryota; kingdom Viridiplantae; phylum Streptophyta; class Magnoliopsida; order Caryophyllales; family Polygonaceae; genus Persicaria; species Persicaria maculosa. The sequence goes on along the minus strand of OY998264.1, from coordinate 20,545,410 downwards.
ACACGATAGAGAGAGAGGAGTGGGGCCTGGGGGTGGGTGGGCAGGAGAGAGTAGATATAGGCGAATAGCAGAGTGAGGGTGGGGGCCAGGGGCTGGTGAGAGGAAGATATAAGTGAGTGGTGGTTTTTTTTTAAAGAAATTGGGAGAGTCGCTGTTACAAACAGCGACTCTCCCGTATGTATTTTTTTTTACGTCTTTTGTTATTTTTTCCATTAATTTAATTTTTTATTTTAAAAAAAATAGTAAGTCGCTGTTACAAACAGCGACTTACATATTATATTAATTTTTTTTAAACCTGGGGTAAAGTCGCTGTTTCAAACAGCGACTATACCCCACTTTGGCTAATTGTCAAAATACTTTCAAGTTTTGGCTACTTTCCAAAAAATATTCCCTTTTTTGACCAATTTGAAAAAAAATTCAAAAAGCTCCCATTATGACCTATACACCATATAAACAAGTTTTGGACACATTTGAGCGAAAACAACTCAATTTTGATGGATAAAGAAAGGTGACGTCGATGATGCCGATATGGTCACTTTTGGTCCGAAAATTTCACGGAAAGCTTTTCGCGCAAAAATCTCACATTATGACCTATACACCATATAAACATGTTCGGGACACATTTGAGCGAAAACAACTCATTTTTTATGGATAAAGAAAGATGACACCGGTGATGCCGATATGGTTTCTTTTGGTCCGAAAATTTCACGGAAAGCTTTTCGCGCAAAAAGCTCCCATTATGACCTATACACCATATAAACATGTTTGGGACACATTTGAGCGAAAACAAATCATTTTTGATGGATAAAGAAAGGTGACCCCGATGATGCCGTTATGGTCACTTTTGGTCCGAAAATTTCACGGAAAGCTTTTTGCACAAAAAGCTCTCATTATATCCTATACACCATATAAACATGTTTGGGACACATTTGAGCGAAAATAAATCATATTGGATGGATAAAGAAAGGTGACGCCGGTGATGCCGATATGGTCACTTTTGGTCCGAAAATTTCACGGAAAGCTTTTCGCGAAAAATCTCACATTATGACCTATACACCATATAAACATTTTGGGACACATTTGAGCGAAAACAACTCAATTTTGATGGATAAAGAAAGGTGACGTTGATAATGCCGATATGGTCACTTTTGGTCCGAAAATTTCACGGAAAGATTTTCGCGCAAAAAGCTCTCATTATATCCTACCATATAAACATTTTTGGGACACATTTGAGCAAAAATAAATCATTTTTGATGGATAAAGAAAGGTGACACCGGTGATGCTGATATGGTCACTTTTGGTCCGAAAATTTCACGGAAAGCTTTTCGCGCAAAAATCTCACATTATGACCTATACACCATATAAACATGTTTGGGACACATTTGAGCAAAAACAAATCATTTTTGATGGATAAAGAAAGGTGACACCGGTGATGCCGATATGGTCACTTTTGGTCCGAAAATTTCACGGAAAGCTTTTCGCGCAAAAATCTCACATTATGACCTATACACCATATAAACATGTTTGGGACACATTTGAGCGAAAACAACTCAATTTTGATGGATAAAGAAAGGTGACGTCGATGATGCCGATATGGTCACTTTTGGTCCGAAAATTTCACGGAAAGATTTTCGCGCAAAAATCTCACATTATACACCATATAAACATGTTTGGGACACATTTGAGCGCAAACAACTCAATTTTGATGGATAAAGAAAGGTGACGTCGATGATGCATATATGGTCACTTTTGGTCCAAAAATTTAACGGAAAGTTTTTCGCGCAAAAAGCTCCCATTATGACCTATACACCATATAAACATGTTTGGGACACATTTGAGCGAAAACAAATCATTTTTGATGGATGAAGAAAGGTGACCCCGATGATGCCAATATGGTCACTTTTGGTCCGAAAATTTCACGGAAAGCTTTTCGCGCAAAAAGCTCTCATTATATCCTATACACCATATAAACATGTTTGGGACACATTTGAGTGAAAACAAATCATTTTTTATGGATAAAGAAAGGTGACGCCGGTGATGCCGATATGGTCACTTTTGGTCCGAAAATTTCACGGAAAGCTTTTCGCGCAAAAATCTCACATTATGACCTATACACCATATAAACATGTTTGGGACACATTTGAGCGAAAACAACTCAATTTTGATTGATAAAGAAAGGTGACGTTGATGATCACGATATGGTCACTTTTGGTCCGAAAATTTCACGGAAAGCTTTTCGCGCAAAAGGCTCTCATTATATCCTATACACCATATAAACATTTTTGGGACACATTTGAGCGAAAACAAATCATTTTTGATGGATAAAGAAATGTGACACCGGTGATGCCGATATGGTCACTTTTGGTCCTAAAATTTCACGGAAAGGTTTTCGCGCAAAAATCTCACATTATGACCTATACACCATATAAACATGTTTGGGACATGTTTGAGCGAAAACAACTCAATTTTGATGGATAAAAAAAGGTGACGTCGATGATGCATATATGGTCACTTTTGGTCCGAAAATTTCACGGAAAGTTTTTCGCGCAAAAAGCTCCCATTATGACCTATACACCATATAAACATGTTTGGGACACATTTGAGCGAAGACAAATCATTTTTGATGGATAAAGAAAGGTGACGCCGGTGATACCGATATGGTCACTTTTGGTCCGAAAATTTCACGGAAAGCTTTTCGCGCAAAAATCTCACATTATGACCTATACACCATATAAACATGTTTGGGACACATTTGAGCGAAAACAACTCAATTTTGACGGATAAAGAAAGGTGACGTCGATGATGCTTATATGGTCACTTTTGGTCCGAAATTTCACGGAATGTTTTTCGCGCAAAAAGCTCCTATTATGACCTATACACCATATAAACATGTTTGGGACACATTTGAGCGAAAACAAATCATTTTTGATGGATAAAGAAAGGTGACCCCGATGATGATGATATGGTCACTTTAGGTACGAAAATTTCACGGAAAGCTTTTCGCGCAAAAAGCTCCCATTATGACCTATACACCATATAAACATGTTTGGGACACATTTGAGCAAAAACAAATCATTTTTGATGGATAAAGAAAGGTGACGCCGATGATGCCGATATGTTCACTTTTGGTCCGAAAATTTCACGGAAATCTTTTCGTGCAAAAAACTCTCATTATATCCTATACACCATATAAACATGTTTGGGACACATTTGAGCGAAAACAAATCATTTTTTATGGATAAAGAAAGGTGACGCCGGTGATGCCGATATGGTCACTTTTGGTCCGAAAATTTCACGGAAAGTTTTTCGCGCAAAAAGCTCCTATTATGTCCTATACACCATATAAACATGTTTGGGACACATTTGAGCGAAAACAAATCATTTTTGATGGATAAAGAAAGGTGACCCCGATGATGCCGATATGGTCACTTTTGGTACGAAAATTTCACGGAAAGCTTTTCGCGCAAAAAGCTCCCATTATGACCTATACACCATATAAACATGTTTGGGACACATTTGAGCGAAAACAACTCAATTTTGATGGATAAAGAAAGGTGAAGTCGATGATGCTTATATGGTCACTTTTGGTCCGAAAATTTCACGGAAAGCTTTTCGCGCAAAAATCTCACATTATGACCTATACACCATATAAACATGTTTGGGACAGATTTGAGCGAAAACAATTCATTTTTGATGGATAAAGAAAGGTGACGTTGATTATGCCGATATGGTCACTTTTGGTCCGAAAATTTCACGGAAAGCTTTTCGCGCAAAAAGCTCCCATTATGACCTATACACCATATAAACATGTTTGGGACACATTTGAGCAAAAACAAATCATTTTTGATGGATAAAGAAAGGTGACACCGGTGATGCCGATATGGTCACTTTTGGTCCGAAAAATTTCACGGAAAACTTTTCGCGCAAAAATCTCACATTATGACCTATACACCATATAAACATGTTTGGGACACATTTGAGCGAAAACAACTCAATTTTGATGGATAAAAAAAGGTGACGTTGATGATACCGATATGGTCACTTTTGGTCCGAAAATTTCACGGAAAGCTTTTCGCGCAAAAAGCTCTCCTTATATCCTTTACACCATATAAACATGTGTGGGACACATTTGAGCGAAAACAACTCATTTTTGATGTATAAAGAAAGGTGACGCCGGTGATGCCGATATGGTTTCTTTTGGTCCGAAAATTTCACGGAAAGGTTTTCGCTAAAAAAACTCCCATTATGACCTATAAACCATATAACATGTTTGGGACACATTTGAGCGAAAACAAATCATTTTTGATGGATAAAGAAAGGTGAGGCCGGTGATGCCGATATGGTCTCTTTTGGTCCGAAAATTTCACGGAAAGGTTTTCGCTCAAAAAGCTCCCATTATATCCTATACACCATAAAAACATGTTTGGGACACATTTGAGCGAAACCAAATCATTTTTGATGGGATAAAGAAAGGTGACGCCGATATGGTGACTTTTGTGCCGAAAATTTCACGGAAAGTTTTTCGCTCAAAAAGCTCCCATTATATGCTATACACCATATAAACATGTTTGGGACATATTTGAGCGAAAAAAAAAATCATTTTTGATGAATAAGGAAAGGTGACGCCGGTGATGCCGATATGGTCACTTTTGGTCCGAAAATTTCACGGAAAGCTTTTCGCGCAAAAAGCTCACATTATGACCTATACACCATATAAACATGTTTCGGACACATTTGAGCGAAAAAAAATCATTTTTGATGGATAAAGAAAGGTGACGCCGATGATGCCGATATGTTCACTTTTGGTCCGAAAATTTCACGGAAATCTTTTCGTGCAAAAAGCTCTCATTATATCCTATACACCATATAAACATGTTTGGGACACATTTGAGCGAAAACAAATCATTTTTTATGGATAAAGAAAGGTGACGCCGGTGATGCCGATATGGTTACTTTTGGTCCGAAAATTTTACGAAAAGCTTTTCGCACAAAAAGCTCCCATTATGACCTATTCACCATATAAAAATGTTTGGGACACATTTGAGCGAAAATAAATCATTTTTGATGGATAAAGAAAGGTGACGCCGGTGATGCCGATATGGTCACTTTTGGTCCGAAAATTTCACGGAAAGCTTTTTGCGCAAAAAAGCTCACATTATGACCTATACACCAAATAAACATGTTTGGGACACATTTGAGGGAAAATAAATCATTTTTGATGGATAAAGAAAGGTGACGCCGGTGATGCCGATATGGTCACTTTTGGTCCGAAAATTTCACGGAAACCTTTTCGCACAAAATGCTCCCATTATGACCTATTCACCATATAAAAATGTTTGGGACACATTTGAGCGAAAACAACTCATTTTTGATGGATAAAGAAAGGTGACGCCGGTAATGCCGATATGGTCACTTTTGGTCCGAAAATTTCACGGAAAGCTTTTCGCGCAAAAATCTCACATTATGACCTATACACCATATAAACATCTTTGGGACACATTTGAGCGAAAACAACTCAATTTTGACGGATAAAGAAAGGTGACGTCGATGATGCTTATATGGTCACTTTTGGTCCGAAATTTCACGGAAAGTTTTTCGCGCAAAAAGCTCCTATTATGACCTATACACCATATAAACATGTTTGGGACACATTTGAGCAAAAACAAATCATTTTTGATGGATAAAGAAAGGTGACCTCGATGATGCCGATATGGTCACTTTTGGTCCGAAAATTTCACGGAAAGCTTTTCGCGCAAAAAGCTCCCATTATTACCTATACACCATATAAACATGTTTGGGACACATTTGAGCAAAAACAAATCATTTTTGATGGATAAAGAAAGGTGACACCGGTGATGCCGATATGGTCACTTTTGGTCCGAAAATTTCACGGAAAGCTTTTCGCGCAAAAATATCACATTATGACCTATACACCATATAAACATGTTTGGGACACATTTGAGCGAAAACAACTCAATTTTGATGGATAAAGAAAGGTGACGTCGATTATGCTTATATGGTCACTTTTGGTCCGAAAATTTCACGGAAAGCTTTTCGCGCAAAAATCTCACATTATGACCTATACACCATATAAACATGTTTGGGACAGATTTGAGCGAAAACAACTCATTTTTGATGGATAAAGAAAGGTGACGTTGATTATGCTGATATGGTCACTTTTGGTCCGAAAATTTCACGGAAAGCTTTTCGCGCAAAAAGCTCCCATTATGACCTATACACCATATAAACATGTTTGGGACACATTTGAGCAAAAACAAATCATTTTTGATGGATAAAGAAAGGTGACACCGGTGATGCCGATATGGTCACTTTTGGTCCGAAAATTTCACGGAAAACTTTTCGCGCAAAAATCTCACATTATGACCTATACACCATATAAACATGTTTGGGACACATTTGAGCGAAAACAACTCAATTTTGATGGATAAAAAAAGGTGACGTCGATGATGCATATATGTTCACTTTTGGTCCGAAAATTTCACGGAAAGTTTTTCGCGCAAAAAGCTCCCATTATGACCTATACAACATATAAACATGTTTGGGACACATTTGAGCGAAGACAAATCATTTTTGATGGATAAAGAATGGTGACCCCGATGATGCCGATATGGTCACTTTTGGTCCAAAAATTTCACGGAAAGCTTTTCGCGCAAAAATCTCACATTACGACCTATACACCATATAAACATGTTTGGGACAGATTTGAGCGAAAACAACTCAATTTTGATGGATAAAGAAAGGTGACGTTGATTATGCCGATATGGTCACTTTTGGTCCGAAAATTTCACGGAAAGCTTTTCGCGCAAAAAGCTCTCATTATATCCTATACACCATATAAACATGTTTGGGACACATTTGAGCGAAAACAACTCATTTTTGATGGATAAAGAGAGGTGACGTTGATGATACCGATATGGTCACTTTTGGTCCGAAAATTTCACGGAAAGCTTTTCGCGCAAAAAGCTCTCCTTATATCCTATACACCATATAAACATGTGTGGGACACATTTGAGCGAAAACAACTCATTTTTGATGGATAAAGAAAGGTGAGGCCGGTGATGCCGATATGGTCTCTTTTGGTCCGAAAATTTCACGGAAAGGTTTTCGCTCAAAAAGCTCCCATTATATTCTATACACCATAAAAACATGTTTGGGACACATTTGAGCGAAACCAAATCATTTTTGATGGTAAAAGAAAGGTGACGCCGATGATGCCGATATGGTGACTTTTGTGCCGAAAATTTCACGGAAAGTTTTTCGCTCAAAAAGCTCCCATTATATGCTATACACCATATAAACATGTTTGGGACACATTTGAGCGAAAAAAAATCATTTTTGATGTATAAGGAAAGGTGACGCCGGTGATGCCGATATGGTCACTTTTGGTCCGAAAATTTCACGGAAAGCTTTTCGCGCAAAAAGCTCACATTATGACCTATACACCATATAAACATGTTTCGGACACATTTGAGCAAAAACAAATCATTTTTTATGGATAAAGAAAGGTGACACCGGTGATGCCGATATGGTCACTTTTGGTCCGAAAATTTCACAGAAAGCTTTTCGCGCAAAAACATCACATTATGACCTATACACCATATAAACATGTTTGGGACACATTTGAGCGAAAACAACTCAATTTTGATGAATAAAGAAAGGTGACGTCGATTATGCTTATATGGTCACTTTTGGTCCGAAAATTTCACGGAAAGCTTTTCGCACAAAAATCTCACATTATGACCTATACACCATATAAACATGTTTGGGACAGATTTGAGCGAAAACAACTCATTTTTGATCGATAAAGAAAGGTGACGTTGATTATGCCGATATGGTCACTTTTGGTCCGAAAATTTCACGGAAAGATTTTCGCGCAAAAAGCTCCCATTATGACCTATACACCATATAAACATGTTTGGGACACATTTGAGCAAAAACAAATCATTTTTGATGGATAAAGAAAGGTGACACCGGTGATGCCGATATGGTCACTTTTGGTCCGAAAATTTCACGGAAAACTTTTCGCGCAAAAATCTCACATTATGACCTATACACCATATAAACATGTTTGGGACACATTTGAGCGAAAACAACTCAATTTTGATGGATAAAAAAAGGTGACGTCGATGATGCATATATGTTCACTTTTGGTCCGAAAATTTCACGGAAAGTTTTTCGCGCAAAAAGCTCCCATTATGACCTATACACCATATAAACATGTTTGGGACACATTTGAGCGAAGACAAATCATTTATGATGGATAAAGAATGGTGACCCCGATGATGCCGATATAGTCACTTTTGGTCCAAAAATTTCACGTAATGCTTTTCGCGCAAAAATCTCACATTACGACCTATACACCATATAAACATGTTTGGGACACATTTGAGCGAAAACAACTCATTTTTGATGGTTAAAGAAAGGTGACGTTGATGATACCGATATGGTCACTTTTGGTCCGAAAATTTCACGGAAAGCTTTTCGCGCAAAAAGCTCTCCTTATATCCTATACACCATATAAACATGTGTGGGACACATTTGAGCGAAAACAACTCATTTTTGATGGATAAAGAAAGGTGACGCCGGTGATGCCGATATGGTTTCTTTTGGTCCGAAAATTTCACGGAAAGGTTTTCGCTCAAAAAACTCCCATTATGACCTATAAACCATATAACATGTTTGGGACACATTTGAGCGAAAACAAATCATTTTTGATGGATAAAGAAAGGTGACGCCGATGATGCCGATATGTTCACTTTTGGTCCGAAAATTTCACGGAAATCTTTTCGTGCAAAAAGCTCTCATTATATCCTATACACCATATAAACATGTTTGGGACACATTTGAGCGAAAACAAATCATTTTTTATGGATAAAGAAAGGTGACGCCGGTGATGCCGATATGGTTACTTTTGGTCCGAAAATTTTACGAAAAGCTTTTCGCACAAAAAGCTCCCATTATGACCTATTCACCATATAAAAATGTTTGGGACACATTTGAGCGAAAATAAATCATTTTTGATGGATAAAGAAAGGTGACGCCGGTGATGCCGATATGGTCACTTTTGGTCCGAAAATTTCACGGAAAGCTTTTTGCGCAAAAAAGCTCACATTATGACCTATACACCATATAAACATGTTTGGGACACATTTGAGGGAAAATAAATCATTTTTGATGGATAAAGAAAGGTGACGCCGGTGATGCCGATATGGTCACTTTTGGTCCGAAAATTTCACGGAAACCTTTTCGCACAAAATGCTGCCATTATGACCTATTCACCATATAAAATTGTTTGGGACACATTTGAGCGAAAACAACTCATTTTTGATGGATAAAGAAAGGTGACGCCGGTAATGCCGATATGGTCACTTTTGGTCCGAAAATTTCACGGAAAGCTTTTCGCGCAAAAATCTCACATTATGACCTATACACCATATAAACATCTTTGGGACACATTTGAGCGAAAACAACTCAATTTTGACGGATAAAGAAATGTGACGTCGATGATGCTTATATGGTCACTTTTGGTCCGAAATTTCACGGAAAGTTTTTCGCGCAAAAAGCTCCTATTATGACCTATACACCATATAAACATGTTTGGGACACATTTGAGCAAAAACAAATCATTTTTGATGGATAAAGAAAGGTGACCCCGATGATGCCGATATGGTCACTTTTGGTCCGAAAATTTCACGGAAAGCTTTTCGCGCAAAAAGCTCCCATTATTACCTCTACACCATATAAACATGTTTGGGACACATTTGAGCAAAAACAAATCATTTTTGATGGATAAAGAAAGGTGACACCGGTGATGCCGATATGGTCACTTTTGGTCCGAAAATTTCACGGAAAGCTTTTCGCGCAAAAATATCACATTATGACCTATGCACCATATAAACATGTTTGGGACACATTTGAGCGAAAACAACTCAATTTTGATGGATAAAGAAAGGTGACGTCGATTATGCTTATATGGTCACTTTTGGTCCGAAAATTTCACGGAAAGCTTTTTGCGCAAAAAAGCTCACATTATGACCTATACACCATATAAACATGTTTGGGACACATTTGAGGGAAAATAAATCATTTTTGATGGATAAAGAAAGGTGACGCCGGTGATGCCGATATGGTCACTTTTGGTCCGAAAATTTCACGGAAACCTTTTCGCACAAAATGCTGCCATTATGACCTATTCACCATATAAAATTGTTTGGGACACATTTGAGCGAAAACAACTCATTTTTGATGGATAAAGAAAGGTGACGCCGGTGATGCCGATATGGTTTCTTTTGGTCCGAAAATTTCACGGAAAGGTTTTCGCTCAAAAAACTCCCATTATGACCTATAAACCATATAACATGTTTGGGACACATTTGAGCGAAAACAAATCATTTTTGATGGATAAAGAAAGGTGAGGCCGGTGATGCCGATATGGTCTCTTTTGGTCCGAAAATTTCACGGAAAGCTTTTCGCGCAAAAAGCTCTCCTTATATCCTATACACCATATAAACATGTGTGGGACACATTTGAGCGAAAACAACTCATTTTTGATGGATAAAGAAAGGTGACGCCGGTGATGCCGATATGGTTTCTTTTGGTCCGAAAATTTCACGGAAAGGTTTTCGCTCAAAAAACTCCCATTATGACCTATAAACCATATAACATGTTTGGGACACATTTGAGCGAAAACAAATCATTTTTGATGGATAAAGAAAGGTGAGGCCGGTGATGCCGATATGGTCTCTTTTGGTCCGAAAATTTCACGGAAAGGTTTTCGCTCAAAAAGCTCCCATTATATTCTATACACCATAAAAACATGTTTGGGACACATTTGAGCGAAACCAAATCATTTTTGATGGGATAAAGAAAGGTGACGCCGATGATGCCGATATGGTGACTTTTGTGCCGAAAATTTCACGGAAAGTTTTTCGCTCAAAAAGCTCCCATTATATGCTATACACCATATAAACATGTTTGGGACACATTTGAGCGAAAAAAAATCATTTTTGATGGATAAGGAAAGGTGACGCCGGTGATGCCGATATGGTCACTTTTGGTCCGAAAATTTCACGGAAAGCTTTTCGCGCAAAAAGCTCACATTATGACCTATACACCATATAAACATGTTTCGGACACATTTGAGCGAAAACAAATCATTTTTGATGGATAAAGAAAGGTGACGCCGATGATGCCGATATGTTCACTTTTGGTCCGAAAATTTCACGGAAAGCTTTTCGCGCAAAAAGCTCCCATTATTACCTATACACCATATAAACATCTTTGGGACACATTTGAGCGAAAACAACTCAATTTTGACGGATAAAGAAAGGTGACGTCGATGATGCTTATATGGTCACTTTTGGTCCGAAATTTCACGGAAAGTTTTTCGCGCAAAAAGCTCCTATTATGACCTATACACCATATAAACATATTTGGGACACATTTGAGCGAAAACAAATCATTTTTGATGGATAAAGAAAGGTGACCCCGATGATGCCGATATGGTCACTTTTGGTCCGAAAATTTCACGGAAAGCTTTTCACGCAAAAATCTCACATTATGACCTATACACCATATAAACATGTTTGGGACACATTTGAGCGAAAACAACTCAATTTTGATTGATAAAGAAAGGTGACGTCGATGATGCTTATATGGTCACTTTTGGTCCGAAAATTTCACGGAAAGCTTTTCGCGCAAAAATCTCACATTATGACCTATACACCATATAAACATGTTTGGGACAGATTTGAGCGAAAACAACTCATTTTTGATTGATAAAGAAAGGTGACGTTGATTATGCCGATATGGTCACTTTTGGTCCGAAAATTTCACGGAAAGCTTTTCGCGCAAAAAGCTCCCATTATGACCTATACACCATATAAACATGTTTGGGACACATTTGAGCAAAAACAAATCATTTTTGATAGATAAAGAAAGGTGACACCGGTGATGCCGATATGGTCACTTTTGGTCCGAAAATTTCACGGAAAACTTTTCGCGCAAAAATCTCACATTATGACCTATACACCATATAAACATGTTTGGGACACATTTGAGCGAAAACAACTCAATTTTGATGGATAAAAAAAGGTGACGTCGATGATGCATATATGGTCACTTTTGGTCCGAAAATTTCACGGAAGGTTTTTCGCGCAAAAAGCTCCCATTATGACCTATACACCATATAAACATGTTTGGGACACATTTGAGCGAAGACAAATCATTTTTGATGGATAAAGAAAGGTGACCCCGATGATGCCGATATGGTCACTTTTGGTCCAAAAATTTCACGGAAAGCTTTTCGCGCAAAAATCTCACATTACGACCTATACACCATATAAACATGTTTGGGACAGAATTGAGCGAAAACAACTCAATTTTGATGGATAAATAAAGGTGACGTTGATTATGCCGATATGGTCACTTTTGGTCCGAAAATTTCACGGAAAGCTTTTCGCGCAAAAAGCTCTCATTATATCCTATACACCATATAAACATGTTTGGGACACATTTGAGCGAAAACAACTCATTTTTGATGGATAAAGAAAGGTGACGTTGATGATACCGATATGGTCACTTTTGGTCCGCAAATTTCACGGAAAGCTTTTCGCGCAAAAAGCTCTCCTTATATCCTATACACCATATAAACATGTGTGGGATACATTTGAGCGAAAACAACTCATTTTCGATGGATAAAGAAAGGTGACGCCGGTGATGCCGATATGGTTTCTTTTGGTCCGAAAATTTCACGGAAAGGTTTTCGCTCAAAAAACTCCCATTATGACCTATAAACCATATAACATGTTTGGGACACATTTGAGCGAAAACAAATCATTTTTGATGGATAAAGAAAGGTGAGGCCGGTGATGCCGATATGGTCTCTTTTGGTCCGAAAATTTCACGGAAAGGTTTTCGCTCAAAAAGCTCCCATTATATCCTATACACCATAAAAACATGTTTGGGACACATTTGAGCGAAACCAAATCATTTTTGATGGGATAAAGAAAGGTGACGCCGATGATGCCGATATGGTGACTTTTGTGCCGAAAATTTCACGGAAAGTTTTTCGCTCAAAAAGCTCCCATTATATGCTATACACCATATAAACATGCTTGGGACACATTTGAGCGAAAAAAAATCATTTTTGATGGATAAGGAAAGGTGACGCCGGTGATGCCGATATGGTCACTTTTGGTCCGAAAATTTCACGGAAAGCTTTTCGCGCAAAAAGCTCACATTATGACCTATACACCATATAAACATGTTTCGGACACATTTGAGCGAAAACAAATCATAGAGCAGTGTCTGTACAGTGGGTTCCTAAGAGGTTGAATGCAATGGAGAAAGGTAAGAGCATCGTAGTGGAGGCTACTTCAAATGCTGTGGCTGTTGGCGGGGTGAGCAATGAGTTGTTGATCTCTGCTGGTAAGTGTTTGGGATCTGCTGGTGGCTCTGTTGGTGCTTCAGCTCACTCCTTTCCCTCGTCTTCTAGAGGTGTCAATTTGAAGAGGCAGCCTCACAGTCAGTACAAGGCTGTGGATCGACATAATGTAGATAGCTCAGTCAGTGAGGCTACTGTTGACGATGGTTGGACTGTTCAATTAGGAAAAGGCAGTGCAAGGAGGTATGACAGAGGCATGGGATATGATCTGATTAGAGGCATTGAAGGGGGTGGCTCTAGATACGCAGCGCTGGAAGACTTAGTGGCTCCCCGGGCACATGGGCAGGAGATTGTCCAAATGATCTCGATCACAGGTGAGGGTAGCACTCACGGAACCGGTTCTAATGAATAAGATCAAAATTGCTGCCTGGAATATTACCGGCTTAAAGTAGCTCTCAAACCGTGGGATAAAACCAGGTTCCCGGAGTTACAAACTCAGATAAAGCTTGACAAAGGTATCTTGAATGAGCTGCAGATTCGTAGTAGAACAGAGAAGGGTAATGCTATCCTGGACGAACAGATTGCGGCTGCAAAGAGGTCTCTCAGAGATAATGTTGCTCGTTTGATCAGCTTGACTACTCAGAAAGCTAAGCTTCACTGGCTCACAATGGGTGAGGAAACATCCTCTATGTTCTATAGAAGTGTTAAAGAAAGACAAGCGAGAAATGCTATCTTGGCTATGAGAACTGTTGATGATTGCTTCTTGGAAGATGAGGACGAGATCCGAGGTCATATTCTGCGTTTCTTCACTGATTTGCTGTCGACAAAAGTTCCCGTTGCTGATTTCCCCTCCGGGTTAGAGGGTGTGATCTTGGCTGACAGTAGGGGTCAGGAGATGCTTCAGATTCCTTGTTATGATGAGATTAGAAAATGTCTTTGGAGTATAGGAACCAACAAGTCTCCCGGACCGGATGGGTTTGGAAGCAAGTTCTTTCGGGATGCTTGGAGTGTGGTTGGGAGGGACACTTGCGAGGCGATACGTGAGATCTTTAGGAATGGCAAGGTGCTAAGACAGCTCAATAGCACCTTCATTTCTCTAATACCCAAGGTTCCTAACCCAACCTATGTGAAAGATCTCAGACCGATCTCTTGCTGCAACACGATCATGAAGGTGGTTACAAAGCTCATTGCAAAAAGAATCAAGGGGGACTTAAAAGAGCTGATCTCTGACAGCCAAGGCGCCTTTATTCCGGGTCGATCCATTGCTCACAACAGTGCAGTTGCTCTCGAAATTGTCAATGGCTACGGAACTAAAAGAATCTCACCAAGGTGCACTATCAAGGTCGACTTGCAAAAAGCTTATGATTATCTTAGCTGGGATTTTATTAAGAGCACTCTTCTCTTCTTTAACTTCCCAGTTAAATTAGTTGAGCTCATAATGGCTTGTGTATCGACTTCTTCCTTCTCGGTGTTGATCAACGGGGCACCTGAAGGTTTCTTTCCGGGCAAAAGAGGGGTGAGGCAAGGCGATCCTTTATCACCGTACCTCTTTGTTCTTTGTATGGAGATGCTCAGTCGTATGCTTCAGAAAGCTTCCGAGAACCATAAGTTTAAGTTCCATCCGAAGTGTAAAAGATTGAAGCTCACCCACTTGGCGTTTGCGGATGACCTCCTGGTATTTTGTCATGCTGATATGGATTCGATTTGCATTATCAAGGAGTGTTTGGACTCGTTCTTTGCTTACTCTGGGCTGAGTGCTAATACGGATAAGAGTTCAATTTTTCTGGCTGGGGTCTCCAATGATTTGGGCAGACAGATTGCGCAGCAGCTGGGCTACTCGATTGGTACTTTTCCGGTGAGATATTTAGGCATTCCTTTACATTCCAAAACCATCGCCGTGGCTGAATATGGGGCATTGTATGATAAGATTGGATCGCTTCTGCACTCTTGGTCGACTAGGAAGCTTTCGTATGCTGGGCGGTTACAGCTCCTCAAAGCCGTGTGTGGTGGAATTACATCCTTCTGGAGCCAGGTTATTGTGCTCCCCAAGGGTGTTATCTATAAAATTGAGAAGATGTGTAAGCATTTTCTGTGGAATGGAAATATGGATGGTAAGAAGTGTTTGGTCAAATGGAAGGAGGTTACAAAACCTTTCATTGAAGGAGGGCTGGATATCCGAGAGTTGTTATCTTGGAACAAATGTATTCAAGCAAAGCTTGTCGGAGACCTCATTCTGACTAAGCCATGTATTTGGACCAGCTGGTGCGAGACTAATCACATGAGAGGCACGTCTATTTGGGAGGTGCAGAAGAAGGTCGATGATAATTGGCTTTGGAAAAATCTGCTGGACACTAGAGATGCTATTAAGGAGCTGTTGAATTCGGGCAACCTACGGATGCCGACCATTGACGCTATCCTGGGGCCGACTGGTGGGATCTCCAGCTCCAAGCTCTATCACTTTCTGCGTGAGAGGAATGAGGAAATCAGTTGGGGGAGTATGATTTGGAGTAGACTCCAATGTAGGAAATGGGCTTTTATTGTGTGGATTGCCTCTCGTAAACGGTTAAGTACTGGGAGAAAGGTCAAGCATTGGATGGGTAGTGAGGCTGCCATGTGCGCAATTTGTGGTGCGTCGGAAGAATCCGAAGACCATTTGTGGTTCAATTGCCTGGGGATTTCGGAGGTGGCTACCTTGGTTTATGATTGGATTGGTATAGGGTGTCGGCATAGTACCATTGAGGGGTGGCTAACGTGGTTTGCTGCAGAGCCATTGAAGATTAGAAGTACACCCTTATTTCAAGCTAAGCTTCTTGCTTTTGAAGCTTTAATTTACTTTACTTGGTGGTATAGGAACAAACTTGTATTTAATGCTGAACATTTTGAACCCAAAGTGTGCGCTAGGCATATTCTTAATAGTTGTCGATCCCGCCTTTCAGCTAAGTGGAAGTGCAACTCACTAGTTAAAAGGTTGGATCGAAAACTATGGTGGGAACACTAGATTTTTTTTTATTGCATTTCTTATTTTGGTTTTTGGAACTTGGTGGATGTATTTGAGGATGGGAAGTACTGGGCTACGTAGACTTGTGTAGGCTCCTAGAGGGTACAAGGAATCCTTTTGTAGGTTGATTCCTTTCTTACTCGAGACCCGTTGGTTTGGTCTCGTACTTTTGTATTATGGTTACTTACCACATCTATATATTTACCTTTTCAAGCGAAAACAAATCATTTTTGATGGATAAAGAAAGGTGACGCCGATGATGCCGATATGTTCACTTTTGGTCCGAAAATTTCACGGAAATCTTTTCGTGCAAAAAGCTCTCATTATATCCTATACACCATATAAACATGTTTGGGACACATTTGAGCGAAAACAAATCATTTTTTATGGATAAAGAAAGGTGACGCCGGTGATGCCGATATGGTCACTTTTGGTCCGAATATTTTACGAAAAGCTTTTCGCACAAAAAGCTCCCATTATGACCTATTCACCATATAAAAATGTTTGGGACACATTTGAGCGAAAATAAATCATTTTTGATGGATAAAGAAAGGTGACGCCGGTGATGCCGATATGGTCACTTTTGGTCCGAAAATTTCACGGAAAGCTTTTTGCGCAAAAAAGCTCACATTATGACCTATACACCATATAAACATGTTTGGGACACATTTGAGGGAAAATAAATCATTTTTGATGGATAAAGAAAGGTGACGCCGGTGATGCCGATATGGTCACTTTTGGTCCGAAAATTTCACGGAAACCTTTTCGCACAAAATGCTCCCATTATGACCTATTCACCATATAAAAATGTTTGGGACACATTTGAGCGAAAATAAATCATTTTTGATGGATAACGAAAGGTGACACCGGTGATGCCGATATGTTCACTTTTGGTCCGAAAATTTCACGGAAAGCTTTTCGCGCAAAAATCTCTCATTATATCCTATACACCATACAAACATGTTTGGGACACATTTGAGCGAAAACAACTCATTTTTGATGGATAAAGAAAGGTAACGCCGGTGATGCCGATATGGTGACTTTTGGTCCGAAAATTTCACGGAAAGCTTTTCGCGTAAAAAGCTCCCATTATGACCTATACACCATATAAACAAGTTTTGGACACATTTGAGTGAAAACGACTCAATTTTGATGGATAAAGAAAGGTGACGTCGATTATGCCAATATGGTCACTTTTGGTTCGAAAATTTCACGAAAAGCTTTTCGCTCAAAAAGCTCCCATTATGACCTATACACCATATAAACATGTTTGAGACACATTTGAGTGAAAAGAAATAGTTTTTAATGGATAAAGAAAGGTGAAGTTGATGATGCCGATATGGTCACTTTTGGTACGAAAATTTCACGGAAAGCTTTTCGCGCAAAAAGCTCCCGTTATGACCTATACACTATATAAACATGTTTCGGACACATTTGAGCGAAAACAAATCATTTTTGATGGACAAAGAAAGGTGACGCCGATGATGCCGATATGTTCACTTTTGGTCCGAAAATTTCACGGAAAGCTTTTCGCGCAAAAAGCTCCCGTTATGACCTATACACTATATAAACATGTTTCGGACACATTTGAGCGAAAACAAATAATTTTTTATGGATAAAGAAAGGTGACGCCGCTGATGCCGATATGGTGACTTTTGGTCCGAAAATTTCACGGAAAGCTTTTCGCGTAAAAAGCTCCCATTATGACCTATACACCATATAAACAAGTTTTGGACACATTTGAGTGAAAACGACTCAATTTTGATGGATAAAGAAAGGTGACGTCGATGATGCCGATATGGTCACTTTTGGTTCGAAAATTTCACGGAAAGCTTTTCGCTCAAAAAGCTCCCATTATGACCTATACACCATATAAACATGTTTGGGACACATTTGAGCGAAAAGAAATAGTTTTTAATGGATAAAGAAAGGTGAAGTTGATGATGCCAATATGGTCACTTTTGGTACGAAAATTTCACGGAAAGCTTTACGCGCAAAAAGCTCCCGTTATGACCTATACACTATATAAACATGTTTCGGACACATTTGAGCAAAAACAAATCATTTTTTATGGATAAAGAAAGGTGACGCCGCTGATGCCGATATGTTCACTTTTGGTCCGAAAATTTCACGGAAAGCTTTTCGCGCAAAAAGCTCTCATTATATCCTATACACCATATAAACATGTTTGGGACACATTTGAGCGAAAACAAATCATTTTTTATGGATAAAGAAAGGTGACGCCGGTGATGCCGATATGGTCACTTTTGGTCCGAAAATTTCACGGAAAGCTTTTCGCACAAAAAGCTCCCATTATGACCTATTCACCATATAAAAATATTTGGGACACATTTGAGCGAAAATGATTATTTTTGATGGATAAAGAAAGTCGACGCCGGTGATGCCGATATGGTCACTTTTGGTCCGAAAATTTCACGGAAAGCTTTTCGCACAAAAAGCTCCCATTATGACCTATTCACCATATAAAAATGTTTGGGACACATTTGAGCGAAAATAAATCATTTTTTATGGATAAAGAAAGGTGACGCCGGTGATGCCGATATGGTCACTTTTGGTCCGAAAATTTCACGGAATGATTTTTGCGCAAAAAAGCTCACATTATGACCTATACACCATATAAACATGTTTGGGACACATTTGAGGGAAAATAAATCATTTTTGATGGATAAAGAAAGTTGACGCCGGTGATGCCGATATGGTCACTTTTGGTCCGAAAATTTCACGGAAAGCTTTTCGCACAAAATGCTCCCATTATGACCTATTCACCATATAAAAATGTTTGGGACACATTTGAGCGAAAATAAATCATTTTTGATGGATAAAGAAAGGTGACGCCGATGGTGCCGATATGTTCACTTTTGGTCCGAAAATTTCACGAAAAGTTTTTCGCGCAAAAAGCTCTCATTATATCCTATACACCATACAAATATGTTTGGGACACATTTGAGCGAAAACAACTCATTTTTGATGGATAAAGAAAGGTAACGCCGGTGATGCCGATATGGTGACTTTTGGTCCGAAAATTTCACGGAAAGCTTTTCGCGTAAAAAGCTCCCATTATGACCTATACACCATATAAACAAGTTTTGGACACATTTGAGTGAAAACGACTCAATTTTGATGAATAAAGAAAGGTGACGTCGATTATGCCAATATGGTCACTTTTGGTTCGAAAATTTCACGGAAAGCTTTTCGCTCAAAAAGCTCCCATTATGACCTATACACTATATAAACATGTTTGGGACACATTTGAGCGAAAAGAAATAGTTTTTAATGGATAAAGAAAGGTGAAGTTGATGATGCCGATATGGTCACTTTTGGTACGAAAATTTCACTTAAAGCTTTTCGCGCAAAAAGCTCCCGTTATGACCTATACACTATATAAACATGTTTCGGACACATTTGAGCGAAAACAAATCATTTTTGATGGATAAAGAAAGGTGACGCCGATGATGCCGATATGTTCACTTTTGGTCCGAAAATTTCACGGAAAGCTTTTCGCGCAAAAAGCTCCCGTTATGACCTATACACTATATAAACATGTTTCGGACACATTTGAGCGAAAACAAATCATTTTTTATGGATAAAGAAAGGTGACGCCGCTGATGCCGATATGGTGACTTTTGGTCCGAAAATTTCACGGAAAGCTTTTCGCGTAAAAAGCTCCCATTATGACCTATACACCATATAAACAAGTTTTGGACAGATTTGAGTGAAAACGACTCAATTTTGATGGATAAAGAAAGGTGACGTCGATGATGCCGATATGGTCACTTTTGGTTCGAAAATTTCACGGAAAGCTTTTCGTTCAAAAAGCTCTCATTATGACCTATACACCATATAAACATGTTTGGGACACATTTGAGCGAAAAGAAATAGTTTTTAATGGATAAAGAAAGGTGAAGTTGATGATGCCAATATGGTCACTTTTGGTACGAAAATTTCACGGAAAGCTTTTCGCGCAAAAAGCTCCCGTTATGACCTATACACTATATAAACATGTTTCAGACACATTTGAGCAAAAACAAATCATTTTTTATGGATAAAGAAAGGTGACGCCGCTGATGCCGATATGTTCACTTTTGGTCCGAAAATTTCACGGAAAGCTTTTCGCGCAAAAAGCTCTCATTATATCCTATACACTATATAAACATGTTTGGGACACATTTGAGCGAAAACAAATCATTTTTTATGGATAAAGAAAGGTGACGCCGGTGATGCCGATATGGTCACTTTTGGTCTGAAAATTTCACGGAAAGCTTTTCGCACAAAAAGCTCCCATTATGACCTATTCACCATATAAAAATATTTGGGACACATTTGAGCGAAAATAAATCATTTTTGATGGATAAAGAAAGGTGACGCCGGTGATGCCGATATGGTCACTTTTGGTCCGAAAATTTCACGGAAAACTTTTCGCGCAAAAAGCTCACATTATGACCTATACACCATATAAACATGTTTAGGACACATTTGAGCGAAAACAACTCAGTTTTGATGGATAAAGAAAGGTGACGTTGATGATGCCGATATGGTCACTTTTGGTACGAAAATTTCACGGAAAGCTTTTCGCGCAAAAAGCTCCCGTAATGACCTATACACTATATAAACATGTTTCGGACACATTTGAGCGAAAACAAATCATTTTTGATGGATAAAGAAAGGTGACGCCGATGATGCCGATATGTTCACTTTTGGTCCGAAAATTTCACGAAAAACTTTTCGCGCAAAAAGCTCTTATTATATCCTATACACCATATAAACATGTTTGGGACACATTTGAGCGAAAAAAAATCATTTTTTATGGATAAAGAAAGGTGACGCCGGTTATGCCGATATGGTCACTTTTGGTCCGAAAATTTCACGGAAAGCTTTTCGCGCAAAAATCTCACGTTATTATGACCTATACATCATATAAACATGTTTGGGACACATTTGAGCGAAAACAACTCAATTTTGATGGATAAAGAAAGGTGACGTTGATGATGCCGATATGGTCACTTTTTGTCTGAAAATTTCACGGAAAGCTTTTCGCGCAAAAAGCTCTCATTATATCCTATACACCATATAAACATGTGTGGGACACATTTGAGCGAAAACAACTCATTTTTGATGGATAAAGAAAGGTGACGCCGGTGATGCTGATATGGTCTCTTTTGGTCCGAAAATTTCACAGAAAGGTTTTCGCTCAAAACATGTTTGGGACACATTTGATCGAAAACAAATCAGTCCCTATCGGTCGTGTCTTGCTTTCAATTTCGAGTCTTTATTCTTGTTCATCGAGTCCTTGCTTTCGTTCTTGTTATTTCTAGTTTGATTGTCGAAGATCGGGCCATCCTACGGCTAACCCCGTATCAAATAGGCATCAGAGCTTAGGTTATCGACATCAAAGTTGAGTCTTTTCATTCATCATCCGTTTAAATAGAAAAATATCTAGGGTTTGGTTGGCTTCCTTAGAGGTTAAGGATTGCTTGTCAAACTTAATCCTAACTAGATAAAAATATCCTAATTAATATAGATAAAAACTAATTAGATATAATATGAATTAATTGAAAAGTCAACTAATAGATATTATTCTAAATTACATTATTCCTAAATAAATATAATGCTTAAGATGATAAAATAAATATGAAAACATAATTATTTTCGTCCAAACAGTAAACAGCTGCAAAGATGTTGATTTTCGGCCATGTTCTCGGTAGATTCTGGAAACACCTTCAACATAAAAGTTGTAGATCCCTTCGTCCTCGTTCCAACAAGGTATGGCACGACCCAATCCGATCAATATGGACTCCGAACGACCCATTTTACTGAGACGTTGCAAAGCTGTCAAATCTGCAGAACGAATTCAAACTTGTTGATAAGCACCACTTGTTTTCCCTTCATCACACCATATAAACATGTTTGGGACACATTTGAGCGAAAACAACTCAATTTTGATGGATAAAGAAAGGTGACGTTGATGATGCCGATATGGTCACTTTTGGTCCGAAAATTTCACGGAAAGCTTTTCGCGCAAAAAGCTCTCATTATATCCTATACACCATATAAACATGTGTGGGACACATTTGAGCGAAAACAACTCATTTTTGATGGATAAAGAAAGGTGACGCCGGTGATGCCGATATGGTCTCTTTTGGTCCAAAAATTTCACGGAAAGGTTTTCGCTCAAAAAGCTCCCATTATGACCTATACACCATATAAACATGTTTGGGACACATTTGAGCAAAAACAAATCATTTTTGATGGATAAACAAAGATGAGGACGGTGATGCCGATATGGTCTCTTTTGGTCCGAAAATTTCACGGAAAGGTTTTCGCTCAAAAAGCTCCCATTATATCCTATACACCATAAAAACATGTTTGGGACACATTTGAGCGAAACCAAATCATTTTTGATGGGATAAAGAAAGGTGACGCCGATGATGCCGATATGGTGACTTTTGGGCCGAAAATTTCACGGAAAGTTTTTCGCTCAAAAAGCTTCCATTATATGCTATACACCATATAAACATGTTTGGAACACATTTGAGCGAAAAAAAATCATTTTTGATGGATAAGGAAAGATGACGCCCGTGATGCCGATATGGACACTTTTGGTCCGAAAATTTCACGGAAATCTGTTCGCACAAAAAGCTCCCATTATGACCTATTCACCATATAAAAATGTTTGGGACACATTTGAGCGAAAATAAATCATTTTTGATGGATAAAGAAAGGTGACGCCGGTGATGCCGATATGGTCACTTTTGGTCCGAAAATTTCACGGAAAGCTTTTCGCGCAAAAAGCCCACATTATGACCTATACACCATATAAACATGTTTGGGACACATTTGAGCGAAAAGAAATAGTTTTTAATGGATAAAGAAAGGTGAAGTTGATGATGCCGATATGGTCACTTTTGGTACGGAAATTTCACGGAAAGCTTTTCGCGCAAAAAGCTCCCGTTATGACCTATACACTATATAAACATGTTTCGGACACATTTGAGCGAAAACAAATCATTTTTGATGGATAAAGAAAGGTGACGCCGGTGATGCCGATATGGTCACTTTTGGTCCGAAAATTTCACGGAAAGCTTTTCGCGCAAAAAGCCCACATTATGACCTATATACCATATAAACATGTTTCGGACACATTTGAGCGAAAACAAATCATTTTTTATGGATAAAGAAAGGTGACGACGCTGATGCCGATATGGTGACTTTTGGTCCGAAAATTTCACGGAAAGCTTTTCGCGTAAAAAGCTCCCATTATGACCTATACACCATATAAACAAGTTTTGGACACATTTGAGTGAAAACGACTCAATTTTGATGGATAAAGAAAGGTGACGTCGATGATGCCGATATGGTGACTTTTGGTTCGAAAATTTCACGGAAAACTTTTCGCTCAAAAAGCTCCCATTATGACCTATACACCATATAAACATGTTTGGGACACATTTGAGCGAAAAGAAATAGTTTTTAATGGATAAAGAAAGGTGAAGTTGATGATGCCAATATGGTCACTTTTGGTACGAAAATTTCACGGAAAGCTTTTCGCGCAAAAAGCTCCCGTTATGACCTATACACTATATAAACATGTTTCGGACACATTTGAGGGAAAACAAATCATTTTTTATGGATAAAGAAAGGTGACGCCGCTGATGCCGATATGTTCACTTTTGGTCCGAAAATTTCACGGAAAGCTTTTCGCGCAAAAAGCTCTCATTATATCCTATACACCATATAAACATGTTTTGGTCACATTTGAGCGATAACAAATCATTTTTTATGGATAAAGAAAGGTGACGCCGGTGATGCCGATATGGTCACTTTTGGTCCGAAAATTTCACGGAAAGCTTTTCGCACAAAAAGCTCCCATTATGACCTATTCACCATATAAAAATGTTTGGGACACATTTGAGCGAAAATAAATCATTTTTGATGGATAAAGAAAGGTGACTCCGGTGATGCCAATATGGTCACTTTTGGTCCGAAAATTTCACTAAAAACTTTTCGCGCAAAAAGCTCACATTATGACCTATACACCATATAAACATGTTTAGGACACATTTGAGCGAAAACAACTCAGTTTTGATAGATAAAGAAAGGTGACGTTGATGATGCCGATATGGTCACTTTTGGTACGAAAATTTCACGGAAAGCTTTTCGCGCAAAAAGCTCCCGTTATGACCTATACACTATATAAACATGTTTCGGACACATTTGAGCGAAAACAAATCATTTTTGATGGATAAAGAAAGGTGACGCCGATGATGCCGATATGTTCACTTTTGGTCCGAAAATTTCACGAAAAACTTTTCGCGCAAAAAGCTCTTATTATATCCTATACACCATATAAACATGTTTGGGACACATTTGAGCGAAAACAAATCATTTTTTATGGATAAAGAAAGGTGACGCCGGTGATGCCGATATGGTCACTTTTGGTCCGAAAATTTCACGGAAAGCTTTTCGCGCAAAAATCTCACGTTATGACCTATACACCATATAAACATGTTTGGGACACATTTGAGCGAAAATAAATAGTTTTTAATGGATAAAGAAAGGTGAAGTTGATGATGCCGATATGGTAACTTTTGGTACGAAAATTTCACGGAAAGCTTTTCGCGCAAAAAGCTCCCATTATGACCTATACACTATAAAAACATGTTTCGGACACATTTGAGCGAAAACAAATCATTTTTTATGGATAAAGAAAGGTGACGCCGATGATGCCGATATGTTCACTTTTGGGCCGAAAATTTCACGGAAAGCTTTTTGCTCAAAAAGCTCCCATTATGACCTATACACCATATAAACATGTTTGGGACACATTTGAGTGAA
Source organism: Persicaria maculosa (assembly GCA_963922045.1). Lineage (NCBI taxonomy): Eukaryota > Viridiplantae > Streptophyta > Magnoliopsida > Caryophyllales > Polygonaceae > Persicaria > Persicaria maculosa. The sequence continues at coordinate 20,520,154 of OY998264.1, read as the reverse complement.
AACAAATCATTTTTTATGGATAAAGAAAGGTGACCCCGATGATGCCGATATGGTCACTTTTGGTCCGAAAATTTCACGGAAAGCTTTTCGCGCAAAAAGCTCCCATTATATCCTATACACCATATAACCATGTTTGGGACACATTTGAGTGAAAATAACTCATTTTAAGGGATAAAGAAAGGTGACGCCGGTGATGCCGATATGGTCACTTTTGGTCCGAAAATTTCACGGAAAGCTTTTAGCGCAAAAAGCTCCCATTATGACCTATACACTATAAAAACATGTTTCTGACACATTTGAGCGAAAACAAATCATTTTTTATGGATAAGGAAAGGTGACGCCGGTGATGCCGATATGGTCACTTTTGGTCCGAAAATTTCACGGAAAGCTTTTCGCGCAAAAAGCTCCCATTATATCCTATACACCATATAACCATGTTTGGTACACATTTGAGCGAAAACAACTCATTTTGATGGATAAAGAAAGGTGACGCCGGTGATGCCGATATGGTCAGTTTTGGTCCGAAAATTTCACGGAAAGCTTTTCGCGCAAAAAGCTCCCATTATATCCTATACACCATATAAACATGTTTGGGACACATTTGAGCAAAAACAACTCATTTTGATGGATAAAGAAAGGTGACCCCGATGAGGCCGATTTGGTAACTTTTGGTCCGAAAATTTCACGGAAAGTTTTTCGCACAAAAAGCTCTCATTATATCCTATACACCATATAAACATGTTTGGGACACATTTGAGCGAAAAAAAATCATTTTTGATGGATAAAGTAAGGTGACGCCGATGATGCCGATATGGTCACTTTTGGTCCGAAAATTTCACGGAAAGGTTTTCACTTAAAAAGCTCCCATTATGACCTATACACCATATAAACATGTCTGGGACACATTTGAGTGAAAACAATTCAATTTTGATGGATAAAGAAAGGTGACGTCGGTGATGCCGATATGGTCACTTTTGGTCCGAAAATTTCACGGAAAGCTTTTCGCGCAAAAAGCTCCCATTATGACCTATACACCATATAAACATGTTTGGGACACATTTGAGCGAAAACAAATCATTTTTTATGGATAAAGAAAGGTGACGCCGGTGATGCCGATATGGTCACTTTTGGTCCGAAAATTTCACGGAAAGCTTTACGCGCAAAAAGCTCCCGTTATGACCTATACACTATATAAACATGTTTCGGACACATTTGAGCAAAAACAAATCATTTTTTATGGATAAAGAAAGGTGACGCCGCTGATGCCGATATGTTCACTTTTGGTCCGAAAATTTCACGGAAAGCTTTTCGCGCAAAAAGCTCTCATTATATCCTATACACCATATAAACATGTTTTGGTCACATTTGAGCGATAACAAATCATTTTTTATGAATAAAGAAAGGTGACGCCGGTGATGCCGATATGGTCACTTTTGGTCCGAAAATTTCACGGAAAGCTTTTCGCACAAAAAGCTCCCATTATGACCTATTCACCATATAAAAATGTTTGGGACACATTTGAGCGAAAATAAATCATTTTTGATGGATAAAGAAAGGTGACGCCGGTGATGCCAATATGGTCACTTTTGGTCCGAAAATTTCACGGAAAGCTTTTCGCGCAAAAATCTCACATTATGACCTATACACCATATAAACATGTTTGGGACACATTTGAGCGAAAACAACTCAATTTTGATGGATAAAGAAAGGTGACGTTGATGATGCCGATATGGTCACTTTTGGTCCGAAAATTTCACGGAAACCTTTTCGCGCAAAAAGCTCTCATTATATCCTATACACCATATAAACATGTGTGGGACACATTTGAGCGAAAACAACTCATTTTTGATGGTTAAAGAAAGGTGACGCCGGTGATGCCGATATGGTCTCTTTTGGTCCGAAAATTTCACGGAAATGTTTTCGCTCAAAAAGCTCCCATTATGACCTATACACCATATAAACATCTTTGGGACACATTTGAGCGAAAACAAATCATTTTTGATGGATAAAGAAAGGTGAGGCCGGTGATGCCGATATGGTCTCTTTTGGTCCGAAAATTTCACGGAAAGGTTTTCGCTCAAAAAGCTCCCATTATGACCTATACACCATATAAACATCTTTGGGACACATTTGAGCGAAACCAAATCATTTTTGATGGATAAGGAAAGGTGACGCCGGTGATGCCGACATGGTCACTTTTGGTCCGAAAATTTCACGGAAAGCTTTTTGCACAAAAAGCTCTCATTATGACCTATTCACCATATAAAAATGTTTGGGACACATTTGAGCAAAAATAAATCATTTTTGATGGATAAAGAAAGGTGACGCCGGTGATGCCGATATGGTCACTTTTGGTCCGAAAATTTCACGGAAAGCTTTTCGCGCAAAAAGCTCACATTATGACCTATACACCATATAAACATGTTTGGGACACATTTGAGCGAAAACAACTCAGTTTTGATGGATAAAGAAAGGTGACGTTGATGATGCCGATATGGTCACTTTTGGTCCGAAAATTTCACGGAAAGCTTTTCGCGCAAAAAGCTCCCATTATATCCTATACACCATATAAACATGTTTGGGACACATTTGAGCGAAAACAACTCATTTTTGATGGATAAATAAAGGTGACGCCTGTGATGCCGATATGGTCTCTTTTGGTCCGAAAATTTCACGGAAAGGTTTTCGCTCAAAAAGCTCCCATTATATCCTATACACCATAAAAACATGTTTGGGACACATTTGAGCGAAACCAAATCATTTTTGATGGGATAAAGAAAGGTGACGCCGATATGGTGACTTTTGGGCCGAAAATTTCGCGGAAAGTTTTTCGCTCGAAAAGCTCCCATTTTATGCTATACACCATATAAACATGTTTGGGACACATTTGAGCGAAAAAAAATCATTTTTGATGGATAAGGAAAGGTGACGCCGGTGATGCCGATATGGTCACTTTTGGTCCGAAAATTTCACGGAAAGCTTTTCGCGCAAAAAGCTCCCATTATGACCTATACACCATATAAACATGTTTGGGACACATTTGAGCGAAAACAAATCATTTTTGATGGATAAAGAAAGGTGACCCCGATGATGCCGATATGGTCACTTTTGGTCCGAAAATTTCACGGAAAGCTTTTCGCGCAAAAAGCTCCCATTATATCCTATACACCATATAAACATGTTTGGGACACATTTGAGCAAAAACAACTCATTTTGATGGATAAAGAAAGGTGACCCCGATGAGGCCGATTTGGTCACTTTTGGTCCGAAAATTTCACGGAAAGTTTTTCGCACAAAAAGCTCTCATTATATCCTATACACCATATAAACATGTTTGGGACACATTTGAGCGAAAACAAATCATTTTTGATGGATAAAGTAAGGTGACGCCGATGATGCCGATATGGTCACTTTTGGTCCGAAAATTTCACGGAAAGGTTTTCACTTAAAAAGCTCCCATTATAACCTATACACCATATAAACATGTTTGGGACACATTTGAGCGAAAACAACTCAGTTTTGATGGATAAAGAAAGGTGACGTTGATGATGCCGATATGGTCACTTTTGGTCCGAAAATTTCACGGAAAGCTTTTCGCGCAAAAAGCTCCCATTATATCCTATACACCATATAAACATGTTTGTGAAACATTTGAGCGAAAACAACTCATTTTTGATGGATAAAGAAAGGTGACGCCGGTGATGCCGATATGGTGACTTTTGGTCCGAAAATTTCACGGAAAGCTTTTCGCGTAAAAAGCTCCCATTATGACCTATACACCATATAAACAAGTTTTGGACACATTTGAGCGAAAACGACTCAATTTTGATGGATAAAGAAAGGTGACGTCGATTATGCCGATATGGTCACTTTTGGTCCGAAAATTTCACGGAAAGCTTTTCGCTCAAAAAGCTCCCATTATGACCTATACACCATATAAACATGTTTGGGACACATTTGAGCGAAAAGAAATAGTTTTTAATGGATAAGGAAAGGTGAAGTTGATGATGCCGATATGGTCACTTTTGGTACGAAAATTTCACGGAAAGCTTTTCGCGCAAAAAGCTCCCGTTATAACCTATACACTATATAAACATATTTCGGACACATTTGAGCGAAAACAAATCATTTTTGATGGATAAAGAAAGGTGACGCCGATGATGCCGATATGTTCACTTTTGGTCCGAAAATTTCACGGAAACCTTTTCGCGCAAAAAGCTTCATTATATCCTATACACCAAATAAACATGTTTGGGACACATTTGAGCGAAAACAAATCATTTTTTATGGATAAAGAAAGGTGACGCCGGTGATGCCGATATGGTCACTTTTGGTTCGAAAATTTCACAAAAAGCATTTCGCGCAAAAATCTCACATTATGACCTATACACCATATAAACATGTTTGGGACACATTTGAGCAAAAACGACTCAATTTTGATGGATAAAGAAAGGTGACGTTGATGATGCCGATATGGTCACTTTTCTTCCGAAAATTTCACGGAAAGGTTTTCGCGCAAAAAACTCTCATTATATCCTATACACCATATAAACATGTGTGGGAAATTTGAGCGAAAACAACTCATTTTTGATGGATAAAGAAAGGTGACGCCGGTGATGCCGATATGGTCTCTTTTGGTCCGAAAATTTCACGGAAAGGTTTTCGCTCAAAAAGCTCCCATTATGACCTATACACCATATAAACATGTTTGGGACACATTTGAGCGAAAACAAATCATTTTTGATGGATAAAGAAAGGTGAGGCCGGTGATGCCAATATGGTCTCTTTTCGTTTGAAAATTTCACGGAAAGGTTTTCGCTCAAAAAGCTCCCATTATATCCTATACACCATAAAAACATGTTTGGGACACATTTGAGCGAAACCAAATCATTTTTGATGGGATAAAGAAAGGTGACGCCGATGATGCCGATATGGTGACTTTTGGGCCGAAAATTTCACGGAAAGTTTATCGCTCAAAAAGCTCCAATTATATGCTATACACCATATAAACATGTTTGGGACACATTTGAGCGAAGAAAAATCATTTTTGATGGATAAGGAAATGTGACGCAAGTGATGCCGATATGGTCACTTTTGGTCCGAAAATTTCACGGAAAGCTTTTCGCACAAAAAGCTCCCATTATGACCTATTCTGCACATAAAAATGTTTAGGACACATTTGAGCGAAAATAAATCATTTTTGATGGATAAAGAAAGGTGACGCCGGTGATGCCGATATGGTCACTTTTGGTCCGAAAATTTCACGGAAAGCTTTTCGCGCAAAAAGCTCACATTATGACCTATACACCATATAAACATGTTTGGGACACATTTGAGTGAAAACAACTCAGTTTTGATGGATAAAGAAAGGTGACGTTGATGATGCCGATATGGTCACTTTTGGTCCGAAAATTTCACGGAAAGCTTTTCGCGCAAAAAGCTCCCATTATATCCTATACACCATATAACCATGTTTGGTACACATTTGAGCGAAAACAACTCATTTTGATGGATAAAGAAAGGTGACGCCGGTGATGCCGATATGGTCAGTTTTGGTCCGAAAATTTCACGGAAAGCTTTTCGCGCAAAAAGCTCCCATTATATCCTATACACCATATAAACATGTTTGGGACACATTTGAGCAAAATCAACTCATTTTGATGGATAAAGAAAGGTGACCCCGATGAGGCCGATTTGGTAACTTTTGGTCCGAAAATTTCACGGAAAGTTTTTCGCACAAAAAGCTCTCATTATATCCTATACACCATATAAACATGTTTGGGACACATTTGAGCGAAAAAAAATCATTTTTGATGGATAAAGTAAGGTGACGCCGATGATGCCGATATGGTCACTTTTGGTCCGAAAATTTCACGGAAAGGTTTTCACTTAAAAAGCTCCCATTATGACCTATACACCATATAAACATGTCTGGGACACATTTGAGTGAAAACAATTCAATTTTGATGGATAAAGAAAGGTGACGTCGGTGATGCCGATATGGTCACTTTTGGTCCGAAAATTTCACGGAAAGCTTTTCGCGCAAAAAGCTCCCATTATGACCTATACACCATATAAACATGTTTGGGACACATTTGAGCGAAAACAAATCATTTTTTATGGATAAAGAAAGGTGACGCCGGTGATGCCGATATGGTCACTTTTGGTCCGAAAATTTCACGGAAAGCTTTACGCGCAAAAAGCTCCCGTTATGACCTATACACTATATAAACATGTTTCGGACACATTTGAGCAAAAACAAATCATTTTTTATGGATAAAGAAAGGTGACGCCGCTGATGCCGATATGTTCACTTTTGGTCCGAAAATTTCACGGAAAGCTTTTCGCGCAAAAAGCTCTCATTATATCCTATACACCATATAAACATGTTTTGGTCACATTTGAGCGATAACAAATCATTTTTTATGAATAAAGAAAGGTGACGCCGGTGATGCCGATATGGTCACTTTTGGTCCGAAAATTTCACGGAAAGCTTTTCGCACAAAAAGCTCCCATTATGACCTATTCACCATATAAAAATGTTTGGGACACATTTGAGCGAAAATAAATCATTTTTGATGGATAAAGAAAGGTGACGCCGGTGATGCCAATATGGTCACTTTTGGTCCGAAAATTTCACGGAAAGCTTTTCGCGCAAAAATCTCACATTATGACCTATACACCATATAAACATGTTTGGGACACATTTGAGCGAAAACAACTCAATTTTGATGGATAAAGAAAGGTGACGTTGATGATGCCGATATGGTCACTTTTGGTCCGAAAATTTCACGGAAACCTTTTCGCGCAAAAAGCTCTCATTATATCCTATACACCATATAAACATGTGTGGGACACATTTGAGCGAAAACAACTCATTTTTGATGGTTAAAGAAAGGTGACGCCGGTGATGCCGATATGGTCTCTTTTGGTCCGAAAATTTCACGGAAATGTTTTCGCTCAAAAAGCTCCCATTATGACCTATACACCATATAAACATCTTTGGGACACATTTGAGCGAAAACAAATCATTTTTGATGGATAAAGAAAGGTGAGGCCGGTGATGCCGATATGGTCTCTTTTGGTCCGAAAATTTCACGGAAAGGTTTTCGCTCAAAAAGCTCCCATTATGACCTATACACCATATAAACATCTTTGGGACACATTTGAGCGAAACCAAATCATTTTTGATGGATAAGGAAAGGTGACGCCGGTGATGCCGACATGGTCACTTTTGGTCCGAAAATTTCACGGAAAGCTTTTTGCACAAAAAGCTCTCATTATGACCTATTCACCATATAAAAATGTTTGGGACACATTTGAGCAAAAATAAATCATTTTTGATGGATAAAGAAAGGTGACGCCGGTGATGCCGATATGGTCACTTTTGGTCCGAAAATTTCACGGAAAGCTTTTCGCGCAAAAAGCTCACATTATGACCTATACACCATATAAACATGTTTGGGACACATTTGAGCGAAAACAACTCAGTTTTGATGGATAAAGAAAGGTGACGTTGATGATGCCGATATGGTCACTTTTGGTCCGAAAATTTCACGGAAAGCTTTTCGCGCAAAAAGCTCCCATTATATCCTATACACCATATAAACATGTTTGGGACACATTTGAGCGAAAACAACTCATTTTTGATGGATAAATAAAGGTGACGCCTGTGATGCCGATATGGTCTCTTTTGGTCCGAAAATTTCACGGAAAGGTTTTCGCTCAAAAAGCTCCCATTATATCCTATACACCATAAAAACATGTTTGGGACACATTTGAGCGAAACCAAATCATTTTTGATGGGATAAAGAAAGGTGACGCCGATATGGTGACTTTTGGGCCGAAAATTTCGCGGAAAGTTTTTCGCTCGAAAAGCTCCCATTTTATGCTATACACCATATAAACATGTTTGGGACACATTTGAGCGAAAAAAAATCATTTTTGATGGATAAGGAAAGGTGACGCCGGTGATGCCGATATGGTCACTTTTGGTCCGAAAATTTCACGGAAAGCTTTTCGCGCAAAAAGCTCCCATTATGACCTATACACCATATAAACATGTTTGGGACACATTTGAGCGAAAACAAATCATTTTTGATGGATAAAGAAAGGTGACCCCGATGATGCCGATATGGTCACTTTTGGTCCGAAAATTTCACGGAAAGCTTTTCGCGCAAAAAGCTCCCATTATATCCTATACACCATATAAACATGTTTGGGACACATTTGAGCAAAAATAACTCATTTTGATGGATAAAGAAAGGTGACCCCGATGAGGCCGATTTGGTCACTTTTGGTCCGAAAATTTCACGGAAAGTTTTTCGCACAAAAAGCTCTCATTATATCCTATACACCATATAAACATGTTTGGGACACATTTGAGCGAAAACAAATCATTTTTGATGGATAAAGTAAGGTGACGCCGATGATGCCGATATGGTCACTTTTGGTCCGAAAATTTCACGGAAAGGTTTTCACTTAAAAAGCTCCCATTATAACCTATACACCATATAAACATGTTTGGGACACATTTGAGCGAAAACAACTCAGTTTTGATGGATAAAGAAAGGTGACGTTGATGATGCCGATATGGTCACTTTTGGTCCGAAAATTTCACGGAAAGCTTTTCGCGCAAAAAGCTCCCATTATATCCTATACACCATATAAACATGTTTGTGAAACATTTGAGCGAAAACAACTCATTTTTGATGGATAAAGAAAGGTGACGCCGGTGATGCCGATATGGTGACTTTTGGTCCGAAAATTTCACGGAAAGCTTTTCGCGTAAAAAGCTCCCATTATGACCTATACACCATATAAACAAGTTTTGGACACATTTGAGCGAAAACGACTCAATTTTGATGGATAAAGAAAGGTGACGTCGATTATGCCGATATGGTCACTTTTGGTCCGAAAATTTCACGGAAAGCTTTTCGCTCAAAAAGCTCCCATTATGACCTATACACCATATAAACATGTTTGGGACACATTTGAGCGAAAAGAAATAGTTTTTAATGGATAAGGAAAGGTGAAGTTGATGATGCCGATATGGTCACTTTTGGTACGAAAATTTCACGGAAAGCTTTTCGCGCAAAAAGCTCCCGTTATAACCTATACACTATATAAACATATTTCGGACACATTTGAGCGAAAACAAATCATTTTTGATGGATAAAGAAAGGTGACGCCGATGATGCCGATATGTTCACTTTTGGTCCGAAAATTTCACGGAAACCTTTTCGCGCAAAAAGCTTCATTATATCCTATACACCAAATAAACATGTTTGGGACACATTTGAGCGAAAACAAATCATTTTTTATGGATAAAGAAAGGTGACGCCGGTGATGCCGATATGGTCACTTTTGGTTCGAAAATTTCACAAAAAGCATTTCGCGCAAAAATCTCACATTATGACCTATACACCATATAAACATGTTTGGGACACATTTGAGCAAAAACGACTCAATTTTGATGGATAAAGAAAGGTGACGTTGATGATGCCGATATGGTCACTTTTCTTCCGAAAATTTCACGGAAAGGTTTTCGCGCAAAAAACTCTCATTATATCCTATACACCATATAAACATGTGTGGGAAATTTGAGCGAAAACAACTCATTTTTGATGGATAAAGAAAGGTGACGCCGGTGATGCCGATATGGTCTCTTTTGGTCCGAAAATTTCACGGAAAGGTTTTCGCTCAAAAAGCTCCCATTATGACCTATACACCATATAAACATGTTTGGGACACATTTGAGCGAAAACAAATCATTTTTGATGGATAAAGAAAGGTGAGGCCGGTGATGCCAATATGGTCTCTTTTCGTTTGAAAATTTCACGGAAAGGTTTTCGCTCAAAAAGCTCCCATTATATCCTATACACCATAAAAACATGTTTGGGACACATTTGAGCGAAACCAAATCATTTTTGATGGGATAAAGAAAGGTGACGCCGATGATGCCGATATGGTGACTTTTGGGCCGAAAATTTCACGGAAAGTTTATCGCTCAAAAAGCTCCAATTATATGCTATACACCATATAAACATGTTTGGGACACATTTGAGCGAAGAAAAATCATTTTTGATGGATAAGGAAATGTGACGCAAGTGATGCCGATATGGTCACTTTTGGTCCGAAAATTTCACGGAAAGCTTTTCGCACAAAAAGCTCCCATTATGACCTATTCTGCACATAAAAATGTTTAGGACACATTTGAGCGAAAATAAATCATTTTTGATGGATAAAGAAAGGTGACGCCGGTGATGCCGATATGGTCACTTTTGGTCCGAAAATTTCACGGAAAGCTTTTCGCGCAAAAAGCTCACATTATGACCTATACACCATATAAACATGTTTGGGACACATTTGAGTGAAAACAACTCAGTTTTGATGGATAAAGAAAGGTGACGTTGATGATGCCGATATGGTCACTTTTGGTCCGAAAATTTCACGGAAAGCTTTTCGCGCAAAAAGCTCCCATTATATCCTATACACCATATAAACATGTTTGGGACACATTTGAGCGAAAACAACTCATTTTTGATGGATAAAGAAAGGTGACGCCGGTGATGCCGATATGGTTACTTTTGGTCCGAAAATTTCACGGAAAGCTTTTCTTTCAAAAATATCACATTATGACCTATACACCATATAAACAAGTTTTGGACACATTTGAGCGAAAACGACTCAATTTGATGGATAAAGAAAGGTGACGTCGATGATGCCGATATGGTCACTTTTGGTCCGAAAATTTCACGGAAAGCTTTTCGCGCAAAAAGCTCCCATTATATCCTATACAACATATGAACATGTTTGGGACACATTAGAGCGAAAACAACTCATTTTTGATGGATAAAGAAAGGTGACGCCGGTGATGCCGATATGGTTACTTTTGGTCCGAAAATTTCACGGAAAGCTTTTCTTTCAAAAATATCACATTATGACCTATACACCATATAAACAAGTTTTGGACACATTTGAGCGAAAACGACTCAATTTGATGGATAAAGAAAGGTGACGTCGATGATGCCGATATGGTCACTTTTGATCCGAAAATTTCACGGAAAGCTTTTCGCTCAAAAAGCTCCCATTATGACCTATACACCATATAAACATGTTTGGGACACATTTGAGCGAAAAAAAATAGGTTTTAATGGATAAAGAAAGGTGAAGTTAATGATGCCGATATGGTCACTTTTGCTACGAAAATTTCACGGAAAGCTTTTCAGGCAAAAAGCTCCCGTTATGACCTATACACTATATAAACATGTTTCGGACACATTTGAGCGAAAACAAATCATTTTTGATGGATAAAGAAAGGTGACGCCGATGATGCCGATATGTTCACTTTTGGTCCGAAAATTTCACGGATAGCTTTTCGCTCAAAAAGCTCCCATTATGACCTATACACCATATAAACATGTTTGGGACACATTTGAGCGAAAACAAATCATTTTTGATTTATAAAGAAAGGTGACCCGATGATGCCGATATGGTCACTTTTGGTCCGAAAATTTCACGGAAAGCTTTTCGCTCAAAAAGCTCCCATTATGACCTATACACCATATAAACATGTTTGGGACACATTTGAGCGAAAACAAATCATTTTTGATGGATAAAGAAAGGTGACGCCGATGATGTCGATATGGTCTCTTTTGGTCCGAAAATTTCATGGAATGGTTTTTGCCCAAAAACCTCCCATTACGACCTATACACCATATAAACATGTTTGGGACACATTTGAGCGAAAACAAATCATTTTTTAATGGATAAACAAAGGTGAGGCCGGTGATGCCGATATGGTCTCTTTTGGTCCGAAAATTTCACGAAAAGGTTTTCGCTCAAAAAGCTCCATTATATCCTTTACACCATAAAAACATGTTTTGAACACATTTGAGCGAAACCAAATCATTTTTTATGGGATAAAGAAAGGTGACGCCGATGATCCGATATGGTCACTTTTGTGCCGAACATTTCACAGAAAGTTTTTCGCTCAAAAAGCTCCCATTATATGCTATACACCATATAAACATGTTTGGGACACATTTGAGCGAAAACAAATCATTTTTGATGGATAAGGAAAGGTGACGCCGGTGATGCCGATATGGTCACTTTTGGTCCGAAAATTTCACGGAAAGCTTTTCGCGCAAAAAGCTCCCATTATATCCTATACACCATATAACCATGTTTGGGACACATTTGAGCAAAAACAACTCATTTTGATGGATAAAGAAAGGTGACGCCGGTGATGCCGATATGGTCACTTTTGGTCCGAAAATTTCACGGAAAGCTTTTCACGCAAAAAGCTCCCATTATATCCTATACACCATATAAACATGTTTGGGACACATTTGAGCAAAAACAACTCATTTTGATGGATAAAGAAAGGTGACCCCGATAATGCCGATATGGTCACTTTTGGTCCAAAAATTTCACGGAAAGCTTTTTGCGCAAAAAGCTCCCATTATGACCTATACACCATATAAACATGTTTGGGACACATTTGAGCGAAAATAAATAGTTTTTAATGGATAAAGAAAGGTGAAGTTGATGATGCCGATATGGTAACTTTTGGTACGAAAATTTCACGAAAAGCTTTTCGCGCAAAAAGCTCCCATTATGACCTATACACTATAAAAACATGTTTCGGACACATTTGAGCGAAAACAAATCATTTTTTATGGATAAAGAAAGGTGACGCCGATGATGCCGATATGTTCACTTTTGGGCCGAAAATTTCACGGAAAGCTTTTTGCTCAAAAAGCTCCCATTATGACCTATACACCATATAAACATGTTTGGGACACATTTGAGTGAAAACAAATCATTTTTTATGGATAAAGAAAGGTGACCCCGATGATGCCGATATGGTCACTTTTGGTCCGAAAATTTCACGGAAAGCTTTTCGCGCAAAAAGCTCCCATTATATCCTATACACCATATAACAATGTTTGGGACACATTTGAGCGAAAATAACTCATTTTAAGGGATAAAGAAAGGTGACGCCGGTGATGCCGATATGGTCACTTTTGGTCCGAAAATTTCACGGAAAGCTTTTAGCGCAAAAAGCTCCCATTATGACCTATACACTATAAAAACATGTTTCTGACACATTTGAGCGAAAACAAATCATTTTTTATGGATAAGGAAAGGTGACGCCGGTGATGCCGATATGGTCACTTTTGGTCCGAAAATTTCACGGAAAGCTTTTCGCGCAAAAAGCTCCCATTATATCCTATACACCATATAACCATGTTTGGGACACATTTGAGCGAAAACAACTCATTTTGATGGATAAAGAAAGGTGACGCCGGTGATGCCGATATGGTCAGTTTTGGTCCGAAAATTTCACGGAAAGCTTTTCGCGCAAAAAGCTCCCATTATATCCTATACACCATATAAACATGTTTGGGACACATTTGAGCAAAAACAACTCATTTTGATGGATAAAGAAAGGTGACCCCGATGAGGCCGATTTGGTCACTTTTGGTCCGAAAATTTCACGGAAAGTTTTTCGCACAAAAAGCTCTCATTATATCCTATACACCATATAAACATGTTTGGGACACATTTGAGCGAAAAAAAATCATTTTTGATGGATAAAGTAAGGTGACGCCGATGATGCCGATATGGTCACTTTTGGTCCGAAAATTTCACGGAAAGGTTTTCACTTAAAAAGCTCCCATTATGACCTATACACCATATAAACATGTCTGGGACACATTTGAGTGAAAACAATTCAATTTTGATGGATAAAGAAAGGTGACGTCGGTGATGCCGATATGGTCACTTTTGGTCCGAAAATTTCACGGAAAGCTTTTCGCGCAAAAAGCTCCCATTATGACCTATAGACCATATAAACATGTTTGGGACACATTTGAGCGAAAACAAATCATTTTTGATGGATAAAGAAAGGTGACCCGATGATGCCGATATGGTCACTTTTGGTCCGAAAATTTCACGGAAATCTTTTCGCTCAAAAAGCTCCCATTATTACCTATACACCATATAAACATGTTTGGGACACATTTGAGCGAAAAAAAATCATTTTTGATGGATAAAGAAAGGTGACGCCGATGATGTCGATATGGTCTCTTTTGGTCCGAAAATTTCATGGAATGGTTTTTGCCCAAAAACCTCCCATTACGACCTATACACCATATAAACATGTTTGGGACACATTTGAGCGAAAACAAATCATTTTTTAATGGATAAACAAAGGTGAGGCCGGTGATGCCGATATGGTCTCTTTTGGTCCGAAAATTTCACGAAAAGGTTTTCGCTCAAAAAGCTCCATTATATCCTTTACACCATAAAAACATGTTTTGAACACATTTGAGCGAAACCAAATAATTTTTTATGGGATAAAGAAAGGTGACGCCGATGATCCGATATGGTCACTTTTGTGCCGAAAATTTCACAGAAAGTTTTTCGCTCAAAAAGCTCCCATTATATGCTATACACCATATAAACATGTTTGGGACACATTTGAGCGAAAACAAATCATTTTTGATGGATAAGGAAAGGTGACGCCGGTGATGCCGATATGGTCACTTTTGGTCCGAAAATTTCACGGAAAGCTTTTCGCGCAAAAAGCTCCCATTATATCCTATACACCATATAACCATGTTTGGGACACATTTGAGCAAAAACAACTCATTTTGATGGATAAAGAAAGGTGACGCCGGTGATGCCGATATGGTCACTTTTGGTCCGAAAATTTCACGGAAAGCTTTTCACGCAAAAAGCTCCCATTATATCCTATACACCATATAAACATGTTTGGGACACATTTGAGCAAAAACAACTCATTTTGATGGACAAAGAAAGGTGACCCCGATAATGCCGATATGGTCACTTTTGGTCCGAAAATTTCACGGAAAGTTTTTCGCACAGAAAGCTCTCATTATATCCTATACACCATATAAACATGTTTGGGACACATTTGAGCGAAAACAAATCATTTTTGATGGATAAAGTAAGGTGACGCCGGTGATGCCGATATGGTCACTTTTGGTCCGAAAATTTCACGGAAAGCTTTTCGCGCAAAAATCTCAAATTATGACCTATACACCATATAAACATGTTTGGGACACATTTGAGCGAAAACAACTCAATTTTGATGTATAAAGAAAGGTGACGTTGATGATGCCGATATGGTCACTTTTGGTCCGAAAATTTCACGGAATGCTTTTCGCGTAAAAAGCTCTCATTATATCCTATACACCATATAAACATGTTTGGAACACATTTGAGCAAAAACAACTTATTTTTGATGGATAAAGAAAGGTGACGCCGGTAATGCCGATATGGTCACTTTTGGTCCGAATATTTCACGGAAAGGATTTCGCGCAAAAATCTCACATTATGACCTATACATCATATAAACATGTTTGGGACACATTTGAGCGAAAACAACTCAATTTTGATGTATAAAGAAAGGTGACGTTGATGATGCCGATATGGTCACTTTTGGTCCGAAAATATTTACGGAATGCTTTTCGCGCAAAAAGCTCTCATTATATCCTATACACCATATAAACATGTTTGGGACACATTTGAGCGAAAACAAATCATTTTAGATGGATAAAGAAAGGTGACGCCGATGATGCCGATATGGTCTCTTTTGGTCCGAAAATTTCACGGAAAGCTTTTCGCGCAAAAAGCTCACATTATGACCTATACACCATATAAACATGTTTGGGACACATTTGAGCGAAAACAACTCAGTTTTGATGGATAAAGAAAGGTGACGTTGATGATGCCGATATGGTCACTTTTGGTCCGAAAATTTCACGGAAAGCTTTTCGCGCAAAAAGCTCCCATTATATCCTATACACCATATAAACATGTTTGGGACACATTTGAGCGAAAACAACTCATTTTTGATGGATAAAAAAAGGTGACGCCGGTGATGCCGATATGGTGACTTTTGGTCCGAAAATTTCACGGAAAGCTTTTCGCGTAAAAAGCTCTCATTATATCCTATACACAATATAAACATGTGTGAGACACATTTGAGCGAAAACTACTCATTTTTGATGGATAAATAAAGGTGACGCCTGTGATGCCGATATGGTCTCTTTTGGTCCGAAAATTTCACGGAAAGGTTTTCACTCAAAAAGCTCCCATTATAACCTATACACCATATAAACATGTTTGGGACACATTTGAGCGAAAACAAATCATTTTTGATGGATAAAGAAAGGTGAGGCCTGTGATGCCGATATGGTCTCTTTTGGTCCGAAAATTTCACGGAAAGGTTTTCGCTCAAAAAGCTCCCATTATATCCTATACACCATAAAAACATGTTTGGGACACATTTGAGCGAAACCAAATCATTTTTGATGGGATAAAGAAAGGTGACGCCGATATGGTGACTTTTGGGCCGAAAATTTCGCGGAAAGTTTTTCGCTCGAAAAGCTCCCATTTTATGCTATACACCATATAAACATGTTTGAGACACATTTGAGCGAAAAAAAATCATTTTTGATGGATAAGGAAAGGTGACGCCGGTGATGCCGATATGGTCACTTTTGGTCCGAAAATTTCACGAAAAGCTTTTCGCGCAAAAAGCTCCCATTATGACCTATACACCATATAAACATGTTTGGGACACATTTGAGCGAAAACAAATCATTTTTGATGGATAAAGAAAGGTGACCCCGATGATGCCGATATGGTCACTTTTGGTCCGAAAATTTCACGGAAAGCTTTTCGCGCAAAAAGCTCCCATTATATCCTATACACCATATAAACATGTTTGGGACACATTTGAGCAAAAACAACTCATTTTGATGGATAAAGAAAGGTGACCCCGATGAGGCCGATTTGGTCACTTTTGGTCCGAAAATTTCACGGAAAGTTTTTCGCACAAAAAGTTCTCATTATATCCTATACACCATATAAACATGTTTGGGACACATTTGAGCGAAAACAAATCATTTTTGATGGATAAAGTAAGGTGACGCCGATGATGCCGATATGGTCACTTTTGGTCCGAAAATTTCACGGAAAGGTTTTCACTTAAAAAGCTCCCATTATAACCTATACACCATATAAACATGTTTGGGACACATTTGAGCGAAAACAACTCAGTTTTGATGGATAAAGAAAGGTGACGTTGATGATGCCGATATGGTCACTTTTGGTCCGAAAATTTCACGGAAAGCTTTTCGCGCAAAAAGCTCTCATTATATCCTATACACCATATAAACATGTTTGGGAAACATTTGAGCGAAAACAACTCATTTTTGATGGATAAAGAAAGGTGACGCCGGTGATGCCGATATGGTGACTTTTGGTCCGAAAATTTCACGGAAAGCTTTTCGCGTAAAAAGCTCCCATTATGACCTATACACCATATAAACAAGTTTTGGACACATTTGATCGAAAACGACTCAATTTTGATGGATAAAGAAAGGTGACGTCGATGATGCCGATATGGTCACTTTTGGTCCGAAAATTTCACGGAAAGCTTTTCGCTCAAAAAGCTCCCATTATGACCTATACACCATATAAACATGTTTGGGACACATTTGAGCGAAAAGAAATAGTTTTTAATGGATAAGGAAAGGTGAAGTTGATGATGCCGATATGGTCACTTTTGGTACGAAAATTTCACGGAAAGCTTTTCGCGCAAAAAGCTCCCGTTATAACCTATACACTATATAAACATATTTCGGACACATTTGAGCGAAAACAAATCATTTTTGATGGATAAAGAAAGGTGACGCCGATGATGCCGATATGTTCACTTTTGGTCCGAAAATTTCACGGATAGCTTTTCGCTCAAAAAGCTCCCATTATGACCTATACACCATATAAACATGTTTGGGACACATTTGAGCGAAAACAAATCATTTTTGATGGATAAAGAAAGGTGACCCGATGATGCCGATATGGTCACTTTTGGTCCGAAAATTTCACGGAAAGCTTTTAACTCAAAAAGCTCCCATTATGACCAATACACCATATAAACATGTTTGGGACACATTTGAGCGAAAACAAATCATTTTTGATGGATAAAGAAAGGTGACGCCGATGATGTCGATATGGTCTCTTTTGGTCCGAAAATTTCATGGAATGGTTTTTGCCCAAAAACCTCCCATTACGACCTATACACCATATAAACATGTTTGGGACACATTTGAGCGAAAACAAATCATTTTTTGATGGATAAACAAAGGTGAGGCCGGTGATGCCGATATGGTCTCTTTTGGTCCGAAAATTTCACGAAAAGGTTTTCGCTCAAAAAGCTCCATTATATCCTTTACACCATAAAAACATGTTTTGAACACATTTGAGCGAAACCAAATCATTTTTTATGGGATAAAGAAAGGTGACGCCGATGATCCGATATGGTCACTTTTGTGCCGAAAATTTCACAGAAAGTTTTTCGCTCAAAAAGCTCCCATTATATGCTATACACCATATAAACATGTTTGGGACACATTTGAGCGAAAACAAATCATTTTTGATGGATAAGGAAAGGTGACGCCGGTGATGCCGATATGGTCACTTTTGGTCCGAAAATTTCACGGAAAGCTTTTCGCGCAAAAAGCTCCCATTATATCCTATACACCATATAACCATGTTTGGGACACATTTGAGCAAAAACAACTCATTTTGATGGATAAAGAAAGGTGACGCCGGTGATGCCGATATGGTCACTTTTGGTCCGAAAATTTCACGGAAAGCTTTTCACGCAAAAAGCTCCCATTATATCCTATACACCATATAAACATGTTTGGGACACATTTGAGCAAAAACAACTCATTTTGATGGATAAAGAAAGGTGACCCCGATAATGCCGATATGGTCACTTTTGGTCCAAAAATTTCACGGAAAGCTTTTTGCGCAAAAAGCTCCCATTATGACCTATACACCATATAAACATGTTTGGGACACATTTGAGCGAAAATAAATAGTTTTTAATGGATAAAGAAAGGTGAAGTTGATGATGCCGATATGGTAACTTTTGGTACGAAAATTTCACGAAAAGCTTTTCGCGCAAAAAGCTCCCATTATGACCTATACACTATAAAAACATGTTTCGAACACATTTGAGCGAAAACAAATCATTTTTTATGGATAAAGAAAGGTGACGCCGATGATGCCGATATGTTCACTTTTGGGCCGAAAATTTCACGGAAAGCTTTTTGCTCAAAAAGCTCCCATTATGACCTATACACCATATAAACATGTTTGGGACACATTTGAGTGAAAACAAATCATTTTTTATGGATAAAGAAAGGTGACCCCGATGATGCCGATATGGTCACTTTTGGTCCGAAAATTTCACGGAAAGCTTTTCGCGCAAAAAGCTCCCATTATATCCTATACACCATATAACCATGTTTGGGACACATTTGAGCGAAAATAACTCAATTTAAGGGATAAAGAAAGGTGACGCCGGTGATGCCGATATGGTCACTTTTGGTCCGAAAATTTCACGGAAAGCTTTTAGCGCAAAAAGCTCCCATTATGACCTATACACTATAAAAACATGTTTCGGACACATTTGAGCGAAAACAAATCATTTTTTATGGATAAGGAAAGGTGACGCCGGTGATGCCGATATGGTCACTTTTGGTCCGAAAATTTCACGGAAAGCTTTTCGCGCAAAAAGCTCCCATTATATCCTATACACCATATAACCATGTTTGGGACACATTTGAGCGAAAACAACTCATTTTGATGGATAAAGAAAGGTGACGCCGGTGATGCCGATATGGTCAGTTTTGGTCCGAAAATTTCACGGAAAGCTTTTCGCGCAAAAACCTCCCATTATATCCTATACACCATATAAACATGTTTGGGACACATTTGAGCAAAAACAACTCATTTTGATGGATAAAGAAAGGTGACCCCGATGAGGCCGATTTGGTCACTTTTGGTCCGAAAATTTCACGGAAAGTTTTTCGCACAAAAAGCTCTCATTATATCCTATACACCATATAAACATGTTTGGGACACATTTGAGCGAAAAAAAATCATTTTTGATGGATAAAGTAAGGTGACGCCGATGATGCCGATATGGTCACTTTTGGTCCGAAAATTTCACGGAAAGGTTTTCACTTAAAAAGCTCCCATTATGACCTATACACCATATAAACATGTCTGGGACACATTTGAGTGAAAACAATTCAATTTTGATGGATAAAGAAAGGTGACGTCGGTGATGCCGATATGGTCACTTTTGGTCCGAAAATTTCACGGAAAGCTTTTCGCGCAAAAAGCTCCCGTTATAACCTATACACTATATAAACATATTTCGGACACATTTGAGCGAAAACAAATCATTTTTGATGGATAAAGAAAGGTGACGCCGATGATGCCGATATGTTCACTTTTGGTCCGAAAATTTCACGGATAGCTTTTCGCTCAAAAAGCTCCCATTATGACCTATACACCATATAAACATGTTTGGGACACATTTGAGCGAAAACAAATCATTTTTGATGGATAAAGAAAGGTGACCCGATGATGCCGATATGGTCACTTTTGGTCCGAAAATTTCACGGAAAGCTTTTCGCGCAAAAAGCTCCCATTATGACCTATACACCATATAAACATGTTTGGGACACATTTGAGCGAAAACAAATCATTTTTGATGGATAAAGAAAGGTGACCCCGATGATGCCGATATGGTCACTTTTGGTCCGAAAATTTCACGGAAATCTTTTCGCTCAAAAAGCTCCCATTATGACCTATACACCATATAAACATGTTTGGGACACATTTGAGCGAAAACAAATCATTTTTGATGGATAAAGAAAGGTGACGCCGATGATGTCGATATGGTCTCTTTTGGTCCGAAAATTTCATGGAATGGTTTTTGCCCAAAAACCTCCCATTACGACCTATACACCATATAAACATGTTTGGGACACATTTGAGCGAAAACAAATCATTTTTTAATGGATAAACAAAGGTGAGGCCGGTGATGCCGATATGGTCTCTTTTGGTCCGAAAATTTCACGAAAAGGTTTTCGCTCAAAAAGCTCCATTATATCCTTTACACCATAAAAACATGTTTTGAACACATTTGAGCGAAACCAAATCATTTTTTATGGGATAAAGAAAGGTGACGCCGATGATCCGATATGGTCACTTTTGTGCCGAAAATTTCACAGAAAGTTTTTCGCTCAAAAAGCTCCCATTATATGCTATACACCATATAAACATGTTTGGGACACATTTGAGCGAAAACAAATCATTTTTGATGGATAAGGAAAGGTGACGCCGGTGATGCCGATATGGTCACTTTTGGTCCGAAAATTTCACGGAAAGCTTTTCGCGCAAAAAGCTCCCATTATATCCTATACACCATATAACCATGTTTGGGACACATTTGAGCAAAAACAACTCATTTTGATGGATAAAGAAAGGTGACGCCGGTGATGCCGATATGGTCACTTTTGGTCCGAAAATTTCACGGAAAGCTTTTCACGCAAAAAGCTCCCATTATATCCTATACACCTTATAAACATGTTTGGGACACATTTGAGCAAAAACAACTCATTTTGATGGACAAAGAAAGGTGACCCCGATAATGCCGATATGGTCACTTTTGGTCCGAAAATTTCACGGAAAGTTTTTCGCACAAAAAGCTCTCATTATATCCTATACACCATATAAACATGTTTGGGACACATTTGAGCGAAAACAAATCATTTTTGATGGATAAAGTAAGGTGACGCCGGTGATGCCGATATGGTCACTTTTGGTCCGAAAATTTCACGGAAAGCTTTTCGCGCAAAAATCTCAAATTATGACCTATACACCATATAAACATGTTTGGGACACATTTGAGCGAAAACAACTCAATTTTGATGTATAAAGAAAGGTGACGTTGATGATGCCGATATGGTCACTTTTGGTCCGAAAATTTCACGGAATGCTTTTCGCGTAAAAAGCTCTCATTATATCCTATACACCATATAAACATGTTTGGAACACATTTGAGCAAAAACAACTCATTTTTGATGGATAAAGAAAGGTGACGCCGGTAATGCCGATATGGTCACTTTTGGTCCGAATATTTCACGGAAAGGATTTCGCGCAAAAATCTCACATTATGACCTATACATCATATAAACATGTTTGGGACACATTTGAGCGAAAACAACTCAATTTTGATGTATAAAGAAAGGTGACGTTGATGATGCCGATATGGTCACTTTTGGTCCGAAAATATTTACGGAATGCTTTTCGCGCAAAAAGCTCTCATTATATCCTATACACCATATAAACATGTTTGGGACACATTTGAGCGAAAACAAATCATTTTAGATGGATAAAGAAAGGTGACGCCGATGATGCCGATATGGTCTCTTTTGGTCCGAAAATTTCACGGAAAGCTTTTCGCGCAAAAAGCTCACATTATGACCTATACACCATATAAACATGTTTGGGACACATTTGAGCGAAAACAACTCAGTTTTGATGGATAAAGAAAGGTGACGTTGATGATGCCGATATGGTCACTTTTGGTCCGAAAATTTCACGGAAAGCTTTTCGCGCAAAAAGCTCCCATTATATCCTATACACCATATAAACATGTTTGGGACACATTTGAGCGAAAACAACTCATTTTTGATGGATAAAAAAAGGTGACGCCGGTGATGCCGATATGGTGACTTTTGGTCCGAAAATTTCACGGAAAGCTTTTCGCGTAAAAAGCTCTCATTATATCCTATACACAATATAAACATGTGTGAGACACATTTGAGCGAAAACAACTCATTTTTGATGGATAAATAAAGGTGACGCCTGTGATGCCGATATGGTCTCTTTTGGTCCGAAAATTTCACGGAAAGGTTTTCACTCAAAAAGCTCCCATTATAACCTATACACCATATAAACATGTTTGGGACACATTTGAGCGAAAACAAATCATTTTTGATGGATAAAGAAAGGTGAGGCCTGTGATGCCGATATGGTCTCTTTTGGTCCGAAAATTTCACGGAAAGGTTTTCGCTCAAAAAGCTCCCATTATATCCTATACACCATAAAAACATGTTTGGGACACATTTGAGCGAAACCAAATCATTTTTGATGGGATAAAGAAAGGTGACGCCGATATGGTGACATTTGGGCCGAAAATTTCGCGGAAAGTTTTTCGCTCGAAAAGCTCCCATTTTATGCTATACACCATATAAACATGTTTGAGACACATTTGAGCGAAAAAAAATCATTTTTGATGGATAAGGAAAGGTGATGCCGGTGATGCCGATATGGTCACTTTTGGTCCGAAAATTTCACGGAAAGCTTTTCGCGCAAAAAGCTCCCATTATGACCTATACACCATATAAACATGTTTGGGACACATTTGAGCGAAAACAAATCATTTTTGATGGATAAAGAAAGGTGACCCCGATGATGCCGATATGGTCACTTTTGGTCCGAAAATTTCACGGAAAGCTTTTCGCGCAAAAAGCTCCCATTATATCCTATACACCATATAAACATGTTTGGGACACATTTGAGCAAAAACAACTCATTTTGATGGATAAAGAAAGGTGACCCCGATGAGGCCGATTTGGTCACTTTTGGTCCGAAAATTTCACGGAAAGTTTTTCGCACAAAAAGCTCTCATTATATCCTATACACCATATAAACATGTTTGGGACACATTTGAGCGAAAACAAATCATTTTTGATGGATAAAGTAAGGTGACGCCGATGATGCCGATATGGTCACTTTTGGTCCGAAAATTTCACGGAAAGGTTTTCACTTAAAAAGCTCCCATTATAACCTATACACCATATAAACATGTTTGGGACACATTTGAGCGAAAACAACTCAGTTTTGATGGATAAAGAAAGGTGACGTTGATGATGCCGATATGGTCACTTTTGGTCCGAAAATTTCACGGAAAGCTTTTCGCGCAAAAAGCTCTCATTATATCCTATACACCATATAAACATGTTTGGGAAACATTTGAGCGAAAACAACTCATTTTTGATGGATAAAGAAAGGTGACGCCGGTGATGCCGATATGGTGACTTTTGGTCCGAAAATTTCACGGAAAGCTTTTCGCGTAAAAAGCTCCCATTATGACCTATACACCATATAAACAAGTTTTGGACACATTTGATCGAAAACGACTCAATTTTGATGGATAAAGAAAGGTGACGTCGATGATGCCGATATGGTCACTTTTGGTCCGAAAATTTCACGGAAAGCTTTTCGCTCAAAAAGCTCCCATTATGACCTATACACCATATAAACATGTTTGGGACACATTTGAGCGAAAAGAAATAGTTTTTAATGGATAAGGAAAGGTGAAGTTGATGATGCCGATATGGTCACTTTTGGTACGAAAATTTCACGGAAAGCTTTTCGCGCAAAAAGCTCCCGTTATAACCTATACACTATATAAACATATTTCGGACACATTTGAGCGAAAACAAATCATTTTTGATGGATAAAGAAAGGTGACGCCGATGATGCCGATATGTTCACTTTTGGTCCGAAAATTTCACGGATAGCTTTTCGCTCAAAAAGCTCCCATTATGACCTATACACCATATAAACATGTTTGGGACACATTTGAGCGAAAACAAATCATTTTTGATGGATAAAGAAAGGTGACCCGATGATGCCGATATGGTCACTTTTGGTCCGAAAATTTCACGGAAAGCTTTTCGCGCAAAAAGCTCCCATTATGACCTATACACCATATAAACATGTTTGGGACACATTTGAGCGAAAACAAATCATTTTTGATGGATAAAGAAAGGTGACCCCGATGATGCCGATATGGTCACTTTTGGTCCGAAAATTTCACGGAAAGCTTTTCGCGCAAAAAGCTCCCATTATATCCTATACACCATATAAACATGTTTGGGACACATTTGAGCAAAAACAACTCATTTTGATGGATAAAGAAAGGTGACCCCGATGAGGCCGATTTGGTCACTTTTGGTCCGAAAATTTCACGGAAAGTTTTTCGCACAAAAAGCTCTCATTATATCCTATACACCATATAAACATGTTTGGGACACATTTGAGCGAAAACAAATCATTTTTGATGGATAAAGTAAGGTGACGCCGATGATGCCGATATGGTCACTTTTGGTCCGAAAATTTCACGGAAAGGTTTTCACTTAAAAAGCTCCCATTATAACCTATACACCATATAAACATGTTTGGGACACATTTGAGCGAAAACAACTCAGTTTTGATGGATAAAGAAAGGTGACGTTGATGATGCCGATATGGTCACTTTTGGTCCGAAAATTTCACGGAAAGCTTTTCGCGCAAAAAGCTCTCATTATATCCTATACACCATATAAACATGTTTGGGAAACATTTGAGCGAAAACAACTCATTTTTGATGGATAAAGAAAGGTGACGCCGGTGATGCCGATATGGTGACTTTTGGTCCGAAAATTTCACGGAAAGCTTTTCGCGTAAAAAGCTCCCATTATGACCTATACACCATATAAACAAGTTTTGGACACATTTGATCGAAAACGACTCAATTTTGATGGATAAAGAAAGGTGACGTCGATGATGCCGATATGGTCACTTTTGGTCCGAAAATTTCACGGAAAGCTTTTCGCTCAAAAAGCTCCCATTATGACCTATACACCATATAAACATGTTTGGGACACATTTGAGCGAAAAGAAATAGTTTTTAATGGATAAGGAAAGGTGAAGTTGATGATGCCGATATGGTCACTTTTGGTACGAAAATTTCACGGAAAGCTTTTCGCGCAAAAAGCTCCCGTTATAACCTATACACTATATAAACATATTTCGGACACATTTGAGCGAAAACAAATCATTTTTGATGGATAAAGAAAGGTGACGCCGATGATGCCGATATGTTCACTTTTGGTCCGAAAATTTCACGGATAGCTTTTCGCTCAAAAAGCTCCCATTATGACCTATACACCATATAAACATGTTTGGGACACATTTGAGCGAAAACAAATCATTTTTGATGGATAAAGAAAGGTGACCCGATGATGCCGATATGGTCACTTTTGGTCCGAAAATTTCACGGAAAGCTTTTCGCTCAAAAAGCTCCCATTATGACCAATACACCATATAAACATGTTTGGGACACATTTGAGCGAAAACAAATCATTTTTGATGGATAAAGAAAGGTGACGCCGATGATGTCGATATGGTCTCTTTTGGTCCGAAAATTTCATGGAATGGTTTTTGCCCAAAAACCTCCCATTACGACCTATACACCATATAAACATGTTTGGGACACATTTGAGCGAAAACAAATCATTTTTTGATGGATAAACAAAGGTGAGGCCGGTGATGCCGATATGGTCTCTTTTGGTCCGAAAATTTCACGAAAAGGTTTTCGCTCAAAAAGCTCCATTATATCCTATACACCATAAAAACATGTTTTGAACACATTTGAGCGAAACCAAATCATTTTTTATGGGATAAAGAAAGGTGACGCCGATGATCCGATATGGTCACTTTTGTGCCGAAAATTTCACAGAAAGTTTTTCGCTCAAAAAGCTCCCATTATATGCTATACACCATATAAACATGTTTGGGACACATTTGAGCGAAAACAAATCATTTTTGATGGATAAGGAAAGGTGACGCCGGTGATGCCGATATGGTCACTTTTGGTCCGAAAATTTCACGGAAAGCTTTTCGCGCAAAAAGCTCCCATTATATCCTATACACCATATAACCATGTTTGGGACACATTTGAGCAAAAACAACTCATTTTGATGGATAAAGAAAGGTGACGCCGGTGATGCCGATATGGTCACTTTTGGTCCGAAAATTTCACGGAAAGCTTTTCACGCAAAAAGCTCCCATTATATCCTATACACCATATAAACATGTTTGGGACACATTTGAGCAAAAACAACTCATTTTGATGGATAAAGAAAGGTGACCCCGATAATGCCGATATGGTCACTTTTGGTCCGAAAATTTCACGGAAAGTTTTTCGCACAAAAAGCTCTCATTATATCCTATACACCATATAAACATGTTTGGGACACATTTGAGCGAAAGCAAATCATTTTTGATGGATAAAGTAAGGTGACGCCGGTGGTGCCGATATGGTCACTTTTGGTCCGAAAATTTCACGGAAAGCTTTTCGCGCAAAAATCTCACATTATGACCTATACACCATATAAACATGTTTGGGACACATTTGAGCGAAAACAACTCAATTTTGATGTATAAAGAAAGGTGACGTTGATGATGCCGATATGGTCACTTTTGGTCCGAAAATTTCACGGAATGCTTTTCGCGTAAAAAGCTCTCATTATATCCTATACACCATATAAACATTTTTGGAACACATTTGAGCAAAAACAACTCATTTTTGATGGATAAAGAAAGGTGACGCCGGTAATGCCGATATGGTCACTTTTGGTCCGAATATTTCACGGAAAGCATTTCGCGCAAAAATCTCCCATTATGACCTATACACCATATAAACATGTTTGGGACACATTTGAGCGAAAACAACTCAATTATGATGTATAAAGAAAGGTGACGTTGATGATGCCGATATGGTCACTTTTGGTCCGAAAATATTTACGGAATGCTTTTCGCGCAAAAAGCTCTCATTATATCCTATACACCATATAAACATGTTTGGGACACATTTGAGCGAAAACAACTCATTTTTGATGGATAAAGAAAGGTGACGCCGGTAATGCCGATATGGTCACTTTTGGTCTGAAAATTTCACGGAAAGCTTTTCGCGCAAAAAGCTCCCATTATATCCTATACACCATATAACCATGTTTGGGACACATTTGAGCGAAAACAACTCATTTTGATGGTTAAAGAAAGGTGACGCCGGTGATGCCGATATGGTTACTTTTGGTCCGAAAATTTCACGGAAAGCTTTTCACGCAAAAAGCTCCCATTATATCCTATACACCATATAAATATGTTTGGGACACATTTGAGCAAAAACAACTCATTTTGATGGATAAAGAAAGGTGACCCCGATGATGCCGATATGGTCTCTTTTGGTCCGAAAATTTCAAGGAAAGGTTTTCGCTCAAAAAGCTCCCATTATGACCTATACACCATATAAACATGTTTGGGACACATTTGAGCGAAAACAAATCATATTTGATGGATAAAGAAAGGTGACGTCGATGATGTATATATGTTCACTTTTGGTCCGAAAATTTCACGGAAAGTTTTTCGCGCCAAAAGCTCCCATTATGACCTATACACCATATAAACATGTGTGGGACACATTTGAGCGAAAAAAAATCATTTTTGATGGATAAAGAAAGGTGACCCCGATGATGCCGATATGGTCACTTTTGGTCCGAAAATTTCACGTAAAGCTTTTCGCTCAAAAAGCTCCCATTATGACCTATACAGCATATAAACATGTTTGGGACACATTTGAGCGAAAACAAATCATTTTAGATGGATAAAGAAAGGTGACGCCGATGATGCCGATATGGTCTCTTTTGGTCCGAAAATTTCACGGAAAGCTTTTCGCGCAAAAAGCTCTCATTTTATCCTATACACCATATAAACATTTTTGGGACACATTTGAGCGAAAACAAATCATTTTTGATGGATAAAGAAAGTTGACGCCGATGATGCCGATATGTTCACTTTTGGTCCGAAAATTTCACGGAAAGCTTTTCGTCCAAAAAGCTCCCATTATGACCTATACACCATATAAACATGTTTGGGACACATTTGATCGAAAACAAATCATTTTTGATGGATAAAGAAAGGTGAGGCCGGTGATGCCGATATGGTCTCTTTGGTCCGAAAATTTCACGTAAAGCTTTTCGCTCAAAAAGCTCCCATTATGACTTATACAGCATATAAACATGTTTGGAACACATTTGAGCGAAAACAATTCATTTTTGATGGATAAAGAAAGGTGATGCCGATGAAGCCGATATGGTCTCTTTTGGTCCGAAAATTTCAGGGAAAGGTTTTCGCTCCAAAAGCTCCCATTATGACCTATACACCATATAAACATGTTTGGGACACATTTGAGCGAAAACAAATCATTTTTGATGGATAAAGAAAGGTGAGGCCGGTGATGCCGATATGGTCTCTTTTGGTCCGAAAATTTCACGTAAAGCTTTTCGCTCAAAAAGCTCCCATTATGACCTATACACCATATAAACATTTTTGGGACACATTTGAGCGAAAACAAATCATTTTAGATGGATAAAGAAAGGTGACGGCGATGATGCCGATATGTTATCTTTTGGTCCGAAAATTTCATGGAAAGGTTTTCGCTCAAAAAGCTCCCATTATGACCTATACACCATATAAACATGTTTGGGACACATTTGAGCGAAAACAACTCAATTTTGATGGATAAAGAAAGGTGACGTCGATTATGCATATATGGTCACTTTTGGTCCAAAAATTTCACGGAAAGTTTTTCGCGCCAAAAGCTCCCATTATGACCTATACACCATATAAACATGTCTGGGACACATTTGATCGAAAACAAATCATTTTTGATGGATAAAGAAAGGTGACCCCGATGATGCAGATATCGTCACTTTTGGTCCGAAAATTTCACGGAAAGCTTTTCGCGCAAAAAGCTCTCATTATATCCTATACACCATATAAACATGTTTGGGACACATTTGAGCGAAAACAAATCATTTTTGATGGATAAAGAAAGTTGACACCGATGATGCCGATATGTTCACTTTTGGTCCGAAAATTTCACGGAAAGCTTTTCGTCCAAAAAGCTCCCATTATGACCTATACACCATATAAACATGTTTGGGACACATTTGAGCGAAAACAAATCATTTTTGATGGATAAAGAAAGGTGAGGCCGGTGATGCCGATATGGTCTCTTTGGTCCGAAAATTTCACGTAAAGCTTTTCGCTCAAAAAGCTCCCATTATGACCTATACAGCATATAAACATGTTTGGGACACATTTGAGCGAAAACAAATCATTTTAGATGGATAAAGAAAGGTGACGCCGATGATGCCGATATGGTCTCTTTTGGTCCGAAAATTTCACGGAAAGCTTTTCGCGCAAAAAGCTCTCATTTTATCCTATACACCATATAAACATTTTTGGGACACATTTGAGCAAAAACAAATCATTTTTGATGGATAAAGAAAGTTGACGCCGATGATGCCGATATGTTCACTTTTGGTCCGAAAATTTCACGGAAAGCTTTTCGTCCAAAAAGCTCCCATTATGACCTATACACCATATAAACATGTTTGGGACACATTTGATCGAAAACAAATCATTTTTGATGGATAAAGAAAGGTGACCCCGATGATGCCGATATAGTCACTTTTGGTCCGAAAATTTCACGGAAAGCTTTTCGCGCAAAATACTCTCATTATATCCTATACACCATATAAACATGTTTGGGACACATTTGAGCGAAAACAATTCATTTTTGATGGATAAAGAAAGGTGATGCCGATGAAGCCGATATGGTCTCTTTTGGTCCGAAAATTTCACGGAAAGGTTTTCGCTCCAAAAGCTCCCATTATGACCTATACACCATATAAACATGTTTGGGACACATTTGAGCGAAAACGAATCATTTTTGATGGATAAAGAAAGGTGAGGCCGGTGATGCCGATATGGTCTCTTTTGGTCCGAAAATTTCACGTAAAGCTTTTCGCTCAAAAAGCTCCCATTATGACCTATACACCATATAAACATGTTTGGGACACATTTGAGCGAAAACAAATCATTTTAGATGGATAAAGAAAGGTGACGCCGATGATGCCGATATGGTCTCTTTTGGTCCGAAAATTTCACGGAAAGCTTTTCGCGCAAAAAGCTCTCATTTTATCCTATACACCATATAAACATTTTTGGGACACATTTGAGCGAAAACAAATCATTTTTGATGGATAAAGAAAGTTGACGCCGATGATGCCGATATGTTCACTTTTGGTCCGAAAATTTCACGGAAAGCTTTTCGTCCAAAAAGCTCCCATTATGACCTATACACCATATAAACATGTTTGGGACACATTTGAGCGAAAACAAATCATTTTTGATGGATAAAGAAAGTTGACGCCGTTGATGCCGATATGGTCACTTTTGGCCCGAAAATTTCACGGAAAGCTTTTCGCGCAACAATCTCACATTATGAGCGAAACAACATATAAACTTGTTTGGGACACATTTGAGCGAAAACAATTCATTTTTGATGGATAAAGAAAGGTGATGCCGATAAAGCCGATATGGTCTCTTTTGGTCCGAAAATTTCACGGAAAGGTTTTCGCTCCAAAAGCTCCCATTATGACCTATACACTATATAAACATGTTTGGGACACATTTGATCGAAAACAAATCATTTTTGATGGATAAAGAAAGGTGACCCTGATGATGCCGATATGGTCACTTTTGGTCCGAAAATTTCACGGAAAGCTTTTCGCGCAAAATGCTCTCATTATATCCTATACACCATATAAACATGTTTGGGACACATTTAAGCGAAAACAAATCATTTTAGATGGATAAAGAAAGGTGACGGCGATGATGCCGATATGGTATCTTTTGGTCCGAAAATTTCATGGAAAGGTTTTCGCTCAAAAAGCTCCCATTATGACCTATACACCATATAAAAATGTTTGGGACACATTTGAGCGAAAACAACTCAATTTTGATGGATAAAGAAAGGTGACGTCGATTATGCATATATGGTCACTTTTGGTCCAAAAATTTCACGGAAAGTTTTTCGCGCCAAAAGCTCCCATTATGACCTATACACCATATAAACATGTCTGGGACACATTTGATCGAAAACAAATCATTTTTGATGGATAAAGAAAGGTGACCCCGATGATGCCGATATCGTCACTTTTGGTCCGAAAATTCACGGAAAGCTTTTCGCGCAAAAAGCTCTCATTATATCCTATACACCATATAAACATGTTTGGGACACATTTGAGCGAAAACAAATCATTTTTGATGGATAAAGAAAGTTGACGCCGATGATGCCGATATGTTCACTTTTGGTCCGAAAATTTCAAGGAAAGCTTTTCGTCCAAAAAGCTCCCATTATGACCTATACACCATATAAACATGTTTGGGACACATTTGAGCGAAAACAAATCATTTTTGATGGATAAAGAAAGGTGAGGCCGGTGATGCCGATATGGTCTCTTTGGTCCGAAAATTTCACGTAAAGCTTTTCGCTCAAAAAGCTCCCATTATGACCTATACAGCATATAAACATGTTTGGGACACATTTGAGCGAAAACAAATCATTTTAGATGGATAAAGAAAAGTGACGTCGATGATGCCGATATGGTCTCTTTTGGTCCGAAAATTTCACGGAAAGCTTTTCGCGCAAAAAGCTCTCATTTTATCCTATACACCATATAAACATTTTTGGGACACATTTGAGCAAAAACAAATCATTTTTGATGGATAAAGAAAGTTGACGCCGATGATGCCGATATGTTCACTTTTGGTCCGAAAATTTCACGAAAAGCTTTTCGTCCAAAAAGCTCCCATTATGACCTATACACCATATAAACATGTTTGGGACACATTTAATCGAAAACAAATCATTTTTGATGGATAAAGAAAGGTGACCCCGATGATGCCGATATGGTCACTTTTGGTCCGAAAATTTCACGGAAAGCTTTTCGCACAAAATGCTCTCATTATATCCTATACACCATATAAACATGTTTGGGACACATTTGAGCGAAAACAATTCATTTTTTATGGATAAAGAAAGGTGATGCCGATGAAGCCGATATGGTCTCTTTTGGTCCGAAAATTTCACGGAAAGGTTTTCGCTCCAAAAGCTCCCATTATGACCTATACACCATATAAACATGTTTGGGACACATTTGAGTGAAAACAAATCATTTTTGATGGATAAAGAAAGGTGAGGCCGGTGATGCCGATATGGTCTCTTTTGGTCCGAAAATTTCACGTAAAGCTTTTCGCTCAAAAAGCTCCCATTATGACCTTTACACCATATAAACATGTTTGGGACACATTTGAGCGAAAACAAATCATTTTAGATGGATAAAGAAAGGTGACGCCGATGATGCCGATATGGTCTCTTTTGGTCCGAAAATTTCACGGAAAGCTTTTCGCGCAAAAAGCTCTCATTTTATCCTATACACCGTATAAACATTTTTTGGACACATTTGAGCGAAAACAAATCATTTTTGATGGATAAAGAAAGGTGAGGCCGGTGATGCCGATATGGTCTCTTTTGGTCCGAAAATTTCACGTAAAGCTTTTCGCTCAAAAAGCTCCCATTATGACCTTTACACCATATAAACATGTTTGGGACACATTTGAGCGAAAACAAATCATTTTAGATGGATAAAGAAAGGTGACGCCGATGATGCCGATATGGTCTCTTTTGGTCCGAAAATTTCACGGAAAGCTTTTCGCGCAAAAAGCTCTCATTTTATCCTATACACCGTATAAACATTTTTGGGACACATTTGAGCGAAAACAAATCATTTTTGATGGATAAAGAAAGGTGAGGCCGGTGATGCCGATATGGTCTCTTTTGGTCCGAAAATTTCACGTAAAGCTTTTCGTCCAAAAAGCTCCCATTATAACCTATACACCATATAAACATGTTTGGGACACATTTGAGCGAAAACAAATCATTTTTGATGGATAAAGAAAGTTGACGCCGATGATGCCGATATGGTCACTTTTGGCCCGAAAATTTCACGGAAAGCTTTTCGCGCAAAAATCTCACATTATGAGCGAAACAACATATAAACTTGTTTGGGACACATTTGAGCGAAAACAATTCATTTTTGATGGATAAAGAAAGGTGATGCCGATGAAGCCGATATGGTCTCTTTTGGTCCGAAAATTTCACGGAAAGGTTTTCGCTCCAAAAGCTCCCATTATGACCTATACACCATATAAACATGTTTGGGACACATTTGAGCGAAAACAAATCATTTTTGATGGATAAAGAAAGGTGAGGCCGGTGATGCCGATATGGTCTCTTTTATTCCGAAAATTTCACGGAAAGGTTTTCGCTCAAAAAGCTCCCATTATGACCTATACACCATATAAACATGTTTGGGACACATTTGAGCGAAAACAACTCAATTTTAATGGATAAAGAAAGGTGACGTCGATTATGCATATATGGTCACTTTTGGTCCAAAAATTTCACGGAATGTTTTTCGCGCCAAAAGCTCCCATTATGACCTATACACCATATAAACATGTCTGGGACACATTTGATCGAAAACAAATCATTTTTGATGGATAAAGAAAGGTGACCCCGATGATGCCGATATCGTCACTTTTGGTCCGAAAATTTCACGGAAAGCTTTTCGCGCAAAAAACTCACATTATGACTTATACACCATATAATAATGTTTCCGACACATTTGATCGAAAACAAATCATTTTTGATGGATAAAGAAAGTTGACGCCGATGATGCCGATATGTTCACTTTTGGTCCGAAAATTTCACGGAAAGCTTTTCTTTCAAAAAGCTCCCATTATGACCTATACACCATATAAACATATTTGGGACACATTTGAGCGAAAACAATTCATTTTTGATTGATAAAGAAAGGTGACGCCGATGATGCCGATATGGTCTCTTTTGGTCCGAAAATTTCACGGAAAGCTTTTCGCGCAAAAAGCTCTCATTTTATCCTATACACCATATAAACATTTTTGGGACACATTTGAGCAAAAACAAATCATTTTTGATGGATAAAGAAAGTTGACGCCGATGATGCCGATATGTTCACTTTTGGTCCGAAAATTTCACGAAAAGCTTTTCGTCCAAAAAGCTCCCATTATGACCTATACACCATATAAACATGTTTGGGACACATTTAATCGAAAACAAATCATTTTTGATGGATAAAGAAAGGTGACCCCGATGATGCCGATATGGTCACTTTTGGTCCGAAAATTTCACGGAAAGCTTTTCGCACAAAATGCTCTCATTATATCCTATACACCATATAAACATGTTTGGGACACATTTGAGCGAAAACAATTCATTTTTTATGAATAAAGAAAGGTGATGCCGATGAAGCCGATATGGTCTCTTTTGGTCCGAAAATTTCACGGAAAGGTTTTCGCTCCAAAAGCAACCATTATGACCTATACACCATATAAACATGTTTGGGACACATTTGAGCGAAAACAAATCATTTTTGATGGATAAAGAAAGGTGAGGCCGGTGATGCCGATATGGTCTCTTTTGGTCCGAAAATTTCACGTAAAGCTTTTCGCTCAAAAAGCTCCCATTATGACCTTTACACCATATAAACATGTTTGGGACACATTTGAGCGAAAACAAATCATTTTAGATGGATAAAGAAAGGTGACGCCGATGATGCCGATATGGTCTCTTTTGGTCCGAAAATTTCACGGAAAGCTTTTCGCGCAAAAAGCTCTCATTTTATCCTATACACCGTATAAACATTTTTGGGACACATTTGAGCGAAAACAAATCATTTTTGATGGATAAAGAAAGGTGAGGCCGGTGATGCCGATATGGTCTCTTTTGGTCCGAAAATTTCACGTAAAGCTTTTCGCTCAAAAAGCTCCCATTATGACCTTTACCCCATATAAACATGTTTGGGACACATTTGAGCGAAAACAAATCATTTTAGATGGATAACGAAAGGTGACGCCGATGATGCCGATATGGTCTCTTTTGGTCCGAAAATTTCACGGAAAGCTTTTCGCGCAAAAAGCTCTCATTTTATCCTATACACCGTATAAACATTTTTGGGACACATTTGAGCGAAAACAAATCATTTTTGATGGATAAAGAAAGGTGAGGCCGGTGATGCCGATATGGTCTCTTTTGGTCCGAAAATTTCACGTAAAGCTTTTCGTCCAAAAAGCTCCCATTATAACCTATACACCATATAAACATGTTTGGGACACATTTGAGCGAAAACAAATCATTTTTGATGGATAAAGAAAGTTGACGCCGATGATGCCGATATGGTCACTTTTGGCCCGAAAATTTCACGGAAAGCTTTTCGCGCAAAAATCTCACATTATGAGCGAAACAACATATAAACTTGTTTGGGACACATTTGAGCGAAAACAATTCATTTTTGATGGATAAAGAAAGGTGATGCCGATGAAGCCGATATGGTCTCTTTTGGTCCGAAAATTTCACGGAAAGCTTTTCGCTCCAAAAGCTCTCATTTTATCCTATACACCGTATAAACATTTTTTGGACACATTTGAGCGAAAACAAATCATTTTTGATGGATAAAGAAAGGTGAGGCCGGTGATGCCGATATGGTCCAAAAATTTCACGGAAAGTTTTTCACGCCAAAAGCTCCCATTATGACCTATACACCATATAAACATGTCTGGGACACATTTGATCGAAAACAAATCATTTTTGATGGATAAAGAAAGGTGACCCCGATGATGCCGATATCGTCACTTTTGGTCCGAAAATTTCACGGAAAGCTTTTCGCGCAAAAAGCTCTCATTATATCCTATACACCATATAAACATGTTTGGGACACATTTGAGCGAAAACAAATCATTTTTTGAAGGATAAAGAAAGGTGAGGCCGTTGATGCCGATATGGTCACTTTTGGTCCGAAAATTTCACGGAAAGCTTTTCGCGCAAAAATCTCACATTATGACCTATACACCATATAAACATGTTTCGGACACATTTGAGCGAAAACTAATCATTTTTGATGGATAAAGAAAGTTGACGCCGATGATGCCGAAATGTTCACTTTTGGTCCGAAAATTTCACGGAAAGCTTTTCGTTCAAAAAGCTCCCATTATGACCTATACACCATATAAACATGTTTGGGACACATTTGAGCGAAAACAAATCATTTTTGTTGGATAAAGAAAGGTGACGCCGGTGATGCCGATATGGTCACTTTTAGTCCGAAAATTTCACGGAAAGCTTTTCGCGCAAAAATCTCACATTATGACCTATACTCCATATAAACATGTTTCGGACACATATGAGCGAAAACAAATCATTTTTGATGGATAAAGAAAGTTGACGCCGATGATGCCGATATGTTCACTTTTGGTCCGAAAATTTCACGGAAAGCTTTTCGTTCAAAAAGCTCCCATTATGACCGATACACCATATAAACATGTTTGGGACACATTTGAGCGAAAACAATTCATTTTTGATGGATAAAGAAAGGTGACGCCGATGATGCCGATATGGTCTCTTTTGGTCCGAAAATTTCACGGAAAGTTTTTCGCTCCAAAAGCTCCCATTATGACCTATACACCATATAAACATGTTTGGGACACATTTGAGCGAAAACAATTCATTTTTGATGGATAAAGAAAGGTGACGCCGATGATGCCGATATGGTCTCTTTTGGTTCGAAAATTTCACGGAAAGATTTTTCCTCAAAAAGCTCCCATTATATCCTATACACCATAAAAACATGTTTGGGACACATTTGAGCGAAACTAAATCATTTTTTATGGGATAAAGAAAGGTGACGCCGATGATGCCGATATGGTCACTTTTGGTCCAAAAATTTCACGGAAAGCTTTTCGCGCAAAAAGCTCACATTATGACCTATACACCATATAAACATGTTTGAGACACATTTGAGCGAAAACAACTCATTGTTGATGGATAAAGAAAGGTGAAGTTGATGATGCATGCCGATATGGTCACTTTTGGTCCGAAAATTTCACGGAAAGCTTTTCGCTCAAAAAGCTCCCGTTATGACCTATACACAATATAAACATGTTTCAGACACATCTGAGCGAAAACAAATCATTTTTGATGGATAAAGAAAGGTGACACCGATGATGCCGATATGTTCACTTTTGGTCCGAAAATTTCACGGAAAACTTTTCGCTCAAAAAGCTCCCATTATGACCTATACACCATATAAACATGTTTGGGACACATTTGAGCGAAAACAAATCATTTTTGATGGATAAAGAAATGTGACCCCGATGATGCTGATATGGTCACTTTTGGTCCGAAAATTTCACGGAAAACTTTTCGCTCAAAAACCTCCCATTATGACCTACACACCATATAAACATGTTTGGGACACATTTGAGCGAAAACAAATCATTTTAGATGGATAAAGAAAGGTGACGTCGATGATGCCGATATGGTCTCTTTTGGTCCGAAAATTTCATGGAAAGGTCTTCGCTCAAAAAGCTCCCATTATGACCTATACACCATATAAACATGTTTGGGACACATTTGACCGAAAACAAATCATTTTTTGATGGATAAAGAAAGGTGAGGCCGGTGATGCCGATATGGTCTCTTTTGGTCCGAAAATTTCACGGAAACCTTTTCGCGCAAAAAGCTCCCATTATATGCTATACACCATATAAACATGTTTGGGACACATTTGAGCGAAAACAAATAATTTTTGATGGATAAGGAAAGGTGACGCCGGTGATGCCGATATGGTCACTTTTGGTCCGAAAATTTCACGGAAAGCTTTTCGCGCAAAAAGCTCCCATTATATCCTATACACCATATAAACATGTTTGGAACACATTTGAGAGAAAACAACTCATTTTGATGGATAAAGAAAGGTGACGCCGGTGATGCCGATATTGTCACTTTTGGTCCGAAAATTTCACGGAAAGCTTTTCGCGCAAAAACCTCCCATTATGACCTATACACCATATAAACATGTTTGGGACACATTTGAGCGAAAACAAATCATTTTAGATGGATAAAGAAAGGTGACGCCGATGATGCCGATATGGTCTGTTTTGGTCCGAAAATTTCATGGAAAGGTTTTCGCTCAAAAAGCTCCAATTATGACCTATACACCATATAAACATGTTTGGGACACATTTGAGCGAAAACAAATCATTTTTTGATGGATAAAGAAAGGTGAGGCCGGTGATGCCGATATGGTCTCTTTTGGTCCGAAAATTTCACGGAAAGCTTTTCGCGCAAAAAGCTCCCATTATATGCTATACACCATATAAACATGTTTGGGACACATTTGAGCGAAAACAAATAATTTTTGATGGATAAGGAAAGGTGACGCCGGTGATGCCGATATGGTCACTTTTGGTTCGAAAATTTCACGGAAAGCTTTTCGCGCAAAAAGCTCCAATTATATCCTATACACCATATAACCATGTTTGGGACACATTTGAGAGAAAACAACTCATTTTGATGGATAAAGAAAGGTGACGCCGGTGATGCCGATATGGTCACTTTTGGTCCGAAAATTTCACGGAAAGCTTTTCGCGCAAAAAGCTCACATTATGACCTATACACCATATAAACATGTATGGGACACATTTGAGCGAAAACAACTCATTTTTGATGGATAAAGAAAGGTGACGCCGGTGATGACGATATGGTGACTTTTGGTCCGAAAATTTCACTGAAAGCTTTTCGCGTAAAAAGCTCCCATTATGACCTATACACCATTTAAACAAGTTTTAGGCACATTTGAGCGAAAACAACTCAATTTTGATAGATAAAGAAAGGTGACGTCGATGATGCCGATATGGTCACTTTTGGTACGAAAATTTCACGGAATGCTTTTCGCGCAAAAAGCTCCTGTTATGACCTATACACTATATAAACATGTTTCGGACACATTTGAGCGAAAACAAATCATTTTTGATGGATAAAGAAAGGTGACGCCGATGATGCCGATATGTTCACTTTTGGTCCGAAAATTTCACGGAAAGTTTTTTGCGCAAAAAGCTCCCATTATGACCTATACACCATATAAACATGTTTGGGACACATTTGAGCGAAAACAACTCATTTTGATGGATAAAGAAAGGTGACCCCGATGATGCCGATATGTTCACTTTTGTTCCGAAAATTTCACGGAAAGCTTTTCACGCAAAAAGCTCCCATTATATCCTATACAACATATGAACATGTTTGGGACACATTTGAGCGAAAACAACTCATTTTTGATGGATAAAGAAAGGTGACGCCGGTGATGCCGATATGGTTACTTTTGGTCCGAAAATTTCACGGAAAGCTTTTCTTTCAAAAATCTCACATTATGACCTATACACCATATAAACATGTTTGGGACACATT
Organism: Persicaria maculosa; assembly: GCA_963922045.1. Classification (NCBI taxonomy): domain Eukaryota; kingdom Viridiplantae; phylum Streptophyta; class Magnoliopsida; order Caryophyllales; family Polygonaceae; genus Persicaria; species Persicaria maculosa. The sequence continues at coordinate 20,480,154 of OY998264.1, read as the reverse complement.
TGAGCGAAAGCAACTCAATTTTGATGGATAAAGAAAGGTGACGTCAATGATGCATATATGGTCACTTTTGGTCCGAAAATTTCACGGAATGTTTTTTGCGCAAAAAGCTCCCATTATGACCTATACACCATATAAACCTGTTTGGGACACATTTGAGCGAAAACAAATCATTTTTGATGGATAAAGAAAGGTGACCCCGATGATGCCGATATGGTCACTTTTGGTCCGAAAATTTCACGGAAAGCTTTTCGCGCAAAAAGCTCTCATTATATCCTATACACCATATAAACATGTTTGGGACACATTTGAGCAAAAACAAATCATTTTTGATAGATAAAGAAAGGTGACGCCGGTGATGCCGATATGGTCACTTTTGGTCCAAAAATTTCACGGAAAGCTTTTTGCGCAAAAATCTCACATTATGACCTATACACCATATAAACATGTTTCGGACACATTTGAGCGAAAACAAATCATTTTTGATGGATAAAGAAAGTTGACGCCGATGATGCCGATATGTTCACTTTTGGTCCGAAAATTTCACGGAAAGTTTTTCGCTCAAAAAGCTCCCATTATATGCTATACACCATATAAACAAGTTTGGGACACATTTGAGCGAAAACAAATCATTTTTGATGGATAAAGAAAGGTGACGCCGGTGATGCCGATATGGTCACTATTGGTCCGAAAATTTCACGGAAAGCTTTTCGCGCAAAAATCTCACATTATGACCTATACACCATATAAACATGTTTCGGACACATTTGAGCGAAAACAAATCATTTTTGATGGATAAAGAAAGTTGACGCCGATGATGCCGATATGTTCACTTTTGGTCCGAAAATTTCACGGAAAGTTTTTCGCGCAAAAAGCTCTCATTATATCCTATACACCATATAAATATGTTTGGGACACATTTGAGGAAAAACAAATCATTTTTGATGGATAAAGAAAGGTGACGCCGGTGATGCCGATATGGTCTCTTTTGGTACGAAAATTTCATGGAAAGGTTTTCGCTCAAAAAGCTCCCATTATGACCTATACACCATATAAACATGTTTGGAACACATTTGATCGAAAACAAATCATTTTTTGATGGATAAAGAAAGGTGAGGCCGGTGATGCCGATATGGTCTCTTTTGGTCCGAAAATTTCACGGAAAGCTTTTCGCGCAAAAAGCTCCCATTATATGCTATACACCATATAAACATGTTTGGGACACATTTGAGCGAAAACAAATCATTTTTGATGGATAAAGAAAGTTGACGCCGATGATGCCGATATGTTCACTTTTGGTCCGAAAATTTCACGGAAAGTTTTTCGCTCAAAAAGCTCCCATTATATGCTATACACCATATAAACAAGTTTGGGACACATTTGAGCGAAAACAAATCATTTTTGATGGATAAAGAAAGGTGACGCCGGTGATGCCGATATGGTCACTATTGGTCCGAAAATTTCACGGAAAGCTTTTCGCGCAAAAATCTCACATTATGACCTATACACCATATAAACATGTTTCGGACACATTTGAGCGAAAACAAATCATTTTTGATGGATAAAGAAAGTTGACGCCGATGATGCCGATATGTTCACTTTTGGTCCGAAAATTTCACGGAAAGTTTTTCGCGCAAAAAGCTCTCATTATATCCTATACACCATATAAATATGTTTGGGACACATTTGAGGAAAAACAAATCATTTTTGATGGATAAAGAAAGGTGACGCCGGTGATGCCGATATGGTCTCTTTTGGTACGAAAATTTCATGGAAAGGTTTTCGCTCAAAAAGCTCCCATTATGACCTATACACCATATAAACATGTTTGGAACACATTTGATCGAAAACAAATCATTTTTTGATGGATAAAGAAAGGTGAGGCCGGTGATGCCGATATGGTCTCTTTTGGTCCGAAAATTTCACGGAAAGCTTTTCGCGCAAAAAGCTCCCATTATATGCTATACACCATATAAACATGTTTGGGACACATTTGAGCGAAAACAAATCATTTTTGATGGATAAACAAAGGTGACGCCGGTGATGCCGATATGGTCACTTTTGGTCCGAAAATTTCACGGAAAGCTTTTCGCGCAAAAAACTCACATTATGACCTATACACCATATAATCATGTTTCGGACACATTTGATCGAAAACAAATCATTTTTGATGGATAATTCTAGTTGACGCCGATGATGCCGATATGTTCACTTTTGGTCCGAAAATTTCACGGAAAGCTTTTCGTTCAAAAAGCTCCCATTATGACCTATACACCATATAAACATATTTGGGACACATTTGAGCGAAAACAATTCATTTTTGATTGATAAAGAAAGGTGACGCCGATGATGCCGATATGGTCTCTTTTAGTCCGAAAATTTCACTGAAAGGTTTTCGCTCCAAAAGCTCCCATTATGACCTATACACCATATAAACATGTTTGGGACACATTTGAGCGAAAACAAATCATTTTTGATGGATAAAGAAAGGTGAGGCCGGTGATGCCGATATGGTCTCTTTTGGTCCGAAAATTTCACGGAAAGGTTTTCGCTCAAAAAGCTCCCATTATATCCTATACACCATAAAAACATGTTTGGGACACATTTGAGCGTAAAAAAATCATTTTTGATGGATAAGGAAAGGTGACGCCGGTGATGCCGATATGGTCACTTTTGGTTCGAAAATTTCACGGAAAGCTTTTCGCACAAAAAGCTCCCATTATTACCTATTCACCATATAAAAATGTTTGGGACACATTTGAGCGAAAATAAATCATTTTTCATGGATAAAGAAAGGTGACGCCGGTGATGCCGATATGGTCACTTTTGGTCCGAAAATTTGACGGAAAGCTTTTCGCGCAAAAAACCTCACATTATAACCTATACACCATATAAACATGTTTGGGACACATTTGAGCGAAAACAACTCAGTTTTGATGGATAAAGAAAGGTGACGTTGATGATGCCGATATGGTCACTTTTGGTCCGAAAATTTCACGGAAAGCTTTTCGCGCAAAAAGCTCCCATTATATCCTATACACCAGATAAACATGTTTGGGAAACATTTGAGCAAAAACAACTCATTTTTGATGGATAAAGAAAGGTGACGTCGGTGATGCCGATATGGTGACTTTTGGTCCGAAAATTTTACGGAAAGCTTTTGGCGTAAAAAGCTCCCCTTATGACCTATACACCATATAAACAAGTTTTGGACACATTTGAGCGAAAACAACTCAATTTTGATGGATAAAGAAAGGTGACGTCGATGATGCCGATATGGTCACTTTTGGTCCGAAAATTTCACGGAAAGCTTTTCGCTCCAAAAGCTCACATTATGACCTATACACCATATAAACATGTTTGGGACACATTTGAGCGAAAACAAATCATTTTAGATGGATAAAGAAAGGTGACGCCGATGATGCCGATATGGTCTCTTTTGGTCCGAAAATTTCACGGAAAGCTTTTCGCGCAAAAAGCTCCAATTATATCCTATACACCATATAACCATGTTTGGGACACATTTGAGTGAAAACAACTCATTTTGATGGATAAAGAAAGGTGACGCCGGTGATGCCGATATGGTCACTTTTGTTCCGAAAATTTCACGGAAAGCTTTTCACGCAAAAAGCTCCCATTATATCCTATACAACATATAAACATGTTTGAAACACATTTGAGCGAAAACAACTCATTTTTGATGGATAAAGAAAGGTGACGCCGGTGATGCCGATATGGTCCCTTTTGGTCCGAAAATTTCACGGAAAGCTTTTCTTGCAAAAATCTCACATTATAACCTATACACCATATAAACATGTTTGGGGACACATTTGAGCGAAAACAACTCAATTTTGATGGATAAAGAAAGGTGAAATCGATGATGCATATATGGTCACTTTTGGTCCGAAAATTTCACGGAAAGTTTTTCGCGCAAAAAGCTCCCATTATGACCTATACACCATATAAACCTGTTTGGGACACATTTGAGCGAAAACAAATCATTTTTGATGGATAAAGAAAGGTGACCCCGATGATGCCGATATGGTCACTTTTGGGCCGAAAATTTCACGGAAAGCTTTTCGCGCAAAAAGCTCACATTATATCCTATACACCATATAAACATGTTTGGGACACATTTGAGCGAAAACAAATCATTTTTGATGGATAAAGAAAGGTGACGCCGGTGATGCCGATATGGTCACTTTTGGTCCGAAAATTTCACGGAAAGTTTTTCGCTCAAAAAGCTCCCATTATATGCTATACACCATATAAACAAGTTTGGGACACATTTGAGCGAAAACAAATCATTTTTGATGGATAAAGAAAGGTGACGCCGGTGATGCCGATATGGTCACTATTGGTCCGAAAATTTCACGGAAAGCTTTTCGCGCAAAAATCTCACATTATGACCTATACAACATATAAACATGTTTGAAACACATTTGAGCGAAAACAACTCATTTTTGATGGATAAAGAAAGGTGACGCCGGTGATGCCGATATGGTCCCTTTTGGTCCGAAAATTTCACGGAAAGCTTTTCTTGCAAAAATCTCACATTATAACCTATACACCATATAAACATGTTTGGGGACACATTTGAGCGAAAACAACTCAATTTTGATGGATAAAGAAAGGTGAAATCGATGATGCATAAATGGTCACTTTTGGTCCGAAAATTTCACGGAAAGTTTTTCGCGCAAAAAGCTCCAATTATATCCTATACACCATATAACCATGTTTGGGACACATTTGAGTGAAAACAACTCATTTTGATGGATAAAGAAAGGTGACGCCAGTGATGCCGATATGGTCCCTTTTGGTCCGAAAATTTCACGGAAAGCTTTTCTTTCAAAAATCTCACATTATAACCTATACACCATATAAACATGTTTGGGGACACATTTGAGCGAAAACAACTCAATTTTGATGGATAAAGAAAGGTGAAATCGATGATGCATATATGGTCACTTTTGGTCCGAAAATTTCACGGAAAGTTTTTCGCGCAAAAAGCTCCAATTATATCCTATACACCATATAACCATGTTTGGGACACATTTGAGTGAAAACAACTCATTTTGATGGATAAAGAAAGGTGACGCCGGTGATGCCGATATGGTCACTTTTGTTCCGAAAATTTCACGGAAAGCTTTTCACGCAAAAAGCTCCCATTATATCCTATACAACATATAAACATGTTTGAAACACATTTGAGCGAAAACAACTCATTTTTGATGGATAAAGAAAGGTGACGCCGGTGATGCCGATATGGTCCCTTTTGGTCCGAAAATTTCACGGAAAGCTTTTCTTGCAAAAATCTCACATTATAACCTATACACCATATAAACATGTTTGGGGACACATTTGAGCGAAAAAAACTCAATTTTGATGGATAAAGAAAGGTGAAATCGATGATGCATATATGGTCACTTTTGGTCCGAAAATTTCACGGAAAGTTTTTCGCGCAAAAAGCTCCCATTATGACCTATACACCATATAAACCTGTTTGGGACACATTTGAGCGAAAACAAATCATTTTTGATGGATAAAGAAAGGTGACCCCGATGATGCCGATATGGTCACTTTTGGGCCGAAAATTTCACGGAAAGCTTTTCGCGCAAAAAGCTCACATTATATCCTATACACCATATAAACATGTTTGGGACACATTTGAGCGAAAACAAATCATTTTTGATGGATAAAGAAAGTTGACGCCGATGATGCCGATATGTTCACTTTTGGTCCGAAAATTTCACGGAAAGTTTTTCGCTCAAAAAGCTCCCATTATATGCTATACACCATATAAACAAGTTTGGGACACATTTGAGCGAAAACAAATCATTTTTGATGGATAAAGAAAGGTGACGCCGGTGATGCCGATATGGTCACTATTGGTCCGAAAATTTCACGGAAAGCTTTTCGCGCAAAAATCTCACATTATGACCTATACAACATATAAACATGTTTGAAACACATTTGAGCGAAAACAACTCATTTTTGATGGATAAAGAAAGGTGACGCCGGTGATGCCGATATGGTCCCTTTTGGTCCGAAAATTTCACGGAAAGCTTTTCTTGCAAAAATCTCACATTATTACCTATACACCATATAAACATGTTTGGGGACACATTTGAGCGAAAACAACTCAATTTTGATGGATAAAGAAAGGTGAAATCGATGATGCATATATGGTCACTTTTGGTCCGAAAATTTCACGGAAAGTTTTTCGCGCAAAAAGCTCCAATTATATCCTATACACCATATAACCATGTTTGGGACACATTTGAGTGAAAACAACTCATTTTGATGGATAAAGAAAGGTGACGCCGGTGATGCCGATATGGTCCCTTTTGGTCCGAAAATTTTACGGAAAGCTTTTCTTGCAAAAATCTCACATTATGACCTATACAACATATAAACATGTTTGAAACACATTTGAGCGAAAACAACTCATTTTTGATGGATAAAGAAAGGTGACGCCGGTGATGCCGATATGGTCCCTTTTGTTCCGAAAATTTCACGGAAAGCTTTTCTTGCAAAAATCTCACATTATAACCTATACACCATATAACCATGTTTGGGACACATTTGAGCGAAAACAAATCATTTTTGATGGATAAAGAAAGTTGACGCCGATGATGCCGATATGTTCACTTTTGGTCCGAAAATTTCACGGAAAGCTTTTCGTGCAAAAAGTTCCCATTATATCCTATACACCATATAAACATGTTTGGGACACATTTGAGCGAAAACAACTCATTTTTGATGGATAAAGAAAGGTGACGCCGATGATGCAGATATGGTCACTTTTGGTCCGAAAATTTCACGGAAAGTTTATCGCTCAAAAAGCTCCCATTATATGCTATACACCATATAAACAAGTTGGGGACACATTTGAGCGAAAACAACTCAATTTTGATGGATAAAGAAAGGTGAAATCGATGATGCATATATGGTCACTTTTGGTCCGAAAATTTCACGGAAAGTTTTTCGCGCAAAAAGCTCCAATTATATCCTATACACCATATAACCATGTTTGGGACACATTTGAGTGAAAACAACTCATTTTGATGGATAAAGAAAGGTGACGCCGGTGATGCCGATATGGTCACTTTTGTTCCGAAAATTTCACGGAAAGCTTTTCTTGCAAAAATCTCACATTATATGCTATACACCATATAAACATGTTTGGGGACACATTTGAGCGAAAACAACTCAATTTTGATGGATAAAGAAAGGTGAAATCGATGATGCATATATGGTCACTTTTGGTCCGAAAATTTCACGGAAAGTTTTTCGCGCAAAAAGCTCCAATTATATCCTATACACCATATAACCATGTTTGGGACACATTTGAACGAAAACAAATCATTTTTGATGGATAAAGAAAGTTGACGCCGATGATGCCGATATGGTCTCTTTTAGTCCGAAAATTTCACTGAAAGGTTTTCGCTCCAAAAGCTCCCATTATGACCTATACACCATATAAACATGTTTGGGACACATTTGAGCGAAAACAAATCATTTTTGATGGATAAAGAAAGGTGAGGCCGGTGATGCCGATATGGTCTCTTTTGGTCCGAAAATTTCACGGAAAGGTTTTCGCTCAAAAAGCTCCCATTATATCCTATACACCATAAAAACATGTTTGGGACACATTTGAGCGTAAAAAAATCATTTTTGATGGATAAGGAAAGGTGACGCCGGTGATGCCGATATGGTCACTTTTGGTTCGAAAATTTCACGGAAAGCTTTTCGCACAAAAAGCTCCCATTATTACCTATTCACCATATAAAAATGTTTGGGACACATTTGAGCGAAAATAAATCATTTTTCATGGATAAAGAAAGGTGACGCCGGTGATGCCGATATGGTCACTTTTGGTCCGAAAATTTGACGGAAAGCTTTTCGCGCAAAAAACCTCACATTATAACCTATACACCATATAAACATGTTTGGGACACATTTGAGCGAAAACAACTCAGTTTTGATGGATAAAGAAAGGTGACGTTGATGATGCCGATATGGTCACTTTTGGTCCGAAAATTTCACGGAAAGCTTTTCGCGCAAAAAGCTCCCATTATATCCTATACACCAGATAAACATGTTTGGGAGACATTTGAGCAAAAACAACTCATTTTTGATGGATAAAGAAAGGTGACGTCGGTGATGCCGATATGGTGACTTTTGGTCCGAAAATTTTACGGAAAGCTTTTGGCGTAAAAAGCTCCCCTTATGACCTATACACCATATAAACAAGTTTTGGACACATTTGAGCGAAAACAACTCAATTTTGATGGATAAAGAAAGGTGACGTCGATGATGCCGATATGGTCACTTTTGGTCCGAAAATTTCACGGAAAGCTTTTCGCTCCAAAAGCTCACATTATGACCTATACACCATATAAACATGTTTGGGACACATTTGAGCGAAAACAAATCATTTTAGATGGATAAAGAAAGGTGACGCCGATGATGCCGATATGGTCTCTTTTGGTCCGAAAATTTCACGGAAAGCTTTTCGCGCAAAAAGCTCCAATTATATCCTATACACCATATAACCATGTTTGGGACACATTTGAGTGAAAACAACTCATTTTAATGGATAAAGAAAGGTGACGCCGGTGATGCCGATATGGTCACTTTTGTTCCGAAAATTTCACGGAAAGCTTTTCACGCAAAAAGCTCCCATTATATCCTATACAACATATAAACATGTTTGAAACACATTTGAGCGAAAACAACTCATTTTTGATGGATAAAGAAAGGTGACGCCGGTGATGCCGATATGGTCCCTTTTGGTCCGAAAATTTCACGGAAAGCTTTGATGAGGGACCATCCGAGCCTAGACCTCCTCCAAATGCACCAATGATGACGGATGGGCCAATGACTCGAGCTCGTGCCAAGAAGCTTCACCAAGCTCTTCTCAATCTCGTGAGTCATGCCTTAGCTAAAGAGGACTCGGAATCAACGCAGCCCAAGCTACGGACCCTTGTGCGGATTAGTGCCGAGGCTGTACCGAGCACCACGCAGCCCATTATAACCACTAACGGCTAGTTGTCCTAGTCTTTAGGCTTGTCCTAGATTTTAGGGATTCTATTTGCCATTTTCTGAATTTCTTTTAAGTTGCTGAATTTCTTTTAATTGTCATTTATTTTCAGCTTTTCTATTCCCATCTAAGGCTATAAATAGCCCCTAGGCCGGTTGTAATCACACACAACATTGATCATTTTTATTCATCTTATGAGCATTGCTTTGCAAGCCAAATTGTCTTGAGTGTTTCAAGATTGCCGAGAGTTCTTGGTGTTGAATCCGCTTGGTTTGTCTTGTGTGTGTCGATCTTCGCTAGTTGATTGGTGCTATCAAGCTCCCACGAGCCCCCTTCTCGTGCTCCTTGGATACGTCCCTGGTTGTGTGAGATTGTAGAGATTGGTTAGCTAGTCGTTGGTTTAGGACTTTGTTCAATTGGGATCAAGGGTCTATTCGCTCGTTCTACCTAGACTTTCTCATCCATTTATCCTTGCTTTGTCTAGTCATTTGAGTCTTTATTGAGTTCTTTCACATCTAACTTGTGACCTTTGTGTTTTTGTGCTTGTTGTCGAAAGATCGGGACATCCACGGCTAATCCCCGTATCAAATTGGTATCAGAGCGAGGTTACCGACATCAAGTGTCTCATCTCCATTGTCATCATCAAAAAGCTCAAAAACTCCATTGGAGTGCAAGGTTTGATCATCTCTTCTTTTGTTTGATTTTTCTTACTATTAGCATTGGTTGTTGTTGGTTTGCTTGTCCTAGCCTACCCTACCATACATTCGGCCACCATATCACCACCATCCAACCACCACTCGGCCACCATCTCTTCCATTTCAAGAAAAATCAGATTTTTGGTCTTCTATTTTTGCTATTTTCTGAAATTCAAAAGAAAAAGTCAAAAAAAATCCCTACATTTTAGCCATACCATTTCCAGCTCCTATTTTTTAGCCACACTTCCATCCCAACAGCTCTATTAGTTACAAGGTCTCTTTTATTTTCATTTTCAGATTTTTCATTTGTTATTTAATTGCTGAAAGTCAAAAAAAAAAAAAAATCAGACTTCAAAAAAAAAGAAAGAGAAGTCGACAGTGAAAAAAAAAAAAGAGAAGAAAGAAAGAAAAAGAATTCAAAAAAAAATCAGATTTGAGTTGCATTGTTGTTGATTGTTCTAAGTGTACAAGAGAAGTGCAAGAGTAAGCATTGCAAGTGAAAAAGAGCCATTGTGAGCCAAGAAAGCCTAAACACCATCTTACCATTCAACCTATCCTTAGCCTACCAACAACTATCTTGCTTGTAGTTTGAAGGTTAGACAAGGTTGATTTGATCAAGTTTTGTGCTTAGTCCTTTCTTACCATTTTATTCTTGTCCTTTGTTTCTATTATCTCTTGATCTCACTTTCTTTGATTCATTTCTGAAATTTTCAGCTTGGACCCTTATCATTGATTGTCTAGCTAATCTCTTTTGGTTAGAGGATTTTTGATTGTCCTTTTGACTAGCTTGAGTGATTGACTATCGTAAGACAAATTGCAACAACAAGCATTTCAGCACCAAAGGGAGAGGAGTGTCGAGAGCAAACACTTTTGAGGAAGTTTTTGTTTTGTCTAACCTTAACCTATTTACGTGTTTGTTTGAGTTGTGATGACTATAGGTAACAAATCACCAAGGTCGGAGACTTCCGAGCCCATTTCCCCGGAGTTGTTCAACATGTTGAACAAAATGAACAACAACATCACGACGTTGATGGAAAGGATGGCAGCCCTAGAGGCACGCCCTTCGACGTCCACGGAGATGCCTAGGGCACCCCAAGGCCAGCCTTCGGCTTCCGGACATCACAGCCGCGTTCCACCCCCGGAGCACACCCAAGACAACCGGGAAGATCCTCCTAGAACTCCTATTTATGCACGAAATACTCCACCGGAAGAGAACCCACCTCCTCGTGAGAGGCGTGGTCGTTTTAATCATTTTCGTGATGTGCAGGATGACTTTGAGCCCTATGAACACTTTGAGGGTTTCCAAGAAGAAGAGGATCAATGGGAGCGCCAATCGAGAAGGCATGAACAAGGACCCCGTCCACGGAGGCCCCGAGAGCCCGAGCAAGACGGAGTTGGCAAGGTCAAGGTCACAATCCCACCTTTTGAGGGAAAGTGCGATCCGGACACTTACCTCGAATGGGAGACCAAGATCGAGCACATTTGGAGCTGCCACAACTTCACCGATTACAAGAAGGTACAACTAGCCACCCTTGAATTTAGCGGTTTTGCACTAATATGGTGGGATACCCTTGTGAAGGAAAGGAGAAGAGCCCTAGACGCACCCGTAGCCACGTGGGAACAAATGAAGGCACTCATGAGGGCACGATTCATCCCTCAACACTACGCTAGGGAACTCAAGCAGCGGCTTGAGAACCTCAAGCAAGGTTCCATGAGTGTGGAGGAAGCATTCAATGCCATGCAATTGGCTATGGCAAGGGCAAACGTGGTAGAAGATGAGGAAGACACCAATGCTCGGTTCTTAAGAATCCTACACCCTTACTTGGCTAGAGAAGTTGATTGTTATCCTTATAATACTAGCATTGATCTCTTACATTTAGCCGTGAAGGTTGATAGGAAATTGAAGGCAAGAAGCTTAGGAGCTCAAGGAAACCGGAGCTCGGGAAGCCAAAGCTATCAAGGCCGCCGAGTCACACCACCCTACGGGAGAGAGCCCTCGGTACCGAGGCAAGGCCCCGGGCATGGGGGAGAAGCAAGGACCGGGAGTGGATACCGCGGGACGCCAAATCACGCAGCCGCGAGCGCGGGAGCGACGAATGGCACTCGGACCCCGAGTAACACCACCGGTAACACCAAGGGAGGTAACCCTAACCCTTCCGCCTCTAGAAATAGGGAAATTGTGTGTTTCAAGTGCCAAGATAGAGGCCATATGATGAAGGATTGCCCACATAGGAAAACTCTTATACTAGATCACCAAGGCAACACTTGTGAAGATGATATTGAGCATGATGAAGTTGATGAGTGTTTGCATGATGATTGTGATGCTAATGTGAATTCCTATGATGACTATGATGATAATGACTGCATTGAGTATGAACATGGTGAATGTTTGATTGCTAGGAGAGCCTTGCATGCTAAACCAACCCCATGTGATGATAACCAAAGAGAAAACTTATTTCATACAAGATGTTTAGTCAAAGGCAAGGTTTGTGATGTAATTGTTGATGGAGGTAGTTGTTGCAATATTGCTAGTGTAGAAATGGTTGAAAAGTTACAACTTCCTACTATACATCACCCTAGGCCTTATAAGTTGCATTGGATGAACGATTGTGGTGCATTGAAAGTAAACAAGCAAGTTAAGGTTTCTATTAAACTAGGACATTATGAAGATGATGTGTTATGTGATATAGTGCCCATGCAAGCTTGTCATATTCTTCTTGGTCGTCCATGGCAATTTGATCGCAAGGTCTTACATGATGGTTTCACTAACCGCTATTCTTTTGTGCATAAGGGAAAGAACATCACTCTCAAGCCCATGACACCCACGCAAGTGGCCGACGAGTTTGAGAAGAAGAAGGTAAGTGAAGGTAAGACACAAGGGCCGGCTCCATCGAGCCAAAACACAAGCCCTCGAGCCCCAAATGTTCTCTTTGCATCAAAGGGAGGATTTGAGGACGAGTACTTGGATGGGGAAACGACACTCATGCTCTTATGCAAAGAGTTGAGTTTGTTAAGTGAGGAGCTTCGAGCCACCTTACCCCCACGGATCTTGGCCCTACTTGAGGAATATAGGGATGTATTCCCCGAAGAGATCCCAACCGGCCTGCCCCCTATCCGAGGGATTGAGCATCAAATTGATCTCATGCCTGGGGCTTCTTTGCCTAATAGGCCGGCTTATAGGATGAATCCTACCGAGACCCAAGAGGTCCAATCCCAAGTTCAAGAATTGTTGGACAAGGGATACGTACGAGAGAGCAAGAGTCCTTGTGCCGTTCCGGTGTTGCTAGTGCCGAAGAAAGACAACACATGGAGAATGTGCGTCGATTGTCGAGCCATTAACAACATCACGGTCAAGTATAGACACCCCATCCCTCGTCTAGATGACATGCTAGATGAACTACATGGTGCTACTCTATTTTCTAAGATAGATTTGAAGAGTGGATACCATCAAATAAGGATGAGAGAAGGGGATGAGTGGAAAACAGCCTTCAAGACCAAATTTGGTCTATATGAATGGCTTGTTATGCCATTCGGTCTAACTAATGCTCCAAGTACATTTATGCGTCTTATGAATCATGTGCTTAGGAATTTTATAGGGAAATTTGTTGTTGTATATTTTGATGATATTTTGATTTACAGCAAGTCTTCCGAAGAACATGAAGCACATTTAAGGGAAGTACTCTCTACACTTCGATTAGAGCACTTGTATGCTAATTTAAAGAAATGTGAATTGTGCACTAATCAAGTCTCTTTTCTTGGTTTTGTAGTGAACAGCAAAGGACTACAAGTGGATGAGGCCAAGATCAAGGCAATACAAGAATGGCCTACACCTAGCACAATCGGCCAAGTTAGGAGCTTCCATGGCCTTGCAAGCTTCTATAGACGATTTGTGAAGGATTTCAGCTCAATTGCCGCCCCTCTCACTGAAGTAACCAAGAAAAGGAGTGAGTTTCATTGGGGAACAGCTCAAGAAAAAGCGTTTTACACCCTCAAGCAAAGGTTGACCGAGGCACCACTCTTAGCCCTTCCGGACTTCACCAAGCCATTTAAAGTGGAATGTGATGCTAGTGGAGTTGGAATAGGTGGCGTGCTCATGCAAGAAGGTAAACCCATTGCTTATTTTTCAGAGAAGCTAAAAGGTGCTAGTCTTAATTATTCTACATATGATAAGGAACTTTATGCCCTTTTTAGAGTACTTAAGACTTGGCAACACTACCTATGGCCTAGAGAGTTTGTTTTGAAAACAGATCATGAATCTTTGAAACATTTTAAGAGCCAAGACAAGCTTGATAGGAGACATGGTAGATGGATGGAGTTTATTGAAACATTTCCTTATGTGATTAAATATAAGAAGGGTAAAGACAATATAGTTGCCGATGCCCTATCTAGGAGATACACCTTGTTAACTACCTTAGACTCTAGAGTATTAGGCTTTGCTTATATTAAAGAGTTATATGTGGATGACTTGGATTTTGGAGATGTTTTCAATAAGTGTGCCGAAAAGGGTTCATTTGAGAGCTTTTATGTCTTTGAGGGATTTTTGTTTAGAAAGGATAAAGTTTGTATCCCTAGATGTTCCCTTAGGCTATTGTTAGTTGATGAAGCACACCGTGGAGGACTTATGGGACACTTTGGCCGAGATAAGACATACCACACCCTTAGGAATCATTTCTATTGGCCACATATGTTAAGGGATGTAGAGCATTGTCTTAAGAGATGCCTTGAGTGCCTTAGAGCCAAATCTAGGTTAATGCCCCATGGATTGTATACCCCTTTGCCTACACCTACAGCCCCTTGGGAAGACATATCGATGGATTTTATTGTGGGGTTACCTAGGACTAAGAAGGGGAGAGATTCGATCTTTGTGGTTGTTGATCGTTTCTCTAAAATGGCACATTTTATAGCTTGTCATAAAACCGATGATGCCTCTAATGTAGCTGATTTGTTCTTTAGAGAAATTGTTAGGTTACATGGCATTCCGAGGACCATAGTTAGTGACCGTGACACTAAGTTCCTAAGTTGTTTTTGGAAGACATTATGGCATAAAATGGGAACTAAGTTGTTATTTTCTACCTCTAGCCACCCTCAAACCGATGGGCAAACCGAGGTCACCAATAGAACGCTAACTACCATCCTTAGAGCTATAATCAAGAAAAACCTTAGGTTGTGGGAGGAAGCTTTGCCACATGTGGAATTTGCTTATAATCGAACCATGCATTCATCTACTAAGCTTACTCCATTTGAATGTGTTTATGGCACTAACCCACTAACCCCACTAGATCTAGCCCCATATCCTATGAGGGAAAAGGAGTCTTTTGACGCAGGTAAGCATGTGGAGTTCATCAAGGAGTTGCACGAACGTACGAGGCTAAAGCTTGTGCAAAAGGCCGAGTACAATGCCACAAGAGCTAACAAGGGACGGCGTCAAGTGATCTTCCAACCCGGAGATCTTGTGTGGGTTCACCTAAGGAAGGAGAGGTTCCCGGAGCGTAGAAAGAGCAAGTTGTCACCACGTGGAGATGGACCTTTCAAGGTGCTTCAACGAATTGGAGACAATGCATACAAATTGGAGCTCCCGGGAGAGTATGGTGTGAGTGCCACCTTCAATGTGGCTGATTTGGTGCCTTATCTAGCTATTGATGAAGACTTAGGTTCGTGGTCGAACCCTTTTCAAGAAGGGGAGGATGATGAGGGACCATCCGAGCCTAGACCTCCTCCAAATGCACCAATGATGACGGATGGGCCAATGACTCGAGCTCGTGCCAAGAAGCTTCACCAAGCTCTTCTCAATCTCGTGAGTCATGCCTTAGCTAAAGAGGACTCGGAATCAACGCAGCCCAAGCTACGGACCCTTGTGCGGATTAGTGCCGAGGCTGTACCGAGCACCACGCAGCCCATTATAACCACTAACGGCTAGTTGTCCTAGTCTTTAGGCTTGTCCTAGATTTTAGGGATTCTATTTGCCATTTTCTGAATTTCTTTTAAGTTGCTGAATTTCTTTTAATTGTCATTTATTTTCAGCTTTTCTATTCCCATCTAAGGCTATAAATAGCCCCTAGGCCGGTTGTAATCACACACAACATTGATCATTTTTATTCATCTTATGAGCATTGCTTTGCAAGCCAAATTGTCTTGAGTGTTTCAAGATTGCCGAGAGTTCTTGGTGTTGAATCCGCTTGGTTTGTCTTGTGTGTGTCGATCTTCGCTAGTTGATTGGTGCTATCAAGCTCCCACGAGCCCCCTTCTCGTGCTCCTTGGATACGTCCCTGGTTGTGTGAGATTGTAGAGATTGGTTAGCTAGTCGTTGGTTTAGGACTTTGTTCAATTGGGATCAAGGGTCTATTCGCTCGTTCTACCTAGACTTTCTCATCCATTTATCCTTGCTTTGTCTAGTCATTTGAGTCTTTATTGAGTTCTTTCACATCTAACTTGTGACCTTTGTGTTTTTGTGCTTGTTGTCGAAAGATCGGGACATCCACGGCTAATCCCCGTATCAAGCTTTTCTTGCAAAAATCTCACATTATAACCTATACACCATATAAACATGTTTGGGGACACATTTGAGCGAAAACAACTCAATTTTGATGGATAAAGAAAGGTGAAATCGATGATGCATATATGGTCACTTTTGGTCCGAAAATTTCACGGAAAGTTTTTCGCGCAAAAAGCTCCCATTATGACCTATACACCATATAAACCTGTTTGGGACACATTTGAGCGAAAACAAATCATTTTTGATGGATAAAGAAAGGTGACCCCGATGATGCCGATATGGTCACTTTTGGGCCGAAAATTTCACGGAAAGCTTTTCGCGCAAAAAGCTCACATTATATCCTATACACCATATAAACATGTTTGGGACACATTTGAGCGAAAACAAATCATTTTTGATGGATAAAGAAAGGTGACGCCGGTGATGCCGATATGGTCACTTTTGGTCCGAAAATTTCACGGAAAGTTTTTCGCTCAAAAAGCTCCCATTATATGCTATACACCATATAAACAAGTTTGGGACACATTTGAGCGAAAACAAATCATTTTTGATGGATAAAGAAAGGTGACGCCGGTGATGCCGATATGGTCACTATTGGTCCGAAAATTTCACGGAAAGCTTTTCGCGCAAAAATCTCACATTATGACCTATACAACATATAAACATGTTTGAAACACATTTGAGCGAAAACAACTCATTTTTGATGGATAAAGAAAGGTGACGCCGGTGATGCCGATATGGTCCCTTTTGGTCCGAAAATTTCACGGAAAGCTTTTCTTGCAAAAATCTCACATTATAACCTATACACCATATAAACATGTTTGGGGACACATTTGAGCGAAAACAACTCAATTTTGATGGAGAAAGAAAGGTGAAATCGATGATGCATATATGGTCACTTTTGGTCCGAAAATTTCACGGAAAGTTTTTCGCGCAAAAAGCTCCAATTATATCCTATACACCATATAACCATGTTTGGGACAATTTTGAGTGAAAACAACTCATTTTGATGGATAAAGAAAGGTGACGCCGGTGATGCCGATATGGTCCCTTTTGGTCCGAAAATTTCACGGAAAGCTTTTCTTGCAAAAATCTCACATTATAACCTATACACCATATAAACATGTTTGGGGACACATTTGAGCGAAAACAACTCAATTTTGATGGATAAAGAAAGGTGAAATCGATGATGCATATATGGTCACTTTTGGTCCGAAAATTTCACGGAAAGTTTTTCGCGCAAAAAGCTCCAATTATATCCTATACACCATATAACCATGTTTGGGACACATTTGAGTGAAAACAACTCATTTTGATGGATAAAGAAAGGTGACGCCGGTGATGCCGATATGGTCACTTTTGTTCCGAAAATTTCACGGAAAGCTTTTCACGCAAAAAGCTCCCATTATATCCTATACAACATATAAACATGTTTGAAACACATTTGAGCGAAAACAACTCATTTTTGATGGATAAAGAAAGGTGACGCCGGTGATGCCGATATGGTCCCTTTTGGTCCGAAAATTTCACGGAAAGCTTTTCTTGCAAAAATCTCACATTATAACCTATACACCATATAAACATGTTTGGGGACACATTTGAGCGAAAAAAACTCAATTTTGATGGATAAAGAAAGGTGAAATCGATGATGCATATATGGTCACTTTTGGTCCGAAAATTTCACGGAAAGTTTTTCGCGCAAAAAGCTCCCATTATGACCTATACACCATATAAACCTGTTTGGGACACATTTGAGCGAAAACAAATCATTTTTGATGGATAAAGAAAGGTGACCCCGATGATGCCGATATGGTCACTTTTGGGCCGAAAATTTCACGGAAAGCTTTTCGCGCAAAAAGCTCACATTATATCCTATACACCATATAAACATGTTTGGGACACATTTGAGCGAAAACAAATCATTTTTGATGGATAAAGAAAGTTGACGCCGATGATGCCGATATGTTCACTTTTGGTCCGAAAATTTCACGGAAAGTTTTTCGCTCAAAAAGCTCCCATTATATGCTATACACCATATAAACAAGTTTGGGACACATTTGAGCGAAAACAAATCATTTTTGATGGATAAAGAAAGGTGACGCCGGTGATGCCGATATGGTCACTATTGGTCCGAAAATTTCACGGAAAGCTTTTCGCGCAAAAATCTCACATTATGACCTATACAACATATAAACATGTTTGAAACACATTTGAGCGAAAACAACTCATTTTTGATGGATAAAGAAAGGTGACGCCGGTGATGCCGATATGGTCCCTTTTGGTCCGAAAATTTCACGGAAAGCTTTTCTTGCAAAAATCTCACATTATTACCTATACACCATATAAACATGTTTGGGGACACATTTGAGCGAAAACAACTCAATTTTGATGGATAAAGAAAGGTGAAATCGATGATGCATATATGGTCACTTTTGGTCCGAAAATTTCACGGAAAGTTTTTCGCGCAAAAAGCTCCAATTATATCCTATACACCATATAACCATGTTTGGGACACATTTGAGTGAAAACAACTCATTTTGATGGATAAAGAAAGGTGACGCCGGTGATGCCGATATGGTCCCTTTTGGTCCGAAAATTTTACGGAAAGCTTTTCTTGCAAAAATCTCACATTATGACCTATACAACATATAAACATGTTTGAAACACATTTGAGCGAAAACAACTCATTTTTGATGGATAAAGAAAGGTGACGCCGGTGATGCCGATATGGTCCCTTTTGTTCCGAAAATTTCACGGAAAGCTTTTCTTGCAAAAATCTCACATTATAACCTATACACCATATAACCATGTTTGGGACACATTTGAGCGAAAACAAATCATTTTTGATGGATAAAGAAAGTTGACGCCGATGATGCCGATATGTTCACTTTTGGTCCGAAAATTTCACGGAAAGCTTTTCGTGCAAAAAGTTCCCATTATATCCTATACACCATATAAACATGTTTGGGACACATTTGAGCGAAAACAACTCATTTTTGATGGATAAAGAAAGGTGACGCCGATGATGCAGATATGGTCACTTTTGGTCCGAAAATTTCACGGAAAGTTTATCGCTCAAAAAGCTCCCATTATATGCTATACACCATATAAACAAGTTGGGGACACATTTGAGCGAAAACAACTCAATTTTGATGGATAAAGAAAGGTGAAATCGATGATGCATATATGGTCACTTTTGGTCCGAAAATTTCACGGAAAGTTTTTCGCGCAAAAAGCTCCAATTATATCCTATACACCATATAACCATGTTTGGGACACATTTGAGTGAAAACAACTCATTTTGATGGATAAAGAAAGGTGACGCCGGTGATGCCGATATGGTCACTTTTGTTCCGAAAATTTCACGGAAAGCTTTTCTTGCAAAAATCTCACATTATATGCTATACACCATATAAACATGTTTGGGGACACATTTGAGCGAAAACAACTCAATTTTGATGGATAAAGAAAGGTGAAATCGATGATGCATATATGGTCACTTTTGGTCCGAAAATTTCACGGAAAGTTTTTCGCGCAAAAAGCTCCAATTATATCCTATACACCATATAACCATGTTTGGGACACATTTGAGCGAAAACAAATCATTTTTGATGGATAAAGAAAGTTGACGCCGATGATGCCGATATGTTCACTTTTGGTCCGAAAATTTCACGGAAAGCTTTTCGTGCAAAATGTTCCCATTATATCCTATACACCATATAAACATGTTTGGGACACATTTGAGCGAAAACAACTCATTTTTGATGGATAAAGAAAGGTGACGCCGATGATGCAGATATGGTCACTTTTGGTCCGAAAATTTCACGGAATGCTTTTGACGTAAAAAGCTCTCATTATGACCTATACACCATATAAACAAGTTTTGGACACATTTGAGCGAAAACAACTCAATTTTGATGGATAAAGAAAGGTGACGTCGATGATGCCGATATGGTCACTTTTGGTCCGAAAATTTTACGGAAAGCTTTTCACTCAAAAAGCTCCCATTATATCCTATACACCATATAAACATGTTTGGGACACATTTGAGCGAAAAGAAATCATTTTTGATGGATAAAGAAAGGTGACGTCGATGATGCCGATATGGTCACTTTTGGTCCGAAAATTTCACGGAAAGCTTTTCGCGCAAAAAGCTCTCATTATATCCTATACACCATATAAACATGTTTGGGACACATTTGAGCGAAAACAACTCAGTTTTGATGGATAAAGAAAGGTGACGTTGATGATGCCGATATGGTCACTTTTGGTCCGAAAATTTCACGGAAAGCTTTTCGCGCAAAAAGCTCCCATTATATCCTATACACCATATAAACATGTTTGGGACACATTTGAGTGAAAACAACTCAATTTTGATGGATAAAGAATGGTGACGCCGATGATGCCGATATGGTCACTTTTGGTACGAAAATTTCACGGAAAGCTTTTCGCGGAAAAAGCTCCTGTTATGACCTATACACTATATAAACATGTTTCGGACACATTTGAGCGAAAACAAATCATTTTTGATGGATAAAGAAAGGTGATGCCGATGATGCCGATATGTTCACTTTTGGTCCGAAAATTTCACGGAAAGCTTTTCGCTCAAAAAGCTCCCATTATGACCTATACACCATATAAACATGTTTGGGACACATTTGAGCGAAAACAAATCATTTTTGATTGATAAAGAAAGGTGACCCCGATGATGCCGATATGGTCACTTTTGGTCCGAAAATTTCACGGAAAGTTTTTCGCGCAAAAATCTCACATTATGACCTATACACCATATAAACATGTTTGGGACACATTTGAGCGAAAAGAAATCATTTTAGATGGATAAAGAAAGGTAACGCTGATGATGCCGATATGGTCTCTTTTGGTCCGAAAATTTCACGGAAAGGTTTTCGTTCAAAAAGCTCCCATTATGACCTATACACCATATAAAAATGTTTGTGACACATTTGAGCGAAAACAAATCATTTTTGATTGATAAAGAAAGGTGACCCCGATGATGCCGATATGGTCATTTTTGGTCCGAAAATTTCACGGAAAGCTTTTCGCTCAAAAAGCTCCCATTATGACCTATACACCATATAAACATGTTTGGGACACATTTGAGCGAAAACAAATCATTTTTGATTGATAAAGAAAGGTGAAGTTGATGATGCCAATATGGTCACTTTTGGTACGAAAATTTCACGGAAAGCTTTTCGCGTAAAAAGCTCCTGTTATGACCTATACACTATATAAACATGTTTCGGACACATTTGAGCGAAAACAAATCATTTTTGATGGTTAAAGAAAGGTGACGCCGATGATGCAAATATGTTCACTTTTGGTCCGAAAATTTCACGGAAAGCTTTTCGCTCAAAAAGCTTCCATTATGACCTATACACCATATAAACATGTTTGGGACACATTTGAGCGAAAACAAATCATTTTTGATTGATAAAGAAAGGTGACCCCGATGATGCCGATATGGTCACTTTTGGTCCGAAAATTTCACGGAAAGTTTTTCGCTCAAAAAGCTCCCATTATGACCTATACACCATATAAACATGTTTGGGACACATTTGAGCGAAAACAAATCATTTTAGATGGATAAAGAAAGGTGACGACGATGATGCCGATATGGTATCTTTTGGTCCGACAATTTCATGGAAAGGTTTTCGCTCAAAAAGCTCCCATTATTACCTATACACCATATAAACATGTTTTGGACACATTTGAGCGAAAACAACTCAATTTTGATGGATAAAGAAAGGTGACGTCGATGATGCCGATATGGTCACTTTTGGTCCGAAAATTTTACGGAAAGCTTTTCACTCAAAAAGCTCCCATTATGACCTATACACCATATAAACATGTTTGGGACACATTTGAGCGAAAAGAAATCATTTTTGATGGATAAAGAAAGGTGAAGTTGATGATGCCAATATGGTCACTTTTGGTACGAAAATTTCACGGAAAGCTTTTCGCGTAAAAAGCTCCTGTTATGACCTATACACTATATAAACATGTTTCAGACACATTTGAGCGAAAACAAATCATTTTTGATGGTTAAAGAAAGGTGACGCCGATGATGCAAATATGTTCACTTTTGGTCCGAAAATTTCACGGAAAGCTTTTCGCTCAAAAAGCTTCCATTATGACCTATACACCATATAAACATGTTTGGGACACATTTGAGCGAAAACAAATCATTTTTTATTGATAAAGAAAGGTGACCCCGATGATGCCGATATGGTCACTTTTGGTCCGAAAATTTCACGGAAAGTTTTTCGCTCAAAAAGCTCCCATTATGACCTATACACCATATAAACATGTTTGGGACACATTTGAGCGAAAACAAATCATTTTAGATGGATAAAGAAAGGTGACGGCGATGATGCCGATATGGTATCTTTTGGTCCGAAAATTTCATGGAAAGGTTTTCGCTCAAAAAGCTCCCATTATGACCTATACACCATATATACATGATTGGGACACATTTGAGCGAAAACTAATCATTTTTGATTGATAAAGAAAGGTGACCCCGATAATGCCGATATGGTCACTTTTGGTCCGAAAATTTCACGGAAAGGTTTTCCCTCCAAAAGCTCCCATTATGACCTATACACCATATAAACATGTTTGGGACACATTTGAGCGAAAACAAACATTTTTTGATGGATAAAGAAAGGTGAGGCCGGTGATGCCGATATATGGTCTCTTTTGGTCCGAAAATTTCACGGAAAGCTTTTCGCGCAAAGAGCTCCCATTATATCCTATACACCATAAAAACATGTTTGGGACACATTTGAGCGTAAAAAAATCATTTTTGATGGATAAGGAAAGGTGACGCCGGTGATGCCGATATGGTCACTTTTGGTTCGAAAATTTCACGGAAAGCTTTTCGCACAAAAATCTCCCATTATGACCTATTCACCATATAAAAATGTTTGGGACACATTTGAGCGAAAATAAATCATTTTTCATGGATAAAGAAAGGTGACGCCGGTGATGCCGATATGGTCACTTTTGGTCCGAAAATTTGACGGAAAGCTTTTCGCGCAAAAAACCTCACATTATGACCTATACACCATATAAACATGTTTGGGACACATTTGAGCGAAAACAACTCAGTTTTGATGGATAAAGAAAGGTGACGTTGATGATGCCGATATGGTCACTTTTGGTCCGAAAATTTCACGGAAAGCTTTTCGCGCAAAAAGCTCCCATTATATCCTATACACCATATAAACATGTTTGGGACACATTTGAGCGAAAACAAATCATTTTTGATGGATAAAGAAAGTTGACGCCGATGATGCCGATATGTTCACTTTTGGTCCGAAAATTTCACGGAAAGTTTTTCGCTCAAAAAGCTCCCATTATATGCTATACACCATATAAACAAGTTTGGGACACATTTGAGCGAAAACAAATCATTTTTGATGGATAAAGAAAGGTGACGCCGGTGATGCCGATATGGTCACTATTGGTCCGAAAATTTCACGGAAAGCTTTTCGCGCAAAAATCTCACATTATGACCTATACAACATATAAACATGTTTGAAACACATTTGAGTGAAAACAACTCATTTTTGATGGATAAAGAAAGGTGACGCCGGTGATGCCGATATGGTCCCTTTTGGTCCGAAAATTTCACGGAAAGCTTTTCTTGCAAAAATCTCACATTATTACCTATACACCATATAAACATGTTTGGGGACACATTTGAGCGAAAACAACTCAATTTTGATGGATAAAGAAAGGTGAAATCGATGATGCATATATGGTCACTTTTGGTCCGAAAATTTCACGGAAAGTTTTTCGCGCAAAAAGCTCCAATTATATCCTATACACCATATAACCATGTTTGGGACACATTTGAGTGAAAACAACTCATTTTGATGGATAAAGAAAGGTGACGCCGGTGATGCCGATATGGTCCCTTTTGGTCCGAAAATTTTACGGAAAGCTTTTCTTGCAAAAATCTCACATTATGACCTATACAACATATAAACATGTTTGAAACACATTTGAGCGAAAACAACTCATTTTTGATGGATAAAGAAAGGTGACGCCGGTGATGCCGATATGGTCCCTTTTGTTCCGAAAATTTCACGGAAAGCTTTTCTTGCAAAAATCTCACATTATAACCTATACACCATATAACCATGTTTGGGACACATTTGAGCGAAAACAAATCATTTTTGATGGATAAAGAAAGTTGACGCCGATGATGCCGATATGTTCACTTTTGGTCCGAAAATTTCACGGAAAGCTTTTCGTGCAAAAAGTTCCCATTATATCCTATACACCATATAAACATGTTTGGGACACATTTGAGCGAAAACAACTCATTTTTGATGGATAAAGAAAGGTGACGCCGATGATGCAGATATGGTCACTTTTGGTCCGAAAATTTCACGGAAAGTTTATCGCTCAAAAAGCTCCCATTATATGCTATACACCATATAAACAAGTTGGGGACACATTTGAGCGAAAACAACTCAATTTTGATGGATAAAGAAAGGTGAAATCGATGATGCATATATGGTCACTTTTGGTCCGAAAATTTCACGGAAAGTTTTTCGCGCAAAAAGCTCCAATTATATCCTATACACCATAAAACCATGTTTGGGACACATTTGAGTGAAAACAACTCATTTTGATGGATAAAGAAAGGTGACGCCGGTGATGCCGATATGGTCACTTTTGTTCCGAAAATTTCACGGAAAGCTTTTCTTGCAAAAATCTCACATTATATGCTATACACCATATAAACATGTTTGGGGACACATTTGAGCGAAAACAACTCAATTTTGATGGATAAAGAAAGGTGAAATCGATGATGCATATATGGTCACTTTTGGTCCGAAAATTTCACGGAAAGTTTTTCGCGCAAAAAGCTCCAATTATATCCTATACACCATATAACCATGTTTGGGACACATTTGAGCGAAAACAAATCATTTTTGATGGATAAAGAAAGTTGACGCCGATGATTGATGCGGGACCATCCAAGCTAAGGCCTTACACTCTTGTGAGCTATGCCCTAGCTCAAGAGCCGACGAGGCCTCAAGGAATCAATGCAGCCCAAGCCAACAAGCTAAGGCCTTACACTCTTGTGAGCTATGCCCTAGCTCAAGAACCGACGAGGCCTCAAGGAATCAACGCAGCCCAAGCCACGGACCCTTGTTTGGATTGATGCCGAGGTTGTACCGAGCACATGTGCCTACCTTGCTCCGTGAAGACCGGGTCCAAATACTAGCCGTTGACAGCCTTGCTAAGTGCTCAAGTGGCCAGCCATGAAGACCTATTCTTTAGGAGCCATGATTGAAGAAGTCAAGGCCACTTCCTATCTTTTAGGGATTTTATTTGCAATTTCTGAATTTATTTTAATTTCCATTTAATTTTCTGAATTTCTTGCAATTTTCTGAATTTCTTTTGTTGTCATTTATTTTCAGCCTTTTCTATCTCCATTTAAGGCTATAAATAGCCTCCTAGGCCGGTTGTATTAGGCAACAAACCCATATTTGATTAATGAAAAGCATTGCTTTGCAAACACATTGTTTCTTGAGGATTCAAGAGAGAGACCGAGAGGATTCTTGGTGAATTGACCTTGCTTGGTTTGTCTTGTGTGTGTCGATCTTCGCTAGTTGATTGGTGCTATCAAGCTTTCACGAGCCCCTTTCTTGTGCTCCTAGGATACGTCCTAGGTTGTGTAAGATCGTAGAGATTGGTTAGCTAGTCGTTGGTTTAGGACTTTGTTCAATTGGGATCAAGGGTCTATTCGCTCGTTCTACCTAGACTTTCTCCTGCCCTATCTATCTTTTTCATTACCATTGTCGAGTCCTTTGAGTCTTTGTCGAGTCATTATTGTCTAACTTGTGTTCTTTGTGTTTTTGTGCTTGTTGTCGGAAGATCGGGACATCCACGGCTAATCCCCGTATCAAATTGGTATCAGAGCTTCGGCTACCGACATCAAGTGTCTCATCTCCATTGTCATCATCAAAAAAAACTCAAAAACTCCATTGGAGTGCAAGGTTTGATCATCTCTTCTTTTGTTTGATTTTTCTTACTATTAGCATTGGTTGTTGTTGGTTTGCTTAGGCATTACCTTCTGCCGACCCCATCACCAATTCATCACCACCATACCGCCACCCTATCACCACCATCAGACCACCATTCGACCACCCTTTCATCACCACCAAGAAAAATCAGATTTTTGGTCTTCTATTTTTGCTATTTTCTGAAATTCAAAGGAAAAGTCAAAAAAAATCCCTACATTTTAGCCATACCATTTCCAGCTCCTATTTTTTAGCCACACTTCCATCCCAACAGCTCTATTAGTTACAAGGTCTCTTTTATTTTCATTTTCAGATTTTTCATTTGTTATTTAATTGCTGAAAGTCAAAAAAAAAAATCAGACTTCAAAAAAAAAAAGAAAGAGAAGTCGACAGTGAAAAAAAAAAAGAGAAGAAAGAAAGAAAAAGAATTTAAAAAAAAAAAAAAAAAATCAGATTTGAGTTGCATTGTTGTTGATTGTTCTAAGTGTACAAGAGAAGTGCAAGAGTAAGCATTGCAAGTGAACAAGAGCCATTGTGAGCCAAGAAAGCCTAAACACCATCTTACCATTCAACCTATCCTTAGCCTACCAACAACTATCTTGCTTGTAGTTTGAAGGTTAGACAAGGTTGATTTGATCAAGTTTTGTGCTTAGTCCTTTCTTACCATTTTATTCTTGTCCTTTGTTTCTATTATCTCTTGATCTCACTTTCTTTGATTCATTTCTGAAATTTTCAGCTTGGACCCTTATCATTGATTGTCTAGCTAATCTCTTTTGGTTAGAGGATTTTTGATTGTCCTTTTGACTAGCTTGAGTGATTGACTATCGTAAGACAAATTGCAACAACAAGCATTTCAGCACCAAAGGGAGAGGAGTGTCGAGAGCAAACACTTTTGAGGAAGTTTTTGTTTTGTCTAACCTTAACCTATTTACGTGTTTGTTTGAGTTGTGATGACTATAGGTAACAAATCCCCAAGGTCGGAGACTTCCGAGCCCATTTCCCCGGAGTTGTTCAACATGTTGAACAAAATGAACAACAACATCACGACGTTGATGGAAAGGATGGCAGCCCTAGAGGCACGCCCTTCGACGTCCACGGAGATGCCTAGGGCACCCCAAGGCCAGCCTTCGGCTTCCGGACATCACAGCCGCGTTCCACCCCCGGAGCACACCCAAGACAACCGGGAAGATCCTCCTAGAACTCCTATTTATGCACGAAATACTCCACCGGAAGAGAACCCACCTCCTCGTGAGAGGCGTGGTCGTTTTAATCATTTTCGTGATGTGCAGGATGACTTTGAGCCCTATGAACACTTTGAGGGTTTCCAAGAAGAAGAGGATCAATGGGAGCGCCAATCGAGAAGGCATGAACAAGGACCCCGTCCACGGAGGCCCCGAGAGCCCGAGCAAGACGGAGTTGGCAAGGTCAAGGTCACAATCCCACCTTTTGAGGGAAAGTGCGATCCGGACACTTACCTCGAATGGGAGACCAAGATCGAGCACATTTGGAGCTGCCACAACTTCACCGATTACAAGAAGGTACAACTAGCCACCCTTGAATTTAGCGGTTTTGCACTAATATGGTGGGATACCCTTGTGAAGGAAAGGAGAAGAGCCCTAGACGCACCCGTAGCCACGTGGGAACAAATGAAGGCACTCATGCGGGCACGATTCATCCCTCAACACTACGCTAGGGAACTCAAGCAGCGGCTTGAGAACCTCAAGCAAGGTTCCATGAGTGTGGAGGAAGCATTCAGTGCCATGCAATTGGCTATGGCAAGGGCAAACGTGGTAGAAGATGAGGAAGACACCAATGCTCGGTTCTTAAGAATCCTACACCCTTACTTGGCTAGAGAAGTTGATTGTTATCCTTATACTTCCGTTATTGATCTTTTACATCTAGCCGTGAAGGTTGATAGGAAGTTAAAGGCAAGAGACCAAGGAGGAGCTAGAGGAGGAAACCGAAGCTCAAGCACGCAGCCCTATGGCCGAGATGCCCTAGCACCAAGGGAGAAGCCTAGTCTCGGTAATGGAGGAGAGCAAGGGAATCGAGGAGGAGTTCAAGCCATATCGAGTGCCAAGCCACCTAGCCCTCTCGGTAACCCTAAAGGAGGTACCCCTAACCCTTCTAATTTGCGAAATAGGGAAGTTGTGTGTTTTAAGTGCCAAGATAGAGGACACATGATGAAAGATTGCCCACATAGGAAAGCTCTCATGGTTGATCACTTAGGCAACACCAATTCTGAAATTGAGCATGAAAATGATGAGTGTTTGCATTTTGATTGTGATCCTATCTTAAATTCCTATGATGATTGTGATGATGAAGGCATTGAGTATGAACATGGTGAAAGTTTGATTGTGAGGAGAGCTTTGCATGTCAATCCAACTCCATGTGATGATAACCAACGAGAGAACTTATTTCATACTAGATGCTTAGTAAAGGGTAAGGTTTGTAATGTCATTATTGATGGTGGAAGTTGTTGTAATCTTGCTAGCACTGAATTGGTTGAAAAACTACAACTTTCCACTATACACCACCCTAGGCCCTATAAATTGCATTGGATGAATGATTGCGGTGCATTAAAAGTGAATAAGCAAGTTAAGGTTTCTTTTAAGCTAGGACATTATGAAGATGATGTTTTGTGTGATATAGTACCTATGCAAGCTTCTCACTTACTTTTTGGTCGTCCATGGCAATTTGATCGAAAAGTCTTACATGATGGTTTCACTAACCGCTATTCCTTTGAGTATAAGGGCAGGAACTTCACTCTAAAGCCAATGACCCCTACTCAAATAGCCGGGGAGTTTGAGAAGAAGGAAAGTGGAGGGTCGGTGCCATCAAAAGTGTTCCTTGCCGCCAAGAGGGAGTTCGTGGACAAGAACTTGGATTCGTGGTCGAATCCTTTCAAAGAAGGGGAGGTTGATGCGGGACCATCCAAGCTAAGGCCTTACACTCTTGTGAGCTATGCCC
Source organism: Persicaria maculosa (assembly GCA_963922045.1). Taxonomy (NCBI): domain Eukaryota; kingdom Viridiplantae; phylum Streptophyta; class Magnoliopsida; order Caryophyllales; family Polygonaceae; genus Persicaria; species Persicaria maculosa. The sequence goes on along the minus strand of OY998264.1, from coordinate 20,450,892 downwards.
TAGCTCAAGAGCCGACGAGGCCTCAAGGAATCAATGCAGCCCAAGCCAACAAGCTAAGGCCTTACACTCTTGTGAGCTATGCCCTAGCTCAAGAACCGACGAGGCCTCAAGGAATCAACGCAGCCCAAGCCACGGACCCTTGTTTGGATTGATGCCGAGGTTGTACCGAGCACATGTGCCTACCTTGCTCCGTGAAGACCGGGTCCAAATACTAGCCGTTGACAGCCTTGCTAAGTGCTCAAGTGGCCAGCCATGAAGACCTATTCTTTAGGAGCCATGATTGAAGAAGTCAAGGCCACTTCCTATCTTTTAGGGATTTTATTTGCAATTTCTGAATTTATTTTAATTTCCATTTAATTTTCTGAATTTCTTGCAATTTTCTGAATTTCTTTTGTTGTCATTTATTTTCAGCCTTTTCTATCTCCATTTAAGGCTATAAATAGCCTCCTAGGCCGGTTGTATTAGGCAACAAACCCATATTTGATTAATGAAAAGCATTGCTTTGCAAACACATTGTTTCTTGAGGATTCAAGAGAGAGACCGAGAGGATTCTTGGTGAATTGACCTTGCTTGGTTTGTCTTGTGTGTGTCGATCTTCGCTAGTTGATTGGTGCTATCAAGCTTTCACGAGCCCCTTTCTTGTGCTCCTAGGATACGTCCTAGGTTGTGTAAGATCGTAGAGATTGGTTAGCTAGTCGTTGGTTTAGGACTTTGTTCAATTGGGATCAAGGGTCTATTCGCTCGTTCTACCTAGACTTTCTCCTGCCCTATCTATCTTTTTCATTACCATTGTCGAGTCCTTTGAGTCTTTGTCGAGTCATTATTGTCTAACTTGTGTTCTTTGTGTTTTTGTGCTTGTTGTCGGAAGATCGGGACATCCACGGCTAATCCCCGTATCAATGATGCCGATATGTTCACTTTTGGTCCGAAAATTTCACGGAAAGCTTTTCGTGCAAAAAGTTCCCATTATATCCTATACACCATATAAACATGTTTGGGACACATTTGAGCGAAAACAACTCATTTTTGATGGATAAAGAAAGGTGACGCCGATGATGCAGATATGGTCACTTTTGGTCCGAAAATTTCACGGAAAGCTTTTGACGTAAAAAGCTCTCATTATGACCTATACACCATATAAACAAGTTTTGGACACATTTGAGCGAAAACAACTCAATTTTGATGGATAAAGAAAGGTGACGTCGATGATGCCGATATGGTCACTTTTGGTCCGAAAATTTTACGGAAAGCTTTTCACTCAAAAAGCTCCCATTATATCCTATACACCATATAAACATGTTTGGGACACATTTGAGCGAAAAGAAATCATTTTTGATGGATAAAGAAAGGTGACGTCGATGATGCCGATATGGTCACTTTTGGTCCGAAAATTTCACGGAAAGCTTGTCGCGCAAAAAGCTCTCATTATATCCTATACACCATATAAACATGTTTGGGACACATTTGAGCGAAAACAACTCAGTTTTGATGGATAAAGAAAGGTGACGTTGATGATGCCGATATGGTCACTTTTGGTCCGAAAATTTCACGGAAAGCTTTTCGCGCAAAAAGCTCCCATTATATCCTATACACCATATAAACATGTTTGGGACACATTTGAGTGAAAACAACTCAATTTTGATGGATAAAGAATGGTGACGCCGATGATGCCGATATGGTCACTTTTGGTACGAAAATTTCACGGAAAGCTTTTCGCGGAAAAAGCTCCTGTTATGACCTATACACTATATAAACATGTTTCGGACACATTTGAGCGAAAACAAATCATTTTTGATGGATAAAGAAAGGTGATGCCGATGATGCCGATATGTTCACTTTTGGTCCGAAAATTTCACGGAAAGCTTTTCGCTCAAAAAGCTCCCATTATGACCTATACACCATATAAACATGTTTGAGACACATTTGAGCGAAAACAAATCATTTTTGATTGATAAAGAAAGGTGACCCCGATGATGCCGATATGGTCACTTTTGGTCCGAAAATTTCACGGAAAGTTTTTCGCGCAAAAATCTCACATTATGACCTATACACCATATAAACATGTTTGGGACACATTTGAGCGAAAACAAATCATTTTAGATGGATAAAGAAAGGTAACGCTGATGATGCCGATATGGTCTCTTTTGGTCCGAAAATTTCACGGAAAGGTTTTCGTTCAAAAAGCTCCCATTATGACCTATACACCATATAAAAATGTTTGTGACACATTTGAGCGAAAACAAATCATTTTTGATTGATAAAGAAAGGTGACCCCGATGATGCCGATATGGTCATTTTTGGTCCGAAAATTTCACGGAAAGCTTTTCGCTCAAAAAGCTCCCATTATGACCTATACACCATATAAACATGTTTGGGACACATTTGAGCGAAAACAAATCATTTTTGATTGATAAAGAAAGGTGAAGTTGATGATGCCAATATGGTCACTTTTGGTACGAAAATTTCACGGAAAGCTTTTCGCGTAAAAAGCTCCTGTTATGACCTATACACTATATAAACATGTTTCGGACACATTTGAGCGAAAACAAATCATTTTTGATGGTTAAAGAAAGGTGACGCCGATGATGCAAATATGTTCACTTTTGGTCCGAAAATTTCACGGAAAGCTTTTCGCTCAAAAAGCTTCCATTATGACCTATACACCATATAAACATGTTTGGGACACATTTGAGCGAAAACAAATCATTTTTGATTGATAAAGAAAGGTGACCCCGATGATGCCGATATGGTCACTTTTGGTCCGAAAATTTCACGGAAAGTTTTTCGCTCAAAAAGCTCCCATTATGACCTATACACCATATAAACATGTTTGGGACACATTTGAGCGAAAACAAATCATTTTAGATGGATAAAGAAAGGTGACGGCGATGATGCCGATATGGTATCTTTTGGTCCGAAAATTTCATGGAAAGGTTTTCGCTCAAAAAGCTCCCATTATTACCTATACACCATATAAACATGTTTTGGACACATTTGAGCGAAAACAACTCAATTTTGATGGATAAAGAAAGGTGACGTCGATGATGCCGATATGGTCACTTTTGGTCCGAAAATTTTACGGAAAGCTTTTCACTCAAAAAGCTCCCATTATGACCTATACACCATATAAACATGTTTGGGACACATTTGAGCGAAAAGAAATCATTTTTGATGGATAAAGAAAGGTGAAGTTGATGATGCCAATATGGTCACTTTTGGTACGAAAATTTCACGGAAAGCTTTTCGCGTAAAAAGCTCCTGTTATGACCTATACACTATATAAACATGTTTCGGACACATTTGAGCGAAAACAAATCATTTTTGATGGTTAAAGAAAGGTGACGCCGATGATGCAAATATGTTCACTTTTGGTCCGAAAATTTCACGGAAAGCTTTTCGCTCAAAAAGCTTCCATTATGACCTATACACCATATAAACATGTTTGGGACACATTTGAGCGAAAACAAATCATTTTTTATTGATAAAGAAAGGTGACCCCGATGATGCCGATATGGTCACTTTTGGTCCGAAAATTTCACGGAAAGTTTTTCGCTCAAAAAGCTCCCATTATGACCTATACACCATATAAACATGTTTGGGACACATTTGAGCGAAAACAAATCATTTTAGATGGATAAAGAAAGGTGACGGCGATGATGCCGATATGGTATCTTTTGGTCCGAAAATTTCATGGAAAGGTTTTCGCTCAAAAAGCTCCCATTATGACCTATACACCATATATACATGATTGGGACACATTTGAGCGAAAACTAATCATTTTTGATTGATAAAGAAAGGTGACCCCGATAATGCCGATATGGTCACTTTTGGTCCGAAAATTTCACGGAAAGGTTTTCCCTCCAAAAGCTCCCATTATGACCTATACACCATATAAACATGTTTGGGACACATTTGAGCGAAAACAAACATTTTTTGATGGATAAAGAAAGGTGAGGCCGGTGATGCCGATATATGGTCTCTTTTGGTCCGAAAATTTCACGGAAAGCTTTTCGCGCAAAGAGCTCCCATTATATCCTATACACCATAAAAACATGTTTGGGACACATTTGAGCGTAAAAAAATCATTTTTGATGGATAAGGAAAGGTGACGCCGGTGATGCCGATATGGTCACTTTTGGTTCGAAAATTTCACGGAAAGCTTTTCGCACAAAAATCTCCCATTATGACCTATTCACCATATAAAAATGTTTGGGACACATTTGAGCGAAAATAAATCATTTTTCATGGATAAAGAAAGGTGACGCCGGTGATGCCGATATGGTCACTTTTGGTCCGAAAATTTGACGGAAAACTTTTCGCGCAAAAAACCTCACATTATGACCTATACACCATATAAACATGTTTGGGACACATTTGAGCGAAAACAACTCAGTTTTGATGGATAAAGAAAGGTGACGTTGATGATGCCGATATGGTCACTTTTGGTCCGAAAATTTCACGGAAAGCTTTTCGCGCAAAAAGCTCCCATTATATCCTATACACCATATAAACATGTTTGGGACACATTTGAGCAAAAACAACTCATTTTTGATGGATAAAGAAAGGTGACGTCGGTGATGCCGATATGGTGACTTTTGGTCCGAAAATTTTACGGAAAGCTTTTGGCGTAAAAAGCTCCCCTTATAACCTATACACCATAGAAACAAGTTTTGGACACATTTGAGCGAAAACAACTCAATTTTGATGGATAAAGAAAGGTGACGTCGATGATGCCGATATGGTCACTTTTGGTCCGAAAATTTCACGGAAAGCTTTTCGCTCCAAAAGCTCACATTATGACCTATACACCATATAAACATGTTTGGGACACATTTGAGCGAAAAAAAATCATTTTAGATGGATAAAGAAAGGTGACGCCGGTGATGCCGATATGGTCTCTTTTGGTCCGAAAATTTCACGGAAAGCTTTTCGCGCAAAAAGCTCCAATTATATCCTATACACCATATAACCATGTTTGGGAAACATTTGAGCGAAAACAACTCATTTTGATGTATAAAGAAAGGTGACGCCGGTGATGCCGATATGGTCACTTTTGTTCCGAAAATTTCACGGAAAGCTTTTCACGCAAAAAGCTCCCATTATATCCTATACAATATATAAACATGTTTGAGACACATTTGAGCGAAAACAACTCAATTTTGATGGATGAAGAAAGGTGACGTCGATGATGCCGATATGGTCACTTTTGGTCCGAAAATTTCACGGAAAGCTTTTCGCGCAAAAAGTTCCCATTATATCCTATACACCATATAAACATGTTTGGGACACATTTGAGCGAAAACAAATCATTTTAGATGGATAAAGAAAGGTGACGCCGGTGATGCCGATATGGTCTCTTTTAGTCCGAAAATTTCACGGAAAGCTTTTCGCGCAAAAAGCTCCAATTATATCCTATACACCATATAACCATGTTTGGGAAACATTTGAGCGAAAACAACTCATTTTGATGTATAAAGAAAGGTGACGCCGGTGATGCCGATATGGTCACTTTTGTTCCGAAAATTTCACGGAAAGCTTTTCACGCAAAAAGCTCCCATTATATCCTATACAATATATAAACATGTTTGAGACACATTTGAGCGAAAACAACTCATTTTTGATGGATAAAGAAAGGTGATGCCGGTGATGCCGATATGGTCCCTTTTGGTCCGAAAATTTCACGGAAAGCTTTTCTTGCAAAAATCTCACATTATAACCTATACACCATATAAACATGTTTGGGACACATTTGAGCGAAAACAACTCAATTTTGATGGATAAAGAAAGGTGAAGTCGATGATGCATATATGGTCACTTTTGGTCCGAAAATTTCACGGAAAGTTTTTCGCGCAAAAAGCTCCCATTATGACCTATACACCATATAAACCTGTTTGGGACACATTTGAGCGAAAACAAATCATTTTTGATGGATAAAGAAAGGTGACCCCGATGATGCCGATATGGTCACTTTTGGGCCGAAAATTTCACGGAAAGCTTTTCGCGCAAAAACCTCACATTATATCCTATACACCATATAAACATGTTTGGGACACATTTGAGCGAAAATAACTCTGTTTTGATGGATAAAGAAAGGTGACGCCGGTGATGCCGATATGGTCACTTTTGGTCCGAAAATTTCACGGAAAGCTTTTCGCGCAAAAAGTTCCCATTATATCCTATACACCATATAAACATGTTTGGGACACATTTGAGTGAAAACAACTCAATTTTGATGGATAAAGAATGGTGACGCCGATGATGCCGATATGGTCACTTTTGGTACGAAAATTTCACGGAAAGCTTTTCGCGGAAAAAGCTCCTGTTATGACCTATACACTATATAAACATGTTTCGGACACATTTGAGCGAAAACAAATCATTTTTGATGGATAAAGAAAGGTGATGCCGATGATGCCGATATGTTCACTTTTGGTCCGAAAATTTAACGGAAAGCTTTTCGCGCAAAAAGCTCCCATTATATCCTATACACCAGATAAACATGCTTGGGACACATTTGAGCAAAAACAACTCATTTTTGATGGATAAAGAAAGGTGACGTCGGTGATGCCGATATGGTGACTTTTGGTCCGAAAATTTTACGGAAAGCTTTTGGCGTAAAAAGCTCCCCTTATGACCTATACACCATATAAACAAGTTTTGGACACATTTGAGCGAAAACAACTCAATTTTGATGGATAAAGAAAGGTGACGTCGATGATGCCGATATGGTCACTTTTGGTCCGAAAATTTCACGGAAAGCTTTTCGCTCCAAAAGCTCACATTATGACCTATACACCATATAAACATGTTTGGGACACATTTGAGCGAAAACAAATCATTTTAGATGGATAAAGAAAGGTGACGCCGGTGATGCCGATATGGTCTCTTTTGGTCCGAAAATTTCACGGAAAGCTTTTCGCGCAAAAAGCTCCAATTATATCCTATACACCATATAACCATGTTTGGGACACATTTGAGCGAAAACAACTCATTTTGATGGATAAAGAAAGGTGACGCCGGTGATGCCGATATGGTCACTTTTGTTCCGAAAATTTCACGGAAAGCTTTTCACGCAAAAAGCTCCCATTATATCCTATACAACATATAAACATGTTTGAGACACATTTGAGCGAAAACAACTCATTTTTGATGGATAAAGAAAGGTGACGCCGGTGATGCCGATATGGTCCCTTTTGGTCCGAAAATTTCACGGAAAGCTTTTCTTGCAAAAATCTCACATTATAACCTATACACCATATAAACATGTTTGGGACACATTTGAGCGAAAACAACTCAATTTTGATGGATAAAGAAAGGTGAAGTCGATGATGCATATATGGTCACTTTTGGTCCGAAAATTTCACGGAAAGTTTTTCGCGCAAAAAGCCCCCATTATGACCTATACACCATATAAACCTGTTTGGGACACATTTGAGCGAAAACAAATCATTTTTTATGGATAAAGAAAGGTGACCCCGATGATGCCGATATGGTCACTTTTGGGTCGAAAATTTCACGGAAAGCTTTTCGCGCAAAAAGCTCACATTATATCCTATACACCATATAAACATGTTTGGGACACATTTGAGCGAAAATAACTCTGTTTTGATGGATAAAGAAAGGTGACGCCGGTGATGCCGATATGGTCACTTTTGGTCCGAAAATTTCACGGAAAGCTTTTCGCGCAAAAAGTTCCCATTATATCCTATACACCATATAAACATGTTTGGGACACATTTGAGTGAAAACAACTCAATTTTGATGGATAAAGAATGGTGACGCCGATGATGCCGATATGGTCACTTTTGGTACGAAAATTTCACGGAAAGCTTTTCGCGGAAAAAGCTCCTGTTATGACCTATACACTATATAAACATGTTTCGGACACATTTGAGCGAAAACAAATCATTTTTGATGGATAAAGAAAGGTGATGCCGATGATGCCGATATGTTCACTTTTGGTCCGAAAATTTAACGGAAAGCTTTTCGCGCAAAAAGCTCCCATTATATCCTATACACCAGATAAACATGCTTGGGACACATTTGAGCAAAAACAACTCATTTTTGATGGATAAAGAAAGGTGACGTCGGTGATGCCGATATGGTGACTTTTGGTCCGAAAATTTTACGGAAAGCTTTTGGCGTAAAAAGCTCCCCTTATGACCTATACACCATATAAACAAGTTTTGGACACATTTGAGCGAAAACAACTCAATTTTGATGGATAAAGAAAGGTGACGTCGATGATGCCGATATGGTCACTTTTGGTCCGAAAATTTCACGGAAAGCTTTTCGCTCCAAAAGCTCACATTATGACCTATACACCATATAAACATGTTTGGGACACATTTGAGCGAAAACAAATCATTTTAGATGGATAAAGAAAGGTGACGCCGGTGATGCCGATATGGTCTCTTTTGGTCCGAAAATTTCACGGAAAGCTTTTCGCGCAAAAAGCTCCAATTATATCCTATACACCACATAACCATGTTTGGGACACATTTGAGCGAAAACAACTCATTTTGATGGATAAAGAAAGGTGACGCCGGTGATGCCGATATGGTCACTTTTGTTCCGAAAATTTCACGGAAAGCTTTTCACGCAAAAAGCTCCCATTATATCCTATACAACATATAAACATGTTTGAGACACATTTGAGCGAAAACAACTCATTTTTGATGGATAAAGAAAGGTGACGCCGGTGATGCCGATATGGTCCCTTTTGGTCCGAAAATTTCACGGAAAGCTTTTCTTGCAAAAATCTCACATTATAACCTATACACCATATAAACATGTTTGGGACACATTTGAGCGAAAACAACTCAATTTTGATGGATAAAGAAAGGTGAAGTCGATGATGCATATATGGTCACTTTTGGTCCGAAAATTTCACGGAAAGTTTTTCGCGCAAAAAGCTCCCATTATGACCTATACACCATATAAACCTGTTTGGGACACATTTGAGCGAAAACAAATCATTTTTGATGGATAAAGAAAGGTGACCCCGATGATGCCGATATGGTCACTTTTGGGCCGAAAATTTCACGGAAAGCTTTTCGCGCAAAAAGCTCACATTATATCCTATACACCATATAAACATGTTTGGGACACATTTGAGCGAAAATAACTCTGTTTTGATGGATAAAGAAAGGTGACGCCGGTGATGCCGATATGGTCACTTTTGGTCCGAAAATTTCACGGAAAGCTTTTCGCGCAAAAAGTTCCCATTATATCCTATACACCATATAAACATGTTTGGGACACATTTGAGTGAAAACAACTCAATTTTGATGGATAAAGAAAGGTGACGCCGATGATGCAGATATGGTCACCTTTGGTACGAAAATTTCACGGAAAGCTTTTCGCGGAAAAAGCTCTCATTATGACCTATACACTATATAAACATGTTTCGGACACATTTGAGCGAAAACAAATCATTTTTGATGGATAAAGAAAGGTGATGCCGATGATGCCGATATGTTCACTTTTGGTCCGAAAATTTAACGGAAAGCTTTTCGCGCAAAAAGCTCCCATTATATCCTATACACCAGATAAACATGCTTGGGACACATTTGAGCAAAAACAACTCATTTTTGATGGATAAAGAAAGGTGACGTCGGTGATGCCAATATGGTGACTTTTGGTCCGAAAATTTTACGGAAAGCTTTTGGCGTAAAAAGCTCCCCTTATGACCTATACACCATATAAACATGTTTGGGACACATTTGAGCGAAAACAACTCAGTTTTGATGGATAAAGAAAGGTGACGTTGATGATGCCGATATGGTCACTTTTGGTCCGAAAATTTCACGGAAAGCTTTTCGCTCCAAAAGCTCACATTATAACCTATACACCATATAAACATGTTTGGGTCACATTTGAGTGAAAACAACTCAATTTTGATGGATAAAGAAAGGTGACGCCGATGATGCCGATATGGTCACTTTTGGTACGAAAATTTCACGGAAAGCTTTTCGCGGAAAAAGCTCCTGTTATGACCTACACACTATATAAACATGTTTCGAACACATTTGAGCGAAAACAAATCATTTTTGATGGATAAAGAAAGGTGATGCCGATGATGCCGATATGTTCACTTTTGGTCCGAAAATTTCACGGAAAGCTTTTCGCTCAAAAAGCTCCCATTATGACCTATACACCATATAAACATGTTTGGGACACATTTGAGCGAAAACAAATCATTTTTGATTGATAAAGAAAGGTGACCCCAATGATGCCGATATGGTCACTTTTGGTCCGAAAATTTCACGGAAAGTTTTTCGCGCAAAAATCTCACATTATGACCTATACACCATATAAACATGTTTGGGACACATTTGAGCGAAAACAAATCATTTTAGATGGATAAAGAAAGGTTACGCTGATGATGCCGATATGGTCTCTTTTGGTCCGAAAATTTCACGGAAAGGTTTTCGTTCAAAAAGCTCCCATTATGACCTATACACCATATAAAAATGTTTGTGACACATTTGAGCGAAAACAAATCATTTTTGATTGATAAAGAAAGGTGACCCCGATGATGCCGATATGGTCACTTTTGGTCCGAAAATTTCACGGAAAGGATTTCGCTCCAAAAGCTCCCATTATGACCTATACACCATATAAACATGTTTAGGACACATTTGAGCGAAAACAAATCATTTTTTGATGGATAAAGAAAGGTGAGGCCGGTGATGCCGATATGGTCTCTTTTGGTCCGAAAATTTCAAGGAAAGCTTTTCGCTCAAAAAGCTCCCATTATTACCTATACACCATATAAACATGTTTTGGACACATCTGAGCGAAAACAACTCAATTTTGATGGATAAAGAAAGGTGACGTCGATGATGCCGATATGGTCACTTTTGGTCCGAAAATTTTACGGAAAGCTTTTCACTCAAAAAGCTCCCATTATGACCTATACACCATATAAACACGTTTGGGACACATTTGTGCGAAAAGAAATCATTTTTGATGGATAAAGAAAGGTGAAGTTGATGATGCCAATATGGTCACTTTTGGTACGAAAATTTCACGGAAAACTTTTCGCGTAAAAAGCTCCTGTTATGACCTATACACTATATAAACATGTTTCGGACACATTTGAGCGAAAACAAATCATTTTTGATGGTTAAAGAAAGGTGACGCCGATGATGCAAATATGTTCACTTTTGGTCCGAAAATTTCACGGAAAGCTTTTCGCTCAAAAAGCTTCCATTATGACCTATACACCATATAAACATGTTTGGGACACATTTGAGCGAAAACAAATCATTTTTGATTGATAAAGAAAGGTGACCCCGATGATGCCGATATGGTCACTTTTGGTCCGAAAATTTCACGGAAAGTTTTTCGCTCAAAAAGCTCCCATTATGACCTATACACCATATAAACATGTTTGGGACACATTTGAGCGAAAACAAATCATTTTAGATGGATAAAGAAAGGTGACGGCGATGATGCCGATATGGTATCTTTTGGTCCGAAAATTTCATGGAAAGGTTTTCGCTCAAAAAGCTCCCATTATGACCTATACACCATATATACATGATTGGGACACATTTGAGCGAAAACTAATCATTTTTTATTGATAAAGAAAGGTGACCCCGATAATGCCGATATGGTCACTTTTGGTCCGAAAATTTCACGGAAAGGTTTTCCCTCCAAAAGCTCCCATTATGACCTATACACCATATAAACATGTTTGGGACACATTTGAGCGAAAACAAACATTTTTTGATGGATAAAGAAAGGTGAGGCCGGTGATGCCGATATATGGTCTCTTTTGGTCCGAAAATTTCACGGAAAGCTTTTCGCGCAAAGAGCTCCCATTATATCCTATACACCATAAAAACATGTTTGGGACACATTTGAGCGTAAAAAAATCATTTTTGATGGATAAGGAAAGGTGACGCCGGTGATGCCGATATGGTCACTTTTGGTTCGAAAATTTCACGGAAAGCTTTTCGCACAAAAATCTCCCATTATGACCTATTCACCATATAAAAATGTTTGGGACACATTTGAGCGAAAATAAATCATTTTTCATGGATAAAGAAAGGTGACGCCGGTGATGCCGATATGGTCACTTTTGGTCCGAAAATTTGACGGAAAGCTTTTCGCGCAAAAAACCTCACATTATGACCTATACACCATATAAACATGTTTGGGACACATTTGAGCGAAAACAACTCAGTTTTGATGGATAAAGAAAGGTGACGTTGATGATGCCGATATGGTCACTTTTGGTCCGAAAATTTCACGGAAAGCTTTTCGCGCAAAAAGCTCCCATTATATCCTATACACCATATAAACATGTTTGGGAGACATTTGAGCAAAAACAACTCATTTTTGATGGATAAAGAAAGGTGACGTCGGTGATGCCGATATGGTGACTTTTGGTCCGAAAATTTTACGGAAAGCTTTTGGCGTAAAAAGCTCCCCTTATAACCTATACACCATAGAAACAAGTTTTGGACACATTTGAGCGAAAACAACTCAATTTTGATGGATAAAGAAAGGTGACGTCGATGATGCCGATATGGTCACTTTTGGTCCGAAAATTTCACGGAAAGCTTTTCGCTCCAAAAGCTCACATTATGACCTATACACCATATAAACATGTTGGGGACACATTTGAGCGAAAACAAATCATTTTAGATGGATAAAGAAAGGTGACGCCGGTGATGCCGATATGGTCTCTTTTGGTCCGAAAATTTCACGGAAAGCTTTTCGCGCAAAAAGCTCCAATTATATCCTATACACCATATAACCATGTTTGGGAAACATTTGAGCGAAAACAACTCATTTTGATGTATAAAGAAAGGTGACGCCGGTGATGCCGATATGGTCACTTTTGTTCCGAAAATTTCACGGAAAGCTTTTCACGCAAAAAGCTCCCATTATATCCTATACAATATATAAACATGTTTGAGACACATTTGAGCGAAAACAACTCAATTTTGATGGATAAAGAAAGGTGACGTCGATGATGCCGATATGGTCACTTTTGGTCCGAAAATTTCACGGAAAGCTTTTCGCGCAAAAAGTTCCCATTATATCCTATACACCATATAAACATGTTTGGGACACATTTGAGCGAAAACAAATCATTTTAGATGGATAAAGAAAGGTGACGCCGGTGATGCCGATATGGTCTCTTTTAGTCCGAAAATTTCACGGAAAGCTTTTCGCGCAAAAAGCTCCAATTATATCCTATACACCATATAACCATGTTTGGGAAACATTTGAGCGAAAACAACTCATTTTGATGTATAAAGAAAGGTGACGCCGGTGATGCCGATATGGTCACTTTTGTTCCGAAAATTTCACGGAAAGCTTTTCACGCAAAAAGCTCCCATTATATCCTATACAATATATAAACATGTTTGAGACACATTTGAGCGAAAACAACTCATTTTTGATGGATAAAGAAAGGTGATGCCGGTGATGCCGATATGGTCCCTTTTGGTCCGAAAATTTCACGGAAAGCTTTTTTTGCAAAAATCTCACATTATAACCTATACACCATATAAACATGTTTGGGACACATTTGAGCGAAAACAACTCAATTTTGATGGATAAAGAAAGGTGAAGTCGATGATGCATATATGGTCACTTTTGGTCCGAAAATTTCACGGAATGTTTTTCGCGCAAAAAGCTCCCATTATGACCTATACACCATATAAACCTGTTTGGGACACATTTGAGCGAAAACAAATCATTTTTGATGGATAAAGAAAGGTGACCCCGATGATGCCGATATGGTCACTTTTGGGCCGAAAATTTCACGGAAAGCTTTTCGCGCAAAAAGCTCACATTATATCCTATACACCATATAAACATGTTTGGGACACATTTGAGCGAAAATAACTCTGTTTTGATGGATAAAGAAAGGTGACGCCGGTGATGCCGATATGGTCACTTTTGGTCCGAAAATTTCACGGAAAGCTTTTCGCGCAAAAAGTTCCCATTATATCCTATACACCATATAAACATGTTTGGGACACATTTGAGCGAAAACAACTCATTTTTGATGGATAAAGAAAGGTGACGCCGATGATGCAGATATGGTCACTTTTGGTCCGAAAATTTCACGGAAAGCTTTTGACGTAAAAAGCTCTCATTATGACCTATACACCATATAAACAAGTTTTGGACACATTTGAGCGAAAACAACTCAATTTTGATGGATAAAGAAAGGTGACGTCGATGATGCCGATATGGTCACTTTTGGTCCGAAAATTTTACGGAAAGCTTTTCACTCAAAAAGCTCCCATTATATCCTATACACCATATAAACATGTTTGGGACACATTTGAGCGAAAAGAAATCATTTTTGATGGATAAAGAAAGGTGACGTCGATGATGCCGATATGGTCACTTTTGGTCCGAAAATTTCACGGAAAGCTTTTCGCGCAAAAAGCTCTCATTATATCCTATACACCATATAAACATGTTTGGGACACATTTGAGCGAAAACAACTCAGTTTTGATGGATAAAGAAAGGTGACGTTGATGATGCCGATATGGTCACTTTTGGTCCGAAAATTTCACGGAAAGCTTTTCGCGCAAAAAGCTCTCATTATATCCTATACACCATATAAACATGTTTGGGACACATTTGAGTGAAAACAACTCAATTTTGATGGATAAAGAAAGGTGACGCCGATGATGCCGATATGGTCACTTTTGGTACGAAAATTTCACGGAAAGCTTTTCGCGGAAAAAGCTCCTGTTATGACCTATACACTATATAAACATGTTTCGGACACATTTGAGCGAAAACAAATCATTTTTGATGGATAAAGAAAGGTGACGTCGATTATGCCGATATGGTCACTTTTGGTCCGAAAATTTTACGGAAAGCTTTTCACTCAAAAAGCTCCCATTATGACCTATACACCATATAAACATGTTTGGGACACATTTGAGCGAAAAGAAATCATTTTTGATGGATAAAGAAAGGTGAAGTTGATGATGCCAATATGGTCACTTTTGGTACGAAAATTTCACGGAAAGCTTTTCGCGTAAAAAGCTCCTGTTATGACCTATACACTATATAAACATGTTTCGGACACATTTGAGCGAAAACAAATCATTTTTGATGGTTAAAGAAAGGTGACGCCGATGATGCCGATATGTTCACTTTTGGTCCGAAAATTTCACGGAAAGCTTTTCGCTCAAAAAGCTTCCATTATGACCTATACACCATATAAACATGTTTGGGACACATTTGAGCGAAAACAAATCATTTTTGATTGATAAAGAAAGGTGACCCCGATGATGCCGATATGGTCACTTTTGGTCCGAAAATTTCACGGAAAGTTTTTCGCTCAAAAAGCTCCCATTATGACCTATACACCATATAAACATGTTTGGGACACATTTGAGCGAAAACAAATCATTTTAGATGGATAAAGAAAGGTGACGGCGATGATGCCGATATGGTATCTTTTGGTCCGAAAATTTCATGGAAAGGTTTTCGCTCAAAAAGCTCCCATTATGACCTATACACCATATAAACATGATTGGGACACATTTGAGCGAAAACAAATCATTTTTGATTGATAAAGAAAGGTGACCCCGATAATGCCGATATGGTCACTTTTGGTCCGAAAATTTCACGGAAAGGTTTTCGCTCCAAAAGCTCCCATTATGACCTATACACCATATAAACATGTTTGGGACACATTTGAGCGAAAACCAATCATTTTTTGATGGATAAAGAAAGGTGAGGCCGGTGATGCCGATATATGGTCTCTTTTGGTCCGAAAATTTCATGGAAAGCTTTTCGCCCAAAAAGCTCCCATTATATGCTATACACCATATAAACATGTTTGGGACACATTTGAGCGAAAACAAATCATTTTTGATGGATAAGGAAAGGTGACGTTGATGATGCCGATATGGTCACTTTTGGTCCAAAAATTTCACGGAAAGCTTTTCGCGCAAAAAGCTCCCATTATATCCTATACACCATATAAACATGTTTGGGACACATTTGAGCGAAAACAACTCATTTTGATAGATAAAGAAAGGTGACGCCGGTGATGCCGATATGGTCACTTTTGGTCCGAAAATTTCACGGAAAGCTTTTCGCGCAAAAAGCTCTCATTATATCCTATACACCATATAAACATGTTTGCGACACATTTGAGCGAAACAACTCATTTTTGATGGATAAAGAAAGGTGACGCCGATGATGCCGATATGGTCACTTTTGGTCCGAAAATTTCACAGAAAGCTTTTCTTGCAAAAATCTCACATTATGACCTATACACCTTATAAACATGTTTGGGACACATTTGAGCGAAAACAACTCAATTTTGATGTATAAAGAAAGGTGACGTCGATGATGCATATATGGTCACTTTTGGTCCGAAAATTTCACGGGAAGCTTTTCGCGCAAAAAGCTCCCATTATGACCTATACACCATATAAACATGTTAGGGACACATTTGACCGAAAACAACTCAATTTTGATGGATAAAGAAAGGTGACGCCGGTGATCCCGATATGGTGACTTTTGGTCCGAAAATTTCACGGAAAGCTTTTTGCGTAAAAAGCTCCCATTATGACCTATACACCATATAAACATGTTAGGGACACATTTGAGCGAAAAAAAATTATTTTTGATGGATAAAGAAAGGTGAAGCCAATGATGTCTATGGTCTCTTTTGGTCCGAAAATTTCACAGAAAGGTTTTCGCTCAAAAAGCTCCCATTATGACCTATACACCATATAAACATGTTTGGGACACATTTGAACGAAAACAAATCATTTTTGATGGATAAAGAAAGGTGACGCCGGTGATGCCGATATAGTCACTTTTGGTCCGAAAATTTCACGGAAAGCTTTTCGCGAAAAAGCTCACATCATGACCTATACACCATATAAATATGTTTTGGACACATTTGAGCGAAAACAAATCAATTTTGACGGATAAAGAAAGGTGACGTCGATGATGCCAACCGCGCTTTGTACCACTCAACCGAACCGTCAGGCTTCTTCTTGATCCTTAAAACCCACTAGCAACCCATAATATTAGTAGCAGAAGGCCTGGGAACCAAGTCCCAAGTCCCATTAGACATTAACGCGTCGAACTCAAATACAGAGCATGTTGCCAATTGGGGTTCTTTGAGGCTTGTAAGAAGGTTTTGGGTTTAATTTCAGACGAGTTACAAGGTAAAGGATGTTTAGTAACAGTGAATGATTTAGGTTTAAGAGAAAGAGTGGAGGGTCGAGTAGCCATACCATGTACCGATTTGTCTGATGGCCGGAAATACGAGGGAGCGTTGTGATATGAACCGACGACTAGGGATGCAGGGGAAGGGGCAAACTCGACCATGGGAGAGGGTGACGAAGGAAGACTAGATGAGGAGAAATCAGATGGTCTGAGGCCAGAGGAAGGCGACGAGAGACCGGGGGAAGATGAACTATTGGACGAGACCGTACCAGTGAGAGATCCCAGTGTGTCTGGAGACATAGAGCCTGCAAGATCATTGGAGGCTGATGAAGAGTCTGCGACACTGGAAGAATTTGGGGATATCACCGACGACGAGGAAGAGGAAAGCCCAATTGTCGAACCTTCCTGGAGAGCATGAAGGGGAATGGAGTCTGAGATTGTGGCGACAATGTCCTGAGAACGGTGTTTAGGAAAAGGAAAAATAGACTCATCAAACACGTACCACATGTTGAGAGATATAAGTACGTGATGAAGAAACATGGTAGGAGAGATATCCTTTGTGTTTGGCACTGTACCCTAAGAATATGCACGAAACGGATCGAAATTCCAATTTGTGGTTGTTATAGGGTCGAACAAAAGGATAACATAAGCACCCAAAGAATTTGAGAAAATGGTAATCGGGTTGACGATGATAGAGGCATTCATAAGGTGACTTGTGTTTGAGAACGGGAATGATAGTCCTGTTATTTAAATAAATAGCAGTATGAAAAGCTTTTTCCAAAAAATTCACAGGTAAATTGGAATGAGCTAACATAGCAAGACCTTTCTCTACAACAACACGATTGCGCCATTCAGAAGCACCGTTTTGTTCAGGAGTATGAGGACAAGAAACGCGATGGACGATACCATGTGTTTGTAGAAAGGATGATACATTGCGATATTCCCCCCCTCCAAATCAGATTGAAATGCCTTGATTTTGGTAGAGAATTGAGTCTCCACCATTGTTTTAAACAGTGAAAGCCGAAAGAACTTGAGATTTGTGAGTTAAGAAATTAGGTGAAAATGCATAAAACCACCCTTTATTCAGGGTTGTTTGCAAATAACCACCCCTTATTCAAAATTTTGCAAATAACCACCCATTATATACAAATTGGTTGCAACTAACCATCCATACCCACTTTTCTTGTTAAACCTCACTTAAGGTAATAGGAAAAGACAATTATACTACACTTGTCAATCAGGTCATTCGGGTCGGGTCGTTTCGGATTTCGGGTAAAACGAGTTCCGGGTAAAACGGGTCCTGAGTAGATCCGAGTTGACTCGAACTCGGGTTTGACTCAGTTTCTGGTCAAATCGAGTCGATTTTGGGTTTGTCAATTTTTTCCTTTTTAAATTAAAAAAATCATGATTTGGTAATTTTCCGATAATTTTAAAATGCTAAAATTAAAGACGTGGTTTATAAGTTCTAGAGCTTGTAATTATATAATATATCGATCTAAAATATTTTATTTTTATTATTTCTCGTAATTTTTAACAAAATTTTAAAATATATAAAATATCAAAAATTTAAATAATTTTTTTAAAAATAATTTCATGCAATTAATAATAAGCATATAATTATTTTAATATTTTTTTAGAGTTTTCATCTTCTTAAAAAAATGTGATGAAAAAAAAATCAAATACTATCGATTGGAAGGAGTATTACACAATACAAAAAAAATAAAAAAGTTGATTTTAAAATGAAAGATCAAGTGATTGTAATCATAAAATGTAATAAATTGGAATCTCCATAAAAAAATTTAATCATATATAATTATAAATCAATCTGGTCACCAGGTCAATCGTGTACGGGTCCAAACCTAGATGACCCAGAAAATTACCGGGTTTTCGGGTTGGAAAAAATTTCCGGGTTAAAATTTTTGGGTCGACCCAAAATTTTCCGGGCGTTCATGTCGGGTCGTGTTTTGTCAGGTCTAAATTATACCCATAACTTTTTAATGTTTTACATATTTCTTTATATTAGTCTCAACTAAATCAAATTTCCAATCTAATTAGCCAAATAGAGGTCCACGAACAACACCCGATGACCACCAGGAGGTTCCACCAGAGGTCGTCATTGCTGGATGCGATGAACAGCAGGAGACTCTAGACATTCATCACCCTTTTTGTTTAGAATTGGAGAAAACTTAATTAGTTTTAACAAGAAAAGTGGGTATGGGTGGTTATTTGCAGCCAATTTGTACATAATGGGTGATTATTTGCAAATTTTTGAATAAGGGGTGGTTATTTTTGAATAAGGGGTGATTTTTTGAATAAGGGGTGGTTGTTTTTGTGCAATCATCTATGAATAAAACAAAATACCGATTACCATTTGTAGACGATATAGGAGCAGGGCCCCATACATCAGAGTAAACTAAATCAAACGGCTGTTTTGAAGGTACATGACATGGTGATAAATGATGTCTATGACTTTTACCTATTTGACAAGCACCACAAACAAGCAGCAATGTATTTTCAAAAGTAGGTAGATTATAATTGGATAACAAGCGACGCAAGACAGACTCGTGTGGATGAGCAAAGCGGTGGTGCCAACATGCAACAGACGCTCATTCCCCCACAAAGACTCTAGGTCTCGAACATGATGGACTGACGGGAAGCCAGTATAAGCCATTCTCAATGACCTTTTTGAGTATTATCCTGCCCTACAAACTCTTAACATATCAAACATTAGGATGAAACTCAAGGAAGACATTGTTACATTTACACAATTGAGAAACACTAAGAAGGTTCTTGGAGATTTTTGGAACAACCAGAATATCTTTAACAGACAAAGAATTAGCATTATGCACAGCAGTTAAAGTCGATTGACCTATATGAGTAATGGGAAGAGACTGACCATTCCCAACAACTAATTTGTCGGAACCTGTATACTCCGATTGAATGCTGAGATTGCCGAGATCAACAACTACATGATCCGTGGAGCCAGAGTCCGCAACCCAAGGGTCGGTTAGAGTGGAAGGGCTGTTGCCGTACACCATGTGAGCATGCTTGGTAGAGGCCAAAAGTTGCTGGCATTGACACTCGATAGATTTGCGATTGATCGCAGGAAATTCGACCAAGTTGAGATGCTGATGACAATTTCGGGCCTTATGATGTGGTTTGCTGCAAATCTGACAGATGGACTTATGAAGATTGCTAGATGAGGAGAAATTCTGGCCAGAAGAAGGCTTCTTGTCAGCGACGTTAGCGGACAGCAGCGAGGAATCTTTGTTGTCATCTTTAAGCCGTTGCTCCTCTTGGAGAAGGAGGCCAAGCAACTCATTGGAGGAGACAGGTTCCACACGGATGCTAAGAGCGGACTTGAAGCCACCATACTCAGGGCCAAGACCGAAACAAAAGGAAGGACACAAAGTCCTCATCAGAGATGATGGTCAAGCACTCAGCCAACGAGTCCGAGATGGCCCGTTTCTTTTCGACATATTCAAGAATTGACATCTGTAACGGCCCGGATATAAATATCCGGGATACGTTTCGAAGGTCGGATACCTTCGTTCGGATGTTGCAATTCAGGTACGGGTCGAGGTTTCAAATCTCTAATCAGTCGAAGTTTCATAAATTCAGTTTAACGAAAGTAAAGCGGAAATAAAATCCGTTTTTTAAATCTAATTGAATTTATGCCAGAATTCGCTTCGAAAGATTTAGAATAAAATATATTGCTCGACGACGGAATTTTCAAAATTTTCCCGAATCATAGAAATTAAAATAATCACAGTTCAATATCATATAAAATAATAATTTAAAATTTTGCGGTCTTTACATCATCCACCTCTAAAAACAAGTCTCGTCCTCGAGACTAAAACCCTTTTTCAAAACCGATCAAGCTTTTCTCAAAACATAGAACCAGACAAAAGCATGCAAAAGCCCAAGTCAATCCTATCCTATATCAGTCAACCAAGTTTTCAGAATTCAAGAGTTGGAATCATCCATCTCTAAGGGCTAATCCCATATCCTCTCCCTAGGTTCATTTCTAAAGATCAGTTTCAACTATAAATCTCAACATATCATCAAGCTCAACATCAATTGTCTCAAAGTGTCACGGAATCTCATATATCAACAAGATAAAGCCAAACTATCAAGTGTCGTCACGCTAACAATCATATCAAGGGTGGTATCCTACCAATATCATGTAAGCAAGTCATCACTCATCAAGAGGCTCATCTCCAATCACATCATACATTCTGCACATAACCATCATTCATATAAGCACAAAGGCACAGAGATATACATCAAAGCACATGTATCAAAACAAGGTACTAGGGTATACCCATCACTAGGTTAAGAGGTCAAAGTAATGTCTACATTAGGCCCCACGTAAGACGCGAGTACCTCATTTGAAGTATCTCCACAACTAGCCCGAATACTCTCCTCAGGACGCTCCACCAAGGAATGATTGGCCCCAACATGGAGGTCAGAATAGTCAAGAATATGGCTAGGAATGAGAAGATATCAATGAAGCGGAGACATAAGAGAGACATCGTGCACTCCATCTAAGAATGGGGATAAAGCTAAGCGACAAGCTACGTCTCTAGAACCTCAAAAGGATCAGCAAACCTAAGGCTCGACTCGCCCATGCTGTCAAAACATCGGACCCATCGGGTAGTGATACTCTCAGCCATACATGTGCTCCCACATCAAAGAGAATCTCGATCCTTGTCAATGCCTCAGAACTCGTGAACATGCTGTCAGAATCTCGAAGTGAACTGTCCATCTTTGTTGGGAACTATCCTCTCAGGAACTCTATAGAGCCTTGAAATCCGTCGAATGAACTCCTTAGCTAGCCTTGAAACATGCCAAGTCTCCTGAATAGCAAGGAGATGCGTCTCTCGCATAATCCTCTGCCTCAAATCCTAGGGCCGGTCCACCATGCTTCCGTTGCGCCGCTCGAGTACTACCCAGATGACCGTTCTCTTCTCAAAGTCTTCGCTCGTCGAAAGTAGCGCAAGAGATACTAAGCTAACGGAGATAGGGGAGAAACAAAAGCGGACAAATCGGACCCTCTATGGAACCAAACACGGACCAAGACTGACGATGACAAGACGAGAAGAAAAGATCCCAACCCAAGAATGACAATAGTGCCCTTACAGAATTCTATGAGGTTATAATTGTGGCAAACATAACACATATCAATCCATAATGAAGCATACTAGTCACATCAATACACACTAACAGGTACCTATCTCGATGAATAATATCAACACACATTGGAAGCAAGGGCCATGAGCAAGTTCTACACGGACGTACACATGAGACAATCTAGCCATCTATCATTCCTCAATTAATAGACAAGCTCGGCATATTAAGAATTACGTATGCATGAATTCAACAACAGATCTGTGTGGTACAAGCCAAACAAACATTGTAATATAACGAGTATCACATCCATGGTGGACTACTCATGTTCAACGGAATCTCAGAAAATTATATACACCTATCATTACAACTAATCCAAGTCCAAATCCGTATAAATCATGGAGTCATAAATCATTTTTAAATCCCTTTTCCATCAAATCGTATAACATCCCATAAGAATTTAAATCACATATATAAAATATAACCCAACCGATTTTAAACCAAACTCGAGTCAACGACCAAAGAAAGGAGAGAACCCGCTCCGGCCAAGAGCCCAGATCTGGTTTTCGTCGTGGCGAATTGGCCGCTCGCCACGGCGAAATCCAGTTCTTCGTCTCTCGCGAGTGATGCCTCTCGCTACGCACGACAAGCATCATTCTCTTCCTTTGTTCCTAGTCCTTGTTCGTCGTGGCGACCATGGTTTCGCCGCGGCGAAACAAGCGACCGTGAACTCGCTTTTGATCTAAACTCGATCTTTCCTTCCTATCCACTCTCATCCTTTCCAATATCCTTCCCCAGCCTCAAGCAACATTTAAAATAATGATTTCGAATAATACCATAACTAACACTTGATAATCACTTAAAACCACATTTTCAAACACCTCAAGATTTAATAACGGATATTCAAATAATAACTAATTACTCATATCGGATACACACATAGACAGGTCATATCAATATAGAATCCGATACTAAAATGCTCAGACATGTCATAGTATTATAAAAGGAACACATAAGGGGGTACAAGAACTGTCACATCATAGGGCAACGAGGTCTACATGATATGATAAGTATGGTATGTAATCATGCGATGAGCTATAATTGGGGAGCATGTCCTACATGTTTCTAACCGGTCATGACATGGCATAAATACAACCAAAGATGATCACTGAGGAACAAGTTTAACATCGGATCATATTTCATATATGTGTGTATTTCATCATGTCGTAGTATGTAACATGCAAGGTGGCACCCAATTACTAATTAAATTATGACTCGCAAATACATGAGTTCAACAAGGCAAGCATGGATTGACAATATATCCTAAGCAAAATTTTCACGTGTGAACCTAGACATGATTTTAACTATAATAGGGGGGGTGCGTGGTCGAACGAGGTGCAAGCTACTAGAATACAATAAGCATCATATGGCAAGAACAACAAATTATATATGAGACACACACATAAGCACGTGATTAGTCATATTAAGCATGAGACAAGGTGGTTGAGGCATATCATGGAAACTAAATTTGCAACATCTAACATGCTTAGATAGTCATAGGATCATATAAGGGAACATAGAAAGGCTATCACAACTTATGACAAGAGTAATTGAATAAGGGTACAATTTGACTGTGGAATTATGCAAGTCACATTTCTAAGAGCTTAGATTTCACATGATACTAGTAGTGCATGACAAGTCATGGATATATGAAAAAGGAGATGCATCGAATAACTTCACATAATAGCATGGGAGTCATAGGAGCTCAAGTAAGTCTACCATCGCAACCAACATTAATGTATATAGGAGGGATACAAGTAAGTGTGACTGGGTGAATCGTACGCATGTCATATTGCAAAACAGGATAATGCTCCTAGGGTGTCATGCTTCTAGAGAACAATATGCTACATTCATATACATGTAAGAGGTAATCATGCGAGTCTCTAGCAACTATCGTGGTGTGTGTGCTCATGCAAAGGGTGAGGTATCCACACGTGTAAGGTATTGTCTCTAGTAAGGGTGTATAACAAGGGATGTACATATCATGGTCATATCGAGGTAATC
Organism: Persicaria maculosa; assembly: GCA_963922045.1. Lineage (NCBI taxonomy): Eukaryota > Viridiplantae > Streptophyta > Magnoliopsida > Caryophyllales > Polygonaceae > Persicaria > Persicaria maculosa. Next base: position 20,426,510 of record OY998264.1, on the reverse strand, counting down.
ATAGCATAAGATCAATGAAGGCAAGATGATCATATATGGTGCTATCTAGATATGAAGATATATGGAACAACATAACATTATGAATGCAATATGCGCGTACATAAATGAGACAATTAGAGCACATATCCTCATGATGAGTTACATTTTAGAAGACGTATGTCCTGTATGATACTAATAGCACACGCAGAATCTAATCACAATGTGGTGTGTGAGCATGCACGGTGTCAGACTATTCATTCTTAAACATAAAACAATGTCATGGGGGATGAGGGAACATCATGAGACAAGTAGATAGGCATGACACTAGTTGGAATCACACAAGGCATAATGAGTATCAAAGTGTAACACCAATCATCTTTCAATGACATAAGGAACGAATGTCGATACTATTGAGGGCCTATTTTAAGTAGGATCATATCATCAAGCAAGTAGGGCATAAGTGTACACAAGCCACAACTCATGGGTCCTACAAGATACTAATGTCTCGATGAAAGGCGTAGATGTGCAACATATGACACATGTGCATTAAACAAATTAGCACCAACATATGCGAGAGTTAAAGACAATCATAAGGCAATCATATGGAACCAAGGAAGAACATAGCGGGAAACAAAACGAGCCTAAGATAGCGTGACTTCACATGAATATAGGGGATACATATACATGGGTATAAATCAATAAATATATGTACAACACGTATTTAACACAATGATATATCAAGTCATGCATCAAGTCACGTAATCACATATAGAGCTACCGTTATAACCAAAAGAGATTTCCAAGGGCAATATCGACTTAACCCCACCGACTTAAAAGCCCATTTCCCGTGGAATGCGTGTAACTCATTTCGAGAACATAGAAGGGTACTTAAATTACTCCCGAAAGAAGATGGCGGAGTTCGGAGAGAAGTTAATGATAAGGAGACATCAATTGACCACTACGAGAATCGAGGAGGATGACTCCACAAAACAAATCGTCCCATAGACTCAAAACCATTCAAGGTTGATATTCTAGTACACTAACCACCCCAGGCATGAACTATGGTGTCAAGTACCATACTCCATCATACGCTCAAGTAGTCAACGTTTCCGAACCAATCTCCAAGACAAGATTAGATTCCCAATTCCATTTCCGTGGGCGGTTTTCCAAACATACACCCGACCCTTGCGTACCCGAATTGCACAACCTGGCTCTGATATCAACTTTGTAACGGCCCGGATATAAATATCCGGGATACGTTTCGAAGGTCAGATACCTTCGTTCGGATGTTGCAATTCAGGTACGGGTCGAGGTTTCAAACCTCTAATCAGTCGAAGTTTCATAAATTCAGTTTAACGAAAGTAAAGCGGAAATAAAATCCGTTTTTTAAATCTAATTGAATTTATGCCAGAATTCGCTTCGAAAGATTTAGAATAAAATATATTGCTCGACGACGGAATTTTCAAAATTTTCCCGAATTATAGAAATTAAAATAATCACAGTTCAATATCATATAAAATAATAATTTAAAATTTTGCGTTCTTTACAACATCGATCCCTTGACGAGTGTTTGAAGCTGTTGCTTGAGGTGCATCTGGCACGCCTTAGTTTGAGAATGAAACATCTGCTGGAGCATGGTCCAGAGTTCAGCAGTAGTGGTTGCACGAGCCACATGACCCAACATAGGAGTGCTAAGCGTCGAGTGAAGCCACAGAAGGATGAGCTTGTCCTTGCGATTCCAAGCGGGAAATCTCAGATTTGGTTCCCGGACAATGGAACCTATCTTGGGTGGTAGGATTGGTGATAGAGTATCGTCAGAGCCCAAGAACGACTGGAGCTCATAGGCATCAAGCGCAAAGTGAACGGTTCCACACCAGATAAAGTAGTTGGTTCTGTCAAGGCAAACAGCGAGCGCTGGGAATTGAATGTTGGTCGCAGAGCCGCCAGAAGTTGTGAACATGATTTGTGTGGCGGAAGCATTTGTGGGGTGGCCATCAGAAGACATGATTGAGGACCGAAGGCTACGATGATACCATATAAGAGATATAAGGTTGAAGAAAAGGATGATTTTCATTCTGCTGAACGATCAAATATATACATACAGATTTGCAACTAATCAAGGAAGAGATTCCTAAAGACTAGGAGAGTATAATTAGTATACAGAGAGATTATATCTACAATATCCATATGTGATAAGATCATATCAAAATAATATCTCAATACAAAAGGACAAGTGCTTGCATTGAGCTCTTCTCCATAACATCTCACTCCACTCACAACGCTCGATCTCCAATACTTCTAACAAAGTTATTCACTTTTAGGCATGAGAAACTCCCATTGCTATGTGCTATTGTAGTGCAATCAACCTTTCTTTAGTTTTTGTTCTACACTCCCATCTCAAGGAGTAGCTCATCATGCGCCCTAGCTAATATCGCTTTCCATGCCCATAAATCATCCACCAATGTTGGCCCAACATCCCATACTGAATTTCCTCGCAAGAGGTTCTGTTGTGGCCGTCTCATCCATATACATGACTTTTGCTCCACAATATCCCCTATGTCTCTAACAAAAAAAATAGGGGTACATATATGTTACATAATACCATAGGGACTTATTCGGTATCATTATACGCAGGCCCGTCAAACAAGTCGGGTGAGTCGAGTCGTCATGGTTTGATACGGGGTTAGCCGTAGGATGGCCCGATCTTCGACAATCAAGACTCAAAGACAAGAACGGAAGCAAAAGACTCAAAGAAACGCAGCGATAATGGAAAGACACGACCGATAAAGACTGAGTCGATCTATATAGAACAAGATAAAGACCCCAGGCCTCCTTAGAGGGTAGGAACCAATACCAATGACTATATAACCCGCCTCTACAACCCTACACAACCAAGCGGACAACTTGGAGGCACAAGGAGGGGGCTTGTGGATACTAGGATCACCAAGTCTTGCGAAGTTGACGAACACAAAGCAAACCAAGCTGAGACAAGAACCAATTTTGCAATCGATGAGCAATGCTTCGAATCGATTGACTTTCACTCAATGTGTGTAACACAAATCTGATTTTTCATTCAAAGATAGACGTGCTTTTTTACAAGGCTGGAATCAGCTTATATAGACCTTAATGGGCTGTTGGGCCGCAAATAATAAAAGGAGCAATTAACCCTAAAGTTTCCTAAAATAACTTAAGTAAAATTAATACTAAAAATAGGCTAAATTCGTCTAAACATGTGACAGCTGCAAAGCATGTGATTTTCGGCCAATCTCTAGATAGAATCTGGAAAAACCTTCAACAGCAAAGTTGTAGATCTCTTCGTCCTCGTTCCAACAAGGTATGACACGATCCAATCCGATTAATATTGAATCCGTACAACTCATTTTACTGAGACGTCGAAAAGCTGTCAAACTGCTGAACGAATCTAAAAACGAACGACCCATTAAACTTGCACCTTTGGACCTTCTCCCATGGTGGAGCCTTCTTCTTCCTCTTGAGGATGACAACATTCTCACGAGCTCGAATCATAGGTCCATCCCCAAGTATAGATGGTGTCTTGGATGGTCCCGCATCATGGTTCATATCATTTACGGATCGAGTTGTTATGGATCATGCTCAACTCAAACTCAAATTTAACATGTTTGGATTAACGAAACGGGTCATGAATGTTATTTGTTAATGCTTGACTATTTACATAGTTTTAAAGCTAAAATTATTATAATAGTAATATATATATATATATATGTTTATTTATGTTGCAAGTTGCAATACCCATATTATTAAACTATAAAGTCGATCAAGTTGATAATACATGATGGGTGTGTTTGGATAGCCATGTTTTATTACTTATAATATACAATATTGTATTATAATATATATTATAATATAATATTATGCATTATAAATCATAAAGCATGGTAATTCAAATACACCTGATATATAATATTCAATCCCCATTATATTATTATTAGTAGTATAATAAATTTCAATATACAAATTATATATGACTACATAATTTTATGTTTATAGGCTATAGTGAATGACTTGCATACCATGAAAATCAACTATACAAGTTAAACTTTAGGCCTTTATATAATACATCAAAAAATCATCAGATTAAGTTGAATAACGTTGACGGATTTTCTAGATAGGTTAAAGAGGTTAAGTGGAGGCAGAGATCGAGAAGGGATTTTTTTTCTTGTTTTGACAATATAAATTTTCAATTTATAAACGTGTTTAATTGTCGTAGAGTCTAATCCAACAAGTGACCATGTTTTTTTCACAGTAACCATATACTTTTTTTTTCTTGTTTGTTGAATTTGATTTCTCTCTAGATGGATAATGCATGTCGATCTTTTATTTTCAATTGTTAGCATTGTGTTTTAGTCAGAGATTTGAGGAGGACAGTTTGGATTAGATAGGAGATGTCTAGGGCTTTTACTGCCTTTGTAATTCCATCGACAAGCTTCAGATTCCTATGTAAACGATTTTCTTGTTTGCACTAGCAGTGTACGTTTTGGGGGAAAAAAGTTTGATCCTCTGATTTATTCAATAGTATGAATAGATGTAATAATGAGTTTGATCTGTGGAGTGTTGTTGTTCTAAGCTATCAAGAAGTTGAGAACGAAAAAAAGTTACTATAGTTTATTTGAGGTGTTCATGGTTTATTGATCATCGATTCTTGTATAGTACGTTCAACATTCTTAAAATTTTTCCCTTTTCTTTGTTCCATGCAGTTAGTAAATGCATAGAAAGAAAGATGACAAAGTTATAGTTCCATTTTTAATTTTTATACAAGTGTCACAGGTAACTTGTGCGCGCTAGTTCATGAAATGGATATCTAGGTGAACTTTGGGTATGTTTTATTGTGCTAGATCATAGGCAATGCTACATAATGGGGTTGTTTCTTGATGTTAGGTGATATTTCGGTCTATTTTATTAGTGTACGTTGTAGTTGAAGGGCACTAATGTACGTTTATTTACATCTCTTCAATCAGTATGAAACCTTGCCACTTTTGCATATTAAACTTTGCAGGGTACTTGAATTTGTGCTAGTCGATCATTGAAGTAGAAGGTATGTTTTTAGGGTTCATCCCCTTATTTTTTATGACACCGGTTTACCCTCACTCAATTGGGGACTTTTGATTTTGGGTGGATTTTGTAAGTGTTTGGATAACTGAGTCATTGAAAGATCTCAAAGGAGCCTACTCCTGTATATATATCATTAGGTAAAAACCCTGAGGGTACAATCGTAAATATGTACAACTCTATAAAATATATACTGCTAACATCCTCCCTCAGTCGCAGCTAGAGATGAGCGAATAGCAGGACTGGAACGAAAAGAAGTAAAAAGAGGAGTAGGTAATCCTTTTGTGAAGATGTCCGCATACTGATGGGCAGAAGGGACATGTAACACTCGAACCTGGCCTAGAGCGACCTTCTCTTTGACGAAATGTATATCAATCTCGATGTGCTTGGTCCGCTGGTGCTGAACCGGGTTCGAGGCGAGGTAAACTGCGGAGACATTGTCGTAGTAGACCAATGTAGCGGCAAGAAGTGGAACGCGAAGCTCGCAGAGGAGGTTGCGTAGCCAGCAGGTTTCCGCCACGGCGTTGGCAACACCTCTATACTCGATCTCGGCACTGGAGCGAGATATGGTCGCCTGACGCTTGGAGGACCACGATACCAGATTGTCACCAAGGTAGACGGCGAAGCCAGAGGTGGAGCGGCGGGTTTCCGGACAACCCGCCCAGTCAGCGTCCGAGTAGGCAGTGAGGGTGTCACAACGGCCGCGACAAAGGTGCAACCCCAGGTCACTGGTTCCCTTGATGTACCGGATGATCCGCTTGTGCATGTAGATGATGCTCACGGGGATCATGCATGTATAAGCAAACCTGATGGACGGCAAAGGCAATGTCTGGCCTAGTGAACGTCAGATACTGGAGGGCACCCGCCAGACGACGATAGGCGGTAGGGTCATCAACCTTGGGACTGGAGGCAGCATCGAGCTTGGACTTGCAGTCGACAGGAGTGGTGGCGGGCTTGCAAGATGTCATCCTAGCCTTGTCGACAATCTCAAGGGCATATTTCTTCTGATGAAGAAACAATGTATCTCGAGTGCGAGTCACAGAGATGCCGAGAAAGTAGCTCAGGCGACCAAGATCAGTCATGGCAAACTCTGAACGCAGCAGTCCCATCAGGCGAGACAATAATGATGGAGAGGATGCAGTGAGCACAATTTCATCAACGTACAGGAAGAGATACGCCGTGTCAGACCCCGAATGGAACAAAAAGAGGGAGTGATCCGACTGACTGCCCTGAAAACCAATTGCAGTGAGGTACGTGGCGAAACGCTGATACCAGGCGCGGGGCGCCTGTTTCAACCCCATAGAGAGACTTCTGGAGAAGGCAGACGTGAGAGGGTCGCGAGCGATCATAGAAGCCTGGAGGTTGATGCATATACACAGTTTCCTGAAGGTTACCGTGTAGAAAAGCGTTCTTGACGTCCAGATGGTGAATAGGCCAGTCCTTAGTGAGAGCGATGCTCAACACAGTGTGTATGGTAGCGGGTTTGACGACGGGGCTAAAAGTTTCGTCGCAGTCCACACCAACCTCCTGAGACTTGCCATTGACAACGAGACGAGCCTTGTGTCGTTCAAGTGACCCATCAGACCTGTACTTATGTTTGAACAACCACATGCAGTTAATGATATTAGAGTCCCGAGGCCTAGGAACGAGGTCCCACGTGCCATTTTTAATTAAAGCACTAAACTCGTTGACCATGGCGGCATGCCAGTTCGGGTCCTGTAAGGCCTTGTGTGGTGACTTAGGTATAGGGGATATGTGAGTGGATGAGGTGAGGAGGTTGTATTTGGGGTTGGGTTTGACGATCCCAGTTTGAGATCGGGTAGTCATGGTGAGGGCGGGCGCTGCGGGATGCGGCGGCCGCGGCACTGGGGCGGCGACCGCAGCAGGCGCAGGTGCAGCATGGTGGGGTGCGGCGGGCGCAGCGGGATGCGGCGGCCGCGGCATGTGGGCGGCCGCCGCGGCATGTTGGATTGCTGCGGCGGGTGGAGCGGCGGCCGCGGCATGATGCGGCGGCCGCGACATCGGGGGGTTGCTGCCAAGTAGAAGACGTAGGATGGGTGGGAATGCGGCCGAGTTGCTGGGTTCTTGGGGTGTGGGGACGGTGGGTTGATGGTGGGAGGCAAAGGGGAAGGTATGTTCGTCGAAAATCACGTGACGAGATGTCACTACCCGATTGGTATCCAAGCGAAGACAACGGTAGCCTCGATGGTGTGGGGAAATGCCTAGGAAGACACATTTGGTGGACCGTGGGGAGAGCTTATGAGGAGCGGTGGCACTCATATTGGGAAAGCAAAGACATCCAAACACTCGAATATGATCGTAGGACGGGTGTCGATGGTAGAGTGCCAAGGTTGGGATGGAGTTGCCAATGGCCTTTGATGGTAGGATATTGTGGAGGTAAGTGGCCATGTGAAGTGCTTCAACCCAAAAGGAGGGGGGTAAAGAGGCATGTTAAAGGAGAGTTTGGGTTTTGTCATTGAGCATGCGGAGAATGCGTTCCGCTTTGCCATTTTGGGGTGATGTTTGTGGACAAGAGAAGAGGAGGGCTATCCCTTGTTGTTGACAAAAGGAGCGGACAATGTTGTTGTCGAACTCGCCTCCCATGTCACATTGAATGGCCTTGATAGGCAAACTAAACTGGGTGTGAACAAACTTGTGAAAGCTAATAATGTGGCCCTGTGTTTCCGATTTATGGCGCAGTGGAAAAACCCAAACAAAATTGGTAAAGTCATCAAGAATAACCAAATAATAACGAAAACCACTAGCACTAGGAATAGGCGATGTCCACAAATCGCAATGAATAATGTCAAAAGGTGCAAAAGTATGTGAATGGGAAATGCTAAAGGGAAGTCTTTTGCTCTTGGCGATCTCACATGAAGTGCAAATGCCCGAGGCTTTATTACAAGAAATGAAATTGCTAGAGCGGAGACTTTGAAGCACGTGATCGCCAGGGTGGCCAAGACGAGCATGCCATAAGTCGGAACTAAGGGTGATGAGGGCAGTGGGGGCAGACTTGCGGGCTGGAGCGAGTGGATAGAGGTCGCCTGAACTATTGCACCGCATGATTGGGGTCCCCGTACGAAGATCCTTCACAAGAAAACCAAAAGGGTCAAATTGGACAGCCACGTGATTATCAATGGTAAATTGACGAACATAGATGAGGTTCTTGACTATGTCAGGGGCAAGTAGGACGTTGTTAAGGCGGAGGGGTGGGCCAGTGGGGAGGGTTGCTTGACCTGAACCGACAATGGGTAGGGGGCGCCATTACCGACATAGATGGATGGTAAAGTGCTAGAATTAAAAACAGTTTGTAGGTTACCTGGCGCGTTCGTCATGTGGGAAGAGGCCCCGGTATCCATATACTAGTTGTCGTCCGTCTGTTGAAGTCCCATGGTGGAGAAGGCGGCGGAGAGATCGGTGTGTATGGGGGTTGATGGCTGCGGCTGGGAGGCGTATAGCGCCGGGGAAGGGGCCGCAGGGGGTGGAGGGCGGTAGGGGTGGAGCATCGACGGCGGTGGGTAGCCCGCCCACGTCGGATAGGGGCAGGGCGGCGGGGGGGCATACCAGGGCTGCGACGGGTAGTGCGGCGGGGGCTGTGGCGGGTAGTGCTGCGGCCGCCGCCGCGGCCCCTACGGGAGTTCCGCCCTTGCTCACGGCCGCCGCGCTGGTTGGGCGGCCTGGGCTGGTTTGTTTGAGGGTTTCGGGGGTAAGGGTCCGTGGGTAGGAAGTCCTTGGAGGACACCAGGACATGGGAAGGAGCCTGAGGGCGGCCCTGACGGCTTTCCTCCCTGGAAAGCATGCTGCGAGCCACCATGAAGGTCGGCAGCGGGGAGGTGTTGCTAATCATACCACCGACGACGTTAAATTTGGTGGAGAGGCCATTGATAAGTTGAAGAACAAGGCGCTCTTCACTAACCTTGTGTCCGACATCGCCAAGTTCATCGGCGATAGCCTTCATGGCAAGGCAATAGTCGGAGACGGTGGAGAAACTCTCCTGACAGGTGTTGATGAATTTTCCTTCAAGATCCGCAGCCCTAGCGGATTGATTGTCATGAAAGAGACCCTTGATGCGAAGCCAAACATCACGAGCGGTTGAACCGGGTTGGAGGACGGTAATCAACACATCCTCGGAGATGGTAGCATAGATCCATCTGAGCACGATGGAGTCGATGCGGTTCCGGAGAGGCTCAGGGACATCATTGGCGCGGTCGGAACCGTCGATGTGGGCGAGGACATCATGGCCCCGACAGGCGGTGGTGAAGAGTTCCGCCCATGTGTGGTATTGAACCTTCTTGAGGTCTAGGGTTAGGGGAATTTGGTTTTTGATGTTGGTAACGGATTGAGCGGAATGGAAAGAGTTTTGTGGCTGCGGTGGGGGGTTGACAACGTCACCCATTGGGAGAGGTAGGTAGCGGCGGCGGCGAAGAGGGATGCGGCGACGGCTAAGGTGCGGCGGCGGCGGCGGGAAGCAGCGGCGGCGGCGGCGGCTGTGTGTGGGGCAGCGGGTGTAGGGAGGTGGCGGTTATAGGAGCGGCGGCGGCTAGATCGATTTAATTTGTGAAACGAAAAATTTAGGGTTTCACAAAAGGCTGTGATACCATGTAAGTGTTTAGATAACTGAGTCCTTGAAGGATCTCAGAGGAGCCTACTCCTGTATATACATTATTGGGTAAAAACTCTGAGGGTACAATCGTAAATATGTACAACTCTATAAAATATATACTGCTAACAGATTTTTGTGGCATGTAGCTACTCATAGATTGTATAATTTGAAGCCTCCGACCATTTGAAGTTCATGGAAACATGTGTAAAGTGGAGATGAATGTTGATTAATTTAGTTGCACTAGATGTGGGTATGTACTCTTAAATTTTATGCATTGATCCTGTACTGATCTAGTTGCCTTTTGTTGAAGGTGAAACATGCAATTTACGCCTTGTTGAATGTCGATTTAGTTGTTACGTACAATGATGTGAAGTGTGTGTTTTATGTTATATTGGTGTTTGTTTGTGGTTGTAGAATTTGAATACATTAATCTAGCTAGACGTGGTCACGGATCGGACCCACCGGGTTAAGGGTCGGGTTTGGTCGACCCAAACTCTAACCCGAAAATTTACGGGTTGATGGGTTCGGGTCGACCAGTTGACCCGACGGGTTATATTATTTTAAATTTTTTTTAAAAATGACTATTAAAATAAATAAAAAATGATATGTGAAGCCACAACACATTTTATCCCCCACTTCATAATGTTAAAAATGTGGGAAGATTTTATATCTCCATATTAATTCTTTCATCCACAATAATAATGTGGGATGTAAGAGAGAAAAATATGAGAATATATTTCTCTCAAACTTCATTTCCAACTTAATTTCCAATGTAGGAAATGTAGGAATAAGTGAAGTGAGAGAAATGAGATACTTGGATACATATATATAGCCTCATACATTCTCATTCTAACTCCATATTTTCAACGTGGGAGGAAGCCTTTGTCCTACATCGGAAAGGAGAAGATGGAAGGAAGACTTCCAAGTCTATAAAAGGGGAAGAATGAGGGTTCATTTCTCCCACGTTGCACATTGCATATTAGTTTATGTAATATTATGAATTATTCTATGAATGATTTACATAATTTACATAATAATTATAAATTTATTTTATTAAAAATAAATTTTTCAAAAAAAAAATCTTTAGAATTGCAGGTCAGCGGGTTGGGGGATGCTCAACCAAAACCCTAACCCGTAACCCGTAAACCCGTTTTGACTCTCCAACCCTTTGACCCGGCCAACCTGCGACCCGTGGCCATGCCTACATTGAGCCATTTCAACAAAATATATCAATTCATTTCGGATGAGTACAAGTTTTTGTGATATCTATTTTTTTGGCAAGATTGTTATACCAATTTGCTGTATAGGAAAAATCCCATAAAACCACTTTGTTTTCACCTTCTTTTTTTTACAGTAGACAAACATTAGGAGCTGCTACCTACAACAGTAGCCTAACTCTAGGATTACCCTGAAGGATGATGTTACAAAAATATCTATGGTAGGAGATAGACTGCAAATTACAGATAAGTCCATTCCTAGCTGTATAATCCACTGAAATATTATATTCACTATAGACATGGTGGATATCTGTCGTTGAGAATTCTGACAGGATCTTGATAATGTCTTCAACTTGTCGCATTATTTCCCATCTTGGTTGTTGCAGTTGCTTAATAGAACTAACCAGAATTTGGTTATCACTCTCAGGAATGATCTTTATAATACCCTTCTCCTTTTGAATTACCTCGTGAGGGAACAATTGTTTTAGGAGATCTTCGTTCCATTGGTTTCTATCTGTGATAAGAGCTTTAACTTTCATTGACGGGTCATTGGAGCCCATGTAGTTTAATCACTTTGTTTTCACCTTTTTCCGGTTACATGCACGTCAGTTTAATTTTTTCTACAAAAGTCAACTGTTCATTCTTCTTAGGTCTTTTTTATATATATTTTTTAAAATAGAAAGCGATTACGACTGATTACGTATGATTGATAGTCTAACCTAAACCTTTTGAAACCAATAATATGGCGGAACCTAGATTGACCCGTAGGAATTAAGGCCCGAAGAAACTTCAACCCCCAACTTAAATATTATTCATCATCATTCATCAACCATCCAAATTAAACAAATCTCCACCTAATATTATCAAACATGGCTATCCAAACATCATATAAAAAAGTAACGGGTCATGAATGTTCTCATTCTCGTATTTTTCATTAATAATATTACTTCTCTTCAATAACATTAACAAACATCATATAAAAAAAATATTTTCGAACTAAAAAGAAATATCAAATTTGGTAGATGTTAATTTTGAAAAATGAATAATAAGATGCAAAATATTACCTCATTTATGTTTAAATTCGACATTTTGATGCAAGGATAATATAAAAAAGGTGGATCACGGGAAGAACAATGGATTTTTATTTTGGTTGAAAAAACTGGGTTACATTACACCCCACTCGTTGAAAGGAGTGTTTAAACACAAACAAATCCGCCTCATGAATTATGATCGAATTCTGTTGTTTTACAGAAGAATCCACAAACAAATTCAACTTCCAATTAAGTTAGCCCAACTCAATTTTAAATCACAATTTCCAAATAAATTTCACTTGCTATAAAAAAAAAGATCGAGCTTCGATCTATCTATCATGATCGATCTTAAGCTGCCTCAAACTGCCAGTTATCCTCGCCACCAGTGGACGGCGATTCCGGAACCTTAGTCAAGTCATGGTCATCGTCGTCGTCATCGTCGAGGTACAGCAGCTGCTTCCCGATCTTAAAATGCGCCAGCATCAGCCACACGAACGTCAGCAGCTCGCCGCCCATGCTAAGCTGCGCACCATGGGCGCTCCCTCGGCTGTGCATCGCAGCGTGGCAAGTCATCTCCATCCACACCTTGCTGAGAATCTCCCACCGCCGCTCCTCGTAGTGCCTTAAGTTGGTCGCCAGCGTGCAGGCTCGGCTTATCACCTTGTTCTCGCTCTTGCAGCCCTGCTCGATGAACCTCTCGCACGATTCCTCGTCAAGGCGCGCCAGCTTCTTAGCTGCGCCTTGATGATGCTTCACCGCCTCCTTAGCAATTCGCTTGAATTCCTCGCAGGTGTCGGGAAATAAGGTCTCCCACATACATCCTGGGACGAATATCATCTTTTGCCTTAGGACGAGAAGGTACAGCATGTAGTCTGAAAGGACTTTGCTGATCCCGCGCCATTCGTCGTCTCTTTCGTGTCCAGTGTTGTCGCTAGTGCCAGCGGTGTGGGGATCTGCGTTGGTGCGAACGAGCAGCTCGGTTGCGATGTGGAGGACTAGTAGGCACTCGTCATACTCAAGGGTATGGAAGGCCTCGCCGAAAGGATTCCACACTGCAGTGCTATTGCGAGTCGAGGAGGAGCTGTAGTATTGCCTAAGGATCCATCTAGCTTTGCCCGAGCAAAGCTTGTCGGCTTTCCCCAAGGTGAGCTCGGATTCACCCCTAGCTCGAATCTCCGTGAAGATAAAATCCCTCAATTCAGCTGTAAATTCGACTTGAGATAGGTTTGGGTTGGTCGGATACCCGATGATTTGGTAGTACTTAATGAGGAGTGTTTGGTTCCCCTTACTACGATCATTGAAGCAGTAATCGACCATGTTTAACTGTAAGATGGACTCGGACCAGTGTGGAAAGAAGACCCGTGAGATGATTGTAGACCAGAAATAAGACTCTTTCTGAATCCCTCTCTTGGTAGAGTGATTCGTTGTCCATCGACGGATCCTGACCGCGACCAAGGCCTTCGTCAAGTGCCTAAAATACCTAGCGCGGTTGCTAGTTATGAGATAGGTGATCATCCAATCCGAGAACAAAATAACAAAAGCCGAAAACAAGTCAACGAGTATAGCTCCGATGAGCAAGGCGTACGTTATCACGACATCAATCGTGTTGTACTCGTCCTTGCTCGTGACAATCCAAAGAACGAATGCCACGATAACACAAGAAGTCGAAAAAGGATAGAAGATCTGCTCGATGCACTTTTGGACTAAGCCTACTTTTGTGTAGAACACCTCGTACGCAAGGCTAAGCTCGATCTCCATGAGCTCGAAAGCCTTGGGAGCATCGAGCCGACTAAAATACACCTTACTCTCCGTCCACTCATCGTCGGTGTAGGGATAGAAAAGGTCGCCGTAGAGGCCTTTGTACATCTCAAAGAAACCGTAAGCATCCTTCCCCAACTGGACGTCGTCTGCGCGATCTCCCCACAAGGTGAGCGGCGCCTCTGCAGCCTCCTCCACCGTCTCCAAGGGCTGCGCGGCGCCCAAGCGTGCCCTCTTCTTGACGGTGTCCTTGACGTTGGACCTCGTCGAGGACGCGATGAAAAGAGAGAGGACGCGATCGGAGTACCTAATCATGGCGGCGAAGAATATAAACAAACTCGCGATCCATAGGTTGTTGTCAGGGAGGAGGTCAATGAAGGCGAAGAGCGCGGCCAGGGTTTGGACGACGAGGTTGAGGCCGCTACGGACCCACATGGAAGTGTCGTCGAGGGAGAAGGCGGTGATGGTGGAGGGGCCGCCAAGGTGGAGGAGGAGAAACGGCGCCCAGAAGCCATGGAGGTTGCCGTGGGAGGTGGTGGAGCAAGAGCTGGTGCTGTTGGAGATGAGACCGAGAGCGTAGTAGGCGGCCCAGTCAGCTAGCACGTACGCAAGCCATAGGAACCCAATGAGGGCTCGGCTCGTGCGTTGCTTGCGGAAGGCGGCTCCTATGATGAGGAAGCCTTGGATACAGAAGCTGAGGATCACGAAGATTCGGAGGTTCCACGATTTCCAGAAGTCCTCGAGATCGTCGAGCCAGCTAGACCCGAGGCCCGACGGAGGACGGGTCATGGAGGCTGCTAATGTAAATAGTTTGATTATCATTTTGAAGGTGTTGATGTTTGGAGCTTGAAGTTTTAGTAGTAGAGCCGTACAGTGAAACTAGATTTTATGTTTGTTAGTGGATTGTTTGATTGCTAAGGTGAGGAAGAATGAAGGGTATGAAACATAGGTAGAAGCACGTGTGTGAGTAATTAGGTGAAAAAGGGGTAGATAGATAGGGTGATTGCATAGTTTGCATACAATATAGAGGTCCATTTCTTCGACCTATCAACTCTTTGCGGATGAGTATAATTTTTTTTTTTTACATCAATTTGTTTATAAAAACCCTTTATTTTATTTTATTTTTTATTAGGAAAAAATTATAGAGATCAAGTCTGGCTCGATCTTCCAGAGGCCGAAAAGTCGGCGGACGAAAAACTGTTGATATCATATTTTATAGTCGGTTTTAAGTCATTTTTATATTTTTTACATTTCTTTTAAAGAGTGTATAGTTTTTGGTTTCATTTCTAGAATAGATATCTACCCTCATATTTTATTTATTTTTAGGCAATTTGGAGCTTCTTTTTTTTTGTCGGCGTAATTTGGAGCTTCTTTGATGTCTTTTTGAAATTGTGATGGAATAAGATTCATTGAAGTTAAGTTCGAGATATTCATGGATACCGGAAGAGCCTTGTATAGCGGTCTCAAGTCCTAAGAAGCAAGCTAAGAAGAGCTTATTGTGGAATCGACAATTTCCAGACATTTCCTACTTGGCGATGTCTCAGTAAAATGAGTCGTTTGAGCTCCATAAAATTCGGATTGAGAAGTTCTATAGCTTATTAGAAAGCTGATTCAAGGATATACAACTTCAACAGAAGAGATAAACATCAGCCTACAACTAAAATTACTTTGGAAAATCCTCACAAATCCTCACAATATTTGTGTCAAAGTCATAAGAGAAAATATCTAAATGTTGGCACAATTTTTTAATGCAATAAACAAAACGTATCATGGCAATTTGGAAGACTTCTCCATCTCAGAGAAACCTTTGGTAAAGGTCTCTTTTGGATCTTGGGGGATGGGAATACCATAAATTTATGGTCGGACCCTGGATAAACAACCTCCCTCTCCAATGCTTTCAAGGAACTCATGATCCTAATATGAAGGTGGCTCATCTATTTAATTCCCAAAGACGACAATGGAACATTCCATTACTAAGACACCTCTTCCCCCCTCAGGTTGTGCTTTCCATCATAGATACCCCAATTCCGACATGGAACACACCAGATAAACTAATTTGGAAACTAAATCCAAATGGTGAGTTCACTATAAAATCAACTCACAAATTAAGAAACAATAATGCGCAAAACACCTCAGATCACAACTGGATCTAGAAGCTCCGTTTACCACCTAAAACCCAAAATTTTATCTGAAAGGTTATTATTGATGGTTTACCAACCAAATTACGACTTAACAGACAGTTCAACAGAGTCCCGGCCCAGTCTGTGCTTTGTCAAAACGCTGATGAAGATGCACATCATCTACTCCTAGAATGTCCCTTCTCGAAAATAATTATAACAAATTATGAATATATAACTGGAAGATACTTTATTAACTTGAGAGTAGATTAATCAATTCATGAAGATCTCAACTCCATTAACCACAATAATTCTCGTTTTGAGGGACTGTGCTTTATATGGCATGACATATGGGAATTGAGAAATAAAATCATTTTCAACAACTACAAGATAGGATCACATACATCTATAGTTCACCAAATATGCCAGAATATCAAGGATTGGAACTGTGTTGCTACCAATGGAACAACACCAAACAGGAAAGATAAAAGAAAGACTTCTAGGTGGGTTAAGCCACCACGTGCCATCTGCAAAATTAACGTAGATGGCTCGGTTAGAGCCCCTAATGAATGCCAATCTGGGTGCATTATTAGGGATAGTACGGGCCAGGTGATCGATATCTTTCAGCAGAAAGAAAGATTAGGATCCATCCTTCAGACAGAAGCTTTCGCGTTCTGCTTGGGGATACAACGAGCTATAGAGAAAGGATTAAAGAAGGTGATTATTGAAGTTGATAGCTTGAAAGTAGTGAAAGCAATTAATGATAGCACCAAAGTCGACTGGGAGATCTACAGAACGATCAAGAAGATCAATCTCTTGAAAGAGAATTTTGACGTGATTGACATACGACATTGCTTCAGAGAATCAAATGTAGCAGCTGATTAACTTGCTAGATTTAAGGGTATTTGTAACATGTCGACTCTCCCCTTGCATAGGGATCTATTTAACATCATCCTAAGGGATGATCGAGAATGAACCTTGCCTTGGCAAGGTATTCTACTGTTTGCCTACTGTAAAAAAAAAGATATACAACTTCAGTTATGAACATTTTGGCAAATTAGGCCTAAAAACAAATATAAATCGAGCCAAGAAGTTGATGTTGAGTCATAGTTCCAACCCGATATCCGTATATTCCGACCCGGAAGCCTGGAAGTTTCAAACTTAAAAAATTTTTGGGTCGGAATACATCTAAGTCGGTATCCGGGTCCTTTGCGAGGTCGGAATGTTTTGTTTTGAGGATTACGACCCGAAATTTTATAGTTCCGACCTGGAACCGTAGCTTGGAGATCTTTCCTTTTTCAATCTGAACGGGTATTTTTATCTTTTGGAACCTATTTATATTGTTTATTTTATGATATTTTTATCTTGTTAACCCTATAAATACCTTATATGAATTAGGTTTTTGGAGAGCCAGTTCAATCCAATTCCACGCCGTATATCGTTTCTTTGGTTGTTTTCGCGACTCACTCCGTGAGGGATGTGAGTCTGTTGATCTCATGGGGAAAGTTGAAGATTTGTGAGAGATGAGTTAAGGTGAGGGTTATCTTTGTGCCTTTGACAACCGATTCCAGAGTTACGGTCGAGTAAGCAGGGAAAAGGCTAACTCTACGGGGTTAAGGATTTTCCAGAGTGAAGTGGCTTTGAGCAAAGTAATGCAGGAGAGGTTAAGGGTTTCTAGAAATTCAAGATCAACTGCATCACACGAGCACAATTTGTGAGAATTGAAACCATCTAACCACATCCCAACAACTTTAAAATTCTGAAACCAATAGCTAGGGAGGTCGATTTGTACCTGATGGGATCCGTAGGCGCCGAGGAAGGTGATGGAGTTCTTGAAGTGGAATCTGATGAGGCGCTGGCTAACACAAATGCATCCCTTTGCTTCTTTGAAGACGAAACCTTGGCTTTCTTGGAGGAGATCGGAGAAGTGAGACGAGCAGACCTCTTGGGTACCATGGAGTTTTTGAACTGAGAGATTGAAAGAGACAAACAGAGAGGGAGGGCAAATAACAGAGAGAGAGAGAGCTTTTCTAAGACTCTTGGGTTTTTTAATGAGGGTGAAAGTGACAGACTAGGGTTTAAATAGAGGGCAATCTAACAAGCATTTAAAATCAAAGATTTTGAAAGGACGGAGAATTTGTCCTTGCATATTCCGAGTTTGAGCCTTTCTACTTGTTGGCACATCAAGAACTTCATCTCCTTCCCCGACACCTACATATCCCACACCTCAGGTACAAACCGGCCTCCCTAGCTCTTGGTTTCGAAACTTTAAAGCTGTTAGGGTGAGGTTAGATGGTTTCAATTCTCACAAATTATGCTTGATGCTGTTGATCTTCAATTTCTAGAAACCCTTAACTTCCGCTGCATTAATTTGCTCAAAGCCACTTCACTCTGGCAAATCCTTAACCCTAGAGAGTTAGCCTTTTTCGGCTTACTCGACTGTTCTTCGTTAATTTGGTAGCCAAACGAGACAAGGGAACCCTAACCCTAGAATCGGTTGTCAAAGGCACAAAGATAACCCTCACCTCAACTCTTCTCGCCCAAATCTTCAACTTGCCCCATGAGATCTGAACAGACTCACATCCCTCACGGAGTGAGTGTGTGAAAACAGCCAAAGAAATTGTTTTTACCTCCTTCACTTCCTCATCCAAATACTTAACCCACAATGCATTTACCCTTGAAGAAAAAAATATCTTCACTATCATTGCTCGATGCATTGTCTCTTTATGACATTCTCGAGAACTTCTCACCGGATAAACTCTTGAACTCCTATTTTTGGTGATGAGTGGGTACGATCTTGACCTGCCCAGCATTATTTTAACCCACATGCTCCACACCATCACATCTACTCGATTTGTCCCTCTCCTCTATGCCAATTTGCTCCCTAAAATCTTTCAACACTTCCGCATTGATACCTCCCTTGAAGATCAGCAGCAGTCAACAGGCATAATCGATGAAGAATGTTTCCATCATTGCAACACCCCTTCTTAATACACTGAAGAGATGTTGCAGCATCAACAATTACGCAGACATTAATGTCTTTGTAACCGACTTAGGCTTATAGGCACATGCAACCATACTCTCATAAACAAGATGACAACATACAAATACTAAATCAGCGGAAAACTTAAATATAAAATATTCCAAAATAAAGTTACCCAAAATAAAGGGTCCAAATACAATAACCGAAATAATAAAATAGTAGTAGCGAAAATAATATTCAAATAGTAGCAGCGGAATGAATAAAATAAATCACATAAATTCTAGAAGTTTGTACCTTACTTCAAAAACACAATAAAATAAAAAAAACAATGTAATCCTTTATTCTTCAGCGCCTCAAGACCGTTTACCTAAACTTGCGGATCAGCGGCTGAGGTGTAGCATGCAAACCAAGGACCCCAACTCTCCAAATGAGAAAAATAGGACCGTTAGTCTTTTTACGACTAGCAAGTAGGAAAAAAAATGTTAAAGACTCCGTCTACCACCCATTGACCATAAGAAGGTATTGGTGATTGTAGACTAAAATAAAAATGAGGACTTAATATTTATGTGGAACCTCACTCTTTTGATTAAATAAAAATAACGTAAAAGGATGATCCAAAAAGACCGAGTGTTTGAATGTGATGCGGATCCGAAGACCCTAAGGAATCATATTCCGAGTACGGAAAGAATATGATATAACGTATCTGAAAATGGGTCACCTATTAGTAAAATAATGTACAACATAACAATAACAATACATTTATAACAACGTTATCACTTCATTAGGACAAGTGATACTGGTCTCGGCCGCATATACAAGGCGGATGACCTACTACCCATAGGTAGATGTACTCATTCGAGAGATTTGCGATTTTGAAGGGGCATCTCATGAGACGTTTATAAAGCAAGGTATAACCGAACCTTGACCTGACTTTACCATTTTCCATTATTTAATACACACACCACAATAACAATAACAATAACAATAACAATAACAATAATAATAATAATAATAATAATAATAATAATAATAATAATAATAATAATAATAATAATAATAATAATAATAATAATAATAATAATACACAGGGTATGATTACCAAATCATAATTACATCCTAGGTGACCACAAAAGATATAATGTATACTTTATGTCTATACAGTGCACGAAATAATATAACTGACAAGCATGGATATTCAAAACCAATAATATGCCATACTTAACTAGCATAAAGGAAGCAAAATGAAAAAATCATGCTTTTTAGGAAGCAAAATGAACAAATCATGCTTTTTAACAAAATGAACAAATCATGGGATCAAACTATAATTACTCGAGTTGTCATGCTATGTGAGATTAAGGATTTGATAAATAGAAAAAAAAACTGAACTAACTTGTATATTTATCACAAACTCATAGCATGAAATCGATAAAGGACATAAAAGGCAATAATTGCAAAAAAGGCACGAAATTGCAGAAATGCAATGATTGAACCAAATTACTTGCCTTAATCCGAAGAAGTGCTTAAGCGTATTTGAGGAGATTAATTTGATATTGGACCTGAGATTTTACAGAATTTAAAAAGGGTATTAGTAACTTTTTAGAAATTACGGAAACGGCCCCGCCACTTTCAAAAACTAAAACTTACCCTTGATTTCTTCCAAAAGAAACCCAAATCTGTAACCAAGCAATCTCAGAAGCTAGGAAGGGATGTGAACTGATTCAATACAACAGATTGATTAGTATGAGGCCAAAACCCCAATCGAAGTATGATAATTCGCAAAAATGGAGCGAGTCTTACCCAAACGAGACTCGAAAACGTCCAAATTTCGAGTCTGAGATTCTTTGGTGTGGTGTGAATCTGAAAGGAAAGGATTGTCGTGAGTTATCATCCCTTGAATCGAATGAATAAAGAAAAAGTTCATAAAATCACGTTTTTCTGCATAGCAGAAAAACTACTCACCAGTCAACTTCGGGGCTATGGTACGAGCATGTCTGAGCAGATTTGAGAAAAACGAAAGATGGATTCAACATAGAGTATTGCAAGGTTTACGTTAGATTTGGATTTGATGGTGTTGAATCATTGTGATGATTGTGGAAATTCTTCGAAGTTGGCCTATCGATCACACTTCTGCATGAACTTCCAACGTCGTTTCCGACGTCTTTCCGGTGAGCTGCTGTATCGGGTCTTGCACGGTGGTCTCCTGGGTGTTGGAAGAGCCTGTGGGTGATGGTCTTTTCCCTTGGTATCATCGGAATCGTGAACGAGGGTGAACGGAGATAGTTGTAGTTTGTGATTTTCGACTGATGTTTATGGCTTTGCAGAGATTGATGGAGAGGGGGTTATGGCGTGTGTTTGATATGAATGGGAAGTGGGTAACGTCCCCTAGGATTTAACCTAATCGGATCCCCTAAAGATAGGGACTTTATGTTGGTAGATTAGCATGAAAGATTGCTACTTATCATATAGGTAAAGATAGATTTTGTAAAAGAGAGAGAGAGAGAGATTGGATATCCCGTGTGCAAATTTGGAAGCATTTGTGGGCTGGATCTGATTTGGACATGGGCTGATGCTCACACACATTTGATTTACACTTGGTTGCATGTATACTTACATATATACTATACCATACTCGTATATATACCCGTATATGTACCCCTATATATGTACATATATAAATATGTATATACAACTAGTTATCCTCTAATTTACCCATAAATAATATATAAATATTATTTCTGAATACCTAATTTATTTAAATAATTTAAATAAATTAATTCCCCCCCCCCCCATTTCACATTATAAAATGTGATCTCACTATCTCGCAAATTTTGACACATTAAAATAATAGGAATAAGAAACACTTCCGACTTTTATTTAATAATGTTCTAAAATTAAAAAAACAGAAATACGCGAGTATTTCATATCTCCCCACAAAAAAGAAGTTTCATCCCGAAACATAAGAAGAGAACAAATGAGGAAAACTCTCTCATATCCGATTCGGTCTCCCACGTCATCGCCTCGGTTCCGTGCTTAGACCAGAGCACCTTCACCAAAGGCACCACCTTGTTCCTGAGCCGCTTCTCCTGTCACTCTAGGATGCGAACTGGTTCCTCCTCATAGGTACCTGTAGATTGGACCTCAATGTCTTCATAACTCAAGACATGAGATGGATCAGGCACATACTTCCGAAGTAAAGAAATGTGAAAGCCATCATGCACAGGATAACCGGTAGGTGGCAGGGCTAAACAATAAGCAATTGTGCCCACCTTCTGGAGAATCTTAAATGGTCCTACAAAAAGAGGGTTCAACTTCCCACGCTTCCCAAAACGAAACACTCCTTTCATCGGCGAGACTTTCACAAATACTTTCTCACCGACCTGGAACTCTAGGTCCCTCCTCTTACCATCTGCATATGCTTTCTGTCGACACTGAGCTGCCAACATGCGCTGTCTGATCACTCCTATTTCCATGGTGGTCTTCTCTAGAAGCTCAGGCCCAAGAATGAGTGCATCTGCTGCCTCATCCCAACATACTGGCGATCTGCACTTCCACCCACACAGAGCCTCAAACGGAGCCATCTTGATGGATGCAGGCCAGCTATTGTTGTAAGTGAACTCAATCAAACTCAAGCTGGTCTCCCAATCAGTTGGTCTATCCAAAACACATGCCCTCAACATGTCATCTAACGTCTGAATAGTGCGTTCTGACTGGCCATCGGTCTGTGGATGGAATGATGTACTGAAATTCAAGGCCGTCCCTAGGCCTCCCTAAATTTCTCTCCAAAACTTAGAGATAAATCTCCCATCGCGATCTGACACAATGGTTTTCGGAATACCATGGAGTCAAACGATCTCCTTCATGTACACCGTTGCTAACTTTGGCACCTTCCAGTCACTCCTGATTGCAATAAAGTGCGCACATTTGGTGAGTCTATCCACTATCACCCAATGGCGTCTTTTTGCCCTTGGACTCGAGGTAATCCTGTAACGAAGTCCATCGAGATATGTTCCCACTTCCACTCCGGAACCGGAAGGGGCTGTAATGTACCTGCAGGTTGTCGGTGCTTAATCTTCACCTGCTGGCACACCAAACATCTAGCTGCAAACTCGGCTACATCTTGCTTCATCCCCGACCACCAATAATTATGTTGGAGGTCTTTATACATCTTGCTTGACCCTGGGTGAATAGAGTAAGCAGAAGAATGAGCCTCATGGAGTATGGTCTGCCTAAGCTCTTGAAAATCCGGAACACAAAGCCGCTTCCTAAACCATAAGGAGTCATCCTCCTGGAATATGAAACCTGGGGCCTTGCCCTCAAAGAATTCGGCACACAAATGCACCAGTGCAGTATCTTCGACCTACGCTGCCTTAATCTTCCCTAGAAAATTTGATTGAACTTCCAACATACACAGCTGACCATGATTCTTCTCAAACCACACCTCAACACCCAACTTCAATAATTCTTGGTGCAAAACAGGTATCTCCGTCAAACATGTAATCATAGCCTCATGCTGAGACTTTCGGATCAAAGCATTTGCTACAACATTGGCCTTCCCCGGATGATAGAGAAGTTCAATGTCATAGTCTTTGATGAGCTCTAGCCATCTCTTCTGACGTAGATTGAGCTCTTTCTAGGTGAAAACATACTTCAAACTCTTGTGGGCTGTGAAGATTTGACAGCGAACACCGTAGAGATAGTGTCGCCAAATTTTTAAAGCAAAGACCACAGCAGCTAGCTCCATATCATGAATTGGATAATTCTTCTCATACTGCTTAAGTTGCCTGGATGCATATGCTATCACCCTGCCATGTTGCATAAGCACACAACCCAGACCTTGCTTGGAAGCATCACTGTACACAACATACCCTTCCCTATCTCTCAGAAATGCTAGAATCGGTGCAGTGGTCAACTGTTTCTTCAGTTCCTGAAAGCTCTACTCGCACTTCTCATTCCACACAAACTTCTGAGACTTTCTCAACAAAGAGGTAAGCGGTTAGGCAAGTTTAGAGAACTCTTCCATAAACCTCCTATAGTATCCAACTAATCCCAAAATGCTTCGAACTTCCTTCGTATTCTTCGGCTGAGCCCAGTGTTTCACTATTGAGATCTTCTGAGGGTCTACCATCACTCCCTCCTCAGATATGATATGACCTAGGAAGGTTACCTGCTTGATCAAGAACTCACACTTGAACAACTTAGCATAAAGTTGATGTTGTCGCAGCACTGACAATGCGGTCCGTAAATGCTACTCATGAGCTTCCTCACTCAGAGAGTAGATCAAAATATCATCGATGAACAGTACCACAAACTTATCCAGATAGTCATCAAAACATCAATTCATCAACTCCATAAACACAGCTAGGGCGTTGGTCAAACCAAAGGGCATCACCACGAACTCATAATTAGAGTTGGCGATTCGGGTCATCCGGTCGGGTTCGGGTCGATCACATTCGGGTCGGGTCACTGATGAGTCGGGTCAACTCGGTCAAAATTTATGTGTCGGGCTTGGTCGGGTCGGATCGGGTCGGATTCGGTCAAAATGAAATTCAGATTGGTCGGGTTTCGGTCAGAATCGAGTTGGACCCATTCGGGTTTTCGGTCAGAATCGAGTCTGTCTCGTTCATGTTTCGGGTCGGTACTTGGGTCGGTCTCATTCAGGTTTCAAGTAGAAGCGGGTCTACATTTGTTTTAAACTTTTAATTGTTTAGGTTGAATTTGTTGAATCATGTTCGATCGGGACTTCCGGGTAATCAATTTTATTAAATTGAATATGTAATTCATGTTATTTATGTATTTCAAAAAGCATGTTAGTAAAATTAAATATGATTCAATATATAATCTACTCATTGGCTCGTAAGCTCTAATGTTGTTAAAATCTCGATTCGATCCTCTTCCAACGATCCTACGATCTAAAAATGGAAAAATGATCCCGATCCTTTTTTGCGATTATAACGATCCTATAAAATGTCTATTATAAGAAATTTTTAATATTTACCCTTTAAATTTTATAAGATCCTTATAACAAACCTATAAAACGATCCTATGGAATTCACTTATGCACTAATGGTTTTAAATTTTCACTTTGATCAATGAAAATTTTATTTTGTTTCGAAATAGCATTAACTATCAATAGCTCAATAATGGATTATAGTATTTTTTTTTTGTTTTATAGTATAAATGTATAATAGATATATATTCAATGATATTCGGGTCGGGTTGGGAGTCGGGTCAGTTGGGAGTTGAGTCGGGTTGAAATTTGGGTCGGGTTGAAATTTGAGTCAGATCCGGATTTAGTCGGGTTTGTCTGTATTCGGGTCACTTCAGGTTTCGGGTCAACATCGGTCGGGCTCAGTTTCGGATTCGGGTTATGCATAACACCCAATTTTTGGGTTCGGTCGAGTTTCGGTTCAGATGAGTCGGTCGGGTTTCTCGGGTCGGATCAGATTTTGCCAGCTCTACTCATAATGCCCGTATCTTGTCCTGAAAGCAGTGTTCGGAATATCCTCCTTGCGAATCTGTAACTGATGATATCCAGAACGAAGATCAATCTTGGAGAACACATTTTCTCCTTGTAGCTGATCTAGCAAATCATCAATTCAAGGCAATGGATACTTGTTCTTGATCGTCACTTTATTCAACTCCCGGTAGTCAATACACAGTCGGAAGAATCCATCATTCTTCTTCACAAATAATACTGGAGCCCCCTATGGAGACGCACTAGGCCTGATATAGCCCTTCTCTAACAGCTCTTCCAATTGAGACTTCAACTCTTTCATCTCAATGGGAGCCATACGATATGGAGCTTTGGAGAATGGAGACGTCCCTGGTTCCAGATCAATGGTGAACTCAACAAAGCGCTTCGGTGGCACCTCGGTAATGTCATCAGGAAATACGTCGAGAAATTCCCGAATCACTGGAATATTAGAGATCGTGACTGTCTTAGACTCTAAGTCTTGCAAATAGCATAACAGACCCACACAACCCTGTCGTAGTAGCCTAGCTACCTGCATCATATTAATAATATGGTCGTTCTCAATGGAAACGTGCCCTCAGAATTTGCACACACATGTGCCATCCAGTGATAAGGTCACAATCCTCCGCTCGAAGTCAATCACCGCGTCATGTTGCCCTAACCAATCCATACCTAAGATGATATCCAGCGCCATAAGTGGAATCACCACTAAATCGGCGTTGAACTCTCGACCCCCAATGATAGAAAATCCACTCAACATCTTTTTTCCTATCATTGTCCCCCCATCAGGGAGTTCGACTACAAAAGGATCATCTAAAGGCACACTACCTAGCTTAAGCCTATCAACAAGCTTCTCAACAACAAAAGAATGGGTAGCACCTAGATCTGTCAAAACACAACCCGACCCGGTCGACCCGACCTGAACGCCCGGAAAATTTCCGACCTGAACTCGGAAATTTTGACCCGGAAATTTTTTCTGACCCAAACCCGAAAACCCGAAAATTTTCTGGGTAATCTGGGTTTCGACCCGGTGACCCGATTGACCCGGTAATTTTGACCCGATTTACCCAATTGACCCGGTGACCCGATTGACCCGGTTGATTTATAATTATATATGATTAATTTTTTTATGGAGATTCCAATTTATTACATTTTATACTTACAATCACTTGATCTTTCATTTTAAAATCAACTTTTATATTTATTTATATTATGTAATACTCCGTCCGATCGATAGTATTTGATTTTTTGTTTTTCAACAAACTTTTTTAAGAAGATAAAAATTCTAAAAAATATTAAAATATTAAAAAAATTATATGCTTATTACTAATTGTATGAAATTATTTTTAAAAAATTATTTGAAAATTTTATATTTTATATACTATTACATTTTATTAAAAATTATGAGAAATAATAAAAAATCAAATGTTTTTTAATAAAATGTAATAATATATTATACCATAGAATATCAAATTTTTAATAAAACTATTTTTAAAAAATTATTTAAAATTTTGATATTTATATATTATTACATTTTATTAAAAATTACGAGAAATAATAAAAATCAAATATTTTAGATCAGATATAGTATATAATTGCAAGCACTAGAACTTATGAACAATGTCTTTGATTTTAGGTTTTTAAATTTATCGCAAAATTATCAAATTATGATTTTTTTAATTTAAAAAAGAAAAAATTGACCAACCCGAAATGGACCCGAAATGACCCGAAACCCGGTCAAACCCGGGTTCGATTCAACCCGGAAATACCCGAAACCCTTATTACCCGGGACCCGTATTACCCGACACCCGAAGTGACCCGACCCAAACCCGACCCGAATGACCCGTTTGACAGGTCTAGTAGCACCAGAATCAAATAAAATATCAATGGACTCGGTATGATGGTAGATAATACCTTGAGTCACTGGTATGTTAGCATCTACCTCCTCCCTTATCACATATAGGCGCTTCCCAGGGTTGGAAGGCCCAGCTGCATTGTTTTCCCTGTTCACAGTCGGTTGCGATCCCGTAGGAACCTGAGTCCTCTACTAAAAGGACTGACTGTTGCGCTGCTGTAGTGGAGCTCTAAGCTGCCCCTGATTCTGAGTCTTCTCCGCTGCAGCCGATGCTTGATAAGAATGAGACTGCACACCGCTCGAGGTCTTACAAAACCGTATCAAAAGGACTGGCTTGTCACAACCTCGACAAATCCTTAGTGCCTCCGTACATGCAGGTTTGATGACCTTCCTTGCCACAATTATGACATATCACTTGCCTTCCACCAGTATTGTGAGAGCGCTCTCCTTTCCGGCCAATTGGGGCTCTACCTCCACTCGTACCCCAAGTTGGGGCAGATTCTCCAGCTCTCTTGACACCAGAATGCTTTTGGTGCCCCTTCTTCCTATTGGCGAACTCTTGATTCCGCCGAGTCTCATCCATCGTTGCCTCCACCCTATACCCCGCATCAATGTAAGCCTCTAGGGTAGGGTAGTCCCTATGTAACATCTGCAACTTCGTGCGGCCGGGTAGGGACTCATGGAAGTAGTGTATCCTGTCTGCCTCAGTTCTGACCAAATCTCCGGCATAAGGCAATAACCCAATATCGGGTCACCATCGCAACCATTCTCAACCCGAAATGAGCAGGAGTCAAAAATTCCCTCCTCTTCTCTATCCTCAGTGAAGGTGCAAAGTAATGATCCGTGAGGGACCGTTTGAAGGCCTCCCAGGTCGGGTTCGCCTCCCATCCCAATCTAGCAGTCTCCCACCATAATCCAGCTTCACCCTTCAGGCGAATAGCAGCAATATGCACCTTGTTCTAATATGTGCACACAATACCTCTGAACAACTTCTCCATATATGTCAACCACTCGACTACGACAAATGGCTCACCCGACCCATTGAAGTCATCTTTCCCAATCTAGCAGCCTCCCACCATAATTCAACTTCACCCTTTAGGCGAATAGCAGCAATATGCACCTTGTCCTAATCTGTGCACACAATACCTCTGAACAACTTCTCAATATAGGTCAACCACTCAACTACGATAAATGGCTCACTCGACCCATTAAAGTCATCTGGCTTCAAAGCATTCACTGCCTTGAGTGCTCGGAAGTAAGAGTCTCCCAGGTCTATCACTCTACCTGGAGCAGGAGTCTCAACGACTAATGGTGGTTATCGTGGAGCCTGTGTAGGTGGCGGTGGGTTTGCTCTGGCTATGATCTTTGTCACCGCCTCACGAGAAATCTATCGCATCATCTGTACCATCTCCTCATGCCAGTTTTCCCCTGCAATTCTGACAGACCCATTCCTATGACTCTCAGCATGGTTACCCACACTCTGATGGCTTGCAGCGGGGCTGGGCATAACCCTATGGCTGGACTACATGGATGGGCTCGTGTCGACTAGGCTCACGTTGGGGCCCATCTGAGCCTCTCTCCTGTCTAGTGGCCCGTCGGCGAGCAGCTGCAGCACGATTTTTAGCTCTCAATTGTGCTGAAGCAGCTTGGTCAGCCAATGATTGCTCTCTGATCGCCTCGCCCGTAGATGGAACGGAATCCTCATCCACCCAATTCCCATTCTCCTAGCTTACAATCCTCTCTGACGAGGTCTCAGGGCGACGACGAACGCCTTGAGTGTTCATGATCTATAAGTTCAAAATCATTGTCATTAATACTCTATTTATTCACATAGCACCCATGGTTTAACACGATCATACACAATCATAATAGCATGATAAACCAATGGATACTTATGTAAGATTATGTCTTTAAATGAATGTTAAAGAGAGCTTTAAAACTGCAAAAAGTGGAAACTAATATGACGTGGAGTTGCTAGGGGTATGTATGGACACACAGATCCTTTTCCCATTATAGGAATAAATGTTAAGTCCTACAACGAGTGATGAGAAGTCTAAGTATTCCTAGGCTTCCTGCCCTTAAGTTTCCCAGTACCCTTGACAGAGTACCATCTTTCTATCCCTTTTTCACTAGAGGGCTGGAAGACAAAGTGCACTCCCGCTTTTTTAAATCTTTCTAGCTTCTGTTGCTCATAGGCATCACGGGTCCTCAACGACTCAAGCATCTTAGCGCGTCGCTCTTCGTGCTCCTGTCCTTCAGGGGTTCCTTGTAGTCGCTTTCCTCGAAACTCGATGATCTCCTCCATGAGCTTCCCAGCCTCTTCAATATGTTCCAGAGTACCTTGATCATGAACTTGTGAGAATCTAGCCAACCTCCAAGTGATCTCGTCATAGCAGAACTGGTCATAGGTAGGAACCCATAACCATACCATCTTCACCTCCATAGGTTGGCGGTGGATGGTCCTTTCTTAAACGGAGGACAAGAATGACATTCTTCGCAAGTGTTGCTTTCGTTGGATTGTAGTCTGAATCATCGCCAGAGTCATTTTCGGAGTCGACTCTTATAGGTCCATTCACTTCAACTTCTTCGTCCTCATTCAAAGCAACTCTCTTCCCCGTGATTGCGCTAGCCTCGGTAGAGATGGAAGACATCTAAGAATAAGATTAAGTAGCGGTTCTATACCCAAGTTGACTTGCACTTAAAGAATGGAATACTAATGACTATTCAATTACAGGTTAGGTACTTGAGGGCTTAACTATTTAAAAATTTAAACATCTTTTTACACTAGAAATATAAAAATACATTTCCTTAAAATTCTAAATTCATTTCTTTTTAACCTTTTAAAAGAAACTTTTAAATTCATTTTGAAGTATCCAAAACCTATATTTTCATTTTATAAAACCAAAAGCTCTGATACCACCTTTGGTAATACCCCTTCTTAATACACTGAAGAGATGTTACAGCACCAGCAATTACGCAGACTTTAATGTCTTTGTAACCGCCTTAGGCTTATAGGGACATGCAACCATGCTCCCATAAACAAGATGATAACATACAAATACTAAATCAGCGGAAGACTTAAATATAAAATATTCCAAAATAAAGTTACCCAGAACAAAGGGTCCAAATACAATAACCGAAATAATAAAATAGTAGCAGCGAAAATAATATTCAAATAGTAGCAGCGGAATGAATAAAATAAATGCCAGAAATTCTAGAAGTTTGTACCTTAATTAAAAAACACAATAAAATGAAAAACATTGAAATCCTTTATTCTTCAGCGCCCCAAAACCGTTTACCTAAACCTGCGGATCAGCGACTGAGGTGTAGTATGAAAACCAGGGACCCTAACCGTCCAAATGAGAAAAATAGGACAGTTAGTCTTTTTACGACTAGCAAGTAGCATAAATAAAATGTTAAGGACTTAGTCTACCACCCATTGACCCTAAGAGGGTATTGGTGATTGTATATTAAAATAAAAATGAGGACTTAATATTTATGTGGAACCTGACTCTTTTGATTAAATAAAAATAACGTAAAAGGATGGTCCAAAAGGACCGAGTGTTTGAATGGGATGCGGATCTGAAGACCCTAAGGAATCATATTCCTAGTACGGAAAGAATATGATATAACGTCACTGAAAATGGGTCACCTATTAGTAAAATAATGTACAACATAAAAATAACAATACACTTATAACAACGTTATCATTTCATTAGGACAACTAATACTGGTCTCGGCCGCATATACTGGGCGGATAACCTACTACCCATAGGTAGATGTACGCCATTCGAGAGATTTGCAATTTCGAAGGGGCATCTCATGAGACATTTAAAGAGAAAGGTACAACCGAACCTTGACATGAATTTACCATTTTCCATTATTTAATACACACACCACAATAATAATAACAATAATAATAATAATACAAAGGGTATGATAACCAAATCATAATTACATCCTAGGTGACCACAAAAGATATAATGTACACTTTAGGTCTTGCAAGAAATAATATAACTGACAAGCATGGATATTCAAAACCAATAATATTTCATACTTAACTAGCATGAAGGAAGCAAAATGAAATAGATCGTGTTTTTTAGGAAGTTCGGACATTTAATATAATTTTCTCAAATCATGGGATCAAACTATAATTACCCGAGTTGTCATGCTATGTGAGATCAAAGATTTGATAAATAGAAACAAACTGAACTAACTTTCATATTTATCACAAATTCATAGCTTGGAATCGATAAAGGACATAAAAGGCAATAATTGCGAAAAAGACACGAATTACATAAATGCACTGATTGAACCAAACTACTTGCCTTCATCCGACGAAGTCATTAAGCGTAGTTGAGGACATTAATTTGATATTGGACCTGAGATTTTACAGAATTTAAAAAGGGTATTAGTAACTTTTTAGAAATTACGAAAACGGCCTCGTAACTTTCAAAAAGTGAAATTTACCCTTGATTTCTTCCAAAAGAAACCCAAACAAGACTCGAAAACGTCCAAATTTTGAGTCTAAGATTCTTTGGTGTGGTGTGAATCTGAAAGGAAAGGATTTTCATGAGTTATCAGCCCTTGAATCGAAT
This sequence comes from Persicaria maculosa, assembly GCA_963922045.1. Lineage (NCBI taxonomy): Eukaryota > Viridiplantae > Streptophyta > Magnoliopsida > Caryophyllales > Polygonaceae > Persicaria > Persicaria maculosa. The sequence goes on along the minus strand of OY998264.1, from coordinate 20,394,812 downwards.
GAATAAAGAAAACGTTCATAAAAATCACGTTTTTCTGCATAGCAGAAAAACTGCTCACTAGTCAACTTTGGGGCTATGGTACGAGCACCTCTGAGCATATTTGAAAAAAATGAAATATGGGTTCGACAGAGAGTTTTGCAAGGTGTACGTTGGAGTTGGATTTGATGGTATTAAATCACAGTGGTGGTGATGGAAATGCTTTGAAGTTGGTGTGTCAATCACACTTCTGTAGGAACTTCCGACGTCGTTTCCGACATCTTTCCAGTGAGCTTTCCAGTGAGCTACTGCATCGGGGATTGCACGGTGGTCTCCTGGCTGTTGTAAGAGCATGTGGGTGGCGGTCTTTGCCCTTGGTATCGTCGGAATCGTGGTCGAGGGTGAACGGAGATAGTTGTAGTTTGTGATTTTCGACTGATGTTTAGGGATTTGCAGAGAATGATGGAGTGGGAGTTATGGCGTGTGTTTGATATGAATGAGAAGCTGGTAATGTCCTCTAGAATTTAACCTAATCGGATCCCCTAAAGATAGGGACTTTAGGTTGGTAGATTAGTATGAAAGATTGCTACTTATCATATAGTTAAAGATAGATTTTGTTAAAAAAAAAAGATTGGATCTCCCGTGTGCAGATTTGGAAGCATTTGTGGGCCGGATCTGATTTGGACATGGGCTGATGCTCACACACATTTGATTTACACTTGGTTGCATGTATACTTACATATATACTATACCATACTCGTATATATATACCCGTATATGTACCCCTATTCCTATATATGTACATATATAAATATGTATATACAACTAGTTATCCTCTAATTTACTAATAAATAATATAAAAATATTATTTGTGAATACCTAATTTATTTAAATAAATTAAATAAATTAATTTCCCCCCATTTCACATTATAAAATGTGAACTCACTATCTCGCGAATTTTGGCACATTAAAATAATAGGAATAAGAAACACTTCCGACTTTTATTTAATAAATTTCTAACATTAAATAAACGGAAATACGCGGTTATTTCAATCATCTGTTCATTTTCAAGACCTTGGAGGGTGAGTGGAAGTTAAGGGCCGATCTGACCCAAGAAGACATTGCTGCCCTTCCTCCCCTAAAAGGCAAAACCCCTTCGTCTTCATCTTCATTGCATGAACAAAGGTTGGATGACTTGGAATTTGGCCTGGATGCTTTTCGACGGGACGTGATTGACCTCAGGGCTAACCTCACAGACAAATTGGACTCCACCCATGAGCTTCTCTCAATCGTCCATTCAAAGATGAATCAAATGTTTTACCTGAATGCCCTGGCCTTCACTGCTAGCGGGGCCATCTTACCCCTTAATGAAGATGAATCAAACGTCTTGTGAGCGCTAGGTGAGAAACCGCCTAACCTTTCGTCCAACGCACACTTAACCAACGATCTTGACCGTAGAAGAGTTTGGAGTGGTCAAGAAATATCAACAAGAGGAGGAGCAGAGACGGTTAGATGAGATGTTGAATGACAAGACGTTTGCTGATGCTCACAAAAGCTGGAAGAAGAAGGCGTGGAGTGACATTCGTAGTTGCAAGAATGGCCAGTGGTACCCTCTTTGATTTCAAGGTCTTGAAATCAGTTTTTTTTTTTTTTCTGGGTTTACACTTTTGATTTCAAGGTCTTAAGTTTATGAATTTCTAGATTTTTAGTACTTCAAAACTTTTGGTTTTCATGGCTTACACTTTTGGTTTGTTATGGCGTATGGATCCAAATATTTTAGATTTCTTCCCTTACTTTTTGGGAGACAAAAAGGGGGAGAAATTAGGTCTTATGGTATGGTTTTATAACAATTTCGATATTGGTTATGTTTATGCAATGTATGCATTGTTGATATGTGTTTGCACTGTCATATTTGTCTGTTTTATTGATATTTGTTTTGTCTTACACCAAGGGGGAGATTGATAACTCCACCTTGATGAAGATATATACTATATAGATATAATATATTTTTGTAGGAATGATGAAAGACAAAGAAAGCTATTTATTCTATCCAAATATCATGTATCATAACCAAAACCACTTGTCTTAACTCGACGAAATGGTTCAGTGTGGTTGAGGAGGATAATTTGATATGGGAACAGAGATTTTATAGAATTTGAAAAGGGTGTTAGTAATTTTTTAGAAATTACGAAAATGACCCTGTCATTTTTAAAAGTGAAAACCTACCCTTGATTTCTTTTGTAAGAAACTCAAACCTGTATCCAAGCAATCTCATGAGCCAAGAAGAGATGTCAACTGATTCAATATGATTTATTGGTTAGTATAAGATTGACTACTTAATCGAAACTTAATAATTTGCGAAGATTGCAGCGGATCTTACCCAAATGAGAATCGAAAACGTACGAATTTTGAATCTAATATCACTTGGTATGGTATGGATCTGGAAAAAAAGGATTTATGGAAGTTAAGATCCCCTAATCGAAAGAGTTTCCAAAACAACAGTCGAAAACATAATTTCAGAAAAGGCAGAAAAAACTGCTCAATAGTCAACTTCGGAGGCCGTGGTTCGAGAATCTAAAAGCCGTTCTAAGAAAAGGAAGAGTTCTTGTTGATAGAGGGTGTTTCAGGGTACACGTATGAGTCAAATTCGGAGGATTCGGATTAATGTGGTGGTGGTGGAGAAGCCCGAAAGGTAGGCTGTCAATCACGCTTCTGCAGAAACGTCCGGCAACGATTCCGAGTACTTTCCGGGAAGCTGCTGTTTCGGGGCGTTCAGGGTTGTCTCCTGGGTGATGATAGAGCGTATTCGTTATAGTATTTGGCCTTGGGGTCGTTGGATTTGTGATCGAGCACAATCGGATCTAACGGCGGGCGTGTGTGTTGATGTGTTGTTTGGGGCTGATGAAGAGGATCACTGAGAGATGGATATGACGCACAATCGGATCGAGCACAATAGTATTGGAAGCCTGCAATGTCTTCTTTGATTTCTCTAATCGGATCTCCGGAAGATAGCGATTTTAGGTTGAAAGATTTGGCTAAACATTGATCTTGTAACGGAAGATAGATAGATTTTATGCAGGTTTCTTCGTTGTGGCTGAGTAGCAGTTGGGCTACTGTATGTGGGCCGGCTTGATTCATATGGCTGGTTAATGTGTGTATATGTACTATATCCATCCATATACATATGCATATATTTATAAATATTGGCCGTATAGATAATATATGAATGTGAATATTATTTGTGAAAATTTTTTATTTATTTAAATAATATTCTTGATTTTTATCCAATTTAAATTATATAAATTAAATATTGATAATGAGGAAAATATTTTATCTATTTAAATAAATTACTTTTATTTTAAATAGGACATTATAATTATTATAACTTTATATTATATATTTTATGTGAACTTAAAAGTTAAATTCAGCTTATTTTTGCCTAATTAAATATAAAGAGAATTTGTTTATTTTCATGAGAACTGAAATACTCAAAAATACTTTAAGATATTTCATAACTATGGATATTGTGCAAGTTAATAATTATTATTCCTCACATGTGTATTATCATAGTTAGCTCCAGAAAAAAAAAAAGCCAAGAAACTTAGAACCTAAGGAGGATAAAATTCACTTATAGGTAAAAATCAAGGGAAAAAAGAAAAAGAAAAGAAAAGGAACAAAAAAGGAAAATAGAGAGTTGGATTGGATTGGTTGGGATTGATATTCTTTTGTAAAGTTTTATATTAAGTTTGGTACATCTTGTGAAAGAGTTGATGGTTGAAGTTGTTTAGGTGTAGAATCTTAATTCCTGGATTAGAAATACCGCATAGCCAAATACACTCCATACCCTACTTTTCATATCAAGCCCCATTACAACCGTTGCAAAGACCTCTTGATGTTACTTGTCAACAACAGTTGTAAAATACTAAAATGACAGACTAAATAGCGTGAATATAACAATATCCAGGCTATATAATCTCCATTCATGGGCCCTTTCATAGGGAAAATAACCCGGAATTAAAAATATCTTGGTTATTTGATGTAGCAAATAACCCAGACATTAAACTACAATCCGTGCTATAAAATCTATGAGATTTTTTTTTACCAAAATCGGATTGGACTCTATTTGCCCGGGTGTGTATTTTTTGGATCCGGACTCTTTACCTATTATCACATTAACCTAATGCATGGGCCTTATTTGCTCCATATCCGTGCTATATGGCCTTTACCATAACGACATTGTCCATAGATCAAATTATTTCGTGGATTGGATTTCACTTGACTGTCTACAGCCCTATTGCCTGTGTTCGGGGTAGAAGTTTTGTATAACTGTTATTCAAAATGCTTGGACTAAAAAGCCTATTTTCTACTAGTACTTATAAGATTGAGTTGAGCGTTGTACTTAAAGCCTAAACGCATTAAGAGCAAGTGAAACACATTCTCCCTGTGAGGTTGGATGAATGTTTACCTAGTGCTTTGATCATTCTATCATTTTTATTCACTTTGCCTTTTTCTACTAGTACACATAAGATTGTTTTAATTGGATATGACGACTGAAGTTCTCATATCCTCCTCCCTTCAGGTGCCTGAAGACCATCCCGCAGGAGTTACAACTGACGTCGCAACTGTTTTCATCTCTCGGGTGCTTTGTGAACCAGCATGTGAATGTAGCGGCCTGAACTTGGGCCACACTCAAGAGCCTGTGCGTTTCTTCTCGCGGGCCTTGGACAATGGATTCGCCCTCCTCCTCATTGCGTCACGGGCCTTGAACACTGGATTCACTGGTCTTGTTGCTCATCACGTCGGGGGCCTTAATACAGAGCGTTTACAGAGATTGAGATGAGATTAGAAATTAGAGGAGATGGTTGTTGTCTTGTTGAGGTGTGAGTAAAATGGGAGGGAGGTGAGGCTTATTTATAGCCAAAATCGGGAGGGAAAAGAAGCAAATCGACTGTTAGGCAACGTTCGACCCGACGGGTCCAACGGTCGACCCGGCGGGTCGGCCTTTGGAATTTCGAACGTTGCCCCTATTTTTTTCAATTTTACGGATGGTTTCGCACTTGAGCTTCGTAGCCTGCTGGTTTTGTACTACATTTTACAAATATTCAGTTTATTTTATGTCATTATGTCACTCGTAATACGGTTCAAATATCGAAACCGTGATTACGTGTGCATCGACATTTGACACCACACACACTGACACACACATGAGTACATGACACTACCACTAAGTCTCTAACAGTGTGACACACTCACACTTCACACACCTGTACTGCTAGAGCCTAGAGTCCTAGACGACCTAGACGGCTAGACACATAGTCACCTGAGGCCGAGCCCGAACCTCCTTAGATTTGCATCTTGTTGGGATGCTTCCTCGTTATATGAAGCTTTAGATTTCCGTAACTAGCGCCTCTCGTAACCTTGAACTTGTGACCGCAATGACGACAAACCGCTTCAACCTTCCCCAGGTCTAGCCCGACCTTGTCGAAATGATTTTGGAACAAAGTCACGGATTGATCGGACATGATAACGTTATTACAGAAATGAAATGTATGATTGTAATGAAATGAAATGAACCAAGGAGACGAGATCTTATAGGCGTTTTGGGTTGAGGCTCAACGACTAGCTCAACCGTTGAGCTAGTCGTTGCACAACGGCTACATTCTTTCAAAAAAATAGGTTTGACCCGGCGGGTCGACCCGCCGGGTCAGCGGATTTTCAAACCCCCGATCCTAACCCTAACCCGCAACCCGCCTTGACCCTTTGACCCGAGAACCCACACCCGCCGGGTCACCGACCCGTATGACCCGCTGGGTCACGGGTCGACCCGTGGCAACCCCTACATGAAGGATATGTTTGTGGGATGAGTGGGTGTCGCTTTGTTCTATTTTGCTTGAGGACTAGCAAAGTTTAAGTGTGGGAAAGTTTGATAATGCATATTTTAGATAGGCATTCTAGGTAGTTTTAGTGCGAATGTTGCATGATTTATGTTCATTTTGCATATCTTATCATTTGGTCGTCGAAGTTTGGTATCTATACATTTTGTGGTTAATTCTGCATATTCGTATATTCGGACTCGGGAGGGTGGAACAAGGGCGATGCTAGAGCCTGGAGTTGCTAGAGAGGGTTGAGATGAATCTTAGGAGTGTCCATGAGGAAGCAGAGATGAGCTGAAAGCACGAAGAGGAAGACAAAGGACTTTGGAGTCCTAAAGGTCGGCGCCCGTCGATTCTGATGCGGCCGAATCTTTCGAATTCTATCTTTGTGGATTTATTCCTATTTTTTTTAGAGATTTATTTTTATCCATTTAGGCCAGTTTTTTTTAGGTTTTTAGCATAACGCTAACACTATAAATACATTAGTTTCATTTAGGTTTTATCATCACGAAAGACAGCAACGTACATAACTACATCGCTTTTTTGTTTCATTCTAGGTTTTCAAGTAAGCCATGAGTGGCTAATCTCTCTTTGATTTTACTCAAGTATTCAAGACATGGTTGATGGATCATGAGAAATGATTTCTAGTTAATTTCTATTTGGATTATTTCAATGTTCATTGTGTTGTTATTGTTATGTTGTTGATTTTGTCTTGACCAGCCACCTCGAAAGAATAGCATCGCGCTAGAATTTTGGCTTCATCCTTTGAAGGTCTTAATACATAAGTAACCGAAAAATCTTGTAGGAATGGTTCAAAAATCTTACTTGTGTAAGAAGATTGATAGCTAGGTTATATCACTTTTAATGGAAGCGGTGGTTGGGCTGACAACCAAGTGACAAAGCCGACAATATGGGAGTGGTACTATTTATATGTCGAGCTTTTGGGAATTTGTGGTACTCGCCCACCTATACAAGAGTATAGGGGACATTATAGTATGGTTGGTATATATGTTTATATAAACCAAAACCGGGATAGTAAAGTAGAAACCTAATAATTAGAAAGAAGCTCAATTCAAGGATCATGAGATCAAATCATTGTTGCAAAGTCATAAGTAAACCATATTTTCTTTCTTATTCTCTATAACATCATTGCTCTCGTTTGATTACTTTTACTTTCATTATCACTCTTTGTAAGGGCTCGGATTTTCGAATCCTAATGTTTTCGAGAAAAGGGAAATTAAAATGAAATTAAATCGGATTTAAAGCTCGTTTAACAGATTCCGACCTGAATTTAAATATTTGACGAACGATTCCGTCTTTTCACCTCGAAAATTTAAAATAAATTCGGATGGCGATATCGTTATGATTTTAAAATCTAATTGATCGAGTAAGCGAAATTTGGGAAGAATAACATTCGGAAACTAATTTTGGGATTCGAAATTCGCGTATTTGGGATTTAATTCCGGGTATTTGCTTAACCAAATTCACACGCAACTATCACCTACTCCCTCACTCACTATAACTGCGATCCATCCCCAGTCTATTTCAATCCTCTATCACCGTCACCTTCATCCACGCCATAACCATCACTCTCCATCATCTTCAACTGCTCACCATCACCATTCCATCACCACCTCACCGTCAACAACACGTGCCGTTTGGAAGGACACCCCCGTGAACGATGGTCACACCGGACAACAGCTTTCCAAGCTCCTCGTCGTTCCTCACCACCAACCACCAGCCACCAGACGCCACCACAGAGTCGTCGGCCACCACCACGTCGCAGCCGCAGCCGCCAGGAGCCGTCGCCGATCACCCCAGCGCCACCATCCCCTGTTTTGTGCTTTGAAATGGTCGATTACTCTGTTTTGCAAGCTAACTTCCGGTAAGCCGTTCTCCTCCTCGATCGATCAAAACCACCTAGAAACTCCTCCATTGTAATCACTCATATGCGGTGCAGGTCCGAGAAGCCATCGCAGGCCTCCGACGATACCCAGACCTCCGATCGAGAGCTCCGAAGTCGCGAAAAAAAAACCACCCGGTGAGCTTCCACGTTCTTCCTTGTTTCGATTCGAATTCGTGCCTCTTTCGATGCTTAGACTAGTCGGGAGTGTGCGTGAGCTGAGTGCGGGATGATCGGGTGAGGTCGAGAGCTCCGACGATCGTCGGAGCTCAGTCGACTTGGCGATGAGCGTCGCGAGCGAGCTGGGGCGAGAGTGCAAGCGGGCGAGGACGGGGACGAACTGACGAGTGCGAGACGCGAGCTGGGAGCGAGGTCGAGCGTGGTAGGTGAGCTCGAGGGCGGGAGCACGAGACGGGCGCGAGGCGATGCCGGCGGGGACGAGGCTTCACTTGCGGCGGGAACCTTCAATTTGAAGTGAAGAAGAAGACCCGTGGGCCCCACCTTATATATATATATATACTATATTATCATATTATCTTAATCGATTTGGTTCGATCGGGTTTGGTTCGGTTGGGTTTGGTTCGGTCGGGTTAATCGGGTTATTTATTTAAATGGTTACGGTATTTAAATTACTATAATATTATTCGAGGATTTAAAAATAAAATATTATTTTGGAGATTTAAAAAGGAATTGGAACAGAATTTCAAAGTGAAAAGTGATTAAAATAATAAATTGAAAAAAGGATTTTAGCAAGTATTTCCAAGGTCGGAATTCTTAACTGGTTGAATCAGAATTCAAAAACAGTTTTAGAACTAACCAGAAAATTTTACTTGTTCGGTGAATAACTAACATGATGATTTGATCGTTTGATTGACGGTATGATTGAATTGACTAATAGCATGGCTTGCGGTGATTTACTATACGAGATCAAATGTTAGTTATTATGATGGTAAAGATATATATATATATATATATATATATATATATATATATATATATATATCCTTATGAAAAGAATGAGTATGTTATGGAGATTATTTTAAGCTGAGGAATTTACGAGTTAAGATTAAAAGTGGTATGAGATAAGAGATGGTTGGTCATGATGAATTGGAGGTAGGGTTGATGCTAGTTTGCTTATTTATCTGCTTGTATGAGGGTGTGATATATGTGTTCAGAAAAGTTATAGAAGTATACTCAGTATATTTCTCGTTATGTAATTAGGTGATATTCTGTGATCGTGACTACTGTGTGCTGGGTTCTTCTTTTGCCGATCTGCTAGTCAGGTAAGTTCCCTAGGGGGCTTACTCAGGTTGAACTCTCATGCCTGTTGTTACATTTTATGTTAGGTGTTGCATAAGCATTTAAAGGATGCCATGTAGTATCATGCTAGGGTTGCATTTATGAAATGAGCATTCGTTTTCTCCATGCGTATGAAAAGATAACGGCCGTTATCTGTGAGTTCTAGAGTCTTTGCTAGGGTCATAGGGCAGCCCAACTTCATCGGGTGTTGTCATCCCTGAGTCCTTTATATGTCACGAAATGCGAGATGAGCATGAGATACGATACGATGATGAGATATGATATGATATGATATGATATGATATGATGAGAAATGATATGTTGCAACATCGAACTGGCCAGTCTCTGCACTAACGGGAAGGGGTGCAGAGGTAGGAGAGGGACATACCGCTTGGTATTCTTTGATAAGGCCTTATTTACTATTCTGCACTTGCGAACTAGGAGCATGCTAGTGTGCTTAATTCCCGTACTGCACTAGAGCATCTGTATTAGGTATAGCACATACTATGTGGCCTCAGCGAGGACTTCTGGTCCCGCATGCGTGGCTCGTTCTGATTCCTTTCCCCATTCTTCTTTTAAAAGTATTTCTACAGATTCTGATTGCTGATTTGGTTACATGACCGCGGGGTCTAATATGGCGGAAAGAGAGAGTTGAGACTCCGACTTCGCCGATTTAATTACGGTTTGGATTTACCTATTGGGATCCTGTTTTGACTCGGCTCTGCCGCGGCACTCGTTGTATTGTTTTCAGAACTTATGACCTTTGCATGACAACTGGATTTTCTGTATTGTAGACTTAGGACAGGTACAGGGGTTACCCCCGGGGTCTCCAACGGACCTTCCGGATTTGGGTGCGAAATCCCACTTTAAACTACAAATCTTCGGTTTCAAACCTCCAACCTGTACTCGGGGCGCAAGATCCAACGAGGGGTTTCATCCCTCGAAACGTAACTCGGGAATCATAATCCTGGGTCGTTACACTCTTGCTTACTTCTTCTTTCAAAGACTTTCTTTTCAGTGTTAATAAAGGAAACACATAAGTCGTATGTGCTCTCTATGGGATCAACTTCTTACTCTACTGTTATACTAGCTTTTGAGTGTGGGATTATCTTTGTTGGGAACCAATGACCATTTTACGCCCGTCACTCACCTACAGGATCCCTCATAGCTCATCTCTTATTCTCAATAAGCTTTTCCAAGCCCAAAAATCTTCGGTTTTCGCATTAATATCCCAAATGCCCCTTCCTTTTAGCAGGGGTTTCGTTTATCCCATTGTAACTAAATACCTCCTCCTCTTACTGCAATATCTCCTAACAGTTTAGTGAGGACAACCTTGTTCCATTTGGAACCTCTCTAATGTCAATTCCATCTTGATTAAATGGTTTAGAGATATCACTCCACGCAACTAGATTTATTCTTCCACTCTCATTACCATTCCATACTATAGAAATCTCTACACAAGCCTTCTAGTTTATCCATTACACTCTTGCGGAAAATGAAGACTTGACTCCAAAATGAGAGCGTGCAATTCATCGCACACTGATTTTATAAGCTAAATTCTTCGTGTGTAGAATATTTCCTGGTAGCCCAACAATTTATAAGAGATTTAAATTTGTCAAGTAGGCTGCCATATTCATAATTAACCACTCTTCTAGAGTGCAATTTTTTGCAATAAGAAAAATAGAATGTATACTAATTGTAAATAATTAATGTCATAAACTTAATTTTTCCTAACAAATTGTCATTAACTTGATGAATAAAAACAAAAAAAATCGAGGATATCCGTGTCATTATCAAATATAAAGGGAACTAGTATATGTCACGCGACATGACATAATTTTTTAAAATAAAACAAAATATCTTAACATTATATATATGTGTGTGTGTTCAATTTAGGTTCCCCTTAAAATAAATCAAATTAAAATATGTCAAATTTAGATTGCTTTAAGAGATTATAGTAATGTGTTTTAGTATTATTGCTAGTTCAATGTCACACCTTGTGCAACGCTTCTTATAAAAGCATCTTATATGTGTAATGACCTAAAATGTTGTATTTATTACATTAAAACCCCTCCTCCTAAAACTAAACAATAAAGAAATCACTGGAAGATAGAGATGTTAATTTCAGATGCACCTTTTTTATGCAATCCTTTAATAGTGTTGGATGCTTCCATGTATTTAGAGAAGTCAATCAAGCAGTTGACAAGGTTTCCATGGTTCAATTATCCTTAGATGCCCTTGTCTTACTTATCATCAAACCCGTTCAATGGCATGTTCAAAGAACCCAATGGAACAGGGCCCCTAAATTTTTTAGGGCGCCAGCTTATAATTTAGTACTAGTACTTAGGTTCTGGGTTCAAATGTCATTAGGGTATGGGTTCAAATCTCCATTATAGCTGATTTTTTCTTCTATTTTTTTAGTCATTTAAACATTTTCTAATTGTCTTTTCAAATGATAAACTATTTTAGTTATGGGCCTCCTTATTAACTATTTTTATTTGTTATTTTAATACAAAACTTGTATTGGAGTATAATTTATGATATTTTAAGATTTTCCACCTATATATATTGAAAATTTTATTTGTAAATTATAACTTCACACAATAAATGAGTTTTTAATGTGAAAATACTATAACTTACACATATATGTATTGATACACAATTAAAGAGTTAAAATACATGACTTAAAATCAAATAGGAAGAAGTCCTATATCAAATTTATTTGGGCCTTTTTTCTATTATCATATTTAAAGGAATATATTTATTTTACACTAATTTATGTGCTACATGTTTTTGAAAGATTGGTAAATGTAATAAATACTCTATTCGTATCAAAATAGTTGATGCTTAACTTATTGACATATTTTTTAATAACTTACAAACTATACATAAAATATATTTTTTAATAATTAGCAATTCGAAAAAATATCGAATATTTTAAAATTAGGGTAATATTGAACAGGGCCCCTAAAATTCATTAGACGGCTCTGCTTATCATCTTGAGCTTTTAACTCTCATATGTAAGGATACTCTTCGATTGTCGTTTAGTAGAGACTGAACCCCACCTAAATTCTTGTTGTTTTTTTAAGGTAAGAAATGACTATCAAATCAATACATGCTTGTTTTCCTCATATCCACCCAATTCAAATATCAAAACATCAGTTAACCTCACTGTCTTTCTCCCCTCTAGCAAAACACTTAAGAGGTTCAAAAGAGAATATCTCGGACAAGATCATGCCTACATTATAAACTTATAAACGTCCTTATATTCAACCATATACTTTCAACAATACAAAATAGTACAAATCTCAATAAGTGAATGAAGGCTACATAATGACATTCAACTATATCTTGCTTTAGCTACATCATTGGCTTCAATATATGTTACCAAACGATATTATTACATTTGATACGTCAGTTGATCTTTGGTAAATAATAGATTGGGCTCAAGAAACCGTACAAAATGGGTCGGCCCATCGAAGCCTATAATCACCCGTCACCACCATACCTTAAGCCTCTACTCAGCAAACAAACAACATTTTACATTTGGCGATAGGGCTCACCTCCGGTCCTTCCGATTGACGAGATGGAAGATTGAAGTTCCTGATAATGACTCCCCAAAAGTTCTTCTGTGATCAGAGCGCCAACAGGGAGGATCCGATGATTTTGCATCACGTCTTACGAGAATGTTGAGCTATGGAAGGTAATTTCAATGCATTGGATTATTTTTTCGGTTTTTGTTTTCATTGTGCGAAATTTCTCTTCGTTTCTTTTCGAATGATCCCATTTCGTTAGATCTTTCGGAATCCCTAGTTCAATGCAAACTAATTGTACAATTGATTGCAATGTACATCACTACTTGAGAGACACCTGTTAGCCATTTAGTTTTGTGATTTGTGGTAGTGAGCTACTCGATGTATATGGCTTTTAAACCACCACTAAATTCTCAGTCATATTTCCATTATGATTGTGTCATGATTGCTAGTGTAATTGAAAATTGTATGACTAATGATTATGTCTATCATCTCAGCCAACTAACAAGAGTTTTATATTTATTCATAATTTCATATCATCACTTAAGGTTATAACAAGATTTCCTGCCACGATGTGTTTAATTACTTTAGCTGAATATGAGTTTTGAAAATAACTTTTTAATTATATGTTAAAGTTAATAACAATCTTCCAATGTTTGATGTTAGTGGAAAATAATTCACCAAAAAATAAACTTGAACCGGTTTCGAAAGTGAGAGAACTGTTAAAAGAGCTTCAATCAACAAAACTCCGAAAGTGAGACTCCAGTTAGTTACATGAAAATTCATGGTTCCCTTAATAGTAATCGGTTGATTGGCTTAAGCGTCGTTCCTTGTAGTGTATTTAGCAAGATTGCAAGTTATCAAAATTAAGTGGATGCCACCTGCAAGCTTCATTGGTCAATTGATTTCAAATGAATAATTTTTTAATATTGTGAAATTTGTATTTGATGGTAGTGTTTCTCTGTGCATTCTTTATGAACTCTTGTTCCCTTTTGTAATTTGGAGATGTAGGAGGTTGACGGTGATTACTTATGCTTACATTTGTTTCCATCTGTGATGATTTGTTGTTGTCTTATTCTCTAATACTGACCACGGATATAAAGGTTTTGGGTCCCATTAGTGCCCATTGGTTGTGTGAAAGCATGCTCAAGAGTCAAGAATAAAAAAAAATATATGTTGGAGATGTGGCTAAACAGTTTAAAATAGCACTAGATAATAATGTTAATTGTTCAATGTGTTACCTTTAATTCATGGCTGATTTGAAAAAGTATTTTTAACTAAACTCATTATTCAATGCAATATTGGGAGTATTTTGGGAGTTGCCAAAACAGTATTTGTTGTTGGATGTTAATTTACTTTATTTTGTAAATAAAATTGTCGTTGCATTTGATTTCCTTCATCAGGTTCTTATGTTTTTTTTGACATTTTGTCTATCATTTGAATCCTATGACTAGTGGTAATTATCAAAAAGATGATTTGAAATGCATATTTTTAATATTTTTTTAATTCATTATCATCATTTTTATTGCATATGATCACGTATTTAGTTCATTAATCATTATCTTGTTCACTGGAGGATTAAGAAAATATTATTTATCTAGTGTGTCCTTTAGTTCCATGTTCACATCAATTTCAAAATCAGCCACTTGGGTTTCATTTCACCCTCTTCTATTATACTATATTTGAGCCCTACATAAGACACCAACTATGTTTCCTCACCCTTTTTTAGTTTTGTCTTTGGTGTCCACACCGTTATGGAGATGCACGCTTGTAACTACTTATGGTTTGTTTTTGTCCAAGCGGTGTGCACAGAGGTATCTATTATGACCATGTATACATGTGCATACAAACACTCCCAAGTTGGATATCATTCCCTTTTCTTTTAATTTTTTGTTTTATTTAATGAAATTTTTTCAGTGGAAAACTTAGAACAAGAAAATTTCAAAGCTTAAAAGGGAAAAGGTCAAACAAGTTCCCTTTTCTCGTCCAGTTATTCCCACTATCTGCTAGATACTCAAATCCAATCTTTACCTCTTATTAATCTCTTAAGATTATTTATTAATTCAAGAAGTCAATTCTTATATCTAAAACAGCAGGTGTCAAACTTCCAACTTTGGGAAGTTATCATTAGGTAGAAACTCATCTTGATTGTGGCTTTTGGGTAGGTATCTTGTGTGATGAGAAATGTTGTATTCAATCAATACAAAGATGTGTGTATATTGCACAATGTTGTTAAGTGTTTATCAAAACACTATAAAATAATATCATTTTTATCTATTAAAAAATCAAAATCTCAATTTTCCAGTATTAAAACATCTTATGGTTATCACACAAACTTGTGCAAACCCTCGTAGTTATCATGCAAAATTTGTCAAAATTTTGTGTATCACACAAAATTTGCAAAAACTCGTGGTCACCGGAAGGAATTTCCCTTAAATATTAATTCCAAGAAGCTCATTATGATTGTACTATCTTATAATACAATTAGTATGTTTAAAAAGTTGCAGCTCTTAGAAAAGATTGGTTAACACAAGAAGCAATATATAGTTGCATACTTGAATTCTAGAAATTTATGCTATTATGGGTAAAAATGATTTGGGTGTTGTTTTGCCTCTTCATATATTATTTATATTTTTTTATCCTTCAATCTTGAAGATAGATCCCTTGCCTAAAAATGCTAGTGTCTGCTTACAAGCCTTTTTTCTGATTTTCTTGTTGTGTAGTTCTCAGTTGTCTTAGTACTTCAAGGTAAAAGTTGGGGGGTTATCATTGGTCAATATTGAGGAAGTGTGAAGAATAAAAAAAAGATAGCAAACGTGAAAAATGAAATAATATATATTATATGTCCTGTTAAGTATGAGTAGTTCTCACTTGTCACCCAAAGCAAACAAAATTACATCAAGACATTGCACACCAAATAGACTTGTAAACTTTGTCCTCAAGGGTGATATAAGGACCTTAGTTTTTATTGCCTTTTCATTTGGAATCTCAAAAAAAAAAAAAAGAAGGTTGTACTATACATCATAAGACCTTATCAACACAATTGTGCCCATGCAGCATCATAATTGTGCATTCATGCAGCTTAACAACCAGGATCCAGAAGCCAGCACTGGTTTCAAAATAGATCACACACTTTATGGGTATTAACAAGGAAAAAAACATTTTACATTCCTTATATAGTTTCATAGGTTATTAAAAAGGAATTTTTAAAAAAGGTATTTTGAAAATTGCTTTTGGACTTGATTTGCTATAGTATGCCTAATAAGATGCAGTTGCCATGGCTGACATAGGGAGTGTCGTTCGGATAATGGAAGGTGGTGCGCCACCAGGTGATTCCAAAATAGGGGAGTAACCAACCCCATTTAGAAACTGATCCACTATCATGGTACTTGGACCAACCACCAACTCCTCCCACGCCTCATTGGCATCCTCGCCCTCCTTCATGAAGACATCTGTGGCATTAATGTGGTGCAATTTCCAACCCCAGAAGTCCCTTAGCCTATGGATCTTTTGAAGTTGCCTACATGCCAACTTGTAGGTGTTTTCTTTGATTTTATCTGTAGCTTCTATGAGGAGTTCAGCTAAGGTTTCCTTATCAGCATTGTTTCTTTCAGCATGAAGGAAATGATCCATTTCAGGTACCCCAATCGCTCTCCTTATACCTTTTGTATTATCATCCTTTGGATGGAATAATCCTCTCACCTCATCAACCAAACCTGCTTCCACCATCCTATCAACTCGTTCAGATACGAAAGATCTAAGGATGGGCAATGAAACATCTACGAAGAGGAAACAACACTCGTATTTTCTCCTGAAATAAGGATCATCATTAACCAAAGATTCAATCAGTGAGTTGGACCCGCCTGCTATGATTGGTACCTTGCCTTTGTCAGCAATTGATCCAATAGCTAGGCAAGCATGATGGCAGAAGTCAGTTGTAGTGAAATCTTCATTAGGATCTATCATTCCTAGTAGATGATGAGGTATTCCTCGGCATTCATCTGCCGTGATTTTATTGGTGACTATGTCTAGACCTTTGTAAACTTGAATCTTATCAGAGTTGATGATCTCAGCAGGGAAGTGAGTTGCCAGGTCAATAGAGAGCCTAGATTTACCGGTCCCCGTTGCTCCCATTACAATTACTACTTTTTCCTTGTGGTGTTGTTGGAACTTCAACGACGTCCTGTTGAGTCCCCCAGGAAAGCTAACAAGAGGTTCTGCTTGATTACAGGCAGGGATAGAGACTGTAATAGTGTTTACCTACAAAATTAGAGTAAAATTAGCCATGTATGAAGTAGATGGACATTTCAAAACTAAATTGATACTAAATTTTTTTTTGGGTCACCATACCTTTATTGACATTGCTTCAGTGGACTAAGGTTTGAAGATTTAACGAGGTAGATAGTAGGTGCCTTGTTGTTATCGGCTGACCACTTTCTTTGTGTTTACGTATTTTAGGCACCGCAAAATAAGAAGGGGGGAGTTCCTCTTCTCTTTTAAAAGCAACCTAAAGGCTTTGTTGATAATGACTAACTCATGGGCTGATCTCCCTCAACATGAATTGCCTTTGCAAAAAAAAATGAGATATCATATGGGTATTTATAGTGGAAAGAGGTCTTTGTACCATATTTCGCATTCTTACTAAATTTAAAATCCGTACTTATTTTTCTAAAAAAAATGGCTCAAGGAATATAATGATTGATTGTTTGCACTATATTACATAATTATATGAAAAGAATAAATGGCTAGCACTTGTTTTGGACATAATGACATCTTTAAATATATGATGGTGTTGTAATGTCATTGATGTTTGTTGGTGCAAAGTGTTGAATTTCACCAGTTTATGTTGAATCTTCTATTTTTTTGTTGTTTTTTTTTTGCAATGTTTCGTTTGCTATTTTTTATGTGTGCAAACTTTCATTTATTGTGTGATGATAACTAACCAATAACCAAAATACACTGATGGGTTAGAACTTATTTTCTAGTTGCATGCTTAACTCGTTGAATCCCCACGATTTTATTTATTGGTAAATTTTATGAATTTGATAATGAATCAATTTTATGAAGAAACAGTCGATGGGTTGTTTCCAAAATTCAATGGGCAGAGAGACTTTTTGTTATGGTTCCAACACTTATTTAATACGGATTAGTATAAAGATAAAAAAAAAGTGTTTTTCTTTCATGCACACTTTTGATCTACATAACATGGTGATGCTTTTGCATTTCAGGAAACTAAGAATAAATGATTTGATAAAGAAAGAATTAATAAATATGCTTTTGGAAGGTGATTTGGTTTTTCACCGAAGCATTATTTCCTAGGGGATGTTAAGAAAATGAAGAGAGAATTATATGTTTTTGGTAATTAATGATTTCAAGGTAGTTTAGTACTCTTTGATGTAACATTTGATTACCATTTTCAAGACTAAGAGAATATGTACTTTTTATCTGTAATATATGGATGAATATATTCTAAAGAATCTTACATGTTTGAGACTTGAGAGCTGTGATAATAATATTAGATATGATGTATGATGTTCACTCTAATAAATTCAAGTCCATTCAACTTTCCTATAGTGTAACTCTATGGAATATTTGGACAACATTCAAGGTTGCCTAGATGGTCCATTGCACTATAAATGAGTTGTCTTCTTGCAAATGTGTTGTATTGGAGATTTGGAGGATTGCGTGAATCTGATCAAATTGATACAACAAATCTTAGCTCCGCTCCCACAATACCAGATTCTATTTTCCATTATTGCATTAATTGAGAGATGGCTTTAGTGTGACATTGAAAAGGGTGTGCAAAGAAGAAAAATAGTTGTTCTTCAGTTGTTTATCCTGTTATCCTAGTTTGCAACTTTGTCCTCTTTACATGACAGACTTTATTGATAGTTTGCCTTATGACGCATTTGATGGGAGGTTTGGCGTAACTAGTAGACGCTTTGTAATGTTAGTAGAGAATCCTTCCTTGACTTTTGTGCAGAGAGGCAAGGTGCTTCTTTGCAGTGCTTTATCTGGCTCAACAGATACGAGAAGGGCATATAGTAGCATTTGTTGTGGTATTTTTCAACCCCCTTATGATGAGATGTAATGGCATTGTGAAGTTTTATTCTGTTATTCTATTTTTAGTGCTTTGGAATTGGATGAATATGTTCTGATTACTTTCTAAAGAAGCACGAGTCTATGGCATTTTGTCAAAAGGTTGCATCTTTTTCCTAATATTGTCTTCAAGTAAAGATATTATAATTTCAAAATCTTTTACACCATTCAATTCCTTCAGGTTTTAAGAAACTATTCTTGATCAAAGTCATGAATTGGGGCACTCTCTTATGGCAATTTGATGTGCTGACTAATTTTTTATGAAATTAACTTATTAAAATTGATATTAGCGGTGAAAATTCATGTAAAAATTTAATTGTATAGTTTTGGCTATTCTCACTCTTGTTATCATCTTATGATTGCAATATCTTTTTTATCATTGTTTTTGTAGCTAAGGACACCCTTTTGATAATATATGCATGATTCTGGGATTTCAAAGTTCAAAGGTTATAATGAGTTGTTCAATCCCCAAATAGCTAAAAGCATCTGTAAGTATATCAGTTTTTACCTTTCTTTATTGCAGTAAAAAATCATTCACTAACCATATAGCACTATAAGTTTGTTTGGAAAACATTCGTTTGCTTTATAACACATTGGTACTGGCATATCAATTACCTTGTTAGGCCCTTTTAGCAACTTATGGGTATCATTGACATTATAACCATGTTTACCAAAAACACAGTATGACACGATAACTAGCCATGAATTGTCCTCTTTGGTACACAAAAGGAACAAAGCCCCTCTTTAAATGTTGAATCCAAAACCTTTTCACTAGGATTATTGAAGTATTGCCAAGTCTTAGTACTATTTCTCTTCAACTTCTCCACTTCACTACTTGAGTAGCACATGAAGCATGGTTAGCATATTTGATGTCTTATAATTTTCGACGTTCATTTGAACTTTATCTTGTAGAATATTTTAGTTCATGTATTTATGTTGTCCCCTCACCTTCCTTAAATGTCAGGATATATTAGGTAATGAGTGTCAAACTAAGCTCCAGCCTCCAAGAACACCTTATTGAAATATCCAGAAATAAAAAATTTAAGTGAATTAGGCTATGGGAGGAAATGAAAAAGATTAACAATTGAGCTCTGTAGCATAAAACTATTTTCTTTAGTCGAAAATCGTTTTCTTTCTCCTTTATTTAAGATGTGTGAAACTTAATTCCGGTGTAGTGATGTGCATTTTAATTTCGGGTGTTGATAGTTAGGGAGAGGTGGTGATGGCATGATATATAGTTAGGGGTGGGTATTTTCAATTAAGTTTCAATTAATTGAATACTCACCCTAGCACTTAGGCGCGCCTTCGGCTTGTCTAGGGTGCATTTAGTTGAAGCTGCCTCACCTAGACCCGCCTTTTAGAACATTGTGCCAAGGTAAGCGGCCTTTGTTATTTAAATCACATAATGATTAAAGCTCTCCTGATTTTAAGTTCGTGGAGCAAATCGGGTGGAATCATTAAGATGGATTAGTGTTCATGCGGTCAACATTCTAACTTTTAATTCTAAAGATGATTTATTTAGTTAAATGGAAGTTGGTGCCGAAAGTAGTTTTTGCTTTTTTAAGAAACTAGAGTACTATACATAGAAAAAAAATGTTAGGTTTTTTTTAAATATATATGTGCTTTGTACAATAAAGTATAGATGGTTGAAATTTAATTAATACTCCCTCCATCCGATAATATATGGATTTTTAGAAGTGAGTTTTCGTTCTATAATAGATGGACTTTTATATTTTTTAGGTGAGAGATTGTAATGATTTGTGTATTGTTGACTTTTTAAAAGAATTTGATTGGTTAAAATGTGTAGTGAATGTTAAAAAATAATACAAATTTATGAAAAATGTTAGTGCAATGGTGATATTTTTTTAAAAGTGAAGTGTTTTATTAAAATTTGTGGAAATTTCTAAAAGTCCATGTATTATCGGACGAGATAGTAGAAGGTAGTGTATAACATGATCATAGTGTAAATCTAGCTAACCTAGGTGTGTGTGTGTGTGTGTGAGTGTGTATATATATATAGAGAGAGAGGTTAGTTCTGGTGTACTCAGCCCTTAACATGTATCATGTACACAAATCTGAGCCGTTGATTAGTTGAGATGGAGGGTGGAGATTAATTAGCCCATTTGTTTGATTGCCTGCATAGATGATTATTCGGTCGAGTATAAATGATTATGCACGAGTATATGAAGGATTATTCAGCCGTATGAGTCTGTTTAGTAGGTTAGTCATTTTGATTATTCGATGGTTTCACTATATTATTCGATCGTATTGACGGATTATGCGATGGTATTGCTTTATTATTCAATGGTATAACTTAATTATTCGATGGCGTTACAATATTATTCGATCGTATTAACGGATTATGCGATGGTATCGATAGATTTTTCTAATAGCTAGCACCATGAAAACGCCCCTAACTTTTACCTAAAAATTACCATCGCATAGTCCGTCAATACGATCGAATAATGACTAACCTACTAAACATACTCATACGACTGAATAATCCTTCATATACTAGTGCATAATCATTTATACTCGACCGAATAATCATCTATGCAGGCAATCTGCCACAAATGGGCTAATTAATCTCCACCCTCCATCTCAACTAATCAACGACCCATATTTGTGTACATGATACACGTTAAGGGATGAGTATATATGATCTATCATATATATATATATATATATATATATATATATATATATATATATATATATATATATATATATATATATATATATATATTCAACTTCTGGTTGGACTTAAAGCCTTATGCTTCATATGAGGACATTTTTGGTATCTTATTTGCAACAATTTGATTAATAAACATCAAACAGGATTCATAAGTTGAGTTACAACAACTATATGTACATAAATTCCTTCTCTTTCTTGAACTCAAATCTACCAAAATTGCTTAAATTGCATTGCAAAGAATCCAACTTTTCATCACACGTGAGTAGTGACCACTAAAAAAAAGTCCACCATCACTTTAGTGCTGAAAATCAAAAGATAACAATAATAATAATAATAAAGCATATAGGAGATTTGGGAGAGAGAAAAATTAAAATAAGAAGAGGAAGAGTCCATGATTACCTTGGTTGCTTTAAGCCTTGTGGGCATTTTCGAATGTTTACAAAAAAAACAAATTAAAATTTGCTCAACTTCTTGTTTTTAACATTATCTAGGGGACAACTTGCACAAACAAATTGCATTAATTTGATGCTAAGATTAGATTGATAAATCATATATTTATAGTTGGTTAAGCATAGACCAGGAAGCCTAATTAACTTTTGTTTTGTTTGGCCATGCGCATGAATGAATGATTAAAATAGTGAGATGTACCGCTGCGAGTGGAGGTGCAATCATCGCCAACAACAGGTATCTCCTAAAATAAATTAATATATCCTACCCTTGAAAGCTTTTAATGATTTGTAGTCCATTTGCATTTATATTTATATATATAGAGATGAAATGTACACAATTATTATGTATCATGTTAATAAATCTGAATTATTGAATTAAGAAGAGATTAAAAGAAGTTATGTATCATGTTAATAAATCTGGATTATTGAATTAAGAAGAGATTAAAAGTAACTTCTGATTATTCGTTGGTATTGGGAGATTATTTGGTGGAATGAAATTATTCGGTGGTATTGGGTGATTATTCGTTAAAATAAAATTTACATTTTTACATTTTTTTTACAGATGAATAATTATGTAAGAACATAAGAATAATCATGAACAAATAGATGAATAATTATGTACTCAGAAATTATTCGTCTATTTGTTCATGATTATTCTTATGTTCTTACATAATTATTCATCTGTAAAAAAAATGTAAAAATGTAAATTTTATTTTAACGAATAATCACCCAATATTGTAACGCCATCGAATAATATTGTAACGCCATCGAATAAAGAATAATCACCCAATATTGTAACGCCATCGAATTCTTACCTTATAAAAAAAAGTAAATAATGTAAAATCAAATTTCAAAACTCATAAACCTGAAAAACAGCATATTATCTAAATAAAGTTGTATAAAGATTTGTTTTTTTTTTCTCTTTAGGTTTGGATCAATTCAAGGAGTGGTGTCTGTCTCTCTTTCTTTTGCTTTTCAAAATGTTTAATTTATTCCAAAGTTACAGTTTTTGTTTGTTTGAGCAAATTGTTGAAAAGTTTCCTGGGAGGATTTTATTTTTAATCATTGTATTGTTTTTTGAGTTTTCATTGTTGAAAATTTTAGTTTATATCAATCTAGCTATACATATGAACTAAAACCGATGCGTAGCGTAGTGCTTGATTCTAGGAAAAAAACATTCCGGCCAATTAAAATAATGTGGTGTCATAATTTATAGAAAGTTATCATAAGCTAATATATATATATATATATATTAGTTAATTGATAAATGTATAAATCAAAATTATTTCATATATATTCTTACCAAAAACATTACCACGTAGTAATAGATAAATATTTGATAGGTGTTATTTTATTTATATATAAATTATTTTTGTGTAGAAAAAATTATTTATGTCGAAATTAATCATTATTAGTTTAATTCTCGCATTATAATTTATATTTATTATTTTTTTCATATTTTAAATATTTTATGTATAGATAATAGATACAGTTTTAGAATATTTTATTAACATATTCTCATGCACGGAATGGGATACATTAGTATAAGAAATAAGTTCAAGAAGTTTGAAAGTGTTCATTTTGAGATATGACATGTATGAAGTTCATTTGAAGTTAATAAAAAGAAGAAACAGTGTCAATTTCTATCTAGGCTTCATTTTAAACATGGCAAGTGGCAAGTAAAGTAGTAAACTAGATCAATAGTGTATATGAGCAAAAGCCTCTGAAAAAATTTTGTGCATTTTGTTTCAGCTATTGCAGGATTTTTTTTTTTTTTTTTTTGGGTCCTTGATCACTTGAATTATACTATACATTATCTTCATGCACTTATGTTTATTCTTTAATAGTTCTATGTCCATCAGCTATCAGACTATAGTATAATTTTAAACATTATCGTCTTCGTCCTAGTGTCT
This sequence comes from Persicaria maculosa, assembly GCA_963922045.1. Taxonomy (NCBI): domain Eukaryota; kingdom Viridiplantae; phylum Streptophyta; class Magnoliopsida; order Caryophyllales; family Polygonaceae; genus Persicaria; species Persicaria maculosa. The sequence goes on along the minus strand of OY998264.1, from coordinate 20,371,072 downwards.
GAAATTATTTACATATTTACATTTACCCAATCTGAACCCAAACTCCGAAAGGATAGTAGATGAGAGTTTCCCACTAAAATAATGCTCCCTTTGGTCCAAAATACACTTTCAAAGTTTTAGCACGTATTTTAAGAAGTTAAAACTATATAAAACTAGTATTATTACTCGTCCATTGCGGGATTTGTTAATAAACTTTATTGTATAAATTATTTTTGAATTAATATAAATTACTGCTCCATATAAAGAAAATATATAATCTTCAATTGTGTTATGTTTTACCAAAACAATACAAATATGTGAGATAAATTTGAAAATCTTCAATTAATTCTATGGTTATATTTTACAATAACAATACAAAGTTATATAGATATGAGAGATAAATTTGAAAATTGATCTGATTTAATTATATATTTTTTCTTTTAAATAAGCTAGGGTTATATTGCACCATGAACTGACATATATTAGTGAGGTAGATGTTATATTATGCTATATTTTTTAATTTCTTTGAGAATAATAAATCCTCATGTAATATTTGAATGTTTTCATGTAAAATTTATTTGTTTAAATAATAATTGCATAGATTCGTAAATTAATAAATTAATGATTTTACGATTCATGTGTATACTGATTTTCATGTATAAGTTTCATATTTATAAACCTAGTTTGTAAATTTTATTCTGTACAACTAATAAAATTTATTTCATAAGCATAAAACACTGATTTCAATTCATTGCAACCTACCAAGAAACATTCATGAATGAAAAACTGTGATAGTTGAAATCGGGAATCCAAATCCCTCAGACACATCAGAAGTTGTTAGCAAACCACTTAACATCTCCAGAGGAAAACACTGATTTCAAATTCATTGCAGCACATATGCAAAATGCATGAAATTCTGAGAGAGGGAAGATTATATATTTATTGTCATCCGAAATTAGTTAGTTTAGATGTCTTTTTTTATATTTATATTAAAAATAAATTTGCCGGCATGAATAATATTAGATAGATTTATCTAATTAAGATATAAGATTATATTGGATAGATTATTTGATCTAAAAAGATAATTTTTTTACCTAACTATATCGACTTATTAATTGATGTATTTTAAAAAGATAATAACATTTTAATTTAGAATATGACACGGATGCAAAAATAACATCATTTCACGTATGCGAATTGTACCGGAGTCCGTTCCAGACCTCTGTTTTAGTATTATATATATAGATATATAGAATATATAGATAGATAGATATCAATTTTTTTTTATAACTTAAATACTTAATACTCCGTATTTTTAGTAATAACAATAAGTATTAAATTATTAAAAAAAATTAATATAGTATATAGTTTTTAGCTCATTAAAATAGGTGTTAAAAAATCAAACGAGAATCAGAGGGAGTAAGAAAGTAAGAACAATACCTTCTTTTTTTTTTGCATTATTGTGAAGCTTGGAGAATATTGTGAAGCTTGGAGAATATCTTTGGCTTGTTTTGGTTGGGTGTGAGTGTGAGTTCTGAGACACTTTGTTGGGAATAGATGATGTTAAAATTTTGAACTCTGAATAGAGATCTTGATTCAGTATATTTCTAGTTGAAAGCAAATAACATGGGCTTGGCTCATCTATTGAAAAGTGAAAAGCTGGTCTGGATATGACAAATGGTGCAGCCCGCCCAGCCCAGCCCAATATACTTCTTTTTAATCCAACAAGATGGGCCTGTGCTGGAAAATTACATCTGTGAAGAAAAACCAAATGACAATTATGAAATACGGAGTATTAAAAAACCAAATGAGTTTGTACCGTACATGAAATGAAATGTACGTTTCATGAAATGATACATTACGTACGGCACCCTGCCTGGGGCGGTCAGTTTATTAACTTCTTTCACATGAATATGTTCTCCACTGCATCCTATTTTAAACCATCTTCAACTCTTTTTTTGTCTCCCTTTGCCACGTCGGACACTTTTAATCTCCAAATCGTCACATCTACGCACTGACACACTCGGATCTCTTCTCTGCACATGACCAAACCAACAAATTCCATCCAAGAAGTGGTAAATAGAAATCTAAATAGAGTGAGTTAAAGAAACTTGTAACAAAGTTCTTACAAGTTCAGGTCTATTCCTTCACAGCTACTATAAAGATTTTGGTAGTATGGACTAAATCTATGGTTGGCCAAGTCGTGGGGAACTTTAAGTTTCATCTTTCAACCAACCCTTAGTTGACTGAAAAATAGTAACTCTCCTGTACTATCTGCTTTAAAGTTTTAACAGAATATGTTCCAACTTGTTAGAAACTTGCAAATGCAAAAGGATCAAAAAAAAAAAGCAAAGTATCCAAAACTACAATGATGAAAGCAGAAGCAAGCAAAGCTCGTGATTTCATATCCCCGCAATTAAAGCATTTGTTTCTTTGTTTCTACTTTCCATAAACAATGGCAACCAGACAAAATCCATGTTTAAGCAATGCAGTTTGGGAATCCAGTTGTTGACCCTACCAAGATTTGAAATCAAAGTAACATCAGCTTCACACCCTTTGAACAAATATCACAACAGGCATAAATCCTTACCCTCCCTTGGAGCCGAAAAAATGCCGAGTTTAAGCATCTCCAAGCTTGTAACATGCCTGGGAAATGGCTGCCAAGACCACTCAAAGCTGGGAACTCGTATCTATAACCTTACTGATAGTTCTATAGAGCTTCAGATAAGGGTAGGATCAATTATGAAGAAAATTCACAGTTTGAAGCCGGGTTCTTCGAAGCGGCTTAAGAGCAAGACCATATACAAAGCATACATGCCGAGTGGGATTGATGAAGGCGGCCGAGGAGGGATGAGAAGCTTTCTGTACTACTATGACGAGGCTTGCCAGCCGTATGTGTTGATACATGACACGAGAGGCGGGTTCTCGAGGATGGTCAAGCAGCAGTATGTTAGCCTTGAGGACCTCAGGGACTGCTCTGAGATCAGGGTGTATAGGGATCATCAAAGAGGCTGCATTTCTGTTCGGAAGAAGCCTCGTGCCACCGATATTTGTTGAGTTGTGTTGTCTCACGTCTCATTGCCAATTGTGGGACAACACATCTCAACACAGGAACGAGTCTAGCATCTCAATCTCCTTAGTTATCTGTTCTTGGTTTGCTTATTACCTTTTACCATGACAGTTGTTTTCTGCTTTTTTTTTTAGGGTGTATACTATAAAGTGAAGTCAATGTCTTTTGTTATTTGATGGACCTGATGGGGATCACCATCATCTAATTTGTTGGATCGATCTTTTATTGTCATCTGCAGACATGTAATCTATCTCTGAATAGATTTGTTTGAGGAGTTCACTCTAAAAGAGTGTTTTATTCTATTTAGGGCGGCCTTCGAGTGAAACTCAGGTATCGGGTTGAAATCAAGAATCAGATCCGAAACCTGATTAGGGTTTTTCATTACTTCATAGAAATATAGAAAGCTAAAAATTAATGAGAACACAAACGAAAGAGCTGCTAGATTACTGTATGTTAACTCGATCTTAACGCCTTTTGGATGTTATGGATTACTCCGTATTAGATATTGCTGGGTTCTCTTAAACTTCATCTTTTAATAAGTTGCTGTTACATATCCATGATGTAGCAATCATAGGACACCCTGAACTCGATGATTTTGGATTTCGGAAGATTTGCGTTGGGAGCTCTCAGGGATTGCCAATTTGGTATATCAAGTTTTGTGCTTTTAGTGAAATGCTGAAAATAAAGCAAATCTATACTAGTTTGCCTTGGTGCTTTAGTGAAATGTTGCTGAGGAATAAATGAGTGAGAAGTATTTATTTCACCCACCGATAACACTTACAGAAACAGATTACTCTTTCTGTCATTGTGAAGAGAACTTTTGTGCAAAACACTAACAACATATAAAAATAATGATGGAACTTTCCATGACATTTTTGGTTTCGATACTGATATTATGTTACGAATCCAAAATCCCGAGCATCTAGCTAATGTGTTTGTGTTTTGTGTGTCTGATGTTAAACGTCTTCTATGCTACTCCATATTAATGTGTAATGTACCTACTCCTATATGATTGAATGTGACCTATGTGTGTATAGGATATAAATAGGAGTAAAGGATGTATGTGGAACCTTATGCATGATATGAAATACAATTCTCCTATCCTTCTCTCTCTCTCTCTTCTAACTGACTCTCTTCCCTCTCTTCCTCTTCTGTTATTCCTTTCCCCTTTCTGTTATTCCTATCTTCCCCATCCGATCATCATCATCAGCACCTCCATACACAACATTGGTATCAGAGCCCTTTCCGAGGGCAGCACGCGAGAAGTCATGGCAGAGGGTACGCGCTCAAAGGCACTGGAAGTTCAGTTCATGGAATTCAGAGACGACATGAAGGCATTTGCGTCTTCGACGCAGCAATCCATTTCAGATTCGCAGATACGGCGAGATGAACAAAAAAAATTGATAGAGAATCAGGCCAAGCAACTTGAAGAATTTAAGAAGTTTACGGAGGCTCAATTAGCTCAACTGACAGAGCTGATTCGTAATCCGCCATTGCGTGAAAGGGAGCAAGAAAGCTCCGATTCAGGGGGACGGCATCAGGCGCGGCAAGAACAGCAGTCGTTGATGGGATCGGGGCCGCCAGAAAGGGAAATTCATGGCCGTCATCACCAGACCAACGATGGAGCGAATGTGGGAGCGAGTTTCAATCCCAGTTGGTCAAATGACAGCCTGAGAAGCAACAGGCTACCTAAGTTGGATTTTCCATGCTTTGATGGAAAGAAGCCGCGAAGTTGGATCAGAAAGGCAGAGAAATTTTTTTCAATTTTTGCGATTCCTGAGTCGCAGAGGGTGGAAATCACAGCTATGTACCTCAACAAGAGGGCTGATATTTGGTTGCAGGGCTATTTGATTCACAAACCTCGTGCAAGATGGAGTGAATTCTGCGATGATTTGTGTGCAAGATTCGGAGAACGCCGAGAAACAGAGATAGTTGCAGACTTCAACAAACTCGAGCAGGCCGAAGATCTTGAAGATTATATTGAGAAATTTGAAGATCTGAGGGCAGGTATGCTAGCTTTTAACCCCCACTTGACTGAATCTTACTTTGTTTCGAGTTTTATAAGCGGATTGAGGCCGGAAATTAGATCATTGGTACAGTTGGGATGTCCTTCATCGATGTCATCAATTTTTGATCAAGCAAGGCTACATTATAGGGCGGTTCAGGCCTTGTTGAGGATGACAAAGGCTCCTGGGAAGTTTGGTGCTAATGGGGGATCAGCAGCTAAGCATTCTTGGATACGTGATCAGGCAATTAAAGGAGAGGTCAAAGACAGTAGCCTTCCTTTGAAACCAATTACCAATCAGATGTCTGAATTGAGCCTCAAGAAGACTCATGATCTGAAAAAAGGGCTATGTTTCAGATGTGGTGATAAATATTTCTATGGCCATAAATGCAAGACTCAAACTCTGCATAATCTAATTGCTCAAGATGTTGAGGAGGAGAATGTAGAAGGATTACTGCCACCTGAGTGGGATGAGGAAGGTGGAGAAGTGCCTGAAATCTTTGTTCATGCCTTGACAGGAGGGGAGTCAGGCACGACGATAAGGGTCAAGGGCTCTATAGTAGGTAGGGAGGTGACTATCTTGATTGATAGTGGTGCAACCCACAGCTTTTTGGACATCCATCTTGCCAAGGCTGCTGGATTTGAAATCTGTAAAACTGGGTTGATGGTGGTTAATACCTTGGCAGGAAAAATGATGAGTGATAGGGTATGCAAGGGCTGTGAGTGGGAGATGCAAGGAAGCAAGTATGTTTATGATATCAGATTGCTCAAAATGACTGGGAGTGAAATGATATTGGGGGCAGATTGGCTAGCAAAGTTCAATCCTGTGTTATTTGACTTCCTAGTAGTTCAGATCTCATTCATCAGGAATGGGAAGAAAGTGGTTATCAAGGGAATTAGGGATGAAATTGAGCCACCTGAAGCTAGTATTAGAATGCTCTCTGGGAAGGAGTTATGCAAATTGATAAGCACTGAGCCGCAGCTATGGATTGCACAAGTTTCACAGACAGCACAAAGAGGTACTGTATCTGCAGCAACTGTAGAATGTCATCCCAGTATTGAAAAAGTTTTATCTTCCTTTCCTGATGTGTTTGCTGAACCTAAGAAGCTTCCTCCAGTTAGGGGTCATGAGCATTCCATTACCCTTAGAGAAGGTACTCTTCCTATTGCTAGTAGGCCATATAGATATGCTTATTTTCAAGAAAGCAGAAATAGAAAAGCAAGTTGCTGATATGTTGAAAACTGGAGTTGTTCAGCCAAGTCATAGCCCATTTGCTTCTCCTGTGTTGTTAGTCAGAAAAAAAGATGGGAATTGGAGAATGTGCATTGACTACAGAAGGTTGAATGAAGCAACCATTAAGGACAAATTCCCTATTCCCCATATTGAGGATCTGTTAGATGAATTAAGGGGAGCTTCTGTATTCTCTAAACTTGATCTTAGATCGGGGTATCATCAAGTGAGAATGGTGGACAGGGATATTGAGAAGACTGCCTTCAGAACTCATCATGGCCATTATGAGTTCAAAGTTATGCCATTTGGCCTTACAAATGCTCCAGCAACTTTCCAAAGTCTTATGAATGAAGTTTTCAAAGATTTATTGAGGAAGTTTGTATTGGTTTTCTTTGATGATATTTTGGTGTACAGCTGTTCAGTGGATCAACATGTGCAGCATTTAGACACTGTATTGCTTACATTGAGAAAGCATCAGTTGTTTGCAAAGAGATCTAAATGTGAGTTTGGCCAATCTAAGGTGGAATACCTTGGTCACATCATTTCAGGAGAAGGAGTAGCTATTGATCCTAATAAGATTAAAGCCATCTCTCAATGGCCTATACCTTCTTCCTTGAAATCCTTGAGAGGGTTCTTGGGATTATCAGGTTATTACAGAAGATTCATTAGGGGATATGGTGTTGTGGCTAAGCCTCTTACGGATTTGTTGAAGAAAGATGCTTTTGTATGGTCTAAAAATGCAGAAATAGCATTTTTTAAGTTGAAATCTCTTTTGACTTCACCTCCTGTTTTGGGAATGCCAAACTTCTCTAAGCAGTTTGTGGTGGAAACTGATGCCTGTGATATGGGTATTGGAGCTGTCCTTATCCAGGAAAATAAACCCTTAGCCTTTCTTAGTCAGGCCTTACATGGCAAGTCCTTGTTGTTATCCACCTATGAGAAGGAGCTATTGGCCATTTTGCTAGCTGTGGAAAAATGGAGACATTATCTTGAGCCTCAAACATTTATTATCAGGACTGATCATCAACCATTAAAGCACTTGTTAGACCAGAAATTGACTACACACTTGCAAAGGAAGGCTATGAGAAAGCTGTTGGGACTGAGCTACTCTATTGTTTATAAAAAGGGAAGTGACAATAAGGTGGCAGATGCCTTATCTAGACGTGATGAAGGGCTTACTGGTGACTGTCTTGCTGTGTCAGTAGTCCAGCCTACATGGATGACTGAAGTAGCTGAGAGCTATATAGGGGACCACAATGTGCAACAATTGATAGTAGCTGCAGTTGCTGATTCTAGTGGGAAATACTCAGTGAGCAAGGGCATTTTGAAAGTAGATCAGAGGGTGTATATTGGAGCCTCAACTGATCTTAAATTCAAGCTTCTAAGAGCCTTGCATGAGGAACCATTGGGAGGGCACTCAGGAGTGCAAGCAACCTACCAGAGGATTAAGAGCCTCTTCTTCTGGCCTAATCTCAAGAAGGATATTATGGACTTTGTCCTTTCTTGTGATGTTTGCCAGAAAAGCAAGTCAGAGAGTGTTGCTCCCCCAGGTCTTCTCCAGCCTCTGCCTATTCCTAGTACTCCTTGGTCGCACATTTCCATGGACTTTATCGAAGCTTTACCCAAGAGTCAAGGGAAAGACTCTATTCTAGTGGTGGTTGATAGATTGACCAAATATGCACATTTTATTGGATTGTGCCATCCATTCTCTGCTGCGAAGGTTGCCTCTAGTTTTATGGAAAATGTCTATAAGCTTCATGGATTGCCGGAGAGTATTGTCTCGGATCGTGAAAAAATTTTTCTTAGTTCCTTCTGGCAACACTTGTTCAAAGGGTTGGGCACTGATCTGCACATGAGCACAGCTTATCATCCGCAATCAGATGGTCAAACTGAGAGGATTAATCGTTGTTTAGAAACATTTCTGAGATGTATGTGTTCTGAACATCCACGACAGTGGCACAAGTGGCTGTTCCTAGCTGAATTTTGGTATAATACCAACTATCACTCTTCATTGAAGACAAGTCCTTATCAAGCTCTGTATGGTCACTCTCCACCAGTTCTGGGTCTCAACTCCTTTCTGGGCAAAAATCTGGATGTTTCTGTGTGGTTTCAGGAGCGGCAACATATGCTTAACCATATCAAATTTCATTTGCATCAAGCTCAAGCAAGAATGAAATTGTTTGCGGATCAGCACAGGTCAGATAGGGAATTCAAGGTGGGGGATTTGGTGTATTTGAAGCTCCAACCTTATCGGCAGTCGTCTGTTGCTGTAAGGTCTAACCTCAAGCTCTGTTCTAAGTTTTATGGACCCTTCAAGGTCCTTGCGCGGGTGGGAGCTGTTGCTTACAAATTGGAGTTGCCACATTCTGCTGCTATACACCCAGTTTTCCATGTCTCTCAATTGAAGCTCAGGGTTGACAGACAACACACTCTAGCTCCTTCCTTGCCAGCCACTGATGAGGATGATAGCATTGTTTGCGCTCCAGAGTCCATCCTTGACAGCAGAGTCACGTACTTGAGCAATGGTGATCCTGTGACTGAGTGGCTCATCAAATGGAGCAATCTCAGTAAGGAAGAAGCTACTTGGGAGCATGCTGGCCATATCATTCATCAGTTTCCTGATTTTCAACCCAAGCCTTGAGTCAAGGCTTTTCAAAGGGGGATGCAATGTAATGTACCTACTCCTATATGATTGAATGTGACCTATGTGTGTATAGGATATAAATAGGAGTAAAGGATGTATGTGGAACCTTATGCATGATATGAAATACAATTCTCCTATCCTTCTCTCTCTCTCTCTTCTAACTGACTCTCTTCCCTCTCTTCCTCTTCTGTTATTCCTTTCCCCTTTCTGTTATTCCTATCTTCCCCATCCGATCATCATCATCAGCACCTCCATACACAACATAATGTTATGAGTGTCTCTCGCATTTTATGGTTTTCAGCTGCAAACTGTTTGTAGACTTCACTCTTTTTTCCATTCATTTGATTTTGACCTTGGCGAACAAGTTATCTGATATTTTTTCATTCCACAACTTCCACATGTACATTTTGCTTTCATGCATGATCCAATATTGTTGGCTAAGTGTATGACCTAATTCAATCCTTCTGTGTATGTAACTAATGTTAAGTAGTTATCATGCCGAAGATTGTTACTATGAAAACGAAGAAGACACCGGTAAGAATGTCAAAAACACGGAGAAGATGCAAGCCACAAGTGTTATTCAACAACCACTTGTAAATCCTTGAGACAAGTTAAACATTTCTACTTTATGATTTCCAATTCCAACTTGTTTTCTTAGCAATACCTACATATCTTATATATACTCTCTCCGTTCGGCAAAACTTGTCATTTTATGGTGTTATTTTTGTTCAAAAAAACTTGTCATTATAGGTATTTTGCCCTTCACTTTACAAAAATGCCCTTGATATGATTGATGGTTTGTTAGTTGTAGTTTTCGATAAAGTAAAAAAGGAGAGTAATAATTGAGGGTAAATTAGTACATTTGTTAATTGTCTTAAAACTTGTGAAAAAAGACATAATGACAAGTTTTGCCGAACGGATGGAGTAGTATCTTTCTATGCATTTTTCGCAAAGGCGAAAATTCATTTGTTTCGCCGCCTTGCTACTCTACGTCTCTACCACCATACATTGGGAGCCATTCGAAAATCGACATCCTGCCGGGACAAAGCAAGTGACAAATGAGGCTTCTTTTAGCCTCATTCTTTGGCTTTTCAAAACATGCTCTTCTTCTATCAAACATCTTTGGGCAGTGCTTTTTTTAAATTGTGTTTGGAGTAAAGGCCAATCAAGCTCTTTTTTTTACTTCTTCTTCTTGGTCAGCAAATTAGAGCGCACTCAAACCCAGAAAGCTGAGAAGCTTGTTGAGAGTTTGTCAAAAGCTTCCCAGACAACAAGATTGCATATTTCATTATCTTTACACCCTCTTTTTCTGCATCTTTGGCCCTCCAAACGATGCGTTTTGATGGCCATGGAGACTTTTTTTAGAGAGAGTATATTTGTACCTCAAGTAAAATCCAGATGGATGAAAGGGGCAATAAAAAAAAAAAAAAGACTCTTAACAGAATGAATTAAAGTCTTCCTGGGTTTTTTCATATTTTGCCCCCTACTTTTTCTCTGTGGCTTTTCAATTTGAATTCTTTTCATCATGTTTGTAGACTAGCCCACCAGATTTTTACAGTATTTTTCACGGAGTACCCTTTTTTTTAAGTATTAAAATATGAGAGTTTTCACAAATCTACCCATAAATTAAGAAATTATAAAAAAAAACTCCCATAAATTTAAATTTCTTTTAAAAATCACCTGCAACCATTTTGTGTAAAAATGTTACAGTAATTAATAAAAATTTAAGTAAATAAATCTATATAAACTCTTAATTTAGAAGAGTTTAGGATGATGTGTCAATCTTAGAGGCATTTTAGAAGTTTTAACCAATCATAATTTTTTTTCTCTTTAATCCTCTTTTTTTTTAATTCTCTTTTTTTCTTCTTTTTCTTTTAATTCTTTTTTTTTCTTTAATCTTACTAACTATTGGACTTTATTCAAAACATTGAATTCAATCTAATATAACTATTGGACTTAACTCAAATTCATTTATTAACTATCTATATCTATATACTATACAATATTAATTTATGTCACATGTCCTCTTCATGTTCAAAGTTATTTGTGGAAATATTATTTATATAATATAATTTTATTATGGTAACTATATTTTCTAATATTATTTTTTTTGAAAAATATTCTAATATTATTGAAATCTAATGTCTATGATTTAGGATTATCTAAATATTATTTATAAAAAAATCGCGCCATGGCGCGGGAATCGTACTAGTTTAATAATAATTTTGTAATGATGAATAAAGTTACAATTTACTGTAATGGTTTATTTTTCCCATTTTTATCACATAAAAAAAGGTTACTTATGAATGGCTCTTTAAGGGAAAATTTAAATGTATTGATTATTTTATATCTTTTTTTTAGTCGATGGTTAGTTTTATAAAAAAATAAATCTTATATTTTGATGCCGGTTTGATGTAATTTACCCTTTTTCTTCCAGTTTGTTTGTTGTGAGTTGTGAGTTGTGAGAGGGAAAAAAGCAGCAAAAGTATATGTGTAATTCTCTAGAATCTGTATGAAAGGGAATGGATCTTGAAGACTTTGCTTGTAGATTTAGGTCTCTGTTCCTCCCATATGCCATTTTTTCTACTTTTGATACAGTAAAGAGGTTAGACCAACTTGATTTGGAAAGGTAATTTGATAGTTGTTCAAAAATAGATTTTTTTTTAAAATGAACTTGGATTTTTTTTTTTGAAACGGAACTGAATTCTTATCTTGTAGATAGACCAAACTAGACAAGTTTAGAGAAACCGAGAGACTGGACAAGTCGATAAATAGACCAACCATCATGTACAATCAAATCAAATAATACAAGCAAATGACAGAAAAAAAATAACACGAAGCAAATAACATAAATGAAAATGCAAAAATAAAAAAAATGTTATTGGAATTGAATTATTGTTCTCATACTGTATTTTTACTGATAAGAATAATCCGTTTGTAAATGTGTTTGTCAATTTGTTTGAGAATGTGTTTCCTCATCAAGTCTTATATGTTTGGATCTCATAAGTTGGCTTTGCTTTTTTGGGACATTTGGTGCTTAAACTTGAATTCTAATTTACAATCATTATGAACTTTTAACTTTAATCACGGGTTCTAATTATAACAAAAATTAAAAAAAATCAAACCTTTTGACGGTAGTAGAAAATTTGATTACAGAATATAAATTCAATTATATTTTAATTTCTGCTGAAACTGTTGTAAATGCTTGTGTTGTTTTTTACACCCACAAAATTTACTATTTATACCCAAAATTCAAGTTTTTCTTTTTTTTTTTAAATAAACCCTACGCCTCCTGAGTCATATACGTGTGACTCAAGAGGGGCAGAGTATGTATATAGAAAAAAATAGCTGCGCCTCTTGAGTCACACACATGTGACTCAAGAGGCGTAGGGTTTATTTAAAAAAACAAAAACTTGGATTTTGAGTGTAAATAGTAAAATTTTCGGGTGTAACTAACAACCCTCAAATAAACCAGGGAAATCAGTCTTAATTTAACTAATATATCATCCGATTAACAAAATCCTTTTTGCAGAATATCTTCAATTTTGTTACTATAAAAATATCCTAAGATTATCTTATTATTATTGTTATTAAGGATTTTCTAATATATGTTTCAAGTGCATATGTTAAGTTACCTTATTTCTTATAGTCTAAAATATCCTAAGATTGTTGTTATTGAAGGTCATCTTATTTCTTATAATCTAAATACCCCACCAGAGAGTAGCTAGGTTCAATTTTTTTTGCTTTATTTAGGTGGGTGAAGATGGCATTTGTAATTTGTTTGATCGTTCGGTCAGTTGTGGTTGTGGCCTTTATGATGTTCGTCATGGTGTTGTTAATCTTTTTTTTTTACAGTAGGCAAGGTTTAGGATACTTCTAAGTATCCATGATTATCAAGCATGATAATGTTTTGGAATTCACAACTATGGTTAAGGATAAAATTACAGCTCAACTGAGATTTTGCTATAAAGTCTGCTGCACTATTTGCCTCTCTGTAGCAGTGCTAGAATCTAATAAATTCAAAGTTTTTGCTTAGACTTTGAATTTCTGTAACTATTTGTATAATTTCCCATGCCGAGTTGTTTTCCTGGTTGATGGCATTGATAATGATTGCACAGTCTCCTTCAATGATGGTCCTTCGTATTCCAAGTTCTTCTGCGAGTCTAATACCTGCAAGTATTGCAAGACATTCTGTTTGGATGACAGAATATGTTTTACCATTACATTTATGTATTCGAATTATTTGCCCTTTATTGTTTCTTATGATACAGCCTATTTGAGATTGAACCCCATATTTAACGGAAGCGTCTACATTTATTTTTACAACATTTTTAGGTGGGTATTTCCACTTTAAATTGTGATGAGGTCTAGTGTGTGTAGGCGAATTTTTAAATGTTTCCTCTTTTTTCCAGCTTAAAATTTTGTCAATAGTTTGGGTGAGGGTGTAGACTATATTATTGTTACAATGATGGTGTTGTTAATCTTGGATAGTAATTATAGTGTGTGAGTTCACCTATGAACAAATTAGTGTCATCTTTATCAGATTGGTTACAAAGGGACTGCAACTCCTTTTGCGCTAGTCTAATTTTCGTTAGAGTTCCACTTATGACAAACTTCCATAGGAAGTTTTTGACCTTTGAGAGACATTCAATTCTCTAGATTTAGGCAATATTGCTTTCTTGATTTCTTTGGTTATTCGTGATTATGGCAAGGGTCGTTGATGTTATAACCCAAACGTGCCTACTAGTCTGTTAATAAATTCGGATTTCAATCTTTGTTAAGGGTATTCGGGTGTTTTGTATCACGTGTACACTAAATTCGTTAGTAGTATCTGGCTTAGTTTGTCGATTTTCCTGTCTTGTCCTATATATTGATGATCTTTTTCATTTTTGTCGATCATATTATTCTGTAATAGGCGGTCTATTAGTTTTCCTTCATTTATTCACACATCTTTTCAAAAACGGATTTTTTTCCTATTTCCAATTTACTAGATTAGTCCATCAAAAAATTCGTTTTTATTTTTATAAGTTTTGTTCATTGTTAAGATACTTGTTTTTTCTTTTATCTTCCCAAATAGGATTATAATCTTTACTCATATATTCTCTAACTAGTACTATAAAAAAAAAATCTCAATCTACTCTATTATGGAGTATATTTTTTCTATGTCAAATTTTATTATCATTGATCCCTCCTTGCCTTTTATTTCTTTCATCGAGTGGAAAATCCAAATTACTTTTTTCCATAAAGATGGACTCGGATTTATTTACTGTATTTGTTATAGTATTATAAATATGGGGTTTGGAGCGTAGCCTACAAGTCAAAATAGTCAGACTCATAATTAATGTCTCCACATGTTTGCCTTCTGAATTTCGGGTGAAAGCAATTGCCGAAGGAATTAATTAAAAGCAGAGACTTCATACATTTAATTTACCTGCTATTTTTATAAATTACAGTAAAGTTTAAAATGATTATCCTCCTCCTACTAGCCACTGCTACTTTGTCCCCCCTTTCAAAGGAACAGTATATTAGACCATCCGTAACCATAAGTTTACCTCTTAGCCAATTTTTTTCCTTCTCCCTATAATATTTTGACACCTCATTTATTTTTTCTTTTAAATAATTTTCTATTTTATCAATCTCTTTCTTTGAGATTTTCATATTTTTACTCAACAACCATGAGTTTACTCATTCTTCTCTTTTTCCCATTTATTTATATCCACTATATGATTTCCACCAATCATAATATTATTAGTTAAATATAAAAACATAAAAATAAATAAAGATCATGCTTTTGCACATGGTCCAATGTACTTTCTACCTCTCCACACCAAGGTAACCCCTTTCCTCTCTTTACCTTAAGATTTTGCCTACAACCATGGGGTTACCTTTTAGCAACCTTAAGGTAAGCAAAACTCATGGTTGCTCATGCTCTTATGTAATTATTATAATCCTTAAAAAAATTATTTACATAATTAACTTTCCCAAAAATATTGTAATCTCGCAAGGATGGCTGAGAATTGAATCTTCATTTTGATTGGATATTGACTCCCCACGGACCCCACCCCAAAAATAATGTAAAAAAATAAAAGACCCATATAGGCTTGTAGGGTTGTATATAGCATCTAGATTGTAGCTTGAAATAATCTCAAAGTTACTCCGTATAAAAAAAATAATGGGTCCAAATAGGGAAAGAAAAATAATGGAAAGAAGGAATATTTCTTATATTTGCTTCTCAACAAATCCAATAAAGTTATAATATTATATAATAGAGGGGAAATGAGGCTATATTTAGATATAACATGAAACTTTAGATGGATGAATGTACCTACATATATTGCCATGACCTAGCTGCAATTATTCATCTTGAAATATGGTCCTTCCAAATTATTATTCGGGTGTAATTTTTACACCATAAATTTTTACTATATACACCACATATCTCATTTTTATTTTTTTAAAATATATTCTCTCTTGAATAACATACGTGTAACTTAAAAAGGACAGGAGTGTGACTTAAGAGACGAAGGTGTGGTGCATATAATAAATTTTATGAGTTCAAATATTATCAACCTTATTATTAGGGTTATATCTTTTAAATAGATTTGATATTAAAAAAGTTAATTTTAAAATTCATTAATATCAAATCTATTTAAAATATACGGAGTATAATCTTAACTTTTTTTTTGTAAGATAAAGATTTAAGTAAAGTCAAGCTTCGAACTACCGCTAAGAACATCCTTTCGAATACAACCCTAACTTTCATATAGTAATTTGAAAGGACCATATCTCCATAAAAAAGAGAGAGAGAGAAAGAAAATCACTACAAAATTTGAAAACAAAATAAAGGGACATTATATATAGGAGACTTGACTCTTCAATGTAAAACAAAATTGACAAATAGCCACAAGTCATAATTGATGAAATTCCAACATTTATATGAACATTAATAATGTCTTATCATTGTTTGTATAGTTTTCACAATAGAGTGATGAAATGAAAGCATCTACCTTAATTTGAGGCAACTAAGACTTCGAGTCCATTTACATAGGATTCCCATGACATTTATACAATTTAACACGTACACTCATGATTTACACGTACCATATACTTCATCCATCCGAAAATAAATGATGTTTGATTTTTGTACACGTAATTTTAGGAGCTAAAAGCTATATAAAATCTTATTTATTTTAATTAATTTTTTTCACAATTTAATACTTATTTTACTAATAGATATTAAAATATGAAAAAAATAATTAAAATAAATAAGATTTTATATAGTTTTTAACTCCTAAAACTACGTACACAAAAGTCAAACATCATTTATTTCCGAACGGATGGAGTACTATAAGTTAGCCTGAATCCCTAACTACCTTCAAATACAAAAGAAATGAAAACACTAAAACTAAAACAAAAGTGGTACCAATTCAATGAAATTGCATTTACTCCAATTCAAAGGGGGGTTTGTTCAAATTGCTATTAGTTGCTAAAACTTGGTGACATTTTACCATTGTCTATATATGTTTTCCCCTACTCCACTAAGTGGTAAGGTGACCACTAATTGTTGCACCTGCAATCTCCCATGTGATTGCACTGACTTGAATTTGTAGTGTTAGATTGAGGAATGGAAATTCAATGTTAAAGATGGATCATAAATTTACTATCGAGGGTCCACTCAACTTCCCCAAGTTTCCTCTATTTTAGCTTTGATCATAAACATTGTACTGACATTTATGTGCTTTTGTACATCGACACGTAGCTAAGCAAAGAGCAACGTTTTCGTATCAATATCTCATCAACACATTGGTGTACAAAGTCTTACTCGTACTTACATCTGTACGAATCTTACTCGTACACATTGGTGTACAAAGGCATGAGGTGGCTTGAGCTAATTCCTTTTAACTTAGTTATTAGAGTGTCGGTATTTAGACCATGAGTTTATAAGGTCAAACCTCTTTAGACTCCAATTTTTTTTATTTTATTTTTGTTTTCATTAGCTTTTTTTTCAACTAAAAATGATAATTTAAATCACGAATTTAACGTTCTTTTTTATCAATATATTTTTAGAAAAAAATTATCATATATATATATGTACGTAAAATAGTTTCCTGCAAAAATAACCGAGCCACCCCAAATAATATTTCTAAATCTACCTCTATTTGTACTTACATTTTTCTCGTATATACTAAAGTTTGTTGTGCTTAACTTTTCGATATGAGATTCTTTTTTATCTCATTCCCATCTCTCAATATTTTAAAACAAAACTTTAGATCAAGATTTCCTTTTTAGAGGTAGATTAGAGATTTCAAACCATATATTACCATTTATTGGTCTATGTCAATGTTATGGCCCAAGCCACCCAGAAGTCAATTTGTCAGTTGGTGAGTTACCACCCAACAGAAAACAAAAGAGTATGAGGTGAGAAGAGAAACAGAATAACGTGAGGTGAGAGAGAGAGAGATAGAAGAAGAGAGAGATAGGTAGAGTACAGGTTGTTAGATTGGGAGGGAAAATATGAATCTGTCATTGCATACCCATCCTCTGATCATACAAAGTCTATTTATAGACTAAAGTCCGAGCTAGGACATAACAGTACTCACCCCTTAGAGAGCCTTGTCTCAAGGCTTACAAATGAGCTAAGGACATGACAGTGCTCACCCCTTAGAGAGCCTTGTCTCAAGGCTTACAAATGAGCTAAGGACATGACAGTGACCTAAGGTCTAAGTTGAAATTGGGGAAATTGGGCGAGAATGTGAGCTGCAGCTTCCCACGTAGCCTCGTCCGATGGTAAATTCTTCCACTTGATCAACCATTCTGTCAACGGATCTCCATTAGCAAGCTTATGAACGCGGGAATCCAAAATTGCTTCTGGTTCCGTAAGAATCTGCCCTTCATTGTCTGTCTCTGGCAATGGAGAACTCAGTACCTGATGTGACCCTTTCTTCTGTAAAGACTCAAAATTTCAAAATATTATTTTATAAATTGTGATTTAATTTCAATATTACATTCTGGGATTTCAAAACAATAATAATAATAATAACAAATAAATAAATATATATATTGAAATCTTCGTCCTCGATCAAAGTGATTTTATTTTTATTGAAAAGCAAATTTCGACATATGATTGAATTCAATTTAAAAACAGATCTAATCCGCTTTTCTATACTGAGACTTGAAGATTTTTTTTCGGATTTCGAGCTAAGAGATGAATACTATTTTGAACTTATTGAGATGAGTGTGACAACTTTTATGACAAATTGTAAATTAAATAAAAGTGTTGAGTTGAATTTTGTTATTTCTTTGGATATAGTTTTTATAAAACAAAAAATAGCGGAATAAAATTGCAATTCTCCTCAAACTAACTCAACCCTAATTTCGTGGGTATATATATATCCTTTTTCCAACCAGTTGCCGCCCCCTTTACTATTCACTTACCCTCTACTCTTTTCAGATCTGGGCAAGAGGAGCTCCTCACGAGCCTCCCTCCATTCAATCTTCTTCCGCCTCACTCCCTCAAGCTCAAACCTTCCTTCCATGGTTTCCCCTCCCATTCGACCAGACTCCTCCCTCTCGATCTCGTTCTCTCGCGTCCGACCGCTTCTCTCTCCCTCTTGTTCATGTCGCTGCCATTGAAGAGGAGCTTCGAATCGAAGAAGGAAACGACGCCGAGCAGGGCCGCCATTGATGAGGGACTAAGCTCCCTCCATCTTCGTTCAATCTCCCTCTCGCCTCTCGTCCTCCTCGTCCATCCTCCGACCGATGAATCTGCAGGATTCAAAACCGAGCCTAACACCTCTAATCTCCCGCATCTGGTAGCGTCGGATCTGAGACTTCTCCCTCCGTTCGGATCCGTGAGCTCACCCGGACTGCTTCCTCCGTCCTATGATTCGACCTCGTTACTTTCGAGCCCGATGCTCCAAGCACCTGTCTCCCTCCTTACTCCCGGATATTGTCGATGCCTTCCCTGCTGAGCCCCACCACCACAGACATTGGAGCTGTAACCCGATGCCTAACTGCGAGCCTCGATCCCCCGTCCCGACGAGTAGCCTCCTATCTTGGGGTATAAATTTTGGGGCTTTGCCCCTTTTACTTTGGTCTTGACTAAATTAATATAAACCTTGCTTAATTGATGCTTCTTTTGAATGGGGATCGGGTTTCGACCGATGCAATTACACTTGATTTGAGTTCCAGCATATATGGTATTATTTTTTAATGTTAGAACTTGTTCGAATCGGAATCGGAATCTATAACCAAGTTAGCTCGTATTGGCAAATTGACATTACATCTTTGAAAGATGATAATATGACAACCTTGCACTTGGTTAGGTCGGGGCAACTAATTAGTTATATTTCCTTATGAAAGGTTAGATTAGCTCATTGCTTAAGTGTACTATACGAAAATGAGTTAGGACCCCTTTATTTAATCATAGACCTTAAGTTCTTGTGTTTTATTTAAAAATCGTGTGATTAATGTTTATGACTTGTAAAATCTTATAACAAGCTATTAAGTTTATACTACACTTTAGATGTGGGGTTAATATGTCATTTGTCTACTTACAACCTATGGACTTAGGACTTATATAGTTATATAAGTGGTCTTGATATTATATAGGTAAGATTTTGAAAGGATCGATAAGCTCACCTATGTAATTAATTGATTAGGTTAATTCCAAGGAGAGTTTAGAATACGATGCAACCTAAGTTATAAACGATTTCTCATGTACCAACTTGTTTTACTCTTTCCATTGAACATGTAACTTGACCATATTTTAAGTAGTAACTTGAGCATGGAGTCATTGATTGCTATATGCTTATAGTATTATATTTATAGGCTAAGTTCGGAGGATGAGGATATATGTGGAGACCTTGAATGAATAAGATGTGTGAACTATGATATAATCGTTGTAAGATAAACCAACTGAGTTAACACTTATTATAATTGAGTTAATAGATTAAGGTTAGTATCATCAACTTTTATTATGAAAACTACATAAGAAGTGTTTTGGGAACTTGTTAAGCTTGTAGACTTAATTGTGGAGATTCATGAGTTATCATCTTAATTGATTGTGTTTGAGAGGATTTAGTACATGAGAATTCACATAAGATAAATTGTTGACTTCTTCTGATGGTTGAGAAATTATGATTTCGTTGAGTTATTTGAGGTTTGATAATTTATTACTTACTTGAGTTGACTTGATGACTTGATTAATGAAATTACTTGAGCACTTATGTGAGTTATGGTATGAAATATATGAAGTATGTAATTGAGATATGAATATATGAGTTGAAAACATGATTGATACATGGAATCTTGGGTTGATTTATGGAAATTGCCATGAAAAATGATGAGATGTTATATGATGACATATAGGATGATGATGATGAATCACTTAAGCAAATGTGTAAGGAAAACCCGAGCTTGAATGGAAGTAAGGTGTTTGAGTGATGATATTTGTAAGACCTGGAACTTAGTTTCATACTTGATGAGGATAAGGTTAATTGAGAATGATGGTCATGATGAGAATATTAGATTATTTAAATGAAATATTGTTCAATCTTGTGTTGACTTGAAAGCCCAATTGTGTTTTAATTAAATATATATTGATGAGTTATTCCTTGCTTATTACTTGCTAGTGTGATTGGACGATTCTCTGAGTGGCTTACTTGCTGATGGGTGATTCTTTGAGTGACTTATTTGCTGGCTAGTTGGATGTGAAGACTCCAGGTAAGTTTCCTACGGGAGCTTACTCAGTAACCAGGACCTCATGCCTGATGTGTCATATAGTATGTAGGTGTTGCATATGCATAAAGCATGCCATGTAGTATCATGCTTAGGACTTGCACTTATGAATGAGCATCCCTATTCTTTATGCGTTTGAAAAGAGAATGGCCGTTATCTGTGATTCCTTAGAGTCGTTGCTAGGGTCATTGGGGCATTCGTGTTTCATATCATTTCGGTCCCAGTCGAGTCTTATATTATGATATGGCTGCGGCGGTGACCGAGCGTCCTACCTCGGAGTTGGGTACGGACATATGATGGCTGCGACATTGACCGAGCGTCCTACCTCGGAGTTGGGTATGGACATGTATAACCCCGGAGTGGGCACAAATTGGGAGATTAGGGATATGACACTTGACATTCTGTGTGGATCCATTTAATCGCTTTCTGCATGTATATAAACTGTCAGCATGCTTGTGTGATTTAAATTCCGTACTGCACTAGAACATCCTTTATTTTAGGTATAGGCGTATTATATGTCCTCAGCGAGGTCTTTAGGGCCCGCATGCGTCTCTTGGCCTGACTTCGTTGTTAGTTTCAGGTACCCGCCCCTTTTGCTTGCTGAGTGCTTCTATGACGGGGTTTTCCTCACGGGACGAGAGTGTTAAGAAGACTTCGTACAACCTTGATTTTATAAGTGTTTTGGTTTAGTTGGACATTTAGAAGCAATGTACATTTATATTGATTTAAACTTGTTTTGTCTCTTTTGAGTTTTGACTAGTTGAATTAGGACAGGTTCACGTGCATAAGCGCATATTATGATTAGATTGTTTGACTGTTTTGAGGGTTTGAAATCCCCCTTTTTTTTCTTGAATTATATCATTAAATCCTTAAAACTTAAACAGGGTTATAACTTGAAGAGAACAAATAAACAGCTCGTACTTGGATTGCTAAGATCTGGCAGAGGGATATTTCTCCCCTCTAAACGTAACCCGGATTTCATAATCTGGACCATTACAAAGTTGGTATCAGAGCCAGATTGTGCAATCCGAGTACAAATGAGTTGTAAAACAATTGGTGATTTTGAGTTTGAAAATAAAATGGCCCAAAGGTTTTCACAAGTTTTGAATGTTTTCAAAGGGGCAAAATGAATTTAATATGGATAAGTAATATAACCACCTTGAGATGTGAGAATCGGGATTCAATCGGGTAGTCATGGCGATAGCCTATCCCTTACGGATATAGAATCAGGATTGGTAGAGATCCTTAGCTTTTCTTTACAGACAGGCATGAAAGACATATTTAAAATCTTGGCTGGGTAATTCGTAACCTTGATTATAGAAATAGATGAATTGGGGGAGAAATTTGATGATATACTTGTGTTACTCTTGATGACTTGATATGTTGTTTATATGATTTTCTCTCATTATGACATCTGACGTAATTCTTATAACATGATGTGGTCTTGTGGTGCACTTATAATTTATGGTACTTGATGACTTGGGTTGGACAATTATCACCATTTTTAATGTGTTTGACATGTGCATATTCGATTTGTTACATATGTCACTTATAATGGCAACTGGTTGGTGCCTTTTTGCCCTTGGTTTGATGTGAACATGAGATGAGATTATGAGAATTTACATGGTTAAAGCTGATGTTTCGTACTGGTTAGTTGAAAGCTTATGAGCGCAGGCTTGAGAATCTTACTGTAGTTGATGGGAAAACTTATGGTTTTGAGGATTGAGAAATTATGTTTGTTGATTTGAGAGCCGTGATGTTCTGATTATGAGACTTCATGATTGAGTTGATAAAAAAAATACTTATGGATGATATTAATTGTTGATTCTTGCTTATATGATAATGTTTTCATAAAGTCGACACAAGTATTTTATAAGGATGCTTGTAAAGTACTTGTTCGGATCTAGTGAGAACATTGTGATGATTTTGTGACACTTATACAAGTATTTCATGGGGACACTGTTATTGCAGGAGGCTTGATATGTCAAGTAATTACAAATAATAAAGATGTAATAAATGTAATCCAACTCCTGGCCTAAGCAAATAATTACAAGACTTCCTCCCGTTGTAGTGGAAGGGTAGTCAGGATCGATCCACGAGGAGGCGTGTCAGCGGGATCCTAGTAGCGTTGGAAATCTCACGTCTGTGTCGACCAGAAGCCTCGATTTCGACCTTGGTGCTCGATGTCGACCTCGGCTGTCGATGTTCTCTGCAACAGAAGACCTGCAAAGACAAAAACAAGTGGTCGATATCGACTGGTGGGGGTCGATATCGATGTCAGTCCACGAAATCGACTGGCTCAGAAGACTGCCAGTCGATACAGAAGGGTCGATATCGATGTCTGGTGTCGATATCGATGTCCAGTAACTCCGCAGCGATGTTCGTCGTCGACTCAGAAAAATGTCGACGAACTCAGTGGTCGATATCGACGTCTGGGTCGATATCGATGTCTCCCTGCAGTGTGTTAGTTGTTTGTCGGCAAAGAAAGGCCGAAGACTTTAGGATGAAGAGAGAAGCAATGAATAGAAATAAAACAGTGGGTTTCGATGAATATAAAATATGTAAAAACAACTCCTAGGATTAGGGTTTACCATAACGTTAACCGATGCATGCGATGAGATAAATAAGACGGACAATTGCGCTATTTCACCCGAGGGACGAGCTTTCGCCGTACACCAACTCTTAGGATTACTCTTTCAAATAAACCTAATTGTCTCTACCAATTTTATGTTTATAACTCAAGTTGTTAGCATGAATCCCTTTTCTTTCGATTAGGACTAAACATAGAATCGTAGGAGGAGAGATAGACACAACGATATCAACATCAAATACTTACCTCAAGCGCGCATGGCTAACGTCGGGCTCACCCCGACCCTAAGAGCTTTGGGGAACTACTCGCTTCTCATCATGGAACTCATCATTATTTGAAAGGAAGAAACTTGCATTAAACTAAACTCCGAAGCTTTACAACTTAACGTCAACTTTCGCAAACGTCAAACCCTAAAACTTCTCTCTAACTCTAATTCTATTGTCTTGGTTCTTGTTAATTGATTGTATGAAAGATGATGGAAAGATTCTTCTAACAAATCAGCCCCTAGGGCTTTATTTATAGGCTACTAATCCTTGCTATCCAAGGATTGTAACTCCTATCTAAACTATGAACTCTATCCGAACAAATTAGGATAGGTCTTTTTATTTTGATAAAACTTAAAGGAACTTAAAGGTAAAAGATAACTAAAACTTCAGCTGCCATCTATCTTGAAAGTATGAGATAATCCCGTGCCTCCTTGAAGATATAGTTCCAATCCGCATTCGAAATCGAGTCTATCTTCTGTCGAGATAAGGGGTCGATATCGACACCAGAGGTCGATATCGAGGTCTCTGTTCCTGCTCGACTTGTTCAGCTCTGGTCGATTTCTATGTTGAGGTCGATATGGGGGTCGATATCGACACTGGGGGTCGATATCTACCTCTTCTCAGCTTCACTTGATGTCTATGTTGAGGTCGATATCTATGTTGAAGGTCGATATCTACCCCAGAGGTCGATATCTATGTTGAAGGTCGATATCTACCCCAGAGGTCGATATCTGGGTCTAGGGTCGATATCTACCTCTGCTCAGCTTCACTTGGCTTCTTCGTTTTGACTCCGTTTTCGCTCGAATTCCTGCATGGTTAGCTCAAAACTTGTGCAGACCCTATTTCTTGCATTTTAGCCCATTCTTACACAAGTTTATATTCTTTTGAACTTTTTCTTTGGAGATCGAATGAAATAAGAAGTCAAAAGATGCAATAAAAGAAGGTGAAAATATGTACATCAGACGCCTATGGAATACTTGTAGGGATCACAAAATGCATCGCTTATATGCTTATTTGAGATGTTTTGGCTTGATATTGTCTAATGATCTATTTAGTTGATGCTTTACATGCCTTGCATGATAAATTCTAATGACCTTTCTCTTCTATGTGAAATTCATTCAAAAGAGGACCATGTGTATGCCACTCGACTAAAATATGTGTGAATCGATGAATAGACATAACTCACTTATTCTTAAAATAGAACCTATGTGATTGATATGGCGTTGTGCCTTCTAACCCCGACGTGTTATCGTTTATGTGTTGTGACTTTATGAGATTTTGTGAAGTATGGCATGCACCTCTATCTTGTTCGAATGAACGGTGATATTTATTCATGATGTTTTGCTTATGTGACTACTAGATATCCTATAATTGTCTAACCTGTATAATTGATACCTTACGTGTCCTTTATTCGAATAAGATTATGTTATTCTTGCTTGTTACTTGGTTAGGGAAGGAGACTTGTACAACTTGACCGGTATAGGTTGAAATAATGAATAGATGTAACTTGCTTAGTAATGAAGACAAGAATGATTTTTAAAACGTAGACTTTGAATCTTGATTGAAGGGTTCCCTCTTCTCGAGGGGAAGAAACTCTATACTCGAACTAACTTGTTAATGGTGAGACTCGATAAGATAGCAAGTTGACCTCTTTGGATTCTTGGTGATGTTTTCTTTGCGATCTTTGAGAACCTCAATAAATTGCCATGACAACTCCTTGTCTCTCTTCAATACTCTCCTTTTACCTTGCCGCTCTGGTTTCTTTCATGGGTTACCTATGTTCCAAACCTTATGGGTCTAAATTGTTGTAAACTGGTATGTATAAGTTAGTGAGTCGATTGTCTTGAGGAAGTACAACACCAAAAAGGGGTCTTGATGAGTGACTCTTAGAAATCTATTGGATGTCATTCCTTACCATAAGTCTTTTGACGTCTTTGTCCACTCAGGAAATTCGCTTGATGGTCTTCTTTATGGTTGGTGTCCACCCAGAAGTATATTGTCATCCTAAGAAACAATTAGGCTTCTTTTCGGACTGGGTTATGGAGTCAGTGGGGATGAGTCGATGTTGCCCTGAGAAACTTCTATTTGGTTATGATGGTAGTCTTGGTTGTATTTCCATGTTTTGATGTATTATTGTGTTATATACTTGTTCCACTTGGATCTACGCTAATATGTATATCTATCCTATTGCACTTGATACATCCATGCTTTACACGCATTATCATAGGATCGTAATACCTTCCATAGTACTTCTTTTGTGTTTCCCTCACCTAGTCGATCATATGATTAGTTGACCTATGATGCATTGACATGTTAGCCCTATACATGTATATCATATGTTTATGTACTCGTGGCTTATTTGGTGTTGCTAGTGTCATATAAGATCCGTGACTTGTGAACTATGTGACCTTATTCTCCATCCATATTATTGGTTATTACTTTTAATCATAGACTCATGATAGTCTTTTCATTCTTCCATGTTATCGCTTGTCTTTTTGGATGATTTGGAATGTTAGGTATAATTAAATTAGTTATGTTGTGGCTGTATACCCCATCTACATCATGCCTTTATTATTTCTATCGCGTGATTCGTAGTAAACTTGTTCACCTTCTTGCATGATCTCGTTGCGTGCTTCATTGGTCTTTGTCTGCTTATACTTGTTAAATGTCATTGATTTAACTATATTATGCTTTTATGACTTATATGGTTAACGTCTTGCTCAGCCATGTACCTCTCATCGTTGTCTGTTCTTAACCCGTGCTATAACTCTACGATTGCCATGCTTTAAGGACTTTACACATCGCATGTTCGCACACCATGATAGCAATATAAATTTATGGGATGATCCTTAGGTATGTACATGTTATTCTCTTATAGTATTCCACCCTTGGAAACTATTATCTGATTTTGATGGTAGCCACACTTGAGCAATCCATGACTTGATATGACATTATATTTAGTTATTGTGATATTCATGCCTTGTTGTCATGAATAAGCATATCGCGACATTTTGTGTAACTCTAGGTAGTCACTATTCTTTCATGGTCGTATTATTTCCTCTTTACACATATCTCATGCCCTTGTTATATTTCGCATGATCACTTTGCCTTATTATGTGTTGTTGTCATGTATGTTGTTACATGCTACTTATGTGTTCTTCTACTGTGTTGTGTACTATTAGTATCCCTTATATGAGCTCTGCTTTTGAAGAAATGATTATTTAGTTTTATACCCTAATTATAACATCGACGGATTACTATTACTGCATGACTCATGATAGCTCAATCCATGCCTTTTCTATCTGTATCTTAATTGGTATGCATATCTATGTCATTATACTCTATATATTCATGCTTAGTCGTCACCATTTTAGGTACATCGTTCTCGATTATACTTCACTTACATTCATGTTGTGTGGTTATATAATTGTTTTGACTGGTTACGAATCATCATGTTAGTGGTTAGACCATAGCTCTGCATGCTTACATCTTGCCACATGTCATTAATACTATTTGGTAATTAAGTATTTGAGAAAATGATTATGCGATTTATTGCCCTCTCTATATTATTTATATGATCACTCTTATGATATGGGTGGATTTGCTTATTGTGTATCATCTTGTTTGTTGTTAAAGTATATTTTCATGTATTTGCCCATCGTCATGTGTTATCGAAAAAAAAAAATTCGCATCAACAATATGATATGTGATTCTTTGCACTATTTACATTATCTATATGATCACTCATGTAATAAGGTTTTAGTAGTATACCTATCTTGCATATTTGCCCTTGTTGTGTGATTTTATGAAGTTATGATTGCATATGCATTTTGAATATTAATATAGAGAAATCTTGTTATCTTTCGATACCATCCTATTCGATTTTACATGTATAGTACCATGCGCAGGCCATAATATTGCACATGCTCACTTTTACATGTTGCATGGTGTTATTTTTTCTATGCTCATTATGCATAAATAGTTTTAAGCCCCGTATGTTCGCCCCACCCCTATAGTTTAAATTGCACTTGCATGTTTATGCCTCATATTTTGCTTAAGAATTGTTGATATTATACTATCTACCATGTTGAGCTTATAGTGGCATGAAATAGGTGTTGATGTATGCCTTGGTGGCATAAATGCATGAAGCATACACTTACACTTGTCCTTACTTGTGAAACATGTGATGTTTCTTTCGTGGCTTTTAAGACATGTTGATACTATTTCCTACCTATTTTGTTTAGTTCCCTTTCCCCATAGTGGCATGCAAGATCCTCTCAGGCATGTACGAAATCTAATTAGTATGTTCGAGTGACAGATTGTAGATCTGCCTTAAATGAGTGCGGCGCCTTAATAACATTTCTTTGTCATTATATGTGTGATATTATTTGATAGTGATGATTTGACTTGATGATAGTATGTATACCGATAATGCTCTCCTGAGATAGGTTCATGTAAGTGTGCAAGATTACCGCGTTCTGTGTTTTATAACAAGATGTGTTACATGAGGATTTGATTGATACGGTCGTAACCTTAAGGGTTTCTCATGGGCATCGGTGAAATTCTCGTGTTCAGTCTTACCAGGTACTATACGAGTCTATCTTCGTGTCAAGAGTTAGTCGAATTGTCCCTTATTGTCTCTCACCTTGAATTCAGCTTAAGCCTTGCGTCATCCTTGTATATCTGTCTATGGTGTGATAAGGAGTGGATCGTCTCGATTACGAGTTGCGCATTCCATTTGCCGATGTCATGCTCGTCATGATGCTTGATTGTGCCCTTTCTGGTTGGTATGGATGTGTGAGCATGATGATTGTGTTCATTTCTGATTAATAGCAAGGTGCAGATTTCTATGATTATATGTTCTACAAATGATGTGATCCGCTCATAATGGGATTTCGTGGTAGAATGAATTCGATATGTTGATACCTTAAGCCTCAAATGCTGAAATCTAATATGATGGTAAATCTTGCTATGATGATATTTTGGATATGTTGTACTTGAGTTGATGTTGAAAATGATCATGAGAAACGAACTTAGGAAGTGGAATCTGGGATTAGCCCTTAGAGGTGGATAAACTGTTTGCTGAATCCTTGAAGGTATGGTTGACTGACATAGGAGTTGACTTGAGTTTTGAAATTTTTTGTTGCTTTAAAAAGGATTTTAGTCTCGAGGACGAGACTTGTTCTTAGAGGTGGATGATGTAAAGACCCGAAATTTCAAAATATTATTTTATAAATTGTGATTTAATTTCAATATTACATTCTGGGATTTCAAAAAAATAATAATAATAATAATAACAAATAAATAAATATATATATTGAAATCTTCGTCCTCGATCAAAGTGATTTTATTTTTATTGAGAAGCAAATTTCGACATATGATTGAATTCAATTTAAAAACAGATCTAATCCGCTTTTCTATACTGAGACTTGAAGATTTTTTTTCGGATTTCGAGCTAAGAGATGAATACTGTTTTGAACTTATTGAGATGAGTGTGACAACTTTTATGACAAATTGTAAATTAAATAAAAGTGTTGAGTTGAATTTGTTATTTCTTTGGATATAGTTTTTATAAAACAAAAAATAGCGGAATAAAATTGCAATTCTCCTCAAACTAACTCAACCCTAATTTCGTGGGTATATATATCCTTTTTCCAACCAGCTGCCGCCCCCTTTACTATTCACTTACCCTCTCCTCTTTTCAGATCTGGGCAAGAGGAGCTCCTCACGAGCCTCCCTCCATTCAATCTTCTTCCGCCTCACTCCTTCAAGCTCAAACCTCCCTTCCATGGTTTCCCCTCCCATTCGACCAGACTCCTCCCTCTCGATCTCGTTCTCTCGCGTCCGACCGCTTCTCTCTCCCTCTTGTTCATGTCGCTGCCATTGAAGAGGAGCTTCGAATCGAAGAACGAAACGACACCGAGCAGGGCCGCCATTGATGAGGGACTAAGATCCCTCCATCTTCGTTCAATCTCCCTCTCGCCTCTCGTCCTCCTCGTCCATCCTCCGATCGATGAATCTGCAGGATTCAAAACCGAGCTTAATGCCTCTAATCTCCCGCATCTGGTAGCGTCAGATCTGAGACTTCTCCCTCCGTTCGGATCCGTGAGCTCACCCATACTGCTTCCTCCGTCCTATGATTCGACCTCGTTACTTTCGAGCCCGATGCTCCAAGCACCTGTCTCCCTCCTTACTCCCGGATATTGTCGATGCCTTCCCTGCTGAGCCCCACCACCACAGACATTGGAGCTGTAACCCGATGCCTAACTGCGAGCCTCGATCCCCCGTCCCGACGAGTAGCCTCCTATCTTGGGGTATAAATTTTGGGGCTTTGCCCCTTTTACTTTGGTCTTGACTAAATTAATATAAACCTTGCTTAATTGATGCTTCTTTTGAATGGGGATCGGGTTTCGACCGATGCAATTACACTTGATTTGAGTTCCAGCATATATGGTATTATTTTTGAATGTTAGAACTTGTTCGAATCGGAATCAGAATCTATAACCAAGTTAGCTCGTATTGGCAAATTGACATTACATCTTTGAAAGATGATAATATGACAACCTTGCACTTGGTTAGGTCGGGGCAACTAATTGGTTATATTTCCTTATGAAAGGTTAGATTAGCTCATTGCTTAAGTGTACTATACGAAAATGAGTTAGGACCCCTTTATTTAATCATAGACCTTAAGTTCTAGCGTTTTATTTAAAAATCGTGTGATTAATGTTTATGACTTGTAAAATCTTATAACAAGCTATTAAGTTTATACTACACTTTAGATGTGGGGTTAATATGGCATTTGTCTACTTACAACCTATGGACTTAGGACTTATATAGTTATATAAGTGGTCTTGATATTATATAGGTAAGATTTTGAAAGGATCGATAAGCTCACCTATGTAATTAATTGATTAGGTTAATTCCAAGGAGAGTTTAGACTACGATGCAACCTAAGTTATAAACGATTTCTCATGTACCAACTTGTTTTACTCTTTCCATTGAACATGTAACTTGACCATATTTTAAGTAGTAACTTGAGCATGGAGTCATTGATTGCTATATGCTTATAGTATTATATTTATAGGCTAAGTTCGGAGGATGAGGATATATGTGGAGACCTTGAATGAATAAGATGTGTGAACTATGATATAATCGTTGTAAGATGAACCAACTGAGTTAACACTTATTATAATTGAGTTAATAGATTAAGGTTAGTATCATCAACTTTTATTATGAAAACTATATAAGAAGTGTTTTGGGAACTTGTTAAGCTTGTAGACTTAATTGTTGAGATTAATGAGTTATCATCTTAATTGATTGTGTTTGAGAGGATTTAGTACATGAGAATTCACATAAGATAAATTGTTGACTTCTTCTAATGGTTGAGAAGTTATGATTTCGTTGAGTTATTTGAGGTTTGATAATTTATTACTTACTTGAGTTGACTTGATGACTTGATTAATGAAATTACTTGAGCACCTATGTGAGTTATGGTATGAAATATATGAAGTATGTAATTGAGATATGAATATATGAGTTGAAAACATGATTGATACATGGAATCTTGGGTTGATTTATGGAAATTGCCATGAAAAATGATGAGATGTTATATGATGACATATAGGATGATGATGATGAATCACTTAAGCAAATGTGTAAGGAAAACCCGATCTTGAACGGAAGTAAGGTGTTTGAGTGATGATATTTATAAGACCTTGAACTTAGTTTCATACTTGATGAGGACAAGGTTAATTGAGAATGATGGTCATGATGAGAATATTAGATTATTTAAATGAAATATTGTTGAATCTTGTGTTGACTTGAAAGCCCAATTGTGTGTTAATTAATATATATTGATGAGTTATTCCTTGCTTATTACTTGCTAGTGTGATTGGACGATTCTCTGAGTGGCTTACTTGCTGATGGGTGATTCTTTGAGTGACTTATTTGCTGGCTAGTTGGATATGAAGACTCCAAGTAAGTTTCCTACGGGAGCTTAGTCAGTAACCAGGGCCTCATGCCTGATGTGTCATATAGTATGTAGGTGTTGCATATGCATAAAGCATGCCATGTAGTATCATATTTAGGACTTACACTTATGAATGAGCATCCCTATTCTTTATGCGTTTGAAAAGAGAACGGTCGTTATCTGTGAGCCCTTAGAGTCGTTGCTAGGGTCATTGGGGCATTCGTGTTTCATATCATTTCGGTCCCAGTCGAGTCTTATATTATGATATGGCTGCGGCGGTGACCGAGCGTCCTACCTCGGAGTTGGGTACGGACATATGATGGCTGCGGCACCGACCGAGCGTCCTACCTCGGAGTTGGGTACGGACATGTATAACCCCGGAGTGGGCACAGATTGGGAGATTGGGGATATGCCACTTGGCATTCTGTGTGGATCCATTTAATCGCTTTCTGCATGTATATAAACTGTCAGCATGCTTGTGTGATTTAAATTCCGTACTGCACTAGAACATCCTTTATTTTAGGTATAGGCGTATTATATGTCCTCAGCGAGGTCTTTAGGGCCCGCATGCGTCTCTTGGCCTGACTTCGTTGTTAGTTTCAGGTACCCGCCCCTTTTGCTTGCTGAGTGCTTCTATGACGGGGTTTTCCTCACGGGACGAGAGTGTTAAGAAGACTTCGTACAATCTTGATTTTATAAGTGTTTTGGTTTAGTTGGACATTTAGAAGCAATGTACATTTATATTGATTTAAACTTGTTTTGTCTCTTTTGATTTTTGACTAGTTGAATTAGGACAGGTTCACGTGCATAAGCGCATATTATGATTCGATTGTTTGACTGTTTTGAGGGTTTGAAATCCCCCTTTTTTCTTGAATTATATCATTAAATCCTTAAAACTTAAACAGGGTTATAACTTGAAGAGAACAAATAAACAGCTCGTACTTGGATTGCTAAGATCTGGCAAAGGGATATTTCTCCCCACTAAACGTAACCCGAATTTCATAATCTGGGCCGTTACATCTTCAATTTCAACTGAGACACATGGAACACAAGGTGAATCCTTGAAGAATCTGGCATCTCTAATCTGTAGGCTACCTTCCCAATTCGAGCCAGCACTTTGAAGGGACCATAGAATTTGGCACTCAACTTGAGATTCCGGCGGATTGTTGCTGACGTTTGCCAATAGGGTTGAAGTTTGAGGAAAACCCAGTCCCCCACTTTCAATTCCCTATCAGTCCGATGAACATCCACAAATTGCTTCATGTGTGCTTGTGCCTACTGCAAGTGATACTTGAGCTGTCTCACCATGTGTTGTCTGGTTGTCAACCAATCTCCAGCAGAAGAATTTGAAGCTGACAGAGTTGGCAATCCCATCTGAGAAGGGGGACAACCATACAAAGCTTCAAAGGGAGTCATCTTGATGGTGGAATGAAAAGTGGTGTTGTACCACCATTCTGCCAAAAACAACCATTGAAACCATTTCCTCGGGCAACCAGATGTCATACATCTCAAATATGTTTCCATGCAACGATTGACCCTCTCTATTTGCCCATCTGACTGGGGATGATATGCAGAGCTCATGTCCAACCTTGTATGTAACCCCTTGAAAAGTTGTTGCCAAAACTGACTCACAAAATCTTTGTCTCTGTCTGACACTATGCTACTAGGCAACCCATGAAGCTTGTACACGTTTTCCATAAACAAGGAAGCCACCTTTGCAGCTGAGAAAGGATGAGACAGAGCAATGAAATGAGAATATTTTGTGAGTCTATCCACCACTACCAATATAGTATTCTTGCCATGTGATCTTGGAAGACCCTCGACAAAATCAATGCTAATATGACTCCATGGTTTATCAGGTATTGGAAGTGGCTGTAACAGACCAGGTGTAGCAACATTCTCAGCTTTGCTTCTTTGGCAAGTGTCACAGGAGTTGACAAATGTGCCCACATCAGCCTTTAATTCTTGCCAATAGAAAAGACTCTTTAATCTCTGGTATGTAGCATGGATGCCTGAGTGCCCCCCCACAGAATCCTCATGAAAGCACTTAAGCATTTTGGACCTTAAACCAGAAGCACTCCCTATGACTATCCTTCCTTTGTACCTGAGAAGCCCATTTGTAACTGAAAAAGACCCCGGATCTGCAGACACTGCAGTGACAAGCAATCCTTGAATAATCTGATCCCCCTTATAACTGTCAAATACCTCAGTCACCCAAGAGGGTTGGATGATTGCCAAAGCAGCACACTCCCCTTCTTGGTTCTCAAACATCCGAGATAAATCATCAGCAACCTTATTCTCTACCCATTTCTTGTAAGCAATATCATAATGCAACCCTAACAATTTTCTCACATCTTTTTTCTGAATCTGTGTAGACAATCTTTGATCCAACAAGTGATTGAGAGGTTGATGATCAGTCTTAATAATGAACTTTCTTCCATCCAAATAATGTCTCCATTTATCAATGGCTAACAAAATAGCTAAGAGCTCCTTCTAATATACAGCAAGCAATAAATGTCTCCCATGAAGTGCTTGACTGATAAATGCCAAAGGTCTACCCTCTTGCATTAACACAGCCCCAATCCCAGTTTCACAGGCATCTGTTTCCACAGTAAAAGGAAGAGCAAAATTTGACATAGCTAACACAGGAGGAGAAGTCAGTATGTACTTCAGATCATTGAAGGATTTCTCAGCCTCCTCTGTCCATACAAACCCATCTTTCTTCAACAGATCTGTTAAAGGTTTAGCAATGCACCCATACCCTTTTATAAACCTTCTATAATATCCTGTGAGTCCTAGAAAACCCCTCAAGGCTTTAAGATTTTTAGGAGGAGGCCACTTAATCATGGCTTCAATTTTCTTGGGATCTGTTGCCACCCCAGCTCCTGAAATAATGTGGCCCAAGTATTCCACCTCCTTTTGGGCAAACTCACACTTAGACCTTTTAGCAAAGAGTCTATGCTGTCTCATAATTTCCAGTACCTCCCTCAAGTGAACAACATGCTGGTCAATAGCCTGGCTATAGACTAAAATATCATCAAATAACACTAGAACTGACTTTCTCAGTAACTTGCCAAAGACATCATTCATAAGGCATTGAAAAGTGACTGGGGCATTGGTTAACCCAAAGGGCATTACCCTAAACTCATAGTGACCATGATGGGTTCTAAAAGCTGTTTTAGCCACATCCTCCTCTACCATCCTAACTTGATGGTAACTAGCTCTTAAATCCAGCTTTGAAAAAATGCTAGCCCCATTCAATTCATCCAATAAATCCTCAATGTGAGGTATGGGAAATTTGTCCTTGACAGTAATATCATTCAACTTCCTGTAATCAACACAAAACCTCCATGATCCATCCTTTTTCTTTACCAACAAGGTTGGAGAAGCAAAAGGACTATGACTGGGGCGTATGATCCAATTCATCAACATCTCAGACACTTGTTTCTCAATCTCTGTCTCTTGAAAATAAGGGTACCTGTAGGGTCGAGTGGCCACTGGTGCTGCCCCCATTTTCAAGCTAATGGAGTGCTCATGGTTCCTCACAGGAGGAAGTTCTTTAGGTTCCTGAAAAACATCCCCAAATTCATGGATCACCTCCTCAATTTCCCTTGGAAGAACCATCTCTGTCACCTTCAAACTACATACCTGCATTACCTGAGTCAAACACAGAGGATGCTCTAGCCTACATAACTTCTCTAACTGCTTACATGTCATCATCTTCACACATGCTTGCTCAGAATCTTGATCCTCCTTGAACCCTTTTATCACTATCTGCTTACCTAGTCTCTTAAAAGAAATATGCACCTTCACAAAATCAAACAAAACTGGGTTGAAACCCACCAACCAGTCAGTACCTAATATCATATCACTCCCCTCCATCTTTAATAGCCGAATATCATGATCATAATTGTACCATTGCATCTCCCAAACGAATCCCTTGCAGATTTTCCCATTGTACATTGTCCCATTAATGGTGTTCACTTGCATCACACTAGCTTTGCTGACCTCAAACCCAGCTTCCTGAGCCACTTTAGAGTCCAAGAAACTATGTGTTGCACCACTATCGATCAAGATGGTGATGACCTTCCCTTTAACAGAACCTTTTACCCTGATTGTAATCCCCGATTCGCCCCCTGTAAGAGCATGAACATATACCTCTGTGTCCTCCTGCTCTTCCTCAGGGCCCCAATCCTGACATGGCTCCTCCAAACACTGGTCCTTCTCCTGGACTTCTTGTGCAATTAAGCTAAACAAGGATTGGGTCTTGCATTTGTGTCCCTGAAAAAACTTATCCCCACATTTGTAGCACAACCCTCTTCTGGTATCACTTGATCGACTTGTGCTTGCCTCAGAACTTGAAGACGAAGCCCCTTTCACCCCCGGCCCTGTACTTTTAGTTTCTGTCTTATCCCCCCTGTTACTATGATCCCTGCTCCATGATGCATTCTTGAAACCCGAACTTCAAGATCCACTTGAATTCGGCCTCCATTGCGATTTAGACACTCTAATTAAGGCCTACACTGCCTTATAATGCAATCTCGCCTGTTCAAGCACCTCAGCCATAGACGATGGTCTGCCCAGCTTAACCAGTGACTGAATTTCCGATTTCAACCCACTAATGTAACTGGACACGAAGTACGATTCCGAAAGCTGAGAATTGAAAGAAAGCATACTCGCTCGCAGGTCCTCAAATCTTTCATTATATTCCTCTAAATCCTCCTGTTGCACCAGCTTGTTGAACTCACCCACGATCTCAGCTTCTCTGCTATCCCCAAATCGCATACAGACGTCATCACAGAAATTCCTCCACGTAACTCTTGGATTTTGCATCAAATAACCTTGCAACCATGTATCTGCCTTATCCGTAAGGTACATCGCTGCTATTTTCACCTGTTGTGGTTCAGGAATCGCAAAAATCCCAAAATACTTTTCGCATTTCCTGATCCAGTTCCTTGGCTTCCTCCCATCAAAACTCGAGAAGTCCAACTTGGGAAGACGGAGTAATCTGTTGTCATTAACTCCTTGGCTCGAGCTTGGATGGCCGCCATTAAAACTCTGATGCCACCTCGATCCAGGAATCTCACGATCTACATGACCAGACCCCATCAAAGATACTCGATCCCCCCTGGCCTGATGTGATTCCTCTCTGGCCCCCTCCGCTTGCCGTTCTCTTCGATCCCCCGGATCTGGTGGATTTCGTACGAAATCTGCTAGCTGCTCCATTCTTTGATCATTGAGTTTCTTGAATTCCTCAAACTGCCGAAGCTGTTCTTCCTGAATCTTTTGCAAATCCACCATGGATTTTGACATAGATGCCATGAACGCCCTTGTATCATCTCTGAATTCTTGAAATTGCAACTTAGTTGCCTTCGATCTTGTGCCGTCTGCCATGGAATTTCTGCGTGTTGGCCGAGGACAGGCTCTGATACCAATTCTGTTATGGCCCAAGCCACCCAGAAGTCAATTTGTCAGTTGGTGAGTTACCACCCAACAGAAAATAAGAGAGTATGAGGTGAGAAGAGAAACAGAATAAGGTGAGGTGAGATAGAGAGAGATAGAAGACGAGAGAGATAGGTAGAGAGACAGTACATGTTGTTAGATTGGGAGGGAAAATATGAATATGTCATTGCATACCCATAATCTGATCAACAAAATCTATTTATAGACTAAAGTCAGAGTTAGGACATAACAGTCAAGTGGCAACTCGATCAACTAGCTAGAGTTTTCATTGGTACAAATATCTTAGTATAGTCGTAGCTGATTTTTTACAAGTCGGTTAAATTTGGATATATAATGTGTATATGTATATATTACCGCAGTGTCAGTACGTGTGTCACTAACAAAAAAAAAATGTTTTAACATGTTACTCCGTATATGTGTAAGTATGTAACATAGAATGTGCAAATTTAGTGGATATATATAAATCTACAATGTTAAGGGTCAAATAAGTCAATCAATTGTTCGGTAATTTATTGACCTATTGGGGTTATTCACGTCAAATCAAAAAAGAAGAAGCTAGCTAGGCCTAGGAATGATTTGAGAACAACCGGATGTTTTGCTATATTTGATTAAACTTGTACAGACAACGAAAGGATGTGTATACACATATTTACCACTCGTTTCTAAATCAAAATAATGGATAATCTTCTTAATCTAATTTATTTTTAAATTAATATTCCATATTCATTAATTATTATTATCATTTTTCTCTCATTTTTCATACAAATTTTATTTCTTTTTACCCCATTTAATTACTTAATTTTAGCACATCTCCTAGAATACTATAACTATTTCAAATAAAATTTGATTCCTTTCTTTTCTTCCTTTATACTCAAATAAACAAGGTATTAATCCGTGGCCATGATAGACTTAGGTAATAATAAGCCCCTCTCTTGATTGATGCCATGAAGGTAAAAACGAAGAAGAAAACAAAATTAAAGCACAATTTAAGGTAGGCAATCATGATTTGTTGAGTTGAAGCTAGAGGGAAATAAATCATGATTTATGGAGTTGAAATTAGAGGGAAATAGAATAAATAGTTTTAGGGGTCGTTTGGTATTTATGTCTAGATATCAGATATCGGATATCAGCCCCCGACATCTAATATCTGTGTTTGGTATGGCTAGATATCGATATCACTTTAAGTGATATCAATATCTAGTGTTTGTTATCCCTTAGATATCACTTGATATCTGATATCTGTGTTTGGTATCGCCAGA
This sequence comes from Persicaria maculosa, assembly GCA_963922045.1. Taxonomy (NCBI): domain Eukaryota; kingdom Viridiplantae; phylum Streptophyta; class Magnoliopsida; order Caryophyllales; family Polygonaceae; genus Persicaria; species Persicaria maculosa. The sequence goes on along the minus strand of OY998264.1, from coordinate 20,332,857 downwards.
TATCGATATCAAGTTATATCTAGATATCAAATTTAGTCTTATTTGATATACTGATTTTTTGGGAGGTATCACTTGATATCGATATCACCCGATATCGATATCTTGATACCGATACGGATATCTTGATATCAATATATCAACCGATATCGATATCTTGATATCTAGATATCGATACCAAACGAGCCCTTAAAACAAAATCAAGAACGGTGATTTTTTTACAGATATCCTAAATGACTGGTTAATTTTTAAATTGTTGTTTGTGATATTAAAAGATTAAAAGAGTTAGTTCCGCATCGAAAGTATAAATAAAAACTATATAAATGGATGAGTTACTCTTTTTATTATCAATTGATTTTATGATAGAATCTCGTTAGACTTATATGTTGAACTACTAGTGCATGTATACCTATGCATACAACCCAATTCAACAAATTTGAATGATCTATTTAGAAACAAACCAACTAAAATCATTTGAAAACAATTCGATCACTAGATAGCATTAAACACAAAGGTTGAAAAAATGAACTAGTATTAAATAAAAAACATAACCTAAGTCAGTGGTGGATCCTGAAGGGATTCGTTGAGGGGGTGGGAAATTGAATTCTAATTTTTTTTTTCGAAAAAATCACCAATATTTGAACTTTTTTGGGTTAATTATAGTGTTAAGTTATGAAGTTTAATAAATGATAAGTATGATAGAAGTATATTAATTTAGTAAATGATGTGAAAAATAATTTATATCGCTTCAGTCTTGAAACGTTTATAACTTTTTACTCATGTATCGGATTTGAGCTTATAATATATCAAATCGAAGCTATCGACGAGACGAATATGTATATTAAATTGAGTAAATTACACATAACCACCCTTAAATTAGGCTAGTGTTCACATAACCACCCATAAATTATAAATTACAGAAAACCACCCATAAATTACATTTATTTTCAAAAGACCACCCATCCATTAAACCTCTATTTGTTTTGTTTGAAAAGACTAAAATACCCCTAATTCAAACTTATTTTTTAAACGAAAGACTGAGGTGACAATTGGGCGAGTCGAGTCGGATTCGGTTAGTCGGGTTTCGGGTCATTAGGGTTTCGGGTAATGTCTAATAATTTGATCATTAGGTTGGGTCGGGTTCGGGTTTCGGTTGTATCGGGTTTTGATTGTCTCGGGTTTCAGTTATTTCGGGTTTGGATTGTCTCAAGTTTTCATTATTTCAATATTCATTTTAAAAATTTTACTAGAATCTATCTTAAAATTCGGGTTATATCGGGTTTCAGTTATAACGGGTTCGAGTCTTAACGGGTTTCGGTTGAATTGGGTTTGGTTCATTCGGATTTGGGTGAGTTTCGGTTATCGGTTATTCGGATTTCGGGTCCAAAATGGGCCGGGTTGGGTCGGTGTTCAGGACAATCGGTTCCAAAATACATACAATAACCCTAGAGCTGGCAAAACTCGACCCGAACCCGAAAGCCCGACCCGGTCGACCCGAAACTGATTGTCCTGAACACCGACCCAACCCGGCCCATTCTGGACCCGAAATTCGAATAAATGATAACCGAAACTCAACCAAATCCGATTCAACCGAAACTCATTAAGACTCGAACCTGTTATAACCGAAACTCAATATAACCCGAATTTTAAGATAGATTCTAGTAAAAATCTTAAAATGAATATTGAAATAATGAAAACTTGAGACAATCCAAACCCGAAATAACTTAAACTCGAGACAATCGAAACCCGATACAACCGAAACCGAACCCGACCTAACCAAATGATCAAATTATTAGACATTACCCGAAACCCGAATGATCCGAAACCCGACTAACCGAATCTGACCCGACTCGCCCAATTACCACCTCAGTCTTTCCTTAAAAAAATAAGTTTGAATTATGGGTATTTTAGTCATTTCAAACAAAACAAATAGAGGTTTATGAATGGGTGGTCTTTTGAAAATAAATGCAATTTATGGGTGGTTTTCTGTAATTTATAATTTTAGGGGTGGTTATGTGAAAACTAGCCTAATTTAAGGTTGGTTATGTGTAATTTACTCTATTAAATTTTATTTTTGATTGGGGGAGGGGACGACTGCCACCTCTGACCCTAAAGAGGATCCGTCCCTGACCTAAGTTGATTTCAAACTAGCAAATTAATGTGTAACTCCTAAAGTTTTATGTTTGTCATATTTAGCAGTTTCCTTATCGGGAAAATAAATTAATGTGTAACGTCTAAAGTGATTAAAAAAATGTTACCAAATATAGTAGGTTATTATTATTATTATTATTATTATTATTATTATTATTATTATTATTATTATTATTATTATTATTATTATTATTATTATTATTATGTGTAACCCAGCTTCGGTGGTAAAGGAAATAAGGTAAACCTTGAATTTCACCCAAGAGCGGAGGCAGGGATCGAACCCGGGACCTCCTTATCCCTTTCCTTGCTCCATACCACTAGGCCGCCCCGACTGAGACTAGGTTTTTTTTACTGGTAGAAATCTTATTTGTTAGAGTAAGTGATTATTAATATGGGAATATATGCACATATTGATACGGGGTTAGCCGCAGGATGGCCCGATCTTCGACAATCAAACAACAAACTAAAGAACGGAAGTAAAAGACTCAAAGAAACGCAGCGATAATTGAAGGACACGACCGATAAGGACTGAGTCGATCTATATAGAACAAGATAAAGACTCCAGGCCTCCTAAGAGGGTAGGAACCAATATCAATAACTATATAACCCGCCTCTACAACCCTACACAACCAAGCGAACAACTTGGAGGCACAAGGAGGGGGCTTGTGGATACTAGGATCACCAAGTCTTGCGAAGTTGATGAACACAAAGCAAACCAAGCTGAGACAAGAACCAATTTGCAATCGATGAGCAATGCTTCGAATCGATTGACTTTCACTCAATGTGTTTAACACAATCTAAATTTTCCTATGAATTGAACGTCTTTACAAAGGCTGAAATCAACATTATATAACCCTAATATGGGCTGCTGGGCCGAAAATAATAAAAGGAGCAATTAACCCTAAAGTTTCCTAAAATAACTTAAGTAAAATAATACTAAAAATAGGCTAAATTCGTCTAAACATGTGACAGCCTCAAAGAAGTTGAATTTCGGCCAATCTCTAGGTCGAATCTGGAGAAACCTTCAACAGCAAAGTTGTAGATCTCTTCGTCCTCGTTCCAACAAGGTATGGCACGACCCAATCCGATTAATATGGACTCCTAACGACCCATTTTACTAAGACGTCGCAAAGCTGTCAAATCTGCTGAACGATTCAAATTTGTTGATAAGCACCACTCGTTTTCCCTTCATCATTATACATAACTATAACTTGTACTCCCCTATTAATTAAAACTTGTCGTTTACTATTCATGCACGCTTTTTTAGAATGATAAAAACTATATGAAATATTAACTTTTTTTAAAATTTGTTTTTATAAATTCATACTTAATAGTAACAAGTATGAAATTATTAAAAATATATATTAAAAAAGTTAATATTATATATAGTTTTTAACACCTCAAAAAGCGTGTATGAATAGTAAAACGTCAAGTTTTAATTAACGGAGGGAGTAATAATTAGATAATTAGATAACTGGAAGGGTGTAGTTTGGTCATTTATGTAATGGATCAGTTGGGGCTCAGTTCTTCTTAAATAGGAGACAAAGATTCCGTTTGGCAAAATAGTAGCTGATGAGCTAGCTGAAGCTAATGGGGTAGATGAAATTGATGGATTATTTGTGTTACATATATCTTAATAAGCTAATATGATATTTAATAAACCCAGCGGTGAGAGTGGCTGATGGAAACTTATTAATAGAAAATCATAAGGTTCGAAAAGTTTCAGGGAGTAGTTGTTGAAATATTCTTATTTCAAAAGCTAATTAAACTGAAACCTTATATGTATTTCATTTACAACTATTATTTAGGTTAGGGGAAAAAACTAATTGGTCAATAAAATGAAATAAGACGTAGAAAACGATTTTCTTGTGTATGCAATCTTCCACTTATGGAATAATGAAGAGTTGCATTTTTCACATCTTATATTATTAATTTACCTAGTGCTAAAAAATAAAAGATAAAACAAAATAAGAAGCATTATTTTCGTGGAATCTTTTATTGCCTTTTCCTGATTTTGTTGCAATGTGTAACCGACGATATTTGTTGAAATATTATTATTATTATTATTGATACTTTGAGGGTTTGATGAATGCCCACAGAAAAAAAAAATAGAAAAAAAAATGCAGAGGACTCAGAAAACACATTACACTGGTTTTCAGATTACACTGGTTTTCAGGGCAAAGTGCCAAACAACAACAGTTGCCTTTGTGTTTTTGAGTGTCAAAGCTCAGAGAAAAAAAGCAAAACAATTGCATAAACCCTACTAGAAAAAGGGAAATGGCAATGGTAGTACAATGGATATTTTTATATTATTTTTGTGAAAATACTTTTAAAATTATTTCCCAAATAAGTATCTGATTTATCTATTTTTAAAATCTTAATTTATTGAAAGGTTATTACAAAGATTTGCTATATTTTTTAAAATCATAATATATATATATTTATTTATTGCGATTTAAAATCTTATTGTGTTTTTCCTATATATATATATATATATAGGAAAAACATACCATACCCTCAAGCACGAATATCAGCACCCAATCACATGGATAGGTCATGGGCTCAAATGCTCAATGGAATTAACATTCCCAATTTTATACCAGTGAAAAAAAAGGTCACACCTTACTTGCTAACTCATTAAAGATGATAAGGTAAGCTACATATTTGAATCCTCTTTCTTCTAATTGTAATGGATCAAAAAGAAGAAAGAAATTGGATAATTAAGGTAATCTAAAAAAAAAAGAAACTATAATTTCATGTCCTTACATAAAATTGATATTCTATTGATATGATTTATTTTTCTTTAATATTCCACTTTATATTGGATATATTTAATAACATTATTTATAACATATGTCATCTATCTATATACATATACTAAAATCGATGCATAGCGTCCTATGTGGCGCGCTGTGGATGATTCTAGGAAACAAAATCCTATGTGGCACGTTGTGGTTAATTCTAGGAAGAAAAATAATAAAATATAATGTTATCATAGTCTATAGAAAGTTATATAAGTCACAATCTATTTATCTATCTATATATATTAGTTAATTGACGAAAACATAAATAAAAAAATATTTCATAGTGATACTTAATTACCAAAAATATTAATAGATAAATATGTAGTATTTGATAAGTGTTATTTTATTTATATCTAGATTATTTTTTGGTGGAAAAATTATTTATATCAAAATTAATTATTTAATAATTTTTATTTAATTTATATCTATATTATTTTTTGAGACCAAAATAATTTATCAAAATATTATGTAGCCTCAATCCATCCGTGGATAGATATTTTAGTAAAATAAGGTAATAAATATATAATATATATTTAATAAAAATGTTAAAATATTTATAAAAAATAGTTATTTATTAAATTATATGAGATTCAATTAGTTGTAGATTAGGAAAAAAAATTACCTTCTAAATGTGAATTCTATATATATTTTGAGATAATCTAAATAACAAATATTTATATATTTTATAATCCGTCGAACTAATTTTATTTATATCTATATTAATTGTATTAATGTATTATCCGTAATCGGGACGGGACCTACACTAGTAAGAGAATATGTTAAATATTGCTCTTTAGTAACTATTAATTAATTTAAAATTATTTTTGGTTAAAGAAAAATGTATAGGCCAATCATGTATATGAAAAAATGAAAAAAGAAAAACTTCTCCCATCACATCATTAACTGGTGTAGGATTAAAGATCAGGTCCAAGTTTTTAGGAAAATCGACCTTCCCATAAAGGCTACGACAAGGCGGTTCTAGACGTTCATTGTTACATATCTCGGTTGTTCAAGAAGTTAGACTAGCAGCTCTTCCGACCCAAAGTGGATTCTTGAAGAAGCAACTTTCAAATTAAAACGACGTATAAACTACAGGATAAGCATAGAGAAATGTTCATTTGATGAGATATTGAATGCTTATCGAAAGAGGGGATTTGCACGTAAGAAAAGGAAAAAAATTCGTGGATTGGCTTCCACCGATCGAAGTTTCCCTCATTTCCGATAGTGGTAAAGTAAGACCACATAAAGAGCTCTTCCTCATTTAGAAAGTTTTTCGCTTGTTCGTTAACCTTTCAAACTGCTCTTTCAACTGCCACCTAATCTCCCAACATGCTCAACTGCTCAAGAACAGAGAGTCGTCCAGGGACTGCCAGAGGGAGCTTGCTTATAGAAAAAAGATATGCCGATAAAACAAAAACAACGAGCTCTCTGCGATACTTTCACTATTTTCTCATGTACAACTTTTATCATTAGGATCTGAATTCTTTTTTTTTTTGGTTAATTGAGTTACCAATTAACTTATCTTAGTCATTGTGTGGGGCAAATAAATCTTAGTTATTTTGGGATCTATTTGTCTTTTCGAAAAAAAAACACATATACAACCACTTTTAAATTTTAAATATAAAAACTACCTGTATCAAACTAACTTTGTATATTAAATCGATTTGCACAATTGACAACATATTTTATTTAAAATTTATAATATTTTAAATATATTGAATCACAATCTCGCTCTTTTAAGTGTGGAAATGGGTCGGGTGGACCCATTAATTTTTTCACCCAATCCATCACAAAAAAATTTCATCTGACTCTTTACCCATCCGTCTAATGTTTCACCCATCAACCGATCCGCAGGTGAATCAGATGGATCGGGTGAAAGAAATTAAAAGAAAATGAGTCACAAGAGATATTTAAAAATCATTCATATTCGATAATTTTATAAACCATGTCAATGTATGAATAAAAAACTTATTCGTACATTATATCACTATCCTTAACTTACAAAATTAGTATTAGAAGGTTAATACTAGGTTAATACTGTATCAAACTAGATGAGATGAATTTAATTTGGTTACTAAACTCAAGTAAAAAATTTAGAAAAACTATGTCATTAAAAAACAAACTCAGGTGTTATTTATTTAATCTCTTTGCCTAAAGATGATTATTGTTACAAATCTCTTGACAAAATTGGAAAAATACAATTTGGTTAATCATGTATTAATACACTAAATAAGTCATTGAAAAGAGTCAAATGGGTTATACTCTATCGATATATTCAAAACAAATAAAAGAAATTTAAAAAAGATATAGAGTTAAATAATACAAGCTTATATTTTTTTTAGATCATTTTAAACAAGAACAATTGAAAAATGGAGGAACTAAAGGTAGAAAAAAAGATAAATATGTTAGTTATGTTAAATTATAGGAAAATTTATATGAAACCATTTAAATACGAGAGTTTTTACTTAACCACCCTTTAAATTTAAAATTACAGAAAACCACACTTTAAATGATCTTTATTTACAACTCACCACCCATTCATCTATTTTCACTAAATTAAATATACTATTCTGTATATTTAAATATTTTTAAACTCAAATTTGATTAAAAATTTATTAAAATGTTGAATTTAAGGGCTTGATTATATTTTAGGGATCATTTTATTTATTTTTAAAAATAATAATATATATATAGCCTAGAATAATTATAAAAATGTTTATAATTTTTTAAAATATTATGTTAATTACACTATTTTCTTTATAATATGATTAGAATTTTTTTTTAATCTATAACAAACAAATGAAATGGATTAAACTCATATTTTAAATTAAAACATATTAACTTTTTTTAATATATTTCTTTTTTTTTTCGGATTTTCACCTTATAATCGAGTTGGACTGTTGGGTGACTTGGATCGATCGGTTGAATCGGTGACCCGTGGTGTGTGATTTCCAGCCACCCTCTTCAAGATATTATTGCAGTTAAGTTTATAAAGTACCGTATTACAGTAATTTCTTTTGGGGGAAAAAATGAAAGAAAAATAATAAAAAAAAGGGGTTATGTTATGGGGAACAGAGTTTGAGAAGTAAAAAAAGGAAAAAGAAAATATACTTAGAAAGGTTAGCCTTGGAGCACCCTCTCTCTTTCTCACTCCTCCTTCCCTTGTTTCTCCTCCTCCTAACTCATTCTTCACCTTCACCTCATTTACAATTACAGTCTCTCTCTCTCTCTCTCTGCCCTGAATTAGAGGGATTTTAATGTCCACCCACCTCCTCTGAACCAATCCCCAATCTCACTCACTCTCTCTTTCTCTCTCTATCTCTCTTTTTGAGAGACTGGAAGCAGATTCAGGCCCAATTGTTTTGTCTTTCCTCTCAATTTTATCCCCTCTGTGTCTGTATTTTGTTTTCTGATTTTACATTTAAAAAAAAACACACACTCGCTCTTTGTTTCTTGGCTTTTCCCAAGAGGAAGAAGCTCAATTCCAATGGTGTTTGTGCCCTGAAAGTCTACATCTTTCAGAAAGAAAGAAAGAAAGCAAATTAGAATATCTCCCCTCTCTTTTTTTAGCGGTTTCCTCCCTCAGATCTAATCCTGTTCCTCCTTTAACAACTTCCCCTGTTTTGCCCTCTTCTTTTAGCAATCATGAGCAAGGAAGAGTTCTTGAAGATTCAGGTACCAATCTCTCTCTCTACATTACATTACATTACATTACATTACATCTGTTGTTGATTTCTGCTATTCTCAACTGTTGCGTACTTACTTGCTTGTTGATTACAGACCTGTGTTCTGAAAGTAAACATACACTGTGATGGCTGCAAACAGAAAGTGAAGAAAATCTTGCAGAAAATTGACGGTAACCCACTTTTTAATTCCTCTCTTAATTAGTTTTTGACTGATTCTTGATTAATTTTTTAATTTTTTTTATTTGGTTTGTGGGGGTGGGTTTTGATTTTAGGGGTTTATAAGACCAGTATAGATGCAGAGCAAGGGAAGGTGACAGTGTCAGGGAATGTAGATGCATCCACCATTATCAAGAAGCTCAACAAATCTGGTAAACATGCAGAGCTTTGGGGCGCCCCAAAACCTCCAAACAACCCCAACATCAACAACAAGAATCAGGGTGAGATCAATGCGCAGTTCAAGAACTTGCAGTTGGATAATGGAAAGGGTGGTGGTGGTGGTAACAAACAGGGCAACAACAACAACAACAACAACCAGAAGGGCGGTGGGAGCCACCAGATTAACCTGCCGAAAGGCGGTGGGCCCCAGCAGAATAACCAGCCTAAGGGCGGCGGAGGCGGTGGCGGTGGTGGTGGTGGTGGTGGGATGCAGCTGAATCCGCAGCAGATGCAGCAGCTGCAGATGCTGCAGCAGATGAAAGGGTTACATCAAGATGGGAAGCTTCCGGCGCAATTGAAGGACATGAAGATGATGATGCCGCCGCCTGGGTTTAATGGCGGTGGAGGTAAGGATCCGAAGGCGGTGAAATTCAGCGTTCCGGTGGAAGAGGATGGGTGGAGCGATGACGAATCGGGCGACGATGATTATGATGAAGATGACGAGTTTGAGGATGAATTTGATGATGATGAGTTTGATGATGTTCAGCCCAAGATGAAGCCTATGAACATGCCTAACATGATGGGTAAGAATGTTGCCGGTGGTGGCGCTCCTGGCGGTCTCGGGCCGCAGCAAATGATGATGATGATGAACGGCCAAAACCCCCAAATGATGATGAATGCGCAAAACCCTCAAATGATGATGAATAGGCAAAATCCACAGATGATGATGAATGCCCAACAGCAGGGTAAGGGCGGCGGTGGCGGAAACAATGGTGGTCCAAACAACGGCGGTGGTGGCGGTAAGAAAGGCGGTGGTGGTATCCCTGTTCAGATTCAGGGCGGAAATGATGGTAAAAATGGTGGGGGTGGTAAAAAGGGTGGAGGTAACAATCCGGGTGGAAACCCGAATCAAGGTGGTGGTAAAGGTGGCGGTAAGAACGGCGGTGGGATGCCGCCTATGGATGGTAAACATGGGGGCGGTGGTGGTGGAGGAAACCAGATGGCCAGTAATAATGGCGGTGGCAAGAAGGGTGGTGTCGGCGGCGGCGGTGGCGGAGGCGTTGGGGGGTTACCACCACACATGGGCGGTGGTGGTGGTATGAATCCGGCTATGAAACACCCTATGGGAGGGGGTGGTGGAAGTTGTGGCCCAATGGGCCCAGGCGGCCCAATGGGACAGCCCATGCCGATGGCCCAAATGGCGAACATGCAAATGACCCAAATGGGTGGTATTCCGGCCGTCCACGGGCTTCCAGCGTCCGCCGCCATCCATGGCGGTGTACCTGGCGGTCCTCCCGGGTACTTCCCGGGCGGACCTGGGCCGGAAATGGGCGCCGGAAACCCTTACTACCAGCAATATATGGCCCAAATGATGATGAACCAACAACGAGCCGCCGCCAACAACAACGAGCAGTTCCAGCCCATGATGTACCGGCCTCAACCACCGGCGATGAGCTACATGCCGCCCTACCCGTACCCTCCACCGCCCCATCATGGCGACCCTTACAACTACTTCAGCGACGAGAACACTTCGAGCTGCAGTGTAATGTGAGTATACCATGTGTTCGCCGGTGATTGTTGTGGTGGCAACCGTGGTGCGGGCCTGGTGGCCGGGCCTAGTCAAGGCCTTCTTTGACCGGGACAAGTTATACATGGTGCCTTAATCTTTAGCTTTCTTCATTTGTTTTTTTTTTAAATTTAATTTCCCCTTTTTAGTGCCTTAATTATCATAGGAATCAAGTACTTTATAGATTAAAAAAAAAAGAACTTATATGGAGCAAGCAACCATATGAAAGGTGAGAGGGCTATGGCATGAAACCTTTTTTCATGAGATGTTTATATGTGTTTATAATGGTGATGATGGTGAGAAAAAAATAAAGAGAGAGAGAGAGAGCCCATCATCTCATTGCCCATTTCCTTTCATCTCATGGATTTTTGTATAAAAAAAAATATATATCATAATGTTATTATTAATTAAAATTCCTCCACAAGCTAGTGTCATGTGACATGTATAGTCTACTTTACTATATAGCATTACACATCTCTATACATGTGCTTTGATGATTGTTAGGTATGATCTCAATTCCCAAGTACATGTCTATAGCTTTATATAATTATATATGGTAAAGAGATAATTTTTATTTATGTTTTAAAGTAATTTGATCTCATAAGAAATTTATAACAAAAAGAGTCATACTTATGAAGTGTAGTGTAGTGTAGTGTATGGATGATGAATTGAGATCATGTACAATTTGATGGGAAGAGTTAATGCAATTCATGAAATTGTGCATTGAGTATTGAATATTGGACATTGTACAATGTGATGTTAAATAAATAAGGGGGGTATATTTTTTGAGTTATTTTTCTTGTGAAAGGGACAGTCACTAGGCACTCTCCTCAAATATCATATGGGCAATTGGCCATCATCATGGTTTCTTCTTTTCTCTCTCTTTTTTTTTAAAAAAAAATAAAATAAAAATGGAGGTGGGTCTCACTAGTCAGCATTAACCCGCCAACCTAGAAGTTTTCATATTGGGTCCCACTTTCCTCTTTTTATGAACGTTAGGTATCTGAATTAATTGGATCTCTAATCATCAATTTGAATGTTTTCGTGCCGCGAATTAGTGGAAAAAGTAGGTCTTTTTAACATAATTTGATACTTCATTATTTCACTTACAATATTTTTTTTTCAAAAAAAAATTATAAAAATTATATGAAATATTAAATTTGAATTTTTTTTAATAATCTCATATTTTTTTGGACATGTTTATTGATGCGTCCATAGACACATATTCAGAGGCGGATCTCAGTGTAAACAAACATAGCTGTTGCTGGGCAGAAAATTTTAGATGGAGTTAAAAAATAATAATCTTGTTGGACAAAAATCATTATAATCTCAGTTTATTTTTAACCAAAACTCAACAGATGAACTAAAAACATGATAGTTGAGTGAAGAAATGTTGCGCTTTCCTTTTCACATGTCGTTCTTTCGACTCCTATGAACTGCATTTATAATTTTTTTGTTCTCAAGATCTGAAAATTGATAGACCTTTTTCATAGTGCGCTAGATTAGTTTAATAAATTAAGAGTTATAAAAATCTCAAATGAGTTATTACCAGTTTGGGGTTATAATTTTCTTAATTGAATTTTGGCTTGTACAATTTTGTATTTACCATAAATATTTTCGCTCACCTATCTTTAGAACATTAGATCCGCCAATGCACACATTAGAGCATACTTATTGGTAAGTCAAAAGCTTAGACTTTTAACCTACTTTTATCTACAATATCAGTTTAAAAGCCTCATTTTAACTTTTTATTTTTCCACTTATTTGTGAGTCCGAAAGCTTGAGCCCTTAACTAATTTTTTTTATGGGTATAATTTGAATGAATTTTTAACAAGTGAAAATACCAGAAAATACATTTAAAACATGTGTTATCGAAATTTATGTTATGAGACCCTTTCTAGAGTATCTTATACAAGAGAATTTTAGTTTGGCTTTTAGCTTTTAATTTTATTTTTGTAAAAACTTTTTGCTTATGTGCCTATACTAAGAGCCCAAAGGCTTACAATAAACATCCTCTTGTTATAAATCCAAAATAGGAAAAAAAAACTCTAGTTTCAATGTATTTATCCTACAAGTTATTATATTGAAATTAAAAAAATGCCTTTTTACAAATAAATCTTTCCTTTTTTTTATTTGCATATTGTGTGTGGGTTTCCTTTTTTTTTATTTGCATACTGTGTGTCCAAGGACACACATTAGAAAACTCCATTAATAAATATATTAATGTACTAGTATTTGTCACAGATACTTTTGTGTATTTTGTTAATAAATTATATATTTTTTATATTAAAATTATTTTTGAATAAATTTAATGTGAAGATTAAGATAGTTTATTTAAAAATTTTAATAAAATTTTTCAAGAAATCATAAATTAACTTAAAGTGTAAAAAGATCATGCAAAATAATTAACTTAAATTAAAATAATGTTAATTGTGCTAAAAATAGGTTTTATAACGACTTAAAAGATATGAGGTTCAGAATTAATATAAATATTTTCATTATGAGGTTTTATTGTTCAATAGATAATTAGTTAATAATAAAATATTATCATTAGATATAATGAATGAAAATAATCAATCTTAATTATTAAAGATAAAATAATTCAAGGTATAATATTTATAAAATAACTCATGATAAAATGATATATTTTGTTACCACTTAAGATGTGAGATGGAAATATAGAATGACAAGTGGATAAAATAGATGAGGTCATTGTCTAACGCGATTTAAATATATTCGATCATTATTAATTGACCTGTTAAAAAATCTAAGTTAGATTGCACCAAAAAACGAGACATATATGAATTGCCCTAGAGGAGACTTCAAGTGTCTGTTTTAGTATATATTAACTAGTGTAGGTCCCGTCCCATGTACGGGGAGAATACATTAATACAATATTATAAATAATTTAGATAGATTCCAATAAATAAAAAAAGTAATGGTTTAAATATAAATCATTTTTCACCAAAAATTAATATCGATATAAATAAAATTAGTTCGACGAATTATAAAAAATATCTAAATATCTTTTATTTAGATTCTCTCAAAATATAAATAAAATTCACATTTATAAGGTAATTTTTTCTAATCTACAATTAATTAAATCTCATGCAATTTAATAGATAGTTGTTTTTTTAAAATATTTTAATATTGTTTTTTTATTAAACCAAAATTATATTATAAGTTTGATGTGTTCAAGAATATTAAAATAAGAAAACGTCAAGTTAATTTCATGGTTTGATCGGGCAAGTGAGTTGAAAAAAAATTAAAAAAAAAAGATTTGGATAAATTAGTTTGATTGTTAAAAGTTTTAATTGAGATAATTTTTTTAAATGAAAGGTGGGCCCAGATTTAAGGAAATAATGACACCTAGGATGATTGAAAGAGAATGTGCCATGTGTCATCTTCCACATATGTTTTAGTATTAATTAATTAATAATTAATCTATATATATAGATAGATAGATAATATAGATGTGTATAGATGATATAAATATAATCATTTTAATTTTATCTAAAATAATTAAAAGATACGAATTCTAAATAAAAGATACCGAGTATTATAATGTGTGTCTATATTAGACACTAAAAAAATCATAATTTAAAATGTATTAATCCTAAAAATTATTATATTAAAACTATTAAAAAGTACTTTTTAATGAAAATATATTTTATTTTGGGATTTTTTTAGAAACAAACCCATATTGCATTAATTTAAATCATTTGTTTTTTTAGAAACAAACCCATATTGTCAAGTCTTACTAGCTTAGTTTAGTAAGGATGACGTGTAGTGATCACTTACCAGTAGGTTATAAGTTCGAATCTCCCTCCCCGTATTGTAATGGGCCAGCCTAACTATGAAAAAAAATAAACAAACCCATACTGCATTAATGTAAATCATCAAGCACAAAACGTTCAATACTTCAATGTCCAGTAGTGATAAGGAAGGAAATTCATGTTGGAGTTAATTTCTAATTTCAAATGAATAATTGGGTTGACAATTTTTGGGCCAAGAGCTGAAATGAGAGAATTGGGCAGCCCATGTTCAAGAATAATTCGAGTAGTAAGGCTCTGTTTGACAAATACTAGGGGTGGGCGTGGGACGGGATGGAACGGGACAGGACCGGAATGAGGCCCGTCCCACTTTAATTTTTCCGGGACGGGATTCACCTTTTTTTTTGAATCCCACACGGGCCTTATTCCACATGGGACGGGACGGGACTTGTCCCTCAAATAAAAATAATAAAATATTATAAAATTTGAAAAAAAAAATTTCATAGTTTATATTTCATAGAATGATATCACCATAATGTTATCACTCCTAGCAGTACAATTTCATACAAAAAAACATTGCCAGCAGCACAAGCCTCCTGTAACCCTAACCGATTAGAATTGAATAGAGATTTCACTATTTCAAAATGGAGAATAAATTGTTTTGTTTGCCTCCTAGAGCCCAAATCCCTAACCCCCAGCCCATAGTAATTTTTTATTTTCAAATTGCTTACAAGTCTTACAGTATTATTGTAACTTGTGTTTAAAATAACTAAATATATCATATAAATCACTAAATTATTAAAATTTTTAGTACTACCAAAATTAAAACTCTTGTCCAGTATAAATATAAATATAAATATAAATATAAATATAAATATAAATATAAATATAAATATAAATATAAATATAAATATAAATATAAATATAAATATAAATATAAATATAAATATAAATATAAATATAAATATAAATATAAATATAAATATAAATTTGTATTTATATATAAATTATATAATATATATATGCGGGACGGGACCGGGATTTGCGGGATCCCATAGTCTTGTCCCGCATCCCGTCCCGCATAATTTTTGCGAGACGGGACCGGGACGGGATTCACTTTTTTTTTCTTAAATCCCACCGGGACGGGACCGGGACGGGACCGGGATTTGCGGGATTTGTGCCCACCCCTAACAAATATTATCTGATGGGCTAACCGAAGTTGATGGGGGTAGCTGAAGTTAATGAATTATTTGTGTTAAATATATGTTAATAAACTAGTATGATGTTTGGTAAACCTAGCGGTTGGAGTAGCTGATGAAAACTTGTGAATGGAAAATTATAAGCTCCGAAAAGCTTCGGGGAGTAGCTGTTGAAATACTCCAATTCTAAAAGCTAATTAAACTAAAATCTTATATTTACTTCATTTACAACTATATAATATCAAAATAAAAATATCCAATAAGCTAGCTGTTTTTTTTTTTCCTGAGCGGAGCCTAAAGAGCTAATTAGCACATAAGGAGATTTCTAGACTATTGGAGAAAATAAAGGCCTAGACTAATCGCTACTAGAAATTCCTAGGCAAATGTACTCATTAAATAGGCAAATGTACTCATTAAATATAGGAAAGGTTAGTGAGCAGTGAGTTCTTGTGTAAGAAGTGCTGAGTGGAGGGGTGTGAGTGAGTATGTGGTAAGTTAAGTGTGAGTTGCTCTAGAGCAATTGAGATCTCCTGTACCCAAATACCCTGCCCCTGCTTGGCCCTCCACACCTCCCAATTAAAAAAAATGAAATTAAAATAATAAGCTAAAATGAAAAAAATTGAAGAGATTAAGAGAGAGACAGGAGAAGGACAGGGTTGTTGGCACAACAGACCCCCTCTCGCTCTAGAGTGTGTAAAATTAATTGTGGAAGTTGTACAAAATAGTTTTATAAATTAATACAAATCCTCACTTGTAAGGAGATGCTATTCTTCCGAATCACACGTGATCGAGTGTTAGCTACCTATTTTCTCAACAATTGAGACACAATAACAAACCTCTGGCAACTGATGCGCAACTTGGTTACCTGTCATCGATCAAACGAAAGACTATCAACTGTCCTCGATCACACATTAATTTGTTCCCTTCTTAATTAAGCTTCCTAAACAGTCTCCGGTTTCGGTTCTTCCACATTTCCCATGTAATCTATCCCTCACCACTTTCCATAGTCATATGATATATCTTTTGCCATCAGATCAACTCCACATCGCAATTTATGAATAGTGGTCGGACCAAGCCCTCATCCCATCTCCCCACATTCCAATCAATGAGCTCCAACGACACCCTCATAACCGGATCATGATGCAGCGACTTCATTATAGGTTTGAATCCCGTTGGTCGTAGGATCTTCTATCCATACGTATATATGTCATTCCCGTTGCCTACAACCCACTTGTAAGCCCTCCTCTAAGATCTCCCTGCCTCTGCAATATACTCCGCCTTGCATAGCTTAGGTTGTGTCCCGCCCTAGCCTTGGATTGTTTAATTATTTACCCCTAAATAAGTATTAGAAAAATTATTTCACACTTATTAGTTTAGTTGTTAAGGATGATATGTAATGATCACTAGGTTATGAGTTCGAATTCCCTCTCTATACTGTAATAGGTCTAGTGTAAAAAAAAAAATTATAATAGGCCTAATCCTACCTATATAAAAAAAATTTTCACAAAGTGATTACTTCCCACCCCTTTTTTCTAAATATATTTGATCGGTGTCTTTTAGGAAAGTCGATGTGAACCAATCTATATAAAATACTAAAACAGAGGCCTAAAACGGGCTCTGGTACGATCTCGCATCCACGGAATTTTCTGGATTAAAGCGGGATTATTTTTGCTTACGTGTCATTTTCTTGATTAAAGTGGTATTATCTTTTTGAGCCACATCAATTAAAAACCAATATAGTTAGGTAAAAAAAACTTATCTTTTTAGATCCAATAATCTATGGTTAATCTTATTTGATAATTAACTCCCTTTAATTTTGATTATAAATATTCAAACTTATATCTTAATTACTTAGAAAAATTATCTTTTTATACTCCACATCTAGCAAATAATCTTTTTAATATCATAACTTATTTTAATATTTTAATATTAAAGTAATATATTGAAATATAAATATGTACCATCTTAATTTGATGATAAAATTTGAGAATGATAGTAAAATAATTTTTATTTTTATTAATTTCAATCATGAATGATGAATTACCATTTACAACGTTAAATGGCTTTGTATGAATAATTTTTATTAATGATACAAAATATTTGTTTACTTTCATGATGTTTCATCGCTACATATATTATTTATAAATAATGAATTGTTATTTACAAAGAAATTGTTATCTTATCTTGGTTTGTTAAGTTTGATAACATTTTATAACTTAAATAGAACCATTTTTTTTTATCAAAATGGATTAAGATAGAATTAAAAAAAAGTTACTATTTTATTTGTATTATTTTTACTGGAGTACGGTTTTTTATTTTGTTTTTGGGTCAAAGGGTTTGGGGAGATTGATTTGGTGGAAGAAGAAAAAAACCCGTATTTATCTAAATCATATATATATATATATATATATATATTAAAAAATTAAGATGTAGATAAAATTATTAAAAAATAATCTAATAGAATATTTTAATAGAATAAAATATACTTTATTAAAAAACGCGCAACCGCGCGGGTAACGAATACTAGTTAGCTAGTAAAACAAGTTAAAGATGGGTCATAGTATGAATTACCCAATCCTATCGACCATATCTCATCCTATATCTATCTATATCTATAATAACATTAAAACATTTGTAAAAGATGCCACATGACAATCTCTAGACTTATGTTGTGACTTTTTCTTAAGTGTGACCCAACTAATTCAATTTAATCAATTATTAATTTAATTAGATTTACACTCATCTCATTTTTCTTCTTTATTTTTCATTTTTTAGAGCGATTGTATTTTAAATTAATCTATTTGTTTATACCCATATCTCTTTCAAAGTATATCTAATCTGAGGGGATTCTGATTAATATATATACAATTAATTTGATCGGATTTTACTAACCTATATTTTCACCCAAATCGATCACTTTGAACCTATTAACCAAATCTCATATATGTTAATTATGTTTGAATATTCTAACATACTTTAATCTTTTCAATTAATTTTAGCTCTCATTTTATCTTAACTAATTTTTACCAAGTTTAGAAATTACTTTTCTTTGCATAAAATTAAAATAAAATAAAATCACTTGCACTTCTCTTTTCTTAACTTCATATAATCTTAAACTTTTTAGAGCTCTATTTTTAATATTTATAAATATATTGTTTATCTTCTCTTTCATCACCCTATTTATATAGACTATCATATCATATAAGGCTATCATATATCTTCACAACTTATATATAAAAAATGAATAGTTTACTTGAATATCTATCTTATACATCTAATCTATTCGAATTGTATAGTAAATTAGATATGAATTTTAAAATCATTTATACTTTCTACATTTGGCTTATAAATGTAAAAAAAAAAAATTGGTAATTCCTTGACAACTATGATTGATAGTATCCGTAAATTAGTAATTTCTTTAAAATTACACATTTTGATTAAAAAAATATTTTGAAAGATGGTTATAAAACCAATAAGATTTTATTTTATGAGTATGCAAATAATATATTCCTAATATATTTATTTAAAAAAATGAAAATTATTCATTATTCAGCAAATAGATATAGATTAATATTTAAACTAGTAGAATTGTGCACGCGATCAAGAAGATGGAATTCAACAATGAAATAAATAAAAGGTTATGGATCTATTTAAAATAACATTAAAATATTGATGATCATTAATATAATTAAAAAAAACTAAGTGAATATGTGAGATGAAGAGAGCATGACTTCCTTTTTTTTTTTGGTCTTACATTGAAAATGAGAGGATAAGTGGGAGGATCCTAACCATATAAAAGAAGTTAAACAAATGTGAAACTTACCATCAACATATTGCATATGGATTTATATATTATGAATATAAAATAAAATTTATAATAAAATTGATAAATATAAATTCTATTTTTTATAATTTTATAATTATGGGTTATAACACCTCGTTTCATATCAGATATAATAATGATATACTTCGGAGTGATTTATAAGTGATTCAAACGTTACCCATGTCACATGAACTTTTCCTTTTCACTCTCCAAGTGAGGACAATGAACCTAAAAGGACTTGATGGTGTGAGCTAGTGTCTCTTAAGATCCAGGGTTTTTCAAATGGTATCAGAGCTGACGTTAGGTTTGGAGGTACTTCAGCAGTATGCTCGTGTATGCATTTCCCGAAGGGTAGTCTCTTGGGCCTGACGGGGTCTTCAGTTCTTTAAGTGGGAGAGATTGTAACACCCTGTCCCAAATCAGACATAATAAAGATGTTCGGAGTGATTTATAAGTGATTCAAGCCCTACTAATACCATATGAGCACTTTATTTTCAGGCTTCAAGTGAGAACAATGGATCTTAAAGGGTTAGGTGGCAACCACAAACAAGAAGCGGTCATTGGAAATTTCAAGACATATATATTAATAAAAGGCACTAACAATCAATATTTCCACTCCTTTATGTAAACAAACTCCTTTTAGAGAATCGATTGATGTTTCGTGTCACTTTGACTGTCTCGCACATGGTCAATATGCATTCCTCTTCCCATTGACATTAGCATGTTTAATTATGTATTGGTCAAGAGCTGTAATATCTTTTAAGGATGTTTATGATTGCATTAGAGTGCTTCTCTTTTACTGATTTTGTAGACACATCTTTCTAGATTTGTGTTGTTGATCCTACTTGTATATTAATTGGACTATATTGGTATGATAGAATATTTTAGCTATTTTTCTGCAATGTTATAGTTTTGTATTTGTGGAAATTTATCACCTTAGATTTTTTGTACGTGTCATTGTTTTAGGTTATTATAATGAACAAAACATGACATCTGGGGGAAACATTTAGCACGAGGTAAATGATTTACTTCCTAGTAGTTATCTACTTATTTTGTCCAAGTGCATTCACGAGTATGTCAAGCGAAACAAAAATGTCAAATGAGGACTCAATATGGATCATGTCACCTTTTAGCAAGATGGATCCCTAATTTTTTCTTAAGCAGCTAGTGAAGTTATTAGAAGATGTCCTTTTATAAGGTTGAGAATGGGATACAAGGTCTTTTGTGGTTACAAATTAAAAATAAATATAGTGATTATGAAAAGATAGGCATATGGTTTATTTCATCTTGGCTAGCACAAAGTGGAGATGTCTGACTTTTGTACAGGAAAGATTCCATAATCGATGTCTATAAAATTTTAGTTAAGACAAGAATTTCAAGGATTTTATGTTTGGTGCAAGACCACTATTAAATATATATTTCCTCTGTGTCAAGGTATTTGAGATTTCTGTGGACAACAAGTGTCTTCTTGAAAAGGTCCGATAGTCACGGAGCAATATTCAGCAGGATATGCAAATGCACATGCTAATACCTGTTCCTCAACTATACGAGGGTTTTATCATTGTTGGTGTAAAGAAAGTGGCATACACAAGTACCAGACTGAGACTCATGGCTCTCCTGCCTGCATGGGACTAAACCGAGACTTTGAAACTGAGCAACCATGGACTTTAGGGGAGAGGTGCACAACATCCCCAATCATAGCACATAAGTGATGTACATATTTTTACCCCTTTTTATTGCATCTTTTGACTTCATATTTCATTCGATTCCTCAAACAAAGGTTGAAAAAAAGAGGAATTTGTGTAGAATGAGCTAACGTGCATAAGGTAGAGTCTGCACAAGTTTTGGTTTGAATATGCAGGAATTGGATTGAAATCGGAGTCAAAATGAAGAAGCCAAGTGAAGCTGAGCAGAGGTCGGTATCGACCTTAAACATCGATATCGACCATAGTTGTCGACACACCTTCTGAGTGTCGAGATAGACCACATAGACCAACCAAGAAGGCACTCGATATCGACCTTACATCATCGATATCGACCTCAACATAGACATTGATGGAGAAGAACAAGTCGATCCGAAATACATACCTCGATATCGACCTCTAACGTTGATATCGACCTTATCTCGACAGAAGATAGATCCGATTTCGAGACTCGGATTCTGAATTTTATCCTCAAGGCCACGGATTATCTTGTACTTTTAGATAGTTATCAGTTGAGATTTATCTTTACCTTTAAGTTTTATCAAGTTGTTTAAAGTTTTATCAAAATAAAAGACCTATCCTAATTGTTTGGATAGAGTTCATAGTTTAGATAGAAGTTACAATCCTTGGATAGCAAGGATTAGTAGCCTATAAATAAAGCCCTAGGGGCTGGTTTGTTAGAATGATCCAAGCAAGAAAGACAATAGCAATAGGCAATAGAAAGTTAGAGATTTAGTTTTGAGCTTTAAAGTTTCAAGCGCTTACGATAGTTGGCGTTGAGATTGTAAAGATTCAAAGTTTTCCATTTATGCAAGTTTATTTCTTTCAATCAATGATGAGTTCCATGATGAGAAGCGAGTAGTCCCCCAAAGCTCTTAGGGTCGGGGTGAGCCCGACGTTAGCCATGCGCGCTTGAGGTAAGTGTTAGATGTTGATATCATTGTGTCTATATCATCTCCTACGATTCTATGTTTAGTTCTAATCGAAAGAAAAGGGATTCATGCTAACAACTTGAGTTATAAACATAAAATTTGTAGAGACAATTAGGTTGATTTGCAAGAGTAATCCTAAGAGTTGGTGTACGGCGAAAGCTCGTCCCTCGGGTGAAATAGCGCAATTGTCCGTCTTATTTACCTTATCGCATGCATTGGTTAACGTTGTGGTAAACCTTAATCCTAGGAGTTGCCTTTTACATAGTTTATATTCATCAAAACCTCTGTTTATTT
This sequence comes from Persicaria maculosa, assembly GCA_963922045.1. Taxonomy (NCBI): domain Eukaryota; kingdom Viridiplantae; phylum Streptophyta; class Magnoliopsida; order Caryophyllales; family Polygonaceae; genus Persicaria; species Persicaria maculosa. Next base: position 20,310,553 of record OY998264.1, on the reverse strand, counting down.
CTGTTCATCGCATCCTCATCCATCCTAAAGTCTTCGGCCTTTCTTTGCCAACAAAAGCTAACAACTTTGCAGGAGAAGACATCGATATCGACCACAGACATCGATATCGACCACTGAGTTCGTCGACAGTTTTATGAGTCGACGACGATCATCACTGCTAAGTTGCTGAACATCGATATCGACCCCCCAGACGTCGATATCGACCACCTGTGTCGACTAGCAGTCTTCTGAGCCAGTCGATTTCGTTGACTAACATCGATATCGACCTTTCATGTCGATATCGACTGCTTATTTTTGTCTCTGCAGGTCTTCTGTTGCAGGGAGGATCGACAACCGAGGTCGACATCGAGCTTCAAGGTTGAAATCGAGGCTTCTGGTCGACGCAACACATGAGATTTCCGACGCTACTAGGATCTCGCTGACACGCCTCCTCGTGGATCGATCCTGACTACCCTTCCACTACAACGGGAGGAAGTCTTGTAATTATTTGCATAGGCTAGGAGTCGGTTTACATTTATACATATTTTATATTTGTACTTCAGAACTCGATCTTCCTCCTACTAACAAATTGGCGTCGTTGCTGGGGAGGCAATCAATCGCGCCCTAGTAGTCTATCTCACGTCTCTACCTAGATTGGTTTTGCAGGTGTATGCGACGCGCTGATCGCCCACCTGAATTTGAAGGAGTAGACGACCCTGAGCGCTATTTCCATCTAAGAGCCCAAGCTCAAAGAGTCATGGCGGACAACGCCAACCAGGCTGAACTAATTGAGCAACTAAGGAAGCAGGTTGTGGACTTAACGACTAGAGAGGCGACACTTAAGGAGCGTGCGGATAGGGAGGAGGAAGGCCGGAGGCAAATATAAGCCCAAATCAATGCCCTCCCTCGGAATGCCAAGAAATACATGCACCCCGCGCTCACAGTGCCTGAATCGGCGATTCTTATCCCTGCCTCTAATTTTGAAATTAAACCTAACTTCCTTACTGAAATAAGAAGGCATCAATATGAAGGAAAACCTAATGAATGCCCTATGGCACATATATCGACCTTCTTAGACCTCTGTGATACTATTGCTGATGGATAAAGTCTTGAATATGTCCAACTAAAAGCCTTTCGTTGGTCCCTTACAGGAAAAGCATTGCAGTGGTTGGAAAGCTTAGCCCCAAGATCGCTCCGCACTTGGAATGAAGTCAAGGATGCGTTCCTCAACAAGTTCTTCCCTTCTTCTAAGACGGCATTGATCCGACAGAAAATCACGGCTTTCAAACAAAAGCCTGGTGAGGCTCTGGCGACTGTTTGGGAAAGGTTTAAGGACCTACTACGATCATGCCCGACGCATGGCCAACCACCGTACGTGATTCAGGAAATCATTTACAATGCTCTTGACGCTGCAACCAAGGAGAGGATCAACACCTACACCTCCTATGGCTACCTTGAACTCGCTCCACAAGAGGCTTGGGAGACCATAGAGAGGTTGGTGGAGTTCCACAACACATATGGGACTCCTGAGGCTTCCGACACATCATCATCATCGAGGCCTGCCCCATCTATGCCCTTATATGAACCCTCCAATGTAATCGATCCAGACGTGAAGGAGCAATTCCATAGAGATCAACTTCGAAAGCTCTAAAAGCAAGTGAGGTTCCTTTCAGCGAACCAAGATTGCATTGAATGCGGATCGCAGCGGCACACCACCATCGAGTGCCCCCATGCTGAACAAGTACAACTAGCGGAGACTCACCAAGAGGCGCGCTACATAAGGGGTCCCAATCACCAATATTGGGGAGACCAAAGGTTCCATCAACCACAAAGGAACCCGGTTAACCCTAGGGACCCCCTGCCTTATAGAGCTCCTGGGCACCCGGAGAGGGAACAACGAAAGGATGATCTACAACTTGTGCTGGATGAAATCAGGCGGAATCAGGCTAAGAATGATCAATCCAACAATGCAATCAATTCTCAACTCAATCACCTTACCACAAGGATTGGGGAGATGGATATTTGGAAAAAGAACGTAGAGACCCAACTGGGTCAATTGGCGGCACAAATCCCTAGACCGTCCGGAACGTTCCCTGGGCAACCCACTACAAATCCTAAGGGGCAATCCGGGACAGGCCATGTCACAGCCATGCAATTAAGGAGTGACAACAAAGTGCAAAAGCCATGAACGGAATCGGAGAAAACAGCAGATCTAGTCGACATCGACAGCCCAGTCGATGTCGAGGAAGAGGTCGATATCGACACCAGGTCGACAACCAGGTCGACGTCGAGGCCACTACAGAGCCATTAGAGCCACAACAGAGGTCGACACCGACCATTCTGGTCGATATCGACCACGTCCCAGTCGATGTCGATGTCCAGCAGGCCCCTCCGACCTCCGTTTTGGCCCCTACGCGAAAGAAGACGTTGCCATTCCCATCCAAAACATTGGAGGATCCCACCAAAGGTAAGTTTAGGCGCTTTGTAAAAATTCTTCAAGGACTTAACGTTACCATTCCTCTTACAGAAGCCCTAAGCGAGATGCCCGCCTATTTACGATTCCTGAAAGACATCCTTAGCAAGAAGAGATCCATAGCAGAGATCGTAGAGGAGTGCTCAAAGATGGACTTCCCTGAGAAGAGGAGTGATCCAGGGAAGTTTGCAATCACCGTGGGACTTGGCCAACATCGCTGCAAAGCCCTATGTGACCTAGGGGCATGCGTAAGTCTCATGCCTCTCTCTATTTGGAAAAAGGTGAACATTGGCGCACTTGAACCTGTGGATATGAAACTCTATATGGCTGACAACTCATTCGTCAAGCCCACAGGTATAGTTGATGACGTTCATGTAAAGGTAGGTAAGTTCTTTGTGCCTACTGATTTCATTGTATTGGAGATGCCTGAAGATCATGTAGTGCCTATTATCCTTGGTAGGCCTTTCTTAGCTACTGCTGATGCCAATATCAATGTACGTCGAGGATTACTAACCTTTACTATAGGGAACGAAGTGATAAAATTCTCTTTCAACCCAACCATGAGCGAAATGAAGCATCTAGAGCAAGTTGTCCTCTCGCCGGCTAAGGAAAAGCTTAGAAAATTTTTATTGGCAAGGACGGAAATAACAATCAAGGTCGACATCGACTGGAACAAGTCGATATCGACTAAAAACATCGAAATCGACCCCCCTTGGTCGAAATCGAGTATGCCAGATTGTTGTTAGGAGCTTAAGTATGGGGTCACAGAGGTCGATATCGACCCCCACATGTCGGTATCGACCACAGAACTCGAAATCAACCCACCTTGGTCGAAATCGACCACCCCTCAGCCCAAAGATTTCTGTTTCGGGCCCAAACAGGTAAGCCCAGGTATGACTCCTAACCCTCCTCTGTCCCTTATTGATAAATCAATTAAGCCAATTATTGATAATTCAACTAATGAGAGGGTCAAAGCTCCATGGTTTGCCTATATTGCAAAAGTTAGGTCAAGAAAGAGAAGGAAAGCGCCCAAAGAAGAACCTAACAATAAAGAAGCCTTGGTCGCCGAACTTAGCTACTACCAAAAGGACCTAAATGATCCAGGAGAAGGCTCAAGCTCGAAGGGTCCCTACAAAAAAGGGTCGTGAAGAATTGACGGAGAAGTCGGCCTAGCGACTCAAAACTCTAGAGCACGTACATAAAACCTTTAAAATTTTCGAATAGATGGTTTTTAGGGTTTTAAATTTTGGATTTTGAACTTTTAAAACTGTGATAATTCGTGGCTTTATCTATATTTCTAACAAAGATTTGAGGTTTCTAAGCAAAAAGAAATGACGAAGAAGAAAAGAAGCTTTTGCAGAGGCAGTCGAAATCGACCAGGCCAGTCGAAATCGACCCCCCAGGGTTAAGCCATCTCCTGGAGTCGACATCGAGGACTCAGGAGCGAAAAGCAGAGGTCAATATTGACCATAATCATCGATATCGACCTTCATCAGGCAGCCCTTGTCTTCATTTTCTTCCTCGACTTCGACAAATGCAGTCGACATCGACCACTGACATAGATATCGACTTCTGGCATCGACCTAACCTGAAATCGACCTGAATCCGCAGGTTGCGCTGTGAGTTTCTCTCTACCCTTGTTCTTCTTTTTAATACAGTGGGGACACTGTATATTTTAAGTATGGGGTGGGGCAAAAACATGTCTTATGGTCATAACTTGGTTTTCTTCTTCGCATTGCATTCATGTTTAAATTTTTGTTCTTAGTGTTACTTTTATAAAATGTAAAAAAATCCAAAAAAATAGAAAAATGTCAAAAAATTCAAAAAAATAGAAAAATGTCAAAAAATCAAAAAATACAAAAAAATACAAAAAAATGCATGTTTATTTTTAAGTTTATTTTTAAACCCTACTTAGATGTCCTATGATGAAAACTCAATAGCTGACTTGATCATGTAAATCCTATGGCATATTTGGATGGTTTAGCCTAAGTCCTTAAATTTTTTATGTAGATTGTGAACTTGTGATGAAATTGAGCACATATGATCCTAGGCTAAAAAGCAAATCCAACAAAAATTGTCCTTGTGAGAATTTTGGCCTATAGGGAGAACATCAAAAATTCCTCTGCTTTCTTGAGTGAATTTACTCTTCCTATGCATCTCTAAATGTTGTGATAGTTATTCAAAGCCAATACATAAATATGTCTATGTTTACGAAAATTTAAATGACGGAGGCATCTTTTAAGCCATTTTTATCCTCTCTTTACCTACCCTGCATTATCCAAGCTTGAAGCCGGAAAGTTATCCTGAGCCTGAAATTGCAAACTCCACAAAATTATCCCTAGCCGAATTGAGCCTGACCCCCATTTAGGAATTAAGACTTAGATTGGCTAGACTAATGCCTTGTGGAAATAAAAGTGCATATTGTCCAGTTTTGAGCAAGGAAATTATGGGTTGGTGCATATTTACATTTTGTCATATTTTGTAAAAGGATTTTTGGCTCAACATATAAATGCACATATTTTTTTAGTATTATTCATTATTTTCGTCAAAAAAAAATCCGAAAAAAAAAGAAAAAAAGAGAGATATATGTATGTAGTGCATGAGCCAAAATCCTTAAGTCCTTTATTTATTTCATACAAGTGTTATATTTTTGAGAGAGATATTAGAGTTTGAAAGAAGGGTTGATGGTATGGTTTACATCTTTTAATGCATCTTTAGAGCATATTATGAAAAGATGAGTTGAGAAAGAGCATTATGGAGAATTGAGCTTGGAAAAGAGCAACATGAAAGAGTTATGGTTTGGATATTGCAAGTGTTGAAATTTAGGAGTCTTGATTCCCGAATTATAAAAGCACCACATAGCCAAATAATTCCATACCCTTAATTCCTTACCAAGCCCCATTACAACCCCACCGAATGGAGTCTTCTTTGAAGTCTTCCATTGAGCGAAAGTCATCCTGATGGTTCTTATTGCATTTTCATAATTGGTTGCGAACTGGATTTTTATATAAATTGCAATGTTTATGAGATTGTGTATGGAATTGAGTTGAGAGTTGATCTTCATAGCCTAAACACATGAGAGTTGAGTGCAAACACATTATCCCTGTGAGGTTGGATAAAAAATTGCATATGCCTATGGATCGCCTAAATATGTGCTATGACGTTAAATTCACTTGCTTTGCTTTGCTACCGCTTATGATGTTGCTTTTGACAAGGGCGAAGACTTGAAGGGTGTGTTGTAGGTGTTGGTTATTGCTTGGTTATTGCTTGAGGACAAGCAAATGTAAGTATGGGGTGTTTTGATGTACATATTTGTACCTCTTTTTATTGCATCTTTTGACATCATATTTCATTCGATTCCTCAAACAAAGGTTGAAAACAAGAGGAATTTGTGTAGAATGAGCTAACGTGCATAAGGTAGAGTCTGCACAAGTGTTGGTTTGAATATGCGGGAATTGGATTGAAATCGGAGTCAAAATGAAGAAGCCAAGTGAAGCTGAGCAGAGGTCGATATCGACCTTAAACATCGATATCGACCATAGTTATCGACACACCTTCTGAGTGTCGAGATAGACCACACAGACCAACCAAGAAGGCACTCGATATCGACCTTACATCATCGATATCGACCTCAACATAGACATCGATGGAGAAGAACAAGTCGAGCCGAAATACATACCTCGATATCGACCTCCAACGTCGATATCGACCTTATCTCGACAGAAGATAGATCCGATTTCGAGACTCGGATTCTGAATTTTATCCTCAAGGCCACGTATTATCTTGTACTTTTAGATAGTTACCAACTGAGATTTATCTTTACCTTTAAGTTTTATCAAGTTGTTTAAAGTTTTATCAAAATAAAAGACCTTTCCTAATTGTTTGGATAGAGTTCATAGTTTAGATAGAAGTTACAATCCTTGGATAGCAAGGATTAGTAGCCTATAAATAAAGCCCTAGGGGCTGGTTTGTTAAAATGATCCAAGCAAGAAAGACAATAGCAATAGGCAATAGAAAGTTAGAGATTTAGTTTTGAGCTTTAAAGTTTCAAGCGCTTACGATAGTTGACGTTGAGATTGTAAAGATTCAAAGTTTTCCATTTATGCAAGTTTATTTCTTTCAATCAATGATGAGTTCCATGATGAGAAGCGAGTAGTCCCCCAAAGCTCTTAGGGTCGGGGTGAGCCCGGCGTTAGCCATGTGCCCTTGAGATAAGTGTTAGATGTTGATATCATTGTGTCTATATCATCTCCTATGATTCTATGTTTAGTCCTAATCGAAAGAAAAGGGATTCATGCTAACAACTTGAGTTATAAACATAAAATTTGTAGAGATAATTAGGTTTATTTGCCAGAGTAATCCTAAGAGTTGGTGTACGACGAAAGCTCGTCCCTCGGGTGAAATAGCGCAATTGTCCGTCTTATTTACCTTATCGCATGCATTGGTTAACGTTGTGGTAAACCTTAATCCTAGGAGTTGCCTTTTACATAGTTTATATTCATCAAAACCTCTGTTTATTTCTGTTCATCACATCCTCATCCATCCTAAAGTCTTCAGCCTTTCTTTGCCGACAAAAGCTAACAACTTTGCAGGAGAAGACATCGATATCGACCACAGACATCGATATCGACCACTGAGTTCGTCGACAGTTTTCTGAGTCGACGACGATCATCACTGCTAAGTTGCTGAACATCGATATTGACCCCCCAGACGTCGATATCGACCACCTGTGTCGACTGGCAGTCTTCTGAGCCAGTCGATTTTGTTGACTAACATCAATATCGACCTTTCCTGTCGATATCGACTGCTTGTTTTTGTCTCTGCAGGTCTTCTGTTGCAGAGAGGATCGACAACCGAGGTCGACATCGAGCTTCAAGGTCGAAATCGAGGCTTCTGGTCGACGCAAGACGTGAGATTTTCGACGCTACTAGGATCCCGCTGACACGCCTCCTCGTGGATCGATCCTGACTACCCTTCCACTACAAAGGGAGGAAGTCTTGTAATTATTTGCATAGGCTAGGAGTCGGTTTACATTTATACATATTTTATATTTGTACTTCAGAACTCGACCTTCCTCCTACTAACAATAAGCAAATGAGTTTCAACCCAAAACCAATTGAAATTGACCTAGAGCTTGCTTGAATGGTTTTAGTTTTTTAGAAGAATAATGCAATTTCAAATCAAATCTTGAATCAAGATTTATGAAGTAATTTCAAAGCCATGACAAATTGAAAGAACAATATAGTGTTTTGAAGTGTGGTCCTTAGAATATATGTTAATGTGTATAACAAATGTCTATCTCTATTCTACTAAGAGTATAGTATACAACCCTAGTTTTAATTGTATATGACTCCGTTTCAAATTTTATTGATCACTCCAAAGGAATGTAGGGTTTGAAAGAAATAGATTTCTCATAAAACACTGTACGTAAGATTGTGTAAGTGATGTTCGATGTTGGTGACACAAATTAGAGTTTTTTCATTTCTTTTTTGAAAGGGCTTATAAGTTTGAGATTTCATGATTAATTAGAAAGAAGGCAAGTAGAAGCTCTCAAAACAATAAATCTAGTTGTTATAAATAAATTAACATTTTAGTTAGCTTGAAAAATACTCCAGTAAATATTGTTGCTATTTCTTTACATGTTATTAGTAGTTTACTGACAACATTAATTACTTGTCTTAACTTCTGGACTTTTGAAACTGTATTTTAGATAGACCCTCTCACTCTTTCTACTTGAGAATATGAGCTCAAGGGGGTGGAATTTTGTTCTCATGGCTAAGAAACCGACTGTAGTCACCCATTCTTGCATGAGAAGTTTCCCTGGCTCCACCGATTCGAATCTCATTATAGTGTATGGTCTAATCTAAGGCTTTAACATTTATCTTTATATCATTTTATTTTGCAATGTACTCATTTGGCTTTGCTTTTTCCCTCTGCAAATCCTCTACCATTGAGATCCACTCGTTCACTTTTAAGGACTTCCTTCATGTACAGTGTTTCCGCATTTTCAATTTTTTTTCTTTAAATATTCATATCCTTACAACTATCTTGTGTTTTATGTAGACCTTATTCGAGGGATTCTCCTCCAGATGGCAGAATTGCTACACTTCAACTCTTCCGTCCTGGCAAAAGAATATTCAATAACTTAATAGGCTTGCATAAACTGTTATCTTTACATTGCTAGGTTACATGTTTTTAGGGGTTGTTTGGTAAATTAGAAAGGAAGTTCCATAAATGGTTTGTTTTTATGAGATTAATAATTCAAGGTACTAATAATCAATATTTAACTCTTCTATGTAAACAATCTCCTTTCAGAAAATTGATGTATGTTTCGCGTCACTTTGATTGTCTCGCACTTGGTGTAATAGACATTTCTTGGCCCACTAACATTGACTAGGTGTGTTTAGTTATGCATTGGTCAGGAGCTGTGATAATATCCTTTTGAGGATGTTTCTAATTGCATTGGAGTGCTTTTCCTCTGCTGATTTTGTAGACACATCTTTTCAGATTTGCGTTGTTGATCTTTCTTGCATATTACTTGGACTATATCTGTATGATAGAATATTCTAGCTATTTTTGTGCATGGTTTTTTCCGAAAAGAAGAATAAGAGCAAACGATGTTACATTTTCGTATTTGTGGAGATTCATCACCTTAGATTTTTTATACGTGACATTGTTTGAGGTCATTATAATCAACAAAACTGGATATCTTGGGGAAATATTTACCACGAGGTAAATGGTTTAATTCCCATTAGTTATCCACTTATTTTGTCCAAGTGGATGCACGAATATGTCAAGTCAAACAAACAAGTCAAATGAGGTCTCAATGGCTCATGTCACCTTCTAGCTAGATGGATCCTTGATCATTTCTTAAGCAACCAATGAAGTTGCTAGGAGATGTTCTTTTATGCCGATCAAATCTCATGACGTCCTTTTGTTTCCATTTAATTGCTAGTGTTTTTCCATTATCCCCCCACCTTTTAGCACTAGACTTGCAATTCGCTCCCTGTTTTTGAAGGTTAAAGCCCTCATCAGTGCGTGACAAAGTATTTGAGATTTCTGTGGACCGCACGTGTCTTCTTGAAAAGGTCCGATGGTCACGCAGAGAAGGATATGCAAATGCTAATACCAGGTTCCTCAACCATACGGTGGTGCGCGCATGTGGGACTCCTATTCCAACTCTCAATAACCCTCTCTAAAACTCCCCTTTAAAAACACCTTTTCAAATACCCTTTGCAACCAATGTGGTACAAGTGAAGTTCGAAAGACAAGTTGAAAAGCCCCATTGTAAACATTACTTCCAACAATATTCATTTACGTACTTTGCTTGCCTAGTCTTTTGCTTTTTCCGTATTTTCACATGTTGAGGCTTTAAAATTATTAGTATACACATTACTAGCACTAGCCTTATCATCAGTGCGCGCACCACCGCCGGTCCGTGGCATGTGCACGGTTTCTGATGACTTTTTCCATCCTTATATTTTTGTTAAAATAGTTTTTATCTTCTCTTGATTTTTAAGAAGTGGAGCGTCTGTTTTCGTTTTAAAAACTGACATGGCTTTCAGATTTCACACACGTTCAATCATTTCTCCTCTCCTCTTCTGAAGAAAATCGTTCTGGGTCTTGGGTGGTTCCAATACTTGGGTGGCGCAAGCACACAGCCGGAGTTAGCTTGGTATCCTTGGGGGGGCGACGCTAGTAGCCGACCTGCAGCACGGTGTCGGGGCAATTTCGCTTTTAAGGCAATGATTCTCTTTATACCACGTCACAACACAAACATGAGTTTCCGGGTTTTCCTTTTTTCTTACAGCGGTTTTTCACAGGAATTGAGTCCAACATTTGCTTTCGCACTTACACATATACTCGACTATCGATCACTATATAGTAAATCTCAAAATATAACCAAAAAATTATACAGGACATGGTGCCCTCTAGCTAGATCAATCATGAAGAAAAGAGATTAGATCCTTAATTAGTTCAAGTTCAACGACCTATATATCCCCTCTTGAAAACACATTTGAATGAATGTGCCTAAAGAGAAACTAGCTAGACAGAATGATCCCAATCACATTGAGGATATCTACCATTTGTTTTTTACTCGGCCTAGCCTAGTGAAGATTTGTAGTACGTGAACATTTGCATTCACCAATATTCCTTATAGGCATGTTTGGAGAGCTTGTCGGAGTTGAAGCAATATGGGCGCTGAGATCGATCATCTACTCATGGAATACATACATCAGGAATACATACATCACGTACAGTACACCCGTCCTCGGCTTTTTATTTCCCATGGGACAAGGTTTTTCGAAATGACGACTTCTCAAAGAGGAAGAGAACGTACCTTGATACGTTATGGGGAAAAGCCATTTGCAAGAAATAGCTAGAGATGCATATGATATGATAGACGAGTTTGAATTGATGGCCCATTCCAGACTTTGTTTTGCAGTTATGCTTTGTTCAACCTGTCGATACGGCCATACATATGTCATTTCGTTTCTATCATTTACTTTAATTACTCGGTGAAGTTAAATTGTAGAGATAGAGCATGTTAGCTGCTCAAATAAGTTGTTATGTTTAACAACAAAGAGAAGAGGCAAAACGATGAGTTTTGATCCTCATCAGCTAACCTTTTGCGGATGGAATAAAGTGGAGTATTTAAGCTTGTATAGTGAACCACTTGTAGTCAGGTTTGCATTTTCTGTAATCAAACTGAATTCGGTTACAACCTTGGCTTCTCCCCCAAGGTTTTCGTTCTCCATTTTCTGGTTTTACAGATCTGAGATCTACACTTGATCTCAGCTCCAATTTCGGTTTCTTAATCGTCTACATGGTATCAGAGCTTCTGCGGATCTGATTACTGCTTCAATTGATGGCTTCTGTTCAAGATCAGTTCAATACCTTGCTCGAGAGAGTCGGTGAAAGCTCAGGTGCTGCTAATGGTGCTTACGTGAATCCACTGTATCTGTCTTCCTCTGATCATCCAGGTATGAAGCTTGTTGGTGCTCTGTTTAATGGCAAAAACTTTTCTAGCTGGAGTCGCAGCATTAAAATGGCTTTAGGAGCCAAAATCAAGCTAGGTTTTATAACTGGAGCCTGCGTTAGTCCTTTGGACAACGAAGAGGAGCTAGCAAAGTGGATTAGATGCGATTATATGGTAATGAGTTGGATTCTCAACTCTATGACGTCTGAAATTGCTGAACATTTCGTATATGTTGAATCCTCGAGGGAGCTGTGGAGTGAACTTGTTGAACGATTTGCTGAGTCTAATTCTCCTCTTATCTTTCAATTGCACAAGGAACTGTGCAATGTGAAGCAGGAGAATTTATCTGTTGCTGTTTATTACGGCAAATTAAAGAAACTGTGGGATGAACTGCAGATGATTGATGCTACACCTACATGTTCTTGTGGAGGTCTTAAACATTGCAGCTGTGCTCTTCTTAAGAAAATTGTTGACAGAGATTCTAAAATTCGTCTCATGCAATTTCTCATGGGCCTTAATGAGGCTTATGACAATATTCGTAGTAACATTCTCTCTAGTGATGAACTGCCTTCAGTCAACAAGGCTTTTCACACAGTGTTGCAGGTTGAGAGGCAACGAGAGATAACTGGTAATGGTTCTCTTTCTGCTGATGGAAGTGCTCTATCTGTCAACAGAGGTGGTAAGGAGGATTTCAACTCTGGTAATGGTTATGGCAAGAAGGATTTCAAGAAAGGGAAATCTGATAGGGTATGTCGTTATTGTCATGAGAAAGGACATCTCAAGGAGTCTTGCTTTAAGCTAATTGGCTACCCTGACTGGTATGAAGGTCCTCATGGAAATAATCCATCAAAGTTTGCTTCTAATGTTGATGATATGGCAATTGATGAATATCCTCTTGAGGATGTTGGTTCTAAGAAATCTGGATTTTCTGAGAATCATAAGGGAAATGCTTCTGTCTCTATGCCTGATCCAGTGATGGTCAATGCCATTTTCAATGAGGTTGTCAAGATGATGAAGAAAGGGAAGTCTATTGATATGACTGATGTTGCTCATGATCAGAGTGCTCATCAGAGCTTCATCAATTTTGCAGGTAGTGTCTCTGTTGATATTGCATCTAATAATCTCTGGATCATTGATTCAGGAGCGACAGACCACATTGCCTTCACTCCTTCTGTCTTCTCTGAGATAAGGACTTTGTCTAAGCCTGTTTTGGTTGGGCTGCCAGATGGTTCTATTCAAAGAGTAATTGCAATGTGGAACTGTTACTCTGGGCACAGATATTTCTCTCATGAATGTCTTGCTCATTCCTGAGTTCAAATATAATCTCCTATCAGTTTCTAAGCTCCTTAAGCAAAGGAAGTTGTCTGTTGATTTTACTGAATTGTTATGTGTCATTCAGGACCCTTCAACTAAACGTTTGATAGCTTTGGGACATCAAGTTGGAGGTCTATACAAGTTGCTTGCTGGTGATGTTACTGTGAGTCGATAGAACTTCTTGGATTCATGTCTTGCAAATGTTTACAGTACTGCTAGTAATAATGCATCTGTGAATGCTTCTTCTGATTTGAATTTGTTACATGCTCGGCTTGGTCATACTTCTTTGTCCAAGATGAAACATTTATCCTTGTGCAAATGTTCTCATCTACAGCACTACTACTGTGATACATGTTCTATGGCTAAGTTTCATCAACTCCCTTTTTCCATTAGTGATTCTCATGCTGCAAATTTGTTTGAGATTGTTCATGCTGATCTTTGGGGGACCATATAAGGTTCCTTCTGCTTGTGGAGCTAGATATTTTTTGACCTTAGTGGATGATTGTTCTCGTGCTACTTGGACTTTCCTTTTGCAAAGTAAGGTCCAGGTGTTCATGGTTATTAAGCAATGTTTTGCTTATGTTAATACTCAATTCAGTGCTAAGATCAGAGTCTTCAGATCTGATAATGGTACTGAATTCATGGCATCTCACTGTCAAGAGTTTTTCAAAGCTCAAGGTGTTATACATCAACGTTCTGCTGCTGGTGTTCCTCAGCAAAATGGACGAGTTAAACGAAAACACAGACATTTGGTTGAGACTGCTCGTTCAATTCGTATCCATGCCAATCTTCCTAAGAAGTTTTGGGGTGATTGTGTTCTTTTTGCCACTCACATCATCAATAAACTCCCTTCATCAGTTATGAACTGGAAGACTCCTTATGAGGTTCTACATGATCATCCTCCTTCTTATGATGAGTTAAGGGTTATTGGATGCCTGTGTTATGCATCCAACCCAAAAACACACAAAGACAAATTTATGCCATCTGCTCGACGATGTGTGTTGCTGGGTTACTCTCAAGGTCAGAAGGCTTACAGATTATATGATCTCTCAGATAAGTGCTTTTTCTCAAGCAGGGATGTTATTTTTCATGAAAACATGTTCCCATTTCATGATGATAAGTCGGCTGCAGTGAATACACCTGATTTGGAGCTTCCTAGAGTATCTCCTGCAGATGATTTTGTGCCTTCTTCCCAACATCTCTCCCACACATCTAATTCTCCTGTCACAAGACATGATTCCCCCTCTCCTTTACCTTCTCATGTCTCTGATTCTATGACAGATGAGGATGGTAATCTTCAGCCACAAGATATTATTTCTTCAGATAATGCTTCTTCTTCTCCACGAGCTCAAGAGCATATTCAACCACCTTTGGAAGCTCCTAATCGTCCCATTCGGGCTAGAATAAGGCCTGCTCACCTTCAAGATTTCATTTGTGACATTCCATCCACTTCTTCTCAGTCTCAAGCATTTTCTATTTTGTCCTCTGAGAATCTGTCGCATCTGTCTTCTGAATATGTTGCCTCTTTGTTCAACACTATTGCTGTATATGAGCCAAGCTCTTATTCTCAAGCTATAAAGGATCCTAAGTGGACTGATGCTATGAATCAAGAATTATAAGCACTGCAGAAGAACAACACTTGGTTCTTAACTGCTTTGCCTGATGGTCACAAGGCTATTGGCTGTAAATGGGTTTTTCGTATCAAGTATAAGGTTGATGGTTCTGTGGATAGATTTAAAGCTCGACTTGTGGCAAAAGGGTTCAACCAGATTAAGGACAAAGACTACAAGCACACTTTCTCACCAGTGGCCAAGTTTGCTACTGTTCGTATTTTAATGGCTATTGCTGCTGTCAGAGGCTGGCCTCTTCATCAATTGGACATCAACAATGCCTTCCTTCATGGCAATCTCGATGAGGAAGTTTATATGAAGCCTCCCCCTGGGTTTAATGCTCCTCCTGGCATGGTTTGTCGATTGGTCAAGTCTCTTTATGGCCTCAAACAGGCAAGCAGGCAGTGGAATGTGAAGCTGAGTCAACTCTTACTTCAACTGGGATTTGTTAAATCTGCTCATGATCATTCCTTATTCGTTAAATCTTGCAATGGTAAGCTTACTGTTGCTTTGGTATATGTTGATGATATGCTCATTACAGGTGATTCTCCTTCTGATATTGTCTCTCTCAAAGCTGCTCTTGATGATGCTTTCACTATAAAGGATCTGGGTTTAGCTCGTTACTTTCTGGGTATGGAAATTGCTAGAACTTCAAATGGTTTATTTCTGAATCAAAGAAAGTTCGTTTTAGATATACTTCAGGATGCTGAGATGTTAAACTGCAAGCCAATTGCTTTTCCTATGCAAAAAGGTCTTCAATCATCTCCTGACAGTGGTGATCTTCTTCCTCATCCTGAAAGATACAGGAGACTTGTGGGTAGACTTCTGTATCTCACCCTAACCCGACCTGATATTGCATTCTCTGTTCAACAATTAAGCTAGTTTCTTCAATCTCCTCGTCTTCCTCACTGGAATGCTATGGTTCATCTCTTAAGGTACCTTCGTGGTACATTTCATCATGCTCTGTTCTTCAGTGCCTCTTCTGGTATCACTCTACGGGCTTTCAGTGATGCTGATTGGGGCAACTGCACCTTTATAGGAAGATCTATTACTGGTTATTGCATGTTTGTGGGATCTTCCTTAGTCTCTTGGAAGACCAAGAAGCAGAAGACTGTCTCAAAATCTTCAACTGAAAGTGAATACAGAGCCATGTCATCTGCTGCCAGTGAGATCGTTTGGATTGAAAGTATTCTTAGTGATCTTAAGGTTCCAGTTGCTCTTCCAATTTCTTTACATTGTGACAACAAATCGGCATTGCAACTAGCTGCTAACCCTGTTTTTCATGAGCGCACCAAACACATAAGGATTGATGGTTATTTTGTTCGAGAAATGGTGCAACAGGGCTTTCTGCATACTCATCATGTGTCTTCTTCATCTCAGCTGGCAGACATTCTCACCAAGCCCTTAGGGGCACTGCAACATCATTTTCTGGCGTCCAAGCTTGGCCTTGTGCCTACCCCCATGGCCAAGCTTGAGGGGGGGATGTAGAGATAGAGCATGTTAGCTACTCAAATAAGTTGTTATGTTTAATAACAAAGAGAAGAGGCAAAACGATGAGTTTTGATCCTCATCAGCTAACCTTTTGCGGATGGAATAAAGTGGAGTATTTAAGCTTGTATAGTGAACCACTTGTAGTCAGGTTTGCATTTTCTGTAATCAAACTGAATTCGGTTACAACCTTGGCTTCTCCCCCAAGGTTTTCGTTCTCCATTTTCTGGTTTTACAGATCTGAGATCTACACTTGATCTCAGCTCCAATTTCGGTTTCTTAATCGTCTACATAAATTAAGCAATGTTTAATTTTATATTTGGGTGCTTTTTTGCTAGTGTGTGTTATATATATATGATCATTATAAGAAAGAACTTTTGAAGCATCTATATCTTTATACAATTGTCCATATTCTGTGGTTATCCCGACCAATAGCTCTTTGTTTTATTTACTTGTTTATTTATTATTTGAAAGCCTTTAAGCTAGTTTTACATATTTATAGTTACCTAGTTCGCGGATTTGGATTATAGAGTTAATTATCGACTCATATCATTTTGAATGATGGACATAACAGTTATCAAATACATCCAATTAAAGAGTTATGATTATCTTGCAAAATTATACAATATATATGTGATCCATCTTGTTTAACTACTATACTGTGATGATCTGAGGCCGGATTCTTGTACGGAATTGGACTGGATCTAGAGAGGGAGAGAGAGAGTGATTAGGGAAGATAGAGAAGAGAGTAAGTAAGGTAGAAGTAGAAGAAGGAATTTGTTATATGAACTAGCCAAGGCATACCCGTGCTATGCACGGGACGTAAATATAAGTTTTGCTATTTTATAAGTCTATTTAAGAGCTTATTTTATATCATCTCATTGACTAATCTGAATAGTATATGTGTACAAATAGTAAATCTTGATTTTATATACTTGATAATTTGGTTTAAGTTATCTATTAAATCTTTATATTTTTATGGGGTTTTTCTTCAAGAAGACACCTTGTAAAATAATTTTTTAATAAAAAAACACCTTTTAATTTTTTGAAAACAAAAACACCTTATATAATATAAGGTATTCGATCAATTGAAGCACCAAGTTTTATTTTACAACTAAAATTTCAAGTTTTCAGTGATATTTTTTATTCTATAATCGAAATGCCCTTATTTAACTAACATTTTTTTAAAAGGAATTGTATATAATAAACACTCTATTATATAAGGTGCATTTTCAAAATAAAACCCTATTTTTTTTATGTTCAATATTTTATTTTTGAAGAAATAATGTTATTTCTGATTGTCAATGACATATTATGGTATAGTTTATGTCTAGTTTGATATCTTATACTTACATGAAATTTAATTTATAATTTTATTATAAATATTGAATCAAAATTAATTGTGTATAGCATGGAGTGGGTTTGAGTTTTTTTTTTCTTTTAAAAAAATGAATAATGAAATCTTATTATGACATTTTATTATACCATCCTATTTTTTGTATATAGATGAATCTTGCAAAAGTATACATATAAGAATACTTGATATTGTCGAATTGGATCGAGTCGGCCAATACAATGTATTTATCAGTTTCTTCATTAAGTGTCTTAATCTTCGTCTTCAAGGCTTACGATGACTGATTCGGGCACACCATCGGTTTAGTGTTAGTGGTTAGTTTCTTCACCTCTTTTCCGAGCTATTGGTGTTTGAAAATTTGAAGACTTGTCAAAGTAGCTAGTAATGCTAAAATCACATTTCTTATCCATTTGACATAATTGTATTGATAGCCTTTTTTAAAAAATCAACGATTCCCATTCCAAACTCTAAATTTTAATTTCTTGTTCAACTCTCCTTTGATTTTTTCATTGTTAATGTTTTTTTAAATAAATTAAAGACTAAAGGAATTTACCTTAATTATATCAATAAAAAAAATGAATTTCAAAGCATTTTGTTGGCATATAAAATAAATTCATCGAAAAAGAGAGTATATACGTACCGAGTATTGACTCACTCCAATCTAATTGATTATGTATAGATAAATAAGTAGATTCCAAAAGGCAAAAAAGATCTTTGAGTTTTTCCTTTCCTAGCTCCCCTGGTTTTTTATGAGCTCTTGTTCTTCTATTTTTTGTTTTGGTTTTTAACTTTTAATAAATTTACGGAAGACTCGATCTCATACCCTTTTTCATTGATCAAATATATAAAAAGATATTGAGTAGTCGATGAGCTTGTAACGGTGGTGATTGAATTTATGACAATCAATTCAATAAAATTGAAGTTAATTAACTATTTGTTTTTTCTTCCATCATTTCATATCCCTTCAAAGTGTCCAAATTAGTGGCCATTGAAGCCTTGAATTTAGCATGGATAATAATTTATATTAATGGTTGCAAGTAATTAACCGTAATTCATCCACGTATAATAGTCCTCCATAATTATATATGATCAATGATATATGGTGATAATCATGATATATATTGGTACCAAAAGTAAAATATTTTTTTTATTTAATTTTCACCATGTTTTAGTTAGAAGATTAGAAATACAGAGTATAAAAAAGTGACATAAAAAAGTAATAAATGATTATTCATGCTAAATTTGGATTAACTTATATGTTTTATTACTTATATAATTATATTTTAGAAATTATTAGGCGAAAATTAAAATTAATTTATTAATTATGTTAAAATCTATTAAGGATTCTAAAACTAACAAAATATATCGATAAAATAGACTTTTAATATTCGGTTTCAACAAAAAAACTCCATAAATTGGGATCGTAAAGATGCTTTGATAGGTATAGATATATAAGATTAAGGATTAATTGATTTTTATATGAATATATGTTATTTGGATGATATGAATTTCATAAATATATTGGGGTTTAAAATGATGTGAAAGAGATCATTATTATTGAGCATAGAAATTTAGGAAAATATAATTAAATTTTCATAAGTTAGTAAGAGTATATAATAAACCATTTATGAATACATTAATAAAATTAAAATAAATCTTTTATGAGTACATTAATAAAATTAAAGGAAAAGAAAAGAATTAAAAATGAGAATATCATTAATGAGAGCTATTAAGGGGCCTTGGGACACAATTTTTAAAGGTATATAGATAGATTTCTGATCATTCAATAAAACTCCGTGGCCGTGGGTGCCAATCTCCTAAGCCCATCATCCTAAAGCACCCAGCCCAAGCCCAATAATATAAGTCTGTCTATTACAATGACCCCTTCTTTAAAAAGCTTGTCCTCAAGCTACGGTAAAATCAGGAAATTGCCGAATCATGTAGCCTGCAGCTTCCCAAGTTGCGTCCTCCTCTGGCAAGTTTGCTCATTTGATCAGCCACTCCATCACCGGTTCGCCGTTGCGTAGGCGTAGGACACGAGTATCCTTCAATCTCACCGTCGTATGTACAGTCGTTGACAATGACGACGACGGTTAGAACACCACAGAAATAAATCCAGCCCATATATAAAGGCCCAAATGAGGACCTATTTCCTTGGCCCATTTTCTGTACTTTTGTAACTGTATATTTATAACTGCTTCTACAGCTTCCTCTATATATATATATATATATATTCATCGACGGTAACTCACTGTAAATCATCAATGGAGAATGGTAGTCTTTGAATCCAAAACCTTGTTTGTCAGTAGTTACCAATGGCCCGACCTTTTTCTTTAGTTTGCGAGACGTGGAAAACCGGTGGATTTCTGGAAGTTGGAGGTAAATCCAGGCGGTAAGCTACTGCACGAATCCTCTCAATTACTTGGAGATGAGTTTGAGGTTCCGACGAAGTGTGACGGACACCGGTCGATACGGCAAGTACACCTAATCTTCTACCGCCAATTCCCGCTCCGATCGATGTCTGTCCGTCACTTGTTTCATTCTCGCGCCTGCGCTTTCTGGAGGGACTGTTTGAGGTGCTCAGTCATAGCTGAACGATCTCTAAGCCAATCTCCTACTGCCGCCGTCCACCCCTCAAACGCAGGAACGCCCAACTGTACGTGGAGGTGGGAATCTATACATGGCTTTTGTTCGGATTTGCATATAATTCTAAGTTTGTATATTGGTGTAACCATGGTATGACAAACACACTTGATAATCGGTATCAAAGTCCGACTCTTACCGATGACTGGGGGTCGTGTGCACAGGCGCACATGCGCTAGTAGCCTAGAAAAAAAAAGCCGAGTGAGGTTCCATTCTAAAACCAATTGAAAATAGGAGTAGCCCACCAACTTATAAGCTATGATGAGTTATGTTCAACTTTTGACGTGGAACTCTATTTGGTCTCATTCACATCTCTTAACAATCGGGAATATGTCTAGAGTCAGGATTAGAGTTTTGAGCTCGAACCATAAGTTGGCGATGAGATGCTTTGAGGCTTCAATGATACAACCTCCTATCGCAATGGTTTTGGGCTATTTTATAAAAGTTGAGCTCATGCTGAATTAGCGATGCGTTTTGCTACATCATCAAAGAGCGTAGTTTTGGCTCCACTGACTTAGCAGCTTGATAAAAGGCAAATGTCAAACTCTAAACTATAACATAGAGTTGCTTGACTTCACCCGATTCACTTGAGTGCTTCCGCTAATAGAAAGAAACCAGAGTGAGAGAGCAAGGTGTTTGAAGTGAAGAAGAACAAGGAGATCAAAGAGGAAGATTCATCCTATCGTTCCTGAAATGAAGGAGATCATGATACGAAGATCCCTAACCATCTACGTCGATCCTTGAAGCCATGATCTGGAGCTGTGAAGTTGTCTTCGTTGGATTGCTCAACATCGGATTGAGGAAGTCTTCTGAACTCTCTCTTTTTTTTTTTATTGATTTACTATCTTGTTCTTGCCGTTTCGCTTGTTTTTGCTTGAATCTCTGGTTTGTCCTTCCCAATCTTGTGTGCTTGTAACCGTTTGCCGACAATTCGGTTTTGCTTAGTGGACTAGGACCGAGTCTCCCCCTATCAGACTCTGCGAACGTAGAGGAAAACCTCGAACCACGTAAGTAAATCTTGGTGTCCTCGCTGTTTTGATTTTAGTTTCAATTTTAAATCGTTTAAATCCTTCACTCGATTGTCTCTTAAATCGATGGACTCGTAAGAACTTGGCCTAAAATCTGAATCACTGAACCGAGAAATCGGATTGGTATCAAAGCTGCGTTTATATTCTTTTATTCATTAACCTACTTTTATTTTCTTAAAAAAATAAAAAATAATTCAAATAAAAAATAATATAACATTTTATGAAATTATTCACAATTTTTTTTAATGGTTATCAGGCCCTATAAATTTTAGTTAGCCATGATCTTATAAAATGATATAACAAGGCCATTTGAAATCCTATCCCTCTTGCTATCTCGCTAAGTAGCTTCTCACCCTCTACATCTTGCGTTTTTTTTGAAGCAGGATAAGGATTAGGAAAGCCGCCGGCGACCCGGCTTCTTTCCTAGCGCGTCCGCACGGACAAGAACACAAAGTTCTGGATCTGAGGCGAAGCTTTCATCGGCAGGGCAACTATGGGTCAGATGCGCAATCCTATCAGCCACAACATTGGACTCCCTAAAAATATGACGAATAGCAACATTAGAGTAAGATCGAAGCATAGTAATAGTATCTGACATCAACAGCTCAATGTGCCAGGGGCACGACCAGTCCCCTAGGAGAGCCTTGATCACAGCCAAACAGTCTCCCTCAATCAGTAAAAACTCAATCCCCAAACTAATCGCCCTTGCGACACCCATGTGCAGACCCATGGCCTCCGAGTGGATTGCAGAAGTATTATTGCAAAGCCCATGTCCAAAGGACACCATTGTTCCATTGTGGACCCGGATAGCGAATCCGAAGGACCCCTCACCAGACGGAAGGTAAGACCCATCGAAATTGAGTTTCAAGTGTCCCAACGGCGGTTTAGTCCATCTGTCATGTCGGCGAACGAAAATTTGCCACGTACCCGACTGATTAATGTTATGATCCCTAATATTTGTAGCATTTGTCGTTTTCTCGATTCTATGTGTGCACCCTTTGTCATTCCAAAAGTTTGTGATTGTGTAGTAAAATAAAGCGATAGATTTTAAGGATGCCAAATGAACATGCTGGAAGGCCAATTGGTTTATGAAATACCAGATTGCCCACCAAGCGGTAGCTATTTTAGCAAACATTAATTTTCCTTGGTTAGAGTAGATGTGATTTAGAACATTGTTCATCTTGGGATTTGGGTCAGTAGTAGGATGATCCGGGCGCGTAATGCCAGTATCTCTGAATAGATCTAAAATCATCGTACATTCGAGTAGTAGATGGTGCGTTGATTCAATAGTGGATCCATAGAAATGACATCCAGAAGGAACGGAAACATGGGAGCGTTGCAGTCTATCCGAAGTCGGTAGCGCGTTTGTTGCAATTTTCCAAAGAAAGTGACGGTTCTTGTGAGAAACGTCTAAAGTCCAGATCCATTTGCAGCCAAATTGCTGGTTTGTCGTATGGTTTTGACATTTAGTTGCCGCAGAGCTTGTCGAGAACCAACCGTCCTTGTTGACTCCCCTAAAAAGGCGGTTCGTAAATGGTTTCTTTGGTAAATAAGTATTTGTTATAGTATCTAAAATATCAGTTTCAAGCCGACCTCGGAGATTACTGTACAACTCATTTTCTCATCCTTAATTTGAAAAGAATTAACAAAAAAAAATGAAATGAGATCTTCAAGAGTAAAGATTTTTAATACCATTGTTAACTCCACCTTGATGATAAGGCCTTGGTTGATGAAAGCCAAAACTCTGAATTCCGGAGTTTGGTAAGGTCTTACCATGAGGAATCAAAGAGTTACAAAAGCTTCGGAGTTGCTGAGATTCGGATTCACAATTGGGCCTGATTTCTAATGGGTCTGATAAAGGTCTATTTTGTCAGACCGAATATATTATTGGATCTATGTAACAGATTTAGAATTGGGCCTAAAGTTGTTTGGGCCTAATGTTGTTTCGGAAGTGTTAATTAAGGATAGAATTGTTTAATTCTATCTTATCTATTATATATCTATCTGTTACTTGGTTGAAATTTTCCAGGAATTTTGTGCTCCTTCAAACGGTTTCAATATTTCAACAAATCGGAAGTGAAGGTTCTGGAATTGTGTTGATATGGCTGAAGATACTCCCAGGGAGTTTCGGTGTGACGTTATATTCAAACGTTCGATTTCTAAATCAAACGTATCGGTCTATATAAAGGAGAAGAAAGAAGATTGCAGAGCGAGATCTCCAGAGTGCACATCGTTCTACTGCCATCTCATCTCCTGCGAAGCAACTGATCTCACATCGCTCTCCTTGCTTAGTATTGTAGTTACTTTGAGTGTGTGAGGTTTTCTTTTGAGCTTTATAGTACAATTCATCTAAGTTTTACTTAGGGTTCTTTACCCAAATTTATAGAGTACTCAGGTACTCTTAGGGATTTATTTCACTAGTGCGCTTGGGTTGCTAGATAGGAAGTTAGTCTAGAAGAGGGAAGGTCTTCTAGAGGTTGTATCTAGGGCTCATAAGATAAAGTGAAATAAAGTTGTTGAATCCTACGGGTTGGATAACCCTAGGCGGGGACGTAGGCAAGTTGAGCCGAACCTCGTTAACAAATCTCGTGTTCTTTACTTTCGTTCCTTTGTGGTTGCTTTAACTTGTTTCTGTTTTAGAGATAAGATCTTACTTCAGGTGGTAAGGTCTTACAATTTCTGTTTTGCGAAAAGTTGCCATACTCTATTCTTCTCCCCTTACTAGAGTATTGTTAGCCTTTTATCTGCCTATTCCGCACTTCAATTGGTATCAGAGCCTAACTCACGTACCTTAGATTTCATTATCTGTGAGTCTAACCATGGCAGGTGAAGGACAAGGTGGTTTCGGCCAAGGAAGATCTATCTCTCGTCCACCTCTCTTTGTTGGGAATAACTTCATGCATTGGAAATCTGTAATGCAAATGTTTGTTATTGATCAAGATTTGAAACTCTGGCATATCATTATGCGAGGACCAAATATCCCAAGAAATAAGGTCCCAATGGAACAAGGGTGGACAAATCAGAGGAAGAGTACACCTAGACAGATTTAGAAAGTGTGGCTAAGAATTTCAAAGCCATAAATCTGCTGTACTGTGGTTTGAGTACGGATGAGTTCAACCGTATCTCTTCATGCAGAACAGCAAAGGAAATCTGGGACAAATTGGTGGTTACTTATGAAGGAACCAGTCAGGTCAAAGAGACCAAAATCAGTATCTTTCTTAGACAGTATGAACTGTTTAAAATGAATCCTGATGAGTCGGTTAAAGCTATGTTTACCCGTTTTACGGAAATCATAAATAACCTTGAGTCATTAGGTAAAACCTTTTTGAATGAAGAAAATGTTAGAAAGATACTAAGGTGCTTGCCAAAAGCTAAATGGGGTCCTAAAGTGACGGTCATAGAAGAAGCTCAAGATCTTAGCACTTTGGCTCTTGATGATCTACTGGGAAATTAATAACCCATGAAATGATCCTCAACGAGGACGATGGGGAACTTCCTACCAATCTCAAAAACCTTGCTCTTAAGGTCAAGAAAGAAGAACCATCAGAAGATTCTAATAGCGACGATGATGAAGATCCTTTTGCTCTAATCACTCGTGGATTAGCACGCATATTGAAAATGAAAAAGCAATTCGCCAAAGGTAAGCCCTCTAACCCTTCGAAGAAGAGTCGAGTTCTCACTTGTTATGAATGTGGTGAAACAGATCATCTCGTCAAAGAATGTCCTATAAAGAAGAAGAACAAAGCGAAGAAAAAGGAGTCCAACAAGAAAATGATGGCTGCTTGGAGCGACTCAGATTGTTTAAGTGACTCAGATGCTGAAGAGGAGCATGCAAACCTGTGCCTTATGGCAAAGTCCGACGAGACCAAGGATCAACACTTAGATGGAGTTGTAAGGAATCTTCTCTCTAGCCCTATCAATGTCTTATCTAAATTTTTGAAGAATATGATTTCAGATGAAGAAACTTACAACAAAGAAATCAGCTGCTTGAAAGAGAAAGTGCAGGATCAAGAAATATGCATAAGGAAGCTGTCGTAGAAATTGCAAGATCTTGACAGCCAAAATTCTGAGGTTATCACAGAGAGTAAGACCTTACGATCAGAAATTTCTGAACTTAAGGCAAACCTCTCTTTTCTTAAGAATCATAATAATGATCTTGAGAATGACAATGTGAAACTTTCTAGAAAATATCAAGATCAACAAACAACTCTTGTGCAATTCACTCGATCTAAAGCAACTCTTGACAAGATGCTTGGAGAACAACAACTCTCCTTAAATCGAAGTGGTATAGGATACAACAGTAATTTTCCTGCGAAGCCTACTACCAAGTTCGTTAAGGCTAAAGGAAGTTGGCGATCTCCAACTTGCTTCTTTTGTTGTAAGAAAGGTCATGTAAAGGAAACATGTCCTTATAGGAGAACGTATCCTTACATTATTAGGAACACTTTTCCTGTTCGATTAAATGAGCGGATAAGACAGATTTGGGTTCCAAAAGAGACAAGGTTACCAAACATGGTTTACTCCCACAATGGATCCAAATCAGTTTATTGGTCTAGCCAAAAAGGTTGATTTTGTGTTTTGCAGGATATCACCAAGACCAAAGATCAAAAATGGATAATGGATAGTGGTTGCTCAAGACATATGAGTGGAAAAGAATCTCTTTTTCACAATCTAAAGAAGCAATCCGGCGGAACTATTACTCTTGGTGATAAAGCAAAATGCAACATCGTCGGTATTGGTAACATTGGTGTTGATTCAAATAATTCTATAAATGATGTATATCTTGTTGATGGCTTGAAATATAATCTTCTTAGTGTTTCTCAGCTTTGCGATAAGGGAAATCTTGTTAGCTTTAACAAGAAGAAGTGTGTCGTACAAGATGAAGAGACCGGAGAAATTGTCCTTACTGCATACATGGACTCTAACATTTATGCTCTTAACACTAATCGCATTGCAGGCTCCAATCTGAATTGTCTCAATGCCTTATCAGAAGATCCAAGGGTATGGCATAGGAGGCTTGGACATATAAGTATGCATACTCTCAGCAAACTCCTTTCAAAGGATCTTGTTCGAGGTCTTCCTGATTTAAACTTCAAAGTAAACGATCTTTGCAAGGCCTGCTCAAGAGGTAAACATACTCGTAGTCCTTTCAAAAAGAAGCTGGTCGTCAGTACTACTAGACCTTTAGAGCTTCTACACATGGATCTTTGCGCACCTATGCGTGTCAAATCTCCCAAAGGTAAACAATACATACTTGTTGTTGTTGATGATTATTCTCGATTCACTTGGGTTTTCTTTCTTAAAGATAAATCAGAAACTCTGTTTTATTTCTCTAAACTTTGTAAGGAGTTACAAACTTTGAAAAACCTACCTATCGTTTCTATTAGAAGTGATCATGGTAGAGAATTTGATCAATTAAACTTTGATTTATTTTGTGCGAAATATGGTATTTCCCACAATTTTTCGACTCCTAGGACACCTCAACAAAATGGGGTTGTGGAACGAAAGAACCGTACCCTAGAGGAAATGTCAAGGACAATGTGATGCGGGACCATCTACGACACCTCCAGACACACCTATCATACTTGGGGATGGACCTATGACTCGAGCTCGTGCTAAGAAGCTTCAACGAGATGCATTCATGTTCGTGAGCCATGTCCTATTCTCAAGCGCGGTTCAACTTCAAGAAGAGCCATCAAAGACATACTTATATTCTACACTTGAAGAGGCCGGATCTCCTTAGTATTTAGATGGGCCGAAATTTACTAAGTATTGGACCCTTTTATGCCATTTTTAGTAACCTTGTTTACTTAAGTTATTTTAGGTAATTTAGGGTTTTATTTTAATTTCTCTTTTAATTATTATTTTCATTAAAATCAGCCCTTAGGGTTATA
The DNA here is from genome assembly GCA_963922045.1 of Persicaria maculosa. Lineage (NCBI taxonomy): Eukaryota > Viridiplantae > Streptophyta > Magnoliopsida > Caryophyllales > Polygonaceae > Persicaria > Persicaria maculosa. The sequence goes on along the minus strand of OY998264.1, from coordinate 20,283,790 downwards.
AGAAGCGGCTGATCTCCTTTGTTCAGAAGACACGTTGAATTCTATTGAAAAACTTCTCTTTTGTGTGAAACACATTGAGTGCAAAGACAATCGATTCGAAGCGTTGCTCATCGATTGCAAATTGGTATTGTTTCAGCTTGGTTTGCCTTGTGCCTATCAATCTCGCGAAGCTTGGTAAGTCCTGGTATCCACGAGCCCCCTCCTTGTGCCTCCAAGTAGTCCGCTTGGTTGTGTAGGGTTATAGAGGCGGGTTATATAGTCATTGGTGTTGGTTCCTACCTTCTACGGAAGCCTGGGGTCTTCATCTTGTTCTATATAGATCGTTTCACCAATTTATCGAGTCTTTATCATTGTTTCGAGTCCTTTCTTTTACAATTACAGCCGCTGCATTCTTGTTCTTAGTCATCCCCTTCGAGTCTCGTCGAGTTCTTGCATCGTTCTTGTTTAGTTCTTGCAATTGAGTCTTGATTGTCGAAAGATCGGGCATCCTACGGCTAACCCCATATCAAATTGGCATCAGAGCTTAGGTTTTCGACATCAAAAGTTGAGTCTTTCTTTTGTTCATCATAAAAACACAAAAACACAAAAACCTACAAAAAAAGTCGAGTCTAGTTGCAATTTTTGGTCTTTTACTTCTATTTCTTGATTTTGATTACTACTAACCTTTTGTTTGTGATTGTTGTGGTTGCATCTAAGCCTAAACACATCCAAGCCATGACCTATAGCAGCCATTGCAGTCGATTGGTCCACTTGGAGCAGTCGACAGCCCTTGCTCAAGAGGAAACCCTAATCGGCATCCTTGTTCTATCTAAATTTCTATCTTTTATCTATCCTTTTATCTATCTTTGATCTATCTCCCTACACCTATTATTTCTGAATTTGAGTGATAAAGAGGAGATTAATTCATTCTATCTATCCTAAGATCATAAGATAGAAGATAGAAGCCACTTGCCTAAATTAGCCAAAACCCTAGTTTATTTCTATCAATTTAGGGCTGAATTGTATTTATTTCACCATTATCTTTAATTTCCGTTTTTCCCTTCATTTGTTTTTCAGATTTCTTGCATTATGACTGTAGAAAGTCAGAAAAAAAAAGAGAAAATCAGTTCGAAAATTCAAAAAAAAAAGAGAAGAAGAAAGTTGTTGATCATCTTTGAGTTGTTGTTGATCTTGTGATTGAGTGTTCACCTAGTGCAAGAAACTTCAAGGGACCTGCTGTGTGGTGAAATTCAGCCCTAAATTGACACCTATTGCCTCCTAAACACAACTTTGAAACCCTACCCTTGCAACTACAACATCCTTACTTGGGTTACAATTAAAAGAGGTAAATCATCAAAGGTTGTTTCTTTTCTCTTCTTTTTCCACAAAATCAGTCCATATTGAGTCTTATATTGCTACTGTCGAACCCTTGTTCATTGAGCAATTGCTGTCTCGAGTGCTTATTGCCATTGTTAAGTGAGTCTTCCTCGTATCGAGTCGATACCTACTTGTACCGAGTCGATAGTTGCTAGTACCGAGTCGATACTTTCTTGTATCGAGTGCTGGTTGTTTGTGCCGAGCTACTGGTTTGCTCTTGTCGAGTCCTTACAGCCTTGATTCATTCATTATTCCTTGATCTTTTGATATTATATACCTTGTGTTTGCTAAGTCCTAGCTTGAGTATTGATTTGCCCAAGGCGGATTGAAACAACAGGCATAACATACCAATTGGAGAGGGAGTGTTGAGTGATACACTTGCGAGGTTGTTTTAGTTTATTACTAACCTTTTTACATAGTTCTTTGTTTGTTTTATTTTGCCATGTCTAATAGCCAGGGAAACCATGCCAACAATGGCAATAATGATAACAACTCCAACAATACTTCCACACTTGCACCAGAATTGGTGACCATTCTCAATGGTATCAACCAAACTTTGGCTGCGTTAGGAGCAAAGGTGGCGGTATTGGAGGCCAGGCCGAGTGGTTCTAACAACCTTGGAGGCCGAGATGATCCAAGGCGTGACGATATGCCTCGCAATAAAAGGGAAGTCCATAACGCTAACCCTAATCCTAATCCTAATTTAGATAACCCTTTATTTGATGAGAACGACTCTTCACGAAGGGAGAGGTATGGTAGGAATAATGGGTTTGCTAATGCGCAGGGAAGAGGACGAGGGAGAGGACGACGGTTCGAAGAAGATTACTACCCTTCAGAGGACGAGTATGACTTCTAAGAGGAGGAGCATTGGGAGCAACGTCCTAGGCGGAACGATAGAGGAGGTCGACACCACTACCGAGCACCTAGGGAGCCTGACCAAGATGGCATAGGTAAGGTAAAGGTAACGATCCCTCCATTTGATGGTAAAACTGATCCAGATGCATATATTGACTGGGAAACTAAAATGGATCAAATATGGAATTTTCATAACTTCTCCGACGCTAAAAAGGTGCAATTAGCTTCTCTTGAATTTCAAGGCTTTGCTTTAATCTGGTGGGATAACCTTGTTAAGGAAAGAAGAAGAGCTTTAGATGCGCCTATTGCTTCATGGGATCAAATGAAGGCGCTGATGAGGAGAAGGTTTGTTCCCCAACACTATTCTAGAGAGTTTAGACAACGACTAGAAAACCTTAGGCAAGGTAATAAAAGTGTTGAGGAAACTTTTAATGCAATGCAAGAAACCATGGCTAGAGCTAATGCAGTTGAGAACGATGAAGATACTAATGCTAGGTTTCTTAGGATTTTGCATCCCGACTTAGCTCATGAAATTGATTACTTTCCTTATTCTACGCCTACTGAACTTTTACATTTAGCTATGAAAGTAGAAAGGAATGCGAGATACAGGAGCCAAGGTGGAAGAATTTCGAGTGGGCAGCAGCAAGGTTGGCGCCAAACTCGGCCACAACAGCCCCAATGGCGTGGTGATGGTGGTTCAAGGGAGAAGCCGAGCCAACCCCAAGGAAGAGGAGAAAGCCGAGCCCCTCAACAGCCCCTCGACAAGGGCAAAGCGCCTATGTACGGACGAGATTCGTCTGGGGTATCTACTGGCCCCAAAGGGAGTAATCCTAACCCCTCTACTACTAGATCTAGGGATATTGTTTGTTTTAAATGCCAAGGTAGAGGTCATTATATGAAGGATTGCCCAAATAAGAAAACTCTCATGATTAATCACTTAGGAGAATATGAATCTGAAAATTCTTGTGATGAACATGAAGAGCATGCTAATGACGTTAATGATCAAAACCTTAACCTTCTTGCTTATGATGATGTCGATTGCATTGAATATGAGCATGGTGATTCCTTAATTGTTAGGAGAGTTTTAAGTGTTCAACCTGAACCTTGTGATAATCAAAGGGAAAACTTATTTCATACTAGATGCTTAGTAAAGGGTAAGGTTTGCAATGTGATCATTGATGGCGGAAGTTGTTGTAATCTAGCTAGTCAGGAAATGATTGATAAACTACAACTTCCAACTATTCAACATCCTAGACATTATAAATTGCATTGGATGAACGATTGTGGTAATTTGAAAGTTCACAAGCAAGCTAAAGTTCAAATTAAACTAGGACATTATGAATATGTTGTTCTATGTGATATTGTGCCTATGCAAGCTTGTCATATACTTTTAGGTCGTCCTTGGCAATTTGATCGTAAGGTCCTACATGATGGCTTCACTAACCGCTATTCCTTTGTTTTTCAGGAAAAGAACATCGTCCTCAAGCCTATGACACCAACACAGGTGGCCGAGGAGATTGAGAAGAGGAAGGTAAGTGAAGGTAAGGTAGTTAGGGAGGCTCAAGCGAGCCAAGTTACTACCCCTATTCGGCCTAAGGATGTTCTCTTGGCATCCAAGAGAGCGTTTGTAGACGATTTTGTAGATGGGGAAACAACCCTCATGCTCCTATGCAAAGGGTTGAATATGTTGAGTGAGGAGCTTCGAGCTAACCTCCCTCCTCACATCCTATCTCTTATTGAAGAGTATAAGGATGTCTTCCCCGATGACATACCACCAGGTCTACCCCCTATTCATGGCATTGAGCATCAAATTGATCTCATTCTGGGGACTGCATTACCTAATAGGCCTGCTTATCGCATGAATCCCACTGAAAATCAAGAAGTTCAATCCCAAGTTCAAGAATTGTTGGATAAGGGATACATTAGGGAAAGTTTGAGTCCTTGTGTTATTCCTATGTTATTAGTCCCTAAGAAAGATGGTTCATGAAGAATGTTTGTAGATTGTAGGGCTATTAACAACATTACTGTAAAATACCGTCACCCTATTCCTCGCCTAGATGACATGTTAGATGAATTGTATGGTGCCTCTATATTCTCTAAAATTGATTTAAAAAGTGGTTACCATCAAATTAGAATGAAGGAAGGGGAAGAATGGAAAACAACCTTTAAAACAAAATTTGGACTCTATGAATGGTTAGTCATGCCCTTTGGATTAACTAACGCTCCTAGTACTTTCATGCGCTTAATGAATCATGTGCTTAGAAACTTTATCGATAAGTTTGTTGTTGTTTATTTCGATGATATTCTTATTTACAGCAAATCACCTAAGGAACATGAAGCACATTTAAGGGAAGTATTCTCTACACTTAGATTAGAGCACTTGTATGCAAATCTTAAGAAATGTGAATTGTGCAATAATCAAGTGTCTTTTCTTGGTTTTGTAGTGAGCTCTAATGGACTACAAGTTGACGAAGCCAAGATCAAAGCGATCCAGGAGTGGTCGACCCCTACTTCAATCGGCCATGTCAGGAGTTTTCATGGACTGGCGAGCTTCTACAGCGAAATAACCAAGAAGAGGAGTGAGTTCAGGTGGGGCGCAGCTCAGGAGGACGCTTTCCACACCCTTAAGGAGAAGCTGACGCAGGCGCCGTTGCTTGTACTGCCGGATTTCACTCGACCATTCGAGGTGGAATGTGATGCTAGCGGAGTTGGAATTGGAGGAGTTCTCATGCAAGAGGGTAAGCCTATTGCCTTCTTTTCTGAAAAATTAAAAGGTGCGTGTCTAAACTACTCTACTTATGATAAAGAGCTTTATGCATTATTTAGAGTACTTAAGACATGGTCTCACTACCTATGGCCTAGAGAGTTTATTCTTAGGACTGATCATGAATCCTTAAAGCATTTTAAGAGCCAAGATAAACTAGATAGAAGGCATGGTAGGTGGATGGAATTCATTGAAACATTTCCTTATGTGATTAAGTATAAGAAAGGCAAAGATAATGTGGTTGCTTATGCTTTATCTAGGAGACATGTTTTATTAACCACTTTGGATTCTAGAGTCCTAGGCTTTGTCTATATTAAGGAATTGTATAAAGATGATGAGGATTTTGGGGATATCTTTCGAAATTGTGAAACTAAAGGAGCTAGTGACAAGTTTTATATATTTGAAGGATTTCTCTTTAGGACGGATCAAGTGTGCATACCTAGGTGTTCTCTCAGGCTATTACTTGTGAATGAAGCCTATAGTGGAGGATTAATGGGTCATTTTGGGAGAGATAAGACATATCATACACTTAGGTCACATTTTTATTGGCCTCATATGCTTAGGGATGTAGAACATTGCCTTAAGAGATGTATTGAGTGTTTAAAGGCCAAATCAAAACTTATGCCTCATGGGTTATACACGCCACTACCGACCCCTACAGCCCCTTGGGAGGACATTTCTATGGATTTTATTATGGGGTTGCCTAGAACTAAGAAGGGGAGAGATTCTATATTTGTGGTGGTAGATAGATTCTCTAAGATGGCTTATTTTATTACATGCCATAAGACTGATGATGCTTCCAATGTTGCAAATCTATTCTTTAGGGAAGTAGTTAGGTTGCATGGTGTGCCTAAGACAATTGTGAGTGATAGGGATGTTAAGTTTCTAAGTCATTTTTGGCGAACCTTATGGAGTAAATTGGGAACTAGATTGTTGTTTTCTACTTCTAGCCACCCTCAAACTGATGGCCAAACTGGGGTGACCAATAGAACCTTAACCACTGTCCTTAGAGCCATTATTAGGAAAAATTTAAAGCTTTGGGAAGAAGCCTTACCTCATGTTGAGTTTGCTTATAATAGGATAATGCATTCCTCAACCAAATTAACTCCATTTGAGTGTGTTTATGGTACTAACCCACTAACCCCTCTTGATCTTACCCCATATCCTATGAGGGAGAAAGAATCTTTTGATGCAGGAAAGCATGTCGAGTACATCAAGGAGTTGCATGAGCGTACACGCCTCAAGCTAATGGAGAAGGCCGAGTACAATGCAAACAAAGCAAACAAGGGACGATGGCATGTGGTGTTCCAGCCTGGAGATCTTGTGTGGGTGCACCTACAGCAGGAGAGGTTCCCGGAGCAATGGAAGAGCAAGCTCTCACCGCGAGGAGATGGACCATTCAAGGTGTTGCAGCGGATTGGTGAGAACGCTTACAAGCTGGAGCTTCCAGGAGACTATGGTGTGAGCGCTACATTCAACGTCACGGATCTCATTCCTTATCTTGCTGTTGATGAGGACTTGGATTTGTGGTCGAATCCTTTCCAAGAAGGGGAGGTTGATGCGGGACCATCTACGACACCTCCAGACACACCTATCATACTTGGGGATGGACCTATGACTCGAGCTCGTGCTAAGAAGCTTCAACGAGATGCATTCATGTTCGTGAGCCATGTCCTATTCTCAAGCGCGGTTCAACTTCAAGAAGAGCCATCGAAGACATACTTATATTCTACACTTGAAGAGGCCGGATCTCCTTAGTATTTAGATGGGCCGAAATTTACTAAGTATTGGACCCTTTTATGCCATTTTTAGTAACCTTCTTTACTTAAGTTATTTTAGGTAATTTAGGGTTTTATTTTAATTTCTCTTTTAATTATTATTTTCATTAAAATCAGCCTTTAGGGTTATAAGAAGCGGCTGATCTCCTTTGTTCAGAAGACACGTTGAATTCTATTGAAAAACTTCTCTTTTGTGTGAAACACATTGAGTGCAAAGACAATCGATTCGAAGCGTTGCTCATCGATTGCAAATTGGTATTGTTTCAGCTTGGTTTGCCTTGTGCCTGTCAATCTCGCGAAGCTTGGTAAGTCCTGGTATCCACGAGCCCCCTCCTTGTGCCTCCAAGTAGTCCGCTTGGTTGTGTACGGTTGTAGAGGCGGGTTATATAGTCATTGGTGTTGGTTCCTACCTTCTACGGAAGCCTGGGGTCTTCATCTTGTTCTATATAGATCATTCCACCAATTTATCGATCTTTATCATTGTTTCAAGTCCTTTCTTTTACAATTACAACCGCTGCATTCTTGTTCTTAGTCATCCCCTTCGAGTCTCGTCGAGTTCTTGCATCGTTCTTGTTTAGTTCTTGCAATTGAGTCTTGATTGTCGAAAGATCGGGCATCCTACGGCTAACCCCATATCACAATGCTATTAGAGAATAACCTGCCAAAGTCATACTGGGCAGAGGCTGTGAATACAGCGAATTACATTCTCAATAGATGTTTAATTCGATCAATTTTAAAGAAAACTCCTTATGAGCTTTTTAAAGGAAGAAAACCAAGTATATCGTATTTTAAACCATTCGGATGTACTTGTTACATACATAACAATGGTAAGGATAATCTTGGGAAATTTGATGCGCGTAGCGACGAAGGTATATTTCTTGGATATTCGACTCAAAGCAAGGCTTATCGAATATACAATAAACGTACCAAAGTAGTCGAAGAAAGTATCCATGTTTTATTCGATGAAAGTGATAATGGTACCTTGAGTGAAGGGTTTGCAGATCTCAACTTGAATACTCATGACGAAGACGAGTCAGAAGGAGAAGCCAATGGTCATGAGAAGAGCAAATCTAGAAATATGCAGGAGCCATTTCAAGATCTTACTGAGCTATCACAAGGCCCTGGAACTCAGTCTCAAGGCCTTCCAAATGATGATGAAATACCTCCTGAGCCGCTGGAACCATATCCTACGAATCCTCCTGAACCTCAAGAGCCTCATCCGTCAGTTCCCGATGCTCCAGCACCAAACCAAGGATCTACAAGGAGAAAATTCAAACATGCTTCATCTCACTCCACTTCGGATATCATCTTTGATCCTTCATCTGGTATTCAAACTCGTTCTAAACTTAGAAACTTATGTGCATTTCACGCATTTGTTTATCTTGTAGAACCAAAGAAATACACCGATGCTCTCAAAGAACCAAATTGGATCATAGCTATGCAAAATGAGCTCAACGAGTTCGAACGCAATAAAGTATGGACCCTTACGGCAAGGCCAAAGGGTAAATCTATTATTGGAACTCGATGGGTATTTCGAAACAAGTTAGATGAAGGGGGTAATATTATCCGAAATAAGGCACGACTAGTGGCTCAAGGATATAATCAAGAGGAAGGTATTGACTACGAGGAGACTTTCGCTCCCGTAGCCAGACTTGAAGCTATTCGTATGCTTCTTGCATTTGCTTCTTTTATGAATATTAAACTTTATCAAATGGATGTAAAGTGTGCCTTTCTAAATGGGTTTCTAGATGAAGAAGTTTATGTCGCTCAACTTCCAGGGTTTGAAAACAATGAATTTCCAGAGCATGTATTTAATCTTGACAAAGCTCTCTACGGCTTAAAGCAAGCCCCAAGAGCCTGGTACGAGCGAATTTCAAAATATCTCTTGGAAAATAATTTCAAAAGGGGGTTGATTGACAAAACTCTCTTCATCAAAACCCATGGTAAGGACATCCTTGTCGTCCAAATCTATGTAGATGATATTCTTTTTGGAGCTACTAACGATTCTTTGTGCAAGGATTTCTCTAATATTATGTGCAAAAAATTCGAGATGAGCATGATGGGAGAGCTAAATTTCTTTCTTGGGCTTCACGTCCATCAAAGTTCAAAAGGTATTTTCCTTAATCAAGGAAAATATACACGAGAGCTACTCAAGAAATACAAGATGATCGATTCCAAGATAGCTAAAACTCCAATGAGCTCCACTCTTTCTCTAGATCAAGATCTTACCGGCAAAGAGGTAAACCAAAAGAAATATCGAGGTATGATCGGCTCCCTACTCTATCTTACTGCAAGCAGACCTGACATCATGTTCAGAGTTTGTATGTGTGCAAGGTTCCAAGCTAATCCGAAGGAATCACATCTGATCGCGGTGAAAAGGATCTTAAGATATCTTAATGGTACTAAAGACCTCGGATTATGGTATCCCAATCAAACAAGCTTCAATCTTGTCGGATATTCCGATGCTGACTTTGCAGGGTATAAAGTTGATAGAAAAAGTACATCTGGGTGTTGTCAATTTCTTGGGGCATCCCTTATAAGTTGGCATTCCAAGAAGCAAAATTCAGTGGCTCTCTCAACGGCCGAAGCTGAATACATTGCTGCTGGAGCTTGTTGTTCGCAAATCCTCTGGATTGCACAACAACTCCAAGATCTTGGAATCAACTATAAGGGCATCCCCATAAAATGTGATAACACCAGTGCTATCTCTATCTCCAAAAACCCTGTACAACACTCAAGAACGAAGCACATTGATGTGAGACACCACTTTATCCGAGATCATGTAGAAAAGGGTGATGTGTCATTGACATTCATCTCTACTGAGCTACAACTTGCGGATATTTTTACAAAACCTTTACCCGAAGACAGATTTAATTTCATCGGATTAGAACTTGGGATGCTTAACAAGGAAGCATCGATGTAGGGGGAGCAATCGTATCTTATGATATTCGTATTATTCCCTACATCAAGATCTTGAAAGAAGTTTTAAAGACTTACAAATTTATGGTATGGCTTTAAGATTAAATTTCAAAAACAATAAATCTTGGATCAAATCTTTTCGGTATTATCTCTTTAGATTTTTACCAAAAAGATTTTTTTTAAATCTCCAGATTTTTTTTCGGTTAAGATTTCTCTAGAATCCGGATTTACCTCATCTAAGTTCATTGTATTTATCCTATTTTTTAAATTTTGAAAAGTGGTTGTTCTCTTAAAAAGATTTGGCCGGATTTTTAGTTTCAGGATTTTAAGTCTTTGGAAGTTCTAAAGACTCCTCTCCCTTATTTATATCTTCCACTCATCCGGGTCACATCACACACCCACTTTTCTTCTCCCTCTCCCTCTCTGATTTCTACTCTTCCCAAGACCACTCGAGTACACTCCTCCCGCCATGGCTCCGAAGAAAACCTCTTCCCCTTCCTCCCCTCGGTCCGGATCCAAGCGGCTCCGGTCATCGGATCATAAGGGAAAGGGAAAAGCTATTGAGGAAGACTACAAGGGCAAGGCGACTCTTTGGCAATTAGAGACCTCCTCTGAGAGTGAGACGGAGATTCCTCTTGGACGCCGAAAGATCATCAAGAGGGACCCCCGTCCTCCTCCGCACAATCATCCTCGCCAAGTGAATCCATCTGCTCCAACAAAGGTTCCACACCAACATCGACTTCAAACCCCTGCAATTTCCGAGGTATTCTCCGACACTCCTCTTTGCTGGTTTTCAAATCACACAAAATCCGGGATGTGGAAGGATGGATACGCAAATCGGCCCATCAACTTCTGTGAGCATGTAGATCTAGATTTTCTAGAATCTACAAAACTTCCTTGTGTCAATTTGTTGAAGAATTCGCATGTCTGGTCCTTGTTAAACCCCGGCACCGTGGCCTTTCCCCGCCTCACCAGATTGTTCTTCGTGAATCTTACTGCTCATAGAGAAAAGGGGGTCCTTACTCTCTCGTCTCAAGTCAAACAGCGCAAAATTACTCTCTCCCGCTCCTCATTATCCCTAATTCTTGGCTTACCCGAAACCATGAACACCCAAGCTCATCCATCCAAAAATTTCTGCATTCACAAAGCCCAAAAAGAGTTCTTTGTTCGTCCTGTTCCTACTCCTGAACCCTCAAAACCCAAACCCAAACACACTCACAACATTCTGTCCCTTGAGGCAAAAATGGTTTTCACTCTTCTTGCTCGCTGTGTCATGCCTAGAAAGAACTCTCGCGAGCTTGTCACAGACAACCTACTTCACATCCTCTACCTGATCATGGCAGGCCACGAGGTGGATGTCCCCGACCTCATCCTTACTTACATGCTCCACTCTATCAACACTCCCTTGACCGCACCTCTCCCATATGCCAATCTTCTCCCCAAGATCTTTGAGTTCTTCGACATTGACACACAAGGGGAGGAATATGTATCACACACCGGTCGAATTGATGAGGAATGCTGGAAATGCCTGGGGATTGAACAGACTTTGGCCGGTGGCTGGATTCTGAAGACCCCTTCCCAGGCTCAGGGAGACACCGTGAAGCTGGAGCAGAGGATTGAGTACCTGGAAGCTGAGGTCGACACGCTTCGAAGGGATTTAAACGCCGCCAGAGCAGATATTGTGGATAGACAAGATGACAGTCACCAGAGGCTAATGATCATAGATGAAAAGCTGAATCAGCTCTTCATGCTCTCTGGCATGAACTACAGAGCCACCACCTCGATCATGCCACTGGATGCAGATGCGGCCACACACGTCGAGGAAACTACTAAGAACGTTCTTCTCAACTGTGAGCGCAAGATCCTCAAGCGCTTCATCCTTAGACCTCTCTTCCCAGAGCCAACTGTCCTCACTATGGAGGAGTACGGCATTGTGAAGAAATGGTGGAATGAGGAAGCAAAGAGGCAGGCCGAAATGTGGAAGGTTCACAACGTGACGAACACAAAGAATCGATGGCGTGAGAAGATCTACAAAGGCCGACGAGCCCCAGAGGATGTTCATCCTAGGTATGGTGAATGGTACGAGGAGGTGGTCGAGATCTCTGATGACGAGGAATGGCATTTGAAACTCTATATTTTGGAAAACTCTCTATTCCCTTCTTGTTGAAAGACAAAAAGGGGGAGAACTCTTTGGATTTCGGATTTTCCTGTTGCACTGGGTTGTAAGGCCTTATCTTTTGTTTTGCTGGCCTTACTATTTACTGTTACTGTTTTTAGGATTTCAAATCTTTGATCCAACATCTGCTATATAATGCTTGCACTATTATATGCCTTGCGTGGTTGTATATTTGTGTATGACAGGAAACAGGGGTGCACAAGTTTTGTCTTTCATTAAGGGGGAGATTGTTAACTCCACCTTGATGATAAGTCCTTGGTTGATGAAAGCCAAAACTCTGGATTCCGGAGTTTGGTAAGGTCTTACCATGAGGAATCAAAGAGTTGCAAAAGCTTCGGAGTTGCTGAGATTCGGATTCACAATTGGGCCTGATTTCTAATGGGCCTGTTTTATCAGACCCAATATATTATTGGATCTATGTAACAGATTTAGAATTGGGCCTAAGGTTGTTTGGGCCTAATGTTGTTTCGGAAATGTTGATTAAGGATAGAATTGTTTAGTTCTATCTTATCTATTATATATCTATTTGTTACTTGGTTGAGATTTTCCAGGAATTTTGTGCTCCTTCAAACGGTTTCAAGATTTCAATAAATCGGAAGTGAAGGTTCTGGAATTGTGTTGATACGGCTGAAGATACTCCCAGGGAGTTTCGGTGCGACGTTATATTCAAACGTTCGATTTTCTAAATCAAACGTATCGGTCTATATAAAGGAGAAGAAGAAGATTGCAGAGAGAGATCTCCAGAGTGCACATCGTTCTACTGCCATCTCATCTCCTGCGAAGCAACTGATCTCACATCGCTCTCCTTGCTTAGTATTGTAGTTACTTTGAGTGTGTGAGGTTTTCTTTTGAGCTTTATAGTACAATTCATCTAAGTTTTACTTAGGGTTCTTTACCCAAATTTATAGAGTACTCAGGTACTCTTAGGGCTTTATTTCACTAGTGCGCTTGGGTTGCTAGATAAGAAGTTAGTCTAGAAGAGGGAAGGTCTTCTAGAGGTTGTATCTAGGGCTCATAAGATAAAGTGAAATAAAGTTGTTGAATCCTACGGGTTGGATAACCCTAGGCGGAAACGTAGGCAAGTTGAGCCGAACCTCGTTAACAAATCTCGTGTTCTTTACTTTCGTTCCTTTGTGGTTGCTTTAACTTGTTTCCGTTTTACAGATAAGATCTTACTTCAGGTGGTAAGGTCTTACAATTTATGTTTTGCGAAAAGTTGCCATACTCTATTCTTCTCCCTTTGCTAGAGTATTTGTTAGCCTTTTATCTGCCTATTCCGCACTTCAACCGTGGAGTAGTTGTTTGTAAGTTAGGTACGTACGTGTTGATTGTTTTGGGTAAGGATGGTAGACCTCTCAAACAGATCGGGCGGGTTGGGTTTGGGTCGGATTGTCTCGGATTTGGGTTCATTACGTGTCAAGGCATTTCGGATTACGGGTCCTGAAACGCTCAATCTAGAGTCCCAGACCCATATTTAACGGGTTTGGGTCGACCCAACGGATCAAGAACGTTACTCATCCAGATTTTTTTAAATGTCATTTACTATTCGTACACATTATTTAAGGATGATAAAAATATATAAAATATCAATTTTTTTAATTTAATTCTTTTTAGTTTGAATTATGAAATTATATAATATATAAATTGATATTTTATATAATTTTTATCATCCTTAAAACCATACATGAATAGTAAACGATATTTAAAAGTAAACCGATGGAGTATTTTTAATGTCTATTTACATAGTTCCTAAACCTAAAATTATTATATTACCCTAATAATAGTTACATTATTAAAAAGAAGTAAGTAATGCTGCTACAATATATTTTTATATACATATAACAATTTACAATGTTAAATTATAAAGTAAAGTTGATGATAAAAAAATAATATTCAATCCTAATTATTATTAGTAATAAATTTCAATATTAGGTTAAATTGTAATTTATTTATGTTTTTATTATCATAGAGCTTAATTCAATGGGTGATCCACGAGTTGACCCAACCCGACCCAGAAATTTGCGGGTAGAATGAGTTCGAATTGCTTCGGATTTCGGGTTGAAATATTTGTTGTGTGAATGCATTCAAAACAAATAAGAATAATCTGATTATAAAAAATAAACAAGAATATTAACAAAAAGACACATATACTTCTCTCTATATATATATACTACATTTTGAGTTTAATAAGAATAATCTGATTATAAAAATAAACAAGAATATTAACAAATAAGAATAATCTGTTTTGGTGCGTGTAGTATATGTGTCTTTTTGTTAATATTCTTGTTTATTTTTTATAATCAGATTATTCTTATTTGTTTTGAATGCATTCACGCACCAAAACGTAAAACGTGGGTTTGGCGCAAATATTTCAACAACCACATAGTTGAAGACATCGGAATAATTCTTGAATTATTTGTAATATTATATTAATGTATTTTCCGTATATGAGAAGAGACTTACACTAGTTTATCTTATAAATATGACTTTTTTTTTGTTAGGTAAAAATTCGAGTTCAAGCAAGCCTGAAAACTCGATGGCCGACCAGGTCGGTAGAAGGAAAACCGTCAATACAAACAACATCTAACAACACAAATCATCTAAGAAGAAAGACAAAACCCAACCAACCCATACAAGACATCAGTCAGCACAAAAGTCGATGTAGAACCGGCACGTGTCACGAGTGCCAAGAACGCGGGAGAGTGCTAAGACTCATAACAGTATCCTAGCTAGAAAATGGCAACTCATGAGGAAGTGTGGATCGCCGACGTTGCCCCCACCTAGATAAAGGACCTTCGAAGACCACGAACACAACCTACAACCCAACACAAAGCAAACACAACCACACCAAGACACCGACCCGGCGCTAGAAGACGGAGCAAATATGGGCAAGGAAGAGGAAATCTCTCAACCGTCAAAAATGTGAAAGGTAGCTCCATGAAACCAGCAGGATGTTCGAAGAGCATTGTTATTTCATATATTTAAAATATTTTTCATACCCTATTGAGATTTAGTATACATCCTTTCGAAACGGGGTTTGAAGCCCTTACGAGATTTTAATTAATAATATATAAATATACAAAAATGTATATCCATATATTAAAATATCCATATATAAAACTATATATTTATAAGTATAAATATAAATAAATATATGACTTCACACTTTTTTTTTTGAGATTCGAGCTGCTTTGGGCCCAAGAAAATACCTTGGGCCCAAAGCACCATTTTAGGCCCATCCCAAACCCAAGAAGAGGGAGGGATGTTCATCGCAGCTCAACAACGGAGGATTGAACCACACAACGCCGCCGACCAGCGATTGGGGAAGGAGGGCGAACGGGGGAATCAGTGAAGTCACGACCAGGCTAGAGCACAGGGGATAACAGCGAACGGCAAGCGGGTCTGAATCATCAAGTGCAACCGAGAAGCGACATAAGAGAAGCCCATGTCGAACGACGGCTCAACCACGACCCCAGTAGCAGCAGATGTTGATGGCGAAGCCAAACCGGAGCATGGATGGAAGACGAGGTTCAGGAGCCCGAGAAGAGAGGGACGAGTTCCGCACCCTAGAATCAAAATCAAGGGCAAGGTAAGTCAATTGTTTGGGAATGAAACTGAAATCGAAATCAGCAAGCCAGAAAAGCAATAGCCCCAAGATTAAGGGACTTTTCGGGCCGAGGGAACCGAGACCCCAAATCGCATAGGGTTTGAGGAGATATGGAAGAGGATGACCAAGGATGGCCGATCCAAGTTGGGTGGATAACAGGGATATCCGTTGGTAGATCCGAGGTTGAAATCAGAGATTGATTCCGGTGAATAGAGGATGAGACAGAACACCAACGGGGATGATGAGAACGAGATCGACGTCCCGTGAATAAGTCGGAACAACCCAAAAGATTTCAGCCTCCCACAGTAATAAGAGGAGAGAGAAGATGGGGTGATTCTACGGTGGTTTCCGACCTCCGAAGAGGTGGTTTTTGACCTTCGAGGAGGTGTTTGGTGGTGGTGTTCCAACCCAGTTTAGGGTTTTTTTTCAAACTCTTTATAAATATGACTTTTATTTATATTTTCACTTTTATTTATATTTTAAGAAATTCAAATAAAAGATATTTAAATCAAGGATATATAAACCGCTAATTTTTAGTATATCGACTGCTAATCACCGTAAAACCCTACACTGACTTAATAATCCTATGATTTTTTTTTGAAGCCGGATAAAGATTAGGACGGACGCCGACGATCGGTCTTCAGCCCTAGAGCGTCCAAGCGGACGAGATCACGAAGATCTGGATCAGTGGCTAGGCTATCATCGGCAGGGCAGCAATAAGCCAGACGAGCAATTCTGTCTGCAACTGCATTTGAATCCCTGAAAATATGACGAATAGCAACATTAGCAATAGAATGTAAATTTAATATCGTATCAGTTATCAAAAGCTCAATGTTCCAAGGACACGACCAGTCCCCCAGGAGAGCATTAATGACAACCAGACAGTCTCCTTCAATAAGAAGGTTCTGAATACCCAATTCCATTGCCTTGGAAACTCCCTTGTGAAGTCCCGAGGCTTCTGCGAAAACCGCAGATGTGTTATTACATGTTCCCGACCCTAGGGACACTATGCGCCCCTGAAAATCACGGATGGCAAATCCATAGGCACTGTCTCCCGAATGGTGATACGAACCATCGAAATTTAGTTTATAATATCCTGTCGGAGGTTTGATCCAAGTTTGTTGTTTTTTATTGTTTGTTTGTTTTTTCCTATTTGTATTCGATGTGTCAAATTTTGATTTATTTTGTTTTGCCCCAGTATTACCTTCTGTGAGATCAAAACGTTGTTTCCAATTTAATATTGTAGTCTGGCAGAATATCGCAATTTCTGTACAAGAAATAGATACGCTGTTATCAAAGGTCTTTTTGTTTCTGTAGAACCAGATGCCCCACCAAGCAGTAGCTATCTTAATCATGTTTTCTTTTGTAGTCGCATTGAAGATGGTAGAAAGGATAGTACCCGGTTTAGTTAAATGATCTAAATACTGAATTGGCGGTATGGCAACTCGAAGTCTTGTTAAAAGTGTTTTCATCATGGGGCATTGTGTTAAAAGATGGAAGGTAGATTCTACCGTACAGTCATAGAAACAGCAACCCGAAGGTACCGGTACGTGAATCCTCTGTAAGCGCTCAGTTGTTGGCAGACCATCTTTAGAGATTTTCCAAAGGAAATGTTTGATTTTTTGTGGTATGTCGAGCTTCCACAGCCAGTGGCATTCAAACTTGATTGTATCGTCAATGGGCTTGATTACAGCAGAGGCCGAGGCCGTCGAAAACCACCCGTTTTTACTCGGGCCCCAGTACAGCCTGTCCGAAATTTTGTTATCAGGAAGTGGTGTTTCTACTATGTTCTTTATGATCGCTGGGTTGAGGACACTGTGAAGTTCTAAATTGATCTTTTGGATATCCCATTTACAATCTTGTGTGATGAAACGGTCAACCAGCCAATCAATTGAATTATCAGTGATAGGTGTCAGAGCAGACTGTATTAATGGAGTTTTCTGGACCCAATTGTCGTTCCAGAATTTGACAGTTCGTCCATTTCCAATCGACCAACGTAGCCCAGGTCTGAACAGATGCCTAATAAACATCAATTTAGACCACTGCCAAGAAGTATTTCCCTTCTTATGATAATCCATCAGAAAAGATTTTTTTAGATATTTTGCTGAGATTACCCTAACCCATATGTTGTTTGGTTCAGCAATAATTTTCCATAATAATTTCATTTGTAATGCTATGTTCATATTCTCTGCTTTGTGTAAGCCCAAACCCCCTTGCATTGTAGCTGTGCAAATTTTGTCCCAGCTGACTAGAGGTGTCGATGTTTCTCCTTTATTCCAAAAGAATCTTCTGTAAATATTATCCAGTTCCCTTAGGATAGATTGCGGAAGCATGAAAGCTTGCATAATAAAAAGAGGTTGGGCACTAAGATTCGACTTAATTAAAACTTTCCGACCTACAGAGGAGAGAGTCGAAGCTTTCCATTTAGAGAGTTGTTGTTTAGCTTTGAGTATGACCTCAGCAAAGGTATCACGATTGACCCTCCCATTAATAATTGGGCATCCCAGATATTTCTCTAAGTTATTTGTATGAGGAATACCCATAACAGAAGATATAGTTTGAATAGCTGTTGCAGTGGTAGCTGCTGATACTTGGAAACTGGATTTATGTAGGTTAACCTTTTGTCCCGAAATGAGACAGAAACGATTTATTGTGTTAGAGAGACTAGTACAAGTGGTTTGGTTTACTTTCCCAAATAAAAGTATATCATCTGCGAAAGCGAGAAACGGGATACGGATTCCCGGAGATCCCATACAGAAACCAATATCCTTTGAGTTATTTGCTTGTTTGCTTAATGTTCTCGCAAGTATTTCCGCTACTAAGATAAAAAGAAAAGGTGATAGAGGGTCCCCCTGTCTTAGTCCTCTCGTAGGATGGAATGGTGTTGACGGTTCGTCATTTATGAGCACAGAAAATGTAACTGTCTGAATACATTCTTTAATCCAAGAAATGAATTTACTATCAAAACCGAATTTTTGTAAGACTGCCAACAGGAATGGCCATTCGATTCTGTCATAGGCTTTTTCCATGTCTAGTTTAATGGCCATGTATCCGCATTTTGCCTTAGAAATTCAGAACGAGTGGAAAATTTCATGTGCTACTAATATATTATCCTGGATCGCTCTTCCTTTGGTAAAGGCACTTTGTAGCGGGTGAATTAGATTATCGAAAATTGTAGATAATCTATTTGTTATAATCTTGGAAATAATTTTGTATACTGTAGAGCACAGACTAATAGGCCTGAAATGGTTAACTGATTCTGGATTTTCCCTTTTCTGTATCAGTGTGATGAAAGTATGGTTTATCTGCGTTAATAATTTTCCGGATAGGAAAAAACCTTTGACCGCTCTAATGACTGACGGGCCAACAATATCCCAGTACGTCTGATAGAAACCAGCTGGGAAGCCGTCCGGGCCCGGAGTCTTATCCGCTTTTATTGAAAACAGAGCCGTTTTTATTTTGCTATTTGTCACTGTAGAAGTTAAATAAATATTTTGTTCATTTGATATTTCCTTTGAGATGACGTCGAGATCCGCATCAAAGGAGACATCGTGATTATAAGAAGACTTGAGGCGAGCTTGAAAGCAAGTTTCGAACTCCGTTCTAATAGAATCATGATCCGTAAGATGCAAACCAGACTCTGTAGTAACTTGTTTAATCACCTTTTTCCCTCTTCTAGCCGAGGCTATTCTGTGAAAATAAGCTGAATTTGTATCATTTAATCTTATGTGTTTGAGTTTTGCCCTCTGACTCCAGTACCGTCTTTGGAAATCAAGCATCCTTTCCCGTTTATTTTGTAATCTATTGTGCCTAGTGAGCGTATCCAGATTGTAATTGTTGATCAGTAATAGTTGCAATCTTAGTATCTCCTCATCTGTATCGAAAATTTGTTTATGGATATTGCTGAAGTTATTCTTATGCCATTTTTTGGCCAGTTTCTTTAACAGTGATGTTTTCTTAACTAGTTTGAAAAAGTAGGATCCACGCGGATTTTCCCGCCAGGCTTGTTTCACTAAATTTCGAAATTCCGGTTTGGACGTCCATGGTAATTCAAAATGAAAAGGTTTATTTTGTGTCTGTCTCTGTGTTCTTAAATCAACTGAGATCGGAGCGTGGTCCGAAGAAGTAAATGGATGGATCTTAACTCTTAGTCCATCATATTGAGATATGATTTCAGATTGAGCTAAAAGGCGATCAAGTTTTGCGAAACTATTAAATGGCAAGCCCGTTTTTTTCCTTTGCCAGGTATAGTTTCCCCCGTGCGTTGGAACGTCGTGAAGAGCTAGATTATTCTTTATATCATGTAGTCTAGTGAAGCGCGATGGATTAGGGGTGATACCTCCTAATTTATCACTCGGAACAGCAATCTCATTTAAATCCCCAATGATACAGAAGGGGTTATTTAGATTGGAAGTGTATGTGGTTATGGAATCCCAGAATTGATCCTTTGCGGCCAAATTTGGCGGTGCATAAACAAATATGATACTAAAGGAGAAATTCAAAGCAGTATCATGATAGTGTATATGAATAAATCTGTGATTTACAGAAATAAGTGAAATTTCCCCTATCATAGGAGCAGGTTCCTTCCAAAGAAGACAAATTCCGCCAGAGAACCCAATAGCCGGATCAAAAGCAATATGTGAGAAACCACATTTTTTCCAAGAAGATTCCTGCGGCGGAATATTAGTCTTGGTCTCTACAAGCGCTAGAACTGTTATATAGTTGTTTTTACAGAACAATTCCGTGTTTGTCCAGAAGTTACGTTTTTTCATACCACAACAGTTCCAGGAGCATATATTCATGAAAAACTCTCTTTAAATAGTGATTGTATATTAAGTAAATTGGTGGTAATCCATATAGTTATCTTAGTTTGAATTTTATTTACTATGACTCGGTACTCTGTAATTCCAAATTTGATATAGGGGTAGTAAAGTCTACATTGTTTTGCACTAGCAATATTATTTGAATTGTATTGCTTAGCAACTTTGATAAATATGATTGATATGTTTATAGAACAGGTGTAATTATATTTATGAAAATGAGTAATGAAATTTTGTTTATAAAAGACCCGGACAAAATTGGTAGTAAACCAACTTGGACAACATTGGTAATCTAGAGGTAACTGGATGCTGTGTTTACGAACTTTAGTAGTGACCAATGTAGAGGGAATGTATCTGCGAATATGTAGACTGATAAGCAAGCACCATTCCATTAATAATTTTGTGTAAGAGTTATAAACAATCACTTGCAAACAATTAAATTCAGTTACAATTTTGTGTACTTTGCTGATCAAGTTTAAAATGTATAACGTACAGCTTGTAGTAGACAGATTTAGTACGAACAGGATGTGATCATAAAGGTCATTATTATCCAAAACCCTTGTGGGGGTGTTTGTATTATGTTGCTTGTAAGCTTCTTGTGTAAAATAGTAGTAGTTGAAGTTGTGGTAGTATGCTGCTGAAGCTGAGAAGCTGCAACAGCAGGTGCAGATGATACGAATTAGGCAGCAGCAGAACCAGGATTCCAAGCAAAGGTCGATGCAATTCCAACCCAAGTAGAAGCACCTGCACATCACATAAATAAAGCATCGGGAGTATCTAATGTAGTGGACAGAATTACAGTAAATATAAGGGTATACTGGATGGAAACATAAGTATAAAACATTGATAAAACAAACATTAAGAAAGGGACTTGTCGTCCTAGTAGAATAAGCACAACATACATCGAGAGGCATAAGAGCCCAACCTTCCCGGGTGGTAGACGGGGGAATCAACACAAACTCCACCAACGGAGCGATAAAAACTTGAACAGAAAACCAAGACCCAAAATGATAAACCACAAGCTGATCGAAACAAAAGCAACGACCCAAGCAAACCAAAATATATGCATGTTGTGCTGTCATTAAATCTAAGTTTTACGCTTCTTCAGACCGGAGGAAGCCGAGTCCTCACCGCGGTTGTGCCCACTGCTCCCTGCCGAATTGGTTGCAACCCCAGGAGTGCCAATGTCAAGCCTAGCAAGCCTGCGTGACATAGAACGCGAAGACGCAGAAGAACGTCTAGTCACTAAGGAATCCGAAGAAGGAGACCTCACAGGGGGATTATTGGCAAGAACCTTAGGAGGCTGCACATTCTGCCTATCAATGTCCATCATCGGAGAAGGCACATTAGGGGATGCCATCACAATTGGGGAAGGATCAGTGGACAAAACCTTGGGAGTTCCTTTGCTAGACCATCCGAGAGTGTCATCATCAGAAGGAGGAAGGGCGTCCTCAGCTGGGTCTGGGTTCCTACCAAAGGGCTGTTGCACCACAGGATCAGGAGCTCCCGGCTGGGAAGAGATAGCAACATAAGGCAGGAATGGGTGAATTTAACTTAAAAAAAAATTAAACCCACCGCACACCACAGTATAGCTTGTGGGTATTTTAAAAAAAAATAACACCACCGCACTATACAGTTCCTTTTATCCTTTGCATATATTTTTTTGGTAGAAATTATCCTTTGCATATTAATTTTAATTTCATGTTACAGCAAATATTGCGGTGATGAGTAGATGGAAGCAATTGGCACACATCCGACAATATAGAGGTGGGAATGTTAGAGCACGTGTGTGGCCCCAAAGAGAAAGAGGATCAACGGATGCCTACCAAGTTGGGATCGTCGGACGACTCCGTTGCTCAAACAAAGTACTCCTACCTAGGGTAGGCACAATCTGACATCCGAAGTGAACCGATTAATCGTGTCAAATATCTGAAATGGTTTAGGGCCAAAACGCCGAACTGCATACAAACTATTTAAGGCCGAGTATTTGAGACAGTTACGCTAATTGGATTAGTGTCAGATACCCGATTATCCGACACAAACCATCTAATTTTTTAACGTATATCATATATATATATATGTGTGTGTATGTGTATATATACATATATATTGATTAGGTAATAATTCAAGGACCAGACAAACCTGGCTCCTCGAGATGCCGACAAAGTCGGCAGACGGCGAACCATGAAACATATAAGAAAAATAAGAAACGGTGCAATATAAAAAGCAGCCAAAAAATAGCCCTGTCGAACAAATGATCCTAACCCAAAAAGACTGCGGACAACGTAGACTAAATCCAGAGCCAAGCGCCACCAAGCGATGATACCGCTGGCAAGTTGTACATCAGGAGTCCCTATGGGCGATGAAGACGAACCTCCAAGGAAATTTCCGGAACACAGAGTCGCCTCGAAGCACACCGCCTCGACCCCAGCCAGTCCCGACACCTGACGCCGAAGCCCCAACTTAGACTAGGACCGCCAAGAACAATTGGAAACGCCGCCGAGAACCACATTCGTAGAAAACCCTTTCGGGATTTTATCCAGACCCTTATACAGGATTTTTATCAGACCCTTTCGAGTGGGTTTCCTCAAAGCATACCGAAAATATCTTAGGAGTTTTACATAGCAAAACAATGTAAAAACATATACAAAAATACGTAGTATGAGATAAGTTTGATTTCAAAAAAGAAATTCTACTCTTCATTTTATTTTATTTTTTTGGTTGTGCTGCTTAGGCCCAAAGGAAAAATACGGGCTCAACTTCGGGCCACTTAGGCCCAAAGGAAGCCAAACCCTCCCTTTTTGTTTTGTTTTCAATCTTCTGGGGCAGCCACCACAAGAAGACGAACACCAACAAAGCCACCGACCCAAAGGCAAACGAAGGTGGCGAAACGGGGGGCGCAAAGCCAAGACCAACAGCGCCAACCACCAGCCGACGGAGATACATAGAGGCTAGGGCGACAGAGAAGGAGGCCTGAAGGAGCACCAACTTTCATCGAGGGCCGGGAATGCGTCAGAGACACGAACACGGCAAACAATAAGGAGTGATTGGTGGACGGGAACACGAAAACCGTCTAAGGATAGGCCAAAGGACGCACATGTTGATGAATTGGGGAGCCTAGGGTTTGGAAACAAAAAGCCCCAAAATGATTTCTTGAAAGGGGATCCACTGGGAAGCAGACCGCAGGGAAATAGGCGGCGGAGCGGATCCACCGAAGCTACATACCATGAAACACCCTAAGGGAGCTCACCGGAAAATCCGAAAGCAGGTGTAGAGGAGGAGTAGAAAAAGGACGGATCAAAGGCCCAAATACTCCGGGGGGTGGAAGACTAGTGGGAAAATGACCCCAAACACCATCGATTGAAGGCAATGGAGGGGAGGATCCGATGAAATCGAGACAAAGCAGGAGGATTAGAGTAAGATGAGCAGATCTGGTAAGGCCGAAGGTGGTGAGGAGTCCCGAAGGATGGGATTCGACCTCCGAAGAGGGGTTGAGAAGAGGTGTTTTTTAGCCTCCAAAGAGGGGTTGAGAAATCAGGTCGGAGACCGGATGGTGTTCGACGGAGTTACTCCAAAATGGATTCCGACTCCCTCTCTCTAGAAAACTAGAGAGAGGAGAGAGCTTTTTTAAAATACTTGTACATGTTAAAACATATATCTGTGTGTGTTGGTTCCGGTGTACTCAACCCTTCACGTGTATCATGTTAACAAATCAGGACCATTGATTGAATGAAATGGATGACTGAGATTAATAGACAATTTTAGTTTTTTTTAATTAAAAATTAGTGGAGTCCACATTTTTTTGTCCACTTTCTAAATTGGGGGCGTGTGTACTGAACTCTTTTTAAATTATTCGATGGTATATCTGGATTAGTCGATCATATCGACGAATTTTGCGATGGTATCGATGCATTATTTTAATCGGCTAGCACCCTAAAAATGCCTTTAACTTTTAAATAAAAATTATTCGATGGTATCGATTGATTATTTGATGGTATTACTTGATTATTCGATGGTAAAAATTAATTATTCAATGGTGTTACAATTGATCGTATCGATGGATGATGCGATGATATCGATAGATTATTCTAATTAGCTAGCACCCTGAACTTTTAAGTAAAAATTGCTTGATTATTCGATGGTATAGCTTGATTATTCGTTGGTGTTACAATATTATTCAATTACTTATGTCATTTTAAAAAATAAATAAAAATTATTCAATGGTATCATTAGATTATTCGATGATATCACATTATTATTCGATATGCATTTTTCATTCATATGATCGTTAATATAAAAAAACCCCATCTCATGAAGGCACAAAATTGGTTCATACATATGAATAATTCGCCTTGTCCCCCAAATACCTCTTAAATTCCATAAAAACATACAAAATCGACCATTCATCTCTAACATTTTGGTCCCAATCCCCTAATTCATGATGGTCTTGTGCAACGTCTTTAATGAAAGCAAAGAAATTCAGAAACACATGGTCTTGTGCGACGGTCTAGTAGAGGATGATCGAGAGATGCATAACCTTGTGAGTATTCAGCCACATCATCAAATTGAGTAAAAGCAAAAAAACAATTATTCAGGTTGTATTTACAACATTGGATCTGACATTGTACTATAATTAACGCTACAACGTCGAATCTGACATTGATTAGCAACTCTAATCCGCGAATTTGCGGTGTATATGGTAACAAGTAAAAAAATATAAATTTTTATAGTCTCTGAAAAGCATCACCTGCTTGAAACTATTATAGTAACTACAATACAAATCCAACACTTAAACGAAGCAAAAACCTAGAAAGATAGCCAAATTACACAATCATAACAAAAGCAATAACAAGTAAAGTGAGAAAAAAGAGGAGTTATCGATTGATAGGAATCACTCTTAGGATTGAAATAGGTTGGAGTATCCTCCGCACCGCCGAAATTGCCACCGATTTGCCCTACTCAGATGTTGGCTCGTTCTCTCTCTTACCCCGACAAAATTGATAGGGCTCTCCAACATCTCCAAATCGTCGATCCTCAACTAAAAAAAGCCAAATCAAGAGGGCTCACCTTGGTCAGCCATCACCATCTCCAAATCATTGATCCACATCTAAAAACAAAAAAAAGCCAAATCGAGAGGGCTCACCTTCATTCACCTTCGCCGCCATTGCCGGTCGCCTTCGCTTCCACCATCAATCTCCTCTGACTTGCCTTCTTTGCCGCCATCGTCGACCGCCTTCGCTACCACCATCAATCTCCTTTGACTTCCGCCATATCCTTCGCCGATCGTGCCCACTCGGTTTTCTCTCTTCTTAGTGGTTGAGAAAGTGGGATTCACTACCAGAAATCTGCCATTTAACATCGGGTAATAACTGATGTCTTTCAAAAAAAAATCAATGTCTATGTAGGTGATGTAAAAAGTCAAAAGTTTTTCACATCGGCCATAACCCGATGTCTATAAAGTTTATAACATCGTTTATATTTTTAAATCCGATGTCTTTGTATGTTATGACATCGGGCTTTGGCCGATGTTAAACACGTTTTACTTTTAACATCACCCACATAGACATCGATATTATTTTTTGAAAGACATCGGTTATCACCTGATGTTAAATGACATATTGGTATTTTTTTGTTGTTATTATAGCCTGTGCGGGATTTGAACCCGCGTCTTTGTGCTTGAGCACAACACTCTACCAATTTGAGCTAAGAGGCTTTAAATCAATTATATATAATAAAGGAGAAGTCGTCTGAGACACATGGCGGCTTCTCCTTAATCGTAGTCGTATGAACCAATCACAAATTTTTGAATTAATCAATATATGCATAAGATAAAATTTTATTCTTACTCTATTTAATCAATATATCTATATATGTCTAAGATAAAATTTGACCCAATTTGATTAAATATGGATATATTTTTAGAAGATATTAACTAATTTTAAAATATATGCATAAGATAAATTTTTATTCTAACTCTATTTAATTAGTATATCTATATATGCATAAGATAAAATTTGACCCAATTTGATTAGATATGGATATATTTTTAGAAGATACTCCATATTAACTAATTTTAAAGACTATTATATAAGATAAGATTTTATCTATTTTCACTATATATGAACATATTTTTAGAAGATAAAAAGTTTTGACGAAATTGAAATAATACTTAGTATGGCCATAATAATTAAATAAATTTATCAATAACTTTATCAATATGAAGAAGATAAAAGGTTTTGGGTAAATTGAAAAAATAATATTTAGTCGTGTAAAAGTTATCAACTTATGGAATTCAATAAGAAATAAAATTTTCCTATATATCTTGAAGGTATTGATATATTTATGAGATATATTTTTGGATTTTATACATATATAATTATGGATATATTTTTAGATTTTGACCTATATATAGCTTAGATTGTTAATGTTATTTCACAAACGTTGACGTCTTTTCCCTTCTTTTTGGTGTTGTTATTGCAGGTTATTTACGACTTTGTTTACGATTTCCTTTGTAAGCTTTTCGAAATAATGTGCTGATTGGTTACAAGGTATGTTATTTTGTTGTTTCCACTAATATTTACTAGCTTTTCACATGTTGTTTCATATATTGTCAATAAAGTATAAATTCATTCAGATTTGAGAAATTATAGCTTTTCATATGTTGTTTCCACTAATATGCACTAACTAGCAAAGATTAAGGAGTAAGACCGGAGTAAGGAGAAATTAGCTTTTATACTAATTAAGTATAAATTCATTCAGATTTGAGAAATCAGAAGTATGGAAGAAATTAATTAATTGAATAAATGAGTTTTATAATTAAATTTATTTAAATTAAAAAAACCGCACACAGTGAGGGTACTGAACTAGTTATCAATAATAAAATCAAGTGAAATCAATAAAGGAAAATGAATTTTTCATGTAAATAAGGTACATCTCCAACTAGAAAATAAGTAATAACAATATGTAATAACAGACCACCAAGACATCAACTCTCGAAAAGCAAAGAAACAAGGGGAATAAAGTAATAGCAAAAGACAAGTGCCTTATCATATAAAAAACCAGTTAAGGCTGCAGTGAACATGGCTGCAAATGCTTGGGCAAACAACACAAATGGAGGCAACACACTAGTCTATAATTGGAGAACAGAGATCAGTCAACTCTGTAAGCGTCTACTAAACAGGAAGTGGCATTAAGGCAAAGTGAGAATCGAAAGGGTGCTTATGAGTGAGGCCATCTATATATGACTGTCACTGTCCCTGCAATTTTTAGTTTCACCATATTCATCTGTTCGGTTGGCAAGTGCACAATAAGAGATCTATACAAGCTATATGTTGTATTAAATAATTCATAGTTACTACATATATGACTACTAGCCCCACTATCGGTGATCCAGGTAAGTTGTGATTTGTGAATCTTTGATGAACAACATTGCTACTATTAATGAAATTCAAACAACTTAAAATAAGGAAAAAGAGAGGATTTCTCTTGAATTCAACTATTCAAGGAAAGGAGAGACCTAGATTACCAAAACAATGACGTGAACAAGCTGGTTCGGAATTCTGAAGAGTGAAGACTGAAGTGGAATTCAAAATAGTGAGTGAAAGAGGCATCTGTCATGGATGCATCAGGGTTGGTTGTTAATGTCTTGCTCCCCCTGCATTGCACAGGTAACATCATTGTGAAGATAGTTAACTATAAATGTTCAGCCCAAGTCACTTTTAGAAATTCAGCAGAAGGAAAGGAAAGTAAAAAACAACGGACGAAGATCTACAACTTTCAGTCTAGTGAAAAGCAAAGCTAACTGTCCATTGCATATTTCATTTGAGCAATTAAAAATCGTAGTTATGAATACAATCTAGTATGGAAGAAGCATGCTAAGTAAAGCACGGAAGTGAGGCGATGACCAAAATCTTCCACACCATGGTTTCACTCTTCAACTCAATGGGAAAGGAAATATGGACTGAACATTGAACTTCGATCATGCCGCTAAGATTATGTTGCATGCAAAACATATTCATTGGTTGAGCACTATAGAGAATAAATAAGCAAATGAGCATTCTTAGTTAAGCTATCTATGACTGAAAAACTGATTATGAGACTAATACATTGCACTATGTTCAACATAGTCAAATAGTAATATACATAAAAGGATAGCACAAAGAAACTCATTATGTTCCACAACACCATTTAGTTCCTATAAATTAAGCTTAAATATAATAATTGCAGTAACATATGATGTGTCCCATAGAACATAAGACTGATCAACTAATGCAGATTGAGATCAAAGATATCAAACCAAAGCATAATTGATAAGATAATTAAACTTCATAGAATATCATGTATCTCAATTTCACCCAACCTAGTCCAGTATATATGAAAATGATTGGCAAGGCAAAAACATAAGTAAGAATAATACGTTATAACAAGGAGTCCACAAGCAACAAGATAACATGTACAGGTGTAAAATAAAAGAAGAAATAACGAGTAAGAGAGCGTACCTATAATTTCATATCTAGACCGTATATATGAAAATGATTGGCAAGGAAAAAACATAAGTAAGAATAATATGTTATAACAAGGAGTCCACAAACAACAAGTTAATATGTAAAGTTGTAAAATAAAAGAAGAAATAAATGAGTAATAGAGCGTACCCATAATTATCACAGATCTAGACCGGGTAGGACAATCGAATCACCACAACTTACTCTTTCACACTAATTATGCTAGCACTGCACACTGAATCTTGACATTTTGTATCCCATTCTTGATGAAAGCCTAAAGTTCAAAATCTGGCTAAGGTTACTAGTATACTAGTTTCAATAATCACAACAAATATATTTCTCTTCTCTAAACTGCATAAAAATTAAAACATAGATTGAATAGAAACTAAACATAAGAATAAGATATACCACTTGACTTGACCGTAACGGTTTACCTAGTCAAGAAACAAATGACTTGACCGTAACAGTTTAACTACTCAAGATGGATAGCATAACTAGATAGGTATATACTTGAGGGATACAATTTATTGGAAACATAATGCAACATTATCCATCATTTGTCTTAATTTAAATCCAACATGAATAGTGTTAATAAATAACAAAGACTTCTGTTGTCACTTCCTTCTATAGATGAAGTAAATATGAAAACAATTGATCAGAAGTCCATAAATTCATGATAAGAAGACATTTCACATTTATGTAGACGCATAAAGAAGCATCAATGAAATGAACACAACAACTAACCCCATTGACAAAGTAAATCACGCAACAACTATATTCCTATTTGAAAATAAGGATTTCTCTACGTTAAGAAAATAACAATCAACAAGATCACTAGGGCACTAGAATAAGCTTAAATTTTCTCCAATGGACTTCTAACTGCTCCACTAAGGAATAAACAGTTTTTTGGGCAGATAAGGAAACAATATAGAAGATGGTATACCAAATTTTGAAAAGAAAAGAGAAGTGCCCTCATTTTGCAGATATTACCTGTCAGCTTTGTCAAAACCAAACCTACCACCAAAATAGAAGGCAACAGAAAGAAACCAGGCATCACTGTGGACAACAACGAGTGCCAACCAGTCCTTCTCCTCCATTCCATCTCTAGCAAAATTAATGCCTAGGGCAGGCTCCGGAAGTTCAGGAGGGACTTCCTCAGCCGGTAAAGTGATCTCCCATTGCTCATTTAGATAGCCATACAAGCAAAGATTTTCTTTCTCTATTGAGAAAAGAAATGAATATGAATGAGCTTCATCTGGATATACCGGTACACAGACAGCAAAATACCACAATCGGCAACCATCACAAGAATAACAACATAGAAGAGGAATCTGTTTTCACTTTGAAATTAAGTCAAAATTCCTTATTGCACATGTAACTAATGAAACAAGCCCGAGAAACAAGCATACAAATTCAAAGGGAGCATTCCTTCATTAGAAACAATAGCACAATGGCTGGATATACAAAGCATAGAACTAGTTGTGCACCGGAAGTCTTTATGCTATCCATCTTGAGTAGGTAAACCGTTACGGTCAACTTACTCTTTTGCAGCTCCTAAAGGGATGCTTTCTGAGAATCCCTAAAGAAACACCAAAATTAGAGAACATCGGATGTTATGGAAGAAACCCCCAAATTAGTTTCTTCAACAAACAGATCGAAACCCCTAAAGAAGCCCTAAATCGAAACTGAAAATCATTTTATCAAGATGCAGTGAATCGGAACCAGTTAACATAAACCCTAGATCAAAAATATTGAACAATGAAGAGGGAAATTCGTACCGGAGGCAGCAATTTTCAGAGAGGCGATAAGGGAGGCGGTGTGAGAGAAGTGAAGACTGGTGAGCGAAAAAGAGCTGCGATCGAATACCTGGAGATGTCCCTCACCATTGGAACTGAAGGAAGAGATAGCAGAGACGGCGGAGATTCAAAATCGACAAAGAGAAGCCGACGGAGATAGGAGAGGGAAGAACCTCGAGTTCGCAAGAGCGCTGGAAAGCTTACCTGCCCACCATGGCTTCCATGGAAGAAGAGAGTGAAAGAGGAACATTCGGTCGGGAATGAGGAGCCAGAAATTAGGAATGAGATTGAGAGGAGGGAGGATTTAATTTCTTTAGAAATTTCCAAGTCTACTACAGGGCTTTAATTTTTTTTTTTTTTCACAAATTAATTAATTTTTTTCTAAGTGTTTTGATGAATTCAAGAAACAAACACAAAGTTCTAAATTTTTTTTGAAGTGTTAGATCAGCCCGCGCGTATTTGAGAAGAGCGGGATTTTACATAGTTCAATTACAATCCCGCACACTTAAAGTTTTTCCAAAATAAAACTTTTAACATCGGTAAAAAAAATAGGGCGGTGTCGTTTTTATTTTCAACATCACAAATTTTCAAACCGATGTCAAAGATCTATTTAACATCACACACTTTTTTGACCCATGTTAATCGTCCGATGTTAAATGACAGAATTCTAGTAGTGATTTATAGGATTTGGGATAACACGCGCTGAAGTTAAGGGGTGGGCTTGGGATTTTTTTTAAATTAATCTAATTTATCGATTAATCTCAGACATTCGATTACACTAACTCAATAGTTAGGATTTGTTAACATAATACATGTTAAGAGCTGAGTACATATGATCCATCAAATCTCTCTCTCTCTCTCTCTATATATATATATATATATATATATATATATATATATATATATATATTACTGGAGAAACTAAATACACCATAAATCACCACGTTTAAATAAACGTGGTGATTTGAAGGAGATTTGCGGTGTATCTAACAACACCCATATATTACGTTGACATGCTATTGCATGTCGCCTTACACTGCTACACAATGGGGGAAAATAAAAAAGCCACTGCTAGGATTTGAGCCTGGGGTAGTTGGGTTGAATTGAAGACATGCTTGGCCAACTTGGGCTAAACACAATACAAATTGAACTAGCAGACTTTATTGATACTTTAGAGATTGTATATATACTAGTACTACATTACCGTACACATAAATTTAAAAAATAAAATTAAACTGTTCGTGTCGGGAATCCGATAAGGGGATATGTCCGATCCGAACACGAACTGTTTAACATCACGTTTTATCGGTTTATGTCAATTTTGTATCGTGTCTTTTCGATTTTGTGTTTTTTTTGTGTCATGTTTTAGTATCGTATCAGTCGTTTTAGGTTTTTCTGCACACCCCTGCTCCTACCTGACCTTCCCATACATAAAGAGATAATATAAGGGTATCGTAATTTTAAAAAAAATAATGGCACTGTACCATATGATACGACGGTGAGGTAGATTATAGGGCCATTGATATCACGTATTTTGTATAAGCTTTCTAGATCATCTTAATTAGCTAAGATTAGATATAAATATCACAGGTTTGTGTTAAATCTAAATTATATCATTTGGTGTTCGAGTCGGAAACTATGCATTTTTAGTGTTTATTGGTAGATAATAGATTTGACCTTGGAAGGTGTAGAAATCATGGAGCTAAGGACAAGCCAAGAAATGTCCAAGAGGAAGCTACAAAAGGAGCTAGGATGAGTGCCCAAGAGAAGACACGGAGATAATGCGAGGAGCCGTGAGGGACACTGAGTCGACGCCTACGGAAGAAGGATCGACGCTAGCCATTATTGACACCCGTCGATGACCACCGATGTCCGCCGTTAGAGGATAAACTTGGATTTGCGAGAGCTTATCCGATAAAGATTTGTTTCTAACTTTTATAGATTTGGTTCTATCTTTATGTGGTAGGCATCTCTGTAAATACCCTAGTTTTCTTAGAGTTTTATCACCCCTTAGAAACGGTTCTGCCTCCTTCTTGGGATAGACCACATCCCTCTTTTCTATTATAGTTTTGACAAAGCCATGTTTGGCTAAAAACTTTGTAGTTTTGCTCGCGATTAAAGACATTAGTTTGGTGTATCCTGACTCGTGAGGGCTGAATTCAGGTTTTATCTATCTATATTATTTCATCTTGGTTTCTTTATATTGTTATATTGTTTATTTGTCATGATTAGTTACCTCAACTGAGACGCAACAAGCTAGGGTTTGGACTACATCTGCACAACGGGTCGAATCCATAGTGGCAAACACATCCTACGAAAACGGTTTGAGAACCAAGATGTTATAGGGAGATTGACATGTTGATTGCGGTACTTTTAGTAGAAGAGGTAGTTGGAATTGAAAATAGGTGGTAATTGACAAAGACGACCTACCTAATTCTGTACATAAACCGGAACCGGAGTAATAAGAAGAAACCCAAAGGATCGAGAAACCAACCATGTTGAGATGAGCAAGGTGAAACTATCCACCAACTATCATTTTCCTCTATCGTTATTCTCTAGTGTTTACTTGCTACTTTGATTACTTCTGCTTTCAACTGCACTCTCAATCACTACTCTGCTTTACTCTATTTCTCTCTCTTCTCTGTTGATTGTTGACAAGAGAATCACTAATCTCACGCTCTCTGTGAGACGATACCTGGACTTATTTGCTATACTAGAATTTGAGTTTGGGTTTATTTTGATGAGATCCAATCACCGATTTGTCGCTCATCAATCATCAAGTCACCGCAGGATCATGCAGTTGTTAGCGGTGGATATAGTAAAAATTGGCATTTTATATATCTTTTTTGGTAAATAATCCACCATTAAAAATAGAGAACATGACCCGTTGGGTTGACTCGAATCCATGACACATGGGTCTGGGTTGAGCATTTTATGACCCGTAACCCATAATGAACTGACCTGTAATTGACCTGAACCCGAGATAACCCAACTCGAACCGCCTGACTTGTTTGATAGGTCTAGTCATTGGCCTTGTTTGTTCGCCTACCATGCTTGCCATTTTCACCCTTGCCGACCAATTACGCTCTCAGGTTTATAATAATCTTCACCCTCTTATTCATCCTTCCAGCCTGCATTTACCCTTTCCTTTTGTATTGACTATGCTTACCCACTAATTACGGTTCACAAGATTCACCCTTACCTTCTATCTTCACCTATTGTCTTTTGTGTTGGACTATTCTGTGTTGGAATGTGTTGTTGGGCTGTATTCGACATCAGACATTGTGTTGGCTTGCATTCGCCCTCACCTATGTCAATCTCGATTTGTTGATCTCGATCTTTGCACGACTCGATCGCCCTCTGTCACTCTTTTGGATTTATGGGGTTGTAGGATTCCCAAGTTTGTGATACACCCACCCTCTTCAACGAACTCGTTGGCCCTCAAATAGGGTTGCTGAATTTAGGGGTGTGTAGAAAAACTCGACATGATTGATACGACACAAAAACACGACAACACGACACGAAAAAAACATGAAACCGAAAAGACACGATACG
Organism: Persicaria maculosa; assembly: GCA_963922045.1. Taxonomy (NCBI): domain Eukaryota; kingdom Viridiplantae; phylum Streptophyta; class Magnoliopsida; order Caryophyllales; family Polygonaceae; genus Persicaria; species Persicaria maculosa. The sequence goes on along the minus strand of OY998264.1, from coordinate 20,249,663 downwards.
AAAATGACACGAACCGAGAAAACACGATATTAAACGGTTCGTGTTCGGATCGGACATATCCCCTTGTCGGATACCCGACATGAACCGTTTAATTTTTTTAATTTATATGTATGGAAATATGTATTAGTATAAATACAATACACAAAATATCAATAAACTTTGATAACCCTGTTGGTATTGGGCCCATGCGTGTCCACCATCATCCCAGGTTCGATTTCTAGCGCTGTCCATTTATTTTTTTTTGTTGTTAGTAGTCTCATAGTAGGATAGTATATTAAAAATACAATCCATAAAGTATCAACAAACTTTGATAGCTCAGTTGATATTCGGCCCATGCGTGTCCCCTATGCATCCTAGGTTCGATTCCTGGAGTGTGCAATTAATTTTTGCTACTGTGAACAGGTCCTACTGTGTACTATTGGTTCGTGTCGGATAATCGTCAATTTGACACGGATCCGATTACCTTTACCGTGTCGGATACCCGGATATAAATGGTTCGTGTATGGTTGGACAGTTTAGGCCTAAATGGTTTTGGGTATTCGACACGCGTGTCAGATACCTGGATATGCCCACCCCTAGCTGAATTTGGTTTCCCTTAAAGGTTATATAATTGTAGTTGAAGAATGCGATTCTCCGACAAGGTTGCTAGAATATGAATCCTTATTGTTTGCCCAACTTGTTACAAAATATTCATCCAGATTGAAATCCATTCAGCATTGAGAAACTAGGTTGACTATCTTCAAGATTTGCTTTGCCAAAAAGATGTTTAACTGATGCTTTCTTTTAGACTAAACTGCATTTGGTTTCCCTTATGTTCAAAGTCGACCTTATGTTTAATAGATGTTTTATTTTAAAAATGTAAAATTTTCAATTCGTGTAAGCCACTACCAAAAAAATTCATTATAGCCATATTGTCAATTTTTATTATAAGGATGTAAATTCTAAGTTGTTATATGAACCCACATTACATAAATCATAATTTTAATTCCTTAGCTTACACCCCTAATAACTAAAACATGAATAAATTTTCTGTCATCAAATTCCCATCAGCAATTAGTTTGTTGTCAACAAATTTCTTGGTAATATTAATTAGGAAGTAATTTATTTTCAATAAATTAATTTTATTTTTTCTCGGCGTTAGCGGGCGGCGGCGTCAACGGTGTCAAAATAACTTTGTTAACAATAATTGTGTCAGTAATAAAGTTGTCAAAGTTCAAAATATTAACATCAATGAGCTCGACATCGGTGGTGTCAGCGTTAATGGTATTGGTAATGTTGGTGTTCGTAATAGGGGGAGGTGCGGGGTGTTGTATGTAAAATAGGAGAATAAAATAAAGCACAACTAGACTATCTCCCTGTCCCAAACAAATAATACAAGAATCCCCTCCCTTGTAGTAGTAGGGTAATTCAGGATCGAATCCACGAGGAGGTAGGTCAGCGCTTCCTTTGTTGTACTCACGATCAAAGCTTTCGACCTCAGCAGACACTCGATATCGAGTATACTGGTCGATATCGACCTCAGTTCTGGTCGATTTCCTAGCGCAGTTCCTGCAGAAGACAAAACAGCAAGTCGACGTCGAGCAGAGACCTCGATATCGATGTTAGTCCTCGATATCGACCCTTAAGGTCGATTTCGATGCTTGTCACAGAAACTGTTTTTGTAACCAATTTGTCGGAAAAGGATCCGAAGAAAATAGAATGGAGAGGGAAGATGAACAGAAACAAAACTAAGACTTTTATGAAGAATTTAATTAATTAAAAGGCTTCCAAAGTCGGGGTTTTATGCCACAACGATAACAATGCAAGTTTCATGCTAAAGATATGAACTTTTATGTCTTTCCGTCAAATAACTTTCGTTATCAACACTTAGGTGACTAGAGGCTTTCGCATAATTCCTAAGAGTTACTATCCAATTCATGAGTAATTCAAGTTCGCAATATGAGTGGCTTTCGCTTCAATAATGCAAATAATGAATCTCCCTAACTTTCGCAAAGGATCATGCATGTGGTAGAAGATGGAATCGCATAAAAGTCATACCTTTGATGCACTTACCTCACATTGCTATCGTCGGGCTCAACCCGACCCTAGAAGTGGGTTGACTACTCGCTCCTCATCATGCACATCATCATCATTGTTATTGAAAGAAAGCTACTTTGAATTAAAACTCCGAAAGAAAGTACAACCGAACAAGCCACTCCGCTTTCGCTTTACAACTCCACTCGGCCACCTCTCTCTCTCTCTATTCTCTATTGCAACTGAATTGTGTCTCAAACTGAATTCGGAATACCTAAACTCAGCCCTATTGGCTTCTATTTGTAGATGTCGACAAGGACTCGAAACCTTATCTTTATTCTCTATGATAACTAAAATAAAATAAAAACTAAAACTTCATGGTGAAATCAGCCTCCTCGTGATAAAGCTGATGTTGATGATAGGAAATCTTGACCTTTGGATAGATATTGCAAGCATTGGATACAATTCTATCAAAATCGGAGTTGAATTCCTCTGCTGGCATGGTCGATATCGACCCTTGGACCTCGATATCGACCCCTGCAAAATCTTATCTCGAGCTTCTCCTTCTCCTACTCGACTTCTATCAACTTGGTCGATCTGACAGCATCGATATCGACCCCCAGACGTCGATATCGACCTCTTCTGTGTCGAGATGCTCTGTTTCCTTTCTGCTCGATTCCTATGTCTCGATGTACTCGATGTCGAGGTCTTCAGTCGATTTCGACCTCTTCAGAAGACTTCGAGTTCTTTTTCCGCTCTTCTGAATTCATCCATTTTCATCTTGTTTTCTGCGAAATCACATGGAAACTCGTGCAAACCCATATATTTGACATTTAAGCATAAACTACACTATTCCCATGTTTTCCCATTAATGTGCATGCAAAAGACAACAAAATGAATTCATATGTGCATAGAAAATATGGCAATATGCGCGCACATCAAACACCCCATACTTAAGCTTGCTTGTCCCCAAGCAATACTCTTAATGGTCATTCAGGGGAAGAAAGTAAACCCTCAACATCATAGATTCATTTTTTATATGTCCCTACAATCAATTGCCATCCTCGAGAAGGTACTTATGTCAACCAAGTCCATGCCTGTGCATAAAAGCAATTTCATACTTATAAAGGAGGTAATATGCAAAAAACAATTCTAGCGACATTGCATTAATAATCAAGAGGACTTTCTTCAAGCTTGTGAGAAGTGGATTGGTAAAAGGCTAAAGGTGGGCTAATATTTGGCTATGTGGTGTTAAATCCGGGGAAGTACACTTTCTTTCCAAAATATTCCACATTCCTCCTTCATAATGTCTCACCTTTCACTCATCGTTCAATGCTTTTTTTCACTTTAATGCTTTTACCTCTCTAACCTTAGCACTGCCTTCTCGCGAGTCGCAAACATGGGTGTCATGAATGGCCCCGGATACTTAGTACTTCGGACTCCTCACCTTTGTGTCCCATCTCGCCGAACTATTATCTCAGCGAGCAGGGTCGACCTACCTTTATCTCCTGAGGTGATCGGATTTTTTCTCGCTCATTTAATTTTCCATATTGTATCATTCCTGCCAACAACTTTATAAATGCACAACTCCATATAACTCCAAAGATGTCATCCATTCAAAAAACTTTGTCCCCGGATAGGGTATAAGGTAAAAAATTGACAATATGTATATGTGGAGCAATAATGATCATAATAAGTCTCATATATGGCTTTTGTGAATATGCGTAGGTAAGGCTAGGATATGAACTTTGCTTGTATGGAATTTTTATAAAAAATCCTCCATCATCTTATCATGCACATGTCAAAAGCAACTTCAAATTTTCATCTCCTTTATGATTTTCTCAAAAAAATTGTACTTCATTGGGACTTCCCTTAACTAGGCAATCTCATGTTATATCTCTAATGAATCTAATTTTGCATCATAGAGCTCTTTTTTATACTTCCATGACTCTCTTTTTTTTCAAAATTTTTGATGGGGGTCAATTTTTTATGCATTAAAATAAATATGCAACCCTAAACTAAGTATGAATATGCAAATAAGCCTTTCCCCCACCCCATACTTAAAATTTACAGTGTCCTCACTGTATTAGAACTAGGGTTAAGAAGAAAACTTACTAAACCGTCACAAATTTCAGGAGTTGAAGAAGACAACAGGGAAGGTCGATATCGACCCTTTACATCGATATCGATGTCTCTCTTGATTTCTGCTCGGGCTTCAGGGTGATTCACCCTCGATCACAAACCCTATCCATGTCGACCTTGAGGTCGATTTCGATGTCCGACATCGATTTCGATGCCTTTCTGTGTGCTTTTCTCTCTCTTGCAATTTGAAAACTAAACACAAAATATGCAAAACAATAAAGTGTCTAAAACCAAAACTAAGCTGTCTTAAAACCAAAACTAAGTCTTTGTTACAAGCTCTAGATTTTTAAGTCGCTAGGCCGACTTCTTCCTTTGCGCTTTTCAAGGTGGCATCTGCAGAGCCCATGTGGCTTGGGCCTCAAACATTACTCCTTTCTTGTCCCGCAGCTGCATTCCCCCGGGATTGATTTGATTCACCGTGAATGGACCTAAGCTCTTATCCTTGAATCTTGTAGGGAACCAATGGTCTTTAGATTTGGCAACATAGACCTTGTCTCCTATCTCATATTGGCTTGAACTATCATCAGATATCCTACATAAACGCACATGCCAAGGCACACCTCTTCCAAATAATGATAAGTCCTTTATTGTAATTGAACAAGAGGAATCCGTACCTTGACTTACCTTCTTCTCAGTCTGTGGCTCAGGTCGATGTCGATGTGCAGAGGTCGATATCGATCCCTGTTGTACACCTGTAGGATCAGTCGATTTGGGGAGTTTTGACTCGATATGATCAGGTCGATTTCGACCCTCAGAGGTCGATATCGAGGTCTCCTCGCCTCTCTTCTCAGCGCTGATGGTGGTCGATTTCGATAGGGTGTGGTCGATATCGACCCTTGACCCTGATTTCGATGCTTCCTCTTTTCCTCCGTCGACCCCATACTTATGACCTGTCACAGAATCTTGAACAATAGTGGTCGATATCGATTTACCTGGGTCGATTTCGATGTCCTGTTGAGCTCCTTCGTTCAAGATTGCTTCAACTTCCTCTACTTGGGCTTCTTTGATGGCTTTTAACTCCATTGGCCCTTGACTTTGCACCGTCTTGTTGAAGGAATACTCTATTACTTCATCACTAATTGTGAGTGAGAGCAATCCTTTCTTCACGCTAATGTTGGCATCGACGGTTGCTAGGAATGGCCTACCTATTATATTTGGACAAGCAGGGTCCTCCGCTATGTTAACAACTAGGAAATCAGCAGGGACAAAGAATTTGCCTACTTGTACTGGCACATCTGTCACTATCCCAGTTGGAATAACTACGGTATTGTTAGCCATGTATAATCTTGCATCCTCGGGCTCCAGAGGACCTATCTTTACCTTGTGCCAAATGGTTAGTGGCATCATGCTAACGCTAGCGCCCAAGTCAACTAAAGCATTAAATTTGAATTGACCTAGACCTATAGCGATAGAAAACTTACCTGGGTCCGCCCGCTTTTGTAGTAGCTCCAACCTATTGCATTCCTCTGCGATCTCTAAGAGCGATCGCTTCTTACCCAAGATATCCTTAAGGAACCTTACATAAGATGGCATCTCGTGAAGTGCCTCTGTGAATGGTATAGAGACATTAAGCCCTTGGAGCATCTTCACGAACCGTTGGAACTTCTTTTCCGCTGGGTCCTTAGTTACTTTTCTAGTTGGGAATGGCAACACCTTCTTCTTTCCTGCGGCTGTAGTGAGGTCGATATCGACAGCAGTGGGGTCGATATCGACTGGAAGAGTCGATTTCTGTGGTGACGCAGAATTAGGGTCGACATCGACAGGAGGGTCAACATCGATGTCACCTTGGTCGATATCGACAGGGGGGGTCGATATCGACGTCTGTTCTGGCTCCTTCTCCTCCACTTTTCGCTCGGGCGTTTGTAATTGACGCCCACTCCTTAGGTTTACTGCCGCGATATGACCTGTGGTTTTGCCCTTTTGGTTGGGCACAGTGGATCCAGGGAGTGATCCGGACGCTTTGGGCATTGCTTCCGCCAATTGACTCATTTGAGTCTCCATGTTGCGCTTCCAAACGTCGATCTCCCCAAGTCTAGAATTGATGCCCTGCAGCTGAGTATGGACGGAGTTATTGGCTTGTTTGAACTCAGCGTGGTTCCTTCGCATCTCATCAAGGATGATTTGCAGGTCATCTTTCTTAGTCTCTCGCTCAGGGTGCCCTGGTGCCCTATATGTTGGGGGATCCCTTTGATAGAACCTTTGATCACCCCAATTTTGTTGATTGCCCCCTCCATAGGGGCCTCTCGTCCATTTGACCTCCTCATGTTGTTCCGCCATGGATACTTGCTCAGTATGTGGACAGGTACTGGTGTTATGCCTTATTGAACCACACTCCTGAAAAGGTTGATTGTTGCTCAGGAACCTTACTTGCTTTTGAAGGCGGCGTGTTTGATCGTTATGGAATTGTTGCCGTACTTCAGGATCTATCTCCCTTGGAGGCTCATATAGGGGCATAGATGGGGCAGGCCTTGCATCATAGGCCGCAGCAGCCCCATAGGTGTTGTCAAAGTTCACAAGCCTCTCAATGGTCTCCCATGCCTCCGTTGGTGTAAGCTCAATGTACCGATAGGAGGTATATGAATTGATCCTCTCCTTATTCGGCGCATCAAGGGCGTTATAAAAGATCTCTTGGATGACATATGGAAGTTGCCCATGCGTCGGGCATGATCTCAGCAAGTCTTTGAAGCGCTCCCACGCCTGTGCTAGGGTTTCACCTGGCTTTTGTTTGAAAGCCGTGATCCTTTGTCGTAGCATTGCCATTTTAGAAGGTGGGAAGAATTTGTTCAAGAATGCATCTTTCACCTCCGCCCATGTCCTTAGCGATCGTGGAGCCAAACTTTCAAGCCATTGTAATGCCTTCCCTGCCAAAGACCATCAAAAAGATTTTAGTCGCACATACTCTAAGTTTACTCCATCAGCAACTGTTTCACATAAGTCCATAAAAGTAGAGATGTGTTGCAGGGGGCATTCATTATGTCTTCCTTCAAAAGTATTTCTTTTAATCTCAGATAGGAAGTTAATTTTCAATTCATAATTGGAGTGAGGAATTATAATGGCAGATTCAGGAACATGAAGGGGCGGATGCATGTATTGCATCGCCGTCTGTGGATACTGATTTAGCCGCTCTTGGGCTTGTCTGCGCGCATCCTCCTCCCTATCAGCACGGGCTCGCTCAGCAGCAGCAGCGGCCCTTTCAGCAGCGATTGTAGCATTGTGGTCCTCGATCTCCTTTCTCAACCGCTCTATGATCTCAGCCTGCGTCTCGTTGTCAGCCATGATGCGAATTGCTTTGTTGCGAAAATGGTAGAAACGTTCAGGCTCGTCAATTGGTTCCAGGATAGGTCCGCGATCAGAACGTCGTATAAACCTGCAAAATAAGCTTAGAAAAAGATCGTGATTAACTTAGGTGGCGATTGATTGCCTCCCCGGCAACGGCGCCAATTTTGTTCGTAATAGGGGGAGGTGCAGGGTGTTGTATGTAAAATAGGAGAATAAAATAAAGCACAACTAGACTATCTCCCTGTCCCAAACAAATAATACAAGAATCCCCTCCCTTGTAGTAGTAGGGTAATTCAGGATCGAATCCACGAGGAGGTAGGTCAGCGCTTCCTTTGTTGTACTCACGATCAAAGCTTTCGACCTCAGCAGACACTCGATATCGAGTATACTGGTCGATATCGACCTCAGTTCTGGTCGATTTCCTAGCGCAGTTCCTGCAGAAGACAAAACAGCAAGTCGACGTCGAGCAGAGACCTCGATATCGATGTTAGTCCTCGATATCGACCCTTAAGGTCGATTTCGATGCTTGTCACAGAAACTGTTTTTGTAACCAATTTGTCGGAAAAGGATCCGAAGAAAATAGAATGGAGAGGGAAGATGAACAGAAACAAAACTAAGACTTTTATGAAGAATTTAATTAATTAAAAGGCTTCCAAAGTCGGGGTTTTATGCCACAACGATAACAATGCAAGTTTCATGCTAAAGATATGAACTTTTATGTCTTTCCGTCAAATAACTTTCGTTATCAACACTTAGGTGACTAGAGGCTTTCGCATAATTCCTAAGAGTTATTATCCAATTCATGAGTAATTCAAGTTCGCAATATGAGTGGCTTTCGCTTCAATAATGCAAATAATGAATCTCCCTAACTTTCGCAAAGGATCATGCATGTGGTAGAAGACGGAATCGCATAAAAGTCATACCTTTGATGCACTTACCTCACATTGCTATCGTCGGGCTCACCCCGACCCTAGAAGTGGGTTGACTACTCGCTCCTCATCATGCACATCATCATCATTGTTATTGAAAGAAAGCTACTTTGAATTAAAACTCCGAAAGAAAGTACAACCGAACAAGCCACTCCGCTTTCGCTTTACAACTCCACTCGGCCACCTCTCTCTCTCTCTCTATTCTCTATTGCAACTGAATTGTGTCTCAAACTGAATTCGGAATACCTAAACTCAGCCCTATTGGCTTCTATTTGTAGATGTCGACAAGGACTCGAAACCTTATCTTTATTCTCTATGATAACTAAAATAAAATAAAAACTAAAACTTCATGGTGAAATCAGCCTCCTCGTGATAAAGCTGATGTTGATGATAGGAAATCTTGACCTTTGGATAGATATTGCAAGCATTGGATACAATTCTATCAAAATCGGAGTCGAATTCCTCTGCTGGCATGGTCGATATCGACTCTTGGACCTCGATATCGACCCCTGCAAAATCTTATCTCGAGCTTCTCCTTCTCCTACTCGACTTCTATCAACTTGGTCGATCTGACAGCATCGATATCGACCCCCAGACGTCGATATCGACCTCTTCTGTGTCGAGATGCTCTGTTTCCTTTCTGCTCGATTCCTATGTCTCGATGTACTCGATGTCGAGGTCTTCAGTCGATTTCGACCTCTTCAGAAGACTTCGAGTTCTTTTTCCGCTCTTCTGAATTCATCCATTTTCATCCTGTTTTATGCGAAATCACATGGAAACTCGTGCAAACCCATATATTTGACATTTAAGCATAAACTACACTATTCCCATGTTTTCCCATTAATGTGCATGCAAAAGACAACAAAATGAATTCATATGTGCATAGAAAATATGGCAATATGCGCGCACATCAGTTGGCATCAACAACATCGACATCAACATCGATGTTAGCAATATCGACATCAACAACATCGATGTCAGCAACATCGACGTCGACCTCGACGTCGGTGAATTTTTTTTCAAAAACAAATCACCTTTTCAATCCTTAACCTTTCCCACTTATTTTATTTTGGTCTCTAACCTTTGAATCATTTAAAAAAAGTCCTCAACCTTTCCATCTCATTTCATTTTAGTCCTTAACTTTTCAAACATTTCAAAACAGTCCCCATGCTAACATTTTTTTTTGTTTTTAGTCCATGGTTTTAAAAACATTATTATCCATAATTACCCCCAAAATTTATCATAATGTGTATAAAATCATTTATACAAAGAAAAAGTACTTAAAATCATTCAACTCTATTATTTTAATTTAAAAAAACACCCGGGCTCTTTTTTGTCTTTAAATTCAAAAGATTCGGTGTAGTTAAGGTAAAATTATTCACACTTATTACTAAAGAGTATAAAATTAAATATAAAAAATTAATAAAAGTTGACATTTTATAAAAATTTTAGCTTCTTAAAAAATATGCTAAAAAGTCAAACGACATCTATTTTTGGGTGGTTTTTGGTAATTACGGCAATAGTATTTTAAAATCAGGGGCTAAAATGAATAAAAATATAAGCTTGGGGACTGTTTTGCTATGTTTAAAAGCTTAAGGACTAAAATGAAATGAGATAGAAAGGTTGAGGACTATTTTGTAATGTTTCAAAGGTTGAGGACCAAAATGAAACAAATGGCAAAGATTAAGGACTAAAAAAGTAATTTACCTTTTTTTTAAAGAAAAGAAAAGAAAATTTTAATTTTAAAAAAAATAATTTTAAGATGGAGAGAAATGAAGAAAAGTGTTTAGCTTCATTTTTCTCAAAACGCATATTACGGGGTGATTGCGCCCAATGTTCTAAAAAATGTTTGGCGGGTGCTTGGCGGTGGGGTATGGTCAAGGGTCTAGGAGGGGTCTAGGCAGATTTTATGGCAGGTCTTTGTAGTCTAGGTGAGTTTTGACGACCTTGGTGGTGGGGCGAGTTAAAGGGTTTAGGCGGGGTCTAGGTGGGTATTGAAGGGTTTTTTTTACAAAAGTGATTGCACTTTTTTCTTTTATTTTATTTTCGGCTTTATTGTTTGTTCGACAATTCACCCGTCTGTCGACTTATCGACCTCTCGAGTTTCAGGTATGTCTAGGCTCGAATTATTACATAATCAAATAAAAAAATAATGGAAGTGGAGCTCGACACCCCTTTATCCACAAGACTTGCTTATTGCACGGTCAATTTCTCACCAAACATACGGTGGCTGTCACAGTTTCGAAAACCACGAGAATTTGGCCAGCCACAGTTCTCAAAACGGTGAAAAATGCTATGGCCACGGTTCTGAAAACCGTCGCAATAATCGCTGTCACAGTTGCTCAAATCATGAAATTTGAGGTACAAACCTTTATAAATAGGGGCACCGGGAAATTGCGCCCCAGGTGTCACACCTCTCATGATTTTCAAAATTGTGACCGGGTGAAATTGGGTTAAATTTTTTGGGCTTTTTCTGGGTTTTTTTTTATTTACCAAATTGTGACCGGTTTTATTTTCACGGTTTTCAAAACTGTGATCGGTTTGATTCCTACTGTTTTCAAAACTAAAACCACCATATTTCCTACGGTTTTCATAACTGTCACCGTGTGATTGGCAATATTTTGATCGTGCGAATTATCTCCCCTTTGTCCACGGGGCAGCATTATATCGTACATTCATTCTCACATGGAGTTGTCGCTTGATAAAGAGAAGATGTAGTTGATATGATTGAATTTGCATTGGGAAAAATCAGTATATGATGAGAAAGTGATGTGTCCTACAAGAGATGACAAAGGAAGTGCAAGCTCCCCTGGAGAAATAATTAGGCCAAATTTCATAAAAACATCTTTTAAATTAAATTCACCATTTTGCATAAAACTACCTTTTAAACTAAATTTTTTAGGAAACTACCCTTAAAAAATACTCCGTAAATGCTTGCAAAAAAACACCTATCTCACTTTCTTCGTTAGGTTGCTGTTAAATTTGTGAAATTACCCTTTTATCCTTTTACTTTTAATATATTTAATTTGAAGGGTAAAGGAAATCATCCTTTAACGACTTTCTGATGCGGGACCATCCAAGACACCTTCGGACACACCTATACTTGGGGATGGACCTAAGATTCGAGCTCGTGAGAATGTTGTCATCCTCAAGAGGAAGAAGAAGGCTCCACCATGGGGAAGATCCAAAGGTGCAAATGACGTTTATAGATTCGTTCAGCATTTTGACAGCTTTTCGACGTCTCAGTAAAATGAGTCGTACGAAGTCAATATTAATCGGATTTGATCGTACCATACCTTGTTGGAACGAGGACGACGAGATCTACAACTTTGCTGTTAAAGGTTTTTCCATATTCGACATGGAGCTTGGCCGAAAATCACATTCTTTGCAGCTGTCACTGTTTTGACGGGAATTTGTTAAGTGTTGGAACTTTCCTTGTTGCTATTTTTAGAGACCTTATTTACTTAAGTTATTTTAGGTAATTTAGGGTTTTATTTTAATTTCTCTTTTAATTATTATTTTCATTAAAATCAGCCTTTAGGGTTATAAGAAGGGGCTGATCCTTCCATTGTAAAAAAGACGTTCAATTTTTATGAAAAGTTCATCCTTTGTGTGAAACACAAGTGTGAGGAAGTCAATCGATTCGAAGCGTTGCTCATCGATTGCAAATTGGTTATAGATCCTGCTTGGTTTGCTTTGAGTTCGTCAACCTCGCGAGAGCTTGGTGATCCAGGTAATCACAAGTCCCCTCCTTGTGCCTCCAAGTTGTCCGCTTGGTTGTGTAAGGTTGTAGAGGCGGGCTTTGTAGTCGTTGGTATTTGGTTCCTACCCTCTTAGGAGGCCTGGGGTCTTTGCCTCGTTCTATTTTAGTTCGAATCACCCTTCTATCGGTCTTTCTTTCATTGTTTTGTTGAGTCTTTGCTTCCGTTCTTGTCTTTGAGTCTTGATTGTCGAAGATCGGGCCACCCTGCGGCTAACCCCGTATCAAATTGGTATCAGAGCTTTGGTTTCCGACATCAATTGTGTCTTTTGATTCATAAACACAAAACCCTAAAAAAAAATAGTCTCTTTGTTCTTGATTTTTACTTCTTGAATTTTTGAATTTGATTGCATTAACCTTTGTTTGTGATGATTGTGGTTGCACTTAGCCTAAACACGTACTAAGCCGTGTCCACAGTAGCCATATTGAAGCCGAGTGATGCTTTGTTCAGCCGACACCGTTGGTCAACCTTGTTTGTGAAGATTTGTGCCTTGGTTGAAACAAATTTCTAATCGGCAACTTTTCATTCCAAGCCCACAAGAGGTTTCCTAACCCTAGTTGCTTTCTATCTTTACCTATTTGTTTTATCTATTTTGCCTATTTAATTTCTGATTTTGTGGTAGATATAATTCATTTTATTTATCATAGGTTATACAAAGGCATAGATAGATAGACTTACCAAAGTTAGCCAAAGTTCCATCTATATATATTTCATTAGGGCTACATAAATTTTATTTTTCTTTCACCATAGTTTAAATTTTCAAGTGTCCTTTTATTTTATTGTTAAGTTTTCTTGCATTAGTCAAAAAAAAAAAGAGTCCGAAAAATTCAAAAAAAAAAAAGAAGAATACATTCAAAGCTTTGACCTAGGAGGATAAAATTCACTAGGGGCAAAAGTAGCTTCAAAAAAAAAAAAGGATTGTTGAGGTCTAGTGCAAGAACTTTCAAGGACCAATTTTGGTGAAATTTCATAGCCCTAGTTGACAATCTCAAACACATACCTCCCAAAACACAAAATTTTTTTGTTAAGCCCTACCTTGCAACCACAACATCCTTGCTAAGGGTTGAAATCAAAAAGAGGTAAAAATCCTAGTCTTTCTTTCTTTTCTCTCATTTTCTTTTCGTATTTTGGTCTGTCGAGTACTGCAGTGGCCATACCGACCCTGTACCGACCCTGTACCGACCCCCTAGCCTCGGTACAGCTCCTGTCGAGTGTGTCGAGTTCAGCAGTCCTTGTACCGACCCCATACCGACCCTGTACCGACCCCCCTGCCTCGGTACAGCTTCTGTCGAGTCTGTTTCGGGTCGATTTCGAGTCCTTTGTTGCATGTTTCTTTGTCCTTTCCCTTGCTTACTCTCTTTTGATCGTTAAGTCCTTGCTTGAGTGTTGATTTGCCCAAAGCGGATTGCCCCAACAAGCTTGTCATAACCAATTAGAGAGAAGAGTGTGAGCGAAACACTTGTGAGATTGTTTATATTTTTACTAACTGTCACATAGTTCTTTGTTCGTCTTTCTTTGCCATGTCTAACCAGGGCGACAATATGATTACTAGAGCTGAGATGATCAAACAGTTGGAAGCCGTGAATGAGACATTGGTACGAATAAATGAAAGATTGACGGCAGTAGAGGCACGACATTCTTCTGGGGCACCTACTGGCCCTAAAGGGAGTAATCCTAACTCTTCTACTGTTAAACCTATGTACATTCCTTGCTTTATATGCCAAGGTAGAGGACATGTTATGAAGGATTGCCCAAATAAGAAGACTTTCATGATTAATCCCCTAGGCAAAAATGGATCTGCAAATTCTAGTGGTGAAAATGATGCGCATGTTAATAATGATCAGGATCTTAGTTTACTTGCCTCTAAAGATGATTGCATTGAATATGAGCATGATGATTCTTTGATTGTTCATAAAGTTGTAAGTGTTCAACCTATGCCTTGTGATGATAATCAAAGAGAAAACTTGTTTCATACTAAATGCTTAGAAAAAGGCGAAATTTGTAATATGATCATTGATGTTGAAAATAGTTGTAATACTGCTAGCCTTGAATTGATTGAAAATCCAGCCTTGAAAAAGGAAGAAAACTTGTTAGCCTTTGATGAAAACTTTAAGATCAATGACCAAGCTAAAGTGCATGTTACGTTAGAACATCATGACGTTGTTATGAAATCTGAATTGTGCACTAATCAAGTTTCTTTTCTTGGTCTTGTAGAGAGCTCTAATGGCCTACAACTTGACGAAGCCAAGATCAAACCCATCAAGGAGAAGTCAATCCCTACAACATTCGGTCTTGAGACGAGTTTCCATGGGCATGAGGTATTTGATCCAGGAGCTCGTGTGGATGCTTTTGCGGAATCTTATGCGACCTTGGATTCGAGGTCGAATCCTTTTCAAGAAAGGGAGGATGATGCGGGACCATCCAAGACACCTTCGGACACACCTATACTTGGGGATGGACCTAAGATTCGAGCTCGTGAGAATGTTGTCATCCTCAAGAGGAAGAAGAAGGCTCCACCATGGGGAAGATCCAAAGGTGCAAATGACGTTTATAGATTCGTTCAGCATTTTGACAGCTTTTCGACGTCTCAGTAAAATGAGTCGTACGAAGTCAATATTAATCGGATTTGATCGTACCATACCTTGTTGGAACGAGGACGACGAGATCTACAACTTTGCTGTTAAAGGTTTTTCCAGATTCGACATGGAGCTTGGCCGAAAATCACATTCTTTGCAGCTGTCACTGTTTTGACGGGAATTTGTTAAGTGTTGGAACTTTCCTTGTTGCTATTTTTAGAGACCTTATTTACTTAAGTTATTTTAGGTAATTTAGGGTTTTATTTTAATTTCTCTTTTAATTATTATTTTCATTAAAATCAGCCTTTAGGGTTATAAGAAGGGGCTGATCCTTCCATTGTAAAAAAGACGTTCAATTTTTATGAAAAGTTCATCCTTTGTGTGAAACACAAGTGTGAGGAAGTCAATCGATTCGAAGCGTTGCTCATCGATTGCAAATTGGTTATAGATCCTGCTTGGTTTGCTTTGAGTTCATCAACCTCGCGAGAGCTTGGTGATCCAGGTAATCACAAGTCCCCTCCTTGTGCCTCCAAGTTGTCCGCTTGGTTGTGTAAGGTTGTAGAGGCGGGCTTTGTAGTCGTTGGTATTTGGTTCCTACCCTCTTAGGAGGCCTGGGGTCTTTGCCTCGTTCTATTTTAGTTCGAATCACCCTTCTATCGGTCTTTCTTTCATTGTTTTGTTGAGTCTTTGCTTCCGTTCTTGTCTTTGAGTCTTGATTGTCGAAGATCGGGCCACCCTGCGGCTAACCCCGTATCAAATCCCCGTAGGATGGCCCGATCTTCGACAATCAAGACTCAAAGACAAGAACGGAAGCAAAAGACTCAAAGAAACGCAGCGATAATGGAAAGACACGACCGATAAGGACTGAATCGATCTATATAGAACAAGATAAAGACCCCAGGCCTCCTTAGAGGGTAGGAACCAATACCAATGACTATATAACCCGCCTCTACAACCCTACACAACCAAGCGGACAACTTGGAGGCACAAGGAGGGGGCTTGTGGATACTAAGATCACCAAGTCTCGCTATCTTCGGGCTCACCCCGACCCTAGAAGTGGGTTGACTACTCGCTTCTCATCATGCAACTCATCATCATCATTGAAAGAAAACTACTTCGTATTGAACTATGAAAGAAAGATTACAACCGAACCAAGCCAATTCCGCTCTCGCTTCCACCAACCTCAATCGGCCTCCTCTCTCTCTCTCTTTACAAATTCTCTGCGATAAACTATTAAAATTCACTGTGCTTGGATGATTAAACTCAGCCCTAACAGCCTCTAGATATAGATATCGAACTTTGCTATCCAAAGACTCGAAACTTTATCTTTATTCTCTAAGATAAAACTTAAAGAAAGTAAAACTAAAAATTCCATGGTAAAACTAGCTCAAGTGATAACTCTGATGTTGAAGATAAGAAATCTCGACTTTAGGATAGACGTGCAAGCTTCGGATAGAATTCTATCAAAATCTGAGTCGGACTTCTCTGCTGAACATCGATATCGACCTAGTGACATCTATCGACCTCTCCTTCATCTTATCTCGAGCTCTCCTTCTTCTACTCGGATTGGCACTCGACTTCTATCATTTATCTCGATCTAGGCAATCGATATCGACCATGGATCATCGATATCAACCTCTGTATGTCGACATGCTCTGTTCTCTTTCTTGCTCGATTTCTGCCTCTCTGTTGCACTCGATGTCGAGGTTCTTTAGTCGATTTCGACCTCTCAGAAGACTTCGAGTTCTTTTTCCGCTCTTCCACATTTGTCCATTTTATCCGGTTTTCTGCGAAATCACATAGAAACTCGTGCAGACCTAGATATTTGATAATAATGCATAAACTACACTAATCTCATGTTTTCCCACTAATATGTATGCAAATGAATGATAAAATGGACTTAAATATGCATAGAAAATATGGCAATTTGCGCGCACATCAAACACCCCATACTTAAGCTTGCTTGCCCCCAAGCAATACCTTTATTGGTCATTCAGGGGAAGAAAGTAAACTCTCAACATCATAGATTCATTTTTCATATGTCCCTACAATCAATTGCCATCCTCGATAAGGTACTTATGTCAACCAAGTCCATGCTTGTGCATAAAAGCAATTTCATACTCATAAAGGAGGTAATATGCAAAAAAAAAAAACAATTCTAGCGACATAGCATTAATAATCAAGAGGACTTTTGCAAGCTTGTGAGAAGTGGATTGGTAAAAGGCTAAAGGTGGGCTAATATTTGGCCATGTGGTGTTAAATCCGGGGAAACATACTTTCTTTCCAAAACATTCCACATTCCTTCTTCATAATGTCTCACCTTTCACTCATCGCTCAATGCTTTTTTCAATATATGCTTTTACCTCTCTAACCTTAGCACTGCCTTCTCACGAGTCGCAAACATGGGTGTCATGAATGGCCTTGGATACTTAGTACTTCGGACTCCTCACCTTGTGTCCCATCCTGCGGAACTATTATCTCAACGCAAGCAGGGTCGACCCACCTTTATCTCCTGAGGTGATCGGATTTTTTCTCGCTCATTTAATTTTCCATATTTCATAATTCTTCCATTCCTGCCAACAACTTCATAAATAATGCACAACTCCATATAACTCCAAAGATGACATCCATTCTTAAACTTGTCCCCGGATAAGGTATAAGGTATAAAAATGGGCAATATGTGTATATGTGGAGCAATAATGATCATGATAAGGCTCATATATGGCTTTGTGACTTTTGCAATGATGCATAGGTAAGGCTAGGATATGAACTTATATAAATAAGCACTTGTATGGAATTTTCATAAAAAGTCCTCCATCATCTTATCATGCACATGTCAAAAGCAACTTTAAATTTTCATCTCCTTTATGTTTTTCTTCTTTTTGCACTTCATTGGGACTTCCCTTAACTAGACAATCTCATGTTATATCTCTAATGAATCTAATTTTGCATCATAGAGCTCTTTTTTATACTTCCATGACTCTTTCTTCTTTTCAAAAATTTTTGATGGGGTTCATATTTCTCTCTTTTTTTTATACATTAAAATAAATATGCAAATCTAAACTAAGTATGAATATGCAAGTAAGCCTTTCCCCCACCCCATACTTAAAATTTACAGTGTCCTCACTGTATTAGAACTAGGGTTAAGAAGAAAACTTACAAAACCGTCACAAATTTCAGGAGTCGAAGAAGACAGTAGGCAGGGTCGATATCGACCCTTGATATCGATATCGATGTTTCTCTCGATTTCTGCTCAGGCTTCAGGGTGATTTAGCCTCGATCACAAACCTTATCTATGTCGACCTTAAGGTCGATTTCGATGTCAGACATCGATTTCGATGCCTTTCTGTGTGCTTTTCTCTTTCTTGCAATTTGAAAACTAAACACAAAACCAAATATGCAAAACAATAAAGTGTCTAAAACAAAAACAAAATCTGTCTAAAACCAAAACTAAGTCTTTGTTACAAGCTCTAGATTTTTAAGTCGCTAGGCCGACTTCCTCCTTCGCGCTTCTCAAGGCAGCATCTGCAGAGCCCAGGTGGCTTGGGCCTCAAATATCACTCCTTTCTTGTCTCGCAGCTGCATTCCGCCAGGATTGATTTGATTCACCGTGAATGGTCCTAAGTTCTTATCCTTGAATCTTGTAGGGAACCAATGGTCCTTAGACTTGGCAACATAAACCTTGTCTCCTATCTCATATTGGCTTGAATCATCATCGGATACCCTACATAAGCGCACATGCCAAGGCACACCTCTTCCAAATAATGATAAGTCCTTAATTGTAATGGAACAAGAGGAATTCGTACCTTGACTTACCTTCTTCTCAGTCTGTGACTCAGGTCGATGTCGATGTTCAGAGATCGATATCGACCCCTGTTGTACTCCTGGAGGATCAGTCGATTTGGAGAGTTTTGACTCGATATGATCAGGTCGATTTCGACCCTCAGAGGTCGATATCGAGGTCTCCTTTCCTCCCTTCTCAGCGCTGATGGTGGTCGATTTCGATAGAGTGTGGTCGATATCGACCCTTGACCCCGATTTCGATGTTTCCTCTTCTCCTCCGTCGACCCCATACTTAAGACCTGTCACAGAATCTTGAACATTAGTGGTCGATATCGACTTACCTGGGTCGATTTCGATGTTCTGTTGAGCTCCTTCGTTCAAGATTGCCTCAACTTCCGCTTCATTGATGGCTTTTATCTCCATTGGCCCTTGATTTTTCACCGTCTTGTTGAAGGCATACTCTATCACTTCATCACTAATTGTGAATGAGAGCAATCATTTCTTTACGCTGATGTTGGCATCGACGGTTGCTAGGAATGGCCTACCTAAAATAATTGGACAAGCAGGGTCCTCCGCTATATCAACAACTAGAAAATCAGCAGGGACAAAGAATTTACCTACTTGTACTGGCACATCCGTCACTATCCCAGTTGGAATTACCACCGTATTGTTAGCCATGTATAATCTTGCATCCACGGGCTCCAGAGGACCTATCTTTACCTTGTGCCAAATGGTTAGTGGCATCATGCTAACGCTAGCACCCAAGTCAACTAAAGCATTAAATTTGAATTGACCTAGACCTATAGCGATAGAAAACTTACCTGGGTCCGCCCGCTTTTGTGGTAGCTCCAACCTGTTGCACTCCTCTGCGATCTCAGAGAGCGATCACTTCTTACCTAAGATGTCTTTAAGGAACCTTACATAAGATGGCATCTCGTGAAGTGCCTCTGTGAATGGTATAGAGACATTAAGTCCTTGGAGCATCTTCACGAACCGTTGGAACTTCTTTTCCGCTGGGTCCTTAATCACCTTTCTAGTTGGAAATGGCACCACCTTCTTCCTTCCCGCGGCTGCAGTAAGATCGACATCGACATCAGTAGGGTCGATATCGACTGGAGGAGTCGATTTCTGTGGTGACGCAGAATTAGGGTCGACATCGACAGAAGGGTCGACATCGATGTCACCTTGGTCGATATCGACAGGGGGGTCGATATCGACGTCTGTTCTGGCTCCTTCTCCTCCGCTTTTTGCTCGGGCGTGTGTAATTGACGCCCACTCCTTAGATTTACTGCTGCAATATGACCAGTGGTTTTGCCCTTTTGGTTGGGCATAGTGGATCCAGGGAGTGATCCTAACGCTTTGGGCATTGCTTCCGCCAATTGACTCATTTGAGTCTCCATGTTGCGCTTCCAAACGTCGATCTCCCCAAGTCTAGAATTGATGCCCTGTAGCTGAGTATGGACGGAGTTATTGGCTTGTTTGAACTCAGCGTGGTTCCTCCGTATCTCATCAAGGATGATTTGCAGGTCATCTTTCTTAGTCTCCCGCTCAGGGTGCCCTGGTGCCCTATATGTTGGGGGATCCTTTTGATAGAACCTTTGATCTCCCCAATTTGACCTCCTCATGTTGTTCTGCCATGGATACTTGCTCAGTATGTGGACAAGCACTAGTGTTATGCCTTGTTGAGCCACACTCTTGACAAGGTTGATTGTTGCTCAGGAACCTTACTTGCTTTTGAAGGCGGCGTGTTTGATCGTTATGGAATTGTTGCCGCACCTCAGGATCTATCTCCCTTGGAGGCTCATAGAGTGGCATAGATGGGGCAGGCCTTGCATCATAGGCCGCAGCAGCCCCATAGGTTTTGTCAAAGTTCACAAGCCTCTCAATGGTCTCCCATGCCTCCGTTGGTGTAAGCTCAATGTACCGATAGGAGGTATATGAATTGATCCTCTCCTTATTCGGCGCATCAAGGGCGTTATCAAAGATCTCCTGGATGACATATTGAAGTTGTCCATGCGTCGGGCATGATCTCAGTAAATCCTTAAAGTGTTCCCACGCCTGTGCTAGGGTTTCACCTGGCTTTTGTTTGAAAGCCGTGATCCTTTGTCGCAGCATCGCCGTTTTAGAAGGTGGGAAGAATTTGTTCAAGAATGCATCTTTCACCTCCGCCCATGTCCTTAGCGATCGTGGAGCCAAACTTTCAAGCCATTGTAATGCCTTCCCTGCCAAAGACCATCAAAAAGATTTTAGTCGCACATACTCTAAGTTTACTCCATCAGCAACTGTTTCACATAAGTCCATAAAAGTAGAGATGTGTTGCAGGGGGCATTCATTATGTCTTCCTTCAAAAGTATTTCTTTTAATCTCAGACAGGAAGTTAATTTTCAATTCATAGTTGGAGTGAGAAATTATAATGGCAGATTCAGGAACATGAAGTGGCGGATGCATGTATTGCATCGCCGTCTATGGATACTGATTTAGCCGCTTTTGGGCTTGTCTGCGCGCATCCTCCTCCCTATCAGCACGGGCTCGCTCAGCAGCAACGGCGGCCCTTTCAGCAGCGATTGTAAGATTGTGGTCCTCGATCTCCTTCCTCAACCGCTCTATGATCTCAGCATGCGTCTCGTTGTCAGCCATGATGCGAATTGCTTTGTTGTGAAGATGGTAGAAACGTTCAGGCTCGTTGACTGGTTCCAGGATAGGTCTGCGATCAGAACATCGCATAAACCTACAAAATAAGCTCAGAAAAAGATCGTGATTAACTTAGGTGGCGATTGATTGCCTCCCCGGCAACGGCGCCAATTTGTTCGCTAGGGGGGAGGTGTATAGGAGATTCAAATATTTAAAACAACACAAAGCACAACTAGACTATCTCCCTGTCCCAAACAAATAATACAAGAATCCCCTCCCTTGTAGTAGTAGGGTAATTCAGGATCGAATCCACGAGGAGGTATGTCAGCGCTTCCCTTGTTGTACTCACGATCAAAGCTTTCGACCTCAGCAGACACTCGATATCGAGTATACTGGTCGATATCGATCTTAGTTCTGGTCGATTTCCTAGCGCAGTTCCTGCAGAAGACAAAACAGCAGGTCGACGTCGAGCAGAGACCTCGATATCGATGTTAGACCTCGATATCGACCCTTATGGTCGATTTCGATGCTTGTCAAAGAAACTGTTTTCGTAACCAATTTGTCGGAAAAGAGTCCGAAGAAAATAGGATGGAGAAGGAAGATGAACAGAAACAAAACTAAGACTGTTATGAAGAATTCAATTAATTTAAAAAGCTTCCAAAGTCGAGGTTTCATGCCACAACGATAAAAATGCAAGTTTCATGCTAAAGCTATGAAATTTAATGTCTTTCCGTCAAATAACTTTCGTTATCAACACTTAGGTGATTAGAGGCTCTCACATAATTCCTAAGAGTTACTATCCAATTCATGAGCAATTCAAGTTCACAATATGAGTGGCTTTCGCTTCAATAATGCAAATAATGAATCTCCCTAACTTTCGTAAAGGATCATGCATGGGGTAGAAGACGGAATCGCATAAAAGTCATACCTTGATGCACTTACCTCACATTGCTATTGTCGGGCTCACCCCGACCCTAGAAGTGGGTTGACTACTCGCTCCTCATCATGCACATCATCATCATTATTGTTGAAAGAAAGCTACTTTGAATTAAAACTTCGAAAGAAAGTACAACCGAACAAGCCACTCCGCTCTCGCTTTACAACTCCACTCGGCCTCCTCTCTCTCTCTCTACTCGTCACTACTCTCTATTGAAACTGAATTGTGTGTAAAAATAGATACCTAAACTCAGCCCTATTGGCCTCTATTTATAGATGTCGATAAGGACTCGAAACCTTATCTTTATTCTCTAAGATAAACTAAAATAAAAGTAAAAGCTAAAACTTTACGGTAATTCAGCTTCCTTATGATAGATCTGGTGTGGAATATAAGAAATCTCGCCCCTTTGGATAGATGTGTAAGCTTTGGATAGAATTCTATCAAAATCGGAGTCGGATTCATCTACTGGCATGGTCGATATCGACCCTTGGACATCGATATCAACCCCTTCAAAATCTTATCTCGAGCTTCTTCTTCTCCTACTCGAACTAGCACTCGACTTCTATCAATTTGGTCGATCTGGCAGCATCGATATCGACCTCCAAACGTCGATATCGACCCCTTCTGTGTCGACATGCTCTGTTTCCTTTTCTGCTCGATTCCTATGTCTCTGATGTACTCGATGTCGAGGTCTCCAGTCGATTTTGACCTCTTTAGAAGACTTCGAGTTCTTTTTCCGCTCTTCCGAATTCGTCCATTTTTATCCTGTTTTCTGCGAAATCACATGGAAACTCGTGCAAACCCATATATTTGATATTTAAGCATAAACTACACTATTCCCATGTTTTCCCATTAATATGCATGCAAAAGATGATAAAATGGATTCATATGTGCATAGAAAATATGGCAATTTGCACGCACATCAGCTATAGGGGTGCATCAGAGCGCTGGATTGGACGCACATCGAAGCTTGTATACCCCGTGAGGAGCAGTTGCCTTACAGGGGCCGCAAGGGGATCACTACGTTTAATGTCCTTGCAGTGTGCGACTTCGACCTCAATTTCACCTTCATATCAGCTGGTTGGGAGGGAAGCGTGCATGACGCTCGTGTCCTTGATCATGCGCTCAGTACTCCGGGTTTGCATTTCCCTCACCCTCCCCCTGGTCGTTACTACATGTGCGACAAGGGATACCCAGAGCGAGAGGGCTACATGATCCCATACTCGAAGACGAAATACCATCGGGCAACCTTCGTGCAAGAACCGGCTGACAACGAGAAGGAGGCCTTTAATCAATGACATTCGTCGTTGCGGGGGTGCGTTGAAAGGTCCTTCGGGATTTTCAAGAGTATGTGGAAGATTACGAAACCAATGCACAAGTATCCGGTGGACAAGCAAGTCGACATTATAATCGCATGCTTTGCACTGCATAACTTCATTAGACGATTAGTCAGGGAACTTGATTCGCCTTTAGACGAATCCAATTATGGCCCCTACGTGGAGCCTGGGGACCTACAGCATGATGTGCCCGACGTAGATGAAGACAAGGATGACGAGGACGTCGGTTCATCATCCAGTGATGACGAGGAGGTCCAGCCCAAAGGGATGCAACGACTACGTGACGAGATAGCGAGGCAAATATGGAATGACAGGCGAGCTAGGCGATAATGTGTATTGTTGCTTGTATGGTCATTGAGCATGTGCATGTTGTTGTTGTTCTACTATGTCGGGGGTTTATGTATGTTGTTGTTAGTGTCTACTGTATGATCATATGCATTTTGTTGTTGTATGTCGGGGGTTTATGTATGTCGTTGTTAGTGTCTAGTGTATGATCAAACGTGTTCCTAACGTTGTCCTCATGTTGGAATTCCGTAAGTTCAACGCAGCTACTTGGTTCACTATACTTACATAGATTCATAGGCCTAAGGCCATATCAGTACACAGATGCATGTCAAATACAATGACAGCTTGTCCAAGGAGTCTTACATTACCCTACAAGTTTTCGTTAACGGTGTATGCAACCATATGGTACAAAAAGGGCTGCACACACCGGGCCGAAGACCTTCGTCGACCCATTGCAGTTCCCCTACATACATCCAAAAACCTGCTGGGTAGGGGACTGCATACAAAAGTCACAAATCCGTCTAACAAGTTCAAACCATACAAACATACAGGGGTTCCCGTCCGAATGTCTGCCCACGTACCCCTTTACACAAAAGCTTGTCTGTCGGAGACAAGGAGGTCTACTTCTTCGCGAGGGCGCCTATGGCGATGACGCTCATCACCAAGAACATCCACTTGTTGCGCTCCTCTCAGTTGTTGGCAGCCACCAAGTCCGCCCAGACTTTGCACGCATAGGTGGAAAGCGAAGACACGCGTTCTGCCAGTTCGTTGTTCAGCTCGTTGACCCTTGTCAGCTCCTCTCCATTCCGCTGGGCAATGGCCTCGACAACGTACAATCTGGTAGTCAGCTCCATAGCTATGTCCTCCAGCTGTTGAATCCTAGGGTCCTCCGGTGCCGGCGGAATCTCCTTAAAGGGTTGGCGATTCTCCAAGTCCCTTCCTCGAATGTTGGAGCTTGCCTCAGCCAAGTCCTGCACCTCCTGTCACAAAAATATATTCGCCATTTTGTAACAAAGGTCATTACCCTACCACATCTTCTTTATTACATAACTCCATTGTAGGACACTCTTACCTGCTCATACCAGGGTGGAATCCTCTCCTCCCCGCCTATCCACGGGTACTTTTCGGGGCATCCGCTCGGCCAGCTTCCTGATGAAGAACTCATTATCGAACTTGACAGCCATAAACAAAAGAAGGAACAAATCAGTCATTATAAGATTGTAAGGTAAGGAACATGAACACATTCTGAGATATGGAAGATGACAGCAAGGTAAGGGACATGACAGTAGGGAAAAAAATACGACACCAGGGAGACATGGACCCTGACAGTAAGGAAGACATTCACAAATAAGAACCGACTTAAGCAGAACAACATGACAGCAAAGAAGTAATTAAACCATCACAGCAAGAAGAAATACAGGAAGCAGAAACACAGTAATATTTACAACATGATAGCAACAATGGAGTTAGTAGAAACCATCAAATAAGAAAATAACAACTGAGAATTGCATAAACCATGACAGCAACAATGGAGTTAGTAGAAACATGACAACAATACGAGAAAATAAACCATGACAACAACTTCATGAGCAGAGGAAGAAGACATTCACATATAAGAACTGAATTAATAAGTACAACATGACAGAAAATAAGAAAATAATCCATCACAGCAAGAAGAAATACAACAACAAGAAATAAAGTAATAATTACAACATGACATCAAGCATATACAGTTAGTAGAGGACATATAACATGACAGCAAGAAGAAAAAATACACCATGACAACAACTTCATCATCAGAGGAACAACACATTCACAAATAAGAACTAAATTACTAAAAGTACAACGGGACAACAAAGAAGAAAATAAACCATGACATCAAGAAGAACTACAGCAAGAGTACATACAGTAATAATTACAACAAGATGCCAGCAAGAAATACAGTTTGAATGATAAAATACAGCCAGAAATACAGTTTAAATAACCCATAGAACATGAAAGCTAGAAGGAAAAAGGGAAAACCCCATCACAGAGAACATAAAACATGACAGTTTGAATGATAAAAAATTCCATGACAGCACCAGTCACATGACAGGTTATCTTCAAAGTTGGAGTGAATCACCCTTTTGTTTGAGGTACTTATGAAATTGAACAGGCTACAAGATCATTTACCCGTGGACAACCACTACATTTTTAATCAAATATGCACGAAGATAATGAAGCACCAGTTTGAATTAAAATAATTAAACATCTTCATGATAAGAGGAAAACCACATCACAGAGAATCAGAGGACAAACACAACACATAACATAATGAAACAAGTTCATAAGCAGAGGACACCAGTTCATCATCACAGTTGCACGCAGAGAATGAAGCACCTTCCATCGAAAGGTTTGCTAAGCTCATCACACTTACCAGTTAGGGCAACAGCGAGATTCACGCTGTCATGATGGGTGAAACAAGATCATAGAAAATGAAATGGCGGATAGATGAACATGATTTCAAAGATGGGTAAACATGGTAATGCACTTGGATATGGGGAACCATTAATCCACACTTACCACAGACACATACGAACTCTAAAACACAAAATGTAAAGGGAAACAATAGAAAATGTAAAGGGAAAAGGGATATGGGTAAACATGAAAACAACAGAAATTAAAACAACAGAAATGGGGCTTTTCGAAATGAAAACAATAGAAATTAAGAAGGGAAATCGGGATTTCGAAAGGGGGACAGCTAAAGAAATTGAAAACGAAAAATGGGGCTTTTCGAAAGGGGAAAATGTACGATTGGATACAATGGAGGCTTCAAGCTTATCAATGGCCAGTCGAAGCTTCTCCATGGGCCATAGCAATCGTGGATTCCGGTTGTTTCAGGTTGACAGTTGTTGTCGGAAACCCTAGAACGCCGTTCTTCCCCTTCAGCTGCCATGGTCGGCCGTCGTCCTTCTGGTTCCGTTCAACAGATACCGTCGATGGTAGAGGGGGAGAGGACATCACAGGAGATGAGAGGAGAGGAGAGGAGAGCTTACCTTCATTGATGGTGGTGGGCTGCTCGGTCGGCTGTGTGCTCTTCTCCAAGATCTCGATTGCCTTTGCAAAAAAGGGCAAATGAGGCCACATAAAAGGCAAATCCCCTCCCATCTCCAACCATCTTCACCTGGGGAGATTATTTTTTGGATGAAATTCATCCCCTCCCATCTCCAGCATCCCCCAATTGGCATCTCATACCAGCTCTTACCAAACACTGCCGCGGGGAGATGGTTTTTTTTCCAACTCCTCCCATCTCCTTCCATCTGCTCCCAACTGCTGCCAAACACACCCAAAGTCAACACACATAATCGGGAGCAATACTTCCCAATTTTCAAATAACTACAAATGGATCTGGACACTTAACTTACCTCCCAAAATTCATATTTTCATCTGGAAGGTGATGATAAAAGGATTACCAACCAAGGTAAGACTTAATAAGTACTTTAATAGAGTTCCATCTCAGTGTGCACTATGTGAAGGTACTGGCGAAGAAATACACCATATTCTATTAGATTGCTCTGTTTCAAAATCTATTATAATAGCATATGAATACTTAACTGGTAAGTATTTTATTAATGTAAAAAAGGATCGATCAATTCAAGAAGACATCATGTCCATCAAGCATAATAATTCATATTTCGAAGAACTCTGTTTTAGTTGGCACGCAATTTGGGAATTGAGAAACAACATCATTTTTAACACTCACAAGATGGATTCATACACTTCTATCAGTCATAGTATTAATAAAAAAATAAGGGAATGGAACCAAGCTAAAGGAAAAGAGGAAAAGATTGGGAGCAAAGACGAATGGAAATTCTCTAGGCGACTAAACAACCACATGCTATCTATAAAGTAAATGTAGATGGCTCAGTTAGGGCCCCTAATGATTGTCATTTTGGGGGCATATTAGGGATAGTTCGGGCCGGGTGATCAACATTTTCCATCAGAAAGGAAGAACGGGTTCTATACTTCAAACTGAAGCAGAGACTTTCTGCCTGGGAGTACAACGAGCTATCAACAAGGGAATAAGGAAGGTGATCATTGAAGGGGACAATTCTAAAGTTGTAGCCGCGTTAAACGACAGAGTCAAAGTTGATTGGGAAATATACAGAACTATTGAGAAGATCAACAAGTTGAGAGGACACTTTGAAGAAATTGAATTTCGACATTGCTATAGAGAAGCAAATGCAGCAACTGATTACATCGCCAAAAATAGAGATGGTTGTAATTTTTATAATCTCCCCTTGCATGGGGACCTTATTAACATCATCCTTAGGGATGATCAAGAATGATCCCTACTTTGGTAGGACATTCTATTCCTTGCCTACTGTAAAAAAAAGTGTACATAATACGGGCATGTCCTACCTACTAGGCTACTACAAGTGAAAGAGAGAGTTGTATGTCCTTGGATCCTCTGTTGGAAATCCTAAAGTGAGCCTGTTTTGATTCAATTTGGATCTGCTGTCTCGGAATGCCCGTCTCTGCATGTATCCTTTCACAATCCGATCCACTCATCCCTTTATCTTTTTTCTTATTATTTTTTAAAAATAATTTTTTTTAAGTTCAGGTGGTGAGGAGGGACATCCAGGGGACATGTGGTTTTGATACAAGTGATCTCATTCTGTTTTGATTCACCTTTTTATTCTTAATAAATGAAATACTGCCATACACGATATTTTAAAAAAAATAGTTTCTTAATTTCATCAAATTTACGGACTACTCCCTCCGTTTCATAATAAGTATCATTTGATTTTTATTGTACGCTTTTTAAGGAGGTAAAAACTCTATAAAAAATTATTTTTAATCATTTTTTAATAATTTCATATTTATTACTCCCTCCGTCCCACAATAATTGTCTTTAACTATTCATGCACGTTTTCTTAAGAAGCTAAAAACTATATAAAATATCAACATTTTATTAAATATTTTTAAATAATATCATACATATTACTAATAAGTATACAATTATTTTAAAAAATTAATTAAAAATGAATATTTTATATAGTTTTTAACTCCTTAAAAACGTGCATAAATAGTCCAAAGACAATTGTTGTGGGACAGAGGGAGTAGTAATAAGTAAAACAATATAAAAAAATTATCAAAAAATAATATTTTATAGAGTTTTTACATCTTTAAAATGTGTACCGAAATGTAAAAAGACACTTATTATGAAACAGAGGTAGTATTATATTTTCAATATACTCCATCCGTTCTAAAATATAAGTCGTTTGGACTTTTTGACACGTTTTAAGGAGCTAAAAACTATATAAAATATTAAATTTTTTATTAATTTTTTAAAATAATACTCCCTCCGTTAATTAAAACTTGACATTTTACTATTCACGCACGCTTTTTGAGGTGTTAAAAACTATATAAACTATTAAAATTTTTAACATATTTTTAAAATAATTTCATACTTGTTACTATTAATTATGAATTTATAAAAAAAATTTTAAAAAAATGTTAATATTTCATATAGTTTTTATCATTCTAAAAAAGCGTGCATGAATAGTAAACGACAAGTTTTAATTAACAGAGGGAGTATTATATTTATTATTGATAAGTATAATATTATTTTAAAAAATTAATTAAAAAGTTAATATTTTATATACTACGTAGTTTTTAACTACTTAAAAAACGTACCACAAAGTCAAACGACTTATATTTTGGAACGGAAGGGTAGTAAAATTTAAATGCACATGTACTAACTACAGAAATTTAAAAGTACAGTTACCAAGTCGCATCACTATCCTACAATAAATTTATAAGTACATTATCTAACTAACTCACATAAGTTTATACGGAGTAGATAAATTTAAAAGTACATTTTTCAAGTTGCAGCATTGTACGTATCCTACAATAAATTTACCGAATTGCTTTTCACACGGCCAATTTATCGTCAATGGCACGGTGGCGATCACGGTTTCTCAAACCGTGAGTAATTGGCGGTCACGGTTTCAGAAACCGTGAAAATGTCTCTCTTCCACTGAGCGGCCACGGTTTTAGAAACCGTAAGAATATTTATAGCGACGGTTTTAAAAACCGTCGCCATAAATCCCCATTTGCATCCCTCATGGCAGGGTATTTTCTCGGAACACCCCCACGGTTTTAGAAACCGTGACCGCTCAATGTAAAAGTGGCAAATATATATTTATGGCGACGGTTTTTAAAACCGTCGCATAAACATTCTCACGGTTTCTAAAACCGTGACGGTACCGTGTAAATGGCGATATTTTCACCGTGTGGATTGGTCTCCCCTAAATTTAAAAGTACATTTTCCAAGTCACAGCATTGTGTAGTTGTCACTTGGGAAAGAGAAGATGTACAGTACTCCGTAGTTGATAAGATTGAATTTGCGTTGGAAAATGGGGACTCATGGCCACTGTTTTTAAAACCGTCGCCATAAAAATTATTCTAAAGCCGTGGCCGCCCAATGTAAGAGATGCAAATGAGGACTTATGGTGACCGTTTTCAAAACCGTCGCATAATCATTTTCACGGTTTCTGAAATCGTGGTCGCCATTATTCATGGTTTGAGAAACTGTAATCGTCACCGTGTCAATTAGAATAAATTGGTAATGTCACCAACAATTCGGTTGGGAAAATCAGTTACAATCTGAACAAGTTCAGATAAGTATATGATGGGTAAGTGATGTGTCCTACAAGAGATAACAAAGGAATTGAAGTGCAACCTAGAGAGAAAGAGAGAGCTTATGTCCTTCAATTCACTCAAATCAACAAATCAAGTTCCATATAATAAATAAGATGTGTAAAATATAAAAAACAATTTTAGTGGATCGGTGGTGTATTGAACACTCTTTCATCTGTATCCACCTGATCCATCATCAACTTATTTGTCCATACATTTATTTGGGTTTTCTTCCGTATATTTGAGATGAATTGATGTGTGGATTGGGTATATGTGGGTTGATTTCCAACTCTAGCAGTGGCGGATCTTGAAGCAGTTAGTTGAGGTGGTGGAAAATTGATCTCTATTTTTTTTTCCGAAAAAATCATCAATATTTAAAGTTTTCGAGTTTAATTATAGTATTAATTTGTGAAGTTTAACAAATGATAAGTATGATAGAAGTATATTAATTGGTAAATGATGTGAAAAATCATTTATATCACTTCAATTTTGAAGCATTTATAACTTTTTACTCAGGTATCGGATTTGAGCTTATAATATATCAAATCGAAGCTATCGACGAGAGGAATATGTATATTAAATTTTATTTTTGATTGGAGGGGCGACTGCCACCTCTGGCCCTCTAAAGTATCCGCCCTTGATCTCTAGAAAATTTGGTATCGAAATGTATACAAGTTACAGTTTTGGAACACTAATACAGAAATCATATTTAAGATCGAATATTTCACTGAATTTCAACAAGAAATTCAGTTGAAATTTCTGTTACATTCTTCATCTTCTTTTCTTTTATTGAAAAAAAGGAATAGAATCTAATATTATCACCCAAAAAAAAATCTATAACATCAATTCCTGAAGGAACTGGAAATTTCAACGGCAAATCCCCAATGTTGGTGATACATTTCATCTATAATTGTTTTGATGAGATAGATTAAATTTTATACTATTATTTTATTGGTTTTTCTATACTATTGCCCAAAAATTTAAATTAGATTATGTAGTTTACCCAATGTGAAAAGCTAAATATTGAAAAATATTTCTCTTAAATATACCCGGTTTAATCAATTTTTATATTAGATTATGGGCTCGCCCATTTCTTTTTATGATTTTTTTCTCAATAAAGTAGCCTTATCTAACGACACATAAATAGACAAACCGTTAATTTATTTATTGATAAAATTGATTTTTTTTATTCAAAACACAATCACGGTTCCAATACGAAATCACTGAAGTAAAGCAATACATGAGGTGAAATTCTCAACTACTGAAAACATACATGGTAGGAAATAAAGGCATGTCTTATTAAGAAAACTAGTAAGAAAAAGGATGGACGCAATGGTTAAAACATCGACGTGAACAGTCTAATACCTAGACACGACGTTCGAGGAACGACGTAAACTCGGTGTCTTGTTGAAAAGCATTCATTATATCATCTTGAAGACAAACCTCCAAGGCAATGTCTCCACTAGAGTCTTTCCCGGGGCGTAAACTCACCCTTCCATCATACTTATTTGAGCCTGTTCGCATCGCTATTGGCTTCCCCATCCCGAAGTTGATCTTATTCAGATCAAATCTCGGTGCACCACCGATCACTGTGACGTTGGGTTCAAGCTTCCCGGCTTTTGGAATGAAGGGAGACTTTATCCACCTAACAAACTCATCGCGAACTGACTCATCAGTTAACTCTTCAACCCCTTGGAGCAACAACGACGCAACCCACCCGAGACTATTTCCTAGTAAGTCCTCAGCCTTGGCGGACTTGATGATGGGATTGATGAAATTGCCAAAGTAGTCTTCCGATAGAGGCGGACATAATCTTGGCCTAACGTTCGCCAATATAGCGCAAGTACAAATTTCGTTGCTTTGGGAGCGACGAGAGCGAGCCATGGTTCGCCATAGGAGAGCCGATAATGCTTGAATCGACGAGATTTTGTTCGTGGCGGCCTTGACGTCTTCATTTGCCTTTGCCTTGAGGCTTTTTAATGACTCAGCCGAGATAGGAAAAATCACTTCCCGAATTTTTTCGTTGCATTTATCCATCTCGTATCTCTTTA
This sequence comes from Persicaria maculosa, assembly GCA_963922045.1. Classification (NCBI taxonomy): domain Eukaryota; kingdom Viridiplantae; phylum Streptophyta; class Magnoliopsida; order Caryophyllales; family Polygonaceae; genus Persicaria; species Persicaria maculosa. The sequence goes on along the minus strand of OY998264.1, from coordinate 20,217,255 downwards.
TAAACTCGTCAGGATGGGTATGGGGTATTTTGATGATTGGTCCGTGACCTTCTGGCCACCAGCGTTCCAAAATAGGTGGCCTTGAGATTTTTTTATCGTTAGATAGAAAGATCTCGGACCAAGATGAGAGGAAGTGCCATACGCTAGTCCCATCGACGACACAATGATTGATAGAAACCCCGAGAAAGAATCCATCTACCAACTCGGTTAACTGAACCGATACCAAGGGTTCGTGATGACCATCGTAGTTCGTTGGTACTCGTCCGAGTTCAAAGAAAAATTGAACTATAGCTGGTGTAATTGTAGGAGCTACTATATCATTTACGGTCATCTCATCCAAAGCAGCATGTATAAACTTGGCTCCAGGGCCTTTATTGCAGTCAATGAAGATAAAGGAGTTGTGTTCGTCTTCATCTACTTCTGTTTTCAATTGACCTGTACAAGGTACGGTTGATTTGATTATGTATCTATATTTATATTTATATACTTATTTAAAATTACAGAAGATTAATTAATACCCCTTCCAGGACTTTTAATCATTCATAATTTTACACATATTAGCGTAAGTATCATTTTAATTAATGAATAAAGGTATCAAATCATATTTGGATATATATATATATATATACACACACAAATTAGATATATTATGAATGATGAAAAATGGACATATAAATTAAAAATAATGTGCTCTAAAAAGAAAAAAATATAAGAATAAGAAACAAATTAGCGATATAAATCGTAACTACAAAGACAAAAAAACCTAATAAATCACTATAAATAAATTATACTAAAATTATTGGCAAATAATATATAGAAAAAACTAAAATTGCAAGTAATAGATAGAAAAAAACCTAATACATAATAAATTATTGACAAATAATAGATAGAAAAAAAAATTAAAATTGAAAGTAGATCGAGATTCTTACCAAATTGGAAAAATTTGGACATGCGGTAAAAAAAAAATTAGTTATTTTAGTATCGTATAGGAATATGGTGTGGTTTAATATGTTTTCAATATATCGCTGTTTTTAACTTATGCCTTAAGTGTAATATATGTTAAAACACTATCATATAGGAAAGATTTTCTAAATTTTTTTTGGTCAAAAAGAGAGGCGGAGCTCTCTGCGCTTCAAATGCGCTATTAGTAACACAAAAAGGGTTAAATAGTCATCATACGGGGATAGCACGACCACTAACATAATTGAGCAAAAATCTAAAGCACCCTTGGGAGGGTTAAACAATACGGTCAAACCAGAGTTATAAGAAAAAACTAAATTTGTTAGATAGTCCGCCACGCCATTGGCTTTGCGGTAAACATATATGTCGAAACTGGACGTACATGTGTACTATTCTACTTGAATAATTTATCCTGTCGACTTTTTTCCATCATCCAATCCACAACAAATCGAATGAAACCTGGCGAAAAAGAAGCATTTAATCAAGTCTTAGCACTTAGATTTCTTGAAATAATTTCAAAATTATCCAAAATAAAAAATAGGGATGCAATAGGAAATTTGAAGGTGAGAGTTGGATTTAAATATTTATTTATTTAATTAGGAGATAGGCAATTAACAGTAATTAATAAAAAAAAAGGATTGAAAATGAAGGGAAGCCAAACCCAACGAGCTAGGTGAAGTGAAGTATATATATGCAAACCTGCAAGTGGGTAGAAGAGAGCAAGAGTAGAAGACAATGAGTCCTTCAACCTCTGCAAGAACGAGTCCATTCCTCCGTCTTCCTCCAGCGGAAGTTTGTCGAAAACATAGCCCGATTGAATGTAACATTGAGACAATGGAAACAGCTCAAAGGATCCCAAGTAGTGCGGCTTCTTCGATTCTTCCACCATCAACTTCGGTTTGATGAAGCATTCCGAAACTGGTTTTATCGTACCCATTAATGCCATCTTCCGCTGCTTCCACCGATCAGTATTCATCTGTGTCCTCTATGTGTGTGTATATATATGGACACAAGTGGGTTTGGGTGGGTACGATCGGGCCGGGTCGGTGTGACATTAAATAAAATTAAATGAAGTGTACTTCCCACCTAACACATTTGCTTGATTTTTTTATTTTTTGTACGTAGTGAAAACGAGAGGCGCAGGTATCATAGTGAAGGAATAACAAATCTCAGTGAACCTTCACTGAGATCAGACCTGCACTTGAGATCTATCAACCGTAAACAGAGATCTATCAACCGTAAACAGCCATGGAAGAGAGTTTGTTGGGAATTTTCTGTATTATTCAATCAATCAGAATTACACCAACGTGTTCTGTATATATACACAAATTAACTAGCATCTAACTCTAGTTAACCATCCTATTATCCTAACTATAGTTCTAACAACTAACCCAACTGAACTTACACACTACTCTCCATATCTCCCCTCAAGGTGGACGAGTAGGATGAAAAACGAGTCCCAGCTTGCAAGCAAGGGTGAAATGCTAAACAGACCCTGAAGACTTGGTGAAAATATCAGCAAGATGTAGGTGAGAAGGAACAAACATGGTAGAAATTAACCCTTCCTGAACCAAATCTCGGATATAATGACAATCCATACGAATATGTTTTGTGCGCTCATGATAAAGTGGATTGATGGCTAGCTAGAGAGCTGACTTGTTGTCACAGCAAAGAGAATCGGCATAGATGAATAAACAAACAAGTCACTAAGAACCCCATTAACCCATTCAATTTCACTGCCAGTTGTCGACAAACAACGATACTCACTCTCAGCAGATGATTTTGAGACTGTCTTTTGTTTCTTGGTCTTCCAAGACACCAAACAATCTCCCAAAAACACACAGTACCCAGATAATGATCGACTGGTGTCAACACAACTACCCCAATCTGCATCAGAATATGCCCGAACATCCAAACTGCTCAAGCTTGGGTAAAACAGAGAACAATTGATTGTGCTTTTCAAGTAGCGTAGCAAAAATAATGCAGCTCTCATATGAGGAGCACGAGGGCAGACCATGAACTGAGTCAATTGTTGAACTGTGTAAGCAATGTCTGGGCGTGTGAGAGTGAGATGAAGCAACTTACCCACTAAATGACGATAAGACTCAGCATCCTCCAAAACTTCACCATCATGAGCACTAAGATGGAGATTCCTTTGCATTGGAAATTTAGCAGACTTGCAATTCATCATTGCTGAATTAGACAATAAATCCAAGACATATTTCCTTTGTTTCAACATTATGCCTTTGTCAGATCTGGAGATCTCCATACCAAGGAAATACCGAGCAAATCCTAAGTCTTTAATGGTGAAAGCTCTGTCCAAAGGTTGCTTGACCATGACAATGGAAGACTCATCATTCCCAGTAAGAAGGATGTCGTCGACATACACTAAAGCAATTGTGATTAATGCCCTTTTCTGAAGAACAAATAACGAGTAATCATGTTTGGACTGCCTAAAACCCAACATAGTCAAATGCTTAGTAAGCTCCACATTCCACTGGCGGCTTGCCTGCTTTAGCCCATAGATTGACCTATTTAACTTGCACACCTGACCTGGTTGGGCACCATTGTACCCAGGAGGTGGTACCATATACACTTTCTCGTCCAAAAAAACCAGGCAAGAAGGCATTATTTACATCTAACTGATGCAAATGCCACTTCCTGACAGAAGCCAATGCTAAGAGTATACGAACTGTTGCAAACTTTGCAACTGGAGAAAAAGTTTCTTTGTAATCCCTGTCTTTCACTTGATTATAACCTTTTGCCACCAATTGTGCCTTGTACCTCTCAATCATCCCATCTGCCCGAAACTTGATCTTGAAGATCCATCGACAACCAATGGCTTTATGATCAGGAGGAAGAGTTGTGACAGTCCAAGTGTGATTTCTCTCAAGAGCATCCAACTCCTGTTTCATTGCTTCTCTCCATTCAAGCACCTTCTGTGCTTGAGAAAAGGAAGCAGGCTCAACCACATCCAAAACATTGAACAAGGAAGTAACATAATCTTGTGAATGATGAACCAATTGAGTAGGATTTACTACTGAGAACACTGAAGACATAGAGTCATCAACCCCCTCAATGTTCCTAGTAGGCAGATCCTTATACACAAAATCTTGGAGTTTAGCAGGTCTAGTGATTCTCCTAGCAGGACGACCCTAATCCTGCCTTGAACTCACCCCATCAACCACCACCTATTCTCCAATCTAACTACTGGCTGTATCAGAAACCACCAACTGATCACCATCTTGATTCTCACCCTGGTGTCCATCACTCATAGAGTCAGTCAACCCCATCTGATCCATATTTTCAACAACAGGAGGTTCAGTTCTATTGCCATCCAGAGGTAACCTGATATGACTATCTTCCCCCCCAAAGGATACCCTAGGCAACTTGGATGAATTGAATCTATGATCTAATTTATCTAGTATGTCATCTCTTTTGAAGGGAAACACCATCTCCCTGAAAATGACATCTCTACTCACAAATGATTTATGAGTCACCAGGTCATACAACTTGTATGTTTTGTATCCTGGAGGATAACCTAGCAAAATGCACTTTCTTCCTGAACGTTCTAACTTGGAACGAAAGACCTTGGGAACATGAGCAAAGCACAAACAACCAATGACCCGAAGATGAGCATAATCTGGCTTCTTATGGAAAAGAACCTCATAAGGTGTTTTCCAATCCAAGACAGCAGAAGGAAGGAGGTTAATGATGTGAGTGGCCCCAAGGACACACTCACCCCAGAACTTCATAGGCAACCCTGCATTGATTCTAATGGCTCGAGCCATTTCAATCAAGTGCCTATGTTTCCTTTCCACCCTTCCATTCTGTTCATGCACAAAAGGAACTGACTTCTGGTGTACAATTCCTTTAGCTACTAAGACAGCCCCTAACTGAGCATTGACAAACTCAGTTCCATTATTTGTCCTAATACACTTCACACATGACCCAAACCGAGTCTCAACCTGAGCTAAAAACCCAGTGATCAACCCAGACGCCTGTCCTTTATCTCTGAATAGAAATGTCCAGGTGGAACGAGAATGATCATCCAAGACAGTTAAGAAATATTTTGCACGACATATAGCCACCTCTCTATATGGCCCCCAAACATCCATGTGAACCAATTCAAAAGAAGAAGAAGCAACAGAAGAACTCAACGAAAAAGGCAGCTTATGAAACTTAGCCAAATGACAGACATCACAATCAAAATGCTTCATATCAGGTCCCTTAGCCCAATCAAACAAGCGCATCTTGGACATGGATACATGACCAAGCCTGGCATGATGCAAACTTACTGAAAAGTTTTGAACAGAAGCTATAACAGTACTCACAATAGTCTTTTAAGACAAAGAAGACAAACGTCGAACCCCAGTAGTCCCTGGCACACACTTGATGTTGGGCACAGAGAAGTGCTCTGAGCATAATTGTACCACTGTCCAGATCCAGAGCTCTGAGCATTACTTGACTCTCCCTTGGAAAAATTTCCACCATTATTGCCATAGTTCCTTGCTGCAAGTACTTCATGATTATGTGGTACTCCTCCAGTTATACCTTTATGCCTCTCCATCTGCATCACCATATGAAATGCTCAATTAATTGACGGTAAAAGATCCATAGCGAGAATGCTACTACGAAGTCCTTCAAAAGTGTCTGATAATCCCGTCAGGAACTGCATCAGGCGTGTCGTAGCATCTCGATCCAACAGCTTCTTCAAAATCGCGCACGAACACATCTTGAGACCTCTACACTTGCATACAGGAACTGGCTCGATCTCAAGCAACTCATCCCAAGCTTTCTTCCTTTTACTGTAATACTCTACAACACTTGAATTTCCTTGTTTGATCTCACTAATTTCCTTCTTGATCCGATAAATGAGAGGCACATTCGATTCAGCCAAGTGTTCCTAAATCTCTTCCCAAAGCTCCTTAGCAGAATTCACATACATGAAATTCTCAGCCAGATCTGGTCGCATCGAATTGATTATCCAACTAGTTACCATAAAATCACACCTCAACCACCTGTCATAGTCATCGTCTATCTCAGATGGTCATTCATACTTGCCATTAATGAAGCCTAACTTCATTTTCGCTCCCAACGCCATATGAACAGCTCGACTCCAGCTGTGAAAATTGACTCCAGTGAACTGCTCTGACACTAGAGTCATTCCAGGATGATCGGAGTTGGAGAGGAATAAAGGGTTGATTGATTTGCTCCTGTTCGTGTAAGGGGCGGGATCGTGCGATTCAAATATTCAAATATAATTCACAATTATGCTAACTCCCTTATCAACCAAGTAATACAAGAATCCCTCCCGATGCAGTGGTAGGGTAATTCAAGATCGAATCCACGAGGAGGTATGTCAGTGCTTCCCTTGTTGTAATCACGATCAAGCTTTCGACTTCATAAGACACTCGATATCGAGGTTGTCTAGTCGATATCAACCTCAGTTCTGGTCGATTTCCAGCAAATTCCCGCAGAAGACAAAAGCAACACAGATCGACGTCGAGTGAAACCTCGATTTCGACGTTAGTGATCGATATCGACCTTTACAGTCGATTTCGATGTTTGTCACAGAAACTGCAAAGCGTAACCTATTGTCGGAAGAGTGTCCGAAGAGCATAGAATGATGGTTAAGAAGGATGATCAGAAATCAAAACTTAAACTTTTTATGTAATTCAATAAATTAAAAGCTTCCAAAGTCGGGGTTTCATGCCACAACGATAACAATGCAAGTATTATGCTAAGGTTATGAAATTTAATGTCTTTCCGTCAAATAACTTTCGTTACCAACACTTAGGTGATTAGAGGCTCTCGCATAGTTCCTAAGAGTTACTATCCAATTCATGAGTAATCCAAGTTCACAATAAGAGTGGCTTTCGCTTCAATAATGCAAATAATGAATCTCCCTAACTTTCGCAAAGGATCATGCATAGGATAGAAGACGGAATCGCATAAAAGTCATGCCTTTGATGCACTTACCCTACATCGCTATCTTCGGGCTCACCCCGACCCTAGAAGTGGGTTGACTACTCGCTTCTCATCATGCAACTCATCATCATCATTGAAAGAAAACTACTTCGTATTGAACTATGAAAGAAAGATTACAACCGAACCAAGCCAATTCCGCTCTCGCTTCCACCAACCTCAATCGGCCTCCTCTCTCTCTCTCTTTACAAATTCTCTGCGATAAACTATTAAAATTCACTGTGCTTGGATGATTAAACTCAGCCCTAACAGCCTCTAGATATAGATATCGAACTTTGCTATCCAAAGACTCGAAACTTTATCTTTATTCTCTAAGATAAAACTTAAAGAAAGTAAAACTAAAAATTCCATGGTAAAACTAGCTCAAGTGATAACTCTGATGTTGAAGATAAGAAATCTCGACTTTAGGATAGACGTGCAAGCTTCGGATAGAATTCTATCAAAATCTGAGTCGGACTTCTCTGCTGAACATCGATATCGACCTAGTGACATCTATCGACCTCTCCTTCATCTTATCTCGAGCTCTCCTTCTTCTACTCGGATTGGCACTCGACTTCTATCATTTATCTCGATCTAGGCAATCGATATCGACCATGGATCATCGATATCAACCTCTGTATGTCGACATGCTCTGTTCTCTTTCTTGCTCGATTTCTGCCTCTCTGTTGCACTCGATGTCGAGGTTCTTTAGTCGATTTCGACCTCTCAGAAGACTTCGAGTTCTTTTTCCGCTCTTCCACATTTGTCCATTTTATCCGGTTTTCTGCGAAATCACATAGAAACTCGTGCAGACCTAGATATTTGATAATAATGCATAAACTACACTAATCTCATGTTTTCCCACTAATATGTATGCAAATGAATGATAAAATGGACTTAAATATGCATAGAAAATATGGCAATTTGCGCGCACATCAAACACCCCATACTTAAGCTTGCTTGCCCCCAAGCAATACCTTTATTGGTCATTCAGGGGAAGAAAGTAAACTCTCAACATCATAGATTCATTTTTCATATGTCCCTACAATCAATTGCCATCCTCGATAAGGTACTAATGTCAACCAAGTCCATGCCTGTGCATGAAGCAATTTCATACTCATAAAAGGAGGTTTATATGCAAAAAACAATTTCAGCGACATAGCATTAATAATCAAGAGGACTTTTTCAAGCTTCAGAGAAGTAGATTGATAAAAGGCTAAATGTGGGCTAATATTTGGCCATGTGGTGTTAAATCCGGGGAAATATACTTTCTTTCCAAAACATTCCGCATTCCTTCTTCATAATGTCTCACCTTTCACTCATCGCTCAATGCTTTTTTCAATGTAATGCTTTTACCTCTCTGACCTTAGCACTGCCTTCTCGCGAGTCGCAAACATGGGTGTCATGAATGGCCCCGGATACTTAGTACTTCGGACTCCTCACCTTGTGTCCTATCTCGCTGAACTAACATCTCAACGAGCAGGGTCGACCTACCTTTATCTCCTGAGGTGATCGGATTTTTTCTCGCTCATTAAATTTTCCATAATTCATAATTTGTTTCATTCCTGCCAACAACTTCATAAATATATATGCACAACTCCATATAACAACTCCAAAGATGACATCCATTCTCAAACTTGTCCCCGGATAGGGTATAAAATGGGCAATATGTATATATGTGGAGCAATAATGATCATGATAAGGCTCATGTATGACTTGTGACTTTTGCAAATATGCATAGGTAAGGCTAGGATATGAACTTTTTGTATAAGTATAAGTATGGAAATTTCATAAAAAGTCCTCCATCATCTTATCATGCACATGTCAAAAGCAACTTCAAATTTTCATCTCCTTTATTTTTTTCTTTTTGCACTTCATTGGGACTTCCCTTAACTAGGCAATTTCATGTTATATCTCTAATGAATCTAATTTTGCATCGTAGAGCTCTTTTTTATACTTCCATGACTCTTTTCTTTATTTTCAATTTTTGATGGGGGTCATTTTTTTTTCGAAAATAAAACTAAGTATGCAATGCTTAAAGATAAATATGAAAATCTAAAATATTATGTAATAATAATATGCATGAACATGTACTAAAGTATGCAATAACTTATGAAATATGCAAGTAAGCTTTCCCCCACCCCATAATTAAAGTTTACAGTGTCCTCACTGTATTAAAACTAGGGTTAAGAAGAAAACTTACTTAAACCGTCACAAATTTCAGGAGTCGAAGAAGTCAGCAGTGATGGTCGATATCGACCTCTGTCATCGATTTCTGGCTCAAGCTTCAGGGTGATCCGGCCTCGACCATAAGCTTATCTGAATCGACCTTAAGGTCGATGTCGATCTTTAACATCGATTTCGATGTCTGTTTCTGCTCTTTTTCCTTTTTCCTGCAACTTGTTAAACAAACTAAAACCAAAACAGAAACAATTCAATAATAATGTAACAAAACCAAAGATGTCCAAAACCAAAAACTAAGTGTATGTTACAAGCTTTAGACTTTTAAAGTCGCTAGGCCGACTTCTTCCTTTGCGCGTCTCAAGGCGGCATCTGCAGAGCCCATGTGGCTTAGGCCTCAAATAAAACTCCTTTCTTGTCACGCAGCTGCATTCCGCCTGGATGGATTTGATTCACCGTGAATGGTCCCAAATTCTTATCTTTGAATCTCGCAGGGAACCATTGATCCTTTGATTTGGTGACATACACCTTCTCTCCTATCTCATATTGGTTTGAATCATCATCGGATACCCTACACAAGCGCACATGCCAAGGCACACCTCTTCCAAATAATGATAAATCTTTAATTGTAATGGAACAGGAGGAATCCGAACCTTGACTTACCATTTTCTCTGTATGTGGCTCAGGTCAACATCGACCTTCAGTACTCGATATCGAGCTCTTCTGTACTCGTGGAGGTCCAGTCGATTTGGAGTGTTTTCCCTCGATATGATCAGGTCGATTTCGACCCTCAGAGATCGATATTGAGGTCTCCGTTCCTCCTTTCTCAATGCTTGTGGTGGTCGATTTCGGCTCTAGGGCATGGTCGATATCGACCTTCATCCCCGATTTCGATGTTCCTTCTCCTCCTCCATCGACCCCATACTTATAACCTGACATAGAATCTTGAACATTATTAGTCGATATCGACTTACCTGGGTCGATTTCGATGTTCTGTTTGGCTCCTTCGTTCAAGATTGCGACAACCTCCTCTACTTGGGCTTCTATGGCCCTCTTTTCTAGCTCTTTCGGTGTCATACTCCTTACTTTGGCTTCTCCACATGCAATGTAGACACCATTGATGGCTTTTATCTCCATTGGCCCTTGATTTTTCACCGTCTTATTGAAGGCATACTCTATCACTTCGTCACTAATTGTAAATGAGAGCAATCCTTTCTTCACACTTATATTGGCATCGACGGTTGCTAGGAATGGCCTACCTAAAATAATGGGACAAGCAGGGTCCTCCGCTATATCAACAATTAAGAAATCAACAAGGACAAAGAATTTACCTACTTGTACTGGCACATCAGTCACTATCCCTGTTGGAATCACTACCGTATTATTTTCCATGTATAACCTTGCATCCACGGGCTCCAGAGGACCTATCTTTACCTTGTGCCATATGGTTAGTGGCATCATGCTAACGCTAGCGCACAAGTCAACTAAAGCATTAAATTTGAATCGACCTAAGCCTATAGCGATAGAGAACTTACCTGGGTCCGCCCGCTTTTGTGGTAGCTCCATTCTGTTGCACTCCTTTGTGATCTCAGAAAGCGATCGTTTCTTACCCAATATGTCCTTAAGGAACATTATATAGGACGTCATCTCATGAAGTGCTTCCGTGAATGGTATTGAGACGTTAAGTCCTTGAAGCATCTTCACGAACCGCTGAAATTTCTTTTCCGCTGGGTCTTTAATCACCTTTTTAGTTGGGAATGACAACACCTTCTTCTTTCCTGTGGCTACAGTTAGGTCGACATCAACATCAATAGGGTCGACATCGATGGGAGGAGTCGATTTCTGTGGTGACTCAGCATCAGGGTCGACATCGACAGGAAGGTCGACATCGATGTCACCGTGGTCGATATCGACAGGGGGTCAATATCAATGTCTGTTCTGGCTCCTTTTCCTCCCCTTTTTGCTCGGGCGTTTGTAATTGACGCCCACTCCTTAGATTCATTGCCGCAATGTGTCCAGTGTTCTTGCCCTTTTGGTTGGGCACGGTTAATCCAGGGAATGATCCTGATGCCTTAGGTATTGCCTCCGCCAATTGACCCATTTGGGTCTCCATGTTGCGCTTCCAAACGTCGATCTCCCCAAGTCTAGAATTTATGCCCTACAGTTGAGTATGGACGGAGTTGTTGGCTTATTAGAACTCAGCATGGTTCCTCCGCATCTCATCAAGAATGATCTGCAGGTCATCCTTCCTTGTCTTCCGCTCAGGGTGCCCTAGTGCTCTATATGGTGGGGGATCCCTTTGTTGATAGAACCTTTGATCGCCCCAGTATGGTTCATTGCCCCCTTCATAGGAGCCTCTTATCCACTTGGCTTCCTCATGTTGTTCCGCCATGGATGCTTGCTCAGTATGTGGACAGGCATTAGTGATATGCCTTGATGAGCCACAATCCTGACAAGGTTGATTGTTGCTCAGGAACCTGACTTGCTTTTGAAGGCGGCGCGTCTGATCGTTATGGAATTGTTGCCGCACATAAGAGTCTATCTCCCTTGGAGGCTCATATAATGGCATTGATGGGGCAGGCCTTGAATCATAGGCCGCAGCAGTCCCATAGGTGTTGTCAAAGTTTACAAGCCTCTCAATAGTCTCTCATGCCTCCATTGGTGCAAGCTCAATGTACTGATAAGAGGTATATGAATTGATCCTCTCCTTATTAAGCGCATCAAGGGCATTGTAAAATATCTCCTGGATGACATATGGAAGTTTCCCATGCGTCGGGCATGATCGCAGCAAGTCCTTAAATCGCTCCCACACCTGTGCTAGTGTTTCACCTGGCTTTTGCTTAAAAGTCATGATCCTTTGTCGCAGCATCGCCGTCTTAGAGGGTGGAAAGAACTTATTCAGGAATGCATCATTCACCTCTGCCCATGTCCTCAGCGACCGTGGAGCCAAACTCTCAAGCCATTGTAATGCCTTCCCTGCCAAAGACCATCTAAAAGATTTTAGTCTCACATACTCTAAATTTACTCCATCAGCAATTGTTTCACATAAGTCCATAAAAGTAGAGATGTTTTGGAGTGGGCATTCATTAGGTCTTCCTTCAAAAGTATTTCTTTTAATTTCAGAAAAGAAGTTAATTTTAATCTCATAATTGGAAGGAGGAAAAAGTATAGTGGATTCAGGAACGTGAAGCGGCGGGTGCATGTATTGCATCGCCGTCTATGGATACAGATTGAGCCGCTCTTGGGCTTGTCTACGCACATCCCTCTCCCTATCAGCACAGGCTCGCTGTGCAGCAGCGGCGGCCCTCTCAGCAGCGATTGTAGCATTATGATCCTCAATCTCCATCCTCAATCGCTCTATAGTCTCAGCCTGCGTCTCGTTGTCCGCCATGATTCGAATTGCTTTGTTGCAAAGATGGAAGAAACGTTCAGGCTCGGCAATGGTTTTTAGGATAGGTTCGCGATCAGAATGTCGCATAAACCTGCAAAATAAGCTCTAAAAGATCGTGAGAAAACTTAGGTGGCGATTGATTGCCTTCCCGACAACGGCGCCAATTTGTTCGTGTAAGGGGCGGGATCGTGCGATTCAAATATTCAAATATAATTCACAATTATGCTAACTCCCTTATCAACAAAATAATACAAGAATACCTCCCAATTCAGTGGTAGGGTAATTCAGGATCGAATCCACGAGGAGGTATGTCAGCGCTTCCCTTGTTGTAATCACGATCAAGCTTTCGACCTCAGAAAACACTCGATATCGAGGTTGTCTGGTCGATATCGACCTCAGTTCTGGTCGATTTCCAGCAAATTCCTACAGAAGACAAAAGCAACACATATCGACGTCGAGTGGAACCTCGATTTCGACATTAGTGATCGATATCCACCTTTACAGTCGATTTCGATGTTTGTCACAAAAACTGCAAAGCGTAACCTATTGTCGAAAGAGTGTCCGAAGAGCGTAGAATGGTTAAGAAGGATGATCATAAATCAAAACTTAAACTTTTTATGTAATGAATAAATTAAAAGCTTCCAAAGTCGGGGTTTCATGCCACAACGATAACAATGCAAGCATTATGCTAAGGTTATGAAATTTAATGTCTTTCCGTCAAATAACTTTCGTTACCAACACTTAGGTGATTAGAAGCTCTCGCATAGTTCCTAAGAGTTACTATCCAATTCATGAGTAATCCAAGTTCATAATATGAGTGGCTTTCGCTTCAAAATGCAAATAATGAATCTCCCTAACTTTCGCAAAGGATCATGCATAGGATAGAAGACAGAATTGCATAAAAGTCATACCTTTGATGCACTTACCCTACATACCTATCGTCGGGCTCACCCCGACCCTAGAAGTGGGTTGACTACTCGCTTCTCATCATGCATCTCATCATCATCATTGAAAGAAAACTACTTCGTATTGAACTATGAAAGAAAGATTACAACTGAACCAAGCCAATTCCGCTCTCGCTTCCACCAACCTCAATCGGCCTCCTCTCTCTCTCTCTACAAATTCTCTGCGATAAACTATTAAAACTCGCTCTGCTTGGATGATTAAACTCAGCCCTAACGGCCTCTAGATATAGATATCGAACTTTGCTATCCAAAGACTCGAAACTTTATCTTTATTCTCTAAGATAAAACTTAAATAAAGTAAAACTAAAAATTCCATGGTAAAACTAGCTCAAGTGATAACTCTGACGTTGAAGATAAGAAATCTCGACTTTAGGATAGACGTGCAAGCTTCGGATAGAATTCTATCAAAATCTGAGTCGGACTTCTCTGTTGAACATCGATATCGACCTAGTGACATCGATATCGACCTCTCCTTTATCTTATCTCGAGCTCTCCTTCTTCTACTCGGATTGGCACTCGACTTCTATCATTTATCTCGATCTAGGCACTCGATATCGACCATGGATCATCGATATCGACCTCTGTATGTCGACATGCTCTGTTCTCTTTCTTGCTTGATTTCTGCCTCTCTGCTGCACTCGATGTCGAGGTTCTTTAGTCGATTTCGACCTCTCAGAAGACTTCGAGTTCTTTTTCCGCTCTTCCAAATTTGTCCATTTTATCCTGTTTTCTGCGAAATCACATAGAAACTCGTGCAAACCCATACATTTGATAATAATGGATAAACTACACTAATCTCATGTTTTCCCACTAATATGCATGAAAATGAATGATAAAATGGACTTAAATGTGCATAGAAAATATGGCAATTTGCGCGCACATCAGCTCCAAAATTCCGATTAGGCACAGCTGAAGAACCACCTTGTCCTCCATTATCGTCACTTTCAATGTTCTCCATATCAGTCAAACAATCTACCAAAAACACAATCGATTTGTGTTGTAGAAGGCTCTGATACCATAACAAATCTCAGTGAACCTTCACTGAGATCAGATCTGCACTTGAGATCTATCAACCGTAAACAACCATGGAAGAGAGTTTGTTGGGAATTTTCTGTATTATTCAATCAATCAGAATTGCACCAACGTGTTCTGTATATATACACAAACTAACTAGCATCTAACTATAGTTAACCATCCTAACTGTAGTTCTAACAACTAAGCCATCTGAACTTACACACTACTCTCTATAATGAATATATTTAATTGACTGTAAAATACTAATAATGATATATTCCAGTAATAAGTATCAATTTATAAAAAAAATGATTAAAAAATAATATTTTATAGAGTTTTTAGCTCCTTAAACAATGTGCACAAAAGTCAAACGACAATTATTTTCAAACGGAGGGAGTATTAATATTAAAATGGAGATCTATAATTGGGGTATTTTCTAAATAGGTCATAATTAGCCTTTATTAGAAAAATGTCCACCCGTACTTTCAAATTGATAAAAATGTCCACCTCCCTTCCCTTGTCCCCTTTGCCCTTGTGCCCCCACGTGTGCCCCCCGTTTTTTTTCGCATTGCTGAAACCGAAGTTGTTGAAAGGGAGTTGCTGAAACCGGAGTTTCTTTTTTTTTTTTCGCGTCACCATTTTGACACCGGATTTTCTGAAATCGGAGTTGCTGAAACCGTGTTGCTGAAACCGGAGTTGCTTTTTTTTTCTTTTTTTCTTTTTTTTTCACGTCACCACTTCGACACCGGAGTTGCTGAAACCGTGTTGCTGAAACCGGAGTTGCTTTTTTTCCTTTTTTTTTGCCGCGTCAACACTTCGACACCGGGGTTGCTGAAACCAGAGATGCTGAAGTGCTTAAATGATTTTTTTTCGCGCCAACAAAAAAATGTTGAAATGATTTGTTTAGAGTGAACTTCAATTAAGAAGACTTGAGTAGAGAGAAGTCAGAACTCAGAAAGTGCAAAATCAACAAAATCCCCTTGTTCTTCATATCAAAAGATAAATTCCAATTTCTCAAAACTCTAATACCCCTCCCGTGTATATCCAAAATAATTGACATACAAGATCCCAGGTTGAGCCCCAAGTTACAACATAGGCAACAACAGTCACCAAAATTCCTAGAGAAGCACAAATTTCAAAATCCAAAACCAAAACCTAATAAATCCATAAGCCGCATATCACAACACCCCTTCAGAAAAAAAAGAGAGAAATGAAGATCGACAAGTAGAGGGCAGAGGAGATGCGGAAACCGGCGAGGAGGCCGAAGGTGGAAGAACGGAGAGAGGGCTTCATACCTTTTTGACTTTGCACGCGGCTGCGCGACACCACAGTAGTGCGGCCGATCTCCAGCCATCGTCGATCTGGCGCCATGATTGTACAGCACTGCGGCCGAATCTCCGGCCATCGTCGATCTTCCTCGTCATCATCTTCGACGTCATCTCCGGAGAAGATCTGTTGGTGGAATTTGGGTCAAAAGAGTGATCGGTGGAGTAGAAGCTGGAGAGCTGATCTCTCATCCTCTTCGCCTTCTACTAGACGTCGTTGGCAGCCATTGTTGAAAAACTTCGATCGGATCCGGGGGCTGTGAAATCAGAAAACCTTCAATTGTTTTGTGATTTTTAGTTCCCATGATCTGCTTGTAGTCTGTCGGAAAGAAAGCGCATGCGAGAGATCACCTCGGATCTCGTGGCCTTTGAAGACGCCATTGGAGACGCCATTAGAGAGACTTGACAAGGAGCGAGGGATTTCATGACACCGTGGCAGCGAAGTTCGGCAGTCCAGATCGGCGTCCATGGCAGAGAAGCTCAGTAGTCTAGATGGGCGTCCATGGCAGTGAAGCTCTCAACTAGAAAACTGCAGTAACTCCCGTAACGGCAATTCATAGGCGACCGTGATTCCAACAAGGAGGAGGAGTCGTGGGATTCGTGATTCCAATCGCCGAATTCCAACAAGGAGGAGGCGGCCGTGATTCCAACAAGGAGGATGAGGAGTCATGATTCCAAGGTCATGCAGTATTTGTACGAGGATGACAAGTATTATGTATATGAACAATGTAAGAGTATGGTATACACATCAACAATTGAGTTCAATTATATCAGGGCAAGGTATATCAAAACAATTAGACGAAGCGTCATACGAAAACACATAAGATCAGCATAGTAACTATCGCATCTGACAACCATGATCATATAATAAGTTAAGAATGGCATGTAATCATACAACATGATACATTTAGAGAGCACAGATCCTTCATGATGCTAGTGATACATGACGAGGCATGGCATAGTCAAGAGTGATTAAATGAGTTCAATATGATGTATACGAAAGCAAAAGGATCACCACAGGGTAAACAAGATACATCACGGGCGATAGATTGTAATCATGCTAGAAATGAACTGTCCTAGGGCACATAAAACGACACAACAACTATCACATTACAGTACAAGCAGGTTCACGTCATAGGTCAAGTAAGACAGGTCACCATTTCGCGAGTCATATTGGAAATCATAAGCCCTATAGGATACTAATAACACATGTTGAACATGAATACAATCAAGGTAATTCGACTAGATTCATTCTAACATTTATGTGTCATGCGTATGCAAAGTCATGATATAGTGTGGTGTGTGATCATGCGAGGTGTCAAGTCATACGTTCATGGAAGCACAAGAAGATATCATAGAGTGATAGAGGGATACCACTGAGCAAGAACATGTAATCATCCTAGAATTAACCATCACGGAAAGCAAGTCGATCATCGAATTCAACATCAATTTAATCAGGGTGAGTGGAACATTTTAAGATGATATAGAAGGAAAGAATCACACTATCAGGGACCTATCTCGAGAGAGGATCAACAATAACGTAGGCAAGGTAGAATTCACATAAGTCATAGCCAAGGGTCCTACATGTCACTAATGTCTCAACCTAACATATGATACATACATGCACTTGATTGATTACTCAACATTAAGCAAGACTTCAATTCAATCACATTCCAATAATGGAGAAGCATGGGATGAAATGTAGCGAGGTATAGTGCACGTCTAAGTAACATAACTACATGACTAGAATACGGGGACATGAGTTCAAATCAATGTATACTGGGATGAAAGATTGTGTTTAACAAGATTTCACTATACCAACCTATTCTCTACACAGCGCAAGTAACACACAACAACCTTAATTGCAACATATTCAACAATAATTAGTCTGAGGAATACAAAATAGATGGGCATGCTATAGGTTCTTGTCACAAAAGGAATGATAAGCATCGAGGCGTCATCGGCTAGCATACTAAGGAGCACAACTTACGAGGCATTCATACAAGAAAGAGTTGATCACACTATCATAGACCTAATCCAGGAGAAAACAACGATCATATAAACTCATATCATGCCATTCATGCTTCTAATCACTCAGTAGTACGATCATTACAATAGGTCAATTAGACATGCGAAGACGACACGTAATTATGGCAGGAAGCGAGATGCAACACGAGACCTAAGCAATGTGACCAGCATGGATATAAGATGTCATACAACCACGAATTTACATTAAGGATCATCATCATAACAAGTACTGAGAATTACGTAGCATATAAGGCATGTTGACATCAAATTATAACACGTATCCATCAAGTAAGGGACTCACTCTGTCATGATACTAGAACTGAACGATCACACTATCATGAACCTATTCACAGGGAGGACATCAATTATACAACTTCCTAGCATATGACATATATATTCGTGCCCTAGTATGACAATGCAATATACTAAGTAGATCATGTCAGGATGATATGGATATAACAAATGTAGCTCGAACCCATACAATGGTCATCATGAACATCAAGCACATAAGCACAATTTCACACTAAGGATCAATCTGTAGGTCAAGGAGTAGTACCACATAGTATCACACAATCATGCATGGACCGAGCAATCAAGATAACCTGATAGAGATCCATAAGGGCAAACATTGACTCTTCCTAACTGACTCATCACCCATCTTTCCCGTGGGACTCGGATACGACTTTTTATGGCAAGAAGACATCGGTTGATCGTCATAAGAATCAAGAAAGACAGCCCCAGAAACATCTTACTCTCTACCTTGGAACTTTACCAAGAACCATCTTCTAATACTCACTAAGTCAACCTTCAAAGGCAACATGACTCCCGAAGACAACGTGTTTACAACCCCGATTTCCCGTGGAGGAGACCGATATTCAAGAGAAGGACGCCATAATACCATCAAGGGATTAACATAGTGGAAGGGGGTTGTTCCACACAAGCTGGGCTTGACCATATAAGAAGAAGAAGGGTACTCCCGCTATCCCGTTTGCACAGATCATTCAATATTCATTAAATAGTTAGGACATACCAACCAATCTTTAGCATATCAAGCACTCAACATAGAATCAGTCAATGACAATTATAACGACCTCCTTGGAGTCTTCCAGACCCACCTGTAAAGAACAAGCTAATTTTTGCCTACCCATTTCTAACTACATCCGATAGGGATGGTCTATCGCCTTTTCTACCCACTCGATCCCTTTAGTGTGATCCATCATATTTTAATAAGCCGAGTTCATATTTAGTCCAATTAAGTTAGGCATATTAAGTTCATTTTGCCCCTTTAAAACATCTTCAAATCCTTTGAAATTCATGGGCAATTTTCCAAAACATACACCCGACCATTGCGTACCCGAATTGCACAACCTCGCTCTGATACCAACTTTGTAACGGCCCGGATATAAATACTCGGGTTACGTTTGGAAGGTTGGATACCTTCGTTCGGATGTTGCAATTCAGGTACGGGTCGAGGTTTTAAACCTCTAAAGATCAGTATTTAAAGCGGGATGATAACTCCACTCCCTTGATGAAAATCGGAATAAGTTTCAAAGGCTTTGACAGTCTGTTTGTGTCAAAGGTCTTGAAGCTTTAACAGTATTGATGAAACACAAAACCTGTTCTATATGATATTATGTTCGAATATTATTTTATGTTATTATATGCTTCCATTATATTATTATATATACACTAACCTTTCAGGAAGTATTTTCGAATATTATTTCCTTCCTTATGTTGAAAATTGAGAAGATTCAAATCGGAAGATCATGGCCTCCGAAAGTTTCCAAAGATAGAAGATCCAGCTCAAGCCATGATCCTCTCTAGCCGTTGGTGAAGATCCTTAGACGCCGATTTATTTCAATAAAAAGAAAATGAAGAAGAAAGCTACACACCTGTTGAACACAAGATTTCATACACTCAAGCCTTCAAGCGAGATCTGTCTTCTTCGTGTGCTCTCTGCTAGTCCTTAAGAGTCTGTTATTTCATTTCAAAGCATTTGAGAGTTACGCTGTGAGCTTATAGGATATATTTCGAGAAAGTGTTATACTCAAGAGTTTGTAACTCAGGAAGTAGACACTAGGCGATTGATTCACTAAGTGTAAGAGGATTGTACTAGATAGCATAGAGAGGTGGGGCTCTTCTAGATTGGTCTAGGACTCCAAGGGAACGTGAGTTGACTAGATTGCAATTGTATAGGAGAGAGGCTTCTCGGTGAGCTACTAGGATCCTAAGTCTTGTGAATCAATAAAAGCCGGTTGAATCCTAGGGTTGTGGAAGAACCCTAGGCGGGGACGTAGGCCAAGTTCGTGCCGAACCTCGTAAATAACTACTCGAGTCCTTTACTTATTGCTTTACCTTATTTCCGCACTTGGTTCGACTGTTTAACTTTGTGATTCAGGTTTTCAGAGAAAAGACTAAGTCTAATCTCAAAGGATTTTTCACGAGCTTCAAAAGTCTTGAGAATCTGCGAAAAACCGGCATACTCTATTCAACCGCCCCCCTTCTAGAGTATTTCTATATTACTTTGTTTTACATTATCGAACCTTCAATTGGTATCAGAGCTTTACTCACTGCTTTTGATCTAACAATCTTGTGAGTTTTTGATCATGTCTGGTGAAGCAAGCGGAGGATTTGCACAGGGAAGGTCTACCAGCAGACCACCACTCTTTTTAGGAAACAACTTTGTCCACTGGAGATCATTGATGAAGATGTTCATCATAGACCAAGATCTGGAACTTTGGAACATTATAGAGAATGGGCCAAAGATTCCAGAGAAAGACGCACCAAATGGAACCAAAGTCGCAAAGAAGGAGTCTGAATACATCCAAGCGGATCTTGAACTCATCTCCAAAAACTACAGGGCTATTAACTTACTTTATTGTGGTCTTAGCACTGATGAGTTTAACCGTATTTCATCTTGTAGGTCAGCTAAAGAGATTTGGGACAAGCTAGTCGTCACCTATGAGGGAACCAGCCAAGTGAAGGACACCAAGATCAGCATCTTCCTTCGAAAGTATGAACTTTTCAAGATGAAGCCTGATGAGTCTATCAAGGTCATGTTCACACGATTCACAGAAATCACCAACAACCTTGACTCTCTCAGCAAGAGCTTTACAAATGTTGAGAAAGTAAGGAAGATATTGAGGTGTCTCCCAAAAGAAAAGTGGGGTCCTAAAGTAACAGCTATAGAGGAAGCCCAAGACCTCACTACTCTGCCTCTTGACGACCTGCTTGGGAAACTGATCACGCATGAGATGATCCTTAATGAAGACGATGGAGAACTTCCAGCAAGCACTAAGAATTTGGCGCTCAAATCTAAGAAGGATGACAACAAAGATGAATCTGATTCCGAAGATGAGGATGATGATGAGGATGATCCTTTTGCTCTTATCACTAGAGGCCTTGCTCGAATCCTCAAAATGAAGAAACAATTCAACAACAAGGATGGATCAGAGTCTTCTAAATTCCGAGGTAAGTCTCAATACAACAAAAATGATAAGAAGACTAAACCGTTGTCTTGTTTTGAATGTGGTGAAACAGATCATCTTGTGAAAGACTGCCCTCAAAAGACGAAGAGCCAGTCCAAGAAGGGTGATAGATGGAAAAAGAAAGCCATGGTGGCAACTTGGAGCGATTCTGACTCCGACTCCGACGATGAGAAGGCCAATGTCTGTCTTATGGCATCAGGAGATGAATCTCACGATGAGAAGCTTGAGGTAACCGTAAGAGAACTTATGGCAAGTCCAAAAGAGGTATTATCGGAATTCCTTTCTAATATGATTGCCAATGAAGAGAAACTTATTGCCCAAACTAACACTCTTATTAAGAGAACTATGGACCAGGAAAGAACTATTGAGGATCTGTCTATGAGGGTCAAAAGTCTTGAAGCTTCTTATTCAGGTCTTGACATTAAAGTCAAGACTCTTGACTCAGAGAAATCTGAACTCAAGCAAGATCTCTCGTCTCTGAGAAATGAACATCATGACTTAGAGCACGAGAAGATCTCCCTGAATAATAAGATTCAAGACCAACAGACAGCCCTCATAAGTTTTACCAAATCCAAAGGCACTCTTGATAGGATGTTGGGTGAGCAACAAAGTTCTCTAAACAAAAGTGGTATTGGTTACAATCCAAGGTTTTTAAAGAAGCAGCACATTACCACCTTTGTAAAGGCAAAAGGAAGCAGAACCTCTCCTATATGTCACCATTGTGCTCGAAAGGGACATGTAAAAGAGACCTGCCCCTATAGAAGAAAGGATCCATATATCATTCGCAATACATCCCTGTTCATTTGAGAAAAAAACGGATAACACAAGTTTGGGTCCCAAAAGGCACTATTTTACCAAATATGGTTTATCCCAATAATGGATCCAAATTTGCTTATTGGTGTAGCCACAAAGGTTGATGTTTGTTTTGCAGGAGATCACCAAGGTGAAGGAGCAAAAATGGATTATTGATAGTGGATGCTCGAGGCATATGAGTGGGAAGAGGTCTCTCTTTCATGATCTAAAGGAGCAATCCACTGGAACAATCACTCTTGGTGACAAAGGAAAGTGTGACATCGTTGGTATTGGTAGTGTTGGGAGTGATTCCAAACATAGTATTAAAAATGTCTATCTTGTGAATGGTTTAAAGTATAATTTGCTTAGTGTTTCTCAATTATGTGATAGTGGCAATAATGTCAGATTTAACAAGAAAAGATGTCTAGTGTGCAGAGAAGATACAGGTGAAGTTATACTAACTGCATATCGTTACAACAATATATATGTTGTGAATGCTGATCAAGTGGCACAAGGAAGCTTAGCCTGTCTAAAAGCTTTGACGGACGATCCAAAGCTCTGGCACAGGAGACTCGGTCATGTGAGTCCACATACACTACAGAAGCTTGTGTCCAAAGGGCTTGCAAGAAGACTACCTGAGATGGACTTCAAAGGTATTGATATGTGCAATGCATGCACACGAGGTAAACAAACACGTAGCTCTTTCAAACCCAAAAAGGTTGTAACTTCTTCTAGACCCCTTGAACTTTTACATATGGATTTATGTGGTCCTATGCGAGTCAAATCTCCCAATGGTAAAAAGTACATGCTTGTTGTTGTTGATGATTTTTCTAGATATACTTGGGTTGCATTTTTAAAAGAAAAATCAGAGGCCTTATTTGAGTTTTCAAAACTTTGTAAGGAGTTGAAAACTTTAAGAAACGAGCCCATAGTGTCAATTCGAAGTGATCATGGTAGGGAGTTTGATCAACTTCAGTTTGATTTGTTTTGTGCTAAATATGGCATCTCCCATAACTTTTCTGCTCCTAGGACACCTCAACAAAATGGGGTTGTGGAACGAAAGAACCGCACCCTAGAGGATATGGCCAGGACTATGCTTTTAGAAAATGCATTACCTAAAACCTATTGGGCTGAAGCTGTTAACACAGCTAACTATATTTTGAATCGCTGTCTTATTCGTTCCATCTTAAAGAAAACTCCTTATGAACTTTTCAAAGGCCCCAAACCACTTATATCTTATTTTAAACCCTTTGGCTGTACTTGCTTTGTTCATAATAATGGAAAAGATAACCTTGGGAAATTTGATGCACGTAGTGATGAAGGTATATTTCTTGGCTACTCCACAAGTAGCAAAGCTTATAGAATCTTCAATAAAAGGACCCAGTTAGTTGAAGAAAGTATACATGTTATATTTGATGAATGCAATGACGGTTCTTTGAGTGAAAGTGTTGCAGATATAGATCTTAACATCCATGCGGAGGACGAGGAAGGTGATGATGCTGTTACCAAGAACACAGAGAAGAGGAACATGCAGGAACAGATTCTCAAAACTGAAGAATTGGCCCAAGGTGTTGAAGATTCGTCCAAAGCCCTTGGTGTCCAATTCAACAGTGTTGAAATGTCAGAAACTGCTGAAACTGAACCTAACAGGAGTATGGAGTCAGATGTACCACAAATCAATCCTGCTGGTGTGACGAATCAAGGAGCTGAGACTAGCAAAAGAAAATTCAAATACTCCTCATCACACTCATTAAAGGATATCATTTCTGACCCTACTTCTAGTGTTCAAACTCGTTCTAAACTTAAAGATCTTTGTGCTTTTCACGTGTTTGTATCTCTTATAGAACCCAAGAAGGTAGATGAGGCCCTTCAAGAGCCAGATTGGATCATTGCTATGCAAAGTGAGCTTAACGAATTTGAAAGGAACAAAGTCTGGACCTTGAAGCCTAGGACAAAGCATCAATCAGTCATTGGCACACGATGGGTATTTCGAAACAAGCTAGATGAGAATGGTAAGATCGTGAGGAACAAGGCAAGGCTTATTGCTCAAGGCTATAATCAAGAGGAAGGTATTGACTACGAGGAGACCTTTGCTCCCGTAGCCAGGCTTGAAGCCATTCACATATTATTAGCATTTGCATCTTTTATGGGCATAAAACTATATCAAATGGATGTCAAGTGTGCTTTTCTCAATGGTTTCTTAAAAGAAGAAGTTTATGTGGCTCAACCCCCAGGTTTTGAAAGTTTGGAATTTCCTAATCACGTTTATAAACTTGACAAAGCGCTTTATGGTTTGAATCAAGCCCCAAGAGCTTGGTATGAGCGCTTGTCGAAATATCTTTTAGAAAATGATTTTAAAAGGGGGTTGATCGACAAGACTCTTTTTATCAAGACCAAAGGAAAGGACATTTTGGTTATTCAAATTTATGTTGATGATATATTATTTGGTGCTACTAACACATCTTTGTGCAAGGAATTTTCTGACATCATGTGCAGCGAATTTGAGATGAGCTTGATGGGTGAACTCAACTTCTTTTTGGGATTACAAGTTCATCAATTCAAGAAAGGGATCTTTGTCAACCAAAGCAAGTACACTAAGGATCTCTTGAAGAAGTTCAAGATGGATCAATCCAAAGCAGCCAAGACTCCCATGAGCTCAACATTATCCCTAGATCAAGACAAGACTGGGAAGAGTGTCAATCAAAAGGAGTATCGGGGAATGATTGGATCTTTACTATATCTTACAGCTAGTAGACCTGACATCATGTTTAGTGTTTGCATGTGTGCTAGGTTTCAAGCTGATCCTAAAGAATCTCACCTCGTGGCTGTGAAGAGAATCTTTCGATATCTCAATGGCACTAAGGAGCTTGGACTATGGTACCCAAAGCAAAAGGATTTCACTTTAATCGGGTATTCTGATGCAGATTTTGCAGGCTATAAGGTGGATAGGAAGAGCACATCAGGATGTTGCCAATTCTTAGGAGCATCTTTGATCAGTTGGCATTCTAAGAAACAAAACTCAATTGCCCTATCCACTGCAGAAGCCGAATACATAGCAGCTGGAGCATGCTGCTCCCAAATCCTTTGGATAGCTCAACAAATGCGAGATCTTGGCATCAACCTCAAAGGCATTCCCATTAAGTGTGACAATACAAGTGCCATCTCCATTACAAAGAATCCTGTTCAGCATTCAAGGACCAAACATATTGATGTAAGGCATCATTTCATTAGAGACCACGTCGAAAAAGGTGATGTGTCCATTTCCTTTATTTCAACTGATTATCAATGGGCTGACATTTTTACTAAGCCTTTGGCAGAGGACAGGTTCACCTTCATTAGACGAGAAATCGGGATGCTTAACAAGGATGCACTTTCGTAGGGGGAGCTTTCCCTTTACGAAAGATAAATTCTACTCAGTATCAAGACCCTTGAGTTTTATGTCAAGGTTTGTGAACTGAATGATAGAAAACAGATATCGGATCGTATATATTTGGTTAATATCTTTTTAGATATTTGATCAAGTATTATTTTCATTGGATTTCAAAATAATTTATTTATGTCACATATTTTATCCGTAGAGATATTTTTGGAACAAAATATTTTCGGTTATTTCCCTCCTATTCTAAAACGGTTGAGAGAAGATTTGAATTTCGAATTGAAATATTTTTCAAATTGGCAATGTTATCATTACTTACATTGGAACCCTAAACCACGTCCCATCACTCTAATCTCTCCTATTTAAAACCCAGACCCCTCTCGATTACCTCATAACCTCTGAACCACCCAAAACTCTTCCAGTTCTCCCTCTCCAATCTCTCAAACTATCCTGAAACCCTAGCCGAATACCTCCATGGCTCCCAACTCAAAGAAAGCTTCCACACCCAAAAGACTTGGCGCCACCCCCAAGGGACGCTAGGACACTGCTACTTCTCCTACACCTGAACCCACTCCTCAAGCCATCGTCCCTGCTGCTGTCCAGAGCACCATCACTGAGAGCACGACTACAATAACCAAGGGCTCTCAAAAACGCTCTGCTAAGAAGCCTCTCAGTGCGAAGCAGAAAGGGAAAAAGAAGGTCATTGCTGAGGAGGTGGATGAGGAAGAAGAAGAGGAGGATCTTGATGCTATTCTGGAAAAGGATGCAGCCAAGGAAGCCTAAGAAGAAGCTTTAAGGAAGAAAAAGGTCGAGGAGGAGGCCGAGCTGGCAAGGAAGTTGGTCGAGGAGGAAGCTGAGAGAATCCGGAAGGAAGCCGAGGCGGAGGCTCTCAAGGAGGTTCCTTCTGAAGAGGAGCCTGAGGAAGAGGACGAGGAGCAAGACGAATCCGGAGAGGACGAGAAGGATACCGATGGAGACAACGCTGAGGACTCGGGGTCAAAGGAAGAAGAGGGAGAGGAGCCCGAGCATGCTCCCTCTCCTTCTCCTCCTCCTCCTCCCCCGTCTCCAAAGAAGCGGAAAGCCTCTACAGCCAAGCCTCCTCCTCCCAAGCGCACCAGGAAGGGCACCCTCAAAAGCCTTGAGGCGCCTGCCAAGAGGTCTGCTTCAACACAGGCTAGAAGGAAGAACGCTGATCCTCCCGCTCTCATTCAGGTAAATGAATCCCTCCCCTCTTCATGGTTTGGAAATGCTGAAATGGCTGGTAAGTGGGTAGATGAGTTTCGAACTCGTAGGATCTGCTGTTCTGATTTTTTAGATATTGCGTTCTTTGAAGCTTTGAATTTACCGTGCATTGCTATCCTTAAAAAATCCCCAGCTTGGACCCTTCTCAATCTTGAAACCGTCTATTATCCCCAACTCACCCGCCTGTTTAATATAAATCTCAAAGCCAAACACACTGACGATGGTTGGTTCTTGGAATCTGTCGTCAAGGGAGTTAGAATCTCTTTCAGCTCCTTTGACTTCGCTGATTTCCTTGGCCTTCCTAGCCCTTGTCCACCCTCTCAAGAAAACCCCTCTAAAGAAGATTGCATTACCCTTGCCCGATCCAAATATCTTCTACCCTAGGCATCTACCAACACCTCAAAGCAGCTAACCCACTCATCCCTTACCCTAGAGGCAAAGATCATATTCAACATCATTGTGTGTTGCCTCTTACCCCGTCTAAACTCCGGCTCTCTCCTCACCGACAATGCCATGATCCTACTTTACCGAATCCTCAATGGCCTTGATCTTGATCTGGCCAACACCATTTTAGGATCCATGGCTCACACTAGAAAAGCCAGGAAAGGAACTCCCCTCCCCTTCGCTACCCTTTTGACCCAAATCTTCGAAGCTTCTGGAATCGATTTTAAAAATGAAGAACATTAGCGTCATATGGGTAAGTTCGACTCCAAGAGCCTTGAAAAGATTGGCATCACTCGGTCCCCCCAAGGGACTTGGAGTCTTGCCTCTCCTTCAAAAGCTCTTCCCACTGCCTCAGCTGTTGATGAACGCATGGACAACCTGGAGTTGGGCTTGGAGGAAGTTCGCCTGGATATCAAGGAGCTGCACAAGGAGTTTATGACAGAGATGAGCGGGGTAACCAAGCTGTTGCAAGGTCTGTGGTCGCGGCTCACTGATGATGTTCCGGACGATGAAGCTTAACCCTATCCTACCCTACCCTAACCCCAAATCTGAAACATTGTTGGTTTTTGGAAACTGTTTCAAAACTTTTGGTGACTGTTTTACCTCCTCCCTTTGTTGAAAGACAAAAAGGGGGAGATGATCTGTGGTGGTGTTAGACTTTTTAAAAACTGTTGCGATTTAAAGGTCTTGGAAGACCTTGGTTTTATTTTTCAGTTGGATGGTCTTCTTGCTTTAAAATTTTGATCCAACATTTGTCTAACCCATGCAGGTACTTAGTCCAATTTTACTTATATTATATATGCTTGACTAAGTTGCAGGGATGCATAGGTTTTGTCTTTCATCAAGGGGGAGATTGATAACTCCACTCCCTTGATGAAAATCGGAATAAGTTTCAAAGGTTTTGACAGTCTGTTTGTGTCAAAGGTCTTGAAGCTTTAACAGTATTGATGAAACACAAAACCTGTTCTATATGATATTATGTTCGAATATTATTTTATGTTATTATATGCTTCCATTATATTATTATATATACACTAACTTTTCGGGAAGTATTTTCGAATATTATTTCCTTCCTTATGTTGAAAATTGAGAAGATTCAAATCGGAAAATCATGGCCTCCGAAAGTTTCTAAAGATAGAAGATCCAGCTCAAGCCATGATCCTCTCTAGCCGTTGGTGAAGATCCTTAGGCGCCGATTTGTTTCAATAAAAAGAAAAGGAAGAAGAAGACAGCTACACACCTGTTGAACACAAGCTTTCATACACTCAAGCCTTCAAGCGAGATCTGTCTTCTTCGTGTGCTCTCTGCTAGTCCTTAAGAGTCTATTATTTCATTTCAAAGCATTTGAGAGTTACAATGTGAGCTTATAGGATATATTTCGAGAAAGTGTTATACTCAAGAGTTTGTAACTCAGGAAGTAGACACTAGGCGATTGATTCACTAAGTGTAAGAGGATTGTACTAGATAGCATAGAGAGGTGGGGTCTTCTAGATTGGTCTAGGACTCCAAGGGAACGTGAGTTGACTAGATTGCAATTGTATAGGAGAGAGGCTTCTCGGTGAGCTACTAGGATCCTAAGTCTTGTGAATCAATAAAAGCTGGTTGAATCCTAGGGTTGTGGAAGAACCCTAGGCGAGGACGTAGGCCAAGTTCGTGCCGAACCTCGTAAACAACTACTCGAGTCCTTTACTTATTGCTTTACCTTATTTCCGCACTTGGTTCGACTATTTAACTTTGTGATTCAGGTTTTCAGAGAAAAGACTAAGGCTAATCTCAAAGGATTTTGCACGAGTTTCAAAAGTCTTGAGAATCTGCGAAAAACCGGCATACTCTATTCAACCCCCCCTTCTAGAGTATTTCTATATTACTTTGTTTTACATTATCGAACCTTCACGGGGATTTCGAACCCCAAGCAATCGAAGTCGCGGAAATTCGTTTGAACAAAAATGCGAAAGCGGAATTAAAGTACAACTTGCCACGGCGGAGCCGGGTCAAAACCAAAACATAGTGGGTGATTGCCATTTTATCAAGTTAGAATGTTAGCCGGATTTTTCGGTTCGCCAAGAGATTCCCCGTCACAGAAGCAAGGAGCAAACAAGAGCGGTACCTAACATAGTGGGTGATTGCCATTTTATCAAGTTAGAAAGGGCTCGTGGGTGGCTCCTTTTCGGCCCGAGACCCGCTCAATCTGACCGACATTCAATTCCGACCACAACCCAAGCAAAGAGAGTTAAGCGCGAGTGAAGGAGGGAGAAATAGAGGGATTACCGAGGGGGTTTGTTTCGCCGGAATGAGTGCTCGGGAAGGCTTCGTCGGCGCCCGTCTGACCTCGTCGGAGATGGATCCTCGTCGGAGACTGCCTAGGAAGGGGGGGAGGTGTAAAGGTGGCCTTTTATATGGTTTTAGAGTCAAAGAGAATGAGGAAGAGAGCTTACCAAGCTCGATCCGCGAACAGGGGAGAAAGGGAGGCGGCGGCTGCGCTCGGGGACCTCCGGGATGCTGTTGCTGCTGCTGCTTGGAAGGAAGGATGAAGGAGAAGGAAGTGGTGGGGTGTGGGGGTAGATTTAACTCTCGGCAAGAACAGGGGAGGAGGGTGGAGGCTGCGGTGGCGACGCTCTGGGGGCCGGGGGTGTGGTGACGGCGGCGGTGGTGAGGTGGTGGTGGTGGCGGCCAGCTGAAATGGAGGAGGAGGTTGGAGGGTTCTCTTCGACAAGGCTCAAGAGGGAGGAAGGGGGGTTGTGTTTGATTGTGTGAAAGAGGTGTGGGGGTGGGTCTTCTCTGTTACATTTGTGGGTGGTTTGGTGGTCTGCAACACAGAAAAGAGGGAGAGAGAGAGGAGGGATCTGTGAGGATTTTCATATTTGGATGAGAGTGAGGTGAGGAGGGAGGTGCAATTGGAGGAGAATGTTGTATATTGGATGGAAGAAGACAAAAGGGAGTAAGGGACCAGCCTCCAATTTTGGCAGAATCCGAGAGAGGGAGAGAGAGAGAGATAAAAGAAAAGTGAATTGAAAATAAATGAAATTGGTCCCCCACAAAAGAATTCAATTTAGCGGAATAGACTCGAAACCCGCTCGCCCGATCGAATCCCGACTCAATCAACTTTAAATCAAATTTCAATTCAATTTCAAGATAAACGGAATTAAATTAATTTTTATCAATACTCGGAGCTTGAAGGCGGAATTAAAATCCGATGGAGTCTAAATTCTCAAAACGATGCCGGAACGACTTTAAAAATCAAAACTTACGCTCGAGGACGGGTTTTCTTCAAACCTTATAAACCGGATAAAATAATATATTTTATATTTTTATATAATAATAATATTTTTTAATATAATATATAAAATATATTCAGTCTTTACAGATATATATCTTGGTATTAGTTTAGTTTAATCACAAGACTGAATTGGAAGGCTTGTTTGATGAGATTGTATGAGTCAATGGAAAATTGGATATACTTAAATACATTTATTTTTTATAAAAAAAAATCAGCTGATGTTGCTTCAAAGTTCTAATGTGATGAAGTTCTAATTCATGAATGCCTCTTGTCAACATAAAAATCAGTTGTTGTTGGCAGCATAAAAATTACGAATGTCAGCCTAAAAATTACGAATGTCAGCTCATTGTCATAGATAGAATTGTGCAGCAGTTATTGGCTGACCGGTGGACATTGATAGCATGCATTTAAGTAGGCATATTAGGTTGGATTTACCATGATTTAGATTTATATAGTGCATAGATTATGCTAGATTTGCATTTATATTTGTGTTGTTTGTGGAGTCGGAATCTACACGCTTTTATAGATTATTTCAGGTATTTGTGGATCCGACGAGGAATGAGGAAGCTCATGGATGAAGGAAGAGTGAAGAGGAGAAGGAAAAGTGAAGAGAACGGGAGTGAAGTCGAAGTTAGAGAGCCTAAGTGAAGAACAAGTCCGTAGAAGTTGTCGTCAGACATGCTGAACTTGTTTTGCACTTTCTGGAGGTCTCGGTGGTCCGATTGACTATTATAAGCATGGGTTGGCAAGCTCTTTCCGAGATCTACAACTTTCATGTTGACATCGAGACCAGATTCAAAACGGAAAAATTGCTGTGAACAGTAAAAGCCGCCCCGCTGCCAAGCTAGCCGCCCCGCGGCCCGAAGCTCTGACGAAGGATTTCGCAATCGCCTGGCCGCCCCGCGGCCAAGGTTGGCTGCCCCGTGGCTTCTGCAGAAACGCCGAATCTACTGAATGGACTTTTTATCCACTTAATTAGGTTTTCAGAATTATTATTTGGCCGACTCTTTTGAGGCTTTTTAAGAACTATTAAGGTTATTTTCTTATACATCTAACTCATCATTTAATACACTTTGAGATTATCAATTGAAAGAACCTTAGAGGGAAGCCTCCATGGCCATGGAGTGCTAAACTTTTCCGTTTCATCTATGGATTGAAGCTTTGGTTTGATAAAGTTGTGAGATTTCTATTCTTATTCTATTCCTATTGATTCGTATTGATTCTTTTGTGAATATTGTTGATTTCTTCTAGTCCGTACAACTAGTTGAGATTTTTGCTAGGATTTTGTAGATTCCTCGTAGCGAACCTTAATCCATAGTAGCAATCATGCCTTTTTAGGACTCGTAGGACTAAATTGGTGTGTAGAGAATAAATTATATGTTAAATGCTGACTCGTAGCTTGGTGTTGCATGTATCCTGGTTAATCCTTAATCTTAATGCTACTATTAGGTTAAATCTTGACCGTGTTAGGATTATCTAATTAGTAAGGGTTGCTAGGACTCGTAGGACTAGTAATTTACACAAGATCAGGACAGGAACAATAATAGGATGAAAAGAGAACTTGAAGAAGAATCGATGATCAACTAATCAAACTAAAGTGGATATTTATAGATGAAACTATTTTCTCTATTGTTATCTCTACTAACTTGTCTATAGTTTCCGTTATCTACTTCAATCACCAAATCCATCTTTTCTACTAATTGGTAAATATACATTGCTTAGAAATACTTGATTCTCTGTGAGATCGACCTCTTAGTTGCTTGCTATACAAGTTTGTGGGTTTGAGTTATACTTTGATAGGAACAACGACAGTTTCCTCCTGTCAGACATTTAACTAATAAATTTTAGATAGTGGACATTTAATTATTTAGGTCTTTTTATATGGGCATTTACTTTTTCAACCCTATTACAAAATTACTATCATAATTATTTAAATATTTGACTCATATTTTATGTTTATGTTTGGTTTTGGGCTTAAAATATTAATTATTTCCTAATTGCGTCGTCGTATCTCTTAATTGTGCATTATTTTTATACGTTCTCTCTTTATTCAAAGAATGTAAGATTTACATCTTATCATCAACTTTGGCTTCAAGAGTAAGTATATCGATTTCTTCTTTCAAATTTGCATTTGATATTTTTATTTTACAAATTGATTATAAAACCGAGCATATATATGTGGATCAAATAAGGGTCCGTTTGGAAAGGGTATATAGATATAAGATATAGGCTTTGGGTATGAGATATAGATATCAAGCTATGAGTATTGGGTATGGGTATGGGATTGATATCTATATCTTATATCTGTTGTTTGGAAATGGTATATAGATATAGAATTAAAATTTCTCACTTTCTCAATACCTTATAACTTGCAGATGCAAAGAAAAAAAATCCTCAATTTAAAAAAAAAATTATAACAGATGCAAAGCGAAAAAAATTCCAACAGAAATTTTCAAACAGAAATAGGCGAACATATGCAAGTGAAGTGACAGTGAAAATTTCGAACAGAAATCGAACAAATGCTAGGATAGAACAGATGCAAGGACTTAAGCAAGTGACGGTGAAGAAGAAGGAGAAGAAATCAAACAGATGCAAGAAATGAACAGATGATTAGGGTTCGAACAGATGCAAGGATCGAACAGATGCAAGGACTTAAGCAAGTGACGGTGAAGAAGAAGAAGAAATTGAACAGATGCAAGGATCGATCAGGGTTCGAACAAATGCAAGGATCGATTAGTGTTCGAACCGATGCAAGGAGGAGAAGAAGAAATCGAACATATGAAGAAGAAGAAGGAGGAGAAGAAGAAAGTCGCTCCTATAGCCCCCAATTTTTCCAGATATCCAAAAGTGAAAAAATACCCTAGAATTAGTATATGGGTATATAGGATTGATATTCATATACCAATTTGAATAAATATACCAAACAGCGTATATAGATATTGGTCCTTCTATACCTTTTTTCATTCTTCAATGTTGTTTTGTGTCAATAAGTTAAGTCATTTTTCTATGAAGATATTTGTCCCAAAGGCCATTTACATAAATCTATTTAGTGTTTGTCCACCCTAAACTCATTTTCAAGTAATTGTCCAAAATATTTTCATAATCCCCTTTTACCATGTTTTAATTTGGGTAAATTGCGCCACTAGTCCCTAACGTTTCATACTTTTTTCTTGTTAGTCCCTAACCTTTCGTTCATTCCATTCAACTCCCTAACCTTGTACACCTATTTCATATTAGTCCTTAAACTTCTATTCATTCCATTCAAGTCCCTAACCTATTGAATTTGTTGCACTATTAGTCTAAGTTATTTTTAAAATTAAAAAATAAAATAAAAGATTTTATTTAAAAAATAATTTAGACTAAATTATAATTTTTAGGTGAATCTTTAAGATTGGTTAAGAAAAATAAAAAATTTTAATTAAATAATCCTATTGTTAATTTATTTTTAATACCTATAATTTATAATTTTTAGTAAAAATACACTCCTTTGTCCAAAAAACACACACAATTTTTTCCAATATTGTGGTTCAATTTATTTAATACAATAATTTAGATAAATTAACATTATAAATGTTTAGTATTTAAAATCTACAAATCTTAGACATTCATCAAAAGTTTCTAATTTTTTCTAATTTTTTTTATTAGAAATAGTAATCTTGGTATAAATATGTTGTAGTTTATTATTATTATTATTATTATTATTATTATTATTATTATTATTATTATTATTATTATTATAGTTTACAAGAAATTAGTGGGTAACCGAGATACTATCTGGGCACCCCCAAATAGTATCTCGGTTATTGTTGTTGTTGTTGTTGTTGTTATTATTATTATTATTATTATTATCCACCCCCCCCCCCACACACACACATAAAAAAGCACAAATAGGAGGTTTTTAATTTTAACAAGTGGAAATGCAATAGATTTCAAATATTGAAAATTTTTAACGTTAATTTATCTACATTTTTATTAAATATAATTAACCACACTATAAAGTGAACTTATTTTATTTATTTATTATTATTATATTTATAAGTTTATGAAATATTATTTAATTGAAATTTTAATATTTTTCGTAGTCAATCTTAAACATTCACCTAAAAATTACAATTTAGTCTAAATTATTTTTAAAATAAAATCTTTAATTTTATTTTCCAATTTTAAAAATAACTTAGACTAATAGTGAAACAAATTCAATAGGTTAGGGACTTAAATGGAATGAATAGAAGTTTAAGGACTAAAATGAAATAGGTATAAAAGGTTAGGGACTTGAATGGAATGAACGAAAGGTTAGGGACTAACAAAAAAATGTATGAAATGTTAGGGACTAGTGGTGTAATTTACCCTTTTAATTTTAACCCCCCCTGCCATTGAAGATTTGATGGCAGACCATAGATCTCTCCGCCATTGAAGGCATACCATGGAAGCTCGAATGTCTCCTTCTCCATCACCGGTGGATTTCTGTCACCGCGGTTTGTCCATTTCCAAGCCTCTCGTTTTCGATTTTGTTTGCCCTCCGTGTCGTTCTCGTGCAGTTCGTACTCACCTCGGAAAACGCCGACTGAGTTCTCGATGACATCAGGCCTTACCTCATCTCCTACGGTGGCAACATCGACGTTGTTTCTGTTGAAGACGGCGTCGTCTCTATCTTTATCAATGTCTTCTATTTTCTTCTTTGTTGTCTAATTCATGTGATTTGAAGTGCTTGTTGTTCAATTACTTAACAGAAAATCGCTTTATTGATGGATTTATTTGCTATGCTAGTTAGTGTTTTGTTTTCACCATTGTGTTTTTTTTTTCCGATCATTGAGTCCATGTATCATGCATCAATGTTTAAAATAAGCTCTAAATGGGTGGGCTAGGGCCCATTCATTTAGATTGGTCCATTTGGTTTGTTTTAATGTGTTTTAGTGTGTTTTTAAGAGAAAAGTTGGTAGAATACTAGAATATACATTTTTAAGAATCTCATTAGATATTTATGCCCTCTAAAAAATTAATTGGCCGTGTTGTTTCATTCCAAAAGATAATTGGCCCCTTTACCCACTGTCCACCTCTTCGCTCTCTCCTCTCTTCACGAACGGCGACCATGGCTCCACATCCTCTCCTCTCTTCACGAACGGCGAGCATGGCTCCACTGATTCCATGGAAGATCGTTCCTCTGTCGACGAAGAGTTGTCGCTGGTTCAATCAAATCTGTAGCGGCGGCGACTGATTCGTCAGTGAAGGAGGCGGATCTGGATGCCGGAAGCCTAGTAGGTGGCTCGACCGCGTCCCGATCGTTGATCGGCTGGATTTTCATCGATAGAGGCATGATTGTCGCCGAATCGATTGCTAATTTGAACGAAAACCTCTCGATTGCTACTCTCTTTCGATGATTTACAATGTCTCAGAGGTTTCGGATATTCAATTTCTTGGAACGCCGTGATTGGACAAGCACACTAGGATACATCTAAAGTAACGGAGAAGCTTCATCCTGATATTGATGCCAAACTGTAATTCTCTCTCTTGTCTATCCTAAATTGTCTTGATTTGGATTATGTAGATTGTGGCTTTGGCGAATTTGTTACCGGCGGATGCCGTTGTGGACGAGTTGGACAGCTACATGTACCAAACTGTAATTCTCTCTCTTGTCATTTTTTTCTACTTAATTCGATTTTTTGATTGCTAAATTAGGGTTTGTGTTCTTCTTTTTCTTTCGTATGGTTCAGCTATGAGTGCAAGCTGTGTCTTGCTCTGCACATCAACGAAGGCACCTATTTGGCGCATAGGCAGGGAAGTGGCATCAGACCAACTGAGACGAAAGTTGAACCAGGCAACTTCTGATTCCTGTAGGGTGATGAAATGCGGGGTGCATTCAAGAGATTAGTTGAATTGGTTGTGCTCTTATCAAATTGATGGAGATTAGGTGTTTCTAGGTTCTAGAACGGATTTTGCCGATATGGTTGATTTATTTCCATTGTTTTGGGATCCTTGGATAGTAACAAAAAACCTTAGGTGATGCAATGTCTGATTTTTGCTAAATCGGTGTTGATCTTCGATTGATTGTTGTCCCTTTTATTCAGATAATCTTCCAGAAAATCCTCCGAGCTCTTTGTTCCTAGTTGATGTTGCTGTTAGATATAGAAGGTAGTGATTGACAATTTAGGATGAATGCAGAGTCTCACTATTTATCTTCTGATAACATTTCCTGGAGATTGTTGGTGTATTTTACTTGACATTACCCACAAGTTTACAACCTAGTTTTGGTTCAATCATGGTATGATATGAATATATATGATTCATGTGCCAATCACCGACTCAAATTGAATCACTGGCTCATTTTGAAACAATCGAGTTGACATTTGGTTCTCTGATTTGAGGAATGAGGAAGTGATTTAAAGTTGATGAGAGATTTGTTATTTGATTTATAATTGATTGCTCCATTTCTTGATTAAGTCGATTGCATTTAATGCCGAGTTCTGCTTATTTTCAGGAGTTGGTAGCTTTGTCTTCTAATCCTCTGTTGGAACCACCAAGTCTTGTTTACTGGACAAGCAACAGCTCTCTAACTGTCATCCAGGTTAGTCCTTGCAGTCCCTTTCGTAGTGAAAGAATTCGCAGTTAGAATGTTTGTCC
The DNA here is from genome assembly GCA_963922045.1 of Persicaria maculosa. Taxonomy (NCBI): domain Eukaryota; kingdom Viridiplantae; phylum Streptophyta; class Magnoliopsida; order Caryophyllales; family Polygonaceae; genus Persicaria; species Persicaria maculosa. The sequence goes on along the minus strand of OY998264.1, from coordinate 20,180,187 downwards.
ATCCTTGTATGTATTTTTTTGTGCTTCCAAAAAGTTTACTCAGTTATAGTGTAAAAAATTCGCTATATTTGCGTCTTGGTTTCTGCTATTGTTGTTGCATCATTTGTGTCTCCAAAACCCTACTATCCATGAAAAGTTAGGGGTACCACATGATAAGGATGGAACACCAGCCAACGATTCTAACAGTGATTCTGGATCAAGTAAAACAGAAGCTTTGGACAATAAAATCTCAGTCCATTTATTATTGAACATGCTAATTCTTGGTGGTATCTTTGATAGGTTTTTCTATGATGCCTAGTAGTTTTCTGTAGAATATTGAACATGCTAATTCTTGGTGGTATCTTTGAGGAGTTGTTGAATAAGTATTGACATGGTATCCCAATATGAAATGTTCACCAGTATGCTCCTTTAACCCACAAAAATGAGGCAATCAAGCTTTGCTGCCGTACGTGCAATCAAATGCTCATTTTAATGTTGTATTTGACCACTGTGTTATGTGGATGTATTTTATCATTTCCCTTTCTAATGCCTTACACCCCTCAACCCCCCTTCCCTCACCCCCAACGGAATATATTTCAATTATTTGATGCCTTTTATTTTCATTAATAACACTTGGTTCCTTGCTCTTTGTTTATTGTTTATTAGCTAGGTGATCACATGTTTTTAACTCCGCTTGTGTTTTGGTACACAACCGGTCCCAAGCCCGGAAAAAAAGGAGGAGGGGAGACATGTTATGTGGTATTTCATGTTATTTGATTCTTAAATGTCATCACAAATGTGTCACCAATGAAGTGTAATCAAAATTTATGCTCATATGTTATCAATTGTATAAATAAAAATGTCACCAACATACAATGTCATCACAACTCATTGATATCAATGATTGTAATCACAAATGTCATCAATAAATAAAAGTCATCAATAAAAGATGTCATCAATGAAGTTTAATCACAATTTATGCTCTTTTGTCATCAATTGTATAAAAATATAATAAAAATGTTACCACAAATGATTGCATCAACGAAGTGTAATCGCAAATGTGTCATCGTGAATAAAAATAGAATCAAAAGACTTAATTAAAAAATTGGCATCAAAGTATTTGATTAAAAAAGTGTCATCAAAACACTACTTTGAAAAAGTGGCATCACATTAAAGAAAAAAAGGCATCAAACCATTACTTTGAAAAAATTACATCACGATAAAAAATGACATCAAAATAGTAGGATTACATTAAAGAAAAAAATGGCATCAAAACATTACTTCGAAAAAATGCCATCACAGTTAAAAAATGACATAAAAAAGTGGCATCAAAAAAATAGCATCACAAAAACCGTCATCATTAAAAAAAATCCGAATGAGGTCAGTCAACGTTGACCGGTCAACGGTCAATAGTTGACCGGAAACCGGTCAACAGTTGACCATTGACCCTCAATGCTCCATTTGGGAAGGGTACACATCTAAACTAATTTTTTTAGAGGCTTAATTAGCTAATTGCATTTTCAAAATGGTATAAATACCAAATTCACCCTGTTTTTAATGTGTTTTAAGATGTCACAAAACTACTACTGTCACCAAACCACTACTTGTCTAGGGTGGTGACACAACTAAAAACACTTATCCTAGAGTTTTCTTTTGATGACAACAGTAGTTTTATTTAGCATTAGCCGTTATAGGGTTTGTGTTTTCCTTTTCCTAGGTTTTTCCTTTGGTGATCTCGTAAAAAAAATAAAAATAAAAGTTGTCACCAAAAGTGTCGCCAATACTGTGACCACTGATAAAGGTGGTGACAGTGATAAGGGTGGTGACATCGATAAAGGTGGTGACAACGATAATGGTGATGACAGCGATAAGGGTGGTGATAGTAACATTTGATAAGGGTGGTGACAACGATAAGGGTGGTGACAGTGTGACCACTGATAAGGGTGGTGACAACGATAAGGGTGGTGACAGTGATAAGGGTGGTGATAGCGATAAGGGTGATGACAACGATAAGGGTGGTGACAGTGATAAGGGTGGTGACAACAGTGGTTATATTTTCTTTGGTTATAGTGTCTATTACCCTGTTTTTATAGTGGTGACACTGTTTATGACCCTATTTTTATTTTGGTTACATTATCTATGACCTTCTTACCCATTCATATATTAGAGGAGAACTTTCACCACATGTATTTTGGCTTCTCAATAGCCCCTTTAGGGTTTGTGCTTCCCTTGTCCTAGGGTTTTGCTTTGGTTACAGTGTCTATGACCTTGTTTTTATAGTGGTGACAATGTCTATTACCCTGTTTTCTTAGTGGTGGCAGTGTTTATGACCATGTTTTTATTTTGGTTACAACGTCCATGACCCTCTTACCCATTCATATATTAAAGGAGAACTGTCACCACATGTATTTTGGTTTCTCATTAGCCCCTTTAGGGTTTGTGCTTCCCTTGTCCTAAGGTTTTCCTTTGGTTACAGTGTCTATGACCCTGTTTTTATAGTGGTGACAGTGTCTAGCTATGACCCTATTTTTATTTTGGTTACAACTTCTATGACCTATTTTTATTTTGTTTACAGCGTCTATAGGACCTCTTACCCATTCATATATTGGAGGAGAACTGTTCATCACATGTATTTTGGTGACAACATTCATGGCGGTGACACCATTCATCCCTTGTTCTAGTGTTTTCCTTTTGGTGACATGATTGATGGTGGTGACACCTCTTTAATTAATTAGTTTGTTTAAATAATAAGTGATATATTAAAACAGTGTCACCACTAATAAGGGTGGTGACACCGATCTTGTAAAAAAATAAAAAAAAAGTTGTGACACTACTTAAAGGGGTATAAACGGGAGACTACTGGTGTGAATATTTCTGGTAACAACTCCAAGTTTTGATTTGATAACACAATTGGTGACACTATTTTTCTTGTCCTAGGGTCTTACTTTGGTGACAATAGTGGTTACACCGTTTTATGGTGATGACACCACTAATAGCACTTTGATACTCCGTATTTATATCTTATTGTATCGTAGGGCTTTCCTTTGGTAACAACAGTGGTTACACTTTTTTTTAGGATAGTGACAGTTATATTTTAACTTTGTCATGACTTATATTGAACACTACATGTCCATTCACAACAATTTCAGAAAATAAATTTGAATGGATATATTTACAATTATTTACAAAATAAAATGATGAAATAATTATGTAAATTCATGTAAATAGCCTAGTTCTATCTAAACCCAATTGAACCTGGTTAGCCGCTGCTCACCCTCAATCTCTGTTTCCTTCCTCGTTCACCACATTGTTCCCAAATCTTGCCTCCCTCCCTTGAAGACTAGATTTGAATCTCATTGAAGATTTCGTGCAATTAGATTTGACATCCATTGAAGAGCAGATCTTGCATCCCCGCTCCCACCATCCTGGTTCTTACGTTTGGGTGCTCGATATGTCGCTCAATCTCATTGAAGACTTCATGCAATTAGATCTGACCTCCATTGAAGAGTAGATCTGTCGCTCAATCTCACGTTTGGGTGCTCGATCTCCATCTTTGGTTCTCTTCCCTATCTCGTCGCCCTCAGATCGAGATCGATGCCGACAACAGCAACGCCTTGTGGCCTTGTCTACACCAGCGCTTCCATCGAGGCCGAGCCCAGCTGCTCCTCGTTTCCATCATTGTTGCCCGACGCCGGCCACCGCTAGCCGAAAATGAACCGGTCCTCGTCGATCGGAAATCCATTCCCGAGGAAGAGATTGTAGACCTCAGTGTGTGGTAGATCTCGATCTCATTGTCTGCCTCAATTAGATGGGAAGAAGAAGCATGGGAAGGAGAAAAAAAAATTGTAACAACAGGAGCAAAAGTGTCAATTTGAAACATTCACCTAAATCATCTATTAAAATGAACAAGGAACTAAAATTTGTATATCAAATGGACATATAGCAAAATGTTCCTTTTTCTAATCAAATCTTAACCGATAAAGAAATAAATCCAGGTTATCAAATCTCACATGTAACATTTTATTAGTTGTGGCAACTTAAATTGTATTTTTCAAAAAGCTAAATTTCACAGCAATTTCCCTTTGTTATGAATTACGACCATTATCTAACAAAAGTAATAGTCAAACCTTATTAGCTTATTTGGTAAGGATGACGTGTAGTGATCAGTAGGTTATGAGTTCAAATCTCCCATTCTCCATATTGTAATGGGTATAGTGTCTACCCATCTAACAAAGGTAAAATTTTAAAATTTGTCCATTCTAATACGAGTACATTTAAGATTTTGTTCATAATTTGTATTAGCTATTTGTTCAAAAATTCTATATACTTCATTAAAGAATAATAACTTTTTAACATATTTATAAATAGTACTGAAACATAAGATGCTGAATTTTGTCAATCTATAACTTTCACTTATTTTAATCTAGCTATTTTGATAGATTGAATTGTGAATTTAATTTAATATGTAATTATAAATTTTAACAAATAAATTATTTATTTTAAAAAGATGATCTTGCCCATATTTTTTTTAAATGTGGTTCATTATCCAAGTAAATTTAATTTATTACTAAAATCAACTTTCTAACCTCCGCATTTATAAAAATAGAGATATAAATATATAAAAAATGGTTGTATTAGTTTAGCACAATCCTTATAAACCATTAAAGAAAAATTATATTATATCCTTCCATTAGCCATGCAATTTTCTTATTAATCCTACAATAATATTAAATTATCAATTTTAATTAATCCCTTTAATAATTAATTCGATTAACCATCATATGTAGACCTGTCAATCCGTTCATTCGGGTCGGGTTCGGGTCGGGTCATTTCGGGTAAAACGAGTTCCGGGTAAAATGGGTCCCGGGTAGATTCGGGTTGATTAGAACTTGGGTTTGACCCGGTTTCGGGGCAAATCGTGATGAGGGACCATCCGACCCTAGGCCTCCTCCAAATGCACCAATGATGACGGATGGGCCAATGACTCGAGCTCGTGCCAAGAAGCTTCACCAAGCTCTACTCAATCTAGTGAGTCATGCCTTAGCTAAAGAGGACTCGGAATCGACGCAGCCCAAGCCGTGGACCCTTGTTTGGATTGGTGCCGAGGCTTTACCGAGTGCCATGCCAAGTGATGCCGAGACACCCGGGCACATAACCTTAGCCATGACAACCACTAACGGCTAGTTTTCCTAGTCTTTAGGCTTGTCCTAGTTTTTAGGGATTCTATTTGCAATTTTCTGAATTTCTTTTAATTGTCATTTATTTTCAGCATTTTCTATTTCCATTTAAGGCTATAAATAGCCTCCTAGGCCGGTTGTAATGACAAACAACATTGATCATTTTATTCATCTTATGAGCATTGCTTTGCAAGCCAAATTGTCTTGAGTGTTTCAAGATTGCCGAGAGTTCTTGGTGTTGAATCCGCTTGGTTTGTCTTGTGTGTGTCGATCTTCGCTAGTTGATTGGTGCTATCAAGCTCCCACGAGCCCCCTTCTTGTGCTCCTTGGATACGTCCCTGGTTGTGTGAGATTGTAGAGATTGGTTAGCTAGTCGTTGGTTTAGGACTTTGTTCAATTGGGATCAAGGGTCTATTCGCTCGTTCTACCTAGACTTTCTCATCCACTTATCTTTACTTGTTGAGTCATTTTGAGTTTCATCGAGTTCTATGTCATCTAACTTGTGACCTTTGTGTTTTGTGCTTGTCGTCGAAAGATCGGGACATCCACGGCTAATCCCCGTATCAAATTGGTATCAGAGCTTCAGCTACCGACATCAAGTGTCTCATCTCCATTGTCATCATCAAAAAGCTCAAAACTCCATTGGAGTGCAAGGTTGATCATCTCTTCTTTTGTTTGATTTTTCTTACTATTAGCATTGGTTGTTGTTGGTTTGCTTAGGCATTACCTTCTGCCGACCCCATCACCAATTCATCACCACCATACCGCCACCCTATCACCACCACCAGACCACCATTCGACCACCCTTTCATCACCACCAAGAAAAATCAGATTTTTGGTCTTCTATTTTTGCTATTTTCTGGAAAAAAAAAAGACAAAGTCAAAAAAAAATCCCTACATTTTAGCCATACCATTTCCAGCTCCTATTTTTTAGCCACACTTCCATCCCAACGGCTCTATTAGTTACAAGGTCTCTTTTATTGTCATTTTCAGATTTTCATTTGTTTCATTTGTTGTTTAATTTTTTAGAGTAAAAAAAAATCAGACTTCAAAAAAAAAAAAGAAGTCGACAGTGAAAAAAAAAAGAGAAAGAAAGAAAAAGAAGTAAAAAAAAATCAGGTTTGAGTTGCATTGTTGTTGATTATTATAAGTGTACAAGAGAAGTGCAAGAGTAAGCATTGCAAGTGAACAAGAGCCATTGTGAGCCAAGAAAGCCTAAACACCATCTTACCATTTCACCTATCCTTAGCCTACCAACAACTATCTTGCTTGTAGTTTGAAGGTTAGACAAGGTTGATTTGATCAAGTTTTGTGCTTAGTCCTTTCTTACCATTTTATTCTTGTCCCTTATTTCTATTATCTCTTGATCTCACTTGTCTTTGATTCATTTCTGAAATTTTCTGCTTGGAACCTTATCATTGATTGTCTAGCTAATCTCTTTTGGTTAGAGGATTTTTTATTGTCCTTTTGACTAGCTTGAATGATTGACTATCATAAGACAGATTGCAACAACAAGCATTTCAGCACCAAAGGGAGAGGAGTGCCGAGAGCAAACACTTGTGAGGAAGTTTTTGTTTTGCCTAACCTTAACCTATTTACGTGTTTGTTTGAGTTGTGATGGCTACAGGTAACAAATCACCAAGGTCGGAAACTTCCGAGCCCATTTCCCCGGAGTTGTTCAACATGTTGAACAAAATGAACAACAACATCACCACGTTGATGGAAAGGATGGCAGCCCTAGAGGCACGTCCTTCGACGTCCACGGAGATGCCTAGGGCACCCCAAGGCCAGCCTTTGGCTTCCGGACATCACAGCCGCGTTCCACCCCCGGAGCACACCCAAGACAACCGGGAAGATCCTCCTAGAACTCCTATTTATGCACGAAATACCCCACCTGAAGAGAACCCACCTCCTCGTGAGAGGCGTGGTCGTTTTAATCATTTTCGTGATGTGCAGGATGACTTTGAGCCCTATGAACACTTTGAGGGTTTCCAAGAAGAAGAGGATCAATGGGAGCGCCAATCGAGAAGGCATGAACAAGGACCCCGTCCACGGAGGCCACGAGAGCCCGAGCAAGACGGAGTTGGCAAGGTCAAGGTCACAATCCCACCTTTTGAGGGAAAGTGCGATCCAGACACTTACCTCGAATGGGAGACCAAGATCGAGCACATTTGGAGTTTCCACAACTTCACCGATTACAAGAAGGTACAACTAGCCACCCTTGAATTTAGCGGTTTTGCACTAATATGGTGGGATACCCTTGTGAAGGAAAGGAGAAGAGCCCTAGACGCACCCGTAGCCACGTGGGAACAAATGAAGGCACTCATGAGGGCACGATTCATCCCTCAACACTACGCTAGGGAACTCAAGCAGCGGCTTGAGAACCTCAAGCAAGGTTCCATGAGTGTGGAGGAAGCATTCAATGCCATGCAATTGGCTATGGCAAGGGCAAACGTGGTAGAAGATGAGGAAGACACCAATGCTCGGTTCTTAAGAATCCTACACCCTTACTTGGCTAGAGAAGTTGATTGTTATCCTTATAATACTAGCATTGATCTCTTACATTTAGCCGTGAAGGTTGATAGGAAATTGAAGGCAAGAAGCTTAGGAGCTCAAGGAAACCGGAGCTCGGGAAGCCAAAGCTATCAAGACCGCCGAGTCACACCACCCCACGGGAGAGAGCCCTCGGTACCGAGGCAAGGCCTCGGGCATGGAGGAGAAGCGAGGACCAGAAGTGGGTACCGCGGGACGCCAAATCACGCAGCCGCGAGCGCGGGAGCGACGAATGGCACTCGGACCCCGAGTAACACTACCGGTAACACCAAGGGAGATAACCCTAACCCTTCCGCTTCTAGAAATAGGGAAATTATGTGTTTCAAGTGCCAAGATAGAGGCCATATGATGAAAGATTGCCCACATAGGAAAACTCTTATACTAGATCACCAAGGCAACACTTGTGAAGATGATATAGAGCATGATGAAGTTAATGAGTGTTTGCATGATGATTGTGATGTTAATGTGAATTCCTATGATGACTATGATGATAATGACTACATTGAGTATGAACATGGTGAATGTTTGATTGCTAGGAGAGCCTTGCATGCTAAACCAACCCCATGTGATGATAACCAAAGAGAAAATTTATTTCATACAAGATGCTTAGTCAAAGGCAAGGTTTGTGATGTAATTGTTGATGGTGGTAGTTGTTGCAATATTGCTAGTGTAGAAATGGTTGAAAAGTTACAACTTCCTACTATACATCACCCTAGGCCTTATAAGTTGCATTAGATGAACGATTGTGGTGCATTGAAAGTAAACAAGCAAGTTAAGGTATCTATTAAACTAGGACATTATGAAGATGATGTGTTATGTGATATAGTGCCCATGCAAGCTTGTCATATTCTTCTTGGTCGTCCATGGCAATTTGATCGCAAGGTCTTACATGATGGTTTCACTAACCGCTATTCTTTTGTGCATAAGGGAAAGAACATCACTCTCAAGCCCATGACACCCACGCAAGTGGCCGACGAGTTTGAGAAGAAGAAGGTAAGTGAAGGTAAGACACAAGGGTCGGCTCCATCGAGACAAAACACAAGCCCTCGAGCCCCAAATGTTCTCTTTGCATCAAAGGGAGGATTTGAGGACGAGTACTTGGATGGGGAAACAACACTCATACTCTTATGCAAAGAGTTGAGTTTGTTAAGTGAGGAGCTTCGAGCCACCTTACCCCCACGGATCTTGGCCCTACTTGAGGAATATAGGGATGTATTCCCCGAAGAGATCCCAACCGGCCTGCCCCCTATCTGAGGGATTGAGCATCAAATTGATCTCATACCCGGGGCTTCTTTGCCTAATAGGCCGGCTTATAGGATGAATCCTACCGAGACCCAAGAGGTCCAATCCCAAGTTCAAGAATTGTTGGACAAGGGATACGTACGAGAGAGCAAGAGTCCTTGTGCCGTTCCGGTGTTGCTAGTGCCGAAGAAAGACAACACATGGAGAATGTGTGTCGATTGTCGAGCCATTAAGAACATCACGGTCAAGTATAGACACCCCATCTCTCGTCTAGATGACATGCTAATGAACTACATGGTGCTACTCTATTTTCTAAGATAGATTTGAAGAGTGGTTACCATCAAATAAGGATGAGAGAAGGGGATGAGTGGAAAACAGCCTTCAAGACCAAATTTGGTCTATATGAATGGCTTGTTATGCCATTCGGTCTAACTAATGCTCCAAGTACATTTATGCGTCTTATGAATCATGTGCTTAGGAATTTTATAGGGAAATTTGTTGTTGTATATTTTGATGATATTTTGATTTACAGCAAGTCTCCCGAAGAACATGAAGCACATTTAAGGGAAGTACTCTCTACACTTCGATTAGAGCACTTGTATGCTAATTTAAAGAAATGTGAATTGTGCACTAATCAAGTCTCTTTTCTTGGTTTTGTAGTGAATAGCAAAGGACTACAAGTGGATGAGGCCAAGATCAAGGCAATACAAGAATGGCCTACACCTAGCACAATCGGCCAAGTTAGGAGCTTCCATGGTCTTGCAAGCTTCTATAAACGATTTGTGAAGGATTTCAGCTCAATTGTCGCACCTCTCACTGAAGCAACCAAGAAAAGGAGTGAGTTTCATTGGGGAACAGCTCAAGAGAAAGCATTTGACACCCTCAAGCAAAGGTTGACCGAGGCACCACTCTTAGCCCTTCCGAACTTCACCAAGCCATTTGAAGTGGAGTGTGATGCTAGTGGAGTTGGAATAGGTAGCGTGCTCATGCAAGAAGGTAAACTCATTGCTTATTTTTCGAAGAAGCTAAAAGGTGCTAGTCTTAATTATTCTACCTATGATAAGGAACTTTATGCCCTTTTTAGAGTACTTAAGACTTGACAACACTACCTATGGCCTAGAGAGTTTATTTTGAAAACAGATCATGAATCTTTGAAACATTTTAAGAGCCAAGACAAGCTTGATAGGAGACATGGTAGATGGATGGAGTTTATTGAAACATTTCCTTATGTGATTAGTATAAGAAGGGTAAAGACAATATAGTTGCCGATGCCCTATCTAGGAGATACACCTTGTTAACCACCTTAGACTCTAGAGTATTAGGCTTTGCTTATATTAAAGAGTTATATGTGGATGACTTGGATTTTGGAGATGTTTTCAATAAGTGTGCCGAAAAGGGGTCATTTGAGAGCTTTTATGTCTTTGAGGGATTTTTGTTTAGAAAGGATAAAGTTTGTATCCCTAGATGTTCCCTTAGGCTATTGTTAGTTGATGAAGCACACCGTGGAGGACTTATGGGACACTTTGGCCAAGATAAGACATACCACACCCTTAGGAATCATTTCTATTGGCCACATATGTTAAGGGATGTAGAGCATTGTCTTAAGAGATGCCTTGAGTGCCTTAGAGCCAAATCTAGGTTAATGCCCCATGGATTGTATACCCCTTTGCCTACACCTACAGCCCCTTGGGAAGATATATCGATGGATTTTATTGTGGGGTTACCTAGGACTAAAAAGGGGAGAGATTCGATCTTTGTGGTTGTTGATCGTTTCTCTAAAATGGCACATTTTATAGCTTGTCATAAAACCGATGATGCCTCTAATGTAGCTGATTTGTTCTTTAGAGAAATTGTTAGGTTACATGGCATTCCGAGGACCATAATTAGTGACTGTGACACTAAGTTCCTAAGTTGTTTTTGGAAGACATTATGGCATAAAATGGGAACTAAGTTGTTATTTTCTACCTCTAGCCACCCTCAAACCGATGGGCAAACCGAGGTCACCAATAGGACACTAACTACCATCCTTAGAGCTATAATCAAGAAAAACGTTAGGTTGTGGGAAGAAGCTTTGCCACATGTGGAATTTGCTTATAATCGAACCATGCATTCATCTACTAAGCTTACTCCATTTGAATGTGTTTATGGCACTAACCCACTAACCCCACTAGATCTAGCCCCATATCCTATGAGCGAAAAGGAGTCTTTTGACGCAGGTAAGCATGTGGAGTTCATCAAGGAGTTGCACGAACGTACGAGGCTAAAGCTTGAGCAAAAGGCCGAGTACAATGCCACAAGAGCTAACAAGGGACGGCGTCAAATGATCTTCCAACCCGGAGATCTTCTGTGGGTTCACCTAAGGAAGGAGAGGTTCCCGGAGCGTAGAAAGAGCAAGTTGTCCCCACGTGGAGATGGACCTTTCAAGGTGCTTCAACGAATTGGAGACAATGCATACAAATTGGAGCTTCCGGGAGAGTATGGAGTGAGTGCCACCTTCAATGTGGCTGATTTGGTGCCTTATCTAGCTATTGATAAAGACTTAGGTTAGTGGTCGAACCCTTTTCAAGAAGGGAAGGATGATGAGGGACCATCCGACCCTAGGCCTCCTCCAAATGCACCAATGATGACGGATGGGCCAATGACTCGAGCTCGTGCCAAGAAGCTTCACCAAGCTCTACTTAATCCAGTGAGTCATGCCTTAGCTAAAGAGGACTCAGAATCGACGCAGACCAAGCCACGGACCCTTGTTTGGATTGGTGCCGAGGCTGTACCGAGTGCCATGCCAAGTGATGCCGAGACACCCAGGCACATAACCTTAGCCATGACAACCACTAATGGCTAGTTGTCCTAGTCTTTAGGCTTGTCCTAGTTTTTAGGGATTCTATTTGCAATTTTCTGAATTTCTTTTCATTTTCTGAATTTCTTTTAATTGTCATTTATTTCCAGCATTTTCTATTTCCATCTAAGGCTATAAATAGCCTCCTAGGCCGGTTGTAATGACACACAACATTGATCATTTTATTCATCTTATGAGCATTGCTTTGCAAGCCAAATTGTCTTGAGTGTTTCAAGATTGCCGAGAGTTCTTGGTGTTGAATCCGCTTGGTTTGTCTTGTGTGTGTCGATCTTCGCTAGTTGATTGGTGCTATCAAGCTCCCACGAGCCCCCTTCTTGTGCTCCTTGGATACGTCCCTGGTTGTGTGAGATTGTAGAGATTGGTTAGCTAGTCGTTGGTTTAGGACTTTGTTCAATTGGGATCAAGGGTCTATTCGCTCGTTCTACCTAGACTTTCTCATCCACTTATCTTTACTTGTTGAGTCATTTTGAGTTTCATCGAGTTCTATGTCATCTAACTTGTGACCTTTGTGTTTTGTGCTTGTCGTCGAAAGATCGGGACATCCACGGCTAATCCCCGTATCAAATTGGTATCAGAGCTTCAGCTACCGACATCAAGTGTCTCATCTCCATTGTCATCATCAAAAAGCTCAAAACTCCATTGGAGTGCAAGGTTGATCATCTCTTCTTTTGTTTGATTTTTCTTACTATTAGCATTGGTTGTTGTTGGTTTGCTTAGGCATTACCTTCTGCCGACCCCATCACCAATTCATCACCACCATACCGCCACCCTATCACCACCACCAGACCACCATTCGACCACCCTTTCATCACCACCAAGAAAAATCAGATTTTTGGTCTTCTATTTTTGCTATTTTCTGGAAAAAAAAAAGACAAAGTCAAAAAAAAATCCCTACATTTTAGCCATACCATTTCCAGCTCCTATTTTTGCTATTTTATTATTTTAATATTTTTTAGATTTTTTATCTTAAAATAGTGATGAAAAATAAAAAATCAAATACTATGGGTTGGAGGGAGTATTACACAATACAAATAAATGTAAAAGTTGATTTGAAAATGAAAGATCAAGTGATTGTAATTATAAAATGTAATAAATTGGAATCTCCATAAAAAAAATTCAATCATATATATAATTATAAATCAATCGGGTCAATCGGATCACCGGGTCAATCAGGTCAAAATTACCGGGTCAATCGAGTCACCGGGTCTAAACCCAGATGACCCGGAAAATTATCGAGTTTTCGGTTTTGGGAAGAAAAAATTTCTGGGTCAAAATTTTCGGGTCCTGACCCAAATTTTAACGGGTGATTACAACTACAGTATCCCGCATTCTGCTCTTAGGTTGTGTCACAAGGTGCTGAACAACACATTATTTGGGAAGGCAGAGGTCAACAAGGTTTCGAAGGCATCTTGGTCATTACTATACTGCTTGACACCAGAGAGAGACATTATACTAGACTGGTTGGAGCTATTATGGGCATCTTGTAAGGCGATGAGGTAATCTAATGGCCAGTCAGATTCTCGCACGATTGGATTTGGAGATATTAAACTTATACTTCCTCGCGAGCTGCCGATGGGACCTACTATAGCAGATTTCTACATCCATCTAGATGGCATTGATGAGCAACAAGATGAGGACAATGCTAAGGATGTGCAGGAGCAGGAGTTTCCAACTGAGGGTCACTTTGATGCTTTGGTACAAGACTCTGTTCAATTTCATCTAGTCGCGAGTTCTTCACATCAAGAAGCCCAGGGTACTCAGTTCCACACTACTGATTTTGGGGAGTGTCTGCGAGTCTTATAGGGAGTCACATGCTGCACACTATCAGGAGTTTCAGACCTTTCGTGATGAGTACAGAACCTCTCAGACTAACATACGCCGCCAGATTGATTAGCAAGGCATATTACTCGACGAGATGAACTGTCGTTCTATTGAGATGGATCGCAGATCAACTGAGATGTACTAGTTCTTCCAGCAGTTCCAGCGATATTACCTGTTCCAGCCACCTCCACAGTGATCGAGTATGTTCCCTTTTCCCTCACTTTGCATTCAACGAGTTGAAGATTCAACTCATTCCGAAGACGAACTAATTAGAGCCTAGTAGATTGTTAAAAAAAATTATGTTGTTATTCGTGGTGTATTTGTTTGTTTTAGTAACCTTGATATGTTATATAATGATTATCTATGCAGTGAAGCGTTGACATGCGAATATTTGTTGTTATCAATAGGAACAAACCATGAAAAAAATAATGCAACCAAAACAAACTACACAAATAAAGTATAACCTACAAATACGGACTGTATGTCATAAACAAAACAACATATACTGTATCTAATGAAAAGATCTAATGTAGCTCATGATATGCTCGTACATCTGGTCTAGTTGAGGATGTCTAACCAATGCCTGAATACCTTAGGTCATCTCGTCGATCCGGGCCTGGCGCTCAGTAGCCTCAGTTGGTCCGATCACGTCGTCTGGGTGCGTGGGCACAACCGGTGGATCATCATCTCGTATCACTGTCATGGGCACCACATGACCTTGACTCTAAGATCGGAACCAGTCGAGGTAGTCATTTGAGACACCTCCCTAACAACTCTCGATCGTCCTCCGGTGACCAGTGACAGGGTAGAATCTGTCAGGGTCTTGTTATGACCAACGGCCGTGCTGCAGGGCAAACGACACGATGTAACGCTTCTTCAGCCAAAATGGTCGATGTGCCACAATTGGAGGGATGACGTCCATTGGGATCTCTTGCATGCGGCCAAACTGTCGGAGCACCCTATCGGGCATGTACGGCTCATAGACGCCATAGAATCTGATGGTGCCTCGATAGGTGGAGGAGCGAAACTGACCTGCAAAATCTAGGTCCCTGCCAAAAGGCATCCACTTGACCTATGTTTTAAAATGATATATTAGAGAAATAATATTACTCGACATATGTAGTTAAAATCATAGAAACTGAGAAACACGTTACCTCATCTACGATCATACGCTCAAGCTTTGCCCAAAGCTGCCCCTCACGAGCGCACGTCACCCTGTCGTTCCCCCTCTTCACCGCCTTCAACGGGTCGAATCATGCCATGTATTAGGGATCATCCGGTGCATCCTTGTCCGGGTTAAGCGGACTCGCAAAACAAGGGAAGTACGACCAGACCATGCCTAAATAGTATAAACCATTAGAGAACTTATTATATGTACGCAAATAGAACAAGATATTTACCGTATTAAACCCAAACTTACCTGCAGCAATGCAACACACCCCCGTAGACCCACAGCCTGGCCTCTCGTGGCCTCCCCAAATCCCCGATAGAGGAAGGCAAGCACTCCTGCTCCCCAAGCTACTATCCCAACGTGCGTTAAGTCCCAAACGAGCCCGAACAATGAAAAGTGTACACAACTCTAGGACTTGTCGATGAAGAGCGTCGCACCCAGCAACGTAGCCAAGAAACCAACATCGAGATAGTGGTGGCGCTCTTTCACATCAGCGGTGAAGCCGGCGAACTGATCCCCACGGCTGCTGTTTCTCTCCCGCCACCCAACTGTCAGCTCCCCGATAGGCACTCCGCAAGCGGTCCTGTGCTGCTTCAACTGGGTCGCGGTCCAACCATACCTCTGCTGCAATAGAGGATCTAGCTGTAGTGGCTGATAGGCAGGGGAAGGGGTGCAAGGCTGGCCGTCAATCGACAACCCCATTAGACAAGCGACGTCGTGGAGTGTGATGGTTATCTCGCCCTATGGAAAGTGGAATGAGCTCGTCTCCGGCTGCCAGTGCCCAATGAACATAGATAACAACTGGGCATCCACTCCGTCCCAGTTCAAATCAAGCAGCCCCATGAGACCACACTGAGCTGCATCCTGCACCCATGTCATTAGACCATCGTATATGTAGCGGCGAAACGACGCGAGGTATGTAGCCCGATGATGAACCTTCAACAAGTGATGCCGAAAGGTAGGGTCCCTCCATATCCAGTGAGCCCTATGATGCCTATATGAGACCAAAAGATCTCATGGAAGCAACTCGCCATCGGGGAGCTCATCTTCCCCATGATCGGCCTGCTCCCCCGCCACCTCAGCGTCCCCCTCCCCCTCCTCCACCTGTGCCTCCTCCTTCTGACCAGCCACCTGCTCCGTCACCTGACTCGCCACATGCCCCGCCACCTCCTCCTACTACACTACAACCTCCTCCTGCTGCACCAGAACCTGCTCCGGTTGCTGCTGCTACTCCTCCTCCTGTCCCGCATCATTCTCCCCATGCTGATAACTCACATCATCGAGCTCCTCGTGGTCGAACTTAAGCTCCCTCCGATCCCCATCTAGTGCCTTACCCCCCTCTGGGGGCACATCGCTAGTCGCTAGAGAAACTGCAGCTCACAACAATGCAGGTGTAAGGCAATGAAGGCCTACGATGAGGACGTCCGCCCAAGCATCAAGGTCGCTCTGCGCGTGTCCGGAGGAACTGGCTTCATCCGTGCGATCATGAAGTCCACATAGAAGGCCGAAGAATGTAGAATCGGCGTCCATATGGCCCTGCGTCCTCTCCCCAAGTTGCGTTAGAGTCATAGTAGCCTCAACCGCCGTAGCAGCCTCAACCGCCATAGCACTCACGGTCATAGTCTCTTTCTCTGCAAGAGCCATGAGATCTGACACTGTCTGCGAAGACTCATCCGTGAATGGCAGATGTAATGTGTAGGTTGAAGGCCAGCATAAAGTGTTGAATGAAGCATTGCACTCGTCCACATGTGATTTTGGTGTCGTGGTGGATGCCATTCATCGAGTTAATGAATGTCAGTTACATGATCTCCAAACTCCCTTGGAGATAGATCGTTTCAAATGGTCAACTAATGCACACAACATCCCCTTATTCGAAGAGGTTAAGCACGAGGTTTCGAAGAAGTGTTTAGAATATCTCTACGATCATTAGAGGACTGTTGTTGATGGAAAAGTATCGGAAGAGTGCACCAAACGGCATTGGAGAATTTGATATGGGCTACCGTGTGTGCACGATGTTCAACGTTGTGTTGCTGAAGAAGTTCCAATATCACCAGACGACATCCACCCATTTTGGAGAGATCTGTCGTGGGATGAATCAGAAAATGATGCCTTACCCTATGCCATGTCGTCTTCGTACACTGCCTCCAATGAAGCATGTGACTCAGATCTGCACCCACCCATATGTGGTATCGTACGTTCAAAGGGCAGATTTAGAGGGATGAAGAACCCTTGCAGAATGAATCCCCTGCGATACGAGGAATATCGGGCGAATTTTGAAAGAGAGGAAGCCAGAGCAGGTCGCCGTGGTAGGGACTGACAGTCCCGACCTCCGTTTGACGCACAGTACTGGGGTTTTGATTGGGGTCATAACAATGTGGACACTTTTAGGTTCAGGCACATTGCAACATCCCTGAACACCGTAAGAGATGGTCACTACGGATATCGGGCTTTGGCACAACTGATGTGACGACCAGGGGAGGCACGTTTCGCAGATATGTAAGGGTTATTATGCAACCATTTGAATCATCAACTTTACACTGGTTGTTAGATGGGAGGGTATTCGTTGGAGGAGTTTGTAGACCTGCAGAGTTACTCCGACATAGTGGGAGGTGACCGAAGATACTGGATCGAGCAGCCGATCATGGGTCTTGTGTTCGCAACCATCTACCAAGTGCCCCTCGTCGTCTTATCTTGGCACATTCCCTTCACATACCTCCCTATGTACACCGAACAACCAAATGACACCCCTCATGAGGCCATACTAGGGCTGGCCTGCGTCGGGAACCAAGATCATTTTGCAGCGATGAGTATGATATGTGTTACTCGCTTCAACTGCATTTCATCCATAAATTACCAAAATTAACATTCTACTATACTTATTACAGATATGGCTATATCCCAACGCTCTCCAACGCATGAATGGATGGCATACCATCAGCCAAGAGTCAACGGATGGGATACTCGCTTCCAAGACCGATTTGATAGATTTAGAGCATTGCGGGTTCAAGAAGGTCGTCCTTTACACCATATTTAGGAGTCATGACATGATGTTTATCGTTGCCTTATTATATTACACGTTGTGAAGCGTTGACATGTGAATGTTTGTTGTTTTCAATAGGTAAAAACTCTCAAAAACAATAATGCAAACAAACTGAACTACACAAATAAAGTATAACCACCAAAACCAAAGACGAAAACCATAAAAAACAATAATGTAAACAACAGTGCCATGACGCGCCCGCGTTCTAGGTGTCGCGCTTGCGGTACCCACCAGTGCCCTGACGCGGATTAATGTCGCGCCCGCTTTACAACGTTTAATGCGACGTTGTAGTGTCATACACTATACAACTTCCATTCCGATGTTTTGTCAACGTCAAATCCTACGTTTTTACAACGTCACATGCAACGTTGCTACGTGGCCCGACCAGGCCCGCGTTTTACAATGTTAAATGCGATGTTGTAAAGTGACCGACCCGTCCCGTCCTGTCCTCAATGTCACAACGTTGCATGGGACACATTGCAACGTCGGATCCGACGTTGTAGTGTCATTAACGTTACAACGTCCATTCCAACGTTGTAAAGCGTCCTTAACCTGCGGATTTGCGGTATATATATATATATATAGGGAGACCCTATTTGTATTGTATTAGCATAATTATTTGGCCAAAATTCCATAAAGCCCCTCCTTAAATACATATTTTCATATGAACCACCTTTTAAATGGAAAATTCCAAAAAACTACCCTTTAAAAGCTAGATATTTACAAAAGACTATCAATCTCATCTTTTACGTTAAGCTTGATGTTAAAGTGCAAAATTACTTACCACCAATATCCTAGTTCATCTCCTGACAATTTTCAAGTGTTTCATCATTAATTTAGTTGGTTTGAAGTTGTCATCCTTGATTTAGTTGGTTCGAGGTTCTTTTAGGTGTTCATCCTTCCTCCCTAGCTCGGTCCTCTACCTAAATGGAAAATAAAAGTTGTTGAATGACAATTTTCCTTTTACACTTAAAATATATTAAAAGTACAAGGTAAAATGATAATTTCACACATTTAACAACAATCATAACAAGAAAAGGGAGATGAGTGGTCTTTTGCAAGCATTTACTCGCCTTTTAAGTGTGGTTTTCTGAAAATTTTAAGGGGATAATTTTGTGTAAAATGGTGTATTTGAAAGGAGGTTTATGAAATTTGACCTAATTATTTCTCAAGAGATGGCCTGCACTTCCTTTGTCATCTCTTGTACTTTCTCCCAACACAAATTCAATCTTGTCAACTGAATTGATCTTCTCTTTATCAAGTACCAACCCCATATAAGAATGAATGTAGGATACAATGCTGCGCTTTGGATAAACAACGGGTCGAGATCGATTTCGCCTATTGAATAATTTGATCATTGCGATGGCCGATGGATATATGGGATTTTGAGCATAATTGATGATTGCTTAAAATAAGGGCTATTCAGATTAAGTCGAATTGATTTTTTGTAGCATTATTTAGTTTATCAATATTAATTATATATATATTTATTCAAATACAATAAGAATGTATTATTTAAATTAATACGGAGTAGTGATTATTAATGAAAGTGAACCTATATTAAATGAATAAAGGGTTTGAAAGCGGTGGCACATCAAATGATAAAGAGTTTGTTTTAATGAAAGTGAACCTATATTAAATGATGTGGTTGACACCTCAACTAAAGGCAAAGAGTTTGTTTTAATATTTATATAAATATGATATATTGATATCACTATATAACAATTAAGGCCAATACACCTCAACTAAAGGCAATATAAAATGATTGGTGACTCTGAGTTTTGTCAAAAGTTCGTTTTATATCCAAAATTCATATTTTTTCCTTTTTAATGAATAAAACAATCCTTTATTCTTTATTCTTTCATAAAAAAAAACATTTACTTTTAACATTAAACAAAACTACCTATTATTTAACTAAATTCAATACAAAAGTAAAAAAAATACCTTTATTTTTAAAAATTAACAAAATCATACATTATTGCCAAATTTTTAGTAAAAAATACCCATTGTTTCCATTTTTTTTAAGAAAATCAACCATTATTTTTAACATTATACAAAAGATATGTTATACTCCGTATATTTTTCATAGTTTGTAAAAAACAAATCTCATTATTTGTCAAACATTGCATTTGCATGTATATAATCACCCATTATTTACAAAATGTTGCACATATCCAATGTCTTATTATGTGAACAAAAATAGTTAACCTATAACTTATAAAAAATACTTTATAAAACCATACTTTAAAACCACCCTTTATGCTTAAAGTGTACAAACCACTTCCTATTTACTATATAAAAGCCTAAGATGAACTTACTGTTCATCAAGTATAATTACCCTTTTGCCCTTCCCCTTTACGTGTGAGCTCATATATTTACGTAATTGTCACTACGTCTTTCATCTCTCGCCTCTTCGCATCCTCTAACTGGCTTCACTTCTCTTAGCTCAGATATTTTCGAAGCCACCCTCGCAAACGACAACATCCTTGTCTTTCCACTGGTCGATATCGATGACGACATCGTTCTCCGCTACATTCACTATAGAAACTCTAACCCTAACCAATCAGATCCAAGCGAGTGGTTCCTGCTGGGATTTGCCCCCACGGAGCGCGAATCGTCGTTCTAGGAGGTCGATTTCGGACTACTCCATCGGGAACGTGCCAGAGCTGGGATCGGCGCTGAGCTACGTGAAGCGATTCACCGGATTCCATGAGTTCGTTGAGTTCACAACGAAGGACGTGGGGACGAGCGAAAGCGGGCTGAACTCGATGTTCCTAGTGAACAACGAGGAGACGGTGCTTCGATCTGCCGATGACGATCTTGTGTACGGGACTAAGAGGAAGAGCTAGATCCAAACGTACCTAGAGCACATCGAAGGGGCATGGGTGCAGCATCTAGCAATGATGTCGTCTCATCGAATTGAATTCGTGTCTGAGTTACCTGACATTGTTCTTTTTTTATTTCGAAGTCGATGCCGACTTTGTTTGGAGGGGATGCCAGCAGCAATTAAAGCTTGGCAGGCATTCATAACGAGACTGAGAATGTGAAGATTTTATGAGGGTGGTTTTCAACCGATGGTGACAAGGCGGGGAGCAGCTCGGATTATCAAAGTCAGGTATAACTTGGATTTGTATATCTGAATTTTGAAATTGAACCCTCCCTAAGCATATACGCTTGTCAAATTCTTCACTAAAGCCACTTGATTGCTTGTGTTGATACCATCATCCCATCGGCGTATTTCTTTGAGAGTTACCGCCATCACTTTTTTCCCGTCTTCTATCATTTCGGCTTTAGCTTTACCCTAAATCAATCAGAGGTATATACTTTAATTTTTTTTAAAATTTTCCATCACTTTCTTAAATTTTGGCTTAGAATCTTAATTCTTCCCTCAACCTTTGAATTCTCTTTTTCTAGAATCAGAATAAATTTAAGATTGTTAGATTGTATACAGGATATCATATGGGTACAAGGAATATATGGTCCATGACTTTTTTCATCAGATTACAGTCAAGAGGTACTAAATGAATCAAATAGAACAGGTTAGAAGAATATAATTGTCAAACTAATCAAAATAATCTTTTATCAATATACTGACAAGGAAGAATTGAAAAAATATATAAAGTAGTTAAATTAACAAAGGACAACAAACCAAGGATATATAGGGTTTGTAAAATCATTTTCACTAATCAAAATAATCTTTTATCAGCTCATAGTTTCATAACCATTATAATTAGCACAAAGAAGTAGTTGAATTAACAAAGGACAACATGTCAGGGATATATAGGGTTTGTAAAGACATTTCCATTCAGAATAACCTGGAAGAAGAATACATGTCTCAATCTGAATGATAGATTACATAGGTCTTATGTTTTATAGTGGGCCCAATGGTCCAATACCTTTGTAACCTATATATAAGATTATCAATGAATGGAAACCCTAAAGGAGGATTTGACATCAATTCTATCATTCTACATGGTATCAGAGCCTCTAGGGTTTCATCTAAATTAACCCTAATTTTTTTTTCCGATCCCTCCCCGCCTAATCTCCTACCTACTGCCGTCACCGGACCTCCCCCACCCACAGCCGCCGGTCATCCTCTTCCTCAGGCCTCCCTCTTGATCTCTCGCCTCTCCATCCCCCACATCTTTCCCTTGCTCTCGATCTCATCTCACTCACAGTTGCCGGCCACCACAGTGCTCCTGCACACCGTCGCCGGTCGCCCCACGTCCAGATCCGTGGATACCCCTCGCAGCGTCTCCCTTCTCTCCTCGCAACCGCTCGCCACCATCACCTCACACCTCCCAGATCCGGCCACCCCCGCCGCAGATCCGGCCATCCCGAGCCCTCTTCCCTGCGGATCCGGCCTCTTGACGCCGCCTCTCATCACCGCCGATCGACCGAGCTTTGTCGTCTCTCTGTCGCTGTACGTTGGAAGGAAGCAGAGATTTTTAATATCTTTTGAAGAAATTATAGAAACGTCCCTTGTGTTTTCACATTCTCGTTTCTGGCCCTGACTTAATTATTTATTAAGTTAGGTGGCAAAAAAAAAATGTCCAGCTCCGATTCTAGCCGCGGCCGCGGCATATGCAGCGCCCGCGGCTCTACGCAGCGGCCGCGCCACTCGTGGCCTCACGGCCCTCGTCCTTGGAACGCCGCCCCTCGACGGTCCCCGATACCTGGCTTCAACACCCATTGGATACACTCCGGCTCTTCTGCCCTGCAACATGCCGATCCTCAGGCCTATCTGACATTGTCAGATCACGCCTATGTTCCGCCTGCTCCTGCTACGCATCACGCCTTCTCCTCTATGCAGCCGACATCTCCCGAGTCTTCTTGGTACATGGACACTGGTGCCACCTCCCACATGACGAACTCCTCAGGTAACCTCTCATCTATTTCCTTTAAGGGTCCTGCACACTCTATTATCGTCGGCAATGGTGGTCGTCTTGCTACTTCAGGGATTGGCCACGCCAAATTACAGACCCCAACCCACCCACTACACCTTAACAATGTCCTCATTGCCCCAAAGATTGTCAAAAACCTTATCTCTGTCCGTCGGTTCACTACTGACAATAACGTTTCCCTTACGTTTGATCCCTTTGGTTTCTCTGTGAATGATCTTACTACGGGGGTTACTCACATGAGATGTAATAGCACCGGGGAGCTCTACCCTGTCACACCACCTCCTGTGTCCAGTCAGTCGTGCCCGGTCGCCCTCTCGGCATCATCGTCCAGCCTCTGGCATGCACGCCTGGGCCATCCCAGTGCTGCCGTTCTAGATGTCCTCCGTTCTCAGAGTCTTGTCATCTGTCCTAAAGACCTACACTCTAGTCTATGTTCGTCCTGTCAATTAGGCAAACATGCCCGACTACTGTTTCAACGGTCCTTGAACTCTACCCTTGCTCCTTTTGACATCATTCATAGTGACATATGGACCTCTCTTGTGCCTAGCAAGGAGGGTCACAAGTACTACCTCTTGTTACTAGATGATTACACTCATTTCTTATGGGTCTTCCCGTTGCATTTCAAGTCCCAAGTGTTTCCTGTCTTTGCCAAATTCCATGCCTACATCAAAACACAGTTTCACACATCCATCAAATGCTTCCAATGTGATAATGGCCGTGAATTTGACAACAAAGATTTTCACTCTTTCTTCGCCACAAATGGGATCTCCTATCGGTTGTCTTGCCCCTATACCTCCCAGCAGAATGGAAAGGCCGAACGAATCATCAGAACCATAACCAACATGATGCGCTCTCTCCTCTTTCACGCATCTATTCCCCTTACCTATTGGCCTTACGCCTTATCCACCACCTATTATCTCCTCAACATTCTCCCATCTACCACCCTTCACCATCGCTCGCCAGGTCAGGCCCTCTATTGCACTTTGCCTAGGTATGATCACCTTCGTACCTTCGGGTGCTTGTGTTTCCCAAACCAGTCCTCCACCGCCCCACACAAGCTTCACCCGCGCTCCACTCCTTGTGTCTTCCTAGGCTATCCGTCTGATCATCGCAGTTACCTCTGCCTCGATATCAAGACCCATAAGCTCATTGTGTCTCGACATGTCACCTTTGATGAGTCTCGCTTCCCCTTTGCGTCTCCTCCCCTCCCCTCTTCTCCACCTCTTATGTCTCAGTCTGAGTCAGAGTCATCGTTCCCTCACTTTCTTCTCCCCCAGGGCTCTCCCGGTGCTCCTGCCTCCCCCCCTACACCACCTCCACCACCCCCTACCACCAGACCACACACCCTCAGCGTCTCCGGTGTCTTCCGACCCCGTCATATCGTCTCCATGAACACCGAACATCACCCCGCCTCCTATCTCCCTACATTCTCCCCGCCGGTCGTGGCCAATCAACCTGCTGCGGGCTTGCAGCGCCCGCAGCCTTACCCGCCGCCTCACAGCCCCCCCTGCGTCCGTCCCTTCCGCCTCCCCACCCCCCCGCCTCCTCCTCGACCTCCCTTTCCCCATACCCACCTCCCACAAAACATCCCTCCTCGACCCGAAT
Organism: Persicaria maculosa; assembly: GCA_963922045.1. Lineage (NCBI taxonomy): Eukaryota > Viridiplantae > Streptophyta > Magnoliopsida > Caryophyllales > Polygonaceae > Persicaria > Persicaria maculosa. The sequence goes on along the minus strand of OY998264.1, from coordinate 20,155,838 downwards.
TGGCAGGCGGCTATGCTCGACGAATACAGGGCCCTTACAAGGAATGGTACTTGGGTTCTGGTCCCTCGCCCTCCTGAGGCGAACGTCATCCGATGTATGTGGCTCTTCCGTCACAAGTTCCGCTCTGATGGGACGTTGGAGCGCTACAAAGCCCGTCTTGTGGTCAACGGTCGTTCTCAGCAGGTAGGTATTGATTGTGATGAGACCTTCAGCCCCGTCGTCAAGCCTGCCACTATCCGAGTGGTGTTGAGCTTAGCATTGTCGCGCAAATGGGCCATTCATCAGCTGGATGTCAAGAATGCTTTTCTTCATGGTCATCTGAATGAGACAGTTTACATGTTTCAGCCGCCGGGGTTTGCTGATGCTGATCATCCCAAGCACGTCTGTCTCCTGAAGCGATCTCTGTATGGGCTGAAACAGGCTCCGCGAGCTTGGTTCCAGCGCTTTGCTTCTCATCTGCTACGCCTAGGCTTCATTGGCAGCCGCTCGGATTCATCTCTGTTCATCTATCGCAGAGGCTCAGACATGGCCTTTTTCTTACTATATGTCGATGACATCATTCTCACTGCCTCTTCCGATGCACTTCGGACGTCGATTATTTCGCAGTTGAGTGCAGAGTTCGCCATGTCCGATCTGGGTCAGTTATCCTACTTCTTGGGGGTTGTTGTTCAGCGTCATGCGTCTGGTCTATTTCTCTCACAGAGTAAGTATGCTGATGTGATTTTCGCTCGGGCTAAGATTGTTAACTGTAATCATGTCGCCACCCCTATCGATACATCCAACAAGCTCACTTCTCATTCTGGTCCTTTGGTTGATGATCCGACATTGTACAAGAGCCTCGCTGGTGCTCTTCAGTATCTCACCTTCACCAGGCCTGATATCAGTTACGCCGTTCAGCAGATCTGCTTGTTCATGCATGCACCCAGGGAACCCCACTTTCAGGCCTTGAAGCGGATCATTCGGTACATCAGCGGAACCCTCGAGCTAGGCACCACGATCACTCCTTCCTCTAAGCTTGACCTTGTTGCTTACACTGATGCGGATTGGGGTGGTTGTCCTGACACACGTCGCTCCACGTCTGGTTACTGTGTCTTCCTCCATGACACCCTTGTGTCGTGGTCAGCAAAGCGTCAGTCTGTCGTGTCTCGCTCCAGCGCTGAGGCAAAATACAGAGGTGTTGCCAACGTTGTCTCCGAGTGCTCTTGGCTCCGCTATCTCCTTCTTGAGCTCCGTTTCCCTCTTCAGAAGGCCACTCTGGTCTACACTGACAACGTCTCCGCCGTCTATCTAGCTAGCAACCTAGTCCAGCATCAACGCATGAAGCACATTGAGCTTGATCTCCACTTCGTCAGGGACAAGGTTGTCATTGGACATGTTCGTGTTCTACATGTCCCGTCCTCCTATCAGTACGCTGATATATTCACCAAGGGTTTACCTCGACAGTTGTTCATTGATTTTCGCTCCAGTCTCACTGTACGGTCCCCTCCAGTTTCGACTACGGGGGTTTGATAGATTACATAGGTCTTATATTGTATAGTGGGCCCAATGGCCCAATACCTTTGTAACCTATATATAAGATTATCAATGAATGGAAACCCTCAAGGAGGATTTTACATCAATTCTATCATTCTACACTGAAGCCTATGAAAAAAAAGAAAAAAAATGATAGTTTATTTCATGTGTTGCCCACTTGCATCAAAAAATTACCAGCTGGATCAGTCACAAACTGCAATCATTTAGCTCAACGAATCAAGGAGGTGTGAAATCAAGAAAATCCTAGATCTTAATTTAACAAATTTCAAGTACTGAGACTAAATCAAGCTAAACTAAAAACGAAGTAGAAAGCTTTGTAGATTTTAATCAATCGATCAATATGGGTTAGTGTTGTGCTGAGAAAAATGATGTAGGGAGAATTGAATTGAATAATATAGTATAATATAAACCAATGCAATCCTTAGCCTTTTTAAATATATTCAAGACTCCCCGCTGTAGCGGTAGGATATCAGGTTCGATCCTCGAGGAAGCGGGTCAGCGAGATCCTAGAAGAGCCTAAATCACGTTATGTTGTCGACCAGAAGCCTCGATCTCTAGTAGGGTAATCGACGTCGATCTTATCTGTCGATTTCTACTACAATAGAAGACCTACAACGATAAAAACAAGCAGTCGATATCGACCTAGGGTGTCGATATCGAGTATCAGTAGCGAGGTCGACCGACTCAGAAGATTGTCGGTCGATCTTAGGGCACTCGATCTCGAGTTGGTTACTCGATATCGAGTTCAGACAGAAGCAGCAAGGGCAGTCAACTCAGCAAGCGTCGACCGATGTGAGGGTGTCGATATCGACTGCAGATGTCGATATCGAGTGCTCCTACAGAAACGTTAGTAACAAGTCGGCAAAGAAAGGACAAAGAAAGTAGGATGGAGAGAGCAATGAACAAAAAATAACAGTGGTTTGTTGGGTTTTTTGATAACTCAACGAACGGCAGGGAATAACGATGTAAGGAAATAAAGAAAAGATCTTCTAAAGCCAGGGATTACCACGACGACAACCAAGAAAGTAAGGCGAGAAATAAATAAAGATGCATGCCTTTACCATAAAGGAGAAGGCTTTCACCCAAACCTGGCAAATAGGAAAAGATACCTTGCAATAAATTAACCTGATTTGCGTCTATTTGTCATAATTGAGTTTATAATCTTTTGAATAGAAACCCTAATTACTACCCAAGTTTCACAACATGAGTTTCTTAAATTCGCATTTAAATATGCAGCACAAGGTAGAGCGAGATAAAATATACCTTCTTTAGCGACATACAAACCTTAGCACCATGACTATCGTCGGGCTCACCCCGACCCTAGAAGAAACGGCGACTACTCGCTCATGTTGATGGAAGACATACTTGAAAGGAAAGAACTTTACATTGAACTAAAACTTGAATCATTACAATCCCAACGCCAACTATCGTAAGCCGAAACCCTAAAGCTCAAAACCTAAAACTATTCCTTTGAATTCTTAATGCTTTGTGTCTTGCTTGCTTGAATGAATAAAAACCAGCCCCTAGGGCTTTATTCATAGCCTACTAATCCTTGCTAGCCAAGGAAAGTAGTTCTAATCCTACTAAAACTCCTATTTAAAATTCTATCCCAAAACAATTAGGATGAAACATTATTATGGTAAATATAAAATATCCTAATAAATATCCTAGGCTAAAATGGAAACAACCCTAAGACATAATCTATGTAATAAGGGAAAATAAACCGTGGCTAGATTGGATAGATCCTCAATCCACGTCTCAAACCGCGTCCAATCCGTGTCAACTTCTACTCGATATCGACATAGTCACTCGATATCGAGTGCCTCATTTCTGCTCGATCTTCTTCACTTCACTCGATCTCTGATGTCCAGTCGATGTCTTCACTCGATCTCAAGTCATGTCGAGTGCTCCAATAGGTCTGTGTTGTCTGGATGTCGACTCTGGGTGTCTACATCGAGTCATGTAGTCGATCTCGAGTTCTCCACTCGATCTCGACCTCTTTTCTGCTTCACTTGGCTCTCTCATTTTGACTCCGATTTCGCTCCAATTCCTATACATTTAGACTAAAACTTGTGTAGACACTATTTCTTGCACGTTATCTCATTATACACAAATTTGCATTATTCTTAACCTTTACTTTAGGAATCAAATGGAATATGAAGTCAAAACATGCAAATAAAAGGACTATAAATATGTACATCAAAATACCCCATACTTAGACTTGCTTGTCCTTAAGCAATAACCAAGCAATAACCAACACCTACAACACACCATTCAAGTCTTCGCCCTTGTCAAAAGCAACATCATAAGTGGTAGCAAAGCAAAGCAAGTGAATTTAACGTCATCACACATATATGAGCGATCCATAGGCATAGGCAATCTTGAATCCAACCTGACAGGAATAATGTGTTTCACTCAACTCTCAATGTGTTTAGGCTATGAAGATCAACTCGCAAATCAATTCCATATGCAAACTTATAAACATTGCAATTTATAATAATCCACTTCGCAACCAATTATGTAAATGCAACAAGAACCATCAGGAGGACTTTCGCTCAATGGAAGACTTCAAAGAAGACTCCATTCGGCGGGGTTATAATGGGGCTTGGTAAGGAATAAAGGTTATGGAATTATTTGGCTATGTGGTGCTTTATAAAATTTGGGAATCAAGACTCCTAAACTTCAACACAACTTATCCAAACCATGCATATCTCCCAAAATAATGCACTTTCCAAACTTATTTTTCATGATGAACTTCAACCTTCTTTCAAACCTAATCAACCTCTCAAAAATATAAATCTTGCAAGAAAATAAAAGAACTAAGGAATAATTAGCTCATGCACTAAATATAATATAATAGCTTTTTTCTTATTTCGGATTTTTTGGACGAAAATTAAATAATAAATAAATATGTGCATTTATAATGTGAGTCAAAAATCCTTTTACAATATGTGACAAGATGCTAATATTTACAACCCATAAATTTTCTTTACTCAAAACTAAAACATATGCAATATCTTTCCACAAGGCATTATTCTAACCATTCTAAGTCTCAATTACCAAATAGGGGTCAGGCTCAATTCGGCTAGGGATAATTTTATGAAGTTTGCAATATATAGGCTCAGGCTAATGTTTTGGCTTCAAGCAGAGATAATGTAGGGTAGGTAAAGAGAAGATAAAAATGACTTAAAAGATGCCTCCATCATTTAATTCTATAAACATAAACATATATATGTATTGGCTTTGAATAACTATCACAACATTTAGAGATGCATATCAAGAGTAAATACAATCAATAAAGCAGAGGGATTTTTAATGTTCTCCCTATAGGCCAAAATTCTCACTAGGACAATTTTGTTGGATTTTTCTTTTTAGCCTAGAATCATATGTGCTCAATTTCATCACAAGTTCACAATCTACATAAAAATAATTTTAAGGACTTAGGATAAACCATCCAAATATGTCATAGGATTTACATGATCAAGTCAACTATTGATTTTTCATCATTGGACATCTAAGTAGGGCTTAAAAGAAAACTAAATAAGGTAAATATGCATTTCTTTTGTTTCTTTTTGACATTTTCTAATTTTTTTTAGATTTTTGCATTTTTATATAAACTAAAGTACTAAGAACATAAACTTAAAAATGCATAAACTTTAAACATGATGCAATGCAGAAAAATAAACATAAAGCAAAATAAAAGTTATTACAAGTCAAGTTTTACCAATTTTAACTAGAACCACAACCCGATAACAACATTATAATGTCCATTTTCAGTCCCACTCCATACTTAAAAATGACAGTGTCCTCACTGTTGAAAAATCAAAGTAAAGGGAGGGGGAACACTCACACTCACTTACTCTCAGAATCACTCCTCAAGAGGGGGAGGTGGAGGTGGAAGAAGCTGGGGCCTTCCCTGTGAAGATGAAGACCCAGGGTGATAGGAAGGGTCGCCCTGATGAAAGAAGGAGCTACCAGGATAGTAATGATATGGGTCCTACTGGTAGGATGGACCCGGTGCGGAGTAGGATGGTCCTAGCTGACCATAGTGTGGCTGGCTTATGTGCGCATATTTCACCATGTTTTATGCTTACATCTTTTCCATTTTCATGCATATTTTATACTTTTAGGTTTGGAAAATAGTGAATTTGTGTAGTTTGAGTTCATTTACAAGATATAGAGGTCTACACAAGTTTTGGTTTGATTTCGCAGAAAATAGAGCATTTTGGAGTGAAGACAAGACAACAAAGAAGAGCTCGATCTCGAGCGGGAAGTACTTGATCTCGACCCATGTACTCGACATCAACCAGATGACCCGAGATCGATTGAGGAGAAAAGATGAAGATCGAGCCAGAGCCATGTCCACCACAACAAACCAACTTGACTCGACATAGGTCACTTGATATCGACCTGTCCACTCGACATCGACTGGTGAAACAAACGTGTGAGAAACACGGATTTGACCAAATCTTTGGAGGATATTGCTTAGCCACGAAGACATCTATCATCTACCAAGATTCATCTATCTTAGGGGTATATTCCAAGCATGTTAGAGAATATTACCTATTTTAGTATTTTATTTTAGGATATAATTTAGTTTAGATAAACTTTCCTTTTAGAAATCTTAGTAGGATTAGGACTCCAATCCTTGGCTAGCAAGGGTTAGAAGGGTATAAATAAAGCCCTAGGGGGCTGGCTTTATTCATTCAACTCACCAAAGTTCATTCGATCACAAGCAAAGAGAGAAGGAGAAGGCAAGAAAGATAGAGAGAGAGAAGGTGGTTGTAAGAGTGAAGTTTTCTTTCGAAGTTTTAATGCAAAGTTTTTATTTTTATGCAAGGATGTTTTCCCCAATGAAGAGTGAGTAGTCGTCCTACTTCTAGGGTCGGGGTGAGCCCGACGGTAGCCATGTAAGTACGCTTTATTCCCTATTTGATTATGCGATTTCATCTTCTACCCCGCACTCAATCCTTTATAAGAGTTTAGGATCATTCCTTATTTACCTTATATGAAGCGAAAGTGGATTATACAGGTAAATTTAGATAGTAATTAGGTTTTGCCTGTGAATGTTGACTAAACCCTAATTATGAAAAGGTAGAAACAATTAGGTTTTTATGCGAAAGCCTCTATATTCCAAATTGGTGATGACAAAAGCTTAATCTTTTATGTGATTAAAGTAATAATGCATGCATGGTTATTGTCGTGGTAAATCCCTACCTTAGGAGCCTTTTATGTGATTAAAGTAATAATGCATGCATGGTTATTGTCGTTCTTTTATTATTTTATTTCTTTATTTTATTATTTTCTGCATTCGTTACTTTCTGTGAAGCCACTCGATTTCGACCATCCCAGTCGATATCGACCACCCTGCATCGAGAGATCCCCACGAAGACAGTCTTCTGAGTCTATAGGAACCCACTGACCCACTCGAGATGGACCTACCAAGTCGATATCGAGTGCTTCTGTTTTCTGTTCTCCTTTGTAGCTTTTCACAGATCATCGTCAAACACTAGGAATCGACTTCCCCTATCGATATCAACTCCCCACTCGATATCAAGGCTACTGGTCGACTTGCACAGAGTTCTAAAGACTATTCATAAATCGCTAACCCGCCTCCTCGTGGATCGATCCTGATTCCCTTCCACTACAGCGAGAGGAAGTCTTGTATTTTATTTGCATGGATAAGGGATTGGTTTACATCTATATTTATATTTTTTTAAGTCAATTCTTCCTCATACATCAAATTTTGGCACCGTTGCCGGGGAGGCTATCAATCGCACCCTGTTTAGTCTTACTTACTTCTTTACCTAGTGTTGTTTTGAAGGTGTATGCGACGCGCTGATCGCACGCCTGAGTTTGCTGCTTTAGATGATCCAGAACGCTTCCTCTGCCTACAAGAAAGGGCTAAGAGGATCATGGCTATCGAAGAGATGATGCAAGAAGAGCTCGAAAGGCTTAGGAAGCAAGTTCAGGGGTTCAAAACCGAGCGCGATCAACCTACTTGCTTTATGATCTCCTTCTACTTAAAATAGGTCCCCGATAGTATTGACATTCGTCCATTATGTCATTGAAATATGATTGGTGTTACAACTCGATGCTCATTATGCCTTGTGTGATTGCAACTAGTATCATGCCTATCTACTTGTCTCATGATGTTCCCTCATGCCCCATGACATTGTTTTATGCTTTTAAGAATGAATAGACTAACACCTTGCATGTTCACGCAATATATTGTATTTAGATTATTCGTGTGTTGTTAGTATCATATAGGATGTATGTCTTCTAAAATGCAACTCATCATGAGAATATGTGCTCTAATTGTCTCATTTACATACGCGAATATTGCATTCATAATGTCATGTTGTTCCCTTGCATCTTAATATCTAGTAGCACCTTAGATGATCATCTTGCCATCATTGACCTCATACTCTGATGACCTCGATATGACTAGGATATGTTACACCCCTTGGTACACCCTTACTTGAGACAATACCTTTACACATTTTGCATGAATGCACACACCATGGTAGTTGTAAGACGCTCGCAGGATTACCTTTATTTATGTAAATATGGCGTATTGGTCTCTCGAATCATGACACCTTAGAAGCATTATCCTATTTTGCAGTAGGACATGCGTATGATTCACCTGTTGCACTTGCTTATATTCTCCCTATATGCATTGATGCTGGTTGCGATGGTAGTCTTACTTGAGCTTCTATGATGCCCCATGCTATTATGTGAAGTTACTTGATACATTTTTGTTTCATATATTTATAACTTGTCAAGTACTGTTAATATGGTGTAAGGTTATGTCTTAGATACATGACTTGTATGATCCCATACTCAGATTATATCATCGTCTAGTACTCTTGCCATATGTTGTGATAGCCATGATATGCCCCTTTATATGACCTTATGACTATCTGAGCATGTTTGATGTTGGTAATCTAGATATCATGCTATGCCTCAACAACCTTGTATCATGCTTAATATGATTAATGATGTGCCAATGTGTGTGTCTCACATAAATTATTGTTCTTACCATATGATGCTCTTGTGATGCTTATCGTATTCTTGTAGCTTGTACCATATCCAACTCCGTGCCCCGTATTAAAGTTAAGATCATGCCCAGGTTCACACATTATAATTTGGCTTAGGATATATCATCAATCTATGTTTATCTTGTTGAGCACATATAATTGTGAGTCTTGTGTTAATTAATAATTGGGTGCCACCTTGCATGTTACATACTACGACATGATGATATGCACATATACATGAGATGTGATCTGATGTTGAACTTGTATCTCAGTAATTATCTTTGGTTATACTTATGCCATGTCATGATTGATTAAAATCATGTAGGACATGCTTTTCAATTATAGCTCCTCGTATTATTACATGCCATACTTATCCTATCATGTAGACCTCGATGATGTGATAGTTACTGTGCCCCCCTTATATGTTCCTTTTTACAGTGCTATGGCATGTTTGAGCATCTTAGTATCAGATTCTATATTGATATGACTTGTCTATGTGTGTACCCGACAGGAATAATTAATTATTATTTAAATATCCTTTATTAAGTCTTGAGGTATTTAAAAATGTGATGTCAAATATTTATTTAACTGTTAGTTATATTATTATTTGGAATTATTATTTAAATGTTTTTTGAGGTTGGGGGAGGATATCAGAAAGGATGAGAGTAGTTGGGAAAGAAATGATCGAGTTTAGATCAAAAGCAAGCTCATAGTTGCTTGTTTCGCCGCGGCGAAACCATGGTCGCTGGGACGAATAAGAACTAGGAACAAAGAAGGAGAATGACGCTTTTCACGGTAGCGAGAGGCATCACTCGCGAGGGATGAAGAACTGGATTTCGCCGTGGCGAGCGGCCAATTCACCACGACGAAAATCAGGTCTGGGATCTTGGCCGGAGCCGGTTCTCTCCTTTCTTTGGGCATTGATTCGAGTTTGGTTTAAACTCGGTTGGGTTATTTTTTATATGTGATTTAAATTCTTATGTGATGCTATATAATTTGATAAAAAGGGATTTAAAAACGACTTATGATTCCATGATTTATACGGATTTAGACTTGGATTAATTATGTTGATAGGTATATATGATGTTCTAGGATTTTGCTGAACATGAGTAGTCAACCATACATGTGATACCCGTTATAATACTATGTTTTGCTTGGCTTGTACCACGCAGATCTATTGTTGAATTCATGCATTCGTGATTCTTAATATGTCGAACTTGTCTATTACTTGTGGAATGTTAGGTGGCTAGATTGTCTCATATGTACGTCCGTGTGGAACTCGATCATGATCCTTGCTACCAATGTGTATTGTCATTATTAATCGAGATAGGTACATTTTAGTGTGTATTGATGCGACTAGTATGCTTCATGATTGATTCATATGTGTGTTTGCTTGCCACAATTATAATCTCATAGAATTCTATAAGGGCACTATTGTCATTCTCGGGTTGGGATCTTGTCTTTCATTCTCATCGTCTTCAGTTCTGGTCTATGTTTGGTTCCGTAGAGAATCCAAGTTGTTAGCCTTTACCTCTCCCCCACCTCTGTTAACTTAGTATCCTTGCGCTACTTTCGACGAGCGACGACATGGAGAAGAGAACGGTCAGCTGGATAGTACTCGAGCGGCGTAGCGGAAGCGTGGTGGGCCCAAACCCGCCGGTCCCAGGACTTGAGACAGAGGATTATGCGAGGGGCACACCTCATCGCTATTCAAGAGACTTGGCATGTTTCGAGGATAGCTAAGGAGTTCATCCGACGGATTTCGAGGCTTTATGGAGTTTCTAAGAGGATAGTTCCCGAAGGAGATGGACGGTTCACTCTGAGATTCGGGTAGCATGTTCACGAGTTTCGAGGCATTGACAAGGACCGAGATTATCTTTGAGATGGGAGCACACTTATGGCTGAGAGTATCACCACCCGAGGGGTCCGACGTTTTGACATCATAGGCAAGCCGAGCCCTAGGTTTGTTGATCCTTTTGTGGTTCTAGAGAGGTAACTTATTGCTTAGCTCTATCCCCATCTTTAGCATGAGTGCACGATGTCCTTCTTGTGTCTCACCTTCGTCGATATGTTCCCGATCCTAGCCACGTTCTTGACTATTCTGATCTCCATGTTGAAGCCGATCATTCCTTGTTAGAGCGTCCGGAGGAGCATATTAAGGGTACGTAGTTGTGGAGATACTTCAGATGAGCTACTCGTGTCTTACGTGGAGCCTAGCGTAGACATTTCCTTGACATCTTAACCTAGTGGTGAGTACACCCTAGTGCCTTGTGTTGAGATGTGTGCTTTGATGTTTATCTCTATGTCGTTGTACTTATATGATTGATAGTTATGTGCAGAATATATGATGATATGATGTGATTGGCGATGAGCCTCTTAATGAGTGATGACTTGCTTGCATGATACTCGTATGATACCAACCTTGATATGTTTGTTAGCATGATGAAACTTGATAGCTTGGCTTGATTATTTTGATATATCAGATTTTGAGATAATTTGAGATGATTGTCGTTGAGCACAATGATAGCTTGAGATTGATAGTTGAAACCGATTATGAAAGATGAACCTAGGAAGATAATATGGGATTAGCCCTTAGAGGTGGATGATTCCACCTCTTGAGTTCTGAAAACTTGGTTGACTGATATAGGATAGAATCGACTTGGACTTTTGCATGATTTTGTTTGGTTCTATGTTTTGAGAAAAGTTTGATCGGTTTGGAAAAGGGTTTTAGTCTCGGGGACGAGACTTGTTTTTAGAGGTGGATTATGTAAAGACTCGGGATTTTAAAATATTATTTTATAAATTAAGAATTAATTTAGATTTAATATTGACTTAATTGAGATTTGAATTAAAAAAATTCGGAAAATTTTGAAAATTCCGTCCTCGAGCATAATAATTTTATTTTAATTCTTTGAAGTGGATTCCGAAATAAATTTGAATTTGATCTAAAAATGGATTTTAATTCCGATTTCTTATACCGAGATTGAAGATATTTTTCGGATTTCCTTATTATTGTTATTATTCGGATTTGAACTTTTGGGTGTAATTTTATAAAGTCGGGATTGGATTGAACGAGCGAATTTTGAGATTTATGATCGGGTATTTCAAAATTCAACTGGGACGACTTTTCTCTTTTCCTTTTCATTTGTCCTCTTCCTCTAGACCCACAAAGCTCCAATTCACCCTCTATTGTGCCCGATCAGAAGCAATAGCAAGAGCAGCTCCCTCCTTCATCATTTTGTTTCCCATCTTAGCAAAACACCCTCTTTCCATCCTCATTCCTTTACTACCCTGCTCCTCCATAATTGGCAAAAGGCCAACCTGTAGCACACCCATTTCCAACCCTTCACCCTCTCCATTCTCTCTGATTCACCATTTCATCCCCTCCTTCCATCCTCCGTTTCCTCCCCTTTTCTCATCCTTTGTTCTTACCCCTCCAAAAACAACCTAAAGGCCCCTGTCCTTCCTCCTTTCACCGACCACTATAGGCGCCCTTCGAGCCACCACTTCGCCGCTGTCACCTTCAAACTCTGAACACTCCTCTCCTTCCCCTGCTTGTTTTCGAATACAAGCCCACATGTCCTCCTTCCTTCGACTCAAGCATTTCAAAGCAGTAGTACTCCGACAATGCCGAGCCAAGTATGAGCAAGCGCCCAGGAGCTCCCACTGCTAGTCATCGCCGCTGAGCCCCATTTCTTCCTCCATTACCCTGCTTTTCGTCCAAGCATCCCGGTAAGCTTCTCTCACTCTTTTTCTATCAAAAATTCAGTAAAGGTCCGCCTTTATGACATCTGCCCTCGTTCTAGGACCATTTCGCCTCCGAAAAGTTTGAGGAACCCACTTCGAGCACCTCCCGGCGAAATTTTGAGACCCTCGGTGAACCCTTTCTTCCTCTCCATTGGTTTTGTTTTGAACATTTTGTGTCCGGGGTAATCGGGAAAGGAGAGATCCGGTGAGAACGAGCGTCCAGAGTTTGCCGGCAGGTTCCCCTTTCCTCCTCCCTTTCCCGAAATTTCGAACAGAAGCCAAACAGAGAGGGTAATGAATAGTGTTTTTGGTTGGGTTCGGTTTTCTGTTTAGAAATGGTCCGGTTCACTTTGTTTTTTTTTTATATTAAACCAGTTTGGATGGATTGTTTTAAAGAGTTGCGTTTTTCCTTGGGCTTGGATCCGTATTTTTAAAGGGTTAGGCCTTTTTCTTTGGGGCCTGATTTGTGGGGAGTATAGATATAAAATGTATTTTGTGTATAAAGTTATTTGGGATATTTTCGGTTCAATTAATAAATTATTAAATAATTGATTTATATATATATTATAAATTTATGACTTTCAAAATATTTGGGATTTAAAATAAATGGAATATAATATATAATATATTATATTATATTATTGTTGAGATTAAAAATATCTTAATTAGACTTGAAATTGGAAAAAGGTAATAAAGGTTTTGTGTTTATATTATATTTATATGTTATGTTATTATATAGTTTGATATATTTGTTATTTCACTAGATTATCATTATCATTATCATTATACTGAGATGTTGTGATAAATATATATTTTCTGAAATTATTATATACTATAAAGTGTTTTAAAGGTAATAGTATTTGGGATATAGTATGTTATTATATGATGATTTTTAGATGCGTGTTTTAAATATGTTTAATGTGATATTCTAATGTTAATTTATAGATATGGGTTATTAAAAATGAAATGATTTAGTGATTTATTTTGGTTTAAATATTGTTTGCTAAATTACTTAAAAGGCATGTTGGAATCTTCTAAAATGTGTCGAAAGGGTATTTTACAAAACCTGGTTGTTGTTAAGCTATTTTGGTGATGATCTTTAAACTCGTATTTTGGAAATGTTCCTCGAAAGGATTAGTTGTTTTAATATGCCGGGATTATTTTAATAATGATAATATAATTTTGGAAAATTGATTTAAGGATTCAAATGCTTAATATCGGGATTTGGCTAAGTATGATTTAAAAGAATTGTTTCATTATTGCGCTGACTTATTTTGAGACTTAGGGGTTTGGGAAAATTTGGGAATTGACTTACTCGATTTAACTTGGTAAATTAATTGTTGAATCTTAAATTGTGAAAATTGTGCGAATTATGTTGTAATATGTTATGATATGGATACATGTTGAAGGATGATTTATGATAATATCTTAGATTGATGAGTATGAACCTAATGTGAATATGAGTTGATTATGAGCATGATTAAAGCAGGATAGGTTGAGATATGAGCATTATATGATGGTGGATGAGATATTATGAAATGATTATGAGATATGATGTTGAGACAAGATGCGAGATGATATGATTCAATGAATAAGATGATATGAGAAGATCTGAGGTGAGTTGATAGGAGGGTGATGATGGTAATGAGACCTATGAAATATGTGAAGTTATGTATGATAGTTAGGGGCGCCTTGTGTGACTTAGACGTAGACTTATGCACATCTTATAATATATGCTAGGTGATTTGTGACATGATTGGATTGCTTGCTATTACTGATTATTTATTGGATTCCACACTTCTCTAGGTAAGTTCCTTTATGGGCTTACTCAGATTCAAAAGAGAAAATCTCATGCTCGTGATCATATGACATACTAGGTGTTGCATAAGCATTAAAGCATGCTATGTAGTATCATGCTAGGTTTGCATCTTTGAATGAGCATTTGGCTACTCTATGTGTTTGATAAAGAGAACCATCGTTATCTGTGAGTCATAGAGTCGTTGCTAGGGTCATTGGGGACACTCGTGTTACATATCGTTTCGGTCCCCAGTCGAGTCAATGAGCATGATCTATATATATACACACACACATGTATGGTTCGGCATAGACCAAGCGCCCTACCTCGAAGTGGGTACGGGAATTTATCTCCTACATTTCGGTTGAGACCGAGCACCCTACCTCGGAGTGGGTACGGGAATTTCAGAGATTGGGGATATGCCACTTTGTAAAGACTGAATATATATTTTATATATATTATATTATTATTTTAATTAAATATGTTAGTATTTAGTGCAATTTGTAAAAGCGGAGAAAAATCGTCCTCGAGCACGAGCTCAATTTTAAAATCCTTTCGGCATCATTTGAATTTTGGATTTTGACGAGATTTAATTTTCGCTTTCGAGTTCCGTGTATTAATAAAATTAATTTAAGTACCGAGATGATTTAATTTTGATTTGAATTGTCGAGTGTCGGGAATTCGTTCGAGGGAGCGGAATCAGGATCAAGTGTCGGGATTTCAAATTGTGTTGTGGGGCCCACTCCTCCCTATTTTCTTTTTTCTCTTTTCTTTCTTTTCTTTCTTCTCTCTCTCTCTCTCTCCCGGTTTCCTAACAGCTTTTGTACTGCCCCTTTTGTCTTCTTCCTCTTCCCCACCCTGCAATACCCAGCTCACCTCCCTCCTCCCCTTTTCATTTCAAAGCAACCCACAAACCCACCCTCATTTCTGCAGCAGCCCTTTCCTCCCTTCTCTTCCTCTCCTTTCCGTCTTCTGTTGCACCCACACCAGCCAGCCACCTCCACAACCACCATCACCACCTTTCTTCTGGACGAAGCCACCTCTCCCTCGTCTCTTCTCCTCCATCCGAACCCAAGAGCTCCTTCGTTCTCCGAGCAGCAGCCCGAGCACCTCCGAGAGCCGAATGAGCACCATCGAGCACCACTGGGCGCTTCTCTAGCCCCACCAACACCGAGCAGCCGCTCCCCTTCCTCTCTCCCCTGTTTCCTCCTCAAGGTCGGTAAGGCTCCATTTCTCCTCCTTTTGCTTCAAAACCCAATAAAGCTCCACCTTTACGCCTCTTACCATCGTCTTAGGCCAAGAGCTCCCTGTTTTCAACTCCGGCGAGCCCCAATCGGACCCCGACGAGCTTCCCGGCGAATCTGAAGACCCCTCGGTGAGCCCCCTTTTCCTCCCTCCTTTTCTCGCGCGTCTGAACCTCTGTGGGTGGGTCTTGGTCGGGGAAGGGTTGCGATCGGTTAGGAGTGGGTTTGGGTCGGGAAGAGCCGACAGAGGAGCATGAGCTTCTCCTCCCCTCCTCGTCTCTTTTCCGTGGAACAGGGTGGGTGTGAGAGGGGTAAGGGACGGGTTCAGCAAACCGGGTTCCCACATTTTCTTTTCTTATTTCAATCGGCCCGGTTCATTAAAACAAGTAATGGGATGGGTTGGGAGTGATTGGATCCGGGTATGGGAGATGGGCATGCGGGCTTGGGTTTGGGCTGGAAAATCCGGGTCATGGGCTGGAGTAATGGGTCAGGGGTTGGGCCTTTTCCTTTCTTCGGTTGGGCTGGCAAATATGGGATTGGTTATTTTAAATTTCGGTATTATTTATATATGTTAAATGTTATGTTTATATATATATACATATATATTTATATGTTGTATTGATTATTATTTCGGATTTCGGGAAAATATATATATATTCTGAAATATTAAAATATGACGTGGGGAGAATTGAATCGAAATATATAATAAAATATAAACCAATACAACTCTTAGCCTCTTCAAATAAATTCAAGACTCCCCGCTATAGTAGTAGGGAATCAGGTTCGATCCACGAGGAAGCGAGTCAGCGGAATCCTAGTAGCGTTGAAGACACGTCCTTTATGTCCGACCAGAAGCCTCGATCTCGATGTCAGACCTCGATGTCGACCTTGGCTGTCGATGTCGTCTGCAACAGAAAACCTGCAGAAACAAAAACGGTAGTCGATATCGACTGGTGGGGGTCGATATCGAGGTTAGTTCACGAAATCGACTGGCTCAGAAGTCTGCCAGTCGATACAGGGGGTCGATTTCGACACAAAGTGGTCGATATCGATGCTTGCAGAAGTTCCTAGGAGTCTCGAGATCGACTCAGAAAACCGTCGATCTATTAGTTTTGGTCGATATCGACCTCTGCTGTCGATATCGATTTCCTTCCTGCAGTGGGTTAGTGGTTTTGTCGGCAAAGAAAAGGCCGAAGAATCAAGGATGGGAAGGAAGCAATGATCAGAAATAAGCAAAGGTGTTGGGTTTTTCGATGACTCAATGAACGGCGGGCAAATTTTAATGTAAACTCAAAAGAAAAGATCTTCCAAGGTCAAGGATTACCACGACGACAACCATGATAGTAGAAATAAGGATCAACTAAAGATGCATGCTTTTATCATAAAGGAAAAGGCTTTCACCTAAACCGACCAATAGGAAAAGAGATTTTTCAATTACTTAACCTAATTGGTGTCTACCTTAGTCATAATTGAGTTTATAATCTTTCGAAAAGAAACCCTAATTACTACCCAAGTTTTACAACATGAGTTCCTTAAATTCGCATTTAAAGATGAAGAACAAGGTAGAAGGAGATAAAAGATACATTCTTTAACGACGTACTTACCTTACCATCATGGCTATCGTCGGGCTCACCCCGACCCTAGAAGAAAGGGGAACTACTCACTCATGTTGATCTTAGACATGTCTTGAATTGAAATAACTTGCATAAATGGAAAATTTCGAATCTTTACAATCTCAACGCCAACTTTCGTAAGCGCTTGAAACTTTAAAGCTCAAAATAAACTAACTATCTATTGTCTATTGTTCTTCTCTTCGATGAGTCTATGATTGGATGATTAACAAATCAGCCTCTAAGGCTTTATTTATAGGCTACTAATCCTCGTTATCCGAGGATTGTAACTTTTATCTAAACTAATAACTCTATCCGAACAACTAGGATAGGTCTTTTATTTTGATAAAACTTAAAGGAAAAGATAACAAACAACTGCTAATATCTAAAAGAACGAGATAACTCATGGCTTCGATGATAGACTTCACAATCCGAGCCTCAAAATCGGATTTATCTTCTGTCGATGTAGGGTCGATATCGACACCAGAGGTCGATATCGAGGCTTGTGTTTCTGCTCGACTTGTCCCACTCCAGTCGATGTCTATGACGATGGTCGATATCGATGTATGTGTGTCGATATCGAGGCTTCTAGTCTGGTTTGTGTGGTTATCTCGACACTCAGAAGTCGTGTCGAAATCCAGGGTCGATATCGATGTCTCCAGTCGATATCGACCTCTTCTCAGCTTCACTTGGCTTGCTCGTTTTGACTCCGATTTCATCGAATTCCTGCATGGTTAGCTCAAAACTCGTGTAGACTCTATTTCCTTCACTTTAGCTCATTCTTACACGAAATCATATGCTTTTGAAACTTTTGTTCGGAAATCAAATGAAATATGAAGTCAAAAGATGCAATAAACAATAGTACAATTATGTACATCAAAACACCTCATACTTAGACTTGCTTGTCCTCAAGCAATAACCGAGCAATAACCAACACCTACAACACACCTTTCAAGTCTTCGCCCTTGTCAAAAGCAACATCATAAGCGGTAGCAAAGCAAAGCAAGTGAATTTAACGTCATAGCACATATTTTAGCGATCCATAGGCATATGCAATTTTAATCCAACCTCACAGGGATAATGTGTTTGCACTCAACTCTCATGTGTTTAGGCTATGAAGATCACTCTCAACTCAATTCCATATACAATCTCATAAACATTGCAATTTATAAAAATCCACTTCGCAACCAATTATGAAAATGCAATAAGAATCATCAGGAGGACTTTCGCTCAATGGAAGACTTCATAGAAGACTCCATTCGGCGGGGTTGTAATGGGGCTTGGTATGAAATAAAGGGTATGGAATTATTTGGCTATGTGGTGCTTTTCAAATTCGGGAATCAAGACTCCTAAATCTCAACACTTGCATTACCCAAACCATAACTCTTCAATATAATGCTCTTAAAGATGCATTCCATCAACCCTTCTTCCAAGTTCTAATACACCTCTCAAAAGTATAACATTCGTATGAAAAAAACTTAAGGATTTTGGCTCATGCACTTTATATATATATACATATATTTTTTTTCGGATTTTTTTTTTTCGAACATAATACTAAACTATGTGCATTTATATGGTGAGCCAAAACATCCTTTTACAAAATATGACAAAATGTAAATATGCACCATCCTATAATTCCCTTGCTTACAACTAGACATTATGCTCTTTTCTTTCCACAAGGCATTAGTCCAACCAATCTAAGTCTCAATTCCCAAATGGGGGTCAGGCTCAATTCGGCTAGGGATAATTTTGTGGAGTTTGCAATTCAGGCTCAGGCTAATGTTCTGGCTTCAAGCAGGGATAATGCAGGGTAGGTAAAGAGAGGATAAAATTGGCTTAAAAGATGCCTCCATCATTTAATTCTCGTAAACATAAACATATATATGCATTGGTTTTGAATAACTATCACAACATTTAGAGATGCATAGGAAGAGTAAATTCACTCAAGAAAGCGGAGGGATTTTTGATGTTCTCCCTATAGGCCAAAATTCTCACAAGGACAATTTTTGTTGGATTTGCTTTTTAGCCTAGGATCATATGTGCTCAATTTCATCACAAGTTCACAATCTACATAAAAATTTAAAAGACTTAGGCTAAACCATCCAAATATGCCATAGGGTTTACATGATCAAGTCAGCTATTGAGTTTTCATCATAGGACATCTAAGTAGGGATTAAAAAATAAACTTAAAAATAAACATGCATTTTTTGGATTTTTGACATTTTTCTATTTTTTTGGATTTTTGACATTTTATAGACTCAACAAAATCAAACTAAACGGTTGAGAACTTAAACTTTAAAATGCATAAATGTTAAATATGATGCAATGCATACAAGTAGAATGTAAATAAAATACATGCCAAGTTTGCCAAATTTTAAACCCTACCACAACCAGATAAAGCAGTTTATAATGTCCAAGTTCAATCCCCACCCCATACTTAAAGATTACAGTGTCCTCACTGTTAGAAAAATAAAGTAAAGGGAAGGATCACTCACACTCACTTACGCTAGATGTATATCACTGCTCAGGGGGCGGGGGAGGTGGCAACAGCAAGGGCCAGCCCTGTGTAGGAGCTGCCCCTGAGTAATCTGTCGGGGCGGCCTGTGGGAAAGTGGAAGATCCAGCCTGCGGATCGAAGGAAAAGCCCATATATGAGCCCAAACCCTCGAGGTACCTCCCATAGCGTCGCTGCTCCTCGCTACTCCCCCAACCGCATCATCTCTGGCGTCATCATCGTCGTTGCCATCCATGTTACCCTGGTAGGCTGGGGGCTGCTCAGCTCCGTCGGAATGGGGATCTGCGTCCCAGGACATAGCATCCACCTCGGGCTCGTGGTTGTAGAGCGGGGGTCTCCTCCGTAGGGTGGGGTCAGCGGTCGAATCTATATCCGTATGATATGGTTGCCCAGTCCAAGACTGGTACCAATCAGGGATATACAGCAGATCCATGAAATCGTGTCGTAGGCGCATCCCCGTTTGGGGGTGTCTCCATCCCTGGGCCCCTGGTGTGATGACTCCGCCCTGTTGCAATACCGCCGCGTCTAGGTACGTGAGCTGGTAGGCCGTGTACCGTTCAGTGTGGACGCCGAGAGCCTCTGCGAGGATGGCCACCATGCCGCCGTCTAAGATGTCTGTAGAGACCGTTCGTCTGCGGTCTACGATATGCTCGAGCCAGGAGTGGAGGTATGGTAGAGGGTCATCCTCGAAAAGCATCCTTCGTAGTGTCTCCGTCTCACGGTGTGTCGGGCGACGGAGCTCAGGCCTGGCCCAAAGGGTACTCGCCAGGATCCTCAAGATCACCATAAAAAGTGGGCTCACAACCCTAGATGTGAAGGAGTCTGTAGGGGCAGGGTAGGGTATACCTGATAAGTAACTCCAGATGACATTGGGGTCGTGGACCCTGAAGGCGGCTGAAGTGTGGATGAACCCAAAAATATCGCTCATCTCCTCGAGCGATAGTCTGTGTCGCCTGTTGCCGAGCTGGAAGATGACTCGGCAGCTAGTCGAAGTGCGCTCGGGAACCTCCAATGTGTCCATAAACTCCCCAGTGAGAACGGGGTAGTGCGCCTCAAGGGGCTCGATCAGCCTGTGTAGAGAGACGTTCTCAAACGCCTCCTGAACGCCTGGGTGAAATCCTAGCTGGATCATGTCGGGGAGATGGTACCATCGTGCCCTGGTGGCTCGGGGAATCAACTCCTCAGCAAGGGAGCGCTGCTGATCATCCTCAATGCGGAGCGCGTCCTGAGGGATGTTCTTGGCTCTAACCATCGTCAGAAGAGTGTTGGAATTAGGAGAGAAAGAGGCAAGCAACCGCAAAATCGAGAGAGAAGAACCGACTGTCGACAGGGGGTGTCGATATCGATGCCCAGGGTCGAAATCGACCGGATGCTGTGTGTTGTCGGGGCTGCTGGTGGGTGTGGTGGGTCCTCCGGTGGCGTGGGGTGGCCGGATCTGGCGATTCTTGGCCGGAGACGTGTAGATTTGTGCGAAGAGGCTTGAAAACGAGGGGGAGAGAGAGAGCTAGGTCGAGGGAGAGATGAGGGGATCTTGTGGCTGCGGGTGTTGCTGCACAGGACGAGAGAGGGTGTGGTGACAGTGGGAGGGTGTGGTGGTTGCGGCGATGGGGGGCTGTGGGGAGGGTGATCGGAGGGAGAGGGATGAAGAGGAAGAGGGGCGGCTAGGGTGTCGAAAGTGGGAGGGGGGTGTCGAAGTCGGGTTGTATAAAGGGGGTGAAAACCCCAAAAATTAAAAATTGAAAGATATTAAATTCTGACCTGGCTTACCTCCATCTATAGTCGATATCGACCTCAGAGGTCGATATCGACCCCCCGTCTGCATCCGTTTAACATGTCCTGTTACTCCTTCTGTCGGCTGATCGATATCGACCATATAGGTCGATATCGACCTCTCTTCTGGGCTGGATTTCTTTGTTGACTTTAGATAAAATAGCCACGAATGATCTCAAAAATATAAAATAAACAAAAAACTAAAAGAAAAAGGAAAAGAACGGGTTGCCTCCCGGAAGCGCTTGAGTTTAAGTCGCTAGCTCGACATACTTCCCTTTTTGCGCTAGTTCAACGCCAAGGTGGCGCGAATCTCTTCCTCTGGGTCCTCCTTGTCATAATATTTCTTTACTCGGTGGCCATTTACCTTAAAGGTTGATCCATCGTCGCAAAATAACTCCACCGCTCCATGAGGGAATACTTTATGAACTTTGAAAGGTCCGCTCCATCTTGTCCTTAGTTTCCCTGGAAATAAGCGAAGCCTAGAATTGAAAACAAGGACTTTGTCACCTACCTCATATGTTTTTGGCACCAACTTCCTATCATGCCATTTCTTAGTGCGCTCTTTGTAGATTTCGGCATTCTCATATGCCTTTAGGCGCAACTCTTCCAAGGCTTGTAAGTCAATGAACCTCCTCTTTCCCGCTTCGTCGAAATCCATGTTAAGCTCCTTAAGAGCCCACATTGCTTTATGCTCAAGTTCAACGGGCAAGTGATAGGACTTACCATATACCAAGTTATAAGGAGTTGTGCGAAGCGGTGTTTTATAGGCCGTTCGGTAAGCCCAGAGTGCATCATCCAGTTTGGACGACCAATCTTTCCTTGAGCGGGAAACCGTCTTCTCTAGGATGGCTTTGATTTGGCGATTGGAGACTTCTACTTGACCGCTAGTTTGAGGGTGATAGGGTGTTGCCACCCTATGGTTTACCCCATACTTAGCTAAAAGAGCTTCAAAGCCTCTCTCAATGAAATGCGAGCCACCATCTGAAATAAGGACTCTAGGAACACCAAAACGAGGAAAGATGTTAGTTTTCATAAACTTAGAGACTACCTTCGCGTCATTGGTCCTAGTTGCTACAGCCTCCACCCATTTAGAGACATAGTCCACCGCTACTAGAATGTATTTGTAGGGGCCTGAAGCAGGGAAGGGTCCCATGAAGTCAATACCCCATACATCAAAGAGTTCGACCTCTAAAATGCCTGTGAGTGGTGTCTCATTCCTCCATGTGATATTACCTGCACGTTGACACTCATCACAAGAAGTTACATAGTTTTGCACATCCTTGAAAAGGTTAGGCCAATAAAAACCACATTGAAGAATTTTCGCCGCGGTCTTGAATCCTTTAGCATGACCTCCTGTAGGGAGAGAATGACAATGGTGAATCACGCTCTCTACCTCGTCCTCCGGGATACAACGTCGAAAGATATGGTCTTTCCCCTGTTTGAATAAATAGGGTTCATCCCAATAATATTGTTTGACGTCGTGCAAAAACTTCTTCCTTTGTTGCGAAGTTAAGCTTGAAGGAATCTCGCCTCCTACAATATAGTTAGCAAAATCCGCATACCAAGGTACCTTCGCCCTTTTTACAGCAAAAAGATCATGGATAGGACTAGAAGGAGGTGTAAAGAAGAAATCCTCACCGAAACTTACCTTTTCGTCACCTTCGGAGGGTTTTGAAGGTGGTCGATATCGACTTGCTGGGGTCGATATCGACTGGTCGGCATCGACAGGCTTAGTCGACATGGGCTTCTCGATATGGGTCCTCGATGTCGACGTCTGGAGGTCGATTTCGACCTCTGCAATGGACAACCTGTGATCAAAATTGGTCGACATCGATGCAAGATTTACCTTTGGGGCAGTCGATATCGACCTGCTGGGGTCGATATCGAGTGGTTCTTCTGCCCGACTTACCTCTTGCCTCATTAAGTGCTCGTCAGGGCGGGAGTCATTGATTGGTATGTTGTCATGTGACTCTTCCAGAAGCCCTATGGGTAGCCGTGAAAGATGATCGGCTACGGAGTTCTCCGTTCCTTTCTTATCTTTAAGCTCAACGTCGAACTCTTGAAGTAAGAGCACCCATCGTAGGAGCCTAGGTTTAGCATCCTTCTTTGCCATTAAGTACCTAAGAGCTGCATGGTCAGTATGAACAATAACCTTAGTGCCCACTAGGTATGAGCGGAACTTCTCAAAAGCGAAGACCACCGCCAAGAACTCCTTGTCCGTCGTGGTGTACTTTGTTTGAACGGCATCCAGAGTCTTGCTTGCATAGTAGATGGCATGAAGCTTTTTGTCTCTCCTTTGTCCTAGGACAGCACCTACGGCATAATCGCTTGCATCGCACATGATCTCAAAAGGTTGCGACCAATCGGGTGATTGAATGATTGGGGCGGATATGAGGGCTTCCTTCAACCTGTTGAAAGCTTCAAGACAATCACTAGAAAATGCAAACTTAACATCCTTCATTAGTAGGTTAGTTAAAGGTTTGGCAATTTTAGAAAAATCTTGAATAAACCTCCTATAGAAACCTGCGTGACCAAGGAAGCTTCTTATGTCTTTAATTGATGAAGGTGGTGGTAATTTTTCAATAAGTTCTATTTTTGCCCTGTCCACCTCAATTCCTCGTTTAGAGACTTTGTGGCCTAGCACAATCCCTTCCCTTACCATAAAGTGGCACTTTTCCCAATTGAGAACCAAGTTTGTCTCTTCACATCGTGCAAGTACCCTGCGAAGGTTAGCAAGACAAATATCGAAAGTAGTGCCATAAACAGAGAAGTCATCCATAAATACCTCCACGATGTCCTCAATCATGTCAGAGAAGATAGCCATCATACATCTTTGAAAGGTAGCAGGGGCATTGCAGAGCCCAAATGGCATTCTCCTATATGCAAAAGTCCCATAGGGACAAGTGAAGGTGGTCTTTTCTTGATCGTCAGGATGAATAGGGACCTGCCAAAAACCAGAATATCCGTCCAGGTAACAAAAATAATCATGTTCGGCAAGTCTCTCTAATACTTGATCAATAAAAGGAAGGGGAAAGTGATCCTTTCTAGTGGCATTGTTGAGTTTCCTGTAGTCAATGCACATTCGCCAACTAGTTGTGATTCGCTTTGGCACAAGCTCGCCTTTCTCATTCTCCTCAACGGTCATTCCGCCCTTTTTAGGCACCACATGGACTGGGCTCACCCATTCGCTGTCAGAGATGGCATAGATGATTCCTGCATCCAGCATGCGCATGATCTCCTTCTTCACCACCTCTCTCATGTTGGGGTTGAGCTTCCGTTGGTGTTCTATAGATGCCTTATGATCATCCTCAAGGAGGATTCTATGCATACAAGTAGCAGGTGAAATACCTTTTATGTCCTCAAGAGAGTATCCAATAGCCTTACGATGAGCATGAAGTACTTCCATAAGCTTATCTACTTCCTGTGTGGTTAGTGAAGCATTGATAATTACAGGGAAAGTAGAATTTGGACCAAGAAACTCATACCTAAGTGTGTTGGGTAGAGGCTTAAGCACCGGAGAGGGGCCTTGTGGGATAAGGATTGGCTCTACCTCCTCCGTCTTCATAATCTCACCAAGGTAATCCGTCTCAATTCTCTTGATAGAAGTTCCTAAATCAGTTATAGGAGTCGGTGTGGACCAAACATAGAGTGATGCTAACTTTGATTTGGACTCTTCAAAATATTCCTGCAGAAAGAAGGTCGAGGGCGAGTAGGAATAATCAATATCGACTGAGAGTTCAGCACATACCTCGGCTTCGGAGCTGTTTGGCGTCAAGTGGTAAAGGTCGATTTCGACTTCTGATGTCGATATCGACTGGTCGATTTCGACCTCTTCTGTCGATTTCGGCTGGTCGATTTCGGCCACTTCTGTCGACATGGGCTGGTCGATTTCGCCTGTAAGAGAAGAAGGGAGAACTTGACTTACTGAGTGTGTCGATGTCGACTGAGGGCACTCGATATCGAGTGGATTGGTCGATGTCGACCTGTCTTCGTCGATATCGACTTCGTCTTCGAGCTCCATGGATAGAGCATCGTCGAATATTTCCTCATCACTCGTGCATGTAGCCAGGAACTCTTCAATATCCTCGTCGGTAAGCTCCTCTGCAGCTAGGGCTAGGGCCTCTTCAGGAGTTAGGGCCCTTTCCGTCGGTTCTTTGCAATCCATGATGCTAGTGTAGACCGACTTGATTTCCATACCATTAACTTCCTTCATTGTGGGGTTGAAGGAGAATTCAATGACTTCGTTCCCTATAGTAAAGGTTAGTAATCCTCTACATACATTAATATTAGCATCCGCAGTAGCTAAGAAAGGCCTACCAAGGATGATAGGTACAATAGGATCTTCAGGCATGTCTAATACAATGAAATCAGTAGGCACAAAGAATTTACCTACCTTAACAGGGACGTCATCAACTATACCTGTGGGTCTGACGAATGAATTATCAGCCATATAAAGTTTCATATCCACAGGTTCAAGTGCTCCAATGCTCACCTTTTGCCAAATCGAGAGAGGCATGAGACTTACACTTGCCCCTAGGTCACATAGGGCTTTGTATCGATGTTGGCCAAGTCCCACGGTGATTGCAAATTTCCCTGGATCGCTCCTCTTCTCGGGGAAATCCATCTTGGAGCATTCCTCTGCGATCTCTGCCATGGATCGCTTCTTGCTAAGGATGTCTTTTAAGAATCGAACATAGGCGGGCATCTCGCTTAGGGCTTCTGTAAGAGGGATAGTAATGTTCAGTCCTTGGAGAATCTTTACAAAGCGCCTAAACTTGCTTTGAGTGGGGTACTTCAATGCTTTGGAAGGGAAGGGTAGTGTCTTCTTTGGCGGAGGAGTCAAAACGGTGGTCGGAGGAGCCTGCTGAACCTCGATGTCGACAGGAGGGTGGTCGATATCGACCGGTAGGGTCGATTTCGACCTATGTTGTTCTCTCTCAGGTGCTGCAGTGTCATCGATGTCGGCGAAGGGGTCGACAGTGGTGTCGATATCGACCTCAGGGTCGACATCGACTGGGTTGTCGATGTCGACATGCTCTGTTTCTTCTTCCTCCGTCGCCTTTTATGGCTTATGAACTTTGGTGCCACTCCTTAGTTGCATGGCTGCAATGTGTCCTGACCCGGATTGCCCCTTAGGATTGGTAGTTGGTTGCCCAGGGAATGTTCCGGACGGTCTGGGGATTTGCGCCGCCAATTGACCCAGTTGGGTCTCTACGTTCTTCTTCCAAATGTCCATCTCTCCAATCCTTGTGGTAAGGTGATTGAGTTGAGAGTGGATAGCATGGTTGGATTGATCATTCTTAGCTTGGTTCCGCCTTATCTCGTCTAATACAAGTTGAAGATCATCCTTCTTTTGGTCTCTCTCAGGGTGCCCAGGAGCTCTATAGAGCGGGGGGTCCCTAGGGTTAACTTGGTTCCGTTGTGGTTGTTGGAACCTTTGGTCTCCCCAATATTGGCGATTGGGACCCCTCATGAAGTTGGCTTCCTCATGAGTCTCCGCTAGTTGCACTTGCTCAGCATGGGGGCACTCAATGGTAGTATGTCGCTGTGATCCACATTCGATGCAATCCTGGTTTGCCGATAGGAATCTCACTTGTTTCTGGAGCTTTCTAAGTTGATCCCTATGAAATTGTTCTTTTACATCCGGATCGATCACCTTAGAGGGTTCGTACAATGGCATAGATGGGGCAGGCCTTGACGATGATGGTGCGTCGGAAGCCTCAGGAGTCCCATATGTATTGTCAAATTCCACCAGCCTTTCAATGGTTTCCCAAGCCTCTTGAGGAGCGAGTTCAAGGTAGCCATAGGCGGTGTATGTGTTGATCCTCTCCTTGGTTGCAGCGTCAAGAGCATTGTATATGATCTCCTGGATGACGTACGGTGGTTGGCCATGCGTCGGGCATGATCGTAGGAGGTCTTTATACCTCTCCCAAACAGTTGCTAGAGCCTCACCAGGCTTTTGTTTGAAAGCCGTGATTTTCTGTCGGATCAGCGCTGTCTTAGAAGGAGGAAAGAACTTGTTGAGAAACGCGTCCTTGACTTCATTCCAGGTGCGGAGCGATCTTGGGGCTAAGCTTTCCAACCACTGCAATGCTTTTCCTGTAAGAGACCAGCGAAATGCTTTCAGTTGAACATACTCAAGACTTTGTCCATCAGCAATTGTATCACAGAGGTCTAAGAAGGTTGATATATGTGCCATAGGGCATTCGTTAGGTTTCCCTTCATATTGATGCCTTCTTATTTCAGTTAAAAAGTTTGGCTTAATTTCAAAATTAGAAGTAGGGATTAGAATAGCCGATTCAGGCACTGTGAGCGATGGGTGCAAGTATTGCTTAGCATTCCGGGGGAGGGCGTTGATTTGAATCTCATATCGTCTCCTGGCTTCCTCTTCCCTGTCAGCACGCTCTCTTAGTGCCGCTTCTCTGGTAGCGTAATCCTCTACTTGCTTCCTTAAGCATTCAATTTGTTGTGTCTGGGTCTCGTTGTCCGCCATGATTCTTTGGACTCAAGATCTTAGGTGGAGAAAGCGTTCTGGTTCGTCTAGTCCTTCAAATTCAGGTTCCGTGAAAATAAACTACTAGGGCGCGATTGATAGCTTCCCCGGCAACGGCGCCAAAATTTGACGTGGGGAGAATTGAATCGAAATATATAATAAAATATAAACCAATACAACTCTTAGCCTCTTCAAATAAATTCAAGACTCCCCGCTATAGTAGTAGGGAATCAGGTTCGATCCACGAGGAAGCGAGTCAGCGGAATCCTAGTAGCGTTGAAGACACGTCCTTTATGTCCGACCAGAAGCCTCGATCTCGATGTCAGACCTCGATGTCGACCTTGGCTGTCGATGTCGTCTGCAACAGAAAACCTGCAGAAACAAAAACGGTAGTCGATATCGACTGGTGGGGGTCGATATCGAGGTTAGTTCACGAAATCGACTGGCTCAGAAGTCTGCCAGTCGATACAGGGGGTCGATTTCGACACAAAGTGGTCGATATCGATGCTTGCAGAAGTTCCTAGGAGTCTCGAGATCGACTCAGAAAACCGTCGATCTATTAGTTTTGGTCGATATCGACCTCTGCTGTCGATATCGATGTCCTTCCTGCAGTGGGTTAGTGGTTTTGTCGGCAAAGAAAAGGCCGAAGAATCAAGGATGGGAAGGAAGCAATGATCAGAAATAAGCAAAGGTGTTGGGTTTTTCGATGACTCAACGAACGGCGGGCAAATTTTAATGTAAACTCAAAAGAAAAGATCTTCCAAGGTCAAGGATTACCGCGACGACAACCATGATAGTAGAAATAAGGATCAACTAAAGATGCATGCTTTTATCATAAAGGAAAAGGCTTTCACCTAAACCGACCAATAGGAAAAGAGATTTTCCAATTACTTAACCTAATTGGTGTCTACCTTAGTCATAATTGAGTTTATAATCTTTCGAAAAGAAACCCTAATTACTACCCAAGTTTTAAAACATGAGTTCCTTAAATTCGCATTTAAAGATGAAGAACAAGGTAGAAGGAGATAAAAGATACATTCTTTAACGACGTACTTACCTTACCATCATGGCTATCGTCGGGCTCACCCCGACCCTAGAAGAAAGGGAAACTACTCACTCATGTTGATCGTAGACATGTCTTGAATTGAAATAACTTGCATAAATGGAAAATTTTGAATCTTTACAATCTCAACGCCAACTTTCGTAAGCGCTTGAAACTTTAAAGCTCAAAATAAACTAACTATCTATTGTCTATTGTTCTTCTCTTCGATGAGTCTATGATTGGATGATTAACAAATCAGCCTCTAAGGCTTTATTTATAGGCTACTAATCCTCGTTATCCGAGGATTGTAACTTTTATCTAAACTAATAACTCTATCCGAACAACTAGGATAGGTCTTTTATTTTGATAAAACTTAAAGGAAAAGATAACAAACAACTGCTAATATCTAAAAGAACGAGATAACTCATGGCTTCGATGATAGACTTCACAATCCGAGCCTCAAAATCGGATTTATCTTCTGTCGATGTAGGGTCGATATCGACACCAGAGGTCGATATCGAGGCTTGTGTTTCTGCTCGACTTGTCCCACTCCAGTCGATGTCTATGACGATGGTCGATATCGATGTATGTGTGTCGATATCGAGGCTTCTAGTCTGGTTTGTGTGGTTATCTCGACACTCAGAAGTCGTGTCGAAATCCAGGGTCGATATCGATGTCTCCAGTCGATATCGACCTCTTCTCAGCTTCACTTGGCTTGCTCGTTTTGACTCCGATTTCATCGAATTCCTGCATGGTTAGCTCAAAACTCGTGTAGACTCTATTTCCTTCACTTTAGCTCATTCTTACACGAAATCATATGCTTTTGAAACTTTTGTTCGGAAATCAAATGAAATATGAAGTCAAAAGATGCAATAAACAATAGTACAATTATGTACATCAAAATATAATAGAAGGTTTTAAAAGTAAAATTAATTGATATTGGGTTATAAATATATTTATGGTTATTGTTTTGAGATTTTAAGGTTAGTAAGTGTTAAACTATTGGAATATTATTATTATTTTGGGATTTGGTTAAATTATAAATTCTGAAAATTAATCGTTACATATTGTTTATTGTTTTAAAATAATATTAATTGGATTATTTAGTTGATGCATTTTATTGGGATTTAAATATGTGAGTTGGGAGTTTTAAAGTGAATTGTTGGTTTTGACTTATGAACATGATTTGTGAACATAGGATTATTTTGATGGTTTAATATTGGAACTTATTTAATGTTTTTGAAATAGGAAACATGTCGGACTGATTTCTATGATATGATTTTTGGAAATTGGTTTTAAGGCCTAAATGTTAATGTCGGGATTTGGATAAACGATTTTAAAAGAATTGTTTGATTTTCTAAGTTGAGTTCTTTGAGAGAATTGTGTTGGAAATGAGATGGCGAGATGAGATGAACATGTGAAGTTATGTATGATAGTTAGGGGCGCCTTGTGTGAAGTAGATAGACTTATGCATTGTATGTTATTAGGTGATTGTGATATGTTGGACATTGCTTGCTATTGGTGACTCATTACTTGGATTCTGCTTCTGCCTTGTTCTCTGCTGTTCGGCTTATACAGGTAAGTTCCTTTATGGGCTTACTCGGATTCGAAAGAGATTACCTGCTTGTGAATATATGACATACTAGGTGTTGCATAAGCATTAAAGCATGCCATGTAGTATCATGCTAGGATTGCACTTGTGATTAAGCATTCTATTTCTTTATGCGTATGTAACAGAACGGCCGTTATCTGTGATAGTACTAGAGTCTCTATTAGGGTCATAGGGTAGCCCAGCCCCATCGGGTGCCCTGAGTCTATCGAGTCGATATGAGCATGATATGATAGCCCAGCACCATCGGGCAAGAGATTGATATGATATGATATGAGGATGTCGTGGTGAGTGCACCACCACGAGGATATTGCTAGGCTATAGCACCGAACTAGCCAGTCTCTGCACTAACGGGAAGGGGTGCAGAGGTAGGAGAGGGATATGCCACTTGGCATTCTTTGGGCGCCTTTACAGTTCTTTTTCACATATTGTAAATTAGGATCATGTTAGTGTGATTTAATTTTCGCATATGCATCATCTTTATTATTAGCGTATGTGTATGTTCGCTTGCGGGACAGGGTGTGTTGGGGCCTCGGTCTGATCCTGCTCGCACTACTTGTTTTTAGGTATGATTGCTCCCTGTCTCTATGGCATGGGAAAGTCGCCCGGGCGATTGCAAAGAAATCTGTCTAACCTCGCTAATTTGGCTATATAACTTTAGAATTTATGTCTTGGTTTTGACCCGGCTCTGCCGTGGCTTTTGTATCTAAACCGTACTTCCGCTTTACTTTCGTTTAAATTGAATTTCTGAGACTTCGACTGATTAGAGGTTTGAAACCTCGACCCGTACCTAAATTGCAACATCCGAACGAAGGTATCCAACGTATCTCGGATATTTATATCCGGGCCGTTACAAAAGTTGGTATCAGAGCCAGGTTGTGCAATTCGGGTACGCAAGGGTCGGGTGTATGTTTTGGAAAACCGCCCATGGATTTCGAAGATTTGAAAGCGTTTTAAAGGGGGCAAAATGAACTTAATATGTCTAACTCAATTGGACTAAATGTGAACTTTGCTTATGATAAAAGAGGAGAACCAACTAATAAGGGATCGAGTGGGTAGAAAAAGGCGCTAGACCATCCCTATTGGATGTAGTCGGGAATGGGTAGGCGAAATACTAGCTTTTTCTTTACAAATGGGTTGGGAAGACTCCAAGGAGATCATTGTAATTGTCATTGACTGATTCTATGTTGAGTGCTTGATATGCTAGAGATTGATTGGTATGTCCTAACTATTTAATGAATATTGAACGATTTGTGCGAACGGGGTAGCGGGAGTACCCTTCTTCTTCTTATATGGTTAAGCTCATCTTTTATGGAACCGCCCCTTTCCTTATGAACCCTTTGATAGTTCAATCGAGTCCTCCCTTCGAATATTGGTCTCCTCCACGGGAAATCGGGTTGGTAAACATATTGTTTCGGGAATCATGGTTGGATATGAGGGTTGCTTGGGAGAGTATTGAAAGTTGGCTTTTGATGCAATTCCAAGTAGAAAGTAAGTGTTTCCGAGGTTGTCCTTCTTGATTCTTATGACGATCGACCGGTGTCATCTTGCCATAAAAAGTCGTATCCGAGTCTCACGGGAAAGATGGGTGACGAGTCAGTAAGGAAGAGTCAATGTTGCCCTTATGGATCTCTATCGGGTTATCTTGATTGCTCTGTCCATGATTGTGTGATTCTATATGCACTACTCCTTGACCTACAGTTTGATCCTTAGTTTGAAACTGTGCCTACATGTTTGATGTTCATGATGACCATTGTGTGAGTCCGAGTTACATATGTTACGCCCTATCATCCCGACATGACCTACTTAGTATATTGCATTGTCATACTGGGGCACGAATATATATGTCATATGCTAGGAAGTTGTACAATTGATGTCCTCCCTGTGAATAGGTTCATGATAGTGTGATCGTTCGGTTCTAGTACCATGATAGGGTGAGTCCCTTACTTGATGGATACGTGTTATGATTTGATGTCAACATGCCCCATATGCTACGTAACCCTCAGTACATGTTATGATGATGATCCTTAATGTGAATTCGTAGTTGTATGACGTTCTGTACCCATGCTTGTCCCATTGCTTGGGTCCCATGTTATGCCTTTCTATCTCTCGTGATTATATGTTGTCATCGCATGTCTACTTGGCCTATTGATCGTATGATTGCTCGGGAGCTTGAACCACATGATATGAGTCTATACGATTGTTGCTTCTTCTGAGTTAGGTCCATGATAGTGTGAACGAGTCTTGACAAATACATGTTTTATCCTAGTATACCTTAATTTGAATTCATGTCCCCATATTCTAGTCATGTTGCCCATTACTTAGACTTGCACTATACCTCGCTACACTTCCTCTCCTGTTTCTATATTATTGGAATGTGATTGAATTGAAGTCTTGCTTAGTGTCGAGTAATCAATCAAGTGCATGTATGTACCATATGTTATATCGAGCCATTAGTAACATGTCGGGCCCTTGTTTGTTACCTGTGCGAGTTCTACTTTGCCTACATTATTGTTGATTCTCTCTCAAGCTAGGTCCTTGATAGTGTGGCTCTTCCCTCTTTCTGTTCTCTTAATATGTTTCACTCGTCCTGATTAGCTTAATGTTGAATTCGATGATTTACTGGCTTTCCGTGATGGTCAAACCTAGCATGCTTACATGGTTAAAATGTCTATTACTCTATGATGGCTTCTCGTGCTTGCATGAACCTATGACTTCACACCTCGCTTGATCACACACCACTCTATATCCGGATTTCGCATATGCACGACACATGAATATCGGAATGAACCTAATTGAATTACTTTAATTGATTGATTGATTTGCGAGAAGCTGAATTGGTTTTTTTGGGGAGCAATTGCCGAAATTTTGATTTGAAAGGATTTGATTTGTTTTGGTGTAAATTTTCTTGATTAAACATCGGATTTGAAGATTTTGAGCGGTTTTAAAAATGGCCAACTTGGGGTTTTAAAGAAGTTGAGAGTTTCAATTATTTGGATGACAACCTTTCCATTTACAAAACGCTTTGAGGTTTTACGAACTGGATTTATATTATGACGTCTCACGAAGTGGATACAAGCATTTTATAGGGGCGCTTATAGATTGCTTGCTAAGACCTAGTCGGACGCTATAATACTTTTAGAGTTGTGATACTTCCGAAAAGTCGAAGCGAGGATGTGATAAGGGCGCTTATTACACACTTGACAAGACCGATTGGAGATGTCACGACCGTGACTAGGATGTTGTGAGAATCCCGAAAGACGCAACCGAGATGATTACAAGATCCTTGGACATGGTCCTCGGACTCACCGATTTTAAAACTTCATCCCCTTTGCTTTAAAATGATTTTAGTCTCGAGGACGAGACTTGTTTTTAGAGGTGGATAAATGTAAAGACTGAATATATATTTTATGTATATTATATTATTATTTTAATTAAATATGTTAGTATTTAGTGCAATTTGTAAAAGCGGAGAAAAATCGTCCTCGAGCACGAGCTCAATTTTAAAATCCTTCCGGCATCATTTGAATTTTGGATTTTGACGAGATTTAATTTTCGCTTTCGAGTTCCGTGTATTAATAAAATTAATTTAAGTACCGAGATGATTTAATTTTGATTTGAATTGTCGAGTGTCGGAAATTCGTTCGAGGGAGCGGAATCAGGATCGAGTGTCGGGATTTCAAATTGTGTTGTGGGGCCCACTCCTCCCTATTTTCTTTTTTCTCTTTTCTTTCTTTTCTTTCTTCTCTCTCTCTCTCCCAGTTTCCTAACAGCTTTTGTACTGCCCCTTTTGTCTTCTTCCTCTTCCCCACCCTGCAATACCCAGCTCACCTCCCTCCTCCCCTTTTCATTTCAAAGCAACCCACAAACCCACCCTCATTTCTGCAGCAGCCCTTTCCTCCCTTCTCTTCCTCTCCTATCCGTCTTCTGTTGCACCCACTATTTGTTGCAAGTTGAAGGTCGAGTTCTTAAATTACAAATATAAAATATGTAATAAACGTAAACCAACTCCTAGCCTATGCAAATAATTATAAGACTTCCTCCCGTTGTAGTGGAAGGGTAGTCAGGATCGATCCACGAGGAGGCATGTCAGCGGGATCCTAGTAGCTTTGGAAATCTCAAGTCTGCGTCGACCAGAAGCCTCGATTTCGACCCTTGAGCTTGATGTCGACCTCGGCTGTCGATGTTCTCTGCAACAGAAGACCTGTAGAGACAAAAAAGGGTAGTCGATATTGACTGGAAGGGGTCGATATCGATGTCAGTCACGCAATCGACTGGCTCAGAAGACTGCCAGTCGACACAGTAGGGTCGATTTCGACGTATGGGGTCGATTTCGATGCTTGCAGAAGTTACCCAGGAGTCTCGAGATCGACTCAGAAAATTGTCGATCTATCAGCGTGGTCGATATCGACGTCTAGCCTCAATATCGATGTCTCCTGCAGTGAGTTAGTTCTTCGTCGGCAAAGAAGGGCCGAAGATTTTAGGATGGATGAGAAGGGATGAACAGAAACAACAGTGGTTTATGTGAATTAAACTATGTAAAAGAAACAACTCCTAGGATTAGGGTTTACCACAACGTTAACCAATGCATGCGATAAGATAAATAAGACGGACAATTGCGCTATTTCACCCGAGGGACAAGCTTTCGCCGTACACCAACTCTTAGGATTACTCTTGCAAATAAACCTAATTGTCTCTACCAATTTTATGTTTATAACTCAAGTTGTTAGCATGAATCCCTTTTTCTTTCGATTAGGACTAAACATAGAATCGTAGGAGGAGAGATAGACACAACGATATCAACACCAAACACTTACCTCAAGCACGCATGGCTAACGTCGGGCTCACCCCGACCCTAAGAGCTTTTGGGAACTACTCGCTTCTCATCATGGAACTCATCATTGATTTAAAGGAATAAACTTGCATTAAAATAAACTCCGAAGCTTTACAACTCAACGTCAACTTTCGCAAACGTCAAACCCTAAAACTTCTCTCTAACTCTGACTCTATTGATTGTCTTGATTGATTGTTGAAAGATCCTTGAATGCCAGCCCCCTAGGGCTTTATTTATAGGCTACTAATCCTTGCTATCCGAGGATTGTAACTTCTATCTAAACTATGAACTCTATCCGAACAATTAGGATAGGTCTTTTATTTTGATAAAAACTTAAAGGTAAAAGATAACTAAGTCTTCAGTTGCCATCTATCTTAAAAGTATAAGATAATCATGTGCCTCCTTGAAGATAAATTTTCCAATCCGCATCTCGAAACCGAGTCTACCTTCTGTCGAGATAAGGGGTCGATATCGACCACAGAGGTCGATATCGAGGTCTCTGTTCCTACTCCACTTGTCCAGCTCCACTCGATGTCTATGTTGAGGTCGATATGAGGGTCGATATCGACACCAGGGGTCGATATCTATGTTGAAGGTCGATATCTACCTCTGCTCAGCTTCACTTGGCTTCTTCGTTTTGACTCCGATTTCGCTCGAATTCCTACATGGTTAGCTCAAAACTTGTGCAGACTCTATTTCTTTCACTTTAGCCCATTCTTACACAGGTTTATATTCTTTTGAAACTTTTCATTGGAAATCGAATGAAATATGAAGTCAAAAGATGCAATAAAAAAAGGTGCAAATATGTACATCAAAACACCCCATACTTAGACTTGCTTGTCCTCTAGCAATAACCAAGCAATAACCAATACCTACAACACATCCTTCAAGTCTTCGCCCTTGTCAAAAGCAACATCATAAGCGGTAGCAAAGCAAAACAAGTGAATTTAGCGTCATAGCACATATTTTGGCGATCCATAGGCATATGCAATTTTGATCCAACCTCACAGGGATAATGTGTTGCACTCAACTCTCATGTGTTTAGGCTATGAAGATCAACTCTCAACTCAATTCCATATACAATCTCATAAACATTGCAATTTATAACAATCCACTTCGCAACCAATTACGAAAATGCAATAAGAACTATCAGGAGGACTTTCGCTCAATGGAAGACTTCAAAGAAGACTCCATTCGGCGGGGTTGTAATGGGGCTTGGTAAGGAATTAAGGGGTATGGAATTATTTGGCTATGTGGTGCTTTTATAATTCGGGAATCAAGACTCCTAAATCTCAACACTTGCAATATCCAAACTATAACTCTTCAATGTTGCACTTTCCAAGCTCAATCTCCTATAATGCTCTTTCCCAACTCATCTTTATAATATGCTCTAAAGATGCACTAAAGGATGTAAACCATACTATCAACCCTTCTTTCAAACTCTAATATACCTCTCAAAAATATAACACTTGTATGAATAAAAGACTTAAGGATTTAGGCTCATGCACTATATATATACATCTCTTTTTTCTTTCTTTTTTTTTCGACGAAAATAATGAATAATACTAAAAATATGTGCATTTATATGGTGAGCCATAAATCCTTTTACAAAATATGACAAAATGTAAATATATACCAACCCATAATTTCCTTGCTCAAAACTGGACATTATCCTCTTTTCTTTCCACAAGGCATTAGTCCAACCAATCTAAGTCTCAATTCCCATATGGGGGTCAGGCTCAATTCGGCTAGGGATAATTTTATGGAGTTTGCAATTTCAGGCTCAGGCTAATGTTCTGGCTTCAAGCAGGGATAATGCAGGGTAGGTAAAGATAGGATAAAAATGGCTTAAAAGATGCCTCCATCATTTAATTCTCGTAAACATAAACATATATATACATTGGCTTTGAATAACTATCATAACATTTAGAGATGCATAGGAAGAGTAAATTCACTCAAGAAAGCGGAGGGATTTTTGATGTTCTCCCTATAGGCCAAAATTCTCACAAGGACGATTTTTGTTGGATTTCCTTTTTAGCCTAGGATCATATGTGCTCAATTTCATCACAAGTTCACAATCTACATAAAAATTTGAAGGACTTAGGCTAAACCATCCAAATATGCCATAGGGTTTACATGATCAAGTCAGCTATTGAGTTTTCATCATAGGACATCTAAGTAGGGTTCAAAAATAAACCTAAAAATAAACATGCATTTTTTTTTGTATTTTTGACATTTTTCTATCTTTTTTTTTGGATTTTGACATTTTTATAAAAGTAAAACTAAGAACAAAAAATTTAAAACATGAATGCAATGCGAAGAAGACCAAGTTATGACCATAAGACATGTCTTTCCCCCACCCCATACTTAAAATATACAGTGTCCTCACTGTATTAAAAAGAAGAACAAGGGTAGGGAGAAACTCACAGCGCAACCTGCGGATTCAGGTCCATTTCATATTAGGTCGATGCTAGAAGTCGATATCAATGTCAGAGGTCGATGTCGACTGCAACTGTCGAAGTCGAGGAAGAAGATGAAGACAAGGGCTGCCAGGTTGGGGTCGATATCGAGTATACTGGTCGATATCGACCTCTCTTTTTCGCTCCTGAGTCCTCGATGTCGACTCCAGGAGGTGGCTTGACCCTGGGGGGGTCGATTTCGACTGGCCTGGTCGATTTCGACTGCCTCTGCAGAAGCTTCTTTTCTTCTTCGTCGTTTCTTTTTGCTTAACAACCTGAAATCTTGGTTAGAAATATAGATAGAGCATGAATTATCTCAGTTTCAAAAATTTTAAAAGCCAAAGGTCCACTCCTAAAAACCATCTATGAAAAATAATTAAGTTTTATGTACAAGCTCTAGAGTTTTGAGTCGCTAGGCCGACTTCTCCGTCAATTCTTCACGAGCCTTTAACGCAGGGACCCCTTGAGCTTGAGCCTTCTCCTGGATCATCTAGGTCCTTTTGGTAGTATCTAAGCTCGGCGACCAAGGCTTCTTTGTTGTTAGGTTCTTCTTTGGGTGCTTTCCTTCTCTTTCTTGATCTAACTTTAGCAATATAGGCAAACCATGGAGCTTTGACCCTCTCTTTAGTAGAATTATCAATAATCGGCTTAATTGATTTATCAATAATGGACAGAGGAGGGTTAGGAGTCATACCTGGGCTTACCTGTTTGGGCCCGAAACAGAAATCTTCGGGCTGAGGGGTAGTCAATTTCGACCAAGGTGGGTCGATTTCGAGTGATTGGGTCGATGTCGACATGTGGGGCTCGATATCGACCTCTTTGACCCCATATTTAAGCTCCTGACAGCGATCTGGCATACTCGATTTCGACCAAGTGGGGTCGATATCGATGTTTTTAGTCGATATCGACTGGTTCCAGTCGATGTCGACCCTGCTTGCTGTTTCCGTCCTCGCCAACAAAAAATTTCTAAGCTTTTCCTTAGCCGGCGAGAGGACTACTTGCTCCAGGTGCTTTGTTTCGCTCATGGTCGGGTTGAAAGAGAATTCTATTACTTCGTTCCCTATAGTAAAGGTTAGTAATCCTCAAATACAATGAAATCAGTAGGCACAAAGAACTTACCTACCTTTAGAGGAACGTCATCAACTATAACTGTAGGCTTGACGAATGAGTTGTCAGCCATATAGAGTTTCATGTCCACAGGTTCAAGCGCGCCAATGTTTACCTTTTTCCAAATAGAGAGAGGCATGAGACTTACACTTGCCCCTAGGTCACATAGGGCTTTATAACGATGTTGGCCAAGTCCCACGGTGATTGCAAACTTCCCTGGATCACTCTTCTTCTCAGGGAAGTCCATCTTTGAGCACTCCTCTGCGATCTCTGCCATGGATCTCTTCTTGCTAAGGATGTCTTTCAGGAATCGCACATAGGCGGGCATCTCCATTAGGGCTTCTGTAAAAGGGATGGTAACATTAAGACCTTGAAGAATTTTTATAAAGCGCCTAAACTTACTTTTGGTTGGACCCTCCAATGCTTTGGATGGGAATGGCAACGTCTTCTTTGGTGGAGGGGCCACAACGGAGGTCGGAGGGGCCTGCTGGACATCGACATCGACTGGAATCTGGTCGATATCGACTGGAATGGTCGATTTCGACCTCTTTTGTGGCTCTAATGGCTCTGTAGTGGCCTCGACATCGACCTGGGTGTTGACCTGGGGGTCGATATCGACCTCATCATCGACATCGACTGGTCGGTCGATGTCGACTAGATCTGCTGCTTTCTCCGATTCCGTTCGTGGCTTTTGTACTTTGGTGCCACTCCATAATTATATGGCTGCGATATGGCCCGTCCCGGATTGTCCTTTAGGATTTGTAGTGGGTTGCCCAGGGAGTGTTCTGAACGGTCTAGGGATTTTTGCCGCCAATTGACCCAGTTGGGTCTCTACGTTCCTTTTCCATATATCCATCTCCCCAATCCTTGTGGTAAAGTGATTGAGTTGAGAATGGATGGCATTGTTGGATTGATCATTCTTAGCTTGATTCCTCCTTATCTCATCTAGCACAAGTTGAAGATCATCCTTCTTTTGGTCTCTCTCCGGGTGCCCAGGAGCTCTATAAGGCGGGGGATCCCTAGGGTTAACCGGGTTCCTTTGTGGTTGATGGAACCTTTGGTCTCCCCAATATTGGTGATTGGGACCCCTCATGTAGCGCGCCTCCTCGTGAGTCTCCGCTAGGTGTACTTGTTCGGCATGGGGGCACTCGACGGTGGTGTGCCGCTGCGATCCACATTCAATGCAATCTTGGTTCGCTGAAAGGAACCTCACTTGCTTTTGGAGCTTTCTAAGTTGATCTCTATGGAATTGCTCCTTCACATCCGAATCGATTACATTGGAGGGTTCATATAAGGGCATAGATGGGGTAGGCATGGACGATGATGGTGTGTCAGAAGCCTCAGGAGTCCCATATGTATTGTCGAACTCCACCAACCTCTCTATGGTCTCCCAAGCCTCTTGTGGAGCGAGTTCAAGGTAGCCATAGGAGGTGTAGGTGTTGATCCTCTCCTTAGTTGCAGCGTCAAGAGCATTGTATATGATCTCCTGAATTACGTACGGTGGTTGGCCATGCGTCGGGCATGATCGTAGTAGGTCCTTAAACCTTTCCCAAACAGTCACCGGAGCCTCACCAGGCTTTTGTTTGAAAGCCGTGATTTTTTGTCGGATCAACGCCGTCTTAGAAAGAGGAAAGAACTTGTTGAGGAACGCATCCTTGACTTCATTCCAAGTGCGGAGTGATCTTGGGGCTAAGCTTTCCAACCACTGCAATGCTTTTCCTGTAAGAGACCATCGAAAGGCTTTTAGTTGGACATATTCAAGACTCCGTCCATCAGCAATAGTATCACAAAGGTCTAAGAAGGTTGAAATATGTGCCATAGGGCATTCATTAGGTTTTCCTTCATATTGGTGCCTTCTAATCTCAGTTAGGAAGTTAGGTTTTATTTCAAAATTAGAGGCAGGGATAAGAATTGCCGATTCAGGCACTGTGAGAGCGGGGTGCATATATTGCTTGGCATTCCTAGGGAGGGCATTGATTTGGGCTTCTATTTGCTGCCGGCCTTCCTCCTCCCTATCCGCACGCTCCTTAAGTGCCGCCTCTCTAGTCATTAGGTCCTCAACCTGCTTCCTTAGTTGCTCAATAAGTTCAGCCTGGTTCGCGTTGTCCGCCATGATTCTTTGAGCTTGGGCCCTTAGATGGAAATAACGCTCAGGGTCGTCTACTCCTTCAAATTCAGGTGGGCGATCAATGCGTTGCATACACCTGCAAAGCCAATCTAGATAGAGACGTGAGATAGACTACTAGGGTGCGATTGATTGCCTCCCCGGCAACGGCGCCAATTTATTTGTTGCAGGAGGAAGGTCGAGTTCTTAAATTACAAATATAAAATATGTAATAAACGTAAACCAACTCCTAGCCTATGCAAATAATTACAAGACTTCCTCCCGTTGTAGTGGAAGGGTAGTCAGGATCGATCCACGAGGAGGCGTGTCAGCGGGATCCTAGTAGCTTTGGAAATCTCAAGTCTGCGTCGACCAGAAGCCTCGATTTCGACCCTTGAGCTCGATGTCGACCTCGGCTGTTGATGTCCTCTGCAACAGAAGACCTGTAGAGACAAAAAAAAAGGTAGTCGATATCGACTGGAAGGGGTCGATATCGATGTCAGTCACGCAATCGACTAGCTCAGAACACTGCCAGTCGACACAGTAGGGTCAATTTCGACGTATGGGGTCGATTTCGATGCTTGCAGAAGTTACCCAGGAGTCTCGAGATCGCTCAGAAAACTGTCGATCTATCAGCGTGGTCGATATCGACGTCTAGCCTCGATATCGATGTCTCCTGCAGTGAGTTAGTTCTTGGTCGGCAAAGAAGGGCCGAAGATTTTAGGATGGATGAGAAGGGATGAACAGAAACAATAGTGATTTGTGTGAATTAAACTATGTAAAAGAAACAACTCCTAGGATTAGGGTTTATCACAACGTTAACCAATGCATGCGATAAGATAAATAAGACGGACAATTGTGCTATTTCACCCGAGGGACAAGCTTTCGCCGTACACCAACTCTTAGGATTACTCTTGCAAATAAACCTAATTGTCTCTACCAATTTTATGTTTATAACTCAAGTTGTTAGCATGAATCCCTTTTTCTTTCGATTAGGACTAAACATAGAATCGTAGGAGGAGAGATAGACACAACGATATCAACATCAAACACTTACCTCAAGTACGCATGGCTAACGTCGGGCTCACCCCGACCCTAAGAGCTTTGGGGAACTACTCGCTTCTCATCATGGAACTCATCATTGATTTAAAGGAATAAACTTGCATTAAAATAAACTCCGAAGCTTTACAACTCAACGTCAACTTTCGCAAACGTCAAACCCTAAAACTTCTCTCTAACTCTAACTCTATTGATTGTCTTGATTGATTGTTGAAAGATGCTTGAATGCCAGCCCCCTAGGGCTTTATTTATAGGCTACTAATCCTTGCTATCCGATGATTGTAACTTCTATCTAAACTATGAACTCTATCCGAACAATTAGGATAGGTCTTTTATTTTGATAAAAACTTAAAGGTAAAAGATAACTAAGTCTTCAGCTGCCATCTATCTTAAAAGTATAAGATAATCCCGTACCTCCTTGATGATAAAGTTTTCAATCCGCATCTCGAAACCGAGTCTATCTTCTGTCGAGATAAGGGGTCGATATCGACCACAGAGGTCGATATCGAGGTCTCTGTTCCTACTCGACTTGTCCAGCTCCACTCAATGTCTATGTTGAGGTCAATATGAGGGTCGATATCGACACCAGGGGTCGACATCTATGTTGAAGGTCGATATCTACCTCTGCTCAGCTTCACTTGGCTTCTTCGTTTTGACTCTGATTTCGCTCGAATTCCTGCATGGTTAGCTCAAAACTTGTGCAGACTCTATTTCTTTCACTTTAGCCCATTCTTACACAAGTTTATATTCTTTTGAAACTTTTCTTTGGAAATCGAATGAAATATGAAGTCAAAAGATGCAATAAAAAAAGGTGCAAATATGTACATCACCCACACCAGCCAGCCACCTCCACAACCACCATCACCACCTTTCTTCTGGACGCAGCCACCTCTCCCTCGTCTCTTCTCCTCCATCCAAACCCAGGAGCTCCTTCGTTCTCCAAGCAGCAGCCCGAGCACCTCCGAGCAGCCGCTCCCCTTCCTCCCTCCCCTGTTTCGTCCTCAAGGTCAGTAAGGCTCCATTTCTCCTCCTTTTGCTTCAAAACCCAATAAAGCTCCACCTTTACGCCTCTTACCATCGTCCTAGGCCAAGAGCTCCTTGTTTCCAACTCCGGCGAGCCCCAATCGGACCCCGACGAGCCTCCCGGCGAATCTGAAGACCCCTCGGTGAGCCCCCTTTTCCTCCCTCCTTTTCTCGCGCGTCTGAACCTCTGTGGGTGGGTCTTGGTCGGGGAAGGGTTGCGATCGGTTAGGAGTGGGTTTGGGCCGGGAAGAGCCGACAAAGGAGCTTGAGCTTCTCCTCCCCTCCTCGTCTCTTTTCCGTGGAACAGGGTAGGTGTGAGAGGGGTAAGGGACGGGTTCAGCAAACCGAGTTCCCACATTTTCTTTTCTTATTTCAATCGGCCCGGTTCATTAAAACAAGTAATGGGATGGGTTGGGAGTGTTTGGATCCGGGTATGGGAGCTGGGCATGCGGGCTTGGGTTTGGGCTGGGAAATCCGGGTCATGGGCTGGAGTAATGGGTCAGGAGTTGGGCCTTTTCCTTTCTTCGGTTGGGCTGGCAAATATGGGATTGGTTATTTAAAATTTCGGTATTATTTATATATGTTAAATGTTATGTTTATATATATATACATATATATATATTTATATGTTGTATTGATTATTATTTCGGATTTTGGGAAAATATATATATATATATTCTGAAATATTAAAATATAATAGAAGGTTTTAAAAGTAAAATTAATTGATATTGGGTTATAAATATATTTATGGTTATTGTTTTGAGATTTTATGGTTAGTAAGTGTTAAACTATTGGAATATTATTATTATTTTGGGATTTGGTTAAATTATAAATTCTGAAAATTAATCGTTACATATTGTTTATTGTTTTAAAATAATATTAATTGGATTATTTAGTTGATGCATTTTATTGGGATTTAAATATGTGAGTTGGGAGTTTTAAAGTGAATTGTTGGTTTTGACTTATGAACATGATTTGTGAACATAGGATTATTTTGATGGTTTAATATTGGAACTTATTTAATGTTTTTGAAATAGGAAACATGTCGGACTGATTTCTATGATATGATTTTTGGAAATTGGTTTTAAGGCCTAAGTGTTAATGTCGGGATTTGGATAAACGATTTTAAAATAATTGTTTGATTTTCTAAGTTGAGTTCTTTGAGAGAATTGTGTTGGAAATGAGATGGCGAGATGAGATGAACATGGGGTGCAGAGGTAGGTGAGGGATATGTCACTTGGCATTCTTTGGGCGCCTTTACAGTTCTTTTTCGCATATTGTAAATTAGGAT
This sequence comes from Persicaria maculosa, assembly GCA_963922045.1. Lineage (NCBI taxonomy): Eukaryota > Viridiplantae > Streptophyta > Magnoliopsida > Caryophyllales > Polygonaceae > Persicaria > Persicaria maculosa. Next base: position 20,111,563 of record OY998264.1, on the reverse strand, counting down.
CATGTTAGTGTGATTTAATTTCCGCATCTGCATCATCTTTATTATTAGTGTATGTGTATGTTCGCTTGCGGGACAGGGTGTGTTGGGGCCTCGGTCTGATCCCGCTCGCACCACTTGTTTTAGGTATGATTGCTCCCTGTCTCTATGGCGTGGGAAAGTCCCCCGGGCGATTGCAAAGAAATCTGTCTAACCCCGCTAATTTGGCTATATAACTTTAGAATTTATGTCTTGGTTTTGACCCGGCTCTGCCGTGGCTTTTGTATCTAAACCGTACTTCCGCTTTACTTTCGTTTAAATTGAATTTATGAGACTTCGACTGATTAGAGGTTTGAAACCTCGACCCGTACCTGAATTGCAACATCCGAACGAAGGTATCCGACCTTCGAAACGTATCTCGGATATTTATATCCGGGCCGTTACACACTTGGCATTCTTTGGGCGCCTTTACAGTTTTTCTGTATATTATATAAAAATCCAGCATGCTTGTGTGATTTAAATTCCCGTACTGCATTAGAGCATCTTTATTTTAGGTATAGCATACTCGGTCTGACCCCGCTCGCACAAATTATTTTTAGGTATGCTTGCTCTATGTTTCTATGGTGTGGGAATCCTCCCGGGCGATTGCGAAGAATCTGTCTAACTCCGCTAACTTGGTTAAATGCTTTCATGAATCTTTGTTTATCGATTTGGTTTTGACCCGGCCTCGCCGTGGCAAGTTGTACCTTACTTCCGCTTTCCGTTTTCCCTTAAATGAATTTCCACGACTTAGGCTTTCAGGACAGGTTAAGGGTACCCAACGACCCTTCGATTTTTTGGGGGTTCGAAATCCCCACTTTATAATACTGATCTTTTGAGGTTTGAAACCTCGATCCGTACCTGAATTGCAAGCTCCGAACGAAGGTATCCAACCTTCAAAACATAACCCGGGTATTTATAACCGGGCTGTTACACGGGATTACCGTGTGAACCTATCTTTACACAATAAGGACAGAATAATATAATACGGAAATGACGTATTCTATCAAACCCCCGCAGTCGAAACTGGAGGAGGCCGAACAGTAAAACTGGATCTAAAGTCTTTTTTCTAAAGTCTAAGAACAATTATCTAGGTAATCCCTTAGTAAAAATGTATGCATACTGGAAGGAAGATGGGACATGAAGCACACGGATGTGACCAATAGCAACCTTGTCACGGACAAAGTGAAGATCAAGCTCCATGTGCTTCGTCATTTGGTGCTGAACCAAATTGCTAGCAAGGTACATTGCTGAGACGTTGTTAGTGTAGACAAGATAGGCACAACGAAGGGGACAATGGAGCTCCAGTAGAAGATTTCGGAGCCAGGAGCACTCAGAGACCACATTAGCAATGCCGTGGTATTCTGCTTCTGCACTTAATTAACCTAGAGACCACAGATTGTCGCTTAGCCGACCATGAGATAAGTGTGTCATTGAAGAACACACAGTAGCCAAAACTAGAACGCCGGGTGTCTGGACACCCAGCCTAGTCAGCATTAGTATAGGCAACAAGCTCTGTCTTGGAAGATGGAGAGATGTTGATGCCTAATGTCGGGGTGACGTGTATGTAGCAGATAATGCGTTTGAGAGCATGAAAATGCGTCTCTCTCAGGTCATGCATAAGCAGGCATATCTGCTGAACGACATAGCTAATGTCTGGGCGGGTGAAAGTGAGGTACTGTAAAGCTCCTGCTAGGCTGCGGTATAGAGAAGGATCGCTGACCGAAGGACCAAAACCTGCGCTGATCTTCTAACCGGCATCAATAGGAGTGACAACAAACTTGCAGTTTGACATGTTGGCCCGAGCAACAATGTCCCTGGCATACTGCTCCTGTGATAGGAATAGACTCGCTGCTGGCCGTTTGACTACAATACCTAAGAAGAAGGATAGGGGACAAAGATCGGACATAGCAAACTCCTTGCTGAGGAGGGAGATGATGCGGCAGCTAAGTGCGTCAGAAGAGGCAGTTAAGACAATGTCATCAACATACAGAAGGACGTAGGCTAACTCATTGCCCTGACGAAAAACAAAGACAAAGGAGTCACTTTTGCAGCTTTCAAAACCAATTCTACTAATGAAGGATGCGAATCGATGAAACCAAGCCCGAGGTACTTGTTTCAAACCATAGAGCGACTTCTTCAAACGACACACATGTTTGGGTTTTGTAGAGTCGACGAACTCGAGTGGCTAAAACATGTATACCGTCTCTTATAAGTGACCATGTAAGAATGCGTTCTTGACATCTAGCTGATGAATGGACCAAGAGCGAGAGACAACGAGGCTCCAAACGATCTGGATGGTTGCTGGTTTAACAACCGGGCTAAAAGTCTCATGACAGTCAATCCCTACCTGTTGAGAGCACCCATTTGCAACAAGTCGAGCTTTGTAGCGCTCAAGAGACCCATCGAACTTGAACTTATGTCTAAATAACCACTGCAAACAAACCACATTCGTCCCATCAGGTCTAGGAACGAGCTCCCAAATGTCATTCCGAATAAGTGCACTATACTCGTCACTCATGGCGGTATTCCAGAGTGGATCAAGGATTGCACTTTTGTGGGATTTGGGTATGGGTGATATGGGTTTTGGGTTTGGTGTGGTATGGGCCGATAAACTATATGGGATTTTTGGTTTTAAAATGCCATTTTGGCTCTTGGTAGTGGGCCGGGTAGAGGGGAGAGGTTGATGTTACAGTTCTTTGGAGAGGGGGATATTTGTGGGTTGGATGGGAGTCGGGTCTGCAGGGCCTGTAGGTGGGTCGAGTGTGGGTGGAGGAGTGTTTGGTGGAGAGTGAGTAGGTGCCCAATATGGGTTTAAAAGTATGTAACGGTACAAATATAATTATTCGGGTTACGTTTCGAAGGTTGGATACCTTCGTTCGGATCTTGCAATCCAGGTACAGGTCGAGGTTTCAAAACCTCAAATGATAGCATTTTAAAGTGGGGATTTCGAACCCCAAACCAATCGTAGGGACGTTGGGTACTCTTAACCTGTCCTATGAGTCTACGTCGCTAAATTCGTTTTAAGTAAAAAGGCGAAAACCAAAATACAATACAACTTGCCACGGCGAGGCTGGGTCAAAACCAATACACGAAATCTCATATTTACGAAATACTTTAAGTCAAGTGTTAAGATGAGTTTGATTGCAAACGCCTAAGCAATTCCCGCCATAGAAGCATGGAGTACACATAATCTGCAAACAAACCTAAAAAATAGACAAACCGTTAATTTATGTATTGATAAAATTGATTTTTTTATTTAAAACACAATCACGGTTCCAATACGAAATCACACGAAATCACTGAAGTAAAGCAATACATGAGGTGAAATTCTCAACTACTGAAAACATACATGGTATGAGATAAAGGCATGTCTTATTAAGAAAACTAGTAAGAAAAAGGATGGACGCAATGGTTAAAACATCGACGCGAACAGTCTAATAGCTAGAGACGACGTTCGATAAACGATGTAAACTCGGTGTCTTTTTGAAAAGCATTCATTATATCATCTTGAAGACAAACCTCCAAGGCAATGTCTCCACTTGAGTCTTTTCCGGGGCGTAAAATCACCTTTCCATCATACTTATTTGAGCCTGTTCGTATCGCTATTGGCTTCCCCATCCCGAAGTTGATCTTACTCAGATCAACTCTCGGTACACCACCGATCACTGTGACGTTGGGTTCAAGCTTCCCGGCTTTTGGAATGAAGGGAGACTTCATCCACCTAACAAACTCATCGCGGACAGACTCATCGGTTAGCTCTTCAACCCCTTGGAGCAACAGCGACGCAACCCACCCGAGACTCTTTCCTAGTAAGTCCTCAGCCTTGGCAGACCTGATGACAGGATTGATGAAATTGCCAAAGTAGTCTTCCGATAGTGGCGGGCATAATCTTGGCCTAACGTTTGCCAATATAGCGCAATTACAAATTTCGTTGCTTTTGGAGCGACGAGAGCGAGCCATGGTTCGCCATAAGAGAGCCGATAATGCTTGAATTGACGAGATTTTGTTCATGGCCTTGACGTCTTCATTTGCCTTCGCCTTGAGGCTTTTTAATGACTCGGCCGAGATAGGAAAAATCACTTCCCGGATTTTTTCGTTGCATTTATCCATCTCGTATCTCGTTATAAACTCGTCAGGATGAGTATGGGGTAGTTTGATGATTGGTCCGTGACCTTCTGGCCACCAACGTTCCAAAATAGGTGGCCTTGAGATTTTTTTATCGTTAGATAGAAAGATCTCGGACCAAGATGAGAGGAAGTGCCATACGCTAGTCCCATCGACGACACAATGATTGATAGAAACCCCGAGAAAGAATCCATCTACCAACTCGGTTAACTGAAACGATACCAAGGGTTCGTGATGACCATCGTAGTTCGTTGGTACTCGTCCGAGTTCAAAGAAAAATTGAACTATAGCTGGTGTAATAGTAGGAGCTACTATATCATTTACGGTCATCTCATCCAAAGCAGCATGTATAAACTTGGCTCCAGGGCCTTTATTGCAGTCAATGAAGATAAAGGAGTTGTGTTCGCCTTCATCTACTTCTGTTCTCAATTGACCTGTACAAGGTACGGTTGATTTGATTATGTATCTATATTTATATTTATATACTTAATTTAAAATCACAGAAGATTAATATAATACCCCTTCCAGGACTTTTAATCATTCATAATTTTACACAGGTATCATATTTTAATTAATGAATAAAGGTATCAAATCATATATATATATACACACACACACAAATTAGATATATTATGAATGATGAAAAATGGACATAAAAATTAAAAATATTTTGCTTTAAAAAGGAAAAAATATAAGAATAAGAAACAAATTAGCGACATAAATCATAACTACAAAAACAAAAAAAAAACCTAGTAAATCACTATAAATGAATTATACTAAAATTATGGACAAATAATAGATAGGAAAAAAAATTGCAAGTAATAGATAGAAAAAAAAACTTAATACATTATAAATTATTGACAAATAATAGATAGAAAAAAAAATTAAAATTGCAAGTAGATCGAGATTCTTACCAAATTGGAAAAAAATTGACATGTGGTAAAAAAAAATAGTTATTTTAGTATTGTATAGAAATAGGAATAGGAATAGGAATATGGTGTGAGTTAATATGTTTTCAATATATTGGTCTTTTTAACTTATGCCTTAAGGGTAACATATGTTAAAAAAACTACCATATAGGAAAGATTTTCTAAATTTTTTTGGTCAAAAGGAAACGGCGGAATTTTCTGCGCTTCGAATGCGCTATTAGTAACATAATTGAGCAAAAAATCTAAAGCACCCTTTGGAGGGTCAAACAATACAGTCAAACCAGAGTTATAAGAAAAAGCTAAATTTGTTAGGTAGTCCGCCACGCCATTGGCTTTGCGGTAAACATATATGTCGAAACTGGACGTACATGTGTACTATTCTACTTGAATAATTTATCCTGTCGACTTTTTTCCATCATCCAATCCACAACAAATCGAATGAAACCTGGCGAAAAAGAAGCTTTTAATCAAGTCTTAGCACTTAGATTTCTTGAAATAATTTCAAAATTATCCAAAATAAAAAATAGGGATGCAATAGGAAATTTGAAGGTGAGAGTTGGATTTAAATATTTATTTATTTAATTAGGAGATAGGCAATTAACAGTAATTAATAAAAAAAAAGGATTGAAAATGAAGGGAAGCCAAACCCAACGAGCTAGGTGAAGTGAAGTATATATATGCAAACCTGCAAGTGGGTAGAAGAGAGCAAGAGTAGAAGACAATGAGTCCTTCAACCTCTGCAAGAACGAGTCCATTCCTCCGTCTTCCTCCAGCGGAAGTTTGTCGAAAACATAGCCCGATTGAATGTAACATTGAGACAATGGAAACAGCTCAAAGGATCCCAAGTAGTGCGGCTTCTTCGATTCTTCCACCATCAACTTCGGTTTGATGAAGCATTCCGAAACTGGTTTTATCGTACCCATTAATGCCATCTTCCGCTGCTTCCACCGATCAGTATTCATCTGTGTCCTCTATGTGTGTGTATATATATGGACACAAGTGGGTTTGGGTGGGTACGATCGGGCCGGGTCGGTGTGACATTAAATAAAATTAAATGAAGTGTACTTCCCACCTAACACATTTGCTTGATTTTTTTATTTTTTGTACGTAGTGAAAACGAGAGGCGCAGGTACGGTGTGACATTAAATAAAATCTGTTTGATTTTTTTATTAAAATGGAGATTTATAATTTAGGTCATTATAGTATTTTGCTAGAAGTCAAATATAATTTATGAATTAAATTAGATTTATTAGGAATAAGTCTTAACCTAAGTTTTTGGCATTATGCATCTTTTCTTCTCCCACCAAAAATCACTGGCATCCCTAGCTAACACAAGTATGGTGTGAATGTCGAGTCTTGCTAGCTTATCTGGTAAGGATGACATGTAGTAACCAATAGGTCACGAATTCGAATCCCCCTCTCCCTATTGTAATGGCCTAAGTGCCTACCTATCAACCAAAAAAAAGTAGGGTGTGAGTTGTAATTCTTTGATCGTTCATTCTACCAAACGAAGACAACTAAATAAGGAGATCCTATCACGTGCTCGTGTGAACAAAATAGAGGAGTCGCGTTGTAACAAGATTTCTGAGTTTTGAAATTAGAGGATTGAAGAAAGAGAGCGAGAGTGACAAAAGAGAGAAATTCATAGAGAATTGGGGAAGAAATTCTTCATAATTGCTTAGTCTGCAGAAGAAGAAGCCCTAGGGCTTTTATACAATTGGCCTAAACGACTTTAGTAAAATGGGAATCCACCCATTTGAACCAGGACAAACTGGTTTAGCTGGAAATTAAGACAAACCGGGAGCATAACCCGGGTTTATTCTATGACAGTAAAATGACGTGGGAAATTACTGTAACAATACTCCATCCTTTAGCAAACACTTGTCCTCAAGGCTCTAAGTCAAGTTCAGCTTCACACTTCTTCGACGAGACTGATTGAGAGTCTTCCAAGTCGGTACTCTTGGAGCTCTTTGACTGCATAGGATATATATCTTGGTATTAGTTTAGTTTGATCACATGACTGAATTGGAAGGCTTGTTTGATGAGATTGTATGAGTCAAATGGAAATTTGATGTACTTAAATACATTTATTTTTTAAAAAAAATCAGCTGATGTTGCTTCCAAGTTCTAATGTGATGAAGTTCTAATTCATGAATGCCTCTTGTCAACATAAAAATCAGCTGCTGTTGTCAGCATAAAAATTACGAATGTCAGCCTAAAAATTACGAATGTCAGCTTATTATCATAGTTAGAATCGTGCAGCAGTTAGTGGCTGACCGGTGGATATTTAACTAATAAATCTTGGATAGTGGACATTTAATTAATTAGGCCTTTTTATATGGGCATTTACTTTTTCAACCCTATTGCAAAATTACTATCATAATTATTTAAAATTTTGACTCATATTTTATGTTTATGTTTGGTTTTGGGCTTCAAATATTAATTGTTTCCTAATTGTGTCGTGATATTTCTTAATTGTGCATTATTCTTATACGTTTTCTCTTTATTCAAAGAAGAGTCTGATTAGATACACCGCAAATCCTCATTTTAAGTGCACGTCCATTTCAACGTGCAGACCCTTTTAATTAATTAGTACACTTTTTCAATTAAGTAGTCCACTACAACTCCGCACGTCCATTCCAACGTGCAGATTTGTGGTGTATTTAGTTTCTCCGTTCAAAAGAATGTAAGATTTACATCTTATCATCAGTTTTGGCTTCAAGAGTAAGTATATCGATTTCTTCTTTCAAATTTGCATTTGAGATTTTTATTTTACAAATGGATTATAAAACCGAGCATATATATGTGGATCAAATAAAGGTGATGAGCATATCTAGCAAATTATTTATAAAATATTTCGAAACAACCTTTTTTAATTCTTCAATGTTCTTTTGTGTCAATTAAGTTAAGTCATTTTTCTAATCAAATCTTAACCAATGAAGAAATAAATCCAGGTTATCAAATCTCTCATGTAACATTTTATTAGTTGTAGCAACTTAAATTGTATTTTTCAAAAAGCTAAATTTCACAACAACAATTTCCCGTTGTTATGAATTACGCGACCATTATCTAACAAAAGTAATAGTCAAATCTTATTAGCTTAATTAGTAAGAATGACGTGTAGTGATCAGTAGGTTATGAGTTTAAAATTTGTCCATTCTAATACATTAAGATTTTGTTCATAATTTGTAGTAGCGCGCTATTTGTTCAAAAATTCTATATAATTAATTAAAGCATAATAATTTTTTAACATATTTATAAATAGTACTGAAACACACAAGATGCTGAATTTAGTCAATGAATAACTTTCACTTATTTTAATCTAGCTATTTTGATAGATTGAATTGTGAATTTAATTTAATACTGAGTATGTAATTATAAATTTTAACAAATAAATTATTTATTTTAAAAAGATGATCTTGCCCATATTTGTTTTAAATATGGTTCATTATCCAAGTAAATTTAATTAATTTATTACTAAAATCAACTTTCTAACCTCCACATTTATAAAAATAGAGATATAAATAAAAAAAAATGGTTGTATTAGTTTAGCACAATCCTTATAAACCACTAAAGAAAAATTATGTGATATCCTTCCATTAACCATGCAATTTTCTTATTAATCCTACAATAATATTAAATTATCAATTTTAATTAATCCATTTAATAATTAATTCGATTAACCATCATATGTCTTTTATTTTCCTCAATGTAACGTGTCGCACCTAGAACCATAGATCTTCTGCATGAAAAAAAATGGTTGTAAATTGCATGCAATATATGCAGCAATAATACATGTCTTTTATATTCCTCCATGTAATGTGTCACACCTACCACCATAGATCTATTGCATGGTTGTAAATTTTCTACAGGATGCTATAAATTTAGGAAAAAATTTGCAAAATAGGCACTTTATTTGGACAAATTGGGGAATTGTCCACCTTTTTGGACAAATTAGCAAAATGTCCACTATAAATACTTATTCTCAATTATCCATCTATCCCAAACCCTATCTCCCCACTGTCTCTCTGGGCCTCTCTCCTGCTCTCTCGATCTCTTCTGTCTCGCTCAATCGATCTTGCTCTCATCTATCTTGTTCTCTTGCTCTCTCGCTCTCGTCTCTCTTGCTCTCTCGACGCCGGGTTTGGAATTTTGCAAAAGAGTTCAAGCGATTTTCGTCCTTTCCATGCTTTCGAGGGAGAAGACGTGGTCTTCATCTCCGACGAGAGGAAGCGGATCGAACGAGGAAGGAGATCAGCCGCCAAATCAACGCTTCCTACTCTGGCTGCATCAAGTGCCTCGACGCCCTACAGAAGGTTTGATTCTCCGTTTATTGGTGACAACTTCATCGAGATCTGCTCGACTTCGGCTTTTTTCGCTCGAGATCTGCTCGAGTTCTCCAACTCCACATGTATTCTCTCCCTTTCTCTTGCTCTGGATTTATTTATTTTGTTTCTTATAATATTTTCCTTGCTCTGGATTCTTGATTTTGGATCACAGAAGAATTAAAATTAGATGCATAGGTTAGTGTATTTCGATTTGACTCGATGCTCTTTGCAATTTCAGATTGTAGCTCAGGGTTTGGGTTGTTAAAGGTTTGGCTTCTTTCAATTTTGTGCTTCAAAAGAGGGGAGTTTTTGTTCTTCAAGCTTTCATGCCCTACAACGCCCTTGAATTTGATTTTGTGCTTCAAAAGAGGGCGATTTTTAGGCTATTAAAGATTTAAAGGTTGTGCTTCGAATTTGCAGTTTCTGATTTTGAGATTTTGATTTGGTTTTTGCTGTTCTATTGAATTTAATTTAGAGTTTCTGATTTTGCAGTTTTAGTGTATCATGTATGAGTTTCTGATTTGTGTTGTCGATGGCACTCATTCAATTTGATTTTTGCTTATCCATCTTTACTGTCAATCTAGCATGCCATATAGAATGTGTGACTGAACTTACTGTGTTTTTACTTCATCTTGCAACCTCTGATGGTGAAATTCCCTATCTTGAATCATTGAATGTGTGACTGAATTTTTTTTACTTCATCTTGCAATTTGGTTTATTTAAAATTCCAAGCAATCTAGGTTGTTATTACAATATTACCGTTCTATTAAGTTATCTGTTTTACTTTCAAGAAATCTGGTTTATTTAAAATTCCAAGCAATTTGTTTTACTTCAACTTACCAGTTTATTGGATAAAGAAACAAATAGTTTAGCTTCTTGTTTGTGGAGATAATGTCCCTTACTAACTTGCTCTGCAAAATATAAGTTTGAATTTTAGTTACTTTGAATTTTAGTTATATGATTTGAAATTGCTCAATTTGCTTTATTTTCTCTATAGCTCATTCTACTGATTTTCTCTCTAGTTAGTTCCAATGTTGCTGTGTGTGTGTGGAATGTTGCTGCTGATGGATGTTACTGCTGCTGGATTGCTGATGGGTGTTGCTCCTGCTGTAAGCTGTGTGGAATGTTGCTGTTGATGGATTGCTGTTGCTGGATTGTTGGATTCTCTCTAGCTCATTCTATTTATTCTCTCTAGTTAGTTTCAACTTTAATTTCAATTGAATTGTTGGATTGTTGAACTTTAATTTCAATTCCTAGTGACTTGTTGTTCATTAGGTTGCTAATGTATGTTTTCTCAATGCTCACTTTAATTTCAATTCCAAGTGAATTGTTGTTCATTAGGTTGATGCTGTGTTCATTCATTTATGTTTGCTACTGTTGTAATAAATTGGGTTTTGTTTGCTGCTGAGTTCATTCGAGCCCTAACGAGCTCATCGAGCCCGAGTTCGAGCTTGTAACGAGCCCAATCAAGCATATCGAGCCCGAGCTCGTGTTCGGGCTCGAGAACAACCGAGCTCATCGAGCCGAGCTCGAGTTCTATACCTTGCTCGCGAGCCGAGCTTGAGCACTTGTATATACTCGAATAGAAATTTAGCTCGAGCTCGGCTCGTTTATAAACGAGCCGAGCTTGAACATCAAGTACTCGAGCTCGTATGCTCGTATATGAGGCCTACATGTAGCAGTAGCACATTCATCTCTCTTATTTATATTTTCTATCGATTTTTGAAGTGTCGGAGTCGATTTTGAAGTCTCTAGTGATTACTGCAATGGAATCCAGTGATTTCATTATCAATCGATCTATCGAACTTTGCTTCTGCTGAGCGATTTTGTTGCTAATTTTTCTGATTTTGTTGTTTTATGTTTTTCACATAACCTGTTTGATTTTGTTTTGCACATAACCTGTTTGCTAATTTTCTGTCTTGCCTACGACAAGCTCGTTGTTCAGATCTCATGAATCGTTGCTCAAATCTGGCTGCAATTCGTTTTGGTGATTTATTAAACGTGCTTCTGTGTACATGCGCTGCTTCTGTGTAAATGGTTTACTAATTAAACGTGCTTCTGTCTATCATTAGGCGTTATCTAGTCGTGGCCTTCTTTTGTATAAATGGTTGTTATGTGAGGCTTACATGCTTTTGAAAGATTTGCTGCAGCAGCCGCTAGGAATCCAGTTTGTAATATGGAATTGATGGCTGGAATGACTGATATCTCGGAATGGTGCTTCGTGGAGTCCAATTCTGACGGTAAATTAAGCTTTCACCGATGCTCCTTCTATTGAGCAGTTGGATGTCCTTTACCAAAAGTCTCCCATCTCACACATCAATGGTTGTTAAGGAACGTGTTATACTCTTCATAGCCCATGCTAGATGTCACCACTACAACTTTGTTAGTTGGGGGCTAAGTTGTAGGCATAGGAATCTTACTGTTTTTTTTTTTTGCAAAAAATGCATTTAGGTTTCTTTTGAAATGAATACAAGCATTTTTAATACTCATTACAGTTCAGCCTATCATTTGCACTTTGATGAGGAAGATATGCCAAATAGGTCTAGTCATTATTGAGCTTTAAAAGCCTCTTAGCTCAATGGTAGAGCGATGTGCTTATGCGCAAATACGTGGGTTCGACTCCCGCATAGGCTAAAATAAGATCATGTTGTGCAATAATCTATTGAGCAAGTATAAAATAATATTGAGAAAAAATAAGATCATGTTGAGCACAATTTCACAAGTATCAATTGTTGTGCAAATATAATCTATTGTTGAGCAAAAATAAGATCATGTTGAGCAAATTCCCCCAATCTCCCATGTTGTGCAATCATAGTCTATTGATAAGCAAAAATAAGATCACATTGAGCATAATTTCACAAGTCTCAATTGTTGTGCAAATATAATCTATTGTTGAGCAAAAATAACATCATGTTGAGCAAATTTCCACCAATCCCCCATGTTGTACAATTATAGTCTATTGATGATAAAAAATAAGATCATGTTGAGCACAATTTCACAAGTCTCAATTGTTGTGCAAATATAATCTGTTGTTGAGCAAAAATAAGATCATGTTGAGCAAATTTCCACAAATCCCCCATGTTGTGCAATTATAGTCTATTGATGAGCAAAAATAAGAACATGTTGTGCAATAATCTATTGAGCAACTATAAAATAATATTGAGAAAAAATAATATCATGTTGAGCACAATTTCACAAGTCTCAATTGTTGTGCAAATATAATCTATTGTTGAGCAAAAATAAGAACATGTTGAGCATAATTCCACCAATCCCACATGTTGTGCAATTATAGTCTATTGATGAGCAAAAATAAGAACATATTGTGCAATAATCTATTGAGAAAGTATAAAATAATATTGAGAAACAATAAGATCATGTTGAGCAAATTTCCACTAATATCTCATGTTGTGCAATTATAGTCTATTGATGAGCAAAAATAAGACCATGTTGTGCAATAATCTATTGAGAAAGTATAAAAATATATTGAGCAAAAATAAGATCATGTTGAGCACAATTTCACAAGTCTCAATAGTTGTGCAAAAATAATCTATTGTTGAGCAAAAATAAGATCATGTTGAGCAAATATAAGAGTACGGTGTGCAAATATAACCGTAAGTTGTGCAAATATGACCCAAGTCTAGTTTTTTTTTTACATTTTGTCGTGCAAATATAATAGTACGTTGTGCAAATATAACCGTAAGTTGTGCAAATATAACCGTAAGTTGTGCAAATATGACCCAAGTCTAGTTTTTTTTAAAAAAAAAATACATATTGTCGTGCAAATATAAGATTATGTCAAAAGGTACCTTATGCCTTGGTATTACACAAATAGAAACACTAGCCTTCAAAGAAGTTAAGAAATTAAAAAAAAATGGCGAAATTGTAGTAAACCACCCTTTAAATAGGGTAGTTTGTAAGAAACCACTCTTGAAATTTAATTTTGCGGCAAACCACCCTTTAAATATAATTTTATATCAATCCAAGGAGAGAATTAACATTTTTTATTAAAAAAATGCTTTGACTTAATATAATATATAAATATTTATATATAGATATATATTATATATTAATTCAATGTATTAATTAAACTCAATGGTTTAAAAAAATGTAGAATATCTTAAGAAATTTTAAATATAATTGTAATTGAAATTTATTTATTAAAACACCTAAAAATAAGTTTGTTATGGGATTCTAACAAAAAGGGGTTATGACAAATCATCCTAAAGACTTATATATTAATAGTAGATATAGATGACGCATCACCTTAAATTCTTATAAATTAATTCTCCCTCCATTAATTAAAACTTGACGTTTTACTATCATGCACACTTTTTTCGGTGTTAAAAACTATATAAAATTTTGGGGTAAAAGAGTAATTTTGTTAAACGTAAAAATATAACAATATATAACAAATTTTCTTTCTAACAACCTTAAATAATATATATAAATAAGGGGTAAAGGGTAATTCTGATTTACTTAAGAAATTTTTAATGAAAAGTGATAATGGGTGATGTTTTTTAAATTAATATATTTTAAAGGGTGGTTTTCCACAAACTACTATATGTAAAGAGTGGTTTGCCGTAAAATTAAATTTAAATGGTGGTTTTTTGCAAACTGGCCTATTTAAAGGGTGGTTTCCTACAATTTCGCCTAAAAAAATTGATAATTGAAGAAGATATCTCAAGATCAAAGATATTAGATTTTACTGATTTGGAAAGAGATCAATATCACTTTGTCCCAATTCGAGATATTTAAGATCTATCATTATTTTATAGAAGAAAATCTAGCAGCTGATTTTATTGTTAGAAATAATTATAATCTAAACTCTATGTATATCACCCTGCTCTCTGGAATTTTCTATAATTATTGTAAAAATGATCTAAGGTGGTGGTCTTTTGTTAGGAAGACATCATAATTTTTACAACTAATGTATTTATTTATTATTCAAGAAAATGAAACTTTATAACGTACACACAAGTGATGCAACAAGTTAATATGTGATCAAGAGAAGAAGGATACAAACTCTTCGTCTTGTTGAAGACGGTTCATTGCCTCCTGTGAAAGGCAAATCTCTGCGCTCACACTTCCTTTCCCTTCTTTCGTAGGGCGTAAGATCACCCTTCCGTTGGACCTACTCGAGCCAGAGCGAATCGCCACCGCTCTCCCGAGTCCGAAATCGATACTATACATATCTTCTCTTGGTAAACCACCTATCAACACGGAGTGTTGATCCAACCCTGCCCTATAAAAGGATGGAGATTTTACCCACTTGATGAATTCGTCTTGTACCGACTCATCGGTAAACGCTTCAATTGCTCGGTGCAACGACAATGCAATCGATCCTAAGTTGTATGCTAGTAGCTCCCCAACTTTCATAGACTTGCCAATGGGGCAGATAGAGCTTCCGAAGTAGTCTCGTGATAGAGGAGGGCGTAGTCTTGACCGAGAATCCACGACTAGTAGGCATTCGCTAGTTTCGTCGCCTTGTGGGCGACGAGAACGAGTAATGGATCTCCATAGAAGAGCGGCCAATGCTTGAAATGATGAGATTTTGTTGGCCTCCGTACATCCTGCGTTAGCCTTCCCCTTGATGCTCGCAACCGCCTCACACGAGATGTCGAAAATCACTTCCTTGGTTGGGCTATCATTGGTTTTTTTGTAGCTCAACAAGAACTCGCCGGGTTGAGTACAAGGAATCTTAATGATCGGCCCCAAACCTTTGGGGAACCAACGCTTGTAGATCGGCAACCTTGATATCATCGTGTCGTTCGATTGAAATATCTCTGACCACGACGACATGAAGTGCCAAAAGGTAGTCCCGTCAATCACAGCGTGGTTCGCGGAAACTCCAAGGAAAACACCATCAGCCAACTCGGTTACTTGGACTCCTAACATGGGTTCGTCATGGGCATTGTAGTTTCTTGGCACTCGACCGAGTTCAAAGAATGATTGATTGAGCGTGATTGGCACACAAGAAGGCGAAACTATATCGTCTATAGTAACATCATTGAACGAAGCATGAATAAACTTAGCTCCGCGACCTTTGTTGCAATCGATGAAGATGAAAGAGTTGTGTTCTTCGTTGTCTACATTCGTCACAAGCTGGCCTACAAGGAACATACGATTCCTAGTTCGGATCAACAACAAGGCGACGAAAAAAAAAGGGGGGGCATTATAGCAAGTGTATGATTATGAAATAGTATACATTAAGAATCCAAAAGAAATTTAAAATTTGTCGATTAGAACAAGTGTCTTTTTTGTTATTGATGGATTAGAAAAGAAAAGGGCAATGTCATAAATTAAACCAAAACAAATGAGGAAAAGTAAAAAGACGAACAATTTTTTATTTTTGAAGAATAAAAAAAATTGATAAAGCAAAAATTAGGATAACAAAAACATTAAATGGAGCAAATTGAGAAATCTCCTCAAAACATAGCAATCTAGGCAGATTTTACAAGTGTTTGGGCTCAATTTTGGCTAACAAAAATAATAATTCAGCCCGCCAATTTTGTTTTTTAAACCTGACCCAAAAAAAATCAGCCCAGCTGTTGTTGGGCTAGCTTCCTCGTAGATCCACCTCTGATTATAGATACACAAAAATACTAAACATCCTCGGTCTGGATGTGCCTCCTCCATAGATCTCGACCTATTGTCATGTCTTCTGATAGAGTCAAAAGTGAGAGGCTCTTGTTCGGATCAAATACTTGAATTTCAACCAAATTGATGATCAAGCTAGCCTAAAGGAATACACATTGTTTGATCATACCTGCGAGCGGGTAGAAATGAGCGAGAGTGGAAGATAGCGAGTGCTTGAGCTTCTCTACGAATGAATCCATGCCTCCGTCTACCTCCGGAGGATGTTTTCCGAACATAAAGCCGGTTTGGATGTAGGTACGAGACATTTGTGCGAGCTCAAAGGACCCCAAGTAGAACGGCTTCTTCGATTCATCGACGACGTACTTGGGCTTGATGTAGCACTCTGAAATTGCTCTAATGTTGGAAGTAACTTCCATCTCAATTTGATCTGCGTACAAAGGCACCTGGTTGCAACTTGCAAGCTACTTTATAATTGCGAATCATGTAACTAAGTGGCTATCAACGTAGGGAAAAAAGAAGCCCCATACGCTTGCTTTGTACATTTAGCGTGACATATTGAAATTATCCGTGTCATAATGTCTTTGTATAGATGTGACCAGGGTCGTGTGCGCACTGTCCATGTCATAATATATTACATATATATTTGAAGTCCATTGGAACTCCTGTACTCGAGCAAATAAAAAAAAATCTCTATTTGTTCATTAAATCCAAGTTTCTTGAATTTGGTAAATAAAGAGTTGGGGACCTTTGGATATTATCTACAAGTAGTGGCGGCCACAGGGGGCACAGGGGGCGGCCGCCCCTCCCTCCGACGACGGAGTTTCGTAGTATTTTAAAAAAAATATAAAAAAAATAAGGTAAAAAAATGTGAAAAAGAACACAAAACTTGTCTAGCTTAGTTGATAAAAGGAGGTAAGGAAATACAAGGGAAGCTAGAGGTTATGGGTTTAAATCCCATTCCTTACCTTTTTCACTACTTTTTATTCCTGTCAAATTTTCCCTAATATAAATGTCATATTTAAATCAAAATTTATATTTTTCTTTTAATATTTTCATAAGATTATTCATTATGTTACACATATTTTATAAAATTCTTCTAATTTTTACTTTTATGAAAAATATTTACTATCAATGTCATATTTAAACCACAATTTATGAGTTTGTTGGCTATATTTTTCTTCTAATATTTTCATAAGATTATTCATTATGTTACACATATATTTTAAAAAATTCTTCTAATGTTTACTTCTATGAATTTTTTTTACTATCAATGTCATATTTAAACCACAATTTATGAGTTTTTTGGTCATACTTTTCAATCCTATCATTCTTTTTCATTTACCAATGACAAATTCCTTAAAAAAATTATAATTTTCTTTCAATATTTTAAAAAAAATCTTAATTATGCTACACACATATATATAAATTATTAAATTATTGTCTGAATTTTTTGTAATAAAATATCATATTTATACCACAATTTATGGTTTTCTTTCAATATATTTTTTAAAAATTTCTTTATTATATATACCGAGAAAAAAAATTCCGAAGCAAAAATTTCACCCCCCCCTCTAGAAATTCCTGCGGCCGCCACTGTCTACAAGTCCTTTCCGGTTGAATCATTCCGGAATGGTTCTAACCTATCCAAGTTGTTATTTCTAAAAGCACGAACTAAGACTAACTTCAATGGTTAAGTGTGTAAATGTACATATTTGTACAAGGTGTTCAAAAATACACATCACTTTTTGATATTTTACTCAATTGGTTAGACGTGTATTTTATACACACCCATCTCTAAATAAATATGATTAAATTAAAAAGGAAAAAGAAAAACTTAAAAACAATCAATAGAAATAACCCCTACTTTATTGAAAAGTGATCAAAGTTTTTGCACATGGGAAGTGATGTGCTTATATTTGAGCCTTTTGTGTGCAAATGTGCATATTTTGCAAACTCAAAAGTAATCATTGGAGCACAATTTGCATCAAAATGTGCATATTTAAGCATTTGTATGTACAATTAGAGTTAGTATAATAAGTTGATCTACTATTTTAATTGGGAACACTCATTCATCACAAAGATATAAATGAATATCTACCTATGAAGCAAGTGAGAGGATGCCTTTTTATGCGCAAATAAATCAGGCACCAATCTAGGGTCAGGTTTCTAAAAAATTGATTTTTTTTTTCTTTTCGATGTATTTTTTAAAAATGTTAAAATTATATAAAATATCATTTTATTAGTTTTTTAAATAATTTTATACTTATTATTAATGTATAAGTACGAAATTATTTTTAGAAAATATTATTTTATAAAGTTTTTTATTCTTCAAAAAATGCGTTAAAAAAGTCAAATATAAACTATTTTGATATGAATGAAGTAATAAATTTTAATAAAATATTAGATAGTTTGGATCATTTGTGTGCGAGCAAGTTGGGTTGAATTTTAGGGTTCAAGTCGGATCTTGCAAGCTCTAATCCTGATAGGTTAGCTTTATTATTGTCTTGTGAACTTAATTGGATGAATCATGAACTAACAACTTATGCCCAAATTGAATGGTTGAAACACAATCATGGTTCAATATGAAAAATTTGAAGTAAAGCATTACATGAGATGAATACTCAACTACTCAAAATATGGTAGGAAATAAAGCCATATGCTTAATTTCCAGAACATATCACTCAAAAAAAAACAATACTAAGGAAAAGGGTGAACGCAATGGTTAAAACATGACGCAGATAGTCTAATAGAGATGCGTGAGGAACGAATTTAAGCACTTCTCCGTTGAAAATATGTTTTAGTTTTGTACAAGATTGGAAACTGCAAACCAAATTAAAATCTCTAACATCTTCATCGTGAAGATTTCGACGGCTCCGGTATCTTGGTTGATCCCTACTCCTCTTTACCATGGAGCACTGCCGAGCCCTTGGAATCTCCGGTTTTCGACTGGTTTAAGCTTGCTTTGGCGCTAGCGATGAATGCTGGATCCGGTTCATGCTTATCTGATGGCTCTTTGATCGCTATGTAAATGTAATATCCTATGACCACGTTAACTGACACGACAGCGATCAGCCCACTCAACAGCGTCCGAGACTCCGGAGACATCTGCATCAAGCCTGAAAAGCATTGAGTGTAAGGCGAAGAAGGCGGCAATATAATGTACAATGAATGGTTTTTGTTCTTATACGCCCCCAATAAACTCCATAGCCAATCTTCAACACACAACCGATGTACTCATGTACTGAATTTGTTAACTGACTAGTTTGCTAGCTCACTGCAATAAGAAAGAGGGACAATGACTAGTCATAGACTTTCCCGGTTCAACCACAACCACCGCCAATAAATATGTGCGGTGAGCAACTCCCAACCAGTGTTCCTGATGCCTAGCAGGTCAAACGATTAAGACCCAAAATAGCAGAAATGCCTAGCTAAATAGAGACCAATCCGAAACGATTTACTGAAACACTAGAGAGTCATAAGTGTTCCTGATGCAACTACATCTAGAGCAATCTCAAGAAAGAACAAAACAAAGGTTCCTTCCTATGCGAGAATTGAACTTACCACAAGGTGAGTTACAGCAGCCAATGGAATACACAACATTCACATTGCTAACAATCTTTATGACAAGGTTTATAATTATATAAGCATTTCAATTCTGAACTTGATCATGTATAATCATTGATCAGTTTAGGTCGTTTGATCATTTCAATCTGAAGAATCAAATTAAGATTGATTCTTCATAATGGTAACCAAGCAGAACAGGTTAGATTTTTCCACTATTTCCACTACGGTGTGTTTGGCATGTTAAGCAATACCATTCTAGACCGCGTGATGAATGCTAAACACTATCACATCAAACACCATTGACAAGGCAAGACAATCAACAAAATGCCCGATATCTTGATATCAAGTGATTCCTCCCTTCAAATTAGTAGATCAAATAGTTTAAACGAGGGAAATTGTGATATCAAGATATCAAGTGATATCGATATTGGTTATTCCAAACACTTGAGTATAGATATATCTGATATTTAGATATCGATACCAAATGGAGCCTAAATAACATGAATAACTTGCAATCAATGAAATGGTCTTACCAGGAATCAGCTTCTGATGAAATCCATATAAAACTGCTAAAGGAAGAATCCACATAAACATCGATGCTACAACAAATTTCCTGGCAGCTCCCGCCATTGTGACCATAACCTGTAGATAAAGAAACAACGACAAGGAGGAATGAAGAGGAATCGCTCCACATGTAAATCCCTCAAATGCACACCGCAAATTCACACAGTATTCGAATCGAAATCAGAGAGATTCAATCCAATGAAAACACATCACTAAACTACTTGAATTCAATCGGCATCAAGGCTTTAAACGATTGCAGGCACGAATTTCTACTGACAGAAGTTTCCAGGGATCGAGCCCACAGATTTCAGAAGCCAATTAAACAAAAAAGGATGAAAATTTGAACGAAATTGATAAATAATATGCAGGAAAGGTAAAAGGCATTACCTTGAAACCTGAATCCGGTCAAGATGAAGACGAGCTGATAGGTGGTGGTCGGATTGAGAGAGATCAATGGCGGTGACCTGAAGACTTATAATTGAACTGATTGGATCGACAATTTCCGATTTTGAGTATTTTTCCCCTTTTAGAGTTTTAGCAGATCAGATCAGATCAAGATAGGGAGGGAATTTCAATTCCCACATTGAAACAAACAAGCCCTAAATATATGATCGAATGAGAAATCACATCAGCATATTTGATAAACAAGTACAAAAGTGCAACTAGTTGAAAAAAGGTTGTGCTCTTTGATCGAATTTCAGATGTTAATGAATGCAAATCTTGATTGCTTGCTTCATGAGTTTCTGCAATCACAATTGAATTTTGTGCTTCATGACACTGATGCACAAAACGCAAACACCACACTGTAAACGACCAGTCCGAAGCGAGTGGAAAACTTGTGGAGTATCATATCGTGTCTGTGTAAAGATACATAGATATCCAGACCAGAAAAAAAAAATTCACAGCACTAAGGGCTAAACCCAGCTATGGTTTCACTCTATCTCAAACCCTAATTGGAAATTACTCTTTGCTAAGACCATCATCTATTCATCTCCCATGAGGTCCTCGAGTGAGAATTCATCCTCTTCAATCACCTCGCCGTCCTTGCCATCCCAAGGTTCGGTCTTCTGAATCTCCGGCTTGCCCTCCATTGGCAGATTGCCCTTTCCACCCTGCTGAGCTTCCTTCACAAAGTCACTGCAGGAGGAGAAAAAAAAAAGGTGTGTTTGTACCAGCTCAAAAATTGAAGACGAGTGTATCTTATGTTTAAGAGGGGAAGAATTTACATTATGTGTTTGAGCTCGAATGCGCTCTTGAGTGGTGCATAAGCACCTTTCTTCAAATTCAGGGCCACCATAGCTGGATAACCGTAACCTCCGACTCCCACTCGCTTCTCTAGATCAGGCTGTTTAACAGCAGCTACCCAGACAAAACTGCAAAGAAATAAATCAACTGTTGATGAGGAGATGAGATACGATGGAAAAAAATCCTTTTTTGAAGGTAATTCATTGCACTCTTGTCCCAGTGGTTCAGAACTTCAGATGACATAGGGGACATCAAACTCAAATATTTGATTCACCCTTTGTACTGATCATTGTAGGATATGTGTCGCCCAGGGCATAAAGGCCATGATGACTTGACTTGACCCTCATCGGCTCATCATATTTCATTTGTTTACCTTTTTTTCAATTTTTTTTTTCTCTTGATCTAACACTTTCTCTATTACCGTAACTCCCAGAATATGTTCAATTCTTTGATGAATCCCTTCTACTCTTCTAATCGTAGATCCGCAGCATCTTCCACATTCTAACCAGTCTGAAGCCAGTAATAACCATCCACAATCTAAGATGTTTCATACAAAAATGACGTAACAATGGAAAATACTTGTCTTACCCTCTGGTAAGCTTACCCAAGGGTATTTCCATGTCTAAGGAAAAAGTAGAATAAAAAGAAATGTTTTAATAGGGGATAAATAGGTTTGCTTTTTTGTGAGGTTCCATGCACCCCTATGTCATAATTACTTTTTGTGGAGTTCAATGTACCCTATATCATAATTATTACCCCTTATTACTACAACTACCATTATTTCTCCTACTAAATACGAAAATGTTGGTAATTAAATTGTTTATATGTTACTTTACTCCGTATAATTTATACTTTGAAGTATATAAGTACTTTGTAGATAAATTAGTTGGATCTCAATTTTTTTTATACTTTGTTTACATTTTACAATTTATAATTTGTAATTAAATATTTTTATACTTTGTTTATATTATACAATTTAATTAGTTCGAATTCCTATTTTTTTATACTTTGAAATGTAATTAGTTCGAACTCTCATTAACCCGGATTGGATACATGCAAGCACGGATGCAATATGGAATATGCCATCAAAATCAAACAGGATATAGGAATCGATAATATAAAGTCAAAAAACACTTGCTTCACTAAATTAGCTTGCATACAGATGAAATGTGATTTTCACCCATTTTTTATATAATTGGTATGGAGAACATATTTTTCCTCACAAAAAAATTGTTTTTTTTTAAGTTTAATGAAATAAAATTTTAATTTGGTCGAAGCATCTTGATTTTATTTTTATGTTTAATTGAAGATGTATCCATACTGTCGGGCCAGACGTCAGGGTAACAAATTATTATCTTTCATGTCTAAACAAAGTTATGATTTTATATTTTATTCATTTCAAGTTTTATAACTATTTTTTTGACACTTCAGTTTTATTCTTATGTACAGTTATAATAAATAATAAATAAATGTGGATTGATTGTTATATTATTTAAGGCAAAGTTGTATAGTTTTCTTCAAAATAGAGAGGGATTTATAATTGTTATTTATTTAAACATTATTATGTAAAATAAAATATAATTAAATGTTATGTTATGTTATTATTTAAATTGTGTAGAATTTAAGTAAATGAAATTTCAAATATATATACACACACACATTTATAAATGGAAATAGGTTTGAACCGGTTTTATTTTATTTCATCTGGTTCAAGCGAACCGGACCATCAGAAAATAAAAAGAAAAAGGCCGAACCGGGACCCTGAACCCTTCCCCTACCTCCAACCGTTCGAAGTCACTGTAAAAGCAAGGTGAAATCCAACTCCTCAAATCTCGCCCCAAATCTCAAACAAATCATTTCATAATCTTCTCTATCAGTTTCTAATGAGATTTCTTAGACGAATTTCGAGAGATTCGCATAAAAATCGGGTCAAATGTGAACATCCCAAATCTGAAAATCTTCCCAAATCCGGCGAAGTTGAAGGAATCAGATCAAATTGAAGATCTTTAGGGCTTTGTGATTGATTACAAACGGGATTTGCGGATTGATTGAAGCCAACTCACCCCAATTTTTACCCCGCCTATGAATACATGATTTTTCGGTCCTCAATCTCACACCTCCATTGAAGCACACCTCCGAGCTCTAAGTCGATCCCAACACCTTCCGAACACTCTCAGAAACACTCCATTCAAAGAAATTTCGAAAATCTCTCAGAAAATCAAAAGTCTTAATTTTGGGAAATCTTCGTCGGGAAGGGATGGACCGCCATCATCGGACCACCTGCGTCGCCACTAATTACCGGCCTCCATCGACGCTGCCACCAGAAACCACCTTTACCGGAGCTCCGCTTCTTTGACATCAACCGGCGCCTTGATGCCACCGAAACCGCCAGGGGTTTCCACCGACGGACTCTCCACGCCACCACGGTCACGTAGCCGTTGTCACCTTTACCTAGGTTGTCATCGAGAGCCTACCGAAGTTCCACCGACGGACTCTCCGCTCTCTCACTGTTTCAATTTTCTGTAAAAAATATTGAGCTAGGCGGGTAAAATTAAAAATCAAAATTTGGATGAAATTTTTTGCGGGAAAAAAAATACTTTTCTTTTTCTTGATTGTTATACAGCCACCCATACATTATTTTTTTGTTTAAATCAACACTCTAGCCTTTAATAATTGTCCATACTTTTCTTTTTTATTCTAAATCAACACCCTGCATGTATGCAAAATTCATTAACTTTTAAAGAAAAATGATAACTCAAATTTATAAAATATATATGAATGAATAAAATCTAATTTCATAAACTTATACTCCGTATGATTCAATCAAAACCAATTCTACAAGTGTTACCTATATCAATCCATACTTTTCTTATTGTATTCCAAATCAGCACCCTGCATCTATGCAAAATTCGTAAACTTAAAGAATTTATTAGATAATATAAGGTTTTATAGTATTATTATAAGAATTTATTAGATAATATAAGGTGTTACCTATATCAATCCATACTTTAATAATAAAGGTTTTATAGTATTATTATAAGAATTTATTAGATAATATAAGGTTTTATTCAACACTTATTAGTTACTTATATGATTTTCCCTCCAAACTTGCTCTTATAGTATTATTATAAAAATTTAGTAGATAATATAAAGTTATATTCAACACTTATTAGTTTCTATATGATTTTTTCTCAACACTTAATATAAGGTGTTACCTATAACAATATACTTCTTATTAGTTAATATAAGGTTTTATCCAATATAATGTTTAGGGTTTAGGGTTTAGGGTTTAGGGTTTAGGGTTTAGGGTTTGGGGTTTGGGGTTGTTTAGCAAAATCATATAAGGAACTATTGTTGGAAAAAACTTATATTAACTAATAAATTGTTATAAAAATACTATAAGTGTGTGTTTTAAGGTCTTAATGGCGAATATAAGATTTTATCCAACAAATATTAGTTATCTATATGATTTTTTCTCAAAACATACATTTGTAGTATTATTATAAGAATTTATTAGATAATATAAGGTCTTTTATAATTTATACATATATATATAATTCTAAAAATTTATAAGATTAAAAGAATCTCACTTTGATAAACTAATATCTATATTTTAATTTATATATACTCGTATATTTATTATATTCGTAAAAGAAGAGAAATGGTAGGTGGAACAAGGGGAAAATGAAAAAAAAAAAAAAACACAAAGTGTCCCCATGGGGGGTCGAACCCAGGTCTCCACCACTTTCCTCCCAATACCAATCCACTATGCCAGATTATGTTATTGTCTTTTTTTAAAAGTATTTAATTAATGTATTAAATTTAATAGCTTAGTAATAAAGTGTATCACGATTCACGAGATACATTTATTGGGTGATAAAATAGCACATGGATCAAGTGTATCAGCCGTCGAATAAGAATTGAAATAGACGATTAGGATTGTATCTTATTACTCCTCTTACTTATTCTAAAAATATATATGATATAAAATCCGAAAATATCTTTTAAAAATATAATTATGGGTCCACATCAACTTAAATATTTTTTAAAAATATAATTTAAATAAATAATTTCCTTATTTAATAAAAAAAATTAAAAATTACATTAGATAATTATTAATTAGTCATTTTAAATAATTATAATGTTCTCTCTTATAAAACTTAAAAATATAATGTTCTCTCTTATGAAAAATAAAATTTATTTGATTAAAAATGTAATTAAGAATAAAGTTGGGTAGAAAATTACAAAACTTAGAAAATTCATCTTCTTCCTCGTTAACCAGTGGTCAACCTCCATGGATCTGCTACAAGCCTACAATGGAGAAATGTGAACCAAATCCAAAATTGAGTATACCAAAATGTTCCTCTTTTGATGTTGACCGATCTGATATATTCAATTGCAATGAACAGTTGAAAAAATCATCCCAAACGACACCAAATTCGATTTGGGGCAAAACGAAATTGGACGAAACGGGGCTTAATTCGTTGATCATATCACAAGTTAAACACGTTTTTGACATTGGGATGTTGAACAGCAATTAAACGGGGGCTGAATTCGTTGATTATCTTTCACTTTGAACAACGTCAGTTTTGAATCGCCGGAGGTTTCAATCTCTTGGAGGACCTGCTGAACGGCATTGGGCGAATTCGCATAGTCATGATGGAGATGGTGGTGGCACCAGGCAGAGGAATACCAGGGCGACGGAGACGTTGGCGGCGAAAAGGGCGGAGCCGCGTAGGAAGACCAGGTCAATAGAGATGGTGGCGCCATGGCGGCACCAGGCAGAGGAACGCTGCATATGATGCTGCATTTTACTGTTTGATTTTTTTTGTTTTTTTAAATAAAAAATATTTTTCTAAGACCCTAAAATATGTATTAAACACGGTTTGAAATCGCGTTTTTATATAAAAATATTTTTTTCCGCTTTGTTCAAATTTATGGATTTACCCAAGAAATTTCTCTGATAAAACCGCAACAAATGAATATTTTTATAAATATTTTGAAATTGTGAATATTTTGATAAATAAATATTTTATAGTGAATATTTTGAAAAATGATTCTATATTATACATATAATAATATAATAAATAAAAAGTTGTGTTCACCTTCAATTTAACACTAATTCATTTTTTGCTCAAAATGATTCGTCTTTTATATTTTTTTAATTTCTATTCCATACAATGTTAAAAACACTTCTATAGCTCAATTACAATGGTTAAATGAGATCTTTCTATGTAAGGTCTTGAGTTCAAATCCTATCAATTACACTTCATCTACATGTAAGGTCTTGAGTTCAAATCCTGTCAATTATACATTTTATAAAGTTTTTCTCTATATTATTTTACATTAGTTGACTTAATATTTCAAAGAAAAACAAAATAACTATTGCGTATAAGCCATATATATATATATATATATATGTGTGTGTGTGTGTGTGTGTGTCCTGTATGTGGGCACAGGTCTGTCTTCCTAGTATATATATAAGATAAAGTTTCATTTAGATAAACAAGAATCAAACTTACTATGAGAACCTAATTGATCAAACATCAAACTACGTACGAGATAAATTCAAAATCAAACAACATAAAATTTCAACTTGTGAAAAATTATATTTCACATTTTTAACGAGTATGATAAATTCAAAACAAACGTTTTTTCCAATCCATGTCTAATTATGATATCTAGCAACATTATATATATTACTTTATGATTTTGACTTACTTTATCATTTATACTAACAATATTTTTTGAATAAAAAATATGTATAACTTCATGTTAGTACTAAAATTTTTATTATAGTGTCTTTTGGGGTTGAACTTAGGGTGCTCGTTTGAACAAAATCGAAAAGTTTGGGTGGGTATACAAGAACTAGGGTGTTCATTTGAGAGAGAAAATTTTTTTTACACAATTACGTAAGAAATAGG
Source organism: Persicaria maculosa (assembly GCA_963922045.1). Classification (NCBI taxonomy): domain Eukaryota; kingdom Viridiplantae; phylum Streptophyta; class Magnoliopsida; order Caryophyllales; family Polygonaceae; genus Persicaria; species Persicaria maculosa. The sequence continues at coordinate 20,084,269 of OY998264.1, read as the reverse complement.
GTGCTATTTTTAAAAATATAGGAAGTTTAAGCATCAGATTGTAAGAACAAAATGCTCTCTACATAAAGCCCATACCAATATAGCCCAATATCATCATCAGATTCCCAAAAAACCCTAAAGCCGCTCGCTAGATACTTTGCCCTCTTCACCGCCACTATCTCCGTCGCCTCCGCCCGCTGCCGCCACCATCTCCGTTGCCCTGGTCTTTCTTCGCCCACTTCTGTCACCATTCCCGTCGACCTGATCTTCTCCGCTCGCTGCCACAACCATCACCGCCGATCTGGTCTTCCTCCGCAACTTCGCCCTCTTCGTCGCCAAAAACTCCGTCGCCCTGGTCTTCCTCTGACCGGTGTCGGTTTTGAATCGCTGTCAACCTCTCCGTCGCCCTGGTTTTTATGAACATGTCTGTTTTTTATTTCACCCTCGTCTCTGTCCACCTCGATCCTTTGTCCAAATTTTGTGAAATCTCTGAATTAGAGATAACATCGTTTAAGCTCGTTTTTATCCGAAATCTCAAAATTGGTTATGTAAATCTACATAACAACACATATGGAAGCTCTTAGAATGTATTTGGTTGAGTTTCGAGCGAGATTAGAGGGGTTGAATTTCACCCATTTTTACGGACGGGAGGTTGAAGATGATGAGGTTGAACCGGTTCGGTTCACTTTTTTTCGTCTCCCCTGGGCTCAGTTCAGTGAGCCAACTTAGACCACAAATTATACTCCGTATTACATGTAATCATATATCCACTTATATATGTTGGAATTTATTTATTTTATTTAATTTAAAATGCATAAATTAAATAATTAGAATAATAAGGGGTTTTATCAATTATCACTTTAAATAAATTCTTATAATTATTTTACTTAGAATAACAATGAAAATTATTTTAAAACTTTACCTATTTTACATAATTAAATCCAAAGTTTCCATTGGAGATGAGTGAGGTAAAAGACATTAATTGTTGATGCTATAATCAAGGTTGTCTACTAATTACTCCCCTAAAAGCTGCAGGTAATTATTACCCTACCCTCTTCATTTTCATTTCTTTTTTTTTAAGTTTGACTTACTTTTGACCAAAATGATGTTACAATTTTACCCCGGGTAAGCTTACCAGAGGGTAAGAGAATCAGCCTCCCGTAACAATATGCTATCACGTGAAATAGATTATCATTACCTGTATGGACTGCGTTTGAATTTCTCGGCAGTTGACAACAACATTTCTAGGTATTTGTTCCGTCCCTCAGCCTTGGAGTCTAAGATGTCAGGAAGGAAAGAAACAAAGCAGATGGCAGCAGAACCACATTTCTCTTCCATAACATCCTAATCATAAGCACTTCCCAACTCAGCTTCATGTATTTAAGAAGTCAAATGTTGAGAGCAAGGACAGTCGGCCAAAGCACTGAGATCTCACCTGACTAGTCACCTCTGTAACTTCAGGAGGTGCAATATTTGTTTCTAACTGTTCCAGAGCAAAAGATTCTATACCAGAAGCAGTTCTTGCCCCTTCATATGGGATTGGAGTATCTTTGTCAGCCCCAAAGACCAAGATGGAGGGGAAGCCTTGCACATTGAACTTGCTCATCAAAGACTGCAGGACCATGAGAAATTCGTTAGCCAATATAAGTTATATAGTAAGGACTGAAGTGAACATATAGCAGGTGGCCTGTAGTAAAATAAATACTGATTCTGCATTGGAGAAACAACAAAAAGAGGAGTTTTATATAACAATTCAATGATTTCATCAAACTAGAAGCCGATCTTCCCTGTTGTCTAGGAAAAGAAAATTTCAGAGCAGTTTACAACAGCCTCTTTATTAGATTCCATATGCTCTACGAAAGAAATAAGTTACTTCTCTAAATTGCTGCAGCTTTTTTGTTCAGAAGAATCAGAACTCTTAAACAGAAGAAAGAAACAGGAAAGGGAAAAATGCTTATCATATATCCGAAATTACATTCTCACCTTTTCTTCATCACAGTTAACATGACCGAGCTTCACTTTTCCCTTCAGGTTCTTTGCAGCCTTCTTCCATTCAGGTGCGAGCTTTTTGCAGTGTCCACACCTAAACAATAAAGAATAATACGCCAAATGCAGAGCATAATTGAGAACTGATGGTAGCCAAAAATAACCTATGCAGTAGAATGGTTACATTCCATCAGTGTGATCTTTAATATCACTGTAAATCTACTCATAAAAGATAAGAAACATCCGTATGTTTGGCCTTTTGTTTTAGAAGAGTTTTCAAACTATAGCAATTGAACTTTGCAGAGGAGTAGCATTACAGCCTTTGATTAAATGAGCAGAACACAGCTTCGGATAATCACGCGAGAAAAGGATCATCCACCAAAAAATGTATAGGAAAATACGCTTTAGCAATGTAGATGAAAGGAAGAACCAAGCGCAATGCTTTACTTTTTAACTTTAGGGTATTATAATGATTTATAGGTGAATTACAATCATGCCAATAAGTTTAAAACATGTGATAAAATATTACTATTATGTAGTATTTTTTTTGTAGTGCACCAAATAGGGCATAGGCAACTGAGGTAGATAGATTTGACATTCTTGAACTCTATTTACACTAGCAAAAATAGTTTTATCACGTTTTTTTTTCTTTTAGTGCTAATCTTAGCCATGGTTTTAAGTGAAAGAGTAGTGGCAGCATTACAATTTCTAAGTAAAGACTTGTTTATAAATATCAGAACTATAAGATTATGAACTATGAAGTGAGGGCTGAGGATCATAAGAACATACCAAGGTGCAAAAAACTCAAGAACCCAGAGATCCTTGCTCTTAACAACCAACTCCTCAAAATTACGGGAATTCAATTCCACTGACGCACTGGGCTCGGATTTATCACTTGATGCACCTGATGCTTCTGCTTTACCTTCTATTCGTTCTTGTAAGAGTGGCTTTATCTATTAACAATTCAGAAAATCAAAGAGTTAGATGAAATAGTCAAAAGTTACACTAATTAAAATACATACATCAGAACATAAACCTGGAAATGATCACACATAGAAGCTGAAACCTGACATCCGAGATCAGATCAATCATGCAGTGTTTCAAGGGGAACAGAAATAGATTATGTTACAGCTTTACTATATTTTTGTAGCATGTGTTTGAGCATGTGCATGTGTGAGAGATAAGTTAGATACGTTAAATGCCCTATCCAGAAAATCAACAAGATAACTAAAATGCCTTCTCCTGAATCCAGACACCATTATCCATATACTTCAGCAGTTGAGACAGCTACCATACATGATGTGGTTCAACTTCTACATGTAACTCAGTAAATGAAATATTTAACTTCTAGAGGAAACTGAATCAATGAAGATACCTAGATTGCTTAGCATTGTAGCCTCTCTTCCCAGCAATAAAAGAAACGACAGCCACAAACATTACAATGCTGAAACTGGAATTTCTAAATCTTTTCTTAAGAGCCTAAGACAAATTCACTAAAGGAAAACAACTTCACTATGCCTAAAAGTTCAATTTTCAAGCAAACTAAATATTCAATTTTAATGTAGGAGACAAAATTCAAGGTACCTGCTTGTAAGCAAAATTAGCAATAGACTTGGCATCCCTTGCTCCCATATAATCTGTTGGAGGCTTTCCAGCCACAAACACCTTGATCGTCGGAAATCCACGGATGCCATATTCCTAAAGATCCAAATGCAATATAACTTAACAATAGATTATTTAATCACCAGGAAAGATTCAGTGTAAGATTCCGAACAGTTCATACAGATTTAAGAACATAGAAAGAAAGAAAAGAAATAGAACCTGTGCAAAGGATTTGTGGGCGTCAGCATCAAGGGCAGCCACAGTGGCAACGCCCTTCAACACATTGGCCACCTTCTCCCAAACTGGAGTCAGAGCCTTACAGTGCCCACACCATGGCGCATAGAACTCCACAAGGACCACACCCTTCGAATTCAAGACCTGCAAACAAGGTGATCTCCATTAAGCTAAAACCTTAATGTTTCAGCTCCCAATTGAAGATTTCCTATCCATAACTTCCATAATGCGCGAAATGTTTCTTTGAAAATCGAATCCCGATTCCAGACATCGCCTTAAAGATCGCACAATCAACGAGGCGGGAGCAAGATTGAGCCGCGCGTAGGGTTGATCGGTCAAACCGATAAGTGGCGAGATCAACTATTCCGTGCTAACGAGCTTGAATTGGGAGAATTCAGACGAAGAGTGATTGGAGTAAATCAGTGGAAAACCTACCTTGGACTTGAAATTGGAAGGAGTGAGCTGAACAACAGGGGAAGATGCGTCATACAATGCGTTCACATGGGCGAAGGAGTAGCAAATGAAGATCAAAACAATGGCTATCAAGCTTCGAGCAACTGATCTGCTCATTCTCTCTCTATCCCCTCTCTCGCGGTTTTGGATGGTTTGTGCAATTGTGCGTTCTTTCTTCTTCTGCTTCGTGTGGGTTTTTCAGAGTTTTCGGAGAAGCGAAGCAAAAGCCGCTACGTGGAACAGCCAATAATATTCGGACACGTTGGACTTCCACGTGTAAGTTTCCATTCAGCATCAATCTCCCATTCTTCCGTAATCCGAATTTTCCATTTGGAAAATTTCTATGCATTTTTTATAATAGATAGATGGTCACTACATCCATTATAATGAAGGTGGTGAGGGAGATTTAAAATCATCATCTATTGATCAGTATATGTTATTCTTACCAACTAAATTAGTAAGGCTTGACATTTCTTTGAAAATTCTCATTTAAAACCATTTAATCTATTATTATTATTATTATTATTATTATTATTATTATTATTATTATGGTCTTTTTTGGGCATAGGATAAGAATAAATTCGAAAAGATATATTTTAACTAAAATGATTATTCTAAATAAATATATTTTAATTATTTTTAATCTTACATATTTTCTAATTGTTTTGTGTTTATATTATCATCTAGTCTTAGGCATCGTTTGGTTACACTTTTACTTCCCGGGAAATACAAATTCCTAGGAATTGGTTTTCAATATATGAGTTTGGTACAATTTTTTTAAACTAAAAAACACCGGAATTAGAATTCTCAGGAATTGGAATTTCTACAAAATGGAGGAATTCAACTTACCATGAGGGGGTGAGTAAGATCTACTTCCCCTTGTTCTACCCCAAATCTTTTATTTATTTTATTCTTTTCATAAAGAAAATCTCTAATTTGTCACTATTAATAAGATGAATTTATTTATATATAAAGGTTATAAAAGTAATTTAAAACCAATTGTTGTCAAATATCCATATTGAACTAAACAAAGTGCAGTAATTGAGTTCATGGGAATTTGTTTGCAAACAAACATATTTTCATACATCCCGAGAAGTAGAATTCATGGGAATTCTATTTCCCGTGAAGTAAGTTCCCATGAATTGAAATTCCTACCTTTAACCAAACGAGCCCGGATAGATTCTAAACTTATTATTATGTAAAAAATTAATAATATCCTTAATTATTTCAAAAATATTAAAAATTAATAAAAAATATATAATTATAATTATTATAATTATAGATGAATGCGGATCAAATGTTAACAACTCTTACGGTGTTAAATGTTAACAAATCAATATTCGGCAAAATTTATCAAATATTCATCACAGTCACTCAATTATTCATCAAAGCTTTTCGACAACATTTAAGAGATTCATTTCAATTAATAATTATTGCCAATTAAAAAAAATATCACCCAAAAAACTCAAACCCTTGCGCGTGTATCCACCCCCAATCCCGTAATTGTGTTACTGTGATGAATATTTCTTAAATGTTGCCGAATATTGATGAATATTTGGGAAATTGTGAATAATTGAGTGACTGTGATGAATATTTGAGTGACTGTGATGAATATTTGATTAATTTTAACAAAAGCTTTGATGAATAATTGAGTGATTGTGATGAATATTTGATAAATTTTGCCGAATATTGATTTGTTAACATTTAACACCGTAAGAGTTGTTAACACATGAACCAACCTCAATTATAGATTATTATTATTATTTTCTAATTGTTTTTAACAAAGGTGGTTTGACTTTCAATTGAGTATTAAATGGGCAAAAAAACCTCTTTTATATGTTATATAGATATTATGATTTATAATATTATTTTTAATTAAAATGGTTGTTCTAAATAATTTTATTTTAATTATTTTTAATCTTAAATATTTTCTAATTGTTTTGTGTTTATATTATCATCTAGTCTTATTATGATAGATTCTAAACTCATTACTATGTAAAAATAAATAATATCCTTAATTTTGACAAATTAATAAAAATATATCATTATAAGTATAGATTATTATTATTATTATTATTATTATTTTCTAATTGTTTTTAACAAAGGTGGTTTGGCTTTCAATTGGGAATTAAATGGGCAAAAAAGCCTCTTTTATATGTTATATATATATATATAGATTATTATTATTATTATTTTCTAATTGTTTTTAACAAAGGTGGTTTGGCTTTTAATTGGGAATTAAATGGGCAAAAAAGCCTCTTTTATATGTTATATAGATATAGATATAGATTAATAATAATAATAATAATAATAATTATTATTATTATTATTATTATTATTATTATTATTACTACTACTAGTTCAATACCCGCACCTTGTGCGAGCTTTTTTTAGTTTAAAATAGTTATATGTGTATCAGTGTATGTAATACTATATATATGTATATCATGCTTATTTAGATTATTACTTTAATTATTATTGACAAAAAAATCAGTTGATTGAACTCAATCAAAACGATCTAAATTAAACTAATTCGCACAAACGTGACTAATGAACTTCATCATCAATTGATTGAACTCAATCAAACCGAAATGAATCGCACAAACGAATAAACTAAATAATATTTAACGTACCTTTTTTTGAAGCTTCCTATTATTCTTCTCTATGAGTGTCTTACCTTTATTATTTGTCTTTATTATTTGTCATTGTGGGCAATCTAATCTAGCTCGGTTGAAAAAAACTTTTTATACAATATACCATGGATCACTAACTAATATATAGAGAAGAAAAAAACCTAGCATAGGCGAAACCATGGGATCACTAAAGTAATTAATAAACTTCCTATTATTTTTGCACGTAAATGCAATCTTTATCAACTAGTAACTACATATCCTACAACAAATCCTAGCATATCTTTCTTTCTTTAGCAAATAACCACCGGATAGCAAGCAATTAGTTTATTTTGTAATTATTTTTATTATTAATCCTTATCAATTAGTAACTATATATCATACGGAAAATCCTAGCGTATCTTTCATTTTTTTAGCAAATAACCACCGGATAGCAAATAATTAATTTATTTTGTAATTATTTTTATTATTAATTACTAATTAATAAATTCTATATAAAAAAACCTATTTTAGGATATCTATCGACATACCATGAGATTTGTTTTAGTTTTTATCAATTAACAACTAACGATTCTTATCAATTAATAATATACAAATCCTAGCATATCTTTCATTTTTTTAGCAACTAACCACCACGTACAAATCCTACGTCATATCTTCTTTGTTTTTGGCGAGCAATTAATTTAATCTGCATTTTATTTTTATTATTAATATAATTCATTTTTATTATTAATCTAATTAATTTAATTTGCAATTAATCTCATTAATAAATTAAAAAATCCTAACAAATTAACAAATCCTATATAAAAAAATTTTAAAAACCTACTTTAAAGGAGAAACCGCCACATGGGTTAAGCGACTTCTCCTTTAGAGCATCCCCAACAACTCTTGTAAAATAGAGAAAATGGACAATTTTAGAGGAAATATGAGTTTTTTAACCCCAACAGCTCCTCTAAAACAATCTCTAAAATAGAGAAATGAGAGGTGAGAGAAAAAAAATCTCTAAATTTAGAGGAAGGGTTAGAATCTGTAAATGCGTTTCACCCCTTTCAATGCCTACCTATTTGTTCATTGGTTGTTGCCTATTGAATTAATGAAGTTATTGGAATTTTATTTATTAAATTATGAATTTACGCATCTATTCTAGTATATAATAAATGTAGCAATTTGTATAATAGAGAATCTATTGGAGTTGTGGTGTAAAATTTTTAGAGATTTTGTTATTTTGTTCTCTATTTTAGAGATTTTTTTAGAGGGGTTGTTGGAGATGCTCTTAGTATTATTAATTGATTATTACTATAAATTAGGTGGTCTATCTTTTTTTTTTAACAAAGGTGGCTTGGCTTCAATTGGGCATTAAATGGGCAAAAAAAACCTCTTTTATATGTTATAAATTTAATGCGTTTCACCCCTTTTAATGCCTACCTATTTGTTCATTGGTTGTTGCCTATTGAATTAATGAAGTTATTGGAATTTTATTTATTAAATTATGAATTTATGCATCTATTCTAGTATATAATAAATGTAGCAATTTGTATAATAGAGAATCTATTGGAGTTGTGGTGTAAAATTTTTATAGATTTTGTTATTTTGTTCTCTATTTTAGAGATTTTTTAGAGGGGCTGTTGGAGATGCTTTTAGTATTATTAATTGATTATTATTATAAATTAGGTGGTCTATCTTTTTTTTTTAACAAAGGTGGCTTGGCTTTAATTGGGCATTAAATGGGCAAAAAAAACCTCTTTTATATGTTATATAGATATAGATAGATATTATGATAAATTAGGTGGTGTATCTTTTTTTTAACAAAGGTGATTTGACTTTCAATTGGGCATTGAATGGGCAATTTTTTTTATATGTTATATAGATTATTATTTTTATTATTATTTTCTAATTTTTTTTAACAAAGTTGGTTTGGCTTTCAATTGGGCATTAAATGGGTAAAAAAATCTCTTTTATATGTTATATAGATATAGATAATTATTATAATTATAGATTATTATTATTATTATAAATTAGATGGTCGATCTTTTTTTTTAACAAAGGTGGTTTGACTTTCAATTGAGCATTAAATGGATAAAAAAACCTTTTTTTAAACAAAGGTGGTTTGGAGTATATAGATATAGATGTTTAGCCATTAGCGAAGAACGCGCTGGGGCCATTTTCTTCCCTCAAAAATCTCATTTTCAACCCTAATTTGTCCATTCAATCCCTTGAAATCTCTTGATTTCGGCGTGGTGGTCGCGCCTGTTGTCTCGGCACAGTCTCCTCAGTCACTTCGTGTGGTCTCTTTGGCCATCGAGTTTCGACATTCTTCTCCTTCGCATCCGTCTGTTTAGTTTGATTCCATCGGCAGTGGTTGGGTCGGTGTGTAGCGGTTGCTTCGCCGACCTCGGGTTTGCTACCGACCTGCCCTCACTCTCGTCTCCGTCGCCTCTGGCCTTCGCTCCGCCATCGGAGTCGTCGCCGATCTGTCACTTTCTGACAACTCCCTTGGCATGCAAGGTTAGGCAATTCTGTCTTGCACGCCAAGCTCAAAGGAGAAAAAAAAACAGAAGAAGCTCCTTGGGGGCTAAGGATTTTTCTTGAGCCCGAGATTGCAAAAAAAAAAAAGCTCGAAAGAGATTGAATTAAATCCCAAAAGGGTTTGTCTAAATCCTGAAAGGGTCTGATTAAAATTCGGAAGACCTTTAACTAAATCTCGAAAGGGCTTGACTAAATCCTTTAAGGGCTTGACCAATTTATGGTTGGATAATTCTTTTGGCGTTTTTACACGAGCGGTGTGTGGCTCTACTTTCGGCGTTCCTAGGAGGTCTTCTGTTTGGTTGGGGGCGTGAAGTCTGGAGTCGTGGCTAACTGGGGTCGAGGTAGTGCTTTCAGGGCAACTTCGTTTCCGGGAAGAAGCTTCCTTGGAGTTGTGTCTGCACTTCCCACATGAGATAAATTCCTGTTATACCGCTGGCCCGCGGTGCTATTATTCGGTGGCGTTTGGCTTCGTTCTTCGTCGTTGTTCGCATCTTTTGGGAGTAGTTCTTCTTAGATCGTTCTTGTTGTAGAATTATTTTCGCTTATTTCATAGCGCTGTTTTCTGTTTCTATTGTATGTTTAGACAATTTTCGTCTGCCGATTCGTCGGTCTCTCGAGAATCAGACTCGTCTGATCTCGATTTCTTACTTAAAAAAAATAGATGTTTAGGCTTTAGCCATTGATGGACTACACTGGGCCTGGGGATCTGTGCGGTCGGTGGCCCGGTGAGTGCATACTACGAGTACGTACCCAGCAAAACGACAGCGTAGCAACTGTCTCGTGGAGAGGTCTCTATATTCCCATCAACGGATATTCTTTGGAATGTGCTCTCTCTCTCTAGTAATTTGGGTGATTTACATTTAATCACCTGTTATTTGAACAATTTTCATTTAATCACTCTTATTTTAAAAATAATAAAAAAAATCACACGTTATTACTATTTAGCAAACAAACAGCCACTTCGCCCACTTGTAAGTTTTTTTTTTTTTTACAGTAGGCAATATTTTGGATACTAAAAGTATCCATGATCATCAAGAAAGATGATGTTCTGGAATTCGCAGCTATAATCTAAAATAAAGTTAAAACTCTTTTCCGATTTCGCAATAAAATCAGCTGCTCGGTTCGCTTCTCTGTAGCAATGCTGGAATTTGATAAGTTCAAAGTCCTTGCTCAGTGCTTGTATTTCTTCTACTATTTGAGAAATTTCCCATCGTGTGTCGTTCACTTGGTTGATGGCATTGATAACGGTTATAGAGTCGCTTTCAATAATGGTCTTCTGTATTCTGAGTTCTGCTGCCAGTCTTATACCTGCAAGAACTGCAAAGCATTCTGTTTTGAGTACAGAGTCTGTTTTGCTATTATTTTTGTGTATACGAATTATACGTCCTTGATTATTTCTGATAATACAACCAATTTGAGAATGGATTCCATTTTTTACAGAGACGTCTACATTTATTTTCACGATATCTTTAGGAGGATATTTCCAAATCATTTTATCACGCGGCCTGATGTGTTTGGGCAAATTGGTTAATTTTTCTTCCTTTTTCCAGCATAGGATATTGTCAATGGTCTGGGTAAGGGTATTGCTTATATTTTTGTTTGATCCTTTTTGGAAAATGATTTTGTTTCGAAGATCCCAAATAGAGTGCCATAGGTGGCATAGGTCGGTAAGTCTATGTTAAGAGTTTTAGTGTTAAGAATATTTTCTGAAATATTATTTGTAAGGTTTGGTATGACGAATGATTTCTTTAATTTAATGCTTAAGTTATGGATAAGAGATTTAGTTATTTGGCAATTGAAGAGTAAGTGATTAGTGTCTTCTGCCTCATTATTACATAGAGAGCAGGTACTAGGAACTCTATTTATATATCTATTTAATCGTGCAGCAGTAGGTAAGATGTCTAATATGATTTTCCAGACGAAATTTTTGATATTTGGAGCGATATTGAGTTTCCAAATCCACTCCGCAGAGGTGTTGTTAGTGTTTCTAGTATTGAATACAGAAGATGTAGATTTGACGCTAAAGATACCATTTTTATTGTGGATCCATATTAGTCTGTCTGGGATATCAATGTTTGGAATGTAAATATTTGTGATCATTTGAGTGATGTGAGACGGGAAAATACTATTTAGTTTATCAGTATCTCATGTTTTAGAGTTTGTGAAGAGATCACAAACTTTTAAGTTAGGGTTACGATCATTTCTATAGTTTTCAAGATATTGCGCTTTTACCCAGATGTCAGACCAGACGTTGATGGTTTTACCATTACCTACGAGCCAAAGTAAAGCTTTAGAGAATAGGTCTCTGATGTTGAGAAGTCGACCAAATTGCCAGGACGTTTTATTTTTACCTCTTTCCATTAGTGTTTCCTTAGAGAGATATTTTTCGTTGATTACCTTTGACCAAATATTGTTAGGGTTAGTTATTAATCTCCAAAGAAGTTTCATCTGCATACCTATATTGATTTGTTCGGCTGTTTTAAAGCCTAGCCCACCATCCTTTTTAGGTGTACATAAACGTTCCTAACTAATTAGTGGATGATAATTATCCGATTGTAGTTTATTCCAGAAGAAGTTTTTGTTAACTTGATCAATTTTTTCCAGCATTCCTTTAGGAAGAAGAAAGGATTGCATTAGATAGTTTGTTTTTGAATTGAGGTTAGCTTGAATGAGGACAGATCTACCAGCTTGTGAAAGGGTATTTGATTTCCATTTTGATAGTTGTTTTTTGAGGCTTATGATTGCCTCATCAAATAAACTATTGTTGACTCTACCACTAATTAATGGTATTCCCAAGTATTTTTCCATAGTTTTGGTAACAGGAATGTTTAACTGTTGAGCAAGATTTTGGGCTTTTTGAAGTGGGATATTTTTTGAAACTTGTAAGGAACTTTTGTTATAATTTATAGAAAGGCCAGATATGTTGCAGAAGTTATTTAGAAGATTTTTAATTGTATGAAGACTTAGATCATTAGCGTTTCCAAAAATGAGTATATCATCAACAAACGAAAGAAAAGGTATAGGTTCACTATTATTCGTGAGTTTGATTCCAATTAATGGTTCGTATTCTAAAGATTCTTGTTGTAGCATTCTTCCTAATAGTTCCATAACTATAACAAAAATATATGGAGCGAGAGAATCTCCTTGTCTTATACCTCGAGATGTTTTGAATGTCTTGTCAGGCAAGTTGTTAACTAACACTGAAAAGTTAGTTTTAGTAAGACATGTCATGACCCAGTTTATCCATTTATGGTGAAATCCAAATTTGTTTAGTATTATACGGATGAAATTCCAACTAATTTTGTCATAAGCTTTTTCCATGTCAAGTTTAATAGCCATCCATCCAGGTTTTCCTTTTTTGTTGTGGAAAGAATGAAAAATTTCGTGAGCTATAAGAATGTTATCTTGAATATTTCTGCCTTGAACAAAGGCTCCTTGAAAAGGATTAATAATACGGGGTAAGATAGGCTTTAAACGATTTGCTAAAAGTTTGGATATAATTTTGTAAATGGTGTTGCAAAGACTGATTGACCGATAATGGTTAATATTAGTAGGATTTTCAATTTTAGGAATAAGAGCAATGAACGTTGTGTTTACTTCATTTAGGAGGATGCCTGAGTGGAAGAATGATTTGATAGCTTTGCATAGTAGGCTTCCCACAATATTCCAATATTTTTTATAGAATTCAGGTGGGAATCCATCAGGACCTGGAGATTTATCGTCTGTCATTGAGAATAGAGTCTCTTTTATTTCTTTATCAGTAAAGAGTTGGGTCAGGGCTAAGTTTTCAGTGTTAGTAATGGTGTGGTTTATTAGGTTTAGAAAATATGGGTTGTTATCGGTTAAGCCCACTTGTAAGTTGAAACCACGCTTTCGTCAAGGAGAAATGATGAAAATACCCATAGGACTAAAACACCAAAATACCTTATCTAAATCATAATTACCTACTATTTACCTACAACACCCCTGCAATTTGTATTGTATCTTCCTGTAAGCATTTGGTTAGAGTTTTCCCACCTCTACTCAATTTTAGAAATTAAATTAAATCCATCGGACTATATAAATGTCAAATAAATATGCAAATTTAAGAGAGTGCATGTAAAAGGTTTTATAATTTTACTAGTATAATTCCGGTGTCATGACGTAATTTTTTTAAAATAAAATAACGTATCATAAAATAAGAAAGTTAGATTTAATAAAGTAAAAAAATATTTTTGAAAAATATTTTTAAAAAATTTATTATTATTTAAAGTAGTAGTATATATAAATATTGATATTTTATATCACTCCTATTAGTTAGTAAAATAAATAAACAAATTAAAATCATTGTAACTTTGTTTAAAATTTTTAAATAAATATATATTAATATAATAACATTTTAATTTTGATTTTGATTCAAAGTTTTGAATTAGAACCAATGATTAGAAAATGAAAAATATTTTATGAAAATAAAAAAATTCCTCTCATAATTTAATTGGTTGAAAACCCTACTATTAATATGGTGATCACATCATCATCAAACATGCATGGTTTTCATTTAAATTATTATATAGATATATATATATATATTAATATATTAATTTAATTTTCATTCTATGTTTTGAATTAAACCCAATGATTAAAAAAATAAACAATATTTTAAGGAAAAATAATTCTTTTATTATTTGATTGGTTGAAAATTTTTCAATTAATATGTTGATCACACACCAATACACCATCATAAATGATTCCAATTTAAAGTATTATATACATATGGATAGGTGTTGAAAGAAAATTGCTGGCTGCTTTCATTTTCCTTTTTATGAGAAAGAAAAGCTATTCAATTCAATATATAGGAGAATTAAGAGATTAAAATAACCATAGGCAGATTAATTGTTATGAAACATAGAAACGAATATATCAAAAAGAGAAGCACTAAAACATGAATTATAGTGAACTGAAGAAGGAAAGTGAAAGGAAAACATAAACCCACTGATATAAAGTTATCAATTAAGATATTATTTTTTTTAAAAAAAGGTATTTTTTAACAAAAAAAGGTTGGCTTTGTGCAAAGAAATCTCACAAAAGATACACGAGGAGTTTTAAAAAATCTCCTATAAATTTGGGTGATGTATTAAAAAATATAAGGTATGTTGATTTTGAAAAAATATCGTTGAAAGATGGATCATTTTATGTAATTAAACCTAAAAGACTTTAACATTATAACATACTCTACAAAAGTACCCGAATTCACCCATAATAAAACAAGAGAGAATGGAGGTCAATAGCAAAAAAAAAAATAACTTTGCATTTTTAGTTCTAACCCTTGAAATTGAGCACACCTAACCACCTTTATCCCAAATTTGCACAAAAGTGCAGATCAAAATCTCCCTCCTTAACCGGATTTTACCTTTATCATACAAAAACAAAAAAAGGAAAATAAAAGGATGGGAGGGGAAAAACAGAGAAAAGAAAAGGGAAAGGAAAAAAAAAGGTGAAACATTAAATGCTAGGAAAAAAAATAAAAAGAAAAATTGTAAAGGAAAAAAAAAGTCTGCTACATTTAATGCAGGTCAAATCGAAAGAAATGTGTAGAAAAAAAGGAAAGCGGATGTAAAAAGAAAGGGGAATCTGAGTTCCAGTTTCATTTTGGGTGACATGGTGTTTAAATTTAGGTGACAGGGTGTTTAAGTTTGGGTGACACGGGAAATCTGGGTTCTAGTTTAAAGACTGAGTTGATATGGCATTCAATGAATTCTTTCATGTAACAAGGTCATACAAACAGGTGATATGGGTGATTTTCTAAACAAATTGGCAAACACACTAAAAAATGTGAAACTTCAAAATCAAACAAGTGACACGCTAAATCCATCAGGTGACACCGCCGAGAAGTGCTTTGTAACTGGAACTTCAGGCCGAGAGCTTGTCTTCCATGGTGGCCATCTTCTCCATCTCTTTTGTCTTAGATTATGCAGGGGTGAGAACAAAGGTTCATGAGTATCTACTTTTCTCCATAGATGAGGAGTACTTCGTCAAATACACTTACCCATTGCATATGAGAACAAAGGTTTCTGGGAAATCAAGGTGACACGGGGATTATAATCACTGACAAGGGAACCGAATGAAGGCGACAAATGCTCTACAACTGGAACTGCAAGCCGAGAGATTGGGGGAAAAAGGAAAGCGGGTGTAAAAAGGAAGGGGAATCCAGGTTCCAATTTAATTTTGGGTGACATGGTGTTTAAGTTTGGGTGACACGGGGAATCTGGGTTCCATTTTAAAGTGACATGATGTTTAAGTTTGTCTTCCATGGTGGTCATCTTCTCCATCTCTTTTGTCTTAGATTGTGCAGGGGGATGAGAACAAAGGTTCATGGTTATCTACTTTTTGCCATAGATTAGGAGTACTTTGTCAAATACACTTACTCATTGCATCTGAGAACAAAGGTTTCTGGGAAATCAAGGTGACATGGAGATTATGATCACTGACACGGATACAGATTTAGGGTGACACGTGCTCTGCAACTGGAATTTCAGGCCGACATTTTATCTTCAATGGTGGCCTTCTTCTCCGGCCCTTTTGTCCAGAGGAAGAAGAAACTGATTGTCTTCTCCCCTACTCTCTTTTTATACTTGTAATGATTGGTGTCTTGTCACCCCTAGTTTTGGCGCCAAAACTCCCCACCAAAACCTTCTCTATCTCCTGCTCTTTTTTACCTTCAACCGGCTGCTCCCTTCCATTTTTTATTTTGCACCAAATGACCCATATGCTACATTTGCAATTCTCCCAAAAGTGGTGATATTTTTGCAAAGTAAAAAAAATGTCTAGTTATGCAAAAGACCCATAAAGCAAACTCATATCTCATTAATTATTTGAAGCACGAAATTTTGTTGATGGAATTGATTGCTATTATGCTTGTGAGCTTGGCGTCCTCCAAGGTTGATATATAATGTAGGTATGTTATTTGAAAATAGAGGATGTCAATGGCGAAAAAATATGTCAAAACCATAATAATATATAATGACACCAACACTTATTTATTTGACATTATAAAAAAAACAATTACAAACCCTTAAAAAGAGGAAAAACGACGACACCGATAAAACGTAAGCAAAAGGCAACCATAGAGAATAATTGGAGCAACATGGCCTTTTCCTATCATTTAACAAGACCACACTCGACGGATTTTTGGTATGGATAGGGGTAGTTTTTACAAGAATGCTATCTATGGTGATTTTATTGCATTTTTCATAATGCAGGGCGATTTTATGTAAATAAGAAAATTTAATCTGTGTGCAGTTTTTGCCAGTTTCTCAAAACAAAGGCAGTTTTTCGGAAAAGTTTATAAAACAATTTCCTCAATTTGCCGTCCATTTCTCAACTTTCGTCCGTTTGACTCCCTCTCCCTCCCGAGTCACCCCGGGCCAGTCCACTACTATATAAAGCAGCCTTGGACGCCACGGCACGCAGCCAGTTGTTGCTACTTTCCATCTCTCCTCCTTTTCCGAAATCTCCAAGCGAAAAAGTTGCAGGAGAAGATCCTCTTTGATTCCTGCATCAACCTCTCTCCTTGCGATGATACCGGAAGCTACTCATCCCGCCGCTGTCTCCGCCGCCGCCGACGAAGGAGGCGATGTCTGTAAGACGATTGAAGTCGCCGTCGAGCAGTACCGCAGTTACAGCCGCCGGCGTCTCACCAAGCCGGCGACGGAGGAAGAGGCGGCCGCCTTGGAGGCGGAGGAGAGGGCGGCTGTGGCCGAGGGGCTCTTTATTCCCCCGTTCAACTTCTCGATGGTCGACAATGGCGTCTTCCGCTCCGGCTTCCCGGATTTCGCCAACTTCACCTTCCTCCAATCGCTCGGCCTCCGCTCGATCGTGTATGTTCGTCCTCGATGCTTCTTTATTAGATTGCTGGATTGCTTGCATTGCGATCGAGGTGCTAGGTTTTTCGATTTCGATTTTTGAATCGATGACTTTGTAGGTATTTGTGTCCGGAGCCTTATCCGGACTCCAATATGGAGTTTCTCGAGTCTAACGGGATTAAACTCTACCAGTTCGGGATCGAAGGCTACAAGGTAAACCGTACAGAGAACGTAGATATTCTGATTCCTTTCGATGTTTGCTGTTTTGATTGATTTTACCTGACCTAGAGGTGGAAGATTGTAATCGGATTAGGTTCTCGAGATCTGGAACAGTAATGGCCACTACTGATCGTAATGTGGAGCCATCAAAAGTTTTTGATTCTGACTTAACAACTCCTATATTGATGTTTCCTTGATTTGGTTTAACTTATTCCGTTTAGTTCTGTTTGCTAATTGCAGGTTGCATTTATTTTTTTCCCTTTCCTCCCTGTCTTTTCACTGGTTAATTGCAATTTAGGATGTAATTAAAGAAACATTACTAGCCGTTTAACAGTGTGAATTCGACCTTTAAAAGCAACCTTATCTTCCTATGCCAATTTGTCTGTTCTGTTTTACGTGCTACTTTGCCTTATGCCGACATGAGTGTTGAATATGTGTAATAACTAATAGTAACTAACTAATAAGCATCCTTATCTAGAATTTGATCTGTAGTACATAGAAGAATTTTTTGGTGGATCCAAAAATTTGCCCAGGGCTTCTAATATAGGAATCTTAGTTCAGTACTAACTTTTTTGGATGGATATAGAGTTCAGTACTAACTAATATCTTTGGAATTTGGATTACTTGCTATTGCTAGAATGTAACTTTTATTACCAAGTTCGGATCGGACTTACAATTTTGACAGCTTTATGGATTATGGAGGCAATGAGTACTGAGTAATGCTTAGATCTTAATTGAGTCACTGATTGAGTAAATCTTGCAGCATAGAAAGTAAAAGTTTTAGAATATTTATCTGTTGGAAAAGGTGGAATATTCCACCACTATGCGCTTTTGCACAAATGAACCTTTTTACTTGTTTTTTTATGTCCACTCACTTCCCTATTTCCTTCTTTGACACCATGTGCACATAGCAGGTAGGAGTTATTCTACGAATTAGACATATAACTCCTCAATGAGGTTACACATTTCATTTGAATAATCAGAATAAGTGGGAGTGCTGATTTCCACTATGAGCTATTGATATGCTCAATTCAAATACATTACTATTGTTTGGGATGTGTTTTTTTTAGTGCTTATAAGTTGTAAGGAATGGAAGTGCATCCACCAGATGTAGGACTTACTTCAATTATCTATTGGATCTACCTCCATCTCTGCATTCATGTTTTGAATTATGTCTCAAAGCTGTGACATTAGTATATGACTATTCTCTCAGATTGTACACAAAATTCATCCATTATTGAGCATTGAACACACTGACTGGTTTATCCTGAAGCATAGCAGTTATTTCAGTATCTATTTGAAGATGGTCTTAGGATACAAAAAGAAATAGTGGATACTATGTTTGGTGTTTATAAGTATGGTAGGTAGCATTAGTTGCCTCTTAACTGAAACAAGAATCAGTTACTTTGGCCCATCAGTTTATAAATTGAACAGTTATATTGTCTTAAAGTGGCAATTGAACTTCTAGGCAACTATTGTTGGCGAAACTATGATTAACAGTGTGACAATGAGTCAGATTTGTAAGCCCTTCAAGTAGGATGCTTGTCCTGACCTATTTGGAAATTAGGGGTTTGAACTCACGGAAGGCCTCAGCCTCACTATCGCTGAGAATTGAACTAACTTTCACCACTACAAGTGTAATTTGTTTGTCACAGTAACCTTTTTTTCTTAGTAACGGAAAGACCTTCATATCAATAAAGCTTTTGAACATGATAGCAGTATCAGGACAGACATTGTTTTCCATAACATCTCCAGTGTTTCATCCCCTCACAAAACTGATGTGGCTGAAATACCTGATAATGTGCTTCTTTGAAATTTCATTACGATGTAGGTTTCTTGTCTACATAGCTTTGGAATCTGGAAGTTAATTTAGCAGCACTTTTTGGTTTCTAATGGTCTAATGACTCTAATCAACTGCGCTAGCACTTCTTATAACCTTCTTTGGGAAACTCGAGTTTTTTTTTGAGTCTTTTCTCTTTTCTCCATCCAATATATATGGCGTGTAACAATGGATGAACTGTTTATGAGTAATGGAGTTGCACAACTGATATATTTAGAATTGTGATTGCAGGAGCCGTTTGTAAATATTCCAGATGACATAATACGTGAAGCACTAAAAGTTTTGATTGGTATGCTGCAATAAACTAGCAAGATTAAGTTCATAGCTTGCTAAATACCTTGTCATCTGAATTTTATTTCCCTGTACTTTGTTTGTAACACAGATGTAAGGAACCATCCAGTTTTGATACACTGCAAAAGAGGGAAGGTACTCCAATCACTCCTTTTATCATACAAACGATTTGAACCAAAATTGCTTTTTTTTGCATTCAACTGTTGACTCATCTTTTTGCACATTTATGTCAGCACCGAACTGGATGCCTCGTGGGTTGCTACAGGAAGCTGCAAAAGTGGTGCCTGTCTTCCATCTTCGATGAGTACCAGCGCTTTGCAGCTGCCAAAGCAAGAGTCGGAGATCAAAGGTTCATAGAGCTGTTCGACATATCCAGCTTCACGCACCATTCTTTGTCCTTCTCCTGTTCAAAGAGGTAAAACACACGGCAAGCCATTTCCTAGTTCCTACTCGGTGATTGTAGCTAATAATAACATATGGGAAGAATAAATTACGGAAAATAAGAAAAAAGACGAGTTCCTCTCAAGTTCTGCTCTCACAAATTAGCAGTAAATAGGGAATGTTGAACTTCCATCCCATGGTCTCTTCGGTTATTTTTCAAGGCATTGTGTGCGATTCATTGTTGGGCAGCCATGACTCTGTGAGGTGCTATAGACTGTAGTTGTCTTGTTCTATAAATTGAAACTTGAAAGACGCCGAAGGGCTTAAAAGGCTAAAACCAGCTAATGCTTTTATAATGGGGAAGGTAATACAGAGACCGAAAAAACATAAACTACAGCAGGTTTACAGGGAAATTGTGCTAGGTATCTGAGGAAGTTGTACTAGAGAATGAATTTGTATATTCTTTTCCATTAAATGTAGAGATAGCGATTGTCAAAAAACTACGCAACTTTCTTGTTTACTCTGATAAGTGAGAATGAAAACTAATCGAGGAAATAACGCACATATACAACAGGGTTTGAGAGATTGTGTTTACATCTCTAACTCTGCTCGAAATGTGTAATTCCTGGAATTCCAGGAAATAGGAGATCAAGCCTGTAAATAGTAATTAACTGAATTCAGTAACAACTTTCTCGTCTCTATTTCTCTATTCATCATGTCTGAATTTTGCTACTTTTTCTGAACTCCTACTCCCATCTCCTTCACCGTCCCGTTCACAAATCAATCAACCTTCTTTGGAAGTTGATATATCTTAAGAGACTTAGTGTTAAATATATCCTATGTTTTATTTATGTAATGCTAGGGTCCATGGTATTTAGTGTGCTCTCACTCATAGGTGATCACACTTGTAGTATAAATAAGGAAACCCTACTTTTTAGACAATCAATTTGGGGATCTGTTCTATTTTCCTTCTACGGCAGCCTTTATGCTGAAATCAATGTGATGAGACATTGATGATTCCTCTGCTCTCAGCTGTCACCTTCAGCAGCTTCTTCTTCTTGATTGTTGTTTGAGTCACCAATCTTCATGGTATCAGAGCTAGGTTGATTCGATTCACCAACAATCGTCGCTGTTCTCTTCAGGTGACAAGCTTGTTACGAGAGTCTCTTTCTTCTTCAATCTGCTTCTGAAAATCGCCTCTCATCATGTCTGGAGACAACAATGGTGATCGTGTGAGTCAGGAGAGACGCAGAGGTGATTATATCACTGCAGCTGATCTGAACAACCCATTGTTCATACATCCTTCGGAAAACTCAGGTACTACCCTCACTACCATACAGCTAACTGGTGAAAACTTTCGACGATGGAAGAAGGCTATGAGCAAGGCCTTGTCTGTGAAAAACAAACTGGGTTTTGTTGATGGATCTCTCATTGAATCACCTGAAAACTCTACCATGTGGAACAGATGTAATGACATGGTTTGCTCATGGATTCTTAACACTGTGTCAAAGGAAATCTACTCCACATTAGATGAGTTTGACACAGCGAGAGAGATGTGGTTGGACTTAGAAGAAAGTTATGGACAGAGAAATGGTCCTTTGATCTTTCAAGTAAAGAAAGAAATTCAGGAATGTGAGCAGGGAAGCACTTCCATGACTGAATACTTCACAAAGCTGAAGGGGCTGTGGCAACAGTTGTCAGGACTTGTTCCTCCCATTCAATGCAAGTGTGGGAAATGTGAATGCAATCTAAATGCTCAAATTGAAGCATCTGATCAGGAAAACAAACTCATGAAATTTCTGATGGGTTTGAATGAAGGCTATGCAGCTGCAAGGAGACAGATCTTGCTGAATGTTCCTCTCCCAACTGCCAGTGGAGCTCATGCTCTTCTTTTGCAAGATGATGTTGGTAATAAGCAGACTGGATCCTCCATCACTCAAGACTCCACTGCTCTGAGCTCAAATGCTGGAAAGGAGAAAGGGAGAAAGGAGAAATGTGAGCATTGCAATGGTAATCACAAGACTGACAGATGTTGGGAGGTCTTTGGTTATCCACCTTGGCATCCTAAGAGCAAATTCAAGCCTCAACTGACTAAGTTTGGAGGTGGAAATGATGCTCGATATGATGCCAGAACCAAGAAAGAGGAAGCACTGGATAGGAAGTACAAAGCCAACAGTGCAAATGTCTCAGCTACTGATAAAGCCCCAAGCTCTCCTATGAATGAATCAGCTGCTGCTCACAACCTGTCTTCAGAGAATCAACAGCTGCTCAACTCCCTGCTGAAGCTTCTTGACAAAAGAGACAAAGCAACTGAAATGTCACTGGCAGGTATTGTTCATTGTCTTAACTCTTCAATGTTTTCAAAGTTATGGATTTTAGATAGTGGAGCCACTGACCACATGACCTGCAATCCCAAATTCCTGTCAAACACAAGACCTCTTACCAACCCCATATCTGTATTTCTACCTGATGACACAAACAGTAATGTCAGTCTTAAAGGTGATGTTTCTATCTCAGACACTATCACTCTACATAATGTTCTGTATGTCCCTAAATTTCAATTCAACTTGCTGTCCATAAGCAAACTGATTCATGACCTTCATTGCTTTGTATATTTCTTTTCTAACAAATGTGTCATTCAGGACCCTGCAAGGAGGACAGTGATTGCAGTTGGTAATGAGATTGGAGGGCCGTATCACTTAGTTCCTGATGCTGATCTGGATGCCATTCAACTTGATGACTCTACCAATTTTGTCCCTCACCAAACCTTGAAAAATGCCTATCAGTGTAAAACTAGACCTGGCATTCCCTCTTTTTTGCCCACTACTGCAAGCTCTGACTTGAATGCTATCTGGCACTATAGATTGGGACATGCTCCCTTTGACAAACTCATGCATGTTCCCTCTATTTCTTCTACTATGCATAAATTTAAATCAGAATTTACTTGCTCTATATGTCCTCTTGCTAGACAGACAAGGAATGTTTTTCATTCAAGTGAATCTCATGCTGATTTTGCCTTCTCTTTGTTGCATTGTGATCTTTGGGGCCCCTTTGATACCCAAACCTATAATGGTCATAAATATTTTTTGACTATTGTAGATGATTACAGTAGGAGTGTATGGGCTTTTCTAATGAAACACAAGTCTGAGACACCATCTCTCATTAGAAACTTTATTGTCTTGATTGAAAATCAGTTCTCCACTACTGTCAAAACTCTTAGAAGTGATCAAGGCACATAATTCTTCAATTCTGATTTATCTAACTTCCTTCACTCAAAGGGAATCATTCATGAAAGCTCATGCACTGACACACCCCAACAAAATGGTCGGGTGGAGAGAAAACACAGGTATATATTAGAAACTGCTCGTGCTCTAAAATACCAATCTGGTGTGCCTATGAACTTTTGGGGAGACTGCATACTCACTGCCACCTACATCATAAATAGACTACCTTCCCCACTTCTCAAACACAAATCTCCCTATGAAGTTCTTTTTCATTCTTCTCCTGATTATGAAAAACTTAAAGTGTTTGGATCACTATGCTTTGTATCCACTCACTCAACCTCTAGAGGCAAGTTTGATCCAAGATCTGCCCCTTGTGTCTTCCTTGGATATCCTTTTGGGTTCAAAGGATATAAAGTATTCAATTTGTTGACTAAGAAGTGTGAAATCAGCAGAGATGTAACCTTTAATGAAACTGTCTTTCCTTTTGCCGCTGGTCTAGACAACACCTTATACACTAAGCCTACCCCTCACCCTTCCACTCATGTGGATGAATTCCCTGACACATTTCCTGAGTTCACACCTATTGACATCCTGCATGAGCATCCCTCTCCATCTTTGAATCCCCAAACCCCAGACTCTCATGCAGTTTATTCTCCATCTCCTGTCCCTCCAGCCTTTGATGAACTCCCAACCATACCTGAACCTCCTAATCCAGAGCCACTTTACCTCGCAGATCATCAAGAAATGTGCATCCTCCAGCTTGGCAGAAGGACTATGTGTGCACTGCTCTCAAGCCTCAATCCAATGCTATCACTACTCCTAGTAAGTCACCCTATCCTATCACTTCTGCCCTTACCTACAGTCTTTGTTCTCCCTCTTAGAAATCCTTCATTAACAATGTGGCTTCATTATCTGAACCTTCAACTTTGGATGAGGCATTGACTAAGACAGAATGGATAAATGCCATGCTAGCTGAACTTAGTGCTCTTGAGGAGAATGCCACATGGTAGCTCGTTCTGTTGTCAGTTGCAAATGGCTGTTCAGACTCAAATTTCATGCTGATGGCTCTCTTGACAAACACAAAGCAAGACTGGTAGCTCGTGGATTTTCTCAACTGGAAGGCATTGATTACAGTGAGACCTTTGCCCCGGTGGCAAAAATGATTACAGTTAGAACTCTCTTAGCAGTTGCTACTGTGCAGAAGTGGGATATTATACAAATGGATGTTGCTAATGCATTTCTTCATGGGGACTTGGATGAGGAAGTTTTCATGGAACTGCCACCAGCCTATCATTTTCTAAAACAACACTCTTGTCCTCAGGGGGAGTGTCTAAGTGAGGCCAAGAAACCTCCTGAAATGGTGTGTAAATTAAACAAGTCCCTCTATGGACTTAAACAGGCACCTAGGCAATGGTTCTCAAGGTTCTCTCAAGTTGTAAAGCAAGCAGGATTTGAGCAGTCTGAGGCTGATTACTCCCTCTTCTATAAGGCAAAGGGAAAATCTTACACTGCATTGCTTGTGTATGTAGATGATATGATCATCACAGGAAATGACTCAGAAGAGATTGGAAGGCTGAAGATGCATCTCCACAAGCACTTCAAAATGAAAGATCTGGGGAAGATGAGGTACTTCTTAGGCATTGAAGCTGAAAGCACACCTCAAGGATTATTGATAAATCAGAGAAAATACACTCTTGAACGTCTACAAGAGACGGGAATGACTGACTCAAAACCTGTAGCTACTCCACTTGATCCAAAGGTGAAAATGTCTCTTGAAGGAGAAAGAGAGTTGGTAGATGCAGTAGCATATAGAAGGTTAGTTGGAAAACTCATATATCTCACAATTACACGTCCTGATATATGTTATTCTGTGCAAGTTCTCAGTCAGTTCATGCATCAACCAAATGATGTACACTGGAGGGGTGCCAAACATATCTTGAGGTATCTGAAAGGTGCTCCAGGCCAGGGACTCTTGCTCTCAAACAAATCCTCATTACAGCTGAATGCATTCAGTGATGCTGATTGGCAAAGCTGTCCTATTACCAGAAAATCTTTAACTGGCTTCTGTGTAATGCTTGGAAGCTCTCTCATCTCTTGGAGGACAAAGAAGCAATCATATGTTGCTATGTCCTCAGCTGAATCTGAATACAGAGCCATGGCAACTGTATGTTGTGAGATAACATGGTTAGTAAAGTTGTTAGCTGATCTTGGTGTGAAGCACACTGCTCCTGTTAGGCTGTTCTGCGACAACAATTCTGCTATGCACATTGCCAGAAACCCAGTGTTTCATGAACGTACTAAACACATAGAAGGTGATTGTCATCTAGTGAGAAACAAGGTTCTGAGCAAAGAAGTGATTCTTGGTTATATACCCACTAAAGAGCAGCCAGCGGATATCTTTACAAAGATTGTCTCAACTGATCAATATCAGAAGATTCTCTCCAAGTTAGGAGTTATCAACATGTTTCAGACATGATGAACTCCTCACTTGAGGGGGAGTGTTAAATATATCCTATGTTTTATTTATGTAATGCTAGGGTCCATGGTATTTAGTGTGCTCTCACTCATAGGTGATCACACTTGTAGTATAAATAAGGAAACCCTACTTTTTAGACAATCAATTTGGGGATCTGTTCTATTTTCCTTCTACGGCAGCCTTTATGCTGAAATCAATGTGATGAGACATTGATGATTCCTCTGCTCTCAGCTGTCACCTTCAGCAGCTTCTTCTTCTTGATTGTTGTTTGAGTCACCAATCTTCACTTAGACTTAACATAGAGCTTTCTAATCTTCAATTTATCAAGTCACCACCATTGTTGATATGGTGAAACTTCTATATAATGACTTAAGTTGTTGTGTAAGGAGGGTGAATTCCGACTTGATACATTTGATTCTAAAACCAAGCATATGGCACTTTGACTATTAATTTACCGAACATTAGTCTCTTGCACGAATCCTATCCACGTTAACAAACCTTGAAGCCATATCATCTCTTTACTAGCTTCAATTAATGCTCTCTCTCTCTCTCTCTCTCTCTCTCTCTCTATATATATATATATATATATATATTCAGCCTTTGTTGTAGCAACAATCTTTTGTAATTTTAGTTCACCCTTACCAATAATAAACATTTCTAGTGGTGCCTTGTAAATACCTCAAAATCCACATCACTGCTTTCTAGTAAACTTTTCCCGGATTTAACATAAACCGAGGGCTCCGTTTTTTATATCTAGTTTTGGTGTAACTCGATATTCATATTATAATTTTTTTTACCTCTTTGATATACTAATTTTTAAACAAAAAGTATCACTTGATATCGTTCGATATTAATATATGATATCTAGATATCAATATCTCAATGACAAACACTCAAACAGGGCCCAAGCGTATAGCACAGAATTCTCTTGCAAGATTTTCTACCATGCTATTTCCAAAGGTAGGCTCTATCATATTTCAAACTCTCACCCTACCCAATTTTTCCAGTGTATAAGAAAACATGTCAATGCAGCCTGTCTAGTGAAATCAACCAATATAAAAATTTCCCAACTTACAAAGGGAGGGATCCTTGAAGACTTCAAAGAGCCGGTGAATATAGGGAGGGAATGATGGATGTTTGTTATAAGCTTTGGCTTACCCTTGTCCGATCAGAAGTGAAGAAACACAAGTTCATTCTTCACTTCTGATCGGACTTGGTTGTTGTATGGTCAGTCGGTTTAGCCTTAGGTGTGGTGCTCTTGTCGGAGCAGAAGGCAGTGTCCTTTAAGGATTTTGGACCTTTGTACATGACTCAGATGAAGTGGATAGATACTCAAGCAACATGTACACTAGTTGATACAACTCCTCAAGCTCATGCACTTCAACTGCACGCAGCGATACACACACAGACACACACACTACACTTCATTTTCTAAGACCGCGACATTTTCAAAAACATCAACACAACTTAGCCGAGGCTCTCGTCTACACATTTGTTCAACACCTTTATAATAGAAAAAATAGAAATAGTTATATACTTGTATTGTATCCAAGTGTTTTTTTACTTGTATTGTATTCGTGATGCCATTCGGCAAATTGCCAGAATGGCATAACGGAAGGATGGAGATCACTTAAATTTGTAGGTGATACACCGATGTCACACAGTATGTTAATCGGTGTCACAAAATTAGTTTATGTCAAAATTATTATTAAAAAAATTATAATAATGTTATATTTGACAATTCATATTCATATACATTTTATGTGAGTAGAAGTCACAAAATAACACTATTTTAGTAAAAGAATATATTTTTTTACTATGATTCTTCAAAATATTTTTTTACAAATGTGTATGAATTATAAATATAACATTGTTATGGTTTAAAAAAAATTAATAATAATTTTGATATAAACTAATTTTTTGATACACTGACTGATACATGATGTAGGGATCGTTTAAGTACACCCGTTCCAAATCACCTGTCCTTAATCTTGACCCCTCTTATCTCTCAACCATCTCCCTTCCGAAGTCTTAACTAA
The DNA here is from genome assembly GCA_963922045.1 of Persicaria maculosa. Taxonomy (NCBI): domain Eukaryota; kingdom Viridiplantae; phylum Streptophyta; class Magnoliopsida; order Caryophyllales; family Polygonaceae; genus Persicaria; species Persicaria maculosa. Next base: position 20,056,548 of record OY998264.1, on the reverse strand, counting down.
AAAGAACAAGAAAAATAAAATAAAAATAAAAAATAGATTAAAACAATAAAAAAAATAGAGAAGTTTTGTGAGAGGAGACAGAAGAGGACACTCGAGAGAGAGAAGATTACACTTTTGACTTCTTCGTTCTTTGTCTGAACATCTTCAACTAAAATGGATGACAAATCCTGTAGAACTGGAATAAATGGTGTCACCAGTTTGTCTCAAATTATGTATACTCATTACACGAATATAATAATTGAAAGTTACTACTCCATTTGTGTGAGGCATATTGTGAATTTGTGTCAAATCCTCTAAAGTTTTGATCTAAAAGAGTTAAAGTTTGCTTCTAATATACGGTTTGGGCATGTTATTAAAGTAACCCTAGCAACTTAGCATTTTTTCCCCCAATTCGATCGGACTTTCTGCTGCTATTGAAGACTTGGAGTATCCCACATACGAGGGTAGGACTAAAAATAACATAAAATATAAGCGATAACTTTAGCTTTTGTGATAGAAAGGCGGGGTCTAGGCACCACCTAGACCCCGTCTAGACATCGCCTAGACCCCACCTAGCCCGACAATTATTCAATTTTATCGTCTAGGCAGGTGATTAGTCGATTTAGAGTTTTTTTTATCCCCCGAGTCGGAATGTATTTACTTTTGAGTCGAACCTATGGTTTTGGATTTTATGAGGTTTAGATTCACGACTCGGACACGTATTTTTGCGTTTATTTACTCTAGTGTTAGTTTATAAGCATCACATCTTTGGGTTTATGAGTAATATTATGGATTATTATTACAATATGAGTTATTAACATGTCTCATGCGTTAAAATATAAGGAAATAATCAAGTTTGTTCTAAGTCCACCTAGGCACCCACCTAGTTGCCTAGGCGCTAGACGACCACCCACCGCCTAGCGGCTGCCTAGCCTCTTTTAGAACATTGATTGGGCGTATGACTCTTTTCAAGGGTTTACCTTCCTACTCACAAGCGATTTCATATTTTCAAAAGGATTCAAACCATAGAGTTTTTTTTGGTGAATGAGAGGGTCAAATAATCTATCCCTAACATTTCAGAAATCATCATTTTTAAACTCTCTTACATCATTTTATCAATAACTAGTCCAGAATCTACACTTTTGTGCGGGTTTTTAATATAAATTTGTATGATATTAAAAAATGTATAAAATAACTTTTAATTAATCCTTAATCCTAACTACCATTATATTATATATATATTCTTTTATTTTTTAAATTTTTTTTAAAAATGTTATATTAATACTCGTTCAACTAATTAATTTCTGACAAAATGTTTGATTAACTACAAATAAAAGTGATATAATATAATATATCGATATTTAACAAACATGAGTAAAATCTTGTAAAAATATATCGATATCTAACAAAATTGGTAAAATATTATCTTACGTGCTATATTAACCTTGTAAAGATAAAAGTATATCGATATCTAACTAAATTGGGTAAAATCTTATCTTGAGCATATTGTATTCATTACGGGGAAAAAATTCAATTGAATAAAAAATACTATGATTAAGGAGAATGCGACACATGATACAAACGTCTTCTCTTTTATTATTCGCCCGTTGTGCGATTTTTTAATAAATTTTATTATATAAAACATCTTTGAATTAACAGAAATTACTACTTCATATAAAGTAAATATAAATTATTTTCTAATATCAATTATGTTAATTTAAAAAAAAAATTATGAAGGCCGGTAAGATTTTAAATATAACTATCTTAAATCAAGAAATATTTATTTATTTGTGATTTGAAGTGATACATTCGATTTGGATTCTATCAATTATTATATTTGATTAGTTAGATTGGATATGTTTTCAACAATAACTGTAGTACGTGTATGATATATTTATCTAATTAAAATATAGAGTTATATTGGATAGATTATTGATCTAAAAAGATAAGTTTTTTACCTAACTATATTGGCTTATTAATTGATGTGGCCCAAAAATATAATACCATTTTAATTCAGAATATGACACGTATGCAAAAATAATCTCGTTTTAATCCAAAAAATTCCACGTATGCGAATCACACCAGAGACCATTTCAGACCCCTGTTTTAGTATTTTACTAGTTTTATTACTCGCCCTTTGTGCGATTTTTTAATAAATTTTATTATATAAAACATCTTTGAATTAATATAAATTACTACTCCATATAAAGTAAATATACAGTTTTCAATTGTGTTATATTTTTGAGAATGTAAACATGTTTCAGACCTCAGTTTTATTATATATAATATATATATATATTGATAAAATAAATAAATAAATAAATATATATATATATATATGTAAATGTAGGTATTGATGATGTTGATTGATGATTAGGTCCATCTTTATTCATTTGTGCATAATTGTTGCAAATATTTAATTCTTTCACATAAAATCAAACGTAGTATTAGTTTGTTTTTTTTTAAATCAATGTAAATCAACAACTTTTTTTTAATCGCATGAGATTTGATCCAAATCAAAGGCCTTTTTTATTCGCAGGAGATTTGATCTAAAAGGTAGAATAGTTGACCAAATATTGGATAAATTATTTGATCTAAAAAGATAAGTTTTCTAGCTAAGTAATATATAAGGTTGAATATTTACAAAAATAAGTTGGACCATTAATTGAGATGTCAAAATTATATTGGCTTATTAATTGATGTGGTTAAAAAGGATAACATCATATTAATTCAGAATATGACACATGTGCAAATTGTTCTAAAATATGACATATAGGCGAATCGCACCAGAGTCCGTTTCAGACTTCTGTTTTAGACTTTTAGTGTATTATATAGATATAGATATATAATAAATAATAGATTCTGTACCTCACATATACCCAAAACTTATTATTTTTAAAAAATGTATCAAATATAGTAAAAATTGGTGTTTATGTATAAAGAGAAATAATTTAGCATATGGTAAAAAAAAAAGATTTGGGGGAACTTTAAAATGACAAAATGACATTTTTTAAAATCGAAAAAAGCCCTAGTGTTCTATATAAGAGATATCAGGACTGGTATATGAAATTAGCAATACTAGAACATCTCCCACCAGTATATTATATTAATCCATATTAAAATATGCCTAGTATGTTATATATAGGGAAAAATGACTCAAAATAATACCAACTATCACATATGAATAAAAAATAATACGAACTACAAAAAGTCTCAAAAAAATACAAAATATCCGCCTAAACCAAAAATAATACAAACTTTAAAATCAACTAAAAATAATACAAACTATGAACTTTTAACTCAAAATAATACAAACTTTTGAACTTAAATTAGGATAAGATTCAAAATAAAATTTTATTTATCAAAATTATAAAAAAAATCTATAATTATTCATACTTTGCACAAATCCACCTTTTATATTTTAAATACATCAAACCCACTATTTGATTATCCAAGTTTGTATAATTAATACAACCCCAATTATTAGAAATTACACAAAATTACATGAATTTTAGGATATGATTCTTTTATTAATAATTATGGATAAAGTGGATGTGATTTTATTTAATTTCAAAATAAAAAGTGGTTTTTTGTAAAGTTGAATAAATAAATAGTGGTTTTGGTGTATTTAAAAATAAAGGGGATGCATTTGTGCAAAGTGTGACTTTATACTCATATTTTTGTAAATAATGTTTTCTGTTGATTCTTCTCCTAGTCTAACTTCAAAAGTTTGTATTATTTCGAGTTAAAAGTTCACAGTTTGTATTATTTTTAGTTGATTTTAAAGTTTGTATTATTTTTTATTTATAGGTGGATAGTTTGTATTATTTTGAGACTTTTTTTAGTTCGTATTATTTTTGGTTCATATGTGATAGTTGATATTATTTTGAGTAATTTTTCCTATATATAACTAGTTTTACAGGCGAGTCTAATATAAAAAAAACTACTGTATTAAATTTTATGTTAGTGATGGAATTGCTTTTTAATAGTTTTAAAATTTTTATGATATATATATATATATATTTTAAATCTATCATTAGTGAAATTTTCAAGTGAATTTCAAAATTTAAGTGGGGAATCCATTCATGTATCTTGTTTGTTCATAATAAAGTTTTTCCTTGTTGAGGATCCATTGAATTTACTCATTTGGGGTCTTTTGATCATTTGCTTTTGTTTTGCATTGTTCACTTTCCTTTATTGATCACTATGTGTTCGTAAATATATGTCACATCTTGTCTAGGAAAATCAAGTTCTAATAATTATGGTTGTGCCCGAAAAATGAAGGATGATGACAGCGTAGGGTTTACATCGTGTGCATTGTCTAAATGGTTTGGTATATATGGTGAAATTAATTCATATTAATATTATCTTTATCATGGCATCATGCTATGTGGGGCTGCTCATCGGTTCAAAGTTAGATCAACTCGGATCGAACAAAACCTAAAACCGAATTTTTAGAAATTATAAATCGAAAATCGAATATAACACCATAGATTTGATTCGGTTTAGGTTCAGATTATTTAGGTTTGATTCAGATTTCGAACATAAATAAACCTTATTGACAATTTATTATAAAAAATTAAAATATTTTTTATAAAAAAAATTATGTTATAGAAAATTTCTTTAAAATACACACAATATCTTATAATATATGGACAATTTACAAAATATCCAAAAAAAAAGTGGCCTAATTAACTAAATGTCCATCCCCTTGTTTTATTTAGTAAAATGTCCATTACATTTTACATCTCACTCCCGCGTGTAAAAAAAAACGGTCTCCTGGCCCCACCCTCTCTCCCGCAAAGCTGCTCTCCATGGCAGCGTGCTGGGCCCCACACACCCACCCTTTTTTTTTTGATTAGGTAATAATTCAGATGGGAAAAAACCCTATCCGAAAGCATCCTGTCGGATGAGGCCAAGAAGGCCTGAATCGAGATATAAATCTGGCCCCCTGGTAGAGTAGCAAAGGTGTGCAACCTTATCCGCTACCCGGTTACCAATACGGGGTATATGTGATATTCTGACTGTATTTACTCTTTGGAGGAGGGCCTGGATATCTGACATAACCATTTCTATTTCCCATGGACAACCGATATGTGAATTAAGGAAGTTCGTTATAATTTTCGAATCTCCTTCTATTATTAGATCTGATATCTCTAGTTCCCCGACTTTTTCCATCCCAAGGCGGAGGGCAAGCGCTTCCGCCATAAGAGGAGATTGTCCACCAATAGCTTTACCCCCAATGCAAACCGGTTCACCACACCAGTCTCTAATGATGAAGCCAGTAGAGCACTTAGATGTCGATATGAAAGATCCGTCGAAGTTTAGCTTGTATTTGCCAATCGGAGGCTTCCTCCAGCGGTATGTTTTTTTATTAGTTTTTGTATGACCTAGTTCCCTTTTCTGTTTTGTTGATTCCTCAATTTCTGTTTCGTTCCATCTGCTAGCCCTTTTTCAGTTTTCTATGTTGTCCCTAATCATTTTCCTGAAACTCTCCGCGGGTGGAATACTTTTGTCTCTGAAGATAGTTTGATTTCTAACAAACCATCCAATCCACCATCTAATTGCTATATATTGTCTTTTCTCCATCGGAAGAATGGAGCCTACAATTTGTAGGATTTGATCCATGTCTCTATTATCTCGTAGCAGAGTGTGAATTTTGTGGGATATTTCTCTGGGGAATTGTTGTTGGAAGTTGTTGACAGGGCATTCTATGAATAAGTGTATATCATCTTCCTCAAACTGGTTGCAAAAAATACATGTAGTTGGAACCGACACCCCCTTTTGGGATAAACGGGTAGCCGTGGCCAGTCCCTTTTGTTTTATTTTCCATATAAAGTTTTTCACTTTGGGGGAAGCGTCAAGTCCCCAAATCTACGAGAATTCCTCAGGAGATCTGTGTGAGGTGGCTGATACTAAATTATAAGCACTTGATATTGTGAACCAACCCTTTTTGTCGGGCCACCAATAGAGTCTATCTGTAAAGGGTGTGATTGGTAAAGGAATTTTCATAATCTCCTCTGTTAATTGGACTGGGAGAACAGATAGTAACTTCTCTTTCCACCATTGTCCTCCTATAATGTAGTCACTTACAGAATCTTGTGGATTTATATTATGTTGAGAATCAAGCCTGTTGATAAGAGGTGTCGTTGTTACCCAATTGTCTTCCCAAAACTTAATTGATTTCCCATCCCCCACCAGCCAGATGAGCCCTGATTTGAATTTTGGAATTAGCGAACTGAGTTTGGACCAATGCCAAGAGGCATTACCATTCTTGGAGTAGTTCAATATGTGGAACCGACACCCCCTTTTGGGATAAACGGGTAGCCGTGGCCAGTCCCTTTTGTTTTATTTTCCATATAAAGTTTTTCACTTTGGGGGAAGCGTCAAGTCCCCAAATCCACGAGAATTCCTCAGGAGATCTGTGTGAGGTGGCTGATACTAAATTATAAGCACTTGATGTTGTGAACCAACCCTTTTTGTCGGGCCACCAATAGAGTCTATCTGTAAAGGGTGTGATTGGTAAAGGAATTTTCATAATCTCCTCTGTTAATTGGACTGGGAGAACAGATAGTAACTTCTCTTTCCACCATTGTCCTCCTATAATGTAGTCACTTACAGAATCTTGTGGATTTATATTATGTTGAGAATCAAGCCTGTTGATAAGAGGTGTCGTTGTTACCCAATTGTCTTCCCAAAACTTAATTGATTTCCCATCCCCCACCAGCCAGATGAGCCCTGATTTGAATTTTGGAATTAGCGAACTGAGTTTGGACCAATGCCAAGAGGCATTACCATTCTTGGAGTAGTTCAATATGTGTCTTTCTTTTAGGTATTTGTGTTGTATGATTTTGACCCAGATATTTTTGGGTTCTGCCAGAATTTTCCATAGAAGTTTTAGTTGAAGTGCCTCATTCATGTCTCTGGCTTTTCGTATTCCCAATCCCCCACTCGCCTTAGATTGACAAATTTTATCCCAACTGATAAGTGGACTATGTTGTGCATCTTTGTTCCAAAAGAAAGTTCTGTTGATTTGATCTAATTGTTTATGGACTGCCGCTGGGAGCATGAAGCTCTGCATTGCGTATAGGGGTTTTGATGCTAGGTTTGAAGTAATCAGAGTTGCTCTCCCTTGTTGTGATAGGGCATTTGCGCGCCATTTGCTTAGCTGGTCTTTCGATTTACATATTATTTCGCCGAAAGTTTCCTTGGAAACCCTTCCATTTATAATTGGGCAGCCCAGGTATTTTTCCAGATTTCGTTCGAGGGGTATGTTAAGTATTCCTTCTAAGTCTCGTGCTCTATTCCTGGGTATACCCGGGGTAGTTTGAAAGGATGACTTATGATAGTTTACTTTTTGCCCTGAAAATTTACAGTAATCTTCAATTATTTCTTTAACTTTTGTACAGGCTGAATTGCTTCCTTTAGAAAATATTATGATATCATCCGCAAAGGCCAGGAACGGGACACAGGGGCCTGTATGGCCAAATTTGAAGCTGACGCTGTTGTGATTTGATTCAGCCTCTAGCGAGAGTTTGCGAGCAAGAACTTCTGCTCCGAGTAGGAAGAGAAACGGGGAAAGGGGATCCCCTTGTCTCAACCCCCTCGATGGTTTGAAAAGATCTGTAGGACCATTATTAACTAAAACGGAGAAGGAGACTGTAGTCACACATTCCATAATAATATCCACAAATTTTTGATGAAATCCAAATCGCTGGAGAACTGATTTCGTAAATTGCCAATCTACTCTGTCGTAGGCTTTTTCCATATCAAGTTTTATTGCCGTCCATCCCATGGATCCTTTTCTAGTGCGGAAGGAATGAAAAATCTCGTGTGCTATTAATATATTATCTTGAATTGCTCTGTCGGACACAAAGGCGCCTTGTAGTGGATGTATGAGTTTTCCTATTATTAGTTTTAGTCTTTCGGTTATTATTTTTGATATGATTTTGTATAAGGTGGAGCATAGGCTAATCGGTAAATAATGCGTAGTCATTGAAGGATTGTCATTCTTTGGTATTAGTGAGATAAATGTGTGATTAATTTGTTTTAGTAGTTTGCCCGAGTGGAAGAAGGCTTTTATAGCTCTAATGATATCGGTGCCCACAATGTCCCAATATTTTTTATAGAACTCCGTTGTCATACCATCCGACCCGGGAGATTTGTTTTTACCCATTGAGAAGACCGCTTTTTTAATTTCACTATTGGTTGGTTGTTGAGTAAGTAGCTTGTTTTCATCTTCTGTGATCATTGGGTTGATTCCAGACAGGTAGTCTTCTAGTTGGATATTCGTATAGGTTTGTTCTCGATTGAATCTTTTTTCAAAGTCTCTTTGGATTTCCTTTTTAACGTTCTCATCACCCATTATTTGTGTTCCTTCCGCAGAGGTAATTGTTCTAATTATCTTCCGATTTCTTCTACCAGTGGCTACTCTATGGAAGTAGGCGGAGTTGGTATCCGCTAGTTTTAGATGTTTTGCTTTAGCTCTTTGATTCCAGTAAGTTTTGTGAAATAGAAGTAGATTTTCTCTTTTAGATAATAGGTTCTGTTCTTTTGTATATAGGTCTCGGTTTTGATTAGTTTGTTGGGTTGATTGTAGTTCAATTAGAGCCTCATCAACATTTTGAATTTGGCGAAATATGTTTCCAAATGTTTTCTTGTTCCATGTTTTAGCTTTTTGTTTGAGGATTTTCGATTTATGTGTGATTTGGAACATAGTCGAGCCGACACAAGAAGCTCTCCATGCTTGTTTAACAATATTCCAGAAGTCTTTTCTCTGCAGCCACATGTTTTCAAACTTAAATGGGGGCGGTTTGAAATTGGTGTTTTTGGATATGTTTATTGTAATGGGACAGTGATCCGAGTTAGAAAAGGCCCCATTTTTTGTCGCCAGGTCGGGAAACATATCGATTATCTCGTGTTGAACTAATACCCTGTCCAGTTTTTCCAGAATGTTATCTGACCCAAATTGTTTCTTTCTCCAAGTGAAAGGGTTGCCAAATGAAGGAATCTCTGTCAAGGAGCATGCATCTTTAAATTCTATTAATCTCTGGAATCTTCCCGGTATCGTTTCTGCGCCACCCATTTTATCCGAGGGCAAACTTATCTCATTTAAATCTCCCATAATTAGACAGGGAAGATCACTTTGGACAATTATATTGAGAAGGGTTCTCCAAAAATCCTCTTTGTCCGAAGGGTTAGGAGGGGCATATACAAAAAGCATCAAGCATTCGAACTTCTCCTTAATGTTTTCATATTTTACACCGATGATTCTAGGGAGATGAATAATAATTGAGATGGTTTCATCTATGAATGAGGTTTCACTCCAAAATAGGGCAATGCCACCCGAACGGCCAGATGCCGGGGACCAGCACATATTTGTGAATCCAATGTTTTTCCAGAGTGCTTCTTTCGGTTCTGTTTCAGTCTTTGTTTCTGCTAGAATAAGCATTTGTATGTGATCTAAGGTGCGCCATTCGTTGATATTAGTCCAGAAGGTTCTTTTTCCTATTCCCCTACAGTTCCAATATCGTATAATCATGGTCACATTGTTTTGTCATGGTCGAGCAAAAGGATAGCTCTCCCATACCAACACATTACCCCTTTAATTGTTTCACTTAACGGTTTAGGTATGTTGTTTCGTATGTGTTTCTTGTGATCATAGTTCTCATTATTAACTATTTCCATAATTGATAGACTCAAGGTGTCATACTCGCTATTAGAGGTATGGTTAGCCGTATGGTGGTTTGTCTTTATAAGTCTCCAAAGGGAGTAACCTATATTAATTAAGGATTTGTTGCTTGATGGTTTTGTGTTACGGGGGATATACTCACCTTGATGTACCCATTTAAGTTGATTTTTTGCATTAGCCCTTCCATTAATAGTCTTGATTAGTTTTATCCATACGGTAAGCATATATATTTTATTTTTTCGAATGGCACACACGAAGGTAGTTTTAGAGTTATGTTCTTGGGCTATCTTTACCATGTTTGGATTTGACAGAGGGTAATAATGGTTAAGGTTTGTCTCCATCTTATCTTTTATAATGAAAGTTAAGTCATACTCAGATAGTGCCTGCAAAGGGTAGCTGAATATTAAAGCCTTGTGGCTATCACATGGATTCCAGTAAGATGTGGTAGAGGAAGAATAGGCCAATGGGGAAGTTATTAAATTACAATTTAGATTGAAGATGCCAAGCACATAACTTCCAATTTTTCTAAGATAACTCAACACAAGGTCCTCAAAATGACAGGCAAGATCATAGACCTTAAAAAGGACTTTATTAAAGAGGAACGAGGTGAAGCAAGCATCCAAACACTTAGCCGATTCAAGATTGGATCCATACATTACGGAGGAAAGGTTACCCATACAATAAAAAATATTTAGTGGTAATCTAGTCCAATACACAAGTAACCCACTAAATGATTTTCCATTGATATGCCAATTCAAATCAAAGCTGCTCCTCCAATAACCTATTTTACTCTCATTATTTATTCCTTCCAGGAAGTCACCCCCATCCATATCACATAAACTTATAAGATCATAACACTTAGACAACGCATGCATCGGAAAAGTAATACACAATACAGTCCTACACAATCTGTCTTCACATACGGTATAATCAACAATCAGCTGATCATACCACCTGCACAGTAACCATAGCCAATAATAGCTGTCAACATTATTGTCCATAGATAAATGAAGTGTTTTACAATCAAAGTGCTTTGAAGGCATGAGAAACAAGGTGAACTTTTGCAAATGCCAAATAGTAGCACTCCACCATACAAGCAATGGAATTATTCTCTGAGTAGAAACTGATTTTTCATCCAATACATCATCAATCCACTTAGACAGAATGGACTCACAATAATAATTTTCATACAGATGCATAGCTTGACAAAAGACATGCCCGATAAAACTCGAGAATAAGTTACTTAAGAGAATGACAATGAGCACGAAACAATCTCCTCCATCAAATATAGGATTCAACTCCAACACAAATTTACTCAAGGTTACCATGCCCCAAAGTAAATATAAAAGCATACCACAAGATCCATAAATATAAGGGAACATGGTCTTCTTAAAGAGTTTGATGAGAGACAAAAGATAAGCCACAAAATACATACTAAAGCAGCTCATCCCAACTTTAGACACTGCAAAGCATACAACCGGTTTGACCAAATAGAATGTAGATCCTACGATTATAGACCAGCAACATTTGGACCCAACATAGATACGAAAATAGTTACTACAAACTCCCAGATGTTCACCAATATAGACCACACACGCAGAGGAGCTTAATGATAATTTATAACTAATAAAACCCCACCAAGTAGTTAAAAAGGGTTTTTTAATTAGGAGATTGTTTTCTTTACAAACTAATACACAAGCATCAAGAGTAGTGAGCCGCGTAGATTTGATATTGAGAGCAATGTTGGAAAAGGAAATGTAATGTGGCAAGTCCCAACTAGTTTGTACACATTCAATCATAGCACATAAAGGTAGTCTTGAGAATTTCATATAGGTACTATTAAAAGGTTTAGTCAAACAGATAAGCCACCCTAAGGTGTCATTTGTGATAGTCCAAATGCTCTTATGCTTAATGAGAAGAGGATGTCTATGATTTAATAGAATCCATTTTTGAGGGAGGTTTTGGGAGGGAGATACGCAACAGAGAGACAACGCCCATATGGGGTGAACTCTATCAGCTAGGCATACATTTGAGGATATGGTTTTCATATAGATTTTGATGAAAAGAAAGAGACACCCCACTAAGTTAACACTGACACAAGTCATCAAAGGTTTGAAAAAGGCATAGCAAACAATCAGTTCGACCAAACCAAACGCTATCCCAGAAATTAGTCTTGATAATTTCCCAATTATGTTTTCCCCAATAATGGATATTAAGTTGGAATTACTTACGAATTTAGTTGGCAGCTCGGGGATCCTTACCCAAAGATCCAAGAGGATGAAGGATTCTGTACAGGGATCGAAGGAAATACTCCAGCGATTTGTCGAGAGATCGAACCTTAGTTCGAACAGCTTGTTCTCTTGGATGCTACTTTGAATCGTCTCCAGCTTCACCATATCCACCATGGGAGCGTGGGACTTTTTCTCCTTATACATTTTGTTTCCTCCAACGACTTCAGCAATTGACATTTTCGCCATGGAAGGGATTTCTCCCATATGAAGCTGATATTGTCCCTTTCGGGGGGTTTTCAAATGGGGAACGAGAGAATCGTTCCCCATGGGTTTTTGCCCTTTGTTTTTGGATGTGGGTGCCATGAGCGAAACAACCATAGAAAAGAGATTAGTATAGAGATTTTGAGAAAAGCCAGATAAGAGAGAAGAAGAAGGTGCGGTGAGATGGATTACTAAGAATCCAACCTCTTTGCTCTTATAGATGTATAGAAGAGAGAGGAGATGGCGGTAAGAGAAACTCTTACCCCGACCAACCCGACCAGAGGCGAAGGCAATCCGGCGAGAAAGTCGCAGTAACCATTCTGGGGAGGATGAACCTCCCCAGAACCAATGATTGCCATCAACAATAACCATTCTTTGGTTAGAAGACTCCTTCCGAGCTAGAACCGCGCTGCAACACCACCATCCATATATGAATATTTTCTTCCTTTTTCTGAAGTTCTTTCGAACGGGCTCTCTCAATTTCCAACTGACATTCTTCTCGCTCCATTCTCGGCCCTTGACTTTACTCAGCCATGGAAATCTCTTCTTAATTACTCTTATTGAGGACAAGCCAGCACAGATCTCGCCGATTTTGGGACAAAGAGGGATAATCTGAGAGATTTTGGAGCGATTGGATTTGGGAATTAGGGTTTGGGGTGAAGGTTTGGCAGGAAGGAGATAGGCGCGTGGGAGCGCGTTCATTCTCAAGAGGTTACACTATACTAAGGGAGTTTTAAAAAGATTATTGTTCTTGCATACACACCCACCCTTTCTTCCATGAAACGTGCTCTCCCTCCCTCCTTTTTCTTTTTCTTTTTTTTTTTTAATATATGGACTTTCCCTTTATGAAGTACTCCGTTTTTTTTATTTTTTCCTTTATTTTCCTCGGTTTTTTCATTTATTTTTATTTTCCTCCATTTTTCCCTTTAATTATCAAATAAGTAAGATTTGACACTACTTTATTTTTAACCAATATTTATTTTTTAAAATGAAAATTTGATTTGATTACATCAAATTGATTTTTTTCCGTGTCAGCACTTTTTTCGCGTCAACACTTTATTCATTGTTGACGCTGACACCGGAAACGTCGAAGTTGCAGACGCCAACATCGGGAATGCTGACGTCAACGATGCTGACGCCCCTACCCCATGTTTTTTTTCACGTCAACACATTTTCCGTGTCAAGCACTTTTTTCGCGTTACCACTTTTTTTTCACGTAATTGTTGAAGTTGCTGATATGGATGTCGAGGATGTTAACACTGACAATGCTGACGTCGATGTCGGGGACACCGACGTTGCTGACGTCGACTACGGGCATGCTGACGCTAATGTCAAGGACGTCAATGATGCTGACGTCAACGCCGAGGATTCCCTCGTTGCTGATGCCGACTACGGGAATGCTGATGCCGACATCCGGGCAGCCGACGATGTTGATGGAAATATCGAATGTTCAAAAATTTTTTTTTACATTACAAAACATGCTAAAATTACAATAATATTAAAAACCATACAAGATAAGATTGAGAGAAGTGTGAAACCATTACCGTTAACTTACGTTGCTGATGCTGACGCTGATGTCGAGGACGTCAACAATGATGACGCCGACGTCGGGGATGCCGGCGTTGCTGATGCTGACGTCCGGGCAACCGAGGATGTTAACGGAAATATCGAATGTTCAAAAAATATTTTTTTTTACATTACAAAACATGCTAAAATTACAAGAATATTAAAAACAATACAAGATAGGATTGAGAGGATGTTGATGGAAATACCGACATCCGAGCAACCGAGGATGTTGGCGCCAGCATTGCTAACGCCAACACCAAGTACATCAAATTTGCTGACGCTGACATCGGAGACGCTGACGCTGACATCGGAGACGCTGACGCTGACACCGGAAACTCCGACAATGCTGACGCGGGGGACATCGACGATGCTAACACCAGGGATGTCAAAGATGTTGACGGCGGGGATGCTGACGCCAACTATGTTGACGTCGATGTCGGAGAAAACAATTGCTGACGAGAAACTTTCAAAGAAAAAATATATACGATTGCTGACGGGAATATTAACAATAACGTTTGCTGACACTGAATTTTTATAACGTTTACTGACACTGAATTTTTATAACGTATGCTGACACTGAAATATTTAATTTTGCTAACACAATTTAACATAATAGGAACCACAAATATAAACACAAATGTTTAATAAATAAAGAAGTTAGGCAAAAGTGTAATTAAATAAAATTTCAAAATCACTATACATCTTCCTCCTAGCTCCCCTGACGGTGACTTTGGAGGCTCCCCCGCTGACGTCCGACGATGCCACCGAATCTCTCAAAATCATTGTACATCCTTCCTCCTACATCTCTTATATTGCAAAACTGATGTCAGCACATATATACCTATATAAAAATACGCATAAAAACGATGTCAGCACTAAAAAATACGCATAAAAACAATGTGAATGCTAAAAAAAAAAACCACTTTTTAAGGACTCAAGCATACATATATACCTACATATATAATATCCAACTAAAAACGATGTCAGCATATAAAAATACACATAAAAACGATGTCAGCACTAAAAAACAAACCAATTTTTAAGTACTCAAGTATACATATATACCTACATATATAATATTCAACTAAAAATGATGTCAGCACATAAAAATACACATAAAAACAATGTCAGCACTAAAAAAAACTAATTTTTAAAGACTCAAACATACATATATACCTACATATATAATATCCAAACAAACCAATTTTTACTGTATTTGTCATGAGAATCCAAACAAATCACCTTAAAATTGAATGAACAAAAAGAAAACAATTAGGAGGATTACCATTTGATGTCAATTTAGTGTTCAAATGAAGTTGGATGATATTACACCTAGGAAATAGGGGAAACAAAAAAAAGAAAACAACTAGGAGGATTACTATTTGCTCCAACAGCAAATTGATATGAAAAGCTTAACATAGATACGGCGGCTACTGCAATGAATCAGTAACTTGAAAAAAAAATAGTAACTTAAAGCCTTGGAATCCATCAAAACTAGTAATATAAATATACAAAATCAGTAACTTAATTGAAAAAAAAATCAGCAAAGCAATGAATTTGCAAAAATCCGAATTAAGCATCACATAGTTCTCTCATTGATATCAAGCTTGAATGATTGCAGTGACAAAAGAACAACAGGGATTTATCGACGCTTTGTCCATCTAGAACACAAGAGCGGATATCATCATCAGAACTACGCAAATTTCACAAAAAATGAAGCAATCGCGGAAGAAGGTAGGGATTTTTCTCAAATTAGAGAATTGGACCATCAAATTGATCACTTAATTGAACAATTTAACAACAGAACTACAGAGAAATTAATTAGCATATGATTCCAAGTGACCTAACCTGGTGATGTTAGGGACGACAGATCGGAGCTGCTTGCTTTCGTTCTCCGATTACATTCGTCGTCGCCGGTTAGATGCAAGCACAATCCTAGAACTCACCGTCTCCGCCTCACCATCTCCGCCTCATCAGAATTCGATTTCCTCTCTCTCGTATATGCGAAGGAGTCGGTGGACAAGGCGACGACACCGGCGACAATCAATTTGATGTCGATGCACTTCACCTACCCCTCCATGGCAGAATTGCGCATACCAGAGGTCCGGATCTGACCATTATACCAAAATCTCCTTCACCGGCTTCGCCAAATCCACCATTGGATCCAACCCCTTCACCGCAAACGGCAACGCCTCCATCGAGAAGGTTGAGCGAGAAATTGGAGATAGGTGAGAGAGAAGGTTGAGCGAGAAAGGAGATCTGGGAGAGAGGGAAGAAGAACGGGAATAAATTGCCTAAACTAGGGTTGGACAGTTTGCTAAATATTACAAAACTATATACACTCTTCTAATTTGGCCAAAAATTTGCGCATTCGACGCAAATTTTCTCTATAATATATGTGTTACTGTATAATTTTTTTTTAGAATTGATTCAATCTAAACTAGTGTCTTATAATGTTTTATTTAATTTAATAAAATCGAACCTAAAATCAAATTTTTAGAAATTGTGAACCGAAAACCGAATCTAATCTCTTAGGTCTGGTTTGATTGGCTCGGTTCGATCCAAAATTTCGATTTCAGTTGAATTTTGAACACCTCTATGTAGTGGCAGACCTATGGGGCTCGGGGTGGTGCTAGCCCCTCCTAGCCCGAAAGAAAACCATAGAATTTTTTTTTTGAGTTTTTTTGATAATTTTTACTAATTTTGGGGATAAAAGATTGTAAAAAGAGTATAAAATCACAAAGACAACTTAACTTATTTGGCAATGAGGTGTAGTTATTATCTTAAGGTTAGGAGTTCATAACTTCACATCCCATTAGCTTCACTTTTTTTTATAATTTTTGTTTCTCTTTAGTTTTTTTTTCCTACTAAAAATGCCTAATTAAATAACAAATTGAAATTTCTCTCCAATATATTAAAAAAAAAACATTTTTTTCTACAAATACATATAAAAAATTCACATTTTTTTTGATAATTTTTATTTTTTCTACTTAAAATAACTATTTAAATAACAAATTTAATAATTTTTCTAATATATTTTATTAAATTTTTTTTTCCATATATACATGTAAAAAAATGTCAAAAATTTATTCAGCCCCCTAGAAAAATTCATGGGTCCGCCATTGCCCCTATATGTCTATTGCAATCATTCCATATGTTTCTCGTATTAATTAGGAAGTAGGAACCGTTCGTGGATGCAAAATGATGGCAACCGTACCATATATGTTACTATATTTGATAAGCATATTTTGGGTACATACGATTTCAAATCATATGAATTTCTGAATCTACTAGTTGGATGTTTTAAACGAAACACCTATACATGTGTTATACACGCTTCATGGTGACAAATTCATGATTCAATTTAGATTTTAGATAAAGATCCGAATTTACAGTTTAACACAAACAAATTCATAATCCGTTATAAATAATTTCAACTTTTAGATTTTTTTTGCAAGTTTGGAGGTTGAACTCTGTATAAAAGGTTTTTTTTTCCTAGTAAGTTGGGGATATGAACGGATCACATATCCATTTAATTGATTAATTTTTTTTTTTGCAGGTTTTGTAGTCATTATCTATGTATAGATTCCTTGTTCAACCATAGGTAAACGGATTCTAAATCCGTTAGGGCTTAAAGTACATTTAACACCTGCAAACGACAGATGCATAGAACACATCTTTTCACCTTTTTGGAGTTGTTTTTGATTGTTTTCGTTGCACCTGGTTTTGTTTGTATTGTATGTTTTAGGTGGTTTCTGCTTGCCGACTCGTCAGCCTATTGAGAATTAGGTTTGTCTGATCTCGAATCTTTACTTAATAAAAAAACATCTTTTCAACCCTTCATCCTATTTGATATGGATTATTTTGAAGAAATTAAAAGTATATTTGTTTTATGATTTTTAGTTTTAGGATTGGAGTTTTGAAACAGGGATTAAGAGATACTACCTCCGTTTCCTTTTAAGTGACTTTTTACTATTCATGCACGTTTTTTAAGGTGTGAAAAACTATATAAAATAATATTTTTTTTAATAATCTCATACTTATTGGTGATAAGTATAATATAGTTTTTACCGTTCTAAAACTATCTGTTTGACTTGAAAAAGTCACTTAAAAGGAAACGGATGGAGAAATAAATTGTAAACAATAATTTTTTATATTGTTATAAGAACGTACACAATGACATTTTAAAACTACACATTGAAAATTCACACACTAACATCAAACCACCTTCAACTTTTAGAGCAAAACTTAATACAACAAGAAAACAAACCAGAAAAGACACTTTCCTACAAGACTCTGATCATTAATTCAACAACCCATCCCACTTGACACTTGCATTTTATTTTTGACACCAACATTTTGTTTCTTAGGTATCCATCCAATTCAACCTGCAGTCTTTCTCATGCTACTAAAACTCACTTTTCTTAGGCTTATTAATCAAGATTTCTAAGCACTTGAAATGGGTCCCACTTTGACAGTGCTATCCATGGCCTTCATGGCCTCAAACCTTGGCTCCTTGGCCTCAAACTTGACCCCAACATAGTGCTTCATGTAGTCCTCAAACACAAACTTTGGGTACACCTTCTTTAGCTCTTCCGGCACTGCCTCCACCAAGGCCGGTGCTGGGTGGATGACTGCGTCGTTTCCTGGGTTGTAGAACGATGCAATCGACATCCTTGCCCCATCGGTTTGGGCTATCACCCTGTGCATCACGCTCTTGTATTTGCCATTGGTGATTACCTGATCCACAAATTAATCATCAAGAGATTGGTATATAGTGTAAGTTTATTAATTAGGTTAGACATATCACATAGTTAGTGTAATTACGTACTTGTAGGCTCGGTAAAAAAAAATTATAACATGACTCGACTTATTATCACATAAATGTTAATCTGACTATCGATCTAAAATAAGGAATGGGTTTATTGACCAAAAGTCACTTCTTATAGGTTTAACCCAAAAAAAGTCACTTCTTATAGGTTTGTATATATAGTAGAGAGTGAAGTTATTATTATACCTCAAGTTGGTCACCAAGGTTAATAACAATTGTGTGTTGCATCGGAGGCACATCGACCCACTCTCCGTCCTTGAGAAGCTGGAGGCCGCTAACACGGTCATCCTGGAAGAGGAGGATGATGCCACCAGCATCGGTGTGGGCACGAAGCCCCTTGATCAAGTCAGGTTTCGGGCAAGGCGGGTAGTTGCTCACCTTGGTCCCAAAGTTTGGGCCTTTGGTTCCATGGAACACCTTCTTAAGGTAGCCTTTCTCTAGGCCAAGATTTTCACAAAATAAGTCTAGTAGCTCTTCTGCAAGCTTCTCTAACCTCAGTGCAAAATCCTTCATGACTCTCCTATAAAAAGCAATTCACATCAATTAATCGATCTTGTTACTCAACATGGGTAGGAATGACACAAAAATCTATTAGATATATATTTTAGGTTATTAAATGAACCGATTTTGTTTAAAAAACCGGGAAACCGGTTTGATAAACCCTAGTGATTATAGGCCATCGGTTAACCGAAAAACACAAAAGCCGTTAATCTGTAATTAACAGTTTGATTATAATTGTATGCATATAATGCTGGTAAAGGCATTAACCTGTACTCGTCGTCAAGATCGGGGATGTCGGAGATGTTGGATTCGGGTAGGTGTTTGAGGAAGAAGGTGCTTTCCCAATCCATGTCATTGATCTCAGTTGACAAAGTGTCAAGTCCTTTGCTTGCAACATTCTCCTTGAATCTTTGCTCCATGCATTTTTTGTAGTGATCTTTGGTAAGCTTCTCTACGGTGTCCATCACTTCATGAGGGATCCCATGGTTCACCACCTAAATCCAAAAATAAAAATCCCAAATTCAAGTGTTATACAATTTTTCTTAATAACAACATGCCACATTATCCGGATATATATAGTTCAAATATGACATGTAATTTAAAAATATTGTTTGGTATCAATAAATATGTAAATTTACATAATATCTTTGTTTCTATCCATCAACAGTTTAGGGCAGATAGGTTAGGTTGAACATATCCGATCCGTTTATATTTGATTGGATCTTACACATATATGTATGATATTAAAAAAAAAAGAAGATGGTATGAAGGTATATATATAAATACCTCAAAGAAGCCCCAATTCTCACAAGCATCATTGATGATTTCCATGGTGGATTTCCTCTCCTCTCCGTCAAGCTTCTCCATGTTGATCACCGGGAACTTCTCCATTTCCTCTCTTTTGTCACCTTTTGATCGGCCGTTTGGGAACTTTGGTTGTAGTGATCGAGTGTTGCGAAGTGTGTGATGTTGGGTTTTCGGTTTCGTTGTATTTATAGAGGATGTAATTACGAAGCAAGGGTAGGGTTGAGCCAGCAAGAAAGAAGGAAATAGACAATTATTGTCAAAGAGGGATTTGTATTCCTGTGGTCTGGTTTTGAAGCTGAAAGTTTATATATTTTAAAAATCGGTTTTTCTATCTTATACCCGATAAGAGTATTAATTTAAAATATTTTTTAAATTTAATCAATATAGATTTTCTTTTAATTAGATTTCTAGGATGATTATTTTTTTAATAGAGAATCTTTCCCAATTTGTCTAAAAATATTTTAAAAATAAAATGTAGTGTTAGAAATTTGAGATACAAATAGGATATGATGAAAGTTGTTTTGGAATATTAGTAGGATTTTGGAAAAGAATGTCTATTTGGATCGAAACCTCTTTACAAGGGAAAGTGGGCCCACATGGTATGGAGATCTCTTCTGATTGGTGGATGTGGAGCTGTATGTGGGGCCCTTATTTGATGGCATTTTTATTTATTTTTGGTGGGCTGATGGCTTTTTTTATTGGTTCAGAGATCATAGTGGTTTGCTACCTTCCAATGTAGCTTCCCATCTATGATCTAATTTTGCTTAGTTAATGGTCGGTTTCGATGTCAGTTATAATCTTGGAACCTATCAATTAATGTTTCGATTCATTCGAGTGTTTTTCGATCCTAGCATACTCCACACCCGAACACTTCGTTCGTTCGCAAAGTATCCTATAATACTTGAAAATCACATCAGCACATCTCAAAGAACAGAATTACAGAGATATGGAGAAAAGTGGTCTTAGCGTCATCAGGACAATGACATGTCTCCATGAACGGTTGATATGATTTAAAAAAATAAAATTAAACAATCACTTATCGAAACTGTCAATAATACAAATTTAGAATATATAAGTCAATGGACTGCTTAGGTTACGAATTCTAGCAGATTTTAGTAACACCTTTTCAATTTCAAATGTGTTACGTTTTGGATTAGCCATGTGATGTTTCAGATTAATTTGCTCATGTAATTGAGATTAAAAAGAAAATAGTGGTTGGTCGTTGATGAAGAAGTTACCTAGAAGTTCAATTGTCTCCCATTGATGTAAAGGAAAAATGATTCCTAACTAGGAATATTAATTACACCTTTGATATCTTCTCGTGACTTGTGAGTCGTTAGGACCTATTTTAGCCACCTTAATTTGCTCATATTTTTACAAATCACGGGTTGTTTATAGATGTTAGGAAAAATGTTGTTAATTGTACTTTAGTCAATAAACTATTTTTTTTACAGTAGGTAAAAAATAGTTGTCTTTGTCAGAAAAAGATCAACCTTGATCATCCCTAAGAATATGATGTTACAAAACTCCCTGCACATGGGGAGTGATCCCATATTACAAGTGACAGTAAACTTAGCTATGAAATGAGCAGCGCTATTTGATGCTCGATAGTAGTGTTTGAAGATGATATTGCGGAACTTCTGACTAAGCACATGAATCTCTTCAACCATTCCGAGGATCTCCCATGGTGTTCATTATTATTGCATAAATTCTATTTATTGTAATTTTTATCAGTAAGATATACTCCATCCGTTCTTTTTTATAAGTCGTTTACTATTCAGGTATGCTTATTTAAGATTTTAAAAGTTATTTAAAATATTATTATTTTTTATTAAAATTTTTAGTGATTTCATACTTATTACTAATATGTAGGAAATTATTAAAAAGAATTTAGTAAAAAAAATTAATATTTTATATATTTTTTAGCCTCCTAAATAAGTGTGTATGAATAGTAAACGACTTATAAAAAAGAGCGGAGTAAGTATAATTGTCAAGGTTGTTTGATGTACTGCCTCAAATCTAACGTATATATTTATATAGGCCAGATGATCATATGTGAATAAGGTGTGACTGTCCTAACAATGAGATAATATAATTATTTGTACATAATAATATAATTATGTATTCTCATATGTATATAAGGATGGAATTATTTGTTCACATATAATCCATCCTCTGTATTTATATACACATTGAGTTATAAGGGAAATTTTTTTACACCCAACGCAATTAAGTTTAAGGACCTTGAATCTTTTATAGATTAATACTTTATGATACAAATGAAAATTTACACCCAATGCAAGGACCGTTGAGAGAATGAAGAATGTGAAGAGAATAAAAGAGTCCCACATTGATAATATGAACAAATAAGTCTTAGTATATAATCTAGTCGGCTACTTCTCTTAATATCAATTGGTTTTAGGATGGAACCCTGCTTGGCTTATGTGATGCGTTGCGCATGTGTGCACACGACCCCCGATCAACTACGTGTTGAGAGAATAAAGAATGTGAAGAGACCAAAAGAGTCACGCGTAGGGCTGTGCATGATTCGGTCCAAACCGAATTTTTGGACCGAACCAACACAAACCGAACCTAACCGAAGTTTTTCGGTTCGGCTTTCGGTTCGAGAATTTTTATTTTTCGGTTTCGGTTCGGTTTGTGTTCGGTTTCGGTTCGGTTTGTGTTAAACCGAATTTTTTATACACTACATAAATACAATATATATATATATATATTTTTATACTTTATATATATACAAATACTTACTATGTATACACATATAGTTTATGTATACACATATACCTAATACGTATGGTACTATATATACACATAATACACTGTATTGTATATATACACAATACACTGTTTTATATACAAATACTTACTATGTATACACATATAGTTTATATATACACATATACCTAATACATACATTGTATTATATATTTGCATATATACACATAATACACTCAATGTACTATATATACACATAATACACTGTATTGTATATATACATAATACACTGTTTTATATATACACATATAATGTATTATATATTTGCATTAATGTATATATATTTGTAATTTGGTATACTTTATAAAGTATATAAATATAGTGTATATGTATTTACATGTGTATATAAATTGTATTTGTATCAATTTATATATATTTGTATACTTTATATTTTATATTTGTATAGTTTATATTGGAATATGTGTATATATGTGTATATATACTTATAAATATAGTGTATATTATATATATATATATTTGTATACTTAATATTTTTTTTAATGGAAATTCGGTTTAATTATGTTAAAACCGAACCGAACATAAACCAAACCGGCAAATAACCGAACCGAACCTAATACTTTCGGTTTGGCTTTCGGTTTGAAAATTTGAGATTTTCGGTTTCGGTTCGGTTCGGTTCGGCCCGGTTCGGTTAGGTTTTTGACCGATGCACAGCCCTAGTCACGCGCATGGGCGCACGTGTGCACACGACCACCGATCCCGAAGTGGCAACGGACTTTAGTAAGTACGTCACCCTGAATCTTTTACAAATTAATACTAGTCCATATACTAAATTTTACTCTTTTTTTGTCTCAAAATTTTCCTTATATAACTCAATACTCCATGCGTCCCACAATATTTGTCTTTAACTATTCATGCACGCTTTCTTAAGAAGTTAAAAACTATATAAAATATTAACATTTTATTAAATATTTTTAAATAATATCATACATATTACTAATAAGTATAGAATTATTTTAAAAAATTAATTAAAAAATGGATATTTTATATAGTTTTTAGCTCCTTAAAAAACGTGCATGAATAGTCTAAAGACAAATATTGTGGGACGGAGGGAGTATTATTAATTCAACACGCACCAAAAAAAAAGGAAAAAGAAAAAGGTAGCCTAATTAAATTAGAAGTGATAGTACGATCTAGAGATCCATTTGTGTACCAACACAACAGGGTTGAATAACATTGGAATCTTGGAAACATAGGCTGTGATTTGTGAATTATATGTTTCTTTGGCTGCTTTTGTGCACTTCCCATTAATCTGACCATTTCCATGCATAATTGCCATTTTTTTTTTCCAGAACAAGGATGCATTCAAACAATCTACAAGTGGGAGGCACATCACATGCAATTTCATGCATTTTTATCATTTCTTCCACTATTCTTTTTTACCATAATATATTTTCGTTTTAATAATAGGATAAAAACCTTGATTGAGAAAGATTTTCTATCAAACATAGCACCGATCCTAAAAAACCAATTTCCAAAAAAACTGTTTCAAAAAAACTGTTTCAATATGTTTTTACGACAGAAGCCCGTTTTAGAAATCAATCTAAAAGATGATTTAAGAAAACCCTGTCGAGAGGCGGGGAAATCCCGATAAAACTAAGAATAAAAATAAATACAAGATTCTCCATAAAAAAAAATATGACTAATATGATGAATAGGGGTGTTATGTGAACACGAGTAGTTCGAATTCGACTCGAGCTCGTTCATTTTTTAAACGAGCCGAGTATGAGCACATTTTTAAGATCGGTCCAAAGCTCGATTAGTTCGAATTAAACTCGAATAGCTCGAATTTTATAAAATTTCTGAAATTTTCTTTAAATTACTGTATAATGAGCAAGTAAAACTGTTTAAAGCTCGAAAAAAGCTTGGGTTGAGCTCATTCATTTCCTAAACGAGCCGAGTATGAGCACATTTTAACGCTCGAGTCAAAATTTAGGCTCGGCTCGAGCTCGTTCATATCCTAAATGAACTGAATACAAACAAGCGATATTCGGCTCGTTCGGCTCGAATAACTACCCTAAAGGCCCTTTTTGCAAGACACTGAACAAACTTTGTTAAGACTTGTAGATGAAAAGTTGGATGCATCACATTGGGAAGGAAGAGCTGAGCATATATAGAAGAAGACCTACTTAATTGATTTGAGGCACCAAGTTTCGATCTAAGTTTGGGATTTAAATGCTTCAAGGGATATACACTTTTTTAAAAGCCAGTCTAAACGCCTTTGCATTGCATCTCGATTAAATTCAATAAGGATTAATGCTTCTTCTGGGTCTGTTCATGCTTCATTAATAGGGTTTAAACTCTACAACACTTTTTTTATTAAGAGAAAAAATTATAGTAGCAACCCGTCCTATCCATAACTTTGTGTCTCCTTAATGCGATATAATCTATCTATCTATCTATATATACTAAAATTGATACATAGAGTCATATGTAGCGCATTGTGATTGATTGTAGGAAAAAAATAAAACAAAATAATATATTACTATAGTTTATAGAAAGTTATTTAAACCACAATTTATCTATATATATTTTATTTAATTGACAAAAATATAAATAAAAAATATTTAATAGTCATACTTACCAAAATATTGATAGATACATATGTAGTATTTCATAGGTGCTATTTTATTTATATCTAGATTATTTTTTGTGAAAAAAACTAATTATATTGAAATTAATTATTTAATAATTGTTATTTTATTTCATATCTATATTATTTTATTTATATCTATATTATTTATATCCATATTAATGTATTTTGTGCATGGAGCGGAACCTACACTAGTTAATAATATACACAATAAATATCAACTTTTAATGTGGTTGCACTTAATATCACAATCTATCAAAATTGCAATGAATATCACCAATTTTCAATGTAATTGTATTTCGTGTTACGAGACTTCACCAACGACACCAATGCTTTATTAAAAATATGACGTGAATCTGTGTGAAATTCTGAGAAACTCCAATCGAATTGTGTGAAAATGAGAGTCATATCTGGTTTATTTTGTTTTTGGATATAAGATCAAAATCCATCCTTCTAATAAAAAAAATAAGCCAATGCGTAAGAACTTTATATATTTTAATATTTAATTTACCCCAAACCAACGTGGAATGTACTTTTTATTCCCGTAAACATTATATCCTTATAAAACCCAAGTCATAACTTACCAACCGACATTATAATATCTCTCTGAAAAATTGCTGTCAGAGGGTGTTACTAGAGTAAAATTGAATGGTATTTACTGCAACTTCAAAAATTAATAACACTATAAAGTATAACCACATGTAAAGATGAGACATTTACCGCAATTTCCCCATTAATATAGTCAAATAAAAAACTTTATACATAAAAAAAGTGCAAAATTGCCCATAAAATAGAATAAATAATAACCCTAGATGGCTAGATATCTAGTTGTTGATATTTCCCCACTCTTTAATACAATAATAGGATATAAAGTTGGTACTATGGAAATGGGGAAACTGGAAGATGCACATGGAATGCCCTCACTTTCCACCCACGTCTCAATTATCTCAAATGTTACTTTGTGTACCAAACCAATGCATTTCTCCTTTCCTCATAACATAAAAAAAATATCAACATGTACAAATTAAATCATTTTTCATCCTTTTTAGCTGTAAAAGGTTAAAATACAAAACAACTTTCAATTATAAGATTCATTCACATCTAAACTAATGAAATTTTATTGCAAATGTATAACTAATGTAATAACATTGTATAAATTTCAAAAACTAGCCTTCTAATCCAGATTCAGTATTAATTGGGCCTAAGAGACGAAAAAGCCCAACAGTAAAAGATGGCCCAGACCATTATCAGGCCCAGCCCAGAAGGGTGAATTTATCACAAATGCACACAAGTTTTTTTTTTTAAAAAATCTCTCCAACAATGAAAGTGGAAGTTACATTATCATCCTATATCAATCATATCTGCTTGACTTTTGCTTGCTATGGTAAACACTTCAGGCATTTTTTACACTCTATAGGTAACACACATTGTCTCATTACATGACTATCCAACATTTGCTTCCATGGCGAATGCGAAAGTCAGTAGATCTTCAAGAAAATCCAGTGGCTAAATGGATGAAGATAGTAGACTGGTTGCAGCTAGTCAATCTCAAGTACTAATTCCGCCAAACTCGTGCTCTCGGATAGAGTCTTCGTTCCTTCGGATGCCTAGTGGCAAGCAACGGTTTCGCCCCTACCAATGCGGCTTTTCATGGACAAACTCGAGCCACCAAAACGCAGAAGTTGGTTCATTAGCCTTTTGCTGGATCCTTGTTTGTGCATCAGTCGCGGCGCCTCATCTGACCCTTTCTCTGTATCCACTGAACTACTCGAAGAGTTCGACATCTTGGTAAGAGAACTTGCACCATGTGGCCGGTCCACCAAAGCACCTTTCACCACACCGGAAGCGAACCTCTTCCTGTTTGATGGACTCGAAACGCCACTCCTCACTGAAAGTGTCCTTTTACTGGTAGGCATTGATGTGGATCTTAGGTGAATCTCTCGTAACGAAACCGGAGACTCGTTGAAGCTGCTTCGTCTCGATAGTGACTCTGCAAAATTGTCGTAACCATCATCCATTCTTTTCTTCTTCATACTCAGCCAGCGGAACATACTCTTCAACCTCTTGGCAGCGTTGGATAATCGCCCTCCTCGTTTCTTGATCTCCAAACCCGACATTGAGTCTTCCTCACCACGATACGACCCAGACACGCTCATCTCGCTAGGAGACGGGAAAAGGCGACTTATGACCTCTCGGTGATCAATGCTAGAATCTGAAAACACTCGTTCAATGCCCAAGCTTTTGAGGATTTCCGAGTCCAAAACCCTGAAGGAAGTTCCGGGGCTACTACATTGAAAATCTTGCATCTTCTTATCGGAACCAATGTCGTTCCTTCCAGAGCTGTCTTCGCAATACGACATCCCACCCACCGAGATCAGCTGCTTAATAAGCATATCAGATGATGAAGACCGCGGCTGTTCCTTGAGGTAGTCGAGAGGGGTCATCCCATGATCGTCTCTGACGTTCACATGGAGGTAGCGAGCTGTCAGTAGGCGTTGTACAAGGTCGGAATGGACATTGCCGATAATGGCAATGTGGAGAGCGGTTCTTCCTTCATTGTTCTTGGCATTGATAACTTCTTCCACTCTGAAATCGTTTGGAGTTTCCGTTAGCTGATTCACAAGCTCAATGTGGCGGTCCAGTCTCTCGAAGCCAGGGCTCATAGCACCGGCTACAGCCATGTGAAGAAGCGTGTTTCCGGCCTCATTCGTTTCTGAGACCGATGTTGGAGACGCCCTGAGCAGCAATTCAACCACCGCGAGCTGGCCTTTGTACGCGGCGACATGAATTGCTGTGTTGCCTTCATTGTCCATTGAGGAGATGATATCGCTATAGGCTGTTATCAAGTACTTGACCACCTACAAAAATCGACACGAAATGTACCTTCAGCAAGCTCTCAAACAATCAACAATGAACCTGATCAAATTCCAAATCAAACCAAGCACTGTTAACTATCCATCAAGATTCAACCCTATAGATTTTAAGCCTGATTCTTGATTCCCAAATTGAATCATACATTCATAAGTCATAGCCATCCATCGAGATTCAATCTGATCTCTTTATTGGTTCCCAAATCTAACAAAAAATTCATAACCATTGATGAATTTGAGATCTTTGAAACCCGATTCTTCATTCCCCAATCTAACCAACCATTCGATTCAATCTTGATCCCCAAATTGAATCATTTATTCATAGTCATTCATCAAATTCAACTCAATAACTTCAAAGCCAGATTACTGATTTCGAAATCACACACGAAATCAAACGGAACGCTACGATTGATCAACCAAAAAAGAGTTCCTCACCTCAATTTGACCTGAAGCAGCTGCAGCGTGCAAAACAGTAGACCCATGGCTATCTCTGTAACCCAAAACCCCATCGCCGCCAAGAAGTTGGGTCAACACCGCCACATGCCCACCCCTAGCCGCCGCGTGAGCCGCCCTGTTCTCCACTTCCTTCCGGTATCCAGAATTGACCTCCCCCGCCGGCGCCGCGTCATCCTCCGATCCGAACCTCGGCGACACCGCGAAGTCGTACAGCGACCAGAAAACCTCGGCGATCTGACTCCTCGCCGCGGCGTAAAGCATGTCGGTGAGTCCGTACTCGCCTTCTCCGAAGACGAGCAGCGGGCGGAGATCAAGAAGCTCGTTGACTAATTCGAGATCGCCGCCGGCGGCGGCCGCGTAGAGGAGCCAGGCGCCGCAGCCGGCGTCGATCAGATGGTTCGATTTCTTGCCGTCGTCGGATATTTCGCAATCTCGGAAGAGGCGGCGGGCGACGGTGGCGCGGGACTCGGCGGCGTCGGCAGCGTCCCACATGGAGTCGAGGAGGCGGAGGCGGCGGAGGGAGGTGAGGGAAAGGAGGAGGTCGGAGTCGAGGCGGAGGAGCTCCCGAACGAGGTCGTACTGGCCGTTGGCGGCGGCGCAGTCGATCGGCGACGCATAGCACCACGTGTCGCCGGTGGTCTCCCACCGGAGCGGGTAGCTCGTTGCCGAGGAATGATTTGGCGCCATTATTTTGTTGTGCCTTCGATCTTCTTCAGTTGCAATTGTTAATTACTTTGATATGATTGATTGAAAACTGGAATTAAGGATTGAAGATCAACAATGGTGAATCCCTGAAAGACAATAAAAATAAAAAAAACAAATAAATAGTGGGGGCCGGCAAAAGCGAGTGATTCGCCGGAGGAGAGGAAAGGGAATTTAGATTTGGGAAACAGATCGCAACGCGGTATGAAGTTTTGATTATCTAATAGCATGCCCAACAGGTTCTCTATTTTAAAGAATTTTGGGCTTTTGGAGAATTTTAGGCTTATTTTGAGTCCAACAGTTTCCCCAATCCATTCTCTAAAATAGGGATTCAATAAGAAAATTAGGGCTTCTTCCCCATATATGCAGCAAACGCCAAATTTTTTTGCCGTACCCTTTTTCTCACGTTCTTTATTCTTCCCAGTCTCAAATTTAATTTTGTTTCAACAATTTCTAAGGTATGTTCTTCTTGAATTCTGTATTTGTTGACATCTATCACCATAGATGTTTTGATTCATCTCAATTGTATTTTATTTTTATAATCTATTCCATTAATTGTACGATTTCTTTTGATGTATGTTTTTGGAGGAGGCAGGAGCCGATGCATGTTTTTGGAAGTTTACGCATTAATTGTACGATTTCTTATAAGCTTTATTTTGATCACATTCATTTAATTTTTCTAGTGTGATTATAGCATTTAAGGATGGTTACAAGAAAAGTTGGAAGGATATATAGTTATACTATTCTCTTTAATTAATTGATTTCGGCACTTTGCTTGTTCATTGGAGAACTTAATATCAACACTTAAATATCAATGACAGTGATCTAGGTGTCTAGCCATAAAGAGTTGGAAATTATGCAAGAGTATTAAACTAGCTCACTAGGCATTGAACTAGGAAACAACCTAATCTTAGCAGTTGGAATTATATCAAGATTTCATTTAAAAATTAATTTACAATTAAAAAAATTATAATTCTTCAAAATGGAGAAGCTGTTGGAATTGATACAATTTTTTTTAGAGAAAATGAATTTTAATTCTCCATTTTGAAGAAAATTTGGGGAATCTGTTGGGCATGCTCTAACATATTCCATATATGTTTTATAAATTTATTCAATTAATTGCATAAATTAAAAAACAAATTTTAAAATGATAAAAAAACTACAGCCGGTAAAACAGTTCATTGTGCGGCGTCTTCGACAACAATGACATTGGCAAATGGAAAATTGGTTAAAATATACTCCATCCGTTAATTAAAACTTGACGTTTTACTATTCACGCACGCTTTTTGAGGTGTCAAAAACTATAAAAAATATTGAATGTTTAATATATATTTTTTAATAATTTCATACTTGTTACTATTAAGTATGAATTTATAAAAATAAATTTTAAAAAAGTTAATATTTCATATAGTTTTTATCATTCTAAAAAAGCGTGTATGAATAGTAAACGACAAGTTTTAATTAACAGAGGGAGTATCAAACAGTATAGAACGATATGGAAGAAAGCACAATAAAAGGAACAAGAAGAGAACGTGGACAACATAAGATCAAACTCTCGTCAAACAAAAACGAAAAATCTGAAAATGGTCAAATGGAAAAAGCCTCCTAGTGGTGTTGTCAAACTCAATTTCGATGGTGCAAAGATCGGTTCGGGTGAGGCTGCGTCCGGTTTTATCATCCAGGATGACCGTGGTGTAGTCTTGTTGTGCGGGGCTCGTGCTCATGGGAAGGTCTCTGTCGACTGTCTTTTTATTGGTTGAAAACAATTATAAAACTATCCTATTTATTAAAAATAATAATAAAATAATTCGGCGCATCCAATCAAACAATACAGACTATATAATGGACCATAATAACTTTAAAACAATACGTTTCAAGTTAGGTAATTTATTAGATGATGCTTTGGAATCTTGAATGTAATGGGCTCTTTAACCTTTTAATTCATACATTAGTTTTTTTTAAAAAAAATTCAAAATAGATAAAAGGAAAATAAATTGAAATTTTGTGTTAGAATTTAAAAAAGGTAATATTTTTGTAAAGGGAAATTCCGGTTGGTGCCCCTGAAGTTTTGGCTATTCCGGATGGTGTCCCACAGTTTTTGTTTTTTCAGATGGTACCCCTAAGATTTTACAAAAGTTCGTCTAATGCCCAAAATCAATGCTTTCACTTTTTCATAAACAAAAATGAACTTTTATTTTTTCAATATTGCATAAAATCACCCTTTACTTTTAAATTGCATATGATTATCTATATTTTTGCTAAAAAAACACAAAAGCACACTCATTTTTAAAATTAAACAAAATCACCCATTATTTATCTATTTTAAAAAATTCAGCATAAAATACCCAATATTTTTAGAATCGCATAACATATCAATTACTTATCAAAATTTGCAAGTAACCACCCTTTTTTGTGAACAAAATGGTTAAGTCATAAATCTTCAACATCATTTATATATTTAAGTCATTAGAAAACCTATCATTTTTTAGAATAATTAAGATTAATTTGCCCTAAATTATTTTATCTTACTCATAAATATTTTATTATTAAATAGATATTTGAATATGGATTTCGGATAACATATTCTAATTCTTATATATTAAAATTATTTTTTAGTCATATGATCGATGAGTTTTGATTATTTTACTTAAATTGACTACGATAAAGTTTTTAATTTGTGATGATATCGCAGTTGAGTTTCAAATTTATTTGATTGAATAAATAAGAACATGATGTGAACTTGCACCTTGAAAGTGCATCCAATTAAATGAGTTTTAATTATTTTAGGAGGATTTCTCACCTAATTGAGCCAACATTTATATTATCTATGATTATTTTAATTAAGTCTCATATATCCCCATAAAACATACAAAGGATGATTTTGTAACAAGTATTATTTTAATATATATTTTTAGCATTTATAGCTTAACCATTTTGTTGAAAAATTAAAATGGGTGGTTATGTGCAAATTTTGTCAAGTAATTCATATGTTATGCGATTTTAAAAGTATTGGGTGTTTTGTGTTGAAAATTTTAAAATAATTGGTGATTTTGTTTAATTTTAAAAATGAGTATGCTTTTGGATTGCATTTTTGGCAAAAATATAGATAATTATGTGTAATTTAAAACTAAAGGGTGGTTTTGTGCAATATTGAAAAAATAAAGGTACATTTTTATTAATGAAAAAGTGAAAACATTGATTTTGGGCATCAGACGAACTTTTGCAAAATATTAGGGGCACCATCCGGAAAAGCAAAAATTATTGGACACCATCCGGAATAGCCAAAACCTCAGGGGCACCAACCGGAATTTCCTTTTTTAAATCATGAGTAAGAAAATTGAGGTCTTTATGTTGAAGGACCATAGAATATTACACGTATATAGGTTTACAAATGACTAAACAAGTACTAATGTTACACAATCATGTCTAAATACATGAGTATGCTTTCTAAATTTGCTTTACATTAACAGTGGAAAGATAGTAACTATCTCGTACTTAAATAACACGAGCGACGAGCCCAATCTCTTCACATAAGCATCTCGATTTCTCATGGATGCTTCCATTTTTTTGTGAGCAAAGAGTTAGGTGCATGGATACCTACTTATGTAAAAATCAGTTATATACTAGTGATTTTTTCTTCCCAAAACTCGCATAACTTGCCCAAATGTATTGTTTATACTTTATGTAGTAAGTGAACCAACCCCTATTACTTGAATAGGTGTCTTTTTCCCCTTTCTAGAGGGAATTTGAAGGCGGTGTTAATGGGACACATTCTTTGCTTCTCATGAGATCATAGTATCTAAATGCTGATGAGAAAATGACTTCCAACTTCCAACTTGCAACTACTCTTGCAATTTGGACGGCTTCATTGAAAATGACACCTATATATCCCTTTTTTTTTCCTTCTAAAATCATTTTTTTTTTCTAAATATTAAAAAAATCAAGGGGGAGTTTGCAAAATGTCCAAAAAAGTTATCTCAATTGGTGAAATATCAACACTTTGGGACAAATTGGTGGAGTCTCCATCTTGCCAATAGCAATTTTATCATCTTGCCTATAGCCTCACTCTTTTTTTTTTACATTTTGTCGTGCAAAAATAAGAGTATGTTGTGCATGTGCAAAAATAACCGTATGTTGAGCAAATATGACCCAACTCTAGTTTTTTTTATTACATTTTGTCGTACAAAAATAAGAGTATGTTGTGCATGTGCAAAAATAAGCGTATGTTGAGCAAATATGACCCAAGTCTAGTTTTTTTTTATTATTTTTATTTTTTTTAAACATTTTGTCGTGCAAATATAAGAGTACGTTGTGCAAATATAACCGTAAGTTGTGCAAATATGACCCAAGTCTATTTTTTTTATTTTTTTATTTTTATTTATTTTTATTTATTTTTTTTATTTATTTTTATTTATTTTATTTATTTATTTTATTTTATTTATTTTATTTTATTTATTTTTTTGTCATGCAAATATAAGAGTACGTTGTGCAAATATAACTGTAACTTGTGCAAATATGACCCAAGTCTAGTTTATTTTTATTTATTTTTTATTTTTTATTTTTTTTTAACATTTTGTCGTGCAAATATAAGAGTACGTTGTGCAAATATAACCGTAAGTTGTGCAAATATGACCCAAGTCTAGTTTTTTTTTTAACATTTTGTCGTGCAAAAATAAGAGTACGATGTGCAAATATAACCGTAAGTTGTGCAAATATGACCCAAGTCTAGTTTTTTTTTTTTACATTTTGTCGTGCAAATATAAGAGTACGATGTGCAAATATAACCGTAAGTTGTGCAAATATGACCCAAGTCTAGTTTTTTTTTTTTTTTTTTTTTTTTTTTTACATTTTGTCGTGCAAATATAGGAGTACGATGTGCAAATATAACCATAAGTTGTGCAAATGTGACCCAAGTCTATTTTTTTATTTATTTTTTTTTACATTTTGTCGTGCAAATATATGAGTACATTGTGCAAATATAACCGTAAGTTGTGCAAATATAACCTAAGTCTATTTTTTTTTTTTACATTTTGTCGTGCAAATATAAGAGTACGATGTGCAAATATAACCGTAAGTTGTGCAAATGTGACCCAATTCTAGTTTTTTTATATTTTTTTTTTACATTTTGTCGTGCAAATATATGAGTACGTTGTGCAAATATAACCGTAAGTTGTGCAAATATGACCCAAGTCTATTTTTTTTACATTTTGTCGTACAAATATAAGAGTACGATGTGCAAATATAACCGTAAGTTGTGCAAATATGACCCAAGTCTAGTTTTTTTTTTCGCATCGATACATTTTGGCGTGCAAATATAACCGTATATTGTGCTTGTGCAAATATAACCATATGTTGTGCAAATATAACATTTTGTTGTGCAAAAATAAAAATAAAAATATAGATTATGGATCACATAATAAAATATAGATAGTTTTTTTAATTTCTCATATTCATAGGGTGATTTTTATAATTTAACAAAAAAGTCATCATCTTCCTCACGATTTCTGCGAACAGGAAACCGATCTGGAATCAGATCCGCGCTCGCCACCGCCGTTGGCTCCGCCTCCGGCTTGCTCCGGCCTCGCTCGCTCCGCCGCTCGCTCCCTCCCTCCCTCGCTCGCCACCGCCTCCCTCCCTCGCTCGCTCTGGCCTCCGCCTCCGCCTCCGCCTCACCGCTGCCTCGCTCGCTCCCTCCCTTCGACCGCTCCCTCGCTTTGCCGAACTCGATTGCAAATGCCAGAGATCGACCAAAATTAGTTGATTTGCCGGAAGCCAAAACCGATTGCAAGAAAACCGAGGACGAGATCCAGATCAATGAATGCCGATTCGAGATCCAATTAATTAAATTAGGGTTTTAATTGGGTGGACAATTTTTGTTGTGCAAGTATAACTTTACGTTGTGCACATATAACAATTTGTTGTGTAAATATAACTATATGTTGTGCAAATGTAAAAATAAAAATATAGTAGATGTGGATCACATAATAAAATATAGATAGTTTTTTTAATTTTCATATTCATGGGGTAATTTTTGTAATTTTACAAAAATTGCTTCTTCTACCTTCTTGCTTCCTATGTACAATCGCTGAACACAGCCCGAGATCTCGGATCAACTCGCTCCGGTCGCTCCCTCGATCCCTCACTTGCTCGCTCGCTCGACCTCGACCTTGCTCGCTCCTACCGCTCGTTCGATCTCGCTAAAGCACAAATTCAGCCATGGAGAGATGCGCCCGACGAGAGAGAGATCCGGCGAGGCAAGAGAGAGATCCGGCGAGAGAGAGTTCGCGCGAGACACATCACATTCACAGTTACAGAAAAGAAAACAAACTTCAGAAAACGAATTCGGATTTCGGAAAATACTCAACAGATCAGAAAAATCTTTATAAAATAGAAAGCGAAGCACCAGATCTTCCTATTCGGGTACATCACTCTGCCAAATCGAATTAGATCCGTCGAGAGAGAGATCCGGCAAGAGATACAGATCCGGCGAGGATAAGCGAGGCAAGCCGGAGATCTGAAGCCGGAGACGTGGATCGATTTCGCAATTGATGAGGAGGTCGGCGCCGCTCATGGATCGATTTCGAGATCTGAAGCCAGAGACATGGATCGATTTTGAAATCTCGGATCTAGAATCGGAGGTGGCATCAGATCTCGGTGGTCATGGAGAAGCAACATATGCAGCCGGCATCGGATCTCGTCGACAACGTCGAAGCAACAGATGCTTCCATGGCTGGCGCATCTTCGCCTGCCGGAATGTGTTCGGCCGGAGACATGGATCGAACGGGAAAGAGGAACAGGAAAGATGAACGGGAGAGAGATCTCATTCTGGAGAACTAGAGAGAGATTTGGGGATCTGATTTTCTCTTTAATTAATTTTCTCTTTAATTAATGGAGTGGACAATTTTACAATTTGTCCAAAACATTGGACACTCTTCAAATTAGGCCAAAAAAAGTGCCTGTGGCACAAATTTTCTCAAAAATCAATAGGAAGTTAATATTTTTTTAATTTTTTAAAACAAAAGGGATACATTTTTTTTGTAAAACAGAAAATAATTCGGTTAGACTATAGCCTAAACTGATAGTATCCACACGGATGAGGTCTGAAAACCTGGGTCATTGTATAGAGAGAGTCCTTCAGTCGAATGACAAAGGTGTGCAGCCTTATCTGTCACTCTAATATCCGAGCAGAGCATGTAAGAGAAATGTACAACTCTCACCTCTAGAAGATATTTTTTTAATGTCATTCATAATCAATTCTATCTCTCATGGATATTTCTCATGATGCTTTAGATGATTGATGATAATAAATGTATCTCATTCAATATAAAGTTTATTAAAGTGTAACTGTTTTTGCTTTGAGAACCCCTTGTACCACGTCATAGAGCAATGGTCTCTGCCTTGGCCTAAAGGGGGTTCGCTTTCCTAATAATATGTATCCGATGTGGCTGGTCCTCCCTGTACCGTCTTATATGATGTATCCCATGGAATCATCATTATCAAATGAAAGTGTTGATCCATCGAATTTTAGTTTTAAAAAACCGTCCCGTGGTGCCTTCCACTTAGATACTTTTGATTGGGGTTGTGTATTCCCTAGTTTGTTTTCGTACATAGTTTCTTCATTGACATAAGCATAACACTTGTTCTCTTGATGAGTAGTTATGAACTGTTTGACATCATCACCTGACGGAATTTGTTTGTTATTGATCGAACACAAAATTGTGCTTGAAAAACTATATTGACCACCATTTAATAGTAGTTATGAACTGTTTGACATCATCCCCTGACGGAATTTTCAAAGTAGTTTCATTTGAAGAGCTTTGTTCATATCTTGTGATTTACGAATTCCAAGGCCCCCTTTCTCTTAGGTTTCCATATCATATCCCAATGTATTAGTGGTATGTGTTGCTGATCTTTATTAATAAAATATCATATTTATCTGGTTTAATTCCTTATGAATGATAGCTGGTAGTATGAAACTTTGCATCTATATACCTTTAAAAATTGTGTCCCAAGGCCCTTTAATAATTCTCATTAAAGACATTCTCATTTTTTAATCTTTTACTTTTCCTTTAATTTTATTAATGTATTCATAAATGGTTTATAATATACTCTTACTAACTTATGAAAATTTAATTATATTTTCCTAAATTTCTATGCTCAATAATAATGACCTCATTCACATCATTTTAAACCCCAATATATTTATGAAATTCATATAATCCGAATAATATATATTCATATAAAAATCAATTAATCCTTAATCTTTTATATCTATACCTACCAAAGCATCTTTACGATCCCAATTTATGGATTTTTTTTTGAAACCAAATAATAAAAGTCTATTTTATTGATATATTTTGTTAGTTTTAGAATTCTTAATGGATTTTAACATAATTAATAAATTAATTTTAATTTTTGCCTAAGAATTTCTAAAATGTAATTATATAAGTAATAAAACATATAAGTTAGTCCAAATTTAGCATGAATAATAATTTATAACTTTTCTATGTCACTTTTTCATACTCCGTACTTCTAATCTTCTAATTAAAACATGGTGAAAATCAATTAAAAAAATATTTTACTTTTGGTACCAATATATATATCATGATTATCACCATATATTATTTATCATATATTATTATGGAGGACTATTATACGTGGATGAATTAGGGTTAATTACTTGCAACCATTAATATAAATTTATGTCTATGCTAAATTCAAGACTTCAATGACCACTATTTTGGACACTTTGAAGGGATATGAAACAATGGAAGAAAAAACAAACGGTTAATTAACTTCAATTTTATTGAATTGATTGCCGAAATTCAATGACCACCGTTACAAGCTTATCGACTACTCAATATCTTATATATATATATATATATATATATATATATATATATATATATATATATATATATATATATATATATATATATATATATATATATATATATATATATATATTATCAATGGAAAAGGGTATGTGGTCGAGTCTTCTGTAAGTTTTTTAAAAGTTAAAAACCAAATTAAAAAATAGAAGAACAAGAGCTCATAAAGGGGGGAGCTAGGAAAGAAAAAACTCAAAGATCTTTTTGCTTTTTGGAGTACACTTATTTATCTATACTTAATCAATTAGATTAGAGTGGATCAATACTTGATACGTATATACTCTCTTTTTCGATGAATTTATTTTATATGCCAACAAAATGCTTTGAAATTCATTTTTTATTGATATAATTAAGGAAAATTCCTTTAATATTTAATTTATTAAAAAAATCAACAATGAAAAAATCATTAAGAGTTTGGAATGGGAATAGTTGATTTTTTATAAAGGCTATCAACACAATTACTTCAAATGGATAAGAAATGTGATTTTAGCATTACTAGCTACTTTGACAAGTATTCAAATTTTCAAACACCAATAGCTAGAAAAAGAGGTGAAGAAACTAACCACTAACACGAAACCGATGAGCCCAAATCGATTAGTCATCGTAAGCCTTGAAGATGAAGATCAAGACATTTAATGAATAAACTCATAAATACATTGTATTGGCCGACTCGATTTAATTCAACAATAGTCAAGTATTATTATATGTATACTTTTGCAAGATTAATCTATATACAAAAACTAGGATGATATAATAAAATGTCTTAACAAGATTTCATTATTCGTTTTTTCAAACGAAAAAAAACTCAAACTCACTCCATTCTATATAAGGTGTTTTTTTTTTTAAAAAAAATTAAAAGGTGTATTTTTATTAAAAAAAAATTATTTTACAAGGTGCCTTCTTGAAGAAAAAACCCATAAAAATATAAAGATTTAATAAATAACTCAAACTAAATTATCAAGTATATAAAACTAAAATTTATATTTTGTACACATATACTATTTAGATTAGTCAACGAGATGATATAAAATAAGCTCTTAAATAGACTTATAAAATAGCAAAACTTATATTTACGTCCCGTGCGTAGCACGGGTATACCTTGGCTAGTTAAGTATAAAAGTTTTGTTGCAGTTGGAATTAATTAATACAACCCGTCCTTGTTGAGGTAGAGTGTTTGCTCTCCATTTCGCGAGTTGGTCCTTTGATTTACAAATTACGTCTTCAAACGTTTCTCTAATTATCTTTTCGTTTATAATTAGGCACCCTAGATATGTTTCAAGTTTTCGCGAGCTTGGGATTTCCATGTTATATATGTTCCAATTCTTGTATCCTACACCGTGGCAGTCCTGAGATCGTTTAAAATGTTGATTTGTGATAATTAACCTTTTGTTCTGATATATGACAATATTCATCTACAATATACTAATTTTCTAGCAAGCGGTAATGCTACTCTTGAAAAAAATAAGAATGTCATAAGCAAAAAGCTACGAAAGGGATTCGCGATCCATCTTTTCCAAACCCTAAAACCTATCCTTCCAGTCGGAGATGAAGAGACTCCAATTGTAGTTTTTGCGCCAATAGTTTAGACCTAAGAAATGGTGAAAAGAGGTCCATCTTAAGCTTCTTGAGTCCGAAGATGTATCAAAACCGCCCCATTTGTCTTTGCCAACGAATGGCCTAAGAAAATCTTGTCAATAATACATTATTGACTTGAGGAATTACAAGAGTATGTATATAATTTGTTATTATAATAATAAAATAGTGGGGTGGCTATATGCACCCATGACAGATGCTATATGCACTCCTTAAGACGGATCAAAGATCCGTCCGTTATAAATTTTTTAAAAAATATACGGACGGATTTAGGATCCGTCCATTATTAAAAAAAATTAAAAAATTACATAGGACGAATCTAGGATCCGTCCTATGTAAATTAATAACAAAAAAAAACAAACAAGGGAATAAAGCTGCATGTGCATCCTTTTTCAAAATTACCCTTATCAAGGGCGGATCTTTCATCCGCACTTGTTCCCCTCTTCTTTTTTTTTTTTTTAAAAAAGGCTGCTTGTACATCTTTTTTTTCTTTTTTTTTAAAAATACAGATCCGCCCTTTGTAATTTTTTTAACTTTTTTTTATAACGCACGGATCTAGAATCCGTCCGCGTATTTTTTTCAAAATTTGTAATGGACGGATCATAAATCCCTTATATGGAGTGTATATAGCACCTGTCTCGGGTCGGGTGTATATAGCACAATCCTAAAATAGTAGTAAAAGTTAGGGAAAATGGCAGAAAACCACCCCTTAAATATGGGTCTTTGCAGAAAACCACCCCTTAAAATTGAAATTGCAGAAAACCACCCCTTAAACCCATTTTGTAGGTAAATCGCCACCCACAACCCTTTTTTTCCATTAGGTTGGGGTTTAAAACGGTGAAAAGTCATTTTTACCCCTCCATTTTAATGTTATTTTAATGAGAGAAAAATGTATGAATTGAAATAAATTAATATGTTATTCTATTAATAAAAAATGAGAGAAAAAAGGTATGTTATTCTATTAAAATAACATTAAAAATGATGGATAAATATATTTTATTAATTTATTTCAATTCATACATTTTTCTCTCATTAAAATAACATTAAAATGGAGGGGTAAAAACGACTTTTCATCGTTTTAAAAGGAAACCTAACGGGAAAAAAGGTTGTGGGTGGCGATTTACCTACAAAATGGGTTTAAGGGGTGATTTTCTACAATTTCAATTTTAAGGGGTGGTTTTCTGCAAAGACCCATATTTAAGGGGTAGTTTTCTGCAGTTTCAAAGGGCGGTGGGAAGAAGCAATCAAAGAAAGGGGCCCAGCGGCAATGGACAACACGTACTCCCACCACCTAATATTCTCCAATTGCGAGTGACTCCTATATGTTTCCACGAGAGACATATTCAGCGCCTCGTCACCTACTCCACGCTTTCCTCGAACGTTGAAACACAAGTTTAGGACAAAAATCATCTCCGGACAACCTATACAGGACAGTGAGGATCTCGTACAGCACTAAGGTGTATCACTCATTGCATTACAAAATTATTTAGAGTATTAGATTACTTTAAAAATAGATTAAAAAATATATTTATATTTCATACACTTATATTTACACTTATAATTTTTTTATCATAAAAAATGACGTTTAAAAATATTAAAAATATAAACTAATATAGTTGTTCTTTTAATTATATATATTTTTAAAATATATTTTTTCATAATAAAATTTTATAGACATGTAAATATAAGTATATGAAATACAGATATAATTTTTTAAATTTTTTTAAAGTAAAATTATATCTCACATAATTAATCAGGTAGAGTAACTCTACCTGATTAATTAAAAAAGGGGTTGTTATTCGCACGATCATTTTTTTGCCATCGGCACGGTACCGGAGCCGAGTTGCTGAGTCGGTAAGAAAAATGCTGATGCCGAATCTCCAGGTCGGCAAGG
Organism: Persicaria maculosa; assembly: GCA_963922045.1. Classification (NCBI taxonomy): domain Eukaryota; kingdom Viridiplantae; phylum Streptophyta; class Magnoliopsida; order Caryophyllales; family Polygonaceae; genus Persicaria; species Persicaria maculosa. The sequence continues at coordinate 20,014,871 of OY998264.1, read as the reverse complement.
AGAATGCAAGATTTTCTGGCTCGCCTGAAAATATGTTGTCCCGTTGACTAAACCGTGCTCCCGTTGCCTATGCCGCTGCCGAGTCCCTATGTAACGGCCCGAATATAAATATCCGAGATACGTTTCGAAGGTCGGATACCTTCGTTCGAATGTTGCAATTCAGGTACGGGGCGAGGTTTCAAACCTCTAATCAGTCGAAGTCTCAAAAATTCAATTTAAACGAAAGTAAAGCTGAAGTACGGTTTAGATACAAAAGCCACGGCAGAGCCAGGTCAAAACCAAAACATAAATTCTAAAGTCATATAGCCAAATTAGCGGGGTTAGACAGATTTCTTTGCAATCGCCCGGGGGACTTTCCCACGCCATAGAGACAGGGAGCAATCATACCTAAAAACAAGTGGTGCGAGTGGGATCAGACCGAGGCCCCAACACACCCTGTCCCGCAAGCGAACATACACATACGCTAATAATAAAGATGATGCAGATGCGGAAATTAAATCACACTAACATGATCCTAATCTACAATATGTGAAAAAGAACTGTAAAGGCGCCCAAAGAATGCAAAGTGGCATATCCCTCTCCTACCTCTGCACCCCTTCCCGTTAGTGCAGAGACTGGCCAGTTCGGTGCTATAGCATAGCAATATCCTCGTGGTGGTGCACTCACCACGACATCATCATATCATATCATCTCATCTCTTGCCCGATGGTGCTGGGCTATCATATCATATCATATAATCTCATCTCTTGCCCGATGGTGCTGGGCTATCATATCATGCTCATATCGACTCGATAGACTCAGGGCACCCGATGGGGCTGGGCTACCCTATGACCCTAACAGAGACTCTAGGACTATCACAGATAACGGCCGTTCTGTTACATACGCATAAAGAAATAGAATGCTCAATCACAAGTGCAATCCTAGCATGATACTACATGGCATGCTTTAATGCTTATGCAACACCTAGTATGTCATATATTCACAAGCAGGTTATCTCTTTCGAATCTGAGTAAGCCCATAAAGGAACTTACCTGAATAAGCCGAACAGCAGAGAACAAGGCAGAAGCAGAATCCAAGTAATGAATCATCCAATAGTAAGCAATGTCCAATATATCACAATCACCTAATAACATACAAATGCATAAGTCTATCTAATTCACACAAGGCGCCCCTAACTATCATACATAACTTCTCATATCTTATCTCAGATTATTCCGTCTTATCTTATCATCGATCATTTCATACCGATATCATCTCACTAGCTCATCCATAATCTCATCTTGCATCATCATATAATATATCATATTTTCTTAAAGTTCACAAATTTTTCAAGCAGAAACCAACAATAGATTCACCGAGTTAAATAAAGTAAATCATTTCTCCAAAGTTTTCCAAACTCTTAAATCCCACGTTAAATCAACTCATATTCAAAACGATTTCACAAACCATATTTAGTCAAATCAAGAGGAAGCATCGAATTTTCTAAGTCAACCCCAAATCTTGTTTTATCAAAATAGTCCGGCATTTTGGTTTTCAACAATAAATCATTTAAGAGCTATTTCCGGAACTTGAAGACTTTCTTAAATAATACTTTATCAACAATATATAATTAACATATAACCATTTAAATCCTTAACCAATTTATAAAATCATACCATTAAAATAATTCCGGCATAATTTACTTTATTTCAAAATCATCATCTTAAAATCACCTTTATAAAACATTATATATTAACATTTCTCAAATAATATTACTTTTAAACACTTTTCTAATATATACTAATATTTTCAAAAGTTATATAATCATGAAAATCATAATAATACACAACTATATAATGACATAGTTTAGTACAAAACCTATACATTTAACAACATAACCATAATACTAGCTAACACTATAAAACAACCCAGCAGCCCACAACCTGAAAATGAGGCCCAACCCCGAAAGCCCAATCTGACCTCCCAAAGGACAGATCCGACCCGCCCAAAAGGAAAGAAGGGAGACCCGACCCGGAAATAAAATTAGGCCCAAGCCCATTGCCTGCCTTCTCCATCGTCTTCTACCTTCATCACAGAGGGTGAACGAGATTTCTCCCGCAAAGACGATGTCAGAGGAAGGGGAATCAGGAGATTTCGGCGGCCTTTCGGCCCAAGATTCCACCCCGGAGATCGACTAGAGGTTCCGACCGCCCCTGGACTGACAAAAATGAAATGACGCAAGAAAAGAGAAGGGAGAAGGAAGGCTTACAGAGGGCTGATTTCCGACGTCGGGAGGCTTCGAGGGCGGCTCCGATTGTGACGATAATGGAAGAGGGGTTATAGAAACTGGTTCGAGAGTGGAGGATCAACAAGGTGCACTTTTACAACGATTCAAGCCAAAACAAAAGGGAAATCGAAGGTTTTACCTTTCGGATTCAAAACAGGGGAAGGGAGGGGTGACGCGGCTCGGCGGCGCCGTTGAGGCTCCTGGTCGCTTCTGGCTGCGAAAATGGAGGACGGTGATGCAGGTCTTGAACCGGAAATAGAAGGAGTGCAGTGGCTTGGCTCGACAAACAGAGGACGAAGGAAAGGATCAAAAGAAGTGAAAATGGAGTTTTGCTGCTGTTGCTTATGGCTGAAGGAGGAAGAGGAAGGAGCTGAAGAGTGCTTGGCCTTGGCTCGGCCTGTGCAACGAAACAGGGCTGCACTCGGCTTGATTAAAGCGCAGCTGCCATGGAGGGGGAAGAAGGAGAGTGCGACATTGGCTTCCTGAGCAACAGTGAGTAGAACAAGGAAAGTGAAGGAGGATAAGGGAGGGAGGATAAGGTTGTGTCTTTGGATGATGTTTGAAGGGTTTGTGAAATTGGGATTGGGAGTCTGATTTTTGAGTGCACATAAAGGGTGCAGCTTTGCCTGTTTTTAGAGTCAAATGGAATCAGGAGGGCTATGAGCTAGCTGTTTGGCGTGGGAGGAGAGCAAGGGCAAGGATTTGTTTGGCATCTTTCCACAAATTGGGTGTATGAACATAAAGAGAGGGGAGGCAGGAGGGACCACTGGTCCAGCCGAGAGAGGGAGAGAGAGAGGGAGAAAAGAAAAGGGGAAATAAAATAAATGAAATTGGTCCCCACGAAAAATTCAATTTAGCGGAATAGACTCAAAACCCGCTCGCCCGATCGAATCCTGACTAAAACAAATTTAAATCACATTTCCATTCAATTTCAAGATTAACGAAATTAACTTAATTTTTTGATACACGGAGCTTGAATGCGGAATTAAAACCCGATAGAATCCAATTCCTCAAAACGATGCCGGAATGACTTCGAAAAAGATTAAGAATAAAACACGTTGCTCGAGGACGGAATATTAAAAAATTTTCGAATTTTCAAATCTACTCGAATATAATCAATAACTTTCCAAAATAATAATATATAATACTATGAATATATTCAGTCTTTACATTTATCCACCTCTAAAAGCAAGTCTCGTCCCCGAGACCAAAATCATTTTAAAGCAATGAGAAGGAGTTTGAAATCGGTGAGTCCGAGGACCATGTCCAAGGATCTTGTAATCATCTCGGTTGCGTCTTCCGGGATTCTCACAACATCCTGGTCACAGTCGTGACATCTCCAATTGGTCTAGTCAAGTGTGTAATAAGCGCCCTTATCACATCCTCGCTTCGACTTTTCGGAAGTACCACAACTCTAAAAGCATTATAGCGTCCGACTAGGTCTTAGCAAGCAATCTATAAGCGCCCCTATAAAATGCTTGTATCCACTTCGTGAGACGTCATAATGTAAATCCAGTTCGTAAATTCTCAAAGCGTTTTGTAAATGGAAAGGTTGTCATCCAAATCATTGAAACTCTCAACTTCTTTAAAACCCCAAGTTGGCCATTTTCAAAACCGCTCAAAATCTTCAAATTCAACGTTTAATCAAGCAGCTTACACTAAAACAAGTCAAATCCTTTCAAATCAAGATTTCGTCAAAATCTTCCAAAAACCAAATCAGCTTCTCTCATACCAATCGATGAAATTCAGAAGGTAGGAGGTGGAGTCATCCACCTCTAAGGGCTAATCCCATATTCTCTTCCTAGGTTCCAGAGTTATTTTATAATCATCCTCAACTCAATATGCACATAACTAATCAACTTATCGACTCATAACATCATCATCCACCTTTCATATGGCAATCTCAACATCAATCATGATAATCTCAACCAATCGATATCTCAACCGCGTAACATGATCACCCACAAAATAAATCATACCATCCCTTCAGGACATGCCAAAAGCAATAACAAGATCTTAATATCGTACCATGAGTAATAAAGTACATCTACCTCATACGGAAGGCATCACAAGTGCATCATCAAATTCTCATAACTTATCACGCAAGCACACATGTCAAGAGGTCAAAGAGGTTAGGTGTCATGGAGTCAGTACACTACTACAAGTCGAATCTCACGATCGCATCTCAACATCGCAACACTAGTGGAACCGGTCATAACAAGGGATCTCATTTAAAGCATAAATTCACATAGTCATCCTATCTAACTTCTATCCAGCATTATCATAACATATATCACATCAAACATTGGTACTTACAAGGTTAGCCATAGCGAAATTTCATCATAAGTCAACGAAACAAAACTACTTATCAACACATCAATCCAAACAAAATCATGCTATTAAGATTCAATCAAAAGGGGAGATCAAGAAGTATATCAACATCAAAGTGTCAACATGCTCTCCAGACATCATCTTAGCTCATCACAATGCCACATAACGATCATTAGTAGTCATGCACCATTATCTCATATATATACAATTCATATTCATGCTCCAGGTCATATTCCTCACTTACCTATTCATAATCATGCTTATCAACCATATAGTATAACATCATGCTTTCACGTAGTCAACATATCATCATCTCATGATTCATACAACACATCATAACATGCTTCTAGAACAACATAGTAGGATAGCAATGTATCACTATATCATGATAACACTTGTCACTGTCAACTAGATTTCCAATATTGCATATCAACATGTAATATCAAGCCATATTAGGTTTATCATGGTCGCTATCTATCATCGTGCCAATTTATAATCACATAATCAAGAAGGTTTTTCACATTATACCAGTTAAAATAAAACGCAACCCCACTCGCTCGTCTCCAACTCCCGAGCCAAGACCAATCTTTATCTAGACTCACCAACTCGGATAAAATCCCCAAAGAAACCCCAACTCATTTTGACACTCCAGTCTCACCCCTCATTTCACCAAGCACTCTTACTAACAATCCACCTCTAAGAATCCAACCCCTAACTCTGTTTTCACACCCGAGCACCCCGGTATACTATGTTCTCGATATCCCCATAGGTCAGCTCTTACATTTCTCACTCTTCCCAAGATATTACAATGTAGAACCCTTCTAACCACCTCTCTTCTGTAAGGATACCCCGATCACTACCTAGCCGGCCTATTCTAACCGTACCCCCACCTAAGATTCATCTAGAAGCTCGTCGGGAACCACTAAGCATCGCCTCTTATAGCTCTCAAACTCACTCATTCTTACTTAAGCCAAACCCCTCTCCTGTGACTTACCTCACACTACCCTCGATCATTCTAACCGCTCAAAACCTTTCTCCACTCTCTGACCACTCTACCAAAAGGACCTCACTCACATGTTCAAAGAAGAAGCAATCATGGACATTATTACACATAAGGACTACATCATATCAACTAGCATTTATATCAATAGCCTCATTAGTTCATCATTAAACATTGCAACTGTATCAAAAGTCTTAAATTACTGTCATGCTCAACAAGTATTGTAAAACATCATATATGAATATGGTCACTTCAAACTAGCAAGTTTCATCATAATCTTATCAAATAAACAGTTCAGGTTCTTAGCATTTGCAGTTCATACTTTTAAAGGCAAGAAATTTAGATCATGCTTGACAGTTCAGAGCATCTACGCATCAAGACATCGGGTACATTAAAGCTGTAAGGTAATCGAATCATATCATCATAGTCAACAGACAATCAAGCAACAGTCATCACCAAGTCATCACATCAACAAGCAACTTTCAACATCAAGTTAGTGCAATATCACCATCAACAAGTTCAGAAAGGATTAGCAACCCGAATGAAGGACACTCCCACTTACAAGTCATATCGTACTCAATAATCGCAACCCTCGAAGCGAGCTTGTTCCATCGACCTTGTCGATCCTGAGGCCCGTGGGTTATGGGCCCACGCTTCCGCTGTGTTGCTCTATCGCTATCTAACTTCCCGTCCCCTCTTCTATGTGGTCGCTCGTCCAATGTATCATGTAGGAGCCTAAGTTAGTGGAGATAGGGGAGTGACAAGAGCGGACAACCCAACGTTTCTCTCGGAGACAAAATGGGCCAAAGCTAAAGATGACACGACTAGAGACAAGGCTCTGACCCGGGAATAGTAACGATGCCCTTAAGAAGGTTCATTAGGTTACAATTGTGACAAACACGCAAGAATTCATTATGGAGCATATCAATCACATTAATCCACACTAACATGTACCTACCTCGGGGGAAACATTCGTATTCATATCAAAGACACAATCAAGTCCTACGCTGATGTATGTGAAACAAGCTAACATTCTAGTATTCCATGGAAACAGATATGCCTATTAACTTCAAGCAAGATAGGCGGAACCAACAATGATCATATATGATTCAAAGTCATGCGGAATTTAGTGAAGATAACGAGCATCATGCATATGAACAATGTAAAAGCATGGTATACACATCAACAAATGAGTCCAAATATATCATGGCAAGGTATGTCATAACAAACAGGTGAAGCGTCATACGAGAACACATAAGAGCAGCATAGTAATTATCACATACATGAACAGTGCACGAGTTTGGTGTAAGCATCATACGAGATCATATAAGGGCAACATAGTAACTATCTCATCTGACACAATGATCATATTTAGGTCAAGCATGGCACGTAATCATATGACGAGATACATTTAGAGAGCATGGGTCCTACATGATACTAGCGATACATAATGTGATGCAAGCATAGTCAAGAGTCATTTAGAGGAGTTCAACATAATATTCATGAAACATGAGGCATCATCAAAAGTAACAAGAAGGACATCATGGATGCTAGATTATAATCATGCTAAGAACGAACCATCATAGAGTACATATATGGTACAATAGTTGTCACATCATAGAACAAGTACAACACGTGATCATTTAGCGGGTCATATTGGAAATCATAAGTCTTACATGATACTAATAGCACATATCGAACAGGAGCACAACTAAAGTGATTCAACTAGATTCATTCCGATGTTCACGCGTCATGCATATGCAAAATCATGATATAGGGTGGTGTGTGATCATGCGAGGTGTCAAGTCATACATTCATGGAAGCACGAGAGGATATCATAGAGTAATAGAAAAACACTACCGAACGACAACATGTATTTATCAAGACTCATTTACACTGACATATTCTCGCTTTAGCACAATTAACACATAGCAATACTAATTATAGCATAATCAACAATAGTTAGTCTAAGAAAGACAAAATAGACGGGCATGCTATAGATTCTTGTCACAAGATGAATGATAAGCATCGAGGCATCATCGGCGAGCATGCTAAGGAGCACATCTTATGAGGCATTCATATAGAGAAGAGTCGATCACACTATCATGGACCTAATTCAGAAGAAGCAACAATCATATAGACTCATATCATGTGGTTCATGTTTCTAATCAATCATACGATCAATAGGCCAAGTAGACATGCGATGACAACATATAATCATGAGAGAAAGAAAGGCATAACATGGGACCTAAGCAATGGGACAAGCATGGGTACAGAATGTCATACAACTACGAATTCACATTAAAGATCATCATCATAATATGTACTGGGAACTACGTAGCATATAAGGTACGTTGACATCAAATTATAACACATATCCATCAAGTAAGGGACTCACTCTATCATGATACTAGAACGGAACGATCACACTATCATGAACCTATTCACAGGGAAGACATCAATTATACAACATCCTGGCATATGACATATACATTCGTGCCCTAGTATGACAATGCGATATACTAAATAGATCATGTCGGGATGATATGGACATAATAAATGTAGCTCGAACCCATACAATAGTCATTATGAACCTTAAAGCACATAAGCACAATTTCACACTAAGGATCAACCTATAGGTCAAGGAGTAGTACCACATAGTAACACACAATCATGGACAGAGCAATCAAGATAACCCGATAGAGATCCATAAGGGCAACCACTGACTCTTCCTAACCGACTCATCACTCATCTTCCCCGTGGGACTCGGATACGACTTTTCGTGACAAGAGAAAACTGATGGATCGTCATAAGAATTGATAAGGATAACCCCGTAAACATCTCACTCTCTAACTCGGAATTACATCAAGGACCGTCTTTCAATACTCTCTCGGACAACCCTTATATTCAATCATGATTCCCGACACAATGTGTTCACCAACCCAATTCCCCGTGGAAGACACTGACATCCGGGAGAGACTCGATAGAACCGTCAATGGGATAACATAGGGGAAGGGGCTGTCTCACACAAGCTGGGTTTGACCATATAAGAAGAGTACTCCCGCTACCCCGTTTGCACAGATCATTCAATATTCATTCAATAGTTAGGACATATCAATCAATCTTTAGCATATCAAGCACTCAACATAGAATCAGTCAATGCCAAATATAACGGCCTCCTTGGAGTCTTCCAGACCCACCTGTAAAGAACAAGCTAATATTTCGCCTACCCATTCCCGACTACATCCAATAGGGATGATCTATCACCGAAACTACCCTCTCGATCCCCTTTTAGTTGGTTCTCCTCTTTTATCATAAGTCAAGTTCATATTTAGTCCAATTGAGTTAGGCATATTAAGTTCGTTTTGCCCCTTTAAAACACTTTCAAATCTTTTGAAATTCATGGGCGGTTTTTCAAAACAAAAACTCGACCCTTGCGTACCCGAATTGCACAACTTGGCTCTGATACCAACTTTGTAACGGCCCAGATATAAATATCTGAGATATGTTTCGAAGGTCGGATACCTTCATTCGGATGTTGCAATTCAGGTACGGGTCGAGGTTTCAAACCTCTAATCAGTCGAAGTCTCAGAAATTTAATTTAAACGAAAGTAAAGCAAAAGTACGGTTTAGATACAAAAGCCACGGCAGAGCCGGGTCAAAACCAAAACATAAATTCTAAAGTCATATAGCCAAATTAGCGGGGTTAGACAAATTTCTTTGCAATCGCCCGAGGGACTCCCACGCCATAGAGACAGGGAGCAATCATACCTAAAAACAAGTGGTGCGAGCGGGATCAGACCGAGGCCCCAACACACCCTGTGCCGCTAGCGAACATACACATACGCTAATAATAAAGATGATGCAGATGCGGAAATTAAATCACACTAACATGATCCTAATCTACAATATGCGAAAAAGAACTGTAAAGGCGCCCAAAGAATGCCAAGTGGCATATCCCTCTCCTACCTCTGCACCCCTTCCCGTTAGTGCAGAGACTGGCCAGTTCGGTGCTATAGCATAGCAATATCCTCGTGGTGGTGCACTCACCACGACATCATCATATCATATCATCTCATCTCTTGCCCGATGGTGCTGGGCTATCATATCATATCATATAATCTCATCTCTTGCCCGATGGTGCTGGGCTATCATATCATGCTCATATCGACTCGATAGACTCAGGGCACCCGATGGGGCTGGGCTACCCTATGACCCTAATAGAGACTCTAGGACTATCACAGATAACGGCCGTTCTGTTACATACGCATAAAGAAATAGAATGCTCAATCACAAGTGCAATCCTAGCATGATACTACATGGCATGCTTTAATGCTTATGCAACACCTAGTATGTCATATATTCACAAGCAGGTTATCTCTTTCGAATCTGAGTAAGCCCATAAAGGAACTTACCTGAATAAGCCGAACATCAGAGAACAAGGCAGAAGCAGAATCCAAGTAATGAATCATCCAATAGTAAGCAATGTCCAATATATCACAATCACCTAATAACATACAAATGCATAAGTCTATCTAATTCACACAAGGCGCCCCTAACTATCATACATAACTTCTCATATCTTATCTCAGATTATTCCGTCTTATCTTATCATCGATCATTTCATACCGATATCATCTCACTAGCTCATCCATAATCTCATCTTGATCATCATATAATATATCATATTTTCTTAAAGTTCACAAATTTTTCAAGCAGAAACCAACAATAGATTCACCGAGTTAAATAAAGTAAATCATTTCTCCAAAGTTTTCCAAACTCTTAAATCCCACGTTAAATCAACTCATATTCAAAACGATTTCACAAACCATATTTAGTCAAATCAAGAGGAAGCGTCGAATTTTCTAAGTCAACCCCAAATCTTGTTTTATCAAAATAGTCCGGCATTTTGGTTTTCAACAATAAATCATTTAAGAGCTATTTCCGAAACTTGAAGACTTTCTTAAATAATACTTTATCAACAATATATAATTAACATATAACCATTTAAATCCTTAACCAATTTATAAAATCATACCATTAAAATAATTCCGGCATAATTTACTTTATTTCAAAATCATCATATTAAAATCACCTTTATAAAACATTATATATTAACATTTCTCAAATAATATTACTTTTAAACACTTTTCTAATATATACTAATATTTTCAAAAGTTATATAATCATGAAAATCATAATAATACACAACTATATAATGACATAGTTTAGTACAAAACCTATACATTTAACAACATAACCATAATACTAGCTAACACTATAAAACAACCCAGCAGCCCACAACCTGAAAATGAGGCCCAACCCCGAAAGCCCAATCTGACCTCCCAAAGGACAGATCCGACTCGCCCAAAAGGAAAGAAGGGAGACCCGACCCGGAAATAAAATTAGGCCCAAGCCCATTGCCTGCCTTCTCCATCGTCTTCTACCTTCATCACAGAGGGTGAACGAGATTTCTCCCGCAAAGACGATGTCAGAGGAAGGGGAATCAGGAGATTCCGGCGGCCTTTCGGCCCAAGATTCCACCCCGGAGATTGACTAGAGGTTCCGACCACCCCTGAACCGACAAAAATGAAATGACGCAAGAAAAGAGAAGGGAGAAGGAAGGCTTACAGAGGGCTAATTTCCGACGTCGGGAGGCTTCTAGGGCGGCTCCGATTGTGACGATAATGGAAGAGGGGTTATAGAAACTGGTTCGAGAGTGGAGGATCAGCAAGGTGCACTTTTACATCGATTCAAGCCAAAACAAGAGGGAAATCGAAGGTTTTACCTTTCGGATTCAAAACAGGGAAAGGGAGGGGTGACGCGGCTCGGCGGCGGCGTTGAGGCTCCTGGTCGCTTCTGGCTGCGAAAATGGAGGACGGTGATGCAGGTCTTGAACCGAAAATAGAAGGAGTGTAGTGGCTTGGCTCGTCAAACAGAGGACGAAGGAAAGGATCAAAAGAAGTGAAAATGGAGTTCTGCTGCTGTTGCTTCTGGCTGAAGGAGGAAGAGGAAGGAGCTGAAGAGTGCTTTGCCTTGGCTTGGCCTGTGCAACGAACAGGGCTGCACTCGGCTTGCTTAAAGCGCAGCTGCCATGGAGGGGGAAGAAGGAGAGTGCGGCATTGGCTTCCTGAGCAACAGTGAGTAGAACAAGGAAAGTGAAGGAGGATAAGGGAGGGAGGATAAGGTTGTGTCTTTGGATGATGTTTGAAGTGTTTGTGAAATTGGGATTGGGAGTCTGATTTTTGAGTGCACATAAAGGGTGCAGCTTTGCCTGTTTTTAGAGTCAAATGGAATCAGGAGGGCTATGAGCTAGCTGTTTGGCGTGGGAGGTGTAAAGACCAAATATATTTTAGATATCATATTAGTATTATTTTAATTAAAATGTTATTATTTATTTCAATTTATAAAAATGAGAGAAAAAAATCGTCCTCGAGCACGACTTCAAAATTTAAAATCATTCCGGCATCAATTTAAATTAGGATTTTGATGGGATTTGATTTTCGACTTCGAGTCCGAGTATTAATAAAATTTAATTAAACTCCGAATTGATTGAAATTAATTAATTCCGATTATCTTGAAATTTGATCGAACTTTGATTTATTAAAATTGTTTTAGTCGGGATTCGATCGGGCGAGCGGGATTCGGGTCTTTTTCCGCTAATTTGAATTGGTATTGTTGGGACCACACAAATATTAATTTCTTTTCCTTTTTTCTTCTCTCTCTCTCTCTCTCTCTCTCTCTCTCTCTCTCTCTCTCTCTCTCTCTCTCTCTCTCTCTCTCTCTCTCTCTCTCTCTCTCTCGGCAGTTCTCTGCCTCACCCTGCACTCCACACAACACTGCCTTCCCCATTTCACTGCACTACAACACACAAATGGTCCCCCTCTCCTCTCCTCTCAATTGCCCTCTGCAACCTCTCCCTATTCCTCCTCTCTCCCTCTTTTTTTTCAATTTCGGAAAGCTCCAGGGAGCCACCCTCTCTCCTCCTTACCTCATCCTTCTCGTCTCTCTGAGCCACCACCACAGCTCCTCACCTCCTCCTCCACAACACCACCATCGTCACCTTCTTTCTCCTCCACCATTGGAGCCACAACCGAGCCCTCTTCGAGCCTTGTTTTGCCGACAATGAGCCAAGATCCACCAACCTCCGAGTCTGAGCAACAGCAGCAAGCATGAGCTCCATAGAGCTTCCCCTAAAGCCGAGCGCGCCCCGGAGCCACCGTCGGAACAACAACAACACCTTCTGATTTCGAACAATCTAGCGCGCACCTCGTTCTCTGTTTTGGGAGCTCTCAAGCACCACTGAGCGCCGGCTGATCCTCTTCGAGCGCCACCAAGCCCCGCAGCCGCCCAGGGAGAGCCCGGAGCCGCCCCTCCTCCCCCGCTTCCTCTGTTTTCTCAATTCCGGCCGGTATATCCCTTTTCTCATCTCTTGTTGCTCGAAATAGCCTTAAAGGCAGACCTTTCATCCCATTCCACCTTCCTAGACCTCCTCCAGCGAGCTTGAGGAAGCCACTCCGAGTAGCCCCGATTGCCCGAGCCCTCTTCTTCCTCTCCGTTCTCCGTCGCCGCGTCCGATCTGGAGGTTGAAGGTGAGCGCCCTCTCTCCTCTTTCCTTGTGTTGGGATAGGTTTGGGCCTATTATGTGGGCCGGGTCACACCACGGCCGGGTTACCGTTTCCAAATTCGGATCCCCTTCTTTTCTTCTTCTGGGTTAGCCTCCTCCTTGGGCCGGGTCCCTCCCTTCTGAAGTCTCGGGTGGGCCGGACATTCTCCTTCCCCTTGGGCTGGCTTTATTGGGTTATATTATGGGTTGTGTTTTAATTTCGGTATTGAATTACATATATTGTTAAATGTTATGTTTATATATATATATATATATATATATATATATATATATTATGTGTTATATTGATTATTATTTCGGATTTGGGAAAATATATATATATATATATATTTATAAATATTCTGAAATATTTTAAAATATTTTAAATAATAATTGATAGTGGGTTATGTATACAACTATGGATTGTTTGAGATTTTATAGATAGTAAGTGTAAATTATTTGAATATTATTATAGTTTTGGAATTTGGTTATAATTATAATATTCTGGAAATTAATCTTTATATATTGTTTTAAAAAGGGTATTAATTGGATTATTTGATTGATGCATTTTATGAGAATTTCAATATGTAAATTGGGAATTTTAAAGTGAATTGTTGGTCTTGATTTATAAATATGATTTGTGAGCTTAGAGTTATTTTAATAATTTAATATTGGAATTTATTTATATATGGTTTTTGAGATAAGAAACATTCCGGAATTATTTTATAACATGATTTTGGGAAAATGGGCCTTAAGGTTTAAATGTTTAATGTCGGGATTTAAATAAGCGATTTTAAAAGAGTTGTTTGATTTTCTAAGTTGAGTTCTTTGAGAGGTTGTTTTGAAAATGAGATGATGAGATGAGATGGAATAATCTGAAATGAGATATGAAAAGACATGTATGATAGTTAGGGGCGCCTTGTGTGATTAGATAGACTTATGCATTTGTATGTTATTAGGTGATTATGATATGTTGGACATTGCTTACTATTGGTGACTCTTACTTGGATTCTGCTTCTGCCTTGTTCTCTGCTGTTCGGCTTATTCAGGTAAGTTCCTTTATGGGCTTACTCAGATTCGAAAGAGATTACCGGCTTGTGAATGTATGACATACTAGGTGTTGCATAAGCATTAAAGCATGCCATGTAGTATCATGCTAGGTTGCACTTGTGATTGAGCATTCTATTTCTTTACGCGTATGAAACAGAACGGCCGTTATCTGTGATAGTCCTAGAGTCTTTGCTAGGGTCATAGGGTAGCCCAGCCCCATCGGGTGCCCTGAGTCTATCAAGTCGATATGAGCATGATGATAGCCCAACACCATCGGGCATGTTTATTTTAATTTATGTTATGATGATGAGATATGATATGATATGCTATAGCATCGAACTGGCCAGTCTCTGCACTAACGGAAAGGGGTGCAGAGGTAGGAGAGGGACATGCCACTTGGCATTCTTTGGGCGCCTTTACAGTTATTTCTCGCATATTGTAAATTAGGATCATGCTAGTGTGATTTAATTTCCGCATCTGCATCATCTTTATTATTAGCGTATGTGTATGTTCGCTTGCTGGACAGAGCGTGTTGGGGCCTCGGTCTGACCCCGCTCGCACCAATTGTTTTTAGGTATGATTGCTCCCTGTTTATATGGCGTGGGAAAGTCCCCCGGCGATTGCAAAGAAATCTGTCTAACCCCGCTAATCTGGCCATACGACTTTAGAATTATGTTTTGGTTTTGACCCGGCCTTGCCGTGGCTTTTGTATCTAAATCATATTTCCACTTCACTTTCGTTTAAACTGAATTTATGAAACTTCGACTGATTAGAGGTTTGAAACCTCGACCCGTACCTGAATTGCAACATCCGAACGAAGGTATCCGACCTTCGAAATGTATTCCGGATATTTATATCCGGGCCATTACAAAGTTGGTATCAGAGCGAGGTTGTGCAATTCGGGTACGCAAGGGTCGGGTGTATGTTTTGGAAAACCGCCCATGGATTTCGAAGATTTGAAAGCGTTTTAAAGGGGGCAAAATGAACTTAATATGTCTAACCCAATTGGACTAAATCTGAACTTGGCTTATGATAAAAGTGGAGAACCAACTAATAAGGGATCGAGTGGGTAGAAAAGGCGATAGACCATCCCTATTGGATGTAGTCGGAAACAGGTAGGCGAAACACTAGCTTGTTCTTTACAGCTGGGTCCGGAGGGTTCCAAGGAGGTCGTTATAATTATCATTGACTGACTCTATGTTGAGTGCTTGATATGCCTAACTACTTATTGAATATTGAACGATCTGTGCGAACGGGATAGCGGGAGTACCCTTCCTCTTATATGGTTAAGCTCAGCCTTTGTGGAACCGTCCCTTTCCTTATGAACCCTTTTGACAATTCAATAGAGTCCTCCCTTCGAATATCGGTCTTCCACGGGAATTGGGTTGGTAAACACATGGTGTCGGGAATCATTGTTGAATATAAAGGTTTTCCGAGAGAGTATTGGAAGAGGGTCCTTGATGAAATCCCGTGTTAGAGAATGAGATGTTTACGAGGTTGTCCTTATCGATTCTTATGACGATCCATCAGTGTCCTCTTATCACGAAAAGTCGTATCCGAGTTTCACAGGAAAGATGGGTAATGAGTCAGTTAGGAAGAGTCAATGTTGCCCTTATGGATCTCTATCGGGTTATCTTGATTGCTCTGTCCATTATTGAGTGATACTATATGGTACTACTCCTTTACCTACAATTGATCCTTAATGTGGAATTATGCTTGTGTGCTTTAATGTTCATAATGATTATTGTATAAGTTTGAGCTATATTTATCGTATCCATATCATCCCGACATGATCTACTTAGTATATTACATTGTCATACTAGGGCACAAATAAATATGTCATATGCTATGAAGTTGTATAATTGATGTCCTCTCTGTGAATATGTTCATGATAGTGTGATCGACTCTTCCTTATATGAATGCCTCATAAGATGTGCTCTTTAGCATGCTAGCCGATGATGCCTCGATGCGTATCGTTCATTTTGTGACAAGAACCTATAGCCTGCCCATCTATTCCGAATTCGTCAGAATAACTATTGTTGATTATTTTGCAAGTTAATATTGTGTGTAATTAGTTGTGTTGAATGGAGAATATGTGTTATAATTGAACCTTGAGGAATGCATGTTTTGTCATATTATGTGTTGATTCGAGCTCATGTCCCCATATTCTAGTCACGTCGCCATGTTGCTTAGACTTGCTCTATACCTCGTTGCATTTTCCTCTCGTGCCACTATGTCGTTGAGATGTGATTGAATGAACTCTTGCATACCGTCGTATTAACCAGTCAAGTGCATGTATGTACCATATGTTATATTGAACCACTAGTAACATGTTGGGCTCTTGGTTGTGACTTGAGTGAATTCTACTTTGCCTGCGTTATTGTTGATTCACTCTTGAACTAGGTACCTGATAGTGTGGCTTGTTCCTCTTTCTGTTCTCTTAACATGTTTCACTCGTCCTGATGAGTTAATGTTGAATTCGATGATTGACTAGCTTTCCGTGATGATCAAACCTAGCATGCTTACATGGTAAAGATGTCTATTACTGTATGATGGCTCCTCGTGCTTGCATGAACCTATGACTTGACGCCTCGCATGATCACGCACCACCCTATATCATGATTTTTCATCTGCATGACGCATGAATATCGGAATGAACCTAGTTGAATTACTCTAGTGTACTCATGTTCGATGTGTGCTATTAGTATCATATGAAGCTTATGACTTCCAATATGACCCGCTGAATGATTTCATATCATGCTTGTTCTATAATGTGACAACTATTGTACCACACATGTGCTCTATGATGGTTCGTTCTTAGCATTATTATAATGTAACACCCATGATGTTCTCCTTATTACTTTTGGTGATGCCTCATATTTCGTGAATATTATGTGAACTCCTCTTAATGACTCTTGACTATGCTTGTATCACCTCATGTATCGTTAGTATCATGTGGGACCCATGCTCTCTAAATGTATCTCATCATATGATTACGTGCCATGCTTGACCTAATATGTGATCATTGCTGTTAGATGTGCTAGATACTATGCTGCTCTTATGTGTCCTTGTATGACGCGTCATCTGATTGTTATCATATACCTTGCCATGATATATTTTGACTCATTTGTTGATTTGTATACCATGCTTTTACATTGTTCATATGTATGATGATCGTTATCTTCACTAAATTCCGCTTGACTTTGAATCATATATGATCATTGTTGGTTCCGCCTATCTTGCTCGAAGTTACTAGGCAGATCTGTTTCCATGGAATACTAGAATGTTAGCTTATTTCACATACATCAGCATCGGATTTGATCGTGTCTTTGATATGAATACGAATGTTGCCCTGGGATAGGTGCATGTTAGTGTGGATTAATGTGATGGATATGCTCTATGATGAATTCGTGCGTGTTTATCACAACTGTAACCTAATAGACTTTCTTAAGGGCATCGTTACTATTCGCGAGTCGGAGTCTTTTCTCTAGTCGTGTCATCTTTAGCTTTGGTCCATTTTGTCCCCGAAAGAAACATTGGGTCGTCCGCCCTTGTCACTCCCCTATCCCCGCTAACTTGAACTCCTACGCGTTACATTGGATGAGCGACCACATGGAAAGGGATCGGGAAGTCGAATGGCGATAGAGCAGCGCAGCGGAAGCGTGGGCCCATAACCCACGGGCCTCAGGATCGATAATGTCGACGGAACAAGCTCGCTTCGAGGATTACGATTGTTGGGTACGACATGACTTGCAGGTGGGAGCACCCTCCATTCGAATTGCTAACCCTTTCTGAGCTTGTTGATGATGATTTGCACTGACTTGATGTTGAAAGTTGCTTGTTGATGTGATGACTGTTGCTTGATGGTCTGTTGACTATGATGATATGATTCGATGCCTTACAGTCCTAATGTGCCATGATGACTTGATGTGATGCTATTCTGAGTTGCTAAGCATGATCTAAATTCCTTTCCTATATAGTATGAACTGCAAATGCCGAGAATCTGAACTAGTTATTAGCTAAGACTATGATGAAACTTGCTAGTTTGAATTGACTTTATTCATATATGGTGTTATGTGATAATTTCGAGCATGACGGTAAATTGAGACTTTTGATACTTGTTGCAATGCTTAATGATGTTAGTTGATATGATGTAGTCCTTATGTGCAATAATGTCCATGATTGCTTCTTCTTTGAACATGTGAGTGAGGTCCTTTTGGTTGAGCGGTCAGAGAGTGGAGAAAGGTTTTGAGTGATTAGAAGGACTGACGGTGGTAAGGGAAAGTTGCAGAAGAGGGGTGTTGACTTAGGTTGGACCGAGTGAGTTCGGGGATTATAAGAGGCAATGCTTGGTGGTTTCGATGAGCTCTTAGGTGAATCTTGGGGAAGGGGTATGGATAGGAATAGGTCGGCTAGGCGGTGATCGAGGAATTTTACTAGAGAATGCGTGGTTAGAAGGGTTCTACGTTGTGATATCTTGGGAAGAGTGAGAAAGGTAAGAAATGACCCTTGGGGTATTGGGGACCTAGAGTGAGAGTGTGCTCGGGTGTGAAAACAAAGTTAAGGGTTGGACTCTTAGAGGTGGATTGCTAGTGAGAGTGCTTGGTGAAATGAGGGGTGAGACGGGAGTGTCAAAATGAGTTGGGGTTTCTTTGGGGATTTTATCCGAGTTGGAGAGTCTAGATGAAGTTTTGGTCTTGGCTTGAGAGTCGGAGACGAGCGGGCGGGGTTTGCGTTTTATTATAACTGAAATAATGTGTAAAACTTTCTTGATGATGTGATTATGAACTGGCATGATGTTAGATAGCGACCACGATAAACCTGAGATGGCCTGATATTACCTGTTGATATACAATATTTGAAATCTAGTTGACAGTGGCAAGTATTATCATGAAATAGTGATACATTGCTATCCTAGTATGTTGTTCTAGAAGCATGTTGTGATGTGTTGTATGAATCATGAAATAATGATATGTTGCTATGCGAGAGCATGATGTTATATTATGATCAGGAGATGTTAAATGATGAATATTGATTTGGATCATGAATATGACTTATATATATGAGATAATGGTGCGTGATTGCTAAGTGTGCGATGTTGAGATGCAATCGTGAGATTTGACTTGTAGTAGTGTACTGACTCCATGACACCTAACCTCTTTGATCTCTTGACATGTGTGCTAGCATGATTATGAGAATTCGATGATACACTTGTGATGCCTTCGGTATGATATAGATACACTTTATGACTCGTGATATGACGTTGAGATTTTGTTGTTGCTTTTGATGTGTTTGAAAGAATGGTATGCCTTATGTTATAGGTAAACATGTTATGCGGTTACGATGTTGATTGGTTGAGATTATCATGATTGATGTTGAGGATTGCCATATGAGAGGTGGTTGATGATGTTATGAGTTGATTTACTTTTGTTCATGCTGAGTTGTGAATGATGAAGGAATAATTTTGGAACCTAGGAAGAGAATATGGGATTAGCCCTTAGAGGTGGATGACTCCACCTCCTACCTTCTGAATTTGATTGATTGGTATGCGAGAAGCTGGTTTGGTTTTGGGAGATTTTGATGAAACCTTGATTTGAAAGAATTTGACTTGTTTGGTGTAAAGTTGCTTAATTAAACATCGGATTTGAAGATTCGAGCGGTTTTAAAAATGGCCAACTTGGGGTTTTAAAGAAGTCGAGATTTTCAATGATTTAGATGACAATCCTTTCACTTACAAACGCTTTGAGGATTTACGAACTGGATTTACATTATGACGTCTCACGAAGTAACAGCCCGGATATAAATATCCGGGATACGTTTCGAAGGTCGGATACCTTCGTTCGGATGTTGCAATTCAGGTACGGGTCGAGGTTTCAAACCTCTAATCAGTCGAAGTTTCATTAATTCAGTTTAAACGAAAGTGAAGTGGAAATATGATTTAGATACAAAAGCCATGGCAAGGCCAGGTCAAAACCAAAACATAATTCTAAAGTCGTATGGCCAGATTAACGGGGTTAGACAGATTTCTTTGCAATCGCCGAGGGACTTTCCCACGCCATATAAACAGGGAGCAATCATACCTAAAAACAATGGGTGCGAGCGGGGTCAGACCGAGCCCCAACACGCTCTGTCCAGCAAGCGAACATACACATACGCTAATAATAAGGATGATGTAGATGCGGAAATTAAATCACACTAGCATGATCCTAATTTACAATATGCGAGAAATAACTGACCAGCTCGATGCTATAGCATATCATATCTCATCATCATATCATATCTCATCATCATATCATGTCTCATCATCATATCATATCTCATCATCATATCATGTCTCATCATCATATCATATATCATCATCATAACATAAATTAAAATAAACATGCCCGATGGTGCTGGGCTATCATCATGCTCATATCGACTCGATAGACTCAGGGCACCCGATGGGGCTGGGCTACCCTATGACCCTTGCAAAGACTCTAGGACTATCACAGATAACGGCCGTTCTGTTTCATACGCATAAAGAAATAGAATGCTCAATTACAAGTGCAACCTAGCATGATACTACATGGCATGCTTTAATACTTATGCAACACCTAGTATGTCATACATTCATAAGTCGGTAATCTCTTTCGAATCTGAGTAAGCCCATAAAGGAACTTACCTGAATAAGCCGAACAGCAGAGAACAAGGCAGAGCAGAATCCAAGAAATGAATCACCGATAGCAAGCAACGTCCAACATTCACAAACACCTAATAACATATAAATGCATAAGTCTATCTAATTCACACAAGGCGCCCCTAACTATCATACATCTCTCGTCTCATATCCCATTTCAGATCATTCCGTCTTATTTTATCATTTCAGGTTCATCTCATCTCATCATCTCATTTCCAAAACAATCTCTTAAAGAACTCAACTTAGAAAATCAAATAATTCTTTTAAAATCGCTTATCTAAGTCCCGACATTGAACATTTAAACCTTAAGGCCCATTTTCCCAAAATCATGTTATAAAATAATTCCGGAATGTTTCTTATTTCAAAAACATAAAATAAGTTCCAATATTAAACCATCAAAATAATTCTATGCTCACAAATAATAATTATAATTCAAAACCAACAATCACTTTAAAATTCCTAACTCACATAGTTAAATCCTCATATTAAAAATCATCTTACAAATCATTATATAATAACACATCTCGAGGAATATTTAATATAATAAAATTTCCAAGATCACTCCATTTTAATAACTCACATTTATAAATCAAAATACTAAATTACTTTAACATAATTTAAAACGCATCTCAAAATCACCATATAACATCCTACTAATATATAACAATTAATATTACTTTTAAAACCTTCTATAATATATATTAATATTTTCAGAATGTATAAATACATATCCAAAAGAAAAATCAGAAGTAACATTTATCATAACATTTATATATATATAACACATAATATAAATTTAACACATACAAAATATAACCAATTATAACCCAGCCATACCTGAAAATTAGGCCCACAAACCCGGACCCAAGAAAGAAAAGAAGAGACCCAACCCAGTTTGCTGTAACCGAAACCCTCAGCCCACAGCCCAACCTTTAAACCCGGATCCAAGAGGTTGGAGCCCACCCAAAGTTAAGGAAAGAAAATAAAAGAAGAAAAGGAAGGATCCGGATGTTATATGATATAACCCGGAAAGAGATGCTTGACCCGGCCCAAGGAATAGGCCCAGAAGCCATCTCCTTCCCCAAATAACAAAACAGAGCTTGACAGTGAGCATAGAACGGAAGAAGGAGAAGAAGAAGGAGAGGGAGGCTCCCGCCGGCGGAGCTCCGTTCGGCTCGAGGTTGTACCCAGGTGATCGGAATGAAATTCCGACCTCAACCCGCCCAACAAAAACGAAACGAGAACAAGAAGGAAGGAGAGAGGAGAGGAAGCTCACCGGGGGGGCGAATGTGGCTTCGAGGGCTGCTGGGATCGACGCCTTGGGCTCCGAAGGTGCTCCTAGCCACTGCTACTGTTACTCAAAGGAAGGAGAGGCTGCTGCACTTCGAGGAGGAAGGAGGGAGATGGAGGAGGTGTGCTCGGCGGTGTGCGCAGCGGAAAACAAGGAGGAGCTTGGCTCCTTTCGTGCGGCTCCAATGGTGGACGACGACGATGGTGGTGGCCGAGGATTTGAGGAGGCAGTGTTGTGGTGGCTGTCGGCAGCCAAGAGAAGGAGATGGTGGCGGCTGAAAGGGGATTGTTTTGTGGGTTGTTTCTAATGGGGCAGTGAGAGCTGGGTTTCAATTAGAAAGAGAGGGAGAGGGCGGACCCCAATTGAGCTGATATGCAAGGCAGGGAGGGGGTGATTTGCTGCAGAAGAGGGTGAGGGTGAGTTGAGGCTGGTGCTCTGAAATTGAAGGAGGCAGGGGACCAGTGAACCGAGAGAGGGAGAGAGAGAGAGAGAGAATAAGGAAAAGGTAAAATAAAATAGGGAATAAAAGAGGTCCCCACAAGATATTTTGAACCCGAAAAAATATCCCAAAACCCGCTCGCCCGAACGAATCCCGACTAAATCGAATTTAATTAAATTTAATTTACTAATATCAATATAACGGAAATTAAATTAATTTCAATCAAAACTCGGAGTTTAAATTAATCTTAATACTCGATCTTGAAAGCGAAAATCGAATCCCGTCAAAATCCGAAATTTAAATGATGCCGGAATAACTAAAATCCAAAACTTACGCTCGAGAACGGGTTTTTATTCCACTTTTACAAATTGAATTTAATAATAATTTATTTAATAAAATAATCATATTATATAAATATACTCGGTCTTTACATTTATCCACCTCTAAAAACAAGTCTCGTCCCCGAGACTAAAATCATTTAAAACAATGGAAAGGAGTTTGAAATCGGCGAGTCCAAGGACCATGTCCAAGGATCTTGTAATTATCTCGGTTGCGTCTTCCGGGATTCTCACAACATCCTGGTCACGGTCGTGACATCTCCAATTGGTCAAGTCAAGTGTGTAATAAGCGCCCCTATCACATCCTTGCTTCGACCTTTCGGAAGTATCACAACTCTAAAAGCATTATAGCGTCCGACTAGGTCTTAGCAAGAAATCTATAAGCGCCCCTATAAAATTCTTGTATCCACTTCGTGAGACGTCATAATGTAAATCCAGTTCGTAAATTCTCAAAGCGTCTGTAAATGGAAAGGTTGTCATCCCCATCATTGAAAATCTCACTTCTTTAAAACCCCAAGTTGGCCATTTTTAAAACCGCTCAAAATCTGCAATTTCGATGTTTAATCAAGCAATTTCACACCAAAACAAGTCAATTTCTTTCAAATCAAGATTTTGTCAAAATCTTCCAAAAACCAAAACAACTTCTCGCATACCAATCAATCAAATTCAGAAGGTAGGAGGTGGAGTCATCCACCTCTAAGGGCTAATCCCATATTCTCTTCCTAGTTTCCAGAATCTTTCCATCATCATTCACAACTCAACATGAACAAAAGTAAATCAACTCATCAACTCATAACATCATCAACCACCTCTCATATGGCAATCCTCAACATCAATCATGATAATCTCAATCAATCGCTATCGTAATCGCATAACATGTTTACCCATAACATAAAGCATACCATTCTGTCACACACATCAAAAGCAACAACAAAAACTCAACGTCATATCACGAGTCATAAAGTGTATCTATATCCTACCGAAGGCATCACAAGTGTATCATCGAATTCTCATAATCATGCCAGCACATATATCAAGAGATCAAAGAGGTTAGGTGTCATGGAGTCAGTACACTACTTCAAGTCAAATCTCATGATCGCACCTCAACATTGCACACTAGTGGAACTAGTCATAACAAGGGATCTCATGTAAAGCATAAATTCACATAGTCATCCTATCCAATTCCTATTCAACATTATCATAACATATTATCACATCAATCCAACAAAATCATGCTATTCAGATTCAACCAAAAAGGGGAGGTCAAACAGTATATCAACATCAAAATGTCATCATGCTTTCCAGACATCATCTTAGCTCATCACATATATATATATATATATATATATATACAAGTCATATTCATGATCCAAATCAATATTCATCATTCAACATTTCCTGCTCATAATATAGCATCATGCTCTCAAATAGCAATATATCATTATGTCAAGATTCATACAACACATCACAACATGCTTCTAGAACAACATAGTAGGATAGCAATGTATCGTTATATCATGATAACACTTGTCACTATCAACTAGATCTCAAATATTGCATATCAATCATGTAATACCAGCCATATCAGGTTCATCATAGTCGCTATCTAATATCATGCCAAGTCATTTTAATAAATCACATAATCAAGAAAGCTTTCACATCATCACCAGGCAAAATAAACGCAAACCCCGCTCGCTCGATTTCAATTCCTACATCAAAACCAGCCTCATCTAGATTCACCAACATCAGCTCAGGTAACATCCTCAAAAGAAGTCCCAATTCATTTCAATACCCTAATCTCGCCCCTCATTCCACCAAGAACTCTCACTAGCAATCTACCTCTAAGAATCCAACTACTATCTCTAACCTCACACTCAAGGCCCTCTCATACTATATCTTCCCTATTCTTAAAAGCCATTTCTTACACTTCCACACTTCCCAAGAGTTCACAAGCATCATGCCCTGCTAACCGCACATTCTCTAGTAAAATTCCTCGACCACCGCCTATCCGACCTATTCCTAACCATACTCTCACCCAAGATTCACCTAGGAGCTCGTCGAAAATCATCAAGCATTACCTCTTAATTCCCGAACCCACTCGGTCCAACCTAAGTCAACACCCCTCTTCTGCAACTTTCCCTTACCACTGTCGATCATTCTAATCACTCAAAACCTTTCCCCACTCTCTGACCACTCTACCAAAAGGACCTCACTCACATGTTCAAGGAAGAAGCAATCATGAACAATATTACACATAAGGATTCCACCATATCAACTAACATTTATATCAATAACATCATTAAGCATTGCAACAGGTATCAAAAGTCTCAATTTACCGTCATGCTCGAAATTATCACATAACACCATATATGAATAAAGTCAATTCAAACTAGAAAGCTTCATCATAATCTTAGCTAATAACCAGTTCAGATTCTCGGCATTTGCAGTTCACATTATAGGCAAGGAATTCAGATCATGCTTAGCAGCTCAGAATAGCATCACATCCAGTCATCAGGCACATTAGGATTGTAAGGCATCGAATCATATCATCATAGTCAACAGACAATCAAGCAACAGTCATCACCTCAACAAGCAGCTTTCCACATCAAGTCAGTGCAATATCATCATCAACAAGCTTAGAAAGGGTTAGCAATTCGAATAGAGGACGCTCCCACTTGCAAGTCATATCGTACTCAACAATCGTAATCCTCAAGGCGAGCTCGTTCCGTCGACACTATCGATCCAGAGGCCCGTGGGTTATGGGCCCACGCTTCCGTTGCGCTGCTCTATTGCTATTCGACTTCCCGATCCCTTTTCCCATGTGGTCGCTCATCCAAGGTAACGCGTAGGAGTTTAAGTTAGCGGAGATAGGGGGTGATAAGAGCGGACGACCCAATGTTTCTTTCGGAGACGGAATAGACCAAAGGTAAAGACGACATGACTAGAGGCAAGACTCCGACTCAGGAATAGTAACGATGCCCTTAGGAAAGTCTATAGGGTCATAATTGTGACAACACACACGAATTCATTATGGAACATTTCAAGCACATCGATCCACACTAACATGTACCTATCTCGGGGGCAACATTCGTATTTATATCAAAGACACAATCAAGTCCTACGCTGATGTTTGTGAAACAAGCTAGCATTCTAGTATTCCATGGAAACAGATATGTCAAGTAACTTCCAGCAAGATAGACGGAACCAGCAATGATCATATATGATTTGAAGTCATGCGGAATTTAATGAAGATAACGAGCATCATGTATATGAACAATGTAGGAACAGGGTATACACATCAACAATTGAGTCCAAATATATCATGGCAATGTATATTATAACAATCAGATGAAGCATCATACGAGAACACATAAAAGTAGAATAGCAATTATCACATATATGAACAATGTACAAGTTTGGTGTATGCATCATACGAGATCATATAAAGGGCAACATAGTAACTATCTCACAATGATCATATGTTAGGTCAAGCATGGCACGGAATCATATGACGAGATATATCTAGAGAGCATGGGTCCTATATGATACTAGCGATATATAATGTGATACAAGCATAGTCAAGAGTCATTTAGAGGAGCTCAACATAATATTCACGAAACATGAGGCATCATCAATAGTACAAGAAGGACATCATGGGTGCTAGATTATAATCATGCTAGGTACGAACCATCATAGAGTACATATATGGTACGATAGCTGTCACATTATAGAACAAGCATGATATGAAATCATTCAGCATGTCATATTGGAAGTCATAAGCTCCACATGATAATAATAGCACACATCGAACATGAGTACCACTAGAGTAATTCAACTAGGTTCATTCCAATATTCATGCGTCATGCAGGTGCAAAATCATGATATAGAGTGATGTGTGATCAAGCGGGGTGTCAAGTCATAGGTTCATACAAGCACGAGAAGCCATCATAGAGTAATAGACATCTTTACCATGTAAGCATGCTAGGTTTAACTATCACGGAAAGCTAGTCAAACATCGAATTCAACATTAACTCATCAGGACGAGTGAAACATGTTAAGAGAACAGAAAGAGGAACAAGCCACACTATCAGGTACCTAGCTCGAGAGAGAATCAACAACAATGTAGGTAAAGTAGAACTCGCACAAGTCGCAACCAAGGGCCCAACATGTTACTAGTGGTCTAATATAACGTACGGTACATACATGCACTTGACTGGTTAGTACGACGGTATGCAAGAGTTCATTCAATCACATCTCAACGACATAGTAGCATGAGAGGAAAAACGCAACGAGGTATAGAGCAAGTCTAAGCAACATGGCTAGAATATGAGGACATGAGTTCAAATTGATGTATACTAGGATAGAACATGTATTTATCAAGACTCGTTCACACTATCATGTACCTAATCCAAGGGAAGCAACAATCATATAGACTCATATCATGTGGTTCATGTTTTCAATCAATCATACAATCGATATGCTAAGTAAACATGCTATAACAGCATACAATCATGATAGAGGACAAGACACAACACGAGACTTAAGCAATGGGACAAGCATGGGTACAAAATGTCATACAACTACAAATTCACATTAAAGCTCATCATCATAACATGTACCGGGAGTTACGTAGCATATAAGGCACGTCGACATCAATTTATAACACGTATCCACCAAGTAAGGGGCTCACTCTATCATGATACTAGAACCGAACTACCACACTATCATGAACCTATTCACAGGAAGGACATCAATTAGACGACATTCTAGCATATGACATATTTATTCGTGCTCTAGTACGACAATGCAATATACTAAACAGATCATGTCGGGATGATATGGACATAATAAATGTAGTTCGAACCTATACAATGGTCATCATGAGCATCAAGGCACATAAGCACAAATTCACACTAAGGATCAATTGTAGGTCAAGGAGTAGTGCATATAGAATCACACAATCATGAACAGGGCACTCAAGATAACCCGATAGGGGTCCATAAGGGAAACATTGACTCTCCCTAACTGACTCACCACCCATCTTTCCCGTGAGACTCGGATACGACTTTTCGTGGTAAGAAGACACCGGTCGATCGTCATAAGAATCAAGAAAGACAACCTAGGAAACACTTACTTTCTAACTCGGAATGACATCAAAGCCAACTTTCGATACTCTCCCCAAGTAACCCTCATATCCAACCATGATTTCCGAAACACTATGCTTACCAACCCGATTTCTCATGGAGGAGACCGATATTCGAAGGGAGGACTCGATTGAATTGTCAAAAGGGTTCATAAGGAAAGGGACGATTCCACAAAGGCTGAGCTTAACCATATAAGATGAAGGGTACTCCCGCTATTCCGTTCGCACAAATCGTTCAATATTCATTAAACAGTTAAGACATACCAATCAATCTTTAGCATATCAAGCACTCAACATAGAATCAGTCAATGCCACATATAACAACCTCCTTGGAGTTTTCCTGACCCATCTGTAAAGAACAAGCTAGTATTTCGCCTACCCATTTCCAACTACACCCAATAGGGATGGTCTAGCGCCTTTTCTACCCACTCGATCCCTTATTAGTTGGTTCTCCTCTTTTATTATAAGCCAAGTTCATATTTAGTCCAATTGAGTTAGACATATTAAGTTCATTTTGCCCCTTTTAAAACGCTTTCAAATCTTCGAAATCCGTGGGCGGTTTTCCAAAACATACACCCGACCCTTGCGTACCCGAATTGCACAACCTGGCTCTGATACCAACTTTGTAACGGCCCGGATATAAATATCCGGGATACGTTTCGAAGGTCGGATACCTTCGTTCGGATGTTGCAATTCAGGTACGGGTCGAGGTTTCAAACCTCTAATCAGTCGAAGTTTCATTAATTCAGTTTAAACGAAAGTGAAGTGGAAATATGATTTAGATACAAAAGCCACGGCAAGGCCGGGTCAAAACCAAAACATAATTCTAAAGTCGTATGGCCAGATTAACGGGGTTAGACAGATTTCTTTGCAATCGCCGAGGGACTTTCCCATGCCATATAAACAGGAGCAATCATACCTAAAAACAATGGGTGCGAGCGGGGTCAGACCG
This sequence comes from Persicaria maculosa, assembly GCA_963922045.1. Classification (NCBI taxonomy): domain Eukaryota; kingdom Viridiplantae; phylum Streptophyta; class Magnoliopsida; order Caryophyllales; family Polygonaceae; genus Persicaria; species Persicaria maculosa. Next base: position 19,985,776 of record OY998264.1, on the reverse strand, counting down.
AGCCCCAACACGCTCTGTCCAGCAAGCGAACATACACATACGCTAATAATAAGGATGATGCAGATGCGGAAATTAAATCACACTAGCATGATCCTAATTTACAATATGCGAGAAATAACTGTAAAGGCGCCCAAAGAATGCCAAGTGGCATGTCCCTCTCCTACCTCTGCACCCCTTTCCGTTAGTGCAGAGACTGGCCAGCTCGATGCTATAGCATATCATATCTCATCATCATATCATGTCTCATCATCTTATCATATCTCATCATCATATCATGTCTCATCATCATATCATATATCATCATCATAACATAAATTAAAATAAACATGCCCGATGGTGCTGGGCTATCATCATGCTCATATCGACTCGATAGACTCAGGGCACCCGATGGGGCTGGGCTACCCTATGACCCTAGCAAAGACTCTAGGACTATCACAGATAACGGCCGTTCTGTTTCATACGCATAAAGAAATAGAATGCTCAATTACAAGTGCAACCTAGCATGATACTACATGGCATGCTTTAATGCTTATGCAACACCTAGTATGTCATACATTCACAAGCCGGTAATCTCTTTCGAATCTGAGTAAGCCCATAAAGAAACTTACCTGAATAAGCCGAACAGCAGAGAACAAGGCAGAGCAGAATCCAAGAAATGAATCACCGATAGCAAGCAACGTTCAACATTCACAAACACCTAATAACATATAAATGCATAAGTCTATCTAATTCACACAAGGCGCCCCTAACTATCATACATCTCTCGTCTCATATCCCATTTCAGATCATTCCGTCTTATTTTATCATTTCAGGTTCATCTCATCTCATCATCTCATTTCCAAAACAATCTCTCAAAGAATTCAACTTAGAAAATCAAATAATTCTTTTAAAATCGCTTATCTAAGTCCCGACATTGAACATTTAAACCTTAAGGCCCATTTTCCCAAAATCATGTTATAAAATAATTCCGGAATGTTTCTTATTTCAAAAACATAAAATAAGTTCCAATATTAAACCATCAAAATAATTCTATGCTCACAAATCATAATTATAATTCAAAACCAACAATCACTTTAAAATTCCTAACTCACATAGTTAAATCCTCTTCTTAAAAATCATCTTACAAATCATTATATAATAACACATCTCGAGGAATATTTAATATAATAAAATTTCCAAGATCACTCCATTTTAATAACTCACATTTATAAATCAAAATACTAAATTACTTTAACATAATTTAAAACGCATCTCAAAATCACCATATAACATCCTACTAATATATAACAATTAATATTACTTTTAAAACCTTCTATAATATATATTAATATTTTCAGAATGTATAAATACATATCCAAAAGAAAAATCAGAAGTAACATTTATCATAACATTTATATATATATATATAACACATAATATAAATTTAACACATACAAAATATAACCAATTATAACCCGGCCATACCCGAAAATTAGGCCCACACACCCGGACCCAAGAAAGAAAAGAAGAGACCCAACCCAGTTTGTTGTAACCGAAACCCTCAGCCCACAGCCCAACCTTTAAACCCGGATCCAAGAGGTTGGAGCCCACCCAAAGTTAAGGAAAGAAAATAAAAGAAGAAAAGGAAGGATCCGGATGTTATATGATATAACCCGGAAAGAGATGCTTGACCCGACCCAAGGAATAGGCCCAGAAGCCATCTCCTTCCCCAAATAACAAAACAGAGCTTGACAGTGAGCACAGAACGGAAGAAGGAGAAGAAGAAGGAGAGGGAGGCTCCCGCCGGCGGAGCTCCGTTCGGCTCGAGGTTGTACCTAGGTGATCGGAATGAAATTCCGACCTCAACCCGACCAACAAAAACGAAACGAGAACAAGAAGGAAGGAGAGAGGAGAGGAAGCTCACCGGGGGGGGGCGAATGTGGCTTCGAGGGCTGCTGGGATCGACGCCTTGGGCTCCGAAGGTGCTCCTAGCCACTGCTACTGTTACTCAAAGGAAGGAGAGGCTGCTGCACTTCGAGGAGGAAGGAGGGAGATGGAGGAGGTGTGCTCGGCGGTGTGCGCAGCGGAAAATAAGGAGGAGCTTGGCTCCTTTCGTGCGGCTCCAATGGTGGACGGCGACGATGGTGGTGGCCGAGGATTTGAGGAGGCAGTGTTGTGGTGGCTGTCGGCAGCCAAGAGAAGGAGATGGTGGCGGCTGAAAGGGGAGGAGGTGAGGGAGGTGTTCTCTGGTGGATTTGGGATTCCTGGGCTCGCAGCAGAGGGCAAGTAAGAGGGGAGGAGTGGAGTGTTTTGTGGGTTGTTTCTAATGGGGCAGTGAGAGCTGGGTTTCAATTAGAAAGAGAGGGAGAGGGGGGACCCCAATTGAGCTGATATGCAAGGCAGGGAGGGGGTGACTTGCTGCAGAAGAGGGTGAGGGTGAGGTGAGGCTGGTGCTCTGAAATTGAAGGAGGCAGGGGACTAGTGAACCGAGAGAGGGAGAGAGAGAGAGAGAGAGAGAGCGAGAGAATAAGAAAAAGGTAAAATAAAATAGGGAATAAAAGAGGTCCCCACAAGATATTTTGAACCCGAAAAAATATCCCGAAACCCGCTCGCCCGAACGAATACCGACTAAATCGAATTTAATTAAATTTAATTTACTAATCTCAATATAACGGAAATTAAATTAATTTCAATCAAAACTCGGAGTTTAAATTAATCTTAATACTCGATCTTGAAAGCGAAAATCGAATCCCGTCAAAATCCGAAATTTAAATGATGCCGGAATAACTAAAATCCAAAACTTACGCTCGAGAACGGGTTTTTATTCTACTTTTACAAATTGAATTTAATAATAATTTATTTAATAAAATAATCATATTATATAAATATACTCGGTCTTTACAACGAAGTGGATACAAGCATTGTATAGGGGCGCTTATAGATTGCTTGCTAAGACCTAGTCGGACGCTATAATGCTTTTAGAGTTGTGACACTTCCGAAAAGTCGAAGCGAGGATGTGATAGGGGCGCTTATTACACACTCGACAAGGCCCATTTGGAGATGTCACGACCGTGATCAGGATGTTGTGAGAATCCTGGAAGACGTAACCGAGATGATTACAAGATCCTTGGACATGGTCCTCGGACTCACCGGTTTTAAAACTTCATTCCCTTTGCTTTAAAATAATTTTAGTCTCGGGGACGAGACTTGTTTTTAGAGGTGGATAAATGTAAAGACCAAATATATTTTAGATATCATATTAGTATTATTTTAATTAAAATGTTATTATTTATTTCAATTTATAAAAATGAGAGAAAAAAATCGTCCTCGAGCACGACTTCAAAATTTAAAATCATTCCGGCATCAATTTAAATTAGGATTTTGACGGAATTTGATTTTCGACTTCGAGTCCGAGTATTAATAAAATTTAATTAAACTCCGAATTGATTGAAATTAATTAATTCCGATTATCTTGAAATTTGATCGAACTTTGGTTTATTAAAATTGTTTTAGTCGGGATTCGATCGGGCGAGCGGGATTCGGGTCTTTTTCCACTAATTTGAATTGGTATTGTTGGGACCACACAAATATTAATTTCTTTTCCTTTTCTCTCTCTCTCTCTCTCTCTCTCTCTCTCTCTCTCTCTCTCTCGGCAGTTCTCTGCCTCACCCTGCACTCCACACAACACTACCTTCCCCATTTCACTGCAGTACAACACACAAATGGTCCCCCTCTCCTTTCCTCTCAATTGCCCTCTGCAACCTCTCCCCATTCCTCCTCTCTCCCTCTTTTTTTTCAATTTCGGAAAGCTCCAGGGAGCCACCCTTTCTCCTCCTTACCTCATCCTTCTCGTCTCTCTGAGCCACCACCACAGCTCCTCACCTCCTCCTCCACAACACCACCATCGTCACCTTCTTCCTCCTCCACCATTGGAGCCACAACCGAGCCCTCTTCGAGCCCTGTTTTGCCGACAATGAGCCAAGCTCCACCACCCTCCGAGTCTGAGCAACAGCAGCAAGCATGAGCTCCATAGAGCTTCCCCTGAAGCCGAGCGCGCCCCGGAGCCACCGTCGGAACAACAACAACACCCTTTGATTTCGAACAATCCAGCGCGCACCTCGTTCTTTGTTTTGGGAGCTCTCGAGCACCACTGAGCGCCGGCTGATCCTCTTCGAGCGCCACCGAGCCCTGCAGCCGCCCAGGGAGAGCCCGGAGCCGCCCCTCCTCCCCCGCTTCCTCTGTTTTCTCAATTCCGGTCGGTATGTCCCTTTTCTCATCTCTTGTCGCTCGAAATAGCCTTAAAGGCAGACCTTTAATCCCGTTCCACCTTCCTAGACCTCCTCCGGCGAGCTTGAGGAAGCCACTTCGAGCAGCCCCGATTGCCCGAGCCCTCTTCTTCCTCTCCGTTCTCCGTCGCCGCGTCCGATCTGGAGGTTGAAGGTGAGCGCCCTCTCTCCTCTTTCCTTGTGTTGGGATAGGTTTGGGCCTATTATGTGGGCCGGGTCACACCTCGGCCGGGTTACCGTTTCCAAATTCGGATCCCCTTCTTTTCTTCTTCTGGGTTAGCCTCCTCCTTGGGCCGGGTCCCTCCCTTCTGAAGTCTCGGGTGGGCCGGACATTCTCCTTCCCCTTGGGCTGGCTTTATTGGGTTATATTATGGGTTGTGTTTTAATTTCGGTATTGAATTACATATATTGTTAAATGTTATGTTTATATATATATATATATATATATATATATATATATATATATATATATATATATATATATATATATTATGTGTTATATTGATTATTATTTCGGATTTGGGAAGATATATATATATATATTTATAAATATTCTGAAATATTTTAAAATATTTTAAATAATAATTGATAGTGGGTTATGTATACATCTATGGATTGTTTGAGATTTTATAGATAGTAAGTGTAAATTATTTGAATATTATTATAGTTTTGGAATTTGGTTATAATTATAATATTCTGGAAATTAATCTTTATATATTGTTTTAAAAAGGGTATTAATTGGATTATTTGATTGATGCATTTTATGAGAATTTCAATATGTAAGTTGGGAATTTTAAAGTGAATTGTTGGTCTTGATTTATAAATATGATTTGTGAGCTTAGAGTTATTTTAATAATTTAATATTGGAATTTATTTATATATGGTTTTTGAGATAAGAAACATTTCGGAATTATTTTATAACATGATTTTGGGAAAATGGGCCTTAAGGTTTAAATGTTTAATGTCGGGATTTAGATAAGCGATTTTAAAAGAGTTGTTTGATTTTCTAAGTTGAGTTCTTCGAGAGGTTGTTTTGAAAATGAGATGATGAGATGAGATGGAATAATCTGAAATGAGATATGAAAAGAGATGTATGATAGTTAGGGGCACCTTGTGTGATTAGATAGACTTATGCATTTGTATGTTATTAGGTGATTATGATATGTTGGACATTGCTTGCTATTGGTGACTCTTACTTGGATTCTGCTTCTGCCTTGTTCTCTGCTGTTCGGCTTATTCAGGTAAGTTCCTTTATGGGCTTACTCAGATTCGAAAGAGATTACCGGCTTGTGAATGTATGACATACTAGGTGTTGCATAAGCATTAAAGCATGCCATGTAGTATCATGCTAGGTTGCACTTGTGATTGAGCATTCTATTTCTTTACGCGTATGAAACAGAACGGCCGTTATCTGTGATAGTCCTAGAGTCTTTGCTAGGGTCATAGGGTAGCCCAGCCCCATCGGGTGTCCTGAGTCTATCGAGTCGATATGAGCATGATGATAGCCCAGCACCATCGGGCATGTTTATTTTAATTTATGTTATGATGATGAGATATGATATGATATGCTATAGCATCGAACTGGCCAGTCTCTGCACTAACGGAAAGGGGTGCAGAGGTAGGAGAGGGACATGCCACTTGGCATTCTTTGGGCGCCTTTACAGTTATTTCTCGTATATTGTAAATTAGGATCATGCTAGTGTGATTTAATTTCCGCATCTGCATCATCTTTATTATTAGCGTATGTGTATGTTTGTAAAGACCGGAAAAGTTAAAATATTATTTTCTTACAATATTAAATTATGTTCGAATTTAAAAATTATTTCCGTCCACGAGCAACTGAATCTTATCTAAACGAACTTCTATATAGTTTTGAATTGGGTTTTAGAAATGGAATTTGATTTTCGGAGATCGAGCATTATAAAATTAATTTGAGTTACGAGTATTGATTGAAATGTATTTAATTTTCGATTATCTTGAAATTGAATTAAAATTTTTTTTTTAAATTCGATTTAGTCGGGAATTGATTGAGTCGGGATTAGCGGGTTTCGGGATATTTTTTTTCGGGTTCAAAATATCTTGTGGGGACCTCTTTTTCCTATTTTATTTCTCCTTTTTCTTTATTTCTCTCTCTCTCTCTCTCTCTCTCTCTCTCTCTCTCTCTCTCTCTCTCTCTCTCTCTCTCTCTCTCTCTCTCTCTCTCTCTCGGCAGTCCCCTGCCTCCCACTACCCACAATTGCCTTCTCTTGCACACTGCACACAATGGTCCCCTCCCTTCCTTTGTCTTCTTTCCTTACAAACCCACACCACCCTCCTCCCTCTCTCCTTCATTTTCTGCAGGAAACCCAGAAACATCACAAAGGGGCATCCTTCCTCTCCCTTTTTTTTCTCGCTGCACAACCCAACACCTCCACATCGCCATTGCCTCTCCCTCATTCTCTTCGGGTTCGATTGCAGGGAGCCACTTCCGGTCCTCCCTACCTTCCTTGTTCCGATGCCGGACCACCAGCACCACTGAACCACCAAACCCAGCACCCCACCTCTGCTCACCCCTGCTTTCGCTAGCAAAGCTGAGCCGCCGGAGCCTCCAGTGCGCCGCCGCGTGCAGCAGCTCCCCTGTTCCATTGCAAGGAGCCAACCGCGACAACCCCTTCTCCGTCCTCCTCCAAGCAGCAGCAGCAGTAGAATTTCATCGAAGACACACTCCCTTCCATCGATTGCAGCCGGAGCCCCGCCGACGAGCAACTCCGGCGAAAACTTCGAATCTTCGGTGAGCACTCTCCCCTCTCCTCTTCCTTGTTGTTCTTGGTCTTGAGTTGTCGGGTTGGGGTCGGAACCTCACTTCGGTCTGAGGGGAATGGCTTTGGATCGAAGAAGGCCGCCGCCGGTGGCTTGGGCTCCTCTTTTCTCCCTTCTCCCGTTTCAGCGTAGCTAACGCTCTGTTCTGAGGTTGAAGATAAGCTTCCTCCTCTGCCTTCCTTCCTTGTGGGCTGGGCCGGATCCGGGTAGGGCTTAAGGGTTATATCAGTTTTAAACGGGTTCTAGTGGGGAGGGAGTATTGAACCCGGATCCTCTTGTCTAGTCTTTCAGGTCTTGGGCTGGGTTTTTGGTTTCGGTTGGGCTGGGCTTATTTCTGAGTGGGTTTTGGTTATGGGGTATTTATATATATATATATGTTTAATTTTCGGTTATAGATATATATATATATGTTATATGTTTATTATTTCTGATTTTAGGAAAATGAATTTATATATTTATATGTTCTGAAATTATTAATATTTATATCTAATAAGGTTTAAAAGTGATAATTATTGTTATGGAGTTATAAATATATTTATGGTTTTGGAAATTGGTTGTACTTATAATATTCTGGAAATTTATCATTATATATTGTGTTTGTTTTAAAATAATATTAATTGGATTATTTATATATGATGCTTTTATGAGGATTTAAATATGAGAGTTAGGAATTTTTAAAGTGAATTGTTGGTCTTGATTTATAAATATGATTTGTGAGCTTGGAGTTATTTTAATAATGTAATAATGGAATTTATTTATATATGGTTTTTGAGATAAGAAACATTCCGGAATTATTTTATAACATGATTTTGGGAAATTGACTTTAAGGCTTGAATGTTTAATGTCGGAATTTGGCCAAGTATGATTTGAGAAATTTTTCGAATATGAGTTGACTTAATTTGGATTTAAGATTTTGGGAAAACAGTTTTACTATCTGTCGGTTTTGAGAATGTTGAGAACTGGGGTTCGTGTGTATGAATGTTGGTCTGGTAGCTTATGGAAATGACTTGATGATAGGTGTGTATTGCTTTTGGATTGCTTTGGACTTGCATTTGGGCCCTTGCTTGTGTTATCTTGTTGTTCTGCATCAACAGGTAAGTATCCTACGGGACTTACTCAGTAACCTGGACCTCCTGCCTGATGTGTCATGTAATGTGTAGTTTTATTGCATATTAAAGCATGCCATGTAGTATCATGCTAGGATTGCATTGAACTGAGCATGTGTTTACTTTGTGTGTGTGAATACAGAACGGCCGTTATCTGTGATAGTCCTAGAGTCTTTGCTAGGGTCATAGGGTAGCCCAGCCCCATCGGGTGCCCTGAGTCTACCGAGTCGATATGAGCATGATATGATAGCCCAGCACTATCGGGCAAGAGATGAGATGATTCGATATGATACGATTAGCCCAGTACCATCGGGCATGTTTTATTTATTTTATGATATGATGATGAGATATGATATGATGATGAGATATGATATGATATGATGATACCGTGGTGAGTGCACCACCACGAAGAGAGTGCTATGCTATAGCCCGAACTGGCCAGTCTCTGCACTAACGGGAAGGGGTGCAGAGGTAGGAGAGGGATATGCCACTTGGCATTGTCTTGGGCCCTTTACAGTTCTTTTCTGCATATTATATATATACTAGGGGCATGATAGTGTGTTTTAAATCTTGTACCGCATTAGTCATCTTTTATTTAGGCATAGGCATGTTATGTGGCCTCAGCGCGGTCAGAGGACCCGCAGGCGATCACCAGGCCTGACTTCGTGGATAGTGTTAGGTACCGCTCTTGTTGCTCCATGCTTCTGTGACGGGGAAACCTTTGGCGAATCAAAGCATCCGGCTAACATATTCTATCTTGACAAATGGCAATCACCCACATTGTTTTGGTTTTGACCCGGCTCTGCCGTGGCTTTTGTATCTAAACCGTACTTCCGCTTTATTTTCGTTTAAATTGTATTTCTGAGACTTCGACTGAATTGAGGTTTGAAACCTCGACCCGTACCTAAATTGTAACATCCGAACGAAGGTATCCGACCTTCGAAACGTATCCCGGATATTTATATCCGGGCTGTTACAATGTTCGCTTGCTGGACAGAGCGTGTTGGGGCCTCGGTCTGACCCCGCTCGCACCAATCGTTTTTAGGTATGATTGCTCTCTGTTTATATGGCGTGGGAAAGTCCCTCGGCGATTGCAAAGAAATCTGTCTAACCCCACTAATCTGGCCATACGACTTTAGAATTATGTTTTGGTTTTGACCCGGCCTTGCCGTGGCTTTTGGATCTAAATCATATTTCCACTTCACTTTCGTTTAAACTGAATTTATGAAACTTCGACTGATTAGAGGTTTGAAACCTCGACCCGTACCTGAATTGCAACATCCGAACGAAGGTATCCGACCTTTGAAACGTATCCCGGATATTTATATCCGGGCCGTTATAGTTGGAGAGCAAGGGCAAGGATTTGTTTGGCATCTTTCCACAATTAAATTGGGTGTATGAACATAAAGAGAGGGGAGGCAGGAGGGACCACTGGTCCAACCGAGAGAGAGAGAGAGAGAGAGAGAGAGGAGAGAGAGAGAGAGAGAGAGAGAGAGAGAGAGAGAGAGAGAGAGAGAGAGAGAGAGAGAGAGAGAAGAAAAGGGGAAATAAAATAAATGAAATTGGTGCCCACGAAAAATGCAATTTAGTGGAATAGACTCGAAACCCGCTCGCCCGATCGAATCCCGACTAAAACAAATTTAAATCACATTTCCATTCAATTTCAAGATTAATGGAATTAACTTAAATTTTCGATACACGGAGCTTGAATGCGGAATTTAAACCCGATAGAATCCAATTCCTCAAAACAATGCCGGAATGACTTCGAAAAGATTAAGAATAAAACACGTTGCTCGAGGACGGAATATTAAAAAATTTCCGAATTTTCAAATCTACTCGAATATAATCAATTACCTTTCCAAAATAATAATATATAATAATATGAATATATTCAGTCTTTACACCCTAGGTCAGCATGTCCCAACGCCTGCAAGCAGAGAATCCGGTAGCATCGGGCAGAGTCACGGCCAGCCTGAATGCCGACTTAGAAAGTAGGCATCTGCATCCAGCTTGCCGACTTGGAAATTCGACAGCGATACCGTGCATTTGGCGAGAAAGAGCTGTGCAAATAGCATAACCGTTAAAAAAAAGTTGTAAAGTCAAAGGGATCGAAAAGAGAAGGAAAAAAAAGGAAAGAGAAAGAGAGGTGGGGCGTGTCTGACAAAAAGAGAGGGAGGGTGGAGAGAGAAGAGAGATGAGGGCGGGGGTTTGTCTGACAAGAGAGAGAGGGTGGAGACTGGAGAGAGAAAGGGGGGCGTGTGTTATAGCCTTATAGGTATATATTATACGTATATTTTTTTAAAAAATTAAGGGGAGTTGCTGTTTCATGTACTGTATTTTTTTGTTTTTCTAATGTTTTTTTTCTATTAAATGTTAAACCGAAATTAAAAAAATACAAAATTAAGTAAGTCGCTGTTTTAAACAGTGACTTACTTATTATATTATTCTTTTTTAAATTCTTGGGTAAAGTCGTTGTTTAACCCATTTTGGTTAAATCCCAAAATACTTTGACATCTTGGCTAATATCCAATTTTTTTTTTCCAATTTTTGGCTAATCTGAAAAAAAAAAAAATCTATAGATCTAACCCTATAATTTTATAGAAGTCATGTGATAACCTTGTAATTCTACAGGAGTCAATGGCAGATCTGTGGGGAGACTCGGGGTGGCTGAAGCCCCCCGCCGGCCAAAATAAGGGTATATGTATATTTTTATATATCTGGTAATTTAGTAATATATAGAAGTGAAGTAGGAGAAAAATCATATAGGTGTGTTAGCTCAGCGGATAAGGGTATATGTATATTTTTGCGCATCTGTTTGTTTTTTATTAGAGCTTCCGCATCTGTTTTTTTTTAATATCTGTTTTTTTAACATCTGTTTTTTTAATAAAAAAAACGCCAACCCCCTTTTTTCCTTTGTTTTTTTAAAAACACTTGCATCTGTTTTTTTTAATATCTGTTTTTTTAACATCTGTTTTTTTTATAAAAAAAATGCCAACCCCCTTTTTTCCTTTGTTTTTTTTAAAACACTAACCGCATCTGTTTTTTTGAAAAAAACATCAACCCCTTTTTTCCTTTGTTTTTTTAAAAACACTAACCCCTTTTTTTTTCCTTGTAATCAATACTTATAATGACTAATACAATATTAATTAAAATTCAACAAATAGACAACTATCGTTTTATTTTTGTTCTAAGTACACATCATCAAGCAACTTGTTCATTAGCCCAACAAATATTTTTTTTATTGAAGTAGATAGCATACAACATTTTTGTTGTTGTCGAAGTACATAGACAATTTAGATTTTACGGATACCCGTGGGTAACCCGTGCCCACAATACCGGACGGATTTGGACAATACATTAAACCCGCGAAGCGAGCTTAGTCTGGCCCGCGCGCACCCATAACACCGGGATAATATTTGGGGTAAAACTCACCCCAAGCCCGGCATGTGCCCACGTTTTCCCGGGTCTAGTTACATTACAGTTGTTAGTGACGTAGGTTCTTGAATCCGCAAAACAGTATAGTGGCGTTTTTAGTGCCATTCAACAAATAAGCAGGACTGAAGGTGTCAACGGTATATATATAGGTACAACCTTAGACTCAAACGTTTCAAATCATCATTTCTCGGAAAAAAATTTCAGCCCCCCCTTACAAAAATTTCTGGATCCGCCACTGACAGGGGTTGTTGTTGTCAAGACCTTAGGGATTCATCATGTCGTAGTGAAGAGAGCGATAATCTGACTATCATTAACATTGTTAAGGGATATTGGAGGTACCCTTAGGAGATTGAGATACTAATATATGTCATTTTTCTCCAACTCCATACCTTTGAGACGATGATCTATTGCCATGTTTTCCAAGAGATTAACACCACAATGGATTGCTTAGCTTGACTTCGCCATACGATGGATCCTAGATGTTGACGACTCATTTAAAGTTTTAGACTCTCGTTCTATAGAATGCACTGTAGACTGTAGTTATGCACCTGTGGCAGAGTCAAAAGATTATCGATGGGCATAAAAATACTTGAGATTAATACTACATTTAAACAAGATCCATTGTACTAAACGAGGACGTAGTCCCAAGAGGCTGTCTTCTTGCAACGAATAATAAGATTTAGAGTAAATTACACATAAGCACCCTTAAATTATGATACTTTTCACATAACCACCCATAAAAACTTAAATTACAGTAAACCACCTATAAATTTGACTTGTTTTCATAAGACCACTCACACATTAAACCTCTATTTGTTTTGTTTAAAACGACTAAAATACCCCTAATTCAAACTTATTTGTTTGTATTTTGTAAAGGAAAGATGTTGCATGTATATAAGGGCCTATTTGGATTCCCAAGTGATTATGCTTATAAGCATAATCACTTTAAAAGTGTTTGACTAAAAAAATTATAAGGTATTTAAAATAATGAAATTTTAAAATAAAATACCTTATAAATTGTGTAAATTAATTATATTAAGTTTATAAGGTAATTACAAACTTAACACAATATTTAGTATTTTATTTATACAATCTATGTAATATTTTATTTTAAAATTACGTTATTTTAAATATCTTATAATTTTTTTTAACCAAACACTTTAAAAGTGATTATGCTTATAATTAGCATAATGCATTGGGAATCCAAACACACCCAATATAATTAATTGACATAATTTATAAGGTATTTTATTTTAAAATTCTATTATTTTAAATACCTTATAATTTTTTTAGCCAAACACTTTTAAAGTGATTATGCTTATAAGCATAATCACTTGGGAATCAAAACAGACCCTAAGTGTTTGGATTCCAATTGTATTATGTTTAATTATAATGCAAAATAGACAAGGTCGTCTTTGGTAGACAAAAAATTTAAGGTAAATTAAAGGTGGGTGTGGATTCCACAATTTATTAATTATATATAATGTAATAGTTTTATCCCGATGTATGTGATTATTTGGTTAAATTACTATTTTACCTCATTTTATTAGATTTTTAGCTATACAACCAACGACTCACATAAACCGAGGTAAATAATTGAATTATAATTAAAATGGAACGGAATTCAAACCCACCCTAAATACTCCAACAAATATGTATCTAAATGGGATTTGCAATGTGTAGAGTCGATACTTGCAATAGCTCCTAATAGTCTCCCCTGCTTCAAATGTTGAATAAGATAGGGATAAACTCTAAAATAAAACAAGATTATTGCTTAGAAGGGTAAATTAGCTCGTATCTTAAATTACAAACCATGTAAAGACCGAGATTTTTAAATGAATATTTTTATAGTTATAAATTTAATTTTGATAAGAATTTATTCAATTTCCGAGACTCCGAAAATTTTCAAATATTTCCGTCCTCGAGCCAACGACTGATTTAAATTCTTTCGAATAATTCCGACATAAACTCGTTACTCAAACTTGAAAACGAAATAATTCCGCTTTATTTTCCCAAGGCTCAAAAAAAATATTTTTGGGTTTCGTTATTTAATTCAGACTTGATTAATTATTTTAAAACGTGTCGGGTTAAGGTGGGAAAGCGGGTTTCGGGGTTTATTACCGGGTATTATAGTTGACTTTCACCCCCTAGCCACCCTAAACCCCTACCACTAGCTAGGAGGTTCCCCCTTTCCCACACCACACCCGTCACCTATAGCCTCCTACCCCTTCCCTCCCACTCTTTTAAAAAAAAATGTTGACAGCCTTAACCCCAATCCTCCTTTTTATTCAGCCTGCAATCCCCTCTGCTCCATCACTTCCTTCTGTTCATCACCACCATCACCATCCCCTTTCCTTTTGCTCCTCTCGGCCAACCCCCATTCACCACAAGTATCACCACCACCAACGAGCCACTGCTCCAGAGGTTGCATCTGACCCCAGGCTGTTCAACCTCGATGTCCACCAGTGCCCCGAGGTGGCTCAGAAGGCTCCCGACGCCACCACCAAACCATCGAGGCTCCGTCGCCCCCGTTCGAACACAAACAACCTCCCGGTAAGCCGTTCTCCTTTGTTCCCGATCCAAACCACCATCGACCCCTACCAACATACTCACTCACGTCCGTCACAGGTCCGAGAAGCCATCGAGAGCCTCCAACGACACCCAGAACTCCGATCGAAGCTCCGACGTCCGCGAACACCTCGGTGAGCTTCGTACCTTTCCTATCGTTAGTAGTTCATTCTTTTTCTTTATTCTTCGAGGTCGGGGAGGGAGTGCGTGAGCTGAGTGAGAGCGTGGGCGAGCTCGAGAGCTCCGACGAGCTCGGGATAGTCAAGGCCGAGCGCTAGGCCGTGTGTGTGCGGGGAGGGCTGTGAGCATGGGTGAGGGCCGTGAGAGCGCGCGGGAGCTGATGCGTGAGAGGTGGGAGGCGCCTCTGGGCGCAGCGTGAGTGCGAGGGGCTGGGCGGTGTGGCAAAGCGCGGGCCGGCGGTGCAGGCTGTAACGGCACGGATATAAATATCCGGGATACGTTTCGAAGGTCGGATACCTTCGTTCGGATGTTGCAATTCGGGTACGGGTCGAGGTTTCAAACCTCTAATCAGTCGAAGTTTCATAAATTCAGTTTAAACGAAAGTGAAATGGAAATATGATTTAGATACAAAAGCCACGGCAAGGCCGGGTCAAAACCGAAACATAATTCTAAAGTCGGATGGCCAGATTAGCGGGGTTAGACAGATTTCTTTGCAATCGCCGAGGGACTTTCCCACGCCATATAAACAGAGAGCAATCATACCTAAAAACAATGGGTGCGAGTGGGGTCAGACCGAGGCCCCAACACGCTCTGTCCAGCAAGCGAACTTACACATACGCTAATAATAAAGATGATGCAGATGCGGAAATTAAATCACACTAGCATGATCCTAATTTACAATATGCGAGAAATAACTGTAAAGGCGCCCAAAGAATGCCAAGTGGCATGTCCCTCTCCTACCTCTGCACCCCTTTCCGTTAGTGCAGAGACCGGCCGGTTCGATGCTATAGCATATCATATCTCATCATCTCATATCTCATCGTCATAACATAAATTAAAATAAATAAATCATGCCCGATGGTTTTGGGCTATCATCATGCTCATATCGACTCGATAGACTCAGGGCACCCGATGGGGCTGGGCTACCCTATGACCCTAGCAAAGACTCTAGGACTATAACAGATAACGGCCATTCTGTTTCATACGCGTAAAGAAATAGAATGCTCAATCACAAGTGCAACCTAGCATGATACTACATGGCATGCTTTAATGCTTATGCAACACCTAGTATGTCATACATTCACAAGCCGGTAATCTCTTTCGAATCTGAGTAAGCCCATAAAGGAACTTACCTGAATAAGTCGAACAGCAGAGAGCAAGGCAGAACAGAATCCAAGAAATGAATCACCGATAGCAAGCAATGTCCACATATCACAATCACCTAATAACATATAAATGCATAAGTCTATCTAATTCACACAAGGCTCCCCTAACTATCATACATCTTTTCTCATATCTTATTTCAGATTATTCCATCTCATTTCATCACAAACCATATCTCATTTCATGTTCATCTCATCTCATCATCTCATTTTCAAAACAACCTCTCAAAGAACTCAACTTAGAAAATCAAACAACTCTTTTAAAATCGCTTATCTAAATCCCGACATTAAACATTTAAACCTTAAAATCAATTTCCAAAAGTCATATTTAAATCCTCATAACTCCTCGCATTTATAAATCAAAACCAACAATTTACTTTAAAAATTCCCGATTCACATAGTTAAATCCTCATAAAGTGCATCAATTAAATAATCCAATTAATATTATTTTAAAACAACCACAGTATAAAATGATAAATTTTCCAGAATATTAAAACAAATCCCAAAATAATAATATTCATCAATAATTTAGTACTTACTATCCATAAAATTTCAAACAATACCCATAGTATATAACCTAAAATCAAATAATATCACTTTTAAAACCCTTTAAATATATTAAAATTCCAGAATATATATATATATATATATATATATATATATATATATATATATATATATCTATTTTCTCAATATCCAAAATAACAATTAATATACTATATCATATAATAACATAACACAATACTATAATTTAACACATAACATATATATATATACCACCGAAATAACTAAAGTAAAAAACACAACCCAAAACAATAAACCAATTTCAGAATTAAAACCCAGCCCAAACCGAAATGTAAACCCAGCCCAAAAGCCCACTCCCTTAACCCGAATGGAAGAAAAGACCCGCCCAGAC
Organism: Persicaria maculosa; assembly: GCA_963922045.1. Lineage (NCBI taxonomy): Eukaryota > Viridiplantae > Streptophyta > Magnoliopsida > Caryophyllales > Polygonaceae > Persicaria > Persicaria maculosa. Next base: position 19,969,344 of record OY998264.1, on the reverse strand, counting down.
TAAAACCCAAACCCGGATACCCAAAACGGACTCATTAAACCTGAAAGAAAAGGGTGACCCGGAAGAAAGAATTCGGATCCGAGCCCATCCGGAAATTAGGCCCAAAACCCGAACCCGCTTCTTCTTCTTCCCCTGCCTCCCTCGCCTCTGCTCGCTCACGCCTCCCACCTCCGATCGAACCCAGTCCTCAACCAGCGCTCCGCTCCCCCGCTCAGCCTCCCGACTCCCTCTCTCTCTCTCTTCCTGGTGCTCTGGCTCACTTGCCCCGTCGAACTCGTCCCCCTCTCACGTCCTCTTTTTCTCTCTCTCTCACTATCTCGCACAGCCCCGCCCTCGATCTCGCCGTACCCCATCTCCGACGTCCTCACTCTCCGCTCTCACCGACGTCCTCCGGGAGCTCACAGATCAAAAGAAACAAAGGAAAGGCATAGATTCGAAAGGAAGAGAGGGTTGAAGGGAGGAAGAAAAACGAAGCTCACAAAGTTGGCCGGAAAACAGGGGACACGGCTAGGGCTCGGCGTCGGCTCTCCGGCGGCGGCTTCGGACACCACTGCTGCTGCTCGGAACCGGGGAAGCTCGGTGGTGCTGTTGCTGCTGCTGCTCGAGCTCAAAGAAGGAAGGAGGTGGGTGAGGCTCGGTTTTGGCTCTCGGAAACAGGGCTCTAGGAGGCTCCACGGCTGGGTGGCTGGGGGAGTGTGGTGGTGGTGGCGGCGGCGGCTGTGAGGTGATGAGATGGAGGTGCGGTGGCCGGGTGATTTTGCCGGCGGCAAGGCTCAAGGTGGGAGGTGTTTGGTGTTGCCGGCAAACAGAGCCAAGGGCTGCTTGTGGCCTCGGTTGGAGGAGGGAGGAGAGCTGCAGGTTGAAGGAGGTGCAGGGGTTTGCTTTTGAAATGAAAAGGGGAGGAGGCAGCTGGGTTGCAATGTGTTGCAGCACATAGGAGAAGACAAAACAAACAAAGGGACCAGCTGCAAATTGTAACAGAAACCGGGGAGGGAGGGAGAGAGAGAGAGAGAGAAAAAGAAAAAGGGGAAATAAATTAAATTATATGTGGTCCCAACAAGATATTTTGAACCCGATAAAATATCCCGAAACCCGCTCGCCCGAACGAATCCCGACTAAATCGAATTTAATTAAATTTAATTTACTAATCTCAATATAACGGAATTAAATTAATTTCAATCAAAACTCGGAGTTTAAATTAGTTTTATTAATACTCGGAACTCGAAAGCGGAAGTCATATCCCGTCAAAATCGAAAATTAAATAATTTCAATCAATACTCGTAACTCAAATTAATTTTATAATGCTCGATCTCCGAAATCAAATTCCATTTCTAAAACCCAATTCAAAACAATATAGAAGTTCGTTTAAATAAAATTCAGTTGCTCGAGGACGGAAATTCCAAAATTTCTAGAATCTAAATTTTTAAAGTCGAACATAATTTAATATTGTAAGAAAATAATATTTTAACTTTTCCGGTCTTTACACAGGCGCAGGCGCAGGCACGGGCGAGGCGGGAGTGGGAGACTCCGAAATTTTTGATGAAGAAGAAGAAGCAAGCGGGTCCCACCCTCCTGCCCAGTCAGCTCTATGGGGCCCACCTCCAATTTTCTTTAGCTGTTGAATGTTTCTCGGTTGGGCCGGAAGAGGGAATGGAATGGGCTCGGGTTGGGCCGGGTAAAGGGATCCGGGTTAGGCTACAGGTTGGGCTTAATTTGGTTGGGTATTTGGGTTATAATTTATAGGATGGTTATATAATTGTTATTTTAATTATTATTAAATTTATTTTTCCGATTTATTTATTTAATTAATTCATTATTTACTTATTCATTTGTAAGTTATTAAAATCTGAATTATTTGAATTATTAATTAATTATATTATTTTAAGGTTATAGTTCAACAACTTGTGAACCCTTTGTTAGGTTACTAAAATTAATTACTTTCTGAATTTTATTTGAATATGATATGGAATAAATTGGAGTATTTAATTCTCTATTTTTAATATATATTTAAAGTCTGATTTTTAAATATTATTTAGTTGATTGATTATATTATTTTAATGGGTAAATGTTAATTAATTATTTTATGGATTGTGATCCTTTATATGGTCAAGTAATTGATTATCTTTCCTCGATTTATTTATTTACTTATTTAAACTAATTTGTTGAGAATGATTTATATGATTAAACTAATTCCTAAGTTTTGATATTTGAAATAGGTAATTTGGGATATTGGAATAATTCATGGAAATAAGAATGTGATGCGTTGACTAAGGATGATGATGATGATGATATTATGATCGCATTGAGAAAGGTATCGGATCATGAGAGATAATGAAACTAGATGAGAAATGGAGATGAAATGATAATGGTGATAATGATGAAATGGATGGGTTATATTATTATGTGTACCTTATATGTTTCTTATGTAACTTGTGTGCTTGTATAAATTAGACTTAGACTTATTAAATTATTTATGGAATTTCTAGGTGATTTCTGATCTATTGGATTGCTCACTCCTGCTGCCTTATTTTGCTGCTCTGCGTTTCCAGGTAAGTCCTCCGGGGCTTACTCAAGTTAGAACCTCATGCCTGATGTGTCATATAGTGTGTAGGTGTTGCATCCTGCATATTCATGTAGTATCATGCTTAGGTTGCACAAATTAATCGAGCATCCGTATTCTCTTTGCGTATGGTAGAACGGCCGTTAAATTGTGAGTCCTAGAGTCATTTGCTAGGGTCATAGGACGGTCAAGTCCCATCGGGCTTAGTCCTGATCGAGTCAGACTATTAAATTTACGAGCATGACTATTGATACGATTGATGATGTTATGATATTGAACGCGACCGGTTCCTGCCCTAACGAGCATGGGTGCAGGAGTATAAAACGCGGTCGGTTCCTGCACTATCGAGCATGGGTGCGGGAGTAGGAGAGGGACATGCCACTTGGCATTCTATGCAGGATCCCATTTAATCGCTTTCTGCATATATATATATATATATATATATATATATATATATATATATATATATATATATATATATATATATATATATAAACTGCTAGCATGCTTGAGTGTTAATATTCTGCACTGCATTAGAGCATCCTTTATTTAGGTATAGGCATATTATATGTCCTCAGTGAGGTCTTCAGGGCCCGCATGAGTGGCTCGACGTTGACTTCGTGGTTAGTTTCAGGTACCCGTACCCTTACTTGATCATGTGCTGATGTGGCGGGGGATATCTCATGGCGCAGTGAGAGGGAGAGAAGGACCAACTTGAACTCCACACTTTTGCTACTTATTTCCTCGTATTTGGTTTTGACCCGGCCCTGCCGTGGCAACTTGTATTATGATATTTCTTTCCTTATGCTTTCGAACTTAAAACGTTTTGAGCGACTTAGGCAAGTAGGACAAGTTCGGAGGACCTAACGGCCCTATCGCGAATTTTAGGGTGCGAAATCCCTTCGTTGATCATTTAAAACTTTGTTTTAAAACTCAACCCGTACTCGAATTGCAAGATCCGAACGAGGGTATCCAATCCTTCGAAACGTAACCCGAATATTTATATTTGGGCCGTTACAAAGGTGGTATCAGAGCTTGGGTTGCGCGATTCGAGTACAAATGGGTTGAAGTATGGTTTTGAAAACCGCCCAATGTTTTAAAGGATTTTGAAAAGTTTTAAAAGGGGCAAAATGAATTTAATATGGCTAAATTAATGAACAAAGCTTAATAAACTCGACTTAAACTAAGGAAAATCGGAAAAAAGGGAAATCGAGTGGGTAGAAAGGCGATAGACCATCCTATTGGATGTAGACTTGGGAAAGGGTAGGCAAAACTTAGCTTTGTACTTTACAGAGGGCCTGGAAGACTCCAAGGAGTTTGCACCGTGGTGGTTGGAGTAGCGGGGTTAGAATGTAGAGGCCGAGAGGATAGTTGCCCCTCCGGTCAGTTGCCCCTCGAAGGGCAGCTTCTAGATAGATTCTGTGATTTTATAAATGGGGCCTGAGGGCGGTCCCCCTCGAAGGGGATCTGATAAATTTCTGTTAATTGCTTCTGTGCTGTGTGTTAAGCCCCGCCTTCTATTGCAGCCACTATGGCCGATACACGAGGTGGACGGATCGGGCGTGGGGGCCCAGTGCGTAAAGGTAGAGGACGACCCCGTCGCAGGGCAGCTACTGTTACGACCGACGATGACACTCCGACACCTGAGGGCGGCGAGACTCAGGTCCCCATTCAGCAGACCACACCGGGGCAGATGGACCGAGCTGTGATCTTGGAGGTCTTACGAGAGTTTCTTGGGGAGTCACAGTCTGCAGCACCCGAGGCCCAGATCCCGATCGAGCCGCCTATAGCACCTGAGCCCGCTCGAGCTGTTCCTATGGCCGTTGCGCGACCCGAGAAGCGCATCGACTGGGTGAAGGTTATGGGGCAGTGTAGGCCGCCACAGTTCTCAGGGGGCGCTGGAGAGGATGTAGAGATGTGGTTCCGTCAGCTAGACGGGATCTTCGACCATATCGATGCGCCAGCTACAGAGCGACAGAGGCTAGCAGCAGGACATCTGCGGGGGGACGCCTTTGATCGCTGGTCCGTGTACAAGACGGACCAGGCCGAGTGGAGTTACGATGCTTTTCGGACTTTGATGCTGAAGGAGTTGATGTTGTCCGCCATTTCAAGAAGGAGTTGGTTTACTGCGCACACCTGTGTCCCACCGACGAGAGTCGCATTCGATTGTTGTCGATGAGGTTGTCACCAGCGGTACTACTGCATGCTTCTAGTCTGGGCGCAGTCTCGTTCGATTGTTTCCTGGAGGTGGTTCTTCTATACGATCAGCAGCGTATCCTCTCCGCGACTACATATGCTTCATCCCGCTCTGAGGGGAAGAGACCTAGACCTGCTGAGACCAGATGGGAGACGAGACCTAGAGGAGGGTTCCGAGGAGGATTTGGAGGAGTATCGAGGATTCCATCAGCACCGTCTGCTCCGAGTAGGGAGGTTCGAGTTAGGAGTATTACTTGTCACGGCTGCTACGAGGATGGTCATTATGTTGCTGCATGTCCGATGAGAGATACTAGGTGTTATTCATGTGGACTTTTAGGGCATAGATCTCGCTACTGCCCCCAGAGCGGAGGAACTCCATCTGCACCCGCTCTCCGACTTCCAGAGGCTCCCAGACCCCCACAGTTGACTTACCCCCAGGGTCAGGGGAGAGGTTCTGCTCCTAGTAGAGGCTGCGAAGGATTGAGAGGCGGCAGAGGTTCTGGCCGCGGAGGTAGAGGATCGACTTCAGCCGGGCCATCTGGGTCAAGTTACGGCAGAGGACAGACATCAGGAGGCCGTGGTTCCGCATTGCCCCCACCGCCCCGCGTGTTTCAGATGCGAGTTGATGATCATTCCGCTCCGACTGCAGCAGGTACCATCTCTCTATTGATGTGTGTTTGCGTATGCTGTTTGATACTGGTGCTACACACTGCTTTATAGCAGAGACGTGCGTTGCTAGGCTGAGTCTTAGCTGCACGAGTGGTCCATCCCTCCTAGTAGGCATGCCGGATGGATCTAGGGTTAGGACTAGTCGAGAGATCCTAGGATGCCCTGTCCGTATAGGAGAGCGTGAGTGGCCTGCGGATCTGATTGTGATGCCTCTGAAGACGGATGACCTCATTCTCGGCATGGACTTCATGGGATGATATGGAGCGATCGTCAACCTTCGGACGAGGACTGTGACGCTTTTAGCTGATGACGGGACCGAGCACCAAGTTTGGGGAAGTGACCCCAAACGGAACGGGGCGCTTATCAGCGCAGTTCGAGCAGCCAGACTTTTGGATCAGGGATGCATGGGGTATTGGTGTTATGCCTTAGAGGTGGATCGTGAGCAGCTCAGCATGACCGATGTACCTATAGTGCGGGAGTTTGAGGACGTGTTTCCCGATGAGCTGCCAGGACTCCCTCCGCAGAGAGAGATCGACTTCGCCGTAGATTTAGAGCCAGGCACGAGGCCGATTTCACGAGTACCATACCGGATGGCGCCAACCGAGATGGCAGAGTTGAAGGCTCAGTTGGAGGAGTTGGCCGAGAAGGGCTACATCAGACCTAGTGCGTCACCGTGGGGAGCACCGGTCCTCTTCGTTAAGAAGAAGGACGGATCGTTGAGATTGTGCATTGATTATCGGGAGTTGAACCGGGCGACGGTGAAGAACCGTTACCCTCTCCCTCGGATTGATGACTTGTTGGATCAGCTTCAGGGAGCAGTTGTGTTCTCTAAGATCGATTTGAGATCCGGTTATCATCAGCTTCGAGTGAAGCCTGAGGATGTACCGAAGATCGCCTTCCGGACTCGTTATGGACATTATGAGTTCGTAGTCATGCCATTTGGGCTGACCAATGCACCTGCAGCTTTTATGGAGCTCATGAACCGAGTTTTCATCGATTACTTGGATCGATTCATCGTTGTCTTCATCGACGATATTCTGGTGTACTCAAGGAGTAGGGAGGAGCACGAGGAGCACATGAGGATCGTGCTAGAGACGCTGAGGAAGCACCAGCTGTATGGAAAGTACAGCAAGTGTGATTTTTGGATCTCTGAGGTGACCTTCTTGGGTCACGTGATTTCAGCAGAGGGTGTCGTCGTGGATCCGGCGAAGATAGAGGCTATAGTAGCTTGGGAGGTGCCCAAGAACGTCAGGGATATCCGCTCCTTCCTTGGCTTAGCGAGTTACTACCGGAGATTCGTTCAGGGATTTTCGAGTATCGCACGACCGATGACACAGCTGCTGCGGAAGAACGTTCCTTTTGAGTGGAGCGTGGAGTGTCAGGCCAGTTTCGAGCTTCTGAAGGAGAAGCTGACCACTGCACCAGTTTTAGCCTTGCCGGATGGGACTGAGGATTTCGTTGTCTACACTGATGCATCCAGAGCCGGATTGGGGTGCGTGCTTCATCAGAGGGATCGAGTTATTGCCTATGCTTCACGTCAGCTGAAGCCTGGGGAGTTGTCTTACCCCACTCACGATCTAGAGTTAGCAGCTGTAGTTCATGCTTTGAAGATCTCGAGGAACTATCTGTATGGCACGTCGTGCAAGGTGATGACGGATCACAAGAGCCTGAAGTACATCTTCACGCAAAAGGAGTTGAACATGAGACAGAGGCGATGGTTGGAGTTGCTCAAGGACTATGATCTGGAGATTGTGTATCACCCTGGGAAGGCCAACGTGGTCGCAGATGCGCTCAGCAGGAAGACTCATCAGGAGGTGACCGTAGCTAGGCTCACCACTCAGGAGCGACTACAGTCAGATTTGAGATCGAGTGGTATCGAGGTTTGGATTTAGCGAGAGAGTGGACAGCTGACCTTCTTAGAGGTGCAGTTAGATCTGTTGGAGGAGATTCGCAGAGCCCAGACAGATTGCCCAGAGATTGTAGCTCTTAGAGAGCGGATGGCTCAGGGACGAGCCGGAGAGTTGTCAGAGAGGGAGGACGGGATGTTGACCTTTCAGGATCGCGTTGTGGTACCATCTACTTAGGATCTCAGACAGAGGATCATGCGAGAGGCGCACACCACTCCTTATTCTGTCCATCCCGGGACGAATAAGATGTACCAGGATTTGAGGAGGTCTTATTGGTGGCAGAGGATGAGAGCAGACATCACTGACTTCGTAGCTAGATGCCAGGTTTGTCAGCAGGTTCGTATTGAGCACCAGCGGCCAGGAGGACTTGTCAGGTCACTTCCAGTCCCTGAGTGGAAGTGGACTGACATTTCCATGGACTTTGTCACCGGACTGAGGCGAGATGTTAGAGGGTTCGATGCCATCTGGGTTGTGGTCGATAGATTGACCAAGTCCGCACACTTTATCACCATATAGGAGACATGGCCAATATCTAGACTAGCTGAGGAGTTCATTCGAAAGATTATTCGTTTGCATGGAGTACCAGAGAGGATTGTTTCTGATAGAGATGGCCGCTTTACTTCACGATTTTGGCAGCATGTGCACGAGGCTCTAGGGACCAGATTACAGTTCAGTACTTCCTTCCATCCGCAGACAGATGGGCAGAGCGAGAGGACTATACAGACACTGGAGGATATCCTACGATCTTGTATGCTAGAGTGGGGTGATAGATGGGTGAAATACCTACCGCTGGTCGAGTTCTCCTACAACAACAGCTATCATTCTTCGATCGAGATGGCTCCTTATGAGGCGTTGTACGGGAGGCGCTGCAAGTCGCCAGTTTGTTGGGATGAGCCCGCAGATACAGTCACATCCTTGCCAGAGCTAGTCCGAGAGACAGTGGATCAGGTTGGCCGCATCAGAGAGCACATGAGGATCGCTCAGGACCGCTAGAAGAAGTATGCTGATCGACGGAGGACAGAGATCGTCTTCGATGTGGGAGCTCATGTTTGGCTGAGAGTGTCACCCACCAGAGGAGTCCGACGATTTGGCATCAAGGGCAAGCTGAGCCCTAGGTATATTGGACCCTTTGAGATCCTAGAGCGTGTAGGTGAGGTGGCCTATAGATTAACCCTACCCTCATCTTTAGCTGGAGTTCATGATGTGTTCCACGTGTCTCAGCTCCGTAGATATGTGCCTGATCCTAGCCACATCCTTGATCATTCTAATCTCCATGTTGAGCCCGACCATACCTTTATAGAGCACCCTATTAGGATCCTTGACCGACGTGTTAAGAAGCTCAGGAACAGGGAGGTTCCTTTGCTTTTGGTTAAGTGGTCTAGGCGGGGTCCTGAGGAGGCTACCTGGGAGACCGAGGAGAGTATTCGGGCCAGTTATGGGGGAGTGTTAGACGAGTTACTTGCATCTTACGTGGAGCCTAGCGTGGACATTTCTTTGACCTCGTGAGTTAGTTGGTGAGTATTGTCCGGTCCTTGCTATAAGATGCGCCTTATTATTGTTTGATTATGTGATTGTGCATATCTGATTGATAATTATGTACCATTTCTATGAGTATATGATATGTTGATATCTTGATGTGTTATCCCTTGAACTAAGAATGCTAAGACTGACTTTGAGAATGAACCTAGGAAGTGGAATATGGGATTAGCCCTTAGAGGTGGATGTTGCCACCTCTTGAAATCCTTGAAATCTGATAGACTTAAAATAAGAGAAATGACTTGGATTTTGAAAGATCAAACGCGATCGAGAATTTGAGTGATTAACTTGAATTGAGAACCCTTTTGAAACTTTTTCAACCCGAGTTTACATTATAATGTCCCACGAAGTGGATACAAACATTTATAGGGGCACTTATAGATTGTTTGCTAAGACCTAGTGGAGACGTTATGATTCTTTTGAGTTATAATGTAACCAAGAAGTCGGGGTAAGGTTGTGATAAGGGCCCATGTCACATTCTTGCTACGACCAATTGGGAATATTATGATCATGACGAAGATACTGCGAGGATCTCATAGGGGCACTTATGAGGTACTCACGGGATCAATGGCGTGATCCTCGGACTCACCAATTTCGAACTTCATCCCCTCACTTTTAAAAAGGGTTTTAGTCTCGAGGACGAGACTTGTTTTTAGAGGTGGATGATGTAAAGACTGAGATTTTTAAATGAATATTTTTATAGTTATAAATTTAATTTTGATAAGAATTTATTCAATTTCCGAGACTCCGAAAATTTTCAAAAATTTCCGTCCTCGAACCAACGACTGATTTAAATTCTTTCGAATAATTCCGGCATAAACTCGTTACTCAAACTTGAAAACGAAATAATTCCGCTTTATTTTCCCAAGGCTAAAAAAAATATATATTTTTGGGTTTCGTTATTTAATTCAGACTTGATTAATTATTTTAAAACGTGTCGGGTTAAGGTGGGAAAGCGGGTTTCGGGGTTTATTACCGGGTATTATAGTTGACTTTCACCCCCTAGCCACCCTAAACCCCTACCACTAGCTAGGAGGTTCCCCCTTTCCCACACCACACCCGTCACCTATAGCCTCCTACCCCTTCCCTCCCACTCTTTTAAAAAAAAATGTTGACAGCCTTAACCCTAATCCTCCTTTTTATATAGCCTGCAATCCCCTCTGCTCCATCACTTCCTTCTGTTCATCACCACAATCACCATCCCCTTTCCTTTTGCTCCTCTCGGTTCCCAACCCCCATTCACCACAAGTATCACCACCACCAATGAGCCACTGCTCCAGAGGTTGCATCTGACCCCAGGCTGTTCAACCTCGACGTCCACCAGTGCCCTGAGGTGGCTCAGAAGGCTCCCGACGCCACCACCAAACCATCGAGGCTCCGTCGCCCCCGTTCGAACACAAACAACCTCCCGGTAAGCCGTTCTCCTTCGTTCCCGATCCAAACCACCATCGAGCCCTACCAACATACTCACTCACGTCCGTCACAGGTCCGAGAAGCCATCGAGAGCCTCCGACGACACCCAGAACTCCGATCGAAGCTCCGACGTCCGCGAACACCTCGGTGAGCTTCGTACCTTTCCTTCCGTTAGCCGTTCATTCTTTTTCTTTATTCTTCGAGGTCGGGGAGGGAGTGCGTGAGCTGAGTGCGAGCGTGGGCGAGCTCGAGAGATCCGACGAGCTCGGGAGAGTCAAGGTCGAGCGCTAGGCCGTGTGTGTGCGGGGAGGGCTGTGAGCATGGGTGAGGGCCGTGAGAGCGCGCGGGAGCTGATGCGTGAGAGGTGGGAGGCGCCTATGGGCGCAGCGTGAGTGCGAGGGGCTGGGCGGTGTGGCGAAGCGCGGGCCGGCGGTGCAGGCGCAGGCGCGGGCGAGGCGGGAGCGGGACACTCCGAAATTTTTGATGAAGAAGAAGAAGCAAGCGGGTCCCACCCTCCTGCCCAGTCAGCTCTATGGGGCCCACCTCCAATTTTCTTTAGCTGTTGAATGTTTCTCGGTTGGGCCGAAAGAGGGAATGGAATGGGCTCGGGTTGGGCCGGGTAAAGGGATCCGGGTTGGGCTACAGGTTGGGCTTAATTTGGTTGGGTATTTGGGTTATAATTTATGGGATGGTTATATAATTGTTATTTTAATTATTATTAAATTTATTTTTCCGATTTATTTAATTAATTAATTCATTATTTACTTATTCATTTGTAAGTTATTAAAATCTGAATTATTTGAATTATTAATTAATTATATTATTTTAAGGTTATAGTTCAACAACTTGTGAACCCTTTGTTAGGTTACTAAAATTAATTACTTTCTGAATTTTATTTGAATATGATATGGAATAAATTGGAGTATTTAATTCTCTATTTTTAATATATATTTAAAGTCTGATTTTTAAATATTATTTAGTTGATTGATTATATTATTTTAATGGGTAAATGTTAATTAATTATTTTATGGATTGTGATCCTTTATATGGTCAAGTAATTGATTATCTTTCCTCGATTTATTTATTTACTTATTTAAACTAATTTGTTGAGAATGATTTATATGATTAAACTAATTCCTAAGTTTTGATATTTGAAATGGGTAATTTGGGATATTGGAATAATTCATGGAAATAAGAATGTGATGCGTTGACTAAGGATGATGATGATGATGATATTATGATCGCATTGAGAAAGGTATCGGATCATGAGAGATAATGAAACTAGATGAGAAATGGAGATGAAATGATAATGGTGATAATGATGAAATGGATGGGTTATATTATTATGTGTACCTTATATGTTTCTTATGTAACTTGTGTGCTTGTGTAAATTAGACTTAGACTTATTAAATTATTTATGGAATTTCTAGGTGATTTCTGATCTATTGGATTGCTCACTCCTGCTGCCTTATTTTGCTGCTCTGCGTTTCCAGGTATGTCCTCCGGGGCTTACTCAAGTTAGAACCTCATGCCTGATGTGTCATATAGTGTGTAGGTGTTGCATCCTGCATATTCATGTAGTATCATGCTTAGGTTGCATAAATTAATCGAGCATCCGTATTCTCTTTGCGTATGGTAGAACGGTCGTTAAATTGTGAGTCCTAGAGTCATTTGCTAGGGTCATAGGATGGTCCAGTCCCATCGGGCTTAGTCCTCATCAAGTCAGACTATTAAATTTACGAGCATGACTATTGATACGATTGATGATGTTATGATATTGAACGCGACCGGTTCCCGCACTAACGAGCATGGGTGCGGGAGTATAAAACGCGGTCGGTTCCTGCACTATCGAGCATGGGTGCGGGAGTAGGAGAGGGACATGCCACTTGGCATTCTATGCGGGATCCCATTTAATCGCTTTCTGCATATATATATATATAAACTGCTAGCATGCTTGAGTGTTAATATTCTGCACTACATTAGAGCATCCTTTATTTAGGTATAGGCATATTATATGTCCTCAGTGAGGTCTTCAGGGCCCGCATGAGTGGCTCGACCTTGACTTCGTGGTTAGTTTCAGGTACCCGTACCCTTACTTGATCATGTGCTGATGTGGCGGGGGATATCTCATGGCGCAGTGAGAGGGAGAGAAAGACCAACTTGAACTCCACACTTTTGCTACTTATTTCCTCGTATTTGGTTTTTACCCGGCCCTGCCGTGGCAACTTGTATTATGATATTTCCTTCCTTATGCTTTCGAACTTAAAACGTTTTGAGCGACTTAGGCAAGTAGGACAAGTTCGGAGGACCTAACGGCCCTATCGCGAATTTTAGGGTGCGAAATCCCTTCTTTGATCATTTAAAACTTTGTTTTAAAACTCAACCCGTACTCGAATTGCAAGATCCGAACGAGGGTATCCAATCCTTCGAAACGTAACCCGAATATTTATATTTGGGTCGTTACAAACCATATCATTGAAAAAATAAGCTAAGCTTTTTTTTGGTAAACAAAAATAAGCTAAGCTTCTACATATCATTTGACAAATTAGCCGAACATGAATAATTTTATTATAATTTATCCTTTTTTAAAATAAAAGTAAAATCGGATTATTTAACAAATGGGAAGTCTTATGAAAATAAATCATTGCATTAAATACAAATAAGCTTGAATTAAGGGTATTTTAATCCTTTTAAACAAAACAAATAGAGGTTTAATGAATGGGTGGTCTTATGAAAAGATAACTAATTTATGGGTGGTTTATTGTAATTTAAGTTTTTATGGGTGGTTATGTGAAAAGTACTACTACCTCCGTCCAAAAATACATGTCTTTTTACTATTCATGCACGTCTTTTTTAGGAGCTAAAAACTATATAAAATATTAACTTTTTTATTAATTTTTTTTAATAATTACAAACTTATTAATAATATGTTTATACTTATTTTTTATATAATTTATTCATTATCATGCAATTAATGTGTAGCACTATAAAATATTTAAATGGTTTTAGTTAACTTTTAAAAATAAAAAGCCAAATTTGGGTTGTCGTGGGAAAAAATATATTTTTTATGATTATTTTGTGATTTACCTATATTCTAAAAGATTTTTAACCAATTTGGTTAACATAAGAAATTTGCCCAAACCTCGTGGATACCATACAAAATTGATCGAAACCTCGTGGTTACCATGAGAAATTTTTAAAAAGTTTGGGCACTATGCAAAAAAAGTCAAACCTTGTGGCTACCAGAGGAAATTTCCCTAAAAATTTTATAGTGCTACACATTAATTGCGTGATAAATGAATAAATTATACAAAAAAAATAATGGTAGTTTTTTTTAAAAAAAAAAACTTTTAAATTTGAAAAAGTATACATAATTACCTAATGTAGTTGGTTGTTTTCAAAGAGTCACTAATAACCTTTTTAATGTTTTAAAAAGATTACATATTAGATATATAATACAAATTTTATTTTATCCAAAATATTTTATTTAGTTTAAACAAATATGAATGAATGGTAATTTAAAATATGTACTTAATTTATGGATTTGAAAATAAATTAAGTACATATTTTAAATAATTTACTCATTTTTTATGTATTTATTTTTTTTAATTTTAGGTGATTTTTTTTATAATTTACTCATTCTTTGGGTAAATAATTTAATCTCCTTAAATATTAAAAGGGTTGTTGACGGTTTTTTAAAAGTAAAAACACCAAAAATGAGTGATTAAGTGAGTGAATTATAATATATTTATCATTTTATATAATTTCTATATGATTTTTAAAAAGTTTGGTTATCACACGAAATTTATCAAAACCTCATGGTTACCATGCGAAATTCTTGAAATGTTTGGGTACCATGCGAAAAAGACCAAACCTCGTGGCTACCAAGCAAAATTTCCCTTTAAAAAATTAATAAAAAACTTAATATTTTATGTAGCTTTTAGCTCCTAAAAATACGTGCTAAAAAGTAAAAGGACATGTATTTTTGGACGGAGGGAGTATAATTTACGGGTGGTTATGTGTAATTTACTCTAAGATTTATTGTCAGTCCTCTATTTTGGAGAATTTGTTATATTAAAAAAAAATGTATTAAAATTCATCAAAAAAAAACAACTTATTAATGTTATTTATGAAGGTCCAAATTAAACAACAAATTTGCACATCACATTATCTTCGCGTGAGGCATACACACTCATTCCCAGTCTACTTCGAGGCATATTTTTGAAGCCGAATGTATAATTTATTTAGGGAAATTTCGCTTGGTAGCCATGAGGTTTGGTCTTTTTTGTATAGTATCCAAATATTTCAAGAATTTCGCAGGGTAACCATGAGGTTTTGATAAATTTCGTATGATAACCAAACTTATTAAAAATCATAGAGAAATTATATAAAATGATAAATATATTATAATTCACTCACTTAATCACTCATTTTTGGTGTTTTACTTTTAAAAAACCGTCAACAACCCTTTTAATATTTAAGGAGATTAAATTATTTACCCAAAGAATGAGTAAATTATAAAAAAAACACCTAAAATTAAAAAAAAATAAGTACATAAAAACGAGTAAATTATTTAAAATATGTACTTAATTTATTTTCAAATCCATAAATTAAGTACATATTTTAAATTACCATTCATTCATATTTGTTTAAACTAAATAAAATATTTTGGATAAAATAAAATTTGTATTATATATCTATTATGTAATCTTTTTAAAACATTAGAAAGGTTATTAATGACTCTTTGAAAACAACCAACTACATTGGGTAATTATGTATACTTTTTCAAATTTAAAAGTTTTTTTTAAAAAAAAACTACCATTATTTTTTTTTGTATAATTTATTCATTTATCATGCAATTAATGTGTAGCACTATACAATTTTAAATGGTTTTAGGTAACTATTTAAAAATAAAAAAACCAAAATTGGGTTGTTGTGTGAAAAAAAATATTTTATGATTATTTTGTGATTTTACCTATATTCTAAAAGATTTTTATCCAATTTGATTAACATAGGAAATTTGCCCAAACCTCGTGGCTACCACACAAAATTGGTCGAAACCTCGTGGTTACCATATGAAATTTTTGAAAAGTTTGGGCACCATGCAAAAAGAGTCAAACCTTGTGGCTACCAGACGAAATTTCTCATCTATATAAAATACTAAAACAGAGGCCAGAAACGGCCTCTGGTGCGATCTCGCGTCCACGGAATTTTCTGGATTAAAGCGAGATTATTTTTGCTTACGTGTCATTTTCTGGATTAAAGTAGTATTATATTTTTGGGCCACATCAATTAATAAACGAATATAATTAGGTAAAAACTTATCTTTTTAAATCAAATAATATTATGGTGTGGGTGAAAGCAAATTAGTTAAAAGTTAACGGTGAAAAAAATATAAGATGGTAATATCTTTTTTAAATGTCATAAAAGGTTGAGATCTATATCTATCTATCGATATTAAACCATTCTCTACCGCCACATGTCCTCCTTATTTATCGATATTTTCTTTATTTCATTATTTAATTACCTATTCATTAGACCACAATTTTTTTATAGAAGTTAAATTATTTTGTAATAACTTATTTTAGCCAAGTAATTAATCCCATTTTAAATCAATTTTGTTAATTATTTTTGTTAATTAAAGAATTCATATAATCTATATCTATCTATATCTATATCAATATCTATATAAAATACTAAAATAGAGGCCTAAAACGGGCTCTGGTGCGATTCACATACGTGGAATTTTCTGGATTAAAACAAGATTATTTTTGCTTACGTGTCATTTTCTAAAATAAAATTGTATTATATTTTTTATCCACATCAATTAATATATATTATACACGTAATACACTTATTATTGAAAACATATCCAATTTAACTAATCAAATATAATAATATATATTGGATAAAAAAATCTAACGAATGAAATATAATAATATATATTGGACCAAAAAAAATTATATAAATTTATTAATAATACCAATCCAAGTTTATCTATTAAATAACGTATCTTGAGTAATCTTTGTATCTAACTAATGAAATATAATAATTAGGCAATTAGCTACGGTTTTTTTTTTGATTTGATGCTCGTTTCAATTGTAAATGTCATGACATATAAATATCAAAAGATAAATATCAATAAAATAGGGATTATCAAAAGATAAATATCAATAAAATAGGGAAAACGTAGGGATGAGAATGATAATTGAAGATAATAATTATGATTATATTAAGAGTAAAAGTATTAGTTTTAAATAACACCATATTAATCTATAATATGACACGTATGCCAATTGCTTATATTTTAACAGATATGTTGACATTATTATATGATTTTGTGTACTTTTTATTTTTTATCTTAAAAAATTTCCAAAGTTTTGATTTATTTATTTAAGAAAAATTGAAGTATTGATTTCCATCAAACATAATTTATATATATTTGTGTGTGTTTATGTATTGATTGTTCAATATAATATGTTGTATATAATATGTTGTATATTGATCTGAACGAAATGTACTCCTAATTTAGTTTATTTTTAAAGAAAATATAAATTAAATATCATTTTAATTATTAAGAAACCGCACAACGGGCGGGTACTAAGACTAGTTTATTTAATAGCGACATATATCGCAGACGCATGTGATTGTGTTATTTTGATTTTTTGGGGGGAGTCATTTGTAAACTTTAAACTAGCCCAGCCCAATAGCATAGCAAGCCCAAACCAATACAAAGCCCAAACATTCGGCCCGGTTTTGACTTATTTCCCCTCTCCCCCAAGTTAGGACTGTTTGATTAAACATGACAAGGATAATTTTAGGAAGGTTAACTTAAATTGAAAAAATTGTGTTTGGTTAGGTTTTAGATTACTAGAATAAAAACAAGCAAAGTCCAAATTTTCAATGAAAAAGAATGGAAGTAAAATATACCTAGATAAAAAAATTTAAATTTTAAGGTTTTATTTTTATTTTTTTTTTTTTGAACCGAAAAGAATTTGGTAGTTGTTAAGACAATTAGCCAAAAGCATCCCGTAGGATGATGCTGCGAAGAGCAGCGTTAGAAGGGAGAGAAGTGGCAGAGTGTGAAATCGAGAGATGAGATAGACGATCAGCAACAAAATTACCTTCCCTAAAGACATGTAGAATCTCAATATCAGAGAAATGATGGAGAGAAAGAAGACAGTCAGATAAAATCATCTCGATCTCACCAGAGCATGAGCATCCAGTCTTAAGACTATTAATAATGTTAAGATTATCACCTTCAATAATAATACTCCGTATTGTTTATATTAAGGTCAATTGCTTGGTGGATCCCTTTTCAAAGGCCAAAGCCTTCAGCCCCAAGAACAGTAGGGATAGGAGATGACCCTGCTTTAGAGAAGAGAGCAGACCCATTATCATTTCGAATAATGAATCCGTAAGATGGTGAAGCTGTCGAGGATAAGGCCCCATCAAAGTTGAGTTTGCACCACCCATGTCTAGGTTTCGACCATTTGCAATGTTTGCACGAGGTTGTTTTATTTGTTCTAGTGTTGGACGGGGGTGAATTTGTGTTGAGGTCTATGTCTAACTCTGTAGATTTGTTCTAGTTGAATATATGTTCTGAGATGAAGGATAAGATTGCTTTTGGGTTGGGTTTGATGTTGTTGAAGGCTTTTTTGTTTATGAAGAACCAACAACTCCACCAAGCCACAGTTACAGTGGAGAAACCTTGGAGTCCTAAGTCGTTTCTTAGCTTAATTAGAGTTTCAATTATAGTTGTGGTAGCATTATATGCATTGTCTACTTTGACAGAGATTTGTGGGGAGAGTAGTTGAAGTATCGTTTTGATTATTGATCAGCATTTGAAAAGTAGATGTTCGATATCTTCGTAGCTCATATCGCAAAGAGGACAGTTTATGGGAATACCCAAGCCATAACGAGCAAGTTTGACCGTAGTAGGGAGACCATCTTTAGTAATC
Organism: Persicaria maculosa; assembly: GCA_963922045.1. Taxonomy (NCBI): domain Eukaryota; kingdom Viridiplantae; phylum Streptophyta; class Magnoliopsida; order Caryophyllales; family Polygonaceae; genus Persicaria; species Persicaria maculosa. Next base: position 19,951,102 of record OY998264.1, on the reverse strand, counting down.
GACCAGATGAAATCTTTAACTTTTGGGAGACAGCCTAATTTCCAAATCCAATGAAAATCCGATTTGGAGTGTTGTTTATTGTACTGAAGCATTTCAATTGCCGAGGCAGTGGAAAACCAACCATTACGACTCCATTTCCAGTATAGCATATCACGTGTTATATATTTGGGGATCGGTGTTTGGGAGATGATGGCAATAATGTGTTGGGGGATTTGATTTTGTAAAATAGAGGGTAGCTTAGAGGTATCCCATGTTTTTGTAGGGAAATTTTAAGGTTTTATGTGATAAAAAAAAAAAACTAAACACATAAATTATCTTTATTTCCTTTTTTTGAACAATTTTCTATTTAAGTTTTTTTTATTGTTACCCAAACAAACCCTTATTCCGACTTTCCGGTGCTTTCCTGAGTTTCCCCATCCTCAAGTCACTTGGTGATTTTTTTCCACCAAAAAAATAATAATTTAAATCATCTGAAATACTGACTCATAAACCCTAACCCTTCCGTCAATCCACCTCCGATCACCGGCAGAAAATGGCGAACAACCAAATAGCGATCTCTCTCCTCACCAGCCTCGCCAGGGCGGCATTCGGCGTCGGCGTCGGCGCCGCCGCAATAAACTCCTCCCTCTACACCGTCGACGGCGGCGAGCGCGCCGTCCTCTTCGACCGCCTCAGCGGGGTGAGGGAAGGCACGGTAGGCGAAGGCACCCACTTCCTCATCCCGTGGCTCCAGAAGCCGTACACCTTCGACATCCGCACCCGGCCGCACCAATTCTCCTCCGTCTCCGGCACCAAGGATCTCCAGATGGTGAATCTCACCCTCCGCGTCCTCTCTCGGCCCGACGTCGACAAGCTTCCCACCATCTTCCAGAACCTAGGGCTGAAGTATGAAGACAAGGTCCTGCCTTCGATTGGGAATGAGGTTTTGAAGGCCGTTGTCGCTCAGTTTAACGCCGATCAGCTGCTTACTGAGAGGCCAAAGGTGTCGGCTATGGTTAAGGACAGCTTGGAGAGGAGGTGATCAAATTTAATTATTAATTGTTATGAATTTCGTTGCAATTTATGCAATGCCTGATCGATTTTCAGTTCTTCATTTCCATTTCAATTTCCTGTGGATATGATAATTAAAGGTTCTAACTTTCCATTTGAAAAGGGGTTTTTCTTACTGAATTTTGAAGAAATAGGGGAAATGTTCACTGTACTACAAGAGGATTGTACGTGGTTGTTGTTTGTTGGCATCTCACATTGGGTTCAATCCGGATCATTGCGAACATTTTTAATCACTCCAACATATGTATGTTATCCACATTATGTCTTCTGATAGATTTTTTGCTAGGAATTTTGGTTTGCGATTGTGATATCTTATTCATTTTAGCTGCATTGGATGGTGAAGCTGCCAAATCTGATGCTGCCAAATCTTGATTCATGTTTGGAAATGGTTGATGTGTAGAGGTCCTAATTAATAATTAGTAGATAAACAACAAATCCAGATTGAATTTGTAGGATCTGTACTATCCTAACTATAGATGCAATGCAGTATTGATGATATGGATTTTTTTATGTGTGTTTTGTAGGGCTAAGGACTTCAACATTGTGTTGGATGATGTGGCTATCACACACCTTTCATACAGTGCTGAATTCTCCCGAGCAGTGGAGCATAAGCAGGTGGCTCAGCAGGAGGCCGAGAGATCCAAATTCGTGGTGATCAAGGCGGAGCAAGAGACAAGGGCTGCAATTATTCGGTCTGAGGGAGAGAGTGAGGCAGCTAGGCTGATCTCCGAAGCCACTGCAAATTTTGGAGATGGATTGATTGAGCTCAGGAAGATTGAGGCTGCCAAGGAAAATGTGGCCACTATGTGTCGGAATGGCAACATCACTTACCTTCCGTCGGGGAATCAGATGCTCATGGGAATGAACAACGCCCGTTAAGCGTTGAGGTTATCGGTCAATTGCGCGATTCATGAACTTGTAGGATGATTCATGAACAATGCATTAAGGCTGATGGAAACTCGTTTTCATAACGGTTTTGCCGAAAACATCTTTTGCTGCCTCTGGATATATATGGTAGTTGGTTAAAATTGCTCATTTACAATTAGGAAAAAAAATATGTTGCCTCGACTCCTCGAGTCCTTTGGAACAAGATTAACAAAACAGTTGATATTTTAAAGTTTTTATCATCCTTAAAAAGCATGTTGAAATAAAAACATCAAGTATTTTGAGATAGATAAAGTATATTGGAGTTTGTTAGAGCTAGGTTGTCTGAATTGTTGAACTACAAATCAATTGACAACCTTCCTGTTATTAAACTTTAGCTTTACGTCGAGGTCTATCTATCCTCCAGAGGTGCTCAAATTATCAAATGTCTTCATATTTGTTCATCGTTGGAAGGTCTCTATAAATCATGTTATCTATTTAATAGTGGTCAAATTGACGTTTACCAAACCACACCCCTACCACAGCTATAGAACAGATATATTGAAAATATGAGCTAAGGACCAATGGTTAACAATGGCTTTGATGAGCTGATTATTTGTAATTATAGACCAAAATTTTATACCATCGAAAAATTCAAGTATTTTGAAACAATAAAAAATTCTGAGTAATATTTAGTTCTATCCTACCTCCAGTTCCAACTCCAACTACTCAGTGCTCGTTTGGATGAACTTGGGAAATACACTTCCTAATAATTTAATTCATGGCAAAGTGAGTTCCTAGGAATTTAATTAAGAAAATATGTTTGGATAAGTTTGTAACACCTTGTCCCACTGTGAAGCTTTGTGTAAACCCAACAAATCTTATTACAGAGATCAAGAGGAAGAGAGAGTTTTACAGTAGAGAGGAAGAAGGTGATCAAGTTGTTGTTGTCGGTTAGAGGTTGTGAGTATATATAGATCACAACCCTCTGTTTCTCCTAATTACAAGAGATACCCTTATGTTTCTAAAGTGTACATAAATACCATTGCCTCTATATGTCTCATTACCCCCCCCCCCCCCCCCCCTCAAGTTGGAGAAGGGCTCTCAAAGACCATCCCCAACTTGACTGCAAGGACTCTGTGTTGAGCTTCTTCGAGAGCCTTTGTCATAAGATCAGCAAGTTGAAGAGCAGAGGTAATGTGATAAGTGAGCAGAAATCTTTCCTGTTGTTGTTCTCTGACGACGTGACAATCTATCCTCAGGTGCTTCGTCCGTTCATGGAATACAGGGTTGGTTGCAAGGTGTTGTACTGATCTGTTATCACAGTAGAGGGGAATAGGTCGAGGGATGATGACCTTGAGTTAAGCAAACAACCCATCCAACCAGATAATCTCACTTGCTGCATAGGACATAGCTCTGTATTCTGACTCAGTTGAAGACTTGGAAACTGTCTTCTGTTTCTTGGTCTTCCATGAAACTAAGTTCTTTCCCATCATCATACAGTAGCCAGATAAAGACTTAGCATAGTAGGCACATGACCCCCAATCTGCATCTGTGTATGCAGTCAAGTCTATTATTGAATCTGTTGCATAAAACAGGCCTACACTCAGAGTTCCCTTTAAGTACCTCAGTACATGCATAGCTGCTTGATAATGCGGAAGCTTAGGAGAACTTATGAACTGTGAGAGGTGTTGAACAACATATGAGAGATCAGGCCGTGTCATGTTAAAAAATAATTAATAACCTTCCAACCAATCTTCTATACACTTCTGGATCCTCCATTGGAACACCTTCATCAGGTGAGAGCTTTAATCCTCTAGGAAGTGGAAACCTTGCCTCCTTACTGTCAAGCATGTCTGTTTCTTTGAGCAAATCCAACACATACTTTCTCTGGTGAACAGTCATCCCAGCAGGGGACCTGGATATCTCCATGCCCAAGAAATAATGTACTTGTCCAAGATCCTTGATTGTGAATTTGGCATGTCGATGTGCTTTAGTACTGATGATCACATCTTCATCATCACCTGTCAAAAGTAAATCATCTACATACACAAGTGCAGTCACAATGCCTTTGGAAACTGATTTAATAAACAAAGAGTAGTCTTGCTTAGATTGTATGAATCCCAATGAAATGAGAAACTTAGTAAGTTCCACATTCCATTGCCTGCTGGCTTGCTTCCGGCCATACAGTGATCTTTTTAAAAGACACACTTGACCTGAACCAGCCTTGCCATATCCATCACGTGGTTTCATATCGATCTTCTCATCTAAGAAACCATGCAAAAATGCATTATTTATGTCTAATTGATGGATAGGCCAGTTTCTAACAATAGCAAGAGATAATATACATCTAACAGAAGTAAACTTTGCAAAAGGGGAAAATGTGTGTTTATAATCCTTATCTTTGATTTGATTATAACCCTTTGCAATTAACCTTGCCTTATACCTTTCAATAGAACCATCTGGCTTATATTTAAGCCCGAAAACCCACTTTGATCCAATTGGTGTTTTGCCAGAAGGGAGAGATATTAACACCCATATCTTGTTATTCTCCAGAGCTTGTAACTCTTTGTCCATGGCTTCAATCCAATTGGGATCCTTCTTAGCTTGAGTATAAGTATGAGGCTCATGAATCTGTACCATATTAACAAATGAACTAACAAATTCACTTGAAAAATTGTTAGTGTCACCAAGAACAATAGACAAGAAACTCTGAGATACTGGATTATCCTTTTGAAGAGAAGGACACAAAAAATCCTTTAATTTGTTTGGAATCTGATGCAACCTACCAGACCTCCTTGGTTATATCTCCAAACCTGGTGCAGACTGCACTTCAGACCCTGTATCATCAGAGGATATAGAATCTGGAACCTCAATGTGAGTAAAAGATTCATTTGAACTGTTACCAACATCATTGTGATTGTGAATATCATGATGATGAATCACTACCAAAAAAACAGGAAATAGCCATGGATTTTTTAGCAACGCCAGAGGGTTGTGGCCGATTTCGTGGCTGATAGCTACGAACGTAGCCACGACCTAACATGTTGTCGCTAAATAGGCGTCGAGTGAAAATTTACGTGGCTAAATCCGTGGCTAGGGGTGATGACATAAATTCGTGTCCAGAATGTCGTGACTATTAGCCACGATTATGAATATCGTAGCTAAATTCATGGATGTTAGCCACGACTTTAGCCACTATTGAAATATTCGTCGCTGATTTTGACGCCGATAAGCCCGCGAAAAAAAATACCGTGGCTGTACCCGTGACTAATAAATGTTGAATAAAATGTTATATTAACTAGTAAATTCTTATTAGAATACTATAAGAGTATGTTTTGAGGAAAACTCGTATAAGTGACTAATAAATGTTGAACAAAATGTTATATTGACTAGTAAATTCTTATTAGAATACTATAGGAGTATGTTTTGAGGAAAACTCATATAAATAATGAATAAATGTTTAATAAAGCCTTATATTGACTAATAAATACTTATTAGAATATTATAAGCGTATGTTTTGAGGAAAACTCGTATAAGTAGCTAATAACATTTGAATAAAACCTTATATTAACTAATAAATTTTTATTAGAATACTATAAGAGTATGTTTTGAGGAAAACTCATATAAGTGACTAATAAATGTTGAATAAAATCTTATATTAACTAGTAAATTCTTACTAGAATACTATAAGAGTATGTTTTGAGGAAAACTCATATAAGTGACTAATAAATGTTGAATAAAATGTTATATTAACTAGTAAATTCTTATTATAATACTATATTAGTATGTTTTGAGGAAAACTCATGTAAGTGACTAATAAATGTTGAATAAAATGTTATATTAACTAGTAAATTCTTATTAGAATACTATAAGAGTATGTTTTGAGGAAAACTCATAAAAGTGACTAATAAATGTTGAATAAAATGTTATATTAACTAGTAAATTCTTATTAGAATACTATAGGAGTATGTTTTGAGGAAAACTCATATAAATAATGAATAAATGTTTAATAAAGCCTTATATTGACTAATAAATACTTATTAGAATATTATAAGCGTATGTTTTGAGGAAAACTCGTATAAGTAGCTAATAACATTTGAATAAAACCTTATATTAACTAATAAATTTTTATTAGAATACTATAAGAGTATGTTTTGAGGAAAACTCATATAAGTGACTAATAAATGTTGAATAAAATCTTATATTAACTAGTAAATTCTTATTAGAATACTATAAGAGTATGTTTTGAGGAAAACTCATATAAGTGACTAATAAATGTTGAATAAAATGTTATATTAACTAGTAAATTCTTATTATAATACTATATTAGTATGTTTTGAGGAAAACTCATGTAAGTGACTAATAAATGTTGAATAAAATGTTATATTAACTAGTAAATTCTTATTAGAATACTATAAGAGTATGTTTTGAGGAAAACTCATAAAAGTGACTAATAAATGTTGAATAAAATGTTATATTAACTAGTAAATTCTTATTAGAATACTATAGGAGTATGTTTTGAGGAAAACTCATATAAATAACGAATAAATGTTTAATAAAGCCTTATATTAAGTAATAAATTCTTATTATAGCACTATAAGAGTATGTTTTGAGGAAAACTCAAATATGTGACTAATAAATATTGAATAACACCTTATAGTAACTGATAAAATCTTATTAGAATAATATAAGAGTATGTTTTGAGAAAAAATCATATAAGTAACTAATAAATGTTTTATAAAACCTTATATATGAATTTTATAAAAATACATAAGCAATGAGAAAAAAAAAATAACGCTATTCAATAATATTTGAGAAAAACATTATTTGAAATATAGATATCTAATTAAATTCAATAAAATTTTATAAAAACATATAGATATCTAATTAAATTCAATAAAAATATTATTTGAAATATATATAATAATAAATAGTTGTATTGATAGTTTTATTTTTTTTAGCGCCTAATGTATGTTTTGAGCAAGAAATTTCCCCCCAAAATTTTTGGCCAAAATTTAAAGCGGACTTTTAACCCTAAAAATCACCTCTTCACATAGGTCGACCGCTTCCTCTTCCATGTAATCTCTCTCTTCTTCAGATCTGAGACTCCTTGGCCGCTTCCTCTTCCGCGTGCTCGGCCTTTTTGCTTCCTTGGCTACTACCGTTCCTCTGCTCCTCCCTCTTGCCCTTCCTCTGATTCACATTCAACAACTCGATCCCGACCTCTCTTTATCCTCTCTCGCCAATTCCTCGTCATTCAAGATCTATCTCTCCCGAAAATTTCAGATATCTTCCCAAAATTTCAGATCCTAGCCCTAATTCAGATTGGAGATGGCGGCATCAAGGAGAAGGAGGCGGGAGGGATTGAAGTTTTCTCCTTCATCTTTCCTTCGAATCTCCATGTTCGGTAATCTCTCTCTCTAGCTTGTTTTATGCTTTCTCTTTCTCTTGTCTTTCTCTATGTTCAATAATCTCTCTTTGGATTATCTTTCTCTGGTAATCATCTCCCTTCGCCGGCTCCACCACCGCCTCCGCCGCCGACCGCCGATTCTCTGAGGTCGTTTCCCCCGCCTCCTCTACTTGCGATGTCTCACCTTCCGACCCGCTCTGCCTTTCCCCGGCCTTGACTTCCAAATCCTCTAAGGTTTTCCCTTTCCTTAGCTGCTTTTTTATTTTCCATGTTCAGTAAATTGTCTGCTTTTTTAGTTTGATTATTTACAATAAATAATCAAACTATCGAACATTGGCTTGGAGGCAATAGCATGATATCTTTCTCCATGTTCAAATTGAATGAAAATAAAAAAGCAGCTAAGGATTATTTACTTAGGTTCGATTTACTTAGGCAATAGCATGACATCTTTTGTCGTGTTTTCCCTTTCCTTAGCTGCTTTTTTATTTTCACCAACAGGCAATAGCATGACATCTTTCTCCATGTTCAGTAAATTGTCTGCTTTTTTAGTTTGATTATTTACTTAAGTTCGATTTTTGTGCTGATTTGGTGCTGATTTAAGGCCATGTTTGTTACTTCCTTAGCTGCTTTTTTAACTATACAATTTGATTATTTACATTCAATTTGAAGGCAGACAATTTACTTTTTTTGTCTTAGTGATCAATATCAAGACATATGTGTTGAACATGATGTCATGCTATTACCTGTTGGTGTTTGATTAAAGGCCATGTTTGTTACTTGTGATTTTTGTGCTGATTTGGTACTTAGGTTCGATAGTTCTGAACTTTTTTTGTGTGTATGTGTTAAATTAGGATTTTTTTTTGGTATGAATTGGATCTGGTTTATTTTGAATCGATGCATTGGATATCCTTGATGACTTTGTTTATGAACTTGTTATTTTTAAAATTGTTTTTATTTACTTATTGAATCTGCTCTTTATGATATTTAGTATTTGATTTGTATTATTTTTTTTAATTGAACAGGGACATTTAATTTCATAATTTGGCAGAAAAAATGGAACCTTGCCCTCACTGCAGTTTAATCGTTAGCTGGTCTAGTGTGCAGCATTGGGTGCAAGAACAAGGCGGAAGCTCTCAAACGAGTGTCTAGATTCTATGCATTGGTGTCTTTTCTTAGGTGTATTATTTCTGTATGTTGTACCAGTGTATATTCTACCAGTGTTGAAACAAGTTATTTGCTAATGTAGTCTATATTGATATATAGAGTTTGCTAAGAACTTTGCAACAAACTTGGATACAAAATTAGCAGGCCACGGCCATTAGCCACGGGAATAGCCACGACATAAATTGTAGCCATGAATATAGCCACATGTAGGCCATGCCATTAGCCACGACTTTAGCCACGATAATAGTCACAACCATTAGCCACAAATATGGCAATGACTTCAGCCACAAAATCAGCCACGACAGTCGTTGTGCCTCAATGAAGACTCACACGTGCGTGTCCACGACATCAGCCACGAGCAGAACGTTGCTGATGTCGTGGCTATAGCCATGAATTCCTCGGGTATGACCCGGCCACGGGCATAGCCACGGACTTGTCAGATCGTGGCTATTAGCCACGGATGTTGGAAATCTAGCATTTAGCGACGAGGCGTATAGCCACAAATGGCGACGAACGTAAAATTCGTGGCTATGCCCGTCGCTAAACCGTTTAGCCACGACCATTCGTGGCCTATCCGTGGCTATTTGACCGTGACTATTACCTTTTTTTTGGTGATGAATGTAAGAATCAACACTCATAATAGGTTGCTGACCATTATTAACCATCAACAGATCTGTTGAATTTGCAGGACTTACCGAAGGGAATGGAACCCTACCCTTACTTGATGTTCCAATAACACCTCCCTTATCCTTAAAAGGAAACTTATCTTCAAAGAACTGAACATGTCTGCTGACAATATACTTTTGTGTATCTAAACAAAATAACTTATATGCTTTCTGAGCAAATGGATAACCAACAAGTATACATTTAAAAGCTTTAGAACCAAACTTATCCTTTTTAGCCAAAGGATTCAAAGCAAAACACAAACAACCAATAGTTCTTAACTCATCCAAAGAAGGAGGAGAACCAAAAAGAATCTCAAAAGGAGATTTCCATTGTAACACAACAGAAGGCAATTTATTAATGATGTGAGTAGCTGCAAGAACACAATCGACACAAAAGTTAACAGGAAGATTTGCATGAATCCTAAGTGCTCTAGCAGTTTCAATCAAGTATTTGTGCCTTCTCTCAACCTTACCATTTTGTTGAGGTGTGTAAGGAGTACTCCTCTGATGAATATTGTCTTTTGAAGCAAACAAATTAACACATTCCTTTTGCAAAAACTCGGATCCATTGTCACTTCTAAAGCATTTGACAGTGACATTAAATTGAGTTTGAACTTAAGACAAAAAAGAAGATAAAATCTGAAACACATGAGTCTTATTTGGCATTAAAAATGTCCAAGTGACTCTACTCTTATCATCCATGACAGTCAGTGTTCTAAAAATCGCGCCTAGGCGCCGCCTAGGCGCTAGGCGGGAGGGGACCTAGGAATTTTTAAGCCTAGGCGGCCCTTTAGGCGGAAATCTGCCTAAGCACCGCCTAGGTGCCGCCTAGACCCGCCTAGGCGTCGCCTAGACCCTCCTAGGCACCGCTTAGACCCGCCTAGGCACCGCCTATTCCCGCCTAGCCCGACGATTATTTAATTTTAGCTTTTGGGCATGTGATTAGTCAATTTAGGGTTTTTTTATCCCCAAGTCGAGATATATTTGCTTTTAAGTCAAACCTATGGTTTTGACTTTTAGGAGTTTTGAAGTCGTTAGTCGGACGTATACTTTTGCGTTTATTTACTTAAATGTTAGTTAAGCACCGTAAATTTGGGTTTATGAGTGATAATATGGATTATTATTACATTATATGAATCATTGACATGTGTTATACATTAAAAGATGAGGAAATAATCATGTTTTTTCTAAGTCCCCCTAGGCGCCGCCTAGGCACCCGCCTAGCCGCCTAGGTGCTAGGCGGTCACCCACCACCTAGCGCCTTTTAGAGCATTGATGACAGTAAGAAAATAAGAGAATCCATCAATACTCTTGGTTTTATATGGACCCCAAATGTCCAAATGAACCATATCAAAACAAGAAATAGACACAGATTGACTAACAGGAAATGAAAGCTTATACTCAAAACACATGTTTCACAACTTGGTAAATGTTTAGCAGAAAGACCATGTAAATGCATCATCTTGCTTAAAGAAGCATGGCCTAACCTAACATGCAGTTGTTGTAACACTTCATCATTCTTACAAGCATTAACAATACTAAAAACATTAGAAACATTAGAAAAAGATTTATTTTATCCACTTGAAACAGGTAGACTTGAAGCATTGATCTTGAAAGGCAGTTGCTCAGTAGCTATATGATCAGATTGCAACATGTATATTCCATTCATCTTGGCTCTAGAACCTATGACTTGATTAGTGCTAAGGTCCTAAAAAAACCAATTCTGAGATGTAAAAATTGCAGCTAAACATGAATCATCAACCAACCTACCAACAAACAATAGATTATGCTTAAAACTAGGTACAAGCAAAACATTTTTTAGTATAGTTCTATCATTCAAACACAAAGAACCAATCTCACTAACAGATGCAATACTACCATTAGGTATACCAACATTAATAGGCCTACTGAGCAACTTCCTATCACTGAGTAGATAATCATATGCAGTCATATGATCCGTAGCTCCAGTATCAATGATCCAATCAGTATCCTTAGAAAATCTAGCAAGCAAAGCCATATTTTGAGAATAAGAGTTACCTGCCATATTGGTCACTGCACAGTTAACCTGGTTTTTGTCTTGCATAACCTTAAGTAACTCTTGGCACAAAGCATTCACCAGGGACTGATCAAACATTCCCCCACTGATAGACCCTGCATTGTTAGCTGTGTTGAAGCAAGACCCCTTGTTATCACCTTCCTCCAATGGTGACTCCATGTTGCCATCAGAAGCTTCAAACACATTATTAGCCACAGTGTTGCCATCTCTAGGACCCTTATACCACTCAGGAAACCCATGTAACTTGAAGCAATTGTCCATGATATGGCCTTTCCCCCGACAATGATAACAAATCTTGTCCCTATTATCTTTCTTAACATCCTTCTTGTTACTCTAAAACCTCTCACCTTTCCTTGCTGCTACCAAAGCCATGTTATCTGATTGAGGTGCAGAAACCCCATTTGAAACTCCCTTGCCACCCTCAACCTGCTGGACAAGATAATATGCCCTGTTAAGCGTCGGCAAAGGATCAGTGGCTAGGATTAGGCCTGTCCACAGGTCACGGGTCAACCCGTGACCCGGCGGGTTTGGCGGGTCATGGACCCGACGGGTTCGGGTCAGACGGGTTAAGGGTCATGGCGGGTCACGGGTTCGGGTCGAGAGTTTTGTGAAATTGACCCGCCGGGTCGACCAATTTTTTTTTTGAAAAACGGTGATTTTGGGTAAAATTTAAAAAAAAATCGATTTTTTTTAAAAAACGGGTCAACCCGTGACCCGCCGGGTCACTTGACCCGCCGAACCGCCTATCCTACGAGTTCGGGTTTGGGTCCTGATTTCCCGACCCGTGACCCGCCGGGTCCAACCCGTCGACCCGGCGGGTCGGACCCGTGGACAGGCCTAGCTAGGATATTGTTGCACACAAATTCATATCCTTCACCCAAACCCATCAATAACTGCATTAAACGATTCCTGCTTTCATTCTCAGAGACTTTCTTCATCAATTGACAAGTGCAATTAGCCATTACACCACAGACACAACCAGGAAACCCTTCCACACTTTGTAATTCATCCGACATCTGCTTCAGCTTGTTGAAATACTCAGCTAAGGTCATGTCTCCCTTGGTAATGTGAATCAATTCTTTCTTTAACTGAATGATAAGCGGGGCATTCGTTTAACCATACCTCTCTGAAAGCTCTGATCACAGATCTTTGGCAGACTCCATGTACATAAAGCTTTCGGAGATAGTACTCACCGTTGAATTTAAAACCCAACATCTCACCATATAATCCGCACGAATCCACCTCTATTAATCAATCGATCCTACCGGCGGTTTCACATAAGAACCATCAATAAACCCTATCTTGTTCTTTGCACTTAGGGCAAGGAGAATTCCCCGACTCCACCCCAAGAAATTCGAACCAGAAAACTGGAATGACACCAACTGTGCCCCTAGATTATCTGAATTGGCCAAAGCAAGGGGATCGATCAATCGTACCTGCCGCAACATCAACATGGAACCCATCCGCCATTGAAACCCCAAAATTCACGATCACCAAGATCTGTTGTCGAATTCAACCTCGCACCCAGCGAGACTTCGCACCAAGCGAAACAAAGTACCGATCCTTCGAAGAACGACGATAAGACAAAGCTCCAAAGCTTTGATACCATGTGAAGCTTTGTGTAAACCCAACAAATCTGATTACAGAGAGAGTTTTACAGTAGAGAGGAAAAAGAAGATCAAGTTGTTGTTGTCGGTTAGAGGTTATGAGTATATATAGATCACAACCCTCTATTCCTTCTAATTACAAGAGATACCCTTATGTTTCTAAAGTGTACAAAATACCCTTGCCTCTATATGTCTCATTACCCACATCGGATATCATAAGGATGTTGGGAGTGATTTATAAATGATTCAAGTCATACCCATGTCACAAGAGCTTTGTTTGGTTGCATATGAACTTTCATGAGAATTTGTGTAAAATTACTTTTGTAACTCTTATTAATAAAAACTATTTATTTAAATTATGGGTAAATACGTAATTTATAATTTAAAAAGAAAAATAAAAGATGTTTTGAAATAAATAAAAAGGGTCGATTTCAACTTACCCACCCCCACATGATAATTTTAATTCCTTCACTTCGGTGGAATTGGAATTCCCGTGAAGTCTACTTCCTTGTGTTTTAAAAACAAAATCCAAATCTAAACACATGTATTTCAATACTTTATGAGTTATTTCAATTTCTATATTTTTTAATATAATCCAAACGAGCACTTAAAAACCTTCTTTTACCCAACAAACCAAAACTTGGTTGGTTTCTTCTAGTTCTTGCACCTTGATAATGTGTTTGTTATTAAAGCCTAAGTAGTTGTTTAAAATCAATTGACTTCATGTTGGAATTCCATCGAATTATCCATGTGTTGAACTTATGATTAATCCCATAACGTCTTCCTCCATTACTCCAAATCTTCTATCTCTATTTATACCCTTTTCCCAGTCTCTTCTCATAAAATTTTTTATTTTTTTTATTTTAATATTTATTTTATTTTATTTTATTTTAAATTTAATTTAATTTTATTTTTAAATAAGAATTGTGAGCGGAGGGGAGAGGCGATTTCATTTACTTCCTCCATACTTATAGGAATTTTGCTCAAATTAACGACTTGTAGTTTATTTTTATTCATTTTCGAAATTAAATTTGGAATATAAGTTACACATACACATACATATTGTTACACTTGAAATGAAGAGGAAAAAAAAAAGAACTATTAGTACCACATGAAATTTTAATCACGGTACCCAATTTCCCCTATATAAAAAAAATAATTAAAATCCTACCCTTTAAATTGAAGTTACATAGGAGTATAGGACTCTTATAAAAAAAAACATAGGAGTATAGGACAAGTAACTATTTAGTCAACTTGACCGGGGCTAAGATGGTCAAAGAAGAGAGAAGCGTAAAATATCCGATTCCACGTGTCAGGTACTCCAGGCAAGCACCAGTGGCTACAGTCAGCCCTTACCTTCAGTACGGATTCATCCATTACGACGTCGTTTCCGTCCTTGAACCGGTAAATGGAGGGGTGGGCGTCGACCCGGTAACCGGAAAGCTTGGTTATGTTGAGGTAGGTGACGTGGACACCATCGCGGCCGTTCATCTCCCTGATCTTGGCCTCCACGACGTCGATCATCGACTGCGGGTAGAGCTGCACGAAGGAGCCGTTGGTGATCGGACGGCTGGCGTTGTAGCACCACTGGTCGGCCTTCTTGTGCTCCGTGGAGATGCTGCGGAAGTAGACCTTCGTCTTGGTGGGGTCCACATTGCGGGCCAGCCAGTTGGCCCACGTGGTCAACGCCCGCTCGTACGCTACTTCGGTCTGCATCTCCTCTACCTGCTCCCCTTTGTATTCGAACACGTCCCACCTGCGGGCCCCACCCAGGCGTGATACAAAAAATACGGTTTAATTTTTTTATTATTTGGATGAATTGCGGAAAACCACCCCTAAATTTTGCGAGTCTTCAAATAACCACTTGGATAAAATAATATTACAGAAAACTACCCACATGTTACTTCCATTATCAATACGCCGCACAATTAGCAAATCCTCTGTCTCCAATCTCGTCTCCTCCCTCACTGGCGGCACAAGCCACGTGCCAAGGGTGGCACTGACTCATGCAATTTTTTTTAAAAAAATGTAATATATACTATCTTCGTATCATAATAATTGACATTTTGACCAATTTCACACTTTTTAGAAAAGCTAAAAATATAAAGAAGAATAGCTAAAATTTTAGCAAATAAATAATGTGAAAAAATGGACCAATGCAAAAAAGAAATAATATGAGAAGTTGGAGTATTAATATAATATCTTGGAAATCAAATAATGAGATGAATTGACAAAATTAAAAAATTTTATTATTAATGTTGTTCAAAGAGATAAATATTTTATTACGTGAAAAAGTGGCCAAAAGACCAATTATATTGATATGGAGGGAGTATGTAATTATATATATATATATATATACGGGAGTATATGTGAGTATTTAGTACTGTAATAAAATTGTAAAATGATAAATAATTTTTCGATTTAATTGATTAAAATAAAATGAAACTTTTTAACCAAGATATATATTAGGTTTAGGTTTAAAATCTCTAATTTGAGGGGAGATTATTTTAAGCCATTTTTTCTAATAGAAATTACACATTTAAATTAAAATTTATAATTTTTTATAAAAAGAACTTGGTGATTTTTATCCTTGATAAAGTAAAAAAATAAAAAAATTTCACCCTCTCATTGCAAGAATCTTAGTTACGCCCCTAGTCTCCATCCTTCGTTCCATCTCCCAAAAAAACTCTATTTTTTTAATTCTTTTAATAAATTTTTTTAGTTTTATTTTCTATTTTTTTTATTCCGGGTGGTTTTTTCATAATTTTCCTTTTTCTGGGTAATTTTGTAAAAATAACCCACATAAATTACGGGTAGTTTTTATTAATTTACCCTCACCCCACTCAGAAAGGTATGATGAATATGAATCATTACATAAGCCAAAAAGGCAATGCGATTTTTCGTATATGTTTTAGATAAACGCAGCATAAAATTTCATAATGTACGTAGAGTTGCTTTTTAAATATTCCGCCTTTGTTTCAGGGTTGGTGGATAAATTAGAAGAAGGTAATGATTTGATATTTTGATGTATAGACAATTGATCATTTTAAGAAAAATGTGTTGGAAATCTAATATCTAAATATATTAAAAATAAAAATACTGGAGTATTTCGAAGACACTAGGCCATTATAACAATTAAATATCTTCCTCAATTTAAGGCTAGCTTATTCTACATACTGTAATCCAAAAATTCAAATATTTTTTTTATAAAATTCAAATTATATACTTTAGGTGAGAAAAACCTATCCCAAATAATAGAAATATACACCCTCTATTTTAAAGTATAAGTTTTTTAACACATTTTTTTAAATTAAAAACTTTATAAAGTATCATTTTTTAAAAAGTATTTTCATATGATTCAAAAATTAATATTTTATTAAAAAAGTTTAGCTTTTATGAATATATTAAAACAGTTTTTCTATCCTATATCCCAAGAGTACTAATTTAGAAATATTTTTTCTTAGTTTAGTTTTTAGATTCATGTGTGTTCGATTATCTTTTTGATAAAACATCTTTGTAATATAGAATCTTATAGAATTGAGAAAATATATGGGTCAAAATTATTTTAAAAGTTTTTTGTTTTCGAAAAATTATCATAAATACTACTCCGTAGTGCCTAGTTATTACGGAGTATGATCTTTTCAATTAATTGAGATGTGGTTTTTTGAACCAAGACTAAGTAACTAATTAATTGCCAAACTGCTTTAACCATTTAATTAAATTATAATTAAAACATGCAAGTTGCAAGATGGCAGCTGGAATTGTGGAGGTCAACAAGGGCTGAGCCAGGGTTGGTTTAATTAAATCACCTTTTGAAAAAATAAAAATTGGGGGTCGAATCAACTTTTTATAATCGGCATCATGGTTTGGGTGAGCTAATTTTTTTTAAAATATGACAACGTTAAGCATATGGTCATAAGGAAGATGCTATAGATCCAAGAAATGCATAAATTAATTAATTATTAATATAGTATATATATGATGGATAAAATTAATTAATGCATGTTAGTGAGTGAAGTACGTAGACTATACTTCTTTTCAGGGTGAAGCTTCGATCCTATCCACACGATCCATCCAAACAGCTTAAATTAAGTAATACTCCCTCCGTTCCTTTATATTTGACACTTTTAAAGTGGACACGTTTTTTTAGAATGGTAAAAACTATATAAATATTATTTTTTTTCTTCAATTTTTTTTAATAATATTAAACTTAATACTATTAAGTATGAGATTATTAAAAAAAGTTATTAAAAAAATAAATATTTTATATAGTTTTTATCACCTAAAAAAACGTGCCTGAATAGTAAAAAGACAAATAAAAAAGAACGGAGGGAGTAACTAGCTAGCACTTAATCAATTTAATAAATTAATGAGATAGAAAGCTTACGATCTGAACTTGCCGAGGTGTGTCCACCAGTGGCCGGAGTTGAAGAGCATGACATCGGCGCCACGCCATCGCTCCGCCGATGGCTGGAGGTGGTCCAATGAGAGCACTTTCTTCCCGCTCTTGTGCTTCTCGTCCAACTGCACCATAAACGGCGCCCAGTGGAACTCCAACGTGAAGTTATATTCCTACATTTTTATTTTATATATATATGTTTCAAAATCAATTTTAATATATATATATACTACATTAATTAAAAAGATTTAATACAAATTAAAATGGCTCCAATTAGTATTTTTTCAAATTAGAATATTATATATTAATTAGTATACAAACCTTGACCCGGAGGACCTTATAGAGGTCTCCGGCGGCGTCGACGAGGGTGCGGTGGGGATCGGGGAGGGAGGTGTAGAGAAGGCAAGCAAGGGACTCCCACATGTTTCTATTGAGGGAGTCCCCAACGAGTATGACCCTCTTCCCTCTTAGCCTCTCTAGCATGTCTAACCCATTAAACCTATTGGAGAATACAAATGATGACAATGATGCATGATTGATGATGATGTCTTTGAAAAAGGAACGGATATGATCGATGGATCGAGATGATACATACAGTGGGATATGACAATCGTCGTCGTCGGATTCCCAGCTCCATCCCTCGTAGCGAGAATCGGGGCGACCATTCCTCTGGCAACTCATCTTCTCTTCGAGAAAAGGGCATTGACTCACTCGATACCTCGGGTTCTCCTCCGGCTTGTACACCCACCTCCCTTCGTACATTTTGCACTTGCTCGATTGGGAGGTAGGCCCCTGCATCGTCACGTTACTACTACTGCTATTACTGCTACTATTAACCAAGTCAACTCCCACGGTGCTGGTGTTGGGGTTGGTGTTGGTGCTGGTGCTAGTTTCATTGGTGGGGATCTCGTACTCTACGTCCCCACCACTGCCAAATAGATCCGGTGGTGGTGGTGGAGGGGACGTGGCAATGGTAGGAGGTGGTGGTTGTTGTTGGGAGTTGCTGATGAAGGAGACGACGGTGTTGTGGACGTTGGTGACGTCGATGGTTTGAGGGTTGTTTGTGAGGAGGAGGGCGAGGAGGAAGAGTGCTAGGAACCCTCCAAGGCTGAACATCTTCCATGTTTCGCTTATGGCTGATTTCTTCAACTCCATTGTTCTATGCCTGCTTTTTTTTTCCTCCATCAATCACGTTATATAGTATGAGTATAAAATAAATTAACAAGTTGGGGGTTTAATTTCCGAGGAAGAAACGGTTATATAATTACTCACTTGTTCATTTATAATTTTTTTGTATTTTTTTTAAATAATAAAAATTATATACAATCTTAGTTTTATAATATTTTTTTTTCAAAAAGCTAAGAATTCGAAAAATCAGACAAACTGTTGTCTGATTAATCGAGAGGCCTAAAATATTCGACAGATGGAGAAACCGTCACTAGCACAAACAAATAGACCGAGATTAAAACAGAAGATGATAGACAACCAACGAAGTAACGAGCCAATACTAACACTCTTATCAATGAAGAAGGTGTGGGAAGTCAAACACTACAACAGTAGTACCGCTAACGAACAAGTACATCAGAAATCGATCTCCTGTGGAAAGTGAAGACGTATATCAATAATAAAAGTCACTTAAACAATGAGGGGGAATATTAATTTGTGTGAGGGCGTTTTTGGTAATTTTGAGAAAGATATGTCCACATTTTTGTTTTTATTTTGTTGGGGGGTGAAATTAGTCCACATGGGTTTGGTAAGTAAGATTTGTAGTGTAGGGAGTGTTGAGAAGAAGAAAGTGATCCCTCGGTGATAAGATAGGGGAGTAGTTTACATTATGCCGTGGTCCCTCCCGGATATAAAATGATCCATAATGATTTCCTGCTTAATAATTAATTACAGCTAATTTGTTTTTTCTTAACTTGGGGGGTCATGTTTTAATAATTAGTGTTAATTAGGTACAAATTAAAATACCACTCCTATCAAAGAAGACATATGGCCAGTTGGAGACTTGGAGGGTGCACAGTGCACAGCTTTCAATCTTTCATGATCCTCAATTCTTCAATACATTTACACTATATATAAAATACATTTGCACTTAAAATATTAATTTTACACCATCAATTGATTTCAGTTATCAAAAAAACAATAATAACAAGTGTCATATATAATTTAAACGCTAATAAGTAATAAAGTTAAAAGGGAAACAAAAACACAAATTTTCATCTCCTTTCTACACAGCCTTTTAGCTCATAATCCTATATAAATAACAGAATTAATATATATATATATATATATATATATATATATATATATATATATATATATATATATATATATATATAATATGGATCAATTGTGCACAAGTTTTAGGGCGTACCTTGTGCACAATTGTGAGTCATTGATCGGATTGTGATGGATGGATGAGATTAAAAGGGGGTTTTCCTATTTTTTTTATTTAAACTCAAGTGGGACCCGCACACAATGTCAAGAAAACCGTCCTTACGCTCCTATAACTGGCGCGTGATCTTCTTAACGGGAGGGGATGAATTTGTGTTTTGGTGATATGTGGGTCCCACGTACAAGCTTTTCTTTTTAAGAAACAAGCTTTCCTTTTTTTTTTAATTTACATCACTTGGCCTTATGGTGGGTCATGCGCACCAAATAAAACAAGCATTCCATTTTTTTTTTTTTAATTTAGATCTTTGATAAAGGGTGTGCATTTTGAAATTGATGGACCAAAAAAAAATTATTCGGTAGCATGTGATAAATTGTTCGGTGGAATACAAGCATTAGTCGGTAAATCTCTAATGGTTATTCGTTTATAGAACCAACTGTTTTTAATCTCAACACATCAACTATGAGACGTTTAGGACAAATTTCATGATTATTCAATTAACTCCAGTGCATTATTCGGTCGAATTTATGAAATTTTGGATGGGAATATGCGACGGTTACAATTATCCTCGTTAATCTGATGAAAGGTAAAATGTGAAACATTATTCGGTGAAATATGAAGCATTATTCGTATAAATCGTAAGTATTGTTTAGAGATTTAGGTTTTTTTTATCTAAAATTGAAGAACAAAAAAAAAACATTGTTCGGTAGCACGTGAAAAATTATTCAGTGGAATGTGTAAAATTTGATCTGAACTGGATGGAAAAAAAATCATAGCATTATTCGGTAGCATGTGAAACATTATTCGGTGGAATTGCCAAAATTTTAAAACGAAAGAACTCAAATAAAATAAACCCCTATCTCAATATTTATATATATATATAAAAAAAACTGATTTGGCTCTGCACATTACTTTATTTGGTGGGTCTCCAATCCCCACTACCCTTTAAAAAAACTAAATATGTAGAAAAATGTATGATTGGATGGAATAATGCAAGAAATAAAAAAAATCCCAATAATCTTTTTAAAAATAAAAAACATTCAAACGTGGCAGGAGGAAGAATAATACATTATAAAAGGTCGATCAATTAATACATTATTCATGTAAATATAAAGAATTATTCGTATATGTGTGAGATATTTTTAAAAGTGATAATTGCATTTAAATATATATATAGATAAAATAAACCTCAGTAATCGGTTGAATAATAAATTGTTCATATAAAATATATATACACTTCACATAAATTAAAATTACAAACTCATCAAAATTTACAAAATTCAAAATGAGAACAATTCGTCTTGTGGAGTGAGTGGTCAATTTGACTGAACCACCCATTGTCTTCTATAGAATTTTTTTTCAAAATATTCACTAAAAAATAATTATTTACCATAATATTCACACATCTAAAATATTTACGAAAATATTCATTTTTTGCAGGTTTTGTAGAAAAACGCGGTCTCAAACCGCGTTTTATGTACAAACCCTAAAATTTGAAACGGGAAGGAGGTGGGTAAAAACAATTAATAAAAAAACGCGGTTTCAAACCGCGTTTTATAGTTAATTTCGGATAAAACGCGAGTTTGAACCGCGTTTATATCAATTTATATTTTGAAATTAAAAAAAAAAGAAATGCGCGGCTTTAAGCCGCGCTTTACTATATACTAGTATTACTACCCGCCCGTTGTGCGGTTGGTTAATAAATAAAATGATATTTAATTTATATTTTCTTTTTAAATTTTAAAGGTTATAATATACTCCTATAGTTTGGTTGAAATCTTTGGATCTTTTAATAACAATAAACTAAAGTAATAGTATGTTTAGTTCATATCAATATACATTATATATATATATATAAATCAAAATATATATATATATAATAGATAAATAAATTATGTTTGATTAAAATTAATATACTTAAATTTTCTTAACTAAATCAATCAAAACCTTAGAATTTTTTAAGATAAAAATAAAAAACACACAAAATCATAGAATAATGTCAACATATCTATCAAATTATTATGTTATTTATTAATAATATTTAGGTGACTACCAAATATTGGATAGATTATTTGATCGAAAAATATAAGTTTTCTAACTAATTAAGATATAAGGTTGAATATTTATAAAAATAAGTGGAACCATTAATTACTAAGATGTCAAAATTATATTGGCTTATTAATTGATGTGGCTAAAAAAGATAACACCATATTAACCCAGAATATGACACTATGCGGAGTGCACCAAAAGCCGTTTCAGACCTCTATTTTAGTGTGTATATATATGAGTTTTCCTTTGAAACGGGTCTTAATATGTAACGGGGTGAGAATTGTAAACAACCCATCAACTTTAATCCAATGGCTATAATTTTATTAGAGAAAAAAGAGATATTGTTATTATTTAATAATAAATGGAGATTTTTTCCGTAAATCAATATATCAAGTTTTAGCTTGATTTTTTCTATATCAATCTAAATTTATCAAATTGACCATCCAATATAAATTCAATATTTTCAATAGTTAATATTGCCATACATTTACAAACTTTTTTTCCCCAATATTGATTCATAAGAAATTAGAATGAATGTGGAGAATGTAAGATGTGAATATTTAATCTATTAAAAATAAACATTTGTTTCTTTAAAAATGAAAAATAAAAAAGTTTAGTTCCAGAAACAAATATTATATTAGCTGATCCATAAGTTTTTTTTAGCTAATTATATATTAAATAAATCAATGTATTTATTCAATTATGATCTATTTTACTTACTCTTGGGTTTAATAATTGTGAATCTGTCGTTGTTAGGCTCCAGATTGATAGTTGAAGTTAAATCTAGTGTAATCTAAGAGTTTGTTAAAGATAAATATTTATTAAAAAAATCTCAATTAAAATATAAGGTTATATTGAATAGATTATTCGATCTAAAAAGATAAGTTTTTTAGCTAACTATATTGGCTTATTAATTGATGTGCCTTAAAAAAATAAAACTATTTTAATGCAGAATATGACACGTATGGAAAAATAACACCATTTTAATCCAGAAAATATCACGTATGTGAATCGTACCAGAGCCCGTCTCAGGCCTCTGTCTTAGTATATTATATAGATATAGATATATAGATATAGATTATATATTATTGATCATCTTTCCATGTTTATTTGAATTTTAACTTTTTTCCCTCTAAAATTAATCCGGATATTGTAACAAAATCGATTTGAGATATGATCAAATTTATATTTTATGTGGTATAAAATTAATATAAATGACGAAAATAAGATATGGTAATCATTTTTATTTAAATAGTTGGATTTAATTAATTATATCACATATTATTTAAGATTTATTTATTCATTAAAAAAATTTCTTATTTATAAGATATATTGAATAGGTCAAATTTCAATAATCAATAGTAAAAGAAAGATAGAACTTTTGCTTGGATAAGATCGGTCAGGCATATGTACATAAATTTCTTTAATTGATTATATATATATATATATATATATAGATAAAAATATAAAAATAGATACGTAATAAATCCAAAACAATACAAATATGTGAGATAAATTAAAAATTAATATGATTTAATTATATATTTTTTCTTTTCAATAAGGGTTAGATTTGTAACGGCCCGGAAAATAAGGATCTTCTTTCCTCTATTTGCCCTCCCTTGGGCCTAGGAAATGAAATGGGAGTGAAGAGGGCTCACCGAGAAGAATCGAGTCTTGTCGAAAACAGGGGAGGCGCGCTTCGGGGATGGCGTCGGCGGCTACGGGGGCTGGGTCCCCTTCCTCCGGCTCCGAGCTCGGGCTTCGGCTTCGAGGGCTGCTCGGCGTCGGTGCAGCTGCTACCTGCTCAGACGTGGAGGAGGAGGGAAGAGAAGCTGCTGCTGTGGTGCTCGAGAGGCGCTCGAAACAGGGGAGTAGGGAGGTGGCGGTGGTGTGGTGTTACTCGGTAGTGAAATGGAGGGTGAGGGTGGAGTACTGGGATGGTGAATGAAGGGGTGATGGAGGTGGTCAGCGATGGTGATCAAGAGGAGCAGGTGGAAGAGGTGAGGGAAGGTGGTGATGGTGAAGGGGATGGTGCCATGGTGGTGACGGGGGTAGCTAAAGGAAAGTGGGTAGGAGTATTGTGTTGGATGAAATAGGGGGTAGGGGTGAGGTGAGGGAGTGGTGTGTGAGTTGAGTGTTGAATTGGGTAAAAGAAAGTAAAATTTAATACCCGTAAATAAATTCCGAAACCCGCTTTTCGACCTTAACCCGACTCAATTAAAATCAATTTAAAATAAACTTTCGAATCCGAATTAGATAATGAAACCCGAAAATATTTCTAGGCCTTAAAATAATAGAGCGAAATGAATCCATCTTTGAATTAAATAACAAATTAATGTCGGAATTTGGTCGAAAGAATTCAAACGAATCGTTTGCTCGAGGACAGAATTATTCAAAATTTTCTGAATTCTTGGGAATTAAATCAAAACTAATCAATATTAAATCAAAATTAAATCTTAATTTAGAAAATAATATTTTTAAAATTCCGAGCCTTTACAATATTGCACCATGAATTGACATATATTAGTAAGGTCTTACATCGATTTGTAAATTAATAAATTAACTATTTTACAATTCATGTGTATATTAATTTTAATGTATAAGTTTCATATTTATAAACCTAGCTTGTAAATTTTATTTTGTACAACTACTAAAAATAAAGCATAAATTAAAACTAATTAATGTACGTATTTTAAACATGATAATAAATAAAATTAATGTAGTTTAAACATGATGATAAAATAAAGTTAGTTAATATGAAATATCTTGTAACTCGGTAAAGATTAAAACAAAACTAATGAATATGGGAGGGAAGATTTGTTAAATCAGTTTGTTTAGATCTCTTTTTTCATTTATGTTAAAAATAGATAGTTTAAACGTAGGAAATTTTATCAAGTGGGACCATTAATATATTGAGATGGAAAAATTATATTGATTTATTAATTGTTGTGGCTAAAAAAGATAACGCAATATTAATCCAGAATATGACACGTAAACAAAAATAATCCCGTTTAATCCAGAAAATTCCGTGGACGCGAGATCGCACCAGAGGCCGTTTCTGGCCTCTGTTTTAGTATTTTACTAGTCTTATTACTCACCCGTTGTGCGATTTTTAAATAAATTTTATTATGTAAAACATCTTTGAATTAATATAAATTACTACTCCATATAAAGTAAATATATAGTTTTCAGTTGTGTTATATTTTTTAGAATGTAAACATGTTTGAATATAGATTAATCATATAATTTGATAAACAGTTGTTGGAATTTAAAGGACAAATTGATATTATATCAATTTGATCTAAAACATACAATAATTGACCAAATATTTGATAAATTATTTGATCTAAAAAGATAAGTTTTCTAACTAATTAAAATATAAGGTTGAATATTTTTAAAAATAAGTGGGTTATCATATGTTATCGAATTGAATTAATCCATATATTATATTATCGCATTGAATTAATCCATATAATATGTTAGCGCATTGAATCTACTATTTACACCAATTTTGTTATTTACGTTTAATAATAATTATGGATAACATTTTTTACCCGTTCAAAGATGGGTTATATTAATTTAATATTAGATAGATTTATCTAAAACGATATAAGTTTTCTATCTAATTAAGATATAAGGTTGAATATTTATAAACAACCTACTTAAGACAATGTTATATTGGATAAGATTATTTTATCTAAAAAGATAAGTTTTTAACCTAACTATATTGACTTATTAATTGATATGACTCAAAAAAATAATACCGTCAGAATATGACACGTATGAAAAAATAACACAATTTTAATCCAGAAAATGTCACATATGCGAATCGCACCAGATGCCGTTTCAGACCACTGTTTTAGTATTATATATATATATAAAACGTAGGGAGTAAATGTGGGACGGTCACACCAAAATATCCATCATACATTAAGTCATATGGAGTTCAATTATCTAAAGAATACGGAGGTATATACTTATAATTTGATATAATTAATTAACAACACTATCGAACAAAAAAGTTAGTTCATAAAAAAATCTAATTAAGATATAAGGTTATATTTGATAAATTATTTGATTTAAAAAGATAAGTTTTTTACCTAACTATATTGGTTTATTAATTGATGGACCAAAAATATAATACCACTTTAATTCAGAAAATGACACGTAAGTAAAAATAATTCCGTTTTAATCCAGAAAATTCCACATAAGTGAGATCGCTCCAGAGGCCGTTTCTGGCCTCTGTTTTAGTATATTATATAGATAGATAGATATATAGATATAGATGTATAAAAAAGATGCTCTACCTTCGTTCTTGCACTGCGCCTCTACCTAATTAATTGGGCCGCCTAATTAATTGGTCATCACTGATTCACTCCAGTACGTATGGAGGAGGAGAAGGTTATCTCCACTTCTTTTCTTTTGTTTTTTTAAGTAACGAGCGGTTTTAATATAACCTTTATCAGATAATCAATCCAATATAATCTTATATTTTTTTTAATAAAAAATTAAAATTATGAGATAAATTATGGTCAATATATTATTCTACCTTTTACTTCAAATTGAATCTAATATATTTAAATATAAATATGTACCATTTTAAGGCCTTGTTTGGTTACTCGGTTAAAAACCCAGAAAGTTTAAAAAACCAGGAAGTAGAATATATTCCTGTGTTTGGTTGACAGAAACACACAGGAATTCAACTTCCCAGGAATTTCAATTCCTCCAAATCGTAGGAAGTTCACTTACTTAGAGGGACTAGGTAAGTTCAACTTCCACCCTTTTTAATGTAATTTTCTTTATTTTCCTATTTATATTTCTAAAAAACAAAATTCAACCAAACGACTTTTTTCAATTCACGGGAAGTATATTTCACGGAAATTCAATTCATGGGAAGTAAGTTCCCGAGAATTGTACTTCCCGCATTCAACCAAACGAGCCCTAATTTAATGGTAAAATTTGGGGAAAGAAATCTATCTATAACTATATATATCATGCCATAAAATTTTGGTCGATTATTTTATCTTTTAGATCAACTTGAACATAATATATTTAAATATAAATACGTCACAAAATTTGGTGATGTAATTACAATTCGGTGGTAGAACAGGTTTTTGATTTGATCAACGATAAAGATAATTGATTTGACCATAAAATATAATTAATTTGATCAACGATAAAGATTTATAATAGGTAAATGCAATAAAATTAGTTTGGTTAAAGAAAATAAAACAATCTGTTTGGTTTAAATAAGTAAAACATCCATTCAAGATTTTTTAAAAAATATATTATAGTGTAATTGTACTTACATGTGACTTAAATAAAAAATATTATAATCTATAATATTATCATTACGTACCTATTGGATAAGGGACATGATCACAAAGAACAAAGATTTGATGAGAAAAAAAAAAGTATCTCAATTAATATACAACAAATTTAATATGGTGTTAGTTAAATCAATGTATAAATCTAAAAGGATTGATATTATATAATTTTACAATATTCTTTTTTATTTTAAAATTTTTTGATATAATAATTTATATTATTTACAAAATCTACTACTCCGTATCAATAGTATAAGAAGTGGAGA
This sequence comes from Persicaria maculosa, assembly GCA_963922045.1. Lineage (NCBI taxonomy): Eukaryota > Viridiplantae > Streptophyta > Magnoliopsida > Caryophyllales > Polygonaceae > Persicaria > Persicaria maculosa. The sequence goes on along the minus strand of OY998264.1, from coordinate 19,923,847 downwards.
CAGCCTCCTCCTCGATACAGTGATGACCTGATGATGAACAATGGAATTAATTAGCTGGAGCAATTAATTAGGCAGGGCAGCAAAGAGCAATTAATTGAGCAGAGCGGCAAAGCACTTATTTTAATGTATAGTAAAGCGCGGTCTGTCAAACAGGCCATTTTTTTGGTTTTAATTGGTCTAAATTAAAAAATTGTCCACTCATGAATGCAAATTGGGAAAAAGTCTATCTTTTTTTTAACCTTGCGTGCGCCTCCACTTGTGCCCCCTTCCCATCGGCTTCCATCTGAGAACGCTGAAACATTCCATGGGAGCAACGAGTGAGAGAGAAAGATGAGGGAGAGATCTCCGAGCTCCGACACCCCCGCCTCTCTCCGATCGCGCTCCTCCATACTGGAATCCTAGATGACCGCTCCGACACCACCGCCTCCCTCCGATCTATCTGATCTCTCCGATCGGTGCCATGAGGAAGCGAGACAGAGACGGGAAGCAGGAGAGGACGATGAAGTATCGAACTCCGATGAGATCCAAGGAGGATTGCTGAAACAGAGCTTAATCGATAGCGAGCAATCGTACCGAAGATCCAGATCTGTCGCCATTCTGTTCTTTAAGTTGACGAGGTTTTCCTTCGCTTGCGAATTCGACGATCTCAGGGAGATATCAACAGCAATTGAGTTTCTGGCCGCAAAGATCGAAGAGGGAGAAGATCAAGGCTATGAGGTGGACGATTTGGATCGAAGAGGGGAGATTGGTGGACTTTGTTGTGCAGCGCTCCATTCTCTCATACGATTCTCGCATCCGGCTTCTCAAGCTCTCCCCTATTCTCTCGCCTTTTCAATCAAGCGTTGTCGGCGTTGCCTTCTTCGGTGTGCAGAGGGAGGAAAGCGCCTTTTACCTCTCTTTCCTCTATCTGGCAGACGCAAACTGCAGCCTCTCTGTGTCTCAGATTCTTAGGGTTTTGCTTTATCGTTTCTTCTGGTCTCGCTTCATGGGCTATTCATTTACTATATATGTTTTCCCTTTTTTATGGATCAGGCAGTGTTTTGGTTTGTTGCTTTTCTTTGAATTGCTCTGCTTGCTTATTTATGCATATTTTCATGTTGATGTTCTTGGTGTTGCTTTTTACAAGTGGAATCAGTAGGTTTTTGTTCATGAATTTGGATGTTTAGTTGGATATTAGCGTCATTGATGATGCTTTGTTCATGAGCTGTGGTTCTCTCATTTCATGAATTTTAATTTTCCATGAGAGAGTACATTTTGTGATTTTTAAGATGGTGTGTGCAGCTTGCTCTTAATAAGCCATCTGGGCTGCAAGTTTTACCTGAGGACTCTTCCAGCAACGTACTGGTTTGCAGCTCAAAAGAATTCCCTGTCACCACACCAAGAAGGCAAGAACCATGTGTTGTTCCAGTTCATCGTCTTGGAAGGGGAACCTCAGGTTAGTAGTTTTTGCCAGATGATGACATCCATTGATGAATTGACGAATCTCATTTAATATTGAAGTCACGCTCCTTCATGTGCAACATTGCCAGACTAATCCAAACCATTAGTGTCATTGATGATGTTTTGGTCTATAAATTTACTTTGCTTTGAAAAGGATCTATGGCAAAAGCATTGCCTTATTACATTTTTATAATAAATTTTTGCATGTCTTGGGTGTTTGTATTAGCTATTGGCTAATGCTCTGTCCTTAATCATTGAAAATTGAAATAACTGTTACCTTGGTTATTTTATGGGGTGAACACATTGCTTTGCAAACCCCTTACACATCATTCATGTTACCTCCAAATGCGTTGACTTGATTGGCTAAAAAAGAGTCTAAAGACAATTGAATGTATACAACTATACACTTTTTTTTTATTAGGAAAAGTATACAACTATACACACTTCATATGTATACCGTGTATACACTGTATTATCATATGCAATATATGTGATGTTTTAGGTTATAATGTTAGTGGGTGTCTGCATTTCAGCAAAATTCATTATGCTGAAATGCGGACTCATGAAGAGTTTATTAGCTTCTTGTGTTTTTGTGTGATCTGAAAATGCTGAAATTAATTATTATTAGCAAAATTCGTTATGCTGAAATGCTGAAATTAATTATTATACAATTGTATGAGCTACTATATCTTACACACAAGCATGTTCAGCAACACGGTTTCAACATGAATTTTGATGTTCCGTGTTTTAAATTTTCTTTAAAAGCCTCTTAGCTCAATGGTAGAGCAATATGCTTATGCGCAAATACGTGGGTTCGAATCCCGCATAGGCTAAATTTTATATCCCGCAACACGGTTTCAGCAACTCCGATTTCAGCAAACCTGGTGTCGAAGTGGTGACGCGAAAAAAAAAGCAACTCCGGTTTCAGCAACACGGTTTCAGCAATTCCGATGTCGAAGCGCTGATGCGAAAAAATAAAAAACTAATTTCAGCAGTTGCAACAACAATTTAAGCAACTCCGGTTTCAGCAACCCTGGTTTCAGCAACTCCGATTTCAGCAATTTAGGTTTCAGCAACGCGCGAAAAAAAAACTAATTTCAACAATTTCAGCAACTTCGGTTTCAACAACTTTGGTTTCAGCAACTTCGGTTTCAGCAACGCGCGGAAAAAAAAACTAATTTCAACAATTTCAGCAACTTCGGTTTCAGCAACTTTGGTTTTAGCAACTTCGGTTTTAGCAACGCGCGAAAAAAAAAACGCTGAAATAAGGTTTGCTGAAACCAAATGTGCTGAAACAGGAGGGGGGCACAGGGGGCGCGCGTGGGGGGCAAAGGGGAAAAGGGGGCAAGGGAAGGAAGGTGGACATTTTGCCAATTTGGGGGGAAGGGTGGACATTTTCTAATAAAGGTCTTAATTATGATCTATAGCACAATTCCCCCTTTTTTTAATTATAAAATATAAATTGATATAAATGCGGTTCGAACTCGCGTTTTATCCGAAATTAATTATAAAACGCGGTTTCAAACCGCGTTTTTCTATTAATTGTTTTAAACCATCTTCCTTCCCGTTTCAAATTTTAGGGTTTATACATAAAATGCGGTTTGAGGCCGCGTTTTTCTGCACAACCTGCAAAAAATGAATATTTCCGTAAATATTTTAGATCTGTGAATATTATGGTAAATAATTATTTTTTAGTGAATATTTTGAAAAAAAATTCGTCTTCTATAGCATGCAGCCGATAAAAAAAATTGGAAATTAAAATAAAATCAAAAGAAACCCACGTACCAATATAACCAAAGGTTCAAAATCTAAACGGTGAATTCACACGCGCAGAATTTGTGGAAGTGAGTCTTTTTTGTCATGTGGGGTCCATATTTTAAAAAAAAAATCTTTAAAAACCAATTAATCTTGGCCTCGATCATCTATCAATCAAGGGCCCAAATTTGTGCACAAGGTACGCTATAAGAGGTGTGCACTCCTGAACCAAACCCTATATATATATATATATATATATATATATATATATTGGGTCATGTGTAAGCAACCCTTAATGTGTTTTGTGTTAACAAATCACAGCCATAGATTGAGTGAAAATGGATGGATGAGATTATTCCCCACTTTTAATTAAATATATTATTAAAATAAAAAAACACCCACTAACTGACATCCAAAGGCGTGTGCGTGAGATCACAACCCAAATCCCTTTTTTCTCATCTTCATTCCCCTCCCAGAAACCCTTTTTGCCATTTGAAGAAGATGATTCGACGGCCACCCAGATGTACTTGAAGGGGGGCACGTCGGCGGAGAAGCATTCGACGACGGCGAGTGGAGGATTGGGTGAAGCTGCGTCGAGTTGAATAGCAAAGGCGGTCAACGGTTTTGTTGTGTCTAAATAGCATTCCTCCATTGCCACACAAATTAAATTATGTTACTGTGATGAATATTTCTTAAATTTTGCTGAATATTGATGAATAACTGGTAAATTGTGATGAATATTGCCAAGGTCGATGATAATGAATCCTAAACTTTGATGAATCTTTGCTAAATACTCTTTGCAACTTTGATGAATAATCCCCGTCCCACATCGGATATCATAAGGATATTGGGAGTGATTTATAAGTGATTCAAGCCCTACATATGTCACAAGAGCTCTTCCTTTTCAGGCTCCAAGTGAGGACAACGGACCTGAGAGGGTTAGGTGGCGTGGGCTGGCGCCTCTTAAGACCCCAGGTCTTACAGATGCTATCAGAGCCGACTCCGGGCTCGGAGGTGCGCTGACAGTATGCTCGGGTACGCTCCTCCCGGAGGGCAGTCCCTTGGGCCTGACGGGGTCGTCAGTGCTTTAAGTGAGAGAGATTGTAACACCCCCGTCCCACATCGGATATCATAAGGATGTTGGGAGTGATTTAAAAGTGATTCAAGCCCTACCTATGTCACAAGAGCTCTTCCTTTTCAGCCTCCAAGTGAGGACAATGGACCTGAGAGGGCTAGGTGGCGTGGACTGGCGCCTCTTAAGACCCTGGGTCTTACAGATGGTATTAGAGCCGCCTCCGGGCTCAGAGGTGTGCCGACAGTATGCTCGGGTATGCTCCTCCTGGAGGGCAGTCCCTTGGGCCTGCCGGGGTCGTCAGTTCTTTAAGTGGGGGAGATTGTAACAAGTTTGATTGTTGCTCAGGAACCTAACTTGCTTTTGAAGGCGGCGCATCTGATCGTTGTGGAATTGTTGCCGCACAGCAGGATCTATCTTCCCAGGAGGCTCATATAGTGGCACAGATGGGGCAGGCCTTGCATCATAGGCCGCAGCAGCCCGATAAGTGTTTTCAAAGTTCACGAGCCTCTCAATGGTCTCCCATGCCTCCATTGGTGTAAGCTCAATGTACCGATAAGAGGTATATGAATTGATCCTCTCCTTATTCGGCGCATCAAGGGCGTTGTAGAAGATCTCCTGGATGACATATGGAAGTTGCCCATGCGTTGGGCATGATCTCAACAAGTCCTTAAATCGCTCCCACGCCTGTGCTAGTGTTTCACCTGGCTTTTGTTTGAAAGTCGTGATCCTTTGTCGCAGCATCGCCGTTTTAGAAGGTGGAAAGAACTTATTCAGGAATGCATCCTTCACTTCCGCCCATGTCCTCAGTGAGCGTGGAGCCAAACTCTCAAGTCATTGTAATGCCTTCCCTGCCAAAGACCATCGAAAAGATTTTAATCGCACATACTCTAAATTTACTCCATTAGCAACTGTCTCACATAAGTCCATAAAAGTAGAGATGTGTTGCAGGGGGAATTCATTAGGTCTTCCTTCAAAAGTATTTCTTTTTATCTCAGATAGGAAGTTAATTTTTATTTCATAGTTGGAGTGAGGAATTAAAATAGCGGATTTAGGAACATGAAGCGGCGGATGCTTGTATTGCATCGCCGTCTGTGGATACTGATTTAACCGCTCTTGGGCTTGTCTGCGCGCATCCTCCTCCCTATCAGCACGGGCTCGCTCTGCAGTGGCGGCGGCCCTCTCAGCAGCGATTGTAGCATTGTGGTCCTCGATCTCCTTCCTCAACCGTTCTATGGTCTCAGCCTGCGTCTCGATATCAGCCATGATGCGAATTGCTTTGTTGCGAAGATAGTAGAAACGTTCAGGCTCGTTGATTGGTTCCAGGATAGGTCCGCGATCAGAACGTCGCATAAACCTGCAAAATAAGCTTCAAAAAGATCGTTATTAAACTCAGGTGGCGATTGATTGCCTCCCCGGCAACGGCGCCAATTTGTTCGCTGGAGGGATGCTGTATAAGGATTCAAATAATTCAAATAAACAATTCACAACTAGAATACTCCCTGCCTTAAACAAATAATACAAGAATCCCCTCTCTTGTAGTAGTAGGGTAATTCGGGGTCGAATCCACGAGGAGGTATGTCAGCGCTTCCCTTGTTGTACTCACGATCAAAGCTTTCGACCTCAGAAGACACTCGATATCAATGTGTCTGGTCAATATCGACCTCAGTTCTGGTTGATTTCCAGTACAGTTCCTGCAGAAGACAAAAGCAGTAAAGTCGACGTCGAGCAGATACATCGATATCGACGTTAGACCTCGATATCGACCTTTACAGTCGATTCCGATGTTTGTCACAGAAACTGTAATTCGTAACCAATTGTCGGAAAAGAGTCCGAAGAAACTAGGATGGTAAAGAAGGATGATCAGAAACAGAACTAAAACTTTTATATTGATTTCAATTAATTAAAAGCTTCCAAAATCGGGGTTTCATGCCACAACGATAACAATGCAAGTTTAATGCTAAAGTTATGAAATTTAATGCCTTTCCGTCAAATAACTTTCGTTATCAATACTTAGGTGTTTAGAGGCTCTCGCATAGTTCCTAAGAGTTACTATCCAATTCATGAGCAATTCAAGTTCACAATATGAGTGACTTTCACTTCAATAATGCAAATAATGAATCTCCCTAACTTTCGCAAAGGATCATGCATAGGATAGAAGACGGAATCGCATAAAAGTCATACCTTTGATGCACTTACCCTACATCGCTATCGTCGGGCTCACCCCGACCCTAGAAGTGGGTTGACTACTCGCTCCTCATCATGCACATCATCATCATCATTATTGAAAGAAAACTACTTTGAATTAAACTTTGAAAGAAAGTACAACCGAACAAGCCAAATCTCCGCTCTCGCTTCTCTCCAACTCACTCGGCCTCCTCTCTCTCTCTCTCTCCCTCTCTCTCTCTCTCTAACTCATTACTCTCTATTGAAACTGAAATTCTCTGCGTAATTGGATCTGAAATTGAATGTAATTCAATGCCTAAACTCAGCCCTACTGGCCTCTATATATAGATATCGAACTTTGCTATCCAAAGACTCGAAACTTTATCTTTATTCTCTAAGATAAAACTTAAATAAAGTAAAAACGAAAACTTCTATGGTAAATCAGCTTCATATGATAGATCTGAGGTTGATGATAAGAAATCTCGACTTTAGGATAGACGTGCATGCTTCGGATAGAATTCTATCAAAATCTGAGTCGGATTCCTCTACTGGGCAACATCGATATCGACCATGAACATCGATATCGACCTATGTGAAACTTTATCTCGAGCTCTCCTTCTCCTACTCGGATTAGCACTCGACTTCTATCTTTTAGCTCGATCTGGCAACATCGATATCGACCTCTCTGGTGTCGACATGCTCTGTTTCATTTCCTGCTCGATTCCTATGTCTCTACTATACTCGATGTCGAGGTCCCCAGTCGATTTCGACCTCTTCAGAAGACTTCGAGTTCTCTTTCCGCTCTTCCAAAGCTGTCCATTTTTATCCTGCTTTCTGCGAAATCACATAGAAACTCGTGCAGACCCATATATTTGATATTTAAGCGTAAACTACACTAATCCCATGTTTTCCCATTAATATGCATGCAAAACACGATAAAATGGACATATATGTGCATAGAAAATATGGCAATTTGCGCGCACATCAGGGCTCTACAGATGCCACCTTAGAAGCATGAAAGAAGAAGTCGGCCTAGCGACTATAAAGTCTAGAGCTTGTAAAGAGACAAATAGTTTTTAGGATTTGGATATTTTTGGTTTTGAGACTTTATGTTTTGGTTTTGGTTTTTTGCTTTATTTTTCTAACGAATTCCAGGAAAAAGAAGAAGCGAAAAAGAAACTCGATATCGAGTAAAGTACTCGATATCGACTGCTAATGTCAATTTGGAGAGCTTGTGATCGACATAGGATTACCTTGAAGCTTAGTATCACCAGGAATCGAGTGAAACTAGTCGTATCGACTGGTTCACCCGATATCGACTGACCCTGCAGACGTCTTCAACACCTGATTTTCGCGAAATTCTAGTAAGTTTCTTTCTTAACCCTAGTTCTTATACAGTGAGGACAATGTAATCTTTAAGTATGGGGTAGGGGAAAGACTTACTTGCATATTTTACACATTTTTTACGCATATTTCATATTTCTTTTTCATATTTTTGCATAATTCTCCAATTGCATCTTACATAGTTACTTTAGATATGTTTGTTTATCTTTATGCATCATAGTTATTGTTCGAAAAAAAAAATCACCCCATTGAAATTTTTTTAAAAATTGAATAAGTGTCATGGAAGCTTTAATTGAACTCGACGATGCAAAAGTAGATTAATTAGAGATATAACATGAAATTGCCTAGTAAAGGAAAGTCACAATGAAGTGCAATTTTTTAGAGAAATGAAAGAGAGGTAAAATCTGAAGTTGCTTTTGACATATGCATGATAAGATGATGGAGGACTTTATATTTTCCATACATGTGCTCAATTCCATATCCTAGCCTTACCTATGCATATTTGCCTTACACAAGCCATATATGAGCCTTACATTATTATTGCTCCACATATATTACATATTGCCCATTTTTTTATACCTTATACCCTATCCGGGGACTATGTTGATAATGGATGTCATATTTGGAGTTTTTATATGGATTTTGTGCGTATTATTATTGAAGTTGATGGCAGGAATGAAAGAAAATTTTGAATTATGGAAAATTTAATGAGCGAGAAAAAATCCGATCACCTCAGGAGATAAAGGTAGATCGACTCTGCTCGTTGAGATGTTAGTTCGGTGAGATGGGACACAAGGTGAGGAGTCCAAAGCACTAAGTATCCGGGGCCATTCATGACACCTATGTTTGCGACTCGCGAGAAGGCAGTGCTAAGGTTAGAGAGGTAAAAGCATTATAAGTGAAAAAAAGCATTGAGCGAAGAGTGAAAGGTGAGAAATATTATGAAGAAGGAATGTGGAATAAGAGTTTGGAAAGAAAGTCTATTTCTCCGGATTTAACACCACATCGCCAAATATTAGCCCACCTTTAGCCTTTTACCAATATACTTCTCCATAAGCTTGCAAAAAAAATCCTCTTGATAATTAATGCTATGTCGCAGGAAATTGTTTTTTGCATAACCCTCATTTTGTGCGTATGATGTTGCTTTTATTCAAAGGCATGGATTTGTTGGTATTAGTACCTCTTCGAGGATGACAATTGATTGTAGGGACATATAACAATGAATCTATGATGTTGAGGGTTTAGTTTCTTCCCCTGAATGACCACTAAAAGTATTACTTGGGGAAAGCAAGCTTAAGTATGGGGTGTTGATGTGCGCTCAAATTGCCATATTTTTCATATACTTTTACTTCCATTTTTGTCTATATTTTCATGCATATTGGTTGGGAAAGCATAAGATTTGTGTAGTTTATGTTTATTTGCCAATTATGGAGGTCTACACGAGTTCTTGTGTTATTTCGCAGAAATCGAGGCAACATTGGAGCGTTTTGGAGAAGAGAAGAAAAGCTGGAAAATCATTCGAAGTCTACTGAGGAGTCGAAATCGACCAAATGACTCGACATCGAGTGGAATTGGAAACCAGAAATCGAACCAGGAAGAGGACAATTCAACTCGACACATACTGGTCGATATCGACATAAGCTGGTCGATATCGAGTGCCCCAAATCGAGTAAAAGATAGAGATCGAGTGCAAATCCGAGGATGAGTAGAGCTGGCTCGAGATAGAAGAGAAGTGGTCGATATCGACTGAAGCTGGTCGATATCGAGTGACAATGCAGACAGATCCGACGGTTTTTGATAAAATCTTATCCGAAGGAATTTACTTCTACATTAAGTCGGGATCTTTTATCTTTCTTATCAGACTTATTATCCTTTATGGTGAATTCATATTTACCTAAAGTGATTTTATTTATTTACTTTAGTTAGTTTTATCTTAGGAATAAAGATAGATTTTCTTATCATTGGATAGCAAGGTTTGGAATCTATAATTAGAAGCCATTAGGGCTGAGTTTTTCATCATTCAATTCATCCACAATAGCAAGAACGTTTCAATTCAGTAGTTAGAGAGAGAGAGTGGCCGAGTGAAGAAAGAGGAAGCGAGAGCGGGAGTTTGCTTTGTTCGGTTGTAATCTTTCGACAATTTCAATTCAAGTTTATTTTCCCATGATGATGATGATGTCTATGGCTATGAAGCGCGAGTAGTTCCCTTACGATAGCCATGTAAGTTTGTGCATCAAAGGTATGATTTTTATGCGATTCCGTCTTCTATCCTATATTCATGATTCTTCTACGAAAGTAGTAGGCGATCCTTATTTGCATTATTGACGTGAAAGCCATCTTTTTTGTGAATCTGGATTAATTATGAAATTGGATAGTAACACTTAGGTTTTATGCGAGAGCCTCTAAATCACCTAATTGTTAGTAACGAAAGTTATTTGACGAAAAGGCATAATCTTTCATGAATTTGGCATAGGCTTATATGGTTATCGTTGATCCCCGATCTTGGAGGTTTTTTAAGTTTATTGAGTTTATACGAATCTGAGTTTTTATTTTGTTCATCTTTCCCTCATCATTCTTGATTTTTTCGGACACTTTTTCGACACAAAAGGTTACGTTTTACAGTTTCTGCGAAAACTCAAAATCGGCTTCCGAGGTCGATATCGAGTGGCTGACCCGACATCGAGTGCCCTACTCGACGCCGACTGTCTGTTTTCTGTTTTGCAAGAATTTGCTGGAAATCGACTGGAACTGTAGTTGATATCGACTGATCTACTCGATATCGAGTGATCTTCTGGAGTCGAAATTGAACGTGATTGAAAGCTTAGGAACCGCTGACATACCTCATCGTGAATTCGATCCTGAATACCCTACTACTACATCGGGAGGGATTCTTGTAATTTATTTGCTTGGACAGGGAGTTGGTTTAATTCATATTTATATTTATTCGAACTAGTTTCCCTCCCACAACAGGAAGGTTTTGTTGTTTAACGTTTTGAGGTTGTCAGCTTGGACCATTTTGCTATTGCTTGTGGTTCTGAAAAAATTGAAAGGTATGATTGGGGTCGTAAATGTTACCAGCATTTGTTTAAATGTTCAAGGAAGGTGTCATTGGTTGACATGTCTAGCAAAGCTAGGGTTGTATATGAGATGTTTGTTTATCCTCTAGCATTCCAAGTTATTTTTTTATTCCCTTTTGGCTTTCACTAATTATAGTTTATTTGTCAGCTTTTTTTTTTTGAAAATCGGCTTGGTGGTGTTGTACGTTTGTGTTTAACATATTTGGATTCTTGGAGCTTTGCCTTCTATTGCCGAAAAGCTTGGATGTACTCTTTTAATTATGTTGACAATGACCTAACCTCCTTGCATTGGGTTTGTAATGTTAAAAGTAATCATGAACAAGCTTTATCATTGTTTGAAGAAGATGTGGCAAGCTTTATCATTGGGTTTAATTGATTGTCAGCATTCTCGTATTTGTGAAACAGGCCTCGGTGTATCCTAAGTATGCTGAATTCTCAAGGAAGATTTGGATGGAATTTCAAGAAGAAGTTGAAGAACATTTTTTTTATTCTCTTGTGTTACTTGTTTTTTAATGTTTTGGTGAACCCCGATCAGATCCTCCTTATCATACAAGGCATGTTAGGAAGGATTTTTACTTGAGTTTTTTTTAGACAATGCTTATGTTAGTTCTGTACCTGATTCTACTGCTTCCACCCCTCATTCTCCTGATTTTTCAATGCCATTGACATTCCCCTTGACACGCTCCAGTTTAAAACATAAGCCTTTTTATTTCGGTGCTGCTAAGGTGGTCAAAAAGAGGCAGAAGAGCAAGCCAACCCCTATTTCCATTTTTAGGAGGGGCCTCTCTGCACGATTGAAGGATGCCATCAAGAAGAGGAAAGGCTTGTCTAAGAAAGCTGACAAAAAGAATGGAGCGGACAAAGGCCAAAAGGGAGCTGACATTTCGGGTGATGCTGAAAATATCAGAGCTAACAAATGGGACATGCCTGACTAGGCGAAGGATTTGTGTTTGAAGTTTGAGAACATGTTTGAAATGTTTTCAAATAGAATTGTAATTTAGAGAAAAGATTTATTTGAACTTGGGGAAAAATTTAGTGGACTTTCTGATAATTTGTTTCGTGAAGGAGAGATGAAAACTGATGGCAGGAAAGAACAAAAGAGTGATGTGAAGGAGAAGACAAATGTTGATGTGGAAGGTTAGTGTAGTATTTGTTTTAAGAATATCTTTTGTGCTGTTGTTGGTGTATTTTGAAACATCTGGGTTTTATGTGGTTTGTTGTTGTTTTTCCAAACTCTTTAAAACATCTTGAAGATATATGTTGAAATAGATCATTTTAAGTATTCATTATATATACTGATATCTGTCAAGTTTGCAAAATAAAATATGTTGATATCTCCATCCTTTTGTCAGCTATCTGTAAATATTTGTCAGCATATGTTCAATTCTTTGACAGTTATCTGTCATGAATTGTCATCTTATTTTCAATTCTTTATTAGTTATCTATCATGATTTGTCAGCTTGTCTTTTTGAGCACTGTCTTTATTTTCAATCTTCAGGGGATGCTGAAAATAGTTGAGGGGAGTGTGCAATTGGTGCTGACATTGCTTCTAAGGATGCTCACATTGGGAAGGGAGGTGACAGTGCCAAACCCCTTGATTTTAATGCTGAAATTAAATTATTAAAGCATTCTAACCTTATTTCAAAATCTAACGGTTTCTTATATAATAGAATTATAATAGTTTTTGATGTAGCATCATAAATATAAATATATTTTTTTATCTAAAAAAGTTTTTTTTAAAAATTAAATACTTTATATTTAACTAATGGTTATGATTGTCATTATAAGACATATTATTTATGTTTAATATTATTTGATGAATACAAAGATGGAGCGCCTTACTTTATTAATGTCAAATAATTGATAATCATATGTTAGTTTTCTTTATATAATAAATATTTATTATTGTGATTGAATAAATGTTGTCAAAAATAAAGAATACATAATTCTATGCAAATTAAGTGGTCATCAATATCTAAAATAAATTAATATTTTTTAAAAGAATATAAATGTTGTCAAAAATAAAGAATAGATGTATTGAGCACTCTAAATTAGATTATTTAACTTAACTAATAAATATTAAAATCAGTATATGAACGATTGTAATATAATACTAATAACATGAGAATATAAAGAAGAATAGTTACATCAATATGCAAATACTATTTTTTAAACGTGTCACGTGCGTAGCATACAATATTTAAATTTCTATATAAAAAAATCTAATTTAGAGTGTACAATATTTAAAATTCAAAGATGTCACATGTGTACGTAGCACACAATATTTAAAGTTCGATATACTAGAAGGCATTCCCGCGTGTAGTAAGTATACGATGTGATCGTAGTCGCCCATGAGCTCGACTCTTTTTTCCTACAAAGGTTTGTCTTCGGAGCTGAACATCAACTTTCATTTGTGAAAACTATTTTGTGACACCTCGGTATTTTGGCCCATTCTGGCTGTATAAAATTCCAATTGAAGCCAATGAGCACTTGTTGGGAAGATATTTTAAGTGAATACAACTTTATTGAAGGTTGTAATCGTCAATTCAGCTTGGAAGATGGCCAAAATCTGGGATCTTTGCAGAAGTTTGAAAATCTGGCAGCTTGTCGAAAATGCAATATATAAAGACGGAATGCATTCAATAAAGTCGGATTAAATGACGGCGCTTTAGAGATTATATATTCAAGACATTAGGCTGAACTTCCATCTCTTTGATGGCATCCAAGACCATTAGTTTTCCCCCATTATGGTTGCCCATCTCTCCGTCATAAATCTCGAAAACCCTTTCGTATTATTCGTCATTAGTTTGTTGATTTATTTTAATTTATTTTATTTTTCATAGCACCAATATTTTCCTATATAAAGGTGTATATCTTTCATTATTAGGGAGGTTGATTTTGAGATAAAATCTGAGCATGGCTTCCTTTGGAATCGGGTTAAGATTCTTATGATTAGGTGAGATTCCAATCAAACCTTCTTGGTGAGATGCTAAGAGACACTTCCTAGTGAGAGGCGAAGAAGTCGAAGAGTTGGAATCACTTGGAATGCGAGGCCGAGAGTGTGACCAATCGAGTGTCGGAGAGTGCTCAAAGTGAGAGGCCGAGAGTATTCTTGCAACACATATCCTTGTTTTTTTAATTTTCCATAAATCCTCAAAAATCACGGGGTGTTTAATAGAATGTCCATATTTTTCTCCTTTATTAGCATTTTGTCCACCAACCTATCCATATTAGCTAAATGTCCACCGTGTTGCTGAAACTAGGGTTGCTGACACCTTGATGGCGCCAATGTTGTTGAAACCGGAGTTGCTGAAACCGAAGTCGCTCAATTGCTGAATTTTGGATATTTGCCCCAATTTCAACACCAATTTCAGCAATTATAACAAAATTTTAGCAAATTAAGAGATTTCAACAACAAAAATTCCAGATCTGGCAGTAATTACAACAACATCGCAAATTAAGAGATTTCAGCAAGAGCGGGAGGTAAAAGATCTTCATCGACGAAATTGAGTCGCCTCCAAATGAATTTGCAACTTTCAATTGGTGCACCTAGTACATGTCAAACAGTCCGCACTTGAAATCACCCTGAGTTGGCAACTCAAAAAGTGCCTACATAGATGGCAACTTTTAATTTGATTTCAAGTGCAGCAGCTCAAAAACATCGATCAAATACGTCCACATCCAACTACAAAAATAAAAAATTTCCATTCTAGATAAAAGATCACTTCATTTAGAACAAGCATTTCATCGAACAGGTAGTCTACAAAGCAATGAAACCAGCCCTTCTAGTGCAAAAACATCCAACAAACTCACAATTGAGAGGTCGAAAGCCAGATGGAGGAAGCTAGGGACACAACTGAGGAGTGCAAATCTAACTCACTGATTTCATCCCTTTCAAATGGAAGGGAAAGCAAGGAAAGCCTAAATCAATCTCCAATTTCGACACTGGCAACCTAAAAGGTAAAGGCTACGAATAAATCGCAGACAAGAAAGGAAATCTCCAATTTCGACACTAGATCTCCTCATAGGATGGTGACTTCCACGGATTGATCTCGCCTGCCAAAATCAAATCGCAATTGAAGACAGGATACACAGACCGAATCTCGCCATCCTCTACTTTCGAATTCGAGAGATCGAACTAAAAATCGTCGTCTTACTTGTGTTTGGTTTGCGAATTGAGTCAGATCTGTGGTGACGAAGAAAGATAGAGGGAACATGGGGAGGCGGCATTGCTATCGGCATTCCAGGTGGATGATGATGCCGGATCTGTGGTGGAGGAGAACTGAATGAGAGAAGGCAGCCATGAAAGACGTTTGGAAGACGGAGGCTGCTTGTATAAAGAATTAAAAGGCATGGGTGGACATTTCCCTAATTAGAACGCTTTGGTGGACATTTTCCTAAAATAGACCTTTAAAAGGGCCTTCTAGGATAATTTATTCCAAAAATCACCCCACAAAAAGAGTGTTTGAAAGCTTGAGGCTTGGTCGATCGATCCTTCGGGTTGCATTAAGTGGTATCAGAACTTCCGACAAGGGTTTCTTAGGCTTTTTGTGCAGCCGTCAACATCATCCGGCATAACCCATCAAAGTCTTCACGGGACCAACCATTGAAGTGCATTACGCAGATCCAACGTACAGGGGCATAATGTACCATTTGGAAGGGACATATAAATTCGAGAACTTTTATGGGATTGAGCATCGATACCTTACACAGATCCAACGTACAGAGGCGTATCGTACCTTTTGGAAGGGCAACGCAAGATTCGAGGACGAATTTTCTTCAAAGGTGGGGAGGATGATGTGATCTAGGCTGATAGATTTTTCCTTCATTTTTCTTTAAAAAAAAATGTCCCACATCGGTTGTAAACACTTAGTAAGAAAGAATTTTCTCCTATATATTTTGTAAGGCTTGGCATTTTCTAATATAAGTTGAATTTTTTAGTTAAAGGTTGAGCCACTAATAGATTTCTATGATTCTGAGTTAAGGATCATGTTTTTTTTTATGAGATGCTAAAAACAAAAACCTTTGATGAGATGTCAAGGGAGACACCCTAATGAAAGGCGAAGGTGTCGAAGGGTCGAGATCCTCGAAGTGCGATTCTGAGAGGATTGAGATCGAGTGTAGGAGGTTTAAGGGTGAGAGGCTTGCGAATTTCGGCATACATATCCGGTTACTAGTTAAAGTTTATCTGTTCAAATAATAGAGGAACCTTATCATCGATCATGCTAGCTTGAAGAGTTTTCGAGCACATAAGTGGTATCAGAGCTTTCGACAAGGGTTCCTCAGACTTTTTGTGCATCCGTCATCGTCATCCAGCACAACCCATAAGAGCCTTCGTTGGACCAACCATTGAAGTGCATTACGTAAATCCAAAATAAGTGTCGTTTTATGTTTTGTAAGCAATTTAATAGATTGACTAGTACAGTCCCCGCGCCACGGCGCATATTTTTCTTTTTTTAAAAAATAAAAATAATATTTTATAAGTATAAATATTATAAAATGGAATAAACTATTACCATACGTTAACATAAAATAGGAAAAAATAGATTTGATAAATTAAGTCAAAAAATAATATTTATGAAAAATGTGTAAAAATTACATGAGTTTAAGATTTAAGAAGAATAGGTTGGTTGAGTGGAAATCGTAAAATAAAGCTACTTATAAGTTCTAACACCTGATAAAAAAATGCTTACGGTTTATTAGTTAGATATAGATAGATTAATTAAAGAAACTTGTCCAAATTTTAATAGTTGGATTTTTTTATAGGTTCAGGTGATTGGGAGAAAATCATAAAATTAAGGTGATTATGACATCTAAGCAAAAATATTTATCATTTAATAGTTAAAATAAATAAATCCCATTGGTTAAAAAAATGTTTAAAATTTTATCATGTATTTTATATAGATTAGATTGGTTGGGTGAAATTCCAAAAATTAATGTTATTATAAAAACAAAATTAGTTTTCATTATATATATAGATTGATTGCTCCAAAAAAATCATATATTTGGAATGCACTATATATATTTGTTAAATTCGTCCCATTTTTTAAAGAAAATAGCTTGAAATGATATTATATAATTAATATAGGCTGAAATAATATTGTATAGTCAATATTAAATTTATTAAAAAAGTTTTGAATTAATCCCATTGTTTTAAAAAATATAGTATGAAATGATATTGTGTAATTAATATAAAATGGAACAATATTGTGTAGTTAATATTAGTATTACCTTTATTTTAAAAAAAGTAATGAATTAATCCCATTGGTTAAAAAATGTAGAATGAAATGATAGTGTGTAATTAATAATAGAGAAAAATAGGATATATGAATGAATATATATATATAAATATATCTATAAATATATTTATATAAATGAAAATGAAAATAGATTATATCAAATATATATTGCCAAAAATAATATTTCAAAATATATTCAATATAAAGGTTGCCAAAAATAACTTTGCGTGAGGGAACGACACGTGGCGTAGGTGCTTTGGTTTTAAGTAATATATAGATGGTTAAAAAATGTAGAATGAAATGAAAGTGTGTAATTAATAATAGAGAAAAATAGGATATATGAATGAATATACATATAAATATATCTATAAATATATTTATATAAATGAAAATGAAAATAGATTATATCAAATATATATTGCCAAAAATAATATTTCAAAATATATTCAATATAAAGGTTGCCAAAAATAACTTTGCGCGAGGGAACGACACGTGGCGTAGGTGCTTTGGTTTTAAGTAATATATAGATTAATGAAAATTGTTACTCCCTCCGATCCAAAATACATGTCATTTGACTTTTCAGCACGTATTTTAAGAAGCTAAAAACTATATAAAATATTAATTTTTTTAATAACTTAATATTTGTTAGTAATAAGTATTAAATTATAAAAAAATGATAATAGAAAAGTTAATATATTATATAGTTTTTAGCTCCTTAAAATAAATGTTGAAAAGTCAAACGACATGTATTTTAGATCGGAGGGAGTATTGAAAATTGTATTTATTGACTACTTTTTCTTTCAAATTCTCCACTTATTAATGGAAAAGGTTGGTAAGCATTTAATAAATGATAAGATTTAGAAAAAAATATATAAAACCAATGATAATTAATATTTTACTTAAAAATTGTGTTAAGAGCTAAAATGACACTTATTTTGGATCGGGGTATAAAACTTACCCTTAATGGACATAAAATTTACTCACTAGACACGTAAAATCACGTAAAATAAGATGACATCAAGAGCTTTTGAATTTGTGACGCCAAAAATGGTCTAATCATGGGTGTGTTGAAGCTCATTGATTGCTGATGCAACCATCTTCAATTCTTAAAACTGTACCTTTGAGACTATTTTAAGCTTGTTTCTCAACATAGATGATTTTCCCCAAGTTGCACAGATTTGGCTTGATGTCAATCATGTCCTTCAAGTGCGTAAAAGAGATGTTTGTTTGTCAACATATCCTTGTTTCATTTCTTTTTTAATTTCTATTCAGTATTGATCGATGGCAAGTCCTTTTAGCTTCTCTAGCAACCATTCATTGTAATATAAAGGATGATATGCCAGCCTTGCTGCAGCTCTGGATGGATCACATGATTTTTTTCTGTCTCTCTCACCATTTATTACTTTTTTTTATAAGCATGAAAGAAATGATCCTCAACAGGTGAGGCTGAGAGAGAGAGTTGAGTTTTATGCCCCACATCACCATTCACCACATGTTTATTTATCAAAACAGATAGCTTCTGTTGGGCAGACATTGGCTTCATCCTAGTTGCACTTGCAGGGATATGATATACCTCAACCTCAACCTCAACGCATGTATGTATGGCATCTGAAGGCTGCTTGATCTCCGAAAAGTGCAAAATTTATCCCTATTTTGGATTTAACAATGATTATTAACTGCCTCATTCATACTACTAAAAATTTTTGATCTGTTATTCGAGCCAAGCTTAGCATGTTCAACCTTGGTTCATTAATTGAATGAGCTCGAACCAAGCCGAGCCCTATTTTTACACGAGCTTTCTTTTTTGTTCAAGCTTGACTAGTTTTATTAAATAAACGAGTTTTTTTTGAGCTTTAAGTAGTTTTACTTGGTCATAACATATTAACTTAAAGAAAATTTTAGAAATTCCATAAAATTCGAGCTATTCGAGCTTAAAATCGAACGAGTCGAGCTTTTAACCGAGCTTAAAATCATGTTTAAGCTTGGATTGTTTAGGTAAGTGAATGAGCTCGAGTTAAGCTTTTTTCGAGCGATCTCAAGTCGAACTCGAGCGGTTCAGCTCATATAACAGTCCTACATCCTTTTATGCGTTTAATTTAGGTCAGAGGCCTACAACGCAACGTACGTGTATATATACCTTTTAATCTTTTATTTAAGTTGCACTGAAATAGTCGAAAACTGTGCAAGGAAAGAACACTGGTAGAACACCTTATGTTATGAGTTTCAATCTTGGTGATGTAAAAATAGACAGGGGACCATCAGATGAAGGGGAAACGGCCATTGTTTATAAAATCCAACAAGAGACAGGAATTGGAGGATAAGGGCTACAGGATCCATGGGAATTCAGGGGACCAGTGGAACGACGATTGACGAACGCAACACCGGTAAGATCATTCAAAAACTCCCCAATCCGATGTACTACATTGCCTGATCATAATTTGATCTGATCTGGGTAAATGACTGAATAAAAAATTGTACCATGGTAAGAGTAATGTGCATGGTAATACTATTCTTAATTGGTTCATTTGGTTGCATCAGCCAAACCGTCATTGTTGTTGTAATTTTAAGGGTAAATTAAGCTTGTTGTGTTCCTTTCAAATCGCACTTGTTAATTCTAGGAAGATTCAGACCTTATTGGATCATTATTTTTTATTTTTTTTTATTAGGTAAGAATTCGAGATCAGGCATACCTGAGTCTCGATGGCCGTCAAGTCGGCAAACGGAAACCCATCAAAACATACAATCGAAAATATAAACGGTGCAATACAACAAGTAGAAGTGCACCCTATAAGAAATGAGATTAGGCAAAACTAAATCTATCACGTTGGGGACGTAGATTACGGTCTACGGACGAAAACCAAGCACCGTCCTGAAACAGTACCGCTGGTCGGTGATAAATCAGGAATTTCTGTGGGTAGTGAAAACGAACCTCCAGGAACCTCATTCCCGAACACGGAGTCACCCCGTACACACCACCTCGATCCAAACCAGTCTCGACTCCTACTGCCAGAACTTCAACAAAGAGGAAGAGCGTCTAACCGCACCAAAACAGAGTCGCACGCCACCCGAGCAATCCGCACCGTGAAAGACCGATCACAACGGACCAGTCAAGCCCTAAGAGCACCTGCAAGCCAAACACCCATTGTGGTTTTTTTAAAAGAAAAATCAGATTTGAGTGTGTTATGTCTGAGCAAAGTTTCTTGCAGTAGAAACTTTGAGAGAAAAGAAGATATCATCTCTCTTACTTTTTCATTTTTTTCTGACATTTCTTTTTTTTTTTAATCTAGAGACACCCAAAGTATATGGGATATGGATGCTCTAATGGGGTTTAATTCATGCTCTTTAGAGTGGGTTTTCAAGCCCTTATACGATTTTAATTAAACCCTTTCGAGAGGTTTTATTGATTTTATATACATATCAAAAATAACTTAGATATATATAAAAATGATTACTATTAATCTAATATATTAATTTTTTTTAATTATTCGAGGCTTGGCGTGCAAGGTTAAATATAAACCTTGCACGCCAAGGACTAACTTGCAGGCAGAAATACGACAGAGGTCGGCGGCGATGGAAGGAAGCAATGTCGGGACCGAGACCGTGGCTGTCAGAAGGAGGGCGATGGCGAGGAGCCAGAATCGCGTCTAAATAGAAGTAATTGGAGAGAAATTAGATTCAATTAGAGAATTTCAAATATATTTGGGGGTTTATGGGCTCAATTGATCGAGCCTGGGCAAAACCCATCAGAGAATGAAGGGGTTAGTTCAAGAAAAAGGTTGATTCAAGCTCCAACACCGGCGGCAGCGGAGGAGGGAAAGGTAGGCCGACAAACAAATCCCGAAGGCCAGGAAGAGACCACACCGAACCCAAGAAGGCAAAACGAGTCTAGACAAGTCCAGACATCGGAGTAGATAGGCCGGGAAAATGCCTAGCCAAAGGACGGAGGAGACGAGAACGTCCAGGGAGGCTACTCCACGCCCAAAACAGAAGGTGATCGAGGGAGAGTGGTGGCGAGCCCGATTGAGGGTGCATGGGAAAACCTCCCAGGCGCGTTGTTTTGGCCCCCAAGGGGGAGTTTTTACGACGTATGAATGCCTAGGTTGTTTTGCTGGATCATTATTACAAGTACATTAAATTTTGCATTTAGTTTTTTTTTATATATAAAAAGATAATAATTGAGGTTCTAAATCTTACACCTTAGGGGTGGGCACATATTAATCTTGTAAATCTTGGTCACATCTTGGTTCCGTCTCGCTTCCACTTTGATCTTGGCAGGATTTGAATAAAAAATTGAATTTTATCCCTTACTTGTCCAACAAAAATTACGTGGGACGAGATGACTATAGATATATACAAATATTAAAATAAGTTTTAAAAACACACACATATATATTACTACTGTACTTTTTTTCAATTTAATTAGAATATTCATTTAAATTCTACTAATTTTATTTTAGTGTCTCTCTATTATTTTACTTTTACATGTTCGTTGTTTGTTGGGGTTCAATTCAACATGTTAGATAGTGCTATATTGGGCATATTTAGATATTCTTATAATAAGAGAGTCTAAACCTTAAGTTGTTTGAGCTTTAAATTGTTTTAAAAACTTTGAATCAATGAATTTGTTTGAACTTCGAATCGCACTCTTTGTGTTTTTCCTTTGTTTTTGATAGTGATAAATCTCGATGGGCCATATAACATGGGGGTCTACATATCTGAGCGCATCATGCGCACCCAAGTCGAACACACAAGACCAGCGGGGTTCCATTCTAAAACCAATTGGCATTAGGAAGAGTGACCCACTGACTTATATGCAAGGCTCGGGTTCTCGTGTTTTTTGATGTGGGACAAATGTTCCAAGACATCACAACAGATAGGATTTTAGATCTTTTTATAATATTTTTTTATAAGGGATAGGGCTCCTCCCCTCCCACTCTCATCCCATCTTACGAGGGACAGGATTTGGTGGAATTAAAAAAAGAATTACATCCCACAAAAATTACATAGGACGTTCGAAACACATAATGACCTCAATCTTGGCTCATCTCGTCCCATGTCCACCCCTATTACGCATAACTAATCCTGTAGTGTTAAACTCTTACTGCCCAAGTGCCCAGAGCTTTCACCCAAAAAATATTAAAGAGGGAGAGAGTTTACCTTAAAAGTTCCGCAATTTTTAATGGCAAATTTTATATCCTGAATTCAGTTGTAGTTTTATAATTTTTTAAGGGGGTTAAAAACAATTTCTTGCATGTATATATGAAAAATAAAAAAAAATGTTTAAATATATCAGAAAAAACATTAAATTTATAATTTAAATAGTTATTTTAATATTAAAAAATAAGAGAAACACAAATTGAATATAAACTACGTACAACTCTACAAGACTACAAGCACAAGTTCAACTTTTCAGTTTGGAATCAAAGTGAGTGTTATATGCCACCATAAAAATAATTAAAACTTTCATGTCCATCAATCTATGAACATTGAAGAGGCAACAATAATTTTCATTATCATCGTCAAACTATAGCTACATTTCTCAAAATTCTATAGGGGACCATTCATAAATTTATAGGAGAAATAGAAAGCAAGCTAGGAAATGCATATTTATGAATCAAATGAGAGGTTCTAATATATAGCTCAATTTCATTTGAAACATGATGTTGTTGCAGTGGTGATTCGATTCGCTTGAGCCCTACATTGTTTTAGTCGACTCCAAGCCACTTCCATGACAGTTACTGTCGACATCTCCTTAAATTTGAGTCTTCTTTCCAATCTATCATTGTTTGCTTCACCTCTTTGATTTCCTATTTAGAGTTGAGATCTGATAATACATATTTTAGACATGCATATTATAGGTAGTTTTAGTTGCATTTAAGTTTACATATTGCATGTTTAGTTGTTAAATTGCATTCTTATTCATTTAGGCATTCGAGTTTGAAATTTACGCGTTTTTGTGCTTAATATGCAGATTTTGTATTTCGAGCTTGAAAATGGGCGAATGATGGATCGTGAGAGCCTTGAAGAGGCTGAGATGGAGCTAGAGAAGAAGGTAGAAAGGCACACAAAAGGAGCGGAGAAGATAAAGAAGGAAACGAAACCCAGAAAAAGCGACACTCGCCGGTTTGACGGTTTCATCAGATTACGAAATCTTTTCGAATCTTTATTTTAGACAATGTTTATCCAAACTTTCTAGGGTTTCTTGAGTACGTCTTTCAGCCTATTTAGGACGTTTTACAGTAGGTTTTGACAAGATCTTTCCATCACGCACTTTAGGATTGAAGTTTAGAGTTTTCTTACGGTATGAGAAACTAAACTATATAGTTTCGCCTGCAATTCATAGACATGATTGGTTGAATTGTGAGACTTGAATTTCTATGTTATTCCGTAGTTTATTTCATTATCCTTGTGCTGATATTATGTTGTTAACTCTATCTTGATTGATTACCTTGATTGAATTGCATCTAGCTAGAGTTTTAATGCATTCACTAGAATAATTGAGATATATATATATATATATATATATATATATATATATATATATATATATATATATATATATATATATATATATATATATATATATATATATATATATATATATATATATATATATATATATATGAAAAAGAATGTTTCTGTTTAAATATGTTCGAGAAAACCTTAAATTTGTTATTTAAATAGACATTTTTAATAGAAGAAACTAAGAAAAACAAAAATTATATAAAAAAAATAAAACTAAAACGTTTTAAACTTGATATCGATCACAAGATAATAAATCATTCTCCTTACCACCTAAGATAACTTGTCTTTGAAATATTTTAGTTTTTCTGACTTTATACACATATTCATATTTAATATCACAAACATTATACAATTTAACATTTTACTTGTTTCTATTATTTCTTAAAATTTAAGATATTGATTTTTAAATAAAAAGACGATGTTTATGCAAAATTATAAATTCTATGATATATTATGTTGTGTGCTATATAGTAATTTTAAAATGGTTAATCTAAATAGATGTGTAGTTGTCCTTATTGTTAATATAAAGGTTTTTTCTAATTGTTGAGGAGAAATTTAGTTAATAAATTTAGAGAAAATTTGCTGTTTTGGCCACCTACATACTTTTAATTAGGTGAATAGCCACCTTACTTTTTTTTTAAGCTTCCTGTCCCTTTAGGATATTTAATTAGGTCAGTTGACCCTTTTCTCCTGGTAGTTTGTGGCCTCACTCCCGACCTTCTCCTCCTCCTTCCATCTTCCGACGATTGTCCTCCGTTTCCTCCTCCGTTTCCTCCTCCTGTTCTTCCTTCCATCTTCCGTGCTTTTTTCCTTTTCCTCCTCCCTCCGTTTCTGGTTTTGGTGACATCGGGGGGGGGGGGGGGGGGGGGTCGTATTTGGGGGCTGTTCCTTGTGTTTTTGTTTAACTCGTTTCTAATGGCGGATCCTCCAGGTATGGACTTGATATTTCAATCTTATTTTCGTACTAATCTCTTATCTGTTTTCTTGTTTTTCTTATTGTTTGTTGATTTTTTCCGTTTTTTTGGAATCGTTGTTTACTTTGTGCTTCTGGTTAGGGTTTTCAATTTTTGGGGTTCTATGTGGTTTAATCGATCCTTTTGGGGTTGGAATCTGTATGTAATTTGTTGTTTATGGCATCCAGTTTCTTCTATTCTTGTTGATTTAGTTTAGATGTTTCATTCATTTCTCATATTTGTTTCATTTTTTCATGGTTTGTGAATTTGCTCAATGGATTACTTCTTTCTTCGATTTTTTTGTTTAATTGATTCCATTTTTTTGTGTTTCTGTATACATCTTATTGATTTTTCATCCCTCTGTACCTTTTGTCTATGTTTATTGGTTCACACATTTTGTGACCTTTTATTTTGGATGCATCTTCTTGATTCCTTTCTTTACATTATTGTACTTGATTTAATGTTGGCATCTAGTTTCTTCCTTTTATATTTTCAACATCTTCTGTTGGTGTACTCTATTTGATTCTAGTATATTTGTCCTCATTCATATGATTTTCTTCATTTCACGTAGCTGTCTTTTGGTGAATTATATTCATTATTTTGGTGTTGATATGGATTTGGCACCATTTTGTTTGCTTTCTTCCATTTTCTGTGCTTTGATTCCATATCTTCACTTAAGTGGACTTATGTGAAACGTGTGCTATCTTTGACCTTTGTTTCATATCTTCAATTTCAACCATTATGTATTTCATTTTAATTTCTGATGATGATTTTATTATCCCCATTTTGTGTTATTGATTCTTTTTTCTTTGTGTCTATGTATACAGCTTTTCTTCTTACTGATAGTGATGCCACTGAGGACATGGCTTTTCCGGTTTGTAACCATCTTTGCTTTTCCCCCTTTGTGTTTAGTTTCTGTTTTTTATAATCTTTTCCATAATTTTTTTCCTGTTTTCTTGTGTATGTTTAGGTGTTTGATTATATTCGGGAAGATCGGGGCATTTTTTATGGGAAGTGTAATCTATACTCCCGTGTTGATGTCATTCCTATTATTCAAAGGGAGTTGTGTCCTTCTGACTGGTCATCTTTGTGTTCTTCTTTTCTGTGTCGTGTTTTTTGGTTTGGTGACAAGTTGAAATTTGCACAACAACTTGTCAACCATTTCATGGTTCATGAATTGAAAACATCCAAAACTAGAGAAATGTGGTTTCAGTTGAAATCTTCTCACCCTTCTAGGTTTTCCATGTGTGAATTTGCTGCTGTTACTGGTTTAAAATGTGTCTCTGATCATGTTGTTGAAGTTCCTTCAATTGATGTTAAATCTATAATTGGGGTAGATAAGATTAAGTATGATGATTTGGTTTCACTTTTCTGTAAGACACCCCAGAATTCGCCTAATAAACTCATTCTTGCTTATGTTTTGGTGATTGATGGTATTTTGTTACCTCATATGGGTGGGGTTGTTAGGAATGAGATTTTGTGTCTAGCTTCTGATATGAGTCTTTTAACTGCTTATTCATGTTACCTCATAGGGGGGGTGTTGTTAGGTAGATTTTGTTACCTCATAGGGGTGGGGTTGTTAGGTAGATTAGTGTTTGTAGAAACTATTACCTCTCTTATGAAGGTAAATCATGTATCTCCCCATAAATTGGCTAAGACTTTGAAGAAAAGTACGAAAAGGAGTGGAGATAAGTCTTCTAAGAAGTCTGCTCAAGAATGTGAAAAAGAGAATGTCCCAAAGGCAAGGAGCGGTTTTAACTTGTTAGGATTTCCACTTGCTTTTCAGGTACTCCTACTTGCTTATTTTTGTTATTTTTTCCTTTTATATTTTCATATATTATTTTGTCTTACATGTGTCTTTTGTTGTGTGTCTGTTGTTGTGATTCCAGGTTTGGATCTTGGAGGCTTTTCCCAAGATCCCACCAATTGTACATTGCAAGTGTTCATTTGATGCTACAGATCGTTCTTTCATGAAATGGGAAAGTATGTCTTCTAATCGGGCTGTGACTTCTCGGCATCTTCAGCTTGACTTTGTTAAGATCCAAATGGTACTTTGTTTCAACTTTTATTCATGTTTGGCTTCTTATCATGTTTGTGTTTTTCTTCATTTAGGCATCTAATTACTGTGTTAAGTATTAGTTTATGATTCTTTTGTGATTTTTTATTTGAAGGAAAAAATTTATCCTACTTATGGGGAATATTTGGATTCCCCTTTTATGGCTTTTCCAAATGAACCGGATGATTCCAATGTTGCTGCTTTTCTGTCTTGGTTGTCACACAAAGCTCCTTCAAGGTTATCCACTCCAGTTAATGCACCTATCACTGAGTTTACTCAAGATGTCATTCCTTCTCTTGGTCGTCTTGATCAAGTTGTTCCGTCTTCTAGCACTAAAGTTGTTGCTTCACCGTCTTCATCCATAGCTGCAAGGACAAGGTCCAAGGTTGCATCTCCTGACTTATCTGTTTCAATTGCGCATCCCTCTTTAAAGAGGAAGGTTGATGTGTCCCCTTCCTTTGTTTCTGATAACCCTCCGAAAAAACTGTTTTCTGCTTCTAAAGTTTCTGAACTTGTGTCTGCCCCTGTGAATTCTGCCCCACATGTCTCCTCTCCA
The DNA here is from genome assembly GCA_963922045.1 of Persicaria maculosa. Classification (NCBI taxonomy): domain Eukaryota; kingdom Viridiplantae; phylum Streptophyta; class Magnoliopsida; order Caryophyllales; family Polygonaceae; genus Persicaria; species Persicaria maculosa. The sequence continues at coordinate 19,896,664 of OY998264.1, read as the reverse complement.
AAGTTATTTCGCCCTAGTGGCAAATTTAGTCTTAAGCGTGCAGTTGCTTCTGCTGAGTTGAAGGATAAGGCTCACACTGTCTTTAGTGCCCCTTCTGAAAGTGTCCCACTGAAAGAACCTGACCACACTGTCGTTAGTGCCCCTTCTGAAAGTGTCCCACTGAAAGAACCTGAATCTTCATCAAAAAAAGCAGCAGGAGGGTTGCAAGATAAAGGGGATGAAGCGGCAGCTGCTGAGAAGGCACCGGTTGTTGGTGATGGATACGTAAATCTAGATGATGCAGGTTGTCTAATCCGAATTAGGCAACATTTGGCCTTGATCGTTCACTCTGTTGTACGTGTTAAAGCAAGAGTTCTGAAAATGCACTCAGTCCTTAGATCTCTTTCTGCCAATTATGCTTCCCTCCAATCCAATTATGATTCCCTTCAATCCAACTATGATTCCCTCCAATCCAATTATAATTCCCTCCAATCTAAGGTTGATTCCCTCCATTTGAAGGTTGATTCCATTCAATCAAAACCTGATGCCAAAGTTGATACTCCTCTGGGTTCATCGTCACATGGATGTACTGATTCCATGAAATTTCCTCACATGACTTCTGCTGACATTGATGCTTCCTTCCAGGATGTTCTAAGGGGTATTTGAGACAACTGCTCACAAATGTCTGATTATGAACACCTTTTCTGTAACATTGCGCCCACTCCTGATCCTACACCACAGAATTCTCCCTCTTAATTGCATTCTGATGTCCCCTTGAGCCAGCCAAATCCTATCTTGCCTTCTGATGCCCCCTCTGATTGTCCATTGGATCTCCCTTCCCACTCAATCCCAGAATCTTCTAAGGCTTTGGCTGTTGTTGGTCCAACAAGGAAATCAACTCGTATTGGCAAAGTTGCTGCAGTTTTGGAGACTCCATACACTCAAGGTGCAAAGAAGAAGCCTAAAATCCCAGGAGGCCAAAATATTCGTTTTTTGAATTTGAAGATCGGAAGAGCTTTTATGATTGGATCTATTCCAAAGAGTAAGTTGTGTTCTGCTTTTGTTTTATATTCTACATTTTCATTATTTCTTTTATTGTTTTCTGTTTCTTTGTTTTCTGATTGCTTTTATATTGGTTTTTATTTAAGTTACGAATATTTTTGTGTGTAGGGATCATTGTACTCAGCTTGCAGGCAATGAGGTTATGATTGATAAGAAGTTCTTCTGTGAACTTGTGGGAAAGCGCCACTGGCTTCGTGATGATGTAAGTCTACTGTATTATTACTTGCATCATATGTGTTTTTTTCCTTCTCTTTTAGGTTTTTCTTAATTATAATGTCCCTTGTTTATTTGTTTTAGCATATAGGAGAGGCCTTGTCCCACTTTAGGAAGTATATTGCTGACAATGAGGAGAAATTCAGGGATATTGTTATTATGGATTGGGTTTTTGCTGGGAAATTCACTGATAGTTTTTTCAAGAAGTTTCTGGTGGGGAAAGTTTCGTTTGGCAATGTGTTTTTTCATTATCTTGATGGTCTGCTGCCAAAGTTATGCGAGAAATCATGGCTTACTGCAAAAATTATTTACACTCCCTTCAACATCAACAACGCACACTGGGTTGCATTAGAGATTGACCTGTGTCAAGGGAAAGTGAACGTTTGTGATTCGAGTATCTACCTTTACAGCGATGAGAAGCTGCAGGCATTTTTGGATCCTCTTTGCACTATGTTACCTGCACTATTGAGGGAGTCAGGCCGTTTTTCGCATTTGGGGAAAAGCATTGAGTCGCCTTTTAAAGTGGAACGATTTCATGATGTTCCTCAGAACCTTGATGGGTATGTGTATGAATTCAGTTTATTATACTTTATATGTTTATCTATTTGTTATACTGTTTTAATCTGGTACTCTTATTGATTTCATTTTTTTTGTGGTGTCTATTTTTTGTAGGGGGAGTTGTGGTGTTTATACCATCAAAGCTATAGAAGAATTGGCTTTTGGGGGAGATATTTACGAATTTAACAATAATCATGTCCAAGCCTATAGGGAGAAGTTGGCGATTGAACTTTCGCATGTGTGTTGGACTGTCAACACAATGGGTTGATGTGGGTGGGGTTTGGTTTTGGATTGGACTTGTTTCCTTTTTGGTTGATATTAGGATATTTTGAACTTGCATGCTCCATTTTGTAACTATGGCTGTTATGGCTGTTATTTGGGTAATTGTAGCTGTGGTGTTTTGCCTTTAACAATTCAGCCTTAAGAGCTTGCATGCTCTCTTGTCCGTTGGTAGTGTTGATAACTATGTATGCTATGATCTTTAACTTTCAGAAGTATGTATGCCAGGATCTTTTATATATGGTGAAAATTGATCTTTGTTGGTGTTATTTCAAGGTGGCTATTTTTAAAATTTAATGTGTGTCCTTATGAGGACAGTGACCATCTTTATGCATTTTTTCGTTCTCTTGTTTTGATTTATAATGTCGATCATATTTAGAGGAAAGGGTAGTAACTAGACCAATTTTTGGGCCTAATTGCACAAATAGACCACTAGCCAAAAAATTGGCCCAAAATAACCTCTCTACCCCCAAGCAAATATAACTGCCGGTATTTTGGGACTGTTTGTAATTGGTTGTAGAGGGTGCAAGATTTCTGAAAATAAAACGAGGAGGGAGGGAGAGAGACGGTTTACAATTTGTTTGTGGAAAGCGACAGACAGAGAGAGACGAAAAACCAGAAAGGAGGAGCGAGAGGAGGAAGAACCGGTTGAAGAAAAAGGGCCTTCAGTCACCGCCAGGGAGGAAGGAAAAGGTTGAAGACGAAGACGAAGGTAAGCAACTGTGGAGTTTTTGTTTGAGTTGCGAATTTGGGGTAATGGGGGTGCGGTTACATGCAGTTTTGTGAAGAAATTGAGACATTGGGTTGCCATTGTAGTTGCCTAGCAGTAGAGGAATGAAGTAGGCGGGGTTAGGGGTGCCATTGTGAGTCGATTTTGGGGAGGTGGGTGCGTTTAGGGTTTGTGGGTGTTGGGAAACGGATGGGTAAGGGTTAGGTGATGTTGGGTAAGAAATTGGGGACAAAAGGGCAAGGAGGGGGTCGGATGGGTAGGGAATCCACAAGATTGGGGTAATCGGTAGGGTATATGTGCACATGTGGTAGGACAGATTCTTGAAGGTTGTTTCTGAAATTGTGGTAGCAGATTTCGTAGGACCGGGTAAAGAAATTGGCTGGAGAAATTTGAACATCTGGTATGCCGAGTGGGGTGAAGGAATTTTTGGTTGATTGGTTGTTTAGTGTTGAAACCGTTAGTGCCCACCAAGTGTTTGATGAAATACCTAAAAATAAGATGAATAAATGGTGATTTGGTTTTGGTTAATCTCCTTGCCTATATGATGTGTTGTGAAAGAGGTAAAATGAACCAAACTTGTCTGAAATGCGAAATTGGTAGGACAGAAGAGTATAGCAGCAATGGTAGGCTAGGAAAATGAAGTTGGTAGAATAAATTTAGACTGTTGGTATGTATGACAGATTAGGTGACCTGAATGTCTGAATTTATGTTTGGTGATTGTGTAGCAGGTACCCCCACTTTAAACATCATATAAAATGACGAAGTCAGGGAACAAGAAAGCCCGTGCAGGACCAAGCAGCCAAGGGGTAAGGAAACTGAGATAGTTACTTGGTTGTGGTTGTAAAGGTTGGGAAAAAATGTCTAAAGCTAAGATTCTTACATGTTTTACAGGCTGTCCTGGCTGTTCCAGAGACACAACACTTCTCAGGGAGGGCGCTGTCCCATGCAAGTTTCGAGCTGTTGGAAGGCATCGACCTCACCATTGACCGGGAGGATTACAAAGCCCTTAGCAAGAGCCAGTTTGGGGGCGTTGTGAAGATGGGGTCGAGAAACAAATTCTCTGCACAGTTGGTGCACTACTGCCTTCTCCACCAACTGAAGACTCGGAAGACACATGAGACGTGGTACTCCCTCCAGGGGCATCACGTTCGATTCTCTCTTCATGAGTTCGCGCTCATGACGGGCCTCAACTGCTCACCACCCCCCAGTGATGTCATGGAGGGGGACCACAAGGAGTGCATTTACCAGCTTTTTAAGAAGGAGAGGGTGAAGTTGAAGGATGTGGAAAGAGCTTGGGCCCACGAAAAAGAGTCGGACTTGGGGTCCCTGATGAAAAAGTACAAGCTTGCCCTCCTAGTCATAGTGGAGGGCATCCTGTTTGGGTTGGAGAAGAAGACACAAATAAGGGGGTGGGTTGTGAAGCTGCTGCTTGAGGACACAAACCGTTTTCTGGAGTTCCCTTGGGGAAGGCTGGTGTACGAGAGGCTACACGAAAGCCTCAATGGGACGCTGAAGGACATGATGGCTGCAAAGAGTCACTTGAAAGACAGGCCGACCTACGCGCTGTACGGGTTCCCCATGGCCTTCCAGGTTAGTGAAGTTTTACAAAATGTTATAATCCTGTACCAATTGTCAAAATGTGTTGGTGTGGCATGCCAAATGGATATTTGTATCCTACCAATGGGGTATCAATATCCTACCAAATGGATATATATATCGTACCAATGGGTTATTAATATCCTACCAAATGGAAAATCTATCTTACCAACTTCCTTAATTTGTCATGCAAACTGTGTTCTCATATCTTACCATATTGTCTTTGCAGCTGTGGGAATCATTTCGGGCGCAAAATCGACGACACCATCATCCCGAGGTGTCTGAGATGGGAAACCCCAAACTCCCACATCCGATACGAGAACGTCAAGTCCTTCCTGAACCTGGACGCCCCCGCCGATGACGTCATAGATGAACACGTTCTGCTCGCGAAGCCTGAGCCCATCTTGCACCCAACCCACAAGGAGAAAGATGCCCACCCGCATTCCTCGTACAAGAAAGACTCTCCAGACGTCTTCTTTGACCAGATTGTGGTCGAGCACATGAGGGCCCGGAGAGAGAAGCGACGACAAGAGGATGCCACTACTGGACCCAGTCAGGGAACCAGCCAGTCAGGGTCAGACGCGTCGAGCATCGGTTTGGAGGCCCGGATTATGGCGAAGGTTGAGGCTCTCTGCAAGGGCATGATGGTCGAAATGGGGAGCAGGTTCAAGGTGCATGAGGAGAGGAACAGTGAAGTTTTTAGAGATTGCAAGAAGGCTTTATCTGAGAGGGGCGACAAAGGAAAGGTATGTGCTTTTTTGCCCATCTTATGTGCAATTGGTAGGATACTGTTGACGTGTTGGTATACCATAGTAAGCCAACTGGTATGACATATATGTGCAAATGGTAGGATAGTGTTGATGTGTTGGATTCCCCATAATATGCGACTAAATGACTAAATCTCCTTGCAGTTGTACGTGTCTTTGGATGATGATGTTGTTGAGAAGGATGTTGAGAAGGATTTTGACAAGATTGAGGAGGATCTGGTTCACAAGGACGGTGACAATGTTGAGGACAAGGCGGAAGAGACAGAAGTGCTGAATGCTGATGACAAGGGGCCGGCCAAGCAGGGAGAGAACGTTGAGGAGCACACGACGGAGAACGAAGAGCTGAACGCTGGTCTTAAGGGGGCGGCCAAGCAGGGAGAGAACGTTGAGGATAACACGGCGGAGAACGAAGAGCTGAAATCTAATCTTCAGGGGCAGGGCATGGGCACTGTTGACGAGGTTAAGGACAAGGTTGAGAAGGAGACAAAGGAGGGTGACCAGGACAAGGCTTCCACCGAGGATGATCACGACAAGGACCAGGGAGAGAAGGTGGTAAAGGCTGAGGATCAGAGTAAGTAGGGAGACATGGGTGGGGACGTGAAGGGCAAGGAAGCTGTAAAACAATCTGCAGGGGAGGGTTCCAAGGATGAGTCTGATGCAGATGCTACCGAGGAAAAGGTAAACCTTACTTGTTGGTAGGATAGGCTGCCCCTTTTGGTAAGAAAGATGTAGCTTTTTGATAGGATATTAACATCAGTTGGTTTTCGTACGATAGAATTACCTAGTTGGTAGGATATATTTACCCTTTTGGTAGGCTAATGACAGCTGTTTGAAAATAACTCGGGCGTGTATTTGATTGTTAGGAGACGAAGCTGGAGCCGAGGAGAGGCAAGTGCGATAGGAAGGTCACAGCGAAATTGGGGGACTCCTTGGTGAATCAACCCTCTAAGCGGGCCAAGAAGGGTGCAAAGGCAACGTGTGCAGCCACCGACGCGGCTGCGGAGGGGATGGTCACGGATGCCCAGAAAGACGAGTTCTTGGCGTGGCTGGAGAAGTTCCCGGCGCAGGTGAAGGGCCCTGATGGGACCCAATTGAACAAGGACTTCTTCAACAACCTCATCTCACCCGGCGTATGGACATCCACCGAGGTACGCAAACTTTCGTCCTCTTCCACTTGTTTCCTTAGTCACTTACGTCATGGGAGCAACGCTAATGGGAATTTGTAACGTACCACATAACGCAGCACATCCAGCATTCCCTGGTCCTGGTACGGAAGGCATTGGAGGCCCGGGAGGGTGACAAGAAGTCGGGCGTCGTCGTGCTCGACCCCTACTGGCAGGACGCAGTGGTGAAGCAGTTGGACGCAGTGAGCGGGGATGTGAGCCGCATTACAGGTCGCAATGTGTCGAAGGCGCTGCTGAAGTACTTTGCGGGGACACTTCCTGACAACCATGGCAGGACCTGGTCGGTGGCGAATGCCAAGATCTTAGCGCCTTGGAATTACAAGGCCAAGCACTGGATCGGCCTCGTCATCGACCTTGTCAGGTGGAACATCGAAGTGCTGGACAGTGACTGGTACCAGATCAAGGACAAGGAGCTGTAAAACCACCTCGAGCCCATTGCGAAGCTGATCCCAGTGGTGATGCAATTTTCTGTGGAGCTCCATGCCAGGCACACCGTCAAGGTCCCCAACCCTCTCACCATATCCCGCACAGTCAAGATCCTCAGGAACGAAACCTCGTAAGTGTCTCTTAACTCGTGGTTTATGTACTTCTACTAATATTGGTAAGATAGATGCCTACCAATGGTAGGATGTAATCCAACCATTGGTATGAATAAATGATGGAAATGGTAAGCTGTAATGAGTGTATGGTGTGTAACAATCCTTTCTTGTGCAGTGGTGACTGTGGAGCATACGTGATCAGGACGATGCAGCTGGTGGTAGAAGGCGTTGGAACATTCAAGGTCGTCAACGACGAATATATTGGCCCCTACCGACAATACTTGGGCCTCTCCATACAACGACACTCTCTATAGGACTCGTCCTAACCTGTCGTCGTCCGTCGTATTTGGCTTTTGGTTTGTGAAGACATTATCTCCTGGTTTTCTATGTTGTTGGATTGTGATGTTGTTTGTTTGGAAACTTCTGCTGTTTTGAAAACTTCGGACGTGTGGAAACTTATGTTTGTTTGAAAACTTATGTTGTAGGTTGTAATGTGTTTTGTTAACGGTTTTTATGTGTTGTGATTGTAATGGTTTAAACTGGTTTTTATGCTTCGCGGCAATTAGTTTTTGCTTACACCCACGGTTGCATTTTTTGGTGCTAAGTTGAAGTGTGCATGAATGTTATATTTGGTAAGACTATACGATACTATTGGGCAGATAACAAGACAATATTGGGAAGATAGTAACAGAATATTGGTCGGATTTCAATTTGAGTTATGTTGACAAGGTATTGGTAAGATAACAGAACAATATTGGTAGGCTATGTAGATACTATTTGGCAGATACAAACAAGATAGTGGTAGGACGAAATGATAAATACTTAATAGATCCGATAATTCATGCCATTGTCGCCAAACCATGACATCCATGACAAGTATCCATTACAATTAGCCCCCTAACAACCCGACAATATGAGACACAAGGCAAAAAATACTGGCGCAACTAGGAGTTAGCCCATCCATAATATCATACACATGGCAAAAAATTATAGCGCGCACCGATCACTGCCCAAAATAACTCCGTCAGCTGACCTGAGCGTCCACCAAACAACACTAATGTCGACGGCGCTTTGGCCCCCTGTATTCGCCCTTCGACGGATAGCGCTTCGTCTTCGGCCTTCCCGGCGCACGCTTCACCACCGGCGGCAAGCAAATCTTCGCAGCTATTTCTGGAGGCACCGCCCATGTGTCACGAGGTGGCACTGGGTAGACGACATTGACGTAGCACGCGCACCAAGCGTCAGCCCTGTATAGAGGATGGACGAGGGAGTATGGGTCGATCCGACGTACCTTGGCCGCGGCGAGGGCATGTGCACATGGAATCTAGTCAATTTCAAAGTGCTTACATGTGCAACTCCGAGCGGAAAGGTTGACCAGCCAGGCGGACAGCCCTTTACGGACATCATACTCGTGTTCGCTCAATGTCTTCACCTGAAGACATATAGCCAACATGGCGTTTTGCCTCAAAACGGCGTCCACATGGTCAGTCACAACCTTGTCGGGATTTAAACTTAGCTCCCGGCACTTCACGAACCACTCACCCACTTTGTTGAGTATGCTATCCATCAGGGAGGTGACGGGCAGGTCACGAGGTTCAAGGAATACCGAGTTCAAGCACTCGACATGGTTTGTGGTGGTGACGTTGAACCGATTCGCGGGATAGAAAGCCCGTGCCCAATTGGAGAACCCGGCCATCTTAATGTAGTCAGCTCCAGTGGGCGACTTCTCTCTGAATGCTTCGAAGTGCCCATTGAACTCCGCAACGGTGTACGCGTTTGCCATTAGGAAGAACAGTTTTTGTAGCCCACCCGCCTTGTCATATGCCTTCACATTCTGAAATAGATGGTAAGTGCAGCGGTCATGCTTTGCAAAGTTGTAACTCGCTCGAATCCCTTTGGTGATGCTCATGTGCCTGTCGCTTACCCACACCACATGGGTCTCATCCGGGACCACGCGTTTCATTTGACGGAAAAAAAACCCCAGGATGCGTCATTCTCCCCGTCGACAATTGCAAATGCAACGGGGTATATGTTGTGGTTTGGGTCTTGGGCAGTCGCAAACATCAAGCAACCACGATACTTCCCCTTCAAGAAACTTCCATCCACCGAGAATACCTGCCAATGTCACAGTTTGAAACGGTAGTATGTAATTTAGCTATTGGTAGGATACTAGGACACGGTTGGTAGGATAAAGAGACACAGTTCGTAGGATCATAAACGGTAAGATGTATTGTGACTATTGTTAATACATGTATTGGAATGACAAGTGTATACTATTGGTAAGATGAAATGTGCCATTTGGTAGGATATTAAAGTAGCGAGGGCGTACCTGTCTGAGGTGTGGGATGACTGTCCGCCAAACACCCAAGCTAACGAACGCATACTTGAATTGCTGGTTATCATCATGGACTAATGTGGTTATGGTCCCGGGGTTTGCTCGCTCAAGCATGTAAAGGTATGAGGCCATCCGATTGTAGCTCTCTTCGTAGGTCCCGTACAAGCCGTCCCGTGCGGCTCCCTTCGTCCTGCGTGCCTTCCAGTAGCTGCAGTCCACGCCCAACCGAGACTTCATCATCGTCCTGATCTGACGAGGAAGCAGCTCCTTCTCTGAACCAGCAAAACTGCAAAGATGCCAAGATACGAGTTACACCAAAAAAATTCCACCAACACATAGTACATAGACGGGGAACAAGACGCCGGTTTAGAAACTTACTCGGACACCAAACTCTGCCCCATCAGCTTGTAATTGGCATTGCGCTGGTAGTTGCTGACGACACTAACCTTGCAAGTGTGTGTGTCCACGAACTTACGGATCACCCACTTCTTAGTTTCCCGATACGTTGATGCCCGATAGTACCATGAGCAGTTCGGTTCGGGACATACAACCACGTACGCCGTTGTTGTCGATCGCTTCACTTGGATCGCGTAGCACCCGCGCAAAGCTTCCCACTTCACTATGGACTGAATGGCAGCCTTCGTATCGAACATCTCCCCCTCACGTAACAGCTTCACACTCTCCCGAGGGTCTCCGACTAGAAGAATGAACCGAGCCACGTCCTTTTCCACTTGCTCCAATGTCGGCAAAGGCTGTTTATGTCCTTGGTATGCTCGCTCTATCTCTCTCACCGCTGCCTCAGCCTCCTCATCCCACGATTCAGATGTCTCATTCGGCCTCCCACCTTCCACTTTCACAGGGAAACCACCCCCGATCATTTCATCGTCGGAGCTTCCTACGTCTATTATGTCCTCCATTCCGTGGGGGGGGGGGGGGGTAGGACGTCCACATCGTCGTCGGTATCAACGATCACCACTTGCTTTCCACGTCGGATGGCATCAGACCTGCTCACGTCGCCACCCTTCTCAGGGTCATCCACTTTGTGAAGCTGTCCCACTTCATCGCCCTGTCCTACCATTATGTTGTCATCCATCTTACCAACTCCGTCCGACTGTCCGACCATTATGTTGTGATCCATCCTACCAATACCAGAATGTATACCGCTCCCAGCAAGCTCCCCCTGCATCCCACTGACGTTGTCCTTTGCAGTGGGACAACACTCTCCCTCCCCCGCTACACACTCAACACACAGGCAGGTCCCTCCAGTTTCGCTGCTAAGGTCGTCCAACTTCCCTTTCTCCTCGATGGAGCCTCGAACCTTCTCATCCGCCCCTCCGCCTCCATCAAGACCATCATCGAAGTCTTCCTGCGTGGTGGGAGGCCCGGTTAAGAGTATTTCCCCTGGGGTGGGAGACGACAGGTCCTCAGCCTATGAGTCGGAGTTCTCCGACTCATGTTCTTTGGAGGGTGTGGAAGGGGTTGTCGTTTTCATCCGTAAGGTGGCGTGCAGTGCGATTGGCCAGGCTCGTGCACCGGATTCAGTGTTGTAGAACTTGTAGGCTTCTAGGTCATCGTCGTCCCGGACCCGAATCGGAGTGGCCCGCCCCATCGAAGGAGGGAGGTAGGAGAGCTCAATGTTGTACAATACCATGTCCACGTCGAATTTGGAAACAATCTTCTCCTTCAGTTGGTCGTAGCCAATATTCTGTGCCACCACCATAGCTACAGTACGTGCCTCTCCTTTGAACACCAAGCTCCCACTCCCGGGATCCCACCAACCGCCGCACACGACATTGATACATACCCTATCACCTGGGGTACGCCACGGGAATAGAGGATCAGCCTGGGGGGTAGTTCTGATATAGGAAAGAGGAACAACTACAAAGGAAAGGTACAAGATGACTTACCCATCGCTGCCACTGCCACCAACAAGCTTGTTGCACTTTTCCTGAAATGGAAATACAGTTGAACACTATTGGCAGGCCAGAACTGTACTATTGGTAGGATAACAACTATATCATTTTCTCGGATGCACGTGTGCCTTTTCCCCCGTCCTTTCCGCCTCTCTCCTGCTCTGCCTCACTTTTTACAGGGCATGTTGGGGTGTTTGAGATCCTCCTCTCAACCTTATATATGTGCTTGGGGAATACCCATCAATGCAATGATTGCATTTTCCCCTCATAAATGCTCCCCCTTCCCCCCAATGAAGAACCCCGTTTTGGCGCCAAAATTACACTGACAACCCGCCAAAACAGCTACGGTCAATCCACTCCAAATTTCTCCAACATTTTCAGGTATGGTAGGACATGTTAAGCCTATTAGTAAGATAACTATATGCTATTGGTAAGATAAATGTACCATATTGGTCAGACAGATGCTCTCTCTCTTCCCCCAATGAAGAACCCTGTTTTGGCGCCAAAATTACACGGACATCCCGCCAAAACCGCTACGGACAATCCCCTCCATATTATCTCCAAAATTTCCATGTATGGTAGGACATGTTTGGCCTATTGGTAAGACGAATGTCTTCTATTGGTAAGCCAAACGTGTCCAGTTCCAAGAAATGAAGGTGATGCTTTGCCCTCACCTTTCCACTCGTATCCTATGTTGGCTCTCTTTTTTGCAGAGCATTTAATCAGGAATGACACCCATCAATCAAGATTTTATAAGGGTTGATTGACACCCTTAATTCCAATCATTTAAATTTCCCCTCATAAATGTCCCCCCTTATTTCCCTACTTTATTGGAGCCACACCCCAATTCCTCTGACATGTCCAGCACCTCCCCCTCCTGATTTCTCTCAGCCAAAAGATGGAGCTACAGTGCTCAGCTGACCTTCACCTGCTAATTCCTCTCCCGGTGGTATTTTTGCATTTGCAAAAATATACCACTTTCTACCCCTAGCCAATAAAAAGGGGACATGTCTAGTTTAGCAAAAGGGCCCTTTTTTTGGTCTAGTTATGCAAAAGGGCCTCATATTTATGTGTGGATTCAATTATGAAATTTAGATTCAATCAGTAAATCGTTATGTGTTGGACTTCGCTTATAATTGTCCTCCCATCACAACCTTTCCATCTTTTACTCACCCCCAAACCCATCTATATTGCACTAGTCTTTGTGTGTTTCATCAACTTTGTTTATTTCATTCCATCTCCTTTTTCCAATAGTCTGTTTGAGTATGTTTGATGCATAATATGAGTTTTATCACATGAGGCGTGGCAAAACAAACGTCATCGCATGAGTCGCATCAAATGTACGACATCACTCGAACCGCATCTTTTATGCATCCAATTATTATTGATTTTCATCATGATTCTGTTGGCCTTAAGATTTTTTTATGCATGATATTAGTTGCCTCGGAGGAGGTTTGTCAAAACAAACGGCATCACACGAGTCGCATCAAACGTACGGCATCAATTGAACCACAACTTGGATGCATCTAATTATTGGTGATTTTCATCATGAATCTGTTGGCATCAAGATATTTTTCATGCGTGATATTAGTTGCATCACAGGATGTGTGTCAAACCAAATGGCCTCACACGAGTCGCATCAAACGTATGGCATCACCCGACCCACACCTTTTATGCATTTAGTTCAACTCCCCTTATCTTATACATTTTGGTATCATCTCTTTTTTTCATTACTTTTTGTTGATTATCTTTGATTGATGACATTAGTTGCATCACATGAATTGCGTCAACCCAAACGAAATGTATCATCCGAAACACGCCTTTTATGCATCTAATTTTTATTGAGATTCAAAATGTCATCCAGTTGATGACAGGTTCCACTTTATGTGTATGTATTGTCATGTTTTGTGTTGCTACATATTCATTTTTATGGGACCTCCAACCTGTAATCTCATTCATTTTTTCATTCCAACATCCCTTATGTAACATATGCTTTCAATTATATATTAAAGTTGTTAAACCATTTAAATCCAATGTATATATTCAAACAAAAAAAAGAGATTCAATGTATTTGCTTAACTTTTGTAACTTGTCTCCCTACTGAAAAAGTAACAAAAAAAAAGACAATAAAAATAGACATATACAGTTTCTTTATTTCCTTCAAGGGCTTCATGAGTCTGCTTGCGTGGTTGTGCTGCTTGATGGTTTGTTTGGGCATGTTATCTTATTGTGTCCTTTCTTTCCACAAGTTCCACACTTGTATGTGAGTGTTTTTTTCCTTGTGTGCCCTTCTCCAACTGATGGGATCCTGCATTTTCTTGGTCTCCCACTCTTCTTACGCACTATTGGCGGGCGACATTTGGTTGTTCTGATATCCTCTGGTACATACCAGTCATCTTCACTAGGCACCGGGTATATGGTTTCTTGGTATGCCATGTGCCAAGACTGAATTTTGTAGTATTCACTTACAAAATCAGTGATGTTGAGCTTCAACCTCTGAATCGCAGCAATAGCATGGACACATTGCATATGATCCAAATCAAACACCCTACAGCTCCATGTCCTTCGTGCCAAATCAACTACACCAGTAAACTTTCCACCAACGACGTGACATTGTGCATCGTTCAACACCTTCACTTCATATCTTCCAGAACGCTCATATCTTTTCTGCAGGATTTCTTTCACTGTAGGTGGCACATCACTGATCTTTTTTGCCTTTCCTCTACGATCATTGAACCATTCTGCCATTTTATTCCTAATATGCTCAAACAGTGCAACAATTGGGTATCCTCGAGCTTCTTTCAAAATTGCATTTATACACCCTGCATTATTCGTTGTCATAAGGTTGTACGTGTCGCCTTGGAAGTGAGCCCTTTTTGGAAATCTGCATCCTCAAGGTATTTCCCAATCTCCTTGTTGATGTCATAAATGCTTTTGTAATATCCTTCGAATTCCCTTACAGTGTAGCATTCGGACGCTTTTGTGACAAAGTGGCTGACTCCTCGGTCTTTGTATATTGCTTTTATATTTTGTTTTAAATGCCTAGTGCAGATTACATGCTTTGCTGAACCGTATACATCCTCAACAACTTTGTTGATGCTCACATGCCGATCAGATGCAAATACGAGCTCATTCGTATCTGGAATCACAAGAGCTAATCTTTGGAGGAACCATTTCCATGCATTATCATTCTCTGAGTCCGCCACTCCAAAAGCTAGAGGGTACACATGTCTGTCAGCATCTTGTGCAGTTGCTGTAATGAGGATTCCTCTATACTTCCCATGTAGGAAAGCGGCATCTACCATGGTAACCTATACGATGCAATTTATAAATGTTAAACTAGTTTTATTATGCATTTTTTATTAAACCAAATTCTATAGTTTATACCTTTCTCATCATGCGAAATCCTCTAATTGAAGCTCCGAACGATAAAAATGCATACTTGAAACGGTTATATCCATCAATCTCAATGCATGCATATGTCCCTGGGTTTAGTTGTTACAGCATGTGGAAGTATGATGGCAACATTTCGTAGTTTCCCTCTGCAGTACCTCTTATCATGTCTTGCGCAACCTCTTTTGCTTTCCAAGCTTTCCAGTAGCTGACATTGTGCCTAAACTCCATTTGCATCACATTTTTAATCTGTATAGGATCTGGCCCCTTTGTCACACCTTCATACCTTCATTCATTTTATGTAAGAATTAAGCAATTGTATTCAACTGTTCTGCAGTAACTGTTCTACAGTAACTTTATTTATTTTCATCAATTATATATAAAATGTAAACAGATACTATCCTTATTCATATAAATGGTATTATATAAATAATATAATTCTCATTAATCATACCTTATCTTCATCTTTTCCGCTACAGCTTGATATGAAGGTTTCCGATGTTCTCTGCACCTAACTGAAAACGAACAAGTGTGTTCTTCATTCACCCTTCTAATCTCAAAGTAGCTCGAATTCTTCACACATGTAGCTAGTACTGTCCACTTGCAGCTTGCATCAATACAACTGACCTTGTACCTTTGTGTGTTTGATCTTTTCACTCGAAATTGGAAGTTCTCCTTAACTGCCATGTTAGCCACTGCATTCCTTAGTTCATTTTTTGAGGTGAAAATCTGTCCAACGTAGATGAAATCAATCTCGGCTTTGTCATTGTCACTAAGGGCTTCATTTTGAGCATCATCATCAGTTGGCTACATATCTTCTGATTCAAAAACAGTAGTATTGAGAGCCAATGTGTCATCAACACTTGTTTCTTGAATGTACTCATCAGTCTCTATCACCACACTTGTTTGCTGAACTGTTTTTGTTATCTCAGTGCCATTCATCTTTTTCTTTGCTACAACATGCAACGGCAAAGACCATGCAATCTGAGGTGCATTATTTATATCCATGAATGCTTTAAGATCATCATTTTTGCTGATTGTGAAAGGAGCTTTCAATTTTTGTAAAGGATGCAAGTGAGTTAACTTCAGCTCATACGTTTCTAGGCAAATGTCAAACCTATCACTTATCATTTTTGTCAATGATTCCAACTCAATATTGTCTTGAATCACAAATGCCTTAGATTCAAGTTCATCAACATACTCACAATTACCATTTGACATCCTTAATACTCCACCAAAAGAGACTGTCATAATTTTGAGATCCATCTCTTGACAGTGGTGTGGGGGGTGGGGGGGTCGGAATCTGTAGTTAACACCTATAGGCAAATTTTCATCATATTAATACTCAAAACTCGATTGCAATGTCAAATCACAGTAGTTCGGGAAAGGAATACTACTTAGATGTAACCCTAGGTTATGGAATTGAAAATTGAGATTTGCAATTGATATATATAAATCGAAATTTCTGTCAAAAATTATGCATCATACCTAGATTAGATATCAAATCGTGGCTCTTTTCCTTGTTTCTGATTCCATATTGTATCCATTGTTGGCCATTGTTGACAGCTTTCGAAGCTTCTGGGATCGACTTCTAATCACCTAATTCTGTGCGGATTTGTGATTGAGTTGGAATCACTCCACGGAATCACGATTTCGAGCCTGTGAACTAAGTTTTGTGTGTGTAATCGCGATTTTGATGCTCCAGATTTTGGTATTAGCAGGTGGATTTGGAGGTTTTTGACATTGAAGAATGATTTTGATGAAATTCCACCTGCGCTGAAACGGAGGAAGGAGGCGCGAGTTTCGGGTGGGGAGGCGCGCCTAATAATTTGGCTAGCTAACCTAATTTAATAAGTTTATTTGCTAATCACCTAATTAACTATTCTAATTTGGCTAATGACCTAAATCACCCATAAATTTATGGGGCCAAAAACCTCTTTTATAAGTTAATTCTTATAATTTAAGATATTTTTAATAAAATAAATTATCAATGTTTATGCAAATTTATATGAAATATTATGACTTATAATATTATTTTTAATTAAAATGGTTATTCTAAATAAATATATTTTAACTATTTTTAATCTTAAATATTTTCTAATTGTTTTTTGTTTATATTATCATCTAGTCTTATCATTACTATATAAAAGCCCAACTCCAAATTTACTGTTCATTAATGTTGATTACCATTTTGCCCTTACTTTATTTTCTCATTGTTCACTCGATTTAGGGTTAGATCTGTAACTTGCCCCTTCTTCTTTCTACATGTTCCAAAATCACCGCCTCTGAGCTCTCAGAGCTTGCCCCTTTCTCAGTTTCTCAAAATCAAACGATCTTCAAGGGAGACAGTTCATGAGAACACGTCGAACCAGTACAGAAAGACGACGGAGAAAGAGTGCCCGATTCGAATCCGGCGCATCAGCATGAGGCAATTCATGTAGCCTCTAAAAACATTTGATCCCGAATTTGGAAATCAGAACCCTAAAAATCTCTCTCGGATATTTATTGGGGTAAACCTAGAACCAGGTCAACTCAATCGATGTAATCGATCGACGAACAAAGAGCAACACTGAAAATTCTAAACGAAATTGAAGAGAGAGATCAAAAAAGGAGAAGCAAAAGCTTATCTGAATGGCGGAGAACTCGAGGACGATGGAAATTGAAGGCAAATATGAGAAATTGGGCGCACCCAGTTATGCGTGTAAAGACTCCGCCGGTGAGCTCCACACCGATTCCGACCTCACCAAGGCCAGGAAGGACATCCTCCCCGGCGCCTTCAGACGCCATCGCCTTCCTCTCCGTGAACGATGCCTTAGGGTTTGGAAGGAGGATTTGATAATCGGCGACGAGGGTTTGCTCCTCAGCGACAGAAATTTGGAGTTTATGAAGATGATTGGGGCCGGGCTCGACCTCAGTAACAGGAGGGCTTTCGAAGAGTGGAGATCCGGATCAATTTACTGCCAGTCCTAGACATTGAGAACTTCTGCAGGTTTGTTTCCTCCTTTTCCCTGCATTTTGCTCTTAATTTGATCCAATTTTGATTATTTGGGTTCCAAAAAAAATCAATTTGGGCAATTGAAAGAGAGGGCAATGTAGCGGAGAATTTCTGAAATTCGTCTGCTTAGCAAAATTTTGCATATATTTCTGCAGTACCTTTCTATGAGCTATATAAGTCTCTAATCACAGCTTCACGAGTGCCCGATTCGAATCCGGCGCATCAGCATGAGGCAATTCATGTAGCCTCTAAAAACATTTGATCCCGAATTTGGAAATCAGAACCCTAAAAATCTCTCTCGGATATTTATTGGGGTAAACCTAGAACCAGGTCAACTCAATCGATGTAATCGATCGACGAACAAAGAGCAACACTGAAAATTCTAAATGAAATTGAAGAGAGAGATCAAAAAAGGAGAAGCAAAAGCTTATCTGAATGGCGGAGAACTCGAGGACGATGGAAATTGAAGGCAAATATGAGAAATTGGGCGCACCCAGTTATGCGTGTAAAGACTCCGCCGGTGAGCTCCACACCGATTCCGACCTCACCAAGGCCAGGAAGGACATCCTCCCCGGCGCCTTCAGACGCCATCGCCTTCCTCTCCGTGAACGATGCCTTAGGGTTTGGAAGGAGGATGTGATAATCGGCGACGAGGGTTTGCTCCTCAGCGACAGAAATTTGGAGTTTATGAAGATGATTGGGGCCGGGCTCGACCTCAGTAACAGGAGGGCTTTCGAAGAGTGGAGATCCGGATCAATTTACTGCCAGTCCTAGACATTGAGAACTTCTGCAGGTTTGTTTCCTCCTTTTCCCTGCATTTTGCTCTTAATTTGATCCAATTTTGATTATTTGGGTTCCAAAAAAAATCAATTTGGGCAATTGAAAGAGAGGGCAATGTAGCGGAGAATTTCTGAAATTCGTCTGCTTAGCAAAATTTTGCATATATTTCTGCAGTACCTTTCTATGAGCTATATAAGTCTCTAATCACAGCTTCACATCAATCAATTGCTTCTGGCTCTTTTTTCTCAAGATACAATAAAGCAGCATTGCTAAGTGTAGGTAGTTTGTCTAAGCTGATTAAAGAAGAGTAGGAAGGTTTACTTTCAAGCATGGGCTCTGAATTCATAACTGTATGTATTGAGGTGCTGTTGAATTTTGTAATACATATGCTCACACTATCTTATAAACTATGTTTTTAGATGTCATAGATATTGAAGAACATTAACTATCAACTTTCTGGTCAGGAGTCGTTCTTTTCTCAGCTAAAAGGTATCTTTTTCGAGAAAATTCATAGTAATCTTGCTCAAATCCTTATGAATTAATGATACATAATTTTTTTTATGAGCTGCATGGTGTTATATGTGATGTGGATGCTCCTTGCTTCTCTTAGTTCAAAGATACCTAATGATGATCTGAATCTTGTTACGGATGGTCCAAAAACAGTTGAAGGAAGGTGTGTCGTTGGTGATTATAACAGGTGAAGTGTGTGCCTTCAATTTTTATTTGATTTTGCAGTTAAATTGCCATTCTCTATCTCCCGTGATGAACCATCTTCTTTCTCTACTACATATATTAATGGCTTCTTAAGAGAATTCAAAAAAGGTCAAAAAGAAGAATCAAATAAAATGCTAAATTACGTTCTAATTCATTTTTCTCAAGATTATAATGTATAGCTAGATTAAATTCCAAACCTTATTTTTCTTTTATTGGCTTCTTCATAGGCTGCCTGATACTTAGTTGTATTTTAGAGTGTCAACTCACACAGAAAAAGTTTACCATGTAAGTTTGCGTGTTATCTCAATTTACATTGAAAGTAATGAATTATACGGCGATCCCGAATCTGCTTCCATTGATCCCTCCGAAGAGCCTCGGTTTCTCTGAATCGCCGTACTGAAATTTGAGGAATTGGTTGGTTTTGATGTGCCAAATTATTTGTACTTAGGAATTGATTTAATTAGGGTTTTGCCTTTTGTTAAGTGCTTATGGATTTTCGTGTTCTTTGATTAACTAGGAATAGTTTTAGATTCAAATAATACATACTGATTAGAGTTTATGGATTTTTTAGGGAAAATGGCTGCAGAGGGATCCAGGGAAGAGAATGTGTATTTGGCCAAATTAGCCGAGCAGGCCGAAAGGTATGAGGAGATGGTTGAGTTCTTGGAGAAGGTCGCCAAGACGGTTCATGTCGAGGAGTTGACCATTGAGGAAAGGAACCTACTCTCAGTCGCTTTTAAGAATGTGATCGGAGCAAGGAGGGCCGCCTGGAGGATCATTTCGTCGATCGAACAGAAAGAGGAGAGCCGTGGGAATGAGGATCATCTCTCTACCATTAGAGAATACAGGACGAAGATGGAGGACGAGCTCACCAAGATCTGTGAGGGGATACTGAAGCTTCTGGATTCGCACCTCGTCCCCGTTGCCACCGCTGCTGAGTCGAAGGTTTTTTATCTGAAGATGAAAGGCGACTACCATCGAGATTTGGTGGAGTTCAAGACTGGTGCCGAGTGGAAGGAGGCTGTTGAGAGCACTTTGATGGCTTACAAGTTCGCACAGGTCGGTAATCCAACTGTTTATCTCTGCTGGCCATCCGTCTTATTGTTATGCTTATTCATTATGTGAAACAACGTCTTTGGTTTTGATAGGACATTGCTCTTGCCGACTTAGCTCCTGCTCACCCAATCAGGCTGGGACTTGCTCTTAACTTTTCGGTGTTCTACTATGAAATCTTGAACTCACCTGATCGTGCTTGCGGTCTTGCTAAGCAGGTTCGTCGTCTTAGATCTCATATCCTCAGTGTATTTCGTGATGTCTTTTCGGATCTTCTATCACATGTTTGAACAGAACTGTTTAGCATAGAACCTTCTGAACATATTTATCGTCTTTGCCTGTGTTTCGTTAAAAGGCTTTCGACGAGGCAATACCCGAGCTTGATACTTTGGGAGACGAGTCCTACAAGGACAGCACACTGATCATCAGCTTCTCTGGGACAACTTGACACTCTGGACATCTGATAACGCGGTACTCCCCTATCACCCTCTGTTTCTCTAAGATATTCATACAAGATGTATGAGCGCGTATCTGACTGTCGTTCTTTCTTTCTGGTGTTTGGGGCAGGATGAAGCCGGTGAAGAGATTAAGGAAGCTGCTCCAGGGGAAGGAGCCGATGGAAAATGATTGGATTGAAGATGCGTCAAAGGTCCAAGCTAAAGGCTATGCATAGTTCGGTACAAGTATGTATCCTTTCCCTATAATTAAAACAATCTTGCATGCTTTTCGTTCAAATAAGTTTAATTCCTCTATGGTTGTGGATTACTTCCTGTAGTTAAATTTAATGCTTGCTTATTTTCGACCCAAAAAAATGCTTACATATCTTTGTGGGCTTTGCAAAATCAATACTTGAACATTTGCTATGTGTTGTCATTCCTGCTACCACAAAAGGACTCAGTCACATACATATTTAGGTCTCATACATGATACATGTATCTACTAATTATTAAAATCCATCAACTTTAACAACTTCAGTCTTTTCTATTGCCGCCTTCTTTCTTCAACCTTGTACTCCTGTTGATTTCATGTATTCCCCCGTCTTGGCTCTCATTACATAAATGTTAAGAATCGATGCTTGCTATCTTTTTATCTGCCGTGAACTAATTATCAATCGATTTTCAATTAGGGAAAGGAATCAACTGAGCATCTGAGCGGCGGGATTGAATACCCAGATCCGAATGAAGTGTGTCAGAAAAATATAGGTATATATTTGTGATTCATCTATAAGATAAATGCACCTTTGCAGTATGTTGATTCTTTAATACACAAACCTGTTTGTCCTCGTTTATAGCATTGGATCAGTCTAAGCTTACCCGAACCCCAACTCATGATCTTTGTCCTTCGATGATTTTTGAATGGAACAAAATAATTCAATAAAGTGGAATGTGTATTATCTTATAGTAGGGGCACTCATTATTTGGACATTCTATTTTTATTTTTAAACCAATTGCATTTGCACTAAGTTCAAGTAGATGTATTTGGCTATGCCGCCTCTTAATAACCTCAAAACGTTCAAAGGTTTGATCCTCTTTCTCAATTTCTCATCTCCTTGATTTTATTTCTATGGTTTTTTTATTCACTTTGATCTATTTTGGAATAAAAATCGAATATGATTGATTTTCAGTCATTACCCTCTTTTTTGGCAAATGTGAAATTCTAATTGGATTCTGAATCTCGAAAACCATAGGTTCGAATTGCTGATCTGTATGTTCGAGATAGCCAAAGCCGTCATATTCGACGACCTCTTTGGAAAGGTTTGCATTTTTTTTAATATAAATTTGGTTAGTTGAGAGTATGGTGAGGGGGTCAGGGAAGCGACGGAAGGACCAGATACCTATGAAATAGCCGAGGTGAACCAAGATGAGTTGATGAAGAACCGGCCAAGACAGGATAAATCCAAGCTGATCGGGATAGCTTTTGGGCCTGCATATCAGGTACATAGATAGCTCAACCATCCTTTTCCCCCATTTAATCTAATAATGTGGATGTTTTTTGTATGATCTTTTGTTATGCTTATCTGTGTGTGCTTGTATTGCAATGATGTGCATCACTTATGTGATCCATTCAACTGCTTATGCTTTTTATTTCTTAAGTTGTATTAAGTGAATTGTCGTTTCGGCTCTAGATGTTGCAACCTGATGTTGCCTTTATGATTGTTAAGTAAAACTAAGTTCATGATTTGTGATCCTTTTGGGTAGATTGCTATTGGGAATTGCATAGCTGTATCTCTCCATCACCTCTAGGTTTAATCATGTGTAGGGATTTTGCAATTGCAAAGTGGAAATTGCATAGCTATTTGAACATGATTCCTTCTTCCTGATTTCTTTTCCGGTGGTCGAATGATAACTATACATAGTATGACTTAATTAGATTATTAGATAATATGTTTATAAAAAAAAGTATTAGATAGATATTTCCACTCCTATTTGAATTTGTTTGACTTTTTCTTTACCATCTGACCCATCTAATGTAAATGAAATTCTAAAGGGTCTTGGACTATAAGACAGGATTAAAAAAATATCCAAAGGAGTGCTCTATATTAGTTATCATCTTTAGAAAACATATTTTAATCACAGTAATCAAAGTTCGTGGTGAAATGCATTATGCATATACCTACCAAAATTCTCTTTGTTTATGTGTATAGATGAATACATTTCATTATATTTAGGATTTGATCTTAATGATTCTTCATTTCTTCCGATTGTTTAATTGATTTATCCTTAATTGTATAAGGAAATGTATTTATTCCTTAATTGTGAAGGTTGATGATGATGTGTGTTTTTTTTAACAAGAAATAATTTAGCAATACGAAAAAACGTATTAGCTAAGAGCATCCTTACGGATGATATCACTAAGAATCTCATCAGGAGCGGGAAACGGGCCAGAGAAGTCAATCCCGATGTGAGATAGACGGTCTACAGCACGGTTGCCATCTCTTAAGGTACGGGAGATCTCAAATCTAGAAAATCGTGTCAGAGCGAATAGAACATCAGAAATAAGCATATCTATTTCGCCGTGGCTAGACATACCTGTTTTAAGGCTTTTGATAACGTTGAGGTTGTCACCTTGTATGCAGATCTGATCTATGTGAAGATCCAATACTTTTAGAATCCCTCACCATAATCCAAAACATTCCGCACCAATCGCGGATGATAACGGGGAGGCGCCAGATTCAGATTACAGAACCCTACTAAGGCAGTCACGGATTAGGAATCCATAAGAGCCACAATTGACAGTGGAAAGAGCTCCGTCGAAGTTTAACTTATACCAATTGTTGATAGGTCTGGTCCATTTTGTTGTTTTTTTCCTGGCCTTCTTTTTTGTCGCAGTGTTAGTGTTGTTATTGTTATCTATTCCCAGGTCGTCTATCTTTGATTTTTTCCAACTTGACATTTGATTAACTATGTGAGCGACAATTGTTTAGGATTTGGTTTGTGATTTTCAAAAAGGACTTGATTTCTAAAGAACCAAGTGCACCACCAAGTTGTGGCAAGTACGGAAAAATCTTGTTTCCCCAGAGAGGTATACAGAGCACTGAGGGCTTCATTAGTGCTAGTTGTGGTGTCAAAGACATTCTGGAGGGTGATTTTTATTTTTGCAGAGAGTAGTTGCAACGTGTGAGTCGTGCATGTGCAGTTAAATAAGAAATGATCTAAATCTTCGTAGTTCATTTCACATAGAGGGCAGTATGTGGGAATGTCAGCTCCGCGGGCAGCTAGTTTAATAGATGTTGGAAGTCCATTTTTAGTTAATCTCCACAGGAAGTTCTTGATTTTCGGAGGCACGTCTAACTTCCAAATCCACGAGGTATCTGAAGGGGTGTGGTTTTTCAATTTGTAGATTAATTCCATTGCTGAGGTCGTAGAGAACCATCCATTTTTACTATAGGCCCAGTATAGTCTGTCTTGGTGTATGTGTTTTGGTATAGGGATTTGGGTAATCATTCTAATAGTGTCATTGCACAGATTATTGCCAATTTTGTCCCTTAGTTTGGTGATATCCCATTTCTTTTCTGAGGTGATGAAGGTACTAACCCGAAGTTGGTAGTCTATGTTCGTAGTACTGGTTGCTTTATTAATTAGTGGTACATTTTCGGCCCAGCAGTCTTTCCAGAAATTTATTGAATTCCCATTGGCTAATCCCCAGCGCAGACCACTTCTGAAGAGTGGAAGGAGAGAGATTAATTTAGACCATTGCCAAGATAAAGTTCCTTTTTTCTCATATTCCAGTATGTTTATGTCTTTTAGGTATTTTCGGGTTACTAGTCTGGCCCACGGATTCGTTGGTTCAACCAATAGTTTCCATAGAAGTTTTAGTTGTAGGGATTTGTTCATGTCTTCGGAAAGCCGAAGACCAAAACCGCCTTTGGTATGCGACTTATATACTTCATACCAGTTAATTAGAGGTCTATGTTTAGGTCCCTTATTCCAAAGAAAATTCCTGTTTATTTTGTAAAGTTCTTTGTGAATGCGGGAAGGAAGGAGAAAGCACTGCATGTTATGTAGTGGTTTAGCTGCTAAATTGGCCTTGATTAGTGTGCATCTACCTGCTTGGGATAGGTTGTTTGTTGTCCATTTTGTGAGTTGTGTTTTGCCGGCGTTTATGATTTCGTCGAAGGTTGTGTTTGTAACTTTGCCGGAGAGGACTGGGCATCCTAGGTATTTTCCTAAGTTAGTTGTATATTCTATATTTAGTTCATTTTGTATTATTGTTTTTATAGTGTTGTTTGTGTTTTCGGTGGTATAGAAGACTGATTTGTGATAGTTAATTCTCTGTCCGGAGTATCTACAGAAATCTTGTGTAATTCTGTTTATTCGGTCACAGGCATTCTTGGTTGCAGATGCAAAAAATATGATGTCATCAGTAAAAGCCAGGAATGGGATCTTGTTGCAACTTCGTTTTATAGAGATTCCTAGGTGACTATTATGTTGTTGTGCATCATGTTGTAGTCCTCTGGCAAGTACTTCCGATACTATGAGGAATAGATATGGTGACAAAGGATCTCCTTGCCTCAGTCCTTTTGAAGGGGTGAAAATATCAGTGGGCTCGTTGTTTACCAGTATTGAATATGTGACAGTTGTTATACATTCCTTTATCCATGAACAAAAAGTATTGTTGAATCCAAATTTTTGTAGGATTTCATGTAAGAATTCCCATCTTACCATATCGAAGGCCTTTTCCATATCAAGTTTAACTGCCATCCATCCAGATGCCCCTTTTTTGTTTTGGAATGAGTGGAATATTTCATTTGCAATTAGTATATTATCTTGGATTGACCGTTTAGCTATGAAAGCACTTTGAAGTGGGTGTATCAGCTTTGGGAGTATTTGTCGCAATCTGTTTGCTATAATCTTTGATATTATTTTATAGATAGTAGAGCATAGGCTGATGGGTCTGAAGTTAGATGCGGTTTGTGGTTTGTCACATTTGGGTATTAGTGCTATGAATGTATGATTTATCTGTTTTAGGATTCTTCCACAAGAGAAGAATCCTTTTGTGGCTTTTATGACTGACGGTCCCACGATGTGCCAATATTTTTGGAAGAAGCTTGCAGGAAACTCGTCAGGGCCAGGAGATTTGTCCCCAGCTAGAGAGAAGACTGCGGATTTAATCTCTGAGTTTGTAATTGGTTTGGTTAGCCATTCATTGTCCTCAGCAGTTACTTCTGGTGTAATATGTTGTAAAAGTTCACTCTGGCCTTGATGTTTTGGTGTAGCTGAGTATCGGGCGACAAAGTCTGATTTAATTTCATTTCTGATATGACTTGCCGTGTTAAGAATTGCCCCTTCTTTTTTGTGGTGAACGATTTTATTATATTTCTATTTCTTCTTCCTGTAGCTACTCGGTGGAAGTATTTTGAGTTTACGTCCATATTTTTCATATGTATCCTTTTCGCTCGTTGCCCCCAGTAAGCTTTTTGGAAATTTACTAGTTGGTTGTACTTATTTAGTAGACGTTTATGCTTTATTTCAATGTTTAAGTCATAGTTATTGAATACTCCCTCTGTTAATTAAAACTTGTCGTTTACTATTCATGCACACTTTTTTATAATGATAAAAACTATATAAAATATTAACTTTAAAAAAAATTTTTTTTTTAAATGGATACTTAACAGTAAGAAAGATGAAATTATTTTAAAAAATTATTTAAAAATTTATTATTTTATATAGTTTTTAACACCTAAAAAAGCGTACGTGAATAGTAAAACGTCAAGTTTTAATTAACGGAGGGAGTAGTTGAGTTTGTAGTTGTTGGAGTTCTGCTTCCGTATTTGCAACAATTTGCGTAAAGATGTTGCCGAAAGTTCGTTTGCTCCAGAGTTTGCTTTTCCTTTTCAGTTCTTGTAATCTTTTAGTTATCTTAAATAAATGAGAACCCGAGGAATTAAGCCTCCAAGCTTGTTTGACCAGGTTTTCATAGTCCATGTGTTTAGTCCAGGCTACTTCAAATTTGAACGGTTGCATGATTGGTATCTCATTTGGAAACAATTCTAATGTGATTTGAGTATGATCTGAAGTCATGAAGGCATGATTTTTTGTTGTTAGGTTTGGCAAAATAGAGTAGATATTCTTGTGTACCAAGAAACGATCCAGCTTTTCAGACGTATTGTTTTCTGTATTTGAGTTTTTTCGCCAGGTAAATTGATTCCCAGCTGTTGGTAGATCTATCAGATCATGTTTTAGGGTGAAATTTGTGAGTCTGTGTAGTCTTGTGGGAGCCGGGGAAGGTCCTCCCATTTTGTCCGAATAATGAAGGATATCATTAAGGTCCCCTACAATTACACACGGGTATGGACTTGCTTGAATAGTTGTGGATAGTTCATTCCTGAACTGGGTTTTTTGATTCTGGTGTGGGGGTGCGTATGCAAATATGATTGATATAGTAAGCTTAAGTCTCATATTATTATATTTGGTCAGGATATAACCTTCTTCTGACCTCACGACCTCAAATGTGTCATTGTTTAGGTGGGAAGATTTCCATAGTAGGCAAAGGCCTCCAGATAGCCCAACAGATGGGCAGAAACAAAGATTATCAAATCCAGCATGTTTCCAGAAGGATTCTTTAGGAGGTGTTCTGGCTTTGGTTTATGCTAAAGCTAGAATTTGGATACGCTCAGCTTTACAGGTAGAGACTATTTGTGTCCAAATGTTCTGTCTGGTAAGACCTCTTACATTCCAGAAGCTCATTTTCATCGTTTAACTACCTTTTGAATAGAGGGTTTT
Organism: Persicaria maculosa; assembly: GCA_963922045.1. Lineage (NCBI taxonomy): Eukaryota > Viridiplantae > Streptophyta > Magnoliopsida > Caryophyllales > Polygonaceae > Persicaria > Persicaria maculosa. The sequence goes on along the minus strand of OY998264.1, from coordinate 19,869,351 downwards.
ATCGTGTTTATTATAATCTTCGAGATTATAACCAGGATTTGGTAGCTATATTTAGGATTTCTCTTGGTTATTGTATGAATATATTTATTAGTTTTATGGATATGTGGACAGACAATGGGGACTATCCGTTTTTTATCCAAGGTTAGGAGGAATATCAGAAGCTTTAGTCTATTTGTTTGTGATTGATAATTCTTCTTTTGGACTATACGTTTACTTTGTCTTGGTAGTAGATAATATCTTCCTTTGATTGGGTACGAGTAGGATGCTCTAGTTTTACCAGATATATACTTGTTGTTGTTGTGATAGTCCCAGTAGCATTGCTGCTTAAGGCCTCGGTGTGATTTGTATTGTGTTATGATTTCAACAATCATTAAGATAAACATATTGTTTAAGCGAGAAGGGATCATTAAAATCATGACAGCGCTGTGTTTGTATTTGTTATCCCAGATGTAAGATAGGTTCATAGATGGACCCCTAACTAACATCCAAAATGTGTGTGTGTTGCTGATAAGAGTTACATTGTGAGGATTAAAGTCCCTTACATGCATGTAGTTTGGTGTGGAAAAACCAGTTGTCGTGTTTAATGTCATTAAACAACCAATTAGAGAAACAAAGACAATGTTCCTTTCACTAGAGATAAAAAATATAGTGGTCTTTGAATTTACTCTAAGGCATAATGTTGAGACAATAGCGACCCGAGGTAGTGTTCTTCTGTAGGTGATGCAATTGCCACCTACTGTGATTCCTTTTGTTGTGGTAGCCTGCAAGAAGAAGCAATAGTTCAGGGATATTAGTCTTTTTAATTTGAATGGTGTTTGATTGCTATGTGAAGGATGCAAATCTCCAAGTCTAAACAAACTAGGTCTTTTATGTAAGGGTACTTTTGATGTGTTCATCTTTTTGTTTGGAGAAGATTGGTTGGAGATGTGTGAGCCAGTGTATGTCATGCAGTATCTATGGGGATCACCTGCTCTTTTTATATTTTTGTGGTCTTGTGTGTTATATTTTATTGTAATGTTGGCCAAAGTAAGATGGTTCAGTGTATATAGACAATAATAGCTTGTGCTTAAGCAGGTGTTGGTCATATAATACTGTTTTCTTTTTATTTGCTTAGCTATTAGTTGGATACAAAATAGATGCAAGAAGTGTGTTTCTAGGTTTTGGCATATCCTAGGAAATAATCCTCAAAAAAGACTATTTTTATTACTAGTGTTGTTCCAACTTAGCCTTGTTGATTTGAGTGTGCACAAGTGAGCTAATAATACTATTAGATAACTATGTTTCATGATGTTTGTAGTTGTCTAGCTAAAGCATAACCATTTGAAATGGCAAAATTTAGTTCTCCTGATGGATGTAATACCTTTGATGAGACTCAGAAGTATCAAGCGGAGAGCTTGATGCTTCATAAGGCCATGATGATTCCTTTGTATGTTGTGTGCAGGTTCCATTTTGCATTCCTGCCAATTCATTTGCAAATGAATGTGCTCGAGGGAGTAAATCCCTCGAGCTTGATTAGTAAGATGATAGTTGTGATCTCCAGCTAAACAAGTACTATTGAGAGTAATAATTAAACAGCCAATTTGTTTGTGTAATCTGTTAGTTGTTGACCAAGATATCCATAGTAGATAATGTAAACAGAGTTGAAAGCATAATAGTTGATAATGGGAACAGAGGGAGTATAGATAATGATATATTGCATAGATCACATAAATTTTACATTGGCTGCAGTTCCAGCTAGTACATAGCAGGTGAAAACATAATACAGATTTCAGTCTAATATGACTTAGTTGATGAAATACAATTTCAAAGCTTAAGTAGAAGCAAAAGGTGACAGAGTCACTGAATTTTACAAGATTTTGGCAAGAAATAAGGTTGAAAGAGGGTTCAAAAGGTGATGTAGATACTGAAGGTTCATCACAATACAGTAGGCAGACCCTGGGGCAAGGTCTAGAAACCCCAATGCTTGACAAAATCTCAAAAATCATGTTATCAGTTTGAGTTTTTGCCCCTCTTCAGGTTGGAGCTAGCAGTGACCTCTTCACCTCCATTGACCTTCCTCTTAATGGAGCCAGAAGTGGATGGATCCTTTGGTGGCATCTCCATGGTAGAGATCATCTTTATAACAGTTGAGTTTGAGTGCAGTGAGTGGAAAGAGGGTTCAGAAACTATGTCATCATGGGAACCCAAAGCATCACTTTCCAGCATAGGTTCATCTAGTAGATAGTCCTCTTCCACGTAGTCCCCACCAAGGAACTCTTCCACTTCAGGTTCAAACTGGAGACAGGGGAGGATATCAGAATCCACCTCATCTCCAATCTCATACAAGGGTAATGGATCAGGAAGGGGGAACATAGGCTCAGGGTGATCATCATTAGAGGGGAGAGTGGGTTTATTGTTGGGCATGGTAGGGTTCACATTGCTGAGTGCTGCAGAAGTAGGTGCCAGAGGCTGTTGCTCACCACCCCTCGAGCCCATCATGAAACCAGCAGTCAAGACTGGGTTACCAAGAGAGGCTACCAGAGGGGTGGGAGCAGCAGAAATACCTCCTGTAGCAGAGGTAGAGGCATCAGCAACAGCAGGTATAACAGTAGCAGTAGTGACAGTAGTGAATGTATGATCAGCAGGGTGGTTTGTGTTTTCAGAGGGAGTCTTAGAATCCTTAGAGGAAGAAGATGAGTTGGAGTGTGCCTCAATAGCAATTGAAACACCCCCTTTTCCTGAAATGTATGGCTTGTGATTGAAGGCATGAATGGGGTTTGGGAGCTTTATGGTTTTTCCTTTCCTTCCCACCTTAAGCCAGCCATCCTCATCAATGGAAGGCCCAGAGAACACAACTTTGGTGCTTGGTTTTTTTATGGTAACTTGAATCTTTTTCTGCTTGGGTGTGAATAGAGGGCAGTTGGAGAATAGAGACTTGGTTTGGTGTGACTGGGATAAGGATAGTGTTAGACACTTTTTGGGCAATGTCTAAGTTCACACAAATCCTTACATATCTAGCATTTGGGTCAACTGTTGGGTCAACCTTTATGAAGGTGCCAAAGTGGTTGTTTTTTATTATAGTTTCTAATGCACCTGGCTTTTTGTAAACCTCAGGGATCGAAGTGATCCTTATCCACATGTCAAGAGAAGTGAAGTTCTCTGACAGTGGATCAAAGGAATCCTTCCAGGGTCGAAGAATAATAAGTTGGCCAAACACATGGTAAGGTCGAGCTTCCCAAACCCCCAAGAGGTCCTGGGGGTCAGAAAACCTAACCTCGAACCAGTGGTTTGGAAGCTCAACTATTTGAAGATCACCATTGATCTCCTTCCAGTCAAAGGTGAGCTTAGATTCCAGTTTGTTGAACTCGATTGGAGCCCCAAAAGCTCGACCATAAAGTATAGCATTAGTGTGAAATCTATACTTTGGTTGATACTGCTGTAACTGATCAAAGAAGGAGGTGAGGTTGATTTTTTATTTACCTTTGTCAGGCTTTGGTGTCTTGTGCGTGGGTTTTTATTTTGGGGTGTCACCCGAAGGCTTCCCATTGGTGTGGTTATTTTTGGGTGTCGGTGAAGCCTCAGAAAGGCTCCCCTTCCCTTTGTGCGAGTTGCTGCTTGCCATTAAAGCAAAGCAAGATTGTAGCAGATGAAGCCAGAGAGTATAGAGAAGAAAAGAAGAGATTTTTGTGTCTGAGAAAGAGGAAGGAGAAAAGAGAGATTGGTGATGTGCCTTTGACTGAAGTAATTTGTGTTTTTTTATAGAAGTTTAGGGCATAATCAGTTAAGAAATCAAGCCAAAGTTCAGCAAGCTTCCGGATTCTGGGTATGAAAAAAGAGATTAGGATATCATACCTGTTCTGGGTTAGGACGTTGATCTTCAGACCTATGATGAGGAGTAGGGTCGGCCATCGTCGGAGGGAGGAAGTGACAAGGTCAACTCTTCCAGTCAGGAGCACAGATGCGTCCAATCGACTGAGACAGCCCACAATTGATGAAGAGGAGAAGCCCCATTCACCAAAGATCATCATTACAATAGGGAGATGCCATGGAATTTGGAGAGAAGAGCAGAGACAGAGGAACCCTAGAAACGAAAAGTACCCCCTTGCCTGCCATCGGATCCAAGTTTTTCGCCAAGTCCAGTACCAAAATTGCTTGGGGATGATGGGACAAGTCCGATTTTTGCTCAGGAGGACAATTAAGAAAGGGAACTTTGTGAGATTTGCAGTAGGATGAGGAGCTTTTGCAGTTCGATTGTTCTTTCCTTGGTTAAAGATGATGAAGGTAAGGGGATTTGGGGGCGCGTCGAGTCACGCGTTCTCCTTTTGGCTTTTGGGTTTTTTTCTGGGTTCCATGGTAACCCAATGTGATGATGATGTGTGTTTTACCGATACTTTTCATTTAGAGGATGATAGGTTAAGGAAACTAGAGTGAGGATTGTAAAGGTTTCCATTTGTCCTTATAGTTTTTCTTATCATATCTATTCAGTAATGGTAATTTAGTTGTTAAAATATCTTGTGCTACATTACCAACATTCCCTTGCTGTTATCATGATTATTCAAGATAATCATTGCTGAAAGAACCTTAAGGTGGTGTTGTTTGTATGAGAGTTGGTTATTCTAGATAATCAATTCCCCGCTCTATTTGTTTCTAATTTGTGGTTGCGTGTGATTGTCTACTGGTTAGTTGTGTAGTTATTTTTAGATTTTTGGATGTGCTTTGTAGGTGCCAATCCCTTTCCCTCTCAGATCTCTTCCTCCCACTCATCCACCATCTCTTACTTGTGACATCTCATGCTTGCCTCCACTAAGAGTCAGATGTATCCTTTCTCTGTCGATCCATGCCATCTTCATGTATTGTAGTATGATAACTCAATTTCCGAGCAGTGGTTATCTTAAATGTTGCTTGTATGATTTTCACTAATCGATGTCATTGTCTACAACAGAGGCTATCATTCATAATATCATTGTCTGCAATTAAAGTCTTTTTTTTTTATGAAAGTTCTAATAATCCCTCCTTAATTATTTATTTGGTTGATCTGCATTTTGTATTGTAGTGAAATCAGTGGAAGTAACAAAAGAGGTTGAGTTGAATTAGATGCATTGATGAATGTGAGACTAAAGAGCTTGGTGTTGTTTCATAATTAATCTTCTGTTTACTAGCTACGAGATTTCAATATAGCATGTGGAGTTGCAAATATTTTAGGTTGTTGTATTTTTTTATTAATTACTTTAAATGAGACATTATTGCACATCTTTGCCTATTAAACTTATGAAATTGTTTTAGATTGGTTGAAAGTGCATCAGGATTGTATACAAGATGTCAACACCGCGCGCATTTGCGCGCGGTTAATGACCTAGTTACAATAGATTCTAAACTTATTACTATGTAAAAAATAAATAATATCCTTAATGATGACTAAAAATATTGAAAATTAATAAAAATATATTATTATTATTATTATTATTATTATTATTATTATTATTATAAATTAGGGGGTTTGTCTCTTTTTTTTTAACAAAGATGGTTTAGCTTTTAATTGGGCATTAAAACGGTAAAAAAGCCTCTTTTATATTAAAAGGTTGTTCTAGCCTAATGGTTAAGGAGTAGTTTATACGCATAAGGTTAAGAGTTCAACTCTCTTTAACTACACTATTTTTTATCCTTTTTAAATTACATTAGTTTAATACCTTAAATCTATTAAATAAAAAAAACTTTAATATTTTTTCGTTATAAAAATTGTAACGGTTTCTTAGACAATATAATTATAATAGTTTTTTTTAGTAGCATCATAACTAAAAATATGTTTTTATCTAAAAAACGGTTTTTTGAAATTAAATAATTTATGATTAACTAATGGTTATGGTTGTCATTATAAGACATATATTAGTTATATTTAATATTATTTGATGAATATAACGATGGAGTGTCTTACTTTATATTAATGCAAAACATTGATAATCATATGTTAGTTTTCTGTACAAAATGTGATTAAATAAAGGTTGTCAAAAATAAAGAATAAACAATTCTATGCAAATTTAGTGGTCATCAATTGTCAAAATAAATGAATATTTTTCAAAAGATTATAAAATATTTTAAATTTTCATAAAATGATCAATTCTATTAAATATAGTATAAGAATAAAGATTGTGCACACTAAATTAGATTATTTAACTTAACTAATAAGGAATAAAATGAGATATTATAATATAACACTAATGACATGAGAAAGCATAATTACATTAATATGTAAATAATATTTTGCAAAGATGTCACTTGCGTAACATACAAGATTTAAAATTTGACATAATAAACAATATATGTCCAGTGCTAATAACTTTCTAGTTAAGACTTACTGTAATTTTTATCGAAAATTCAAGGTTAATTAATGTTTAATTTCTATCAATTCCGTACGGTACCCATCCCCTAATCAGCTAATCTTCTCTTTCATGCTTTGATTTGTTTCGTTTTAGCACCGGTTGTTGCAGGAGGATTGATATGTCAAGTAATTACAAATATAAAGATGTAAATAAATGTAAACCAACTCCTGGCCTAAGCAAATAATTACAAGACTTCCTCCCGTTGTAGTGGAAGGGTAGTCAGGATCGATCCACGAGGAGGCGTGTCAGCGGTATCCTAGTAGCTTTGGAAATCTCAAGTCTGCGTCGACCAGTAGCCTCGATTTCGACCTCGGCTGTCGATGTTCTCTGCAACAGAAGACCTGCAAAGACAAAAACAAGTGGTCGATATCGACTGGTGGGGGTCGATATCGATGTTAGTCCACGAAATCGACTGGCTCAGAAGACTGCCAATCGATACAGAAGGGTCGATATCGATGTCTGGTGTCGATATCGATGCTTGCAGAAGTTTCCCAGGAGTCTCGAGATCGACTCAGAAAACCGTCGATCTATCAGTTTTGGTCGATATCGACCTCTGCTGTCGATATCGACGTCTTTCCTGCAGTGGGTTAGTTCTTTGTCGGCAAAGAAAGGCCGAAGACTTTAGGATGAAGAGAGAAGCAATGAACAGAAATAACAGTGGGTTTTGGTGTGTATAAACTATATAAAAAGCAACTCTTAGGATTAGGGTTTACCACAACGTTAACCAATGCATGCGATGAGATAAATAAGACGGACAATTGCGCTATTTCTCCCGAGGGACAAGCTTTCGCCGATACACCAACTCTTAGGATTACTCTTTCAAATAAACCTAATTGTCTCTACCAATTTTATGTTTATAACTCAAGTTGTTAGCATGAATCCCTTTTCTTTCGATAAGGACTAAACATAGAATTGTAGGAGGAGAGATAGACACAACGATATCAACATCAAATACTTACCTCAAGTGCGCATGGCTAACGTCGGGCTCACCCCGACCCTAAGAGCTTTGGGGAACTACTCGCTTCTCATCATGGGATTCATCATCAATTGAAAGGAAGAAACTTGCATTAAAATAAACTTCGAAGCTTTACAACTCAACGTCAACTTTCGCAAACGTCAAACCCTAAAACTTCTCTCTAACTCTAACTCTAATGTCTATGTCTTGGGTTGTTCTATGATTCGATTATTGGATGATCTAACAAATCAGCCCTAGGGCTTTATTTATAGGCTACTAATCCTCGCTATCCAAGGATTGTAACTCCTATCTAAACTAATAACTCTATCCGAACAATTAGGATAGGTCTTTTATTTTGATAAAACTTAAAGGAACTTAAAGGTAAAAGATAAATAAACTTCAGCTGCCATCTATCTTGAAAGTATGAGATAATTCCGTGCCTCCTTGAAGATATAGTTCCAATCCGTATTCGAAATCGAGTCTATCTTCTGTCGAGATAAGGGGTCGATATCGACACCAGAGGTCGATATCGAGGTCTCTGTTCCTGCTCGACTTGTTCAGCTCTGGTCGATTTCTATGTTGAGGTCGATATGGGGGTCGATATCGACACTGGGGGTCGATATCTGGGTTTAAGGTCGATATCTACCTCTTCTCAGCTTCACTTGATGTCTATGTTGAGGTCGATATCTATGTTGAAAGTAGATATCTACCTCAGAGGTCGATATCTGGGTCTAGGGTCGATATCTACCTCTTCTCAGCTTCACTTGGCTTCTCCGTTTTGACTCCGTTTTCGCTCGAATTCCTGCATGGTTAGCTTAAAACATGTGCAAACTCTATTTCTTGCATTTTAGCCCATTCTTACACAAGTTTATATTCTTTTGAACCCTTTTCTTTGGAAATCGAATGAAATACGAAGTCAAAAGATGCAATAAAAGAAGGTGCAAATGTGTACATCAAAACACCCCATACTTAGACTTGCTTGTCCTCAAGCAATAACCAAGCAATAACCAACACCTACAACACACCCTTCAAGTCTTCGCCTTTGTCAAAAGCAACATCATAAGCGGTAGCAAAGTAAAGCGAGTGAATTTAACGTCATAGCACATATTTTGGCGATCCATAGGCATATGCAATTTTAATCCAACCTTACAGGGATAATGTGTTTGCACTCAACTCTCATGTGTTTAGGCTATGAAGATCACTCTCAACTCAATTCCATATACAATCTCATAAACATTGCAATTTATAATGATCCACTTCGCAACCAATTATGAAAATGCAATAAGAATCATCAGGAGGACTTTCGCTCAATGGAAGACTTCATAGAAGACTCCATTCGGCGGGGTTGTAATGGGGCTTGGTATGAAATAAAGGGTATGGAATTATTTGGCTATGTGGTGCTTTTCAAATTCGGGAATCAAGACTCCTAAATCTCAACACTTGCATTACCCAAACCATAACTCTTCAATATAATGCTCTTAAAGATGCATTCCATCAACCCTTCATCCAAGTTCTAATACACCTCTCAAACGTATAACACTTGTATGAATAAAAACTTAAGGATTTTGGCTCATGCACTTTATATATATATTTTTTTCGGATTTTTTTTTTCGAGCATAATACTAAACTATGTGCATTTATATGGTGAGCCAAAACATCCTTTTACAAAATATGACAAAATGTAAATATGTACCATCCTATAATTTCCTTGCTTACAACTAGACATTATGCTCTTTTCTTTCCACAAGACATTAGTCCAACCAATCTAAGTCTCAATTCCCAAATGGGGGTCAGGCTCAATTCGGCTAGGTATAATTTTGTGGAGTTTGCAATTCAGGCTCAGGCTAATGTTCTGGCTTCAAGCAGGGATAATGCAGGGTAGGTAAAGAGAGGATAAAATTGGCTTAAAAGATGCCTCCATCATTTAATTCTCGTAAACATAAACATATATATGCATTGGTTTTGAATAACTATCACAACATTTAGAGATGCATAGGAAGAGTAAATTCACTCAAGAAAGCGGAGGGATTTTTGATGTTCTCCCTATAGGTCAAAATTCTCACAAGGACAATTTTTGTTGGATTTGCTTTTTAGCCTAGGATCATATGTGCTCAATTTCATCACAAGTTCACAATCTACATAAAAATTTTAAGGACTTAGGCTAAACCATCCAAATATGCCATAGGATTTACATGATCAAGTCAGCTATTGAGTTTTCATCATAGGACATCTAAGTAGGGATTAAAAAATAAACTTAAAAATAAACATGCTTTTTTTTTGTATTTTTGACATTTTTCTATTTTTTTGAATTTTCTGACATTTTATAAAAGTAAAACTAAGAACAAAAATTTAAACATGAATGCAATGCGAAGAAGAAACCAAGTTAAGACCATAAGACATGTCTTTCCCCCACCCCATACTTAAAATATACAGTGTCCTCACTGTATTAAAAAGAAGAACAAGGGTAGAGAGAGACTTACAGCGGATTCAGGTTGATTTCAGGTTTGGTCGATGCCAGAAGTCGATATCTAGGTCAGAGGTCGATGTCGACTGCATCTGTCGAAGTCGAGGAAGAAGATGAAGACAAGGGCTGCCTGATGGGGGTCGATATCGAGTATTAGGGTCGATATCGACCTCTGCTTTTCGCTCCTGAGTCCTCGATGTCGACTCCAGGAGATGGCTTGACCCCGGAGGGGTCGATTTCGACTGGCCTGGTCGATTTCGACTGCCTCTGCAGAAGCTTCTTTTCTCCTTCGTCATTCCTTTTGCTTGATAACCTGAAATCTTGTTAGAAATATAGATAAAGCACGAATTATCTCAGTTTTAAAAGTTCAAAACAGCCAAAAATTTAAATCCTAAAAACCATCTATGCGAAATTTAAATGTTTTATGTACATGCTCTAGATTTTTGAGTCGCTAGGCCGACTTCTCCGTCAATGCTTCATGACCCTTTTTTGTAAGGAACCTTTGAGCTTAAGCCTTCTCCTGGATCATCTAGGTCCTTTTGATAGCATCTAAGTTCGGCGACCAAGGCTTCTTTGATGTTAGGTTCTTCTTTGGGCGCTTTTCTTCTCTTTCTTGACCTAACTTTAGCAATATAGGCAAACCATGGAGCTTTGACCCTCTCTTTAGTAGAATTATCAATAATGGGTTTAATTGATTCATCAATAATGGACGGAGGAGGGTTAAGATTCATACCTGGGCTTACCTGTTTGGGCCCGAAACATAAATCTTCGGGCTGAGGGGTGGTCGATTTCGACCAAGGAGGGTCGATGTCGAGTGCTGTGGTCGATGTCGACATGTGGGGGTCGATATCGACCTCTGTGACCCCATACTTAAGCTCTTGGCAGCGATCTGGCATACTCGATTTCAACCAAGGTGGGTCGATTTCGATGTTTTTAGTCGATATCGACTGGTTCCAGTCGATGTCGACCCTGCTTGCTGTTTCCGTCCTCGCCAACAAAAATTTCCTAAGCTTCTCCTTAGCTGGCGAGAGGACTACTTGCTCCAGGTGCTTTGTTTCGCTCATGGTAGGGTTGAAAGAGAATTCTATTACTTCGTTCCTTATAGTAAAGGTTAGTAATCCTCGACGTACATTGATATTGGCATCAGCAGTAGCTAAGAAAGGCCTACCAAGGATAATAGGCACTATAGGATCTTCAGGCATCTCCAACACAATGAAATCAGTAGGCACAAAGAACTTACCTACCTTTATCGGAACGTCATCAACTATACCTGTGGGTCTGACGAATGAGTTGTCGGCCATATAGAGCTTCATGTCCACAGGTTCAAGGGCACCAATGTTCACCTTTTGCCAAATAGAAAGAGGCATGAGACTTACACTTGCCCCTAGGTCACATAGGGCTTTATAGCGATGTTGGCCAAGTCCCACGGTGATTGCAAACTTCCCTGGATCACTCTTCTTCTCAGGGAAGTCCATCTTTGAGCACTCCTCTGCGATCTCTGCCATGGACCTCTTCTTGCTCAGGATGTCTTTGAGGAATCGCACATAGGCGGGCATCTCGCTTAGGGCTTCGGTAAGAGGGATAGTAACGTTGAGTCCTTGAAGTATCTTTATGAAGCGCCTAAACTTGCCTTTGGTGGGATCCTCCAATGCTTTGGAAGGGAATGGCAACGTCTTCTTTGGTGGAGGGGCCAAAACGGTGGTCGGAGGGGCCTGTTGGACATCGACATCGACTGGAATGTGGTCGATATCGACTGGAATGGTCGATTTCGACCTCTGTTAAGGCACTGATGGCTCTGCAGTGTCACCGACATCGACCAGGGTGTCGAAGTGGTGGTCGATATCGACCTTTGGATCGACATCGACTGGTCTGTCGACGTCGACTGGGTCTGCTGCTTTCTCCTCCGTCTCCGTCCGTGGCTTTTGTACTTTGGTGCCACTCCTTAATTGTATGGCTGCGACATGGCCCGTCCCGGATTGTCCCTTAGGATTTGTGGTGGGTTGCCCAGGGAGTGTTCCGGACGGCCTAGGGATTTGTGCCGCCAATTGACCCAGTTGGGTCTCTACGTTCTTCTTCCAAATATCCATCTCCCCAATCCTTGTGGTAAGGTGATTGAGTTGAGAGTGGATTGCATTGTTGGATTGATCATTCTTAGCTTGGTTCCGCCTGATTTCGTCCAACACAAGTTGAAGATCATCCTTCTTTTGGTCTCTCTCCGGGTGCCCAGGAGTTCTATAAGGCGGAGGGTCCCTAGGGTTAACTGGGTTCCTTTGTGGTTGATGGAACCTTTGGTCTCCCCAATATTGGTTATTGGGACCCCTCATGTAGCGCGCCTCTTGGTGAGTCTCCGCTAGGTGTACTTGTTCGGCATGGGGGCACTCGATGGTGGTGTGCCGCTGCGATCCGCACTCGATGCAATCTTGGTTCGCTGAAAGGAACCTCACTTGCTTTTGGAGCTTTCTAAGTTGATCTCTGTGGAATTGCTCCTTCACATCCGGATCGATTACATTGGAGGGTTCATATAAGGGCATAGATGGGGCAGGCCTCGACGATGATGATGTGTCGGAAGCCTCAGGAGTCCCATATGTGTTGTCAAATTCCACCAACCTCTCTATGGTCTCCCAAGCCTCTTGTGGGGCGAGTTCAAGGTAGTCATAGACGGTGTAGGTGTTGATCCTCTCCTTTGTTGCAGCGTCGAGAGCATTCTATATGATCTCCTGAATTACATATGGTGGTTGGCCATGCGTCGGGCATGATCGTAGAAGGTCCTTGAACCTTTCCCAAACAGTTGCCAGAGCCTCACCAGGCTTTTGTTTGAAAGCCGTGATTTTCTGTCGGATCAACGCCGTCTTAGAAGGAGGGAAGAACTTGTTGAGGAACGCGTCCTTGACTTCATTCCAGGTACGGAGCGATCTTGGGGCTAAACTCTCCAACCACTGCAATGCTTTACCTGTAAGAGACCATCGAAAGGCTTTTAGTTGGACATATTCAAGACTTCGTCCATCAGCAATAGTATCACAAAGGTCTAAGAAGGTAGAAATATGTGTTGTTGCAGGAGGATTGATATGTCAAGTAATTACAAATATAAAGATGTAAATAAATGTAAACCAACTCCTGGCCTAAGCAAATAATTACAAGACTTCCTCCCGTTGTAGTGGAAGGGTAGTCAGGATCGATCCACGAGGAGGCGTGTCAGCGGTATCCTAGTAGCTTTGGAAATCTCAAGTCTGCGTCGACCAGTAGCCTCGATTTCGACCTCGGCTGTCGATGTTCTCTGCAACAGAAGACCTGCAAAGACAAAAACAAGTGGTCGATATCGACTGGTGGGGGTCGATATCGATGTTAGTCCACGAAATCGACTGGCTCAGAAGACTGCCAATCGATACAGAAGGGTCGATATCGATGTCTGGTGTCGATATCGATGCTTGTAGAAGTTTCCCAGGAGTCTCGAGATCGACTCAGAAAACCGTCGATCTATCAGTTTTGGTCGATATCGACCTCTGCTGTCGATATCGACGTCTTTCCTGCAGTGGGTTAGTTCTTTGTCGGCAAAGAAAGGCCGAAGACTTTAGGATGAAGAGAGAAGCAATGAACAGAAATAACAGTGGGTTTTGGTGTGTATAAACTATATAAAAAGCAACTCTTAGGATTAGGGTTTACCACAACGTTAACCAATGCATGCGATGAGATAAATAAGACGGACAATTGCGCTATTTCTCCCGAGGGACAAGCTTTCGCCGATACACCAACTCTTAGGATTACTCTTTCAAATAAACCTAATTGTCTCTACCAATTTTATGTTTATAACTCAAGTTGTTAGCATGAATCCCTTTTCTTTCGATAAGGACTAAACATAGAATTGTAGGAGGAGAGATAGACACAACGATATCAACATCAAATACTTACCTCAAGTGCGCATGGCTAACGTCGGGCTCACCCCGACCCTAAGAGCTTTGGGGAACTACTCGCTTCTCATCATGGGATTCATCATCAATTGAAAGGAAGAAACTTGCATTAAAATAAACTTCGAAGCTTTACAACTCAACGTCAACTTTCGCAAACGTCAAACCCTAAAACTTCTCTCTAACTCTAACTCTAATGTCTATGTCTTGGGTTGTTCTATGATTCGATTATTGGATGATCTAACAAATCAGCCCTAGGGCTTTATTTATAGGCTACTAATCCTCGCTATCCAAGGATTGTAACTCCTATCTAAACTAATAACTCTATCCGAACAATTAGGATAGGTCTTTTATTTTGATAAAACTTAAAGGAACTTAAAGGTAAAAGATAAATAAACTTCAGCTGCCATCTATCTTGAAAGTATGAGATAATTCCGTGCCTCCTTGAAGATATAGTTCCAATCCGTATTCGAAATCGAGTCTATCTTCTGTCGAGATAAGGGGTCGATATCGACACCAGAGGTCGATATCGAGGTCTCTGTTCCTGCTCGACTTGTTCAGCTCTGGTCGATTTCTATGTTGAGGTCGATATGGGGGTCGATATCGACACTGGGGGTCGATATCTGGGTTTAAGGTCGATATCTACCTCTTCTCAGCTTCACTTGATGTCTATGTTGAGGTCGATATCTATGTTGAAAGTCGATATCTACCTCAGAGGTCGATATCTGGGTCTAGGGTCGATATCTACCTCTTCTTAGCTTCACTTGGCTTCTCCGTTTTGACTCCGTTTTCGCTCGAATTCCTGCATGGTTAGCTTAAAACATGTGCAAACTCTATTTCTTACATTTTAGCCCATTCTTACACAAGTTTATATTCTTTTGAACCCTTTTCTTTGGAAATCGAATGAAATACGAAGTCAAAAGATGTAATAAAAGAAGGTGCAAAAGGTGTACATCAGCACCCCTCACCTGTATTTCATTTTGTGGATCTATTTTCGACACTGAACGTATTAACTTTTCAAATTCTAAATCGATTTCAATTTTCAACTATTTTTGAATTGGGGGATTTCGATAATAGGGATGAATTTAATTTCTGTAGGTTTTTTTGCTTCGCTCTTGGTTTGTTTTGCAAATATTTTTTTAAGTAAAAAATATTTAATTGCAATTTTCTAATATTTATCTTATCATTAGACTTTGTTTATCTTGTCAATAGACACTCTTTTGAATTTTGATTATTTTGAATATTTAGAATTTTAGTATGTTATTTCATCGGCTCGAGTTATTTCAGATTTTGGTTATAACAAGTTCGAGTCTTGTTAGATTTCAGTTTTGTGTGGTGTTTATCTTCTTAGCATCTAGGCGCCTATTTGGCTCATGTCTTCTTATTTGTTCTGCCTAATACTTTTCTGTTAATTTGTTCGATCATTTTTGGGTCTATCGGAAACACTCTCGGCTAGTCTGGAAAAAGAGTGCGTACATCCTAACCTTCCAAACTCCGCTTAATCGCGAGAATATACTGGGTTGTTGTTGGAATCCAATTCATTTGGGTTTGGATCAGTTTGAGTTATTAGGTTATTCGAATATCGAATCAAAATAAGTCGAAATGGTTTTCAAGTGAATGAAGCGATGTACTCTACTATATTTCAAGGATTCGAGTCACTCCGTTTTGAGGGTAGAGGTCAAGTTATCGAACTTGGGTCTTGCCAACTCTACTCGCCACATGTTGGCTTGGCATGAAAATGTGAAGCTTCCTAAAGCTATCTTTGTTCACAACTTGAGGCTTACGATTCCTGAGCCTCCATGAGATCAGGCGTGCAATTTCAAATCATATAATAGCAAACAGTATTAACTGAATTTTCAATTGTGTTGTTAACAAGTAGGAATATGTATCATATGTTTCAGGCCCATCAAATCATGAAGAACTTAACCACTTTGGTCTGCAAAACCTATCAGGTTTCCGAAAAACTCGATAATCTAAATAAAAACAGAACTCGCAACATAACTCAAAATTGCGAAACAAACAAGCATGCGTAGTTATGTGTATATAGAGTCTGTGATTAGGCGCTGTCATCCATTGCATTTGCCGGTCTAGGAACCAGCTTCTCTATGATGGCTTTCAAAGCAGGAGCACTAACGGCGCACTTCTGATCAGCGAAGCATGATCTGCCTTCTTCGGCTGCTTTGCAAAGCTGGGGGTCCAACGGCACCCTGCCCAAAAAGGGAATCCCCATTTCTTGGCACATCTTGGCTGCCCCGCCTCCAGTGCTGTCAAACACTTCGGTGGAAGCCATGAGGCTTAGCAGCTCAGGCGCCTTCTCTTGCATGAGTGTAAGGGCCCAATCAGATACGTCTTCGAATTGGCCTGCCTCTGTTGGGTTGAGGAACTTGAAGTCGGGCAAACGTTGGCTGAGGCCACTCATGTTCTCTACTACACCAAGGACTTCAATTCCGACTTTCTTGCAGAAGTTCACCTCTTTTCGCACATCAATTAGGGAGACCTGTCCATGAAACATTCATCATAACAAATATTTGGATCTCGCCTTCTAAAAAAAAGTTCTATAAAAGATTTGTATTTGCTAAAAAGTAGTAGTTTCGAATTGCAGAAGTATATAACAAGTTACTTTTAGACTCCATGTTTAATTTCTTCTAGTTCTAGTTCCCCTATAGCTGACCATTTATCCCATAGCATCTGTTTCCTCTCAACCATTAAATATTCATACCTGTTGTGGAGTCGTGACAATGATTGCTCCATCGATGCCGGTTGCCTTGAGGAATTGGGCTATAGAGATGTGCTCATCTGAGGTACCAGGTGGGGCATCAACCACAAGATAATCAAGCTCTCCCCAGTAGACATCCTTCAGGAATTGCTTGATCAACCCATTCTTGCGAGGGCCTCGCCAAATGATGGCATCATCTGGGTCGGCAAGCATGAAGCCAATCGACATGACACCAAGGTTAGACTCGACATACACCGGAGACCAGCCAAGGTTACTCTTGTGGATTTCTTGGCCTTCTAGGCCAAGCATTTTAGGGATGCTCGGACCACATATATCAACATCTAGCAAGCCAACCTGATAATCTCTTTCTGCCAGTGCAAATGACAACTGAGCCGAGAATGTGCTCTTTCCAACCCCACCTTTCCCAGATAAGACGAGTATCTTGTGCTTAACAGTGGCCATGCGCTCTGCGATTTCCACCAACTCTGCAATGGGAACGAAATTTTAAGCATCAAACTAATTTTCGTAACAGAGAAGTCCTAACTACCCTTCTACAAAAATGATCAATTACGAGTTTCATCACCAAGAAAACACTCTTGCTATCAAAAGCAAAAGTATTAACTCATGTACTCCCTTTTAGATCTATTTTACCAATTTAGCCACTTCAAATGCTTAATAGTGAATGCCAGCGGATAAAAATCACATTATTTTCATATCCAAGTGGAATGCACGAATGTCAGACAGAATAAACATGGTTTCCAAAGATTATTCTACATCATTGTCAGCCTAATACATGAAGTTTTGAACTGTCCAGTTACAAGGTCAATAACTGTTACACACATGGCAAGACGGTTTAGAAGGATCATGCGTCTGGAAGGATCAGGTTCAAGCTGGAAAGGTTAATAACTGAACCATGGCAGGTTCAAGTGTGTGATTCCGGAGTTTATCACATTATCTATATCAATTAACTTCAAAAACCTTACCCACTAAACAAGACATATAAGATCCAATAAATCATTCTTTTACCCCGAAAAAATCATTCCAACTAACACTTGTACTCATCAAAATACTAATGCTATGAGCATCAGCCCAGAAGGCCCGGAACTCTTACAGAGATTTCTCATACAGAAATACAACTTTTATTTGGGCAATGTTTTTCAGCGAGTTATTAAACTAGTTTGACTTCATTTTTCACTTCATTTCACATTTCAGAGACGAATAACAGCCACAACAAAATGTTCCTCAATTAGTATTTCAAGCAGTTGTCAACTAGTTCTTTGAGTTTCCATTTTTCAGTTTCTCACTGTGCTTCATAAATACTTCATCCTCTTCTACTCATAATCTTTTGCATTCAGGAGCTTTGCAAAATATGAAACCGGCAACATATAGAACAGCTAGAACAAAAACAGCAAAAACACCAAAACGATGCCGTTTTGAAAGTACAGGTAGCTGACAAACCCTAGAGAGAAGGGGGAGACTAGAGAGAGACCTGGATCAGGGCCCTTGGGAGTGGTGGCACAAATCTGTTGGTTAGGGCAACCTTCGCAAGAATCTGATTTGCCAGCGGATTCCGATTGAGGACCGGGGCAATCTACGAATTCGAAATCGCAAACCGCAAAATAATGAATTTCAAAGCAGGTGAACTGATAAACACCAATTGATGCTAAAAATGATGAATTGATGCGGGATAAGAGGATGAGAAGGGGGAGAGTCTTACGTTCGTTGGCGTTTTCGGGGATTTCGCCATGGGCGACGCCGTTCTCCTTCTCCATATCTGTTCAGGGGTGAAATTTCATGTTAAACATATCTGAACACAAGTTCATTCATAAAAAAAAAGTATCGAGTAGTTGTGTATGTGTCAAACAAATTTAATACAATTCAAGCATTCTAGGTGTCTTACAAAACTCGATAGCCGAATGTAGAAAACTAATACATCAGTCAAATGTTCAAGGCTCACCAGCTCCTACAAAAGTCACTCGATGAGGCTCCAAATATAGCTCGTTTGCAAGCTTCCCTAAGCAAAGTGTCCAGCTGAAAAAAAAAAAGAGAAGAAAGCAAAATAATGTTATTAAAACATTGCATATAAAAGTTTAGCTCGAATGAGCTGAAAATGAAGCCTTTGATGGGGTCAAAGAAAGGGCTGGACAGGCCCAGCCGGGATTGATGCTATGGGGCAGCTAACTGCTAACTGTTCAACAGTGCAGTAACTTCTACAGAGGCACACACACGGCATCAGCAAGAAACACAGACAAAAAAAACGCACACAAAGTTTCTGCAGCCAGGAGGTAAGGTAGATTTCATGGCTTCCAAGACCCCCTCTCTCAAAGCTTTATAGCTTTAAGCAAGTGGTATGGGTTTCGGAGCCACCAAACTACCTCCAAATCATGTCAAAGTGCTACCGAAATGGACTCTCGAAACCCACCCGTGCAAAACTTTATAGTTTTAAACACGTGGTAGGGGTTTCAGAGTCCTCACTCCAAAGAGGGGCGAAACTCTGGCAAAATTTCACCAAATTGGTTCTTTACAAAAGTGTTCCTTTAACCTAACAAATGACAATCTAGCTTTTATTTGGTTCAACAAGAGGACCTTAAACATAAGCTAGAGATCACCAATGGAAAAAAAATCAGAAATCAGCAGCAGTGGCAATTTGAAGAAGGCAAAGTCACGCCTAAGCACAGCCCTAAACAAAATTATTAAAGCTGGATATTATCAAAAACAAAAAGAGAGAGAGAGAGAGAAGAAGAAGAAAGAAATAGCAACTGTAATTCGAATTTGGAGAAGGGAGTTACAAAGAGGGATAAATGCAAACTGATAACGCCCAAATTCAACTCAGCCTATAACTAAGATTCCAAATCAGGAGAAACAAAGAACAGAGGGGAAAAATTAAACCAACCTACTTAAGTCGAACTGATGGCCGCGCTCCTCGTTCTTTCAATCGTTTTGAAGTAGGAGCTTCTCTGACGCCTCCTCAAACTTCCCGAAGCACTGAATTCGCTAGCCCCCTTCTTTAATTGCCCTAATCCGAAAACCCCTAAAATCACAATTTCTAAATAAAATCAGTCGAATTTAGAAATTGAACACTTAATTGGAGGGAGATGTAAGAGGGGACTCAAATTTTGGAGCCTAAATCATCTAAATATTAACTCAAATAGCAGATTGGGGTTTGGAAATTGTCGGGAAAAAAACATAGAACGTACTTACTGGGAGATGCCTTGAGTGGAAATTGCTAGGGCTCTTCGGAGCCTGATTGCGGCCGCCTCCTCTACCAAATTGCTCAAGCTGGAACTGACGAAATTACCAGCGACCTCTAGGCGCTCGTGAGACCGTCGTTCGCTCCCTGTGCTCGTCGTGTTGAAGAATTTTTCTGTAGTGTCGAACAACAATGATGGCTTATATATCTAATGCATGTTTCAAATTTCAATACGTCTCACATGAATATGTTCAATTAAATGGACCACTTAAATATAATAATTAATTATAATTGACACAAATTGGAAACTAGGTTTGAGAAACACTATTTACGTAGGCTGTTGTTAGATACACCGCAAATGGTAGTTAAGGATTTACACGTCGTAATTAACGTGTATACACATCGTTATTAATGTGTAAATGTGGGGGTGGCATCTAAGTGCACGTCGACCTGCACGTTGCTTTGGACGTGCAAGGCTGCACGTGACTAATGACGTGCAAATTTGCACGTGGTCAACGACGTGCAAAAGTGCACGTGGTCAACGACATGCAAATGTGCAACTTGTTCGATTGGGTTTAGGGTTGGGTTAGGGTTTAGGGTTTATGGTTAGGGTTTAGGGTTAGGGTTTAGGGTTTAGGGTATAGATGTTTATGGCCAAGGTGTTAGGGTTTAAGGTTTATGGTGATGTTTAGGGTTTAGGGAGATGATAATAGAATGGCCGTTGTTGGGCAAGAGGAAGGTCGAGTATCTCAAAATTACAAATATAAAGATGTATATGTAAACCGACTCCTAGCCTATGCAAATAATTACAAGACTTCCTCCCGTTGTAGTGGAAGGGTAGTCAGGATCGATCCACGAGGAGGCGTGTCAGCGGGATCCTAGAAGCGTTGGAAATCTCACGTCTTGCGTCGACCAGAAGCCTCGATTTCGACCTTGGTGCTCGATGTCGACCTCGGCTGTCGATCCTCTCTGCAACAGAAGACCTGCAGAGACAAAAACAAGCAGTCGATATCGACAGGAGAAGGTCAATATCGATGTTAGCAGACGGAATCGACTGGCTCAGAAGACTGCCAGTCGACACAGGTGGTCGATATCGACGTTGGGGGGTCGATATCGATGTTCAACAGCAGTGACCCAGGAGTCTCGAGATCGACTCAGGAAACTGTCGATCTATCACTGATGAGAGGGTTTCTCGACCAAATAAATTTGTAGTCAAGACCCCGCTATAGTATAGGGAGTCAGGATCGTCCACAGGAGAGAGTCAGCATTTCTTATTTAGTTGCTTTGTCGGGTTGAAACTAACAAAAGAGATGGAAGAGAGATGGGTGGTGATAAGAGAATAAAATATGAATTTTAATTAATAAAAGAGAAAACTTCCAAGGCAAAGGATCGCCACAACAACAAACACATGGAAAAATCAATGAATCACATAAAAGGTTATGCTTTTATCATCAAACAATTGACTTTCATCAATCAACAAGTAAATCCATTCACTTTCGCATAAAAGACCTACTTGTTTCTACCTTCTCTTAATTAGGATCTTTTAACTTTCATTAGAAAACCCTAATTACTATCAAGTTAACAATTTCCTCTTTCAAGTTTAATTGCAACTATGAATTCCTTAAACTTTCATCAAAGGTTAAGCACATAGGTAGAAGACAATAAAAACATCACACAATTATAGATTCATCCATCACACACGTGCCTATTGTTGGGCACACCCCAACCCTAGAAGGAAGATAACTACTCAAACATGACAATGGAAAACATGAATTTAAGAGAAGAAAACATAAACCAAACTTGCAATAATATAAAACCTGGAAATAAGCGTTCAATCGCAACAACCAACGCCCAAGCTTTCGCCCAAACGCCAAACAAAAACCCTAAAACTCGTCCTACAGCTGCTGCGCGCAGCCCTGCGCTGTGTCGTCCTCCTCCTCAATCAGCCCCTAATAGCCTTTATTTAAAAGATAAAAATTAAGACTTAATCCCCAAGGAAAAGAGATTTTATCTTAGGAAAATAATAAAATCCATCTAATGAAGGATAAAATATTCCAAGTCTATCTAACTAAAAGATCCTAAAAGAAATTCAGATGAAAATCCTAATTAAAAAGCCCATTAAGTAATAAAATCAGCCCGTAAAATCTTCTCCTGTTCGCAGATACCTCGGCGCCGAGGTCTGGGGTGTCGGCGCCGAGGGTCTGTTTGAATGCAGTAACTTCTGTTTTTCTCCAGCTTTTCGACTCTGACTTCAAACGCAATTTTCCGAGTCCTCGTTTATCCGATTGACGCATATGAATATGCGTTGGAAAGCTCTTTTCAAGGACTACAACTCTCATGAAGGCTCCAGAACTTGAATCGAAGTGTTGGATGACGAAAATAAGGCTTTTCTCCAGCTGCACCACTTTTTGCTTTTGCTTGGCATCTCCATTGCCTTCATGATTTTTCATTAAGCTCTAAAGTGTGTCCAAACTCCTTCAAATCAGCTTCAAAACCTACAAAAACACCACCAAAGCTTGTGTAGACTCCATATCTTGAATAATACGAAAACTAACACAAACGACACACTTTCCCAATACAAAAGTAAATAAAATGACTTAAATGAAATGAAAATATGATGCAAAATATGACTAAAAATGCATACATTAAAACACCCCATACTTAGACTTGCTTGTCCTCAAGCAATAACCAAACTATGACCAAAACCCTTAACATGCCTTCGAGTCTTCGCCTTAGTCAAAAGAAACATCAATTTAGCATAGTGCAAATAAGAACAAGCATTGAACCATCATCACATATATTTAGATTACCTTAGGCAAAGCAACTAGAATCCAACCACTCAAGGGGAATAATGTGTTTTCACTCCCTTTCAAATGTGTTTAGGCTTGAAGTACATCTCTCAACTCAATCCTTTATGACATTAAGCTACATAGAAATTGCAATTAATATCACTAATCGATTCACCGAGATGTGAAAACATGCATTAACCATCAAGAGGACTTTGGCTCAATGGCCTTCAAAGAAGGACTCATTCGGTCGGGTTGTAACTTGGCTTGGTAAGAACATAAAGGTAGGAATTATTTAGGCTATGTGGTGCTAGAAATCCGGGAACCAAAGACTCCTAAATTTCCAACTCGACTCATCCAAACAATTCCATCATATAACACTTCCAAACTCATCTAATATGACACACCTCTTCAATAACCCCAAAATATCCAATATATCTCACATAAAATAAATAAAGATAAATTTGGCTCATGCACAATTTCTCATTTATTCCTTTTTTCTCTTTTTTTCTTTTTCTTTTTTTTTTCTTTTTTTTTCTTTTTTTTTTCTTTTTTTTTTCGAACTCTCTTTTCTTTTTCATAATCTCATGTGCATTTATTTAAATATAAGAGCCAAAAATACCTTTTACAATAGATCAAGTGGTGAGAAAATAAAATGCCCACCCAAAAATGTGTCCCACACTTAAACCAATCATAGGTCTCTACTCCCCAAATATCAATCTCTACTAATCACTAAGTCCTAATTCCCGGATAAGGAGGTAAGGCTAATCATTAGCTAGGATCGATTTTGTGGAGTTACAAGAATATGCTATAAGGCTCAAAGTGGTTACAAGCAAAGGAAACATATATAAGGTAGGTAAAAGAGGATAAAAAGTGGCTAATAAAGAGTGCCTCTATCATTTGATCAAATTATGCAATGACTAGCTATCCCATATTGGTTTCAAGACTTAGATATACACCGCAATATCAAGAGGTAATGTATAAGGAGAGTAATACACACATCAAAAAGAAGGGAAAAATATATAAAGTACAATTCCTCATAGGCCAAGTAACTCACTAGGACATGTTGGATTCCAATCACCTAAATCCCAAAGTTATATATGCTCAATTTCAATTGCAAGTCAAACTTGACATAAAAACATTTTGTGCGACTTAGGCTAAACCATCCGAACTATGCCTTAGGATATTACATGATCAAGCTCAATTATTAGATTTCATCATTGGACATCTAAGTTAGGTGTTATTAAACTACACTAAAATATAAGACAAAATGAAAATAAACATGCATTTTTTTATCTTTTTCGACATTTTTTTTTATTTTTTTTTTTGTATTTTTTTGTGACACTAAAAGCAAGACTAAAGACATGACAAAAGACTCAAATGCATATATTTTAAACATGAATGCATAACATAATCCAAATATGCTAAACATAATCCAAATAAATTAAAATGCAACACATAAACATAAACATAATCCAAAACACATCAAACAAGTTTCTGAATCCCTCACCCCATACTTAAAAATAGACAGTGTCCCCACTGTCAGAAGAAAATCAAAGTAAAAGGGAAAGATTCCGAAACTCACAAAATCAAGATTCAGAAGCTGCTGAAGATCAATAAGCTCTCTATGGAAAGGGGGGCGGCGGGTCAAACCAATATATGTCCAGGCCACACCTAATAACCACGTAAACCAAGCAAAATAACAAGAATAGTATGCACTAAATAAATCATATAAGCATAGAAAGCAAGTGCAATAATATAAGTTCAAGGGCATTCTTAAAAATAGCAATAAGCTCAAATGCACCCAAACTCACCACCATATAAAATATAATACATCACCTATAAAAAATATTCTCAATATAAACCATATAAGTAATGTAAATCAATATGAACAAGTCAACCACCATAACCCCATACTTAAGTTCAAAACAAGTAAGATAAATATGAAATATATACAACTTGTTTGCACATGTCAAATCTTGCAAGAATATAATTTTCATGCTAAAATAGAAGAAACTAATCAACTTAAAGCATAAAAATCAATTCACAAATCAAAGCCTCGAACGGATCGCAATGAAATCTTAAAATCTAATTAGCTCGCAATCCATAAACAATTTGACAATGCTATGAACATGAAAAGTGCTCCAAATCAACCCAACAACACAACCATATCATCAATTTCGACCAATTTGGCTTTTGGCAAAAAGCCCCAAATTCCGCTCCTAATTCAAATCCTAGGTTTTCAATCTCAACCCAAATCATCAAATCAATCAAAATAATTGAAATAAACAAGTTTAGGGTTAGAAATCATACCACAACCGAGTTGAATGAAGAAGAAAAATCGGGATTTCAAAGGTATAACGAGCCAAAAAAAACGGAACAGGGCTGTCGACAAAAGTGGCTCGGTGGGGGTGCTGTGGGGCTCGAACCGGGGTGAGTTTGGGCTCAGGGGGTGCGCCACGGAGAGGGGGTTCGAGCGGCGGTGGTGGCTTGGCCGGAGGTGGCTCGGGGAGGGCGTGGGAAGTGCGGAGAGAGGAGTCGGGCTGGGCGCGGGCTTCCGAAACCGAGGGCAGGGTGTGGGCTGCTGGGGGTTCGGAACAGGGTCCAGCTGGGCTCAGAGGGTGCGCCAAGGAGGGGGGGGGGTTCGAGCGGCGGTGGTGGCTTGGCCGGAGGTGGCTCGGGGAGGGCGTGGGAAGCGCGGAGAGAGGAGTCGGGCTGGGCGCGGGCTTCCGAAACCGAGGGCAGGGTGTGGGCTGCTGGGGGTTCGGAACAGGGTCCAGCTGGGCTCAGAGGGTGCGCCAAGGAGGGGGGGTTCGAGCGGCGGTGGTGGCTTGGCCGGAGGTGGCTTGGGGAGGGCGTGGGTGGCGCTGTGCTGCGGATCGGTCTCGGAACCGAGGTGTGGTTGGGTGTAACGGGGACTGCTGGACAGAAAGAAAGAAAAAGGAAGAAAAGAAAAAAGGAAAGAAAAAGGAAGAAAAAGAAAAATGAAGAAAGAAAAAGATAAAAATTTGTTTTTTTTTTTCGATTTTCTGATTTTCTGATTTTTTTTTTGCTGGTAGGGGGTCGGTACCGAGGCAGGGTGCCTCGGTACGGGGTCGGTACGCCTACTGGATTTTCTCTATTTTCCGAGATTCACTTACGTGTCCGTCAGGGGGGTCGGTACTGACCCTAGGAGCCTCGGTACGACCTCGGTACGCCTACTGGATTTTCTCGGTTCTCCGAGATTCACTTACCTGTCCGTCAGGGGGGTCGGTACCGACCCTAGGTGTTTCGGTATGGCCTCGGTACAGCTACTGTTGAGCTTCTTTTTCCGTTTTTCGCCCGTTTTCGCAGTGGTTTCCTCCTAAGCCCTGCATGGTTAGTGCAATATGCTCCACCCCAACTATCCTACCTATCCTAAAACTTAAAAAAATAAAAATAAAACTTAGAAAGAAAAGAAAATAAAGCGGGTTGCCTCCCGTAAGCGCTAGGTTTAAAGTCTCTAGCTTGACCTACTTCCCTCTTTTTCTTCAATCCGGGTCAGGAGGAGGTGGTGGATCCGGTGGTTCCGCTGGTGGAGACGGTGGGAGAACATCCTCCGGTGGTACATCGGGATAGATTGTCAAGTGATATGGCTCTTGCTCCTTGTACCTTTTTATGCCTCTCCTCCTTTCCTTATGGATGAGCTTGAACCTTCCCGAGTGAACACTCCAACATTCCACCCATTCATCTTTCCTTAGAAAGCACTCAGCAGGTGTGCTTCCCTCATGTATAATCCTCTTCCTCTTCATTGAATTGACTTTTTGAGCTTCCTCACCATCATACACAAATAGATGTATTTCATTGTTGAGTTCGGTGTACAATGGTGGAGGGGGAAGAGATTCCTCCACTTCTTCTTCTTCTGCCTCATCTTCAACATGCCACTTCGCGAGTACCCCATACTTAAATGCAAAAGTCGATTGTTTGAGATCGTCGGGAATCACCTTTCCCTGGAATGGTAAAGATGGCGGTGTAATGCATCGAACAATGACTTTTGGCTCCTCCTTTATCACTTCTTCTTCTTCCTCCAGGGGTTCCTCACATGGCTTCTCCTGAAATGTCTCGATACCAACATGTTCATCATGAGAAAAGAGGTTGAAAACCATATCTAACCTTACCTGTAGCTCTGTAGGATCATGGCAACTCTCTTCTTCCTCATTAGGACACGCAATTGCGTCGTCAGGGGCCTGAGTAGAGTTAGCACAAGTGTATGTTGACTTGGTTGGGATAGGTACCAACTCCTCCTCAGGCTCTTCTTCACCTACTAACTCGCAAAAAATAATGTTATCAAATGAACCAACCTCGTACCTATATGACGTCTCTATTGGTTGTGAGGCTGCGTCTTGTGATGGTGATACTGACAGATCCTCCTTCCCTGCGGCCAAATCTCCCAATTGCACTTGGATACCCTTCAATTGGGAACTCATATCCTCGCAAAGCCCATTGAATTCCTCCTTGAGCTCTTGTACCCATGATGGTGGTTCCTGATGCTCAGGATACCAATATGATTCTTCCGGAGGCCGCTCCCATTGCTCATAAGGAGGAGGTGGTTCATGATAGAGATTCCATGGTTGGATGGGCTCATACGAGTCCTTATAGTCATGTTGAGCATAATACCTCTCCGTTGGTTGATAGGACCCATATGACTCTTGGGTTTTGGTTGAATCCTCGGAGGACTTCTTTGCTTTCCAACTATCAAAATCAATGAAATCTTCATCCTCCTCATCAACCTCGGCTAGATAGCTCGCATACTCCTTTTTCCTTGCTTGTCGTCTTTCTTGTTCAGCCCTTGTTTCAAAATAATCATATGTGTACTGCATCTTGTACCTAATCTTGAAAACTCAAACAAGCGCACAAATCAAATAGCAAGTGCTCGACACCAAGTCGGTACCGAGGAGGCGAGTGGTGGGAGGTGTGGTATTCTAAAAAATAAAAATAAAAACTAAAATAAAGAAAATAAAAGAAAATAAAATAATATTTACAAAATAAAGGAGGTGGGCTATTCCCAAACCCTAAAAACAACTAAACAAGGCGCGATTGAACTCTCCCCGGCAACGGCGCCAATTTGATGAGAGGGTTTCTCGACCAAATAAATTTGTAGTCAAGACCCCGCTATAGTATAGGGAGTCAGGATCGTCCACAGGAGAGAGTCAGCGTTTCTTATTTAGTTGCTTTGTCGGGTTGAAACTAACAAAAGAGATGGAAGAGAGATGGGTGGTGATAAGAGAATAAAATATGAATTTTAATTAATAAAAGAGAAAACTTCCAAGGCAAAGGATCGCCACAACAACAAACACATGGGAAAATCAATGAATCACATAAAAGGTTATGCTTTTATCATCAAACAATTGACTTTCATCAATCAACAAGTAAATCCATTCACTTTCGCATAAAAGACCTACTTGTTTCTACCTTCTCTTAATTAGGATCTTTTAACTTTCATTAGAAAACCCTAATTACTATCAAGTTAACAATTTCCTCTTTCAAGTTTAATTGCAACTATGAATTCCTTAAACTTTCATCAAAGGTTAAGCACATAGGTAGAAGACAATAAAAACATCACACAATTATAGATTCATCCATCACACACGTGCCTATTGTTGGGCACACCCCAACCCTAGAAGGAAGATAACTACTCAAACATGACAATGGAAAACATGAATTTAAGAGAATAAAACATAAACCAAACTTGCAATAATATAAAACCTGGAAATAAGCGTTCAATCGCAACAACCAACGCCCAAGCTTTCGCCCAAACGCCAAACAAAAACCCTAAAACTCGTCCTACAGCTGCTGCGCGCAGCCCTGCGCTGTGTCGTCCTCCTCCTCAATCAGCCCCTAATAGCCTTTATTTAAAAGATAAAAATTAAGACTTAATCCCCAAGGAAAAGAGATTTTATCTTAGGAAAATAATAAAATTCATCTAATGAAGGATAAAATATTCCAAGTCTATCTAACTAAAAGATCCTAAAAGAAATTCAGATGAAAATCCTAATTAAAAAGCCCATTAAGTAATAAAATCAGCCCGTAAAATCTTCTCCTGTTCGCAGATACCTCGGCGCCGAGGTCTGGGGTGTCGGCGCCGAGGGTCTGTTTGAATGCAGTAACTTCTGTTTTTCTCCAGCTTTTCGACTCTGACTTCAAACGCAATTTTCCGAGTCCTCGTTTATCCGATTGATGCATATGAATATGCGTTGGAAAGCTCTTTTCAAGGACTACAACTCTTATGAAGGCTCCAGAACTTGAATCGAAGTGTTGGATGACGAAAATAAGGCTTTTCTCCAGCTGCACCACTTTTTGCTTTTGCTTGGCATCTCCATTGCCTTCATGATTTTTCATTAAGCTCTAAAGTGTGTCCAAACTCCTTCAAATCAGCTTCAAAACCTACAAAAACACCACCAAAGCTTGTGTAGACTCCATATCTTGAATAATACGAAAACTAACACAAACGACACACTTTCCCAATACAAAAGTAAATAAAATGACTTAAATGAAATGAAAATATGATGCAAAATATGACTAAAAATGCATACATCAATCACCGTGGTCGATATCGACGTTTAAGGTCGATATCGATGTTCTCCTGCAGTGGGTTAGTTCTTTGTCGGCAAAGAAAGGCCGAAGACTTTAGGATGAATGATGATGCGATGATCAGAAATAAGACTGTGGTTTTATGTGTATAAACTATTTAAAAAGCAACTCCTAGGATTAGGGTTTACCACAACGTTAACCAATGCATGCGACGAGATAAATAAGACGGACAATTGTGCTATTTCACCCGAGGGACAAGCTTTCGCCGTACACCAACTCTTAGGATTACTCCTGCAAATAAACCTAATTGTCTCTACCAATTTTATGTTTATAACTCAAGTTGTTGGCATGAATCCCTTTTCTTTCGATTAGGACTAAACATAGAATCGTAGGAGATGATATAGACACAACGATATCAACATCTAATACTTACCTCGAACACGCATGGCTAACGTCGGGCTCACCCCGACCCTAAGAGCTTTGGGGGACTACTCGCACCTCATCATGGAACTCATCATTGATTGAAAGAAAGAAACTTGCATTAAACTATAAACTCCGAAGCTTTACAACTCAACGTCGGCCTTCGCAAACGCCAAACCCTAAAACTTCTCTCTAATTCTATTGAATGTAATTGAATGTATTGATGGATGATTGAATGCTAGCCCCTTAGGGCTTTATTTATAGGCTACTAATCCTTGCTAGCCAAGGATTATAACTTCTATCTAAACTATGAACTCTATCCAAATAATTAGGATAGGTCTTTTATTTTGATAAAACTTAAACTAACTTGATAAAAACTTAAAGGAAAAGATAAATTCAGCTGCTAACTATCTAGAATTACAAGATAATCCGTCGCCTTGATGATAGAATTCATAATCCGAGTCTCGAAATCGGATCTATCTTCTGTCGAGATAAGGTCGATATCGACGTTGGAGGTCGATATCGATGTCTGTGTTTCTGCTCGACTTGTCCAGCTCCAGTCGATGTCTATGTTGAGGTCGATATCGATGATGAAGGTCGATATCGAGTACCTTCTTGGTTGGTCTGTGTGGTCTATCTCGACACTCAGAAGGTGTGTCGACAACTATGGTCGATATCGATGTTTATGGTCGATATCGACCTCTTCTCAGCTTCACTTAGCTTCTTCGTTTTGACTCCGATTTCCCTCGAATTCCTGCATGGTTAGCTCAAAACTTGTGCAAACTCTATTTCTTGTATTTTAGCCCATTCTTACACAAGTTTATATTCTTTTGGACCTTTTCTTTGGAAATCGAATGAAATAAGAAGTCAAAAGATGCAACAAAAAGAGATACAAATATGTACATCAAAACACCCCATACTTAGACTTGCTTGTCCTCAAGCAATAACCAAACAATAACCAACACCTACAACACACCCTTCAAGTCTTCGCCCTTGTTAAAAGCAACATCATAAGTGGTAGCAAAGCAAAGCAAGTGAATTTAACGTCATAGCACATATTTAGGCGATCCATAGGCATATGCAATTTTGGATCCAACCTCACAAGGATAATGTGTTTGCACTCAACTCTCATGTGTTTAGGCTATGAAGATCAACTCTCAACTCAATTCCATATACAATCTCATAAACATTGCAATTTATAAAAAAATCCACTTCGCAACCAATTATGAAAATGCAATAAGAATCATCAGGAGGACTTTCGCTCAATGGAAGACTTCAAAGAAGACTCCATTCGGCGGGGTTGTAACGGGGCTTGGTATGAAATAAAAGGGTATGGAATTATTTGGCTATGTGGTGCTTTTATAATTCGGGAATCAAGACTCCTAAATCTCAACACTTACAATATCCAAACCATAACTCTTCCATGTTGTTCTTTCCAAGCTCAATTTTCTATAATGCTCTTTCCCAACTCATCTTTCTATAATATGCTCTAAAGATGCACTAAAAGATGTAAACCATACTATCAACCCTTCTTTTAAACTCTAATATGCCTCTCAAAAATATAACACTTGTATGAATAAAAGACTTAAGGATTTTGGCTCATGCACTACATATATACATCTCTTTTTTTCTTTTCCGGATTTTTTTTGACGAAAATGATAAATAATACTAAAAAAACATGTGCATTTATATGGTGAGCCAAAGCTCCTTTTACAAAATATGACAAAATGTAAATATGCATCAACCCATAATTTCCTTGCTCAAAACTGGACAATATGCACTTTTTTTCCACAAGGCATTAGTTGTAACGGCCCGGGATTATAATTCCTGGGTTACGTTTCGAGGGATGAAAACCCTCGTTGGGATCGTGCGCCCCGAGTATAGGTTGAAGGTTTGAAAGCCTAATCTAATGTTTCCAAAGTGGGATTTCATACCCAAATTCGAAACGTATCGTTGAAATCCCCGGGGAAGTCCCCTGTACCTATCGTAAGTCTATGCGTGGAAAACCAGTAGTCATGCAAATAGCGAAATCAAGTGTAATACAATAGGGTGCCACGGCAGAGCCGGGTCAAAACGGAGTCTAAAAGTATAAATCCAAAACCATGGTCAGAGTTTGGTGAAGTAGATAACTCTAGCGCTCGCTCTCCGCCGAACAAAATGACCCGCGCAATATGTAAACAGCACCAATGGGATGAACATAAATAATACCTAAAAATGGTAATGGTGAGCGGGATCAGAATGATGCCCACCTGCTGCATCCCGGCTCTAAGCACACATATACGCTATACCTTATAAAGATGCTTCTAGATGCAAGGCATAATATTAACACACTAGCATGTCCCTAAGATCAAGTGCTTAATAATAGATAGGGCCCCAGCAAAGAATACCAAATGGTATGTCCCTCTCCTACCTCCACCCCCTTCCGATAGGGCGGAGACTGGCCAGTTCATGAATGCATTCCTTTATCATCGGGCGGTCCGCAGACTCAACCCGTATCCAAAATAAATAAAGCCCGCAGGCAGCTCATAATATAAGTAAAGGAAGTTCCATGACTCGATCGACTCAGGATGGTACCCGATGGACTGGGCCATCCTATGACCCTAGCAAAGACTCTAATTACTTCACAGATAACGGCCGTTCTGTTTACATACGCATAAAGAAATAGAATGCTCAACGGTCAATGCAACCTAGCATGATACTACATGGCATGCTGATCATGAATGCAAGCACCTAGTATATCATGCACATAAAGCAAGGAATATCTCTCTATCAATCTGAGTAAGCTCCAAAGAGACTTACCTGGTAAGCAGAACAGCAAAAGGCAATCAACCAGGCAATATGAAATCCGACACGTCACAGATGGTCACCTAATAAGTATAAGCACATGAATGAGTCTATCTCTAAGGCACACAAAGCATGAAAGTATCACACACACAACTACACAACTTAACACAATAACCGTCACATCATCATTTTCATCATCTTAACTTTATCTCGTAATCCATCATCTCACAACTCATACCATATTCCATATAATTCTCCAATTCATCATCGTAAGACAATTCCAATTCGTACTTAGCCAATTTGCATGCTATCACCTCATACTCTTACTTAGCATATAATTGTATATTTTCATTATAATAATAATCTCTTATCATATAATATATATATATATATAACATCATCAAAGTCTAATATTTAATCTCATCTAATAATCACCACAATATCATTCTATTAGTCAATTCAATCATACCGTTAATCAGGCGATCGAATCATCAAGTCCAAATAATATATTTTACATCCCAAATAATATAATATGATATTTTAATTACCCTTTATTATTTAATAAACCATCTCTTTATAAAATCCCCAAAATAATATTTTATATTTAAATCCTCGAATAATATTATAGTATTTTAAAGACCGCAACCAATTAAATAAATAACCGATTAACTCGATCGAACCAAACCCAACCGAACCGATTTAATATAGTATACTAATATAACAATATAATATATATAATAATATAATATATCTATACACCTAACATAACATATATAATATATATATAATATATAACTATATATATGTATAAGTGGCAGGGGGCCCACAAGCCTAACGGCTACTACTTCTTCAACCTTTCGAATCGCGCCCGCGCCATGTCCAGCCCGAGCTCGACGCCGGCCTGCCGCCTGCACCGCCTCTCCGCGCCGGAGCTCGCCCAGCTCGACCTTGCTCGCACCTCCCATGCCCGGTCCAGCCCACGCCCGTCCGCTCCTCGCACTCACGCAGCTCGACCACGCTCTCGCGCTCTCGCGCTCCCGCTCAAGCCGACCGAGCTCCGATGATCGTCGGAGCTCTCGACCTCACCCAATCGACCCACACTCAGCCCACGCTCACTCCCGACTAGCCTAGACATTGAAAAAGACTAAAAAACGAATCAAAACGAGGATAAATTCGGAGCTCACCGAGATGGGTTTTTCGCGACTTCGGAGCTCTCGACCGGAGTTATGGGCGTCTTCGGTGGCTCGCGATGGCTTGTCGGACCTACACCGGACAGAGGTGAGCACGATGGTGAAGCTCGGGAACAAATCCGGTCGAAAACGGACGAGAAACGCTTACCGAAAGTTAGCTTCGCGATCGAACGGGCGATGGACTTCGGAGGCTCGGTGGTGGCGCTGGGGAACTTCTAGGCTGTTCCGGCTGCTGGTGGCGGTTCCGGTGGTGGCGCTGGCAGCCCCTGGCGGCTCTGGTTGTGATGGTGGTGGTCCAGTGGTGGTCCAGTGGTGGCGTCTGGTGGTGGAGGAAGGTGAAGGGGAGGTAGGTGATGGGGATGGTGAATGACGAGGGTGATGGCGGGGATGGCGTGGGATGGTCTGAAGAAGTGTGATGGTGATGGTGATCAAATAAAATGACGGGGGAGCAGGTAAGATTGTGGCGTGTGGGTTTGGTTAAACCAAATACCCGGAATTAAATCCCGAATACGCGAATTTCGAACCCTGAAATTAATCCCCGAATGTTAGTTTCCCCGACTCTCGTTTTTTTTTATCAATTAGATTTTTAAAACTTAAAAGAGATATCACCATCCGAATTTATTTTAAATTTTCGAGGCGAAAAGACGGAACCGCTCATCAAATATTTAAATTCAGGTCGAAATCTATTAAACGGGTTTTTAAATCCGATTTAATTAAATTTTAAATTTTCTTTTTCTGGTAAAATTAGGGTTGAAAAATCCGTGCCTTTACATCATCCACCTCTAAAAACAAGTCTCGTCCCCGAGACAAAAATCATTTTAAAACAGGGGATGAAGTTTGAAATTGGTGAGTCCAAAGATCACGTCATTGATCTCGTAAGTACCTCATAAGTGCCCCCATAAGGTCTCACAATATCGTCGCAATGATCATAATATTCCCAATCACTCGGGCGAGAATGTGGTAGAGGCCTCTACCACATCCCCACTCCGACTTCTCGGGCATACCATAACTCAAAAAGCATCATGACGTCTCCGCTAGGTCTTAGCAAGCGATCCACAGGTGCCCCCATACATGCTTGTATCCACTTCGTGGGGCGTCATAATGAAAACTCGGATTGTAATAACTTACTTTAAAAATCTGAGTTCCTTTAAATCACCGTTCAAAATTCTTTATTTTCGACGTTAAACAAGACATCCCCAACTTCCCAATCAACTAACATCCACCTCTAAGGGCTAGTCCCATATCACCTTCCTAGGTTCATCCTCAAAGTCAATTTCAGCATTCTCAGTTCCAGGTATAGCACATCAAGATATCAACATTTCATATACTCATAGAAATGGTGCATAATTATCAATCAGATATGCACAATCACATAATCATACAATGATAAGGCACGCCTCATAGCAAGGATCGGACAATACTCACCAACTAACTCACGAGGTCAAGGAAATGTCCACGCTAGGCTCCACATACGATGCAAGTAACTCGTCTAATACTCCCCCATAACTGGCCCGAATGCTCTCCTCGGTCTCCCAGGTAGCCTCCTCAGGACCCCGCCTAGACCACTGAACTAAGAGCAAAGGAACCTCCCTGTTCCTGAGCTTCTTGACACGACGGTCAAGGATCCTAATAGGGTGCTCTATAAAGGTATGGTCGGGCTCAACATGGAGGTCAGAATGATCGAGGATATGGCTAGGATCAGGCACATATCTACGGAGCTGAGATACGTGGAATACATCATGGACTCCAGCTAAAGACGGGGGTAGGGCTAATCTATAGGCCACCTCACCTACACGCTCTAGGATCTCAAAGGGTCCGATATACCTAGGGCTCAGCTTGCCCTTGATGCCAAATCGTCGGACTCCCCTGGTGGGTGACACTCTCAGCCAAACATGAGCTCCCACATCGAAGACGATCTCTGTCCTCCGTCGGTCAGCATACTTCTTCTGGCGGTCCTGAGCGATCCTCATGTGCTCTCTGATGCGGCCAACCTGATCCACTGTCTCTCGGACTAGCTCTGGCAAGGACGTGACTGTATCTGCGGGTTCATCCCAACAAACTGGCGACTTGCAGCGCCTCCCGTACAACGCCTCATAAGGAGCCATCTCGATCGAGGAATGATAGCTGTTGTTGTACGAGAACTCGACCAGCGGTAGGTATTTCACCCACCTATCGCCCCACTCTAGCACACAAGATCGGAGGATATCCTCCAATGTCTGTATAGTCCTCTCGCTCTGTCCATCTGTCTGCGGATGGAAGGAAGTACTGAACTGTAATCTAGTCCCTAGGGCCTCGTGCACATGCTGCCAAAATCGTGAAGTAAAGCGGCCATCTCTGTCAGAAACAATCCTCTCTGGCACTCCATGCAGACGAACAATCTGTCGAATGAACTCCTCAGCTAGTCTAGATACCGGCCATGTCTCCTGTATGGCGATAAAGTGTGCTGACTTGGTCAATCTATCGACCACAACCCAGATGGCATCGAACCCTCTAACATCTCGCCTCAGTCCGGTGACAAAGTCCATGGAAATGTCAGTCCACTTCCACTCAGGGACTGGAAGTGACCTGACAAGTCCTCCTGGCCGCTGGTGCTCAATTCGAACCTGCTGACAAATCTGGCATCTAGCTACGAAGTCAGTGATGTCTGCTCTCATCCTCTGCCACCAGTAAGACCTCCTCAAATCCTGGTACATCTTATTCGTCCCGGGATGGACAGAATAAGGAGTGGTGTGCGCCTCTCGCATGATCCTCTGTCTAAGATCCTGAGTAGAGGGTACCACAACGCGATCCTGAAAGGTCAGCATCCCGTCCTCCCTCTCTGACAACTCCCCGGCCCGTCCCTGAGCCATCCGCTCTCTAAGTGCCACAATCTCTGGGCAATCTGTCTGGGCTCTGTGAATCTCCTCCAACAGATCTGACTGTACCTCTAAGAAGGTCAGCTGTCCACTCTCTCGCTGAATCCAAACCTCGATACCACTCGATCTCAAATCTGACTGTAGTCGCTCCTGAGTGGTGAGCCTAGCGACCGTCACCTCCTGATGAGTCTTCCTGCTGAGCGCATCTGCGACCACGTTGGCCTTCCCAGGGTGATACACAATCTCCAGATCGTAGTCCTTGAGCAACTCCAACCAGCGCCTCTGTCTCATGTTCAGCTCCTTCTGTGTGAAGATGTACTTCAGGCTCTTGTGATCCGTCATCACCTTGCACGACGTGCCATACAGATAGTGCCTCCAGATCTTCAGAGCATGAACTACAGCTGCTAGCTCTAGGTCGTGGGTGGGGTAAGACAACTCTCCAGGCTTCAACTGTCGTGAAGCATAGGCGATGACTCGATCCCTCTGATGAAGTACGCACCCCAAACCGGCTCTGGATGCATCAGTGTAGACAACGAAATCCTCGGTCCCATCTGGCAAAGCTAGAACTGGTGCAATGGTCAGCTTCTCCTTTAGAAGCTCGAAACTGGCCTGGCACTCCACGCCCCACTCAAAAGGAACGTCCTTCCGCAGCAGCTGTGTCATCGATCGTGCGATACTCGAGAATCCCTGAACGAATCTCCGGTAGTAACTCGCTAAGCCAAGGAAGGAGCGGATATCCCTGACGTTCTTGGGCACCTCCCAAGCTACTATAGCCTCTATCTTTGCCGGATCCACGGCGACACCTTCTGCTGAGATCACATGACCCAAGAAGGTCACCTCAGAGATCCAAAAATCACACTTGCTGTACTTGCCATACAGCTGGTGCTTCCTTAGCGTCTCTAGCACGATCCTCAGGTGCTCCTCGTGCTCCTCCCTACTCCTCGAGTACACCAGAATATCGTCGATAAAGACAACGACGAATCGATCCAAATAATCGATGAACACTCGGTTCATGAGCTCCATAAAGGCTGCAGGTGCATTGGTCAGCCCAAATGGCATGACTACGAACTCATAATGTCCATAACGAGTCCGGAAGGCGGTCTTCGGTACATCCTCCGGCTTCACTCGAAGCTGGTGATAACCGGATCTCAAATCGATCTTAGAGAACACCACTGCTCCCTGAAGCTGATCCAACAAGTCATCAATCCGAGGAAGAGGATATCGGTTCTTCACCGTCGCCCGGTTCAACTCCCGATAATCAATGCACAATCTCAACGATCCGTCCTTCTTCTTAACGAAGAGAACCGGTGCTCCCCACGGTGACGCACTAGGTCTGATGTAGCCCTTCTCGGCCAACTCCTCCAACTGAGCCTTCAACTCTGCCATCTCGGTCGGCGCCATCCGGTACGGTACTCGTGAAATCGGCCTCGTGCCTGGCTCTAACTCTATGGCGAAGTCGATCTCTCTCTGCGGAGGAAGTCCTGGCAGCTCGTCGGGAAACACGTCCGCGAACTCCCGCACTATAGGTACATCGGTCATGCTAGGCTGCTCACGATCCACCTCTAAAGCATAGCACCAGTACCCCATGCATCCCTGATCCAAAAGTCTGGCTGCTCGAACTGCGCTGATAAGCGCCCCGTTCCGTTTGGGGTCACTCCCCCAAACTTGGTGCTCGGTCCCGTCATCAGCCAAAAGCGTCACAGTCCTCGTCCGAAGGTTGACGATCGCTCCATATCGTCCCATGAAGTCCATGCCGAGAATAAGGTCGTCCGTCTTCAGTGGCATCACAATCAGGTCTGCTGGCCATTCACGCTCTCCTATGCGAACAGGGCATCCTAGGATCTCTCGACTAGTCCTAACCCTAGATCCATCTGGCATGCCTACTAGGAGGGATGGACCACTCATGCAGCTAAGACTCAGCCTAGCAACGCACGTCTCTGCTATAAAGCAGTGTGTAGCACCAGTATCAAACAGCATACGCAGACACACACCATAGAGAGAGATGGTACCTGCTGCAGTCGGAGCGGAATGATCATCAACTCGCATCTGAAACACGCGGGGCGGTGGGGGCAATGCGGAACCACGGCCTCCGGAAGTCTGTCCTCTGCCACAACTCGAACCAGATGGCCCAGCTGAAGTCGATCCTCTACCTCCGCGGCCAGAACCTCTGCCGCCTCTCAATCCTCCGCGGCCTCTACTAGGAGCAGAACCTCTCCCCTGACCCTGGGGGTAAGTCAGCTGTGGGGGTCTGGGAGCCTCTGGAAGTCGGAGAGCGGGTGCAGATGGAGTCCCTCCGCTCTGGGGGCAGTAGCGAGATCTATGCCCTAAAAGTCCACATGAATAACACCTAGTATCTCTCATCGGACATGCAGCAACATAATGACCCTCCTCATAGCAGCCGTGACAAGTCATACTCCTAACTCGAACCTCCCTACTCGGAACAGACGGTGCTGGTGGAATCCTCGATACTCCTCCGAATCCTCCTCGGTACCCTCCTCTAGGTCTCGTCTCCCATCTAGTCTCAGCAGGTCTAGGCCTCTTCCCCTCAGGGCGGGATGAAGCATATGCAGTCGCAGAGAGGATACGCTGCTGATCGTATAGAAGAACCACCTCCAGGAAACGGTCGAACGATACTGCGCCCAGACTAGAAGCATGCAGTAGTACTGCTGGTGACAACCTCATCGACAACAGTCGAATGCGACTCTCGTCAGTGGGACACAGGTGTGCGCAGTAAACCAACTCCTTCTTGAACTGGCGGACGACATCAACAACAGAGAGAGACGGGTTGTAGGTCCCACGATAAAATGCCACCTCGCGAGCAATCTGGGTCCCCGGGGGACTATACTCCTTCAGCATCAAAGTTCGGAAAGCATCGTAACTCCACTCAGCCTGGTCCGTCTTGTACACAGACCAACGATCAAAGGCGTCCCCTCGTAGATGTCCTGCTGCTAGCCTCTGTCGCTCTGTAGCTGGCACATCGATATGGTCGAAGATCCCATCTAGCTGGCGGAACCACATCTCTATATCCTCTCCCGCGCCTCCTGAGAACTGCGGCGGCCTACACTGCCCCATGACCTTCACCCAGTCGATGCGCTTCTCGGGTCGCGCAACGGCCATAGGAACAGCTCGAGCGGGCTCAGGTGCTGTAGGCGGCTCGATCGGGATCTGGGCCCCGGGTGCTGCAGACTGTGACTCCCCAAGAAACTCTCGTAAGACCTCCAAGATCGCAGCTCGGTCCATCTGCCTCGGAGTGGTCTGCTGAATGGGAACCTGAGTCTCGTCGCCCTCAGGTGTCGGAGTGTCATCGTCGGTCGTAACAGTGGCTG
Source organism: Persicaria maculosa (assembly GCA_963922045.1). NCBI lineage: Eukaryota > Viridiplantae > Streptophyta > Magnoliopsida > Caryophyllales > Polygonaceae > Persicaria > Persicaria maculosa. The sequence continues at coordinate 19,829,858 of OY998264.1, read as the reverse complement.
CCCTACGACGGGGTCGTCCTCTACCTCTACGCACTGGGCCCCCACGCCCGATCCGTCCACCTCGTGTATCGGCCATAGTGGCTGTAATAGAAGGGCGGGGCTTAACACACAGCACAGAAGCATTCAACAGAAATTAATCAGATCTCCTTCGAGGGAGACCGCCCTCAGGCCCCATTTATGAAATCACAGAAGCTATCTAGAAGCTGCCCTTCGAGGGGCAACTGACCGGAGGGGTAACTATCCTCTCGGCCTCTACATTCTAACCCCGCTACTCCAACCACCACGGTGCAAACTCCTTGGAGTCTTCCAGGCCCCCTGTAAAGGACAAAGCTAAGTTTTGCCTACCCGTTCCCAAGTCTACATCCAATAGGATGGTCTACCGCCTTTCTACCCACTCGATTTCTTTTTTTTTTTTTTTTTTTTTTTTTTTGGATTTTCCTTATTTTGAGTCAAGTTTATTAAGCTTTGTTCATCAAATTAGCCATATTAAATTCATTTTGCCCTTTTTAAAACTCTTAAAAATCTTTTAAAACATTGGGCGGTTTTACAAATCATACTTCAACCCATTTTACTCGAATCACGCAACCCAAGCTCTGATACCACCTTTGTAACGACCCGGGATTATAATTCCTGGGTTACGTTTCGAGGGATGAAAACCCTCGTTGGGATCGTGCGCCCCGAGTATAGGTTGAAGGTTTGAAAGCCTAATCTAATGTTTCCAAAGTGGGATTTCATACCCAAATTCGAAACGTATCGTTGAAATCCCCGGGGAAGTCCCCTGTACCTATCGTAAGTCTATGCGTGGAAAACCAGTAGTCATGCAAATAGCGAAATCAAGTGTAATACAATAGGGTGCCACGGCAGAGCCGGGTCAAAACGGAGTCTAAAAGTATAAATCCAAAACCATGGTCAGAGTTTGGTGAAGTAGATAACTCTAGCGCTCGCTCTCCGCCGAACAAAATGACCCGCGCAATATGTAAACAGCACCAATGGGATGAACATAAATAATACCTAAAAATGGTAATGGTGAGCGGGATCAGAATGATGCCCACCTGCTGCATCCCGGCTCTAAGCACACATATACGCTATACCTTATAAAGATGCTTCTAGATGCAAGGCATAATATTAACACACTAGCATGTCCCTAAGATCAAGTGCTTAATAATAGATAGGGCCCCAGCAAAGAATACCAAATGGTATGTCCCTCTCCTACCTCCACCCCCTTCCGATAGGGCGGAGACTGGCCAGTTCATGAATGCATTCCTTTATCATCGGGCGGTCCGCAGACTCAACCCGTATCCAAAATAAATAAAGCCCGCAGGCAGCTCATAATATAAGTAAAGGAAGTTCCATGACTCGATCGACTCAGGATGGTACCCGATGGACTGGGCCATCCTATGACCCTAGCAAAGACTCTAATTACTTCACAGATAACGGCCGTTCTGTTTACATACGCATAAAGAAATAGAATGCTCAACGGTCAATGCAACCTAGCATGATACTACATGGCATGCTGATCATGAATGCAAGCACCTAGTATATCATGCACATAAAGCAAGGAATATCTCTCTATCAATCTGAGTAAGCTCCAAAGAGACTTACCTGGTAAGCAGAACAGCAAAAGGCAATCAACCAGGCAATATGAAATCCGACACGTCACAGATGGTCACCTAATAAGTATAAGCACATGAATGAGTCTATCTCTAAGGCACACAAAGCATGAAAGTATCACACACACAACTACACAACTTAACACAATAACCGTCACATCATCATTTTCATCATCTTAACTTTATCTCGTAATCCATCATCTCACAACTCATACCATATTCCATATAATTCTCCAATTCATCATCGTAAGACAATTCCAATTCGTACTTAGCCAATTTGCATGCTATCACCTCATACTCTTACTTAGCATATAATTGTATATTTTCATTATAATAATAATCTCTTATCATATAATATATATATATATATATAACATCATCAAAGTCTAATATTTAATCTCATCTAATAATCACCACAATATCATTCTATTAGTCAATTCAATCATACCGTTAATCAGGCGATCGAATCATCAAGTCCAAATAATATATTTTACATCCCAAATAATATAATATGATATTTTAATTACCCTTTATTATTTAATAAACCATCTCTTTATAAAATCCCCAAAATAATATTTTATATTTAAATCCTCGAATAATATTATAGTATTTTAAAGACCGCAACCAATTAAATAAATAACCGATTAACTCGATCGAACCAAACCCAACCGAACCGATTTAATATAGTATACTAATATAACAATATAATATATATAATAATATAATATATCTATACACCTAACATAACATATATAATATATATATAATATATAACTATATATATGTATAAGTGGCAGGGGGCCCACAAGCCTAACGGCTACTACTTCTTCAACCTTTCGAATCGCGCCCGCGCCATGTCCAGCCCGAGCTCGACGCCGGCCTGCCGCCTGCACCGCCTCTCCGCGCCGGAGCTCGCCCAGCTCGACCTTGCTCGCACCTCCCATGCCCGGTCCAGCCCACGCCCGTCCGCTCCTCGCACTCACGCAGCTCGACCACGCTCTCGCGCTCTCGCGCTCCCGCTCAAGCCGACCGAGCTCCGATGATCGTCGGAGCTCTCGACCTCACCCGATCGACCCACACTCAGCCCACGCTCACTCCCGACTAGCCTAGACATTGAAAAAGACTAAAAAACGAATCAAAACGAGGATAAATTCGGAGCTCACCGAGATGGGTTTTTCGCGACTTCGGAGCTCTCGACCGGAGTTATGGGCGTCTTCGGTGGCTCGCGATGGCTTGTCGGACCTACACCGGACAGAGGTGAGCACGATGGTGAAGCTCGGGAACAAATCCGGTCGAAAACGGACGAGAAACGCTTACCGAAAGTTAGCTTCGCGATCGAACGGGCGATGGACTTCGGAGGCTCGGTGGTGGCGCTGGGGAACTTCTAGGCTGTTCCGGCTGCTGGTGGCGGTTCCGGTGGTGGCGCTGGCAGCCCCTGGCGGCTCTGGTTGTGATGGTGGTGGTCCAGTGGTGGTCCAGTGGTGGCGTCTGGTGGTGGAGGAAGGTGAAGGGGAGGTAGGTGATGGGGATGGTGAATGACGAGGGTGATGGCGGGGATGGCGTGGGATGGTCTGAAGAAGTGTGATGGTGATGGTGATCAAATAAAATGACGGGGGAGCAGGTAAGATTGTGGCGTGTGGGTTTGGTTAAACCAAATACCCGGAATTAAATCCCGAATACGCGAATTTCGAACCCTGAAATTAATCCCCGAATGTTAGTTTCCCCGACTCTCGTTTTTTTTTATCAATTAGATTTTTAAAACTTAAAAGAGATATCACCATCCGAATTTATTTTAAATTTTCGAGGCGAAAAGACGGAACCGCTCATCAAATATTTAAATTCAGGTCGAAATCTATTAAACGGGTTTTTAAATCCGATTTAATTAAATTTTAAATTTTCTTTTTCTGGTAAAATTAGGGTTGAAAAATCCGTGCCTTTACATTAGTCCAGCCAATCTAAGTCTTAATTCCCAAATGGGGGTCAGGCTCAATTCGGCTAGGGATAATTTTGTGGAGTTTGTAATTTCAGGCTCAGGCTAATTTTCCAACTTCAAGCATGGATAATGCAGGGTAGGTAAAGAGAGGATAAAAATGGCTTAAAAGATGCCTCCATCATTTAATTCTCGTAAACATAGACATATTTATGTATTGGCTTTGAATAACTATCACAACATTTAGAGATGCATAGGAATAGTAAATTCACTCAAGAAAGCAGAGGGATTTTTGATGTTCTCCCTCTAGGCCAAAATTCTCACAAGGACAATTTTTGTTGGATTTGCTTTAGGGGTTGTTGAATGCACCCAAAAAATTACTATATCCACCACAAATTTCTTTTAGTCGGTTTTCACTATAATTCTTGTGCCTCTTATAATGTAGATCTGCGCCTCTTAAGGAGTAGGGTATTTTTATTTTTTTGATACTCTGCCCCTCTTGAGTCACAACTCTATGGATCAAGAGGCGCAGGGTTTTTGTTTTTTTTTTAAGATAAAAGTACCCTGCTCCTCTTGAGTCACAGAGTTGTGAATCAAGAGGCGCAGCATATTAATATTTTTTGGAAAATAAATTAGCAAGCTTTTTGGAAAAGTAATTATGTGATTTGTAATTTTATACTATTTTCATTATATATAATTTAAAATATAATGTACAAATGGATAATTGTTTTAAAAAAATTGACCGTATACTCAATAAATTAAGATAAAAAGAATATGTAAATTAAAAAGAATTATATATGAAAGCATTCAAAGTTTTGTCGAATATATTTAAAAAGAATCATATATGATAACATTTTAATTTTATTTAAATGTGTGAATACATTTAATTAGATTAATATATTGGTATCAATTGAGCAACTATAATAAAGAAAATAAAATTTATAAATTTAATAATGTAGGCGCAAGTAATAAAACTAATTATATCTATATCTATATCTATCTATATAAACTCTTATAACATAAGAGTTTTTGCTTATGTGTCACATCTAGATTAATCCTCTCATATTTCCTTTTTCAATTGATTTTTATTTTTCACATAACAAATGGTTTTAATTCAAAATATTAAATTAATATGTAACCTATATCTATTTTAAAATCTCTATACATTATCACAATAGAATTCATCTTCTTTTTTTTGACGTGGGGGTTCCGAGGTTGTCGACTAATCCCCCACGGGTCCGAGCCCTAGCCTGCAAAGGACGCGAACCGGGTAAGCCAGGCGGCAAGCCACTAGGCAGGCTCACCCAAGCCAATGAAGGCTTGAGCACCCACTAATTACACACCCCAAGCCAATGAAGGCTTGAACACCCACTAATTACACAAAGGTGTAAATAATGGGATTTGAACCCTTGACCTCTTGCAAGAGTTACCTCTCCCTCACCACTAGGGCAAGGGGTCATTGGCACAATAGAATTCATCTTGAATGAACTTATTACACCCTTCTCTTTGGAGTTTGTTCTTATAAGTTTAATTCAAAATATTAAACTAATATTTTATTTAATTGTATAATATTAACTTATTTAATTATTAATATTTTATTTAATTGAGCAACACGACAATTACTCGTTAATCATATATTTAGTAACCAATTGAATTTATAATTCACATATTTATCCAATCACTTGTTGGGTGTTATTCATTTTGAACCATTCAATTGATGCATAATCCAACAAATTCATTTTAAAGCATATATCCTTACCAATATTCATTAAATTATTGTAACAAAAGAAATCTTACTTGTTGTATATAATAAGTTTATTTTAACTCAAAATACATAAATTTAGAATGTGTGTATTGGTAAGTATTAATTACAGTGAATATTTTAAAGAAGAAATTTTAGTGATTAAGAAATTTATCAATACATATTTATTGTTTGTTTAAAAAATAAATTACTTTCATCCCCACAATTTATTAATTACAAAAAATATAATATTTTTTCCTTAGAGCAATTCCAATGGGTTGTTATAAAATAGAATTATAATGGTTTGCTAAGATAATATCATTGCTAGCTTGAAATAATTTTATGATGAAAAAATGTATTTTTGTTAAAGAAAACCCTTATCTAAAAACTTTTTATTTAACTAACTTGTTTGGTATCCATTCCCGAAAATCAAAACAGGGAATCGTAATGGATGATTCCCGATTTAAGTGTTTGGTATGATTAAAACTTGGAATCGTAATGATTACCGGGAATCATCCATTCCCAATTTTGTAGCCCATTTCATTCCCATCAAAATACTAGGTAATCCTCCATTCCCAATTTTGTAGCTTATTATTATTATTATTATTATTATTATTATTATTATTATTAATTATATTATATTATATTATATTACATTATATTTATACTTATACTTATATTATTATTATTATCATTATCAATACTTTATTATTTAATACATATTATATTATATTTTTATTTTTAATATTAATAATATATTTCTATTAATATTTTTTACCAATATTTTATTATTTTATATTATTATTATTAATTATATTATATTATATTATATTTATACTTATATTATTATTATTATTAATATTTTATTATTTAATATATATTATATTATATTTTTATTTTTAATAATATTAATAATATATTTCCATTAATATTATTATTTTATCAGTAATTTATTATATTTATACTTATATTATTATTATCAATACTTTATTATTTCATATATATTATATTATATTTTTAATTTTAATAATAATAATAATATATTTCTATTAATATTATTATTTTTTATCAATATTTTATTATTAAATATATATTATATTATATTTTTATTTTTAATAATAATATATCTATTAATATTATTACTTTTATCACTATTTTAATTTATTATTATTGTTGTTGTTGTTGTTGTTATTTCAGGAATGACTCATTCCGACAGCATACCAAATAACCTGCTTTAGTAATGAGTCATTACCATTTTCTGATTCCATTCCGATTCCCATTCTGATTCCAGCACTCATACCAAGTGAAGAGTTGTCGTGATTTTTTTTTTAACTGGAAATAATTTGGCAATAAGGAAGCCTTATATGTCAAGAGCATCCATACGGATGAAATCACGAAGCACTGAGTCATCGGGTGTCGTAGAGCCAGAGAAAACAATGTCAAGATGCGATAATCGGTCAGCAACTCGATTTGCTTCTCGGTAGACATGACGAATCTCACATGTGTGGAAGTTTAATACACGCCTTTTGTTATACCTTCTGAAATATTATTCAATTTAATAATATCCTTACCAATATTCATAACAAAAATAAATCTTATTTATTGTATGTAATAAGTTTAATACACGCCTTCGGTTATATGTACATAGAAATTTATAAGAAAATGACTATAGTGTAATATAAGTATGAACATTGGCTATGTTTCCAAAATGACTATAGTTTTTTACCTAAATGATAATAATAACAAAAACAACAATGATGTTTCAAAAGCAAAATATTGTTAGATAAGAAAACTCAATACTTTCATACCTTCAATTCTTTCCATATACCTTTTTATAAAATAAGTTTTTGTTTTTCTAAAACACTTATGTACGTTAAAAGAAAAATAAAATTAATTCTTATAATATCTTTTTAGTGTAACTTCTTAGTATTTTGTTCAGGCTAACTAACTCGAAGATGATAGTCAAAGGAGAATATATTAATGTACATACAAGATCTTTTAATTTGTTATAATTGAAATAAATTTGACAATAACACCCAATTTATCAATTAATCTATTCAAACATACACTGTAACGGCCCGGGATTATAATTCCTGGGTTACGTTTCGAGGGATGAAAACCCTCGTTGGGATCGTGCGCCCCGAGTATAGGTTGAAGGTTTGAAAGCCTAATCTAATGTTTCCAAAGTGGGATTTCATACCCAAATTCGAAACGTATCGTTGGAATCCCCGGGGAAGTCCCCTGTACCTGTCGTAAGTCTATGCGTGGAAAACCAGTAGTCATGCAAATAGCGAAATCAAGTGTAATACAATAGGGTGCCACGACAGAGCCGGGTCAAAACGGAGTCTAAAAGTGTAAATCCAAAACCATGGTCAGAGTTTGGTGAAGTCGATAACTCCAGCGCTCACTCTCCACCGAACAAAATGACCCGCGCAATAAGCAATCAACACCAATGGAATGAACATAATTAATACCTAAAAATGTTAATGGTGAGCGGGATCAGAATGATGCCCACCTGCTGCATCCCGGCTCTAAGCACACATATACGCTATACCTTATAAAGATGCTTCTAGATGCAAGGCGGAATATTAACACACTAGCATGCCCCTAAGATCAAGTGCATAATAATAGATAGGGCCCCAGCAAAGAATACCAAATGGTATGTCCCTCTCCTACCTCCACCCTCTTCCGATAGGGCGGAGACTGGCCAGTTCGTGAATGCATTCCTTTATCATCGGGCGGTCCGCAGACCCAACCCGTATCCACAATAAATAAAGCCCGCAGGCAGCTCATAATATAAGTAAAGGAAGTTCCATGACTCGATCGACTCAGGACAGAACCCGATGGGACTGGGCCATCCTATGACCCTAGCAAAGACTCTAATTACTTCACAGATAACGGCCGTTCTGTTTACATACGCATAAAGAAATAGAATGCTCAACGGTCAATGCAACCTAGCATGATACTACATGGCATGCTGATCATGAATGCAAGCACCTAGTATATCATGCACATAAAGCAGGGAATATCTCTCTATCAATCTGAGTAAGCTCCGAAGAGACTTACCTAGTAAGCAGAACAATAAAATATAATCCCAGCTAGTAACACGAGCAGTCAGAACATTCATATAAGTCTACATCTAACCACTCAATCATACAAGCATATATCATTTAATAGAATCAACCGCATCATAATCATCATTCCATCTACTCAACCAGTCATCATTTCACCACATTCCATAAGACTATATCCTTCTCATCATTTCATTCAACCACTTCCATATATCCGCAATAATACTCATATATTCGCATGATCGTATATCTTAAAAGTTCATCATGATAATTATCTCTTATCATATATATATATATATATATATATATCATCAAAGTCTGATATTTAATCTTGTCTAATAATCACCACAATATCATGCTATTAGTCAATTCAATCATACCGTTAATCAAACGATCAAATTATCATGCTAGTTATTCACCGAACAAGTAGAATTTTCCGGTTAGTTCCCAACCCGTTTCAAAATCCAAGCAGGGGACCGAGAGTTATAGGTAAAACAATATTCGATAATTTAAATGCTGAGATTAAGGTATTCGGTTTTGTGTCTTTTACACGTTTTGCTAGCTAAAACCGATTTAAACACATTATAGGATCCACTATCCTAAGACTTTTCACATAAACTCAAGCTATCCTAGAGAGAGGAAGGTGGAAGAGAGATTACCTAGGCAAATGGAACACAAATGGCTCGAAAATTCTCACTTCGGGGACCTTGGGGACACCTCCAAACACCTTGCAATATATTTTTCAAAACCCCAAGAAAAAAGGTCAGGACTTTGTTTAGAAATGAAGAAAAGAAGTCATATAAAAGGTTTAAACTCAGTTTTGGAAGGAGATAATGGATCTTACCAAGAAAACAACGCAAAACCTCAAGATCCTTCAAAAGACAGTTTCTGCAGCCTCAATGATGGACGATTTTGGATGGGAAAACGAACTTGGATTTTGGATTATAATGTATGGTTGGAAATATGGTTTCAATACGGTTCTAAGGCCACCAAGTTTGCTCAATTCGGAGTAGTATTGAGAGAGATATGGCTTTTCTTGTGCAAGGTCACCAAAATGGACCTAAAATGGTGAAGGCTTCTTCTCTCTTTGGTTTTCTCTCAAAGTGACGGTGGGGATCTTTGTGAATGAGTTCTAAACTGAGCTTGGGTCAGTTATAAAGGAGAGAAAAGAGTGGTTCATGTGTTAAAGATGGGGATTGATTAAATGGAAGGTATGGGAGTGGTTGGACACCTATCATCACAAGCAAGCCACAAGTCAAGTCAAGTCAAGGAGTGGGTGGTGATCAATGTTGGTCAAGTTAAGTATGGACGACTGGCCTTGTAAATCAAAGACGTAAATCCCGAGCCCGAGATGCGTTAAAATCCGTTAAGTTCATAAAAGCCGAGAAAAGGTGGCTCGGGAATGTGTTTCTATCATTAAATCAATGTAAAGCCGTGCATAAAAATTTTAAATTTTTCGAGTTTTCATAATCATAGGGGAGGATAATATTCGGATTATCCTAAGGATATTTTATAAATATTGATTAAATTCCGGTCTTTACATCATCCACCTCTAAAAACAAGTCTCGTCCCCGAGACTAAAATCAATTTGAAAACGGGGATGAAGTTTGAAATTTTCGAATCCAAAGATCATGCCCTTTATCCTGTCAATACCTCACAAGTGCACCCATGAGGCCCTCACAGTATCATTGTCATGACCATAATATTCCCAATTGATCGTAGTAAGAATGTGATATGTGCACCTACCACATCCTTACCCCGACTTCTCAGTCATATCATAACTTGAAAACATCACAACGTCCACTAGGTCTTAGCAAGCAATCTACGAGTGCCCCCGTAAAATACTTGTATCCATTTTGTGGGGTGTTCTAATGAAAGACTCGGGTTGTAAAAACTTACCTCAAAATATAAGTTCCTTTTCAAATCACCATTCAAAATTCTTCAAATTTCGACGTTAACAAGACATTCCTAACTTCCCAATCATCCTACCATCCACCTCTAAGAGCTAAACTCATATTCTCTTCCTAGGTTTCAAGTCAGAATCAGATTCTATCAATTCAGTTTCTATCATTATAACAATTCCAATTCAAGGCATCGTATAACATAGCAATCATAAAGCGCATTCAATAGCATGGCAAAGTCACATCGAAGATATTCGTACACCAGAACACATCTACTACAACGTCACACATATTAGGAGTCATCACTTCATACTTGTGCTAACTATCAAGAATCATCATGTCAGAGTCATACAAGCACCGCCGCATACCAACATTCCATCAAGCTCAAGAAATATCTATGTTAGTACTAAAACCTCACTATTATCTATGACAATACATCAGAGAGTCAACATCATCTCTAGAATATAATTAGCACAACATTCGACCCCAAGTAACGCATAACCATAAGCCACATCCTCAAGAAAACCTGTCTATAACTACCAACCATAAGAAGACATGACACTACTCATCATCTTTCGTGTCAAGATTAACCTCACCTAGGTCTACCAACTCAAATACGATACTAGTTCTAACTACCCTTGTATTCTGCTTAGCATACAATATCTCTAGCCTCATAACCATCCGCAATTCAAGGCCTACATCCCAAACCAATTCCTAGGTATCCCAACTCTTATGTCGTCAAGCCATCTAAGGATCGGTCTAATTCAATATCCAAATCTCAAGTCCTACCCTCCCACTCAACCATCTAAAACCCACATCCTGTAGTTCCCAATCGCCCAATTTCCCTATTCCACCAAGCTCAACATCTCGACCATCTACAAAGACTCCCTATCAAACACATCCTCGTCCTAGGGGTTTCCTACCAGTCCCATCACTACCCTTAAAGAGAAATCCCAAGTCACCTCAATACGCGAATCTTACTTCACTAGCTCAACTTAAGTCCTCAATTAAACCTCTATATCCTCGACATCTCCAACAAAGGCTTACCTCCTAAGCCACTCTCGTACCTCAAGCACCTTACCTCGCTAGAATCTACTCAACCGCCTGCTCTCGACAAACACTATCGCAGAAAACCATCTATTGCTAACTCCCAACCACGAATCACCAAGTTCCTCATCACCCGTGTCTATCCCAGGTAACCCACAACACATTCACCCTATCTAGCTCCTCAAGACCCAATCGATCCGAACCATAGCAATTCATTTCCCAAAAATATCATGATAACTCACTTGCCACCAGCCTGAATTCCCCATTCCAGACCTCATGAAACCTTAACCCATCGCGACTCCTCAAGCCGTCCTACTCTAGTTCCTCATCTCCTCAAATTCCTAATTTTCTCCAAGATATCATTTCTTACCAACATTGCAACTTTACCAAGCCTTCCATAATTCTCTAACCTATAGAATTTCCAACAACCGCTACCTGGACTAGCTCCCACATTTCTGTATCTTCCCAAATTGCCCCAGATCACGCCTCCTCGAACCTCGACATCTTACCGCCTCAAGCCCTCTTTTACCGATTATCATTTCCACAAAATCTCTATATCATCCTCACTCGAATTTCCCAAGTACCGTAATTTCCCCAACCTTCTAAAACTCAACTTCCCCTAGTGTTCCCAATACCTTCCGCTTTGCCTAGTTCTCAAATCCATATTCAGAATTTCCCTATATCGAACCTCAAGCAAACAGTCCTACTAGCAACCTCCACGACGTTCTCGCCTAGCTACTAGCCTTTCCTCAAATGTTCATCTTATATCCTCAATTACATCAATAGACAAGGTAATCTCCACACATCAATCTCGATTCCTTCCCTATGTTAAAATCCTCCAGCAACGCATCTAAAAATCCTCCACATACGATCTCGCCAAGCATTCCCAATCTTACCTAAATGACCACCAATTACACATCTCACCTACAGTCCAGATATCGCACGAACAACCTAATCCCCAAGATCTATGATTTCCCAAGCAACCCTATACTACTCATCCTTAGCAATTCCTCAATCTTATCCTTTACCAAAATCGCTCTCAATCAACCTAGTCCCAAACTCTACGATTTCTCAAACATTCCTTAGTCGATCACCCTCAATGCAACCCACAACCCGCTCCAAGACTACCTAGACACTACCCTTAGCGCACTAACCCGTCTAACAATACTCCCCCTTACAAGGACTCCTCGATCAACTCCTCGCCTATCTATCCACCTTTAGAACTATCCTAACTACCTATACCCACACCCACTCTTAAGATCATCCTAATGAACTAGCCTAGCCAACAACTAACCACCCTCCTATGCTGCCCGCCTATACTACCTCCACACTTAAGGCCTATCCGGAAGCTCAACTATACCCACTGACAACTATCTCTGACAAGTCCCAACTCACTCGACTCTTCCCAAGCTAACGCATCCTTCCTGCAATCCATCTCACACAACCAATGACCAAATCCGAGGACTTCAATCTACCTGCCGCTTTTCGACCTAACTTATCAAGGAATCTCACGACTCACGCACTAGAAGAAAACACCACCACACCTATACCCCATAGCCTACTTACCAACAAGTCAATATTTCAAAGCATCAAGGTACATTATCACAGGCACAAGTTAGCCAGGCAATCATTCACTATCAGCTCAGCATATTAGGCATTAACACATCGAATTAAGTCAGGTCTAGGCTCATCATACTACGCCAATTCCAATTGGTATAGAAGAATCCACAATCCGAATGAAGAACACCCTTCCTTGAGCCATCTAGGAGGATCCTATTCATGACTACCATCTTTGAAGCATGTTCGCCCTTTTTGCCATCGGTATGTCATTCCTGGAGTCTAAGGGTCTTAAGACCCATCACACTTCCGTTGCGCCGCTCCAGTGCCAATTGACCGTTTGTTCTTTCTTCCATGTCGACACTCATCAAGGGATCACAATGGTTAGAAGTTATGGAGATAGGGGAGAGACGGGAGCAGACAACACGACTTACCTGCGGATTCAGACACGGACCAAGACTAAAGACGACGAGACCAAAGATAGGATCCCAACCCGAGAGTTACAACGATGCTCTTAGGGTATTCCATGAAGTTATAATTGCGGCACGTAAACACATAATAATCACAAATATCATCACATTATTCCACACTAACATGCACCTATCTCGAGGAGTACCGATCTATGCATTCCTAACATGCTTACATCATTAACTTTACACGTACGCAGAACAAGCTAGAAATCTTTGATTTCATTCACCAATCATGCTTGACAGACTAAGAACATGTGTGCACAAACTGACATGGGACATGTGGCAGAAGTTGTACTAGTCCTAGCAACATCAAAGGACATCATGTTCATGACTTATGACTCAGTTCGATACACATAAGCAGGTCGAAATATCATGGGGTCAAGGCAAGCACGCTAAGAGGTACCTATCGCATCATATACATCCATATTCATATAGTAAGACAGAGACGACACATATTCATACGAGGGCCTATAAATGGGGAGACATATTTTCTACATGATACTAGAATTGCTTATTAAACAGGTATATAGTCAACAAGATCGAATTAATTCAGCACGCTAGGACAATCATCTCATACATTAAACACACCACGAGGGTTGACCACACTACCATGGACCTAATTCATGAGAAGACAATAATCATGGAAGTTCCCTACATGTGGCACATACATCTCCTTATAGGAGTAACCATGCAAGTTATGAGGCAAGTCATGTTGAAATACGTCGATGTACTATGTCATGAAATCATAAGAATGGCTACTATTATAATCGACAGAATTCTCTAAGGTCATTCACCGACTCATCACCCCGTTTCCCCGTGGGACGCTAGCATGACTCGCTTGGGAGGACACAAGGGTATTCACACCGTTTTTGAGAGGTGAGGGTAGAACTCAGGCTTAGACTCTTGCGGAAGGAAGACATGGATGACCATTACGAAGATCAAAAGGGATGACTCCATGAGACAACTCACTTCTAACTCGAAACTAATTCAATCATCGCTCCCCACTAACATACTCAGGTAACCCTCACATCCGACATGATTTCTGAAAGTAATTAGTTGACTACCCTAAATTTCCCATGGAAGACGTTGACATTAGGTAAGAGACTCCATAGGGCATAAATGGTTGGGATATGAATCAGGACACAAAACGAGGAGAGCAGGCCCCTCTCAACCTTTACTAACATGCTTAGATGTTTCGTGGAAAGGATGACAGAATCAGGATCACCAAGGAGGGTCGAACCGTGGAAGGACGACTTGACAATATGGGGAATTCGAGTACATAGGCACATGTTTTGCTCACACTATCCCGTTTGCACAGACATTCATTTCATGTTTCAAATTAGGGTATATCGATTAGTTCTCTAGCCTAGGCATAATATCACTCAGCACGGGAGCAATCAACGAGATAATATGATCCTCTTCGAGGAGGATGGCCCTCAGGCCCAATTAGAAAGGAGAGAAAGGAGTGGTTCATGTGTTAAAGATGGGGATTGATTAAATGGAAGGTATGGGAGTGGTTGGACACCTATCATCACAAGCAAGCCACAAGTCAAGTCAAGTCAAGGAGTGGGTGGTGATCAATGTTGGTCAAGTTAAGTATGGACGACTGGCCTTGTAAATCAAAGACGTAAATCCCGAGCCCGAGATGCGTTTAAAATCCGTTAAGTTCATAAAAGCCGAGAAAAGGTGGCTCGGGAATGTGTTTCTATCATTAAATCAATGTAAAGCCGTGCATAAAAATTTTAAATTTTCCGAGTTTTCATAATCATAGGGGAGGATAATATTCGGATTATCCTAAGGATATTTTATAAATATTGATTAAATTCCGGTCTTTACATACACAAATCTATGATAAATTCGACGACATATATGGAGAATTTCAACTTAGTTAATGAATATATTATATATTATGAAATGTTTAAGATACATTATGAAATGTTTAGGTAACGAATATATTATGAAATATTGAAGATAAAATATTATGAAACGTCTAGAGTTAAAAATTTATAAGTCATGATTTAACTTAGCTAATGAATATATTATAAAATTGTTAAGATAGAATATTATCTAATGCCATTATGAAACGTTTAAGATAAGATATTATGAAATGAATATATTATGAAGTGTTATTAGATATTTTTATATAATTTTACCCAATTATCTTCATTCTAAATAATAATTGAAAGAAAATAAAAATTATATAATATAAAAAAATTATATAATATAAAAAATATTGTTA
This sequence comes from Persicaria maculosa, assembly GCA_963922045.1. Taxonomy (NCBI): domain Eukaryota; kingdom Viridiplantae; phylum Streptophyta; class Magnoliopsida; order Caryophyllales; family Polygonaceae; genus Persicaria; species Persicaria maculosa. The sequence goes on along the minus strand of OY998264.1, from coordinate 19,814,292 downwards.
TTATTAAGGGAAAAATATTATTAGTTTGGGAAGTTTCTACTCATCGGAAGTCATAGACGTACCCTTCATAAGTCAAAGAGCCGCTCCTCAAAAGTCACAGGCCTGCTACTCTTAAGTCATAGCCCTACGCCTTTAGAGGAGCACGAATTTACAAATAAAAGAACGATTTTCTTTTTGTGGTGCACATAGTAAAATTTTGGGGTGTAAAGATTATCACCCTTTGCTTTTTAGCCTAGGATCATATGTGCTCAATTTCATCACAAGTTCACAATCTACATAAAAATTTTAAGGACTTAGGCTAAACCATCCAAATATGCCATAGGATTTACATGATCAAGTCAGCTATTGAGTTTTCATCATAGGACATCTAGTAGGGTTTAAAAACAAAGTTAAGAATAAACATGCATTTTTTGTATTTTTGACATTTTTCTATTTTTTTGGATTTTTTTTGACATTTTATAAAACTAAAACTAAGAACAAAAATTTAAACATGAATGCAATGCGAAGAAGACCAAGTTATGACCATAAGACATGTTTTTCCCCCACCCCATACTTAAAATATACAGTGTCCTCACTGTATTAAAAAGAAGAACAAGGGTAGAGAGAAAATCACAGCGCAACCTGCGGATTCAGGTCGATTTCAAGGTTAGGTCGATGCCAGAAGTCGATATCTATGTCAAAGGTTGATGTCGACTGCATCTGTCGAAGTCGAGGAAGAAGATGAAGTCAAGGGCTGCTTGATAAAGGTCGATATCGATGATTATGGTCGATATCGACCTCTGCTTTTTGCTCCTGAGTCCTCGATGTCGACTCTAGGAGATGGCTTGACCCTGGGGGGGTCGATTTCGACTGGCCTGGTTGATTTCGACTGGCTCCGCAGAAGCTTCTTTCCTTCTTCGTCGTTCCTTTTGCTTAGAAACCTAAAATCTTTGTTAGAAATATAGATAAAGCCACGAATTATCTCAGTTTTAAAAGTTTAAAAATCCTAAAATCCTAAAAACCATCTATGAAAAATTTAAAGGTTTTATGTACATGCTCTAGAGTTTTGAGTCGCTAGGCCGACTTCTTCGTCAATTCTTTATGAGCCTTTAACGCAGGGACCCTTTGAGCTCGAGCCTTCCCCTGGATCATCCAAGTCCTTTTGGTAGTATCTAAGCTCGGCAACCAAGGCTTCTTCATTGATAGGTTCTTCTTTGGGCGCTTTCCTTCTCTTTCTTGACCTAACTTTTGTAATATAGGCAAACCATGGAGCTTTGACCCTCTCATTAGTTGAATTATCAATAATTGGCTTAATTGATTCATCAATAAGGGACATAGGAGGGTTAGGAGTCATACCTAGGCTTACCTATTTGGGCCCGAAACAGAAATCTTCGGGCTGAGGGGTGGTCGATTTCGACCAAGGTGGGTCGATTTCGAGTTCTGTGATCGATATCAATATGTGGGGGTCGATATCGACCTCTGTGATCCCATACTTAAGCTCCTGGAAGCGATCTGGTATATTCGATTTCGACCAAGGGGGGTCGATTTCGATGTTTTTAGTCGATATTGACTGGTTCTAGTCGATGTCGACCCTGCTTGCTGTTTCCGTCTGCGCCAACAAAAATTTTCTAAGTTTTTCGTTAGCCGGCGAGAGGACTACTTGTTCCAGGTGCTTCGTTTCGCTCATGGTTGGGTTGAAAGAGAACTCTATCACTTCGTTCCCTATAGTAAAGGTTAGTAATCCTCGACGTACATTTATATTGGCATCAACAGTAGCTAAGAAAGGCCTACCAAGGATAATAGGCACTACAGGATCTTCAGGCATCTCCAATACAATGAAATCAGTAGGCACAAAGAACTTACCTACCTTTACAGGAACGTCATCAACTATACCTGTGGGCTTGACGAATGAATTGTCAGCCATATAGAGTTTCATGTCCACAGGTTCAAGCGCCCCAATGTTTACCTTTTGCCAAATAGAGAGAGGCATGAGACTTACGCTTGCCCCTAGGTCACATAGGGCTTTGTAGCGATGTTGGCCAAGTCCCATGGTGATTGCAAACTTCCCTGGATCACTTCTTTTCTCAGGGAAATCCATTTTCGAGCACTCCTCTGCGATCTCTGCCATGGATCTCTTCTTGCTAAGGATGTCTTTGAGGAATCGAACATAGGCGGGCATCTCGCTTAGGGCTTCTGTAAGAGGAATGGTAACATTAAGACCTTGAAGAATTTTTACGAAGCGCCTAAACTTACCTCTGGTAAGATCCTCCAATGCTTTGGATGGGAATGACAACGTCTTCTTTGGTGGAGGGGCCAAAACGGAGGTCGGAGGGGCCTGCTGAACATCGATGTCGACTGGGTTCTGGTCGATATCGACTGGAATAGTCGATGTCGACCTCTATTGTGGCTCTGATGGCTCTGTAGTGGCCTCGACGTCGACCTGGGTGTCGACCAGGGGGTCGATATCGACGTCTTCCTCGACATCGACTGGGCTGTCGATGTCGACTGGATCTGCTGTTTTCTCCGATTCCGTTCGTGGCTTATGTACTTTGGTGCCACTCCTTAATTGCATGGATGCGACATGGCCCGTCCCAGATTGCCCCTTAGGATTTGTAGTGGGTTGCCCAGGGAACGTTCCGGACGGTCTAGGGATTTGTATCGCCAATTGACCCAGTTGGGTCTCCACGTTCTTTTTCCAAATATCCATCGCCCCAATCCTTGTGGTGAGGTGATTGAGTTGAGAATGGATTGCATTGTTGGATTGATCATTCTTAGCTTGGTTCCACCTTATCTCATCCAACACAAGTTGAAGATCATCCTTCCGTTGGTCCCTCTCCGGGTGCCCAGGAGCTCTATAAGGCAGGGGGTCCCTAGGGTTAACCGGGTTCCTTTGTGGTTGATGGAACCTTTGGTCTCCCCAATATTGGTGATTAGGACCCCTCATGTAGCGCGCCTCTTGGTGAGTCTCCGCTAGTTGTACTTGTTCAGCATGGGGGCACTCGATGGTGGTGTGCCGCTGCGATCCGCATTCAATGCTCGCTGAAAGGATCCTCACTTGCTTTTGGAGCTTTCGAAGTTGATCTCTATGGAATTGCCCCTTCACGTCCGGATCTATTACCTTGGAGGGTTCATATAAGGGCATAGATGGGGCAGGCCTCGACGATGATGAGGAGTCGGAAGCCTCAGGAGTCCCATATGTATTGTCGAACTCCACCAACCTCTCTATGGTCTCCTAAGCCTCTTGTGGAGCGAGTTCAAGGTAGCTATAGGAGGTGTAGGTGTTGATCCTCTCCTTGGTTGCAGCATCAAGAGCATTGTATATGATCTCTTGAATTACGTATGGTGGTTGGCCATGCGTCGGGCATGATCGTAGTAGGTCCTTAAACCTTTCCCAAACAGTCGCCAGAGCCTCACCAGGCTTTTGTTTGAAAGCCGTGATTTTCTGTCGAATCAACGCCGTCTTAGAAGGAGGGAAGAACTTGTTGAGGAACGCGTCCTTGACTTCATTCCAGGTGCGGAGCGATCTTGGGGCTAAGCTCTCCAACCACTGCAATGCTTTTCCTATAAGTGACCAACGAAAGGCTTTTAGTTGGACATATTCAAGACTCTGTCCGTCAGCAATAGTATCACAGAGGTCTAAGACGGTTGAAATATGTGCCATAGGGCATTCATTAGGTTTTCCTTCATATTGATGCCTTCTTATTTCAGTAAGGAAGTTAGGTTTAATTTCAAAATTAGAGGCAGGGATAAGAATCGCCGATTCAGGCACTGTGAGAGCGGGGTGCATATAGTGCTTGGCATTCTGAGAGAGGGCATTGATTTGGGCTTCTATTTGCCTCCGGCCTTCCTCCTCCCTATCCGCACGCTCCTTAAGTGCTGCCTCTCTAGTCGTTAAGTCCTCAACTTGCTTCCTTAGTTGCTCAATTAACTCAGCCTGATTTGAGTTATCTGCCATGATTCTTTGACCTTGGGCTCTTAGATGGAATTAGCGCTCAGGGTCGTCTACTCCTTCAAATTCAGGTGGGCGATCAGCGCGTCGCATACACCTGCAAAACCAAACTAGGTAGAGACGTGAGATAGACTACTAGGGCGCGATTGATTGCCTCCCCGACAACGGCGCCAATTTGTTGGGCAAGAGGAAGGTCGAGTATCTCAAAATTACAAATACAAAGATGTATATGTAAACCGACTCCTAGCCTATGCAAATAATTACAAGACTTCCTCCCATTGTAGTGGAAGGGTAGTCAGGATCGATCCACGAGGAGGCGTGTCAGCGGGATCCTAGTAGCGTTGGAAATCTCACGTCTTGCGTTGACTAGAAGCCTCGATTTCGACCATGGTGCTCGATGTCGACCTCGGCTGTCGATCCTCTATGCAACAGAAGACCTGCAGAGACAAAAAAAAGCAGTCGATATCGACAAGAGAAGGTTGATATCGATGTTAGCAGACGGAATTGACTGGCTCAGAAGACTGCCAGTCGACACAGGTGGTCGATATCGACGTTTGGGGGTCGATATTGATGTTCAACAGCATAGACCCAGAAGTCTCGAGATCGACTCAGAAGACTGTCGATCTATCACCGTGGTCGATATCGACGTTTAAGGTCGATATCGATGTTCTCCTGCAGTGGGTTAGTTCTTTGTCGGCAAAGAAAGGCCGAAGAATTTAGGATGAATGAGGATGCGATGATCAGAAATAAGACTGTGGTTTTATGTGTATAAACTATTTAAAAAGCAACTTCTAGGATTAGGGTTTACCACAACGTTAACCAATGCATGCAACGAGATAAATAAGACGGAAAATTGTGCTATTTCACCCGAGGGACAAGCTTTCGTCGTACACCAACTCTTAGGATTACTCTTGCAAATAAACCTAATTGTCTCTACCAATTTTATGTTTATAACTCAAGTTGTTGGTATGGATCCATTTTCTTTCAATTAGGACTAAACATAGAATCGTAGGAGATGATATAGACACAACGATATCAACATCTAATACTTACCTCGAACACGCATGGCTAACGTCGGGCTCACCCCGACCCTAAGAGCTTTGGGGGACTACTCGCACCTCATCATGGAACTCATCATTGATTGAAAGAAAGAAACTTGCATTAAACTATAAACTCCGAAGCTTTACAACTCAACGTCGGCTTTCGCAAACGCCAAACCCTAAAACTTCTCTCTAACTCTATTGAATGTAATTGAATGTGTTGATGGATAATTGAATGCTAGCCCCCTAGGGCTTTATTTATAGGCTACTAATCCTTGCTAGCCAAGGATTGTAACTTCTATCTAAACTATGAACTCTATCCAAACAATTAGGATAGGTCTTTTATTTTGATAAAACTTAAACTAACTTGATAAAAACTTAAAGGAAAAATAAATTCAGCTGCTAACTATCTAGAATTACAAGATAATCCGTCGCCTTGATGATAGAATTCATAATCCGAGTCTCGAAATCGGATCTATCTTCTGTCGAGATAAGGTCGATATCGACGTTGGAGGTCGATATCGATGTCTGTGTTTCTGCTCGACTTGTCTGGCTCCAGTCGATGTCTATGTTGAGGTGGATATCGATGATGAAGGTCGATATCGAGTACCTTCTTGGTTGGTCTGTGTGGTCTATCTCGACACTCAGAAGGTGTGTCGACAACTATGGTCGATATCGATGTTTATGGTCGATATCGACCTCTGCTCAGCTTCACTTAGCTTCTTCGTTTTGACTCCGATTTCCCTCGAATTCCTGCATGGTTAGCTCAAAACTTGTGCAGACTCTATTTCTTGTATTTTAGCCCATTCTTACACAAGTTTATATTCTTTTGGACCTTTTCTTTGGAAATCGAATGAAATAAGAAGTCAAAGAACTGACGTACGCCTGAATCTCATGGACACAAGGAATCCCGTAACAAACCCTCCAATGTCGGTCTGTGCATTCTGGAGGAATGTTTTGGTTTACGACATCCTCCCACAACTTGTACAAATAGTCGAAGCACTTTTTGGAGATTAAAGTCTTTACCTCATCAAAAAGGTTGCCTTTATGCGACCTCGTTGGCCATTTGAAGCGGTCGATCTCTAAAGCAGTTTGCAACTCATGCAGTTGGCAATCATTGACTCTATGGATTGCATCTACCACGACACAAAAGTCCCCAGTCGATGAGTGAAGTGCCTCCTTTAGAACCTTGTGTTGACCCTCCACTCTGTACACAGTTTGACGTAAACATTGAAATTCATACCACTAAATGTTTGATGACATATCATATTTGTAATGGGAGATAGGAACGATGGTGTACCTGTTTGTTGTACGCGTGCCGAAATGTAGAACATTATCCGTGTAGCATCGGACGAGGTTCCTTCTGTAAGGAAGCCAAACTGCCTATAAATACGCCATCACACCTGGGAATGGGTGCCATCTCTCTTATAGCACCCGACGACGTCGTTGGAATGATTCCTCCGTCTTCGATTGGAATAACCCCCAACAGTTGCCCTTGAAAATGCCTGCGTGGCTTAAATTATTTGTGATTTTTAGTGCAGCTTCCTCGCATTTTCTCATCACATGTAACCAGCAAAGGAGATGCTTCACGTTGGGGAATACAACATTTAGCGCTGCCAACAGACCTAGGTCCCGGTCAGTCATAATAGCTTGAGGCTGAAAAGTTCCAAGCAAGATCTGAAGCTGACGCAACACCCAAGCGTACGTGTCTTCGTTCTCGTGCGACATGAAAGCATAGGCGATGCAGTAATTATGGCCTGAGGGTGTGAAACCAACCACCTCGCACAATGGAATCCCATATCTGCAAGTGTAAATCTATGACGAGCGCAATTCATAATTTGACTAAATATGTAATAATGTAAGCGTAGTTGATTGACTTACGCATTTGTTTTGTACGTGCAGTCCATTATGATGACATAATGGAACCTTCGGAGTAGCCGTATCCCGTCGGGGTGGGCTAGGAAGAGGTCGCTCAAGACGTCGTTGTTATCTGGATGTCGTCTGAACTCGTAGTAGTAACCTCTTTCCCGTAGACGATGCAGAGTATTTTGGGTCATCGTCCGACTGCCCCTTTCTTCGGCGGCCATCTTTTTTAGCGTGTTGGTAAGGGAACGCGATGACGTGATGCTGTGGCTATCCAACTGCCTCAAGCTGACGGGTGACTTGCCTCGGTGGGATGACGGGCTGCGGGACCCCCTGGACTCGACCAAACTATGGCTCCTCCTCACCGCAGAATGAGATCATGCCGCGGTAGGTGGACGTCCGGTACTCGCCGTCGAAGTCCAAATCACGCCCAAATGGCATCCAACGAACCTACAAATAAAATATTCAAATGTAAGTCATATCTACGAAAAATATTAAATATATGTATAGTATCGATGACTTACATCATCGACGGTAAGGCGGTCGACCTCCTACCGCATATGTCGAACCCGCTCGAGCTTGCCCTCATCGTCCATGCGGGTAGTAGCCTTCGGAGGCTCGAACTGGGCGTACCATCGTCGATCCGCAGTCCTAACTGGATCGCTGGACAGAGCCCCACGGAAATGCAGGAAGTATGTCCAGATCCAAGCCTTGACACAAAAAAAACAATTTAGTAAGATTGAGACTAAAATAATAATAACCTATAAAACGAAAATCGTGGACTCGTACCTGCAGTAAAGACGTGCATCCATCTAAACCCTTTGCCTCTGCTCGGGTAGCCTCTCCTAGGCCCCTGTACAGACAAGCAAGGGCACCTGCTCCCCATGCGATGTCGGCCGCTCGGGGGACGTCCCAAATGAGGTCGAGTATCCGGAATTCGACCCGGCTCTGCGACTTGTCAACGAACAAAGTCGCGGCGAGAGCGATGGATAGGTACGCCAGCGCCAAATCTCGCTGTCGGTCAGGGTCATCTCCTGGCAGCCCACCTCCCACATATCCCCCGTCCATCGGACCGTGTCGCTCGATCCATCGATCCGTAAGCAGCCCAACGGGGTAGCCTCCAGCTCGTATGTACGCCCTCAGCGTCTCGGCAGGCAGCTGGTAGTACTCGGCAATCGTGGGGATCAGCTCCACATCGGCTAAGGCTGACAAGCAAGCCTGTCCGTCAATCCGCAGCCCCAGCAAGCAGGCTACATCGTGCAGCGTGATGGTCATCTCTCCCCATGGGAAATGGAAGGAGCTGGTCTCCGGATGCCAGTGCTCCACGAATGATGTGACCAGCTGCGCGTCCACACCCTCACAATGTAGAGACCGAAGCTGCGGGATGCCGGTGGGAATGAGCTCCTGCCACCAGGTCATCGGGCCCTCGTACACATACGGGTCAAAAACCTTCAGATGACTCGCCCGATGGTGGATCTTCAGCAGTGGAAGATCCATAGTCCCATCCCTCGAAACCCTATACACTCGGTGGTGCCTGTAAGAGACAAGCAGAGTGCTCGGAGGCAAATCGTCTACCTCCTGCGCAGCTGGTCCAACAGACTGCGCAGGTATGGGTGCATCACCCGCACCACGTACCTCCTCCTGCCCCTCCTGCCTATGCTCCTGCTGCCCCTCCTGCCTCTCCTCCTGCTGCCCCTCCTGCCTCTCCTCTATCACGTCGGGGATTGTGTCATCCGCAGAACCCAACGATATCGACGCCGGTGTGCCGGAGGTCGAAGCCTCATGGATGGCGGAAGTAGAAGCGCGATGGATGGAAAAAGTCGAATCCTCAGGGACGGCGGAAGTAGAAGCCTCATGGATGGCAGGAGGCACCTGCTCCGCCTGTCTATCCGCACGAAAATTGTTCGCTAACAGGGGTGGTAGTAGGAGATTCAAATAATCCAAAATAAAACAAAGCACAACTAGACTATCTCCCTGTCCCAAACAAATAATACAAGAATCCCCTCCCTTGTAGTAGTAGGGTAATTCAGGATCGAATCCACGAGGAGGTATGTCAGCGCTTCCCTTGTTGTACTCACGATCAAAGCTTTCGACCTCAGCAGACACTCGATATCGAGTATACTGGACGATATCGACCTCGATTCTGGTCGATTTCCTGGTGCAGTTCCTGCAGAAGACAAAACAGCAAGTCGATGTCGAGCAGAGACCTCGATATCGATGTTAGACCTCGATATCGACCCTATTAGTCGATTTCGATGCTTGTCATAGAAACTGTTTTCGTAACCAATTTGTCGGAAAAGAGTCCGAAGAAAATAGGATGGAGAAGGAAGATGAACAGAAACAAAACTAAGACTTTTATGAAGAATTCAATTAATTAAAAGGCTTCCTCATCATGCACATCATTATCATTATTATTGAAAGAAAGCTACTTTGAATTAAAACTCCGAAAGAAAGTACAACCGAACAAGCCACTCCGCTCTCGCTTTACAACTCCACTCGGCTTCCTCTCTCTCTCTACTCTCTATTGCAACTGAATTGTGTGTAAAATTGAATCTCAAATTGAATACCTAAACTCAGCCCTATTGGCCTCTATTTATAGATGTCGATAAGGACTCGAAACCTTATCTTTATTCTCTAAGATAAACTAAAACAAAGTAAAAGCTAAAACTTCATGGTGAAATCAGCCTCCTCATGATAGATCTGGTGTTGATGATAGGAAATCTCGACCTTTGGATAGACATTGCAAGCATTGGATCGAATTCTATCAAAAATCAGAGTCGGATTCCTCTACTGGCATGGTCGATATCGACCCTTAGACATCGATATCGACCCCTTCAAAAATTCATCTCGAGCTTCTCCTTCTCCTACTCGAACTGGCACTCGACTTCTATCAATTTGGTCGATCTGGCAGCATCGATATCGACCCCCAGACGTCGATATCGACCCCTTCTGTGTCGACATGCTCTGTTTCCTTTTCTGCTCGATTCCTCTATCTCTGATGTACTCGATGTCGAGGTCTCCAGTCGATTTCGACCTCTTCAGAAGACTTCGAGTTCTTTTTCCGCTCTTCCGAATTCATCCATTTTCATCCTGTTTTCTGCGAAATCACATGGAAACTCATGCAAACCCATATATTTGACATTTAAGCATAAACTACACTAATCCCATGTTTTCCCATTAATATGCATGCAAAAGACAATAAAATGGATTCATATGTGCATAGAAAATATGGCAATTTGCGCGCACATCAAACACCCCATACTTAAGCTTGCTTGTCCCCAAGCAATACCTTTAATGGTCATTTAGGGGAAGAAAGTAAACCCTCAACATCATAGATTCATTTTTCATATGTCCCTACAATCAATTGCCATCCTTGATAAGGTACTTATGTCAACCAAGTCCATGCCTGTGCATAAAAGCAATTTCATACTCATAAAGGAGGTAATATGCAAAAACAATTTTAGCGACATAGCATTAATAATCAAGAGGACTTTTGCAAGCATGTGAGAAATGGATTGGTAAAAGGCTAAAGGTGGGCTAATATTTGGCCATGTGGTGTTAAATCCGGGGAAACATAAAAACATTCCACATTCCTTCTTCATAATGTCTCACCTTTCATTCATCGCTTAATGCTTTTTTCAATATAATGTTTTTACCTCTCTAACCTTAGTACTACCTTCTCGCGAGTCACAAACATGGGTGTCATGAATGGCCCCGGATACTTAGTACTTCAGACTCCTCACCTTGTGTCCCATCCTGCGGAACTATTATCTCAACGCAAGCAGGGTCGACCCACCTTTATCTCCTGAGGTGATCGGATTTTTTCTCGCTCATTTAATTTTCCATATTTCATAATTCTTCTATTCCTGCCAACAACTTCATATATGCACAACTCCATATAACTCCAAAGATGACATCCATTGTCAAACTTTGTCCCCGGATAAGGTATAAGGTATAAAATGGGCAATATGTGTATATGTGGAGCAATAATGATCATGATAACGCTCATATATGGCTTTGTGACTTTTGCAATGATGCATAGGTAAGGCTAGGATATGAACTTGTATAAGTAAGCACTTTGTATGGAATTTTCATAAAAAGTCCTCTATCATCTTATTATGCACATGTCAAAAGCAACTTCAAATTTTCATCTCCTTTATTTTCTCTTCTTGCACTTCATTAGGACTTCCCTTAACTAGGCAATTTCATGTTATATCTCTAATGAATCTAATTTTACATCATAGAGCTCTTTTTTATACTTCCATGATTCTTTCTTTTTCAAAATTTTTGATGGAGGTCATATTTCTTTTTTTTTTTCGCAATTAAAATATGCATTAAAATAAATATGCAACTCTAAGCTAAGTATGAATATGCAAGTAAGCCTTTCCCTCACCCCACACTTAAAATTTTACAGTGTCCTCACTATATTAGAACTAGGGTTAAGAAGAAAACTTACTAAACCGTCACAAATTTCAGGAGTCGAAGAAGACAACAGGCATGCCTTTCTGTGTGCTTTTCTCTCTCCTGCAATTTGAAAACTAAACACAAAATATGCAAAACAATAAAGTGTCTAAAACCAAAACAAAAGCTGTCTAAAACTAAAACTAAGTCTTTGTTACAAGCTCTAGACTTTTAAGTCGCTAGGCCGACTTCCTCTTTCGTGCTTCTCAAGGCGGCATCTGCAGAGCCCATGTGGCTTGGGCCTCGAATATCACTCCTTTCTTGTCCCGCAGCTACATTCCGCCAGGATTGATTTGATTCACCGTGAATGGTCCTAAGTTCTTATCCTTGAATCTCGTAGGGAACCAATGGTCTTTAGACTTGGCAACATAGACCTTGTCTCCTATCTCATATTGGCTCGAATCATCATCGGATACCCTACATAAGCGCACATGTCAAGGCACACCTCTTCCAAATAATGATAAGTCCTTAATTGTAATGGAACAAGAGGAATCCGTACCTTGACTTACCTTCTTCTCAGTCGGTGGCTCAGGTCGATGTCGATGTTCAGAGGTCGATATCGACCCCTGTTGTACACCTGAAGGATCAGTCGATTTGGAGAGTTTTGACTCGATATGATCAGGTCGATTTCGACCCTCAGAGGTCGATATCGAGGTCTCCTTGCCTCCCTTCTCAGTGCTGATGGTGGTCGATTTTGATAGGGTTTGGTCGATATCGACCCTTGACCCCGATTTCGATGTTTCCTCTTTTCCTCCGTCGACCCCATACTTATCACCTGGCACAGAATCTTGAACATTAGTGGTCGATATCGACTTACCTGGGTCGATTTCGATGTTCTGTTGAGCTCCTTCGTTCAAGATTGCTTCAACTTCCTCTACTTAGGCTTCATTGATGGCTTTTATCTCCATTGGCCCTTGACTTTTCACCGTCTCGTTGAAGGCATACTCTATTACTTCATCACTAATTGTGAATGAGAGCAATCCTTTCTTCACGCTGATGTTGGCATCGACGGTTGCTAGGAATGGCCTACCTAAAATAATTGGACAAGCAGGGTCCTCTGCTATATCAACAACTAGAAAATCGGCAGGGACAAAGAATTTACCTACTTGTACTGGCACATCCGTCACTATCCTAGTTGGAATTACTACCGTATTGTTAGCCATGTATAATCTTGCATCCACGGGCTCCAGAGGACCTATCTTTACCTTGTGCCAAATGGTTAGTGGCATCATGCTAACGCTAGCGCCCAAGTAAACTAAAGCATTAAATTTGAATTGACCTAGACCTATAGCGATAGAAAACTTACCTGGGTCCGACCGCTTTTGTGGTAGCTCCAACCTGTTGCACTCCTCTGCGATCTCAGAGAGCGATCGCTTCTTACCCAAGATGTCCTTAAGGAACCTTACATAAGATGGCATCTCGTGAAGTGCCTCTGTGAATGGTATAGAGACATTAAGTCCTTGGAGCATCTTCACGAACCGTTGGAACTTCTTTTCCGCTGGGTCCTTAATCACCTTTCTAGTTGGGAATGGCAACACCTTTTTCTTTCCCGCGGCTGTAGTAAGATCGACATCGACATCAGTAGGGTCGATATCGACTGGAGGAGTCGATTTCTGTGGTGACGCAAAATTAGGGTCGACATCGACAGGAGAGTCGACATCAACGTCACCTTGGTCGATATCGACAGGGGGGGTCGATATCGACGTCTGTTCTGACTCCTTCTCCACTGCTTTTTGCTTGGGCGTTTGTAATTGACGCCCACTCCTTAGGTTTACTGCCGCAATGTGACCAGTGGCTTTGCCCTTTTGGTTGGGCACAGTGGATCCAGGGAGTGATCCTGACGCTTTGGGCATTGCTTCCGCCAATCGACTCATTTGAGTCTCCATGTTGCGCTTCCAAATGTCGATCTCCCCAAGTATAGAATTGATGCCCTGCAGCTGAGTATGGATGGAGTTATTGGCTTGTTTGAACTCAGCGTGGTTCCTCCGCATCTCATCAAGGATGATTTGCAGGTCATCTTTCTTATTCTCCCGCTCAGGGTGCCCTGGTGCCCTATATGTTGGGGGATCCCTTTGATAGAACCTTTGATCACCCCAATTTTGTTGATTGCCCCCTCCATAGGGGCCTCTCGTCCATTTGACCTCCTCATGTTGTTCCGCCATGGATACTTGCTCAGTATGTGGACAGGCACTAGTGTTATGCCTTGTTGAGCCACACTCCTAACAAGGTTGATTGTTGCTCAGGAACCTTACTTGCTTTTGAAGGCGGCGTGTTTGATCGTTATGGAATTGTTGCCGCACCTCAGGATCTATCTCCCTTGGAGGCTCATATAGTGGCATAGATGGGGCAGGCCTTGCATCATAGGCCGCAGCAGCCCCATAGGTGTTGTCAAAGTTCATAAGCCTCTCAATGGTCTCCCATGCCTCCGTTGGTGTAAGATCAATGTACTGATAGGAGGTATATGAATTTATCCTCTCCTTGTTCGGCGCATCAAGGGCGTTATAAAAGATCTCCTGGATGACATATGGAAGTTGCCCATGCGTCGGGCATGATCTCAGTAAGTCCTTAAAGTGCTCCCACGCCTGTGCTAGGGTTTCACCTGGCTTTTGTTTGAAAGTCGTGATCCCTTGTCGCAGCATTGCCGTTTTAGAAGGTGGGAAGAATTTATTCAAGAATGCATCTTTCACCTCCGCCCATGTCCTTAGCGATCGTGGAGCCAAACTTTCCAGCCATTGTAATGCCTTCCCTACCAAAGACCATCGAAAAGATTTTAGTCGCACATACTCTAAGTTTACTCCATCAGCAATTGTTTCACATAAGTCCATAAAAGTAGAGATGTGTTGCAGGGGCATTCATTATGTCTTCCTACAAAAGTATTTCTTTTAATCTCATATAGGAAGTTAATTTTCAATTCATAGTTGGAGTGAGGAATTATAATGGCAGATTCAGGAACATGAAGCGGCGGATGCATGTATTGCATCGCCGTCTGTGGATACTGATTTAGCCGCTCTTGGGCTTGTCTGCGCGCATCCTCCTCCCTATCAGCACGGGCTCGCTCAGCAGCAGCGGCGGCCCTTTCAGCAGCGATTGTAGCATTGTGGTCCTCGATCTTCTTCCTCAACTGCTCTATGATCTCAGCCTGCGTATCGTTGTCAGCCATGATGCGAATTGCTTTGTTGCGAAGATGGTAGAAACGTTCAGGCTCATTGATTGGTTCCAGGATAGGTTCACGATCAGAACGTCGCATAAACCTGCAGAATAAGCTCAGAAAAAGATCGTGATTAACTTAGGTGGCGATTGATTGCCTCCCCGGCAACGGCGCCAATTTGTTCGCTAACGGGGGTGGTAGTAGGAGATTCAAATAATCCAAAATAAAACAAAGCACAACTAGACTATCTCCCTGTCCCAAACAAATAATACAAGAATCCCCTCCCTTGTAGTAGTAGGGTAATTCAGGATCGAATCCACGAGGAGGTATGTCAGCGCTTCCCTTGTTGTACTCACGATCAAAGCTTTCGACCTCAGCAGACACTCGATATCGAGTATACTAGTCGATATCGACCTCAGTTCTGGTTGATTTCCTGGCGCAGTTCCTGCAGAAGACAAAACAGCAAGTCGATGTCGAGCAGAGACCTCGATATCGATGTTAGACATCGATATCGACCCTATTGGTCGATTTCGATGCTTGTCACAGAAACTGTTTTCGTAACCAATTTGTCGGAAAAGAGTCCGAAGAAAATAGGATGGAGAAGAAAGATGAACAGAAATAAAACTAAGACTTTTATGAAGAATTCAATTAATTAAAAGGCTTCCAAAGTCGGGGTTTCATGCCACAACGATAACAATGCAAGTTTCATGCTAAAGTTATGAACTTTAATGTCTTTCCGTCAAATAACTTTCGTTATCAACACTTAGGTGATTAGAGGCTCTCGCATATTTCCTAAGAGTTACTATCCAATTCATGAGCAATTCAAGTTCACAATATGAGTGGCTTTCGCTTCAATAATGCAAATAATGAATCTCCCTAACTTTCGTAAAGGATCATGCATGGGGTAGAAGATGAAATCGCATAAAAGTCATACCTTTGATGTACTTACCTCACATTGCTATCGTCGGGCTCACCCCGACCTTAGAAGTGGGTTGACTACTCGCTCCTCATCATGCACATCATTATCATTATTATTGAAAGAAAGCTACTTTGAATTAAAACTCCGAAAGAAAGTACAACCGAACAAGCCACTCCGCTCTCGCTTTACAACTCCACTCGGCTTCCTCTCTCTCTCTCTACTCTCTATTGCAACTGAATTGTGTGTAAAATTGAATCTCAAATTGAATACCTAAACTCAGCCCTATTGGCCTCTATTTATAGATGTCGATAAGGACTCGAAACCTTATCTTTATTCTCTAAGATAAACTAAAACAATGTAAAAGCTAAAACTTCATGGTGAAATCAGCCTCCTCATGATAGATCTGGTGTTGATGATAGGAAATCTCGACCTTTGGATAGACATTGCAAGCATTGGATCAAATTCTATCAAAAATCAGAGTCGGATTCCTCTGCTGGCATGGTCGATATCGACCCTCAGACATCGATATCGACCCCTTCAAAACTTCATCTCGAGCTTCTCCTTCTCCTACTCGAACTGGCACTCGACTTCTATCAATTTGGTCAATTTGGCAGCATCGATATCGACCCCCGAACGTCGATATCGACCCCTTTTGTGTCGACATGCTCTGTTTCCTTTTCTGCTCGATTCCTCTGTCTCTGATGTACTCGATGTCGAGGTCTCCAGTCGATTTCGACCTCTTCAGAAGACTTCGAATTCTTTTTCCGCTCTTCCAAATTCATCCATTTTCATCCTGTTTTCTGCGAAATCACGTGGAAACTCGTGCAAACCCATATATTTGACATTTAAGCATAAACTACACTAATCCCATGTTTTCCCATTAATATGCATGCAAAAGACAATAAAATGGATTCATATGTGCATAGAAAATATGGCAATTTGCGCGCACATCAAAAATCAGTGATGAACTCCCCGAGGACATCCTGAGATGGCATTCGCAGCTGCTGCCCAGACAACGGATCACCAGATGAACGGAAATCAGGCAAACCCCACCAGAACTGTCCTCGTCGTCGTACCGGGTGCTGTCCGAGATCGGCTGGGCACCCTCTGCAGATAGCAGCAGCTCATCTACTGTATGGGTCGACGTCTCCTCCCTAATAACAGGTACCGTCTCCCCCTCACCGCCTCCCTCAAACATACACTGTAACGGCCCGGGATTATAATTCCTGGGTTACGTTTCGAGGGATGAAAACCCTCGTTGGGATCGTGCGCCCCGAGTATAGGTTGAAGGTTTGAAAGCCTAATCTAATGTTTCCAAAGTGGGATTTCATACCCAAATTCGAAACGTATCGTTGAAATCCCCGGGGAAGTCCCCTGTACCTATCATAAGTCTATGTGTGGAAAACCAGTAGTCGTGCAAATAGCGAAATCAAGTGTAATACAATAGGGTGCCACGGCAGAGCCGGGTCAAAACGGAGTCTAAAAGTATAAATCCAAAACCATGGTCAGAGTTTGGTGAAGTAGATAACTCCAGCGCTCGCTCTCCGCCGAACAAAATGACCCGCGCAATATGCAAACAGCACCAATGGGATGAACATAAATAATACCTAAAAATGGTAATGGTGAGCGGGATCAGAACGATGCCCACCTGCTGCATCCCGGCTCTAAGCACACATATACGCTATACCTTATAAAGATGCTTCTAGATGCAAGGCATAATATTAACACACTAGCATGTCCCTAAGATCAAGTGCTTAATAATAGATAGGGCCCCAGCAAAGAATACCAAATGGTATGTCCCTCTCCTACCTCTACCCCCTTCCGATAGGGCGGAGACTGGCCAGTTCATGAATGCATTCCTTTATCATCGGGCGGTCCGCAGACCCAACCCGTATCCACAATAAATAAAGCCCGCAGGTAGCTCATAATATAAGTAAAGGAAGTTCCATGACTCGATCGACTCAGGACGGAACCCGATGGACTGGGCCATCATATGACCCTAGCAAAGACTCTAATTACTTCACATATAACGGTCGTTCTGTTTACATACGCATAAAGAAATAGAATGCTCAGCGGTCAATGCAACCTAGCATGATACTACATGGCATGCTGATCATGAATGCAAGCACCTAGTATATCATGCACATAAAGCAGGAAATATCTCTCTATCAATCTGAGTAAGCTCCGAAGAGACTTACCTGTAGGCAGAACAGCAAAAGGCAATCAACCAGGCAATATGAAATCCGACACGTCACAGATGGTCACCTAATAAGTATAAGCACATGAATGAGTCTATCTCTAAGGCACACAAAGCATGAAAGTATCACACACACAACTACACAACTTAACACAATAACCGTCACATCATCATTTTCATCATCTTAACTTTATCTCGTAATCCATCATCTCACAACTCATACCATATTCCATATAATTCTCCAATTCATCATCTTAAGACAATTCCAATTCGTACTTAGCCAATTTGCATGCTATCACCTCATACTCTTACTTAGCATATAATTGTATATTTTCATTATAATAATCATCTCTTATCATATAATATATATATATAACATCATCAAAGTCTAATATTTAATCTCGTCTAATAATCACCACAATATCATGCTATTAGTCAATTCAATCATACCGTTAATCAGACGATCAAATCATCAAGTCCAAATAATATATTTTAAAATCCCAAATAATATAATATGATATTTTAATTACCCTTTATTATTTAATAAACCATCTCTTTATAAAATCCCCAAAATAATATTTTATATTTAAATCCTCGAATAATATTATTGTATTTTAAATACCGTAACCAATTAAATAAATAACCAATTAACTCGACCGAACCAAACCCAATCGAACCAAACCAAACCGAACCAAACCAAATCAAACCAAACCGAACCGAACCGAACCGAACCGAACCGATTTAATATAATATTATAATATAACAATATAATATATATAATAATATAATATATATATATACACCTAACATAACATATATAATATATATAATATATAACTATATATATGTATAAGTGGCAGGGGGGCCCACAAGCCTAACGGCTACTGCTTCTTAAACATTTCGAATCGCGCCCGCGCCATGCCCAGCCCGAGCTCGACGCCGGCCCGCCGCCTGCACTGCCTCTCCACGCCGGAGCTCGCCCAGCTCGACCTTGCTCGCACCTCCCATGCCCGGTCCAGCCCACGCCCGCAGTCCGCTCCTCGCACTCACGCAGCTCGACCACGCTCTCGCGCTCTCGCGCTCCCGCTCAAGCCGACCGAGCTCCGATGATCTTCGGAGCTCTCGACCTCACCCAATCGACCCGCACTCAGCCCACGCTCACTCCCGACTAGCCTAGACATTGAAAAAGACTCAAAAACGAATCGAAACGAGGATAAATTCGGAGCTCACCGAGATGGGTTTTTCGCAACTTCGGAGCTCTCGACCGGAGTTTTGGGCATCTTCGGTGGCTCGCGATGGCTCGTCGGACCTACACCGGACAGAGGTGAGCGCGATGGTGAAGCTCGGGAACAAATCCGATCAAAAACGGACGAGAAAAGCTTACCGGAAGTTAGCTTCGCGAGGGGACAAAGGAGGAGATGGTTTGGTGGTGCGTCGGTGGCGGTGGTGGCTCCGATGGTGGCGCTGGCGGCTGCTAGGTTGCCTCGGGGCGTCGAAGGAAGGAAGAGGGTGTGTGTGTGTGTGGTTGAAGGTGCGACGTCAAGGTGGTGATGGTGGTGTGTGGTGATGGTGAGCGACGACGATGGCGTGATGGTGGTGCATGGGGATGATGAAAGGTGGTGGCTGGTGAAGGTGATGGGGAGGTAGGTGATGGAGATGGTGAAAATCAGAGGAGAGGGGGAGGGAGATGGTGAAGGAGGAGAGTGATGGTGAGGATGGCGTGAGGGTGAGGGTGAAGGTGATCAGAAGGTGAGGGGAAGGGGAGAGTGATGGGAGTGGGTGGAATATTGAGTGTGGGTTTGGGTAACCAATACCCGGAATTAAATCCCGAATACGCGAATTTCAAACCCCGAAATTAGTATCCGAATGTTAGTTTCCCCGAATCCCGCTTTCTCGATCAATTAGATTTTTAAAACTTAAAAGGGATATCACCATCTGAATTTATTTTAAATTTTCGAGGCGAAAAGACGGAACCGCTCGTCAAATATTTAAATTCAGGTCGAAATCTGTTAAACGGGTTTTTAAATCCGATTTAATTAAATTTTAAATTTTCTTTTTCCGGTAAAATTAGGGTTGAAAAATCCGTGCCTTTACAACATCCACCTCTAAAAACAAGTCTCGTCCCCGAGACAAAAATTATTTTAAAACAGGGGATGAAGTTTGAAATTGGTGAGTCCAAAGATCACGTCATTGATCTCGTAAGTACCTCATAGGTGCCCCCATGAGGTCTCACAATATCATGGCCATGATCATAATATTCCCGATCGCTCGGGCGAGAATGTGGTAGAGGCCTCTACCACATCCCCACTCCGACTCCTCGGGCATACCATAACTCAAAGAGCATCATGACGCCTCCGCTAGGTCTTAGCAAGCGATCCACAGGTGCCCCCATACATGCTTGTATCCACTTCGTGGGGCGTCATAAAGAAAACTCGGGTTGTAATAACTTACTTTCAAAATCTGAGTTCCTTTTAAATCACCGTTCGAAATTCTTTATTTTTGACGTTAAACAAGACATTTCCAACTTCTCAGTCATCTAACATCCACCTCTAAGGGCTAATCCCATATAACCTTCCTAGGTTCCGAGTCAAATCATAATTCAACATTTCAATCTCTAACATTTCTAATGTCATGCATCATGGATATAGAAGAATGATCATAATCTCGAGATAAACAGCAAATCATAGCACATTAAAAACAGTCACATAGAGATGTTGGCCATGTCTCCTGAAGTCTCACGATCTGGCGAATGAACTCCTCAGCTAACAGCGATGTTGGCCATGTCTCCTGAATCGGAATGAAATGAGCTGACTTGGTCAACCTATCGACCACTACCCAAATGGCATCGAAACCTCGAACATCTCGCCTCAGTCCGGTGACGAAATCCATAGAGATGTCCGTCCACTTCCACTCAGGAACTGAAAGCGATCTGACAAGTCCTCCCAGTCTCTGATGCTCAATCCGAACCTGCTGGCAAACCTGGCATCTGGCTACAAAATCTACGATGTCCGCCCTCATCCTCTGTCACCAATAATACCTCCTCAAATCCTGATACATCTTATTCATCCCTGGATGGACAGAATAAGGAGTGGAATGAGCCTCCGACATGATCCTCTGCCTCAGGTCTGATGTCGATGAAACTACAGCTTTGCCCTGAAAGGTGAGCATCCCATCTGCTCTCTCTGCAAGCTCTCTGAATCTGCCCTGAGCCATCCGCTCCCTCAGATCTCGAGACAATCTGTCTGACCCTGCCGAATCTCTGCTAACAACTCTGACTGCACTTCTAAGAATGACAATTGTCCACTATCTCGCTGAACCCACACCTCGAAGCAACACCTCATCAAGTCCGTCTGCAAATCCTTCTGAGCTGTAAGTCTCACCACTGATGCCTCCTGGTGAGTCTTCCTACTGAGTGCATCTACCATTACATTGGCCTTCCCTGGGTGGTAGACTATGTCCAAGTCATAGTCCTTCAGAAGCTCTAGCCACCGCCTCTGTCGCATGTTGAGCTCCTTCTGCGTGAAAATATACTTCAAGCTCTTGTGATCCGTCATCACCTTGCATAAAGTACCGTACAGATAATGCCTCCAGATCTTCAGAGCATGGACAACCGCTGCCAACTCCAAGTCATGGACGGGGTAAGACACCTCTGCAGGCTTCAACTAGCGCGAAGCATAAGCGATGACTCGATCCCTCTGATGCAGAACGCATCCCAAGCCGGAACGCGAAGCGTCTGTATAAACGACGAAATCCTCAGTCCCATCTGGCAAGGCTAACACAGGAGCGGTCGTCAGCTTCTGTTTCAGAAGCTCGAAACTGGACTGGCACTCTGGACTCCACTCAAAGGGAACGTCCTTCCTCAGCAACTGTGTCATCGGTCTAGCGATACTCGAGAAACCCTGTACGAACCTGTTGTAGTAACTGGCCAAACCCAGAAATGAGCGGATGTCTCTGACGTTCTTGGGCACCTCCCAAGCAACGATGGCGTCAATCTTCGCTGGATCCACGGCAACTCCATCAGCTGAAATCACGTGGCCCAAGAAAGCCACCTCTGTGAGCCAGAACTCACACTTGCTGTATTTCCCATACAGCTGGTGCTTCCTCAGCGTCTCTAGCACAATCCTCAAGTGCTCCTCGTGCTCCTCTCTACTCCTCGAGTAGACTAAGATGTC
Organism: Persicaria maculosa; assembly: GCA_963922045.1. Lineage (NCBI taxonomy): Eukaryota > Viridiplantae > Streptophyta > Magnoliopsida > Caryophyllales > Polygonaceae > Persicaria > Persicaria maculosa. The sequence goes on along the minus strand of OY998264.1, from coordinate 19,792,564 downwards.
ATCGATGAAAACGACGATGAATCTGTCGAGGTAGTCAATGAACACATGGTTTATGAGCTCCATGAAAGCAGCTGGCGTATTGGTCAGCCCAAACGGCATGACCACGAACTCATAGTGTCCATAACGAGTCCGGAAAGCAGTCTTCTGCACATCCTCTGGCTTCACCCGCAGCTGGTGATAACCCGACCTCAGATCAATCTTCGAGAAGACAACGGCACCCTGCAGCTGATCTAACAGATCGTCAATCCGGGGGAGAGGATAACGGTTCTTCACCGTCGCCCGATTCAGCTCTCGATAGTCGATGCAAAGCCTCAGTGACCCATCCTTCTTCTTGACGAACAAAACTGGCGCTCCCCAAGGTGATGCACTAGGGCGGATGTAACCCTTCTCAGCTAACTCCTCTAGCTGAGCCTTCAGCTCAGCCATCTCCGTCGGCGCCATGCGATAAGGGACTCGCGAAATGGGCCTAGTGCCCGGCTCCAACTCAATCGAAAAGTCGACCTCTCGCGGTGGGGGAAGTCCCGGCAGCTCCTCTGGAAACACGTCGGCGAAGTCTCTGACAATGGGGACATCTGATATACTGGGGTGTGCACGATCCACCTCTACAGCGTAGCACCAATATCCAATGCAGCCCTGATCGAGAAGTCTGGCGGCTCTGACTGTGCTGATGAGCGCCCCGTTCCTCTTGGGGTCGCTACCCCAAACCTGGTGCTCAGTCCCGTCGTCTGCCAAGATGGACACCGTCCTCGTCCGAAGGTTGATGATGGCTCCGTAGTGGTCCATGAAATCCATACCCAGAATGAGATCTTCCATCCTCAACGGCATGACAATAAGGTCGGCTGGCCACTCACGCTCACCTATACGGATGGGGCACCCTAAAATCTCCCGACTCGACCTAACCTTTGCCCCGTCCGCCAGACCAATAGTAAGGGGCGAACCACTCGTGCAGCTCAGGCTCAGCCTAGCAACGCACGCCTCTGCTATAAAGTAGTGAGTAGCACCAGTGTCAAACAATATAGACAAGCACTCATCATGGAAGTGTATAGTACCTGCGGAAGTAGGGGCAGTACGGTCATCAGCTCTCATCTAGAACACGCGGGGCGGTGGGGGTAATGCTGGTCCTCGGCCTCCAGAACTCTGGCCTCGATCATACCCAGACCCCGATGGTCCCGCTGAAGCTGATCCTCCACCCTGACCTGACCCAGATGGTCCTCTACCTCCTCGTCCGAAACCTCTACCTCCTCTACCTCCGCCTCGACCTGTACCAGAAGTATCTCCTCGCCCCTGTCCCTGAGGATATGTCAGAAGTGGCGGCTGAGGAGCCGCAGGAAGTCTCAGTGGCTGTGTAGACGGTGGTGCTCTCCTACTATGGGGACAACGAGTGACGTAGGGAGAATTGAATCGAAATATATAAGAAAATATAAACCAATACAACCCTTAGCCTCTTCAAATAAATTCAAGACTCCCCGCTATAGTAGTAGGGAATCAGGTTCGATCCACGAGGAAGCGAGTCAGCGGGATCCTAGTAGCGTTGAAGACACGTCCTTTCTACTCGACCAGAAGCCTCGATCTCGATGTCAGACCTCGATGTCGACCTTGGCTGTCGATGTCGTCTGCAACAGAAAACCTGCAGAAACAAAAACGGTAGTCGATATCGACTGGAGGGGGTCGATATCGAGGTTAGTTCACGAAATCGACTGGCTCAGAAGTCTGCCAGTCGATACAGGGGGTCGATTTCGACACAAAGTGGTCGATATCGATGCTTGCAGAAGTTCCCAGGAGTCTCGAGATCGATTCAGAAAACCGTCGATCTATCAGTTTGGTCGATATCGACCTCTGCTGTCGATATCGATGTCTTTCCTGCAGTGGGTTAGCGGTTTTGTCGGCAAAGAAAAGGCCGAAGAATCAAGGATGGAAAGGAAGCAATGATCAGAAATAAGCAAGGGTTTTGGTGTGTATAAAATATGTAAAAGCAACTCCTAGGATTAGGGTTTACCACAACGTTAACCAATGCATGCGATGAGATAAATAAGACGGACAATTGCGCTATTTCACCCGAGGGACAAGCTTTCGCCGTACACCAACTCTTAGGATTACTCTTTCAAATAAACCTAATTGTCTCTACCAATTTTATGTTTATAACTCAAGTTGTTAGCATGAATCCCTTTTCTTTTGATAAGGACTAAACATAGAATCCTAGGAGGAGAGATAGACACAACGATATCAACATCAAATACTTACCTCAAGCGCGCATGGCTAACGTCGGGCTCACCCCGACCCTAAGAGCTTTGGGGAACTACTCGCTTCTCATCATGGGATTCATCATTAATTGAAAGGAAGAAACTTGCATTAAACTAAACTTCGAAGCTTTACAAATCAACGTCAACTTTCGCAAACGTCAAACCCTAAAACTTCTCTCTAACTCTATTGTCTATGTCTTGTTCTATGATTGGATTATTGGATGCTTGGATGATCTAACAAATCAGCCCTAAGGCTTTATTTATAGGCTACTAATCCTCGCTATCCAAGGATTGTAACTCCTATCTAAACTAATAACTCTATCCGAACAATTAGGATAGGTCTTTTATTTTGATAAAAACTTAAAGGAACTTAAAGGTAAAAGATAAATAAACTTCAGCTGCCATCTATCTTGAAAGTATGAGATAATTCCGTGCCTCATTGAAGATATAGTGCCAATCCGCATTCGAAATCGAGTCTATCTTCTGTCGAGATAAGGGGTCAATATCGACACCAGAGGTCGATATCGAGGTCTCTGTTCCTGCTCGACTTGTTCAGCTCTGGTCGATTTCTATGATGATGGTCGATATCGATGCATGTGTGTCGATATCGAGGCTTCTAGTCTGGTTTGTGTGGTTATCTCGACACTCAGAAATCGTGTCGAAATCCAGGGTCGATATCGATGTCTCCAGTCGATATCGACCTCTTCTCAACGTCACTTGGCTTGCTCGTTTTGACTCCGATTTCATCGAATTCCTGCATGGTTAGCTCAAAACTCGTGTAGACTCTATTTCTTTCACTTTAGCTCATTCTTACACGAGATCATATACTTTTGAAACTTTTGTTCGGAAATCAAATGAAATATGAAGTCAAAAGATGCAATAAACAATAGTACAATTATGTACATCAAAACACCCCATACTTAGACTTGCTTGTCCTCAAGCAATAACCGAGCAATAACCAATACCTACAACACACCCTTCAAGTCTTTGCCTTCGTCAAAAACAACATCATAAGTGGTAGCAAAGTAAAGCAAGTGAATTTAACGTCATAGCACATATTTTGGCGATCCATAGGCATATGCAATTTTAATCCAACCTCACAGGGATAATGTGTTTGCACTCATCTCTCATGTGTTTAGGCTATGAAGATCACTCTCAACTCAATTCCATATACAATCTCATAAACATTGCAATTTATAAAAATCCACTTCGCAACCAATTATGAAAATGCAATAAGAATCATCAGGAGGACTTTCGCTCAATGGAAGACTTCATAGAAGACTCCATTCGGCGGGGTTGTAATGGGGCTTGGTATGAAATAAAGGGTATGGAATTATTTGGCTATGTGGTGCTTTTCAAATTCGGGAATCAAGACTCCTAAATCTCAACACTTGCATTACCCAAACCATAACTCTTCAATATAATGCTCTTAAGGATGCATTCCATCAACCCTTCTTTCAAGTTCTAATACACCTCTCAAAAGTATAACATTCGTATGAATAAAACTTAAGGATTTTGGCTCATGCACTATATATATATATATATATACATATACATATATTTTTTTTCGGATTTTTTTTTTTTTCGAATTGAAATAACTATGTGCATTTATATGGTGAGCCAAAACATCCTTTTACAAGATATGACAAAATGTAAATATGTACCATCCTATAATTTCCTTGCTTACAACTAGACATTGTGCTCTATTCTTTCCACAAGGCATTAGTCCAACCAATCTAAGTCTCAATTCCCAAATGGGGGTCAGGCTCAATTCGGCTAGGGATAATTTTGTGGAGTTTGCAATTCAGGCTCAGGCTAATGTTCTGGCTTCAAGCAGGGATAATGCAGGGTAGGTAAAGAGAGGATAAAATTGGCTTAAAAGATGCCTCCATCATTTAATTCTCGTAAACATAAACATATATATGCATTGGTTTTGAATAACTATCACAACATTTAGAGATGCATAGGAAGAGTAAATTCACTCAAGAAAGCGGAGGGATTTTTTATGTTCTCCCTATAGGTCAAAATTCTCACAAGGACAATTTTTGTTGGATTTTCTTTTTAGCCTAGGATCATATGTGCTCAATTTCATCACAAGTTCACAATCTACATAAAATTTAAAGACTTAGGCTAAACCATCCAAATATGCCATAGGATTTACATGATCAAGTCAGCTATTGAGTTTTCATCATAGGACATCTAAGTAGGGATTAAAGAAAAATAAACTTTAAATAAACATGCATTTTTTTTTTTTTGATTTTTGACATTTTTCTATTTTTTTTGGATTTTCTTGACATTTTATAAAAGTAAAACTAAGAACAAAAATTTAAACATGTATGCAATGCGAAGAAGAAACCAAGTTATGACCATAAGACATGTCTTTCCCCCACCCCATACTTAAAATATACAGTGTCCTCACTGTATTAAAAAGAAGAACAAGGGTAGAGAGAAACTCACAGCGCAACCTGCGGATTCAGGTCGATTTCAGGTGAGGTCGATGCCAGAAGTCGATATCTAGGTCAGAGGTCGATGTCGACTGCATCTGTCAAAGTCGAGGAAGAAGATGAAGACGAGGGCTGCCTGATTGGGGTCGATATCGAGTATAATGGTCGATATCGACTTCTCTTTTTCGCTCCTGAGTCCTCGATGTCGACTCCAGGAGGTGGCTTGACCCTGAGGGGTCGATTTCGACTGGCCTGGTCGATTTCGACTGCCTCTGCAGAAGCTTCTTTTCCTCTTCGTCGTTCCTTTTGCTTGATAACCTGAAATCTTGTTAGAAATATAGATAAAGCACGAATTATCTCAGTTTTAAAAGTTCAAAACAGCCAAAAATTTAAATCCTAAAAACTATCTATGCGATATTTAAATGTTTTATGTACATGCTCTAGATTTTTGAGTCGCTAGGCCGACTTCTCCGTCAATGCTTCATGACCCTTTTTTGTAAGGAACCTTTGAGCTTGAGCCTTCTCCTGGATCATCTAGGTCCTTTTGATAGCATCTAAGTTCGGCGACCAAGGCTTCTTTGATGTTAGGTTCTTCTTTGGGCGCTTTTCTTCTCTTTCTTGACCTAACTTTAGCAATATAGGCAAACCATGGAGCTTTGACCCTCTCTTTAGTAGAACTATCAATAATCGGCTTAATTGATTTATCAATAATGGACGGAGGAGGGTTAAGATTCATACCTGGGCTTACCTGTTTGGGCCCAAAACAGAAATCTTCGGGCTGAGGGGTGGTCGATTTCGACCAAGGAGGGTCGATATCGAGTGCTATGGTCGATACCGACATGTGGGGGTCGATATCTACCTCCGTGACCCCATACTTAAGCTCCTGGCAGCAATCTGGCATTCTCGATTTCGACCAAGGGAGGTCGATTTCGATGCTTTTAGTCGATGTCGACTGGTTCCAGTCGACGTCGACCCTGCTTGCTGTTTCTGTCCTTGCCAACAAAAATTTTCTAAGCTTCTCCTTAGCCGGCGAGAGGACTACTTGCTCCAGGTGCTTTGATTCGCTCATGGTTGGGTTGAAAGAGAATTCTATCACTTCGTTCCCTATAGTAAAGGTTAGTAACCCTCGACGTACATTGATATTGGCATCTGCAGTAGCTAAGAATGGCCTACCAAGTATAATAGGCACTACAGGATCTTCAGGCATCTCCAATACAATGAAATCAGTAGGCACAAAGAACTTACCTACCTTTACCGGAACGTCATCAACTATACCTGTGGGTCTGACGAATGAGTTGTCAGCCATATAAAGCTTCATGTCCACAGGTTCCAGGGCACCAATGTTCACCTTTTGCCAAATAGAGAGAGGCATGAGACTTACACTTGCCCCTAGGTCACATAGGGCTTTATAGCGATGTTGGCCAAGTCCCACGGTGATTGCAAACTTCCCTGGATCACTCTTCTTCTCAGGGAAGTCCATCTTTGAGCACTCCTCTGCGATCTCTGACATGGACCTCTTCTTACTCAGGATGTCTTTGAGGAATCGCACATAGGCGGGCATCTCGCTCAGGGCTTCAGTAAGAGGGATAGTAACATTGAGTCCTTGAAGTATCTTTATGAAGCGCCTAAACTTGCCTTTGGTGGGATCCTCCAATGCTTTGGAAGGGAATGGCAATGTCTTCTTTGGTGGAGGGGTCAAAACGGTGGTCGGAGGGGCCTGTTTGACATCGACATCGACTGGAATATGGTCGATATCGACTGGAATGGTCGATTTCGACCTCTGTTGAGGCACTGATGGCTCTGCAGTGTCATCGACATCGACCAGGGGGTCGACATGGGGGTCGATTTCGACCTCTGGGTCGACTGGTCTGTCGATGTCGACTGGATCTGTTGCTTTCTCCTCCGTTTCCGTCCGTGGCTTTTGTATTTTGGTGCCACTCCTTAATTGTATGGCTGCGACATGGCCCGTCCCGGATTGTCCCTTAGGATTTGTAGTGGGTTGCCCAGGGAGGGTTCCGGATGGCCTAGGGATTTGTGCCGCCAATTGACCCAGTTGGGTCTCTACGTTCTTCTTCCATATATCCATCTCCCCAATCCTTGTGGTAAGGTGATTGAGTTGAGAGTGGATAGCATTGTTGGATTGATCGTTCCTAGCTTGGTTCCGCCTGATTTCATCCAGTACTAGTTGAAGATCATCCTTCTTTTGGTCTCTCTCCGGGTGCCCAGGAGCTCTATAAGGCGGAGGGTCCCTAGGGTTGACCTGGTTCCTTTGTTGTTGATGGAACCTTTGGTCTCCCCAATATTGGTGATTGGGACCCCTCATGTAGCGCGCCTCTTGGTGAGTCTCCGCTAGGTGTACTTGTTCGGCATGTGGGCACTCGATGGTGGTGTGCCGCTGCGATCCGCATTCGATGCAATCTTGGTTCGCTGAAAGGAACCTCACTTGCTTTTGGAGCTTTCTAAGTTGATCTCTGTGGAATTGCTCCTTCACATCTGGATCGATTACATTGGAGGGTTCATATAAGGGCATAGAGGGGGCAGGCCTCGACGATGATGGTGCGTCGGAAACCTCAGGAGTCCCATATGTATTGTCAAATTCCACCAGCCTTTCAATGGTTTCCCAAGCCTCTTGGGGAGCAAGTTCAAGGTAGCCATAGGCGGTGTATGTGTTGATCCTCTCCTTTGTTGCAGCGTCAAGAGCATTGTATATGATCTCCTGGATGACGTACGGTGGTTGGCCATGCGTCGGGCATGATCGTAGGAGGTCCTTATACCTCTCCCAAACAGTTGCCAGAGCCTCACCAGGCTTTTGTTTGAAAGCTGTGATTTTCTGTCGGATCAGCGCCGTCTTAGAGGGAGGAAAGAACTTGTTGAGAAACGCGTCCTTGACTTCATTCCAGGTGCGGAGCAATCTTGGGGCTAAGCTTTCCAACCACTGCAATGCTTTTCCTGTAAGAGACCAGCGAAATGCTTTCAGTTGAACATACTCAAGACTTTGTCCATCAGCAATTGTATCACAGAGGTCTAAGAAGGTTGATATATGTGCCATAGGGCATTCGTTAGGTTTCCCTTCATATTGATGCCTTCTTATTTCAGTTAAAAAGTTTGGCTTAATTTCAAAATTAGAAGTAGGGATTAGAATAGCCGATTCAGGCACTGTGAGCGATGGGTGCAAGTATTGCTTAGCATTCCGGGGGAGGGCGTTGATTTGAATCTCATATCGTCTCCTGGCCTCCTCTTCCCTGTCAGCACGCTCTCTTAGTGCCGCTTCTCTGGTAGCGTAATCCTCTACTTGCTTCCTTAAGCGTTCAATTTGTTGTGCCTGGGTCTCGTTGTCCGCCATGATTCTTTGGACTCGAGATCTTAAGTGGAGAAAGCGTTCTGGTTCGTCTAGTCCTTCAAATTCAGGTTGGTTACCAGTACGTCGCATACACCTATAAAACAACACTAAAAAGTACCGTGAAAATAAACTACTAGGGCGCGATTGATAGCTTCCCCGGCAACGGCGCCAATTTGACGTAGGGAGAATTGAATCGAAATATATAAGAAAATATAAACCAATACAACCCTTAGCCTCTTCAAATAAATTCAAGACTCCCCGCTATAGTAGTAGGGAATCAGGTTCGATCCACGAGGAAGCGAGTCAGCGGGATCCTAGTAGCGTTGAAGACACGTCCTTTCTACTCGACCAGAAGCCTCGATCTCGATGTCAGACCTCGATGTCGACCTTGGCTGTCGATGTCGTCTGCAACAGAAAACCTGCAGAAACAAAAACGGTAGTCGATATCGACTGGAGGGGGTCGATATCGAGGTTAGTTCACGAAATCGACTGGCTCAGAAGTCTGCCAGTCGATACAGGGGGTCGATTTCGACACAAAGTGGTCGATATCGATGCTTGCAGAAGTTCCCAGGAGTCTCGAGATCGATTCAGAAAACCGTCGATCTATCAGTTTGGTCGATATCGACCTCTGCTGTCGATATCGATGTCTTTCCTGCAGTGGGTTAGCGGTTTTGTCGGCAAAGAAAAGGCCGAAGAATCAAGGATGGAAAGGAAGCAATGATCAGAAATAAGCAAGGGTTTTGGTGTGTATAAAATATGTAAAAGCAACTCCTAGGATTAGGGTTTACCACAACGTTAACCAATGCATGCGATGAGATAAATAAGACGGACAATTGCGCTATTTCACCCGAGGGACAAGCTTTCGCTGTACACCAACTCTTAGGATTACTCTTTCAAATAAACCTAATTGTCTCTACCAATTTTATGTTTATAACTCAAGTTGTTAGCATGAATCCCTTTTCTTTTGATAAGGACTAAACATAGAATCGTAGGAGGAGAGATAGACACAACGATATCAACATCAAATACTTACCTCAAGCGCGCATGGCTAACGTCGGGCTCACCCCGACCCTAAGAGCTTTGGGGAACTACTCGCTTCTCATCATGGGATTCATCATTAATTGAAAGGAAGAAACTTGCATTAAACTAAACTTCGAAGCTTTACAAATCAACGTCAACTTTCGCAAACGTCAAACCCTAAAACTTCTCTCTAACTCTATTGTCTATGTCTTGTTCTATGATTGGATTATTGGATGCTTGGATGATCTAACAAATCAGCCCTAAGGCTTTATTTATAGGCTACTAATCCTCGCTATCCAAGGATTGTAACTCCTATCTAAACTAATAACTCTATCCGAACAATTAGGATAGGTCTTTTATTTTGATAAAAACTTAAAGGAACTTAAAGGTAAAAGATAAATAAACTTCAGCTGCCATCTATCTTGAAAGTATGAGATAATTCCGTGCCTCATTGAAGATATAGTGCCAATCCGCATTCGAAATCGAGTCTATCTTCTGTCGAGATAAGGGGTCAATATCGACACCAGAGGTCGATATCGAGGTCTCTGTTCCTGCTCGACTTGTTCAGCTCTGGTCGATTTCTATGATGATGGTCGATATCGATGCATGTGTGTCGATATCGAGGCTTCTAGTCTGGTTTGTGTGGTTATCTCGACACTCAGAAATCGTGTCGAAATCCAGGGTCGATATCGATGTCTCCAGTCGATATCGACCTCTTCTCAGCGTCACTTGGCTTGCTCGTTTTGACTCCGATTTCATCGAATTCCTGCATGGTTAGCTCAAAACTCGTGTAGACTCTATTTCTTTCACTTTAGCTCATTCTTACACGAGATCATATACTTTTGAAACTTTTGTTCGGAAATCAAATGAAATATGAAGTCAAAAGATGCAATAAACAATAGTACAATTATGTACATCAAAACACCCCATACTTAGACTTGCTTGTCCTCAAGCAATAACCGAGCAATAACCAATACCTACAACACACCCTTCAAGTCTTTGCCTTCGTCAAAAACAACATCATAAGTGGTAGCAAAGTAAAGCAAGTGAATTTAACGTCATAGCACATATTTTGGCGATCCATAGGCATATGCAATTTTAATCCAACCTCACAGGGATAATGTGTTTGCACTCATCTCTCATGTGTTTAGGCTATGAAGATCACTCTCAACTCAATTCCATATACAATCTCATAAACATTGCAATTTATAAAAATCCACTTCGCAACCAATTATGAAAATGCAATAAGAATCATCAGGAGGACTTTCGCTCAATGGAAGACTTCATAGAAGACTCCATTCGGCGGGGTTGTAATGGGGCTTGGTATGAAATAAAGGGTATGGAATTATTTGGCTATGTGGTGCTTTTCAAATTCGGGAATCAAGACTCCTAAATCTCAACACTTGCATTACCCAAACCATAACTCTTCAATATAATGCTCTTAAGGATGCATTCCATCAACCCTTCTTTCAAGTTCTAATACACCTCTCAAAAGTATAACATTCGTATGAATAAAACTTAAGGATTTTGGCTCATGCACTATATATATATATATACATATACATATATTTTTTTTCGGATTTTTTTTTTTTTTTCGAATTGAAATAACTATGTGCATTTATATGGTGAGCCAAAACATCCTTTTACAAGATATGACAAAATGTAAATATGTACCATCCTATAATTTCCTTGCTTACAACTAGACATTGTGCTCTATTCTTTCCACAAGGCATTAGTCCAACCAATCTAAGTCTCAATTCCCAAATGGGGGTCAGGCTCAATTCGGCTAGGGATAATTTTGTGGAGTTTGCAATTCAGGCTCAGGCTAATGTTCTGGCTTCAAGCAGGGATAATGCAGGGTAGGTAAAGAGAGGATAAAATTGGCTTAAAAGATGCCTCCATCATTTAATTCTCGTAAACATAAACATATATATGCATTGGTTTTGAATAACTATCACAACATTTAGAGATGCATAGGAAGAGTAAATTCACTCAAGAAAGCGGAGGGATTTTTTATGTTCTCCCTATAGGTCAAAATTCTCACAAGGACAATTTTTGTTGGATTTTCTTTTTAGCCTAGGATCATATGTGCTCAATTTCATCACAAGTTCACAATCTACATAAAATTTAAAGACTTAGGCTAAACCATCCAAATATGCCATAGGATTTACATGATCAAGTCAGCTATTGAGTTTTCATCATAGGACATCTAAGTAGGGATTAAAGAAAAATAAACTTTAAATAAACATGCATTTTTTTTTTTTTGATTTTTGACATTTTTCTATTTTTTTTGGATTTTCTTGACATTTTATAAAAGTAAAACTAAGAACAAAAATTTAAACATGTATGCAATGCGAAGAAGAAACCAAGTTATGACCATAAGACATGTCTTTCCCCCACCCCATACTTAAAATATACAGTGTCCTCACTGTATTAAAAAGAAGAACAAGGGTAGAGAGAAACTCACAGCGCAACCTGCGGATTCAGGTCGATTTCAGGTGAGGTCGATGCCAGAAGTCGATATCTAGGTCAGAGGTCGATGTCGACTGCATCTGTCAAAGTCGAGGAAGAAGATGAAGACGAGGGCTGCCTGATTGGGGTCGATATCGAGTATAATGGTCGATATCGACTTCTCTTTTTCGCTCCTGAGTCCTCGATGTCGACTCCAGGAGGTGGCTTGACCCTGAGGGGTCGATTTCGACTGGCCTGGTCGATTTCGACTGCCTCTGCAGAAGCTTCTTTTCCTCTTCGTCGTTCCTTTTGCTTGATAACCTGAAATCTTGTTAGAAATATAGATAAAGCACGAATTATCTCAGTTTTAAAAGTTCAAAACAGCCAAAAATTTAAATCCTAAAAACTATCTATGCGATATTTAAATGTTTTATGTACATGCTCTAGATTTTTGAGTCGCTAGGCCGACTTCTCCGTCAATGCTTCATGACCCTTTTTTGTAAGGAACCTTTGAGCTTGAGCCTTCTCCTGGATCATCTAGGTCCTTTTGATAGCATCTAAGTTCGGCGACCAAGGCTTCTTTGATGTTAGGTTCTTCTTTGGGCGCTTTTCTTCTCTTTCTTGACCTAACTTTAGCAATATAGGCAAACCATGGAGCTTTGACCCTCTCTTTAGTAGAACTATCAATAATCGGCTTAATTGATTTATCAATAATGGACGGAGGAGGGTTAAGATTCATACCTGGGCTTACCTGTTTGGGCCCAAAACAGAAATCTTCGGGCTGAGGGGTGGTCGATTTCGACCAAGGAGGGTCGATATCGAGTGCTATGGTCGATACCGACATGTGGGGGTCGATATCTACCTCCGTGACCCCATACTTAAGCTCCTGGCAGCAATCTGGCATTCTCGATTTCGACCAAGGGAGGTCGATTTCGATGCTTTTAGTCGATGTCGACTGGTTCCAGTCGACGTCGACCCTGCTTGCTGTTTCTGTCCTTGCCAACAAAAATTTTCTAAGCTTCTCCTTAGCCGGCGAGAGGACTACTTGCTCCAGGTGCTTTGATTCGCTCATGGTTGGGTTGAAAGAGAATTCTATCACTTCGTTCCCTATAGTAAAGGTTAGTAACCCTCGACGTACATTGATATTGGCATCTGCAGTAGCTAAGAATGGCCTACCAAGTATAATAGGCACTACAGGATCTTCAGGCATCTCCAATACAATGAAATCAGTAGGCACAAAGAACTTACCTACCTTTACCGGAACGTCATCAACTATACCTGTGGGTCTGACGAATGAGTTGTCAGCCATATAAAGCTTCATGTCCACAGGTTCCAGGGCACCAATGTTCACCTTTTGCCAAATAGAGAGAGGCATGAGACTTACACTTGCCCCTAGGTCACATAGGGCTTTATAGCGATGTTGGCCAAGTCCCACGGTGATTGCAAACTTCCCTGGATCACTCTTCTTCTCAGGGAAGTCCATCTTTGAGCACTCCTCTGCGATCTCTGACATGGACCTCTTCTTACTCAGGATGTCTTTGAGGAATCGCACATAGGCGGGCATCTCGCTCAGGGCTTCAGTAAGAGGGATAGTAACATTGAGTCCTTGAAGTATCTTTATGAAGCGCCTAAACTTGCCTTTGGTGGGATCCTCCAATGCTTTGGAAGGGAATGGCAATGTCTTCTTTGGTGGAGGGGTCAAAACGGTGGTCGGAGGGGCCTGTTTGACATCGACATCGACTGGAATATGGTCGATATCGACTGGAATGGTCGATTTCGACCTCTGTTGAGGCACTGATGGCTCTGCAGTGTCATCGACATCGACCAGGGGGTCGACATGGGGGTCGATTTCGACCTCTGGGTCGACTGGTCTGTCGATGTCGACTGGATCTGTTGCTTTCTCCTCCGTTTCCGTCCGTGGCTTTTGTATTTTGGTGCCACTCCTTAATTGTATGGCTGCGACATGGCCCGTCCCGGATTGTCCCTTAGGATTTGTAGTGGGTTGCCCAGGGAGGGTTCCGGATGGCCTAGGGATTTGTGCCGCCAATTGACCCAGTTGGGTCTCTACGTTCTTCTTCCATATATCCATCTCCCCAATCCTTGTGGTAAGGTGATTGAGTTGAGAGTGGATAGCATTGTTGGATTGATCGTTCCTAGCTTGGTTCCGCCTGATTTCATCCAGTACTAGTTGAAGATCATCCTTCTTTTGGTCTCTCTCCGGGTGCCCAGGAGCTCTATAAGGCGGAGGGTCCCTAGGGTTGACCTGGTTCCTTTGTTGTTGATGGAACCTTTGGTCTCCCCAATATTGGTGATTGGGACCCCTCATGTAGCGCGCCTCTTGGTGAGTCTCCGCTAGGTGTACTTGTTCGGCATGTGGGCACTCGATGGTGGTGTGCCGCTGCGATCCGCATTCGATGCAATCTTGGTTCGCTGAAAGGAACCTCACTTGCTTTTGGAGCTTTCTAAGTTGATCTCTGTGGAATTGCTCCTTCACATCTGGATCGATTACATTGGAGGGTTCATATAAGGGCATAGAGGGGGCAGGCCTCGACGATGATGGTGCGTCGGAAACCTCAGGAGTCCCATATGTATTGTCAAATTCCACCAGCCTTTCAATGGTTTCCCAAGCCTCTTGGGGAGCAAGTTCAAGGTAGCCATAGGCGGTGTATGTGTTGATCCTCTCCTTTGTTGCAGCGTCAAGAGCATTGTATATGATCTCCTGGATGACGTACGGTGGTTGGCCATGCGTCGGGCATGATCGTAGGAGGTCCTTATACCTCTCCCAAACAGTTGCCAGAGCCTCACCAGGCTTTTGTTTGAAAGCTGTGATTTTCTGTCGGATCAGCGCCGTCTTAGAGGGAGGAAAGAACTTGTTGAGAAACGCGTCCTTGACTTCATTCCAGGTGCGGAGCAATCTTGGGGCTAAGCTTTCCAACCACTGCAATGCTTTTCCTGTAAGAGACCAGCGAAATGCTTTCAGTTGAACATACTCAAGACTTTGTCCATCAGCAATTGTATCACAGAGGTCTAAGAAGGTTGATATATGTGCCATAGGGCATTCGTTAGGTTTCCCTTCATATTGATGCCTTCTTATTTCAGTTAAAAAGTTTGGCTTAATTTCAAAATTAGAAGTAGGGATTAGAATAGCCGATTCAGGCACTGTGAGCGATGGGTGCAAGTATTGCTTAGCATTCCGGGGGAGGGCGTTGATTTGAATCTCATATCGTCTCCTGGCCTCCTCTTCCCTGTCAGCACGCTCTCTTAGTGCCGCTTCTCTGGTAGCGTAATCCTCTACTTGCTTCCTTAAGCGTTCAATTTGTTGTGCCTGGGTCTCGTTGTCCGCCATGATTCTTTGGACTCGAGATCTTAAGTGGAGAAAGCGTTCTGGTTCGTCTAGTCCTTCAAATTCAGGTTGGTTACCAGTACGTCGCATACACCTATAAAACAACACTAAAAAGTACCGTGAAAATAAACTACTAGGGCGCGATTGATAGCTTCCCCGGCAACGGCGCCAATTTGACGTAGGGAGAATTGAATCGAAATATATAAGAAAATATAAACCAATACAACCCTTAGCCTCTTCAAATAAATTCAAGACTCCCCGCTATAGTAGTAGGGAATCAGGTTCGATCCACGAGGAAGCGAGTCAGCGGGATCCTAGTAGCGTTGAAGACACGTCCTTTCTACTCGACCAGAAGCCTCGATCTCGATGTCAGACCTCGATGTCGACCTTGGCTGTCGATGTCGTCTGCAACAGAAAACCTGCAGAAACAAAAACGGTAGTCGATATCGACTGGAGGGGGTCGATATCGAGGTTAGTTCACGAAATCGACTGGCTCAGAAGTCTGCCAGTCGATACAGGGGGTCGATTTCGACACAAAGTGGTCGATATCGATGCTTGCAGAAGTTCCCAGGAGTCTCGAGATCGATTCAGAAAACCGTCGATCTATCAGTTTGGTCGATATCGACCTCTGCTGTCGATATCGATGTCTTTCCTGCAGTGGGTTAGCGGTTTTGTCGGCAAAGAAAAGGCCGAAGAATCAAGGATGGAAAGGAAGCAATGATCAGAAATAAGCAAGGGTTTTGGTGTGTATAAAATATGTAAAAGCAACTCCTAGGATTAGGGTTTACCACAACGTTAACCAATGCATGCGATGAGATAAATAAGACGGACAATTGCGCTATTTCACCCGAGGGACAAGCTTTCGCCGTACACCAACTCTTAGGATTACTCTTTCAAATAAACCTAATTGTCTCTACCAATTTTATGTTTATAACTCAAGTTGTTAGCATGAATCCCTTTTCTTTTGATAAGGACTAAACATAGAATCGTAGGAGGAGAGATAGACACAACGATATCAACATCAAATACTTACCTCAAGCGCGCATGGCTAACGTCGGGCTCACCCCGACCCTAAGAGCTTTGGGGAACTACTCGCTTCTCATCATGGGATTCATCATTAATTGAAAGGAAGAAACTTGCATTAAACTAAACTTCGAAGCTTTACAAATCAACGTCAACTTTCGCAAACGTCAAACCCTAAAACTTCTCTCTAACTCTATTGTCTATGTCTTGTTCTATGATTGGATTATTGGATGCTTGGATGATCTAACAAATCAGCCCTAAGGCTTTATTTATAGGCTACTAATCCTCGCTATCCAAGGATTGTAACTCCTATCTAAACTAATAACTCTATCCGAACAATTAGGATAGGTCTTTTATTTTGATAAAAACTTAAAGGAACTTAAAGGTAAAAGATAAATAAACTTCAGCTGCCATCTATCTTGAAAGTATGAGATAATTCCGTGCCTCATTGAAGATATAGTGCCAATCCGCATTCGAAATCGAGTCTATCTTCTGTCGAGATAAGGGGTCAATATCGACACCAGAGGTCGATATCGAGGTCTCTGTTCCTGCTCGACTTGTTCAGCTCTGGTCGATTTCTATGATGATGGTCGATATCGATGCATGTGTGTCGATATCGAGGCTTCTAGTCTGGTTTGTGTGGTTATCTCGACACTCAGAAATCGTGTCGAAATCCAGGGTCGATATCGATGTCTCCAGTCGATATCGACCTCTTCTCAGCGTCACTTGGCTTGCTCGTTTTGACTCCGATTTCATCGAATTCCTGCATGGTTAGCTCAAAACTCGTGTAGACTCTATTTCTTTCACTTTAGCTCATTCTTACACGAGATCATATACTTTTGAAACTTTTGTTCGGAAATCAAATGAAATATGAAGTCAAAAGATGCAATAAACAATAGTACAATTATGTACATCAAAACACCCCATACTTAGACTTGCTTGTCCTCAAGCAATAACCGAGCAATAACCAATACCTACAACACACCCTTCAAGTCTTTGCCTTCGTCAAAAACAACATCATAAGTGGTAGCAAAGTAAAGCAAGTGAATTTAACGTCATAGCACATATTTTGGCGATCCATAGGCATATGCAATTTTAATCCAACCTCACAGGGATAATGTGTTTGCACTCATCTCTCATGTGTTTAGGCTATGAAGATCACTCTCAACTCAATTCCATATACAATCTCATAAACATTGCAATTTATAAAAATCCACTTCGCAACCAATTATGAAAATGCAATAAGAATCATCAGGAGGACTTTCGCTCAATGGAAGACTTCATAGAAGACTCCATTCGGCGGGGTTGTAATGGGGCTTGGTATGAAATAAAGGGTATGGAATTATTTGGCTATGTGGTGCTTTTCAAATTCGGGAATCAAGACTCCTAAATCTCAACACTTGCATTACCCAAACCATAACTCTTCAATATAATGCTCTTAAGGATGCATTCCATCAACCCTTCTTTCAAGTTCTAATACACCTCTCAAAAGTATAACATTCGTATGAATAAAACTTAAGGATTTTGGCTCATGCACTATATATATATATATACATATACATATATTTTTTTTCGGATTTTTTTTTTTTTTTCGAATTGAAATAACTATGTGCATTTATATGGTGAGCCAAAACATCCTTTTACAAGATATGACAAAATGTAAATATGTACCATCCTATAATTTCCTTGCTTACAACTAGACATTGTGCTCTATTCTTTCCACAAGGCATTAGTCCAACCAATCTAAGTCTCAATTCCCAAATGGGGGTCAGGCTCAATTCGGCTAGGGATAATTTTGTGGAGTTTGCAATTCAGGCTCAGGCTAATGTTCTGGCTTCAAGCAGGGATAATGCAGGGTAGGTAAAGAGAGGATAAAATTGGCTTAAAAGATGCCTCCATCATTTAATTCTCGTAAACATAAACATATATATGCATTGGTTTTGAATAACTATCACAACATTTAGAGATGCATAGGAAGAGTAAATTCACTCAAGAAAGCGGAGGGATTTTTTATGTTCTCCCTATAGGTCAAAATTCTCACAAGGACAATTTTTGTTGGATTTTCTTTTTAGCCTAGGATCATATGTGCTCAATTTCATCACAAGTTCACAATCTACATAAAATTTAAAGACTTAGGCTAAACCATCCAAATATGCCATAGGATTTACATGATCAAGTCAGCTATTGAGTTTTCATCATAGGACATCTAAGTAGGGATTAAAGAAAAATAAACTTTAAATAAACATGCATTTTTTTTTTTGATTTTTGACATTTTTCTATTTTTTTTGGATTTTCTTGACATTTTATAAAAGTAAAACTAAGAACAAAAATTTAAACATGTATGCAATGCGAAGAAGAAACCAAGTTATGACCATAAGACATGTCTTTCCCCCACCCCATACTTAAAATATACAGTGTCCTCACTGTATTAAAAAGAAGAACAAGGGTAGAGAGAAACTCACAGCGCAACCTGCGGATTCAGGTCGATTTCAGGTGAGGTCGATGCCAGAAGTCGATATCTAGGTCAGAGGTCGATGTCGACTGCATCTGTCGAAGTCGAGGAAGAAGATGAAGACGAGGGCTGCCTGATTGGGGTCGATATCGAGTATAATGGTCGATATCGACTTCTCTTTTTCGCTCCTGAGTCCTCGATGTCGACTCCAGGAGGTGGCTTGACCCTGAGGGGTCGATTTCGACTGGCCTGGTCGATTTCGACTGCCTCTGCAGAAGCTTCTTTTCCTCTTCGTCGTTCCTTTTGCTTGATAACCTGAAATCTTGTTAGAAATATAGATAAAGCACGAATTATCTCAGTTTTAAAAGTTCAAAACAGCCAAAAATTTAAATCCTAAAAACTATCTATGCGATATTTAAATGTTTTATGTACATGCTCTAGATTTTTGAGTCGCTAGGCCGACTTCTCCGTCAATGCTTCATGACCCTTTTTTGTAAGGAACCTTTGAGCTTGAGCCTTCTCCTGGATCATCTAGGTCCTTTTGATAGCATCTAAGTTCGGCGACCAAGGCTTCTTTGATGTTAGGTTCTTCTTTGGGCGCTTTTCTTCTCTTTCTTGACCTAACTTTAGCAATATAGGCAAACCATGGAGCTTTGACCCTCTCTTTAGTAGAACTATCAATAATCGGCTTAATTGATTTATCAATAATGGACGGAGGAGGGTTAAGATTCATACCTGGGCTTACCTGTTTGGGCCCAAAACAGAAATCTTCGGGCTGAGGGGTGGTCGATTTCGACCAAGGAGGGTCGATATCGAGTGCTATGGTCGATACCGACATGTGGGGGTCGATATCTACCTCCGTGACCCCATACTTAAGCTCCTGGCAGCAATCTGGCATTCTCGATTTCGACCAAGGGAGGTCGATTTCGATGCTTTTAGTCGATGTCGACTGGTTCCAGTCGACGTCGACCCTGCTTGCTGTTTCTGTCCTTGCCAACAAAAATTTTCTAAGCTTCTCCTTAGCCGGCGAGAGGACTACTTGCTCCAGGTGCTTTGATTCGCTCATGGTTGGGTTGAAAGAGAATTCTATCACTTCGTTCCCTATAGTAAAGGTTAGTAACCCTCGACGTACATTGATATTGGCATCTGCAGTAGCTAAGAATGGCCTACCAAGTATAATAGGCACTACAGGATCTTCAGGCATCTCCAATACAATGAAATCAGTAGGCACAAAGAACTTACCTACCTTTACCGGAACGTCATCAACTATACCTGTGGGTCTGACGAATGAGTTGTCAGCCATATAAAGCTTCATGTCCACAGGTTCCAGGGCACCAATGTTCACCTTTTGCCAAATAGAGAGAGGCATGAGACTTACACTTGCCCCTAGGTCACATAGGGCTTTATAGCGATGTTGGCCAAGTCCCACGGTGATTGCAAACTTCCCTGGATCACTCTTCTTCTCAGGGAAGTCCATCTTTGAGCACTCCTCTGCGATCTCTGACATGGACCTCTTCTTACTCAGGATGTCTTTGAGGAATCGCACATAGGCGGGCATCTCGCTCAGGGCTTCAGTAAGAGGGATAGTAACATTGAGTCCTTGAAGTATCTTTATGAAGCGCCTAAACTTGCCTTTGGTGGGATCCTCCAATGCTTTGGAAGGGAATGGCAATGTCTTCTTTGGTGGAGGGGTCAAAACGGTGGTCGGAGGGGCCTGTTTGACATCGACATCGACTGGAATATGGTCGATATCGACTGGAATGGTCGATTTCGACCTCTGTTGAGGCACTGATGGCTCTGCAGTGTCATCGACATCGACCAGGGGGTCGACATGGGGGTCGATTTCGACCTCTGGGTCGACTGGTCTGTCGATGTCGACTGGATCTGTTGCTTTCTCCTCCGTTTCCGTCCGTGGCTTTTGTATTTTGGTGCCACTCCTTAATTGTATGGCTGCGACATGGCCCGTCCCGGATTGTCCCTTAGGATTTGTAGTGGGTTGCCCAGGGAGGGTTCCGGATGGCCTAGGGATTTGTGCCGCCAATTGACCCAGTTGGGTCTCTACGTTCTTCTTCCATATATCCATCTCCCCAATCCTTGTGGTAAGGTGATTGAGTTGAGAGTGGATAGCATTGTTGGATTGATCGTTCCTAGCTTGGTTCCGCCTGATTTCATCCAGTACTAGTTGAAGATCATCCTTCTTTTGGTCTCTCTCCGGGTGCCCAGGAGCTCTATAAGGCGGAGGGTCCCTAGGGTTGACCTGGTTCCTTTGTTGTTGATGGAACCTTTGGTCTCCCCAATATTGGTGATTGGGACCCCTCATGTAGCGCGCCTCTTGGTGAGTCTCCGCTAGGTGTACTTGTTCGGCATGTGGGCACTCGATGGTGGTGTGCCGCTGCGATCCGCATTCGATGCAATCTTGGTTCGCTGAAAGGAACCTCACTTGCTTTTGGAGCTTTCTAAGTTGATCTCTGTGGAATTGCTCCTTCACATCTGGATCGATTACATTGGAGGGTTCATATAAGGGCATAGAGGGGGCAGGCCTCGACGATGATGGTGCGTCGGAAACCTCAGGAGTCCCATATGTATTGTCAAATTCCACCAGCCTTTCAATGGTTTCCCAAGCCTCTTGGGGAGCAAGTTCAAGGTAGCCATAGGCGGTGTATGTGTTGATCCTCTCCTTTGTTGCAGCGTCAAGAGCATTGTATATGATCTCCTGGATGACGTACGGTGGTTGGCCATGCGTCGGGCATGATCGTAGGAGGTCCTTATACCTCTCCCAAACAGTTGCCAGAGCCTCACCAGGCTTTTGTTTGAAAGCTGTGATTTTCTGTCGGATCAGCGCCGTCTTAGAGGGAGGAAAGAACTTGTTGAGAAACGCGTCCTTGACTTCATTCCAGGTGCGGAGCAATCTTGGGGCTAAGCTTTCCAACCACTGCAATGCTTTTCCTGTAAGAGACCAGCGAAATGCTTTCAGTTGAACATACTCAAGACTTTGTCCATCAGCAATTGTATCACAGAGGTCTAAGAAGGTTGATATATGTGCCATAGGGCATTCGTTAGGTTTCCCTTCATATTGATGCCTTCTTATTTCAGTTAAAAAGTTTGGCTTAATTTCAAAATTAGAAGTAGGGATTAGAATAGCCGATTCAGGCACTGTGAGCGATGGGTGCAAGTATTGCTTAGCATTCCGGGGGAGGGCGTTGATTTGAATCTCATATCGTCTCCTGGCCTCCTCTTCCCTGTCAGCACGCTCTCTTAGTGCCGCTTCTCTGGTAGCGTAATCCTCTACTTGCTTCCTTAAGCGTTCAATTTGTTGTGCCTGGGTCTCGTTGTCCGCCATGATTCTTTGGACTCGAGATCTTAAGTGGAGAAAGCGTTCTGGTTCGTCTAGTCCTTCAAATTCAGGTTGGTTACCAGTACGTCGCATACACCTATAAAACAACACTAAAAAGTACCGTGAAAATAAACTACTAGGGCGCGATTGATAGCTTCCCCGGCAACGGCGCCAATTTGACGTAGGGAGAATTGAATCGAAATATATAAGAAAATATAAACCAATACAACCCTTAGCCTCTTCAAATAAATTCAAGACTCCCCGCTATAGTAGTAGGGAATCAGGTTCGATCCACGAGGAAGCGAGTCAGCGGGATCCTAGTAGCGTTGAAGACACGTCCTTTCTACTCGACCAGAAGCCTCGATCTCGATGTCAGACCTCGATGTCGACCTTGGCTGTCGATGTCGTCTGCAACAGAAAACCTGCAGAAACAAAAACGGTAGTCGATATCGACTGGAGGGGGTCGATATCGAGGTTAGTTCACGAAATCGACTGGCTCAGAAGTCTGCCAGTCGATACAGGGGGTCGATTTCGACACAAAGTGGTCGATATCGATGCTTGCAGAAGTTCCCAGGAGTCTCGAGATCGATTCAGAAAACCGTCGATCTATCAGTTTGGTCGATATCGACCTCTGCTGTCGATATCGATGTCTTTCCTGCAGTGGGTTAGCGGTTTTGTCGGCAAAGAAAAGGCCGAAGAATCAAGGATGGAAAGGAAGCAATGATCAGAAATAAGCAAGGGTTTTGGTGTGTATAAAATATGTAAAAGCAACTCCTAGGATTAGGGTTTACCACAACGTTAACCAATGCATGCGATGAGATAAATAAGACGGACAATTGCGCTATTTCACCCGAGGGACAAGCTTTCGCTGTACACCAACTCTTAGGATTACTCTTTCAAATAAACCTAATTGTCTCTACCAATTTTATGTTTATAACTCAAGTTGTTAGCATGAATCCCTTTTCTTTTGATAAGGACTAAACATAGAATCGTAGGAGGAGAGATAGACACAACGATATCAACATCAAATACTTACCTCAAGCGCGCATGGCTAACGTCGGGCTCACCCCGACCCTAAGAGCTTTGGGGAACTACTCGCTTCTCATCATGGGATTCATCATTAATTGAAAGGAAGAAACTTGCATTAAACTAAACTTCGAAGCTTTACAAATCAACGTCAACTTTCGCAAACGTCAAACCCTAAAACTTCTCTCTAACTCTATTGTCTATGTCTTGTTCTATGATTGGATTATTGGATGCTTGGATGATCTAACAAATCAGCCCTAAGGCTTTATTTATAGGCTACTAATCCTCGCTATCCAAGGATTGTAACTCCTATCTAAACTAATAACTCTATCCGAACAATTAGGATAGGTCTTTTATTTTGATAAAAACTTAAAGGAACTTAAAGGTAAAAGATAAATAAACTTCAGCTGCCATCTATCTTGAAAGTATGAGATAATTCCGTGCCTCATTGAAGATATAGTGCCAATCCGCATTCGAAATCGAGTCTATCTTCTGTCGAGATAAGGGGTCAATATCGACACCAGAGGTCGATATCGAGGTCTCTGTTCCTGCTCGACTTGTTCAGCTCTGGTCGATTTCTATGATGATGGTCGATATCGATGCATGTGTGTCGATATCGAGGCTTCTAGTCTGGTTTGTGTGGTTATCTCGACACTCAGAAATCGTGTCGAAATCCAGGGTCGATATCGATGTCTCCAGTCGATATCGACCTCTTCTCAGCGTCACTTGGCTTGCTCGTTTTGACTCCGATTTCATCGAATTCCTGCATGGTTAGCTCAAAACTCGTGTAGACTCTATTTCTTTCACTTTAGCTCATTCTTACACGAGATCATATACTTTTGAAACTTTTGTTCGGAAATCAAATGAAATATGAAGTCAAAAGATGCAATAAACAATAGTACAATTATGTACATCAAAACACCCCATACTTAGACTTGCTTGTCCTCAAGCAATAACCGAGCAATAACCAATACCTACAACACACCCTTCAAGTCTTTGCCTTCGTCAAAAACAACATCATAAGTGGTAGCAAAGTAAAGCAAGTGAATTTAACGTCATAGCACATATTTTGGCGATCCATAGGCATATGCAATTTTAATCCAACCTCACAGGGATAATGTGTTTGCACTCATCTCTCATGTGTTTAGGCTATGAAGATCACTCTCAACTCAATTCCATATACAATCTCATAAACATTGCAATTTATAAAAATCCACTTCGCAACCAATTATGAAAATGCAATAAGAATCATCAGGAGGACTTTCGCTCAATGGAAGACTTCATAGAAGACTCCATTCGGCGGGGTTGTAATGGGGCTTGGTATGAAATAAAGGGTATGGAATTATTTGGCTATGTGGTGCTTTTCAAATTCGGGAATCAAGACTCCTAAATCTCAACACTTGCATTACCCAAACCATAACTCTTCAATATAATGCTCTTAAGGATGCATTCCATCAACCCTTCTTTCAAGTTCTAATACACCTCTCAAAAGTATAACATTCGTATGAATAAAACTTAAGGATTTTGGCTCATGCACTATATATATATATATACATATACATATATTTTTTTTCGGATTTTTTTTTTTTTCGAATTGAAATAACTATGTGCATTTATATGGTGAGCCAAAACATCCTTTTACAAGATATGACAAAATGTAAATATGTACCATCCTATAATTTCCTTGCTTACAACTAGACATTGTGCTCTATTCTTTCCACAAGGCATTAGTCCAACCAATCTAAGTCTCAATTCCCAAATGGGGGTCAGGCTCAATTCGGCTAGGGATAATTTTGTGGAGTTTGCAATTCAGGCTCAGGCTAATGTTCTGGCTTCAAGCAGGGATAATGCAGGGTAGGTAAAGAGAGGATAAAATTGGCTTAAAAGATGCCTCCATCATTTAATTCTCGTAAACATAAACATATATATGCATTGGTTTTGAATAACTATCACAACATTTAGAGATGCATAGGAAGAGTAAATTCACTCAAGAAAGCGGAGGGATTTTTTATGTTCTCCCTATAGGTCAAAATTCTCACAAGGACAATTTTTGTTGGATTTTCTTTTTAGCCTAGGATCATATGTGCTCAATTTCATCACAAGTTCACAATCTACATAAAATTTAAAGACTTAGGCTAAACCATCCAAATATGCCATAGGATTTACATGATCAAGTCAGCTATTGAGTTTTCATCATAGGACATCTAAGTAGGGATTAAAGAAAAATAAACTTTAAATAAACATGCATTTTTTTTTTTGATTTTTGACATTTTTCTATTTTTTTTGGATTTTCTTGACATTTTATAAAAGTAAAACTAAGAACAAAAATTTAAACATGTATGCAATGCGAAGAAGAAACCAAGTTATGACCATAAGACATGTCTTTCCCCCACCCCATACTTAAAATATACAGTGTCCTCACTGTATTAAAAAGAAGAACAAGGGTAGAGAGAAACTCACAGCGCAACCTGCGGATTCAGGTCGATTTCAGGTGAGGTCGATGCCAGAAGTCGATATCTAGGTCAGAGGTCGATGTCGACTGCATCTGTCGAAGTCGAGGAAGAAGATGAAGACGAGGGCTGCCTGATTGGGGTCGATATCGAGTATAATGGTCGATATCGACTTCTCTTTTTCGCTCCTGAGTCCTCGATGTCGACTCCAGGAGGTGGCTTGACCCTGAGGGGTCGATTTCGACTGGCCTGGTCGATTTCGACTGCCTCTGCAGAAGCTTCTTTTCCTCTTCGTCGTTCCTTTTGCTTGATAACCTGAAATCTTGTTAGAAATATAGATAAAGCACGAATTATCTCAGTTTTAAAAGTTCAAAACAGCCAAAAATTTAAATCCTAAAAACTATCTATGCGATATTTAAATGTTTTATGTACATGCTCTAGATTTTTGAGTCGCTAGGCCGACTTCTCCGTCAATGCTTCATGACCCTTTTTTGTAAGGAACCTTTGAGCTTGAGCCTTCTCCTGGATCATCTAGGTCCTTTTGATAGCATCTAAGTTCGGCGACCAAGGCTTCTTTGATGTTAGGTTCTTCTTTGGGCGCTTTTCTTCTCTTTCTTGACCTAACTTTAGCAATATAGGCAAACCATGGAGCTTTGACCCTCTCTTTAGTAGAACTATCAATAATCGGCTTAATTGATTTATCAATAATGGACGGAGGAGGGTTAAGATTCATACCTGGGCTTACCTGTTTGGGCCCAAAACAGAAATCTTCGGGCTGAGGGGTGGTCGATTTCGACCAAGGAGGGTCGATATCGAGTGCTATGGTCGATACCGACATGTGGGGGTCGATATCTACCTCCGTGACCCCATACTTAAGCTCCTGGCAGCAATCTAGCATTCTCGATTTCGACCAAGGGAGGTCGATTTCGATGCTTTTAGTCGATGTCGACTGGTTCCAGTCGACGTCGACCCTGCTTGCTGTTTCTGTCCTTGCCAACAAAAATTTTCTAAGCTTCTCCTTAGCCGGCGAGAGGACTACTTGCTCCAGGTGCTTTGATTCGCTCATGGTTGGGTTGAAAGAGAATTCTATCACTTCGTTCCCTATAGTAAAGGTTAGTAACCCTCGACGTACATTGATATTGGCATCTGCAGTAGCTAAGAATGGCCTACCAAGTATAATAGGCACTACAGGATCTTCAGGCATCTCCAATACAATGAAATCAGTAGGCACAAAGAACTTACCTACCTTTACCGGAACGTCATCAACTATACCTGTGGGTCTGACGAATGAGTTGTCAGCCATATAAAGCTTCATGTCCACAGGTTCCAGGGCACCAATGTTCACCTTTTGCCAAATAGAGAGAGGCATGAGACTTACACTTGCCCCTAGGTCACATAGGGCTTTATAGCGATGTTGGCCAAGTCCCACGGTGATTGCAAACTTCCCTGGATCACTCTTCTTCTCAGGGAAGTCCATCTTTGAGCACTCCTCTGCGATCTCTGACATGGACCTCTTCTTACTCAGGATGTCTTTGAGGAATCGCACATAGGCGGGCATCTCGCTCAGGGCTTCAGTAAGAGGGATAGTAACGTTGAGTCCTTGAAGTATCTTTATGAAGCGCCTAAACTTGCCTTTGGTGGGATCCTCCAATGCTTTGGAAGGGAATGGCAATGTCTTCTTTGGTGGAGGGGTCAAAACGGTGGTCGGAGGGGCCTGTTTGACATCGACATCGACTGGAATATGGTCGATATCGACTGGAATGGTCGATTTCGACCTCTGTTGAGGCACTGATGGCTCTGCAGTGTCATCGACATCGACCAGGGGGTCGACATGGGGGTCGATTTCGACCTCTGGGTCGACTGGTCTGTCGATGTCGACTGGATCTGTTGCTTTCTCCTCCGTTTCCGTCCGTGGCTTTTGTATTTTGGTGCCACTCCTTAATTGTATGGCTGCGACATGGCCCGTCCCGGATTGTCCCTTAGGATTTGTAGTGGGTTGCCCAGGGAGTGTTCCGGATGGCCTAGGGATTTGTGCCGCCAATTGACCCAGTTGGGTCTCTACGTTCTTCTTCCATATATCCATCTCCCCAATCCTTGTGGTAAGGTGATTGAGTTGAGAGTGGATAGCATTGTTGGATTGATCGTTCCTAGCTTGGTTCCGCCTGATTTCATCCAGTACTAGTTGAAGATCATCCTTCTTTTGGTCTCTCTCCGGGTGCCCAGGAGCTCTATAAGGCGGAGGGTCCCTAGGGTTGACCTGGTTCCTTTGTTGTTGATGGAACCTTTGGTCTCCCCAATATTGGTGATTGGGACCCCTCATGTAGCGCGCCTCTTGGTGAGTCTCCGCTAGGTGTACTTGTTCGGCATGTGGGCACTCGATGGTGGTGTGCCGCTGCGATCCGCATTCGATGCAATCTTGGTTCGCTGAAAGGAACCTCACTTGCTTTTGGAGCTTTCTAAGTTGATCTCTGTGGAATTGCTCCTTCACATCTGGATCGATTACATTGGAGGGTTCATATAAGGGCATAGAGGGGGCAGGCCTCGACGATGATGGTGCGTCGGAAACCTCAGGAGTCCCATATGTATTGTCAAATTCCACCAGCCTTTCAATGGTTTCCCAAGCCTCTTGGGGAGCAAGTTCAAGGTAGCCATAGGCGGTGTATGTGTTGATCCTCTCCTTTGTTGCAGCGTCAAGAGCATTGTATATGATCTCCTGGATGACGTACGGTGGTTGGCCATGCGTCGGGCATGATCGTAGGAGGTCCTTATACCTCTCCCAAACAGTTGCCAGAGCCTCACCAGGCTTTTGTTTGAAAGCTGTGATTTTCTGTCGGATCAGCGCCGTCTTAGAGGGAGGAAAGAACTTGTTGAGAAACGCGTCCTTGACTTCATTCCAGGTGCGGAGCAATCTTGGGGCTAAGCTTTCCAACCACTGCAAT
Source organism: Persicaria maculosa (assembly GCA_963922045.1). Taxonomy (NCBI): domain Eukaryota; kingdom Viridiplantae; phylum Streptophyta; class Magnoliopsida; order Caryophyllales; family Polygonaceae; genus Persicaria; species Persicaria maculosa. The sequence goes on along the minus strand of OY998264.1, from coordinate 19,764,502 downwards.
GCTTTTCCTGTAAGAGACCAGCGAAATGCTTTCAGTTGAACATACTCAAGACTTTGTCCATCAGCAATTGTATCACAGAGGTCTAAGAAGGTTGATATATGTGCCATAGGGCATTCGTTAGGTTTCCCTTCATATTGATGCCTTCTTATTTCAGTTAAAAAGTTTGGCTTAATTTCAAAATTAGAAGTAGGGATTAGAATAGCCGATTCAGGCACTGTGAGCGATGGGTGCAAGTATTGCTTAGCATTCCGGGGGAGGGCGTTGATTTGAATCTCATATCGTCTCCTGGCCTCCTCTTCCCTGTCAGCACGCTCTCTTAGTGCCGCTTCTCTGGTAGCGTAATCCTCTACTTGCTTCCTTAAGCGTTCAATTTGTTGTGCCTGGGTCTCGTTGTCCGCCATGATTCTTTGGACTCGAGATCTTAAGTGGAGAAAGCGTTCTGGTTCGTCTAGTCCTTCAAATTCAGGTTGGTTACCAGTACGTCGCATACACCTATAAAACAACACTAAAAAGTACCGTGAAAATAAACTACTAGGGCGCGATTGATAGCTTCCCCGGCAACGGCGCCAATTTGACGTAGGGAGAATTGAATCGAAATATATAAGAAAATATAAACCAATACAACCCTTAGCCTCTTCAAATAAATTCAAGACTCCCCGCTATAGTAGTAGGGAATCAGGTTCGATCCACGAGGAAGCGAGTCAGCGGGATCCTAGTAGCGTTGAAGACACGTCCTTTCTACTCGACCAGAAGCCTCGATCTCGATGTCAGACCTCGATGTCGACCTTGGCTGTCGATGTCGTCTGCAACAGAAAACCTGCAGAAACAAAAACGGTAGTCGATATCGACTGGAGGGGGTCGATATCGAGGTTAGTTCACGAAATCGACTGGCTCAGAAGTCTGCCAGTCGATACAGGGGGTCGATTTCGACACAAAGTGGTCGATATCGATGCTTGCAGAAGTTCCCAGGAGTCTCGAGATCGATTCAGAAAACCGTCGATCTATCAGTTTGGTCGATATCGACCTCTGCTGTCGATATCGATGTCTTTCCTGCAGTGGGTTAGCGGTTTTGTCGGCAAAGAAAAGGCCGAAGAATCAAGGATGGAAAGGAAGCAATGATCAGAAATAAGCAAGGGTTTTGGTGTGTATAAAATATGTAAAAGCAACTCCTAGGATTAGGGTTTACCACAACGTTAACCAATGCATGCGATGAGATAAATAAGACGGACAATTGCGCTATTTCACCCGAGGGACAAGCTTTCGCCGTACACCAACTCTTAGGATTACTCTTTCAAATAAACCTAATTGTCTCTACCAATTTTATGTTTATAACTCAAGTTGTTAGCATGAATCCCTTTTCTTTTGATAAGGACTAAACATAGAATCGTAGGAGGAGAGATAGACACAACGATATCAACATCAAATACTTACCTCAAGCGCGCATGGCTAACGTCGGGCTCACCCCGACCCTAAGAGCTTTGGGGAACTACTCGCTTCTCATCATGGGATTCATCATTAATTGAAAGGAAGAAACTTGCATTAAACTAAACTTCGAAGCTTTACAAATCAACGTCAACTTTCGCAAACGTCAAACCCTAAAACTTCTCTCTAACTCTATTGTCTATGTCTTGTTCTATGATTGGATTATTGGATGCTTGGATGATCTAACAAATCAGCCCTAAGGCTTTATTTATAGGCTACTAATCCTCGCTATCCAAGGATTGTAACTCCTATCTAAACTAATAACTCTATCCGAACAATTAGGATAGGTCTTTTATTTTGATAAAAACTTAAAGGAACTTAAACGTAAAAGATAAATAAACTTCAGCTGCCATCTATCTTGAAAGTATGAGATAATTCCGTGCCTCATTGAAGATATAGTGCCAATCCGCATTCGAAATCGAGTCTATCTTCTGTCGAGATAAGGGGTCAATATCGACACCAGAGGTCGATATCGAGGTCTCTGTTCCTGCTCGACTTGTTCAGCTCTGGTCGATTTCTATGATGATGGTCGATATCGATGCATGTGTGTCGATATCGAGGCTTCTAGTCTGGTTTGTGTGGTTATCTCGACACTCAGAAATCGTGTCGAAATCCAGGGTCGATATCGATGTCTCCAGTCGATATCGACCTCTTCTCAACGTCACTTGGCTTGCTCGTTTTGACTCCGATTTCATCGAATTCCTGCATGGTTAGCTCAAAACTCGTGTAGACTCTATTTCTTTCACTTTAGCTCATTCTTACACGAGATCATATACTTTTGAAACTTTTGTTCGGAAATCAAATGAAATATGAAGTCAAAAGATGCAATAAACAATAGTACAATTATGTACATCAACGAGCAGCTCTGTGTCCCATAGTACCGCAAGCGTAGCAGACCGTCGAACGATCTGGACAAGAAGAAACATAATGACCACTCTCGTAACATCCATGGCAAGTGACACTCCTCACTCGCGCATCTCCTCCGTACGCAGCTGGAACTAGTGGCTGGGGTACCCTCGGTGCAACTCCATGGTACGCTCCTCTGAATCCTCCTCTAAATCCTCCTCCATAGCCACTCCTCCGGAATCTGTCCTCTCCACGGACCTCCGCTGGCCTCGCCCTCTTCGCCTCGGGGCGAGACGTGGAATAGGCGGTCTCAGACAAAATCCTCTGCTGGTCGTAAAGAAGAATCACCTCAAGAAATCTGTCAAAGCTAACAGCTCCTAAACTGGACGCATGCAAAAGCACGGGAGACGGCAGCCTCATCGATAACATGCGAATACGGCTCTCATCGGAAGGGCACAAGTGAGCACAGTAGACTAGCTCCTTCTTGAACTGGCAGACAATGGCAGAGACAGAAGCTGATCTATCGTAGCGGCCACGCAGAAAAGATACCTCTCGGGCTGTCTGAATCCCAGGAGGGCAGTACTCTCTCATCATCAGGTCTCTAAAAGCATCATAGGTCCACTCGGTCTGGTCCTTCTTATATACTAACCATCTATCAAATGCATCCCTCCGCAGCTGACCGGCTGCAAGCCTCTGTCGCTCAGAAGCTGGTATAGCAACATGGTCGAACAATCCCTCCATCTCACGGAACCACCTATCAACGTCCTCTCCAGCCTCTCCAGCAAATGTCGGTAGGCGGCACTGAGATAGTGTCTTGACCCAATCGATGCGCTTCTCGGGGTGCGCATCGACCACGGGCTCGGCTGGCTGCTGAGCTGGAACCTCTGGCGTCGGTGCCGTAGATCGAGCTCCTCCTCGTAACTCACTCAGAATGTCATGAAGTGTCGCCTTTAACTGCCCAATCCTAGTCTCTGTGGAAACTGGAACTCGGTCATCAGCTGGCGGTGGCGAAGCTCGCTCCTCAGCATGGTCGTCAGCAGCGCGCTCCTCGGCGTGATCGTTAGCGGCAAGCTCCTCGACTCTCTCAACAGCAACTCGGCGGGTGCGTCCCCTGCCACGACGTGCCCTACCCCCACGCCCATCTGAACTGCGTCTAATATCGACCATGATGGCTACAAGAACGATTATTTTAACACTCAGCACAGAAGCACCCAGCACTCAACAAATTAAGATGATCCCCTTCGAGGGAGATCGCCCTCGAGCCCAGTTTAATATTAAAATACAAGCATAGAGACGATCTATACCATCCTTCGAGGGACGGCTGACCGGAGGGGCAAATACCTCACGGCCTCCTAACCCACGCTACTCCAACCTCCGCGGTGCAAACTCCTTGGAGTCTTCCAGGCCCATCTGTAAAGAGAAAGCTAGCATTTTGCCTACCGTTTTTCGTATTCTACATCCTTAAGAGATGCCTATCGCTTAGTCTTTACCCCATGAGGTTGCCTTCCTAATAGATCAATCTAGGGTTGGGTTCAATTAAATTCATTTTGCCCTTTTGCAAACATTTGGAAACCGTTTGAAAAACCTTGGGCCATTTTAAAAATCACTTCAACCCTTGTACTCGGCTTGCAAAATCAACCTATGCTTTGATACCACCTTTGTAACGGCCCGGGATTATAATTCCTGGGTTACATTTCGAGGGATGAAAACCCTCGTTGGGATCGTGCGCCCCGAGTATAGGTTGAAGGTTTGAAAGCCTAATCTAATGTTTCCAAAGTGGGATTTCATACCCAAATTCGAAACGTATCGTTGAAATCCCCGGGGAAGTCCCCTGTACCTATCGTAAGTCTATGCGTGGAAAACCAGTAGTCATGCAAATAGCGAAATCAAGTGTAATACAATAGGGTGCCACGGCAGAGCCGGGTCAAAACGGAGTCTAAAAGTATAAATCCAAAACCATGGTCAGAGTTTGGTGAAGTAGATAACTCCAGCGCTCGCTCTCCGCCGAACAAAATGACCCGCGCAATATGCAAACAGCACCAATGGGATGAACATAAATAATACCTAAAAATGGTAATGGTGAGCGGGATCAGAATGATGCCCACCTGCTGCATCCCGGCTCTAAGCACACATATAAGCTATACCTTATAAAGATGCTTCTAGATGCAAGGCATAATATTAACACACTAGCATGTCCCTAAGATCAAGTGCTTAATAATAGATAGGGCCCCAGCAAAGAATACCAAATGGTATGTCCCTCTCCTACCTCCACCCCCTTCCGATAGGGCGGAGACTGGCCAGTTCATGAATGCATTCCTTTATCATCGGGCGGTTCGCAGACCCAACCCGTATCCACAATAAATAAAGCCCGCATGCAGCTCATAATATAAGTAAAGGAAGTTCCATGACTCGATCGACTCAGGACGGAACCCGATGGACTGGGCCATCCTATGACCCTAGCAAAGACTCTAATTACTTCACAGATAACGGTCGTTCTGTTTACATACACATAAAGAAATAGAATGCTCAACGGTCAATGCAACCTAACATGATACTACATGGCATGCTGATCATGAATGCAAGCACCTAGTATATCATGCACATAAAGCAGGAAATATCTCTCTATCAATCTGAGTAAGCTCCGAAGAGACTTACCTGGTAGGCAGAACAGCAAAAGGCAATCAACCAGGCAATATGAAATTCGACACGTCACAGATGGTCACCTAATAAGTATAAGCACATGAATGAGTCTATCTCTAAGGCACACAAAGCATGAAAGTATCACACACACAACTACACAACTTAACACAATAACCGTCACATCATCATTTTCATCATCTTAACTTTATCTCGTAATCCATCATCTCACAACTCATACCATATTCCATATAATTCTCCAATTCATCATCTTAAGACAATTCCAATTCGTATTTAGCCAATTTGCATGCTATCACCTCATACTCTTACTTAGTATATAATTGTATATTTTCATTATAATAATCATCTCTTATCATATAATATATATATATAACATCATTAAAGTCTAATATTTAATCTCGTCTAATAATCACCACAATATCATGCTATTAGTCAATTCAATCATATCGTTAATCAGACGATCAAATCATCAAGTCCAAATAATATATTTTAAAATCCCAAATAATATAATATGATATTTTAATTACCCTTTATTATTTAATAAACCATCTCTTTATAAAATCTCCAAAATAATATTGTATATTTAAATCCTCGAATAATATTATAGTATTTTAAATACCGTAACCAATTAAATAAATAACCGATTAACTCGACCGAACCAAACCCAACCGAACCAAACAAAACCGAACCAAACCAAATCGAACCAAACCGAACCGAACCGATTTAATATAATATAATAATATAATAATATAACAATATAATATATATAATAATATAATATATATACACCTAACATAACATATATAATGTATATAATATATAACTATATATATGTATAAGTGGCAGGGGGGCCCACAAGCCTAACGGCTACTGCTTCTTCAACATTTCGAATCGCGCCCGCGCCATGCCCAGCCCGAGCTCGACGCCGGCCCGCCGCCTGCACCGCCTCTCCGCGCCGGAGCTCGCCCAGCTCGACCTTGCTCGCACCTCCCATGCCCGGTCCAGCCCACGCCGGCAGTCTGCTCCTCGCACTCACGCAGCTCGACCACGCTCTCGCGCTCTCGTGCTCCCGCTCAAGCCGACAGAGCTCCGATGATCGTCGGAGCTCTCGACCTCACCCGATCGACCCGCACTCAGCCCACGCTCACTCCCGACTAGCCTAGACATTGAAAAAGACTCAAAAACGATTCGAAACGAGGATAAATTCGGAGCTCACCGAGATGGGTTTTTCACGACTTCGGAGCTCTCGACCGGAGTTCTGGGCATATTCGGTGGCTCGCGATGGCTCGTCGGACCTACACCGGACAGAGGTGAGCGCGATGGTGAAGCTCGGGAACAAATCCGATCGAAAACGGACGAGAAACGCTTACCGAAAGTTAGCTTCACGAGGGGACGAAGGAGGAGATGGTTTGGTGGTACGTCGGTGGCGGTGGTGGCTCCGATGGTGGCGCTGGCGGCTGCTGGGTTGCCTCGGGGCGTCGAAGGAAGGAAGAGGGTGTGTGTGTGTGGTTGAAGGTGCGACGTCAAGGTGGTGATGGTGGTGTGTGGTGATGGTGAGCGACGACGATGGCGTGATGGTGGTGCGTGGGGATGATGAAAGGTGGTGGCTGGTGAAGGTGATGGGGAGGTAGTTGATGGAGATGGTGAAAATCAGAGGAGAGGGGGAGGGAGATGGTGAAGGAGGAGAGTGATGGTGAGGATGGCGTGAGGGTGAGGGTGAAGGTGATCAGAAGGTGAGGGGAAGGGGAGAGTGATGGGAGTGGGTGGAATATTGAGTGTGGGTTTGAGTAACCAATACCCGGAATTAAATCCCGAATACGCGAATTTCAAACCCCGAAATTAGTATCCGAATGTTAGTTTCCCCGAATCCCGCTTTCTCGATCAATTAGATTTTTAAAACTTAAAAGGGATATCACCATCCGAATTTATTTTAAATTTTCGAGGCGAAAAGACGGAACCGCTCGTCAAATATTTAAATTCAGGTCGAAATCTGTTAAACGGGTTTTTAAATCTGATTTAATTAAATTTTAAATTTTCTTTTTCCGATAAAATTAGGGTTTAAAAATCCATGCCTTTACACACTCTCTATCCTACGTGACTCGTAGCTGCCCGGTCTCCCCCCGAGCAACCCGAAGGGTACCGTCGGTCCTCAAGAGTCTCGTCGCCTGTTATTGGAAAATGTTTAAGATTATGTTACTTCTTGTATAACTTATGCTAATCTACTGTATGAGTCGATTATGCTTGTAATGTTTTTCGTCTTTTAATATGCTTTTAATGTCTTTTAAAGTCTTTTAAAGTCTTTTAATGTCTTTTAATGTGCTTTTAATGTCTTTTAATGTATTCAAATGTCTTTTAAAGTCCTTTAAAATATTTTAATATCTTCTAATGTCTTTTAAAGTCTTTTAATGTCTTCAATGTCTTTTATTATGTTTTTAATGACTTTTCAATTCTTTTAAATTCTTCTAATGTCTTTTAAAGTCTTTTAATGTCTTTAATGTCTGTTATTATGTTTTTAAGGTCTTTTAATGTCTTTTCAATTCTTTTAAATTCTTATAATGTCTTTTAAAAGCCTTTTAAATTCTTTTAATGCTTTTAATGTCTTTTAATATGTTTTTAAAACTATAAACATATAATAACATAAAAACTAAAAACTAAAAAATATAACATCTATCAACTATATACTACAAACTATAAACATATAATAAAACTATATTATTAAATAAACACTATATTATAAAACTATATTATCAAATAAAAACTATATTATAAAACTAAATTATCAACTATAAACTATATTATAAAACTATATTATCAAATATAAACTATATTATAAAACTATATTATTAAATAAAAACTATATTATAAAACTATATTATCAAATATAAACTATATTATAAAACTATATTATTAAATAAAAACTATGTTATAAAACTATATTATTAAATAAAAACTATATTATAAAACTACATTATCAAATAAAAACTTTATTATAAAACTATATAAAATAAAATAAAAACTACATAATAACTCAAATAAAAACAATATAAATTAAAAACTAAATAAAATAAAATATTTAAATAACTCAAATACCGGTGGGGTCGGGACGGGCGAAACCTCCATACGCCGCTTCCGCGGCGGTAATAGTGCCCGTGTCGCCACCGTCTCGGACTCCTCCTCCACCACCTCAACAGTCGCCGCTTTGCGCCACCACCTCCGGCACCACCACCTCCTCCATCGCCGGCGCAAGGCCCTCCTGGTCCACACCTCCACCCTCCGCCACCACGGCCGCCTCGACCTCGCTACCCCACACGGCTTCAAGATCCGCCGTCGGGACCACCATCTCCGTCTCCGTCTCCATGTCGATGGCACTCTCCGTCGTCTCTCTCTCCATCTCTCTCTCTCTTTATCTCTCTCTCTCGGAAGCTCTCTCTCTGGGAATCACTCTCTTTCTCTCTCTCTCGGCGCCGGTGAAGTGGGGAGACGAAGGGCCACGTTTTTTGGCTTTTTTTAAAGACGGGCTTGCACGTCGTTTTGGACGTGCAGAGTGCACGTCGTTTTGGACGTGCAGAGTGCACGTCGTTTTGGACGTGCAGAGTGCACGTCGTTTTGGACGTGCAGAGTGCACGTCGGTTTGGACGTGCAAAATGGGCACGTCATTTTCTACGTGCACCTGTGCACGTTTTTAACGACGTGCAGGCACGGTAACCAAGACGTGCCTGCACGTATATGTGTTGTGTCCCCATCCAACTTGCACGCTTTTTTTGACGTGCGTTCACGTTGCTTTTTACGTGCATGCACGTCGTAATTAATGTGGAGATTTGCGGTGTATATAGTTTCCGCGATTTACGTATCTTCTATATATATATATATATATATATATATATATATATATACTTAATTCAGAATACTTTCTGTTTACGTGGCGCGCTCTCCACCCTTCTCTCCCTTCCACCCAATCACGTTTTTTCTTTTTTTTTCCTTTAATTTTTTTTTTTTCATTTTCCCAACCAAAACCCTATTTACTAACTATCTATATCTATATCTAATATAATACTAAAACAAATATTGATGATGTCACTTGGCGACTTTTGCTTACAAATAGGCTTATGTGGAAACTTCTTATGAATCATGGTTCCACCTTTATAATTAATTAATTTTTACTAATTAAATTAATTAATTATTTATCCAAAATATTTATTTGAGAAATTGAATAGTTGTTACGATCATTTCGAAATACAAATTTGTAAAAACCTTTATCGTCTTTTTTTTACAAATTTTTTATTTTACCAATTTACATGGTTGTGTAGTTATTATTATTTTTATTTTATTATAATTGTTGTTGTTGTCAACATATTAATCATATAACAAATCAATATAATAATTTTCATTAAAATAGTCTTGCTAATACTAAATTGTATGACCAAGATCAAATACGCTCATGTGCATCTTTAATAAAAAAAAAACGATTGATTGAGCTTATCTTTTGACACGTTGCAAACTCTATTTTTAGATTTTTTATTTAGCTCAATTTACACCTGTGGTGTGATTTTTATCTCTTTGGCCATATTTCATTCTTTTTCCAGGCTTTGACGACTAATTTTATTAACTTTTTTTTAAATTTTTTGCATATTCGAAGAAGGAATGTGTTCTCTTTTATATTTCTAAGCCTTATGTACGTGTCACTGTTATAAGTATTTTGTTTTAGCAGATCGACCTAGGAGCAAAATATTAGGAGTAGTTAATTTGAGATTTTTTTGTTTGTTTTCCAAACCAATTTTCCTAATCTTAAGTAGATAAGAACAAATTAATCAAAAAAATTAAAACTAAACAATTATTTAATCAATAATTAGTTATCAATTTATATCATAAAAATTGTTGTTAATAAAAAAAACTCTTTTTTGCTAGATAGAATCTTCTTATTTATTGGTTATGATTTGATACAATATTGTACACTGATTTTAATTTTATTTTCAATAAATGGTGGTTAAATATTTATTTTTAAAAAAAAATTGTGGTTTTGGCACAATAAGGTTTACATTCTCAATCATGTCTTTATATATGAAGCTATTGTCACCTTAATAATTGATCAACCCTATAGTGTGTTCTCATCTTGATAGATAAGTCGATCTGATGAGTCTCATAAAAGTATAGAGAACATAAAATGGTGATAGTGAGAAAGAAAAAGGATGACCTAGATGACAACTCGAGCGACAATCCCGTCATACGTGATTTAAGTGTTTTTTTTTGGAACCATTCCTTCGTAATTTTAAAATACTTTGTGTAACGGCCCAAATATAAATATTCGGGTTACTTTTCGAAGGGTAGGATACCTTCGTTCGGATCTTGCAATTCGAGTACGGGTTGAGTTTTAAAACAAAGTTTTAATGATCAAAGAAGGGATTTCGCACCCTAAAATTCGCGATAGGGCCGTTAGGTCCTCCGAACTTGTCCTACTTACCTAAGTCGCTCAAAACGTTTTAAGTTCGAAAGCATAAGGAAGGAAATATCATAATACAAGTTGCCACGGCAGGGCCGAGTCAAAACCAAATACGAGGAAATAAGTAGCAAAAGTGTGGAGTTCAAGTTGGCCCTTCTCTCCCTCTCACTGCGCCATGAGATATCCCCCGCCACATCAACACATGATCAAGTAAGGGTACGGGTACCTGAAACTAACCACGAAGTCAAGGTCGAGCCACTCATGCGGGCCCTGAAGACCTCACTGAGGACATATAATATGCCTATACCTAAATAAAGGATTCTCTAATGCAGTACAGAATATTAAACACTCAAGCATGCTAGCAGTTTATATATATGCAGAAAGTGATTAAATGGGATCCCGCACAGAATGTCAAGTGGCATGTCCCTCTCCTACTCCCGTACCCATGCTCGATAGTGCAGGAACCGACCGCGTTTTATACTCCCGCACCCATGCTCGTTAGTGCGGGAACCGGTCGCGTTCAATATCATAACATAATCAATCGTATCAATAGTCATGCTCGTCAATTTAACAGTCTGACTCGATGAGGACTAAGTCTGATGGGACTGGACCGTCCTATGACCCTAGCAAATGACTCTAGGACTCACAATTTAACGACCGTTCTACCATACGCAAAGAGAATACGGATGCTCGATTAATTTGTGCAACCTAAGCATGATACTGCATGAATATGTAGGATGCAACACCTACATACTATATGACACATCAGGCATGAGGTTCTAACTTGAATAAGCCCCGGAGGACTTACCTGGAAACGCAGAGCAGCAAAATAAGGCAGCAGGGGTGAGCAATCCAACAGATCAGAAATCACCTAGAAATTTCATAAAATAATATAATAAGTCTAAGTCTAATTTACACAAGTACACAAGCTACATAAGAAACATATAAGATACACATAATAACATAACCCATCTACTTCATCATTATCACCATTATCATTTCATCTCCATTCCTCAGTCAGTTTCATTATCTCCCATAATTCGATACCTTCCTCAATGCGATCATAATATCATCATCATCATCCTTATCCAACTCATCACATTCTTATTTTCATGAATTATTCCAATATCCCAAATTACCCATTTCAAATATCAAAACTTAGGAATTAGTTTAATCATATAAATCATTCTCAACAAATTAGTTTAATAATTAAATAAATAAATCGAGGAAAGATAATCAATTACTTGACCATATAAAGGATCACAATCCATAAAATAATTAAATAACATTTACCCATTAAAATAATATAATCAAGCAACTAAATAATATTTAAAAAAACAGACTTTAAATATATATTAAAATAGAAAAATAAATGCTCCAATTTATTCCACATAACATTAAAATAAAATTTCAAAAAAATATAAGTGAATAATTTAGTAAATAATAAAGAGTTCACAAATTGTGGAACTATATCCTTAAAATAATATAATTAGTTAATTATTCAAATAATCCAGATTTTTAATAATTAATAAATAAGCAAATAATGAATTAAATAAATAAATAAATAAATCAGAAGAAAAAAATTTAATAATAATATTTTAGAATGAATGTAAATAATAATACATTTTAAACAACAAAACCAACCCATTCAATAAAACAACCCGGCCCAAAGGAGGAGCCCAACCCATTTCCCTTCCTCGGCCCAAACCCGAACCCAATACCTGGCCCAAACCCGGCCCCTTACCAAGCACCCAACAGAAAAAGAAGAACCGGAAGAAAAGAGGGAAAAAAAAAAAGAAAACCGGACCAGACCAGGGGAAAAAGAAAAGAGAGAACCGGGGTGGCCGAACCCGTCTCCTTCCTCCCCCCGTTCATCTGCTCAACGGAAAAGCAGGGGAAGAGAGGTGGGGCTCCGCTGGCGGCTGGCTCCCCTTCCGGGCGCCATCAACGACCCTCCCCGACCACCACTAACCCAAAAGCAAGACCAAGGAAAAAGGAGGAGGTTCGAGGGCTCACCGAGGGCTCGAGATTTCGCCGAAAAACCTTCGTCGGGCTCGATTGGCTTCGTCGACAGGGGGAGGAGTCGTGGGGAGGCCTAGGAGGAGTGAAGGAAGGTTAGAGGTGGAGCTTTGCAATGAATTTGATCGGAAAAAGGGAAACAAAGCTCACCGGTGAATTTGGACGGAAACAGGGGAAGCGGAGGCGAGGCGGCTCGGCGGCGGCGCTCCTAGGTTCCGACGACGAAGGAGGAGGCTCCGGGGTGCTCCTCCGGGCTTGGGGTGCAGCTGCTGCTCGCCGAGGACAGGAGGAGGTGATTGTGGTGGTGCTTGGTGGTGTATGGGGATGCCAACGACGACGACGGGGGATTGGTGGTGGCTGATCGGCAACGAGGGGAGGGGAGGGAGGAGTGTGCTGGTGGCTCCCGAAACAGAACAGAGAGGGAGAGGTGGAGGAGCAGTTGGAGGGTGATGGTGATGATGAAAAAAAAGAAATGGAGATGGAGGTGATGAGAAATGGAGATGGAGGAGAGGGGAATGGTAAGACTGTAAGAGGAATGGAGGTGAGGTGGGAGGCTCAGGCCCTCAGATTAGTTGAAATAGGGGAGGGATAGGGGATGGCTTGAGGGATGGTGAGATTGAGTGTAGATTTGGTTAAAGAAAGTCAAAATTATTACCCGGAATTAAATCCCGAAATCCGCTTTCCGACCTTAACCCGACACGTTTTAAAATAATTAATCAAGTCTGAATTAAATAATGAAACCCAAAAATATTTTTAAGCCTTGGGAAAATAAAGCGGAATTATTTCGTTTTCAAATTTGAGTAACGAGTTATGCCGGAATTATTCGAAAGAATTTAAATCAGTCGTTGGCTCGAGAACGAAAATTTTTGAAAATTTTCGGAGTCTCGGAAATTGAATAAATTCTTATCAAAATTAAATTTATAACTATAAAAATATTCATTTAAAAATCTCGGTCTTTACATCATCCACCTCTAAAAACAAGTCTCGTCCTCGAGACTAAAATCCTTTTAAAAGCAAGGGGATGAAGTTCGAAATTGGTGAGTCCGAGGATCACGCCATTGATGTCGTGAGTATCTCATAAGTGCCCCTATGAGATCCTCGCAGTATCTTTGTCATGATCATAACATTCCCAATTGGTCGTAGCAAGAATGTGATATGGGCCCTTATCACAACCTTACCCCGACTTCTTGGTTACATTATAACTCAAAAGAATCATAACGTCTCCACTAGGTCTTAGCAAACAATCTATAAGTGCCCCTATGAATGTTTGTATCCACTTCGTGGGACATTATAATGTAAACTCGGGTTGAAAAGTTTCAAAAGGGTTCTCGATTCAAGTTAATCAATCAAATTCTCGATCGCGTTTGACCTTTCAAAATCCAAGTCATTTCTCTTATTTCAAGTCTATCTGATTTCAAGGATTTTAAGAGGTGGCAACATCCACCTCTAAGGGCTAATCCCATATTCCACTTCCTAGGTTCATTCTCAAAGTAAGTTTCAGCATTCTTAATTCCAGGTATAGCACATCAAGATATCAACATATCATATACTCATAGAAATGGTGCATAATTATCAATCAGATATGCACAATCACATAATCATACAATGATAAGGCACGTCTCATAGCAAGGACCGGGCAATACTCATCAACTAACTCATGAGGTCAAAGAAATGTCCACGCTAGGCTCCACGTACGATGCAAGTAACTCGTCTAACACTCCCCCATAACTGGCCCGAATGCTCTCCTCGGTCTCCCAGGTAGCCTCCTCAGGACCCCGCCTAGACCACTGAACTAAAAGCAAAGGAACCTCCCTATTCCTGAGCTTCTTGACATGACGGTCAAGGATCCTAATAGGGTGCTCTATGAAGGTATGGTCGGGCTCAACATGGAGGTCAGAATGATCGAGGATATGGCTAGGATCGGCCACATATCTACGGAGCTGAGACACGTGGAACACATCATGAACTCCAGCTAAAGACGGGGGTAAGGCTAGTCTATAGGCCACCTCACCTACACGCTCTAGGATCTCAAAGGGTCCAATATACCTAGGGCTCAGCTTGCCCTTGATGCCAAATCGTCGGACTCCCCTGGTGGGTGACACTCTCAGCCAAACATGAGCTCCCACATCGAAGACGATCTCTGTCCTCCGTCGATCAGCATACTTCTTCTGGCGGTCCTGAGCGATCCTCATGTGCTCTCTGATGCGGCCAACCTGATCCATTGTCTCTCGGACTAGCTCTGGCAAGGATGTGACTGTATCTGCGGGCTCATCCCAATAAACTGGCGACTTGCAGGGCCTCCTGTACAACGCCTCATAAGGAGCCATCTCGATCGAGGAATGATAGCTGTTGTTGTACGAGAACTCGACCAGCGGTAGGTATTTCACCCATCTATCACCCCACTCTAGCACACAAGATCGTAGAATATCCTCCAATGTCTGTATAGTCCTCTCGCTCTGTCCATCTGTCTACGGATGGAAGGAAGTACTGAACTGTAATCTAGTCCCTAGGGCCTCGTGCACATGCTGCCAAAATTGTGAAGTAAAGTGGCCATCTCTGTCAGAAACAATCCTCTCTGGCACTCCATGCAGACGAACAATCTGTCGAATGAACTCCTCAGCTAGTCTAGATACCGTCCATGTCTCCTGTATGGCGATAAATGTGCGGACTTGGTCAATCTATCGACCACAACCCAGATGGCATCGAACCCTCTAACATCTCGCCTCAGTCCGGTGACAAAGTCCATGGAAATGTCAGTCCACTTCCACTCAGGGACCGGAAGTGACCTGACAAGTCCTCCTGGCCGCTGGTGCTCAATACGAACCTGCTGGCAAATCTGGCATCTAGCTACGAAGTCAGTGATGTCTGCTCTCATCCTCTGCCACCAGTAAGACCTCCTCAAATCCTGGTACATCTTATTCGTCCCGGGATGGACAGAATAAGGAGTGGTGTGCGCCTCTCGCATGATCCTCTGTCTAAGATCCTGAGTATATGGTACCACAACGCGATCCTGAAAGGTCAGCATCCCGTCCTCCCTCTCTGACAACTCTCCGGCTCGTCCCTGAGCCATCCGCTCTCTAAGAGCCACAATCTTTGGGTAATCTGTCTGGGCTCTGCGAATCTCCACCAACAGATCTGACTGCACCTCTAAGAAGGTCAGCTGTCCGCTCTCTCGCTGAATCCAAACCTCAATACCACTCGATCTCAAATCTGACTGTAGTCGCTCCTGAGTGGTGAGCCTGGCTACCGTCACCTCTTGATGAGTCTTCCTGCTGAGCGCATCTGCGACCACATTGGCCTTCCCAGGGTGATACACAATCTCCAGATCATAGTCCTTGAGCAACTCCAACCAGCGCCTCTGTCTCATGTTCAGCTCCTTCTGTGTGAAGATGTACTTCAGGCTCTTATGATCCGTCATCACCTTGCACGACGTGCCATACAGATAGTGCCTCCAGATCTTCAGAGCATGAACTACAACTGCTAGCTCTAGGTCGTGGGTGGGGTAAGACAACTCTCCAGGCTTCAACTGGCGTGAAGCATAGGCAATAACTCGATCCCTCTGATGAAGTACGCACCCCAAACCGGCTCTGGATGCATCAGTGTAGACAACGAAATCCTCGGTCCCATCTGGCAAAGCTAGAACTGGTGCAGTGGTCAGCTTCTCCTTCAGAAGCTCGAAACTGGCCTGACACTCCATGCTCCATTCAAAAGGAACGTCCTTCCGCAGCAGCTGTGTCATCGGTCGTGCAATACTCGAGAATCCCTGAACGAATCTCCGGTAGTAACTCTCTAAGCCAAGGAAGGAGCGGATATCCCTGACGTTCTTGGGCACCTCCCAAGCTACTATAGCCTCTATCTTCGCCGGATCCACGGCGACACCCTCTGCTGAAATCACATGACCCAAGAAGGTCACCTCAGAGGTCCAAAAATCACACTTGCTGTACTTGCCATACAGCTGGTGCTTCCTCAGCGTCTCTAGCACGATCCTCAGGTGCTCCTCGTGCTCCTCCCTACTCCTCGAGTACACCAGAATATCGTCGATGAAGACAACGACGAGTCGATCCAAGTAATCGATGAACACTCGGTTCATGAGCTCCATAAAGGCTGCAGGTGCATTGGTCAGCCCAAATGGCATGACTACGAACTCATAATGTCCATAACGAGTCCGGAAGGCGGTCTTCGGTACATCCTCAGGCTTCACTCGAAGCTGGTGATAACCGGATCTCAAATCGATCTTAGAGAACATAACTGCTCCCTGAAGCTGATCCAACAAGTCATCAATTCGAGGGAGAGGATAACGGTTCTTCACCGTCGCCCGGTTCAACTCCCGATAATCAATGCACAATCTCAACGATCCGTCCTTCTTCTTAACGAAGAGGACCGGTGCTCCCCACGGTGACGCACTAGGTCTGATGTAGCCCTTCTCGGCCAACTCCTCCAACTGAGCCTTCAACTCTGCCATCTCGGTCGGCGCCATCCGGTACGGTACTCGTGAAATCGGCCTCGTGCCTGGCTCTAACTCTATGGCGAAGTCGATCTCTCTCTGCGGAGGGAGTCCTGGCAGCTCGTCGGGAAACACGTTCGCAAACTCCCGCACTATAGGCACATCGGTCATGCTGGGCTGCTCACGACCCACTTCTAAGGCATAGCACCAATACCCCATGCATCCCTGATCCAAAAGTCTGGCTGCTCGAACTGCGCTGATAAGCGCCCCGTTCCGTTTGGGGTCACTCCCCCAAACTTGGTGCTCGGTCCCGTCATCAGCTAAAAGCATCACAGTCCTCGTCCGAAGGTTGACGATCGCTCCATATCGTCCCATGAAGTCCATGCCGAGAATGAGGTCGTCCGTCTTCAGTGGCATCACAATCAGGTCTGCAGGCCACTCACGCTCTCCTATACGGACAGGGCATCCTAGGATCTCTCGACTAGTCCTAACCCTAGATCCATCCGGCATGCCTACTAGAAGGGATGGACCACTCGTGCAGCTAAGACTCAGCCTAGCAACGCACGTCTCTGCTATAAAGCAGTGTGTAGCACCAGTATCAAACAGCATACGCAAACACACATCATAGAGAGAGATGGTACCTGCTGCAGTCGGAGTGGAATGATCATCAACTCGCATCTGAAATACGCGAGGCGGTGGGGGCAATGCGGAACCACGGCCTCCTGAAGTCTGTCCTCTGCCATAACTCGACCCAGATGGCCCGGCTGAAGTCGATCCTCTACCTCCGCGGCCAGAACCTCTGCCGCCTCTCAATCCTCCGCGGCCTCTACTAGGAGCAGAACCTCTCCCCTGACCCTGGGGGTAAGTCAACTGTGGGGGTCTGGGAGCCTCTGGAAGTCGGAGAGCGGGTGCAGATGGAGTCCCTCCACTCTGGGGGCAGTAGCGAGATCTATGCCCTAAAAGTCCACATGAATAACACCTAGTATCTCTCATCGGACATGCAGCAACATAATGACCCTCCTCGTAGCAGCCGTGACAAGTAATGCTCCTAACTCGAACCTCCCTACTCGGAGCAGACGGTGCTGGTGGAATCCTCGATACTCCTCCGAATCCTCCTTGGAACCCTCCTTTAGGTCTTGTCTCCCATCTAGTCTCAGCAGGTCTAGGTCTCTTCCCCTCAGAGCGGGATGAAGCATATGCAGTCGCAGAGAGGATACGCTGCTGATCGTATAGAAGAACCACCTCCAGGAAACGGTCGAACGAGACTGCGCCCAGACTAGAAGCATGCAGTAGTACCGCTGGTGACAACCTCATCGACAACAATCGAATGCGACTCTCGTCAGTGGGACACAGGTGTGCGCAGTAAACCAACTCCTTCTTGAACTGGCGGACAACATCAACAACAGAGAGAGACGGGTTGTAGGTCCCACGATAAAATGCCACCTCGCGAGCAATCTGGGTCCCCGGGGGGCTATACTCCTTCAGCATCAAAGTCCGGAAAGCATCGTAACTCCACTCAGTCTGATCCGTCTTGTACACGGACCAGCGATCAAAGGCATCCCCCCGTAGATGTCCTGCTGCTAGCCTCTATCGCTCTGTAGCTGGCACATCAATATGGTCGAAGATCCCGTCTAGCTGACGGAACCATATCTCTATATCCTCTCCCGCGCCTCCTGAGAACTGCGGCGGCCTACACTGCCCCATGACCTTCACCCAGTCGATGCGCTTCTCGGGTCGCGCAACGGCCATAGGAACAGCTCGAGCGGGCTCAGGTGCTGTAGGCGGCTCGATCGGGATCTGGGCCCCGGGTGCTACAGACTGTGACTCCCCAAGAAACTCTCGTAAGACCTCCAAGATCGAAGCTCGGTCCATCTGCCCCGGTGTGGTATGCTGAATGGGGACCTGAGTCTCGCCGCCCTCAGGTGTCGGAGTGTCATCGTCGGTCGTAACAGTAGCTGCCCTACGACGGGGTCGTCCTCTACCTCTACGCACTGGGCCCCCACGCCCGATCCGTCCACCTCGTGTATCGGCCATAGTGGCTGCAATAGAAGGGCGGGGCTTAACACACAGCACAGAAGCATTCAACAGAAATTAATCAAATCCCCTTCGAGGGAGACCGCCCTCAGGCCCCATTTATAAAATCACAGAAACTATCTAGAAGCTGCCCTTCGAGGGGCAACTGACCGGAGGGGCAACTATCCTCTCGGCCTCTACATTCTAACCCCGCTACTCCAACCACCACGGTGCAAACTCCTTGGAGTCTTCCAGGCCCTCTATAAAGTACAAAGCTAAGTTTTGCCTACCCGTTCCCAAGTCTACATCCAATAGGATGGTCTATCGCCTTTCTACCCACTCGATTTCCCTTTTTTGGATTTTTCTTATTTTAAGTCAAGTTTATTAAGCTTTGTTCGTTAATTTAGCCATATTAAATTCATTTTGCCCTTTTTAAAACTCTTTAAAATCCTTTAAAACATTGGGCGGTTTTACAAATCATACTTCAACCCATTTGTACTCGAATCGCGCAACCCAAGCTCTGATACCACCTTTGTAACGGCCCAAATATAAATATTCGGGTTACGTTTCGAAGGGTAGGATACCTTCGTTCGGATCTTGCAATTCGAGTACAGGTTGAGTTTTAAAACAAAGTTTTAATGATCAAAGAAGGGATTTCGCACCCTAAAATTCGCGATAGGGCCGTTAGGTCCTCCGAACTTGTCCTACTTGCCTAAGTCGCTCAAAACGTTTTAAGTTCGAAAGCATAAGGAAGGAAATATCATAATACAAGTTGCCACAGCAGGGCCGTGTCAAAACCAAATACGAGGAAACAAGTAGCAAAAGTGTGGAGTTCAAGTTGGCCCTTCTCTCCCTCTCAATGCGCCATGAGATATCCCCCGCCACATCAACACATGATCAAGTAAGGGTACGGGTACCTGAAACTAACCACGAAGTCAAGGTCGAGCCACCCATGCGGGCCCTGAAGACCTCACTGAGGACATATAATATGCCTATACCTAAATAAAGGATGCTCTAATGCAGTACAGAATATTAAACACTCAAGCATGCTACCAGTTTATATATATATATATATGCAGAAAGCGATTAAATGGGATCCCGCACAAAATGCCAAGTGGCATGTCCCTCTCCTACTCCCGCACCCATGCTCGATAGTGCAGGAACCGACCACGTTTTATACTCCCGCACCCATGCTCGTTAGTGCGGGAACCGGTCGCGTTCAATATCATAACATCATCAATCGTATCAATAGTCATGCTCGTCAATTTAACAGTCTGACTCGATGAGGACTAAGTCCGATGGGACTGGACCGTCCTATGACCCTAGCAAATGACTCTAGGACTCACAATTTAACGGTCGTTCTACCATACGCAAAGAGAATACGGATGCTCGATTAATTTGTGCAACCTAAGCATGATACTACATGAATATGCAGGATGCAACACCTACATACTATATGACACATCAGGCATGAGGTTCTAACTTAAGTAAGCCCCGGAGGACTTACCTGGAAACGCAGAGCAGCAAAATAAGGCAGCAGGGGTGAGCAATCCAACAGATCAGAAATCACCTAGAAATTTCATAAAATAATATAATAAGTCTAAGTCTAATTTACACAAGTACACAAGCTACATAAGAAACATATAAGATACACATAATAACATAACCCATCTACTTCATCATTATCACCATTATCATTTCATCTCCATTCCTCAGTCAGTTTCATTATCTCCCATAATTCGATACCATCCTCAATGCGATCATAATATCATCATCATTATCCTTATCCAACTCATCACATTCTTATTTTCATGAATTATTCCAATATCCCAAATTACCCATTTCAAATATCAAAACTTAGGAATTAGTTTAATCATATAAATCATTCTCAACAAATTAGTTTAATAATTAAATAAATAAATCGAGGAAAGATAATCAATTACTTGACCATATAAAGGATCACAATCCATAAAATAATTAAATAACATTTACCCATTAAAATAATATAATCAAGCAACTAAATAATATTTAAAAAAACAGACTTTAAATATATATTAAAATAGAAAATTAAATGCTCCAATTTATTCCACATAACATTAAAATAAAATTTCAAAAAAATATAAGTGAATAATTTAGTAAATAATAAAGAGTTCACAAATTGTGGAACTATATCCTTAAAATAATATAATTAGTTAATTATTCAAATAATCCAGATTTTTAATAATTAATAAATAAGCAAATAATGAATTAAATAAATAAATAAATAAATAAATCAGAAGAAAAAAAAATTAATAATAATATTTTAGAATGAATGTAAATAATAATACATTTTAAACAACAAAACCAACCCATTCAATAAAACAACCCGGCCCAAAGGAGGAGCCCAACCCATTTCCCTTCCTCGGCCCAGACCCGAACCCAATACCCGGCCCAAACCCGGCCCCTTACCAAGCACCCAACAGAAAAAGAAGAACCGGAAGAAAAGAGGGAAAAAAAAAAGAAAACCGGACCAGACCAGGGGAAAAAGAAAAGAGAGAACCGGGGTGGCCGAACCCGTCTCCTTCCTCCCCCCGTTCATCTGCTCAACGGAAAAGCAGGGGAAGAGAGGTGGGGCTCCGCTGGCGGCTGGCTCCCCTTCCGGGCGCCATCAACGGCCCTCCCCGACCACCACTAACCCAAAAGCAAGACCAAGGAAAAAGGAGGAGGTTCGAGGGCTCACCGAGGGCTCGAGATTTCGCCGAAAAACCTTCGTCGGGCTCGATTGGCTTCGTCGACAGGGGGAGGAGTCGTGGGGAGGCCTAGGAGGAGTGAAGGAAGGTTAGAGGTGGAGCTTTGCAATGAATTTGATCGGGAAAAGGGAAACGAAGCTCACCGGTGAATTTGGACGGAAACAGGGGAAGCGGAGGCGAGGCGGCTCGGCGGCGGCGCTCCTGGGTTCCGACAACGAAGGAGGAGGCTCCGGGGTTCTCCTCCGGGCTTGGGGTGCAGCTGCTGCTCGCCGAGGACAGGAGGAGGTGATTGTGGTGGTGCTTGGTGGTGTATGGGGATGCCAACGACGACGACGGGGGATTAGTGGTGGCTGATCGGCGACGAGGGGAGGGGAGCGAGGAGTGTGCTGGTGGCTCCCGAAACAGAACAGAGAGGGAGAGGTGGAGGAGCAGTTGGAGGGTGATGGTGATGATGAAAAAAAGAAATGGAGATGGAGGTGATGAGAAATGGAGATGGAGGAGAGGGGAATGGTAAGACAGACTGTAAGAGGAATGGAGGTGAGGTGGGAGGCTCAGGCCCTCAGATTAGTTGAAATAGGGGAAGGATAGGGGATGGCTTGAGGGATGGTGAGATTGAGTGTAGATTTGGTTAAAGAAAGTCAAAATTATTACCCGGAATTAAATTCCGAAATCCGCTTTCCGACCTTAACCCGACACGTTTTAAAATAATTAATCAAGTCTGAATTAAATAATGAAACCCAAAAATATTTTTAAGCCTTGGGAAAATAAAGCGGAATTATTTCGTTTTCAAATTTGAGTAACGAGTTATGCCGGAATTATTCGAAAGAATTTAAATCAGTCGTTGGCTCGAGAACGGAAATTTTTGAAAATTTTTCGGAGTCTCGGAAATTGAATAAATTCTTATCAAAATTAAATTTATAACTATAAAAATATTCATTTAAAAATCTCGGTCTTTACACTTTGTTTCCGTTAAAATATTTATCTATCTTTTCTAATCTAATTTATTGATTAAGAAAAAAAATTAAAATACAATATTATTTATAAAATTTGGATATTTTTTTAAATTAAATTATTTTCTACGTGTATTATATTAGTTTTAAAATTTAGGTTGAGATAATTTAAAATTATTATCCATTAATTCATACTTATATTTTAACTGAAAAATTAATACTTCAAATTTTGTATTATAAATAGTGTGCTACATGTATATAAAACCAATTTTTATATCAATACCCCGCACTAAGATGTGAATACTAAACTAACTTTTTAAGATAACACACGATAACCATACGTTAAAAACACCACATGACGACCAAAGGTCTAAATCGTTAGAGATGGATTCTTGGGTTATATACTTATATGTGATGTTAAATATATTTAAAAGTTTTTATAAAGTGTACATTTATAATTTTATAAATTTATTAGTAACCTTTATATATCAATAAAGAATAATTTAGGTGTACACTAAAGAGATGACAACTCGAGCAACAATCTCGTCATACGTGATTTAAGTGTTTTTTTTGGAACCATTCCTTCGTAATTTTAAAATACTTTGTTTCCGTTAAAATATTTATCTATCTTTTCTAATCTAATTTATTGATTAAGAAAAAAATAAAATACAATATTATTTATAAAATTTGGATATTTTTTTAAATTAAATTATTTTCTACGTGTATTATATTAGTTTTAAAATTTAGGTTGAGATAATTTAAAATTATTATCCATTAATTCATACTTATATTTTAACTGAAAAATTAATACTTCAAATTTTGTATTATAAATAGTGTGCTAAATGTATATAAAACCAATTTTTATATCAATACCCCGCACTAAGATGCGAATACTAAACTAACTTTTTAAGATAACACACGATAACCATACGTTAAAAACACCACATGACGACCAAAGGTCTAAATCGTTAGAGATGGATTCTTGGGTTATATACTTATATGTGATGTTAAATATATTTAAAAGTTTTTATAAAGTGTACATTTATAATTTTATAAATTTATTAGTAACCTTTATATATCAATAAAGAATAATTTAGGTGTACACTAAAGAAGGGGCAAACTGATCACGTGTCGCCTTATCCATAATTTCCGTTCCTATGTGGTAATTCCTACTTCCATCATATTGATGTGTAATTTTGTGATTTTTTTGGATTTTATTATTTTTTGTTTTTTTAATTTTATTTAATTAAAAAAGGATTTTATTTTATTTACTTAAGTAATCAATTATTTCAAATCTGTATTAATTATCCAAAATTTTACAAATCTCTAATAATTATCCAACTCTTCTATTTTCCTTATTAAACTAAACATTTTTAATACAAATCCTTATTCATTATCAAATCTTTACGATTGTTTTCTTATTTCAATTAGGATATTTAATCTAAAAATAATTTATACATAATCAAATATTTTGAGCCAATGCTAACAACTATGCTATATATTTTGGTTAACTAAATCACATAAGAGTTTACTTTAACCTTAATTTTATACTCCCTCCATTTGTAAATATGTAGCTTTTTAAAATCGCATACGTTTTTTTATTACGTTAAAAACTATATAAAATATTAATTTTTTTATTAATTTTTAACGAGGAACTAAAACTTTATTGCCTCTGTCTCTTTTCATTGTTGAGTAAAAAAAGAGTGTATAATGAGACAATACATATTATAAAATTAAAATGTCATATCATTCGAATAGTTAACCAATGATCTCGATCTTGCTTATTGGTAAGAGGTGGCCCTTGCAAGAAGTCAATGGTTCAAATCCCACTCCTTACACACTTTGTGTAATGAGTGGTTGCTCAAGCCTTCATTGGTTCGGGTGTGTAACGGCCCGAGATTATGATTCCCGAGTTACGTTTTGAGGGATAAAACCCCTCGTTAGGATCTTGCGCCCCGAGTACAGGTTGAAGGTTTGAAATCAAGGATTTGTAGTTTAAAGCGGGATTTCGCACCCATATCCAGAAGGTCTACTGGAGACCCCGGGGTAACCCCTGTACATGTCCTAATTCTACAAAGCGGAAAATCTTTTATCATGCAAAGGACATAAATTCTGAAACGATACAACCAGTGTCGCAGTAGAGCCGGATCAAAACAGAGTATAATTAGGAAGAAATCCCAAAAGTGTGAATCTGATGAAGTCAGGGTTCAAACTGTAAAGACTCGGAATTTTAAAATATTAGTTTCTAAATTAAGATTTAATTTTGATTTAACATTGATTTAGTTTCGATTTCATTCCCAAGGATTTGAAAATTTTTGAATATTTCTGTCCTCGAGCAAATAATTTGAATTTAATTTCTTCGAAGCGAGTTCCGACATAAACTTGAATTTGATTTAAAAACGGACTTATTCCGCTTCCTTATACGCGACTTAAAAATATTTGTCGAATTTCATTATTTTGAAATTGAAAGTTAAATTTGAATTGAATCGGGTTAAGGTCGAAAAGCGGGTTTCGGGATTTATTTTCGGGTATTAATTTTGACTTTCTTTTACCCAATTACACACTCAAATCACCATCAATCCCTCACCCCTACAACCCCTCCTATCCCCTTCTACTGTCAAGCCTACTTCCCTCTTTTCATTCACCCACCCCGTTACCACCATCCCTCCATCATATCTCCATTCCCCCGTTCTCACCTCCATATCACCATCATCATCCTTGTTCTCTCCCACCCTTGCCGCCGACACCACATTCCACCCTCTGCCCTTGCCAACAACACCAGCGCCACCACAACTCCTCCTTGTCGTCACCACCACACCACCGCCACCTCCCTACTCCCCTGTTTCGAGCGCCTCTGGAGCACCCACAGCAGCCGCTCCTCTTACCTCCTCCTTCACGTCTGAGCAAGCAGCAGCTGCATCGACACCGAGCAACCCCGGAGCTGCGGAGCCTCTTCCTTTTCTCCTTGCCCTGTTTTCCGACGAAACTCCGACGCCCATAAAATCCCCTCGGTGAGCCCTCTTCCCCCTCGAGTCATTCTTCCTCTTAAATCCTAGGCCCCGTACTTCACTGTGTCCTCCGAGAGCGTGAGAGAGAGAGCAGAGCGCGAGTGTGAGAGCGCCGGACAGATTGGCGAAGGGCTGAGCGGGCGAGGTCGAGGAGGATGCGGGAGAGCGAGCAGTGAGCGGGTGTGGTGAGGGTGCTGACGAGTGGCGAGACCGAGGGAGTGGCGAGCGAGTTCGGGCGTGAGCGAGAGGAGGAGGGAGCGTGGCTGCTGGCTCTGGCCGGAGACGAGGAGGGATGAGGGACGGGGATGCAGTGAACGGGGTAGAAGGTGAACCGGGCGTGGGGTCTGCCCAGTCAGCCTCTGTGGGCCCCACCTCCTTTTTTTTATTCTTTATTGGGTCTGGTTTGGGTTAAGAATAAAAGGGTTCGGTTTGGGCCAGTTTTGGGCCGGTTTTGGAGCTGTGTTTGGGCTTGGAACTGGGCTCGGGTCGGGTTTGCTTCTGGGTAAATGGTTGGGCTGAGATTGGGTTTTGAGTTGGATGTTTTAAAGGTTTGTGTTTATATTATATTTATATGTTATGTTATTATATAGTTGATATATTTGTTAATTGATTAGATTATTATTATCATTATTATTATTCTGAGATTTTGTGTTAAATATATATTTTATGAAATTATTATATATTTTAAGGTGTTTTAAAAGTAATAGTATTTGGGATATAGTATGTTATGATATGATTATTTTTATATGCGTGTTTTAATATATTTAATGTGATATTTAATGATAATATATATATGGGTTATTAAAAAAATTAAATGATCTAGTGATTTATTTTGGTTTAAATATTGTTTGCTAAATTACTTAAAAGGCATTTCGGAATCTCCTAAAATGTGTCGAAATGGTATTTTACAAAACCTGGTTGTTGTTAAGCTATTTTGGTGATGATCCTTAAACTTGTACTTTGGAAGTGTTTCTCAAAAGAATTTGTTGTTTTACAACCGAATATGCCGAGATTATTTTAATAATAATATAATTTTGGAAAATTGGTTTAAGGATTCAAATGTTTAATATCGGGATTTGGCTAAGTATGATTTTAAAAGAATTGTTTGACTATTACATTGACTTCTTGGAAATTTAAGGGCTTTTGGAGAAACTTTAAATTGATTTACTTGAGTTGACCTGATGATTCGATATTTTGGAATTTCGAGTTAAATTATGGAAATAATTATGGAGGATGATGAAATGATATATGAAATGTTATATGATGATTTATTATGATAGGATTTGAGACATGATGAGATGAGATGAGATAAGATGTTGAGATGAGATGATATATGATGATGATGGTATGAATAAGATGTGGTGATGAGAATATGCCCAAGTTGTGGAAACGAGATGAGGAATTGAATTGAGACATTAATGTTGATGATGATGAGATGGTTATCTTATATGTGATTTATGTGTATCTTGTGTGTGTTGTTGATCTGCCTTGTGAAAGTTAGACTTAGACTTATACATGTTCATTAATAATTATTAGGTGATCTGTGACTTGATTGGATTGCTTGTTGTTGTTGTATTGCTTGGACTCTGCGCTTCTCCAGGTAAGTTCCTTGAACTTACTCATGATGGGCGCTTTATGCACTGGGTGTTATATAGTAGGCTAGTGTTCATGCACCATACGACTTAGAATCATGCTTAGGATCAAAACGGAAACCATATGTCTTGCTATCTGTCTTTGCTAGAAACGGCCGTTATAGGTGTTTATTGGTTGAGACCTTTTTCTTTATTCTTGTCATCCTAGCGGCGCTTATATAGGAAGTTGCTTGCACTCGATGATGCGGTAGGCTTTTGATATAGGAAGTTGCTTGCACTCGATGATGCGGTAGGCTTTCTAATAAGTGCATTAGGACTCTTAGAGCCTTAGGCCTTATATAAGTGTCATTGCTTGCATTCCTTTCATAGTTAGTAGGCTCATTGCGTGGGGTTGGCCTGCACCGTAGGGTGAGGTAGCTCCTTTGATGGTGAGTTGCTATAGGATTTCTTAGGAGCCTAGAGGGACATGCTATTTGGCATTTCTTGTAATTGGCGCGCTTCTTTAATTATTTATGCATTTACTATCCGCATGCTTATCTGTTTAAATTCCGTTTTGCATTACGCATTTCATCTTAGGAATAGGATGCTTATTATATGCCGCTCAGAGTGTTTACACACGCGCAGGAGTGACCCGATGATTGACCCAGATCCCCTTCCTTTTTTTTAGATTCAGGTAACCGTTAGCCGCTATCTTTGCTCATATGGATGCTTGGCGGGTTCAGACTCTTGGCGTTAGATCGAGAGCTTGAGAGACCACTAAACTTTCTCGCTTTTAAAATCTTTTGCATCATTTTGACCCGGCTAGGTCGTGGCACTCTTTTGGATTGTATTTTGATTTAAACCTTGCTTCTTTTTATTGCGAAAACTTGTGACTCGTACTCGGATTGTAAGATCTAGTTGGAAGGTAACCTTGCCTTCTTAAACGTAACTCGGATAATTAGATTTTCTTTCCTAGGCCCAAGGGAGGGCAAATAGGGGAAAGAAAGTCCTTATTTTCCGGGTCGTTACACAAACACTCACTCTCCGCCCTATGAATGGACCCCGTCATAACAGCACAAAATCAAGCAGTGGATCGGGTACCTGAAACTATACCACCAAGTCAGGCCAAGTATTCGTCTGCGGGTCCTTTGACCGCGCTGAGGACATATAATACGCCTACACCTAGAATAAAGGATGCCTTCATGCAGTACTGAAATATTAACCACACTATCATGCTCCTAATTCATATATGCAGAATATGAAGTAAGACCTTAACAAAGAATACCAAGTGGTATATCCCTCTTCTACCACCACCCCCCTTTCAGATAGGGTGGAGACTGGCCAGTTCGATGCTATTGCATATCACATCTCATCATCATATCGTATCGCGTGCTCATCTCGTACCTCATGATATATATATATATAAATGACTCGAGGAGGACAACACCCGATGAAGTTGGGCTGTCCTATGACCCTAACAACGACTCTAGGACTTACAAATAACGGCCATTCTGCATTCAAACGCATACAGAATAAGAATGCTCATTCGTAAGTGCAATTCCTAAGCATGATACTACATGACATGCTTTTATGCATCTGCAATACCTACATACTATATGGCACATCAGACAGGAGGTCTTGGTTACTGAGTAAGCCCTGGAGGTACTTACCTGGCTAGAAGATCAGCAAAAGAAGAATCCAGCACACAGTAGTCACGATCACATAATATCACCTAATTATATAACGAGAATATACTGAGTAAACTTCTATACTCTCTATGAACACATATATCACACACTCATACAAATAGATAAATAAACAAGTTCGCATCCATCACACTTCCAGTTCATCCTGATCAATCATCTCCCATCTCATACCGTTCAACATATATAATCCGTCATCTTATCAGCTTAAGATAACCTCTATATCATTCTTAGCCAAATTCGCATATTACTATTCCATACTCATACTCTCCATAAGGACATATATCATTATCATCACAAGTATCGATCATTTAATCTCTTCTAAAAATCACCACAATATCATGCTATTAGTCATACATATCATACCGTTAGTCAAACGATTTTATTATCATGCTAGTTAGTCATCGAATAAGTCTTATTCCCAAGTTAGTTTCAAAACCGTTTAAAATACCAGTTAAATAGTTAAGGGTTCTGACCCTTGAAAATGTTCATAAAATTCCTTTTTCAATTTAGTTATTAAATCACTTTTCGACCTTAAAATTATTTTCTAAATTTCTTTTTAAAACTTCAAATCTCATATAATATATTTTAAATCTCAATTAATATTATATAACATTTTAATACCGTTTATTAAATACTTCCGAAAAAAATATTTCCAAATCCTTTAAAGTCCCAACCGTTTTTATTTAATAAAACCGACCCTTTATAAAATCTCCAAAATAATATTTTATATTTTAATTCTCAAATAATATTATGATATTTTAAATACCGTTAAATAATTAAATAAATAAACGATAAACCCGAACTGAACCAAACCCATTTAAACCCAACCGAACCGAACCCGTAAATAATAACCCAAATTGGTTCAATTCTTAAAACAAATAAAATGATGGCCACGTAAGTCATCATCTTCCTCCTCCAATTCAAATGGAAGCCGCTCCCACCATGGTGCCGTAACTGCTCGACGCCGGTATTTTGTTGCGCTCGCCCGCTCGCTCTCAACTCTCGCTCGCGCTCACCCGCTCGCTCTCACACACACATACACACCCTCTCACCCGACCACGCGAACGAAGCAACGAGTTTGAACAAGGCTAAGGAAAGATAAGAAACGAGGCTCACCAAGGGGATTTTTCGCAACTTCGGAGCTCTCGATCGGAGTTCTGGGCTTCGTCGGTGGCTCGCGATGGCTTGTCGGACCTACACCGGATGTGGGTGAGTGTGATGGTGAAGACCGCAAGCAATTTCGATCAAAAATGAAGGAGGGACGCTTACCGGAAGTTAGCTTCGCGATTGATCGAAGATTAGAAAGGAATGGGCTGCGGTGGCTCCGTGGCGGCTCCGGTGGTGTCCGTTGTTGCTGCTGGTGGCTCCGAGGGATGCCGCGGTTGCTACTGGTTGCTCTGAGGAGGTGTCGAAGGAGTCGCGGCGGTGATGGAAGCTGATGAATGAAGGTGACGGTGTTGGATGGAAGGTACGGTGATGGTGACGGAGATGAAAATGGAATGGAGCAGGAGAGCCGAAGGGAGTAGTCAGTGAAGGTGATGGAGATTGAAAATGAAAGATGGGAATGAAGTTGAAGTGAAATGGAGGAGGTGAGGTGCAACTCACGTTGACAGAAGGCAGGGGAATGGTGAAGGAATGGGCTACTGCACGGTAAGGTAGGATAGAGTGGTTGAGAATTGAGTGTGGAATTGGTCAAAACCAATACCCGAAAATAAATCCCGAATACGCGAATTTCGAATCCCGAAATTAGTTTTCCGATGTTAGTTTCCCCGAATCTCGCTTACTCGATCAATTAGATTTTTAAAAATCGACAAGGATATCACCATCCTATAATTATTTTAAATTCGCGAGGTAAAAGGACGGAATTGTTCGTCAAAATTTTAAATTCGGGTCAGAATTCATTAAACGAGCTTTTAATTCGATCTAAATTCATTTTTAATTCTCTTTTTTCAGAAAATTAGGATTTTGAAAATCCGAGCCTTTACAGGGTGAGCCTGTCTGGTGGTTTGCTGTCTGGCTAACCGGTCTGTGTCCTTTGTGCAGGTTAGGGCTCAGGCCCATTAGGGATTAGCCGACAACCTCGGAATCCCCCACGTTACAAAAACAAAATATCATTCTAATAGTTATATTCATTGTCATTTACACACTTTAGATCAAAGAGTTATGTTAGAAGTTATGTGATATTTTACAAAAATATATTTGAAAAAACCGCACATGGTGCGGGTACTGTACTAGTATATACTTAATTTAGAATACTTTCTGCTTACGTGGCGCGCTCTCCACCCTTCTCTCCCTTCCACCCAATCACGTTTTTTCTTTTTTTTTCCTTTAATTTTTTTTTCATTTTCCCAACCAAAACCCTATTTACTAACTATTGAGCTTAATTCAAAATAGAGGGATTTATAGCAAGTAGCACCCGATCCGAAAATGTTTGCTAAACTAGCAGCCGGGCCAATAATTTACAAAGGGTAACACCTCCCCTAAAGTGTGCTAGTTTAGCAAATTGCCCATTAAAATATCAAAATCTCTAAAAAAATTTCACTCCAACTCCAACAGCTTCTCTATTTTACAGATTTTTACATTTATTAAACACTATAATAAATAAATGCATTTATTAAAGATATTTAATTCTACATTTCTAAAAACTTCATTTAAACTTAATTCTAACATTTAGCATCACATTTGTTGGTGAACTAGTATATGTCATTGTTATCCATACTCTTGCACGACATATTAAATTAAATTAATTAACTAATAAGGTTTACTTTATAATTTATAAAAATAAAATCATTCCAATATGAGTTATGAGTTCAAGTGAATATTTTTTGAAGTGAAAATTTTATAGACTAATTTTTTAATGTGAATTTTATAGCATTAAATTAGATGAAATTAATTATGCTATTTTATTTATAAAAGTTATCATAGAATTATGATATTTTATTTATCTATCTATATTGAATTAATATAATTAATTTATATATTATATCAAATCATATAAAATTTTTATTAATTTTTAAAAATAATTATATTTTTATTACTAATAATTGTATGAAATTATATTTTTATATATTTTATGGGTGAAAATGTGAGGTTGTGGCATGAAATTCTATATAGGGGCAAGTGAACATTAAATTATAGAGATCAACTTCTCTTCCTACAAATTTAGAGATTTTTTCCTTCTCTCCATCAATTTCTCTATTTTAGAGATAAGTTTAGAGAAGCTGTTGGGGTGAAAAATAGCATTTTTCTCTAAAATCTCTCCTTTTTTCTATTTTAGCAAAGCTGTTGGGCTTGCTCTATAAAAAAATTCATTGTCATTATATTCTAGTAGATTGATCTTAAAACTGACTTCTAAGTAAAAATGAAGTCAAAACGTCAAATTAAAATTTTCCAAATTCAAATTTTTATCAAAAAGACTACAAAAGATTTGATTCCACTTTATCGGATATGTAGGAAACTCGATACCCATCTAAAATGTTTCGAGTTCAATCACAAATTCCACAAAGAGTTTGTTTGGTTCAAAATGAAACTAAGTCAATCATGCAAAATTGTCTAAAAAGAACTACCGATGATTTGATCTCGTTCAATCGGGTACGTAGGAAGGTCAACATAAAGCTAAAAACTCGTCGAGTTCAATCGCTAATCCAAAAAATTAAATCGGTTTCTTTAGAACTATGTAAAGACTTGCCACCTAAGCTATGTAGGTAACTCGATATTAAATTTTTATCGAACACAGTCATCAACCTCTTAATTCATCCTTAGATGAATTAGAGGCTAAAATCAACCAAATGAAATACAAGTTAATTTTTCATGTAAATGATAGTTGTTGGAGTGGGAAACTCTTCGGAAAAGGTGTGCTCAATTCAATGAGATGATGCATATGAAAGTTCAATACACATGATAGTGGGATTTATGTGAGGTCTGCCCTGCCAAAATGGGTCCTAATACGATTCTATGATGGCATGAAAATCTTTAAAATCAATACATACATGATCATCTTCTTAAGTCACGCCTAAGCAAAGCAGTGGCAATTTGAAGAAGGCAAAGTCACGCCTAAGCAAAGCCCTAAACAAAATTATTAAAGCTGAATATTATCAAAGAGAGAGAAGAAGAAAGAAATAGCAACTGTAACCATCAGAGAATGGAATGTCAGGCATAGTAATTTGAATTTGGAGAAGGGATTTACAAAGAGGGATAAATGCAAACTGACAGTTCCCAAAATTCATACGCCCAAATTCAACTCAACCTATATCTAAGATTCCAAATCAGGAGAAACATAACAGAGGGGAAAAATTAAATAAACCTACTTAAGTCGAACTGACGCCCACGCTCCCCGTTCTTTCAATCGTTTTGAAGTCGGAGCTTCTCTAACAACGCCTCAAACTTCCCAAAACACTGAATTCGCTTGCCCCCTTCTTTAATTGCCCTAATCCGAAAACCCCTAAAATCACAATTTCTAAAAAAAATCAGTCGAATTTAGAAATTGAACACCTGATTGGAGGGAGATGTAATAGGGGACTCAAATTTTGGAGCCTAAATCATCTAAGGGGTTGTTTGGTATTGATATCTAGATGTCAAATATCGGATATCAGCCCTGATATCTGATATCTAGTGTTTGGTATGACTTAGATATCGATATCACTTAAAGTGATATCGATATCTAGTGTTTGGTATCCTGCAGATATCACTTGATATCTGATATCTGTGTTTGGTATCGCCAGATATCGATATCAAGTGATATCTAGATATCAAATTTAGTCTTATTTGATATACTGATTTTTTGGGAGATATCACTTGATATCGATATCACCCGATATCGATATCTTGATACCGATACCGATATCTTGATATAAAGATATCAACTGATATCGATATCTTGATATCGATACCGATATCGATATCGATATCTTGATATCTAGATATCAATACCAAACGAGCCCTAAATATTAAATCAAATAGAAGATTGGGGTCTGGAAATTGTCGGAAAAAAAAAACATAGAACGTACTTACTGGGAGATGCCTTGAGTTGAAATAGCTAGGGCTCTTCGGAGCCTGATTGCGGCCGCCTCCTCTACCAAATTGCTCAAGCTGGAACTCACAAAATCACCAGCGACCTTTAGGCGCTCGTGAGACCGTCGTTCGCTCCCTGTTCTCGTCGTGTTGAAGAATTTTTCTGAAGTGTCGAACAACAATGACGGCTTATATATCTAATGCATGTTTCAATACGTATCAAATGAATATGTTCCATTAAAATGTATGTAATGGCCCAAATATAAATATTCGGGTTACATTTCGAAGGATTGGATACCTTCGTTTGGATCTTACAATTCGAGTACGGGTTGAGTTTTAAAACAAAGTTTTAGTGATCAAAGAAGGGATTTCGCACCCTAAAATTCGCGATAGGGCTGTTAGGTCCCCCGAACCTGTCCTACTTGCCTAAGTGGCTCAAAACGTTTTAAGTTCGAAAGCATAAAGAAGGAAATATCATAATACAAGTTGCCGCGGCACGACCGGCTCAAAACCAAATACGAGGAAATAAGTAGCAAAAGTGTGGAGTTCAAGTCGGTCTTTCTCTCCCTCTCACTGCGCCATGAGATATCCCCCGCCACAACAGCACATGATCAAGTAAGGGTACGGGTACCTGAAACTAACTACGAAGTCAAGGTCGAGCCACTCATGCGAGCCCTGAAGACCTCGCTGAGGACATATAATATGCCTATACCTAAATAAAGGATGCTCTAATGCAGTGCGAAAATATTAAACACCCAAGCATGCTAGCAGTTTATATATATATATATATATATATATATATATATATATGCAAAAAGCGATTAAATGGGATCCCGCATAGAATGCCAAGTGGCATGTCCCTCTCCTACTCCCGCACCCATGCTCGTTAGTGCAGGAATCGAACGCGTTTTCACTCCCGCACCCATGCTCGTTAGTGCGGGAACCGGCCGCGTTCAATACCATAACATCATCAAACGCATCAATAGTCATGCTCGTCAATTTAACAGTCTGACTCAATGAGGACAAAGCCCGATGGTACTGGACCGTCCTATGACCCTAGCAAATGACTCTAAGACTCACAATTTAACGGCCGTTCTACCATACGCAAAGAGAATACGGATGCTCGATTAATTTGTGCAACCTAAGCATGATACTACATGAATATGCAGGATGCAACACCTACACACTATATGACACATCAGGCATGAGGTTCTAACTTGAGTAAGCCCCGGAGGACTTACCTGGAGTAGCAGATCATCAAGAGGAAAGCAGCAAGAGGATAAGCAAGCGGGTCACATATCAACTAGCAATTATAAATGAACATGTATAAGCATACTGCACAGAACGGGATCCATTTACCACTACACATAATTTATCCATCAATTATTAGACATTACATCATCATCATCATCATCATTAATTCGACTATCTCATATCGTCATATGTCATCTCATTCTCATATTATATTATCTCAAGTCATCATGTCTATTCATATAACATCTTGTATCATCTCATAATCTCAAGCTATCTCATAACATCAATTTTTTAACTCATTTCCATCAATCAGCTCACATTTAATATCTTATTCGCCATCTTATCATGCATCATCATATAACATCTCATATTTCATCACTTAATAACTCATATATCAACACATCATGCTTTATAATCATCAACCCAAGATTTCAAATATCACTCATGCTTGCAACTCATATCCATATCATATTCACGTAAATTCACAAGACTCTTCAAATAATTTTCCAAGTTAAGTCCAAATAAGTCGGTTCTAAAGTTAGTCAAAGTCGTTTAAATCCAAAAGAAGTCAACTCAATAGTCAATCAATTCTTTTGAGATCATACATAGTGAAATCTCGACATTAACATTTAAATCATTAAATCAATTTCCCAAAATTATATTATAATTAAATAAACCCGATATTCTTCTATTTCCATAATCATTATCTAAATAATTTCCGACACTGTATTAATATTTCAATTAGTATATTAATTTAAATATCAACAAATAATCACATCAACACTTAAATATTTTTAACACATAGAAGAATAGCATTGGATAAATGTTTGAACAATAATCGATTAAATAACTAATTAAATCAGAATTAATTAAATAATTAGATAAATCCTTAAATAATATTAATTAAATAATAATTAAATAATTGGACCAAAACCGGACCCCTTTTATTCAAACCGAAACCGAGCCACCCAATTTGTTTAAACCCAATCTGATTTTCTTTTAGCCCAAACAAAACAAAGGAAGGCCCAACCACTAACCCAAACTCCAACCAAATATTCGGCTCAGATCCAAGCCCAACCCAAACTCTTTCCTCAATTAAAGAAATAAAATGGAAATAAACAAAAAAAATGAAAAAGAAGGGCGGGCCCCACTCCACCATCTTCTTCCTCCCGCTTCCATTGCTAAAGACCCCGCCCCAGCTCGCTCACGGCTCCATCCTCGCTCGCTGCCCCAGCACCTCCAACCTCGGCTCTACCTCTCTCTCTTCTCTCACCCTACCTCACTCTCGCTCACCCGCACATTCGTCCTCACGTACCCGCTGCTCGCAGTCACCCTCGTTCGCCCGCTCTCGCTCGTCCTCGCTCGAGCCCTCTTTCTCAACAATGGCATCTCTCTTCCCCCGAAAACAAGGATTCAAGGACAACAAGGATCCTAAAGACTAGGAAAAGAAGACAAAAGGAAGGAGGCTCACCGAGGTTCGTCGGAGCTTGTCGGAAGTTCGGTTCGGGCTCGGACGGGCTTGCCTTCGGCTTGGTGTTGCTCGGCCGGAAAGGGACCGGTGGCTTCGGGATTCTTGGTGAAACGGGGGAAGGTGTAGTGCTTGGGCTGGCGTCGGCGACTGGGAGCTCCTGGGCGGCGGCCCGGCCTCGTCGGATGTCGGAGGAAGGGTGGAGCTTGGTATTGGCGGGAATCAACGAGGAGGGAGTGTGGTGTTTGGGCATTTGATGCAAAAGGAGGAGGCAGGATATATGGTGCTCGCTCTTGGCTAATGAGCAACAAAAGAATGGGTTTGTGTGTGTGAGGAGATGTAGAGATATAGGGAGCAGCTAGAGATATAGGTAGAGGATAGGAATGGGTAGTACAGATGAAATAAGGGGAAACGGGGGAGGGGGGGGGGAGGTGTTGTTGTAGGAGGTAGGGTGGCTGAGATTTGTAGGGTATTGATTGTGATAAAAGTCAAATTAAATACCCGGAAATAAATTTCGAAACCCGCCTTCTGACCTTAACCTGACGTGATTAAAATAAATTTAAAATGAATATTCGAATTCGAATTAAATGACGAAATCTAAAATATTTCCAAGCCTAAGAATATTAAAGCGGAAATAAATTTATTTCAAATCGAATGTTAAGTTCATGCCGGAATTCGTCTCGAAAGAATAACATACAATCACTCGCTCGAGGGCGGAGATTTTCAAAATTGTTTCGGGATCTTATAAATTAAGTAAAATCTTAAATCGAATATAAAATCAATAATTATAAAATAATATTTAAAAATCTCGGTCTTTACAATGTACCCTAAAATATACGGAGTAAAAATTATAATTGACACAAATTGGAAAATATATATAGAGTCGAACTTAAAAAAATTTCCTTATCAGTTTATTCTATTGGCTCGAACACAGATAATAACATTGATTCAATTGATATTAACATAATAAGAATATTTCGTCTTTTAAAATTGATTTTTAAGTAAAAATGAAGTCAAAACCTTAAATTCAAAATTTTTCAAATTCAATTTTTTATCAAAAAGAATTAGAAAATATTTGATTCCGCTTTGTCGAATATGTAGAAAACTCGATACCCAGCTAAAATGCTTTGAGTTCAATCCAAATTCCACAAAGACTTTCTCCGGTTCAAATGAAGCTAGGTCAATCAAGCAAAATTGTCTAAAAAGAACTACGGGTGATTTGATCATGTTTAATCGGATACGTAGGAAGCTCGACATAAAGCTAAAAGCTCGTCGGGTTCAATCGTCTATCCAAATAAAAAAATTAAATCGATTTACTTAGAACTATTTAAAGACTTGACACTTTATATAAGCTACATAGGTAACTCGATATTAAATTTTTATCAAGCACAATCATCAATCTCTTAATTCATTCTTAGATGAATTAGAGGCTAAAATCAACCAAATGGATCACAAGTTTAATTTCCGTTGGAGTGGAAAACCCTTCCGAAAAGGTGTACTTAATTCAATCAGATGATGCACATGAAAGTTCCATACACATGATAGTGGGATTTATGTGAAGTCTACCCTGCCAAAATGGGTCCTAATACGATCCTACGATGGCATGAAAATCTTTAAAATCAATACAGGATCATCTTCTTCCTCTCAAATTACTGTGTTTACACCTTCCAATCTTCAGAGTATTCCTGTATCAGTGTATCACTGAACTTGAAATGCCCAGACCAGTGGATGCATATTACAAAACGAAATCCTGCATCATGGATACATATAATTAAAATAGCAGCAGTTACATTTTCTGTATTTCTTATACAAACCATTCTTAAAAAAAACAGCAGTATACATTGATCCAATATTATATTTGCTTGGTATACAATGAAATCGAGAAGGGGGAAAAAATGGAATCATGCGGGCACAAATTAGCAACATGTTTCGCAATTGCAAGGAGAAATATGTCGACGATTGTCAGATGTAAGCAAGCTCGATCGATCAATAGCAGTCTACATTGCATTGATCAGGCTCTGCTGGTCTGCAATGGAAATAGCATCGGTGATCGAGGAAACCGAGTTCCTCGATCTAGCTGGTGAAGAAGCCCTCTTCTTGGCCGAGCAGACCGACAGCCTGTCCATCGTCTCGTGTTTGATATCGGTATTCAAAGTGCTCCCGAGCCTCGACTTAGCCCTGGCTGACTCCGTTGGGACCATGTAGCTGGGGACTGCTTGACCAGCAGGCGACGTGACAAGGCTATCATCTTCATCGTTGTTGTTGTTGTTGTTGTTGTCGTTGTCGTCTCCTCCTACTGACGACCTTGCATCCTCATCGCCATCCGGGCAGCACATGCTCCTCCTTGGGCTTGTTATGGCCTTGGTGGCGATCTTCGGCTTGCGAGACGAGAGCCGAGTCTTGGAAGGAGCGGAGATGGAGAGCCGGCCAGTTGAGGTCCTTCGCCTCTGGGCGGCTTTTGGAGACGAGTTGAGAGATCTCGGGGAAGAGGAGGCGGATGTTTGCTTCTCCGAGACATGCTGCAAGATGGCCTTGGCGATTTCGGAGCCTGTGGATGTACGAAGAAAGGCGTGATCGCGGTGATCTAGGACGTCGCTCGCAGTCTCCCATGGCCTAGCAGCTAGCCATCGCTCTAACCAGCTCCATCCCGAATGGTGGTTCTTCGAGTCCACGAAGATATTCGTCTTTGCTGACCGTGCGGTGGGAGAATTTCTCCGCGTTTTCTGTCATAACGATGACCGGTTTTCGTTAAGCATAAGATCAAATAATGTTTCGAATAAGATGATATCATCGTATCGATTATTATACCTGATGATTCAAGGAATAGGCCAGAGCTCGGTCTCGTCTCATGGCTGCCTCGTGCTGGCTCTGTAGCCGCGCTTCCATCTGCTCCTTCGACTTTGGGCTAGCATCCCAACCGGTTACGTTATGTTGTAGAC
The DNA here is from genome assembly GCA_963922045.1 of Persicaria maculosa. Lineage (NCBI taxonomy): Eukaryota > Viridiplantae > Streptophyta > Magnoliopsida > Caryophyllales > Polygonaceae > Persicaria > Persicaria maculosa. Next base: position 19,724,968 of record OY998264.1, on the reverse strand, counting down.
TCTGCAAGCATCTTAGGATCAACCACAACGAGATACGCGATTTTGCCAAAGAGTAAAATTGAGCTGATCTTATACCTCTACTTTGTGAAGCTCCTTGACTTGTTTCTCAAGAATCAGTGCCTTTGGCGCCTGATTATCCGATGATATTCTGAGCCTTCTATCGCGTACTTGAGACTGCACGCGCACCAAGCTTTGCATCGATTTGAAGGTATTGGTAGTTTGTCGCTTCATAGACTCCCCTTGCATCACAATCTTCAGACTAGCCAGGCCTCGTAAGGTGCATAGCGCCCTCCTCGCCTGTGGTTATGTGAAATGTCATTGAGATTCATTCGATTTCACTTACAAATGAGTACATACAAATGCACTATAAAGATAAAAAAAAATTGTACCAAATATCGTCGAAATGATGTTTGTATCCGGAGAGCAGCTGCTTCTTCCTTAAGTTTTCCAGGGAACTGAGCAGCACTGGTCAATCTTACAACCTCAGCAGCTGCTTGAGCTGCAGCAGCTGCAGCCTCGGCTGCCTTTGCTGTGGCGATAGCGATAGATTGTGCGTGCTTCTTCTGCTCGTCCTCCTCCTCTTTCACCTTCACATTCTCGGAAGGAAGGATGGGAAGTGGTTTAACTACTTCAACCGGGATAACAGCTACAGGAGGCGATGAAGCGATGGTGGTACTAGTGGTAGTGGTAGTTGTTGCAGTATCGATGGTAGTGGTAGTCGTAGTGGTGTTGTTGGTTGTGGTCGTCGATGACACTGAGATCGGATGCGAACACTTCTTCTTCACAAACCATTTCTTCCTCGTTTTGCTCGAACGCTGCTCCAAAAAAGCCACATGGGATAGAAAATGAGCACATTGAATTTTTTTTGTTGGGTGGTTTACATAAAAGACGAGGACGACAACAACAACAACAATCCTAATCTATCCCGCTCACAGCCAGGTCTGAAGGTCAATATTTACACACCTAAGATGTTTTCAACTTTCAAGTACCGATTAAGACGGATTAAGACGGACAAAAACAAACAATAACAAACAACACAGATAAAAACACGAATAACGAAAACAATGCAAGGAAGAATACGAGTAAGAAACATCGAGCAACGAAAAACGAAACCTAACCTGGTCTTTGCTGTCCTTGCATTTTGAGCTGAGAGCTTTGTTTACAGAACAAAACCAATTCACTTTCCTTCCCATCGATCGAATCGATACTGCTTGTATGTCTGGTGCAAAAGACGAAACCCGATTAAGCCATGATCATAGAATCACAGAAGATCCACACTCAAAATGATAGGAATTAATGAACCTGTGAAAGTTGAATAAATTGAATGAAACTAGCTAGGGTTAGTCCGGGTTTCATAGGAGAATCAGATCAAAGAGAGCAAAGCGTCTATCTGAAGAACTGTCAATCTTGATCTCTAAAGGCAAAGGGCAAAGGGGGTGGAAAGACTTAGTTGAGGGCCTCAACTCTCAACCTCCAAAGTGGAAACCAACTTAATTAAAAACCTCATTGATCGGTCAGAGCAACAAGAAGATGAATAAAAATTGACTGATTCTTTAAACAGTTAGTGTTGCCCCACTCCTCTTTAATTAATTAAATTAGGCGTGATGATCATTGCCCACGATTTGATTTCTGGTTCTTCTTTTTCCAATTCTTAAGTTGATCATTCTTGGCGTTTGATTCCTGATTGCAACACCAATTCAATCAAACTAAAACTTCGATCGGCTGTTTGATTATCCAAATCCGGTTCCTCACATCTTTCTTCATTTATCACTCGTATTGCGGTCTTGGATGATGAGGATCAACGCCGCTTTCACCAAAAGTCAATCGCCAATATGAGTCAAATATCTCCGCTCGTTAAAAGCTTGGCTCGAGCTCGTTTAATTATTAAATGAGCTGAGTTATTGTTACACATCCTCCCTAATACATATAAAACTAGAAGCAAAGGTTTCACAAAAAATTGAGCCACGTGGCTCCTTTGAACCAATTAATTTCACAAAAAAATAAATAAAAAAATAAAACCTCTATCCCCCACGTTCTCCCACTTTGAAAAAGATGAGGTAATACTTTGTTACAGTTGCATGTGTTAAGTGATTTGTCTTTTCTTCTTTTTTTTTAAAAAAAAAGGAAAGTGCATTTTTCATTCAAGCAACTTTGGTTGGTCTGATATACATCTATACTTGATTTCTGTAATTTATCAACGTGTTCTAAATAAATTCATATGATTATACTGATATTTAAAGTCTCATGAAAAGAGTTCATTTGGAGTTGCTTTTAACCTAACATCCTAAAGAACTAGAAATACTGTAAAATAGTTTCAAAGAGTGGGATTTTAACTCCTTTTATAGGCAGAATCGAGTTTATACTAAACAAAGGCATTCCAAAATCAAGTAAATTTAGAACCTCTGAATTTGAATAACAAAAATAACTCATTTAAACTATTTTACAGTATGTCATTGGAGTCCAATGATCATGGCCTTAAAACAGCTAATAACACACAACATCGATATTATTCAGCCTGTTTCATAGGCTAGCCATGAAAATAAATACGATGATGAAATTAAGGGTTCATCATGAAATACATATAGGATTGAAAAAAGATACAAGAGTATTAAGGTACTTTTGTCGATGTCGTCAAGTGCAGTTCCAAAACCTTACAAATCTTTCAATCATCTAACAAATTTCTCTTTTCACAAAGAAGATTGCTCGTGTTTAATTGTCCATCAATTTATTTCTTCTTCAAAGGTACTTACCTCTTGCTTCCGGCATGATTAGTTTATCTTTAGTATTTATCAAATTTATTCAAGATTTTAATACTTTAACTCTGTAAAGTTTATACATTTAAACCTAGAGTATCTTCTTCTCAAATAATTTCAATTTGAGAGGTGTAACATAAAGTGTCACAAAGGATTGGACTCAGTTTTCTTAGGTCAAGAACTACAATGTTAAGAGAATTGTGAAAGCGGTCTATTTATTATTCTTTGTCAAATTTAAAGTCTCAATCATCTCGAGAAAAAGACTTTATCATGACAACCGAATATTTCGAAGAATGACATGATGAAGAGTATGGGCAAAATGGGATATTAATAGAAAAATCACATGTTGAGTATTTGTACACGTCAAACTCGATTGAAAATGGTATGGAAAAAAACCCGAACACGGTTCGGGAAAAGTACTAGTTTAAGCTTGATTTAACGCTAAGCTCGACTCGATTCAAGCTCTAATTTTCTAAAATTTACAAAATTTCATTTTATGGTACTATGTCATGAGCAACTAGAGTTACTTGATTCATTTACTGAAGAAGTCGAGTATGAGCATCATTTTAAGTTCGAGTCTACATTTAGGCTCGGCTCGAGCTTGACTCATTCTAAATGACCTGAATATGAATAAACAACACGCGACTTGTTCGAGTCGAATAATAGCTCTAACCCCCAAACATCACTTGACATTCTCAAAATATATATATTAAGACAAACAAGCATGCTTAGTTATGTATATATCGCCTCTCATCAGGCGAATTCATTGATAAAATCTCCAATTTTGCAGCATATATTCAATTCGCGTCAAAATCTGATTACAAATATAGCTAATTTGAAATCAATCTACCTAACTGATCGACCACCTTGTATAATGAGGAATCTATCAGTCATCCATTGCATTTTCCATTGCACGATCTGCCTTGTTCGGCTTGGTGTCCAGAAAAGTAACCCCCAGTTCTTGGCTGCAACGCCTCCGGTGCTATCAAGAGCGCACCTCGGCAGAAGCCACGAGATTTAGCAGCTCAGGGGCCTTCTCTTGAAGGCGGTCGAGGGCCCAATCAGATATGTCTTCGTATATGCCAATGTGGGTTTGCTTGAGGAACTTGAAGTCCGGCAAACGTCTAAGCCAGTTGGCTGGAGGGATTAAACTGCAGGGATCTGCTCATCCGAGGTACCGGGTGGGGCATCAACCAGACAACCACGACGAGATAATCGATCGAGCTCGCCCCAGTAGAAATCCTTCAATTGAGGAACTGGTTGATTAGCTGAGTCTTTCTTGGCGAGGAGGAACAATTAATCCATTTGTGCCAGTGCAAACGACAATGGAGCCGAGAACGTGCTCTTCCTAACGCCGCCGGCCTGAGCCTCTCCCAGAAAAGACGATCGTATCTTGTGCTTAACAGTGGCCATTCGATCCGCAATTTCCACCAAGTCGATCTGCAATGGGATTGACATTATAACTTTATAAGCATCAAAACATAGGGACTAACACAGAAATCATAGAGACATAGATCGATACCCTTGTACAAAATGCTCAATTACGAGTTCCATAGCCAAGAAAACACTAAAAAGTTGCAACCTTGGAGAGTTGGAGTCCATCCAAATAAGAAGATCGAAATTTACGTTTGCTAGAGAAGACGAATTGAAGAAGAAAATTCTGTCCGACAGTCGACTTACCAAAGATTATGCCTCCAGAAAAATATACTTATAATAACTTTTAAATTAAAAAAATGAAATCTAACTCGTTAACTTACCCACCCTATAAAGCCTATATAACATTATTGGCTAGATTCCTTTTTTTGATTCAAATTATTGGCTAGATTCCTGATAAGCTAAATTTATACATAGGTGAGTGGGGGATAGCAATTTACTCTTTTTAGTATTGCAAAACAAATACTCCCGTATGTTATTTCAGGGCGATAAAAAACTATATAAAATTTATTTTTTATAATTTTAAAGCAATTTCGTATATAAAAAATGATATCTTATATAGTTTTGATATCCTAAAAAAATGTGAGTAAATAGTAAACGATGTGTTTTCCCGAACAAAGGGAGTATCCACTATTACTAACCAAAAGGGTAAATTTTATTAAATATCCTAATATTTTGGGTAGTTGTGGTTAGTTTTTTTTTTATATAACATGAACTAGTATTGTCGAAAAAGGAGGAGTAAATAATGGATATTGGAGGAGTTTACCCAATGAGTACCCTAGTAATACGGTCTGGGACCTTGTGTACGGACACAGGTTGATAGATATGCTCGATATAAAGATAGGAAGTGTTTTAGTGGCATTGTGTTGTGAGTTAAGGTGATGACCCTTTGGATGTTCAGGTAGGCCGACCAGGTTAAGTTTGGGGAACTTGTCGCTAGTGGAGGACTTGATGATAATGAAATGGTATGTTGGCCATCCCGCTACATAACTGGTTGGGGGCTGAAGCTGCTCTCCTGATGAGCCTAAAGCAGGGGAAACCAGTAGTATCGGTCGCGTAAGGCTGTCCCATCGGAGATAGGGGCATTGTATGGGCTTCGTGTGTGCTGGACCGCTAGCCCGTGACATATGGTATCAGAACAGGTCTGACTCCGCTTCCGTTCGTGACCAAGCGCTTGTGCCCAAAGTTGAGTAGGCAGGGCAGAGCGTTGAATTCGTGGGTCGTCATGCGAAATGGCTGGGACACGAAGCCGGTGTTTGCCATGTGTGAGGGATGGGACCCGGTTGCTCTTAGGCGCTGAGCGCTTGATGAGTAAGATAAGTAGACAGGGACACGAATGCCCGTTGGACGATCCTTAAGGCCACCCAGTGCCTTCGAATGCGTTAGCACGGGGGAGTGCGTGTCTTGCTGCTGAGGAAGGGGCAGTCGAACATCGCATCCGGGTAGAGGCAGCGACGAGGGCTTCGCTCAGATAGGTGGGGATGATTGACACGGTCAGCGACTAGGGCAGTTATTCGAGTCGAACGAGCCGAGTATTTCTTGTTCATATTCAGTTTATTTAGGATATGAACGAGCTCAAGCTGAGCCTACATTTTGACCCGAGCTTAAAAATGTGCTAATACTCGGCTCATTTAGAAAATGAACGAGCTCGAGCCGAGCTTTTTTTGTTTGAGTTTTAAATAGTTCTACTTGCTCATTATACAATAACTTAAAGGAAATTTTAGAAATTCCAAAAAAATTCGAGCTATTCTAGCTTAATTCTAACGAGCCGAACTTTGGACCGAGCTTAAAAATGTGCTCATACTTGGCTCATTTAGAAAATGAACGAGCTCGACCTGAGTTTTTATCGAGTGAATACGAGTCAAATTCGAGCTACTTGTGTTCATATAACACCCCTATTTGCGACCTTGTGTACGGGCACATGCTGCGGATGCTCGATATAAAGGCAGGAGATGCTTCAATGGCATTGTGTTGGGAGTTAAGGTAATGACCTTTCGGATGTTCAGACAGGTCGACTTGGTTAGGTTCGAGGAGCTTGTTGCTAGTCGAGGACTTGGCTGTGGTCGAATATGGGCATGGGCTAGCAACTCTCTATAAGGTTAGCAACTCTCAATAAGGTTGTACCATAACTTTGTGCTATGAGTGTTCTTTGATGGGAGGGTTGGGAGTAAACCAATTCGAGGTTGGTTTATGTCTAAGCCTGATAGCTATGCTAGCACTTTAAATGATAGATATTCAATCCAATGAGTTTGATACCCTATATCAAATATGGGAAAGATACGATATCTTTTTATAAAAAGAACCCTTCCTTCAAATATCCATGATAACACAATTATAATTAAAAGGATGGATTATAAGGGTTAGTAACTTGAAAAGGCGTACATAAAACATACAACAACATATAGTACTACAAAAAAATATAACATACTCCATTAAGCAATCAGACATCCCTCGACCTGTTTTAGATTAATCTACCTAATATTGATTCCAATTGTTGACAAAAAAAACATGTCTGAAGTCTTTTTCCCCACACCCCTCGACATGGAAGCACTGAGGAAGCTTCAAATGTTGCATCACAAAGTAATGCAAAGTTGAGTTATTTTGTAAAAACGAAATCTCATAGATTTCCCTTGTCCATTTTTGAAGTAGAATAATACAATCCTTGGAAATTCTACCTAGACCTTGATACTTGGTTATCACCAAAGGAACCAATGCTATCAACACTTATATTAATTTAAAAGATGGGTAACCCTAGATTTGAAAACATTTATTATGGTCAGTCAAGGTTAATTGTTATAATGGTAATTATTTATATACAAGCATTCTAAGAATAGATGAAGAGAATAAACTACTTTGTATATTGATAGGGGAGAAAGAGATCAAGGATAATGATTAGCGAAGAAAATATAGATATTTGAAGATTGGGAAGGTAGAAAGTTACAAATCATGAGGGATTGAGTGATGTATCCCAAAAAGTATATATTTAACCACCACAGAAAGAGAAGTGTGACTTTGTTGAATCGATGGAATCTTAATAAGTGAGTTTCCTTTGCAAAAAAAAAAAACTCAACAATGCAAATTTAAAGTTGTCTGGCTAAGAGGACAATATTTTTTGAAACCAGACAATGTAATACATACAATTTCATGATATAAAGAGCGAGTTTCTAGTAACATATTTTATAAGTAGAAACCTGGACAGGATAAAAACCTACATTCGAATTTCACTTGATTTCGCACTTGTCTATTTGTTTGATTTATTTACTATTACGTGTAAACTCCTTAATTCCAAGTCTGCTACCCCTGTTTGGATTTCCATTTGATCAATCATTTTCGTCGTATGCTCAATGCATTGAATTGGAAAGTGAAGATTAGTAATGTTTTCCAACAAACCAACATTATTGCAGATTCTCTTGTCAATCGATTACTATCTATTCTTGATGCATTTACTCAACATGTTAACTTACTTGGTGTTATTTCCTTATCGTTATACAATGTACCTTCATTAATGGATTTGCCTATTCATGATAATAATAATTAAGGGGATGACTTTACTTTCTATTTAAAAAGAAAAGAAAAAATTTAATCATGTACGTACTTGAGATATAACATATTTTACAAGGCATACAACTCTTTTACCTATTTTGCTAGATACCCTTGAGCTTTACAAAAGTTTCACCTTGTGCCACTCTGTTAAATGCATAAACCTCACTGTTAACTTGTAGTCGATATTAAATATTAAATAATAATAAAAATAATGGCGTGTAGAGGAGAGACCAAGAGAGAAGTCGAAAGAGGGAGAGAGAAATCAAATTTCTAGAAGAAATTGATGATTTCTTTCAAGGGAGACTGACTATGGCTGGGGCATGGGAGATTGTGAATGTCGACCAAGCACGGAGGAGGACCAAACCTCAATGAAACTAGCAACAAAGGTCTTCGTTGATGATGAAAGCTTTTTCAACACTGCATCAGGGAGGTCAATACGATGAAGATTTCAGCACCACTAACCATGAGGGTTAATACTAGTTGAATTGAAGAGGTGCATTGTTTAAAGTTTTTGGGTTGCAATCGATTTTTAGGATTTTGATTTGAGGGTTAATCTGCGAGAATTTGGTTTTCGATTTAGGGGCTTGTGTGATTTAGGGTTTGGATTTGACTGCTTCATTTTCAAATTTGGTCAGACATCAAAGATTTGCAACCCCTTGGGGATATTGGCTGCATTTGGTTAGGAATCAAGGATGAATTATTGACAAATTTGCTTGGTTGTATTATTTAATGTTTTACCAACCAAGCCGTGCTTATGTAGTGTACTATCTTGGATTATGGATTTATGATTATGGTTAACCCTAAATAATCATGTGGTTTTCTTGCAGGTTCTAGATTTCAAGGAGTTGTGTTCGATCAACTTGTTTGTGACGGGTGTTTTAGATGCTGCTACATTTTTTTTCAAATACAAATCAGCTACTTAATTAAATTGTGACCCTATGGGTATGTATGGATGCACATGTTTTTTTTATTAACTACTAAAAAAAAGTAGTAGAATTAGCTTATTTGGTGTATGAGTTCACATTTTAACTAGTTTATAGTTAAAAAAAGGAACAAGCTTATTTGGTGTTTGTTTTGTTTATTTGGTTTGAAAGTACCACAATACCCTTAATAACAACCAAATAAACTCCACTTTTTACTAATAAACTGTTTTTCACCCCATACAGAGATTATCTTGTTGTTTAAATTTTTAACTACTTTTACCAACAGTTTATAAATTTTACCCTGTTTATAATTTTAGTCAGTTTATTAAGCCCGTCCCATACGAACCCTATGAGTTATTATTAGATTTGTGAACTCATGATGTATATTTGTATAGTTTGAAGAAGCTAGCTTTAGGCCTTTTAACAAGTTCATACTAATAGGCAATGCATAAATGTTGGTTTGGAAAAGCTTTAGTAGCATTGTTGATGTCAAGGAAGCCATCTTGTATGGTTTCAAGCCTATTAGCTCTATTATAATACCCAAAAGTATGTTTGATGTTCGTGGTCGAATATTTGGAGCTTTGTAGTCGTTTGAAGTAGAATTCTCCCTTTTCAACACGAGAATAGCAAAGTTGAAAATGCTTAATTGGAATGGGTTAGCAACTCTCAATAAGATTGGTACCATAACTTTGTGCTATAAGTGTTCTTTGATGGGAGGGTTGGGAGTGAACCAAATAGAGGTTGGGTTATGTTTAAGCCTGATAGCTATGCTAGCACTCTATATGATAGATATTAAATCCAATGAGTTTGATACCCCACATCATATATGGGAAAGATACGATATCTTTTTATAAAAAGAACCCTTCCTTCAAAAAAAATCCAAGATAACACAATTATAATTAAAAGGATTGGTTAGAAGGCCTAGTAACTTAAAAAGGCATACATAAAACTCACAACAATATAGTACTACAAAAAAAATATAGCATATCACATAAAGCAATAAGAAATCACTTGACCTGTTTTAGATTAATCTACCTAACTTCTTTTGAAGAGTAAAAATTTAGACAAATCAGACCTTGTTAAAGCAAATTGTGTTTATATATGGATATCAATTGTTGACAAGAAACATGCCTGAAGTCTTTATCCCCCACACCCCTCGGAATCATTACTACAATTAAGGCTTATTGTGGCACTTTATTGCAGCGATTTGTGCTATTAAAGCGGTTTATGCAACAATTTAGTCTATTGAGGCAGTTCGTATGTCGGTTTCAGGCATAGATTACTATAATACCTATTGTGACGGTTTTAAAGACCCTATTGTGACGGGTTTTTAAGCTATTTTAATAGTTTTGGAAAATATTTTTTACTAACCCTATTGAAGCGGTTTTTATATTATATTTTTTTATATTTTATTTGCGGCTCTCTGCTTTCTTATAGTCTATAATAGATAAGAGTGAAAGGGAAAGAGAAAAAAAGAGAAAAAAGGAAACCAAAAGAGCCCTAGATCCAAAATCGATTCTTGCTAAAAAAATCAATCACCAAATGCAAATTCTTTCCTCCTCAGTCATCTCTTTCTCTTTCGTCGCTTAGATCTAAGCCATTTTCACCCCTCGGAGCTCATTGGAGATTTCACTAGTTCAACTTTGACTCCTGATTTCCCTGATTTCTTCATTGTATTTGATTTTATATTTCAATTGTTGAGAACTTTATTTGTTTGATTTGATAGAGATAAGCGAGAGCTTGAAAGATTTGGATCCGATGGCTATGGTGTACGAGTTCGTGCCACTTGTAGTCGAGTCATGGAGAGATCTGAGAGACCTATCACCAACATCCACTACAGGGCCTAACAAATATGAGGGACTCTATTCGCCATCAAGCCTATTACGCAACTCTCATGCCTTTGTCCGCATAGTAGTAGCCTCGCCAACTCGTCTCCAATCCAGTTTAAATTCTCTGCTTCGAGCGATTGAGCTTGAGCCCGACGTAGGTACCCACTTGTGGTTGTTCTCAAACTCCTGATTTAAAAAAAAAATGAATGAAGAGTCTGAAATGAGACAACTTGTATTTGAGTATGAGCAGCGGAAAATGATTGATCTTAAGAGAGATCAAGGAAAGAGAATAACTAAAACTAAAGCTCTACTCGAGGAAGCTGAAAAACGTAGGAAGAAAGGGGAAAATCCATTTATTGATGGGTTAGTTCAATTTTTTCATTAAAATAAGAAGTTTGCATGGAAATATTGGGTTGTACATTTTACTCTGAGAAAGTTTATTTGTTAATTGCTATGTGATTTGCCATCTGCAGGAGGTGACGAAAGAAGCTTTGATATAAATTGCTCACAATGAGAAGCTGGAAAAGAGACAAGAAATGGATAAGAAACTGCAGAAATTACTAAGGCATTTGGATCATTTGTAGAGAGCCAAAAGAGAGGAGGCATCTCCTTTGATTGAAGCTGCTTATCAACAAAGATTGGTGGAGGAGAAGATATTGCATGAGCGTGAGCAACCAGTGTGCCCATTCATTGTGATATGCTACTAAAATATTTGTCAAAGATTTATGAAAGCATTTTAGTTGGCCAAAGAGTTTAGAATCACAAGCATCTCTCTCTTTAAAGTTACATTTCCAAAAAGTTTTAACTCCTAGTTTTATTATCCTTTATCTAAACTAGTTGGTTTTTAGTGAATCTAATAGTAGTAACTTCACTTTACAGTTAGAGATTGAGTTAAGCAGGGAACACCGTGATACCGGCCTTCAAGAAAAGAATAGGCTTGCCACGATGTTAGACAACAAGGTTCAGGAAGCATCTCTTATACTTTGTTCGATCTTTTAAATATATTAATTGTTCACATTTCTTCAAAATTTGGATAAATGTATATATATGTGTCATTTCCCTTGTTAAGTATATATGATGTTATCCACAGAAGTATTTTATGTTGACTACTTCTATTTTTGTAGAGGATATTTGAGCAAAACGTAATAAGTCTCTGGCAAGCTAAATATGAAAGATCAAGACATGAGAGACAGGAGCGTATTACGCCAATTCTGCAAGAGCGCAGACAGGAGAGGGAGATCAAGAGGAAGATGCTTTTCTTTTTGAGATCAAAAGAGGAAAGATTAAACAAGCCAAAGGAAGAGGAAGAAGCTCGCAAACACGTTGACGGTATGCTCCTTTACATTTATATATCTTGTTTTCAATAGTTATTTTACTTCTTTGAATAGAAAAAAGCCTTCTATTGTTCATTTTAGCTTGCAAAAGAGGGGAAGACACTTTGATATGTATAGTTTAAAGCAAAGGCCCTAATTAACAAGTTTTTCAGAAATAAAGAGAATAAAGGCTACCAAGTATCCCAAGTTACATATATTCATCTTTTTTTTTTAAGTTGTTCTATTATGGCCATCAACTACTCGGCCAGGGTCCCAACACCGGCATCTCCAACGACCGTGTTCTCTTCTAGAACAATTGTGTTCTCTTCTGGAATGGCCGAGATTGAACCTATTTCACTTATACCTCTTCCAACCGTTAAGCTTTATTCATTTCTAGGGGGTTTTGTCCTCCATTTTTACTTGTTTATGTTCTCTCTTTGTTGAATTAGTACTATTTTCACTTATTTCATCAAGCAATTTCTGATTGGGAGGGGATTGAACACTTAGACTAAGAAATAATTTCACTTTAGTGCAGTGAATTCAACTGCATAACTATGCAAAATTTAAAGTTCTTTGAGATTGAGCAGGATAAAAATCAGCTTAAATTCAACTGCACATCTTTGCTATCAACTTCTTAAGATCGATTTCTTAACTGATCTTGTGTTTTGGTCATGGTTGTGGCTGTACAAGGCATGTATTAGATAGACATTAAAGATAAAGGAGTGTTTTGTGTCAAACTTGATCGGGCACAAGTTTCATTTGCACTAGATTTCTGCTGAATATGATCGTAGTTGAATCGAATTTTGCTTAGATTGAATTTCAATAGATTCAAGAAACTTTAGTGTCAAACTAAGTGCATTATTCATTATGAAATAATGTTGAGTCTTTATAGTTTGTGATTGTTAAATGTCTTGTGATTGTAAACCCTTTGTTTAGAGAATGCGGCTAAGCATTCACAACATTCAAACCTTTTCTAATTTGTCAATAAGAATGTTGTTTTTGCATAGAATGTGTGGTGCTTAAGTGCTTTTACTTTGACTCTTTGGCGTTTCTGCTTAAGATCCTGATAAATATAAATGATCAAATAATATGTTCTGCACTGATTTTGCTTTCTGTTTTCTTTTCATGGTCTTACTCTTCAAATTGGATGGTTAAGAGTCATTCTCTTGCACAAAGGACATCCAAGCTTTGTTTTTTTTTTTCATCTTTCACTTAAAGCCCTCGACTTTCCCTTCTCGATCTTCTTTTTAAAAAAGCCTAATGCTTTCGAATTGGGGCAAATTCATCTTATATATTATTGAGTCAGATTTTACTATTGTGTGAAAAATCCTTAATTCCAAGTCTGCTACCCCTATTCGGATTTTCATTTGATCAATCATTGTCGTCGTATGCTCAATGCATAAAATTGGAAAGTGAAGATCAATAATGTTTGCCAATAAGCCAACATTATTGCGAATTTTCTGTCAATTGATCACTGTTTGTTATTGATGCATTTACTCAACATGTTAGCTTACTTGGTGTTATTTATTTATCGTTATAAAATGTACCTTTAGTAATGGATTTTCCTATTCATAATAATAATTAACGGGGTGACTTTATTTTCAAATTAAAAAAAAACAAGGAGCGATGTTGGGTAAACCGGGTTACGAGTTAAGTATACTTTTTGTGTAGGGGAATTTGAGTAGTCGTAGGAGGATAGGAGTTTGAGTTGAGAACATTTTTAGAGCAATTCTTTGGGGGGGTTCACATCAGGTAGGTTCGGGTGTGCAGGTTGGCCCTCTGCCACCCCATTTTGCGACAAGGTGATTGCCTAGTCTTTTTGCAACTACGTTTACGGTTCTATAGATTTACCACTTTAAAAAAATATATCATGTACCCTTGAGATATAGCATATTTAGCAAGGTATACAAATCTTTTACCTATTTTGCGAGATACCCCTGAGATTTACAAACGTTTCACCTCCTACCACTCCGTTAAATGCATAAACCCCGTCGTTAACTTATAGTCGATATTAAATAATAAAAAAATAATGACGGATAGAGGAGAGACCAAGAGAGAAGTCGAAAGAGGGAGAGAGAAATCAAATTTCTGGAAGAAATTGACAATTTCTTTCAAAGGAGATTGACTATGTTTGTGAGATTGTGAACGCCGACCAAGCACGGAGGATGACCAAACCTCGATGAAACTAGCAACGAGAGTCCTCGTTGATGATGAAAAGCTTTTCAACACTGCATCGGGGAGGTCAATACAATGAAGATTTCACCACTGCTAACCATGAGGGTTAATACTAGTTGAATTGAAAAGGTATGTTGTTTAAAGTTTTGGGGTTGTAATTGATTTTTAGGATTTTGGTTTAAGAGTTAATCTGGAAGAATTTGGTTTTTTATTTAAGGGCTTACGTTGTGATTCAGGGTTTGGATTTGACTGCTTCATTTTCAAATTTTGTCAGTATTGGCATAAGTAAATCGACAGCAGAAACTGCACAAGGAAGCCACGTTTCTCTGTGATGATAATTGTATTATACTACATTAGTAGAAGTAATTACATTGTATTGATGTTCTAATTACTCCCCTTGTATTTTAATATCTCATGTACCTAAACTTCAGTTTATGCAAGGAATCAATCAATTATTCTCTTAATTTCAATGTTCATAATGGTTTTAGAGCCAGTGCAAGGCTAACGCCACAACCACTCCTTCCTTCCCAAATTTCTCCTCTATTAGTACTATCAAACTCTCTACTGAAAATTTTCCTCTCTGGAAAGGCCAGATCAAGTCCTATCTTACAACTCTTCGTCTTCTTCCCTACGTCGAAGTAGGTTTACCTTGCCCAACTGATGAGGTAAGCCTGTAATTTCAACATTGGCTTGCCAAAGACCAACTTGTGGTAGCCATTCTAACGGCTTCTCTCACGGAGGAAGTAATGATTCAAGTCCTGGACTGCTCCTCTACTGCGAAATTCTGGGATCGACTTCATGAGCGTCTTACGGTTTAGTCCAATGCTCAGCTTATCAATACAAGGGTCGAACTCTCCACTTAGAAAAAGTGGTGACACCATATCTGTTTTCTTCAACAAAGCGAAGCAACTTGTCTCCTCCATAAGAGTGGCAGGAAGGACCATCAACGATGATGACTTTGTTGGTTACCTCTTTGCCGATCTACCCTCAATATATGATCTACTCATTATTACATCCTTGATTGCAGCTGGTTCCATGCCTACCTCAAATCCGGTGTTGTCTCAACTTCTTCATTTTGAAACTCGTCTCAATCAGAATAACTCCTCTTTACTTGATTCGCCTCCGATCGCTGCTCACTCCACCACTATGAAAACTGCTCTGCTGGAAGTTAATTTCACTTCCACTCGAGAACGTGGCCATCGGGGTGGATTTTGAGGAGATTGTCTTAGTCGAGGTTCTTCTCATGGTTGAGGAGACGGTCGTGGTTCCTACTCACCTAGTGTTACTAACAACCAATTTTTATTGGTTGGCCATGGACGAGGAGAGGTTGAGGCTCTTCCCAGGGTGGTCGCGGCTTCACTTCCTTCTCTGGTGCACCAGATCACCGCCCCATGTGTCAGGTGTGTAACAAACCAGGACACATAGCACTCTAATGTTGGCATCATTTCGATCAGGCATTTCAAGCACCGCCAGCAAAGTCCTTTCAAGCAAATGCTACTTCCACTGTCTGGTACCCCGATATTGCTGCGACTCATCATTACACTCCGAACATTTCCAAATGCGAATCGATAGTCTTCCCTGCACTGGAACAAACCAGATATCTCTTGGTGATGGATCCACAATCCCAATCCTTCATCACAGTTATGCTTCTCTCTTTTCCTCCAATCTTCACTTTCAATTACCCAATATTCTTCATGCTCCATCTCTTAATAAGAATATACTTTTTGTCAATCATTTCTGCATTGATAATAAAGTGTATTGTGAATTCTTTTCTCATTATTTTCTTGTCAAGAGTTTGCATATGAGGGCTCCTCTGCTTGTGAGACTCGCTAAAGATGGTCTCTATGTCATGCCGGCGTCCACTGCACCAGAGTCCTCATCTTCTTCGTCTCTCCATGTCACCACCATCGTCGGTTCGTCGATCTCATCGGCTGATCTGTGGCACCAACTGTGTGGACATCCCTCTCAGTGTACTACTCAGTCGATTCTAAGACGTCTTAATATCTCTTTCCCTAATTCAAGTTCAGTTATTTTACCATGTTCCTCTTGTAGTTAGGCTAAGGTTCACACTCTTCCTCATTCATTAAGCCCAACCTAATCCACTCAACTGTTACAACTTCTCTTTTGTGATATTTGGGGCCTAGCTAATACTTTATCCATTATTGGAAATTGGTACTACCTCTCAATAGTTGATGACTACACCAAGTTTATTTTGATTTTTTCCCTTAAATTAAAATCTGATGTGCCTCGTATTTTACAAAATTTCATCACTCTCGTCTCAAATTTTCTATTCACAAAAGTTATCTCAATACAAACCGATAATGACACTGAATTTAAACCTCTTACATCTTTCTTCCAACGAGAAGGCATTTCACATCGCCTCACCTGTCCATATTCTCATCAACAAAATAGGAGTGTTGAAAATCGTCATCGTTGTATTATGGATATATGGATCTTAGTCTTCTTCGTCATGCTTCTCTCCCACTCACCTTTTGGGATTTCGCTTTTGAGGCCTCAGTCTACCTCCATAATAGTCTACCCAACTCCTATCTTGGATAATCGAAGTTCCTTTGAAATTGTTTTTCATAAATCTCTTTGATTATAAATTTTTCAAAGTATTTGGATGTCTTTGTTTACCAAATCTTTGTCCCTATAATAAATATAAGCTTTCTTTTTGTTCAGCCCCAACTGTTTTTCTTGGTTATAGTACTTCACATAAGGGGTATATTTGTTACAATTGGGTTGATAAAAAATTTTATACTTCCCGAGATGTTATTTTCCATGAAAATGTCTATCCTTTTTCTACTAATTCATTGCAGATGCCATCAACTCAACCTTCCTCTTTAAATCATATTTCCTTACCCATTCCTATCTCAATGGGCCAGCCAACCACACTTCACCTTCTGATCTGCCAGGCCAATCTCTTGTGTCTCTAGAAACCACAAGCCCGATGTCAGCTTCTTCTTCCTTTGATTATCATTTCGTCAGGGAGAGGGTTCGTTCCAAATCCTTGCAGATTGGTTTTGTTTCTTCTAAAGATCAAATTGCGGATTTGCTAACCAAGCATCTCTCATCACCACGTTTTGTCTTGTTATGCTCCTATCTTTGCCTGTGCCAACTAGGATTGAGGGGGTATTGGAGCAAGTAAATCAACTGCAGAAACTGCACAAGGAAGCCGCATTTCTCTGTAATGATAATTGTATTGTACTACATTAGTAGAAGTAACTGCATTGTACTGATGTGCTAACTTCTCCCCTTGTATCTATATATCTCATATACCTGAACTTCAGTTTATGCTAGGAATCAAGCAATTATTCTCTCAATTCAATGTTCAGAAGTCAGGCATCAAAGATTTGTAACCCTTTGGATATTGGCTGGCTAGCTGCATTTAGTTAGGAATCAGGGATGGATTATAGAGAAATTTGCTTGGTTGTATTATTCAATGTTTTACCAACCAAGTCGTTCCTGTGTAGTGTACTACTGTGGATTATGGATTTATGGTTATGGTTAACTCTAAATCACCATGTGTTTTTCTTACGGTTTCTAGATTTCAGGGAGTTATGTTTGATCAACTTGTTTGTGACGGGTGTTTTAGATTATATTTTTTCAAATACAAATCAACTACTTAATTAATCTATGAGCCTACAAGTTATTATTAGATTGGTGAACCCATTATGTTGATTTGTATAGTTTGAAGAAGCTAGCTTTAGGCCTTTTAACAAGTTGTTCAATGTCATAAATGTTGGTTTGGAAAAGCTTTAGCAGCAATGCTCATGTTAAGGAAGCCATCTTGTATGGTTTCAATTAAGTATATTAACTCAAATGGTAAAGCGATATATTCACGTATAAAGATGCAAGTTTAAATCTCGTATAGATTAATTTCAACGCAACTAAAAGTTCATTACACATTTGGGGTTGTGATATTTATTTTGGAAGTTATATTAAGATGATTTTCAATTTGTGCATTCAAATGTTTTTTCAATCCATGCAATAATTTTTTCTACATTCAAATTTTAATTTTTATCAAGCTGAATTTAGTTTCTAGATGATTTCCAGTTATGCTATCATTAAAATGAAAAAGTATCCCTCATTCCCTTTTAATTGTCTTTTTTACTATTTACGCACTTTTTTTAAGGTAATAAAAACTATATAAAATATTTATTTTTGTTAATGATATTATACTTATATTACTAAAAAGTATGAGATTATTTTAAAAAATTAATTAAAATTTTAAAATTTTATATAGTTTTTATTATTCTAAGAAAACGTGTCTGAATAATAAACGACAAATAAAAGTGACAGAGAGATTATATTAAAACCATAGCCAGAAAGAATTAATATGACAAGAAGTATTACATCAAAACTATATCATTAAGACATCATTAAGACATGACGGGGATTATAAAAAAAAGACATGACAAGAAGTTTTACACAAAAATACCTTATAGGCTTATAATATCATTACTCATAACTCCTTACATTCAAACCTGATCGATTTATTCCAACTATGTTTGAATTTCACGTTAGTGTTTTTTACAACTGTAACCTGAACCTTTTGTTTTTTTTAGATCCTTCTTTTGATTTATACTAGTTACATTGCCGCGTGCGAAGCACGCGGTGATACCTTTAATAAGCTCAATACAACTATTTGTCACCATATCGTTTGCTAACTTCCTCAAAGTGGATTCTCGTGGCCTTATACTTGCCATCTCCGTCCAGTACTGTATATTATTAGTGAGGTAAGACAAATATATTCTGGGAAAGTAAAAACTGGAAGCTGTTTCTAAAACTTACATAAAATGTCTCCACAAACTATCTGCTCAATCTCAGCATAGTTTGCAACATAACCCTCATCATTCAGACCATGTTTTAGAAACCTGTTGTTAGAGAGTGAGCAGAAGAACTGATCTTGTTATTGGGGTAACTAAGAAGTTCCACATTGTTTTAGAAATAGTATAAACCTGAACCTAAAGTTGCTAATGGATAAATACATTGCCTTTAGATATTAAAAATTGCAAGATTCTAATTAAAATATGGGTATGTGCTAAACCTTGGGCCAACATGAAGATGTGATCATTTAGCTATAACAGTACGATTGAATTTGTATTCTTCAGTTTTCAAGGATAGATGTAAGGATTTAAAAAATTGCAAAAAAGGTAGCCAACCATATTAACCAACCTTACAGATTTTAGAAGATACTTGTACATTAGAGAACTGGAAAGTTTGATCAAGATGCTTGACTACCTTTGCGTCATCATAAGCATCTCAAAATGATTCTTGATTCAAGGTTGTTAGCTTGTCTTTGAAGGGCCATACTACTGCCATAGTCACACTACTGGAAAATCATTTCATGTTTTTCTAGGAGCAGGATCACGCCATGAACTTTGGTTCTTGGAAAGCAATTGTTCAATGTTTCAAGTTATTACTATCAATCATGATTTTAGAGAAATATTAAACAAGTAGATCTGCAAATGCACGTAAAATTATAAAACAAAGCCTTGGAAACAAAGGTTTATTGTTTACCTTGTCACTAAGAGATTTGTAGCAGCAGTGTCATTACTTTCAATTTGTGTCTATTTGTTCCCACTTTCTTCTACACCTTGACACAATAGTTGGTGAAGGTGAACGTATAGGTGCACCAAACATAGCCTCATCGTGTGCAGCCTTGATTTCTTCCTTTCGTCTTGCCTTGAAAAAAAAGAGGCATAAATTAATGATCTTTTGGAAGAGAAAAAAATGAACTTACATGTCAGCAATAGATGAAAGCGTTGCAATTACTTAAATTAAGAACAACTGAGCAAGAAGGAAGAAGGGATTAGCACCTGAATCAGAGGCGAAGCTGAATTCACAGCTTTAGCAGCCCGAGTCACCGAGAGGGAGAGAAGATGCTTTGTGGGCTGGTGCCTAGCGAAACTGGAGAGTCCGAGGGTCGATTCGGGAGGCGTAATCAACGATGGTCCAGTTTTGGGGGTAGGGTTTGTTGATTTCTCATTTGATTTGGGGGGGTTTGAAGGCGAGAGAACTGATGAAACCTGATCTCGTGAATTTTGTCAAATATTTAACTCCATTTCTACCTTTAATTTCTTCCTTTTCATCTTCATTATCAAGAGGGGCATCTTTGTTGAAGTCAAATCGCTCTCATCTTAAACCAGTGCCAATTTTAAAACCATAAAAAACCAGTAGCAAAGCTGCACTTATTATGGAATTCAATTTTAAAACATGACTTGCAATCACAAAGAGGGTGTACACTTCTTATCAAGTCACAAAATCTTACGAAAAACCACGTTTGAAACCATACACATACCTCGTTTTTGGAACAAAACACATATAGAATAATCGCTTGGGCAGTCACTTCATTTTTGGAATAAAATCATCTTTTATCCAACTATACTAAACAAAAGAAGCTGATTAAATGAATATATAATAATTGCTAAATAAAAATAACAAAGATTTAAAAAAAAAGTAAGCTTTTTTTAACCGAAAATGAAGCAAAATGCTTACTTTAAATGAAAATTGATAGTGTCCAGTTGGCAATATAGCTCGGTGGAGACTGTGGAAGGCTTTACTTGGCAATGTATACACATAAAGGAAAAGTGGAAGCCATATACGGTGAGCCAGTGGCTTAGTAATGCTAAGTTGCTAGGTTGTGAAGGGAGAGGATATTGTTACTTATAGGTTCCACAATAAAGTTTTTGCTATAGGTGTGTAAAACGACAAGGCAAAGGTGGGCTTGGGCATGGTCATCGTCTACCTTGGCCAACGCATCTTTAAAGTGGAAAGGCAATCCTAAGGTACACCTAAGACACCAGGTATTTTCGTATATTCTATAAAACACAGAGTACAACATAGACATTTTACGTAGGTAAATTTATGTTTAAATCTCCTATTTATCACATAGACATCTTATCGAACACATAGAGTTCATCATTTAATTACATGTATTCACTTCAAACTACAAAAGCTTTGAATCTACTTTTATTCATACATGATCAACTGCACATCAACATTATCCGAATTTTAAAATCAAATCAACTAAATAGGCTCGAATTGAATTTTGAAAATAAAAAATTTAACCTAAACATTGATTGAACTATTGAACCTGGAATGGTATATCAACAAAGAAGAGAAGGAGATCTATCAACATTTGGAGTGCTAGAGTAAAGTCGTGGAGCATCGAAGCGAATAAAAGTAGATTTGGAGGCATATCCTGAAGGAGGAGCTAATGGAACTTTTAAAACACATGTTAGATGGAGGTTTAAATGAGGTTTGTAACAAGGTTTCTGTTACGCATTTTATCAAACACATGGAGTGCATACTCAAAGTCACAAACAAAACCCTTGCATTTCAATACTTCTCAGTATCCTAGAAAAGAGCATCCCCAAATCATCCTATCAAAACCGATTCTTTACAGCTCAGTGACCACTCTAGGATCGAACAAAAAGCAATCAAACCCTCCAATTTCAACAGATCGATTAGTAGGGTTGCAAAGCAAGAGAGGAGAGTGAAGACCTGGAATCCTGAAATTTGGGGTTGGACTTCTTCTCGACGCCGAGGACAACGGTGTCGGAGCCGCAAACGCCGACGACGGCATTACCTTTGCGAACGGCTTCGAGGGCGTACTCCACCAGTGAGAGATGGCGGAGAGAGATGTAAGAGGAACTGAGGAAGAGGGAAACTCGCTGGAGAAGAAATTGGGAAGATGAGGAGCAGTGATATGAGGAGAGAGGGACACACTGAAATAAAGTGGTAATTTTGTAAATTTTGAAGAACAGTATTAAATTTAGGGGCAAATTGGTAACTCAAGTTTTGACATGCTTGCTTCAACCCTCCCTTATACGGAGTATTATACTAGGTAGAAGGTCGTGCGTTGCACGGCTTAGTACGTGGTTTAACATGGACTGTCTTACATGTTTAGATTAGGTTGTAATCAAAGGAGAAAGTAGTAGCTTCAACCTAAACCTTTCCAGCCTCCACTAAGCCCCCATTTTCTGCCCAAATACACAACTGGAGACTCATCCTATAGTCACCTCTAAGCTCTTAAAAAAAATTTGAAATTGAAAGCAAAATGGAATCAATTGTGAAGGGTTTGCGCTTTTGCTAGGAGCTGAAGACTCGATCCCAAGCGTTTTCAGTAGGAAATGCCTCTCCTGAAATGGGAAAACCAGTGATCATAAGGAGATGGAATTATGTGATTACCAAGAGTATTTGCCTAGAAATACACATTATCTGTGGCGCTTTGAATGATATATAGATCAAGGCTGAAGGTAAGACTTAAGAGAGGATAGCCAGCTTACGCTTTCTGAAAATCGTGGACTGGGGACTGCATCTGCAAAGGATCTGAATAGTGGAGTTATTTGAAGAGGAGAGCTAAACTCTGTCATTAACAAGGCTGAAACACCTTCATCCATCTCTCCTTCAACACATCTTGAATGGATTCCTTTCACTTTCAGAAATTATAAAAGCAATTTTGGGAACGAGAAAGGTCATCATTCAATAGATTCAATAAGATGAAGTTTAATAACCTTGATTGGTGGTTTCCCTGGCAAGAATCTTGTTGTCTGAAGTATAGTGTGTATTTTCATCGTTTGCCTCGATTGCCTGCAGCCTTTCTTCAGCATTGTCATGTAATGTGTACACATCTGGTTGAGTTTGTTCCATTTGCTCACTTGCATTAGTGGATCCATTACTGTACTCTGAACTGCTTGCCGAATCGTACATGTCAGGTTGCCCGTGAAAGGTCATCAGTTCATTACATTGCGTTCTTAGCTATTCGTCCAATAGGAAATCCAAATAACCCTTGAGCTCAATTTGTTACCTTTGAGAAGGATGAATTTATCCATTGCCACATCTCAAGCTCTCCACCAAATCATTTAGCTTTTCAGTGTCCTTTCTTTCGCTAAGAAATCTCTCAAGAACCTGAAAAAAAAAAAGATCAGTAAGAATTGAATTGAAGGAAAGAAAGGGTTACCTGGATCCACGAGCGAGAAGAGAAAACAAAGAATAACCCACCTGTAGCAAACAATCACAAAATAAGACAAAACGTAACCTTATTATCAAAAGTATTGGTCGAAGAAGAATTGATTTGAAACTAATATGAGGAACAAAGAGGTTGAACCAAAGATTATATCTCTTAATGTAATTCAAAAATCAAAATAAATTGACAACTTTCTTCTTCTTTTTCTTATCTTTGGACCCTTTTGAAAGGCTTAAAACTTTTATCTATAGCATTTTGTATGAATACAAGGTAGATTAATTAAGGAATTATAAAATAGCTATTAGAAACTTATTAACTACTCTCAAACCAGGAGAGAATAACTTTCAAGACCACTTACATCATGATTGATTAAGCTAACGTACAAGAGCAAGACCACCTACACCGTTAGGCCTGTTCTCTCAGGGCTAGCACAAATCCAACTTGTCCTAGAGAAATAAAAGCCCAATTCAGTTTCCAAATCAAAGATAGAAAGTAAAATCTAAGCCATTGGGCATTATAAATTTCATAATGCAAATCATCTCCAACATGGCAACATATCCTCCCTGATCCTTCATGTAATCTGAGCAAGGTTTAAATTTGTCGCATCTGCAAGAAACCACAAATCTGAAGCTGCCCTGGATCTACCTAGCTGAGGCAAAACCAATAAAGCATTTTTTAGAAAATAAATGTGTATGTGCAATCATATTACGGAACTGGGAAGGAAGAGTTTTTAAGCAAGCACAGAAAAGAAGGTCTCACCTCGTCAACAGATAATGATGTATTCGAACTTGTCCATCACCTCATAGGACCACCATAAACCGAGTTCCTCTACTTCTGCTCATTTGATCTTTAAAATAAACGCTTACCATTCTTCAAATAAGTAAATTGGATGAATGAACACCAAGAAGAGGGTGAAACATACAAGGAGTAAGCAATTGATCACCTTCACCACAGTTAACAACTTAGTTCTGCAACAGAGTTATGGGACACCGCAGCTCCTAGTCAGTTCATGATGGACCTGGACAGATATATTATTATGTACCCGTATGATTTAAAATTGAGAAAGAAAAAGGTAGAAACTAAATAAATAGGCAGGCTAGAGGATGATGATATTTGGTATATAACATTACCCATCAACCTCGAACAATTTTGAAATGACAACAAGATGGACTTCCAAATATTTAAAACCTGCATCTTAAGTTGAAAAAGAAATAGTGACGAGATTTAGAGGACTTCCTGGTATTCAGCTCAATAGAGGCTCCACCGTGTAACACATCCAGAAGCATGAATTGATGATGAGAAATTAAACGAATTTATGACGGAATCGGAAAACCTATTATTAAAAATCGGAAACCAAAGCGGAAATTAGGTCACCTGAGAAGTAGAAACGCCAAAGAAGCCGAAGAGGAACATAAGCGGCTGCTTATAGAACAACGGTGATGCTGCTGACGGATTAAGCGACGCCGACGAAGGGTACAAGGACAACAACACCGACCGAAGTTCAAAATCACCGACCGAAGCAAGAGCTGGAATTAGAAGAGAACCTTCACCCAAAGCAAGAGGTGGAAGAAAGAGGTCAGATGAACAGTCTAAGCAGCTTCTCCAATTTGTGTAGGAATATGTATCTCTATCTAGAACTAATGGTTCAACACTTGAATACTTTGTCGGGTGACCGGTTGAGATGCTGACAAAGCTCCATCCAGGCTACCATTTATGTTATTCCCTGCTAATAAAACTTCTTCTATAGCCACTTTAAAAACCCATTCCGGCAGATTACCAACAAAAGAATTCTGCCTCAAGTCCATAGTTTGGAGACTTGTACAGCTTACCATCGACTCAGGCAAGCTTCCACTAAGAGATTTTGCGGACAAGTGGAGCACCTTCAGTGATCCGAGCTCTCCAACTGAGCTAGGTACACCCCCAGATAAATGGATAGCAGAGAGATCAAGTGTTTGAAGGGCCTTCATATCCAAGTTGCACTAATGTTGTTTTGGGGGATTCAAAGTTTCCACAGCCCAATGAAATAAACCAAACACCCTCAGATCTCCAATCAAAGTTCTTCCTATCACACAAAAGTATGAACACGGAATGAAAATGAATTCGGCATATGTGATCTGAAAGACAACCCTAAAATGGGATTCAAAATGAAAGCAATCAAAATAGACCCATCTCATTGTAAACACAAATAAAGCACCTCATTGAGACCCGAAAAAATAATAATAATAAGGGCCTTCATAACCAGCTTGAACTACCAGTAATTTTTAAACTATATCTGTTGATTACTCGGGAGTAGTCTAGGAAGAGAAGATGACATTTCATTGCTTGCAGGAAGCTATAACAAAAAGTGATGTTGCTCTTCATGTGAAGTATTTACAGACTATGATTGAATGCTTATGCAAACTTGGCAAATTTGTCTCTGCTGTACTCAAAGCTGAAGTAGTAGTAGTAGGCTGAACAACATGGATACAGATATGACAGTTAGAAAAAGAACTAAACATATATGAAAATGGAGAAGAATCAAACCTCATGAGATAGTTCTCAACACCTAGTGATGCAGACTCATATCCAATGTGTATAGGACCTCTTTCAACCTGCAGATTGGAAATGTCACACAGGGAAAAAAAAAAGAATAAAAACAACTGGAATACATTGAAACAATAACCACAGAATCATATAAATTAGAAATAACACTACCTTTGAGGTAGTGTTGTCTATACCTACAAGCAACATGAGAAGAGGATGTTGATTCCAAAGAACCAGGTGCAGCTGAGGAGAAACCCATACTCATCTAAAAACCAGCAGAGGTAAGGACATACAACCCGTATAGGAAAAAAATTAACAGTTGAAGAGAGTAACCTCGTGATCAGAAGAACTCAAGCTACGAATAAACAACATCACAATAGGTTAAGAGATTGTTTCATCAAATTGTAATATAAAGCATCTTTTGACACAAATCCCTTGTAGGCTTGCAATCATTGCAGGATTCAAAACCAACATGGAAGGGTTAAGAACGCACAGAGAAAAGCAGTGAATCAACAACCAAGACAATAAAGAAAAGGATAAGAGGGGCGAAAAGGTGAGGAATTGAATTGAATTGAAGGAAACTAAGGGTTACCTGGATCGAGGGGCGAGAAGAGAAAGCAAAGAAGAACCCACCTGCAACAAGCAATAACAAAATAAGTGGAATTTGAATGTTCGAAGCAATGAAACTGATTCTTCTAATTTTTCAAACATACACAGACACATGTTTTAAAATCTTTCAACAATTCAGGGAATTAGAAAAAATCAGATTAAGGATATTATTACTCGAATAATATAAATTAAAAAACAATAAAGTATATTGTTGACCCATATAGAGATTAAATAAGAAACATCTAAAAGGCAAAAACGTGTAACAAATTATGTGAAAAAACTCACAGAGATGGAGTGATGCAATACATACATGTAAAAAGTGTACGAAAACAAATAAATAAGCCCACTCGATAAGATAACTATTAAATTTCGATGAAGCTAAAGAAAACAACAACCAGAAAGAAATTACCTTCTTATCTGTCACCCTCTTATCAGTCTCTCTCTGTTGCCTTCTGTCTCTATACAGGAAACTGGCTGCAGCTAGTCTCTGCCATCTATACAAAATCCCATAAACTTAATAAGCTCTGATGATGTTTCAAAGATGAGTGTGTTCAGACTCAAGACTCTACGAGGGGGTAATTTCAGATTTGTATTAGTAGAATCTTACTGTATGATTTTTAATATTGTTTTTTCAAATGATGCCCTTTTTGGTGAGTATTAATTTGAATGAGTTCATGTTTTAGTTGTTTCTCCTCCTCTCAAGTTATTATTGAGGGGAAAAGGTGTCCTTTTTGTCTTACCTATCTTCTATCCACCATCCCTCTGCCACACCCATAGCAAGTGAAATATTTTCAAAACCCAAGCGACCGTGTCCCCTTGAGGATCCACACAACTAAGAAAGATGGGTGTGTGAAAGCGAGGGAGAAGAGTCTCTCACCTTTGAGAAGTATCTTATCACCTGAGAGCTGCGTAATCATATAAATGATAGTTGATGGCTGTTGCAATTGAAATAGAGCTCTTCCTAATGTGATGCAATTAAGACAACCATGCATTTACATCAGATTTTAGTTCATCACTAAGCGCAAAATACTTGCAGAAATTGAGAAGAAAACTATGTACCTTATTTCAAGCTCCTCTGATTTCTGTACAACTTCTTGTGCAACTTTTACTGCTTGGTTCGCCATGCCCAGATGCAAACAAAAACTCCTCTACAAAATGTAAGATGGGCAATGCGTAAAAGAATAAGTTAGGCTCGTTGTAGATAATCGAATAAAAGAACCTTAAGCTACTTAACAATAAAACTGACCAAGAAATCACCTGCATGAATGGTTTTGATGTCTACAGGACCCATCTCGACTTCCAGCTGCTTGACAATAAACTCCTTAGCACAACCAATTTCCTTCTTGTTGGCTCCATTAGAAACCATACATATCTCTAGCCAAGAAACATGCATTAAAAAATTACCAGTGCAGAGAATTCACAGACTCAAATGTACATACTTAACATCCAAACCATACCTTTTACAGTTCGAGGTTTGTCCTCTTGTCAAGAGGCAATGTAGAGGCAAGCAGCCAAAATTGCATCTTGATTTAATCCTCTGAGGGGTCTCTGATCTTCAGCCTTCTTGTATATCTCATTTGCCCGATCCTGGAACGACATGTCAAAACAGAAGGAACATTACAGAGAGTAAACACTCAAAATGACTACAACGAACCTTGATGGTAGAAACTTGCAAACAAACAGCAATCTCAATCATGCCCAATCCGAAATTAAAGGATCCTGATTCCTTTCAATCTGAATTTGAAGATCAACATCTCGGAATCAGAGATAAAGATACAACGAGATGTGTTGGTGGGATGTATGACCCACTGGATTTGAGACCAACACCAAAAAGACTTCCATAGAGGAAATTGGTAATAGCATAAAAGAAAGAAGTTGTATTGAAAGTGTTCCATATTGAGCAATAAGCATTACACGCATCAATATATTAATTACATAATTATGAACTCATTTTGATTAGAAAACCATATCACTCATCTTGAAAGAGCATTCCCATCTTTCCATGAAATCCACACACTAACCAAGGGAACAACAACATGCTCCAACATAATTACACATGGCAATTACTATATTAAAGGACCTATGGAATATATACTTGGATCTAGATTGAGAAATGATATTGAAATCAATTATTCATAATTACTTAAGAAAACCCAACTATCTTAAACCAGAGTCCTATTTTGCCGTCAATCATAAGCCTAAGACTTGGCATTATACTCAAATTAGAAGGGCCTCTATCAAACCAAATTTCTCACATTCTACAGAAAGTCCAATGCAAGAACTCACCCTAAACCAAGACCCACAGTCATCCTTGTGACCCTACCAAATTTTCTAGCAAGGTTTTACACTTTTACACACCAATATTTTTCCAAATCTCTACTATATATTAATTCGTTTGCTTAAAGCCCTCGGTAAAAGCTCCTGAATTGAGTTACATGGAATACATCAGGATGCGTCAAACTCGAATCAAACATAAGATGTGATCAAGAGATTCTAAGTTCTCTTTTAAAGGGCAAGAATTCTCAGTTCTCCCTAAAGAGAACAAAAGATTAACAATGAAAAAAGCTCTACGCCTGGAAATCTGGAATAAAGGAAAAGGGAAAGCAACTTTGTGGAAACCATAAAACAAAAAGAACATATTGCTAAAACAAATCAGAGTAGTAAACTCCGAAAACCCTAAAATCAAGCAAATTGAGAATCAAATAGTGAAATTTAAAACCCTAAAATCGGGCAATCAAAATTCAAACAACGAATTTGAGCAAGTTAAAATCAAATAGTGAAATTTAAAACCCTGAAATCGGGCAATCAAATAGCAAAATTTAGCAAGTTGAAAGCAACTCACCAACGGGGTGGAGATCAGGAAAGGCGGTGGAGAGCGTGGACTAACCTTCTAGTTGGCGATGGCGGAGAAGAGCAAACCTGAGGATAAAGAATTAAATTGAAACAAAATTAAAATTAGAAGAGTGATTAGGAAGATTAGTCCACGAGGAAGAAGCAGAAGAAAGAGATAGAGATAGATAGGTGGAACACATACCAGGGGTGAGAAGGAAATTGGAGAAGAAAGAGATGGCGGTCGGTGGCGGAGCAATCAAGACCCGATCACGGGCCTGAGGACTCGGTTGTGATGCGGAATTGGCGATGGCAGGCCTGGCGACTGGACAACGATGTGGAGGGCGACGGACAAAGGGTTGTAGAAATCAGGAAATGGAAAGGTAGTGTGGGCAATTAGAAAGTAGTAGGAGGCATTGAAATTGAGGAAGCAGGAGGTGGAAGAATCAACAGTAGGAAGAAGAGGTGGTGAGAGGAAGAACGAAGCGGAGGAAGCAAAGAGGTGGAAGAATGAGGTCAGACGAACAGTCCCCTGGAAGCTGAAAATGAATATAGGTCGTAGATAATTTTAACTTCAATGGTCCAGATGAAACTTTGCCTACACATTTATAGTAGTATATATATATATGGTGGATCAAATGTAAACACCCTTTAGATGTAAACTAGGAACAGATTTGAATCATCGATTCAAGATTTATCCTAAATAAACCCATTTTTTTAAATAAAAAATTGCGGCCCCACCGTCAATTATCAGGTTGTTGCTGCGCGTCAGATATTAAAAAAAATTGTGGGCCCACATTCTTTTTTCCTACATGGAAGCAACTCCAGCAAACGGGTTCGAAAAAAAAATTGTTTAATTTTTGTCATTTTTCACTTGATAATTATGGAGTAATAAATATTTAAACAATCAGCCTGCCTCTTATGCTAGAATAATTTCTATAATTTAACCTAATAATCTATGAAATTTAATTGAATAATGTATCAAATTTTAGCGAATAATCATTCGGTTAATATATGAATAATTTTTCTAATTTAATCGAATAATGTAATTTAACTAAATAATTATTGGCTGATTTTCTGGTGTGAAAACTATTAATTAATCGGTTGTGCTATTCGATCAAGGTGGAGCATATAATGTTGGGTAATTAATTCATAATTTAATTAATTCTTTTTTATATTTTTTATTGTTTCAAACTTTATCGTACGTATGAATAATCATTGTGATTTTAATGAATAATGTACACATTTATTGATTATTATTTTACCATTAAAAAATCAATAAATATGTAAATAATTGTCCTCTTACATACGAATAATCTCTATAATTTAATCGAATAATCTCCCAAATTTAACCAAATAATCATTTTATTATTTGTTTCAAACTTATTCTTATATATAATTGTTTTAAACTTCCTCTTATATATGAATACCAATTGTGATTTTACCAAAAAATAAATTTTTTTTATTATTATTTTAACATCACTAAAACTAAAAAAAATTGTAAATAATCTTCCTCTCATATAATCTCTATCATTTAATCAACTAATATATCAAACTTTACCGAATAATCTCTCAAATTTAACTGGATAATATCTTACATATGAATAATCTGTATAATTTAATTGAATAATATATCAAATTTAACCGAATAAATATCCCTTAAATATGAATAATATTTATAATTTAACAAATAATGTAATTTAAATACAATTATATTGGCACCAAAGGTAAAAAAGAACGAAACAAACATAAAAAATACCGCACATCGTTCCAAGATGTCCAATTTGGTAACAACACCGTAAAAAAATGTTATAGTGTGAGTGTACAGTTGAATCAACAAAAGGAGGGGCATTCACGCGCAGCGGCGCAAGTGAGTGAATTAGTTAGTGGGGTCCGTTCTTTAAAAAAAAAAATAAACTGGAAATCAAGATTAATTTGGACCACTGATTTTCTTTTGATTCTATGGTTAGGATCTGTTCCTAGTTTACATCCTAAGGGGTGTTTACGCAGGAGTCGATCCCTATATATATATATATATATATATATATATATATATATATATATATATATATATATATAAAAGATGTTATCTTTTTTTAATATGTGAGCATTTTAATGCAAGCAAATCTTTGTATTATCCGACGTGGCATTTGAACTCATATCTTCTGTATAAGTATACACTCTACCATTTGAGTTAATAAGCTTTAAATCAATTGCAAGCCTTAATTGTAATTCAACGAAGTTCAAGTCCAATTTGATATACCAATTGCAAGCCTTAATTGTAATTCAACGAAGTTCAAGTCCAAAACCTTAACTAATAACCATAAATAAATAAATAAGGTGTTGCAAACTTCTTTTTTCTTTTCGTAATCAATGAACCAACTATAAAATGCAACGCGCAACAACAAAAATCACATTTAAAAGTTCTCCACCAACAGCGCTATGCTGGTGTGATTAGAGTTGCAACGTCTCCGCATGCCACCACTTTACCCTAAACCTTGTAGTTGGCGTGGATTCGACTGTCACCCATATCTAGAAAGACTGGATTGGGAAAGACGATGATTTCACAATTTTTATCAAACTTTTTTATTAATTATATTTTAAGTCCAAACTAAACTTTGTTTGCAAATTTTAGCCTTTGTATCATTATTGGTTTAATAGGGTATAGTTTGTATAAGAATTATTTATTTTTAAAGTTCGTATTATTTTTTGTTCACTTCTAATCATTTTTTACCATTAATATGCTTTTAATCTATACATTAACAATATAGGTTAAAATCCGAAAAAATAATAAAAATTTAGGGAAATTATACTCTATACTCTATAGTGAATATCTCAATATTTGAGAGAGAGAGGGAGTTTTTTATACATTCATCAACAATTATTGAAACTACTCCGTATAAATTTTATTATGGAATTAATAGTACTCCGTATAAATTTTATTATGGAGTATTAAATATTTCTGAAATTTTATTACTCCGTATGGAATTAATAGTACTCCGTATAAATTTAAAAGTTTATTACGGAGTACGTAGTAATATGGTGTAAATGTGTAATTAATAGGAATAATAATGTATCATTGTTAATTTTAAAAGAAAAAAATAAAAATGATCTCGAATTTTTGGTAGCGCAGTAGATGGAAAAGACCAAAGTACGGTGTCGCATCCTGATCAATTTACCATTTCTGTATGGCTACTGTAGATCTAGATCCGTCCACAGCGTTTCTCCCCCGGGCCCCACGCATATTCATAATTCATCTGCAGCATCTCATACCCATCTAATCTCAGCCGTCCAAACATCCATCCCATACCTACGGGAGTACTAATCTTACGCTACTACCTGCCGCACGCTAACCCTTCTCAATCTAATCATAGCCATCAAAACCCGCTCATATCAAATCTCTGGCCTCACGAAAAGCACACATTCACAACAGGAAGAGAGAGAGAGGGCACGAAAAGCCAAATCGGATGTATGCGCATCAGGCCAGCCAGCAGTTTGAATCGAAGAGATTTGGATCCGAATCAGCAAGATTGCACCGCAGTTTTGAGGATTTCACTTCTGGATCTGCCGAGTAGTTGGCAACTTTCTCTCTCTATAATGTGAATTGAACCGCCATTGTTGGCGTGGAGAGCTCGTGAACTGGAGGAAATCCATTTGGCAACGGGGGGA
This sequence comes from Persicaria maculosa, assembly GCA_963922045.1. Taxonomy (NCBI): domain Eukaryota; kingdom Viridiplantae; phylum Streptophyta; class Magnoliopsida; order Caryophyllales; family Polygonaceae; genus Persicaria; species Persicaria maculosa. The sequence goes on along the minus strand of OY998264.1, from coordinate 19,692,394 downwards.
GAGAGATAGAGATAGACACAGAGGAGATTCAATACCGATTTGGAGAAGAGAGAATGCCTAGTGTCGCTGTGAAGCTCTACAGCGTGTTCTTCAAATTCTTGGTGAAGCACAGGCTTCAGAGTATGATGGATGACAAATCGAATGGGAAATTCGACACCTTCGGGGTTTCCACTCGGCCGGATGAATCCGTCGCCGCCGCTAATCCCGTCTTCACCGACGGTGTCGCCACTAAGGACATCCACATCGACGCATTCACTTCCCTCGCCGTTCGCATCTTCTTGCCAGAAACCGCGCTCGCATCCGATCCTGATTCCAAATCTCGCCATTCGAGGTCTCATGCTCAAAATAACCCTAAGTCTGGATCCAATTCGCACGGCGCCAGCCCTAATTTGAGCCGCAGGAACAGCTTCAGCCCTGTCGGTAGTCCTGTTAGTAATCGAATTAGCGCCGATCAATCGAGGAGGAACAGTTATGGTGTCGGTGGGACCAATTCCGACGGATTGAAGCCTGATTCCACTACATATAGGGGCTACTTGCCGTCGATAGGGGAAAAGAAGGTACATCTTCGGAAATTGCCTGTGATGCTGCAGTTCCATGGCGGAGGGTTTGTGAGTGGGAGCAACGACTCGGTGGCGAACGATTTGTTCTGTCGGAGGATCGCTAAATTGTGCGATGTGATCATTCTGGCCGTGGGATATAGGCTGGCCCCGGAGAATAGGTACCCGGCGGCGTTTGAGGACGGGTGGAAGGTGTTGAATTGGCTGGCCAAGCAGGCGAATTTGGCCGAGTGTAGCAAGTCGTTTGTTTCGAATGCAAGGGGTGGGCTGGGCGGTGGCGGCGGCGGTGGTGTGGGCTTTGGTGGGGACGGGAAGAAGTCGGATGCTCACAGGCATATTATGAAGGATACATTCGGTGCATCAATGGTGGAGCCTTGGTTGGCCGCCCATGCTGATCCTTCTAGGTCAGCTTCCTTAATCCCTCTAGGATTTGAAATTGATTGAAGCATGAAACTTAATATTCTGAAACATTCAAATGTGTGTTGGAATAATTTGATGCATTTCGTCATTTTTAATCTTGTTTTAAGTCCTCGTAGTATATTTTGTGCTGTTTTTACTGAGTTTGATCTTTGAACTGCAATTTTATGCTCATGATCAATTTTCCAGTAGTTTCTTGGTTGCATTTTTGTGTAGTGGGAAAAAATTTAGCCTGATTTCCCCTTTGCGTTAGAATTTTGTGTCAGCTGACTCGGCTTGCATGTAGAGTAAACTTCAAGTTAATGTGGCCTTTGCTTTCATACCATGCTTTGTGGTTTACTGTATAATTTATTTGGTTATTTCTGAATATGTGTTAAAGAAGCATTGATTTTGCTGAAAGTAGGAGTTATTCTTTGCTTGCAAATTTTAGGATCTTTCAACTATTCCTGGAAATGTCCAAGTTGAATTGCCTTCAGCTCTGCTCAAGGATGTCTGTCTATGTGGAATAGATTGATAAATTATATTTACTAGATTTAGCAAACTCAGTATTTGGGATTCAAAGTTGTTTATTTAGATTCAATGATGCAAATTTAACAAAAATGCAGAATGTGGTCCGAGTTAACCAGTATCTTCTTATAGCTCATTAATGTTGGTGTGTGAACTGCTACTCTTACTCTCTATTTGAAAACTTAGAACTTTGCTTTCCCACCATCCACGAGACGGGGAAGGTGTCTAAGGTGCATGTTCTTGTAAGATTATGTTGCTCTCTGAGTATTGCTTCACTTATGTTATTGAAATGCACATTGCACTACAAATATCTTGGTATAAAGTATAAACCATGGAACTATGGGAGTTGTCCGTCAATTAAAAAAATAATCATTATGCTGCTTATGTTAGGAAAAGAGTTGTGAGACATCTTACTTAGTAAATAACAATAGGCTAAAAGTAGTCACTCTCGTTTGTCTTTTGAACTGGTTGATGTTTTGATAGGCTGGTAATTGATCACGTTTGTGAACACGAATGTTTTTCATTGGGACCTTTGGGAAAGGAGTATATTTTGATTGAACTTTATGAATAAAAAAACTCTCGTCAACTACATACCCGGATCATAATATAAGGTCCCCTCCCTAATTCATAGTGGAAAGCTGAAGGTACCGTTTGGGTAAAAACTATGAAAGGGAAAAGAAACAATGACAGGATAATTTAGATAAGGATAAAGTGAAATAGAGCAAAGGATCTTCTTATTTTGTGAGTCTGAAGGAGGAATTAAGCGAAAGATTCTCTTATTTTGTTACTTCATTCCCAACATGAGGATTGTAATATAGGGAAATGAAGCACTTTTCCTATGAATGATGACTTGCGATAATTTGATATTAAAATTATGATTATAGAATACTATTCTAAATTGGACTAGATTCTTTTTTTCCCTTCTCCCTTTCCCTTTCCGTCATTCTGAACGAGGGTTAGATGGTTAGTGACAGAGGAATATTCTACAGGCTGATTGTACTATTAAGAAATTTCTACAAGTTGACTTTGGTACTCTTACATGGGTAATCCACTACTCTCTTTCATTACTTATTTCAGGAAGGATTAATAGTTTGTTCCTTTTCATGAAAATATGGTTCATCGCATTATGAGGACAACCTCTTTAAAAAAAAATTACAAAACTGTGAGTATATCACCAAGAATACAACTAATTTCCAGTTCCCTTAATTCTAGACTGATTTTAGGCTTGTGCACTCTTTTGTATCCTTTGTTCATATTCAGAGGCTTGTTCATTCCTCTATTCTCAAAGAGTGGGTTGAATCCAAGATGTTGAAGAGTCAATGTGGGGATTGACATTCGACTCTTGACTTGTCACTTTGTGGCATTGTGATTCTTGCAAACTCCCTGTCCTTCTCCACAAGACAGTAGCAAAACCACTGACAAGGCAGCTGATGTACCTTGATTTGTCTTTAGATTATTGATCATCTGAGCTGAAGCCTAAAGGTGTGCTTCTGTGAAACTAGGGATATTGTGTGGTGCTGTGAAACTAGGGATATTATTTTAACAATGTCACATATAATTAACTATTGATCAATGTTCTCGTTATAATTTTCAGTGTCCCATCCCTCATCCCCTGAAATCCAAGGCCCCTTGAAAATTTTTTGGCAGCATCAAGTTGCTCCTGCTGTTGGATATAGTCCAATATTGGAATTTTACACTAGCTTATGCTCAGTGTTGCGGAAAAGTAGTAGCAATGGATGTGAATGTTTGCCTTGATCAGCCAGTGATTGAGGGACTACAGGGTAATAACCTCAGTTAGATTTTAGCCATGTGTAGCCAGCCCTTAATTTATACTATTGATATGGACGAAAGGGAAGGAGAACGACTTTGGTATTGCTCCTAGACACACTTCAGCCTTGAAGAAGTTTTATGTGTGAGACTGGCGTATAATAAATGCACCCAAATGGTACTGTAGATCAGTAGATGTGTCATGAAAATAAGGTATATAGAGGGTCGGGAACTTCAAACGCCTCTTTCTCCTAGTTTGTATGTGTGTGCATTTTATGAGTTCCGAACTTTGACCGTGAATGGATATTTGTTCAATGCACTGGAACAGGGTTGCAAATGCCATGCATTTTGGTCATCTTAGAAATTCCGATCTAGAAGTTTCAGCGGTGACAGTCTTGGATTTTTTGAAATTGTCTGTAAATTTTTCATTGCCTTGGTTTTGTACATGCATGAAAATTGAAACTGCTCTGTGCAGTAGAAGATCTATTGAAACTGCTTTGTGCAGTAGATCTATTCTCTGGATTGTAAACATGAGGTTTTACGTAGGCTGACTTTGGGTTTTGGCATTGTTGAACAGATGTGTTCTTCTTGGTGTGAGCTGTGGAGGAAATATTGCAGATTACGTTGCTCGGAAGGCTGTTGAAGCTGGAAGGCTTCTTGATCCTATAAAAGTGGTTGCACAAGTGCTCATGTACCCTTTCTTCATGGGCAGCGCTCCCACTCAGTCGGAAATAAAGTTGGCCAATTCTTACTTTTATGACAAACCCATGTGCTTACTCGCTTGGAAGCTCTTCCTGCCCGAGGAAGAGTTCAGCCTTGATCACCCGGCAGCCAATCCTCTCCTTCCTGATAGGGGGCCACCTTTCAAGTCCATGCCTCCGACATTAACCATAGTGGCTGAGCATGATTGGATGAGAGATCGGGCCATTGCTTACTCAGAGGCTCTAAGGAAGGTAAATGTTGATGCTCCGGTTCTGGAATACAAGGATGCAGTTCATGAATTCGCCACACTCGACATGCTCCTAAAGACCCCACAGGCAGAGGCCTGTGCTGAAGACATCGCTATCTGGGTCAAGAAGTATATTTCACTTCGGGGCCATGAGTTCTCTTACTAAGCCGGGAAAGAAAACATTCGGAGGTTACAGTCAGAGGGCCAGGACAAGTGGACAACCCACGAGCACATTTCTTTTCGAAGATTCAAAGACAGAGCGGAGGATGATCGCCTTGATCTCACGGGAGTTGTCACTTGTCAAATTGTGCCCCTTCAAGAATGCTCGGAGAAGGTGTTGTAAGTTTCACTTCACTCTTCCCTTCTTTTTTTTTTGTGAGATAGGGCTTGTTGTAGAGTTGAAGCTTTTTGGTCACCTAGGAGATCCCTTGTTATAGCTGGAGTAACATGCATATTTCGACGTTCTCTAAAATATTTGTTTGTTATCTCATGTGTATCAAAGTGTTACCATCTCCATGATTGAAATCGAACAAGAAGTCCTCGTTAATATTTGACCTTTTTTTTCCCGGGAAGCACCTTGGAATTCCTCACTGTAGGATGAATCCTGATATGCACTAGAGCTTTGGATTTTTGGCTCTGCACTTTGGATTTTTGAGCTAAATTTGTAGTGAATGTTTATAGGTTAGCTCATATTTAGTTGCTTGGTGTATGAGTTTTATAGCCGGAGATTCGAATACTAGGTGAAACACTCTCTCATAAGTTTTCAATGTACGTCGACTTCAAGGCTCGAACTCAATACATGTAAAATATGCCAATGGGTCTAGCAAATGCAAGGCAAAGCTCTTAATGGAAGTCCATCTGGTCCAATACGGCAGCAAAACTGAGGCTTAAAAGTTGGTTGGCCTGGTAATGCATATTGTAGGGGATTTTGGAGTGTTGGAGAATTTTAAGATTTTTTTTTGCTTCAACCGATTCACCCATCATATTCTCCAAAATGAAGAAGCTGCAGGAAAAATAAAGAGGATTCCCTAAATCTACAGCATTCTCCAAACTAAATAATTCTTCAAATCTTCAAAATAGGGAAGTTGTTAGAGTTAAAGTAAAAATAATTTAAAAATATGTATTTTGTTTTCCCACTTTAGGAAAATTGTAGGAAGCTGTTGGAGATGGTCTAATATTCTATCTCAGGAAGCCAAACAATCCAACTGCCTTTGAGGTTGTTTGGTAAGCGTGAATGGGGAAGGAGGAATTGGATTGGAGAATCTCAACCTTATTCTTCATGTTTGGTTGCGTTTTATTTGATTCCTAAAAGGTTTGAGTTACTCCAAGCATGCTGAAATAATGAAATGATAATCATAATCACGGATGGTAAACAGGTAAAAATCATCTAATCCTTAATCGCAACTCACTTTATGTGTCATTCACTATAAATGACTAGGAAGTTAGTTTTCCAATCTATGAAAACACTTATGGCTTACTATTTTAAATCATTTGTTAGTCAATCACAAAATGTTTGGTACATACAATGAATCACACTTGTATTGATGACAAGGAAGAATTGATGGAAACAGATTCCCACTCGGAAGATCATCATGGAAACAGATTCCCACTCGGCGTTAAAGGCTATATGAATCGGGAATGAGAGATTCATTTCCGACATGTCTTTAGGGAAGCGAACTCCATCGCCGACTCCCTCGCACGTGCAGCTCGTTCGTGGCCATTAGGTGTTCATTTGGTCTCACATCCGCCTCAAGGTTCTATTTCGTTAATTGAGGATGACGTTAGGGGAAGAGCTACTCCCCGTACTATTATTTTGTAGCCCGGTTTTCTTTTTTTCCGCTATATCTATCGAGAGTGTGCTCTCGTCTTTGCCCAACAACAAAAAAAAATGAATCACGCTTGTATTGTTTGATATTACATCTACACTACTATAAAAGGAGGAAGTTTTATAAAAGACCAGACTGATTGTGGGCAGTAGATACCGAAATTGTTAAAATTTCAAGGGCCCAGATCTTTTAATTTTGTCTTTCCAATGTTTGAATTTAAAATTATTTATTTTTTTCTTTAGGTGCCTGTTTTGGTCCTTTCATCAGCCGCCTTCCTTTCCTCTGCTTGTTTTGCTTTCTACTTCTCCTTCGTCTTCTGCTTTCCATTACCAGTCTCTCTCTCTCTCTCTCTCTCATTTTTCAGGTCGTCCTCCGAAGACCGTCTCTCATCGGAGCCTTCGCCCGTTCGCTATCACCGCTTATGCCATCATCGCTGCCTCCTCCAAAGCCCTGTACTGTTCCGGGTGTCTTGGCCAGTGGCCGCTGCTTCGCGCCTTCTCCACCTCCTGCTTCGTTCCTCGTTTCCACCTCCTGCTTCCTAATCGATCATCATCGCTGCCTCTCCACCTATTGATTTCTAAAGCCCTCCGCCCTTCCTGATCTTTGTCGCTCTCCGCGTTGCAGTCGAGTCGCTGGTCTGGATTTCGCCGCTACCCCCTACCTCTTCGGCTCTTCTCCATCTTTTACAATCCGACTCCAAGAACTGCTGGAAATTGTGCGCCTCTGGTATCTAATCTATATCTGTGTTCTTTGAATTTTAGTTTCGGTGCTACGCTTAGGACTTTATCATCAATTTTGAGTTTTTTTTTTTGCAATTGCTCTGTTTGTTTTTTTTTGGCAATTGATTTGTTTTTAAGCCATTGATTTAGTCATCACTTTGTAATTAGGTTAATGATTGCTTAATTTATAGGTTTTGGTGTTGTTTTGGGTTCGCTCTATTTGTTTCTATTGCTTGAAAGGAAGAAGAATAAGAAGCCTATGTCCATGGGTTGAGGCTGGGTTTCAACCAACAGTCTTGCCAATTTGGGGGTTTAGGGTAAGGGTTTCAATTTCATTTCTTAGGCGCTTGGTTTTTATTTTTTTACTTCTCCAGACTGTAATCATATGGTTTAATTTTTATTATTTTGAATTATTGATTAATTTAGGGTTGTTATCCCATGCCTGGGATTGGAATTCAAGGTTGTTTGGACCCCTAATTATGCTGTATTTTTTTAATCTATGCAACACTTGGAAGTGTTCAGCTCGCAATCATAGGTGCTTTTTTGGTACCTTCTACCGTTCAATTTTTTTCTTTCTGAAATTGGATATATTTCCCTCAACAGTTGCTTTTGGTAGTTCACTCTTCATCTTCACCTTCTTTTGTGTCACCTTCACCTATCCTAGGAGGCTTAGCAAGTATAGGTCATGTTTTTTTTTATTCCTTTTGATGATTTAATAATTTCTGGATAGGAATTCCTTATCTCATTCCTGATTGTGGGTTTCTATTTAATTGCAGGTTTTTTTTTCATTTGTTGACTCTTACTTATGCAATGCCATTAATCCATTTTCTCGTCAAATATGTACCTCTTTATTAATGCATGTTTCATAGACGGTATCATCTGAAGTTTTGCAGGTTTTCTCTCACAATAAACGACCTTGCTTTCCCTTTCATCTCTCCTACTAATCCTCGTCCTAGGGCTGGAGTTATTTAATTTATCACCTTCCTATAGAAAACCGGCTATAATAAATGCCCTATGAAAGTCTATGGCTCCACTCCTGAGATGTGAGTTCTATCTTCTTCTTATTTTTCCTCTTCCATTAATTTGTGATTGTATTTTTTTTTTCTGTCATAGAATGATTTGATATAGTTTATGGATTTGATTTGATTTTCTTATTGGAAAATGTTGTATTGATTTGGGATTAGGGTAATAATGTAAGCATGAATTTCAATTTGGTATTTCTATAGTGATCGAACTCTATGAAGCCAACAAATTAAAGAAAACCTATTAGTCAAAATCAGTTATGACATTTTTAAATTCATTCTCTTATGTGCCTTTGCATGACATTTCTTTCTTATGCTGATTTTAAGCCTATTAGCATTCATTGAATGTCAAAGTATATTCTTATTCTTTTTTGTTTTTCATTAATTATATTCTTAGTCTTATGTTAATGGAAAGAGTTTTTATTGTCAAATGAGTTTTTGTTTATTCAAATAGGTTTTCCACAATAGAAACTTTGAGATAAAATCACTACTAGCTCACTTCCTACTTGTAAATCTTGCTGCTTTAGTTGTTGTTTTTTTTTTTTTTTTGCCATTTGTTATGTTTTTTAGTTGCTATTTTTTACTTTTTTTTAGAGATTTATTGCTGTTTTTATTGCCATGTTCCTGATTTCTTGCTGCTTTAGTTGCTTTTTTTGCTGTCATGTTGCTATTTTTGTTGCTACAATTTTTGTCTGTGATTGTAGTTATTGATTGATTTACCTCATTGAATTTATAGTGCATTTAATCTCAAGTTTTGCTCATTTTGGTTTGAAACATCACAAATGTTCACGTAGAAGTCTATTGCTTTTATTTATTGTGTTCGTCTTGGAGGTTTTGTTCATTAGACTTAGTTTGATGTTTTAGTGTTGGATCTAAATGTGGATGTACTATGATGAATGATTAAAAAATATGTATATCTTAAATTTTGTTTAATGAGTTTCCCACCTAACTGACAAGTTCATTAATAAAAAATTTTAAATTTGATAAATGGTGATGTGAAAATAGCTTCTTTTAAGAATCACTTGTTTTGCCGTAGCTGTGATGGAATTTGATAAAATTCAAATTTATTGTTTTGGTTTCAACTTTCAGGTATAAAGTTATACCTTTCTCGGTGTATAATGGTACTCAAAAACTAAGAATGGACTAAAAAGAGATAATTAAACCTCTACCTTCATCTCTTTTGTGTTTGTTCCCTTACACGACTGATGTACTCTTTACATGCAGATGTTCAAAGAGGTAGCTGAGACATATGAGTTAAAAATGCCCATGTTAGTAGGTTTAACAAAATCAATACATTCTATCATAATGAAGTATAATTTTTTCAAGATGGATACATGGTGGCTTGGAATAGGGACCAACATGTATCCATCACCTACCTTGCTATATCATATTTAAGTCTTTTTTTTAAGTTGGATACATGGTGGCTTGGAATAAGGACCAACATTTATCCATCATTTACCTTGCTTGGCCAAAACTAGGATTTAAGTGTCACAGTATTCACTTCTAATTTTTTAAGACCCCGTATTTTCTGTTGTTAACATTTTTCCCTATGAATACGAACAAAATCCATCCAAAAATGAATTTGGAGGGTCTGCATTTGGTGGATAACCTTAATTGAAATAGATAGATGATTCAAATCACATAATAGAGTCAATAACCTGTGCCTTGTGGCCTTGTGGGTAAGGTTCATGAATTATGCTTTCCAACTTGCTTATTCTTCAAAACTCTATTTTTTGGTTGTTCTATTATCTTGTTCGTTCCGGTTTTGTGAATCTGTGGTCTTCACCCGCTTGTAGTTTGTACCAGGAATGGGTACCAGGAAAGTGTTGTTAAGTGCAAGCGCAAGCCCAGGGCCTTAATTGCTGAGACACATTTTGCTCCAATCATCCTCCTTGACGTAATTTCTAAACTCTCTTTTTCTCTTCCAAAATGCTACTGATGATGGATTTATGAATGATTCCGCAGTGCAGTTCATGCTATTGTCTTTTTTTACAACTTCTTGAAATGTAGAGAACTAGAGATATATGGATTGGCTCAAAAGTTGGGTGTAATCAAGATGCCCATAGATGTTCATGATTGCTTAGAATGCCCTATGTATTAATTTTAGATGACATTTCGCTTTCATACTTTTAGAAAACAATGTCTTCGCAGATGTTCTTCCATCTCTGTATAGGTTAAAAAAATTTATCTATTGTTTAGTTTTAAATTCTTTCGATATGAAGGGTATTTGAGAGTTCAGGAAAAATCAGAGTTGATCAAATAGAAGAGTAAGCTCTCAAAATTAAATAAGTATTTTAGGGACGTTCTTGATATAATTTTCCTAAAATTTTGTAGGTTCTCCCCTTTGTTGTGAAACATGATCATCTATGTCTATTACTACCTGCACAAAAGTTTATCTCTTAGTTGCGAAACATGATAAGGTTCATCTATGTCTATTACTGCCTGTGCAAAAGCTCATCTTTTAGTGTTGAAACATTATTAGTTGATTCATCTTATTTCTTTTGGAAGGGAATTTTTTCAAAAATTTCTTCTAGAAGGGAATCTTCCTGTCATTGTCAGTTTGTGCTGTCTTCTTATTTTTTCCCTCAATTTTTATGCTACGGTTTCCAATGATTTTTTTTATTACATATTTGAGATGACCACCAGTTAGTTTCGATCATTGTTGTTTGAAAAATGATGGGAATTTCAAATGTATCCATCTTGTTGCATAATGTCCGGTCACCTTTTACTCTTCCATCATGTGTAAGTTTCTCATTTTTTCTCCGCAACCTTTTTGATGGGAAACATGATGAGGGCTTTTTGGGGTTGTAGGCTTTGAGCATTTTCTCATGCTATTAGTTATCCAACTTGTATACGACCTAAACCACAAAGACACTTTGGACTGAAAACAGCAAACTCAAAATGACCTGGATTTAACTTGACCAATTTTAGGTTTAGGGTCAATCAAGTTGGACTTGAAGGCCATTTAACCTAATCTATGAACATGGTTCATCTTCCTGTGTCTCTCTGGTCTTGTTCTTTTGGTTTAGGGTTCAACTAGCAGCTTTCTTATGTTATTTCTTGCTATCATTAATTCCTTAGTTTGAGTGCATTTGGTGGGTTGTCTTCTATTCTGCCCATATTAAATCTTTTCAGTTTTATACAAGAACATGTTTATGAGTTTAGGAAGTCTGAACAACCACTAGATTTATTGAACTTGTAGCCATATTGGTGAAATTATCTAAGAACCTTAATGGATCGGAATTCACTTGACCTATATGTGAGATAATCTATAACTGCCTCTTCTCGTATCTACAACAGTTCATGATTATACAACTGGTGATATTATGGTGCAGATTTAGCTAGAACCTTGCAGCTAGGAAGAATGTTGATAAGAGTACTAGAGCTGCTCGACAAGGGGCCTCTTTTGAAAGCAGAACAGAAGAGGAGGGATACAAGGCTTTGGTAGCTCCCCTGAGAGGATTTCCTCGTCACACAGTCATGACATTCTACAAGGATTAGAGTCCACCTATAATGAGTCATTAGGGAAGGGGTTATTCTAAGTTCAATGAGCAAGAGAATCAAATGATAATTATGTCAACCTCTTAATGTTCCTTTTTCATCCATATAAAGATGCATTGTTTGTATTGTTTGTATTCCTGTCGTGTAAAAGCGGAAAGCACCAAAGGCATAACTATTTCAAGTTCAATCCACCTAGTATTTGTAAGGGTATATGCAACAGATATTGCTTTGGGATGATGCATAACTATTTCAAGTTAAATTCAAAGCTACTAGTATTTAAAGTACCTCAAACCTCGCCCATTTGAGTATGGGTTACAAAGAAGCATTATCTAAAATAGGATTAAGGATTAAATATAGAGCATTATTTTTTAATTTGTTTTTTTTTTTGATAATTTGAGAGATTTTTGTGGACTAACTCTGGAGAAAGTTTAAAATCTGTTCAAAATCCAAATAACGTGAAAAATGGTTTTTGGGGGGAATCTTCATGGTAGATTTGTCGAAAGACTTTCCAAATAAAGTCGGAACTCTTAAAATTAGAATGAGGATATATGGTTATATGACTTGTATCCATATACAGATCAATACATAAGATCCGGCCCAAAGTGTAAATACATGTATAAATAGCTTTCCATCTCATAGATTTTAGTCACGCTTTCTAAACATCAAAATACAGTTTGTTGTAATGGAGTTCAGCTTCAATTGAGCTCCTGATTGTGGAGGTTTTCTGGTTCAGTTCTAGAAGATTCAAGGTAACTCAAATCTTCATAATTAGCTTTTATAAAGAGTTCCCAAGCGCCCTAATAGGACTATTGTAGCTTCGGTTATGGATAAAATACCAAAAAGGTATTGGTTAATCAAATTGTAAGCAGGGTCGTGTCAAACTTGTTGGGAGTTCGGTACAGAAATTAAAATAAAATCGATCATTTTGATTTCTTAGCACGATCATTTCGATTAAGGAATCCCGAATGGTGCAAGTATGTGAAAATATTTTTTTTTCTTTTAGTTTTTTAAAAGGAATCTATGAAAATACTTCGTTAAGAAAAAAAATGTTGTACTCATGGTATAATATTTATAATATCATAAAAAATATCTTGGTCGAATTTTAGATAAATTTAATCAAAATATTTACAAGAGACTATGAAAGAATTAACATATTTTTGTTGTTTATGTATGACATTGATTTTAAAGAAAGCCTATTAATTTCATTTAACAATGTTTTTATTTTTTGAGAACAATTTACCAATGTTTTTATATAAGTTACTATTAAGAGATGTGAATGAGACCAAATAGAGTCCCACATCGAAAGTTGAACATAACTCGCTTTAGCTTATAAGTCGGTGGGCTACTCCTTCTATCGCCAATTGGTTTTAGAATGGAACCTCACTCGGCTTATGTGCTAGACTACTAGCGCATGTGCGCCCGTGCACACAACCCCCAGATATCGGTCCGAGTCGGGCTTTAATATGGTATCAGACCGGTTTAGCCTAACGACGTCTCGTCTTTCGATCCTGGGCAGTTTTCCTAAACATACACTCGACTCTTGCGTACCCGAATTGCACAACCTGGCTCTGATACCAACTTTGTAACGGCCCGGATATAAATATCCGAGATACGTTTCGAAGGTCGGATACCTTCGTTCGGATGTTGCAATTCAGGTACGGGTCGAGGTTTCAAACCTCTAATCAGTCGAAGTCTCAGAAATTCAATTTAAACGAAAGTAAAGCAGAATTACGGTTTAGATATAAAAGCCACGGCAGAACCGGGTCAAAACCAAAACATAAATTCTAAAGTCATATAACCAAATTAGCGGGGTTAGACAGATTTCTTTGCAATCGCCCGGGGGACCTTCCCACGCCATAGAGACAGGGAGCAATCATACCTAAAAACAATTGGTGCGAGCGGGATCAAACCGAGGCCCCAACACACCCTGTCCCGCAAGCGAACATACACATACGCTAATAATAAAGATGATGCAGATGCGGAAATTAAATTACACTAACATGATCCTAATTTACAATATTCGAAAAAGAACTGTAAAGGTGCCCAAAGAATGCCAAGTGGCATATCCCTCTCCTACCTCTGCACCCCTTCCCGTTAGTGCAGAGACTGGCCAGTTCGGTGCTATAGCATAGCAATATCCTCGTGGTGGTGCACTCATCCACGGTATCATCATATCATATCATATCATATCATATCATATCATATCATATCATATCATATCATATCATATCATATCATATCATATCATATCATATCATATCATATCATATCATCTCATCTCATCTCTTGCCCGATGGTGCTGGGCTATCATATCATATCATATCATATCATATCATATCATATCATATCATATCATATCATATCATATCATATCATATCATATCGACTCGATAGTCTCAGGGCACCCGATGGGGCTGGGCTACCCTATGACCCTAACAGAGACTTTAGGACTATCACAGATAACGGCCGTTCTGTTACATATGCATAAAGAAATAGAATGCTCAATCACAAGTGCAATCCTAGCATGATACTACATGACATGCTTTAATGCTTATGTAACACCTAGTATGTCATATATTCACAAGCAGGTAATCTCTTTCGAATCTGAGTAAGCCCATAAAGGAACTTACTTGTATAAGCCGAACAACAGAGAACAAGGCAGAAGCAGAATCCAAGTAATGAGTCACCAATAGCAAGCAATGTCCAACATATCACAACCACCTAATAACATACAAATGCATAAGTCTATCTAATGCACACAAGGCGCCCCTAACTATCATCCATACTTCTCATATCTCATTTCAGATGATTCCATCTTATCTCATCATAATTCAAATATCATTCCATCTCTTCATCTAATTTCCAAAATAATCTCTCAAAGAACTCAACTTAGAAAATCAAACAATTCTTTTAAAATCGCTTATCCAAATCCCGACATTAAACATTTTAACCTTAAAGTCAATTACCCAAAATCATGTTATAAAATAATTCCGGCATGTTTCTTATTTCAAAAACCTTAAATAAGTTCCAATAGTAAACCATCAAAATAATCCTATGTTTACAAATCATTTTTATAAATCAAAGCCAACAATTCACTTTAAAATTCTTAACTCACATGTTTAAATCCTCATAAAATGCACCAATTAAATAATCCAATTAATACTAGTTTAAAACAAATAAACAATATATAAAGATTAATTTCCAGAATATTATAATTATAACCAGATCCCAAAACTATAATAATATTCAAATAATTTAACACTTACTATCCATAAAATCTCAAAACAATAACCATAAATATATTTATAACCCAATATCAATTAATATTACTTTTAAAACCTTTTTAAATATATTAAAATTTCATAATATATATTTATCACAAAATCTGAATTATAATAATAATATCTAACAAAATTTAACTACTAGTCATAATATATAAATAACATATCAATATAACACACATATTCAACATAACAACAAAATAACAAACCAAGCCAGCCCAAAACCAAGCCCAACCCGAAATCAAAACCCAGCCCACCCTTTTACCCGGATCCGACCCGCATGCCCAGCTCCCATTTCAGTTTAAGTGAACCGGGAGAAATATGGTTGAACCGGACCAAAGATTAAAAAAAAGGAGAAGCTGAACCCGTCTTCCCCAAATCGCTAGAACAGAGCACACATTCGCCGAACGGTATGGGGAAGGGAAGGAGGATCCCAGGCCGCTCTCGTTCAACCAACACTCACAGATCCCTCCCCGACATCAAACACATGAAGCACGCAGAAAGAGAAGACACCAAAAGGAGGGGAAGAGAAGGTGGTTACCATGACGTGAAGATCTCACCGGAAATGTCTGATGGGACCGATTCGGCTCTGACGAAGGTGGATCCGAGCTGTTCTTGGCCTAGGACATTTGAACGTGGGTTAAAGGTTCGACTTTGCTTTGCTTTTGAGTGAGAAGGGAGGAAGGCCTTACCGGCGGGTTGAATCGGAAAGCAGAGCGAAGAGGCTCGGTGGTGGCTCGAACGGCGCTGCTGGAGGAGAGGTAAGAGTGAGAGGAGGTCACGGTGGTGGTGATTATGGACACGAAAATGGGCTCCTTGCTTTGTTGTGAAAATGAAGGGAAGGGGCTGAGGTTTGCAAGAATAGAAAAGAGGGAGAGAGAGGAAAGGCTGTGGGTCTTTGTGCAGTGGGTGAAACGGGAGAGAGAGAGGGGGTGTGTGAGGGAGGCAAATGCAGAGTGAGGGGTGAAGGAGTGCTGCTGCATAAGGAAAGAGACAAAGGAGAGGGGACCAGTTGGTTAGCCAGTGAACCGAGAGAGGGAGGGAGAGAGAGAGAGAGGGAGAGAGAGAGAAAGAATAAAGAAAAGGGAAAATAAAATAGGATTTACCACAATACCAATTCAAAATTAGCGGAAAAGACTCAAGACCCGCTCGCCCGATCGAATCCCGACTAAATCAAATTTAATTAAAATTTCAATTACTAATATCAAGTTAAACGGAATTAAATAAATTTTTCGATACTCGGAGCTTAAATTAATTTTATTAATGCTCGATATCGAAAGCGAAAATCAAAATCCATTTCTAAAACCCAATTCAAAACTATATAGGAATTCGTTTATGAAGAATTAAATAAAATTCAGTTGCTCGAGGACGGGAAATTTCAAAATTTCTAGAATCTTAATTTTAAAGTCGAACATAATTTAATATTTTAAGAAAATAATATTTTAAATTTTTCGGTCTTTACATTCATCCACCTCTAAAAACAAGTCTCGTCCCCGAGACTAAATTCATTTTTAAAACAATGGGAGGGAGTTTGAAATCGGTGAGTCCGAGGACCATGTCCAAAGATCTTGTAATCATCTCGGTTGCGTCTTCCGGGATTCTCACAATATCCTAGTCACGGTCGTGACATCTCCAATTGGCCTTGTCAAGTGTGTAATAAGCGCCCTTATCACATCCTTGCTTCGACCTTTCGGAAGTATCACAACTCTAAAAGCATTATAGCGTCCGACTAGGTCTTAGCAAGCAATCTATAAGCGCCCCTATAAAATGCTTGTATCCACTTCGTGAGACGTCATAATGTAAATCCAGTTCGTAAATTCTCAAAGCGTTTTGTAAATGGAAAGGTTGTCATCCAAATCATTGAAACTCTCAACTTCTTTAAAACTCCAAGTTGGACCTTTTCAAAACCGCTCAAAATCTTCCAATTCAACATCTAATCAAGCAGCTTTACACCAAAACAAGTCAAATCCCTTTCAATCAAGATTTCGTCAAAATCTCCCAAAAACCAAATCAGCTTCTCGCATACCAATCAATCAAATTCAGAAGGTAGGAGGTGGAACCATCCACCTCTAAGGGCTAATCCCATATTCTCTTCCTAGTTTCCAAAATCGAATCAATCTATCAGTCTCAATTCAAGCAAGATGCATAAGCCATAAGAAATGCATAACTGTATAACCATCCAATCTCCAATCCACACATCACACAACAAGTCTCAACATATACCAGAGTAGTGCCACAAGGTCACATCAACATCTCCATATCATACTAAAGGTCGTAATATGCATCTCAACGATGTAACAAAATCATAACAACGTCTCAACACCACACCATAAGTCATAAAAGTATCTCTCATCATAGAATCAACGAACCAAAACCCATTGTCAACACATCAATACAACAAGGTCAGGCTATTAGGAATCAGCAGAGGGGAAGGTCAATCACCAAAACGTCAGCATACTCACAAAACATCATCTCAACTCGTACAATGCCATATAACGATCATTTAGCAATCACGCACCATTATATCATACATATATATAAGTCATATTCACGATCTAATTCAATATTCATCGTTTAACATCTCTTGATCATAATATAACATCATGCTCTCACATAGCAACGTATCATTATTTCATGATTCATACAGCACATCATAAAATGCTTCTAGAACAACATAGTAGGATAGCAATGTATCATTATATCATGATAACACTTGTCACTGTCAACTAGATTTCAAATATTGCATATCAACATGTAATATCAGGTCATAACAGGCTTATCATGGTTACCATCTAACATCATGCTAGTACATATTAACAAATCACGAAATCAAGAAAATCCTCACATTATAACCAGTCAAAATGAAACGCAATCTCCGCTCGCTCGTCTCCAACTCTCAAGCCAAGACCAATCCTCATCTAGACTCACCAACTCGGATAATATCCCCAAAGAACCCCAACTCATTTTGATACTCCAGTCTCACCCCTCATTTCACCAAGCGCTCTCACTAGCAATCCACCTCTAAGAATCCAACCCCTATCTCTGTTTTCACACCCGAGCACTCCTGCATACTATGTTCTCGATACCCCCAAAGGTCATTTCTTACATTTCTCGCTCTTCCCAAGATATCACAACGTAGAACCCTTCTAACCACGCATCTTCAATAAAATCTTCTCGGCCACTACCTAACTAACCTATCCTAACCATACCCCTTCCCCAAGATTCACCTAAGAGTTCATCGAAACCACCAAGCATTACCTCTTATAATTCCCGAACCCACTCGGTCTAACCTAAGTCAACACCCCTCTTCGGCAACTTTCCCCTTACCACCGTCAATCATTCTAATCACTCAAAACCTTTCTCCACTCTCTGACCACCCTACCAAGAGGACCTCACTCACATGTTTCAAAGAAGAAGCAATCATGGACATTATTGCACATAACGATCACATCATATCAACTAGCATTTATAACAACAGCATCATTAGTTCATCATCAAACATTGCAAAATGTATCAAAAGTCTCAGTTTACCGTCATGCTCAACAAGTATTGCAGACATCATATATGCACCTAATCAAATCAAGCTAGCCAGTTTCATCATAATCTTAGCTAATAAACAGTTCAGATTCTCAGCATTTGCAGTTCATACTTATAGACAAGGAATTTAGATCATGCTTAGCAACTCGGAATAGCATCACATCAAGTCATCATGGCACATTAGGACTATCAGGCATCGAATCATATATATCATCATAGACAACGGATATTCAGGCAATAATCATTACCAAGTCATCACATCAACACACAATTTCCCACATCAAGTCAGTGCAATACACCATCAACAAGTTCAGAAAGGGTTAGCAATTCGAATGGAGGACGCTCCCACCTACAAGTCATATCGTACTCAATAATCGCAAACCTCGAATCAAGCTTGTTCCTTCGACATCGTCGATCCTGAGGCCCGTGGGTTATGGGCCCACGCTTCCGCTGCGCTGCTCTATCGCTATTCGACTTCCCGATCCCTTTTTCCATGCGGTCGCTCATCCAAGGTAACGTGTAGGAGTTTAAGTTAGCGGAGATAGGGGAGTGACAAGAGCGGACAACCCAACGTTTCTTTCGGAGACAAAATGGACCAAAGCTAAAGACGACACGACTAGAGACAAGACTCCGACCCGGGAATAGTAACGATGCCCTTAAGAAAGTCTATTAGGTTACAATTTTGACAAACACGCACGAATTCATTATGGAGCACATCAATCACACTAATTCACACTAACATGTACCTATTCAAGGGAAATTGATATATATGTTCACTCCAAAAGACACAATTGAATCCTACATGGATGCAGGTGAGACAAGCTTAATAGTCTTTCGTTCCATGGATGCAGATATGTCTAGCAACCTAGGCAAGTTATGCGGAGTCAATAATGGTCATGTATGATTCGAAGTCATGCGGGATTTAATTGAAGATAACGAGCATCATGTATATGATCAATGTAAGAGCATGGTATACACATCAACGAATGAGTCCAAATATATCATGGCAAGGTATGTCGTAACAAACAGGTGAAGCGTTATACGAGAACACATAAGAGCAGCATAGTAATTATCACATATATGCACAGTGCACGAGTTTGGTGTATGCATCATACGAGATCATATAAAGGGCAACCTAGTAACTATCTCACCTGACACAATGATCATATATTAGGTCAAGCATGGCACGTAATCATATGACGAGATACAGTTAGAGAGCATGGGTCCTACATGATACTAGCGATACATAATGTGATGCAAGCATAGTCAAGAGTCATTTAGAGGAGTTCAACATAATATTCACGAAACATGAGGCATCATCAAAGTAACAAGAAGGACATCATGGATGCTAGATTATAATCATGCTAAGAACGAACCATCATAGAGTACATATATGGTACAATAGTTGTCACATCATAGAACAAGTACAACACGTGATCATTTAGCGGGTCATATTGGAAATCATAAGTCTTACATGATACTAATAGCACATATCGAACAGGAGTACAACTAAAGTGATTCAACTAGATTCATTCCGATATTCATGCATCATGCATATGCAAAATCATGATATAGGGTGGTGTGTGATCATGCGAGGTGTCAAGTCATACATTCATGCAAGTGCGAGAGGATATCATAGAGTAATAGAGAAATAGCGTCGGGCGATAACATGTAAGCATTCTAGGATCAACCCTCACGGAAGGCAAGTCGATCGTCAAATTTAACATCAATCTAATCGGATAGTAAAACATTTACGAGGGTAGAAAGAGGGAGAACCACACTATCAAGAACCTAGCTCAAGAGAAGAATTCAGCGATAATGTCGGCAAGATATAAATATGCGCAAGTCACAACTAAGGATCCTACATGATGCCAAAGGCTCAACATGACGTACGATACATACATGCAACTAATCCGGACGATGCGTAAGAAATCATTCAATCACATTCCAATAATATAGAAGTATGAGCAAGTTTAACGATGTATAACACAAGTTTAAATAATGGCCAACATAATTAGAATACGGGGCATGAGTACAAATCAACACATACTAGGGCAAACATGCATTCACCAAGAGTCCATTATGCCACATATTCTCCGTCCAACACAACTAACACACACAATATTAACTTGCAAAATAACCAACAATAGCTAATCTCACGAATACGAAATAGATGGATATGATATAGATTCTTGTCACAAAAGGAATAATGAACATCGACACGTCATCATCCAGCATGTTAAGGAGATCATTTAAAAGCATTCATACCAAGAAGAGTTGATCACACTATCATGGACCTAATCCATGAGAAACAACAATCATATAGGTTCATATCATGTGGTTCATGCTTCCAATCAATCATACGAGCAATACAATAGGCCAAGTACACATGCTATGACAACATATAACCATGATAGAAAGTAAGGCATAACACGAGGCTAAGCAATGCAACCACCCACAGGTGTAATAACATGAGCAACATTTTACTAAGAAGCATTCGCAAGGTACATGCAGGATGTTACAAAATCATGTCATGCAATTCAGAGATTGTCACCATTACAACCGGACAGGGATCCCTAAGGGCAACCATTGACTTTTCCCAACCGACTCATCACCCCTCTTTCCCGTGGGACTCTGGTACGACTCTTTATAGTAAGGAGACACTGGTTGATCGTCGTAAGAATTGGTAAGGACAACCCCGTAAACATCCCACTATTTAACTCGGAATTACATCAAAGACCGTGACAACCCTCATATTCAATCATGATTCCCGACACAATGTGTTTACTAACCCCATTTCCCCGTGGAAGACACTGACATCCGGGAGAGACTCGATAGAACCGTCAAGGGCTAACATAGGGGAAGGGGCTGTCTCACACAAGCTGGGTATATCGCTCTCCTACCTCTGCACCCCTTCCCGTTAGTGCAGAGACTGGCTAGTTCGGTGCTATAGCATAGCAATATCCTCGTGGTGGTGCACTCACCCACGGTATCATCATATCATATCATATCATCTCATCTCTTGCCCGATGGTGCTGGGCTATCATATCATATCATATCGACTCGATAGACTCAGGGCACCCGATGGGGCTGGGCTACCCTATGACCCTAACAGAGACTCTAGGACTATCACAGATAACGGCCGTTCTGTTACATATGCATAAAGAAATAGAATGCTCAATCACAAGTGCAATCCTAGCATGATACTACATGGCATGCTTTAATGCTTATGCAACACCTAGTATGTCATATATTCACAAGCATGTAATCTCTTTCGAATCTGAGTAAGCCCATAAAGGAACTTACTTGTATAACCCGAACAGCAGAGAACAAGGCAGAAGCAGAATCCAAGTAATGAGTCACCAATAGCAAGCAATGTCCAACATATCACAACCACCTAATAACATACAAATGCATAAGTCTATCTAATTCACACAAGGCGCCCCTAACTATCATCCATACTTCTCATATCTCATTTCAGATTATTCCATCTTATCTCATCATAATTCAAATATCATTCCATCTCTTCATCTAATTTCCAAAATAATCTCTCAAAGAACTCAACTTAGAAAATCAAACAATTCTTTTAAAATCGCTTATCCAAATCCCGACATTAAACATTTTAACCTTAAAGTCAATTATCCAAAATCATGTTATAAAATAATTCCGGCATGTTTCTTATTTCAAAAACCTTAAATAAGTTCCAATAGTAAACCATCAAAATAATCCTATGTTTACAAATCATTTTTATAAATCAAAGCCAACAATTCACTTTAAAATTCTTAACTCACATGTTTAAATCCTCATAAAATGCACCAATTAAATAATCCAATTAATACTAGTTTAAAACAAATAAACAATATATAAAGATTAATTTCCAGAATATTATAATTATAACCAGATCCCAAAACTATAATAATATTCAAATAATTTAACACTTACTATCCATAAAATCTCAAAACAATAACCATAAATATATTTATAACCCAATATCAATTAATATTACTTTTAAAACCTTTTTAAATATATTAAAATTTCATAATATATATTTATCACAAAATCTGAATTATAATAATAATATCTAACAAAATTTAACTACTAGTCATAATATATAAATAACATATCAATATAACACACATATTCAACATAACAACAAAATAACAAACCAATCCAGCCCAAAACCAAGCCCAACCCGAAATCAAAACCCAGCCCACCCTTTTACCCGGATCCGACCCGCATGCCCAGCTCCCATTTCAGTTTAAGTGAACCGGGAGAAATATGGTTGAACCGGACCAAAGATTAAAAAAAAAGGAGAAGCTGAACCCGTCTTTCCCATATCGCTAGAACAGAGCACACATTCGCCGAACGGTATGGGGAAGGGAAGGAGGATCCCAGGCCGCTCTGATTCAACCAACACTCACAGATCCCTCCCCGACATCAAACACATGAAGCATGCAGAAAGAGAAGACACCGAAAGGAGGGGAAGAGAAGGTGGTTACCACGACGTGAAGATCTCGCCGGAAATGTCCGATGGGACCGATTCGGCTCCGACGAAGGTGGATCCGAGCTGTTCTTAGCCTAGGACATTTGAACGAGGGTTAAAGGTGCGACTTTGCTCTGCTTTTGAGTGAGAAGGGAGGAAGGCCTTACCGGCGGGTCGAATCGGAAAACAGAGCGAAGAGGCTCGGTGGTGGCTCGAACGGCGCTGCTGGAGGAGAGGTAAGAGTGAGAGGAGGTCACGGTGGTGGTGATTATGGACACGAAAATGGGCTCCTTGGTTTGTTGTGAAAATGAAGGGAAGGGGCTGAGGTTTGCAGGAATAGAAAAGAGGGAGAGAGAGGAAAGGCTGTGGGTCTTTGTGCAGAGGGTGAAACGGGAGAGAGAGGGGGTGTGTGAGGGAGGCAAATGCAGAGTGAGGGGTGAAGGAGTGCTGCTGCATAAGGAAAGAGACAAAGGAGAGGGGACCAGTTTGTTAGCCAGTGAACCGAGAGAGGGAGGGAGGGAGAGAGAGAGAGGGAGAGAGAGAGAGAAAGAATAAAGAAAAGGGAAAATAAAATAGGATTTACCACAATACCAATTCAAAATTAGCGGAAAAGACTCAAGACCCGCTCGCCCGATCGAATCCCGACTAAATCAAATTTAATTAAAATTTCAATTACTAATATCAAGTTAAACGGAATTAATAGGATTTACCACAATACCAATTCAAAATTTGGTTATTTTTTAAATATTTTTTTTATAGTTAACTCATTTTTTTAGTTTTTTTCCCTATTAAATATGCTTTAACTTATGCTCTTAAAACATAAGTTAGATACAATTTGTAATTTACATGGTCATTTTTATACATGTATATGGGAAAGAATTTTTTTTAAAAAAATATTAAAAAAAACTTAAATCGGTAATATGAATGGTCATTTTTAATTTAAAAAAATTAAGAGAAAATTTATTTTCCAAAAAATAAAGGTATGAACTTTCAACCAATAACCTTGTAATTGAAATACCAACACTCCTTTTGTAGGGAGCGATTTCGCTTGTTGCATTGCACCTTTTCTGTTTTCGGTTGTATGTTTTGACGGTCTTCCGTCTGCCGACTTGTCGACCTTTGAGTTTTAGATATATCTGATCTCGAAGTCTTACTTAATAATAATAATAATAATAATAATAATAATAATAATAATAATAATAATAATAATAATAATAATAATAATAATAAGAAGAAGAAGAAGAAGAAGAAGAAGAAGAAGAAGAAAGAAAGAAATACCAACACTCTAGCTCAAAACAATTTTAGCTAGTCTGGTTTTGGACTTCAGGGCTTGTGAAAATTTGGTTTACTATATTTATGCATATTTAAAAAAAATGATATAAATTTGGTTTACTATTTTTTAACTCATAAAAATCATGTAAATAGTAAAGTGGCATGCATATGTTGTTTAACTGAGAGTATATTGTAACGGCCCGGATATAAATATCCGGGATACGTTTCGAAGGTCGGATACCTTCGTTCGGATGTTGCAATTCAGGTACGGGTTGAGGTTTCAAACCTCTAATCAGTCGAAGTCTCAGAAATACAATTTAAACGAAAATAAGCGGAAGTACGGTTTAGATACAAAAGCCACGGCAGAGCCGGGTCAAAACCAAAACAAAGTGGGTGATTGCCATTTGTCAAGTTAGAATATATTAGCCGGATTCTTCGATTCGCCAGAAAATTTCCCTGTCACAGAAGCATGGAGCAACAAGAGCGGTACCTAACACTATCCACGAAGTCAGGCCTGGTGATCGCCTGCGGGTCCTCTGACCGCGCTGAGGCCACATAACATACCTATGCCTAAATAAAAGATGACTAATGCAGTACAAGATTTAAATCACACTATCATGCCCCTAATATATATAATATGCGGAAAATAACTGTAAAGGGCCCAAGACAATGCCAAGTGGCATATCCCTCTCCTACCTCTGCACCCCTTCCCGTTAGTGCAGAGACTGGCCAGTTCGTTGCTATAGCATAGCATATCCTCGTGGTGGGGCACTCACCCACGGTATCATCATCATAACATAAATTAAATATAAATTAAACATGTTCGATGATGCTGGGCTATCATCATGCTCATATCGACTCGATAGACTCAGGGCACCCGATGGGGCTGGGCTACCCTATGACCCTAGCAAAGACTCTAGGACTATCACAGATAACGGCCGTTCTGTTTCAAACATACAAAGTAAACACATGCTCAGTTCAATGCAATCCTAGCATGATACTACATGGCATGCTTTAGTATGCAACAAAACTACACATTACATGACACATCAGCAGGAGGTACAGGTTACTGAGTAAGTCCCGTAGGATACTTACCTGTTGATGCAGAACAGCAAGATAACACAAGCAAGGGCCCAATTGTAAGTCCAAAGTAATCCAAAAGCAATACACACCTATCATCAAGCCATTTCCATAAGATACCAGACCAACATTCACACACACGAACCCAAGTTCTCAACATCCTCAAAACCGACTGATAGTAAAACCGTTTTCCAAAATCTTAAATCCAAATTAAGTCAACTCATATTCCAAATAATTCTCAAATCATACTTGGCCAAATTCCGACATTAATCACTCAAATTCTTAAAGTCAAATTTCTCAAAATCATAGTATAGAAGTAGTTCCGGCATCTTATGTAACGGCCCGGATATAAATATCCGGGATACGTTTCGAAGGTCGGATACCTTCGTTCGGATGTTGCAATTCAGGTACGGGTCGAGGTTTCAAACCTCTAATCAGTCGAAATTTCATAAATTCAGTTTAAACGAAAGTGAAGCGGAAATCTGATTTAGATACAAAAGCCACGGCAAGGCCGGGTCAAAACCAAAACAAAATTCTGAAGTCGTATGGTCAGATTAGCGGGGTTAGACAGATTTCTTTGCAATCGCCGGGGGACTTTCCCACGCCATATAAACAGGGAGCAATCATACCTAAAAACAATTGGTGCGAGTGGGGTTAGACCGAGGCCCCTTCACGCTCTGTCCAGCAAGCGAACATACACATACGCTAATAATAAAGATGATGCAGATGCGGAAATTAAATCACACTAGCATGATCCTAATTTACAATATGCGAGAAATAACCGTAAAGGTGCCCAAAGAATGCCAAGTGGCATGTCCCTCTCCTACCTCTGCACCCCTTTCCGTTAGTGCAGAGACCGGCCGGTTCGATGCTATAGCATATCATATCTCATCATCATATCTCATCATCATAACGTAAATTAAAATAAATAAATCATGCCCGATGGTGCTGGGCTATCATCATGCTCATATCGACTCGATAGACTCAGGGCACCCGATGGGGCTGGGCTACCCTATGACCCTAGCAAAGACTCTAGGACTATCACAGATACGGCCGTTCTGTTTCATACGCGTAAAGAAATAGAATGCTCAATCACAAGTGCAACCTAGCATGATACTACATGGCATGCTTTAATGCTTATGCAACACCTAGTATGTCATACATTCACAAGCCGGTAATCTCTTTCGAATCTGAGTAAGCCCATAAAGGAACTTACCTGAATAAGCCGAACAGCAGAGAACAAGGCAGAGCAGAATCCAAGAAATGAATCACCGATAGCAAGCAATGTCCAACATATCACAATCACCTAATAACATACAAATGCATAAGTCTATCTAATTCACACAAGGCGCCCCTAACTATCATACATCTCTTCTCATATCTCATTTCAGATTATTCCATCTCATTTCATCACAAACCATATCTCATTTCAAAACAACCTCTCAAAGAACTCAACTTAGAAAATCAAACAACTCTTTTAAAATCTCTTATCTAAATCCCGACATTAAACATTTAAACCTTAAGGCCCATTTTCCCAAAATCATGTTATAAAATAATTCCGGCATGTTTCTCATTTCAAAACATTATATAAATAAACTCCAATATTAAATCATCAAAATAATCCTATGTTCACAATTCATATTTTATAAATCAAAACCAACAATCACTTTAAAATTCCCAACTTACATATTGAAATTCTCATAAAATGCATCAATCAAATAGAAGAGACAAGGGGAGGGTGTGAGGCAGGGGCACATACACAGATCCGAGAGGGAGGGGGACCCCAGAGAGAGAGAGAAAGAAAAAAGGGGAAATGAAATAAAATAAATGTTATTGGTCCCCCGGACGAATTTTGAATTAGCGGAATAGACTCGAAACCCGCTCGCCCGGTCGAATCCCGACTAAATCAATTTAAATAAAATTTAATTTACTAATCTCAATATAACGGAATTAAATTAATTTTAATCAAAACTCGGAGTTTAAATTAATCTTTATTAATACCCGGAACTCGAAAGCGGAAGTCAAATCCCGTCAAAATCGAAAATTCAAATGATGCCGGAAGGATTTTAAAATTGAACTCGTGCTCGAGGACGACTTTTTCTCCGCTTTTACAAATTGAAATAAATACTAACATATTTAATTAAAATAATGATATTATATGTATAAAATATATATTCAGTCTTTACATTTATCCACCTCTAAAAACAAGTCTCGTCCCCGAGACTAAAATCATTTTAAAGCAAAGGGGATGAAGTTTTAAAATCGGTGAGTCCGAGGACCATGTCCAAGGATCTTGTAATCGTCTCGGTTGCGTCTTCCGAGATTCTCACAACATCCTAGTCACGGTCGTGACATCTCCAATTGGTCTTGTCAAGTGTGTAATAAGCGCCCTTATTACATCCTCGCTTCGACTTTTCGGAAGTACCACAACTCTAAAAGCATTATAGCGTCCGACTAGGTCTTAGCAAGCAATCTATAAGCGCCCCTATACAATGCTTGTATCCATTTCGTGAGACGTTATAATGTAAATCCAGTTCGTAAATCCTTAAAGCGTTTGTAAATAAAAGGATTGTCATCGAAATCATTGAACTCTCAACTTCTTTAAAACCCCAAGTTGGCCATTTTTAAAAACCACTCAAAATCTTCGAATTCAATTTTTAATCAAGCAACTTTACACCAAAACCAGTCAAATCCTTTCAAATCAAGATTTTGTCAAAACTCTTCCGAAAACCAAATCAGCTTCACACATACCAATCAATCAAATTCCAAGGGTAGGAGGTGGAGTCATCCACCTCTAAGGGCTAATCCCATATTCTCTTCCTAGTTTCCAGAATCGAATCATTCTATCAGTCTCAATTCAAGCATGATGCATAAGCCATAAGAATGCATACTGTATAACCATCCAATATACAATCAACGCATCGCACACCAAGTCTCAACATATACCAGAGTAGTACCACAAGGTCACATCAACATCTCCATATCATACGAAAGTCGTAATATGCATCTCACAACATAAACAAAATCATAACAACGTCCCAACATCACCCTAGAAATCATAAAAGTATCTCTCATCACAGAATTAATGAACCAAAACCCATTGTCAACACATCAACACATCAAGGTCAGGTTATTAAGATTCAGCAAAAGGAAAGGTCAGTCAATGTGTGAATCACCAAAACGTCAGCATACTCGCAAAACATCATCTCAACTCATACAATGTCATATAACGATCACTTAGCAATCACACACCATTATCTCACATATATAAGTCAGATTCATGATCCAAATCAATATTCATCATTTAACATCTCCTGATCATAATATAACATCATGCTCCCACATAGCAACATATCATTATTTCATGATTCATTCAACACATTATAACATGCTTTTAGAACAACATAGTAGGATAGCAATGGGTCATTATATCATGAGTATAATTGTCACTACCAATTATGATTTAATATCGCATATCAACATGGAATATCATGCCACAACGGGTTTATCATGGTCGCTATCTAACATCATGCCAAGTCATTTTAATAAATCACAAAATCAAGAAAGCTTTCACATCATCACCAGGTAAAATAAACGCAAACCCCGCTCGCTCGATTTCAATTCCTACATCAAAACCAGCCTCATCTAGATTCACCAACATCAGCTCAGGTAACATCCTCAAAAGAAGTCCCAATTCATTTCAATACCCTAATCTCGCCCCTCATTCCACCAAGAACTCTCACTAGCAATCCACCTCTAAGAATCCAACTACTATCTCTAACCTCACACTCGAGGCCCTCTCATACTATATCTTCCCTACTCTTAAAAGCCATTTCTTACACTTCCAAACTTCCCAAGAGTTCACAAGCATCATGCCCTGCTAACCGCACATTCCCTAGTAAAATTCCTCGACCACCGCCTATCCGACCTATTCCTAACCATACTCTTATCCGAGATTCACCTAGGAGCTCATCCAAAATCATCAAGTATTACCTCTTATAATTCCCGAACCCACTCGGTCCACCCTAAGTCAACACCCCTCTTTTGCAACTTTTCCTTACCACCGTCGATCATTCTAATCACTCAAATCCTTTCTCCACTCTCTGATCGCTCACCCAAAAGGGCCTCACTCACATGTTCAAAGAAGAAGCAATCATGGGCATTATTGCACATAAGGACTACATCATATCAACTAGCATCATTAGCATTGCAACAAGTATCAGAAGTCTCAATTTACCGTCATGCTCGAAATTATCACATAACACCATATATGAATAAAGTCAATTCAAACTAGAAAGTTTCGTCATAATCTTAGCTAATAACTAGTTCAGATTCTCGGCATTTGCAGTTCATACTATATGGGAAAGGAATTTAGATCATGCTTAGCAACTCGGAATAGCATCACATCAAGTCATCAAGGCACATTAGGATAATAAGGCACCGAATCATATATATCATCATAGACATCGGATAATCAGGCAATAATCATTACCAAGTCATCACATCAACACGAAATTTTCAACATCAAGTCAGTGCAAATCATCTTCAACAAGCTCAGAAAGGGTTAGCAATTCGAATATAGAACGCTCCCGCTTGCAAGTCATATCGTACTCAACAATCGTAATCCTCAAAGCGAGCTCGTTCCGTCGACATTATCGATCCCGAGGCCCGTGGGTTATGGGCCCACGCTTCCGCCGCGCTGCTCTATCGCTATTCGACTTTCCGATCCCTTTTCCATGCGGTCGCTCATCCAAAGTAACGCGTAGGAGTTTAAGTTAGCGGAGATAGGGGAGTGACAAGAGCGGACGACTCAATGTTTCTTTCGGAGACGGAATAGACCAAAGCTAAAGACGGCCTGACTAGAGACAAGACTCCGACTCGGGAATAGTAACGATGCCCTTAAGAAAGTCTATAGGGTCACAATTGTGACAACACGCACGAATTCATTATGGAGCATATCAATCACATCAATCCACACTAACATGTACCTATCTCGGGGGAAACATTCGTATTCATATCAAAGACACAATCAAGTCCTACGCTGATGCATGTGAAACAAGCTAACATTCTAGTATTCCATGGAAACAGATCTGCCTAGTAACTTCGAGCAAGATAGGCGGAACCAACAATGATCATATATGATTCGAAGTCATGCGGAATTTAGTGAAGATAACGATCAACATGCATATGAACAATGTAAAAGCATGGTATACAAATCAACAAATGAGTCAAAATATATCATGGCAAGGTATATTATAACAATCAGATGACGCGTCATACAAGGACACATAAGAGCAGCATAGTAACTATCACATCTAACAGCAATGATCACATATTAGGTCAAGCATGGCACGAAATCCTATGACGAGATCCATTTAGAGAGCATAGATCCTACATGATACTAGCGATACATAATGTGATACAAGCATCGACAAGAGTCATTAAGGGGAGTTCAACATATAATTCACGAAACATGAGGCATCATCAAAAGTGACAAGAAGAACATCATGAGTGTTAGATTATAATAATGCTAAGAACGAACCATCATAGAGCACATGTGTGGTACAATAGTTGTCACATTATAGAACAAGCATGATATGAAATCATTCAGCGGGTCATGTTGGAATCACAAACCTTACAGGATACTAATAGCACATATCGATCATGAATACAATCAAGGTAATTCAACTAAATTCATTCTAATATTCATGCGTCATGCGTACGCAAAATCATGATATAGGGTGGTGTGTGATCATGCGAGGTGTCAAGTCATAGGTTCATGCAAGCACGAGAGAATAACATAGAGTAGTAGACATTTTAACCATTCAAGCATGCTAGGTTTAACCATCACGGAAGGCTAGTCAATCATCGGATTCAACATTAAACTCATCAGGACGAGTGAAACATGTTAGAGAATAGAAAGAGGAACGAGCCACACTATCAGGTACCTAGTTCAAGGGTGAATCAACAATAACGTAGGCAAAGTAGAATTCACACAAGTCACAACCGAGGGCTCAACATGTTACTAGTGGTTCAATATAACATATGGTACATACATGCACTTGACTGGTTAATACGACGGTATGCAAGAGTTCATTCAATCACATCTCAACGACATAGTGGCACGAGAGGAAAACACAACGAGGTATAGAGCAAGTCTAAGCAATATGGCTAGAATATGAGGACAGGAGTTCAAATTGATGTATACTAGGATAGAACATGTATTTATTAAGACTCGTTCACACTACCATATTCTCACTTAGCACAATTAACGCATAGCAGTTACTAGAATAATCAACAACAGTTAATCGCAGAATAGGTGGGTATGCTATAGATTCTTGTCACAAGATGAATGATAAGCATCGAGGCATCATCGGCTAGCATGTTAAAGAGCACATCATATGAGGCATTCATATAAGGAAGAGTCGATCACACTATCATAGACCTACTTCAGAAGAAGCAACAATCATATAGACTCATATCATGTGGTTCATGTTTCTAATCAATCCTACGATCAATAGGCCAAGTAGACATGCGATGACAACATATAATCATAAGAGGAAGAAAGGCATAACACGGGGCTTAAGCAATATGACCAGCATGGATACAGAATGTTATACAACTACGAATTCACATTAAAGATCATCATCATAACATGTACTGGGAATTACGTAGCATAAAAGGCACGTTGGCATCAAATTATACACGTATCCATCAAGTAAGGGACTCACTCTATCGTGATACTAGAACCGAACTATCACACTATCATGAACCTATTCACACGAAGGACATGAATTAGACGACATCCTAGCATATGACATATTTATCCGTGCCCTAGTATGACGACGCAATATACTAAGTAAATCACGTCGGGATGATATGGATATGATAAATGTAGCTCAAACCCATACAATAGTCATTATTAACATTAAGGCACATAAGCACAATTTCAAACTAAGGATCAAACTGTTGATCAAGGAGTAATGCATATAGAATCACATAATCATGGACAGAGCAATCAAGATAACCCGATAGAAGTCCATAAGGGCAACATTGACTCTTCCCAACTGACTCATTACCCCTCTTTCCCGTGGGACTCGGATACGAATTTTCCGTGACAAGAGGACACTGATGGATCGTCATAAGAATTGATAACGACAGCCTCGTAAACATCTTACTCTCTAGCTCGGAATTTCATCAAGGACCGTCTTCCAATACTCTCTCGGACAACCTCTATATTCAACCATGATTCCCGACACCATGTGTTTACCAACCCAATTCCCATGGAAGACCGATATTCGAAGGGAGGACTCGATTGAGTTGTCAGAAGGGTTCATAAGGAAGGGGACGGTTCCACAAGGCTGAGCTTAACCATATAAGAAGAAGGGTACTCCCGCTATCCTGTTCGCACAGATCATTCAATATTCATCAAATAGTTAGGACATAACAATCAAATCTTTAGCATATCAAACACTCAACACAGAATCAGTCAATGGCAATTACAATGATCTCCTTGGAGTCTTCCCGACCCATCTGTAAAGAACAAGCTAGTATTTCGCCTACCCATTTCCAACTACATCCAAAAAGGATGGTCTAACGCCGTTTCTACCCACTCGATCCCTTATTAGTCGGTTCTCCTCTTTTATAACAAGTCAAGTTCATTACTTAGTCCAATTGAGTTAGACATATTAAGTTCATTTTGCCCCTTTAAAACGCTTTCAAATCTTCGAAATCCATGGACGGTTTTCCAAAACATACACTTGACCCTTGCGTACCCGAATTGCACAACCTCGCTCTGATACCAACTTTGTAACGGCCCGGATATAAATATCCGGGATACGTTTCGAAGGTCGGATACCTTCGTTCGGATGTTGCAATTCAGGTACGGGTCGAGGTTTCAAACCTCTAATCAGTCGAAATTTCATAAATTCAGTTTAAACGAAAGTGAAGCGGAAATCTGATTTAGATACAAAAGCCACGGCAAGGCCGGGTCAAAACCAAAACAAAATTCTGAAGTCGTATGGTCAGATTAGCGGGGTTAGACAGATTTCTTTGCAATCCCCGGGGAACTTTCCCACGCCATATAAACAGGGAGCAATCATACCTAAAAACAATTGGTGCGAGTGGGGTCAGACCGAGGCCCCATCACGCTCTGTCCAGCAAGCGAACATACACATACGCTAATAATAAAGATGATGCAGATGCGGAAATTAAATCACACTAGCATGATCCTAATTTACAATATGCGAGAAATAACCGTAAAGGCGCCCAAAGAATGCCAAGTGGCATGTCCCTCTCCTACCTCTGCACCCCTTTCCGTTAGTGCAGAGACCGGCCGGTTCGATGCTATAGCATATCATATCTCATCATCATAACGTAAATTAAAATAAATAAATCATGCCCGATGGTGCTGGGATATCATCATGCTCATATCGACTCGATAGACTCAAGGCACCCGATGGGGCTGGGCTACCCTATGACCCTAGCAAAGACTCTAGGACTATCACAGATACGGCCGTTCTGTTTCATACGCGTAAAGAAATAGAATGCTCAATCACAAGTGCAACCTAGCATGATACTACATGGCATGCTTTAATGCTTATGCAACACCTAGTATGTCATACATTCACAAGCCGGTAATCTCTTTCGAATCTGAGTAAGCCCATAAAGGAACTTACCTGAATAAGCCGAACAGCAGAGAACAAGGCAGAGCAGAATCCAAGAAATGAATCACCGATAGCAAGCAATGTCCAACATATCACAATCACCTAATAACATACAAATGCATAAGTCTATCTAATTCACACAAGGCGCCCCTAACTATCATACATCTCTTCTCATATCTCATTTCAGATTATTCCATCTCATTTCATCACAAACCATATCTCATTTCAAAACAACCTCTCAAAGAACTCAACTTAGAAAATCAAACAACTCTTTTAAAATCTCTTATCTAAATCCCGACATTAAACATTTAAACCTTAAGGCCCATTTTCCCAAAATCATGTTATAAAATAATTCCGGCATGTTTCTCATTTCAAAACATTATATAAATAAACTCCAATATTAAATCATCAAAATAATCCTATGTTCACAATTCATATTTTATAAATCAAAACCAACAATCACTTTAAAATTCCCAACTTACATATTAAAATTCTCATAAAATGCATCAATCAAATAATCCAATTAATATTATTTTTTAAACAATAAACAATATATAAGGATAAATTTCCAGAATATTATAATTATAACCAAATTCCCAAAACTATAATAATATTCAAAATAATTCAACACTTACTACTCATAAAGTCTCAAAGCAATAACCATAAATATATTTATAACTCCCTATCCATTAATCTCACTTTTAAAACCTTTTTAAATATAAATATTAATAATTTCAGCACATATAAATATATAATCATTTTCCAAAATCAGAAAAATAAAACATATAACATATACACATATATATATAACATCACCGAAATAATAATTAAAAACAAAAACCCCCATATGTTTATAGCCCAATATATATATATATATATACAAACAGAAAAATAGAATACAGCCCAACCCTAAAGGAGACCCAGACCCGGCCCATGATCTCAGCCCAAAGAAGAGAAAGAAAAGAAGGACCCGGATCCGATCCAAACCCAAAACCCGCACCCTATCCGGATACAACAAGAAAGGGAGGAAGGGGGATCCGGATACAAATGGGTCTGGCCCAGAAATTAGGCCCAAGGAGGCTGAGCTCCTTCTTCCCCACAAACGAACAGAGCTTGCCCAGTGAGTACAGAACGGAAGAAGAAGAAGAAGGAGAGGAAGGAGGAGGGGAGGACCTCGCCGGCGTCGACTGTGAGTCCCGACCACCCAATCTCGACCGGAATGAAATTCCGACCACTACCCGGCTAACAAAAACGAAACGAGAGCACAGAGGAAAAGGAAAGAGAAAGCTTACCACGGGCTCGGAGAAACAGGGGATTGGGGGTGGCGGCGCTGCAGCTCCGGGGAGGCTACTGGGCTCCTGGGGCTGCTCCAGCGACGTCAATGGAAGTGGAGGTCGACGATGCTGCTGCTGCTGCTCGACTTGGAGGAGGGAAGTGAAGCTGGTGTCGCTGCTCGACAAAACAGGGGAGGAAGGGTTGTTGTGGTGGTGGTCCGATGGCGGCGGCGACGAGGAGCTGGGTGGGGTGGCTCGGTGGTGGACAGAGGTGCCGGCTGGTGCCCGCCGGCAACGAAAAGAGGAGGAGAAGGTGGTGCAAGAGCTCTGCCGAAGATAAGGAGGAAGAGGGGAGCTTTGAGGGGCTGCGAGAACAGAGTCGGTGGTGGCGACGGTGGTTGCGGGCGGCTGGGCTCACGGCAATAGAAGGGAGAAAGGGGAGGATAAGGGTGAAGTTGTGTTGGGGAGGTTTGTTGAAGACGGTGAGCAAGAATGGAGAAGGGGGTGGTTTGTTTGAAATGAAAATCGGAGAGAGAGAGAGAGGAGGGCAGAGAGTTTGATGGGTTTTCAGAAATGGAAGCAAGGAGGAGAGGAGAGGGCTGCAGAGGTGGTCCAAGAGGGCTGTACAAATAGAAGAGACAAGGGGAGGGTGTGAGGCAGGGGCACATACACAGATCCGAGAGGGAGGGGGGACCCCAGAGAGAGAGAGAAAGAAAAAAGGGGAAATGAAATAAAATAAATGTTATTGGTCCCCCGGACGAATTTTGAATTAGCGGAATAGACTCGAAACCCGCTCGCCCGGTCGAATCCCGACTAAATCAATTTAAATAAAATTTAATTTACTAATCTCAATATAACGGAATTAAATTAATTTTAATCAAAACTCGGAGTTTAAATTAATCTTTATTAATACTCGGAACTCGAAAGCGGAAGTCAAATCCCGCCAAAATCGAAAATTCAAATGATGCCGGAAGGATTTTAAAATTGAACTCGTGCTCGAGGACGACTTTTTCTCCGCTTTTACAAATTGAAATAAATACTAATATATTTAATTAAAATAATGATATTATATATATAAAATATATATTCAGTCTTTACATCTCTTTCTTATTTAAAGACATTGTCTTAAAATCATCTAATAAAGCATTTATGAATCATACTTCTCAACTAATATTGGGCTAAAGAAAATACAACACCAAAATTAAATCATCTTTACTCATCATATTTATAATTCAAAGTCAATAAGTTATCTCATATTTCCTAACA
Source organism: Persicaria maculosa (assembly GCA_963922045.1). Classification (NCBI taxonomy): domain Eukaryota; kingdom Viridiplantae; phylum Streptophyta; class Magnoliopsida; order Caryophyllales; family Polygonaceae; genus Persicaria; species Persicaria maculosa. The sequence goes on along the minus strand of OY998264.1, from coordinate 19,656,270 downwards.
TCACATATTAAACCCCACTCAATTAAATATTCCAAATAATCTCACTTTAAAACCATGTAAAATAATATATAGAATAACATACATATATATGACAATTAATATTACTTTTAAAACCTTCTTATTATATATATATTAATATTTCAGAAAAAATATATATATATATATACACTTTACCAAAAATCCGAAATAAAAACTAATATAACACATACATATATATATATATATATATATATATATATATATATATATATATATATATATATATATATATATATATATATATATATATATATATAAACATAACACATAATATACATGTAACATAACATAACCCAACCCTCGACCCAAAAAAATGAGCAAGCCCCAACCCGAAAGAGAAAAGAAAGGAGCCCAACCCACCCAACAGAAAAGAAGAATGGAAGGGAGGTAGCCCGACCCGGAAAAATTAGGCCCAAGCCTGGACAAAGAAGAAAAGAAGAGCCCAGCCCAACAGAAAAGAAGAATGGAGAGGGGACCCGGGTGTGCTGACAGGGCAGGAGAGCGGGTCCCACGATGACATGGCGCCAAGGTGGAAGCTGGGAGCGGGGCCCACGGTTCAACCCTCCCCAGGCGTGAACCGGTCCAAAAGAAAAGAAGGAAAAGAAGGCCAACCGGCCCACCCCTTGAACCCGTCTTCCCCAACCATCCCCCGCTCTGCAAAACGGAAATAAAGGAGGAGGAAGGGGATCTCGTCGGAGCTCCGGTCGTTTCCCGACACCCAAAAGCAGAGATTGCAAAAGAAAGGGAAGAAGGAAAAGGAGGAGAAGCTCACCGAATCCTCAGCTTGAAACGCTCGAGATCGATCCGTTTGCCCCGCCGGAGTTGGAGTCGCGTTGGTGGCGGCCTAGGACGGAGGTAAGGGTTAAAGCTCTAATTTTATGCTGTTGGGAGGTGAAAGGAGCGAGAAGGAGGCTATTACCGCTCGAGATCGGAACAGAGGAGAGGCGAAAGCGAGGCGACGGCTGGGCTCATCGGAGACCTCCGGGCCCCTACCGCTGCTGCTGCTGTTTGTGGCGTCGAGGGGGAGTGGTGCTGGTGTCATCTGCTGCTGCTGTCCATCCAGAGAGAAGGATGAGGTGAAAGCCGCGGGTGGTGTTTTGGCTTCGATGGAACAAAGGACCTCCGGCTTCACGGAAACAATGGAGGAAGCTGGGCTCTCCTGGGGCGGCCACCAGAAACGAAATGGGAGGAGGAGGAAGGTGGAATGACCCGGCAAAACAGAGAACAAGGAGGGAGATGAGGGTTTGTTATGAAATGAAAATGGGTGAGAGAGAGGAGAGTTGAGAGTTTGGTGGGTTTAGGTTTGAAGTTGAAAAATGTAGAGGATGGGGGCTGGTTTGAGGAAATGCAGAATATGAAGGGCAGAGGGTGGTCTGTTGTTTCCGGGATTCTCACAACATCCTGATCACGGTCGTGACATCTCCAAATGGGCCTTGTCGAGTGTGTAATAAGCGCCCTTATTACATCCTCGCTTCGACTTCTCGGAAGTACCACAACTCTAAAAGCATTATAGCGTCCGACTAGGTCTTAGCAAGCAATCTATAAGCGCCCCTATACAATGCTTGTATCCACTTCGTGAGACGTCATAATGTAAATCCAGTTCGTAAACCTCAAAATGTTTTGTAAATAGAAAGATTGTCATCGAAATCATTGAAACTCTCAACTTCTTTAAAACCCCAAGTTGGCCATTTCTTTAAAACCGCTCAAAATCTTCAAATTCAATTTTTAACCAAGCAATTTTACACCAAAACAAGTCAATTTCTTTCAAATCAAGATTTTGTCAAAATCTCCCAACAACCACATCAGTTCCTCGCATATCAATCCATCAATTCAGAAGGTAGGAGGTGGAATCATCCACCTCTAAGGGCTAATCCCATATTCTCTTCCTAGGTTCCAAAATCGAATCAATCTATCAGTCTCAATTCAAGCAAGATGCATAAGCCATAAGAAATGCATAACTGTATAACCATCCAATCTCCAATCAACGCATCACACAACAAGTCTCAACATATACCAGAGTAGTGCCACAAGGTCACATCAACGTCTCCATATCCTATTAAAGGTCGTAATATGCATCTCAACGACATAACAAAATCATAACAACGTCCCAACATCACACCAGAATTCATAAAAGTATCTCTCATCACAGAATCAATGAACCAAAACCCATCATCAACACATCAACACAACAAGGTCAGGTTATTAAGATGCAGCAAAGGGGAAGGTCAGTCAATATGTAAATCACCAAAACGTCGACATACTCGCAAAACATCATCTCAACTCATACAATGTCATATAACGAGTACTTAGCAATCACGTACCACTATCTCATATATATATAAGTCAGATTCATGATCCAAATCAATATTCATCATTTAACATCTCCTGATCATAATATAACATCATGCTCTCACATAGCAACATATCATTATTTCACGATTCATACAACACATCACAACATGCTTCTAGAACAACATAGTAGGATAGCAAGGTATCACTATTTCATGGTAATACTTGTCACTGTCAACTAGATTTCAAATATTGTATATCAACAGGTAATATCAGGCCATCTCAGGTTTAACATGGTCGCTATCTAACATCATGCCAGTACATATTAGCAAATCACATAATCAAGAAAATTTTGCACATCATACAAGTTAAAATAAACGCAACCCCGCTTGCTCGATTTCAATTCCTACATCAAAACCAGCCTCATCTAGGTTCACCAACATCAGCTCAGGTAACATCCTCGAAAGAAGTCCTAACTTATTTCAATACCCTAATCTCGCCCCTCTTTCCATAAAGAACTCTCACTAGTAATCCACCTCTAAGAGTCCAACCCCTAACTCTGTTTTCACAACGAGCACCCCTGCATACTATGTTCTCGATACCCCCAAAGGTCATTTCTTACATTTCCCACTCTTCCCAAGATATGACGACGTAGAACCCTTCTAACCACGCATCTTCAATCAAATTTCCTCGGTCACTACCTAAGTCAACACCCCTCTTCTGCAACTTTCCCTTACCACCGTCGATCATTCTAATCACTCAAAACCTTTCCCCACTCTCTGACCGCTCAACCAAAAGGACCTCACTCACATGTTCAAAGAAGAAGCAATCATGGACATTATTGCACACAAGGACTACATCATATCAATCAGCGTTTATCAATAGCATCATTAACTCATCATTAAGCATTGCAACTGTGTTTTTAAAGTCTCAATCTACTGTCATGCTCAATAAATATTGCAAAACATCATATATGAACCTAATCAGGTCAAGCTAACACACCTCATCATAACCACATCTAATAAACAGTTCAGGTTCTCAGCATTTGCAGTTCACATTATAGGCAAGGAATTTAGATCATGCTTGGCATCTCAGAATAGCATCACATCAAGTCGTCAAGGCACATTAGGATTGTAAGGCATCGAATCATATCATCATAATCAACAGACAATCAAGCAACAGTCATCACATCAACACGCAGCTTTCAACATCAAGTCAGTGCAATATCATCATCAACAAGCTCAGAAAGGGTTAGCAATTCGAATAGAGGACGCTCCCACTTGCAAGTCATATCGTACTCAACAATTGTAATCCTCAAAGCGAGCTCGTTCCGACGACATTATCGATCCTGAGGCCCGTGGGTTATGGGCCCATGCTTCCGCTGCACTGCTCCATCGCTATTCGACTTTTCGATCCCTTTTTCCATGCGGTCGCTCATCCAAGGTAACGCGTAGGAGTTTAAGTTAGCAGAGATAGGGGAGTGACAAGAGCGGACGACCCAATGTTTCTTTCGGAGACGGAATAGACCAAAGCTAAAGACGACATGACTAGAGACAAGACTCCGACTCGGGAATAGTAACGATGCCCTTAAGAAAGTCTATAGGGTCACAATTGTGACAACACGCACGAATTCATTATGGAGCATATCAATCACATCAATCCACACTAACATGTACCTACCTCGGGGGAAACATTCGTATTCATATCAAAGACACGATCAAGTCCTACGCTGATGCATGTGAAACATTCTAGTATTCCATGGAAACAGATCTGCCTAGTAACTTCGAGCAAGATAGGCGGAACCAACAATGATCATATATGATTCGAAGTCAAGCGGAATTTAGTGAAGATGACGACCATCATGCATATGAACAATGTAAGAGCATGGTATACACATCAACAAATGAGTCCAAATATATCATGGCAAAGTATATTATAATAATCAGATGAAGCGTCATACGAGGGCTCATAAGAACAGCATAGTAACTATCACACCTAACAGCAATGATCAGATAGTAAGTTAAGGATGACATGTAATCATACGACGAGATACATTTAGGGAGCATAGATCCTACATGATACTAGCGATACATAGTGTGATACAAGCATAGACAAGAGTCATTAAGAGGAGTTCAACATATTATTCACGAAACATGAGGCATCATCAAAAGTAACAAGGAGAACATCATGGGTGTTAGATTATAATAATGCTAAGAACGAACCATCATAGAGCACATGTGTGGTACAATAGTTGTCACATTATAGAACAAGCATGATATGAAATCATTCAGCGGGTCATATTGGAAGTCATAAGCTCTACATGATACTAATAGCACACATCGAACATGAGTACAACTAGAGAAATTCAACTGGGTTCATTCCGATATTCATGCGTCATGCAGATGCAAAATCATGATATAGGGTGGTGCGTGATCATGCGAGGTGTCATGCAAGTCATAGGTTCATGCAAGCGCGAGGAGCCATCATAGAGTAATAGGCATCTTTACCATGTAAGCATGCTAGGTTTGATCATCACGGAAAGCTAGTCAATCATCGAATTCAACATTAAACTCATCAGGACGAGTGAAACATGTTAAGAGAACAGAAAGAGGAACGAGCCACACTATCAGGTACCTAGTTCAAGAGTGAATCAACAATAACGTAGGCAAGGTAGAATTTACACAAGTCACAACCAAGGGCCCAACATGTTACTAGTGGTTCAATATAACATATGGTACATACATGCTCTCGACTAGTTAATACGACGGTATGCAAGAGTTCATTCAATCACATCTCAACGATATAGTGGCACGAGAGGAAAACGCAACGAGGTATACAACAAGTCTAAGCAACATGGCGACATGACTAGAATATGGGGACATGAGCTCGAATCAACACATAATATGACAAAACATGCATTCCTCAAGGTTCAATTATAACACATATTCTCCGTTCAACACAACTAATCACACACAATATTAACTTGCAAAATAATCAACAATAGTTAATCTGACGAATTCGGAATGGATGGGCATGCTATAGATTCTTGTCACAAAATGAACGATAAGCATCGAGGCATCATCGGCTAGCATGCTAAAGAGTACATCTTATGAGGCATTCATATAAAGAAGAGTCGATCACACTATCATGAACCTATTCATGGGGAGTACATCAATTGTACAACTTCCTAGCATGTGACATCTATAATCGTGCCCTAGTATGACAATGTAATATACTAAACAGATCATGTCGGAATGATATGGACATAATAAATGTAGTTCGAACCTATACAATGGTCATCATGAGCATCAAAGCACATAAGCACAAATTCACACTAAGGATCAATTGTAGGTCAAGGAGTAGTGCATATAGAATCACACAATCATGAACAGGGCAATCAAGATAACCCGATAGAAGTCCATAAGGGCAACATTGACTCTTCCCAACTGACTCATTACCCATCTTTCCCGTGGGACTCGGATACGAATTTTCCGTGACAAGAGGACACTGATGGATCGTCATAAGAATTGTTAACGATAGCCTCGTAAACATCTCACTCTCTAGCTCGGAATTTCATCAAGGACCGTCTTCCAATATTCTCTCGGACAACCTCTATATTCAATCATGATTCCCGACACCATGTGTTTACCAACCCAATTCCCGTGGAAGACCGATATTCGAATGGAGGACTAGATTGAATTGTCAAAAGGGTTCATAAGGAAAGGGGCGGTTCCACAAAAGCTGAGCTTTACCATATAAGAAGGAGGGTACTCCCGCTATTCCGTTCGCACAAATCGTTCAATGTTCATCAAACAGTTAGGACATACCAATCAATCTTTAGCATATCAAGCACGCAACATAGAATCAGTCAACGTCAATTACAATGATCTCCTTGGAGTCTTCCCGACCCATTTGTAAAGAACAAGCTAGTATTTCGCCTACCCATTTCCGACTACATCCAAAAGGGATGGTCTAACGCCGTTTCTACCCACTCGATCCCTTATTAGTTGGTTCTCCTCTTTTATCATAAGCCAAGTTCATATTTAGTCCAATTGAGTTAGACATATTAAGTTCATTTTGCCCCTTTAAAACGCTTTCAAATCTTCGAAATCCGTGGGCGGTTTTCCAAAACATACACCCGACCCTCGCGTACCCGAATTGCACAACCTCGCTCTGATACCAACTTTGTAACGGCCCGGATATAAATATCAGGGATACGTTTCGAAGGTCGGATACCTTCGTTCGGATGTTGCAATTCAGGTACGGGTCGAGGTTTCAAACCTCTAATCAGTCGAAGTCTCAGAAATACAATTTAAACGAAAATAAGCAGAAGTACGGTTTAGATACAAAAGCCACGGCAGAGCCGGGTCAAAACCAAAACAAAGTGGGTGATTGCCATTTGTCAAGTTAGAATATATTAGCCGGATTCTTCGATTCGCCAGAAAATTTCCCCGTCACAGAAGCATGGAGCAACAAGAGCGGTACCTAACACTATCCACGAAGTCAGGCCTGGTGATCGCTTGCGGGTCCTCTGACCGCGCTGAGGCCACATAACATGCCTATGCCTAAAAAAAAGATGACTAATGCAGTACAAGATTTAAATCACACTTTCATGCCCCTAATATATATAATATGCGAAAAATAACTATAAAGGGCCCAAGACAATGCCAAGTGGCATATCCCTCTCCTACCTCTGCACCCCTTCCCGTTAGTGCAGAGACTGGCCAGTTCGTTGCTATAGCATAGCATATCCTCGTGGTGGTGCACTCACCCACGGTATCATCATCATAACATAAATTAAATATAAATTAAACATGCCCGATGGTGCTGGGCTATCATCATGCTCATATCGACTCGATAGACTCAGGGCACCCGATGGGGCTGGGCTATCCTATGACCCTAGCAAAGACTCTAGGACTATCACAGATAACGACCATTCTGTTTCAAACACACAAAGTAAACACATGCTCAGTTCAATGCAATCCTAGCATGATACTACATGGCATGCTTTAATATGCAACAAAACTACACATTACATGACACATCAGGCAGGAGGTCCAGGTTACTGAGTAAGTCCCGTAGGATACTTACCTGTTGATGCAGAACAGCAAGATAACACAAGCAAGGGCCCAATTGTAAGTCCAAAGTAATCCAAAAGCAATACACACCTATCATCAAGCCATTTCCATAAGATACCAGACCAACATTCATACACACGAACCCAAGTTCTCAACATCCTCAAAACCAACTGATAGTAAAACCGTTTTCCAAAATCTTAAATCCAAATTAAGTCAACTCATATTCCAAATAATTCTCAAATCATACTTGGCCAAATTCCGACATTAATCACTCAAATTCTTAAAGTCAAATTTCTCAAAATCATAGTATAGAAGTAGTTCCGACATCTCTTTCTTATTTAAAGACATCGTCTTAAAATCATCTAATAAAGCATTTATGAATCATACTTCTCAACTAATATTGGGCTAAAGAAAATACAACACCAAAATTAAATCATCTTTACTCATCATATTTATAATTCAAAGCCAATAAGTTATCTCATATTTCCTAACATCACATATTAAACCCCACTCAATTAAATATTCCAAATAATCTCACTTTAAAACCATGTAAAATAATATATAGAATAACATACATATATATGACAATTAATATTACTTTTAAAACCTTCTTATTATATATATTAATATTTCAGAAAAAATATATATATATATATACACTTTCCCAAAAATCCGAAATAAAAACTAATATAACACATACATATATATATATAAACATAACACATAATATACATGTAACATAACATAACACAACCCTCGACCCAAAAAAATGAGCAAACCCCAACCCGAAAGAGAAAAGAAAGGAGCCCAACCCACCCAACAGAAAAGAAGAATGGAAGGGAGGTAGCCCGACCCGGAAAAATTAGGCCCAAGCCTGGACAAAGAAGAAAAGAAGAGCCCAGCCCAACAGAAAAGAAGAATGGAGAGGGGACCCGGGTGTGCTGACGGGGCAGGAGAGCGGGTCCCACGATGACATGGCACCAAGGTGGAAGCTGGGAGCGGGGCCCACGGTTCAACCCTCCCCAGGCGTGAACCGGTCCAAAAGAAAAGAAGGAAAAGAAGGCCAACCGGCCCACCCCTTGAACCCGTCTTCCCCAACCATCCCCCGCTCTGCAAAACGGAAATAAAGGAGGAGGAAGGGGACCTTGTCGGAGCTCCGGTCGTTTCCCGACACCCAAAAGCAGAGATTGCAAAAGAAAGGGAAGAAGGAAAAGGAGGAGAAGCTCACCGAATCCTCAGCTCGAAACGCTCGAGATCGATCCGTTTGCCCCGCCGGAGTCGGAGTCGCGTTGGTGGCGGCCTAGGATGGAGGTAAGGGTTAAAGCTCTAATTTTATGCTGTTGGGAGGTGAAAGGAGCGAGAAGGAGGCTATTACCGCTCGAGATCGGAACAGAGGAGAGGCGAAAGCGAGGCGACGGCTGGGCTCATCGGAGACCTCCGGGCCCCTACCGCTGCTGCTGCTGTTTGTGGCGTCGAGGGGGAGTGGTGCTGGTGTCATCTGCTGCTGCTGTCCATCCAGAGAGAAGGATGAGGTGAAAGCCGCGGGTGGTGTTTTGGCTTCGATGGAACAAAGGACCTCCGGCTTCACGGAAACAATGGAGGAAGCTGGGCTCTCCTGGGGCGGCCACCAGAAACGAAATGGGAGGAGGAGGAAGGTGGAATGACCCGGCAAAACAGAGAACAAGGAGGGAGATGAGGGTTTGTTATGAAATGAAAATGGGTGAGAGAGAGGAGAGTTGAGAGTTTGGTGGGTTTAGGTTTGAAGTTGAAAAATGTAGAGGATGGGGGCTGGTTTGAGGAAATGCAGAATATGAAGGGCAGAGGGTGGTCTGTTGTTGCCCTGCTACCACACATGAAGAAGAGGGCAAAGGGAGGGGACCATTCTCATAGACAGGAATCCGAGAGGGAGGGAGGGAGAGAGAGAGAGAGAAATAAAAGGAAAAGGATTAAAATAGATTTGGTCCCCACAAGATATTTTGAAAGCCCGAAAAAATATCTCGAAACCCGCTCGCCCGACCGAATCCCGACTAAATCAATTTTAATAAATCAAAGTTCGATCAAATTTCAAGATAATCGAAATTAAATAATTTCAATCAATTCGGAGCTTAATTAAATTTTATTAATACTCGAACTCGAAGGCGGAATTAAATCCCGTCAAAATCCTAATTTAAATTGATGCCGGAATGATTTTAAATTTTGAAGTCGTGCTCGAGGACGATTTTTCTCTCATTTTTATAAATTGAAATAAATAATAACATTTTAATTAAAATAATACTAATATAATATCTAAAATATATTTGGTCTTTACATATATATTGTTTTGGATGCATTGGCCCCCGGGGGGGCTGCCCCCAGTGACGGAGTTTCGTAATATTTTAAAAAAAAAATTAAAAAATATGAAAAAGAACACAAAAGTTGTCTACCATAGTTGATAAAAGAAGGGAAGGAAGTATAAGGGAAGCAAGAGGTTATGAGTTCAAATCTCATTTCTTACCTTTTTTGCATTTATCGTACGAAATTTTTCCTATTATAAATGTCATATTTGAATCAAATTTTACATTTTTGTTTTAATATTTTCATAAGATTATTCATTATGTTACACATATTTTAAAAAATTCTTCTAATTTTTAATTTTTTGAAAATCTTTTACTATCAATGTCATATATAAACCACAATCTATGAGTTTTTTGGTTATATTTTTCTTTTAATATTTTCATAAGATTATTCATTATGTTACACATTTATTTTAAAAAAAAGTTTCTAATTTTTACTTCTATGAAATTTTTTTACTATTAATGTCATATTTAAACAACAATTTATGAGTTTTTTGGTCATACTTTTTAATACTATCATTTTTTTTCGAATTAATTTGCAGAATCAGCCATTTTTTAGCCTTTATTAGGGGAGTATCTACCAAGCTTCTTAAATTAGGGGTTTGTCCATCTCCCCCAAAACATACTCGCGTGTGCCCCCGCTTTTGCGCTTCTTCATCGTTGTCCGTCTCCCTGTGCCCCCCTCTCCGTCCGTTGTTCCAAAACCTGAACGAAAGTTAGAAGGATTTCAGATCCGCCCTGTTAGAACGATTTCAGCAACGATTCGTTCTCCTCTGGGATCGCGGGAGTCAATTTAGAGGAAATTGAAGAGGAGAAGATGAAGACCAGATAGATCGTAGCGCGCAAGGAGGCCGCCGGTGTGGATCAAGAGCTTCTTCTCGAGCCGGTAATTGAACGCTCCCTTCTTCTCTCAGATCAGGAGGAGCCGGTAATCGACCGCAGTAGTACACCGCCCCCTCCTGTCGGTAATCGATCCCTTTCTTCATCTTGCGCTTTGGCTTGGTCGGCGCCGGCATAGCCGCGGAGGAGATCTCCTCCACCTTTGGCATCGCTAAATTTGCTCTAGATTTTGCGCCATCAGATCCGATTGGAATTCGGCGCCATCGGATTGGAATTCGCTCGTTCTATACTTGTTCCTCTTTTACAGTGACAGTTGCGGCACCATCAGATCCGATCATTCTTTGAATTAAACACAGAACCGGAAATGGAGAACAAGCGGAAATGGAGAACGAGCGAGTCGATCCCATTGGAATTCGGTGCCATCAGATCCGATTTTGGCTTGATTCTTTACTTGTTCCTCTTTTACAGTTGCTTTTGGGTCGATTTGCGTCCTCTTTCCTTACTTGGTGGGTTTCAGCTGTTGACATCAATTTACCTTCAATCAACTGCTTCCGCTGATTTCTAGCCTTGTTTGCATTTCTTTGTAAATTTATTAGGGTGATTAGGTCTCAGTTTCACTTTTGTCATCATGTTTTTGTGCTTGATTACTTTTTTTTGTTTGCTACTGTGATTGAGTTTTCTTTTTTAAGAGCTTTGGATATTGGAAATTTCAACAATTTTTTTTCCTTGCTGAAACGTTTGGAAAGCTTATTAGCTTCTTGTTTTTTATGTGATCTGAAATGCTGAAATTAATTCTTATTATAAAATTGTTGAGAGCTTTGGATATTGACAATTTCAGCAATTTTTTTTCTTGCTCAAACTTTTGGAGAGCTTATTAGCTTCTTGTTTTTTTTTGTGATTCTTATTAGCAAAATTCATTATTGGCAATTTCAGCAATTTTTTTTGCCTTGCTGAAACTTTTGGAGAGCTTTTTAGCTTCTTAATTTTTTGTGTGATCTGAAATGCTGAAATTAATTCTTATTAGCAAAATTCATTATGTTGAAATTAATTCTTATAAAATTGTATGAACTTCTATATCCTACACACAAGCATATATATGACAACATTTCAGCACTTCATCATTTCAACATTTTAGTATTTCATCATATGATCATTTTAGTATGTTTTGCTGACGCGAAAAAAAAAGCAACTCCGGTTTCAGCAACTCCGGTGTCGAAGTGCTGACGCGAAAAAAAAAAAGCTAATTTCAACAATTACAACAACAATTTCAGCAACTCCGGTTTCGGCAATTCCGGTTTCAGCAACTTCGGTTTCAGCAACGCGCGGAAAAAAAACTACTGAAACAGGAAGGGGCACATGGGGCACACATGGGAGGCACAGGGGCAAGGGAAGAGAGGTAGACATTTTGCTAATTTGGAAACATTGATGGACAATTTACTAATAAAAGCCTTAAATATGACCATTTTAGTAAATGCTCCTTTTTTTCATTTACTAATGACAAATTCTTTAACAAATTTATAATTTTTTTTCAATATTTTTAAAAAATCTTAATCATGCTACACACATATATATAAATTATTAAATTATTGTATGAATTTTTGTAATAGAATATCATATTTATACCAGAATTTATGGTCTTTTTTAATATATTTTTTAAAAATATATTTATTATATATACCAAGAAAAAAAATTCTGACAAAAAATTTCGCCCCTGTTTGGATGTAATACAATTTCGGTCGCCACTGTTTGGATGTAATACAATTACATACTTATATCTAAGCTAATCAAAACCGAAATAAAAGCCGGCCCTCCTCATCATTGGCATGCCAGGTCTGGGCGTTCTTCTCATTCTCCCAAGAGACAGCATACAACCCCACCAGTAAACACCTTTGCTTCTTCTTTATAAAACCACATCAACACGTTCTACTTTTCTTTAATTTCTTTTTTTAATTAATTAAATTCATCATCTTATATATCTGTCATCGGAATCTTTTGCAAGGGAAAATGATCGATATTTGAAAGCAAGTTTATATACTCCGTATATAGCGACCATCAATTTGTCTTCTGGCTCAGTCGGCTCCAAATCGAAAAGATTCTCAAATACTTCAAAAAGACGATATCGAACACCTAGATCACTCAGTGGCAATTAATCGATCAAAAATGGGGCGGAAGCCTTGTTGCGACAAGGCGGGGATGAAGAGAGGGCCATGGACGATCGAGGAAGACAACAAGCTCATGAGCTTCATCCTCGCCAATGGCATCCATTGCTGGAGAATGGTCCCCAAGCTTTCAGGTTTAATATGCTTTATGCATTTCTTTTTTTGCTGTTAGAAATATGCATGAATTTTTTTTTTTTGTCTTCATAAGTAACAATATATTTTGGTTAATTAACTTGTAAATTGAGTTTTTTTCCCCTTTCTTTCATGTTTTCGGTGATGGTGGTGAAGGTTTGTCGAGGTGTGGGAAGAGCTGCCGACTTAGATGGATCAACTATCTTCGGCCTGATCTTAAGCGCGGTGCATTTACAGAAGCAGAGGAGGATCAAATGATTCAACTTCACGCGCGCCTTGGGAACAGGTTACTCTCGCATTTCCTATTACCGGTGCTATTGTGTTGGTGCCTTGATAGCTATGAAATATTTGATTCTTCCATTTCTTCGATTAACTATCTCATCTTACTTTATGGTGTGGATGGTGATTTATAAATAGGTGGTCGAAAATAGCTTCTTATTTTTCAGGCCGTACAGACAATGAAATCAAAAATCACTGGAACACGAGAATCAAGAAGAAGCTCAAGCAAATAGGGCTTGACCCGGTGACCCACAAGCCATTAATCGAGCATAAAGAAGCAAAGAAGATTGATCTCGATGATGAGATTGAAAATGATCAAGATGTGAGGTTCAAGATGAGTACTCCAATATTGTCGAATTCGTTGCCAAATCCGGGTCAACCAAAGATCATTGAGACAACAAACAATGACCACAATGGAAACCAATTAGGGTTTATCTCGGAGGAAGCAATTGATCAAATCTTGAACAACTTTGAGCTAGTATGTCAAAATATGGACATGGGTATGCAAACAAGTCCAGAACTACCCAACCCGACCCAAACTGATCAAAACACAAACACGAGTCCGAGTTTGTCGTTCTCGGTGGAGGATTCGGTGAATCCTTCTTCGAGAGGGGAGTCGTCGTCGATACAAGGAGATTGTATGCAGCAATGGGTTGATGGGGTGGATTCTGTGTTGTCATGGGATGGGTTTAGTCATTTACAAGATGATTTTCTCTTTATGGGAAATATCATCTAAAACCTCCAACTGTCTAATTCAATTGTATATTATTCTTGATTATAATTTTAAACTTTTTGCATTGTTTTGTTTAATTTGCAGTATCTAAAGATACATTGATGAATATGTGGAGAACAAAAGTTGTTACTATAAAGTTTGAGTTGAGTTGTGTTGTGTTTGGTTTCATATTTATCAACCGGATTTCTCATAATTTCACACTGTATTTTTTTTAATAAAGAAAGAATATGGAGATTATAGAGCTGTTTAAATCGAATGTATTATTTACGCCCATTTTTTTATTTACATCATATATCCCATTTTTTCTTTTTTTTTTTTCAAAATAGACCCTATGTTTTTGAGTTACAAACGTGTGACTCAATAAACATATGGTCTATTTAAAAAAATGGGATATGTGGTGTAGATAGTAAAATAAGAGAATGTCTATTAGCAAAATTCTCTGTCTATTGACAAAATGAATGAAAATATATTGTACTCTAGCCCGTTTAATTTTTAAAAAATAATTACTTTTTGGTCCGAGAGAAATAAAGACCTAATTTTGAACCGGAATCCCGAAAATATTGTCAATCTCATTGAAATATGTCAAAAAATAATATTTAGAATTTGTTTTTGATTTTTTTTCCTTTGGCTTTAGTGGTTCGATAACTTTCTTGGGGTCATGCAAAAATAATCGAGGAAGAACTCATTAATCGGAACTGATGTTATAACATACCCTCGACAATGTTTCACAAGCTTCTTGCTCGACCTCAATGAACTTAACTGATTTGAGTGCATACCCTTAGCAATTTTTTATGAGCTTCTTGCTTGAACTCAATGAATTTTACCAAGTTGAATGTATATCCTCGGCCTAGATAGCCAAACCTTTATGTTTTGACATTCTCTCATCTTCGTCTCTTTGGAATTAATCTGGGACAATCTTCACTCTTCACCAAAACCGTCGTCATCTAAAATCCACAACCGATCAGCCACCGTCATAGCGTCCATCTCACGGCGGCAATTAGAACAAGAATCTTTCCATCTTTAGCCTACAAGGATATATCTCTTCAAATAGTGGCTCTCCTACCCTAGTTTACTTCACCATTGTCTTTTTCAATTCCATATGTTCTCCTCTCCAACCATCTCTCTCCTCTTCGCACCCATGTATTCTTTCGATCTCTCTTCGGTTGATTTTCCAATCTTGGACTTGAGTTGTTATTGATATATGGGTGTGGGTTACGTTTTTTTAGCTCTCGATCTAAAACACAATTATTTTATCAAAAATAAAAAGAATTTAAATGTAATTATTTAAACTTTATATTGTCAATAGATAAAAGATTATACTATCAATAAACTTTATATATAAAAATAAAAAAATGAATTTAAATAGTAGCACCCATTCAAATCAGAGTTAAGACTTAGGCAGGTTGAACAAATGATCCGGAACACTGACAAAAGAAACAAGTCATACAAGGACATAATTTCAAAAATATTCCATCAATTATCCACGGAACAAAAATCAATCCTTGCTTTTACTCTATGGGGCATATGGTCAATGAGAAATCGAATAACTTTTGACAGCAGTGATATAAGATCGATGGAAGATTGGATAAAAATATAAAACAATTTAGGAAAATGTGGAAAAAAGCGCAGACGGACAAACAAATAGATGAAATTGACATACAAAGAACTACCTCACCAAAAAAGAGAAAGGAAAAACCGAAAGTAGTAAGATGGAAAAAGCCTGCTGATGATTATGTCAAACTAAATTTCGATGGGGCTTGGACTGGATTGGTCCGTGCTGCTTCCGGCTTTGTAATCCGTGATAGTCTGAGTACGGTTCTCTCATCTGGTGCCCGTAGCCATGGGTTTGTGTCAGCTATTCAGGCGGAGAGTTATGTCCATATTGGTGGTCTCCTGGAAGCTTCCAAAAGGGGTTCAAACGCCTGGAGATTGAAGGGGACTGCCTCACCATCATCAACGTTTTGCAGGGCCGTTAGCAGTGTCCATGGGAGATAGAGATGTCGATCTCGGATATCATGGGCCTTTATTGTTCTTTTGAGCGGGTCACCTTCGCGCACATCTTCAGGGAGGGTAACCAGGTGGCGGATCAGTCGGCGCATCTAGGGCTCTCTTCGCATTTCGTTGCTGACTGCGTTCCTGCTGAGGTCATTAATCTTGTTCGTCGAGATGCCATCAGTTGGTGGATTAATTGTCATTAACCTTTTCCGAATCTTTGCCTTGTATAAAAAAAAATGGATTTTTCGCCTAGTAACCCTAAGGTCTTGCATATTTCGCGCGGTACCCGACTTTTTTACATATTTCGCCAGCTAACTCTGAGGTTTTGTATTTTTTCGCTAAATAACCCTGAGATTTCATATTTTTCGCCAAATAACCTTCTCTCCCAAATTAACTTTTTTTTTTGTTTTTTTTTAGTAATTCCTCAATTTGTACTAAAATTCTTGGGTGGTGGTGTTTGTTTTAGTTGTAGTTCTTGTTGCACTTGTTAGACTTAGTTGGTGATTTTAGCTTACGTTTTGGTTGTATCAAATGTGCCCACTTTGCAAAAAGAAGAATCTTACATCCATCAAATTTCAAAACCTACAATTTCTCTGTGTTTTCATTCAAGGAAGCAACTAATATAGTACCCGCGCCATGACGCGTATTTTTCTTTTTAAAAAAATAAAAATAAAATTTTTTTAACTATAAAAAATTACCACTATAAAATAAAATAAACTTTTACCGTATGTTAACATAAAATTACCACTATAATATTGCATAGTTAATATTAACTTTATTAAAAAAAATAAGTTTTGAATTAATAAAAAAATAGATTTAAATGATATTGTGTAATTAATATAGAATGAAATAATATTGTATAGTTAATATTAATTTTATTAAAAAAAGTTTTGAATTAATCTCATTCGTAAAAAAATGTAGTATGAAATAATATTGTGTAATTAATATAAAATAGAACAATATTGTGTAGTTAATATTAACTTTATTTAAAAAATAAGTTTTGAATTAATCTCATTGGTTAAATGTCGGACAATATTTAGTAGGAAATCCAGACAATCAAATCAAAAGAAGGCAATCCAAATTAGCATTTACATAAGAACCACACCCATGATACGAACGACTATTGACTTCCCGAATTCCATGGGGCTAAAATCACCAACGAAGTCTAACAAGTGTAACAAGAACTACAACTAAAACAAACACCATCACCCAAGAATTTTAGTACAAATTCAAGAGGAATTACTTAAAAAAAACAAAAAAAACGTTAATTTGGGAGAGAGGGTTATTTGGCGAAAAATATGAAATCTCAGGGTTATTTGACAAAAAAATATAAAACCTTAGGATTATTTGGTGAAATATGTAAAAAAGTTGGGTACCGCACGAAATATACAAGACCTTAGGGTTACTAGGCGAAAAATCCGGAAAAAAAAAATCAGAGTTAAGACTGGGAGCCAATGCAGATTTCCTAGAAATTTCTACATCAGATAAGTGGAGATGTGGACTGCACTAATTCAAAGTATGATACTATTAGAAATATTTACTCTAGCCAACCTATATTCTAGTTATAATTTGTAAGATTTACTTAATATTTATGAAAATTTGTGTTTGTCCACAAATTTGTTTTTCTTAATTAGACATCAATTTAGGCAGCTATGTATATAAGCTTAATTTCTACCTATTGGCTTGTACTAAATTAGTAAATTGCAATCAAATACTCAGAAGACTAAATATTGGTTTTTCTATCCTATGTCCTAACGCAGGACATAAGATAAGATTCTCATTTTAGTAAAAATGTATCCTTAATTAAATTGTATTAGTCAAATTTTAAATAAGATTTCTGGGGTCGCTTATTTTTTGTAAGGTATCTTTCTCAATTAAGATCTTATATTTCTAAGGGTATATGATAGAAAGACCGTATATATATTAAGACAAAAAAAAGTGTAATTAGGAGGGGAAATATAAAATTCATTTTATATATGTATGCATTAAAAATGGGAAAATTTTGGTAAAATATCCATTTAGGATTTGTAATTAAGTAAATGTCCATTTTTATTTGGCAATTAAGTAAATGTCCATAATTTTATCTTAATACCTAAACTACCCCTCTTTTAATTTAACCTACTTCTCACATCTCTCTCACCTATCTGGAGAGCCACTCTCCGTTTCTCCTTCCTCACGCTCCTCATCAGGCAAGGGGAAGGCGCTCCCATGTGCGAATTCGTCATCCCCGACGCTCAAAATACCACCCTGCTTGTCGTCGGAGCCACCAGACAAATCGGTCAGATCGTCATTCGGAAGCATATGCTCAGAGGCTGCACAGTCAAGGTTGATGCCCCTATGACCTCCATGGTCTATCAGCAACAGATATGTGACAGGTCCTCTCTCTATCTCCCTCGGAATTTATGTTTATATGATTTTGTTGTTTGTTTACGGGTGCGGATTAATTGATCTCTGAATCAGAGCTATGAATATGAATGTTTCTGGCTTCTTGATTTCTTTTTGTGATGATGTGCTTGCTTCGAATTTGAGATGGATTCGCTTGCTTGTTTTGCCGTTTAAATTTGGTATGCTTTAATGACAAATTTGATAGGATTTGACATTGAGGAACGAATAAACTCCATTGATTATAAGTTCGGATAGAATTCCATTTTGAAATTGAGAGATAGACTTGGAATTTGTTTGGATTTGGTTAGTTGTTAGCTTGATTCTAGAAAGCCGGTTGAGAAACAGGTTGTTGGTGAAATGAAATTGTCTTTTTAATAATTTGCTACATCAGTATTTAGTTCAAAGTGTTAAACATCAATGTAACTCATTAAAGTAATCAAGTTTTGATTGTTGTTGTCGCTATTGTTGGGGATTGCGGCCAGGGTGATCTCGAATAGAAGATGAGGCTCTTCAATCTTCAATCCGAAGTCCGGCAAAGTAGCGGCGGAAGCAACAACGGCATTGGGGTGGTTGCAGGAGACAGGGAAGGAGTGGTTGTGGTCGTAGGAGTAAGTGACGAGGAGGAGGCTAGGGTGGGATCGGAGCAGCTCCTCTCTACTTGCTTCCAAGTTGCGCAACCCTTGGAGCTGTTGTACCTATAGTACCCTATGTTCTATTACAATTTAAAATCAAATTTAGTACTTAATTAGTTGATGAAAGTGTAAGTGCATGGTTTATAAACTAGCTCAAGTCTAATGGTATACCTAGGACTCTCCGTTTTTTTATTGGTGATACTATCTTGGTGAATTTAGTATGGTGATGACAATTTTGGTGTGATTACATGGTCTTGTGGACAAATATTTGATGAAACAATATTTTGATGACAATAGGTTGATGACACTATTTTATTGTTGGTGACAACAGATTACTAAAGTAGGTTGGTGACAATAGGGGTGGTGATAATGTTATCTGTTTAGGGATAATAGATTGGTGACAATATTTTTTAGTTGGTGACAATTGGTTTGTGACAATGTTTGGTGACAATGTTCACTTGTTGGTAAAAATAATTTGATTACAGTGTTTCGTAGTTGTTGACAATAGGTTGGTGACAATATTTTGTAGTTGGTGATAGTATGTAGTTAGTAAAAATTGGTGTGACAATATTTTATAGTAGGTGACAAAAAGTTGGTGACAATGTTCTGTAGTTGATGACAATGTTTTGTAATTAATGACAATAGGTTGGTGACAATGTTCACTAGTACCAGAAAAAAATTATGTTAAATGTCACTAGAAAAAAATAAAATGTCTCCAAAAAAGTCAATTGTCGCCAAAATAATTATCACAAATAACTGTCACCGGAAAAATATATACAACTGTCACCAAAAAATTGTCACCAAATGCAGGTGTTGACCAAAATGGTCAATGTTGACTATCTATATCTATACTATACTTTAAAAGACAACCAATTTCGCCACGTGTCAACCTCTCCTTAAATTTCGGATTTTCTTCCACGTGTCTCCAAGTACTCCGTATTAACTCCGAAGCGTTCACACCACTAACCACTACCGAAGACTAAATTTCATTCATACCGTTAAACTAAATAAGCCTAAATTTCTTGTTGTTTTCAATTAAACATTAACTTGGCCCACTTAATTTGGCCCAATATTTTCCATCCAGCCCAAATGCATTTATTTTGCTCATAACCCTAAAAAAAGACGAATTGCATTCTTCCATCTCCTATCGCCATTTCCTGAAGCTCCTGCACAGTGTAGGTTGTCATTTTTTTCTGAAAGTTCAAACTCCCAATTGTCATGGCACCCATCAAGCATACTTCTCCATATGTCTTCTCTAAAGGCCTCCAATCGCCAACCTCTTCTACCGCCGATGTCCTTATGCGATCTACTATTGCATCCCTGTTGCAATATTTTCATATTCGTACCAAATCCGATTTCGATTAGGTATGTTCCCTAAATTCCTCTTTATTTTGGATAATTTATCTCTAATTTCTTAATCCTTTACCGCAGTTTAGTTTAATTAAAATACATAATCCCATTAAAATATACGGTATATTTTATTCGTATCAAATCCGCTTTCGATTAGGTAAGTGCCCTAAACGGACTGATATTTTTGGTAGTTAATCTCTAATTTCCAATGTCATTCATATATGGATTTTAATTGATCAACAATTATATTTTCTACTTTTATTGTTGATGGATTGTTTGATATTTCTTTGTGTGATTCCTCTGTACATTTTTTGGCTATTTTGGATTGTTTGGTATTTTCTTTTATTGTTGATGGATTATATTTTCCCCTTTCAATAATTTTTTGGCTATTTTGGATTGTTTGGATATTTTTTTTTATCTCTAATTAGTTGGCTAGCTTGATTCTATACTTTATTCAATGATACTTTTATGAGTATTTATATCATAACATTTTGACACTGTCATTCACAAGTTCACAACCAAAGTTTACTCTTCTGGATTGCGGTTAACTTCTAATCGGCTCACTGTTTCCTCAATATGATATAATTTTCAAGTTATTTTTCTTTGATTCCTCCTATATTCTTATATAATGCTCATTAATTATTACACTTTTTTTTCAGGCTTACAATGGCAGAGCAATTGACAAACCTTGATGAGATAACTGACACCTCTATAATCAAGGTCCGGATAGTGAGAATGTATTCAAGGACAACCCGCATTAACTATTCAAAGCTTCCGCTGGAGTTGATTCTGTGTGATGAGAATGTATGTTTTCAGAATTTTCTTGGTGTATCGAAAATTGCATTCAGTCTTCTCATAAGAGAGTTTTGACAATTTTCTTACATTATCTGAATGTGTAGGAAACTAGAATCGAAGCAATCGTCAAGGGGAGTTTACGCTGGAGGTTTTCCAACCTTTTGAAGGAGTTTGCAACACTTATCATATCTAAGTTTGAACTTGCCGACAACAATGGAACATATAAGTTCAGTCGACATCCTAGAAAGATTCTTTTTAACGAATCAACCCTTCTGAAAAGATCTGATGCTTTTGTGGGATCCCCGTTTGGATTTCATTTCATTGAATTCTCCACTATTATGTCAATGAAAAAAGAGGATGAGTATTTGTTTGGTAAATCGATTAAATCTTCTCTATAATATTCATATTTTGTTCTACAGTTTAACCTATCTCTTACTAATAAACATTATTCTCATATTTGTAGACGTTATTGGTGAATTGATTGAATTTGGCGATGTCATCAAATTCCCCAATAAGGGCTCGACAGCTCAAAACAAACCTGAAAAGAGTAGGCTTATGGTCAAGCTGGAAGATCAGAGGTACAATACCATATTATGTGGTACTTTTGATTCATCTACAAATGCGTACATTGTTTGACTCATTCACCTATTTAATTTATCTATACTATATAGTCAAATTGTGTTGGATTGTACACTTTGGGGTGATTATGCTGCTGAGATGTCAGACTACATTGCTTCTTTTCAAGGGAAGCGGTTTATTGTAATATTACAATTTGCAAAAATTGTGATATTCAAAGGTGAATTATGTACCCTCTATTCTGTGTTAATCTTGCTACATCCTCATATTCAATTCTATCTTCGTGGGTTTAATTTTATTAAAGTTTTATCCTATAAATATGATTTTATTCAAGTTTATCCCATAAATATGATTTCAAGCTCAATCTACTTTAGAATTAGCAATCTGACATTTGTTGAACAGTATATAAATTTTGCAATTTTTTATATTAAGTTTTAAAACATGTAACTTCATTATTAAAATGTGTAATTTCAGCAATGTGTGAATTTACAAAGCTGTGAGTTTAGCATTATGAATTTCAGGAATTTCAGTTTTAAAATTTGTAAAGTAAATTTTAAAATCTGTAAATTCGGTTTTATAATCTGTAAATTCAGTTTTAACTTTTAAGATATGTAATTTCAACGATCTATAATTTGTATAATAAGTTTAAAATTCTGGAAATTCAGCAATTTGTATATTAATTTTTAAAATATGGAAATTCAGTTTTTATATTCTGTAATTGCTTAATTGCGTTTATTATTTTTATCTTATTTATTTTCAGGTGAGATCTCTGTATCAAACTCATCGTACGTTTCAAGACTTATACTTGATCAAGAGAATTCTGAAATTGTTGAGTACAAGAAGATGTATGTGTTTTCGCATTTCAATCATTCCTATATTTTAATTCAAATTTTACAATTTCACTATTTTTTTTATTTATCATTGGTGCACAATCTTATCTTATATATCATAACTTTATAATGCATCATTTTGTTTTCTAATTCGTAGTGCTGCTGAAGGTGATTTGGTTTCCCGTACCATAAGTCATGTCACAAGTTACTCAACTACTTCTACTGCCCAGCTATTTCTACCTTCGAATGAAATGAAATTATGCAGTCAACTCTCATCCAGTGAACTCTCATCCATTACTGAGGTAATCTACACCTTCAAATGTTTTATATCTACTAACTATTGATGTTTTACCAACCATGTACACACGGGTGATACATTTCTTTTTTTCATTTCACAGGATTCTGTTTGTGTTGCTCTTGGAACCATTGTTGATTTTGAGAATAGGGAGGAATGGTTTTATACTTCATGCATGAAATGCAAGAAAAGTCTTGAAACTGATGGAGAGAAGTATTTTTGTGAAAAATGTGACAAGCAGGTTGACTTCCCTGTGCAAAGGTATACTCTCATTTTGCTCAATTACATTTATGTGTCGTCCCGTAATTTATCTCACTGGTTATTTCTTCCTCTTATTTTATCTTGGTTTGTAGATACAAATTGAAAATCAAAGCCTCTCATGATTTTGGAACAGCATCTTTAATGATGTTTGATGAAGAAGTCCAATCTGTTGTTCACAAGTCAGTAAAAACTTTGCGCGAAGAACAAGCTCGGGTATGACTTTTTCTCCTTTTTGGTTTTGTGCCTTTACAACATATTATGTACCACCCACATTGCAGAGAATAAATCTTAGTTTTGGTTTTACACATTACAGGACGGTGCTTTGGACTCATTCCCTGATGTGCTGAATCTGTTACTAAACAAGACATTTCTGTTTTGTCTTGAGATAAACGCGTATTTCTGCAGGCGTGGTGACAAGAGACACACTATTAAGAGGATGACATCAGATGAAAGTTTGATTCAACAGTTTAAACCTGTCTATTTGTCTCTGCTGGTGCATGTCTTTCAAGCCATCTATCTTATTTTTATTCTACATATTATTTTGCATTTTTTTCAGTTTCCTATTTGTTATGTTTTGATAGGATACCCATTCTGATACGTGTGACTCTCATAAGCTGGTCGGTGTGGTTGAAGAGAAGAGTTTGTCTACTCCCCATCAGAAGCGTCTTCGGATTTCGGTCGAGAGTGATGATGAAAATAACGACTACCAGATGTCCAGCACAAAACAAGAAATCACTGTCAAGGTCGAGAAGGATGATGTCTGATCCAGTGGTTACATCTATATTATGCCCTTCTATAGGAGACTATTAAGCCAATATAGGCTATTTACCTAAATAAATAGGTCTCTTGGGGAGTTAGGGTTGAAAGTTATTTTCATATTTTTTCCAGCCAATATAGGCTATGCATTTGGAAGACAGTATTATTTCCTTCATCCTTATAAAGGAATGTCAATTATAAGTTAATTATATATATATATATATATATTTATTCATGTGTTTTTTTTTAATTTTCTTTACTCGCTCATATTGAAGTTGACAAAACCATTTACAAAAAAAAAATCAGTTTACTCTCATGTATATTCAATGATTGGTCTATTGGTAATTAATGGAACTATGGATTCTATCTATAATATGGCAATTCATGCTTGCTAAGTGTGTCTGATGCAATTTCAAGTGCAAAAGCCTACAAGCATCAGACAAACACAAGGCATAGAATGACTGTGACTGTGCTGGGGATGGTGGATAAACAAGGTGGTGATGTGCATCCACGCCACAGGCTGGGCCTCTGAGTCGCTCAGGTATGATCAGATCAATATTAGCAGCCTCTCTGTCTAACTGATCCGACCCATTGAGTTGGATTAGGGTCCTATCTGAGATGCCTGCTTCTGTTAGTATAAATGTAAAATTACACACTAGATCCATTATTTTTCCTTATACATTTATTTTAGTAAATAGATCATCTTATATTACTTTTTTTTTCTATATCACCCATTTATGGTCAAAATATCTCCATACTATCCTAATTATATGGAAAGATCACGTTATCTATTTAGTTTCCATATATGTTTCTATTTACTAAAATCATATCATTTTATCTTATTATAATTTCAATTAATTAATGTGATTTTATTTTGATAATATTCAAGATTTTCACGAAATGTTCGAAGAAAACCCTTCTTCTCAATTCTGAAGCATATCTTGCTGATACCCAATCAAATACGACAAATACTCCAGACTTATGCTCTCGAACAGGTGCTCTAGCCCTTCTTCATAGCTATGCAATCTCTCAAATCCTGAAATTGTTATTCGTACACTCTTTTTTCCATTCTATTTTGACACTTTAATGCTTTGCTCTTAGTTCATAAGATGAAAACAATATCAATCTTAGGTGATGCTAATTTGATTTTATCGCAATCTTATTCTTATATACATATGTCTTCTTTACTACAACTACTAAATATTTGAGTTGATAGTTCATTGTTCTCTTAATTGTTGCTATTCAGAAGCTTGATCCTTTGTTTCATCCAATCACCTTTGCTCCATTTTCCTTATTTTTTTTCATACAAGCTGAAAATGACATTATCCTAAAATTAATAAGTGCAAGCTACATGGATCATAATCCCCTTAATACTAATCTTGATCCTTTAATTCAACCAATCACCTCTACTCCATTTTCCTTCTTTTTACCTAGATGCTTGATGGGTTTTCATGCTTTTTATATATGAGTATAGCAAATAGACACATGGATTCTGATCCCCTTGATCCCCGACTTCGGAGAAGTCAACGAAAGCTAGAACTCGCTCGCAAACGAAAACAAGGTCAGCATCATTATCATGTTTTTTCACTATAAATGAAGTATAGATCTAATTATATGACTTCTATTAATTTATTTGACTCTATATTTTTTATTACACAGCTCATGATAAGTCGCATACCCCACCTTCTGCTAGCCGTCAAAGGACTCCTTTGAGGAATATTTCTAATTGTAATTCTTCGAGATTCATTATGGAGATTTTGTTTTTATAAATCTATTTTTACACCCTTATTAGTGCGTTTATTTTATTTTTTTTCGCATGTCACTCTCATTATTATATGTTCCTTTGTTACACAGTTTATCAAAATACAGTAACCCCTACTTCTGCAAATCGTCAAAGGACTCCTCTGATGGATACTACTAATGGTGATTTGTGCGTCTTTAATCATGTATACTACTTTACCATAATGTCTTCGCTTATTTTGTCTATTCTTTTAATCCTTTACAGCTCACCAATGTTCACTTTCGTCGAATTCTGCAAGTCGTCATATGACTCCTATGAGGGATGTTTCTAATGGTGATTCTTTAATTTTCTTGCTTTCATTTATACCCCGTATTTTATTATATAGCATGCACTTGCTCATTTCCATCATAGTTTTATGTCTTCATAATTTCTTTCTATTCTTTTATTTTCTATTTGTCTCTTGGCATCGTCCTTATATTGCACAGCCATCTATATTCCAATATCATTTGTCTCATTGTTATAATGTTTTGCAGAAACCTACCAAGCATATTCAACATTTGTGGAGATGCTTCCTCCTTCGTGTCACTCTAGGTTCACTGATTTTATGATAGAAGATGGAGGGCACACCAGTCAATTACAAAATAACTCCCCTCAACAACACCGTGGAGCTATGAACACTGATCCTGATCCCTTTAATCCTCGACTTCGAAGAAGTCAGCGAAAGTTAGAACTAGCCCGCAAATGACAACAAGGTTAGCATCATGATCATGTTTTTTTATTGTTTATTAAGTATAGATGTGAGTATATGACTCACTATTAATTTCCTTTGCTCTCCAATTTTTTTTATTATACAGCTCAAGATAAGTCGCATACCCCAGCTTCTGCAAGCTGTCAAAGGACTCCTATGAGGAATATTTTTAATTGTAATTTTTCCAGATTCTTTATGGATATTTTATTTTTATCAATCTATTATTATACCCGTATTAGTACTTTTATTTTATTTTTTTTCATGTCGTTCTTATAATTATGTGTTGCTTTGTATGTTACACAGCTTATCAAAATGCAGTTACCCCTACTTCTGCAGATCGTGAAGGGACTCCTATGAGGGATATTACTAATGGTGATTCGTGCATCTTATGCCTTTTAGTAGCTTCCATAACACACTTCATTGATTTACTCGGCATTGACATGTTATTACTTAACCATCTTTGTTCCAATTTCATATATTCTCATGTATTTATTTATCGTTTCTTTCATTGTGTTAAAATTTTCATATGGCTACCTTGCCTCATCGTCATCATTTAGGGGCATGCTTCCGCCTACAAACCACTCTGGGTTAATTGATTTTGCACCAGAAGTTGTAGTGCAACCTACTCGGCTGAATTTTAACTCCCCACAACGATCTGTGACCATTAATTTGGATTTGTCGTCAACCACACCCTCGATCTCAATGAACTTTGGTACTTTCCTTCATATTTGTTTTGCTTTATTATGATAATATCATTTGCTTTTTTATTACATTACCAAAATCCCTCTTACGTTTTTTTCTTCTGCCTTTTACAGCTGAAGATAACACAGATAGTACTGAAATTCTTACAGGTTTCACCCTCTAATCTTAAGCATTATATATTTATTTCCTCTTGTATGTAATTTATGCATGTTTCTATTTACCTTTACCTCACATCTAGCCTTTTCGATTCTCAATTGTAAATAATTTGTATAATCTATATATTCAAAAAGTTTTTTCTTTTTTATTTTATAATCTCTATATTTTTGCCAAAATGATAGGTTATCATGATATTGGAGACCCAACTTTTATATGTGGTTCCTGTGGTGCTTTGATGTGGTACGAGGAGAGGGGAAACAAGAGTAGACACGAGTCTGTACCTACATTCACTTTGTGTTGCATGAGGGGACAAGTCCAACTACCTTTGATGAAAGATCTGCCACTATTATTGAGAAACCTTTTGTCTGGTAAAGATTCAAGAAGTCGAAAATTTCTTGAGAATATTCGAGGATACAACAATATGTTCGCATTTACATCCATGTGTGGGAAGATTGACAAATCGATTGAGGGGAAAGGGCCCTATTGCTTTCGTATACAAGGTCAGAACCTACACAAAATAGGAAGCCTATTTCCGGTTCAAGGTGATACGCCCAAGTTTTGTCAACTCTACATATATCATACAGAAAATGAGGATGCAAATCGCATTCATGCTGCTAGGTATGTCTTCATCCTATTTTATATGATTTTGCCATTCTTCTATTTCAAATTCTTCTCCATATATGAAACTCATTATTAATATGTTCCATCCATTAATATGCAGTTCGCGTCAATCACATAGTTCATGTGATTTTGATGCTTCTATTGTTCATGATTTGAAGAAGATGGTTGATGATCATAACCCATTGGCTAAAGCTTTTAGGATGGCCAGAGATCAATTTAGAGAAGGAGAGTGTAGGAGTTTGAAGTTAAAATTGGTGGGTAAGAGGGGGCGTGATGGACGGAGATACAATCTTCCAACTACATCTGAAGTCGCTGCTATAATTTTTGATGAGCCAGGTGCCCCTATTAGAGAAAGAGATATTGTTCTTGAGACAAGAACAGGTAATCTACAACGTATAACTGAGTTGCACCCCTCTTATCTTGCTCTTCAATATCCTTTATTATTTCCGTATGGCGAAGATGGATTCACAATTGACATTAAGCATCGTGATGTTGAGGGATCCTCCGAGAGTAAAAGGTCAAATTTGACCATCAGAGAGTATTTTGCGTATAGATTTTAGCAAAGGCTAAATGAACATCCAGCTTATTTGGATGCTAAAAAGTGTTTCCAGCAGCTTGCAGTTGATGGTTATACAATTATTGAATCATCCAGGCTTTCATACTGTCGGTTTAATCAAAAAAGTTTGCGATCAGACACTTATTTGAATCTTTTTGAAGCTATTGGAACAGGCAGCACAACCCCTTCTTCAGTTGGAAAACGTATTCTGTTGCCCTCATCTTTTACCGGTGGTCCTAGATACATGGTCCAAAATTACCAAGATGCCATGTCACTATGTAAATTTTATGGACATCCTGATTTGTTTATCACTTTTACATGCAATTCAAAGTGGCCAGAGCTTACTCGGTTAGCTACTAAGTTAAAGGTTAGAGCCGAGGACAGATTTGACTTCACATGCAATAATTTCTTTGGAAGATGCCAAGCAAGTACGTTATCCTTTACCTCTGAAGCTAAAATCCATGTTTGCCTACTGATTGTACTCTCTCTTCATATTTTGGTTTTGTCTATCATTTCTAATACATGCTCTATGTTTGGTTCTTATTTCACTTCCATTTTCTCATTGTTTTTTATTCTTTTTTGATGAAATCCTCATTATTTACCTCTTCCAAAAAAAATAATTAAATTCTTATAATAATATCACTATTTATGGAATTTTTTATGTATATACTAATCAATGCACAATATTTAATGGCAATTTTGACCATACTCTTTTGGTATTTCTATGTAATACTTTGCCCCGGTTCAAGTTTATTTGCTAATATGCAATATCATTGTTTAGTAATTAATGCACGTTTGCTTTCCATGTATTTGAATTTGTATTCCATTATAAAATAAAAGGATCTGTATTACAACACTATTTATTTAAGTTTGATTTTTTTCCTTCTCATCGTTACATCCTATTCTATCCCTTTTTTTACTCATACATACTCTTCATGTTTTGTAGTTGTGTACACCATTGAGTTCCAAAAGCGTGGTCTACCGCATGCTCACATTGTGTTATTTCTCCATCGTGATGATAAGTTGTCTACGGTTGAAGACATAGACAGAGTCATCTGCGCGGATATTCCTGATCCATCCATAAATCTTACTCTCTACCAAGCAGTAAAGGACTTCATGATGCATGGACCTTGTGAGAAATCTAATCCTAGATCTCCTTGCATGCAACAAGGGGCTTGCTCAAAGTATTTTCCAAAAGGATATGTTGAGAAAACGACTTTTGATGATGACGGATATCCGTTATATAGAAGAACCAACAATGGACTTACCGTGACTAAAGGTAAGGATGAGCTAGACAGTAGGATTGTTGTACCGTATAGCCCAAAGCTATTGCTAAAGTATCAGGCACATATCAATGTCGAATTCTACAACCAGTCTAGGTCAATCAAATATTTGTTCAAGTACATAAGTAAGGGGAATGACCGAATCATGGCAACTATATCTAATGACGATGAGAAAGATGACGATGTTGATGAAATTCAAAGGTTCTATGATGCAAGGTACAACTTTCATTCCAATTATTTAACAAACCATCATTTTCCATACTACATATGATTTGCATATCGTTTATTCGTTCCTATATACTATGTTATTAGGATTCAAACTTAAATTTCCTTATTTTAATTATTTATACGCTCTCATTTCTTTCTCATCAGGTACATCTCTCCAATTGAAGCAATGTGGAGAATTTTTGGTTTTCCTATACATTATAGGGTTCCAAATGTTGAAAGATTGAATTTTCATCTGCCTAACCAACAAAATGTAGTGTTTTCTGATCACGATGCCATTGATGATGTGGTCAATCGACCAGGGAATCAGAAATCGATGTTCTTGGCTTGGATGGAGGCTAATAAAAAGTATGAAGAAGCTAGAGGATTAACTTATTCAGAGTTTCCTACCAAAGTTGTCTGGAAACAGCAACAAAAAGAATGGGCTCCTAGACAATGTGGTTTTGCTATTGGACGGATGTTTCATCTAACTCCTGCCGCCAAAGAGTTGTATTATCTAAGGATATTGCTGAATCAAGCTAAAGGTGTTACGTCCTATGAAGATATTCGGACGGTTAATGGTATGGTGTACTCTACTTTTAAAGAAGCATGTTATTGCTTGGGTTTGCTGGATGATGATAAAGAGTACATTGATGCTATAGTCGAAGCTGGATTTTCAGCACATCCGTCTTACTTGAGGAGACTTTTTGCTATTCTATTATTGTCTGAAAGTGTCTCTAGACCGGACTTTGTTTGGTCTCAAACATGGCAGCTCCTGACAAATGACATACTTCACCGTTTCGTATGAAAGGTTTGTAAATCTATATTTTCTTATCTTCTTTTTCCACTCATTAGTCTATTTTGGTCATACATTATCAATTGTATATTTTCATTTTTATATCATTAAAAAAAAAAAGAACAGCCCATATTTGTCCCATATAAGAAAACATATATATGCTCTTTATTTGTTGGCATCTTAGTCATTTTTTTTTACTGTACCTATCCATATACGATATTCATCTCATATTAATTTATTTTTTTCGTTTATCAACCAATATCCTCCACCTTGAAATTGAAATGTGAATTAATTTGGAAGTCAGCCCCATTAACATTCTATCTCCATCATTTAGGTGTTTCTTTTTAATTACTTGATACCTAGGGACAAATACGTATGCATAGCCTTCATTTGATGATAATGAGGGAAGGGCTGTAAAATAATTTAGACAATATTAAATGATGGAACTCATAGTTCATGATATATATATGTAAAATTAGCTAATAGTCTTGGTTACATAAGCTTCTATATATATTTGGGTATTATTCAATATTTCTCTCATTATATGCTCTCCATTAAACAATATCACGGATGGATGCAATTCCACCCTAAACATGCTATTTTGCATTATATTTTATCATTTTTCTATCAGTTAATTGCATCTTACTTTTTGAGTAATTATAATGTTTTATGTATTCAGATTTACAGTTGAATGAAAGCCAACTGAAAAACTATGCACTCGCTGAAATTGAGAAACTTATGCAGCGTAATGGAAGTTCTCTTAGAAATTACCCTCCTATGCCTCTTCCAGATGACATCCTTATCACAGAAGGATGTAATCGGCTCATTCAAGATGAACTCCGTTATGATAGAGATAAGTTATCTGCAGAGCATTGTAACTTAATGGCCAGCTTTACTGATGAACAAAGGATAGTTTATGAAGAGATTATGGCGGCTGTTTTGAGAGATAGAGGTGGTATTTTCTTTGTTTATGGATATGGTGGAACGGGTAAGACGTTCATATGGAGAGCTCTTTCTGCTGGTTTACGTTCTAAAGGGGATATTGTTCTTACGGTTGCTTCAAGTGGTATTGCCGCTCTTCTTATTCCAGGAGGTAGAACGGCTCATTCTCGATTTGCAATACCTATTGACATCGATGAGCATTCAACATGCTATATCAAACCCGGAACTCCATTGGCAGAACTTTTATGTAAAGCGAAGCTCATTATTTGGGATGAAGCCCCTGTCATGCAGAGGTTCTGTTTTGAAGCACTGGATCGAACTTTAAGAGATGTGCTTAGATTCTCAAATCCGCAGAGCTTACACCAACCATTTGGGGGGAAGGTAGTTGTGTTTGGTGGTGACTTTAGGCAGATCCTACCGGTCATTCCTCGTGGAACTAGATATGATATTGTTTCAGCAACAATAAACTCTTCTTATTTGTGGAAATCTTGTAAGGTGCTTACCCTCACCAAAAACATGAGGCTAAGTATTGATTCTGCATGTCCTGATCTCCAAGAGCTAAAAGAGTTTTCTCAATGGATCCTTAGTGTGGGAGATGGTACATTGGGAGAGCATGGTTGTGGCGAGTCTACCATTGAGATACCTCTTGATCTGCTGCTTACGTACACAGGTGACCCTATTTCGGCGATTGTTGAATCTATATACCCTTCTATTCTGCAGCACATCGTAGATGGCATTTATTTTCAGGAAAGAGCCATACTATCTCCTACACATGAGTTTGTAGATTCTGTTAATGACTATCTTCTGTCTATAATCCCTGGTGATGAAAAGGTTTATTACAGTTCTGATAGTATCTGCAAGACCGATGGATATTTATATGTTGGCCAACCTTTATATTCTACGGATTTTCTGAATGGCATAAAAAGTTATGGCATCCCAAATCATGTTTTGAGACTTAAGGTTGGTGTTTCTATTATTTTAATGAGAAATATAGACCAATCTGCTGGCTTGTGTAATGGAACCAGGTTGATAACCACTCGATTAGGTAACCACATCATTGAGGCAAAGGTTATCTCAGGCAGAACTGTTGGAGATCAAGTGTTCATCCCTCGCATGGTCATGTCCCCTTCCAACACAACTTTACCTTTCAAGTTTCAAAGACGCCAATTTCCATTGGCGGTTTGTTTTGCAATGACGATTAACAAAAGCCAAGGTCAATCTTTGTCTCAAGTTGGGTTGTACCTCAGGAAGCCAGTGTTTACTCATGGGCAATTGTATGTTGCAATCTCAAGGGTTAAGAGCAAATCCGGCTTGAAGATTTTGTCATGTGATAAGGAAGGTCAACCATTGAACACTACAACTAATGTCGTCTATAAAGAAGTATTTCAGAATTTGACATAACTAGGTATTCTCTAAAATGTAAGTTGTTTACGTGTGAATTGAACTCTAAAACAAGTACGTGACATCTCACGAATGTTCCTTTTCATCACTTCAAGGCAAGATGCTCACAAGGTCGTTGACGCTTTTCCTAATAAGAAGACTCTCCCAGGTGCAGGTATACTGTTTTTCTGTTGTGTCCAGCAAATTAAGACTTTGCTGATGGTTCTGTAATTTTTATACCATGAAAACAGCTATGAGCATTTTTTTTATTATCTTGAGGAAAGTTTGCATTACTAAAGCCTATCAAATTTGTTATAGATTTTGGAATAAGTCTCTCCGTCCACTACAAAAAAAAAAATTAAATTCGCCACCCTTACTAGCTTCGGCAGGCGCTTGGCGTGGCAATTAGTACCTTTTGCCACGGTATTAGCCACGACAGGCGTGGAAAAGAGAAAATAATCATTGATGGTAGCTTCGGCAAGGGTGGCCGTGGCTATTGAGTTAATTTTACCACGCTACCTAGCTTCGGCAGGGGTTTACCGTGGCAATTGGTAGCCTTTTGCCACGCCATAGCAATGGCTATTTATGGGTCGCTTATATTTGCCACTGGAATGTGATTGCCGTGGCCAAAGGGTGTTGTTTATTTTGTTTAAAAAAAAAAAGAATATTTTGTTTCCTAAATAAATAAATACACCATAAAAGAGAAGCAGCCACTCTCGACCTAAAATGTAACCTAAATTTCCAACGCCTCTCTCACTGGATCTCCATCACCCTCATCGATCGATCTTCTCCATCTCCCTCTCCCCTTTGATCTCAGATCTGTCCTCGTCCTCTCTCTCACTATGTGTCTGGAACTCTCTCGTTCCTCTCTCCGTCTCCCTCCCACACCAGGTCTCCGCCTCCTCTCTCATTTAGATTCGAGACCAGCTAACAACGGCGAAGAAGGTCATAGAAGAACCGGATCTGAGAGCCCTCACATTACTTTTCGCCCCTCTCGCGCCTCCATCGACCCCTCTGTTCATCCATAGATTCTTCGAGCTTTTGTCGATAAAGCTGGTTGCTCCCCGGTTCTAGATCTGGGGTCGACCATATACGAAGACGGTGAGAAGAAAGAGAGCGGCAGCGAAAGCGAGGCCAAGGTGTACGATCTTTAGTTTTCGTATTTCGATTTGTTCTTTGTTCCATCTGATTGAGTTCGGAGTTTGATATTGTGCGTTTGTTTGATTGTTGAAACTTGTTGTTTGTAGTTTTTTAGGGTTAAAGTTGATTCGAAGAGAGATTAGTGAATTCGAAGAGAGATTATTGAAAATAATTTATTGACATCGAATAATAATTGAAGTGGCAGGGCACGAGAGATTAGCGAATTCGAAGAGACAACTCGGTAGTCGGAATTCGCGCGCAAACTACTGGTTCCAAGGAGCTAATGGGGAGAGATGAAGTGTAATTAATTTCAAGACTCTCGGCAGTTTAATAGCTCCACCTCCAGTCCTCCACTCCATCTTTCCTCTGTTACTCTTGGGGTACATTCGAATGCAAATAATTTTGTGGCCTCTTCTCCCACAGGTAGTGTTCTTTCCAGTTTCCTACAATTCTCTAAAGCTGCATTTGTGACCTAATTATTTCAAACAATGAAATTGACAAT
Source organism: Persicaria maculosa (assembly GCA_963922045.1). Lineage (NCBI taxonomy): Eukaryota > Viridiplantae > Streptophyta > Magnoliopsida > Caryophyllales > Polygonaceae > Persicaria > Persicaria maculosa. Next base: position 19,621,742 of record OY998264.1, on the reverse strand, counting down.
GAATTGCTCGTGTGAATAACTGAATTTGTTTTTGTGATATGAAATTTATAGTGAATTTTAATTTTGAATGGGTGATGAATTAATCGAATTGAGAATTTAGGGGAATTTTATGAATTAATCACTGAAGTGGAGTTTAATTTTACTTAGTTTAATATACATTGTTTGTTCTTTAATGTAGATATGGTAGGAATGGTTTGGCTTTGGAATTTAGTAATATGTTATGGCTTTATCTGTCAAAAGTTTTAATGCATGATCTTTTACAATTTTGCCCAGTGCATGAAGTTCTACCTCTCTTTTGTTTCATCTTGTGTCCTTAATGTTAATTTTCTATCTTGAAATGAGCTAATTTTCTTAGCTTCCCATTTATCTTAACTTTTTTACTAAATTCATGTTAATCTCGTTGGACTTCAAATAAGTCTTCTAGTTCTCCTTGATCCAGAACATTCAGAGGATGACCAAATTGCATTCTTATCTCATGGGTTTAAATCAAACATAAATTAATTGAATCAGCCTTTTTGGTAATTATTATGTTCCATTGAAATGTAGAATCTTTTGCATTTGTTCACTCTTAAGTTAAACTCCTCTCTTTTCTACATGATTTGAAAGGGAAGGTGGTTGTATTAGATTTCTAGACATACTGTTGTATAAACTCCATGCATGTGCTGCTAGACTTGGATTATTATGAGAGGAAATACAAAGACAAACCAGTATGGTCCTCATCTTTGATCAACTTATTAGTCTTCATCATGCTCTCTTTTTTTCCTTCCATTTTTTTTCTCTCCAAGAATGTATACATGTTATTTTTTTTGTCTATTTTATGCATCTAAAAGTATCTTTATACATCATCAAACTTGTACCATCTTTTCTGCCTTGTGTCCTATTTAGCTAGCTATTGAATTGAGTTGTGTAACGGCCCGGATATAAATATCCGGGATACGTTTCGAAGGTCGGATACCTTCGTTCGGATGTTGCAATTCAGGTACGGGTCGAGGTTTCAAACCTCTAATCAGTCGAAGTTTCATAAATTCAGTTCAAACGAAAGTGAAGTGGAAATATGATTCAGATACAAAAGCCACGGCAAGGCCGGGTCAAAACCAAAACCTAATTCTAAAGTCGGATGGCCAGATTAGCGGGGTTAGACAGATTTCTTTGCAATCGCCGAGGGACTTTCCCACGCCATATAAACAGAGAGCAATCATACCTAAAAACAATGGGTGCGAGTGGGGTCAGACCGAGGCCCCAACACGCTCTGTCCAGCAAGCGAACATACACATACGCTAATAATAAAGATGATGCAGATGCGGAAATTAAATCACACTAGCATGATCCTAATTTACAATATGCGAGAAATAACTGTAAAGGCGCCCAAAGAATGTCAAGTGGCATGTCCCTCTCCTACCTCTGCACCCCTTTCCGTTAGTGCAGAGACCGGCCGGTTCGATGCTATAGCATATCATATCTCATCATCATATCTCATCATCATAACATAAATTAAAATAAATAAATCATGCCCGATGGTGCTGGGCTATCATCATGCTCATATCGACTCGATAGACTCAGGGCACCCGATGGGGCTGGGCTACCCTATGACCCTAGCAAAGACTCTAGGACTATCACAGATACGGCTGTTCTGTTTCATACGCGTAAAGAAATAGAATGCTCAATCACAAGTGCAACCTAGCATGATACTACATGGCATGCTTTAATGCTTATGCAACACCTAGTATGTCATACATTCACAAGCCGGTAATCTCTTTTGAATCTGAGTAAGCCCATAAAGGAACTTACCTGAATAAGCCGAACAGCAGAGAACAAGGCAGAGCAGAATCCAAGAAATGAATCACCGATAGCAAGCAACGTCCAACATTCACAAACACCTAATAACATATAAATGCATGAGTCTACCTATTTCACACAAGGCGCCCCTAACTATCATACATCTCTTCTCATATCTCATTTCAGATCATTTCGTCTCATTTCATCACAAACCATATTTCATTTCATGTTCATCTCATCTTATCATCTCATTTTCGAAACAACCTCTCAAAGAACTCCACTTAGAAAGTCAAACAACTCTTTTTAAAGTCGCTTATCTAAATCCCGACATTAAACATTTAAACCTTAAAATCAATTTCCAAAAGTCATATTTAAATCTTCATAACTCCTCACATTTATAATCAAAACCAACAATTCACTTTAAAATTTCTAACTCACTTAGTTAAATCCTCTCAAAATGCATCAATTAAATAAGCCAATCAACATAATCTTTAAACAATAAATAATATATAAAGATTAATTCCCAGAATATTATAATTATAACCAAATTTCAAAACTATAATAATATACAAATAAGGATATAACATATCATATAATCAACATATACAATTTAAATCCTTAACTAACTTATAAAATCATACCATTTAAAATAATTTCGACATAACTTTCTTTAAAAATCCAAATCATAATATAATAACTTCTCTCAATTAAAATTACTTTTAAAATCCTCCAACATATATAAATTAGTAAACACAACATATAAATATATATATACATATCTTTTCTATAATCAAAACAATATACACATATTACCACCAACCCAGCCCAACCAAGAGTAATCAAAAGGCCCAGCCCAACCCGGTTCCCTTGGCCTGAGGAAAAGAATGAAACGGATCCAGTCCGGATCAAGAGGCCCGACCCGGAAAAGAAAAGGAGGAAGAGGACTGACCCGACCCGGAAAGGCTAGAAGTGGATCTGGCCCAGACCCGTGGAATTAGGCCCAGAACCACCTTCTTCCCCAAATCACAAAACAGAGCTCTGCTCCGACGGAAGAAAAGGACGGAGAAGGGTGGCGGGATGCAGGCTTCTCCGGCGGCCGCTTGGCCTCAGATTTCACCCAGAGACACGCTTTGAAATTCCGAACCTAACCCACCCAGTAACAACGAAACGAAATCAAGAAGGAAGGGAGGAAGAGGGGTTTACCGAGGGGGCAAATGTGGCTTTGGTGGTGACTCCGGGGCTGCTTCTGGGCGGTGTCACTGCTCGGAGACGCCATGGTGGTGGGAGGAAGCTTCTGCTGGCATCTCGAGGAAGAAGAATGAAGGAGGAGGCCGTGGGTTCTTCTGGGTGTTCCCCCCCCCCCCTCGGCAAAACAGAGCTCCAAGCTCGGGAATGCGGTTCAATGGTGTCGGCGATGGCGGCGCCTCCTGGTGGCTGTGAGAATAGGAGAGGGAGGAGATGTGGTGGTGGTGGTGTCCTCGGCAACAAGAAGGAGAACAGAAAAGAGGAAGAAAGTGGAATGCTTGGGGAAGGTTGTTTTGAAATTGGAAATGAAGGGGAAAGGGAGGAGAGCTCCTGCGGCAAGAAGAGAGAGAGAGAGAGGGGAAGGCTTGTGGGTTGTTTCTGAATGAGGAGGCAGGCCTGGGTGTGCAGTAATGGAAGAGGGGAGGTGTTGTGGTCCTTGTGAAGGACCAAGGCGCAGCAGAATTCCAACAGCAACCGGGAGAGAGGGAGAGAGAGAGAGAGAGAGAGAGAAGAAAAAGAAAATAAAAAGAAATTAAAATATATGTGGTCCCAACAATACCCAATTCAAATTAGCGGAAAAGACTCAAAACCCGCTCGTCCGATCGAATCCCGACTAAATCAAATTAAATAAAATTTAATTAAAATTTAATATGCTAATTACAAGATAACGGAATTAATTTAATTTTATCAAAACTCGGAGCTCGAAGGCGGAATTAAATCCGTAAAAATCTAAATTCTCAAAACGATGCCGGAATGTTTTTAAATCGAAGCTTGATGCTCGAGGACGGGTTTTTATTCCACTTTTACAAATTGAATAAAATAATAGTATATTTAATTAAAATAATATAAAAATAATATAAAAATATATTCGGCCTTTACATTCATCCACCTCTAAAAACAAGTCTCGTCCCCGAGACTAAAATCATTTTAAAGCAAAGGGGAAGAAGTTTGAAATCGGTGAGTCCGAGGACCATCTCCAAGGATCTTGTAATCATCTCGGTTGCGTCTTCCGGGATTCTCACAAAATCCCGGTCACAGTCGTGACATCTCCAATTGGTCTTGTCAAGTGTGTAATAAGCGCCCTTATTACATCCTCGCTTCGACTTTTCGGAAGTACCACAACTCTAAAAGCATTATAGCGTCCGACTAGGTCTTAGCAAGCAATCTATAAGCGCCCCTATACAATGCTTGTATCCACTTCGTAAGACGTCATAATGTAAATCCAGTTCGTAAATCCTTAAAGCGTTTGTAAATAAAAGGATTGTCATCCAAATCATTGAAACTCTCAACTTCTTTAAAACCCCAAGTTGGCCATTTTTAAAACCGCTCAAAATCTTCGAATTCAATTTTTAATCAAGCAACTTTACACCAAAACAAGTCAAATCTTTTCAAATCAAGATTTTGTCAAAAATCTTCCGAAAACCAACTCAGCTTCACACATACCAATCAATCAAATTTCGAGGGTAGGAGGTGGAGTCATCCACCTCTAAGGGCTAGTCCCATATTCTCTTCCTAGTTTCCAGAATCGAATCAATCTATCAGTCTCAATTCAAGCAAGATGCATAAGCCATAAGAAATGCATAACTGTATAACCAACCAATCTCCAATCAACACATCATAAGGCAAGTCTCAACATATACCATCGTAGTGCCACAAGGTCACACCACATCTCCACATCATACCAAAGGTCATAAAAGCATTTCTCATCACAGAATTAATGAACCAAAACCCATTGTCAACACATCAACACATCAAGGTTAGGTTATTAAGATTCAGCAAAAGGAAAGGTCAGTCAATGTGTGAATCACCAAAACGTCAGCATACTCGCAAAACATCATCTCAACTCATACAATGTCATATAACGATCACTTAGCAATCACGCACCATTATCTCATATATATAAGTCAGATTCATGATCCAAATCAATATTCATCATTTAACATCTCCTGATCATAATATAACATCATGCTCTCATATAGCAACATATCATTATTTCATGATTCATTCAACACATTATAACATGCTTTTAGAACAACATAGTAGGATAGCAATGGGTCATTATATCATAGGTATAGTTGTCACTACCAATTATGATTCAATATTGCATATCAACATGTAATATCAGCCATATCAGGTTCATCATAGTCGCTATCTAACATCATGTCAAGTCATTTTAATAAATCACATAATCAAGAAAGCTTTCACATCATCACCAGGCAAAATAAACGAGAACCCCGCTCGCTCGATTTCAATTCCTACATCAAAACCAGCCTCATCTAGATTCACCAACATCAGCTCAGGTAACATCCTCAAAAGAAGTCCCAATTCATTTCAATACCCTAATCTCGCCCCTCATTCCACCAAGAACTCTCTTTAGCAATCCACCTCTAAGAATCCAACTACTATTTCTAACCTCACACCCGAGGGCCCTCTCTTACTATATCCTTCATACTCTTAAAAGCCATTTCTTACACTTCCACACTTCCCAAGATTTCACAAGCATCATACCCTGCTAACCGCTCATTCTCTAGTAAAATTCCTCGATCACCGCCTATCCGGCCTATTCCTAACAATACTCTCACCCAAGATTCACCTAGGAGCTCATCCAAAATCATCAAGCATTACCTCTCATAATTCCCGAACCCACTCGGTCCACCCTAAGTCAACACCCCTCTTCTGCAACTTTCCTTTACCACCGTCGATTATTCTAAACACTCAAAACCTTTCTCCACTCTCTGACCGCTCAACCAAAAAGGACCTCACTCACATGTTCAAAGAAGAAGCAATCATGGACATTATTGCACATAAGGACTACATCATATCAACTAGCATCATTAAGCATTGCAACAGGTATCAAAAGTCTCAATTTACCGTTATGCTCGAAATTATCACATAACACCATATATGAATAAAGTCAATTCAAACTAGCAAGTTTCATCATAATCTTAGCTAATAACAGTTCAGATTCTCGGCATTTGCAGTTCACACTATATAGGAAAGGAATTTAGATCATGCTTAGCAACTCAGAATAGCATCACATCAAGTAATCAAGGTACATGAGGATTGTAAGGCATCGAATCATATCCTCATAGTCAACAGACAATCAAGCAACAGTCATCACATGAACAAGCAACTTTCAACATCAAGTCAGTGCAATATCCTCATCAACAAGCTCAGAAAAGGTTAGCAATTCGAATAGAGGACGCTCCCACTTGCAAGTTATATCGTACTCAACAATCGTAGTCCTCAAGGCGAGCTCGTTCCGTCGACATTATCGATCCTGAGGCCCGTGGGTTATGGGCCCACGCTTCCGCTGCGCTGCTCTATCGCTATTCAACTTTCCGTTCCCTTTTTCCATGTGGTTGCTCGTCCAAGGTATCGCGTAAGAGTTTAAGTTAGCGGCGATAGGGGAGTGACAAGAGCGGATGACCCAATGTTTCTTTTGGAGAAGGAATAGGCCAAGGCTAAAGACGACACGACTAGAAACAAGACTCCGACTCGGGAATAGTAACGATGCCCTTAAGAAAGTCTATTAGGTTACAATTTTGACAAACACGCACGAATTCATTATGGAGCATATCAATCACGTCAATCCACACTAACATGCACCTATCTCGGGGCAACATTCGTATTCATATAAAAGACACAATCAAGTCCTACGCTGATGTTTGTAAAACAAGCTAACATTCTAGTATTCCATGGAAACAGACATGCCTAGCATTCTTCAAGCAAGATAGACGGAACCAGCAATGATCATATATGATTTGAAGTCATGCGGAATTTAATGGAGATAACGAGCATCATGTACATGAACAATGTAGGAACAGGGTATACACATCAACAATTGAGTCCAACTATATCATGGCAAGATATATTATATCAATCAGATGAAGCGTCATACGAGAACACATAAGAGTAGCATAGCAATTATCACATATATGAACAATGTACAAGTTTGGTGTATGCATCATACGAGATCATATAAAGGGCAACATAGTAACTACTTCACAATGCTCATATGTTAGGTCAAGCATGGCACGGAATCATATGACGGGATACATCTAGAGAGCATGGGTCCTACATGATACTAGCAATATATAATGTGATACAAGCATAGTCAAGAGTCATTTAGAGGAGTTCAACATAATATTCACGAAACATGAGGCATCATCAAAAGTACAAGAAGGACATCATGGGTGCTAGATTATAAAATGCTAAGAATGAACCATCATAGAGTACATATATGGTACTATAGTGATCGCATCATAGAACAAGTACAACACGTGATCATTTAGCGGTTCATATTGGGAGTCATAAGGATTACATGATACTAATAGCACATATCGAACAGGTGTACAATTAAAGTAATTCAACTAGATTCATTTCGATATTCATGCGTCATGTATATGCAAAATCATGATATATAGTGGTGTGTGATCAAGCGGGGTGTCAAGTCGTAGGTTCATGCAAGCACGAGAGAATAACATAGAGTAGTAGGCATTTTAACCATTCAAGCATGCTAGGTTTAACCATCACGGAAAGCTAGTCAATCATCGAATTCAACATTAAGCTAATCAAGACGAGTGAAACATGTTAAGAGGACGGGAAGAGGAAAGAGCCACACTATCAGGTACCTAGTTCAAGAGTGAATCAACAATAACGCAGGCAAAGTAGAATTCGCACAAGTCACAACCGAGGGCTCAACATGTTACTAGTGGCTCAATATAACATATGATACATACATGCACTTGACTGGTTAGTACGACGGTATGCAAAAGTTCATTCAATCACATCTCAACGACATAGTAGCATGAGAGGAAAAATGCAATGATGTATAGAGCAAGTCTAAGCAACATGGCTAGAATATGAGGACATGAGTTCAAATTGATGTATACTAGGATAGAACATGTATTTATCAAGACTCGCTTACACTAACATATTTTCACTTTAGCATATTTAACACATAACAATACTCATTTACAAAAGCATCAACAATAGTTAATCTGAGGTATACAAAATAGGTGGGCATGCTATAGATTCTTGTCACAAAATGAACGATAAACATCGAGGCATCATCGTATAGCATGTTAAAGAGCACATCTTATGAGGCATTCATATATAGAGTAGAGTCGATCACACTATCATGGACCTAATTCAGAAGAAGCAACAATCATATAGACTCATATCATGTGGTTCATGTTTTCGATCAATCATACGATCAATATGCCAAGTAAACATGCGACGACAACATATAATCATGAGAGAAAGAAAGGCATAACACGGGACCTAAGCAATGGGGCAAGCATGGGTACAGAATGTCATACAACTACGAATCCATATTAAAGATCATCATAAATGTACCGAGGATTACGTAGCATAGGAAGCATGTTGACATGAAATTATAACATGTATCCATCAAGTAAGGGACTCACTCTATCATGATATTAGAACCGAACTATCATACTAAGGATCAATTGTAGGTCAAGGAGTAGTGCATATAGAATCACACAATCATGAACAGGGAAATCAAGATAACCCGATAGGGGTCCATAAGGGCAACATTGACTCTCCCTAACTGACTCACCACCCATCTTTCTCGTGAGACTCGGATACGACTTTTTGTGGTAAGAAGACACTGATGGATCGTCATAAGAATTGATAAGGACAGCCTCGTGACATCTCACTCTCTGACTCGGAATTTCATCAAGGACCGTCTTCCAATACTCTCCCGGACAGTCTCTATATTCAATCATGATTCCCGACACCATGTGTTTACCAACCCAATTCCCGTGGAAGACCGATACCCGAAGGGAGGACTCGATTGAATTGTAAAAGGGTTCATAAGGAAAGGGGCGGTTCCACAAAAGCTGAGCTTAACCATATAAGAAGGGTACTCCCGCTATCCCGTTCGCACAAATCGTTCAACATTCATTCAATAGTTAGAACATAACAATCAAATCTTTAGCATATCAAGCACTCAACATAGACTCAGTCAATGGCAATTACAAGGATCTCCTTGGAGTCTTCCCGACCCGTCTGTAAAGAACAAGCTAGTATTTCGCCTACCCATTTCCGACTACATCCAAAAGGGATGGTCTAACGCCGTTTCTACCCACTCGATCCCTTATTAGTCGGTTCTCCTCTTTTATAACAGTCAAGTTCATTACTTAGTCCAATTAGAGTTAGGCATCTTAAGTTCATTTTGCTCCTTTTTTTTTTAAATCTTCAAATCCTTTGAAATTCATGGGCGGTTTTCCAAAACATACACTCGACCCTTGCGTACCCGAATTGCACAACCTGGCTCTGATACCAACTTTGTAACGGCCCGGATATAAATATCCGGAATACGTTTCGAAGGTCGGATACCTTCGTTCGGATGTTGCAATTCAGGTACGGGTCGAGGTTTCAAACCTCTAATCAGTCGAAGTTTCATAAATTCAGTTCAAACGAAAGTGAAGTGGAAATATGATTCAGATACAAAAGCCACGGCAAGGCCGGGTCAAAACCAAAACCTAATTCTAAAGTCAGATGGCCAGATTAGCGGGGTTAGACAGATTTCTTTGCAATCGCCGAGGGACTTTCCCACGCCATATAAACAGAGAGCAATCATACCTAAAAACAATGGGTGCGAGTGGGGTCAAACCGAGGCCCCAACACGCTCTGTCCAGCAAGCGAACATACACATACGCTAATAATAAAGATGATGCAGATGCGGAAATTAAATCACCCTAGCATGATCCTAATTTACAATATGCGAGAAATAACTGTAAAGGCGCCCAAAGAATGCCAAGTGGCATGTCCCTCTCCTACCTCTGCACCCCTTTCCGTTAGTGCAGAGACCGGCCGGTTCGATGCTATAGCATATCATATCTCATCATCATATCTTATCATCATAACATAAATTAAAATAAATAAATCATGCCCGATGGTGCTGGGCTATCATCATGCTCATATCGACTCGATAGACTCAGGGCACCCGATGGGGCTGGGCTACCCTATGACCCTAGCAAAGACTCTAGGACTATCACAGATACGGTCGTTCTGTTTCATACGCGTAAAGAAATAGAATGCTCAATCACAAGTGCAACCTAGCATGATACTACATGGCATGCTTTAATGCTTATGCAACACCTAGTATGTCATACATTCACAAGCCGGTAATCCCTTTCAAATCTGAGTAAGCCCATAAAGGAACTTACCTGAATAAGCCGAACAGCAGAGAACAAGGCAGAGCAGAATCCAAGAAATGAATCACCGATAGCAAGCAACGTCCAACATTCACAAACACCTAATAACATATAAATGCATGAGTCTACCTATTTCACACAAGGCGCCCCTAACTATCATACATCTCTTCTCATATCTCATTTCAGATCATTTCGTCTCATTTCATCACAAACCATATTTCATTTCATGTTCATCTCATCTTATCATCTCATTTTCGAAACAACCTCTCAAAGAACTCCACTTAGAAAGTCAAACAACTCTTTTTAAAGTCGCTTATCTAAATCCCGACATTAAACATTTAAACCTTAAAATCAATTTCCAAAAGTCATATTTAAATCTTCATAACTCCTCACATTTATAATCAAAACCAACAATTCACTTTAAAATTTCTAACTCACTTAGTTAAATCCTCTCAAAATGCATCAATTAAATAAGCCAATCAACATAATCTTTAAACAATAAATAATATATAAAGATTAATTCCCAGAATATTATAATTATAACCAAATTTCAAAACTATAATAATATTCAAATAAGGATATAACATATCATATAATCAACATATACAATTTAAATCCTTAACTAACTTATAAAATCATACCATTTAAAATAATTTCGACATAACTTTCTTTAAAAATCCAAATCATAATATAATAACTTCTCTCAATTAAAATTACTTTTAAAATCCTCCAACATATATAAATTAGTAAACACAACATATAAATATATATATACGTATCTTTTCTATAATCAAAACAATATACACATATTACCACCAACCCAGCCCAACCAAGAGTAATCAAAAGGCCCAGCCCAACCCGGTTCCCTTGGCCTGAGGAAAAGAATGAAACGGATCCAGTCCGGATCAAGAGGCCCGACCCGGAAAAGAAAAGGAGGAAGAGGACTGACCCGACCCGGAAAGGCTAGAAGTGGATCTGGCCCAGACCCGTGGAATTAGGCCCAGAACCACCTTCTTCCCCAAATCACAAAACAGAGCTCTGCTCCGACGGAAGAAAAGGACGGAGAAGGGTGGCGGGATGCAGGCTTCTCCGGCGGCCGCTTGGCCTCAGATTTCACCCAGAGACACGCTTTGAAATTCCGAACCTAACCCACCCAGTAACAACGAAACGAAATCAAGAAGGAAGGGAGGAAGAGGGGTTTACCGAGGGGGCAAATGTGGCTTTGGTGGTGACTCCGGGGCTGCTTCTGGGCGGTGTCACTGCTCGGAGACGCCATGGTGGTGGGAGGAAGCTTCTGCTGGCATCTCGAGGAAGAAGAATGAAGGAGGAGGCCGTGGGTTCTTCTGGGTGTCCCCCCCCCCTCGGCAAAACAGAGCTCCAAGCTCGGGAATGCGGTTCAATGGTGTCGGCGATGGCGGCGCCTCCTGGTGGCTGTGAGAATAGGAGAGGGAGGAGATGTGGTGGTGGTGGTGTCCTCGGCAACAAGAAGGAGAACAAAAAAGAGGAAGAAAGTGGAATGCTTGGGGAAGGTTGTTTTGAAATTGGAAATGAAGGGGAAAGGGAGGAGAGCTCCTACGGCAAGAAAAGAGAGAGAGAGAGAGGGGAAGGCTTGTGGGTTGTTTCTGAATGAGGAGGCAGGCCTGGGTGTGCAGTAATGGAAGAGGGGAGGTGTTGTGGTCCTTGTGAAGGACCAAGGCGCAGCAGAATTCCAACAGCAACCGGGAGAGAGGGAGAGAGAGAGAGAGAGAAGAAAAAGAAAAAGAAAATAAAAAGAAATTAAAATATATGTGGTCCCAACAATACCCAATTCAAATTAGTAGAAAAGACTCAAAACCCGCTCGCCCGATCGAATCCCGACTAAATCAAATTAAATAAAATTTAATTAAAATTTAATATCCTAATTACAAGATAACGGAATTAATTTAATTTTATCAAAACTCGGAGCTCGAAGGCGGAATTAAATCCGTAAAAATCTAAATTCTCAAAACGATGCCGGAATGTTTTTAAATCGAAGCTTGATGCTCGAGGACGGGTTTTTATTCCACTTTTACAAATTGAATAAAATAATAGTATATTTAATTAAAATAATATAAAAATAATATAAAAATATATTCGGCCTTTACAAGTTGACTGGATGTGTTGTTGGTGACTGATTTTTTTACTCTTCCTGTCAACATTGCTTTCACTTTCTCTACTATTTTCCATCTGTGAGGATTTATTTTCAGTCTTTTATGATCTTCTTTGCTATTTCTCTTAGATGTGGACAATGTCTATTTCTATAGATTTTGATTGCGTGTTTTCTAGATTGAACTCTAATTTTGATCAGTTGCCCTAGTCTAGGATGTTCTAGATTTAAGCTCTAATTTTCTGGATTAATTGTAAGTCAGTTGCTACTAAATTAATACTAATGTTCAAACTCCTGACATTTTAACATATTATTATTGCTTAGTGGTGAGTTTTATTTTTTGACATTTACTTTCTTTTTATCTTTAATGAATTAAGTGGATTGTATTCGGAATAAAAAGAAACACAATCCAGCTCCGCGATTTAGCCCCTTACTCAGTGTAGCACCTGCTTAACATGCTTGTAGCATATTAACTTTGGTTTAATGAACATGGTCGTCACACAAAAAAATGAATCCTTTTTTTAGGGTGGAACCTAAGCATGGATAAATAACTTAAGCATATGAGCATACCTGCACTGAACTCAAATATGACTACAACAATCATGATAGCCCACATAGAAATCTTCCTAATCGCCTTGTATAGTGTTTCAAGCATATAAATAAGAGAAACTATGACCAGGGCTACACCAGCCTTCACACTGTGAATTAACAGGAACCCTTGTTCTTCCCAAATTAATGTATAGTAGTGTCTCGAAAATGTGAGGTAGCTCTCTTTGTATCTCTTTGCCTTTTCAGTTCTCATACTTCTGGTCCATTTTGTGACTTTTATTTTGAAGAGGAAATTTGATTTATTTTTTGGTAGAGACATGAAATTTGATTGTTACATGTCAAAATTGCTTCTCTGTTTTGAAGTTTCTGGTGTTTTTTGGTTGATCTCATATTTAATTAAATTGAGAACGTAGATCTTGGATTTAGTTATTGGCCATTTGAACATGCAATGGTGATCATGAGTTGTCAGCTTTGTTGAGTTATAGGCTTGTAGCCATTTTTACTATTTTAATGAGTGAATCGGTATCATTAATTTTTTGCATCCACCTTTGTTGATTGAAATTCAGTATACATCTTAACTCAAAATAAAAATTTGATTTACATCTTCAAAGTCTCGATCCATCGATAAAAGTTTATCCTTCGTATTCTTTGTCTTCCCTTGTATGCTATATAAATCCGTCTTATGTTTTCTGTGAACTATTAGCTAATATTAATTACTTTTTCATATTATTAAGAGTGCTTTAAATAGAAAATTGACTGCGTATATTTAATAATTCTTAGTCGATTCAGGGATATCTATCAGGAGGAGCATTTTATAAGTTATGTGAAACCTGACATAAGAATACTGAAGGAGCTTCCTCAAGAGTTGAGATCATTAGATTTGGAGGTAATGGGAAGTTTGGTAAATTTCTCACCTCAAATTAGTTGTCACCTTTTTACTTTGCTTTTAATTGAAAATTTATTCACCCTTATAACTTGAATTGTATCTCAGGTGACAGATGAAGACATAATGAAAGAGGTGAAGCCATTTTTTACATAAAACGTATTCTTCCTATTTGGTTAAGGAATAGAGTTGTCCATTTTGTTGGATTTGCAAATCGGTTGGCGTTTGATCCAATCCCGTTTCAGTTGCAGGTAATGAGATTGTGTATGGGGCATTTTTTCCTTGTTATTTCCATATGCCAGCAGGTTTCATTCTGGCTAATATATGGTACTTTTGCAGGTTGATCGTATACTTTACTTATCAGCTGTGTACTCACACAACTATGGATGTTTTGGTCATCATTTAGGTATGCCAGCTTAATCACATTATGTAGGTATAATTTGGTTATGCTGGAATGCCAGAACCTTAATGGCAACCTTGTATAGTTATATCAAGTGGTAGAAAAGAATAATATATTATTTGTGTAGTTTATAGTTTTATGTAAATTATCTGGTTTTGGATATTTTTTTTATATGTATAAATTTGTATAATTATGTGTGTGTATATATTTGTATAATTAATTAAAATTGTATATTTGTTTGTAAAAGAATCAAATTGGAGTTTTTTTAGCTCGGTTCTGAAGAATATAATGCACAAATAATGTGTATTATATTTTTTTTAAATATATGGGACTTTTTAGCTCGGGTCTGAAAAATCCGGGCTAAAAAGCAGTTTTTTTTACAATTTTCCAGAAACAATTTAGCAACGACACTTTACCGTGGCAAATGTGGTGTCTTACCCCTTCATTTCCAAATTTAAAAATGAATTTAAATCGAATTTAAAACTCGGATTTTCGAATCCTATTTTTTTAGAAAAAGGAAGTTAAAAATGAATTTAAATCGAATTTAAAACTCGTAGAGCGGATTCCGACCCGAATTTAAAAATTTGACGAACGATTCCGTCATTTCACCTCACGAAATGAAAATAATTATCGGATGACGATATCTTTTTCGGTTTTAAAAATTTAATCGATCGAGGAAGCGAGATTCGGAAAAAGTAATATTCGAAAACTAATTTCGGGGTTCGATATTCGCATATTCGAAATTTATTTCTGGGTATTGATTTAACCAATATTACACTCAATCTTCACCCACTCCCATCACTCACCTTACCCCTTCATTTCACCCCCTATCCCCGTCATTTCACCATCATCACTCATCCCCCTCCCCATCTTCATTCATCATCATTCACCATCCCCCGCTCTCTTCTTGCCTTCACCATACCCATCACATTCCTCTCCTTGTCATTCAGTCACCGTCACCACTCCTCCTTCCTCTTCACCATCCATCGACACCGCCACCATACACCTCACTTCCTCCTCTCGCCACGACCACCACTTACCACGCCTCGATGCGCCATCACCGTCATCACCACCACCGTCTTTCCCTCGTTCATCAAAGGCCAATGGAAGCCGCCACCGGAGCACTCGACGTCACCGACGAACCACCGAAAGTCCACCGCCCGTTTCAATCGCAAACCAACCTTCCGGTAAGCCGTTCTCCTTCATTTTCGATCCAAACCACTCTCGAGCCCTACCATCACACTCACACACATCCGATGCAGGTCTGAGGAACCATCGAGGGCCTCCGGCGACGTCCAGAACTCCGATGGAAGCTCCGACGTCCGCGAATACCTCGGTGAGCTTTCGCCATTTCCTTCCTTTCTCGTTCGATTTCATGCTTTCTTTCAATGCTTAGAGTAGTCGGGGGTGAGCGAGAGCTGAGTGCGGGGAGTCGGGCAAGCTCGAGAGCGAGGTCGAAAGAGTGCGAGAAGCGAGAGCGCAAGCGAGCGTTTACGAGCGGCGAGTTGGGCGAGTCCGGGTGACCAGGAGGCTGAGGCGAGGCTTGACCGGCGAGGAGACGAGGTCGAGCGACGCTGGCGAGCCTCTGTCTTCTTCGGGTGGACGGCGCAGGCGAGCTACAATGGCCAAGGCGGGGAGTTTGGAAGTTTGAAAATTTGGAAGAAGATGCTGAACTTGTGTGTAAAGACCGAGTATATTTATATATTATGTTTATTTTAATAAATAAATTATTATTAAATTCAATTTGTAAAAGTGGAATAAAACCCGTTCTCGAGCGTAAGTTTTGGATTTTAGTTATTCCGGCATCATTTAAATTTCGGATTTTGACGGGATTCGATTTTCGCTTTCAAGATCGAGTATTAATAAAGACTAATTTAAACTCCGAGTTTTGATTGAAATTAATTTAATTCCGTTATATTGAGATTATAAATTAAATTTTATTTAATTTGTTTTAGTCGGGTTTTGATCGGGCGAGCGGGATTCGGGTCTTTTCCGCTAATTTGAATTGGTATTGTTGGGATCACACAAATATTAATTTCTTTTTTTTTCTTTTCTTCTCTCTCTCTCTCTCTCTCTCTCCCTCCCGTTGAGGTCCCCTGCCTCACAAAATTGCAGCTCTTGTCCTATTCTCTAAAAAACCCACACACCCATTTGCTCACTTATTTCCTCCTCCCTTCTGCAGCAGAAACCACCCTTTTCCTCTCAGACTTCCCAACCCTCTCCCTCCTCTCTTCTAAAGCTGCGCCACCCCTCACCTCCATGTATGTCGCCGACCACCACACCAGCTCACACCCTTCCTCCACCACCATCCTCCCTTTTGTCCTCGGGCACCCTCTTGCCGCCTCCTCTGCCTTCGAGAGGGCTCCGGGCTCTGTTCCGTCGAGAACTCACTCCCCAGTCGCCTCCTGTTCCTCGGCCAGCCACCACCACCTGGGCGCCTTCGTCCTCCTCTCCTCCTCGTCGTCAATCGAGCACCACCCAAAGGCTGGCCTGTTTCCAGAATCTAGGGCCGAGACCTCCCAAGCCTCCACCTTCCCCTTTCCTTCTCGGCAAGCGATCTGCAACAACACCTCCCTCCGATTCCGGGCAATCCAGCATCAACACCTCCAAGTTCGCTTCCTCCGGCGTCTGTAGCAGGAACAGCAGCAGCGGGAGCCGTCGGAGCCGCCATTGATGTCGGGAACTTCAAACCTCGGTAATCTCTCTCTTCCTCCCTCCCCCTTGTGCGCGTTTTGTTCATTTTGTGTGGGATGTGGTCGGGGAAGCTTGTAGCTCAGTCTGGGTGAGTCCCAGGCCGGAAAGCCGCCGGATAGCCCCCACCTTCTTCTTCTTCTTCCTTCGCTCCCCGTCTAGCCGAGCTCTGTTTCATCGGGGGTAAGGGAGGGTGACCCTGTTGCTCTTCAATCCGGGTTGGGCCTATTTTGCTGGGCCTTGGTTGGATCCGGAGCCCCTTCGGCCCTCATACTTCCTTTTCCTTTCTCTCCTGGATCTGGGTCCGGATCCTCTATCCGGGTCGGGCTCTTCCTTTCTTTCTGTCCGGATTGAACTGGGGTTGTGGGTTGGGCTAGGCCGGATCCGGGTCATGGCATCTGGGCTGGGTGGTTCGGCTGGGCTGGGTTAACAAGTTTGTTGGGTATTTATTTTGTATGTGGTGTTTTATTTTATGGTTGTTATAATTGTTAAGTTATTATTATTATTATTATTATTATTATTATTATTATTATTATTATTATTATTATTATTATTATTATTATATTTATGGGATTTTGTGAGATAAATATATATTCTGAAAATATTAATATATTATTTTACAAGGTTTAAAGGTAATGTTATTTGAAATGGATTATTATATGATATATTTTATAAGGGTGATTTAAGATATGGATAGTAAGTGTAAATTATTTGAATATTATTATTATTTTGGAATTTGGTTATAATTGTAATATTCTGGAAATTTATCCTTATATATTGTTTATTGTTTAAAAATAATATTGATTGGATTATTTGATTGATGCATTTTATGAGAATTTCAATATGTAAGTTGGGAATTTTAAAGTGAATTGTTGGTCTTGATTTATAAATATGATTGTGAGCTTAGAGTTATTTAATAATTAATATTGGAATTTATTTATATATGGTTTTTGAGATAAGAAACATTCCGGGATTTTTTTTATAACATGATTTTGGGAAAATGAGCCTTAAGGTTTAAATGTGTAATGTCGGGATTTGGATAAGCGATTTTAAAAGAGTTGTTTGATTTTCTAAGTTGAGTTCTTTGAGAGGTTGTTTTGAAATGAGATATGGTTTGTGATGAAATGAGATGGAATAATCTGAAATGAGATATGAGAAGAGATGTATGATAGTTAGGGGCGCCTTGTGTGAATTAGATAGACTTATGCATTTGTATGTTATTAGGTGATTGTGATATGTTGGACATTGCTTGCTATCGGTGATTCATTTCTAGGATTCTGCTCTGCCTTGTTCTCTGTTGTTCGGCTTATTCAGGTAAGTTCCTTTATGGGCTTACTCAGATTCGAAAGAGATTACCGGCTTGTGAATGTATGACATACTAGGTGTTGCATAAGCATTAAAGCATGCCATGTAGTATCATGCTAGGTTGCACTTGTGATTGAGCATTCTATTTCTTTACGCGTATGAAACAGAACGGCCGTATCTGTGATAGTCCTAGAGTCTTTGCTAGGGTCATAGGGTAGCCCAGCCCCATCGGGTGCCCTGAGTCTATCGAGTCGATATGAGCATGATGATAGCCCAGCACCATCGGGCATGATTTATTTATTTTAATTTATGTTATGATGATGAGATATGATGATGAGATATGATATGCTATAGCATCGAACCGGCCGGTCTCTGCACTAACGGAAAGGGGTGCAGAGGTAGGAGAGGGACATGCCACTTGGCATTCTTTGGGCGCCTTTACAGTTATTTCTCGCATATTGTAAATTAGGATCATGCTAGTGTGATTTAAATTCCACATCTGCATCATCTTTATTATTAGCGTATGTGTATGTTCGCTTGCTGGACAGAGCGTGATGGGGCCTCGGTCTGACCCCACTCGCACCAATTGTTTTTAGGTATGATTGCTCCCTGTTTATATGGCGTGGGAAAGTCCCCCGGCGATTGCAAAGAAATCTGTCTAACCCCGCTAATCTGACCATACGACTTTAGAATTTTGTTTTGGTTTTGACCCGGCCTTGCCGTGGCTTTTGTATCTAAATCAGATTTCCGCTTCACTTTCGTTTAAACTGAATTTATGAAATTTCGACTGATTAGAGGTTTGAAACCTCGACTCGTACCTGAATTGCAACATCCGAACGAAGGTATCCGACCTTCGAAACGTATCCCGGATATTTATATCCGGGCCGTTACATTGTGGGGCCCACTTTTAGTTAGCTTATTTTATTAAGTTTAAAATTAAATCGGTTGGGGTTTAAAAAGTAAGCGGGTTCGGTTCGGTTTGGTTTAAATGGGTTTGGTTCGGTTCGGGTTTATTCGTTTATTTATTTAATTATTTAACGGTATATAAAACATTATAATATTATTTGGGGATTAAAATATAAAATATCATTTCAGAGATTTTATAAAGGGGTCAGTTTTATCAAATAAAAACAGTTGAGACTTTAAAAGATTTGGATATATATTTTTTTGAAAGTAATTAATAAGTGGTATTTAAATATTATATAATATTAATTGGAATTCAAAATATATTATTTGAGACTTGAAGTTTTAAAAAGAATTTGGAAAATAATCTCAAGGTTGGAAAATGATTTAATAAATAAATTGAAAAGGAATGTTTGCGAGCATTTTAAAAGGTCGGAATTCTTAATTGGTTGACGCTGTTTTTTGAAACAGTTTGGAACTAACTTGAGAATCTGACTTGATCGATGACTGACTAGCATGATGTTCTGATATGTGTGACTAATAGCATGACTTGTGGTGATTTATTATAAGAGGATTAAAATGTTAGATAATTATGACGAGGTAGTAGGACTATGTTATTGCACGAGTTATACCTTATGATTTTGATGAACTGTTGGGGTGCATATGCGGATATGATGAATATGAGCATGCGGAATTGGTCGAGTGATATATGGAGAATGATGTGGTCTTATGGGACATATGATGCGATGGAATGGCAATTACGATGTGTTTACGATTCTATTGAATGATGTGTGCTTTGAGTGATTGAATGGTTAGATGTAGACTTATATATATGTTCTGATGTATATCTAGGTGATACTATTTGATTATTGTGCTGCTTGCTTGGATTTCACTTTTGCTGCTCTGCACCTCCAGGTAAGTCCTCCGGGGCTTACTCAAGTTAGAACCTCATGCCTTATGTGTCATATAGTGTGTAGGTGTTGCATCCCGCATAATCATGTAGTATCATGCTTAGGTTGCACAATTAATCGAGCATTCGTATTCTCTTTGCGTATGGTAGAACGGCCGTTAAATTGTGAGTCCTAGAGTCATTTGCTAGGGTCATAGGACGGTCCAGTCCCATTGGGCTTAGTCCTCATCGAGTCAGAATGTTAAATTGACGAGCATGACTATTGATACGATTGATGATGTTATGATATTGAACGCGACCGGTTCCCGCACTAACGAGCATGGGTGCGGGAGTATAAAACGCGGTCGGTTCCTGCACTAACGAGCATGGGTGCGGGAGTAGGAGAGGGACATGCCACTTGGCATTCTTGCGGGATCCCATTTAATCGCTTTCTGCATATATATATATATATATATATATATATATATATATATATATATATATATATATATATATATATATATATATATATAAACTGCTAGCATGCTTGAGTGTTTAATATTCCGCACTGCATTAGAGCATCCTTTATTTAGGTATAGGCATATTATATGTCCTCAGCGAGGTCTTCAGGGCCCGCATGAGTGGCTCGACCTTGACTTCGTGGTTAGTTTCAGGTGCCCGTACCCTTACTTGATCATGTGCTGTTGTGGCGGGGGATATCTCATGGCGCAGTGAGAGGGAGAGAAAGATCGACTTGAACTCCACACTTTTGCTACTTATTTCCTCGTATTTGGTTTTGACCCGGCCATGCCGTGGCAACTTGTATTATGATATTTCCTTCTTTATGCCTTCGAACTTAAAACGTTTTGAGCGACTTAGGCAAGTAGGACAAGATCGGGGGACCTAACGGCCCTATCGCGAATTTAGGGTGCGAAATCCCTTTTTTGATCACTAAAACTTTATTTTCACACTCAACCCGTACTCGAATTGCAAGATCCGAACGAAGGTATCCAATCCTTCGAAACGTAACTCGAATATTTATATTTGGGCCGTTACAGCTTCGCCATTGCTTAGCCACGGCTCTTTGCCGAAGCTACTTTTTTGCTACGGCTCTTTGCCGAAGCTACCAAAATTTGCCACCCCACGGTTCGCCACGCCCCCATTTGCCGTAGCATGGCCGAAGCTAGCATATTTTTGCCACCCTAAATTGGCCTTTTGCCCGGAAAATTGCCGAGGCAAATTTAAAGTTTTTTTTTTTGTAGTGGTCTTGAAATATGTTTAGGCCATTTGTATTTTTATATCCTTTTTAGCAAATAGGTTTTTATGAAATGAGGTTTTTAGTGACTTCTGAAGGTTATTGGTAGATGAGAGGTATAGAAGCAGGAGGGGTATAGAAGCTGACCATTTTTGGTGCAACACTCTTTCCCTAAACTTGCTACTGATATATTATCATTCGTAATTCTAATAAGTTCATAGTTGTGTAGCAATGCCTTAGTGAGATGGTTACTTAAATGCAATATAAATGAGAAAGAATATGTGACAACACCTTTAAGCTTCCATGTTTATAAAATCATGAAATTCATATTCATTCATGCTTGCTAAGTTGAAGAAGCATTTGAAATTAAAAAAAAAAGCATATAAAATAGAAGAATGACAAAAGCATATAAAATATTCTTGCAAATGCAGCTTTATGGATATATTTAGTAGCTTGAACTTCCTTTATATTCTGTTGAACTTTACTAATTTTATTTGATTGAAAACCAGACTTTATTATTCAATATAATAGTTCAAATCAGTAAATATAATATCAATTAAAGCATCCGACAGCTGAAATTCAAATTCGAAAAACACAGGTACACTTGGTCTTCATTGAGCAAGATAATGTGCTCATTGCTTCCTACCTTGCGCACATGAAGCCATTTGCATTTCTCCAGCTCCCGCGTCATCATTTCAGCCTTGTGAATCAGCACTCCAACAGGTCCCCTGCAACACTCTTGGCCGAAATGTTGCTTGCTGCCAGTTAGGTGAATTCGGGCTAGGTTACTAAAATGTGGATTGGCATGTCGTTTACTTTCTTTTTCCGTTTTAATTTATTCAAATTGTTTATTGTTTTCTATTGCAGTTGTTTTGAAGATATTGGTTGATGTAGTTTTGTTCCACCTAGCATCATCCTATTAAAATATACTTTAGACTCATTTATCTATTTTGAATCCAACAAGAAACTTCGACTATAGTTTTTCATATAGTTATTAGCCTTTAATTTGTCATTTTAAACTTACAATTTTGATCTTCGATCTCTTTTTATTTTACGACGACTCTCGAAGTCGAACTTCATTATTTCATTATGGCGGGTTTGTTTCAATGCTATATTATATCATCTAACCTCTATCAACTAACTATTGTACCACATAAATTATTCGATTCCGCGCATCGCGCGGGCACTATACTAGTTATACTTTAAATGAGAAGCAATTTTGCCACATGTCATCATTTTATGCCAAGTTATTTTAGGTAAGTATATTTCCATAATAATCTAATTAATTAGGGTAAATCAATTAACCTATTTATTATTTATCCATATATCTCAATCTTTCCATATATATCTATAATTTATTATAGGTTATTCTATTTAATTTTAGACAATATTCTTAAGGCATAATTGGATATATATTCATATACCCATTAAATTTTATTAATTTATCTATATACACATAAAAAAATTCAAAAGTTTGGTTTATATACATAAAAATATAATGATCTTATTAAATTATCTAAAGTATGATTTTGGTTTAACGATTATAGATTAAAGTTTTCATTTAACATATCATTTTAAGAAAATACATGAATTTTATTTCATTACCTTCCTTTCTATATCTATCCAACTTCTAAACTATTTAGTTTTTGAGAAAATAAAATAAAAATTAACATGTTAAATAAAATAATAGATGCTGTGTCTTTTGTTTTAAATTGATAAAATTTATTCATTTTTACAAATTGAATTTTCTATCCATCTATCAATCAATATATATATATATATATATATATATTAAACCCATAATCCTAATACCATATGTCGCCTCCTTATACAAAGATCTTTTTGGTCATTTTTTTAGTTAATTATATACTCCATTTTCTCACCAGCGGTCCAATGCAAAACATTGAATTAATATTAATATTAATGTTAATATATAATTTTAATGAAAAGTAAGTTTGAAGAGGTGATATCATCACATTAATTATAATTTTTTTCTTAATATATTCTATATTTTCTAACCAAGGGGTTTAGTTCAAAATATTGAATTAATAAATAAAATTTTTAATTTTATACTAGCTTTTATAAAATTTTACAATATTAATTAGTTCAAAATATTTGGGTAGTTCTCGCAGGTCCTTTTCAGCTGAACCCCGAAACGGTTTACATTAATCGTAGTTTTTTCAACCAATAAAATTTTTAATTTTATACTAGCTTTTATAAAATTTTACAATATTAATTTGTCATATTATTATGATTTAAAAAATAAACCGCGCAATGGCGCGGGAACTGTACTAGTTCAATGTTAAAATTAAAAATGGTCAAAGGGGAGAAGGATGAAGGGTTAGAGATGGAAAGGAAAGGATAAAAATGTCAAAAATGAACATTTTTTTCATTTATTTAAAAAGTGAACATGTATTTAATTAAAACAATTTTTATGGATATTCACTGAATTAAGCCTTAAAAATGGGTTTGATTTACTGTCAAATGGTTAGTGCTACTATATATGGAAGCCCACCATCCCAAGAAATGCCATTTTTATTGTGGGTCGTTTTCATGCAAGGAATTCATATATTTTCCCTTATATTTTAAAATTTGATTTAGAAAACGTACTACCGTATAGGTGTATTCCATTACTTATGTACCTCCACCGTGAAGGACTTTTTCTTATAGTAATTATTGACATATTTTTCTAATTAAGACAATGTATTTAAGAAAGAAATCACTAGCTAATTCAACAAAAATATCCCTACTAGAAACTATTTTCTCTCCGTCTATTTAATTTTTTTTATTTAAAATGTTTTCACTTGTTAATGGTTCACCCCATCCTATTTATATCTATATCTATATCTATATATACTCTTAATTTAATTTATATCTATATCTATATATACTCTTAATTTATACAGAATACTTATGACTTATGTCTCAACTTCTCCATTAACATCTCCCTTTCTTCCAATCAGGTATTTTCTTCTTAACATTTTCCCCCATTTTTTCCATATTTTTGGACTAATTAATTTTTCAGAATTTTTTTTCGAAATATTCATAGAAAAATAAATATTTACGTAAATATTCAATGGTTTAAACTAATTACAAAAATATTCATTTTTTGCAGGTTTTGCAGAAAAACGCGGACCCAGTACGCGTTTTATGTACAAAACTCGAAAGAGAATTGGCGCCGGGGTTGTGGTATGAATGTTACAAAAGAAACGCGGCCTGAGGCCGCGTTTCTATTGAAAAATAAAATGAAATTGTACGTATATCTGTAGCTGCTGAGATGGCACTAGAAACGCGGCCTGAGGCCGCGTTTCTCCTTTGAAATTGGGCCCCACTTGCTGACTGGATGGGACGCAAGACAAAAACGCGGCCCCAGGCCGCGTTTTTCTGTGTTTCAGAAACCCACAGTCAAAGATTCTTATTCTTTGAGTGTGGTATACATAAAACGCGGCCTGGGGCCGCGTTTTATTCATTACCTCAAATCAGCAAATTCACCATTGTCTTTACCCGTCTTCAAGTACTCTTTCCTTTGCGTTCTTCTTCGTATCCTCATTCTATTGTATTTCCTTCGTCTTCATATCATCTTATTTGCATTTCCTTCTTCTTCTTCATATCATCTTATTTGCTTCTTCTTCAAATTACATATTGTCTCATATTTGATCAAGGCTTGGCTAAGGTTAGTTTTGCACTCTTATTTAAGTTTTTCACTTTTATTTGAATGAGTAAGAGGCTTGAAATCCTTAATAATCTTCTATGAGTTTTGAATCTTTAATTATGATGTAGTTACTATCATGATTATGATGTAGGATTATGTAGTTGTGTTGTTGATTTTCATTTTTTTGGTCGAGAATATAGTTTTGTTATATGAACTTGTACTTATTATCGTGATTAACTTGTTTAACTTGTAGGATTATTTAGGTAATATTTGTTGATGAAATAGATTGAAATACTTGTTTAACTTGTAGGATTATGTAGGAGTACGTAGTTTTCATTGTAATTAATTCGTGAAAACGTTTAATATTTATGATAAACTAACTTACAGTTAATTATATTATAGGATGAATGAGTATAACAACACATCTCAGCAAGGGATCGAACAAGTGAATGAGATCTATGTTGATGCTCTTGGTGTTGATCACGAAGACGACTTGGATAATTCTGAAGAGGACGATGATGCTACTAGGGAGGCGGCGATTAGGGCCGAGACCTCTAATCCCAACTGGAATATTGTTGAAGCTGATCCAATGATAACAACTTCATGGCAAGGGTTCAATCCACTTGTCCAATTAGATGATGGAAGACAGTTTTTTCGCGGACAAATGTTCAACTCGCTGGAGGAGTTGAAATGTGATTTGACCGAGTATTCTGTGCGTTTGAGTAAGCCATACAGGACAAAGAAGGCGAGTCCAGATTGGTACACAGTTGTTTGTGATAGGAAGGACAGTTGTGGATGCACATGGCGATTATCTGCTCGTCGTGTTGATCGAACTGTTGATATGTGGACGGTCGTCAATTACAGTGGGCCTCATGCATCCAATTGTGTTGGAGAGGTTTTGCAGTTGGATAATCGTAACGTTACCTCAAATTTCATCAGAGGTGAGATTCTTGGATTTCTTCGCAATGATCAAGACACGAAGCCAAGTTTCATACTCGAGCATCTGAAAAAAAGGTATGGGATTTGTGTCTCATACATGAAAGCATGGAGGGCAAAGCAGAAAGCTATTGCAGAGATATATGGTGATTGTGTAACGGCCCAAATATAAATATTCGGGTTACGTTTCGAAGGATTGGATACCTTCGTTCGGATCTTGCAATTCGAGTACGGGTTGAGTTTCAAAACAAAGTGTGAGTGCTAAAAGAGGGGATTTCATACCCCAAAATTCGTGAGAGGTCCATGGGGAACTATAATTTGTCCTACTTGACTAAGTCGATCGAAACCATTTATAGTTCAAAACATAGAGAAAGAAAATTGACAGTACAACTTGCCTCGGCGGAGCCGGGGCAAAACCAATATGAACGAGTATAAAACCTCTAAAGTGTCGATTTTGGTGGTAGTCATTCTCTCGGTTAGTTGAACGCCCCGGAAGAAACCCTCGTCATGGAAGCATGGAACAAGCAAGGATCAAATACCTGAAACTATACCACGAGTCAAGGTCGAGCCACTCATGCGGGCCCTGAAGACCTCGCTGAGGACATATAATGTGCCTATACCTAAATAAAGGATGCTCTAATGCAGTGCGGAAATATTAAACACTCAAGCATGCTAGCAGTTTATATATATAAATATGCAGAAAGCGATTAAATGGGATCCCGCACAGAATGCCAAGTGGCATGTCCCTCTCCTACTCCCGCACCCATGCTCGTTAGTGCAGGAACCGACCGCGTTTTATACTCCCGCACCCATGCTCGTTAGTGCGGGAACCGGTCGCGTTCAATATCACAACATCATCAATCGTATCAACAGTCATGCTCGTCAATTTAACAGTCTGACTCGATGAGGACTAAGCCCGATGGGACTGGACCGTCCTATGACCCTAACAAATGACTCTAGGACTCACAATTTAATGGCCGTTCTACCATACGCAAAGAGAATACGGATGCTCGATTAATTGTGCAACCTAAGCATGATACTACATGAATATGCGGGATGCAACACCTACACACTATATGACACATCAGGCATGAGGTTCTAACTTGAGTAAGCCCCGGAGGACTTACCTGGAGTAGCAGATCAGCAAGAGGATAAGCAAGCAGGTCACAGATCACCTAACAATTATTAATGAACATGTATAAGTATACTGCACAGAATGGGATCCATTTTCCACTACACATAATCATAATTAGTCATAACATCATCATCATCATCACTATATCAACCATCATTTCTCATCATATAGCATCGTATATTGTCTCATCATATATCATCTCATTCTCGTAATCATCAACTCATTATCTCATATCATAAGTCATATTCATACTCCAATCATCATGGAACACTTCATGCTTTCATTCTTAGGCACATATCCATAATTATGCTTCTCAATCATATAATATACCATCATGTGGATCGGAGTAAAGACCTCATCATAGGTCCTATATCATATCATAGTACATCATAACGTGCTTACTAAATTAATATCTCATTATAGATCATATATCATATCATATATCATTCATGCATGCAACTCATATTTTACTCCTGTAATAACGATATTATCGTACAAGTGATTCACGTAATCAAAATCTCCTGATTTCTCATCAATTAGTTTACCAAGCCAAGTCCAAGCAAATCAGTTCAAAGGTTCCAAAATCATTTATTCTCAAGACAATTCCATCTAAAACAATTTCTTAAAAATCATAATTATCAAACTCAATTATAAAGTATTTAACCTTTAAGGCAAATCCACAAAATTATATCCTTAAAATAATCCCGACATAATTTCATTTTTATCTAAAAATCATCACTCTAAAGTATTAACAATTTCCGACCCTTTGATAAATAATTCAGTTAATATAATTTAAATCTAACCATTTAGATAACTTCAATTAATAAATTAATTAATTTAATAATTAAATAATAACTAATTCAACAAGTAAGTAAATATTAGCAATTAAACAAATAAGTAATTAATTATTAGGCTAACCAAAAACGGATCCAATTACTACTTAAACCCGAACCCAAATTTCAATTAAAAACCGGCCCAAAAGAAAGAGAGAGAAAAAAAAAGGACCCAGCCCAACCCTTTTCTTTCTATCTAATTTCCCGGCCCAACATCCCTCAGCCCAAATACTTTCAGATTTCCAATTTTTTTGAATGTTAAAAAAAAAACGAAGCAAGAAGAGGGCGGGCCCCCACTTCTCCTTCAAGCACGCCCGCTCCCCTGTTCGCGTGCCCTGCTCCCCCGCCCTCGCGCTCTCAGCTCTCGATGCTCCCACACCCTCACGGTAAGTGCTCGCTCGCTCGCCCGTTCATGCCCGACGTCGCTCACCCGCTAATAGCTCTCGCAGCCCCCCTCGCACTCTTCTCTCTCCCGCTCTCGCGCTCACCTCCCCGCTCTCGAGCTCGCCGGAGCTCTCGAGCTCACCCACTCTCCTGGACTCGGCTCTTACCCTCTCTCATCGACCATTTGAAAACACAAGGAAACTGGAAATCTAATCAAGGAAGGGAGGGGAAGGTCAAAAGCTCACCGGAGGTCTCGAAGTCTTGCCGGAATCTTCGTCGGAGGCGCATTTTGCTTCGTTGGACTCAAAATCGAGTAAGTTCAGCCTTTGAATAGAAAAACAGGGTTGGAGGAGGAAGGGACGGCGCCGGCGGTCGGTGGCTCCTGAGCTCGGCTTTCACTTCGGCCGTTGGAGGAGGTGTGAAGGGCTGCTCGAAACAGAGGAATGGGCCTGGTGTTGGTTGAAGCGAAGGCACAGAAAGGGAAGAAGCATTTGGGCACTATTATTGCCCAACCAAAGAAAGGGAACAAGGCAAGAGGGTGAAATGCAGGAGAGAAGATAAAAAGAAATTTGGGTTTGTGTGTGGAGAGGAGTTTACAGCTACAATTAGGTAAATAAGAGGAGATGGCTTGACAGGTCAAATAGGGAGTAGCTCAAACAGTGAGTAGGAGGGGTTGTAGGTACTGTTGCATCGAACCAAAGAAAATAAGGAGATGGGTTTGTTTGGATAGCTTAAGTAGGGAGAGGGTGAGGGGAATGGGTTTAGGAATTAGGGGCTGTCGGATTTGAAGAGGTGAGTGCAGCTGGGTAGGGTATTAGGGTGGCTAGGAAGGGGAGGATATTAATTGTGATAAAGTCAACTTATATACCCGGAAATAAATTCTGAAACCCGCTTTCCGGTCTTAACCCGACACGATTAGAATAAATTTAAAATAAATATTCGAATTCGAATTAAATAACGAAACCCGTAAATATTTCTAAGCCTCGGAAGAATAAGGCGGAATAAACTTCATTTTCAAATTTGGATAACAAGTTTATGCCGGAATTGGTCTCGAGAAAGTAAAATAAATCAGTTACTTGAGGACACAGCTTTCAAATTTTTTTTTTTTTGAAGTCTTAGAACTTAATGGAATTTAAATTAGAATAAAATCTTTAATTTATATAAATAATATCTTTTAAAATCTCGGTCCTTACATTATCCACCTCTAAAAACAAGTCTCGTCCCCGAGACTAAAACCATTTTAAAACCCTGTGAAACTTTCTTTCTTTTAAACCAACCCAAAACCCTTCAAAATATCAAGTTAGTCAAGCAAGCCTCAGAACTCAAGAGGTGGAGTCATCCACCTCTAAGGGCTAATCCCATATTTTCTTCCTAGTTTCCGTTTGTAGAGTCACAGTCTCAATAATGTCATGGATCATAAGTCAGCAAAATGCATAATCTCGTATACCAGATAACCAATCAACCCCGAGGGTATATCATAACAAGAACCACATCAAATATAGCAAAATACCATCAAACTTTACACCTCATAACACAAAATGGCCTATCACATCATCTCAACACAAGGGTAACATATTTATATACATTATCGTCATCGACATTTCACGTTCAAGGCGTATCGCATCCAAAGATCTCGAAGCATCTCATTTCAAGATAGCGCATTTTATTATATCATCACCACCCATCAAGATGCATAATATCAAGGTTATTATCATGCCAAATTACAGAATATGAACACATCAGAATATCAACAAAATTAGACATTAGCATTCCAAGTTTCAGGTATCAACATGTCAGAATTCATCATAACTAGGACGTCACTTTATCAAATGGGTATCATATTTACACATCAAGCCTCTCCCTCATCAGGTAAATCATCAACAAATACAAAGAAAATCAGGAATCTGTATATCGTCATCAATCAGAACAAGACGCCACCGCCAACTCCCGAAGTCAAGGTCAAGTCTAAGCTAGGTTCATTCACTCAAACGTGCTACAACTTTCAAATACAACCGTATCTCGCTCCCTTTATAACAAAACTCATAGGCATCTTCCCTGATTTTGTTCACAAAAGTCGCAAGGTCAAAGTCTAGTCCTAATCCATTCACTATATACTTAAATTATCAGGCCAATAAGTTCTCCAAGAATCATCTCACACAAGATCTCAACTCATAATCCCAACTTTCTATCTAACTAAGTTAAGCCCATATATCGGAGATCATAACTCTCTAGGGAATCATAAAACGAGCCCTATACTCCAACTCTCGTCAGAACCTCTACCAAACGCGCGAGCAATCTAGTGGGTTTTCTTCCGAATTCCGTTATTCTACCCATATCCTTAAAAATCCATCCGATCAGCATCCCTACGAGAGAACTCCTAAATTGTTCTCGTACCCTGATCTCATTTCCCGTACCAATAAGCACACCCACTACAAATCCACCTCTAAGAACCAACTCCTACTGCTAACCTCTTACAAGAGAACTCTTACACTCTATGTCCTCAATATCCAACGACAAAGGTTCATCCCCCAGGTTATTCATGCATCCCAAATAACGTAAGCACCTCACTCAGCTATATCGAAAGGCCCTAGCAATACATAATCGCCTGCACTCCTCAGATTCTAAACCAGAGAGCCGACTAGTGATAATCTTGTAATCATAAACACTATGTTTCTCCTCATTTGCACCCATCCTCAAGTAGTCAAGCACACAAGTGTTACCCAAGCAGCTCATCAGAATATCTCTAAACCGAATCGCATGTCCTCATTTTCCAAAGGTCACAACACTTCCACTTACTCCTAACACTAATTCATCGCTCGAAATTCCACTATTTTACCAAAACAGTCACAATCTCCCAAGACGTCTTATTCTAATTCCTTATTGTTGCACACTCTCAATCAGCCCTAGACCACAATCCTCAACTAACGATAGTTTACCTCTAATTGACCATTATTACCAATCATTTGCTCAGAGAATCTCTACGTTATCCTTTTCTGGAATTACCAGAGGCATCACAAGCTATTTAAATTTCCCAAAGTTCTACAACAATTGGTATTTCCATAATCGCCATTTAAAATCGCCCTACCTCGAACTCAATCAAACAAACTTACGATCAACCTTAGCGATATCCTTTACTCTGCTATAGGCCTTTCCTCAAATCTCATTTTTCTTTTCCTAGCACCTCAACATTCAAATCAATGATATACATACCAATTTCGATTTCTTTCTTATGCTAAAAATCCCCCCTTATCACGCCTCTAATGGTTCTCCAATTACAAATCTAGCAAGCATCCTCAATATTACCCGAGCAATGCTCAAGTACACATCTCACATCTGGTCATGCTATCATACGAACAACCTAATTCTCAAGATCCGCAAATTTTCAAGTAGCCCTAGCCTACTCAACCTTAACGATATCCATAATTCATTCTTACCGAAGTTGTTTCCTACTCACAGTACAAGTAACTTAAGTCCCAAGGTCTAAAATCCCCCAAACATTCCAAGTCCTCTCAACCTTAACACCATCCAAAACTCGTTCCTCAACAACATCGTTTTCACTCATAGCACCACTAACCTATCCATAATCACATTCTCTCTACAAGAATCCCTAATCATTCACGTCTAGTCCACTCATATCTTCCTTATTCATACCCAATCAGATTAACACTATCCTTCATCCATTTATCACTTATACTACAACCTCAATTCCTCAAATCTTGCCATTCTCATCTTACGCCCCATCTAAGGCCTACCTAGAAGGCTCATTTGAAAATTCCTAACCACTGTCTCCTACCAGTCCTAGAAACTCTCTCGGTCTTGCCTAAACCAATGTCTCCTACCTATGTTCCTATCTCTCATCATCAACGATCGGGACCTATGACTTCTAGTCCTCCTATACACCCCTCTAATCCTACAACAAACGGGACCCCGATCCTTAAGAGAAGAAAAGGGAAGAAAAGGAAAGGAAGGAAAAGGAAAGTAAAGGAAAGAGAAGAAAAGAAAATCATCAAGCATACCTACAACGTCAAAACTCGCTAACACGTCAACAACCATCTGCTCACTAGCATCAGTAACCCATATCTCATATGCAAGGGCGTCATAATCATATCATATCTAGGCCTATTGCACACAATCACCATTTTCAATCATCACAGGGAAGGTTAGTAACTCGAATGGGGAGTGCCCCTTTCCTAAGGCATATCTATGAATCCAGTGCACGCTCGTCCTTCAATGTTATTGATGACATCAGTTTGGAGACTCTTGGGTTATGGACCCACTGTGCTTCCAATGCGCCGCTCTAGTGCTATCCAGTCAATCGTTCTCTTCCTCGTGTTGACACTTCTTTCATAAGGTGACACAGGGATCCTAAGTTAACAAAGATAGGGGAGAGACAAAAGCGAACGACCCGGATTCCTAACAGAGTCAATTATAAATCGAGACTGAGGATAACGAGACTAACGACGAGGTCCCCAACCCGAGAAATGACAACAGTATGGAAACACATGTTCAAATAAGCAATTATCTGAATAGGAAATGTATTTAATATAATGTTATATCAGGTCATGTAATTACAGATGAGGCTACAATCATAATCAAACAGAAATTTCCAAGGGTAACATCAGCCCACTGACTCAAGAGACCATTTCCCGTGGAATGCTTGTATGACTCATTTGGGTAAGAGAAAAGAATACTCAAATTGTTTTCCAAAGAAGGGTGGTCGAGCTCTGGACAAGGTCTCATGATAAGAAGACACCTGTTGACCATCGTAAGAATCGAGAGGGAGGACTCGATAAAGCAACCCATCTCTTTGGACTCGGAATCATGTCGAGAAACTTAGGTTATTCGAAGTTGATATTCTAGTACGTTAATTAACTCGTGGCATGACCTATGGCATCAAGTACCATCCTCCATCACACTCTCGAGTAATCGTTGCACCATAACAGAAATTCCGAATATGATTAGATGCCCAACCCAATTTCCCGTAGAAGACGGTAATATCATAGAGAAGACTCGATAAAAACATCTATCGAATAGGAGTGAAGAAAGAGAAGAAGAAGAAAAGAATAGTAAAGGGGAGAAATGGAAGGAGAGGAAAAAGAAGGAAAAAGAAGGAAAAAGAAGGAAAAAGAAGGAAAGGAAATGATCGATAAGACATCATTTAGAGCATGAGAGATGAGGAAAACAAAATGAAAGGAATACACTCTTTGACAATTGTCAACCTTAGAAATATGTTGAACAGAAGGCGAAATGAAAAGAAATGACATAGACAGTTGAATAATGGAAAAGATTGCTTTACAAGTACTAAAATCCCGACTACAAAGTAAGGAGGGACTCTCCTGCTATCCCGTTCACACAGAGGTTCAACTCATAGCCAACAGATATCAAGTAGAGTAACAAACAGAATCCTTGTTCAATGAAGACAACATTCAACATAGAATCAATCAGCAGTAATTGATCTGATCCCCTTCGAGGGGGACCGCCCTCAGGCCCCATTTATAAAATCACAGAATCTATCTAGAAGCTGCCCTTCGAGGGGCAACTGACCGGAGGGGCAACTATCCTCTCGGCCTCTATATTCTAACCCCGGTACTCCAACCGCCACGATGTAACCTCCTTGGAGTCTTCTGGGCCCCCCTGTAAATTACAAAGCTAAGTTTCGCCTACCCTTACCCAAGTCTACATCCAATAGGGAT
Source organism: Persicaria maculosa (assembly GCA_963922045.1). Lineage (NCBI taxonomy): Eukaryota > Viridiplantae > Streptophyta > Magnoliopsida > Caryophyllales > Polygonaceae > Persicaria > Persicaria maculosa. Next base: position 19,587,901 of record OY998264.1, on the reverse strand, counting down.
GGTCTATCGCCTTTCTACCCACTCGATTTCCCTTTTTCGATTTTCCTTATTTTAAGTCAAGTTTATTAAGCTTTGTTCATTAATCTAGCCATATTAAATTCGTTTTGCCCTTTAAAACTCTTCAAAAATCCTTTAAAACATTGGGCGATTTTCAAAATCGTACTTCAACCCATTTGTACTCGAATCGCGCAACCCAAGCTCTGATACCACCTTTGTAACGGCCCAAATATAAATATTCGGGTTATGTTTCGAAGGATTGGATACCTTCGTTCGGATCTTGCAATTCGAGTACGGGTTGAGTTTCAAAACAAAGTGTGAGTGCTAAAAGAGGGGATTTCATACCCCAAAATTCGTGAGAGGTCCATGGGGAACTATAATTTGTCCTACTTGACTAAGTCGATCGAAACCATTTATAGTTCAAAACATAGAGAAAGAAAATTGACAGTACAACTTGCCTCGGCGGAGCCGGGGCAAAACCAATATGAACGAGTATAAAACCTCTAAAGTGTCGATTTTGGTGGTAGTCATTCTCTCGGTTAGTTGAACGCCCCGGAAGAAACCCTCGTCATGGAAGCATGGAACAAGCAAGGATCAAATACCTGAAACTATATCACGAGTCAAGGTCGAGCCACTCATGCGGGCCCTGAAGACCTCGCTGAGGACATATAATGTGCCTATACCTAAATAAAGGATGCTCTAATGCAGTGCGGAAATATTAAACACTCAAGCATGCTAGCAGTTTATATATATAAATATGCAGAAAGCGATTAAATGGGATCCCGCACAGAATGCCAAGTGGCATGTCCCTCTCCTACTCCCGCACCCATGCTCGTTAGTGCAGGAACCGACCGCGTTTTATACTCCCGCACCCATGCTCGTTAGTGCGGGAACCGGTCGCGTTCAATATCACAACATCATCAATCGTATCAACAGTCATGCTCGTCAATTTAACAGTCTGACTCGATGAGGACTAAGCCCGATGGGACTGGACCGTCCTATGACCCTAACAAATGACTGTAGGACTCACAATTTAACGGCCGTTCTACCATACGCAAAGAGAATACGGATGCTCGATTAATTGTGCAACCTAAGCATGATACTACATGAATATGCGGGATGCAACACCTACACACTATATGACACATCAGGCATGAGGTTCTAACTTGAGTAAGCCCCGGAGGACTTACCTGGAGTAGCAGATCAGCAAGAGGATAAGCAAGCAGGTCACAGATCACCTAACAATTATTAATGAACATGTATAAGTATACTGCACAGAATGGGATCCATTTTCCACTACACATAATCATAATTAGTCATAACATCATCATCATCATCACTATATCAACCATCATTTCTCATCATATAGCATCGTATATTGTCTCATCATATATCATCTCATTCTCGTAATCATCAACTCATTATCTCATATCATAAGTCATATTCATACTCCAATCATCATGGAACACTTCATGCTTTCATTCTTAGGCACATATCCATAATTATGCTTCTCAATCTTTAATGGAATTTAAATTAGAATAAAATCTTTAATTTATATAAATAATATCTTTTAAAATCTCGGTCCTTACAGATTGGGAGGAGTCGTACACGGAGTTGCCAAGGTTCATGGCTGCGCTACAAGCTACAAATCCGGGAACAGTGGTTGAATGGTGCAATCTGGATTCCCCAAATCCACAAGAGAAGATATTCGATCGTGTTTTCTGGGCTTTTGCACCATCCATTGCTGGGTTTGCACACTGTCATCCTTTGATATCGATCGATGGCACCCATCTGTATGGAAAGTACAAGCATGTTGTGTTAATGGCAATAGGTATGGATGGAAATGATCAGCTTTTCCCTCTGGCTTTTGCAGTTGTGGAGAGTGAAAATGGAGATAGTTGGTCTTGGTTCATGGATTGTATAGGGAGACACGTCACTCAGAGATTCGGATTATACGTTATTTCAGACAGACATGCGGGCATCCTGAAGACCATGGAGGAGCTGCCTGGATGGAGGGCGCCGAGTGCACATCATAGGATATGCATTCGACATTTGAAGTCGAATGTGAACTCCACGTTCCACGATCATAAAGTGAAAGACATGGTAGGCTGGACTGCTTATCAGCTCACCACACGCGGGTTCGAGAAGGGGTGTCGCGCCCTCCAACAGATGAACGGTGAAGCTTGGGAATACTTAGCCGCGATTGAGCCAGAGAAGTGGGCCATTTGTAAGGATGGAGGGGCAAGGTATGGTGTGATGACAACAAACTTATCTGAAGCTTTTAATGGTGTCCTGAAGGGTGGGAGGAGTCTTCCAATCACAGCTCTTGTTCAACAAACCTTTTATAAGGTGAACAGTTACTTTGTGCGGAGGAGAGCGGATGCTCTCACCCGCTCCATACAAGTTTTCCCACTGACAGAGGCGGTCGATGGTAAGATTGGAGTACTTATTGAAGCTGCAAGAAATGCACACGTCATATCATTTGATCTGCAGAATGGAATATTTGAGGTTATTTTGAACCCGCGGGGGTCACAAGGTAGGCGAAGTGGCCGGTCGTACACCGTGAACTTACGTCGTAAGACATGTACATGTGCCAGTTGGAAGTTGTTGAGGACACCTTGCGCACATGTCTTGGCTGTTTGCAGAGATCAGAGCATTTCCTTCGTGCCATTAGTGGAAAGGTACTTTACAACGGAGTTATACTCATTGACATACCAAGCAACATTTATGCCAGTTGGTGAGCCATTCAACTGGCCAGAAGTGGGAGGTCCCAGGCTGGTCGCCGATCAGTCGCGTCTGCGAGATGTTGGGCGAACCCCATCACGAAGGATTAGGAATGAGATGGATTTTGGCGTCCCAGGTCAAGTGCGTTGTGGAAACTGTGGAGGTTATGGGCACAACAGACGATCTTGCCCGAGTCGAGCGGGTCCGTCCGGTTCGTGATCTTTATGATGCTGCAACTAGTATTATTGTCGTGTTATTAATTGTCGTGTTATTAGTTATCGTGTTATTAACTGTCGTGTTATTATTTGTCAAGAACTTATGCTTTGGTTGGTTGAACGATGAAACTATATTAGAGTAAACTACATTGTCTATTTCTCTGGATGGTCATTCACACAATCATAGCAAACATAAACCAATTTACACTAAAAAAAGATCCAAGAACAACATCCCAACATGAACTGAGTTTTCCCGATCGTTCCACAACTGTATCCATTGTGCATGAACCTCGGCCCAGTTGTGGGAGGGTTTCCCCCTGCGATCCATCTTGTGCAACATCTCCTCATATGCGCATGATGGGGGGACCACTTGCACATCCCCAAACTGGCGGGAGACCCGCTCTGGGTGGTGCATCTCTACTATCTCGAAACAAAGTAGAGGTGTAGTAGATCGCCAGATGTTCGCACCTTCTCGACAGATGGGAGCAAGGCGAGCTAGTACGTCGCTCGAGTAGGGCTCCCAGACAAACTGTGTTGTAAAGTAATGCATGTGACTACAATAGTTCTTACTTCTACAATATACAAGGATGAGAAGTGACAATAAAACTAACTAACCTGATCTGAAGTTTGGCGATCTAATGCATCTCGATAGTACATCAAGGTCTTCGGGGTAGTTCCATAGGAGTACGAGCAATTCAACCATCTCATAGCCAGTGAATCCTCCCCATCTACAAATCGAGCACTGAATTGGGGAGATTGTGAACCATAACCTGTCTTCTTCCTTTTCTCCTGTCTCTAGCCCTCCAAACTGCATTATGGTCATCACCTTCACCAAGTGGGATAATGCAACGTGGTCGTCCAATGGGGATACGCTCCCAGGCCCACAACTAGTATTATTGTAAAGGTAATAAGTTCACAAGCTCATTGATTGTAGATGTATGAAATGAAATAATTACCGTACCTGTAGTAAGATGACTGGCCCAACGATCTCAACTTTCTCTCTTTCTGTAGCTCTACAAAGCTGTCGATAGAGGAAGGCCAATGTCGCACTGCCTCAACTGTACTGGCTAGCAGCCTCCAAATCCGCTAACGGTGGGAGGTACAACAGTTGCACTTGACCGCCACTACTGTCCGCGAACATTACACTTTCCATTAGCAAGAGAATGTACGCCCTAGCCTGACACTGTACTACATGTTCCTCCACATCTTCTGGTAAGGGCACCAGTAGCTGTCGTAGCCAGGCCACTTTCATCGACGAACCCCTTATCTGATTTGGCGGGGGTCTTTGCCCAAGTAGTGTTTCAGCTACGGTTGCCCAATCGTAGAATGCAGTTCCAGTAACTGCAAGACCGTCAACACGTAGCCCCAATAAAACTGAAACATCTTGGAGTGTGATTGTGGCCTCCCCTACGTTGAAGTGGAAGGTGTGGGTCTCAGGTCTCCATCTCTCTATCAACGTGGTAATTAACTCATTGTCTAGCTCGAACCCAGACCCAAGCTTGTAGATGCATTCGAATCCTGCATCCTTTATGTATTGCATGACTCTCTGGTCTGGAGCTAGGTCTCGCCCAATCTTGCGCAAGTGTAGTCTATACTGGATCACGCCATTCGTCTATAAATATAACGCAAACAAACATTAGTATTTGATCTATTTGTAACATATACTTACATATTCTTCACGATAACAACATGTACTTACATATTCTTCGCGATTCCAGACATAAGTTGACCTATGGAGATGTTGCCTGTGGAGCACCTCATTCACAAGCGGACCGGGATTCAATTGCATGGCCATTTGTAACCTAAGACAGAACACATAATTTGTGCAGAATGACTTAATGAAATTCTGAATCTTAATTTTGTATTTATACAATTCAAAAGTACTTATCCTACCATCCTTAGCAATCAAAATCTTTTAAATGTTCTTCTCCTTTTTTTTTATTTTTTCCCTAATTCAATTCTAAACTTCTATAATTTTTTCTTCTACTATTATTTTATGCAATCAATAATGTTTTCTAAATCTATTCTACTATTATATCATACAATCTTTCAAGTATATATATACGCAATCAAAATCTAATTTTCTATTATTTCATGACTCCTAAAATGTTTTCTCTTCTAATAATCATACAATATTTTCTATATGACAAACATCACACAATTTCGGATCTATAATAATCACTAATCTATATTCGTTCAAACAAACATACAAATATCAAAATTTTTTATCATCTATCAAAACATACAACTATCATCAAATACAACTTTCTAAATTTTGGATTAAATCGATCTACAACTATCACACAATTTCAACTATATGTAATAATCACTAATCAACAATAACAAACATACAAATATCACCAAACCCTCATCCATTCTGACCAAAATCAATCTATCACCATCCATATTCGTTCAAAAAAAAAAAAAACTTACCTTCAACTGGCGATTTTCCGATGACCGAAGAAGAGATGAATGACGATGGGATGATGAAGGTGAACGAGGAGGGGACGACGAAGGCTGAACGAGCAAGAGGAAGGCCGCAGAAACGAATGAAGAAGAAACGAATGAAGAAGAATGAAGAAGATGAAGTGGAGAAGGAGGCCGTCTGGTGTTTAGGGTTAAAAGCACTAAAAACGCGGCCCCAGGCCGCGTTTTTGGTGTAACTGCCACCAACTGCAGTAATTGCGCTTTGACCATCTTTTTTTTCTGAAATTATATAGAAACGCGGCCTGGGGCCGCGTTTTTGCTTGTCGTCCCATCCAGTCAGCAGGTGGGGCCCAATTTCAAAGGAGAAACGCGGCCTCAGGCCGCGTTTCTAGTGCCATCTCAGCAGCTGTAAATATACGTACAATTTCATTTTATTTTTTAATAGAAACGCGGCCTGAGGCCGCGTTTCTTTTGTAACATTCAAAAGACAACCCCGGCGCCAATTCTCTTTCGAGTTTTGTACATAAAACGCGTACTGGGTCCGCGTTTTTCTGCAAAACCTGCAAAAAAATGAATATTTTTGTAATTAGTTTAAACCATTGAATATTTACGTAAATATTTATTTTTCTATGAATATTTCGAAAAAAAATTCAATTTTTCAAACAGAATACTTTCTACCTACATTACATGTGAGCCTCCCCATAATCATCTTTCCACTAATCAAGTTTTTTGCCCTTTTTTTAATTATTATTATTTTATTCTTCCCTTTATCTTTTTAAAGCAATCATATTTTTTTTTACATATATACTAACTATTGGGATTAATTCAAAAAATTGAATTCAATCTAATATAACTATTGGGTCTGACTAAAATTTATTTCCTTTAATTACTTTTTTCTTCATCCCTTTGTCTTTTCAAACCAATTACATTTTTTCTTTTATTATTGCTCTCTCTCTCTCTCTCTATATATATATATATATATATATATATATATATATATATATATATATTTCAAACCAATTCCTCCCTTTGTGATGCCTCAATTGATACACACAAAGGGTTTATTATTAAAATTATTGCTCTATATGAGGAAGGTCAAGGGTGCATTAGTGATGAATGGTTGTGAGAGTAATTCAAATTAGCTAAATCGTACCTTGGATCTGGCAAAGATGAAGACAATCCTTTATGTTTTTTCAATTGGTATGAGACGATGGTTTGCCACTTATATTTGTGGATTCCATGCCAATTGTCAAATTGTTAAAGTCATTATCTGGAGAATAAAAACTCATTTGAGGAATGTGTTGAGTTTTAGTTTAAAGAACGTGGTGTCCGAGGCTAGAGATTTTTGAGAATGCATGATTGCTCTTATGTTCGGAGGCCAAACAATTCAATTGCATGCTTATTTTCTTACTCGAATTATATTTGTTTCTACTTTCTAAATATTTTTTATAGTTATTCTTTATCTATTAAATTTGTTTTGGTTTTGGTAGAAATTTATGATTGTTAAATAACGAGGGAGTACGTTTTAATTTCATTTCAAAAATAATTCTTTGGTATTATTTAATTTTTTATTAACCATATAAAAATTATCACAAACTTACCAAAAATAAAAAAAATTATCATAACATTTAGATTATCATTTTTGTTTGTAGATGAAAAAATATTATAATTTGACACTCCCCAACGTTTTTACATTAAATTTGTGCAAAGTACATGAAATAGACTAGTAAATTCAATAAAGATAGAAGGTTTTAGTTTTTTTTATTAAAAAAAGTATAAATTCGATTTAAAAAAATTCTCATAACTCACTATTAATTAATGTGGATAAGCATTTAAAAATTAATGCGGATAAGATTTGAAAACTAATAGAGTGACAGATAGTGTAACAACCCACAAGGGTATTTTTTCGTCTTTTGTACTTCACATAACAACATTATAAAAGCTGGTTGTACAATTGGTTAACTCATTCAATTCAATACAAAAAGATTCAATTCAATGTTTTCCCTCTCTCTTCCTCTTCCTCAATTCTTGATTGTAGATCAAGTATCTGTTCTACATGGTATCAGAGCCGAGATCGGCTAGTTTCGACCTGAGTTTCAGATTCGTGGGGTTGTTTGCCTTGTGACACATGTCGCTTGCATTGGTTCTCATTTGAGCGCATGTGACAAGTGCAACTTGTTGGCTAAAAAAGTCGTTGTACTTGAGAGGGCGTGTTGGAATATGAGTTGTCCCGCATTGAAAATATTGAGGATATCTTAAACAATATAAGTTTGGTGGGTTACTCCTTGTCGATTTTTATGAGATGGAACCCCGTTGGATTTATGTGTTGTTCATATATCATGTACATGGGTGTGCAAACGACCTCCCTTCGGCTCGTCATATTCCTAATTTAATAGAAACTTCCTAATTAAATAGAAACTTCTGTTAATGTAATTAAGTCTCCTCCTGGAGCACAAGGTTAAAATAGCCATAGCGAATAAACATGAAATTTCATACAACTGAATATATAGATGCTTTTTTTTATGCGAATTGAATGGATATTTACTTGAGGAAAAAGGGTATTTAACAAACAAAGCACCTCCATCTCTACACTATATGGTTAAATATTATTGTTTTAATCTTATTAAATCTTACGTAGAACACTTTGTAATGATACACCAATAAACTACCTAAATAGGTAAATTAAAAAAAAATTATATACATAAATGGTTCACTTTTTTTTCGGTATGAAAAAAGACTCATTATACATAAATGGTTAGCTGAAATATAGTTGTTTTATATTTTGACATTGTTTGTGAGAAAGTTATGGATTAAATTTAACACACACTTGTATAAATAATAGTAAAGTATTATATTAAAAATAAGGAAAAAATATATATTCAACTATGCCTTAATGGACAACTGGACATGATTTTGCAAAGCAGACAACTACTTTTCAACTAAGATGATTGTGTCATTGTTGAGATTTTGCAAGTTGGCTTTATATATATATATATATATATATATATATATATAGGGATTGACTCCGGTGAAAACCTCAAATTGTGGTAAAAACCCGTGAGAACTACTTTATATCTTGGTTTTTTTGAAACCCGTGCTAAAAACCTCAATCACACGGTGACTTTACAACTAGGTTCAACCTAAAAACCGTGCTAAAAACTCCAGTTTTAAAATAACACATGACTTTATAGTTCGGTCAAACCGAAAAATCGTGCTAAAAAGCTAATGTTTTAAAATTACATAGTGACTTTATAGCTCGGTTTTATTCAAAACCGGGCTAAAATTTATGACTTTATAGATCGGTTCTATTCATAACCGGGCTATAAAACAAGTGAACCGGGCTAAAAAGCCGGTTCTCACGGGTTTCTACCGCAATTTTGGTTTTCACCGGAGCGCATCCCTATATATATATATATATATATATATATATATATATATATATATATATATATATATATATATATATATATATAACTTTGACTTCATATATATGTGTATGCATGAAAGTCAATTAAACTGCATTTGCATGATTAATTTCCAACTAAATCTCCCTATGTGAGATCGAACCTAGATCAAGATACTATTGTAGGTTACTTTTTTGTAATTTTAAGGTTTAACTAGCCAAGTCTAATAAGAAAATAGCAACTAGAAAAAACCACTTAGGAGCACGTACTTATTTTTTTAAATCTTTTTCTATAGTTAGATGACTTGATCCCTTATTCAAAAAAGCGAAATTAATTAAAATAACCCAATTTTTAAGGGGTATTAAAAATATATCTCCATTTTTTTACAAGTTGTGCCCGAGCTCGTTAAACTCAATGTCATTTTACTCATTTGTAATAAATTATAGCCCTAAATTCTTAATCAACGATAGAGGGACCAACGGGAAGGGAAAGAGGATGATGAAGTATGGAAGAAGGATAGTTGCGTCTAAGTTGGTTCTCTAGTTGGAGCTTATGCAAGTTTTATCAGGTAAAGCTAATGCTTAGAGGCATCGAGGGCACAACACCATCGACTTATTCTCAAACTAATAGATAAGACGGTGCGACTGCTTTGATGAGACACGCCACGAAATCAAGAGTTCTAAGTGGACCGTTTTTTGTAAGCAGAACTAGCGATACGAGATGAACAAGAAGCCGAGTTACGGTGCCCAATTGCGCGCTAACCTAGATCCGATAAAGGATGTTAGTCGATTAAGACAACATAAGAAAGTCGAAATTCGCTAAGCAGTGTCAACTCATTCATCGAATCAATTAGCTCCGAAAAATGGATGGCGTTTAAGCACGCGACCTATACTCGATCATCGGGGCAAGTGCCATGCCCCGATGAATAAGGAAGGTGCAGCGGCCGTTGCAAAACCTGTGGTGTGAGCCAAGGTGGAGTAGCCGTTGGTGCAGATCTTGGTGGTAGTAGCAAATATTCAAATGAGAACTTTGAAGGCCTAAAAGAAGAAAGGTTTCATGTGAACAACACTTGGACATGGGTTAGTACGTCGATCGGTCGATCCTAAGAGTCGGGGAAAACTCGTTAAACTCAATGTCATTTTACTCATTTGCAATAAACTATAGTCCTACATTCTCAATCAACAAAGTACGTTGTTGATCCAAGTTTTAACAAATGAAAAACAAACATTTCCATGATAAAAAAACACTAACATTTCCATGATTAACAACACTAAATTCAAACCCCTTTTATTTAATCTGTATCACTGTCTCTTCCTATGTATAAAGTTCAGTAAAATTTTACAAGCAAATAGTTGCCATAACTAATTGCCTGCAAGTAAAAAAGCTGTCACAACAAATAACAGATCGACTAGTAACAATGTTCTTAGAGAGCAATGAATTATAGTATCACCAGTTACAATAATGTCCATCAATGGCATCCGAAAAAATGCACAAGCAAACCAACTCTCCAATTACTGCAAAAGAGAAGCTTCAATTAGATGGCTAGGGCTATCAGCTAGATCGAAGAAAATGGATAAAAATGCACAAGGCATGGCAAAACCCGATTGAACCAGGAAAATATACCCAAACCTTTCAGTTTATCAACCAAAAGTGAATCGGAATATTGTCGTATAGATTCAACCTAAGCCTACGCCAAAGTATAACCCGGTCTCAAAAGAAATCGACCCACCCGCCTGCCCATTAGTGACAACCAATTTGTGGGTCCAGATTACCAATTCGACAGTATGTTGGCGAGTCATGTGGGTTTTTTATATTTTCTGGATTGATCAAGCCACTAGGTTACTCTCACATTTCCTATTACCGAGGCACCAATAGCAACAGTTTCGTTTCTATTGTGTTGGTGCCTCAGTAGCTATGAAATATTTTATTCTTCCATTTCTTCGATTCACTATCTGATCTCACTTTATGATGTGGATGGTGATTTATAAATAGGTGGTCGAAAATAGCTTCTTATTTTCCAGGCCGTACAGACAATGAAATCAACAATCACTTGAACATGAGAATCAAGAAGAAGCTCAAGCAAATAGGGCTTGACCCGGTGACCCACAAGCCATTAATCGAGCATAAAGAAGGAAAGAAGCTTGATCTCGATGATGAGATTGAAAATGATCACGATGTGAGTGTGAAGATTTAGAATGCTTAAGTGTTGCTACTGTAAGCAACAATAATTTCAGAAATAAACAGAATAAGAATAAGGAAAAGATGATGGCTCTACCTTTTTCATCACACTACTCGCTACCTTTTTCATCTTTATGTCATTCTTAACTAAGAAGTCGAAAAAAAAGAGATAAACCAAAGGACTGTTGAATCCGAAGTGTTAAATGCCAAGTGTTGAATCCAATCTGTGAAATGAGAAGATGAAGTGTTGAAGCCGAATGAAATTGCGGAGGCCAAGCGGATGCAAGGGTTTATATACGTTGAAGCCGAGGATCCTTTTCCCAAAGGCATGCATGAGAGTGTCGTGATACGACTGAGTGTGCACGTGCAATGTGAAGTCGCACATCTCAAAGGCTAAAGATTCTCCTGTGATTCACGCGACGATGGGACTACACCCTGACACAAATGCGCAGTGTGTACGCGTATCTGTAATCCGTATACGCTGTTGTCGAACTCTCACCCTTGGCTATATTGGCAGGCACCTCTTTCCGCGCATGTGCATTGTGTGTCTACTACCTTCCGCACACTCGCTCCTTCAACCTGTATGTTGCGATAGTTTCACCGTGTGATTATCATTTATCAATCCCAATAAATTTTTTTGACCTCTAATTAACTATTTTTAAAATTATAATTACAAAATTCACCCTAAAAAAGCTTTTTAGGTAAGAAATAAGGAAAAACTATATAAGTAGAGGAATAACCAGACTAATTCAAATAGATGTACATTACAACCAAACCCTCCCTATATTGAAATGACGCGACAAATAATAATCTAAGGCTAAAACATAATTGGAATCACGTAATATACACAATATGAATCATCCTATTCCTAGGTAGTTGGAAAGAGGCAAGGAATTGAATCACGATGGACGTGTACTTGTAAAATTATGGGTTGCTTAATGCTCACGTTTTGCACAAAAGTAAGCAAATTCGCACGTACCACATGTTCGGATTTCGCACTTGAACTTCAAGTTCATTTATATCTTGCTCCTTGCTTTATTCAACACAAATTCTGTGTACAGATTCTTCAGGGCTATCACAACTGTTGTTATAAGAGGCCCCATTATCGCTCCCTGCACACCAAAAAAAGGAAACATAAATTGATCAATTATAAGAGTGAAAATGCTCGAGTCTCATCGCTAACTAAACAAAAGTTTAAGTTGTTATATATATAAAGCTTAACTCTTCCTTATAACACATCCTATTCAGTCTCATACCTAACCTCTTAACAAAATCCATATCAAGAACAAAGACAAAATGCACTAGTTAGATATTTACCTCCATTGGAGATGGAAACAATGTCATCCCACCAATGATACTAAGCCCCGTAAGATAAGCATTGTGGCCAGGTATGTCTTCTTGGATTTCTGATGCAGCATATTCCATCAATGCAAGATGAACGACTGTCAGGATCACCGTCGATATGTACTTGCCTTCCAACAATAGCTGCAAAACAGCTGGAATTGTCGAAATCCAGGACGGAAAGATGGGCAACAAGGGGCTAACAAATGCAAGTAGAGTCGACATATACAAGAAATGGATCAAAAAAAGCCTAAGCAATAACCATGTTAAACATCCCTGAACAAACACTATCTCGGCAGTGGCTAACATGACACCTGATATTGCCTTGTCTAGGGTTTCGACACATCGGTCTCTTATATAGTGTGAAAGAGGAAGCATATTCAAGACCTGCTCGGTGACACCCCCAGAATCCGAAGTTATAAGGTAATACAACACCCAAAAGAACACCATACACTGAGACAAGAAGTTAAAAAAGCTGGCTGCACTATACACAATCAACTGGAGTATCGTGAACATGAGCTTTGCACCACCTCCGACGACAGACTTGCTGCTCGCAAACACGCGTTGTGACACGTCGATCCCTTGAACTGCATAACCTTTTGCCTTCTCAATCAAATCGACTCTCTTTGACAACAGATCAATGAAGAGTTCTTCAAGCCCTTGATAGATCTTTCTCCATTCCCCCTTCTCGAATTCTGCTTTCAAGTGGAGGAACTTGATAGCATACGGGGAACGGGCGAAAGATGATGGATACCTCGAAGAATTAGTCGGCCTCATCACAAATTGCTTGATACCAATCACGAATTCGGTCATATTATACTGCATTGCAAGGCCATCAATCTGACCGGACACCATTGAACAAAACTGTGTGGCTTGCCTATCCACCAACCCCTGGACATCATTGTCATCTATCCATTTCATAAAGCCGGCATAGTTATTCTCTTCCAAGTGTGTCTTCAATGCATACATCGCGTTCTTACCCTCAACTCCGATCTTATAAGAGAAGAAAAGCAAGAACGACAAGAAGCCAAGAATCATCACAAAGATGAGCCCAATCGCGACAATCGTGTCCAACTTCTTATGGATCCCGCGGGTGAAAAACCCGCTGAGCTTGCTCCTCCTAAAGCTTTGGCAGCGGATAGATGAAACCATGCCCATGCTAGACTCCACACCGGTAGAGCTAAACAAGAAGCCAAAACCAAGAAGCGCAAGAGCTCCAACGGTGCCTAATCGCTCGTAAGCAATCACAAAAATTTCAAATGAGACGAGCAACCGGAGCAACCTCATGAACCCGCTCCGTTTTTTCCGGTAAGTGCTTGGTTTCTTGCATTTCCGGAAGACAATGTCTCTGAAATCGACAATCGTTCCCACAAAGACTCGGAAGATAGCGACGGGGACGGCCATGGTGGTCTCGGTGAGCCCCAACTGCAAAGGCTCCGTCCAGAAATCAACGAGAGTGTGTTGGATCCCACGTAAAGGGATGGAACAGATGACCGCCCACATGAGAGGGCGGAGATATTCGTCCAGTAATCTACAGAGGCCGTAAAGGGTGAGGATGGTGAAGAGGAGACCCGCGTGGGCCATGGCTATGTAGAAGGCGAGCGTTAGCTGGGGATCGCTGGGCGGAGGAGTGGGAGACGTCATGCGAGGAGGCGATGGAGGGGCGGGTATTCGGAATGAGGGGGACCGACCAATCTGCTTCTTCTTCAATGGAGGGGTCTGAGAGGAGTTGTTAGGGTCGGCAAAAGACCCCAACTCCATCGTCTTCCCCCTCTTCGCCATTTTCGGCCAAGGATTTGTTCAAGGTGGAGTTTTTATTTGCTTCAGTATTTCAATTTTTTTTCATGTTTTGAATTTTTGTGGAGGTTATTTAGGAATGTGTGGTGATCGATTTGGATGGAGGAATGTGTTTCAAATAATTTCCCACCCATTTTTTTTTTCTTCCGACGCAACCTAAATTCGAAGTTTTTTTTCTATAATTTTTTTTTTTAGAAATGTACCCCTATTTTTATCAAACTACACAATGTCTATGTAGGCATATGAAACTCCCTCTATTCAACAATATAAAACCTTTTAAAATTTGGACATTTTTTAAGAACCTAAAGTATATAGTAAAATATTAACTTTTTTATCAAAATTTTTTAATAATTTGATACATATTAATATGTATCAAATTATTAAAAAACGGTTGTAAGAAAGTTAACATTTTACTATATTTTTTAGGTTCTTAAAAAACTTCCAAAATTTAAAAAAAAATTATATTGTTGAATGGAGGGAGTATTTTTTTTTAATTGAAATAAATATAATACAATAAGATTTTCGAAAATGACAAAATAAAATAGTATATTTTCAGAAATTGCCGAAAATCAAATAAAGTAAATTACGGGAAGAATTTTTTTATATAAAAGTTAGAAATACTCTTTTTTTAAATTAAATCTCCTTCCAACTTAAAAAAAAAAAATCAGCCCTCCAAGCTAAAAAAAATTTAAAGATATGATAATATCTTTGGAAACCCTTTAACCTATCTAGTAAAAGAGGAGTTGTTGACCACCTGAATTGGAAAACCTTTAACCTATCTTTGGAAACCCTTTAACCTATTCACTTCACCACGACGGGATTCCTTCCTCCCGATGTTGTGTCCGCTTGTTTGCTTAGGGTTTGGGTTTTTTCTGGGTTTGCTTTGGTTCGTTCTCTTGATATATTCTGTTTTGTATTTCTTTCAGATCTTCGTGATCTCATCCTTTGAAATGCTCTCGGGTTGGCTAACCACCACTCGAATTTTTATCTTATAAAAAAAAAAGAGGAGTTGTTGACCGTTATCATCATCATCTTCTACCATTGAAATGCATTCATCTAAATTTGTTCTTCCTTTCATCTTCAATTAAACTCATTGCATCACGCATTGGTAATTATGCGTAACCATAGTTAAAATCTTGTCGCCCTGATATTTTAGAGCCATGTTGTGATTGAAAATATCCCGTCATATTTACATATTTTTTTAGGTTGAAGCAATTACTTAATTACCTTGATTACTGATGGGGAGTGGAAGATGCAAGGAAAAAAGCATGTTTACACCGAGAATAGAAAGGCTAACGTACTTGTTGTGCCAAAAAATATAAATTATGTTGCGTACGTTATGAACTTTTACCACCTTTGTAGTCTTCCCATAGGGTGTGAATTTGGTTGACCCAAAATACATTTAAAATAATATAAGTCTCATAACCCTTTTTCAATATAAGCTCTCAAAGAAAGTAAAGAACTTGCTCCATGTGTTGTATCCCAATCATTTATGCAAAACATATATACCCTGAAGAACGGAGTAGGTAATGTAGTTGTAGAAATACTCTAGAAGGGAAGGTTGAATAGAGTATGGGAGATTTTCGCAAGCTAATCGCAGACGTGACTTCAAGGGTCTTGAAATGAATCTCAAGGTCTTGAACTAGATGTCAAGGGTCTTGAGATATATCAGAAACCTATTTAGCTGAACAAAAATAAAACGTTAATTGTAAGTGCGAGAATAAAAATATAATGGACACGTGAATTGTTAACGAAGTTTGGCTATAACTAGTCTACCTCTCCGTCTAGGGTTATCCAACCCCTAGGATTCAAAAGCACTATTATTTCACTTCTTATGGATCCTAGATACAACCGAGAAGATCTTTCCTTCTTCTAAACACTCAAAGCCTCACTCGCTTCTATCTAGTCAACTCAGATCTTTTAGACTTGTACAATGAAGCTCTAGAAACTCTCAAACTCTTAAAAGATAAAGCAAAAACAATAATGGAGAAAGATAGACTAAAAGAAATGTAGGCGAATGATTGCTTGGAGAATAATTTCACTTGTGAGTAGAATGATTCAGTTCGTCCATTCACCCTTTCTTGTTCCCTGCTTGCAAACAGCTTTATTTAAGCGCAGGGGCTGAATTCCTGATTGTTTGAATTTGAATGGAGATTCCACCAAGCTAGAGTATTTTGTTGCACAAAGTCCTCAACCTCTTCTCTCCTGATTTTTTAAACCGGTCTTTTTTCCAATATTTTCTATAACGGTTTTTCTATCATATGCCCTAAGGGCATAGCATAAGACCCTAAATTGAGAAAGATTCCCTACCAAAAAGGCAAGCGACCCTAAGAATCTAATTAAAAGAAAAGCTAAATTAATTAAAATTTAAAAAATATTTTCCAATTTAGGGTCTTATCCTATGCCCTTGGGGCATAGGATAGAAAAATCGTTTCTATAAAGCAAATAAATAAGCATATATTCAAAAACCAATCTCCTAGATTATCTGCCCAATTAAAATATATAGCATATATAATTTTATGAGCCAAATAAATATATTCCGAGAATAATAAATCAAATAAAAGGACCACATAATATAATTGATATTTGCATAAAATATTACCTTATTTGTCTTCCATCATCCCAATAAAAATATATCACATATATTCATCAAGGTGGAGTCAACAGTTTCCCCCTTGATGAAAGACAAAACAAAAATCAATTATGCAAATAAATATAGCATATGTGGAGCATAAGCATAAGCATTGTTGAACAAAAATGCGCAAAATAATCGTACAACACATTTTATTTGATTTTTAATATTTGAGTTCGACCCCTTTTGGTTATCCTCTTGATTCGAAGTCGTATCGATACCAAGATTTGTGTTGTTTTGGTGATTTGGGCTGCACTCGAAATTTAGCGGGTTGCCTACGTATCTCTTGGAAGAGAATCAAGCCTTACGTAGTTCACAGTGTTTTGGATTTTGTGTTTTGTTTGGTTTGGTTTGAATTTGGTTTCGTTCTCTTATATGCATCATAGGATGAAGTTCAAGCCCACCTTCTACGAAGGGTAACTCGAACGACACTCCACCCGAGTAACCTGAGCCCACCTTCTCGGAAGGGTAACTCATGCGCCCGCCTATCATTTGCATAGAAAACAATTTGATTTTGATGCGGAGTTTGATTTGGAATTTGACTTGGTTTGACTTAAAGGTCAATTTGGGGGTTGTGATTGAACTCGTTTGTGAGTTTCCTACGTACCCTCTTGGAAGGGATCAAATCACACGTAGTTCTTGAAAAAGACAAATTTGAATTTGGTATTTGGGTTTTTGAAGTTTTGGTTGTGACCGAACTCGACGAGCGGAAGCTTTGTATCGAGTCGGAGGAGACACTTTGGATTTGATGGAAATTTGGTTTTTTGGGACGACTTAGAGTCGATAAATAAATTTGAGGAGATTTGATTGAAAGGTTGGATGTGACTGGACTCGGTGAGGATTTGATTTACACCGAGTTTCCTACGTATCCACTTGTTTGGTGGAATCAAGTCATCGTAGTTCGGAACTAAAGAAAATTTTGTATTTGGGTTTGATCATGAGATCATTTGAGAGGGATGGATGAACTCGACGAGCAGAAGCTTTGTATCGAGTCGGAATGGACAGTTTGAATTTGTTTTTGGCGATTGAACTCGACGAGCCTTAGCTTTGCATCGAGTGTCCTACGTATCTCTTAGAAGAGAATCAAATCACCCGTAGTTCAAAACAGAATTAATTTGAATTTGAGGAAATTTGATTTAATTTGGGAGGGACGACTGAATTCGGTGTATGTTAAATTTTACACCGAATTTTCTACGTAACTCATAAAGAGTATCAAGTCTTTATGTAGTTCTTTAAGGACCAATTTAATTTGTTTGGTTTTGACCTCCTATTCACTTAAAGGGAATTTAGAGGTGAGCGACTGAATCCGATATATATTGAATTTGATACCGGATTTCCTACGTAACTCATAAAAGAGTATCAAGTCGTTACGTAGTTCTAAATTACCCTTTGAATTCGGGAAAATTTGGTTTGAGATTTCGACTCCATTTTCGTTGAAGCCGGTTTGAGATTGATCCACTAGAATTAATTGGCAAAGAATTTTATAAGCAAAAATTTATAGACTCGAATTCTTAACGTGTGTCAATTATAATTCATATATTTTAGTGGGTAGGTTTTGTGATTAAACAAATTTCTCCCAAAATCTAACACTTCTACACTACTATAAAGGAGGCAAGTTTTTATAAAATCCAGACGTGATTTGGGCCGTAGATACCGATCTACACTACTATAAAGGAGGCAAGTTTTTATAAAATCCAGACGTGATTTGGGCCGTAGATACCGAAAATGTTAAAATTTCAACGGCCCAAATTGACTGAAATCGTTGTTTCCTATTTTAGCCCTGAAAGTTTGAATTTGAAAATATTTATTTTTTTCTTTGGAGGGGCGTTTCTGTACTTTAAGCCTTTGTTTCTCCCACCGCCTATGGTTCCTTCTCCTTCTCCACTGACGTCCTCTCTGATTTTCTGTCCTACATCCGATGTCTAGGTGCTCTCGGTCAGGACCCCTTCGCAAACCCTTCGCAGGCCCTCGGTCAGGACCCCTTTGCAACTCCTTCTTCGTCTTGGCGCTCCTTTGGAGGTCCTTCGATGCATCTCGGTCAGGGCTCTCGCCTTCTGCAGCCGTTTTCCCTATCTTCTCTTCTCCAGCCGTTATCATTCTCGCTCCATCTACCTCCTTTCTCATTGACCGTACTCAAATTTTAGGGTTCGAAGTCGAGGAACTCAAGGTTAGGCCTCTCCTGTCTTTTCTGTTTTGGTTTTCTGATTATGTTTTGAATTAGGGAGATTTTAACTTATTTGCGAGTTCTAGATTAGGCATAGCTTCTTGGCTGAGGATGCTTCTCAGAGTTATCATCCTCGACGACATCGAGTTCTCTCTCGAACTCTATCTCTATCTCTGTTGAGATTGGGGATTTAAAATCAAATTTTTTTTTTAGGTTAGACTTGTAGTTGGAATTATTTCTAATCGAATTGAGAGGCTTGCTCTTTAAATTAGTTATTCGTGCCTTGAAATGGAGGTTTATGACCTTCAACTTGAGGATTGAGATATTGAGATTGATGGTTATGCTTTGAAATTGAGGATTGGTGTTGTGAAATTGAGGGTTACGGTGAAATTTGAGGACTTTAGTTGAAGGTTACATTCTTTAGATTGAGGATCAGGGGCTCGGAATTGAGGATTGACTCCATGAGATTTTCAGGATCTTGAAATTGGAAAGTAGGTTTTGATGTAAAGCTTTTTGGGTGATATTGCACATCCTTTAGCTTTATATTCATGTCTTTTAGTTCAATTAGGTAGTAAAGTGAAGATCAACATGTAAATTGGGTGAGAGTTGGTTTATGTGTGATTGTATGTACTTACCTAGCAATAGAAGGTCGGTTGTAAAAAGGCTACGTGTTGATCTGAAAATTGAGGTGTACTTATGTGATATCTAATTATCTTGAAAGGATTAATTGAAGCATTAATGGGTTGCTTTTGTTCCCCAAAGGGCTGCTTTGGTCAGATGGTTGCTTGGGAGTTGTTTGACCATGGGGTAAATGACTTTTATGCCATGTTTTATTGTTGAGGAGGGGGTGTTTTGTTATGCTAAGGGAATTGCTTCTGATTTAGATCAAAATAGGGCCTTTTTTTTCTGTTTAGATGTGCTTGGTTATTGGTGATGCTGTGTTCAGTTGAATTTCTCATCCATTTTTTATTCAGTTGAATTTCTCAGCCACCACATATTCTATGTAATTCCATGTATTTAGAATAGTTGTTCATTTGTTCCTTATTGCTTTAAGGTTGTATGTTTTATATATCTATATGTAGTTCTTACCTTTCAAGTTGATATACAGTTGGATCCATAACTCAATATATGTTAAGAAAATTTACTGCTACTTTGCCCCATCTTAAATGGGAAATGCAGCAATGCTTGCTTTGAATCACTGTGATGTTTGATAATGGGTTTATAAACTAATATATCCAATTTTTTTGTAGTTTTCCTATTTATTATTGTCCATCTTTCAAGTTTCATCCTCCCTCGTGGCTTTTGTTCATTACCTTCCGGTTCGCCACCTTATTATTCACTTCTCCGTAGTCCATCTTTCTCTTGATTCTCCCAGTTAAAGGTAAGTTTTCTCCACTCTCTTGTATATCCCTAACCCTATAATCTCTTTAATTTCAGTACGGGTCTTTGTTTTCCTTCAACTTAAATTTAATCCAATTCCAGTTTATGGTCTTACTTGAAGTCGAAGGAAGAAAGACGTGTGTTCTTGAGTTATATTTTCTCGCCTTCCTTTGAGCGAGTGAATGAACAGGAAACGGAATTGGGCTCAGCTCCAGGTACGTCTTGAACCTTACCTCAAATTCTATGTGCGTGAATATATATGTACTGTCATGTTGTTTTCAATTGAATATATAGGTTCAATTGAATAAGGAATTGTTCGGTGATTTGGATTGTTTTTATTAATTTATTTTTTTATTAAGAATAGAAAATTTGGAATGGAGAAACCAACTAGCTTAGGTATATATGAAATTGCTAAGCCACAAGACTTTTAAATTTTTTTGACTAATTATAGAATACATATATACACAAATTGCTTTACTGTCAAAAATGAAGAAAATTGCATTAGGATCGGTTATTGGTTGTCAAACAATAGCTTCTTCAGGACAAAAACACACCTAGACTGGAATTGCTATAGATTGCACCCGCAAACTCTTTTTGTAAGGAAAAAGAAAATAAAAATTTTTAAAAATTGAGAGATTTAAAACCAGTTGAATTAATGTTCTATGGAAGAAGCTATGGATTTTTTTTATTAAAATTGAGCAATTTTTTTCCCTTTCTTTTAATCGGGTATACTCTAGAGATCTTGTTTGAAAAGCCTCAATCTCAAATTTGCAATTTGATTTAATGGTCATATTGCAATTTTTTTTTTGTATTTTCAAACAATTGATAGTTTCATGATCTGCCATACATACTGAATTAATGAACACTACTACTTCAATTCTGATCTGTTCTACAAAACCAGCTTTTCTTTTTGAATCTAAAATCATCTTTCATAACTCATTGTTTTTTGAACTGTTTACAGTAATAGTTTAAGTCCCTTAATTAACCAATTCAACTGGGAAGTTATTAATTACTATTTAGCCCTCAAGTGATGTTTAGCTCATTTATAAAGAAGTCAATATATATTGAATTTGAACTCGATTGAGCTTAAAAATATTTGATCATGCTATATTATCTCTCACATTTTGCAGTTCCCAACCCCATCCCCTCCCTTTTTTTTAATAAAAATTTCTTAAATGTGCTTAAATTCCAATGTGTTTCTTAAGCTGTTTCTCGTTATATTTTAAATACATATTGTTTTTAATTAATAGAAACTGTGAGGTGAAAGAGCTTCTTTAAATGGAGAAGCAAAACTTTGTTATTTTGAAGCAAAACTTTAGGAGATTATTATTTATTAAACAATAAATAAAATTAAACAAAGCAGAAATTTTTTTTTGCCAAAATTATTGTAATAATAAAACTTATGAATAACTATTTTAAGAAATTAAATAAATCTTCCTAAATCACCACAAATGCCTAGAAAATCAACACCTTTTATGAATTCTTGATTAAAACAAGGCATTTTTTCCCTCTCTTCTTAATATGATTAATGTAGCAGAAAAAAACACAAAGCTTATTTTAGGCCAAATTTTTTAAAGGAAAACTTAGATAAATTTTTTAGAAAATTGAGAGATCTGAAACCAGTTGAATTAGTGTTCTATGGAAGAAGCTATGGATTTTTTTTATTAAAATTGAACATTTTTTCTTCCCCTTTTTATGATAGCAAAAGCAACAGAAAAAAGGATTAGCCTTTTACCATTGCCTAAAAAATCAGCACCTTTGATTTAACAGTTTTGATTTCGTGTCTTTTCTTTGTTTTGTTACCTTCTTCCTACTGCTAAGATTTTCTTTAAAACTCAAACCTATATGGCTTATGAAATATTTTCATGCATACTTGCTAACTAACTTACAAAGGAAAAGGATGCACTTTACAAAAATTCTTAGGAGATCATTTGAATGAAGGATGTGTATATGATAGCTGATGCTCTGTACTATTTGTCGGCGTTACTACCTTTTTCAAACTGGATACATCCTGAACATTTTCATCTCCAAGTGTATTCCTGTATCTAAGAGGAGCAGAGCTCTTGCTCTGGTGTACAGTAGCATGTATCTTGGCCCTATCACTGGATTGGCAGTATCGCCGATTTTTTTTCACACATGAAGATGGTAATTTTCTAGGCTATTTGATTATTAAATTTCCACTATTTAGGCAGTGGCTTGTAAGTTAAACCTAAAGCTAAAATACTACTGGCAGTGGACCAATTTAACGAATTGTTGTTGTATATTCGATTGTGTTGAGTGCAAGACCAATTTAACGAATTGAAGGTTTTATCTGTCATGAACTCCCTTGCTTTTGAAAATTTCTAAACCATTTTCAAAAGTGCATCTGTTTATTTGCAGGCTTATAGTTCACCAGACAAAGATCCAGATATCAATAGGCAAGAGAAAAGGTTTATTCTGGGGAATGTGCATACTCCTAACTGGATGCCTACATATTACAATTAGGTAATTAGCTATCCAGATGATCTAAATGCCCTGAGCATCTCTATAAGCCAAAACATGAGGGCCACCAGCAACCAAAACCTCCATCAACACCTCCAAACTCCCACCTCGAGCTGCAAAATGGACAACCTTATTGATGATCTCCCATCTAAACCCATCACAGGGCTCACCCTCCTGAAACCCCTTCTTCCCCAGGCGGCCATACGCAATGCAAACTCCATGAGAAGCTTGAAGGGCTGAGTGCACCTGCTCCTTGCAGCTACATACAGGACATCAGTGATCCCATACTCCTCCTCTCTGAAAACCAGCAAAGGGTCCCTCTCTAGCAGCTCCTGAACAAAGCCCGCATCACCGACTGAGGCTGCAGTGTAGAGGAGCGACCCACCATAGCCAGCCCTGATGAGGGATGACTCACATTCCAGAAGGGTCCTGGCAACATAGGCTCTGTACTTGGCCACATTGTTGAACTGATCATGGTCATCCCAGACGGTCTAGAAGCGCCTGATTCGGTGAAGGGAGGTGAGCTTGATGAGGAGGTTGGTGTCTATGTAGTGCAGCTCCCTGCCCAGGTCATAGTGCCCATTGGCTGCTGCACAATTTATTGGGGATGCATACCACCATTGCTCCCCTGTATTCTCCCACCTCAATGGGAAGTATGGTGTCATTTCCCCCCAATTTCTTACAGCTCACAAATCAAAGTCTTTCTTTCAGTATGTGGAGTTTCAGTGCTTCCAACAAGCTTAACAAAATAAAGGGATATCCCTTGGATTTGGAAGAGGCAGTTTCGCAAATTCGAGGTGTTTTCCGTTTTAGAAAATTGACACGGATGAAGGGAGAGTGAGGGTGGATCAAGGGCGAACTACAAACAGAGCGGGTCGAGCTTTAATGACCCGGAACGAGCCTCTGCCGATTGACGACGCCGAGAGTTTCTACAAAGAAAAGGGTGCAACAGGTTTGCTTTCCTCCTTTCCCTTGCAATTTGTCCTTAATTTGACCCGATTTGGAAGGTTTGGGTTTCGGAGGACAAAAATTAGGGCTGATTTTGACCCTTTACAATTTGGGGATTTTTGTTTAGGCTTTCGGATTTGGGTAATTGACAGAGGGAGTGGCTAAATCCAGCACATCCAAAGCTCAAGAAATCAAATAAGGGCCAAGGACGCCAAATTTGAGCACCTGGGGAAAATTGGTGCAGCCAGGCCCGTCTAAACGCTTTACGAGTCTCACTGCAACTCGGGAAACGATGCTCCGGGCTTCTCTGATCAACTAGGTACGTTCACCTTCTCCTTTTCCTCCTTTCACAATTTGATACCTTGATTTTTCAGTAGCACTAATTTGTTGAGCTTACTGATTTAGTTTTGATTTGTCTTCGGCATAAGCCAATTTGGATTTTGATTTATGTTCGATTCAAATTTATGTTAATTCGAACATATTAATTGACCAACTTGGATTCCAGTCTCTGAGTGCTTCCTGAGTAACTGATATCATGGCTCCCCTTTGTTCTGTCCAGGGCTGAATTTGTGGCGTTTAGGGGTTCCCAATTAGTTGCAATTTGGTAGCAAGTTAGGGAAGATTTATGCCTCAAGTTAGTTTTAGTCTTTGGGGTCCTTTGTAATTTTCTTGGCTGTCTAATCTGAGAAACACCATAGCAAACAAGCGTATCAGTTGCTAATTAGGTCTCCCAAAATTTCGGCAGCACTTCAACCCAATATACATTTTACTTATAGTTGATGGAATTCGGCAATTTATTTGCTTGTGAATTCCGGGAAAAATTCGGCAGCACTTCGCCTCGATAAGTCGATCCACGCCGGGATCGGGGTAGCGACGAGAGACTAAACTCTCGAGCCGCAGAGCAAGGATCGAAGGTCGCGACGAGAGACTAAACTCTCGAGTCGCTAGGATCCGTTTTATTTCCAGTTTTTGCTTTTGTTCTTGCAAACAAAGAAAAGAAAAAGCTGCTCCTTTTGTTCTGCCGCTTCTTCTCTTTTGCTGCTGGTTGCTGCCTCCTCTCCTTTGCTGATCTTTTTTTTGTTTGGTTTGTGTGTGGTTGCAGGTACACCCGGGAGGAGAAGAAAAGCTGCGTTTGCTGCTTCCTTCTGTTTTGCAGATGGAACTGCCAGTAGCCAGCCGGGAAGGAGGAAGAAGATGTGTTTGCTTCTTTGCTGATGTTAAGAAATAAAAGGCAGCCTCTCCTCACTCTGTATTTATTTTCGGCTTTCCTCTGTATAAAAGGATCAACCCTTTTTGGAGGTTGAAGAGCCAGAAAGAAGAAGGAAACCTGTATGTCTTGCTTGCTTCTTTCTTAGTTCTGCAGATGAAAGTGCCGAGACCCAGCAGGGCCCCTTAAGAAGTTGCAGTTAAAGTGCTTTTATAGGGTGAAAATAGGGAGGTTACTTGTATAACTCAACCTCCTTCCCACGTACTGGCAGTTGCAACCCTTTTTGTTCTATATATTTTTTTAATGTATTTATTTTTCCTCAACTGTAATCAGAATTGAAGGGTTTCTTTTGGCATTTATTGGGCCATTTAGACTTGGGCTTGACATAATTTTTTTAAAAGCCCAATTCTAAAATACTAACCTTCGTGCTTAATTTAAAGAAGATTCATCACATTTTTTTGACATTCTTGTGATGATTTGAAATCATGAATAATAATATAAAAAAATTCATGAAATTTTGCCCTCCAACAAGCATCATATCGCATTTCTCCCCCCTTTTGTCTTCCAACAAGTAAGGGAAGAAATCAAATTTTAAAAAGATAACACCCCAAAAAAATTCTGTTACAGTCAAGACCTTGAAACTAATCTCAAGGCCTTGAGATGTAAATACACAACATTATGAAAACTAAAAATTAGCAGTCATTACTCCTCCTACGATAATGCTTCTTTGTTCAACATACCAAGCTCCAAAGAGAAATATTTTTTTTGATAAAATATTAAGCAAAGAGAATCAATAGTAGCATATAAAAAATATCATCTATATATATTTAAACAAAAAAATCCTTTATCACCAAGAGAAATTGTTCCAATCCATTTATGCTCTTTGATCTTGGTGACATCCTGAAAAACAACCAAACTTCAACCTTTTCGGCTAGACCAAGTTACAAACTTAGATTAATAATTAGGAAAGTCCATGTTTGATAGTCCAGTCCCTTTAGGAACCCAAATTTGTTTTACCTGTTCTCTTAAGCATAAAGGAAATGTATTCCTAATTATATATGGATCCTTTCTTCGGTAGGGGCATGTTTCCTTGATGTATCCCTTCTTACAGCAGAAAAAGCAAGTAGGTGTGCGCCAATTTCCTTTCCCTTTAACAAAAGTGGTTGTAAATTTCTTTGGAAAATTCTTGTTATAACCAAGACCACTCTTGTTAAGTGAAGATTGGTGGTCACCTAACATCTTATCGAGATTGGCTTTAGAATGGGTGAAGTGGATGAGTGCAGTCTGCTGGTCTCTACACTTCTTAGTCAACTTAATCTTTTTTTTTCTCTAATTCACAGTTGCAGCGACTTATAGAAGAAAGATTATGCTTGAGATCAGAATTTTCTAATTCCAAAGTCTTGACTTTGATGTCAAAGGCTGACTGTGAGGCTTTGAGATGTTTTATTTCCAGCGACAAATCACACAAATGCTCTTCTCCTATTCTATAAGCTTCTCTTTCAAAGAGTTAGTCTCCAAAATATAATTCTCTTCGCTAATAATCATATTTTGCAAAAACTCAGAAAGAACAACAGTAGGACTAGAGATAAGTTTCTTTACTATTACCTCATGGTGTCGTCTATGGTTTTCTTCTTGATCAGCCATCAAGCAGAGGTTTACTTGATCATTTTCAGAGTCTGATTCACTAGAGGAATCTGAATCACTATTCTTTCGATCATTTTGTTCTTCTTCTTTTGTGGGCACTCCTTCACCAGATGATCTGTTTCACCATATTCGAAGCAGGTCAGTATTTTTGATTTCTTAGTAGGTTTAGAAGACTTACCTTTGTATTTTGACAATCCGGAGTATTCTCAGTTTGAGAATTCCTTTTTCATCTTTAGGATTCGAGTGAGTCCTCTTATGATCAAATCAAAAGGATCTTCCTCGTCATCCTCACTTTCTTCATCTTTTGATGGACTATCCTCCTTCATTTTGAGAGCCAGAGTCTTCATACTAGAGGATAATTCACCATCTTCTTCATTTAGGACCATCTTGTGTGTAATTAGCTTTCCAAGTAGATCATCCAGTGGCAGGGTTTTGAGGTCTTGAGCTTCCTCAATGGCAATCACCTTTGGTCCCCATTTATCTGTCGGCAAGCTCCTTAAGATCTTTCTGACTTTCTCTTCATTTGTGAAGACTTTTCCTAGTGAATCCAAATTGTTCATGATTTGAGTAAACCTTGTGAACATCTCCTTTACGGTCTCACTTGGCAGCATCTTGAACAACTCATATTGACGCAGGAATATACTTATTTTAATTTCCTTCACTTGGCTTGTACCCTTATAGGTTACAACCAGTTTATCCCAAATTTCCTTTGTGCTCCTACAAGATGAAACACGGTTAAATTCATTAGTGTCTAAACCCCAGTAGAGCAGGTTCATAGCCTCGTAGTTCTTGGTCACATTCTCCAAGTCGGTTTGATTGTATTTGCTGTCATATTTAGCCACCATGACTCCCGCTACGTTAAGCTTCTATGGTTCTCTAGGTCCCCTTTTGAATATATACCAGAGCTCCATATCTGGATTAATGATAAACATTTGCATCAAGGACCTCCAGTGCACAAATTTATCGCCACATAAGAGGGGTGGTCGATTGGCCGATCTTCCATGAGTGAATCCTCCATCACCTACAATACTCATGATCGAGGGCTACAATAGTTGGGTTGATTGAATTGAATTATCAAACTTTTCAATTGAAGCATCATTTGAGATTTAGGATTGTCAATAGAGGCCAGGCTACATAATTTCCCGATCACTTTCAACCACCAAACCCTCAAAGACTTGGAAATTTCAAGTATGTCATACACTCAAATTGATTGAATCCAAATGAACTACTCGGACGCTAATTGCCTTATTTCGGCAAAAAAAAAAAGGGAAAAGATTTGAAATTGGTATCAATCATTTGATCGCCTTGAAAATTTCTTCTCTTTGAAGTTTGATTCAAAGGGATTAGTCAATCAGTGAGATTTGGAGGAAACGAAGAGCAGCTTGGCTCAACCCCTCCATAGCCATGGCCACCTTTGACGACGCCTCGGAGACAACTTTGCACAATCGACGCTGCTCCAAGTGGTGAGGGTCAAGGTCAGTGCTCCTCCCATAATTTCAGCAACAGATCAATGAAGCAAGTGCATTCATATAAAAACATCGAAACGAAGACGAATCTGGCCACCAAAAGAAGAATGCTACCAGAGAGGGGAAGGCAAGTATTGGAGAAGATGAAAGTTTTCGAAGATGTCTACTGGGCAATCAATTCCAATTCTTCATAGAATTAAAAAAGGCAATTTTTCATATAGACGATATCTTGAAGAAGATAGGGGTAAAGTAGACTATATGAGAAATTACCTTTTTTAATTAAGGAAAAATAACTTCTAATAATACCAACTTTCTCTCATGAACCAATAACAATACAAACTTTGAAAATAACAAACTTATACCCAAACTATTTCAACATCAACTGAAAACAATATGGATGGTTTTTCTGATGAGAAATCGGGCAAAGATTGTGACATGGCCTTGGAGAAGTGAAGTGGGTCCTAGTTGGCAAAAAAAAAAGCTGATTTTTTTTCATAGATGAGCTGATTTTTACACCTGAATTTTTTCACAGATGAACTGATTATTTTCACAAGGAACAAACTAATTTTTACAGTTGATTTGAATTTTAGGCTGAATTCTTGATAAGCTGAATTTTTAGAGCAATTTATTTTACAATTGATTTGAATGTCACGTTGAATTCTTAACAATCTAAATTTCTTAGAGCAACTTTTTTTTTTTTACAGATCTGAATGTCAAGCTGAATTCTTGACAAGCTAAATCTTTTTTTAGCAATTTCTCTTTTACAATTTGTAAAATTTGACTCCTTGGAATTAAACATTATGGTAGCTGAATAAAATACACAAGTTGTAAGCTTTCAAATTTTGCAATAGGACAAACAATACCAATTGGGCATTTACTCAGGCTACCAAGAAAAGAACTTACATGAATTCATTTGACCATACATGCAATAAGCCAATAAACATCAGTTAAGGGTAAGCGCCAATTGAGCATAAGTGTATAGTAGTGACAGAAAACTGTAACATAAAATCAACATCAATTTAAAGATTCTCCAAAAGGCAAGAAAAAAAAGAAGAAGAACAGAAAAAATGTGTTGTAGTTCTAGTGTCCATAAATGTTTCATCTCCCTAGAACTTAAAGTTCTATCCTTTCAAGCACTCTCATCCTATCCACGTGGAGGCTTCTCAGAATTTTTTCCTTTCCTTATTTTACCCTTCTCTTCCTCTTTTCTTTCTGAAAAACTGACGATTTGTTTCCTCATTGCTCACCTTCTCTACCTGCGTTCTCTCTCTCTATCTCACGACTCACGAGTCACGATCTGAGGGAAGGAAGAAGGAATTTGAAACCGCTTTTCTCTGGAAGTTGCAAGCGCGGAGACAGCTACTGGAGTTGCCGGCGGCTGTGGTGTACAGGAGCGTCGCCGGTCGATTACACCTAGGGTTTTCGTCGATGGTGATGGCGATGATGGCTCGAAATTCGGATGGGGGTGGAGATCCAGAAGAAAGAGGAAAGGGCTTTGATTGTAGATCGCGGCAGGGGTGGGTGGGCGGCTGCGGTGGTCTGTGTTACTGGCTGCCTGGATCTCGGTCTCTTCTCGATTTATGAGTTTGATCGATTTGTGTGCAATTTTTTCAATTTGGGGCTTTTCGGTTTGGGTTCTAAGCCATTGTTTTTTTATCGCCATCTTTGCTAAATTTTTTGTTTTGGGTTTCGATTTGTTCAATTTGGGGCTTTTCAGTTTGGGTTAGAACCCAAGGTGGGAAGTGAAGGTTTATTTGTTCAATTGGGGGATTTTGAAAACTGTAACTGAAGGTAAGCGATAACCTCCAAGGAAAACGATAACCATTTGTTCAATTTGGGCTTCTAATCAAATTGAACAAATGGTTATCGTTTTTATCGCCATCGGATGAATCTTATCTCGCTTTCCTTGGAGGTTTGATGAAGATGTCGAGCAGTTTCACAAGGCTCTCGAAGGTTAGTTTGCTCTGCTTTTGCCTTTTTCAATCTTCTATCTGTTTGATCTGTCTCATTTTATAATGTCCATTGTTGATCTTCTTAAACCAACTAGAACGCAGTAGTTCTTTATAGCTTAATTTCATTATGCTACTTTTTGTACCAAATTGTGTTTTTGTCGATTATTTTATTTCTTTGGATCGATGCAATAAAATAATCTAGGCCTTTGAGAGCATGATTTGCAATAAGATAGTAGTTGGCACATTAATGGATACTTCAATTGTGGGGTCTTAATCAAATTTGGTCATTCTTAGTACATGATTTTCAATTACGGAACTCCCTAGGGAGATCAGTTGGCGGTCCTTCTTAGTACATGATTTTAAATTTGGTCCTTCTTACCCCACAAAGCTTTAAAAATGTAAAATTATTTGGAAATAAGTAATAGATCGATGCAAAAGATAGGTGATTCTTAATTCTATATGGGAGATCAATTGTTGGTAATCTAGAGAAGTGCAAAACAAGGGAGGAAGCTTCTTCAACAATATTGGTAGCAGCAAAATCCCAGCTATAATAATCTGTTTGTTTTGAGTTGCTTGCTTGATCAACAAAAAATTCAAAGGATGCCTTGAATTTGAGAAAGACACGCCCAAGTGAAGACACACAAATAGGACCAGACCATCCAAACCCTGTGGTGCCTATTCTAAATGGGACAAGTAATGATGATGAATCATTATAAGCTCTATGCTTCCAAAGTAGTTTGTCAAAAATTAATTCTAATCTTCCTTCTCTGGCTGATCATAAGTTTTTCTTTGTTTCCTTGGGTTGATCCAATTTGCTTATATTGCAACTATGAGGTTGTGATTTTGCTTTACTTTTTTAAGTTTCTAGTGATCCTTTTTGCTCGATAGGGATGAAGATCTAAAAAAGAAGTTATGACAGTGGGAGAGAAGGAATGCGGTTCAGCAAGAAATCATGCGCCAATAAGGGAGGCGGCGAATGAAAATGAAGCACATGGACATGAGATTATGACAGCAAGAGAAAGAAGGGCAATCCAAGTGCTGCTATTGCGAAACGCACTGCTGTTGTGGAAGTTGTTGCTGCTGTACATGACAAATCTGTGGGGGTTCAGTTTAATGCAAAGAGTGGAGGGTCGTTTTACACTAGTGGGACTGCTTTTGAGACAACAACTTTGAGTAAACAAGGGAGTAATTCTATGACAGCAGGGTGTACTGCGTCTGCATCTGTTGGGGATCAACTGAAAAGAGGAAATTGATCACTCTGTGGCAGCAACGACAGTTGGTTCCAAGGGGATAACAAATGCAAAAGATAAAACACATCTATATATTTATCTCTTTAAGACACACATCTATATATCTATCCCAGATATCTAAAATCGGTTATAATGAAGACGGACTGCCAAACGGTGAAAAAGTTCAAGGTGGCAGTTTTATAGTGTGCTTCTAATCATCCAAACGATAACCATTGAAGCGGTTTAAGATTTCCATCAATAAAGTGATCATAGAAATGATGTTTACTCTATTATCTTGATGTCTATTTTTTGTTTTGGGTTTCGATTTGTTCAAACGGTGAAAGCCGCTGTTTTTTTAACCCCGCTTCTGTATCCTATTACAAGCGAAAAGGCCTACAGATGAACCCTCAGCAGACCAAGGTGATGGCAATGCAGCTTGAAGGTATTGAGCTCATGAACCCTCCTATTTAATTGTTTTAGCTGTTTGCTTCCGTTTTTTTTAGCTATTTTACCCAATTTGCCAATTTCGTCAGATGTCATTATGGTGCTTTCATTATAGATCAAAGTGGTTTCATGGCTGCTTTCATTTGCTTCCGTTTGATATGATTTTTTTGCTTATCTCCCTAGAACTTAAAGCCCTCTGTTTTCAAAGATAGATACGAATCTGTAACGTCTCTAGAAGTTATATGACTCTTATGCAATTTTCAATCCCTCCTAGGTATGTTTACTTGTAAATTATTCTCTCAAAAGCCCTAATTTTCGACCCCGTTCTCTTTAATTGGTGTAAACTGAAATTCTTGGAAAATTAGGCATGTCTGATTTAGGATTTCCATAAATTTCTTGCTCATAGTTCAATATTTGCCTTAATAATTGTTGCTCATAATTCAATAAGTTTCTGATTTAGGGTTTTATTCAGCAAGTTTTCCTCAATTTCAATATTTGCCTCAATGATTGTTGCTCACATGGTTTTTTCTAGGCTTCTTTTCTCTACGCCCCAATTAAGCTTAGTTCTGTAAAACTAACCTTGCCTTTGTTCATGGTATTATGAATGGATCATATATAATCAAATTCTATTACATGACCAAGCACTACTGGATTGATGGTATTGTTTTTAACTCTTTTTTACACCTAAATCAGAGTTTAGGTGAAACAAAATTGAATTATAAATAAATAATATCCCTACAACTTAATGGTATTTGTGCATGGACAACTATTCCTGGACAAGGATCATTCTCAAATTCGTCTTTGAGTCTGAGGTGCCCTAATTTGCTTATATAAATTTGCCCCAATTCACTTATTTCCAGACAAAATTAATATTTTGATTGTGCACTTCCAGTTCTATATGCTATCAATCGCCTAACAAGAACCTCCAAATGCTTATTTGCCTGCACATCCCATTTCTCAGTTTTGTTTGCTTTTATTCTAACCCAATTGATGAGCTCATAGAGATTGTTTGTCAATTGGACCAATTTTGGTGCAATTAGCATTCACCATGAATCTTTGAAATGGAATAACTAACAGGGAAATGATTAATAAGTTGGATCAGTTGTCAAATTATTTGTGCGATTTTTAAGATTTTAAATTGATGTAAATAACTAACAGGGAAATGATTAATAAGCAACACCAAATACGTACTAATCTTTGAATTTAACCTTTAATCAATGGACAACTAGAGAATTAACAAAAATTAAGAATGCTTCATCTCTTAGGATTCTACGCATTATATATTGAATCATATAATCTTAATCAAGCATTTGAATTGATTTTGATTGAATTCAGGGAAGAAATCTTCATCCAAAGTGGTTATTGGTATTGTGGTTGGAGCAGTATCAGCTGGGCTACTGTTAGTTGGGGCCATCTTCTGTCTGGTCAAGACCAACAAGGAAAAGAAACTTGCCGAATCGCCACTAATCAATGCTAATGGTAAGTAAATTACAAGTAATCCCATGGGTTTGTCATTTTTTATGACATGTTTATTATCCCTTCGATCTCTTGGTTTGTGCTATTAGCAACGGAAGATTTCAGTACCGCCGAGTCCTTGCAATATGGATTCGACACACTCCAAGCTGCAACAAACAACTTTTCTGATGAAAATAGGGTTGGAGTTGAACAAGGTGGATTTGGTCCTGTCTATAAGGTGACAACTAATTGTTGTTTTAATTCCTAGCAGATCAACACTTTTTAACTTTTTTATTTTGTGTTGTGTTCCAAACTTCCAATGTGGAGATAACCGTACATATATGCCTGATCCTTCTTTTTTTCACAGGGTACATTGCCAAATGGACAACAAGTAGCGATCAAAAGGTTGTCGAGGAGCTCTGGTCAAGGAGCAGAAGAATTCAAGAACGAGATGATAGACAAATTCGAGAAGAAAGCGATGCTCCTCCAGACTCCATATCCCTCCTGATT
Organism: Persicaria maculosa; assembly: GCA_963922045.1. Lineage (NCBI taxonomy): Eukaryota > Viridiplantae > Streptophyta > Magnoliopsida > Caryophyllales > Polygonaceae > Persicaria > Persicaria maculosa. The sequence goes on along the minus strand of OY998264.1, from coordinate 19,554,306 downwards.
TCTTCCTGGTAATGCTTGCAAACAAATCTGTTGCATTAATTGCTTTTAAATTCATGTTTTATTTGAACATTTTCCTTTTTTTTTATCTCCATAGCATTTTATATATAAATCCTGGGAGATATATTATATATTTATCCAAGATAAGTTTGGTGTTTTTTTTTCTCCTCACAATTACAAATTCTCATTAATTTCCAAAAGCTTACTACCTCCGTTTTGAAATATAAGTCCGTTGACTTTTTTGACACGTTTTTTAAAGAGTTAAAAAATATATAAAATAATATTATTTTTATTAATTTTTTACATAGTCTTATATATATTACTAATAAGTATAAAATTATGTAAAAAAAATAAATAAAAGATTTATTATTTTATATAGTTTTTAAGTTATTAAAAAACATGTCAAAAAGTCAACGGACTTATATTTCAAAACGGAGGGAGTATCATTTAAGGTTAAATCTTATTTTATTTTCTCTAATTGCTTCCTCTCTCAAACTTTATTAGCTCATTATAAATTTTTAGTATACAATATTACTTGAGCTTTATTAACCTCTACAAGGCATGAACTCAACTCAATATATAATAATTATGCACTTTAAAATTAATATTAATTTTTAATTAAATACACGTGTCTATTGACAACTGCTTTGAGAAAGAAAGCTCAAGTTATTGACAAGTAACTATAATTCCATTGTTAGTTGTTACTGCTTGATGTATCCATTTCTTTTTTTTGAATGTTCTCCCCCATTTAAAGAAGGTATAATTCGATGTATTATCCAACATGATAATACTCAATTTGCCCTCATATTATGAATTGGATATTATTGTAATTGTAAATAACTACACTTTTAAATTAAAATCATAAATATCAAATTTTAATCAAATACCCGGGCATAAGGCCCGGGCCTAGTACATCAGGTGCGTTTTACTTTTGCAGGAACCTGGTTTTTGTAGAATCTTTCGGATAGAAATGTACCTGTACTATTACTGGAGGAAGATATGGATCATCTTTTAGCTGATTTTTTCTAATTTGCGAGTGAGGTTATTGTTGAAAAAAACTGTTTTTTTCTAATTTGCAAGTGAGGTTATTGTTGAAAAAAGTTGTTTTGATTCTTTGAAACCATCTCTCATCCACACTTCCATAGTTCACTACCTCTGGATTGTGCTGCTCGTTTGATCTTATGATAAATTGTTGCCCTTTCTGTAAATTTACATGTAATTTTGTATAAAACATCACTACCTATATTGTCAAAATAATTATTGTGCAAGCAGATTTAAGATATTTGTCGCACGATCCTCCCCACTTTGGATTTTGCTTATCTTTTCCTACGCCTAAAGTTGTGATTTTTTGTTCTGTCTCTACATCAATTCTTAGACCATTTATTTCTTGTAACTGTAGAGTATGAAGATGATTTATCATTTGCAGCTGATGTTGAGATGAATAACGTACAATAACCTTTACAACTTCACACTATATTAGATGCCTTTTTGTCTATGTTTTTGATCTTTTACTTGGCAGTACTGTAATGCTTATTTACCCACTCTCAATGGAGCATTGGAGTTATAATGTATATTTTGCTAGATTATAACCCAATTATCATAGCTGCAAATCCATTGAAGGTACAGTAACCTCCAATTGACAATGTTATGCGCTAGATTTTTTTTGGTCATTGTAGTTTAATGGGTTTTTTTTAGCTAGAAATAAGTTAGGTTTCATTGATTTGATCGTATCCTTTAATGTGCTCGTGACATTTTTCCTCTTGCAAGCACTTTCCTCGTCTTACTGAATTTCTTTACTGGTGAACACAAGAGTTGAATCTTGGACCAAGCGCGTGCTTATGTGAGGCTCTAGGACTGGATTAGGAGCTCTCATGGTGAAATTGAGTTTACTTTGTTTGAGAACAATTTTTGGTGCAAATTGACCACTGTATTAGAAATTTATGTTTTTCTTTCACACTTTTTGTATGGTTGTATGGTTTAACTGATGTATTAGTAGATGATTTAAGCTAATCGGAAGTTTAGGTGGCTTTAAAAAAATATTTTTCATTAAAATTTGATCATGGAAAAATAAGCATTTATGTAACTTACAAAACTACTTTTTATTGTTTTATTGTCAAATTTTGACGTTTTACATATTATATGAATGCTGAACAAAACCAAACTGTTAAGAACAAAGGATCAACAAGAATATGTTTCAACATTCGAAACTCATATATAATAAGTTTGTCCCAAGCCCTCGAATAAACCACTCGGTATGCAAGGCTCAAACTATAAACCTTGAGAGACGGGTTACTCTTTCGAGTTCAAACCAGCTACTGTAATTGTTAATCTTTGATGTAATATTTATCTTATAATCATCATAATAGTTTTGTCTAATATAATCTGATGGAGCTAAACCAATCGGTTAAGAACAGAAGAGTAAAAGTAATTTGTTCGATCGTTCAAAAATCGATAATCATTTATATTAAAATAATATAATAGTTTATAAATCTCGTGCGTCGTGCACGGGTACTGCATAAAATAATTTATAAATCCCGTGCGTAACGCGCGGGTACTGCACTAGTTACCATTAAAAGGTCTTGAGTGCTGCACTTCTTCAGATGCTTGAGAATATGTAAGAGGCCCTTCAATTAGCAGTAGAGTAAGCTTCTTCTCCCACCAAAGCCTTCAATTTGTGGTCGAGGTAAAAGTCGAGGTTTAGGTCTCAATCCATGGCCTCTCAACTCTCAATTTCCCTTCTTGGTAAAAACCTAACCCCAAATCGCAATTCTCATCAAACTAAAATCAGAATTTTTTTTAATTGAAAAGATGATTTTTTTTTGCTAATTGAGTCCCACTTCACTTCTCCGGTGCCATGTCACCATTTTCACCAGAAATCTCATCGGAAAAACCGTCCATATTATTGTTTTTAGTAGATGTTGAAATAGTTTGGGTATAAGTTTGTTATTTTCAAAGTTTGTATTGTTATTGGTTCATGAGAGAAAGTTTGTATTATTAGAAGTTATTTCGTAACACATAGTTAAATAGAAACTTGTCTTAATGTAATTAATGGTTTGTTTGGTAACACATAGTTGACGGGTAGCTAAAACTGATGGATTAAATGTGTTCAATATATGTTAAATTAGAGTGTTTCTAAACTAGTAAGATGTTTGGTAACCCGACTGATAGAGTAAATGATATAAACTAGCTGATAAAATAAGAGAAAATAAATAGAGTTTTAAATAACTTATGATGAGTAACTGTTGAAAATCTAATTTCAAATTTTAATTAAACTAAAATTTATATTCAAATTATTTAAAATTATAGAATATTAAAATCAAAAGCTCCAAAAAACTAACGGAAACTTAAGTTTCCTCTTGGAGCACAAGGTTAAAATAGCCATAGCAAATGAATACTCCCTCCGTTCGGCAAAATTGTCATTTTAAGGTGTTATTTTTGTTCAAAAAAACTTGTCATTATAGGTATTTTGCCCTTCACTTTACGAAAATACCCTTGATATGATTGATGGTTTGTTAGTTGTAGTTTTCGATAAACTAAAAAAAAGGTAATAATTGAGGGTAAATTAGTACATTTGTTAATTGCCTTAAAACTTGTTAAATAAGATAAAATGACAAGTTTTACCGAACGGAGGAAGTATGAAATTTCATACAAATGAATATGTACGCGCTTTTTTTAATGCGAGTTGAAGGGATATTTACTTGAGGAGATCGAACACTTTGTAATGATACACCGATAAACTACATATAAAGGTAAAAAAAAAATTAAAAAAAAAACTGATATACATAAATGGTTCACCGTTTTTTTTTTGGTATGAAAAAAGACTCATTATATACATAAATGGTTACCTGAAATATAGTTGTTTTATATTTTGACATTGTTTTATATTTTGACATAATTTAGTAAAGTATTATATTAAAAATATGGAAAAATACATATTCAACTATGCCTTAGTGGACATGATTTTGCAAAGCAGACAACTACTTTTCAACTAAGATGATTGTGTAGTGGATGGAAACCCGAAACGGTAAAGAGAACGCGCTAACCTACGCGCCCCCTTTCCTCTCCTCAGTTGAAGAAACCCTAGAAAAAAACCCCAAATGTTCTACCAAATTGAAGCCACATCCAAGGCAGTCATCCTCCTACGCCTGCAAATGGAACAGCTATGGGGTCTATACAAACAAAAGAAGCTTTTGGAGTTGGATCTGGTACTCCCATCAAAGCTCGGTCGTAAGATTCTCAAAGAGTTTCTTCCTAAGATCACATCGAAATCAGTCTCTGAAAGGGTGTGCGCCTCCTGCGGTCTCTGCTGGGCTTGGGGTGCATCTCCCTGTTAACTGCGTCTCTCACTGGCTCCTCGGATGGGACCTTTCCTCCTCTCTCTTCTTCCGGATCTGGAGTTGGTGCGGCCTCTCTCACTGTTCGCCTGTGTCGTCCTTCCCCAGGAGGGTTGACTTTCTGAAGTTCCTGATCCTCGGCTTGCCGTGGTTGGTATCTCGCCATCATTGGCTCTTCGCCTCTTTCCGATGGCCAAATCCCCTTTCTCACCATGACAGGTATGTAAACCCTCTCCCAAATCTATACTTGAATCTAAAATTGAGGTCTAAAATCTGTACCAAAATCTATTATCTGCATATCCGGCTACCTATTCGTCAAAATACCCCTAAACACTATTGCTTAAGAATCACCAACTATAAAAAACTGAATCAACCCAAATTAAATGCTCAACAATCTCCTCTCCAGTCTCAAAGAGACAGCTATTTTCTGTTGTTCTCTACAAACTCAAAAATCGGCATTTACTGCTTCCTCTGCTTGATTGCCATGGGCAATAAAAAACCATCCAAAGGGAAGGAAAGTCTCATTGAGACTTCTCCGAACCCCAAACCTCTTGTACCCACTGGGAAGGAAGGCCTCTTTGAAGCTTCTCCGAACCCCACACCACAACCACCCACTGGGAAACCGCCAGGTGAACCCCACAAAAACAACTCTTCCTCCAAGCCACCCAAGGGTGACAAGGGCAAAGGAAAACTTGACTTCACAACCTATTTCTCTCAGCTTCAAAAATTTGCTCCAAAATACAAGTTTGAAACTACTGCAATCCTATATGGGCGTGCCTTTGGTGCACCCATAGACCCTCTCAAGATAAGTTCTAAGTTCTCCAATGATTGGCAGGGGCTTGAAGGGGAGTTTGAGCTCCTGGAAATGCCCAATCATTGGTTTGAACTGAGATTCACAAGCCATCTTGACCTCAAATTAATTTGGGAGTCTAGGCCCTACCATGTGTATGGTCAGCTAATCATCTTAAGGCCTTGGAAGCCACATTTTGATCCCCTCACTGAAAACACCACTGCCTTTGATATGTGGGTGAGAATTACTCTCATTCCAGAAATCTATAAGAAGCCAGGGGCCATTCAAACCATACTTAGCCACAATGAGTTTGGCACCTATATCAAATATGACCCATCAGTTGATACTAGTGCTCGCTATGCCAGGGTTTGTGTTAACCTTGACATAGCTGAGAAAGTGTCAAATACAATCCTTATCCCTGTCAACAACAAGGAAGTTTCTGCCCACATTATTTGGTTTGAGGAATTCCCTCAAGGTTGTGGAAATTGTGGGAGTCCTGAACATCTTTTTACCCAATGCTCACACTTTATCCCAAGGCCAAAAAAGATCCAAATCACTATAAAGAAACCCAGCCCAAAAATTCAAACTGATAACAGTGCTCAGACAGATGAGGGGTGGATTCCTGTCAACAGGAAGGGAAAACACCCAAAATTACCCAACCCCTTCACTGCCTTCAGTAACAAACCCTATGTCACTGGTAAAGGTGGCGTCTCTGTTGCCTTTGAAGCCATCTCTAGCTCATCCACCTCTTCTAGAGATTCTAAAACCCCATCTGAGCATGCTTCTGTTCATGCCACTGCTGAACAAACCAAAGTTGCACCCACTGTTTCCATTGCTGCTGGTGCTTCAGGATCTGCTGTTCTGGCTCCTGTGGTTGCTGGGCCTGCTTTGGGGGTCCCAGTGGATGCTCCTCCTTTGGGTCCAGGCCCACTGCAGGATGCCACTGGTAACCCTGATCTCTCAGCTGGTTTCAGTGGTGTCCCAGTGGGGTTTGGTGCTGCTTTGGAGATCCTCCCTAGTGACCCTCTCCCCAACACTCTGTGTAATAACCCTATCCCTATTAATGCAAACCCAATAGCACCTCCTGCCGAGACAATTCCCTCTGATGATGATTTCGTGGCAGCTGGCTATGACCTCCCCAACCCTGAGCACTTCTCTGACATTGGAGCTGAGATTGATTCAGCCACCCTCTCCTGCCTTCAATACAATGTGGAAGATGAACACTTTGATGAGCTTGATGAGGTGGATTATCTTGTGGATGACCCTATGATTGATTGCACCTATGATGTTGAAGAAGGTCATGAGGCTTTTTCTGATCCCTCCTTCCACACTATCCACTCCACCTCTTCTGTCATCAAGTTACTGTCCAACATGGACATTCCACCTAAGGAGGCTACAAACTCAGACTCAATTAAGAGAAAGCTTGCTGGGGGTGATGAGGACACTGCTAGCTCTACCCTGAAGAGGACCAAATCATCCCACTAGTTTACTATATGATAAAGCTTTTGCAAAGAATTGGAATCTTTTGGTTCCATGTTTCAAAAAATATCGACTCCTACTATTTTGCTATCCTATCTTGTTCCAATTCTCAGCAAAAACTTCACTGTAATCTTGGCCTTGTAAAATATAATGCTAGATATGACCTTCATGTTTGTAATGCTCCTATGTATCATGATGTAAGATGGTATTCCTACTGTAATTTTGTAACCAAAAATATATATATGTCTATCCTATGGATTATCTTTGTTGCTTACCTATCTAATATGAGCACGTTCTGGTGCTTTGCCTTTGCATTCTATGATAACCCTAATGCTTTGCATATGCCAACTTCCCTTAGCTGTTACTGGCATGACATAACCCCACTCAATAGCTACCCTATCTCCATGGTTAACAAGAAATGTTTCCTTATCACATTAGATAAAAAACCAATCATTTTTTACCTGCCTGATTCAGTTACAGTAAATACTAACCAAGCTCGAGTGGTCTTTCCACTTGAGCAACTATATACTTCCTTGATAATACAGGTACCAAGCAGTTCTAGCTGCAACCTATTCCTCGCACCACATGAGAGGTACAAGATCAAGGAGCCCCACCAGCTGTTGTTACAACAAACAACTCCAAGGGAAAATAAGAAGATCTACAAGGAGCCCCAGAACATGCACACTCGGCGTTCTCTACTAGCCCACAGTGTGAACCAAATCTTGTCTACTGGAATTTGGAATAAATGCTCAAGACACCTTAGTAACATTGAAAACCTACTCATTGTAATAAACATTAATCCTAGGTATAGTACCAAGCGCCCTACATTGAGCAAACTCAATAACCACTTCGCTTTTTTAGCTACTTCTTTAATTAAATTGAACTTATCGTATTCAACAAACCCAAACCGAATGGTATATCTAAAGATAATCATATTTATATGAAAATAAGCTATTGGAATGTGCGCGGACTAAAGCGCAAAAACATTTGGACTCAGATTGCAATTAGCACTAAAACAGATAACATTCAAATCCTCGCTCTTGCAGAAACAAAGTTGAGCACTCCGCCTTTTGAGGGATACTGGCGCAAGGCGGGTTTTGACAATATCCACTTTCGTCCATCCGCGGGTCTGTCTGGTGGGATGTGTCTACTCTGGAAATCTACGCACCTAGATCATGAAACCTTTGAGATCGTTTACTCAACCAATAGAATAATACAAACAAAATACGAGAATACCCACCTCAACACAGTAATATCACTCTTATTTGTATATGGTCCACCACATGCAAAGGATAAGGCGGGTTTTTGGGATGAACTATCAACCATAATATCGACATCCACTTCCCCCTATCTAATCATAGGAGATCTTAATGAAATACTTCTTCCTACGGATAAACTAGGAGGAGCTCCTGCACCACATTCAAGATTTAAACAATTAACAGAATTTATATCAAACAACAACCTCATTGACCTTCCAACTATAGGGAACAATTTCACATGGCGAAAGAGAAAAACGGGTGAGAACAACACTTACGAAAAACTAGATAGAGGATTAGCGAGCTCCGGACTCCTTAATATTTATCCCAACCTAAGAGTAAAAAGCTCTTCATTCACCTCCTCTGACCACACACAAATCACGGTTGACTTAAATGACAACCAACGCCCCAAACTGCAACCCTACAAATTCGAAATGGCATGGACTTTGAATAATGATTTCGAAACTTTGGTGAAAAATGCATGGCGGATTGATCCCCATGGATCAAATCTGTACAAATTAACCAAGAAACTGCAGGAGGTGAAAAAGAAAAGCAAAATTTGGAGCAAATTCACATATGGAAACATCTTTCGCCAAATCAACATAACAGAGCAGCAAATGCAAGAAACACAATCTCAAATCTACCATGGATTTGATTCAAGATTAGATGCCAAGCTAAACCAACTATCTAAGAAGCACGCCTCCCTACTAGACTTCCAGAATAAATACTGGGGACAACGAGCAAAACAGAATCATATAAGATCAATAGACTCAAACACAAAATACTTCCACAGAATAGCGACTGGGAGAAGAAATAGAAACATCATCAAAACAATACAGGCAACTGGAGGCATACCGCTAACACATGAGGTAGAAATCAGAGAACACATCAATGGAGAATTCAAAAGGCGATTCACTTCCCACCCCAGCACCCAACCACCACATAACATGCTTAAAAACTTACATAATGAATTAACGGGAGAAGACAATGATATGCTGACAAAGCGAATTTCCAACTCTGAAATTAAAAGCGCAGTCTTTAGCCTCGCGAATGACAAATCGCCTGGACCTGACGGTTTCCCAGCAGGATTTTTCAAAAAATACTGGCACATTGTCGGTCCAACTGTAACTAAGGCGGTTAAAAGTTTTTTCCTCAGCGGGAAAATTCTACATCAAATAAACCACACCTTCATAGCGCTCATCCCAAAGTGCGACAGCCCGACAGCGACAAATCATTACAGACCAATCAGCCTATGCACAACCACTTACAAAATAATATCCAAAGTTCTGGCCAACAGACTTAAAAAAAATAATGCCAAAAATCACGCATCCACTACAAAGTGCTTTTTCTTCTGGAAGGGCAATCCAGGACAACATCCTAATAGCGCATGAAATATTTCATTCATTTCACAAGAAAAAGGGTCAATCTGGATGGATGGCAGTTAAGCTCGACATGGAAAAAGCCTTCGATATGGTTGAGTGGACCTCTCTCCTTCTAATATTAAACAAACTTGGTTTCCCAACTAAATTCACAAACTGGATAAAAGAGTGCATAACAACAGTATCATACTCTATACTGGTAAACAATGAACCCACAGAAATCTTTCGGCCTTCTAGAGGGCTCAGGCAGGGGGATCCATTTTCTCCTTACCTTTTTCTTATCGTGTCAGAAGTTCTAACAAGAGCACTACAACATGAATCTTCAAAACCTCAAAGTCACCTAGGAATTTCACTTTCCAGGGGTGGTATGAAAATACCTTTTTTAGCCTTCGCAGATGACATCATGATATTTGCATCATCTACTAAAACTGCATGTGATCAGATTAATAGAATCCTTAACGAGTACTGCCACACCACAGGTCAAAAAATCAATAAAACAAAATCACACTTCCAATTATCACCAAACAACACATCTGCCACCAAACACTTAGTACAAAACGAGCTAGGTATCCAATACACAAGCAATCTCGGGCAATACCTCGGCTGTCCGATTCTCTCAGCCAAAGTCACAAAAGATGATTTCAAAGACCTCATCTTTAATACAAAAAATAAACTTGACAAGTGGAAGGCGAACTCGCTCTCACAAGCAGGACGCAGCACCCTAATCAAATCCACGTTAGCTTCGAAACCACTGCACCTAATGCAATGTTTCTTGCTGCCAAAATCTATACATAAAGAACTGGACAAAATTAACAGAAACTTCTTATGGAACAAAGGACCTCAACACAAACCCTTAATCAGCTGGTACGAAGTTTGTAAAACAAAAAGAAATGGTGGACTCGGTATCCGCTGCTCAGAAGACATGAACACAGCCCTTCAACTAAAACTCATATGGAAAATCTTAGCTGAACCGGAAAACCCTTGGGTCAAAATAATAACACAAAAATATCTTAAGAACCATAACATCTTACAATATCATAAAAAAGGAGTCTGCTCATGGCAATGGACCAGGCTTTGCAGTCTACTGAACCTTTTCAAGAAAGGTGTTAGTTGGGCTGTTGGGAATGGAAACGACATAAACTTCTGGACTGATATCTGGTGCGGTATTCGCCCTCTATATGAAGAAGTCTCTGCCCCTGATGAAAATATCACAAACCTTAAAGTGAGCCATTTCATTACGCAAGAAAAACGCTGGGATGAGATTCGGCTAACACAGTACTTAAAGAATTACATTAGTTAGGACACAATAGACAAAATCAAGACAATACCAATTCCAAAGAATATTACCAACGACAGAATGTATTGGAATCACAGCAAAAATGGCTGGTTCTCTACTGAATCTGCTATTAGACTGATTCACAACCTAAAGGGACACTCCGTCGCAGATCTTAATTGGATCTGGAACATGGACACTACACCAAAAATCAAAACTTTTCTATGGAAAATAGCGAAAAAGGGTATCCCAACATCTGCCACTTTAGCTGCTAGGGGAATCAGTATCCCATCAAACTGTCCTCTCTGTGACACCAACCACGAAGATATCTCACATTTCTTATGGAATTGCCCAATCACGCTGGCAGCTATAAGGATAATAGAACCAAAAATCCAAAAACATATAGCCGCAATTCAGAATAACAACCAAGATATAATAACAACGCTCCAGCAACTTCGAAACAAAACAGGGAAGTATCATTTCACATTACTCTCACAAATTTGGTGGAGCACGTGGATGTTTAGGAATAAAGCTATCTTCGAAAATATAAAACCCGATGTTCGAAGCATTGCTGCACATGTAAAGAGCCAAATCCACTACTGGAATGCCCGCACCTCCACTGACAACAATTCCCCTGTAAGGGCTACCAACCATACAGTTACTACACGAAAAAGACAAACAAAATGGCAAAAACCACCACTCGGATCATACAAACTAAACTTTGATGGAGCATTTGATTACTGTGGAAAGGGTACCTACGGCTACATAATCAGAGATTCATTGGGCGCTCCCACTCTCATGGGAGCAGGGATCTCCCCACTCGGTTCAGTGATTGGCTCTGAATGCTATGCCTTATGGTTAGGCATTAACGCTGCTATAGACAATAACATCTCCGACCTCATAATTGAAGGTGACAACCTCACTGTTATTAATAGTCTTAAAGGCATTTGGTCTCCCCCGGGAGAAATTGAAATGATTGTCTCGGACTCTCGTCTATCGCTGAGTTTATTCAGCTCCTCCTCTGCTCGACATGTGTATCGGGAAGCCAACCAAGCTGCAGATTTTCTATCGCATCTCGATCCAGCTTCCCTAGGCAACCTTCATGTTGATGCAGATTTAGATACAATCATCCGTAAGGATGCTCTTGGCTTATAGTTACCACTGGTGGCTATAACCAAATTCTTTTCGGTTCAAAAAAAAAAAAAAAAAAAAAAAAAAAAACTAAGATGATTGTGTCGTCATTGTTGAGATTTTGCAACTTGGCTTTATATAATAACATTGACTTCATTTAAGTGCGTAGGCATGAAAGTCAATTAAACTGCATTTGTATGATTAATTTCGGGGTTGTTATTGGAACGGTCATTTTTTCGTTATATGCATGATAGACATTACAACTTCGAAAGCCGGTAATGATAAAGATTTAACCGTAACCGACATCCGATGTCGGTAACGTGCAATGTTCCTATGTCGGAGATCACACCGAGTGCTCGTATGGCGATTTCACCTAGAGTAGAGAAGAAGGTGTTTGAGTAATTAAGGAAAAGAGAGAGCAAGAGAGAAAAAGGGATTAAGAAGAATGAGTTTGTTATGTCATTTTCTTGAATACATGTACTACATTCCATTTGTCTTTTATAAGGCCCTCCTCAGATATATGCTATACCACACCTTGGGCCTTCGGCCCATTACAACCTAGCCCATCACCTATATCATCTACCCATTACAATATACCCTCCCGATTGAAAAAGATTTGACCTCAAGTCTTGCTGATGAAGTCCGGGAACTGACGAATGATGTGGCTGACTGCCTCCCAGGTAGCCTCGGTTGGTTTTGTCATAGGATCCCCATTGGGTAGATGAGTCAATCGAGTGTCCAATATCCCCATTGGGAACACATGAAAAACAGGGTGAATAAAGGTCGTCAATCCTCTTTGCAAATAAATGATGTTGCTTCAGCACGCACCTCCAAAACCACTCTCAAATGCTGCAAATGTTGAGTCAAATCATTGCTATATACCAATATATCATCAAAGAAAGCCAACATGAACTTCCTCAAATGCGGGCCAAACACCTCATTCATCGTAGCTTGGAATGTAGACGAAGTGTTGGTCAATCCGAAGGGCATTATCGGAACTCAAAATGCTCGTGGTGTGTTCGAAAACTTTTCTTCAACACATCGTCTTCAGCCATCTGCACCCGATGATATCCTGGCCACAAGTCCAGTTTTGAGAAGAGAGTCGCTCAATGAAGTTCGTCTAGCAGATCTTTGATGTGCAGAATAGGAAACCTATCCTTGATAGTGATGTCATTGAGTTACCTGTAATCAACGCAGAATCGCTAAGTGTTATCCTTTTTCTTGACCAATAGAGTAGGCGATGCAAACAAGCTCTGGCTTGGAGAATGGTACCACTGACGAGCATCTCCGATACTTGCTTCTCAATCTCCGTCTTTTGAAAATACGGGTAGCGATAAGGCTTGGCACACACCGATTGTGCTTCCTTCTTGAGCACAATTATGAACAAATGGCCTCTTTTAAGGGGCAGACTCTTCAGTTCCTCGAACACCTCCGAAAATTGTAATAGTAACTCAGATACCTCTAGCTGCATTGCTGCTGGTGTTGCTTCTATAGTGCATTGGGATACTTGATTGATAAAAACAAGGCAAGCCTTTCTTAATCATCTTCTGCAGTTTCTGTCCTGTCATCATCTTGAGTGATGCCCTTTCCTTCAACTCTTTCAAGACAACTACTTAGCCTTTGTTGTTGAATGAGATTTGCCTCTTCTTATAGTCAAATGTGAAAGGATCGAGATCCATCATCCATCCGACTCCTAAGATCATATCGCAACCTCCTAGCTTCAAAGTCCTGATGTCACAAGCATACGAGTGCCCTTGCATCTCCCACCTAAATTTCTTGCATTTATGCTGGTTGAAAGTCTTGTTTTCATTGGCCACATGTACTTCCATCAAACTTGCTATAGAGATAGCTCACATTGCAGTTCCTTGGCAGTCCTTATGTCCAAGAAGTTATAGGTAATGCCCTTGTCTAATAATGTTGTAATCGCCTTGTCTTTGGTGATTCCTTGCACTTTGATGGTGGTTGTCAAAATGCTTCCTTCCAAAAGATGGACGAATATCTCTGGTTCATCATCATCATCTGAGTGAACTTGCTCAGGTCCTTCACCATTCACCTCAGCAGCCACTAAGCTATGGAGTGTCTGATTCTTGCACTTGTGCTCGACGAAGTAGCAATCGCCACATTTATAGCAAAGGCCCATGTTCCGACGTTGGAAATTACCCTGGCTAACTCCCTTGGATGCAGACTCCGTGGGTGCCGATGGCTCGAGTTTGGACGGACTCATCTTGGCTATCCTTGACGAGTTGGGTTGGTAATTCTTTGAATGGTTTGAATTATAACCAATCTTCCAAGAAGGCTTACTGAGCTTCACAATTGCCTGAACCGCCCCTTGATGAAATGTTGCTTGCTCAAACACCATTGCCAATGAATCTAGTCTACTCAGTTTGACCAGAGACTTGATCTCTACTTTCAATCCGCTGATATAACTGGACACAAAGTAAGATTTGGAAAGGTTTGGATCGTAGGCTAACATACATGTCTTAGCTCCTTGAGAGCCTGGTATTGATATCTAGATATCAGACATCGGCCCCTGATTGCTGATATCTAGTGTTTCATATGGCTGGATATCGATATTACTTAAAATACTATTGATATCTAGTGTTTGGTATCCTCGGATATCAAGCGATATCTGATATTTGTATTTGGTATCACCAGATATCGATATCGCTTGATATCTAGATATCTTATTTGGGTTTTTTTGATATATTGATTTTGAGGGATGTATCACTTAATATCAACCGATATCAATATTTTGGTACCGATATCTTATATCAAGATATCAACCGATATCGATATCTAGATATCAATACCAAACGAGCCTTGAATTTCTTTGTTTACTCCTCCAAATCATCCTCCTGCACAAGTTTATTAAAATGTTCAATCACCTCCGCTCCTTGCTTTTCCCTAAACCTCACACAAATCGCTACACTTAATTCCTCCCAATTTGTTTAGGGTGTTGCATCAAGAACCATTGCACCGAAACATCCACCCGATCATTCATATACATGGAAGCAATCTCCATCTTCTGTGCTTCGATAATATGGAAAATACCAAAATACTTTTTGCAGTTCCGAATCCATCCCCTTGGCTTCTTGATGTTGAATACTGGAAAATCGATTTTTGGTGTATGGGCAAATCCACTTCTCACGTGTGTTCCAACTAACCAACTTGAGCTACCGGTTTCTTGAATCCCTGTAGATCTTGATTGTCGCGGTTGTATTTCTTGTTGAATTCGATCTTCATTTCTCATTCATGGCTCAAGATTCAGCGGTTGAGTCCCCTGCATTGGTGCCATTTCTTTGTATAGAGATTTGATATTTGTGAGAAAGCTTAATTGTATTGATTGACAAAGGGAAAATATATAGGGTTACAATGCTTGGAGATCAAGGATCTCCCAATATAGGATATACACAAAAAGATATACTAAAGATATGTTTCTATCCTAATACCCCCCGCAAGCTCATGGCGGAGAACGCACATGAAGCTTGTCACGAAGAGTAATGAACCGGCCACTGCCAAGGGCCTTGGTGAAGATGTCCGCAGTTTGATCCAAGGAACGGATGTGACGAACCACAAGGTCACCAGCCTCCACTTGTTCTCGAACAAAGAAATAATCAATGCGAATATGCTTGGATCGCTGATGGAGAATAGGGTTGGCAGACATGTACGTAGCACTGAGGTTGTCACAGAGGACAATGGGAGAGCCTGCGACAGGTGCCTGTAGCTCAGCCAGTAGTTGGCGAAGCCATAGGAGTTCGGCTGCAGTGAAAGCAATGGCACGGTACTCGGCTTCAGTGCTAGATCGAGCGACCACCTTCTGCTTTCGAGAGGACCAACTGACAAGATTGCCACCATAGAAGATGGCAAAGCCGTGTTGAGATCGGCAATCATCCATGTCGGAGGCCCATCCAGCGTCGGTGAAGGCAACTAGGCGAGTGTCGGTGGCTGATCGGAGACGCAGACCATGAGATATAGTGCCTTTGAGATAGCGGAGGATGCGCTTAACAGCAGACCAGTGAGTCTCAGTAGGGTTATGCATAAATTGGCAAACCCGATTGACGGCATAAGATATCTCTGGACGAGTGATGGTGACATATTGGAGAGCGCCAACGATGCTTCGATATAAATGAGGATCGGCTAGAGGGTCACCTGATTGAGTGAGGCGAGATCCAGGTTCGGCAGGGGAAGCAATGGGGCGAGCGTCTGTCATCTTGCTGCGGAGAAGCAAGTCGCGAATGTACTCCTGCTGAGTCAACAGAATGGCGCCATCCTGCGGAAGTAGCTCTATGCCGAGAAAGTAGTGCAGATTTCCCAAGTCACGCAGAGGGAATGCACTGTTCAGACGGTGAACAAACTGATCAATTGCTGATTGAGAGGAGCCTGTGATAATCAGATCGTCGACATAGACTAGAACCAAAATAGTGAACCCGCGAGCTCGACAGATAAACAGAGACGAGTCAGACTTGCAAGCCGAAAATTGATGTTGTAGAAGGAAGAGCTTGAGCTTGGTGAACCAAGCGCGAGGCGCCTGTTTGAGGCCATACAGAGCCTTCTTGAGGCGGCAGACATGCTGAGGCCGAGAGGGATCAATAAAACCGGGAGGTTGATCCATGTAAACCTGTTCAGAAAGGTCACCATTCAGAAAGGCGTTATTGATGTCTACCTGGCGAAGCGACCACTTGTGAGTGATAGCGAGGGAAAGGATGACACGGATGGTTGTCGGTTTGATGACGGGGCTAAACGTGTCGAAGTAGTCAACACCCTCCTCTTGATTGAAGCCCTTTGCAACTAATCGAGCTTTGTGACGCTCAATGGAACCATCTGCGTGGCGTTTGACCCTGTACACCCACTTACAACCAACAATGTTAGTCTTAGGAGGACGCGGGACAATGTCCCAAGTCCCATTACGAACGAGAGCATCATATTCAACCTGCATCGCATTCTGCCATTCAGGGAGTTTGGATGCCTGAATGAAGGTTTTGGGTTCGGGATAGTTATCAGGAGAGGGTGGGAGTGGGTGTTTAGTGGTGTTTAGGGATTTTGGTTTTGCGCAGACAAAGTCCTTGAGAAGGACGGATTGTTGGCGTTGTCGGGTGCTTTGCCGAGTGGGCTGTGGAGGTGGTGGGGGAGGTGGCGATGGTGAGGGGGAAGGTGGTGAGGGTGAAGTGTCATCGTCTGAAGTGTCGGAGGAGGACGTCGCAGAGTCGGTTGCTTCAGGAGATGCCGAGAATGGTGCTGGGGACGGCTGCGCGGTGTCCTCGGGTCCAAGGTTAAATGGAATAGGGGTGGCTGCAGTGGGCGGAGAAGCCGGAAACAAGGAGGCGGCTTGTTGGAGAACTGACAAGGGAGGATGTGAGTCTATTGGGAGATGCTCGAGAGGAGCTGGTGAAGCATGGGATGGGTAGGGAAACACCGTCTCATCAAAGATTACATGACGGGCAATGTAGAGACGATGGGTGGGAACATGGAAGCACATATACCCCTTATGTTTGGAGCTATAACCGACAAACACACAAGGAAGAGAGCGGAACTCAAGTTTGTTGGCGTTGTAGGGGCGCAGGAATGGGTAGCATAAGCATCCGAAGGATTTGAGAAACCCATAGTCAGGACTTTTCCCATAAAGACACTCATAAGGAGATTTATTGTGGAGAATTGGAGTGAGGGTGCGGTTATGGAGATAGACAGAAGTCTGAAATGCGTGCTCCCAATAACAAGTTGGCATCTTGGCATGAGCGAGAAGAGCAAGGCCTTTCTCGACAATGGTGTGATGACGCCGTTCGGCTGCGCCGTTTTGAGATTGAGTGTGTGGACAAGAGACACGATGTAGAATGCCCTGTGTTTGTAGATAGGTGGAGACTGTGCGATATTCCCCACCCCAGTCAGTTTGGAGATTTTTGATTTTTGTGGAGAATTGAGTCTCAACCATCTTGTGAAACATTTGAAACGTATGTAGGACCTGTGACTTTTGAGATAAGAAGTATATCCAGACGAATTTGGTGCAATCATCAACAAAAATCAAGAAATAACGATTTGAATTGATAGAAGCAACGGGGGCAGGACCCCAAACATCCGAATAAACTAATTCAAAAGGAAGTGAACTAGACTGATGAGTGTTTTGCAATGGTAAACGATGACTCTTTCCTAACTGACAAGACTCACAAATGGAATGTAAATTGTTTATGGAAACAGGTAATTTAAAGCGAGAGACTAAACGACGAAGAGATGACTCATGAGGGTGGCCAAGGCGATGATGCCAAGTCTGGAGACTGGTTCTTTCACCAAGGAAGACACGAGGAGGAGAGGGTAAGGATGACGGTGGAGGAGCACCAAGCCGGTAAAGCCCATTCTCAACGGTTCCTTTTAGGAGCGTCCGACCCTGCAAATCCTTCACAAAACAAGATGAGCCATAAAATAGCATGTAGACATCATTGTCACGAGTTAATTGAGAGACACTGAGTAAATTTTTGGTAATTTGAGGGACAAAAAGAACGTTATGGAGTTGCAAAATGCGAGTTGGAGCAGGTAAAATAGACTTTCCCAGTTTCGCAATAGGAAGAGACATACCGTTGCCAACCTGGAGACCATCATTGCCAAAGTAGTCAGCGCTCACAGACATGTTCCCAAGGTCGTTGGTGATGTGATTGGTGGCGCCTGAGTCGACGTACCAAGCAGGATCAACGATGGCCGACGGTGGAGTCATGGTGTTGTAGGCGTGGCGCTGAGGAGGACCAAATCGGCTGGATGAGGATCCGTCACGAGGACCCCCGGAGCTGTGGGACTGTGAAGCCGGACGACGATAGGTGGGAGGGAATTCCGCGACGTTGAGACGCTGAAAACAATTCAGAGCCTCATGATTGGTCCGTTTGCAAATCTGGCAGGGAGTGCGAGTACGCTCACGCTCGGAGGATGGGGGATCAGCGGGTGCAGAGGTTTCGCGAGAGCGAGTGGAGGTACGCTGGGAGCGAGAACCGCCCCTGCTGGCTGCGTTAGCCGAGGGCTGTTGGTCATGGAGGGTTTGTAAGGCTTGGTTTTGACGATCTTCTTCCTGGAGTAGGAGGCCGAATAGATCGTCGGAGGTAATAGGGCCAGGTTGCATATGAAAGGAGGTTCGGAAGGCGTTGAAGGAGGCATCCAGACCATGAAGGACACACGCAACAAAGTCATCATCGGGTACAATGTGATTGCACTCGGCAAGAGAATCAGCAAAGGAGCGCTTTTTCTCATAGTATTCCATGATCGATAGGTTGCCTTTGACAAAGGACTGCATCTGTTGCTTCAGATGCATCTCTCGAGCCTTCGTCTGGGCATGGAACATCCGCTCCAGGGTGGCCCAAGCAGCAGAGGCAGTAGCGGCTCTAGCCACATGAGCAAGGAGAGGAGCGGAGAGGGTAGATCGAATCCAAAGTAAGACAAGGCGATCCTTGCGCTTCCAAACGGCAAAGTCGGGATTGACGGCCGGAGGAGCAGCGGGTTGGCCATCAGTAGGAGGTGACGAAGGGAGGTGGGTTGACGGAGCTGTGTCGGTGGTGAGAAAGGATTCAAGCTCGTAGGCTTCGAGGGCAGATTTGACGGTTTGACGCCAGACGGTGTAATTGGTCCGTTCAAGCTTGATGGTGAAGTTGGGAAGGCTGATGGTGGAGGAAGAGAGGCTGGCGGCGGTATGGAGAGGGTTGAGATTGTCGGATTTGGCAGGGATTGCAGTGGAGGAGGAGGAGGAGTCGGTAGACATGGTGGCTCGAGGAGAAGGGCTTAGAGGTAGGCGGCGGCGGGAAGGGGGCTAGGTCTAGGATCGGAAATTAGGCTGATACCATATAGAGATTTGATATTTGTGAGAAAGCTTAATTGTATTGATTGACAAAGGGAAAATATATAGGGTTACAATGCTTGGAGATCAAGGATCTCCCAATATAGGATATACACAAAAAGATATACTAAAGATACGTTTCTATCCTAATACTTTGCCACTGAGTCCCCAAAGTAATTCCGTCAAAACTTTGAAGTTATGCCGAGTTTCCGCCTAGAATCTTTCCCTAGCTTTTGAATTCCATTTTGCCTCTACTTGTGCCTCTGTCAGAGATCTGGCGATGGATTTCATTGTCTCCTTCAGTACATCTATCCGTTGATCCGTCAATTGCCGTTGCTCGACGAATTGCCTCTGAGTATCGAAAATGAATTGCTGATTTGTCTCCTTGAACTCCTGAAATTGTGCCTCGAGTGCTTTGAATCTGGTTCCCTCCGCCATTGTTGATTGATCTTATGGCTCTGATACTCCGTATAAGGGAGCAACATTAATTAGTCAAGATTAATTAGTTCTGCAAATACTCCGTATAAGGGAGCAACATTAATTATGCATACACCGATATTCCCTTTTTTTTAATAATGATATGCCGACTCCGACATCAAGAGTCAGTAGTTAATCAGTCTACAATCACCCACCAGCTTTGTCCGCTCTGACTTTCAATTTAGGTTGGATCTTTGCCGACACCGAAAATTAGAGAACGATTCGTATGCTTGGCGATATCACACCGCGCCAATAGCAAGCCGATTAATTTCCAACCAAATCTCCCTATATGAGATAGAACCTAGATCAAGATACTATTGTAGGTTAGTTGCATATGAGTTGGTTCCCTGTAAAGTTTTCCTCAAAACAATTGGAGCTCATGTGATTTCTATTGGGTAAAGTCAATGATTAGAGGCATCGGGGGTGCAATGCCATCAATCTATTCTCAAACTTTAAATAGGTAAAATGGTGTGGCTGCTTTGATGAGCTGGGCCACAAAATCAAGAGTTCTAAGTGGATCATTTTTTATAAGTAGAACTAGCGATACGAGATGAACCGGAAGCCGTGTTACGATACCCAATTGCACCCTAACATATATCCTACAAAGGGTGTTAGTCAATTAAGACAACAGAACGATGGTCATAAAAGTCGAAATTCGCTAAGGAATGTGTAACAACTCATCTGTCGAATCAACTAGCCCCGAAAATTAATGTCGAGGCATAAGCTAGAGCATAACAACTATTGGTGCAAATCTTGGTGGTAGTAGCAAATATTCAAATGCGAATTTTGAAAGCCGAAGAGGAAAAAGGTTTTATGTGAACGACACTTGCACATCTGTTAATCGATCCTAAGAGTCGGGGGAAACTCGTTAAACTCAATGTCATTTTACTCATTTGCAATAAATTATAGTCCTACATTCTCAATCAACAAAGCACGATGTTGATCCAAGTTTTAACAAATGAAAAAGAAACATTTCCATGATAAAAACACTAAATTCATATTTAAAAAAAAAAACAAAAAAAAAACACTAGATTCAAACTCCTTTTTATTTAATCTGTATCACTGTCTCTTCCTACGTATAAAGTTCAGTAAAATTTTACTAGCAAATAGTTGCCATAACTAATTGCCTGCAAGTAAAAAAGCTGTCACAACAAATAACAGACTAGTAACAATGTTCTTAGAGAGCAATGAATCGGAATATTGTTGTATAGTATCACCAGTTACAATAATGTCCATCAATGGCATCCGAAAAAATGCGCAAGCAAACCAACACTCCAATTACTGCAAAAGAGAAGCTTAAATTAGATGGCTAAAGCTATCAGCTAGATCGAAGAAAATGGATAAAATGCACAAGGCATGGCAAAACCTGATTTAACAAGGAAAAGATATCCACCCAAACCTTTCAGTATATCAACCAAAAGTGAATCGGAATATTGTTGTATAGATTCAACCTAAGCCTACGCCAAAGTATAACCTAGTCTCAAAAGAAGCCGACCCACTCGCCTGCCCATTAGTGACAACCAATTTATGGGTCCAGATTACCAATTCGACAATATGTTGACGAGTCATGTGGGTTTTTTTAATTTCTGGATTGTTCAAATTGGATCATCATATTTGGTTTCTACAAGATCAGTATTTGCACCAAAGTGTAACTGGTTTGCTCAGAAAGAGCTACAGGGAACACTATAATGTCTTTCATGTAAACATGAAGGAAACATCTCTTGAGCACAGGTGTCGGACTAAATGGAAAAAATGGAGCATTTAAAAATGCATCTTCGCAGACGGATAACAAATTACTGAAATGTAGAAGAGTTGTCCTGCCAGATTACCTCAACAACAAATCTTTGATCAAATTTGGATGCCAGGCCTCAACCTGCAAATAACCCATTCAATCATGCTAAGAACGCAAAAAGAGCTATAATCACATTGGCATACATAATAATCCAATAGGCCAATGACAGGACTTAACATCAAAAGTTTCTCACTTTTTCTCTTTAATGAAGTTGTAATTGTGATTGGAACTAAGGATAAGTGAGCAGCACAATACGGAGTAGTACTTACTTCAATCTTCTTTTCAGCATCTAAATCCAAAATATTTTATGTTGCTAGTGAAGAAACTAATCCATTATATGGTCTCTTACCTTCAGAAGCGAATACAGCTTTGACATCCTCAAACACAGCTTCCACTGGTTTCACAGCATCAATCTGTATATAGAGTAAACACATAAGGCTCCATATATATGTTAAACACTGAAAAAATATAATAAAAGCAATGAAAAACAAAAATTCAGATAACACTGAAAGACTTGTTACCTTTTTAACCTTTCCCTTGGAGTCATAATAATTGATCACTGGGAGACTAGACTCCATATATACGTTAAAACGTTTTCTTATTGTCTCAATGTTGTCATCTTCTCGACCCTTCAAAACCATAAAGAATCTTGTGAGAAACAAAGAAGCTCAAATTGGTCAAGAAAAGAAAAACAAGTGACCAAAAAGCAGGAAACACAACAAGGGTTTGCAACTATTCATATAATCATGGAGATTTAGATTTGATAAATCATCTAACTTGGTTTCTGCTGAGAAGGCGCCTCTCCATCTCTTCTTCTGGACAGTCAAAAAATAGGACAAACTCTGGTGTTATACCAGTCTGCAGTTCAGAAAAACTTTCTTCAGTGATTAAATTACAAGCACATCAATGACTCTTAATAAGATGAATACTCCGAAACACTGAATGGATGATGAATGAATTAAAAGCATTTGAATCAAAAACATGGATGTGAAATTAGCACAGTGAGTAAAGGACATACAACACGTTCAAACGCTGCACGGTTCTCTTCATTGCGAGGAAAGCCATCAATAAGAAACTTGTCATTTTCAATTGTTTCCATAGCTTTCTGGAGAAGCTTAATTGTTACCTCAGAAGGAACAATCTTTCCCTCCTTAATCATGTTCTGAATCATTGTCCTTTAAATAAAATGAAAGATAAATCAGCAACATAACATGCATGCCAGTTCTATACTGCATTACTGCCTAAGCAGGATGTACAGCAAGGTGGGAAAAAAAAGTTCACAGGCGCAGCCCCGAAAGAGAATGCTTCTGAAAAGTTCAGCAATGTAAAAATGTTTCAATATAAATCAAGCCGATTCTAATTGAGGGTTAAAATCTAGCATGAGTAAGCTGCAAGGTTAATTACTATTATCAATCAAAAGAACACACTAGCAACCTTCAGAAAATAAGTATCATCTCAAATAACAATTTCTAGGACCCCCAGTGAGCAACTTTCCTCAACAGAACTGGTTATACAAGAAATGCACCTAGATTGACAATGCAAATAACTGGAACAAGTGGAGCAAAAGAATGCAGGATATTTATGGCACAAACACTCGTATGGAAACCAACTGAAGATGTGAATGAAGACCATGGAGAAAGTAGAATACCCATTTTCAGAGCCAGACTTAATTTCAGCTCGTAAGAGGTCACCAGCACTGAGATGTGTGTATCCAAAGTGTTCAACAATAAACGCACATTGGGTTCCCTTTCCACTGCCAGGCCCACCTGTTCAAGTAATAAAATCCAAAGTCAAACTATGAGATACTAGAGTTGGGTATAGAGAAAGTAAGCCAAAAACAAAAATTTCAAAGATCGTGGGCTAAATTGTAGGATAACATCTCGCACTAATAAACACAATCACATAGAAATCAAAAGCAAAACAATAATTCAATGTGGAATTTTAACAGACCAAACTGTTACTTGTGAAAGAAGCCACATGCGTTTTATTTAACAACTACCATCCATTCATGTAAATAAAAGGATAAAAAATGAGACGTGAATGGACAGGACACTAAAATATAAGAAGCCAAGGCATGAAATTTGCAAGGTACACCTGTATTGGAGAAAGGGTTCATGAAATTTTAATTGTTGGAAAATATTGGGCACGATTTCCATGTTAATTGGCCCACTTTAGTTTTCTTTAATCTAATCAATCCAACTAATTCAATTTTTTTTTCATCAGTGAAAATTGAATGGATGAATTGTTGTTGAGCCCACTGATGCACAAATGAGATGCAAGTAGAGTGAAAGTTGATTTGACTGTTGTCTGAAGGGTACAAAACAGCAAAAGTTAAGATGTTGAAAGGGCAACGGGAACTAAGGGGACCTCTAATGTTTCAAAGTAGCAGCGAGTGAGTTGCAAGCTCAGATCCAATTTTGGCTTTTGGGATGTTCAAATGAACGACATTAGGGAGCAGTTGAGAAGGATCTCTCAATTGAACCAGGATCATCCAGTTTTTCTAGAGACATGGTACACTAGCTGAGTAGCTGATGGTTGAGTATGTCAAAATACTGTCATTTCAAATTTAACCAGTGGCTGCCAAATTCATGATTGCTAAGAATTTGGGGTACTAGTTGATGGTTGAGCATTCATTAGCCAACTCTGATGGATTAAAAGTCAGCTTTTGTATTGTTGCTATACAGATGAGACCATCATCAGATCTTCTTCTTTATTTTTTCTTTTGTCAGACCCCTCTCACTTTCATGTCTGAGGAATTTTCTCTTTATCAAAAGCTCAAAACAGACCTGCTCACTCATTTAGTGAAGTTGATGAAATTTGGCTGCTTATTCTAATATCTAAATGATACAGTAAAAAAAAGAGCTGGAAAAAGGCATGGTACTATACTAGAGTACTATGGTAGAAATGAAAAGTGGTAGCAGAAAAATGTGCTCCATGCAAGTTCTATGTAAGTTGGCAAGCTAGAAATTTAGGGAACACTCTAGGCTTAGTAGCACAAACTACCCATTCATTGATGGAAACAACTCCCCTCAAAGATATGCTAAGCAGCCCTTCTAATCTGGTAAAGCTAATCTTGTGAGATGAGACCAAACAATAAAACCACCATCTAGTAATTTTTATTCTCCAGTACCAATCATTCAATGAATTGTATGCACTAGTAAGTAGTGACACGCAAAACTCAATGCATTGACAAAAACAATAAATTAACCACTTTTTTTTTAGTACATTAACAAGCTCAATTACAATTTACAAATAAAATGAAATAAAAGATACTTATGCCCAACCGAAAAACATACCTAAGACAAAAATAACCTTAAACTTCTTGCTAGGTTCCTGCATATAGGAGGAAAAGTGCATTTGTTGGGAGAAATATTAATATAGAAACTAATGACCATATGTGGAGATGGAAATGCTGAAAGTAGTGTGCAAGGGAAAATAATTTATGCACTCAAAAGTCAAAATCATGAACATAGCCATTGCAAAGAAAATGAAAAAGATCATACCTGGATCGATCCATCTACAACAGATCCCATGGATGATAAATAGTTAACTGCAACCAAGCATAAAAAAGAATATGTTAACAAGAAATCTAGTTCGTTAGTAGATCGAAATGATATAAAATGTCTGGAAATCACTAGTATGAAACTAAGCACTCTGCAGTCTGCAATTGCTTTGATCTATCCAAGGAAATTATTTGATCTGGATACAAATTCTTATTTCTACAAGTCTGAGGTCATTAACATTGCATGAGTCAACATTAAATCATCAGCAAAACATAAAAGCAGTATCAGATCTGAAGATAATGAAAAGTTTTAATCCTTCTATTCATTTCTCTAACAAATCAACCAAAAAACAAACAAATGATCATCAACCAGTGATCATAATTTAAGGCCAAATCTTTCAAGTAGCTCCCATCGAGTAGGATAGACCATGGAGACAACCATTACAGTGAATCTGGCCTATTCTAACAATCAGATCCATACATTCTAATATTGTCAATCACCAAACAGGGATCATGATTAAAATATAAATAAATAAATTCAAGCGGAGCACTCAGATCTCATTCCACAGAGCCTGAGCAATCCAAATTATCAGATCTCTCCACCAGCATTGCTAAAATTAGCTTGCACGGCTAAGTTCAATTCGCACAAAAACAGATCTATTGCAGGTAATCAAGCATATATAAGGTTCCGAATTCCGGTAGATAATCTGCAAAACAAATTTCTAGCTTCAAACTAAACCTAAGCTCCGACACCGGGGAAAGAACAGATCTAAGACATAGAGAAAGCTTTGAAACAGACAAATCAAATTGAGAGACAGAAAGAGAGTATGAGAAATCAAATTACGAACCGAAATCGGAGGGAGATGAGATCGGAGTGTGGCCGGGGTCTGACTCGTAAGGACTGGGTTCCTCGGCGACGCAGGAGGGAAGACGAAGGCACACGTGTATATATACTGAGCATCTGGAAGAAGGAGACCATTTTTATTGTTTTGTTTTTTTATTTGAATCTTTTTTACAGTATTTTATAAGAATCTTTAAACACAAGAATAGGAATAAAAAGCATTGCCTTTTTGCAGTTTCAAGCAACTAATTAAATATTCATGACTTTAGAAGAATTAAACTCCTTTCATTTTTTCAGAATTAAGTTTTTGTATTTGTGACTTGTACATGACTTCAATTGACACATAAAGGGGGATTTTTTTAGGGGAATTTTTATATTGATTGTGTGTGAAAATAAATAAAACTTTTGTGTTGAAGAGGTTGATCATAATTCATAACCTTGTAATACAAAGAAAAATAATAAAACTCTCGTTTCACGCAGATCGAAAATTCCGAAAATTTAACACATTCCATTACTATAGGAACTAGTTTTATTACTCTCCCGTTGTGCGATTTTTTCATAAATTTTATTATATAAAACAATTTTGAATTAATATAAATTACTAGTAAATATATCTAATTGAGAAATAATATCAAATTTTTTAAAAATAACTTGGGTTTACGATTTAATTATTAAGATGATGCTACCCATTTATATCTTACAATATAAATTTCTTAGAAAAATATTATATCAAAGTTGAAATTAAATTCATCAACGTAGGTGGAAGGATTTGAAAATTATATCTAAATCGATCAAGGGAAAGTTGATTGAATAAGCAGATCAATTGTCTTGAAATTTACTATGGATTAGGCATGGTAAAAACTCTACTTTGGTCTCTAATTTAAAATTTATCTAAATCGATAAGTTTTCTACATAATTAAGATATAAGGTTGAATATTTATAAAAAAATCATAATTAAGATACTCCCTCCGTTCGGAAATAAATGATGTTTGATTTTTGTGCACGTAGTTTTAGGAGCTAAAAACTATATAAAATCTTATTTATTTTAATTAATTTTTTTCACAATTTAATACTTATTACTAATAGATACTCCCTCCGTTCGGAAATAAATGAGGTTTGACTTTTGTGCACGTATTTTTAGGAGCTAAAAACTATATAAAATCTTATTTATTTTAATTAATTTTTTTCACAATTTAATACTTATTACTAATAGATATTAAACTATGAAAAAAATTAATTAAAATAAATAAGATTTTATATAGTTTTTAGCTTCTAAAACTACGTGCACAAAAGTCAAACATCGTTTATTTCCGAACGGAGGGAGTATTAAACTATGAAAAATTTAATTAAAATAAATAAGATTTTATATAGTTTTTAACTCCTAAAACTACGTGCACAAAAGTCAAACATCGTTTATTTCCGAACGGAGGGAGTATAATGTTATATTTGATAGATTATTTGATCTAAAAAGATAAGTTTTCTATCTAACTATATTGGTTTATCAATTGATTTGGCCCAAAAATATAATACCAATTTAATCCAGATTATGACACGTATCTAAAAATAATCCCGTTTTAATCCAGAAAATTTCATGGATGAGATATACTTCTAAAAAGGATAAAAGGATATAAGGTTGAATATAATGATTAAAAGACTTATACATATAGCTAGTTAAATGAATATAGTTTCATATGATTTACTCACTATGCCATATAAACACATGTGGCGGGAGAAATGTTTTTCGAAATCGGATCGATGATTTCTTTAACGGGTTTAGTAGTGAAATTAATACAATAAGGATCGAGTAGCCCTTTAAAATATAAGACTAAATAAATTGGATAGACTATTGTTTTAAAAAGATAAGTTTTCTACCCAACTATATTGACTTATTAATTGATGTAGCCCAAAAATATAATACCACTTTATCTAGAAAATGACACGTAAGCAAAAAAATTCCGCTTTAATCCAGAAAATTCCGTGGACGCGAGATCGCACCAGATGCCGTTTCAGGCCTCTGCTTTGCAATTCGTCTACGTGGCATTTTCT
This sequence comes from Persicaria maculosa, assembly GCA_963922045.1. Lineage (NCBI taxonomy): Eukaryota > Viridiplantae > Streptophyta > Magnoliopsida > Caryophyllales > Polygonaceae > Persicaria > Persicaria maculosa. The sequence goes on along the minus strand of OY998264.1, from coordinate 19,526,205 downwards.
GGATTAAACTGGAGTTAATATCGCATACGTGCCATATTGTAGATTTTTTTAAAAAAAAATCTGGTCCACCTCTTTTATGTCAATTAATGATAAAATCTACATTGACTTAGATATAAAGTAATAAAATAATACTCCGTAACAACTAAGTATTGTACCGGTTTGTTAATTTATTTAATTGAAAAAAATACATTTTGTTATGATTAATGCATATCAATATATATCTATTGTTCTAAAAAGATAAGTTTTCTACCCAACTATATTGACTTATTAATTAATGTGACCCAAAAATATAATACCACTTTAATCCAGAAAATGACACGTAAGCAAAAAAAATCCCGCTTTAATCCAGAAAATTCCGTGGACGTGAGATCGCACCAGAGGCCATTAGACCTCTGCTTTAGTATTTTACTAGTATTCATTACCCGCGCGGTTGCGCGTTTTGTTAATAAATTATATTTTATTATATTAATTATATTAAAATATTATATTAGATAATTAACTGGCGTGGCTTAAAAAAATAAAATCACATTGACGTGGCTCACAAAAATAAAACTATATATAAATATATTATATTCAATTTGATCTAAAAGGTAGAATAACGCACCAAATATTCCTTCTTCATCTTTTAAATTAATAAATAATATAGTTTATTAACAAAAGTATGAAAATAATAAATATGTATAACAACTAATTCAAGTTATATTGGATAGATTATTGATCTAAAAAGATAAGTTTTTAGCTAACTATATTCATTTATTAATTGATGTGGGCCAAAAATATAATACCACTTTAATCCAGAAAATGCCACGTAAGCAAAAATAATCCCGCTTTAATCCGGAAAATTCCGTGGATTTGAGATCGCACCAGAGCCCGTTTCAGGCCTCTGTTTTAGTATTTTATATAGATATAGAAGATAGATATAGATTGATCTCAATTAGGGGAAGAAAATGCAATATTAAAGTAATGGAATCATGTTAGCTTCTAACTCAAACCTATTTGAGTTTTCAATGTTGTCCTTTTTTTTTATCTATATATCTTTAAAAATTGTGTCCCAAGGCCCCTTAATGGCTCTCATTAAAGACATTCTCATTTTTTAATCTTTTACTTTTCCTTTAATTTTATTAATGTATTCATAAATGGTTTATTATATACTCTTACTAACCTATGAAAATTTAATTATATTTTCCTAAACTTCTATGCTCAATAATAATGACCTCATTCACATCATTTTAAACCCCAATATATTTATGAAATTCAATATATCATCCGAATAACATATATTCATATAAAAATAAATTAGTTCTCAATCTTTTATATCTACACCTACCAAAGCATCATTATGATCCCAATTTATGGATTTGTTTTTGTTGAAACCGAATATTAAAAGTCTATTTTATTGATATATTTTGTTAGTTTTAGAATTCTTAATGGAATTTAACATAATTAATAAATTAATTTTAATTTTCGCCTAACAATTTCTAAAATGTAATTATATAAGTAATAAAACATATAAGTTAGTCCAAATTTAGCATGGATAATAATTTATTACTTTTTATGCCACTTTTTTATACTCCGTATTTCTAATCTCCTAATTAAAACATGGTGAAAATTAATTAAGAAAATATTTTACTTTTGGTACCAATATATATCATGATTATCACCATATATCATTTATCACATATTATTATGGAGGACTATTATACGTGGATGAATTAGGGTTAATTACTTACAACCATTAACATAAATTATTATCCATGCTAAATTCAAGGCTCCAATGACCACTAATTTGGACACTTTGAAGGCATATGAAACGATGGAAGAAAAAACAAACGGTTAATTAACTTCAATTTTATTGAATTGATTGCCATAAATTCAATGACCACCGTTACAAGCTCATCAACTACTCAATATTTTTTTATATATATATGATCAATGGAAAAGGGCGTGGGATCAAGTCTTCCGTAAGTTTCTTAAAAGTTAAAAACTAAAATAAAAATAGAAGAACAAGAGCTCATAAAAAAACCAGGGGAGCTAGGAAAGGAAAAACTCAAAGATCTTTTTGCTTTTTGGAGTCTACTTATTTATCTATACTTAATCAATTAGATTGGAGTGGATCAATACTCGGTATGTATATACTCTCTTTCAGTGGCGGCCGCAGGATCCTCCAAAAGGTGGGGCGGGCGCGAAATTTCTAGTGTGTACTGAGATATTGGCCTTGAATAAACTCCTTTACCTAAGCTACGACTTTCAACTTAGCAATGGATTGTAGAAAAGTAGACTTACATTTGCTTGATTGCTATGGTAGTGGTTTCTCGTTATTCATTGGAAATTCAGGCATTTGTTATATTTAGGAGTGTAAACTTATCGAAATTCAATCATGCTAAATTCAAGGCTTTTGCATATTATCTATGATTGTAAACTCATCAACTTTATACTCCCTCCGTTAATTAAAACTTGACGTTTTACTATTCACACACGCTTTTTGAGGTGTTAAAAACTGTATAAAATATTAAAATTTTTAACATATTTTTTAAATAATTTCATACTTATTACTATTAATTATGAATTTATAAAAACAAATTTAAAAAAAAATGTTAATATTTCATATAGTTTTTATCATTCTAAAAAAGCGTGCATGAATAGTAAACGACAAGTTTTAATTAACAGAGGGAGTAATATCTTTTGGTTCCCAAAGACATGTAGGGTACGAAAATATAAATATTGCATAAAGCTTCAAAAATTCAATTAATAAATTTCATTCTCAAAATCACATATACACAATAATTAAAACACAAAATTTATTCTCAAAATCACAAACTCTAATGAAAATTTCACAAAATTTATTCTCATAATCAAATCCTAATTTCACCAATTTTATGGGGTTTGATTAGTTTATAGCTAGATAATTTGTATATAATAGGGAGCTCGAAAAGTGGGAATATAATTAAATAAGGGGGTAGAAACATAGAGAGCGGGTGAAAGTTAAACAAAGAATAAAAAAACTTTTTTGAGGGAGGTGAAATTTTTTTTTTTTAAAAAAAAGAGGCTAATTTCACCAATTTTATGGGGTTTAAGTAGTTATAGCTAGATAATTTGTATCTAATAGGGAGGTCGAGAAGTGAGAATATAATTAAATAAGTGGGTAGAAACATAGAGAGTGGGGTGCAAGTTGAACAAAGAATAAAAAAGCTTTTTTTGGGGAGGTGAAATTTTTTTAAAAAAATGAGGCTAGTAGGAATTGAACCTACAACCTTTGGTCTCACTTTACTTTCCTTCCTTCCCTCCAACCAACTAAACAAAATAGATTAGTTGATTCTATATTTATCCTAATTTTACTTATTACAACACTGCCATATATATATATATATAAATAATTTTTTATTTTTTTTTCCAAAGTCCGGGGACGCGTGGGTCGAAGGGTGGGGCGGCCGCCTACGCCCGCCCCACCCTAGGGCCGCCCCTGCTCTCTTTTTCGATGAATTTATTTTATATGCCAACAAAATGCTTTGAAATTCATTTTTTATTGATATAATGAAGGTAAATTCCTTTAGTCTTTAATTTATTATAAAAACATCAGCAATGAAAAAATCAGAGGAGAGTTGAACAAGAAATTTAAATTAAGAGTTTGGAATGGGAATCGTTGATTTTTTAAAAAGCCTATCAACACAATTATTTCAAATGGATAAGAAATGTGATTTTAGCATTACTAGCTACTTTGACAAGTCTTTAAATTTTCAAACACCAATAGCTAGGAAAATAGGTGAAGACACTGACCACTAACACTAAACCGATGGTGAGCCCGAATCAGTCATCGTAAGCCTTGAAGATGAAGATCAAGACACTTAATGAAAAAAAACTCATAAATACATTGTATTGGCCCGATCGGCTCGATTTAATTCAACAATAGTCAAGTATTATTATATGTATACTTTTGCAGAATTCATCTATATACAAAAAATAGGATGGTAGAATAAAAGGTTTTAACAAGATTTCATTATTCGTTGTTTCAAAAGAAAAAAAACTCAACCCCACTCCATTCTATACACAATTAATTTTGATTCAATATTTAAATTAAAATTATAAATTAAATTTCATTCAAGTATAAGATATCAAATTAGGACATAAACTATACTATAATGTGTCATTGACAATCAGAAATAACATTATTTCTTCAAAAATAAAATATTGAAGATACAAAAATAGGGTTTTATTTTGAAAATGCACCTTATATAATAGCGTGTTTTTTTTTAACAAAACACCTTTTATTTTTAAAAACCAAAAAAACCTTAAATAAATAATTTATTCAATCAAAACACCAACCTCTATTTTTCAGTTAAATGTTTCAATTTTTTAAAGATATTTTATGTCAATAAGACTATAACCAAAATGTTCTTATTTAACTAATTTTAAAAAAAAAACACCATCTATAATAACTTTAATAAACAAAACAATTTCAAATTGATTATTTAATTAATAAAAATATTTTATATAATATAATCTAACTCCTTTTAAAAAAAATACAAAGGCAAGTTGTTAAGAAAAAAATATTATATACAATTCCTTTTTTTTTTAAAATGTTGGTTAAATAATGGCATTTCGATTATAGATTAAAAAATATCACTGAAAACTTGAAATTTTAGTTGTAAAATAAAAGTCGGTGCTTTAATTGATCGAATACCTTTTATTATGTAAGGTGTTTTGTTTTAAAAAAAATAAAACATGTTTTTTTATTAAAAAAATTATTTTACAAGGTGTCCTCTTGAAAAAAAACCCATAAAAATATAAAGATATAATAAATAACTCAAACCAAATTATCAAGTATATAAAACCAAGATTTACTATTTGTACACATATACTGTTTAGATTAATCAATGTGATGATATAAAATAAGCTCTTAAATAGGCTTATAAAATAGCAAAACTTATATTTACGTCCCGTGCGTAGCACGGGTATGCCTTGGCTAGTTGAGCAAACAATGTTGTCCATTTGAAGTAACTTCGAATCAATTACTTGAATTCAAAGTTACAAGGCTCTTTATAGTTTATTCCAACCAGCATAATATAACATCAATGTTATTATCAAGCATCTTTCAAGGTATAAATTCGAAACGAGTGATGTTCTTCAATAATCAATAAAAAAAATGTCAATAATTCTTTTATTATATTATATTTTTACCCGATTTATGAATTTTAAATTATTATTCTTTTTAAAACGAGAGAATTTTTTTTTTTACTCATTTCACTCTCTTCACCTATTTTATAATACCAAACGGGCCCTTAAGAGTTAATACCAAATGGGCCCTTAAGAATGATGTACAGTTTAGGTGGACCCAATCCAGTACATGATGGACCCAATCCATTACAGGGCGAGCCCATCCAACAATCCAAATCCTCCAAATTTATAGGCTGCAACAAGTCAACAACCATTCATCCACTCAATGTAACCTGCATGGGCGCGGTAAAACCTAGAGGATATTTCCGAAAAACTCATTAGAAATGATAGAATAATAGGTAAACGGTTTTTCTATCCTATGCCCTAAGGGCATAGGATAAGACACTAAATTGAGAAAGATTCCCTACCAAAAAGACAAGCGACCTTAGGAATCTAATTTACAAAAAAGCTAAATTAATTAAAATTTTAAAAACATTTCCCAATTTAGGGTCTTATCCTATGCCCCAAGGGCATAGGATAGAAAAATCGATAAGTAAATAGACAAAGACTTAAATAACGATTATTGCCCATTTTGAAAATTTTGGAGTTTTTAAGAATTCTAAGATATTTTTTGGTCGAACAGATTCTCCATCACATTCTCCAAAATGGAGAAACAGTAGAAAAATAGAGAGAATTCCTTATATCTGCAATATTCTCCAAACTAATTAATTCTCCAAATCTTTAAAATAAAGAAGCTGCTGGAGTTAAAACAAAAATAATTTGAAAAATACCCTATTTTGAAAAAATTTTAAGGAAGTTGTTCGAGATTGTCTTATACTCCTCCACTAGTCTAGAATACTAAATTGTAGGTCCCCTTTATTTTTTTTAATTTTTATACAAGTAAGAGTTCGAAACATCAAATAAACCATTTCGAATACTACTCTTCCCAAAATTTGTCATAGCAAGTGCCAAATTGGTGTAGGGGAGGCAGCTCAAATCTTATCATTATGAGGTTGGGTCATTTTTAGGTTTGTTATTAAATGAGTTGTCCTTAAAATTATTTCCAATTGATCGAATTTAGTTTCGATTGTGAATAATGAATCGAGTTTGTAAAGTATTGGCTTTCTCATCAGCTACATAGCTTGTTTTTAATTGTGCATTTACATAGACCATAAAATTTAATTAATCAAAAGACCCTCTAATGAGTCTATGGTTTATTGACCTTTCAATTTTAAAAACAATTGACAATGATACATGATAATGAAATTTAAGAGAGTAGAAGAACAAAATTCAAAGTGATTAACAAGAGCAATTAGTGGATTGCTCCTCACAAAACGTGCAATCCACAAACCAAAACCTCAGCCTTAATTACAGCATTTGAACTAATCACACATATAATTGCATTCCACAAACCCATATATATGGTTATTAGCACTTCAAACTTCCCCAATACTTGAAGGTTGCAACTCTCTCTAGTCTCCATCCCCTTGTTACTCCTCTCCCCTTCCTCACTCGAAGTCGCCTTCCTTGCATAACCAACCAACATCCCGCGAATTCCAGTATGCCACCGCCGGTAAGATCAATCAATCTCTTCTAACCCTTCCTAGTAGAGACATTTTCATCTTCAAGGTTGATCCTATAGGATTTGCAACTCTACATTATATTTCACTAATCTTATTAGAAGTTACTTTAGGTTCGAGTCATTTTAAGGTTAAGATCAAAATTGAGCAAGGACTATATCAGATTCATTCGAGGATGAGATTAATTCAACAAGTTGTTTTTGAACTTTAGAGGCGAATTGATGAAGATCGAAATAGACATCCGAGGAAAAAAGATGAGTTAGTTGGGTAATCTATATTTTTAACCAGATATTCGAGTTCGAATCATATACAATACGAGGTGAATTAAACTACACGATTCCTCTTGATTCAAAAACACACAACAATTTATATGACACGATTCTTTCTCTTAAATCCGGTTAACGTTTCTATTGTTTGAACATTTTCTTACACATAAAACAACTGGAGGTGACAATTGGATTAGTCGCGTTGCGTTTAGACGTTGTCCGCTTCAACTGACTCGATTTACACGTAAACTAACAATGCAGCAGGGAGTCGGGGCGAAGCCACTGCCGAAATTCGGAGAGTGGGACGTGAACAACCCGGAATCGGCAGAAGGGTTCACCGTCATCTTCAACAAGGCAAGAGATCAGAAGAAGAACAATGGATCAGCCGTAGCTCCCGAAAATCAGGTTCTTGGAGGACATAACAACCGCAACGCCAATGGATACAATCCGCCTAAGAAAGACAAGAAACCGAGCAAATCGGTAAACATATATACATCAACAAAAAGATTTGAATCAATTAGGTTTGTTCTTGATAATTATGATCTAATCCTTGTTTCTTTTTTGGTTCCCTCATTGTTGGAGTGCAGAGAGGTTGGGTGTGTTGCTTCCATGGATCGGAGCTTCATGAAGCCGAGCACAAACGAAACGGTAGAGTTTAGCTATGGCGATACTCTGGTCATCTCTGGCTCTTTGTTGTAAAGATTTTAGATTTGTGCAAGTCCATGGCTAGCCAATCCTATAACAAAATTGATACTGTTTTATGATTTGTAATAGATGTCTGTTTTGACTTTTAAACACAATTTTTAAGTAGCTACTATATAAAATATTAACTATATATATAATTTTATACTTATCACTTAATATTTTATATCCTTAAAAATATGTCAAAAAATTAGACATCTATTTATAAACGGAGAAAATCTTATGGTGTATAGAATGTACTCGTGCCCTTATATTATTAGTATTCCGAAACATGTCTCTAAGGACAAAATTGTTGGGCGATTAGCTAACTCAATTGGGTTTATATGATGAAGTCCATAAAGCAAGTTTTTCTTTATTAAGAACTTCGTGTTTTTATCCGTAAGAATATGGTAGGATATTAGGACAATGGTCCATATTGCGCAACACAACATTGAATTCGAAATCATTCTACAAATTTGTGTCAATATAATAATATATAGACTTTTCATTTTTACACTCGATATGGGATAACAATATTCGGAACAAGTGTTTCCATATACAGAGGCGGATCCTCGTTAGGGTCGGGGTGGAAGTCGCCCCCCAATCAAAAATAAAATTTAACATACATATTCCTCTCGTCGATAGCTTTGATTTGATATATTATAAGCATAAATCCGATATCTGAGTAAAAAGTTGTAAGCATTTCAATTTTCATGAATGAACATATGTAAATTATTTCTTACATCATTTACCAAACTGATATACTTTTATCGTAATTATCATTTGTTAAACTTCATGCCTTAATAATATAATTATACCCAAAAATTTCAAATTAGGAGATTATATTAAAATATTTGAAAACAATGAAGTAAAGCATGCACGATTTATGTTTTTATTCCAATTACATATCCATAATATTGATGATTTTTTAGAAAAGAAAAATTAGGGTTTAATTTTACATGAGAAAAAATTTATGGTAATTTCCGCCCCCTCAATCATCAGTTTCAAGATCCGCCACTGTCCATATACTCGGTATAACGAAGAGCTTACATGGTTGTTTTCGATCTGAAGCTAGAGAAATTATATTAATTTTATGATAATTCAAATACATTTTTAAAAAAATTTGAAAAATGGCAAAGGAATAAATTTTAGAAAATGATTGGAATTAAAAGCTTCACAATTATTTTATACGGCGTAATTTTTTAATGTATTTGACTTATTATTTAGAAAATTAATATATTTTTTGAGTTTTTTTAACATTAGTTTTAGTTTTAGGGCTAAAATAATTGTATGCGACACCGAAAGTCGGTTGATTGTGTCTCTGGACTGCTTCACATATATTTAACTTCATGCTAAAACCTTGCTCATGAATTTCAATATGATTATGTCATCTTCTAATATTCATGCCATCATATATTTATAGACTAGTGTTTGGTCATAATTCACCTTAGACATCATATTCTAAGATTATTTGATTGGAGAAATTGATTTTTGTAGAATTTGTAAATAAAAATATAAAGGTTTTGGTGGAATTTAAAGTATTGATCCCATTGAAATATTCTTAAAATATATGTGAGAGATTATTATATTATATTATATTATATTATGTATAGAGAGGTTAGATCCCGTTTAAGCAGCTTTTACCGTGTAATTTGTAAGCAATGACATTATTCGTAGCTATCAAACAATTATTCGTGCATAATAATATAATTATTCGCATGTACCAACAAGTGTAATTATTCTTAGGTACCAAATGATTATTCGTATGTATGTATATACGAATAATCATATGGTACCTACTTACGTAATGTCACTGTTCATAAGTTACTTTTAATCTCAGTCGTCTGATCTTCTTAATCCGACGCTCCAGATTTACTCACAAAAATACACCGTAAGGATTGTTTACACATGATCTATCCTCTATATATATAAACTCGTTTGAGAGATCTCTATCGCTCTAAATAAATTTAACGGTTAAAATTTAAATCATTAAAGGGATCCCAAGCCCATGCTCTCCTGAGTTTCACAAGATAACATGCTTCATTGTTGATCTTCATTCCCACCTTCTCATTTTATTTTTATTTCAATTCATAAAAAAAAAAAAGCAGAGATTGATAATGTAGACACATTGATGTATGTTGATTGTTCCACATGATACCTAATTTGATATATAATCATAAATGGGGACCCAAATATATACGAATCATATAGCTTTAACTCATAAGTTAAGCAATTTGATTCTGCTCCATGAATCCATGTTTTCTTCTGTCTTCTTGTATCATGGTCATGTTTCCTAGTACTTACCCAGTTTAATTAGTTATGTGTTATTTGCTTATAATTATAATTAATATTGTTAATATACCACACTTTACTCTAATACCCACAGTATTGAGGATAATACAGAGATGGAGTATGAAAGACAAATGGTTAAGTAGTTTAGTTTGTTAAGAGATCTTATGGCTGAATATAAGCCACGTGTATAGCAAGATCTCTATAAATAGAAGAGAGCATGATGTAATCTGTCATTCATTCAGTTACAACAAACACATTGTGAAACAGAAAACTTCCTTCTTCAGTTTTACATCTTCAACCAAGAACTTAGTTTGAGTTCATCGTCCCTCACACATCTGCATACTCAGATTGTTTCACACAATCTTGTGGGTAAGTTTGGTACTTAAGTGTGATTTGATGATATATATGTTGAGAATGTGAAGAGACCAAAAAGAGACTCACATTGAAAATATGAAAGATCAAACCTTAGTATATAAGTCAGTGGGTTACTCTTCCTATTGTCAATTGGTTTTAGAATGAAACCTCTATCGGCTTGTGTGCTAAACTACTAGCGCACGTGCGCTAGTCGGACTTTGATATGGTATCAAAGCGGAAAAGCCAAACGGATCGACTCTTGATCCTTATTGGAAGTAAGAGAAAAGTATGTATTTGATTAATGTTTTTTTAAATCTAAAAACGCATGAATTAAACTTTCTAGGAAGTTCAATTCTTTCAAGTTAGAGGAAGTTCACTTACCTAGTCTCCCTAGGTAAGTTCAACTTCCACTATTTTTAATATCTTTCTAAAAGATGGATAATATATCTAGTTTTTTTTTACTTTTTTGTTTAAACTAAAAAGTTATCAACTTAGTTATATAAAAACAGGATACTTCTATAATTTAAGGTCATGTGTTCACTCTTGTAAGAAGCTAATTATAATTCTTGGAGAATAAGTTTGTATACAAATTAAATCTTGCACTAAGTAATAAAAAAAAAAATCAAAAGGCCATACATAAGTGACACCTAAATGGGGGACCATGTGAGGAGGGTTAGGGTGCATCATATGAGCATGCACCATCTTCAACCACATGAGCAAATTGAGGACTGTCCCATAAAAGGGGCCTAATGGGCCCACATTGTATGGGCCAATTTATGGGCCTCATGCTATCCCTATGTGAGGCAGTGTGATGTGTTCCTGTGGCCCACCACCCTCTATCATCTAATCGCAAGATCTTCATGCATAAAATCGATAGATCAAATCATTGTTCATAGGAGATACCTGTTGATGCGTGAACCGGGACCTTCTCGGATATGAACGGAAAGATGAGAGCCCCACGCGTTGCTCCTCTACTTGGTCCACAAGAGCCCGGTCTAGATCTCCTTTGCCTTCGACTGCTAGGACGAAGATCGAAAGGTGAACAATCAAATTGCTCTTGATTGATGATGGTGGAATTCCGCCCTCACGTTTGTTGATGCGGCAAAACTCACGTTCAATCTCTTTGGGATTTGTTAATTAGGTTAAGTTACCATAAACCCATCTTTATAAGCTTATATTTATACCTTACTTGATTATTTATTTATTTCACAAATAAATCTTATCCCATTATTATTAATATATATCTAATATACACTAATAATGAAATCATCTATCTTTTGATCAAGCCCGTCAACTCTAAGTGTGTGACCGCATAGGACCCGTTTATAATAGCCATGGGTTTAACCCGTTTAAGCCCATTAATCGTAGTTGGCTTCTAGCAAAGCATTACGACTCCTAAAATAATCGGATTGAATATCTCTATCAATTGTCCTATTCCATAATTAGTCATTGCACATTAAATTAAAGGACACAATTCCTTCATTTAATTCTTTTATTGAATAAGTATTCTCCTATTTATGCACATATACTTTCGGTATTGTCTAAATTCGTTGCCCCTAGACATAATCAAAACAATACTCATCCTAAATCCATGTATCAATATATATATATATATATATATATATATATATATATATATATATATATATACACACACACACACACATATATATATATATATATATATATATATATATATAATAGATTTTGGCCGGGATGAAAGTTTCAAATGGAAATCCAAAAGGAATGCAATCATTGAAATAAGTCAATATATAACAAAAAAAAAAACTTATAAATGATTTGGCGGATTTAAAGTTCTAATGATCGATGAAGTTCGTAACTTTAACTAAAATTGAAGGTAAATTCCCATTGATGAGATATACCGAGTATATAGATAGGGGTCGGAATTTGGAGGAGGGCAAATTTAACCATATATCGATTATTTTTTTATAGTTGAAATTTACTTAAATTCATTAGTTAATTTAATGGGCAAATTCATCGAATTCAGATATTTTTTTTTATTGAGTAAAGATTCGAGATCAGACAAGTCTGATTCTCGAGAGACCGACGAGTCGGCAAACGAAAACTATCTAAACATACTTAAACATGTGCAATATATTGAGATATTTTTGTATTAAGAAACATTAATTACAAAATAATATGTTTGTGCCAATCTTAACTTAAAATAATGTAAGTTGTGTACTGACTCCTAACCGAATGGTTTGGGATTCCGAAGTAAAAGAAATCATTTTATCTACTAATAGTGGACAAATCGGCGTATCAGTATTTGAGAGACGCTAGCTCATGCCACGTACAGAGTTATTTCAAAATTAGACATTTTGTGTAAAATTCTAATTGGTCGACATTCCTATCCCCAAACATTATAAAATCAGTATTATTTCTTCCTCTATCATTTTCTTGTTCCGCAATTTGATATTAAGAAGCAAAAGGTTAACACACCTTACCATATTTTTTTAATACACTAACTTTTGTCCTCTTGCAAAAGCATCCAACTATTATATAAGCTAACCTCCCTCCATCACCCTTCTATCCCCCTCCAATCTAGCTATTCCTTTGAGATCCTCAACAGCTTTTGTCTACCAAAAATTTCTAAGCAAGCGATGAAGATGATCAGGTTGAGGTCAAAGAGGTTTGGCAGAAGCAACTCGAAGCTCGAAAATGGAGGAGGAAACAATAAGAACGAAAAGGATGTTGAGAGAAACTCCGGTGATAGCGGTGAGATCAAATGGGAGCTCCGGCCCGGAGGAATGCTCGTTCAAAAAAGAGAGACCATTGGAGAGAAAGATTTCATCACCTTAAAAGTGTCAACTGTCTCACATTGGCATGATGTTTCCATTGGTGCAACCTCCACTTTTGGTAATAACCTTTTGAAAACTCAATATTGATTTATGCATTCATTTTTATCATTTCTCATTCACCAAAATAAGATAAATTAAATTAAGCGTTTGAAAGCACTGACTCTCCTTTCTGACAAAAAAATAAATAAATAACTTTTTCGTTTATTTATTAGAGAAAATCGAAAGAACTAGTGAATAAAATACTTAGTTTTTTTTGTTGCGAATTTTTCGTGTTATATAGGTGAGTTGAAAATGCTTCTGTCACTGGTGACGGAGCTCGAGCCAGGAGAGCAAAGGCTCCTATATAAGGGCAAGGAGAGGGAAGACAACGAGCACCTACACATGGTTGGTGTGAAGGATAAAGACAAGGTCCTACTTCTCGAAGATCCGGCCATCAAGGAGAGGAAGCTCCGGAGCTTCATTGAGGGAAGACGAGCAAGCGAATCGCTAGGGTCCACTTGTCGAACCATCAGTGTATAGCACGCGCCCACATAAGTGAATCTCTCGGCCCCCTTGATCGATCCATAAATGGCTATTGATATGGATCATAGATGAGTACGACGTCGTTAAGGGAAAATCTATGGCCAATGATATATTTAGCAATAGGAATTAATATACAAGTGTTGAGCTGTGTTTTTTTTTTTCACTAGCTAACCTCCAAGATCAATGTAGCAATTGAATTATGTGTTTGTTGGAGTGTTCTTGTAGCAATCATGGTAGTTTAACAACCTCTTTATCATTTCAGTATTAAAAAGAAAATCAAGGAAGAAATGCAAGTGGAGGGCAATTTGTATTTTGTTTATAGCCTTTAATGAAATGGCACTTTGTGTTAATTGTACTACTCATTAGCCATTATTGGTTAATTACCTACCCACTTTCAGTGCTGTCTAATTTTTGCCCTAGTTGGGGTGGTCGGTCTAATGGTGTGGAGTAAGGGGTGGTAATTAATAAGTAGGTTCCGGATTCGATTTCTGCCTCTTCCCCTTTCTTTGAGTGAAAATCCAAAGTTTGTCTTACTTCTTACCAATGGATTGAGACAGTTGATACAAACCGATTTACCTGATGCATGCATAGCTCTTGTTGGCTGGGTTATGTGCCCGAAGTTTCCTCATCATTAAAAAAAAACCTTGAAATGATTCAATTATCGAAATAGTTATATTGTACTGTATTTATTTTGCAGTTGGCCGGTTTAATTAAATTGACTCAATTGTATAAGTATATACATAATTTAGGTAATTGGTATATATCCACACAAACTCATACCAATTACCTAAATTAAATTATATGTATATACACTCTATACGTACAATTGAGTCAATTTTAAAAAATAATAAATATACATTTAAATGTATTATATCAGTCACTAAAGCTAAAGAACAGAAGTTGTCGGTGGCAGAAATGAGAATGTTGCATTGGATGAGTGGACATACGAGACTAGATAGGATCAGGAATATCGACGACATCAGAAGGAAAGTTGGAGTTGGGAGCATTGTAGACAAACTGCGGGAAGTCAGGTTGCGTTGGTTTGGGCACGTCCAAAGGAGACCTAGATCGGCCCCAGTTCGTAGGTGCGAGTTATTGGATCTTGGAGCTATCCGTAGGGGGAGAGGCAAACCGAAGAAGAGGTGGATGGAGGTTATCAGTCAGGACCTCACTTTGTTGAACCTTTCAGAGGATATGGCTTTGGATAGAGACCACTGGTGGAGATGCATTCGGGCGGAAGAAGTCTAGAGTTTGGGGGTGTTTTGTTGTGTCTGTTTGTATTAGCTTTTGCTCTGACCGGTGCTTTTGCATCTTTTCGAGCTTCTTGTCCTATCGTGTGTTCTGTTTCTTTGTCCCCTTTCATTCTGGGTCTTTCAGAAACACTCTCTCGAGTCTATCGGGGTAAGAGTGCGTACATCCTAACCCCCAAACCCTGCTTTATTGCGGGATATACTGGGTTGTTGTTGTTTTATGTATTATATATCAATTATATATAATAAAGGAGAAGTCGTCTGAGACATATGGCGGCGTCTCCTTAATCGTAGTCGTATGAACCAGTCACAAATTTTTGACTTAATCAATATATGCCTAAGATAAAATTTTATTCTTACTCTATTTAATCAATATATCTATATATGCCTAAGATAAAATTTGACCCAATTTTATTAAATATTAATATATTTTTAGAAGATATTAACTAATTTAAAAATATATGCATAAGATAAATTTTTATTCTAACTCTATTTAATCAATATATCTATATATGTATAAGATAAAATTTGACCCAATTTGATTAGATATGGATATATTTTTAGAAGATACTCCGTATTAACTAATTTTAAAGACTATTATATAAGATAATATTTTACCTATTTTCACTATATATGAACATATTTTAAGAAGATAATGACTTTATCAATATATTACATGGCCATACTAATTAAATAACTTTATCAATAACTTCATCAATATGAAAATATTTTTAGAAGATAAAAAGTTTTGACGAAATTGAAATAATACTTAGTATGGTCATAATAATTAAATAAATTTATCAACAACTTTATCAATATGAAGAAGATAAAAGGTTTTGGGTAAATTGAAAAAATAATACTTAGCCGTGTAAAAGTTATCAACTTGTGGAATTCAATAAGATATCTTGAAGATATTGATATATTTATGAGATATATTTTTGGATTTTATACATATATAATTATGGATAGATTTTTAGATTTTGACCTATATATAGTTTAAATTGTTAATGTTATTTCAAAAGGTTGATTTCTTTTTCCTTCTTTTTGGTGTTGTTATTGTAGCTTATTTACGACTTTGTTTACGATTTCCTTTGTAAGCTTTTTGAAATAATGTGCTGATTGGTTACAAGATATGTTATTTTGTTGTTTCCACTAATATTAAGTAGCTTTTCACATGTTGTTTCATATATTGTCAATAAAGTATAAATTCATTCAGATTTGAGAAATCATAAGTATGAAAGAAATTAATTAATTGAATAAACAGGTTTTATTATTAATTTATTTAAATTAAAAAACCGCACACAGTGCGGGTACTAAACTAGTGTATATATATATATATATATATATATATATATATATATATATATATATATATATATATCGACAGAGATGTATAGATAAACTTATTATATATACAACTTAGTTGAGAATTGAGATACATAAATAAATAAATAAATAATTCATGTCTAATAAATTAACTAAGATGTATAAATAATTAAATTTATTTCTTGACTATCAAAAGAATAGATACCTAGATCAAGATATTGTATTTAATTAATCTAGCTCCTTATAACTTGCATATATAATATTTTTTTTCACTTAATGAGTTAATGCCTTCAATTATTAATTTATCTTTTCACTTAATTAAATACCATAACTACAATATTATAAAAATATAAAAACAAATGCATAAAGTTCAACCCTGCTGTAGCAATTATTTTGAAAAAAATATAAAACTTAAAACAATATCATTGTCCAGGAGTATGTGGACTTACTAGAGAGGTCGTTAAAGGAAGATATATACGTATCGAGACTACATCAATTTTAATATTAATTTTTGTTACTACTTCGGTTTAAAAATAGAATTAATTTGCCAAACCGACCTTATTTTTGGCTTTTATTGGGGGAGTGTCCACCAATCTTATCAAATTAGGTTTTTGTCCACCTGGAAAAACATAATCACGCATGCCCCTCCTCTTTGGATCTCCTCCTTCGCCTCTCGCTCACCTTGCTCTCTCCGATCAAGTGGACAACGCCAAATACTACTCCCTCCGATCTTCATTTTCATCTTCGATTTTTGATATAGATGTGCTCTGTTGTCCGACATCGCCGTCCACGTACGGCTTCTCCTTTGATCTTCATCGCCCGACATCTGCTGAATTGAAAGCTTCTGCCTCGAATTCGGTTTCCTCTAGATCAATTGAGCGGTGTTGGCCGTCGGAGTCTGTCTTCGAAACCGGATGACGAACTTGCCGTTGATGGAAGGACCGTGCGATCTGGCTGTCTCGATGAGTATTGATTCAGTAGACCACAGCTTGTGGATCCATGATCAAGCACTCAAGAACACTCAGAAGAAAGAAAGAGGAATAAAACTGAACTCTCAAAATACAGAATTTGATTATGTCGAAAAACAGAGTTTACAAAGTGAGCTACTGTGTATTTATAGGCATAGCCTTTACAATATGAACAACATCAAGAATTAGTTACAACTGATTCTTGAATCTGTTATAGCTAACAAACGTACAGCTGAACTCATCACTCCCCCTCAAGTTAAGAGTTGAAACAAGTTTACAACTCCTAACTTGCTCATCACTTTCTCAGATATCTCTTAATTCACAGTCTTTGTGAATATGTCTGCTGGCTGCTCTTTGGTGGAGAAGTATCCTAGCACTATCTCATTCCTTAGAGTCTTGTTTCTCACAATATGACAGTCTCCCTCAATGTGCTTTGTCCTCTCATGATACACAGGATTTTTTGCAATGTGGAGTGCTGATTGATTGTCACAGTACAACTGAACAGGCTCCATTTGAACTCCTAGATCCATCAGTAAGTTCACCAGCCATGTGATTTCACAACGTCATAGCCATGGCTCTATACTCAGCTTCAGCTGTAGACATAGCAACGTATGATTGCTTTTTAGTTCTCCATGATATCAAGGATTTTCCTAGCAGGATACAAAATCCAGTCAATGACTTTCTAGTCCTTGGGCAACTTTGCCAATCTGAGTCACAGAATGCTCTCAGTTGTAGCTTTGATTCCTTTGCCAGTAGTAATCCCTGTCCTGGAGCCTTTTTCAAGTATCTTAGCACATGTTTGGCTGCCTGCCAGTGCTCTATACTTGGGGCATGCATGAACTGACTAAGCATCTGTACTGCATAGCATATATCTGGTCGTGTGATGGTCAGATAGATCAACTTTCCTACCATCCTTCTGTATGCCACCTGATCTACCTCTCCCTTGTCTCCATCTAAGTTGAGTTTGACTCTTGGATCCAAGGGTGTAGCCACTGGTTTAGCATCTGTCATTCCAGTTTCAGCTAGCAGCTCTAGTGCATACTTCCTCTGATTCAGGAATATCCCCTTCTCATTTCTATCTATCTCAATTCCTAGGAAGTATCTCAATTCTCCCAATTCTTTCATTTGAAAGTTCTTATGCAGATGCCCTTTCAGCTTGCTGATTTCCTCTTCATCATTCCCTGTGATGATCATGTCATCTACATACACAAGGAGGGCTGTGATTTTCTTCCCATTTTTCCTTACAAATAAAGAATGATCAGCTTCTGATTGCACAAATCCTGCTGTCATTATTACTTCAGAGAATTTTGCAAACCATTGCCTAGGTGCCTGCTTCAATCCATAAAGGGACTTCTGCAGTTTGCACACCATATCCTGCTCAGCTTGATGCTCTTTGATCATACACTCCCCCTGAGCAGCAGGCTGAGGTGTTTTTAGGATGTGATAGGCAAGAGGTAACTCCATATAGACTTCCTCTTCCAAGTCACCATGCAAGAAGGCATTTGTGACATCCAGTTGAGAGATGAACCACCCTTGTGAAGCTGCTACAGCAAGCAAGATACGTACTGAAATCATCTTGGCAACTGGAGCAAAAGTCTCACTATAATCAATCCCTTCAACTTGACTGAACCCACGAGCTACCAACCGAGCCTTGTGCCTATCTAAGGTACCATCTGCTTTAAGCTTGAGTTTAAAGAGCCATTTGCAGGTGACCACTGACGGATGATCAGGTCTTGGCACCAGTACCCATGTGTTGGTTCTTTCAAGAGCCTCTAATTCAGTATTCATTGCCTTGCACCATTCTTTTGAGTGCAGTGCTTCCCTTACAGAAGTGGGTTCAGACAGTGATGCACTATTACTAATAAAAGTTGTATAGGCTGTAGGACAAGATTTATATGATATGACAGAAGATAAAGGGTAAGGAGAAGAGAACTTACTGCAGGAGGCAGACCTTGCAGCTGGAGATTCATGATGAGCAGTACACACATAGTCCTTTAACCAGAGAGGAGGTTTGGTGTTTCTGTGGGACTGTCTCAAAGGTGGATTTATTTGCTCAGATGTTGGTAAGGTAGGTGTAGTGGGGATGGTAATGGCATCAAATGTAGGAGGTATGGGAGAAGGAGAGTAGTCAGCCAGAGACTCCTGTGTAGTAGGTGGGTCAAGAGATGTTTGATCATCAGAGTGATCAACAATAACTGGAACAAATGGCCAGTCATCAACATAAGAAGGTTGAGGTGATGAGGTAATTTGCATAGAAGGAGTCTCTGATATTTGTTTAGGGTTGGCAGAAGCAAAAGGGAAATAATCTTCTACAAATTTCACATCTCTACTAATATAACATTTGTGATCTAGTAGATTATAAACTTTGTACCCTTTGAAACCAAAAGGATAACCCACAAACACACAAGGGTCAGATCTTGTATCAAACTTCTTTTTGTGTTGAAAGCTAGTAGACATAAAACACAAGCAACCAAATACTCTAAGATTGGAGTAATCAGGTGCTGTTTGGAACAGAAGTTCATAAGGTGATTTATTTTCAAGAAGAGGAGTTGGTAATCTATTAATGAGATAAGTTGCAGTGAGGATACAATCTCCCCAAAACTTGATGGGCAAAGAAGAGTGAAACCTGAGAGCTCTAGCAGTTTCTAAAATGTATCTATGTTTTCTTTCCACTCTTCCATTTTGCTGAGGAGTGGCAGTGCATGAGCTCTCATGAATTATGCCCTTAGTTGACAGAAAATTCTTTAAATCTTTGTTAAAAAACTCAGTACCTTGATCTGTTCTCAATGTCTTAACTTTTGTGACAAACTGATTTTCAATTTTTGCTATGAAATCTTTGAGCACAGAAGCAGTCTCAGATTTTTGTGTCAAAAGATATGCCCAAACACTTCTACTTTTATCATCTACAATAGTTAGAAAATACTTCTTCCCATTGTATGTAGGTGTTTCATATGGCCCCCAAAGATCACAATGTACCATTTCAAAAATGTTTATAGCATGAGATGTGCTTTTGTGGAAGACATTTCTAGTTTGCTTTGCAACAGGACAAACTGAACATGCCAAGTCTGAGCTTTTATTCATATCATTTGAAATCTGTGGTACATGAAGAAGCTTATCTAAAGGTGCATGGCCTAGTCTGAGATGCCAAAGAGCATTAAGATCAGACTTACAACTGGACTGGGGTAGAAACATAGGTAATACAGGAGAATTTGCACAGAATGTGCCTTGGGCCTTTTCAACCTCCTGTGACTCTTGTATAAGCTTGGGAATCTCTGGTTCAGTGACTAAGTGGTACAGTCCATCCATGTCCCTACCAGCTGCCACAGGCTTCCTCCTTACAGGGTCCTGAATGAGACACATGAGAGGTCTAAGATCAACATGATAATGCAGGGTTCTAACAATTGTAGTTAGAGAAATCAGATTTAGCTTGAAGTCAGGTATGTATAAGACATGTGTGAGAGTTAAAGAGGGGGTTAAGTATACATTACCAGAGTGAGTAATGCTACTTGTATGTCCATCTGGAAAATGAATTTTAGATGGAGGAATCATAGGGACAATATTTGTAAGGTTTTTCAGATCACATGTCATGTGATAATTTGCACCACTATCCAAAAGCCAAGAATCTGTAAGAGGAGACACTACACCACAGAATAAGGTACCTGCAAGAACTACTTCATTAGATTGCTGTTGCTGTGCTTGATTCATGATGTTCAGCAGAGACATCATCATCTTCTGCTGGTCCACTATCAAGCTCTGAAGTAAATTTCCTTGCTCTTCTGGTGCCTTTTCTGTCACAGCATTTGCTCTATAGCTCCCACTTCCATTCTTCTTGGAATCATTGTTGTTTCTTGGCACCTGCGGCTTGTACTTGCTTTTAGAATGCCAGCTTGGATATCCTATAACCTCCCAACACTTCTCAGATGGATGATAACCCTCACAGTGGGTGCACTTCTTTTTCTTTCCTTGTTGTTCACCATCTTTTACCTCTTTCTTGCTGAACATGGCAGTAACATCAGTTGAAGATGTAGCTTTGTCAGTCCATTTCTTGCTTGACTCATCCTGTATCAGCAGAGAGTGCACATAGCTTGCTGTTGGAAGAGGAGTGCATAGGAGGAACTGACGTCGAGCAGCCCCATACTGATCATTCAACCCCATCAAGAACTTCATCAGCTTTTCTTCATTTTCAGCAGCTTCAATCCTGGTGTTGAGATTGCACTCACATTTTCCGCAAGTACACCTGATTGGAGGAGACAGACCTGCAAGTTGTTGCCACGCTCCTTTCAATTTTGTGAAGTACTCAGTAATTCCCATGGTCTTCTGCTCACAATCTTGCAGCTCTTTCTTGATTTGAAATAGTAATGGACCATTCTTCTGACCAAAACTCTCGTGCAGATCATCCCACATCTGCTTTGCTGTCTCAAACTCATCTAGAGTTGCATAGATCTCCTTCGATACAGTGTTCAAGATCCACGAACACACCATGTCGTTACACCTGTTCCATAGTGCAGAGTTTTCTGCATTCTCTTCCACAGATCCTTCAACAAATCCTACTTTGTTCTTCATAGATAATCCCTTCATCATCGCTTTCTTCCATCTTCTAAAATTCTCTCCAGTCAATTGAATTGTGGTGAGAATAATACCTGAATTATCCGATGGATGGATGAATAATGGATTCTGGAGATCCATTGCTGTGATCAATTCACCTCGTCGTCTTCTCTCCGACGACTGTGAGCTCTGATCCTCTGTCGCCATTGGTGAATATACAGAACACACAATTAATCACCAACTCAGAAGCGAAATTAGATTGCAGGAAACAGAGATTCACTCGATGCGGAAGCGAAGAAGAACTCAGATTCCTTGAGCTCTGATACCATATTGATTCAGTAGACCACAGCTTGTGGATCCATGATCAAGCACTCAAGAACACTCAGAAGAAAGAAAGAGGAATAAAACTGAACTCTCAAAATACAGAATTTGATTATGTCGAAAAACAGAGTTTACAAAGTGAGCTACTGTGTATTTATAGGCATAGCCTTTACAATAGGAACAACATCAAGAATTAGTTACAACTGATTCTTGAATCTGTTATAGCTAACAAACGTACAGCTGAACTCATCAATGAGAACGGTGAGGACAAGGCTTTCTCGACGGCCGGCGCAGGCCTCGGCGGCGTGGAGAGAGTTGCCTCCGGCGGATCTAAACTGCTTTCGATTTGCCCCTCCAAATTAATCCACAAGTAGATATAAGGTGGGGAAGCCCCAAACCAAAAATATTCACTCTGCAGATTGAGTTTCCGGGGTAAGTTGTTTAATAGATTGCATTTACAAAGAGCAATTGAATTGAATTTCTATCTCTGTTTGACCACATTTCTAATAAAGCACCTTCCTGTTTCCTTTATAACCTCCATTACAGAAGATTTGCAATTTATCGATTAGAAAGAAAAGTAAATTGAAAGCCATTAATTTACATGATGTTTGTCTTTACCCTTTCTTCACAGCATTCCAGTTGTGTTAACACGGCGCTCCAGAAAGTAGTGCATTTATGAGTTTTTTTTTTCGATTTGCATATTTTTGTACACCAATTTTTTTTGTATTGACTTGTTGAAATGAATACCAATTTTTGTATTGACTTGTTAAAATAACTTTCTAAAATTGCTGAAATTGTTATAATTTTAGTTGTCTAATCTCTTACATGGTTTGGGTTTGGATATTAGCAATTTTAGCAATTTTTTTGCCTTGTTGAAATGCGGACTGTAGTTTCAGCAATTGTTGAAATACGAACTGCAATGAATTTTGATTTTCCTTGCTTTAAATCTCCTTTAAAAACCTCTTAGCTCAATGGTAGAGCGATGTGCTTATGCGCAAATATGTGGGTTCGAATCCCGCATAGGATAAATTTTATATCCCGCAACATGGTTTCAGCAACTCCGGTTTCAGCAACCCCGGTGTCGAAGTGCTGACGCGAAAAAAAAGAAAACAAAATGTGCAAATAGGCCCAATACGCCCAATGTGCAAATTTCTCAGGGTTAATCGTTGATTGGGTTAATGACTCAAATGCCATTTTCATCATTTTATATTCTTTGACAATTTGGTATAATTGTTTTATCATATGGTATGATTGAGGCGTGAAAAGACATATGGTATGATTTCAGCATTTCAACATTTTTTGTGGACGCGAAAAAAAATCATTTCAGCATTTCAACAACACGGTTTCAGCAACTCCGGTGTCGAAGTGCTGACGCGAAAAAAAAAAAAGCAACTCCGATTTCAGCAACACGTTTTCAGCAACTCCGGTTTCAGCAACCCCAGTGTTATGCTGAAAAAAAAAATTAATTATTTATTAGCAAAATTCGTTATGCTGAAATGCTAAAATTAATTCTTATGAAAAAAAAAAGAAAAAAAGCAACCATAGGCCGTTGAAATCCATGGATGAATGAATGGATCGATGAATCCAAGCGAAGTGGTGTTACATATATAAACTATAATTTCAGCAATTTTTACATTTAATTTCAGCCATTTCTTTATTTTTTCTACATCATTGCATTATATTAAAAATATAATTTCAGCAATTTTTATAATTAATTAACAATTATATATTGGAAAAATAGAATTTGTGGTTAGTTTGCTATTGTGATTGAGGTTGCTTTGGTGAGAATTTGTGGTTAATTCTTATAAAATTGTACGAGCTATTATATCTTACACACAAGCATATATTTCAGCATTTCATTATTTCATCATTTTTTTTTAAAAAAAAAAGAAAGAAAAGCAACTTCGGTTTCAGCAACTCCGGTGTCAAAGTGGTGACGCGAAAAAAAAAAAAAGAAACTCCGGTTTCAGCATCCCTGGTTTCAGCAACTCCGATTTCAGCAACATCGATTTGAACACCGCGTGAAAAAAAAGAAAAAAAAAAAGCAATTCCGGTTTCAACAACACGGTTTCAGCAACTCCGATATCGAAGCGCTGACGCAAAAAAATAAAAAACTAATTTTAGCAATTGCAACAACAATTTAAGCAACTCCGGTTTCAGCAACCCTGGTTTCAGCAACTCCGATTTCAGCAACTTAGGTTTCAGCAACGCGCGAAAAAAAAACTATTTTCAACAGTTTCAGCAACTTTGGTTTCAGCAACTTTGGTTTCAGCAACTTCGGTTTCAGCAACTTAGGTTTCAGCAACGCGCGAAGAAAAAAAAAAAAAACTATTTTCAACAGTTTCAGCAACTTTGGTTTCAGCAATTTCGGTTTCAGCAACTTAGGTTTCAGCAACGTGCGGAAAAAAAAAACGCTGAAATAGAACTTGCTGAAATCAAATGTACTGAAACAGGAGGGGGCACAAGGGGCGCGCGTGGGGGGGGGGCAAAGGGGCAAAGGGGGCAAGGGAAGGAAGGTGGACATTTTGCCAATTTGGGAGGGAAGGGTGGACAATTTCCTAATAAAGGCCCTAATTATGGCCTATAGCACAATTTCCCCTTAAAAATATAAGTTTTTTAAAAAGATTTATACGTTTTTTTAGAAATTAAAAATATAGTAAAATATTAACTTTTTTTTATTACCTTTTAAAATAATTGGTTAATAAGTATGAAATCATTTTTAAAAATTAATAAAAATACTAATATTTTATTATTTTTTTTGCCTTAAAAAAATTGTACAAATCCTAAAATTACTTATATTTTTTAACATAGGAAATAGTTATAAGGAATCGTGTTTCATCTTATAATATAAAAACTTATGCTTAGGTAGAACCTCGTATATTATGGGGGCTACTATATGTATAGTGAATTTTTTCGTCAAATGCACGGTTTCGACACCAATTTTCGGAGTCGGTAAGCATTTTTGCCTTAAACCAATTTGTAGACAGTCTGCTGACTCAAAAAATTGGTGGCGACAAGCTGTTAATAGGTAAAAATTCTTATCAATTCCAGAAATCGGTGTCAAAATCTATTAAAAGATGTGAATAGAGATCAAAAGAGTCTCACATTGAAAGTTGATGATAACAATTCTTAATATATAAGTCGGCGGATTACTCCTAGCTCATATTGTCATGATTTTAAGATGGAACCTCACCCGACTTTCATGTTAGACCATTAGAGCATGTGTGCTCGTGCACACAATCTCACTAGTTAAAAAAGAAAATGAGATGTTAGACCCGTAGGTTGTCCAAATGTCTGGTAGAGGCAAACGACCCTAGTTGCACTTTTAGGAGCGTGTTGAGAGATGTGAATTATATTATAAGTCAGTAGACTACTCCTATTGCTAATTAGTTTTAGGATGGGGTCTCACTCGACTTATATGTTAGACTATTAGCACATATACACTCATCCACGTCTTTTTTTTTCCTTTTTTTATTAGGAAAGAATTCATGCGAGTAAGTTCTACCCGGCGGCATCCTTACGGATGAGATCTAAAAGACCAAAATCGTTGTAAACATCGACACCCTAGGCAGAGTGGCAAAGGTGTGCAACCTTATCGACCACTCTATTGCCTAACCGGGGAACATGAAAGAAGGAAACTTCTTTCATAGTCGATAATAAGAGTTTAATATCAGACAAGATCAGTTCAATTTCCCAAGGACATTTAGATGTTTTGTTTAAGTGGTTTATGATTATAATAGAATCACCTTCAATGTGGATTTTGTCAATACGGAGTTGTAGAGAATGTTGGATTCCCAACTTAAGAGCAAGAGCTTCCGCTTTCAGAGGGCTTTATTTACCAAGTTTTTGATAACATATGTGTATCGAACGTCCTTCCCAGTCCCGGGTTATGGCTCCAGCCGAGCTGCTATTGTTTGCAATTGTGGATCCATCAAAATTTAACTTGAGGGTTCTCCTAGGGGGTTTGCGCCATGTAATCTTACCATGCTTATTTTTCTTCCTTGGGTGATTGGAGTTTTGTGTGTGTAAAGTCGGGGGAGTCCTCATCTAGACTATACTCAAACGAGATGTTTTGCTCCAATTCTCCTTATGAGCTTTAATAATGGGTAATGAACTGTCTCAATGAGGGACGGGGACTTGCCTAAACACATGTTGATTCTGAATGTACCAAGTTGTCCACCAAGAAAAAGTAAGCTCCGCCTTATCCACAGAGGTAAGGTTGTTTCCAATGAAGAAAATTATAGGTTTTATATCTCGTGATTGATTTATCATACTAGATATTGTTGAGAGCGCACATATTGGCATTCTAACAAGAGGTGAACATCATCTTCTACCGCGCAGTTGCACAAGCTATAGGTGGAAGGTACATAAACCCTACGTTGGGCAAGCCTAGAGGTGGTTGGGAGACCATCCTGCAGGCAAACTTTCCATAAAAAAAATTTGACCTTAGGCGGAATATCCAATTTCCAGATCCAGGCATTATTATCTAAGTTCAGAGAGGATTGAGCTGTGATTAGTTTGTATGCACTCAAAGTGGTGAACCAACTTGCTCTGTCAGGCCACCAATATAAACGATCCTCAAAGGGAGAAACAAGTAGTGGAATGTCCAGGATTTCTTTGACTATGTCATTTGGTAACACATTGTTAAGTTTTTCCATCCACCATCTACCACCCAAAATGTAATCGCTAACAGTTTCAAGGATGTTAGCTGAGCATAGATACTTGTGTTTGATTAGTGTAACCCGGACATTATCTGGTTCTACCAATATTTTCCATAGTAGTTTCATTTGAAGGGCTTCATTCATCTCTTTCGATTTCCTAAGCCCTATTCCCCCACTTTTTTTTGTCTGCAAATCCTATCGCAGCTAATAAGTGAGCGGTGCTGAAGATCTTTATTACAGAAGAACATTCTGTTAATTTGGTCAAGTTCTTTATGTATCGATGAGGGTAACAGTAAGTTTTGCATTGTATACAACGATTTGGCTCATAAGTTTGTATTAATTAGGATCGCACGTCCTTGTTGTGATAAAGTATTGGCTCGCCATTTACTTAGTTGTTCTTTAGATTTATAGATGATGTCTTCAAAAGTGTGTTTGTTTACTCTACCATTAATAATCGAACATTCGAGGTATTTTTCCAACGAGTTTTCGTTTGTAATATTTAAGCAACTACTAAGTTCTTAGATCATAGAGTTCGAAATGTCTTTTGTAATATTTAAGCAACTACTAAGTTCTTAGATCCTAGAGTTCGAAATGTCATTTACTTAGTTGTTCTTTAGATTTATAGATGATGTCTTCAAAAGTGTGTTTGTTTACTCTACCATTAATAATCGAACATTCGAGGTATTTTTCCAACGAGTTTTCGTTTGTAATATTTAAGCAACTACTAAGTTCTTAGATCCTAGAGTTCGAAATGTCTTTTGTAGCTTGGAAGCTAGATTTATGATAATTAACTTTTTGTCCAGAAACATTACAGTATGTATCAATTATTGTTCTAACTTTCTGTCCCGCAGTAACATTGCCTCTTGTGAAAATAATGATGTCATCAGTAAACGATAGAAAAAGAACCCGAGGGCCGTTCCTATAGAAGGTAAATCCAATTGGACTATTATCCACATTTGTTTCTCCTTAGAGTTTCCGAGCTAGGATTTCTGCTCCTAGGATAAACAAGAATAGGGGTAGCAGATCCCCTTAATTAGCGAAGATCGTGAGATGGGAGGAACATATCTGTAGGGTCGTTGTTAACTAGCACTAAGAAGGAAACAGTCATCACGCATTCCATCACCCAAGTGATGAAAGTAGGGTGAAACCCGAATTTATCTAAAATCTTTTGTTGTGAAATTTCAATCTACTCTATCGTACACTTTTTCCATGTCTAGTTTTATTGCCAACCATCCCTCATAACCTTTACGCAATCTGAAGGAGTGGAAGATTTTGTGAGCTATCAGAACATTATCTTGAATGGCCCTGTCTGACACAAAAGCACCCTGTAGTGGGTGAATTAGTTTACCGATGATTGTTTTGATTCTTTCTGTCAAAATTTTTGAAATGATTTTATATAGTGTAGAATATAAACTAATTGGGCGATAGTGACTGGTAGTAGTAGGGTTATCCCGCTTTGGTAGTAGTGAAATGAATATATGGTTTATTTGTTTAAGAATTTTTCCGGAGTGTAAAAAAACCCTTTACAGCTCTAATGATAGAAACACCTACAATATTCCAATATTTCTTATAGAATTCGGTTGTAATTCCATCAGGACCTGTGGATTTATTATTGCCCAAACTAAACACTGCAGATTTTATTTCATTATTGGAAGGATGTCGAATGAGGAATTCATTTTCAGTTGTAGTAATAGAGGGCCGGATTAAGTTAAGCATTTCATTAAGAAGTCTATAATCAATAGACTCTTTTTTTAATCTTTTTTCGAAATAATTTTTAATTTCGTTTTTGATATTTTCCTCTCCTACTATTAAAGTACCTTCAACAGTAGTTATGTTGCGGATTTGTTTCCTATGTCTTCTCCCAGAGGCTACACGATGTAAATACGGCGTGTTAGAGTATGAAAGCTTGAGATGCTTTGTTTTGGCTCTTTGATTCTAGAATGTTTTTTGAAATATGAGTAGTTTTTCCTTTTTTCTTAGAAGACAATTTTCTTTACTATTGGTTCACTTGTGTTAATTACTAATTCTGATGATTGAATTTTTAGCAATTCGTTCTCCACCTCTTGCAGGGGCGGAGCTAGGGGGTGCTTGGGGTGCTCGAGCACCCCCCGACCCGGAAAAAAAATACAAAAAATTATAATTTTTTTTACATATATTTAGTATTTTTAAGGTAATATAACATCTTTAAAGGATATTTGAAACAAGAGTGTTGTCTAGCTCAAGTGGTAAAGGAAGGAAGGAGAACCAAAAGGTTTTAGGTTCAAATCCCAAATGCTTCATTTTTTATTTCTTTTAATATTTCATTAATTCTTCTTCATTTCTATCTAGATTTTTTTGTTTCTATCAACTATTTCATTAAAAAATGTCATATTTATGTTTTACTATATCATTAATTCTTTTTGATTTCTTTCTATATTTTTTTTGTTTCTATCGACTATTTCATTAAAAAATATCATATTTATATTTAAATTAAAAAAATCACAATTTTAGTGTTTTTTAATTAAAAAAGTCATATTTATGTTTTACTATATCATTAAATATTCTTCTTAATTTCTCTCTGTATTTTTTTTTGTTTCTATCAACTATTTCATTGAAAAAAAATGTCATATTTATATTTAAATTAAAAAAATCACAATTTTAGTGTTTTTTCAATATTTTCTTACAAAAAATCTTCTTAATAAGTATACACCAAAAAATATATTTCACGAAATTTTTTTTAGCACCCCCCGGAAATAAATCCTGGCTCCGCCACTGACCTCTAGCAACTAATGAAATATGTTTCCGAAGGTGTACTTATTCCATTCTGTCAAATTCCGAGAAATCCCGGTCGGGTCGTATGGAAACGGGAGTCGTTTTGGGTTTATTTTGTTTTTAATTATAAGGTCGGGATCCACCCTTCTAACACAAAAGCTTAAGACCTTGTGTAGGGGCATCTCCTCTCCTTATATTTTGTTGTTGTTTTTGGTCCACAACCGATGTGGGACTTTTTAATTAATCCCAAAAGTGTAACTCGCCAAGATCGGGTTGATACTTGAACAATGACCCGACTCGGACTTGCTCTGATACTATGTCAAATTTCGAGAAATCCCAATTGGGTCGTATGAAAACGCCCCCTCAAGTGTCAACCCGATCCCGCCTTGATCGGGTTGACAATTGAACAATGACCCGACTCGGACCTGCTCTGATACCATGTCAAATTCCGAGAAATCCCGGTCGAGTCATATGAAAACGGGAGTCGTGTCAGGTTTATTGTATTTTTTATTATAAGGTCAGGATCAGGGCCGGCCCGAGGCCCGTGCGGAAAGTGCAATTGCACAGGACCTCAAAATTTTGGGGGCCTCGTATAGGTGTTATACAGTTTAACTATATATATGTATATATAAATTTCAATGGGTATCAAGTTGTTGTGGTAGATCAACTGGCAAGGGGATCCGCTACTTTCGGATTGGTGTGAGGTTCGAATCTGCTTGGCAGCAGTTTGGATATTTTTTTCCCAAAAAAAAAAACAATAGTGCGGCTTCTTTCATTTTTTTTCAAATAAAAGTACAGCAGCCCAACCCAATAGCCCTTTTTTCCAATTGAAATTACATCAGCCCAATAGCCCATTCCGATGTTTTTCCCTAAAAAATTACTGTTTGGATTTTTTTTCCGTCACAACCAGTCACAAACATTCAACCATTGCAATCGTACCTTCAACCTCAAGAATTTTGATAGGTAAATCTCAAATTCTAACTATTTTTTTTTGTTAGTTTTCACTTTTTATACTCGTCAGGGATCACTTTTTAATTTGTTAGTGAATTTGGTAGATTATTTTTTCCCTTTGAATTAGTTAAAAAAAACCCTCAACATATGAGTTGCACAGGGCCTCAAAATATAATGGAACGACAAAAGTTTAAGCCTTTGTATAGGGGCTTCCTCTCTCCTTTTATTTTGTTGTTCTTTTTGGTCCACAACTAATGTGGGACTTTTTAATCCCAATACATTCTTTAGTTTTTTTCTTAAGAATTTTTTGTCTGGAAATAAGTTGAAACATAGTTGAGCATGGACATGTTGCTCGTCAAGATTGTTTGACGATGTTACGAAAATTCTTCCGTTGTAGCCAAATGTTCTCAAACTTGAATGATGGTGCTTTGAAAATTGTACTACTCTCGATACACTAGTCCAGATCATTCCCGATCACGAATTCCAATGAATTTTATTTTATTTTTTTTAACTATGTGAATATAAAACCGGCGCATGATATATTGAATACTACTCGTATAGTAATATGCATGTGCGGGGATGCACGCGTGATATAATAAAGATGACAGAAAGTAGTGTATTTGGTGAAAGAAAGGAGGCAGAGGATCCCTAAAACAAGGCAACTCAATTGGTGGGGAGGCTGCCATATTTTTGGGTTTGGGGGTCCAAAAAATATGGACTTCACGAAAGCAACTACAATTCCTCGGAGATGTGCAACGGGACATTGGGAAAAGGCTCCATTTGACCGATTCGTTAGGTTATATAGGGTCTGAATGGGAGTAAAAAAAACATGTAAAAGTTAAGTAAAAACACCTATTTTTTTTTTTTGGTAAATTGCAACTAATATCCCAACCTTTAGGGATAGTTGTTATCAATACCCTAACCTTGTAAAATTTCACAAAATATCCTAACCTATACCATTAGTTGCAATTAACACCCTAAATGAGTTTATTAAATTAAAAAATTACTCATATCAAACAAAAATTATAAAAAATCACCCATATTCATAAAATATTTTCAATGAACCCCCGACACATTTTAAAAAAAAATGAGAATTAAATAAATCTCTTACAATTGAAACCCACCCGACCCACCATCCAAAAATAATTATAATAGATATATATATATATAAAATATACTCCTTTAAAATATAATATAATTACTTTAGCATCTACTCATTTAAAATTTTAATATAATCACTCAAAATAATTAATTATTTATCTAAAAAACATACATTATAATTAAAATCTAAATTTATACTCCGTATAAGTCTGTCTCAATCCGATTTGTGCATCTATATATTCCCTATATATTATTTGATACGATATATATTGTCTTTTTGGTTAATATTATGTTATATATATATACTAAAACTAATACATAACATCTTATAATGTATCACACATAAATTTCACGGTATTAAAAAAATGATTCTATAAGAAATGTTTAACATAATAGTTTTACAAAAATAAAATAAAGTAAATTTAAAAACATAAATGATAAAAGATATGATAACCATTTGCAATAAATAATTATATAATAAAGATATATTAAAAATAATATAGTAAAAAATAATAATTTTACCATATTATTTTTTATATATCTTTATTATGTAACTATTTATTACAAATGGTTATCATATCTCATACCATTTATTTATTAAAATCTACATTATTTTATTTTTGTAAAAGTATTATGTTTAAGATAAATAATTAATTATTTTGAGTAATTATATTAAAATATTAAATGAGTA
Organism: Persicaria maculosa; assembly: GCA_963922045.1. Classification (NCBI taxonomy): domain Eukaryota; kingdom Viridiplantae; phylum Streptophyta; class Magnoliopsida; order Caryophyllales; family Polygonaceae; genus Persicaria; species Persicaria maculosa. The sequence goes on along the minus strand of OY998264.1, from coordinate 19,493,975 downwards.
AATGCTAAAATAATTATATTATATTTTCAAAGGAGTAGATTTTATATACCTGTTATAATTATTTTTGGATGGTGGGTTGGGTGGGCTTAAATTGTAATATATTTTTTTAATTTCAAATTTTAAAATATATTAGAAGTTTATTGAAAATATTTTATGAATATGGGTGATTTTTTATAATTTTTGTATGATGTGGGTAATTTTTAAAATTTAAGAATCTCATCCAGGGTGTTAAGTGCAACTAATGGTATATGTTAGGATATTTTGTGAAATTTTACAAGGTTAGGGTATTAAAAGCAACTATCCCTAAAGGTTGGGATATTAGTTGCAATTTACCCTTATTTTTTAAGCAACTAAAATGGTTGTTTGGGGTACAAAAAACACGAAAAAACAGTTTAAAAAAGAAGTTAAAAAATAAGCTCATTTTCCGTGCTTTTTTTAGGTGTTAATTTGGCAAAAGACGTTTTTATCCCTATCCTTTTATGAAAATTACAACCCGCACAGGTTCCTTCCTTGTACGCAGACATATAGGGTAATTTAACCCATATTCTTTTATTGACATTTGTACGTGTAATTGTAGGATTGCCCATTGTTGTAAAATTTAACAATTGCTATCCCAAATTATTAAGCTAAAAAAATCAAAACACCCTTTACACAACTACTAAATTCATTTATCACAATTAAAACACTTGTGCCCCATACGCAGATTATATTATTGTTTAAAATTTTAACTACTTTTACCATCTGTTTAAAATTTTACCCTATTTATAATTTTAGTCAGTTTATTAACACCACCCCATACGAACCCTTCCATAAGTTATTTTAAAGTCTAATAGTTTAAAATTTTACACAATCAATTCACACTAGCTTGCTAATGGAGTAGTACATCTTTTCACATTTGTTAATTTAAAGTACGAAGTAGTTACTAGGATAGTTCTCGCACAATTGTATATTTATTTTAAAATTAATAAAATAATGATGATATAATACATTACTATTATAAATATAAGATATATATCATAAAATTTAACATGACTTTCAAATTAAAAAATATTTACATTCGATTTTCTTATTTACTTGAAATATTTTTACTTTTAAAAATATAATATAATTAACTATATAGCGATTGATTCAACTTTAATTAATAAAATTAGAGTCGATGGGATTTTCGCCAAATGACTTTGAGGTTAAGACTAATTCGTGTGGTATACGAAAGTTTTAACACATTCCGTTAAATGCCCCTGAGGTTTTCATTTTTTTTGCCAAATGCCTGTAAGGTTTTCATTTTTTCGCCAAATGTCTCTCCGCCTAATTTGTTAACATTTTGGTTGAAAATAAAAAGAAAAAAAAATATTATTTCATTATTATTTTTGCAAGGTATTATTTGTACAATATCATTTTTTATAGAAGGCGAAAGTTTAGGGGTGTCAAGCACGGTTGTACCACCATCCAAGAGTGTTCTTTCGGACGAGAGTCAGGAACTCTAAATCGGAACTCCAAGAAGGCAAATCGAAAGCCAGCTCTGTTGGCTTCCCTGGAGATGTGGGATTAATTCAAAACTTTTTTTTTAATAAAGTTAATATTAACTATACAAGCCCTCGCCACTTTCTCCTCTGGCGTTGACTCGTCGAATCGGTCAGTTGCAACGTCGAATTGGTCTCCATGGGATGGTTGAGCGAAATGGCATCTTCTTCTTCCTTTTTTTTTAACTGTAAAGCGCGGCCTAAGGTCGTCCTTTATTAATTTATTAATTTTCTTTTTAATTGAAAAATAAAACAAAGGAAAGAAATACATTTTTAACCCTCGTTTTTTTCCGAACTGGAAAAAAAACGTGGTTTGAAATAGCTTTTCTTTCTTTTATTTTTTCCTACTTTCAAATTTGAGATTTTGTGTATAAAACGTGGTCTACATTTTTTATGATACATCTGTCAAAGATGAATATTTTTGTATAGTTTAAAGTGTTAATATTTCGTTAAATATTTATTTATTTTTGAATATTTTGAAAAAAAAAATCGATTTTACAATGTAAATCTTGCTAAATAAATGATGTCACTCTCTCCATTTCATTTTAATTGTTGTTTAATTTTTATATACGTTTTTAGTGATCACTCAGTAATAAGTAATTATAACAAAAAAATTAAATTTTGATTTTTAGGAGTATAATTCTTTTTATTATTATAAAAAAATGTATATAAATAGTAGGTGATAAGTTTTGATGAAATACTAGTTGACAATTAAAATGAAACAAATGGAGTATATATAATATCTACACTGTTATAGTTTTTAAAAAAGTAAAAGGTACAATAAATGAGGTTATATAATATCGTCGTTGAAAAATAATTGTTGTTTACGGAGTATTATTTTCGCATACTTGTTAAGAATAATTTATAAAATCTTATAAAATATCAATTTAATGAAACAATTGTGTACTTAATTTTTAAAAATTAATTTTCTATATATAATTTCAGTAATGAATTCCATACATTATATGAAAATTATATAAAATAAAGAATGTTGCTATTTTAACAACAACAAAATTATACACTGCTAGAGACAAATCATTGTGCCGACTTTATTCCAAAATTAAGCTAGTTGTATTTCTAATATGAATACTCTCCTTTCAATAGAGAGCTTTGTAACATTATCATTTGAGATAATCATAGATGATTTTTGTTTCGTCAAAGACGTTCTAATGTTTGCCTACTGTAAATATTTATGTGTGTGTATAGTTTTTTTTTATAACATTTGTACTGGCTGGTCAAGCGACCTTTGATAGCTCGGGAGGACCAAATGGATAACCGTACCATTTTAATTATAATTAAGGACATCTAATTTTATATAGTGTGCCTAATGAGCACTTCACTTTACTTGATTATCCTTGTGTTACAACATATCTTATGGTTGGATGAATCCCTTTGTCTGTAGGGTTTCCAACTCTTGAATTCGTTTTAAAGCATAATATATTTTTATTTATTTATATTTATTAATTATAACCAATTTGGTCCTTTTTCATAGCATCTTTGGTGATTTTGTCTGCCTTTATATAGCCTTTAACAACGTAACGTGACTCCCTCATAACTTAATTGTCAATTACTAATTATTGCCTCAAAACGTACCATTTGATGTCAAATTCCTAACTAGCTAACCACCAACACCTTTTAGATTTATATGAGAAGGACATATATGATTTTTAAATTAAAGGATGTTGCTATTTTCACTCCCGAAATTTGCTATTTATAATCTTTTTTTTAATAATAATTACGTCTCTTGATTTACAAATGTATGAATTAAGATGAGCATGAATTTTTATATTATTAAAAAAAATTGCGCCATTTGATTCACACGTTTTTTAGTCAAGGGGCACGAAATCTATTTACTTACCAAAAAAAACAGAGTTTATTTAAAAAATAATAATTCAGGGGTATAAATAATAAATTTTAGGAGTGAAAATTGTGTTAAAGCTAAGGGTAAATGACAGAAAACCACCCTTTAAATAGGGCATATTGCCCAAAACCACCCCTTAGATACATAATTACCGAAAACCAGTAAATCACCCCTTATAAGACTCTTATTAATGAAAGACCACCCCTTATAGGGTTCCGTTTGAAGCTCAATTGAATATGTGAAATTACAAAATTGCCCCCTTCTCTTTTAATATAAAATAATGTAATAGTACAGGGAATAAATAAAAGTAAAAATAAAACAAACCCAATTTATCCATAGCCTTTTTTGTTGTTTGTGTTTACTGTTTTTCTATGGTCCTTAGTCTTTTATCTCCTTTGTGTTGCTTAACATGCCCCTTTGTGTGTTGTGCTGCTGAGAGTTTTGGGTGTTTTCATAAACACCTTCTCGACTGCTTCATTGCATGATAGATTAAATTGTTGTTCTTGTTTGTTGAATCATCGCAATTGGGTGTTTTTGTTTGTAGGATATGTAACATCATCATCAACGTTGACACATACCAGTAGTTGGTTTTTTTACAAGCCATGATCAATAACATGATATGTGAGTTTTAATGATGAAGAAAATTCACATTGACGATGTTCGTATTATTTGTTGCCTGTTGCATAGGTAGGTAGGTACTGCTATTTTGGGAATTTTTCCTTAAAAGTAGGGCAATTTGTTTTAATTTTAGCCGGTTTGCGATGAAACCAGCCCATTAGTTAACACTCACACTTAATGCCCACATGAAAATGGGCTACAATTTTGAAATAAAACTGGGCCCAAAATGAGTTCATTATCAGCCCAATCTTAGTCGCTGCAGTTTTTCTTGTCCCTCTCTCTCTCTTTTGACAACCAGACAGCAAATATATGAGCTTAAATCACCAAAGGCCAATGTCAACAAGGGTCATTAAGATCATGAAGGAATTAGAGGAGCAGCTTAACAAAGAAGAAAAAAAATAACTAATTAATTTTTAGAAATCAAGTAACTTTTAGGGACAATAATAGCGGAGCTGGAAGGGATAACTCATGTGGTTGTCTAAGACTCTTAAGTTATTGCCTATGTTCAGTTTGTTTTATTTGTAACAAAGCATTATATATATAGCAACCCTTACAATGTGAACATGCACACAAATCTAAATTGGTGGATTAGATTGTGTACAATAAACGTATCTGTATGTAATAATGTGATTATATTCCCCACCAAAAAAAAATAATGTGATTATATATATATAAAAGAATAATCATGTTGTGACATACGACTAGCTAAATATATGAATAAATATGAATAATTATATTCTTAAGTATGAATAATCATGTGTTAGGTGCGAATAATTTACCTGCTTATAAATTCACATTTAAATTTTGTTTTTTGATATAAGCGCGCATTTGGGGTGTCAACTACTGTTGTACCACTACCCAAGAGCGTCCTTACGGATGAGAGTTTGAAACTCTAAGTCAGAACTCCAAGATGACGAGTCGGACTCCAAAGCCATATGAGTAAGTCGATCAACCGCTGTTCGCCTCCCTGAAAATGTGGGACACAAAGAACGTCTCGAGCAAGCGAAGCAGACAAAGAGCATCCGACATAAGGATTTCGATCTCCCAGGGAGTCGACCATGCACCATTGATCGCATTCACAATCGCAAGGCAGTCTCCCTCCACCGCAATTTTTCGGATCCCTAGCCTTCGAGCTTCCAACAGCCCAAAATGCAGACCAACAACCTCAGTTTGGATCGCATATACACCGTCCCGCATCTTCTGGCATCGCATGCAATCACCCTACCATTATCATCTCTGATAACAAAACCTGCCGAAGGTTTTGTTATGCACATGTCTTGTACTATGCATATAATATAAATGCCTCTTTTTTCCGAATGTTTTTTTGAAATATTCACTATAAAATATTTAATTATCAAAATATTCACAAGTTAAAAATATTTACAAAAATATTAATTTTTTGCAGGTTTGTCAGAGAAACGCGGTTTCAAACCGCGTTTCTTGTGTAAATCACCAATTTCAAACTAGCGTCAAAAGAAAATTATATTTTGTTATAAAAACGCGGTTTTAGATCGCGTTTTATTTATAATTTTGGGTAAAACGCGATTTCAAACCGCGCTTATATCATTTTTTTATTTCTATTTTTTTTTTATTAAAAAACATGTAGGAGCAATTGGCAATTGCCCATCGCCTGCGAGACCATGGGCACCCATCTCCGACACCATCTCCGTCGCCCATCTCTGCCTGCGAGACCGTGGGAGCAACTAGTCCTCTCTGTCCATTTTTTATTCGGAGAGAGTGGCGAGCAGAGCAACAACCATGGCGGCGTTTCGCCCCATGAAGCAACCATGGCAGCTATGTCGGGATCGAGAAAGAATCTGCTACGTTTTGCCCCAAGAAGCAAATTGTGCTCTCCCTAATCTTGTCTCTTAACTCTAATTTCATTTGAATCACCTCTGAGATTGAATTCGATTGTATTTAGATTTGATTTGCGAACTGGTCTTCATCACCGACACCATCTCCGTCGCCCTGGTCCTTCTCCGCCCACTGCCGCCACCATCTTCGCCTTTGGAGTTCAACACGCCGCCTCCTCCGCCCACATCCGCCACCACCTTCTCCGGAGAAGGTCTGGTTCTCCTTCGCTGCCCCGGATGTTGCTTGCTGCTCTCTTTAATTTTTTTTTTCTTTTGATTAGGATTGTATGGTAAAACGGGCTTACAACCGCGTTTTACCCTTTTTTTTAAAAAAAGAAATAAAAATAAAAAATGACATAGACGCGGTTTCAAACCGCGTTTTACCCAAAATTATAAGTAAAACGCGATCTGAAACCGCGTTTTTATGACAAAATGTAATTTTCTTTTTGACGCTAGTTTCAAACCGCGTTTCTCTAACAAACCTGCAAAAAATGAATATTTTTGTAAATATTTTTAACTTGTGAATATTTTGATAATTAAATATTTTATAGTGAATATTTCGAAAAAAAATTCCTTTTTTCCTTCTTTATTGAATAATTAAGACACACAAATTCCTAATTAAGAAAATAACAGTTTTTCTATCCTATACTCCAATGATACAGTATAACTGTATAAGATAAGAGCCCTAATTTAAAAATATTTTTTAAATTTTAATTAGTTTGACTTTTCTTTTTAATTAAATCCCAGGGTTCACTATTTTTTTTTTTTTGAAAATTTTTGTCTATTTAGATTCTTATCCTATGTCCCTAAGACATAAGATAAAAAGACTAAATAAAGAATCTCCTATGGGCTACCTTATTTAGAGTCCTTCCTCTTTCTCATTATTAGATTAACGATTTTTCTATCCTATGCTCCAAGGGCATTAGGATAAGAAGCCAAAATGAGAAATGTTTCTCCTAGATATACCAGATCATTTAACTATTTTTAAATTAGATTGTGGGGTTCACTCATTTTCTTATAGGATTTTTTCCCAATAAAATATCTTTATCATGTACCCTTATTACACACAATAGACAAACCGATAACTTAAATCAATGGTTTGTCTAACTCGGTTAGTTAGTCTATTAGAATCTTTATAAAATTAGAAGGTTTATTATATGTTTAAACATAGGTTATAAAATCCGTTAAATCAACGAGGAAGATTTGGGCCTTAATCTCTGGTGTCATATTTAGAGTCCTTCCTCTTGTGAGTTATGAATATACAAAGTAAACTAGACGACTTTGGTGTCATATTTGGGCCTTAATCTTTAGTGTGTGTAGTTTTGAAGATCTGAACAAGTAATCTTCGAGTGTAATCACGTAAGGTGTTACAAAGACATTGACCAGTACATTATATTTGATCGTTTTATTTGAACAAATAATTTAAGATATTGTTACACCTTTATACATACAACTTATTGATTATTGATGTTGCATTTGATCCCCTACTATGATAGCCAACCCCAATGTATTGTAACTTGCAAGTGAAAGGTGAAGCCAATATATAATGTACGCGAAATCGATCACAAGCCAATACACTAAAATTGAGGATATGGGAGTCGAGATGCACGCAATATGTTATATCTTAAATGAGCCAAAGGCCAAAAATAATGCATCCGTATCCTCTTTCTTCTTCTTCGGCTTCAATCTTCAGGTTCGCTTCACAAATCTACCCTGAAATCCAAAATAAATCCTACAATTACTTACTCGTCGAAGTTCAACACATTGTTTTAAATAGTGATGGCTTATTATACAATTGGATATCGGATGAATATAGTACCTTAACACGAGGGCGTTTCTCGGCATTGAGCTTCCGAACTTGGTAGCGGATGCGCTTTGAGAAGAGACGGTTCATTCGCTTCTCTTTGTATCGGAGGACACTGGCTTCCCTTTGGCCGAGTCTCCAACCCTCCACGGCTTGATCTCCATTCTCGTCCTTCCCATTCCGAACACAACTCTTCCGATCCGGAACCCCCCATAATACCCCATTTGTGGCATTCAACTACATAAACATGATAAACGTTACATTTACATATGAATTATACAAGTTCTTGCACTCTTTCTTTTATTTTTCCATTTTTCGTTTGGGTTGATGTTGCGAAATTTCTCAAATGTTAGATAAAAACTTTGTCTAGGAATACTTTGAGCGGTAGGTTGAAGTCATACACACTGACTTAAATTTTAGTGTTAGAAGGTGAATCATAACCTTATAATATAAAAACAAAATAAACTCAAAATAATGATGTGATGGGCAAAATTAGTTATAACTGTTAAAGTTGACTAGGTCCGATGGGATCAAGACAAGTTGGAGACATGAATAATATAAATCCAATGGGGTTTCATCTCAAAATTAATTGAAAATAAAAATAATAGTCCGTCAAGCTTATATGGTGTTTAAGAGATCTCAATAATTTCAATGTGAGACAACCCATATTCTTAACAATAACATGATGAAAGTATGAATAGTTTCACTATTCATGTTTTGTTAAATCGTTTGTCATGCCAAACATGGGCCGAGACGTGGATTATTGTTTGGTCTACATAAGTGAAAGTAACCGATCACTCACTTTATTCAAATTATGAATTTCTTATGATACACCTTTATTTCGATTAGTCCAATATCATGGGCCTCTGCATCCTTAAAATGTTTACCATTCATCAACAATTTTTCGTTCTTAATCAATACTATTAAATGTTATATACCACTAATTAATTACCACTTATAACACTCATTTCAAATTCTAATTTTGGCATATATTCTAAACTGAAATATGTTTAAAAACTGTCATAGCCACTAATAGTCATAATTGTTTGATAAATTCCCGAGTTAAATAGGAAATCTTTTTTAATTATAATTTTAATACAACCAAATTGCACTACCTATGAACATATACCATGTATACCTCTCTTATTGCTAAACTTCATTTGATTGTAGAAAAAACCGTCATCCAAGTCACACCTAGCTAAGCTATTTTTCTCACTAGTCACCACCAAATTAAGGAGTGGACAAAAAAAAATGTTAGGTCAACTTGACAAGTCGAGTCTCATGTGACTCTACATCCCTAAAATGTTGATACCATTTATCTCCTACTTAACCTCATTTCAAATTCGATTTTCGCCTTCTAAATCTGAAACACGTTTAAAAACTCTCACTATCAAAAATTGTTGGGACTACTCAAATCACACCTAAACTATTTTTCTCACTAGTCACCACCAAAATAAGTAATGATCTTAGTTTTTTCCCCAATTTACCAACCAACAAAATATGTTAGGACATTGGTTACTTCAACAATGGAGGAATCATAACAAGCATCTTTTTTTTTTTTTAAAAAAAAGAAGAAGAAGAAGAAGAAAAACTCCATCTTAATTAATAGAGAGTATCATTTAAATTAATCATATCATTTGGATTTTTAATCATATTCATAAAAAAAAATCCCTACCTATTTTATTGAATAAGATTTGAACCAATGATATGAATTTCTTGAGGGTGTGTGGGGATTCCATAACCATAATACATTAATTATAATATAAATATTTTATTTCAAGTTATGCAATAAAATATTAGCACAGAATAAAGTAAAATAATTACTCCATCCGATCGAATAAAATATTTTTTTACTATTTTAATTTAAATAGCTAAAAAAATATATAAATTATTATTTTTTAAAATTAAATTTAATATTTATTACTAATAAGTTTTTAGTGTATAAAAAATAATAAAATTTTATATAGTTTTACCTCTTAAAATACATGTTAAAAAGTCAAAACTTTTTTTTTTTAGATGAAGTAATAAATACTCTATCATACATCCAAACACACCCTTATATTGTTCGATTTGAACCCATGATGTTTGACCAAATAACCATAAAATAATTAGGGAGTAATAATTAATCCATATTTATACGGAGTATTAAAAAATAATTAAAAAAGAGAGATAGGAAAGGGATCTTACGTCAGGAGGACAGAAGAAGAAATCATTGTGGAGTTGCAAATCAGGGACAGTCTGTGGGCCCTCACTCTGATCCCCCAAGAAGAACGGCCTCCCACCGCACCACGCTTCCACCACCTCCTCGTAGTCCAGCTTCAACGCCAGCCCCCCGCCGGCTCCGGCACCGTCCGTCCGCCCCCGGCAGCTGCTTACCTCCTCCTCCCTCACCACCTCCGACATCCTCACCCACCGCACGGTCCCCTCCTCCCTCTCCCTGCAGCTCCTAAGCGCCGCCCGCGCCAGCGACGTCCCCGCGTCGTCGTCCCCCTCCTCCTCCTCGAACGCCGTGCTCGGCGTCGCTGCCGCTGTGTCCTCCTTCTCCGGCGTCAGGATCCCGTCCAGCGTCGCCGCGCTCTCCTCCGCCGCCGCGAAGAACCCCGCCACCTCGCTCTCTTGCTCGATCTTCTCCTCCTCCTCCTCCGGTGGTTGGCTGTCGGCGGTGATCTGGTGGCGGAGGCTCAGGAACTTGGGCCGCCGGGATCTCCGCCTTCTTGATTTGTGCGCTCTCGATCTCATAGCGACGATTAGTAACTAGCGAGGGGGTGTGTTTGATTTTTTATTTTTGATTAATAAAAAAATGAAAGGGGAGTGGGATCGGAAAAAGGGGAAAAGGGAAATAGGAAAGGTGGGCTTTATGGTGGGGCCCGCGGTGGGGGGAGGGCCAATGGGGTGAGGAGAGAGAGGGGGCTTGAAAAGGGGAAAGGTCATGGGAAATGGGAGATGAGGGGTGAGGTGTCGGTGTTGCTTTTTCTGTTCCACGTGGAGGGATGGGATTGGTTGAAGAGGCGATCTTAACGTTATCCTGGATTTCATTTTGTTTGCTATTTGGATATTTGGATGGGTCTGTAATCTCCGGTTGGTAGCTCAAAAGATTAGAGAGACTTATATATAAAAAATAAAAATAAAAATAAAAACCCTGGTGCAATAGTTGAGTTGGCCTGATTAAGTCTCCTTCTAATAAAAACCACTTCTAATAAAAACAAGTAATTTTTCGGAGTTTATAATTTTAATATTATATAATTTTAATTAAAATAAATATAATACTTTAGTTTAATTAACTTTTAAAATTTAAGCTTTTTAACAACTACTCACCCGACCTTTTTTGAGTTTTTGGTTTTTTATTTACAAGTTTTCAACGGTTGTCCTAATAACTAGGTTTACCAAACACTATACTAGCTTATTAACCTATATTTAACACAAATAATTCAACAACTTCTGCTACCTAACAGTTTCAGCCAAGGTTCTAAATATCGCGTATCGGTTAGGAGCAAATATGATATATCGGGGATATATCGAGATATATCGGATTATCGGTTTCGCTAATTTTTAACTATAAGTACTATATTCATACTTCAAAATGTAAAAATATACATGAAAAAAATAATATTTAAATTACAAAATTACCAAATAAACTCGAGAACATAAAAACAACTTCATTCATAAAAGCTAAAGTTACCTTATCAAAGTTGGCAGTTCTAAATATCCTCGATATATCGTCGATATTGGCCCGATATATCGGCGTTGACCCGCTATATCGCCGATATTGACCCGATATATCGGCACTGACCCGATATATGACGTTGATCGATATTTTTCACCCGATATTCCGATATCGTAGCGGATTCTAAATATCCCCGATATATCGCCGATATATTGGGCGATATATCCGATATTTAGAACACTTACCATTTTGCAAAACGCACCCTAAATGTAATTGCAAAAATAATTTGTATCATAGGTTGTTGCTTTTAATTAAGGGGTAATTAATGAAATCATGATTGGTATTGTGCACTAATAATAATCACTATATTGGCAAATTGAAGTGGATTGTAGGTAGACCTGTCAATCGGGTCATTCGGGTCCCGGGTAAATCGGGTTTCGGGTAATTCGGGTTACCGGTCGTTCCAGGTCGAGCCAAACCGGGTTTGTCCCGGGTTCGGGTCGACCCACCGGGTCAAAAAAACTTGAACTTTTTGAAGAATTTTTAAAAATATTAAAATAATATCAAAATTAAATTGTAATATAAATATGTCAAATTAAACTAAATAATAATATTATAATTAAATTTATAAATATAATAATAATAATAATATTATATTAATATTTTAAGCATAAAAATCATTTTTATACAAATAAGTGTTCTAAACATACTATAATTGTAAAATATATAATTTATGAGTGACCTTAACGAATACATTGAATGACGAATCTATGTGGGTTCAATTTAGTGCCTGTGTGGCGTCTACATGATGCTGACTTACCGGGTCGATTTCGACCCAACAGGTCACCGGGTCTTGACCTTAAAAGTCCCGGGTAATTCGGGTTCGGGTCGATTTCGGATCTCGGGTCTAAAACACCGGGTCCAAACCCGTAAAATTACCGAGCGTACGGGTCGAGTTTTTCGGGTCGGGTCATGCTTTGACAGGTCTAATTGTAGGTTAGTGTTACAAATTATGAGCGATTAGTTGATAATTTTGAAATATTCGGTTCATTACAAAAAGAGTCATTTCAATATACTATCTATTTATAACATAAATTCTGTTTTTGACTAATCATTTATAAATTGAAGGAAGTGGGAAAATGAGTTGTTGTTTTTTTCAAAAACGTCGAAATTGTTACGAGTGCTTTTAAAAAAAAATACAAATAAAAAATTAAACCTGTTGAAATTGTTGTAAAACCTTCCCAAACAGAATACCTACATCATTCATTACAACATTCTATATATTACTATTACTAGATTATTTTCATATTTATTTAATCTTAAAAAATATTAAAATTATATTCATATTTTAAACATATATTTTTATATATTTATAAAATTTTATTTTAAAAAATCATGTTGTAATTTTTTTTAAATTATAGTTTGTAAAATAATACCTTTTTAATTTATAAATATTTTTTATACATGATTTTTCAAAATAAAAACTTATAAACATATTAACATATATGTGTAAAATATGAATGTAATTTTTATAAGGGAAATTTATGAAAAATAGCATGAACTTTAGGAGTAGTTGCATTTAATAGCATGAACTTTCAAAATTTTAAAAATAATCACCAACTTTGGTTCTGGTTGCAATAAGTGGCACATCTATTTTTTTTTTTTTGAAATATCACCTCTTATTAACATTCTTTGTAGAAAAAAAATCAACCAATTTTCAATTTTTTTTAAAAAATGCGCATATTTCATTTTTAAAAATAATCCATTTTCATTTTTAATTTTAAAAAAATATAATTTATTTTATAAAACACTACTTTTACCTTTTTTCTTAAAATAATACACTCATTATTTACACCCCTTTAAAAAAAATAATTTTATTTTCACCATAAACTCAGTTTTTTTCAAAGAATTAAATAATAAGTAATGTCTTTAAAATGAAAAATGAGTGTCTCAAAAAGATACCAATTAATATCACAATTATATTTTTAAAAAAATGATTTTGAAAAATTGAAATTGATTTTATAAACATGAAAATTGTTTTTTTTAAAAGAAGAAAATTGTGAGTGGGTTTAAAAAAACAATGGGAAAATGTGATTTTTTTGTAAAAAAATGTTAATAAGGGGTGCACTTTTAAAATAAAACAAAATATTAAATTAATATTATAAAATAATAGTAAAAGTTTAGATAGTTAAGTGTTTTGAATTAAACCCATTGGTTGAAAAAACAATTAAAGTAGTATATATAGATACAGATTACTAATATTAATTTTATGTTTCCTTATTATTAATTTCATGTTTTGAATTAATCCTATTGTTTTTTTAAAAACTACTAAAATTATAATTTAGACTAAGATCATGGATTAATTGAATTTTTTTTAAAATTGATTAAATAACCTATTTTTAAGGAGAGGGAGACACCTCATAAAAAATGCTTATCTTTTAATAGTTAGATATAGATAGATGGTTAGAAAATGGGTAAAAAATAAAAGAGAAAAAATGTAAAGATATGAAAGAGATGAAGAGAAAAAGAAAAAGAAATAAGATAAAATTGTGATTAGTTGAAAAAAACGTAAATTAAGGAGGTGTTGACACATCATCAAAATTCTTCTAAATTAAGGTATTATATATAGATATATAGATGGTTAGTAAATGGGTAAAAAATAAAAGGGGAAAAATGTAAAGATATGAAAGAGATGAAGAGAAAAAAGAAATAATAAGATAAAATTGTGATTAGTTGAAAAAACTTAAATTAAGAAGGTGTTGACACATCATCAAAAGTCTTCTAAATTAAGGTATTATATATAGATATATAGATGAAGACAAAAGGAAAAAGAAATAATAAGATAAAATTGTGATTAGTTGAAAAAATTTAAATTAAGGAGGTGTTGACACATCATCAAAAGTCTTCTAAATTAAGGTATTATATAGATATAGATATAGATATAGATATAGATATAGATATAGATGGTTGTGCTACTAACCACAACCAACCTTCAAAGTTGGTGATTATTATAGAATTTTTAAAAGTTGCTGTCACCGAACGCAACCACCCCTAAAGTTCGTGTTATTTTTTGCAATTTGCCCTTTTTATAATTTTAATAAAATAAATATTTATATAATTTAATATGGAGAGTGGAGTAGAGAATGAAGTAGAGGATTTTGATTGCACAAACATGTCAAATGAACCTCATTTAGTCATTTAATGTTTGATAGGCGGTTAACATTGAATATAATGTTGTTTTGATTGATTAGATTTATGTTGAACTTGATTATTACTGTATGGGTACTTAAAAGTGTAGACAAGGTCTCAAAGTTACATAAGAAACACAATACTACAAAGTAAGTTGGGAACTAGTGTAAGTAACAAAAGGACAAGAGAAACAAGTCTGGAAGATTTTTTTTAAATCATTTTTTTTTTATGGATGACTCAATGAGAGAATAGATTTTTGTGTAAATTATGTATTCCCTCGCTATCCGAATAATTGTCTTTTAGACATTTTCACACTTTATTAAGGGTGTTAAAAATCGACCTTGACTCCGGTCTTGGTAGCATACCTTGGTTTCGGTCTCCGACTGGTGGCGCAAGCCTCTTCGCCGCTTCGCCCAACCATCTGCTCCTCCTTCAATCTCTTATTTGGCCCTTTCCATCTCGACGGCTAAATCTCCTCCACCTCTAATTTGGCCCGGCCTCATGCCGCTAGTCCTGGTCTGCTGCTGGTCTCCCGTCGCCGGTCGTCAATCCATTTGGTGCTCGCGTCCCTTGGCTTGTTTGCCCTTCAGCTTTGCCTTGTACGGTTTGGTTGATACTTGTACGCCAAACGTAGTACCCAAAAAAAAAGGAAAAAGAAGAGAGAAAAGCCGATTGAGTTGATATATATTTTTTATTTTTGCACTCAATACTCACCCTGTTTTTGCCAAAATGTTGGTGCTTGCAGTGCCCCTTACTGGGCAGTGTATCCCGGACTACAGGTCAAATTGTTTCCTTTGGGCCCAAGGTTTTTCTTTGAGCCCAAAGATATCCGTAAAAAAACAAATAAAAATAAAAATAACAATTGTTGGACTCATTTATATTTATTTATATATATATATATATTAGTCAAATGTTAATATATAATTATTTATATATTAATAGTAATTAAAAAATTGATTAAAATCCCGCAAGGGATTCAAATCTCACTCGTATGAGCGTGTACTAAATCCCGTTAGGGTAGATCAAATCACGGTTGGGTCTTTGGGTGCTCTTTACTCAAGCGATGTGCGGCTCTGCGGTGGTGTGGCTTAGCGATCTTCTCCGTGGATTTGGTTCTGGCTGTCAGAGTCGGGATAGGTTGAGGTCGTGGTAGTGTGTTTCGTGGCGTCTCCGTTACTCGGGCTGACTGCTTCCCTGGAGTTTCGTCCGCACTGCACACATGATGATCGGGTCTTGATGTATCGCTGACCTACGGTTCTGCTTCATGGTGGGGCTTGGCTTCGTCTGTCATCTTCGGCCACATCCAGGTCTTCTTGGTTTCGTTTTCTTTGTAGAGTGTGTTTGCCTGAGTTTGCTCCGTCATGTATTATTGTATATTTGGTTTTTAGACGGTTCTCCCGTCTGCCGACTTGACCAGCCTTCGAGTTTCATATATGTCTGAACTCGAATTCGTACCTTATAAAAAAAAGGTGTTAAAAATGAAAAGAAAAATAAGGAATTTAACCATTTAATACCATCATTACATGTATTTTTCAACTACAAATTACATTAAAAACCTTTCCCTTTCCATTTACAAAAACCTTTTGGGAAGCCTGGAGTACACACCTTACGCGCCTCCTCCCCTTGGTAAGTGTGAATTCTGAGAAAAGCCACCCTTCACAAAAAGTTTTCAGAGCACGGAGATTCATGAGCCAAATCATTCGATTAATCACCATTTCTACACTCTTCCTACCTAATTCTCCTAATGAGTACCCTAATTTGCCTTGTTCAGCCTCCCATCGATCTAATTTTTGGCTTTGGTTTTGCGTGATGGGCTGGTTTTGGAGGGTTGAGTAGATTTGGGCATCCCTCGCCCTTGTACTTGCTCTGTTGAATTTTGTTAAGTCCTCTCATCTGTATGGCTTCTAGTGTTTGATTTTGCTGTGTGAGGCTTCGATGTGCTCTGCAAAGCCTCCTCCTTAGCCTGGCTCGTTGCCGTGCCGGTGTCGTTCCCCTATGGGATGGCATGTGCTCTCCCTCCCCGTTGACTTGTGATTCATCATCATCGCGATCTACTGTTGCAAGTTATCTCGGGCTGGCTCTATTGTTTTTCGTTTAGATGCCTCAACATCGATCTTCGTGAAAGGTAACCCCCTATTTAGGGGATGGTTGTGGTCTATTTCTTCTCACACCTTTCTTCATTCATCCTTCTTCTTCTTGTCTCTTGAATACACTATCTCTAATCCTTTTTTCTGCACTCTTTCCTTATGACAACATCCGCCAAGGACAAAGGCAAAAACCCATTGGGGGTCTCAGCTTCTGAGCCCCTTTTGATTACCCCCCCGAAAGGGCTTACAAAAAATGGATGCTACTGCTCCCACCGAGGGCTTTGCGAAGCCGGAGGTGGGTGGCTCATCCAAACCAAAATCCAATGGTGGCAAGCGATCCAAGAATAAGGCGCTCTCGGCGGCTAGTCTCAAAGCAATCCAGTCTGGAGTTCAGGAGAATATCTCTTCCCTTCACCAGTCGTCACTCTTTGCTACCATTGTGGGTGACGTTTTTGAGGCTAGGGAGATCCGGAAAAAGATCAAGTATGCCTGGAGCTTCCTCTCGGGTGGCTTCCAACTATTCCCGGTCGCCAACAACTAGTTTGAGCTGAAGTTCGATGCCCCGAATGACCGAGACAAAGTCTGGGAGAAATGGCCCTATCATGTGGCCAGTCAGCTGCTAGTGCTTCGGCTATGGAAGATCGATTTTGACCCTTAGTCAGAGCCGATCACAACGCTCGATTTGTAGATCCACTTCCCCGGGCTCCCGTTAAAGTATGTTAGCGATAGTGTGCTGAAATCCATTGTGAAGAACAACGGCTTGGGGGAGGTCATCTGAGTTGCGGCTTTCAACTCGAAGGGTGCTAGGTATCGATACCTTAGGGTTTGTGTTACCGTTGACCTCTCCCTGGTCCGTGAGCATATGATCTATGTGGCTAATGAGCTGGGGGGTGTTGAATCCTACCCCGTGTGGTTTGAGGATTTCCCCTTGCGTTGTGGTTGTTGTGGGGCTAAGAATCACGCCTTTGATGCCTGCCCTAACCGTAGACTTTGCAATCCGCACTCGACGAAAACAGGTGCTTTTGAGGGAGTGCAATCGGCCCCGAATGTGGCTATTGGCGAGGGGCAGCAGACTGATGTTGAGGGTGATTGGGTTTGAGTGGCCTATTCCAATTTCCAAGCCTCTCCCTCCTCCAATGTTTAGTCACCCCAAAAGTTAGTTAATGAAGTGTTTTGGCTCCAAAGTGCCTGTGGAAAGCGACTCCTCCTCTTCTGAAGTGTTTGAAAAATCTGTGGAAATTTCTTCCTCAAAAGCCAGTGTTCATGAGATGGATACTGTTATCTCCAACTCACCCCCAATAGATGATGCTCTGATTACTTCTACCACCCTTGTTGTCGATCTCCCAAATGATGCAATTTCTGTCGAGCAGGTTGTGGATCCGTCTGAGTTTGTGCTTCCTTGTAACAATGATAAAGAATTTGTGGATTATGATGATGAGGAGGATTACATGGAGGATTTTCTATCTCCTGTCCCTGACTTCACTCAGAAGGGCTATGAGGATTACATGGAGGATTACATGGAGGATTTTCTATCTCCTGTCCCTGAGTTTGAAGCTGCCACCAAATCCGAGTTCGGTAAGAGAAAGCCTGGCAATGAGGACAACGAAACCGCCTGCTTGGAGCTGATGGGAGGAGGCGGTAAGTGAGGTAAACATGCACCGTAACTCCCTTTCCCTGGGTCCGTTCTACCTTGTCGGTGACTGCAAGCTGTTCGGTTCGATCTAGTTATCTACCTACCCTATCGATATTAGCTCTCTAGCTTATGTTACCCCAATGTTTAAACTTCCTTTTGCTATATGTGTTTTGTCTGTATTGTTTCTGAGCATTGCTTTGGTTGCAAACGTTGTTCTGCTTTGCTCTAAACAATATCGGATCTATATGGTGTACTGGTATCTTCGGCTGACTTGTGTAGTTTGTCCCTGGGCTAAGTCCCTTGTGGCTCAGATGTATCCTAGAGTTAACTATGATGTATTGCTATTTGCTGTTTGTAATGTGTACTACTGGTCTAAGAGTCTCCGGGTCGTCGGTTGGAAGGTTTGTAATATAAAGTTTGTCATCAATCAACCGGTTTGCTTGTGTAATCTCCGCTTCACATTAAAATCCATGTATTATTTACTTTCCTTGGTCTACATCCCTCATTCAGTTTATATTTGGTCTAGGTGTAGTCATGTTGCTCCCCTAATCATTGCCATTATTTCTTCCTTTGTCAATGGTGATTTATTAATGAGTGAAATTGCATCTTCAATCCAATATGCTAATAACAAATCAAATAAATGTGTCTACAGAGTAAATCTCTTGTTTGTGAATACTTCCTATTTGCCTAGATGGCTCCTTAATCTCCTTGTATTTTGGGGGTGGAGAGTAATAATATCCTTATTCTTGAGCTATTTCCGTTTCTTAGTTGCGCCTTTTCTCACTGGCGGATGAAGACTTCTATGAAGTTTTATAATGTAATAAGCTCTCTTCTGCTAAACCGATTTTCAATTACTCCACTTAGAGAGAAATATAGCATTCCTACAACTTGGTATATGAGTGGTCTTCTACTCACTTGTGAAAATCCCCATCGTTGTTTGTGGGCATTTGGGCCTTATTCAAGCGTTACCAATTTCTCAACTAACCTACTGCATGGCGCCTTGGGTAGTGGTGGTGTCCATGACCGTACGACTGTAACATGAAATTTGGCTATTGGAACTGTCGAGGGATAGGAAAAAAAACTTTTTGAACAAATATGAGTAAACGAATACATCAATATAATGGCTCTGGCTGAAACAAAGACAGAGAATATCCCGGCTGAAAAATTTGTGGAAAGCAGCCGGATTCACTAATGCAGTTTGGTCTCCAGCATCAGGCAGATCGGGTGGTATTGGGGTACTTTGGAATACAACACATCTAATAGATGAAGAAATTTGGATTGAGGTTCAGCTTCCCCGTATTATTGGCATTAGATATGTCAATACTAGGAAAAACTTTAACTGGATTGTCCTCTTCGTCTACACCCCCCTAATTCAACTGAGAAAGATGCGTTTTTGGCATTCACTCTCTTCTCTTATCGCAAATGCAAACGTCCCTTGTATGGTGATTGGGGATTTAAACGAAATAGAATCCAATGAGGATAAATGGGGTGGTTTAGAGGTGGCTTCCTCCAGACTCACGTCTTAGCTAGGTTAAAAATAACTGCTCAATGACTAGCATACCTTCCTACGGTAACCCTTTTACGTGGAGAAAGAGAGTATGAGGCATAGATAATGTTATGGAGAAACTTGACAGAATCTTGGTTAATCATAAAATAATTGAGCAAATTTCGTCTCTTATTACTAAGAATGGCGCGTTTTCTTCGTCTGACCACTGCCCAATCACGATTGAAATCACCCAATCAAGTCCACTAAAAGCACCTCCCTTTAGATTTGAGAACATTTGGTTACAAAGAAACGATTTTAGAAATATTGTTAGACAAGCATGGAGGTCATCTTGTGTGGGTTCCTCTATGTTTCAACTCCAATAAAAAAGTAAGCGTTTGAAGGTCATTGCTAAGAAATGGAATAAAAAAACATTCGGCAATATATTCCGTCAACTTTCATAGGTAAATGATGAACTGCTTAAAATACAATCTGATCCTTTTGCGCTTCTTCTCCCAAACATATCAAGCAAGGAAAAACTTCTTATTCTCAAAAAAGAGAAACTTCTCCTATTCCAAAAATCTTTCCGGAATCAACGTGCGAAAGTTAAACATCTAAAACTTTCTGACACTAATTCCTCTTATTTCCAAAGAATAGCATCAGGTAAGAGAAATAGGAAAATTATTAGAACTATTACTTCTGAGGAAGGTACTCATTATTGGGGATGAAAATATTAAGAACGACGAAATCAGAAACAATTTCGAAAAATGCTTCACTAGACAATCCATTAACCAATCAACTCTTAGTGAATATTTGGATTTTGTGCATCCTTGTATTACTCACGAAAAAAATGTATTCCTCACAAAACAACCCTCCAATAGTGAAATCAAGAATGCTATGTTCATTTTAGGAAATAACAAGTCCCCGGGACCCAATGACTTTACGACAGAATTTTACAAAAACTGCTGGAGTATAGTAGGCAAGAGTCTAATAAAGCTGTCAAAGCTTTCTTTCACTCTGGCAAAATGCTTCGCCAAATAAACCACACTTTTATCTCACTTATTCCTAAATGTGATAATCCTACAAGAATTAATCAGTACCGACCTATTAGTTTATATTCTACCATCTACAAAATTATATCCAAAATTCTTACTGAACGGCTTAAAGCTGTTATCGGCAAGCTAATCCATCCCTTACAAGGAATTTTTGTGTCTGATAGAGCTATCCATGACAATGTCCTTATTGCGCATGAAATTTTTCACTCTTTCAAATCTAGAAGAGGCAAACAAGGCTGGCTAGCGATCAAATTGGATAAGGAAAAACCCTATGATAGGGTGGATTGAAACTTCACCAGACAAGTATTAGAAAATTTTGGATTTGACCAAAACTTTGTGAACCTGATTATGGAATGCATCACTACAGTCTCCTTCTCAGTTCTAGTCAATAACGGCCCAACAGAATCTTTCCTTCCCTCTAGAGGAATACGCCAAGGGGATCCTTTATCCCCTTTCCTATTCATTATTAGTGCTGAGGTCCTAGCTAGAAAATTGGCTTCTGAAGCCTTCGCTGATAGGAGTTAGATTGGGTTTCGGTTTGGACATAACGACCCTCGGATCCCTTTCCTTGCTTTTGCAAATGACATTATTATTTTTTCTAAAGGAAGTGTTTGAGCTTGCACTAAAGTTAGGAAAATAATTGATGATTACTACAATCTATCTGGCCAACAGGTTAACTATCATAAATCAGCCTTCCAAGTCACTCCTGGGATCCCACGCACTCGTGCAGCAGAAATTGAGAGCCATCTTAACATTTTGAGTGAAACAAACCTGAAAAAATACCTTGGTTGTCCTATTATTGATGGGCGTTTGTCTAAACAAACCATTGAGAACTTGGTCATTTGATCTAGAGATCAACTTAGTAAATGGCGTGCTAACTCCCTCTCTCAATAGGGACGTGCTACACTTAATGCATCTAATCTCTCAGCCAAACCAATTTATGCAATGCAAAGCTTTGTATTGCCAGCTTCAATTCACAAGGATCTTGATCAAATAAATCGCTCGTTCTTCTGGAACAAAGACGCTCAGCACAACCTCCTGATTTGATGGGACAAAATATGTAAACCAAAAAAGCTCGGTGGACTGGGGATACGAAAATCAAGAGATATGAATGAAGCGCTACAGTTGAAGCTTCTATGGAAACTGTTGGCTGAACCAGAAAATACATGGAGTCAGGTTATCCAGTATAAATAACTGAAAGAAAACAATATCCTAAATTACAAACGTCATGGCAATGCATCCTGACAATGGGCCAAACTTAGCTCGTTAATAAACACTTTCAAAGCTTGGCTCATTTGGTCGATTGGGAATGGAGAATCTATCAAGTTTTGGAACGATAACTGGATCTCAACAAAACCATTAATTACACATACTCCGGAAAAATTTCCTATCAATGAAAATGAAAAAGTCAGTGACTATATTCTGGGGGGTGCCTGGTGGAAGGAAAAAATTATGTCTACCGTCCCTCCAAGTATTGCCAAAGATATCCTAGAAATTACACTCCCGACTACGCAGCTTGAAGACAGACTCTACTGGTAGCCAGACAAAAAAGGTTGGTTCTTCACAACCAGCGCTTTTAACCTCATTTGCAGGAATGTGAATTCCCCGATATTTGGAAACTATTGGATTTGGAAAATTGACATCCCTCCTAAGATAAAGAACTTTCTATGAAAAATCAGTCAGAAAGGACTCCCTACGGCCTCCCGGCTACAACCAAAGAGCATTTCGGTCCCCTCCACATGTGTAGTATGTAACCAAGGTCCTGAAGACGAAGTTCATCTATTCATTGAGTGTCCATTTAATAATTTTCAGCAACAATTTACTCCGGAAAAAAAAAATTCTGGTGGATAGGGCTCCGGAGGGTTCTAGGTGTCCCCTCTCCCTATTAGAGTGTATTGGAAACTCGATGACCAAAACGGAAAAACTTGATATTGTTTTTAGATGGTGGACCATTTGGAATATTAGAAACAAATGCTTATTTCAGAATGAGAATCCCCCGGACACGGATGGAATCAAAAGATTAATTGCATTCCATAAGGAAAACTGGAGCAAGGCAAGTAGGCTAAATTTAAATAACTTTGAGAAAAGCAATCCTTCTAGGAAAAATTCCTTGAGCGGCCAGCTTAAGTAAAGGAACAAGAAAATTATTTGGAAGAAACCACCGTTTGATACATTTAAATTTAATTTCGATGGCTCGTCTCTTTCTTCTGGGTCTAGTGCGATTGGATATATCATCCGTGACTGGAACGACAATGCTATCCATATTGGGGGAAAATCAATTGGTAATAAAAGTCCACTTGTGGCTGAAGCCCTAGCTCTCAAAGAGGAGATCCTCAAAGCACGCGAACTTAACATTGACAAAATGTTTATAGAAGGCGATTCGGAAATAATAATTAATCACTTAAAGGATATAAATGCTTGTCCTTGGGAAATTGAACTTATTATGACCGATGTTAAATTTCTCTTGCTAGGTGTTAGGGAGTCTTACTTCTCCCATATTCTCCGTTCTGGTAATCGAGTAGCTGATAAGGTCGCACACCTTAGCTACTCCACCTGAGATCCTGGCAGCGAACATTTCTCAGGTCTCCTTGACCTCATCCGACAGGATGCTTTCGGGTAAGTTCCTTACCATCTGAATTCTTACTTAATAAAAAAAAACTACAAATTACATTTCAATGGTCAATAAAGTTAAATAAGTAACCAAAAGTGAAAAGATTTATCATTTAATGATATTTAAAGGGTTAATTATTTTGTTTGTTCAAACGAAAAGTGTTCAAAAGGTCAATTATTCGAGTACCAATTAAGGAACGAGGCAAGGAAGCCTAAGGTTTATAGGAACCATCACCTGAAGTATGAAGGATCCCTGTGTAGAATTGAAGGGTAGGAGGCGTTTATTTTTGTCTTAATTTTTTACTCGACAACTTAATCATGCCATCTTAAGTTTCTAGTCGGAAGGAAACTCACCCTCAGTTAACTAACATGGCCATATCGATCCAAAAATTTACTTTTATGTGTATAAAAATTTTCCTATTTAATTACTAAATCTATCATACAATCAATGCTATTGGGCCAACCTATGCAGTTGAAGGCCCATTTACCCATTGGACTAAAAGCTGTTAATGTGGTCCAACTCCATCGGTTGGACACTGTCACAGTCCCATACATATCAATGAGGATCTTCTACTTCACAATATGTTTCACTCCCTACAACACAAAAATATTTTAACATTTATTTATTCTCAAAAAAAATTATAAAAATTATATTTATATTACTAACATCTATTTTTATATATTCGTAAAATTTTATTTTTAAAAATCATGTTTTACAAATTTTTAAAATTAAAAATGCAATATTTAAAAAATTATAATTATTAAAAAATTTAAAAAATGATTTTTTAAAATAAAATTTTGTGAATATATAGAAATAGATGTTAGTAATACAAATATAATTTTTAAAATTTTTTTTAAGTCCAAATAAATGTCAAAATATTTTTGTGTTGTAGGGAATGAAACATATTATGAAGTAGGAGATCTACATTGCATATATTAACCCGCCATGGATGAACCATGGCCCATATATACCGAAACTGAAACACATCAAATCCAATTACACTTCTATCTCCGATTATTAATATTTAAAGCCCGTTTGATATAAGATTAGGATAAATAAATAGATAGGAAATATATTTTGCATCGAAGAAGTATTTTGTAGAGATGTTTTTTTTTTTTTAAAAAAAAAAACTTAGAGGTGTGAAAGTTAGTCGTTTTTACGAGGATAGAGGAGAATAGGATAGGAGGGAAATGTTCATTGAAACAAGGGAAATGAGAGAAATTTAGTGTGAAAAATGAGAGAAGATGGATAATGGTTAAAATTTTAATCAATGAATTTTGACTTATAAATAGACTGCATTTATTTATTTTTCTACTAAATAGGCCCTTAGAGCATCCCTTATGTTAATGAACAATTTGACCATGAGTCAACAAGTATTTTGACATATCGTTGTCAATAATAGTAGTACTAATAATAATAATAATAATAATAATAATAATAATAATAATAATAATAATAATAATAATAATAATAATAATAATAAACTTATTTGTACTCATAAGCTACAAATAATGATTCGATAGATAAGTTTTGTGTTCTAAATGAATCTAGATAGATCAAGTGCATATGTGGAATGTACAAGAATGCACCCTCATACTCATAGGATTAGAGGTGGAAATGGGGGTTATGGATGGATGAAGTCATTTTATCACTTGTTCCGCAGATAAATAATCCCACCCGCTTCACTCATCACCCGCAAACTTCTTCACCCTCATCCGACCCGCGCGGGTGATGCGGGTGGAGTTGGTGCCCAATGGGTGATATTAATATAATTATATTTTTTTTAATAAAATTAAAAGATGAATAAAAATTAAATTTTAATTTACCAATATTAGAAATACGAGTTCGTGGAAGTCGAATACGTGTCATACATAAAAATAACATGTTATATAAAAGTTACAAAATGAAAACACACATATATACATATACATATACACAAAATAACATGTTACATAAGACTCAAGATTAGGGTTTAGATTTTAGAGGGTAAAATAGTAAAAACACACACATTGTTAAATTACGGTGGGTCATACGCCGTGGGGGGGGGGGGGCGGGGGTCACACTTCTAAGCGCAATACGCGCTAACCAAACCGAGCACACAAGATAAGTGGGGTTCCATCCTAAAACCAATTAGTATTATGTGGGGTAGCCCACCCACTCATGTACAAGATTTGGATTCACTTTATAATCAATGTGGGATACTATCCCAATATCACATATTCTAAACACACATATGTATAAAAATTTTAGGGTTTTATGTGAGTATGCGGGACGGGTGAATGAGACGGGTTAATGGGTAGACTATTGAGCGTGTAATGGGTAAAATTTTTTTACCCATAATCAATCCATCACTGGCATCACCCGCACCATCCGTCACCCACTTCATTGTGGGTTTTCGCCCACAAAATTAATGCGGGTTGAATGAGTAGATTAAATACCTGCGGGTTATTTCCAGCCGTACATAGGATTTTAGGACTTGGAGTGAACAATGCCTCCTAGCCCAAAAGAGGAAATGAGGAAAAAATATTTTCATTAATTCTTGGAGTAAAAAGAGTGTAATTATCAGGTTGGTTAAGTTTAAGGTTTAGCTTTTTTTTAAATATTTTTGTGCAATGATCAAACTTTTTGACAGTCGAGTTTTTTTAAAAAAAATTGTTTTGGAGAACGCTGGTTGACTGCTTTTTTCGCAAAAATTACCTACATAATACACTGCAAATCACATATTCTTTTTTAACGTGAAACAACATTGCATTGGACGTGGACTAATTATCTCTTTAAAGACAATTAGAAATATAATTAATTAGAAATTATACATTTAATTGAACATATTAAACGCGGATTTAATTATCAGTAGTAATTTACGGTATATCTAATACCACCCCTATTTTTTTTATAATATATTACCTTCATTTTTCCAAAAGTAAATGTATAACTTTTTGTATTGAATCCATATTAAATGAGCGGGAAGAGCTTAGGTTTCATCTATATATATATATATATATATATATATATATATATATATATATATATATATATATATATATATATATATATATATATATATCATTGATTCATCATATCAAATTCTCAAGAAACATGCATTGTAATGTTTGGTCAAGAAATTTAATGAGGTGTTCATCTTGCTAGACGATAATTCACATATACTCACAAGTGGCACACGTAAAGATAATGTAATGTTCTCTTAATAAATGGCACTCGGTACAGTAGTTGTCAGGGATCCTATAAAATTCGCTTGATTTCAATTTTCAACTGCATCTGTTCAAATAGTGCATAGTCTCCAACTTTGACCAATGTTTTGATTCATTGATTGTACGTATCATAATTATCTTCAAATTAAATAGTACTCCTACTAGTACTCCCTCCGTTCGACAAAACTTGTCGTTTACTATTCACGCACGCTTTTTTAGAATGATAAAAACTATATAAAATATTCATTTTTTAAAAAATTTTTTTGAACAAGTTTGTACTTATTAATAATAACTACGAAATTGTTAAAAAAATTATTTAAAAAACTAGATATTTTATATAGTTTTTATCTCCTAAAAAAGCGTACGTGAATAGTAAAACGTCAAGTTTTGCCGAACGGAGGGAGGGAGTACCATATAGTCCAACTTGTATGATCAACTTTAATTTGGCACTTTGCCATCACCTTAAGTTTCATCTACTATTAATATATATTGCCTACTTATTAATGTGCACATTTAATTTGTTAGCTTTATCAATTATTAACATATACTCTATTTAATATCGGCCGGTGTTAATCGCACCACAAAAAATTCGGTGGGACACTCAAAAAGAAAATATACTTCCGTCTTTTAGAAACGGAAGTTATGCTATTTTATTTATTTATTTTTTAAAATATTATACATAACTTTCGTATTTTAAAAACGGAAGGTCAAATCAACTGTATACCTTCCGTTTTTAAAATACGAGAGTAGAAAGTTACTTTTTGCCTTCCGTTTTTAAAAAACGGAAGGACAAATCTGCTTTTTAACGCCCGTTTTTGAAACTTGGGAGTATAAAGCATATTTTTGCCTTCCGTGTTTTAAATACGGAAGTACAAAATGCTGTTTGCCTTCCGTGTTTTAAATACGGAAGTACAAAATGCTGTTTACTTTCCGTATTTAAAAAACGGAAGGTTATGCTTTTTAATATTACGAATACCTATGCGGTCATACGATATTTTGCCCTAGTTGCTGCCGATTTTCATAAAAGAATGTCGAACCATGTATCCAATGGTAATGCAGAAGTCAACAATAATATTCAGGTATTTATACACTTTGATAATAGAATTTAATGATAAAAATAGATTCAATTTGTGAAATTTGATTATTTTCAACGTTATTTCAATTGTTTTCAGTTTGATAGAATGAACATTGTTCGATTCGATTATTCGCCTTGTTTTGCGAATAACTATTACTGGAAGGATAGAAAGTCGATGTTAGAATGGGCTCGTCAGATTGCTTTTATGAACAACTTTGTTCTCACAGTTATAAAATTTTGGAATAGCTCTACAACCCGATACGGCTCAGTGTATTTGGGATGTGAAAAAATGGAGAAAACAGAAATCGTAAGAAGA
The DNA here is from genome assembly GCA_963922045.1 of Persicaria maculosa. Taxonomy (NCBI): domain Eukaryota; kingdom Viridiplantae; phylum Streptophyta; class Magnoliopsida; order Caryophyllales; family Polygonaceae; genus Persicaria; species Persicaria maculosa. Next base: position 19,465,997 of record OY998264.1, on the reverse strand, counting down.
AAATCGTAGGTGCTTATTTATTAAAGTTATGTGTGTTCCATTTTTTTAAATAAAAAGTTAAAATCAAACTCTCGTTTAGCAAATACGAAGATTTTCAAAATATTTTAAAATTTGTACTCCCGTATTTAACAAACGGGAGGCATAAAATAATTGTACTCTCGTTTTTCAATCACGAGAGTTATACATGCTTTTATACTCCCATTTTTAAAAAACGGAAGTTATAACTAAATCTCCCAAACCTTTTAAAAAGGCTTTAAAATTGTACTCCCGTGTTTGAAAGATGGGAGGTATAATTAAAATTGTACTTCCGTTTTTTAAATATGAAAGTACAACCCAGTTTTATAACTCCCGTTTTTTAAAAACAGAAGGCAAAAATAAAAGTTGTACTCTCGTTTTTCAAAAACGAAAGTACAACTTACATTACAACTCCCGTTTTTCAAAAACGAAAGTTATAAATTAATCCTTCAATTACATTTCCGTTTTTAAGGCACGGAAGTATAGAATCTTTTTGGGCGCCCAGCCGAAATCTTTTGTGGTGGAATTAGGGGATGCGTTAATATATACAAATAATTCATCGGTCTCACATATTACTTCAGTTACTCCTTTACAAAAAAAAATATACTCCCTCCGATCCAAAATACATGTCGTTTGACTTTTTTAACACGTATTTTAAGATGCTAAAAACTATATAAAATATTAACTTTTTTTAATAATTTTTTTACAACTTAATATTTGAAGATCGATTTTCGCCTTTAAAACGTAACTAAAAACGAAATTGATAAACAAAAACCAAGAACAACACAAGATTTGTTGACGCAGTTCAGGATAAACCCTACTCTGTGGGATCTCAAGAGGGGAGATCCGGTCCCAGAGTCCACTATGTTGCAAATGAAGTTACAAGCTTAGCTATGGAGGCAGAGCACAGGAACAAGCAACCCAGGAACCTCAAAACCGAGAAAGACATAGATGAGAAGTAAAAGGTAGGAAGAAAAAAGCCCCCTGAAAGGCAACCGAGGAACTTCAAGGAAGTTCCTCACGGAGATCGAGCTATCAACCACTGTTGAAGCTCAGCAGACCACCGTCTTCCACCTAAGGAGCTCACACAAGAGCAATCGCCGCTAGGGCTTTTCTCTCTCTCACTCTCTGCTAGGGTTTTGTAAAATGAGGCTCAGGTTGTACAGTAACCTAAAGCGAGCTTATATAACCCTTACAATTAGGGTTATAAGGGCTAGCAACTAACGGTTACAAACAGATGGGCCATAACAAAGCCGAACTGGATCAGAGCCCAAACAACAGGCCCATCCATCTTTAGCTCGGTTTTGAGCCTTTAAGTGATGAAATAATACACTTAAACATTAGCTTATAATATGGTAACACCTAATGGCCAAGTGATCAAACTTAGACATATGAATATGTTTAAGGGTTCTTGCAACTATCAAGGTGCTTCCTAATATTACCTGCACATGTGTGTATATTATTTCATCACTAAGTAAGGTCCTAAAGTTAGCTTATTGTTCTAAGTACTCATGCCACACACATTAGCTAGCTATTACAATGAACAAGTTTAAAATACAACAAATTGCCCTCTTAAACTTGTCATCCCATCTTCATTATTTGCCTTCATTGAGTTCTGGTGTCTCTCCTGTCCGTCCTCGATCTAGGTGTGTGTCAGGTGCTAAGGGGCATCCTAAATGTGCAGGGCATCCCTGCAGTAAGCAAATTTGTCAACCGTGACAACCTTAGTGCCAAAATCAGAAGGATTTAATTCACTCTTAATCTTGCAGACATTAAGAGCTTTATGCTTGACCTTCTTCCTAATGTAATGGAATCTGACATCTATATGCTTAGTTCTTTCATGGTAAAGAGGATCTTTGCACAGATAAATTGCACTTTGATTATCAAGAAACACAGTAGGCAGATAAGTCTTCCTCTCAATCTCCTCAAGGAGACCCCTGAGCCAAATAGCCTCTTTAGTTGCTTCTGTAGCAGCCATGTATTCAGCTTCAGTAGAAGAGAGGGCTACAATTGATTGCTGTTGTGATTTCCAGGACACACAATTGCCAGCCCAAGTAAAATAATAAGCAGTAGTAGATTTCCTATTATCCTTGTTACCAGCATAATCAGAATCTACATAACCCACTAAATTATTTCTAGAGCTGTGTTCACTATACACAAGACATTTCTTTTCAGTGCCACATAGATATCTCAACAGGTATTTCATAGCATTCCAATAAGGTTCACCAGGATTAGACATAAATCTGCTCAAGACACTGATAGCAAAAGCAATATCTAGCCTAGTGCAAAGCATAGCATACATGACAGATCCAACAACAACATCATAAGGCACTTTGCTCATCTTTTGAATATCAGTTTGGGATGAAGGGCATTGTTTTTTAGATAACTCTAAGTGCCCTCCTAAAGGGACCACAGCAGGTTTAGAGTTAGCCATTTGAAACCTATTCAAGACTTTTTGAACATATTCAGATTGGGACAACCACATAAGTTTTCTTTTTCTGTCTCTACTGATTTTAATACCAAAGATTTTCTGAGCTTGACCTAAATCTTTCATGTCAAAATGCATTTTCAGATCCCTTTTAACTCCAGCAATGAGAATCTTAGAATTTGAAATAATAAGCATATCATCAACATATAGGAGCACATATAAGGGAGACTTAGAACCAGCACCTTTGAAGTAAAGACAGGTATCAAACTCACTTCTATGGAAACCAAGCTTAGACATACAAGAATCAAATTTCAAGTTCCACTGCCTAGGTGACTGTTTTAACCCATAGATGGATTTTTTCAGTAAACACACATGTTCAGGCTTGAGTTTATCTATAAATCCTTTTGGCTGAGACATATAAGATAGTTTTATCAAGTTCACCATGGAGAAAGGTAGTTTTCACATCCATTTGTTCAAGTTCCCAATCATACACAGCAGACATGACAAGTAATAATCTAAAAGTTTTATACTTGACCACTGGAGCAAATATGTCATTATAGTCTATGCCCTCTTTTTTAGTAAACCCTTTAGCCACTAATCTAGCTTTATACCTAGGAGGTTCACTAGAACTAACACCTTCTTTTAACTTATAAATCCATCTGTACTGAATGACTCTAGCTTTTTCAGGTTTCTTAACAAGAATCCAAGTATCATTACCTGTTATAGATCCAATTTCTTCACACATAACTTTAAACCAGTGTTTAGACTCAACACATTTAACAACAAGCTCATAAGTCTCAGGCACAAAAGGATGCAACACAATATCAGATGCAAGCAAGCAATAATCAACAATATTATTCAGAAATTTTTTGTTTGGGATTCTCACCCTAGGCTCTCTATCCCTAGTTAATTAGTTAATTGATAGCTAGAATTATCATGCTGAGGAATATAAGGCACAATCACACCAGAGTCACATAATTCATCAGCAATAGATTCATGAGCAGAGGAAGAAGAGGTAGGGTTAGAATGTAACTCCCTTTGCTGAATTTCCTCCCTTAATTGTTGAGTATGTAAGCTTCTTTCATCACTTGATTTTCCTTGAGAACTTGTAGGAGTCACAACAGGCTCAAGGTTCTCATTTGATTCAATCCCCTCTTGGAGGGGTTGAGAAGAGGAATCATTGCTAGTTGCTACAGGACTGTATTGACCAACATCAAACTCTTCTTCACCATCCACTGGAGGAAGGTCACTCTGATTATAGAAGTGTCTAGGTGGTGTGACATCTTCTTGTCCTGTGTCTCCACTGGTGTTCACCTGCTCAAGAGAAGAAGTTAGTACTGTTTTGAATGGAAATTCAGACTCATTGAATGTTACACTCCTAGAGATGATAACCTTATAGCCATGAGGCTGTATAAGGAGGATCTTATATCCTTTTACACCATCTGGATACCCTAACATGACCCCCTTTTGAGCCCTTGGGTGCAACTTACCTTGTGAGACATGAGGGTAAGCTGCACAACCAAATGGCCTAAGATAGGTCATGTTGGGTATCTTCCCAGTCCACATCTCCTGTGGTGTCTTGAATTGCACCACAAAAGATGGGGATATGTTGATGAGATAGGCTGTTGTTGTAACAACCTCTCCCCACAGAGAGTGTTTCAAACCAGAACTAACAAGCATACATCTAGCTTTTTCTAACAAAGTTCTATTCATTCTCTCAGCTGTACCATTTTGTTGTGGAGTACCAGGAACAGTAAGATGTCTTTTAATGCCATGTTGCTTACAGAAATCATTAAACTCAACATTTCAATATTCAAGCCCATTGTCAGTTTTGAGACATTTTATCTTTTTACCATTTTGATTTTCAATCAAGTTTTTCCAAGTTATAAAAGTTTGACATGCTTCATTTTTGGTTCTCAAAAGATACAACCAAACTTTCCTAGAAAAATGATCAACAAAGGTAATAAAATACCTCTTACCTCCAATGATTTCTACCTGTGCAGGCCCCCACAGATCAGAATGTATATATTCTAAAGGCCTTTCAGCAACATAGGAAGAAGTACCAAAAACATGCTTAAACTTTTTTCCAAATACAAATGTTTCACAGAAGTCAAGATGCATATGTTTATGATTAATTAAGCCATGTTTAAACAGATATTGCATGCCATGATTTCGAATATGACCTAGCCTACTATGCAACATTTTAGTTTGATGCAAATCCATGAAGCCACTATTACTAGCAACATTTACTTCATGTGAGGATTGTACAAAGTACAACCCTCCCTTTTTCATGCTTCTAATAATTGTGGTTCCATTTTTGATGACCTCTTTAACACCATTTTTTATCTTAATGTCAAAATCCATATCATCAAAAACAGATTCAGAAAGAAGTCTCCTCCTCAGTTGTGGAACCCACTTAACATCTTGGAGGAGCCTGACCTTACTTTCAAACATGCACAGAGGCACATTACCAACACCTTTGATTTCAAGGGAGGTGTGATCACCTAACATGACCTCACCCCCATTGAACTCCTGCAAGGAACTGAAATCACTTTTGTTAGGAGTAGAATGCATAGTGCATCCTGAATCTAAGATCCAGGAATCATCAAAAGTATGGCAATCATCATCAACAAGCAATTCACAGGGATAATGAGACTCAAGCACAACAGCAGATTGACTCTGATTTTTCTCAGCTTCATCCCTTTGTTTTTTATGACATTCTTTGATATAATGACCATAAATACCACAATAGTGACACTTTCTATTTTTCTTATCAGAATTAGATGCAACAGATTTATCCTCATTATCAGATTTCTTGTCCTTGTTTTTCTGTTTGTTATTTTTCTTCTTTTTACCTTTAACCATAAGAACCTCAGTTTTAGTTTCACCTTTGTTGTCAGATTTAGTCTTAAACACTTTAAGGCTTTCATTCTTCTGCACAATAGACTCAAGAATTTTATCCTTAGTTATAGACTCCTGACTGTACTAGATGACATCTTTAAACACATCAAACTGAGGAGGCAGAGAATTTAACAACAGAATAGCCAAATATTCATCTTTAATAGTGTCCTTTTTATCACATCTCTCTAGATCCCGAGTCATCCTTAAAAACTTATCCAAATTTGACTGTAGAGAATGATTAATGTCCATTTTAAAGTTGAATAAATGACACAAGATGGCAATACGGCTAGGCAAGGACTTAGTCAGGTAAAGAGTTTCCAGAGTGTCCCAAAGGACCTTTGGACTAGAAATACTTACAACCTGACGAGCCACGTCGTCAGAGAGCCTAATGAAGATTTCTGAATGAGCACTTTCATCCAGGTCCTTCTTGGCTTCCTCAGTGGCTCCTTCTGGGTACTCTCCCAGAACTATTTTCCAACACTTTTCCTTGATGAGTATGGCCTTCAACTTGAGCTGCCATATAGAGAAATATGTCGTTCCATCGAACGGTTTGATCCTCATTGCATTATCCGACATGATGTACTTGTAAACACTTTTACAGTCAGGAATCGGAAGAAAAAGAAAAGCTTAAGAAGGAAAATCTTCTAAAAAACCCTAGCACACACAAGTAACTAGGATAGACACACAATATTCTCAAGGGTGGATTGAAGGGAGATCTAGGGTTTAAAACCCACAAATCTGTGTTGAAGCACGAAAGGTTTTTTTTTTAGATAAAAAGATGAAGAACAGAAAGAAGCGGAAGCGACACAACAACTTGGATTTACTCGTGCGATTTCCAGATCTGAAGAACTAGGTCAAACAACCCATAGATCAGATCTAGCGAACCTGGCTCTGATACCAATTTGAAGATCGATTTTCGCCTTTAAAACGCAAATAAAAACGAAATCGATAAACAAAAACCAAGAACAACACATGATTTGTTGACGCAGTTCGGGATAAACCCTACTCTGCAGGATCTCAAGAGGGGAGATACGGTCCCAGAGTCCACTATGTTGCAAATGAAGTTACAAGCTTAGCTATGGAGGCAGAGCACAGGAACAAGCAACCCAGGAACCTCAAAACCGAGAAAGACAGAGATGAGAAGTAAAAGGTAGGAAGAAAAAGCCCCCTGAAAGGCAACCGAGGAACTTCAAGAAGAGCAATCGCCGCTAGGGCTTTTCTCTCTCTCACTCTCTGCTAGGTTTTTGTAAAATGAGGCTCAGGTTGTACAGTAACCTGAAGCGAGCTTATATAACCCTTATAATTAGGGTTATAAGGGCTAGCAACTAACGGTCACAAACAGATGGGCCATAACAAAGCCGAACTGGATCAGAGCCCAAACAACAGGCACATCCATCTTTAGCTCGGTTTTGAGCCTTTAAGTGATGAAATAATACACTTAAACATTAGCTTATAATATGGTAACACCTAATGGCCAAGTGATCCAAACTTAGACATAGAATATGTCTAAGGGTTCTTGCAACCATCAAGGTGCTTCCTAATATTACCTGCATATGTGTGTATATTATTTCATCACTATGTAAGATCCTAAAGTTAGCTTATTGTTCTAAGTACTCATGCCACACACATTAGCTAGCTATTACAATGAACAAGTTTAAAATACAACAATATTTGTTGGTAATAAGTATTACTCCCTCCGTTTGAAAATATTTGTCGTTTGACTTTTGTGCACATTGTTTAAGGAGTTAAAAACTCTATAAAATATCTTTTTTTAATCAATTTTTTTGTATAAATTGATACTCAAACGACAAATATTTTCAAACGGAGGGAGTAAATTGTAAAAAAAATAATAAAAAAATAATATATTATATAGTTTTTAATTCCTTAAAATACGTGTTGAAAAGTTAAACGACATGTATTTTGGATCTATAAAATATCTTTTTTTAATCAATTTTTTTGTATAAATTGATACTCAAACGACAAATATTTTCAAACGGAGGGAGTAAATTGTAAAAAAAATAATAAAAAAATAATATATTATATAGTTTTTAATTTCTTAAAATACGTGTTAAAAAGTTAAACGACATGTATTTTGGATCGAAGGGAGTATATATTTTGAAATTTATGATCTAAAAGTCAACCCAATCAATATTAGGAATGACCAAATTAACCTTAAACAACCCAAGCTAGTCCGAATCAACTCAACCCCAAAACAATTTGGCGAAATGATTCAAAAAATGGAAATAAAAATTGATTTTCCCTTAGTTTAACTTAAAATTATGATTTTTAACTCAATGTGACGACGGCCCAACTCGAAATAACACGACTTAACAATTTACCAAACCCAAAATGACTTAAACCTGACTTCATCCAAACTTAATTATTTAGATCAAATATTAAGAACATCTTTCCCCGTAAGCCATAATGGCTAGGGGAAATAGCCTATCAAAAGAGAATATTCTATAGAATATTCTCTTTTGGCTTATTATAGTTCCCACCGTAGGCCAATTTTAGCAGGCTAAATTTCTTATAAATACTAATATAATTTAGAACTTTCACATCTTATTTCCGTCATCTGATTCTATCTTTATCCTTTTGATTTGAATCAATAATGAATTCTTTTCAGATATCATCATCATCTCACTCTTCAAATGAAATATTGAAAATTATGACTATGGTAACTTTCGAACGAGCAATGAAAACTATATACATGAAGATGATCAAAGTGGTGGCTTCGGAACAGGAAATGGTTATGCAGAGAGTAATGCAGATCTATCAGAATATTAGATGTGATCATGATTCAATAGTTGGTAGTTTTATTTTGTACTTTTTTTTCTTCTTTAGTACTTTAAACAACTTAATATTTATTTATTTATTATGATTTTGATGAATCTATAATAAAAAGAATATTATTGTCATTTTCTAAAATATTATTTATGCAATGATAATTCAAATATGTCAAATATTATAGTCATATTAAAGAACTCTTGAATATCTTTACAATAGAGCAACTTTTATTTTTAATTAAAAAACATAACTATAAAATATATAGGTTTATAATTGTATTATTTATAGATTTACGTAAATATTAAACACTTAAAAATAAATAAATAAATAAATAAATAGCATTTGACCTTCCAAAAGAGAAAGCCAAATTTAGCCTTTATTTTAGAAATAGGCCAAAAACAAAAAAGCTAAAATGAGTTTTGGCCTAAGGTGGGAGCAAAATTAGACCAAAATCCATTTTTTTGGCTTACCATGGGAGATGACGTAAGTGAACCCAAATTGATCGGTCCAAACAAGCTTAATCCGAGTGACTCAAGTCAATTGCCCGTTCTAGCTATGTATAATGTTAATTTGAAATAAATATACTTAAAAAAATAATTTTACATGTAATTTATTTAACTATCAATTATCTTGCATATTTGCTTATAATATCAATTCTAATATCACAGGATTGATTATTACTCCCCCGTTCGGCAAAACTTGTCATTTTAGCTTATTTCACAAGTTTTAATGCAAACAACAAATGTATTAATTTACCCTTAATTATTACCCTTCTTTTTTACTTTATCGAAAACTACAACTAACAAACCATCAATCATATCAAAGACATTTTTGTAAAGTGAAGGGCAAAATACATACAATGACAAGTTTTTTTGAACAAAAATAACACCCTAAAATGACAAGTTTTGCCTGTAAAGACTCGGAATTTTAAGATATTATTTTATAAATTAAGAGTTAATTTTGATTTAATATTGATTTAATATTGATTTAATTGGGATTTGAATTCTAATGATTCGGAAAATTTTTGAATAATTCTGTCCTCGAGCAAACAATTTGTTTGAATTCTTTCGACCAAATTTTGAAATAAATTTGTTAATTAAATCCGAAAACAAATTCGTTCTGCTATATTATTTCGAGGCTTGAAAATATTTTTGGTGTCGTTATTTATTACGGATTCGAAGGTTTATTTTAAATTGATTTTAATCACGTTGGGGTAAGGTCGGAAAGCGGGATTTATTTTCGGGTATTCATTTTGACTTTTAAACACACTTTCACACTCTACCCATCACATCTCAGCCACTCTAACCCCCCTATATTCCTAGCCTCTAATGCACCCTTACCCCCTATTCTGAAAAGCCATCCCCTCCCCTACTCCCTAGTTCATCTATCAACACTCATCTCACCTCTCTCCATTTCAACCACCCCGTCACCACCATCCCTCCATCTCCTACATTCATTCTCCCTTACATCTCCTCCTCCATCACCCCTGCATTCACCATCTCAACACACTACCATCACTCCTCCATTGCAACACCGAGTGCCACCACACCAGCACCTCCAATCCAAGCACCGAGCACCTTCACCCCCCATACTTCGAGTTCGAGCCGGAGCCTCCAGAGGGAGCCCCTACTACCGATATCACCGGCCGCCACCTCCCCTATTGCCTCTACTTCGACGAGCCCAAGCCGCCGGAGTTCCGAGGAGCTCCGACGAACCTCCGATGAGCCCGTCACGCCCAATCCCTTCGGTGAGCTCCTATAACCCCCCTCAATCCTTCATTGATCAAATCCCTCTTTTATCTTCGCTCCATTCGTGTTGGGTCTGAGAGCTCGGGTGAGAACGAGAGCGGGGTCAGCGAGAATAGGCGGGAGCGAGAGCGGGAATGCGAGCAGATGAGAGGGCGAGGCCGAGTGTGAGCGAGAGAGCACGAGGACGAGATGCTGAGAGCGAGCGGCCTAGGCGGGGCCATGGAGTCGGAGAGAGAGGATAGAGGTTGAAGGGAGGACGAGGAAGCGTAGAAAAGTCACCGGCGAACCTCCTTCTCCGGGCAACGTCGAGCATCGCAGGGAGGGAGGTTGAAGAAGCTTAGGTCCGGTCTTTTTTTTTTTTTATTTTGGGTTCGGTTTTGTTTTTTTATTGGGACCGGTTCATTTTGTTTTAAAATTCTGGGTTTGGGTTTGGACTTGGATCCGGGTGGGCTGAGTTTTCTTGGGCCGGGTCTGGGTAGGTGGATTTGGGTTGGGCTGGGTTTTGGTTTGGTTTGGGCCGACTGGGGTAATTATGTTTAGTTGTTTTATTTACTTACTTTATATCTGTTATAATTATTTATAAAATTGTTAAATAATTATTATTAAAATTATTTTGGGTTATTTATTTATTTAATTAGTCCTTATTATTTATTTTAAGTTATTTAAAAATCTAATTTTAAGTGTTTATCTAATTGTTTATTGATATTGTTTTGATGTTGTGGGTGATATTCAAATAATCCATGAATTTGTTGACTCCTTATTTTTTTATTAAATTGCTTATATTTTTCTAAAATATTTATTTAGTTAATTAATTTGATTTGTTGAGAATTATTTATGTGAATAATTTAATTGTTATGTTTTGACATTTAAATGGTTAGTTTTGAATGATATAGGTTGTTTAAGATATTTCTTAAGTGTCGGAATTTAATTAGATAATGATTTTTGATAAAAGGAATTTGCCGAGATTATTTTAATAATATACTTTTATGGGTTGGTTAAAGGTTTAAGGTTGTATAAATGGAATTTGCTAAGTATGATTTTAAAAGAATTGTTTAATTATTGAGTTGATTATGAGCATGATTATAAGGCATGATTTGAGACGTTGGAAATTCGAGATGGTTTATGGAAATGGGAATGGAATTGTGACAATATAAGATGTTGAGTTAAGTTAAGATGGAGATGATGATGATGATGATGATGTTGATATGAATAAGTTGTGATGATGAGAATATGTCCGAATTGTGGAAACGAGATGAGAAATTGAATTGAGACATTAATGTTGATGATGATGGGATGGTTAACTTATATATGTTTTATGTGGATCTTATGTGTGTTATTTGATATGTTTTTTGTAACTTAGACTTAGACTTATTATGTTATATATTGAATTACTAGGTGATCTCTGATTTGTCTGGACTTGCTATTACTTTTGTTGGTTGCCTGGGTTCTGCGCTTCTCCAGGTAAGTTCCTTGAACTTACTCATGATGGACGCTTTATGCACTGGGTGTTATATAGTAGGCTAGTGTTCATGCACCATACGACTTAGAATCATGCTTAGGATCAAAGCGGAAACCATATGTCTTGCTATCTGTCTTTGCTAGAAACGGCCGTTATAGGTGTTTATTGGTTGAGACCTTTTTCTTTATTCTTGTCATCCTAGTGGCGCTTATATAGGAAGTTGCTTGCACTCGATGATGCGGTAGGCTTTTGGTATAGAAAGTTGCTTGCACTCGATGATGCGGTAGGCTTTCTAATAAGTGCATTAGGACTCTTAGAGCCTTAGGCCTTATATAAGTGTCATTGCTTGCTTTCCTTTCATAGTTAGTAGGCTCATTGCATGGGGTTGGCATGCACCGTAGGGTGAGGTAGCTCCTTTGATGGTGAGTTGCTATAGGATTTCTTAGGAGCCTATAGGGACATGCTATTTGGCATTTCTTGTAATTGGCGCGCTTCTTTTATTATTTCTGCAGTTACTTATCAGCATGCTTATCTGTTTAAATTCCGTTTTGCATTACGCATTTTATCTTAGGAATAGGATGCTTATTATATGCCTCTCAGAGTGTTTACACACGCGTAGGAGTGACCCGATGATTGACCCAGATCCTTTTTTTTTTAAGATTCAGGTAACCGTTAGCCGCTATCTTTGCTCATATGGATGCTTGGCGGGTTCAGACTTTTGGCGTTAGATCGAGAGCTTGAGAGACCACTAAACTTTCTTTCTTTTAAAATATTTTGCATCGTTTTGACCCGGCTCAGTCGTGGCGCTCTTTTGGATTGTATTTTGATTTAAACCTTACTTCTTTTTATTGCGAAAACTTACGACTCGTACTCGGGTTGTAAGATCTAGTTGGAAGGTAACCTTGCCTTCTTAAACGTAACTCGGATAATTAGGTTTTCTTTCCTAGGCCCAAGGGAGGGCAAATAGGGGAAAGAAGATCCTTATTTTCCGGGCCGTTACAGAAGTGGTATCAGAGCCTAGGTTGCTCAATCCGAGTACACATGAGTTGCAAAATAATTCCAAAACCGCCCAACGGTTTCTTATTTTAAAGAAGTTTCAAAATCATTTCAAAAAGGGCAAAGTGAATTTCAGAATAAAACCGGTAGGATCTTTTAGTTGAGAGATAGGATCGCTGGGGTAGAACGAGGTGACAGCTCATCCCTTATGGATGTAGACTTGGGAAATGGGTAGGCGAATCATAGCTTATACTTTATAGATGGGCCTAGAAGACTCCAAGGAGTTTACACCGTGGTGGTTGGAGTAGCAGGGTTACGGTATAGAGGCCGAGAGGTAGTTGCCCCTCCGGTCAGTTGCCCCTCGAAGGGCAGCTTTTAGGTAGCTTTGGTGAACTTGTATGATCTAAGCCCGAGGGCGATCCCCCTTGAAGGGGATCAGATTAAACCGCGATGATCGCTTCTGTGATATGTGATTAAGGCTCGCCCTTCTCTTGTCCAGTAGTTATGGTTGACGCGCGTCACGGAGCAGTTGGGCGTGGGGGCCCAGTACGTCGGGGCAGGGGACGACCCCCTCGCCGGGTAGTCGCTGACGAGGCTACTACTGGAGTTCAGACACACGAGACAGAGCAGGTCGAGATACCAATACCACCACCGCAGATGCCTACGAGCAGAGTAGGCCTTGAGGAGATAATTACCGCTATGATTCGAGGAGTTCTTCAGGAGGCATCAGGACGTCAGACTCCAGAGGGTCCACAGAGAGTTGTTGCGCTAGAGGATCAGGTTCAGAAGCCGATGCCCACAGATCAGGCCGGACTCGAGCAGATGGTGCGCGAGTTGCTTCAGAGGACCCGGCAGGTGACGCGAGAGACCCCTACTTAGCAACCGATGCCTACAGACAGGGCCGGATTCGAGCAGGCGATACTAGAGATGATTCAAAGGCAGAGGGGACAGCGGCAGGCACCACAGCCAGTGGCAGATGCGACCGCAGTTGGGATTCGAGCAGAGAGGCGCATTGATTGGGGAAGAGGTTTTCACAGAGCAACCCGCCTCTATTCATTGGAGATTCGACGGCAGACATCGAACTATGGTTTAGAGTCATCGATGGACTCTTTGAGCTGATTGAGGCACCACCAGGGGAGCGCCAGAGATTGGCGGCCGGCCAGCTACGAGACGATGCTTTCGATAGATGGTCCGTATACAAGGTGGAACAAGCAGATTGGACGTATGATGAGTTCAGATCCTTGATGCTTCGCGAGTACAGCCCGCCCGGTCTGCAGACTGCTAGAGAGGTCGCCTTCTATAGGGGGAGTTATGATGAGACGCTATCAGTCGCTGAGGTTGTTCGCCAGTTCAAGAAGGAGCTGGTATATTGTGGGCATTTATGCCAGACGGACGCGAGTCGTATTCGACTGCTATCTATGAGGCTCTCACCAGCCGTGCTTCTACATGCTTCCAGCTTGGGCGACGTCCCTTTTGATAGATTCTTAGAGGTTATCTTGCGTTACGATACACAACGTCTTCTGTCAGCTGCGACAAACCAGTATTCTCACACTTCTCGAGGTGAAAATAGGCCGAGAGATATAGAGTCTAGCCGGGATATGGTTGATAGAGGAGACCATTTTAGAGGAGCGTTCAGGAGAGATACACGTCGGGCACCAGTAGTACCCCTTCAGGAGATTCGAGTTCAGAGCATTACATGCCAGGGATGTTATGAGGATGGACACCCCACAGAGAGATGCCCGAGGAGACAGATGGTGTGTTATACTTGTGGAGTTAGAGGACATCGATCAGCTTATTGTCCCCAGGATGGAGAGTCTATAGATGCACCAGCACCTCAACTTCAGGAGCCTCCTAGACCAGCCCAGCTGACATACCCCCAGGGACAGGGGAGGGGGGCACCGGCCGGCAGAGGCCGAGGAGATGGAGGAGCTAGAGGCGGCCGAGGTAGCGGTCGAGGAGGCCAAGGATCTACTGTAGGGCTTGCGCATTTATCAGTTGAGCCATTTAGGTTAGCTTATGAGGGAGGACAGACGTCAGGAGGTATAGATCTTGGCTTGCCCCCACCGCCCCGCGTCTACCACATGGGAGCTTCAAGACGCTCCGACTCTTCTACATCAGGTATTATGACATGAGGTGTTTATCGATCTCGATGCTTGCGTGTGCGTACATGGTTGATGATGTTGTGTTCCATGCCTTGTTATTGCTGTTTGATATGCTTGGCCTGACATGTGTGATAACTTGCTAATAGGACGCTAGTACGATGTTATCCTTGATGTGCTTTTGATTAGTTATACGACTTATGATTCATGATATGGCTTGAGATTGATAGGATTGAAACTGATTTCTAAAAGATGAACCTAAGATGAGAATATGGAATTAGCCCTTAGAGGTGGATGACTCCACCTCTTGAGTTCTGAAATTGCTTGACTAACGTTGGATTTGAAGGATTTTGAATGGTGTTGAAAAAGGACTAACTTGGATTTTGAAAGACTAAACGCGATAGAGAATTTCAACGATTTTGAGGCAAATCTTTTCCATTTGCGGAACCCTTTTGAAACTTCCAAGTTCCGGGTAAATCTATGATACTTCACGAAGTGGATACAAGCATTTTATGGGGGCGCTTGTAGGGTGCTTGCTAAGACCTAGTGATGATATTGTAGAACTTTTAGAGTTGTGGCACTTCCGAAAGGTTGAAGTGAGGATGCGATAGGGGCGCTTATTGCATACTTGTCAAGACCAATTGGAGATGTCACGACCGTAACTAGGATGTTGTGAGAATCTCGGAAGACGCAACCGAGATGATTGCAAGATCCTTGGACATGGTCCTTGGACTCGCATTTTAAAACTTCCTCTTATTTTGAAGTAATTTTAGTCTCGGGGACGAGACTTGTTTTTAGAGGTGGATGATGTAAAGACTCGGAATTTTAAGATATTATTTTATAAATTAAGAGTTAATTTTAATTTAATATTGATTTAATTGGGATTTGAATTCTAATGATTCGGAAAATTTTTGAATAATTCTGTCCTCGAGCAAACAATTTGTTTGAATTCTTTCGACCAAATTTTGAAATAAATTTGTTAACTAAATCCGAAAACAAATTCGTTCCGCTATATTATTTCGAGGCTTGAAAATATTTTTGGTGTCGTTATTTATTACGGATTCAAAGGTTTATTTTAAATTGATTTTAATCACGTTGGGATAAGGTCGGAAAGCGGGATTCGGGATTTATTTTCGGGTATTCATTTTGACTTTTAAACACACTTTCACACTCTACCCATCACATCTCAGCCACTCTAACCCCCCTATATTCCTAGCCTCTAATGCACCCATACCCCTTATTCTGAAAATCCATCCCCTCCCCTACTCCCTAGTTCATCTATCAACACTCATCTCACCTCTCTCCATTTCAACCACCCCGTCACCACCATCCCTCCATCTCCTACATTCATTCTCCCTTACATTTCCTCCTCTATCACCCCTGCATTCACCATCTCAGCACACTACCATCACTCCTCCATTGCAACACCGAGTGCCACCACACCAGCACCTCCAATCCAAGCACCGAGCACCTTCACCCCCCATACTTCGAGTTCGAGCCGAAGCCTCCAAAGGGAGCCCCTACTACCGATATCACTGGCCGCTTCCTCCCCTATTGCCTCTACTTCGACGAGCCCAAGCCGCTGGAGGTCCGAGGAGCTCCGACGAACCTCCGATGAGCCCGTCACGCCCAATCCCTTCGGTGAGCTCCTATAACCCCCCCTCAATCCTTCATTGATCAAATCCCTCTTTTATCTTCGCTCCATTCGTGTTGGGTCTGAGAGCTCGGGTGAGAACGAGAGTGGGGTCAGCGAGAATAGGCGGGAGCGAGAGCGGGAATGCGAGCAGATGAGAGGGCGAGGCCGAGTGTGTGCGAGAGAGCACGAGGACGAGATGCTGAGAGCGAGCGGCCTAGGCGGGGCCATGGAGTCGGAGAGAGAGGATAGAGGTTGAAGGGAGGACGAGGAAGCGTAGAAGTCGCCGGCGAACTTCCTTCTCCGGGCAACGTCGAGCATCGCAGGGAGGGAGGTTGAAGAAGCTTAGGTCCGGTCTTTTTTTTTTTATTTTGGGTTCGGTTTTGTTTTTTTATTGGCTCCGGTTCATTTTGTTTTAAAATTCTGGGTTTGGGTTTGGTCTTGGATCCGGGTGGGCTGAGTTTTCTTGGGCCGGGTCTGGGTAAGTGGATTTGGGTTGGGCTGGGTTTTGGTTTGGTTTGGGCTGACTGGGGTAATTATGTTTAGTTGTTTTATTTACTTACTTTATATCTGTTATAATTATTTATAAAATTATTAGATAATTATTATTAAAATTATTTTGGGTTATTTATTTATTTAATTAGTCCTTATTATTTATTTTAAGTTATTTAAAAATCTGATTTTAAGTGTTTATCTAATTGTTTATTGATATTGTTTTGATGTTGTGGGTGATATTCAAATAATCCATGAATTTGTTGACTCCTTATTTTTTATTAAATTGCTTATATTTTTCTAAAATATTTATTTAGTTAATTAATTTGATTTGTTGAGAATTATTTATGTGAATAATTTAATTGTTATGTTTTGACATTTAAATGGTTAGTTTTGAATGATGTAGGTTGTTTAAGATATTTCTTAAGTGTCGGAATTTAATTAGATAATGATTTTTGATAAAAGGAATTTGCCGAGATTATTTTAATAATATACTTTTATGGGTTGGTTAAAGGTTTAAGGTTGTATAAATGGAATTTGCTAAGTATGATTTTAAAAGAATTGTTTAATTATTGAGTTGATTATGAGCATGATTATAAGGCATGATTTGAGACGTTGGAAATTCGAGATGGTTTATGGAAATGGGAATGGAATTGTGACGATATAAGATGTTGAGTTAAGTTAAGATGGAGATGATGATGATGATGATGATGTTGATATGAATAAGTTGTGATGATGAGAATATGTCCGAATTGTGGAAACGAGATGAGAAATTGAATTGAGACATTAATGTTGATGATGATGGGATGGTTAACTTATATGTGTTTTATGTGGATCTTATGTGTGTTATTTGATATGTTTTTTGTAACTTAGACTTAGACTTATTATGTTATATATTGAATTACTAGGTGATCTCTGATTTGTCTGGACTTGCTATTACTTTTATTGGTTGCCTGGGTTCTGCGCTTCTCCAGGTAAGTTCCTTGAACTTACTCATGATGGGCGCTTTATGCACTGGGTGTTATATAGTAGGCTAGTGTTCATGCACCATACGACTTAGAATCATGCTTAGGATCAAAACGGAAACCATATGTCTTGCTATCTGTCTTTGCTAGAAACGGCCGTTATAGGTGTTTATTGGTTGAGACCTTTTTCTTTATTCTTGTCATCCTAGTGGCGCTTATATAGGAAGTTGCTTGCACTCGATGATGCGGTAGGCTTTTGGTATAGAAAGTTGCTTGCACTCGATGATGCGGTAGGGTTTCTAATAAGTGCATTAGGACTCTTAGAGCCTTAGGCCTTATATAAGTGTCATTGCTTGCATTCCTTTCATAGTTAGTAGGCTCATTGAGTGGGGTTGCCCTGCACCGTAGGGTGAGGTAGCTCCTTTGATGGTGAGCTGCTATAGGATTTCTTAGGAGCCTAGAGGGACATGCTATTTGGCATTTCTTGTAATTGGCGCGCTTCTTTTATTATTTCTGCAGTTACTTATCAGCATGCTTATCTGTTTAAATTCCGTTTTGCATTACGCATTTCATCTTAGGAATAGGATGCTTATTATATGCCTCTCAGAGTGTTTACACACGCGCAGGAGTGACCCGATGATTGATCCAGATCCCCTTTTTTTTTTTAGATTCAGTTAACCGTTAGCCGCTATCTTTGCTCATATGGATGCTTGGCGGGTTCAGACTTTTGGCGTTAGATCGAGAGCTTGAGAGACCACTAAACTTTCTTTCTTTTAAAATATTTTGCATCGTTTTGACCCGGCTCAGTCGTGGCTCTCTTTTGGATTGTATTTTGATTTAAACCTTACTTCTTTTTATTGCGAAAACTTGCGACTCGTACTCGGGTTGTAAGATCTAGTTGGAAGGTAACCTTGCCTTCTTAAACGTAACTCGGATAATTAGGTTTTCTTTCCTAGGCCCAAGGGAGGGCAAATAGGGGAAAGAAGATCCTTATTTTCCGGGCCGTTACATTGCCGAACGGAGGGAGTAATGAGCAATTTCTTAATATTGATAGTATATATATTATCAATAGTATGTACTGGTATTATTTTTTTTTTAAAATAATCTATTTCAGATGAATAGTGATAACTCCACTCCCTTGATTAAAACCGGAATAAGTTTCAAAGGCCTTGATAGTCTGTTTGTGTCAAAGGTCTTGAAACTTTAACAGTATTGATGAAACACAAAACCTGTTCTATATGATATTATGTTCGAATATTATTTTATGTTATTATATGCTTCCATTATATTATTATATATACACTAACCTTTCAGGAAGTATTTTCGAATATTATTTCCTTCCTTATGTTGTAAATTGAGAAGATTCAAATCGGAAGATCATGGCCTCCGAAAGTTTCCAAAGATAGAAGATCTAGCTCAAGCCATGATCCTCTCTAGCCATTGGTGAAGATCCTTAGGCGCCGATTTGTTTCAATAAAAAGAAAAGGAAGAAGAAGACAGCTACACACCTGTTGAACACAAGCTTTCATACACTCAAGCCTTCAAGCGAGATCTGTCTTCTTCGTGTGCTCTCTGCTAGTCCTTAAGAGTCTGTTATTTCATTTCAAAGCATTTGAGAGTTACACTGTGAGCTTATAGGATATATTTCGAGAGAGTGTTATACTCAAGAGTTTGTAACTCGGGAAGTAGACACTAGGCGATTGATTCACTAAGTGTAAGAGGATTGTACTAGATAGCATAGAGAGGTGGGGCTCTTCTAGATTGGTCTAGGACTCCAAGGGAACGTGAGTTGACTAGATTGCAATTGTATAGGAGAGAGGCTTCTCGGTGAGCTACTAGGATCCTAAGTCTTGTGAATCAATAAAAGTCGGTTGAATCCTAGGGCTGTGGAAGAACCCTAGGCGGGGACGTAGGCCAAGTTCGTGCCGAACCTCGTAAACAACTCATCAAGTCCTTTACTTATTGCTTTACCTTATTTCCGCACTTGGTTCGACTGTTTATCTTTGTGATTCAGGTTTTCAGAGAAAAGACTAAGTCTAATCTCAAAGGATTTTGCACGAGTTTCAAAAGTCTTGAGAATCTGCGAAAAACCGGCATACTCTATTCAACCCCCCCTTCTAGAGTATTTCTATATTACTTTGTTTTACATTATCGAACCTTCAATTGGTATCAGAGCTTTACTCACTGCTTTTGATCTAACAATCTTGTGAGTTTTCGATCATGTCTGGTGAAGCAAGCGGAGGATTTGCACAGGGAAGGTCTACCAGCAGACCACCACTCTTTGTAGGAAACAACTTTGTCCACTGGAGATCATTGATGAAGATGTTCATCATAGACCAAGATCTGGAACTTTGGAACATTATAGAGAATGGCCCAAAGATTCCAGAGAAAGACGGACCAAATGGAACCAAAGTCGCAAAGAAGGAGTCTGAATACATCCAAGCAGATCTTGAACTCGTCTCCAAAAACTACAGGGCTATTAACTTACTTTATTGTGGTCTTAGCACTGATGAGTTTAACCGTATTTCATCTTGTAGGTCAGCTAAAGAGATTTGGGACAACCTGGTCGTCACCTATGAGGGAACCAGCCAAGTGAAGGACACCAAGATCAGCATCTTCCTTCGAAAGTATGAACTTTTCAAGATGAAGCTTGATGAGTCTATCAAGGTCATGTTCACATGATTCACAGAAATCACCAACAACCTTGACTCTCTCGGCAAGAGCTTTACAAACGTTGAGAAAGTAAGGAAGATATTGAGGTCTCTCCCAAAAGAAAAGTGGGGTCCTAAAGTAACAGCTATAGAGGAAGCCCAAGACCTCACTACCCTGCCTCTTGACGACTTGCTTGGGAAACTGATCACGCATGAGATGATCCTTAATGAAGACGATGGAGAACTTCCAGCAAGCACTAAGAATTTTACGCTCAAATCTAAGAAGGATGACAACAAAGATGAATCTGATTCCGAAGATGAGGATGACGATGAGGATGATCTTTTGCTCTTATCACAAGAGGCCTTGCTCGAATCCTCAAAATGAAGAAACAATTCAACAACAAGGATGGATCAGAGTCTTCTAAATTCCGAGGTAAGTCTCAATACAACAAAAATGTCTATCTTGTGAATGGTTTAAAGTATAATTTGCTTAGTGTTTCTCAATTATGTGATAGTGGCAATAATGTCAGATTTAACAAGAAAAGATGTCTAGTGTGCAGAGAAGATACAGGTGAAGTTATACTAACTGCATATCGTTACAACAATATATACGCTGTGAATGCTGATCAAGTGGCACAAGGAAGCTTAACCTGTCTAAAAGCTTTGACGGACGATCCAAAGCTCTGGCACAGGAGACTCGGTCATGTGAGTCCACATACACTACAGAAGCTGGTGTCCAAAGGGCTTGTAAGAGGACTACCTGAGATGGACTTCAAAGGTATTGATATGTGCAATGCATGCACACGAGGTAAACAAACACGTAGCTCTTTCAAGCCCAAAAAGGTTGTAAGTTCTTCTAGACCCCTTGAACTTTTACATATGGATTTATGTGGTCCTATGCGAGTCAAATCTCCCAATGGTAAAAAGTACATGCTTGTTGTTGTTGATGATTTTTCTAGATATACTTGGGTTGCATTTTTAAAAGAAAAATCAGAGGCCTTATTTGAGTTTTCAAAACTTTGTAAGGAGTTGCAAACTTTAAGAAACGAGCCCATATTGTCAATTCGAAGTGATCATGGTAGGGAGTTTGATCAACTTCAGTTTGATTTGTTTTGTGCTAAATATGGCATCTCCCATAACTTTTCTGCTCCTAGGACACCTCAACAAAATGGGGTTGTGGAACGAAAGAACCGCACCCTAGAGGATATGGCCAGGACTATGCTTTTAGAAAATGTATTACCTAAAACCTATTGGGCTGAAGCTGTTAACACAGCTAACTATATTTTGAATCGCTGTCTTATTCGTTCCATCTTAAAGAAAACTCCTTATGAACTTTTCAAAGGCCGCAAACCACTTATATCTTATTTTAAACCCTTTGGCTGTACTTGCTTTGTTCATAACAATGGAAAAGATAACCTTGGGAAATTTGATGCGCGTAGTGATAAAGGTATATTTCTTGGCTACTACACAAGTAGCAAAGCTTATAGAATCTTCAATAAAAGGACCCAGTTAGTTGAAGAAAGTATACATATTATATTTGATGAATGCAATGACGGTTCTTTGAGTGAAAGTGTTGCAGATATAGATCTTAACATCCATGCGGAGAACGAGGAAGGTGATGATGCTGCTACCAAGAACACAGAGAAGAGGAACATGCAGGAACAGATTCTCAACACTGAAGAATTGGCCCAAGGTGTTGAAGATTCGTCCAAAGCCCTTGGTGTCCAATCCAACAGTGTTGAAATGTCAGAAACTGCTGAAACTGAACCTAACAGGACTATGGAGTCAGATGTACCACAAATTAATCCTGCTGGTGTGACGAATCAAGGAGCTGAGACTAGAAAAAGAAAATTCAAATACTCCTCATCACACTCATTAAAGGATATCATTTCTGACCCTACTTCTAGTGTTCAAACTCGTTCTAAACTTAAAGATCTTTGTGCTTTTCACGCGTTTGTCTCTCTTATAGAACCCAAGAAGGTAGATGAGGCCCTTCAAGAGCCAGATTGGATCATTGCTATGCAAAGTGAGCTTAACGAATTTGAAAGGAACAAAGTCTGGACCTTGAAGCCTAGGCCAAAGCATCAATCAGTCATTGGCACACGATGGGTATTTCGAAACAAGCTAGATGAGAATGGTAAGATCGTGAGGAACAAGGCAAGGTTTGTTGCTCAAGGCTACAATCAAGAGGAAGGTATTGACTACGAGGAGACCTTTGCTCCCGTAGCCAAGCTTGAAGCCATTCGTATATTATTAGCATTTGCATCTTTTATGAGCATAAAGCTATATCAAATGGATGTCAAGTGTGCTTTTCTCAATGGTTTCTTAGAAGAAGAAGTTTATGTGGCTCAACCCCCAGGTTTTGAAAGTTTGGAATTTCCTAATCATGTTTATAAACCTGACAAAGCGCTTTATGGTTTGAAACAAGCCCCAAGAGCTTGGTATGAGCGCTTGTCAAAATATCTTTTAGAAAATGATTTTAAAAGGGGGTTGATCGACAAGACTCTTTTTATCAAGACCAAAGGAAAGGACATTTTGGTTATTCAAATTTATGTTGATGATATATTATTTGGTGCTACTAACACATCTTTGTGCAAGGAATTTTCTGACATCATGTGCAGCGAATTTGCGATGAGCTTGATGGGTGAACTCAACTTCTTTTTGGGATTACAAGTTCATCAATCCAAGAAAGGGATCTTTGTCAACCAAAGCAAGTACACTAAGGATCTCTTGAAGAAGTTCAAGATGGATCAATCCAAAGCAGCCAAGACTCCCATAAGCTCAACATTATCCCTAGATCAAGACAAGACTGGGAAGAGTGTCAAGCAAAAGGAGTATCGGGGAATGATTAGATCTTTACTATATCTTACAGCTAGTAGACCTGACATCATGTTTAGTGTTTGCATGTGTGCTAGGTTTCAAGCTGATCCTAAAGAATCTCACCTCGTGGCTGTGAAGAGGATCTTTCGATATCTCAATGGCACTAAGGAGCTTGGACTATGGTACCCAAAGCAAAAGGATTTCACATTAATCGGGTATTCTGATGCAGATTTTACAGGCTATAAGGTGGATAGGAAGAGCACATCAGGATGTTGCCAATTCTTAGAAGCATCTTTGATCAGTTGGCATTCTAAGAAACAAAACTCAGTTGCCCTATCCACTGCAGAAGCCGAATACATAGCAGCTGGAGCATGCTGCTCCCAAATCCTTTGGATAGCTCAACAAATGCGAGATCTTGGCATCAACCTCAAAGGCATTCCCATTAAGTGTGACAATATAAGTGCCATCTCCATTACAAAGAATCATATTCAGCATTCAAGGACCAAACATATTGATGTAAGGCATCATTTCATTAGAGACCACGTCGAAAAAGGTGATGTGTCCATTTCCTTTATTTCAACTGATTATCAATGGGCTGACATTTTTACTAAGCCTTTGGCAGAGGACATGTTCACCTTCATTAGACGAGAGATCGGGAAGCTTAACAAGGATGCACTTTCGTAGGGGGAGCTTTCCCTTTACGAAAGATAAATTCTACTCAGTGTCAAGACCCTTGAGTTTTATGTCAAGGTTTGTGAACTGAATGATAGAAAACAGATACCGGATCGTATATATTTGGTTAATATCTTTTTAGATATTTGATCAAGTATTATTTTCATCGGATTTCAAAATAATTTATTTATGTCACATATTTTATCCGTAGAGATATTTTTGGAACAAAATATTTTCGGTTATTTCCCTCCTATTCTAAAATGGTTAAGAGAAGATTTGATTTTTGAATTGAAATATTTTTCAAATTGGCAATGTTATCATTACTTACATTGGAACCCTAAACCCCGTCCCATCACTCAAATCTCTCCTATTTAAAACCCAAACCCCTCTCGATTACCTCAGAACTACCCAAAACTCTTCCAATTCTCCCTCTCCAATCTCTCAAGCTATCCTGAAACCCTAGTCGAATACCTCCATGGCTCCCAAATCAAAGAAAGCTTCCACACCCAAAAGACTTGGCGCCACCCCCAAGGGACGCCAGGTCACTGCTACTTCTCCTACACCTGAACCCACTCCTCAAGCCATCGTCCCTGCTGTTGTCCAGAGCACCATCGCTGAGAGCACGACTACAGTAACCAAGGGCTCTAAAAAACGCTCTGCTAAGAAGCCTCTCAGTGCGAAGCAGAAAGGGAAAAAGAAGGTCATCGCTGAGGAGGTGGATGAGGAAGAAGAAGAGGAGGATCTTGATGCTATTCTGGAAAGGGATGCAGCCAAGGAAGCCAAAGAAGAAGCTTTAAGGAAGAAAAAGGCCGAGGAGGAGGCCGAGCTTGCAAGGAAGTTGGTCGAGGAGGTAGCTGAGAGAATCCGGAAGGAAGCCGAGGCGGAGGCTCTCAAGGAGGTTCCTTCTGAAGAGGAGCCTGAGGAAGAGGACGAGGAGCAAGACGAATCCGGAGAGGACGAGGATACCGATGGAGACAACGCTGAAAGGTCCGGTGAGGACTCGGGGTCAGAGGAAGAAGAGGAAGAGGAGCCCGAGCATGCTCCCTCTCCTTCTCCTCCTCCCCCGTCTCCAAAGAAGCGGAAAGCCTCTACAGCCAAGCCTCCTTCTCCCAAGCGCACCAGGAAGGGCACCCTCAGAAGCCTTGAGGCGCCTGCCAAGAGGTCTGCTCCAACACAGGCTAGAAGGAAGAACACTGATCCTCCCGCTCTCATTCAGGTAAATCAATCCCTCCCCTCTTCATGGTTTGAAAATGCTGAAATGGCTGGTAAGTGGGTAGATGAGTTTCGAACTCGTAGGATCTGCTGTTCTGATTTTTTAGATATTGCGTTCTTTGAAGCTTTGAATTTACCGTGCATTGCTATTCTTAAAAAATCCCCAGCCTGGACCTTTCTCAATCTTAAAACCGTCTATTATCCCCAACTCACCCACCTGTTCTATATAAATCTCAAAGCCAAACACACTGATGATGGTTGGTTCTTGAAATCTGTCGTCAAGGGAGTTAGAATCTCTTTCAACTCCTTTGACTTCGCTGATTTCCTTGGCCTTCCTAGCCCTTGTCCACCCTCTCAAGAAAACCCCTCTAAAGAAGACTGCATTACCCTTGCCCGATCCAAATATCTTCTACCCGAGGCATCTACCAACACCTCAAAGCAGCTAACCCACTCATCCCTTACCCTAGAGGCAAAGATCATATTTAACATCATTGTGCGTTGCCTCTTACCCCGTCTAAACTCCGGTTCTCTCCTGACCGACAATGCCATGATCCTACTTTACCGAATCCTCAATGGCCTTGATCTTGATCTGGCCAACACCATTTTAGGATCCATGGCTCATACTAGAAAAGCCAGGAAAGGAACTCCCTTCCCCTTCGCTACCCTTTTGACCCAAATCTTCAAAGCTTCTGGAATCGATTTTAAAAATGAAGAACAGCAGCGTCATATGGGTAAGTTCGACTCCAAGAGCCTTGAAAAGATTGGCATCACTCGGTCCCCCCAAGGGACTTGGAGTCTTGCCTCTCCTTCAAAAGCTCTTCGCACTGCCTCAGCCGTTGATGAACGCATGGACAACCTGGAGTTGGGCTTGGAGGAAGTTCGCCTGGATATCAAGGAGCTGCACAAGGAGTTTATGACGGAGATGAGCGGGGTAACCAAGCTGTTGCAAGGTCTGTGGTCGCGGCTCACTGATGATGTTCCGGACGATGAAGCTTAACCCTATCCTACCCTACCCTAACCCCAAATCTGAAACATTGCTGGTTTTTGGAAACTGTTTCAAAACTTTTGGTGACTGTTTTACCTCCTCCCATTGTTGAAAGACAAAAAGGGGGAGATGATCTGTGGTGGTGTTAGACTTTTCTGTGGTGGTGTTAGACTTTTTAAAACTGTTGCAATTTAAAGGTCTTGGAAGACCTTGGTTTTATTTTCAGTTGGATGGTCTTCTTGCTTTAAAATTTTGATCCAACATTTGTCTAACCCATGCAGGTACTTAGTCCGATTTTACTTATATTATATATGCTTGACTAAGTTGCATGGATGCACATGTTTTGTCTTTCATCAAGGGGGAGATTGATAACTCCACTCCCTTGAGGAAAATCGGAATAAGTTTCAAAGGCCTTGACAGTCTGTTTGTGTCAAAGGTCTTGAAGCTTTAACAGTATTGATGAAACACAAAACCTGTTCTATATGATATTATGTTCGAATATTATTTTATGTTATTATATGCTTCCATTATATTATTATATATACACTAATCTTTCAGAAAGTATTTTCGAATATTATTTCCTTCCTTATGTTGTAAATTGAGAAGATTCAAATCGGAAGATCATGGCCTCCGAAAGTTTCCAAAGATAGAAGATCCAGCTCAAGCCATAATCCTCTCTAGCCGTTGGTGAAGATCCTTAGGCGCCGATTTGTTTCAATAAAAAGAAAAGGAAGAAGAAGACAACTACACACCTGTTGAACACAAGCTTTCATACACTCAAGCCTTCAAGCGAGATCTGTCTTCTTCGTGTGCTCTCTGCTAGTCCTTAAGAGTCTGTTATTTCATTTCAAAGCATTTGAGAGTTACACTGTGAGCTTATAGGATATATTTCGAGAGAGTGTTATACTCAAGAGTTTGTAACTCGGGAAGTAGACACTAGGCGATTGATTCACTAAGTGTAAGAGGATTGTACTAGATAGCATAGAGAGGTGGGGCTCTTCTAGATTGGTCTAGGACTCCAAGGGAACGTGAGTTGACTAGATTGCAATTGTATAGGAGAGAGGCTTCTCGGTGAGCTACTAGGATCCTAAGTCTTGTGAATCAATAAAAGTCGGTTGAATCCTAGGGTTGTGGAAGAACCCTAGGCGGGGACGTAGGCCAAGTTCGTGCCGAACCTCGTAAACAACTCATCGAGTCCTTTACTTATTGCTTTACCTTATTTTCGCACTTGGTTCGACTGTTTATCTTTGTGATTCAGGTTTTCAGAGAAAAGACTAAGTCTAATCTCAAATGATTTTGCACGAGCTTCAAAAGTCTTGAGAATCTGCGAAAAACCGACATACTCTATTCAACCCCCCCTTCTAGAGTATTTCTATATTACTTTGTTTTACATTATCCAACCTTCAAATAGTATATATAACATGTCTGTGCGACAAGACTTATGAAATTGATATATCATGATATTGTATTTTCAATCCAAGTTTGACCTGCATTATTAATAAATATATACTCCGTTTTTTTTTTTATCATACATGGCTATTGGTATTTCATCCCTGTAATATAATAGCAAAAGCCATCTCTTTGTAAAAGAATTCTCCACGCGTCGGACTAGCAGGTTTTTGGAAAGTTTTTATTTTTTTCACTTTCTTCTTCTCTACCCGCTCTCTCTCCCACGATCTCTCCCGATCTGAAACCACCACAAGCGCGGAATCGGGGCTGGGTGTACCGGTTGTCAAGGGAGAGTCTCAAGAGACCCTTTGTCGTCGCCACTAGTGCTAGTGCCATCGTCGCCCGTCGCCGATCAAGGTAATGGAGCTCATCGCTAATTGCAAGCGGCGAAGAGCGCGGGAGATGCAAGCGTCACCGTATGTCCACCATGCCACTACTCGATTGGAATTCATCAAGCAGCCATCGTTGAAAGAACGAAGCCCTGTAGAGAGAAAGGTTTGTTCCTAATTCGATTTTTATTTAAATTCAATTTTCTAGGGTTTTTCCCCAATTTGATTTCATCCTCAAGGTTTGATTTAGTTGCTTTGTGATTTTTCTGTTGGAGGTAATTAATTCTTCAATCTTCGCATGTCTTGACCTAAATTACAACACATTTACATGTTTCTCGACCTACACGAATTCGGAGTCGATTAGATGCTCATCGTTGGCTACCATTGGGGGCGCTGGTGATCAATATCTCTGCTTGCTGAGTCCGAATAGCGACTTTGGTGAGTTCCAGACGGATTATAAATTTCTATTATGAATTCTCTTGCGTCGATTGATTTGGGATTTTTGTTTTTTAGTTTGATTCTTCCTCAATTTGGCGCCGATTGATATTTCTCCATTTTCTACAATTGATGTACCTATCGATTTCTCTCTTTCCCTTTCAATGTTCCTGCAGACGTGTGTTTGATAACACAACTGTTACAAACTCTACATGTTTAGCACTAAATTACTACATTAAAAAAAATTATATGTCCACCCATTTTTTCCAATGATGTATCCAGGTCATGAGTTATACCTCTATTTCTATTCAATGATTTTGTATCTAATCGTGGGATGCTTTTGAAACCTGATAAAAAAAAAATATATAGATCTTAGGATTTATTTTAACATTGTAAATGTCCATATATGATCCATCCAAGTTTCTTACTTTGTCCTGTAACTTGTATCCTTCCAACTTACCTACTAATATGAGTATTTGAAAATTTAAACAATATCATAATCCTTTGATTTTAAGCTAATATGTTTCTATTAGCAGATGATTGTGAGACCGCCACCACCATTATCGACTCTAATTTGCCAAATCATTCCACATCGAAAGATCTAGCAGCACAAATTCACAAACCGTAGCCCTCTCTATCCTTCCAACAAAAAGCTTTCAAAATTGAGGATTCAAATCCAAAATTGCCCTTGGAAACAGGATCAGCTACTCCTTCGGATCCCTCTCGATCGCCTCTAGCCAACTGCTCCCTAGAACCACCCCATTGTGATTTGTCCTTCCCTAATGAATATGGAGATGCAGGTAAAGCTTACAACTTTTGATTCAATTAATTAAGGTTTATGCCTTTTTATAGTTGAATCTGAGTATTCTAATTTGGTGTTAGAATATGGAGATGCATATTTTCCTTATGTTTGGGGAATGTCGATTAACTCATTGGATATTATCTTCTCATGTTCAGTATACATTTATGAGTTTCGTCTTATGCCTTTTGCAATGAATGAATGACACTGAGAATGGAAGCAGATAACATCAGCAAATGTTCATTTGTTTGTGTGAACCTGAAATTTATGCACTGTTTTGAATTTATAGGTTGACATTGCAAGAGGCAGTTCAAAGAATCTACACGGGAAGTCCACCTCACGACATATTCCGAGCT
Organism: Persicaria maculosa; assembly: GCA_963922045.1. NCBI lineage: Eukaryota > Viridiplantae > Streptophyta > Magnoliopsida > Caryophyllales > Polygonaceae > Persicaria > Persicaria maculosa. The sequence goes on along the minus strand of OY998264.1, from coordinate 19,436,766 downwards.
GTGCTTCAGGCCTCTCTTCTTCATGGCGTGAAGCTGGTTCAGAAGAGCTTGTGGGTGAATTGTGTGGTAATGAAGACCTTGCCAATGTAAGCAATCAGTTTCAATACTTTTTTTTTAAAAAAAAAAAAATTCAGAGCTGCTCTCCTTTGAGGTGACCCAGTGAGATACGGAGTATGTTAGATGCCAACTTTTTATATTCCTCTTTTGTAAGAATTCATGCAGGCTTTTTCCCATGATTTGCGAGGCCGGTTTCAAAGTGGTTCTAGCTAAATAGGGGTTCATAGTTACGTTGTTAATCATATGCTGGGACATGAAGACCTTTCAAAATCCATGGTGAATTTGCCACTACTGCCTGAAGTACAAATCTGTCTTTTTAATCCTGTCAGGGCCATTGATTTTGGACAAAGGTCAATAGCTGAACTCGTCACGTGCCTTAGGATGTTAAGGTCATTGGTGTAATTCAGTAATTCACATAGCTGCATTACTCTTTTACTGTTTTAGTAGTTGAAAACACCTAACTAACCCCTCGTTTGTTTTTTGGTAGAGAAAGGTAATGATTACCCTTATGAATATAGTCCATATTTAAGTTAAGATTCATTGATCACTATTCTAATCATTGCCCTTCTTCTCCCATTTTTCATACAAATTTGTTACCCTTCTATTCCCTAATTTGAAGGAGGGTAACTAATACCTCTAGAATGGGCTAATAATCTCCCCACCCTCTCCTCCAAGCTCACAAAAAATGATAATCATATACATTTTATATGTAAAATTTAATACCTTTCCATTTCCCTCTTATATAAATAAACGAGCTCTAAGTTTTACTAGTTTAGTTGGTAAGGACGTGTAGTGATTAGTAAGTCACGAATTTGAATCCCCCTCTCTCGTATTGTAATGGGCTTTAGTGCCTACCAAAAAAATTCCATATTATTATTATTATTATTATTATTATTATTATTATTATTATTCTTATTATTATTATTATTTCTTAATCCCAACAACTAAATCATCATAACAAGTTAACAACCGTTCAAATTATTATTTTTGACAAACTATAAACATATTTAAGATTTTTTGTTTTGTTTAATCCAAATCTAAACTATAAGGATGAACTTTCCAAATATTTCATTTCTTCTGTTTTCCCCCCATATCACGTTAAACATATCAGATTTGATTGTATGTTTATTTTGTTTTACTTTATTGTAGATCTAAATAAGTTTCATTAGTTTGAGTTTATATTTTTACTAGTGTATCTTGTCCCATGCACGAAAATATATTAATACAATATTATAAAATTACATCTATTATCTATAAAAAAAATTAAAAATATGTCAGAAACAATAAATTGGAATTACAATATGATAATCAAACTATTCACAATCAAAGTGTGCCAGAAATATAAAATCAAAATTATTCTAAATGTAACTAATTCATTCTACCAAAAAATTTATATATAAAAAATAACAGCTATCAAATAATTAATTTGATATAAATAATTCGACTTAAGTGTGTGTATATATGTACAGAGTAGTGTTTTAGCGTCCAATAGATAACTATGTAAAAGTACAAGTAAACATTAATTCAGATATATTATGGTCATTATCATATTTTTATTAGGTTTTAATAGATATATAATTGATGTAATTTTAGAATATTATGTTAACATACATGAAACGTAACTTACACTAATATTTTATAAATCCCGTGCGTCACGCACGGGTATAGTACTAGTTACTCTAAAAAAAAGATGTTTATAGTTCAATTCAAGATCACCGTAACATTTTCTTAAAAAAGATAAAAAAAATAACAAATATGGAGTATTAAATACAAACCAATTTTAATATGAGTTTTGATTTCTAAATAATATATAAATTATTTTACATTAATCCAATTTCGATACTATAAAAATTCCACCCAATGTTTCATTTCATTTTTTGACTTAAGCAACTAAATGTTCGAACATTTAATAACGTGACACTATATTAATTGGCTTGTTTACAAACATTACATTGAACCCTCGATGATATGGTGTAAACTCATTAAATTTTTTATTCTTTTTTGGTTGCCATGTATCATTTTTTTCATCATTATATATTCGAAATCAGTGTTTAATTCACGGCGTAAATATAATTAATAGTTTAATACTATTGATGATCTTATTAATAGGCACGATATTACTTTTGATCTAATTCACCTCATATTTAATAGGCCTAATAAATGAGTTAAAAGTTTTCTCTCACAAAGATATATATATTTGATAAGGTAAAAATTTGAGGGTCATACATGCTGGCATGGTCTGTCTTCTCAAGTGGTCGACAAAGTTGATAAACAGCGAACCGTCAAACATACAACCTAAAATATAAAGGTGCAATACAAACAGTGGCAAACAATAGAAACAGACGAACAAACGAACCTAACCCAAAAAATGTTGAGGATAACACAAACTACGACTTGACACCAAGCGCTGTGCCACCAAACAATGACACCGCTGACTAGCGGTACATTAGGAGTTTATGTGGACAGGGATGACGAACCTCCAAGATAAAGTACCAAGTTCTTCGAATTCAAATACAGAATATCTGATTAAATGTGGAGCTATAGATCGAGTTTCCAACCATCCCACTCGGGTCGAACATTAGTGATGGCCGATTAGGACACAAATTCATCCTCTGTTTTTTTTTTTCTCATTTATTTCAAGTAAATAAGATAAGATGGCCAAGGAAACAGTGGGGGACTAAAGACCTTATAAACTAATCATGTACATACATTATACACATTTCAACCTACGCAGTACAAAGTTGACTGTCCTTTCTACTTTAATTGCTACAAGTTAAAATCTTGCATTTATTCAGTTTTCAGTTAAGTTTGTCCATTTGTTCTACCCTTACCCATCATTTTTCTATCTATTCCCCACGCAACAATGCATGTGTTTCTGGTCTACGGATCGAGCACATACACTTCTAGCTACAAGCCTAGAGGTCTTATGCAGGGGCGGATCCTTTTGAAGGCCAGAGGTGGCAGTCGCCCCCCCAATCAAAAATAAAATTTAATATGTATATTCCTTTCGTCGATAGCTTCGATTTGATATATTATAAGCTCAAATCTGATACCTGAGTAAAAAGTTATAAACGTTTCAAAATTGAAGCGATATAAATGATTTTTTCACATCATTTACCAATTAATATACTTCTATCATACTTATCATTTGTTAAACTTCACAACTTAATAATATAATTAAACTCGAAAACTTTAAATATTGATGACTTTTTCGAAAAAAATAGAGGTTAATTTTTCGCCCCCTCAACTTAGTGGTTCAGGATCCGCCACTGGTCTTATGAGCGTATGATATGTGAAATATAAGTCAAGGGAAGTTTCATTTTAGTAGTATGTTAAGGCTTATTATGATCTACTTTCGATGTGAGTTTTATTTTTTTTTAATCCCTTTACATCTCTCAACATGTTCTACAAGTACAATTAGGGTGTTTGCCCCTAGTTAACACTTGAACAATGGTCTAACCTCTCATTCTCTTTATCCCATGCATGATCGAGATTAAGACTGTTTGACTTTACCGCTTTGATATCAAACTAAAATCGATCCGTTAAGACTCATGATTGGGGATTGTGTGTATGAGCGCTTGTACACTAGTAACTTAGCACATAAGTCGAATGAGATTCCTTCCTAAAATCAATTGACAATAGGAGGTATAACCATCAACTTATATGAGACTCAACATTCGATGTGATACTCTTAGTCTCTTTACACTTCTCAGTATGATACTCGAAAAAAGATACTACATTTGTTTGATATTTTAGAACATTTATCCTTTCTCTCATTTACTTTCTATCTTTAGATTTTTTTTTTGTCCATAAATGGATCATAGAATGTATAACTTGAGTTTGATCTTTAATCACAAACTCTTGAGAGTAGTAATGTATGTGTAGTAGTAGTGTTGCTAGCTTTGAGTTCAGAAATATGATTAATTATATATAATACTCCATCTGTCTCAAAATACATGTCTTTTTAGAACTATGTACGAGAATTAAGAAGTATGTTAAGTGTAATGATTAGATGTAAAAAGTAGGTTAAGTGTAATGATTAGAATTTGGTACTGTATTAGATTATTTGTTTCTTTTTTTTTCAATTTGTAAGGAGGAGAGTAGGGGTGATGTAAAAATTAGAGTAATAATTAGATGTAAAAAGTAGATTTAGTGTAATGATTAAATCTAAAAAGACATGTATTTTTTACAAAATTACATGTGTTAAAAAGACATGTATTTTGAGATGGAGGGAGTACAATATTAATCGCCAATTCGAATAGTCGATAAGAGTATTTATATGGTTACAAAACTTTGGATGATTGGAAATTTGGAATCTAGTTTTACTATAAAATGATAAGGGTGATACGTTCATCTTTGGAGACCAATATATGTAAGCTAATTAAAAATATCTCTACAAATTATACAACATTTAAGAACACAACCTATGAAATGTATTAGGCAACACCAATTCAACTATATATGCAACATATTAATTAATTTCCTCCAGAAAATATGAAGTCAGTTGCATCAATGCTCTTCTATATGAAGAATTCGATCGTTATCATGTTTACATAATTTAAAACCTACAATTTAATTGTTATAAATTAATTAGAGGATTGGGGGTCGGTTTCTAAGTTTGCAAACTCGAATAGGGATTGCCGGATTGGAGAAGGAAGCTCTGTGTGATTGTTTTGTGTGCCGTCGATCTCAATTAATCAATTTCGTGTAATTGTTTTAGGTGAATGTAAAACTGAGATCAATTGGGATTCGGGAGGAAGAAGCTATAGACACAGGGGCGGAGCTGAAGGGGGTCTAGGGGGCATGTGCCCCTCTCTCATTTGACGACCTACCTATGTGTATTCTCCTCGTCGATAGCTTCGTTTTGATATATAATACGCATTAATCCGACATCTGAGTAAAAAGTTATAACTCTTTTAAAATTAAAGGTATATTAATCACTTTAATTTTGTTTCAATAGACTATAATGCTTTTATATTTTACTTAAATTAAAATTCACATACTATAATTTATCTCGAGAGCTTCGAAATGAGAGGTTATACTAATCATTTTGACAATTAGATAAGTAGTTATACAAGTTTAAAAATTTTATATCTGGTTATACGTTATTATATGTTATGAGTGTAACAAGTTATATATTAACAACTAGGTTGTTATTCGAGCTAAACAAGTCTAGTATTGTTTGATTATATTTAGCTCATTTAGAAACAAGTCAAGCTCGAGTCGAACCTATATTTGAACTTGAGCTCATACTCGACTTGTTTAATAAGTGAACGAGCTTGAGCTGAGTTTTTTTCCCCAAGTATTATGCAACTTTACTTGCTCATGACATAGTAAGTTAAAAGAAAATTTGTAAATTTCACAAAATTCGTGCTATTTGAGTTTCAATGGATCTGAGCTGAATCATGAATTGAGCATAACAATGTGCTCGTAATCAACTCATTTTGTAAATGATGCTCAAGTCGAGCTTTTATTGAGCTAAACTCGAGCCAAGTTTTAGCTCATATACATAACAACCATAACCTTAACTTACTGTTTATTAGATCGCGTTTCCTATACTTATTTAGTTAATTTTTTTCGGATATTTCATTTATATATTTATATTTATTTTTTTTAGACGTGAAAAAAATGATAACGTTTTATCATAAACCGATAACATTTTATCTTAAAATAACATAATTTATTATCGTATTACATATAACTCTTTATGTCAATTTAATCCACAACTATATCGTACATATATAATTGTGCCCCTTCAAAATTTTTCTGGCTCCACCACTGTAGAGACAGGTTGTTGCCTAACCCTAACCCATCCTATTTTAATTTGTCATAATTAAGTTCGGTTGGTACATGCATATCGAATTGTAGAGCAAATCCCGTGCCCCGAGTTCCCGGCCCACAACCCCTTTTCAAAGTAATATTTTACCTCTAAATTAATATTAAATTTTTTAAAAAAATATATTTAGCTTGTACATTCTTATTATAACATATTTGAAAAAAAATATTACAAAAAATCATTTTATAATTTTTTTTAAAAAATATTAGTATAATAACATCTTTTTAAAACTTAAAAAAAATCTTTCTATCTCTCTTAAATTATTATAATTTTTGTAAGTTGATTTTTTAATAATTTTTTAAAAATTTTTTTTTTAATGTTAATTAGAGGTAAATATTTTTGTGGGGCAGAGTTGTAGGACGGGAACTTGGAGCAGAGGATTTGCTCCGATCAGATTGTTGTTCGGTAACAAAATTTTTTTTTATCATAATGGTGGGAGCAGTGGCGGTCGCATGAATCGCCAAAGGGGATGCGAAATTTTTGTTTTGGAATTTTTTTTCTCGTTATATATAATAAAGAATTTTTATAAAAATATATTGAAAGAAAACCATAAATTATGGTATAAATATGCCATTGTTTTACAAAAGTTCATACAAAAAATATAATGATTTTTTATGTAGCATGATTAAGACTTTTTTTTAAATATTGAAAGAAAATCATAAATTTTTTAAAGAATATGTCATTTGTAAATGGTAAAAAATTGATAGAATTGAAAAGTGTGACAAAAAACTCATAAATTGTGGTTTAAATATGACATTGATAGTAAAAAAATTTCATAGGAATAAATTTAGAAGAATCTTTTAAAATATATGTGTAACATAATGAATAATTTTATGAAAATATCAAAACAAAAATATAAAATTTGATTTAAATATGACATTTATAATAGGAAAAATTTGGTAGAAATAAAAAGCAGTGCGAAAAAGTAAGCAAGTTTGAACTCATGACCTCTTGCGTTGCATATGCTTCATTTCCACTCTTTTTTTGATATAAGGAAAAAAATTCGATTCCCAATCTAGACAAGCCTAGAGAAACCAATAGACCGGACAAGCCGGTAGATGGACTAACCATCATGTACAACTAGAATCAAATAACAGAAGCAAATGACAAATGAAATAACAAGAAGCAAATGACGGAAAGAAAAATGCAGAAATAAAGTACATGTCATCCTACACTGCAATTGAAGCTTATTGATTAAAACACCTAAAAATAAGTTGGTTATAGATTATAAAAAAAAGTGGGTTATGACAAATCATCATAACGACTTATATATTAATAGTAGATATAAATGATGCATCATCTTAAATTCTTATAAATTAATATTAGATATAGATTTAATATAATATATAAAGATTTAAATATATATATATATAGATCCCGAAGATTTCAAACATAATGTTTGAGAAAAGAAAAAGAAGAGATCTCAAATTTAATGACATTCATTACATTGCAACTGAAAGCATACAAATATAATTTGTTTACTTTCTAATAACCTTGAAATATAATATATATTTTTGGGGATAAAAGGGTAATTTCGTTTTACTTAATAGATTTTTAATAAAAAGTGTTGATGGATGGTGTCTTTAAATGAATGTATTTTAAAGGGTAGTTTGCCACAAAATTAAATTTAAAGGTGGTTTTCTGCAAACTATCATATTTAAAAGGTGGTTTCCTGCAATATTGTCTAACATAAAACTATGATTATAAGCATACAAAACGTTGAAACATCCATAAGAGCCAACAAATAAAACATTAGTACAACCAGCTGGAGGAGGATCCCATAGTATAGTAACACCTAAAAGGCATTGCGAGGCAGATATGGCTAGTAAGTCAGCTAGCTGATTGGCCTCACGGAGGATATGACGGAACTATATATGCCAGTTTCTACTTAACAAGGCTTGGCAAGAGGATTTCAGGCTAAAGAGTGGATGAGTTATTAAAAGTTTAGAACGTAAAAGTTGAATTATAAGTGTAGAGTTGACTTCAACTTCAATTATTTGGCCGGTAACCCTGTTGCCAGGCTACATGGAGGTCGATCAGAAGACTCCACAACTCTGCCACTGGGTGGTATGGTACATGAACCCAAATTAGCTACAAAACCAACCAATCATTAACCAAGAGCATCTCTTATAAGAACTCCTACTGAAGAAGCTCGCATTAATTAAGGGATTCTTAACTGAACCGTCAATATTAAGCTTGACCCGACCTGTAAGTGGAGCTTCTCATCCAATATAAGCAACATGTTTTTTATAATAGAAAGTATACGCGGTCGGATTTGATTTAATGCTATAAAGAAGGACTGCACTTGATTATAAAGAAAGGTATGATGTTCAATCTGTGAAGCAGCCAAGGAGATCGATATTGCAAAAATTCGCTCATTCGCCACTTCTAAATCCACCAAAGCGTAGTGGCAAAAAATAGATCAATATTGACTTGGTCGGTTAGCTGAAGCTTGTTGAACACCACTGATTCTAGCCATGAGTCGTTGCTTGTTGAGGTGGATATTTCCAAAAACTTCTTTATTCCATCCAATAAGCTTCACTTGAATTTATGAGAGAGCCACTTGAATATTGTTGGTGTATGCAATAGTGGGTTATTGGTCTGTATAATGTAGTGGGAGAAATGGGTGCTTTTCTGACGTCTTGGACCACACTAGGACAGCTCATTCTAACGGTTGTTAGGACCACAAGGGATACAATAATACAAAATAGGGAAATTGTAAAGAATGAATGAATCAATGAAGCAATTTGTTGAGCAACTCTCTCTTCCTCCTTTTCTTCCTTCCGTCTTCTTTCTCCTCCCCCCTCTCTTCTCTGTTCATCATCATCACAGATCCTCCATGGATCCTCAACTTGATTGCTTGCATCTTTAAATGAAAACTCAAACAATCTTCTAATTCAAACACATTTTGTCACATGGTATCACAGCCATGGAGAATCAAACCCAAATTTCTGAAAACAATTCAAACCGTATTGAACCTTCAAATGAAATGTATCTTCACCACTCCGATCACCCCAACTACGTTTTATCCACGAGTCTCCTTTTTTATCGCAACTATGCCCACTGAAAGCGGTCTGTTGAAGTTTCTTTGGTGGCGAAGAACAAGCTGGGCTTTGTGACAGGTATGTGTAAACGACCTGAATCCAATCAGTTTCTCATGGCTCAATGGGACCGATGTAACAGTATGGTGACCTCTTGGTTATTGCACTCTGTTGACAAAGAGATTGCAGAATCTGTGTTGTATTGCAACTCTGCTTGTCAACTTTGGGATCAATTGAAGTCTCGTTTTGGTTGAGTCAATAGAACTCGGATTTACCAGGTTCAGTGAGAGTTATCCTCTATCAAACAGGGGAATCTCTCTGTTTCAGCATATTTTACGAAACTAAAGAAATTATGGGACAAATATCTGATTTTGATTGATGATAAATTGTGTGCTTGTGGATCTAGACTTGTGCTTGGGAATATACTGCAGGATCAGCAAATTATTCAATTTTTAACGGGATTGAATGACATTTACAACACCGTGAGAGGGAATATTTTGATGATGAGCACCATTACTACTTTAGATGATGTTTACAGGCTGGTTTTGCAAGATGAAGAGCAGCGAGAGATGAACACTTCTTACAAAGAAAACACTGATTCTTCCGCTTTTATTGGCAAAAGCAATGTGGATTCTGCAGCTCTTGCTGCTAAAGGAAACTATGGCGCACAAAAAGGGAGTTTTAATCCCTCTAGGAATTTTGGGAAAGGAGCAGGCTCATTTGGAGACAAGAAGACCCTGTACTGTGACCACTGCAAAATCACCGGACATGTGATTGAAAAGTGTTGGAAGGTTCATGGCTACCCTCCTAATATGCCTCCAAAGGGTGACAAGAGGCCCTTCTTTTGTGACCACTGTAAGATGTCTGGACACACAATTGATCGTTGTTGGAAGCTGCATGGGTATCCTCCAGGGATGACTGATAAGGGAGGATAGGTTGCTGCTCAAGTGTCTTCCTCACCTATTACACAGACCCAGTTTAAGCAACTCATGGCACTGCTGACCGAGCAAGGAAGTGGTACAACTGATCATGCTGCCTTTCTAGCAGGTAAACGTGCTTGTCTCCTTTCTAATGACATTTTTTCTAATTGGATTTTAGATAGCGGTGCAACTGACCACATAACCCCTCACCTTTCCTTGCTTGAGTCCTACTCACCACTTGATAAACCTGCCTTCATCACCATGCCTAATGGCAAGAGTGCCCAGATCCATCACATTGGCAATCTAGAAATATCACCTCATGTTACCCTACGTAATGTCTTCCACGTTCCTGATTTTTCTTTCAATCTTATTTCCATTCGGAAATTGACATATGATATGTCTTCCTTAGTCCTGTTTACAAGCAAACATTGTCTCCTCCAAGACCCTTTACAGAAGAAGCTTCTGGTGTTTGGTAATGAAGCCCGGGGACTTTATGTGATGGATAAATCTCATGATCAAGAGCCGGATGATCAAGAACTTCAGAGCCTTGAAGCTTTTTCCTCTAGTATTTTACAGTTTACTTGAACTCAGTCTTTATCAAACAAGCATGTTAATGCACACTCTATTATAGCTTTGTAATCTGTTTCTTCCGAAGTTTGGCATTGTAGATTGGGACATCTTCCTTTTAATCAAATGAAACATGTTGATGGTTTGAATTTCAACGAGAAGGTTTCTTCTATTTGCCAAATATGCCCAAGAGCTAAACAACACCGAAGCTCTTTCCCACCCTTTGCCACAAAATCAGCCCACCCTTTTGACCTTGTTCACTTGGATACATGGGGACCTTACAAACACCATACCTATGATGGGTTTCGCTATTTCCTCACATTGGTTGATGACCATACCCGCTGCACATGGACATTCCTCATGGCCACCAAAAGCAGTGCCCTTGATATTCTTAAAGATTTTTACACCCTTATTCTCACCCAATTTCAAACCTCAATCAAAGCAATTCGATCTGATAATGCCCTTGAGTTTTGTGACTCTAATGCTAACCTTTTTTATGTCTCTTATGGCATCATTCACAAAACCACTTGTGTAGACACACCTCAACAAAATGGTGTCGTCGAGCGCAAACATAAACACTTACTTGAAGTTGCCCGAGCCCTCATGTTTCAATCCAACTTACCTTCCAAATTCTGGGGAGATTGTGTCTTGACAGCCACATACATCATCAACCGAAATCCTCTCCCCTCCCTCCACAACAAATCACCCTTTGAACTGCTCTTCAATAAACCCCCTGACCACTCCCATTTTCGTACCTTTGGCTGCCTCTGTTTTGTCAGCACCTCCACAAGATCAAGGGACAAGTTCATGCCTCATGCATTACCCCATGTTTTCCTTGGCTACTCATTTGGCAAGAAAGCTTACAAAGCCTTCAACCTTGTGTCTCAAACCATTGTCCACACTCGGGACATTGTTTTCCATGAATCATGCTTCCTATTTCACAAAGCTATTTTGCCATCTTCGGATTCCCCTTTACATGTGATTGCTGATGATTTCCCACACTCAATTTTTATTCCCTCTGTTACTACTAATGAACCTTCTGTTCCTCTTGAACCTTTGGTTCCTCCTTAGGCTCCCATGGCTCAAACCAATGATCATCCAGCCCCGAGACGCTCTGCTCGAGCCACAAGGCCACCATCTTATTTGCAGGACTTCATTTGCTCCTGCTCCCCATTACTTCCGTCCAATACACACTATGATATTGTCCCTTCTTCTTCTTTACCTTCCATTCATCATGCCTTTGTTGCCCACCTTTCTTCATTTGATGAACCCACAACCTATGCTGCCGCTGCCTCTCATCCACATTGGATTAATGCCATGAAAATGGAACTAACCGCTTTCCAAGCTAATGGTACATGAGATGTTGTAGCTCTTCCTGTAGGAAAGAAAGCAATCGGATCCAAGTGGGTATTTAAGGTGAAATTGAAATCAGACGGAACACTTGAGTGCTACAAAGCTCGTTTAGTCGCAAAAGGATTCACCCAAAAGGAAGGGGTTGATTTCGATGAGACTTTTCCCCCGGTGGTCAAGATGTCTACCATCAGAACTGTTATAACAGTTGCAACCTCTCGAAAATGGCCTATTTATCAATTCGATGTGAACAACGCCTTTCTTCATGGCGATCTGTTTCAAGAAGTTTACATGAAAATGCCCGAAGGTGTTCCAAACCTAGCTAACATAGTGTGTCGTCTTCGCAAGTCCATTTATGGTCTTAAACAGGCTTCATGCCAATAGTTCCACAAGCTCACCTCTGCCCTTCAATCACTGTCTTTTGTCCAATCTAAAAATGATTATTCGCTCTTCTTCAAAAAGTCTGGAGTGCATCTCACTGTTGTTGCTTTATGTTGATGATCTATTGGTCACCGTGTTTGATTTTGCAGCTATTGATCAACTTAAGTCATTTCTGCACACTGCTTTCAGCATCAAGGATCTAGGCATCCTCCATTACTTCCTCGGACTTGAGGTCACCCATTTGCCTCATGGTATTGTTCTTACCCAGACGAAGTTTTTTTCGGACCTTCTAAGTGAATTTGATCATCCAAATCGCCCTGCTTGCACTCCTCTTCCATTGCACTTCAAACTGAACAATGAAGATGGTGACCTGCTTCCAAATCCGTCTTTATATAGACAAATAGTTGGAAAACTGAATTTTCTAACACACACACACCCTGATCTCAGCTTTGCGGTTCAAACAGTCAGTCAATTTATGCAACATCCTCGTCAACCTCACTTTGAGGCCCTTCAACATACTCTCAGCTAGGGTGGCTCATCCGGGTCGACCCGACCCGAACATTCCGGGTGGGGGTCAACCCGAAGACCCGGGATTTTAAAAAATACGACCCGCCACCCGACCCGAACCCGAGATTTGTAATTCCGGGTTTTCCGGGTCGGGTCATGGGTTCACCCGAAAACCCGAGTTTTAAAATTTTATTAGTTGTTAGAATATTTAAATTAAATAAAAATGATTTTTTTTACTTTTCATCCGCATATTAGTTATTACATTATACATATACTCCGTAGTCTCCGTATATATATTTTTTAAGGATGGGGTTAGAGTGTGGGATGCGAAGACCGGCGTTGGTGGTAGGTCCCGGTGGAATCTCTACACCAATGTGAAAATTGTTCTTGATAAATTTTTTGCCAATTAAAAACATCATACCGTATAATTTTATAAAAATATTCGGACACAAGCAATTATAAATGTCTTGTCAAAAAGACTCAAAACACAATTTTGTTACAATATTTTATTTCATTTTATGTATAAGATCACTGATCACTAACGGACATTTATATTGTGTAAAGAAAAATTCAACCTATATCCCATTTCATTTTATTTCAAATACCGAGTATTTGGTTGCATTTGCATACTTGCAGAGTTACAGTGTACAAATTACTAATAGAGCACACACAACAATAAAATGAAAAAAAATTAAAAAAAAAATCCGGGTCAACGGGTCAACCCCGAGACCCGCCGGGTCTGACCCCGACCCGCCTGTTGACCCGGGATTTTCTAAAATTCGACCCGAGACCCGACCCCTAGGGGTCTCGGGTCAACCCCGACCCCGTGTTTTCCGGGTCGGGTCGGGTGGGGTTTCCGGGTCGGGTCCATTTTGAGCCACCCTACTCTCAGCTATATCAGTCACATCATCGGCCAAGGCATTTTGTTGAATGGCGATGCCTCCCCTGTTTTACAAGCTTTCTTCGATTCAGATTGGGCTTCCTACCCGATCTCTCGCCGATCTGTGACTGGTTATGTTGTCATGCTTGGCCGATCACCCATCAGTTGGAAATCGAAGAAGCAAACTACTGTTTCTCGCAGCAGTTCTGAAGCAGAATACAGAGCCCTTGCTCATGCCTCCGCTGAGATCACGTGGTTAGTCAGACTTCTTCAAGAATTGGGCATTGTCTTTAATGATCCTATCAAGCTTCATTGTGATAATTCCTCAGCCATTCAAATTGCCTAAAACCCCGTCTTCCATGAGAGGACCAAGCACATCGAGATCGATTGCCATTAATTTTACCCGCGAAAAAGTTATGGATGGTTTGATTGAACTGTTTACATCCCTACTGTCTCCCAGCTCGCAGATGTTCTCACCAAAATACTGCCTTCGGCTCAACAAAACAATCTTCTCTCCAAGCTGGGCATGGTCACCCATCCTCCAGCTTGAGGGGGGTGTTGGTGTATGCAATAGTGGGTTATTGGTCTGTATAATGTAGTGGGAGAAATGGGTGCTTTTCTGACGTCTTGGACCACACTAGGACAGCTGATCCTAACGGCTGTTAGGACCACAAGGGATACAACAATACAAATAGGGCAATTGTAAAGAATGAATGAATCAATGAAGCAATCTGTTGAGCAACTCTCTCTTCCTCCTTTTCTTCCTTCCGTCTTCTTACTCCTCCCCCCTCTCTTCTCTGTTCATCATCATCACAGATCCTCCATGGATCCTCAACTTGATTGCTTGCATCTTTAAATGAAAACTCAAACAATCTTCTAATTCAAACATAAATTGTCACAAATATCAACATTATCATCCAAAGATCTTTCCAAGAATGGAAAGAAATCTGTATGAGAAAACCAAGCAGCTTTGAATCGAAAGAGCCTTCGTTGCTTATTAGAGTAGGAGCTAGGAGAGAGTATAAATAGGAGCGGTTTATGATCCGAGGACAGTGATGGGAGATATCGATTATGGTACGGGTCCGGGCATTAGCAAAAACCCTACCAAGTCTTTTAGTTACACGAATACTCGCATGTTTACCTCTCCTTCATGTAAATGGAGGCCTAAAAAAACCAAGGTCAATGAGATGAGAGTGTTTTTTTTGTTCCTTGGTGTTTCTATTTGTGGCTACTGTCTATTGAAGTTGGAGGTGAGATGGTATGAGTTCTATAGAAACGGAGAATGAGAATGAGGTCTATAATTATTTGGGATAATTGTGCAAATTTTTAAATACTTTATTTTGCCAATAGACATTTCTTCATCTTATCATTAAACTTTATGGATAAATTTTTCTTAAATTTTACATTTGAACACCCTTTATTCATATTTTATTCAACTTAAAACCTTCATATATTTTATCCTTTTTTGAATAATTAATACTCCCTCCATAACGAAATAATTGGCCTTTTGGCAATTTTTTCATGGAACAAAATATTTGTCCCTTTGAACAACATTAATGACAAAATTTTCTAATTTTATCAATTCATCTCATTAATTATATTTGATTTCCAAGATACTCTATAAATACTCCAACTTCCCATACTTTTCTTTTTTTTTCATTGGTCCATTTTTTATTCACGTTATTTATTTGCTAAAATTTTAACTATTTTTCTTTCTATTTTTAACTTTTTTAAAAAGTGTGAAATTGGTCAAAAGACCGATTATTCTAAACATAATTGCTAACCTAGTTTTTAAAAAAACTAAACATAATTGGAGTAAATGCTAACCTAGTTTTTAAATGTGTTATATAATGTAAAAACAAAGAGGATTGCAATGGGAAAAATATTACTTACGTACCCTTCTAGAAACCTAAAACAAGATTTGTTCAATTTCTTTGGTCCATCTTATGATTTTTTTTTTAATTTCGATGAACTTTTTTTTTTGGTAGTCGACAACTTATGAATTGTAACATACGTACAAAAAAAGGTGATGAAAATCGAGACTATAACTAATTATTCTTAGGTCAAGTTTAATCCCCTCCCAAGTCAACACGCAATTTGACTTGCCCCTTAATTAACTTCTATCTATCTAGTACTACTTGTAAATTCGGTTGTTGTTGAATTTTGTTGTAAAAGGTTATGATGGAATTTTGTAGTACAATTACATTTACATATAGTAGTGTTATATTCCTGGTCCCACAAGGATTAAAGATCCTCCTCCTGATGATAAACATTTTATAACTTATAATTACACATAATTATTTTTTTTTACAATAGACAAGAAGAGAAATGTCTTCAAAATGAAGATTCATCCCCGATCATAAAACGGATGATTTTACAAACTAAAATTATAACCATGTCTAGCGATAAAATCTGTAACTATGCACACCCAAGACCAGTGGTAACTAATGTTGTTGATAAGCTTGATTTATTCTGTGACCCTTAAGATCTCTCAAGGTATGGTTCCCTTACCATTAATTTCACTGACCATAATCTGAATGCACATAATTAAAATTGAAAGCACTTAATTACATAGGTCATTAATAATCACAGTACTAGTTTATAAAACACGCATTCCTGTGCACTCCTAAAAAAGATGGTGGATTAGGTTTTAAATCAGCTGAGCAAATTAATATTGGTATGCAAATGAAACTTCTGTGGAGAATCATGGCTGATCCAGAAAATATTTGGTCTAAGGTAATTACGAATAAATATCTCTCGACAGAACTCTTATGGAAAGAGGTAGATTTAAAACTTCTTGGCAATTTGGGAGGCTTCTTAATATTAGAGATCTTTTCTCTAAAGGATTGCTCTGGTTAGTTGGTAATGGGAAAACCATTAATGTATGGTCTGACATTTGGGTAGATGCGCAATATCTTCATAGGTTTCGGAATGATCGTGATCCTAATTTAAGAGTATTCGATTTATTTACAAATACCAATTCTTGGGATACTAATAAGTTAAATTCTATCTTTCCTTCTCATATAGTTCATGCAATTACTAATATCCATATTCCTGTAACTGATATTCCAGACAAGTTAATTTGGATTTACAGTAAAAATGGAAAATTCTCTGTTAAATCCACTTCCTCGCTTTATAAAACTAGGAATACGATGAAAATTCCAGCTGATTGGATTTGGAAACTTAATATCCCTCCGAATATTAAAAATTTTATTTGGAAAATTTTCTTGGATATCCTGCCCACCACTGTCCGGTTAAATAGATATATAAATAGAGTTCCTAGTACTTGTTCTCTTTGTAATTCTGATATTGAAGATACAAATCATTTATTGTTTAACTGTCAAATTACAAAATCCCTTATTCAAAATCTAGGTGTTAAGTTGAATAAATGTTTCATTATGCCAAATTTAACCAGTGATGTTCAAGAAAATATTCTAAATACTAGGGCTCTTAATCTAGATTTTACAGATTTATGTCATTTATGGCATTCAATTTGGGAGCTCAGAAATAGAATTATTTTTCGCAATTCTTCTGATACATGTATGATCTATGCATTAACTCGAGCTATTGATAATATCTCTTGTTGGAATAAAGGTCAGATTAAAACAAAATTACCTAAACGTGCTAGGCCTCCTGATAAAATGAGATGGAAATGTCCTCCAATAGATGTAATTAAGATCAATGTTGATGCTTCGGTGAAAACTGATACTCAACCACAGATTGGTTGTGTGGTGAGGAATAATGATGGTCAGATTATTCGGATACATAAATGTAATGTCAGGATGGGTTCTGTCATTTTGGCATAAGCTCTTGCTGTTTATACAGGTATAAGATTGGCAGCGGAGATGGGGGTCCGTAGATTGATACTTGAGAGTGATAGTGCGATCATCATCGACGCCATCAATCATGCGAACAATAGTCCATGGGAGGTCACTCAAATTGTCCAAGAAATACTTTCATTCAAAAGAGATTTTGAGAGCATCATTTTTCAGCATTGTTATAGAGAGGTCAATGGTGCAGCTGATTTTATTGCCAAATCTCAGCTTAATTGTAATTTTATTTTGAGCGCTTGTTGTTGTGAGTTCCAGAACATCATCTTGCGAGATGATCATGGATGTCGTTAGTACATCCAAATTTTTGCCTACTGTAAAAAAAAAACACGCATTCAAAACTTGCATTAGGAACTGGAATTGTTTTTGACAAAATTATACATATATTCAAGTTATATTTTGTTTCCATTTGATTGATGCACCATTGTCAAAAGAAAATAAAAGATGGAAAGAAAATGTGAATGAGAAATTAGGAATTTTGGAAATGGATATGAAAATGCATTTGATATGGAAAAAGTTGGTTAAATGTCCAACTAATCACACTAGCTTGTACCATATATTTTGTAATTGGTCTTTATCTAAAGACTTTGTTGGTGAATCTCTTTTTTGTTGCTTGTTGAATTTTTCTTGTATTGGGAAGAAAACATGTAATGTTGATGGTAGATGAAAGACTAAAACATTAATTACAATTTACATACTGTGAAAGTCCGGGACAAGTTTTTTTCCCCCTTTCAAGCTTTTCTCTAAATTTAGTTGAGGATTCGTTAAGCACATATAAATTACTTATATAAGTTTTGAAGTTTAGATAATTTACACATAGTTATAATTTGGCCGGAGTTTACTCATTTTATTATATTGAATAACTAGTAGGTCTCGTACATCTCGTGTACGGAGAATACGTTAATACATTATTATAAATAATCTATGTACATTCCAATAAATAAAAAAAATATAAATATAAATATAAATAATTATTCCACCAAAAAATAATATAGATATAAATAAAATTATTTAGACATATTATATATAATCTGAATATATATTATTTAGATTCTCTCAAAATAAAAATAAAATTCACATTTATACAATAAAATATTTTTTTCTCTAGTTTATAGTTAATTAAATCTCATGTAATTTAATAGATAACTTATTTTTAAAAATATTTGAATTTTTTTATTAAATATGTGTTATATCTTTATTACGTTAGTTTACTAAATATCTACGCGTTGATGGATTGTGTTTACATATTATGCTACATTATATTTTAACAATTTATTTTGGCCCCCAAAAATAATATAGATATAAATAAAATAAAAATTATTAAATAATTAGTTTCGATTAAAATAATTCTTTTCACCAAAAAATAATCTAGATATAAATAAAATAACACCTATCAAATACAACATATTTATCTATTAATATTTTTGGTATGAATTAGTTTTGATTTATATTTTCATCAATTAACTAATATGTATAGATAGATAGATAGATTGTGGCTTATGATAACTTTCTATAAACTATGATAATAAATTATTTTAATAATTTTTTTTTAGAATCAATTACAACTTGTCACATAAAACGTTATGCATCGGTTCTAGTATATGTATATAGAAGATTTGAATCTTAAAATGGCGACACACCCAATTCACAAATTTTATGTGACTGCAGCCACAAATTAAACTTGTAAGGATTATTTTACAAGGAATTTTCAAAGTGTATATAAATCCATTATAACATGAGTATGAGGATAATTTTGAGGTGTATTAGTTAGGCGGAAAAGTCCTGATTTTCAAATGGAAGGGTAGAAATATAATTGCAACATCATTTTCCATCAATCAAATATTTTTAAATGTAATTTTAAAGCAAAGATATATGTGAATTAAAGCTTATGACCTGCACACACCAATGTCTTCCTGGATTGGAGGGCGAGTTGCCTTTCAAGAACCAAGATGATGACTTGTTTGCTTCCATTGTTGAATTTTAGTCTCCAAAAGGCTGGAGAGGCTGCTTAAAAATTACTACAAATAGTTAACTAGTAGATTAGGAATTTTATCCAAATCAAATTAGACGAATTTCAACTCACCTAGTCCAAAGAATAACAGAAGAGAATTGAAAAGAAATAAAAAAAATTCTAGTGAAAATAGTCGATGATAGATAAGTCGAATGACAGTTCGAGTTTGAAGAGCTCTTAAAACTATTTACATATATAAGATATGTGTGGAATAAAAAGGACTATCTCACATGGGTATGTTTTATAGTAAATCAAATACAAGGGAGAGTCAAATCTTGTACATTGATTTGAGTTTTTGTATTAAAAAGGTGAATTCCGACCTTGTGATAAAAAAAGTGAAATAAATCTAATACCACTCTTGTTTCATACTACTCAATTCACCTCAGTGTTGGAATAACTTGAATCTATCTAATAGAGTTTATCTTTAGGGATATATTTATTATAGGTAGATTTATCTATAATAAGATATAGATAAAGATATATTTATATAGATTTAGATTTATCCCTTTAAACCTTATTGATATACTTATCCTAATAGGATTAGAATTAGGTAAGGCTATATAATCTCATACAGGCCTACTCTAGAGGCATCCAATTTTGTAACCCTAATCTGTTTTCGTCTCCTCTAATACAAAACTGGTTCTCTGCCCGTGGACGTAGGTAACACACCGTTGCCGAACCACGTAAATCTCTGTGTCTTTCTTCGCTGTTATCATTCTCGTTATAACAAACTGGTATCAGAGCTTGGTTGTGATTTCTGTTGAGAATGATGTCTGGATCTGTAGTGAAGATTGACAAGTTTACTGGAAGAAACTCTTTCAGTCTGTGGCAGATCAAGATGCGGGCTTTGCTGAAGCAGCAAGGTTTATGGGCACCGTTAACCGCCGACAAGAAGGGGGCAGATACAACCACCGCTGAGTACGGCCTTCTGGAGGAGAAGGCTCATTCGACGATTATGTTGTGTCTCGCAGACGATGTCATAATAGAAGTTGCTGATCAGGAAACCACAGGCGGCTTGTGGTTGAAGTTGGAGAGTTTGTACATGACAAAGTCTCTGACGAATAAGTTGCTTCTGAAACAACGGTTGTTCGGGCTGCGTATGCAGGAAGGTACACAACTCAGAGATCATCTTGATCAACTTAACACGCTATTACTTGAATTGCGCAATATCGATGTTAAGGTGGAGGACGAAGACGCTGCTCTAATTCTGTTGGTATCCCTACTCCCCACATACGAGAACTTCGTGTAGTTGTTCGTCGTCGGGAAGGATAACATCACGCTGGAAGAGGTTAGATCGTCGCTTCACACCAGAGAGTTGCGTTTGAAGGCAACCGCGTCGGTTAATGACAATCAGGCTTCCGGGCTTATGGCCAACGGAGGCAATTCTGATGGTAGAAGGGGCAAGAAGCAAGGTTGCAAATCAGGCCCTAAACCAGACGACGTTTGTAACTACTGTAAGGAGAAAGGTCATTGGAAGAATGATTGTCCTAAGAAGAGGCAACAAGAGCAGAAATCTGGATCTGCAGCAGTAGTTCATGGTGGAAATACTTCTGAGGAAGATATTGTTCTACTAGCAGGTAATCGCACAGATCATGATGTGTGGTTTCTTGACTCAGGTGCGTCCTGTCACGTATGTCCTTGAAGAGAGTTGTTTACAACATATAGATGTGTAGACAAGGGCAATGTTTCTATGGGAAACGATGTCATCTACAAGGTTGTTGGGATCGACTCAGTCAGGCTCCGGACAAACGATGGGAAGTTTCGCACATTGGAGGAAGTCAAACATGTGCCATCTATGACGAAGAATCTGATATCTCTAATTGTGTTAGACAACAAGGGTTTCAGATACACAGGTTATGGTGGAAATTTGCGCGTGTTTAAGGGCTCTAATGTGGTTTTACAAGGAGTCAAGCAGGGAAAGAGAACTTTGTATGCCCTACAAGGTTCAGCAGTCACAGGTGCTGCAGATGCTGCTTCAGTCAAGGTTAGGGAGATTGTTGCCGAGGAGGTGGAGTTGAACTTCACTCCAACAGAGAGTCAAACACCTGAGTTGGTCACTGACCAATCATCACAGACAGGTACTACTGAGTCAGATACTGGTGTGACAAAGAATATACCACTAGACACAAGAACAGGTGGAGCTGTACATCAGAGTATTGCTCTAGATCGACCAAGAAGGGTTGACATCAGGGGGCCTGAAAGATCCAGGTCTAACGATCTGGTGGGATATGCTTTGCATGTGGTCGAGGAGGGGGAGGATGGTGTTCCATCCAACTACAAGGCTGTTGTTTCTGGAGGTGAGTCAGTACACTGGCAGGCTGAGAAGAGAATCAGGGTGAAGAAGGTGGGAACAGCTGATAATCCCACTGATATGTTCACCAAGCCAGTTCCGAAGAGCAAGTTCCAACATTGTTTGGACTTGCTTAACATCACCAGCTTTTGAGTTGCCCTGTGGGGCAATCTGGGTCCTCCTACGAGGACAAATCTGAGGCAGAAGAACGTCTGGCATTTATCATGGTGCATCTGTTTCTGAGAGGAGATTCTGGTACATCCGGCATTGAAGCGCATTTGGTACATCTGGCATGGCATTGCATCTAGTACGTCTGGCGCTGCAATGCGGTTGGTACATCTGAGAGGATTCAAGTCAAGGTGGAGATTTGTTGGAATAACTTGAATCTATCTAATAGAGTTTATCTTTAGGGATATATTTATTATAGGTAGATTTATCTATAATAAGATATAGATAAAGATATATTTATATAGATTTAGATTTATCCCTTTAGGCCTTATTGATATACTAATCCTAATAGGATTAGAATTAGGTAAGGCTATATAATCTCATACAAGCCTACCCTAGAGGCATCCAATTTTGTAACCCTAATCTGTTTTCGTCTCCTCTAATACAAAACAGGTTCTCTGCCCGTGGACGTAGGTAACACACCATTGCTGAACCACGTAAATCTCTATGTCTTTCTTCGCTTTTATCATTCTTGTTATAACACTCAGATTATTGGAGAGTTTAACACGGTAAGATTCATTATAATTACTTTGGTCTAAGGGGTCAAGTCTTTTGATATTGGTTCATAACCTTATTTATTTCATTGATAAATGACGCTAGCTATTTTTTTTTGTGTATAAAAGAGTCCTAACAAACATGGGATCGAGTCAAAATAGACGTATAAGTTGATCTAATGTTAGTTTTTATTTTACGTTAATATCAAGTTATCAACCCACACCGAGCGAGTCAAAATGAATTCCTATAGTCTTGATCTTTTTGTTCAGATTTTTGCAAGTGTAAGTTACACTTAATTTCCAAGTTCTCTCTCAATTGATATATGGAGTAACATTTTACCTGTTCAATCTAGGGTTTTGATCTTCAGATAGCTTACAATAAACACGATCCAAACAAAATGAAAATGAACAAGAAAGCACACACAAGACTTTGTTTACGCGGTTCGATTTCCCTACATCCGCGGAACCTCAGAAGGGGAGGTCCACTCAATTCACTAAGCATCCAAAGGTCCAAAAACAGGTTACCAAGGTTCAGACGCACAAGTACTAAGACGTGATTCTAAGAAAACAAGGACTAAGAAGATAAACAAGGAATATGGTTAGAAATCGTCCATGAAGGACACCGAGAAATCTCAGGGGAGATTTCTCAACACAGAACCCTCCATTCAGGTTCTTCTTCATCAATCAAGCAGGGACTCAGGTAGCATCAACCTTAATGAGTACCCTAGCAAAGAATCGCAGGCGTCGGAAAGCTCTCAGGCCAAACCCTAGCTTTTCTCTCAAACCCTAGCCCACGACCCCTTTGTTTACCTGAAAGAACGAGAGTGATGCTACAGTTCTCAAAGGCATCCGGAAGAGAGCTTATATAGTGCTAGGGTTACAACGTTCGGATTGAATCAATAAGAGGGTTGGGCTTAGAGTTGGGCCGAAGGCCCAAATCATAACAATCCCTCATCACCAGTAATCCAACCGAGAAACATAATAAACAACACTTAAGCTTATATACTTCACCTTAGCTTCACCTTATAAGTCAAGGCTAGCCATTGGTCCTAACATGGTTAGACCATGGGTCTAATGTGCTTTTCCTTGACCATGGCAATGGCTAGGTCGTACTTAGCCACAAGTGAACCTGTCCTAAGTGCTAGTGCATCATAAAACCAAATAAACCATTGTTTCTTTTACAACTTTATTACAAGGATTAACAAACATAACAAATGCCCTCCTACTCCTTGTGATGAAGTCTTCCTTTGGTCACCAGTAGTGGCAGTAGGGTTCCTCTAGTTCATCTTCTGTTCAAGAAGAGCTTGGAAGCTCATGTACCCTCCTATATATGCAGGAAATTCCTGTAAAATGAGAATTTGTCAGTTGTGACTATTTTGCTACCAAAATCAGCAGGATTAAGGTCTCCCTTAATCTTCTTCACAGATATCTATGAGATTCTTTTCAACCTGAACACGGATATAATGATGCCACACATCAATGTGTTTGGACCTCTCATGATGGACATGATCCTTACACAAATATAAAACACTTTGACTATGCATATGTAAAACAGGTAAGAAGGTCATAGGAAAGGTTTAACCAAGTATTCCAGCCAGCCAGAAAGCTTCTTTAGCTGCCTTAGTTGCAGCTACATACTCAGCCTCTGTAGATGACGAGGCTGCAATGGATTGTAGTTGTGACTTCCATTATATGCAATTATCAGCCCAAGTGTAAACGTACATAGGCAGTGGTTGATTTTCTGTTATCCTTATTTCCTGCATAATCAGAATCAATAAACCTATGCAAATCATGCTTTGAAGCATGTTCACCAAACACAAGGCAGTAATTTTTAGTTCCACAGAGATGTCTGAGCAGATACTTCATCCCAATCCAGTGAACATCACCAGGGTTAGAGATAAAACGACTAAGAACACTAATGGCAAAAGCAAGGTCTTGTCTATTACATAGCATTGCATACATAACAGACCCAACAACAACATCATAGGGAATTTTAGACATCTTTTCTTTCTCAACAACTTCAGTGGGAAAATGCTTTTTAATTAAGTCTAAGTGCCCTCCTAAGGGAATACTAGTGGGTTTTGAACAATTCATGTTGAATTTATCAAGAACCTTCTAAACATAGTCACCTTGAGATAGCCACATGAGTTTCTTTTTTCAATCTTTAGTGATATTAATGCCAAGTATTCTTTTTGCAGCTCCTAAGTCTTTCATATCAAAATGCAATTTCAAGTCTCTTTTTACAGAAGCAATAAGAACTTTAGAGTTGCACTTTAGAGTTCCATCCTAAAACCAATTTCATTTTATTAATGTAGGATGTCATTTCACATCGCTCTGATACCATGTTAAATTCTGGCGGACCATATGACGTGGGGGGTTACGCACGTCCAAGTGCATCATGTGCTAATCAAGTCGAGCACACAAGCCGAGTGGGGTTCCATCCTAAAACCAATAGAAAAACAAGTATTGAGGTACAAAGAGAATATTTGTTAAATTATTTACCATTAAAGTGATAGTTTTAACATTTTCCTTGAGCATTTTTTATGCATATATAAAAAGATTTGTGGGTATTAATGACCCATTGCTCTAGTGGTAAGGGAGAGATGATCATTGCAAGAGGTTAGTGGGTGTTCAAGCCTTCATTTGTGGGTGGTTATTTGAAAAAAATAAATTTATGGATATTTTTATAAGTTTTTAATTTATGGGTGGTTTTGTGAAAAAAATGTAATAAATTTTAATGGGTTTATGTAATTTGAGAAAAAAAAAATCAAAAGTAATCCGGAAAAAAAAAAAAATGTGAAAAAAGCGCCTGGGTCCCGCTTCCTTGCCACGTACCCCCTAAATCGTTGTGATATCTTCTGACGTCAGCACTCTACTCCTCCCTATAAAGCTTCCCCACTCTCTCCAAAACCCTCAAAGTCATCCTTCCCTCCTACCACTCTCGATTCAACCTTCTTCCCGCCTCCACTCTCCCAACGACCAAAAAAGGGGGAAAGAACAAAAATGGACTTCAGCGACAGCGCTGCCGCAGCAACCACCGTCTCCGGCACTTCCTCCTCTCCACCGCCGCCGCCGGCGGTGGTGGTGAGCCCGTGCGCCGCCTGTAAGATCCTCAGGAGGAGGTGCGCAGAGGGTTGCGTACTGGCGCCGTACTTCCCTCCCTCCGATCCCCTCAAATTCACCCTCGCTCACCGCGTTTTCGGCGCCAGCAACATCATCAAGCTCCTCCAGGTATCTTCGGCTCCTTAGTTCCTTGCATTTCGATCCCCAATTTGGTGCAGAATTGATTGATTTTGGAGCCCCGAGATTTAGGGTTTCGTGATGGCTGGTAAATGCAGTTACAAATTGAGCGGGATTGAATTTGATTGTACTCTGGTTACTTAATTCGTCCTATTGCTATGAAGTGTGAAATCGAATTTGGCTTTTATTTGGGAAAGATACTGAAAGTGAAAGTGGAAGATCAATGAAACTATGCCGGTGTGAAATGTGAACGTTTAAAGAAGAGTAATTTGATTTTTTTTTAATAAGTAAAAGTTTGAGCTCAACAAGCTGATGCTTAAGATCGACGAATCGACAGACGGATTAAGTGTTAACATACAATGCATAAAGCACCACATGAAAGAAGTGTAATTTGATGCTTATGCAGGGGCTGTTTTGTGAAAAAAGGGGGAAAATTATTCTTGATTTTGTCTAATTGTAGGGTAGTTTTTATATAGTTAGTTTTAATTTAAACTAGTACGATTCCCGCGCCATGACGCGTTTTTTTTATAACTAAAATATTATGTATAAAAATAATATAAAATATTAATAAATGTTAAGATAAAATCATAAAAAAACTTTACAATAAATGTATCTTATAATTATCTCAGAAAATTATTTTTTAAAAATCTTATGTAAAGTATAATACATAAATATAGATATTTTAAATTATTCAGTAATAATAATACCAATTATAACATTGTTTAAATGTGATGTGTCATAATCAATAGTTATATTCAATATTTTGAATTAAGCGCAATAGTTAGTAAATAAATTTGAATTAAGCCCAATAGTTATATTAGATTGAATTCAATGTTTTAAATTAAGCCCAATAGTTAGTAAAATTAAATAAAAAAGAGAATTAAAGGAAAAAGAAGAAAAAAATGAGAATTAAAGAAAATCAAAGAAAAATGGCAAAAAAAATATGATTGGTCAAGACTCCTAAAATGCCTCTAAGATTGACAAATCATCCTAAACTCTTCTAAATTAAGAGTTTATATAGATATAGATGTTGGTGTGCTATATATTTTTTTTGTTTTGCAACTTTCCCTTTATTAAAATAGAAGTCTTTTTAAAAGTGGATTTTTGTATTGCAATAAAAATGTCTACTTAATTTCTTGGAGGAAGCTTGCTTTGGGATAAATTTGTCAATTCAGTAGTGCTCCCTTGTCTAAGTAGTCACCTAACTAACTACCTAAACATTATTTTGTCTGCATCATCATTTTCTTGACCGCTCACTCATAATCATTTTGTTTTCCAAAATTGTCATTTTTGTTTTTTATCCCTTTTTTCTTTTCACAATTTCTCATTTTGGTTTGTTCTTTCTAATTCTCTTATGTCTTGTAGAAATGGTGCATTTTATAATACTACCTACGTCTTATAATATAAATCATTTGACTTTTTAACATGTTTTTTAAAAAACTAAAAACTCCATAAAAAACGTATAAAAAATTCAAACGATCTATTTAAGACAAAAAGAGTATATGGTATATGGACTTTGGCTTGTTGGTCAGTGTGGTGGGTCCATGACTCCATGATGTATCAACTTGCATTTTTCTGAAATTGGATCTTAATCTAAAAACCTTCATATAAAAACAACCAATGTTTGTCATTTATCATTATCAATTGAGCTAACAAATTTTTGCACACTTTAACACATATAGAAAGCTCATGGATTCTAACAAGATGATACTATAGTCAAGCTTTTGCTTTTGCAAACTTCTCTTAGCATCAAAATCGCCGATTCGCATATGGTCTAACTAATAAGCTTTTCAAAAA
The DNA here is from genome assembly GCA_963922045.1 of Persicaria maculosa. NCBI lineage: Eukaryota > Viridiplantae > Streptophyta > Magnoliopsida > Caryophyllales > Polygonaceae > Persicaria > Persicaria maculosa. The sequence continues at coordinate 19,409,337 of OY998264.1, read as the reverse complement.
GTGTTGCACAATAGTGCACTAGAGCACTTTATTTTGACAAAAACATGCCTTCAATCATCGGTTTTTGCTTGATCGATCCATCAAAGTTAAAGAGATTTACTCTTTTAAACCAATCTATTGTTGGGTTCCTCAAAAGTTCATGGAAGTTTACCTCTCTCTACATTTACAATGATGTTTAAAAGTTCATTACACTACATTACTTTTTTTTTAATCTAGACAAGTAAACATGTATACACATCTTCTCAAAACAACTATAACAGTTCGTTTGATGTTGATTGCTTATAAGAAGTTGATAATATTTTTATTTCTGCCAATAAACTACTATAGCCATATCTGTCACATTAAATTCAATAATGAGATATTTGTGTAGTTTGTGTATCATCATACTATCAATCAACATTACAGATACCCTTTTACCAAGGGAAGTACATAGAGGAACTTTGACCCATATGATTATATGAAATTAAATGCTTGCAACTTGTAACCAATCTTGATTAGACCACAAAACTTGGACTTGCACCACTAAATTACCATAAAAAAATTCATATTTTCAGGAACTGCCTGAGTCCCAAAGATCCGATGCAGTGAGTAGCATGGTGTACGAGGCGAATGCAAGGGTAAGGGACCCGGTGTATGGCACCGCAGGCGCCATTTGCCAGCTCCAAAAGCAGGTCAACGAGCTGCAGGCCCAACTGGCCAAGGCCCATGCCGAGATAGTCAACTTGCGGGCCCAACAGACCAACCTCTTGACCTTGATGTGTGTGGAAATGGGCCAAATGGCCCAGTCCCCGCCGCTCTCTTCCTCGCCCTCATCGTCGCTGTCGTCGCCGGAGTCCGGCGCCGTGGATGTCAGGTTTCCAAGCAGTAGCAACTCTTGTTGCTTCATGGATGATGAAAGTCTTGCCTCAATGTGGGAGTTGCCTCTTTGGACATGAAGAAAGTGAGGGACATGGACGATGTGACTAATTATACACATAGTATGGTCTAGTTTAACTTCAAGATCGTTATAGTTTGTTGCGTAATCTCTTCGAGTAGATCAACGAGTTCGATCCCACTCCCGCGATTAACCGAAAAGGGTTCAATCGATGGGAAAACAAAACAAGATGGTGTGGGAAATTAGGTATGTGAGAAACTAAGCATGGGTTTAAAATCCCTTACTTAATTCAAAGCCAATTTAATGGTTTATAAAAATGTTTCTATCACAGCGATATGTTGATTGTTTATAAAAATGTCGTAGCAATTCATCTACCTAATACCAATAATTAGCTAATGAAAACGTGTCTATGGACAGGGTTGATTAAATTCATGTCATGTAGAAATGGAGCCAAGGTTGTAGACCGTATAACATACTTTATCTTGGTAACCTAATCTCACCTAAAAAATAGAGAGAGATTAAGAACAATTTTCCATGGACTCAAACCAGCCTCTGACCTTAAAAGAAGTGTTGCTTTCCTCGTAGTTAAACATTATAGTTGGTAGCACAAAATAATCGAAGAAATATTTGGGTGAAGTAATGACTACTCGAGGATATATACAAGTAGTCCTTACATAAGCTTTCTATGTTAAACCAAGGGTTGATAAGTTAATTGAATACTAGCATCACATTTCCCCCCAACACCAAAGAAACGGTAGACATAGATCTACTTCCTATTGAATCGCTTGTGCTCGTTCTTTATCAACATCCACCTCATATCTAGATACTCAAAGGAGTACTGAAGTCTGAGAGAGATTGAAGATGATATACACATCACTAATACATCGCATGATTCATCATGACATGAGCTTTTGCACATGGAGCTATCTTTTTCATTCGAGATTACAATCCAGAGAAACATACTCCTAGAAACTCTTGAGAAAACATTAAATAGATATAGCTAATGGGAGTCAATAAATGCAGCAGTAACTAATTCATCTAGGGACTCATATAACAACTTTACTGTCTAACACTCCCCCGTAAGCTTGGTCATACATATCATTCATGCCAAGCTTGGATATGAGCCACTGAAATCTACCAGGATGAAGCCTCTTGGTGAGAAGATCTGCCAACTGAAATTCAGAGGAAACATGAGAAATTTGAATGATTCTTGCATCAATTTTTTCTTTGATGAAATGTCGGTCAATCTCCACGTGCTTTGTCTTGTCATGCTGAACAGGATCATGAGCTATATTGATGGCAGACTTATTGTCACAGAATAGCTTCATATGATCTTCCCAATGAACGCTTAATTAAGTCATTTGAAATGATTCTTATCCATAATAATACACAAATTTCATGTGCCAATGCACGAAATTCAGCTTCAGCACTTGACCGGGCAACAACTCCTTGCTTTTTACTTCTCCAAGCAACCAAATTTCCACCAAGATTTACAAAAAAACCTGTAGTGGAGCGTCTGCTTACAATATCACCAGCACAGTCAACATCTGTATAAGCTTAAAGCAGAAGCTTGTCACTTTTGGTGAACAAAATACCTTTCCCCTTAGTACCTTTAAGATACCTAAGTATCCTATATGCAGCTTGGAGATGTGATTCTCTAGGATCTTGCATGAATTGACTGATGACACTTATTGAGAAAGCGATGTTTGGTCTGGTGTGAGCAAGATATATTAGTTTCCCACATAATTTCTGGAAGAGTTTCTTGTCCACTTCTGGTTCAGTTTCATTTTCGCCAATTTTTTTATTGTAGTCAATAGGAGTGGCAACTAGTCTACAGTCTTCCATCCCTGCCTCTCGGAGAAGATCCTTGGTATATTTTTGTTGAGAAATAAATATACCAGATTTGGATCAAGCTACTTCAATTCCCAAGAAGTACTTCAACCGACCAAGTTCCTTTACCTCGAATTCTCGAGTGAGTGTGGCGTTCAGACAAGCTTGTTCAACAGGATCATTTCCCGTTATAATAATTTCATCCACATAAATAAGGAGGATGCTTACTCCCCTAGAGTCAGAGTGACTTACAAATAAAGTATGGTCACCCTAACTCTGAGTATATCTTGCAGCAAGCATCACACTCCTGAATTTGCCAAACCCAGAATGCGGAGATTGCTTCAGACCATACAGGGCTTTCTTTAGCTTGCAGACATGATGAGGAGAGCTAGAAGAAAAACCTGGAGGCAAGCTCATATAGATGTCCTCATTGAGATACCCATTGAGGAAAGCATTCTTCACATCAAACTGGTACAACTCCTAGTCAAGCTGAGTAGCAATAGATAGAAGCAAGCGAACTGTAGACATCTTGGCAACCGGAGCAAATGTTTCCTGATAATCCAAACCATAAATTTGAGTAAAGCCACGAGCCACTAGACGGGCTTTGTACCTAGCAAGAAAGCCATCAGCATGGTACTTGATTGCATAGACCCACTTGCAACTCACAATACTGTGATCAAGAGCTGCCACTAACTCCCACTAACTCCCACGTATGATTAGCCTCAAGAGCTGCCATCTCTTCTGTCATAGCATGTCTCCACTCAACTGATTGGAAGGCTTCTTTGACATTCTTAGGAATTCGAATATGATCAAGGTTAGTAAGAAACTGACGGCGTTGATCAGATTTTCTGTCAAGAGAAGCATAATTGGACAATGGATAAAGGGGCCTTTTTGTGCAAGCCCTTGAACCTTTACTGAGAGCAATTGGCAAGTCGGGTGATTGTGCTAATGGAGGTGCTGATGGAGATGTAGATGGTAGTGCAGCAAGGACAGGACCTGGATCAAAGATTGGAACTGACTTGTTAGAGGAAGAGGGGACCCTCCTGAAGTACTTCTTGTCGAATCGAGGAGAGGTGATTTGCGAAATATGTGGTGGTGATTGGGGTAAAGTATGAGTGGGATGGATTTCATCTTGCGATGAGGGTGGATTTTCTAAAGGTGATGTGGAGGTTTCAATGAGGGCATCAACAGTAACAGAGAAAATGTCGGGGCTGAAGGCATCAAATGGACCAACATCATCAACAGTAGATGGAGGTTGAGGGATGATGGGGGCCATAGTAGGAGCCACTGGACCGATGGTTGTGAGTAATTCTAGAAAGGACTCTCCACACTCAAGATTAGTAGGGACTTGAGTAGGCTGGAAAGGGCTGTAATATGGAGTATTTTCATCAAAAGTTAGGTCTGCAGTAACATAGGTGTGTTTGGTAAGCGGGCAGTAGCACTTGTAACCCTTCTTCGTGTTGGAATAACCTAAAAAGATGCATCTTTAAGCCCGGGGATCAAGTTTACCTCGGCATGGAGTATAACATGGATGAATGCAGTATACCCGAAAATCCTAGGCTCTAACCCATGGTCAGTTGAAAGATGGGGAAAGAAGGATTGGAGGTGTTGAACTGGAGTGTGGTACTTGAGGGTTTTAGAAGGGGTTTGGTTAATCAAGTAGACAACGGTGAGAGCTGCTTCACCCCAATAAAACTTTGGAACATTAGACTAGAACATGACAACCCTAGTAACATTAAAATTGTGCCCATTTTTCCGCTCAACAAGGCCATTTTGTTGGGGTATATACACATAGAAAGACTCGTGTACAATGCCTTTTGTGGTGAAAAAGGAGGATAGGGTTTGTTTGAGGTAATCCTTGGCATTATCGGATTGAATACGTTGAATTGAAAAACCAAACTGATCAAGAATCATGGCATAAAACGCATGGATGATATCACTAGCTTCAGATTTGTGTTTAAGCAAAAATAACCAAGTGACCCGTGTGCAATTATCAATCAATGTAAGAAACCAAGTAGACCCATTGATATTAACTGGTGCAGGACCCCAAATATCAATATGAATTAACTCAAAAGGACGCATACATCTCTTGTCTCGACTAGGAAATTGAATACGTTTGTGTTTGGCCTTTTCACAAGTAGGAAAAACAAGACTTCCTGACTCCAAACCAACAAAAAGAGTAGGAAACAAGTGCTTCATAAGGGAAAGGGATGGATGGCCTAGGCAGTAGTGCCGAAGCTAAAGTTTGGTTGTATTTGTGGTGCTAAGGTAGGTGGCAACAGTAGAGTGATCCAAGATGTAAAGGTCCCCACTTTCTCTACCATGTCCAATCATCTTCCTCGAGCCCTTCTCCTATATTGCACAACTAGAACGAGAGAAAGTAACAGTACATTTAAGATCATGAACCAACTTCTTAATCAATATGAGATTAGATGAGAGATTGAGAATAAACAAAACATCGTTGAGGGGCAAAGAAGGGAAAGAAGCAATGGTGCCACTCCTTAAGATGGGAGATGATGTCCCATTTGCAGTAATAAGATGCTTTTTAGAAGACAAGGGGTGATAGGAGATTAAAAGAGATTGTTCATTAGTAATATGATTAGTTGCACCGATGTCTAGAATCCACTCCCCCACAGATTGATTTTTGATACTTGTAAGAGCCAATGGCTCAGAAGAAGAGGAACTTGAGGAAGCTTGAAGGTTTTGTAGCATGCTTTGGAGATGCTTGATTTGGGCCGCCACTTTAGCAAGAGAGGAAGAAGAGTTCCCGGTGGTGAAGGCTGAAGCATTGTGGGCTTATGGCTGATTTAGCTGGAGATTAGAAGGTTGTTGTGTAGTGGAGGATCCAGTTGCAGGAGTCTTCTTCCCAGAATCTCGGTTAGGTGGCTTGCCAGTACATTTAAGATCATGAACCAACTTCTTAATCAATATGAGATTAGATGAGAGATTGAGAATAAACAAAACATCGTTGAGGGGCAAAGAAGGGAAAGAAGCAATGGTGCCACTCCTTAAGATGGGAGATGATGTCCCATTTGCAGTAATAAGATGCTTTTTAGAAGACAAGGGGTGATAGGAGATTAAAAGAGATTGTTCATTAGTAATATGATTAGTTGCACCGATGTCTAGAATCCACTCCCCCACAGATTGATTTTTGATACTTGTAAGAGCCAATGGCTCAGAAGAAGAGGAACTTGAGGAAGCTTGAAGGTTTTGTAGCATGCTTTGGAGATGCTTGATTTGGGCCGCCACTTTAGCAAGAGAGGAAGAAGAGTTCCCGGTGGTGAAGGCTGAAGCATTGTGGGCTTATGGCTGATTTAGCTGGAGATTAGAAGGTTGTTGTGTAGTGGAGGATCCAGTTGCAGGAGTCTTCTTCCCAGAATCTCGGTTAGGTGGCTTGCCAATAAGATCCCAACATCTCTCTTTGGTGTGCTTGGATTTCTTGCACTGGGTGCACCAAAGATCATTAATGTCCTTTTTTCCAGACTTAGAAAAAAGGGCAATTTCTTCGGTTGGAGTAGAGGAAGGATGGAGCATGATGCCCCTTCGTGTCTCTTCTGCCCAAACAGTGGCAATATTCTCTACCAAGGAGGGAAGAGGCTTGGTGCCTAAAAATTGGATCCGGACTAGATCAAACTCGGGATTCAAGGCAGTAAGAAAGATGTAGGAGCGACTTTTGTCTACAGCAATATGCAACAGTTCTTGCTCAGCAGGATCCTTCTAAATAAGAGATTGAGATTGATCAATCTCCTGCCAAAGGTTCTATAGAACGGTGACCAACTCTGAAACCGTCATCGAACGTTGCTTGGTGGAGTAGACCTTCACAGAGAGTTCAAATAGCACAGTCTCGTCTTGGGCTTTGCTATAGGAACGCTTTAAGAAGTTCCAAATATCCTTCACACGTGGAAGAAAAATAAAGTTGGATCCAATGTTGGCATCCATGGAAGCCCACAGCCATGACTTGATGATTGAGTCATCACGTGTCCATAGCTTGAAGGTGGGATCTGTTGTGTTGGGAGGATCAGTAGTGAGATGGTCATCCTTTTCACTGCCAGTAAGGGATGCCTTGATAACTTCAGCCCAAATCCGATAATTCTTCCCATTGAGCCGATAAGCGGGCTGAATAGGAGGAAGGGTTGTGCGATTAAAAGGTGAGATGGTGAGATTGGTGGGATAAATAACTTCGTCTTTTGGATTCATCATGAAAACAAAGTTATGAGGATCAAGGAATGGATGAATAGAGAAAGAAGGTTAGGGTTGGTGGCAAAGGTGGCGACCAAACTGGCGGTGAAGCCTAGAGCTGACAGCAAAGGTGGCGGCCAGAAGTTAAACAATCAGATCTCTCAGGAGCTTTGATACCATGAGAGAGATTGGAAAAGAAAGGCTTGAATGTTATTCTCAGGCTTGCCTGATATTTATAATTACAATATAGGAATATACCCTCCAACATACTCCTAGAAACTAAGAAAACATTAAATAGATACATCTAATGGGAGTCAATAAATGCAGTAGTAATTAATTAATCTAGGGACTCATCTAACAACTTTACTGCCTAACACCGCTGGGACTCGGAATTGGGGGTCGTATGCACACATGCGCTAATAGTCTAGCACATAAGTCGATCATGGTTCCATCTTAAAACCAATTGATATTAGAAGGAGTAGCCCACTAGGTTATATACTAAGACTTGTTTGTAATGTGGGACCATTTTGGTCTCTTCACATTCTTTCTTCTCTCAACAAAATGAAGTTTTGTTCCTTGCTCAGGGAGGTGCCAATGTTTTAAGGGGCCCTGTACCGAAAATATAATAAGATCTTATTTATATTATCGGTTATTTTTATTTTTTTGGAAGTTCTATTAAGTAAACTATCTTACTAATATAACATCAGTTAAATTATGTTTTTTTCCAAAAGAACCAACAATAATTCCATTTATGCTTAAAATTTATATAAAAGAAATAACTACTATATTGACCAAACTCAAACTTATTTAAAATTAATTTAATCAAAATATTTAAGAATTAGGTGGATATTTAAAGTTTTATAGACACATTTTTAGCACAAAAATATTTTAAATGATGATTTCAAAACATTAAATATAATTTAATTAGTTCATGGTAAAAAAAATAAAGAGGATCCAAACCAATGAATATTATGAAAGGTGAAAAAATGACAATTAATGTTTATACTAAGATTTGAACCAAGGATGTGAGGGGGAATTGGGCACGCACGCATGTTCCTTACCCTTACCACCAGGCTAGAGTAGTATATGTGAAATCTAATTGAAGGATAATAATTATATAATAAATTCTAGGAGATATTGAGCCCTAAAAAATTTGGGGGCCCTGTTCCATCGAACCACCCGAACCTCCTATAGCACGGGCCTGTCCTTGCTAATTCACATCTCTTGCTACTATTTTATTCTTACTAGAGCTGTGAGATCTAGAATCGTTCTCATATCTATCAGTTCTTATGTAACCTTGATCTATACTTTTGTCTATACTAGGTGAATTGTTTATACTTGGTGAAGTTTTTGGGTTTGAACCAGATCAACCTGCATCGATCTGGTTCGTCTATTGCCGGTGTTTACTCACTGTTTTTGCTTGCTTTATTAGTCCAAAATCGATTCTATAGTCTCATGAAGTATTAATGTACTTAATTACAAATTAAGCAACGTATCAAACTAAAACGAAAATCAAAACATAATGATGATGAGATTGGCGCGGTATTTGATCGAGCTACATTCATATAGTATGCTTCTTATGCTTTTGTCGGCAAAGCCCCCACCACATCATTCTTTCTCACAAAGCTTACCAGTACCACCGATGGACTTGTGGTTAATTAATTGACTTTCAAATCTATTTGAGATCGAGTGAGACACGCTTGTTAGTTAGGCTATATAATATTATATTATTATGTTAATTACAATGAATTGCATTTATCCCGCTAACTATATATATATATAGGATTATAGGGTACTTCTATGACGGTTGCACAATGATCCAAGGAAATATTATACTACTTGAAGAGTCCAACATCAGTTTCTTGCTAAATAAAAAAATGTTCCTACAAATATAGCTTAGTTTATACATCCCATATTAATTTAAAGATCGATCACATACATATAGTAAATACATCGCTAATAAGGATAATATATTCGATGAAGAGTGTTCATCGCTTTGTGATCTTTTCATGTCGTTTTTATCATGATAGTTGAAAGGATTAATTGGTAGACTCTCCCACTCATAAATAATCTCATATTTTTGTTAGGACCGAACTCGATCCGAAGTGATTTAGGGTTGAGATTTGGTTTAGGGTTTAAAGGTTTAGGGTTAATGGGGAGAGCGTCAGCAGTGTTCTTGGCGATAGCGCTGCTAGTATTATTTGAATAATAATGTCAGCAATAACTGTATCAACAATAACTATATCAGCAATAACCATGTCAACAACTACGGTATCATCAACTTCAGTGTCAGCAACACAGTGAACTTTTGTTAATATGCGTGGATAGAATGGTGAATAAAATTCTTCTCAAATATATCCTTAATAAGAATGATTTGGAGTATTCTTGAATTTTTTTTTTTTTTCGATATAACTAGAAACTCAAACCGAAAAACTCATAAGATTAGTTAAATTTTGCATCCATATGATTCAAACTTAAAAACTCGCATCAATATTAGATTTCACTCTATCAACTCTTTCCTATATAATCGATCTCTACATTAAAAAATATACATAATTTTTTAAAAAACTCTTTGACATGTTTTTCAACAAGTTAAAATCTATATATAAAATATCTATTTTTTAATTAATTTTTGTATATAATTTTATACATATTGATAACATGTATGTAGAAAATTAATAAAAAGTTGTAATGTTTATATAATTTTTTATTTATTTTGTTATATCATTATTTCTCACAATTATTTCAATTAAATATTATATTTAAATTACATATTTAATGTTTTCTTTCAATATTGTTTTAAAAAGAATCTTTTCTTTCTTGTTCTAAAAAAAAGTCTTTCTCGATTTATTTCTATATTTTTGTTTTTTTCTCAACTATTTCAATAAAAAAAATATCATATTTAAATCACAATTTTATTGTTTTTTCAATATTTTTTTTTAAATTTTTTTAATAGGTATACAAAAAAATATCTTCCAAAATATTTTTTTGGCACCGCGTATCAAAATCTTAATTCCACTCCTGCTAATATGGGTGATATACGAGCTCACGAGCTCGAGTACCTGGTGTTCAAGCTTGACTCGTTTATAAACAAGCCAAGCTCGAGCTCCATATGAAAACGAGTCTAAACAGATGCTCGTGCTCGGCTCGCGAGCTAGGAAGAGTGCTCGAGCTCGAGCTCATGAGCTCGCTTATACTCGAGCCGAGCTCGAGCTCGCTTATACTCGAGCTCGTGAGCTTGTTTGTTCGGTTACAATTTTTGAGTTATTTTAGCTCGATTTAAGTTCGGTTTTGATTCAATCCTTGCTAATAATACACAATTTGATAATCAGTAACACACACAATACACAGTCCAAATTTCTTTTTTCTCATTCAGTTTCAGTTACAAAGACAAATAACCTTATAAATTTTAGAAATTCAACTTCGGTTCATACAAACTAATTTTTGTGTATACAAATTGAAATCAAATAACCTAAAATCAAATAACATAAAGAAATCGAATAACTTGAAATCGAATAACCTGAAGTGGATTGAATATGTAAAGAGGGAGTTAGATCTGAGGACGAGAAGGCGGAAATCAGCCGGAGCGGATTCTTATAGTGGAAGCAAGTGAGGGCGAGAGGAGGCGAGGGTGAGCCAGATATGAGGACGAGAGTGGAAGCGAGTGAAGGAGGGCGACCCAAATCTGAGGACGACGAGGGGTTACTGAGATTGGAGGCGACAAGCAAGAGAGGATGAGAGAGTAAGTGTGAGAGGACAAACGACGGACGAGACCTGGATCTGAGGAAGCGAGCAAGGGTGAGACCTAGATCCGAGGAAGACGACATGCGATGGGAGGATAACGAGGCACGACGAGGGGCGATAGAGGGCGACCCAGATCTGAGGATGACGAGCGACGATTGAGATTGGAGGCGGCGAGCGAGAGAGGATGAGAGAGTAAGAGAGATTAGGGGTCTTCAAATCTAGATGAGAGCGTTCCTAAAAAAAAGGATGGGAGCGGCTGGGTTTAGGCCTTAGGGACTTAGGGTTTAGACCTAGGGATTTAGGGGTCTTTGAGCTGGCGAGCTACTCGAGCTCGAGTTCAGAAATAGGCTCGGACTCGACTCATATATAAATTCGAGCGATCCCGAGTCGAGCTTTTTCCGAGCCGAGCCCGAGTCGATCCCGAACTACTCGGCTCATGTATCAGGCCAGCTACCTGCTAATAACCTTCCATGTCCTATCCTAATTATTACGGATGTTATCCGGTCTACCCCTCCATGTTGTACAAATTATGCAAATTACCATGATTATATAAGGAAGAATAGCAAAAAATACCCAAAATCCATAAGGCCTTTGCAAATATGCCTTGTTTTTTATTTTTTTGCAAAAATGCCTAATTTTATTGCAAATCTACCTTCTTAAATTGCAAAACTACCCAAAAGGAAAAAATAACGTGAAATAATGAAACAAAAAAAAAAAGAAAAACGGAAAAAATAAGAGAAAAAAAAAAGAAAAACAGAAAAAAAAAAAGAAAAAAAAAAGAAAAACAGAAAAAAATAATAAAAAAAAAAAGAAAAACAGAAAAAATAAGAAAAAAAAACTGAAAATGGAAGATTAAAAAAAAAGAAAAACGGAAAAATAAGAAAAAAAACTAAAAATGGAAGATAAAGTAAAACACATAAAAAAAGGAAATAAAAAGTGAATAAAAAAAGAAAAAAAGATCAGAAAAAAAATCATGTTTTATGATTTTTTCCTACTCCCCTCCCTACATCACAAAAATATTTAACATTTATTTAATCTTAAAAAAAATTAAAAATTATATTCATATTCCTAATATCTATTTTTATATATTTATAAAATTTTATTTAGAAAAATCATGTTTTATGATTTTTTAAAATTAAAAAGGCAATATTTTACAAAATATAATTATTGAAAAATTTAAAACATGATTTTTCAAAATAAAATTTTATAAATATATAAAAATAGACGTTAGGAGTATAAATATAATTTTTATAATTTTTTTTAAGATTAAATAAATGTTAAAAAAATTTTGTGGAGTAGGGAGGGTTGTAGAAGATCCCATTTGCACCAGACCGATCGAAGGGCAACCAAAAATCCGACCCTTTGCAAGCTCTCCTCCGCCGGCGTTGAAGCTCTCCTCTCAGACCGATCGACACAACTCCTCCGCCAGCGGTTTCTCACCATCTTTGGCTCTTCGGTCTCGCCATCAGCCCTCTTCCAATCGGGCATCCGGCCTCCCCTCATCTTCCTCATCTGCTCTTGTCGACAATGTAGCCCCAAATCGTCGAACACCACCATTCCGCCGCCACCACCGTCTCAGCCAGCAAATCGCCGGTGAGGAGATCGTAATGGTCGTCGTCGATCATCATCAGGTCTAGTGTCGTCCATCGAAGCCCTCTGTCATCGAATTCAAGTAAACCCTAGGTTTGTTACTTGATTCCTCCGTGCTCATGTGTTTATCGACTGCATTGATTAGAGCCTAGTGCTTATGAAATCCGAACCCTACATGAAACCAAACCCAATTCGCAATTTGTCGAATGCCTCGTTGAGGTTATGATGGGGTTCAAAGGGCATGCAGTGATCCCGATCATGGTAGATACCCCTAATGTTTGAATTCATGCCTTCTCAACTCAAAATTAGGAAATTACTTTTAGATTGAACTAAAATCAGGAATTGCGATGTTATTGAAATGCTTTGAATGTTGTATGGAGCTGGAATTTTTTTTTTCTGCTTCATTTGGGAATTCCGAAGGAGTTGTGATGTTCTTGAAATGCTTCACCTACTAGATTCGATGTTTTCCAGGCTTAACATGTTTGCTACAAGATAAGATTTAATCTAGTTGCTTGTGCTTAATATATGTGTTGTGATTTTAGTATTTTACTTTGATTGATATGTGATTATGACTATATATGGACGATGTAAAAATACAATTGATTCTTGCCTACTGATAGGGAGAAGACTTTTGATATTGAAGAGGGTAGTCTTAATCGCAAGTTCAAGGACCGAAAAAAGAAGCTAAATCCTGATTTATTTCATTCTAATCCTGAGGTATGTCTCATAGGCTTTGGATATTGAATAATTAAGTCGATTTAGTTCGTTCTAAACATGAGGTCATAGGTCTTGACAGGATAACGCTATCAACATGTCAGGATATAAACCAAAAATATGTCAAAGCCAGGGGTTAAACGTCGAAAGATTGTTGCAAATAATGGATCGAAAAACACTAAACATTTGTAGTTCATAGTGTGGACTGTGGGATGCTCGACGATGTCATACAAGTGTAAGAGACGTGGGTTATCATTGAGCTCAATTCTCACATTTGACAAGAAAACACATATAACATGATAGGAAATTCAATAGATCTTAACAAGATAGGGGTATTAACATGTCAGGATACAAACCAAAAAGGTGTCAAAGCGCGTTGGGGGTTAAACATCGAAAAGATTATTGCAAATAATGGATCGGAAAACACCAACCATCTGTAGTTGATAGTGTGCGATGCTTGACCACGTTGTATAAGTATAAGAGGTGTAGGTCATCATTGAGCTATGTTTTCACAATTGACGGGAAGACACTTGTATGCTGACAGGATATGGTTATACACATGTCAGGATAAAAAAACAAAATGTAGCCACCTTAAATGAAGAAATGTCGTAGCCATCTTTCACCCCAGAATCCCAGTCTTTTTTTCAGTCGAGACATCATTCACCTGCATTTTGACACTTGACAAGAACATACCTATATTCTGACAAGATAAGAATACAAATGTTGATAGGAAGACACTTGCATACTGACAGGATATGGTTACACACATATCAAGATAAAAAACTAAACGTAGCCACCTAATGAAATGAAGAAATGTCATAGCCACCTTTCACCCCGGAATCTTGGTCATTTGTTTGGTCGAGACATCATTCACCTACGTTTTGACACTTGATAGGAATATACCTATAGTCTGACATGATTAAAACAAGACCTTGGCAGGATATTCTTATCAAACATGACGGGATAGGAATACAAATGTTGACAGGATAGCACTTCCATATTGACAGGATATGGTTATACACATATTAGGATAAAAAAACAAAACGTAACCACCTCAAACAATTTCTCATAATTGACGTCAATTTTTTTTTTGATTGGGAAAGATTTCGGGGAGGGGATCCCTACCCGATATGAAGTCAATTGTATAAGAAGAAGATGATAACGGTAAACAACTCTCGTTTGGTAGGCTAAACAGTTACACAATCATATATTTCAAATATTATTTCCTTTTTTTAGATTACATTGTTGATTTGTAAGGAAATTTAATTATAAAAATTAAAGTTTATTTTCAGATTTTATCTAAAAAAATCTTCCTTTTAAAATCTATCTTCTTCATATCTGGATTTTTTTATTTTCGAAAAACTGTTTTTTTTTAATTTCCAAAAATTATTTATTTTCCATTTCCCATGAATCTGTTTTTTATTTTTATTTTTTAAACTTCCGAAAACCCAATTTTTTCCAAATTTCAAAAATCTGTTTTTTTTTTTAATTTCCAAAAATCCTATTTTCCCATTTTCTGAAATTCTAGTTTTTTCGGAAAATAATTTTTAAAATTTTCGAAAATTCTGTTTTTTCAATTTCCATAATTTTTTTTTAATTTTTGAGAATCCTATTTTTTTTCAATTTCTCAAAATCTACATTATGAGCAAATTACTATGATTATATTGTACCTTTAAGGATTAGATAGGGAAATTATTTAATTAAATCATACTCCCTCCGTAAAAATATGTCGTTTATTATTTACACATGTTTTTTTATAATGATAAAAATAATATAAAATATTATTATTATTTTTTCTAAATTATTATTTTTATATAAATTTTCAAACAACTTCGTACTTATTAATAGTAACTATGTAATTGTTTAAAAAAATTATAAAAAAATAGATATTTTATCTAATTTTTTTATTATTTAAAAAAACTGTGAATAAATAGTAAATAATATATTTTACCAAAGGAGCACATACCTAGAATATATAATACTTATAGTGACAAAAAAATTATGTAAACTTCATCCAATGATATATATATAGAGAGAGGTTGGATCATTTGTAAACACTCCATATGATATAATTTGTAAACAAATTTGAGCCTTGGGATTTTGTGAAATGAAGGGTAGGGATTTAATCCACGTTTTTTTTTTAATTTAAAAAACGTAGGACCCACACCTAATACCCACCCACTCTCAGTGCATTGTGCACTTGCTGCGCGTGTACTACATAAAACGTGAGTGGTAGTTGCCACCAATTAATGGCTTTTTATTTAAAAATCATAAATGTTGATGGAGAATATTTTTCATAGGCGGTTGAATTCAAAAAACGAAGAATCATTGTTCGACCTAACCAGGTTCCAATTTTTAATGGATTCGGGTTAACGTGTATTCGATATGTTTCTATATATTCGTATTACATTGTTATTGGGACTTATGATTAATTGAGATTCAAGTTCGATTTATTGTAATAATATGAAAAATACGGCTATTATCATATTGTCATTTGCTTGAATCCAAAATGGAGGAATATCAAATAATGATATTTTAAATAAACCTTTAATACTGGATAGTCGTCACTTTAATTATGTATGCGTACGAATAACTTAGCATATAACAACAAACATTTAACTAATTTCTACGAATAATTCATCATATATCGATGAATAATTCTATTATTTCTATGAATAACTCATGTTTTCTCATAGCTTATCGACGAATAATTCCTTACATAGCGATGAATAATTCCTTATATACCATTGAACAATTTAATTTGTTATCTATCAAAAAATAATTCCACGTATATTGATGAACAATTCTTCCTATATCGACGAATAATTCCGTTACTTATACGATATATTGCAGGACAATTTCTCCTATACGAATTAACAATTCTGTTATTTATACGAATAATTCCTCCTATATAGACGAACTCCAAGTTAATATTTTGCTTTAATGTGCATTTTTTTATTATTATTTTAAACTCCCCAAAACTAATAAATTTATAAATAATTAATTGTCCTCTTAAAAACGAATAATATTTATAAGGCCCATTTGCAGAAATACACCAAATCGGTGTTCGGTTTGCAAAAGTATACCGGTTTTCTGAGAATAGCAAAAATAGGATAGATGGGTCATTTGTGCTAAAAAATAGGTCATATGTGTGCTAAAAAATAATGACTGATTTTACCTTTAAATTTAAATGTAAAAATCATTAAAAGGAGATTTATGAATTAAAAGAAAAGTTAAAAAATATAAAAAAAATCAAATATACATTAAAATAATGTTTTTAATTTTTTTTGTCAGAAATTTAAAAATAATAAAAGTAGGCGGATGAAAATCATCGCCTTAGTAAGAGAATTAATACAGACAGGAACAAATTTTTTGTTGACAGGATATATGTTTTTTATGACAAGGCTAAAAATTAATACTGACAGGATGGAGTTTATAATAGGGAAGAGAATAAAGATACGATTTTATCCTACCATAACTAGAAATTAAAGGCATGTCCAAGACAAAGTTATTCGTTCACTACGACAGGATTAATGTTTATAGTGACAAAGCTGCGGATGTACATTGACAGGATTGAAGCTATAATCTAGGAGAGAATCACTGAAGATACGGTAAATCATATCTTCAGGATTATTAACCATATTTACAAAAGGATTGTCAATATATATCTTGCAATCATAATATTATCACATTGACAGGATGAATATTATTCTTGACAATCCCAAATATGAACATTGACAGGATATGATCAATAATCGGCGGGAGATTGAGTAAAGATACGATTTTGACCTAAATTATAACCACTAGATTATAATTGGCGGGAGATGGAGCTGGAGCCGGAGGTTGGTCTGCTCTTGGGGTCGAGGCCGGAGCCGGATTGCTCCGGAGTGCTCGCGCAACGACGGAGGGTGAAGGCAGCGATAGTCGGGCTGCTCTTGTGTGTTCTGGTTAGGGATTGGGATTGGGTCGGTCGGGGGCGCCGGAGTGTAGGCGCATCGACGGAGCCGGAGACGCGGGCTCAGGTCCGAGTGCCGGAGACTTGGGGTTAGGGTTGAGCGCCGAAGACTTAGGGTTGGGGCTGCTCTTGTGTGTTTTTGGTTAGGGATTGGGTCGGTCGGGGCTAGGCTATCCTTTTAGTAGGGATTGGGTTGGGATTGGGAAATTTTTTTTTTTTAATTTCAGTTTTTTTTATTATTTAGTTCTTTAAATAATTTTAAAATATAAGAAAAATGAAAAATACTTAAAATATTTAACTTTTTTTCTGATTTTTTGGGGTGGTGGGTAGTTTTGATAATTAAATTAGGTATTTTTGCAAATTTCCATATATTGATGCAATTGTTTTCAAACCTAGGTATTTTTGTAAACCAATTATCAAAGTGGGGTATTTAGTAGTAATTCCCCTATTTATAATTCAAGTCAATAATCTTATAAATTTAACTGAATAATCTCTAAAATTTAACCGAAAATCATATTTTAAATACGAATACTGTTTCTAATTTAACCGAATAATTTAATTACAACGAAATTATGTTGATAAACAAATGTAAAAAAAATTAAACAAAACAAAAAAAAAATACAAATTTGTAAGCAATCCCTTAAATTATCTTTGTAAATACGTAATCTTGTTTATATTCCGTTTTGATCTAATCAAATGTCGTATAAAATATCCAAGTACATATGTATACTTTTTTTTTTTCAAATTCCGTTTTAAATACGTAATCTTTTCCAATTCCGTTTTGTATACCGTTTTTTTTCTTGTAGGATTATTTGTTGGCAAATTTGCGGATATACCCTATCCAAAAAAAAGGTTACAAAAATACCCCAATTTGGGACGCCTATTTGGGCATATTTGCAAAGGACGCCTATTTGGGCATATTTGCAATAAAAGTATTGTGAATTTATGTAAAGATCCGGAATTTTGAAAATATTAATTATGAATCGTGATTTAATTTCAAATTTTGAGAAATTCGAAAATTTTGATTTCACAATATATATATATATAAATAGAAAAAATAAAATATAGCATACTTTCATTAAATTAAATTATTTATTTATTTTATTGATGCAGAAATTGATATTGTGGTACTTTTGATTTAAATAAAATTTATCAGACTGTATTCTAGAATTTATGGGGGTATATTTTTTAAAATCAGAAATAGCGGGATATTTTTTATAATTTTCTTTAAACTAACCTAACCTAGATTGTCGGGTATATAAAGCCTTTTTTTCCACCTAGCCGCCCCTCTTCAGGCTCTTGTTCATCTCCACCTAGCTGCCGCTCTCTCTCTCTCTTTCATATTCTCAGATCTGAAAACCGAACCTCAAGCTCCAAGCTTGTCAATGGCTTCATTCGTCCTCCTCTCTCTCGGATTTTGCCGCACCTGCTCGAGCTCCTCCCTCTCCTTCTTTCATCTCTCGTGGCCGCCATTGGAGGGCTGAACCCGAGCTTTGGAAGACCTGCTCATCGGGGTGCCTCATCGCCCCTCTCGCTCCATCCGTTTCTCTGAAGACGCCGTCGGACACCACATCGATTCCGATCTCCTCCCATCGGCGTCGCTCTCTTGCTCTGTCGCTCTCTCGCTCACAAGCCCTCCACGGCGGCCTCGGTTCATCTTCTCCCCTCTGCTGCCGACCTTGACGCCATGCCTCGACCTCACCCCCTCTGTTCATCGCCCTCAATCCGAGAAGCCAAGGATCTCAGGCAGCACTCTCTCTCGTCCATCATCGCGCCTCATCTGCTGCTTTACCCCTCTCACTCGAGCGCCGGACTCGCCTCTCCCTCTCCTTGGTCAGGACTGTGAGCCACCTCAATGCCCTCGCCTCCGCTATATGTGAAACCGAACCTTTGAGTCGAGGACCCCTGCAGCCGTGTACCAAACCTCGAGCCTTGTCCGGTTTAACTTCAGGATTTGGGGTATAATTCTAGGTTCCCTCTCTAGCCTAATCGATTCTTTGAGTTTTCAATTAAGACTAATATGAGTTTGCCTTTCTAATTAAATTGAATCAACACTTTGGGTGTAGATTTGAAGTTGTTCAAATGGTGGTATTTCTATTATGGTTTTGTTTATTTCTTTGGTTAAAGTAAAGTATGAAATAATTGGTCACTTGTTCCATAACCCACTTGATTGGATTACTCTAAGTATACTAAGGATTAAAGGGATATGTCTAATTGATTATTTAAACACATATAATTGGCTTAAGGTATATGGTAGTGATTTAATGCGATTTAGTTGGTGAATTATAAGTAAATTAGAGATGTGCCTTGTGAACTTACTATTCAACAATTTGCTTGTGGTGACTATGACCTTGAAGAGTAGTATAGTTGCAAGCAATTAGAAAAGACTTCTAGAACTTCGATCTACTTCGAGATATAGAATTGGTTCGTCTAACTTGATATCACTACCTCATATTTAAGCTTGGTAAATTGGTTAACTAGGAGTAAAAGATGAGAATGAGACTAGACCTTCCTCTTAGAAGTCGATACCTTATGTATCTAAGAATAGTTAAGGTATGACTAAGTGTATACGATGATATAAGAGATGTCTTGAGACTTGTTATGCTTTTAATCTTGTTGGAGTTGACTTATGACTTTCCTTGAGTTGTTTAGTTACAATCAAAGTTACAAAAGATCTCTAAAGACCTTTGTCTACTTTGGTTACTCTTTGAATATAGTGATTTATATGAGCATGGATAAATTAATTAGATAGATAAGATCATTGTTGAGATATTCGATGTTTGATGATCTATGAGCAATTATTTAAGAAAACTAGAGCTCGTTCTAAAGTAAGATTTTTGAGTGGTGATCTTGGTGAGGCTTTGAACTTAGTTTCATACTTGATGAGAACAAGGTTAATTGAGAATGATGGTCATGTTGAGAATACTAGATTACGTGAATAAAATATTATCTACTTAGTCTTGTGATGACTTGGAACCATGCTTGTGTGTTGATTAAATATGTAATGATGAGTTGTTCCGTGCTTATTACTTGCTAGTGTGATTGGATGATTATCTGAGTGGCTTGTTTCCCGATGGATGATTATCTAAGTGGCTTGGTTGCTGATTAATTGGATGTGAAGACTCCAGGTAAGTCCTCCGGGGCTTGCTCAAGTGATTGGACCTCATGCCTGATGTGTTATATAGTATGTAGGTGTTGCATATGCATAAAAGCATGCCATGTAGTATCATGTTTAGGACTTGCACTTATGAATGAGCATCCCTATTCTTTATGCATTTGAAACAGAACGGCTGTTATCTGTGATAGTCCTAGAGTCTTTGCTAGGGTCATAGGGTAGCCCAGCCCCATCGGGTGCCCTGAGTCTATCGAGTTGATATGAGCATGATATGATTAGCCCGGCACCATCGGGCAAGAGATGAGATGACATGATATGATATGATATGATATGATATGATATGATGATGTCGTGGTGAGTGCACCACCACGATGAAATTGCTATGCTATAGCACCGAACTGGCCAGTCTCTGCACTAACGGGAAGGGGTGCAGAGGTAGGAGAGGGATATGCCACTTGGCATTGTCTTGGGCCCTTTACAGTTCTTTTCTGCATATTATATATCTACTAGGGGCATGATAGTGTGATTTAAATCTTGTACTGCATTAGTCATCCTTTATTCTAGGTATAGGCGTATTATATGACCTCAGCGAGGACTTCCGGTCCCGCATGAGTGGCTCGACCTTGACTTGTGGTATAGTTTCAGGTACCCGCTCCCTTTTGCTTGCTGATTTGCTTCTATGGCGGGGTTTTCTCACGGGACGAGAGTGTTAAGAAGACTTCATCTATTGTAGCTTGACTTTACAAATGTTTTGGTTAAGTCTGTCATTTCGAAACATGTTGTATTTATATTGATTTAAATTCGTTTTATCTCTTTTGAGTTTTTGACTAGTTGAATTAGGACAGGTTCTCGTTTTATCTCTTTTGACTGTCTCGAGGGTTTGAAATCCCCTTCTTCTTCATTAAATTCTTAAGACATAAACAGGGTTATAACTTGAAGTTGATAAATAAGCAGCTCGTACTTGGATTGCAAGATCTGGCAGAGGGATAATTCTTCCCTCTAAACGTAACCCGGATTTATATTCTGGGCCGTTACAGTTTATGTATTTTTTAATTAAAATCAATATATTAAAATAAGATTTTCAGAAATTAAAAAAAAAATATATATATATATATTTGGAAATTGCCAAAATCAAATAAAGGAAATTATAAGAAGATTTTTTTATATAATAGTTGGAAATAATCTTTTTTTAATAAGTAAATCTTCCTCGAAATCACCCTTTCAACCTAAAAAAATAATCTTTAAAGATATGATAATATGTTTTGGAACCGTTTGACCTAGTAAAAGAGGAGTTGTTAGTAGTTTTGGAAATTATGGGATGTTTTGGTTTGTATCCTAACATGGTGATAGTCGTATCCTGTCAAGATCTATGAATTTCCTATCAGGTTATATGTGTTTTCATGTTAAATGTGAAAACAAAGTTCAATGATGACCCACGCCTTTTATACTTATAGGACGTCGTCAAGCATCCCATACTATCAACTACATATGGTTAGTGGTTTCCGATGCATTATTTGCAGCATCTTTTCGGCATTTAACCCCTGGCTTTGACACAATTTTTGTTTATATCCTGACATGTTGATAGCCCTGTCTTGTCAGGATCTATTGAATTTTCTGTTTGGTTATATGTGTTTTTCTGTCAAATGTGAAAATGTAGCTCAATGATGACCCGCAACTCTTATACCTGTAAGACGTCGTCAAGCATCTCACACTATCAACTACAAATGGTATAGTGTTTTCCAATCCATTATTTGCAATAATCTTTTTAACGTTTAACCACCGACGTTGACACCTTTTTTGTTTGTATCCTGACATGTTGATAACC
This sequence comes from Persicaria maculosa, assembly GCA_963922045.1. Lineage (NCBI taxonomy): Eukaryota > Viridiplantae > Streptophyta > Magnoliopsida > Caryophyllales > Polygonaceae > Persicaria > Persicaria maculosa. The sequence continues at coordinate 19,387,511 of OY998264.1, read as the reverse complement.
TTATTTTGTCAAGATTTATTGAATTTTCTGCCATGTTTATAGGTGTTTTCTTGTCAAATGTGAGAATTGACTTCAATGATGACCCGCACCTCTTATACTTGTACGACGTCGTCAAACATCCAACAATATCAACTAGAAATGTTTAGTGTTTTTTGATCCATTATTTGCAACAATCTTGTCGACCTTTAACCCCAGCTTTGACATCTTTTTGGTTTGTATCCTAACATGTTGGTAGTCATATCCTGTCAAGATCTTTTGAATTTCCTATCAAGTTATATGTGTTTTCCTGTGATGATGACCCACACCTCTTATACTTGTAAGACGCTGTCAAGCATCCCACACTATCAACTATAATCGGTTAGTCTTTTTCGATCTATTATTTGCAATAATCTTTTTAACGTTTAACCTCCGGCGTTGACACCTTTTTGGTTTGTATCCTGACATTAACCTTATCTTATCAAGATCTATTGAATTTCCTGCCATATTTATATGTGTTTTCCTGTCAAATGTGAGAACTGAGCTCAATGATGACTGTGCCTCTTATACTTGTACGACGTGGTCAAGCATCTCACACTAACAACTACAAATTAAATGTGTGTTTTCCTGTCAAATGTGAGAACTGAGCTCAATGATGACCGTGCCTCTTATACTTGTACGACGTGGTCAAGCATCTCACACTAACAAATACAAATTAAATATTTAGTCAACCTCAATCCAAGTTTTTGAAAACAAAGCACAAGCCGAGAGCATGCAAATTATATAAAATCATGGAGAGGATATGTTACCATGTCTACTAAGCTGCAAGTTTAATGCATCAGTGAATCAATGATGGGAAAAATGCTAGCATGGCACCAAAAGTTGGCTACAAGATTTAGTAAACAGAACCGTAAAGGCAATGCGGTAAGGTTTTCTTTGTTTTAATCACTTTTATGAATCATACAGGTAGAAAAGGAGTCCAACAATCCTCGTGCACAACAAAACAAGTTGTGTATCGACACACCTATGGAAAAGTGGGACTACTTGAACTTCCATTCCAACATTCCTCATACCAATTTTATACTCTTTCATATCTCCAATATCGTAGAACAAGTCAACAAGAAAGAAAGATGGCAAAGCGAAACAAATCATCCTCTTGAGTAGTCATAAGCCGCGTATCGACACAACTACTTGGATTTTCATTTGATAAACTACTGGAACAGAGCCGAGAAAACCCATGACTAAATCAAAGCCAAGAAGTAGAAGTTGCATATAAGGATTTATTGACACCAAATATAGCACCGAAGTTAAATCAAAACATTGAAATAGGAGTTGCAGACAAGGATTTATCGAAGTAAAAGGCAACAGAAAGCACCAAAGCAACTAAGTAGAAGGGCGGATGAGATGAAATTGATGAACTTGGTATCTAGGTGTTGTCGGATTATGGCTTACAATCTGATTGGAAAGGAGCAACACGAGCTTACATCGTCAAATTCAATTCGCTTAGGTTACACTTTGGTTAGGGTTTCGATTGGAAGGAGTGCTGCAGGCTTACATCAGAGAGGCGATCGCAGGCTTACATCGTTAAATTCAAATAGCAGTTGATGCGATGGAAGAGAGGCAATCGATCGAAGAACGAGGTTGCCAAAAGAGAATCGCCCTTTGTTTCAACGGGATGAACATTGTATTGACCAAGAAGATGAATGCATCAACTGTACGTATTCCCTTTTCCTTAATTTTGTTTTCTTCTTCTTTTATTTTATTAATTTTTAATAATTTAATAACTACTTTTATATATATTTTTTGGTTTTTTATTAAATCACATTTTTTCCTTTGGGGAAAATTTGTAATTTTATTTGGCATTTTTAAAATAAATTTAGGTATATTTGCAAAAAATAAAAAAACAAGGTATATTTGCAAATCTCTTATTGATTTGGAGTGTATTTTGCTATTCTTCCTTATTTGTTTGGACTACACGCCCCTGATTAAGGAAATTTAAGTGGGTTTAATTTTTTTAATTAAAAAATCGGATTAATCTCAACGGTTGATTTACCCAAATGAAAGGCCTAGATGTGTTCACAAATTTCACCATAAGGGTGTTTACACCATAACTATCCTCTCTCTCTCTCTCTCTCTCTCTCTATATATATATATATATATATATATATATATATATATATTTGATACAAGACAATAATTTGGGGGCGGTTAAACTCGGTTAACCCACTGTCCAAGAGCGTCCTCTCAGACGACGTCGGTGATCTCCGCTGGAACACAATCGACAACGAACTGCGAGAAAAAGCCGAGATGAGCAAGCTTATCAGCCACGTGGTTTCCCTCTCTGAAGGTGTGCGAAAACGGGACACTCTCAAAGACTCGACAAATCCCAAGGGCATCCGAGACGCCAATTTTATTTTCCACGGGCATCGCCAAATTCCCATCAAGGCGTTGATCACTGTCAAGCAATTACCTTCCACCTCAAGATAAGAACAACCCCTCTTCACATCTTCCTGGAGTCCAGCTAACTGACCGAAATACTCAGCACGATCAACAGAGACCTTTCCGTGGTCACGGACACCACATGAAACGACATTCCCTCGGCAATCCCGAATGACAAACCCAGAAACAACGTGACCAGAAGCAACCTTTGAGCCATCAAAATTAAGTTTCACAAACTTGGTTTTTTGTTTTTTCCATTTTACTACTTTTTGTCTTTTCGTTTTTATTTGATCGGTATTTGGTCTTTGTAGCATCCATATCGTATTCTTGTTCCTCAGTTTTTGCTTTCCTCCAAGTTATCCTATATTGTTTAATATGTTTTATCCAATCTTCCATCTTGCAGATTTCATTGTTATCGAAAAGGATTTTGTTTTGCATAATCCATACTCCCCAAAGGGAGAAGGCCAAAGTCAATTTTTGCTCCGAAGAAAGATTAGTGAAGATCTCTGTGATTATATTCTTATATGGTTTGTTATCTTTATCGGTGTTCCGGATTATTCGTTCGATTTGTCCATCCATGCTTCCGACAAAGGATAACGTAGTTTGACATTTGGTGAAAATGTGAATAGCATCCTCTGCATTATGATCGCAAAGGGGGCAATCCATAGGAACATGGACACCACAACTTTGTAGTCTTGCTTTTGTCGGTGTACCATTTAGAAAGTTCTTCCAGAGGAAAATTTTGATCTTTGGTGGGCAGTCAATTTTCCATATCCATTCGAGTTGATCGGTACTAGCTCTTCTATTTTTTGTAATATGGTCTAAGACATTTCCAGTGAAGAACCACCCATGTTTACTCGGGTACCAGTATAATCTATCCTCAAAGTCAGTTGAAGGAATATGCACTTCAAGAATTTTTTCGACAATATCCGTGGGGAGTAATTCGGTTAGTCTTTCTTTGTTCCAAGTTCTATTTGGGTTTTTGAATTTATTGATCGCTTCTTGTTCATCAACTTGGTCCTAGAGGCATTTTTCTCTAATTTTTCCTTCGATGTCAAGCCATTTATCCTTCCAAAATTTGATAGTCTTCCCATTTCCAATTTGCCACATCAGGCCGGAACAAAATTCATCTTTGATCTCGATCAATTTTGCCCATTGCCAGGAGGTGTTCTTTTTCCTTTTGTAGTCTATTATGTTCTCATCCTTCAAATACTTTTATTTGATAATTTTCATTCATTCGTTTTGAGGTTCCGCAAGAATTTTCCACATTAGTTTCATTTGTAGTGCCTTGTTCATATCTTTCGTTTTGTGAAGACCCAAGCCACCTTCACACTTTGGTCTGCAGATTTTATCCCAACCAATTAGAGGTTTGTAATTAGGGTCTTTGTTCCAAAAGAAGCATATGTTAATCCGATCAAGGTCCTTATGAATACTTGTCGGGAACATGAAGTTTTGCATAATATAATTGGGTCTGACTGATAAATTTGTTTTAACTAAGACCGATATTCCTTGTTGAGTTAGTTCATTAATTAGCTACTTGAGCACTACCGAGTACCTAAAAAAAAGGGAAGATATTTGATTTTTTTATGCTATTAATTATTAAATTACATCGATATATTATAATTTTTAATATAATTAATGAGATAATATGAGGACTAAAATGGCGAATAAAATGTTGGATGCTGCTTAAACATTGATTTTATTTAAGAAAAAATTTGCCAAACAGGCCACTTTTGGGGATGAAATTAAGTAACTGTCCACCAGTCCATTAAAATAAGCTAAATGTCCACCCATCCCATAGTCGTCCTCCTTGTGCCCCCCCCCTCTCCTCCGATGCCTTATCCCTCTTATCCCCACTCACCAGCGTCTCCAGATCTGCAACTCCACATCCAGAGCTCCACCGATTCCTACAACTCCAGCGTCTCCAGATCTGGCCACGATCGCTCGGCTCCCGTCTCCAGATCTGGCCATGATCTCCTCCCATGGCTTCCTTGATCTCCTTGGATTGCCGCTAATGAGCCCCAATCTTTTCCACAAGGTATCGAAGAAGAAGAAAGACTATCTGTTGCTGAGATCCAGACGAAAAAGAGGATGGTGAGGACGATGAGATCCAATCGGTGGTGAGGCTGGTGAGGCCGATGAGATCTAGGGAGGATTGCTAAAACAAAGGTTCATCGACGTCCTCTTTTTCTGTCCGCTGCTCATCGATGCCCTCTCTTATGCGTCCGTGGTGAGATCCGTGCAGATTCCCATGGGGATCTGGATGCGAAGGTGCTGGATGAAGATGAGGACTTTGAGATATAGCTTCAGCAAGCGCTTGCATTTGGTTTCTGGATGATTTTCGCCACTTCCGTTCTTTCTCTTTCCAATTTATCACGAAGGAGTGCTAGTTGAATAAACACTGTATGCAAAAGCTTGCAAATTGGAAGGGGAAAACATTGAAGCTTTTTTTTCCTAGTTATTCTCAAGGTTGAAGAAGACGGTGCTAGGTCCGCGGCGGCGTTGGTGCGGATCTGCCGGTTTGATTTTGATTGTAGCGGATCTGCCGATTTCCGTATCCCCTCCAGCCTCCTTGCCGGTTTCCGTATCCCTTCCGGCCTCCTCGCCACCACATAGTCGAGACCTGGAAATCCAATCCGAACTTGCCTTAGGAGGCTTTCGATCGTGCAATTGCTCGCTTCTGGTGCAGATTCATCGACGAAAAGGTAGGTGAACTCGATTTCAGTCTCAGTTTCTTTAAATTCGATGCTCGATCTCCCTCGATCTCCATCGGCGATTGATCCCTCGATTTCAATTTCAGCACCTTGCTCCTCTCCGGTCGATCTCATCTCATTTTTTGTTGTTGTTTTCCCTCTCCATGGTAAGCAATTTCAGCACCTTGCTCCTCTCCATGGTAAGCAATTTCAGCACCATGGAGTTTTCTGGTTGCATTGGAGGATTCTCTGTTGCATTTGCAGACTTTCTCCTTCCACTGAAATTGGTGTGTGATAGGAAATTTATGTGAAAGATTATATATTGTGTCAATTGGGAGTTAGTTTAGGGGATTTATGGTAGGAGCATCGAATTTGGCTATCTGAAATTCTATGTGATATGAAATTAGATGATGATGATGATCTTCTGTTTTTTGTGTGATCTGAAATTTTCAGTTTTGTAAATTCACTTTGAGTTGAATAAAAACTTGCTTATCTAAATCGGAATTTTCAGCAATATTAATGGGTTGAATTTTTGATCAAATATTAATGGGCTTAATAATTGAATCTAGAATGACAAAATCTTAATGAGCTGAATTAAACATTTACTATCATTTAAAATGTATCATTGTCCACATTATGACAAAATGGCATGTCATTACATTGCCTTTGATTAATTTTGCAATATTTTTTTGCAATATTTTTTTTGATTAATTTGTTGTTTAGTTGCCTTTGATTTGGTGAAACAATGACAGTGGTTGGCTTCTTATATAAGCATACCAAGCACATATTAGGCAGGTTATTTTGGCTTCATCATTGCAAGTGAAGATGAACTTGCAATATTTTTTTTCTACATCATATTACATTATATTAAAAATACAATTTGTTTTAAGCATTTTCGGTGGTAGCAAATAGTGAATTTGTGGTTAGTTTGCTATTGTGATTGAGGTTGATTTGGTGAGAATTTGTGGTTAATTCTTATAAAATTGTACGAGCTATTATATCTTACACACAAGCATATATTTCAGCATTTCATTATTTCAGCATTTTAAAAAAAAAAGAAAAAAAAAAACAACTCCGGTTTCAGCAACTTCGGTTTCAGCAACTCCGGTGTCAAAGTGGTGACGCGAAAAAAAAGAAGAAAAGAAACTCCGGTTTCACCATCCCGAGTTTCAGCAACTCCGATTTCAGCAACTTCGGTTTGAACAACGCGTGAAAAAAAAGAAGAAAAAAAAAACAATTCCGGTTTCAACAACACGGTTTCAGCAACTCCGATATCGAAGCGCTGGCGCAAAAAATTAAAAAACTAATTTTAGCAATTGCAGCAACAATTTAAGCAACTCCGGTTTCAGCAACTCCGATTTCAGCAACTTAGGTTTCAGCAACGCGCGAAAAAAAAACTATTTTCAACAGTTTCAGCAACTTAGGTTTCATCAACGCGCGAAAAAAAAAAACTATTTTCAACAGTTTCAGCAACTTTGGTTTCAGCAACTTTGGTTTCAGCAATTTCGGTTTCAGCAACTTAGGTTTCAGCAACGCGCGAAAAAAAAAACGTTGAAATAGGAGTTGCTGAAATCAAATGTGCTGAAACATGAGGGGGGCACTGGGGGCGCGCGTGGGGGGGCAAAGGGGCAAAGGGGGCAAGGGAAGGAAGGTGGACATTTTGCCAATTTGAAAGGGAAGGGTGGACAATTTTCTAATAAAGGCCCTAATTATGGCCTATAGCACAATTCCCCCTTTATTTAATTGATCGAGAAATGGATATGCATCATAGATGGAAAGATGACTATTTTTGTCATTGTAAAAACCGGATGGGCAACTTGTGTTCCAATTCGGAAGCAAATAAACTCACCTAATATGTCTATAGGGGTGTTATTCGAGCTGAACGAGCCGAGCTTGACATGTTCATGCTTGGTTCGTTTGTCAAATGAGCTCGAGCCGAGCCGAGCCTAATTTTTAAACGAGCTTTTTATTTTGTTCAAGCTTGGCTTGTATAGGAAATGAACAAGCTCGAACCGAGCTTTTTTCGAGCTTTAAGTAGTTCTGCTTGGTTACAACATGTTAACTTAAAGGGAATTTTAGAAATTCCATAGAATTCGAGCTATTCGAGCTTTATTCGAACGAGCCGAGCTTTCAACCGAGCTTAAAATTTTGTTCAAGCTCGGCTTGTTTAAATAAGTGAGCGAGTTCGAGTCGAGCTTTTTCGAGCCAATTCCGAGCCGAGCTCGAGCTGTTCAGTTCATATAACAGGCCTATATGTCTATACTGCCTAGCCAGTGGCGGAGACAAGGAGCATGGGGAGCACGTCCCCCCTTCTCATCCAACAAATTACCTATATGTATTCTCCACGTTAATAGTTTTGTTTTGATATATAATATGTTCTAATATGATATATGAGTAAAAATTATTGAATGTTTGAAAATTGAAAGTATTTTAATCACTTTGATATTATTTAAATTATAATTCTTTTATATTTTACTTAGATTGACATTTTTATACTATAATTCATTCTGAGAGCTTTAAAACGAGAGGTTATTCTACTCATTTTGATTATTAGGTAAAAAGTTATGCAACTTTAAATTTTTTATATTTAGTTATACATTATTACTTGTTAAGAGTAAAATAAATTATATATCGACTCAATATTTATGATATTGCATTTTCTATAATTATTTTATTGTTTTTTTTCTCTTTGGCTACTTAATTAATTAATTTATTTATATTTTTATGAAAAAAAAGCAACACCATTTTATCATAAATTGATGACATTTTATTCTAAAATAACATTATTTTTTATTGTATTATATAGAGTTTTTATAACGTTTTAATCCAAAATGACACCGCACACCCTCTCTTCGAAAACTTTCTGTGTCCGCCAATACGCCTAGGCCACTACTCACTACTACAATTCCGAGCAAAGGAAGCGGTTGATGGCAGCGGTTCAATTAGGCAGCGGTTTGTCGCAGCGGTCTAGGAGTATTTTACGAAGTTGGAATTGGATTAGTCTATGGAGGCGGTTTAGGCAGCGGTTTTTAAAACTTATACCTATAGAGGCGGTCCAAGTATCTTTTGGCAGCGGTTCATTTAAGTGATAATGGCTATGGCGGCGGTTCACCAAAACCCGCTAAAAAAAATTATTTAAGGCTGCGGTTCATCGAATTGGCGGGTTTAATATATCCGGCTCACTTAATTTTTTCCCAAAATTTTGAAGGCCCGCTTAAAAAATACTCCCCCTCTCAGATCCCCTTCTCGATCTCCTCGATCTCAGACTCAGTCCGACGCCACCCTCTTCTTCCTCAAAACCCATCCGCCTCTTCCCCGTCAAAATCGAGCTCAAGCTCTCAACCATGGCAGCCCGCTCTTGCTCCTCTGTTGTTCTCGCTGTCTCGCTGCTCAAACTCCCTCCATCCATGGTCGTCCTTCTTCCTCGCGCGAGCAGCAGGCCTTACAAGCACCGTGCGCCTCGCCCGAGCAGCTAGCAGCACTCGCAGCAGCCGAGGCCAGCCCAGTGGCAGCTCCAAGCAGTTTGTCCGGCCACCTTTCTCTTCTCACTCCTCCATTGAAGCCCTTGATGTAAGTTTCTCAAAAACCCCCCAATTTCTAGGGTTTTCCTAATTTGTTAAAGTTGAGAAATTCGGGAATGTCTGCATGAATTTGGGATTTAATTGTGAGGAATTTGGGATTGGAATAATATTGATTGAGAAATTTGGGAATTAGACTAATTTTTATGCATTATGTTTTCTCCTTAAAGAGGGCATTAAGTGCTTCCTGCGTTGAAGTGACTTATTGTCCTTCCTTAGGTCTTAGAGTATTTGCTCTTATGTAACCTTATTTGTTTATGTAACCTTGTGATTACTTTTGTTAAATTTAATTTTTATATGCAAAACTTACATCAGATTTACATAAAAAGACAATAATATTTTACTTTCTATTGCCATGTTCATCAGCATGCTTTCATTCAAGAACATTTTGTTGCTGCTGGTAGAAGGTCAGCTTTCTTGGGATAGCCGGTGACAACATCCTAACGATTCATTCTTCAAGGAGTTCATCTAAAGGTATGGAACTCTTTGGTTTTATGTTTTATTGTATACCTATGAGCTATTCTGATAAAGGTACTCTTTTTGTTCTTCTTTTCTGTAGATCGGGACTCATCTTGTTCAGTGCGATGCAAAGCTTGGTTTTGTTCACTTAGCTTAATTTTATATGTTAGTGAGTGGTGTTTAGATGCTTAAACTTAGATTAATATATCCCAACCTTTTAAGTTACTGGGGTTAATTTTTGATATGGTCGTCAGTAACCAATTTCTACATGAAAATTTTCAATTACATTGGTGGTCTACTCCTAGCTGTATCCATTGCTTGGTTAAGCCGTTAAGGTTTCTTCTGTAAGGTCTATTGCCTTATTATTACGGTACTTTCCTTTCTCATCTTCTTAACTCTTTTCTTGCAGTTGGTGACTGGTGGCTTTTGTAGAGCGACTGGATTCCTGACACACAGGCATAGCATTGCAGGATTATTGCTTCAGGTACGTTAATTTGTTGTTCTAGTCTTCATTATATGTGTTCTTATTCATCCTGATTCCTTGACTGTGCTTTCGTCACATATCATCGATCTAGTACATCCTTAGCTGAGGTTTTATGATTTATAACACTGCGATTGTGGTGACATTTGCACTTTTTAGTCTGAAAAGAAAGATTGAGATGACAGTCAATTCCTCTTATTATTAATCAAGTTGAAATTTGTATCATTGAGATGCTTATGATTGATCAAGAAATAAGTGAGATAGCAGAAGCTGAATTATTGAGCAAACGACATTATCAAAATGATGCTGACTCTTATTGCTTGATTAGGAAAGGCCTGAACCTGATTCTTCTTTGGGGAACCCATGTCGCAAAAAGCAGCAGAAAAGGTCTTTTTCTGATGTAAGTTCAATATTTACATGAAATTTGCTTATTCTGAACCTGATTCTTCTTTGCTTCTAATGAGATTTCAAAAAAGAATTTGTTATCTTTTACTGCAATTTGTTGGGAACTTATGCTGAGGCATGAAAATTGGGAACTCAAGAGATAGTCAGGTTGGTAACTGTGTAAAGTAGATGGGCAATTTGTTGGGAACCCATTGTGTCTGTAATTTGTTAAATTAATGCGAACAAATTGATAATATCTTGTGCCACTGCCTTATCTACTTGATGGTCTTTTGAATCTTTTACCTTGCACATCACATTAAAAATGAGTCTGTTTTTTCATCTTTGAAATTAGTATTGGAAGTTGCACTTCAATAAGATTATATATTTCTTTGGACAATATTCGGTCCTCAACTTCTAATGTTATGCATCATTTCACTTTTTGATGCTTGAATCTGACTTGTTCTTCAAAACTTAAACTGATTCCTACCTTACTTTAAGAATCTTAAACGGTTTTCCAATTTCACCATAGCTTATTTTTTATATATTTTTTAATTGCTCACCAGGGGCTTCTGCCCTTTATCACAGCAGCAACATGAAATTTATGAATGTGCATTTTTTTGGAAGATTCACATGATATGAATGAGGCGTTTTTTTATTTCACATGGGGGTGAGTGATTGGATTCACTTAGGAATCTTTCTATTAAACTACTTGGTAGGTGTTATTTGTTATGAATGAGTAAGTAGGAGTGGTAACCCATTTAATTTTTCTTTTCATGATTAAGTTTCAGAGATGTGATAGTCAATTTGATTTTGGCCTTTCATTTACCTTTGATACTAGTTCAGTACCCGCACTGTGTGCAGTTTTTTAATTTAAATAAATTTAATAATAAAATCCGTTTATTCAATTAATTAATTTCTTCCATACTACTGATTTCTCAAATCTAAATGAATTTATACTTAATTAGTATATAAGCTAATTTCTCCTTACTTCGGGCTTACTCCTTAATCCTTGCTAGTTAGTGCATATAGTGGAAACAACATATGAAAAGCTATAATTTCTCAAATCTGAATGAATTTATACTTTATTGACAATATATGAAACATGTGAAAAGCTAGTAAATATTAGTGGAAACAACAAAATAACATACCTTGTAACCAATCAGCACATTATTTCAAAAAGCTTACAAAGGAAATCGTAAACAAAGTCGTAAATAACCTGCAATAACAACACCAAAAAAAAGGGAAAAAACGTCAACGATTGTGAAATAACATTAACAATCTAAACTATATATAGGTCAAAATTTAAAAATCTATCCATAATTATATATGTATAAAATCCAAAAATATATCTCATAAATATATCAATACCTTCAAGATATATAGGAAAATTTTATTTCTTATTGAATTCCATAAGTTGATAACTTTTACACGACTAAGCATTATTTTTTCAATTTACCCAAAACCTTTTATCTTCTTCATATTGATAAAGTTATTGATAAATTTATTTAATTATCATGACCATACTAAGTATTATTTCAATTTCGTCAAAACTTTTTATCTTCTAAAAATATTTTCAAATTGACGAAGTTATTGATAAAGTTATTTAATTAGTATGTCCATATAATATATTGATAACGTCATTATCTTCTAAAAATATGTTCATATATAGTGAAAATAGTTAAAATCTTATCTTATATAATAGTCTTTAAAATTAGTTAATACGAAATATCTTCTAAAAATATATCCATATTTAATCAAATTGGGTCAAATTTTATCTTATGCATATATAGATATATTGATTAAATAGAGTTAGAATAAAAATTTATCTTATGCATATATTTTAAAATTAGTTATTATCTTCTAAAAATATATATCCATATTTAATCAAATTGGATCAAATTTTATCTTAGGAATGTATAGATATATTGATTAATTAGAGTAAGAATAAAATTTTATCTTATGCATATATTGATTAATTCAAAAATTTATAATTGGTTCATACGACTACGATTAAGGAGAAGCCGCCATGTGTCTCAGACGACTTCTCCTTTATTATATATAATTGAAATATCATCCTTTTCATGTTATGAATGAGTAATGCTAAGATAACATCGTATAGAATTCTAAACAGATTCGTGTTCTAAAGGTATGTTTTTGTTTTCCGATTCCATATGCTTTTTATTACTATTTGGATTGCCGTTTAGTTGAACCCATTTATTATCTAAAAATGAACCCATTTTTTCTAAAATATTTATTATCTAAAAATGAACCCATTTTTTCGTTGTTCCCTACACTGCAGTATTCATATTAAGTTTAATATGATCTTTATGACGAAATTTCTCAACAGTTCTGGCTGGGACTGGTATCAATGAAATTGCAGTGACTTTACTGATTGCTCTTAAAGACAAGAGACTGGCATTTTCCTGAATTAATGGAGAAGAACAAAAGGTATGAAACTCTTTGGTTTTATGTTTAATTGTATACCTTTTGCGTCCTGGCTTTTTTTATTGATATGTTAATGTTATATTTTCTTCCATTAAATGATCACATCTTATTACCTCTTTGGTTTTATGTTTTATTGTATACCTAGCAGCATTTGAAACTCTATTTGACTTGAAAAAAATCAAATTCGTATAATTCAATTTCATTTTGTCCAGCACTTGCTGTCATGGCTGCACTTGCTGTCATGATTCCTATTATGATTTGTACAGAAACCTTGCCCTGTAATTTTGCTTAATTAATTGAACTTGAGTTAATAAAAATATATATGTGGATATATGGATATATCCGTGCTTATTCAAGTTAAATATATGGCTGCACTTTTTATTAAAACATTTTATTTCACTTTGTCTTGTACTTTGTTTTAAAAGCATTAAATGTTTTAGTAAAATGCTAGTTGAAAGCCACTTTTTATTAAGAGGCTTTGCATTTTAACATTAAAAACCACCCCTTTTCCTATAATTTTCAAATCAGCCCCTAACTCTTAGTAGTCACATGTATTTCTAATTTTTATTAAATTATACATGGATATATAGATATATCTGTGCTTAACATAATACTTGCCTTGTCTTGCCTATAGAATTCTTTTTAATGGTGGATTTGCTTGTTAGTATATTTGGGTTGTTGTATATCTAAGAGAGTTCTCTGACTAATAAGCAACACACATCATCTTTGTAAAGTGTAAAAAAAGCACCATTTATAATTTTATACTCGATTTCTTATATGAATCTGTGTTTCTTTGTTTCTGCAGTGGCTGTTTCTTTGTTTCTGCAGTGGCTTTTTTTTTCTGCGGTGGACAGTGGTTTGGTTATGTGCTGATTTCTGGTTGCTCATCCGGGTAGTACTGCATTTTTGGTTTGGTAGGTTTAGGCAGATACTTTGGTTGCTATTTGAGGTTATAGACTAGCTGAATTGGCAATATATGTTAATGCCTAAAATTTCTGAATGATCTTTACTGCATTTCTGGTTGCCCTTTTTGCCATAAAAATGTTGCTTGTTGAATGCCATACCGCGTGCCATTACTGAATTGTTGCTGCTGTTGATGACCATATTGCAGGTCTCTCAATGACATTTTGCTGATCGACGTAGAGGGTCCATATTGCCCATGTTGCTATATTTTTTATGCGCATTCCACTTTTTGTGTAGGTTACAAACTATGCATGCCTTCCCACTTTTTGCGCGCATTCCACTTTTTATTCTATTTTCGATATATTTCACTTGGGTTTAGCCTTTTGTTAATATATACTACCTAACTCTTAGCAAACCCAAAATTTTGACAATTAGCCGATAGCTAGATATGTATGTATATTTGTAATGACACTTTTGTACTTAATTCTATAATGCAATGAAAATGTAATTTTTTGAATTTATATTCTTCATTTTATAGTTAATTTTAAATTTATGATTTCAATATATATATATATATATATAATAATATTAAAAAGGTGTGCTATGAATAAACCGCAGCCAAATCATTCATTTCTGAGCTATACAAAACCGTTGCCATCTAACACTAAACGCTGCTACAGAGCAACAAAACTGCTGCCAAAAGCTTGAGAACCGCTGCCAAAGATAAATATAACCGCTTCCATAGATGGTGAAAATACTATCCTTTTCTATTAAACCGCTGCAAAAAATTAATCAAACCGCTACCAAAGTTTTATAATCGCTGCCACAAACCACAAAAACCGCTTCCATATCTATCAGACCGCTGTCATAGGTTTCAATAATCGCCTCTATAAGCTTCCTTAAACCGCTGCCTAAGGGTTTTTTACCCGCTTCCATTGTTCTCCCACACAAATGTCCCCATAGACTTTGTGGCAGCGGTTCTAGGTATTTTTTGGCAGCGGTATAACCGTCTTACAAGAGCCGCAGCCATACGCTTCTGAAACCGCTGCCATAGGTCTATAGCAACGGGAGCAGATGGTGCGGTCGGTAAACCGCCGCCAAAGGGTTTAGGTCGCGGTTATAGGGCCTTAGACAGCGGTTTTTGACCGCCACTAAAGGTCAGAAATGTAGTAGTGACTCCCTCCCAATAAGGTTTTAAAATAAACCTTATTAGACACAATATATTAGGTTTACTACGTGTATGTATATGCTTAGAAGTGCAACTCCAATTATTCACTCATCGAGCATATATTGTAATGATAAAAACTAAATACACACAAACAAAACCCCCAACAATTCACTTATTAAACTCTATTGAAGTCTGTCGAGACTTGTGACTGGGGTCATGTGTATAGACATTTGTGTGCTAGTAGCCAAATATATAAGTCAATTGAGGTTCTATCCTAAAACCAATGGACAATAGGAAGAGTAGCCAACGGTTTATATAATAGGGTTGTTTCTGCTCAATATTTATTGTAAGACTCTTTTTATTTCTTCGCGTCTCTGAACATAATGTGATATGATAAAAACAATTACTACATGCAGTACTCTTTTTATATGTATATATACACACATGGTGTTTTCTTCATATTAATTTAATTTTTTTAGTTAAGTTTGATACTCTTTACCACTCTACATTCGAATTGGGTATTATATAACCCATTAAGAGGAAAACTCTCCAATGGATAAATGACTTCATAGCGTCAAGGAAATTCAAACTTAAATCTCTAGACATGAAATCTATAACCATAGCTATTAGAACAACATGTGAATATGTGATATTAATACATAATCTTTGATAATGTATTTTTTTTCTTCTATTCAAAGTTGAAGAAATTTGGCCCAAAGGCCCTTTCCATTAGCCCATTTAGTATTTATCCTAGGGTTTTGGATTTGCTAGCAATTGTCCAAATTTTTTCATAATCCCCCTTTTGCCCCTACCTATTACTCCTCCTTCTTTCCTTTCTCCTTCGCCTATCTGTTACTCCATCGCATCCAGATCTGCGTCTCCTCCAGATCTACCTCCGCCATCATCGTCCAGAGCTTCTCGACCTCAAATCGACGAGCGGCACGCCATCGACCTTCGGAATCTACTCCTCCGCCCTCAAATCCTCCCAGAGCTACTCCCAGACCACCCTCGACACAGTCGCTCTCTTCAGGGACTTCGGCGCTAACTTCGGTGTTCTTGCCGGATTCCTCTACACCTTCGCCGTCCATCACCGCCCTTGCAACCATCTCTTCGATGGCTCTATCCAAACGACTGTACAATTCTTCAATAAATCGGTGTTCTCGCCGAATTCCTCTACACCTTCGCCGTCGATTGCGCAGGTTTTCAAGAGCTACTCCCAAATGCTTCATTGGCTTCTTCCTCACCTAGTTGACTGTTACCAGCGCCCTTGGATAGCCTTCCGTCGCCGTCGTCTGCCTCTTCATGTTCATCGCCGGCCTCTCTTTGTTACAATCTGTTTTCGGAATTTGGAGAATTCAGTCATCGATTTATTGATGCTTAATCAAATCCACTGTGAATTTGCATAAGAATGTATTGATCTTTTTGGACCTGCATATATCTTCTTTTGATATTACAGTGGCACCTCCATCTTCTTTTGATACGGAGATTGAGGAATTGGTTCTACAAGCTTTTGAATTACTGATTTTGCAAAACATGTGTGTTAACAACAAAAATCTCATTGAATGATTAAGGATTGTGTGCAGTGTGTTAAATTTACAAGTTTAGTACTCTTATGACTATGAATGAATCATCATTTATGAATATTTCACCAAAATAAAGTCTAGGAGTTATTTTTATAGTGGTGATAGTGTCTATGACTCTGTTTTTATTTTGGTTACAGAGTCTATGACCCTATTTTGGTTACAGTTAGGGATGGCAATGGGGCGGGGACTCCCCGATCCCCACGGGGAATCCCCGTCGAGGGGACGGGGATGGGGAAATTAAATGGGGACGGGGACGGGGATGGGGGCCAAAGTGATTCCCCGCGCGGGGACGGGGATGGGGACGGGGATAGTAGTCCCCACCCCGATCCCCGCCCCGCCCCGCCCCCATTGGGGAACCCCGTGGGGATCCCCGATGGGGAGTATAAATTCCCCATTTTTATTTAGATCTTACATAAGTTTAAATAATTTTTCTTTCATTTTTAAACTTTTACCTTATAATTTACATTTATGAGATATTATATGTAATATTTATATCATATTTTTTTACATAACTTTAATAATATCTTATAGTTTTCTATTAGATGGGAGAAGACCATGGGTTTTAAATGGGGAACCCGACGAGGAAACCCGCGGGGAATGCAAACGGGGGAAATTAAGCGGGGACGGGGATTCCCCGATGGGGACGGGGACCCGGCGGGGATGGGGACGGGGGACATTTTTCATCCCCAAACAAGGACGGGGATGGGGACGGGTTTGCAAACGGGGACGGGGACGGGGAGGGTACTCCCCACCCCGAACCCGCCCCGTTGCCATCCCTAGTTACAGTGTCTATGACCCTATTTTTATTTTGGTTATAACGTCTATGAACCTCTTACTCATTTATATATTAGAGGAGCTAGAACTGTCATCACATGTATTTTGACTTCTCATTAGCCCCTATAGGGTTTGTGCTTCCCTTGTCCTAGGGTTTTCCTTTGGTTACAGTGTCTATGACCCTGTTTCTATAGTGGTGACAGTGTCTATGACCCTGTTTTTATAGTGGTGACAATGTCTATTACCTTGTTTTTATTTTGGTTACAGTGTCTATGACCATCTTACTCATTCATATATATTAAAGGAGAACTGTAACCACATGTATTTTGGCTTCTCATTAACCTTTGTGCTTCCGTTGTCCTAGGGTTTTCTTTCGGTTACAGTGTCTATGATCTTTTTTTTAGTGATGACAGTGTCTATGACCCTTTTTTATAGTGGTGACAGTGTCTATGACCCTTTTTTTTTATAGTGGTGACAGTGTCTATTACCTTGTTTTTATAGTGGTGACAATGTCTACGACCCTATTTTTATTTTGGTTACAACGTCTATGACCCTCTTACCCATTCATATATAAAAGGAGAACTGTCACCACATGTATTTTGGCTTATTATTAGCCCCTATAGGGTTTATGCTTCCCTTGTCCTAGGATTTTCTTTTTTGTTACAGTGTCTATGACCCTATTTTTATAGTGGTAACAGTGTCTATGACCTTGTTTTTATAGTGGTGACAGTGTCTATGACCCTATTTTGATTTTGATTACAGCGTCTATGACCCTCTTACCCATTCATATAATAGAGGAGAACTGTCACCACATGTATTTTGGCTTCTCATTAGCCCATATAGGGTTTGTGCTTCCCTTGCTCTAGGGTTTTCCGGCCTTTGATTAAAGTGTCTATGACTCTATTTTTATAGTGGTGACAGTGTCTATGACCTTGTATTTATAGTGGTGACAACGTCTATGGCCTGTTTTTATAGTGGCTACAGTGTCTATGACCCTGTTTTTAGTTTGATTACAACGTCTATGACCATCTTACCCATTCATATATTAAAGGAGAACTATCACTACATGTATTTTGGCTTCTCATTAGCCCTATAGGGTTTGTGCTTCCCTTGTCATAGGGTTTTCCTTTGGTTACAATGTCTATGACCCTGTTTTTATTTTGATTACAGTGTCTATGACCTGTTTTTATTTTGGTTACAGTGTCTAATAACATTTAACTATTCTTTCCCTTGCTATACTGGTGGTGACACCACTTTGTACACCATTAGGTCTCACCATAAGTGAGGGGTAGTCACACTGTCACTACAAATTAAATTAGTTTTGATTTACATCCAAAAAAAGAAATCAAATCACAAAGAAATTAGAGCAAAACCAAACCCTGTAAATCCAAGGAGGGAGAACCTTGTGATCAGTTTAAAGTCTAAACTCTCCCTCATTATGATGACATCCAAGTACATAAATTTTTCGAACTATGAAATACGGAGTACTTCATCAGTAGCTTATAAAAAGTAACACCAAACTCTCCCTCTTGATCTTGATTTGCAATTAATGCCCTTGTATATTACATATGAACACGTTTGTTTTCGGTCTTCTTTTTTCAATCCTCCTTGCTCACATTCAATTAATCATCATCAGCCCACCAAAAAAAATTTAATCATCATCATCGATCAACCAGTAGTTACTCACATTCAATTAATCATCATCGATCAAGCCTACTCTTGGCATCAGGCAACACCGACTCCACTTCGGGATTGGACGTCATGGTGCTCTGCTTCATCGCCCATTCGAGCACTATCAACAGGATGAGCGACGGAATCTGCACCATCAGTTCCCCGAATTAGACGAGAAGGCGCAGGGTGAGCGTCGACTTCGATTGGGCTTCGATTCCGCCTTCTTCCTTCCAAAACAGCACCTTTTGGCGGCCAGATCTGATCGCCGCCGTTGGATCTCGGGGCGCGGTGGCCGTGGCGGCAGCGGAAGGCACGCATTCGCTCAAATCGGCGATTCATCGGTCGCAAATAGAACTCCTCTAGCTGCTTCTCCTCACCGTCGATCGATTTCACCTCTTGGAACTGAGAACCTTGTGATCAGTTTAAAGTCTAAACTCTCCCTCATTATGATGACATCCAAGTACATAAATTTTTCGAACTATGAAATACGGAGTACTTCATCAGTAGCTTATAAAAAGTAACACCAAACTCTCCCTCTTGATCTTGATTTGCAATTAATGCCCTTGTATATTACATATGAACACGTTTGTTTTCGGTCTTCTTTTTTCAATCCTCCTTGCTCACATTCAATTAATCATCATCAGCCCACCAAAAAAAAATTTAATCATCATCATCGATCAACCAGTAGTTACTCACATTCAATTAATCATCATCGATCAAGCCTACTCTTGGCATCAGGCAACACCGACTCCACTTCGGGATTGGACGTCATGGTGCTCTGCTTCATCGCCCATTCGAGCACTATCAACAGGATGAGCGACGGAATCTGCACCATCAGTTCCCCGAATTAGACGAGAAGGCGCAGGGTGAGCGTCGACTTCGATTGGGCTTCGATTCCGCCTTCTTCCTTCCAAAACAGCACCTTTTGGCGGCCGGATCTGATCGCCGCCGTTGGATCTCGGGGCGCGGTGGCCGTGGCGGCAGCGGAAGGCACGCATTCGCTCAAATCGGCGATTCATCGGTCGCAAATAGAACTCCTCTAGCTGCTTCTCCTCACCGTCGATCGATTTCACCTCTTGGAACTCGCCGGGGAATTCGAATTTTCCATCGCCGCTCTCCTCTACTCCTCCCACGCCCGATCTCCAGTCACCTCGTCGGAAGATGCCGCCACCGATCTTCCTCCGGCTACCTTCATCGAGGAAGACGTTTACAGGAGTTGAAATCGAGGAAGACAACAAAATAACATACCTTGTAACCAATCAGCACATTATTTCAAAAAGCTTACAAAGGAAATCGTAAACAAAGTCGTAAATAACCTGCAATAACAACACCAAAAAAAAGGGAAAAAACGTCAACGATTGTGAAATAACATTAACAATCTAAACTATATATAGGTCAAAATTTAAAAATCTATCCATAATTATATATGTATAAAATCCAAAAATATATCTCATAAATATATCAATACCTTCAAGATATATAGGAAAATTTTATTTCTTATTGAATTCCATAAGTTGATAACTTTTACACGACTAAGCATTATTTTTTCAATTTACCCAAAACCTTTTATCTTCTTCATATTGATAAAGTTATTGATAAATTTATTTAATTATCATGACCATACTAAGTATTATTTCAATTTCGTCAAAACTTTTTATCTTCTAAAAATATTTTCAAATTGACGAAGTTATTGATAAAGTTATTTAATTAGTATGTCCATATAATATATTGATAACGTCATTATCTTCTAAAAATATGTTCATATATAGTGAAAATAGTTAAAATCTTATCTTATATAATAGTCTTTAAAATTAGTTAATACGAAATATCTTCTAAAAATATATCCATATTTAATCAAATTGGGTCAAATTTTATCTTATGCATATATAGATATATTGATTAAATAGAGTTAGAATAAAAATTTATCTTATGCATATATTTTAAAATTAGTTATTATCTTCTAAAAATATATATCCATATTTAATCAAATTGGATCAAATTTTATCTTAGGAATGTATAGATATATTGATTAATTAGAGTAAGAATAAAATTTTATCTTATGCATATATTGATTAATTCAAAAATTTATAATTGGTTCATACGACTACGATTAAGGAGAAGCCGCCATGTGTCTCAGACGACTTCTCCTTTATTATATATAATTGAAATATCATCCTTTTCATGTTATGAATGAGTAATGCTAAGATAACATCGTATAGAATTCTAAACAGATTCGTGTTCTAAAGGTATGTTTTTGTTTTCCGATTCCATATGCTTTTTATTACTATTTGGATTGCCGTTTAGTTGAACCCATTTATTATCTAAAAATGAACCCATTTTTTCTAAAATATTTATTATCTAAAAATGAACCCATTTTTTCGTTGTTCCCTACACTGCAGTATTCATATTAAGTTTAATATGATCTTTATGACGAAATTTCTCAACAGTTCTGGCTGGGACTGGTATCAATGAAATTGCAGTGACTTTACTGATTGCTCTTAAAGACAAGAGACTGGCATTTTCCTGAATTAATGGAGAAGAACAAAAGGTATGAAACTCTTTGGTTTTATGTTTAATTGTATACCTTTTGCGTCCTGGCTTTTTTTATTGATATGTTAATGTTATATTTTCTTCCATTAAATGATCACATCTTATTACCTCTTTGGTTTTATGTTTTATTGTATACCTAGCAGCATTTGAAACTCTATTTGACTTGAAAAAAATCAAATTCGTATAATTCAATTTCATTTTGTCCAGCACTTGCTGTCATGGCTGCACTTGCTGTCATGATTCCTATTATGATTTGTACAGAAACCTTGCCCTGTAATTTTGCTTAATTAATTGAACTTGAGTTAATAAAAATATATATGTGGATATATGGATATATCCGTGCTTATTCAAGTTAAATATATGGCTGCACTTTTTATTAAAACATTTTATTTCACTTTGTCTTGTACTTTGTTTTAAAAGCATTAAATGTTTTAGTAAAATGCTAGTTGAAAGCCACTTTTTATTAAGAGGCTTTGCATTTTAACATTAAAAACCACCCCTTTTCCTATAATTTTCAAATCAGCCCCTAACTCTTAGTAGTCACATGTATTTCTAATTTTTATTAAATTATACATGGATATATAGATATATCTGTGCTTAACATAATACTTGCCTTGTCTTGCCTATAGAATTCTTTTTAATGGTGGATTTGCTTGTTAGTATATTTGGGTTGTTGTATATCTAAGAGAGTTCTCTGACTAATAAGCAACACACATCATCTTTGTAAAGTGTAAAAAAAGCACCATTTATAATTTTATACTCGATTTCTTATATGAATCTGTGTTTCTTTGTTTCTGCAGTGGCTGTTTCTTTGTTTCTGCAGTGGCTTTTTTTTTCTGCGGTGGACAGTGGTTTGGTTATGTGCTGATTTCTGGTTGCTCATCCGGGTAGTACTGCATTTTTGGTTTGGTAGGTTTAGGCAGATACTTTGGTTGCTATTTGAGGTTATAGACTAGCTGAATTGGCAATATATGTTAATGCCTAAAATTTCTGAATGATCTTTACTGCATTTCTGGTTGCCCTTTTTGCCATAAAAATGTTGCTTGTTGAATGCCATACCGCGTGCCATTACTGAATTGTTGCTGCTGTTGATGACCATATTGCAGGTCTCTCAATGACATTTTGCTGATCGACGTAGAGGGTCCATATTGCCCATGTTGCTATATTTTTTATGCGCATTCCACTTTTTGTGTAGGTTACAAACTATGCATGCCTTCCCACTTTTTGCGCGCATTCCACTTTTTATTCTATTTTCGATATATTTCACTTGGGTTTAGCCTTTTGTTAATATATACTACCTAACTCTTAGCAAACCCAAAATTTTGACAATTAGCCGATAGCTAGATATGTATGTATATTTGTAATGACACTTTTGTACTTAATTCTATAATGCAATGAAAATGTAATTTTTTGAATTTATATTCTTCATTTTATAGTTAATTTTAAATTTATGATTTCAATATATATATATATATATATAATAATATTAAAAAGGTGTGCTATGAATAAACCGCAGCCAAATCATTCATTTCTGAGCTATACAAAACCGTTGCCATCTAACACTAAACGCTGCTACAGAGCAACAAAACTGCTGCCAAAAGCTTGAGAACCGCTGCCAAAGATAAATATAACCGCTTCCATAGATGGTGAAAATACTATCCTTTTCTATTAAACCGCTGCAAAAAATTAATCAAACCGCTACCAAAGTTTTATAATCGCTGCCACAAACCACAAAAACCGCTTCCATATCTATCAGACCGCTGTCATAGGTTTCAATAATCGCCTCTATAAGCTTCCTTAAACCGCTGCCTAAGGGTTTTTTACCCGCTTCCATTGTTCTCCCACACAAATGTCCCCATAGACTTTGTGGCAGCGGTTCTAGGTATTTTTTGGCAGCGGTATAACCGTCTTACAAGAGCCGCAGCCATACGCTTCTGAAACCGCTGCCATAGGTCTATAGCAACGGGAGCAGATGGTGCGGTCGGTAAACCGCCGCCAAAGGGTTTAGGTCGCGGTTATAGGGCCTTAGACAGCGGTTTTTGACCGCCACTAAAGGTCAGAAATGTAGTAGTGACTCCCTCCCAATAAGGTTTTAAAATAAACCTTATTAGACACAATATATTAGGTTTACTACGTGTATGTATATGCTTAGAAGTGCAACTCCAATTATTCACTCATCGAGCATATATTGTAATGATAAAAACTAAATACACACAAACAAAACCCCCAACAATTCACTTATTAAACTCTATTGAAGTCTGTCGAGACTTGTGACTGGGGTCATGTGTATAGACATTTGTGTGCTAGTAGCCAAATATATAAGTCAATTGAGGTTCTATCCTAAAACCAATGGACAATAGGAAGAGTAGCCAACGGTTTATATAATAGGGTTGTTTCTGCTCAATATTTATTGTAAGACTCTTTTTATTTCTTCGCGTCTCTGAACATAATGTGATATGATAAAAACAATTACTACATGCAGTACTCTTTTTATATGTATATATACACACATGGTGTTTTCTTCATATTAATTTAATTTTTTTAGTTAAGTTTGATACTCTTTACCACTCTACATTCGAATTGGGTATTATATAACCCATTAAGAGGAAAACTCTCCAATGGATAAATGACTTCATAGCGTCAAGGAAATTCAAACTTAAATCTCTAGACATGAAATCTATAACCATAGCTATTAGAACAACATGTGAATATGTGATATTAATACATAATCTTTGATAATGTATTTTTTTTCTTCTATTCAAAGTTGAAGAAATTTGGCCCAAAGGCCCTTTCCATTAGCCCATTTAGTATTTATCCTAGGGTTTTGGATTTGCTAGCAATTGTCCAAATTTTTTCATAATCCCCCTTTTGCCCCTACCTATTACTCCTCCTTCTTTCCTTTCTCCTTCGCCTATCTGTTACTCCATCGCATCCAGATCTGCGTCTCCTCCAGATCTACCTCCGCCATCATCGTCCAGAGCTTCTCGACCTCAAATCGACGAGCGGCACGCCATCGACCTTCGGAATCTACTCCTCCGCCCTCAAATCCTCCCAGAGCTACTCCCAGACCACCCTCGACACAGTCGCTCTCTTCAGGGACTTCGGCGCTAACTTCGGTGTTCTTGCCGGATTCCTCTACACCTTCGCCGTCCATCACCGCCCTTGCAACCATCTCTTCGATGGCTCTATCCAAACGACTGTACAATTCTTCAATAAATCGGTGTTCTCGCCGAATTCCTCTACACCTTCGCCGTCGATTGCGCAGGTTTTCAAGAGCTACTCCCAAATGCTTCATTGGCTTCTTCCTCACCTAGTTGACTGTTACCAGCGCCCTTGGATAGCCTTCCGTCGCCGTCGTCTGCCTCTTCATGTTCATCGCCGGCCTCTCTTTGTTACAATCTGTTTTCGGAATTTGGAGAATTCAGTCATCGATTTATTGATGCTTAATCAAATCCACTGTGAATTTGCATAAGAATGTATTGATCTTTTTGGACCTGCATATATCTTCTTTTGATATTACAGTGGCACCTCCATCTTCTTTTGATACGGAGATTGAGGAATTGGTTCTACAAGCTTTTGAATTACTGATTTTGCAAAACATGTGTGTTAACAACAAAAATCTCATTGAATGATTAAGGATTGTGTGCAGTGTGTTAAATTTACAAGTTTAGTACTCTTATGACTATGAATGAATCATCATTTATGAATATTTCACCAAAATAAAGTCTAGGAGTTATTTTTATAGTGGTGATAGTGTCTATGACTCTGTTTTTATTTTGGTTACAGAGTCTATGACCCTATTTTGGTTACAGTTAGGGATGGCAATGGGGCGGGGACTCCCCGATCCCCACGGGGAATCCCCGTCGAGGGGACGGGGATGGGGAAATTAAATGGGGACGGGGACGGGGATGGGGGCCAAAGTGATTCCCCGCGCGGGGACGGGGATGGGGACGGGGATAGTAGTCCCCACCCCGATCCCCGCCCCGCCCCGCCCCCATTGGGGAACCCCGTGGGGATCCCCGATGGGGAGTATAAATTCCCCATTTTTATTTAGATCTTACATAAGTTTAAATAATTTTTCTTTCATTTTTAAACTTTTACCTTATAATTTACATTTATGAGATATTATATGTAATATTTATATCATATTTTTTTACATAACTTTAATAATATCTTATAGTTTTCTATTAGATGGGAGAAGACCATGGGTTTTAAATGGGGAACCCGACGAGGAAACCCGCGGGGAATGCAAACGGGGGAAATTAAGCGGGGACGGGGATTCCCCGATGGGGACGGGGACCCGGCGGGGATGGGGACGGGGGACATTTTTCATCCCCAAACAAGGACGGGGATGGGGACGGGTTTGCAAACGGGGACGGGGACGGGGAGGGTACTCCCCACCCCGAACCCGCCCCGTTGCCATCCCTAGTTACAGTGTCTATGACCCTATTTTTATTTTGGTTATAACGTCTATGAACCTCTTACTCATTTATATATTAGAGGAGCTAGAACTGTCATCACATGTATTTTGACTTCTCATTAGCCCCTATAGGGTTTGTGCTTCCCTTGTCCTAGGGTTTTCCTTTGGTTACAGTGTCTATGACCCTGTTTCTATAGTGGTGACAGTGTCTATGACCCTGTTTTTATAGTGGTGACAATGTCTATTACCTTGTTTTTATTTTGGTTACAGTGTCTATGACCATCTTACTCATTCATATATATTAAAGGAGAACTGTAACCACATGTATTTTGGCTTCTCATTAACCTTTGTGCTTCCGTTGTCCTAGGGTTTTCTTTCGGTTACAGTGTCTATGATCTTTTTTTTAGTGATGACAGTGTCTATGACCCTTTTTTATAGTGGTGACAGTGTCTATGACCCTTTTTTTTTATAGTGGTGACAGTGTCTATTACCTTGTTTTTATAGTGGTGACAATGTCTACGACCCTATTTTTATTTTGGTTACAACGTCTATGACCCTCTTACCCATTCATATATAAAAGGAGAACTGTCACCACATGTATTTTGGCTTATTATTAGCCCCTATAGGGTTTATGCTTCCCTTGTCCTAGGATTTTCTTTTTTGTTACAGTGTCTATGACCCTATTTTTATAGTGGTAACAGTGTCTATGACCTTGTTTTTATAGTGGTGACAGTGTCTATGACCCTATTTTGATTTTGATTACAGCGTCTATGACCCTCTTACCCATTCATATAATAGAGGAGAACTGTCACCACATGTATTTTGGCTTCTCATTAGCCCATATAGGGTTTGTGCTTCCCTTGCTCTAGGGTTTTCCGGCCTTTGATTAAAGTGTCTATGACTCTATTTTTATAGTGGTGACAGTGTCTATGACCTTGTATTTATAGTGGTGACAACGTCTATGGCCTGTTTTTATAGTGGCTACAGTGTCTATGACCCTGTTTTTAGTTTGATTACAACGTCTATGACCATCTTACCCATTCATATATTAAAGGAGAACTATCACTACATGTATTTTGGCTTCTCATTAGCCCTATAGGGTTTGTGCTTCCCTTGTCATAGGGTTTTCCTTTGGTTACAATGTCTATGACCCTGTTTTTATTTTGATTACAGTGTCTATGACCTGTTTTTATTTTGGTTACAGTGTCTAATAACATTTAACTATTCTTTCCCTTGCTATACTGGTGGTGACACCACTTTGTACACCATTAGGTCTCACCATAAGTGAGGGGTAGTCACACTGTCACTACAAATTAAATTAGTTTTGATTTACATCCAAAAAAAGAAATCAAATCACAAAGAAATTAGAGCAAAACCAAACCCTGTAAATCCAAGGAGGGAGAACCTTGTGATCAGTTTAAAGTCTAAACTCTCCCTCATTATGATGACATCCAAGTACATAAATTTTTCGAACTATGAAATACGGAGTACTTCATCAGTAGCTTATAAAAAGTAACACCAAACTCTCCCTCTTGATCTTGATTTGCAATTAATGCCCTTGTATATTACATATGAACACGTTTGTTTTCGGTCTTCTTTTTTCAATCCTCCTTGCTCACATTCAATTAATCATCATCAGCCCACCAAAAAAAATTTAATCATCATCATCGATCAACCAGTAGTTACTCACATTCAATTAATCATCATCGATCAAGCCTACTCTTGGCATCAGGCAACACCGACTCCACTTCGGGATTGGACGTCATGGTGCTCTGCTTCATCGCCCATTCGAGCACTATCAACAGGATGAGCGACGGAATCTGCACCATCAGTTCCCCGAATTAGACGAGAAGGCGCAGGGTGAGCGTCGACTTCGATTGGGCTTCGATTCCGCCTTCTTCCTTCCAAAACAGCACCTTTTGGCGGCCAGATCTGATCGCCGCCGTTGGATCTCGGGGCGCGGTGGCCGTGGCGGCAGCGGAAGGCACGCATTCGCTCAAATCGGCGATTCATCGGTCGCAAATAGAACTCCTCTAGCTGCTTCTCCTCACCGTCGATCGATTTCACCTCTTGGAACTGAGAACCTTGTGATCAGTTTAAAGTCTAAACTCTCCCTCATTATGATGACATCCAAGTACATAAATTTTTCGAACTATGAAATACGGAGTACTTCATCAGTAGCTTATAAAAAGTAACACCAAACTCTCCCTCTTGATCTTGATTTGCAATTAATGCCCTTGTATATTACATATGAACACGTTTGTTTTCGGTCTTCTTTTTTCAATCCTCCTTGCTCACATTCAATTAATCATCATCAGCCCACCAAAAAAAAATTTAATCATCATCATCGATCAACCAGTAGTTACTCACATTCAATTAATCATCATCGATCAAGCCTACTCTTGGCATCAGGCAACACCGACTCCACTTCGGGATTGGACGTCATGGTGCTCTGCTTCATCGCCCATTCGAGCACTATCAACAGGATGAGCGACGGAATCTGCACCATCAGTTCCCCGAATTAGACGAGAAGGCGCAGGGTGAGCGTCGACTTCGATTGGGCTTCGATTCCGCCTTCTTCCTTCCAAAACAGCACCTTTTGGCGGCCGGATCTGATCGCCGCCGTTGGATCTCGGGGCGCGGTGGCCGTGGCGGCAGCGGAAGGCACGCATTCGCTCAAATCGGCGATTCATCGGTCGCAAATAGAACTCCTCTAGCTGCTTCTCCTCACCGTCGATCGATTTCACCTCTTGGAACTCGCCGGGGAATTCGAATTTTCCATCGCCGCTCTCCTCTACTCCTCCCACGCCCGATCTCCAGTCACCTCGTCGGAAGATGCCGCCACCGATCTTCCTCCGGCTACCTTCATCGAGGAAGACGTTTACAGGAGTTGAAATCGAGGAAGACGCCCTTATCAGAAGAAGACGATGAGGGAGGATTAGGTTTACGTGAAAAAGGAGGAGAGGGGAAGGGGATTAATTTGAAGGCAGGGGTAAAATTATCATTTTTGGACATTCTCCTAATTTCACTTCAAAAATGTCCTAGGTACTAATTTTTGCCTGTAATATGGACACTTTTCAAATTTTCCCTACAAAGTATCCATGTGTGATTTTTATGCTACTTCAAATGGGCCAGAAATTACTTTCGATTCTCCAAAAGCCCAGTTGATCCGGCCCAAAAGCCCATCGTTGAGGCCAGACCAGAATATATATTGACTTCAAAACCCTAAATTCAGAGTTCTTCCGCTGCAGCGCCCAAATCCCCGACGCCGATATACCAAGGAAACCAGATTCCGGGCGTCAATCCTCTGACGATCATCAATGGGTAAAGTTTGCTAATTTGAAGTTTCAATTGCTCAGCAACGGAGTCAATTTGTTTTCTGTATTGTTATTGAATGCGTATTTTGGGCGAAATATCTGTTCAGGTAAGGTTCACGGATCTCTAGCTCGTGCCGGTAAGGTGAGAGGCCAAACACCGAAGGTGGCCAAGCAGGACAAGAAGAAGCAGCCCCGCGGACGCGCTCACAAGCGCATCCAGTACAATCGCCGTTTCGTCACCGCCGGTATGAAATCCTAGCTCTCTCCTGCAGTTGTTAATTGTCTGTGAAATTGAAATCGAATGCCAAAAGTTAGGGATTTTGACTTTTGTGTTGTGTTGTGTTTTCAGTTGTCGGATTCGGGAAGAAGAGGGGACCCAACTCTTCTGAGAAGTAAGATCTGAGCTGTGATAGGAGACGATGGAATTCATAGATTTAGGGTAATTGCTTTCAGTTTCCATCTTTCTCTGTATCTTTTGGAATTTCAGACTGTTTGATCGATGTGAACTCGGTTGTTTAATCCGATTGCTGTTTTTTGTCATCTGTCATTATCTGATACTTTATTTTCCTCATATATTAATGGCGGTGAGCTGATGAACACATGAACTGAACTGAATTTCAGATTATTTTAGTCCGGGAATGACACATGAACTGAATTGAATAAGTTCTCTATTGCAATTTTAATGCCTTACAAGATTGTGTCAATCCCCAGCCACAATCTTATTTCATTGTTATCTGTCACAATAGTTATTGTAGAGGACAGAGTTACCTATGCAATTTTACAACTCCATTCAAAGTAATTGTATAGGTTTGTTGTACTTTGTGTTATTGTGTGATGGATCCAAATTTGGGTTGAGTGACTTCATATGGTGATTGGACTTTGTATGCATTGGACGATGGCTCTTCGAGCGCGTTATTTTGTACGAATTTAGTTGAGTACCTAGTGGCTATGAGGCTGACTCCTTAAACAAGGGATAGGCGAAGTGACACTGGCAGATAGATTTTGAAGGGGTTGTTCGACACAATGGCATTGCAATCGCCAACACCAGGTGACTGATGATGTTTATGTGTCGAGGCCTAAGGGCGACCAACTGCGGTGTACAAATGTACAATTGACCTTGTTTTTATTTTCGGATATTGTGGCTGATGCCAAATGAGGTTTGAGTTGTTTTGGTTGGTGTATCACTATTTTCCCTTCCCGAATGGCGTCTCTTGTGTCTTTACGAAAGTAGCTTCCAAAATTCATAGTTTCTGTTTTAAAAAGAAAATCACCCTTTATTTGGCATTTATTGCAAAAAACTAACCTTATTCTTTAACTTTTGAAAATCTCCCATTACTTGAAAAGGAAAAATGATAAAAAAAAATAATAAAAAGTATCGATCGTGAACAAAAAATAAAACAAACTTTAAAATTAACAATTTTATGGAAAAATTTTCAGTCAAATTTGCCAATTTATATCGATTGAAATCGATACTTGGTATTATTTTTGATCATTTTTCCTATAAAAAAACAAGTCAAAACCCGAATGACCATGACTCGATTCAACCTGAAACCTAACTAATCTGAAATTCATTTTGACTAAACCCGACCCAACGATCGAGCAACTTGGTGGCAATGTTTTGGTTAGACTTTCAAATTTATTATTTTATTTATTAATTCTTTTTTAATTAATTAAAAAATCTATCAACGGTGATCTCAAATGAATATTTTATATCAATCAGTACCCGATTTAAATATAAAACAACTAAGCCCAATCGAATCGGACTATAACACGCAATTATAAAAAGGAATGTGTCAAGTAGGGGTGATATACGAGCTCACGAGTTAGAGTATCTAGTGTTCAAGTTCGACTCCTTTATAAACGAGTCGAGCTCGAGCTCCATATGGGAACGAGCCTAAACAACTGCTCGAGCTCGGCTCACGAGCTGGGAAGAGTGCTCGAACTCGAGCTCGTGAGCTCGCTTATACTCGAGTCGGGCTTGAGCTCGCTTATACTCAAGCTCGTGAGCTTGTTTGCTCGATTACAATTTTTGAGTTATTTTAGCTCGATTTAAGCTCGGTTTTGATTCAAGCTCAACCACTAATACACAATTTAGCAATCAGTAACACACAATACACTACAATACACAATGCAGTCCAACTTTCTTTTTTTCTCATTCAATTTCAGTCACAAAGTCAAATAACCTTGTAAATTTCAGTAGTTCAACTGGTACATATATACAAACGAATTTCAGTGTATACAAATTGAAATCAAATAACCTAAAATCAAATAACCCGAAGAAATCGAATAAATTGAAATCAAATAACCTAAATTGGATTAAATCTGTAAGGAGCGAGTCAGGTCTGAGGACGAGAAGGCGGAAATCAGCTGGAGCAGGTTCTTATAGTGGAAGCAAGTGAGGCGAGAGTAGGTGAGGATGAGCCAGATCTGAGGACGAGCGAGGAAGCGAGCGGCGGAGGGCGACCCAGATCTGAGGACGACGATGGGCGACTGAGATTGGAGGTGGCGAGCGAGAGAGGATGAGAGAGTAAGCGTGAGAGGACAGACGACGGACGAGACCCAATTCTGAGGAAGCAAGCAAGGGCGAGACCTAGATCCGAGGAAGACGACGGGCGACGAGCGATGGGAGGATGACGAGCGACGATTGAGATTAAAGGCAGTGAACGAGAGAGGATGAGAGAGTAAGAGAGAGAGAGGGTGACTGGGCGAGAGGGGATGAAAGAGTAAGAGAGGCGTCGAGGATTTGGACTGGGAAGATATAAAACCCTAGGGGTATAATAGTAAATTAACCCCTAAAATGAGTCATACGAGCTACTCGTTAAAAGCTCGAGCTCGGCTCGAGCTCGTGACGAGCTCGAAAGTGAGCTCGAACTCGGATCATTTTTAAATACGAACGAGCTTGAGCCGAGCTTTTTCCGTGCCAAGTCCGAGCTATGTACTCGACTTGAATATCAGCCCTAGTGTCAAGTCTTACTAGATTAGTTGGTAAGAATGACATGTAGTGATCAGTAGGTCACGAGTTCGAATCTCTCTCCCGCATTGTAATGAAACTTGTGTCTACCAATAAATACAAAAGCAATGTTTTATGAAAAATTATAGAATTCCCAAGAGAGCATATTAGTGAATAATTAATTAAGGGCGCGTCAACTACAACATCGGCACTAACGAAGCACCACCCCATCGCCACCGTATCCAACGCGGCTCCATTGTCAACGGCAGCGGTGGTTGTGGTCGGGGCGGTGGCCACAGTAACGGCTGCTGCGCTATATGGCGTCTGTTGTGTGAGTTTGATTTCTTCGTTGCAAATTAAAGAAACGATATTAATTTCTGTGTTAGTTTCATACTTTCATCTCTCTCTCTCTCTCTCTCTCTCTCTCTCTCTCTCTCTCTCTCTCTCTCTCTCTCTCTCTCTCTCTCTCTCTCTCTCTCTCTCTCTCTCGCTTTTGTCGCCTTTGAAACGTACGACGGAAGTGAAAAAGAAGCCGGAATCCATGACGGCGCCGTCTGATTTCGACATCGCCCTTGACCTGCAATTGCAGGAAGCAGTCGCCACCTCTTCGATCAGTAACCACTTCTTTTTGCATTGCAAGTGATTGGTGGCCGAGGACAAGAACAGCAAGGCGAAATTCGGGGGGTCGGTGTCGCGATCTTCGACTTCGAGGAAGCCCTAGTGATTGAGATGTCGAAACCATTGGTTTTGCCAGAGGCTGCGATGGCCGATCAAGTGGCGGAGCTGGAAGCTTTAGTTCAGGGACTTGAGCTCGCATTGAGCTTGGTCCTTGGAGATAGGGAATGTTATGTTCTCCTACATTCACTCTCTTTACCCTTTTGTGAGTTCTCTTTCTCTTGACATATTGTATATCAATATGTATTCAATTCACACATCATATTGCTTACATTGTGTTAAAAGTTTATGTCTATTTATATAATTAATGAAAAACATTGATTGATTTATTCTTGTATCAATTTCATTGTGCATTTCTTTTCAAGTATTCATTTAATTATATCAATCATATCTTCCATTGTGCATTTCATTTCAAGTTTACCTTAGTTTAAATAATGATAAGGTTTGACTCAAGCTTGACCCTAAATATAATCAAGCAATATCAAACTTGTATGACCCAAATAACAACCTAATAAATATATGACTTGTTCCATTCATAATGTATAATAATATATAACCAAATATAAAAATTGTAAACTTGCGTAATTTCTTATCTAATTATCGAAATGATCATTAGTATAACCTCTCATTTTGAAGCTCTCAAGATGAATTATAGTATGTGAATTTTAATTCAAGTAAAATATAAAATCAATATGGTCTATTGAAATAAAATTAAAGTGATTAATATACCTTTAATTTTTAAACATTTATAACTTTTTTACTCAGATGTCAAATTAGAGCCTATTATATATAAAAACGAAGTTATCAATAAGAAGAATAAACCTAGATAGTTCGTCAAATGAGAGGGGGCACAACCCCCACATCCCTCCCTAGCTCCGCGGCTGCATATGGTTGCGCATATTTATGGTTGCAATTGCATACGTTGCAGGTAACTCGTTAGCTTTTGCTCGATTCAACATCATTTAATTTCCGTCTGTCTCCATATTGATCACTTCCACAAATTTTTCCTATTACTAACCATTTGTGCAATGTTTTTGTTTTGTATACATTTTTCGGTTTTCGCTTGCAAAGAAGCCAAACTAGCTTCTTCTACTCATGTGGGCATGAACACACGAGCAAGGCTGCAAGGGCAATTTTGTTAAACGTAAAAATATAACAAATTTTCTTTCTAATAACCTTAAAATAATATATATATAAAAATATAACAAATTTTCTTTCTAACAACCTTAAAATAATATATATATATATATATATATATATATATATATATATATATATATATATATATATATATATATATATATATATATATATATATATATATATATATATATATATATATGGGAGGTTTCACATGCATTCATCTCTTAGAATGCATTCGTGAGACCCTTTATGAATCGTCGGATGGTGAAGCTTTGAATGGTTAGATTTAAATATGCATCCAAAAAGAAAAAGGAAGGAAATAAATATAAATTAAAAATAATAAATTTATCTATCCAAATCCCTTATTTATCTCCCAATCAATAAACCACCCAATGTGGTCCTAATCTCATATGGTTTATCAACAAAGAAATTCACTGATTAATTATTGGTTGGGAGAAGGAATGCATATTCATCTGAATATTTGGGTGGGAGGATATTAGGATGATGAATATACGTATAATATTGTATATTCATTTGAATATTCAATGAATACGAATATTCAAATGAATATTCGAATATTATTTGAATATTCATCTGAATATTTTCTTAATATTCATTTGAATATATTACCTTATATTCAAATGAATATTCAAAAAATTTAAAAGTGAGAATAAATTAACGGTTTACGTTTCATTTGAATATTTTCTTAATATTTATCTGAATATTTTCTTAATATTCATCTGAATATAATACCTTATATTCAGATGAATATTCAAAAATTTTGAAAGTGAGAATAAATTAACGTTTTACGTTTTAAGTTACTTTAGTTTTTTTTTCAATATTATTCAGATGAATATTGTCCAAATAATTTGAGAATAAGATAGTACGTGGGTTTGCTAGAAAAATTTTAGATGGTGGTTTTGATTTTATTTTGATTTTGGGTAAGAGATAAAGATTTGGGAAAAAGATATGGTTTGAGTTTTTTTCCATATATTATTGTGTGTTTACAAAAATTAATTTCCAAAAATTATCGTTTAATCGTAGCCCTTTATTTGGTTTTTATCCAATGGTTGAGGATCGGTCTCACAAATGCATTCTAAGAGATGAATGCATTGGATGGTTACTCTATCTTTCTATATATATATAGTATGAATCTTTTGTACACACCCTTTATGGTGTACATTGTGCACAAATTTGGACCCTTGATCGGTTTATGATGTACGACCCAGATTAAAAGACATTTTTCTATTTTTTTTTAAAATAAAAAGTGGGACCCGCCGGGTGAGATGCATGACTCTCCTCTAGGCTGGGCGTGTGAGTGTGTGGATTGATTTTGATGATGTGGATCATCATGTGATTCATGTGGGACCCGCAAGGCACAATGCATGAAGGGAAGAAACGGTGATATAAATCAACACGGGTGATCATCATGTGGGACCCCCATATATTAACTACTATGTACGTGGAGTTTTTTTTTTTTTTTTTTTGGTTCTATACGTGGAGTTTTTTTTAATTTGGTTTTCCTTGCACCAAAAATCAACGGGTGTTGTTTATTTATTTATTTAACCGTAGTTGGATGGTAATGATCAAACTCTACATTTGTATAGATAATATTATGACAAATTTACGATTATACACTGCAAACATTTTAACGAATAATGTTGGAAATGGTGTTTCTAAACATCGATTTCTAATTACAAAATACACATTTTCATTGAATAATTATTTAAAATTTAATGAATAATATTGAAAACCTCATATCCCAATCACACATTGATTTCGAATTACAAAATACAGACATTCCATTGAATAATTATTCAGAATTCAATGAATACTATCGACAATCTCAGATCTGAGATCCCCAATTAAATCACACATTTATTTCGAATTATAAAATACAAACATTCCATTGAATAATTATTCAGAATTGAACGAATAATATCGACAATATCATATCTCAATCACAAAATAAATACATTTCATTGAATAATTATACAGAATTCAATGAATATATTGACAATCTTAGATATATCCAATTAAATTTGAGATATTATTCGGTGAAATTTGATTCAATATTCATCAGTATATGTTGTCTTCGGTTTGACAAACAACATAAATGTGATATATCCTTCAATTAAATTTGAGAGATTATTCGGTTAAATTATAAATATTATTCGTATGTAAGAAGACGGTTGTACTAGTAATATTATTCGGTTAAAATTATATTATTCGGTTAAATTAGAAAGATTATTCGGTTAAATGTGATATATTTTTTGGTTAAATTATAAATATTATTCGTTTATACGCTGACGATTGTACTTATAATATTTTTCGATTAAAATTATATTATTCATTTAAATTAGAAAGATTATTCGGTTAAATATAATATATTATTCGGTTATAAATATTATTTCATTTGTATGAAAAATTGCGATTGTTTACACATTTATCGGTTTTGGGAGGTTAAATCCCACTTGAGAATACACAGTACACATGAATAAACTAAAATGAGAGTCGCGCCTTCCGCAAGGATTATTCACATCAAATCCATACTCAATCAAATCACAGTGATACAAAATACAATTAAAATTTTCAACCCCTCTAAACCCCAAATCTAAATTTCAACAAATAATCCTAAAATATAATTCAAATCATTCCAATTTTCATCAAATTCTAAATAGTTACAGTCGCACCTACCGCAGGGTAGTAGGTCTCGAATCTAATCGCAGATGGGTTGAATCGCCGGTAGTAGGTCTAGTCGCAGATGGGTTGAATCTTACCGATTAATAGATTGAAGCTTACCTATTAATGGAGGCATGAAGCTCGATGACAACACCAAACAAAGACCACAACCGCCTCCTCGCAGCCCCTTGGACTCGATTCGTACAGACACCGGCTTGATTTGCCAAGTCGACTCGATTCGACCCTTGACCGGAGGGCTCGACCTTCAAAGTGGCCTCCTGGAACGCCGTCTCAACACCGCCGTCGGATCATGTACACAAATCTGGGCCGTTGATTAGTTGAGATGGAGGGTGGAGATTAATTAGCCCATTTGTTTGATTGCCTGCATAGATGATTATTCGGTCGAGTATAAATGATTATGCACTAGTATATGAAGGATTATTCAGTCGTATGAGTCTGTTTAGTAGGTTAGTCACTTTGATTATTCGATGGTTTCACTATATTATTCGATCGTATTGACGGATCATGCGATGGTATTGCTTTATTATTCAATGGTATAACTTAATTATTCGATGGCGTTACAATATTATTCGATCGTATTGACGGATTATGCGATGGTATCGATAGATTTTTCTAATAGCTAGCACCATGAAAACGCCCCTAACTTTTACCTAAAAATTACCATCACATAATCCGTCAATACGATCGAATAATGACTAACCTACTAAACAGACTCATACGACTGAATAATCCTTCATATACTAGTGCATAATCATTTATACTCGACCGAATAATCATCTATGCAGGTAATCTACCACAAATGGGCTAATTAATGTCCACCCTCCATCTCAATTAATCAAAGGTCCAGATCTGTGTACATGATACACATTAAGGGCTGAGTACATATGATCTATCCTATATATATATATAGAGAGAGAGGTTAGTTCCAGTGTACTCAGGCCTTAACGTGTATCATGTACACACATCTAGGCCATTGATTTGGTAAAATTGGATGGCTGAGATTATTCTGTAATATTAATTAATTAAAAAAAAGAAGGAGAAAACACACAAATAGACCCATAAGGCGCGCGTGTAAACCCACAAATTCTCAACCCTATCCCACAATCGCAACTTTTAGCCATAGAAGAAAGAGAAAGCGTAGGCGGGTGATCAAGCGAGAGCGAAAACCACCGAAACTAGGGCTGATCCTATTCGATCGGGTGGGACTCCGGCGCTTGGGACTCTGGCAGTCGAAGGCGGTTTCCGATCACCACGAGCCGCCTGCGCCATCGAAGCAAAAAGCGTCACCGCCCATCGATTTTTCCTTTTCGATTTGAAGTTGTCGGAGTATCGAGAAGGGAGCCGGCATATTTGAAGCTGCTCGATTTCAAACAAATCGCCGTCGATCTTCACCGCCGATTTGAAGTTGTTCACAATGAGTAAGTGTGTTGATTTGGGTGAACGAATTTGGGGTTTTTTTTATTGTGGATTTTTTAGGGTCGAAATTTAGGTATTTGTTTGATAATTGGATTATTTTATAACTTTAGTGGATTTGGTTGCGAAATTGGGTGACATGAAAGGTCAATTGTGTGTATGTTAATGTGAATGAAGCGTATGTGAAAATGGGTGTGTTGTATGTTTGTTGAGATTATATACGAATTATCGTGTGATTTGTTTTACAAAAGAGTGCTCATGAATTCCTACATTATTCGGTTGTATGATAATTATTATTCATCTGTAATTGGTGGTTTATGCGATTGTATATTACAGTTTTATAGTGCTGGATTATTCGGTGGAAACCCTTTATTATGTTAAGTAATATGTCACACTAAATTAGTTTATATTTTATGTAATCTGTTAATAGCTTAAAAGTGTACATTAGTTAGAATTAGTCCTCCTGTAATCTCTCCTTTCCTTATTTCTCTCCATGATCAGCGCCTATGGTGATCTCCTCCCTCTTGTACATCTGATTATATATTCTCTCATAATGGAATAAAAAAATAGATTGTGCAATCAAAGATTCTGAGTTTACTCCTAACATGGTATCACGAGCCTGATTTTTTTTTCAAACCCTAAACACTCTTCTTCCTAGCATCGCTGTCCAACAATGGCGAATACCTCCTCCGGCCAAATAGCCAACCCTAATGAACCCTCTAAGCCTTTTCAGATCATCAATTTTCAGAATACTCTTAAACTCACAGCCACCAACTACATAACTTGGTTGAATCCCATTCAATCACTCCTCATTGGTCACGGACTCCTTGGCTATGTCAATGGCACTGTCCAGGAGCCACCCAAAACCCTTACCACCGTCGACGACACCACACCCAATCCGACCTACAATACCTGGCTTCGTCAGGATCACCTTTTGAAAGGCGGCCTCATAGGCACGCTTTCCCCTTCGGTCGCTTCCATAGTCACCAGAGCAGTCACTTCCCGAGACGTCTGGAAAATCTTGGAAGATACCTATGCTAAACCCTCCCGTTCCCACATAAGCCTTCTCCGAGAAAAACTCAACACTATCTCTAAAGGAACCCTCTCTGTTAACGAATACATTCAACAGATCTCTGGGATCTGTGACATGCTTGCCTCTTGGCAAACCACAGGACAAAGAAGATGTTACCGATGCCATTCTTCGTGGTCTTGACTCAACCTTTCAATCCGTCATTGACGGAAACAAAGCCCGGGATGACTCCATTGATTTCCCTGCCCTTCACGAAAAGCTCCTCACTCATGAAACTTTCCTCAAATACAAAACCACCCCTCCCTCATCTTCCTTTCCAGTCACTGCTAATACCGCCCAGTCCTCCTACAAATCCCCTAAACCTAAAGGCAAAACCCACACTCCCCCCACGTTCCCATCGGCCCCTTCCCCACACTGGACGCCGCCTTCCCAACCAACCCAACCACACTGGACGCCGCCTTCACAACCGACCCAACCACGTTCGCCTCCACGACCCTTCCTAGGACGTTGTCAATGGTGCAACATCCAAGGACATGTCCTTGCCTATTGCCCCACATTCACTCAAATTGCGCCCTCTCTTCGTCCTCCATCTCACTTTCGCCTTACCTACAACCGGCCTCCCTTTCCCCCATAAGCTAATACTGCAGCCGTCCCCTCCCCAAGCAATCAGTGGCTAGTCGACAGCGGTGCGACGCATCATGTTGCTAGTGACATTGCTACCCTTTCCAATCACTACCCTTACGATGGAACCGACGAACTCCAAGTTGGTAATGGCAAAATCCTATCTATTTCAAATATTGGCAATTCCACGTTACAGTGTTCATCCAATTCTTTTAAGTTAAATGATATTTTGCATGTTCCGGAAATTTCAAACAATATTATCTCCGTTTCAAAATTCACTGATCAAAATCAAGTTGAAATCTGTTTTAAACCTCGTTCTTTTGTTGTGAATGATCTCTCCACGGGACAACCCCTCCTTAGTGGACCACTCAAGAATGGTCTCTACTCCTGGCCATCATCTTCACCGTCCGTCTCTTTCATTCGCCAATCCTTAGGATCATCTTGGCATCATCGTTTGGGTCACCCGTCGGCCTCGACGTTTCAAACTCTTCGCACTTTATTTCCTATTCCTTGTATTGATTCAGATTCGGACTTTTGCATGGCTTGTTCCTCGAATAAAGCTCATAAGTTACCTTTTCATGTGTCTTCTATTTCGTCTACTGCACCTCTTGATGTTCTGTTTTCGGATGTTTGGACCTGTCCCACATTATCTTTTGATGGATTTAAGTATTATGTTATTTTTGTTGATCATTTCACAAAATACATTTGGTTTTATCCTATCAAACACAAATCCGACACAAAGCAAATTTTCGTCACCTTCAAAGCACTAGTAGAGAACAAATTCAATTCCAAAATTAAAACCCTTTATTCTGATAATGGTGGCGAATATATTGCTTTACAGTCCTTCCTAGCTGAAAATGGAATTTCTCATCTTACATCACCCCCGCATACCCCACAACATAATGGATATGCCGAACGTCGGCATAGACATATTGTCGAAACAGGGTTATCCCTTCTATCCCATTCAAGTATGCCCCACAAATTTTGGCCTCTCACCTTCTCTACAATAGTCTACTTAATCAATAGACTCCCCACTCCATCTCTTGATAATAAATCCCCTTTTTTCAAAATTTTTGGAACTTTGCCTAATTGTGATAAACTTAAAAGTTTTGGATGTCTCTGTTTCCTACTACTCACTCCATACAATGCCACCAAAATGGACCCCAAATCCATCCCTTGCATATTCGTCGGCTACTCACTATCCCAAAGTGCGTATTATTGCTTAAATCCACAAAATCACAAAATCTACACCACCCGCCATGTTACCTTTGTGGAAAATAATTTCCCATTCAAAACCCTCATTTCCACTCCTACCCCCACCTCCCCCCCTCCTGATTTGGACTACCCTTACCTTGGGCCCACCACTCCCCTTCCCCCTAACCCTAACCCCATCCGTCCCATTCCCGCATCACCACCGACCACACCTACCTTACCAACTCTCCCCACTCCGAACCCTAATCCCCCAGCGCCACCACCCAACCCAATGCCACATCCTCTTACCCCTCCGGTTCGCCAAATCATAACTCATTCTAAGAACCACATCACCAAACCCATAACCAAGCTGAACCTTCATTCTCACCTCGCTCCCCTCACAGAACCGAAATCCATTACCCAGGCCCTAAAAGATCCCGATTGGCGCCTATCCATGTCCAAAGAGTTCGATGCCCTTCGTTCCAATCACACATGGACCCTTGTCCCTCGCCAATCTGCCACTAATGTCGTTGGGTGCAAGTGGGTATTTCGAGTCAAGACTAACCCCGATGGCTCTCTAGAAAGGTACAAATCGTATCTTGTTGCAAAGGGCTTTTATCAAAGGCCTGGTTGTGACTATACCGAGACGTTCAGTCCTGTGGTAAAACCCATCACGGTTCGTACAATTCTTGCTCTCTCAGTTCAGTCCGAATGGCCCCTTCGACAAGTGGACATCAACAATGCCTTCTTACAAGGCACTCTAGAGGAAGATGTGTTTATGGAGCAACCTCCAGGCTTCATTGACACATCCCAACCTGACTCAGTTTGCAAACTCCACAAGGCCATCTACGACCTCAAACAAGCGCCCCGAGCTTGGTACAAGGAACTTCGTCACTTTCTCCTCTCCTCCGGCTTTGTGAACTCAGTAGCCGACTCCTCTTTGTTTATTCTCAAGAACAATTCCACCATCATCTATGCTCTTGTTTACGTTGATGACATTATTCTCACCGGAAGTGACTCCTGCTCTCTTGAAGCCTTCATCGTAAATCTGTCCAGCCGTTTCTCTTTGAAAGACCTTGGTAATCTCTCTTATTTTTTGGGCGTTGAAGTTCAAGTACAATCTCATGGCCTTTTCTTGAGTCAAAAGAAGTATATTACTGACCTTCTTATCAAGACTGGAATGCTCGATGCCAAACCCATGCCTACGCCCATGGATTCGTCGTCATCTCTCACCAAAACAGACGGTTCTATCCTGGAAAACCCCACTGATTTCCGCACTGCTGTTGGCACTCTCCAATATTTGTCTCTTACACGTCCGGATGTAAGCTTTGCGGTTAACAAGCTCTCCGAATTTATGCACTCTCCTACCACCGTGCATTGGTCGGCTCTCAAACGTCTGTTGTGCTATCTCCATGGAACTCTTGATCAGGGTACATCAATTCGCAACAGTGGCGGCAACCTCCTTCATGGCTTTTCTGATTCGAACTGGGCAGGAAACAAAGACGACTACACTTCAACAACCGGGTATGTCTACTTCTTAGGCCGCTCTCCTATCTCTTGGTCTTCAAGAAAGCAGAAAACTGTGGCTAGATCATCTACGGAGGCTGAGTATAAAGCCTTAGCAGATGCGGTTTCTGAGTTGGCCTGGATCACGTCTCTGCTGGCTGAACTTGGTGTTCACAATCGGTCACAACCTGTCATTTTCTGTGACAACCAAGGAGCAAAGAACCTAAGTTCGAACCCTGTTTTTCACTCAAGGATGAAGCATGTCGCCCTTGCTTATCATTTTATTAGAGAACAAGTTCAGTCCGGTTTGGTTCGAGACACATATGTGCCTACGTCTGATCAACTTGCGGATTGTCTTACAAAACCACTACCTCGTGCTAAACATCATCAGCTTCTGTCCAAGATCGGACTCTCTAAACCGACGTCCGTCTTGCGGGGGCATGTTAAGTAATATGTCACACTAAATTAGTTTATATTTTATGTAATCTGTTAATAGCTTAAACGTGTACATTAGTTAGAATTAGTCCTCCTGTAATCTCTCCTGTAATCTCTCCTTTCCTTATTTCTCTCCATGATCAGCGCCTATGGTGATCTCCTCCCTCTTGTACATCTGATTATATATTTTCTCATAATGGAATAACAAAATAGATTGTGCAATCAAAGATCCTGAGTTTACTCCTAACATATTATTCAACTGTATGGATGAATTTTTCATTGATAAGACCAAGATTTTGCAAACGGATATGACACCTTAATACATATGGCAATTTTTCATACAATTACAATGCTTAATACGATGATATCGTTGTATTATGCGATGATATTATTAGATTATTCGATTGTATCGATAGCTTATTCTTTGATAATACCGGATTTCCATTGGTATACATTTTAATCTTCTAGTACCCTGATGACTTTCATAACATAGTATTATTCGTTTACTTACCAAGTTACCATTTCCATTACTTATTCCGATCACACCTTACTAGTTGGGTCAATTGAACTTACACGTGAAATGCGGGTTATTCGATGGTATCGCTATATTATTCGATTGTATCCATCGATTATTCGATGGTATCGGTGTATAGCGATGGTATCGGTGTATAGCGATACCATCGAATAATATAGCGATGCCATCGAATAACCCGCATACTAATCTAGTTCTCAATGATAATATGAAACGTAATATTTTTTTTTAAAAATATGGAATAGTTTCTAAGAACCATATACTAATCTAGTTTGTTGGAAATTTTTGATTACATAATCTTAACAAATCAAATCTATCCACTAAGGTATTTTCTAGAAAAAAAACACTATCAATGGCCCACTAACCAAAACCACACACAATTCATCCAATTCATCAGACGTCACCCCCGTGCTTTGTACTCACGCGCCCCATATGGGCAAGTAAGGCAAATCAGCCTGTGGGCCCCACCGTTTCTATTATTAAAAAAAAAGGAAAAAATGCCTAATTATCACAACCATCCATTTCATTAAATCAACGGCCCAGATTTGCGTACATGATACACGTTAAGGCCTAAGTACATATGATCTATACTATATATATAAGGGGGTAATTGACTGTAACGGTCCGAGTTATAAAACCCGGGTTATATTTCGAAGGAATTGATACCTTCGTTCGGATCTTGCAATCCAAGTAAGGGTTGAGTATAAAGTCCACAGGTTAAGTTTTGAAAGGAGGGATTTCAAACCCTAAAACCGTGATAGGTTCATTGGGAACCCAGGTGCTATTTTCGAATTCGCACAAAACAAATCAAGTCTAAAACGAGCAAACGGCCATAAATCCAAAATACAAGGTTGTCACGGAAA
Source organism: Persicaria maculosa (assembly GCA_963922045.1). Taxonomy (NCBI): domain Eukaryota; kingdom Viridiplantae; phylum Streptophyta; class Magnoliopsida; order Caryophyllales; family Polygonaceae; genus Persicaria; species Persicaria maculosa. The sequence continues at coordinate 19,343,608 of OY998264.1, read as the reverse complement.
AGCCAGGTCAAAACAGATATACGGAAAGGCAAGTATTCCTAAGATGGTAAAAACTATATAAAATATTAAAAGTTTAATTATTTTTTTTTTAATAATATTATACTTATCATTACTATATAAAAGCTCAAGTTCCCCTTACTGTTCCTTAATACTAATTACCTTTTTGCCCCTCAATTTCTTCATAAGTGTGAAACCAATTCAAGGTTATTTTTGGGTTTTTAATTTGTTGTGTGTTCCCAACTAATGCCACCCAAAAGCCACCGCCTTTTCCCAATCTCTATTCTCCTTCTTCTTCCTCTGGTCGATTCAACATTGAAATTCTTCATTTCATATATAGATCTCGAGTGACTCCTACTGCTGATCTTCCCTTCTTTCAACCCACCCTACTTTTAGGGCTTCTCTCTTCAATCGTCCCCAAGGCTTCAAGGAAGTTGCGGTCGATGCCTTTCAACTCTCAAGGGGAATTCAGTCAGCTTAGAAGGATACTGTTGGCACACCACCAGGCACCAGGTCAATCTGATTTCTTTACCTATTTCATTTAGAGTTGATTTTAGCCAAAATTGTAAGCCCAAAATTGAGAGTGGGGAACGAAACTTCTTTCGTGAGTCAAGATTACCATTGCAGATGCATTCAAACTGTTCGATGAAATGCCTAAAATAAAATTTTTGATTATATTGTGAAAGTTTTCGGTGTGTTCTATTTTGGGGATTAATGAAACAATTTAGCCCTGTTGAATAAGTGTAACCCATAATTTCTTCTTATTGTATTGTTTTGTTGATGAGATAATTATTTAAACTTTTGAATTCTCTGTTTGAAATATGACTTTTCTGGAAAATGGCTTATGGGTTTAAAAGGAGATATATAGAATCAAATAAAAAAAGTTGGAAGTTAATCACCTATCACACAAATTTTGAAGTTGGGGAAATGAAGAAGAGGATAGTGATCACAAACAGGGGCAAAATGGTTGAATATTTGTGATTTAAACATAATTACAATGAAGTGGAAATTTGAAGAGAAAACTAGAAGGTTCTGGAATTGATGGTTAGGGGAGTAAAATGACTCATTCATTATATAAATGTGTGATTTACTATGCACCTATATAAACTCTTAAGTTGCCCTTTTTTCTAAGATAAGATATTTTTTTGATCATCAACACACAATAAAACTAAAGGGGATACTAATAGCGCTGTCATGACTAGGAACATGTTCAAATTGAAGGTGAAATGGGTAAATATATTATGGAGCTATACTCCGTACTGTCATACTAATATATAGATTCATGTCTTCAATAATGATTCCTGATCTTTTACCATACTTCTCAATGCTGAATTTACTAGAAATCGTGCAAAAAATTATTTAATTTGTTTGCCAAAGCAAAAGGTTATCTTTCTAACACATCGTTAAAAAATTTCCGGGTGAATTTAACTTCTCATTGAACATATCCACAATGTTAGATTCACCTATTTCATAATATAAATACTGGAATCTGACACATCTTTAAGCAAGTTGGTATTATCCTGCCAAAGAAGGTGAAGTTCAACTTGCCACTTTAATAGGCCAGATGAAAACACTAATTATTAGCATAAAAATTTTAATTGAATTAAAAGGATTGCAAAATTAAATCAAATTAGAAGGCCTACATGTGGACAATTTAAGGTGGAATCTGAATTCCAACAGAGTTAATTGTAGGCGAGGATCCATATGGTAATGACAATGAGTGAGAATTAATTTTACAAGGGAGGCGAATCAAGAGGTTGGCTAACATGAATACATTTTTACCGAAATTCTCTCACTTGAATACGCAAATAAGTTACCTCTTTGTAAATTTAGATACTTTATTAAGGTAACTTTAACGACTATGAAAATATTAGTGAAGAAAAATATTATTTTGATTGATTGAATTGGAAGGCATAAATGTTATTTAGCTCATTTTAAAAATTATTTTAACTAAATTCAGGCTTTGATGGGAGAAACCGATGAGAATGAAGCTGAAAAGGAGGTCATTATAATAAACTCACTTCTTGTTGTTTACGCGTTTTTGTTTGGAAGCCACTAGCCCACTACATTTCCCTTCGAATCATCAAAGATTGCATTTCCTTCGTTGTTCTCCCAATTCGCCTTGAAGCTTAATTCAAAGTATTTTCTAGGTTAGTAAAGCAATGAGTTTGTTCTATCAATATAATCAACCCACATCTTGTTGTTTACGAGTTTTTGTTTGGAAGCCACTACAAATGATACTCTTAATGGTGCTAGAATTTAGAAGAGCAGTTATACAATAACTAGCCTAGCTCATGAGAATAGTAGCATAAAATCAGTAAGGGAGAGTTGAACTTTAAGAATCGCAGCTCTTGTGGCAATGTGGCATCTTAGTGTCTTGCCTCAAATAGTCTGCATTTTTCTATGGCAATTCGCTTTTTGGGTTTTCTTTGTCTCTATCTAGGTAAGTTAATCAATCCTTACATTTCTTTGACCGACGTCATTTTTGGGCTTTTCATGGTATTTTGTGTGTTTCTGAAGGTTCCCTCGTCTTCTAATTGTTTTTTGGCACTTAGAAATCAAGTTTTTTTTTGGATTTAGTCATTCTTTTTTCTACCATAAAAGCTGCTACAAGTCAATTTTTGTTAAACTATGACACTCCCAGATTATCTTCTACTTGGCCATTGAAGATTGCAACTGCTTAACACCATTCCTTGCTGATATTCATGAAGTTCCTACCTGTTTCATTGCTTGCTGATATTATTTTGTGAGATTTATGAACTTAGTCCTGGTAGATGATTGAGGTTTCTTATTGTTTGCATATTCAGAAATTCTTTGGTGTTGGAGCTTGATAATGTGGAGAAATTGTCCGAGAAGTGCAACATTCAGGTTCCGGTGGAAGTTTTGAAGTATGCCTCGCCTTTTGAATTTGTTTAATAAGCATTTTAAATGCAATCAACGCTTCTTATTTGTTTGTTGTGCATTTCGCTTTGTTTAGTTTAATTGACGAGGGTATGAATCTGGAGGAGTTCGCTAGAGATGTTATCATTGGCTGTATTGCCAAGAATCAAATCACCAGGGGGAAAACCTACTCTTTTAAGGTGATGTTTACTAGCATCCAGTTTGCAATGTGGTCTACAACATTGTATTGACATTTTCATTAGCCTTTCATGCTGTTTTTCTGCTCTTGAGCGTGGCTCGTGCAATTAGTTTTAGATTCATACGGCTTGGCTAGATTTATGGGATTTGCTTGATCCATCTCAATTTCAACATCTTATGTGATCCTTATTCACGTGAGGTTAAATTCTTTTGAGTTGTGTGGAGAGTGAGCATTGGGATTTTTTATGAACTCACAAATAAGGGATGAGATTAGAGCTTGATTTCAGCTTCTTTTAATGACGAAGATGTGAAATGTTGGATTAATAACTAGGTAAACTCCTATGTTATTTATGATTAATGAACTATGCAGAGTTTCAGGCAATATTACCACATTACCTGGAGGAACTTGAACAGGCATTCCCAGACGAGGTGGAAACATACAGGGAGACTGTGCTTGGACTGCAGTTATGAGTTATAAGCAATTTTATTTCAATAACTCAGGTTTTTGTATTTGTTTGCACTCTTTGTTCATTGAAAACATGCTCCTATAATTTTTACATCTTAAATGAACAATTGTTCATCTAGGAACCTAGATAGGTGGATGGTTTTTTTAGCATCCGGAGACAATCCAGTGCCTCATTTTAATATACAAATGTTTATTAAAATTACTCTTAACACGGATATTATTGAATTGAGATCACTAAAGAAGTTAATAATCTCTCTTCTTTTTGAACAACATGTATAGGGCCATTATAGACATGTAGTTCTTGTAATCGAAAATAAGATGGTTGTTATTGGCGGTGAATGTTAAAATGGAACATTGGACATTGTGCAGGTAATTGCTATTTTTTTGTTTGTAATGTTTTCTTCTTCTCTTTTTTACCCTATTTGGAAATAAGAAAAATTGAGAATGTGTTTTTTTAGTTCATGATTGAACTGTGGAGCTTAGTGTTCTAGCCGATATTTTATTCTATTTTTATTTATTTAGGTGCTCAATTTTGATAATTTTAAATGATTGTTGCATGAATTTTTGTTTTTGATGTCATTGTCTACAAGAGAGACTATCTTTCATAATGTCATTGCCTGCAATTACATTATTTTTAAATGAAATTTCTATTGATCCTTCCTCAATTATTTATTTGGTTATCAATGTTTTGTATTGTACTGAAATCAATGGAAGGGACAAACGAGGTTGAGTTGAATGAGATGGATGGATGAAGGGGAGACTAAAGAGTTTGGCGTCATTTCACAATGAATCTTTGTTTACTAGCTGCAAGATTTCAATGTAGCATGTGAAGTTGCAAATGTTTTAGGCAGTTGTATTTTTTTATTGATTACTTTAAGCGAGACAATATTGTACAGGTTTTCCCGTTAAACTTGTAAAGTTGTTTTAGATTAGTTGAAAGTGCATCCGGATTATAGAAGATGACAACACCGCGCAAATGCGCGCGGTTAATAACCTAGTTATTAATAAGTATGAATTGATGAAAAAAAATTATTAAAAAAATTAATATTTTATATTATTTTTACATGATTTCTGTTTAGCGCAGGGTTAAATTTTCGTATAGCGCATGCCCAAGTGGTCGCAACGACCATATATAATATGGTCCCAACGACCATGGGTGAAGTTGGTCGCAACGACCAATCGTTGTTGGACATTGGGTTGGTATGGTCACAACGATCATTTTTTATTTGGTCGCAATGACCATGTTTTTAGCCCGATTCTAAGTAGAACCAAGCTAAAAACTCAATTCCATTTTTTTTTGACGCAGAATAAAGATTAGGTCGGGTCGTCCGAAGCCGAAGCCCTTCCTAGCGCGTCCTTCCGGACGAGAACTTGTAGTTCTGGATCCTCCTCAAAGCAATCGTCGGCAGGGTATGCATGGGCACTTCGAGCAAGATAGTCAGCCACAGCATTCGATTCCCTGAAAACATGACGAATAGCAACATAAGAAACGGACGAAATATCCATTAAAATATCCGATTGCAGAAGTTCAATTTGCCAGGGGCACTTCCAATCCCCTAATAAAGCTTTAATAACCATTAAGTTGTCCCCTTCAATCTGAAGATTTGTAATAAGCAATTCTTTTGCACGCTCAATGCCCTTCTTGAGGCCGAGGTTTTCCGCGTAGATGACAGAGGCGTTATTACAAAGACCTCTACCAACCGAGGAAATAGCCCCCAATGAGTCACGAATGACAAAACCATAAGAGGCGTTACCGTTAGGAAGAACAGAACCGTCGAAATTCAGTTTGTGACAATCGTTTGGAGGTTTTTCCCATTGGTCCGACCGTTTCTTATTTCCGGCAGAAGAATATCTGTCAGAAACAACACCCGTTCGGAGAGAAGAGGAGTTACCAGTATTACGTTGCTGAGGGTAATCGGAGGCATGTGAGTCCAAATACTTAGATTGTGTCCAGCAGTGCTCGGTGGTTGTATAAAGCAAGAAAATCTCGGTAATGCTAACCTTATTTGTATGTTGGAACACAAGCTGATTTCTGTGGAACCACAAGTCCCACCATGCTATAGCTAATTTAGCAAAGTTTTTGGTTCCGAGTGCTTGTTTAGCATCATTTAGATGGAATACCGTGCTTCCTTTGATAAGCGAACCAGTACGTGGAACATTAATTTTCATCGTTTTTAGCAGAGTTGCGGCCATAGGACAATCTAGTAACAGATGAGAGAGCGTTCCATTTGAGTTATCGCAGAAGGTACACCCCGAAGGCACAACGAAATGTGATTTCTGTAATCTAGTAGTGGTAGGCAAACCATCACGAGAAATTTTCCACAGAAAATGTCGTACTTTTGGGGGAACATCAAGTTTCCAAATCCAGCCGCAGTCATAAGTAGACAATCCAGTGTGTTCTGCTAACACCGAATTAGCAGAATTTGTAGAAAACCACCCATTTTTACTTAGACCCCAGTAGAGACGGTCCGCCATAGGATTAGTCAGCAAGGGAATACTTAAAATGTGGTCAATGTCTTCGGCGGATAGAATGTTATTTAACGAATCTGTTACTAAGTGGCTATTCCATTTCCTGTCATTGTCAAGGAAAAAGGATACTTTATTTCGAAGTAGGTTTTCCGGTATAGGCTGAATAATTCTGTGTATAAGCGGCTCATTAAAAGCCCAGTTATGTTTCCAGAAATCAATAGATTGACCATCTCCAACACACCACCGTAAAGATGGTTCAAATTTTTCCCTGATGGACATTAATCGGCCCCACTACCAAGAAGAACTTCTTTTTTTGGTGTAAGAGAGCAGATCATGCCCTTTTAGATATTTTTGGGAGATGACTTGGACCCAGATGTTATCTGGTTCAGATATAATTTTCCACAGTAGTTTCATCTGTAAAGCTATATTCATGTTCTCAGCTTTGTGTATACCAAGACCCCCTTTCATTGTGTCGGAACAAGTTTTGTCCCAGCTAATCAACGATGCAGCGTTATTATTTTTGCTCCAAAAAAACTGTCTGTAAACTTTGTCCAATTCATGTAGAATATGCGATGGAAGTAAGAAAGCCTGCATAAGAAAAATGGGTTTAGCACTGAGATTGGCTTGGATAAGAACTTTGCGGCCTTCAGCCGATAGATTGGTTGCTTTACATTTTGTAAGTTGTTGTTTGGTTTTAAGTACGACGTCCGCGAAGGTATCTCTGTTGGTCTTACCATTGACTATAGGACAACCTAGATATTTGTCGAAATTATTTGCTTGTGGTATTCCGAGTACAACTATAGTAGACGTAATGGCTGTGGCTGTTGTATTATGAGATGCCTGAAAGCTAGATTTGTGTAGATTCACTTTTTGACCTGAGATGGCACAGTACCATTCTAGAATGGACATGACAGTTGTGCAAGCGGATTGGGAAGCTTTACAGAATATGAGGATATCATCTGCGAATGCAAGGAACGGAATTTTAATCCCCGGTCTACCGAATGTGATCCCAAGGTCCTTATTTCCACAGCAACGGTGGTGCAATGTTCGTGCAAGCACTTCTGCAGCTAACGTAAATAGAAAGGGGGAAAGAGGATCCCCTTGCCTAAGACCCCTGGAAGGAACGATTACAGTGGTAGGCTCATCATTGACTAATACAGAGTAGGAAACCGTTGACACACATTCCTTAATCGTGCTGATGAAAAGGTCATCGAAACCAAATTTGGACAGGACTTGGAATAAGAAAGACCACTATATGCGGTCGTAAGCCTTTTCCATATCAAGTTTTAAAGCGATCATGCCCGTTTTGCCTTTTTTTAGACGAAACGAGTGCAAAGCTTCGTGAGCAATTAGGATGTTGTCTTGTATCGATCTTCCTTTTGTAAAGGCTCCCTGAAGGGGGTGAATCAATTTAGCGAAAATCTTGGTCAGTCTAGCAGAGATAACCTTTGAAATTATTTTATAAATCGTAGAGCAGAGACTTATAGGCCTGTAGTGGTTAACCGCGGTGGGATTTTCGCACTTTGGTAGTAAGGTGATGAACGTGTGATTGATCTGTCGCAGTAATCTGTGACTACTAAAGAATGCCTTAACAGCTTTAATAATAGAGGGGCTGACTGTAGGCCAGAATGTTTGGTAGAAACCAGCGGGGAAACCGTCAGGTCCTGGAGCCTTGTCTGGGCTCATCGAGAAGAGAGCTTCTTTAATTTCATTGTTAGTAACGGGTGCGGATAGCGTTGCATTATCTTCTGGAGTGACTAATTGTGGGATAACCGAAAGATCTGAGAAGAGATCAGAACTGGTAACAGAATCTGACCTAAACCTAGCTTTGAAGTCTGTAACAAATTGTTGTTGTATAATATGAAAATCTGCAGATGTTTCCCCATTAGAGAGTGAGATAGACTTGATTATCTAACGACCACGTTTTGACGTTGCAATCTTATGGAAATAGCCGGAGTTGGAGTCATTTAGTCTGGCGTGTTTAACTTTAGCCCTCTGGCTCCAGTATCGTCTATGAAAGTCCAACATTCTTTCCCTTTTGTTTAGCAGCTGTTTTAGAATCCGAAGGTCGTTGCCGTTATAGTTTGTAAGTAATGAAGTTTGTAATTGAAGTAATTTTTGGTCAGTGACTAGTACTTGTAGATTAATGTTCTGAAAATTTTTCTTATGCCAAGTTTTGGAAAGCTTTTTAAGTAACCTACCTTTCTGTATTAGTTTAACATAAGAGAACCATTGGGATTCACCCTCCAAGCCTGAGCAACAAGATTTCTGTAATCCGATCTAGTCGCCCAAGCGAGATCGAACTTGAAAGGTCTGTTTTTCGGTTGAATATTAGGACGGAAATCAACAGAGATAGGTGCATGATCAGATCTTACAAACGGATGAATCTGGGTACTTAGTGAATTAAACACTGATAGGACATCTGTATGAATTAGAATACGGTCGAGCTTCTCAAGACAAGTGACGATGCCATTACATTCCCTTTTCCAGGTAAATTGACCACCACGTGATGGTACTTCAATCAAAGAGAGATTGCTCTTTAGATTCGTTAGTCTAGTGAATCTAGAAGCTAAGGGATCGATGCCTCCTAACTTATCGGACGGTGAGCTAATATCATTTAGATCACCCATAATACAATATGGAATCAATAATGCTTGTATGTATTCGAAGATAGAGTCCCAAAAAGGGACTTTTCGTCTTTCATCCGGGGGAGCATATACTATTAGCAAAGCAATTGTTCGATGAGTAGCGTAGTCAAAATAATTGATATGTATGAATCGAGTTTGGACCGAAATAAGTTCTATAGTTCCCTGTGAGGGAGGAATATCCTTCCAAAACACACAAATACCACCCGAGAAACCCTCGGCAGGGTCGAAAGCAATATTGGTGAAACCGCACTTCCGCCAGAGGTTTTCTTTCGGATGTTTATCAACTTTGGTTTCTAAGAGAGCTAAGACATTAATGTAATTGTTCTTACAGAAAATATCGACATTCGTCCAGAAATTTCGGGTCCGGATGCCCCTCGAATTCCAAGAGCATATATTCATAGGAAACTCTTTAGGTGAACTGTTTGTACTAAAACAAATATTTGGATGTATAAAATTTGGGAATTAATGAGGAGTAGTACAGATCGAGTAAATTTTCTCTGAACAAAGTAATCATGAGGTCGATGTTGAGATACAGAAACTATCAATCCAAATATGGACGTTGGTAAGAAAGCTTGATCAGCAACAAAGTCCGGTAAGGAGAAGTAATATTGGTATGCTAATGAATAATAGCCATCCCTGTAATAGATCATTGTACGTAAATTCACACAAGTTATTACAAGTTGAGAGACATACAAGTAACTAGAGGAAAGAATTAGAAAGCAACACCAAGCTCGGTTAAGAATTACATTTAACTTGTAAATAAACCACAAATGAAAGAAATACAAAGTAGCAGTGTCATTGATGATACAGCAGTGCAAAAGCATAGCAAGATTAAGAGTAATATGTTCGAGCTTTGACTCCTTGCAAGCAAGGAGCGACCAAGACCAACATAACTGAATTGTAATGGAGCTTAGAGAGAGACACCAAGCCATGACTCCAAACCAAGCAGTAGGAAGCACTAGGAAGGGCAGAAAACCCAGTTGAATTGAGAGAGCAACTCGTAACCAACACCAGCCCCCACAAGGCCAAAGCGCATAGTAAAACCAAATGATCGAGTAATCCCAGAGCAAGACACTCCTGCAACAACGAAAGAAAACCAACAGCAGCCACCAAACTAAAGGGGGAACAAAGAAAGAGCAAAGCCAATAGCAATGGAGGTAATCCAAACAATAACTAAAACAGCAGCCGTTTATAATAAAATCCGGAAGAAATAGAGATCGATTGAAGGTTTCCACAAGAAGGTAGTCGAATTGAAGGAGGGATTTACGATAGTTGTATGCTAAAATACCTTGTTGAGGCCTTAAGTAATCAAATTGCTTGTAATCAGAGATAGCAGTCGAGTGAAGATTAAGGGGAGATGGAGGACTTACAGTGAGTTTTAGTTGTAGATTTGATTGAAGCAGGCAGAAGGCAGGCGCAGGAGACCGAAACCACCACCCACACCACCGTGTGAAGCAACAGCAGCCGTCCGGCCACCCCCGGCCGATCTCATCCCACAAAACAGACCCACAGAAGAGCCGAAATATCCACTCTGAAGGCGGATCTCGCCACAAAAAACACGAACCAGGAGGTGCCGCCTCCCCAAATTGAACCTTTCGCAAGTTTAGGAAGGCGGAGAAATTGGGAGGGCGATTTGTGAACATCTGGTTCGACATGTGTGGTAAGAGTGGTGGAGAGGCAGGGCACTTGGGGGTTGAAGAGGGACCGGCCATCGGCGGTTGTAGGTGAGCGGAGCGGCGGACGCCATAGATGATGTTGGACGGCTGGTCGGCCTGAGGAAGGAGGGAAGAGGGCGGCGGCGAAGCGCTACCCGCTTCAAACATTTAGGGTTTTTTTCTAAAGAAAAGACGTTTTTTAGTACAATAATTACAATTCTTCCAAGAACCGAGCTAAAATGTAAAAAAAATATTAAAAAAAAGAAAGAAACAGGTCGTCGTCCTCCTTTGTGCAACGTACAGCGGAAGCACACCTATAATGGCAGATTCATATATATATATATATATATATATATAGGGATGCGCTCCGGTGAAAACCAAAATTGCGGTAGAAACCCGTGAGGACCGGCTTTTTAGCCCGGTTCACTTGCTTTATAGCCCGGTTATGAATAGAACCGATCTATAAAGTCATAAATTTTAGCCCGGTTTTGAATAAAACCGAGCTATAAAGTCACTATGTAATTTTAAAACATTAGCTTTTTAGCACGATTTTTCGGTTTGACCGAACTATAAAGTCATGTGTTATTTTAAAACTGGAGTTTTTAGCACGATTTTTAAGTTGAACCGAGTTGTAAAGTCACCGTGTGATTGAGGTTTTTAGCACGGGTTTCAAAAAAACCAAGATATAAAGTAGTCCTCACGGATTTTTACCACAATTTGAGGTTTTCACCGGAGTCAATCCATATATATATATATATATATATATATATATATATATATATATATATATATATATATATATATATATTAACTATTTTGCTCTATATTCAACAAGATTGAATGGATTTCAACCTTTCCAGTTCAATAGCAATATCAATTGGTGATTCTATCAAAACTAGACCGAATTTAAATCGATTAATATATGAAACCCTAAAAAAAACTAAACGCAATTGTTAAGAATGAATTGGGCAAATTAAAGTGGTGGAGATTCATACATCGATTATGAATTCAAAGTCACTCATAATTCATGTTTTTACTTGATGAAATTTAAGGAAAGGAAGTACATCTGTGTGGAATTTGTTGTGTTGATGCTACTACTTTGATGAACGAGAGGGAAAGAGAGAGAATAATGTGAGATGAGATGGGGTGGGGTGGGGTGAATTAGGGGTGTAATTTAATTGAATTGAAGGGGTATTTTCGTCAAGCTCTAAAAAAGAATTAGGGGTGAATTGGGAAATTGAATTGGTGATGTCAGATATCAAAACATTATTATCGAGTGTGAGAGAAGTCTCCTTCTCTCACGTGCCCCGAAATGGCAACAGAGTAGCTGATAAGGTTGCACACCTTTGCCGCTTTGCTAGGAGCTTCGACATTTACACTGATATAGGTCTTCAAGACCTCATCCGCAAGGATCCTATCGGGTAGGATTATTCCACCCGAATTATTACCTGATAAAAAAAAAAGAATTTTGGCATGTTCTAAAAAGTAGACGACCCCTATTTTTATCACCTTAAAATACGTACATAAATAGTAAAAAATCACTTATTTGGAAAGAGGGAGTATATTTTTTTTCTAAAAACTAGACTATATAAAATATATATCAAGGTTTTAATTATTTTTTAAAAAATATTTTATACTTATTGTTACTCCTCTATTCGACAAAACATGTCGTTTTAAATATTACAGTAATTAGTACAATTAATAGTTATAATTTTTGAGAAAGTAAAAAACTAAAAATGTAGCAAGTGTAATTAATAAAGGTATAATAGTATACTCCATCCTACCAGAAACCAACATCTGTTTAAACAAGTGCCCATTCCCCGGACATATATACCAAGACATCTCATACAAACTCATATTGAGAATTGGAAGAAAACTTCTAGGTACGATGATGACCTTAGCTAGTGGTTACCCCAACTGGACAACTTTCCAATCAGCAGAGAAAACATAAAACAAAGAAAACCATCTCATGGCGAAAGCCCCCCGAAGGAACATTCAAACTTAATTTCGATGGATCATCACTATCAAACAATAAAAACTCGACAGACATAATTATTCGGGATTGGTTAGGGGAACCGATTCATATTTGATATCAAAAACTGGGTTGTCAAACCCCACTTAAACTCGAAGCACTAACTCTTAAACAGGGAGTTCTGAAAATTGTACAACTACATATCAACAAAATACAAATTGAAGGTGATTCTCTAATAATAATAAACCACTTGATAAACAAGCATAATTGCCCTTGGAAAATTGAAATGATTATGACAGATATCAAAATTCTTCTGTCGATTGTGAAAGAAGTCTATTTCTTTCATGTTCCTTGCATGGACAATAGAGTGGCTGACAGGGTTGCACACTTTGGTCACTCTGCCGGAGGCGTCGACATTTCCAATAATGCCGGTCTTCTTGACCTCGTCCGAAAGGATGCTCTCGGGTAGAGTTTTCTCACCCGAAATCTTTCCTGATAAAAAAAATAGTATACTCCATCCGTCTCGCAAAATTTTTTGTTTTAGCTTTATGCACACTTATTAATAAAACGTATGTTTCCTTTACACCTACAAGCAGAAATTATTACCTATATAAAGAGTAATCATTACCTATAAAGATAATATTTTTTTGAATCCTATAAAGACAATTACTATAACTAACTCAACAAGTTTTAGATATAGACAGTATATATTTGTTAATTTTCTTAAAATTTTTGAAAGAAGGTAAAATGATTTTTAGTGAGAGGAGATCTCCTACAACCTCCAATACACCCTTGGGTGTAACACAAAAATAATAAGGATATATATTTATGATAAAAAAATAAAAATTTATATTTATGTTATAAATAACCAATTATATATATTTATATAAATTTCTCGTGAAAAAACATATTTTGAAAAATATTAAAATTGAAAAGATATGATTATTTGATGATAATAATTTTAATATTTTTTAAATATGTTTTTTCATGAGAAATTTTTATAAATATATATAATTAGTTATTTATAACATAACTATAAATTTTTTATTTTTTCATTATAAATATATACCCTTATTATTTTTGTGTTACCAAAGGGAGTATTGGGGGTTGTATCTCATTTTTTAACCAGCGGATGGAATAATAGTTATTCAATTTATTCCTCCTTTGGGCAGCAAGTTCAACCGTACCTCATGGCTTCCAATTTCCAACGCAAGGCTGGCAAGCCACTGTCAAATGATTTCGGCTTTGTTAGCGGAAATATCTTTTATGTATATTCTGTATATCTTTGCATATCTTTTTTGTTACAATCCTGATCTAATTTGGTGTGTAAAGATAAACCCAAATCTTTTCATCTTGTATATTTATACGTTCAATTCAAATGAAAGGATCACCTTCAATTCTCAAACTTGTCTTACAGGCTTCAACAGGAAATTGTAATTACGGAGTACTATTTGATTAGAAACAAAACTGGAAAATGTACATTGAAAAGGGTACGAATGGAAAAAAAAAAGGGTAAAAAATGATGGTGAAACTGTGAAAGTAAATTATACGGAGTACTCTAGTTGTAGAAAGCCAAACATTGAAAAAATAAAAGAAATAAAAAGTGAAATTAGGGTTTGGAGGATTGTGAAATCGTATATAACAAAGTTGACTTCAATTTGAAACTTAAAGCTTCAATTTGACACGAGGCGGTCGGCATGGCCTGCTCTACTAGCACGAATCGTCGATGGGTCAAGCCGAAGCGGGTCCATCTCGCCACAACATCAAGCCAAAGCACCAAATCCACGGCGACGTCTAAGCCACCGCCCCAAAACCCCGCCGCAGCAACCGCGGAAGCCGACCAAGCGCCGCCGCGGGCGGTGCATCGCGAAGATCGCACTGCGGCGGGAACTGATTTCGACATTGCGTTCGAACTGCAATTGCAAGAAGCAATCGCCGCATCAGGAAGCTACCATCTAGGGTTTACCGACAACTTCTTCTTGTACTTCAAGGGATTGGTGGTGGAGGACAGGGATAACAATGCGAAATTGGGGGCGATTGCGGTCGCGATCTTTAATTTCGACAAGTCCCCGGTGTTCGAGATGTCGAAGCCACTGGTTTTGCCGGCGGCTATGATGACCGATCAAGTGGCCGAACTCGAAGCTTTCATTCTGGGACTCGAGTTCGCCCTCAGCTTGGAGATTCGGAATCTCATGTTCTCCTACATTGACTCTCGTTACCCTTATGTAAGTCTTCCATCAATGAACTATTGATGAGTTATAACATTTTTAACTGGATTTGGATATTCAATATCAATTGATTTCTAACTACCGTATATTGAATTTCCATCATCTACGCCTCTTGAATCACACCCATACTCCTCTTGAGTCACACACCTGCCCCTCTGTGACTCAAGAGGAGCAGGGTGTATTTTAAAAAAAATATAAAAAGTGAGATATGTGGTGTAAATAGTAAATTTTGTGGTATAAATTTTGTGGTGTAAATAACATTGTCTTTTAATTGGGATTGGAATGATAAATCGAGATTTAGGGGCCAGGTGAAAATATAAATCTTGAAAGTTGTCATTGAATCTTGATTAGTTAAACTTGAGATTAAGTGAAACATAAAATCTGAATTAATCTTGAAACCTTACCATACATTGAATTTTGACAGTAATTGAATTGTTAAACTTGAGATTAATGTGTGAAATGGCTTGATAGAAACAAGCTAATTTTGCTTTCATTGAGAGCTATACTTTATGGTTCCTTTTACTTTGTTGTCTTTGTGGGATGACCGATGTAGCTACTGTTGATTATTTGATAATCTGATCTATTTATGTTGTTGCACTTGCAGCTCTATGGAAATAAAAAACCAACAGAGGCTAAACTTGCAGAGTTGGTAGATCGCGCGGATCTTCTTAAGAAAAGATTTGTGAACTGCCACTCATTCGCTGCAACTCCGAATAACGCTAAACATGTGTTAGAACTTGCGAGAACTTCAATAGCGAAACAGGCAGGAAAGCCCTATAAGGAAATCAAGATCCTGACAAGGGAAAACTGTGCTATTTGCTTGGAGGACGTCGAATCTAAGAAGATGCTTAAAATCAGCGGTTGCCACCACCGTTTCTGCTACTCTTGCTTGAAAACACACGTGAAACTCGAAGTCCGTGGGAGGCAGCTTCCTCACTGCCCTCAACCCAACTGTAAAAGGAAGATCGACATCGAAGCTTGCAGGAATTTCCTTACCCAGGAAATGTATGAAATATTCAGCCAGGTTGCCAAAGAATCTTCTATCCCTGCTTCAGAGAAGGTCTACTGTCCGAATCCAAAGTGCTCGTACTTGATGTCCAAGATCGAAGCTCTTGCAGATAGCCAGAGTCTTGCTGGTCAGTGTACGAAATGTCGTTTGTCGTTCTGCATAAACTGCAAGGTGCCGTGGCATACCAACATGTCGTGCGTTTCCTATAAGAAACATCAGTTGTACTGGAATCCGAGCTCTGTTGATGTGGCATTCGATGCTCTCGTTGCGCAAAAGAAGTGGAAGCAGTGCCCGAAGTGTTCCCATATGGTTGAGCTCGCATGCGGTTGCAACCACATATACTGCAGGTAACCTTACAATGACTGCTTCTTATACCCACACGAAACGTCGAAAGGCGCTTGCTATGCTAAATCGAGTTTCCTCTCTTGTGTTTCGCAGATGTGGTCATCAGTTCTGCTACGTCTGTGCACGCGAATGGAAGGATAGGAAGGCTACATGTTCTTGCCCGTTGTGGTTTGAACGAAACATCATCTTTCGTGGCCATTGATTTCTACCAAGACAGTGAAAACACGCAGATGTAGAGCGGATGAGTTCGATCGAACTGAATGAAGGAAAAAAAAAGGTTCTATGAATCGTATTAAAACTATATAGGTAGATCAATGCAAATCTTTATTTAAAGAGTGTAGCCAATGTTGATATCAGTTATAAAAAAAACACACCGTTGATCATGGGTGAATAGCTTAGGGTGTGTTTGGCTAGTAGCGGTTTGGAGCTGTTCGGATAGCGATTGAAATGAACATTTTGTATTTTGAAAAGTTAAGTGTTTGGATGTAATAGCTTTTGGGTAGTTGTTTGAATCGAAATTATCTAAATGGGTTTAGATTTATGGATATATTACCTGTGAATGAAGAGAAGCAAGATTTCTTTCATACAACTCAAGGATGACTTACACAATTTGTTTTTAATTGAGTAGATTGAGCAACATCATTCAAGATTCTTGTAAACGGGATGCAAGTTAAGAGATTTTAGAGTTTTTTTTTCCTCCTTAAATGTAAATTTGTTACCATACTAATTAGATTTAGAAGGTGAAATTAAAGCTTGTTGTTGAATTAGGAAATTAGGTTGAAGTAGTATTAGATCATAAATTAAGAAATTCAAAAGTATCTTTCTAGGCTTTCACCCATATTCATGAAATTGGGTGATGAGTAAATTGGGTATTAAAAACTTGCTGGTATATTGGTGAATTAGGAAACTATCTTGAAGTAGTATTAGATGATATGAACGTACTACGAAATTGAAAAGCAACTTTGAGGCTTCTTCCCATATTAGGGAAGCAAAGGATAGAGAAAATCAGGTCAAAGACGAATGTAAAAAAAAAAAATCCATCCGTTTTCAAAAGCTTCAAATAACAGTTCAAACACTATCAATTCAACCGTTTGGGAACGTTGTTGCCAAACGCACCCACTCATAATTACGGTTCTAATTATAACTACAAGAACCTTGTTCGGGTTTTTTCATAATATTTTCGGTCGAATTTAACGTATTAAACAAAATATTCGACAAATCAATTTTCTACTAACTTATTGCCCATGCTTCTTGTCATGATGTTCTTCGAAATTTTCTTTTCTTGAGATGATCGATACTTTAAATTTGAAAAAGAATGATAAATCAGCTGCTTTCACGCTTCTCCTAACATCCATCCTAATTGAAGGCAAAGAAAAGAAACCTTATAGTTTTTGGTGTAAGAAAATTAATGGATCCTCTTAAGATACTTTATCTCTTACACACATCCACGGTTCTAAAAAACCTTTCAAGACCCGCCTAGACCCCTGCCTAAACCCTTGAACTCGTCCCGCCGCCAAGGCCGTCAAGGTCTTTCAAACCCGCCTAGACTATAAAGACCCGCCATGAAATCCGCCTACACCCCGCCTAGACTCCTGACCCTACCCTATACTTATCACCCGCCAAACGTTTTTTTAGAACATTGCACGCATCATGTCACACCTCTTAAATTGGTCAAAATTATATACCGATTTGATAAAGATACCTTAAATTGAAATGTATAAACCCTATATAGCTAAAGAATAAAAAAAAGATATTTAGTGTGGGTTTTTTATAATGTCTTAGACCTTTAATTAGAAAGAGGTACTCTGTGTTTAAGTATGAACCCTAAGATGCCAAAATATTAAAAATTAAAATTAAAATATGTTATACCTCTCAAATTCGTGTAAATTATAAATCAATTTCAATACGACCCACTTTAAAAATTAATTTTAAATTCATTTTCATATTTGAAATATTAAATACTTAGATGCATTTCATCGAACACCTTATGAACAATGATTAAACTCATCAAGTCACAATTTATAACCTTCTATTTCACTTAAATAGCACCAAAATCTTATGATAAATTTGATCAATAATTTATAATCTTCAGTTTCACAAATTTTATCAATGGAGTAAACAATTTATGCATTGCTATCTAAATATTTTGCCCAAAAAATATTCCAACGAAAATATCTTGGAACCCTTGTCAAAGCTTTAGACTTAAATATATGATAGGTTGTGCATCGAATATTTTTGGGGTTTTTTTCTCATTGTATTTAATATTGAAAATCAATGTTTATAACCATAATAAATTCCACACTATGCTTGTGAAATGGGCTGCAGAAAATGAATGATTTATGTTTTTACCCGTTTTAGGTAGTGTGTATTTTAATCGGAGCTCAATTACTCCATTATACCCTCTAATAGACTATTCTTTTTAGATTATTTTTTTGATATTTATTATTCCTATTGTATTTAATATTGAAAACTAATTTCCTTTCACTTTTATCCTAGATTTATAGTATCAGTGAATCATTCATACTATAAAATCATTCCATCTGAAGTCTGAACAGGTAAATATATAGATATGTGCCAAAAGCCATGGAACGAAAAAGGTAAGACCAAACACAAAAAACTAAACAACGCTTATAACTCAGCCACAACCCAAGCTACTACCTTAAAAATATATAAATTTATATATATATATATATATATAAATTAATAAATTTATATATAAAAATATATAAATATAAATAAAATATATTTAAAAGATAGTTGGGCACCCCACCTGATCTTGACCCCCCCCCCCAGATCATTTACTTCAATCACAATTCAAACAAATCAAGTAACCCTCCCCGCCTAGACTAATGTAACATCACCTATGTCACACTATATATCAGAAACCTTCAACAACTCAAAAGGAACATGTATTCAGCGCAGTTCTAGTAAGATTAGCCCGACTGCTAGGACTCATCGTCGGTCTCCCCGCTCTCCGATTCGGAAAGGAAATACGTTGCATCTCCTTTCCCACAATCAGAGTCCTTGATTGCCGACGTCGCATTAAACAATTCATTCATGGTTAAGGATACCTTTATATCCTCGTTGATGCAATTCGATGTGCCTCGGAGGAGATACGTCCCCTTCTTAACACCATCGACATCCTTCCATCTCATCAATTTCGGCGTCACACATTTATCGATTTCCAACTTGCCCCCTCTATTCACCGAGATTACCGAGGCCGCTGCCCAAGAGGAAGCAACCATTCAAGCACACACTAACGATGTTACATGGTTAACCTCCTCCTCTGCAGCTGCGTCATCAGCCCCATCATCCGTTTGTACCCCCATGGAAACCGCACCAGCAACAGCTATTGCATTCATCCCCGCCTCCACTTTAGCAGCTTCTCCCATCTCTTGTTCCACTCCCTCTCCATTTCCCATGTCCTTCCTTCCTACTTCTGGTTTTGGCATTTCATTTTCTTTCCCATCCTTACAATTAGAACATCATCCATCTATTTCTATAGGACCCATCCCACAGAACCGTGCCCACTCCGCAACAACTGCAGCAACAGTAACATCAGTCCCCATTACACAGTTACACCAGTTGAATCATAACTACCTGTCAATTTCACGTCTAGGCTGGCCCTCAGGTAAGATCAGTCCATATGCCCAAAACAATTACATTTCACACAATTCAAAGGGAGCCATTCAAATATAACCTTAGCTTCACATTCCACTCCCTTATCGCTCACAACCTTAGCTGCACATTCCATATAATCAAAGCATTGAGAAAGGATGGTTCATAGTCGATATACTAACTACGATGTAAAGTATAAAGTATTTACACTTGTTAAACAATAAAAAGGGCCTATAAGCAAACAAACTTTATTCCTGAAGCTTGAAAATTTTGTACTCTCATCAAACACGCAATCAAACATTACAAAAGATAAAAGTGAAAGGAAACTTCATAAGAACTGATGAAAACTGGCAGATCTGATCAACTTATCTTATTGTGAGCATCTGATTGACAATTTTGTAAGAAAAACATGTTCAAACTACAGCCTACAGGTGAGAGATTGGGCACAAAAACAATACCACATCCATGTGTAAGAAGTAGGAACTCTAGATTCAATCTCTAAGCCTACATTTGACAAATTGTATAAGAAAACAATGTCTGGATGCGAATCATTTGGCATAACTGATGGAACATAAGTTATATTAGTATTGTTGTTTATCTGTAAATTTTTATCGGTGAATATACATAGTGAAACCACATCATCCAAAGTGGAGAGGGGAATTAATCATCAATTCCTTCAATAATCTATGTGAAGATTTATATCCAATGTAATAAAACCAATATAACCTCTTCATAAACTCAACAATAAAACCTAAAATGAGAAATGCAATATAGTGAAGGGAAAAACAAAGGAATCCATAGCATGAAGATAGGCAATTCCTAAAACAGATGAATAGAGATTGAAAGAACTACTACTGATACAGAAATGACAAACCATGTACATCAACGTTGGCATTCAACTCGTGAACTTTCCCAACCAGTTTAGCTTCAGAGACTTGCTCGTGTAGATCTACATTGAAGGACTTTATCCCCACTTCAGCTCACTCTTTTCTGTTCATATTCACATAGATCTGAGAATCATTCCTATCGCCAACAATTACCACAGCCAATCCAGGTACCTACGCACATGAGTATGTGCGTAGGTACTCATTGTGATCAACTGCCAAAAAAATATAACATTGGCATTGGATATCACTTGCCTTCTTACTTGAATATCCTTCTGAGTATGTGATTTCAAAGTACACCCCTCTCTTAAATCATTTCATTGACATTACAATAAACACCGACAAGCAATAAATTTGTTCATTCATTTAGATTAAACAAACACAGACAACTCCAGTTAATCACAATGAAAAATCAATAGAAGAAGTTAGGGGAGATATGTAGAGTGAGAGGAACAAACTGAAATAGCAGCTTTGACAATAGAAAGCTTCAATCTAAAGGGCAATTCATCTGAAAAATCAATAGCAATCAAATTGATCACCTGATAAAAAGTAGATCAATTAGCACAACACCAAATCGTAGGTCCATGTAACTCTTCAAGATTGGGAAGCCTATGGGAGAGGCGAGCTCTTCTAGGGCGCAGACGACGTCGAGGAGGTTGGCCTGGGTACGGTCAGCAACGGTGGCGCACGAGGCGGCCGAACACGCGATGGATTGGAGGTACAAGGAGAAGATTAGGGTTTGGGCATTGAGGATGGAAGGATTGCAGCGTTTGCAGCCCATGGAGCGGCAAATCTGGATGACGACGACCTCGAAAGCCATGAGAACATTGGGATTCGGTGGTCGAAGAATCTGTCTGCTTGAATATTTGGCTTCTCAAGCGCACCGTCATCGCCCTGGCTTGTCAATTTATAATAGGGGAAGGGACAACATAGATGTTCCACATTTGTAGAGAGACAAAGTCGACGCATTGATTTTACAGAGAAAGGAGGAGGAAACAGTTTAGTCAACAACGAAGAGAGGTAAAAAGAGGCAGTTTTGAGATCTATGGAGAATGGGTATGGGGGAGAACGTGGGTTTGGAGAAACTACCATCAGAAGGAAAGGGAAAGGGTATGGGGGAGAACGTGGGTTTGGAGAAACTACCATCAGAAGGAAAGGGAAAGAGAACATCGTTTCTTATTTTTGTGAAAAGGTGGACACGTGGCTCAAATTTTACTGAAGACATTGCTTCCGAATTTATATGTATTAGGGTGGGATTTTATAATTAATAGATAATGTGAAATATTTTATTTTATAAATTATACTGTAATATTTCATCAATTCTAATGTATTTTTAATTATAATGCACCTATAAATATAAATATAAATATAAATATTTGTATTTAGTTGACACATTTTACAATATATTTAAAACAATGTAAACTTTTAATAAAATACTTTGTAAAGCGTGGAAATCAAATACCCACTGTTGACACAATTTAATTTATTTTACTTATGTTATTTTAAAAATAAAAAAGTGTATATATGATATTATTCAAATATTTAGAAATAAAAAGTGTAAATAAAATATTATTCAAATATTTATATTTATAAAGGAATTATAATTAAAATACCTTAGATTCCAAATACATCCATTGTGCACGATCTTAACAACCCTACCGTTAACATCACATATTTTTCCTTAATAAATAATTAAGCTAAGTTGAAAGATATTGTAATCAAATATTTTTCGATCTCATTCAATATATCACTTCCCCTTCACGAAAAAAAAATCGATTAGTGGGATTTTATCACTCTAGATATCACTTTACCGTAATTTTTTTACGGAAAAGTTAAATACACCGTAAATTTTTACTTAGTACACCGCTAATCTTCGCAACTTGTTACGGAGTTGATTCCGCAATCTCTTGCAGAATATATAGGTAAACCAAACACAACCTTAGTGGAAAGGAAAAAGACTTCGCAACTAGTAACTAGCTAGGTCCGGAGTGTTGGGAAATGGTGGATCAAATCCGCAATTGGTTGCAGAACTAATTCATCGCATACGCTCTCAGAAACAATCAAGGGCATTTTCAAGGCTAAATGCGAAGACTGAACTTGTTGCAAAGTAAAGGGGAAAGATAAGGGATTGAGAAAAGTTAGGGAAGTACAGCGAGGGAAAAGAGAGTAAGAGAAAAAAGAAAAAGGGTAATTGTTTCTATTGATCTACTATGATCCTTTACAATGGATTTAATCCCTTATTTATACTAAAACCCAAGTAAACATTATACTATTAAGCCAAGGGCATACAAGATAGACCATTAAGATATTTATTAGTAAAAGTTATTGACCAAAAAAAAGTAAAAATTTGATATCATATTAATCAATCAATATCAATATATAATACTGAAAATGGATTACTATGTATCAGGAATTGATCGAACGAATTCGATTATGTGTCTGGTGTAATTAAATATTTAATCACATCTCTTATGGTTTGAGATATCAATATAATAATTTACCTTTATTAATATTATTTCACGAGATGACTTCAATAAATGATAAAATTTTATTTGCCACTTTAATATGGATTTCGAATAGAATATTTGACCACGTACATTTTATCTCCTAATAATTATATATAAATGATGTAAAATATTAGTTGCTACTTTAAATATGTATTTCTGATTGAATAATTTATCACATACTATATTTTATCTCCCAATAATTATATAATATCCCCATATTTCGTATAATTTAGAATATTTACTTTATTATTGATAAACCACATAAATCGAAATCTCACACTTTACTTTTTAATACTAGTTTTTGATGACTCTAATTTAAAAATCTTATAGTACTTTTTTTTTTCTTACAGTAGGCAAAGAGTTGGATGTGCTACAGACATCCATGATCATTTGAAAAGATGATGTTTTGGAACTTGTAACAATAAGAACCTATGATAATATTACAATTTAAAGGAGATTTTGCAAGGAAATCGGCTGCCTAATTTGCCTCTCTGTAGCAATGCTGAAAACTGATCGATTCGAAGTCTTCTTTTAGAGACTTGATTTCTTCAATTAATTGTGCTATCTCCCATGGGGTTTTGATTATGTGATTGATGGCATTGATGATGGTTGCGTTGTCGCTTTCAATAATGATTCTTCTGATCCCCAAGTCGTTTGCCTGTCTTATACCTGCATATATAGCCATAGCTTCTGCTAAAATAATAGAGCATTTTCTAATGTTGCTTTTGTATATATGAATTACCTGACCGTAGTTGTTTCTCAGAATGCAACCAATTTGAGTTTCATGATTAACTTTAACTGAGGCATCTACATTAATTTTGATCGTGTTAGGAGGTGGATGTTTCCAAAATAATTTATGTTGAGGTCTACTGATTTTAGGTTTTATATAATTATTATTTTCTTTATTCCAGGAGGATATGTTGTCAATTGTTTGGTATAACGTGTTGATGATGTTTTTGTTTTTGTTATTTCGGAAGATAATATTGTTTCTGAGTTCCCATATATTGTGCTATAAGTAACAAAGGTCAGAGAAGTCTTTATTGAGTGTTTTGGTGTTAATGATGTTTTCAGAGGAGTTGTCTGTTAGGTCCGGTATAATAAATAATTTTTTTAATTTGATGCCAAGGTTTACTATAAGAGATTTGGTGATCTGACAGTTAAATAAGAGATGGTTTGTGTCTTCTATGCCAGAGTTGCAGAGAGAGCAAGTGTTGAGAACTCTATTTATATATTTATTTAATCGGGAAGTGGTAGGTAAGATATCCAGGATAATCTTCCATATAAAATTTTTTATATTTGGAGGGACGTTAAGTTTCCAGATCCAGTTTGCATTAATTTTATTTGTGTTACTGGTATTGAATAGGGAAGTAGTGGATTTAACTGTAAATTCTCCATTGTTACTATAGATCTAAATAAGTTTGTCAGGAATATATCTAGTTGGGATATGTATGTTGCTGATCATTTGGACGATGTTAGGGGGAAAGATATTATTCAATTTATCCATATCCCACGAATTGTTTTTAGTGAAAAGGTCACATACTTTTAGATTAGGGTTTTGATTATTTCAAAATGTTTCAAGATATTGTTCATTTACCCATATATCAGTCCATACATTTATAATTTTTCCATTGCCTACAAGCCAAAGTAATCCTTTTGAGAAGAGGTCTCTAATATTTAGAAGTCTTCCAAATTGCCATGAGGTTTTTGAATTTTCCTCTTTCCATTAACGATTCTTTTGAGAGCTATTTTTTTGAGATTACCTTAGACCAGATGCTGTTATGATTGGATATGATTCTCCAGAGCAGTTTCATTTGCATTCCAATGTTAATTTCTTCTGCTGATTTAAATCCTAATCCGCCGTCCTTTTTGGGGGTGCATAGGTGTTCCCAGCTGATTAATGGGTGATAATTATCAGATTGAAGTTTGTTCCAAAAGAAATTTTTGTTTATTTGATCAATTTTATTTAGAATTCCTTTCGGAAGAAGGAAAGATTGCATTAAATAATTTGTTTTAGAGTTGAGGTTAGCTTGAATTAGTACTGATCTGCCGGCTTGTGAGAGAGTGTTTGATTTCCATTTTGAGAGCTGTTTTTTCAGACTTAGTATAGCATCATCAAAGGTAGCATTACATACTCTTCCACTAATGAGTGGTATTCCAAGATATTTTTCCATTGTTTTGGTAATAGGAATATTTAGTTGTTGGGCGAGTGATTGTGCTTTATTTTGTTGTATATTTTTGGAGACTTGTAAGGAGCTTTTATTCTAATTGATGGTTAATCCAGATAAATTAGAAAAGTTGTTTAGGATATTTTTAATTGTGTATAAGCTTAGTCTATCGGCGCGTCCAAAGATTAGTGTATCATCAGCAAAGGAGAGGAAAGGGATAGAACTGTTATTGTTTGTGAGTTTAATACCAATTAAAAGATCACATTCTAAGGATTCTTGTTGTAGCATTCTTGCCAATAGTTCCATTACTATTACGAAAATATAAGGTGCAAGGGGATCTCCTTGTCTTATTCCTCTTTGCGTTTGGAATGTATGTCCTGGTAAGTTGTTGACTAGGACGGAAAGTGTAACGGCCCGGATATAAATATCCGGGATACGTTTCGAAGGTCGGATACCTTCGTTCGGATGTTGCAATTCAGGTACGGGTCGAGGTTTCAAACCTCTAATCAGTCGAAATTTCATAAATTCAGTTTAAACGAAAGTGAAGCGGAAATCTGATTTAGATACAAAAGCCACGGCAAGGCCGGGTCAAAACCAAAACAAAATTCTAAAGTCGTATGGTCAGATTAGCGGGGTTAGACAGATTTCTTTGCAATCGCCGGGGGACTTTCCCACGCCATATAAACAGGGAGCAATCATACCTAAAAACAATTGGTGCGAGTGGGGTCAGACCGAGGCCCCATCACGCTCTGTCCAGCAAGCGAACATACACATACGCTAATAATAAAGATGATGCAGATGTGGAATTTAAATCACACTAGCATGATCCTAATTTACAATATGCGAGAAATAACTGTAAAGGCGCCCAAAGAATGCCAAGTGGCATGTCCCTCTCCTACCTCTGCACCCCTTTCCGTTAGTGCAGAGACCGGCCGGTTCGATGCTATAGCATATCATATCTCATCATCATATCTCATCATCATAACATAAATTAAAATAAATAAATCATGCCCGATGGTGCTGGGCTATCATCATGCTCATATCGACTCGATAGACTCAGGGCACCCGATGGGGCTGGGCTACCCTATGACCCTAGCAAAGACTCTAGGACTATCACAGATACGGCCGTTCTGTTTCATACGCGTAAAGAAATAGAATGCTCAATCACAAGTGCAACCTAGCATGATACTACATGGCATGCTTTAATGCTTATGCAACACCTAGTATGTCATACATTCACAAGCCGATAATCTCTTTCGAATCTGAGTAAGCCCATAAAGGAACTTACCTGAATAAGCCGAATAGCAGAGAACAAGGCAGAGCAGAATCCAAGAAATGAATCACCGATAGCAAGCAATGTCCAACATATCACAATCACCTAATAACATACAAATGCATAAGTCTATCTAATTCACACAAGGCGCCCCTAACTATCATACATCTCTTCTCATATCTCATTTCAGATTATTCCATCTCATTTCATCACAAACCATATCTCATTTCAAAACAACCTCTCAAAGAACTCAACTTAGAAAATCAAACAACTCTTTTAAAATCGCTTATCCAAATCCCGACATTACACATTTAAACCTTAAGGCTCATTTTCCCAAAATCATGTTATAAAAAAAATCCCGGAATGTTTCTTATCTCAAAAACCATATATAAATAAATTCCAATATTAATTATTAAATAACTCTAAGCTCACAATCATATTTATAAATCAAGACCAACAATTCACTTTAAAATTCCCAACTTAAATATTGAAATTCTCATAAAATGCATCAATCAAATAATCCAATCAATATTATTTTTAAACAATAAACAATATATAAGGATAAATTTCCAGAATATTACAATTATAACCAAATTCTAAAATAATAATAATATTCAAATAATTTACACTTACTATCCATATCTTAAATCACCCTTATAAAATATATCATATAATAATCCATTTCAAATAACATTACCTTTAAACCTTGTAAAATAATATATTAATATTTTCAGAATATATATTTATCTCATAAAATCCCATAAATATAATAATAATAATAATAATAATAACTTAACAATTATAACAACCATAAAATAAAACACCACATACAAAATAAATACCCAACAAACTTGTTAACCCAGCCCAGCCGAACCACCCAGCCCAGATGCCATGACCCGGATCCGGCCTAGCCCAACCCACAACCCCAGTTCAATCCGGACAGAAAGAAAGGAAGAGCTCGACCCGGATAGAGGATCCGGACCCAGATCCAGGAAAGAAAGGAAAAGGAAGTATGAGGGCCGAAGGGGCTCCGGATCCAACCAAGGCCCAGCAAAATAGGCCCAACCCGGATTGAAGAGCAACAGGGTCACCCTCCCTTACCCCCGATGAAACAGAGCTCGGCTAGACGGGGAGCGAAGGAAGAAGAAGAAGGTGGGGGCTATCCGGCGGCTTTCCGGCCTGGGACTCACCCAGACTGAGCTACAAGCTTCCCCGACCACATCCCACACAAAATGAACAAAACGCGCACAAGGGGGAGAGAGGAAGAGAGAGATTACCGAGGTTTGGAGTTCCCGACATCAATGGCGGCTCCGACGGCTCCCGCTGCTGCTGTTCCTGCTACAGACGCCGGAGGAAGCGAACTTGGAGGTGTTGATGCTGGATTGCCCGGAATCGGAGGGAGGTGTTGTTGCAGATCGCTTGCCGAGAAGGAAAGGGGAAGGTGGAGGCTTGGGAGGTCTCGGCCCTGGATTCTGGAAACAGGCCAGCCTTTGGGTGGTGCTCGATTGACGACGAGGAGGAGAGGAGGACGAAGGCGCCCAGGTGGTGGTGGCTGGCCGAGGAACAGGAGGCGACTGGGGAGTGAGTTCTCGACGGAACAGAGCCCGGAGCCCTCTCGAAGGCAGAGGAGGCGGCAAGAGGGTGCCCGAGGACAAAAGGGAGGATGGTGGTGGAGGAAGGGTGTGAGCTGGTGAGGTGGTCGGCGACATACATGGAGGTGAGGGGTGGCGCAGCTTTAGAAGAGAGGAGGGAGAGGGTTGGGAAGTCTGAGAGGAAAAGGGTGGTTTCTGCTGCAGAAGGGAGGAGGAAATAAGTGAGCAAATGGGTGTGTGGGTTGTTTAGAGAATAGGACAAGAGCTGCAATTTTGTGAGGCAGGGGACCTCAACGGGAGGGAGAGAGAGAGAGAGAGAGAGAAGAAAAGAAAAAAAAGAAAAGAAATTAATATTTGTGTGATCCCAACAATACCAATTCAAATTAGCGGAAAAGACCCGAATCCCGCTCGCCCGATCAAAACCCGACTAAAACAAATTAAATAAAATTTAATTTATAATCTCAATATAACGGAATTAAATTAATTTCAATCAAAACTCGGAGTTTAAATTAGTCTTTATTAATACTCGATCTTGAAAGCGAAAATCGAATCCCGTCAAAATCCGAAATTTAAATGATGCCGGAATAACTAAAATCCAAAACTTACGCTCGAGAACGGGTTTTATTCCACTTTTACAAATTGAATTTAATAATAATTTATTTATTAAAATAAACATAATATATAAATATACTCGGTCTTTACATTTATCCACCTCTAAAAACAAGTCTCGTCCCCGAGACTAAAATCATTTAAAACAATGGAAAGGAGTTTGAAATCGGCGAGTCCGAGGATCATGTCCAAGGATCTTGCAATCATCTCGGTTGCGTCTTCCGGGATTCTCACAACACCCTGGTCACGGTCGTGACATCTCCAATTGGTCTAGTCAAGTGTGTAATAAGCGCCCCTATCACATCCTTGCTTCGACCTTTCGGAAGTATCACAACTCTAAAAGCATTATAGCGTCCGACTAGGTCTTAGCAAGCAATCTATAAGCGCCCCTATAAAAAGCTTGTATCCACTTCGTGAGACGTCATAATGTAAATCCAGTCCGTAAATCCTCAAAGCGTTTGTAAATGAAAGAAAGGATTGTCATCTAAATCATTGAAATTCTCAGCTCCTTTAAAACCCCGAGTCAGCCCTTTTCAAAACCGTTCAAAATCTTCAAACCCAATGTCTAATCAAGCAGCTTTACACCAAACAAGTCAAATTCTTTCAAATCAAGATTTTGTCAAAACTCTTCCGAAAACCAAATCAGCTTCACACGTACCAATCAATCAAATTCCGAGGGTAGGAGGTGGAGTCATCCACCTCTAAGGGCTAATCCCATATTCTCTTCCTAGTTTCCAGAATCGAATCAATCTATCAGTCTCAATTCAAGCAAGATGCATAAGCCATAAGAAATGCATAACTGTATAACCAACCAATCTCCAATCAGCACATCATAAGGCAGTCTCAACATATACCATCGTAGTGCCACAAGGTCACATCACATCTCTAGATCATACCAAAGGCCATAAAAGCATTTCTCATCACAGAATTAATGAACCAAAACCCATTGTCAACAGATCAACACATCCAGGTCAGGTTATTAAGATTCAGCAAAAGGAAAGGTCAGTCAATGTGTGAATCACCAAAACGTCAGCATACTCGCAAAACATCATCTCAACTCATACAATGTCATATAACGAACACTTAGCAATCACGCACCATTATCTCATATATATATATATAAGTTAGATTCATGATCCAAATCAATATTCATCATTTAACATCTCCTGATCATAATATAACATCATGCTCTCACATAGCAACATATCATAATTTCATGCTTCATTCAACACATTATAACATGCTTTTAGAACAACATAGTAGGATAGCAATGGGTCATTATATCATGAGTATAGTTGTCACTACCAATTATGATTCAATATTGCATATCAACATGTAATATCCGCCATATCAGGTTCATCATAGTCGTTATCTAACATCATGCCAATTCATTTTAATAAATCACATAATCAAGAAAGCTTTCACATCATCACCAGGCAAAATAAACGCAAACCCCGCTCGCTCGATTTCAATTCCTACATCAAAACCAGCCTCATCTAGATTCACCAACATCAGCTCAGGTAACATCCTCAAAAGAAGTCCCAATTCATTTCAATGCCCTAATCTCGCCCCTCATTCCACCAAGAACTCTCACTAGCAATCCACCTCTAAGAATCCAACTACTATCTCTAACCTCACACTCGAGGCCCTCTCATACTATATCTTCCTTACTCTTAAAAGCCATTTCTTACACTTCCACACTTCCCAAGAGTTCACAAGCATCATGCCCTGCTAACCGCACATTCCCTAGTAAAATTCCTCGACCACCGCCTATCCGACCTATTCCTAACCATACTCTTATCCGAGATTCACCTAGGAGCTCATCCAAAATCATCAAGTATTACCTCTTATAATTCCCGAACCCACTCGGTCCACCCTAAGTCAACACCCCTCTTCTGCAACTTTTCCTTACCACCGTCGATCATTCTAATCACTCAAATCCTTTCTCCACTCTCTGACCGCTCACCCAAAAGGGCGTCACTCACATGTTCAAAGAAGAAGCAATCATGGACATTATTACACACAAGGATTACATCATATTAACTAACATTTATCAATAGCATCATTAAGCATTGCAACAAGTATCAAAAGTCTTAAATTACCGTCATGCTCAACAAGTACTGTAAAACATCATATATGAACCTAATCGAATCAAATTAGCAAGTTTTATCATAATCTTACCTAATAACCAATTCAGATTCTCGACATTTGCAGTTCACATTATAGGCAAGGAATTTAGATCATGCTTGGCACCTCAGAGTAGCATCACATTAAGTCATCAAGGGACATTAGGATTGTAAGGCATCGAATCATATCATCATAGTCAATAGACAATCAAGCAACAGTCATCACATCAACAAGCAGCTTTCAACATCAAGTCATTGCAATATCATCATCAACAAGCTCAGAAAGGGTTAGCAATTCGAATAGAGGACGTTCCCTCCTGCAAGTCATATCGTACTCAACAATCGTGATCCTCGAAACGAGATTTTTCTGTCGACATTATCGATCCTGAGGCCCGTGGGTTATGGGCCCACACTTCCGCTGCGCTGCTCTATCGCTATTCGACTTCCCGATCCCTTTTCCATGTGGTCGCTCGTCCAACGTAACGCGTAGGAGTTCAAGTTAGCGGAGATAGGGGAGTGACAAGGGCGGACGACCTAATGTTTCTTTCGGAGACGGAATAGACCAACGCTAAAGACGACTTGACTAGAGACAAGACTCCGACTCGGGAATAGTAATGATGCCCTTAAGAAAGTCTATTAGGTTACGATTTTGACAAACACGCACGAGTTCATTATGGAGCATATCAATCACGTCAATCCACACTAACATGTACCTATCTCGGGGCAACATTCGTATTCATATCAAAGACACAATCAAGTCTTACGCTGATGTTTGTAAAACAAGCTAACATTCTAGTATTCCATGGAAACAGATATGCCTAGCATTCTTCAAGCAAGATAGACGGAACCAGCAATGATCATGATTTGAAGTCATGCGGAATTTAATGAAGATAACGAGCATCATGTATATGAACAATGTAGGAACAGGGTATACACATCAACAATTGAGTCCAAATATATCATGGCAATGTACATTATAACAATCAGATGAATCGTCATACGAGAACACCTAAGAGTAGCATAGCAATTATCGCATATATGAACAATGTACAAGTTTGATGTATGCATCATACGAGATGATATAAAGGGCAACATAGTAACTATCTCACAATGATCATATGTTAGGTCAAGCATGGCACGGAATCATATGACGAGATCCATTTAGAGAGCATAGATCCTACATGATACTAGTGATACATACTGCGATGCAAGCATAGTCAATATTCATTAAGAGGAGTGCAACATAATGTTCACGAACCATGAGGCATCATTAAAAGTAACAAGATGAACATCATGGATGCTAGGTTATAATCATGCTAAGAACGAACCATCATAGAGCACATATATAGTACAATAGTTGTCGCATCATAGAACAAGTACAACACGTGATCATTTAGCGGTTCATATTGGAATCATAAGTCGTACATGATACTAATAGCACATATCGAACAGGTGTACAACCAAAATGATTCAATCAGATTCATTCCGATATTCATGCGTCATGTATATGCAAAATCAAGATATAGAGTGGTGTGTGATCAAGCGGGGTGTCAAGTCATAGGTTCATGCAAGCACGAGAGAATAACATAGAGTAGTAGGCATTTTAACCATTCAAGCATGCTAGGTTTAACCATCACGGAAAGCTAGTCAATCATCGAATTCAACATTAAGCTAATTGATGTACATAATTGTACTATTGTTTATTGCATCTTTTTGACTTCATATTTCATTTAATTTCCGAACAAAAGTTTCAAAAGCATATGATCTCGTGTAAGAATGAGCTAAAGTGTAAGAAATAGAGTCTACACGAGTTTTGAGCTAACCATGCAGGAATTCGATGAAATCGGAGTCAAAACGAGCAAGCCAAGTGACGCTGAGAAGAGGTCGATATCGACTGGAGACATCGATATCGACCCTGGATTTCGACACGACTTCTGAGTGTCGAGATAACCACACAAACCAGACTAGAAGCCTCGATATCGACACACATGCGTCGATATCGACCATCGTCATAGACATCGACTGGAGTAGGACAAGTCGAGCAGAAACACAAGCCTCGATATCGACCTCTGGAGTCGATATCGACCCTACATCGACAGAAGATAAAATCCGATCTTTGAGGCTCGGATTGTGAAGTCTATCAACGAAGCCATGAGTTATCTCGTTCTTTTAGATATTAGCAGTTGTTTGTTATCTTTTCCTTTAAGTTTATCAAAATAAAAGACCTATCCTAGTTGTTCGGATAGAGTTATTAGTTTAGATAGAAGTTACAATCCTCGGATAGCGAGGATTAGTAGCCTATAAATAAAGCCTTAGGGGCTGATTTGTTAATCATCCAATCATAGAATCATCAAAGACAAGAGCAATAGGCAATAGATAGTTAGTTTATTTTGAGCTTTAAAGTTTCAAGCGCTTACGATAGTTGGCGTTGAGATTGTAAAGATTCGAAATTTTCCATTTATGCAAGTTATTTCAATTCAAGACATGTCTACGATCAACATGAGTGAGTAGTTCCCCTTTCTTCTAGGGTCGGGGTGAGCCCGACGATAGCCATGATGGTAAGGTAAGTATGTCATTAAAGAATGTATCTTTTATCTCCTTCTACCTTGTTCTTCATCTTTAAATGCGAATTTAAGGAACTCATGTTGTAAAACTTGGGTAGTAATTAGGGTTTCTTTTCGAAAGATTATAAACTCAATTATGACTAAGGTAGACACCAATTAGGTCTAGTAATTGAAAAATATCTTTTCCTATTGGTCGGTTTAGGTGAAAGCCTTTTCCTTTATGATAAAAGCATGCTTCTTTAGTTGATCCTTATTTCTACTATCATGGTTGTCGTCGCGGTAATCCTTGACTTTGGAAGATCTTTTCCTTTGAGTTTACATTAAAATTTGCCCGCCGTTCGTTGAGTCATCGAAAAACCCAACACCTTTGCTTATTTCTGATCATTGCTTCCTTTCCATCCTTGATTCTTCGGCCTTTTCTTTGCCGACAAAACCACTAACCCCCTGTAGGAAAGACATCGATATCGACAGCAGAGGTCGATATCGACCAAACTGATAGATCGACGGTTTTCTGAGTCGATCTCGAGACTCCTGGGAACTTCTGCAAGCATCGATATCGACCACTTTGTGTCGAAATCGACCCCCCTGTATCGACTGGCAGACTTCTGAGCCAGTCGATTTCGTGAACTAACCTCGATATCGACCCCCACCAGTCGATATCGACTACCGTTTTTGTTTCTGCAGGTTTTCTGTTGCAGACGACATCGACAGCCAAGGTCGACATCGAGGTTTGACATCGAGATCGAGGCTTCTGGTCGAGTAGAAAGGACGTGTCTTCAACGCTACTAGGATCCCGCTGACTCGCTTCCTCGTGGATCGAACCTGATTCCCTACTACTATAGAGGGGAGTCTTGAATTTATTTGAAGAGGCTAAGAGTTGTATTGGTTTATATTTTCTTTTATATTTCGATTCAATTCTCCCCACGTCAAATTTTGGCGCCGTTGCCGGGGAAGCTATCAATCGCGCCCTAGTAGTTTATTTTCACGGTTCTTTTTAGTGTTGTTTTATAGGTGTATGCGACGTACTAGTGACCAACCTGAATTTGAAGGACTAGACGAACCAGAACGTTTTCTCCACCTAAGATCTCGAGTCCAAAGAATCATGGCGGACAACGAGACCCAGGCACAACAAATTGAACGCTTAAGGAAGCAAGTAGAGGATTACGCTACCAGAGAAGCGGCACTAAGAGAGCGTGCTGACCGGGAAGAGGAGGCCAGGAGACGATATGAGATTCAAATCAACGCCCTCCCCCGGAATGCTAAGCAATACTTGCACCCATCGCTCACAGTGCCTGAATCGGCTATTCTAATCCCTACTTCTAATTTTGAAATTAAGCCAAACTTTTTAACTGAAATAAGAAGGCATCAATATGAAGGGAAACCTAACGAATGCCCTATGGCACATATATCAACCTTCCTAGACCTCTGTGATACAATTGCTGATGGCCAAAGTCTTGAGTATGTTCAACTGAAAGCATTTCGCTGGTCTCTTACAGGAAAAGCATTGCAGTGGTTGGAAAGCTTAGCCCCAAGATCGCTCCGCACCTGGAATGAAGTCAAGGACGCGTTTCTCAACAAGTTCTTTCCTCCTTCTAAGACGGCGCTGATCCGACAGAAAATCACGGCTTTCAAACAAAAGCCTGGTGAGGCTCTGGCAACTGTTTGGGAGAGGTATAAAGACCTCCTACGATCATGCCCGACGCATGGCCAACCACCGTACGTCATCCAGGAGATCATATACAATGCTCTTGACGCTGCAACCAAGGAGAGGATCAACACATACACCGCCTATGGCTACCTTGAACTCGCTCCCCAAGAGGCTTGGGAAACCATTGAAAGGCTGGTGGAATTTGACAATACATATGGGACTCCTGAGGTTTCCGACGCACCATCATCGTCGAGGCCTGCCCCATCTATGCCATTGTACGAACCCTCTAAGGTGATCGATCCGGATGTAAAAGAACAATTTCATAGGGATCAACTTAGAAAGCTCCAGAAACAAGTGAGATTCCTATCGGCAAACCAGGATTGCATCGAATGTGGATCACAGCGACATACTACCATTGAGTGCCCCCATGCTGAGCAAGTGCAACTAGCGGAGACTCATGAGGAAGCCAACTTCATGAGGGGTCCCAATCGCCAATATTGGGGAGACCAAAGGTTCCAACAACCACAACGGAACCAGGTTAACCCTAGGGACCCCCCACTCTATAGAGCTCCTGGGCACCCTGAGAGAGACCAAAAGAAGGATGATCTTCAACTTGTATTGGACGAGATAAGGCGGAACCAAGCTAAGAATGATCAATCCAACCATGCTATCCACTCTCAACTCAATCACCTTACCACAAGGATTGGAGAGATGGACATTTGGAAGAAGAACGTAGAGACCCAACTGGGTCAATTGGCGGCGCAAATCCCCAGACCATCCGGAACATTCCCTGGACAACCAACTACCAATCCTAAGGGGCAATCCGGGTCAGGACACATTGCAGCCATGCAACTAAGGAGTGGCGCCAAAGTTCATAAGCCACAAAAGGCGACGGAGGAAGAAGTAACAGAGCCTGTCGACATCGACAACCCAGTCGATGTCAACCCTGAGGTCGATATCGACACCACTGTCGACCCCTTCGTCGACGTCGATGACACTGCAGCACCTGCGAGAGAACAACATAGGTCGAAATCGACCCTACCGGTCGATATCGACCACCCTCCTGTCGATATTGAGGTTCAGCAGGCTCCTCCGACCACCGTTTTGGCTTCTCCGCCAAAGAAGACGCTACCCTTCCCTTCCAAAGCATTGAAGGACCCCACTCAAAGCAAGTTTAGGCGCTTTGTAAAGATTCTCCAAGGACTGAACATTACTATCCCTCTTACAGAAGCCCTAAGCGAGATGCCCGCCTATGTTCGATTCTTAAAAGACATCTTTAGCAAGAAGCGATCCATGGCAGAGATCGCAGAGGAATGCTCCAAGATGGATTTCCCTGAGAAGAGGAGCGATCCAGGGAAATTTGCAATCACCGTGGGACTTGGCCAACATCGCTACAAAGCCCTATGTGACCTAGGGGCAAGTGTAAGTCTCATGCCTCTCTCTATTTGGCAGAAGGTAAGCATTGGAGCACTTGAACCTGTGGATATGAAACTTTATATGGCTGATAATTCATTCGTCAGACCCACAGGTATAGTTGATGACGTCCCTGTAAAGGTAGGTAAATTCTTTGTGCCTACCGATTTCATTGTATTGGACATGCCTGAAGATCCTATTGTACCTATCATCCTTGGTAGGCCTTTCTTAGCTACTGCGGATGCCAATATTAATGTACGTAGAGGATTACTAACCTTTACTATAGGGAACGAAGTCATTGAATTCTCCTTCAACCCCACAATGAAGGAAGTTAATGGTATGGAAATCAAGTCGGTCTACACTAGCATCATGGATTGCAAGGAACCGACGGAAAGGGCCCTAACTCCTGAAGAGGCCCTAGCCCTAGCTGCAGAGGAGCTTACCGATGAGGACATTGAGGAGTTCCTGGCTACATGCACGAGTGATGAGGAAATATTCGACGATGCTCTATCCATGGAGCTCGAAGACGAAGTCGATATCGACGAAGACAGGTCGACATCGACCAATCCACTCGATATCAAGTGCCCTCAGTCGACATCGACACGCTCAGTAAGTCAAGTTCTCCCTTCTTCTCTTACAGGCGAAATCGACCAGCCCATGTCGACAGAAGTGGCCGAAATCAACCAGCCGAAATCGACAGAAGAGGTCGAAATCGACCAGTCGATATCGACATCAGAAGTCGAAATCGACCTTTACCACTTGACGCCAAACAGCTCCGAAGCCGAGGTATGTGCTGAACTCTCAGTCGATATTGATTATTCCTACTCGCCCTCGACCTTCTTTCTGCAGGAATATTTTGAAGAGTCCAAATCAAAGTTAGCATCACTCTATGTTTGGTCCACACCGACTCCTATAACTGATTTAGGAACTTCTATCAAGAGAATTGAGACGGATTACCTTGGTGAGATCATGAAGACGGAAGAGGTAGAGCCAATCCTTATCCCACAAGGCCCCTCTCCGGTGCTTAAGCCTCTACCCGACACACTTAGGTATGAGTTTCTTGGTGCAAATTCTACTTTCCCTGTAATTATCAATGCTTCACTAACCACACAGGAAGTAGATAAGCTTATGGAAGTACTTCGTGCTCATCGTAAGGCTATTGGATACTCTCTTGAGGACATAAAAGGTATTTCACCTGCTACTTGTATGCATAGAATCCTCCTTGAGGATGATCATAAGGCATCTATAGAACACCAACGGAAGCTCAACCCCAACATGAGAGAGGTGGTGAAGAAGGAGATCATGCGCATGCTGGATGCAGGAATCATCTATGCCATCTCCGACAGCGAATGGGTGAGCCCAGTCCATGTGGTGCCTAAAAAGGGCGGAATGACCGTTGAGGAGAATGAGAAAGGCGAGCTTGTGCCAAAACGAATCACAACTAGTTGGCGAATGTGCATTGACTACAGGAAACTCAACAATGCCACTAGAAAGGATCACTTTCCCCTTCCTTTTATTGATCAAGTATTAGAGAGACTTGACGAACATGATTATTTTTGTTACTTGGACGGATATTCTGGTTTTTGGCAGGTCCCCATTCATACTGACGATCAAGAAAAGACCACCTTCACTTGTCCCTATGGGACTTTTGCATATAGGAGAATGCCATTTGGGCTCTGCAATGCCCCTGCTACCTTTCAAAGATGTATGATGGCTATCTTCTCCGACATGATTGAGGACATCGTGGAGGTATTTATGGATGACTTCTCTGTTTATGGCACTACTTTCGATATTTGTCTTGCTAACCTTCGCAGGGTACTTGCACGATGTGAAGAGACAAACTTGGTTCTCAATTGGGAAAAGTGCCACTTTATGGTAAGGGAAGGGATTGTGCTAGGCCACAAAGTCTCTAAACGGGGAATTGAGGTAGACAGGGCAAAAATAGAACTCATTGAAAAATTACCACCACCTTCATCAATTAAAGACATAAGAAGCTTCCTTGGTCACACAGGTTTCTACAGGAGGTTTATTCAAGATTTTTCTAAAATTGCCAAACCATTAACTAACCTACTAATGAAGGATGTTAAGTTTGCATTTTCTAGTAAATGTCTTGAAGCTTTCAACAGGTTGAAGGAGGCCCTCATATCCGCCCCAATCATTCAATCACCCGATTGCTCGCAACCTTTTGAGATCATGTGCGACGCAAGCGATTATGCCGTAGGTGCTGTTCTAGGACAAAGGAGAGACAAAAAGCTTCATGCCATCTACTATGCAAGCAAGACTCTAGATGCCGTTCAAACAAAGTACACCACGACGGAAAAGGAGTTCTTGGCGGTGGTCTTCGCTTTTGAGAAGTTCCGCTCATACCTAGTGGGCTCTAAGGTTATTGTTCATACTGACCATGCAGCTCTTAGGTACTTAATGGCAAAGAAGGATGCTAAACCTAGGCTCCTACGATGGGTGCTCTTACTACAAGAGTTCGACGTTGAGCTTAAGGATAAGAAAGGAACGGAGAACTCCGTAGCCGATCATCTTTCACGGCTACCCATAGGGCTTCTGGAAGAGTCACATGACAACATACCAATCAATGACTCCCGCCCCGACGAGCACTTAATGAGGCAAGAGGTAAGTCGGGCAGAAGAACCACTCGATATCGACCCCAGCAGGTCGATATCGACTGCCCCAAAGGTAAGTCTGGCATCGATGTCGACCAATTTTGTTCACAGGTTGTCCATTGCAGAGGTCGAAATCGACCTCCAGACGTCGACATCGAGGACCCATATCGAGAAGCCCATGTCGACTAAGCCCGTCGATACCGACCAGTCGATATCGACCCCTGAAAGTCGATATCGACCACCTTCAAAGCCCTCCGAAGGTGACGAAAAGGTAAGCTTCGGTGAGGATTTCTTCTTTACACCTCCTTCTAGTCCTATCCATGATCTATTTGCTGAAAGAAGGGCGAAGGTACCTTGGTATGCGGATTTTGCTAACTATATTGTAGGAGGCGAGATTCCTTCAAGTTTAACTTCGCAACAAAGGAAGAAGTTTTTGCACGACGTCAAACAATATTATTGGGATGAACCCTATTTATTCAAACAGGGTAAAGACCATATCTTTCGACGTTGTATCCCGGAGGACGAGGTGGAGAGCGTGATTCACCATTGTCATTCTCTCCCTACAGGAGGTCATGCTAAGGGATTCAAGACCGCGGCGAAAATTCTTCAATGTGGTTTTTATTGGCCTAACCTTTTCAAGGATGTGCAAAACTATGTAACCTCTTGTGATGAGTGTCAACGTGCAGGTAATATCACATGGAGGAATGAGACACCACTCACAGGCATTTTAGAGGTCGAACTCTTTGATGTATGGGGTATTGACTTCATGGGACCCTTCCCTGCTTCAGGCCCCTACAAATACATTCTAGTAGCGGTGGACTATGTCTCTAAATGGGTGGAGGCCGTAGCAACTAGGACCAACGACGCGAAGGTAGTCTCTAAGTTCATGAAAACTAACATCTTTCCTCGTTTTGGTGTTCCTAGAGTCCTTATTTCAGATGGTGGCTCGCATTTCATTGAGAGAGGCTTTGAAGCTCTTTTAGCTAAGTATGGGGTAAACCATAGGGTGGCAACACCCTATCACCCTCAAACTAGCGGTCAAGTAGAAGTCTCCAATCGCCAAATCAAAGCCATCTTGGAGAAGACGGTTTCCCGCTCAAGGAAAGATTGGTCGTCCAAACTGGATGATGCGCTCTGGGCCTACCGAACGGCCTATAAAACACCGCTTCGCACAACTCCCTATAACTTGGTATATGGTAAGTCATGTCACTTGCCCGTTGAACTTGAGCATTGTTCGCAACGGGGTGGTAGGGGAAGGTGTATGTATGTAAAATAGAAGAGTCAA
This sequence comes from Persicaria maculosa, assembly GCA_963922045.1. Lineage (NCBI taxonomy): Eukaryota > Viridiplantae > Streptophyta > Magnoliopsida > Caryophyllales > Polygonaceae > Persicaria > Persicaria maculosa. Next base: position 19,303,442 of record OY998264.1, on the reverse strand, counting down.
TTAAAGCACAACTAGACTATCTCCCTGTCCCAAACAAATAATACAAGAATCCCCTCCCTTGTAGTAGTAGGGTAATTCAGGATCGAATCCACGAGGAGGTAGGTCAGCGCTTCCTTTGTTGTACTCACGATCAATGCTTTCGACCTCAGCAGACACTCGATATCGAGTATACTGGTCGATATCGACCTCAGTTCTGGTCGATTTCCTAGCGCAGTTCCTGCAGAAGATAAAACAGCAAGTCGACGTCGAGCAGAGACCTCGATATCGATGTTAGTACTCGATATCGACCCTTAAAGTCGATTTCGATGTTTGTCACAGAAACTGTTTTTGTAACCAATTTGTCGGAAAAGGATCCGAAGAAAATAGAATGGAGAGGGAAGAGAATCAGAAGCAAAACTAAGACTTTTATGAAGAATTTAATGAATTAAAAAGCTTCCAAAGTCGGGGTTTCATGCCACAACGATAACAATGCAAGTTTCATGCTAAAAATATGAACTTTAATGTCTTTCCGTCAAATAACTTTCGTTATCAACACTTAGGTGATTAGAGGCTCTCGCATAATTCCTAAGAGTTACTATCCAATTCATGAGTAATTCAAGTTCGCAATATGAGTGGCTTTCGCTTCAATAATGCAAATAATGAATCTCCCTAACTTTCGCAAAGGATCATGCATGTGGTAGAAGACGGAATCGCATAAAAGTCATACCTTTGATGCACTTACCTCACATTGCTATCGTCGGGCTCACCCCGACCCTAGAAGTGGGTTGACTACTCGCTCCTCATCATGCACATCATCATCATTGTTATTGAAAGAAAGCTACCTTGAATTAAAATTTCGAAAGAAAGTACAACCGAACAAGCCACTCCGCTCTCGCTTTACAACTCCACTCGGCCACTCTCTCTCTCTCTCTCTCTCTCTCTCTCTCTCTCTCTCTATTGCAACTGAATTATGTCTCAAACTGAATATTGAATGATGAATTGAAATTCCTAAACTCAGCCCTATTGGCTTCTATTTGTAGATGACGATAAGGACTCGAAACCTTATCTTTATTCTCTATGATAAATAAATAAATAAATAAAAAGTAAAAGCTAAAACTTCATGGTGAAACCAGCCTCCTTATGATAAACCTGATGTTGATGATAGGAAATTTCGACCCTTGGATAGGTATTGCAAGCATTGGATATAATTCTATCAAAATCGGAGTCGAATTCCTCTGCTGGCATGGTCGATATCGACCCTTCCACTCGATATCGACCCCTCCAAAATCTTATCTCGAGCTTCTCCTTCTCCTACTCGACTTCTATCAATTGGGTCGATCTGGCATGATCGATATCGACCTCCAGACGTCGATATCGACCTCTTCTGTGTCGAGATGCTCTGTTTCCTTTCTGCTCGATTCCTATGTCTTGATGTACTCGATGTCGAGGTCTTCAGTCGATTTCGACCTCTTCAGAAGACTTCGAGTTCTTTTTCCGCTCTTCTGAATTCATCCATTTTCATCCTGTTTTCTGCGAAATCACATGGAAACTCGTGCAAACCCATATATTTGACATTTAAGCATAAACTTCACTATTCCCATGTTTTCCCATTAATGTGCATGCAAAAGACAACAAAATGAATTCATATGTGCATAGAAAATATGGCAATTTGTGCGCACATCAAGCATAAAGCAATGTGGGCTCTTAAGGAGCTTAACATGGATTTCGACGAAGCGGGAAAGAGGAGGTTCATTGACTTACAAGCCTTGGAAGAGTTGCGCCTAAAGGCATATGAGAATGCCGAAATCTACAAAGAGCGCACTAAGAAATGGCATGATAGGAAGTTGGTGCCAAAGACATATGAGGTAGGTGACAAGGTCCTTGTTTTCAATTCTAGGCTTCGCTTATTTCCAGGGAAACTAAGGACAAGATGGAGCGGACCGTTAAAGGTTCATAAAATATTCCCTCATGGAGCGGTGGAGTTATTTTGCGACGATGGATCAACCTTTAAGGTAAATGGCCACCGAGTAAAGAAATATTATGACAAGGAGGACCCAGAGGAAGAGATTCGCGCCACCTTGGCGTTGAACTAGCGCAAAAAGGGAAGTATGTCGAGCTAGCGACTTAAACTCAAGCGCTTCCGGGAGGCAACCCGTTCTTTTCCTTTTTCTTTTTCTTTTAGTTATTTTATTTTATATTTTTGAGATCATTCGTGGCTATTTTATCTAAAGTCAACAAAGAAATCCAGCCCAGAAGAGAGGTCGATATCGACCTATATGGTCGATATCGATCAGCCGACAGAAGGAGTAACAGGACGTGTTAAACGGATGCTGAAGGGGGGTCGATATCGACCTCTAAGGTCGATATCGACTACAGATGGAGGTAAGCCAGGTCAGAATTTAATTTCTTTCAGTTTTAAGTTTTGGGGTTTTCACCCCCTTTATACCCGACTTCGACACCCCCTCCCATTATCGACACCCTAGCCGCCCTTCTTCTTCTTCTTCATCCCTCTCCCTCCGATCCCCCTCCCCATACACTCCCCACAGCCCTCATCGCCGCAACCACCCACTGTCACCACACCCTCCCTCGTCCTGTGCAGCATCAGCCCGAGCCACAAAACCCCTTCCTCTCTTCCTCGACCTAGCCCTCCCTCTCTCTCTCCCTCGTTTTCGAGCCTCATCGCCCAGATCTACCCATCTCCGGCCAAGAATCGCCAGATCCGGCCGCCCCACGCCACCGGAGGACCCACCACAGCCACCAGCAGCCCCGACAACACACAGCATCCGGTCGATTTCGACCCCGGGCATCGATATCGACATCCCCTGTCGACAGTCGGTTTTCTTTCTCGTTTTTGCGGTTGCTTGCCTCTTTCTCTCCTAATTCCAACACTCTTCTGGTATGATTTTTAACCCTTCCTCTATCTTTTCTGATTTTTCATACTTAATTAGTTGATTGGGAAGAAATTTCATATTGGGTGTTTAGGGTTTGAACGTAGTTTGCGCGGGAAAGAGTATTTGTATGGCATGGAATATTTTTATATATATGTGGAGCTATGAATCTGAGTTTTGTTTATACATGGGCATGAAATCTGAATTTTTTATATATTAGGGGGAAAATCTGATTTTTATATATACATGTGGGGCAATAATCTGAATTTTTCATAAGTTTGGGCTAGGAATCTGATTTTTATATATATATGGGCTGATTTTGTAAATCTGATTTTTTAGGGGGTTTATATTCTGATTTTTTTATATAATTAGAAATCTGATTTTTTTTAAGGCAATACTTATTTATGCCATAAGGTTCCTTAGTGTTAAAACTTTAAGAAATTGTGTACTTTCTTCCACTTAGACATTTACTTTTACAAAATTTCTAGCATAATTAGAACCTAAGTATGGGGTTCTCCCCATTTTAATCAAAGGGAATATTATCTTTGGTATTGGCTTCTTTTGCAGACGATGGTTAGAGCCAAGAACATCCCTCAGGACGCGCTCCGCATTGAGGATGATCAGCAGCGCTCCCTTGCTGAGGAGTTGATTCCCCGAGCCACCAGGGCACGATGGTACCATCTCCCAGACATGATCCAGCTAGGATTTCACCCAGGCGTTCAGGAGGCGTTTGAGAACGTCTCTCTACACAGGCTGATCGAGCCCCTGGAGGCGCACTACCCCGTTCTTACTGGGGAGTTTATGGCCACATTGGAGGTTCCCGAGCGCACTTCGACTAGCCGCCGAGTCATCTTCCAGCTCGGCAACAGGCGACACAGACTATCGCTCGAGGAGATGAGCGATATCTTTGGGTTCATCCACACTTCGGCCGCCTTCAGGGTCCACGACCCCAATGTCATCTGGAGTTACATATCAGGTATACCATACCCTGCCCCTACAGACTCCTTCACATCTAGGGTTGTGAGCCCACTTTTCAGGGTGATCTTGAGGATCCTGGCGAGTACCCTTTGGGCCAGACCTGAGCTCCGTCGCCCGACACACCGTGAGACGGAGACACTACAGAGGATGCTTTTCGAGGATGACCCTCTACCATACCTCCACTCCTGGCTCGAGCATATCGTAGACCGCAGACGAACGATCTCTACAGACATCTTGGACGGCGGCATGGTGGCCATCCTCGCTGAGGCTCTCGGCGTCCACACTGAACGGTACACGGCCTACCAGCTCACGTACCTAGACGCGGCGGTATTGCGACAGGGTGGAGTCATCGCAACAGGGGCCCAGGGATGGAGACACCCCCAAACGGGGATGCGCCTGCGACACGATTTCATGGATCTGCTGTATATCCCTGATTGGTACCAGTCTTGGACTGGGCAGCCATATCATACGGATATAGATCCGACCGCTGACCCCACCCTACGGAGGAGACCCCCGCTCTACAACCACGAGCCCGAGGTGGATGCTATGTCCTGGGACGCAGATCCCCATTCCGACGGAGCTGAGCAGCCCCCAGCCTACCAGGGTGAGATGGATGGCAACGACGATGATGACGCCAGAGATGATGCGGTTGGGGGAGGAGAGGGCCCGCAGGGGTCCCACCACAGCCACCACAGTCACCATAGCCACCACAGCTATGTACCTCCACCTCCTCCTCCCTTCCAGCCTGCCTACACCACTGATTGGCAGGAAGACATGTTTGCCCGCTTTACCAGGCTGGAGCTCTCCGTCTCTGAGATGCGCGAGGAGAAGCGACGCTATGGGAGGTACCTCGAGGGTTTGGGCTCATATATGGGCTTTTCCTTCGATCCGGAGGCTGGATCATCCACTTTCCCACAGGCCGCCCCGACAGACTACTCAGGGGCAGCTCCTACACAGGGCTGGCCCTTGCTGTTGCCACCTCCCCCGCCCCCTGAGCAGTGATATACATCTAGCGTAAGTGAGTGTGAGTGATCCTTCCCTTTACTCTATTTTTCTAACAGTGAGGACACTGTAATCTTTAAGTATGGGGTGGGGATTGAACTTGGACATTATAAACTGCTTTATCTGGTTGTGGTAGGGTTTAAAATTTGGCAAACTTGGCATGTATTTTATTTACATTCTACTTGTATGCATTGCATCATATTTAACATTTATGCATTTTAAAGTTTTTTTTAGTTTGATTTTGTTGAGTCTATAAAATGTCAAAAATCCAAAAAAATAGAAAAATGTCAAAAATCCAAAAAATGCATGTTTATTTAAGGTTTATTTTTCTTTAATCCCTACTTAGATGTCCTATGATGAAAACTCAATAGCTGACTTGATCATGTAAACCCTATGGCATATTTGGATGGTTTTGCCTAAGTCTTTAAATTTTTATGTAGATTGTGAACTTGTGATGAAATTGAGCACATATGATCCTAGGCTAAAAAGCAAATCCAAAAAAAATTGTCCTTGTGAGAATTTTGGCCCATAGGGAGAACATCAAAAATCCCTCCGCTTTCTTGAGTGAATTTACTCTTCCTATGCATCTCTAAATGTTGTGATAGTTATTCAAAACCAATGCATATATATGTTTATGTTTACAAGAATTAAATGATGGAGGCATCTTTTAAGCCAATTTTATCCTCTCTTTACCTACCCTGCATTATCCCTGCTTGAAGCCAGAACATTAGCCTGAGCCTGAATTGCAAACTCCACAAAATTATCCCTAGCCGAATTGAGCCTGACCCCCATTTGGGAATTGAGACTTAGATTGGTTGGACTAATGCCTTGTGGAAAGAATAGGGCATAATGTCTAGTTGTAAGCAAGGAAATTATAGGATGGTACATATTTACATTTTGTCACATTTTGTAAAAGGATGTTTTGGCTCACCATATAAATGCACATAGTTATTTCAATTCGAAAAAAAAAAATCCGAAAAAAAATATATGTATATATATATAAAGTGCATGAGCCAAAATCCTTAAGTTTTATTCATACGAATGTTATACTTTTGAGAGGTGTATTAGAACTTGAAAGAAGGGTTGATGGAATGCATCTTTAAGAGCATTATATTGAAGAGTATGGTTTGGGTAATGCAAGTGTTGAGATTTAGGAGTCTTGATTCCCGAATTTGAAAAGCACCACATAGCCAAATAATTCCATACCCTTTATTTCATACCAAGCCCCATTACAACCCCGCCGAATGGAGTCTTCTATGAAGTCTTCCATTGAGCGAAAGTCCTCCTGATGATTCTTATTGCATTTTCATAATTGGTTGCGAAGTGGATTTTTATAAATTGCAATGTTTATGAGATTGTATATGGAATTGAGTTGAGAGTGATCTTCATAGCCTAAACACATGAGAGTTGAGTGCAAACACATTATCCCTGTGAGGTTGGATTAAAATTGCATACGCCTATGGATCGCCAAAATATGTGCTATGACGTTAAATTCACTTGCTTTACTTTGCTACCACTTATGATGTTGCTTTTGACGAAGGCAAAGACTTGAAGGGTGTGTTGTAGGTGTTGGTTATTGCTCGGTTATTGCTTGAGGACAAGCAAGTCTAAGTATGGGGTGTTTTGATGTACATAATTGTACTATTGTTTATTGCATCTTTTTGACTTCATATTTCATTTAATTTCCGAACAAAAGTTTCAAAAGCATATGATCTCGTGTAAGAATGAGCTAAAGTGTAAGAAATAGAGTCTACACGAGTTTTGAGCTAACCATGCAGGAATTCGATGAAATCGGAGTCAAAACGAGCAAGCCAAGTGACGCTGAGAAGAGGTCGATATCGACTGGAGACATCGATATCGACCCTGGATTTCGACACGACTTCTGAGTGTCGAGATAACCACACAAACCAGACTAGAAGCCTCGATATCGACACACATGCGTCGATATCGACCATCGTCATAGACATCGACTGGAGTAGGACAAGTCGAGCAGAAACACAAGCCTCGATATCGACCTCTGGAGTCGATATCAACCCTACATCGACAGAAGATAAAATCCGATCTTTGAGGCTCGGATTGTGAAGTCTATCAACGAAGCCATGAGTTATCTCGTTCTTTTAGATATTAGAAGTTGTTTGCTATGTTTTCCTTTAAGTTTATCAAAATAAAAGACCTATCCTAGTTGTTCGGATAGAGTTATTAGTTTAGATAGAAGTTACAATCCTCGGATAGCGAGGATTAGTAGCCTATAAATAAAGCCTTAGGGGCTGATTTGTTAATCATCCAATCATAGAATCATCAAAGACAAGAGCAATAGGCAATAGATAGTTAGTTTATTTTGAGCTTTAAAGTTTCAAGCGCTTACGATAGTTGGCGTTGAGATTGTAAAGATTCGAAATTTTCCATTTATGCAAGTTATTTCAATTCAAGACATGTCTACGATCAACATGAGTGAGTAGTTCCCCTTTCTTCTAGGGTCGGGGTGAGCCCGACGATAGCCATGATGGTAAGGTAAGTATGTCATTAAAGAATGTATCTTTTATCTCCTTCTACCTTGTTCTTCATCTTTAAATGCGAATTTAAGGAACTCATGTTGTAAAACTTGGGTAGTAATTAGGGTTTCTTTTCGAAAGATTATAAACTCAATTATGACTAAGGTAGACACCAATTAGGTCTAGTAATTGAAAAATCTCTTTTCCTATTGGTCGGTTTAGGTGAAAGCCTTTTCCTTTATGATAAAAGCATGCTTCTTTAGTTGATCCTTATTTCTACTATCATGGTTGTCGTCGTGGTAATCCTTGACTTTGGAAGATCTTTTCCTTTGAGTTTACATTAAAATTTGCCCGCCGTTCGTTGAGTCATCGAAAAACCCAACACCTTTGCTTATTTCTGATCATTGCTTCCTTTCCATCCTTGATTCTTCGGCCTTTTCTTTGCCGACAAAACCACTAACCCCCTGCAGGAAAGACATCGATATCGACAGCAGAGGTCGATATCGACCAAACTGATAGATCGACGGTTTTCTGAGTCGATCTCGAGACTCCTGGGAACTTCTGCAAGCATCGATATCGACCACTTTGTGTCGAAATCGACCCCCCTGTATCGACTGGTAGACTTCTGAGCCAGTCGATTTCGTGAACTAACCTCGATATCGACCCCCACCAGTCGATATCGACTACCGTTTTTGTTTCTGCAGGTTTTCTGTTGCAGACGACATCGACAGCCAAGGTCGACATCGGGGTCTGACATCGAGATCGAGGCTTCTGGTCGAGTAGAAAGGACGTGTCTTCAACGCTACTAGGATCCCGCTGACTCGCTTCCTCGTGGATCGAACCTGATTCCCTACTACTATAGCGGGGAGTCTTGAATTTATTTGAAGAGGCTAAGAGTTGTATTGGTTTATATTTTCTTTTATATTTCAATTCAATTCTCCCCACGTCACTAATCAAGACGAGTGAAACATGTTAAGTGGACGGAAAGAGGAAAGAGCCACACTATCAGGTACCTAGTTCAAGAGTGAATCAACAATAACGCAGGCAAAGTAGAATTCGCACAAGTCGCAACCAAGGGCCCAACATGTTACTAGTGATTCAATATAACATATGGTACATACATGCGCTTGACTGGCTAGTATGACGGTATGCAAGAGTTCATTCAATCACATCTCAACGACATAGTGGCACGAGAGGAAAACGCAACGAGGTATAGAGCAAGCCTAAGCAACATGGCGACATGACTAGAATATGGGGACATGAGCTCGAATCAACACATAATATGACAAAACATGCATTCCTCAAAGTTCAATTGTAACACATATTCTCCGTTCAACACAACTAACACACACAATATTAACTTGAAAAATACTCAACAATAGTTAATCTGACGAACTCGGAATAGATGGGCACGCTATAGATTCTTGTCACAAAATGAACGATAAGCATCGAGGCATCATCGACTAGCATGCTAAAGAGTACATCTTATGAGGCATTCATATAAAGAAGAGTCGATCACACTATCATGAACCTATTCATGGGGAGTACATCAATTGTACCACTTCCTAGCATATGACATCTATAATCGTGCTCTAGTATGACAATGTAATATACTAAACAGATCATGTTGGAATGATATGGACATAATAAATGTAGTTCGAACCTATACAATGGTCATCATGAGCATCAAAGCACATAAGCACAAATTCACACTAAGGATCAATTGTAGGTCAAGGAGTAGTGCATATAGAATCACACAATCATGAACAGGGCGATCAAGATAACCCGATAGAAGTCCATAAGGGCAACATTGACTCTTCCCAACTGACTCATTACCCATCTTTCCCGTGGGACTTAGATGCGACTTTTCGTGACAAGAGGACACTAATGGATTGTCATAAGAATCGATAAGGACAGCCTCGTAAACATCTCACTCTCTAACTCAGAATTTCATCAAGGGCCGTCTTCCAATACTCTCACGGACAACCTTTATATTCAACCATGATTCCCGACACCATGTGTTTACCAACCCAATTCCCATGGAAGACCGATATTCGAATGGAGGACTCGATTGAGTTGTCAGAAGGGTTCATAAGGAAGGGGACGGTTCCACAAGGCTGAGCTTAACCATATAAGAAGAAGGGTACTCCCGCTATCCCGTTCGCACAGATCATTCAATATTCATCAAATAGTTAGGACATAACAATCAAATCTTTAGCATATCAAACACTCAACACAAAATCAGTCAATGGCAATTACAATGATCTCCTTGGAGTCTTCCCGACCCATCTGTAAAGAACAAGCTAGTATTTCGCCTACCCATTTCCGCCTACATCCAGTAGGGATGGTCTAGCGCCTTTTCTACCCACTCGATCCCTTATTAGTTGGTTCTCCTCTTTTATCATAAGCCAAGTTCATAATTAGTCCAATTGGGTTAGACATATTAAGTTCATTTTGCCCCTTTAAAATGCTTTCAAATCTTCGAAATCCGTGGGCGGTTTTCCAAACATACACCCGACCCTTGCGTACCCGAATTGCACAACCTGGCTCTGATACCAACTTTGTAACGGCCCAGATATAAATATCCGGGATACGTTTCGAAGGTCGGATACCTTCGTTCGGATGTTGCAATTCAGGTACGAGTCGAGGTTTCAAACCTCTAATAAGTCGAAATTTCATAAATTCAGTTTAAACGAAAGTGAAGCGGAAATCTGATTTAGATACAAAAGCCACGGCAAGGCCGGGTCAAAACCAAAACAAAATTCTAAAGTCGTATGGTCAGATTAGCGGGGTTAGACAGATTTCTTTGTAATCGCCGGGGGACTTTCCCACGCCATATAAACAGGGAGCAATCATACCTAAAAACAATTGGTGCGAGTGGGGTCAGACCGAGGCCCCATCACGCTCTGTCCAGCAAGCGAACATACACATACGCTAATAATAAAGATGATGCAGATGCGGAATTTAAATCACACTAGCATGATCCTAATTTACAATATGCGAGAAATAACTGTAAAGGCGCCCAAAGAATGCCAAGTGGCATGTCCCTCTTCTACCCCTGCACCCCTTTCCGTTAGTGCAGAGACCGGCCGGTTCGATGCTATAGCATATCATATCTCATCATCATATCTCATCATCATAACATAAATTAAAATAAATAAATCATGCCCGATGGTGTTGGGCTATCATCATGCTCATATCGACTCGATAGACTCAGGGCACCCGATGGGGCTGGGCTACCCTATGACCCTAGCAAAGACTCTAGGACTATCACAGATACGGCCGTTCTGTTTCATACGCGTAAAGAAATAGAATGCTCAATCACAAGTGCAACCTAGCATGATTCAATAAGGAAAATAAGGCATGAGGTTCTAACTTGAGTAAGCCCCGGAGGACTTACTTGGAGGTGCAGAGCAGCAAAATAAGGCAACAAGAGTAAGCAACCCAGAGATCACCTAGAAATTTCATAAATAACATAATAAGTCTAAATCTAATTTACACAAGACACACAGGTTACATATGAAACATATAAAATACACATAATTATATAATCCAACCATTTCATCATTATCAACATTATCATCTCATCTCCATTTCTCATCTCGTCTCATCATATCTCATAATCCACATCTCATCATAACTCATCCTATAATCTCATCATCATTTCCATATTTCTCACATAGTATTGCATCACAATATCTCGTTCATCATCATAGGGTATTCGTATATCATCCGTCATGCTTCAACTCATCAATTTAAGAGTTCAACATAATCGTGCTTTTAAATAACTTAACTTTAGAATATCAATCATGTTTGCCACATAATCATATTATAACGTTCTTCACATAATTCCACATAAAAGATTCATCAAGTCATTCAATAAGGAAAATCAAATAAGTCAATTCCCAAGGTTTCCCAAAAACTCTTAAATCTCAAGTTAGATCAACTCATCATTCAAAACAACTTCCTCAATTCATCCTTGGTCAAAATCTATTTATAAACGCAATTCTTTAACTCAACTCATAAACAAATCCGACATGATTAGAATGTTTCCGAAACCTCCTTTAATAGCAAATCAATTCCCGACCTTGAAACATTTTCCCAAGTTACCTTTTTAAATCTAAAGTTCAAATAGTCCAATTAATACTAAACACTCATTATCAATTAATGCGTATCCAAAAAGCCGTTAACATAACATTTAAGTTTTTAACTAATCTTCACAAAATTATATTATTAAAATAATCTCGACACTTTAGAATTATCTCAAAAAGTATGTATTTTCCAAATCTAACCATTAAAAGGTCAACACTTAACAGATCAATTGTTTTCATAAGTAAACTCTCAATGAATTAAATTAACTTAATAAATAAATAAATCAGAATTTATAGCTAAATAACTTAATAATTAATAATTAGTTAATAGATCATTAAAACACTTAAATAACAATCCCAACCTAAAACAATACATAGATAATTAAACACATACCTAATTAATTTGGAAATTAAATAATTTACAAACAATTAGATAATTAAATACACAAGTGAATAATAAATAAGATAGGTATAATAAGTTAATAATAATAATTAAACAAATGAATTAAATAATTTAATAATCGAATAAACCAATAAAATAACCCTAAGTGATTTTAACCAAATCTGAATAAAAAGGCCCAATACTCATATCCAGAAAGCCCAAATATCAACCCAGATCCGAACAAGCCCAGACCCGAATCCAAAACCAGCCCACCCATTTCTCAAATCTGATTTTTAAAATAAACCAAACCGGAAAAATAAGAAAAGTGTGGCTGAACCGGAATAATAAATGAAATAAGAAAACCGAACCCGTTCCCCATCCCCTGCCCAGTTCGACGGAAAGAAAAGGAGGAAGAGGGAGGTACGGCTCACTGGAGGCTCTCCCGCCGGACTCGCTCTCCACCCGACTACCTTCACATACCTATCCCGACCCCCACCCACAGAAATGACACAAGAATAGAGGGAGAAAAGGGAGGCTCACTGAGGTCTCGAGGTCTCGTCGGAGAAACTTCGTTGGTGGCGCGATTTGGCTTCGACGGGGATGGATTAATGCCGGCTCAGCCTATAACGAGAGAGAGGGTTGTAAGGGTGGGCTTTTATGAGGTGCTTGGTCGAAATCGAAAGAGAAGGCAACTTATCGACCATAAACAAGGAAGAACAGAGAAAGAGAGGAAGAGGGGATGCTCTGCGGAAGGGGCAGCTCCGGCGACCTTCCGGGGAGCTCCTGGGGCTCCTTCTGGTGGCTCCGAGCACGAAGGAGGATCAAGTGAAAGTGTGCTCGGTTGTTTTCGAAAGAAGCTACGGGGAGCTTGAAGCTTTCGGTGTCTCGACGGCAAGGAAGGAGGGAGAGGAGCTGTTGGTGGTTGCGTGAACGAATTGAAAACGGGTGAGCTGCTGCTGTTGGTTGGGGGATGCTGGACTCGAAGGGGAGCTGGGGCATTGAAGTTTTGGGCTCGGGGTTTTGTTTTGAAGACAGAGGAAGGGGATTGTTTTGGGTTTGCTTGGATGTGAGCAGAGGAAGAAGGGCAGGGGGTGTGTTTGGGTGGTTTGGCTCGACGGAAACAAGAGAGCAAGGGGTTGTTTTTGTGACTCTTTGTGAAGGAGAAAGGGAGAAGAAAGAAGCTTGTAGCCGGGAGGAGGAAATGGTGGTATGGTGGTGATGGCGTGGCTGGACCTTTGAAGGAGAGATGGTGGGGGATGGGTAGGAGAGTAGGAGGATAGAATACTAGAATAGGATAGGTTAGCAGCTGCAATTCGGTAATAGGGGTAGGGGTGAGGGATAGTTAGAGTTTTGGAGTGTAAATAAAAGTCAAAATAGATACCCGATAATAAATTCTGAAACCCGTCTTTCGACCTTAATCCGACGTAATTAAAATAAATTTAAGATAAATATTTGAACCCGAATTAAATAACGAAACTCAAAAAAATATTTCCAAGCCTCGGAATGATAAAGCGGAAATAAATTCATTTCAAATCGAATATTAAGTTCATGTCGGAATCGGTTCGTAAGAATTCAAATAAATCGTTTACTCACGGACGGAAACCTTCAAAAATTTTCAGAGGCTTAGAAATTAAATCAATTTTTAAATTGAAATAAAAATCTATAATTATAAAAAAAATAATATCTAAAAATCTCGGTCTTTACAAAATATTAGATAGATTATTTGATCTAAATAGATAAGTTTTCTAACTAATTAAGATATAAGGTTAAATATTTATAAAAATAAGTGGGATCATTAATTGATAATACCATAGTAATCTAAAATATGACACGTATGTGATTTTAACACCATTTTAATCCAAAATATGACACGTAAATATCTATATCTATTATTATATTATATTATATGTATAAAAAAAATCTTATATGCACTGTAAATATAGATACTATTCTGATCGCCAAACCCTTAATGAGAGGTAAGAGATCTCTATTATTCTAATCGGTAGGTAAGAGATCTCTATTATTCTAATCGGTTTTTTTAGTTGAACACAAATATTTGTAAATAAAAAAAATTGATCGAATTTTTTAGTCATATAGCTCAAAAATATTAAACAAATTTGGGGAAAAAATATTGGATAGAAAATTTATTAGAAAAAGTTGTGATTAAAATATTTCAAAAATATATTCATATTTAGAAAATTGGTAAAAAAAAAATCAATTAAGTAGGATGAATATTTATAAAAAAAACCCTAATTAAGATATAAGGTTATATTAGATAGATTATTTGATTTAAAAAGATAAGTTTTTTTACCTAACTATATTTTGTGGGCCAAAAAGATAATACCACTTTAATCCAGAATATGACACGTAAGCAAAAATAATCCCGTTTTAATCCAGAAAATTCCATGGACGCGAAATCGCACCAGAGGCCGAAACGGCCTCTATTTTAGTATTTTACTAGTTTTATTACTCGCCCGTTGTGCGATTTGTTAATAAATTTTATTATATAAACAATTTTTGAATTAATATAAATTACTAAGTAAATATTTAATCTTCAATTGTATTATTTTTTTAGAATGTAAACACATATTTGAGTCTACAGAATATATATAACTTAAATATTTTTTTTAAGTGATCATATAATTTAAGATATTTTATCTTAAATGCACATTATAAATTATAATATAACCAAACACTTAAAAAGTCAGTTTTAAAGTCGGTTAATATATTCTTAAAATTATATGCCTTGAGTATATTTTTAATAAAAAACTATATGGATATATATTAAAACTTGTGATATGGACATACGGTGGTGCTAATTTTTGTTATATTGGATATATTAATTTATATAAAATGATAAGTTTTCTATCTAATTAAGATATAAGATTGGGTATTTATAAAAAAAACTAATTAAGATATAAGGTTATATTGGATAGATTATTTGATCTAAAAAGATAAGTTTTTTACTTAACTATATTGGCTTATACCATTTTAATCCAGAATATGACACGTATGAAAAAATAATCCCGTTTTAATCCAAAAAAATTCCACGTATCCGAATTATACCCGAGACCGTTTCAAACCTTTGATTTAATATTTTATGCCGGTATTGCATGAGATCATGTATTTTATATAGATTTGCCGGCATTCCATGGAATGCTTATATCTTAGGCATGAATAATATTAGAAAATCCTATCTCCAACGGAGTATATAGATCTCTTTGATCACGTATTATATAAAAAAAATGAATATTTATAAAAATCCTAATTAATTATATTTGACAGATTATTTGATTTAAAAAGATAAGTTTTTTACCTAACTATATTGACTTAATAATTGATGTAACCCAAAAATATAATACCACTTTAATCCAGAAAATGACACGTAAGCAAAAATAATCCCGCTTTAATCCAGACAATTCCGTGGACGCGAGATCGCACTAGAGGCCGTTTCTGGCTTCTGTTTTAGTATTTTATATAGATATATAGATATAGATATAGATTGTTGTTATTGTTGCGGTTAGAGTCCACTTGTTAATTGATATTCTTTTTTTTATATAAAACTTGTTAATTGATATTCATAGCCAATGGGTATTGAATGTAATTAGTAATTTTTAGATTTTTTTTCGATCAAATATTTCAATTTCCTTATTTATTTTATAATAATGCAAATCATCACAGCTAACTAACCTAATATTTCTTATATATCTTCATACTATTAGATCTTTTATAACATATGTAAAGGGTCATTGATCTTTTATAAAAATAGTGGAAACATACTTAACAATTTTTATATTTATAATTGGCAAAACTTATCTTCATTTATTTCTTATAAATATGATGAATTTATAAAATCAAAAACTGTACTACAATAAAAATAATAAAAATAAAATAGGAATTTTTTTACTAAGATTGATCCTCTTCGATTAGAGGTTATCAATTCCGAGTAGAGATTTTCATGATTTGGTTACTAAACTATACGAAGTATACAATTATCAATAAAAATTACATAATAATTTGATAGATATGTTGACATTATTCTATAATTTTATACACTTTTTATTTTTATCTTAAAAAAATTCAAAGATTTTGATTTATTTATTTAAGAAAATTTTAAGCATATTAATTTTAATATTTATTGTCATTAAAAGATCCAAAGACTTCAAACAAACTATTATAACTTTCAAATTTTAGAAAGCAAATATAAATTCAATATCATTTAGTTTATTAAGAAACCGCACAACGGACGGATAGTAAAACTAGTTAATTTACTTAATTAAGCATTCTAAAATGGACATTTTACTTAATTAAACATTCTAAAATGAACATTTCAGTTATATTAATAAAAAAATTAAATTTTTATATAATTTCTAATTCACGCGCAAAAAATATATTTTGAGGCGAAGGTTTATTAAAATCCTATTTGACTAAAGTAACAACGTGTCGTAGTAGCACAATTTAAATGGTTAATTGCCCATTTCTTGGAAGGAAAAATAGGTAGCGATTCTAGGTTCGAATCCTAGCTATGGCAATATATATTTTTTTTAGGGTTTTTCTCCTTCCAAAGTCTACTATTTTGTTCAATTAGATTAATTACGCTTGATTAACGAAGATTTGTGCATCAACTGTGGAAAATAAAATGCTCCATTATATAACCAACATAAATACATTTATCATCATATATGTCATTGATGCATGATATATAGATGCATCATACGTCCAGAATTCACCAGGTGGAATTTCAAGTTGGAAGAATTTCATAATAATTTGATATTCATAAATGCTCTCCTTTTGAAGGATGTACTTCTCAGCTCAGTATTAACAGTTGGGAAAAATTCTTGACTCCCAAACTAAATGAAATGATGAAAACAAGCCCAAACATTTTTCATCCATAAGAAATAAGCTCAATTAAGATAAACAATTACTAAAGTACAAATGAGAATTTGAATGAAATCCAACACTTGTATATGACATATATGGATTGAGAGAAGTACAGGGTTGGTCTTCCATGTGGACTAAGAACAAAGTCATTGGATGTTAGTGTATATGTTATGAAAATCGATCAAAAGGCTCTCGACATAGCTTTCGCAGTTGGAAAGCTGTGCCGATTCACTTGTAGTACGTTGCAGTACGAATCATTGATAAGTAGTTTGACGAGTACATGCTCATGTATTGTAAAGACCTAAAATTTTAAACTTTATTGAAAACTTTTACATCGAATTAATTATCATATTTATATTTATTTGGGCAAAAAAAAAATCTCTATTGGGTTGAATTTTGGTATTTATTGGGTTAATATTTTTAAAACCTCGAAAGAGCGGATGAATTTTGAAATTTTACTAGATTTAGCTAACCCTAATCGTCGGAGTATAAATATCCGCTATTGGAACCCTAGCCGCCCCCAAAACCCGCTCATTCATTCTCCTTCAAGTCTGAGACCCGCCTCCTGCTTCTTCAAGCTACACTTCGCCTGGCTCCCATGGCTTCCCCTTCATCGGCCCTAGCAAGGTCGGAGGACCCGTTCCGCCCCGAACACCGACGCCGAGCTCAGTCGCCCTTGACCATCTCCTTCCGTACCAACGAGCCTTGAACCGGACTGAGCTGTGATCCGGACTGAGCCTTGACCCAACACCACCTCCTTCCGTACGGGATCTGGGTATATCTCCTTGGGTCCCTCTTGGCTTGAATTGCAAATTCTAAAATAACATGTTGAACAATTGGCTTTAATTAAGATGATTTCAGATGGATTGATGGGCTATGTTTGGCTTCCTTATTGTTACTGTTTGCGTTGGTTTGGTCTGATTTAATTACTCACTTAATTTGCCATTAATATCATAGTAGTTAGTTTGGCTTGTTTTATTGATCAAATCAGGAATAAACTAAACAAGTAAAGAATGGAGAATGTGGACTATAATTAATACTAAATTTAAGCTAAATTGTCCCTTATATTCTAGCATTTTAGGAGGTGATGTTGCTGGTTGACTTAATATTTGGCTAAAGTTTAACCCTTTTGTTATAGTGGTAAAGTGTTATTATGACCAATAATTAGTCTCATTTATAATAAGAATTTAATTTATGTTGTAAATTTTACGGTTCATAAGTTATGGCTTTAAGTATAGAAGAGACAAGATTATATGATGTGGTTTGGTAAAAACAGGTTGACTTGTCACCTAGAGGGTCGATTAGTAGAATCACTTACTTGATGCGCTCGTTAGATAAACTTGACTATGTGCTAAAAAAGTTATAAAAGACTGAATTAATGTTTGGTGATATAAGGAACTTCTAGCTAGGTTATAAGATTTGTTGTGAGTTAAAATCACTTTAACTTGAATGTAATTAAATCAAATTTAAGTTATTTTGAGGTATAAACCGACCTAGAATAAGGACTACCTGAGGTATGAATTAATAGCTTGTCTTGATAAGTGAATTGGAGCACTAGATCAAAAGATGTGTAGTTATGCCTTGCGAACTTGTTGAGTAGGTTGGTTTAGTCATATAAAGTGGATATAGTATGATCTTGTTAAATTGTAACTTGTTACTTAGAAAATCTATAATTAGGATAATCGGCTTGGGTACCCTTTGGATGACCTAGCGAAGTGTATAATGGAAAAGGGGATAGGATTCTTCGTATAAAGACATACTTTTAAGTGTGAGTGTTTTATTTGAATGTCATATGATTAATGTTCTTGATTAGTAAGATAAGAGTAGTTAAGATATGATCAGATGTATAAGGGTGTACATATAGACAAGAAAGATCTCGAGCACTTGTTAGGCTTGTGAGCTTGTTGTTGTGCTTTTGAGTTATGAATTTAGATAGTAAGGCTATATAAAAGATGTTCTTACAAATTATTATTTTCGTGTGCTTTAAACTTGATTGTAGTGCTTTGATGTTGAGTAGTTCTTATAGTTGAGATTATAAATGAACTCTTGAAATATCAACTTACCTTGGTTACTTATTAAGTATGATTTGTTATGCGAGTTTTGATAAATAAGACTTGTTGATCCTTGGTGTTGAGAACTTATGATTTTGGTTAAGTATTTGAGGATTTGATAAATTATGAATTACTTGAGCAATTGTTAAGCAAAACCTGAGTTCGATCTGTTGTAAGATGTTTGAGTGATGATATTGGTCAGGCTTTGAGTTAAGTTTTATACTTGATGAGAACAAGGTTAATTGAGAATGATGGTTATGATGAAAAATGCGAGGTTACTTGGATAAAATATTATTTAGTCTTGTGATGACTTGAAAGCCTGCTTGTGTGTTAATTAAATGTGTATTGATGAGCTATTCCTTGCTTATTATTTGCTAGTGTGATGAATGATTCTCTGAGTGGCTTGTTTGCTGGCTAATTGGATGTGAAGACTCCAGGTAAGTTTCCTACGGGAGCTTACTCATTAACCAGGACCTCATGCCTGATGTGTCATATAGTATGCAGGTATTGCATCTGCATAAAAGCATGTCATGTAGTATCATGCTTAGGACTTGCACTTATGAATGAGCATCCCTATTCTTTATGCGTTTGAAAAGAGAACGGTCGTTATCTGTGAGTCCTTAGAGTCGTTGCTAGGGTCATTGGGGCATTCGTGTTTCATATCGATTTGGTCCCAGTCGAGTCTTATATTATGATATGGCTGCGGCGGTGACCAAGCGTCCTACCTCGGAGTTGGGTACGGACATATGATGGCTGTGGCACCGACCGAGCATCCTACCTTGGAGTTGGGTACGGACATGTATGACCCCGGAGTGGGCACATATTGGGAGCTTGGGGATATGCCATTTGGCATTCTGTGTGGATCCATTTAATCGCTTTCCGCATATATATAAACTGTCAGCATGCTTGTGTGATTAAATTCCGTACTGCACTAGAACATCCTTTATTTAGGTATAGGCGTATTATATGTCCTCAGCGAGGTCTTTAGGGCCCGCATGCGTCTCTTGGCCCGCTCCCCTTTGCTTGTTGATTGCTTCTATGGCGGGGTTTTCTCACGGGACGAGAGTATTAAGAAGACTTCACCTGTTATAGCTTGACTTTACAAATGTTTTGGTTAAGTTTGTCATTTAGAAACATGTTGTATTTATATTGATTAAAACTCGTTTTATCTCTTTTGAGTTTTGACTAGTTGAATTAGGACAGGTTCACGTGCGAAAGCACAATTAATGATTGGATTCTTTGATTGTTTTGAGGGTTTGAAATCCCTTTTTTTTTAATTATATCATTTAATCCAAAAAACTTAAACAGGGTTATAACTTGAAGTTAATAAATAAGCAGCTCGTACTTGGATTGCAAGATCTGGCAGAGGGATAATTCTTCCCTCTAAACGTAGCCCGGATTTTAAAATCTGAGCCATTACATGTATCTTAAGGGAACCAAGGATTATGATTTGAGATAGGTTGGGGTTCCTTTAGTTCTTCAAGGATATGATATATATTTGGATGCAATTAAGTTAATTGTAGATTACCAATGTGAAGATCATTCATTCTCCTCGGAGGTGTCATTGGACACACAATTGATCAGGCACGGAACCAGGATTACAATATTGAGTAGGCTAGATTTGCATATAATTTTATTTTTATTTTCTCCCCATTTATCACTATATCTACGGAGTAAAAAAATTTTTATCTATATTCAATTTAGAAATAATAGAGTCAAATAACCGCAGGGAAAACATTTTAGTCATTTAAAATAAAGACAAAAAAAACAAAAAAGAAAGACAAAAAACTACAAGGGGATTAAGGAAGCAAAAAAAAGGGAGGGGGGAATAGTGCTGGGCAAGTTTCAAACACGGGCATTTACGTCTTCTCTCATCACCCTCAACTAGTTGTACCAGTCAAGCAACTTGTTTACTCATCCACCCATATTATACCTATATTAATCGTAAAATGGGGGTGGGATGTAGCATACATCATTCACCAACCCATCCCTAGTTTCGTCCCTGCAATTGATACAACCATTTCACAAGCTTCATCCCAAAGTAATTTAGTATTTTCGACGTTCGGATTTCCAAAATCTAAAAACCTATAGTTCGATCACAAACTACTAAAATTAAGATTACAAAATATATTCTACCGATTACATTTTAGCAAATGATCGACCAGTAAAATAAAAAGAATCTAAAGTATATAAGTATGTATATATTGTATCGTACTAATTAGGGAGCTTCGGCATAGAAGGGAGAAGACCACGGGCACAATTCTATGGGAATAAGTCGGTTCCTATATACATAATCTTCATCGTGGAACTGAGAAAGATCGAGTATCGGTTCCAAAAACACCTCCATCGTTTTCCACCACCCGGTCCGAGGATGGATAACCAGGAACCGGATGGAGTTGGGAGGCACCCAAAAGGCAGAAGTAGACGAGGCCTTGTTACACTACGTCGTAGTGCAGGTTAGGCCACGGACACATTTCAGTTCGTTGCTAGAAAAAAAGGTTCAAGTGATGGACAATGGGACCTTCGTCATTCCAACCGGACCCAAGGCAACCTTTACCTTTGCTACTCGCTCTTGTTTTTTCGCTCTTAAAACTCGATCCCGTTTTCTTCTCTTGCTTGATCTCGCCTCCCTAAACCTCCTGAAATCCTCATGATCGCTTCTCATAACTACCTCGAATCTACAATCTGCAAATAGACAATGTAATGCACCTAAAACTAAGGGTGTGTTTGGCAGTAGCTGGGAGCAGATGGGAGGAGCTGGAAAAAAAACCATCTCCCCGCGGTAGTGTTTGGCAAGAGCTGGTATGAGATGCCAATTGGGGGATGCTGGAGATGGGAGAGGATGAATTTCATCCAAAAAAAATCTCCCCAGGTGAAGATGGTTGGAGATGGGAGGGGATTTGCCTTTTATGTGGCCTCATTTGCCCTTTTTTGCAAAGGCATTCGAGATCTGGGAGAAGAGCACACAGCCGACCGAGCAACCTGCCACCATCAACGAAGGTAAGCTCTCCTCTCCTCTCCTCTCCTCTCATCTCCTGTGACGTCCTCTCCCCCTCTACCATCGACGGTCTCTGTTGAACGGAACCAGAAGGACGACGGCCGACCATGGCAGCTGAAGGGGAAGACCGGCGTTCTAGGGTTTCCGACAACAACTGTCAACCTGAAACAACCGGAATCCACGATTGCTATGGCCCATGGAGAAGCTTCGACTGACCATTGATAAGCTTGAAGCCTCCATTGTATCCAATCGTACATTTTCCCCTTTCGAAAAGCCTCATCGAGAACTTCAACTAGCTGGAGTCTTTGTCCAACCCAAGGGAGGGCCAGATGATCTTGTCAATCGCCCGTCGAGAACTTCAATTTCAGTGCTTGTGAGGTTCTGTCGGTGAGGACGACACAAATGGAGAAGAAGGGGTACTTACCCAGGGGTATAACGGTCAATTTGGTCATATAACATCTATCCCCATCTTCTACCCACCAAACACCAACACGAGATTTTTTACAAAAAAAATCTCCATCTACTATAATCTCATTAATCTACCAAATTAATCTCCATCTCATAACATCTACCAACATCTCAACTAATCTCCAAAACAACATCTAGCGTCAAACACGACCTAAATTATAACGGCTATCTAAAACTAACACCTAATCATGTAATATATGCAATGTAATACACCTAAAACTAACCTATAATGCCTATCTAAATACGCATTACCAAATTGTCTTTGCAAGATCTTGTGATACATATTTATTGAGCCTATTCGGGTCGTAATTTTCCGTTGGACAAATTTTATTCAGGCTTGTTTATTTATAACAGTTTCATACTTAGTAACAGTAATTACGACATTATTGAAAAAATATTTAAAATTAGATATTTTATATTGTTTTTATTATTTAAAAAAGGTGATATATTGCCGAGTAAGTGAGTACTAAATTTATATAGGGTGAGTCTAACGACAAGATGGATTTCGTCTAACGATCAGGGGTGGAAATGGGGCGGGTTATGGGTGGATGAAGCCATTCCATCACCTGCTCCGCGGGTAAATAATTTCACCCGCTCCACCCATCACCCGCAAACCTTTTCACCCTCATCCGACCCGCGCGAGTGGAGCGGGTGCCCAATGAATGAAATTAATATGATTATGATTTTTTTAATAAAATTGAAAGATGAATAAAAATTAAATTTTAATTTACAAATACTAGAAATATGAGTTCTTAAATTTGAATACATGTCATATAAAAATAACATG
Source organism: Persicaria maculosa (assembly GCA_963922045.1). Taxonomy (NCBI): domain Eukaryota; kingdom Viridiplantae; phylum Streptophyta; class Magnoliopsida; order Caryophyllales; family Polygonaceae; genus Persicaria; species Persicaria maculosa. The sequence goes on along the minus strand of OY998264.1, from coordinate 19,280,445 downwards.
TTACTTAAAAGATACAAAATGAAAACGTATATACACACAAACACACACAATAATATATTACTCAAGACTCAAGATTAGGATTTAGATTTTAGAGGGTAAAATAGTAAAAAAAAAACACACACACACACATATATATAATTTTTAGGGTTTTATGCGGCTATGCTTGGCAGTGAATGAGGCGGGTTAATGGGTGGACTATTGGGGCGGGTAATGGGTGAAAAATATTCACCTATAATCCATCCATCACCCATCTCACCCGCACCTGCACCACCGGTCAACCACTTTTATTGCGGGTTTTCACCTCAAAATTAATGCAGGTGGAGTGGGTGGATTGGATACCCACGGGTTATTTCCAGCCCTACTAATGATAAGATGAAATTTATGTATTTACGCTCAGGTCATTTTCATTTTTTTTTTACAAAATAACAGTGGTCTCTTCCGGAGATCCAGATCCCGACTTTCCACTTCACGCGACCGTCCATCAACAAACCCTTGAAGTTGAACTCCTCGTGAATCGATCGATCATGTAAGAAACTCCCTTCTCGAATCCAAATCCAAATCCAATCTTTAGGGGATGAAAGTAAGCCCTTATCACCACTACTGCATTTAAAATGGAGGCAAAATTAGGGTTTTGAGTACAACGACGAAGATCAAATTCTGTTGGATACTAAGGCTGAAGGCACCCAAAACACACGAGCTAGAGGAAAGGAGAGAGCAAGTGGAGAAGGTAGGAATGAGGTCGAGAGGCTAGGTTGAACCTCTCCTATAAATACATTTGTACTCCTCCATCTCATAATCAATGAATTAGTTTTCAGCTTCAATTCATCTCTTTCTCTTTCTCTTAAATACAAAGTATAACATGGTATCAGTTAGGTTTTCGATTCTCCCCAATTCTCTATGATCTCCTATGGCATTTCAACAAGCTCCTGATCCACGCTTTCCTCCTTCTTCTGCCGTCGATCCTCTTAGAGAGTTCTATCTTCATAATTCCGACAATCCAAGCTCTGTCCTCTCTACGAAGTTGCTGGATGGGAGGAATTATCACCATTGGAGACGCGTCGTTGAAGTTTCTTTCCTCACCAAGAACAACTTGGGATCTGTTACTGGTTCTTGCAGGCTTCCGGCGAACGATCCATTGCTTCTGATGCAATGGGAGCGATGTAACAACATGGTGCTCGCTTGGATCTTTCACTCTATCATCTCGGAAATCGCTGAATCGATCCTTTATTGTCGATCAGCTGCTCAGGTTTGGAAGGAGCTTGTTGCTCGCTTCGGAAAGCCGAATCGCACTCGTTTAAGATGAATGAAGGCACCTGTGTGCAATTGATGGTAAGCCCAAATAATTTTAGGTCAAATTTAAGATGAATGAAGAAGGCGAGCAATTGATTGCAATTCGCTTTAATGGAATCAAACAATTGATGGGCCTGTGTGCAAAGCATCACCGCTTTATATGGAATAGCTCCTTGAGACAAGTCTTCCAGAAGCCTACACTTAGATGTACATTGCTAACTAGTTGATTCCAGGTACCATGGATCTGAACTTATCCCCCAATATATAATGCTTGCATTTTTGTCTTTGTTGTAAGCAAATTGCTCTCTCATGAGAAGAATGTCCTCTTCGACACGTGTTTCTTGATGGAGATGAAATTGGAGAATTTTAAAGAAGGGGAAGCCTTTTTTGAGTGGCGATGGAGAGATAAAAAATAAAAAGGACTCTTGAGTGCAATAGCGTTAAATGTTTTTTGTCAATAGACGAAACACGTCTTGTCAGTAGACTCTAGTATGATTTATATATATCAAATATTGAGTAGGTAGAAAAGGGATTCTGTACCCCTCCCTTATCCCCTCTCACAAATCCCGATTTAAAAATAAAAATAAATTAAAATTAAACAATAAAAGAAATAGAAAATGGAGTATGGAAAGGAAAGGGGATAAGAATGGGGGAGAAGAAAGTTTAGTGGTATTGAAGCCTAAATGAACGCGTTTCACACGCTACATGCTTCTTCTTCACAAAGCCATCCTCCTCCCAAAACCCTAAAGCGCTCACCGGCGCTGCCTTTTGTCCCGCACAAGAACCATGCTCAATCCAGAGCAATTCCTTCGGTACTCCTCTGTCTTAAACCCTGTCTTATCAAATTAAAGAGAATCTCCCTCATAACTTACCCCAATATCTCCAAGATTCGATTTCCCTCTTTGAGTAAAAAAAATTTCATCTCAAATTGGAAAGATTTCGATATCAATCATATAAATTGGTCGTGCGGGCTGCTTTGTCGGCGTAATCGTTGTCGATTCGGCGTCGGTGGGAGGTGGAAAGGATGGCTCTTTCTTGTTCTGGGTGTTGCCGTCTTCTGTCACGGTTCTCTTATCCATAGTATGCGCGGTTCTCCATTCACACCAACTCAACACACTCCATGGCCACCTGCTTCAGAAGCCATTAGTGCTTCTGGATTTGAGGAGATTGGCGTATTCATGTGTCGGAGGGGTTGTTCTTCGCTGAGGATTCGCCCCTGCTGCTATGGTCTGGTTAGTTACAACTCATTCATGTTATTAAACCTACATACCTTTGTTCAGGTTCTTGACTTTTTTCGGGATTGTCCATTAAACAAATGCCTTGTATCTCTGGTTGTCCTCCGTTCTCGTCAAACATGGCCAGCGGTATGTTTCCGAATTCAACTGTTTCTATTGCCACAACCTGGCACTTTAATTTTTCATTGGGACTACATCCCGCTTCTTTTTTCAATCTTCGGTTGTATAATTGTTGTACACAAGAACCATGAGTTTTTACTCCTTAATATTGGGATCCAACAGATCAAGTCAGGCTTATCGCCCTTAATTATGATTTACTTCGCTGTTCAAGTACCAGTAACTTATTCTAAGATGGTGTTCTTTAGCAGAATGAAAATTCAGCTTGTTTACATTTCAGTGCATATGTTTACCTTGTACCCTTTAATAGGTTGTGCTTGTGCTATTGGGGCTCTCAATCACCGAGCACCTTGTATGTTTAAATTGAGGCACCCCTCCTTATGATCTTAATGTGTGTTAACTCCAACTATGGCATTAGCTTTCATTCGTGTCTCTCCTTGCTTTTTTGTTGCATCTTCTTGCCCTCTTTCTGCTGTGGTTGTTTTCATAGTTGCAGGTGGGTTACCAGTTTGATGACAGATGGTGGTGTTCGTTGGGGAGGGATCTGGGAGGAGATCTGGCTCCTACGACTGCTGTTTGTTTGGGGATCTCCTGCCTATCTGATGTCTGCTGCGCCGTTCAGGACTACTCTCCAAGGGATGTTTAGGCTAACAACAATTATGTTGTTCAGCTACTATGTCACACAAGCAAAAAAACAAGCTCCCTTTGGATCTGCTAAGCCCCACAAGGCTAATCAAACATTAACAAACTCATGGCTCTTTGGTATTTCAACCAAAATAAGAAAAAATGACATTCCTACTAATGGGTATTCTCCTTTCTACAGTTGGATTGATGGCATACAAGCCACTTATAAAATACTCAATGCAGTTTCCCAGCCTCACAAGGCTACTGTAAATGTAAATGTAGCAACTGACATACATCATTACTATAGTGTTTATACAAACTTAATGGACTTTTGTATGTGTTATATTCACCGGGGGCATCTACCCTATTTTTTGTTTGACTCTTGGCAGAAATTCACTTGTGCTTCCTACAGAAAACTTATATTACAGGTCATTATGATCTCACTATTCCCTCTTCAAACTCAAGATCAGGAAAAACTTTCAATCATGCAATCAAATTCCAATGTCATTTTTATTTTCAGAAAATCCCTTTTATTTTCTGCCACTACAGTACTTTGCGATACTAAAGGACAACTCAGATTAATCCAAATCGTGACTCAAAAATTATATTTGACCAATAACAATGACCTTAGCATACAATCACGACTAAAACTTGGTTTCCCATGAATATATGTACCTGGAACTGCTGCGAGATTAAAAAACGAAACTTCTGGACTAATACGGAACTGTTCTGCAAAAATAATTATATTAATATGTTAGCACTCTTAGAGACCAAGGCTAACTTACCTCCGCCGGATTACTATTGGAAAAAGTGTGGTTTCTCTAATATTGCTTTCGATCCAGCCATTGGTTTCTCCGGCGGAATATGTCTCCTTTGGAAAGATCCCTCTCCCGACAAAGGACAAATCTCACTTATTTCCATCAACCACAGATTTATTCATATACAATATCGTGACGAGGTTTTAAATTTCTCGTTTAGTATCATTTTTGTGTATGCTCCTCCGAATCTAGCTGCAAAACAACAATTCTGGGACTCTCTAATTATGTACACCTCTAACCTTAATACCCCTTTCTGTATCATGGGTGACCTAAATGAAATTGCGGTTCCGAGCGACAAACTGGGTGGTATTATACCTGCTCCGTCCCGTTTCACCAGACTTCATGACATTACAAATAATCTCACCCTTCAGGATGTACCCACTCATGGTGGAAATTATACCTGGCAGTGGAAAAAAACCGACACGCCGAACAATAGCTTCGCTAAACTGGATCGTCTACTTTCCCAAAATGAGATCATAGCCCAGTATGATGGAATGAGGGTTAAAATACACCCCTTTACTAATTCGGATCACGCACCAATTTCTGTTGATCTACGGAACCAAAGACACACCCAAAATAAACCCTTTAGATTCGAACTGGCCTGGACTACCAAACCTGATTTCCGAAATATAGTTAAACAGGCCTGGCGTAATAATCCTCAAGGATCCTTTTTCTTTAAATTAGTTAAAAAAACCTCTCTTCTTAAAAAGTTAGCCAAAAAATGGCATAAGGAAAATTTTAACAATATTCATAAACAAATTTACCAAACAGATGAGGAGCTGTTGCACCTTCAAAATATCTTAATCAACAATTACAGTCAAGATATCTTCTTACGTCACAACCGACTGCAAAACAAAAGGGAAAGAATGCTTGACTTTCAAAGGCGGTACTGGAGTCAAAGGGCAAAACTTAAACACACGAGATCAAATGACACAAACTCCGCTTATTTTCACAGAATTGCCTCGGCCAAACGAGGGAAAAAACTTATCAAACACCTACAGTCGAAATCCGGGTTGTACCTCACTGATCATGCATCTATTAGAAGTGAATTCGAATCGAGCTTCCAAGCACGTTTTAAATCGTCTTATAACCAACAGGTCACATTCCATGATGACCTGGATGTCATCACCAACGAAATCTCAGGGGACACAAATGCCTTCCTCACAGCTACAGTGACAAACACCGAAATAAAGAACGCGCTCTTTACGATTAAAGCAGACAAGACACCTGGGCCGGACGGAATGCCGACAGGTTTCTATCAGACATACTGGGACATTGTCGGCCCTTCAGTGATTAAAGCGGAGAAAGGTTTCTTCAACTCGGGGAAATTACTTAAACAGGTTAACCATACGTTCATAACCCTTATACAAAAAAGGGACAACCCGGAATCCGTTAACCATTTCAGGCCGATCAGTCTGTGCTCTACAGTTTACAAGATTATTTCCAAAATTTTAACTAAAAGACTGTCCAAAGTGTTCGATACTCTAATACACCCTCTACAAAGTGCTTTTACTAAAGGTAGGGCAATCCAGGACAACATCCTAGTTGCACATGAAATCTTTCATTCTTTCCGAATCTCTAAAGCTAAATGCGGTTACATGGCCCTTAAACTAGACATGGAAAAAGCGTATGATAGGATTGAATGGCCGTTTCTATTTGCTGTTCTTCAAAAGTTCGGCTTCGACAACAAATTCATACTTTGGATTAAAGAGTGTATACAGACAGTTACCTATTCTGTTCTCATTAACGATGAACCGTCAACCCCCTTCCAACCTTCGAGGGGCCTACGACAAGGGGATCCTCTGTCCCCTTTTCTGTTTATCTTAGTAGCAGACGTTCTAGCCAGAACCCTAAGTCGCAAAGCAGCTGTCGCAAAGGACATTGGCTTCTGCATGGGTAACCCGGGAATTAGAATTCCTTTTCTGGCCTTTGCAGACGACATCTTGGTATTTGGCAAAGCAAACCAAACTACGTGTAACAATCTCTCAAACACAATTCATCGTTTTAGCCTCATTTTCGGGACAAAAATGTAATCTACATAAATCCAGCTTCCAAGTGTCCGCGGGTACAACGACAGCTGCAATCCAAACCATCTCCTCCACTCTTGGAATACCTCAAACAAATAACCTGGAAAAATATCTGGGATGCCCAATTATAAACGGCAGAGTTAATCGAGATACGTTCGCTGAAGTTATTCTGAAAGCACAACAACAACTTTCGAAATGGAAAGCTTCAACTCTTTCGGCTGAGGGACGTAAAGTTCTAATTAAATCAAACCTCAGTGCACAACCCCTATTTCTTATGCAAGCTTTTATGCTTCCGCAGTCAATATTAAGGGAACTTGATAAAATTTATAGACGGTTCTTCTGGAACAAAAGTGCGACGTCTACAACGCTTGTTAGCTGGGACAAAATCTGCACAGATACAATGCAAGGTGGTTTGGGATTATACAAAGCAGAGACTATGAACATAGTCTTACAAATGAAATTACTTTGGAAAATTATTGATGAACCCGATAATATATGGGTCAGGGTCATTTCGACTAAATACCTAAAAAAGTCACCGCTTATGGATTATCAAAAGAAAGGAAATACTTCCTGGCAATGGTCTAAATTGATGCCCATTAGACATCTGTTTAAACCGGGTCTACGCTGGTCAATTGGAGATGGGAAAACGGTCAAATTCTGGAAGGACAACTGGGTTCAAAAAACCCCCTTACTACAAGCAGTACAGACACCTATCAGTGACGAAGCTGCTAACCAATCGATACATCATTTTATTACAGTTGACAATAAGTGGGATATTCATAAAATCAATGAAGATTTACAGAATATCCTTCACCCAATAATGATAAAAAATATCATTGAAACACCAATTCCTGATAATTCTATCCCTGACAGACTCTATTGGGGACCCAGTAAAAACGGGTGGTTCTCGACTTCCTCGGCAACTTCAATCATCAAACCGATAGATGAAACCATAAAGTTTGATTGCTACTGGCTGTGGAAACTAGACGTACCACAAAAGATCAAACACTTCCTTTGGAAAATATCTCGTGATGGGCTTCCCACGACGGAACGCTTGCAAAGAAGCCATGTTGCGGTCCCGTCGGGTTGCTGCTTCTGTGACTGTACAACAGAATCTACATTCCATCTTTTAACACAGTGTCCAATGACTTTGGCACTGCTCTCTGAACTTTGTATTGCTTTACCACCCATGCATCACCTGGATGCCTTGGCAAAACCAGGCAGTGTGCTTTGCTCAGTTTATGATACTGTTACAAACGAAATTATGATCAAACTCGCGGTTGCTTGGTGGGGTATCTGGTTCTCCAGAAACCAAAAGTTATTCAATAACAGTAAATCACCTTCCACTAAGGAAATAGCTATCTTCTGCCAAGCCTGCCTGTCCAACTGGAAAGATCGTTTCGACAATACAATTGTGAATACAAATTTGGTGTCAAATAACCGACTCTCAGGGAGGGGGAAAGGAAATAGTCGACCAAATATAAAGAGGACAGATCAACGTTGGACCAAACCACCTCCTGGTTATTACAAGCTAAATTTCGACAGTTCATATCGACAATCGGGAGATAGCTCCTTTGGGTTCGTCATCCGTGACCATTTGGGTCATCTGGTTTCTTTAGGATCGGGCACCTGCAATAATACCTCTGCGGTGTTCGCGGAAGCCTCAGGACTTCACAAGGGAGTTGCTAGGGCTAAACAAATGGGAATCCAGAACCTTCTGATCGAAGGAGATTGTTTGGTCGTCATAAAGGCTCTCCTGGGTGACTGGACGTGCCCGTAGAACATCGAGCTGTTGATGACTGACACACTGTTAAATATCCAATCAATCTCTAATGTTGCTATTCGTCATATTTTCAGGGGTTCGAACGCAGTTGCTGACAGAATTGCACGTCTGGCTGACTGCTGCCCTGCCGATGATAGCTGGGACTCTGATCTGGATCTCCGTGATCTCGTCCGCTCGGACGCTCTAGGACTGAAGGCTGATCGTCGCCATCCGTCATAATTCTTATCCTGCTTCCAAAAAAAAAAAAAAAACAATGGGGGAGAAGAGGGTTCCAAAAAAAAAAAAAAACAATGGGGGAGAAGAGGGTTTTGGGCTAATTACTTCGAATATAAACCGGAGAAGTGATCAAAATATCGATTGACCTTCAAAATCAACCGAGAGACAAACCACAACTACCATGGCGAAACGGCGGCACAAGCAGCCGGCGATGTCGAACCCAGCCTCCCCGCCAGCCCGAAAAGCCAAGACCATGGCGGCGGAAGTGGCAGCGCCCCAATCCCCAACCGCTACCGACGATCTTGATTTTGCGTTCCAACTCCAAATGCAAGAGGCAGTCGCCGACTCCCTCCTTCAAGACGACGACATCGCCTCCGCGTCGCACCTTCTCCTAGCGGAACAATTGAGGGAGGATTTCGACCGCCAAACGCACGACCGTGAGTTCGCTTTGGAGATCTCCGCAATCCCCGATCGCGAGTGGCAAGCGACGGGAGATAACTACCATAGGCCGTACAGTAAGACGGAGATGGGCTCCACTTCGTCTTCTTCCACCACCGGGAAAGGGGATCCATTAGGGTTTAGGGTGTATTTCAAGGGAGTGGTGGAGGAGGTTGAGAACAAGGGGAAATTGGGGGCGATTGGTGTGGCGATCTTGGATCCGACGAACGCGGTGGTGTTCAAGGTGTCAAAGGCGTTGGATTTGCCAGAGACGGAGATGGAAGAGGAAGTGGCTGAGCTCGAAGCATTTGTCGATGGACTCGAGTTTGCCTTCAGCTTAGAGTTGAGAAGTGTTTCTTATTGCTCCGGCGACTTCAATGTTGACCAATTTGTGAGTTCTTTTCTACATAGAAATTTTCTTTTCTCTCCATTCATGGGTCAATTCAAGTTGGTAAACCATTTTACATTTGACAACTTGTAGACTTAGGGTTTGTTATCCCTATCTCAGTATCACTATACGAGTATGAGATTGATATTTAGATCGAGTAAAGTGAATAGAAAATCGATATATATGAGATATCGCCACTTTTATTAGTATAATATACAAATGGTTCCAAAAAATGCACAATTTTATGTTAAAACAGTAAAAAGTGCATCACTCTGAAGTCACACTATTTCTGATTTCTTAAAGCACCTTCAACATCTTCTCTATTTTAGAGATTTAAAGTTATTTTAGTCTAATAGATTGATTGATTGATTATGAAGAAATTATGTTTTTTTTAATTGATATTTACTACATTTTGAAATAGAAAATGTAGCAATATATGAATGTTATAGGTTGGATGATGTTTGAACTGTTCATGTAAATTTTTTCCTTTTCTACTTGATTTTTGATGTGTATTGTGGCAGCTCTATGAAAATAAGATACCAAAGGAGACAAGAGCTGCAGAACTGGTAGATCGCGCGGTTCTTCTTAAGAAACGATTTCCGATTTGCCATTCGTTGGTTGGGAGCATCAACAACTCTCAAATTGTGTTAGATCTCGCAAGATCTTCAATAGCAAAACAGGCAGGGAAATCGGTCGAACAACTTTTCCTAAAGGAAAAGTGCAACATTTGCTTAGAGGACGTTGATGCTAAGAAGACATTTGAAAACAGTGAGTGCCAACACCGATTTTGCTCCGCTTGCACTCAAAAGCACGTAGAAATCAAAGTGCGCGGTAGGGAGCTTCCTCTCTGCGCCCATCCAAACTGTCGAATCATCTTGGACACCAAAGCTTGCAAGAAATTCCTCACCCGAGAAATGTCTCACATACTCGATCAGCTCGTCAAGGAATCTCTCATCCCTGCTTCGGAGAAGGTGTACTGTCCGAACCCTAGGTGCTCTGCCCTAATGTCCAAGACGGAGGCTATAGCGAATGTCCATTTAGTTACGTCGACAAGTAAGGCGGCATTGCGTGCTTCTAGGTGTCGGAATTGCAATAAGCGTTTCTGCATAGACTGCAAGGTGTTGTGGGAGGTGCACAATGATTTGCCATGTGATATGCGGATCAAGCTGGATCCAAGCTCCGCAGATGGAAAGCTGAAGGAGTTAGCCGGAAGAAAGAAGTGGAGACAGTGTCCGATGTGTTCGCATATGGTGGAGCTCGTTCTCGGTTGCAACCACATCTACTGCAGGTGCGGACACGAGTTTTGCTACGTCTGCGGATTCAAGTGGAAGAACAAGAAGCCTACTTGTTCTTGCCCATTGTGGGCCGAAGAAAACATCATTCGTCAAGGCCGGTAAATCCAGTGCGGTTTCTCTTGTTCCATCAGTCCATTGTGGTCTAAATGGAAGCTCAGGAAAATGTATAGAAACTTCATTTTAGTGAAGATGGCAGGATTTACAGTTGGTATGGTACACTTAGCTTAATTTATTTGGTAGGGTTCAATATTTTTTTTTAATCAGAATGTGGGCTCAATCTCTCCGCTACTCTCAAACCATGGTAGATCGTCCACAACTCCGCAGTCAAAGGCTACAGATTCCGCATTCGAAGCTAAATGCTGATAGAAACTCGCCCGGTGAGTCTCTAAACACACCTCCGCCCCCTGCCATACCTGGATTACCTTTGGCAAAACCGTCCACGTTAAGTTTAATCCATCCCACTGGTGGCCTAGTGCAGATGCTGCTGCTATTCGAGCCCCCCGGAGGAGAGTTGGTGGGAGGTTTCGGAATCGTGGCAATCTCCAAATAGTCACGGGGCTCCCTAGTGGCTTTCGCTTCCAATGCCTCAACCTCATCAACTCCATCAAAGACTAGTTTGTTCCGGCATTTCCACGTTGTCCACAGCATTGACGCAAAATAAGCAGCGTGTTTGTCCTCGTGCTTTTTACGTTCTCAAAAATCCATTCTTTCAAGTTCATATTTGAGAAAAAGGAGTGCTTGTGGTTCATACCTCGAATCTTGCCCCACTGATCGAGCACTTTGGGGCAGTCTCTTCGTAGGTGCAAGCCCGTCTCCGTCCCCGAACATCTAGGACACGCAGCCAAGCCGAGTTAGTCAGGTGTCGGCGCAGTCGGTTGGCATTGGATAAGATACAATCATGAGCCGCAAGGTACATGAAGGATCGTGCTCGTTGCTGCCTCCACCTCACATCCACCATGGCCTCTACGGTGTTCTGGCGAATAGCTTGAATCGCCAAGCTCGTGGAGAACTCTCCAGACGGTGTCAATCCCCACACTAACCTGTCTCGGTTGGTCGCATCATTGCTCAAGTAGATCGATTGAAGCTTGAGCAGAATATCCGGCCCAAGGAGAGGCGTTAGGACCCCCAATCCCATGACTCAGAATATTCGACCTGATTCACAAATCCATTTTTTATTAAAATTAAACTATTTTCAATCCTTAATTAATAATTATAGCGATGTTATTTATGATCTATATATAAAATAATCCATTTATATAATGATCATATACTTATGTTCTTGTCTTAATAATCAAAGAAATACCTATTTACTCGTATGTCAATACATAATGTATATTGACAAGATGAGCACCGTCAATTAGCAAAATGCAATACTAGTAAACTGCAGTCAAGCCTCTTTTCAATTTTGAAAAATATTTACATATTGGATCGAAAGCAAAATACGTCCTTATCAACAAACAATGTTTCAAGAAGTTCGAATCTCTTCATTCTTTACATCCTTCTTAGCGATTTCATTTGATTTTCTGAAAGATATAGACTAATCTACACATTCGATGGTAAAATTTAACATATAAAGTGCATTTGTTATAGAATTTTCGATTGAATAAGTGTTTTTAGGGTTTTTTCCAATTAGGTTGAAAATGCTTTAAATTGGTTGATTTTAGTGGGTTTTGTTGTGGATTGTTGTTGTTTGTGTATTATGGGTGGTGTATTGCCAAAGAAATTGATGAAATATGACATATAAGGACGAGATTATTTTCCTTTTCGTTCTATTCGTGTCGAAATTGGTGGTCGTTCTATTATTATGGGTGTCGAAACCGTAAATCAATTAGTAATTCCCTGAAGTTATTAAGACTTACTCCGTAATTTTTATCAGAAATTCAAGGTTAATTAATGCTTAATTTCTATCAATTCCATACGGTACTCATCCCCTAATCTTCTCTTTCATGCTTTGATTTATTTCGTTTTAACACCCCTCTTCTGTACTATGGAACTATTTCCAACACCGAACAAATTAACTTTTCAAATCCTAAATTGATTTCAATTTTCAACTATTTTCGAATTGGGGGATTTCGATAATCCGGATGACTTTCGGTAGGGTTTTCTTCTCTCTTTTTTTTTTATAAAGTAATAATTCGAGACCGGATAAGTCCGATTCTCGAGAGGCTGACTAGTCGTCAAACAGAGACCGTCAAAAATATATCAGAATACAATAAATGGTGCAATAAACGGGGCATACAATACTGAACATGCGACGTATGTAACCGAACTAAAACCTAAAACTGTTTATGTTTGGCTCTTGGTCTTATTTGCATATTTTTTTAAGTAAAAAAGGATTTAAATGCAATTTAATAATATTTATTGTCATTAGACTTTTTTCATGTCGTCCATGTCAATATTGTGTGACAATATCGTTTTGTGACTAGAGCTGACAAGATATGACTCGACCAAAGAAATCCGACTGACTCACTCAAACTAAAACCCGCATGAACCCGAAAGTTAGCATTATGCATAACCCGAGCCTGACCGATATTGACCCGATACCCAAATTGACCCGAATACAAACAAACCCAACTCAACCCAGACCCGACCCGAACTAAATCCGACCTGGATATCCCTTAAATTTCCATCCATTCCCTCCTTTGAAATTTCATTCCCTCCTATTTTATTCCCTCTTCCCTCTCAATAAAATTTCCCTCCAATATTTCCTTCACTCTCTTCCCTCTTATTTTACTTTTACTTTTCCCTTCTATATTTCCCTTCATTCCCTCCAATAAAATTTCATTCCCTTCTAATAAAATTTCTCTCTCTTCCCTCCTATTTTACTTTTATATTTCCTTCCTATATTTCTCTCATTTCTCTCCTATGAAATTTCATTCCCTCCCAATAAAATTTTACACCTCTTATTTTTATTCCCTTCTATTTTATGAAATTTCATTTGTAATGAATAATCTAATTAACAAAAATAAAATTCAATGAGGCAAAAATAAAATAAAATAAAATTTTACTTATGTAATAATCTAATTAACAAAAATAAAATGATCAATCAAATCATTTGTAATAAATAAAATATAAAATCATAGTTTTATTTACACATAAAAGATAATAATTTTAACAACGAATTTTATATCATCTACTTAAATACTTAATAATCAAACACAAATAAGTGAATATGGTTAAAAAAAGATAGTTTTATCAGTTGTATACTTAATACTTGTATTTAGAATTTTATATTATCTCACATAAGTAAAATTACCAAAAAAAAAATGATCGATCAAAGCACTTGAAATGAATAAAATGATCGATCAAATTACCAAACAATTATGATTTATAAGTTATGTAATAATCTAATAACCAAAAATGAGTACAATGAAGAGATTATAACTTGAATCATATACGATTTTATTTGAAAACCACTTTTTGAAAGACACAATTACCCAATCACACAATTACGTGAATTATCTTTTAGATAGGAATCAAGTATGATTTTGATAAAATAATTTTTCCAAATTTCAATGAAATTAATGATGAATAGAACGAGCTTACGAGCCAATGAGTAGATTATATAGTGAATCATATTTAATTTTACTTGAAAAATATTTTTTTAAATACACAAATAACATGAATTACATATTCAATTTAATAAAATTGATTACCCGAAAGTCCCAAATGAACATGATGAAATAATTTCAACCCAAAAAATTAAAAGTTTGAAACAAATATACACATTTCTAACTACTTGAAACCTGAATGAGACCGACCCGATTTGATCGAAAGCTCGAATGAGTCCAGCCCGATTAAGACCAAAACCCGACCAATCTGAGATTTATTTTGACCGACAGAATGACTTAGAAATACCTGCAAGCCTTGATCGAAAAGGGTTATGATTAGATTATAATGATTAGATTATACGTTTATTGATCCAAGCGATGGGGTGTTATGTTCGGCTCGCGAGGATTTGAATCGTTCTATCGCGGACTTGGATGGAAGTCAGATGATGTTCTTATTTCAAGAACGTTCTTCTCCGATCATAAATCTCGAGAACTCAACTCCGGGGGTTTTAGGTCCGGGGGATTATTAGAGCTCTTCTTTCTTATCTTTCCAATCGGATCTCGCATTTGTGATTGGAAGGGGGTATTTATAGGAAGGCTAAGCGAGCAGCTGGCTGGCTACCTCGTGGTTCTGTCTAGGACACGTGTAAGGCATGCCCTCGTGCTTAGGGGTGTAGGCAATACACGTGGCGCTGTTTAGAGGTGAGGTGCTGGAACCAGCGAGCTGCTTGCTAGGGTTCTGGAGAACCACGAGGTACTTGGAGGATCCTCCCTGGTCGTTACGCGGACACATACTAATATTTAGGTCGCGAGGAGGGTTTGGTTGAGATCCGAACGAGTACTTTACTCGTGATGGATCTTATAGTGGGGCCAGATGTCTTCTTGCGTTGGGTGACCTATTTATGACGTTACACTTGTGTTATTTGATAGGTCTATTTTCTATGGCATCGTCATATCTCTTCGTAACCGGATCGCGAGTGATACGTCGTTCGCAATTAGGTTTCGATAAATACGATGCTTCCTGTCAAAAGACCAATTTATTTGGGTGGGCTTTAGTTAGGCCTAAAGTGCATTTCGGCCCATTGGGCGGAGTGGTCCCACAGAGACCTATAAGTGGGGTTTTTCGACTCAACATTTTCTTATTCCACATTTCTGAGAACACAAAGAGAAGAGAGAGAGTCCAAGGGTTTTCTGTGTTTTCAGAGACGAGATCGGAGCTTGGTGGCGGTTCGTTCTTCAGTTTTCCAAGTTTACCGGCGTGCTTCATCCATATTTCTCAAGTGAGTCTTCCTCGGCCTTTCTCCTGATCTTTTCAATTTCTAGGTTTGTGTTTTCCTCTTGGGGTTTTTAGGGCAGTCGGAGACACTGAACCTAGTGGTGGAATTACCTTCTCCAGGTGAAGTGTTTGGCGGTTATGGGGTGGGGACCAGGGTGTGATCCGGTGCCTCATTCCCCGCCTCCTCCGCTGTTCCGCCGTTTCATCCCCTACCTTCTCCTTTGTTCTCTTAGTCATAACTGTTTTTTATGGAGGGGTAGAGGGACATTTTAGTAATAGTGGGGTGGTGCTGGGACGGGGTAGTGTTGCTTAACCTCCGGCGGTCTTTTTGGATTTTTTCGAAAACCTCCGACGACTTAGGGGCGGAAGAAACCTTTTCGTCTCCCCTTCTTGCCTTTTTCCAGAGGTGATTTCTCAAAAATCGAGAAACCTTTATGGAGGAGACGAAAAGGCGTCTCTTAACCGTCATCCGGCGGGGGAGGGGGGAATGTCTTTTCAACGTCCCTTCGGGGGGCGCATGAGGTGCCAACTTGGGCCCACAAGAGGGCTTTTTGGCGCCAATTTTTGCTTCATCGCGATGTTGAAAAGGTAGTTCCCCCTTGCTGATTTTTTCTTCTTGCTGCATCTTTTCCAGAGGGTTTTCTTCTTGTTTTTAGAATTAAGATGTTGCAAGAGAGTAATAGCCAGAACCGTAGCGTGAGCTATAGGTATGAAGAGGTTAGTTCTTCGCAAACCAGATCCCGGGCAGATGTTGACTCGGATTCTTCAGTGAGTCCAGCTCCTCCCCCCCCCCCCCCCCCCCCGAGTAAAAAACCTCGCGATGAGAAAAGAGAGAAAGTGAACCCTAGGGCCGGTTCAATTGCGAAGAAACGAAAGATGGAAGGAAACATTAAACGTCCTTTGAAGAGGGATAATCCTGAGTACTGCCATACCTCGGAGTCCATAAATGATTTGGGAAAAGGCGAATCGTCTCGCAGACCCAAAGAGGCCAAAAGATCGGTCCGAATGGTTCCGGGTGACTTTGCTTTGCCTCCTTACAACCGGTCAGATGTAGATAACTGCAGTTTCTGTGAAAGTTATGCTTTTATGGCGCCTCCTCCCCTCCCCGCAATCTTTTCGAAATGCGTAGCTCCTACCGTAGCCAAGACGCTGGGTGAGGAATCGATGCTAAACGTTAAGCATTTGTAGGAGGTGGCGAGGTTTTATCCATGGTCGGCTGGGGTAGAGATAGGTCTGGCTACCGAGAATGGGGGATGCTTGAATGAATATAAAGACCATGTTGTTGTCCACTTGGGCAGTTTACTCCAGGGGTTCCGCCTTCCTCTCCCCCCGCTTTATTCAGATTTTTTGGCATGCATAAACCAATGCCCGGCCCAACTTGCCTTTAACGTATGGATGTACCTGGCGGTATATGTCATGCGTTGTGCCACCATTAATCAAACGCCATCATTGGACCATCTTTTCTCTGTTCTTTCTTTGAGACGTAGTGAGGGACTGGTGTCCGCCTCTTTAGCTGGAAATATTGTTGAGAGGTTGTCCAGTAGTCCAGGATGGAGAAGAAAATGGTTTCTCGTTCGCGATCCCACAAAGACTATTCTGAATTTTGTGACTAAACCTGACAAGTATATCGCGCCTAAAGTCAAGCACGTTGCGACGGAGGGATGGAGAGCCGCGTTTGGGGAAGGGGTGGCGTCGGTACGGGGTTATAGGAAATTTGTGCCTCCAGTTCGTCTGGAGATGGTCGGACTTAGTCTCCCACATCGACCGGGTCGGTGTCCAGGAGTTTTTTCTCAAGCCTTTTGGTATTTTAATCGCGATTTGCTTCTATTTTGACTTGTTTTAACCTTTTTCACAGATATGTTAGTTGATAAGTCGAAGATCGCAGCGCTCGCGAAGAAGAAAAGTGCTGCCCGAGGCGGATCCAAATCTGCCCTTGCTATTGCTCCGCGATCGGGTGATGGCAGTCAAAACATTCCCCATAGATCTCCTCCCGCGAACAGGAGTTCGAAAGGGAAGGAGCCGATTGACGATCAGGAAAGCATATCATCAGATGAGTAGCCACTGGCTCACCGTGGGCGGAAACGACCAAGGGAGGGGACAGGGGCCACTATGCTCTTAAGCTCCGAGCCGATTACCCAGGCGGGGATTTCTATGACGACTTACCGGTTGCCTGGGTTTGACCCTATTGATTTCAAGAAACTGGAGATTCCTAAGAAGAGCTGTCCAGCTGAACGAGATTATCTTCATCATTTGACGGATGAAGAGTTAGTGGAACAGGGTCAAAAAAGTAGAGGCTGGGTAATTTCCTTCGCGATCTATGCTTTCCTTCTTTCTTTCTTTCCCTGTTTTACATTGATAACTCCACTCCCTTGATGAAAATCGGAATAAGTTTCAAAGGCCTTGACAGTCTGTTTGTGTCAAAGGTCTTGAAGCTTTAACAGTATTGATGAAACACAAAACCTGTTCTATATGATATTATGTTCGAATATTATTTTATGTTATTATATGCTTCCATTATATTATTATATATACACTAACCTTTCAGGAAGTATTTTCGAATATTATTTCCTTCCTTATGTTGTGAATTGAGAAGATTCAAATCGGAAGATCATGGCCTCCGAAAGTTTCCAAAGATAGTAGATCCAGCTCAAGCCATGATCCTCTCTAGCCGTTGGTGAAGATCCTTAGGCGCCGATTTGTTTCAATAAAAAGAAAAGGAAGAAGAAGACAGCTATACACCTGTTGAACACAAGCTTTCATACACTCAAGCCTTCAAGCGAGATCTGTCTTCTTCGTGTGCTCTCTGCTAGTCCTTAATAGTATGTTATTTCATTTCAAAACATTTGAGAGTTACACTGTGAGCTTATAGGATATATTTCGAGAGAGTGTTATACTCAAGAGTTTGTAACTCGGGAAGTAGACACTAGGCGATTGATTCACTAAGTGTAAGAGGATTGTACTAGATAGCATAGAGAGGTGGGGCTCTTCTAGATTGGTCTAGGACTCCAAGGGAACGTGAGTTGACTAGATTGCAATTGTATAGGAGAGAGGCTTCTCGGTGAGCTAATAGGATCCTAAGTCTTGTGAATCAATAAAAGCCGGTTGAATCCTAGGGTTGTGGAAGAACCCTAGGCGGGGACGTAGGCCAAGTTCGTGCCGAACCTCGTAAACAACTCATCGAGTCCTTTACTTATTGCATTACCTTATTTCCGCACTTGGTTCGACTGTTTATCTTTGTGATTCAGGTTTTCAGAGAAAAGACTAAGTCTAATCTCAAAGGATTTTGCACGAGCTTCAAAAGTCTTGAGAATCTGCGAAAAACCGGCATACTCTATTCAACCCCCCCTTCTAGAGTATTTCTATATTACTTTGTTTTACATTATCGAACCTTCAATTGGTATCAGAGCTTTACTCACTGCTTTTGATCTAACAATCTTGTGAGTTTTCGATCATGTCTGGTGAAGCAAGCGGAGGATTTGCACAGGGAAGGTCTACCAGCAGACTACCACTCTTTGTAGGAAACAACTTTGTCCACTGGAGATCATTGATGAAGATGTTCATCATAGACCAAGATCTGGAACTTTGGAACATTATAGAGAATGGGCCAAAGATTCCAGAGAAAGACGGACCAAATGGAACCAAAGTCGCAAAGAAGGAGTCTAAATACATCCAAGCGGATCTTGAACTCGTCTCCAAAAACTACAGGGCTATTAACTTACTTTATTGTGGTCTTAGCACTGATGAGTTTAACCGTATTTCATCTTGTAGGTCAGCTAAAGAGATTTGGGACAAGCTGGTCGTCACCTATGAGGGAACCAACCAAGTGAAGGACACCAAGATCAGCATCTTCCTTCGAAAGTATGAACTTTTCAAGATGAAGTCTGATGAGTCTATCAAGGTCATGTTCACACGATTCACAGAAATCACCAACAACCTTGACTCTCTCGGCAAGAGGTTTACAAACGTTGAGAAAGTAAGGAAGATATTGAGGTGTCTCCCAAAAGAAAAGTGGGGTCCTAAAGTAACAGCTATAGAGGAAGCCCAAGACCTCACTACTCTGCCTCTTGACAACCTGCTTGGGAAACTGATCAAGCATGAGATGATCCTTAATGAAGACGATGGAGAACTTCCAGCAAGCACTAAGAATTAGGCGCTCAAATCTAAGAAGGATGACAACAAAGATGAATCTGATTTTGAAGATGAGGATGACAATGAGGATGATCCTTTTGCTCTTATCACAAGAGGCCTTGCTCGAATCCTCAAAATGAAGAAACAATTCAACAACAAGGATAGATCAGAGTCTTCTAAATTCCGAGGTAAGTCTCAATACAACAAAAATGATAAGAAGACTAAACCGTTGTCTTGTTTTGAATGTGGTGAAACAGATCATCTTGTGAAAGACTGCCCTCAAAAGACGAAGAGTCAGTCCAAGAAGGGTGATAGATGGAAAAAGAAAGCCATGGTGGCAACTTGGAGCGATTCTGACTCCGACTCCGACGATGAGAAGGCCTATGTCTGTCTTATGGCATCAGGAGATGAATCTCACGATGAGAAGCTTGAGGTAACCGTAAGAGAACTTATGGCAAGTCCAAAAGAGGTATTATCGGAATTTCTTTCTAATATGATTGCCAATGAAGAGAAACTTATTGCCCAAACTAACACTCTTATTAAGAGAACTGTGGACCAGGAAAGAACTATTGAGGATCTGTCTATGAGGGTCAAAAGTCTTGAAGCTTCTTATTCAGGTCTTGACATTAACGTCAAGACTCTTGACTCAGAGAAATCTAAACTCAAGCAAGATCTCTCGTCTTTGAGAAGTGAACATCATGACTTAGAGAACGAGAAGATCTCCCTGAATAATAAGATTCAAGACCAACAGACACCCCTCATAAGTTTTACCAAATCCAAAGGCACTCTTGATAGGATGTTGGGTGAGCAACAAAGTTCTCTAAACAAAAGTGGTATTGGTTACAATCCAAGGTTTTTAAAGAAGCAGCACATTACCACCTTTGTAAAGGCAAAAGGAAGCAGAACCTCTCCTATATGTCACCATTGTGCTCGAAAGGGACATGTAAAAGAGACCTGCCCCTATAGAAGAAAGGATCCATATATCATTCGCAATACATTCCCTGTTCATTTGAGAAAAGTACGGATAACACAAGTTTGGGTCCCAAAAGGCACTATTTTACCAAATATGGTTTATCCCAATAATGGATCCAAATTTGCTTATTGGTCTAGCCACAAAGGTTGATGTTTGTTTTGCAGGAGATCACCAAGGTGAAGGAGCAAAAATGGATTATTGATAGTGGATGCTCGAGGCATATGAGTGGGAAGAGTTCTCTCTTTCATGATCTAAAGGAGCAATCCACAGGAACAATCACTCTTGGTGACAATGGAAAGTGTGACATCGTTGGTATTGGTAGCGTTGGGAGTGATTCCAACCATAGTATTAAAAATGTCTATCTTGTGAATGGTTTAAAGTATAATTTGCTTAGTGTTTCTCAATTATGTGATAGTGCCAATAATGTCAGATTTAACAAGAAAAGATGTCTAGTGTGCAGAGAAGATACAGGTGAAGTTATACTAACTGCATATCGTTACAACAATATATACGCTGTGAATGCTGATCAAGTGGCACAAGGAAGCTTAACCTGTCTAAAAGCTTTGACGGACGATCCAAAGCTCTGGCACAGGAGACTCGGTCATGTGAGTCCACATACACGACAGAAGCTTGTGTCCAAAGGGCTTGTAAGAGGACTACCTAAGATGGACTTCAAAGGTATTGATATGTGCAATGCATGCACACGAGGTAAACAAACACGTAGCTCTTTCAAACCCAAAAAGGTTGTAAGTTCTTCTAGACCCCTTGAACTTTTACATATGGATTTATGTGGTCCTATGCGAGTCAAATCTCCCAATGGTAAAAAGTACATGCTTGTTGTTGTTGATGATTTTTCTAGATATACTTGGGTTGCATTTTTAAAAGAAAAATCAGAGGCCTTATTTGAGTTTTCAAAACTTTGTAAGGAGTTGCAAACTTTAAGAAACGAGCCCATAATGTCAATTCGAAGTGATCATGGTAGGGAGTTTGATCAACTTCAGTTTGATTTGTTTTGTGCTAAATATGACATCTCCCATAACTTTTCTGCTCCTAGGACACCTCAACAAAATGGGGTTGTGGAACGAAAGAACCGCACCCTAGAGGATATGGCCAGGACTATGCTTTTAGAAAATGCATTACCTAAAACCTATTGGGCTGAAGCTGTTAACACAGCTAACTATATTTTGAATCGCTGTCTTATTCGTTCCATCTTAAAGAAAACTCCTTATGAACTTTTCAAAGGCCGCAAACCACTTATATCTTATTTTAAACCCTTTAGCTGTACTTGCTTTGTTCATAACAATGGAAAAGATAACCTTGGGAAATTTGATGCGCGTAGTGATGAAGGTATATTTCTTGGCTACTCCACAAGTAGCAAAGCTTATAGAATCTTCAATAAAAGGACCCAGTTAGTTGAAGAAACTATACATGTTATATTTGATGAATGCAATGACGGTTCTTTGAGTGAAAGTGTTGCAGATATAGATCTTAACATCCATGCGGAGAACGAGGAAGGTGATGATGCTGCTACCAAGAACACAGAGAAGAGGAACATGCAGGAACAGATTCTCAACACTGAAGAATTGGCCCAAGGTGTTGAAGATTCGTCCAAAGCCCTTGGTGTCCAATCCAACAGTGTTGAAATGTCAGAAACTGCTGAAACTGAACCTAACAGGACTATGGAGTCAGATGTACCACAAATCAATCCTACTGGTGTGACGAATCAAGGAGCTGAGACTAGCAAAAGAAAATTCAAATACTCCTCATCACACTCATTAAAGGATATCATTTCTGACCCTACTTCTAGTGTTCAAACTCGTTCTAAACTTAAAGATCTTTGTGCTTTTCACGCGTTTGTCTCTCTTATAGAACCCAAGAAGGTAGATGAGGCCCTTCAAGAGCCAGATTGGATCATTGCTATGCAAAGTGAGCTTAACAAATTTGAAAGGAACAAAGTCTGGACCTTGAAGCCTAGGCCAAAGCATCAATCAGTCATTGGCACACGATGGGTATTTCGAAACAAGCTAGATGAGAATGGTAAGATCGTGAGGAACAAGGCAAGGCTTGTTGCTCAAGGCTACAATCAAGAGGAAGGTATTGACTACGAGGAGACCTTTGCTCCCGTAGCTAGGCTTGAAGCCATTCGTATATTATTAGCATTTGCATCTTTTATGAGCATAAAGCTATATCAAATGGATGTCAAGTGTGCTTTTCTCAATGGTTTCTTAGAAGAAGAAGTTTATGTGGCTCAACCCCCAGGTTTTGAAAGTTTGGAATTTCCTAATCATGTTTATAAACTTGACAAAGCGCTTTATGGTTTGAAACAAGCCCCAAGAGCTTGGTATGAGCGCTTGTCAAAATATCTTTTAGAAAATGATTTTAAAAGGGGGTTGATCGACAAGACTCTTTTTATCAAGACCAAAGGAAATGACATTTTGGTTATTCAAGTTTATGTTGATGATATATTATTTGGTGCTACTAACACATCTTTGTGCAAGGAATTTTCTGACATCATGTGCAGCGAATTTGAGATGAGCTTGATGGGTGAACTCAACTTCTTTTTGGGATTACAAGTTCATCAATCCAAGAAAGGGATCTTTGTCAACCAAAGCAAGTACACTAAGGATCTCTTGAAGAAGTTCAAGATGGATCAATCCAAAGCAGCCAAGACTCCCATGAGCTCAACATTATCCCTAGATCAAGACAAGACTGGGAAGAGTGTCAATCAAAAGGAGTATCGGGGAATGATTGGATCTTTACTATATCTTACAGCTAGTAGACCTGACATCATGTTTAGTGTTTGCATGTGTGCTAGGTTTCAAGCTGATCCTAAAGAATCTCACCTCGTGGCTGTGAAGAGGATCTTTCGATATCTCAATGGCACTAAGGAGCTTGGACTATGGTACCCAAAGCAAAAGGATTTCACAATAATCGGGTATTCTGATGCAGATTTTGAAGGCTATAAGGTGGATAGGAAGAGCACATCAGGATGTTGCCAATTCTTAGGAGCATCTTTGATCAGTTGGCATTCTAAGAAACAAAACTCAGTTGCCCTATCCACTGCAGAAGCCGAATACATAGCAGCTGGAGCATGCTGCTCCCAAATCCTTTGGATAGCTCAACAAATGCGAGATCTTGGCATCAACCTCAAAGGCATTCCCATTAAGTGTGACAATACAAGGGCCATCTCCATTACAAAGAATCCTATTCAGCATTCAAGGACCAAACATATTGATGTAAGGCATCATTTCATTAGAGATCACCTTCATTAGACGAGAGATCGGGATGCTTAACAAGGATGCACTTTCGTAGGGGGAGCTTTCCCTTTACGAAAGATAAATTCTACTCAGTGTCAAGACCCTTGAGTTTTATGTCAAGGTTTGTGAACTGAATGATAGAAAACAGATACCGGATCGTATATATTTGGTTAATATCTTTTTAGATATTTGATCAAGTATTATTTTCATCGGATTTCAAAATAATTTATTTATGTCACATATTTTATCCGTAGAGATATTTTTGGAACAAAATATTTTCGGTTATTTCCCTCCTATTCTAAAATGGTTAAGAGAAGATTTGATTTTTGAATTGAAATATTTTTCAAATTGGCAATGTTATCATTACTTACATTGGAACCCTAAACCCCGTCCCATCACTCAAATCTCTCCTATTTAAAACCCAAACCCCTCTCGATTACCTCATAACCTCAGAACTACCCAAAACTCTTCCAATTCTCCCTCTCCAATCTCTCAAACTATCCTGAAACCCTAGCCGAATACCTCCATGGCTCCCAAATCAAAGAAAGCTTCCACACCCAAAAGACTTGGCGCCACCCCCAAGGGACGCCAGGTCACTGCTACTTCTCCTACACCTGAACCCACTCCTCAAGCCATCGTCCCTGCTATTGTCCAGAGCACCATCGCTGAGAGCACGACTACAGTAACCAAGGGCTCTCAAAAATGCTCTGCTTAGAAGCCTCTCAGTGCGAAGCAGAAAGGGAAAAAGAAGGTCATCGCTGAGGAGGTGGATGAGGAAGAAGAAGAGGAGGATCTTGATGCTATTCTGGAAAGGGATGCAGCCAAGGAAGCCGAAGAAGAAGCTTTAAGGAAGAAAAAGGCCGAGGAGGAGGCCGAGCTTGCAAGGAAGTTGGTCGAGGAGGTAGCTGAGAGAATCCGAAAGGAAGCCGAGGCGGAGGCTCTCAAGGAGGTTCCTTCTGAAGAAGAGCCTGAGGAAGAGGACGAGGAGCAAGACGAATCCGGAGAGGACGAGGATACCGATGGAGACAACGCTGAACGGTCCGGTGAGGACTCGGGGTCAGAGGAAGAAGAGGAAGAGGAGCCCGAGCATGCTCCCTCTCCTTCTCCTCCTCCTCCTCCCCCATCTCCAAAGAAGCGAAAAGCCTCTACAGCCAAGCCTCCTTCTCCCAAGCGCACCAGGAAGGGCACCCTCAGAAGCCTTGAGGCGCCTGCCAAGAGGTCTGCTCCAACACAAGCTAGAAGGAAGAACGCTGATCCTCCCGCTCTCATTCAGGTAAATCAATCCCTCCCCTCTTCATGGTTTGAAAATGCTGAAATGGATGGTAAGTGGGTAGATGAGTTTCGAACTCGTAGGATCTGCTGTTCTGATTTTTTAGATATTGCGTTCTTTGAAGCTTTGAATTTACCGTGCATTGCTATTCTTAAAAAATCCCCAGCCTGGACCCTTCTCAATCTTGAAACCGTCTATTATCCCCAACTCACCCGCCTGTTCTATATAAATCTCAAAGCCAAACACACTGACGATGGTTGGTTCTTGGAATCTGTCGTCAAGGGAGTTAGAATCTCTTTCAACTCCTTTGACTTCGTTGATTTCCTTGGCCTTCCTAGCCCTTGTCCACCCTCTCAAGAAAACCCCTCTAAAGAAGACTGCATTACCCTTGCTCGATCCAAATATCTTCTACCCGAGGCATCTTCCAACACCTCAAAGCAGCTAACCCACTCATCCCTTACCCTAGAGGTAAAGATCATATTTAACATCATTGTGCGTTGCCTCTTACCCCGTCTAAACTCCGGTTCTCTCCTGACCGACAATGCCATGATCCTACTTTACTGAATCCTCAATGGCCTTGATCCTGATCTGGCCAACACCATTTTAGGATCCATGGCTCACACTAGAAAAGCCAGGAAAGGAACTCCCCTCCCCTTCGCTACCCTTTTGACCTAAATCTTCAAAGCTTCTGGAATCGATTTTAAAAATGAAGAACAACAGCGTCATATGGGTAAGTTCGACTCCAAGAGCCTTGAAAAGATTGGCATCACTCGGTCCCTCCAAGGGACTTGGAGTCTTGCCTCTCCTTCAAAAGCTCTTCCCACTGCCTCAGCCGTTGATGAACGCATGGACAACCTGGAGTTGGGCTTGGAGGAAGTTCGCCTGGATATCAAGGAGCTGCACAAGGAGTTTATGACGGAGATGAGCGGGGTAACCAAGCTGTTGCAAGGTTTGTGGTCGCGGCTCACTGATGATGTTCCGGACGATGAAGCTTAACCCTATCCTACCCTACCCTAACCCCAGATCTGAAACATTGATGGTTTTTGGAAACTGTTTCAAAACTTTTGGTGACTGTTTTACCTCCTCCCTTTGTTGAAAGACAAAAAGGGGGAGATGATCTGTGGTGGTGTTAGACTTTTCTGTGGTGGTGTTAGACTTTTTAAAACTGTTGCGATTTAAAGGTCTTGGAAGACCTTGGTTTTATTTTCAGTTGGATGGTCTTCTTGCTTTAAAATTTTGATCCAACATTTGTCTAAACCATGCAGGTACTTAGTCCGATTTCAGGGCGGGTCATCAGAATCGGCATCAGTAGCTGCATCAGTCCCCGTTAGTGCTCCACCTTCGACATCAGCAGTTGCAGCGCTTCCCAGTAGTAGTGCTCCCTCTGCATCAGTCCCAGTACTTAGTGCTCCACTTAGTGCTCTGCTTTCAACTCCATCTCCATCTCCAGCTGAAGCTCAACGCAGTGTGGTTCCTGTTCCAGTTGAAGATCCTCCTGGTAATGCAATTTGATACAAATTATGGAAAGCTATTTAACAAATGTTTGAAGCTATTATATTTCATATGACTCTTTTTTTTTTTTTGAAGTTCAAGCTCAACTTCAAGCTCTTCCTGCTCCAGTTGAAGATCCTTTTGGTAATGCAGTTTTACCATAGTCAACATATTTAGTAAAGTCAATTTTAATCTCTTTGTACTTCATTCGGGTCTTCCACTTCTTCTCCTCCATCTCTTTGAACTTTTGCATCTCATAAACTCCCATGCTTGGTCCCGAATTTTAAGATGGGAAATTTCACTAATGTAAGGGTGGATTTATATAGAACAAAAACAGCTAGGGTTTGTTCATTTTGAATCTTTAAGTGAATGTTAATTGGTCATATATCAACTATACTTAAGGACCATTCAGAATTTGTCACATGGCATTATGGGCCTAGAGATTATATGTGGTAATTTGGTAAATCATGGAATTTTAAGATTAATGTTGAGGTTACTGTTATTATGGTCTGGTGTGAGTAAATTGACGTTTATTGTGACTACCTAGAATTAATGTGATGGATGTGCCTTTTCTACTAAATATGTTGATTGTGAAACTTCACTTGATTTTCATGTGTGTTATGAGTGTTTCAATTTTAAGCTCTTCTGCTCCAGTTGAAAGCTATTTACTAAAGTCAAGTTCATTTGTATCTTATTCTATTTTTTTTGAAGTTCAAGCTGAACACATTACCCATCGAGGCCATAGTAAGGGTGTGCCGGGTTGGAACACTGGTTCCAAATACCCTGTTGAATTCAATGATGTCTGCCAACCTGTAGGGGAGAATGCCAAACGTCTGAAGGCTCAACTGGGGATAATAGTGCGTGATGGACACAGACTCCCATTGACACATCTGGACTGGACCAGTATAGATGACTCCGTAAAGGAAAGTATCTGGGCAGAAGTTGAGGTGAGCCTCACATTTGCACATCCTTACAACTGCTGTCTAATTTCCTCTTTTCTCTCGTTTATATTCTTTAAAGTTGCTGTAATATATAATAATTAGCAAATGCAACCAATTAGCTTAACAACTCTAAGATGTTCTCACCTGATATGTAACAACTCTAAGATTATTCAAGGCACATTATAATTAACTTAATGGTCTTTTTACAACTTGTAGAGAAATTTGTTGAATGTTCCGAATGGTTATAAAGAGGTTTGCCTAAGAACGTGCAATAGCATGTGGAAGGACTACAAGTCAAAAACCAAGAAGGATATTTTTTGAAGTGCAAAGATGATCCAGATCTTGAGAAGAAGAATCCTCCAACTGTTTTACCACCTGATTGGCTTGCTCTTATTGCATATTGGAGAACCGCAGAGGCGGAGGTTTTGCTTAATTACATAATATTGTACGTGCTTATATTTTAATTCTTGTATATTAAGTGACTTCTCGTGCAATGTCTTCTTATATATAGCAACAAGCCCACCAGAACTCTATGAATCGAGATAAGCATGGACCATCACATGTCACCGGTCGAAAGTATTTTGCCGAAATTAGACATGAGGTACATGTATAGTTGCACCTTCTTTGAGTATAAATAATTACCATCTTTAAGTGCTTTCTATAATATATAGCATCAAATGCCGAAATTAGACATGAGGTCACGTCACTTTCTTCTTTGACTCTGCCAAGTTGGATAACAACTCCTCTGAATCAGTGTTGTTGCTGAAAGTGGCCTGCCTTGCATTAGATGCTTCCTGACTGCTTACTCTTTGTAGTATATTATTACGAGTATGCTGTGAGATTATTGGGAGATTGATTAACATATTTGCTGAATTTTAGACCTCTTTTTTGTGCATAATTTTTTTTATATATAAATTTTGGACAGAAACTCCAAACATGATTGAATGAGTTTTGACTTTTCAGTGATAGAATATGTTATCATATTCTGTCATTGAGATATGTCAAATTTGAGCTATTTCTGTTCAATTTTGAGCTGTTTCTTTTAGTATTATTATTTTCTCATGGATCTCTATGCAATGTGCTATCTTAGTTTTCATTTTGATCTGATCATTTGGATGGCATTGTTACTGTCAGTTTTTCCTTTACATGTCAGATTTTCATCTCATCAGTTTTTCCTTTACATTCTTATTGTCAATTTCTGATGGATTTGATCTGATCAGTTTTTCCTTTACATTGTCAACTAGATGTATAAAAGTGGCCAACCGGTTGATAAGATGAGTGTGTGGATCAAATCTCGCAACAAAGATGATCATGACGTTATTGAAGCTATTGTAAGTTTGTTCGACCTTGTATCTATCAAAATTTATTTAAGTGTTTTACGTGTGGGGACACGCTTTAAATTGTTCTTTTCGCATTGTCATAATGTAGAAGGACTATAACACACTATTAAGTTTGGAACCAGAGGATCAAAGGGACCTAACTGTCGTCAAAGACAAGATATTCCATCGGGTTGTTGGAGACGATGGACATGGATACTGTCGGACATATGGTGCAAGTGCCCCTCCTCGTTTGGTGTATCGAGGATCATCAAGCACACCTATTACTAATGAGGACATGCTACGGCAATTCAAAGAGGTGGCTGACAACCTCACAAAGTTGGTCGAACAGAAACTTGTAGACTTCAAAGCTGACTTGATGACGACTTTCGGATGCAATGATAGGGGAAGCTCACAATCACAAGCGCAGGTTAGTTGAACTTCTGCTATATTAATTGTTTGTTATTACCATAAGTCTTTGTGTCATGTTATCACTTAGTTCTAGCGACCTATACAATCATCAAGTGAATGCTATACTAAATGTTTGGTATGTACTGTTTTTTCAAGATCCAAATAGGGGAACTTTATTTCTCTCGATAAATCAAGTGAATGCTCTATATATTTTTTGTTAGATAAAGTCGAGTCTATTTCTTTCGATAAATATTTTTTTATGTGCTTTTTATTATAGACAATAAGTGTCCATCAGAGAGAGTCTATAGGAGAAGGAGCTCTTCTCTTATCCCCCACCGAGGAAGCACTGAAGACCCCGACCCCGATCACCGCTGAAGATGATGATGAATCTATGGAAGAAGATGATGATGCATGCAGTGACGACCCTCCTGAAAGGCTTGCTGAATGAAGTGGTGAAGAGGGGATTCAAATTGGCACCAAGATCAGGACTTTGTGTGCTGTTTTTGGCTTTATATAAGTACATTCACATTTTGTCGGGAAGTTTGAACTTTAGACTAAAGACTCGAATGCATAAGTCGTTGTACGTGTTCTTTCAAACAATTAGGTGTAATTACAATGTTGAATGCACTTTTGCTTTATCTGAAAATGTAATTTGGAAGAATTGTTATGGTTGTACACTTTTTGTGAAGTTGCTTCGATAGACACATTAGGACAGGTTAGATTAGGCACATTAGGACAGGTTTGGATTATGAGAATGAAAACAGGAGATAAATGGGCCGCCATTACACTTGGCAACGGCTATATACCGTGGCGAGATGCAGAAATAGCCGAGGACAATAGCATCGGGTACTTGCCGTGGCAAGGTGTGAAAAGGCGCCATAATTCTGGCGGTATATTTTTTTACAATTTCATATCGTAGCCACGGCATCCTATCGTCGCAAACCGGTGAAAAATGGCGCCAAATTAGGGAGGGAAATTTTTGGCTGGAACTTGGCTACTACTCTCGTAGCCACGACAGTAGACCGTCGCAAAATGGGAAAAAATGGCGCCAAATTTGGGTGGGAAATTGTTGGCTGAAACTTAGCTAGCTACGGCAACTCTCTGGGGTTGCCAAATTTGGTTCCTTTGGACAAGCGTCGCTATGCCGTGGCTATGCCGTGGCTAGGTTGGTCGCCACGGCAAGCATCCGTAGCTATTATCATTTTGCCACCGCAGACTTGGCCACCCCTTGTTTCCCGTGGCTACGTCCGTGGCTAAATAGGTTTTGCCACCCCAGATCGGCTTTTCGCCACGGTAAATTGCCGATGCTAAATTGTTTTTTTTGTAGTGTATTATTATTATTATTATTATTATTATTATTATTATTATTATTATTATTATTATTATTATTATTATTATTATTATTATGCACTTGATCTTATGGGCATGCTAGTATGTTAATATTCCGCCTTGCATCTAGAAGCATGATTATTAGGTATAGCGTATGTGTGTACATATTGTAGGGACAGCACCCTTAAGGAAGGGACAGACCCAAGTGGGCATCATCTGATCCCGCCCACTATTAATGTTTTTAGGTATCCATTATGCTTAATACTATTGATGTTGATCTGGCTCCATGACCGCGGGGTCTAACATGGCGGAAAAAGAGAGTTGAGACTCTGACTACACAAAATTAATAATGAATTGAATTTAAGTAATTGGATTATGTTTTGACCCGGCTCCGCCGTGGCTACCTTATGTATGATTTTGGAAACTCTACTGGGTTGTATGATAAATGAATCTTACAACTTAGACCATAGGGCATGTACAGGGGGCTTATCCCGGGGATCCCTCTCGGTTTTGGGTGCGAAATCCCACTTTTACAGCGAAATTACTGATTTCAAACCTTCAACCTGTACTCGGGACCCAAGATCCCACGAGGGGTCTCATCCCTCAAAACGTAACTCGGGAATCATAATCCCGGGTCGTTACATAAATACCCCACTTTGATAATTGGTTTGCAAAAATATCTAGGTTTGAAAACAATTGCATCCACATTTGAAGCCATCAACCTCACCCCTCCGACCTCGCAACCTCGGTAAGTCTCGCACTGGTCGCCATCTTGACATCACTATTTCCAACTTGATATTAGCAATTGCATCTGACATTAGTTGGAATGGAGCATCCTCGACCTCTCTTTGCACATTATCACATAATCAAATGCACTCGCACTCTATCTTTGTACATCAACTCTTGGCCTCTCAATTTTTCAAATTTGTATTGTTGTTGTTGTACTCAGGTGGTGATTGTGGCACAAAGTATTTACTCTTTCTGTGGTTGTGAAGATTGCCCGTTCAGGCATGAAGATTGGCCACATTGGTATTTTTTTTTGGTCAGTAGCCACATCGATAAATTACTTCTCTTCTACTTAGCATGTTATGTCTCTTGTGAGGCTTTATATCTTCCCATTTTACTTTCTCTAGTAGTTGTAGCTTATTCTGATTCTATCTCTCTGACACTCAACAAAGGATGTTACACCATGCCAACTAACAACACTCGCAAAAAGGGTGGTAGAAGGGGAAGGAGGCTCTAAGTTTGCTCTTCATTGTTATTTACTATGCATCTCGAATGGTGTTTCTTGGTGCTACTATAGCTTCCCTTCTAAGTGTTTCAGATTAAATTGTGTTAGACTTGTCATAGTTGACAATCGAGATCGGTTTCAGATTGCATTTCTGAACCTATTTGCTGATGATATCAAAGTTTTGTTGTTTCAAGTACAAAACTATTTTAGTTTTAACTCATCATATGTTGCTTTATCATATGTGGGCTTTCATCTCTTGTCTAGCAAGTAGCAACATATAAAATTCTCTGGGCTTGACACCTATTTGTCCTGAATTGTGTGAAACCCCAAATTGTAACACCTTATGTATCTCGTTTGCACACAATTCAGTACAAATAGTTCATCGTTGGACAAGCAACTAGCTTCAAACGATCAACTATGTGATCCAACAATTTAGTTCCATCCTGTTAGTATTAATTCTCAGCTTTGTCATGAACAACATATATCCTGTGTCAATGTAAATAAATAACTTTGTCGCTTTAATTTCTAATTATGGATAATAATCTAGTAGTTATGGTATGGATAAAATCGTATCTTTATTCTCTTTCCGGTTATAGATTCTATCTTGTCAGTATTATTTCTCAACTTTGTCATGATAAATATTCATCATGTCAAGGTGAAATTTTAATAATGTCCATACACACGTATTGACATTCTTTTTCTAATCGACTACTAAGGTAATAGTTTTATTATTTTTAATTTTCTGGAAAAAATATTAAAATCAATATTTTAATATATATTTCATTTTTTAAAATATTTTTTTACTTTTCTTTTAATGAAAATTCTCCTTTTAAATATTTTTACATTTAAATTTAAAGGTAGAATCATCCATTATTTTTTAGCACAAATGACTCACCTATCCTATTCTTGCTATTCTCACAAAACGGGTATACTTTTGTAAACCGAACACCGATTTGATGTATTTCTGCAAATCGGCCTAAAAAGAAACGGATGGAGTAGAGTTTTTAATTTTTTTAAAAAGCGTGTGCGAAAAAGTGACACGCCTTATCTTTTGAGATAGAGGAAGTATGACTTATAATGCATAATATTGAAAGGAAGTACTCCATATATTATAATTTAGGGAAATTTTGTTTGGTGCCCCTGAGGTTTTGACAATTCCGCTTGGTGTCCTAAGGTTTTATTTTATCCGTTTGGTGCCCCTGAATTTTTTCAAAAGTCCGCCTCATGCCCAAAACTCATATTTTCACTTTTTTGAATGAATAAAACGGCCCATTATTTTTCCTTATTTCACAAAACCCCCTTTATTTTTAACAGTGAACAAAATTACCTATTATTTAACTTCAAAATAAAATTGAAAAATCACCTTTATTTCTAAAATTTAACAAAATCACATATTATTTCCAAAACTTTTATCACAAAATCACCCTTCTTCCAAAAATTTTAAAACAAAATCATTATGGTTTTTAAAAGTATACAAAAGACATATTAGTTTCCATATTTTGAAAAAATAAAATAAAAACACTCGTTATTTTCCAAAACAATATTTAACACTTATTATTTTCCAAAATAATATTTAACCTATAATTTACTAAATTTTAACAATTGTAAATGCGGTTGATCATATGGTGGCTCAATATTTTGGTAGTATATTTTTTTTCGGGTCGATCCGTAAACCCGGAATTATTTTTTTTCAATTTAATATTTAGCCACAATAGTTTATTGTATAAGAAAGAAATACATTATAATTATCATTTTCTTTTAAAATCGGGTCTTTGGGTTTGACCTGACCCAAAAATGTCGAATCGGATCGAGTTGACCCAGTATGAACCATCCTAATTGATCAGTCTAACCCAATACTCGATTAAAATTTTATTGGAAAAGAAAAAGTAATGTAAAAAGTAAAGGGTGGATTGATGAATAAGAGGGTGGATTTTTTTTACCCAATACTCAATTAGAATAAAAGAGATTTTTTTTTATCCAAAGTATGGTTTTATGATTTTTTTTCTTTTTGTAATTTATAGGTCAGTTTTTTTTAAAAAAAAATGTGAGGGTGGATTGATGCAAAGTTTTTATAAATAATGGGTGGTATGTTATGTATGTACAATGTTTGAAAATAATGAGATTTTTTTTTGCAAAATATTAAAAATAATGAATCTTTTGTGTAATATTAAAAATAAAGGTTGATTTTCTTCTAAATATTTTTGTAGCAATGGGTGAGTTTTTGCTAAAATTTTGGAAATTAGTGTGATTTTATTGAAAAAAATATGTAAGGTGTTTTTTTTTTCACTTTTATGTTTGATTTAGTTAAATAATAGGTAATTTTGTTCATTGCTAAAAATAAAGGGGGTTTTGTGAAATAAGGAAAAATAATGGGCCGTTTTATTCATTCAAAAAAGTGAAAATATGAGTTTTGGGCATGAGGCGGACTTTTGACAAAATTTAGGGGCACCAAACGGACAAAATAAAACCTGAATTTTTTTCGAAATATTCACTAAAAATTAAATATTTACAACTTTATTCACACTTTTAAACTATTTACAAAAATATTCATTTTTTGTAGGGAAGTCAGAGAAACGCGGGTTGAAACCGCGTTTCATTTGTAAGGTTTAAATTTTAAAATGGAAAGAAAAACAGATAAAAATTAAACGAATAAAACGCGGTTTCGAACCGCGTTTTATTCTTTTTTATTTTTTAAATTATATAAAACAAAAAAAAGAAAAAAAAAAAGGTAAAGCGCGGTTTCAAACCGCGCTTTACCTGTTCATCGCCTTCCTCAACCAAAAGGCATGGTTGGGAGGCTGGTGCCAGATCGGAGGTCGGGGAGAGGGAGGGAGGCAGCGGCGAGGGTGCCGGCGAGGGTGGCTGGCGCTGGTGGCAGCGGAGGTCGAGCAGAGGGAGGGAGGTCGACGGCTCAGTCTTCTCTATCCGCATCCGTCTCTCCGACGGAGAAGTCCCGAATCCTAACCCACACCAGTCTCCTCCTTCCTCCTCCAATTTTCAGAATCTTTGCCGGATCCGTCTTCAATTGAACGACTCCCGACTTCGATTCGACCTCCGCTGCCGCCAGCGCCGGCCACCCCTCCCCTCCCTGCGGTTTCAGAATCTTTGCTGGAGAAGGAATCCGAACAGGCGCTTCCCTCCCCTCCCCGCTCACCCTCGCTTTGCCCTCCCTCTGCTCGACCTCCGCTGCCGCCAGCGCCGGCCACCCTCGCCGTTGCCTCCCTCCCTCTCCCCGACCTCCGATCTGGCACCGGCCTCCCATCCATGCCTTTTGGCTGAGGAAGGCGATGAACAGGTAAAGCGCGGTTTGAAACCGCGCTTTACCTTTTTTTTTTCTTTTTTTTTTTGTTTTATATAATTTAAAAAATAAAAAAGAATAAAACGCGGTTCGAAACCGCGTTTTATTCGTTTAATTTTTATTTATTTTTCTTTCCGTTTTAAAATTTAAACCTTACAAATGAAACGCGGTTTCAACCCGCGTTTCTCTGACTCCCCTGCAAAAAATGAATATTTTTGTAAATAGTTTAAAAGTGTGAATAAAGTTGTAAATATTTAATTTTTAGTGAATATTTTAAAAAAAAATTCATAAAACCTTAGGACGCCAAGCGGAATTGTCAAAACCTTAAGGGCACCAAACGGAATTTCCCTATAATTTATAATGCAATATTCTCCTGCCTTCTCCTTGGTTGAGTTCCTCTCTCTGCCCGATAGTCCGATACCCTCTTTTATCAGATCCCCTTCCCAGTTCCGCCATCTCGCCGGCGTTCCTCACACCACTCTCCTCTGGGCGAGCCTCCGCCGGCGACAGAACCACCACTTCGCCTCTCTCGGACTACCACTCCCTCGCATCCGTCACTCTTCCCTCTCCCCTCGTCTCTCGCAATCGCTTTCCTTCTACCCTCTTCTCAGCGCCGAAAACCAACCTTCTCGCTGCCTCACCGCCGGAACCCTAAACTCAACTCCATCGCCAACGCCGGAATCCCCACTGCTCGCCCTCAACCTTCACCGCTACGGCTACAGTCGAGCCACCGCCAGCTGCCCCCCCCCCCCCCCCGGATCGCCCCCCCTGCTGCTCCAAATTGGCTCCGAATTCTCCTTCTCTTGACCTGGTTTCTACTCCACTGCAGCCGAACTCGACGCAGTAGTGGAACGTGACAGGTATGAGGCATGACATGTTGACACTGCTTACCTTGTCATTGTGTTGAAGTGATGAATCTATTTTCGGCAACCGGTGAAATCTTTGTTGAATCTGAATTGATGCTGAACTTATTCTAGTGAATTTGAATTGGGAGTGCTGTTGTTGCTGGAATCGCATATTTTTACGCTGAGTTCATTTTAGTTCTGACTTCCAAGTCCATTGATTCACTTGATAATTTTGTATATTTCTGTTCTTTGTGATTGCTGGTGACTTTATGTTGGACTCTTTCTTTAAAATTGCTATTACTGATTGCAGCTTGAGTTCATTGTAGTCCAACATATAGGAACAAAATCCACCGGTGTTCATTGTAGTTCTATTACTGATTGCAGCTTGAATTGTAATTGCTATTGCTGGGAATTAAAATCGTGTACCCATATGCCCTTTTTCGGTTGCCTATTTATGCTTTGATAGCTCTTTGAATAGCCTGTGCTTTTGGGATTAAATTGAGAAGTGGACTTTGACTGGATTTTGTTGCTGAAATTTAGCGCTTTGGCTCTCGGGATCGAGTTGTTGGTTACACTCATTGATTTAAAGTGTTGGCTGCTTGATTAATTGTTGAGTTCTGTTTAGCTAGGTGATTTATATGATTGGTTTACATGCTTCTACTTCTTGCTATCTTTGCATTCCCTAAAGTCACTTGAATTCATTCATTTTTACGAATGCAACATTTGTTCTGATTGAACCTTAGGTTTTGATCATTCTGCTGGACTTGAATGTTTGTTATATGTGATGCTTTCATAGAGCCTGTTTGATCTTAAGCACCTACCACATAGGGTTGATTTTGTTGTGGTGGTTTTGTTCTGCATATATTGTTGTTTGAGTTGTTGTCGTAGTGCTAATTTTCATTGGTTTTTGGTTCCTGGTTGCCGTTGTGATATCATTATACTTGTTAGACTTGTGTCTGCTACTGTTTGTTGTGCTGTGTACAGGCCAACCTACAAAAGAGATGTTGCCGAAATTTTGTTAGCCATTACTGATGGTTCCAAAATCCAAACAACTCCTTGCAGTACTACCTCAGACTTGGATTGCCCGATTTGTTCGATTGTGCCCGATTATTCGGTGAATTCCCTTTTCCTCTTTTTCTACTTTGGGGTAAAAAGTAGGAATTAAGAATGGGGTGGGGGTTACTCACATGTAACTTCGTTTTGCATATGATTTTCCCCCGCTTTTTTCACATTTCATGTTCATTTCATGCATTAGCATTTGCATATTGGTGTTTTGAGTTGAACCCTTGCTACTAAAATCCCCTACTCTTTTCGAAGAATATGTTTTTCCTTCATTAAAGTTTAAAAGAATGTATGTAAATCTTTCTGTTCCTATACAAGATAGAAATAATCAATGTACACCTCCTGGATCCACATATTAGCCATTCAGCCTCCACCACAACCACCACTAGGGTCGCCATCAACACCGGATACAACCACCCTGACCTCCTCCTCGCTTCGATACGCTGCCAGGTTCAGATACTTGTCTGCAGCTGCAGTGGCATTCCTCCACCTTGCCCTGCAGATGACGCAGCTGACCCACCGCCGCCCCTGGCTCCTCTTCCACCGCAACAAGCACTCCTCGTGCACCGGGTTCCGACACCTCCAGCAAGCCACCAGTTTTTTCCTTCCCCCCATCTCCTCCAAGCAAACAGGGCAGCACACGCCGTCTTCAACCTCCACGCACGGGCTCGTCGGATGCCCACTTGTCCCGCATCCTCCCCTGTTAGGGCTAAAAAAGATCTGGTGGAAGCGGCGGCGGAGGGCAGGATCGGCCAGGGAATCCGGGGCAGTGGGGATGGAGAGGAGGCGGGAGAGTTGGCAAGGGCGGAGGGTGCGGCGGTGGTGGAGGAGGGGGCAGGGGTCATCGGGAGGGACCCCAAGGACGCGGATGAGGACAAAGAGGATGTGCTTGCAAGGGGTGGCTCGATCTGGGCAGGTGCAGGTAGGCGCAGCGGTTAAGGAAACAGTGTAGACATTGGCAGTGGAGCCCATGACAAAGAAGGTTGAGTCTGAACGGTGGAGTAGCAGCAGGGGGTGGCGGAGGGCGCGACCAATTCTCTCGGATAGAGCCTGGGCAGGGGGCTTCTGGGGGCGTCGGCGGCGGCCGTTGGTGGGGCCCGAGTGGGTTGGATCGTCGGAGTTCGACCCAACGGATTCCATGCTGTTGTGTTACTTGTGCTGTGTTGGGTTTGTGGGGAATGAATTGAAATGAAAGGGCGGGGGCGGGGTTTGGTGTTTGTACTTTGTATTTGGGATAGGTAAAAGTAAAAGATACTTTGGATGGTTTTGGTGTTCATTCCATCTAAAATAGAACAAGTTAATGACAAGGCAAGTAATGGTTCTTTGGATACGTTTTGAGTTTGTGGTTGCGTTTGTTTGAGTAATGGTGTTTCCAAACTGTTGTGGTTAGCCAGCCCACAAGGGCAAGTAAGCTTGCTACAAGACGTCTCTCCTAATTTATTTCCTAGGAATTTTCACACCATATCACATTTTAAAGAGAAAATTTGGTGAAATAAACCTTTTGGAAACTTTAATTAGGTAACTAAACCCCAAAGAAATTAAATTAGCCGCATTGAACCCCAGGAAAAAAATTTAGCCCCGTTGTACCTCAACCTCATTCACTCTCTCTTTCTTCTCACGAACGACGTGCAGATCTCTGGCGGGTGAGGTAAGAGGAAGATGAAGTCTCCAGTATGTCCCCAGCCCCGGTCCATCGCTGTCGTCGCTTCCTCGCTCACACCACCCTCCGGTATGTTTCTCTTCCTTCGATTTCTTCCCTCATTCACCAACTCACAAAGCATCTACTATCG
This sequence comes from Persicaria maculosa, assembly GCA_963922045.1. Lineage (NCBI taxonomy): Eukaryota > Viridiplantae > Streptophyta > Magnoliopsida > Caryophyllales > Polygonaceae > Persicaria > Persicaria maculosa. The sequence goes on along the minus strand of OY998264.1, from coordinate 19,242,045 downwards.
CGATGGCCTTTGCCTTTGCCTTTCCCTTCAAAATCCTGGATTTGTCTTTATTTAACTCGATTTCCTTTTCCTTCAACTGTGCTGTGACTAATTGAAATTGTTGCATATGCGATTTAAAGAGGCTCGTTCAGAAATCTTGTGTTTTGATGTAATTCGTCACCGATGTGGCTTCGATTCTGATTAATTTTATCTTTCAGAAATTTAGGGTTTTGCTTTCATCGCTTGCTTAGATCTGCTTAATTGGAGTTGTTGTGCAATAAGTGATGTTTGATTGAGTCAATTTGTGTTCATGAAAATCGATTGCATCTTAAATCAGGTCTATCAAAACGACGTCCGATTTTATCCCCATCTGATTTAGATATTTTACTTCGAGAGTGCGTTCAGAGCCTGGAGGTGATTTTTCTTTGGCTTTTGGCAGCTCCGAGTCTTGTTTAATTTGCCTGTTTTTCATCAAGTTTAATGCAGAATTATGACCAATTGATTCCATGAAATTATGTTGCCAATCCATTTGACCTCCTAATTATATTGGCCAATCCATACGAGCTGAAAATTTCCGGGTTCATCTAATACTGACATGGGTCTGCTTCTATTAGTATAGATGAAAAGGGATTGAATTCACTTCGTCTATTAGTGCGATTTGTCTTATTTTAAAGCAAATGCGGATTTAATAGTTTGCTTCCATGTTCTTTTTCTTCATCTATGTGCTTATATATCTCTTTATGGAGCAATTAGCAGTGTAGATAAATACTATTGAAGCTGAAAACGATGATCTCTAATGAAGTTGAGCAGCTTAAACAAATTCTTATGGAAATAAGTTACTATTTGTTCTGTTAGCTCAAATACTAGCAGTCTAGCATACTGATTTTGACCTTGGTACTTTGTATACTCTTTTTTTGTTTATTGGTCCAAGTGATGCCGTGTTTCCTAACTTATGCCTGAACTGTTGTGTAATTCATGGAAGGAAAGAATCTTCTTATGAACAATTTGAGGAAGAGATACTACAATAGTTTGGCAGTATCCAACTATACTACCGAATTCTTAAACATGTTTGATGCTTTAATTAAAGAGTTCTTGGAAGTAGGACAGTTGTTTAGGGTATTTACTTGCCATTTCTCTTTTAAAAAAATTTACTTGTATTTGATACTTGTAGCAGATTACTATCTCATCTCCCATTTCCTATTAAGTCACTGTTAAATGCCTATTTAAAAGATGAAAATGCTCTTACTGATGGGATTGTATCATGTGAAGCTATGATGGTGGATGCGCAGCTGCATCAAGAGGAAAAATGAACAACATGACCACACTCTTGTTGTGAATGGCGTTGATGCTAGGAGGAGTCATCTACAAGAAGAGAGTGGTACGCAATCGGTCCCAAGCCCGGAAAAAAGGAGGAGGGGAGACATGTTATGTGTTAATTCATGTTATTAGATTATTAAATGTCATCACAAATGTGTCACCAATAAAAATGGCACCAATGAAGTGTAATCAAATTGCATGCTCATATGTTACCAATTGTATAAATAAAAATGTCATTATCAAACAATATTGTCATCACAAATGATTGAGATCAATGAGGTGTAATCACAAATGTCATCAATGAATAAAAATCATCATTTCAAAGAGGTCATTAACGAAGTTTAATCATATTTTATGTCCTTGTGTCATCAATTGTATAAAAATGTCACCACAAGTGATTGCATCAATGAAGTGTAATCACAAACGCGTCATCGGTGAATAAAAGTAGAATCGATGAAAATATATAGATATACAATTGATTAAATTAAAAAAGTGACATCAAACGATTTGATTAAAAAAAGTGACATCAAATAATTACATTAGAAAAATGGCATCAAAACACTACTTTGAAAAAGTTGCATCACATTAAAGAAAAAAAATGTCATCAAAACACTACTTTGAAAAAATATGGCATCACGGTAAAAAAATAACATAAAAAAATTGACATAAAAAAAGTGTCATCAATAGTCCACAGTAAAAAAAAATGGCATCAATGGTCAACATGTCATCACAATAAACAAAAAATGTCATCAAGGTTTGAAAAAAGTGGCATTAAAAAAGTGTCATCAAACCATTTCATTGGAAAAGTGGCATCAAAGCGAAAATAAAATGTAATAAAAAATGGCATCAAAACGGTAAAAAAATGGTATCACAAAAATGTCATCACTAAAAAAAAAACCTCATGAGTTGGTCAACGGTCAACGTTGACCGGTCAATGGTCAACCGTTTGACCAGTCGATGGTCAAATAGTTGACCATTGACCATTTAATATCCCATTTGGGGGATGGACTACCTAACCTAATTAAATAAGTTTATTGTCTAATTAGCTAATTAAAGGTTCTAAATAGCCTACTTACCTAAATCACCCCATTTTAAATGGGTTTGTTAAATACACCCGAAAATTTTACTATTTGCACCATTAAAAGCGTGCATGGGTTTGTGGTGAGAACGTGCAAATAATTATTTTTTTGGGTGTAAATAGAATCATCCAAACACAAATATTATTAACTACTAGTGAGCATGCCCGTGCGTATTTTAAATATATATTTTTAATTAATATATTATCATTGTAATTTTATTACTAATAATTTGATCTCTAAAAGTTTTAATATCTTTATTTATTTTTGAAATTCGAAAGATATATTAACTTGACTCTATTTTTCTTCTTACTCACTTCTAAATGCAATTCAACTATATAAGCAAAAAAATGATAATTGCTTTAGAAATTAATGTGTTTAGGTTTAAAACAAATAAAAAAATATAGTATAAACTTGAAAAATGTTATACTTATAGAGGACATGTTTTAAATATATATTTTCAATTAATATATTATCATTTTAATTTTATTACTAATAATTTTTATCTTTAAAAGTTTTAAAATGTTTATTTATCTTTGAAATTCGATAAATATATTAACTTGAAACTATTTATCTTCTTACTCACTTTTACATGCAATGCAACTATATAAGCAAAAAAATGATAATTGCTTTAGAAATGCTTGCGTTTAGGTTTAAAACAAATAAAAAAAATAATATGTTATAAACTTGAAAAATGTTGTAATTATAGAGATTTGATCCCTTGACATGGTGGATTGGAACTATACCTATAACCAATAAGCTACAATAACTTTTTGTTTTCTTAAACTAATATTAAATATATATTAGATTTATTTGTAAGTATTAAATAGGTGCAATTAATAGGCTTTCACTCAAATTTATATATATTATTATTATTAATTATTAACTATGGAATTGATATAATTGGTTTTTCTAACATGTATTATTGGATATACATTAGACATCTATAAAGGAGAAAGACCTTAGTTTTAACGCATAGAACCTATTGATTAATTCATTGAAACTAGGAAAAAAATACTTTTTGAACTTGAATTTTTTTGATTTTGAGACTTTTTAATGTGTGCTCAAGTGCACACATTAGGAAAAAACGACCACTATAGAGCAAAACCCTTCAAATTTGAAAAAGTCTAGATGACCCAGCGGGATTATACGAACATTGTTAAACATGCATAGAGAATAAATACTATGTAATCCCACATGTTTAAATTGATTCAAAAGATAAAAGCACTAAAGCAAATCTCAAGAGAGTGAAACAAAAAAAACATTTGTGAACATATTTAGATAACTAAAATACTTAGATGAACAATTACTCCAAGATGACCAGGTAAGGTCATGCTAAGAAAGACTTTCATAAAAAAGAGAGAAAATGTTATAATATAATAAGATATATTGGAACCACAGAGCCAAAACGAAGCACTTATAACTAATGGACACAAATTTGAGTTATTTCCATAAAATTGCAACAAAAATGAGGAATAGAAAACTTATTAAGAAAATTCGTACAATGGAAGATTGGAAGGTACAAGCATTGTCGGAGAGGAAAACATAGCAACAAAAATAACAAATGATTTTGAAAGAAAATTCAAAGAAGAAAGCATCAATATGAGGCGATTAAACGAGCACCTTGAGTTAATTGCAATAACAATCACATAAGAGGATAATGAAAAACTCACTAGAGCTGTAACAAACGGTGAAATTAAGCAAGACGCGTTCGCTATTGATAAAAAAAAAAAATTACCTGGTGGACCTGATAGAATGATAATCAAATTCTACCAGAGTACTAGGGTATTGTGGGAAACGACGTTACCAACGCAATAAAAGGATTCCTTAAGTGTGGAAAAATGCTAAAACAGATAAACCACACTTTCATATCACTAATATCAAAATGCGAGAACTTGAGCACCACAAATCACTATAGACGAATCAACTTATGCACTATGATATATAAGATAATTTCGAAGATTATAGTCGATAGACTAAAAACGTTACTAGGGAAAATTATCCACCCATTCTAAGGAGCATTTGTCTCTGATAGGGCCATCTAGGGAGCACATGAAATATTCAATCCATGAGGAGAAGGAAAGGAAAAGAAGGATGGGTGAGAGTAAGACTTGATATGGAGAAAGCATACGATAGAGTAAAATGAGACCTTTTGTTTAGAGTACTAGTGAAATTAGGGTTCAATATCTTCTTCATTTCGTGGATTAAAAAAGTGTGAATATTGTCTCCTTCTCAATCCTCGTAAATGATGGTCCAATGGATATTTTCAAACCAAAAAGAGGGCTTAAATAAGGAGATCCTATCTTTTCACACCTATTCATCAAAAGGAGCAGAAATCTTAGCACGAAAAGTTTAGCAAACATGCGATAAATCAAGGAAACACAATTGGTTTCAATACCTCTAGATCGGGGCATTATGATCATCGCCAAAGCAAGTACATAATCATGCACCAAAATAAAATGAATTATTGACGACTACTATAGCGTATCGGGACAAAAGGTGAATTTTAATAAATCATCGCTCCAAGTTACTTCTGGAGTGTCAAACCAACAAAAGCAACACATGCAAGGCATCCTAAATATCATAAACAACATTGCTCTCGACAAATAACAGGGATACCCAATCATAAGTAAAAGTGAATAAGAACACTTTTGGAGACATAATCTAGAAAACTAGAATCCAACTCACAAAATAAAAGGCAAACTCATTATCCCAACAAGGATGCGCAGTCCTGATCAAATCCAACTTAACCATAAACCAAACTATATGATGCAGAGTTTTATGCTACCAACGAATACCCACCTCAAGGCTCAAGTTAGACAAAATAAGCAAATTTTTCTTCTAGAATAAAGGTAACACATACAAGCCTTTGATTGGATGGGACAAAATTTCAAAGGCAAAAAAACAAGGAGGATTAGGACTTCACAAATTGAAAGATGTTAACAAAGCTCTACAAATGAAATTAGCATCGAAAATTCTTGTAGAACTCGAAAATATATGGGTGAAGATTATAAGAGAAAAATACATTGAAGACCAACCCCTTTTGAAATACACAAAGAAGACACAAGCATCATCAGATTCATGGCAGTGGACAAAACTTATGGAAATCAAACATGAATTCATTGGCGAAATTATCTAGCAAACTAGACATGGGAATATAATCCACATATGATAAGATGTATGGATGAACGAATAAAGTTGATAAATCACATCCTGCTGAATAAGATGGCCGACGAAAATGAAAAGGCCCAACAATGCATAGGACTATATAAGTAATGGAAAACTGATGAATTAAACCAACTACTGCCAACGAACATAGTTCATAAAACCCTAAATACCAGAATACCCACCACTGAGATTGAAGACCGAGTTTAATGGCAGGCTAGCAAACACGAATGGTCTACAAACATCTATAGCCCTTGATAAAATCATAGAGATCAAGAGAGTGATATAGCTTGGATATGGGAAATTGAGTGTCTTCAAAAAGTAAAAAATTTTTATTTGAAAACTCATCCTGAACAACCCCAAAATAGCCATTTGGGATAACTCTTGCAACAACTAACGACCCCAAAATAGTCATTTGGGATAATACGAATGCCCCAAAATCCCCATGGGGAGTACGAAATCCCCATTTTTTAAAAAATTACCTAAGTTTATATAATTTTTCTTTCATTTTTAAAATTTTACCTTATAGTTTGCATTTATGAAATATTATATTTAATATTTATATTATATTTTTAACATAACTTTAATAATATCTTATAATTTTCTATCAAAGGGGGAAACACATGAGTTTTAAACGAGGAACCCGACGGAAAAACCTCCAACGGGGATGGGGACGGGGTGGGGACTATTATCCCCATCCCCGTCCTCGCGCGGAGAATTAGTTTGGCCCCCATCTGCGTCCCCACGACGGGGATTCCCCACGGGGATCGGGGAGTCCCCGTCCCATTGCCATCCTTAGTGGTGATGCTTCCCCCTTAATGGTGGAAGCTTTGGCTCTCCGGTCTGACTAAGTGCTAGCATGAGACCTTGGTTTCTAGCACATCTATATATATAAAAAGAGCACTTGCGCCAAAAGGTGACTTATAAATTTAACCCTCATGTTTTTTTATCTTACGATACTGCCCTTTATTTTTTCAGTATTTACAAATTCATCCTAACTATTTTTCCAAGCTCGGGTCTTGTATATGTGCTGTAAAAGTTATTTCAGCCCGGCAGGGAATAACCCTCGATCTTCTTTTGGTCCCAACCGCATCGCCGATGATTTCTCCTTCTGCTCCTCCATACTTCTCCCTCCGCCAGATTCGCTAGATTGCTGTTTCTCTCATTCTTCCATGCTTTTCCTCTTTCTCAGGCCCAATACAATACCAGATGCCTACTTGGCCTTTCTGATCCGCCGATTCCCGCTTCAGGTAAACCTCCTCTTCTCTCTTCCGTTCAATTTAGGGTTATATTTAAGGATTTAGGGACAAGAGGCAACTCTTTCTATTTCAATTCAAAAAGAAATCTGGCTAAACACTCTCCTTTATTTATTTTCAAGTGACAAAAAAATCCTTTATTTATTTTCTGATATTTAAGAAAAAACAGTACAATTTTTTTTATGTCAATTGGAGTCCACCTCAATCTCTCCGGCAACTCTGTCTTCGTGAAGAGGGCTTGGAAGGAGAATTTGATGATAATTCTTCATAGCATTGTTTATATGACAACCATCTGTTGACTATTTGGATTCTGGGTTGCAAAACCTATCCAATCCATTTCAAGATGGTGAAATGAGTAATTTTTAGTAATGTCTATGATTTCATGGGAAAAAATAGGAGAATTTGAACCAGCTTTAATTTTAAACTATGATTACATTTCAAGAATACATCTTCTGGAAACCATCAAGGAAACCTTCAGACGCAGATGGCTGCCCAACATTCGGTTGCTAAGCATAGCCCATGACCTCATCAAAAAAACCCAAGCTAAAGTGTGGCCCGAAATTATCTAAAGAAGGGAGTAGCAGATTAATTATAGAGTCCTGTTGAACCAAAGTTGAGACCCTCAAATCTAAATATAGCCCTAGAAAAATATATGTAATTCATGGAGATTCAAAGGCTCTGAATCTAAAATTTGAGTATCAGTCTCGTTATACTAGACAACATGTCCTGGATTGGACACAATTAAAGGAGAAGAAACCAAATTCTTCAACTCCCTCCAATCTAGAAACTAAAACAGACAATTGAAACACCAACCAAACATTAAAACTAAAAGCAAATAAGAGAACAGTTGAGGGACAGGGGGAGAAAATTGATTATCTTCATTCATAGATTTCATCGAACACATAGCATTCATGTGATCAAGCTATACTTTGAACGTGAGAATATCATCCATCTACTAAAATTATAAAAATGAGATGATTCAGAAAATTCCCAAACCTCAAAAAGTACACGAGTGCGGAAATTGAACCTCTAATCAGCTACAACTTGTCATACCAAATGACTTCACTGGACAAGGATCAAGTATTGGCTTCTCCTAAACCTTCCAATAGGTTAGTTTTCTGTTGCTCGGCGTCGTTCATCATCTTCTCCATGTCTTGCATCCGCATCTTCATCATACACGTTACCAGAACTGCAATCCCACTCGATGACTCGACTACAATAAATGAATGGATTATCACAGGCCAAAACCTTCATTCATCATCGAAAGATCAAAACTTCAATTCACTCACAATCAGGTCTAATCACATCCAAATGCGAGATAATTACCAATAAGAAACAATTAATACAAACAAACGCACATATCCTAGAAATCGATCAATTTAATCACTTCTAGAAATCACAATTGAAAACCCCCAAATCAATGGATGGCCATAAGTCAAAGTCTCCATGAATCGAATTCTAAGAGGCACATGAACAGAAACAAACTATAGCTATGAAAGATCAAATCCTCAATTCACATATAATCGGGAACAATTAAAACTTGAACAAACGCAACAACTAATTCAACCATCGGAAACCGTCCTGCAAAACCTTAAATCGATTCAATACTACCTGTCAAAACCTACACGGATCGATTTCTAGGAGTAACAATTTCAAAAACCTAACAGAAACTATTAATTTGAAAGACAATTGCTATGAGAACGAAATGAAGAGAAACGAACCCCGAGAACTAATTTTCTTCTTCTTCGAAGCTAATCGCTGAATACCTTTGGTCTTCTCCTTTTTCTCTCTCTTGCAAATTTGCAGAAGCTTATAAAATTAGGGATAAATTGGCAGTGGTACAGACTCAAACACCACAACCTAGCAGTTGAACGAGCGAAATCTTCGATGAGCTCCGGGATGTGAAAATGGCGCAGATCTGAGCGGCAAAAGAGGAGTTGAGGAGGAAAAGGGTGAAGAAGGATTTGCATTTGGATTTAGGGTTTCTTTTCTTTCTCTATTTTTCTCTTTCCCTTTCTCTATTCAGAGTATAAAATCGGAAAAAGCCCCAGACAAAATATATATAAAACCGCCACAATAAAAAGTGATTTACAAAACCGCTTCAATACCTTAAAAACCGCCACAATAGGGTCTCTAAAACCGCCACAATAGGTTTAGTAAAAAAATGTTTTACAAAACCGCTTCAATAGCTTAAAAACCGCCATAATAGGGTCTATGAAACCGCCACAATAGGTATTATAGTAATTTATTATCAAAACCGCCACACGAACCGCCACAATAGACTAAACCGTTGCACAAACCGCTTCAATAGTCCAACCGCTACAATAAAGTGCCACAATAGGCCTTAATTGTAGTAGTGTGTTCAAATATAATTGTCACCATCATAAAAAAAAAAGTGTAACCACTATTGTCACCAAAGTAAAGCTTTAGGACAAGAAAAGAAAAAACATTAGAGGGAACAAATCTAAAATATGGATAGCAGTACTCCGTTAATAGACAAATGGCTAAATGTTAATAATGATGTCACCACCATAAAAACAGTGTCACCAAAGGAAAAACATAGGACAAGGGAAGTACAAACTTAACCCTAAAGGGGCTAATGCTATGCAAAATAACATGTGATATTCAGTATATGTCATCCCAATGTTCAAATACCAATGTCACAACTGTTGTCACCAAAGGAACAACCTAAGATAAAGGAAGCACAAACTCTATAGGGGTTAATGTGAAGGAATTGTGTCCTTTAATTTAATGGGCAATGACTAAACACGGAATAGGACAATTGATAGAGATATTCAATCTGATTATTTTAGGAGTCGTAATGCTTTGCTAGAAGTCAACTACGATTAATGGGTTTAAACGGTTTAAATCCATGACTATTATAAACGGGTCCTATGAGGTCACACACTTAGAGTTTACGGACTAGATCAACGGGATTGATTATTGATTATTAATAATATATATGTGATTTATTATTAATAAGTTATATTATTTATTTTGGAAATAAATAATTTAAAGGTTTAATGAGGGAGTTACAATTTGACAATTAATTTGGAGTTACAAGTGTTTTACCTCCTAATTAATTGATCATATAAGCTCCTAATTAAAACCTACAAAACTATGCTATTTGGCTTACTCTACGGATCATTTGAGAGCAAAAAAGAAAAAAGAGCAAGTTAGTTGCTATTTAGTTTCCAAGTGACTACGGAGGAGCAACAGTGAGCAAATCAAAGAAAAAGGAGATCTAGACAATTTGATTGCTAGTCTTTCCATCTTCGTCCTAGCAGTCGAAGACAAAGGAGATCTAGACCGGGCTCGTGTGGACCGATTAGAGGAGCAACACGTGGGGCTCTCATTCTCTTCCGATTCCATCCAGATTTGATCCGGTTCACGCATCAAGAGATATCTCCTATGAACAATGTTTGATCTATCGTTTATGCATGTAGATCCTTACGATTAGATGTTTAGATATGATCTGAAATTCCGCTTAACGCATCTAATAAACCTTCAATTGGTATCAGAGTATCTTGCATAAATTGATACGATCAATAGATTAATTGTTAATTTTTGATGCGGATCTTGATTTAAATTGATGGTAAATATGATATGGATTATTTTGCTATATCAAAATTTAGATTTTGATTGATTGGTTTAATGTAAATTGTAACGATAAATATTATTTATTTAAGAAATAAATAATAAATGTTATTTATTTGTGAAATAAATAATTGTGTAAATTATGTGGCAGATCAAAACCGCTACACTAGGTCCAAAAACCGTCACAATAGACCTATTGTGGCGGTTTTTACCCGCCTCTGTTGCTCGCCTTGCATTAGGTCTAGTGTGGCGGTTTTTGCATCTATTGTGACGATTTATTATGAAAACTAAAAACTGCCACAATAGGTAAGTAAACCGCCACAATAGACCTATCTAGCGTGGCAGTTATTTCCTATCTAATGCGGCAGTTTTCTTATCTAATGTGGCGGTTTTCTTATCTAATGTGGCAGTTTTTTTAACACATTGCTAAGAGTTTATAGTCTATAGAAGCGGTTTTATAGATCTATTGCAATGGTTATTTATGCTATTGTGGCGGTTTTACATTATTATTCTCACATAAATTTCTTCTATTGTAGCGGTTTTTGATATCCCTGTTTTGTAAAATAATTTGTGAATAATAATTAAATCAAATGTATAATAATTAAATCTAGAATAATAATTAACTTAAATATTTCATTAACCAAAATAAAACATCATATATATAACCATAATATAATCAATACATCCAAATATTCCCACTAAAGTATCGATATCTAAAGTTCATTTACAAATTAAAGAACACGTTTAAGTGTTATCCTAGTTCAAGACACAGACACACACTAAATTCAAGAGTAGCTTCATTTGTACTGTTGCTCAGTTTGTCGCCAGAAGAAGCTTTAGCAACACAGTCCGGGCAAGCCCAATCATCACGTTCTAGAACACACTGAGAACCTAGGCAAGCTGCACAAAGATAAAATAGCATGAACCACATGTAACAGTAGCAAAGTTTTAACCAGCAGCCCACAAATACACAATTCACTTCAATGGATTTGCAACATGGAAACAAAAAATAAAAATCACACTTGAAATTACATAATGAATTGGAAAAATGCAGGCTTACACAAGATATCTCAATATTAAAGATAGCAAGAACGAATGAATATCTTATGGAACCACATTGTAAAAATGCATCAAAAGTTCCTCTTTTGTCCATAAAAGAGCAACGTAACATTTGTTTATCAGATCAAACTATGATTCAAGATTAACTAGACTTTGAAGAATAGGACATCAAATAGCCTACATTTTTATCACAAATATAGAATTTCAAGGATAAACTAGAATCTACCTACTTTTGTTTGAGATCTTCTAATCAAGATAGAAGAAACTAGTCCTAGAACAGCACAAAGACCAATTTTTCACATGCCTTTGATCATATTCTTTGCAGCAAGCACAAAATGGAAGAGAAAGGAAAGAAATTCCAATAAAATTATATCTACCTGCAAGATAAGCCCTTGGACATCTAGAACAGAGCGTAAGCTGTCCTCCGTTGCCACAGGTTGTACACATATCATCACTATGGCCAGTAGTAAAGCTTTGTCCATTTACCAGAGAAATAGCGATATCATGGAGTGAAAGCTCATTGGAGGTAAAGATATGGCGGTAACTGAAATAAAAAGGATATACTTATACATATCTGTAGAGAATTTTGACATATATCATATACAGTAAAACATCACCACAAGAAACAAAAAAAAACTCACGGTTGGTGCCTGGCAGTCCAACCTGCATGACCTTCAAATTGTGATGGACTAATTTGTTAACATATTTGAATACAAAGGAGTTTTCACCATAAAAATCAAAGCTAAATCCAAAATGTTAATGGACTTTTCAACATTGAATTAAAATGCTAAATAAAAAATTCAACCTAAATCTAAAATGTCAAAGAATTTTTCAATAGATGCAATGTAAGGGAGATGAAAAAATTTGTATTGAAAGCCATAATCAAGGCATCTCTTTGAGCGTTGATATCGTTACACAGCACTTGAACGGATCGTGGATAATATTACACCACTAATTGAACTAATTGGATAAAAGATAAAGCCTTATATAGGCTACAACCACTAAGCCATCTATACCTTAATTTTGAAAAAATCAAAGGGTAAGTGAAGCATTTATATATCCAACTTTATCCATGTTAGGACCCAACTTGAAGGAAGTCTTTCCTTAGAGTTCATCTCTATGTCACCACATTTGAACCACTATGGAACCAGAGAAAAAGGGATATCTCTTATAAGAAATTAATTAAAAAAAATGAAGGAAGGAAATACCAAGAACCTCACTTGCTACATGGTCCAAGTAACCAACCCACAATTCGCACAGTAATTGAAACCATACACAACTACTCTACATCAACTGAACATATCATCTTCCACCCATCAATAAAATTGGGGAATTTTTAATGAAAAATATATTCCCCATTAAGTAACAACTAGCCGGATTGAGTTCAAATTGCTTAATTTGTTAATGTATTTTCGATTGGGGAATTTTTAATAAATTTGGGGAGTTTGCACCACATGCAGGTCTTGCTATAAGTTTATAAGCAGCTAATAAGATTGACTATTTGTTAACATATTCCAATATCTTACATAGATACATCTTGCTTATGTATATCATTTAAACTTGCTTAGTTTGTTAATGTATTTTTTTATTGACAAACTCCAATATCTTAGCACACCAGATGAACAACACATGATATATCAACAACCTAAGAGATAAAATACCACTCTTAAAGTATAAAAAAAAGTTGCAAATTGCATGGATTGATAGCAAAACATAAGTGGATCGCTATGAAAAGCATTTATTATCATAACCACTTAAACCAAGAAAATAAAATACGGCAATTGGATAACCAAAAAATATGCTTAATATGATCGATGCATAAGCAACCCATTTTTGTAATTCTTTCTCACATATTCCATTAGCAACCGATTGCGCTTGATTAGTTGCTCTTAAGTTCAAAGCAAATGAAGGCAACATAGAATTAAGAGGCCTGTGAAACCAAATGCATTCATGCAACTCAAACATAGGACAAAGTAATCCAACACAAGCAAAATAGAGGAGAAAGCATCAGAGCGCTATTCAATTTGATAAGAACTCAATTTTGATATGGCATGAGAGAATTAAAGTAGTAAAATTGGGGAATTTTAATGAAAAAACATATTCCCCATCGATGAGGAACAAATTGTTTCTAAACCCTTTAAAAAAATTGGAACAACAAACATTGACCTTGAGTTAAACAACAATGTACCGGCCGGAGGGTGGCATCGATCCCCATTAGAACTTTGCTTCTTCACCAGCGCAAGCAGAAAATGGCGAAAGCACCTCCAGTCCTCATGCATCTCTCGAACGACGATTCCATCTCTTACCTGCGAAAGGGGTGATGAATCCACTCGTGGCTTTACCAATTCGATCCTTGCAATCGATTGCGAGTCGCACTCGCAACCCTAAAATCGATATCCCCCCATCGACCCCAATCGAATGCAAGTCGCAACCCTAAAATCAAAATCCGTCATCGCTTCTCTCTCTCTCTCTCTTAATTGAAAATCAAAATAGAAAATACAGTATAGTATTACAAAAAGTAAGTGAGACACGGGATAGTTAAGTGCCAAGGTGAAAACCACTTCAATAGATTTAATGACACCGCTACAAGAGGTCCTAAGAACCGCTTCATTAGATTTGGAATAAAGCATTTTGAAAACCGCTACCATAGCTAGGAAAACCGTTGCAATAGTATTCAAAACCGCTACCTCAGGTACTTTAATTGTTGCTGTATAATGGATGAACAAAACCGCTACTTGAACCGCTGCAATAGATAAAACCGCCACACAAACCGCTTCATTGGATCAACCGTTGCAAAGAAGTGCTACAATAAGCCTTAATTGTAGTAGTGCCATCTTCGTCCTAGCAGTCGAAGACAAAGGAGATCTAGACCGGGCTCGTGTGGACCGATTAGAGGAGCAACACGTGGGGCTCTCATTCTCTTCCGATTCCATCCAGATTTGATCCGGTTCACGCATCAAGAGATATCTCCTATGAACAATGTTTGATCTATCGTTTATGCATGTAGATCCTTACGATTAGATGTTTAGATATGATATGAAATTCCGCTTAACGCATCTAATAAACCTTCAATTGGTATCAGAGTATCTTGCATAAATTGATACGATCAATAGATTAATTGTTAATTTTTGATGCGGATCTTGATTTAAATTGATGGTAAATATGATATGGATTATTTTGCTATATCAAAATTTAGATTTTGATTGATTGGTTTAATGTAAATTGTAACGATAAATATTATTTATTCAAGAAATAAATAATAAATGTTATTTATTTGTGAAATAAATAATTGTGTAAATTATGTGTTGTTGTGCATAACCCTTTGGTCTTTCCTAAGTAAATGAATCCTAATTAATTTAGATTAATGGGATTGGGCTTACAAAGGGCAAAGGACTAGCAAGAGGTTGCTAATAAATGAAAATGAGTTTTTTTTCTTCATTTTGGGTTTGACTCAAGTAAGAAGATGTAGAGCAAAAATGTTTTGTTTTTGATGAGACACAACAAAAGGCATACGTAAGGCATAATTGAGAAAGTGGTTCTCAATGCAATCGCTTTTCTTCAAATGATCGTTCAATTTAAATTATATGATTTGATAACAGGGAATTACATACCATAAAATTGAATTGGATTTGATCTGATTCGATTTTGGGAGTTTTCGTTGCCAACCCGCAAGCCAAACGTCCACCATACAAACCGAACCGGGTTCGGGTCTAGGTTAAGATGAGTGTGACTCGACATGGGCCAACCCGAGTATGACTCGGCATGGTCCGGTCTAAGAGGCTATACATTTCCCATCATATAATTTTCCAATAAATGCAATTTAATGATTAATATTGATTAATGCCATATAAGGTTTTATATTTTAAATTAAGATATTGTTATGCATGATTTTATATTATGATATAAATTGTTTGCATAAGGTGACTAGTATGGCCCATAAATACGATCTGCGCATCGTTATGTTTTTTTGTACACGATCTGCGTATCGTTATGTATTTTTGTAATTTATTTTCAATAATTAGATTATTAGAAAATATTTTAATTAATACAAGAAGAAGAAGACATAAGAAGTTCGAGGATGGAGATCCATGAAGGGTTCAAGCTAGGGTGGAGACCCGAGAAGATTAGATCTTTAAAATTTTGCATCGTAGGGGCCATACTAGGATCACAATTATTGCATTTTGAATGCTTTATTTTAAGTTTTTATATTTTTTTTATTTATGGCATTTTTTTCACTTATAAATAAAAGACAAATAAAAGACTTAAGTTCCTAAGGTAAATTGGGGCAATGCCTTTCTATATCATAACCCATTAAGTTCTGGATTTTTGGTTGGATGGGCTTCACAAAAGTGAGGGTGTCTTTCCATAATCTTGGGCTAATGAGGGTGAATCTATACGAGGGTTCATAAACCTTGATATGGTTGTACCCAACGAGAGACCAAAAGGAAAAGTTTTGGATCTTGAGGCATGGGGATGATTTTACATTGGATATGGATCATCAACCAAGAATTATAAGGAGTTATAATTAGTAATTGTTACTTACCTTGAGCACACAAGACTCAAGGCAGTGCAAAAGTACGTTAAGTCTTGTCTGTAATGGGATCTTGGAACCATTTTATTCATCAGGAACGATAACAACTTGAATAAAATGCGCATTTACTTATTTTAAAGGTGTTTAATCTTTAAGTAATTTGCATTTCGAGCATAAACTGATTTGTATGTTATTTCCTTTTATATAGGCATTATGTCTAATGATAACTTGAATTTCACCCCGCACTCAATAGTTGAGAAAAATAAATTGAATGGAACGAACTTTCTTGATTGGGAAAGGAATATGAGAATTGTTCTCAGGTCTGAAGGGCGTGAAGACGTCCTAACAACCCCTATCCCTACTATTATTGATGCCTCATCGGATGAGGAGATAGTTAGAGAAATGGAGTTAAGGAGTGATTCTTTACCTGTCACTTGTTTGATGCTAGTAAGCATGGAGCCTGACCTTCAAAAGAGGTTTGAATATCAGGATGTCTACTCTATCATCACCAACCTAAAAATGTTATTTTAGGCACAAGTAAGGATTGAACGATATGAAACTCAAAAGGCTATACTGGATAGCAAGCTTGTGAAAGGAAAGCCAGTAGGTCCCCATGTGTTTAACATGATCGGTCTTTTTAGCCGTATGGAGACACTGGGCACCCCATATGACCAAGAGTTAGCCACAGATATTGTCTTGCACTCCTTACACGATGGCTTTGCCTCATTCAGGATGAACTACCATATGCATGGTATTAAGAAAAATCTGAATGAACTCCAAGGTATGCTCAAAGTTGTTGAGCAGAATACTCCCAGTGACAATAAGAAGGAAGTTCTTAATGTCAACAGAGGGAAAGGGTTTAAGAAGGTAGCCAAGAACAAGAACAATACCCAAGGGAAAGGGAAGGAAGTTGCAAAACCTAAGGGTGGTGAGAAGCCAAGGGTGGCTGCAGACCATGATTGTTTCCACTGTAAGGCTAAGGGACACTGGAAAAGAAATTGTCCCAAGTACCTGGAAGACAAGAAGAATGGGACTTTGAGTTCCAACACTTCAGGTTTTATGTTATAGAATTAATGTCAACCAATGTCCTCACATTAGATAATGGTCCTAATTGGGTATTAGATACCGCATGTGGTGCTCACATTATTTCATATGTGCAGGGACTAAGAAATAGGAGACAAGTAAAGAAAGGAGAGATAGAATTACGCGTTGGAAATGGAGCAAGCGTTGTTGCACTTTCCATAGGAGATTTTAGTTTATCTCTTCCTTCTGGTTTAATCTTAGAACTGAATAATTGTTATTTTGTTCCTAGCATTACAAAGAACCTTGTTTCGGCTACGGTAATTTATTCTGAAGGTCTTGGTTTTGGCACTAGAGATGGAGGTATAGGTATTCACAAGAATGATATCTTCTATGCTCGTGCTCAAGATATTAATGGAATATTTGTACTTGACCTTAAAACAGAATCTTATAACATAAACACAAAAAGGCAAAAATCAAATCAGTTGAGTGAAGCCTACCTATGGCATTGTCGTTTGGGTCACATCAATTTAGACCGCATGAAGAAGCTCTATAAAGATGGACTTCTAAAAGACGTGGATTGTGAATCCATTGATACATGTGAGTCATGTTTGATGGGTAAGATGACAAGGTCGCCTTTCAAAGGAACAAATGAAAGGGCTACTGAACTATTGGGCATTATACATACTGATGTATGTGGGCCAATGAGTACGGAAGCTAGAGGTGGTTATAGATACTTCATCACATTTACTGATGACATGAGTAGATATGGATATATTTACCTTATGTCACATAAAACGGAATCCTTTGAAAAGTTCAAGGAATTTCAAAATGAGGTAGAGACTCAAACTGACAAGAAAATAAAAACACTTCGATCGGATCGTGGTGGTGAGTACTTGAGTCATGAATTTGATCATCATTTGAAAAACTATGGGATAGTAACACAGTTGTCTACTCTAGGAACACCACAGCTTAACGGTGTATTTGAAAGGAGAAACAGAACCCTGTTAGACATGGTTCGATCTATGATGAGTTTTGCTGACTTTCCGGTATCCTTCTGAGGATATGCCCTCACAACTGCCGTACTTTCACTAAACAGGACTCCGTCTAGAGCTGTAGCTAGACAAAACTCCATATGAGATATGGACAGGAAATGTTCCAAAATTGTTATTTATGGAGATATGGGGATGTGAAGCTTATGTAAAGCGTTTACAAACTATAAGCTTTCCCCTAAATCAGATAAATGCTATTTTATAGGTTATCCAAAAGGTAGTTTTGGATACTACTTCTACAATCCTACTAAGCAAAAGGTGTTTGTTGCAAGGGATGGTGTCTTTTTGGAAAGAGAGTTTATTTCCAATAAGTCGAGTGGGAGAAATATTCATCTTGAACCAGTTCATGATGAAGAGCAACAAACTCAACAACGAGATGACATAGACGATGTCATAGAAACTATTCTAGGTCCAGTTGTTGAACCCACTCGTAGATCAGATAGGCCAAGGGTACAACCAAGAGGTTATGATGATTTCATCTTGAATGTAAACCTTGATGTTCTTTTGCTAGAACATGAAGAGCCCAATACCTATAAGCTAGCAACGACGAGTCCAAACTCCAAGAAATGGCTTGAGGCCATGAGATCTAAAATGGATTCGATGTTTGAAAATCAAGTGTGGGACTTGATAGATTTGCCAGATGGGGTAAAACCCATAGGGAGCAAATGAGTTTTCAAACTCAAGACAGATAAGGATGGAAAGGTATTTGTATACAAGGCAAGGTTAGTTGCCAAAGGTTTTAAACAGATTCATGGTATAGACTATGATGAGACCTTTTCACCAGTTGTCATGATAAGATCCATTAGGATAATCCTTGCTATTGCTGCCTATTATGATTATAAGATTTGGCTAATGGATATCAGAACCGCCTTCCTGAATGGGTTCTTGGAAGAGGATGTGTACATAACACAACCAGAGGGTTTTGAAGATCCAAGTGATGTGGGGAAGGTATGCAAGCTTAAGAGGTCTATATATGGGCTTAAGCAAGCATCCAGGAGTTGGAACTTTCGATTTGATGAAAAGATCAAAGATTTTGATTTCATCATATGCGAAGAGGACCCTTGTGTATACAAGAAGTTTAATGGGAGTAAAGTGGTCTTCTTAGTCTTGTATGTGGATGACATACTACTTATTGGGAATGAAATTCCGATGCTAGAGTCCGTTAAGGAATGACTAAAGAAATGTTTCTCAATGAAGGACTTGGGAGAGGCAGAGTATATACTTGGAATAAAGATCTATAGAGATAGATCTAAGAGATTGCTTGGATTGAGTCAGGGAACTTATATAGATAAGATTCTCAACAGATTCGAAATGCAAGATTCCAAGAAAGGGTTTTTACCTATACAACATGGTATATATCTCAACAAGAAGCAGTGTCCTAAGACACCTGCAGAGATAGAAAAGATGAGTAAGATTCCTTATGCTTCTGCTATATGATCTATCATGTATGCCATGGTGTGTACACGACCAGATGTTGCATATGCTTTGAGCATGTGTAGCAAATACCAATCGATTCCATGAGAGGCACACTAGTGTGCAGCTAAGAACATCCTGAAGTTCTTGAGAAGAGCCAATCTTAAGGGTGATGAACAGTTGATCGTACATCTTATGAGGAAGTATCACCTTATTTGACATTAAGATGTGTAAGGTGCATACATATGACAATATTGCAAATCCATTGATGAAGCTTATGCCCAGCCCAAGCATGATGGTCACACTAGGGCTAAGGGTCTCAAACACATTGGAGAATGGTTTTGAGATTGCTTTCTATTACATTTTATGTTGAGAGTGTTATACACTAAGTTTATGTTCGACTTGATATATATGATATTTCATCCTTATTTATATATTGTTTTGAACAATGATAAATAAAATGTCCAAATAATTCCTAGTTCGCAAATGGGCTTATCTTAAGTGTTCTGGTAAATGAAACCCCATTAAGTGAAATACAGTTATGAATTATCGCAAGTCTGTAGTCTGAAATCATCAGCTTGGACATAGGTGATTTTATTAATGACTATATTGTAAGTTGACTAATAGCGCCAGGTTTCATGGGCTATAGGGACATGGAGATGTCTAGTCAATTGCATATATATGTATGGATGATACATATAGGACAGACCCACCTTAAGACTCTACAAAAGGGATTGCAGAGTTTTAAGTTAAACCATGATTAGTAGATTCCTCAGACATGAGTATGTTATGATCTCTCTTGATAATTGGTATTTCTTTGACACGGCTAAACGCTTTCCGTAACAGGGAGTTATAAAGGTCGTAGTTGGGATTGCCAAAAGTTGAGTGGGAGTCATAGTCATAAAAGAATGGAGATGTCCTCCTTCTTCATGCATACTGTGATGCATCGAAAAAGAATGGTGTCTAGGCCACTTGAAGAGTAAGCACTGAAAATGCATGGCCATGCTCGGATGGATTATTTGTAATCATCTGTTTATTTGACAGTTCGAACTCGGAGTTCAAGAAACATATTTGATAATAGATATGAATGTCACCATATCATCAAATAAGACATTAAGAGACACAGGTATCTTATATTGCACACTTGTTTAAGGACAAGTGGGAGATTGAAGGAATTGTGTCCTTTAATTTAATGTGCAATGACTAAATACGGAATAGGACAATTGATAGAGATATTCAATCCGATTATTTTAGGAGTCGTAATGCTTTGCTAGAAGCCAACTACGATTAATGGGTTTAAACGGTTTAAATTCATGACTATTATAAACGGGTCCTATGAGGTCACACACTTAGAGTTTACGGACTAGATCAACGGGATTGATTATTGGTTATTAATAATATATATGTGATTTATTATTAATAAGTTATATTATTTATTTTGGAAATAAATAATTAAAAGGTTTAATGAGGGAGTTACAATTTGACAATTAATTTGGAGTTACAAGTGTTTTACCTCCTAATTAATTGATCATATAAGCTCCTAATTAAAACCTACAAAACTATGCTATTTGGCTTACTCTACGGATCATTTGAGAGCAAAAAAAAAGAAAAAAGAGCAAGTTAGTTGCTAATTTTCTTAGGAGCAAATCATCCCAAGCAATTTGATTGCTAGCCTTTCCATCTTCGTCCTAGCAGTCGAAGACAAAGGAGATCTAGACCGGGCTCGTGTGGACCGATGAGAGGAGCAACACGTGGGACTCTCATTCTCTTCCGATTCCATCCAGATTTGATCTGGTTCACGCATCAAGAGGTATCTCCTATGAACAATGTTTGATCTATCGTTTATGCATGAAGATCCTTACGATAAGATGTTTAGATATGATCTGAAATTCCGCTTAACGCATCTAATAAACCTTCATAATGCTAAGCAATACCATTGTTGTCCCCAAAAGAAAACCTCTAGGATGAGGAAAGTACAAACCCTAGAGGCACTAATGATAAGCAAAATCACTATTGTCATCAAAGAAAAACCCTATGACAAGGGAAAATATTATTAGTAATTTTACCACAATTAAAAAATAATCTCGATCGTTAGTAGAAATTGAGAGCTTCAACAATTACTTTTGCTTTCGAATTTCAGGTTTGAACTTGATCGAGTCTAGGAGGGCCGATGGAATTTATAGGCAGCTATTGACGGAGTCAACAAAGAGGCCAAGGATTGTAGAGGTTTCAGGGAGGGTGGAGATGACGCCGTCGTCGATGATGAAGTGAAAGGAGTGACTGGAGGAAGGGGCCAATGATGAAGTGTTGGGATAAGGAGTTATAGAAGACTATATCGGGCTCGACGGGAGACTAAGTGAACAAGAGGGTGAAAAAGATGAAGGGTGAAAAAGATGAAGAAATTATTCAGACAGAGTATGTATATCGAAAGCGCGTGAGAGATTTTTTTTCGTCTTTTAATTTATATTAGTTTCAACCAATTAGAACGCTTCTTTCGTTCTTATCGGATCGGATTGTTCTCACCGGAACCCTTGCCTATATGTGTGTGTTATTTAACTTATGAGTGACATTAACGAACACAATTGCATGACGAATTCGTGTGAGATGTTGTGTATGTGTGATATTTATGTGGTGATGACTCACTGAGTCGATTTTGACCCAATGGGTCATCAGGTTTCGAATCTAAAATTCTCGGGTCATTCAGGTTTGGTTCATTATCAAGTCTAGGTTAGAAAATATTTTGACAAGTCTAGATATGATGACCCTTATCAAAATCAAATAAAAATTAATAAAAATAATAATTAAATATCAATTTAAAATTAAAAAATATAAAATTAATACTCCCCCTTCGACAAAAATGTCGTTTTACTATTTACGCAAGCTTTTAGGGGATAAAATCTATATAAAATATCTAGTTTTTTTAATTTAACAATTTCGCAGTTGCTATTAATAAGTACGAACTTGTTATAATTTTATTTTTATAAGAAGATTGACATTTTATATAGTTTTTATCATCCTAAAGAAATGCGCGTTCGTAAATAGTAAACGACATATTTTGTCGATCGATGAGAGTACTAAGAAGTATGAAATCATAAGAAACTATTTATAAAAAAGTTGATATATAATACAGTATAATTTTATAGTTATATTTATATATATTAAATAATACTCCGTAAACGACATATAGATAATAATTACTCCCTCCGTTTGAAAATAATTATCGTTTGAATTTTGTGCACATGAAGGTTTATTAGATGCGTTAAGCGGAATTATTTTTTAATCAAATTTTTTTTATATAAATTGATACTTATTAAGTATCAATTTATATAAAAAAAATTTGATTAAAAAATAATATTTTATAGAGTTTTTAACTCCTTAAAAAATGTGCACAAAAGTCAAAACGACAATTCGGATGGAGTAACTTAATGGACCGAGCATTAATGCAACTTGCAAGTGTGGTACGAGATTGTCCAAGGTTGAATAGTTTGCAGTGGATCATTACCACGATGATCAGTTGAACGACCCAGTTGGCCAGTTATATACTCCCAATAGGAGAGTGATTTTGATGGCCGCCCGCCTTATTACTTCCAAGAACAACGTCTACTGCGCTGCCACTTGGTCTCCAACTTGCTCTATTTTCACTGGGAAAATTCTACCACGTAATAGTTGAGAATTATGGAAATAAATATAGGGGTGTACTTTTTAGAGCATGGTGAAATTTTTTTTTAGAGCGAGACAAAAATACCCCTTCAATTAACAAATATTACACCCTACCCCACCCCATATTCTTGTCGAAAAAGCTTCATTTGCAGGCCTTCCTGGCCTCTTCGCACTCTCCATGTTTAACTCTAAATGACAAATCTTTCCCTTTTTTTTTGGATAAAAAATGTAGATTTGGTCTCCTTCTCTAGCTCCTTCTCTTTCAACTCAGAGCGACTTCAATTCCCGCACTTTCGATTTCTGCACTAGTTGGTTAATTCCTTCCCTAATTGGCGACTTTCAGCTCATTCCCACACTCATAGCGACTTCAATTTCCTACGGGTCCTTTGATGAATATGAGCAACTCTACAATTCCTTCCCTAATTGAGCAACTCCACGATTTGACTATCTCAAAGGTGTGAGAAATTGCTAATTAAGGATTCGTGATTTATAGAACCAGTCAATGGCGGACATCTGATGTGAAGTAGTGAGCCGTCGGCCGGTGCGAGAGGACCTCACGGGAGGCGAGGCATCGATATACAGGGAGATCTAGTGGTTCCAACTTCGACTGTGTGGAGACAGAGAGATCGAGCGCGAGATTTAGTACCTGCGATAGTAGAATTTTCCGGTGGAGATGCGGATCGACGACCGATTGAAACTTGTTGTCGGCGTCGTTCTCGGTCAAGTTGATGGCCCCCACCACAGTGACCTGGGGCTTGAAGGCAGGCCAGGCTTGAAGTCGGGCCTGCCGTAGTGTGATCGGAGGCCACTCATCAACTTCTTCATCCTCTTGCTCGCGTCGGCCGGTGGGACTTGGGAGACGATCCAATATTTGAAACCGGTCGGTGCGACCATATTAGAACTGGTCGGTGCGACCATAATAGAAATGGTCGGTGCGACCGTAATAGAAGTGGTCGGTGCGACCATATTTAAACGGGTCGTTGCGACCATGTGTATTTTGTAAAAAAAAAAATTGTCGCAACGACCAATTGTCATTTGGTCGTTGCGACCACTTGACCATGCGCTAAACGGAAATTTAACCCTGCGCTAAACAGAAATCGTGTAAATATATAATTGTTATAATATACTGTATAGAATATAGATCAAATCTTTACGAGATCCTTGGAGACCCGGTTCATATTTTATTAATTATAAATTTTATATGTAATTTTTAAAATTTTGATATCTTAAGGAGGAGTATGTTAAAAATTTTAGTTTTTTTATGTTTAAGGAAAATTATAGAAAACTTATATTAACATAAGAATTTTTTAGAAAATTAATGGTAAAATTTATATTAAAAATTTTATACAACATGTTTTAATTCATAATGCAGATTACTTTTCGATATTTTTTATTTATTAGTAGTAATTATAAAATTGTTTCAAAAATGAAAATACATTTAATATATTTTTTAGTTTTTTTCAGAAAAATATATTTAACTGACATCTATTTGTAAACTGAGGGAATATTTGATTTTACGTGACATGGACACCGGTAGACAATATTTCATCCAATTTTCTTAAGGGAAATTCCATTTGGTGTCCCTGAGTTTTTGACAATTTCGGTTGGTGTCCCATACTTTTTTTTGTCCGGATGGTACCCTGAGTTTTGTCAAAAGTTTGGTTTATACCCAAAACTTATATTTTTTTTCCTTTTAATGAATAAAACCACCCTTTATTATTCATTTCTTCACAAAAACCCCATATTTACTTTTAACATTGAACAAAACTACCTATTATTTGACTAAATTCAACACAAAAGCGAAAAAACCATCTTTATTTTTAAAATTTTTAAAATTATAAAGGATCTATTATTTTTTTCATACTTTGCAAAAACAAAAAAACACTCGTTATTTGCCAAAACAATATTTAACACCTATTATTTTCCAAAATAATATTTAACCTATAGCTTACTAACTTTAAATATTTTTAAATGTGATTGATCAATTTCAAATACTGGATTAGAATTTTATTGAAAAAGAAAAGTAAAATTTATTTAGTTCATTTTCTTCTCTTGTAAAAGAAAACTATAATAAAATATTACTCATTCTTATCTTATTATGTTTTATATATTCTAAACAAAAAAATGAATATCACCTTCTTAATTAAGAAGTGGTTTGGTGCATTTTTTATAAGGATAAAGGGTGGTTTTAAGCAAAGTATGGTTTTATGAAGTATTTTTTGTAATGTATAGGTTAACTATTGTTGTTCACATAATAAGACGATGGATTTGTGCAAAGTTTTATAAATATGGGTGATTATGTACATGCAATGTTTGACAAATAATGAGAGTTGTTTTTCACAAACTATGAAAGACATTGATGTTAAAAACAATGGTTGATTTTCTTCAAAAAAAAATTGGAAACATTGGGTGATTTTTTGCTAAAATTTTGGCAATAATGTGTGATTTTTTTTAAAATTTTTATAAATAAAGGAGGTTATGTAACTTTTGTGTTGAATTTAGTTAAATAATAGGTAGTTTTGTTCAATGTTAAAAGTAAAAGGGCAATTTTATGAAAAAATTAAAAAATAAAGGATGGTTTCATTCATAACAAAGAATAAAATATGAATTTTGGGCATGATCCGAACTTTTGAAAAAACTCCAGGGTACCATCCAAAAAAAAAGTATGGGACATCAACCGGAATTGTCAAAAACTCAGGGATACCAAACAGAATTTCCCATTTCTTAACTATCATTGATTCCATGGGCTTAGCCCAATTCTTATGGCCCAAAAAAGTAAGATGTCCAAAAGGAATTCAAATGGCCACGGACTAAGAAAACAAATGCAATTTATCCAAAAAAGCTGCAGAAAGTCGGTTGTCAAAAAAAGTTGTGGTAAGTCGAAAATCTTTCCAAGGATGATGATGTTGTTAATTTGGCATAAATAAAGGGGTAAAAATGACAAAATTTTATTACTATTCATAAGAGGATTCTCTCTTTTAGATATAGACTAGGTAAGAACCGCGCGCATTCGCACGCGATTTTATCGTAATTGCATTCTATATATAATATCATTACATATCTCTTTCTCACCTCCACAACGTATAATCAATCAAAGAATGCAACACAAAGTTGATTGTAACAATTAATAAGCAAATACAGTTTACATTAGAGTATTCTACATCCTTGAAGAGGCAAAACAAACTCTAAAAGCAAGACAAAGGCTCATAGAGTACGTCCCCACAAAAGAGCTACGCTCAAGGAGTTTCTCACGCATTGCCCTCTTTTTCCTTAAATGACTGGCCTTGATGTGGAGGAAACTCTGTAAAAAGAAGAATATACGCTTCAGAAACAAAAATTGGTGATGGCAATAGCCATATGGGCATTAGAAGCTGAGAACCTCCTATGAACCAAAGAGCAAAAAAATAAGTTCATAATGTCAATAAATAACAAGAAAGACATTATACACCCCCAGAACAGCCCCTAAACCACCAGGCAAGTCCTGAGGAACGTAACCCACCCAAAGTTTGGGCAGAGTATAAAAATAATAAGGAAGAAAAATAGCCCTGACAGAAAACAGCTATAGCATCACAAACAAGACTATTTTAAACAACGCAACCAGTAGAATCAACAATAACCAAAACCAGCAGCTCAAATCAATTTCATCCAAGGCAAATCAGATAAACCAAATCTAAAATCAACTTCATTAAATTGAATCCCTAACTCAGGGAGTTGCAATGTCTTAAGATTACAAATTAATAGGAAGACAACCATGTCATTTATATCATCAACACAAGGCAAGCCACGTAAATTATGAATGGTAAGTGTAAAATTCAGAATCAACACAATGCTATAAAGGCCATACACAAAAGAGTGCAAATGAACCATCAATAAGGAGCTTCTTGCTTCATATTTGAAGCTGAATCTTGAAATTCACAAACAACCTAAAGAAGTCACTCAGTAGTGCATTTTTCTCATTAACAAAGATTTTATGTTCCCTATCTTGCTTTATTATTTTACAAAAGTATACCTTGAGGGCATTAGAAATAAATAAGCAAATCTAAAAGTTGTGAAGATATAAAGCAAGTCATATGACACTTATTCACCTATGAGATATGCCTTGCACAGGGACATGGCCTCATCTCTGATGTGGAAAGGAACTTTGGGGGAATCAGACAATTGTAAAACAATTAAATGATTAATAGCATGATGAAAATAATTTGGGTGACACCGAGATGACAGCAAGGTAACATTGGACGTGCTGCAAAAAGATTTTCAACAACCAGTGGGATGTAGCCTTTTATTATAATTTGGGCTGAGGAAGAGGAATTCAAAGGATGATGACATCATTCAGCATGCTGTATTTATGACTCAATGGAAGGATTTGGTAATTACAATAACTTTATCTGGACAAGGAAATCACAATAACAAATAGAAAATCTTAGGTAAGGAAGGCAGTCCTACCTAAAGCTTTAAATTATAAGTGGTTGATAATTGAGGCAAGAAATTGATAAGAAGTAGCAAATGATTTCCAAGAAACTGTTAATCGATCACTCTATTAGCCCTTCCCCTTCTTTGGTTCAATTGGCTTTTAAAGTCTCGATGAAGGACAAAGACTTTCCAGAAAGATTCTATGCCTCTATCTAACAACCTATGAATTCATTTGATATTATCTCTGAGAGGAATTGCTTGTAAGCAACGCAAGTTGAGGCAGGAGGACATAAAACTAAAATATTTTTGCCGAAAAAAAATCTGATTTATTATTTATACATTTCCTTAGTTCTCCATGTACATATCACATCTTGCTCTTATAAAAAATAACAAGATTATCATAACCTGATTTGTGTCAAGAAATCTAGACAGGTAGAAATTAGAATAAACTGCTCTTTACAGAACAACCTGTAAGGAAAGGCAACATTTGGTAGATAACTTAATGTATGGAATAAAAGAGCATATGCAATGCATTATATTCAATCACATTTAGCTTACAAGAGATAAAGCTGCTAATATAGTCAAAACCTAGTTTTCATTGCCATTAGCATGTGATAGATAGCCATGTTGAAGTTTTGCTGCTCAACATATGAATAAAATAATCAATTAATAATTGTAGGATAGGGAGAAAACAAATCAAAATTAACATGGCAGTAAAAAGTGAAAAATGTTCCTAGAATGCCAGCTGGTTATAGAGTAAGAGGTAGTCTCCAAAATGTCCACATAGATGAGCCACAAAAGGATGTTCAATCTTATATAATCCAATTATGTACGGTTCCATATTATCTTCAAATATATGCGAAGCATGAGAACACTTCACCTTATTTACCTAACCAAATGCAATATATAAAGAGCTTGTTCTTTAACAAATATGTTATCCTCATTTCCTTAAAATCATACTCAACATGTTACATGCTCATATGAGTTGCTATAACCATGACCAACTAACCAACCCACGGTCCTGAAGTCCAAAAAAATACTTTCATCTAACATCAGGCATTGACATGCACAGGGTAGGGTCTTCACATCCACAAAAAAAAAACATCAGAACTTGTTCTTTCTTCAGAACTATGACAAATAAATCGCTTTTATTTCCATACCCTTAAAAATTCAAGAACTTTTCAACTCAATTCCTAGGGCAGTAATCTTAATCACACAAGGTATGTACTCGAAAGATCATCTAAAATCTGAATCACTTCATCTAAAAGTATGGCCTAGTGGTATCACATCCCTCGCAATTCAACTGGATTAGGCCATGGCTGCTTCCAAAATAATGTTGTAATTGCTTACCCTAATGGGCAAACCATAGCCCCAACTCGAAACCCTAATTCAAACATGATAAATCAACCTTTAAACATCACAACCCATAAATCAAAACCCTAATTCCCACATAACAAACCCAATTCAAACCCAAATTGGTTTCGTAGTTCAAATCGAGGCAACATACCTATGAAAGAAGCAAGTCTCAACCCTCTTAATTCATCGCCGACATTGTTGACCCATCAGAGGAAGAGAAGCAATCAAATTGAAGTTTGAGGGAGCCAGAAAACCATCCTAGCTAGTTGTTGGAGACCGGTACCCTTGTGCGGTGGTTCATGTTCGGTGGCGTCTTGCTGGTTTAACATCCAAATTTTGGATAAAGAAAACAGGCCATCGAAAAGAGAAGGGGGAATTTAGAGATCAAAAACTGAGATTAGAGGGAGCAAATTCGGAGAGGAGTAGCAATGGGAAAGGCGATGAGTGATTAAGTGAAATACAACTGGAAACACAACCAAAGAAAAAACGGAGTTAATTAACAGTGTTAACTTACTGTTCATTCACAAGTTGGTGCTTTATAATATTATAGATACTAGTGCAGTGCCCGCGTCATGGCGCGGTTTTGTTAAAAAAATCTTAATAATAAAATTTTTATTATTATATAATTAAATAAATGATTAACAAAGGTAGCATCGACTTATAAATGTAGGGAGTTGATAAAGAAAAAATATGTAAAAACTATAAAATGAAGGTGGTTATGACACATTAGCAAAAATATTCTCATTTCATTAATGATTAAATATAGATAGATGGTTAAAAATGTATAAATTTTCAACTATTAACAATTTATGAGATCATAACATCAAAATATAATAATTTAACTTCTATAAATATCTTGTTCTAAGGTTATAACAATTGGCAAAAATGTTTCTGTTTTAATATATTATATAGATAGATATAGAAAAAGGGTATTTAAGTCTTTTTTAAATATTTTAACAAGTTTTAATGGGAGAAGATATGGGTAGTCTTTTGTAAATATAACTCCTTTAACGGGTGATTTTTTTTTATAATTTCATATGGTTAAGTGAAAACTGTCCTATTTAATCGGTAATTTTACGTAAATTTCCTATCAATTAATTAAAGGCAGGTAAGATGTCGAAGTCATCCTCTAAATTTCAAACTGGGCCGGCCTATCAATCTCGTATAGACCTGTCAAAATATGACCCGACCCGAAAAACCCGACCCGTACGCCCGCTAATTTTACGGGTTTGAACCTGGTGTTTTAGACCCGGGACCCGAAATCGACCCGAACCCGAATAACCCGGGATTTTTAGGATCAAGACCCGGTGACCCGGTGGGTCAAAACCAACCCGATGAGTCAGCACTATCTAGACGCCACACAAGCACCAGATTGACCCCACGCAGATTCGTAATGCAATTGTATTCGTTAAAGTCACTCATAAGTTAAATAACTTATATATATTTTATAATTATAGTATGTTTAGAACATTTATTTATATAAATATGATTTTTTTTATGCTTAAAATATTAATATAATATTATTATAATAATATTATTATTATAAGTTTAATCATAATATTATTATTTAATTTAATTTGACATATTTATATTACAATTTAATATTGATATTATTTTAATAATTTTAAAAAGTCTTCAAAAAGTTCGAGGTTTTTGACCCGGTGGGTCGACCTGAACCCGGCACAAACCCGGTTTGACTCAACCCGGAATGACCGGTAACCCGATTGATCCGAAACCCGATTTACCCGGGACCCAAATGACCCGAACCCGACCCGAATGACCCGTTTGACAGGTCTAAATTCTCGTATGTTGCTCTAGTGCAACAAATCATTCAAATTAACATAATAATATACAAAAAAATAAATAAAATCTAAGTCGTTAATCAACAAGCCGGCTAATATGAAGTCGTTATCAACTAGTAGAAAAATCACATTTTAGTCCGGACCTGTTTGTTAATATAGTCCGGATATAGACAAAATAGGGTCCGGACATCAAAGTGGTGTGATAATAGGTATAGAGCCCGGACCTAAAAACACACGCCCGGGCTATTAGAGTCGACCAAATTTTTCTTTGAAAATTTGAAAAAAGACATTAGAGCCCGGATCTGTTCTATATCCGGGCTAGAAACTGATTAAATAGCCCGTAGCTATTAATATTCGGGCTATATAGTCCCTTATTTTTTATATAAAAAAGAGGAACTTTTAACCCGGAATACATACGATCCGAGCTCAAAGCCCTCTTTTGCAGAAAAGTAATAATGCATAATACAATTTGATTCTAGGCTCTTTTTTATAGAAAACATAATACAATTGATTCTAGGCTCTCTTTTACAGAAGAAATAATAATAGATAATACAATTTGATTCAAGGCTAAACTTCTCTTGCTATGAATTTATTATTGAGTTCACAACACATTAGTACCGAGACATTAATAGTGCAGAGACCCTTCAAGGCCAAAAGCATAGGCCCTTCCACTTGGTTTCTCCCTGTAAAGCTCAACAGCAACTACCTTGCAAGAAAAGAGAGATGGAAACTTAGAATTGGCATTTGACACTAACAGCAGGAACATCCAAGAAAAAAGAGATGTCAAACAAGTAGCAACACTACAAAGTCAAGCTTTAGAATCATCTTAAAGTTGGCATGGGAGACAGGAATAAGTGATAACAAGCGGAGCAAACATATGATCCATCCTATGATACTATTTTCAAATCTTTTAGTTCAAGCCAGATAGTCCTAGATACAGATGAAGGCTAGGTAAACCTAGGAATTTCGTACTTATTTACAGATTTGGGTTTTCCTCGTATAGAGTGACAAAAGATGGATCAAGCTTCCAGATATCTTGTATAAAAGGGTTTAAAATGTCAATGTTGTTACTATTCGCTCCAACTGAAAAATAAAGCAAAAAATAGAATATTTATTAATAACAGTGACTAGCATGTATATTAGAAATTGAAAGAATGGCTAATTTTCTTTTCAAAATAAAGATTCCAAGTTTAACGGTAAGGATTTCCCAAAAGAAACTACAACAGATTGGAAGTAGATATATACCCGAGTAAAATCAAGGATTGCCAAAGGGTAAGCTTCTAGGTCAATCTTTTGCAGCCACAATGATACAGGGCATCTTATAACAGATATTTAAACAATGACCAGCAACATCCAAAAGTAGCTATGACATCATTCTCCATGAAATCTCATCATAACTGTAGGGAAATGATTGAATGATACAATGAATAAACCCCATGCATGATTAACAAGATTCCCAGCTCAAACTAAATCTACAAGTTCAATCCAAGGTAAGTGAATGCTGATAAGTAGAGAACTTGTCTTTTATGTTTATTGTTTGAGTTCCATCTCTATTTGCGATATTTATTTCTTCACTTCAGTTTTTCATTAGTGATCTCCTTTATTTGAGGGCAGGCATTTTTTTGTGAATTTATTTAAGCTAAAAACCTGCCTAGCTTGACGTTAATTTGATATTAGAAGCAAATAAACCTTCACTAAAATTTAGGCAGGAAAGTGGAAGCTTAAGCCAATAATCATTTTCATATGCATTGAGCAATCATCATGTACCGACATGAATTACGTTTTTTAAAGGTGGAGATAGGCTATCAGCTAATAATGCAAGAAAGACCAAGGCAAGTTAACTCCAAACCTGAAACCATTCATGGAGCAACAATGACAGAAGAAATACTAGCAAGGAGCCCTGAAGCAATCGAATAAAGAACCCCCTAGTGAAGATCGTACACAGATCCTGCTTGTAGCTTTTCAAGAACACAGTCACACACATACAAAAGTCAAAAACAGCAAGCATACACAGAAGAAGTAATAAATTTATATATACAGAAGAACAAGATGGATCTTAAAAAAAGAAACTACCTTAGTTAGAATCATATTAAGGAGTTCTGCCCCCGCTTTTGAATCCAACTCCTCATGAATACTTCTGTTCAAATAAAAGAAAAACTTTCTTAAGAAAAAATTTCTGAAAAATCAACCAGAAGAAAACAAACAGATGCAGATCATCAAACAGCAAAAGAAAATAAGATTAATCTTAATCACAATTAAGAAACAAAAATAACTTACCTCTTGCACCATCTCAAGGACATGGTGGGGTGATTTGCCAAGAATCCGACTCAACCAAAATATAACTCTTTAGTTAAAAAAATTCATATCCATTGCTGAGCAATAAGATTGAATCACTAATTTAGAATCAAAAGTAAGCTCCACATTGTTTTAGAAACAATATGTAATCTAACATATAAACATGAACCTAAAGTTACTAATGAGTAAATACATTGCCTTCGGATATTGAAAATTGCAAGACTCTATCTAAAATATTGGTATGTGTCAAACCTTGGGTAGGTATGAAGACTTGATCATCTAGCTATAAGAGTAAGATCGAATTTGCAGCCAGATCTTGAAAAGGCTACCAGTTGAGATTATTTTAAAATACAAGAGTGTAATTTTCTTAAGTGATATCCGTTGTAAACAATTCATCAATAAAAAAAATCCTTCACTTAGGGAATAACCTCATGAGTAAATAAATAAATTAGATCGTTAATTGCAGAAGAAAGACTAAATTAAAGGCTACCAATTGAGATTATTTTCAAATACAACAATGTAACTCCTTAAGTGATATCTATTCTAAACACTTCATTACTAATGTTTGGAAATAACAAAGAGATTGAACAGTTCAAGACTTGTAAGATCATTTTATCTACCATAGGGTACTAATTTTAATCACATCATTTGAAGAAAAAAACAGAAGGCTCCTTGCCAAATAAAAAAAGAGTAACAAACAGAAGGCAATTGCTAACACCACATTTCCCCTCACTGTATCTATTATAAACATTACATCACTAATAATAATTTTAAGTTGTCTTATAATTATAATTAAAAATAAAAGCAAGACAAAACTTTGTTGTTAACGATTCTCTTTTGGACATTTTATCAAACAGGAGGAGTGCAAACCTATATTTCTGCAAACACAAATAGAGACTTCTCAAGTTCATAAACCTTGAATTTTTATTTTATTTTTTAGTTTACTTACAACCAGATTTTTGCAAACACAAATAGACATTGCTCAAATTTCATCAACTTTTGAAGAAGTAAACTTAAACAAACATCTGTACAAAAGAAAGAATAAACAAGAATGAGAGACTTACATAATGGCAGAAGGATGGGCTTTATGTTAATTATTGGAAGATAGTTGAAGATGCTTCACACGTTGTTGCAATGGAGACTTCGAATAGGATGGGGCTTTTGGTTCTGAAACTATTTTATCATTCATCGTTCAGCAATTAAAATCGAATCAAACATAAGAAAAAATGGCCGAGTATTTCAATTGAAAAGGGGGGATGAATAGAGATGACATGATCGACATAAATTGTGAAATTATAGAGACGCTTAATTTTAAATAAAAGAGAAAAGAAGGCCTAAACTCCAATCAAAGAAATTTTAGGGTTAGAGATTTATAAGAAGGTGGAAGATTTACCTCTTTAATTAGAGAATCGATAGAAGGAAATCGTTGGACTCGTCACCACCAAACAGACAACAACTAGCTAGAAAGAGAGAAGGCAGAGGACGGCCGAATTAGGGTGAGCTTACCTTGGTGAGACAGCCAGAGGCGAATATGGCAACGTTCTAGACGGCGAACGGTGAAGACGACGAGCAGAGACGGAGAGACGACGGGAGGTGGCGAGAGGCGTATTCTCGATCCCTTCTCCGAGCAAGCGAGCTTTGGCAGCAGGCGAGGATGGAGCTGGTCGGCCAAGATGATGAAGATGGTGAAACTTTGGACGGAAAGCTCGATCTACCTTTGGATGTTGTTTCAATTTGGGAAATCGTCCTCAGAATCTCCGCCCGGAGCTTGGATTTCCTTTCAATTTGGGCGAAGTTGGTGAAGCGGAGAGGAAGACAAAGTTAGGGTTTGAATTAATTATTTTTGTGTTTTTTTCCCTTTCCCCACCCTCTTTTATGCCCCGGAGGTTAAGGCTGTGTTTGATATTATAGTTGGAGGTGGGGGTTTAGGAGGTTAAAAAAAAAAGAAACTCATGTGTTGCTTGTTTGGTGAGAGGTTTCTCATGGGGTTTAGAAGATGAAGGTGGGGCTTATTTTTCATGGAAATGGCACCTTCCCATCCCAAGCTTCAGGAGGTTATTTTCCGGGTGTCTAAAAATTGTTCCAAATTGCCCCTCACCACATCACTCTATTCTCTTTTTTTTTACCTCGCCCTTTGATTTTCTTTCTTCCCTCCCCCTGCACCATCCAGTCCGGCAGTCCATGACATGGGACTCGAGCTCGGTGGCGGCCGACGACAAGATCCAGTTGAATCCGGCGAGATCCAGTTGAACCCGGCAAGATCTATTTGAACCCGGAGCTGTTGGAGAAGTAGGCGAAGTGAATAGGGCTCTATCGGTGGGTGAACCTGGAACCGTGGTGAGGCTCATCTTGCTACAGTCGAAGTTGGTGAAAGCCTCCATTGCAACAATAATTAGGTTTTTGTTTTGTTTAATTATTGCTAACCCTACAAATTATAGGGTGATGGGCAAGAGGACAACCAATTGTAGGGGAAATTGGAGTTCTTTCTTTTTTAGAGTTGGTGAAATTGGAATTCTTTGTTTTTTGGAGTTGGAATTGGAAATCAAGCTAATGGACAGCCACAGGTTAGAGGAGAGAGATGACGATGAGGGGAGAGATGATGATGATGAGGGCATTTTAGATATTTTACCATAAATACAACTTTTAAACCTTATAACCACCAAACATTCTTCATCTTTTTTACAAGGTTATTTTTAAAAAAAATTTTCACCTTCCACACCTCCATAATACACAAAATAAACTCCACCTCCTAAAAATACCCAACCCCTAAAAAACCCCACTTTAACCAAACACGCGCTAATACGGGCTTTTTTTAAGATTGGTGAAGTGGGTATAAATTAGCCCGGATCCAGGGGCTTGTTTACACGCCCGGGTCATTAGAGGATTATAATAACCCGGATATTTTAGTTTCGGGTTATTTGATTTAGGTTGTGGTGAAATTTCTTTGACATTTTAACCCAGACGTTCCATATATCCGGGTTATATAGTCTATAATTTTTTTAAAAAATAAAAATAAAAGCTTTGAACCACATTAGACCCCGGATTTAACACATTCGGCCTCTTATGTAGCAGGTTATATCCAAAAAAGCTACAGAAAGTCGGTTGTCAAAAAAAGTTGTGGTAAGTCAGAAATCTTTCTAAGGATGATGTTGTTAATTTGGCATAAATAAAAGGGTAAAAATGACAAAATTTTATTACTATTCATAAGAGCATTTAAGTATTTTTTTAAAATATTAATTTAACAAGTTTTAATGGAAGAAGATGTTATGGGTAGTCTTTTGTAAATATAACTCCTTTAACGAGTGATTTTTTTATAATTTCATATTTAGTGAATGGTTAAGTGAAAACTGTCCTATTAATTTTAAGTAAATTTTCTATTAATTAATTAATTAAAGGCAGGTAAGATGTCGAAGTCATCCTCTAAATTTCAAACCGGGCCGGCCTATCAATCTCGTACGTGGCTCTAGTGCAACAAATCATTCAAATTAACATAATAATATACAATAAATAAATAAAATCTAAGTCGTTAATTAACAAGCCGGCTAATATGAAGTCGTTATCTACACATCAAACCCATTTTCCGACAAGTTTCCGGCCGCTCTATATTCCTAAAATATCGCTAACATATATATATCGGAAATTTTACGAGGTACCCCGAGGTATCGCTTAATTCACGCGGTGATCAATTCTTTTACCTCTTTCATGTGGTACCCATGAGGTTTGTAATTCTTTCACCTCGTGCCCTTCACCCTTTTAGTTTAACAGTTCCCGTTAACTTGGAAATTAAAAAAAATCAATTTACTTGAGATTCAAAGCGAAAGAGAGACATCACACATAAGTTGGATGTTGGGGCTATCGAAGTCAAAGTAAGAAGGGAGGGAGAAGATGAGTCAGCACACAAATGGGAAGGGAAACCGTTGGCGAGGGAGGGGGCTTGTGAAGGGAAACCACCGGCGAGGGAGGAGTTCAGACAGGGCAAAAGGGAACCCAAATGAGACACGATTCAGGAGGTGCTCACCCAAATCAGTACGAGGCTCGGTCGGGGTTCACACCTCCTCCCAGGGCTCGGACAGATTCAGGGAAGACAAAGCAAGGACCAATGGTAGAGAACCAGGACGAACCCAACCGGACCACAAGCGAACATGTGGCAGCACCTTGGGGACGGGGAGATCTGGAGCAATCTACGCGCGTCCGTCGAGCAATTCGAGCGAAAACTCAAATATGGTCCAAAAACCCACCGGATCTGGGATCTTTGGGGTCAGGGAGGCAACCAGTGGCCGAGGCACCTCCGACTGCCGCCTAGGGCGGCGCTGGGCGAAGCAAGACCAAAACGCGTACAAAGGCGGGTACTTGTGTTTGGTTTCGATTTTGTGGAGCAAAGCGGGCAGATCAGGGGAGCGAAGGTGAAAGGGAGGGAGGGAGGAGCAAGGATGGTTATCGGCGGTCGTTGGCCTCGCCGGATTCAGATTCACCTGTAAAAAGGTGAAAGTGGGCAGATCAGGGAAGCCTGCACCGAGTGCCCCTCGAGCCCCAACGTCGGCGACCAATAGTCCGGCCACCAGCAGCGCCCCAACGCCTGGTCTTCCCCTGTGCGAGACATGTTTTCTCTTTTCTTTCCCCCAATTCTAAGTAAATTGATTTTTTTTTTAATTTCCAAGTTAACGGAACTGTTAAAATAAAGAGAGAAGGTCACGAGGTGAAAGAATTACAAACCTCAAGGGTACCACGTGAAAGAGGTAAAAGAATTGGTCACCGCGTGAATTAAGCAATACCTTAGGGGTACCTCATGAAATTTCCGTATATATATTATTTAGCATGCGCATGAGTATATGGGTGTGTATGGGCAAAAAAAAAACAGTTAAAATGTGGGTGTTAAAAAAAACAGTGTTTGGATACTTAAAAAACAGAATTTGTTGTTTAATAACAGTGTTAAAAAAAAGCTACATCAAGCTACTTATTTGGTGTTTATTTGTTTATTTGGTTTGAAAGTACCATAATACCCCTAATAATAACCAAATAAACACCACTTTTTTACAAATAAACACTTTTTCGTCCCATACGAAGTTTATATTTTTTCATAAATTTTTAACTACTTTTACCAACAGTTTATAAATTTTACCCTATTTATAATTTTAGCTTGTTTATTAACTACGTCCCATACGAACCCATAT
Organism: Persicaria maculosa; assembly: GCA_963922045.1. Taxonomy (NCBI): domain Eukaryota; kingdom Viridiplantae; phylum Streptophyta; class Magnoliopsida; order Caryophyllales; family Polygonaceae; genus Persicaria; species Persicaria maculosa. The sequence continues at coordinate 19,203,886 of OY998264.1, read as the reverse complement.
ATAAAGCCCTGTATATAATCCTATCAGTAAAAAGACGTCAACTAAGAATGGAAGATAATAATCTAAAATCCGTTGAAATGTTATACGAAGCAGCTCTGCAAGGGGATGTGTGATGAAAGATCAAGCTTGAATCTGATTAATGATCAAGCATGATCATCTGAACATGAATGAAGAACAAAACAGAGATGAAGAACAAAACAGAGAGAGAGAAAAGTTGTGTTTATATCATGTTCAGAAAGGGAATTTACAGAGTGAATTGATTAGCTGTAATCTGATAGATACAATGTATATATATACACGCTTTGATCTAATAGATATTGATTCCAACGTCACTTTACTAACAGCTCCCTAACTGACACATCAACTAACTAACAACCAAGCTAAGTAATATCTCACACTCCTCCTCAAGCTCAGAGTTAGGCAAATTGATTGATAACTCCGAGCTTGCTTAGTAGCTTTGTATGTTGAACTTGACTCACAACCTTGGTAAAGATGTGAGTTGGCTGATCCTTGGTTGAGATATACTTGGTGTCCACAGTGTGATCCATCACCAAATTTCGAACCAAGTGACAATCAGCTTCTATATGCTTGGTTCTTTCATGGAACATATGATTTCTAGATATATGCAATGCAGCCTGATTATCACAAAATAACTCAACAGCCTGAGTTTTCTCCACACCCAAGTCTTTGAGAACTCTGATCAGCCATATCAATTCACAGCTTGCATTGCCATAGCTCTATACTCAGCTTCTGCAGTTGACATAGCTACAAATGACTGTTTCTTAGTGCGCCATGAAATCAATGCATTTCCCAACAAGAAACAGTATCCAGTAAGTGACTTCCTTGTCATTGGACATGCCTGCCAGTCAGCATCACAAAACCCTTTCAACCTTAGATCAGATTTGCTTGGAAGTAATATACCTTGCCCTGAAGCTTTCTTGATGTATCTAAGAAGATGCTTTGCAGCTTGCCAGTGTACTGTACATGGCCTTTGCATAAACTGACTCAGTATATGCACAGAATAAGTGATGTCTGGCCTTGTTACAGTTAGGTAGATCAATTTCCCAACAACCTTCCTGTACAATTTGGGCTTGTCAAATACTTCTCCTTTATTTGACATCTTGCAGTGCACATCTAGAGGTGTAGACAATGGCTTTGCATTCTCCATTCCAGCTTCCTCCAGCAACTCCATGGCATACTTCCTTTGATTCAACCATATTCCTGCACTTGTTCTGTCAATTTCGATACCCATAAAATATCTTGTTTGACCCAGATCTTTGATTTGAAAATGAGTATGCAGATGTTCCTTCAGTCTCTCAATTTCTTCCTTACTGTTGCCAGTTATTATCATGTCATCCACATATACTAGGAGAGCTGTGAATGCTCCTCCTGACTTCTTTGTGAAAAGAGCATGATCAGCCTCTGATTGCACAAAATTTGCCAGCTTGATTACCTGAGCAAACTTGTTGAACCACTGTCTTGGGGCCTGCTTTAATCCGTATAAGGATTTATTTAGCCTACACACCATCCTGGTTGCCTTGTACTCATGTTTACCACAATCCTCCTGAGGACAAGAGCTACCAGTAGAAGAGATTGAGCTTTGTTGAAGAGCTTTTAGCTTAGCATATTCAGGAGGTAAGGCCATGAACACCTCCTCCTCAAGGTCACCATGTAGAAATGCATTTGTGACATCCATCTGAGAAGTGTGCCAACCTTTTGCAGATGCTACAGCTAGCAGAGTTCGTGCAGTAACAAGTCTAGCAACTGGAGCAAATGTCTCTGAGTAATCCAACCCCTCAATCTGACTGAATCCACGAGCCACAAGCCTAGCTTTATGCCTTTCCAAAGTCCCATCTGCTCCAAATTTCAGTTTGAAGAGCCACTTACAAGTGACAACTGACTGACCAGCAGGTAATGGCACAAGAGTCCAGGTGTCATTCCTTTCCAATGCATTTAATTCAACTAGCATTGCATTACACCAAGCTGAGCTTTGTAAAGCTTCATTGACAGAAGAGGGTTCTTTGTGGGAGATAACATTGTTTATAAAGGCATGATATGAAGATGAGACAGAAGAGTAACACATGAAAGATGAGATAGGGTAAAGAGGCTTAACCTTGCAAGAATCAGATAATACATTGATATCATTCATAGAGGCCATACTCACATAATCCTTCATCCATATAGGTGGGTTATGGGCACGCGAGGATTGTCTAGGTACAAGCTCAGTAGGTTCAGAGGACAAAGAGTTTTCAAAATCCACACATTCAGTGGGTTCAACCTTTGTATGAAGTGAGTAAGAATTGTCAAGAGGTTGCTCTGCAGGGGCAGTAGCACCTTGTGGTATAACTTGCTCTGCAGGGGCAGTAGCAGATTGTGTATCTACCTGCTGCTCTGCAGGGGCAGTAGCAGGTTGTGCAGCTATATTCAACACATACTCAAAAGGAAAGCACTGATCAATAGCATTAGCAAGAGATTGATCAGGTATAAGGGACCTTTGAGTGTGTAGTTGATAGTAGGGAAAAATATGTTCAAAGCACACCACATCTCTATTGATTTGACTCTTACTAAGCTTTACATTGTACACCTTATATCCTTTTTGAGCATAAGGATATCCCAAAAAAATACAAGGATGGGCACGAGGATGAAATTTCTTGGTTGAGGGTTCTGTAGCAGTGGAGATATAACACAAACAACCAAAGGTTTTGATGTGAGAGTAATCGGGAGGAGATCCATACAAGATCTCATAAGGGGATTTATTTTGAAGTAAAGGATTAGGTAATCTATGTATGATGTAAGTGGCTGTGAGAATACAATCCCCCCCAGAAGTATATAGGCAATGAAGATTGTATGAGCAGGGATCTAGCAATATCCAGGATATACCTGTGCTTTCTCTCTACCCTAGCATTCTGTTGTGGGGTGGCTTTGCAAGAGCTTTGGTGTAGAATGCCTTTAGTTTGAAGATAAGTATTGATAGATGCATTGAAGAATTCAGAACCCAAGTCACTTCTCACAATTTTGACAGAGGCATGAAATTGATTTTCAACAAGGGTAATGAAGGATTGAAGATGATGAGATACTTCATCTTTGTGTTTTATAAGAAAAGCCCATACACCACGACTTTTGTCATCAACAATAGTCATAAAGTATCTAAACCCATTCTGTGTTTGATGATCATAAGGCCCCCACACATCATAATGTAAAACTTGAAAGATACAAACAACATGAGATGTGCTATAGGGAAAAGAATTTCTGGTCTGCTTAGCCATAGGGCATACAGAACATATATGTTCAGAAGTAGTATCAATATCATTTTGAATAGGAAAGATATGCTTCAATTTGACAAATGGAGCATGTCCAAGTCTAAGATGCCACAAGGCAATGGAACTTGGAATACAATCATTGTGTTTGGGTAAGAAAATAGAAAAAGGGTTGAAGTCAATAGAAGGTATAGCAGTTGCACTGTGTTTGGTATTTGAAGTGGATTGTATGTCAGGATCCATGTAGTATAGCCCTCCATTCTGATTACCAAATGCATTTATCTTCATCTTTGCTCGGTCCTGAATGAGGCAAGAATTTGGCTGTAAGATAACATTGCAGTTAAGATCTACATAGATTTTACTGAGAGACAGAAGATTGTATTTGAAGTTGGGTATGCACAGAACATCATGCAGTGTAAGATTGGCCACTTTCAAGGTACCTTTGTGTGAAATAGGAGAGGTGCTTCCATCAGGAAGATGAATGAAAGTGTTAGAGAGAGGAGTCAAGTTTGTGAAAAGAGTAATATCATATGCCATATGGTCAGTGGCACCACTGTCCATAATCCAGAGTTTAGAGATTTTAGAAGCATTGAGACATAGCTTACCAGCTAGGTGTGATTCATGAGTAGATGTATTTGTGTTGCCAAGAAAAGAAATGAAGTTGTTCACCAACTGTTGATGCTCTGCAGATAGCTTGCAGTCTTGAAATGACCCTAGAAGCCCTTGAGAAGCTGATGATGATGATCCAGTTGCATTTGCCTTGTGTGCTCCTTTGGAATCACCAGCTTTCCATTCACCAGACTTCCTGAAGTCTTTCTTCTTAGCATCTTGACCTTTACTCAGGTGTGGTTTCTCCTTGCTCTTTGAGTGCCATTCAGGATACCCAATGATTTCCCAGCATTTTTCCATCTTATGATTGCCATTGCAATGACCACAGCGCTCCTTTTTTACTTTACCATCACCAGAATTTGCCATAAGTGCAGTTGTATCTGTCATTCCAATCTTGGATGACTTCCTGCTTAGATCATCTTGCAACAACAATGAGTGAGCAGTACTAACATTAGGCAGAGATGCAGTGAGCAAGATTTGACGCCGCCCATTGTCATATCTCTCATTTAATCCCATGAGAAAAGTCATTAATTTTGCCTCTTGATCTGCTTCCTCTTGTTGCTTTTGTAGATCACACACACGGCCTCCACATTTGCACACAATTGGACTGGAAATCAAAGCTAACTGTTGCCAGTATCCTTTAAGTTGAGTAAAGTATTCAATAAGAGTTGAATTACCTTGATCACAATCTGAAATCTGTTTCTTGATTTGGTATATCAAAGGCCCGTTTTTCTGACCATAGCTTTCTTCCAAATCTCTCCACATTTCAGATGCAGTTTCATACTCATCAATGGAGTTATAAATCTCCTTGGAGACAGTGTTTAATATCCAGGAGCAAACAATGTCATTACATCTGTTCCATTGCATCAGATTTTCATCAGATCTCACAATAGATCCATCAAGAATCCATACCTTGTTCTTGACAGAAAGAGCCTTCAACATCGATCTCCTCCATCGCCGGTAATTATCTCCGGTGAGTTGAATTGTGGAGAGCACCAGGCCTGAGTTATCTGACGGATGAATGAACATAGGAGTTTGTATATCAGCAGCGGAAATGCCTTCTCCTCTTCGTTGTTCTCCAGATCGCTCACCATTTTGAGTCGCCATGGAAGAAGCAGATGGAGAACCTTCAAGATCGCAGAGGAAGAAGTTGACAGATAGTGTTGAACTAAATCGAGAACGAAATCAATTTTCAACACAGATCGAGAGCAAGAGGAGCTCTGATACTATGATGAAAGATCAAGCTTGAATCTGATTAATGATCAAGCATGATCATCTGAACATGAATGAAGAACAAAACAGAGATGAAGAACAAAACATAGAGAGGGAAAAACTGTGTTTATTTCATGTTCAGAAAGGGAATTTACAAAGTGAATTGATTAGCTGTAATCTGAGAGATACAATGTATATATATACACGCTTTGATCTAACAGATATTGATTCCAACGTCACTTTAATAACAGCTCCCTAACTGACACAGCAACTAACTAACAACCAACCTAAGTAATATCTCTAACAATGTGTCCCTCTTGCAAGACTTGCTCCAAAGGGATCGCCTCCTCCTCCATCGACCCCTACCTTTGTCATCATTCAACCCTTCCCCTTTGCACGTCGCATATAACATGGGGCACACCAATTTCGTGTTGTGGCTCCTCTGCTATAACCCTAGCCTTATGGAGGAGCTCGATCCCAACGACAAGTCATCCGTTCTCCACCTAGCGGCTAGGAATGGTCACCTAGTCGTCACATACATCATTTCAGTCAACCCCAATCTGTGCCTAGCACGAGACATGTTTGGAAGGAACCCGGTTCATGTGGCGGCCATCAAGGGTCAACTCAGTGTCCTCGACGAACTACTGAGGGCCACACCGGCTGCAGCTCGAGAGCGAGTGGGGCTGTTACCCGGAAGCAGTGGCGGGGACACTATCATGCACTTGTGTGTAAAGTTTAACTAACTAGAGGCGTTGATGGTGACGGTGAGAATGGTAGGTGACACCCAGATGCTGAATGCCACTGACGGTGAGGGCAACACCATTTTGCACCTTGCTGTTGCCAATAAACGTCTTGAGGTATATAATATATATATCCCCTTCAATGCTGCCACGTGGGGGGGGACATGGATGACATTCCCCTCGTTAGTTAATTAATTACACTAGTATTACATTAATTATTGCTTAGGTTTGGCTACACTACTAACACTAATACCAATTAGCAAACCCCACACCCCCCATTAGGTGGCTCAATGATAAGGAGTAAGGGGTTGATGGGAGGTCTCGAGTTCAATCCTTGTCTCCGCCCTTTCTCTTAGTAAAATAATCAGGTTCACCTTGTTTATTACCATTAACTGGGTCAGATGGGTTATCCTCGTTTAAAAAAAAATTACCAAACCCCACAGGTATTATTTATACTGCGATGAGATTATGAATCATGGTACATATTATGTGGACACAAGAATTCTTTTAGGGGATTTAAAAAAAAAATCTATGAAATGTTTTTTACATGTATATGTGAAAAATAATTTTTGTCTACACATACAGATTGTAGAGTTTCTGCTTAGGGATAGAAGATTAAACAGAAACACTTTAAACACAAATGGGTTGACAGCAATGGACATCTTCAATGAAAGTCCCAAAGATGTTATTAACAACATCAACGTGGATGCTCGACTACGACTGACACTCAAACGAGAAAAGGCTCTGCTATCAGAAGCCCTCAAAAAGAAGAGGGAAAAAGATAAGCACTTGAATTGGCTCGAGAAGCAACGAAGTACCCTTATGGTCGTCGCCTCTTTGATTGCCACAATGGCTTTCCAGGCTGGAGTTAATCCTCCAAGTGGATTACTGCCAGGTAACAGCACATCGCAACACAGCACCGCAACCATGGCACCTCCGCCTGAATTGTCAGACTGGAATGATGCTTGGACTTCGTACCTTTATGCTGGGTTCTTCATATGCAACACGATTGGGTTCACAATATCGATGAGTAGCATACTTTTGCTCATAAGTGGATTACCTTGCGGATGGCTCTTCATGACCTCGGTTATGGTGACAATGTGGGTGGCCTTATCGGCTATGTTATTCTCGTATGGATTCTCAACAGCTGCTAATTGGCAATCAGATCGCAAATTAGATTATGTTACTGCATTTACCGTTGTTACAAATTCGTTCTTTTATGTGGGTGTATCTGTCATGGGAATACTTTTAGTAGGGCATATTAGCCGATGGACGGTAAGATTTATCAAGCACCTGTGCAGTGTTAACTATAGTATAGTTTAGTCGTATTAATTACACATGGTACAATATCTTACCTTGGTGCCGGACTGCCATTATACATGTAATTTGATCTTTACATTCCAATGTGTGCGAGTTGATATTTTTCGACATTCTTATATAGTATAGTAGCTTCTTCTTGCGACAAAAGTCTGCGAGCTATTGCGCTTGCATGTTGTACGTAGTGCTCACAGTATCAAAGTTGCTATAGATATATATGGATGAAGAATTCAATAAAAGAATATGTGAGTATTATCAATGATCGATCTTAGCGACGTATTGCTTCAATCGATCCTCTCCTTGTTCCTTTTCAAGGAGAGATGTAAGACCATTCGCAACCATAAGATTACCTCTTCTCTATATTTTTTCTTTTCTCCCTATAATATTTTGACACCTTATTTAATTTTTCTTGTAAATAATTTTTCACTTTTTCAACCTCATTCTTTAAGGCTTTCTGATACCTAATTAAACTTTTAAGCTACCCTTGAAGTATACATTAGCCTATTGTTTGATGGATTATATCCACGTATTCAGAGTACTTTAGTACGTGTGTATTTAGTTATATGATCAATTGTTCTTGTGTGAACAAAAGTTTTTTATATATGTATTTTTTATAAATTTGAGATTCGAATATTACATATTTTTTTTGCAATACTCCAAAACCAAAACTAAATGATTCTACAAATATTTAAAATGAAAAAGCTAGAAAAATAATATTTAAAAATATGTATTTTAATGTCTCATTTAAAATAAATTTTAGCAAAAAACTAATGGAGATCATAGTGTCCTTTATTGTTGATAAATTTGACTATATTGTATAATCGTCCGGGAAGGGCCACACCCCATACCTCAGCTTAAATCCTTTAATTTCCAGGACAAAAGTAATACAAACAGAGGTCGTACCTAGAGCTGGCATCCAAAATTTGATCCGATTCTAGAACGCAATTAATCCGACCCATCATATATGAATTCAGATTCAACCGAACTTAAAAATCTAGTGTCATACATAACCCGAATACAAACTTGACCCATTTTGATCTGGTTTGATACGCACCTGAATGGAAATGAACAAAAATAGACCCGACCCGACTCATGCCCGACCCATCTTTAACCCGATCCGAACAAGTCTCATCACATCCTTGTAATTACTTTAATTTTCTCCTTTTTAATACACCAATAATGTGAATTACCAGTATATAAGAGACATAATATAATTAAATAAATAAGTGATAATGCATATTTTAGATAGACGCTATATAGGTAGTTTTAGGGGATCATTTACTTGCATATATTGCATGATTAGTTAGCAAATTGCATACTTTATTACTGGGTGTTCGAGTTCGGAATCTACGTGCTTTTGTGTATATTTTGCATACTCATGATCTGAGCTTGGATGAGGGGCGAGGATGGCAATGGCATGCTAGAGCCATGAAGAAGCTGGAAAAGGGTGAAGGAAGAAGACTAGGGACGAGCCAAGGAACAGCTGAAGGACGAAGCAACACTTAAGGATTTTGGAGCCACGGCGCCCGTCGTAGGAAGGACGGCGCCAGCCGCCTGAAGCCTGACGGCCGCCATGAAACCGGTCCACCTCCCATGTAATTAAAAATCCTGAATTTTTTACCTACGTACAGGAATCAAACCTTGGCTGTTGGCTTCCCCAAACACGGTAACTACGTACCACTATGCTAGGAGGGCTCCCTTGCTCTTAAATGCATCTAATACTCCATTCGGTCAAAAATATTTGATGTTTTAGAGAAATATACGGAGATTTAGAAATGTTACTTTACCTTTAAATACCACATCAAATAATTTTTACTCCAACATCACATTTACTACGCATAAATGTAATTGGTTAAGAAAAAAAAGTACAACTTATATTGATATTAGTGCAGAAATAAAGAAGAGTGTAATTATTACTTTTAAAACATCAAATATTGTTGATCAAATTTTACCTCCTAAAATATCAAATATTTCCGATCGGAGAGAGTTGCATTTATAACTTAATTCACTAAAAACCGATGTTGCCTATATTATAAATATTACAATTATAATATTTTCCTATAAATTTATTAATTACACACTAATAGAACTGATAATGTATATTTCACCTTTAAAAACTTTCACATTTTAATTTTCTTTTAATATTTATTTTTTAATAAATAATTTATTTTTTAAATAAAATGGTTCATATGAACCAATACTATTTATTTGATGAATCACTACTCTTTATTTCATGTACCACGTACTACTATTTAATAATTATAACATTTTTATTCTTCTTTTATTTCTTTTTAATGTTTATATTTTAATTATTTATTTATTTATTTTTCAAATAAAATGGTACATGAACCAGTATTGTTTATTTCATGAAACACTACTCTTTATTTGATGAACCACTACTATTTAATAATTATAAAATTTTCATTCGTCTTTTATTTTCTTTTAATATTTATTTTTTAATTATTTCTTTTTGTTTTTAAAATAAAATGCTTCATGAACGAATACTATTTATTTTATGAATTAATATTATTTATTTGATGAACCACTAGAATTTATTTTATGAACCACTACTCTTTATTTCATGGACCCCAAGAATTTATTTCATGAATCACTACTATTTAATAATTGTAAAATTTTCATTCTACTTTTATTTTCTTTTAATGTTTATTTTTTAATTAATTAATTATTTATTTTTAAATAAAATAGTTCATGAACCAATACTATTTATTTCTTGTAAATTTTCATTCTACTTTTATTTTCTTTTAATGTTTATTTTTTAATTATGTATTTATTTGTTTTTAAAATAAAATGGTTCATCAACTAATATTACTATTTATTTCATAAACTAATATTATTTAGGAAAAAATTGATAAACGTCCATTTGAGTTAGGCTATGTTGATAAATGTCCATTTTGATAAGTGAATTAGATAAAGAAATAATTTGCAAAACCGACCCTTTTTTTGGGCCTTAATGAGGAGAGTGTCCACCAAACTTAATAAATTAGGGTTTTGTCCACCAAACTAATCCATTATCTGTGTGCCCCCCCTCCAAAAACAGAGTTGCTCTCTCTTTCCCGAACACATCTCGATCTGTAATATCTCTTTCCCGAGAGCGGCGGTGGCGAGATCCGGCAAACCTCTCCGCATCTTCTTCCTTCTCGTCCTCGTCATTGTCCTTCAACCAGCTTTAGGCGGAGCTCCTTCTCTCTCTTTCACGCCCGTTCGTCGTTCGGTATTAAAGACGGAGACACTAGAGCTCTCCCTCCATGGAATCAGATCTGAGATTGAGCGAGAAAGAGGCGGTCGGTAATGGAGGGGGGAGAATGAGATGGTAATCAAATATGAGATTGGCAGATTTCATCCATTCTTCAGCGCTCCCGTATCTCTTCTGATATCTCCCTCGCCCTCTCCTCGTCTATCGTCAAGTTCATGGTAATGCAAACTCAGATTTTACGCTCATATCTTCAGAATATCTACGCTCTGTTTCGAATTTAATGCAAATATCAGATTTTCCTTGCCTCTTAGTTTGAATTTTTTTTCAAAATATTCACTAAAAAATAATTATTTACCGTAATATTCATAGATCCAAAATATTTACGAAAATATTCATTTTTTGCAGGTTTATCAGAGAAACGCGGTTTCAAACCGCGTTTCATTTGTAAGTTGTAAATTTTAAAACGGAAGGGAAGGTGAACAAAAAATAAACGAATAAAACACGGGTTCAAACCGCGTTTCAGACTTTTATCTATTTTTAAAATGACAAAGAAATAAAAATTAAAAAAAAAAGTAAAGGGTAAAGCGCGGCTTGACCCTTTACCGGTTCATCTTCAAGAAGTCGAGGCAGTGGCGAGCCGGCGAGGGTGAGGAGTGGCGAGCCGGCGAGGGTGAGGAATGGCACTGCCTTTGACTCGAACCCTTCCTCCCGACCGCTGCCAACACTAGCACCACCATCACCATACCTTGTTCTCTGTATCCGACCATCCATCTATCTTCTTCCTACTCCGACCTCTCAAGCGCCATCGGAGGAGACGATTTGGCATCTGCCTCCCTCCCTCTCCCCGACATACCATTTGCCTCCCTCCCGCCTCCAATTTCATTCCTCGCCGCTGCCTTTGACTTGCTCCCTCTCCTCGACCTCCGATCCGGCGCCGATTTGCACAAAACTGGGGAAGAAGATGAATATTTGAAGCACGAGGAGGAATGTATGGTGATGGTGGTGCTGGTGTTGGCAGCGGCCGGGAGGCGTCTCCTTCGGTGTTTCAGATCCGGCCTCGATCTCCTCCTTCGTCTCCTCCGGCGTCTCCTCCTCCTTCGAGAGTTTCAGATCTGGCGTCTCTTCGAGAGTTTCAGATCTGGCCTCTCCTTATTCGTCCTCCGACGTCTCCTCCGGCGTCTCCTCCTCCTTCGCAGCGATCTCCTTCCTCAGCGCCTTCTCCTTACACCAGATCCGGCCTCTCCTCCCTCCTCCGGCGTCCCCTGTCCACCCCCGGTGGCCCAAAACCCTCCCTCCCCATTCCTTGCTTTCAATTTTCCAAAAAAAAAAGAGACACGCGGTTTCAAACCGCGTGTCGGATGTAAAAAAAATAAAAAATTACCTATTTCACCCCAAAATAAAATTAACAATAGAAACGCGGTTTCAAACCGCGTTTCTTTTGTTAATTTATTGTCAACTTTTATTTCAATTTTAAAATTTTTATCTTAGGAATAAAACGCGGTCTGAGACCGCATTTTTCTGCCACATCTGCAAAAAATGAATATTTTTGTAAATATTTTAAAACATTGAATATTTTGTTAATTTTTTATTTTCTAGTGAATATTTTAAAAAAAAATTCTCTTAGTTTTGCGATTGGTAGTTTAGGGGCACGTTAAGAAGTTAATTAAACAACATCCACTGGCTTTCTTTGTGTGATTGCCTTGCAAAGATTAAAAATTAGTTTTAGTGTTGGATTCTTGAAAGCAAGATCTCTTTTTTGAAGGGAATCGTGTTTGATTGATGAGCATGCTTTCGATTTGAAAGGAAAAATTAGTATGAGGTGCTATGTGACTCTGAATGCATTTCGTACCGTGGAATATGTTAAAGTTATATCATTCTTGTTTACAAGTTTAGGATACTAAGCACTTTAGTAATTGGAAAGGAAGTGTATGTTTGGAATTTGAAGAGATGTTGAACTGAGAGATTGTTGCGTTGTTACTGGTGTAATTTATCAGCTTGTCTCCATTTTTTCTGTTGAATGTGGTTCTGTATTTTATCTTAATAGCTTCTTGTACAAGATTATTTTGCCATTACAAGCGTGTGCGATCTTACAAGCCTTTCTCGGTGATTCTAGAATCTTCCCAAATTAATTAAGTGTAAGGTCATAATTAAGTGTAAGGTCATAATTGCTGAAATTCCTTTCATCGTTGTTCGGATTGATTTCAATTTCGCTTGGATAATTTTAATTTCAGCACTGATGTTTCACCTTGAATAATTTCAATTTCTTGTTTAATTTTGTTTGGATTGATTTTCATCGTTTGGTTGATTGGAATGAAAAAAAACCGGTTTCAGCAACACAGTTTCGGCAGCTTCGATGTCGAAGTGCTGAAGCGAAAAAAAGAAACTTCGGTGTTGAAGTGCTGACGCAAAAAAAAACAACTCCGGTTTCAGCAATACGGTTTCAACAATTCCGGTTTCAGCAACTCCGGTGTCGAAGTGCTGACGCGAAAAAAAATCCGTTTTCAGCAACTTCGGTGTCGAAGTGGTGACGCGAAAGAAAAAAAAAAGAAAAAAAGCAACTCCGGTTTCAGCACTTTTAATCGTGTCAATACTTTTAGGAACACGATTTCAGCAACACGGTTTTAGTAATATTACATTCCGCTTTCAACACTTTTAATCGTGTCAATACTTTTAGGAATATCTATTTTTTATATAAAAAAATTAGTGGTGTCTGCAAATTTTTTAACATCAGCGGTATTTTGAGCGTTAGTGGGTGTACGCATTTCAGCAAAATTTGTTATGCTGAAATGCGGACTTTTGAGAGCTTATTAGCTTCTTGTGTTTTTGTGTGATCTGAAAATGCTAAAATTAATTCTTATTAGCAAAAATTCGTTATGCTAAAATGCTGAAATTAATTATTATACAATTGTATGAGCTACTATATCTTACACACAAGCATGTTCAGCAACACGGTTTCAACATGAATTTTGATGTTCCTTGCTTTAAATCTCCTTTAAAAGCCTCTTAGCTCAATGGTAGAGCAATGTGCTTATGCGCAAATACGTGGGTTCTAATCCCACATAGGCCCAATTTTATATCCCGTAACACGGTTTCAGCAACTCCGATTTCAGCAAACCCGGTGTCGAAGTGGTGACACGAAAAAAAAAAGAAAAAAAGAAAAAAAAAGCAACTCCGGTTTCAGCAACTTCGATGTCGAAGCGCTGACGCGAAAAAATAAAAAAACTAATTTCAGCAATTGCAGCAACAATTTAAGCAACTCCGGTTTCATCAACTTGGTTTCAGCAACTCCGATTTCAGCAACTTAGGTTTCAGCAACGCGCGGAAAAAAAAACAAATTTAAGCAACTTCGGTTTCAGCAACGCGCGAAAAAAAATACTGAAATAGAGGTTGCTGAAACCAAATGTGCTGAAACAGGAGGGGGCAAAGGGGGCGCGCGTGGGGGGGCAAAGGGGGCAAGGGAAGAAAGGTGGATATTTTGCCAATTTGGAAGGAATGGTGAACATTTTCCTAATAAAGGCCCTAATTATGACCTATTGCTCAATTGACCCTTAGATAAATCTCAAGTCTTACTAACTTAGTTGGTGAGGATAACGTGTAGTGACTATAGTAGGTCATGAGTTCAACCAAAAAAATTTGACATTTTTGCCCCTCCTTTATTTTTTCACCTTCATTTGCCCATATATATATATATGAATAATTTTTGATTACCAACTTAATTGCTACGTACTTTGGACCCATTATCAAAAAACCTACATTTGCCCCAATAATTTCTTATTACCAATGAATAAAAATTAACCTAAGATGGACAATGATTTTGATGGCCGGCTCATTCCTTCCAACAACAACAACGTCTATTGCGTTATAATTGCTACTTTGGACTCCAACTTGCTCCGTTTTCACTGGGACAATTCTACCACGTGCCCGTAATAGTTGAGAATTATGGGAATAAATATAAAATTATTTAAAAATTTTATTAAAAAAATTATATAAATAATAAATTATATGTTAAAGGTATAAATCAAATCCGTTTAGAATTAATTACTGATTGTTCCTCCAAAAAAACATTTATAATAAATAACTAATTATTAAAATAAAAAACATTTTTAGTAAGATGTCATCACCACCTGTTGGCTTCAGAGGAAGAGAATATCAAAACCAGAGGATGATTTCCGATGAAACTTACTATACTTCTTAACCAAACTGAAGGTCATTACACCACTTAAGTGGACCGAAACACTAGCTAGCGCTAATAACTTCTACTAACCCACGTCTAACATCATGCCTAAGGTCATGGATCACTTCCAAAACTAACATATAAACAGAACTCCTAGATAATTGTTGCACGATAGTAACATAACTATTGACGTTATTTTCTCTTTTTAATTAAAGGCGAAACTAATTAAATAACCCAACCTTTAAGGGGTGTTAAAAATATATCTCAACCTTTCAAATGTAAGATAAATATCCCAACCTTTATAGATACTCCCTCCGTCCCACAATAATTGTCTTTAACCATTCATGTACGTTTTCTTAAGAAGCTAAAAACTATATAAAATATCAACATTTTATTAAATATTTTTAAATAATATCATACATATTACTAATAAGTATAGAATTATTTTAAAAAATTAATTAAAAAATAAATATTTTATATAGTTTTTAGCTCCTTAAAAAGCATGCATAAATAGTCCAAAGACAATTATTGTGGGATGGAGGGAGTATATCACAACAATTTTATTTAAAAATGATGAAATGGTACATACATGGCAAAAAAAATATAACAAAATAAAACTCTAAAATATTCAGCATATTAATATGTTTATGTTAAATCATGGGTTTCTTGGATTTTTCTAAAAAACAAAATCCGATTTTCTTAAATCGGTTTTCTTTAAAAAAACACAATATTAAAGGTTGGTGTGAGGGAGATTAATTAAAAAATACAATATTGCAATCCATAAATGTCGTTTACGAATTGATTTTTTTTAGAAAAATCCAAGAAACCCATGGTTTAACATAATCGTATTAATATGCTGATTTTTTAAAGGTTTTTTTTTGCCATGTATGCCCCATGTTATCATTTCTTTTTGAAATAAAATGGTTGAGATATTATTTTAACATCACCTATAAAGGTTGGGATATATATCATACATTTAAAAGGTGGAGATATATTTTTAGCATCTTCTTAAAGGTTGGATTATTTTAATTAGTTTCACCTTAATTAAATAATCGATAAAATGGTGTCGGCTTTTATAAATTTAATTCTTACTTATTTATTTTTTTTAATTATTAAATTTTCATAAGCATATAAATAAACAAGATGGGTAAAATTTTAATTTGAAAAGTTTAATCAAGATTTGGATGGAATAATTTCAGGGTGGTTGATTGGTGACAAAACTTATTTAATGGATGGTTTTCTGAAAATACCAATTTAAGGGGCGGTTTATGATAAATAGGTATATTTAAAGGGTGGTTTCTGCAATTTGGAAAATTAATTATTAGTGTATATATCCTAAAAATATTGAAATATTTAGCCTAAAAATAGATGTATAAGTTATTAAACTAAATTAATTATATTATATATAGTATGTTTTTGTTCTAAAAAAACTTAAACTTAAGTTTATGAAAAAAAAGTATATTATATATATATAAGATGCATTTTGGAAAAAAAAAAGTCATAATTCACACTTAAGTGAACCAAATAAAAAAATTCGGAACAAGAATTGGACCGACTTGATCAACTTGATGGAGCAGATCGACGATCCACTTCCGGGGAAATTGCTGGGAAAGAATCTCAAAGGTTTTTTGTTTTTTTTTTATAACCATTTTTTTCTTCAATAACCCCCTTTTATATTATTATTTTATGATATTTTTTTTTGACAGTTTTAGAAGTTAAAAATTATATAAAATATTAATTTTTATTTTTTTATATATAATTTTATACTCGTTTGGAATAATAAGTGTTAGCTCAAATTTAAAAAATGAATAAAAGGTTATTATTTTATAATCTCTGTTCGGCAAGCCATATCATTTTAGAGTGTTACTTTTATTAAAAAAATATGTCATTTTAGATATTTTTTATTTTAATTTATAAAAAATGTCTTTGTAAAATAATTAGTATGTTATTAATTGTAGTGTTTGATAGAGTAAAAAGGTATTATAACAAATGAGGGTAAAAATATTTTTGTTGATTTTCTTAAAAATTGTGTATAGAGTTAAAATGACATGGTTTAATTAATGGATTAAGTACCCCAAAACAGCAGCTTACTCTTATATCCCTCTTTGTAAGCTTTCCCATACATCATTCCACCCATAACCGCGGTGCTCCATGCATGAAATTAAAATGAGGACCGTTACTCTCCTGATCTTTGCCGTTTGTGCCATCCTTCTGGCCATTAACGTTGTAAGCGGGTTCGCCGATCCCCAGGGGCCCGAACAGTTTCCCGTCACCTCCGGAGGATCCGGCGATGGTGGACTGGAAAAGTGCAAGATGGGTTTGGACAACAACAATTATCCGGCGTGCAGGCCGTCCACCTACAACGCCAAAGAGTGCTGCAGCTACCGAAGGGATCTTGTTGGTCAATGCTATAAAAGTGGTTACTATCCCGCCCTCCAAGGCTTATAAGAGAGGAGCTGCCCTAGCCAGTAGCCCCTAGGCCTTAATTACTTAGGGTCTGTTTGGCAGGAGCGTTTTAGAGGGTTAGCTAGAGCGTTTTGCATTTCCCCAGGAAAACGCTCTCCATAATTATGTTTGGCAGGGTTACAACGTTTTAAGAAACGCTCTGCGTTCATCTCCCTCAACCGCTTGGAAAGCTTTTGATCCGCCGCTCCCATCTGCAAGCTTTCGATGAAATTTGTAGAGCGTTCAACATGGAAAATGACGGAATTACCCCTCTCCTGTCTTCAATTTCAGTCTTCACAGAAGCAGCTTTGGTCGACCGTCTTCATTTCCGTCTTCGCAGAAGCTTTTGAAATCGATTCATGAATTAAGCTCCTTCCATGAGAGTCTCACGACGAACTTCGATCTCGCAGTAAGGTTGCAATCGATTCGATTTCTCAGCTTGCTTTTGAAAATCACTGATATCCATTTCCTTTTGTTGATAGAGGGTCTTCAGCAGGTTCCATTTAGCTTTCTCCACCAAGTACTTTCGCTTTCACGTTCTTCAGGTAATTTCTTTTTCTCCGCCAAGCTTTTTCTCTCTCACGTTCTTCATGTAATAGTGTCTGTTGGTTTCGATGCAATTTCGATTTGCATTAACCCTAATTTTCGATTTACATAAAACCCTAACTTTTGATTTTCATGGTCTGAGACTGATTTGAATAAATTAGTTAAGATTGAGTTGTTAAATAAACAAATTATAATCAAATTGGGTTGTTGTATCTAACTTTTGATTTTCTAGAAGTAAATTACATGTGTAATTCTTAATATTTTTCCATTATTTGGGGTTTTCTAGAGGGATGAATAGAATCGAAGTATTGCTGGAATTTTTCCATTATTTGGGGTTTTCTAGAGGGATGAATCAAATTGGGTTTTTTAGAGGGATGAACAGAAGGGTAAATTACATATGTAATTCTCAATATTTTTCCATTATTTGGGTTTTTCTTATGTGGCATGTGTCATGTGATTACTTATAGTCTCTCAAAACTTCCTGCCAAGCTACCAATTAAAATCATACATAAAAACTGCTAGTTAGAATATATATATATATATATATATATATATATATATATATATATATATATATATATATATATATATATATATATATATATATATATATATATATATATATATATATATATATATATATATATATATATATATATATATATATAAACTTGAATCTAGCAATATATAAGAGCTGCATCATGAACTGAAGTCCCTATATAATTATTTGAAATAAAAAATTGATATAAAATTGTTTAAACTTATTTATGTAAGGTGAATCGATCATCAACTAAAATAGAGGTTGATTAATCTCGATCAGCAGTAACTTCCACACATACAAGCAACAAATTGAATTAGACAACACATTTATCATGATATAAGAGAAGATATTTTTCCCTGCAATTTATATACATCAATTTTTTTTAATTTCATTTTTCGGAGGGGAGGATAAACTTACATCATATTTACACGCACTGCATAAACACAAGTTTTAATCATAATTCTTTTTATTGCTTATATGTTGTAAGGAATGGAAGTGCATTGTTGCTTTTCATTGTTTTTGCCTTTTGGTCAATTGTGACTTGTTATCAAATGTCACTTGCTGTCATACTTGTGCTGCTGCTCTTTTTCCACTGTCATACTTGTGTTGTCATACTTGTGCTGCTGCTGCTGCTCTTCAAAGTTTATCTATGCATCTCAATGGACTGCCTTAGGGAAGAATTCATTGCTCCTTTTTAAAATCTTAAGCTGAATTCAGCATAAGTGAGTATTCTGCCGACGAAAGTAGATGGATGAAAGTTCCAAAGGGTCCAATTTTAATTAGACTAAAGCAACTATGAAGATCTTAATTGATGTTTGCCTCCACTATTGACATTATTTGATGAACATCTAGGATTTTGTTGTCCTTGTCAAGGATCACTTCAAGCACCGTGGATATGATATTCTCAAGGCCTGTGATGCATATATGAAGGGCTACTTGATTGGAACTCTTAACAAAGATGCCTCTGTAAATGAAAAGAGTGAGCCAAACTCTACGTCTGCTGGTTTCAAGCTGATGCTGGCTAAGCTTTTGCCGAAGCTTTATACAGCTTTAAGCTAAGCGAGCTTAGAGCCGATTGCTCTGAATTCAAACATCTTCAGCAGCCATAGTCAACTTTCCAAGGGCTTGGTTTTTTAACTCAGTTGTCTCAACACTACAAAAAATAATTAAATTTGCCACCCTTGGTAGCTTCGACACGCGTGTGCCGTAGCAATTTGTACCCTTTTGCCACGGCATTAGCTACGGCAAGCGTTACATCCTAGAAGAAAAACCAAAATTGTAGCTTCGGGGGTGTTGCCGTAGCTACACACTTCAAAAAAAGAAGAATTTGCCACGGATGGTAGCTACGGCAAGGGTTTGCCGAAGCTATTGGGTAGATTTTAGGTATGGCATAGCAACGGCAATGGCCTGCCATAGCAAAAAAAAAACAAATGGTGTTCTAACATTTACTACAGCTCCGATACTCCGTAGCTAAATATAAGGGATTAATCAAAAGAAAAAAAAAAGAAAAGAAAGAAAACAAAATTAAAAGAAAGACGGTGGAGAGTCGCGAGACACTCACAACGTAACCCTAATCTCAGAACTCCACTCCCCTCACTCACTCCCTCATCCCAAATCCCCGAGCAACGATGAGTGTGGAGCAAAGCCTCATCGTCTCCCTCCCACGAAGGTAACCGGCGGCGGCAAAGAGGGTAGAGCAAAGGTCGTCGGCGGCGAAGAGTGTAGAGCGAAGGTCGCTAGCGGCAAATACGGTAGAGCGAAGGACGCCTGTCTCGAAGGTCTCGAAGGTCACCGGTACTCATCCCAAGCTCCTTGTCATCCAGGTAATCGGTTGAACTGTTTTATGGGTTAGGGTTTGATCGTTCTCATGAATCTACTCGATTTTGTTCGAACTGTTTTGTGGGTTAGGGTATGATTGTTCAGATCTGGAGTTGTTCAATTCTTTTTTATTGTTTGCAGAGTGTTTTAATGTAGATTTGAGAATGGATGTGGTGAATGAGTTAGGGCTTGATACCCGTTTAAGGTTAGGGTTTAATTTGGGGAAAGTGGTCGTGTTTGCTTGAATATTTAGGGTTTGAATGATTGAGGGGTTGATAGCCATCGTTTGGGAAATCAAGTTTGATTCCCGCAGTCCATTTGAAGTTCTCTATAGGTGGTGATACACAAGTCTCTAAAATAGTTAAATGTTGTTGGAATAGGATTTCTTAAGGGACAAATACGAAGTGCATAAAACTGAGGAATTCAACTCTTTGGAAAAGGGAAAGGGAAATAGAAGCCACAGACATGTAATATATCTTACTATCTAGTCTTGTTTTTTTTACCTGTGTTAGTACTATCTTGATCGTTCTTTGTTTGCATGTGTCATGGTTTCTATTCTTTTGCCTTATGTACTGAACATCCTGAGTTTTGAAACAAGGTGCTTATGTGTGAGTTTTCTGGACTTTAACCAGCGTGTTCAACATAAATGTGAGTTCCTCCCTTGCCGTTGTTCTGACTACACTACACACCCATCTCATTTTAGTGATGAGTTCCTCCCTTGTTCTGACTCAACCAATCATTTTCTTCCAGCTAGCAAGATAAAGTGAGCTGCCACCTTGAGAAATTGAATGCAAACTCTCCAACCAATCAGTGATTCTGTTTATGTGTTGTAGGTGGAAATAAATGATTAGGTCAGTATTTCTAACCTAAATCTTCATGCTTATTCATCTTGAGATTTGCTTGCTAGTTGTGGTGAAATTTGTGCATGTGTGCTAATGTTTACATGTGTCTTTTATGCTCATTCTGGCTGAGCTTATATGTTTATAAACTTGCATGATTTAGGTGGAATTTGATTGCCTCTCTAAACTACTATTGTTTTTCCCGATCTGAAATTGATTCAGACATTTGGCCTTTTCCTTTGATTTTCTGCATATTCATTCTCGCTCATGTCCCATCTTCTGAAACTATAGTTTCATGGCCATACTTGTCTGCTTATTGATTCCCAGAAGGATGCGAAATGGATGGAAACGGTACTTTTATTTTATAAAATTCTCCTCCATATTTTTATGTTTATGATTGGTAGCCATTTTTTTATACTATGATTTTATTTTGGTTAATATTGCTTGCTATTGCTTTTACCTTCAACGGTAATCCTTTTGCTGTCAGTTAATTATTCTTGCTAGTTTTCACTACTGAATTTAGAATGTGATGATCTGCCTAGTGTTTTAATCTTGTGGCCGGAAGCATACCGCTGCTATTTCTGGTACGAATTAGTTGGATTTGAAGTGATTGTTGGCATACGTTTTTTTCCTTGATCAGGAAAAGGATTTACTTTAATAGTTTAATGCGGTTGCTATATATTTTTAGCATGCAGTAACTTATATAAAGCCAAAAAAGATATCTTTCTTAGCTTTTATTTGTCAGTAAAGCTTTTATATGGTAGAAGAAAAATTGTACTCATAGTTGCATTATACTCTTTTATGAAGATTTTGTACTGTCCAAAAGTTGATTCTCAACTATGAAAATGTGCGGTTTATTTAGCTGATTACTCCCTTGACTACATAAATCTGCCTGCATCGTATCTTCTTGAAATAACGCAGCTTTTGCACTTCATTTTATATGGCCAGATATTCACTTGGGTCTGGGGGCGGTTCATGTGGTACATTTTCCTCTGATGGTCACTCTTCTGCTGGACAATTGGTTTGTATATTAATCTGATTTTTTACATAATTGTTCGAATGTACTGTTCGGTTTTTCATTGTGGATCGTTCGATTGTTTCTCTCACGGTTATTGAATACGGTTGTTTTAGTTGTTGACTCTTCGACTAGGTTTTCTCAGGGCTCTTGATTTTCTTTCTGGTAAAATCAAGTTGCTGAATTGTTTTTGTTGCTCCAATTTCAGGCTGGTTAGGTTATTGGCAGGCTGTAGAATCTAGCTGATCAAAATTAAGGTGTTGTTTATGGATCCTTTCTTCACCTCCTGAAGCAATGCCTGATCTGTTGGCTAAAGTTTACACCTTCTAAAGCTTAATTCACTGATTAGTGGCTTGCACTTATCCCTTTGTTTTTCCGGGACAGAAGTGACTTGGGTTCTAATATACGATGATAAAATATACAGCTTATTAACTCCATTTGATTGATTCTATTGTTAAAAATATGTGCTAGGGATATTTTCCCAGATTTTGTGATGGTGAACCTGAACTATAGACGCACCATCTCCGTATCATTTCTTCATTGTGTCAATCTGAATGTACTTCAGTTTATACATGCTGCGATTATTTGTTTTATGGGACTCTGCAAAACGGTAAAACTCGTAAAAAGTCCCTTGCTTTTACACTAATTCATATTGAATTTAATGCCCGGTGTCTCAAAAGTCCAATGTTGTATTGTTAACGGCTGTTGTTAGGGGTAGCAAAAGGATAAATAAGTCTCCCCTTTTTGAGAAATAGAAATATGAAAAAACAGATTTTGGTTTCATAGCCCGGCCTTGTTACTGGGTTATAAAGTCATGTATTTTTTTTTCTTTTTTTAAAGAAACTTTATAGCTCAGTCCAAATTGACCAGGCTATAAAGTCACGCATCAAATAAAATAGGCTCATTGTTTTCTTTCATTTATTGATACCCATTTTGGTAATTTTACCATTTAATCTCCAAAAAGCTTAGATAATTAATAGTCATGCCAAACAAGAAGCCCTTAATCTTAAGCTAGATTATAATCTTAAGCTAGATTAAAATTTTCATCTAGATTATAATTTTAAGCTAGATTATAATCTTAAGCTAGATTAAAAAGTATGCATGCCAAACATGCCCTTAAACTCCATCAATCAATGGATCGGAGGAGCTAAATGTTACGTATTATCTGTGCGTGCTTTCGTTTCTTTTAATTAATTACCTGCTGAATTGTATACGTTTGGTTAAGCATATATATATATATATATATATATATATATATATATATATATATATATTCTCCGCAAATTAAAATAAGAGCTGTTGAATTGGTTGTACGCAACTTTTTATATTTCAAATTAATAAAAAGGAACCTACTCTTACAGTTACAAATGCTTTGCTAAATTATGTACTTCATAGTATACTCCATCCGTCTCAAAATTTAAGTCGTTTTAAGATTTTGCACAAGTTTTAATAAAACACTTACCTCTCAATCAACATCATCATTCCACTAATTTTTTCATAAATTTTTACTTATTTTTTAATGCTCACTACATTTTTAACCAATCAAAACCTTTAAAAAAGTCAACAACACACGAATCGATACAAATTATTACTATCCCCTACCTAAAAAACCTAAAATGACATCTATTTTGATACAAAAATGAAGTCTTAAAACGACATAAATTTCGAGACAGATGGAGTATAATTTATGCTAAACTTTAAATTTAAATATTGAAATGTCAGACATAATAAGAATCAATTACCAATTTTACAGCATCTTGTGATATGATGTACCACTAGTCCTATACCCGCGCCAATGGCGCGTAATTTAATACTAGTAAAGTTGTGAATATTAAATAATACCAAAAATATATTTGTCGACAAAAATACACATATTAGTGGCTAGAAAATAATAAAGTTAAGCATATAATACGTAGTATGTAAATAAGACACAATTAGTAGAAATGTTGTCTTGATAGCGAGTATAAAACTTGGATTCCCGTCCCAAATGATTTCTAACTCTATAGTGACACCGTCACCTCCATCTTCAATGATTGAGAACCTGAAAGTTGTAAGAAACTACAAGAATAAGAATTACAACCCGTGTACTTATTCTTCTACTTATTTTTTTAGAATACTAAATTAGCATATTTCCTATAATGTGAACGTTCATAAGTTGACTCACTAGTTGACTTAACCAAGAGATATCATTAGGACCACCATATAGGAACGAACACCAGTAGAATACCTACATAGCAATTAAAAAATATAAAACAAATGCTACAAATCTCAACTCCGCGAATGCTCAATCAAAACAAACACTGTATATGATGGATAGAGCCAATAAAAACACATGTGGTTTTAAGTTTGATACCTGGAGCTTGATGCGTAGTTTGTTGTTTTTGAGCCAATAAAACCTTTCGACATATTCTATTATTAACTTGGCTAGTTTCTCCGCTGTCTTGTGCCAATGAATCAAGGATCGGAGAGTGATCTAAATGATCTACAAAAGACAATATAATTGGATAAATCTAAAAAAAGTATGATATTCATGATATAAAAATAGAATTGATAAATTATTTGTCACAAAATCATAAATTTGAAAGTGTTACCAGTAGAAAGACATTGTTTAGGAGTCATTTGACGATTTCCAGAAGGCATAATGGGTAAACTATTACCACCTAACCGAATGGCAGAATGAGATAGATGGTTAACAATTATAGACAAATTATATTACAACTTCATTTAATGTAGAAATTAAAAACCAACATGGTGGGTGCAGATAAAGAAAATAGAGTGATGATGTACCATCTCTGAAAAGCATCCCCATACGATTTCTAGAATTTGGTGTACAAATGTTATCTTGAACTGTGTAAAAAATAGACTTAGGACAATAAAACTCTCAAACTAATTAGGAGTTATACTTTATAAAACATTATTACGTAGATGAAAATAAAATGCAGAAATACCATTATAAATGTCAAACAGTGGGGTCCTATGCTTGGTGGCAATAGATGGGGTAATCGATTTACCACAAGCTGCATAAGAAACAAACAAAGACAATATTAAAATATAAAATTAGCCAATTAAATGACGAATGGTAATCATTCAAATGAAAATCTTAAAATATAAAATTCTACTTTGGATGGTAATCCAATCAAGAATGGTAATCCAATCACAAATGTTTTCTTCACTGCATGATATCAAGCTCACGATGCCAAAGACCACCTTGGATCAACATGGGTTAAGAAACAAACAGATGTATAAACAAAATGCCTTGGGACTAAAACAGCTAAAATGAGGACAAAAAATAGCAGTTCGAATTGGATATGCAAACCTCCCCAGTATCAAGTTAAAGTAATTCATTTGAAATAAATCAAAACTGTAGATTGAAGCACTTCAAATTTGCATTAAAATTCCAATTCCATTTCGAATTGCCTATGTACCTCCTTCCCCTAACGCGGTGTCGAGCGGCAGCAACCTGCGATCAGTAATCCAGAATGAGCCTTCATTTTGACAACTCCAAAATCAACAACCGTAGCAACCTAACAAAGCAAACCGGCAAGTTAAAACCATCCTAAAACCATGAACAAAGTTTCCATGAAAAATTCGAAATGAAAAAAAGAAAAAGAGAATCTGGGAGTGGGAGCCTAATCGGAGAAACGGAGTAGAGAAAAACTGAAGAAGAGCATCTGGGGGAGGGAGCCAAATCGAAGAAACAGAGTAGAAGCCATGACGTCTCTCAAATTGAAGAAAGCATATCTGGGCAACCATATCGGTAGCAACCCTTGAGAATGATTGGGCGAGGAAAGGGGAGTCAAGGGGATGAGATGCAGAGAGATTAGGAAAGAGGCTGAAAACCGTTTAGAAACCCTATAAAAAAGGCGAAATAACTAAAATAACCAAACCTTTAAGGGCGTGTTAAAAATATATCTCCACCTTTCAAATGTAAGATAAATATCCCAATCTTTATAGGTGATGTTAAAATAATATCACGATAATTTTTTCTCAAAAAGAATGATGACATGGCACATACATAACTTTAAAAAATTAGCATATTAATATGTTTTTGTTAAACCATGGGTTTCTTGGATTTTTCTCAAAATCAAAACCCGATTTTCTTTAAAAAAATCTAATATTAAAGGTTGACGTGAGGGAGACTAATTGAAAAATACAATATTGCAATCCAAATAAAGGTGGTTTAAGAAAATTGGGTTTTGCTTTTTTTTTTCAATCTAAGAAACCCATGGTTTAACAAATTAACTCATATTAATATGCTAATTTTTTAAAGTTATGTATAGGCCATGTCATCATTTTTTTTGAGAAAAAATTATGGTGATATTATTTTAACATCACCTATAAAGGTTGGGATATTTATATTATATTTGAAAGGTGGAGATATATTTTTAACATTCTCTTAAATGTTGGGTTATTTTAATTAGTTTCACCTAAAAAAAATTAAGAGCAAAAAATATTAAAACAAAATAAGATATGAGTAATGAATAATTAAATGATAGGGTAATATAACATAGAAGGTGATTGGTTAAAAGGCCTAGGATTAAGGATAGGGCGACACGTCATCGGCAAGACTTTTGTTTTAATAGTTAGTAATAGATTCTTCCTTAATTGATATTTTTATCCCTTTTTAATTTGTTTTAATATTCAATGTATGTAAATTTTTATTTTTGTTTTTAATATATACATATAGTTAGTTGATAATGATAATACCTAATTTACTAAATTTATTACCATTTTCAATCAAATATATGATCAGAAATTGATTCAGTAATATCATAATAATCATCTAATTGGTTCAGTAATACTTTAATTAAGTTGATAATTGATTATTTTAATTTTTGGAGTCAAGTATTTCAGGTGTGACTTTATTTCCCAAAAATACTCTGCGTGTACATCAAAACGCCTCTCACTGCTGCGGAGTATTTATAACAGAAGTCATATGGAAATTTTCGACAAATGACCGTTAGGTTAAAGATTTATGTAGGAAAAGAAATAGGGAGGAGCGGTTACGAAAATCCCTAGGGCATCCCAGGCGACACCCGGCGGCAGCTTTTTGGCAATCTCCGGTCGACTGGGTCCTCTCCGGCCGAAGGCTATGAGAGCTAGGTTTTCTTCCGCGTGTTTGGTAAGGGCGAGTCTCACCGTGGTTTGTTCTGTGCTGGTTTTTCGACAGGTACAACTTAGCGGGAATAGGTCATTGCTATCGAGAATGGCAGGGAAGGGAAAGGAAATACACCCGACGGAGGAGGAAGGTATTACGATTGTTGGGGATGAGGCTGTTAGAGAGGAAAGGTCTGTCCATAGTCGGCTATCGCTGGTCGGGAAAGTCTTTTCCAAGAGAGCTCCAAACGGCCAGGCACTAAAAGCAACTATGAAGGGCGCGTGGAGGACTAAGAGTGGCTTTCTGTTCCGGGAGATAAAGGAGAATCTTTTTAGTTTTCAGTTTTTCGAGGAAGAAGACAAAGTAATGGTGCTGAAAAGTGGTCCGTGGTCCTTTGATCGTTCTCTGCTGATTCTGAAGGAGCCTGGTATGGAGCAGTTATCCACAATTGAATTCTCTCATACTGCCATATGGGTAAGAATTTATGATCTCCCTCTTGCTATGTACACGAAGGCTATGGCTATGAAACTAGGGCAAGTGTTTGGTGGGGTTCTGGAAATGGAGAAAGAAGAGTTGATAACGTGCAGCCAGTATCTTAGAATGAGGGTGATGGTTGACGTGAACAAACCATTACGGAGGGGGATTATGGTGACGGTTGAAGGGAAAAAGCTATGGGTTGAAGTGAAGTACGAGCAGCTACCGAACTTCTGCTACAGATGTGGATGTCTAGGACATGTTGAGTCAGAATGTGAACATGAGGGAAGGGATGAGCAATATAGCGGGGAGTATGGGGACTGGATGAGAGCGCCCCCCGTTAGGATGATGAAAGAACGTAGCAGCACTGATAGGGAGGCTGAGCGGGTTACCGTTGAGAAGATTCTTGGGAAGAAAGTGGGTGAAGAAGTGAATGAGAGGAGGGGCGGGAGAAAGAAGACTCTCATTGAGATGCTGGCAGAGCAGGAGGAGGAGGAGGAGGAAAGGATTGTAGGGGGATGAGAAGGAACTTACGGTAGAAGCTGCCCAGGTGTTAGAGGGAGTGGTTCAAGTGAGGTTAGATGGGAGAGAGAGAATTGAAGTTGGAAAACATGTAAAGGGGGGAGCTGACCGGGATTTAGTGAAGGGAGACAGTGGGGAGATTGGGAGGGAGATCTCGGGGGTGAAAGGGGGTAGGAAGAACTAGAAGAGAGCTGCAAGGGTGGGAGGGGGAGAACTGGAGAAGGAGATAGAGGATAACAATGGAGGGGGAGTGAAGACTGGCGCCAAGAGGAAGGGGGGTGAGGGTGAGGGAGATCCGATGAAAGTTGATCAGGAGAATGGAGAGGAGGCTGGGGACGGCACAGAGAAGAAAAGGAGGGTAGATAATCAGGAGGACTCCACAATTTTAGGATCGGCCGGGGATCATATCCCCCGCCGGGTCCAATGAATTGCATAAGCTACAACTGCCGGGGATTGGGGGAGGCCCGTGTAGTTAGGAAACTTGCCGATATGGTGAGTAGAGAGGCCCCGAGGATGATCTTCTTAATTGAGATGAAGAGTAATAAGTATAGAATGGAAAAGGTTAGGTTGACATTGGGTTTTAAAGGCATGTTTGTGGTTGAAAGTGTTGGGAGGTCGGAAGGTCTTGCTCTTTTGTGGGATGAAGGCTGTGAGGTGGAGGTGAAATCCTTTACTCAGCATCACATAGACAGTGTTGTTAAAATTGCTGCAGGGGAGGAATGGCGACTAACAGGGGTTTATGGGTGGCCAGAGAGCAGAGATAAACATCATACATTGGCACTGCTTAGTCGACTGTCGGAGGAGCCGCATAAAGGGTGGATGTGTATGGGAGACTTCAACTTGGTTACATCTCTACAGGACAAGCAAGGAGGTAACTTGGCTAGGTTCGGGAGGGTGGTGGAGTTCAGGGAAACACTGGAAAGGTGTGAGCTGCGGGACATTCCGTTCACAGGTAATAGGTACACTTGGGATAACAACAGAGAGGAGGGAGGCTTCATCCAAGAAAGGCTTGATATGGCCTTTGGAAATGATGTTTTCATGGAGATTTTCCCGAGTGCACTAGTGGTCCACTTGAACAAATGCGGATCGGATCATATGCCGATTAAGGTGTGTTTAGATGGTGCTATGCCGAAGATGAAGGGAAGGGCGGATAAGCCGTTTCGGTTTGAGGCGATGTGGCTTAAAGAGGATGACTGCATGGAGATCATATCGAATGGTTGGAGAAATCCGGGGTCGGTACACGCAAGTGAAGGCATTAAGGGGAAACTGGAGAGGTGTGCGGAGGACCTTAAGGATTGGGACAAGAATTGCTTTGGCAATGTCCGAGCGGAGCTTGCAAAGGTGAGGAAAAGATTGGTGGATCTGGGTAAGGGAATGACGGGGAGCCTTGTTAGGACAAGGAAGGAGCTTGAAAGAGAGGAGAGAGTTTTGATGGAGAAGGAGGAAGTCTTATGGTTTCAGAGAGCTAGAGCTAACGAATTCCGGTGTGGGGATCACAACACTAGTTATTTTCACAAGAAGGCTTCCGGAAGGAGAAAGAGAAATAAATTACAGAGGCTTGTGGATGAGGAGGGGGTGGAGCATAGATCACATGACGGTATGACAAAGATAGCAATGACCTATTTCAGCAAGTTGTTCCGTTCTGAAGCTAGTGCAGATCCGACCATGGCTACTCAAGGAATCGACCCTCTACTAACGCCAGAAGATAACCAGGAGCTATCACGACCTTTCACCGCGGAGGAGGTAAAATCTGCTTTGTTTTCCATGCACCCCACAAAAGCACCACGGCCGGACGGTATGCCATCTCTCTTTTTCCAAAGGAGCTGGCACATTGTCGGGAACGATGTTACCACTGTAGTTTTAGATATTCTGAATGGCGGGGCGTTACCCGAGGGACTTAATCACACCTTTATTACGCTCATCCCTAAGGTAACTGCTCCATCCAGGATGCAGGATCTTCGCTCTATTAGTCTTTGTAATGTTTTATATAAGATGGTGTCCAAGGTTCTTACCAATAGATTGAAACAAGTCATGAGGAAATTGGTGGCTCCGAGTCAGAGTGCATTTGTTCCGGGTAGGCTCATCACAGACAATGTTCTAACAACTTTTGAGCTCTTCCATTACATGAAAACTCGCAGGGGAGGTAAGAAGGGGTACATGGCGCTGAAGCTCGATATGGCCAAGGCGTATGACCGAGTTGAGTGGGGATTTCTGGAGCACTGCTTGAGAAAATTTGGGTTTGCGAAAAGTTGGATATCACTTGTCATGAAGTGTGTGACGACGGTTAGCTTCTCTGTATTACTGGATGGTGGGCCGTCTCCTGTGTTCACACCGGATCGAGGACTGAGACAAGGTGATCCCCTTTTGCCATACTTATTTCTTTTATGTGCAGAAGGGTTATCGGGGATGATCAGGGTGAGTGAGGCAAGTAATCAGATTACGGGCATAAAAGTAGCTCCCACAGCTCCTCAGATCTCTCATCTGTTTTTTGCGGATGATTGTGTTCTCTTTTTGAAAGCATCCTGTCAACAGAGCACGGAAATTATTCATATCCTCCATACTTATGGAGCAGCGTCGGGACAACAGGTAAATTTTTCGAAATCAGAACTATCATTTAGCAGAAATATGGAGGAGAATTTGAGGAAGGAGATCCGAGAGCTCTTGGGTATCCGTGAGGTATCCAAACATGAGCGGTACCTGGGCTTGCCTACGATGATCGGTAGGTCGAAAAAGATTATTTTTGAGCAGTTGAAGGAAAGAGTGTGGAAAAAGATGAAAGGGTGGAAGGAAAAAACTCTGTCGAGAGCGGGAAAGGAGGTCCTAATCAAAGCGATTGCTCAAGCTATCTCTACGTATACCATGTCCTGTTTTCTTCTGCCAGTGGGATTGTGCGGTGAGATTGAAATGCTGCTTAGTGATTTTTGGTGGGGAGAGAGTGACGGCAAGAAGAAGACACACTGGATGAGCTGGAAACGGATGTGCAGATCGAAAGCTAAGGGAGGAATGGGATTCAGAGACTTGGGGACTTTCAATAGAGCTTTGCTTGCCAGGCAAGCTTGGAGGATTCTGCAGGAGCCTGAGTCGCTACTGGCTAGAGTGCTGAAAGCCAGGTACTTCCCTCGGCGGCCCTTTCTGGAGGCTGAGGTGGGATATAATTCGAGCTATACTTGGAGAAGTATCATCAGCGGTAGGAAGGCACTTGAGGAGGGACTTTTGTGGTCTGTAGGAAACGGTGCAAGCATAAAGGTGTGGGGAGACAAATGGATAAATCGCCCGACAAGCTATAAGGTCCTTGGGAACTTCTTCGGGGGTGACCCGGAGCTACGGGTAATCGATCTCATTGATTAGGAAGCGGAGAGGTGGGATGAGGAGAGGCTGAGGAGTTTCCTACTACCGTGTGATATAGAGGAGGTCAGACATATAAGGCTTGTCGACCCCCTGGTTCAAGACCAACTCATGTGGAGCCATTCAAAGGACGGTATGTTCACTGTGAGGTCTGCGTATCATGTGATCCTTGAGAAGTCTCGGCTGACGGGGGATGCGGCTGGTACCTCGGGTGTGTCTTTGAGCGAGAGAGCATGGAAATCCTTGTGGAAGCTCCGGGTGAGTCCGAAAGTGTCGTCCTTCGTGTGGAGAGCGGCTGCTAATATTTTGCCGTGTAAAACTAACTTGGGTAGGAGGAGAATTACGGAGGACTCGACGTGTGATCTGTGTGGCCGAGAGGAGACCTGCTTCCATGTGCTATTCGAATGCAATACAGCTAGGAAGGTGTGGAGAAGGGAACCACAGCTGGAAAGGTTCTGGCTGCGACATACATGTTTCAAGACCACGTTTCAGCACGTCTTCAATGAGGGATCAACTGGAGATAGACAGAAGTGGGCGGTGTTGGTATGGCAAATCTGGGGCGCCTGAAATAAAAGAATCTTTGAAGGAGAGTGCAAGGAGGCAGATGAAATAATTAGGGGCACAAAGGAGGTACTGGCTGAGGCGGAGAGGTATTTGGAGGTGACAACAACCCCTCGGATCAAGCAGCTGATCAACAATGGTGAATGGAGATGGTGCAAGCCTCATGATGGAAGGTTGAAGATCAATTGCGATGCCAGCTTGCCACAGAACCAAGTGCCAGCGATAGGTGTGGTGTGTCGTGATTAGAGGGGCGAGCTTGTGTTTGCTGGTCAGAGGGAGATCGAACCCACCAGGACGGTCGAGGTAGCTGAAGCAGAAAGTGTGCGTTGGGCAGTGAAGTTAGCTAAGGAAAGAGGGTTGTGGCATATTCAAATTGAGTCGGATTGTGAGGCACTAGTTACAAAGCTACAAAATATGGGAGCAAAGGGAAGGGCATTCTTTTTAGCCTTGTTTCTGATATTTTAGTTTCTTCTCGTTTTTTTCATTCTGTTATTTGGTCTTTCGTTAGTAGGCATGGAAATAAGGCGGCACATGAATTAGCAGCTGTTAGACCTATTAGTCATTCGTTGTTTTTTTCGTTACATACATTACTAGATTCTGTGGCTCTGATTTTGATAATTGAGTAAAAAAATAATAAAAATATTATGAAAAATATATAAAAATTACATGAGTTTAAGATTTAAGTAGAATAGGTTGATTGGGTTAAAATCATAAAATAAATGTGGTTATAACACCTAATAAAAATGCTTATGATTTAATAGTTAGATATAGCTAGATTGATTAAAGAAACATGCACAAATTTCATTAGTTGGATTTTTTTTGCTAGATTAAGTTGATTAGGAGGAAATCGTAAAAGTAAAATGATTATGACATATAAGAAAAAATATTTCTCATTTAATAGTTAGAATAGATAAATTCCATTGGTTAAAAAAATATTTAAAAAATTTTTTATTTGAAAATCTATGTAGATTAGGTTGATTGGGTGAAATCCAAAAATTATGAGAGAAGGAGGTTGCTCTAGGAAAAAAAAATTCATATGTTTGGAATTATGTATTTTTTTGAAAAAAATGAATTAATCCCATTGTTTTAAAAAAATAACATGAAATAATATAGTGTAATTAATATATAATGAAATAATATTGTATAATTAATACTTCCTCTGTTAATTAAAACTTGTCGTTTACTATTCATGCACGCTTTTTTAGAATGATAAAAACTATATGAAATATTAACTTTTTTTAAATTTATTTTTATAAATTCATACTTAATAGTAACAAGTATGAAATTATTAAAAATATATATTAAAAAAGTTAATATTTTATATAATTTTTAACACCTCAATAAACGTGCATTAATAGTAAAACGTCAAGTTTTAATTAACGGAGGGAGTATTAACTTTATAAAAAAAAGTTTTGAATTAATCCCATTGGTTAAAAAATATAGTATGAAATGATATTGTCAAAAATACATGGGTTTTTAGGTTTATAGAGTAATTATTACCCATAAAAAAGTACAATAGTAAGTAAAATTAAAGAGTTCTCATCTTTATAATACTAATGAGATTTAAGTAGAGATAGGTTTCTTTAATTAACGTGTAAGGGTCTAAAAGACTATGTATATATTTTAGGACAGATGAAGTATTAGATAATTTAATTATCATAATCAAATGATATTGTACAAATAATATCTTGTAAAAATAATAATGAAATAATCCTTTCATTCAAAATTAGAGGTTTTTTTTTGGATTTGGCACAACTAATAAGTAAACGAACACTTGGACATATTTTTCTATTTTAATGTAACATTTGGTACTAGTTTATTTACCTTTAATATAATAATTTTTTATACTTACAAAATTTTATTTTTATTTTTTTTAAAAAAATATGCGTCATGGCCCGGTAAATTGTACTAGTTTTTCAACCAAAATGTTAACAAATTAGACGGAAAGGCATTTGGTGAAAAAATGAAAACCTCAGGGGTGTTTGAAAAAAAAAATTAAAACCCAATAGGCATTTGACGAAATATACCAAATTTTGGTACATCACGCAAAATTAACCTTAACCTCAGGACATTTGGCGAAAATTCTAAGTCATGTCTATCAAGTCAAAAAAGAAAAAAAGATGAAGTGAATGCTTGTCTCCCTCTATCTTTTTATAGTCATGCATATTTTTTAATTTGGTCAATAAAACTATATAAAATATTTTTTATTAAATTTATAAAAATAATTTCTTATGATATTATTTTAAAATTTTTAATAAAACTTATTTATAATATAATTTTTGAATTGTCTCCCTAAAAGATATGACATTAAAAAGTCACCTAAAGATAATGGAGAGGTAATTATTAAGCCGGCTATCATGAAGTTAATGCAAGTCGTTAGACTTGTAATACGCCTAGCACGGACAAATATCGCTAGCTGTGTAGCGTACTAATTATATTTATAGTACTGTATAATCATGCACGTCTTTTTTTCTTTTATGAAATTTTAACAATTTTCTAATTATTAATACTACGTACTAACTAGTTAAATACCTACACTTTTATGCGTCTTTTGTAATCTGTATACCTAATTAATTTTTGTCAATATATTTAAGTGACCACCCATAAAAGAGATATGATATAATATAACTATATTTAGCAAACATGGTATAAAAGCTTTCTAATTGAATTGGGTAAAATATTATCTTAAACATATATTTCTATATTAATTAAGTGGAATTATATAAAAAAATAGTAAAACATTATCTTGAGTATATATATATTGTTATATCGTATTAATTAATGGAGAAAACTGCATTTATGGGGTAAAATTCTCCATTAGATTTCCTCTTCCAAATCACTTTTCAATTCTCCATTAACTTCTATAAACAATCAATTTTGGACCAAAAATGACGTCAATCATATTCTCCTCTCAATTTAATTCTTACTTAATTATTTTTTTTAATTGTTAAATTTTCATTAGCATATAAATAAACAAGAGGGGTAAAATTATAATTTCACAAGTGTAACCAAGATTTCGACGGAATAATTATGGGATGGTTGATTAGTGACAATGTTATTTAAAGGGTGGTTTTCTAGAAAGATCAATTTAAGGTGGTTTATAACAAATATATAGATACCTTTAACATAAGGACTATTAACAAAATGAAAAAATGGTTATTGACAAGATATTTTTAACTAAATTACTCATTTGTCCTTTTTATTCAATTGAACCCTTGCCCATGTTGTTCTTGGATTTAATTTCAATTTATTTGTACCGATCTAGTTGAATTATACCCCGTATTGGAATTTTGCCGATCTGGTTGAAATATATTGGAATTGGGTGGGATTGAATCGACGACTTCTTGGCTGTCACGTACGTCGAACAGATTCGGTGGGATTCTTGGAATTGGGGGATCTCTCCAGCGCCGCCGCCCTCACGTCGAACAGATTCTCTAC
Source organism: Persicaria maculosa (assembly GCA_963922045.1). Classification (NCBI taxonomy): domain Eukaryota; kingdom Viridiplantae; phylum Streptophyta; class Magnoliopsida; order Caryophyllales; family Polygonaceae; genus Persicaria; species Persicaria maculosa. The sequence continues at coordinate 19,168,721 of OY998264.1, read as the reverse complement.
GAACAGCCCGTACTGATTGTCTAGCTTCTCCGCGTCGCTCTTGATCTCCACGCCGGCGAACGCGTACCTATGCTCTCTCAAAAACCGCCATAAGGAGCGGGGGATGTAATAGATGTGGAGGAACTAGGCGATCAGGTAGCGGTTACATTCAATGTCGAGGCCGCATAGTACTGTTTTGCGATTAACCCAATCGAAAACATAAGCAGTTTCCGTTTGCAAACAAGAACAGAATCTATTACTCCATCCGTTTGAAAATATTTAGCGTTTGACTTTTGTGCACGTTGTTTAAGTAGCTAAAAACTATAAAATACTGTTTTTTTAATTAAAAATTTTTTTTATCAATTTATAAAAAAATTTGATTAAAAAACAATATTTTATAAATTTCTTAGCTCTTTAAACAACGTGCACAAAAGTCAAACGACAAATATTTTCAAACGGAGGGAGTAATTTTTTCCTTTCCACGAGTCATAAGAAACATATCAAAGTGCACCGATAAAAAAAAAGGGAAATTTCGTGTGGTACCCCTAGAGTAAGGGGTATTTTACGAGGTGTACAAAAGTTTAGTATATTTTGCCATATACCCCTAAGGTTTGAACAATTTTCGGCTCATGCCCTTCCGTTATCTTAAAAAAAACGTTAACGATTTTTTGGAAAAAAAGGAAATCGAAGAAGGTTGAAAACAAATCAAAACCCATACCAAGCCGCGTTCCTCTATTCTGTCCAAAATTCACCGAAGAGGAGAGGAGGAAGACGACTGGCTTTCACTGGGAGAGTAGGAGGACGCTGCCAGTGATGAAGGCGGTGAGGCGGCGACTGGTGATGACGAACCTGCTCATTACTCAGCCCGAGAGCAAAGAGGGGAGGAGGGTGGCACAAGAGAGGACGATGTAGGATCTATTGGAGGACGACGTTGACGACCGAAGGCGACGTCAGGTGGTAAGACTGATGACCATAGGGACGTGTTTTAATTTGGGGATTTTTAGAACTAGGTTTTATGGGTTTGAGATTTGGGGATTTTTTGAAAATTAGGGTTTATTGGTCTGGAATTTAAGGATTCTTGGTTGAATTCATTGATTATAAAGATACATTGGTTTGAGAATTAGGGTTTTAGGGATTTATTGGTTTGAGAATCACAAATTTTAATTTTTGTTTGGCTAATGGAATGAGAAATCAACATCAAACCTGGGTTGATAAGCCATCCTACTATAGTGCATCGAGATCTCTGAAGACTCCCGATATTCTAGTTGATAAGAATTGAGTTGTTAATTAAGGTATGTTTCAATCCGATTTTGTAACTTTAAGATCAACTAACTGTGACATGATTAGCTTTTGCCTTTACTTAGAGGTGATTACTCCCAATATTCTGGTTGATAAAAATTGGTACTTAGTAATTAGTATTGTTGAGAGAATAAGACACTACACGTAGAGATGATTACTCTACTAGCAAAAGTTGCCCTTTATAGGGAGTCTGTGAGTGATTCTACTTGGTGAATTGTTGGAATTCGTTATTAACATAAATATTTTGGTTTATAAATTGAAATCAAAATTTGAAGGGGTTGTAAGGCTATTAGCTCAAATGGAAGAGCATTGTGATTACGCACAAAGATGCGGGTTCAAATCCCGCATAGCCTAGACTATCTATGGTTATGGGTTGTTATTTAAAATAACCAAATGTTGTTTTTGCATTGTGCTACTGCTGCTTGGTTGTGTTGTTGCTTCTGCTTCTGTTGGTCAGCCACTGAAAGGAGGAGAAACTGACCATGATGTAGTAACAACAAAAGGCGATTCAAAGGAGACAACAAAGGCACCTGAAAAATCAGAACAAAGGGCGCAAGGTGCACACATGACAGCAACGCAACAAAAGGAAAATCAGTGTGCTGTCGAAGAAGTTTGTGCAAAGGATAAGCGTGGCAAGCAACAAGAAATAGAAATGAAAAATAAAATCAGGTAGTATGTGCAAGGGACAGATGCAACGGATGACGAATATGACAAGTGTGCTGTCGAAATCTTGTTCTTGTTTATGTCATCTATTACCTCTTGCTTTTCGCTTCTTTGGTGAGCTTGTGATATTTGGAGAGTGTCTTTTGTTGACACACCATCCCAGCAGACAAAGCAAAGGAAATTGAAGGGGTTGTAACAGATAAGAAATGCTAGGCAAACATCAGTCAGGCGAAGTTCAGTCAATAACCAATTTTTTCTGCAGATAATTTTGCTCAAAAAAGAGGTAGAATTTAGACTTTGCACCAAAGTCAAACTTGGCATCTAACAAATCATGTATCTTGATTATAGTATTCTTATTCCTATTTGCCTTACCAGATTTGTTCATTGTTTTCTTGTGTGCCATAAAGTGGCATTGGTTCAAGCATTTACTCAAGCTCAATTTTTTTTCCATTAAGATGCAGATGAATGCTAAAGACAAGAATCGTATGTTTTGTCAATTACATTTTTTAAGATAAAAAAGCAACGTCTCCAAGAAAAAGGGAAGGTGCATAAAATTTGGATGTTTATTATGCAGTAGTTGCTCTTAATGAGATCTAAATAGCCATCACCTCTTGCTATTGAATCACAATCAATCATAATTAGACCCAAATTCGGATTTTTTGGCGATTATCATTAAATGGAACTTACTGCAAAAGTAATCCCTCTATCTTAGCAAAATTGCTGCAAACAAATACAAAGAGGCTAGACCTCACTTATCCTTTCAATTTCTATGCATTTGTGTGGGAATTGCTCCTAAATAGACCTAAATTCAGATTTTTGGTCTATCAGAACCATCATTAATGGACCAAACACATGTACATAACATAGCCTAAATTTTACATGACATTACCAAAACCTAATTTATACATGACAGTGGCAATTTTTTCTTTTATCAAGTGATGAATCTTCTAATCAAATGATGGCTTAGAGTTTCTTAAGCATGATATTAAGCAATTTGAAATCACAATGGCATTAATCAATGAGATGTTCACCGAGCTTCCCTTCATGAAATTTCAAACCACAATTCCAATACAATTCTGATTACAGAGGCATAGGGAAGAAAATGCAGAAAAGGAAAAATTCAGTAGGGCAGATTAGGAAAAATTCAGTCCATTTGAATGAAAAAAAAACTTGACAACCCAAATTCAATTAAATCTCAATTTACAAGTCCATGAATAAGTTAGAAGACACCCCACCTCAATTGAAAGTTCAAACACCAGTTAAAAAGGAGAAACTGAAGCAATTAAGAAGGAAACTCAAATGGTGTTTGTACTGCTCAAATTGAAACCCCAAAATCGAAACCCTAATCCTCAATTCAAACCCAAAATCGATTGCAACCCCAAAGTTAACCAGCCGCTGGTTTGATAGGCAACTAGTCCCCCTCCACAGTTCTTGTTCGATCTCCCTGGATTGAAATCGCAAATTTCTCCGACGATGAAGAAAGCAAAAAATCCCCGTAAGCGTTTTTTTAACAAAACGTTAACGGTGGTTTTTAACAATTAACGGAGGGGCATGCGGCAAACAAAATCAAAAGTTCAGGGGCACCACACGAATTATGCTAAACTTTTGTACACCGCATGAAATAAGCAATACCTCAGGGCACCATGCGAAATTTCTGAAAAAAAAATCAAAGAATTCGAAATGTGGACAGACGGAAGATAAAAAAAAAGGAAAAAGAGATGAAAACCTTGAGGTGGATGTTGAAACGAGAATAGAGATGCTTGTTGAACTCGGGGTCTCTCTAGATAAACTTCTACTTGCCGGCGCCGTACTTGACAATGCCGGCGCGTAACGCCTCCTCTTCTCCCGTTGTCCAATTCTACTTCGAATTTCCCATCACCGATTAGGGTTTCGAAATGACAAAGGACTTATTGGACAATTAAGTAAAACTTATCTTGTCAATAGCCATTTTATCGTCTTGCTTATAGTCTTATTCTTTTGCAATGTGATCCATTAATTATTAGGAAAATTTTCAGAAACCCATCCGTTAAATATGAGATTTTTTTTACTTAACCATCACTAAAGGAATTTTGTTTACAAAAGACCACACATGACCTTTTCTCCGTTAAAGCTTGTTAAAATAATTGAAAAAGGCTTAATTAAATGCCCTTAAACATAAAATAGAATGAAGAGCACTCATCTCATACTAAGCCAAGAACCATTATCCGTAGATTTACAAAATGAAAATAATTGACAATTGTTTGCATGTAAATAAACTTATGATTGTAATTAATTGAGCACAACTTGTGAAGGTAATTAGAAAGATGTGATGTCCTGTGGTGGAGGATGGTTGGTGACGATGGTGGTTGTGGTGGAGCAGGTTCCCAGGTGGCTTCCTCATTGCTGAGATTCGTCCATTTGATCAACCATTCAGACACAGGCTCGCCATTGCTCAAATAAGTCACCCGGCTATCCAAAATTGCTTCTGGAGCTGCTACAAGATCACCTTCTTCATCTTCTTGGGGAGGTACTGGTGTTGGCAATTGATGTCTCTCAATCCTACGTTTGAGCTGTGAGACATGAAAGACCGGACGAATAGCAGCACTAGGAGGTAGATCAAGCTTGTAAGCCACAGCCCCCACTCTGGTTAAGATCTTAAAGGTCCCAAAGAACTTCGAACAAAGCTTAAGATTCCGACGAACCGCGCGTAATGGATGACTGCCTGTATGGTTGGAGTTTTAAATAAACCATATCACCCACTTGAAACACCCTGTCAAAACGATGACGATCTGCAAATTGTTTCATTCGCACCTGAGCCTGCTGCAAATGAAATCTCCCCTGAGAAAGCATATGCTGACTTTGTTGAAACCAAGTAGAAGCATCCATATTCCTACCCACAAATACCTTGACGCCCAACATAGACGGAGGATGACCATATAGTGCCTGATAGGGAGTGGTGTGCAGAGTAGTATGAAAATTGGTATTGTATCAAAATTCTGCCAGAGAAAGCTATCCAAACCATTGTCGTGGGTGATCAGAACACATACAATGAATAAACGTCTCAAGGCATCTATTGACTCTCTCAATTTGACCATCCGATTGAGGATGGTAGGCAGTACTCATGTGCAACGCTGTACCTAACCCTTTGAACAAATGTTGCCAGAATGAGTTGAGAAAAATCTTGTCACGATCAGAAACAATGCTCTCTGGAAGACCATGAAGCTTGTAGATGTTTTCCATGAAAACAGATGCTATCTTCTCTGCTGAGAATGGATGAAACAACCCCAAAAAATGTGCATATTTAGTGAGCCTGTCAACTACCACCAATATGCAATTCCTACCCTAGCTCTTAGGAAGTCCCTCAATGAAATCCATTGAGATATGTGACCAAGGTACACTTGGCACTGGCAATGGTTGAAGAAGACCCAAGTAAGCCACATTCTCTGCCTTACTCTTTTGACAAACCTCATAGGACAACACAAAATCTGTCACTTCTTTCTTTAGAGAAGGCCAATAAAAAAGCTGTTTTATTCTCTGATAAGTGCCTTGAATCCCAGAGTGCCCCCCAACTGGTTCCTCATGATATGCCTTAATCAATTTAAGCTTTAAGTCAGTAGAAGCTCCAATGTACAACCTCTGCTCAATCCTCAAAAGCCCTTTGCAAATTGAAAATTTCCCTGAAGTGTCAGACACTGCCTATACCAAAAGTTGTTGCACCTGAGGATCATCTTTATAACTGGAAATGATTTTAGCCATCCAGGTGGGTTGCACCACAGTGACAGCTAAACAATCCCCTTGCTGCTCTTCATACTTTCTAGACAAGGCATCAACAACTCGGTTTTCTGACCCTTTTTTATAAGCAATGCAGTAGCTCAAGCCAAACAACTTCCTCATAGCTTTTCTTTGCAACTGAGTTGTCAATTTCTGATCCAATAGATGCTTCAAGGGTTGATGATCAGTTTTAATAACAAAGGGTTGTGGCTCCAAATAATGTCTCCACTTGTCGACAGCTAAAAGAATAGCCAACAACTCTTTCTCATATGTAGAAAGAATCAAGGATTTCCCATGTAAGGCTTGACTAATGAAAGCTAAGGGCCACCCCTCCTGCAACAAAACCGCCCCAATACCTGTGTCACAAGCATCTGTCTCACCTATAAACTGCTTTGAGAAATTGGGCATTCCCAAAACAGGAGGAGAAGTAAGGAGTGAATTCAATCTCAGAAAAGCCTCATCAGTAGAAGCTGACCAAAAGAAGGCATCCTTCTTGAGCAAATCAGTTAAGGGCCTTGCAATTCCATCATAACCCCTGATAAACCTCCTATAATAGCCAGAAAGCCCCATCAATCCCCTCAAGGCTTTCAATGATCTAGGCACATGCCAACTGAGGATGGCTTCCATTTTCTTTGGATCAGTGGCCACCCCTTTCTCCGATATTATGTGTCCCAAGTATTCTACCTGAGGTTGCCCAAACTCACACTTAAATCTCTTTGAAAACAACTTATGCTCCCTTAGCATCTCTAAGACTGAATACAAGTGCAGTAAATGCTGCTCAAAGCTACTGCTATACACCACTATATCATCAAAAAACACCAAAATAAACTTCCTCAACATATCTTTGAAAACATCATTAATGAGAGATTGAAAAGTTGTAGGCGCATTTGTGAGTCCAAATGGAATTACTCTAAACTCATAATGTCCATGGTGAGTCCTAAAAGCAGTTTTCTCAACATCTTTCTCAATCATCCTCACTTGATGATAACCAGACCTCAAGTCCAGTTTAGAGAAGATGACAGCTCCCCTTAACTCATCTAGCAAATCCTCAATATGGGGAATAGGGAATTTATCTTTGATTGTAGCATCATTAAGATGTCTATAATCAATAAAAATTCTCCAAGTGCCATCTTTTTTCTTCACCAGGAGGACTGGAGATGCAAATGGACAATGGCTAGGTTGAACCACCCCACTTTTCAACATGTCACTGACTTGCTTTTCAATCTCCATCTTCTAAAAATGGGCTTATCTATAAGGCTTTTTGGCTATAGGCAAGGTACCTTCCTTGTGAGAGATAACATGTTCATGCCCCCTTACTGGTGGTAACCCTGTTGGTTCCTTAAACACATCAGGGAAACGTCCTAGTACTTCCTCAATGCCCACCATAGTACTAGACATAGATGACTGCACCATACAAGTCTGTGAAACCCCAGCAACCCATAGGTGATCCTCATTACTGATTAATTTCGATAGTTCCATCCCAGATAACATTCTAATATTAGCCTCTGATGCCCCAGTTGCATCCCTTATGCCCTTGATTACAATCTTCTTACCATTCCTCATGAATGAGAACTGGACAACCAAGAAATCAAATAAAACAGGGTTGAATCCTGCTAAACAATCTACCCCCAAAATCATTTTACTGTCAACAATGTCCAGCAACCTAATATCAAACACATATTTACCCCCTCGCATCTCCCATTCACAGTGCTTGTAGATTTTATTACTCATCATTTTGCCTGCCAATGTGTTCACCATTACCATACTAGTACTGCAGATTTCAAACCCAACTTCTTGAGCAATCCCCATGTCCATGAAACTATGCGTAGCTCCACGATCGATCAAAATGGTGATCGCTCGTCCCCTGATTGACCCTTCAACTCTGATTGTAGTACTTGATTCCCCCCTGATAGAGCATGAACAAAAATTTCAGGGACTTTCTCATCATCATCCTTCCACTCTGAAGGCAGTCATTCCTCAGAGTTCTCATCCCCTGTTTCTTGGACCATTAGACTATGCAATGTGCTCATTTTGCACTTATACCCAAAGAAGTACTCATCACTGCATCTGAAGCACAATGCCTTCTTCATGTCTTGTGCTCTCTTGAGTTTGACTTCCGACAGTTGATTGGTGATATTCTTTAATGGCACCACAGGTTCCTTGATCTCCTCCTTTTGAACCCCCTCCCGCAACCAAGAAGGCCTGAAAGAAGGACCCCCTGCAGACGCTGACTTCCCTAGCTAGAAACTTCGTGAGTCTCACTAAAGCCTGCACTACCCTGTAATGCAATCTGGATTGCTCAAATACAGCGATCATCGATGATGGATATCCCAACTGAACCAGTGAACGAATTTCCTCCCTTAACCCACTGATGAAGCTCGACACAAAGTAAGATTTTGTCACATGTGGGTTGAATGCCAACATACTTGCGCGCAAATCCTCAAATTTCTCAATATAAGCCTCAAGATCCTCACCTTGATTCAGCTTATTGAACTCTGCAACAATCTCCATTTCTCTACGCTCACCAAATCTTGCACATAATTCATCACAAAACTCACTCCATTTGGCGCGAGACTTGTGGATCATATGCCCCTATAGCCAAACATCTGCACGATCAGTAAGATACATTGCTGCGATCTCTACCTTCTGATATTATGGAATTGCAAAGATTGAAAAGAATTTCTCGGCCTTGCGAATCCAGCTTCGTGGCTTCTTGCCATCAAAATTGGGAAAATCCAATTTTGGCAAGCGACTACCCCTGAAACTATCGTTGGACCAGCTTGAATTCGAGCTTGATCCATGAGAATTCCACCCTGACAACTGAAACTGTCGACCATGGATCTCCCTCTCTGGCGGACCTGATCCCATTAATGACTGATGCTCTGATCTTGCTTGCTCTACGTCGTTGATCGGCTCTTTCTGGGCACGATGCCCCCCTGTGGCCGGAGATTCTTGCAACCTATCCCTGATCGAAGGATTTCTCACTAGCTCCGTCTGATGAGCCAATTGCTGTTATGTGAATTTCTTGAATTCCTCTGGTTGCTTTGCCTGGTGCTCAATTAATCTTGTTTGCTCCTCCTTACGGGATTGTGAATCCGAAATCGATTGCTGTGTTGAAGCTGCGAAAGCCCTCATGTCGTCTCTGAATTCCACGAACTGCGCTTCCAAGTTCTTCGATCTTGTCCCCTCAGCCATGGCGATTCCGCGTGCCCCCTCGGAAAGAGGCTCTGATACCAATGTGATGTCCTGTGGTGGAGGATGGTTGGTGACGATGGTGGTTGTGGTGGTTGTAACATAAAAGGATAGAGAAGGAGGGAGAAAAGAGGTTAGACAGAGATAAGAAAGAGAGAGATAGATAGATGAGGATAGAGGAGGGAGGGTAATTTGGTTATTCATTTCCTGAACAGATCAATACAAGTGTTATTGTATTTATACTCCCTTTCTCAAGCTCATACACTTGCATCCCTATACCCATACATGACAAAAGGCTTAGAATTTAAATGTTGATCGTTTCATATTGAAACTAAGAGAAGATAACAAATTGGGGAGTTGAATTAATATTTAATTTATCTTTTATATTAGACTCTAATAAATAACCTAGTTAATTAGATTTATTTAATTGAAGTTTCAACTTTTGTAGGATTAACTAAAATCAGTATCTAAATCCAATTCAATACCTCTGCAATAATTTCAAAAAGAAGCAACACTACATAATTTTTCCCTCATTTAAGTTCATAAATTACTTTGAAATTCTAACTTTCAAAACCCAACCCGAACCGACTGCCCGAAAATTTTTAGGTCAAGACCCAAAACTTTTGACCTAAGGTTTTTTTTAACCGAACTCAAAAAAGGGTATTTTTCTATGTCAATTGATTTTGACTCGGTGACCCGGTTGAACCAGTTTGTTAAAATAAAACTTTGACCAACTAAAAGTCAATTAAATCCCAAATTCATATTAGGGTAAGTTCAGTAATTAATATATTATTAAAATTAATTGAATTATAATTAGGGGCTTTTGCAAAACTAACCCAAAAACCCGCTTGGGTTTGCACCCCCTATCCCCTATCCACATTAATTGCAAAAACTAACCCCTAACCCCTTAAAAAATTGCACCCCAACCGGTTACAATAGAGGGAGAGACCGGTTGCATTTATGGAGGAGAGAGAGTGAGACGTGTGGATGGGGAGAGAGAGAGGACAGGATCTCGTCACCCATCCAAAACCCTTTCTCTCTATACCTCTCTCCATCAAAGAGCTCCATTGAAGAGCTTATTTATATATTTGATTTCTCTGTCTTATATCTCTCTGTCGCTGGTGTGAATTCGTCTTGCGCCGCTGGTGTGAATCGTCGCTGGCTCAATATGTGAGATGATATGATTGAATTAATAAGATGATATGAGGATAAGACGATATGTGGCGATATGAGCTAATTGATGAAAATGAATAAAGAAGATGAGATAAGTTGAGATGATAGTGATGAATTAATGTTAAGAAGTGATACTATATGATTTCGTGAACTTATCTGTGATAGTTAGGGGCGCCTTGTTTGATTTAGACGTAGACTTATGCACATCTGATATTATATGCTAGGTGATTTGTGACATGATTGGATTGCTTGCTATTGCTGATTATTGTTGGATTCTGCGCTTCTCCAGGTAAGTTCCTTTATGGGCTTACTCAAATTCGAAAGAGAATACTTGCTTGTGAATATATGACATACTAGGTGTTGCATAAGCATTAAAGCATGCCATGTAGTATCATGCTAGGATTGCACTTATGAATGAGCATTCGGTTACTTTATGTGTTTGAATACAGAACGGCCGTTATCTGTGAGTCTTAGAGTCTTTGCTAGGGTCATGGGGCATTCGTGTTTGATACCGTTTTGGTCCCCAATCGAGTCGATGAGTATGATACATATAAATCTCTGATACGGTTCGGCATAGACCGAGCGCCCTACCTCGGAGTGGGTACGGAAATATATCTATTACGGTTCGGCTGAGGCCGAGCGCCCTACCTCGGAGTGGGTACGGAAAATACAGAGATATGGGGATATGCCACTTGGCATTCTTTGGTCACCTTTACAGTTCTTTTCCGCATATTGTAAATTAGGAACATGTTAGTGTGATTAAATTTCCGCATTGCATCAAAGCATCTTTATATTAGCGTATGTGTATGTTTTCTTGCGGGACATGGTGTGTTGGAGTCTCGGTCTGATCCCGCTCGCACCACTTGTTTTTAGGTATGATTGCTCCCTGTCTCTATGGCGTGGGCAAATCCCCCGGGCGATTGCAAAGAATCTGTCTAACCCCGCTAATTTGGCTATACGACTTTAGAATATATGTTTTGGTTTTGACCCGGCTCTGCCGTGGCTCTTGTATCTAAATCTTACTTCCGCTTTACTTTCGCTTAAATTGAATTTCCGTGACTTCGATTGATTGGGGTTCGAAACCACCGCTTTGAATACTGATTCATCTTTAGAGGTTTTAAACCTCGACCCGTACCTGAATTGCAACATCCGAACAAAGGTATCCAACCTTCGAAACGTATCTCGGATATTTATATCCGGGCCGTTACAATATTTGCACAATTTACGGTTATATTTGCGCAACGTACTCTTATATTTGCACGACAAAATGTTAAAAAAAAAAGTAGACTTGGGTCATATTTGCACAACTTACGGTTATATTTGCACATCGTGCTCTTATGTTTGCACGACAAAATGTAATAAAAAAAACTAGACTTGAGTCATATTTGCTCAACATACGGTTATATTTGCAAATCGTACTCTTATATTTGCACGACAAAATGTTAAAAAAATTTAAAAAAATAAAAAAAACTAGACTTGGGTCATATTTGCTCAACATACGGTTATATTTGCACATCGTACTCTTATATTTGCACGACAAAATGAAAAAAAAATGAAAAAACTAGACTTGGGTCATATTTGCACAACTTACGGTTATATTTGCACAACATACTCTTATATTTGCACGACAAACTGTTAAAAAAAAAACTAGACTTGGGTCATATTTGCTCAACATACGGTTATTTTTGCACATGCATAACATACTCTTATTTTTGCACGACAAAATGTAAAAAAAAAATAGCATTGGGTCATATTTGCTCAACATACTATTATTTTTGCACATACACAACATACTCTTATTTTTGCACGACAAAATGTAAAAAAAAATAGACTTGGGTAATATTTGCTCAACATACGGTTATTTTTCCAAATGCACAACATGATCTTATTTTTGCATGTCAAAATGTAAAAAAAAAAAAGAAAACGAAAAAAGAGTGAGGCTATAGGCAAGATGATAAAATTGCTATTGGCAAGATGGACACTCGACCAATTTGTCCAAAAATGTGGACAATGCACCAATTAGGACGACTTTTTTTGACATTTCACAAACTCCCCCATTAAATAATAGTTCTCAAATTACTACGGAGTATATTAGTATGAATGATTAACTTTTTAAATAATAAAGCTTTAAATGATTATATTATGAATTTAGTTAAGAGTCAATTGAGCAATAGGCCATAATTAGGGCCTTTATTATAAAAATGTCCACCCATCCTTCCAAATTGACAAAATGTCCACCTCTCTTCCCTTGCCCCCTGTGCCCCCACGCGCGCCCCTTGTGCCCCATCTTGTTTCAGCACATTCGGTTTCAGCAACCCCTGTTTCAGCAGTTTTTTTTCGCGTCAGCGCTTTGACATCGGAGTTGCTGAAACCGAAGTTGCTGAAATTGTTGCTGTAATTACTGAAATTTTTTTTTCGCATCAGGGCTTCGACATCGGAGTTGCTGAAACCGTTTTATTGAAACCGGAGTTGCTTTTTTTTCTTTTTTTGTTCGCGTCACCACTTCGACACCGGGGTTGCTGAAACCGGAGTTGCAGAAACCGTGTTGCGGGATTCGAACCCACGTATTTGCGCATAAGCACATCGCTCTACCATTGAGCTAAGAGACTTTTAAAGGAGATTTAAAGCAAGGAACATCAAAATTCATTGCAGTCCGCATTTCAGCAATTGCTGAAACCGGGGTTGCTGAAACCGGAGGTTTTTTTTTCCTTTTTTTTCGCGTCACCACTTTAACACCGGAGTTGCTGAAAGCGTGTTGCTGAAACCGGAGTTGCTTTTTTTTTCTTTTTTTTTTGCTGAAACCAGAATTGTTGAAACCGTGTTGCTGAACATGCTTGTGTGTAAGATATAGCAATTCATGTTTTTTTTATTTGCTCTTTTATTTATTAAATTAGTGTGTAATTTTTCGCACTATTTCAGTTTTTTTTTGCTCTTTGTCATGTTTTTAAAAAACATTATTGGTCTTTTGAGTGAATAAACTAGTTACTATTGGAATGTGGTTTTTACTTACTTCAGAAGTATTTACTTCATTGTTAGTTTTGCTGATAATTTCCCCTGATTCAACATGTGAATTTTGCATCTCTACCAACTCTCCCTCGCCCTCCTCAGTCACCGCCTCTTCAATGCTATGAGAAAAAATTCTTTATATTATTAGAGAGATAATTTAAACATAATTAGTTAAGATTGAAGATTGCAGGGCAAGTTTTGCAGTTCAGTTGCATCATTCAAGAACTTCCACAACTCCGCCACTTTGACAGCATCTATACAATTTGATACACGTTCTCATTTAAGCCACATCAAACTCAAATCGTTAAAGGAAAAATTGCATCAATCAAGTCTTTTTTCGAAATTGGGAAGCATCAGTGATGATTTGAAACTCATTTCACCTTTCTCCATGTTTGAGTCCAAATCTAGCAAACCTAATTTTTAATTTCTGGATTTTCAAATAGAACTGCGTATCATGCTAATCTAGTGTTCAACAATTGATCGCAAATTCACATATAATTGCAAAAAAGGATTGAAGAAGCCGCGGGAATGAGATTTGACCTTATATGCCGACATTGTATCCGAATAAAAAGGCGCCGACGGTGGCGATAGCGCAGGCGACGGCGACGTAAGGTGTGACTCGCCCTTCGTATTGCTCCACCCTCTCCTTTGCACTGCAGATAGAGTCCTGAACTAGCTGCCGCTTGTGAGGTATGGAAGTATACAATACTTGCATTCTCGATGTAGATGCTACATAGTTGGTTCTCATCCTTCAGAGACTACGAGTGTAATTACATAGAGAAGCAACGGACGAGGCGGCAACTGGAGCTCTCTGCAAGTATTGGATAAATGATTCCTGACTTTTTGTAGCGCGAAATCCATCCTGCCTCGCCACAGATCTGGCTCCGTCTGCAGCAGCAACATCTCCGGCCACGAACAGGCGATGCCGGGAGGAAGAGTGGGGAAGGGAAGACAAAGATCGGAGGAGCGATATGAGCGTGGGAGGAGAGATAAAAGGAGCTATCAGGCAAAAGGGGGTGAGGGGATCGATGTAGGTGACATAAGGGGGCAAAGGAATTGGGACCAATTAGGGTTGGTTAGGGGTGTGCAGAAAAACCCGACACGGCACGGAAACACGACATAAAAAAATCCAAAACCGAAAAAACACGATACGAAATGACACGATGGGTTGGTGGATATTTTACTAATTTCCACCAATCCGGTTGGTGGACATTTTACTAATTTGGATGGGATGATGGACATTTTGCTAATTTGGGCTTCTAAACGGGCCTTTCCAGCAAATTTATTCTTTAGTTAATTAGAGATGCACTAGTATATTATGAGATACTAGTATTTTGACTCGTGATACGCATATCTATAGGTTTTTACATAAAAACTATAGATAATAATTTATATAATGTTTTTTTATATAAAACATTTTATTTTTTTTAGCTAATTATTTATTTCAAAAAAGTTTTTATAGAAATATATAAGTGGACTTTATAACCTAATTTTAATCTCTAAAATATCATCTTTTTAATTTCCCACTTTAAATTATATCCCTATCAAAATGTAATATCATAAATAAATAAATAAATATACGGGTTGACTCGGGTGAAAACCACATATTGCAGTACAAATCGCAAGGAGCAATCGGAAAATACTTCACTTATCCTCTGGTAGACTTATCTAGGGGTATTCTCTTGTCCAAGATTAAAATTTAATAAAAAAGAAGAGTTGTAATAGGAAAAAAGTAGATTTGCTTTTTAGTTGAATTAACTGTGTCCCATGTATCATAATTACTACCACTAATTACTATAACTACCATTATTCCCCCTAATAAATACGAAAACTGGTGGTAATTAAATTATTTATGTGTTAATTTACTCCGTATAATTTATACTTTGAAGTATATAAGTATTTTGTAGTTAAATTAGTTGGATCTCCTATTTTTTATACTTTGTTTATATTTTAGAATTTATACTTTGTAATTAAATATTTTTCTATACTTTGTTTATACTATACAATTTAATTAGTTCGAGCTCCTATTTTTTATACTTTGGAATGTAATTAGTTCGAGCTCTCGTTAACCCGGTTCGGACACGAATGCAATTGGGAATATGCAGTCGAAATCAAACATGATATGGGAATCAATAATATAAAGTCGGAAAACACTTGCTTCACTAAATTAGCTTGCATAAAGATGGAATGTGATGTTTACCCTTTTTTTAACATAATCTGTATGAAGAACATATTTGTCTTCACAAAAAAGTTGTTTTTTTATGTTTAATGAAATAATTATTTTCATATTTATAGACTTTTTTTTTGGAAGCGGGATAATAATTAGGAGAGATGCCGGCTAGCAGGAATCTTCCCTAGAGCGTCCAAACGGACGAGAACATGCAGTTCTGAATCGGTCTCCTAGCTATCATCGGCAGGGCAACTGTAGGCCAGACGAGCGATCCTGTCAGCCACAGAATTTGAATCCCTGAAAATATGACGAATAGCAACATTAGAGAAAGAAGAGAGATCTAAGAGCGTATCAGATTGTAGAAGCTCGATATTCCAGGGACATTTCCAGTCACCTAGGAGAGCTTTTACAACCACTAGACAATCACCCTCGATAAGGAGGTTGTCTAGCTGTAGCTGTTTGCTTTGAGAACCCCCATCTGGAGGCCCAAAGCCTCAGCATAAAGGACAGAGCTGTTATTGCAAATTCCATTTCCTGACGTCAGTACCGATCCATTCGAGTCACGAATCACGAACCCGTAAGCGGCGTCTCCAGACGCGTAGAAGGACCCATCAAAGTTTAATTTAAGGAATCCAGGTGGTGGTTTCTTCCACGGTTCAGCATGGTCACGGCAGGCAGAACGAGGTCCCATGGTACGAGAGTGTTTGTTTGAAACAGATGTGGTAGCACCGGTCCCCTGTTCTCCCTTACGGAGGAGCGATTTTGATTCAGCCCACGTATGGGCCGTAGTTTGGTAAAAAAGGTAAATTTCCTTACCAGAAATAACCCTTTGGTGGCCGAAGACCAACTGGTTCCTAAAAAACCAGATAGCCCACCAAGAGAGGGCTAAGCTCGCCATCGACTTACGACCCACAGACGAGTAAATGTATTTAAGTAGTTGGTTGTATTTTCTGTTATTGTAATCCCAATTGAAACTAGGAATTTTAATGTGAATATCATGGTGTAGTTGTTTAGTTGTTGGGCAATCTAGAAAAAGATGTTGGATTGACTCGTCAGTACACCCACAGTAACAGCAACCGGCCGAGGGAACTGATACATGGGAACGTTGCAATCTGTCCATTGTAGGTAGACCATCTCGAGCCAACTTCCATAGAAAATGGCTTACTTTATGTGGAACATCGAGGTTCCAAATCCAGTCACAATCAAAACTCGGATCTCCCGAGCATTTTGGCACAATCGAAGCAGCCGACTTAGTAGAAAACCAACCATCCTTACTTGGCCCCCAATAAAGTCGATCGGGGAAAATGTTTGTTGGCAATTTTATGTTTTTGATGTGGGTGACAATCGTTGGGTCCAGAAGGTGTTGTAAATCTGACTGAAGTTTATTCAGATCCCATTGTTTATCGTTTGAGATGAACCAGCTGACAGTCCAGCCCAAGGTTGATTCGTCGATCAAATTAAGTGCTAGCTTTTCAATTGGTGTCTCGAAAGCCCAGTTATCAGTCCAGAAATTGACCGACAAACCATCCCCAATAGACCAGCGCAGACCTGGTTGAAATAAGTGCTTAATAGAAAGGAGTTTTGACCACTGCCAAGACGTGTTGCCCGTCTTATTGTATTGTATCAGAGGGGTACCTTTAAGGTACTTCGAGGACACCACTTTAACCCAAATGTTGTCTGGTTCCGCGATGATTTTCGAAATGAGTTTCATCTGTAGAGCTATATTCATAGTTTCTGCTTTATAGAGTCCTAGACCACCATTCTGGGTGTCCGTACAGATTTTATCCCAGCTGATCAAGGGGTTAGATTGTAGATCCTTATTCTAGAAAAATTGTCTATATACTTGGTCTAATTCCCGTAATATGGATGCGGGTAGCAAGAAAGCTTGCATGAGAAAAAGCGGTTGAGCGCTCAAGTTAGCCTTAATCAGAACTTTTCTCCCCTCAGTCGAGAGGGTAGAAGCTTTCCATTTAGACAGTTGTTGTTTAGTTTTAAGGATGACATCAATGAACGTATCACGATTCACCCTTCCATTAATTATCGGGCAGCCAAGATATTTTTCAAGGTTGTTACAGTGAGGAATCCCTAAATTGGTCGTGACCGTAAAGATTGCCGTGGCAGATGTGTTTGGGGATACCTGGAAGCTTGATTTGTGTAGATTAACCTTTTGTCCCGAAATACGACAAAACCTCTGTATTGTAGAGGATATTTTTTGGCATGTAGATTGGTTCGCTTTCCCGAAGAGCATGATGTCGTCAGCAAAGGCGAGGAACGGGACTTTCAAGGCTCCCCTACCGAAACTGACTCCTAGGTCTTTGTTGGCGTTAGCCTCTTTTTGCAAGGTCCTTGCGAGAACTTCTGCCGTGAGGATAAAGAGAAAAGGCGACAGTGGATCACCCTGTCGGAGTCCTCTGGAAGGGACAAATGGTGGAGAAGGTTCATCATTTATGAGGACGGAGTAGGAGACAATTTCAATGCACTCCCGAATCCAATCAATAAATTTTGATTCAAAGCCGAATTTAGCCATAGTGGAGAAAAGGAATGGCCATTCAATTCTATCATAAGCTTTTTCCATATCTAGTTTTACAGCCATAGAGCCGCACTTAGCTTTCATTGATCTGAAAGAGTGGAAAATTTCATGTGCAATGAGAATGTTATCCTGTATGGATCTTCCTTTTGTAAGTGCCCCCTAAAGAGGGTGGATTAGCTTATCGAACACCTTCGAAAGTCTAGCCGTAAGAATTTTAGAGATAACTTTGTAAATAGTAGAGTAGAGGCTAATGGGTCTGTAGTGATTTACTGTAGACGGGTCTTCCCGCTTAGACAGCAGGGTGATGAAAGTGTGATTTATTTGTCGAAGCAATCTTCCTGAGAGAAAAAAGGATTTGACAGCTTTGATCTTGATTTTCATAAGATTTTCATCCTGATTGATCTCTTGGTTGATGACCTCTAAATCTGTGTCGAAAGAAAACGTGTGATCGTAGGAGGATTTAAACCTAGCGTAGAAGTTGTTAATGAATTCCTTCTGGATAGATTTGTTGTCCGAAAGGACCAGACCTGTGTCGTTTGTAATGAATTTTATCAGTTTCCTACCCCTTTTAGCAGAGGCAATACAGTGGAAGTAAGCCGAATTTGTATCATTTAATTTCATGTGTTTCACTTTAGCTCTTTGGCTCCAGTATCGTCGCTGAAAATCCAACATGTGTTCTCTTTTGTTTAGAAGTCTCCTGTGGAGATCAAAATCTTTATCGTTGTATGAATTGATTAGTTTATATTGTAATCGAAGAAGAGCATCATCTGTTTGAAAGACTTGTTTGTTAATATTACAAAAGGTTTTTTTATGCCATCGTTTGGCCAAATTTTTAAGAAGTGTGGTCTTCTTAACAAGTTTGAACATGTCAGAGCCAGACGGGTTTAGTCTCCAAGCTTGGTTTACAATGTTAGTGAATTCTGGTTTGGTAGTCCATGCTAGTTCAAAACGAAAGGGCCTTCTGTTAGTATGATCATTAGGTCGTAAATCAACAGATATGGGGGCGTGATCAGAGTAGGTAAAAGGGTGAATCCTCACCCTAAGGCCATTGTAGAGGGAGATGATTTCATTTTGGGCTAGTAGCCTATCAAGTTTAGCGAAGCAATTATTTTGCAAACACGCTTTCTTTTTTTGCCATGTAAATTGTCCACCGTGTGTAGGGACTTCGGATAGAAGGAGGTCGTTTTTTATTGTTTGTAATCGACGAAATCGAATTTGTGAAGGCGGTACACCTCCTAATTTATCTGCTGGAACGGCGATTTCATTGAGATCACCCATGATGCAGAAGGGGATGAATATTTAGGACGTGTAAAGCGTCAGAGCGTCCCAGAATGCTGGTTTGGAATTGTAATCCGGGGGGGCGTACACTAGTAGAAAAGCGAAAGTTCGTTCCTTGATGGAGTCGTAATAATTCATGTGTATAAAGCGGTTTTGAATGGAGATGAGGTTTAACTCACCCTCGGTCGGGGATAAATCCTTCCAAAGAAGGCAGATACCACCTGCGAACCCGGACGCGGGATCGAAGGCCATGTTGGTGAAACCACACTTGCACCAAAACTTTTCAGGTGGCGCCGTGTCGGCTTTGGTTTCCAGAAGTGCCAAGACGTTAATGGAGTTGTCCTTACAGAAGATGTCGACGTTAGTCCAAAAATTTCGCTTCTTAATACCACAACAATTCCAGGAACATATATTCATGGAAAACCTTTTTTAATTCGTAACCGTTTGTACGCAATTGCTCGCAATAGTGTTAATATATGGTCGTCCGAAAAGAACACTATATCATAGTCATAATGCGAGTCGTAGCACAAAATAGCCAAAGGCCAGAGGAAATTTTTACAAAGAATAATTAGGTGGTACATTTGTAACTTTGAAAGGGTAAGAATAATTTGTTGATGAGTTTCTTTAATAGCAAAGAGAGAGTAGTTTGTACACAATATAACTTGTGTGAAAAGGATAAGTGGATCAAAATCCAATACAAGAGAGATTGAACCCAAACAACAAAGCTTCTGCAACTGCTTCAGAGTTCCATGAATAGAGACGAGAAAGCAATTATTTGTACACAGGGGGTAGTGCTTAAACACAAACAAAGCATGTATATGCCAACATTGATTCAATTCCAAAATAAAAAAGCAGTAGTCACGTATGTGCCAACATTGATTCAATTCCAAAATAAAAAAGTAGTAGTATACTTTGGCTATTAATATTAACCTGGGAGCCATGTGATGGCATATAATTGTGGATGGTAAGACAATTGTCGCTTTGGATCGGCACACATATGAGCCAAAGAAAACTGTAGTGGATAGGGAGACACCCCAAAAAACTACCCGTTGGAACGAAAGATCCAGGGAATAGACACCCCGCCAGTATGAGCAAGTAATAATTGTTGTAGAAGCAAGTAATGCCGGTAAGGCTAAAGAGAGATTTGGGTAGCAGGTAAGCTGTACATTGGTGAAAGTGAACACACCGAAGCATCGAAAGAAGGCATATCCCACGAAGGGACTGAAGCGTAAGTCCCAAAGCCATGGAAACGAAAATTAAAAGCGAAAGGGCACTGAACCCACATCAGCTGAGCAGCAGAGTATATGGCTTGTGTAGCCTTTATAAATTTGTGTAAAGTAGCCAGGTTTTGGCCAAAAAAAGAGATAAAAACCATCCCCCATACGGATGGGTATAGAACAGGGTGAGGGTAGAGGTAGATGACCTCCATTTGGGGCTAATAGTGCCCATTCTTGGCATATGTCTTTGTAGATAATAGAAATCAAGCTTGAGGCAAGTGCACACAAAGGAAAATTGCGTAAATAAAATATAAGTACACAGTTTGTATTGAACGGTCTGATTTTAATCATCCTCAAGTGGTAAACGAGTACAAGTAGCTTGTAGTGTATACACCGTATGAATTTGTTCAAAAAAGTTCCAAGCAACATCCAAACTTTATGAATAAACCCAAGTGACAACAAAAGGTGGCTTGTTAAGCCAATAATAAAATAGAGGTCGACATAGCCAAGTTTTGGCCAAATGAGGTTCCACAAATCACAAAGGCAAGTACTAGGCACATAGCCGTAGCAATTGCAAGCAAAGATGCAAAAGGGATATGAATCCAAACGATAGACCCGACGATGGTTGATATACGACGTAAAGGAGCACCAAATACTCAAATGCAGGTAATGCAAATGCAATCCAAAGTTATCAATTACCTGGGGTGAAGAAAACGTAATATTGAGGAGGCGTTTGGATTGAGAATCCAACCCCATCGACACAAGAAAGTTTCGGCACCACCGTTGACAGCAAGAAACATCGTGGTTGGGATGACAAACGCGAGACATCGTCGCTGAAATTGGGTGGGTTGAAATTCCTGAGATCAGGATGGAACCAGTAGGATCCGATTCAAGCGCCCATGGTGTTTGTTGGGTTAGGGTAAGCGGTGAACCGAGCCACCCATGAATGAAATAAACGTGACCCTCGGCGACAGTTTCAGGAACAAGAAAGAGTCATCCTTTCCACCTCCCACCATTGCCCCTAAGTCTTCGATTACGTCGATCAAGCAGCCCACACGACCAATTTTTATGATTTGTAACGAAATCTTTCCAATTTGAGGAGAGATTCTCAAGACTCAAAGAGGGATAATGAACTTTGGAGATTTTGATTCTCCTGAAATTGATAAGAAGGGAAGGAAGACAATGGGTAGACGACGGAATGACCTTAGATTGATCGGTGGTCGTGTGCGGGATTGTGTTCGGCGCCGGTAAGCTTGTTAGGGTTAGGGAGGGGAGATGGCTCTTTGAGAGAGAGGAGTAAAGCGCGTGATGCGCGTTGATTTCGTTGGGTAGGGTTTTCATTTTTTTAAACTATATAGTTTCATATGTATAGACTATAGACTTACATAATATATACCTAACTCATATAAATGTTTCTTTAAAAAAATCACATAATCCAACCCAATATAAAAACTCGACCCGACCCAATTACTGATCACCCTCTTTAAAAATATCACATAATCCAACCCAATATAAAAACTCGACCCGACCCAATTGCTGATCACCTGGAGTGGCAACCTACTCTATCTGCTTCACCCTGCTGTAATTTGAAGCCGCTTGTTACACGTAGTATCTTATAGGCGCAGAGTATTCTTGCTCCATCGTTAATGTCAAACGTAAGAGAATGATGATTTCTCCCAAAAAAAAGGAATGATTAGAAAGACTGATTTAATAACTAATAATGACATGATCGAGTTTGAGCATCAGAATCGCGGCAAGATATCAAATATGATCTCATTAAGGTCAAACGCAAGTAGTTTAATCGCATCGAGTTCATGAGTTCGAACAAATATATAATAAATTTGAATAAACAAAATAAAATCTTGATATATTAATATTAGTACAATCTACTAAGTTTATCCCGTCGGGAGTAGATCTAGGTTCAATTAAATAATGGGGTGTTTACTAGAATGTCCATATTTTCAGCCTTTATTAGCATTTTGTCCACCACCTATCCATATTAGCTAAATGTCCACCCGTATTGCTGAAACTGCTGAAACCGGAGTTGCTGAAACCGAAGTTGTTGAAACTGAAGTTGCTGAAACCCAAAAATGCACTAAAAAGATGTGGACAATAATATAAACACATAAAGTTTTGCTGAAACCGGAGTTGCTGAAACCCGAAAATGCACTAAATTCCAATTAGCATACAATCCGTCAAGAATTTGACAATGCAATGAACATGAAAGTAGCTCCAAATCAACCCAACAACACAACAACATCATCAATTTCACCCAATTTGACTTTCAGCAAAAAGCCCCAATTTTCAATCGTAAACTCAAACCCTAGGTTTTCCATCTTTACCCAAATCAATACATCAATCAAATAAATTGAAAGAAATAGGTAAAGGGGGAGAAATTATACTAGGAACTAGAAGAATGGAAGAAAAAGAACGGGATTTGGGTCAGTAACGAACCAAAAC
Organism: Persicaria maculosa; assembly: GCA_963922045.1. Taxonomy (NCBI): domain Eukaryota; kingdom Viridiplantae; phylum Streptophyta; class Magnoliopsida; order Caryophyllales; family Polygonaceae; genus Persicaria; species Persicaria maculosa. The sequence continues at coordinate 19,146,004 of OY998264.1, read as the reverse complement.
TTGCGAAAAATCAATTTGGGACAAGTGGGCTCGAGGTGCTCGAACGTGGCTCAATCAGGGTGCTGCTGGGCTCGGCAGGTGCGGCTCGGGGTGGGAAATGGTGCGCTGTAGGTGATGGTGGCCGGAGATGGTCGACGGCGCCATGGGCAAGGGAGAGAGAAAATGGTGATGTGCGCGCATGGGTGGCTCGAGCGCGGCTCAGTCAGGCTGCTGCTGGGCTCGACAGGTGCGGCTCGGGGTGGGAGGTGGTGCACTGTAGGTGGTGGTGGCCAGAGATGGTCGGCAGCAGCGTGGGCAACTGAGCAAGGGAGGGAGGGAGCGATGAATCTGTTGTCCGGCTTCCATGTAGGAACAACGAGGGGAGGGACCGATAGTTTCAGATAAGAGGAACAGGGGTAAATTTGTCCAAAAAATTAGAGGTGGACAAAATGCTAATTAAACAATTTCAGAGGACACTCCTCTAATAAATGCCAAAAAAATGTCCTGTGCCGCAAATTTTATCTTAAATAATACTCCCTCCGATCCAAAATACATGTCGTTTGACTTTTAAATACGTATTTTAAGGAGATAAAAACTATATAATATATTAACTTTTTATTATTTTTTTTTACAATTTAATACTCATTACCAACAAATATTAAGTTGTAAAAAAATTATTAAAAAAAGTTAATATTTTATATAGTTTTTAGCTTCTTAAAATACGTGCTAAAAAGTCAAACGACATGTATTTTGGATCGGAGGGAGTAGTTACCAATTCAAATTACTACGGAGTTTATTCGTATGAATGATTAAATTTTGAAATAATATAATTTTAAATGATTATATTATGAAATTAGTTAATTAGAGATGCACAAATATATTAAGTTTTGTGCCTAATAAACAAATTTATATTGTATATATATATATATATATAGAGGTTGGGTCATGTGTAAACAAGCCTTACGGTGTTAAATGTTAACAAATTTGGGTCATTGATTGAATAAAATGTGTGGTTGAGATTATTTAGCAATTTTGGTTTTTTCTTTAATTAAAAATGAATGAGACTCACCTCCTTGCCCACTTGCTCACTGACGTGCTCGTGTGTTACTCTTTTTTATTTGGCGTAACGTTTTTTATGGGATAACGTTGTTTTTTTGTGGTGCACTGTTCTATTCGATAAGATGATATTAATTATTCACTGACTTATCGTTATTATTCGTGTGTAAAGAGGAGTTATCGTTTAGATAATAGCAAAAGAGTTGATCAATTTTGCAACTATTCGCTAGATTAATAGTAATTATTCGCTAAGTTGATAGTAATTATTCACTAGGCTAGGTTGAAAGATAGGTTGAAAGAATATATAAATGTAATTCTTGATTTACCGCATCTAATTACCCACATACATATGAATTCCTTATTATCAACGAATAGTTACTCTGAACTGATGAATATTCGATCAATTCATAAACAATTTTAGACAGAGTTTGAATTTCAACAAAACTGCATGTAATTGCCCCTATACATATGAATAATTTCTAATTATCAACGAATAGTGACTCTGAACTTGCCGAATAGTCGATAAATTCATGAGTTTGAATTTCAAGAAACATATATCTCATTTCCCCATATATATGAACAATTCCTGATTATCAATGAATAATTACTCTGAATTTGCTGAATATTTGATAAAGAAACGTATATATAATTTCCAACAATTCCTGATTATCAACGAATAATTACTCTGAATTTGCCGCATATTCGATAAATTCATATCCTCCTCCTGTGACCTCCCCCTCGACCGTCGGTGTTGTCTTCCTCCTCCAAAAGTCCTCCTCCGCCCTTCTCGATTCAGATCTAGAACCTCGAAGCCCCATGGCTTCCCTCCGTCCAATGTTCTAAAAGGCGCTAGGCGGCCGCTAGGCGGTGGGTGACCGCCTAGCGCCTAGGCGGCTAGGCGGGTGACTACGCGGACTTAAACTTGATTATTTCCTCATCTTTTAACGTATAACACATGTCAATGATTCATATAATGTCATAATAATCCATAATATCACTCATAAACCCAAATTTGTGGTGCTTAACTAACATTTAAGTAAATAAACGCAAAAGTATGCGTCCGACTAACGACTCTAAAACTCCTAAAATTCAAAACCATAGGTTTGACTCAAAAGCAAATATATCTCGACTTGGGGATAAAAAACCCTAAGTTGACTAATCACATGCCCAAAAGCTAAAATTAAATAATCGTCGGGCTAGGCGGGACTAGGCGGCACCTAGGCGGGTCTAGGCGGTGCCTAGGCGGGATTAGGCTGCGCCTAGGCGATGCCTAGGCCGATTTTCACCTAGAGGGCCGCCTAGGCTTAAAAATTCCTAGGTCCCCTCCCGCCTAGCGCCTAGGCGGCGCCTAGGCGCAATTTTTAGAACACTGCCTCCGTCGGTGCTCAATTGCTCACAGATCTCCTTCGCTCATCGCCGCCCACATATTCGATCTCCCTCAACCCATCGTTGTCAGAATCGTCATCTCAACCGCCGGTGTTGTCTTCCTCCTCCAACAGCCCTCCTCCGCCCTTCTCGATTCAGATCTAGAACCTCGAAGCCCCATGGTTTCCCTCCGTCGGTGCTCAATTGCTCACAGATCTCCTCCGCTCATCGCTGCCGCCCACATATTCGATCTCCCTCAACCCTTCTCGGTTCAGATCTAGAATTTGGCGCATATTGAGTGACATTGAGGAGGCGTAGATCGAGGAGTCGATCCGCCATGGGAGGAAGGAGGAGGATTGGGGAGGAAGAAGGAGGCGTCAATCTGGGCCATCGCTTCCGCCTTTTGAATATGACGGATTGTGGTTAGGGTTGGGATTGTCATACACGTGCTTTATAGAGTCATGGGGTGTGTTTTTTTTCCTTTTTTATTTTCCATTAATAAAAATGACGGATTAATCTCAGCCATTCAATTACACTAAATCAACGGTTAAGATTTGTTAACATTTAACACCGTAAGACTTGGTGTGCTTTTTTTCCTTTTTTATTTTCCATTAATAAAAATGACGGATTAATCTCAGCCATTCAATTACACTAAATCAACGGTTAAGATTTGTTAACATTTAACACCGTAAGACTTGTTAACATTTGATCCATCCCCTCTCTCTCTCTCTCTATATATATATACAAACTCACCCGAAAGGGTTAAACTAAATCCCGAAAGGGCTTGATAAAAATCCCGAAAGGGTCTTGATAAAATCCCGAAAGGGTTTTTGGTGCGTTTGTACAAGGTAGGTTCTCAGCTTCGTTTCCGATTGTTCTTGGCGGTCCTAGTCTGAGTTGGGGCTCTAGCGTCCGGTGTCGGGTCTGACTGGTCGAGGCGGTGTGCATCAAGGCGACTCTGTGTTCCGGAAATTTCCTTAGATGTTCGTCTTCATCGCCCACAGAGACTCCTGATGTACCGCTGGTCAGTGGTGTCATCGCTTGGTGGCGCTTGGCTCTGGGTTTAGTCTACATTGTCCTCAACTATTTGGGTTAGGCTCGTTTATTCGACTGGGGCTGTTTGTTTGCCGCTTTTTGTATTGTACCGAGTTGTATGTTCGTGTATGTTTGACGGTTCACCGTCTGCCGACTTTATCGGCCTCTCGAGGAGTCAGGTCCTCGAATTATTACCTAATAAAAAACATATATTATGACATACTAGTGTTTTGACTCGTGCTATGGATATCTATATATTTTTATATAAACTCTATAGATAATAATTTATATAACTTTTTGTATAAAATATTTTAAATTTTTCTAATTTGTTATTTGAGAAAGGTTTTTATAGAAATACATGTGGACTTTATAACCTAATTTTAATCTCAATAAAATATCATCCTTTTAATTTCCCACTTTAATTATATCCCTATCGAAATGTTATATATATATATTTTGAACCTAATGAAATCAAGGGTGTATTTTAATTAGGAATTTTAGATTTTTTTTTAAAAGGCGGGGCCCACCTTTTTACTTTGTAATGTTCGTAGCAAGGCGCAGGTGAGTTACCACTGGTGATATGAAATAAAATCGGCCCCACCAAGTAAACGGCAACAAGTGGGTTCCAAATTTTTTTTATTTTTTTACTTTTGCCTTTTTTACGTGATAATTATTATACTATACCATAATAATTTTATATATGGTATAATTTTATATATACATGAATAATGATTCTCGATTAACCGGATAATGATTCTAAATTTATTATACTATACCCATAATAATTTTATATATACTAATAATGATTATCGATTAATCGAATAATACATTCTATATATACGAATAATCTTTTATATCAAACGTAATTATTAATTATATGAATAATCACTTCAATCCTTATGAATAATTTCTTTTATCTATACGAATAATTCTGTTTAATTATATGAATAATGTACAATTTTATTGATAATTATATATTAGAAACTCCCCCAAACTAATAAACTCATAAAAATCGTTCTCTTACATACGATTAATCTATCTAATTTAACCGAATAATCATCCCTTTACTTATGAATAATATTTCTAATCTAACCGAATAACATAATTTCACCACAAATATTATAATTATCTTGTGAACAAATTAAAAAAAAATTAAACACACAAACAGAAAACAACGAACTGAAAAAATAGATAAAAAAAAATTACAATGTAAAATGTGATCCTATCAAGAGTGAATTACATTTTTTCATTTATCTTTGTACATGCAAATAATGTACAAAATAAAACCGTTAAATTCTTCCTATTAAATACGAATATTTTTTGTAATCTCACCGAATAATGTACAAATGTCTTGAATAATCTTTTAACATCACCAAAATAAATAAACTTGTAAAAAATCATCCTTTTATATACGAATAATATATCTAATATCATGGAATAATGTACATTGTGATGGATAAATTTTGAAATTCAACATTCTAACAATATCCAAAAAAATCCATATACTTTTACACAAGCATATATACATACGAATAATATTATCATTTTCATAAATAATATTTAACGATGTTCAATAATCATCCACTCTTGCTTAATCAAGTAGTTAAATTATGTTCTAATAAATGGGTGAAAGTCTATTGCAATAAAATAAAATAAAAAGGCATATGTTGCAATAATTGTTTGGCAAAAGCTAATGGCGTGACATAGGAATATAGGATAAGGAGGGGGAGGGTCAGACCGCCAGAGGGGTGTATTAAAAAAAAAAAGAACGGCATGACCAAAAAATAAGAAGTCTGCCTTTTTTCAGTTGGGTCCACCCAATTTTCCTTTTTAAAAAAAATTAAAATCATTGTTAATCTCAGCCATTGATTTCTTTAGGTTTTACAGTCTAGATTTGCTCCTAGTTTACATTTTAAGGGATGTTTACACGGGAACCAACCCATATATATATATATATATATATATATATATATATATATATATATATATATATATATATATATATATATATATATATATATATATATATATATATATATATATATATATATATATTGTGATTGTCCATAATTTGGGTAAAAATTAAGCCCTAGGACAAAAGAGATGTGAAATTAGGGGAGTGTCCACAATTGACACTTTTGCCCTTCCTTCCCATTTTCCTCCTTCCCATTTTTTAATTTGACCATTGACCATTGACCGGTCAAAGGCATTGACTTTTGGTGACACATGTGTGGTGACATGTAAATTTTGTGATTACAGTTTCGTTTTTAGAGTTTTTTTACGGGGTCACTGTAACCACTCTTTAACAGTGGTGACATGAAATTTTTTTTATTACAGTTTCGTTTTTAGAGTTTTTTTACGGGGTCACTGTCACCACTCATTAACAGTGGTGACAGTGGTGACATGAAATTTTTTTATTACAGTTTCGTTTTTAGAGGTTTTTTTTTACGGGGTCACTGTCACTACTCTTTAACAGTGGTGACACGTGTGTGGTGACATGAACTTTTGTCCTTCCTTCCCATTTTTTAATTTGACCATTGACCGGTCAAGTGCAATGACTTTTGGTGACACATGTGTGGTGTCATGAAAATTTTTTGGTGACAACTTCATTTTTATTTTTTATTTTTTTTACGGGGTCACTGTCACCACGCTTATCAGTGGTGACACGTGTGGTGACATGAAATTTTTTTGATGATATCTTCGTTTTTAGTTTTTTTTTTGTTTTTGTTTTTTTACGGGGTCATTGTCACCACGCTTATCAGTGGTGACACGTGTGGTGACATGAAATTTTTTTGGTGACAGCCTCGTTTTTAGAGTTTTTTTTACGGGGTCACTGTCACCATCCTCATCAGTGGTGACACGTGTGTGGTGACATGAAAATTTTTTGATGACAGCTTCGTTTCAAGAGTTTTTTTTTGTTTTTTTTACGGGGTCACTGTCACGACGCTTTTTAGTGGTGACACATGTGTGGTGACATGCAAATTTTTTAATGACAGCTTCGTTTTTTTACAGGGTCACTGTCACCATGCTTATCAGTGGTGACACATGTGTGGTGACATGAAATTTTTTTGATGACAGCTTTGTTTCAAGAGTTTTTTTTACGGGGTCACTGTTACCACCCTTCTCAGTGGTGACATGGAACTTTTTTATTTTGGTTACAATATTATGACCCTGTTTTTATTTGGTTACAGTGTATATGACCCTGTTTTTATTTTGGTTACAACGTCTATGACCCTTGATGTGGCCAAGTGAAAGAATTGGCAAGTGCTATTAGTAGTTTAACCAAAAGGTAATTCATCTTGGACACATTATACATAATTAAACATATAGATAGCCATTGCTATCCACAACCCCAGGAAGAAAAGAGGACCACAAAGCTTCTGCACTAAGTTGGGAATATGCTCTAATGGAATTCTTGAAGGGAATCACCAAAAACCATCAAAACATAATCTCATTACGCCATTATCAAAAAAAAATCGCATTACGCCAACCCTTAAAATCCACCAAAAATCAGCCACAAAGAGGGTAAAATGGAACAACTTTCATTTGTCTGACATTAGTTCAGTTGATAACTTGATTTCCTCCCACCTAATAGTCTTATACCAATAATTAATCCATACCTAATACCAAAAATTAATTCAATACAACCACCAAATACGCATCTTCAATCAAATCATCGGAAAAACCATAATAGAAAGACTAGATACGGAAAGGCCAAGCATTAAACGAAAAAGCCAAAGAACACACATCCGATTCGGTCAATTTACAGGTCAAAACACAATATCCCATCGAGAAAGAGGTAGAGAATATCTTTCTTCCTCTCAGCGCGACGATTCGATGAACAGGAGGCGTGATTGGAATCATCCGAGAGGTAGCCGTCGGCAACAGGCAACGCAGAGTGTTGGTGCGGGTCAGTGGTCTCCAAGCGGCGATCTGTTCATCTTCATCCTCAATTCGCGATTCGCAATTTGGTGAAGAAACTTCAAATCAGCGAAATCAAGCTCGATTGAAGTAGTTTTAATGAATTCAAAGACGAATCAAGCAATTTCGCGAGCAGAAGATGCAAAAGAGAGCGGAGATCAGAGGATTACCAGATCAATTGATTCGAAATCGGCGAGAGCAGCCACCCTCTTCTTCATTCCCATGGCGTTGACTAGCTGAAGCGCCACCGGAGATCCACAAAATCGCCCCCAAATCACCACAGAGAAGAGACGCGGGAAGGTGGCTTCGGCGAGGCTAGGCCGGCTGAAGCCGGAGAAGGCGTCGAAGAGGTTCAAGCGTGGCCTCCAATGGCCCCTAAATCACCACAGAGAAGAGAAAGCATGGGCTGGAGAAGAAGAAACGATGGGTTTGTTTTAATTAAAATAGGGGTAAAATAGAGATTATGAAAAAATTCTGGACAATTACTAACAAATTCAAATTCCTAGAACAAATACTAAATGAGCTAATGGAAAGTGTCTTTGGCCAAATTTCTTGAAATATATATATATATATATATATATATATATATATATATATATATATATATATATATATATATATATATATATATATATATATATATATATATATATATATATTGGTTCCCGTGTAATCAGGTTATAAAGTCCATACATGTGAATTTAGTTAATTAGAGATGCACTAGTATATTATGACATACTAATGTTTTGACTCATGCGACGCATATCTATATATTTTTATATAAAATTTATAGATAGTAATTTATATAACTTTTTTATATAAAATATTTTAATTTTTTGCTAATTTTTTATTTCATAAAATTTTTTATAGAAATATATAAGTGGACTTTATATCCTAATTTTAATCTCTAAAATCATCATTTTAGTTTCCCACTTTAATTATATCCCTATTAATTGAAATGTAATATCACACACGCGCGTGCACACACATATATAATTTTAATCTCTAAAATATCATCTTCTTTTTAATTTTAAAACTTAATTAAAATATGACATTCGACAGAAAACTTCTTCAAATAATTAGCTAGATTTCTTTATATATATGTGTGTGTATGTATGTATGTATGTATGTAGGCGTGGCCACGGGTCCGACCCGGCGAGTCGACGGGTTCGACCCGACGGGTCAAGGGTCGGGGAAGGGTGACCCGAACCCTAACCCGGGAATTCCACGAGTTGGCGGGTTCGGGTCACCCGGCGGGTTCCAGGGTCGACGGGTCGACCCGGCGGGTCGAAACCCGTCGGGTATCTGGCGTGCCGACCCGTCGGGTATTATTTTTATAAAACGTAAATAAACACAGAAAAAAACGTAAATAACTTAGTAATGTCCATATTTTAACTGAGAAAGAACACTAAATAATAAAGTTACAAATATTTGGACATAGCTAGTTTCTCTGGATGCTTTAATTGGATATGACGACTGAAGTTCCCATATCCTCCTCCATTCGGGTGCCTGAAGACCATCCCGCAGAAGTTACAACTGACGTTGCAACTGTTTTCATCCCTCGGGTGCTTTGTGAACCAGCATGTGAAAATAGCGGTCCGAACTTGGGCCACACTCAACTGACTCAAGAGCTTGTGCGTTTCTTGTCGCGGGACTTGGACACTGGATTCGCTCTCCTCAGCATCGTGTCGCGGGCCTGAAACTCTGGATTTGCAATCGTTTGTCCTGCTGCTCATCACGTCGCGGGGCTTAATACAGAGCCTTTTTAAGAGTTTGAGATGAGGTGTGAGTAAAATGGGAGGGAGGTGAGGCTTATTTATAGCCAAAATCGGGAGGCAAAAGAAGAAAGGAGACCGTTGGGCAACTTTCGACCCGACGGGTCCAACGTTCGACCCGGCGGGTCCAACGGTCGACCCGGCGGGTCCAACGGTCGACTCGGCGGGTCCAACGGTCGACCCGGCGGGTCCAACGGATTTTCCTTGGGAGGTTTCGGGAAGGAATTGGATGGAATGTAATGATATCTATTCATACAGAAAGTTCTCTATTGATTTAATGTACCTATGGGATCGAAATAGAGGAAGAGGAAAAGCCGAAGATTTCACATAGCACTTTTGGTCGAAAAAGAAAAATCAATCTGATTTATTTCGTATCCCTCGCTCAATGAGAAAATGGGTCAGATTCTACAGGATCAAACCTATGAGATTTCAGGAATTATGGAGGGGAATAAAAAAAGAGAGGGAAAAAATCGAAAAAAAGTCAAAAGTAGAAGAACCCAGATTCAAAACGAAACAAAATTCAAACTTGAACGTTGGAATGTCGAACGTTGCCCCTTTTTTTAAAATTTTACGGATGGTTTCGCACTTGAGCAGTTTAGCTTCGTAGCCTGATGGTTTTGTACTACGTTTTACAAATATTCAGTTTATTTTATGTCATTATGTCACTCGTAAATCGTAATACGGCTCGAAAATTGAAACTGTGATTACGTGTACATCGACATTCAACACTACACACACTGACATACACATAACATGAGTACATGACACTAACATGAAGTCTCTAATAGTGTGACACACTCACACTACACGCACCTGCACTGCTAGAGCCTAGAGTCCTAGACGACCTAGACACATAATCACCTGAAGCCGAGCCCGAACCTCCTTAGATTTGCATCTTGTCGGGATGCTTCCTCGTTATATGAAGCTTTAGATTTCCGTAACCGGCGCCTCTCGTAACCTTGAACTTGTGACCGTAATGACGACAAACCGCTTCGACCTTCCCTAGGTCTAGCTCGACCTTGTCGAAATGGTTTTCGAACAAAGTCACGGATTGATCGGACATGATAACGATATTACGAAAATGAAATGTACGAGTGTAATGAAATGAAATGAATAAAGAAGACAAGATTTATAGGCGTATTGGGTTGAACTAGCTGTTGCACAACGGCTAAAAATTTCAACAATTTAGGTTTGACCCGGCGGGTCGACCCGCCGGGTCAGCGGGTTTTAAAACCCTCGACCCTAACCCTAACCCGCAACCCGCCTTGACCCTTTGACCCCATAACCCGCACCCGCCGGGTCACGGGTCGACCCGTAACTCGTGGCCACGCCTATACGTATGTACGTACGTATGTACGTACGTATGTACGTACGTATGTATGTATGTATGTATGTATGTATGTATGTATGTATGTATGTATGTATGTATGTATGTATGTATGTATGTATGTATGTATGTATGTATGTATGTCTGTATGTGTGTATGTATGTGTGTATGTGTGTATGTATGTGTGTATGTATGTGTGTATGTATGTATGTATGTATGTATGTATGTATGTATGTATGTATGTATGTATGTATGTATGTATGTATGTATGTATGTATGGTCAGATTCAGATGAAAACAAATATACCAATGAGAATAAAAAATCTTTTGACTTCTCAATGGCAGCCACAACATGATCAAAATTTTGTAAGACTCTTTAGTACTTTACTAACCACTGTCTCAATACTATTATTTTCACCATAAAATTTCATATGATTTATATGTATATATATATATATTCTACATAATATAAGCCTATTTAACCACTAATAAAGAAATTTGACAATTAAATTATACAATGGATGTGCTATGACGTGGGAATCGTCCTCTTAGGTTATGAGTTATTCAGATTATTCTCATAAATTATTCCTTCCTTGTTTCTGTAAATAAGCAAAAAAATAAATAAATGAGCAATAAATTGAGAAATAACAAAGTGCACAATGGGGGAAAGGATTTTACACTCATCGATCTTCTCCACCGCCTCTGATTGCCCACCTTTGCCCTTCACGATTGATAGAGGGGAACTCCATGATCAGCTGGGAAATCGCGAGTCGGACACCACCACCAAGGCGCCAACACCACATACTGCCGCACCACCACCAAAAGAACTGCTAGATCCCAGGAAGAGAGCGGAGACTTGAAACGAGAACAACATTGACCACAATTCGCCGATTCGCCTCCACCCTATTTATGCCGCCGAGCTCGACCACCGTCTCCGATTCGCCTATTAGCGCCGCCATTTCACCTCCGCCCTTTTCTATTTCTCTTCGCCACCAATTAAACCGAGAAGAACGACCCTAGTCGCCGGAGAAGTAGTTGATTTTTGAGAAAGGGCGTCGAAGATTCGAAAGGTAACACTTGTTGAGAGAGATGCGTAGAAGAAGAAAAATTATTTTTAGGTTTTTAATTATGCCAAAAATTGCGTGCACTCCACTCTCTTATCTTTGTGTTGCATAATTCGATTTGGGTTTTTTTTAAACTGTAACACGTGGCAAATTTTAAGTCATCCATCGCAATAAGATCAAGGGCCTACAATGGTATACAACGTTGTCAACGTACATCCTAAGGGGTGAATACACCCTAACCTCTCTCTCTCTATATATATATCGAGAGAGAGAGAGAGAGAATATAGATCATATGTTAACAACTCAAAAGGTGTTAAATGTTAACAAATTGAAGGAAAATAGATGGTCTGAATTATCTCAAAATTTAAATAAATTCTTAATTTATTAATTTGGGGCACACAAAAAAATTGCATAGCTCTCAATTGTTGGAGCGTGTATTCCAGTCCCCTATAAATTCTACTTTTACCCTAACCCATCATCACAAAACTCCCCGATCGATGCCTCCTTCCTCCCATGGCGGACTGATCCTCACAAAACTTCCCGATCGACGCCTCCTTCTTCCTCCCATCGCAGATTGGCTCCTCTTTCTTTCTCCCATGGCACCGCCTCTACACCGGATCTTTGTCCGCCTCCTCTCCCTTCGACGGTGATGAATCCCATGGCGCCGCCTCTACACTGGTGCTTGATGTCCAGCACCACCGAGTTCCGGCAAGTGAAGGCGGCGCGAACGGAGATGGTGAAGCAAGCGACAAAGACGTTTGAAGGAGAGATCGGAGGCAGCATCGATTTGAAGGAGAGATCGGAGGTAAGGAGATGGTGGCGGTGGCGATTTCAACCCGGCGGTGTGAAATTACATAATCACATATGTTCGGGGATTTGTCCAATTATGTTGACACATGTTCAGCGTTGTCAAATTACACTTTCTGTTGACACTTCTGCTTCACAATTTGGGGGATGGGCAGGAAGGCTGGAGGAACCTGAACTTTTTGGTGCCTACAGTTATGTATTTGATCTACCCTTCACCCTACCTGTTCAACTTGCGTATTTTTTTTCGGATTCTTGTAGGTGTAAGGAAGGGAATAGAGATTTTTATTATTACTGAGAAATGCTTTTTTTCAACTGATATTACAACTGATTGGATGAATTTGGGGGATTTGTCCATAATTGATAGAGATAATATATAGATTAGTGGTTACTTGTGTGATTCTCCTTGTTATTCGATGAAAAATAAGGAATTATTCATAAGTATTTGAGAAATTAGATTATTATTCATTGGTATTTATAGTTTTGTAATAGATTATTCATTGTTATGCAATAGATTATTCGATGGTATGTGATAGATTATTCGTTACTATTTACTTATTATTTGAACATATTACCGAATAATTGTCCAAATCTTACCGCATAATTAAAGTATCTATGAATAATGCCTAATAACCAGCTATTCATTGAATTTCATGTTCAGAGTCACTATTCGGCAAGTTCAGAGTTTCTATTCGTTGATAATACAGAATTATTCATATATATGTGGTTAATTAGATGTGGAAAATCAAGAATTATATTTACATACCCTTTTAACCTAGCGAATAATTACTATCAACTTAGCGAATAATTCCAATCCACCTAGCGAATAGTTGCAAAATTGACCAACCCTTTTGCCATTATCTAAATGATAACTCCTCTTTACAGATGAATAATAACGATCAATTTAGCGAATAATTACTATTAACTTAATGAATAGTTACAAAATTGACCAACCCTTTTGCTATTATATAAACGATAACTCCTCTTTACACACGAATAATAAATATAAGTTAGCAAATATTTAATATCACCTCATCGAATATTTTAAAAAGTGCACCACACAAAAAAACAACGTTACCCCACCAAAAAAAATGTTACGCCACAAAAAAAAGAGTACAACACACGCGCACGTAATTTAGCAAGTGGACAAGAAAAGGGGTGGATCCCATTGATTTTTAATTAAAGAAAAAAAGCCAAAATTGTCAAATAATCTCAGTCACCCATTTCATTCAATCAAAGGCCCAAATTTGTTAACATGTAACACCGTAAGGGATAGAAACACACGACCCCACCTATATATATATATATATATATAGTGATTCATCACATAAATAGTATTGGTTCATCCATCCCACTCTTGAGAAGTAGATTTGGTTTTAATTTTATTCCTAGTTTTAAAAATCTAAAAATATATAAAATATCAATATTTTTATTAATTTTTATTTAATTTCGTATTTATTACTAATAATTTCATATTTACTACTAATATGTACTCCATCCGTCCGGAAATAAACGATGTTTGACTTTTGTGCACGTAGTTTTAGGAGCTAAAAACTATATAATATCTTATTTATTTTAATTAATTTTTTCACAATTTAATACTTATTACTAATAACTATTAAACTATGAAAAAAAATTAAAATAAATAAGATTTTATATAGTTTTTAGCTCTTAAAACTACGTGTACAAAAGTCAAACATCGTTTATTTCCGGACGGAGGGAGTATGATTTTTGTTCATAATAATAATAATTGAAAACTTTATATAGTTTTTAAATTTTTAAAAAATATGCCAAAAAGTTAAACGGCGCTTACTTTTTAACGAATAGAGTTAAATTGGTAATTGCCTATTTTTTAACGGAAATTTAGACGAAAAATTAAGAGGGGTGGTTGATTTCTAACAAAGTTGTTATTAAGGGTGATTTTCGGTAAATGCGTGTATAAGGGGTGGTTTAGGATAAAGTGTGGTATTTTAGGGGTGGTTTCCTGCCATTTTTTGCCCCCATGTAGTGCAGCCCATTCCAAGCCCAAATGTGCCCCATGTAGCCCTGCCCATTCCAAGCCCAATATTACACATCTCCCAAGTTTGCCTTGTCATGATAACAGTTTGCATTGTCATCAGTCATGGGCAATGTCTCTTGCCTGATATATATACTGATATTTCACTTTGATCTCTAACATTTGTTTCTTTGTGTTTCGTTTTGATTTCTAGCAGTTTACCCTTGTTTTTCATTTTAAACATGCTTGTGTTCATTTCAACGAATAAGAAAGATTAGAGGCTATTCTCAATGAAAAGTAATTGTCTTTTAGAGACAATTTTTGAAATAATTAAAAGGTTTGATGGCTAAAATGAAATAAAAGTGAAAAAATCAATGAAAATTAATTGTTTTCTAAAGACTATTAGTATTTTTGAAATAATTAAAAGGTTTGATGACTAAAATGAAACAACAGTGAAAAAAATAGCCAGGGATTGAAAATGGAATTTACAGCCTAGTATTACAAGAAAGACCTAAAATTTATTCATGTCATGTAAATCAATTTTAGCAATTATTCGATCATTTTTGGGCAAGCCAATTGCAGATTACACATTTTCTTTATGCAGAAAGTGGTTAGTTAGCAATTGACCATGTTCACACCCTTGAATGATGCTGATTATCAAATTCAACATGGCCTGCTTTATCAGCTTCCATTCACTGCTCCTTGAAAAGCTCACGACCGATAATCATCCTTCTGATCTCGCTCGTTCCCGCCCCTATCTCGTATAATTTGGCGTCTCGAAGAAAACGCCCAGTTGGGTACTCGTTCACATACCCGTTTCCACCTAAACATTGTATGGCCTGCTAGAACAAAAAAAAATGAAGTTATTCATAGCACAGGATCAGCAAATGGAACCTCATCTCCAACATCGGCATATACATGCATCAAGCCAAATGAAAGAGGCTCCCGGTTTCCTTGCCCATCTTAAGACGCGTTTTTTTTTTGAAGTGGTTAATCTATAGAAAGTAATACGTAATTACAAAAGGGCAAGACAGCAAATCTTGCCAAAGTGGTTCACACCAACCACACGGTCCACACCTAACTACCCGGTGTGAAGCCTCCCAAAAGTATCCCCCATAACAACTCCAAACGTATATCACCCAATACCCCTAACATGCTCTGAACTTCCTCCTAACCTAGTCTATGTTGTGATTCTATTCACCCAACTTCTATCCTTGGATGACTTGCACTTAACACGCCCTGAACTTCCTCTTAAGACGCATTTTTTATGGACTAAATCAGCCTCTGTGTGGCATGAAACAAACGTACAGGTGCATATGATTCTATGCTTTTATCTTGTTTGATCAATGACATTTCTTTATATTTTCCTATCATTTTTTCTTTGATCAAAACTTGCCTGTTTTGAAGCTGTTTTGAGATTTAGAAGTTGTTACGTTTATGTAAAGGACGGAGATAAGCATTCCTCATAGATGGAGCCAGAAATTGCTGTTACCTGAAGAGCGACTTGGGTAGCTCGCTCTGCAGCACAAAGGATTACTCCTGCACAGTCCTGTAAAGATACAGCTAACGATTTAACCTTTTGGGGGTGTTCAAGAGAAGGTAATAGAAACACACAAAATATTACTGTATAATACTTCCACGAGAGGGAGATGACGGAATGGAATTAAGTATGATAAGACAAGGTGATCGAGCAAGAAATCACTAAGCTCAAAATAGAATAAAGCTTTGGACAGAGATACCAATGAAATGATGGAATAAATAACAACTTGTAATGCATGAATACTAATAATCTTCAACGTCTAGGCTTGGGAAGGCAAGGCCATGATTTGCTACCGAGATCTGATTCTACGCCAAGTTATTGAAAATGATTATGGTCGTAGCTACTTTGACTTTGTAACTAAGGTTCAACGTCAATTTATCTTATACAAAGTAGAATTGAAGGAAAAGGCACCAGTTCAACCAACTTGTAAGAATTTGGTAGAAATGAGCACCTTTGAGTCAACTCTTCCATTGTCACAGTCCTGTGCAACAGAGTATACATATGACCTGAGAATAGGAGACAAAAGGGTTAGACCCCCTACATACTAGTCCAAGACTATCTAATACTAATACCAAATGATATGATAGGTGGGTAACCTTGATGATTGAAGCGAAGTATACATATCAGCCATCTTTCCCTGTGATAACACATCCAATTCCCATATCAACCTCAACAGGATAGAATAAACAAAGAAGACAGAAAGAAGATCAAAAGGGTAAGAGCTCATTTAAACCTGTATAAACTGAAATTCCCCAATTGGCCGGCCAAACTGTTCTCTCTGTCGAACATAAGGCACAACAACATCAAGGCACGCCTGCATGATACCGAGTGGCCCTGCTGCCAAAACAAGCCTCTCCAAGTCCAGCCCCGACATCATAACATATACTCCTGGTGAAAGAGAAATTATATCTTGATATCTCTCACTCAGCATAGAATAGAGGTCAGTGTCATAGGATATATTATGCTGTTACCTTTCCCTTCTTGGCCAAGAACGTTTTCGTCAGGAACAAAGCAATTCTCAAAGACAAGCTCGCACCTGCGATATTTTTATATTCCATCTTCAAATATCTTGAGAAATGTGATAAATTCTTATAGCTAGCAACACTTCACTCAAAACTATAACAGGGCACATACGTATCGCTTCCTCGCATCCCCAATTTGTCTAGTTTTTGGGCAGTGCTGAATCTGCAATTCAAAGTAGAGAATTGAGGGAAAATTAAGCATCTTCTCTTTTTTCTTCCTTCCAACACCAAATAAAAACAACATCCAAGCAATTCTTGAGAAACATCAAGTGGAAACAGATTCATAGCCCACCTGGGGAAGAGGAGGGAATAAGAGAAGAAAATGAAAGAAAAAGCACAAATAAAGTTCTAGTAAACATACCCAGGCGTTCCTTTTTCAATGATAAATGCTGTGATTCCTTTTGAATGTGCCTTAATGTCTGTTTTTGCATAAACAACCTGTTACATCATTATTATATAAAATCATCAGGTATGCCATCATATGAATGTGATATATGCCACGGACAAATTTGTGTTATGTGCCTTCTCTTTTCTTGAAGCTGGGGAGGGGAAGAGATCACATGCAACACACGATATTGTATACCAAATTTGCTGTCAAACAGATAATGGGGCTGTTTAAATTCATCATCAATTACCAGTGTTTCAGCAACAGGGCCATTAGTACACCACATTTTGTTCCCATTCAGAACATAGCCACCATCCACACGGTCAGCTTTGCATTTCATGCTGACAACATCTGAACCAGCTGATGGAAAAACAAAAACAACACTTGAGATCGGATTTGAAAAAAAAATTTGCGCTCGAAGGGCTTCAGTAATGTATATGTTTGTTTTAAACCGTACAATTTGGTTCACTCATTGCTAAAGCACCGACATGCTCCCCACTGATCAGCTGCACACAAGCAGGACCTTTAATGGTTAATACACACCAAAAGATAAAGTGCAACAATTAGTTAAGTGTAAACAAATAGAGACATAGAGTTCATTTGGCGTGTGGTCCTGATCGCTGATACGGAACTAATTTGTTCCAATTAACTACTTAAGTATACTGAAAAAATATAATTTGTGCAGATATGGTGCTTTTGATGCACCAAACAGAATCATAATGTGCAGTTGTACACTGACTTCATGCTCTCCAAGGTATATACACTGAATTCAAGAAAATCTTTCTCACCCGCTTGTAGAAAATACATTTTGATTATCACATTGAACCCATTTTGATTTAAAACGGGATATCCACTGCCATCATATTCATGCTGCCAGCAAGAAAGATAGTACCCACATACTGTCACATTAAAACCCACATTACTACTGAATAGTTGTTTTTTTACACCTCCTGTGCCCTTAGAGACATTTATTGTCATTTCAGTATTTTAAGAAGCTTTCACAGAAGAATAAAAAAGCCCAAATACTACATTATAACTTGAATTATGCAGTGAATATCCTCTAATGAGCAGTTATTTTCCTGATTCTTCTCGTCCAATAGATGCAGAAGAGGAATAGAAAACTATTAATAATACGAGAAAGTAACTTATTTTTTGTAATTGTGATAACATAAATTTGAATGACTATAACCTTTGGCAGATATTTCTCCTTCTGAGCAGCATTTCCATTCCTGACCTAGGAAATCATCAAAGAAGATATTATAATCATTGACATGAAGTTTTGTAAAAATGAATAATGCAAACCAAAACATGACGAATATGTATGATCTACCAGCTGATTTATGCACAGGTTAGAATGAGCTCCATATGATAGGGCAACAGAGCCTGAAGCACGACTTAACTCCTCCATTGCAATGCAGTGATAGAGATAACCTAACCCAAGTCCACCATATTCCTCTAGAAAATAATCATTCACTATTTCAGTGCAAGATTTAGAAGCATTTAATCCATAGGTAAAGAAGAGCAAAGAACAAAGGATTTCCATTCATTAAAACTATGCCCAGTGCTCACAATGGAAAATATGGACCCATAAAACAAAATTTCATGCCATCACATGATAAAATTATATTGGAGCCTCCATAAATGAACAATGAGATACTGATTTCACCTAGCAGAGCATTTTCATTTTAGTCAACCATTTACTTTATGTATCCATAATCTAGAGGGTGTAAAAGAGGACGGTTGAATTTGAAAGCTGAAATTGATTGTACAACTTTCTAAATTTTTAAATGGATTGCCATGAGGTCATATTAGCAATAAGAAATAAAAGAGGATGCTCATATCTTCCAAGAAGTTAATTGGTTTGAAGAAAAGGGACAAGATCCAACCTGGTGCAGTAATCCCGTGAAGATTAAAATCACCCATGAGTTTCCACAAGTTCAATTCCTGGAAAATCATCAAAAAAATAATCATGGATGAAAAGGAGATAAGATAAGTGTGAGAACATCAAGAAGTTACAAAAACAAACGTGTGGGACACAACCTTTGGAAAATAGTTCGTTCTATCAATTTCAGCTGCATAAGGAGCTATATTTTCTTGAGCAAATTGGGATACGCTTTCTTTGAACTGCACACATGGACACGAATGAAAAGTAGAGTTAAAGCTTACGGAGTAATATACAGTCTAAACGAAGTAAATCGCTGAACAAAAACCGAATTTATAATAGCAGTACCAGAGCTACCATAAATCACTGATACCGCAAATCAAAAACCACAAGACACAATTCAGAAAATAATTAGCAGACATTAAAAAAATCTAACCTGAAAATCAGCTCAGAAATCAATCAGACCATTTCTGATTCTCAATCATCCAATATTCCAATCAGCCATATATGTAAAATGTACTTTCGTGAATTCGTGTATAAAAAATGTTAGAGAAATGCAAGTGGTCCATATCGGATAATCAAAAACCGGAGCTAATAAAAGCAAAAACAGCTAACGTTCAATCCATTAAAAGCAAGTCCTCACAAGTAAGGAAAGCGATTTCAAATGAGTTCAATCCTCATGCCAGCGATCAGGTTTTGGCGGATTCATTCCGAACAAATTCAAAGAAAATAAGCTAAGAAACGGAACGGATAGGCCAAAAACGGAAACCGGAATCAGTAACAAACTGGCAACCGAAACAGAAACCCTAACAGGGTGTAGGTGAAAGATTAAAAACGGGGAACCTGCAATTGAGTTTCATCTAAGAGGAGGGAGGTGGAGAAGGAAGCAGCGCACCGCGGATTCCTGGTCAAGAGCGCAGAGGACAAGAGCTTCCTCGCTGCAAACAACCTCTGCATCTTCTCCCTCTTTAATTCCTTCTTCCTTTTTTCCTGGTAGAGAAATGATTTGGTTTGGTGTTTATAAAAACGACGATGCCAATTTTAAACTAACGAGAGTTCTGACTTCTCCGAATGAGAGTTCCCGTCTTCTCGACGAGATTGAAGATGAGGGCTACACGTCATATATTTTTTTTTTTTTTTGGAAGCAGGATAAAAATTAAGAAAGTCGCCGACGACCCAGCTTCTTTACTAGCGCGTCCAAACGGACGAGAACATGGAGTTCTGGATCAGTGCAGAAGCTATCATCGACAGGGATGCAGTAAGCCATACGCGCAATCCTGTCCGCAACCGCATTCGACTCCCTGAAAATATGACGAATAGCAACATGAGAAATAGATTTAAGAATTAAAGAAGTATCGGCCATCAAGAGCTCGATATTCCATGGGCACACCCAGTCACCCAGGAGAGCCTTTATGACGACCAAACAATCCCCTTCGATTAGAAGCTTTTGAATCCCAAGGTTCCTTGCCCTTGCCACACCCATGTGAAGCCCCAAAGCCTCCGCGAAAACCGCAGAGCTATAATTACAAGGGCCCGACCCAAGCGAGATGATGTTGCCTTGATGGTCGCGAATGGCAAACCCGTAAGTTCCCGCCAGAGACTGACAGTGTGATCCATCGAAATTTAGCTTGAAAAAACCAACAGGCGGCTTTTCCCAACACTGAATTTGTCTAGTGTATATTCTATTCGTAGAGGTGGCTATACCATTGATGTTATGTTGGTCGCTAGAAATCGATTTTTTTGTATTGTCACTAGTATCCATGCGCGCCGACCAAGTCTGTCGTGCAGACTTACAGAATAAGGCAATGGCTTGGCAAGAAGTAGTCGTTGTGTGATGAAAAACCAGTTGGTTTCGGAAGAACCAAATGCCCCACCACGCAAAGGCCAGTTGGTTAAGGTTCTTTCTGCCCACCAACGTGTAAATATGATTGAGGATAGTATTAGGTTTGGACCGGTCGTCAATCCTAGAATAATTGGGGATGCTAATGTGGAGTTCGGAGAGTAGGGCTAGCGTCATTTTGCATTCTAGCAGAAGGTGTAAAGTAGATTCCGTAGAGCAACCGCAGAAATTGCAGCCCGAGGGGACCGCCACATGCGACCTTTGTAATCGTTCTGATGTTGGTAGCCCGTCACGAGATATTTTCCAAAGGAAGTGTTTGATCTTTTGTGGAACGTCTAGCTTCCACAACCATTGACAGTCAAAGTGGGGGTCACCATCGTGAAGGTGAATTATGTTGGTGGCTGCTCTAGTCGAGAACCAGCCGTTCCTACTAGGGCCCCAATAAAGTCTGTCAGAAAACGCATTAACTGGTAGTCTAATTTCTGTAATATTTCTGATAGTGGTCGTACTTAGCAAACCTTGTAAATCATTATTTAGAGCATCGACATCCCATCTGTTATCACTGGTAATAAATCGTTTTACGGGCCAGCTGGCCATGTTTTCATCAATCACTGAAGTAGCTGAGTTTGTCAAAGGGGTGTTGAGGACCCAATTGTCCGTCCAGAATTTAACCGATCTTCCATCACCAATTGACCAACGAAGGTCTGGTTTGAACAAATGTCTAATGGCTGTCAATTTTGACCATTGCCATGAAGTATTGCCTTTTTTGACGTAATCCGTCAACGAAGCTCCTTTAAGATATTTAGCAGAGATAACTCTGACCCAGATATTGTTAGGTTCAGCAATTATTTTCCATAACAACTTCATTTGTAATGCTAAATTCATAGTCTCAGCTTTATAAATGCCTAAGCCCCCTGCCAGGGTGTCGGAGCATATCTTGTCCCAGCTGATTAGTGTCGTAGAATTCTGGTCTTTGTTCCAAAAGACGTGTCTATAAACTTTATCTAATTCATGCAGAATCGAGGACGGCAGCATAAATGCTTGCATTATGAATAGGGGTTGGGCGCTCAGGTTGGACTTGATGAGTACCTTTCGGCCCTCAGCTGAGAGTGTAGCCGCTTTCCATTTAGTCAGTTGTTGTTTTGCTTTCAGAACTACATCGGCGAAGGTATCTCGATTGACCCGACCGTTTATAATCGGACAACCAAGATACTTTTCCATGTTATTTGTCTGCGGAATTCCCAAAGTTGTTGAGATACTTTGAATAGCGGCTACTGTAGTGCCAGTGGAAACTTGGAAGCTGGATTTATGCAGATTAACCTTTTGGCCAGAGATCAGACAGAAACGTTGGATCGTACTTGATAAAGTGAGACATGTTGCCTGGCTTGATTTCCCGAATAACAGAATGTCATCCGCGAAAGCCAGAAAGGGGACCTTAATCCCTCCCCTGCCAAGCGAGAAACCGAGGTCCCTAGAAACAGATGCTTGTCGTTGGAGCGTTCTCGCAAGAACCTCAGCGGTCAGGATGAAAAGGAAAGGAGACAAGGGATCACCCTGTCTAAGACCCCTAGTGGGTATAAAAGGTGTAGACGGTTCATCATTGATTAATATAGAGTAAGACACTGTTTGTACACATTCTGTAATCCAACGAATGAACTTACCATCGAAGCCGAACTTGTGAAGGACAACAACGAGGAAAGGCCATTCGATTCTATCATATGCTTTTTCCATATCTAGTTTGACGGCCATGTAGCCACATTTAGCTTTACTAATTCTAAATGAATGGAAAATTTCATGTGCGATCAGAATATTATCCTGAATGGCTCTGCCCTTTGTGAAAGAACTTTGTAGAGGGTGGATGAGTTTATCGAAAACTTTGGACAATCTGTTGGTCAAAATTTTTGATATGATCTTATATATCGTAGAGTACAGACTGATTGGTCTATAGTGGTTTACAGTTTCAGGATTGTCCCTTTTTTGGATTAAGGTGACGAATGTGTGATTGATCAGGCGTAGCATTCTCCCGGATAAGAAAAAAGACTTTACAGCCTTTATAATTGACGGACCAACGATATCCCAGTAATTTTGGTAAAAGCCAGTCGGCATACCATCGGGGCCCGGCGCTTTATCCGCTTTGATAGAGAACAACGCGGTTTTGATTTCTGAGTTAGTCACTGCGGAAGTAAGTCCGACGTTGTCAATGTCAGAAATCTCAGATCCTGTTACATCAAGATCGTTTGTAAAGGACATACCGTGGTTGTATGAAGACTTAAAACGAGTAGAGAAGTTTGAGATAAACTCATCTCTAATCAAGCTATTATCAGTCAGATGCAACCCCGAATCTGTTAGGAGATGTTTGATTATCTTTTTCCCTCGCTCAATATGGATGAGTCTATGCTATACTGAGATAAGCTTGATTTCGCCCTCAGCGGGAAAGAGATCCCTCCATAACAGGCAGATACCCCTCGAAAAGCCGATCGCTGGATCGAAAGCGATGTTTGTGAAGCCACACTTTTTCCAAGAGTACTCTGGCGGTGGTTTATTCGATTTTGTTTCCAATAGGACTAAAACATTAATCTGATTATTCCTTCAGAATAGTTCGGTATTTGTCCAAAAGTTTCGTCTCTTAAAGCCACGACAATTCCAAGAGGATATATTCATGTGAACTTAATTTTGTTCCGGGATTGTTTGAAAGTTTCATTTATGAAAGCTTGTAAATTCATATTGTGTATGGGAAATGAGATAGAAATCCTAATATTGGTATTAGCAGATATGCCGTATGCAAGTATAATGTACCAAAATTGATGACTTGCTTTTGTTAGTTGAAGTCTATCCCCTTTAAGGTGAAGGCTTTGTGCACAAGACCAAAGATGGCTTTGTGAGAAATCAAAAAGGTATTGATAATTTAGTATATAATGAGCATCATACCGAATGATCATGAAGTAATCACAACTAGCTTTTGGCAAGTAATACTTATGATAATCGGAGTCATACAGAGGAACAAGAATATAAGCATTGTGTATGTGATACTGATAGTGCTTAATTATAAGAGTGTAAAATGCCCTGTAAGGGTTATTAGATCCAATAGGATCATTGTACGGGGCTTGTGAGCCTTTATTTGTTAAGCTAGCTGGTCAGAAAACTAACAACCAAACACCAATCCAAGCTAAATAGCACACCGCAGGAGCGCCGTAGAAGCTGAAGAAACACCACCCAAAGCAGCTGCTGGACAAAGAGAGAGGCTCCCCACATCCGGAACCGAGAACACCTGAACAACAAGCCACAAAGGCGACCCACCTGCATACCAAAAAGGGCAAGAAACAGAGGGAGCAACAACTAGAAACAGAGGTAAGGCTCCAAATCAGTTCACAACCCTTTAGACAAGACATACTCGATAGAGTAATTTCAGAATGAACAAAACACATGACTATAGCGAGAGGAGCATAGTCCAAGACAGTATGAGATCCGAGAAGGAAACACAAATTAAAAAAAGCGAAGGGGGACTGAACCCACAGCCGCTGTGCATTAGAATAAGTAAGACAATCTTTCTTTGAAAGAGTGATTGCAAGCTTCAGAGCAAACCACAACAAGTTAACACTGCAGAGTAACCTATGAGTGCTACACGTCATATAGTTAGTTCAAAAAATTATATTTCTATTTCTATTATACCTAAATCTATATCTATATCTAATATTTCTATATTTAAACACTAAAGAAGGAGTACACTTCGACACGTGTCGACTTCTCCTTTACTTTAGTCCTATGTGGTGCTGGTTTATTCCATCATGTATGATGTGTCATTTTGTAAAATTTTCGAATTTTTTTTATTATCATATGTGGCAATTGATGTAGCAATTGATTATGAATAAGGATGAAATATTGATCAATATCCATGTTCATACAAATCAAACGGTGCCCCATGCAAATCTCAATCAATCCATTCCTATGATTCTCCTACAATTAGGTTATATAATATATAATAATATATTTTTTTATAAGGATAGAATATTGATCATTATCCATTTTCATACCAATCAATACGTGTCCATGCATGCTCAATCAATCAAAGATCAATTCCAATCAAGATTAATAACGAGAATTCTCATCCAATTGGGTTATAATTGGAAACAATAATGGAAACCAAGATTATAAAACATATTCCCATAGTTTTTATATTAAACCTCATGCATCGTCACTCCTGCATTCGTCTCTCTTTGTTCCATCAGCAGCCAGCAGGTATCATCCCATGGTTATTCAATCTCCGGCCCCTACATACACCAATAACGTTTGAAGTTAGTCAAAATATTTCAATACCAATGAATCTCCAACCACGTTATATTTTATGTTTTTTTTATGCAGGATGGTCAAGAAGAACGATTTCCAATTCCTTCATGATCTCAAGCCAAATGGTCGATACAAGATTAGAGTTCGCATTCTTCGGGTGTGGAAAACAAAAAATTTCAAAGATGAATCTAAAGATAAATCGCTAGACATTATTATGATTGATGAAAAGGTTTGTGTACTCATAACCATTCATGTATATTGTTATGCAATATCATATTTTACGACATTATGTAACCATCAACAACATTTCAGTGGACTAAGATTGTTGCTTCTGCAAGGATAGCTGATTCTGAAAAATTTGAAGGAATTATTGAAGGCTCTACATACGAGTTTCAAAGTTTCGCTGTTTATTCTTATATTTCTGCTTGGAAATATTGCAAGTTATCTACCCAGATAATGATGTTCAATAACACTTCATTCAAAAGCATTGATCAGCCCACTATTCCTCGATGCGGATTTGAATTTGTTGATATTGAGTCAATAGTTGACAACAAACTTGAACACCAGTTTCGAGTTGGTAATTACTTGCTTTTATAATATTATTCTATATTTTTTATCAACACATCTTGATCGATTCGAATTTAAATATAGATGTTATTGGGCACGTGATTTATGTTGGTAAATATAGATGTTATTGGGCACGTGATTTATGTTGGTCCTATGACTAAATCCCCCGGACAAGGATATTGTTTGCATGATAGGAGAAGACTCTTGATCCAAAATCATAGGTAAGATAATAATTTTTATGCATATTTGTTCAAAATACTATATATTTTATTGTTTTAGTTGTGTAAATTGTCATTCCTATGGTTTAATCACTCTCTATTTTAATACCTTAAGTACTTAGCTAAAATTTGGAACACGTACTGCATATACAGCTAAAATTTGGAACACGTACTTATCTAATATTTGGAACAACTTTACACGGATTGCATTCATTTAAATTTTTTAGTTATTACTATCATTTAATATTTTTTGGATTGTTATTATAACAAATTGCATTAATTTTTAAACATAACAATTTGCTATTATTAACCTGAAATCTTAAAACTAGGGGTTAACTTGGTAATATAATTATTTTTTATCCGAATTAAAACTAGGGGTTAACTTGGTAATATAATTATTTTTTATGCATATTTGTAAATATAACAAATTGCTACTAAAAACCTATGATCAGAATTACTTTACAGTATTTGACGACTGATCTACAATTTTGGAATTAAGTGTGTTAAACTTTCTTTAGTTCATTTTATCTATGTAAGGTTTAAATCATTTTAATTTACGTGTAATCAACAATTTTATTTTTTTTTAGCTCAAAATAAAAAACTTTTCCTATTAGCCCGAATAATATCTCACCCAATATAATTGAAAAAACATTTATTTGATAACTTCCAGAACATTTCAATTGAATAAATCATACAAAACTTACATCTACAATGAATGGCATGAATGACACATAGGTGAATAGGTGTCAAATTGGTCAATAAACTAATATAAATATCATATATGGATGACACATGTTCAATAAAAAAATTGCATTTAAAAGAACATATGGATGACACATGTTCAATATATTATTATTTATTATGAATTTAACTTTTATGACTAAATGCTTGATGATAATGAAATTACCTCCAACTTTTTCTATAGCATAAGTAGCACTTTGCAAGATATCCGACGTAATTCCGTTATATTCATTTGCTCCTAATCTGCAATCTCAAACTCAATTATTGTCCTGTTTAGGAGTGTCCCTGTGGATTGAGGTATCAGGTATCTTATCACAAAAAAGTGACAATTGCATATCAAGTTCTACAATTAAGGTTTACCAACTCGAAATATATTTGTAACTAATTCAAAAAGATCAAAGTGGAACCTCACCTTTAACTCAGACAAGATTTCCGTAGAGCTTCTCTGAGCTGCTCATACCAATTGACAAGTACTTTGGATGTTTGATGGCCTGTGTAAGGTTTCAAAACAATCAATTATTTCCCCATGTTCTTATTTGTATGTTTGATGGCCTGTGTAAGGTTTGCTCTGATGTCTGAAAATACACCTACCAGATTACATACTTAACAAACTTCTTCACATAAAGGAGAGAACAAAATATTTTGTACAAGAAATATAATAGTGTATCTCTTTTAGGTACTTTTACATATTCAAATGTTCAATATAGCCCTCACTGATAAGAACATAAATAGTATATGTGTATTGTCAAATAGTTTGGACAATCAAAATTTTATAAACATTTTAGTAAGTATAAAATGGGTGCGAAAAGGGTGATTAAATGCAATTGTTAAGAATTGCTAAGATTAAAGGATGGTTTTGAACAAAATATCTAATAAGGGCTGATGTTTTGCAGATTACCTGAATGACAATATTGCGAACAATTCAAGTTATCTCTTTATGAAAGGAACTGAATGATATGCAAAACTGAACTTGCTGGTGGAAAGTAGTACACTTAAATAGGATGGTCCATAAATGAAAAATAACAGCATAAGGAAAATTGGATTCCTTGAAATCAGATGGAAAAAAATGGGCCCTCTGGTATGGACCTATGTGGTGTTCATTCATAATATCATCAGTACTTAAATAGTTATAAAGAAGGAAATGACAGTTATGTTCCCATGGTTGTCAGCAAAAGTATAATATTGTTTAACGTAATAACAGAAGCACACCTGTAGGTTTCGCCACTGGGAATTTTGCCATCTTACTGGATCAATTTACCAGTTACAGTACCCATGTATCTGCGCACTCCTGAATCCTCGGTTTCAAACATCATTCTAAATGGCATACCCAATGAAACTTGAGTGTACATAGCTTTGTTGTACTTGGCTAGAGGAATCACAACCTTAGCTAGGCTAGCCCTATCAAAAGAAAGAATCAAGTTATCCTTATGTCTTTGAATGATCGGTGATGAAGAATAGATCAAGACGGTAGTGTAATACCTAGGATTGTAAAATATAGTAAATGGGTTGTGATGGGCTGCAGCATGAGCTGCAATAGTCAGAATTCCGATGTGCATGCTGTCACTTTATATGACTGAAGAAGCAAGGGCAGGCTGCTGCCTATCAGCAAGTCTGGTTCCCAACCAAAGTTTTGATTTTTCATCCCTACAATTCAAATACAATAAACTACGTCAGCTTCCAAAGGTCCAAAATGACTGCAAAGCCTTATACAATGCAAAATAACTCCAACCTGTAGTCAACCAGTGCCTAATGAAGAGACCTGAATTCCCATAAAACAATCTTTTTGAGCTAACAAATACACTCCAACCTGTAGTCAGCAAGTGCCTTTTTGGTTGACCTGAATTAGAAAATACATACAAAACATTAAAAAATAATAGCCATTTAAATTACAACACATTTCCTTCAAATATTAAATCAATTGAAGGGAACAATGCAAAAAAAATCTGTTCAACCTCTTATTGAGAGAAAACTACGAAGGACAGGAAACTACCGTGGTAAATGTGCCTGAATGTCCATGCTTGCCCATGAAGATCTTTAGCAACCAACTCTTGACAAGGAGGTTGCATTGAAAAATCCTGTAAAATGTGACATACACGAGCATATGAATTTTCCTTGGGCTAGCTGGGATTGGTGGTGGGAAGATCTTTATGCATGTTAACTTGAAAATACTCATACGAAGACAACAACCCCTAATGCAATGAGTTTTGGCCTAATTTTAAGGAGAAAAGAAAAACAGAATCCAAACTTGTCTAGCAAGTGTTCTCCATGCCAAACATGTTTCTTTGTCATTCGTCTTGGCTCTCAGGCCGATCGTCTCCATCGGAACTACGAAATCAATAACAAATAAAATAAGAACACAAACAACACAATTTGGAAAGCAACACCATTTGTGATTCAACATCGAGACCATAAACCATCCTAATGCAATGAGTTTCATCCCAAATTTAGGCCTAATTTTAGGGAGAAAAAAAATCAATATATATACAAACCTATAAACTGTTCTCCATGAACCCCTAAATTATAAATCAAATCAGTATATAAATCAAATCAATTGGGTAAAAGTTAATCAAAAATCATAAACGAACCCAACATGAACCCCTAATTATAAATCGTATACCTGATTTAGGAACCCAAAATTTGCTAATAAACAGCATGAGTGGGGCTTATTTGAGAGGTGAATGCCGACAACGAGGGGATACCGTATAGCATGAACCCCTAAATTATAAATCAAATCACCGTTTGGGTTAAAATCGAATTTGAGGTAGCCGTTTAGGTGAGCTAGGGCGAGGTCACTGCCGCGGATTTGTACAGTAATTGAAGGCGGTGGTGGAGTTGTAGAGAGGATTGCAATTTATGTGGGACTACTAATTTAAAATATTCTATAAATGTTATATTAGTGCCTCCCCAAATATAGTCTATGGATGACAAATGTTCTACCATGTAAAATACGTGGCATTCATGCAATTAAGTACCAATTAGATATATATTTAAACATTTAATATATTCTTTATATTATATATATGAACCATTTAATATACAATACGGAAAAATTATTTATATTTATAAATTAATCATTAATTAAAATATTAAATGATAGTTCTAATTAAATACTCCCTTCGTTCGAAAATATATGTCCATTAACTTTTTAACACGATTTTTAAAGAGTTAACAACTATATAAAATAACATTTTTTATCGATTTTTTTACTTAATCGTATATATATTAATTACTAATAAGTATATAGTTATGTAAAAGAATTAATAAGATAATATTATTTTATATAGTTTTTAACTCCTTAAAAAGTGTACCAAAAAGTCAATAGACTTATATTTCCGAAGGAGAGAGTATTAATTTTTAGTATTATACTACCTCCGATCCAAAATACATGTCGTTTGACTTTTCAAAACGTATTTTAAGGAGCTAAAAACTATATAATATATTAACTTTTTTATTATAATTTTTTGACAATTTAATACTTATTACCAACAAATATTAAGTTGTAAGAAAATAATTTAAAAAAAGTTGATATTTTATATAGTTTTTAACTTCTTAAAATACGTGTAAAAAAGTCAAACGACATGTATTTTGGATCGGAGGGAGTATTAATTTTTACTATTAGCTTTTTTAAGTATTTGGCTTACCTAAAATTTGGAATTAAGTGTTTTTAACTTTCTTTAGTTCATTTGATTTATGTAAGATTTAATTCATTTTAATTTACGTGTAATCGACAATTTTATCTATTGTCGTGCTGATAAATGTTCTACCATGTAATATACGTGTCATTCATGCAATTAAGTATCTAATCATATTTTTTTTTATATTTACCGGAATTCAACATATTCGTAATATTACACGTATAACTATTGTTTTTTAAAAATATATTTTTCATTGTGGAAAATTATAGACATTAATGTCTACATCACATGGACAAGTACATTTTCTATCATTTAACGTGCTGTTTAAATAAATGTCTTTGATTGCAGCCATATCCATGGTACGCGAAGTATTTTGAGGATTGAAGGTCATGCTTGGAGGGATTTTTGTTATGGTTTAAAAAGCTCATTAGGATGTCATTTATGCATGTTTTTTTATGTAGATTGTATGATTGGATGGTTCAAGATTCAATGCTTTTATGCATTTTGTCATAAAAAGTTTCATTATGCTCAATAGTATGATTTTGAATATGTGCATTTATCAACGTTTTAATTATCATTCTTTGAGAATATTTTGGATTTTCTTTAAAAAAATTATGTAGCTTCAAATTGTTTTTAATATGGATGATTAGTGTAGGAGGGACGAAATGTTTATTCTATATAGTCCAGACAAGTTGAACTAAATAGTTTCACCTTTTAATGCAGGTTATATTATTATTATTATTAGACTTTTTAGGCCAATACTTGATTACCCAAACATTAAATTGGGTTTAAACACTTGATCTACAATTCTTTGATATACAATTATTATTTTATTTTATAATTAATAAAAATTTTCACTCACCATACAAACTCATTTAGTATTAGTGATCGCTTGATGATTTAAATTCAAATGGCTCATTAAGAAACTACTATTATTTAAATTTATTTCATTATAAAATTATATTACATAAGACCCGTGCCTTGGGCACGGGCACTAAACTAGTAATACTACTATTGCAATACACTATCTGGTCTCATCATTTAAGTCATTTAATTTTTTTAACATGATTTTTAATACTCCTTCCGTCCCACAATAATTGTCTTTGGACTATTTATACACGCTTTTTAAAGAGCTGAAAACTATATAAAAATATTTATTTTTTAATTAATTTTTTTAAATAATTCTATACTTATTAGTAATATGTATGATATTATTTAAAAATATTTAATAAAATGTTGATATTTTATATAGTTTTTAGCTTTTTAAGAAAAAGGTGCATGAATAGTTAAAGACAATCATTGTGGGACGGAGGAAGTATTTTAAAAACTCTAATATAATGTCTCATAATTTAAGTCATTTAATTTTTTTAACATGATTTTTAATATGTTAAAAACTCTAATATAATTTTTTTTTTCAAAAATAAGTTTGAAAGTGTTTTAAAATTTTTGAAAAATATATATTTTATATAGCTTTTAACACATTAAAAAATGTGCCAAAAAGTTAAACAACCTAAACTAAATTATGAGACGGAAGTAATATTTGTATAATTCTATTTATACTAGTCCATCCACTAATCAAAAAAGGTCATTTTAGTGAGTATAATTTTTTGTTAAAAAAAAGATATCGTTTTATATATTTTAGAGCAGTTTTTAAGAAAGATTCGATCATAAATATATGTTTTTAGTAAGTGACACGTGTTTTAACAAAATTCGGCAAAACATGTATTCACGCTTTTTTAGAATGATAAAAATTGTATAAAATATCTATTTTTTATAATTTATTTATTAATTTTGTAGTTATTATTAATAAGTACAAAATTATTTTAAAAATGGATATTTTATGCGAATGAAAGGACTATTCATCTTTACACAAATTTTTTTTCATAAATTGCACTATTTTAAAAATTTTCTCTATCCTCTACAACCAACCAAAATTGTTGAAAAATCAAAAACACAGAATCATGAATAACTTAGCTTTTGCTATCCTCATAGGCGACATCCTTTTATCCAACAAGTTACCTAAGTATATTTTACTCATGGATAACTTAGCTTTTGCTGAGTAAAAATTTATATAACATCCTATAATATATTTTTAGCTAGGCAACTTTTTTTTTCCTTATGCTATTTTTTCGGTCAAATTGCAAATTTGCTATCGATTTCTTTGGCGTCGCTTTGTTATTGCCTTGATTTGATCTGTTGAACCATAGAATCATGAACTTTGATGCTAAAAATTCTAATCTTTTTGTGAGATTATGTATGATTAAAAAAAACACCCCTTATCAGACTACAAATTTGGCATATGAACATTTTGAAAAAGTGGCTATGAATAGGATGATAACAACGGAACAAAAAATGAGGTGCTTTTGGTTGTTTATTTGTGGTTTGCACAGTTGTGTTTTTGTGATTATGGTTTTCTATGGATTTGGCTTAATCGAATGAAACCAAGGACGGAATTGGGGTGCGCTTACAGGCCGCCCCATTTGACTAGTAATATATATAATATAGGTATATTTATATCACATTGTTTGAGTGGCTCATTTGGTTGAGAGTGAAGAGGGGAGTGCTGTAGCCCAGGTTTGAATCCCTTCCACTTCAATTGTTCATGCCTTCTGGCTTCTGCTACCCACTTCCATTTGGTGGTGGCCCATTGCTACCAGATGGTAACGGCCCAAATATAAATATTCGGGTTACGTTTCGAAGGATTGGATACCTTCTTTTGGATCTTGCAATTCGAGTACGGGTTGAGTGTGAAAACAAAGTTTTAGTGATCAAAGAAGGGATTTCGCACCCTAAATTCGCGATAGGGCCATTAGGTCCCCCAATCCTGTCCTACTTGCCTAAGTCGCTCAAAACGTTTTAAGATCAAAAGCATAAAGAAGGCAATATCATAATACAAGTTGCCACGACATGGCCGGATCAAAACCAAATACGAGGAAATAAGTAGCAAAGTGTGGAGTTCAAGTCGGTCTTTCTCTCCCTCTCACTGCGCCATGAGATATCCCCGCCACAACAGCACATGATCAAGTAAGGGTACGGGTACCTGAAACTAACCACGAAGTCAAGGTCGAGCCACTCATGCGGGCCCTGAAGACCTCGCTGAGGACATATAATATGCCTATACCTAGATAAAGGATGATCTAATGCAGTGCGGAAATATTAAACACACAAGCATGCTAACAGTTTATATATATATGTGCAGAAAGCGATTAAATGGGATCCCGCACAGAATGCCAAGTGGCATGTCCCTCTCCTACTCCTGCACCCATGCTCGTTAGTGCAGGAACCGACCGCGTTTTATACTCCCGCACCCATGCTCGTTAGTGCGGGAACCGGTCGCGTTCAATATCATAACATCATCAATCGTATCAATAGTCATGCTCGTCAATTTAACAGTCTGACTCGATGAGGACAAAGCCCGATGGGACTGGACCGTCCTATGACCCTAGTAAATGACTCTAGGACTCACAATTTAACGGCCGTTCTACCATACGCAAAGAGAATACGGATGCTCGATTAATTTGTGCAACCTAAGCATGATACTACATGAATATGCAGGATGCAACACCTACACACTATATGACACATCAGGCATGAGGTTCTAACTTGAGTAAGCCCCGGAGGACTTACCTGGAGTAGCAGATCAGCAAGGGGAAAGCAGCAAGAGAACAAGCAAGCAGGTCACGGATCACCTAGCAAGTATTAATGATCATGCATAAGTTTACTCCATATAATGGGATCCATTTTCCAGTACACATAATCTATCCATCATTCATTAGTCATAACATCATCACCATCATCATCATCAACATTATAATCTCCTCTCAATTTCTCATCACATGCTATTTCGCATCTCGTCATACAATATCTCATATATCATTCCATATAACATCTCCTCCATCACCGTATAATGCTCATATCTCAACACATCATGTTTTTATTCTCATGCTCATGACTTCAAATCTTATTGTACTCATGTAGTAACAATATCACCTTACAAGTAATTCACATATTCGGATTATAATCAAGTCCAATTCAGAGTCCAAAAGTCCAGTTACGTCAACTCATATTCAAAACAAATTTCTCAAATCAAGACAATTCGATATCCAAACAATCCCTTAAGGTCATACTTAGCCAAATCCAATTATAAGACATTAACCTTTAACCCAACTTGTAATATTATGTTATCATAAGAAAAACGGCACAAGTTAGCTTCATTTCCAATCTTAGATTAATCTCATGATATAAAGTATTATTAAAACAAATCCGACACAACCAATTTTATCTTAAAATCATTATTTCTAATGTTTTAACAAATTCCAATACTTTGATAAATATTTCCATAATCTCAATTCATGCTTTTAAATAAATTCTGATACTTTAATAATTACCTCAAACAATACATATAAACAATTAAATAAGCACCCAAATAAATCAATTTTTAACAGCTTATAATAAATATTTAAATAAATCAGATTAGGTAAATAATAAATAAATAAACAATTATATAACACTTAAATAACAAATATATAAGGTAATCAAAATAAATAACCCACCCTCACCAATCGACCCAACAAAAGAGAGAGAAGCCCAAGATCCGGATCCGTATCCGGCCCACTCGGCCCAAATCTATCCTCCCATATTTGGCCTGAGGCAAACCGGTCCAGTCACTTAAAAGAATACCCGAACCGAACCAAAACAAAAAGGAAAAGAAAAGAACTTAACCCTGTTTAACCGAACCCACCCCTAACCTCCGCCTCTGGACACACGCGAACGGAAAAGGAGAAGAATTTCAGGGCCTCACCGGAGATGCACTCTCATCCTAACCCACCCCCAACTGATCGACATACTCTCCCAACCACAACTCATACCGAAAGGATCAAACGCAGCACAGAGAAAGGAGGGAAAACGAGGGCTCACCGAGGGGATTCCTTGGTGGTCGGGCTCGCCGGAGTTTTGTTTGGCTTCATCGGAGAATCAAGATGCACCTTCTCGACCTAGATTAGAGATTGGAGGTCAAAAGGTACGAATTTACAAAGGTTTCAAGCAGAAAAATGGAGGACAAACTCACCGAGCTTCGACTCGGAGAAAACAGGGGAAGGGTCGGGAAGGAAGACGTCGGCGACCCCCAGGCTACTCCTGGGTGGCTCGACTTTGTCTTCGGACGTCTTAGGAGGTAGAGTGGAGGTGCTCGGACTGCTGGACACCTCGGGGCTGCCTCCGAGCTCGGGAAAAACAGAGGCGCGGGAGGGTTGGGGCTGGTGATGTGATGATGTTGTTGGGGTGCCTTGGGGAGGGGCGACGAGCAGATGGTGATGATGATGATGGAATGTGATGGCGGAAACTGATGTTTTTGAAGGAGGGCGGGAGAATGGTGGTGGTGAGATGGCTTGGGGTTTGTTTCAATTAAAAGGAAGTGATTAGGGGGAGGGGAGGTGCTTGCAGTGGTGTGACAGGGGAGGAGGATAGAATTAGGGGGGTGCGGTGGGGGCTGTGAGAAAGGAGATTGAGTGTGTTGGTCTTTGAAATGAAAGAAGGAGGAAGGCTGAGAGGGAGCAGGGGGATGTGAAATGAAAGATGAAGAAAGGGGATGGCTTTACCGGTGAAATAGAGGATAGGGGGTTGTAGGGGTGACTAAAGTAAAGGGTATTAAATGTAATAAAGTCAACTTATATACCCGGAAATAAATTCTGAGACCCGCTTCCCGACTTTAAACCGACACAATTTAAAATTATTCGAATTCAAATTGAGTAACGAAACCCAAAAATATTTTTAAGCCTTGGAAAAATAAAGCGGAATTATTTCGTTTTCAAATTGAGTAACAAGTTTATGCCGGAATTGTTTGAAAGAATTTAAATCAGTCGTTGGCTCGAGAACGGAAATTTAAAAAAAAAAATTCGGACTCTCAGAAATTGAACAAATTTTAACCGAAATGAAATTTATAATTATAAAAATATTATTTAAAAATCTCGGTCTTTACACAGATAAATTACATCCATGGAGACACTGTTAAAGAAATCACAAACTAGCCATTATTTTTTTTATCACTAATTTAAATTATTTATAATAGATAAAAAAAAGATGGATTAATTTCATATGGGTGTTTGATATCACATAAACCTCAAAGAATACAGTATTTGATAAATAATTTATTCTATTATTGCTAATTTAAATATGGATAAAAAATATCTTTAATTTTTAACTCAACTGATATAGTGATAGACAGGGAAAAAATTAAAATTATATGCAAATCCAGCCTATCCAAGATTGTAATCCTAGTTCCGTGCTTCAATGAAACACTATGGACGACCTAGTCCACACCTAGGACTCAGTCGCAAGTTAAAGAAAATACATGAACTTGAGTAATCACTGGAAACTACAACACAAAATAGAAAAACTCCCCCATGTTTTTGTTGTCATCTCTCCAACGGCGAGACGCCGCGGAAGTGTATTTACTTCCTTGTGTTTTCGCTATTCGTTGTTTGCCTCAGAGTCTTCCTCGACTTGTTCATGTGCTGGGTTTTTTCGTTGTTATGCTCAATTAGGGTCCGAACCTTTGTTTTTTCTCCTCCGTTTCTTTTATTTACTTGTATCATGGCAGTTAGTCCGTCTGCCAATTATTTCGACTTCTTTATTTACTTGACACGGGTGATTTCAGATATTTTGAATCCTTACCTTGATAAAAAAAAAGTATAGTAGTGAAGAGTCATTGAGTATTACAAAGTACACTATATGAATTTATAAAAAATATAAAAAAATAATATTTTATAGAGTTTTTAACATTTAAAAAAACATGTTAAAAAAATTAAACAATTTAAAGAATAAACTCGGTACTTTTTCACTTTTTCATCATAATACCCTTTCAAAAATGGAGTAAGATCTTACTACGTACAAAGTTAAAATCTATAAAATTGATAAGATTATGAAATACTCCCTCCGTTCGGTAAAACATGTACCATTTTAGCCTATTTCACAAGTTTTAAGGCAATTAACAAATTTACTAATTTACCCTTAATTATTATCATCATTTTTTACTTTATCGAAAACTACAACTAACGAACCATCAATCATGTCAAGGGTTTTTTTGTAAAGTGAAGTGCAAAATACCTACAATGACAAGTTTTTTTGAACAAAAATAGCACCCTAAAATGACATGTTTTGCCGAACGGAGGGAGTAAGAATCTATCAAAGCTAAAAAAAAAATTATTGTAATAAATAAATAGAAACTAAATTAATTTCTATCTCTTCCACCTTTTTGATGAAATTTTTTCAATTTTTTCATTTTAATTTCTTAGAATGTATAACTCAACCGAGCTTTTTTTTCCCAACTAATAAAAATTAGAAGCAACTTCTTGATAATTGTCCTTCCCACCTTCAACCAAACAAGACCTCATTTGTTGTGCTTTTATTGTTTCATGAAAGCTCATCATGTCTCTCATACAAGTAGAAGTATCAGCTCCACCCTCTCCAACATATCTCTGCCTGTCCAAGAGTACCCCCCAAAAAAAAAGGTAACTACAATGAATCCCTTTCTTATGACTCACTGACTCGAATTGGTTTTATTTCATCCAACTAAAGGATATATACAATTATATGCTTCCAGGGATCGGAATATGATGTCTATCTCTCACAATTCTGTGTCCTTAGTTGAATCTCCTACCACTGCCTTCTCTTCTTCTGATTCACGGGCTTCCGTGTGCTCCTCGAGTGGAGCTTGATCGAGTTCCATGGTTGTACGTTGAAGGGGCCCCAGTGGGGTTCCGAAGATTGTGGTGAAGATCTGCCTGTGACAATCGTCGCACAAGTAGAAGTACGTGAAATGCCCTTCGTTAGGCAGCATATGAATCGTTGCTCCTGGTAGATTCCGATGGACAAAGCTGGTTACCATTGGCGGCACCACCCTGTCTTCCATTCCCTGCTCATTCGAAATTATGTGTGACACGGTTAGCCTGAGAATGCAGTTGCAGCGTAAGATGATATACACAAAGCAAATTATGAGCAAAGTTAATTTTGTGTCCCGTGGTACTATCCAATATACCAACTGTCCCCTCTTTCGGGCTATCATTTTCAAATTTAAGAGCACACCGCCACAACTTGATACACTCACTTGCCAATTGCCATATCCAATGGGGATTACATTGTATCCACTATCTAAAGATTTATGGTGTTCCAATCTCCTCATCGCTCTCGTAGTCTCATCCATAGACAGCCCTCTAATCCTAACCCGATTCACTAATCACTAGTCCTTTTGGCCCCATTATCATTACGTCATCTATGAGTCAGTGACCCAGAAGGCCAGAATCAACATCAGGGGACTGGCATAATGCCTTTATTTTAGGTAATGTTGTCTAAAATTGCAGATGAAACATGCAAGGCTGAAAATAGGCATGAAATAATGTATAATGCCAATTAAACTATCACTGGAGCAGTCATGTTGAGAGTTTGTTCTGGAATTTTGTAAGCTAACCAGCAGCAGGAGCAAAAGAAGCAAAAGTACTAACCTGCCATATGTGTATTGGGCCTAGGAAACCAGTCAGTTCCACCTCTTCCGGGCTGTAAATGGACTTGAGCCAGAGAAGAATGTCTTTTGCTTTCTGTTTCTTTCGTGCTTGAAGTTCAGAAATTTTGAAGCCCCAGCTTGAAACCTGCAGCACTGCCTCCTCAATGAATGGTTTTACGTTGCCCTGCCTGATTGATTCCTCCACATTTCTCTGCCAGCATTCTTCAAATTTAGGGTCCTCTATCAAAACTCTATCCTGAGCAAGCCACAAGTTATATATATCATCAGCGAAAAGAACAAAAGAAGTTTACAAATCAAAATTGTTAAGACCAAAACTTGAAGATGACATCCCTTTATGATAGACATTTGTATAGACATTGTAACAAGTAGCATTTTTTATGGAATGTGTAACAATATGAAACCCTTACTTCTTTTCAATAACAAGCCAGATTCAGAAACCTAACTGAGCAATATTGAAACGTTGGTTCATTCACCATACAATTTAGCAGATTGCAAGCATCCTCACCTTCTTCCCCAGTGATAACGAGAGCCACTTATCAGCAGGGGCATGCTTTCCTGATAGAAAGCTCCGACGATAGAAGAATGCAAGCAATCTAGGGAATCTTCGAGCTAAAACATACATCATTTTCCGTTTTGGTGTCCATTTGTCCCAGACTCTGGATCTTTCTTCTTTAGTCATGCTTGGATCATAGGGATTCACCATGGGAGCAAACATTGCCGCACCTAAATTAAGGAATAAATAGTATAAATTTCAAAATTACAATTTCTAGAATTTCATCCATACTGACTAGCAAAAAAACAAGGAAGAATCATGAATGGTTTAATGACATTGAAGTACCCACAGCTGGGATTGCTTAGAAAGTTAGACTATAATTATTAATAAAATAAAGGGCAATTAGCCCCATTACAGACCAAAAAAAAAGATCACGGAAATAATCATCAGCCAATAGAAAACAAAAATCTTGTCACCACTTTTACAAGTTAATAATCAACTTGGCAAGATGATTGAATGGTTTAGACCCATTCGAGTGAAAAAAAACAAATCAGATTGATCACGACAAACTAGACTTCAGGATTCTACTTCCGATAATCCTTGAAGCCAAATCATTTGGCATTTTTCAGTGTTATCCCTATAGAGACAGGTCAATCAAACATAATAGACCAGTGGATAATAAACAACCTTAACGCCCACATTTATTTTATAGATAGTTTATTCCACTGATGAAAATAACAAAACAAAAGGGATTATTTATAACTAGGGAAATTTAAGAAAGCAGTGGACGTCAGGTAGTAGCACGATGAAAGCAAAACAAAATGTAGAAGTGTAAAACACAAGAAATGCTGGACAAACATTCCTGTACCTGCAAGTCTATCTGGAATGTATCTTAGTGCAGCCCAAACATGCATACTAGCAGCTGAGTATCCCACTAACCAAAACTTGTCATGAACCTCTAATGCATCAGCTAAATGTGATATATCCAGAGCTGATGACTCAAGGGTCCTTTGGGGATGAGAATCACTCTCTCCAAACCCAGGAAGATCATATGTTATCAGACGAATACCGAATTCCTCCATGAGAGAAGCCTTCAGTCCAGGTATTCCTAAAATGTTGTAGAAGACAAAAAAAATACTGTCAGACAGATCACCTAACTGAAAAGATTGTGTCCCGAATTTATAGTATTGCCTACATTATTAAATAACAGAATATGCTAAGAAGTAAGAATTACCGGCAAGTCGAGATGAGAGGAAGGAGTGTGGAGTAATTATGTAAAATCTTGCTATGGCAGCTGGGAGACCTTGTTCATGATAGGCTAAATGTCTACCATCTGGCAGTATAATATGACTAGCACTAGGAGGATGTATATACACTTGCTTCACAACTGGTATGTCTTCAACAGGTGCAGTTCTCACACTCAATGCTGCAGATCATTTTTAATGGTGTCAGTCAGATGTTCAACTGCAATATAAGGAAATGCAGCATCAGTACATGCTAAGATCCTGATTGCTTTTCTTGTTCATTGAAGCCAATTTTTATACACAGGATATATGCAAAATTCAGGCTGTAACAAACGCTATCTGCAATGATGGATGGTATATGAACAAAGCAACATGCAGAACTATTTGGGCCAAGCAAATGATATGATATTAAGGAAATGTTTTTCCTTCATTGTCGTACATTATACCAGATGACCCAAAAGGGCAATTCTGAAGATTTCAACCTTGTCCAAGTGCTCCAGTTAGATCCCTGCCATTAAAAACTAGAACCCTACCTTTAAGTTCTTCAATAAAATTGGATTTCAATACATAAAACTTCACTTCTTCAAGAATAAGTAAAATTTATCCATGAGATCAATAGAATTGTATTTATAAGGCCAATAACAAGCTCAGGAAACTAAATTCCCCAGATTAATTGCACATAATTGACGCTAATTGCGAAACGTATCACCTAACTGGCACAAGAAAAGTTCAGATAACTTCTTTACATTGCGAATTTCATCATTACGCACAGTCGCACAGTCGCACAGCACAAAGGAATCAAAATTCAACACGCAACAAAAATCACAACTCTCTCACCTGCCAAGGCAACGAAGAAGACGAGCAAAATCACACTCCAAGAATGAACTGGATCCCGATCCTCAGGCAAATACTCATTGAGAAACCTCAGCCTCCCAAAAACCCTATCACAAGGCTTCCCAACCTTTCTCATGACGAACGAATCCTCGTCTCCCAAGCTCTGTTTCACTATGTCCCCAAAGCTCCTCGCCAGGTCCATACTCATCTCCCCTAACCCCCTCACGAACTCCTTCACTGTCTCACTTACGTTCCCCGCCGGAGGCACCGAATCGAAATTCGGCGACGCGAACCGATCGCCGCCGCCGCTGCCGTCGTAGTGGAAATTCTCCGTGCCTGAGTAGTCCACCAAGCTCGCCAGCTCCTGCTTCCATGTCTTGTTCTCGTTATTTGCATCCTCCATCGATCTACAAAAGTGATTGAACTGAATTTTGCCGATTGGATTTCAGCTCGATCTAGAAAGGAAAACAAAAAAAAAACTATAACCGGAAAGAAAAAGTGGAAAAAAGGATCTTGAATTGAGGAATTGGCGTGAAATTGAAGCTCCGGAAGGAGAATATCAATGGCGGATCCGGATTCGGATCCTGTGATTACGACAAGTATACGTTAACATTTGGATTTCGGGAGAGAGAGGGGTAGTGGGAAGGTGTCGGTTTTGGGAAATGGATGAAAACGTTTGGAGACGGTGGGGGGTTTGAGGCTACTTGTAGAGGAGTGTAGGGGTACATTGGTAATCTGACGATTTTGGGGATGTGTAGGATCAAGGGCCGAGATTTTGCCACGTAAGCGACTCGCCGTTTGACAGTTTGTCAAAGAGTGGGAAGTGGGTGTTGTTCTGCAGTGGTTTACCAGCTTTAAATTATTTTTAAATTGTGGTTATTATCGGCGTTAAAAACGGTTAAGCTTTTTCTTATTAAAAAAAAACGTGGTTTCAAACATACATCTTCTTTATCAATTTATACTAATGCACTATCCTTCAAACAAGTCTTATTTTGGGTTTATAATTTATGTTTATATTTATATTTTCTAACTATTGTGATTTATTTATATTCTTTATATGTGTTTTCAAATATTGTTATGTAGTCTATATTTTATTCATATAATATCATAAAAAAAATGGATTTGTTTTTAAAAGGAATATATATGGTTGAAAAAAGTAAGAGAAAAATATTAATTTATATGGCTAGACTTTAAGGTATGGAAGAGAAAAATATTAATTTCATCCTTGCCTCCTTGTTCATGAACGCTCGATCCAGGATCTCCAAAAGGCTGGATCGAGCGTTCATGAACAAGGAGGTAAGGATGAAATGGCAGGAGGCTAGCGTCCGACACCTCGTGAGGTATTCCTCTGACCATAACCCCCTTCTTATTACTTTTGAGCCGAATGTGAGCAGCAAAGTGGAGAGAAGACCCTTCCGATTTGAAGCTGCTTGGTTCACTCATCCGGAATTCATGACGATCGTTAGAAGATGTTGGGACCAAGACATCGAGGTATGTGAGGCTATCCCTGTGCTTAAAGACGCTTTACTAACGTGGAATCGAGAGGTTTTTGGAAACATTCATACTAGGAAGAAAGGCCTGAGCATGGAGCTTGAAAGAGTTCAACGGGATCCTAGAATTAACCACTCGGATGCCCTCATTGGGAAAGAGAGGAAGCTTATGTCGGATTTGGAGGCGGTGCTCGAACAAGAAGAGTTGCTTTGGTTCCAAAAGTCCCGTGAGAATTGGCTCAGCCAAGGAGACAGGAATACGGCCTTCTTCCATCTCTCAACTGTGATCAAGAGAAAGAATAATAAAATCGAGGGCTTATTTGACGAGAAAAAGAGATGGACGGAGGACAACACCAGGATGCAAAAAGTGGCCATGAGGTTCTTCAAATCTCTCTACAGTGTGTCGGACATCTCGCCCTTGAGCAGCTGCGATCTGGGTGAAGGGGGCTTCCCGGATATCGACCAAAACCGGTGGGCTGTGTTATCTGCACCAGTTACTAGAGAAGAGGTGTGGATTGCTACTAGAAGCATGGGCCGGTATAAATCCCCAGGTATCGATGGCTTGCAGCCGGTTTTCTATCAGAAGTGTTGGGATATTGTGGGAAACTCGGTGTTCGAGGAAGTGACGAGGTTTCTGAGGGAGAAGACTTTGCAGGGAGGGCGTAATGACACTCTTTTAGTTCTGTTGGCCAAGGTTGGAAAACCGGAACACATCAGACAATTCAGGCCGATTGCCCTCTGTAACGTCATATACAAAATTATCTCGAAGACCCTTGTTCTGAGGATGCAAAAAATCATTAATGATCTGATTGGCCCGACGCAAGGAAGCTTCATTCCGGGGAGATTAATTCAGGATAATATAGTGCTCGTCCAGGAGGTTGTGCATTCGTTAAGGAAGAAAAGAACAGGGAAGAAATGGATGATCATCAAGCTCGATCTTGAGAAGGCCTACGACAGACTCAGATGGG
This sequence comes from Persicaria maculosa, assembly GCA_963922045.1. Taxonomy (NCBI): domain Eukaryota; kingdom Viridiplantae; phylum Streptophyta; class Magnoliopsida; order Caryophyllales; family Polygonaceae; genus Persicaria; species Persicaria maculosa. The sequence goes on along the minus strand of OY998264.1, from coordinate 19,102,022 downwards.
ACTTCATAGAGAATACGATAGAGGCTGCCGGGTTCCCGAAGGATTGGATTGACTGGATTAGAGAATGTATCAGGTCTACCAATATTCAACTTTTGTGGAATGGTGAGGTGACGGAGAGCTTCAAGCCGGAGAGAGGAATCAGACAAGGCGACCCGCTTTCCCCTTACCTTTTTGTGCTTTGTATCGAAAGACTCAGTCATATTATACATCAAGCTATTGAGGATGGGGAATGGAAGCCTATCACGTTATCGAGAGGGGGCCCGCATATTTCGCACATGTTCTTTGCGGACGACATCATCCTGTGCGCGGAGGCGTCGGTTGGCCAAATGAAGGTGGTTATGAAGGCTTTAGAGCTGTTCTGCGAGGTGTCCGGACAGAAGATCAGTAAGGAGAAATCCAAAGTGTTTGTGTCCGCTAACGTGTCTGCTGAGATGAAAGCCGCTCTCAAGGAGACTAGTGGTATATGTGTCTCCTCCAACTTGGGGACGTATCTGGGTATGCCGATCTTACATGAGCGGGTTAAGGCGGAAACGTTTACTCCCCTTCTGGATAAAATCAGCGCCAAACTTGCTGGGTGGAAATGTAGGACCCTTAGTTTCGCCGGGAGAGTGACGTTGACGAAGTCCGTGCTCTCTTCGATCCCCATCTATTCAATGGGGTCGTTACTGCTGCCGAATCAGGTGTGCGAGAGGATTGAGAAGGCCTGTAGAAGGTTTGTCTGGGGTGAAACGGGAGACAATCGGAAGTTGCACCTTATTGCTTGGAATGAGATTTGTAAGCCAAGAGCTCTCGGAGGTTTGGGGATTCGTAATATGAGGGACATGAACCTCGCTATGATTGGTAAGCTCACTTGGAGGCTGCTTCTCGATGATAAACCGGTGTGGACTGAGGTGATTAGCCATAAATATGCTCGGCAAGGCGGGACCACTACGGCTGATCCGTCCTACATTTGGAGGAGCTTACAGGCGGGTATGAGGGAAGTGGTGAACAAGGGGAAGAAATGTGTTATTGGCGATGGTAAGAGCACCTCCTTTTGGACTGATCGGTGGGCTGGGGATGTGCCGCTGATGCAGAGAGCCATAGGGGATATCACCCAGGATGAGCAAAATTTGCAGGTTGCTGATGTGTGGACGAGGGAAGGCCATTGGGACTGGAGTAGAGTGGAGGACAAGCTGCCGCAGGAGATGAAGATGCTGCTGTCCAGGTTCGAGATTGTGGAGGATGATGAGGACACCTTGGCGTGGGCTCTCTCGGTGAATGGGGAGTACACGGTCAAGTCGGCGTACGACATGCTTCAAGGGAATATGGACTGGTCATCGCCGGATCGGAAGGTTTACCAAGTGGTGTGGAGATTGGGTGTCCAAGAGAGAGTGAGATACTTCGTTTGGAGATGCATCAAGGGGGCGGTCCTGACCAATGAGGAAAGGTTCAGGAGGCACCTGGCTGCGTCTCCGGTGTGCGAGAGCTGCAGAGGGCAGGAGGAGACCCTGCTCCATGTCCTAAGGGATTGCAAGGAAGCCAAAGGCGTGTGGCAAAGCCTGCAGGCCACGAGATATGGGAAGTCATTCTTTACAGACACGTTTGCGGGATGGATCAGAGGTAACATTCTGAATTCTACTAATTTCAATAAAATTATTTTGTGGAACGAGGTTTTTGCAGAGGCTATTTGGCGGATCTGGAAATGGCGGAATGCGAAAGTGTTCAACAAGGATGTGTGGCATGGCTGCAAGGATAAGTACATTGTTGCGCAAGCTGAGGATTACAGAAGAAGCTGGAACAACCGTACTAAGCAGCCGACAACCAGGAAAAGGAGGGAAGAGAAAATTGCCTGGGAGAGACCTGAGACGGGATGGGTGAAAATTAATACTGACGGAGCGGTTAGAGGAGATGGGCATGCTACCGCGGCAGGCGTTATACGGAACAATGTCGGAGAGTGGCAGCGTGGTATTGTTATGAATATTGGACCTGCTACTGTTCCCATAGCCGAGCTGTGGGGAGTGGCGCAAGGGCTGATGCTTGCCTGGGATGGGGGCTACAGGAAGGTGGTCCTGGAAACGGACTCCCAACTGATAGTGTCCATGCTAGGTGAAACAATGACACGATGCCACCCGCTGGCTAGCCTGGTTAATAAATGCCAAGGCTTAATTAGAAGAAACTGGACTATCCAGGTTCGACATGTGTTCCGAGAAGCAAACCGCGTAGCGGACCATTTAGCTAGCTTAGCGTACTCTTTTAACATTGGTGTGACTATTTTGTTGGACCCGCCTGAGGGTTGTTTTTCTTTCCTGCATGATGATGTGAGGGGTCGGGCTATCCCCCGCTTGCTGACTACTTAGCCCTTTTTTCGTATGCAATAAAAGCGCGGCTAGATGCGCGGAGAGCGCCGACTCTCCTTTCGACCAAAAAAAAGGTATGGAAGAGAATGTACTTAATTAGTTGGATTAGTTAATCAAAGTTGGTGAGAAGTCATTAATCTCTAAATATCTATATATATATAAAATACTAAAACAGAGACCTGAAACGGGCTCTGGTACGATCTCGCGTCCACGAAATTTTCTGGATTAAAGCGGGATTATTTTTGCTTACGTGGCATTTTCTGAATTAAAGTGGTATTATATTTCTGCCCCACATCAATTAATAAACGAATATAGTTAGCTAAAAACTTATCTTTTTAGATCAATAATCTATCCAATATAACTTGAATTAATTGTTATACATATTTATTATTTTCATGTTTTTATTAATAAACTATATTATTTATTATTTTAAAAGATGAAAAAGAAATATTTGATGCGTTATTCTACCTTTTAGATCAAATTGAATATAATATATTTATATATGGTTTTATTTTTGTGAGCCACATCAATTTGATTTTATTTTTTTAAGCCACGTCAAATAATTATCGAATATAATATTTTAATATAATTAATACGGAGTATAATAAAATATAATTTATTAACAAAACGCGCAACCGCGCGGGTAACGAATACTAGTGATTCAATAAAAGAGTTTGCATTCACATGGCCACCACCACTACCTTTTCAAAGGGTATATTTGGTAGTGTCAAAGCTAAAAATCATCCTCCAATTTAAAATATAAGATATTTAAAAGTTTTGTACAATTTCTTTTAGAAAAATGTAATTAACTGGAGAGTGAAAAATGACTTGGAAAAATATATTAAGGGCGTGGATTTTCAATTGATTGATTGAGCATATATGCAAAGAGCCAAATAGCCAATTAGTAAGCATAAAGGATAAAGCCACTTTCACCTAATCATTTTTGACAAATTAATTGCTAGATCCCTCTCCTTGTCAAATGAGTTGTCCATAATTTCATTTCGTAGATTAAAAAAACAAATGTCCGACTAACAACCCTTTTTATTTGATTGTTACCAAAAGGAGGAAAATAATCACAGCAATAATTATGTATAGCCTAGCCTATATACAAAATGTCATTAGTAAGACCTCATTTCACTAATTATTACTAATAAATTATTAGAATAAAAAATAATTATCATTTATTATTTTTAAAGAAATTGACAAAAACTACCATAGAGTATATAAAATATAAAATATCAAACTTTTTTAAAATATATTTTCAATTCATACTTATTATTCCCTTTGTTTAATGGAGAGTTTAGGAATTTAATCTTGTTGAAAAAATGTTATTAACTTATTATGAGTACTAGTTGTATTTTACCCGCCCGTTGTGCGGTTTTTTTAATATACAAAATGATGTTTAATTTATATTTTCTTTTTGAAATTTGAAGGTTATAATAGCTTGGTTGAAATATTTGGATCTTTTAATACGCCATAGTATACAAAGATTATACAAAATAACTTAAGATAAAATATTCTATCGATAATAGGTTTTGTAAAAATTTAAGATATGAGATTTCATATTTATATTAAAATTTAATATAACATTTTAATCAAGATAAACTAACACCAACAACTTTATCATGATATTAAAAAAAGGACTAATTGGAATAGTCTATCTTAAAACTCATAATTACTTATTTATTATGTGTATATATATAAATATACAAACATTACACCTAAATCTTAAAAAAAATCAAGGTGGATATCAATATCTTTCTACTCGTACATTTATTCATCTTAATATTCATCCAACATAGTATTTTCTTAGAATATGATATCTTGAATAAATGATGGAAATACATTTAAAAAAATAAATTAATGTTTTATACACATAGGATGACATGTATATAAATAGATTAGGTCGTTGTATGATATGACTAAAATATATTGGATCATCGTTAATTTTCAGGTCTCTGTTTTAGTATGTGTATATAGTATGTATAAAATAAAGTTGTGCCTTGCTAAGCCACCGCTTTAGTTTCGGTCTCACTTAACATTTAATTAATTATATTTTAAAATAAAGTATTTTATTTCTTTTCCGATAAAAGAATTAACATACATAAAAAAATACGGAGTAGGTAAGTATCTTATCTTCTTTTCTATCATCTCTTTTGGCAAATCCCTATCTTTACATTATAGTAAATGCGTACATAGGAGAATATTTTAATGTCAAATCTGATTTGTATTTTTGTTAATATCCTAAACTCATCTTTATTACGTATAAATTATTAATTATATATTTTAAAAAGGTGAAAAATAATAATTATGCTTGAAATTGAAAAACATATAAAATCTTAAAATGTATTTGTATTTAAACCAAATCTTTTAAATTAAGATGTAGATAAAATTATAAAAAAATAAGTTATTATATTTTAAGGATTATTTCTTAGATGTGAAGTATAAAAAGATAAGTTTTCTAACTAATTAGAATATAAGGTTATATTTATAATCAAAATTAAACCACAATATGACACGTATGCAAAAATAATACAATTTTAATCTAGAAAATGACATGTATGCGAATCGCACCAGAGACCGTTTCAGGCCTATGTTTTCGTATTTTATATAGATATAGTTTTCCATCTTTTTATTATTGTGAAATCTAATCTTTTTTAGGTAAAATATTTATAAAATAACTTAAGGTAAAATGATAGGTTTTGTAACACTTAAGATATAAAAATTAATTGTAACAACTCATATTGATAAGTTCAATAATTTAAATGGTAGAATTTATAACCACTTAAGATATAAAAATTAATTATAATAATCAATTAAGGTAGACACATAGGACATGGATAAATAGATAGAGTCATTGTTCAACGTGGCTTAAATATATTGGATAATCATTAATTGAGGTGTCAAAAAACTCAAGCCGGATTGCACCAGAGAATGACACGTAAGCGAATTCGACCAAAGCCCGCCACGTAGGCGAATCGCACCAGAGAAGACTCCAGGCCTTTGCTTTAGTATTTTATATAGATAGATATAGATATAGATATAGATATAGATTAGTCTTATTACCCGCGTTTGCACGGTTTGTTGATAAATTTATTTTATTTTATAAATTTGAAACTAATATAAAATAAAATAAAAGTATTTTTTATTATTCTATTTTCAGTTATGATATAAATACATCTGTTTAATTTTAAATATCTCTTATATTAAATAAATATATACTTAGTTAATAGGGTATTATAAAATAATTTAATTAAAAATATATACTCTGTATAACATAAAATATATTATTTATTTTAATTTTATATATTTTCTATTATATAATTAAGGCATGTCCCAATTTAATGAGGTGTTTTATTATATAGAAGAAAACTTGAAATGATTTTTTTTACTTTATATACATTTATTTGTGAATCATTATACAAATTTGTAATCCAAAACATAAAATATTTAGTTAATGTATCATTCATTTTATTAATTGAAATTATGTCTTTGAATTTCAAAATTATCGATATTTTACTTTAAATGAAGAAAGAGCAGTTTGATTTTCAAAACAATATATGAAATCTTATCCTTGGATATAATGAATTAACATAATAAAACTTAATGGTTAAAGATAAACTAACTCAAAATCTAGGAAAATACTAATATCAACTAACTTCACTTCTAAACCTACTATAAAATTACGTCTATATGCATAGTAACTTTATCAAAATCAATTTTTTTTAGTCAATTCATTGATCACCGAAATATGTTTTTAAATTATGTGGTAAAATTATATTAGCTTATTAATAATGAACCAAATATTGTATAGATTATTTAATCTAAAAAGATAAATTTTCTACCTAATTAAGATATAAGGTTGAATATTTATAAAAATAAGTAGGACTATTAATTGAGATGACAAAATTATATTGGTTTATTAATAATGAACCAAATATTGGATAGATATAAGGTTGATCAAATAATAAAAAAGATAATACCATTTTAATCCAGAAAATGACACGTAAGCAAAAATAATATCGCTTTAATCCAGAAAATTATGTGGAAGCGAGATCGCACCAGAGGCCGTTTCTAGCCTCTATTTTAGTATTTTATATAGATAGATTATATAGATTTTAGTGTCCACGTTACAAAATTACCTTTGTAATAATTGAAAAGATGTTAATTATAATTTTTGATAAAGTGAACAAGGATATAGAATTGTATAAAATTACCCTTGGATTTAAGCATATTATTGCTAAAAATATTAAATTTTAAAAACAATCTGTTTTTTTTTAGAAAGTTGCATCATTTTAAAACACAATCTATTTTATTTTGCTAAAAAAAAAACAATCTATTTTATTTTGCTAAAAAAAAAACAATCTATTTTATTTTGCTAAAAAAATCTATTTTTATGGATCAAGGCATCAAGCTTATCCATTTATACTACAGTTTTCTCTGTATCATCTTGACTTCTTGTTCTTATAGCTTTTATATAGTTTATTATAAGCATATTAAATAACGGTGTTTGACAGATGACCTCATATAAAGGGAAGAAATTAGAGAACGTGATGGTGGGGCCCTAGCTCTAAATATGACTACCGTGTGACGTGGCGTTGGTGGATGGTGATGCAGGAAGTTCTTGCATTGACGCGATGTAGTGGATCATGGTGCAGTCATCCCTCCCGCCTCCCTCTGATGACGACCTTCCCCCCTTCTTTATCTGACTTTTTATTTTCTTCTTTACTAGAAGGCGAAAGAATAGTTCGCATTCGTTTCCATCCCAACGGGTCGACCCGAGCTTAATCAAACAAACATGATAACAGAAAATGCTGATCAACTTCGCAGATCACCTCTTTCGCCTACCGGAGTCAGTTAACAAGCTCCTACAGCACAGACACACACTGAAGAAAGAGAACAATGCTCATCACTAAAAGATAAGTAACCTCAAAAAAAACGAGAAATGGAGATGCATTTCACGGTACACTATTGAGTCTGGTATCTATGCAGAATGAACATTGTGGAGTAACAATCCTTCTTTTGCCTACTCATCATGCCCAATCTATCCCGACGTCTGAGGTATTGTCATATTCATAGTGCTCACCGTCCTCATCTACCTCATCATCATCTTCGTAGTTGTCACTGTACTCAGATATCTCATCATCATCAGAGTCATCTTCGTCATCCTCATCCTCATCATAATCGTCATCAAACAGTGGACATGAACAAGTCGGTTTCTTCTCATTCCCCACAGTAGTCCACTCAGCTCCACAGGTGTAGCAGAACTCGTGTCCGCACCTGTTAACAGAAAACTATGCATCATGTGTGGAAATCTAGAAGCATATGAAATTCTATTGCTAAAGAAGCTGAGATGATGTATTCCAGAATGTCAATCCTCATCAACCTTGTAATCTGTACAGATTAATCCAGCATGCCCAGAAAATTACTATACTATAGGTAATTTTCTGGGCATGTTAACAACAAACTTCAGTAGAAACAAAGATTATTTTCCAGGGAACACAGTTAATTTCTTAGCATACGATATCTAATTTACATGGGTAACGTACAAGTCGTACAAGATGAACACTTGGATAAGTGAGCTATGCAAGAATACCAAATTTCGTGGAACAGAAGGCTACAAGCTTAAAAGTAAAGACATAAAATGCCATTGCATGCCAAAGCCCAAGTAAGTATTGTGGATGCATTGGATGATTACAAAATTAGTGCAAACTCAACCAAAAGGTACTTATCTCCAATACCTCATCCCCATTTTTCAACTCCAGGTAACAAGTAGCTAAGTTTTGCAAAGTTTGATGGGGAAATTAAACTATTAGCTGAATTAGGTACATCAGTTAGCAGAATATCATACAAGTTCCCAAAACATTCATCACAAGCTAGCACTGTCAAGTACACAGGCCCGGCCCTGGGCAAGGGCGAAGTGGGCGCTTGTCCAGGGCCTCCGTTTTTATAGGGCCTCATTTTACTAATGTTAGTATATATCGTAAAATGTTTACAAAGTAACAAATTGTCTTCATTTTACTAATGTTAGTATATATCGCCCTTTCTTTTTTTTTTCTTTTTTAATTGTATAGTTACATCCCCTCCTTTTTAATAGCATTTACTCATTATATTCATTACCGAGTATTAGTCATTAATGTAGTTAGTTGAATCTTTCCATTTCTACTTTAATGATTATTAAAAAAAATGTAGTAAATTCTCCCAAAAAAAAAACAAAAGAAAATAGTATTTTTTTTGTGCTAGAAAATGTAGTAAATTAATCAAATGTTAATAAAACTAATATAAATTTTCTAACGAGAGATGATTAAATTATAAAATTTAGGATTATTTCTTTAAAATCCCTTTTAGATTTAACCAACCATCTTTTATAAACTTTCTTTTATAAAACCATCTTATATAATATTTTGAAATAAATTGAACCACCTAGATTAATACTGTATTTCATAAATATGAAAAAACTTTATGCAATTTTTATCAAAACACCCTTTAGTTCTTCACCCATATATTTAATTTCACAATAATTACTCAAAATTGCGTCTAATTTATATTTTTCAAAACTAAAAATCGTTTTTCTAAAAAAGAAGATAAAAATAATTTATCCAAAATAAGTATCCACAACTACTTAAAACAAATTTGCTAATAACTTAAATTTTACTTCAAATACAAAAAATATAATACAAATAATTTAGTACATATGATATACTACAATAAAAAAAATCGTTGTTAATTTTATTGAAAAATATCAGTAGCAAACTTATGACCTGGGCCTCTAAAATTCATTGGACGGCCCTCCAAGTACATAACCAAATCATCATCACAACTAAGAAAATTTACCTGCAAGTCATGTGGCAGCAGCCTTCAGAGAGTTCAATCATATGATTGCACTTGACACACTGGCGCCACAAATTCCTTGATGCAAGAGACTTAAGTTTTGTATCATCAGCAGGTAATGGATGCAACCTCTTATATTGTGTGCATGTCATGTTATGATGCCAAGGGACTTTGCAATTTATGCAAAAGAGCCCACTGCACTTTACACATTTCCTACCTCCAAAATTTCTGAATTGGACAGATTCTTTCCTAGCAAATTCTGAAGCCTGGCTTTTTGACATTAATTCCGAGCACCGAGGAAATGGGCAATAAACTTTCTCTGTAGGTGGTACAGATGCTTCTTTTAGCCTTTGCTTCATCATTTCATTTAGTTTGGGAGTCAAGAATTTCTCACAACTGTTAATACTGAAATGAGAAGTACATCCTTCATGTGGACAATGGGGTACCACGCCATGGAGAAGCTTGACTTCCACATGTTGCTTCATACAAGAGAAACAGTACGTGTGCAAGCAAACATCAATACAGAACATCTGATCAGTATTTGTTTCTTCCAAACAGATCGTACAAGTCACTTTCAAATTGTTGTCTCTGTTAGAATCTGCGGTTTTAGCCACCTCAGCTTCAATAGCATCCCTGGCAAGCTTGAAAGCATGCTTTATAGCACATCTTGGAACAAGATACGGACGGCAAAATGCAAACTTTCTCTTGAGAACCGTCACCTTATTAATTAATGTGGCAATCTTGCGCTGCTTTGGTTGCCATCGCCGCTCAACCTGAAATAAGAAGATGTAATGCAATCATCTTATTATATCAAACAATGGATGGAGCCGTCTTTAGTGAAAGATGGACATTGTGGAATAGCAGTTTCTTGGCAACACATGAAATGCTATAAGAGCACGCAAAAAAGGAAAGGGCCGAACATAGATTATTTGCTAATTTCTGGAATTTTTTCAAAAACACTAGTATCATAAATCCCTTCAACTATGACTCAATGTGATGTTCCACAACAGGACCAATCCGTTAAGCTATGGTTCCATGAGATCTTTATAACAAAAGGCTCAAATCATTCAATTTACTTTCTGGTCCCCATGGCATCCAGCAGGATCACAATTCTTACCCATACCTCCTTTTGGTATGGCATTTGGATAGAGCAAGCAAATTCTACTCTATTACTGTTCACTCAGAGTTAATACAGGATGCAATCAAGGACTGCACCCCTATTCCAACACAATAATGCCAGACCCACTTGACATGAACAAACTTATAGCACGATCTGAATATTTTTTGTATAAAAATAATCTTCAAGTTATATGAAGGAATTATTAGTAATGCCTAAATTTTAGAGGGCATCAATCTTTAATTAAAAACAAGCTTGACCCAGAACTCCTGCTCAAACTAAGAAGGAACTCTACAGAGTATGCTTGTAAAAATCCTGAACTTCCAGACTGATCTTAGCAGGCAATATTCAATGCTTTTCAATAAGATTTCCGTTTTTCTATTCATAGTAATGCAAAAAAGACAAGAAAAAAAAGAAGCTAAAGCAAAACCATATTCCAAGCATACGGAGAAAAACATCAAGTGTAAGCCACTCAAATGTCTTAAATACTTACATACTGGTATATAGGTCTGTAATCGCAGAAGAGTATAATCCGCCTTAAATCCAGAGAGAAGGCAATTTCAAGCCCTTCAAGTAAGGCCATAGCATCAGCTAATTGACGGCTCACAACCCCTTTGATGGGTTTCTTGAGCTCAAAAATTAGATTATCCCTTGGGTCACAAATAGCAATGCCAATACCACAAAGTGCAACCTTTGAACCACCTACTCTTTCTTCACTCAACAAACCCTTAAAATACAACCTGGACGCAATCTTAAAAATAAATAAATATTGGGATTAAGAAGCTCAAACATAATGTCAACATACTTATCACAATTGCAGTCAAACTCAACCAATATTAGTTGCTTTCATCCTTCAAGACTTGAAGACTTTCCAATAGATCAAAATGCTTGTTTAACACGTCCCATCAGATTTGGAAGTAGAGAGCACACAAGATACAACAACAACAACAAAACAAAACAAAAACAAATCTATTCAGTATCCGGTAAGCAAACCTTTTTCGTGATTTGGCATTTCCAATATAAGTTTTCAGTAACATTCATCAACATTCAACAGTCAAAAGTATAAGATTTTGAACTGATGAAACATTAGTCAACATCACCAATAAAACTAGTAATCTTAGCATTATGAACCCAAAACATGATCATCAGGTCACCATCACATGAAAACCAAAAGAGACACCTTCTTGTTCACTCTTATTACCAGGTTTTAAGAGAACCTTAAGTTTGTCTTCCATCAAAGTGCAGCCTTCAAATACTTGCTAGCATTTATTTGAAATTTGCCAAGTATTTAAAGAGCTTAGTTTAAAGATTACAGGATTTTCCCTTATGAAACCATTGGAGGTTCCTAGTTACTGCACCGATCAATCTTTCTCATAATGCAACAGAAATTCAAATACCCAAATGTTCTCTATTAAAACCACAATATCACCACCAATCCCCTATAGAATCATGGTTCAGGAGCCAATCTCGGAACAAGATATGAACAAGAAAATCTTCACTTAACATAAAGGAAGAAAGACCAATCGAATTTGGTTCAAGAGAATTCATTTCTGAACAAGAATGCTACCAACGGATCCATAAATACTTCTTCTACTTCCATAACTATCTGAAGCAAGGCAAATCCACAGAATTCACATCGAATTATAGGGCTAGAAAGACCAAACTACCTGTAAGTCTCATAGTTCGCCAAAGGGAGTGCACCAGAAGACGAGCCCTCACCGGCCGGCATCTCTAATTCATCGCCGAATTCATCCCAATCCTCGTCCGACATCTCACTCAGATCGCGCGCGAACTTCTGATCACGAACTCGACGGCTAAGATCAAGCCTCATCTTCCTCACCTCCGCCTCGATCAATTCCCTGTCCCTCCGCTCCTGCTCGAGCTTATCGCGCACCGCCGCCTCCAAATCGTCGAGTTTGAACGCGCAATCAGCGTTCGCCGGAGCTTGTTGCCGAGAGGAAGAAGCGGTGGCGGAGGAGGACGAGGAGGGGTTTAACGAGAGGGAAGCGGTTAGTGCTTCCTCCATCTGCAAGCGGAATGCCAAATCGAAGTCGGACTCCATGGCCTTGGCCTTAGAATGATTATTTTCAGTTTATACCGCCGCGATTGCCAGCCGATTGCCGGCGCCGGAGTTGATTTTTGGTCGGATTCGCAACGGCGAAAGTTTCTTGCTGCTACTTTTTAGAGAGAGAACCCCATTCCTTGGATCCCAGAATAGGAGGAAACTTGTTTAGAGCATATTTCAAGATCTTTCCTAAAACAATCTCCAAAATAAAGAATGAGAAATCAAATATTCTGAATATTTTTTTGCCCCATTTCAACAATTTCCCCATTATAGAATTCACCTCAAAATATATAGAGTTTGCTCCAAATTTAGGGAATGACCTCTATATTTTCCATCCATTCTCTATTTTGGAGATAACAATGGGGAAGCTTTTGGAGCAAAAACCATCCCAACATTCTCCAAAAAATGAAGATGGGAATCTCTTAGGGATGCTCTTATTGACCGGTTGACCCGTAAATCCGACCCCCCAAATTTTATACATTTCCCCAATATTTATGAACGGTTTTAGGTGCCATTGTTACACTTACACATTACACATCCACAACTTCCACAAGTAACAACACAAGGGAATTTTTTTTTCCCCTTAATTTCAATTTATCGATTGAATTTAAAATAGGAAAAAAAAGATTTTTTAAAAGTGGATCATTTATGAGAAATTTTTCTCAAAATATTCAAGTTTTACAAACTAATTACCACAATATTCAACCTTTTAAACTGTTTTAAAAAATATTCAAAGATTTCACCTTTTTCTTTTTGATTTTTCAAAAGATACCCGTACTAATATTAAAATTACAAACTTGGTCTTTAACTTTCTAGTTTTCGACAATAATACTCAGGATGCAATATAGAATCTTTATAAACGACTTTTGTTGGTACTAACTACCATAATCCACTAACTATATTAAGAATAATGAATTTTCTATGGTTTCAAGCCCACCACGTTCTGCAATTAAAAACTTAAAGATAGAGAGGTTTGACCGATACCTGAACTTAGTTACACTGGACCACCGGCGTTCCTGTAGCTTCCGGTTTTCTAGAGGTGGCTAACCTTCAACCAGGTCTCCCTTAGTACAGGCACAACACATATCTGTTTCGTTTCCTACCTCAGATCGTAGTCTCTAACTTTCAGTTTTTGTTTTTGGACGGTGAAAGGATTGGAATCAAGAAAACTAATTATTCAGAACATAGAGTTCGATTAAGTAGCTTTCCCTTTCTTAAAAACAAACTTTTATTGAATCTGGAAAATATTACAACACACAAGCACTCTTAACTTACAAACACACAAACATACTAGATTCTCACACCAGAAAGATCCATCGAATGATTCTTGGGGTTTTGAGTGATGGGAAACCAACCTACTCAGAACTCAACAATGCTTCTCTTTTTCTTTCTGTATTACAAGACTTCTCTCTCTTTTCATATGGGTTGTTCTCTCTCTGGAATTTGATGCCCTAGAAGTCTGAGGAGAGCTCTATATATAGAGCTGGTTGAAAGGCATTGGATGCCTTTACAACGTCTAAAAGCTAATGGCCGACATATGGGTCCCTACACACTTCAGAAAGCAATAAAAAGCACACAGTGCTGACTCAATAATACAACTCACATGTTGACTAGTAAAAAGAAAAAGACAAAGCTTGTAAAGGCTGGTGAGATTCTTCAATGATTCAACTGCATTCGTCCAGATTTATGACTCCTTCTTCTCCCATGCTAGCTTCCAGGTCATCATCATCATAATCTTGCACTAAATCTAGAGTATTATCAATCTCTAGATCTTGATCATTGTCCAAATCAAGATCAAGCATTAGACCTTCAGTGTATCCCATGCGATTAGCACATCAATCATCATTTCATGGCCTTCATTGTCTAAAAAGTGACCAGCTTCTATTTGTGCTAAATAGAGCTCAATGGACTCGGACCTGTCTATTGCCTGATACATCAATGGCTTGAGCTGTGGAGTTATGATGAAGGAGGTATTCCCAACTTTGAATATTCCACAGTCAGTGTGTCTATACTTGTTGATGTAAAAATAGATGTAGAAGAACCCTTTCGCTCTTGCTACCCATGGATGTCTTATGGTATTACCAAGGTTTCCCACTACTGGATCTTGTACGTACCAGTATCCCTCTGTAAATAATATGAAGATCAAATAATGTGGTAACCAGATTTTTCCCGGGCTAACATCCATGCAAGCACTGACAACTCGACATCCATTTATCTTTTCCATGTGTTCAAACTTTGATGCTCTGAGGAAGACCTCCTTTTGGAACTTGGTGAAGTATTTAAGCATGATGCTCTGTTCTTCTTCTTTTGGCCACGATCGATTGATTTTATAAAGTCCGCTACACATTCCATATTTCCATGACTTCAAGTAATATGCGTCTTCACCTGGCATGATGGGCAACGATATTCCTCCCAATCCTGCCTGGTTGTCTACTACAAAGTGAGTAAACCATCCGTCTATCACTCCTCCTGGCGGTCTTCTGATCCTTCCGGTTACCATCCAGTAGAAGTGTCTGAAATCTCTCATCCTCCATCTTCTACAGATTTCTTCTTGAAGTTCTACAGGTAGCTGAAGAACTTTTATAATAATTTCCAAAGTAAAAATCTTTCAACCGTTCTGTGTCTCATTTCTAGGAGTCCACGACGGAATCTGTTATGAGTAAATCTTCCAAAATCAACAGAAATGTAAAAACTTGGAGGGGAAACCCATCCTTGATATTCCCTTATGTCACATAAGAAATCACGATCTATCTCGCTAGTTGCCCAGCGAGGGTCTTCCCATCGAATCTGGTTTCTTTGGTCCATCAGCTAGTTCTCTAGTTAGGCTGTCTGCTAGGGAATTTTTTGAACCCTGCACATGTTCGACAGTAAAGGTGAATTGGTTAAGGGCTAATTACCAACGCAGGAGTCTCCCATGCGCTTTCATATTATCAAGATTATTATTTATAAAACCCAATATTCCTTTACAATCTATTCTGATTGTAAAAGGTTTAGGGGCTAAAAAGATTATAAACTTCTGGATTCCACGATAAATCGCAAGAATCTCTTTTTCCATGACAGTGTAATTATATTCGGATTTGTTGAAACTGCCACTGTTGTACCTGCAAAGCTTGTTATCTTTCTTTAGTTTCAAAACAGCTCCCCAATGATAATCACTAGCATCTGTTTCAAGAACTAACTCATCATCTTCATTAGGTAGAGTCAATATAGGAAGCTTTTCACATCTTCTTTTTAGTTCCTTGACTATCTTAGTGTCTAGCTGGGTCCAAGTCCAAACTTGTTCTTTCTTTAATTTTATCTGTAAAGGTTTTCTTAGTTTGACTAAATCTTTAATGAAATCAGAAGCATAAGTAAGACATCCTAGAAACCTTTCTAGTTGTTTCCTATCTTTGATTTCATCAGGAAATTTTTCCACCTTTTCTAGAATATGTTCCTGCAACACAATTTGACCTGCTTTAATCTTTAGTCCTAGGAATTCTATTTCTGGCTCAGCATAAATGCATTTCTTCTACCCTAGAATGATTCCATGATCAATGCATTTTTGGGCTGTAGCTTTCAAATCATGTTTGTGTTGCTTCAATGTTTTAGAGAAGATTAGGATATCATCAATGTAAACAAGACAACAATGCTTAAATTCTTTGAAGACATTGTCCATTCTTCTCTGAAATATTTGTGGTGCCTTTTTTAAACCAAATGGCATGACTATCCACTTATAGTGTCCTTGCGGAGCACTAAATGCAGTAAGTGGAATGCTATCTTCGTCCATCTTTACCTATCAATAACCACTTTTGCAGTCCATTTTAGAGAACCAAGTGGCTCCCTGTATTCTATTAAATAAAACTGTTTTATTAGGGATATAGTATCCATCAAAAACAGTATTATCATTAAGTTTTTTTATAGTTGATAACCATTCTAGCTTTTCCTCTTTTTTCTTCAGCATGATTCCTGACCATGAAGGCAGGGCTAGAATGAGGACTTTTGCTTTCTCTGATTAGTCCTTTCTTTGATAGTTCATCAATTTGTTCTTTAAACTCTTGTTGATCTTTGTAAGTGTAAACCATTTGTTTTACTCTAATGACAACTTTTGGATCTATTAATTCTATGGTAGCAACTGATTTATCTTTTTCCCAAAATTTTAAAGGATTTTCAAAATATAACTCCTTACACATTTTTTCTTGTTGTTTAAGGATTTTTTCTTTTAAAGTTACTTCACATATAGAGAGTGTGAATTCTCTTTGTGTTGGAAGAATATACTCCTCACCACGCTTAGTGCGCGTAAACTCTATTGCTTGGTGTGTATAAGCTTGTTTAATCTTTTTAACCCAAGCATCTTTGCCATTGATATTAAAGACCATCATGTCTAAGTGCTGAGTGACTCCTCCTAGCATGATTGGCATATCAGAAGCTAATTCTGAATGAACCATGATACTGTCGTCAGCTATTCTGACTTGGATTGGCCTACGAGATTTTTGTCATATGAACTCAGGAAATAATGCCTTCTTACCAAAGCATACAGAACAACCACTATCCACAAATGCACACAATTCATAATTGTTAAACCCTTCTAAACAAATACTTATTGGGATATAAATGATATTAGGGTTTGTGATTCTATAATTTTTCTTCAAGGATCCTTTACTGACATGTTCAAGGCTCTCTTCTATCCTCTCATTTTCTTCGTAGAGATACCTAAGATCCATCACTTCCATTCTCATTCCCATTTCCTCTTCACCAAACGGTTCTTGAGGAGGTTCAGTTAGGGGTGGAAATGGGTCGGGTGATGGATGGGTGGACCCATTTTTTCACCCGACCCATCACAAAAAAATTTCACCCGACCCTTCACCCACCCGTCTAATGTTTCACCCATCACCCGACCCGTCGGGTGAATCGGGTGGGTCGGGTGGTTAATCGGGTGAAAGAAATTCAAAGAAAATGAGTCACAAGACATACCCAAAAATCATTCATATTCGATAATTTTATAAACCATGTCAACGTATGAATCTTACTAAATGAATAAAAGACTTATTCATACATTATATCACTATCCTTAACTTACAAAATTAGTATTAGAAGTTTAATATATCAAACTAAATGAGATGAATTCAACTCGGTTACTAGATTTAAAATAAATTAAAAAAGTATAGAAAAACTATGTCCTTAGAAATCAGACTCAAGTGTCATTTCTTTAATATCTTTGCATAGAGAGAATTATTGTTATAAATCTCATGACAAATTGGGAAAATACGATTTGGTTAATCATGGAATAATGCAGTAAATGCTAACAAAGTCGTTGGAAAGAGCCAAATTGCTTACACTCTATATATATTTTATAGAGTTAAATCATGGAATAATGCAGTAAATAAAAGAAATTTTAAAAAGACATAGAGTTAAATAATGCAATTCTATATATATTTTTTTAGACCTTCTTGAACAAGAACACTTGAAAAATGGAGAAACTAGAGGTAGAAAATGAGAAATATATTAGTTATATTAAATTATCTTATTTATACACTAGCCTCTTTTTTTTATAATAATCGGGTGGGCTAACGGGTGGTTAAGCGGGTCGGGTAATGGGTCGGGTGATGGGTCGGGTAATGGGTGGAAACTATATCACCCATCACCCGACCCATCACCCATTTCACCCGACCCGTCACCCATCCATCACCCGGTTTTTTTCGGGTTTTCACCCTAATAATCGGGTCGGGTGGCTCGGGTGAATCGGTCACCCACGGGTGATTTCCAACCCTAGGTTCAGTGAAATTCTTTGCTCTTATATCATTTTCATAGATAGGTTCACTAATGGTTCTAGTTTGATATCCCACTATCTTTCCTTTATGCTCAGAACTGGATGATTCTCCCTGTCTTTCTGCGATATTTGAGGCTATTGGATGATACAATGGAATTGTGTCAGATTCTCTAAAAGGATAGGAACCTTGATCAATACTATGTCTAGATGGTTCTCTTATAATTTTATTTTCTATCTCTTATTTAAAGCTGTTATCATGCTGGTTATATCCTCATTTACCACAAATGACTTGTCTTTCTTGCTTGCAGTAGTTCCTTGGTTTCTTGGGGTAATACTGAGATTAGGATTGAACCTATAACTGGGATTTCTGGCTAGACTCGGACACCTAGATAGGTTTACTTGTGGTTTAGCATTTGTATGGATACTACCCTCTTCATCTATAGTTAAAACTTTATCGCTGCTAGTGGCTGTAGAATTTTCAAATGCATTTACCCAAATGGTCTTTAGTTTTATCTGGTCTGGTCTTAGCTTTACTGGCACAACCTCTTTGCTGGGTCCTACTATCTCGTGTTTCTCGGCTTCTACTATGTGACACTTACGTGGAGGATTTGTAGTGTTTTCTAATTTATAAACTACCTTCCACTTTAGCTGTAATGGACAAGTTCCCTTGTGCATACTGATACCTTCTGTTAACAATTTTATAGCTAAGAACTTGGATGTATATTGATCTTCTAAACTAACATAATAGTTTGGCCTACAGATCCAAGAGACTGCTCCTTGTTTGTAGAAATGGATGTTGATTCATTTTTAAGGATTTGATTTTCGTCTTGATTTTCTTCTTCAATAACACCTTTTTTCTTTAGATTATCTAACTTAGTAGAAAACTTCTTTTTGGATTTTTTTAAATGGATAACTATATTTAAAAGGATCTCCTTTCTTAATTTCACCACCTGATTTTAGGCTTATCTGATGACTAATTTCGTTGATGGCTTTTAGATTGGTTGAGTGATGCACTTCACCTGTTTCTTTTACAATCTTAAAAATCTTACTGCTAATCTCAAGATATAACTGTTCTAATTTTTTAACTTCAACTTTTAGATCTATAAGTTGGTCTGGAATAACATTTAAAATTGCTCCAAAGTGCTTATCATTTGTATCTAAATGTAAAGCATGAGGATAAGTCTTATGGGACAATTAGTAGATACCTCCAGATTGGCTTATTGATAAATACAAATTATTTTTAATTAACTTGGCTCTGATACCAAATTGCAGGATCAAACTAGATTAATGTTCTGATTATGATAATTAAGGCGGAATATAGAACTAGACAAATGACATTTAATGATATTAATGCAAATTATAAAAAGATACGGTGATTATTTATGATTTTTGTTTTTTATGGGAATTTATAAAAGACAAGTGGGACCCTAGTGAATATTTTGGTAAATACTCTTAAACCATAAATATTTTGGTAAATATTTTTTATTTTGTAAATATTTTGGTTAACCACTCCATTTATGATTCACTTCTCCATTTGTCTAAAAAAATATATCGTTTTGACTTGTCATATATTTTTTGAAAAGTTAATATAGTACTCCGTGTGTTTTTTTTAATTAATGAGTATAAAATTATTTTAAAAAATTAATTATTTTATAAAGTTTTTATTTTTATAAAAAAGTAGGTCAAAAAGTCAAACAAGGATATTTTAAAATGGAATGAGTATATATATATATATATTTATTTATTAAAATGGAATGAATACATGATTTGAAGGAGTTATTAATTCTTTGTTAGAAGTTCTAAGATATGTTAGGCAACATGTACTTTTGAGATAGTTAAACTCAGATGAAGCAAGATTAATATGGGGATGAGGGTAAAGATGAAGATTAAAAGGAGTAGGTGTTAGTTTATTAATTACGAAGATGCAAAAGCTTGTTTTCAAGGAACATTAGCAAATTACGTATTGTATATACACTGGATTTAATTAGACCTATCAAAACGTAACCCGACCCGAAAACCCGACCCGACCGCTCGGAATTTTTTGGGTCAAGACCCGAAAATTTTGACCCGGAAAATTTTTTGGACCCGAACCCGAAAAACCGATATTTTTCTGGGTCAAATGGGTTTCGACCCGGTGACCCGATGACCCGCCCGATTTGTGAAAACAAAATTTTCACTAATTAATAAAAAGCCAAGAAAATCTCAAAGTCATATTAGGGTAAGTTTAGTAATTAATATATTATTAAAATTAATTAATTTATAATTATATATTATTAAAATTATTCGTGGAGATTCCAAGTTATTACATTTTATAATTACAAACACTTAATCTTTCTTTTCCAAATTAACATTTATATTTATTTGTATTGTATATTACTCCCTCCTATCGGTAATATTTTATTTTTTTATTTTTCAACATGTTTTTAAAAAGCTAAAATAACTCTATAAAATATTAAAATTTTTAATTAAAATTTTATACTCATTAGTCATTACTAATCTATATGTAATAATTTCAAAAAGTTAATTAAAACTTTAATATTTTATAGAGTTATAAATTTTGTCAAAAATAATGACTAACAGTAAAAATCAAATGTTTTAGATCGAGCTTAGATGACATCTTCTCATAAGTATAGCGCCCAAAAAGAACAACTTACCAATCACATCTTTAAATTTACGTTTTGAAGTTATCATAAAATCATCAAAATACGATTTTTTTATTAAAAAATAATAAAATTGACCAACCCGAAATCGACCCGATTTGACCCGAAACCGGGTCAAACCCGGGTTCGAGTTAACCCGATCTACCCGAGACCCATTTTACCCAGAACCCGTTTTACTCGAAACCCGAAATGACTCGATCCGAACCCGACCCGAATGATCAGATTGACAGGTATAGATTTAATCAATCAATTTCATTAAATATTTTATAACATTACCACAAAAGGAGTAGAGATCCTATGTAAGCAAAAATGAGTATGTATAAATACTACAGTATGTAACTCTTACGATATAATGTGAGTATAACTAGACCATAGGATGAAAAAAATCCAACAGTTGAGATCAATTACAAGTAAACTTTGAACAAATAAATTATATTGTTGACTAATCTAAATCATACATGAAAGATGATTGAAATAATTAGGGCGGGCACGGTACGGTACCATGGTAAATTTTCGATTACCGCGTACCGTACCAATACCATTCGGTATGGAATTTTTTGTACCACGTACCAACCGTTAGTACCGGTAACCGAAACTATCGGTTACCGAAGGTAACCGTGGTAACCAACGACACAATTTTCATTCATCAATTTACGGTTTATACTCTATGGTACATTGGTACCGATGGAACCGACGGTACCGATGGTACCGATGACATATTTTCAAGATAACGAACAGCGGTACCGACGGTACCGATGACATATTCATCAATTTACCGGTGCTACTTGCTATTTGTTGGACATATTTTTTTTTTAAAAAAAATACATATATATTCGATACCGACGGTACCATGGTATTTGGGTTTTCCATACCGTGTACCGTACCGACTAATATCGGTACCGAGATTTCGGTTACCGACTACTTGGTACCAAAGTCATGTTGGTACGGTTGGTAATCGATTGGTACGGTAATTTTTCTACCACCGCCCAACCCTAGAAATAATGTTTTGCAAAGACTTTAGATAGTGTTTTTAAAACGGACATGTAAGAAAACCAAGCAAAATGAGGAAAATGTTTTGGATCATTATCCAAAGATTTGCAAAGCCTACTTGACTACATTGTCCATTACATGATTTCATCACTTTGTTTTTCATGTCCAACAAAATAAACGAGAGCTTCATAAACCACAAAATTTCCCGCCATTTTAAGCTTCGAAAGACAAGTACGTAACAGACAAAAGGTAGGGCTATATATGGACTGAACCAGAGCAACTATAAAGTTTCACCAAGAGACAAAATAAACCATCCCGGTTAACCGTTTTCGCATTGATCAGCATCAATCACCGCACATTCGCACCACCATGACGGATGATGTTTTCTTCGGACCACAATGGGCAAGAACAAGTAGCTTTCTTGTTCCTCCATTCACGTCCACACAAGTAGCAGAACTGATGGCCGCATCTGCAAAGGAGAGCAGCATAAATAATGCAATCCACACAAGCTAAATCGGGTTCAAACTCAAGAACATAAATAATTTAACCTTTAAAAGAAATAAACCTCCAGGAAGGGAATAGAGTATATAGAACAGAGGATTGTGGTTACCTGCAGTATATGTGGCTGCAACCCTCAAGGAGCTCAACCATATGGGAACACCTTGGACACTGTCTCCATTTCTGGTTTCCAGCAAGCAGCTTCAACTTTGAATCAGCAGAGCTAGAACCCGATTGCTGCTTCTTGTAGACATCACATGACATGTTGGAGTGCCATAAAGCCTTGCAGTTTATGCAGAACAGTGACAGACATTTCATGCACCTACACGCGGTTACCTCTGCCCTACTTGTCCCTGCAACATTCTGGATATTTGCTAAAGCCTCATTCTTTGACATCAGGTTCGAACACCTTGGGTTTGGACAGTACACCTTGTCTGCAGCAGGAATGGAGGACTCCTTGACAAGCTGGTCGATTGCATCATACATTTCAGGGGCAACGAATTTTCTGCAAGTATTGATGTTTAGCTCTAATTCACAGTCGGGTTGAGGGCATCGAGGAAGCTCCCCTCCGTGCACTTTGAGTTTTACATGCTCTTGCGTGCAAGAAGAACAAAAACGGTGATGGCAACGGACCATTTCAAACATCTTCCCAGAATCAACATCCTCCAAGCAAATTGGGCACTTTTCCCTTATTAGAATCATTTCCTTCTCTGGTTTGCCAGTCTGTTTTGCTATTGAAGATCTTGCAAGTTCCAAGACAAGGTGAGCATTGTTCTTAGTTCCATGGGAAAAATGGCAAACTAGAAATCTTGTCTTAAGACGAGCTGCACGATCTATCAACTCCACCACCTTAGCTTCCTTTGGTTTCTGATTGTCAAGAAGCTGCCACAACATAGGAAAAGCCAACATTCTTACAATAAACTACCAATGAAAATTTTTAAATGCACAACTACAATACAAACACAGACGGAATTAAGTTTGTCAGCACGAATATTACTTGTATATGCTTATCCCTTACGGTTTCACTATCTCGAGCCACAAACTTCCTACACAATTCCTATTTAAAAGAAGACGGATATTGTCGTGTATGCACATCCATTTCAGCACGTACTAATGTATTCTTCTACTTTCTTCTTATTATGAACATAATTCATAAATGCAAATTCCCTCGGTTAACAACCAAATAGTACATTCCTTTGTGATATACTGTATGACATTAATCCAGAATCAATTGGCCGGTATCTAACTTTCTAAGAACCATTTTGATATTAACTTTGCAAATGTACTAAAAAACAAATTTGCTAGTGTGAATTGATCAAATACATGTTTTTCAAGATTCAGAGTTTGTTTTCCCTAACCTAGAGGCCCGAAACCCTAATTTTATGGCAGTTTCTGATAGTGCAGACAGTGTAAGGAGGAACAGTCTAATAAAGAAATAAAAAAACTTACATAATGGTCAACATTGAAGTCAACACAAGTGTAGACGATCCTGCTTAGCTCTAAGCTCAGAGCGAGTTCAAGTCCATGGATTAGAGCTTCCAATTCAGCCACTTCATCTCTCATTTCTTCCTGCGGCAGAACCAGCGGCTTCGCCACCTCGAGCACCACCGTGTCTGCAGAATCGAAGATCGCAGCAGCAATTGCCCCTAATTTCAGCCTGTTCTGATCCTCCACCACCACCAACCCCTTGATATACAAGTAGAAATACTCGCCGAACCCTAGATCGGAGCCTCCGACTGCAGATGTGGAGCCTAAAGCCTTCATACCGTACGGCCTCTCGTAATAATCGCCTGTCGCTTTCCATTCGTGTTCGGAAATCGCGTAGATCTCCGAAGCGACCTTCCGATCTTGCAATCGGAGGTCGAAATCGTCCCTCATCCTTCGCATCTCTGCCTTGAAGAGCTGCAGATTCGCCTGCTCTTGCTCAAAGCGGCCGATTTCATTGGCGAAGAGGTCCGCAGCGGCCGCGAAGTCGTCGTTCGACTGAGAATCAATGCCAGTAGCGATAAAGCCGGCAGTGGAGGAGGAGGGAGAGAGCGAAGAAGAGGCGGCGATTGCTTCGTTCATTTGGAGTTGGAAAGCGAAGTCAAGGTCAGAGTGGGCGGTCCTCGCCGCCATGAGCTCCTCCTGCTGAAGAGCGAGCAGCGGCGCTAGGTCCTCATCGTCGTCGTCGTTGCCGGTATAGGGCAGTTTGGCTGTCGACGTGGAGGCCGCCATGGCAATGGGGCTATGGCTTGTTGGGGAAGAAAGGGATCGAGGGACAGCAAGTAGCGGGAAAGAGAGAGGAGGAAAAGAAGTGGAGTGGTCTCTACTCTCTTTATAATACCTTAGAACAGAACAAATTTTTTTTTAATGGGTGTTGTTTTTTATACCCATAAAATTTACTATTTATACCCAAAATTCAAGTTTTTTTTTTTAAATAAATCCTACGCCTCCTGAGTCATAGACGTGTGACTCAAGAGGGGCAGAGTATGTATATAGAAAAAAATAGCTACGCCTCTTGAGTCACACACCTATGACTCAAGAGGCGTAGGGTTTATTTAAAAAAAACAAAAACTTGGATTTTGGGTGTAAATAGTAAAATTTTCGGGTGTAACTAACAACCCTTTTTTAATACAAGGGCAAGGAATTGGGATGGTAAACCGCAGTTGAACCATCAAGCGTTCCGAAGGACAACGATATCAATGTCAACATGCATTTGCTCGGCGACAAATGACAAAGAGAAGCCAATATGCGTTAGTCTATCAGCAACCTAGTTCCCCTCTCTGAAGGTGTGCGAGAAGCTAACACTCTCGAACGTGCAACAAATGCCGATGACATCCGAGACCGCCATCTCAATATCTCAATGACACTGCCAGATCCACTTCAAGACATTGATCAACATCAAGCAGTATCCCTCCACCTCAAGCCGAGATAAACCCCTCATCGAAGTAACCTGGAGACTAAAGAGAAGACCGCAACATTTCGCTTGCACAACGGGCAAACGACCAAGGTCCTGGACAAACAAGAGATAACTGAACCTTGACAATCACGAATAACAAATCCCGAGGCAGCAAGACCCAAGTCGACCATAGCACCATCAAAATTAAGTTTGACAAAGCCTTCGGCGCGCGGGTCATTTCCATTTAACACTTTTTTGTTTCTTTGTTCTGATCGATTTGGTGGGAACCTGTTTTAGTAGTTGTCATGTCTTCTTCTAACTCATCAGTTTGTGTTTTTTTTTTCCAACTTATCCTGTATAGTTTAATAGTCTTTATCCATTCTTCTATGTTCCTAATGTCATTGCTATCAAAGAGGATTTTGTTTCTCATTGACCAAATGCTACAAAAGGAAAAAGCGAGGGTCGATTTCTAATTTGCCGAAATATTTATAAAAATATTTGTAAATATATTTGTATAGGATTTGTCAACTTTGTCAGTATTTGAATAATTTGCTCGAGTTTTCTACACTACAAAAACAAATTAGCAACACCGTGGTCAAAAGTCCATTTGTTGTGGCAAAAGGGAAGTAGCAACGGCTATAGCCACGGGAAACCAGCCGCGGCGAAACCTTTGGTGGCAAAAGAGTCTAGCGACGGCTAAAGCCGTGGCTATTGGAAAAGTGACAGCACGCTGCCGTTGCCAAGTTATTTCTGGGAATTTGAAAAAAAAAAACTACTTTTTAGTACGTATTCTTCAGGCCCGGACTAAAAAGTATCATATTTTTCGAAAAAAATACACCATACAAAATCAAATATACAACAGAATATCCAAAACTATATATATATATATATATATATATATATATATATAACACTCTCATTTGATTATTCTTGAAATCAAATAAACAAAATTTAATTAATTATACAAATTTACATATAATTATACAAATTTACAAATATAACAAAATATCCAAAACTACGTACATAATTTACATAAATCTATAAAATAAACAAATAATATATTTTAAGTGTTTCTTCTATCATATGATATAAGAAAGTTATAAATAAAAATATACTACTCCTAAACCTACCAATCTTAAAATAATTAAAAAAAATTCTCATGTTACTTACTGCAGTAACTAAAGGCACCTTGATCTTCTTGCATATGCATATATGCTTGAGAAGTACCTGTTTTTTATTTTGATCAAACAAATTTTGCCTCTCGTTCAATATATTGATCAGCTTTTGGAATTTTCCTGAGCATCAGAATTGTTTACATATAATGATAGTACTTTGTCCTCTTCAAGGGGTCTTCTGCTATTATCCCTGTACAGAAACTGAGAAATAATCAACAAACCAAATGTATATTTGAGTTGTTTCACAGATTTTCACCAAGGTCTGACCCGTCTCATATAAAAGCATGATTACTAACACATTCATATACTACTATAAGAAGAATATACCACTAGTAGTTATCATACCTTGACCCACAGCAGCAAAATTACCCATATACTTGAACAAATAGGCATATGGTCAGATAATGATAATTTAAAATGAGAAAGCAAAAGGTAAAAAACTAAACAAATTGGCAGGCAGATGGATGATACTTAACATTACCGATCAACTTGAACAAATTGGCATGGTTAGATAAATAATAACAAAATTCTAAATTATATAACCAAAAAAACAGGGAAAAGAAACCGAAATCTTCTTAATTTATTTTTGTGAAGGAGAGAAACACAACCCTGCCTAGATTATGGTTATTCGGATCTTCAACTTAGGTAGGGAACTTGCAAGATCTCATAAATTAACAAGATGGAAAATAAAAACCACAAAATGAAAATTTCAAGATATCAAAAGCACAATACAGAAAATGTGTTGGGATTTTGCAAGCATAGGTGTCCACTTTAGCCCATCTGTCTTAGGTAGATCTAAAATCTAAATGAGACCCGTGTATTTTTTATTTCAGAAAAAACTCAGCCCACTTCATCCCAATACAGAAAGCTTAGTAATGACATGTAGGGTGAACGTTGAAATCAATTAAGCAGAGAAATGAATTGAAATTCTAAGATAGCCAGGCAGATGTTTACTCACTCAATTTGATGTTCTCCCACTTTCTTTGCAGGTGAGGGCACCATTGTATCCTGCAAAGAGAAAAATCAAAGTAGAATGTAGGCTGACAAATTAAGATAGAAGGGGAAAAAAAAGATAAAACACCCTCTAAACAAAGAAAAAACGTGGTAAAGCTATTTTTTGACGGGTAGGATCATGATATGACATCAAGTTCCTCTTCTTTACCCTAATCGTTCTAGTATGCTGCTTATTCAATATTTGATATCACAATTTCTCAAATAAACAAAAGAGTAGACGAGAAGAGAGATGGAAGAAAAAGAGACCCAAAGAGGAAAGTAGCTCAGAGAGAAAGAAAGCAGAAAAACAAAGAGGAGAGGAAGTGTTATGCCTGAAGAATATCTTGAGAATATTAAAGTGTTAAAGAGGTTAGATATCAATCATGATCTTGCTGAATCATCACGAGAATTAATTAAAGAGGTTAAATAAGCAATTCATATGCATTAAATAGAACACAAGGATACATTGGAAAGTATGAGATCTCTCAGAGAAACCTCAATCTACACAAGGAGGGACACATCAGTTTCCAGCAAGAAAGAATATAAATTACACTAGAAGAAATCTAGAAACGCAAAAAAGAGGTGATATCTTCATTCGAATTAGGCCATATATGATGGGGTTCTGTTACAAAAGATGTGAACATCTCTACAAGAAATTTATGCAAAATGCAGCCCATCTCTACAAAAGTAGAAGTATCAATAATCTTAGCAGACATGATGAGCAAGTAAAAGAAACATTAGGTTGGTGTAACAAGATCCACTAATGAATCCCATGATCTCAATACAAAACATACAACATGGACAAACGTTATAGTACAACAGCTCTCCATCATCACTGTCTTTCACCATAGTGGTTCTTTATAGTTAGAAATCCTCAATGTGCATCCAATTCAAATTTTCAAGTCTCAATACAAGTTGTATTAACTCTTTTTATTAAAAAAATAATGGAAAACAGTAATTAATTCCTAATAATAATAGCAACACTTGATCATATGATTCAAATTAAACTATACCCAGGATAATGGAAGACATGAGGAAATTGTAGAAAAAAGATAACCTCTAAAGAATGCAAACTTAGGTATTGTCATAAAGATATAGAGAAAACTACTGTATGAGGTCAATTTCACATAAGAATTCTTTCAAGAGTTGCATCAAAGCTAAGAAAAAACAGCAGTATAGAAGCTTATTATTTTGAAATTTTGAAAAAATTAACAAATCAGCTCTTGTCATTCAATAGGGGGATTGTACACCTATACAAGCTTCACACCAACTTATAAAACCAAACAAGCTTAACAAATAATAACAGCTATGTAAGGAATCAATCTTTGGATTAGTGTAAATACATCTCCCTACAAAAGTTGACCTTATAATTGATTTCTAAAGATCAAAGTAAGCATAAAAACCAAAATGAAGAGGTGATGAATTTGATAGGAGAGTCTAACTATTTAGTAGAAGTATGCATATTTCAAGCCAAGGATTTGTGAGATGTATTCAGGTTTTTTTGGTTAATAAAATTCTGCGAACACGATTTCTAAACCATATTATTAATCAAGAAGCATGACATGACAACACTACATTCCTAAAAGCTACTAGTAAGTTTTCAAGAAGCTTGAATCATTAATAGGTTAAGTTGGCACAGTACATCATTCAGAATCTAATCATGTTATTTAGTAGCAAAAACAGTTTACACAAAGTATGGGAAGCTCACAACCTTAAACTTCCTAAAATGAAAGTTGGAAAGACTAAACATGTAGCAACATTAGGAACCATAGAATCCAAATTCACCAGTAGGACAGGTTCATGTGATGCAAAAGACAGATGAATGTGCAACAAAAATTAAGAGAGGCACCTACAAGGCTACAATACTTTGAAAAAGGTAGCTTTGAAATGGATCTTTTCCACATCATCAGCACAGGCTCGAGGCTCATATATATTGAAAAGAACTGCCATTTCTCAACATCACAAAGGTACAAAAAACTAAGAATTTTGAGGATACAATAGACAACAAGAGCATTTTGCATCTATAGTAGGATTTCAAAATGTGGCTCATCGGTCCTCATTTCACCAATCTAAGCATAATTTCAAATTTAGCGCTCCATCCATTATTCCCCAAATAATGAAAACCAACTAACCCTAACAGAAGCAAATACTCAAACTTACGAATATGTAACTAAACTAACCTGACAAATTCCAGTTAGCAAGGAACAAGGATAAAAGATTACCAGAGTAGCCAGTGCGGCCTTAGCCAGTGGTACACGTACAGGAAAAGAAAGACTCGTAACCCTCCGCCATAGCCAAATCAGAGGTGATCTCCTGCCTTGTAAGCTTTGTCTCATATATTAACCCTCCCAACAAAACAACCATCACTACAGAAATCTGAACGATGAACCCTAACTAGTTTTTTTTTTAAAGGAAAAGGGGGGAAAATCTATTATAATTCGAGAGAGAGATCAGAAAGGAGTAAAACCTGGAAACAGATGATGTCGGCATCGAAGGAAGTGAGCAATTTGAGGAGAGAGCCATACTGAGAGACGCGTAGCCTAAGAGTCGAGATGGAGATGGTCGAACAGATGAGCGAGGGTTAAGGATGAGGAAAGAGCAAGGGCGGCCATGGATGGACTATCAGAGAGTCGAGGGCTGGGGGAGATGGACGAATAGAGGAGAGGGTAAGGGGTTTTTAGATCTGAGTGATAGTGAGCGGCGGGGAGGCATACACGCTTATACACTAGGTTAGGGGTTATATTTTCTTTTTCATTTTTTTAAAACAAAAAATCCACTTTTTTTCCCACGGTAAACTTTGTCATTGCTACCATTTGTGGATAATTTGTATTTTTTATTACCTAATGGCCACGGCAAATCTCTGCCGTTGCTACCAAGGGTGGCAATTTTTTTTTTTTTTTTAATTTTTTTTGTAGTGCTATCCATTCTCCCTATAAAAGATAATGAAGTTTGACATTCGGTAAAGATGTGGATAGCGTCTTCACCATTATGGTTGGAGAGCGGGCATTCTAGAGGGACATGAACTTCTTTTCTTTGTAATATGACTTTTGTAGGGGCCCCGTTTAGTAGATTTTTCCATAGGAAATTTTTTTTTAATTTTTAAAATTTTTTTTTGTAGTGCTATCCATTCTCCCTATAAAAGATAATGAAGTTTGACATTTGGTAAAGATGTGGATAGCGTCTTCACCATTATGGTTGGAGAGCGGGCATTCTAGAGGGACATGAACTTCTTTTCTTTGCAATATGACTTTTGTAGGGGTCCCATTTAGTAGATTTTTCCATAGGAAGTTTTTTATATCTTAGGTGGACAGTCAATCTTCCAAATCCAATCTGTTTTTGCAATATGACTTTTGTAGGGGTCTCGTAATATAGTCAACTGCACTAGAAGTAGAAAACCAATCATGTCTATTAGGCTTCCAATACAATCTGTCTTCAAAATCATTTGATGGGATATGAACATTAATGATTTTCTCAACGATATCTTAGGGAAGAGTATCTTCCAGTCTTTCTTTATTCCAGGTTTTGTCTGGTTTGATGAATTTTTCAACCGTTTCTAGTTCATCAATTTGGCTATATGCATGCTTTTTTCTTGGAGGTTGGTGTCCATTTGTAACCACTCGTCTTTCCATAACCAAATGGTTTTCCCGTTTCCTACTTGCCAGATTAAGACCGAGCAAAAGTCATCCTTAAGCTCCATCATTTTTCTCCATTGCCAAGAAGTGTCCATTTTCCTCTTGTAGTCCCAGATATATTATCGTCCTTCAGGTATTTTTCCTTAACAATTTTTACCCATTTGTTAGCAGGTTTCGCAAGGATTTTCCAGAGAAGTTTCATTTGGAGCGCTTTGTTCATGTCCTTGGTCTTTACTGATCCTAAACCACCTTCTTTCTTTGGTCTACAGACTTTATCCTAACCGATGAACGATTTGAACTTTGGGTCCTTGTTCCAGAAAAAACATATGTTTAGCCTATCGAGATCGTTATGGATACTAGTCGATAGCATGAATTTTTTCATAATGTAATTAGGTTTAGCTGCTAGGTTTGCTTTGACTAGGATCGCTCTTTCTTGTTGGTTTAGTTCGTTTGCTCGCTATTTTGTTAGTTGGTTCTTAGATTTACCAAGGAAATCTCCAAATGTGTTCTTTTTTACCCAACCGTTATGATCGGACATCCGAGATATTTTTCTAGAGCAGTTTGGTCATTTGTCATTCCTTCTGTAGCTTGGAAAGAGGATTTTTGGAAGTTTACTTTTTGTCCAGAAAATCTCACAGTATAGTTTTCACAATCTGGCATGTTTCCGTTGTTGCTCTTGTGAAGAACATTATATCATTTACGAAAGACATGAAAGTGATAGAAGCACCGTTCCTAGAGGTCTTGAACCCAATGGTGTTCGGTGATTGATCATTATCTTAGAAGTTTTGTTGCGAGAATCTCAGCACATAAGATGAATAGGCACGGAGAGATGGGGTCGCCTTGCCTGAGCCCCCTGTGAGGGCGGATGGTTTCTGTTGGTTCATCATTCACCAGAACGGAGAATGACATAGTTTCGATACATTCTTTAATCCAGTCATATAACTTTTTGCAGAAGCCGAATTTCGTCATAACAGAGATCAAAAAATCCCAGTTCATCATGTCATATGCTTTTTCCATGTCGAACTTAATTGCAATCCATCCATTTTGACCTTTTTCCCACGAAAGGAATGAAATATTTCGTGTGCAATGAGTACATTATCTTGAATAGCTCTATCAGATATGAAAGCGCCTCAAAGAGGATGGATAATTTTTCCTATATAACATCGTATTCAATCTGTCCATCGGGATTTTGGCTATTGCCTTATATAGTCGAACAAAGGCTAATTGGTCTATAATTATTTGTTGTTCTTGGGTTATCACATTTTAGGACCAGAGTGATGAAGGTTTAATTTATCTACTTA
Organism: Persicaria maculosa; assembly: GCA_963922045.1. Lineage (NCBI taxonomy): Eukaryota > Viridiplantae > Streptophyta > Magnoliopsida > Caryophyllales > Polygonaceae > Persicaria > Persicaria maculosa. The sequence continues at coordinate 19,069,797 of OY998264.1, read as the reverse complement.
AGCATTATTCCGGAATGGAAGAACCCCTTAATAGCTTTAGTGACCGAAGGACCCACAATGTCCCAGTATTGTTGGTAGAACTCTGTCGTCATACCATCTGAGCCAGGAGATTTATCTTTTCCAATCGAGAAGAAAGCCTTTTTTCACTTCTTGGTTCGTTATTGGTTTTGTAAGATACTCGTTTTCCTCATGTGAGATTTCTGTGTTTACTAATTTTAAATACTCTTTTAAAAGACGAGAGTTGATCCTTTTCTTCTTGAAATCTTTTTTCAAAATCTCTCCGGATCTCTTTGCTAATGTTTTCTTCTCCAATAAGTGTTGTTCCCTCATAGGTTATGATTTCTCTAATGATTTTCCTGTTCCTCCGACCTGTGGCAACTTTAAGGTGGTTAGCCGAATTTGTATCAGACAGTTTTAGATATTTAGTTTTTTCTCTTTATCACCAATACACATTATGGTATTGTAATATTTTATTGTTCTTGTTTATCAGTCGCAGTTGTCTTGAATTGTTGTTGTTGTTGAGATTGGTTATTGTTCTTCTAGAGGGTAGTGAGTTTTTCTTCTATATCCTTTGAGTTTTTCTTCTGGAGTGTCTAAATATGTTTTCAAATGTTGTTTTATTCCACTCTTTTGTTAATTAATCGTTTGAGTAATTGGGTCTTTTTTGTTACTTGGAACATATGAGATCTAGGACATCGCAACCTCCACGCTTGAATAAAGATGTTTCGATAGTCTTTCCTTTGTATCCATATTTTCTCGAATTTGAATGGTCTAGTCTTCTTTTTCGTCATTGTGTTAAGCTCTATCGCGGCCGGGCAGTGGTCTGAGGATGAGAAAGCATAATTTTTGGTTGCAATATTCGGGTACCATTGAAGAATTTGGTTCTGAACTAAGGTTCTATCTAGTTTTTCATAAATGTTGTTTATATCAGTATTGTTTTTTCTCCCGTGAATCCATTCCCGAGCGTAGGAATATCTAGTAAACTACACTGGTCCTTGAATGGAAGAAGTTTGTTAAATCTGTTAGGGCTCGATAGAGCGCCCTTCGATTGATCGGAATGACATTGGATTTCATTTTGATCACCCATGACAAGCACAGAGATATCGAGGCCCTGAATGTAGGTCGTGAATCGATACCAGAATTCGTTTTTTCGTTCTCTTAAGCAGGTGCATAAGCGAAAATGCAAGTAATGTTTTCTCCAAGATTGTTGTCTTTAATAAGAATAGAAATAACTATCTTCCTTTTTCCGAATTTCAATTTTTCATCCGGCTATCTGAAAGTCCTTCCATACAACACCTATACCACCCGACCTCTCGTGAGCAGGAGACCAACATAAAGAGTCAAAGCCAACCATTTTCCAAACACCCTCCGGGGGTTGATGTTCTGTTTTAGTTCCCACGAGCACCATGATTTGAATATTTTTTTATTTTACAAAAGATTTCTATTTCTGTCCAAAGATTTTATAAAAAGCATTCGCACAAAGGTGCTGGAACTAAACTAGTCACCCACATAAATCAAATAATTCAATCTCCAATAATCTTTTCCAAATCGGATTCTTATATGTGACACAAACCATCTTATATAATATACTAAAACAGAAGCCTGAAATGGGCTCTGGTGCGATTTGCCTAAGTGACATTTTCTGGATTAAACTGGAATTAATATAGCATACATGTCATATTGTGGTTTAATTTTGATTATAAATATTCAACCTTATATTTTAATTAGTTAGAAAAGTTATCTTTGTATACTTCACATCTAAGAAATAATATTTACAATGTAATAAATTAAATTTTTATAATTTTATCTACATCTTAATTTGAAAGATTTGGTTAACTAACTTTTTATTCTAAAACATATAATATATTTTGGTACATGAGAAATTAATATCATTAATTATTAAACAATTTATAAGGGTTACAAATAAATTTATAAAAAAATATGACTTTTCATAGATAAGCTATTATATTTTGGTACATAGTAATATATAATGATGGATTGTGAACAATAAAATCAATAAATTTATGGTTTTTCAATACTAAAGTGAAATCTCAGGTTCTATATATATAATATACTAAAACAGAAGTCTGAAACGGGCTCTGGTGCGATTCACCTACGTGACATTTTCTAGATTAAACTGGAATTAATATAGCATACGTGTCATATTGTGGTTTAATTTTGATTATAAATATTCAACCTTATATTTTAATTAGTTAGAAAAGTTATCTTTGTATACTTCACATCTAAGAAATAATATTTACAATATAATAAATTAAATTTTATAATTTTATCTACATCTTAATTTGAAAGATTTGGTTAACTAACTTTTTATTCTAAAACATATAATATATTTTGGTACATGAGAAATTAATATCATTAATTATTAAACAAGTTATAAGGGTTACAAATAAATTTATAAAAAAACATGACATGTCATAAATAAGCTATTATATTTTGGTACGTAGTAATATATAATGATGGATTTTGAACAATAAAATCAATAAATTTATGGTTAAATTAGTTGATTAAGATTAAGTAATTTATAAGGGATTTGATTTTTTATACGTGTCATATTCTAGATTAAAATGCTGTTATTTTTTTTTATCTACATCAACTAATATTGCATATATACGTGTTATATTTTAAGTATATTAATTTCAATCAAACATAATTTATTTATCTATTATATATATAATGTGTCGTATGTTGATATGAAGTAAACATACTCTTAATTTAGTTTATTGTTACTAAAAGATCCAAAGATCTCAACGAAACTATTATAACCTTAAAATTTCAGAAAGAAAATATAAATTAAATATCATTTTATTTATTAAGAAACCGCATAACGGGCGGGTAGTAAGATTAGTTGAATATAAAGCTAAAACACTAAATCACCACCATCTTAAATAATGAAACTCTTGATTGATTTGGCCTCTCTTTGGTAAAAAAGGTAGCCGAAGCTGATTGAATAGCTAAAGTTGATAAATTATTTGTGTTAATTTTATGTTAATAAGTTAGTACGATGTTTGATAAACTTAGCCATGATGGAACCTTGTGAATAAAAAAAATAAAAGGCTCTAAAAAGTTTGGGAGAGTGATTGTTGAAAAACTTTGATTTCAAAAGCTAATTAAATTGATAACCCGACAACAACAACTTACTACAGGCCGATTAGTCTGTGCTCAACAATATACAAGATCATCTCTAAGGTTCTGTCAGCTATACTTAAGAAGGTAATACCCAAAATCATAAACCCTCTGCAAAGTGCCTTTAGAACGGGTCGAGCAATACAAGATAACATCTTAATAGCAAATGAGATATTTCACTCATTCTCTAAGAAAAAGGGACAATCCGGATGGATGGCTGTCAAACTGGACATGGAAAAGGCTTTTGACATGGTTGACTGGGATCTCCTTTTATCTACTATGGACATGTTTGGATTCTCTCCTCGGTTCTTTGGTTGGATAAAGGAATGCATAACTACAGTAACTTACTCGGTGTTAGTTAATAACGAACCAACCGAGCTCTTCGCTCCACAACGAGGTCTTAGACAAGGAGATCCTCTGTCGCCATACCTATTCCTCATATTATCTGAAATTCTTGCCCGTGGCCTTTATGAAGAATCTGCTAAGCCTAGAAGCCACCTCGAAATATCGATCACAAGAAATGGATCTAGAATATATACCCTTTCTAGCCTTTGCTGATGATATTGTCATTTTTGCATCGGCCACCAAGACTGCCTGTGACCAAATTAATAAGGTCCTTAGGGAATTTTCCTCAATATCAGGTCAAAAGGTAAACAGACATAAATCAAATTTTCAAACAACATTAAACGTAACAACAAACGTTAAGAATACTATACAGTCTATACATAATGAACTTGAGATCTCATTTACAAACAACTTAGGACCCTATCTTGGCTGCCCTATTATTTGCGGTCGGGTAACTAAGGAAACCTTTCAAGATTTATTATCCACAACGAAATCACAACTCAACAAATGGAAGGCTAACTGTTTGTCTCAAGCAGGACGTTGTACCCTGATTAAAACTACACTCTCGGCTAAGCCTCTGCATCTAATGCAGTGTTACCTACTATATACCAAAAGTAATACACGCAGAACTAGACAAAATAAATCAAAATTTCTTGTGGAACAAGGGACCCAATCACAAACCGCTTATCAGTTGGTTTGAAGTCTGCAAGGCTAAGTCGCACGGGGGGCTTGGCCTCCGAAATTCTGAAGATATGAACAAAGCTCTACAACTAAAACTACTATGGAAAATCATGGCTGAGCCACGGAACCCATGGGTCACCATTGTGACAGAAAAATACCTCAAAAGTCAAGATATCCTACATTACCAGAAAAGGGGAGATTCATCTTGGCAATGGTCTCAACTTACCAAATTTATTTCCCTTTTTAAGACAGGCCTCCAATGGTCAATCGAAAATGGCAAAAGCATTAACTTCTGGTCTGATCACTGGTTTGGTAATGAGCCTCTGTTCAACTATTTTCCGACTGACCGACGCATTGACACCAACATAACAGTACAACACTTTATAACAGAAGAAAAGACTTGGGACCTAGAAAAACTTAACACTATGTACCAAAATATAATATCAGAAGAGGTAACAAAACAAATAGCAGCCACCCCAATTCCTACCAATATCCATACGGATAGACTGTACTGGAAATGGAGCAAAAATGGTTGGTTGTCCACTAACTCTGCAATTCAAATGATTAATAACTCCAAAAATCACCGCAACTTTGACATGAAATGAATTTGGAACCTAGATGTACCACCAAAAGTTAAAACTCTATTATGGAAAATTACAAAAAACGGCGTTCCGACTTCGGTTAAACTCGCCTCCCGGGGTATCGGGATACCAACTACATGCCCACATTGCGACTCAAATTATGAGGACCTTGCTCATTTGCTATGGAACTACCCCATTTCACGTGACACAACTACGGCCATAGACCCATCATTAGTAATCATCATAAACAACTGCTTCCTGCAAGGAGCAACAATAAATGAGACCATTCAAGACATAAAAGAAAGGGTTGGAGCTCGGCGTTTCTCTACTCTAGCATTCACCTGGTGGAGTCTCTGGTACTTCCGAAACAAAACGCTATTTGGCAGAAACGTTCCTGACGTAAGAGGTATAGTCTCGTTCATAAAAGATCAATCTTTTTTATGGAAGGTTTCCAAACAAAACGATGATGTTCCTAATGAATAGCACAACGCCCACCAAACCACAAATAACCAAAACACAAAGGCAAGAAAAAGAAACAACGCAAAATGGCGGCACCCACCCGAAGGGGCCTACAAGCTCAACTTTGATTGAGCTTTTTCGGCTTCGTCCAAAGGTACTTACGAGTTCATCATAAGAAACCATACAAGAACCCCTATTTACTGTGGCGCCGGCCCTTCCTCCATTCCCTCTATTTCTAGTTTAAAGGGGCTTGGTCTCTGGTATGGCATCAACGCTGCGCGAAAACTACAGATTACGAAACGAATAATCGAAGGAGACAACCTAAACATTATTAACAGTCTTAAAGGTTGTGCGCTGCCTCCAGGAGATTCCGAAATGATTGTCTCCGACAGTCTAATCTCCTTAGGCAGCTTCCTCTTTACTGAGATTCGTCATGTCTTTCGAGAAGCAAATAGAGTTGCGGACCGCTTATCGCATCTTGACTTTGTGTTCTCGGCCTCATCTCCTCGTGACGACGCAGTGCTTCGTCATTTCATCCTTCTGAATGCTCTTGGTCTATAGGGTCTATCCTTATGGCCAAATTATTTCCGTTTTAAAAAAAGCTAATTAAATTAAAATATTATATTTATTTTATTTAAAACTATATAATATTAAAACCAAAAACTTCAAAAAAAACTGCCAAACGGATTTTCTACAATAGTACAATCATATGGCAAAAATGAAGCTTCCATTTCCACAACAATGAACTGAACACGAACAGCTATATAAAGTCCACGATGAGGATGAAGAACTACATACACTAGCTGACTTAATCGATACCGTCTTTGATCCATAGAGATCAATGATCACTGGCCGTTAACACCGCCATGGTGAATGATGTTTTCTTCGGCCCACAAAGGGCAAGAACAGGTAGCTCTCTTGTTCATCCATTTACATCCACAGACTGTGGTGCCTTCGTCCTTCACCTTCGTTGTAATGGCTTTTCCAGGTCAATTCGAGGCGAGTGGAGGCCGGATTTGGATTTCTCAAAACATTATCTAACCTATAGCTCACTAACTTTAAACATCTATAAATGTGATTGATGAATTTAACCAAATACTCGATTAGAATTTTATTGAAAAAGAAAAATAAATTAAAGTTTATTTATTTTATTTTCTTCTCTTATAAAAGAAGAATAAGATAAAAAATCAATCATTCTTATCTTATTATGTTTTATGTATTCCAAACAAAAGAAATTGTTAACTCCACCTTGATGATAAGATCTTATTATTGGATAATAAGGCCTTACTGGTTGATGAAAGCCAAAACCCTGGTTTTCAGGTTTTGGTAAGGCCTTACAGATCTGGGCTCAAGTTTTACATGAGCACCAGTTGAGATGGGCTTGGGCTTACAAATATGATTGCTCTAAATATTACTTGGACCAATATACTATTGGGCTCAGTTTTAATGGGCCAGGCCTATAAATTCGGTTTAAGTCTAATCCAATATATGTTGGGTTGTTTGTTGAGAATTCTAAGGGATTTGTTTTTAACAAATCAAATAGCAGCTGCCTTCATATGTTCAACAGATCAAATCTCAGGCAGATCCAGGAGTAGCTTCTGGAACGGATTTCAAAATACTGAAGCATCTCCCCAGGCGCATTTTTAGCAACGACTCTCAACAAACCTTGAAGCCCAGAGGTTCAAACGTTCCAAGTTATTCAACCTTGGATGTGCCGGCCTATATAAGGAGACCAAGAAGATGGCAGTATACACAAGTTCTACACAGCGCATAACGTCTTCTGCTATCTCTTGTCTTCTTCATCATTCGATCCCAAATCTCTCCTTGCTTTGAGCGTTTATATTTGTTTGAGTGTGTGAGGTTTCTTTTGAGCTTTATCGTACAATTCATTAGGGTTATACTAAGGGTTCTTTACCCAAACGTAGCAGCCATGACTTTCTTGTTGCACTCATTTTTCTTGGCTTTGTTCTTCTTTTTTATTGGGTATTCCTTGACGAGGTGATCTAGTTCACCACATTCATAACAAGTAAGAACTCGACTCTTTTTGGAAGGGTTAGAGGGCTTTTTCATTTTTAAAATGCGGGCTAATCCTTGAGTAATGAGAGCAAAAGGATCTTCATCATCGTCGCTATCAGAATCTTCTGATGGCTCTTCTTTCTTAACCTTAAGTGCCAGATTTTTGAGAATGGTAGGAAGTTCCCCATCATCCTCATTGAGGATCATTTCATGGGTTATCAACTTTCCTAATAGATCATCAAGAGCCAACGTGCTAAGGTCTTGAGCTTCTTCTATGGCAGTAACTTTAGGACCCCATTTTGCTTTGGGCAAACATCTTAGTATCTTTCTGACTTTTTCTTCATTCAGAAAAGTCTTTCCCAATGAGTCAAGGTTATTTACAATCTCCTTAAAATGGGTAAACATTGCTTTTACCGACTCATCAGGATTCATCTTAAACAATTCATATTGTCTAAGAAAGATACTGACTTTGGTCTCTTTGACCTGACTGGTTCCTTCATAAGTAACCACCAATTTATCCAAGATCTCCTTTGTTGTTCTGCATGAAGAGATATGATTGAACTCATCCGTACTCAAACCACAATACAACAAATTTATGGCTTTGAAATTCTTAGCCACACTTTCAAGATCGGTCTGGGTGTTTTCTTCTTCTGACTTGTCCACTCTTGTTCCATTGGGACCTTCTTTCTTGGGGATATTGGGTCCTCGCATAATAATATGCCAGAGTTCCAAATCTTGATCAATAACAAACATTTGCATCAAAGATTTCCAATGCATGAAGTTATTCCCAACGAAGAGAGGTGGACGAGAGATAGATCTTCCTTGGCCGAAGCCTCCTTGACCTTCACCTGCCAGGGTTAGACTCATAGATAATAATATCTAAGGTACGTGAGTTAGGCTCTGATACCAATTGAAGTGCGGAATAGGCAGATAAATAGTAGACAAATACTCTAGAAGGGGGGGGGGGAGGGGTGAATAGAGTATGACAACTTTTCGCAATATACAAACTGTAAGACCTTACCACCAGAGATAAGACCTTATCTGAAACACGGAAATGAGTTAAGACAAGAATAAAGAATATAAAGCAAAGCAAAGGGAAGAAAATAAAGAACACACGAATTGTTAACGAGGTTCGGCTCAACTTGCCTACGTCCCCGCCTAGGGTTGTCCAACCCGTAGGATTCAACACAACTTTATTTCACTTCTTCCTATGAGTTCTAGATACAACCTTTAGAAGACCTTCCCTCTTCTAAATTAACTTCCTAACTAGCAACCCAAACACACCAGTGAAACAAAGTTCTATGGATACCGAAGAAGGTAAAGGATCAAGAAATATGCATAAGGAAGCTGTCGCAGAAATTGCAAGATCTTGACAATCAAAATTCAGAACTTATCACTGAGGGTAAGGCCTTACGATCAGAAAATTCAGAACTTAAGGCAAACCTCTAATCTCTTAAGGATCATAATAATGACCTTGAGAATGAAAAAGTGAAACTGTCTAGAAAATGTCAAAATCAACAAACAACCCTAGTGCAATTCACCAGATCCAAAGCCACTCTTGACAAGATGCTTGGAGAACAAAAACTTTCTTTAAATCGAAGTGGTATAGGATACAACAAGAATTTTCCTGCAAAGCCTATTACCAAGTTCGTTAAGGCAAAAGGAAGTTGGCGATCTCCAACGTGTTTCTTCTGTTGTAAGAAAGGTCATGTAAAGGAAACGTGTCTTTATAGGAGAACGGATCCTTACATTATTCGGAACACTTTTCCTGTACGGTTAAATGAACGGATAAGACAGATTTGGGTTCCAAAAGGGACAAGGTTACCAAACATGGTTTATCCCCACAATGGATCTAAATCAGTTTATTGGTCTAGCTGGAAAGGTTGATTTTGTGTTTTGCATGACATCACCAAGACCAAAGATCAAAAATGGATAATGGATAGCGGTTGCTCAAGACATATGAGTGGAAAAGAATCTCTTTTTCACAATCTAAAGAAGCAATCCGGTGGAACTATAACTCTTGGTGATAAAGCAAAATGCAACATCGTCGGTATTGGTAACATTGGTGTTGATTCAAATAATTATATTAAAGATGTGTATCTTGTTGATGGCTTGAAATATAATCTTCTCAGTGTTTCACAGCTTTATGATAAAGGCAATCTTGTTAGCTTTAACAAGAAGAAGTGTGTCGTACAAGATGAAGAGACTGGAGATATCGTGCTTACCGCTTATAGAGACTCTAACATATATGCTGTTAAAACTGATCGTATTTCAGGATCTAATTTGAAATGTCTCAAGGCCTTATCAGAAGAGTCAAGAGTGTGGCATAGGCGTCTTGGACACATCAGCATGCACACTCTTAGCAAACTCAAATCCAAGGATCTTGTTCGAGGTCTTCCCCATTTAAACTTCAAGGTGGATGATCTTTGCAAAGCCTGCTCAAGAGGTAAACATACCCGTAGCTCTTTCAAAAAGAAGCAGGTCATTAATACTACTAGACCTCTAGAGCTTCTACACATGGATCTTTGTGGACCTATGCGAGTTAAATCTCCCAAAGGCAAGCAATACGTTTTTGTAATTGTTGATGATTATTCTCGATTTACTTGGGTTTTCTTTCTTAAAGATAAATCATAAACTCTTTTTTATTTTTCAAAGCTTTGTAAGGAGTTGCAAACCATGAAAAACCTACCTATCGTTTCTATTAGAAGTGACCATGGTAGAGAGTTTGATAAAAAAGATACCTTTGGAACTTTGATGAACGTGAAGACCAAGGAAGAAGTTTAACTCTCCCATCATACTCATCTCGAATTCCTTGCGCATAATGTTTCAAAACTCCTTGCACAAAGATTCGTTAGTAGCTCCAAAAAAGAATATCATCCACATAAATTTGCACAACAAGAATATCATTCCCTTGAGTTTTGATGAATAAAGTTTTGTCAATCAACCCCCTTTTGAAATTATTTTCTAAAAGATATTTTGAAAGTCGCTCATACCAAGCTCTTGGAGCTTGCTTTAAGCCATAAAGAGCTTTGTCGAGCTTATAGACATGATTTGGAAATTCATCGTTTTCAAAACCAGGAGGTTGAGCGACATAAACTTCTTCATCTAAAAAACCATTCAAAAAGGCACATTGAACGTCCATTTGAAAAAGTTTTATGCTCATGAAAGATGCAAAGGAAAGAAGCATACGAATAGCTTCAAGTCTAGCTACGGGAGCGAAAGTCTCCTCGTAGTCAATACCTTGCTCTTGATTGTATCCTTGAGAAACAAGACGTGCCTTGTTTCAAATGATGTTTCCTCCTTCATCTAGCTTGTTTCGAAATACCCAATGAGTTCCAATAATAGATTTACCCTTCGGCCTTGCCGTGAGGGACCATACTTTATTTCGTTCAAACTCGTTAAGCTCATTCTGCATAGCTATAATCCAATCAAGTTCTAGAAGAGCTTCGGTGTACTTCTTGGGTTCTACAAGAGAAACAAATGCGTGAAAAGCACATAAATTTCTAAGTTTAGAACGAGTTTGAATGCCAGATGAGGGATCAGAAATGATATCCGAAGAGGAGTGGGATGAAGCATATTTGAATTTTCTTCTTGCAGACCCTTGGCTAGGAGTAGGTTCACCAGAAATGTGAGGATAAGGCTCCTGAGGTTCAGGAGGATTCATAGGATAAGGGCCTTGTGGTTCGGGAGGTGGTCCATCTTCAAGACTGGCTTCATTTGTAAGGCCTTGAGACATAGTTTCAAGACCTTGTGATAGTTCAGTAAGATCTTGAAATGACTCCTGCATATTTCTGGATTTGCTCCTTTCTTGATTGTTGGCTTCTCCTTCCGATTCATCTTCCTCATGAGTATTCAAGTTAAGATCTGCAAAACCTTTACTCAAGGTACCGTTATCACTTTCATCAAATAATACATGGATACTTTCTTCGACTACTTTGGTACGTTTATTATATACTCGATAAGCTTTGCTTTGAGTCGAGTATCCAAGAAATATACCTTCGTCACTGCGCATCAAATTTCCCAAGATTATCTTTACCATTGTTATGCACGTAACACGTACATTCAAATGGTTTGAAATATGAGATACTTGGTTTTCTTCCTTTAAAAAGCTCATAGGGAGTGTTCTTCAACGTTGACCGGATTAAACACCTATTGAGAATATAATTTGCTGTATTAACAACTTCTGCCCAGTATGACTTAGGTAGATCATTCTCTAATAGCATGGTCCTTGACGTTTCCTCTAGGGTGCGGTTCTTGCGTTCCACAACCCCATTCTGTTGAGGCGTCCTAGGCGCTGAAAAATTGTGTGAAATACCATATTTCGCACAAAGGAAAATACACTCGAGAACTTCTCAAAAAGTACAAGATGAGTGAATCCAAAGTGGCTAAAACTCCAATGAGCTCCACTCTTTCTTTGGATCAAGATCTTACTGGAAAATAGGTAAATCAAAAAGAATATCGAGGTATGATTGGTTCTCTTCTCTATCTTACTGCAAGTAGACCTGACATTATGTTAAGTGTTTGCATGTGTGCTAGATTCCAAGCTAATCCGAAGGAATCACATCTCATAGCGGTTAAAAGGATTTTAAGATATCTAAATGGTACAAAAGACCTCGGATTATGGTATCCTACTCAATCTAGTTTCAATCTTGTTGGATATTCCGATGCTGATTTTGCAGGATATAAAGTTGATAGAAAAAGTACTTCCGGATGTTGTCAATTTCTTGGGTCATCTCTTATAAGTTGGCATTCCAAGAAGCAAAATTCAGTGGCGCTTTCAATGGCCAAAGCTGAATGTATTGCTGTTGGAGCTTGTTGTTCACAAGTCCTATGGATTGCACAATAACTCCAAGATCTTGGAATCAACTATAAGGGCATACCCATAAAATGCGACAATACAAGTGCTATTTCTATCTCCAAAAATTTTGTACAACATTCAAGAATGAAACACATAGATGTAAGACACCATTTTATTCGAGATCCTGTAGAGAAAGGTGATGTGTCTTTGACATTCATTTCTACGGAGTTACGACTTGCAGATATCTTTACTAAACCTTTACCTGAAGATAGATTCAACTTCATACGATTAGAACTTGGAATGCTTAACAAGGAAGCATCAATGTAGGGGGAGCAACCATATTTTATTATATTATTCCCTACATCCAGATCTTGATATAAATTTCAAGACCTTACTAATTGATAGTATGGTGTTGATTTTATTTTGGAAATATTATACCCGGATCAAATCTTTTCAACTGTGATCTCTTTAGATCAGCAACTGAAAGATTTTATTAGTTTTCGTATTTACTTTATTCATTGTATTTATCCTCTTATTTTCAAATTTTAAAATTGGATTTGGTTGGTTAAGATTTGATTGGATTTTTTCTTGGGGAGATCAAGGGTCACATGGTTTATACCCTTCCCTATCTCCTATTTATACCCTTCTCTTCTTTCCCGTCAAATCACCTCTTTTTGCTCTCTCTTCTCTCTTTGACATTACTCTCTCTCTCTGAGTGCTTCCACTTCTCCAAACCTCACACAACTCCCAAAATCTCCATGGCTCCTAAGCGATCTTCCTCCTCCTCTCATGGGTCTGAACCAAAGAGGACCAGATCAGTGGACTACAAGGGAAAGGGAGTTGAAGAGTACCTTCCGAAGGCAACTCTCACGGAACTGGAGTCCGAATCGGAAAGTGAAGAGGCCCCTCTGGTTCGACGACAACCCAGAAGTCAGTCTCGGCAAAGGAATCCGGCCCCCTGCTCCAAAGAACTTCCCTCCTCCACACCGCCTCCGGTCTCCTCCTGCAGACTTTGAGGTACTCTCTGAAGCCCCAATTTCATGGTTTAAGAACCACACAAAGGCTGGAATGTGGAAGGACGATTTCTCAAACCGGCCGATGAGTTTCTATGAACACGTGGATCTAGAGTTTATGGAATCCATGGGCCTCCCTTGTGTCAATCTCCTCAAGAACTCAAACATTTGGACCTTTCTAAACCCTGGTACGATTGCATTTCCCCGTCTTACCCACTTGTTTTTTTGTCAATCTCTCTGCTCACCGAGAAAAGGGTGTTCTCACCCTCTCCAGTCAAGTCAAACAAAAGCACATCACCCTCATGGCATCTTCTCTGGCCATCATTCTTAGTGTGCCTGAGAATGTCAATACCAAAACTTATCCTCCCAAGGATATCTGTCTGACTCGAGCCCAGCAAGAGTTCTTTGTTCATCCCGCCTCTTCATCTTCTAAGCCTAAAACCAAACCGACCCACAACGTTCTTACCATGGAAGCCAAGCTTGTCTTTACCCTTCTGGCTCGATGTGTCTTACCTAGGAAGAATTTACGAGAACTTATCACAGATAATCTCTTGGAACTTCTCTATCTAATCATGGCTGGCCATGAAATAGATGTGCCAAATGTGATTCTTTCCTACATGCTGCATGTCATCAATACCCCTTTAACTTCTCCCATTCCTTATACCAATTTGTTCCCCAAAATCTTTGAGTTTTTTGAAATTGACACTACGGGAGAAGAGCACATGACTCACAAAAGTCGCATTGATGAAGATTACTGGCGGCAGCTGGGTATTGATCAAACCTTGGCTTGTGGCTGGGTTCTGAAACAATCCTCCCAAAGTGCACAGTTCACTCTTGAACATAAGGTTGAGAGTCTGGAAATGGAGGTCGATGCTCTACGAAAGAATCTAAATGCAGCCAGGGCAGACATTGTTGACAGGCAGGATAACACCCACGAGTAGCTCATGATGATGAACGAGAAGATGAATCAGCTCTTGTTCTTCTCTGCCTTAAACCATCAGGCCACCACTTCTATTTTACCCTTGGATGGTGATGTTGTTGATCACGTCCAAGAGGTATGTAAGAATGTGGTGGTTAACTATGAAAGGAAGGTTGTCCGAAGACCCATATTGCGCCCCATATATCCTGAGCCTTCTCTGCTGACAGTGGAAGCTTACGGGCTGGTCAAGAAGTATAGAGACGAGGAGGCAAGAAAGCTGGCTAAGATGTGGGCAGGTCATCACGTCACCAACGCTAAGAACCGCTGGAGGGAGAAGATCCACAAAGCTCAGCGCGACCCCGAAGATGTTCATCCTCGCTATGGGGAGGGGTATGAGGAGGTTGTGGAAATCTCAGATGACGAGTGATCTTTCTTCCTCTATTTTCATCTGACTTAGCTTTTGAACTGCCTTTTGCTGTTGTTGAACATTTTTTGTCTGCTGGTTTTGAAGGGTGTTGAACTAGTCTTCCCCTCTTGTCGAAAGACAAAAAGGGGGAGAACTTTTGGATGCTGGTTTTGTAAGGCCTTACTTCTGTTTTGATGGCCTTAGCTTTTTAGGTTTAAAACTTGATCCAACATATTCTGATATTCTGCTATATATATATATGCACTATGTTTATATCTGCTTGCTCAGTTGTTTTTAACAGGAAACAGGTGCATAGGTTTTGTCTTTCATCAATGGGGAGATTGTTAACTCCACCTTGATGATAAGATCTTATTATTGGATAATAAGGCCTTACTGGTTGATGAAAGCCAAAACCCTGGTTTCCAGGTTTTAGTAAGGCCTTACAGATCTGGGCTCAAGTTTTACACGAGCACCAATTGAGATGGGCTTGGGCTTACAAATATGATTGCTCTAAATATTACTTGGACCAATATACTATTGGGCTCAGTTTTAATGGGACATGCCTATAAATTCGGTTTAAGTCTAATCCAATATATGTTGGGTAGTTTGTTGAGAATCGTAAGGGATTTGTTTTTAACAAATCAAATAGCAGCTGCCTTCATATGTTCAACAGATCAAATCTCAGGCAGATCCAGGAGTAGCTTCTGGAACGGATTTCAAAATACTGAAGCATCTCCCTAGGCACATTTTTAGCAACGACTCTCAACAAACCTAGAAGCCCAGAGGTTCAAACGTTCCAAGTTATTCAACCTTGGATGTGCCGGCCTATATAAGGAGACCAAGAAGATGGCAGTATACACAAGTTCTACACAGCGCATAACGTCTTTTGCTATCTCCTGTCTTCTTCATCATTCGATCTCACATCTCTCCTTGCTTTGAGCGTTTATACTTGTTTGAGTGTGTGAGGTTTTATTTGAGCTTTATCGTACAAGTCATTAGGGTTATACTAAGGGTTATTTACCCAAACGTATAGGGTACTTCGGTATCCATAGAATTTTGTTTCACTGGTGTGTTTGGGTTGCTAGATAGGAAGTTAGTTTAGAAGAGGGAAGGTCTTCTAAAGGTTGTATCTAGAACTCATAGGAAGAAGTGAAATAAAGTTGTGTTGAATCCTACGGGTTGGACAACCCTAGGCGGGGACATAGGCAAGTTGAGCCGAACCTCGTTAACAATTCGTGTGTTCTTTATTTTCTTCCCTTTGCTTTGCTTTATATTCGTTATTCTTGTCTTAGCTCATTTCTGTGTTTCAGATAAGGTCTTATCTCTGGTGGTAAGGTCTTACAGTTTGTATATTGCGAAACGTTGTCATACTCTATTCATCCCCCCCTTCTAGAGTATTTGTCTACTATTTATCTCCCTATTCCGCACTTCAGAAATGAATAACATCTTCTTTCATTATATAATAAGTGGTTTTGTGCATTTTTAAAGCGTAAAGGTTGATTTTACGTAAAATATGGTTTTATGAAGTATTTTTGTAATTTATTGGTTAACTATTTTTGTTCACGTAATAAGACGGTGGATTTGTGCAATGTTTTGTAAATAATGGGTGATTATGTACATTCAATGTTTGACAAATAATGATATTTGTTATTTACAAAATATGAAAAAATATATGTATATATATATATATATCAGATCTTTTATCTAATGTTAAAAATAATAATTGATTTTGTTTAAAAAAAAAATTGGAAACAATGGATGATTTTTTGCTAAAACTTTGGCAATAATATATGATTTTGTTAATTTTTTTTAAATAAAGGTGGTTTTGTCACTTTTGTGTTGAATTTAGTGAAATAATAGGTAGTTTTGTTCAATGTTAAAAGTGAAGGGTTTTTTTAATGAAAAAAGAAAAAATAATGGGTGGTTTTATTCATTAAAAGAGAAAAAATATGAATTTTGGGCATGAGCCGAACTTTTTACAAAACTCGGGGGTACCATCCGGACAAAAAAAGTATAGGACACCAACCGGAATTGTCATAAACTTAGGGGTACCAAACGGAATTCCCCTAAGTAAAACTAGGATGGATATTGAATTAACTAATCCCTATTATATACAAATTATCTAGCTATAAACTAATTAAAACTCATAATATTGGTGAAATTAGGGTTTGATTATGAGAATCAATTTTGTGAAATTTTAATTAGAGTTTGTGATTTTGGGAATAAACTTTTTATTTTAATTATTGTGTATATGTGATTTTGAGAATAAAATTTATGAATTGAATTTGGGGTTTGTGAATTGAATTCATACATCGTATATAATAGGGATTAGTTAAGAAGGTGCACTCCGTACTCCGCCCAAACTATTCAACCTTGGACAATCTCGTACCACACTTGCAAGTTGCAATGCTCTTCTCGATTCCGGGGTAGATTCCAAAGACTAAGATGCTCGGTCCATTAAACTATACAATATTGTTTATTATTATATATATAATGATAAAAATTATATTAAATATAAATTTTTTACAAATAATTTTTTATGATTTCATACTCTTTAGTACTCTCTTTGTTCGGCAAAACATATCGTTTACTATTCACGTATGTTTCTTTAGGATTATAAAAACTATATAAAATATCCATTTTTTATATAAAAAATTAACAAGTTCGTAATAGTAACTGCAAAGTTGTTATTTTTTTTAAAAAAGAGATATTTTATATAGTTTTTATCCCCTAAAAAAGCCTGCGTAAATAATAAAACGACATGTTTTGTCGAATGGAGGGATAATTAGTTTTGTATTTGTATAATTTCAAATGGGTATTTAATTATTATTTTTATTAATTTTTGTTTGATTTTGATAAGGGTCATTATATATCTAGACTTGTCAAAACCTTTTCCGACCTAGACCTGATAATGAACCAAACCCCAATGACACGAGAATTTTAGGGTCGAAACCTGATGATCCATTGTGTCAAAATCGACCCGGTGAGTTAGCACCACATAGAAACTACATATACCCCACACGGATTTATCATCTAATTGTGTTTATTAATATCACTCATAAGTTAAATAATATATATATATATTATAATTATATTATATTTAGAACACTTATTTGTATAAATATGATATTTTTACACTTTCAGTATTTATATTATAATAATAATAATAATAATAATAATAATATTATTATTATTATTATTTTTACACTCTATAATACAAGTTAAATTTTTTAGTTAAATTTTGAGCACATTTACTTCATTTGATTCCTGGTTAAGGATTTGGCGGTAGTTGATGATATGAACAGAAATCCTCTTCTCTTTTCTCTCTTTTCCAAGTGGTTCTGGGTGTTCTTGAGTGTTCTTCAGATCCTGCATGCAGAGAGTCCTGTAATGGACTTGATGCATGCCTGGATCAGGGATGGTTCAACAAATCCTGCAATCTAAACGTCAATTCTCCATCTACTATTAATGCAATCAATTTCTTGTTCAAAAATCTGCCCTTTGGTCTGATCAAGATGTTACTCAACACAAAACAACAATTTTCTGTATTAAATATGGCTTTGCTGCATTCCATAGGGAAAAAGGTTGTTTGTAAACCTTTTTGTGAACTGTTGGAATTAATTCTAATTCCACAGTTCCAAGAAAACCTTCGGTCTCCTCTTCTGAGGAAGGCCGACCCCAAACCTTTCAAAACCAAATCTCAAATCAAATCTCAAGTTACCAGTATTACCTATATTATTAACCCTATAATGTATGATGAGTTTTATTGCAGATCAAGACTTAATGATGCGCATGCAAGGACAGACATTGGACGATTATGGGCGGGAAGAAGGTGTTTAGGCGCCTCCCTCTCTAATTATAGCCTAATCACAGCCTTGGGAGAGTATACAGGTAAGATAATTTTTGAGATTTCCCAAAACCAAAGGAGAAAAGAATGCAAAACATTGAATCCACCCTTCAAGCCTCAAGTTATCGAAGCGTCAGATGTGAGTTTCCAGAAGAAAGGTATGATTACATCTATATCTAGCTCCACCTATGATCGTCAAAAAATTGTATGTTTTGGAAAAGGCAGTCTGTTAATTTACTACTCCAGTGAAGTCTCTATAAATAGGACCTTGCTAAGTTTTAACCGATCACACCCTACTTCTCTATCTGTCTCTTCCTTCTATTTCTTTGATCATCTTGTTGATATGGATCAACAAATGTCCTTTATGGATGCTCTGATTAGCACCACTAGGCAAGGTGGCTCTCTTGAATCCTTGCCTCCCCACACTCAACCTGCTGAACCCACTCTCTCACTGGCCTTAGAAAGTACCACTATTCTTACTAGTGTTGGTGATATTGTCCCCATTCAAGCCATCCCCATTAGCTTTGCTCTCCCTAGTGCGACTAACCCTCCCACCATGCTTGTTGCTGATCCTTACCAAATCCAAGGTGTCAAAGATCTTCACAAAAAACTCTCTGATTATAGCTTGGTTGGGAGATTTGTTCAAGCTCCGGTTGAGCTTAAACAAGTCGCAAGCAAAATGAAAGTTGAATGGAAGAATCTGAAGGGAAGCTGGGGGCTGGATACTATTGGAAACGATTGGTTCATCTTTCGTTTTGCAAATGGGGAGGACAGGGCTATGGTTTGGTCCAATAGACCTTATCATGTCCAGGGATCCCTTCTTGCTCTCTACCCGTGGACTGACACCTTCAATCCTATGGAGGAGGATACTCTTTCAGCTGATGTTTGGATCAGAATCCCTGGTCTATCACACCAATTCTACTCTGCAGAGGCTATTCGTTTTATCCTGGAAGCTGGTGGTGTTGGTAATCTCATCAAGATTGATCAGGTGTCCAACATAAGAAACAAAATGAGGTTTGCTCGTGCTTGTATTAAAGTATCTTTACTCTCTAAGCTTACCACCTTTATCTGTATAAGAAAGAACGAGACTGAATCCATTATGCTCCGAGTGTGGTATGAGGATTTCTCTGATGGATGTGGCTGCTGTGGGGGCTATGATCACATCTATGAGGAGTGTCCTCTAAATGCCCCTCGTCCTAGGAAATTCAATCTCATTCTTGAAGAGAATCCCCAACTTGACCTTCTTGTTCACTCCCCCAATGCCAATGTCAATAGAAATCCCACTGAAAATAGACTTATGGGTGGAGGCAGTGCCTTTGTCCCTTACACCTATCAGGAAGATCCTATTGTTTCCAATACAATGATTCCAAGATCTGGAGATTTTGGTCTCCTTCCTCTTTCAAATGTGGCCCCTGCTAATATGATGATCCCACCTATGCCTACTTCAAATGCCAGCTTCTCAAATGATCTTATAAACCAGTTGATCTCCTAGAAAAATGCACATGTGACTAAGCTCTCTGTTGAATGCGATACCCCCCCATTTGCCATAGCTCCTTCAATCCTGCATACCCTCCTCTCTACCAATACTGCAGCCACTGGTAATAGCAGCTCTGTGATGGAAGGAACTTTGGATGATCTGATCAAGGCTCACTAGAAAGGCAAGATGGTTATTAATGTTGAGGAGACTGAGGAATCCAGGCATTCAATCGAATCTGATAACTTTGTTGTTAGGAAGATGGGAGGAATAGTCATCAGACAAAGTGAGGAAGATACATCTCAGAGTGAAGGTGAAGTGATCAAGCGCAAGGAAGAAGAAGACAATAATGAAGCCTTATCTCCAGCAATGAAGAAATCTCGCAAAAAGAAGAATTGATGATCAGGTTTGTCTGCAGCACCTGGTGTGGGGAGGAGCATTACAAAGCTCGAATCTAAAATCTAAATAATCCCCTTTCCTTTATCCCTAAAAACTGTGTTGTCTTGAAGAAACCTGTGTTGATGTTGTGCTTATGTAATTTTCTGAACAATTGTGATCTGTGGTGGGTGGCTGGGCCATATTTTTCTTTTGGTTCCCACCACCTCTTGGATCCTCTAGCGGCTAACTATGATGCAGTCTATTATTATGTTTATGTTTACATGATTGATATGTCTCCTATTATTTTTAATTGCTACCTGATCTCCCCTGTGGAGAGTAAAACAATAACCTTTTGTAGGTACTGCACTAAGAAGATATGCAAGAATTACAAGAATACTGCAGGTATATCTCTCCTCTCTGATCTCACAACAAAACTCAAGCAACACCCCACTGATTGCTTAGTCCATCAGGTGGTGTTTAGCTGCCCCAAACTTCTGAACAAACCTTTGGAAACCAAATTTCCGATCAAATTTTCTACTAAAAATATGATCTGTACAACAGGCATCAAGTTTACCTATCTTATGACTCAAGAAGTCTACCTACAAATTTGGAAGGACAAGAAACATGAAGCCAGAGTTCTACAGAGCAAGACTGTGATCAGTCTCAGCATTTACAGTGAGAAGGACCTAAGTGAAATAGCTCAGTCTTCTTATTTCGTTATAACTCCTAGTTTGCAGGACAATACAATTTGTATACTAAAAACTGGATCTCATTCAATACATAAACAACATTTGGTGTCTTTATACAAATTACTTTCTGATTAATATAGCTTATTGGAATGTAAGGGGTACTAGAAGGCCACTTTTGTGGCAATAAATCAATCATCTTAGACATACCAGCAATTTGGACATGTTAGCACTTTCAGGAACCAGAGCTGAGTCTCCTCCCTCGGATGAACAACTTAAGATGACTGACTTCCATAAGTTCATCTACATCAAATCGAATGGAAAGAAAGGGGGGATTTGGATCCTACAGAAAACCAATATTGCAGAGGTTAGTATTGTTCTTGAAAAAAATCCTAGATATATTCTGATTAAATGCTCTATAGAGAACCATGACCTTATTCTTGCTTTTGCCTATGCCCCCTCTGTTGAAAATGAAAAGGAGATCTTTTGGCAACAGTTTATTACCTCCCTCAGCAATTTTAATATCCCTCTCATGATCATAGGTGATCTTAATGAGATTGAATCCGATACAAAAAAAGTTGGAGGAGTCACTCCCACCCTAAATAGATTTAGAAGATTAAGATTCTGGAAAGAAGAACTAGATCTTCATACTCTTCCTTTCACTGGCTCTCCCTTCACTTGGAGAAAAAGCAAATCTGCTCAAGATAACACCTTTGAACGGCTTGACAGAATTCTGGTCCATCAACAAATTCTAAACTGGTTTCCAAGTCTTTGTACCAAACACCACTCCTTTTCTAAATCTGACCATTGCCCTATATCTCTTGAACTTGGGCTTAAGAGAAATACAAAAGGATCTCCGTTCAGATTTGAAATGGCATGGTCCTCAAACAAATTTTTGGATAAAAGAACTCGGCTTCTAGAGTTTAACTTTAATTTCTGGAAACAAAGAGAAAAAATTAAACACTTGCAACTAGGTGATAGGAACACTAAGTTCTTTCAAATCTCAGCTAGAATCAGGAATTTTAAAAGATCTACTAGAACTTTTATTACCAAACATAATACAATCTTGACTGACTAAGAGCTCATTCGTGACCATATTTCTAAAGAAATGGCAGAACGCTTCATTTGTCATAATAAAAAAAAATATCCCCCGATCAAGTTTGGAATATCCAACCTCAAATCACTCAATCTGAAAATAACGAACTGATTGCCCCTCCCTCTGATTCAGAAATAAAGCAAACAATGCTAAGTATGGCTGAAGATAAAACTCCGGGGCCTGATGGTTTTCCTCCAGAGTTTTACAACCATTATTAGAATATTACTCGTTCTTTTATCTGTAAAGTGATTAAAGCATTCTTTCACTCTGGCCAACTCCTATCTGAGATTAATCAAACCTTTATAGCTCTGATTCCAAAAATGGAAAATCCCACTACCATTAATCACTACAGACCTATTAGCCTTTGTAATACAGTCTATAAGGTCATTTCTAAAATTCTTGCAAACCACCTTAAAAAGGTCCTTCCTAAACTCATTAATCCTTTCCAAGGTGCCTTTGTAGAAGGAAGATCGATCCAAGATAATACTCTTATAGCTCACGAGATCTTTCATTCTTTTCATAAACATAAAGGAAAACAAGGTTGGATGGCTCTAAAATTGGATATGGAAAAAGCCTACGATAAAATAAACTGGTCCTACATTAAAGTTGTTCTTGAAAATTTTGGGTTTCATCGAACTTGGATTAACTGGATTATGAAATGTATTACGTCTACTTCTTTCTCAGTTTTAGTAAATAATACCCCTGGTCCTGTCTTTAAACCAAATAGAGGAATTAGACAAGGTGATCCCCTTACCCCCTATCTGTTTGTCCTTGTCATGGAGGGCTTGTCAAGAGAACTTCACAAAGAAGCATTACTTGAAGATGCCTTGGTAGGTTTCAAGTTCAAGAAGAATGGTACGCCCATTCCCTTCTTAACCTTTGTAGACGACACCATCATCTTTTCTATAGCCGCTCACACTAGTCTGAATACGATCCAAAATATGTTAAATAATTTCTCAAACCTATCAGGACTCACGATTAACTATAAAAAAAGTTCCCTACAGTGCTCTAGAAATGTTAACCCAAATTTGGCTAGAGACCTCTCTGCCCATATGGGCATACCTATTTCGAAAACATTGGAAAAATATCTGGGTATCCCTATTGTGAGTGGTCGCATCAAAAACTGTGTTTTCAATGAGGCGGTGGATAACCTCAAAAAACAGCTAACTAAATGGAAAGCCCCGAGTCTTTCTCAGGCTGGAAGAGTTGTTCTTATCCAATCAAACCTAAGCTCTAAGACTAATTACCTTATGCAAAATTTTCTACTGCCAAAGGGAATTCTTAACCAAATTGACCAAATCAATAGAAACTTCTTTTGGGATAAAACTCCAAGTGAGAGATATGTTCCTCTAATCGGATGGGATCAAATCCGTAAACCAAAATCTCAGGGTGGTATGGGTCTTGGAAAAGCTGAAGATCTTAACAGCTGCCTATAAATGAAACTCTTGTGGAAAATTTATAATAACGAAGATAGTCCTTGGGTGAGAATTATCAAAGAAAAATACTTGCATCAGGATGATATAAGTAATTTTTATAAAAATAACACATCATGGCAGTTTGGCAGACTTCTCTCCCTTAGGCAGAAATTTGAAGAAGGTATTCTTTGGTCTGTGGGTGATGGATCAAAGATAAATGTCTGGAAGGATCCCTGGATCCCTTCCACTAATCTCTCCCAGTTCTTAGGTAACAATGATCCTTCCTTAATTGTCAAAGATCTCATTACTGTCAGAAAAGATTGGAATGAAGATCTCCTAAGGTCTATGTTCCCTCCTAATATCATCCAAAAGATTCTACCGATTAGAATTCCGACTTACCAGACCCAGGATAAGCTAATTTGGACTCCAGAGGCATCAGGAAAATTCTCTACTAAATCAGCTAGAAAGATAATTACCCCACCAACCAATGAAGCGGATGGACATACTTGAATATGGAAACGAAATATGCCTCCAAGAACGAAGAATTTTCTGTGGAAACTAAGGATTGACGGGCTGCCGACGGCAGCTCGTCTTAATAGGTATGTCAACAGGGTCCCAAGTCAATGCTCCCTCTACAATCAGGCTGAAGAGGATGCAACCCATCTCTTCACCAAATGTACGTTTTCAAGAGAAATCATTGCCCTTTTTGAGCAGCAATCTAGTAAGTTCTTCCCTGAACTAAATAACATGACCTCTCTCCATTCTAATCTAGAGAGTCTTAAAATGGCAAACCACAACTTTGATGAACTTGTATGTATTTGGCATTCCATTTGGGAAGCTAGAAATGATCTTATTTTTAGAAACAAACAGACTTCAGATAAGGCTCATATTCTCAGAAGAATCAATCCGATCCTTCATGATTGGAGAGAAGGATTAGACCGTCCAAAAAAGGCCAATGCTACTAAATCCAAAAGGGCCACTGCTAGATGGCGGAGGCCACCTAGTACTATCTACAAAATCAATGTAGATGGTTCTGTCAACCTTTCTGGTAAGAGCCAGATAGGTGGGATCATTAGAGATTCCGAGGGTCACATTATTGATGTTTTTTTCAAAGAAATGTATGAAAGCTCTGTCATCCAAATGGAGGCTTCAGCTGTCCTGATGGGGTTACAAAGAGCTAAGGAGAAAGGCCTTTTGAAGATTATTCTGGAATGCGACAACCAAGTATTGGTTAAATCGATAAAAGCAATAGTAGGAACCGAGATGGAAAGTCATGAGACAAGTCGAAGATATTTCTACTCTTCTCTCAATGTTTGATATGGCAGAGATCCATCATATCCATAGAGAAGCCAACATGTCGGCTGATTACATAGCTAGGAATGGAATCATTAGCAACTTACAGTCTATGCCCTATCACAAGGAGTTTTGTAACATCATCCTTCAGGATGATCCTGGAGTCACGCTACTTGTATAGTAGCTACTCCGTCTGTTTGCCTACTGTAAAAAAAGGATTTGGCGGTAGTTAGGACGACGACGATTTGGAGGTACCCCTGAAGTGTGCGGGCAGACACGGAC
This sequence comes from Persicaria maculosa, assembly GCA_963922045.1. Lineage (NCBI taxonomy): Eukaryota > Viridiplantae > Streptophyta > Magnoliopsida > Caryophyllales > Polygonaceae > Persicaria > Persicaria maculosa. The sequence continues at coordinate 19,044,964 of OY998264.1, read as the reverse complement.
TGGAACCACCCCGAGCAAGAGGGGAGCATGAAATCAGTCCAGAATGATGAGTCAGAGGTAGTATCAAAGTATATAATCATGAGACGGAGGTAGTATCAGACAACTTTAACAAGTATTATCAAACAACTTTAATGATGAGATGATGGTATTAAAATCAATATTTTATATAGTTTTTATATAGTTTTTTAACACATTAAAAAACCTATTAAAAAGTCAAACGACTTTAATGATGAGATGAAGGTAGTATCAGACAACTTTAACAAGTATTGTATGCGGTAGTTATTGCATAATCAAGAATGTAGAAAGATAACACTACATTTACAACAACAGTAAATTAAAACGATGAACATGAATTACAGGAATGTAAGGGCAGTCGACAAGTAACTAAGAGAATGGCACTGGATCAAATGCCCTACGTATTTTGGGGTCGTCGACGGGTGCAGAGATACTTAATAAACTTCACAGGCCACAGAATCAAATGCCCTATGAAGAGTAGTTCCATGACGCCTATCCACGAAACTGCGAAGTTAATAATAACGCTAGCTTCTGTTTCGCTAACACCATGATAATGGTCGTCTAACAACAAAACTGATGAGAATACATAAGTAGATGCCATAACAGCTACAACAAACCACATTGTCACTTTAATTAAGACCATGACGAATCGTTTGAAAGGCAACCCACTTATAAGAATAAGGATACTGCCCATCGATAATACGAACCCAGCTGTGTTCCATTTGAAGAACCTATCGTAGTCTTTTTGGTGTTTAGTAGCCAAGACGGGTGTGCCAGCAAAATGCTCATCCTTATCATCCTGCCATACTCCGCCAGGAGGATTTACGGCAGCTTGGAAAGCCATGGTAGCAATCAACGAGGCGACAATCATAAGGGTATTCCTTTGATCTTCAATCCATTTTGAGTACTTCTCTTTTAGCGACTCTTTTAGATTGTGTTTTGATGGGGAAACCTTTTCACGTTTGAGTGCCAATCTCAGCCGAGCATCCACAACATCATGTGGAATTTCTTTAAAGACGTCCATTGCTGTCAGGCCAATTGAGTTTTGAGAATTCTTCTTTAAGCTTTTATCCCTAAGCAGGAACTCAACTATCTGTACAAACATTCATTGAATGAATCAGTATCGAAAATATGAACTTAACAAATCTATAATATGAGGAGTAGCACTACTACTCCTCATGTATTAATGCTAATTTGTTAATTGTTTTAGGATGAAACCTCGCCGCACTATGAAAGGAAGGAAATATGATACGAATATAATTGTACGTATTATACCTCTAGGTGTTTATTGGCGACAGCTACATGCAAAACGGTGTTACCATCAACGTCGGTGGCATTCATCATCTGGGCATAACCAATCATTCTCACCGTTCGCATCAACGCCTCCAGTTGATTAAACTTTACGCACAAGTGCATCACAGTGTCGAGTGACGACAACACTCGCTCTCTACCTGCAGCCGGCGTGGACTTGAGCAGCTCCTCGAGGACAATGACCTGACCGTTGATGGCCGCCACATGAACGGGGTTCCTCCCATGCATGTCACGTCGATAGCACAGGTCAGGATTGATTGAAATGAGAAACTTGACAATTTCTAGGCGGCCGCTCTTAGCCGCTAGGTGGAGAAGGGAAGATTTATCATTGGGATCGAGCTCTTCGGCGAGGTTAGGGTTGCGTTGGAGGACCAGCAACACAAAATTCGTGTGCCCAATCTTACACGCGGCGTGCAGAGGGGGAGTACTTGACGTCGGCAGAAGGGGCCGATGGAGGAGGAAGGGATCCCTGACGAGCAAGTCTTGTAAGAGGGACTCATCCCCTCGCAGAGCTGCTTCATATAATAATTCAAAGTGTTTTGGAGTGTTATCTGCCATTTTGATTTAATTGTAAAGCAATCTTTTTACTAATAATTAAAGTGTATGGTTCTCCGCTAAAGGGTTATTTATATATATGTATATATAGCTAGTGATAGATACTTGGTGTTGTCGGGCGTAGGAAACGAGAATGCAAGGTTTGAACTTTAGATATATATTGACTTCATCTTAGGTCTTTGATTATTATTGTTAATTATTAGTTTTAATTATTATTGTCTCGCTTTTTTTTTTCTTGATAAGGTAATAAGGTAAGACAAACCTGACTCATCGAGATAGATAAAGTCGACAGACAGCGAACCGTTGAACATACAACCGAAAAAGACAGAAATACAGATAACAAGCGAAATGAAACATGCAGAAAAACTCTACAACATGACGACCCAAAAAGACCAACTCTCAATAAAGCTGAAAAAGCCGGTGAAAAACGAAACCAAACACAATCGAACAGTGGTACAACGGGCCAGCTCTAGTATTGTTCTGGTATAGGTAGAGTTGCATTTTTCTTCATAAAATTTTAAGTTAAAAAAAAGGTCTGATGCGAGGGGCTAGCTTTTAACTGTTCTCAACTCTACCGATAGATTTTTTTTAAACCAAAATAATTTTTTTAAAAAAAAGAAAATAAATGGAGTATAAGTATTAAGTATTAGAGACATGTCTTAATTTTTTTCCTTAATTAGTTAATTAACCATCATCGGCTTTTTTCTTTTTTTTTTGGATCACAATCTACGGCTTATAAACGGACAAATCTACCCATTTTCCTAAAATGGAAAAATAAAATACAAATTCTTCAAATTATTTTTGTTTTAACTCCAACAACTTTCCAATTTCGAAGATTTGGATAATCATTTAGTTTGAAAAATGTTGCAAATTTAGGGAATTCTCTCTATTTTTTCTACTGCTTCTCCAATTTGGAGAATGAGATGAGAAATTTGTTAGACCAAAAAATACCTTAAAATTCTTCAAAAACTCCAAAATCCCCAAAATAGGGAAACTGTTGGAGATGCTATAAGTGTAGAAATTAAATTCTACAACACCAATAAAATTAACCAAATTAAAATTAAATTCGTCTTAAATAGAATATATTTATAGTATATATATATACTCTGTATAATAAATGTAATTTGTAAATTGGCATGTTTTTAGAGTTGAACTATACAATTTTTAATATTTTTTATTTTTTTATTTTAGAGAGTTTTTAGAAGAGTTGTGGAATATGCTATTAGAGTTGTAGGAATTTTTTTTCAAGCTAGCCAAAAAAATCAAAATATTTAGCAAAATAGCCAAGATTCAAAACTATTTTGGGATTTAGCCAAAATAGGGTAAAGTCGTTGTTTCAAACAGTGACTTTACCTCAACTTTTAAAAAAAATATTAAAATAACAAAGTCGCTGTTTGAAACAGCGACTTTGTATTTTTTTTAAAAAAATTATCATTTAAATGTTAAAAAGGAGAAAAAGAAAAGAAATATACGGGAGAGTCGTTGTTACAAACAACGACTCTCCTTTTTTTATTAAAAAAAAGCAAAGGAATATACACAGGAGAGACAATTGAGTGTTGAGAGGGGGGTAGGCCCTCTGGCCTATGATTGTTACAAAGAGGGGAGGAAATTATACACGGGAGAGATTTGAGTGTTGAGAGGGGGGTGGGTCCTATCGCATGTGGGATTCTCTCCAAAGACATGACTGTGTCTTTAAAAAAACAAAAAAGGGAGAGTCGCTGTTTGTAACAGCGACTCTCCCATATGTATATATTTTTTTGGTTTTGCACCTTTTTTTAACATTTAAGCGATAACTTCAATATTTTAATAATTTTTTAAAAAGTTTGGGTAAAGTCGTTGTTTTAAACAGCGACTTTACCCTACTTTGACTAAATCCCAAAATAGTTTCGGATTTTTGCTACTTTGCTAATTTTTTTGGGTTTTTTGGCTAATTTTGAAAAATTTTCCTACGCCTACATTTCCAACTCAAACAACTTCTCCACACTGGTCTAATTAAAAAGTATGTTTATCCTACAACTCGATCGAATTTTTTTCCAAATTAGCCAAAAACCCCAAAAAATTAGCAAAATAGCCAAAATCCGAAACTATTTTGGGATTTAGCCAAAGTAGGGTAAAGTCGCTGTTTTAAACAGCGACTTTACCCAAACTTTAAAAAAAATATTAAAATAACAAAGTCGCTGTTTCAAACAGCGACTTTGTATTTTTTTTTTAAAAAAGTTATCGCTTAAATGTTAAAAAAAGGTGAAAAACCAAATATATATATATATATATATATATATATATATATATATATATATATATATATGGGAGAGTCGCTGTTTGTACAACGACTCTCCCTTTTTTTATTTTTTTTTAAAGACACAGTCATGTCTTTGGGGAGAATCCCACAAGCCGTAGACCCTACCCCCCCTCCCCCTCAACACTCAAATCTCTCCCGTGTATAATCTCCCCCCTTGTTTGTAACAGCCACAGGCCATAGGGCCCACCCCCCTCTCAACACTCAATTGTCTCTCCTGTGTATATTCCTTTGCTTTTTTAAAATAAAAAAAGGAGAGTCGCTGTTTGTAACAGCGACTCTCCCGTATTTTTTTTCGTTTTTCTCCTTTTTAACATTTAAACGATAATTTTTTTTTAAAAAAATACAAAGTCACTGTTTCAAACAACGACTTTGTTATTTTAATATTTTTTTTAAAAGGCTGAGGTAAAGTCTCTGTTTCAAACAACGACTTTAACCTATTTTGGCTAAATCCCAAAATGGTTTCGAATCTTGGCTATTTTGCTAAATTTTTTATTTTTTGGCTAGTTTTAAAACAAAATTCTAGGAAAAGTCACTTTTTTTTTTGACGCTGAATAAAGATTAGGTCGGGTCGGCCGCAGCAGAAGCCCTTCCTAGCGCATCCTTCCGGACGAGAACAAGCAGTTCTGGATCATCCTCACAGCAATCGTCGGCAGGGCATGCATGGGCACTACGAGCAAGGTAGTCAGCCACGGCATTTGATTCCCTGAAAATATGACGAATAGCAACATAAGAAAAGGACGAAATATCTAACAAAATATCCGATTGTAGCAGCTCGATCGTCCAGGGGCATATCCAATCCCCCAGTAAAGCCTTTATTACCAGTAAGTTGTCCCCTTCGATCTGAAGGTTTAAGATCTGCAATTCCTTAGCACGTAAAATACCCATTTTGAGGCCTAGGTTTTCAGCAAATACAACGGAGACATTATTGCAAATAGCCCGATGTAAAGACACAACCACCCCCTAGAGTCACGGATGACAAATCCATAAGACGCCGAACCGCCCGGCATAACTGAACCGTCGAAATTTAGTTTGTAACAATCTATAGGAAGCTTGTCCCATTTCCCGGAGCGTTGCCGAGTACGGCCGACGTGATCCACCAAACGAGCGCTCGGACGAGCAGAACGACAATTACCACTCCGACCAGTTGTAGCAGTAATGGGGAGATCGTCCTCCAGTTTCTTTGTTTGTTTCCAGCAATGAGTACTTACAGTATAGAGCAGAATTATTTCGTTTATAGTTACTTTATTTGTGTGGTTAAACACTAATTGGTTTCTGAAAAACCACAAGGCCCACCATGCTGAGGCTAGCTCAATAAAAGATTTGGTACCAATAGCCTTTTTGATATCGGTAAGTGGTAGAACAATACCTACTCCGACACTCACCGCCAGATCCCTCGGAATTCGGATATGTAAAGCTTGTAAAAGATTGGTCGCCATAGGACACTCAAAGAAAAGGTGAGCCACCGATTCACAAGAGTTAGCACAGAAGGCACAACCAGACGGCACGACTACATGTGATTTTTGTAGTCTGAGAGTAGTTGGAAGACCATCACGAGAGATTTTACAAAGGAAATGACGTACTTTAGGAGGCACGTCCAGACCCCAAATCCAACCGCAGTCGAAAGTGGTCGACCCAACATGTTCTGATAGTAACGAGTTTGCAGAGCTGGTTGAAAACCAACCATTATTGCTTGGACCCCAATAGAGACGATCTGTCATTGGATTATTAGGCAGGGTGATACTCATAATTAAGTCGATGTCTTCTTTAGACAGAATATTTGTTAAAGAGGTGGTTACTAATGGTTTGTTCCACTGACCTTCTGTGTTGATGAAATAAGACACCTTTATACCCTTTAGGGCTTCCGATATAGGTTGCAAAATTCTGGAATTCAATGGTTTTAAGAAGGCCCAGTTATGAGACCAGAAGTCAATGGTCTGACCGTTTCCAACACTCCACTGAAGGGCCTGTTGGAACTTAGGTCTGATAGACATAAGACGATTCCACTGCCAAGATGAAAGACCTTTTTTCTGGTAGTTGAGCAGGTCGTGCCCTTTAAGATATTTGTGTGAGACTACACGGACCTAGATATTGTCTGGTTCTGAAATAATCTTCCAAAGAAGCTTCATTTGCAGTGCTATGTTCATAGACTCAGCTTTATGGATACCAAGACCCCCTTTCATTGTATCTGAGCAGATTTTATCCCAGCTAATAAGCAGTGCAGCTTTGGTACTTTTGTTCCAAAAGAACTGTCTGTAAACTTTGTCAAGCTCATGAAGAATATGTGATGGAAGTAAGAAAGCTTGCATTAGAAAAATCGGTTTCGCACTGAGATTTGCTTTAATAAGGACCCTTCATCCTTCTGCAGAAAGGTTCGAAGCTTTCCATTTAGTTAGTTGTTGTTTCGTCTTGAGGACGACATCTGCGAAGGTATCCCTATTAGTTTTACCATTCACTATAGGGCAACCCAAATATTTATCGAAATTATTCGCTTGCGAAATACCAAGCACAGCGATTGTAGCCGTAATAGCAGTTGCAGACGTGTTGGGTGAAGCTTGGAAGCTGGATTTATGCAGATTGACCTTTTGGCCTGAGATTAGACAGTATCGATCTAAAATGGACAACACAGAGGTGCAAGCCGAATGTGAAGCTTTACAGAAAATAAGAATATCATCTGCGAAAGCTAGGAAAGGAACCTTAACACCCGGGCGGCCGAAAGAGATGCCAAGGTCCGAATTCACTTGCCCGTGATGATGCAGAGTTCGTGCAAGTACTTCAGAAGCTAAGATAAAGAGGAATGGAGACAAGGGATCACCCTGTCTGAGCCCCCTAGATGGTTCTATAACTGTGGTCGGCTCATCGTTGACTAATACCGAGTAGGAAACTGTCGAAACACATTCTTTGATACGGCTGATAAAAAGGTCGTTAAACCCAAACTTGGCCAAAACTAGGAAAAGTCACTAGTAAACTTGTTGGAAAGACTTTGCATTGACTTCCAACTTTATATTTTTGCCTTTATTAGGTACCTTTGTTTGTATTACTTTTGCGCTGGAAAGGATTTAAGATGATGTATGGGGTGTGGTCCTCAATGGAAGATTCCAATATCGCGGACCCTATATACACTGCAAATACTTCGTCGGTTCCAACGTTATAGCAACGTCAGAATTAACGTTGCCACAACGTCCAATCCGACGTTGTTAGTGGTGGTATATTTGCCCAATGGAAAAGGAATCCGACGTTGTAGGCTGGAACCCATCGGGCTCCGTCGGGCTTAGCAACATCCATTTGGACGTTGTAACAACATATGATCCGACGTTAATTGTTACAACGTCAATTTGGACGTTGTACTCCCAGTAATATCAGCAACTCCTATAAAAGGGGTGAGGAACGCATTTGAAAATGCAACACAACAATTCGATATTTTCTTTCCTTCCTGCCATGGAGCCGGTTAAAACTGAACATCGCGGATCAACCCCCGCATTGATTTTGTAATGAAATGGGTTCGGTACCCAATGCCCCCGGGGGTGTCCGACTGTGCTTGCCGCAATCCAGAATTCAGTGGTTGTCATCCTTGCGCCCTGTTTCGGGTCGAGTGTGAAAATGAGACTCACATTTCCGTACCCTTGCAGTTCGGGTGTAAGTGCTGCAACCGTTTTCATCAGGGCATTCCTGGAGCGTATAAGTGGAGGGTTGGAGACCTTCTCCGATCCTTCAACATATTTGGTCATTCTTTCCCGATGTAAGCAGAGATGACCACGTTTACGTAGCTCAACAGGCAGAGATACTTGTGAGGGAAGCAAATATGGAGGTCAGAAACTTTGCATTCAACGAGTTAAAGATTGAACTCATTCCGAAGACGAATTAAGTAGAGCCTGGTCGATTGTGTTCTTATCCGTAGTGTATTTGTTTGTTTTAGTAATCTTGATGTGTTATCTAATTGTTATTTATGAAGTAAAGTGTTTGCATGTGATTGTTTGTTATTGTCAATAGGTAGAAACCATCAAAAACACTAATGCAAGCAACAAGAACTACACAAATAAAGTATATCCACCAAATATGAATAATATGTCATAAACAAACAACATATAATGTATCTACTGAAAAGATCTAATGTAGCTCATAATATGCTCGTACATTTGGTCCAGTTGGGGATGTCCGACCAATGCCTGAATACCCTGGGTCATCTCGTTGACCCGGGCCTGGCCCGCAGCAGACTCAGCCGGTCCGATGACATCGTCTGGATGTGTAAACGCAGCCGGGGGATCATCATCTCGTACCACTGTCGTGGGCAACACATGACCTCGACTCTCGGACTGGAACCAAGCGAGGTAGTCAGCTGAGACGCCTCCCTGACAGCTCTCGTCCGTCCTCCGGTGACCAGTGACAGGGTAGAATCTGTCAAGGTCCTGTGATGATCAACGGTCGTGCTGATGGGCAAACGTCACGACGTAACACTTCTTGAGCCGAAACGGTCGCTGGGCCAGGGTGGGAGGGATGACGTCCAATGGGATCTCCTGTACGCGGCCAAACTGTCGGAGCATCCTATCTGGCATGTACGGCTCAACGACGCCACCGAAGCTGATGGTGCCTCGATAGGTGAAGGAGCGAAACTGACCTGCAAAATTCAAGTCTTTGCCAAAAGGCATCCACTCGACCTAAGTTGTAAAAATGATATTAGGGAAACAATCATACTCGACATATGTAGTTAATATCAAAGAAAGTGAGAAACACGTTACCTGATCGATGGTCATGCGCTCAAGCTGTGCCCGAAGCGTCTGCTCATGTCTGCGCCTCTCCCTATCGTTCCCCCTCTTCGCGGCCTTCGACGGGTCGAATCGTGTCATGTATCGGGGATCATCCCCTTCACCCCTGTCTGGGCGAAGTGGACCCGCAAAACAAGGGAAGTACGACCAAATCCATGCCTATACAGTATAAACCCTTAGATCACTTTTTATATGTAACTCGCAAGTAGAGCAACATATTTATCGTATTAAACCCACACTTACCTGCAAAAGCGCAGCACACCCACGTAGACCCTTAGCCTCGCCTCTCGTGTCCTCCCCTAATCCTCGGTAGAGGAAGGCAAGCACTCCTGCTTCCCAAGCTAGTTTCCCAGCGTGCTCTAAGTCCCAAACTAGCCCGAACAACGAGAAGTGTACGCGGCTCTGGGACTTGTCGATGAAGAGCGTCGCACCCAGCAGCATAGCCAAGAAACCAACAGTGAGATATTGGTGGCGCTCTCTGACATCGGCGGTGAGGCTGACGAACTGATCCCCACGGCTGCCGTGCCTCTCCCGCCACGCAGTCGTATACTCCAGGTGGAGCGCTCCGCAAGCGGTCCGATGCCTCTTCAGCTCAGCCGCGGTCCAACCATACCTCTGCTGCAGTAGAGGCTCCAACTGTAGTGGCAGAATGTCAAAAGTAGGGGCGCAACGCAGTCCGTCAATCGACAACCCCATTAGACAAGTGAAGTCGTGGAGTGTGATGGTCATCTCGCCCCAGGGAAAGTGGAAACAGCTCGTCTCCGGCTGCCAATGCTCAATGAACACAGTCAATAACTGGGCATCCACTCCGTCCTAGTTCAAATCAAGCAGCCCTAGTAGACCAGACTGAGCTGCATCCTGCACCCATGTCATCGGGCCCTCGTATATGTAGCGGCGGAACGTATCGAGGTGTGTAGCCCGATGATGAACCTTTAGCAATGTATGCTGAAAGGTAGGGTACGTCCATAGCCGGTGAGACCTATGATGTCTATAAGAGACTAAAGGATATCCTGGAGGCAACTCGCCATCGGGGAGCTCATCATCCCCATCATCGGCCTGCTCCGCCCCCTCAAGACCCCCCATCCTCCTCCTCCTCCTCGGCCGCCCCTCCTCCTGAACCGCCCCTTCCGGCTCTTGAGCTGGCCCCTACGGGTCCTGACCCGCCACCTACCCCGCCCCATGCGGGCCCTGAGCTGGCACCTATATGTCCTAGCCCGCCACCTGCCCCGCCATCTTTTGTCCCGCATCTTGCCCACCCTCGTCGTGATCCTCCCCATCATGATCACTATCATCATCGAGATGCTCTCGGTAGAAATAAATATCCCCCACATCCTCCTCCTGCGTGTCGTCCCCTCCCGGAGCAGGTGTAAGGCAGCCACTTGCTGCTGTGATGACCTCAGCCCAATCAGCGTCGCTCCGCGCCTGTCCGGAGGTACTAGCACCACCCGTGCGATCCTGAACCCCAACACCAATGCTGAAGAACGAAGTATCGGCGTCCAATCGGCCCTGCGACCTCTCCGTAATCTGCATCTGGGACGTAGCAGCCTCAACCGCTGTATCACGCACGGTCATAGTCTCTTGCTCCACAAGAGTCATGAGATCTGACACTGTCTGCGAAGATGAATCAGTGATGACGTCCTCGGCCGTGTCGACGCTCCCTGCTACTGTAAGTAAAGCCGCATTGCGATCTCGACCGAGAACGATGCGAACAGTCCCGTTATCCCTCCTCATCCGGGAATCCTATTAAATTTCGAAGTAGTTTTTAAATATATTATTTTATTTCAATTGAATGTTAACTTCAGTAAATTGTATTTGTATTTTATTTCTCAATAATTTTTTCTATACTTTATTCAAACAATTTTTTAACAACTTTAACAATTTTTTAAAAAAATTTTGTATACTTTAATTTATATATATAAGTACATTTTATTTTTTTTCTATAAATTCTTTTATTTTGTAACAATTTGTTTCTATACTTTATTTTTTTTTATGTTTGCATTTTATTCTATACAATTTTGATTTTATATTATACTTATAATATATTGTATTAAATATATTGTGCTTTCAATATATTGTATTTGTATTTTATTTCTTAACAATTTTTTCTATACTTTATTTTAAAAATTTTAACAATTTCTTAACAATTTTTTCTATACTTTATTTTAAAAATTTTAACAATTTCTTAACAATTTTTTCTATACTTTAATTTATATATATATATATAAATTTTATTTTTTCTACAAATTGTTTTATTTTTTAACAATTGATTCTATACTTGATTTTTTTTAACAATTTTTTATATATATATATATTTATTTTTTCAATATATTTTATTTTGTATTTAATTCAATATTATCATATATGACTAATCTAAATTAAATTAATATGTAAAATTTAAATAAAACTATCTAAAATTAAATAAACTAACTGTTACTTCCGATAAATTAACTCTTATCTAAAATTAAATAAACTAACTATTATTTCCGATAAATTAAATATTATCTAAAAGTAAATAAACTAATTATTATTTCTATATAAAATTAAACAATAAGGTAAAATGAAAATAAATGAATTGATGCTAACCGATTGAGTAGTCGACAGGGGAGACACCTCCTGGGTACGCCTCTTTCGACCTGCACTCGCTCTCCCACCACCGGGGCCACCCCCATCACCGGCGCCACCACCACCGGCGCCGCCCTCTCCAGATCCACCAGCACCACCGGCGCCCCAACCTCGCCCAAATTCAACCACCACCGCCTCGCCTCCTCCTCGTTGGCGCCGCCTCCTCGTCCTCGCCCACAACGTTGTGCATAGTGGACACAACGTTCAATTGAACATTGTGCTCCACAACGTTTTGAATCACAACGTTCGATTGGACGTTGTGATTCAAATTACAACGTTGCATTTTGGGTGGGCTGAGACATGGGCCTTTTGGTTATGGGTTTTGGATAATTGTTGTAAGGGTTTAAATTATCTAAATTGTTATATAATTGTTTCTTTATTCATCATTAAATTATTCTGGATTATTAATATATTTGAGTATTTATGCAACTCTTTTAGAAATTATTATTTAATATTTAGTTAGTATTTGTTTGCTAATTGACCCTTTTTCCATATGTTAAAGCTAGTTTGATACTTGTGTGAGTATTGGGATATTAAATGATTAGGCATAAAATGCCATTTCGATACTTGTGGGAGTATTGGGATACTTGTTGAATGTCGGAATTTATTTATATTATTTTATTAAGTGTTGGAATTTGGCGAAGTAACAAATTCCCGATCGGAGGGAGGAACAAGTTGACGAACAAGTTAAATAAAAAATAAAACCTTACACCGCAACGAGATTTGTTATAAACATAAGTTGGTGTCGTTTTGATAATGAAGAAAGGGTTTGGACTTTTATAGGCCTTGACTCTTTGAAAAACTTTGTCCGCTGCACTCGTGAAACGACATGTGATTCTACGTACTTGAAATTTTTCGGCAAGTAGATTCACTCGTCATTCGACGATTGCAACGGACAAAGTTTTTCAAAGAGCCAAGGCCTATAAAAGCTCAAACCCTTCCTTCATTATCAAAGTTGAAATGACAATACATACATTGCCTACAATGATACTAAATACTTCACAAATACAATGCCGACATACATCATGGTAGAACTCGTCCAGTATTTTCGTAATCTTGTTGCCAATGTTGGATTGGTAGGCCTCTCTGACGGAAAACGGTGTTTCGTCCCTCTAAGTTGATAACCGGTCCCATTGGACGTTTCTCCGTCTTTTAGGAAGGTACTCGGGGGTCTATTGGGGACCAATATTAGGTGGTATATGTAGGAGAGGGATTGTTGTTGTGTGTCCGGGTTGTTGGGGTGGGTTGTTGCTTTTATAGGCCCTTCAAAATGCAACGTCGGGTCGGACGTTGTATTGTGAAGGGCTTAGGGTTCCTACCCTAGCAACCCTATGCATAGGGTTTGCAACGTCCGATCGGACGTTGCATTGTGAATGGCTTAGGGTTCCTACCCTAGCAACCCTATGCATAGGGTTTGCAACGTCGGATTCGACGTTGTATAGGGCATAGCAACGTTCGATCCGACATTGCATGCCCTACGCTGGATTTTGACTCGACATCGACCCATCTTCAATCGATATATTTGTTCTTCTAATTAGATTCGATTCAAGTGAATATTAAAATGATTCATATTCAATGTATTTGTTCTTCTAAGTAGATTCGATTCAAGTGAATATTGAAATGATTTATATTCAATGTATTTGTTCTTCTAATTAGATTCGATTCAAGTGAATATTAAAATGATTCATATTCAATGTATTTTTTCTTCTAAGTAGAATCGATTCATGTGAATATTAAAATGATTCATATTCAATGTATTTGTTCTTCTAATTAGATTCGATTCAAGTGAATATTAAAATGATTCATATTCAATGTATTTGTTCTTCTAAGTAGATTCGATTCAAGTGAATATTGAAATGATTCATATTCAATGTATTTGTTCTTCTAATTAGATTCGATTCAAGTGAATAATCAAATAGTTTACATCACAAGTGCATTACCAAATAGAGTTTACATAGAGTTTACATAGTTTAGGGGAGTACATAGATTCGATTAGATCCAAGCCGTAAATATCCCTAAGGTTACAATCAAGGGGAGTACATAGAGTTTACATCACAAGTGGATTACTGAATATATAACATATGAAAAAACCGTACAGTTGCCCCTAATCGTACATTGAAAACACAAAATCAATTGGATCAGTTGCTCCCAACGGACTCAGCAGGAGCCGCTAGTTGTATCTCAATCAGCACCTGCTGGAACGCGTAAGTTGCCATAGTGTCTTGGGCAGGGCGCACTACTTCGTCCACTGCATACTAGGCAATGCTGCGAATACGCGAATGACTCACGTCACTGTAAATACTTTTGATATTATCCTTTATCTGCGCCAACACACGAGGGTAGTATGACTCAGGGTCATCGTCGCAATCCCTTCCTCCGAAATGCACCTCCGTTGACCGCTCAGACCTGCAACAACACTGCACAGAAAATAAAGTGCATGGATAAAAACGATGATACTTCCTGCGCTTGCAGTTGCAAAACTGACGTTCAGGCGGCATACTGTGTCTGGTCACTTTAATAGTGAAACGGGTGCCGTCTGAGAACTCGACTTCCTTGACGAAGCTGTACGGAGTTGAAGGCATGGTTGAGTGCTTTTGGGTGTTTGGTGTATGGTGTATGGAGGATGTGGGGACCGGAGGTTGGGGTTTATATGGTCCCCCTAATCACAACGTCGGATTAGACGTTGTAATGGGGGAATGCACAATTACAACGTCCGATTTGACGTTGTATTTGAGTTTACAATGTCAAATAGGATGTTGTGAAGTCTGACCAGAACGCGCAAATTGACGTCATGTATGGTCTCCCGCGATGCCTTTATATACTTCCAACATGAGGGAGAATGAATATCGTCTCTTCACCTCACAATTTCACACAGTAGTAATTTTATCTATAGAGAGGAAAATGTCATCCTCAAACAGTGAATGAGCAATGGAGGTGGCACGAGATGAAGCTCCCGCACCACAAATCAATGTCATCCCACAGGTAAAATGTTATGGATGTATTCTTTGCCTCTATGTTCTTATTTCTATCCAGTTTAAACTGAAGTAAGGATATACTTTCTGCCTCTATGTGCTTATCTGTATCCATAAGGATATACTTTTTAAGTAAAATCAAGTTCATATACTTTCTTATGTCTTTATCCAGTATCGAGACTTTACAATTGTGTTTACCGACACCCGTACTTGGCATTGCCGTAAAGAAATGGTCGACCATTTTAAGCATATCGGCGTGAAGCACAATATGGTCTTAGTAATCAAGCGATCGTGGTCTAGCGCTGTAAACCGACCGGGTGGCGTGTTGTTAGCATGCGAGCAATATGGGGTGTTTCGCAGAAGGGGGAAGCAGATTTACAGCACGCAGAGCAAACTAACCAACTGTCCGTTCTCCTTACACGGTCATGAGGGGGGACCGGGTATGTGGATGATGACCGTGCAAACTGGAACGCGCAACCATCACCTCCCTCACCGATTGAAGGGTCATGTTTACGCTGGAAGGATGAACCCGGGGGAGAAGAAAATGTGCAAGTAGATGAAAGACATAGGAACTCCACCGAAAGCCATCGCGTACGAGCTACGGCAAGTAGATGTGGATAGCTTTACCTCAGCGCGATCACTGGAGAACACCCTCAACAAACTCGTCGTTGAAGAGAGAGGAAATCGGACGATGACGCAAGATACCCTCCATCGTCTCCGAGAAAGAGGCTACTACTACGAATTCAGAAGAAGCACGGACGATGACAATGTATTGAATGACCTTTTTCTTGCACACCCAGATGGGATTCGTCTCTTAAACAAATACCCGTATGTCATCGTGATGGATAGTACGTACAAGACGAACGTGTAAGTACTATATCTTATGTCTTCGTACATTTCTTCCTTATCGAGTGTTATACTAATGTGAGTACGTTGCTACACTGCGTCCACAGGTAAAATGTTGCTCTATGCGAGATAGTGGGCTTAACGCCAACGGGAAATAACTTTTGCATCGCCTATGCTTTTATGACTCGCGAGAACGAGGACACGTACGCTTGGGTGCTCAAAAACCTACGTGTTATTCTTCAGGGTAGGGTACCCGATTCGATCATGACAGATCGGGAGCTGGGCCTTCTCGCTGCACTTAGGGTCGTCTTCCCCAATGTGCAACATTTACTGTGCTCGTTACATGTAACTCGCAAGTATGAAGAGGCCGCATTGAAGATTACCAAAAATTTAAAACTTGCACAACTATTCAAGAATCATGTGTGGGGTTTATTCTCGGCTTCTTCAGAGGAGTCGATCGAACGACGCCGACGATGGCTTCACGGCCAATGGCGGATAGCACCCGGGGTCATGGGGTATCTGGAATCAGTGTGGCTTATCCACCGGACAAGCCTTGTTAGATGTCACACCGACCACGTCCTCACCTTTGGAACGAGGACAACCAGTAGGTACGCATATCGTTTCCGTTGTTACCCTTGTAACTCATTTCCTAAATTTCGACATTCGTTCACCTGAAGCACATGATGCAATGTGTAGGGTTGAAGGCCAGCATAAAGTGTTGAAGGAAGCATTGCACTCGTCCACAGGTGATTTTTGTGTCGTGGTGGATGCCATTCATCGAGTTAATGAATATCAGGTGCACGATCTCCAGACTGCCTTGGAGATAGATCGTTTCAAATGGCCAACTAATGCACACAACGTCCCCTTATTCGAAGAGGTTAAGCACGTGGTTTCGAAGAAGTGCTTCGAATATCTGTATGATCATTGGAGGACCGTTGTCGATGGAAAAGTACCTGAAGAGTGCCTCGACCGGTATTGGAGAATTTGCTATGGGCTGCCTGTTCGCTCCGTGAAGAAGCGGGAGGTAGATTCAAATATTCAATATAAACTTTAACTAAGCTAACTCCCTGTCCCAAACAAATAATACAAGAATCCCTCCCAATATAGTAGTAGGGTAATTCAGGATCAAATCCACGAGGAGGTATGTCAGCGCTTCCCTTGTTGCAATCACGATCAAGCTTTCGACCTCAGAAGACACTCGATATCGATGTATCTGGTCGATATCGACCTCAGTTCTGGTCGATTTCCAGTAGAGTTCCTGCACAAGACAAAAGCAGCAAAGTCAACTTTGAGACAGACCTCGATATCGACGTTAGACCTCGATATCGACCTTTACAGTCAATTCCGATGTTTGTCACAGAAACTGTTTTGCGTAACCTATTGTCGGAAAAGAGTCCGAAGAACGTAGAATGGTAAAGAAGGATGATCAGAAACAAAACTAAAACTTTTATATGAATTCAATTAACTAAAATCTTCTAAAGTCGGGGTTTCATGCCACAACGATAACAATGCAAGTTTTATGCTAAAGTTATGCAATTTAATGCCTTTCCATCAAATAACTTTCGTTACCAACACTTAGGTGATTAGAGGCTCTCGCATAGTTCCTAAGATTTACTATCCAATTCATGAGTAATCCAAGTTCACAATATGAGTGGCTTTCGCTTCAAAAATGCAAATAATGAATCTCCCTAACTTTCGCAAAGGAATCATGCATAGGATAGAAGACGGAATTGCATAAAAGTCATACCTTTGATGCACTTACCCTACATCGCTATCGTCGGGCTCACCCTGACCCTAGAAGTGGGTTGACTACTCGCTTCTCATCATGCAACTCATCATCATCATTGAAAGAAAACTACTTTGAAATTGCAAAAGAAAGGAATTACAACCGAACAAGCCAAATCTTCGCTCTCGCTTCCACACAACTCACTCGGCTCCTTCTCTCTCTCTCTCTCTAACTCACCACTACTCAATGTAAAACTGAAATTGTATGTGCTTGGATCATTAAACTCAGCCCTAATGGCCTCTAGATATAGATATCGAACTTTGCTATCCAATGACTCGAAACTTTATCCTTATTCTCTAAGATAAAACTTAAATAAAGTAAAAATCAAAAGTTCTATGGTAAAACCAGCTAAAGTGATAGATCTGATGTTGAATATAAGAAATCTAGACTTTTGGATAGACGTGTAAGCTTCGGATAGAATTCTATCAAAATCTGAGTCGGATTCCTCTGCTGGGCAACATCGATATCGACCTTCAGACGTCGATATCGACCTCTGTGAAACTCTATCTCGAGCTCTCCTTCTTCTACTCGGATTAGCACTCGACTTCTATCTTTTATCTCGATCTGGCCACTCGATATCGACCTTCAGACGTCGATATCGACCTCTCTGGTGTCGACATGCTCTGTTTCCTTTTCCTGCTCGATTCCTATGTCTCTGCTGCACTCGATGTCGAGGTCCCCAGTCGATTTCGACCTCTTCAGAAGACTTCGAGTTCTTTTTCCGCACTTCCAAATTTGCCCATTTTTATCCTGTTTTCTTCGAAATCACATAGAAACTCGTGCAGACCCATATATTTGACATTTAAGTGTAAACTACACTAATCCCATGTTTTCCCACTAATATGCATGCAAAAGAATGATAAAATGGACTTATATGTGCATAGAAAATATGGCAATTTGCGCGCACATCACTGCCGTGTGTGCACGACGTTCAGCGTTGTATTGCTGAAGGAGTTCCAATATCACCAGACGACATCCACCCATTTTGGAGAGATCTGACATGGGATGAATCAGAAAATGCTGCCTTACCCTATGCCATGTCGTCTTCGTACACTGCCTCCAATGAAGCCTGTGACCCTAATCTGCACCTACCCGAGCGTGGTAGCGTACATTCAAAGGGCAGACCTAGAGGGAGGAGGAACCCGTGCAGAACGAATCCCTTACGATATGAGGAATATCGGGCCAATTTTGAAAGGGAGGAAGCCAGATCAGGTCGCCGCGGTAGGGACAGACAGTCCGGACCCCCGTCTGACGCACAGTACTGGGGTTTTGACTGGGGTCGCAACAATGTGGACCCTTTTATGTTCAGGCACATTGCGGCAGCCATCAACGTTGTAGGAGATGGTCACTGCGGATATCGGGCTTTGGCACAACTGATGTTACGGCCAGGGGAGGCACGGTTTCGAGATATGAAAGGGTTATTGTGCACCCATTTTGAACAAAATCATCAACTTTACGCTGGTTGTTACATGGGAGGGTATTCGGTGTGAGAGTTTGTCGACCGGCAGAGTTACTCCGACATAGTGGGAGGTGACCGAAGATACTAGATCGAGCTGCCGATCATGGGTCTTGTGTTCGCAACCATCTACCAGGTGCCTCTTGTCGTCTTATCTTGGCACATGTCGTTCACATGCCTCCCTATGTACACCGAACAATCAAACGACGCCCCCAACGAGGCCACACTAGGCCTGACTTGCATCGGGAACCAAGATCATTTCGCAGCGGTGAGTATGATATGTGTTACTCTCACTTCAACTGCATTTCATCCATAAATTACCAAACTTAACATTCTAATATACTTATTGCATATATGGTTACATCGCAACGCTCCTTTACCTCCTCCAACGCATGAATGGACGGCATACCATCACCTGAGCGTCAACAGATGGGATACTCGCTTCTAAGACCAATTTGATAGATTTAGAGAATTGCGGGTTCAGGAAGGTCGTCCCCTATACCATGTTTAGGAGTCAAGACACAATGTTCAATTATCGTTGCCCTATTACATTGCCAGTCATCCTTGCACGTTTGTTGTTATCAAGACGTAAAAACCATAAAAAAACCATTATTCAAGCAAAACGAACATCAGTTGGCGCCAAATCGAAAATTACAAACATTTTTTAACTTAAAATTTCAGCAACAATTACAAACATTTTTTAACTTAAAATTTCAGCAAAAGTTCTTGTATTAAACGGAACAGCTACCGACGGACTCCTCAGGACTGTTTGGGTATATCCGAATCTGCACCTGCTGGAATGCATATGTCTTCATCTCATCTTGGTCAGGGCACGCTGCCATATCAACTGCATACTGGGCAAGGCTGCGACAACGCGTGAGAGACACGTCACCGTAAAAAACGGTCAGCATATCCGTTATCTGCTCGGTGATCCGCATATAATACGGCGCAAGGTCATCGTCACACTCTTTACACCCAAATTGTAACTGTGGTGACCTCTCGAGGATGCGACAACCATGCACAGAAAATAGATTGTATCGAAATAAATGCTTATAGTTCTTGTGCTTGCAGTTGCAAGCATCATATTCAGGTGGACGACGGTGTCTCTCCACTTCAACAATGAAACGAGTCCCATCACGAAACATGCCATGTTTAACAAAGCTATTTGGGTTTGATGCCATGATGTGTGTTTAGTGTATGGTAGGTGATGTGCCTCGGGGAACAAGTGTTGCGGTATTTATAGATGGCCTAATTAACAACGTCCGATTGCACGTTGTTATGGGAGACCACAACGTCGAATATGACGTTATTACAACGTCAAATATTACGTTGTTATGTGGCCCGCCCAGGCCCACTTTACAACGTCTAATTTGACATTGTAAAGTGCCCGACCCGCCCCGTCGTCCTCCAATTCACAATGCCGTGTATGGCATATCACAACGTCGGATTAGACGTTGTAACAACGTGACATTCAACGTTACTACAACGTTATATCTGACGTTGTATTAGCAGCGCTAACCGCGGATTTGCGGTGTATATAGGGAGACCCTTCCAATATAGTCAAATTTATTAGCAATAAAGGACACAATTTTTTAAAATTTATTTAAAATGGAAAAATAAAATATATATTTTTAAAATTATTTTTGTTTCATCTTGAATAGTTTTCTCGTTTCGAATATTCATAAAATTATTTAGTTATTGAGAGTGGTGTAATTTTAGAAATTTCCGTGGGGAATCTATTGGAAAAAGCTTTCCATTTTAGAACAAATATATCTTTAATTAAAATGCATTAGCCAAATTTTAGATTAGATTCCTAGGGTCATTTATTTTTGGTATGATATCTTTCCCAATTTAGGATCTTATCCTACGCTCTTATGCCATATGATAGAAAGACCATTTTTATAATGATAAAAACTATATAAAATATCTATTATTTTATTTAAAAAATTTAACAATTTCATAGTTACTATTAATAAGAACAAAATTGTTCAAAAAAATTAGAAATGGATATTTTATATAATTTTTTATCAACCTAAAAATCATATATAACAAGAAGTTGATTTGAAAAAGAACGATTTAGTGTTTGTAATTATAAAACGTAATAAATGGGAATCTTCATGAATAATTTAATAATATATAATTATAAGAGGGAATGTTAGCAAGTAACCCAACTATCCGAAATGTTTGCAAGGTTAACCCAACCCGAAAAAAAATGTGTCAAAACCGGATAGGGGAGTGCAAGGGGCAGCCGGTAGCAAGTCATTAAGGGGGATGAATGGCCTTCCAGAGATCGACAGCTGGACGAATTGAGAGAGAGAGAGAGAAGGTGAAAAAGCAACAAGAAAGCTGCAGAGGAGAGAGAGATCAGTGAGAGAGGAGTGAAAAAAATAAAGTTGCAGAGGAGAGAGAGAGAGAGATCAGTGAGGATAGGACAGAGAGAGATGGAAGAGTCATCTCTCCTCTGCGACTTTACTGTTGATGTTTCACTTCGAAGAAGAAACAATTGGACGGGGGTTTATTTGCAGGTTGATGTGTAAGCAGTTAGTTTTAACTGGACACCCAAAGCAAAACGACATGACACATATTGGAATCGACTGGACAAGATTTATCGGAGAAACAGATTCACCATCGACTTCGGATAGAAAATGGGTAAGTTTGCTTTCGATAAAGGTTATGCGAGAGGTGTCTCCCTCAAATCTGAAGCAGATTTACCCATTTTCTGTCTGAAGTCGATGGTGAATCTGTTTCTCGTATAACTCATGTCCAGTCAATTCCAATATGTGTCATGTTGTTTTGCTTTGGATGTCCAGTTAAAACTAACTGCTTACATGTCAACCTACAAATAAAATCCCCACCCAATTGCTTCTTCTTTGATGGTTTTTATCCGAAACTTAAGATTTAATTCAAATTATATTAATGCCCCCTTACTGTCACTCTTCCATCTCTCTCTGTCCTATCCTCACTAATCTCTCTCTCCTCTGCAACTTTACTTTTCTTTTTCACTTCGCTCTCTCCTATCCTCTCTCTCCTCTACAACTTTACTTTTCTTTTTCACTTCTCTCTCTCTCTCATGTCCTCTCTCCTCTGTAACTTTACTTTTCTTTTTCACTCCTCTCTCTCTCTCTCTTGTCCTCTTTCTCCTCTGCAGACTTTCTCTTGCTTTCTCTCTCTCTCTCTCTGATTTTTTATCGAAAGCAAACTTACCCATTTTCTATCCGAAGTCGATGGTGAATCTATTTTTCCGATAACTCTTGTCCAGTCGGTTCCAATAGGTGACATGTCGTTTTGCTTTGGGTGTCCACTTAAAACTAATTGCTTACATGTCAACCTGCAAATAAATCCCCACCCAATTGCTTCTTCTTTGATAGTTTTTATCCAAAACTTAAGATTTAATTCAAATTATATTAATGCCCCCTCACTGTCACTCTTCCATCTCTCTCTGTCCTATCCTCACTAATCTCTCTCTCTCCTCTGCAACTTTACTATTCTTTTTCACTCCTCTCTCTCCTGTCCTCTCTCTCCTCTACAACTTTACTTTTCTTTTTCACTTCTCTCTCTCTCTCTCTCCTGTCCTCTCTCTCCTCTACAACTTTACTTTTCTTTTTCACTTCTCTCTCTCATGTCCTCTCTCTCCTCTGCAGACTTTCTCTTGCTTTCTCTCTCTCTCTCTCTCTGATTTTTTTATCGAAAGCAAACTTAACCATTTTCTATCCGAAGTCGATGGTGAATCTGTTTCTCCGATAACTCTTGTCCAGTCGGTTCCAATAGGTGGCATGTCGTTTTGCTTTTGGTGTCCAGTTAAAACTATCTGCTTACACGTCAAACTGCAAATAAACCCCAGCCCACTTGCTTCTTCTTCGATGGTTTTTCTCTGAAAGTTAATATTTAATTCAAATTATATTAATGCTTCGATGGATTTTCTCTAAAACTTAAGATTTAATTCAAATTATATTAATTCCCCCTTACCGTCACTCTTCCCCCCTCTATCTTTGTATCTGTCTTATCCCCTCTGTCCTCTCTCTTTTTACCGCCTGGGCTTAGGGGGGAGGGCGACACTAGAACCAGAGAAACATTGAACAACACGCAAGACAGGAAACAACCATAGGGTGACCAGTAGGAAATCATTGGGTGTCCAGTAGAGTACCAAAGGATGTCCTGTAATAAACCATAGTGTGGAAAGTTGCTATATTATTTATTCTTCAATAAAAAAACAAAGCGGTTCACCAAGCCTTCATCATTTAGAAATCATGCACCATTATTATATATAAGTCATATTCATACTCTAAGGTATATCCATACTCTAATCATCATATCATATAACATATCACAACATAATTCGCACAGTCTTCTCAATTTAATATTCAACAATTAATTTACCAAGTTAAATCAAGTAAGTCAATCCCCAAGTTTTCCCAAACCCTTAAGTCTCAAAATAAGTCAACGCAATAATCAAACAATTCCTTTAAATCATACTTAGCCAAATCCCGACATTAAGCATTTGAATCCTTAAACCAATTTCCCAAAATTATACTATTATTATTAAAATAATCCCAGCATATCGGTTTTAAAACAACAAATCCTTTTGAGGAACATTTCTAAAATACATGTTTAATGATCAATCTTTATTCAAAACATTTTCTCAAGTCATCCAAAAATCCATTTGTAAAACATTATTCTTGAAATCAACTTATCTTATTATTTTATCAAAGTCAGTCCGACAAGGTTGGGATATTTCCAGAATTCCTCCTTTTTACTTTATTAATTCCATTACTATTTATCAAATCACTTCCAACCTTTGAAACCTTTTCCAAATCCTTTCCTTTTTCAAGTTCAAATCCAAGTATTATATTCTAAATCTCCACCATAATATTATATTACATATATAAATATATTTCATTTATCAAAATAATTTCCATTTATTTAATATTTAAATACCCAAAGAATATATATAAAAATATGTCTTGAGACTAAATTTATATTTTACCACATTTTCCGAAAATCAAGCCCAAGCCTCACAACCCAAACCCTTTATAACAAAAAAACCAGATCCGGCCCAACCATTGTACCCATAAAGTAGGTCCAACCTCAGATTTTCGAAGCCCACACCCCAAAGCCTGGACCCGGCCCAAAACCATAACCAAACCCTTCCCTCTTTTTATTTATTTAAGTGAACCGGGCCAGTAAAAACGAGAAAAGAAAAGATGGAAACCGGGTTTCCCAAACCCTTCTTCAACCTATGCCCAGCCCGAGACGGAAGATAGAAGAGAGGGAGGGAGCCCTCGCCGGAGCTGCCTCGCTCTCACCCCACTCTTGACCCACTCTCCCCGAAATCGAACCCAGTAGGAAGAAAGGAACAAAATCAAACAAGGTAAGGGGAGGAGATCCGAAGTCTCACCGAGGCGTCGAAGATGGCTCCGGGGTGCTCGAGGACCGCTGCGGGCTCGTCGACGAAGGGGGGTGCACCAGGGGACCTGGGTTGAGTGTGAAGGGTCATAAAGGAGTGACTTTAAGGGGCTTTGAGTCGGAAACAAAGTGGAAACCTTACCGAGCTGTTGGATCGGAAACAGGGCAACCGGGGAGTGATCTCGACGTCGGCGGCTCTTGGGCGGCTCGACTCCGTTTCTCTGGTCTCGAAGAAGGAGAAGAAGAGTGGTGTTGATTGTGGAGGAAAGAGGGGGCGATGATGCTTTTGCGGTTCACGACCTCGAAGGTAAGGGAGAGATTTAGAGGGTGGTTGTGTGAATGCTGCTACTGCTGCTCGACTAGGCCGTCGGGGAGCTTTCAGAGGGGTGTCGAACAGATGACCGTGGGAGGAGTGAGCTTGAGTCAGGGAAAAAAAAAGGAAAGCTTTGGGTTGAGAGTCGAAGGCAACAAAAGAGGCTGCGTTTTCGGTGTGTTTATGTGGTGAAGGGCACGAGCTCCCATTGAATGAAAGGGGAAGGTTTGAGCTTGTAATTTTGAGGCCATCAAAGTAATGAAATCTGGAAAAGGAGCTGCATTGGTGAAATAAAGAAAGAAGCAAAGGATTTATGGAGTGGTTTGTTGGTTCTCACAATCAAAATAGAGAGGGGAGGTGTGTTGCAGATCCGAAATCAACAGGATGGGGGAGGTGCTGAGCAGATTGGCATGGGAGCAGGGCAGGCAGAGGGTTCAGTCTTGGCATTTTGCCCAATCTGGGGGAACAGGTGAGTGAGGGAGGTAGATGGGAGGGGGTTTGGTTGAGTCCAAAACAGAACAAATCAAGCAGGAGGGGATTGGTGTTAATGTGCTATGGTATATCGAAAGAGAGGGAGAGAAGAAGACAAATAAAGTGGTCCTAAAAGGTATTTCAAAGTACCTGGAAATAAAACCCGAAATCCGTTCGCTCGAACCAATCCCGACTCAAAATTAATATAAATTCCCAAATCCGAATTTAATAATGAAATCCGAATATTATTTCACAACTCTCGACATATGAAGCGGAACAAAATTTATTTAAAATTTTCAATTAAATAATGTCAGAACTTGCTTCAAAAGAATTAGAATAAATCCAATAGCTCGAGGACGGAAATTTTAAATCTTCCGAATCATAGAAATCGAATCGATTATAAATCACTATTTTAATAAAATAATATTATAAAATTTTTCGGTCTTTACATTATCCACCTCTAAAAACAAGTCTCGTCCCCGAGACTAAAATCGTTTTCAAAATCGATCAAGCTTTTCTCAAAACATAGAACCAAACAAAATCATGCAAAAACCCAAGTCGATTCTATCCTATATTAGTCAACCAAGTTTTCAGAACTCAAGAGGTGGAATCATCCACCTCTAAGGGCTAATCCCATATTCTCCTCCTAGGTTCATTTTTCATAATCAATTTCAACTATCAATCTCAAGATATCATCGTGCTCAATGGCAATCATCTCAAATTATCTCAAAATCTGATATATCAAAATAATCAAGCCAAGCTATCCAGCTTCATCACGCTAACAGACATATCAAGTGTGGTATCATACGAGTATCATGCAAGTAAGTCATCACTCATCAAGAGGCTCATTGCCAATCACATCATATCATCCTATATTCTGCACATAACCATCATTCATATAAGCATAAAGGCATAGAGATATACATCAAAGCACACGTATCAAAACAAGGTACTAGGATATGCCCACCACCAGGTCAAGAGGTCAAGATAATGTCTACACTAGGCTCCGGGTAAGACGCGAGTAGCTCACTTGAAGTATCTTCACAACTAGCCCGAATACTCTCATCAGGATGCTCCACCTAGGAATGACCGGCCTCAACATGGAGGTTAGAATAGTTAAGAATGTGGCTAGGATCAGAAATATATCGACGAAGCTTGAGACAAGAAAGACATCGTGCACCCCAACTAAGGACAGGGATAAAGCCAAGCGACATGCTATCTCTCAAGAATCTCAAAAGGATCAACAAACCTAAGGCTCAGTTCACCTATGATGTCAAAACGTCGGACCCCTCAGGAGGTGATACACTCGGCCATACATTTGCTCCCACATCAAAGAGAATCTCGATCCTTGTCAATGCCTCGGAACTCGTGAACATGCTGTCAGAATCTTAGAGTGAACTGTCCACCTCTGTCAGGAATTATCCTCTCAAGAACCCCATAGAGCCTCAAAATCCGTCGAATGAACTCCTCAGCTAGCCTCGAAACATACCAAGTTTCTTAAATAGCGATGAATTGCGCCTCTCACATAATCCTCTGCTTCAAGTCCTGGGACCAGTGGGTTATAGGCCCACCATGCTTCCGCTGCGCAGCTCAAGTACTATCCAGCTGACCGTTCTCTTCTCCAAGTCTTCGCTCGTCGAAAGTACGCAAGGACACTAGGTTAACGGAGGTAGAGGAGAGGTAAAGGCGGACAACTTGGGTTCTCCATGGAACCAAACATAGACCAGAACTGACGACGACGAGAATGAAAGACAAGATCCCAACCCGAGAACGACAATGGTGCCCCTATGGAATTCAATGAGGTCATAATTGCGGCAAGAAAATCACATATCAATCAATCATGAAGCATACTAGTCACATCAATACACACTAACATGTACCTATCTCGATGAATAACGACAACACACATTGGTAGAAAGGAACATAATCGAGTTCTATACGGACATACATATGAGACAATCTAGACACTTATCATTCCTCAAACAGTAGACAAACTCAACATGTTTAAGAAACAAGGATGCATGATTTCAACAATAAACTTATGTGGCACAAAGCTATGCAAAACATATTAGTATCACAACATCACATATATGGATGAATACTCATGTTCAACAAAATCCCAGAACATCATATATACCTATCATCATAACTAATCCAAGCCCAAGTCCGTATAAATCATGGGATAATAAGTCGTTTTTAAATCCTTTTCTATCAAATCGTATAACATCGCATAAGAACTCAAATCATATCTATAAAGTAATCCAACCGGGTTTAAACCAAACTCGAGTCAAAGCCCAAAGAAAGGAGAGAACCGGCTCCAGCCAAGAGCCCAGACCTGGTTTTAGTCGGGACGAATTGGTCGCTCGTCACGGCGAAATCCAGTTCTTTGTCCCTCGCGAGTGATGCCTCTTGCTATCGCGAAAAGCATTATTCTCTTCCTTTGTTCCTAGTTCTTGTTCGTCGCGGGGACCATGGTTTCACCACGACGAACAAGCAAATGTAAGCTCGCTTTTGATCTAAACTGGATCCTTTCTTTCCCACTACTCTCATCCCTTCCAATATACTTCCCTAACCTCAACCAACATTTAAATAATAATCCCAATTAATGATATCACTAACAATTGGTAACCACTTAAAACCACATTTTTTTAAATACCTCAAGATTTAATATAGGATATTCAAATAACAATTAGTTACCCATGTCGGATACACACATAGGTAGATCTTATCAATATAGAATATAGAATCCGATACTAAGGCTCTCAACACGTCATAGCACTATAAAAGGAACATATAAGAGGGCACAATAACTATGACATCATACAACAACTAGGTCCACATGATAAGACAAGTATGGCATGTAATCATACGATGAGCTACAATCGAAAAAACATGTCCTACATGATTCTAACCGGTCATGATGTGGCATAAGTATAACCAAAGGTGATTACTGAGGTACGAGTTCAATATCAGATCATATTCCATGTATATGTGCATTTCATTATGTCATAGTATGCAACATGCAAGGTGGCACCCAATTACTAATTAACACGAGACTTGAAATTATATGTGCTCAACAAGACAACCATTGATCGACGATATATTCTAAGCAAACTTGTCATGTATGAACCTAGGCATGTTTTTAATTATAATAGAGGGCACATGGTCGGTTGAGTTACGAGCTACTAGAATATATACAAGAAGCATCACAAGAGCATCATATGGTAAGACAACAATCTATATGAGACACACACACAAGCATGCCACCAATCGTATTAAGCTTGACACAAGGGTGTTGAAGCATAGCATGTCAACTAAATTTGCTACATCTAATATGCTTAGATAGTCATAGGATCATATAGGGGACATAGCAACGCTAGCACAACTTATGACAAGAGTAATTGAATGAGGGTACAATTTGAGTGTGGGATTATGCAAGTCATATTTCTAAGAGCTTAGATTTCACATGATACTAGTAGTGCATGAGAAGTCATAGATATATGAAAAGGAGATGCATCGAATAACTTCACATAATAGCATGGGAGTCATAGAAGCTCAAGTAAGTCTACCATCGCAACCAACATTAATGCATATAGGAGGGATGCAAGTAAGTGTGACTGGGTGAATCATACGCATGTCATAATGCAAAACAGGATAATGCTCCTAAGGTGTCATGCTTCGAGAGAACAATACGCTATATTTACACATATAAGGGTAATCATGCGAGTGTCTAGCAACCATCATGGTGTGTGTGTGCCCATGCAAAGGTCGAGGTCTCCACACGTATAAAGATATTGTCTCAAGAAAGGGTGTAACAAGAGATGTACATATCCTAGTGATATCGAGTTCATTAGAGTATAAGATCAATGATGGCAGAATGACAATCTAAGGTGCTACTAGATGCTAAGATGCAAGGGAACAACATGACATTATGAATGCAATAGTCGCGTACGTCAACGAGGCAATTAGAGCACATATTCTCATGATAAGTTGCACTTTGAAGACATACGTCCTATATGATGCTAATAACATACACGAAATCTAAATACAATGTGGTGTGTGAACACGTAGGGTGTCATATTATTCATTCTTAAAAGCATAAAAGAATGTCAGGGGGCTTGAAGGAACAATATCACGAGACAAGTAGGTAGGCATGATACTAGTCGGAATCACCTAAGGCATAATGAGTATCGAGGTGTAACACCAATCATATTCCAAGGACATAAGAAATGAATGTCGATATTATCGGGGACCTATTTTTAGTAGGAGCATATCATAAAGCAAGTAGGGCATAAAGGTACACAAGCCACAAGTCATGGGTCCTACAGGATACTAGTGTCTCAGTGAAGGCGTATATGTGCAACATATGATACATGTACATTAAACAACTTAGCACAACATATACAAGAGGTCAAGACAATCATAACGTAATCATATGGAAGCAAGGAAGAAACATAGCGGGGAACAACACGAGCCTAAGATAGGGTGACTTCATATATATATATGGATACAAGTCAATAAATATCGGTACATGGCATGTATTTAACACAATGATATATCAAGTCGTTCAACATAGTAATGCATCACGTCACGTAAATACAGATAGGGCCACCGTTATAACCAAACAGAGATTTCCAAGGGCAATAGTGACTTATCCTCACAGACTCAAAAGCCCATTTCCCGTGGAATGCGTGTGTGACTCATTTCGAGAACATAAAAGGGTACCCAAATTACTCCAGAAAGAAGATGGCGGAGTTCGTCTAGAAGTCCATGACAAGGAAACACCAGTTGACCACTGCGAGAATCGAGAAGGATGACTCCACAAAACAACTCGTCCCATAGACTCAGAACCATTCAAGGTTGATATTCTAGTACACTAACCACCTCAGGGCATGACCTATGGTGTCAAGTACCATACTCATCACACACTCAAGTAGTCAATGTTGCCGAACCTAATTCTCAGATAAGATTAGATTCCCAATTCCATTTCCCATAAAAGGCATCGATACCAAAAAGAACGACCCGACCAGAATACCAATTGAGACATGGAAGAAGATAGAAGGGGAGGAAATCAGAATGAACAGAATAGACATCTCTCAACTATCACCAACCTTTAACCAAACTTCGTCGAACCAGAGATAAAACGAAATGGGAGGACACCAACAAGTGAATCATGGAGAAGACTGCTCTATAAGATAGAAATTCCGACTATACCGAAGGGAAAGGCTCCCTCGCTTATCCCACTCACATAGAGATGCAACACTCATTCTAAACATATCAACAGATTTCTAGTTCTAGCATAATAGCACTCAACACAGAATCAGTCATTGACAATTATAATGATCTCCTTCGAGGGAGATCGTTCTCAGGTCCAATTAATACATAAAGCACATCAACCTATCTAATGCCGCTCTTCGAGGAGCGACTGACCGGAGGGGCAAAAACTTCACGATCTCTACCTAACTCGCCACTCCAACCACCTCGGTGCAATTCCTTGGAGTCTTCTAACCCACCTGTAAAGAATAAGCTAATATTTTTGCCTAGTCGTTCCCAACTACATCCAATAGGGATGGTCTAACGCCTTTTCTACCCACTCGATCCCTTTGGTTTGATCCATCATATTTAATAAGCCGAGTTCATATTTAGTCCAATTGATTTAGGCATATTAAGTTCATTTTGCCCCTTTAAAACATCTTCAAATCCTTTGAAATTCATGGACAATTTTCCAAAACATACACCCGACCCTTGCGTACCCGAATTGCACAACCTCGCTCTGATACCAACTTTGTAACGGCCCGGATATAAATATTTGAGATACGTGTCGAAGGTTGGATCCCTTCGTTCGGATGTTGCAATTCAGGTACAGGTCGAGGTTTAAAACCTCTAAAGATCAATCAGTATTCAAAGCGGGGGTTTCGAACCCCAGTCAATCGAAGTCACGGAAATTCAATTTTAGCGAAAGTAAAGCGGAAGTAAGATTTAGATACAAGAGCCACGGCAGAGCCGGGTCAAAACCAAAACATATATTCTAAAGTCGTATGTAACGGCCCGGATATAAGTATCTGGGATACGTTTCGAAGGTCGGATACCTTCGTTCGGATGTTGCAATTCAGGTACGGGTCGAGGTTTCAAACATCTAATCAGTCGAAGTTTTCATAATTTCAGTTTAACGAAAGTAATGCGGAAATATGATTTAGATACAAAAGCCACGGCAGAGCCGAGTTAAAACCAAAACAAAGTGGGTGATTGCCATTTGTCAAGTTAGAATATATTAGCCGGATTCTTCGATTCGCCAAAAGATTTCCCGTCACAGAAGCATGGAGCAACAAGAGCGGTACCTAACACTATCCACGAAGTCAGGCCTGGTGATCGCCTGCGGGTCCTCTGACAGCGCTGAGGCCACATAACATGCCTATGCCTAAATAAAAGATGACTAATGCGGTACAAGATTTAAATCACACTATCATGCCCCTAGTATATATAATATACGGAAAAGAACTGTAAAGGGCCCAAGACAATGCCAAGTGGCATATCCCTCTCCTACCTCTGCACCCCTTCCCGTTAGTGCAGAGACTGGCCAGTTCGTTGCTATAGCATAGCATATCCTCGTGGTGGTGCACTCACCCACGGTATCATCATAACATATATAAAAGAAATACGTAAATCTTGCCCGATGGTGCTGGCCTATCATGTCATGCTCATATCGACTCGATAGACTCAGGGCACCCGATGGGGCTAGGCTACCCTATGACCCTAGCAAAGACTCTAGGACTATCACAGATAACGACCATTCTGTTTCAAACACACAAAGTAAACACATGCTCAGTTCAATGCAATCCTAGCATGATACTACATGGCATGCTTTAATATGCAACAAAACTACACATTACATGACACATCAGGCAGGAGGTCCAGGTTACTGAGTAAGTCCCGTAGGATACTTACCTGTTGATGCAGAATAGCAAGATAACACAAGCAAGGCCCCAAATGCAAGTCCAAAGCAATCCAAAAGCAATACACACCTATCATCAAGTCATTTCCATAAGCTACCAGACCAACATTAATACACACGAACCCAAGTTTTCAACATTCTCAAAACCGACCGATAGTAAAACCGTTTTCTAAAACCTTTTCGATACGATCAAATCGACCAAAATCATCTTCAAATCAACCCTTTGATAAAATCATACCAACCATATTTTCAACTCATAAATCCCAATTTAAGTCAACACATGTTCAAAATACTTTCTCAAATCATACTTGGCCAAATTCCGACATTAAACGTTTAAGCCTTAACCAATTTCCCAAAATCATATTATAGAAATAATTCCGACATTTTATCTCTTTAAAATTCCTTGTTTTAAAATCACCTTATAAATTATTATATAACAACCCATCTCAAGGAATATTTAGATAAAATAAAATTGCCAAAATCATTCCATTTTAATAACCCACAATTATAGATCAAAATACTAAATTACTTTAACATATTTTAAACATATCTCAAAATCATCATATAACATCATACTAATATATAACAATTAATATTACTTTTGAAACTTTCTATAATATATATTAATATTTCCAGAATATATATATACATATATATACATGTCCAAAGAAAAAATTAGAATAATATATAATATAACATATGTATATATATATATATATAATAACACTTACTATATACAATAAGCATAATACTACATATTGAATAACCCAACAATAACCCACAACCCAAAATTTAAAACAGAAGCCCAAAACCGATACCAAAACCCAGCCCACAATGAAAACAAAACAAATAGAGGGGATCCGGATTTGAGGCGGGTTGGAGGCAAAGGGGAAGGGACCCGGAATGGAAACGGTATAACCCGTTTAGGAAGTGAACCCGGCCCATGAAATCAGGCCCAAGAAGTCTCCCCTTCGTCTTCAACCTCAGCTCTGGCTCCCGCGTCCGACGAGGAACGACGGAGAAGGTGAGAGGGAGAATCCTCCGGCTAGGAGGCTCCATTCGGCTCCAAATTTTACCCGGAGGTTTAGAGTGGTATTCCGATCCTCCCTACCCCAGAAAGAAAGAAGCGAAAACAAGAAAGGAGGAAGAAGAAGGAGGATTACCGAGGCCAAATCGGACAAACAGGGGAGGGTACTCGGGGTGGCGCCGGCGTTCTTCGTCGAGCGTGGGAGGGAGGAAGGTTCCCCTAGATCTAGCGAGGAAGAAGAGCACGTAAAGGGGCCATTCTTCAGGGTTTAAGCGAAGAAAGATGGAGAGGAGATGGTTTACCGTAGCGCCCGAAAACAGGGGAGGGTGTTCGGCGGTTGGTGGCTCCTGGGCTCGGGATTCTCGGCTTCTTCTTTGGACGTCGGGGAGGAGAAGGTGAAGCTTGGGCTACTGGCCGCTTTAACGGAAGAGGAGGAGGTGTAGTGTGGTGCGCTGCTGGGTAATCTTCCTCGGCAAACAGAGCTCGAAGCTCTGAGCCACAGCTTCAATGGCGTTCGGCGACGGCGGCCGAGGAGAGGAGGTGGTGGGAAGGTGTTGTTCAGACGAGAAAGGTGGAGCAATTGAGGCTGCGTGGTGGTGGTTCCGAAAGAGTTAGGAAGGGAGAGGGTGTTGTGTTTGAAAGGGAGGATAGAAAGACAAGGAAAATGGAGAGAAGGGAAATGTGGGTTTCTGAAATTTTAGTTGTGAGGGAGGGCAATGTGAGGCTCTCACATAGATGTTGTTGCACAAGGAGCAGAAGGCAAGGAGGGAGGGGGGGACCAGCTCCTTGACAAGGAAACGAGAGAGAGGGAGAGAGGGAGAGAGAGAGAGAGAGAAAGAGAGAAGGAATAAAAGAAAAATAAAATAGGAATTAAAAAGGGGGTCCCCATAAAAGAAATTCAAATTAGCGGAAAAGACTCAAAACACGCTCGCCCGATCGAATCCCGACTAAATCAAATTTAATCAAATTTTAATTCAATTTCAAGATAATCGAAAATTAAATAAATTCCAATCAATACTCGTAGCTTAAATTAATTTTTATTAATGCTCGATCTCGAAAGAGAAAATCAAAATCCATTTCTAAAACCCAATTCAAAACTATATAGAAGTTCGTATCTGAAGAATTAAATAAAATTCAGTTGCTCGAGGACGGAAATTTCAAATTTTCTAGAATCTAAATTTTAAAGTCGAACATAATTTAATATCTTAAGAAAATAATATTTTAAATTTTCCGGTCTTTACATTTATCCATCTCTAAAAACAAGTCTCGTCCCTGAGACTAAAATCATTTCAAGCAATGGGAAGAAGTTTGAAATCGGTTAATCATGCCAGCACACATGTCAAGAGATCAAAGAGGTTAGGTGTCATGGAGTCAGTACACTACTACAAGTCAAATCTCACAATCGCATCTCAACATCGCACACTTAGCATTCACGCACCATTATCTCATATATATAAGTCAGATTCATGATCCAAATCAATATTCATCATTTAACATCTCCTGATCATAATATAACATCATGCTCTCACATAGCAACATATCATTATTTCACGATTCATACAACACATCATAACATGCTTCTGGAACATCATAGTAGGATAGCAATGTACCACTATTTCATGATAACACTTGTCACTGTCAACTAGGTTTCAATATTGCATATCAACATGTAATATCAGGTCGTATCTGGTTTATCATGGTCGCTATCTAACATCATGCCAGTACATATTAGCTAATCACATAATCAAGAAAATTTTGCACATCATACAAGTTAAAATAAAACGCAACCCCGCTCGCTCGTCCCCAACTCCCAAGCCAAAACCAATCCTCATATAAACTCACCAACTCGGATAATATCCCCAAAGAACCCCAACTCATTTTGATACTCCAGTCTCACCCCTCATTTCACCAAGCGCTCTCACTAGCAATCCACCTCTATGAATCCAACCCTCATCTCTGTTTTCACACCCGAGCACACTCTCACTCTATGTCCCCAATACCCCCCCAAAGGTCATTTCTTACATTTCTCACACTTCCCAAGATATCACAACATCATGACCTGCTAACCACGCATCTTCAATAAAATCTTCTCGGTCACTACCTAACCAACCTATCCTAACTATACCCCTCATCCAAGATTCACCTAGGAGCTCATCGAAATCATCAAGCATTACCTCTTATAATTCCCGAACCCACTCGGTCCAACCTAAGTCAACACCCCTCTTCTGCAACTTTCCCTTACCACCGTCGATCATTCTAATCACTTAAAACCTTTCTCCACTCTCTGACCGCGCAACTAAAAGGACCTCACTCACATGTTCAATGAAGAAGCAATCATGGACATTATTGCACATAAGGACTACATCATATCAACTAGCATCATTAAGCATTGCAACAAGTATCAAAAGTCTCAATTTACTGTCATGCTCAATAAGTATTGCAAAACATCATATATGAACCTAATCAAGTCAAGCTAGCACATCTCATCATAACCACATCAAATAAACAGTTCAGGTTCTCAGCATTTGCAGTTCACATTATAGGCAAGGAATTTAGATCATGTTTGGCATCTCAGAGTAGCATCACATTAAGTCATCAAGGCACATTAAGATTGTAAGGCATCGAATCATATCATCATAGTCAACAGACAATCAAGCAACAATCATCACATCAACAAGCAACTTTCAACATCAAGTT
The DNA here is from genome assembly GCA_963922045.1 of Persicaria maculosa. Lineage (NCBI taxonomy): Eukaryota > Viridiplantae > Streptophyta > Magnoliopsida > Caryophyllales > Polygonaceae > Persicaria > Persicaria maculosa. The sequence goes on along the minus strand of OY998264.1, from coordinate 19,009,479 downwards.
AGTGCAAATCATCATCAACAAGCTCAGAAAGGGTTAGGAATTCGAATATAAGATGCTCCCACCTGCGAGTCATACCGTACTCATCCATCGTAATCCTTGAAGCGAGCTTGTTCCGTCGACATCATCGATCCTTAGGCTCGTGGGTTATGGGCCCACGCTTCCGCTGCGCTGCTCTATCGCTATCCGACTTCCCGATCCCTTTTTCCATGCGGCCGCTCATCCAAGGTAACGCGTAGGAGTCTAAGTTAGCGGAGATAGGGGAGTGACAAGAGAGGACCACCCCATATTTCTCTCGGAGACAAAAAGGACCAAATCTACGGATGACACGACTAGAGACAAGACTCCGACCCGAGAATAGTAACGATGCCTCTATGGAAGTCCATTAGGTTACAATGGTGACAACAAGCACAAATCCATCATAGAGCATATCCATCACATTAATCCACACTAACATGCACCTATCCCGGGGCAACATTCGTATTCATATCAAAGGTGTTGACCGGTAAAATTTAGTGCTCATAAGCTAATATATATCATGAAATAAAATTATTTGATATAATTAAAGCGTTGCACTAAAGTTTTTTTTTTTAAAAAAAAAGGAGTCCGTATAAATATGTTATAAAAATCACCATATTATAGAAATAATTCCGACATTTTATCTCTTTAAAATTCCTCGTCTTAAAATCACCATATAAATTATTATATAGCAACCCATCTCAAGGAATATTTAGATAAAATAAAATTGCCAAAATCATTCCATTTTAATAACCCACAATTATAGATCAAAATACTAAATTACTTTAACATATTTTAAACATATCTCAAAATCATCATATAACATCATACTAATATATAACAATTAATATTACTTTTGAAACCTTCTATAATATATATTAATATTTCCAGAATATATATATACATATATATACATGTCCAAAGAAAAAATTAGAATAATATATAATATAACATATGTATATATATATATATATACAATAACACTTACTATATACAATAAGCATAATACTACATATTGAATAACCCAACAATAACCCACAACCCAAAATTTAAAACAGAAGCCCAAAACCGATACCAAAACCCAGCCCACAATGAAAACAAAACAAATAGAGGGGATCCGGATTTGAGGCGGGTTGGAGGCAAAGGGGAAGGGACCCGGAATGGAAACGGTATAACCCGTTTAGGAAGTGAACCCGGCCCATGAAATCAGGCCCAAGAAGTCTCCCCTTCGTCTTCAACCTCAGCTCTGGCTCCCGCGTCCGACGAGGAACGACGGAGAAGGTGAGAGGGAGAATCCTCCGGCTAGGAGGCTCCATTCGGCTCCAAATTTTACCCGGAGGTTTAGAGTGGTATTCCAATCCTCCCTACCCCAGAAAGAAAGAAGCGAAAACAAGAAAGGAGGAAGAAGAAGGAGGATTACCGAGGCCAAATCGGACAAACAGGGGAGGGTACTCGGGGTGGCGCCGGCGTTCTTCGTCGAGCGTGGGAGGGAGGAAGGTTCCCCTAGATCTAGCGAGGAAGAAGAGCACGTAAAGGGGCCATTCTTCAGGGTTTAAGCGAAGAAAGATGGAGAGGAGATGGTTTACCGTAGCGCCCGAAAACAAGAGAGGGTGTTCGGCGGTTGGTGGCTCCTGGGCTCGGGATTCTCGGCTTCTTCTTTGGACGTCGGGGAGGAGAAGGTGAAGCTTGGGCTACTGGCCGCTTCAACGGAAGAGGAGGAGGTGTAGTGTGGTGCGCTGCTGGGTAATCTTCCTCGGCAAACAGAGCTCGAAGCTCTGAGCCACAGCTTCAATGGCGTTCGGCGACGGCGGCCGAGGAGAGGAGGTGGTGGGAAGGTGTTGTTCAGACGAGAAAGGTGGAGCAATTGAGGCTGCGTGGTGGTGGTTCCGAAAGAGTTAGGAAGGGAGAGGGTGTTGTGTTTGAAAGGGAGGATAGAAAGACAAGGAAAATGGAGAGAAGGGAAATGTGGGTTTCTGAAATTTTAGTTGTGAGGGAGGGCAATGTGAGGCTCTCACATAGATGTTGTTGCACAAGGAGCAGAAGGCAAGGAGGGAGGGGGGGACCAGCTCCTTGACAAGGAAACGAGAGAGAGGGAGAGAGGGAGAGAGAGAGAGAGAAAGAGAGAAGGGATAAAAGAAAAATAAAATAGGAATTAAAAAGGGGGTCCCCATAAAAGAAATTCAAATTAGCGGAAAAGACTCAAAACACGCTCGCCCGATCGAATCCCGACTAAATCAAATTTAATCAAATTTTAATTCAATTTCAAGATAATCGAAAATTAAATAAATTCCAATCAATACTCGTAGCTTAAATTAATTTTTATTAATGCTCGATCTCGAAAGAGAAAATCAAAATCCATTTCTAAAACCCAATTCAAAACTATATAGAAGTTCGTTTCTGAAGAATTAAATAAAATTCAGTTGCTCGAGGACGGAAATTTTAAAATTTCTAGAATCTAAATTTTAAAGTCGAACATAATTTAATATCTTAAGAAAATAATATTTTAAATTTTCCGGTCTTTACATTTATCCATCTCTAAAAACAAGTCTCGTCCCTGAGACTAAAATCATTTCAAGCAATGGGAAGAAGTTTGAAATCGGTTAATCATGCCAGCACACATGTCAAGAGATCAAAGAGGTTAGGTGTCATGGAGTCAGTACACTACTACAAGTCAAATCTCACAATCGCATCTCAACATCGCACACTTAGCATTCACGCACCATTATCTCATATATATAAGTCAGATTCATGATCCAAATCAATATTCATCATTTAACATCTCCTGATCATAATATAACATCATGCTCTCACATAGCAACATATCATTATTTCACGATTCATACAACACATCATAACATGCTTCTGGAACATCATAGTAGGATAGCAATGTACCACTATTTCATGATAACACTTGTCACTGTCAACTAGGTTTCAATATTGCATATCAACATGTAATATCAGGTCGTATCTGGTTTATCATGGTCGCTATCTAACATCATGCCATTACATATTAGCTAATCACATAATCAAGAAAATTTTGCACATCATACAAGTTAAAATAAAACGCAACCCCGCTCGCTCGTCCCCAACTCCCAAGCCAAAACCAATCCTCATATAAACTCACCAACTCGGATAATATCCCCAAAGAACCCCAACTCATTTTGATACTCCAGTCTCACCCCTCATTTCACCAAGCGCTCTCACTAGCAATCCACCTCTATGAATCCAACCCTCATCTCTGTTTTCACACCCGAGCACACTCTCACTCTATGTCCCCAATACCCCCCCAAAGGTCATTTCTTACATTTCTCACACTTCCCAAGATATCACAACATCATGCCCTGCTAACCACGCATCTTCAATAAAATCTTCTCGGTCACTACCTAACCAACCTATCCTAACTATACCCCTCATCCAAGATTCACCTAGGAGCTCATCGAAATCATCAAGCATTACCTCTTATAATTCCCGAACCCACTCGGTCCAACCTAAGTCAACACCCCTCTTCTGCAACTTTCCCTTACCACCGTCGATCATTCTAATCACTTAAAACCTTTCTCCACTCTCTGACCGCGCAACTAAAAGGACCTCACTCACATGTTCAATGAAGAAGCAATCATGGACATTATTGCACATAAGGACTACATCATATCAACTAGCATCATTAAGCATTGCAACAAGTATCAAAAGTCTCAATTTACTGTCATGCTCAATAAGTATTGCAAAACATCATATATGAACCTAATCAAGTCAAGCTAGCACATCTCATCATAACCACATCAAATAAACAGTTCAGGTTCTCAGCATTTGCAGTTCACATTATAGGCAAGGAATTTAGATCATGTTTGGCATCTCAGAGTAGCATCACATTAAGTCATCAAGGCACATTAAGATTGTAAGGCATCGAATCATATCATCATAGTCAACAGACAATCAAGCAACAATCATCACATCAACAAGCAACTTTCAACATCAAGTTAGTGCAAATCATCATCAACAAGCTCAGAAAGGGTTAGGAATTCGAATATAAGATGCTCCCACCTGCGAGTCATACCGTACTCATCCATCGTAATCCTTGAAGCGAGCTTGTTCCGTCGACATCATCGATCCTGAGGCCCGTGGGTTATGGGCCAACGCTTCCGCTGCGCTGCTCTATCGCTATCCGACTTCCCGATCCCTTTTTCCATGCGGCCGCTCATCCAAGGTAACGCGTAGGAGTCTAAGTTAGCGGAGATAGGGGAGTGACAAGAGAGGACCACCCCATATTTCTCTCGGAGACAAAAAGGACCAAATCTACGGATGACACGACTAGAGACAAGACTCCGACCCGAGAATAGTAACGATGCCTCTATGGAAGTCCATTAGGTTACAATGGTGACAACAAGCACAAATCCATCGTAGAGCATATCCATCACATTAATCCACACTAACATGCACCTATCCCGGGGCAACATTCGTATTCATATCAAAGGTGTTGACCGGTAAAATTTAGTGCTCATAAGCTAATATATATCATGAAATAAAATTATTTGATATAATTAAAGCGTTGCACTAAAGTTTTTTTTTTAAAAAAAAAGGAGTCCGTATAAATATGTTATAAAAAAACCGCAACTGTCGGTACTAATGTGTGGTATTACTATATTTTATATATATTATGGGTGACCATAATTAAATTATATAGGTAACATATACCACTATATTTTGTATAAAGAGATGGGTTGCATGTATATACATAGCATACACAGATTAAAAAAAAAAGAAGAAGGAAAAAAGGCCAGTGAATGGCACCACCGGTTACACCCTACAATTGAATGTAACATTGTAACGTATGGATTCATAATGGTGGGCCACAAATGCAATAGCAGTTACAAACGCAATGGTCTACTGCTCAAGTGTCGGTATATATATATATATAGGCTTGCATGATGATAAGAAAAAAGAAAAGAAGAAAAAGGCCGAAGCAGAAAGAAAAAAAAAAGAAGAAGAAGCAAGGAAAGAAAAAAAATCTAAGCACTCAAAGTACACAAATATCACACAAACACCCGAACTACGAAGGCTTGATGCTCTCAAACGAGCTACGTAGGAAACTCGATATCAAGTCATACAAATGTTGAGTCCAACCGCAAGTTCCAAATCAAATTCATCCATTTGAACTACGAGTGATTTGATTCCCTCATCACGGATAAATAGAAAACCCATATCTGGGTCCAATCACAAACCTCAATGAGAAAAAAATCAAACCCGATACTCTATCGAGTTGTAACCCAAACACGTAAACCTAAACAGATATATCCAAACACATAACCAAACTCCAATCAGACACGAAGTCTAAACCAAATCAAATCCAAATACATAACCATATACCAAACCAGACACAAAGTCTACCCAAACACACCCCAAATAGAAAAAACCCTATATCTTCGAACTACGTTGGACTTGATCCTTCCCATGAAGGTACGTAGGCAACCCTCATCAACGGGTGCAGTCCAAACCACCGAAAAACCCAAATTCTTGTCCTTTTTAAAGTATCCGCATAATTTAAAATTGTGGAGAAGTACAGATAAGGGTCGAACTTAAAATAAAATTCAAATTAAAATGTGTTATGCGAGATTGTTCCTTTAACAATTTTTGTTTAACAAAAGGCACAATCAAGTCCGATGCTGATGTATGTGAAATAAGCTAACATTCTAATATTCCCTGGAAGCAGTTATGCCTAGCAGCTTCAAGCAAGATAGACGGAACCAACAATGATCAGCTATGATTCGAAGTCATGTGGAATTTAGTGAAGATAACGAGCATCATGCATATGATCAAGGTAAGAGCATGATATACACATCAACAAATGAGTCCAAATATATAATGGTAAGGTATATCGTAACCAACAGGTGAAACATCATACGAGAACACATAAGAGCAGCATCAAAAGTAACAAGAAGGACATCATGGGTGCTAGATTAAAATCATGCTAAGAATGGACCACCATAGAGTATATATATGTGGTACAGTAGTTGTCACATTATAGAACAAGCATGATAGGTAATCATTCAGCAGGTCATATTGAAAGTCATAAGCTCCACATGATACTAATAGCACACATCGAATATGAGTACAACTAGATTAATTCAGCTAGATTCATTCCGATATTCATGCGTCATGTATATGCAAAATCAGGATATAGAGTGGTGTGTGATCAAGCGAGGTGTCAAGTCATAGGTTCATGCAAGCACGAGAAGTCATCATAGAGTAATAAACATTTTAACCATGTAAGCATGCTAGGTTTAACTATCACGGAAAGCTAGTCAATTATCGAATTCAACATTAAACCAATCAGAATGAGTGAGACATGTTAAGATAACAAAAAGAGGAAAGAGCCACACTATCAGGTACCTAGCTTGAGAGAGAATCAACAATAATGTAGGTAAAGTAGAACTCGCGCAAGTCGCAACCAAGGGCCCAACGTGTTACTAGTGGTCCAATATAACATATGGTACATACATGCACTTGACTGGTTAATATGACGGTATGCAAGAGTTCATTCAATCACATCTCAACGACATAGTAGCATGAGAGGAAAACGCAACGAGGTATAGAGCAAGTCTAAGCAACATGGCTAGAATATGAGGACATGAGTTCAAATTGATGTATACTAGGATAGAACATGTATTTATCAAGACTCGTTCACACTACCATGTTCTCACTTAGCACAATTAACACATAGCAGTTACTAGAATAATCAACAACAGTTAATCACAGAATAGGTGGGCATGCTATAGATTCTTGTCACATAATGAATGATAAGCATCGAGGCATCATCGGCTAGCACGCTAAAGAGTACATCTTATGAGGCATTCATATAAAGAAGAGTCGATCACACTATCATGAACCTATTCAAGGGGAGTACATCAATTGTACAACTTCCTAACATATGACATCTATAATCGTGCCCTAGTATGACAATGTAATATACTAAACAGATCATGTCGGGATGATTTGGACATAATAAATGTAGTTCGAACCTATACAATGGTCATCATGAGCATCAAAGTACATAAGCACAAATTCACACTAAGGATCAATTGTAGGTCAAGGAGTAGTGCATATAGAATCACACAATCATGAACAGGGCAATCAAGATAACCCGATAGAAGTCCATAAGGGAAACATTGACTCTTCCCAACTGACTCATTACCCATCTTTCCCGTGGGACTCGGATACGAATTTTCCGTGACAAGAGGACACTGATGGATCGTAATAAGAATTGATAACGACAGCCTCGTAAACATCTCACTCTCTAGCTCGGAATTTCATCAAGGACCGTCTTCCAATACTCCCTTGGACAACCTCTATATTCAATCACGATTCCCGACACCATGTGTTTACCAACCCAATTCCCGTGGAAGACCGATATTCGAAGGGAGGACTCGATTGAATTGTCAAAAGGGTTCATAAGGAAAGGGGCGGTTCCACAAAAGCTGAGCTTAACCATATAAGAAGGAGGGTACTCCCGCTATTCCGTTCGCATAAATCGTTCAATATTCATTCAATAGTTAGAACATACAATCAAATGTTTAACATATCAAGCACTCAATCATAGAATCAGTTAATGACAATTGCAATGATCTCCTTGGAGTCTTCCCGACCCATCTGTAAAGAACAAGTTAGTATTTCGCCTACCCGTTTCCGGCTACATCCAATAGGGATGGTCTATCGCCTTTTCTGCCCACTCGATCCCTTATTAGTTGGTTCTCCACTTTTATCATAAGCCAAGTTCATATTTAGTCCAATTGAGTTAGACATATTAAGTTCATTTTGCCCCTTTAAAACGCTTTCAAATCTTCGAAATCCATGGGCGGTTTTTCCAAAACATACACCCGACCCTTGCGTACCTGAATTGCACAACCTCGCTCTGATACCAACTTTGTAACGGCCCGGATAGAAGTATCTGGGATACGTTTCGAAGGTCGGATACCTTCGTTCGGATGTTGCAATTCAGGTACGGGTCGAGGTTTCAAACATCTAATCAGTCGAAGTTTTCATAATTTCAGTTTAACGAAAGTAATGCGGAAATATGATTTAGATACAAAAGCCACGGCAGAGCCGGGTCAAAACCAAAACAAAGGGGGTGATTGCCATTTGTCAAGTTAGAATATATTAGACGGATTCTTCGATTCGCCAAAAGATTTCCCGTCACAGAAGCATGGAGCAACAAGAGCGGTACCTAACACTATCCACGAAGTCAGGCCTGGTGATCACCTGCGGGTCCTCTGACCGCGCTGAGGCCACATAACATGCTTATGCCTAAATAAAAGATGACTAATGCGGTACAAGATTTAAATCACACTATCATGCCCCTAGTATATATAATATGCGGAAAAGAACTGTAAAGGGCCCAAGACAATGCCAAGTGGCATATCCCTCTCCTACCTCTGCACCCCTACCCGTTAGTGCAAAGACTGGCCAGTTCGTTGCTATAGCATAGCATATCCTAGTGGTGGTGCACTCACCCACGGTATCATCATAACATATATAAAAGAAATACGTAAATCTTGCCCGATGGTGCTGGGCTATCATGTCATGCTCATATCGACTCGATAGACTCAGGGCACCCGATAGGGCTAGGCTACCCTATGACCCTAGCAAAGACTCTAGGACTATCACAGATAACGGTCGTTCTATTTCAAACACACAAAGTAAACACATGCTCAGTTCAATGCAATCCTAGCATGATACTACATGGCATGCTTTAATATGCAACAAAACTACACATTACATGACACATCAGGCAGGAGGTCCAGGTTACTGAGTAAGTCCCGTAGGATACTTACTTGTTGATGCAGAACAGCAAGATAAGACAAGCAAGGGCCCAAATGCAAGTCCAAAGCAATCCAAAAGCAATACACACCTATCATCAAGTCATTTCCATAAGCTACCAGACCAACATTCATACACACGAACCCAAGTTTTCAACATTCTCAAAACCGACCGATAGTAAAATCGTTTTCTAAAACCTTTTCGATACGATCAAATCGACCAAAATCATCTTCAAATCAACCCTTTGATAAAATCATACCAACCATATTTTCAACTCATAAATCCCAATTTAAGTCAACACATGTTCAAAATACTTTCTCAAATCATACTTGGCCAAATTCCGACATTAAACGTTTAAGCCTTAACCAATTTCCCAAAATCATATTATAGAAATAATTCCGACATTTTATCTCTTTAAAATTCCTCGTCTTAAAATCACCTTATAAATTATTATATAGCAACCCATCTCAAGGAATATTTAGATAAAATAAAATTGCCAAAATCATTCCATTTTAATAACCCACAATTATAGATCAAAATACTAAATTACTTTAACATATTTTAAACATATCTCAAAATCATCATATAACATCATACTAATATATAACAATTAATATTACTTTTGAAACCTTCTATAATATATATTAATATTTCCAGAATATATATATACATATATATACATGTCCAAAGAAAAAATTAGAATAATATATAATATAACATATGTATATATATATATATAATAACACTTACTATATACAATAAGCATAATACTACATATTGAATAACCCAACAATAACCCACAACCCAAAATTTAAAACAGAAGCCCAAAACCGATACCAAAACCCAGCCCACAATGAAAACAAAACAAATAGAGGGGATCCGGATTTGAGGCGGGTTAGAGGCAAAGGGGAAGGGACCCGGAATGGAAACGATATAACCCGTTTAGGAAGTGAACCCGGCCCATGAAATCAGGCCCAAGAAGTCTCCCCTTCGTCTTCAACCTCAGCTCTGGCTCCCGCGTCCGACGAGAAACGACGGAGAAAGTGAGAGGGAGAATCCTCCGGCTAGGAGGCTCCATTCGGCTCCAAATTTTACCCGGAGGTTTAGAGTAGTATTCCGATCCTCCCTACCCCAGAAAGAAAGAAGCGAAAACAAGAAAGGAGGAAGAAGAAGGAGGATTACCGAGGCCAAATCGGACAAACAGGGGAGAGTACTCGGGGTGGCGCCGGCGTTCTTCTTTGAGCGTGGGAGGGAGGAAGGTTCCCCTGGATCTAGCGAGGAAGAAGAGCACGTAAAGGGGCCATTCTTCAGGGTTTAAGCGAAGAAAGATGGAGAAGAGATGGTTTACCGTAGCGCCCGAAAACAGGGGAGGGTGTTCGGCGGTTGGTGGCTCCTGGGCTCGGGATTCTCGGCTTCTTCTTTGGACGTCGGGGAGGAGAAGGTGAAGCTTGGGCTACTGGCCACTTCAACGGAAGAGGAGGAGGTGTAGTGTGGTGCGCTGCTGGAAAATCTTCCTCGGCAAACAGAGCTCGAAGCTCTGAGCCACAGCTTCAATGGCGTTCGGCGACGGCGGCCGAGGAGAGGAGGTGGTGGGAAGGTGTTGTTCAGACGAGAAAGGTGGAGCAATTGAGGCTGCGTGGTGGTGGTTCCGAAAGAGTTAGGAAGGGAGAGGGTGTTGTGTTTGAAAGGGAGGATAGAAAGACAAGGAAAATGGAGAGAAGGGAAATGTGGGTTTCTGAAATTTCAGTTGTGAGGGAGGGCAATGTGAGGCTCTCACATAGCTGTTGTTGCACAAGGAGCAGAAGGCAAGGAGGGAGGGGGGGACCAGCTCCTTGACAAGGAAACGAGAGAGAGGGAGAGAGAGAGAGAAAGAGAGAAGGAATAAAAGAAAAATAAAATAGGAATTAAAAAGGGGGTCCCCACAAAAGAAATTCAAATTAGCGGAAAAGACTCAAAACACGCTCGCCCGATCGAATCCCGACTAAATCAAATTTAATCAAATTTTAATTCAATTTCAAGATAATCGAAAATTAAATAAATTCCAATCAATACTCGTAGCTTAAATTAATTTTTATTAATGCTCGATCTCGAAAGCGAAAATCAAAATCCATTTCTAAAACCCAATTCAAAACTATATAGAAGTTCGTTTCTGAAGAATTAAATAAAATTCAGTTGCTCGAGGACGGAAATTTCAAAATTTCTAGAATCTAAATTTTAAAGTCGAACATAATTTAATATCTTAAGAAAATAATATTTTAAATTTTTCGGTCTTTACATCGTATAGCAAAATTAGCGGGGTTAGACAGATTCTTTGCAATCGCCCGGGGGATTTTCCCACGCCATAGAGACAGGGAGCAATCATACCTAAAAACAAGTGGTGCGAGCGGGATCAGACCGAGACCCCAACACACCCTGTCCCACAAGCAAACATACACATACGCTAATATAAAGATGCTTTGATGCAATGCGGAAATTTAATCACGCTAACATGTTCCTAATTTACAATATGCGGAAAAGAACTGTAAAGGCGCCCAAAGAATGCCAAGTGGCATATCCCCATATCTCTGTATTTCCCGTACCCACTTCGAGGTAGGGCGCTCGGCCTCAGCCGAACCGTAATAGATATATTCCCGTACCCACTCCGAGGTAGGGCGCTCGGTCTATGTCGAACCGTATCAGAGATTTATATGTATCATACTCATCGACTCGATTGGGGACCAAAACTGTATCAAACACGAATGCCCCCATGACCCTAGCAAAGACTCTAAGACTCACAGATAACGGCTGTTCTATATTCAAACACATAAAGTAACCGAATGCTCATTCATAAGTGCAATCCTAGCATGATACTACATGGCATGTTTTAATGCTTATGCAACACCTAGTATGTCATATATTCACAAGCAGGTATTCTCTTTCGAATCTGAGTAAGCCCATAAAGGAACTTACCTAGAAAAGCGCGGAATCCAAGAATAATCAGCAATAGCAAGCAATCCAATCATGTCACAAATCACCTAGCATATAATATAATATGTGCATAAGTCTACGTCTAAGTCAAACAAGGCGCCCCTAACTATCACACATAAGTTCATGAAATCATATAGTATCACTTCTTAACATTAATTCATCACTATCATCTCAACTCATCTCATCTCATCTTCTTTATTCATTTCCATCAATCAGCTCATATCGCCACATATCATCTTATCCTCATATCATCTTATTAATTCAATCATATCATCTCGCATCTTGTCTCAATATTTGATCATTTCAACTCATCATTTATAAATCATGCACCATTATTATATATAAGTCATATTCATACTCTAACGTATATCCATACTCTAATCATCATATCATATAACATATCACAACATAATTCGCACAGTCTTCTCAATTTAATATTCAACAATTAATTTACCAAGTTAAATCAAGTAAGTCAGTCCCCAAGTTTTCCCAAACCCTTAAATCTCAAAATTAGTCAACACAATAATCAAACAATTCCTTTAAATCATACTTAGCCAAATCCCGACATTATGCATTTGAATCCTTAAACCAATTTCCCAAAATTATACTATTATTATTAAAATAATCCCAGCATATCGGTTTTAAAACAACAAATCCTTTTGAGGAACATTTCTAAAATACAAGTTTAATGATCAATCTTTATTCAAAACATTTTCTCAAGTCATCCAAAAATCCATTTGTAAAACATTATTCTTGAAATCAACTTATCTTATTATTTTATCAAAGTCAGTCCGACAAGGTTAGGATATTTCCAAAATTCCTCGTTTTTACTTTATTAATTCCATTTCTATTTATCAAATCACTTCCAACCTTTAAAACCTTTTCCAAATCCTTTCCTTTTTCAAGTTCAAATCCAAGTATTATATTCTAAATCTCCACCATAATATTATATTACATATATAAATATATTTCATTTATCAAAACAATTTCCATTTATTTAATATTTAAATACCTAGAGAATATATATCAAAATATGTCTTGAGGCTAAATTTATATTTTACCACATTTTCCAAAAATCAAGCCCAAGCCTCACAACCCAAACCCTTTGTAACAAAAAAACCAGATCCGGCCCAACCCTTGTACCCATAAAGTAGGTCCAACCTCAGATTTTCGAAGCCCACACCCCAAAGCCTGGACCCGGCCCAAACCCGACAGCCCAACCCTCTTGATTTTCGGATCCCACAAAACCATAACCAAACCCTTCCCTCTTTTTATTTATTTAAGTGAACCGGGCCAGTAAAAACGAGAAAAGAAAAGAAGGAAACCGGGCTCATCGACGAAGAAAGGAACAAAATCAAACAAGGTAAGGGGAGGAGATCCGAAGTCTCACCGAGGCGTCGAAGATGGCTCCAGGGTGCTCGAGGACCGCTGCGGGCTCGTCGACGAAGGGGGGTGCACCAGGGGACCTGGGTTGAGTGTGAAGGGTCATAAAGGAGTGACTTTAAGGGGCTTTCAGTCGAAAACAAAGCGGAAACCTTACCGAGCTGTTGGATCGGAAACAGGGCAATCGGGGAGTGATCTCGACGTCGGCGGCTCTTGAGCGGCTCGACTCTGTTTCTCTGGTCTCGAAGAAGGAGAAGAAGAGTGGTGTTGGTTGTGGAGGAAAGAGGGGGCGATGATGCTTTTGCGGTTCACGACCTCGAAGGTAAGGGAGAGATTTAGAGGGTGGTTGTGTGAATGCCGCTACTGCTGCTCGACTAGGCCGTCGGGGAGCTTTCAGAGGGGTGTCGAACAGATGACCGTGGGAGGAGTGAGCTTGAGTCAGGGGAAAAAAAAGGAAAGCTTTGGGTTGAGAATCGAAGGCAACAAAAGAGGTTACGTTTTTGGTGTGTTTATGTGGTGAAGGGCATGAGCTCCCATTGAATGAAAGGGGAAGGTTTAAGCTTGTAATTTTGAGGCCATCAAAGTAATGAAATCTGGAAAAGGAGCTGCATTGGTGAAATAGAGAAAGAAGCAAAGGATTTGTGGAGTGGTTTGTTGGTTCTCACAAACAAAATAGAGAGGGGAGGTGTGTTGCAGATCCGAAATCAACAGGATGGGGGAGGTGCTGAGCAGATTGGCGTGGGAGCAGGGCAGGCAGAGGGTTCAGTCTTGGCATTTTGCCCAATCTGGGGGAACAGGTGAGTGAGGGAGGTAGATGGGAGGGGGTTTGGTTGAGTCCAAAACAGAACAAATCAAGCAGGAGGGGATTGGTGTTAATGTGCTATGGTATATCGAAAGAGAGGGAGAGAAGAAGACAAATAAAGTGGTCCCAAAAGGTATTTCAAAGTACCCGGAAATAAAACCCGAAATCCGTTCGCTCGAACCAATCCCGACTCAAAATTAATATAAATTCCCAAATCCGAATTTAATAATGAAATCCGAATATTATTTCACAACACTCGACATATGAAGCGGAACAAAATTTATTTAAAAATTTCAATTAAATAATGTCAGAACTTGCTTCAAAAGATTTATAATAAATCCAATAGCTCGAGGACGGAAATTTTAAATCTCCCGAATCTTAGAAATCGAATCGATTATAAATCAATATTTTAATAAAATAATATTATAAAATTTTTAGGTCTTTACAAATATGACCCAAGTCTAGTTTTTTTTCATTTTTTTCATTTTGTCGTGCAAATATAAGAGTACGATGTGCAAATATAACCGTATGTGGAGCAAATATGACCCAAGTCTAGTTTTTTTATTACATTTTGTCGTGCAAATATAAGAGTACGATGTGCAAATATAACCGTATGTTGAGCAAATATGACCCAAGTCTAGTTTTTTTTATTACATTTTGTCGTGCAAATATAAGAGTACGATGTGCAAATATAACCGTAAGTTGTGCAAATATGACCCAAGTCTATTTTTTTTTTAACATTTTTCGTGCAAATATAAGAGTATGTTGTGCAAATATAACCGTAAGTTGTGCAAATATGACCCAAGTCTATTTTTTTTTATTTTTTTTACGTTTTGTCGTGCAAATATAAGAGTACGATGTGCAAATATAATCGTATGTTGTGCAAATATAACATTTTGTTGTGCAAAATATAATTTTTTTTTCGCTTTTTTTTTCGTTTCAGAATTTTTTGTTGTGCAAAAATAACTTTACATTGTGCACATATAACAATTTGGTGTGCAAATATAACTTTATGTTGTGCAAATGTAAAAATAAAAATATAGTAGAGGTGGATCACATAATAAAATATAGATATTTTTTGTAATTCTCATATTCATAGGGTCAGTTTTATAATTTAACAAAAATACCTTCCCCTTCCTCTGAACACAGCCCCCGAGGAGGAGAGGAGATCTCGGATCTCCGGCCGTCGCTCTCCGGCGCGAGCGCCGCTCGCTCACTCGCTCGGCCTCCCTCGCTCCCTCGCGATCTCAGAGGAGATCTCCGGCCATCGCTCGCTCGCTCAGCCTCCCTCGCTCCCTCGCTCGCTCGCGATCTCAGAGAAGATCTCCGGCCATCCGTCGCTCGCTCGGCCTCTCTCGCTCCCTCGCTCGCTCGCTCGGCCTTGCTCGCTCCGGATTCTCAGATCCAGCGAGGGCCGATGTCGACGATCTAAGAGGAGATCTCCGGCGGCAATAGAGAAGGAAGTGGCCGGGGACGGCGCGGCGATGCGCCGGAGATGGAGGAAGATGGACGGAGGAGCCGGATTCAGGAATCGCCGGAGATGGGGGAAGATGGACGGAGGACGGAGATGCAGATCCAATTTGCCCCAATTTGTCCAATTAGGGTTTATTTCTTTTAAAAAATTAAGATTGACATTTCTCTAATTTGTCCAAAACCTTGGACACTCCACCAATTAAGCCAATAAAAGTGCCTATTTCCCAAATTTTCTCTTATTTAATTGAACCTAGACCTACTCCCGACGGATAAACTAAGTAGATTGTACTAATATTAATATATCAAGATTTTATTTTGTTTATTCAAATTTATTATATATTTGTTCGAACTCATGAACTCAATCTCAAAAAAAAATCTCATGAACTCGATGCGATTAAACTACTTGCGTTTGACCTTAATGAGATCATATTTGATATCTTGGCGTGATTCTGATGCTCAACTCGATCATGTCATTATTAGTTAAATCAGTCTTTCTAATCAACTTTTTTTTTGGAGAAATAATCATTCTCTTACGTTTGACCTTAATGATGGAGCCAGAATACTCTGCGTATAATTATTTTGGATATAATATTATTTTTTAAAAAATTAAATTATATTTTATAAACTTATATTTACATGTTTATAAATTTTCATCTTAAAAAATTTAATTTAAAAATTTATATTATTAAAATAATAATTATCTATTAAAATAATTTTATATTTTTGTAAAACATTAGTTTTCATTATGAAAGTTTATAAGTATGCAAAGATAAGTGTATAGAACATAAATATAATTTTTTTTAATTTCTTTATAATAAAATTATTCCCGAAACAATTATATATGTATCACACGGAGTGTACCATTGGGTGTAGAAGATTCGGGCTCTTAACGATGAGAATTCAGTGGTGGATTCATATTTTTTGTAATGGAGCTAAAATATTTTCCGAGATTTTTTTTCATGTATGTATCAAAAATATTTTTTTGTTTAAATATATTAGAAAAACCTTAAATTTACAATTTAAACAATCAGTTTTAGTAAAGAAATTTTAAAAAAAATAAAAAATTATTTAAAAAATGAGAACTTTTTTTATATGTATTTATAGAAAAGAAAGTTTTTGTTTAAATATATTGAAAAAACCTTAAATTTGTT
The DNA here is from genome assembly GCA_963922045.1 of Persicaria maculosa. Classification (NCBI taxonomy): domain Eukaryota; kingdom Viridiplantae; phylum Streptophyta; class Magnoliopsida; order Caryophyllales; family Polygonaceae; genus Persicaria; species Persicaria maculosa. The sequence goes on along the minus strand of OY998264.1, from coordinate 18,992,877 downwards.
ATTTAATTAGACATTTTTAGTAGAAGAAAATTAAAAGAAATAAAAATTGTAAAAAAGTGAGGTTGATAGGGTTTGAACTCATAACCTCAAGATAATTAATAGTTAAATACCTCTCCTACCCAACTAAGTTAAATTGTCTTTGTGAATCATTACTCCTTTTATACTCTTTTACCTATAAAATAAGTAAAAATTACAAAAAAAAAAAATCCATATTTTTTTCTTACACTTTTCTTCCGAGCTAGGAGGATTCAACCACCCCGAGCCTCCCTAGATGACTAGATCTACCACTGGATGAGATCATGTACTTAACATGTGAATTTAAAAGTTAACTACTATAGTTCCGTGCCATTGTGCGATTTTTTAAAAATAAAATAAATTAATATTATACAATTAAATTAAATATTAGTTTAATATTTTAAATTAAACTTATAAGAACAAACTCATAGTATAAGAGTATAAACGGTATAATAACTTCATCTAAGATGGACTTTATGATAGTATATAAAGATTTTGAAATAGATATAAGTTATACATTTATTTCAAAAATGAAAATCAAGGTAAAAAGTGAAAAAAATTTCATAATTGAATTAATTTACACAATACCCTTTGTCTCTCCACGTATGAGAAATTAAACTAGAGAGGGGGGTCCTTTCTAGCTCTCTAGAAAAAAAAAACCCAATCCACCACCATATCCCTGCCTCCTTCCAATCTGGTGACCTCCAAACCCCACCCGATGTTATGTTCCTAGTATTAAGGGTTTAGGGGTATAAATACCTTAGATATTGTAATTGGAGGGGATTATGAAAGTAATAATCAAATTCTTTTACCCTAATCTCCTCTCTAACCTCTCTCGTTCTATCTCTCCTATTTTCCTCTATCTCCCTCTACACTTCATCTTCTTCCTCTAATTCCCTTTCTAATCTCTATCTTTCCCTCATCCCACTTCGGGTCATAACAATGGTATTAGAGCGGTCGATCTTCTGACCTATTACTCACATTTTTGTCTTCATTTTTTCGATTTTGTAACCGAAATTCGCAACTCGAAAGGATGACAATGGCGACTGAGGTTTCTTCATAGTCAAATGCTTCAACAAGTGATCATTGGAGGATATGATGGCAAGAGATCGAAGAGATTGTAATTGGGGAGATTATAGAAGTAATAATCAAATTCTTTTACCCTAATCTCCTCTCTAACCTCTCTCGTTCTATCTCTCCTATCTTCCTCTATTTCCCTCTGCACTTCATCTTCTTCCTCTAATTCCCTTTCTAATCTCTATCTTTCCCTTCATCCCACTTCGAGTCATAACACTCGACTCCCTTCAGCACCGCCAAATCCACATTTTTTTCCTATCATGCTAGGGGGGTTAATCGGACTATAGGCACCCGAGTCACGTAACCTGATCTGCCTCTGGCTAGAGAGAGAGACTTGTTTGTTTACATATGACTAGCGAATTTTCAATTTGTGATTTGGGCACCAGTTGAAGATCGAAAGAGGAGAAGTTTGCGATTAGTTGAGTCACCGGAGGGTGTGGCTGGAGAGAGGATCAGACTGGGTTCAAGGTTTTGGGGTTGACTTAACCTGGCATAATGAGGCTCAAAGCATATCCTACCAATGAATTGAACAAACTGAAGTACGCCAAGATATGTGCAAAGAAAAAGAAGGGCTTTGAAATTGTGGAATTGGAATTTGAAATTGGAAATGAATTTGTGTGCACATTAGAAGCATAGTTTGGTGCGCAATTGAATTTAAAAAATGGCAACCTGGGTTGTAAAGGTTCGGGTTTTCAAATCTTGATTTTTGGAAGAAAGAAATTAAAAATGAATCTAAATCGGATACTTCAAGAAAAACTCGTCCTCAACCTAACAAATCGAATTTAAAACTCATAGAATGGATTTCCGATCTAAAATAAAATTTTGGAAACCAACTTGACATGGCGACATCCTTCCTCGGATTTTTGAAAATTTAATTGATCGAGAGAGCGGAATTGGGAAACTAGCTTTCGGGAACTAATTTCGAGACTCGATTTGCATGTTCGGGATTGAAGACTCTCGTCTTCACTCTCCTATACCAAAACCGAAAACCCTAACCTATGTTGGAGCCAAAGGATATTTGAATTTGGTCAAAGATTTCCACTACCCAAAATAACTATACACCCACCATTACTATTTTCCTCCTTCCCATGCTTGCTTTCCCTTCTATGGAAATAAGACAACAACCTTCAACACCCCTTACCCATCATATTATGCCCTCTTCCCAAGCCCTCCTTGACTCTACAAATCTAATTTTTATCTCTCATTTACCTCATAACAAAAATCCAAACACAAACCCTAAAGCTCACTTTCTAAAAACCTTATCCAAAGACCCTTCTTTTCCCCTCCTTTCTTCATCATAGTGGTGGCTCCAAGAGCCCAAAGACTCCACCTTTCAGCTGCTAAAACACCACCATTACAACCCCTTTTCTTCCCCACAACAGCCCTACAACATCATCTCCTTCAACTCCCTCCATTTCAAGCAAAAGGGGCTCCTTTCCACTTCTTGAGCTCAAGCAAGCCAAGCAAGCTCCATTTCTCTTCCTCCCCTCAATGGACAGCAGCAGCAGCTTCCTAAGCCTCCCCATGACGTCCTCCAAGCAGAAGAAGGTGTCCAACAGCCCGATGAAGCCCCGAGAAGCCCTAGAAGACCCAAACTCACTGTTTTCGGTTTTAGGAATGGTAAGGGCTTGTTTTTCCATCTTTTCACCTTCTACTAACTCAAAGGTCACACCTTTAACACCCTCTAACAATCCTAGGAACCCTCGCATAAGAACGTGCCCAATCGGAGCCTGGATGAAGATTCTAGAGCAAACCAAAGGAGAAGAAGAACATTGGGTGAACATCCTTATTTCTCTTGATTTTTCGTGTCATTTTTTGGGCTATGTCTTCAAAGATGTTATAAATGGGTTTTGAAATGAATGATTTGATTGATGAACTTGGGTTTTCAAAAAGGTATTTGAGAGATGTTTTCAAGGGCCGGAAAATCCTTTTAACTACTTTAAAAAGGGGTTGTTTTGGAAGACGAACTTAAACTAACTTGGGAACCTCTTGCTTGGATTAACTCTTTGGGTAATTATGATATGTTGTGATATGCCATGATATATTGTGATGTGTGATATGAGTATATGACTTGATAATGATATGTGAGTAAGATAGTGTTATGATGATATGTGCTATCTTAGTGCAAGCATGTTTATTGATATGATCTTAAGCATGATATGATACATGATGATGTGAGTATAAATGTGAGTTATGTTATCAATATGTTATGATATGAACTTATGTTAAATCATGTCTTATGTGAGATCTTGACTTGATGAATATGAAAGTATGGTGTATATATGAATTGATTATGATGTGCTATAGGAGTATGAATATGATCAGTGATTATGAAGCATGCAATGTTATATGGCCTATGAGATGTTACTATATGTTGAACTTATATGACGTAAGCATGGTTGGTACTTGATGAGCTATATGAGGTTGTGATACGAAATGCGAGATGTTATATGATGATTGATGGGAGGAATCGGGAATATGATTATGAGACTTTCGATATGTGGAGTTATGTGAAATCGTGTGTGGTTTTATGTTTGAATAGATAGAATTATACTTCCATTATGACTATTAGGTGACTTTGAACTGTATGATTGCTACAATGTTGTTCTGCACCGCCAGGTAAGTTCCCTCGGGGCTTACTCAGATTGATCAGACCTATCCCTGCTTATATGTGCATGATGTACTAGGTGCTGCATTTCATAATGGCATGCCATGTAGTATCATGCTAGGTTGCACTAGCGTTTGAGCATACTTATTTTGTATGCGTTTGTAAACAGAACGACCGTTATCTGTAAAGTCACCAAAGTCTTTGCTAGGGTCATAAGACAACCCACTCCCATTGGATCTTGTCCTGAGTCATTTTAGTCATGAGCAACACCTTATTACTATTACGAGCATGATGATGATGATTATGAGCATGATAATAATATAAATGAATTGGAAATGGAATGCATTCATGAATTGGCCAGTCTCCACCATATCAGGAAGGGGGTGGAGGTAGGAGAGGGATATGCCACTTGGCATTCTGTGCTAGGGCCCTATTTATTATTCTGCATATATATAAAATGCGAGCATGTCTTGTGTGTTAATATTCCTGTCCTGCATTAGAAGCATGATATTAGGCTTAGTGTATGTGTGTGCTTATATGTGGGGTGCAGCTATGCGGGCTTCGATCTGATCCTATGCCCACTTTATTTTTTTAGGTATATATATGCATGATCCTACCTAATGTTGTGTGCTGTTTGGCGTGGGATGTTCATGGCGAATAATTGGAAATGACTTGTCACTCGACTATATAAATGTGTAGTAGATTAACCACATAATAAACATGTTTTGACTCGGCTCCGTAGTGGCACCTTGTATTTATGGGATTGTTGGTTTACGCGGAAATGTTTTCCCGAATTAGTATTTAGGATAGGTACAGGTGTGTTAACACCGTGTCTCCAACGGGCCTCACGAGAACTTTGGGTATGAAATCCCACTTTCGCAACTGAACTTTTGAATTTCAAACTTTCAACCCGTACTTGGTACGCAAGATCTAATGAGGGGTTTCATCCCTCAAAACGTAACTCGGGAATAATAATCCCGGGCCAATACAAAGTTGGTATCAGATCCAGGTTTTGCAAACCGAGTACAAAGGGTTGAAAAGGATTTTGGAAAACCGCCCAACGATTTGAAATATTTTGAACGGATTCAAAAAGGGCATGTTTCGGGGTGAAATTTCATGAATTGTCAAAATGGCTAAATACACTTATGAAATTATTCACCATAAAATATCAAAGCGGTAGCTCATATACAAAGAAAATTGAAAACAAAGTTTGTGGCAGTAATTACAAACAATTACATACCATGTGTAATTACAAGCTCATAACCTAAAGCATAAAAAAAATGGTGCAATAGATGAGCACGCATATGGGCATCTCACCGTTTCTTGTTAGCAACACTCGTCAAGATCACAAGTTCAGCGGCCTTGACGGAAGTCTCTCCCTCCAAAGCAAATCTCCTGGTTCAAGCCCTTGTAGAGATTTTTCAGCTGCAAATGCAAGTTGAGAATGATTAAAATCAAAATCAATGCAAGGTTTATAAAATTGGACCTTAATGTAGGAGGCTTAAAGTTGAACATTAATGAACTAAGAGCTGAAAAGCCCAAGCCCAGCCCAATTAAAACAAAAGGACAGTTACTGTCCGGAGAGGAAAAAGGCAGAAAATTGAAAATTAATAAAAACAAAACTGCTCATATATGCAGTTTAAAAGAAACTGTACAGCAGTTTAAAAGAAACCATACAAGGGAGAGTGGGGAGAATGGTAACCGTGAAGTAACTGTCTGCACATGTTCCTCCCTATAAAAACCAAAGGAAATAGGGTCTGAGTTTTTTTTACAGACCACACACGCAAATATACAAGACACCAGCAAAAGCAAAAGTAAAAAGCAAAAAGCAAGAAGAAACAAAGCAAGCAGAAGGTATTAATTCAGGGTTAGCACATATGAAGTCCTGAAACCCCACCCTTGAGAGGCCTGCGGGAATCTCTTGGGCCCGGTTTCGGGACCGATAAATCGCCTTAAATCAAGGCGAAATGCTGCTGGAATTTGTATAAAATTTTTCCACAAAGCTTCTAATCAGTTTAGGCAAATTGAACCTTAACTTCTCCCAGACACAAAATTCAACAGGGAACACTACTAAGTTTTCCAAGGATCTAAACAGCCACAAAGGCAAAACAAACATGAATTGGAGATCTAAAAACTTTATCAGAAGCATAGAAAAAATGTAGGCATGAATTGGGTATTAGACAAAAAAATCAGAAGCCACTCAATGGCAAACTGATGAATCCAAAACTAATATACCCTAATCAAAATCAAGCTATGCCTACCACATATTGAGATTCCAATTCAGAAGAAACAAGGGAAAGGAGGAAAACGAACCTACCTAGTTTGTGGCGTCGGGCTCGTGTCCGCGCTGGAGTTGCAGCAGCGTGTCCGAGCGCTCAAGCGAGATCTGGCCGCACTTTTCTTTCTTCTTGAAGGCTCAAAGTCGAAACCTCTTTGTCGATTTTCAGATGTCCCAAGCCCTGAACCTTGACTCTACCCAAACGAAAAGCCCCAAAGTTGCATAAATCAAAACCCCTAAAATTGCAATTGAAGAAAAATCAATTTAGCATGAAAATTGAATACTCGATTGGAAGGGGGTTTAATTAAGAATCTGAAATTTGAGTTGAGAATCATCTAAAGGCGAGATCGGATAACAAAATAAAGAGTTGAAAGTAAAAATAAACAAACTAGAACACACCTGAGTTGTCTTCGGTTCATTCCGGACGGTGAAAGCTCATCCCGCTTTGCCCTCGCCTCGCCTTAGCTCGACCCAACTCCCTCTGCCCCCTTCCGTTTCAATTTGCTCAAATCCAGAGATCTGTGTCAAGGGGTCGCTACTACTATCGAAGAATGCAGTGTCGGTCTTCTGTCGCTCGGAGAGAGCGAATGAGCGTGTGAAGAAATTAAAAAAAAAAAAATACCTCTGCTCCTCTTGAGTCACACACCTGCCCTTCAAGAGGCGCAAAGTATTTTACATTAAAATACCTTGTGCCTCTTGAGGGGCAAGTGTGTGACTCAAGAGGAGCAGAGGTGTGATTCAAGAGGCGTAGGTGTGGTGCATATAGTAAAATTTATGGGTGTAAATATTAACCCACTAAAATATAAGAATTATTTTTGGCACAAATTAAGAATTCGAGTTTGATCAAAAACCTAAAATTAAACTCGTCAAATATTCTTTGCCGGTTATTTCGAGTGGGGTCAATCTCAAATTGGCTCCTAAAAAAACGGAGTCAAAATCTTAAACCGAATTTTTCCAAATTAAAATCGGTTTCATTATAGAATTACGTAAAGACTTGACGCCTCATATCGGCTACGTAGGTAACCCGATATTAAATCCTAAAAATATATCGGGTACAGTAATCGACCTCTAAATTCACTTTTAAATGAATATGAGGTCAAAATCAAATCAAATGGGTTTTTATATAGAACTACGTAAAGACTTGATACTCTTTTATGAGTTACGTAGGAAATCCGGTATCAAATTCAATATATATCGGATTCAGTCGCCTATCTCAAATTAAATCAAATTTGTCCTTCAAAAAGAACTAAGGGTGATTTGATCTCGTTCAAACGGGTACGTAGGTAGCTCGACATAAAGCTTAAGCTCGTCGGGTACAATCGCTGATCAAAAAGATCAAATTGGTTTTCTACTTTGAACTACGTGAGGCTTGATTCTCTTCTAAGAGATACGTAGGCAACCCGTTAAATTTCGGGTGCAGCCCAAATCACCAAAACCATTCAAGTCTTGGTGTCGATACAACTTTGAATCAACAGGATAACCAAAAGGGGTCGAACTCAAATATTAAAAAATTAAATAAAATGTGTTGTGTAATTATTTGCGCATTTTTATTCAACAGGGCAAAATAAATTTAATTGGACCTAAGATAGTAAATAGGATCAACTCGCGGGTAGAGACAAAAGCGATAGACCATCCCTTAAGGATGTAGAAAACAGGGAACGATAGGCAAAATAGTAGCTTTCTATTTACAAATGGGCCTAGAAGACTCCAAGGAGTTGCACCTCGAAGGTTAAAATGCGGAATTAAAATAACTGAAAGTAACGTACAGACACACGAATTGTTAACGAGGTTCCGCACGAACTTGACCTACATCCCTGCCTAGGGTTATCCAACCCGTAGGATTCAAAAGCACTATTATTTCACTCCTTATGGATCCTGGATACAACCTAGAAGAACCTCCCCTTCTTCTACCTCTCGAAGCTTAACCTACTTCTATATCTAGTCAACCCAAGCTCTCGTGAAATAATAGCCTAGTGAATATGTTTGAGTAGAGATATACTCTTAGTATAACACTTATGACTTGTACAATAACGCTCAAACAAACCTCTCACAAAAACCGAAATATCAATCATCAATATCAATCATCAATATATAATACTAAAACAGAGGCGTGAAAATCTTATGTGGCAGGCTCTGGTCGAATTCGCTTACGTGTCGTACTCTGGTGCAATCTGGCCCGATTTTTTAACACGTCAATTAATGAATATCCAATAAGTTTATGCCACGTCAGACAACAATCCTATCTATTTATCCAAGTGTTATCCTACTTGTCTATCTTAATTGTTGACTATAATGAATGGTTGAGATAAATATTCAATTTCATATCTTATTTAGTTGAAAAATCTATCATTTTAAATATAAATATTCAATCTCATATCTTAATTATTTATAAAAACATATAAATTTAATACAAATATTTGACCTCATACCTTAATATAAAATCTATTAATTTTTTTTATATCCAACTTACAAATTAAAAAGACCATGTAGATAATTTGATAACTAATCACGTACTTATGCGAAATTACGGAATTAATTAACCTAACTATATCTTTGACTCATCTTTTATCTTTGTATTTTATGACACTTGCGAAATTACGAAGTTAACCTAACTCTCTCACAATTGGTTTATTTATTTTGTTTTTATATATCCATTTATTTTCAACTCAATCCCTATTTACAATTGGATATTTTTTTAATCTAAAATCCTATATTCATATATATTACCCTCATATCTTAATCAAAGGAAAAAATATATTTATAAAGATTTTTTGATTTTGAGCTATTATTTCAAATACCATTATCAAGTTATAATTTCAAACAAATCAATATATTAATTAATTTAATATTTTACGCACCTAAGCTATTTAATTTGAGTCATAAAGTTTTTGAATATTTTCCCCTTGAATAAAGTTTTTCATAAAATATAAATATTATACTTGATTTAATAAATCCTTAATAAATTAAAATATAAAAATTGTAATAAATAAAATAATAAATTAATATAAGTCATCAATTTTATGAAATACAAAATTTTATTTATTGAAATCACATATTATCATATGGGTTCACCTTAATTGTATCGACAATAATTTAAATAAATAGTTTAAATTAATAAACATTTTATATTCAATAAGATAAAATTTATCTCATAATCTTTACACCTTAATCGTACTTAATCTCATAAACTTAAATTAGAATTAAAATAAACATTATTATAAGAAAAAATAGAAAAGGACCCATGATTGATTGTCATCTAAATATTATTAATAAAAATTATATAATAATTTGATAGATATGTTGACATTATTCTATGATTTTGTGTACTTTTTATTATATCTTAAAAAAATTGAAGGTTTTGATTTATTTATTTAAGAAAATTTTAGTATATTAATTTTAATCAAACATAATTTATTTATCTATTTTCTATATATTCATTTTTAAATCTGGATTTTTTAATATATATATATATATATGTATATATATATGTTGTATATTGATCTGAACTAAATATACTCTTAATTTAGTTTATTGTTATTAAAAGATCCAAAGATTTCAACAAAACTATTATAACCTTCAAATTTTAGAAAGAAAATATAAATTAAACATTATTTTGTTTATTAAGAAACCGCACAACGGGCGGATAGTAAAACTAGTAAAACAGTAAAGTAAGGCCTTGAGAGAGCTAGAAGATCGATTGCAGTGGTGACGTTGGAGATCAGTGAGTAAGCTTGTATCATCCACTGCTGAACTTCGATCTTCTTATATAGATGTTGCTTGAACTACGTCCGTGGCGATCTTCAGGAGAGCGTTTGAATTCATGTTCCGCCACGTTCAGAGAGAAGAAGGGAGATTGGAGTTGGAGAAGATCCTCTTGTAACAACTTAGATACTCGAAGATCTTTCCATCCAAATCTTCCTTTTCTAGAAGCAGCATCCGGATTGATGACAATTTGGACATAATTGATTGGGCCGATCCTGCAGGTTAGTTCAACTAAAAACAAAAGGCCCAACAACATTTACATAGAATAAAGTTCAAAACAATTAATACATAATAAGCAATAAAGAATAGGTTTTGACTTTCATCATACCCACAAAATACTATAATAAAGTTTTGTCTTGATCAAGGTTGAGTCAACAAACAATATTCGCAAAAGAATCAATACGAATCAATAGGAATAGAACAAGAATAGAAATCTCACAACTTTATCAAACCAAAACTTCAATCCATAGATGAAACGGAAGAGTTTAGCACTCCATGGCTATGGAGGCTTCCTTCTAGGGTTCTCTCAATTGATAATCTCAAAGTGTATTAAATGATGAGTTAGATGTATAAGAAAATAACCCTAATAGTCTTTAAATAAACCTAACAAAGTCGGCCAAAATAATTAATGTAAAAACCCTAAATAAACAAGATAAAACGCTATTTTTAGTTTCGGCGTTCTGCAAAGGGCCGCGGGGCAGGCAACCCAGGCCGCGGGGCGGCCAGGCGATTTGTGAAGCCTCCGTTTCTCTTCGAGCCGTGTGGCAGCCATGGGTAGCCGCGGGGCGGCATTACTGTTCACAACACTTTTTTCGTTTCGAATCTAGTCTCAATGTCAACATAAAAGTTGTGGATCTCGGAATGATCTTTCCAACACATCCTTATAATAGTCAATCGAACCACTGAAGCCTCCAGAAAGTGCATTACAAGTTCAGCTTGTCTGGCGACAACTTCTGCTGACTTGTTCTTCACTTAGGCTCTCGAACTTCGACTCCGCTCCCGTGCTCTTCACTTTTCCTCCTCCTCTTCACTCTTCCTTCATCTATGAGCTTTCTCATTCTTCGTCGGATTCACATCTACCTCAAATAATCCATAAAATTGTGTAGATTCCGAGTCTACCAACAAAACAAGTATAAATGCAAATCTAGCCTAAAATATGCATTATAAACATCTAAATCATGATAAATGCAACCTGATATGCCTACTTAAATGCGTGCTATCAGTAATATTACGATACTTGGGAAATTTGAGTGAGGATGATATAGAGATTCTGTGGAAATGACGATCAGAAAAAAGGGGGCTTAGGCAGTAAGATGTCGAGGTTCGAGGAACCGTGATCTGGGGCATTTGGGGACATGCGGAAATGTGGAAACTAGTCCAGGTAGTGGATGTTGGGAATTCTATAGGGTGGAGAATTATGGGAGACTTGGTAAAGTTGCGATGTTGTGGGTAATCCGGATTAGGTTGGCATAGATTTTCCTTGGGAACAGTGGTCGATGGATAAAGATTTTAACCCTAAGGCATCGTGGTTAAGAGGTGGTGGATTGAGGCAAATTAGGAATGGGAAGAGATGGGGAATTAGATTAGGACAGCCTGAGAAGTCTCGATTGGTTAAGGTTTCGTAAGGATCGGAATGGGAAACTAGTATGGTGGCAGGTGAATTACCATGATCTTATTAGGGAAATGACATGCTAAGGTTCGGGTTGGTTGTGGCCGATGGGATAAGTAGGTAGAATATGTTGTTGGTCATTTGGGATAGACATGGGGGGTGAGGAATTTGGTGATTCATGGTTAGGAGTTAGCAATAGATGGTTTTCTGCGATAGAGTTGTCGAGAGTAGGCAGTTGAGTAGATTCTAGCGAGGTAAGGTACTTGAGGTACGAGAGTGGCTTAGGAGGTGAATCCTTGTTGGAAATGTCGAGGATATAGAGGTGAGAATGTCATGTGGTCAATAGGAGTTGGGTTCGTAGAGGTGGATGATTAGTGAGAATGCTTAGTGGTGCGGGAAGTGCGATAGGGGTAACAAGGTGATTTGAGATGTCTCTTTGAGAAATAATAGTCAGATGGAGTCTTGAGAGCCTAGGAAGAGTAAGCGAGATTGTTAAGGAACGTCTAGGTCGATCGTAATAGAGGTCCAGTTGAGGACTTGGGTTTGAGATAGTGAAGTAAGCATTGAGTAGTGAGGTGACTTTGGATTTCTCTTTAAAGGTAATGATGGGAGTGGTAGAGAACCCTTAGGACGAGATGTGCTTGGTAGGGAGTCTTGATAGTTGGTCGAAGTGTTGAGCTTGTCGGAATAGGGAATTCGGGCGATTGGGAACTCCAGGATATGGGTTTTAGATGGTTGAGTGGAATGTTAGGACTTGAGGTCGGGATAGTGAAGTAGATTGAGCCGTAGGTGGCTTGTTGGCATGAGAGTTGGGACACCTAGTAATTGGTCTGGGACGTAGGCCTTGAATTGTGGATAGTTATGAGGCTAGAGAGATTGTGTGCTAAACCGAGGGCAATGGAATCTAGAACTAGTATTGGATTTGAGTTGGTAGACCTAGGTGGGGTTGATCTGAATTCGAGTGTTGATAATGAGTGAGTGATGGTTGTGTTCTGTTATGGTAGGTAGCTATATGCAGGTTTCTTGATGATGTGACCCATTGCTATGTGATGATATGATAGAGTCAACTATGATATATGTTGTCTTTGTGATAAAATGAGAACTCCCGACATGAATAATTATATGATATGATGACCTCCGATATGTTGCTAGGTGTTAGACTGATGTCTTAGTATGGACAATAGCGAGGTATTAGTACTAACATAGCTACTCATTGAGCTTGATGGAGTACTGGTGTGCGGCGGTATTTGTATGACTCTGACGTGATATTTTTTGATAGTTAGCGCAAGTATGATGTGATTAACTATGTGACCTGACATGCACCTTTTGTGACATGATGGGATGAACCCTGCCATGTACGATTGCTATACTAGATGTGTTATGGTGTGAGATGATCCTCAATTTGAATTTGGCATGCTATTGAATATGCTACATGATTGTTGTGTTATATGATGCCTTGAGTTTGGAATGTTAGAAATAATAGAACCTGACTTGACAAAATCTGATTCTGACTTGGAACCTAGGAATGAAATATGGGATTATCCGTTAGAGGTGGATGGTAGGATGATTTGGAGGATTGGAAATGCTTTTGACTAACGCCAGATTTTGAAGGATTTTGAACGATGCTTTAAAAAGGACTAACTTGAATTTTGAGAAAACTAACGCAAACCGGGCTTTCATCATAACTACCCACGAAGTGGATACAAGCATTTTATAGGTGCACTTGTAGATTGCTTATTAAGACCTAGTGGAGACGCTATGATGCTTTTTGAGTTATAATATAGAGCTATTGGAAGGCACTCGACATAATTTCATGTCAAGTGGACATATCAACATCGACAGGCCACCAGAGATCGAGTGGAGTCAAGACAGATCGAGCAGAAATGAAGCACTCGATATCGAGTGACCATGTCGATATCAAGTAGAAGTTTACACGGATTGGACGCGGTTTTGAGACGCGGATTGAAGATCTATCCAAAGTGGCCATGGTTTATCATGTCTTTTTAGATAGATTATGTCTTATGGTTGTTTCCTTTTTACCTTAGGATATTTTATATTTACCATAATAATGTTTCATCCTATCTATGATAGGATAGAATTTTAAATAAGAGTTTTAGTAGGATTAGGACTACTTTCATTGGCTAGGAAGGATTAGTAGGCTATAAATAAAGCCCTAAGGGGCTGGTTTTTATTCATTCAAGCAAGCAAATTCAATCACACAACATAACAATCAATAGAGTTAGAGAGTAGAAGAAGCTTTAGGGTTTGGCGTTTGCGAAAGGCGACGTTGAGTTGTAAAGTTTCAAAGTTCAAGTTAATGCAAGTTATTTCCTTTCCATTCAAGATGTTTGTTGTGATGAAGAGCGAGTAGTTCCCCAAAGCTCTTAGGGTCGGAGGGAGCCCGATGTTAGCCATGTATGCTTGAGGTAAGTACTTGATGTTGATATCGTTGTGTCTTGATCATCTCCTACGATTCTATGTTTAGTCCTTATCGCAAGAAAAGGGATTCATGTTAACAACATGGGTTATAAACATAAAATTGGTAGAGACAATTAGGTTTATTTGCAAGAGTATTCCTAATCGTTGGTGTACGGCGAAACCTTGTCCCTCGGGTGACATAGCGCAATTGTACGTCTTGCTTATCTTATGCATGTTTGGTTAACGTTGTGGTAAACCCTAGCCTTAGGAGTTGCCTTTAATCTATATTCTTATTCATCTTTAGACTGGTATATTTCTGTCCAACTTTCTATTTCCGTCCTATCGTCTCCGGCCGTTCTTTGCCTACAACCCTAACGTTACTGCAGGTCCACTCGATATCGAGCAACTAGGTCGATATCGAAACAATTTGTCTACGTCAACGGTCTTTTGAGTCGACGCCATTCACTAAGCTTGCATCTGAGCTCGAGATTGAGTCCCTAACTCGACATCGAATCCCTCTGTGTCGACTGACAGTTTTCTGAGTCGGTCGACGTTGCTACTGACGATCGAGATCGACCTCTCATGTCGAGATCGACTCCTGCTTTCGTTGTTTCAGGTCTTCTGCTGCACTAGGAATCGACAGCCCAGGTCAATGTCGAGTGACCTACTCGAGATCGAGGCTTTTGGTTGATACAAATGTGAACTTTAAGACTATCTAGGATCCCGCTGACATGCTTCCTCTTGTATCGATCCTGATTCCCTACTACTACAGCAGAGTGTCTTGAATTTATTTGAGTAGCAATGGTTGAGTATATTAAATTATATTATTCAATTCAATTCTCCCTACATCAGTAGTATCATGCTAAGTTGTACTAACGTTTGAGCATACTTATTCTTTATGCGTTTGTAAACAGAACGGTTGTTATTTGTGAAGTCAATAGAGTCTTTGCTAGGGTCATAGGACAACCCAGTCCCATCGGGTCTTGTCCTGAGTCATTTGATTCATGAGCAACACCTTATTACTATTACGAGCATGATGATGATGATTATGAGCATGATGATAATATAAATGAATTGAAAATGGAATGCATTCACGAATTGGCCAGTCTCCGCCCTATCGGGAAGGGGGGTGGAGGTAGGAGAGGGATATGCCACTTGGAATTCTGTGCTAGAGCCCTATTTATTATTCTGCATATATATAAAGTGTGAACATGTCTTGTGTGTTAATATTCATGTCCTGCATTAGAAGCATGGTATTAGGCTTAGCGTATGTGTGTGCTTATATCTAAGGTGCAGCTATGCGGGCCTCGATATGATCCTATGCCCGCTTTATTTTTTTAGGTATATATATGCATGATCCTACCTAATGTTATGTGCTGTTTGGCGTGGGTTGTTCATGGCGAATAATTGGAAATGACTTGTCACTCGACTATATAAATGTGTAGTAGATTAACCACAAAATGAACATGTTTTGACCCGACTCCGTCGTGGCACCTTGTATTTACGGGATTGTTGGTTTACGCGAAAATGTTTTCCCGACTTAGTATTTAGGACATGTACAGGTGTGTTAATTACACTACTAGAAATTTGTTATTTAACATCGGGTAATAGCCGATGTCTTTCAAAAAAAAATCGATGTCTATGTGGAGGATGTAAAAAGTCAAAAGTTTTTCACATCGGCCAGAACCCGATGTCTTTGTATGTTATAACATCGTTTATATTTTTAAATCTGATGTCTTTGTTATCCTATAACATCGATTATAAAATATAACTGATGTTATAACATACACAGACATCGGCTATTACCCGATTTTAAAAAGTTTTGACTTTTTACATCCCCCACATATACATCGATTTTTTTTGAAAGACATCGGCTATTATCCGATGTGAAATGACATATTTGCGGTTTTTTTATTATCGTAGCCTATGCTGGGATTTGAACCCGCATCTTTGTGTTTGAACGCAATGCTCTACCATTTGAGCTAATAGGCTTTAAATTAGATAGAATGTTCTTACATAATAACAACCATTAAGCAAAGTTACAGAAAAAAACAGAAGCTAGTGAAGCTATGCATAAGGGATTATTCAACCATTTTGTTTTAAGTGTATGACAAGCCGAACCTAGCTCTTCAAGTATGAAATAAAGGTTCATCAGTAAATAGCATAATTTGTTCATTTGCCAAAATAAAGATGGATTGGAAAATGAATTTCCTTGCAATTCTACTTTTTTGGCTAAGGAAGAAAAGCTAAATTTCCTTGCTAAAACTAGTAATAGATTCAATTTTCAGGACATAGATCCGTCGAAGATGCATGATCAATATTAAAAGTTAAAAGTTGCAAATAAGCTTTTCAAGCAAGAACTGGACTGCAGAGAGATGACTTAATGAGGTGTGGCTTAATGAAGTTAGGAGGATAAGAAACCAATGTCATAAATGCAAAAGGAGAGATGATTGTATGCTTACTGTATTCCCAAGATCACCAAAGTATCTTGTTGTTCCTGAGAAGCCTTTTCCCTGTATATATGCATTCATAAGCTTGAATGTCCCAGTGCTCAAGAAGTCAGAGGATTCAGCATGAACATGTAAGCATTAAAAACGTGAAAATGACCAAATTAAGGCAATCAAATTATGGACAACTTCACAAGCTTGACAGATTTACAAATTAAACCAACAAATACAAGAGAAACAACATAACAAAAACACTTAATTGCATGATGTCAAACCAAACGAACAGTAAATTTTACATAAATTACACGAGTATAATAATCTATAAAAAATCTATTAAGTAGTCTTAGTAACCAAATTCATAACTCAATAAGCACAACAACAAGAAGTTCTACATGCATCTTTTATGTTATCTTATACATATCTTACTTCTCCTACAACATACTTCAGTTATGGACCCAATAAGCACGATTCAATGCATCAAATGACCAAGTAAACCTCATGACAGCAAAGACAAATTTTTTAGCTTCAATTCAACTACGCATTTAGGGACAAAACATTTCAGACACCAAAGTTATAAGCAAAACATCTTGTCAAGGTCAAGCTGAAACATCTAAGCAGGTTACTAACTTGTTTAGAATTCTGGGAATGATTGGCTTCGAATCATATACTCCCATTTTAAGATCACAAGTTAGGGTCACCTAAAGTTCTAATCCAAGTGAAATCGCTTCATTTGGAGTTATGCCGCTCGATTTATGACTTAATCAAGTCAAGATGGGAAAACAGTTTTCTGGGGAACATGAGGCTTAGTAAATCATTCATATCTCAAAATTGGCTATGATTCTATCAATTTTATTTTAACACAATCTGATCAACTCAGTTGGTGAACTATTCCAAGTAGAATCAAGCAAATATGTTGTCTCAAGCTAAAGATCTAACCAAAATGGATCAGCTGCGCAGATTTACAGTTCTCCCAAATTTCAGGTAGACATGAGTGTAACTTATGTTCTTCACAAATCACACAACAAGCAACTCAAAACTAAGCCTAGTCACAGATTACACTTCAACAAGGGAGACATTTTCATACATTCAAGCACACAAAGGTCAAGAGAAGTAATGCTCACCAGATGCTGGAAAACTAGAAAAAAAATGTCTCTTTTAACTTCAAGCTCCACCTCAGCTCCACATCCCTACCATTTGTAGAAATCCAAACTCAAAATCATAAATTTGAGTTGAAAAATATCATGAGTATTAGTAGATCTAGAGAGATCTTGCTGCAAATACTACTTAAAAATAATGTCTTTAGCTTGAAATGATGGAAGAAAGTGGATGTAAGTATGTAACAACAAAACTCACACAAGACCACTCGGGATCGAAGAGGTGAACATGGACAGTGAGCTCTCTGCGTATACAACATAGGAGCCCCTCTTGAAGTTGGGTAATCAAGCTCGCAGCTCACAAGCTCTTCACTTGGCATCTGGAATGCTTGTACTAATGGAACGGGGCAAGGGAGCAGCTCTCATGTTATGAATTTAAGTGGGATTAGCTCTTGAATTTTGGCACTTGGGCTATGAATTAAATGGGAGTTGCTTTAAACTAGTACTGAGACTAACATCCGATACAGCTGCATTACTAACATGAGGCAGGCTTGTACTTGTTGGTACTTGAATGTAGCGAGACTAGTTTAACCAAGAATTTTTAATTTGGAGGGGGCACAGGAAGAGACAGAGGAGTTAGCACTATGGGCTAAATCAGCATAGAAAACACTATAAAGTAAAAAGTTGTAGAGTCACAATTCATCAAGACCATGACAAGCAACATGTTTTACAGGATCACATGTGAGAGAATTAAAAAATAAGTGAAATTAATTAAGAAATTGATACAAAAATCTTCTTCTTTTCTTTTAATTAAAAAAAGTGCAAATATGTCACATAAAGTTCAGTTTTATGTCAAGAAATCAGTAGCCATAACTGACAATGAAAAATGTCATCCATATAAAAAAAATCCAACAATCACAAATTCATACAACAATGCTTTTGTTGTACATCTCTTTCTCTTACGTGAATAATAGCAGGATCATTATGTATGGAAGAAGTCTGGAGAGATGGAGAAGATTTAACTTGCAAGTCCTGTAATAAGCACAAAGGCATGATTAAGATGTGCCTGTCAGACTAAAATGTGCCCTTGTAACATGACAACATGACCCTCTCTCATCAAGCAGATAATACATTTTCTAAACACAATGACAGTTATCAAGTGTCAACTGAGGTTTCAGCCAAAGCCATCCATTGAATATTAGGAAGCTAAGTTTCCATGTCACAAGATTAAATAAATTGCCATGATTGGGACACACATAGTATGTGTTTGCAAATCATACCATATAATGAATTCAGAACGGTATGTCATCATATATACCATTTATGTACTACAATAATAAGTCAAAAACTTTAAAACACAAAAATAACTTACTAAAAACAAAAAACTTGTATGCTAACGGATAAAAACAACACCAGGACACAAGAGACATTCGAATGCGTCACATATAAAGAAATCAGCAAATAATATTACATTTTATGCAATTCAAATCTTCATGGCAGGACTCAGGACACAAGAGACATTCGAATTAATTAATATGATTCAGACTTTTGTTTTTTAATTGGAAATTTTCACTGCCTGTATAGCTGCCTAGCTCACCTTAATGTCACTTCCTCTAAATACTATGTATTCATAAACCTTGTCAATAGGGGGAACTTGTGGACCATCCTTTCTACGACCCTCTGTTCCAGAAGATCGAACTGCCATCAAAGAAAGCTTGCCAGGATCCTATTGACACAGAGAAGATGTAATGAAGCACCCATATCACCGAAAGAAAAAACCAATGATAACAGTGAGAGCATGTTTACAATATCAAGCAAGATTTCAGCACTGACTGCATGCTCTTAAATAAAGAAGATATCCTTCAGATTCCAATTATAGTTTCATTCAAATGTTTCAATGGACCAGTTCCACAAACACACACACACACACACAAAATCATAAGTTAAGAAGGCTTACTGTCCAAAATCACACACCTAAAACATACCACAAAACAAACAATTTTCTACCCTTGTAGATTTCATATCAGTGGTAAACGGTAGACCCTATTTAGAAATCCATTTCTAGGAACACCAAAAATCAATATAAAACTGTAATAATAATAATAACAACAAGAAAAGAAAAAGGAGGAAAGGTCACCTGAAGAACCCCTGAAGAGATAATAGCCTGGAGGGATAGGTCGTGCTCTGGTGCCCTAATAAGTTGGGATTTCGACTGTTGATGAAGGGGCAGCGACGGAGAGGCAGTGACAGATTTTGACAGCCCAGCTCGGTTTCGACGGCGAGAGAGACACCACTGATAGAGGCAAAGCTAGGTTCGACGGAAACCAGAGGCCACGCACCAGAGACACGACGACGAGAATGAAAGGGGTTTCGCCGCTGTTGAGGAAAGAGCTGAGAGATGGGAACGAGAGACAAGAAGTGGGATTTCGCCGGAGAGCCTACATCCCCACCGGAGCCACCCTTGAGTTCGAACGCCGGCGAGATCGGAGGAGGAAGGGTTGAACAGGGAGGAGTCTTTCGCAGTCGCGGGAGGCTGAGTCGGGATTTGGAAGAGGAAATGAAAAGGGTTCCCAGAGTTTCTTTTATTTTCGAAGTGTTGAATTATTTCGCTTGTATTTCATACGAGCGGGATTTGTCCCGCGCTTATTTTTTCTCCAAAAACTTTTTTTTAACATCGGTCAAAAAATAGTGTGGTGTCTGTTTTATTTTCAACATCACAAATTTATCAACCGATGTAAAAAAACTGTTTTACATGGCAGGTTTTTCTGACCGATGTTAATGAACCGATGTTAAATAACAAAATTCTAGTAGTGTAACACCAGGTCTCCAACGGGCCTCACGAGAACTTTGGGTTTGAAATCCCACTTCGCAGCTGAACTTTCGAATTTCAAACTTTCAACCCGTACTTGGTGCGCAAGATCTAACGAGGGGTTTCATCCCTCAAAACGTAACTCGAAAATCATAATCCCGTGCCGTTCCATGGGTTTCCTCTTTTGGAGTGCTAACTGCTAAGATATGTGCAAGGAAGAAGGGCTCTGATTTTCTTCTTCTTCCTTTGGGGATAATTATGCATATCATTTAATTAGGGACTGTTTGGAAAGGATATATAGATATAGGATATGAGTATGAGATATAAATATTAAGATATGAGTATTGGATATGGGTATGAGATTTATATCTGATATCATATATCTGTTGTTTGGAAAGGGTATATATAGATATCAGATTTTTAAAAAATAGTAATTGTAATAGAAAGAAACCAAAAATTAGGAGGTCCAATATCTATATCCCTTGTTTGGTATATTAGTACGTACATGTATATCAATTTGATATTCACATATACTGAGGGAGTTTTCAAGTTTTTTATATCTCCTCAATTTGGGGTATATTAGAAAAAGCTCTTCAACGCTCTGGTGACCATCACGTTCTTTTCCATCAACGCTCTTCTCCCGCAAGTACTCCCTTCATCTTGTCTCTTTTTCTACTCTTCATTCTTCTTCTCCCTGCTTCAATTATTGGGTTTGAATGTTTGATTTATGCGGGTTAGGGATTCGGGACGTAGGCTGATTATTGGTGTGCGGGTGTAGATTGATTAGGGTCAATTTCTATAGGTCGATTTAGGGTGTAAGTCGCTTATTCATCTGTAGATGTTCATTGATTATGGTCTACGGGTGTGCGGGTGTAGGTATGCGTGTGTAAGGTTTGATTTTTAAGGGTCTAAAGGTTTGATGTTTTAAGGTTTGCGGGTTGTAAAGGGTATAATGTGCAGCAGACACAATTGGGGTAATATCTTGTAAATATGGGTTTAGTTTGACACGTGTATGGCTATGATCTTAAGAGTGGTTGAAGGTTGTTAGCCAGTGTGTATAAATAAGGAGTTGTTCTCCTGACTCTGTAATGAAATCAATCCAAGAAAGTCAGTTTCATTCCTCCATTTTCTCGTTCACTCAATCTCATATTTAATTCAATCTACACGGGTATACGGGTGTAGGTTGATTATGGTCTGTAGGTCGATTTTTGAAGGTTTGGATGAATTATATATGTTGAATGTGATTCAACTTTCCAAGCTAATTAATTAGTATAGCTTATCATGTTAATGTGAGTTTCACCTTGTATTTCTTAAGGGTAGTGCAATGGCTAACGACAAAGTCTGATTTTTAGACTACTTGTTTGAAGGATATTAGCAAGTGTATATATAACATGTATTTTATCGGTTTCTAATCCATATATGGACATACTTTGTGATATTTGAAATATTGTGCTACTAGTAACGTAATATCAATATTATTATACTCATATCCTATATCTATATACCCCAAACAAGCCCTTTAACTCTTCATCTCATCATTTAATTAAACTACCAATCTCCGTAAACGTATATCAGTTACAGCTTACAAGCCCTTAACTCTTCATCTCATGATTTAGATTTCTCTTAGGCTATGTTTGACAAAAGAGTAGCTGATGAAGTAGCTGAAGCCGATGAATTACTTGTATTAAATATAGATTAATAAGCTAGTATGATGTTTGGTAAACCTAGCTATTAGGGTAGCTGATGAAAATTTGTGAATAAAAATCAAAAACTTAGAAAAGCTTTGGTAAATAACGGTTGAAAAGCTGAGATTTCAAAAGCTAATTAAACTAAAATCATATATTTATTTCATTTAAGAGTATATAGTATCAAAACTATAAGCTCTGAAAATCTACTTACTATTGGTAAACGGAGCCTTAATTTGTGGACTAGAATAGTAGATTTTCTATATGATAAAATTTTCTTAAACATTAATTTAAGATTTTGTGATGTAAGGTTTTTTTTTTGGAATTACACCATCATTTTTTCCTACATTAATTTTGGTTTTTTCAATCTCTTAGGACATTTAAAATTTCATAATAAAATAACGTTAAATTTTAATCACTCAATTTTAGAAACATTTTTCAAAATTAAACTATTTTAGTCTTTTTTAATATTGTTTTTCTCGAGGGTCTGTTTATATGTTTGTTTGGTAGATAATCCTTCCTAATTGAGCTTCCTAACTTATTCATTTAATAAATAGATTAGAAAAATCGAATTAATTAGTGTTGAAATTAAATTAATATGCCTTGAATCGCAGGAATCAAGCAATCGGTTTCTGTAATGATTAATAAACTTTTATATTGTGCCTCCTATTGATTAGTGATCGGATTAACTTCTGCTTAATCGATCTCCTTCGATTCATGCCACATGCATCTCAAATTATTATTTTTTTAATAAAAAAAAGCCAAAATCAATAAATTAATTTGATTAATTCTTGTAATTGATCGATCAACTTGAAATATATTGCCAATGGGAATCTACCTAGCTGGCAATACAGCATATTGATCCCGGATGGGGTGCTATAAATACCCTATCAAACCCTCCATAGTTTCCCACACCCAAACCACATACATCGATCATTTTATCACTTAAATACAAAGCATATATCGATCGATCAATATGGGTTCCACACCTCCGCGGTGGCTCTGTTGATGCTCTTCAGCCTCGTTTTCTGGGCGGCAGCCGGGTTGCTCGAAACCGAATGCCCTCTCAAAGACCTCTCCCCGCTGAAATACTGCGGCCGCAGCTTCGGAATCGAACCGGATTATCGGTGCAGTGACGCTCTCAGTGGCCTCCCCAACGAGCAGAAAGCTGCTTGCCTTTGCAAAGCCTACAAGGAGGATGTCTTCGAGAAGGGCGACGTTGAGGATGTTATCGATATACTCATCAGCACAACTCTTCATCACGTCAGCCACACCACCAATCCAATTCCAAGCTACACTTGCCTCATTAACAATTAATTATTAAGTGCTTAATTATCGAATTAAAGGATCCTCGATCCGTCTGTCTATTTTATGTCGTTAATTTCGGTTATTCGTTGTTTTTTAATTACGTCATTACGTGGTTGAATAAATTTCCTCAGCTAGCCATTCAAAGTGATCCGATCCCCGGCCCCGTAAACCCTTAATTTCTCTTGATCATGTATGATCAAATTGTTAGTTGTGATGTATCTTATTATTTATATATCAATGAGCAACAGTATGTCTCAGTTACGTTTTGTGGTTCGAATACATTTCCCTAGCTAGCTAGCTAGCAAATTAACTAACATACAGCTTTTGTGTGTTAGTGTATTCATTAATTGAACCGGGTTTTTCATTGTATTTTATTCATAAACCCTTGGTTTACAGTCTGACATCCCACATTCATTTATGATGTCCAAAAGGTATTTCCTTTGGTGCAAGGAAATACCTGTTGCTGATCTTGTCACCTCAAGACCCGAGAAGAACCTTGCAAGACAAAGGTCCTTTATAGTGTAGGCCTGATGCAATGCCTCATTAACTGACTTGATCACTTCCTCATCATCTCCAGTAATTAACAAATAATCCACATAAACAAGTGCCATAACTTGTCCCTTAGGAGCATCCATAACAAATAAATTAAGAATAATCATTCTTTGACTGTTTGAAACCAAAACTCACCATGAACTGAGTCAATTCCATGTTCCATTGTCTGGAAGCCTGCTTTAGTCCATACAAGGACCTCTGAAGTTTGCAATACTGTCCAGGCTTTACTGCATATCCTTTTGGCCGGTGGACACATGTAAACTTCTTCCTCCAATCTCCCATGAAGGAATGCATTGTTGATGTCAAACTGGTATATTTGCCAATCTTTTTTTGGCAACTAAAGAGAAAATCGATCTCACTGTTGCATGCTTAGCAACCGGTGAAAGGTATGTTTATAGTCCTTGCCCTCCATTTGTATGAATCCCTTTGCCACCAATCGTGCCTTGTATCTTTCCACAGATCCATCAGCTCTATATTTCACATGATAAATCCATCTGCAATCCACAGGTTTGTGCCCTGGAGGCAATGAAGACATCACCCATCTCTTGTTCTGCTCCAAAGCAAGTAACTCCTTGTTCATGGATTCCTGCCACAAGGTGCTTTTAATTGCTTCTTTGAAAGTGGTGGGTTCAGCAACACTCACCATGTTACAAAAAGAATTCACAAACTGTTGAGTATAGTTCTCTAAATTTCCAAGAGTCTTAGCTAGGAAGACTTCTGAACTTGTGTTGGAGATAACATTACAAACATAATCATTAAGTTGCTAGGCCTAGTTGATGTCCTGGTGGTTCTGCTTAAAGGTGGAAAATCAACTAGGCTTGGAGAGTTCTCTCCTCCTCCTTCGGGCTTTAGCACAACTCTCTAAGGTGATGAATGTGAGTCTTCCTGTATCTATGCATGAAGGTGATCACTGGCTTCTATATTTGGCACTAAACTTCAGAGTTAATTGCCATAGGTTGAAATATAGCATCCTCAAAATCAGCAGCAGGGTTCACCAGAGGGAGGCTCTGTATGGTTTCATTTCTTACAACTTCTTGAGGCTTCTCCTTCAAAGGAAAAACATCCTCATTAAAAACAACATCCCTACTTACAATCTGTTTTGACTTCAGATCATATAGCTTGTATGCTTTCTGAGCATGTGGATAACCAAGGAAGATACATCTCCTCCCTTTAATTTAGCAGCAAATTTATCTTGAATGGAATGACTCACAAGAGCATAACATAGGCAACCCACTATCCTTAGCTCATCATAAGATGGCTTTCTTCCAAGTAGCACCTCATATGGTGTCTTCCAATTCAATATAGCAGTAGGGAGTTTATTAATAACATGTGTGGCAGACAACACACATTCACTCCAAAATCTAGGAGGAAGACTGGCATGTATCCTTATGGACCTAGCAGTCTCAATCAAATGCATGTGCTTCCTTTCTACCCTTCCATTATGTTGGGGAGTGTAGGGAGCACTCCTTTGATGAACTATCCCATTAGAGCCAAAGAACTCCAAGAAATCTCTTTGGACTATCTTTGTCCCATTATCACTTCTGATACACTTCACCCTTTTCCCAAACTATGTCTCAATATGCTTCACAAAATTTTTGATGCTAGGTTAATTGGCTGTAAATGGGTTCATATGCTCAAGAATAGTGTGGAACCTGGTGGCCGACCAAGCTATAAGGCTAGGTCGGTAGCCAAAGGAATCACATAAAAAGAAGGGATTGATTACAATGATATTTTTGCTCCTGTTGTGAAATATAAAACTTTGAGACTTCTTCTTGCCATTGTTGCTGTTTATGACT
The DNA here is from genome assembly GCA_963922045.1 of Persicaria maculosa. Classification (NCBI taxonomy): domain Eukaryota; kingdom Viridiplantae; phylum Streptophyta; class Magnoliopsida; order Caryophyllales; family Polygonaceae; genus Persicaria; species Persicaria maculosa. Next base: position 18,967,419 of record OY998264.1, on the reverse strand, counting down.
ATGCAATTGATCAAATGGATGTTAAAACTGCTTTTTTGCATGATGACCTTGATGAGAGTATTTATATGAGACAATCTAAGGGTTTTGAGGATGAATCTAAACTTGACCATGTTTGCTTATTGAAAAAATCTCTATATGGTTTGAACCGATCCCCTAGGTAGTGGACCAAGAAGTTTGACAAATGCATGTTTAAACATGGCTTTAGTATGAGTAGTTATGATCTATTTTTGTATTTCATGCATGTGAAAACTGAATCTCCCTTATATATCTTGCTGTATGTTGATGACATATATTCTGATCATATGCAAGTCACGAGCAAAAGTACTTGATGTTAAGGAATCTCTCAAGAGATCTTTAGACATGAAGGATCTGGGCCCAGCTCATAAAATTCTTGGCATTAAGATTTCAAGAGATAGATCCAAACATTAAATATTTTTGTCTCTAAAGAATTATATTGTGAAAGTCCTGAATAGGTTTAAGGTTTCTAATGTCAAGCTTGCTCCTATACCTTTAGGTGGTCACCTTGATCTTACAAAGACCAGGGTGCCCCTTGGGAAGGAAGAGGAAGACTATATGAAACTTGTACCTTATGATGCAGCTGTTGGGTCAATTATGTATGCTATGATTTGTATCAGGCCTGACTTTGCTTTTGCAGTGAGTGTGTTAAGCATGTATATAACTAACCCCGTAGAAAAACATTAGGTAGCTATGAAGTATCTTCTGAGATACATTGCTGGAACCCTTGATGTTGGTTTGGTTTATGGTTTGTATACTTCAGCCTCTGAGTTGTTTGGCTTTGTGGACTCCGACTATGCAAGCAATAAAGATAACAGAAAATCTACTACATCTTTCTTTTGTGGAAATTTTATTTCTTGGAAGGCTCAGCTACAGCCTATTGTTGCTCTGTCCTCAACAGAGGTAGAGTACATAGTTGCCACTGAAGCCTCTAAGGAAGCAATTTGGCTCCAAAATATTTTGAAAGAAGTGGATATAAAGAACCATAAATCTGTATTGCACATGGATAGCCAGAGTGCCCTTTATTTGTGCAAAGATCCTGTCTATTATGAGAGGACTAAGCATATTGTTAGATACCACTTCATACGAGTGTTGGTATCCAAACATCTTCTCCTTATCAAGAAGATTGATGGAAAGTTTAAGCCTACATACTTTGGTATTAAGATTGTAACCACTGATAAGATTCTCTTTTGCAGGGAATATCTAAACGTGATCAAATCCAACTAATGCTAAGAAGGGGTATAAATAGCCGATGATAGATAAAGGAGTAAAGCCATTCCACAAACAACAAGGAAGATTTACGATATGCGTAAACTCATAATTAGGAGGGTAAATTGTTAGGCTCATTTCTCTCAACTTACGATGTAATTCTAAATGTACAGGATGTTTTAAGTCTGAGACTGATTGTATTGGATTTGGGCCTTTAGGCCCAAATCTGATCTCAGTTGACCCATGGGCCTTTAACCCATACGAACACCTACTCTTCTAGCCCTGATCTTAAGACCACGAAGTCATATTGCTTAGGCCTCTACTATATAAGGTTAATGAAACCCTAAAGAGCATATGAGAGAGGTGCCAACTTTAACAGTGCTCCGACCTTGTCTCCAAAGGGTTTTTCTAGGGTTTCATGCCCTAGCTTCTTTGTGAGCTTAGATTGAACTCCCTTCCATCCAAAGGCTTAGTGACACATTGTTGAGAGAGATTTGTAGCTCTTTGCCCTTTGGTTCTGACCTTGGTGGTTGGTGTCCTCGTTGAGGCTAATCGTCGCTACATCCTCTCATTTATCTTCTGTTTTGGTTTTGATTTGATTGTAAACTCCTTTTTATTATCAATACATAAGTTTCTGTTTGTGTTTACTAGATTAGGAATCGATTCTCTTCAAGTACGCCAAGATCTGTGCAAAGAAAAAGAAGGGCTTTGAATGTGGAATTGGAATTGGAAATGAATTTGTGTGCGCATTAGAAGCATAGTTTGGTGCGCAATTGCATTTAAACAATGACAACCTAGGTTTCCTTTTTAATTTGGAATGCTAAGATATGTGATAACTATGGGCCGTGTGGACAGATGCACATGCACTAATAGCCTAGCACACAAGCCGAGTAAGGTTAATTCCATTCTAAAACCAATTGTTGATAGAAGGAGTAGCCCACCGACTTATATATTAAGGCGAGGTATGTTCAACTTTCGATGTGGGACTATTTTTGGCCTCGTTCACATCTCTTAACATTATATATGCATATCATTTGACTCTTCATCTCATTATTTAATTAAACTACCAATCTCCCTAAATGTATATCAATTACAAGTTACAAGATATAAAAATATTAGATTTCTCTTAGGCTATGGTTGACAAAAGGGTAGTTGATAGAGTAGTTGAAGCTGATGGATTACTTGTGCTAATTATAAGATAATAAGCTAGTATGATGTTTGGTAAATCCAGTTGTTAAAGTAGTTGATGAAAATTTGTGAATAAAAAATAAAAAGCTTATAAAAGCTTGGGTGAATAGCTTTTGAAAAGCTTAGATTTCAGAAGCTAATTAAACTAAAATCTTATATTTATTTCATTTAAAACTATATAATATCAAAACCATAAGCTCCGAAAATCTACTTACTGTTGCCAAACGGAGCCTTAATATGTGGACTAGAATAGTAGAATTTCTACATGATAAGATTTTCTTAAACATTAATTTAAGATTTTGTGATATATTTTTTTTTTGGAATTACACCTAGCTCTATCGGGTTATTTCCTTTTTTCATTTTCAAGGATGATTTTTTGCTACATTAATTTTGGGTTTTTCAATTCCTTAGAGCACATAAAATTTTCATTCTATGGAGTTGGTAAAATAACTCCATTAATGTTTGTTAAATTCTAATCACTCAATTTTAGAAATATTTTTCAAAATCAAACTATTTTAGTCTTTTTTAATATTGTTTTTTTTGGAGGCCGTTTATATGTTTGGTGTATAGATTAGAAAAATCGTACTCCCTTTGTCTAGAAATAAATGATCTTTGATTTTTGTGCACATAGTTTTAGGAGCTAAAAACTATATAAAATATTATTTATTTTAATTAATTTTTTTCATAGTTTAATATCTATTAGTAATAATTATTAAATTGTAAAAAAAATTAATTAAAATAAATAAAATTTTATATAGTTTTGAGCTTCTAAAATTATGGGCACAAAAATCAAACATTATTTATTTCTGGACGGAGGGAATATTAATTAGTGTTGAAATAAAATTAAGTACGCCTTGATCGAATCGCAGGAATCAAGAAATCTGTTTCTTAATAAACTTTTATATTGTGCCTCCTTTTGATTAATGATCGGATTAACTTCTGCTTAATCGATCTCCTTCGATTCATGTCACATGCATCGATCTCAAATTATTAAACAAAAACCCTAAATCGATAAATTAATTTGATTAATTCTTGCAATTGATCGATCAACTTTAAATATATTGCCAATGGGAATCTACCTAGCTGGCAATACAACATATTGATCCCGGATGGGGTGCTATAAATACCCCATCAAACCCTCCATAGTTTCCCACAACCAAACCACATACATCGATCATTTTATCACTTAAATACAAAGCATATATCGATCGATCGATCGATCGATCAATATGGCTTCCAACACCTCCGCCGTGGCTCTGTTGATGCTCATCAACCTTGTTTTCTTAGCGGCAGCCGGGTTGCTCGAAACCGAATGCCCTCTCAAAGACCTCTCCCCGCTGAAATACTGCGGCAGCAGCTTCGGAATCGAACCGGATTATCGGTGCAGTGACGCTCTCAGTGGCCTCCCCAACGAGCAGGCAGCTGCGTGCCTTTGCAAAGCCTACAAGGAGGATGTCTTCGAGAAGGGCGACCTTGAGGACGGTATCGATATACTCATCAGCACAACTCTTCATCACGTCACCCACGCCACCAGTCCAATTCCAAGCTACACTTGCCTCATTAACAATTAATTATTAAGTGCTTAATTATCGTATTAAAGGATCCTCGATGTCTATTTTATGACGTCGTTAATTTCGGTTATTCGTTAATTTTCTTTTACGTCATTACGTGGTTGAATAAATTTCGTCAGCTAGCCATGCGAAGTGATCCCCCGCCCCGTACACCCTTAATCTCTCTCGATCATGTATGATCAAATTGTTAGTTGTGATGTATCTTATTATTTATATATTGAGAGGGTATCGAAGAATTCGTTTCAAGTAAGACGATCGAGTATTTGAGCGACAATCATAGAAAACGAAAAGAACCAAGAACACACGAGTTTTACGAGGTTCGGATACAAAGATCCTACATCCCCGGGGCCTCAGGATTCGGCCCTAATCCACTATGACAATCGAGCAATACAAGGGGTTGGCAAAGCCAAAACAAAGGTATACGAGTCTATGACAGAAAACGAAAAACAATGACCACACAAACAAAGGAAGAAAGAACTCCCTTTAAGTTCTTAGATCTGGAGATACAGATCCAGATCGAGAAGCTAAACCCTTGATGGAAGACGGCGCTGATCACTGGAGGAGCCTGCAACTAGCACCACCTTGGAACGCCGAGGAAGAAGATCTTCAACGGCCTAGACAGGAAAGGGATCGAGGAACGAAACCCTAAACCTAATACTCTCTCTTCTCTCTCTTTTGGTGGCTGGAGTGAACAGTGAGAGTCGTACTCTAGGATAGCTGAACTTGAGAGTTTATATAGAGCTCAAGCCCAGGAACCCTAAATGAAACGCATCGCTTTGCAAGCTTCAACCCTAGTGATGAGTTGGTGTCTCCATCGGGCCAGTGTAATGGCTTCCGAAGTGTGGGCCTGGGTTTGAGCTTAGTATTGTGGTTAGGAGATCAGGCCCATATTGGCCCAATCCGATCCAGTCCACAATACCAAGCTTAACCTTAGCTCAATCACACTTCTAAACCTTATTACACATATAAGCTATAGTTCATTGTTCTTATTACAATCATATAATATAAACATTATACAACTTAGACAAATATACATATTCCTTAACAATTGCCCCCTATATTTTTCTAAGTCCGCTCCAGGCAGACTATCTCTTAGGTGTGGATTAGGTCACCAAGTCCGTCGTCAGCCCTTCCTACCTGTTTGAGATCCTCAGCCTCCTTCATCCAGATGAAGGAAGTTCCTGCAAAACAAAAATTTTTCTCTGGGCACTATCTTGGTGCCAAAGTCAGCAAGATTATAGTTACCATTTATTTTAACAACATGTATCACATTATCATCAACTTTTTCTCTAATGAAGTGATACCTAACATCTATATGTTTTGTTCTTTCATGGTACATAGGATCACGACACAAATATAAAGCAGATTGATTGTCTATATGCAGCACAGTGGTATAAGTTTTCTTTTCAATCTCTTGTAACAACCCTTGCAGCCATATGGCTTCTTTACAAGCCTCAGTAGCTGCAATATACTCAGCTTCTGTAGAAGATAGAGCAACTATGGGTTGTTGTTGAGATTTCCAAGATATGCAATTTCCAGCCCAAGTGTAAACATAAGAAGTAATAGATTTCCTATTATCTTTGTTACTAGCAAAATCAGAATCCACATATCCATATAACTCATTTACAGAACTGTGCTTAGCATAACATAATCTCAGCTTAGTAGTGCCAAACAGATACTTCAAAAGATATTTCATAGCATTCCAATGTTTCTCACATGGATTAGACATATATCTACTTAGAGCACTGATGGAGAAAGCAAGATCAGGACGAGTGCAAATCATACAGTACATAACAGAGCCTACAGCAGTATCAAAAGGAATTTTTTTCATCCTATTAGCCTCAGCAGTAGACAAGACTGAATGATTTTTACTAAGGTTAAGGTGTGGACCTAGAGGAATAGCATTAGGAATCACATCTTTAATATGGAACCTTTCCAAAACCTTAAGCACATAGTCAGTTTGATCCAACCACAGTTTACCTTTACTCCTATCTCTAACAATTTTGATACCCAAGATCCTCTTGGCAGGACCAAGATCCTTCATATCAAAATATTTAGCAAGTTCTTGTTTAGTGGCAGCAACATCAGATTTTGATTTAGACATTAGCAGTATATCATCCACATATAACAGAACATACAAAACAGATCCAGTTTTATGACCTTTAAAATATAAGCATGTATCAAATTTGCTTCTTTTAAAGTTCAAATTTCTTCTCATGCAAGTGTCAAATTTGATATTCCATTGTCTAGGAGATTGTTTGAGTCCATATATGGACTTTTTAAGCAAGCATGCATAATCAGGTTTGTTCTTACTAACAAAGCCTTGAGGTTGTCTCATATAAATGATCTCATTCAAATCTCCATGCAAGAAGGCTGTCTTTACATCCATTTGCTCTAACTCAAAGTTATACACAGCAGCCATAGCCAATAATAACCTCAGAGTTTTATATTTGACAACAGGGGCAAATATTTCTGTATAATCTTCCCCTTCTCTTTAGGTGAACCCCTTGGCCACAAGCCTTGCTTTATACCTAGGGGGCTCATCCTTAGAGTTACCTTCTTTCAATTTAAACACCCATTTACTACCTATAAACCTAGCATCTTTAGGTTTCTTAGCAAGTATCCAGGTTTTATTTTTCATCATGGAATCAATTTCTTCAGCCATTGCATCTTTCTAGTCTTTAGCATGAGCACATCTTATAGCTTGTTCATAAGTGTCAGGGGTAAAGTGATCAACAACTTCAGACACAACACAAGCAAACTCAACAATGTTATTGATGTACTTCTTATTAGGAATTTTAGGCCTAGGTGATCTATCCCTGGCCAACTGCCAAGTGGTTAAATCTTGCTTATCTGAGGATGAAATGCTAGAAGAGCCAGCAGCATGCACAGAAGAAGCAGACACAGTAGCAGGTTCTAAAGACTCAGAATGAGGGTAGGGAGCATTAGAACTAGCAGGGATAGAACCATTACCATCATTTTCCTCATTATCTGAATTGTCAGCAGAGATTTCAGAAGTATCATCATGTACTTCCCCACCCAAATGGTGAGGTTGTAAGGCAGAGGAAGGTGTTGCCCTTGGAGTTTTCTGAGCCTCCACATCAGAGTCCATGCCATCCTCATGCTCACTGTCTTCTTCAGATAGCTCTGGGACATTGAGCTGGGTTGCATCAGACTCTGAGGGTACCTGCAAGGATTCTCAACAGAGGGAGTGAATACATTTTTAAAATGAAATTCATTTTCAACAAACACCACATCTCTGCTAACTATGGTTTTATAGGCTCCAGGTTGAATAACAAGCAGCTTATAGCCTTTAACTCCTTTTGGGTAACCCAACAAGACACATTTTTGAGACCTAAGGTTCAATTTGCCATCACTCTTATGAGCATAAACAACACAGCCAAAAGGTCTAAGATGAGTTAAGTCAGGTTTCTTATCATGCCACATTTCATATGGAGTTTTAAAACCAATAGTGGAGGAAGGAGATCTATTTATGAGGTATGCAGCTGTGATGACAACCTCACCCCATAAAGTATGTCTCATTCCAGAAGATATCAGCATACACCTTGCTCTCTCAAGGAGAGTCCTGTTCATCCTCTCAGCAGTCCCATTCTGCTGAGGGGTGCCAGGAATAGTAAGGTGTCTTTTGATACCATTTACATTGCAATAAGAGTCATATTTAGAGTTACAAAATTCTAAACCATTGTCTGTTTTTAGGCATTTTAAAGGAAGGTCAGTTTCAGTGGTAACAGATTTATGCCACAATTTAAACATATCAAAAGCCTCATCCTTAGTTTTAAGCAAATAAACCCAAACCTTTCTGCTATAATGATCTACAAGAGACAAGAAATACCTTCTGCCCCCTGGGGTGTCAACCTGTGCAGGCCCCCATAAGTTTGAGTGAACATACTCAAGAGGTTTGGAAGCAACATAAGAGGATTTGGAAAACCCTTCTTAGTTTGCTTTCCCATCAGACAGTTATCACACATATCAATATCAGTAGGTTTAGATTTAAGAATGCCATGTTTAAACAGATAATGTAAGCCCTTATTACCTATATGCCCTAATCTATTATGCCATTTAATAGACTCATCCAAGGACATATCAGAAACAGCAAGAATGGTAGCAAAATGAAGCTCAGGAGAAGCATGAATAACATACAATCCTCTTATCTTTTCAGCATGAATAAGAACCTTATTGTTTCTAGACAAGGTCCTAATGCCATTCTTACTATAAACTTCACAGCCTAAGGCTTCTAAAGCACTTTCAGATAAGAGATTCCTTCTAAGATCTGGAACCCATCTAACATCATTTATAACCCTTACCACACCATCATGCATTTTTAAAGCAACTGAACCTATGCCTTTAATTTTCAAGATTGAATGGTCACCAAGCATCACATCTCCACCATCAAATAATTTCAAGTTATGCAACCATGATTTATGATGAGTGGCATGAATAGTGCACCCAGAATCAAGAATCCAACAGTCAGAAGCATTTTTAACAATCAAAGAAGTAACAGCAAGTACTTCATGGGTATAGTAGGGGTGGGTTCAGATACTGTATTGACAACAGCTTTCTTAGAGGCTTTTTCTTCATCTCTTTTCTTCTTGTAACAATCCTTTTCAAAATGACCAGGTTTGGAACAATAATGACATTTCACATTTGATTTGTCTATGTTCTTATCAGGAGCATTTTCAGGCTTAGATTGTTGGTTATCTTTATTGTTATCCTCCTCCTTCTTGTTTCTCTTCCTATTTCCTTTACCCTTAGGCTTAACCACAAGAACCTTATCTTTGGTCTCAGCCTTAGGTTCAGGTCTAGTGCCATTAGCAGTTTTAAACACTTTAAGAGATTCATTTTTCTGGATTAAAGACTCAATGATATCTTTCTTAACCAGTTTATTATTCCCATATTGGACCACATCTTTATAAGTGTCAAACTGACTAGGCAGAGAGTTTAACAGAAGCACACACAACTGGGTTTCATCAAGTTTGTCACCACAACGAGTAAGATCTTGAGTTATTTGTAAAAATCTATCAAGATTCTCAGCAAGAGTGCATGCAGTGTTCATTTTAAAACTAAAAAGTTTATTGAACAAATTCACACGAGAAGGCAAGGATTTAGTAAGATAAAGATCCTCAAGAGTATCCCACAGCTTTGCAGCTGTGTGATGTTCAATTACCTGCCTTGCTACCTCATCTGAGAGACGTAGCAAGATTTCACTATGGGCTTGGTCATCCAGTTCCTGAATCTTGTCCTTGGAGGCTTCATTAGGAAACTTGTTTGTGACCGCGACCCAACATTTTTCTTTCATCAGCACTGCTCGCATTTTTACCTGCCACATAGCAAAATCAGTAGTGCCGTTGAAAGGTTTTAAGCGAACTGAATCAGACATTTTCCGGAAAAATAGAAATAATCCAAAACGTTCAAGAAACAAGGGAAACAGGTACAGCGGAAGCAAGAAATGGTCACACAGATTCGATAATATCAGAAATCAGGTTCTCGATGAGGGAACCTGGCTCTGATACCACTTTGAGAGGGTATCGAAGAATTCGTTTCAAGTAAGACGATCGAGTATTTGAGCGACAATCATAGAAAACGAAAAGAACCAAGAACACACGAGTTTTACGAGGTTCGGATACAAAGATCCTACATCCCCGGGGCCTCAGGATTCAGCCCTAATCCACTATGACAATCGAGCAATACAAGGGGTTGGCAAAGCCAAAACAAAGGTATACGAGTCTATGACAGAAAACGAAAAACAATGACCACACAAACAAAGGAAGAAAGAACTCCCTTTAAGTTCTCAGATCTGGAGATACAGATCCAGATCGAGAAGCTAAACCCTTGATGGAAGACGGCGCCGATCACTGGAGGAGCCTGCAACTAGCACCACCTTGGAACGCCAAGGAAGAAGATCTTCAACGGCCTGGACAGGAAAGGGATCGAGGAACGAAACCCTAACCCTAATACTCTCTCTTCTCTCTCTTTTGGTGGCTGGAGTGAACAGTGAGAGTCGTACTCTAGGATAGCTGAACTTGAGAGTTTATATAGAGCTCAAGCCCAGGAACCCTAAATGAAACGCAGCGCTTTGCAAGCTTCAACCCTAATGATGAGCTGGTGTCTCCATCGGGCCAGTGTAATGGCTTCTGAAGAGTGGGCCTGGGTTTGGGCTTAGTATTGTGGTTAGGAGATCAGGCCCATATTGGCCCAATCCGATCCAGTCCACAATACCAAGCTTAACCTTAGCTCAATCACACTTCTAAACCTTATTACACATTTAAGCTATAGTTCATTGTTCTTATTACAATCATATAATATAAACATTATACAACTTAGACAAATATACATATTCCTTAACATATATCAATGAGAAATATAGTATTTCTCAATTGAATTATGTTTTGTAGTTCGAATGCATTTCCCTAGCTAGCTAGCAAATTAACTAACAGGTATTGTGACTTGTGAGCGATCTGGGTTTATGAGATTTCACCTAATCATTTAGCCAATTGGTGCAAATTACGACGTACATAGTCTTCATCTAGAAATAAGCAGTTACGGACATAGGAATTTAATTAGAGGGACTAAACATGCCAATTGAATGTTAAAAAATTTAATGACGTTGCACCATATTATTAAATGTATAAATATAATATTTGAAAATGAAAACTAATTATCAAAACAAACTATATTCTAAGGTTAATTTACTCATCTAATTTGCACTCAAATTTGGTGTTTTTTTTACAAAAAAATACATTAAATGCTTAATAAAGTGAATGCAACCTCATTAAATTTGGAACGTTCGATTGCCACATTGAGAGTTTGGCCGAAAATTTGACCGGAATTTTTTTATATCAAAATTGGTTCAATATAAAATAATTTGTATTATTTTTAATAGTTTTTAAAGTTCTTATTAATATTAATATTGGTTCTGATATTCTGTTGAAATAATTTGCAAAACAGGCCATTTTATGAGCCCAAATTCGACAACTGTCCACGGACATATCCAAATTGGTGAAATGTCCACCAAACCTATTATCCAATTCATCCGCCCCCCTTATCAGAACCGTCTCCATCGAGGATCTGAGATCTCAGCCTCCGAGCAAATCCATGGCGCCTCCGTTCTCGCTCCTCCTCCTCCGATTCGCCTCCGTTCTCGCTCCTCTTCCTGCTCTCTCCCTCTCAAATAACCTAAATTGAAATCTGAAATTTGGGTTTGGGTTGAACTTGAACTTGATTCCTCCCTATTGCCTATTGTCTTCCTCGCCAGCTTCTCCCTCTCTCCATTCTTCCACCTCCGGCCTCCTCGCCGACGACTCCTTTCAGATTGATGATCCATGGCTTCTAGGCAGATCTCCCTGATTTTCGCATCTCTCCCATGGCCGGTTTCCGCATCTCTCCCAGCCGATTGCGGAGGGGGAGAGGGTGGTGGTAACGGAGGAGGTTCCAGCGGAGAGGGTGGAGGAAGAAGAAGGGTGGTGGTGACGGAGAATGAAGGCGATGATGACGAGAGGGGAGAGATCGGGAAAGCGATGGCCGGTTTCAATTTGCAGTTTTGATTTTGCAGTGACTTTGATTAGGATCCTTAATACAAATATGAGAAGATTAATTGTTGACAGTGGCTCAATTACTCACTCCCCTTTATTTCCTTTGTTTAGACAAGGAAGACCCCTTGGCTTGGATGACAGTGGCTACTGGATAGAAACTAATTAAGCACCTTTTTTTGATTGATTAGGAAGTAGAAATTTAAAAAGTTATGTTATACTCCGTAGTTAATTATTCAGCCCTTTGTTTTAACATAATTTGTTTGAGAAATTGACCATCTACCGGTTGTGGATACTGAATAGAAGCAACTAGTTTTATTGATTGAATTTGATCGAAATTAATTGCTTTTGGAATTGAATTTTTTTTAATATGCTAAAATTGTTGTTGTAATTGCTGAAATTGGTGTGACATTTTTTTCAAATTGCTGAAATTGTGTGTTGTATTTGTTGAAATTGGTGAGGCCTTTTTGGTTGAAATTGTTGAAATTGTCGGTAACTGCTGAAATTGGTGAGGTTTTTTTTTTTTGAGGAAAGGGTAGTAACTAGACCAATTTTTGGGCCTAATTGCACAAATAGACCACTAGCCAAAAAATTTGCCCAAAATAACCTCTCTACCCCCAAGCAAATATAACTGCCGGTATTTTGGGACTGTTTATAACCGGCTGTAGAGGGTGCGGGATTTCTGAAAATAAAACGAGGAGGGAGGGAGATAGACGGTTTACAATTTGTTTGTGGAAAGCGACAGACAGAGAGAGACGAAAAACCAGAAAGGAGGAGCGAGAGGAGGAAGAACCGGTTGAAGAAGAAGGGCCATCAGTCACCGCCAGGGAGGAAGGAAAAGGTTGAAGACGAAGACGAAGGTAAGCAACTGTGGAGTTTTTGTTTGAGTTACGAATTTGGGGTAATGGGGGTGCGGTTACATGCGGTTTTGTGAAGAAATTGAGACATTGGGTTGCCATTGTAGTTGCCTAGCAGTAGAGTAATGAAGTAGGCGGGGTTAGGGGTGCCATTGTGAGTCGATTTTGGGGAGGTGGGTGCGTTTAGGGTTTGTGGGTGTCGGGAAACGGATGGGTAAGGGTTAGGTGATGTTGGGTAAGAAATTGGGGACAAAATGGCAAGGAGGGGGTCGGATGGGTAGGGAATCCACAAGATTGGGGGTAATCGGTAGGGTATATGTGCACATGTGGTAGGACAGATTCTCGAAGGTTGTTTCTGAAATTGTGGTAGCAGATTTCGTAGGACCGGGTAAAGAAATTGGCTGGAGAAATTTGAACATCTGGTATGCCGAGTGGGGTGAAGTAATTTTTGGTTGATTGGTTGTTTAGTGTTGAAACCGTTAGTGCCCACCAAGTGTTTGATGAAATGCCTAAAAATATGATGAATAAAGGCGATTTTGCGGATATACCCTACTTAAAAAAAGGGTTACAAAAATACCTCAATTTCTCCCAAATTGCAAAGGATGTCTATTTGGGCATATTTACCATAAAAGTGTTGTGAGTTTAAGTCTTTTTTAATTAAAATAAATATATAAAAATAAGATTTTTGGAAATTAAAAAAAAACAGATTTTAAGAAATAGGAAAAAAAATGATTTTCGGATATTAAAAAAACATATTTTTGGAAAATGGGAAAAATAGGATTTTTGGAAATCTAAAAAATATAATTATGAAAATCGAAAAAACATAATTTTTGAAATTTTTTGTAATAAAAAACAGAATTTCGGAAAAAACAAACCAGATTTTCAGAAATTGGAATTTTTTTTCAGATAAATATATAAAAAATAGATTTTTGGAAATTTGAAAAAATAGTGTTTTTGAAAAAATGAAAAAAAAAAACAGATTTATGAAAATGGGAAAAAACAGAACTCCTAGATTTTTTTTATAAAAAACAGATTTTTGGAAAAAAAATATAGAATTTCCGGATATAAAGGAGATAAATATATAAAAATAGGATTTTTGGAAATTAAAAAAAACAGATTTTAAGAAATAGGAAAAAAATATGATTTTTGGATATTAAAAAATATATATTTTTGGAAAATGGAAAAATATAAATTTTGGAAATCTAACAAAAATATAATTATGGAAATTGAAAAAAAACATAATTTTTGGAATTTTTTGTAAAAATAACAGAATTTCGAAAAGAAACCAGATTTTCATAAATTGAAAAAAAAATTCGGAAATATATAAACAGATTTTCATTATTTTTAAACAGATTTTCATTATTTTTTCCTTTTGGGTAGATTTGCAATTTTATTAGGTATTTTTATAATAAAATTAGGCATATTTGCAAAAAAGTAAAAAACAAAGCATATTTGCAAATCTCTTATGGATTTGGGGTATTTTTTGCTATTCTTCCATGAATAAATGGTGATTTGGTTTTGGTTAATCTCCTTGCCTATATGATGTGTTGTGAAAGAGGTAAAATGAACCAAACTTGTTTGAAATGCGAAATTGGTAGGACAGAAGAGTATAGCAGCAATGGTAGGATAGGAAAATGAAGTTGGTAGAATAAATTTAGACTGTTGGTATGTATGACAGATTAGGTGACCTGAATGTCTGAATTTATGTTTGGTGATTGTGTAGCAGGTACCCCCACTTTAAACATCATATAAAATGACGAAGTCAGGGAACAAGAAAGCCCGTGCAGGACCAAGCAGCCAGGGGGTAAGGAAACTGAGATAGTTACTTGGTTGTGGTTGTAAAGGTTGGGAAAAAATGTCTAAAGCTAAGATTCTTACATGTTTTACAGGCTGTCCTGGCTGTTCCAAAGACACAACACTTCTCAGGGAGGGCGCTGTCCCATGCAAGTTTCGAGCTGTTGGAAGGCATCGACCTCACCATTGACCGGGAGGATTACAAAGCCCTGAGCAAGAGCCAGTTTGGGGGCGTTGTGAAGATGGGGTCGAGAAACAAATTCTCTGCACAGTTGGTGCACTACTGCCTTCTCCACCAACTGAAGACTCGAAAGACACATGAGACGTGGTACTCCCTCCAGGGGCATCACGTTCGATTCTATCTTCATGATTTCGCGCTCATGACGGGCCTCAACTGCTCACCACCCCCAGTGATGTCATGGAGGGGGGCCACAAGGAGTACATTTACCAGCTTTTTAAGAAGGAGAGGGTGAAGTTGAAGGATATGGAAAGAGCTTGGGCCCATGAAAAAGAGTCGGACTCGGGGTCCCTGATGAAAAAGTACAAGCTTGCCCTCCTAGTCATAGTGGAGGGCATCCTGTTTGGGTTGGAGAAGAAGACATAAATAAGGGGGGGTGGGTTGTGAAGCTGCTGCTTGAGGACACAAACCGTTTTCTGGAGTTCCCTTGGGGAAGGCTGGTGTACGAGAGGCTACACGAAAGCCTCAATGGGATGCTGAAGGACATGGTGGCTGCAAAGAGTCACTTGAAAGACAGGCCGACCTACGCGCTGTACGGGTTCCCCATGCCCTTCCAAGTTAGTGAAGTTTTACAAAATGTTATAATCCTGTGCCAATTGTCAAAATGTGTTGGTGTGGCATGCCAAATGGATATTTGTATCCTACCAATGGGGTATCAATATCCTACCAAATGGATATATATATATATCGTACCAATGGGTTATGAATATCCTACCAAATGGAAAAATCTATCTTACCAACTTCCTTAATTTGTCATGCAAACTGTGTTCTCATATCTTACCATATTGTCTTTGCAGCTGTGGGTGTACGAGACCTTCCCAGAGATTGGGAATCATTTCGGGCGCAACATCGACGACACCATCATCCCGAGGTGTCTGAGATGGGAAACCCTAAACTCCCACATCCGATACGAGAACGTCAAGTCCTTCCTGAACCTGGACGCCCCCGTCGACGACGTCATAGATGAACACGTTCTGCTCGCGAAGCCTGAGCCCATCTTGCACCCAACCCACAAGGAGAAAGATGCCCACCCGCATTCCTCGTACAAGAAAGACTCTCCAGACGTCATCTTTGACCAGATTGTGGTCGATCACATGAGGGCCCAGAGAGAGAAGCGACGACAAGAGGATGCCACTGCTGGACCCAGTAAGGGAACCAGCCAGTCAGGGTCAGACGCGTCGAGCGTTGGTTTGGAGGCCCGGATTGTGGCGAAGGTTGAGGCTCTCTGCAGGGGCATGATGGTCGAAATGGGGAGCAGGTTCAAGGTGCTTGAGGAGAGGATCAGTGAAGTTTCCAGAGATTGCAAGAAGGCTTTATCTGAGAGGGGCGGCAAGGGAAAGGTATGTGCTTCTTTGCCCATCTTATGTGCAATTGGTAGGATAGTGTTGACGTGTTGGTATACCATAGTAAGCCAACTGGTATGACATATATGTGCAAATGGTAGGATAGTGTTGATGTGTTGGATTCCCCATAATATGCGACTGAATGACTGAACCTCCTTGCAGGTGTACGTGTCTTTGGATGACGATGTTGTTGAGAAGGATATTGAGAAGGATTTTGACAAGGTTGAGGAGGATCTGGTTCACAAGGACGGTGACAATGTTGAAGACAAGGCGGAAGAGACGGAAGAGCTGAATGCTGATGACAAGGGGCCGGCCAAGCAGGGAGAGAACGTTGAGGAGCACACGGCGGAGAACGAAGAGCTGAACGCTGGTCTTAAGGGGGTGGCCAAGCAGGGAGAGAACGTTGAGGATAACACGGCGGAGAACGAAGAGCTGAACTCTGATCTTCAGGGGCAGGGCATGGGCACTGTTGACGAGGTTAAGGACAAGGTTGAGGAGGAGGCAAAGGAGGGTGACCAGGACAAGGCTTCCACCGAGGATGATCACGACAAGGACCAGGGAGAGAAGGTGGTCAAGGCTGAGGATCAGAGTAAGCAGGGAGACATGGGTGGGGACGTGAAGGGCAAGGACGCTGTAAAATAATCTGCAAGGGAGGGTTCCAAGGATGAGTCTGATGCAGATGCTGCCGAGGAAAAGGTAAACCTTACTTGTTGGTAGGATAGGCTGCCCCTTTTGGTAAGAAAGATGTAGCTTTTTGGTAGGATATTAACATCAGTTGGTTTTCGTACGATAGAATTACCTAGTTGGTAGGATATATTTACCCTTTTGGTAGGCTAATGACAGCTGTTTGAAAATAACTCGGGTGTGTATTTGATTGTTAGGAGACGAAGCTGGAGCCGAGGAGAGGCAAGCGCAATAGGAAGGTCACAGCGAAATTGGGGGACTCCTTGGTGACTCAACCCTCTAAGCGGGCCAAGAAGGGTGCAAAGGCAACGTGTCCAGCCACCGACGCGGCTGCGGAGGGGATGGTCACGGATGCACAGAAAGACGAGTTCTTGGCGTGGCTGGAGAAGTTCCCGGCGCAGGTGAAGGGCCCTGATGGGACCCAATTGAACAAGGACTTCTTCAACAACCTCATCTCACCCGGCGTATGGACATCCACCGGGGTACGCAAACTTTCGTCCTCTTTCACTTGTTTCCTTATTCACTTACGTCATGGGAGCAACGCTGATGGGAATTTGTAACGTACTCCATAACGCAGCACATCCAGCAGTCCCTAGTCCTGGTACGGAAGGCATTGGAGGCCCGGGAGGGTGACAAGAAGTCGGGCGTCGTCGTGCTCGACCCCTACTGGCAGGACGCAGTGGTGAAGCAGTTGGACGCAGTGAGCGGGGATGTGAGCCGCATTACAGGTCGCAATGTGTCGAAGGCGCTGCTGAAGTACTTTGCGGGGACACTTCTTGACAACCACGGCAGGACCTGGTCGGTGGCGAACGCCAAGATCTTAGCGCCTTGGAATTACAAGGCCAAGCACTGGATCGGCCTCGTCATCGACCTTGTTAGGTGGAACATCGAAGTGCTGGACAGTGACTGGTACCAGATCAAGGACAAGGAGCTGCAAAATCACCTCGAGCCCGTTGCGAAGCTGATCCCGGTGGTGATGCAATTTTCTGTGGAGCTCCGTGCCAGGCACACCGTCAAGGTCCCCAACCCTCTCACCATATCCCGCACAGTCAAGATCCCCAGGAACGAAACCTCGTAAGTGTCTCTTAACTCGTGGTTTATGTACTTCTACTAATATTGGTAAGATAGATGCCTACCAATGGTAGGATGTAATCCAACCATTGGTATGAATAAATGATGGAAATGGTAAGCTGTAATGAATGTATGGTGTGTAACAATCCTTTCTTGTGCAGTGGTGACTGTGGAGCATACGTGATCAGGACGTTGCAGCTGGTGGCAGAGGGCATTGAAACATTCGAGACCGTCAACCACGAATATATTGGCCCCTACCGCCAATACTTGGGCCTCTCCATACAACGACACTCTCTGTAGGACTCATCCCAACCTGTCGTCGTCCGTCATATTTGGCTTTTGGTTTGTGAAGACATTATCTCCTGGTTTTCTATGTTGTTGGATTGTGATGTTGTTTGTTTGGAAACTTCTGCTGTTTTGAAAACTTCGGACGTGTGGAAACTTATGTTTGTTTGAAAACTTATGTTGTAGGTTGTAATGTGTTTTGTTAACAGTTTTTATGTGTTGTGATTGTAATGGTTTAAACTGGTATTTATGTTTCGCGGCAATTAGTTTCAGCTTACACCCACGGTTGCATTTTTTTGGTGCTAAGTTGAAGTGTGCATGAATGTTATATTTGGTAAGACTATACGATACTATTGGGCAGATAACAAGACAATATTGGGAAGATAGTAACAGAATATTGGTCGGATTTTAATTTGAGTTATGTTGACAAGGTATTGGTAAGGTAACAGAACAATATTGGTAGGCTATGTAGATACTATTTGGCAGATACAAACAAGATAGTGGTAGGACGAAATGATAAATACTTAATAGATCCGATAATTCATGCCACTGTCGCCAAACCATGACATCCATGACAAGTATCCATTACAATTAGCCCCCTAACAACCCGACAATATGAGACACAAGGCAAAAAATACTAGCGCAACTAAGAGTTAGCCCATCCATAATATCATACACATGGCAAAAAATTGTAGCGCGCACCGATCACTGCCCAAAATAACTCCGTCAGCTGACCTGAGCGTCCACCAAACAACACTAATGTTGACGGCGCTTTGGCCCCCTGTATTCGCCCTTCGACGGAGAGCGCTTCGTCTTCGGCCTTCCCGGCGCACGCTTCACCACCGGCGGCAAGCAAATCTTCGCATCTATTTCTGGAGGCACCGCCCATGTGTCACGAGGTGGCACTGGGTAGACGACATTGACGTAGCATGCGCGCCAAGCGTCAGCCCTGTATAGAGGATGGACGAGGGAGTATGGGTCGATCCGACGTACCTTGGCCGCGGCGAGGGCATGTGCACATGGAATCTGGTCAATTTCAAAGTGCTTACATGTGCAACTCCGAGCGGAAAGGTTGACCAGCCAGGCGGACAACCCTTTACGGACGTCATACTCGTGTTCGCTCAACATATAGCCTGCATGGCATTTTGCCTCAAAACGGCGTCCACATGGTCAGTCACAACCTTGTCGGGATTTAAACTTAGCTCCCGGCGCTTCACGAACCACTCACCCACTTTGTCGAGTATGCTGTCCATCAGGGAGGTGACGGGTAGGTCACGAGGTTCAAGGAATACCGAGTTCAAGCACTCGGCATGGTTTGTGGTGGTAACGTTGAACCGATTCGCGGGATAGAAAGCCCGTGCCCAATTGGAGAACTCGGCCATCTTAATGTAGTCAGCACTAGTGGGCGACTTCTCTCTGAATGCTTCGAAGTGCCCATTGAACTCCGCAACGGTGTACGCGTTTGCCATTAGGAAGAACAATTTTTGTAGCCCACCCACCTTGTGATATGCCTTCACATTCTGAAATAGATGGTAAGTGCAGCGGCCATGCTTTGCGAAGTCGTAACTCGCTCGAATCCCCTTGGTGATGCTCATGTGCCTGTCGCTTACCCACACCACATGGGTCTCATCCGGGACCACGCGTTTCATTTGACGGAAAAAAAAACCCCAGGATGCGTCATTCTCCCCGTCGACAATTGCAAATGCAACAGGGTATATGTTGTGGTTTGGGTCTTGGGCAGTCGCAAACATCAAGCAACCACGATACTTCCCCTTCAAGAAACTTTCATCCACCGAGAATACCTGCCAATGTCACACTTTGAAACGGTAGGATGTAATTTAGCTATTGGTAGGATACTAGGACACAGTTGGTAGGATAAAGGGACACCGTTTGTAGGATCATAAATGGTAGGATGTACTGTGACTATTGGTAATACATGTATTGGAATGACAAGTGTATACTATTGGTAAGATGAAATGTGTCATTTGGTAGGATATTAAAGTAGCGAGGGCGTACCTGTCTGAGGTGTGGGATGGCTGTCCGCCAAACACCCAAGCTAACGAACGCATACTTAAATTGCTGGTTATCATCACGGACTAATGTGGTTATGGTCCCGGGGTTTGCTCGCTCAAGCATGTAAAGGTATGAGGCCATCCGATCGTAGCTCTCTTCGTAGGTCCCGTACAAGCCGTCCCGTGCGGCTCCCTTCGCCCTGCGTGCCTTCCAGTAGCTGCAGTCCACGCCCAACCGAGACTTCATCATCGTCCAGATCTGATGGGGAAGCAGCTCCTTCCCTGACCCAACAAAACTGCAAAGATGCCAAGATACGAGTTGCACCAAAAAAATTCCACCAACACATAGTACATAGACGGGGAACAAGACGCCGGTTTAGAAACTTACTCAGACACTAAACTCTGCCCCATCAGCTTGTAATTG
This sequence comes from Persicaria maculosa, assembly GCA_963922045.1. Classification (NCBI taxonomy): domain Eukaryota; kingdom Viridiplantae; phylum Streptophyta; class Magnoliopsida; order Caryophyllales; family Polygonaceae; genus Persicaria; species Persicaria maculosa. The sequence goes on along the minus strand of OY998264.1, from coordinate 18,947,181 downwards.
GCGTTGCGCTGGTAGTTGCTGATGACACTAACCTTGCAAATGTGTGTGTCCACGAACTTACGGACCACCCACTTCTTAGTTTCCGATACGTTGACGCCCGACAGTACCATGAGCAGTTCGGTTCGGGACATACAACCACGTACGCCGTTGTTGTCGATCGCTTCACTTGGATCGCGTAGCACCCACGCAAAGCTTCCCACTTCACTATGGACTGAATGGCAGCCTTCGTATCGAACATCTCCCCCTCACGTAACACCTTCACACTCTCCTGAGGGTCTCCGACTAGAGGAATGAACCGAGCCACGTCCTTTTCCACTTGCTCCAACGTCGGCAAAGGCTGTTTGTGTCCTTGGTATGCTCGCTCTATCTCTCTCACCGCTGCCTCAGCCTCCTTATCCCACGATTCAGATGTCTCGTTCGGCCTCCCACCCTCCACTTTCACGGGGAAACTACCCCCGATCATTTCATCGTCGGAGCTTCCTATGTCTATTATGTCCTCCATTCCGTGGGGGGGGGGGGGGGGTAGGACGTCCACATCGTCGTCGGTATCAACGATCACCACTTGCTTTCCGCGTCGGATGGCATCAGACCTGCTCACGTTGCCACCCTTCTCTGGGTCATCCACTTTGTGAAGCTGTCCCACTTCATCGCCCTGTCCTACCATTATGTTGTCATCCATCCTACCAACTCCGTCCGACTGTCCGACCATTATGTTGTGATCCATCCTACCAATACCAGAATGTATACCGCTCCCAGCATGCTCCCCCTGCATCCCACTGACGTTGTCCTTTGCAGTGGGACAACACTCTCCCTCCCCCGCTACACACTCAGCACACAGGCAGGTCCCTCCAATTTCGCTGCTAAGGTCGTCCAACTTCCCTTTCTCCTCGATGGAGTCTCGAACCTTCTCATCCGCCCCTCCGCCTCCATCAAGACCATCATCGAAGTCTTCCTACGTGGTGGGAGGCCCGGTTAGGAGTATTTCCCCTGGGGTGGGAGACGACAGGTCCTCAGCCCATGAGTCGGAGTTCTCCGACTCATGTTCTTTGGAGGGTGTGGAAGGGGTTGTCGTTTTCATCCGTAAGGTGGCGTGCAGTGCGATTGGTCAGGCTCGTGCACCGGATTCAGTGTTGTAGAACTTGTAGGCTTCTAGGTCATCGTCGTCCTGGACCCGAATCGGAGTGGCCCGCCCCATCGAAGGAGGGAGATAGGTGAGCTCAATGTCGTACAATACCATGTCCGCGTCGAATTTGGAAACAATCTTCTCCTTCAGTTGGTCGTAGCCAATATTCTGTGCCACCACCATAGCTGCAGTACGTGCCTCTCCCTTGAACACCAAGCTCCCACTCCCGGGAGCCCACCAACCGCCGCACACGACATTGATACATACCCTATCACCTGGGGTACGCCACGGGAATAGAGGATCAGCCTGGGGGTAGTTCTGATATAGGAAAGAGGAACAACTACAAAGGAAAGGTACAAGATGACTTACCCATCGCTGCCACTGCCACCAACAAGCTTGTTGCACTTTTCCTGAAATGGAAAGACAGTTGAACACTATTGGCAGACCAGAACTGTACTATTGGTAGGATAACAACTGTATCGTTTCCTCGGATGCACGTGTGCCTTTTCCCCCGTCCTTTCCGCCTCTCTCCTACTCTGCCTCACTTTTTGCAGGGCATGTTGGGGTGTTTGAGATCCTCCTCTCAACCTTATATATGTGCTAGGGGAACACCCATATGTGCAATTATTGCATTTTCCCCTCATAAATGCTCCCCCCTTCCCCCAATGAAGAACCCCATTTTGGAGCCAAAATTACACTGACAACCCGCCAAAACAGCTACGGTCAATCCACTCCAAATTTCTCCAACATTTTCAGGTATGGTAGGACATGTTAAGCATATTGGTAAGATAACTATATGCTATTGGTAAGATAAATGTACCATATTGGTCAGACAGATGCTCTCCCTCTTTCCCCAATGAAGAACCCTGTTTTGGCGCCAAAATTACACGGACATCCCGCCAAAACCGCTACGGACAATCCCCTCCATATTATCGCCAAATTTCCATGTATGGTAGGACATGTTTGGCCTATTGGTAAGACGAATGTCTTTTATTGGTAAGCTAAACGTGTCCAGTTCCTAGAAATGAAGGTGATGCTTTGCCCTCACCTTTCCACTCGTCTCCTATGTTGGCTCTCTTTTTTGCAGAGCATTTAATAAGGAATGACACCCATCAATCAAGATTTTATAAGGGTTGATTGACACCCTTAATTCCAATCATTTAAATTTCCCCTCATAAATGCCCCCCCTTATTTCCCTACTTTATTGGAGCCACACCCCAATTCCTCTGACATGTCCAGCACCTCCCCCTTCTGATTTCTCTCGGCCAAAAGATGGAGCTACAGTGCTCAGCTTACCTTCACCTGCTACTTCCTCTCCCGGTGGTATTTTTGCATTTGCAAAAATATACCACTTTCTACCCCTAGCCAATAAAAAGGGGACATGTCTAGTTTAGCAAAAGGGCCCTTTTTTTGGTCTAGTTATGCAAAAGGGCCTTTTTTAATATGGATTCAAGACCTTGATTGTTCCAAGTTAAATGGGTAAAGTGATATTCAAGACCTTGATTTTTCCAATATATATGGATTCAAGACCTTGATTGTTCCAGAGAGATGAATGTAACAACTTGGGTGAGTGCTGAAAATCGAGTGAGCAAGAACACGAGTTTTTACAATTTCAGCAATTTTTACAATTAATTAACAATTATATATTGGAAAAATAGAATTTGTGGTTAATTTCTGAATATTTCTGTTCAATGTCTGTCATAATCTTCAGAATTCTTTGCTGCTGTTGAAATGTATTATGTGTGTATGTTTTCCGCAATTTTTTTTATGTCCGCAATTTTTTAGTAATATTACATTCCGTTTTCAGCACTTTTAATCGTGTCAATACTTTTAGGAATATCTATTTTTTATAAAAAAAATTAGTGGTGTCTGCAAAATTTTTTAACGTCAGTGGTATTTTGAGCGTTATTGGGTGTCCGCATTTCAGCAAAATTCGTTATGCTGAAATACGGACTCTTGGAGAGCTTATTAGCTTCTTATGTTTTTGTATGATCTGAAAATGCTGAAATTAATTCTTATTAGCAAAATTCGTTATGCTGAAATGCTGAAATTATTTATTATACAATTATATGAGCTACTATATCTTACACACAAGCATGCTCAACAACACGGTTTCAACATGAATTTTGATGTTCCTTGCTTTAAATCTCCTTTCAAAGCCTCTTGGCTCAATGGTAGAGCAATGTGCTTATGCACAAATACGTGGGTTCGAATCTCGCATAGGCTAAATTTTATATCCCGTAACACGGTTTCAGCAACTCCGATTTCAGCAAACCCGGTGTCGAAGTGGTGACGCAAAAAAAAAAAGAAAAAAAGAAAAAAAAAGCAACTCCGGTTTCAGCAACACGGTTTCAGGAACTCCGATGTCGAAGCGCTGACGCGAAAAAAATAAAACACTAATTTCAGCAATTGCAACAACAATTTAAGCAACTCCGGTTTCAGCAACCTTGGTTTCAGCAACTCCGATTTCAGCAACTTAAGTTTCAGCAATGCGCGTAAAAAAAACTAATTTCAACAATTTCAGCAACTTCGGTTTCAGCAACGCGCGGAAAAAAAACGCTGAAATAGGGGTTGCTGAAACCAAATGTGCTGAAACAGAAGGGGGCACAGGGGGCGCGTGTGGGGGGCAAAGGGACAAAGGGGGCAAGAGAAGGAAGGTGGACATTTTGCCAATTTGGAAGGAAGGGTGGATGTTTTCCTAATAAAGACCCTAATTATGACCTATTGCTCAATTGACCCTTATAATTTTTACTTTAAATTCTATTCAATAATAAATCAATTATTTTGAGAAATTACATTTAGAAATTACAAATACATAATATTACAATTGCAGTAAAGGATAATAATTTCGGACATCTAATTTACAAGTCCGCATGTGCGGTTGTACGTTTAAAGATATGATCGATATGTGTTTAAAGATATGATCGATATGTGTGATCATATTTGGCCCTTTTAAAGATTTTGAGAAAAAGATAAACAAATAGAAATTAAAAAATGAACGCATGCATGCAGACCTCGTGCAAACTGTTTAATCAGTAAAATGACTCATCAAAGTAAAGCAAGTTATTTGCAAAGTGACGACCCACGACGAGAATTATTTGTGGTTGTTAGAAATCGGTTAGAAGAGTTATTAGATATTGGGCTTAAACGTGTATTGGGCCTTGTCTATAAAAGGACCCTATTAGACTATCCACACTAGTGGTGTGCAAATGTGTATTTTTTAGACACTTTTTAACTCTATTGTTTGTTTTGGGTGTGTGCAAATGTATACATTTGAGCATGTAATGTGCAAATTTGAGAACACCTCCTCCCCTATGTGCAAAAACTTTTACAAAAAGCAAGACAATTTCATTGGTTGATTAGTTATGATTTTATTTTCTTTTTGTTTTTTTTGTTTTATATGAATTGTATTTGAATGGTGTGTAAAAAATACACATTTCATCAATGGAGCAAATTGTTAAAAAGTGATGCGTATTTGTACACAACTTGTGCAAATGTGTACATTTTACCCAAAACCATTGTGGATGGTCTTAGTAACAAGGGTAAACTAAAGAAAACCACCCTTTAAATAGGACATTAGCGTTTCGTTAAATGTCTTTGAAAAACCAAAATTACTCCTATACATATCATTTTCTTGTCATCACTCACTCTCCACCTATCTTTCTATACATATGTACAACTCCAGACACACTTGTTAATTGAAATTATTCAACAACGCTTACCACTAGTACAAAAAAGGGCTTTAAGCCCGTGGCCTATTAGCCCGGATTATTTTTTCCGGGGTGTAATGGCTCATCTAGCAATTTTTATTTTCACGTTTTTTATGAAAACAAATATAGCCCGGATAATTTAACAAACCCCCGGGCTATATCATATCGGGTTATTAAATGACTCTAATTATATACCCCGACGTTTTTCTAGACAAGGATCTGGGCTATATAATATTTCTTACCCCCGTAAATCAAAACTATATACCGCGGACATTAAATAATTAGGGTTCATCAAAACTATATAGCCATTTTGCCTCAAAATTTGATGAACCCTAGCGTATCACCCACCTTCGTCTCCAAATTCTCCAATCACTTACAGTCGCCCTCCTCTCCCGATCGCTAAACTCGTCTCCTCCTCTCCGACCTCATCTTCACTCCCATCTCCACTTCGTCGGCCTTTTCGGCATCCCATCTCCTCTTCGCCGACCTCTGCTTGCACAAATCGATGAAACAACCATTCTAGATCTGTTCTCTCAGTCGAATCTGCAATTCCTTTGAAAACCTTCGTAGCATAACCTTTATCGGCCTCTTCTTTTCTAACCTCCTCTCAATTTTGGGCGATAACGTCCAGATCCTCCGGTTCCACTCACGCTTGTCTCGCTTTATTTCTCTCAGAAATGGTATTTGTGCTCACTTTATGTACCATGTCTGATCAATAAGTTGGTTTGTTGATTGCCATTGCTTAGGAATTAGGATGATTCGACACTTAGTCGCAAGAAGAAGGACGTTGAGGCCATTTGGAAATCTCAGGTAACCCCTTGTTTCAGCCTTCGTTTCAATTTAGGGGTTTTCTTCATGTGTGATTTGTTCTGTTGAGTGTTTGTTCTATTTGTTTTCAAGTCTATTGGCATTTATGTGTTCCGTTATCTGAAGATTTTCAAATTTTAAATTCTCTATGGTAGTAGAACCTATATGGATTTCTGATTTAAGTGGATGGATAATCCGATTCAAGAGCATGGTTTTATATTTGTCATTTGTATTTGAGATGGATACCTAGCATTTTCATTCAAATGTGGAGTATGACCTGTCTAGACTTGTTAGTCATCTTCTGAAACTTGTTTACATTCCAGAAGTTTTTTCATTTCTTTTAAATTTTTTTCATTTCTTTTAAATTTTTCATTCAAATGTGGAATGGGAGTTGGCAACCAAATTGCGTGTATAAGTTGCTTTATACTTCATTCTTTATATGGGTAGTGTTTATAACCCAGGAAGAGAGCAACCATGTGAAAATTTAAAACATGGTTCTTTCTGTTTGAGTTTAATACTCAAAATTTGATATTTTTTCCATGCCTAAAACTAGAATTGACATACTCAAAAGAGAATAAGAAGAAAAGAATAGACTTTGCAACCCCTAAAATAATGATTAATGCTTTTAGTGTGCCTAGATAGAAAGATGATTTTGATCTATATGTTTTATGCATATTCAGCTTCAGGATTCATTAAACAAACAGTCGTATTGAATATTAATTTGTAGATTTATATCCATCCACCTTATTGTCGTATCCTTTCTATGATGAGATTTGATCAAACTAGATACCTCCACTTTCAAATGATGTGCATATCTTGCTAGTTTCCTTCATCTTGACACGGCTTGAATAAGTTGGATTTTGATTTTTTCCAAATTCAGTTCATGTATTCTAGGTTGCTTTATGTGAGTTTTTATCAGTTTTTTCTGTCTGTATTTTTCTAAACTTCAATGCAATAAGGAATTCAATTTAAAATCTAGAACTTTGCTTTGCTCTTTCCTTTTTAGTGATGGTGTTTATAACAGGAATTCTGATGTGAAATCAAACAGTTTTTGTTTTGACACTTGCTTGTACTGATATCCACTTCCTTTCTCAATTTGGTGCTCCTTTTTTTAAATTTTTTTTTATCAGTCTCTAGGACCTCAGGTCCCAACAATTGTCAAACATATACTTTCATATGGAACAAATCTACTTCAAGCAATTGGCCATTTTGATAGTATGCTTGTCTATGTTCACTACAAGATAGGCTTAGTCCTTGGGTATTGTTCATTTTGCCTTTGTTTGGTTTGATTTTGATTCATCCTCACCATTGCATAGCTCATTATATTGCACTTGTTGCTGTCATGAGTGTTATCAAGACTTCTGATCTCCCTCCTCCACGTGATTATGTTCAGCCTCCAGCCGCTGCAGTTGACTCAGGTATTATGTAAGAATAAATATATCAGTTAATGTCTTCTTCATCTTAACCTACCTTAGTAAAAATTTGGATTTAATATTTGAGCTGCTATGCCTGCCTGATTTTGATTTATCCAGTCATATTTTAGGTTTTTTGGTTTGCATGTCTTCTATCTTAATTATTAACTTCATTAGCAAAATAATTTGTAGTCAACTGAAGTTTGGTTATTCTTTTAAGCAAAATATCTTGATTCTTGTCTTATTAATTCATTTAAGGTTGCTTTGTTGCTACATTGGAAGTTTGTAATCATAAGTCTGCATTTGAGGCTGTTTAGCTTTGTTGTTTATGTTATGTGATGACTACAATGTGACCTGTGTAGTCTTCTTGCTGATTCCTCCATTGATGACTCATTCAAGCAAAATATCTTGGACCATTCTTGGTTCTTGTCTTATTCTGCATGGAGTTCTTGAGTTATGGTTTCACCCTGCTATTATCTGCGTTTGTGAACAATTACTCATTTTTTGCTCAAAGTTTACTGATATGCTATTATTTGTGATTGGAATAGAATTTTATGAAGTTTATGAAGAGATCCTCTAAGGTCTTTGCTAACTCACGTGCTTTTTACAGTTAGCTATGATGAAGAAATGGGAGGATAATACATCTTGTTCTTATGAGACTAAAGGTCAAGATGCATTACTATATTAGATTCCTATGTGCACTAGTGAAGCAACTCTTCTTTCAGATGTTTCCATTAAGTGGTCGATCTAGAGTAACACCCGATGATAGTGGCAAAACGGATGTCATTTCAGGTATAATTCATACCTTTTTTTACATATTATGTGTATGTACCTAGAAGTAAATTTTATCTATAATGTCTAAGTTGTTACTTAGCTCCTTAAGATGTGGGAATTTCGTTGGTCATTCCGGTTTTCATTTTTCCATGTTCTCTGGCACATTCACATATGAAATCTACATTTATAACTTTTTTCTAGTTTGTTGATGCTGATAGCTTAAATTTCTAGACATTAGATTCAATTTAGAGCATTTTGAGCTTTTGAATGGTTGCATTTGACCAAGTATTGATTTGAATGTCTTAATGTTTCACGGGTTTGGAGGAAGTTTATGACCGTTCACATTGATTCCGAAACAAGATTGCATGACCTGTAGGCTCATCTTTTTTTCGGCGCTTTTACAATGGTATGGGTCATATAGAGAACTTGAAGTTTTGTAAGACACTAATTTAATTGTTGTTGTTGAACATGTATGTCTTGAAACCTTGTAAGTTTGTAAAAACTTTAAGCTTTGAAGATCTTCACAAGATATTTTATGGATGTGTCATATTGTTCAATTGTGGAGTGGGTGATTATTGATTTATAGGTCAAATGACAAGTATATCCTGATATATATGAATGGTATTGAAAAACAAAAAAAAATTATATAGCACGGATCTTAACAATCCGGTATATACAATGAAAATTTATAATCAATTGAGAGTACTATATACACCGGATATTATTTAAATCTTCGGGATATATACCATGGTATGAATAAACTACTTGCACACCACAGGAGAATATAGCCCGGATTAATTCAATTTTATAGCCCGGACTAAAGGTAGTTTTAACCCGGATTGGATTTGATATATAGCCCGGATATTTGTATAATATAGCCCGGACATTAGTGGAATATAGCTCGGGTGTTTTTTTCAGCTCCTTTTCTTTGCAATTTTGCTGGATTATATACCCCGGATTTTTTTTATAAATATCCGGGCTATAAAGTCTGACCCATTTTTCACCCTAACCAACCTAAAGCCCGGAGCTATAGATTGTCAGATCCAGGCTATATGACTGAAAACGCCCGGGGTAAAATCCCATTTTTGTACTAGTGTACGGTCCTATACTAGCCCCCTTCAATCCATGCCTAAATATCTCCACAACTCATATGCGAAATCCCCTTCAATATCACCTCTCCATATGATAAGGGTATTTTGGTAATTTACCGATTTTTTCCCTCTAAAACTTAACGAAATCAGAGATAGGGTGGTCTTTGATAAACAAAAGCTATATAAATGGTGTTTTTCTGCAATATTGATTTTAAGGGGTAATTTTGTGCAAGATGCACTTTTTAAGGGGTGGTTTTTTGCAGTTTACCCTAGTAACAAAACAACTTAGTTGAATGGTTATAGAGCAAATACAATAAGCTCCTGCAATGGATTGTAGCTAAACTTGTCAAAACTCAAAATATGACCCGACCTGAAAAATCCGACCCATATATCCGGTAATTTTATGGGTTTAAACCCGGTGTTTTAGACCCGGGACCCGAAATCGATCTAAAATCGAATTATCCAAAACTTTTAGGGTCAAGACCTGGTGACCCGTTGGGTCAAAATCGACCCGATGAGTCAGCACCATGTAGACGCCACACAAGCACCAAATTGACCCCATATAGATTCATCATGTAATTGTATTCGTTAAGGTCTCTCATAAGTTAAATAACTTATACTCCCTCCGTCCTAAAATACATGATCTTTTAGACTCTTACACTTTAATTAAGGAAACTTATTGTTAGGAGGGGAATCTACCTATGTAAATAAAAGATATAAATTCAAACCGATTCCTTCCTTCGCAAATAAATTCAAGACTCCCTCTCGATGTAGTAGTAGGGAATTTGGATCGATTCTCAATGAGGCGAGTCAGCGGTTTCCTGAATAGTCTTTAAAATTCTTGCGCAGTGTCGACCACTAGCCTCGATATCGAGTTGGGAGGTCGATATCGAGAGGGGTTGTCGATTCCTAGTGTCAGCGTCGATCTGTAAAACTTGTAGAAAAGAAAAGAGGCACTCGATATCGACTAGGTATGTCGATGTCGAGTAGATCAGTGTGTTCCAATCGACTAAGAAGACCGTGGACTAGGGTTCCCTCGATGCAGTGCACTCGATATCGAGTTGGTAGGTCGAGATCGAGTGGTTTCGCAGACAGTAACAAAAAGAAAACACGAAAACAAAAAATAATAAAATAAAATATAAGTGACAGATTTTTGGGTTTTTGTGTTTATAAACTTAAAAAGCTCCTAAGGTAGGGATTTACCTCGACAATAACCATGCATGCATTATTACTTAAAAGTTATGCTTTTATCATCAACCAATTAGGAATATAGAGGCTTTCGCATAAAAACCTAATTGTTTCTATCCTTTTCGTAATTAGGGTTTAGTTAACTTTCGCAGGCAAAACCTAATTACTATCCAAATTCACATGTTTAATCCAATTTCGCTTCATATAAGGTAAATTAGGAATGATCCTAAATTCGCATAAAGGACTGAGCACGGGGTAGAAGATGAAATCGCAAAATCAAATAAGGAACTTAAACGAGCTCACCCCGCCTCTAGAAGTAGGACGACTACTCACTCTTCATCGGGAAAAACATCTTTGCATAAAAGAAAAAACTTTGCATTAAACCATGAAAGGAAACTTTAATCGTACAACCACCGCTTCTCTCTATCTCTCTCCTACTCTCGCTACTCTCTCTCTCTACTTTGATCAAATGATCGTTGGTTGATTGAATGACTAAAGTCTGCCCCTTAAGGCTTTATTTATAGCCTCACAACCCTTGCTAGTTAAGAATTGGAGTCCTATCCTACTAAGATTGGTATAAAGAAAGTTTATCTAAACTAAATTATATCATAAAATAAAATATTAAAATAGGTAATATTCCCTAACATGCTTGGAATATACCCCTAATGATAGAAGATCTTGGTAGATGACATATATCTTCGTGGCTAAGTAAATCCCCCAAAGATTCGGCCCAATCCGCGTCTCTTACACGTCTGTTGCTCCTGTCAATGTCGAGTGGACATGTCGATATCGAGTGCCTTGAGTCGACTTGATGGATTGTGGTCGACATTGCCTTAATCTCAATCTGGCTCTTTTCTTTAGTCGACCTCGGGTGATATGGTCGATGTCGAGTCATAGTGTCGAGATCAAGGTGTCCTGTTGATAATGCATATTTTATATAGGCGTTATAGGTAGGTCTTAGGTACATTAGGTATTCATATTGCATGTTTAATAAGCTTATTCATATTCTTGATCATTTGGTATTCGAAGTTCCGAATCTACGGTTTTTAGTGTTTATTTGTAGGTTATAAGATCCGGCCTCAAAAGGTGGAGAAAGCACGGAGCAAATGGACAAAGCAGAGCTAAGGAACAAGAGTGGAAATGGAGAACATGGAGAAATCTCATCTTCAAGGTTATGAGAATATGGAATTAGCTTCTAAGGTCTTCATGAGAATCATAGTGCTTGGAAAGAGCTTTCCAACACATATTCATATGTGCCAATTGGACAAACGATGACTTCAGAAAGTGCATTAAAAGTTCAGTCTGTCGAAGTTGTCGCTTCTGCATAGGACGGCGCCCGCTACCCTTGCCACGGCGCCCGCCGCCATACTGTTTCCGAATCTGCGAAGATCAGCCCAAATCTTATCTTATGGAAACTCTTATTTATTCTTCCTAGGGTTTGGCTGACGTCTTTGGCCTTATATTAGACATATTTCGCAGTAGGTTTTAATCATCTAACTAATTGAAAACTAACATTCCAATAATTCATTAACTCTAAGAGAGATGAGAGGATTTAAGTTGAGGGATTCAAGGTACCCTATGCTTGCCTAGAATTATTGTGGTTTTGCTATGATTCAAAACTTGGTTGGTTGATTGTGAGACTTGATTTCTATATTATTCATAAGGTTATTTATCATCTTGTTCTTCATTGTTTATATTTGTGATTCTTTCTATGACCGCGCATCTAGTTAGAATTCACATCTATGCTATGAATTCGTTATTGGTTTCTTGATAGCAAACGAAGTCATTGAAGTAGTGATATTTCTATGTCTTTGTAGTGGACGATTTCGATTGATCTATGTCATTAGATGTTGTTAGGGCCGATGAGGGTTATTCTCATTGATTTGTAATTGCATTGAATCAATATGCCAATTGGTCTTAGAACTTGAGTGCTCAATGACTATTCTTTAGTAATATTGAATAGATGATTGTATCCTTGCGGAACTCTCAACTTTAGTCAAGTCGACATAGGCTTAGGAATAATATTGAAATCACCTCAATGATAAAGTAAATCAACCAATGTTGTGAATTGTAGGCAAACCACACTCTTATCTTTTGTCTTCTCTTTGTTCCTATTCATATCATTATCTTAGTTTATTTGCATTATTCATCTTTATTCATAGCATATCCTATCTTTATTTGCATAGTTGATAAATACACATTGCATTGAAGTACTTGTTTCTATGTGGGTTCGACCCCTTACTTATCCGCTGTACTAGGTCACTAGTTAATTTGTTAGTTTGGGTTATTACTTTTGGCGTTGTGGAAACCTAACGACATTCCGCGCACCAAATTTTGGCGCCATTGCCGGGGAAGCAAGTTTATTTCTTTGTTTTGTGTATTTATTGATTTTTGTTTATATATCTAACCCTGTTGTGAACCTATCTTACGGTTCAAAACCCCCCGCTACTAATTTTTTCTCTTTCAAGATGTTGAAATTATATCAAGACCAGGGAGAATATTTTCACCATTACCTCAAAAGAGTGAAAGACTTAGTGGACGAACGTGCTTCACAGGGTATCCATGATAGTGAGTGAGATATGGTTCTTTGCGTTTATGAAGGCGTAAGTCCTGAAGTGAGAGAGCTTATCGATGATGTGGGTGACAATGGTTTGTGCAACCCAGGACTGTCAGGACTGTGGGATCTTTTCCACGACCTGGCCGATGAAGCATTGGAGGAAGAAAGCAAGGAAATAGCCGAGCAAAACAAGGAGGAGGACGTTTTGCACAGAACGGCGCCCTCTGCTACCCAACCGGCGCCCGCCGCCACTGAGGACCAGCGCCCGACGCTTTGTCCAGAACCGTCGCCATATGAAAGGCTATCTAAGAAAGAATGGGAGGAAGGATGCAAGAAAGGGGTGCGCTACTTAAGGTGGAATACGGTGGTCCTACAGAACTAGCGCCAATCGTTGTTTCTGTAGGCAGCCCAAAGGTAAGAAGACTAACTGAGCAAGAATATTGGGAGACGCATGGCTTCTCTGACGATGATTGGGATGAAGAGGAAGATCTAGTACTTTTTGACATGGAATCGCATGAGTCGACGCATGAGGTTTCATCTATTATGCCTTCTTCTCCATCATCTATTATGCCTTCTTCTCCATTATATGTTATGTCTTCATCTCTTTCATATGTCATACCTCCTACTTCATCTAACGCACTAATGTGTTTTGAGGATCCATGTGTTCTAGTGCCTAATTCAGCTAAGGATCCTGCTTCTATCGCACCTATTAAGGAACCAAGTCTAGAGCCGATTTTTGTGGCTCTTGAGCAAGGTAATGTAATTTATAAAACTTTTGTGAGTTTTGGTGAATATGTAGATCCCTGAGAGCATTACTTTGATAAACCACCAACGGAACTGTGTTGGTGGTTCTACATCCCTACAACAGGGACTCATGAGAAATAGAGGGTTTTCTTCAATGTGGTACCTTTAGACTTTAATTTTTTCAAGTTTAGTGTTCATTCAAATTTTGGTTGGGCACAAGAATTTAATTTGCTTTTAAAGACACTAACAATGTCTGAATGAGTCTTAAGGGGAAGGATGAATAAACCGTCGAGTCTATGACGTTAACCAAGGACGCCTCTTGGGAGGCAACCCAAGGTAAGTTATCTAGTTTACAATTTTTTCAAATTCTCGTTAGGTATTTAGTCTTTCAAATGCAATAAAATGATAGATTTCCATATAGATATGTGTTTTTGGAGGAGTCTTGGGCTAACCATGGCAGATTTTCTTGATCAAATGAAGGGATTGTGAGTATCAAGAATTATTCGTTTCTATCCCACGATTATGATTTATTAACATTTAACACCATAAGAGGTGTAAACATTTGATCTCCTCTCTCTCTCTCTCTCTCTATATATATATATATATATATAGGGATTGACTCCGGTGAAAATCTCAAATTGCGGTAAAAACCGTGAGGACTACTTTATAGCTTGGTTTATTTGAAACCCGTGCTAAAAACCTCAATTACATAGTGATTTTACAACTCAGTTCAACCTAAAAACCGTGCTAAAAACTCCAGTTTTAAAATAACACATGACTTTATATATCGGTTAAACCTAAAAACCGTGCTGAAAACTCATGTTTTAAAATTACATTAGTGACTTTATAGCTCGGTTTTATTCAGAACCGGACTAAAATATGTGATCTTATAGATCGGTTCTATTTATAACAGGGCTATAAAGCTAGTGAACGGGGCTAAAAATCCGGTCCTCACAGGTTTTGACTGCAATTTTGGTTTTCACCGGAGCGCAACCCTATATATATATATATATATATATATATATATATATATATATATGGATTGACTCGGGTAAAAACCTCAAATTGTGGTAAAAACCATGAAGACTACTTTATAGCTTGATTTATTTAAAACCTGTGCTAAAAACCTCAATTACACAGTGACTTTACAACTCAGTTCAACCTAAAAACCTTGATAAAAACTCTAGTTTTAAAATAACACATGACTTTATATCTTGGTTAAACCTAAAAACCGTGCTGAAAACTCACGTTTTAAAATTACATAGTGACTTGATAGCTCAATTTTATTCAGAACAGGGCTAAAATCGGTGACTTTATAGATCGGTTCTATTCAGAACCGGGCTATAAAGCTAGTGAACCGGGCTAAAAAGCCGGTCCTCACAGGTTTTTACCGCAATTTTGGATTTCACCAGAGAGCACCCCTATATATATATATATATTTCAATCGGTTAAAAATGTTACGATTAAGAAAAAAGACGCCACAATGATATAGACGACTTCACCTTTATTATATATAAAATAGATAGATAGATGTTCTTTTTCTGAATAACAATAAAAAACTCATTACTTAATATATATCAAATTTAATACACAACAATTCAAGTAAATGTGGATAACAACAAGATTAATTAAAAGATGAACGATTTTTCTATTGTGTACTCTCTAAGTGCACATGATAAAGATGCTTTATTGGAAAAGAAAACCATAAAATGAAATGGGTGAACCCCATAATCTAATTTAAAAATGGCTAAATCAGGTGTATCTAGGGAAAGTATTTCCCAATTTAACTTTTTATCCTATGCCAAGGGCATAAAACAGAAAAACCGAAAGACGAATATAAATTAGAGGAATGTACGCTATTTCACTTAGGATTGTTGAGATACTTTATGAACTTGACAGGCCACTGAACAATATGCCCTAATAAGAGGAGCGACATGATACCTATCCACGAAATCGTGAACATACCAATAACGTTATCTTTACCGAGATCGTAATAATTAGGGGGTAACAACTTATATGATGAGAATCCATAAGTTACTGTCATAAAAGCCACAGCAACCCACATTGTCACCCTAATTGATCAAGACCATGAAGAATCGTTTGAAAGGTAACCCACTTATGAGCAAAAGGACACTGGCCATCGATAACACGAACCCGGCCGTGTTCCAAGCTTGTTGGCGTACATAATTCTTCAAAGTTAGCAAGAACCTCTCGATAGGGTACATCCACCGAAACTGTACAGGTCCACCGATTAAGGCTTCCTCCGCGAGATGCACAGGTAAATGCTCCATGACATCCATGAAAGATGGCGGAAATATCTTCTCAATCTCACATTGGGTTAGGGTGATCTGAGAACGTGCGTCTTCCAATGAAGCGCTTGTATTAACTTTCGAGCTCAATACCTTGAAGAACTTCCCTACTTCAATCAAAACAGAAACCACATTCGGAGGCAATGAACTCCGTACACAGAGCGGAATTAGTTGCTGCAAAAGGATGCGGTAATCATGGCTTTTCAGGCCCCCAATGGTTCGATCCTTCAAGTTAACCCTCCGGGCAATACTAGAACCTGAACCATCCGACATTCTTGCCTTCGATAATGCTAACAAGAACTTATCCTTCCCGACGTTGTCCATCTCAAATTCAGCTCTCTCGTACACCTGACGACCTGATTCCGTGACCTTGACATGGTATTCCTTGCGAATCCCAAGACTCTGAAGGTCGTGACGGGCAGAGACATTGTCTTTTGTTCTACCTTTCACTCCCATGATTGTGTTTAGAACATTTTCGGCGAAGTTCTTCTCGGAGTGCATCACATCTATGCTGTATGGCAACAAATTGTCTTTCCAATACGGTAGCTCAAAGAAGATGGTCTTCTTCTTCCAATTATGCTTTTTTTTTTGCTGGATCCCTTTCCGGTCTATCTTTTCCCATCTCCTTTCGCAATATCATGTCCTCTTTTTTATAACAAGTAAGCACTTTGTTAGCTTCAAGCTGAGAGAGGTGATCAGCCGCAGTCAGTCGAGGAGGTGCAAGATCAAATTCTCGTCCATCATAAAATGACTTTGAGTCTCGTCGATACTTGTGAGTATAGGGCAAGAAACGCCTACTCCTCCCGTACGACCACTTGTGGCTAGCTTTTAAGTACGTTGCCCCTGGCTTGATGTTGCAATTTGGACAGGCATACTCACCTTTAGTACTCCACCCAGACAAATTCGCGTAGGCTGGAAAGTCGTTGATGGTCCAAAGTATGGCAGCCCGCATTAGAAACATTTCATTCATGGAAGCATCAAATGTTTGTACGCCCACTTCCCATAATTCCTTTAACTCTTCTATCAAAGGCTCCAAATATACATCTATCTTATCTCCGGGTCCTTTTGGTCCATCAATCAGCACAGAAAGGTATATATACGGTTGCTTCATGATACACATAGGTGGTAAGTTGTAAGGAACAATGACAACAGGCCATGTACTGTGATTCACATTTTGATTCCCGAAAGGGTTAAATCCATCAGAAGCAATACCAAGGCGTACATTCCTCATCTCAGATCCAAAACTCGGGTGTTTAACATCTAGATGCTTCCAAGCAGGGGAGTCTGCAGGATGTCGGTACACACCGTCATCAACACGTTTCAAGCAATGCCATTTCATTAGGGTGGCAGACTCGGCTGTCGCAAATAGCCTTTGGAGGCGTGGCGTCAACGGAAAATACCGAGCTTGTTTTGCAGCTTTTCGCGTGCCTGATTCAAAACCCTCAACGGTTGGCCTCCATCGCGATTCATTGCAGACTGGACATTGATCTAGGTTTGCATTTTCGTTTCGGAAGAGCACGCAACTATTAGGACATGCGTCCAAAGTGGTGAAGGTGAATCCTAAATCGTCCACTAACTTCTGGGCTTGATAATAAGATGTAGGTAGGTTGACCCCTTCAGGCAAAGTCTCAGCAAAGATCTCTAGCAGCTCTTTGAATGAGTGATCTGTCCAACCGTGTAAACTCTTTGCTTGTAAGAGACGCACAGCGAACGACAGGGCTGTGTGCTTCTTCGATCCCGGATACAAAGGCAAGTTAGCAGATTCCATTAGCTTCAGGAACTCGTGAGTACACTCTGTTTGCGTAGTAGTAGCCTGCTCATGAACGCCGTCATCTTCCAGAATATTCGGTTCAGGAACGTCGGTCCTACCAAGTGCATCTTCCACCAATCGCGTCATATCCACATCCATGAAACCATCTGGCTCAGCTAGCACTTCACCCCTCAGTTGTGGCTCCTCGATCAGATCACGGATCGTCTCCCCATGTTTAGTCCATAACTTATAACTAACCAAAAATCCGTTTTCCCTAAGATGCTTCTGCACAACTCCTCTATCAAACATTCCCCTATTCTTACATTTCCTACAAGGACAGTATATGCGAGTCCTAGCATCCTTGTTGGCATATGCAAAGTCTAGAAATTCATCTAGCTTTGCAAAATATGCATCAGATACTCTAGTACCCCAATCGATCCATGACTTGTCTACATGAATTGCCATTTCCTATTAGACGGAAAATTGGAATGGTATAAGTATGCATGACAATATGGTGAAACTATAATTCCAATTTGAAGTTATTATAGAAAATCAGTTTTTATGTTTTCTATAATTCCAATTTGAAGTTATTATAGAAAATTGGAATGTTTTCTATAATTCATTTCTATAATAACTATATTTTAAGTTATTATAGAAAAACATTTTTATGACATTCCAATTACAAAAAAACATCATAATGAGTCATTTCAATAACAAATTACTATTACTACTGAATATCACAAGATACCCTCTTTCTCTCTACGACTGTGGCTGTGGGTCGCCATAAAGGAGATGTTCACAGTGATCTTTGGTGGATTGATAGAAGAGATTCTTGTTGATCTTACCTTATGACATTACATTTTCTGATGTATGATAAGTACAAGATTAAGTTATGGTAGATACGTGTGGGAACCCGGTGAAGAGCGAGATTGTGGAGTCTATCAGAAAGCAGATTCAGTTATGGTAGATACGTGTGGGAACCCGGAGGAAGAGTTTGTGTAAGTACGTTTTTAGATGGTTAGACCTTGGCAGGGGCAGTGGCTGTACATGTTTGCATTGTATTTCTCTTGCCAATTGCAATGGCAATGGCAAGATTTGTGAAAAAAGTAAGCTTTCATTTCTTTTTGGTAAGCTTTCATTTCTTTTTGGATTTTATATTTATGGATGGATCCATCATCAGAGATGGGGAACAAAACAATAGACAAATTTGAATATGTGCTTTCATCTACCCTATGACATTACATTTTATGATGTATGATAAGTACAAAATTCAGCAACTTTTGCTCCCTTAAAAAATCAGCAACAAAAAAAACAGTAGCTTGAAAGATTCTGGAAAAAAGGAAAAAAACAGAAAACAGTGAAACAGTTACAGTAAAAATGGGAAAAAAACAGTTACATCAGAAAACAGTGACATCAAAAAATGGGAAATAACAGTGAAATCAGAAAAAGTTAAACCAGGAAAACAGTGACATAACAAACCAAACAGAAAGAGAAGAAAACAGCTAAGATGCTGACCAAAAAAGACAAAAACAGAAAAATAAAACAGGAAAAAAACAGAAAGATGCTCACCAAAAAAGACAAAAACAGAAAAAACCAAAAAAAAACTGAAAAACTCAGGAAAAAAGGAAAAAACCAGAAAAAAAAACCTACTTTTTCTTGGAAACAATCAATTTGGACATAGACAAGCATGGGGACTGTTTTTTTTTTGGAAACAAACAACACCATATCCAACAAAAACAAATAAAAGCATCCAAACAGATGGAAACAACCACCACGGCCAAACACACCAAACACTATCTCTTTCCATATATATATGTGTGTGTGTGTTTTATCACTTTCCCATCTTCCTCACAATTAACCCTCTCTCCCACACCCATCTCCCCTTGAAGGAAATGGCATACTCATCATACCACTACGGCTCGTCATCAGGCCTCCCTCCCCGCCCTGTGCCCATCAATATACCATCCGATAGCTCGGACGATGGGAGTGAGAGTTCAGGTTAGTCACTTATTTTGTTGGTTTACATTTTAATTTTGCTACGTGTATGATTATAATAGCTTGTTTATGTGTTTTTTATGCAGCACCAACGCCGCACCCATACCGACCAAATCAAAAAGTGGAGGTTGTCGGGGGCGAGGGTGGGATGCTAGGGTCGTTCTTTGAGGCGACCCTTGTACGCAAAGTGGATCCAACCCACTGGGAGGTGGAATATGTAACCCTCCTAGACGAAAACAGAAGAGATAACCTAAAGGAAATCCTTCCCGTTCTCCGAATTCGTCCCCTCCCACCTCATGTTTCATATGATGCCTACACGATCGATGACCGTGTGGATTGTCGCGCAAGAGAAGGGTACTGGTCAGGTAAGGTGGTTGAAGTGTGTTATTTTGGGAATGACCCAACTTTCAGGGTCGAATTCCCTCTGACCGGGGACATCCAGCTTTATCGTCCCAACAGACTGCGCCCACACTTCGACTGGGATGGATACAAATGGACCACGCAGCCGCATTTTCGCTTCATCTTACGAGGAATTTCTATGTTCTGATAAGTGTTTTATTGGTCTAATCCTACTGGTTTTTATGGACATTGTGGTTTGTTGAAGGGTTTGAACTATTTCTGTCATTGTTGTTTAATCCTATCGGATGTTGCTACCGATTGTTATGTATTTTCCTACTCATTGTTATGGGTCTGTATTTGCTTCCTTGTTTGTTGGATGATTTAAATGTTTGTGTCGTTGTTGTGTAATCCTATGGTATTTTGCTATTCATTGTTTGGTTAAGGTTGAGCTATTAATGTTGGATTATTAAAAGTTGATATTTTATATAATTTTTATCATTATACAAAAATTTTGTATAAATAGTAATCTGTACTCTGGCAGCAGATACAGACCCATAAACTTTATTAAAAGTTGATATTTTATATAATTTTTAATAATGCATGCCATTATCTTAACACCCTAAAGTCGGTGTTATTTTATGCAATTTCCCCACATTATTATTGGGTGTCAAGTTTTTGAGAAGAGGTATAAATTACTGTTTGTGAGTTGTTAGTTTCCCTTTGTGATTTAATCATGTCGTGTAAGAAGGAAGAGAAATCTCAGGTTGCCACTGAAAAGATCAAAGCTGCTTAGGTGGACAAACATTGTGCCTAAATTGTTCATGTCAGTAGCTTTTAATATGGCAAAATCATATGACTTTCATCTCAGTAGCATTTTAAGAAATTCATGTCAGTAGCTTTTGCAAGTGTGTATTCATGTGTGATCTTCATTGAGAAATTCATACAAGTGTTTATTATCTAAGTTCTGATAAGTTTCCCACCTCTCTCTATGTTCTGATAAGTGTTTATTATCTAAGTTTTGTGATTTTATTATCTAAGTTCTGAAAAGTTCTCTATTCTTCTCTCTTCTCATATTATCTAAGTTTTGATAACCCAAAATTGTAAATACAGTTGGTGGAATGTACATGATCTCAAAAACCCATATTGATTGATTAAAATCTACAAAGCTTCCTATGTCGTTTTTAGTTTAGGTTGATATAGTCTTAGTACTTGAATTTTGTTCAAGTAACATCCTCGGTTTTCTTGATTTCACATCTCCTTGATTGGTTGAGCTAAGATGTGTTAATTTCCTTATTATTTCCTTATTGTTTATTGATCTCACTAGCATTTTAATAGACTTTTTTGACACAAACTTGTTTAGGTGGACAAACATTGTGCCTAAATTGTTCATGTCAGTAGCTTTTAATATGGCAAAATCATATGGCAAAATCATATGACTTTCATCTCAGTAGCATTTTAAGAAATTCATGTCAGTAGCTTTTGCAAGTGTGTATTCATGTGTGATCTTCATTGAGAAATTCATACAAGTGTTTATTATCTAAGTTCTGATAAGTTTCCCACCTCTCTCTATGTTCTGATAAGTGTTTATTATCTAAGTTTTGTGATTTTATTATCTAAGTTCTGAAAAGTTCTCTATTCTTCTCTCTTCTCATATTATCTAAGTTTTGATAACCCAAAATTGTAAATACAGTTGGTGGAATGTACATGATCTCAAAAACCCATATTGATTGATTAAAATCTACAAAGCTTCCTATGTCGTTTTTAGTTTAGGTTGATTTAGTCTTAGTACTTGAATTTTGTTCAAGTAAGATCCTCGGTTTTCTTGATTTCACATCTCCTTGATTGGTTGAGCTAAGATGTGTTAATTTCCTTATTATTTCCTTATTGTTTATTGATCTCACTAGCATTTTAATAGAATTTTTTGACACAAACTTGTTTAGGTGGACAAACTTTGTGCCTAAATTGTTCATGTCAGTAGCTTTTAATATGGCAAAATCATATGGCAAAATCATATGACTTTCATCTCAGTAGCATTTTAAGAAATTCATGTCAGTAGCTTTTGCAAGTGTGTATTCATGTGTGATCTTCATTGAGAAATTCATACAAGTGTTTATTATCTAAGTTCTGATAAGTTTCCCCCCTCTCTCTATGTTCTGATAAGTGTTTATTATCTAAGTTTTGTGATTTTATTATCTAAGTTCTGAAAAGTTCTCTATTCTTCTCTCTTCTCATATTATCTAAGTTTTGATAACCCAAAATTGTAAATACAGTTGGTGGAATGTACATGATCTCAAAAACCCATGTTGATTGATTAAAATCTACAAAGCTTCCTATGTCGTTTTTAGTTTAGGTTGATTTAGTCTTAGTACTTGAATTTTGTTCAAGTAAGATCCTCGGTTTTCTTGATTTCACATCTCCTTGATTGGTTGAGCTAAGATGTGTTAATTTCCTTATTATTTCCTTATTGTTTATTGATCTCACTAGCATTTTAATAGAATTTTTTGACACAAACTTGTTTAGGTGGACAAACTTTGTGCCTAAATTGTTCATTTCAGTAGCTTTTAATATGGCAAAATCATATGGCAAAATCATATGACTTTCATCTCAGTAGCATTTTAAGAAATTCATGTCAGTAGCTTTTGCAAGTGTGTATTCATGTGTGATCTTCATTGAGAAATTCATACAAGTGTTTATTATCTAAGTTCTGATAAGTTTCCCCCCTCTCTCTATGTTCTGATAAGTGTTTATTATCTATGTTTTGTGATTTTATTATCTAAGTTCTGAAAAGTTCTCTATTCTTCTCTCTTCTCATATTATCTAAGTTTTGATAAGTTCTGTGTGTGCAGGTGTAGCCCCCCAAAAGCAGCGCATTATAACGAGCTAGAAAACTCGAGCGCTCGTTACTCTTTAGATGATGCATTACATGATATATGTCAGAGCACTAATGTTAATTAGAATCGAAATGCAAAAAAACCAACTAATATGTTCACAATAATATGCAACAGCAACCAGAAAAACAACAACACAAGGGCAAAACATCAACGGGAGGCCTTGAACAATTACAAGGCAACAAATCCAAAAATATAAGCAACTACATTAAACACATAACCATTAATTGCAATGTACCACAGACTTTAACCTCAAAAAAAAAACAAATATAAGAGGACCTTTGACAGTCAAAAGGATTGACTATAAGCACTTGACTAACCAAAATTTTTGTAATCCACAATTCACAACCAATAACAGAGAAAATAAATGAAAATAAAATTATAGAAATACCAGTACCTTTTCACAAAGCTTAGAAGAGTCTTCTTCAAACTGTTCTTGCTGCTTTAACTTTGCCTCAAGCTCATTAATCTGATCAGAGGTATAACAAACACTAAATTAGACTAACTGATTCACCCATCTCGGTAACAGCTGGGACCAACTAAAAACATAATAGAAAAGAAAAATAATCTCAATTCATGGATTTCCAATGAAGAATTTGAAATGTGACTCTTGACAATCATGAAATATAACAAAGTAGTTTATCTAAGTTGGTGATTATTTTCATTGGTTTGCTTTTCAAGATAGATGGTCTAAATATCTCACTATGTGCAAATTGAGGTAAAAGAGAACATTTTTGTAATCAACAATTCACAACCAACAAAACAGAAAATAAATGAACATAACATTATAGAAATACCAGTACCTTTTCACAAAGCTTAGAAGAGTCTTCTTCAAACTATTCTTGCTGCTTTAACTTTGCCTCAAGCTCATTAATCTGATCAGAGGTATATAAAACACTAAATTAGACTCACTGATTCACCCATCTCGGTAACAGCTGGGACCAACTCAAAACAAAATAGAAAAGAAAAATAATCTCAATTCATGGATTTCCAATGAAGAATTTGAAATGTGACTCTTGACAATCATGAAATATAACAAAGTAGTTTATCTAAGTTGGTGATTATGGAAAGCTTTTTAATCATTATATCCTCTTTTGGAAATTCAATTGCTAATATCTAGCAGTTCACATGCCCATTTCACTTCAGCTATAAATAATATGAATTATTCTACATATTAGAGCCCTGCACTAAGCACTCATCAATCAAAATATAACATGAACACACAAATAAGCACCATTGCAATTTTTCACCATATCTGATCCCATTACCCAGCTCCATGTTTTCACAAAACAAGGCTTGTAAATATATGCTATGGATCGTTTATTATTACCTCTCCACGGGCTTGGATCAACTTCAGCAGACATCAAGAACCAAAACACTGCAACAAGCAGATTCAATGATTAGTAGTCCCCTATACCACTTGATATCATATCACTTTTAAAGATAAAAGGCTCCAAATGTAGTAAACATATCCAAAACGACCAAAACTGATGAAAGTCACACAAGCCAAATGCAAAATGTAATTCAAAGACTTAACTCTGTTCCTTGCTTAATTGCTGTGTTAAGAAACCCAAAATCCCATATTCTTCTTGTTGTTCCTACTCCACAAAATCGCAGCACGACCCCAAACATCACAGCCAAACCCTAGATCTACAAGTTGCCCTGCGAAATAGGAGATCTACACAAATCACCTGAAGAGAAGGCCACAGATTACAACAAACCAAAGAAGAACAGGAGAGTAGAAGAGAGGAGCGAACCTGCGAAATCGTAGATCTACATAAATCGTATCAGATCTATTTAATGCATTCGATGTCGGACATGAGACGAGGAGTTGATGTTGTCTACAACTGCCTCTAGTTGACAAAGCACAGATTCGAGAGAGAGAGAGAGAGAGCGTAAAATTTAGGGCTTTGTGAAGGTTAGGTGTTAGAGATGAGAGACAGAGAGAGACAAGGTCGAGATCTGAGAGAGACAAGGTCGAGATCTGAGAGATTTATAGTAGAGATGCAGGGCGAAGCGAAGAACTAGAGATTGAGGTGTTAGAGATGGAGATTTGCGAAGATCGGAAGAACAAGGAAGAACAAGGAAGAACTGAGAGAGAGGAGCGGCGTATAGATCGAAGGTGAAGAAGTGGAAGCAAAGGCTCGACAATTAGGGTTTAATTCATCTGCTGAATTTATTTTATTTTTATTTAAGACATTTCTATAGCGACGGCAAGACCCGTTGCAAAATGTCGTGGCAAATTGAACATTTTTTGTTTTGTAGCTACGGCAAATCTTGCCGAAGCTACCATCGGTGGCAAAAGGTTATCAATTGCCACGGTAAGTCCCCGCCGAATATACCATCGGTGGCAAAAGGGTACAATTGCCACGGAAAGCCTCTGCCTCTGCTAGATAGCGTGGCAAATTTCTGTATTTTTTGTAGTGTTTTGCCACGGCAACTCTGCCGAAGCTACTATCCATGTCGAATTTGTCTTTTTTTTGGATTGACGGCGGCCCGTGGCTAATGCCGTGGCAAAAGGGTATCATTTTCCACGAGAAGCCCATGCCGAAGCTAGGTAGTGTGGCGAATTTAATTTTTTTTTTTGTAGTGTTTCACTCTCCAAAGGTGAGAGCTTCATGCCTTGTGTGCATGTGTGTTTCATCTAGTTCGGTTTGTACTTGGTTTTGTCAATTTCCCGAAAATTGGTGATTCCGAGATGAGCACGAACCTCCTCCTTGTGCTTCCATGGCCATCCATGGTTGTGTAAGGTTGTATAGGGTTGGTTTTGGTTTCATTCAAGTTGGTTCTTGGTGCATTGTCCCAATGGTTCTTCTTGTTGTTCATCAAGGTTGATTGCTCATATCTTTTCCTTTTCATTTCCCTTTATTTTGTTCTGTTTTTCCTTTTCACTTGGTCGAGCCTTGTCTCTAAGGTTTTACCCTCCCTTTGCTGCATTTTCTTGTCTAACTCGTGCCCCTCCTTTGTATTCTTGTGAGTCCGAGTCTACAACGTCAAGAAGGTCGGGAAAACAGCGGCTAACCCTGCATCAAGTTGGCATCAGAGCATAGGTTCACTTGGCGTTGTTTGAAACAAGAATGATCAAACCCAGAATCACTTTCTCTTGGTAAGTTTTACAAGAAATTCCTTGTTCAATGTCTTGATCTTATTCTATTGTGTTGATTTTGTGTTTTTGGCGCTTGTGTGTGCAATTTCTCATCTCCGACCACCCTAGCACCACCACAGCCCCATCGGTGAACCACCACAGCCCCCATCTCAGCCACCAGCTGATCATTTATGCTTCTTCAAGAAGCTTGTCCTTGGAACTTCCACAAAAAAAAAATCAGACCTTGTTTCTCTAAAAAGCTGTCCACTTTATTGTTTCCCCAAAAAGTTGTCTCTTTTGTGCTTTTCCAAGAAGCATTGACATTTTATTGACATTTTGTTATCTTTTCAGATTTTTATTTTATTAGTTATCTTTTCATAATTGTGTTAAGAGGGAGAGAGAGTTAAAACCGAAATTTTTTTTCAAAAAAATCAGATTCGGTTTTTCTGAAAAAAAAAGATAGAAAGAAAAAAAAGAAAAGAAAAGAAAAGAGTGACATCATATGCATGTTATTGAAGTGTTTTAGTTGATATTCATACTATAACATTTGCACTTCATCTTAGTGTTGCTTGGAAAAACAAAGCAAAGCTTATTTGGCTTGTTGTGCTTGCTTGTTGAAATCAAACCTTGTTTGCATTGTGTTAGCTTGCTCATTGTGTTGCAAACCTATTCATTGAACACATTGTGCTCACTTTTCGCAGCCACTACCCTACTGATTTTCGAGCCCAAATTGCACCCATTTGCATATTTGAGCGCCATTGCATGATATTGATACATGAGAATAAGATAAAGGGGTTGAACCTTGTAAAACTTGGTAAAACACTTATTTTTAGTAAAAAAAAGCTAATTGTATCGATCGTTCATAATTGTTTCGGGTGTTTGTTTAACCATAATTCTATTCATTGAGTCTCTAGCCGCACCTAGAATCTACGTGTTTGGTATTGAGATCAACCCTTGTTGTCGTTGTGCTCTTTAAAGTTTGCTAATCTTGTGGTTGATTTTTTTACTCTACCAAGGCGGATTTGAAGCTCGGTTGCAACACTTAAGGAGAGGAGTGAAACACTTGTGAGGCTGATTTTGCTTTCACTAACGTAACAAGTTTGCTAGTGTGTTTTGAGAATTTCTAACGCAGATCGTCCCCCTTCGGACCATTCCAATGGAAGTGGATCGGAGCCAATATCCCCGAAGTTGTTCAACATGCTTAAAACCATGTCGGACAATATTGGCCAGCTCACAGCTCGAATGGTAGCCTTAGAGACACGTACACTACCCCAACATGTACCAAACGAGCCCCATCAAGAGCGGGAGGAGCCCTTAACAACCCCACCAATTGACCCTCGACATGGCCCGATTCCCCCACGAGAAGGTAGACGTTTTGGTCCTAATAATAATGTTCCTCCTTTACATGATGATCGCAGGCCTCCAAGAAGGCAATATGACTACTTTGAAGAGCAAGAGGAGGATTGGGAACCACCCCGAGGCCATGGATACCAACAACGGAGAGCTCGTGAACAAGAGCAAGATGGAATAGGCAAAATAAAGGTCAAAATTCCAGCCTTTGAAGGGAAGTCTGATCCCGACCTTTATTTGGAGTGGGAGAGAAAAATTGAGCAAATTTGGAGCTGCCACAATTTCTCGGAAGAGAAAAAGGTACAACTCGCAGCCCTTGAATTTACTGGTTATGCACTAATTTGGTGGGATAATCTTGTGAAAGAAAGGAGGCGAGTTCTAGATCCAGCCGTTGCTAATTGGGAGCAAATGAAGGCCTTGATGAGGTCTCGATTTGTTCCTCAATACCACACCTGGGAGCTAAGACAAAGGTTGGAAAACTTGAAGCAAGGTTCCATGAGTGCGGAGGAAACATACAATGCCATGCAAGTGGCAATGGTAAGAGCCAATGTGGTTGAGGATGATGAAACCGCAATGGTGAGGTACCTAAGAGTTCTTCATCCTTTTCTAGCTAACGAAATAGACTTGTATCCTTATGAGTCCATGACAGATTTGCTACACTTAGCAATCAAGGTGGAGAGAAAGATCAAAGCTAGGAATCAAGGAGGAAGGACCTCAAGTGGCTACCCTAACTCATGGAAAGCACCAACTCAAAGCCGAGGGTACCAGCCCTATGGGAGGGAAGCGATGCAAGGAAAAGAAAAGGGAGCCAATTTTAGTCATCAAGGAGAGCAAGGTGGTCATCGCAATGGCTACCCTACCAACGCACCTTCATCATCATCTCGGCCATCTAATGGGGTTTCCGTAGCCCCACAAGGGAGTAACTCTAACCCCTCTTCTAGAACTAGAGATATTGTGTGCTTTAAGTGTCAAGGAAGAGGTCATATGATGAAGGATTGTCCTAATAAGAAAACTCTCATGATTAATCATTTAGGGCAATATGAATCTAAATCTGATTGTGATGATAATGTTTTGTGTGATGATGATGTGAATTTGCATGCTTGTGATGATGATAATGATGATGGAATTGAGTTTGAGCATGGCGAGTCTTTGATTGTTAGAAGAGTTTTACATGCTACCCCTTCTTCTTGTGATGATAACCAAAGAGAAAGCTTGTTCCATACTCGTTGTCTAGTTAAGAAAAAGGTGTGCAACATGATAATAGATGGAGGAAGTTGTTGTAATCTTGCTAGCATTGAAATGGTTCAAAAATTACAACTTCCTACATTAAGCCATCCTAGACCCTACAAATTACATTGGATGAGTGATTGTGGTGAATTGAAAGTGAACAAGCAAGTTAAGGTTGCCATAATACTAGGACATTACGAGGATAGTGTTTTATGTGATGTAGTACCTATGCAAGCTTGTCATATTCTTTTGGGTCGTCCATGGCAATATGATAGGAAGGTCATTCATGATGGTTTCACTAACTGTCATTCTTTTGTGTTTAAGGGAAAGAATGTTGTCCTCAAGCCCATGACCCCAACGCAGGTTGCCGAGGAGTATGAGAAGAAACGGGCAAGGGAGGAGAATAAGGGGTTGGAGGAAACCAAGTGTCCGCAGCCTAAGACCACACCGCATTCATCATCATCCCTTAGTGTACAACCTACTAGCTCCCAAAGATCAAGCCTCTCCATTGAGCCTAGCCAACCTAAGGGAGTGTGGGAGAGTAAGGGAGTTCTTCTAGCATCTAAGCAATACCTTAAGGAGTACCTTGACTCCGAGACCACTCTTATGTTGTTATGTAAGGAGCTTGCTTTATTGAGTGACGATCTTAAGGCTACCCTACCTAAGAGGATTTTTAGGCTACTTGAGGAGTTTAAGGATGTGTTTCCCGAAGAGATTCCAGTTGGTCTACCGCCTATTAGAGGCATTGAGCACCAAATAGACCTTGTCCCGGGAGCCAGCCTACCTAACCGCCCAGCCTATAGGATGAACCCTAAGGAAATCCAAGAGATCCAATCCCAAGTGCAAGAGTTATTGGATAAGGGTTATGTGAGGGAGAGCCTTAGTCCATGTGCTGTTCCCGTACTTCTAGTGCCAAAGAAGGATGGCTCTTGGAGGATGTGTGTGGATTGTCGAGCCATCAACAACATCACGGTGAAGTATTGCCACCCAATACCCCGCTTAGATGACATGCTAGATGAATTACATGGAGCCACTACCTTTTCTAAGATTGATTTAAAGAGTGGGTACCATCAAATTCGTATGAGGGAGGGGGATGAGTGGAAGACAGCCTTTAAGATCAAGTTCGGTCTTTATGAGTGGTTGGTTATGCCCTTTGGGCTTACCAATGCCCCTAGCACTTTTATGCGTCTTATGAATCATGTTCTTAGGCATTTCATAGGGAAATCTGTTGTGGTTTATTTTGATGATATACTTGTGTATAGTAGATCCTTAGAAGAGCATGAGTTACATTTACGTGAAGTGCTATCTACTCTTCGTCATGTGCACGTTTATGCTAATTTGGAGAAATGTGAGTTTTGCACAATTGTGTTACTTTTCTTGGTTTTGTGGTTAGCTCACATGGATTAAAGGTGGACAAAAGCAAGATCAAAGCAATCCAAGAATGGCCCAATCCTACATCAATTGGCCATGTTCAGAGCTTCCTTGGATTAGCTAGCTTCTATCGTCGGTTCGTGAGGGATTTCAGCACCATTGCAACCCCTCTAACCGAGATCACCAAGAAGCATCACCCATTCACATGGGAAAGAGCCCAAGAGAAAGCGTTCAACGCCCTAAAGGAGCATCTCACGCAGGCCCCGGTCTTAGCACTTCCGGATTTCAACCGGCCCTTTGAAGTGGAGTTTGATGCATCGGGCATAGGCATTGGTGGAGTTCTCATGCAAGAAGGTAAGCCCATTGCCTATTTTTCAGAAAAATTGAAGGGAGCTTGTCTTAATTACTCTACCTATGATAAGGAGTTGTATGCATTGTTTAGAGTTCTTAAGACATGGCAACATTATCTTTGGCCTAGGGAGTTTATTTTGCATACTGATCATGAGTCCTTAAAGCATTTCAAGAGTTAAGACAAGTTGGATAGGAGGCATGGTCGTTGGATGGAGTTTATAGAAACATTCCCTTATGTCATTAAGTATAAGAAAGGAAAGGATAATGTTGTAGCAGATGCCCTTTCGAGGAGATACATGTTGTTGTCTACATTAGACTCAAGGATCTTAGGCTTTGCATATATTAAGGAGCTTTATGTAGATGACCCTGATTTTAGAGAGATTTACAATCATTGTGTGGCTAAAGGATCCTTAGATAAGTACTACTTGTTTGATGGGTTTCTTTTCAAGATTGATAAGGTTTGCATTCCCCGTTGTTCCCTTAGGCTCTTGTTGGTTGAGGAAGCCCATAGGGGCGGTTTGATAGGCCATTTTGGGAGGGATAAGACATATCACATGCTACAAATATTTCTTTTGGCCTCACATGCTTAGGGATGTAGAACATTTGGTTAAGAGATGTGTTGATTGTTTGAAGGCTAAGTCTAGGTTACAACCCCACGGCTTGTATTGTCCATTACCCATTCCTGCAGCCCCTTGGGAGGACATATCCATGGACTTTATTGTTGGGTTACCTAGGACTAAGAAGGGGAGGGATTCGATCTTTGTGGTTGTTGATCGTTTCTCTAAGATGGCTCACTTTATCGCTTGTCATAAGACCGATGATGCTTCCAATGTAGCTAACCTTTTCTTTAGAGAGATTGTTAGGCTTTATGGAGTACCTAAGACTATAGTGAGCGATCGGGATGTGAAATTTCTTAGCCACTTTTGGAGGACTCTTTGGGGTAAACTAGGGACGAAGTTGCTGTTTTCCACCTCTAGTCACCCACAAACCGATGGGCAAACCGAGGTAACCAATAGGACCCTTACTACCATCCTTATGGCCATCATTAGGAACAATTTGAGATTGTGGGAGGATGCTTTGCCTCATGTGGAGTTTGCTTATAACCGGACTGTGCATTCATCTACTAAGCTTACACCATTTGAGTGTGTTTATGGTACTAACCCACTAACCCCTTTGGATCTTACCCCATGTCCCATGAGGGAGAAAGAAGACTTTGATGCAGGAAAACATGTGGAGTTCATTCGGGAGCTTCATGAGCGCACTCGTGTTCGGCTAATTCAAAAGGCCGAAGAGAATGCCCAACGAGCCAACAAGGGGCGTCACAAGATGATTTTTCAACCCGATGATCTAGTTTGGGTGCGAAAGGAGCGCTTTCCAAACAAGCGCAAGTCTAAGCTCGCTCCACGAGGAGATTGTCCATTCAAAGTTTTACAACGATTCAGGGACAATGCCTACCAAATTGACTTACCCGGTGACTATGGAGTTAGTGCCACATTCAATGTCGCCGATCTCACCCCCTACCTAGCTGAGGATGAAGACATGGATTCGAGGTCGAATCCTTTCCAAGAAGGGGAGAATGATGGAGGACCATCTCAAGCACCACCCAATGCACCTCATTTCGGAGATGGACCTATCACAAGGTCCCGAGCTAAGAAGATAAGAGAGGAACTTAACGCCTTCATCCACCACCACATGAAGTTGGTACTACCAATGGAGCCTGAGGGTGACATCATCACATTGCTTGAAACCGCACCATTCTCGGGCTCGACTAAGGGTGATTCAGCCACCACCCATACTTAGTTTTTGATTTGCTTGCTTTATTTTGGACTTTGTGTTTTGGGCCTTTGTTTGGGTTTAGCAGGACTTGTTGAAACTTTGTGTTTTTGAGCCTTTGCTTTTGGGCTGATTTTCTCTCCTATTTAAGGCTTGTAACCTCTCATTTGGAGGACACCTTGAATCTTGTTTATGAAAAACCTAGTTGGTTTCACTCTCCAAAGGTGAGAGCTTCATGCCTTGTGTGCATGTGTGTTGCATCTAGTTCGGTTTGTACTTGGTTTTGTCAATTTCCCGAAAATTGGTGATTCCGAGATGAGCACGAACCTCCTCCTTGTGCTTCCATGGCCATCAATGGTTGTGTAAGGTTGTATAGGGTTGGTTTTGGTGTCATTCAAGTTGGTTCTTGGTGCATTGTCCCAATGGGTCTTCTGGTTGTTCATCAAGGTTGATTCCTCATATGTTTTCCTTTTCATTTCCCATTATTTTGTTCTGTTTTTCCTTTTCACTTGGTCGAGCCTTGTCTCTAAGGTTTTACCCTCCCTTTGCTGCGTTTTCTTGTCTAACTCGTGCCCCTCCTTTGTGTTCTTGTGAGTCCGAGTCTTCAACGTCAAGAAAGTCGGGAAAACAGCGGCTAATCCCGCATCACTCTTTGAATAGGGGACAATTTAAATGTGGTAAAAGCTACTCCGAAGGGCTAGAAATGCCCCTTAAATATCGAGCTTTTACCGTCGGATAATAAGTTGGCTATATATTCAATCTTTTCCTAATATTTTCATTCGTTATATTTTCAGGTGACAGGATATTTTGCACATCACAAGATGAAGCTCCATCCAAACTAATATATATGTTATAAAGTTTCGATCAATTGTTAATTTGTACTGTTTGGTAATTGGTAGTTTCGCCTAAATTATATACATATAATTTTGCTAGAGAAATGAAAGAAATCAGAAGCATCTGTAAATAAGAGTCGCTCAAAAAAAAAAAGAAAAAAAAAGGAAGAAGCATTCGTAAGTGGAGGGTCCATTTTATTTGAATATAAAAAGTTGCGTATACAATTAAAAGAAATTAATGAAAGCACGCACAGATAAACCGTAACATTTCGTTCCTCCGATCAAGTACGTGATGGAGTTTAAGTAATTAAGAACAGCTATTGTTGTACAAGGTTTGGAGGGCGGCATAGTAGGGAGTTTTATAGCAGGACTTAACAAACCAATTACTTCTGTAGCTGCAGCACTTTTTGGCGTTGTAGTTGGACGGCCTGCACGCCCTGTACCTGTTGCTCAAACCCTGCTTGCACTTTGCCTCAATTCCATCGTCACCACTTGCAGATCCGGAGCTGCCGGGAGGGTCGAACTGATCGATTGGGCTGAAGGCGGACACGCTTACGACGACCAGAAGGATGGCGCAAACGCCCACGAGGAGAGTAGCGGTCTTCATTTTTACTTTCTTGGAGCGCCGCGGTTATGATGTATGGGAAGCTAGGCTTACAATTTAGAATTTGATATGAGAGGGATATGATGAGTTAAGAATAAGCTGTTGTTTTGGGTATTTATAGGTGGATGACCAAGCTGGATATCTCTATCGAACTCCCTCCATTACCAGTTCGGATCCTCTAGCCCCCTCGGTCCTCGGTGCTCCATACGGTGCAACACAAAATTATTTTAGATATAAATAAATATTAAAAAAATTTTAAAAAATATTTTTAGATTCTATACCCTTATATTGATATATTTATAAAATTTTATTACGAAAATTCATATTTTAAAAATATAGATAATTAAAATATCGATTCTTTTAGAAAATAATTTTTATTATTTTTTAAAACATGATTTTTCATAATAGAATTTTATAAACATATTAATATAAAGGTATAGAATCTAAAAATATATTTTTTATTTTTTTTTCAATGTTTATTTATACCCGATATAATTTTGTGTTGCACCGAAGGGAGTTCCGGAGTGGAGCAGGGAATCCGGCCTGCTCCATTACTTTTTTATTTTTTTACACGTTTTTTTAAAAAATGACGGAGTAAAAAATATACTTTATCTATTTGTCAAAATATGTCATTTTAAATATATATACAATTTTTAAGAAAAATATTATTATTGGATTGTGCTAAATACATCATCAAGTTCGCAACATGTGCTATATGCACTTCTTAGGACGGATCATGGATCTGTCCGACTATCCGTTGTAAGTTTTTAAAAAAATACACGCGAAACTTATATCTGTCCGTTAAAAAAATATAAAAAACTACATATGATAGATCAAGGATCCATCCTAATAAATTACAATGAAAAAAAAAAGTTTGAGAAAAAATACAAAAAGCAGAGCAAGAAAAAAGAAAAAAGCAGTTTTGAAACCCACAGGCGCTTCTTTTTTTTCTTTGTAATTAATTATATGTAGGCTTTTTATTTTATTTTTTTTATAATGGATGGATTTAAGATTCGTCCGTATATTTTTTTTTTAAACTTAAAATGGACTCTGTCCTAAGGAGTGTATATAGTACCTGTCATGGCTGCATATAGCCACCCATTATTATGATATCATTTTTTACTTTATCGAAAACCACAACTAATATAACATACTAATTATTACAATGATTTTTTCATAAAGTAAAATCCAAAATTCTCAAAATGAAATTTTTTAAAATAATTAACACTATAAAATGATATACCTTGCAGGAAAAAAAGGAAATATAAAATATTAATTTTTTATATGATTTAAAACTTATTGTGTCAAATGAGTATAATTAAAAAAATTAATATTTTATATAGTTTTTAAATATCTAACAAAAACAACCATAAAATAATAATAAAAAAATGGGTTATTGAAAAAAAAAGGTTATAAACAAAACAAAAAAAACCTTTTAGACTCTTTCCCGGTACTTTCCCCGGATGTTTTTTTTGATACAAGGCAAGGATTGGGGGAAGGTCAACCGCGGTTGACCCACCAACCAATAGCGTCCAAACGGACGAAATCTGCGATCTTAGCAGGAACACAGTCAGCGACTAAGCACGCGGACAAGCCTAGATGCGCCAATCGATCGGCCACCCGGTTTCCTTCCCTGAAGACATGCGCAAAGCTGACACTCTCGAACGATCGACAAAAGCCAAGGGCATCCAAAATCGTCATCTCGATCTCCCACGGGCACTGCCAAAGTCCTCGCAAGACATTGATGACAGTCAAGCAGTCGCCTTCAACCTCCAACCGAGGGAAACCCCGCTTCGAAGCTTCCAGAAGACCTGCTATGAGACCATAGCATTCTGCTTGCACAACAGACACCTGACCGTGGCTTTGGGCACCACAAGAAAGGACCCTTCCCTGGCTATCACGGATAACAAAGCCAGAAGCCGCACGGTCCGACCCAGTCCGAGCGCCATCAAAATTAAGCTTAACAAACTCCTCATCCGGTTTTTTCCATTTAACTACTTTTTGTTTTGGCATTCTCTTATTTTGGGTGTTTGGTTTTAATGTGTCAATGTCTTCTTCTTGTTCTGCAACTTGTGCTCTTCTCCACGTAGTCCTATATTGTTTTATATTTTTTATCCATTCTTCCATTGTACTGATATCAGTGTTGTCAAAAATTATTATGTTTCTCATCGACCATAAACCCCAAAGGGCGAAGGCAAGAATCGATTTATGTTCCGTAGATAATTGGTGGAATATTTTGGAGATTATATCCTTATATAACTTGTTTTCTTTGTCAGTGTTCCGTACCGTACGTTCAATCTGCCTATCTAATCTTCCGATGAACGACAGGGCAGTCTGACATTTTGGGAAGAGATGGGTGCTATCTTCTTCATGATGGGAGCAAAGGGGGCATTCCAAAGGCATATGAATTCCTTTTCCTTGTAATCTGACTTTTGTTGGGGTTCCGTTTATCAGGTTTTTCCAGAGGAAATTTTTAATCTTAGGAGGACAGTCAATTTTCCAGATCCAGTCTAGTAGGTCTAAGTTGGTCCTTCTGGTTCTCGTGATGTGGTCTAATGCACTAGCAGTAGAGAACCACCCATTTTTACTTGGTTTCCAGTACAACCTATCTTCAATTACATTGGACGGGATATAGATATCTAAAATTTTATCAACAATGTCTGAAGGGAGGTAGTTACTCAATTTTTCTTTGTCCCATGTGTTATTTGGTTTAATGAATTGGTCAATAGTTTCTTGTTCATCAACCTGATCTAAGATACATTTTTCTCGAAGGTTTCCTTCATTTAGAAGCCAGTTGTCCTTCCAGAATCTTATGGATTTCCCGTTTCCCACCTGCTAGATAAGTCCTGCACAGAATTCCTCTTTGATATCCATTAGTTTCGCCCATTGCCAGGAGGAGTTCCTTTTCCTTTGATAGTTCCAAATATTCGCATTTTTTAGGTACTTATCTCGGATGATTTTAACCCATTCATTTTGAAGCTCTGCAAGGATTTTTCAAAGCAATTTCATTTGCAGCGCTTTGTTCATGTCTTTAGTCTTGTGTAGTCCCAGCCCTCCTTCTCTCTTTGGTCTGCAGATTTTATCCCATCCGATAAGGGGCTTATATTTAGGGTCTTTGTTCCAGAAGAAGCATCTGTTCAGTCGGTCTAGGTTGGTATGAATGCTTGTGGGAAGCATGAAATTTTGGATTATATAGCTTGGTTTCGCTGCTAGGTTTGCTTGAATAAGGACAGAACGTCCTTGTTGGGTGAGTTCATTAGCTCTCCATTTTGTTAGTTGGTTCTTGGTTTTCCCTATGACTTCTTCAAACGTGTTTTTATTCACTCTATCATTGATAATAGGGCACCCAAGATATTTTTCTAAAGCAACATGGTTGGTTATTTGTAGGCATGATTGGAGTCGTTATTTTTGCTCAGTTGCAATTCCTTTTGTGGTTTGGAAGGCAGATTTTTGAAAGTTTACTTTTTGTCCCGAGATCTCGCAATATTCATCAATTATGGTTTTCACCGTTCGACAAGCTTCCGGGGTTGCTTTAGAAAAGATCATGATGTCATCCGCAAAGGAGAGGAAGGGGATAGAAGGACCACTCCTAGAGGTTCTGAACCCGATATTGTTCCTCAATTGTTCACTTTGTTGCTGTAATTTTCGTGCTAGAATTTCTGCGCCTAAGATGAAAAGGTAGGGGGAATAGGATCTCCTTGCCTTAGACCCCTTTGAGGTCGGAAAGTGTCGGTTGGTTCATCATTTACTAGAATAGAGAAGGACACTGTTTGGATACATTCTTTAATCCAACCACAGAATTTCTGGCAGAAACCAAACTTGGACAAAACAGCAAACAGGAAGTCCAAGTTCAGTCGGTCATATGCCTTTTCCATGTCAAGTTTGATCGCAATCCAACCCTCACGCCCCCTTTTTGAGCGGAAAGAGTGGAAAATTTCATGTGCAATGAGTACATTGTCTTGAATTGCTCTATCTGAAATGAATGCTCCTTGAAGAGGGTGGATCAATTTTCCTAAAACCATTTTAAGCCTTTCTGCCAGGATTTTGGCAATAGCCTTATAGAGTGTAGAACAGAGGCTAATTGGTCTGTAATTGTTTGTTGTTCTTGGGTTTTTGCATTTAGGGATTAAAGATATAAAAGTTTGGTTAATTTGCTTGAGCATTTTCCCGGAATGGAAGAAACCTTTGATTGCTTTTATAATGGATGGTCCGACAATATCCCAGTGTCGCTGGTAGAATTCTGCTGTCATTCCATCCGGTCCTGGGGATTTATCTTTTCCTATCGAGAAGAAGGCCTTTTTTATTTCCTGGTTTGTAATTGGTTTTGTGAGGAACTCATTTTCTTGTTGAGTTATTTCTGTATCTATTAGTTTTAGATACTCGTGTAAGAGTCGATAGTTGATAGTCTCTTCTTTGAATCTTTTTTCGAAATCGTTGCGAATCTCTCTTCTTATGTTTTCTTCTCCCATAATTGTTGTTCCTTCGGCTGTCACGATTTCTCTAATGATTTTCCTGTTTCTACGTCCCGTGACTACTTTGTGGTGGTATCCTGAATTTGTGTCGGAGAGTTTTAGGTGTTTTGTTTTTGCCCTTTGCCGCCAATACGTGTTATGGTATTGTATGAGCTTGCTTTTCTTTTCTATAAGTTTCTGTTGTCTTTTGTTGTTTTCATTTTTGTTTGTCGGGATATTATTATGTTGCAATTGTACTAGTTTTTCCTCAATTTCTTTTAATTGTCGAAAAATGTTCCTGAAAGTAGTTTTGTTCCATTCTTTTGTTAGTCTTTTTAATAGTTGAGTTTTTTTAACCACTTAGAACATTTGAGAACCTTCGCATCTCGTTCTCCATGCTTGAATTACTACATTTTTGTAGTCTTTTCTTTGGAGCCACATTTTTTCAAACTTAAATGGTCTCGCCTTCCTGTTTTCATTTGAATCGATTTGAATCGATATTGGACAATGGTCTGAGGAGGAGAATGCATGGTTTTTGGTAGCTACATTTGAGTACCATTGAAGTATTTCATCTTGCACTAGAGTTCTGTCAAGCTTTTCATAGATGTTATTTATATCAGTTCTATTTTTTCTCCAAGTGAACTCGTTTCCTATTGTCGGTATGTCAAGAAGCTTACAGTCCTCTTTGAATTTTAATAATCGTTCAACAGTCCTCTTTCGCCGGATGTGGATCGTCATCAAGTTGATCAAGTTGGTCCAATATATTCTTGTTCCGATTTTTTTTTATTTGGTTCACTTAAGTGTGAATTATTTGACTTCTTTTTACGAATTTGCATCTTATATAATATATACTCCCTCCGTTCGGAAATAAATGATGTTTGACTTTTGTGCACGTAGTTTTATGAGCTAAAAACTATATAAAATCTTATTTATTTTAATTAATTTTTTTCATAGTTTAATATCTATTAGTAATAAGTATTAAATTGTGAAAAAATTTAATTAAAATAAATAAGATTTTATATAGTTTTTAGCTCCTAAAGTGCGTGCAGAAAAGTCAAACATCATTTATTTTCGAACGGAGGGAGTATAATACACTTTGTTATCGAACTGAAATTTATGTTTTTTAAACAAAAACATACTATATATAGATTCATTTAATTAAATGCTTACCTTTATTTTTGGGCTAAATATTTCAAAATACTTCACTAACATTATAAATATAATTTTGAAATGCCCTCATATAACTAACACTTTTTGTAAAGGGAAATTTATATACTAGGGTTTTTTTTAGAATTTTTTTTCGAAATATTCATAGAAAAATAAATATTTACGTAAATATTCAATGGTTTAAACTAATTACAAAAATATTCATTTTTTGCAGGTTTGGCAGAAAAACGCGTACTGGGTCCACGTTTTATGTAGAAAACTCGAAAGAGAATTGGCGCCGGGGTTGGGTTTTGAATTTTACAAAAGAAACGCGGCCTGAGGCCGCGTTTCTATTAAAAAACAAAATGATATTCTAGGTATATGTACAGAAGTTGAGTTGGCAATAGAAACGCGGCCTCAGGCCGCGTTTCTGCTCTGGACTTGGGCCCCAGTTGCTGACTGGATGGGACGCCAAGCAAAAACGCGGCTTGGGGCCGCGTTTCTCTATAATTTCAGAAAAAAAAAGATGGTCAAAGGGGTAATTACTGCAGTTGGTGGCAGTTACACCAAAAACGCGGCCTGGGGCCGCGTTTTTAGTGTATTAACCCTAGCCCAACCGGCCTCCTTCTCCATGTTCTTCACTTCATCTTCTTCGTTCGTCGTTCGTTCGTCCGTCTTCTTCTCTTCCTCGTTCATCCTTCGTCCTCCCCTCCTCGTTCACCTTCACCATCCCCTCGTCGTTCATCTCTTCTTCGGTCATCTTCCAAATCGCCAGTTGAAGGTTAGTTTTTTTTTTTGAACGAATATGGATGATGATAGTTTGATTTTGGTCGGAATGGATGAGGGTTTGTTGATATTTGTATGTTTTTTATTGTTGATTAGTGATTATTACATATAGTTGAAATTGTGTGATAGTTGTAGATCGATTTAATCCAAAATTTAGAAAGTTGTATTTGATAATAGTTGTATGTGTGATAGTTGGAGGGCGCGACACCCCTTCTCGAAACCGCGTGTGGTGAGTTGATAAGCAGTCCAGCCTACCATGTCTTTCACTTTATGATCGTGGAACGTGGAGTTCACATTCGACTTCAAATGTCGAATGCATATCCTATGATGTGCACTCGGCGCCCTCCATCTAGGCAGCTCCTCCATGGTCTTCATGATGCCCGCATGTCTGTCTGAAATAACGCATAATCCGAGTCTCTGAGTGACGTGTCTCCCTATACAA
The DNA here is from genome assembly GCA_963922045.1 of Persicaria maculosa. Lineage (NCBI taxonomy): Eukaryota > Viridiplantae > Streptophyta > Magnoliopsida > Caryophyllales > Polygonaceae > Persicaria > Persicaria maculosa. The sequence continues at coordinate 18,907,075 of OY998264.1, read as the reverse complement.
TCGATGAACCAAGACCAACTATCTCCATTTTCACTCTCCACAACTGCAAAAACCAGAGGGAAAAGCTGATCATTTCCATCCATACCTATTGCCATTAACACAACATGCTTGTACTTTCCATACAAATGGGTGCCATCGATCGATATCAAAGGACGACAGTGTGCAAACCCAGCAATGGATGGTGCAAAAGCCCAGAAAACAAGACCGAATATCTTCTCTTCTGGATTTGGGGAATCCAGATTGCACCATTCAACCACTGTTCCCGGATTTGTAGCTTGTAGCGCAGCAATGAACCTTGGCAACTCCGTGTACGACTCCTCCCAATCACCATATATCTCTGCAATAGCTTTCTGCTTTGCCCTCCATGCTTTCATGTATGAGACACAAATCCCATACCTTTTTTTCAGATGCTCGATTATGAAACTTGGCTTCGTGTCTTGATCATTGCGAAGAAATCCAAGAATCTCACCTCTGATGAAATTTGAGGTAATGTTACGATTATCCAACTACAAAACCTCTCCAACACAATTGGCTGCATGAGGCCCACTGTAATTGACGACCGTCCACATATCAACAGTTCGATAAAGACGACGAGCAGATAGTCGCCATGTGCATCCACAACTGTCCTTCCTATCACAAACAACTGTGTACCAATCTGGACTCGCCTTCTTTGTCCTGTATGGCTTACTCAAACGCACAGAATACTCGGTCAAATCACATTTCAACTCCTCCAGCGAGTTGAAGATTTGTCCGCGAAAAAACTGTCTTCCATCATCTAATTGGACAAGTGGATTAAACCCTTGCCATGAAGTTGTTATCATTGGATCAGCTTCAACAATATTCCAGTTGGGATTAGAGGCCTCGGCCCTAATCACCGCCTCCCTAGTAGCATCATCGTCCTCTTCAGAATTATCCAAGTCGTCTTCGTGATCAACACCAAGAGCATCAACATAGATCTCATTCACTTGTTCGATCCCTTGCTGAGATGTGTTGTTATACTCATTCATCCTATAATATAATTAACTGTAAGTTAGTTTATCATAAATATTAAACGTTTTCACGAATTAATTACAATGAAAACTACGTACTCCTACATAATCCTACAAGTTAAACAAGTATTTCAATCTATTTCATCAACAAATATTAACTAAATAATCCTACATGTTAAACAAGTTAATCACGATAATAAGTACAAGTTCATATAACAAAACTATATTCTCGACCAAAAAATGAAAAGCAACAACACAACTACATAATCCTACATCATAATCATGATAGTAACTACATCATAATTAAAGATTCAAAACTCATAGAAGATTATTAAGGATTCCAAACCTCTTACTCATTCAAATAAAAGTGAAAAACTTAAATAAGAGTGCAAAACTAACCTTAGCCAAGCCTTGATCAAATATGAGACAATATGTAATTTGAAGAAGAAGCAAATGCAAAGAAAAGAGGATATGAAGAAGAAGGAAATGCAATAGAAAGAGGATACGAAGAAGAACCAAATGCAAAGGAAAGAGTACTTGAAGACGGTGTATTGGTAAAGACAATGCTGAATTTGGTTGTGTTGTGGAAATGAATAAAACGCGGCATGGGGCCGCGTTTTATGTACATCACACTCAAAGAATAAGAATCTTTGACTCTCTTTTTCTGAAACACAGAAAAACACGGCCCCGGGCCGCGTTTTTGCCTTGCGTCCCATCCAGTCAGCAACTGGGGCCCAAGTCTAGAGCAGAAACGCGGCCTCAGGCCGCGTTTCTAGTGCCAACTCAGCATCTGTACATATACCTAGAATTTCATTTTATTTTTTAATATAAACGCGGCCTGAGGCCGCGTTTCTTTTGAAAAATTCAAGTCCCAACCCCGGCGCCAATTCTCTTTCGAGTTTTCTACATAAAACGCGGACCCAGTACGCGTTTTTCTGCCAAACTTGCAAAAAATGAATATTTTTGTAATTAGTTTAACAAGAAATTTGGCCCAAAGGCCTTCGGCCTTTGGGCCAAATACAAAATGTCCCACGGATTGGGCTTTATTAGTAAATGGCCAAAATATTTTCATAATACCGGTTTTGCCCTTGCTTTATACTCCCCCGTCTCTCTCCTCGCGCTTCTCTTCTTCTGTCGAATTTTTTACGGTTTTGAAGTTTCTCCCATTGATCTTCCGGTCTCTCTCTCCTGGCGATTCGTTCCCGACGGTTCCCTAGTGATATTCGACTTGCTCTACGCCGTGCTCTCTGACTTGCTATCGGCATTGCTGTTCGACATTCTCTCCTCGTCGTTTCTGCATTTTCTGCTCTTCGTTTCGGTTTTCTGATCACCTTCTTCTAATGGCTTCATAAGTTACTTTCTTCGACTCTTCTGCTTCAGTGTTTCCACAGCAACCTCGCTTGTTGTTTCCTTTTAGTTGTGGAGATGTAGTTTCCTTCATTTCATGCAATTTCTGTTGTTCGTTTCGTTAGTTTAGCCCTTTCCTCCCGTTTAGGTTTTGTTTGTAGTTCAGTTGTTGTCTAATGGCTATCAGTTTGTGCTATGGTTAATGTCCCTATCAGTTGTTTGTAGTCTGGTGTTAGGGGTACAGTTTATGGCTTGTTTGTTGACAGGGTTGCATTTTATTACTTGTTTTAATGGTTGGTTACAGTCTTTGTGAGAGGGTTATAGTTTATCAATTGTTTGGTGACATGGATACAGTTCATTACTTGTTTTGATGGTTGGTTACAGTCTGGTGACAGTGTTACAATTGATTCATTGGTACAGTTTGTTGCTTGTTTGGTGATAGGATTACAGTTTATTACTTGTTTGCTGACAGGGTTGCATTTTATTACTTGTTTTAATGGTTGGTTACAGTCTTGTGACAGGGTTACAGTTTATTAATTGTTTTGTGACAGGGTTACAGTTCATTACTTGTTTTTATGTTTGGTTACAGTCTGGTGACAGGGTTACAAGTGATTTATGGTTACAGTTTGTTACTTGTGTGTGGTGACAGGGTTCCATCTGACATTCTGCGTGTTGTGTGTTTGGAGTGTTTGGTGTGGTGACAGTATTAGTTTATGTGGGTATTCAATTTGTTGTTTGCTGGTTTTTGGTGACAATATCTTATTTGTTGTGAAACCTAATATTGACACTATTTCTATGCTATTTAGGTAAAGAAATTGTTATCCAACAAGAAATTCCTACTGTGGATCCACCATCAGTTATTCAACCTGCTTCCTTCAAGTTTGTTGTTCCCAAAGAACGACGTTTTCGCGGGCACATTAATGTGTATTCAAAGCCTGCATTGATCAAAGTTCTTAAGAATGGTCTGTCTCCTGATGACTGGGTTTCTCTTATAGATGGTTGTTTAGGTCCAATTGTACGAGCTGGTGATCATCTTTATTTTTATCATCAACTTGTGCATCAGATGCTCCTACACGAAGTTGAAACTTCTAAAGTTAACGAGATGTGGTTCCAAGTTGGGCAACATTTGTTTAGGTTTTCTCTAGCTGAATTCTATTGTGTAACCGGTTTGAGTTGGAAAGAACCTGGTGATGACATGTCTCCTTCTCCTCATGTGGATATGGAGGAGTTTTTGGGTGTACGAAACTGCACATTTATTGGTCTTCTCCAAATTTTCCTCAAGGAGCCAACTCAGTCTCCTAAGAAACTTTCCATGGCGTACTTGTTACTAATTGAGGGTGTGTTGCTCCCTCAGCGTTCTAAAGCTCTTGTACGTCAATCTTTTATGGACCTTGTCTGTGATTTTGATCGTTTAAAACTGTATCCTTTTGGTCGGGTTGTGTTTCTGGAAACACTTGGTTTTTTGAAGAAATCTATGAGGTCTGATCAATCCAAAAAGGGTCCAAGGTTTGGTTATAATTTTCTCGAATATCCTGTTGCATTCCAGGTATTTCCCTGGCCTTTCCTTTTATGTTCCAATGCTTTTTTCTTCTTATTATTATTCTTTACTTCTATTTCTGTTCTTAATGTTGCTTTGTTCTCAGGTTTGGATTTTAGAGGCAATCCCTAAGATTGCTGGCATCTCAAATTGTCAATTTGCATTCTGTGATGGATTACCAGCATCTCTTGTCTAGTATACTAGTGAACGTGATTACAACATTACTTATGATAAGTGTTCTGAAATTTTCTCTCAAGATTTGGTAAGCATTCTTTCTTGTCTCAGCTTTTATTATGCTTATCTCAGTTTCCCTCTTCCATGTTATATAGTTGTTGTCCTTTAATTCTAATTTTTGTTCTCTTGCTAGGGGACTGTCTACTCTTTGTATGCCTCGTTTATGGATTGCCCTGGCCTCTTACATTCTGATAAAGTTGCTGATGACAGTGTAGATTCTTACGTTTCCTGTTTTGTTGGTATGGATGCTGATGTTAGTGATGTAGTGTGTCCAAGGAATTTACGCATCCAAGCGTATCGGCTCAGGAAATCAAGTGGTTGTCTTCTTTCTGGTGGTGTGGAACCTCATATCCCTTCTACGAATATTCCTACTAGGATGAAGGAAATAGTTAGAACCCCAACTTTGGGAAAAAAGGGGGTGGTGAGACCACCAGTCATCACTGAGGGCAGTTCTGACTTTGAGAGTCCTGTCCATCCGAGGAAGAGGTTGGTTACACGGTCAATGAGTAGTGGTGACAGTCCTCTTTCTGTGAAGAAGGATAAAGTGTTGAGACGTAATGCTGCTGCTGATGATTCTATCAAGAAGAAGAGAGTGTTGAGAAGTTCTGCTACTCTAGATGAGCCTATCAAGAAGAAGGCAAAGGTGGTGCCATATCAGAAATTGTCAAAGAGTGAAGCTCCTGCTAAGAATGAAGAAGAAGCACCGTGTGGTGACAAAGGTTTAGATCATGGTGACAAGTCCAGAAGGTCTAAGTTTAAGCTCCCTAGATCTATTCCTCCAAAAGGTGATGAGCTTCCTACAAGTGATGATGTTCCTGGGTTGGGAAAAGATTTTGTTAGGAAATCTGTTTTTGAAGAAATTATTAGTTCTTTTAAGGCATCATTTGAGTCTTTTGAAGCTCAACTGAAATACTGTGTTTCTAGGATTCTTGTCCTTGAGGAGAAAGTGCATAAACTAGAATCACATATCTTACATCCCAGTGATGACAGTGAGGCTTTTCTGAAAAGGGAACGTCAGGCATTGGATGAGTCTTTGAAGGATGTGCTGCCTGGTATTAGGGATAACTGCTCTCAGTTGTCTGACCATGGGCATCTTTTTGAGTGTTTGAATCAAGGTGATGACAATGAAGGTGATGACACCGATTCTTCCAATGGTTCCCCAACTCCAGAGTATGTTGTTGTTAAGTCAACTAAGGAGTCAACTTCAATAGATGTTGATGTTGTTTGCACTGATGTTGACACTGGTCTTGTGCGTTCAAAGATAAAAACACTTGATGAGAGTGTTGTCCCTTCTTCTGGCTGTGCTTCTCCTTCTCCCAATGTTGATGACAGTGCTGTTGCTCCTACTGACGTCCTTGTATCACAGGATGTAACTGTTGATAGTGATATCCCTGGTACCGAAGTTGTTCCCTCATATGAAGTAATTGACAATTCTAGTGCATCCACTTTAGAAAAAATTGTTGAGACTTGTTCTGCTGCTCCTACTGAAATCCTTCCTTCGGCTGATGAAACTTTTGATTTGAGTGTTGCTCCAACTGAAGTAATTGGGTCAGTTGAGACTGTTTTAGCTAGCTCAGTTGCTCCTACTGAAGTTCTTGCTTCACATCCAACCAATGAGGACATGGTTGCTTCCAAAGAGGTTCCTGGTGACAGTCCTGTTCACACTCCTGATCTCCCTTGCCCTACTGATTCTTGTGATGACAGTGGTGCTGTTGCAACTCTTGTGCTTCCTTGCTCGACTGATGCACCTGATGACAGTGGTGCTGTTGGTCCCAAAGTTGTGGTTACAGATAATTTGAATGATGCTAGTAGTTGCCCTGCTCCTGAAGTTGTTGGTGGGAAAGTTGATCATGGTATTGGCATCATACTTGGATACAGTTCTGATGTCCCAGATGATGTGTCTACTGACAGTGGTGATGCAACAGGTGATATTGATGATAAATGCAGTCTATTTCATAACATCACTGACATCGCCTCCCTTGTTCCTTCAGATGCTGAGGATGATGATGACGTTCCGCTAAGGCGTTCTCATAGGGCGTTGAAATCTGCTCCTGCAGCCCATACTCCTTACACCAATCCTTGTAAACCGAAGAAACCTCGCCTTCCTAGAGTACCTAAACATTCCTTTCTCAGCCCTGAGGAGCGTGTTGAATTTTATACCACTTTTCGAGATCTTGGGTAATTATCCACTTTTGATATGTGTTTTCTTCTTCGTACTACCACTTCTTATAATAAGTTTATTTAACTTGTTATCTTACTTTGTAGGCGTGATGCAAAAGTCAGTGGCTGTGAGGTTGATATGAACAAGTTGTTTTTCACTGAATTATCGGGGAGGAAAAAATGGCTTCGTGATCTTGTAAGTTCATATTTACATGTCTTTTTCTTGTTGCTTATCTTTTGGTGCCATCAATTTGGTGACAGTTAGGGTTTATTCTTTTTCTTTCACAGCACATAGACGAAGCACTTCATCATTTTAGAAAGCATCTTCATGATTGTCCTGATCTAAATCCCAACATTGTTGTATTAGACACCATTTTTTTCCCCAAGCTTGTGAACTGTGATGTTGATCTTTTTAAAAATGGTGATGCAATTCCGAAGGAATTCTTCCACTATTTCCTTGGTCTTTATCCTGGCAATTATGGGAAGACTTGGGAAGGTGCTAAGAAGGTTTACGCTCCGTTCAATCTTGACAATGTGCACTGGGTAGCTGTTGAAATTGAGCTGGACTCCAAGATTATTCTTGTTTATGACTCCCAGTGCGGTTTCACTAAAAATGAAGAGCTGGTTTCCAAGTTTGCTAAAACGTGTGAGTCACTTGCTATTCTGTTAAGCAAGTGTTGTCTTTTTCCTAACATGGATGACACTCCCTTTGAGGTGGACCGAGTAGATGACTTGCCTCAAAATGAAGACGGGTACCTTCTGTTTTCCATCTTGTCGCATTTTGTTTTGTGACATTTTATCTGTCCACCTTTTTTCTCTTGTGTTTATATTTTGCTTCTTATGTTGGGGTAGCTGTGGTGTCTACGCCATCAAGCACATTGAGTCTCTGGTTTTTGGTGGTGACATTACACTTGTGAATAATGAGTATGTTAATGCTTATCGTGAGAAAATTGCATATGATCTGATGAAGAAGCAGTGGACATTTGTTTAGTTATGAACTTTAAGTTTGTGTTATTTGAACTATGTGGTGACAGTTGATTTGGTGACAGTTTAATTTATATTTTGTTGATGTAGCAGTCGTGGTGACAGCCCTTGGTGACACTCAGTTTCTGTTAGTTAGACTATTTATCTGGTGACACTTGAATTGGTGACAGGGTATCGTATATTTTGTTGATGTAAAAGTCGTGGTGCCAGCCCATGGTGACACTTAGATTGTGTATTTGTAGGCTAATGCTCTAGTAATTTATATGTTCTTTTGAATCTTTTACTGTTTTATCCCTATTATATCTTACAACACTCTATAATTCCACTTTAATGTCAAGGTTTTATTATTTCTGGTGAGATCTTCAAAGTTTTCAATTTGGTTACAGTGCCTATGGCCATGTTTTCATAGTGGTGACAGTATATGTGACCCCATTTTTTATGTTGGTTACAGCGTCTATAGGGTTTCCTTTTATTACAGTGTCTACGTCCTTCTTTTCATAGTGGTTACAGTATATATGACCTTGTCTTAACGGTGGTTACAGCGTCTATGTCTATCTTCACCATTCATATGATGAAGGAGAACTGTCCATCACATGTCTTTTTGGCTTCTCATTAGCCCCTTTAAGGTTTTTGATTACCTTGTCCTAGGGTTTTCCATTTGATTACAGCAATCATCTATTAACGATGTACTGTACTTAACATTTTAGGGTTTAGGGTTTAGGATTTAGGGTTTAGGGCCTTGGCCCTAAACCCTAAAGACTTAACCCTAAACCCTAAACCATATTGTACATCACATGTTCTTTTGGCTTCTCATTAGCCCATTTGGTAGGGTCTTCCTTTTGGTTACAGTGCCTATGGCCATGTTTTCATAGTGGTGACAGTACATGTGACCCCATTTTTTATGTTGGTTACAGCGTCTATAGGGTTTCCTTTGATTACAGTGTCTACGTCCTTCTTTTTATAGTGGTTACAGTATATATGACCATGTCTTAACGGTGGTTACAACAAGGTTATTTATATACTGTTGGGCTTAGTGTAATAAAATTGGACAAAATGGTTGTTGGGCTTGGTGTAAGATTCATGATCTAAGAGGCCCGACCCATTTTCTTTAATTTATATATGTTTTGAACTTCGGCAATTTCCCACGGCAAGTTAACTCCCTCCCTTTCGTTTCACTGGTGTATCTACGTCTGTTCATCTTCCTTTCACTGCTGTAGCCCTCTCCCTTTCATTCCTCCACTCTCTTCCAGATTTCTCTTCAGAATTTACGACTTCGCTTTTGGTATGTAACCTTCTCCCTTTCGTTCCTCTGAAAATAAAAGTGATCGGTTAGGGTTTTTACACTATAACGTCATTTTTTTCATATTGGTTACAGTATCCTGATGTAATCAAATTTTTTATTGTTGATTTTTCCGATTTTAGATTACTTTTCCATTATCTTTCAGTCGATTAAGCGCATATATTGGTGTTTATGTGTTGCTGAGTTGCTACTGCGTTATTTTCTTTGATTGTTGTTTGTTTTTGACTGAAAATAAACATTGTCGTTTATTGTTGATGTACTCTTCCAGAAAATTTTTTTCTTCTTTCTGTTACTGTAATATTTCCATTACCTTTCCTGTAATGCTTGATTATTAAGTGATTGGATACTAAATGAGTGTATGTTTATTTTGTCTGTTTAGGTCTTATATCCTTCAATGGCATTTCCAACTGTAACTGAAGTAGGGTATGACTACACTGTTGGTTCATTTGAAGTTGTAATCTCAGCAAGTGAGTCGTTTTTCTATGGACCGAGCCAACTGTTGGTGTCCATCCATTCTGATAGCCTCCCTCTGCTGACCATTAATAATTGCTCGGCTTGGAATGGTGTGCCAATGACTTTATCACAATGCAATGAAGTGTTAACTGAAGCAGGAATCACCAGTGTGGTTCGAAATCAGGTAGCCAACCAACTCTTAATGGAATATACTCACAGTTGGTTTCCGGGCGACGTTGAGTTTGTTGAATATGGTCTCTGCCCCGACATCACTGTGGATGTACACTTCATTGAAGACTATGAATCTGACATAGGCTCTGATTCAAGCTCTGAATCTGTCATGAGCTCTGACTCTGATATGGATGTCGACCAACTAGATCCTCCAGCAGCAATTACAGAACACAGTGACAGCTTACAAGAGATATATCATTATGAACAGGATGGAGAGAAATGCATAATCTGTCTGGACCTGATGTTGGCATCAATGCCTGTTCTTGCCACACCATGTGGACATTTCTTCCACCCAGAGTGTCTCCGAAATTGGCTTACAGTTCAAGTCATTTGTCCGCTTTGTCGATCAACAATTTAGTCCTAGTTCTCTTGTATATCTGCTGCGAAAAGACAGTGTAGTGACAACTTTTTTGGGGGACTTAATTTTAAGCAAATGTAGGATATGAATGGAATTTTGTGTTTGACAATGGTTGTATCTCATTTCCATTCAAATCATACCAGTGTATTTTGTAAATTTTGGGGGTACTTGGTGTATGTATATGCATAATATGAATGAAATTTGTGTTTTATTATATTTGTTTGTGATTTCCATTCTATCATATTTGTCCTAATGGTTGAGTATGACATAGTGCTGACACTGATATCAGTTACAAGTAGTAGTGACACTAGACTTGTATTTTTTGGTTTTAAATTTGCTCATAAGGTCTTACTTTTGGTTACAGTGTCTATGGCTATGTTTTCAAAGTGGTGACAGTGCATATGTTAGGGTCTATGTCCCTGTTTTAACAGTTCTTAAAACATCTACAAGTTTTTCCTTTGATTACAGTGTTTATTCCCCTTTTTTCATAGTGGTTACAATATCTATGTCCCTGTTTTAACAGTGGTTACAGTGTCTGTGACACTCTTGCCCATTTATATATTGAAGTAGAACTGTCCACTGCATGTCTTTTGGCTTCTCATTAGCCCCTATAGGGTTTTTGCTTACCTTATCGTATGTTTTTTCATTTGGTGACAGCAATCATCTCTTATCTACGTACTGTCCTTAACATTTTAATTACAGTGTTTTTTCATTTGGTGACAGCAATCATCTCTTACCTTGTCCTATGTTTTTGCTTACCTTGTCCTATGTTTAGGGTTTAGGATTTAGGCCCTAAACCCTAATGGCTTAACCCTAAACCCTAAACCATAGTGTTCATTACCTTTTCTTTTAATTTATGGTTTAGGAATTTGGTTACAGTGTCTAGGAACCTTTTATTAATGTGATTACAACATTGATTACCATGTGTTCATTTTACAGTGTCTATGACTCTGTTAGTCATTCATTTATAAATCTTTGCAAAACTTTAATGATAGAAGAAGAAGAAACTGAAATATGGTCACAGTTTACATTCTGTCTAGTGTAATGTTGACAGTGAACAATTTATTCAATATAAGAAAACGATGATTACAGTGTCTATGACTCTGCTAGTCATTGATTTATAAATCTTTGCAAAACTTTAATGATAGAAGAAGAAGAAACTGAAATATGGTGATAGTTTACATTCTGTCTAGTGACCTGTTGACAGTGAACAATTTATTCAATATAAGAAAACGATAAAGTAAAACTTCTTGTCTTCCTTGATGCTTTGCCTCTGATTTGCCTCTGATCTCTAGCTATTGTGTATCCTCTTTGATGCTTTGCCTCTGATTTCTCCAACTGAAGGCTTTCTTTTCTTTTGAGGGCGACCACATCTTTTACGTATCATTGGTGGGTGACATTTCTGTCTTTTGATGTCCTCTGGTACAACCCACTGTTCTTCATTTAGAGCAGGATATATTGTCTCATAATAAGCTAATTTCCAAGCTTCAATTTTGTAGTAGCTGCTAATATACCTCAGAACACTCAGTTTTTTGTCCCTGATGACAGCAAGAGCATGTACACAAGGTATCTTTTCATAATCAAATACCTTGCATGAACAAGAGTTCTCCTTTAAATCAACCATAACCCTTTTCATCCCACCGACAACCTCAAACTGGAATTTATTGCGGTGCTTCACAGTGTACATGCCTGCATCACTGCATCTTATGTACACTATATTACTTATCTTATTTGGAAGCTCAAAGCTGTTGTTTTCAGATTCATTTCTGCGCTCATTGAACCATTTTGTTATCTTCTCTCTGATTGCATTCAGTAAGCCTATAATTGGGAATGATCTATCCAAACAAAAGACATTATTTAATGATTCTGCATTGTTTGAAGTCATCATATTGTACCTGTCACCTTTTGAATAAGCTCTTGACCATTTCTCAAACTGTAATTCTTCAAGATATTTCTCCATCTTGCTGTTTGTATTACTGATGCAACCAAAGTAGCTGTTGAAATCATCTTCTTTGTAACTGTTTGCTGCGCTTTCAAACCACTGACAAAGTATATTCTTCTTGAATTTTGCCATTATATTTTTCTTCAACTGCCATCTGCAGTAATAATGCTTAGCATTTGGGTAAATCAACTCTAAAGCTCTCGCAATGCTTTGATGACGGTCAGAAACAAAACCTAGCTCTTCACTTGATGGGATGACTGTTGCTAGCTTGTTGAAGAACCACTCCCAAGAGGCGTTGTTTTCTTAGTCAACCACTGCAAAGGCAATAGGGTATATTTGATGATTTGCATCTTGTGCAGAAGCTGTGAGAAGAGTCCCTCCGTATTTTCCTTTTAGAAATGTACCATCTACCACAAGCACCTGTACAATTGAATTGTATTCAGCAATTATTTGGTGACAGTAATTTTTTCTTATGAAATGAATATGTACCTTTCGTAGGATTGGAAATGCTCGGATACATGGTCCAAAGGCAATGAACACATACTTGAACTTTGAGTTGCTATCAACTTCAATGAAGGTGACAGACTGACAGTTCCAGGATTTGCTTGCTTCAGGACCCAACAATATGATGGCACTAATTTATAGTTTTCTTCTGCTGTCCCCATTGTCATCTCCATTGCAAAATCACGAGCCATCCAAGATTTCCAGTAGCTAACATTCTGTTTGAAATCATTCCTCATCGTGTTTCTAATTTGTCTTGGAGTTGGACCCTGTTTCTCATCTACAAAACTGTATATATTATGTAAAACAGTGAATAAAATATGAAATGAAGCATGATTACAGTGAATAAAAATATAAAATATGTAATGACACTACTAAAATTGTGTTCATAGACATCGGGTCTTTAACATCGGTCAGAAAAACGCATGATTTTAAAAATAATTATAACACCTGTTCAAAAATTTTCGATGTTACTGAGACTAGATACATCGATCTTATTTTGCGGACAATGTTAAAATGTCATTTTAAAAAAAATCAAAAGCGCGCCTATAATATGAAATCTGAGGCGGTAAAATAGCCCGTTCCCAAACACTTAACCAAATCTAAGATCTCTCAAATAATTTGAACACCCGCCCCATACTTTTAAAAAAAATTTGAGCACCCGCCCATCATTCATATGTACCCTCTTGGCCTCTCTCTCTGTACACTCACTTCCTCTCTTAAGTCTGACCAAATCTAAGACCTCTCAATTAGTCAAGACCCATGTACTCCACTCAGGCCTCAGCTTCTCGCCACCGCCACTGCTGCCAACGTCGCTCCCATCATCGCCACCACCGCCGCCACCGCAGCCATCGCCGCCGCCACTCCTCTTTCTCAATCCCTATTTTCACCTCAACTTCTCCTCCCCCTCTTTCTCCAGATCTGAGATCTCCTAGATCTTCTCTTTCTCTCGGTGTTCTCTCGAAACCCCAAACCTACCACTCTCTCACCAGATCTGAGATATCTCAAGGCCCAATCTTTCGCTCAACTCTCCTCTCCCTCCAGATCTGAGATCTTCTATTTCTCTTGATGTTCGCCGAAACCCTAAACCTTACCCCATACTCTCTCTCCGTTCTCAGAATCTCCATCTCCAGATCGAAGATGGGGAAGAGCTGCTCATCGTGGCTCCTCATTCTCCTGATGCTCACCGTGATTTTGCATCCTCGAGATTTCGATGGGGTTCGTTTTTAGTACTTTTCTCTATTAATTCATTCCTCTTTTTTCTCTTTTTTTTTAATTGTTAATTGGATGTTCTATTGCTGATTTCTGATTTATCCCAATCCTGTGTTGTATTTATGATGCTTTTCCAACTGAACCACGGTTTAGGGTTTTTTATATCTATTCTAGTTTTTTGTTTTGTTTCATGGATCTATCGTTTTATTGTTCTATCAATGGATCTTTACTCTTTCAGGTCTGAGCTACTCATTCTTTATTGTTAGATTCAGTTGCACAGTTTTGTTAAAACTTAAAATAGGGTATAAAAAATTGCAACTCGTGAGTTTTTTTAGTTAGATGTCAATTTTAGAGTGTGGTGTCTGCTATGGGATATATAAATGACTAATTGTTGAATTTAGCTTACTGTGAAGGATTTTATATGTCTAAGAATATTTACCAGTGGTAACTAATTAGCATCCATGTTTACTAGAAAGTGACTATAGAAGTGCTTGTGGAAGACCCATTTGCAGAAGTGCTTGTGGAAGATGAACCCTGTAACTCTAATCCTATCATTTGCAGCAAGAGATCCTATGGAGGACCCAAACTCTAATCCTCTTATTTATTGTACGCAATTCTCTTTTAAGTGAATGGTGATACTAGCTAGTGATTATGACATGTTTTCTTATATGAATGTGGGATTTATCGCCTATTTTGTAGACCCGGAATACATGTGTTATACTCCATCCGCAGAGGCAGCTGCTCTAGTTCTACAAGCCATGAGAGAACTTGAGCTAAAAAGCCCAATGGAATATGAAATTCGGCTCATGGATGCCACCACGATCAGCAAGGTATCTCTCTAGCTAATCTGAAACATGATTTCACCTCTTTTGTGTGCTTTCTCCATGAGAGTTGGGACAAATTTTATTGAGTAGTTGTTTGTTTCTGTCTTTGGCAGAAAAAAGCAAAAGAGTGTTGCAATTTTGTATGGGCAGATCAATTCATCTATTCCGAGATGTAACCCGTACAACTGCATGCATCAAGTGATTGATCAGTTGTCCAACAATATCTACACTAAAGGTGGGTTTTAAGGTAATGCCATAGTTGTAAATGCAAGCTTATCTTAATGTAAATCTGGGTCTTCTAGCACAAAATGGCTATGGTAAGATTATGCCACTAATATTTCATTCAACTTTTCATGCTGTTGAAACTGTTGAGTCCATGCGACTTGAGACTGCAAGAAACAAAAGCTAAAAGCCTTTTCGATGATACTACGCTTGCATATATTTCTGCTCCGCTATTATGTCTTAGTTTGATAGTTTGTGATCAAATTAATGACAGTTGTGAAGAAACTACTACATTGGTTTTCACCTTCTCTTTTCATGTGATTGCAAGTGCTTGAGAAATAAGAGATGTCCATTCATTTGGCGCCTTTGGATTGCTGATTTAGATATGTCCGAAAGATGATGTTTCAGGCTTGCTATTAATAAGTTCATTGATTCTTCTCTGATCCATGAAACAAATGCAATGTTTTATTGACATGTTCCTAAATACATGGTTATTCTATTATGGGTGGTAATGTTTTGTGTTAATGTATCCTTTTTCATGATTTAACTATGTGAGGACTGTTTTGTGGATCAGATTCTATTGCTTGTATTTGATGGTGATTAAGGCCACTGAACTGGAGGGAAGCTATATAATTGTGGCTAACCCGTCTTTGTCATGGTATAATCTTCTGCCTTATTTTTACTTGATCGCCTATTTTAATTAAGAATCTTTATTATAACGGATGTTCTTGATTCTGGATTCCCATGTAATGTTTTTTCATTATTTGGTGAAATGTACATAAACCATGCAGAAATTGAAAGGGGTTGTTCGGTTCATGTTTCTTTCCTTGCTCATTGACACAAATTTGCTTCAGATGTGACAACAACATGAATAACTTATAAGCTTTCAGCTGCTAGTCTAGTCTTGTGCTTGACCTCATAAGCTTTCAATTGCCAATCTATATTTTATTGTTTTGAATGTTTATTATATCAGCTAGAAGTACAAGTTAGCCTCTTCATCTTAGAGGATTTTAGAATTTTGTGCTCTAAATATCATGCACATTAAATCTTCCATTCCCTTTGACAGAATAGTGTATTATGGAAATATGCTTTGTGGTTCATTTTGCATGTAAGAGCTGCTTTGTTTTTTGGACATAACTCAGTATGATTTATTTTGGTATTAATGAACTACATTATAAGTCGTGGATTGAGGTCAGCTAAATTCACCTTCAAACTTAATCCAAATTATTTAAAGAGTTATGCCTTAGTAATCTTACCCAGATTCCGAACTTATGGTCTGATAATTTTCATGCTTTTCATTGGTGGTTACATGTGTTTTATAGACATTAGTTCAGATCTGCCCTTCATTGACTGATGGATGCTTAATTTGAGCAAGATTTAGAGAAGAGAAGTGGCAACAAAAGGTCTAAACGGGAGGAATAAACAACGAATGACGAAGAGGAAGATTGTTGCATCTTGGCCTTGAATTGTGCATCTTGCATCTAGACTCTATTTTAATTATTTTCAAGTGATATTATGTCAAGTTTAGAATGAAACTATTGATGTATTTTGTTTTGTATTTAGCCCTGTTGTCAAGAGTATTCGACTCTATTGTCAAGAGTATTCGAACGAAATCGCGCCTCGCCTCTGCCGATCGGTGCTCTGCGTTTGTGATGTTGCGTGAAAATGAAGAAAGAAACGGGAATAGGGCAGCAGGAAGGAGGCAGGGGCAAAATTGGAAAATATGGATACCCTCCTAATTTATTACACTTTTTCTCCTGGGGCTTAATTTTTGCCCAAAATATGGACAATTACTAAAATTTCCCTTAGTTTAAACCATTGAATATTTACGTAAATATTTATTTTCTATGAATATTTCGAAAAAAAATTCTTTTTTTTAACAAAATATCTTTCAAATTATATTTTAACAAAATCAAAAAATAATCTTATAATATTTGTTTAAAAAAATAAAGGTTTCATTTTATGTGTTTTAATTTATTTTTTAAATGTTAAATGGCATGGATAATTAATGTGTTTTAATTTATTTAGGCTGTTTAGAACTTTTATGAAAGTACCTATCGTGATTTAGGGTTTGTTTTACCGATCGATTCCACATCACAAGCTTGTTTAGTTTGTATTCAAAAGGATTTAAGCTAGTGTTTTTGAAAATGACTTTTTAGCAATTGAATGATTATATTCATGGTGGTTGTTGTTTGCTCTTTGCTAAACTTTATATTGCACAAAATTTAACCAAATTAAAATTAAATTCGCTTGAAATAGAATATTTTATAGTATACGCTCCGCATAATTAAGAAAAATGTAATTTGTAAAATTGACAAGTTATTAAAGCTGAAGTAAACTGTATAATTTTTTAAAAGAGTTGTGGAAGAAAATATTAGAGTTGTAGGATAAACCTTTCCTACGCGGAGTAGGAAAAGTCCCTGTAAACTTGTTGGAAAGACTTTGCATTGACGTCAAAATAGACGGCTTAATAATCAGCGACCTGCATTGACTTCATCCTTATACGGAGTACGTATTTTTTCAATTTTTGCATTCATATGTAGACCTCTGTTTGTATTACTGGAAAAGGATTCCAGATGATGTATGGGCGGTGTGGTCTTGCCCCGATGATTACAATATAGTCCAATTTATTAACAATAAAGGATACAATTTCTCGTTTAAAATATTTAGATAATTATTTAGTTTTTGATAATATTGTAATTTTAGAAATTCTCGTGAGAAATCTATTGAAAAAAATACATTTTTAAAATATATTGTTTACTATTTGTATGCATTGTTTTAAAATGGTAAAAACTGTATAAAATATCTATTATTTTATAAAAAAAATTAACAATTTCTTACTCATTATTACTATTAATAAGTATAAAAATGTTTTTTCAAAAATTAAAAAATTTAATATTTTAATTTTTTCCAATCAAGGGATAGAATATGGAGGCTACACACAGCTAGCGAAATTGTTGGTGTTAGGCGTACGACAAGGCTTTCTAAACTTGTTGGAAGACTTTCATTGACTTTATTATAGTTTGTTAAGGGTTCGTTTGGTTAGCTCTCTATTTCCCGAGAAGTTCAAAATCCCAGTAAGTAAGAGTCAGTATATGTGTTTGGTATGCTTTTTTAAAATGGAAAAACCCAGAAATTTCAAGAAAAAATTAGGTTAAATATCCATTTACAAAAGCTAATTAGGTAAATGTCCATTTTTAATTGGATATTAAGTAAATATCAATATTTTTTTGTAATTCCAATTATGCCCTTGATATAAAAATCACCCCCACATCAGAGATACAGTGGTGTTGAATCCTCCTCCATTTCTCTATCTCGTCCCTTCGCCTCCACCTTCCATGGTTGCCTCCTGAACCGCTTCGCCAACGTCAACGCCTCCGACGGCTTCGACATGGGCGGCGTCGGCACTGTACTGTGACGGGGAGCTGAATCCGTCTACGGGGGAGGCAGACGTTGTTCAGAAGCTCCGATCTGAATGCAATCGGTTGTTGGAGGGTTACGATTAGGAGTCCCAATACAATGACAGAGGATGATGAACTAATGGAAGCCATCATCGAATTGAATCGATCGATGATTCAACCTTGTAATATAATTAATGTAGGAGGAATTGAAGATGTGGTGAATTGGTGATATATTGGGGGGCTTCGGTGGACGGAGATTTCGATCTCCTCCAGATCTGAGATCGAAATCTCCGTCCACCTTCCATGGTTGCCTCCTCCATTGTCTGTTCCTCCCCCATCGACCCGAAGTCAAGCGTCGCCCCTCCGTGCTTCCTCTCGAGATCTCGGACTCCACTCCCATTGTGCCTCCGTGGTTCAGATTTCAGCCGCTGCTGCTACTGGATACCAATTCATGTTCTTCCTGCTCAATTTTTCATTAAATCATTGCTTCTTTACATTAATTTGATGGTGCGGAGGTGCTAATTTTCTGAAATTTCTTGAAGCCTCGAAAGATTACCCTCTCTTTTAGGTTTTGCTCTTCATCCTTTTTGATTTCTTATCCCACCTCTTGAGTTTTAGATTTAAAATTCAATTTCGTTTGCTCATCTGAATTGGAAATCTATATTTCTTTTTTTCTGACAATTTAGGTTTAGATTCAATGAGAGCTTGTGAGCAGTGGTATCATGTATGGCCCTTTAAGCCATACTCCCCTGTTTTAGTTTGGTGACTTTAATTTTTCTCTCTCCTATCAAATTATTTGCTAATTTCTCATATTATATATACTTCGCGTAGTGTGGTGACAATTTTTTTGTGGTTACATGTTCGTGGTGACAAATGTGCATTGAAATAATATTTTGGTGATAATTTCGGTGAGAGAAACTAGACAAACTTTTAAAAATTAATTTGGTGATAATATTTTGGTGACAAAAGTGAGTTAATATTAGGTGACAAACGGTGATGTCATTAGTACTGTACACACATTTTATTTTGGTGACAGTGTTTTGTAGTTGGTGAAAATAGGTTGGTGGCACTATTTTGGTGACAATTTCATATGAGAGAAACTAGTCAAACTTTTAAAAATTAATTTGGTGACAATATTTTGGTGACAAAAGTGAGTTAATATTAGGTAACAAACGGTGATGTCATTAGTACTGTACACACATTTTATTTTGGTGACAGTGTTTTGTAGTTGGTGAAAATAGGTTGGTGGCACTATTTTGGTGACAATTTCATATGAGAGAAACTAGTCAAACTTTTAAAATTTTATTTGGTGACAACAGATTACGAAAGTAGGTTGGTGATAATAGGGGGTGGTGATAATGTTCTCTATTTAGATATAATAGATTGATGGCAATGTTGTGTAGTTGGTAACAATTGGTTGTGACAATGTTTGGTGACAATAAGTTGATGAAAATAATTTGATGACAATAGGTTGGTGTAATTGATGACAATAGGTTGGTGACAGTGTTTACTAGTACGAGAAAAAAATTCTGTTAAATGTCACTAGAAAAAAATAAAATGTCACCAAAAAAGTCAATTGTCACCAAAATAATTATCATAATAACTGTCACCGAAAAAATATACACAATTGTCACCAAAAAACTGTCACCAAATGCAGGCGTTGACCGAAATGGTCAATGTTGACCAGTCAATGTTAAAATTAAAAATGGTCAAAGGGGAAGGAGGAAGGGTTAGGGATGGGAAGGAGGGGTATTTTTGGAAAAAATGGACATTTACTTAATTTTGTAAAAAAATGGACATTTACTTAATATTCACATCTAAAATGGACATTCACCAAATTTAACCAAATTTCAATTCTTAGGAATTTCAATTCCCATGAAATGGTGGAATTTAACTTACTATAAAGGGGTAGCTAAGATCTACTTCCTCCATTCTCTTTTTCCGAATCTCCTATAAAAATTATTTTTTATAAACAAAATCTCCAATTTGCTCATATAGATTTTGATTATAAACAAAAAAGCAAAAGATTATAAGAGTACTTTTAAATAAATTACTACGAAAATTCTATGTTTAACCAAACAAAACATAGGAATTGAATTGATACGGGGATTAGCCGTGGATGTCCCGATCTTCCGACAACAAGCACAAAAACACAAAGAACACAAGTTAGACAATAATGACTCGACAAAGACTCAAAGGACTCGACAATGGTAATGAAAAAGATAGATAGGGCAGGAGAAAGTCTAGGTAGAACGAGCGAATAGACCCTTGATCCCAATTGAACAAAGTCCTAAACCAACGACTAGCTAACCAATCTCTACGATCTTACACAACCTAGGACGTATCCTAGGAGCACAAGAAAGGGGCTCGTGAAAGCTTGATAGCACCAATCAACTAGCGAAGATCGACACACACAAGACAAACCAAGCAAGATCAATTCACCAAGAATCCTCTCGGTCTCTCTCTTGAATCCTCAAGAAACAATGTGTTTGCAAAGCAATGCTTTTCATTAATCAAATATGGGTTTGTTGCCTAATACAACCGGCCTAGGAGGCTATTTATAGCCTTAAATGGAGATAGAAAAGGCTGAAAATAAATGACAACAAAAGAAATTCAGAAAATTGCAAGAAATTCAGAAAATTAAATGGAAATTAAAATAAATTCAGAAATTGCAAATAAAATCCCTAAAAGATAGGAAGTGGCCTTGACTTCTTCAATCATGGCTCCTAAAGAATAGGTCTTCATGGCTGGCCACTTGAGCACTTAGCAAGGCTGTCAACGGCTAGTATTTGGACCCGGTCTTCACGGAGCAAGGTAGGCACATGTGCTCGGTACAACCTCGGCATCAATCCAAACAAGGGTCCGTGGCTTGGGCTGCGTTGATTCCTTGAGGCCTCGTCGGTTCTTGAGCTAGGGCATAGCTCACAAGAGTGTAAGGCCTTAGCTTGTTGGCTTGGGCTGCATTGATTCCTTGAGGCCTCGTCGGCTCTTGAGCTAGGGCATAGCTCACAAGAGTGTAAGGCCTTAGCTTGGATGGTCCCGCATCATGAATTTATGGGAAATTATTTATAACCAAACATATTTTTACATTTCTCATGAAGTAGAATTCATGGGGATTACATATCCTGAGAAGTTACTTCCTAGGAAATTTTTTACATTTTCCAAGTTTAACCAAACGATGCCTAAATTTATAAGAAAATCACCCGTTAAATATGAGGTTTTTTTAACTATTCATTAAATATAAAATTATAGAAATCACCTTTTCCTTATTAAACGTCTATTAAAATATATATATATATATATATATATATATATATATATATATATATATATATATATATATAAAAGAGGTTAATGTCATTTTTAAGCTTGTGACAACCCCTTCTTTAATTGTTGTTCATCATATTATATTTAACAACATATAAGCTACTTCATCCTAGGTTCAAAGATATTAGGAGATTATTGGTCATCAGTTTCAAGCATTTCAAGTAGTCCCGTCAGTCGGGTCATTTTAGATTTCGGGTTAAATAGGTCTCGGGTAGGCGCTTGGGACTAGGCGAGGTTACCCCGCACCGATTTAGGGGCTAGGCGAGGTTAGCCCGCACGGATTTGGGGGTCGCTTTTAAGAAGAGCTTGGGATGTCCTTGGAGGTGCTTTCGCCATGGCTCCACAAGGCAGCCTTCATCTCATCTGCTCGGGCTCCGAGATCCTAAGATGAGGAGCACCGAGGCTCGCACCAGTTGGATCCGGCCTCGACGGGGGCAGGGCTCGCCCAGAGCTCGACAGTAGGGCTACGAGGGTCGGGGAAACCAGAGGTTACGTCGGTGGCTTGGACAGGGATGGCAGATGTGGCAAGGACGGAGGCGAGTTGATGCGGGACCATCCAAGCTAAGGCCTTACACTCTTGTGAGCTATGCCCTAGCTCAAGAGCCGACGAGGCCTCAAGGAATCAATGCAGCCCAAGCCAACAAGCTAAGGCCTTACACTCTTGTGAGCTATGCCCTAGCTCAAGAACCGACGAGGCCTCAAGGAATCAACGCAGCCCAAGCCACGGACCCTTGTTTGGATTGATGCCGAGGTTGTACCGAGCACATGTGCCTACCTTGCTCCGTGAAGACCGGGTCCAAATACTAGTCGTTGACAGCCTTGCTAAGTGCTCAAGTGGCCAGCCATGAAGACCTATTCTTTAGGAGCCATGATTGAAGAAGTCAAGGCCACTTCCTATCTTTTAGGGATTTTATTTGCAATTTCTGAATTTATTTTAATTTCCATTTAATTTTCTGAATTTCTTGCAATTTTCTGAATTTCTTTTGTTGTCATTTATTTTCAGCCTTTTCTATCTCCATTTAAGGCTATAAATAGCCTCCTAGGCCGGTTGTATTAGGCAACAAACCCATATTTGATTAATGAAAAGCATTGCTTTGCAAACACATTGTTTCTTGAGGATTCAAGAGAGAGACCGAGAGGATTCTTGGTGAATTGATCTTGCTTGGTTTGTCTTGTGTGTGTCGATCTTCGCTAGTTGATTGGTGCTATCAAGCTTTCACGAGCCCCTTTCTTGTGCTCCTAGGATACGTCCTAGGTTGTGTAAGATCGTAGAGATTGGTTAGCTAGTCGTTGGTTTAGGACTTTGTTCAATTGGGATCAAGGGTCTATTCGCTCGTTCTACCTAGACTTTCTCCTGCCCTATCTATCTTTTTCATTACCATTGTCGAGTCCTTTGAGTCTTTGTCGAGTCATTATTGTCTAACTTGTGTTCTTTGTGTTTTTGTGCTTGTTGTCGGAAGATCGGGACATCCACGGCTAATCCCCGTATCAAATTGGTATCAGAGCTTCGGCTACCGACATCAAGTGTCTCATCTCCATTGTCATCATCAAAAAAAACTCAAAAACTCCATTGGAGTGCAAGGTTTGATCATCTCTTCTTTTGTTTGATTTTTCTTACTATTAGCATTGGTTGTTGTTGGTTTGCTTAGGCATTACCTTCTGCCGACCCCATCACCAATTCATCACCACCATACCGCCACCCTATCACCACCATCAGACCACCATTCGACCACCCTTTCATCACCACCAAGAAAAATCAGATTTTTGGTCTTCTATTTTTGCTATTTTCTGAAATTCAAAGGAAAAGTCAAAAAAATCCCTACATTTTAGCCATACCATTTCCAGCTCCTATTTTTTAGCCACACTTCCATCCCAACAGCTCTATTAGTTACAAGGTCTCTTTTATTTTCATTTTCAGATTTTTCATTTGTTATTTAATTGCTGAAAGTCAAAAAAAAAAAATCAGACTTCAAAAAAAAAAGAAAGAGAAGTCGACAGTGAAAAAAAAAAGAGAAGAAAGAAAGATAAAGAATTTAAAAAAAAAAAAAATCAGATTTGAGTTGCATTGTTGTTGATTGTTCTAAGTGTACAAGAGAAGTGCAAGAGTAAGCATTGCAAGTGAACAAGAGCCATTGTGAGCCAAGAAAGCCTAAACACCATCTTACCATTCAACCTATCCTTAGCCTACCAACAACTATCTTGCTTGTAGTTTGAAGGTTAGACAAGGTTGATTTGATCAAGTTTTGTGCTTAGTCCTTTCTTACCATTTTATTCTTGTCCTTTGTTTCTATTATCTCTTGATCTCACTTTCTTTGATTCATTTCTGAAATTTTCAGCTTGGACCCTTATCATTGATTGTCTAGCTAATCTCTTTTGGTTAGAGGATTTTTTATTGTCCTTTTGACTAGCTTGAGTGATTGACTATCGTAAGACAAATTGCAACAACAAGCATTTCAGCACCAAAGGGAGAGGAGTGTCGAGAGCAAACACTTTTGAGGAAGTTTTTGTTTTGTCTAACCTTAACCTATTTACGTGTTTGTTTGAGTTGTGATGACTATAGGTAACAAATCCCCAAGGTCGGAGACTTCCGAGCCCATTTCCCCGGAGTTGTTCAACATGTTGAACAAAATGAACAACAACATCACGACGTTGATGGAAAGGATGGCAGCCCTAGAGGCACGCCCTTCGACGTCCACGGAGATGCCTAGGGCACCCCAAGGCCAGCCTTCGGCTTCCGGACATCACAGCCGCGTTCCACCCCCGGAGCACACCCAAGACAACCGGGAAGATCCTCCTAGAACTCCTATTTATGCACGAAATACTCCACCGGAAGAGAACCCACCTCCTCGTGAGAGGCGTGGTCGTTTTAATCATTTTCGTGATGTGCAGGATGACTTTGAGCCCTATGAACACTTTGAGGGTTTCCAAGAAGAAGAGGATCAATGGGAGCGCCAATCGAGAAGGCATGAACAAGGACCCCGTCCACGGAGGCCCCGAGAGCCCGAGCAAGACGGAGTTGGCAAGGTCAAGGTCACAATCCCACCTTTTGAGGGAAAGTGCGATCCGGACACTTACCTCGAATGGGAGACCAAGATCGAGCACATTTGGAGCTGCCACAACTTCACCGATTACAAGAAGGTACAACTAGCCACCCTTGAATTTAGCGGTTTTGCACTAATATGGTGGGATACCCTTGTGAAGGAAAGGAGAAGAGCCCTAGACGCACCCGTAGCCACGTGGGAACAAATGAAGGCACTCATGCGGGCACGATTCATCCCTCAACACTACGCTAGGGAACTCAAGCAGCGGCTTGAGAACCTCAAGCAAGGTTCCATGAGTGTGGAGGAAGCATTCAATGCCATGCAATTGGCTATGGCAAGGGCAAACGTGGTAGAAGATGAGGAAGACACCAATGCTCGGTTCTTAAGAATCCTACACCCTTACTTGGCTAGAGAAGTTGATTGTTATCCTTATACTTCCGTTATTGATCTTTTACATCTAGCCGTGAAGGTTGATAGGAAGTTAAAGGCAAGAGACCAAGGAGGAGCTAGAGGAGGAAACCGAAGCTCAAGCACGCAGCCCTATGGCCGAGATGCCCTAGCACCAAGGGAGAAGCCTAGTCTCGGTAATGGAGGAGAGCAAGGGAATCGAGGAGGAGTTCAAGCCATATCGAGTGCCAAGCCACCTAGCCCTCTCGGTAACCCTAAAGGAGGTACCCCTAACCCTTCTAATTTGCGAAATAGGGAAGTTGTGTGTTTTAAGTGCCAAGATAGAAGACACATGATGAAAGATTGCCCACATAGGAAAGCTCTCATGGTTGATCACTTAGGCAACACCAATTCTGAAATTGAGCATGAAAATGATGAGTGTTTGCATTTTGATTGTGATCCTATCTTAAATTCCTATGATGATTGTGATGATGAAGGCATTGAGTATGAACATGGTGAAAGTTTGATTGTGAGGAGAGCTTTGCATGTCAATCCAACTCCATGTGATGATAACCAACGAGAGAACTTATTTCATACTAGATGCTTAGTAAAGGGTAAGGTTTGTAATGTCATTATTGATGGTGGAAGTTGTTGTAATCTTGCTAGCACTGAATTGGTTGAAAAACTACAACTTTCCACTATACACCACCCTAGGCCCTATAAATTGCATTGGATGAATGATTGCGGTGCATTAAAAGTGAATAAGCAAGTTAAGGTTTCTTTTAAGCTAGGACATTATGAAGATGATGTTTTGTGTGATATAGTACCTATGCAAGCTTCTCACTTACTTTTTGGTCGTCCATGGCAATTTGATCGAAAAGTCTTACATGATGGTTTCACTAACCGCTATTCCTTTGAGTATAAGGGCAGGAACTTCACTCTAAAGCCAATGACCCCTACTCAAATAGCCGGGGAGTTTGAGAAGAAGGAAAGTGGAGGGTCGGTGCCATCAAAAGTGTTCCTTGCCGCCAAGAGGGAGTTCGTGGACAAGAACTTGGATTCGTGGTCGAATCCTTTCAAAGAAGGGGAGGTTGATGCGGGACCATCCAAGCTAAGGCCTTACACTCTTGTGAGCTATGCCCTAGCTCAAGAGCCGACGAGGCCTCAAGGAATCAATGCAGCCCAAGCCAACAAGCTAAGGCCTTACACTCTTGTGAGCTATGCCCTAGCTCAAGAACCGACGAGGCCTCAAGGAATCAACGCAGCCCAAGCCACGGACCCTTGTTTGGATTGATGCCGAGGTTGTACCGAGCACATGTGCCTACCTTGCTCCGTGAAGACCGGGTCCAAATACTAGCCGTTGACAGCCTTGCTAAGTGCTCAAGTGGCCAGCCATGAAGACCTATTCTTTAGGAGCCATGATTGAAGAAGTCAAGGCCACTTCCTATCTTTTAGGGATTTTATTTGCAATTTCTGAATTTATTTTAATTTCCATTTAATTTTCTGAATTTCTTGCAATTTTCTGAATTTCTTTTGTTGTCATTTATTTTCAGCCTTTTCTATCTCCATTTAAGGCTATAAATAGCCTCCTAGGCCGGTTGTATTAGGCAACAAACCCATATTTGATTAATGAAAAGCATTGCTTTGCAAACACATTGTTTCTTGAGGATTCAAGAGAGAGACCGAGAGGATTCTTGGTGAATTGATCTTGCTTGGTTTGTCTTGTGTGTGTCGATCTTCGCTAGTTGATTGGTGCTATCAAGCTTTCACGAGCCCCTTTCTTGTGCTCCTAGGATACGTCCTAGGTTGTGTAAGATCGTAGAGATTGGTTAGCTAGTCGTTGGTTTAGGACTTTGTTCAATTGGGATCAAGGGTCTATTCGCTCGTTCTACCTAGACTTTCTCCTGCCCTATCTATCTTTTTCATTACCATTGTCGAGTCCTTTGAGTCTTTGTCGAGTCATTATTGTCTAACTTGTGTTCTTTGTGTTTTTGTGCTTGTTGTCGGAAGATCGGGACATCCACGGCTAATCCCCGTATCACGAGTGATCTCCGCTCGCATCTCAGATAGAGAGAGAGAGAGAGAGAGAGAGAGAGAGAGAGAGACATCATCGTTGGAGAACGGATCGAGGAGCGAGAATAGGAGATACCAGAAACAGAGGAAGCCGAAGATGGCATGGAAGAAAGAAGCCAGAGTAGGGATCTGACCGTATGAGCTATTAGGGTTCCCAACCTTCCATCAATGGTGAGATTGAAGGTGAGATTGAGAGAATTGAGGGTGAGGAAGAGGCGCAAGAGAGAGTTTCTGAAAGTCTCCGGATTTAGGGTTTGAACAGGTAAAGAGCATTCCCGTACTTTTTGCTTTTATAACAAAATATTCAGGAGACAAAGTTTGTAATGTATGTCCCTGACTCAATTTGAAAATTGGGAAAATTTTAGGCGGAAAACTCCCCTTCAATTATGAAATATACTAAAGCAACCAAAAAAAATGGGGGGGGGGGGGATCCCGCCTCAATTGAAAACCATTCAAGACACGAACTATGGACAATGCTCGTCCCTAAAATAGAGGAAACGACCCGATACAGGTCCATACCGACTCGGTATCAAAATTGAAAAGTCATATACAACATCTATCCCGAAATCTATATTTAACAGCCACAATCTCAATATTAATCTTGATCTCAATCTCAATCCCAATCTCAATCACAATCACGATCTTGATATCGATCTCAATCTCCATCTCCATATCAATCTCAAGTGAAAACTGAAAATTCATAAATCACATATATCACAAAATCTATATTTATTAACCAAAATCTCAATCTTAATCTCATTATTGATCTCACTCTCGATCTCAATATCGAACAGAAAATTAGAAACTCATATATAGCATATATCAAAAAATTTATATTTAACAACTAATATCTCAATCTCAATCTCGATCTCGAAAATTGGAATTTCATATCATACAACATGTAGAATACCTTGATATATATCAATCATTGCATTAAAAACTGATCGATCAATTGGAAATTGGAAATTTATATATAACGTCTATCACATAATCTATATATAATAACCAAAATCTCAATCTCGATCTCAACTGGAAATTGGAAATTCATATATAACATCTATCTAAAAATCTATATTTATATAAACCAAAATCTAAATCTCAATCTCAATCATATCACAATCTTGAACTCGATCTCAATCTCCATTTTCATCTCAATCTCAAACGAAAATTAGAAATTCATATATCACATCTATCACAAAATCTATATTTATTAACCAAAATCTCAATCTTAATCTCAGTTTCGATCTAAATCTCGATCTCGATCTCAATATCGAACAAAAATTAGAAAATCATATATAACAACTATCACAAACTTTATATCTAACAACTAAAATCTACATCTCAATCTCAATTCTAATCTCGATCTCGATCTCAATCCCAATCTCAATCTCAAACAAAAATTGAAAATTCATATCATACTACACGTAGAATACCTTGATATATATATATCAATGCTTATATTCAAAAACCGATCAATTGGAAATTGGAAATTTATATATAACATGAATCACATACTTTATATACAATAACCAAAATCTCGATCTCAATCTCAAATGAAAATGGGAAATTCATATATAACATCTATTATAAAATGGCGAAACTAATTAAAATAACCCAACCTTTAAGGGGGTGTTAAAAATATATCCCTACCTTTCAAATGTAAGATAAATATCCCGACCTTTTTAAGGGATGGTAATATAATATCCCAAAATTTTATCCCCCACAAAAATGCTTACATGGCACATATGTGGCAAAAAATAATGATCATATTCACAAGCGTGCCCTTGGATCTTAATGCTCGAATTATACAAAGTATAGTCTAGATTGTCATGATAATTTTTTAACAAAGAAAAGTTAGTTTTGTAACAGAAAAAAATCATTCAATTTAATACGTTTTTATAGATTATAGTTAAATTTAATCAAAACAAATATAATAAAACAAGTAAATATTTAAAATATAATTTTCAATATCTTGATTGTGTAAAATATCATTCAAGTTTATTAGATTAAATTAGATTGATTTTTAAGTTTATCTTAATTTTTTTATTTTGGGTTTAAGAAAAAATAAAAAAATTACATTCTGTTATATATTTTTTAATAATAATAATTTACTTCTTATATATAAATGAACACCATTGAATAATCTAAATAATTAAATTTTCATTCCAATTTTGTAGTAACATAAATTTTATAATTGGTAAAATATTCTTCAGTTTTGATAAGTTAAATCACTAGCTAATCATTTACTAATTGAAAATAAGTTATTTTGCTTTGCATTTTTTTTATTTGGCTTGTTATAGATATTGATTTAAAAAAAGATATAAAAAGTTAGGTACAAATTAAATCTAAAACTACAAAAGTTTATTAAATAAACTTTTAAACTCATCTAATTTAATTTTATACAGTATGTTTTATTTGAATTGAAAATACATGAGTAATACAATACAAAAAATAAGAATTTTATTGGAGAGAAATCATTGGGTGTAAAGATCCGGAATTTTGAAAATATTATTTATGAATCGTGATTTAATTTCAAATTTTTGAGAATTTCGAAAATTTTGAATTCACCAAAAAAAATATATATATATATAATAAAAAAATAAAATATAGCATACTTTCTTTAAATTAAATTATTTATTTATTTTATTAATGCAGAATTTGATATTGTGGTGCTTTTGATTTAAATAAAATTTATCATGCTGTATTCTATAATTTTATGAGGTATATGTTTTAAAAATCAGTAATAGCGGGTTATTTTTGTAAATTCTCTAGATTAACCTAATTGAGGGTATATATACCCTTATCAACCCTCATCAGCCGCTCATCCTCACCACTCACCCTTCCTTCTTCCTAAATTCACACCCGAGCAGCCAGTAGAAGGACCCTCGCCGCCGCCGCTCGTCCACCGTGATTGCTCGGTCTGCCTCCATCTCCCCCATCAGTCTCGCCCCTCACTGATTCATCTTCAACCTCTCGCTCTTCACTCTTCCTAGCCTCTGTTCGTCCCTCCGTGTTCAGCCATGGCTACAGCTCGGGCTTCATTGAGCCTCCCAAGTCCCCTCCTATGGCCGCCCCTTCACGATCTACTCTACCTCTCTCGATCTCGACTTAGCGGCGGGTTGAAGTCGTAGAAGGTTCTTGTCGGAGCTAAATCGTGCCGCACTTCACCTCCTCCGTTCTCCGGTGTGCTCGAGCCCACCTTCATGGCTTATCTCCTTTCTCTCCTCTTGTCCTCATTCTCTCTCGCATCTGGCGCAAATGAAGCTTCGCGGATGAACCTGTTACTCCGCGTGCCTGAGACGGGCTGCAACGCAAGCCAGAGCGACGAATCCAAAGTCTCGGAGGTGCGAGCCAAGGTTGACCTCCGGACCTGCCTCGCCACTCACTACGGTTGCAGCTCGGGTTTCGCTCCGATCGATTTTGGGATGGTACGATTCTTGGGCTCTAGCGTGGGATATATCATTTTGAGCTTGTGAATTCTGTGACTGATGAATATGACTTTTGACCTCAAAAGAATCAAATTGGGAATAAAACTATATTGACTTGATTGCTTGAATAGTTTTGATGGTGTTCTGAGTTTTGCTTGACAGGCTGTGATTTTAATTGATGTTTGAGCAGTATGTAGATTAAATTACAATGGTTTGAACAAATTAAGTTAAATTGCCTTATTAAGGTAAGTTTCAAATGATAAGCGACATTTTATTCAATAGTACTGCCGGTGGCTTGAAATACTTCCTAACCGAACCGTGTTATTAGCAAATTAATATTTTGATTATTATAACGGAGTTGATTGAATAATAAATAGAAATAACTAATTTAGTGTATTCAGTAAGTGAATTTCTATATAAATTGATTATGTAGTTGGGGAACTTGGACTAAAATGATCTAACGTATAGAATCGGGTTATACAAGATAGCAACTATATGAGAATAGGATAGGATTCATTCTATTAGAGAATTATTTAGATATGTATCACGCTAGATTGTTGTTTGATTAATGAACTTATCATAAGTGGCTAATGTGTTACTATCTTGTGATGGAAACTAGTGAGTCAACTTTACTTAGATTCGAGTAATGGTAGAGATTTTCTAGAATGTGGGTATATTATTTTTTTAGTTAATAAATAGTATAAACCCATTTTTGACTAGAGCGGTGATCAACTATGACTTACAAGCTACCTCGTCCTATTGAATTCTTATAAGTTACCTTATAAGTAAAGCTTAATTGAAACGTTCTACTTACCAATTTACTTGATCATAAATGTATTTCTTACCAATCATTGATGTTTCTTACCAATCATTTATTCGAGTAAGGAGATAATATAGGTGTTAATAGGGTTTATTCTTATAGAGAGACCTAATACATACTTGTCATAACTTGGTTTTACTTGATGAGGAGTTACAACTATATAAAGTAAGTTACAAGAACTCGTTATATTTGTAAGTGATTATGATGCCTTATGAGTTGACCTTGCTTGGAGTGGTTTTGCTATAAGGGGACTTATCCTTGTTCACTCTTTAGATATGAACGATATTGTGTGATCATTTGCCTTATAAATATTTAATGAGAATTCATGCAAGATAGTGGTTGACTTCTTATGATGTTTAGAGGCTTTATGGTTTGTTGAGTTATTGGAGGACTTGATAATTGTTGAATTACTTAAGAAAATGTGTAAGGAAAACTTGAGCTTGAATTGAAGTAAGATGTTTTGAGTGATGATATTGGTAAGACTTTGAGCTAAGTTTCATACTTGTGAGAACAAGGTTAATTGAGAATGATGGTCATGATGAGAATGCTAGATTACTTGAATAAAATATTATCTACTTAGTCATGTGATGACTTGGAAACATGCTTGTGTGTTGATTAAATATGTATTGATGAGTTGTTCCATGCTTATTACTTGCTAGTGTGATTGGATGATTATCTGAGTGGCTTGTTTCCCGATGGATGATTATCTAAGTGGCTTGGTTGCTGATTAATTGGATGTGAAGACTCCAGGTAAGTCCTCCGGGGCTTGCTCAAGTGATTGGACCTCATGCCTGATGTGTTATATAGTATGTAGGTGTTGCACATGCATAAAACCATGCCATGTAGTATCATGTTTAGGACTTGTACTTATGAATGAGCATCCCTATTCTTTATGCGTTTGAAACAGAACGGTCGTTATCTGTGATAGTCCTAGAGTCTTTGCTAGGGTCATAGAGTAGCCCAACCCCATCGGGTGCCCTGAGTCTATCGAGTCGATATGAGCATGATATGATTAGCCCAGCACCATCGGGCAAGAGATGAGATGATATGATATGATTAGCCCAGCACCATCGGGCAAGAGATGAGATGAGATGATATGATATGATATGATGATGCCGTGGTGAGTGCACCACCACGAGGAAATTGCTATGCTATAGCACCGAACTGGCCAGTCTCTGCACTAACGGGAAGGGGTGCAGAGGTAGGAGAGGGATATGCCACTTGGCATTGTCTTGGGCCCTTTACCGTTCTTTTCTGCATATTATATATCTACTAGGGGCATGATAGTGTGATTTAAATCTTGTACTGCATTAGTCATCCTTTATTCTAGGTATAGGCGTATTATATGACCTCAGCGAGGACTTCCGGTCCCGCATGAGTGGCTCGACCTTGACTTGTGGTATAGCTTCAGGTACCCGCTCCCTTTTGCTTGCTGATTTGCTTCAATGGCGGGGTTTTCTCACGGAACGAGAGTGTTAAGAAGACTTCCCCTATTGTATCTTGACTTTATAAATGTTTTGGTTAAGGCTGTCATTTCGAAACATGTTGTATTTATATTGATTTAAACTCGTTTTATCTCTTTTGAGTTTTTGACTAGTTGAATTAGGACAGGTTCTCGTTTATCTCTTTTGACTATCTCGAGGGTTTGAAATCCCCTTTTTCTTCATTAAATTCTTAAGACATAAACAGGGTTATAACTTGAAGTTGATAAATAAGCAGCTCGTACTTGGATTACAACATCTGGCAGAGGGATAATTCTTCCCTCTAAACGTAACCCGGATTTATAAGATCTGGGCCGTTACATTGGGATATTATATTACCATCACTTATAAAGGTCGGGATATTTATCTTACATTTGAAAGATTGAGATATATTTTTAACACCCCCTTAAAGGTTGGGTTATTTTAATTAGTTTCGCCTTATAAAATCTATATTTATTAACCAAAATCTCAATCTAAATCTCAATCTCGGTCTTGATCTCAATCACAATCACAATCGCAATCTTGAACTCGATCTCAATCTCCTTCTCCATCTCAAACGAAAATTAGAAATTCATATATCACATCTATCACAAAATCTATATTCATTAACCAAAATCTCAATCGTAATCTCAATATCGAACTCAATCTCGATCTCAATATCGAACGGATATTAAAAACTCATATATAACATCTATGACAACATTTATATTTAACAACTAAAATCTCAATCTCAATCTCAATCACAATCACAATCTTGATCTCAATCTCAATCTCCATATCAATCTCAATCTCAATCTCAAATGAAAATTGAAAATTCCAATCTCAATCTCAATCTTATCTCAATCTCAATCTCAATTCCAATCTCGGTCTCGATCTCGATCTCAATCTCAAACAAAAATTGGAAATTCATATCATACAACTAGTAGAATATCTTGGTATATATCAATGTTCACATTAAAAAACTGATCAATTGGAAATTTATATATAACATCTATCACAT
This sequence comes from Persicaria maculosa, assembly GCA_963922045.1. Classification (NCBI taxonomy): domain Eukaryota; kingdom Viridiplantae; phylum Streptophyta; class Magnoliopsida; order Caryophyllales; family Polygonaceae; genus Persicaria; species Persicaria maculosa. Next base: position 18,873,823 of record OY998264.1, on the reverse strand, counting down.
AATCTATATTGTATTTAACAACCCAAATCTCAATCTTTTGATCTCTATCTCAATCTTAATCACAATCACAATCTCGATCTCAATCTCAATCTCAATCTCCATATCAATTTCAATCTCAAATTGACATTGAAAATTCATATATAACATATATCACAAAATCTATATTGAACAACCAAAATCTCAATCACAATCTTGATCTCAATCTCAATCACAATCCTCATCTCGATATCAATCTCAATCCCAAACATAAATTGGAAATTCATATATAAAATCTATCACAAAATCTATATTTATATATTACCCAAAATCTCATTCTCGATCTCGGTCTTTATCTTGATCTCAATCTCAATCACTATCTTGATCCCAATCTCAAATGATAGTTGGAAATTCATACTCAGTATATAACATCTATCATAAAATCTATATTTATTAACCAAAATCTCAATCTTTTGATCTCTATCTTAATCGATCTCAATCACAATCACAATCTTGATCTCGTTCTCAATCTCAATCTCTGTATCAATCTCAAACAGAAACTAAAAATACATATATAACATCTATCGGAAAATCTATATTTAACAACAAAAATCTCAATCTCAATATCAAGATTGATCTCAATCTCAATATCAATATTGATCTCAATCTCAATCTCAATCCTAATCCCAATCTTGATTTTCGATCTCAATCTCCATCTCCACAAGTGAAAATCTCAAACGATCCGAAATTGGAAATTGAAAATTCATTTATAACATATAAATATAACATATGGTTTTATATAAATATAGCATTATAAATTATGGTTTCATAGCATTATAGTATATAAATATAACATATATGCGTTTGTATAAATATATATATAGCACTAGTTAATATGTACTCAAGCAACCAAAAAAATTGGCGGGAAAAATCCCGCCATAAGTGAAAATCACTCAAGCCACGAACTATGGACAATGTTCGTCCCTTGAATGATGTGGTCAAATTGCACTTCTAACATATGGTTTTATATAAATATAGCATTATAAATTATGGTTTCATAGCATTATAGTATATAAATGTAACATATATGCATTTGTACAAATATATATATATAGCACTAGTTAATATATACTCAAGCAACCAAAAAAATTGGTGGGATTTTCCCCGCCACAAGTGATAATTACTCAAGCCACGAACTATGGACAATGTTTATCCCTTGTATCTTGTACCACTCTCAGGCATCTGAGAATCCTTATTGAAGCAACCAGCATCATCACGGTCAACGGTGTGGTCAACTTTCACTTCTTATTCAGGCGACAGAATTAGTAATTACTCATCGCCTGATAGCTTCTCTTGGATGGGTATACATCCGATCCAATTTCAAGCGACAACCCAGTCTATGTTCGTCTCTAGAATGAATTCAGACGACGACTAAAAAGACGTCCGTGTCTAGAGTGTAAAACTGGCGTAGTGATCACCCGCCCCGCGGGTAAATAATTTCACCCGCTCCACTCATCACCCGCAAACCTCTTCACCCTCATCCAACCCACGCAGGTGATCGATGCGGGTGGAGCGGGTGTCCAATGGGTGAAATTAATATAGTTATGATTTTTATAATAAAATTGAAAGATGAATAAATATTAAATTTTAATTTACAAATACTAGAAATATGAGCTCATTGGAATCAAATACATGTCATACATAAAAATAATATGTTACTTATAAGTTACAAAATGAAAAAAAACTCATATATATATATATAATAGTAAACACACACACACACACACACACACATATATATATATATATATATATATATATATATATAATTTATAGGGTAAAATAATAAAAGCACACACACATATAAAAAATTTAGGGTTTTATGCGGGTATGTAGGGCGGGTGAATGGAGCGGGTTAATGGGTGGACTACTGGGGCGGGTAATGGGTGAAAAATCTTCACCTATAATCCATTCATCACCCGCCTCACCTGCACCCGCACCACTCATCACCTAGTTATTTCCAGCCCTATGTACATCACAAAATTAATGCGAGTGAAGTGGGTGGATTTGGATACCCACGGGTCATTTCCAGCCCTATGTACATCACAAAATCAAGCTCGATCCAAACTAACATGTTGTAAAGTTTCGATCAATTGTTAATTTGTAATTTTTGGTAATTGATTCTTTTTATGTCGGATTTCAATATTTAAATTTAACGTTTAGCCTAAATTATACTATAAAGTACATAATTTGGCAAGAAAAATGAAAGAAATCACAAGCATTAATTTGTAAGAGTAGGTTCCATTTTATTTGAATATAAAAAGTTGCGTACACCCAACAGCTCTTACAGTGTAAATTCCGGCTAGCTGTCAACCAATATGCTTAAAGAAACGTACAATTCAGCAGGTAATTAAAAGAAATGAAAGCACGCACAGATAAAAGTATAAAACGTAACATATATGTCGCTCCTCAAAGCCAGTGATCGAGTTGAAGTACCGTAATTAAGAGCAGGTATTCTTGTATAAGCGTTCGAGGGCGGGATAGTAACCACTTTTATAGCAGGAATTAACAAACCCCCTTCGGTAGCTGCAGCACTTTTTGGGGTTGTAGTGGGACGGGCTGCACGCCGGGTAACTGTTCTCCAAACCCTTCTTGCACATGTCCAGTCTATCGGAAGCGCCGGATCCGGGTCTGCCGGAGTCGAACTGTCTGGCCATATCGAAATCATCGGCGGACACGCTTACAACGGCCAGAAGGATGGCGTAAACGGCGACGATCAGGAGAGTAGCGGTCCTCATTTTGATTTCTTGGAGCGCCGCGGTTATGGCCGGGTGAAATGATGTATGGGAGGCTTACAATTCAGAATTGATATGAGAGGAATATGATGAGTTAAGAGTAAGCTGCTGTTTTGGGTATTTATAGATGACAAAGCTGGATAGCGATCTCTTAGCTAACTCCCTCCATTACATTTTTTTTTTTATTTTTACGCGTTTTTTTTAAATTAAAAAAATAAATACATACTTCATCTGTTAATTAACCCTATACACAATTTTTAAGAAAATCAAGAAAAATAATTTTTACCCTCATTTATAATAATATTTTTTTATTTTATCAAAAACTACAACTAATAATATACGGGGTGGCTATATGCACCCATGACAAGTGCTATATGCACTCCTTATGACGGTTCATAGATCCGTGCGTTATAAATTTTTTAAAAAATATACGGACGGATTTAGGATCCATCCATTATAAAAAAAAATAAAAATATTACATAGGACGGATCTAGGATTCGTCCTATGTAAACTACAAAAAAAAAAGAAAGCATAAAGCTGCACACTTGTGCAGCTTTTGCTTGTGCAATTTTTACAAGGGCGGATCTATCCGCCCTTGTTATTTCCTTTTTTTTTTGCTTTTAAAATTTTTTACATTGGGCGGACCATAGATCCGCCCTATGTAATTTTTTTATTAACTTTTACAACGGACGGATCTTAGATCCGTCCGTTAATTTTTTTCAAAACTTGTAATTATTATTAGACAAGTGTCGCCCTGAGGATGAAACGGATCCTAGATCCGTCCTAAGAGTGCATATATCACCTGTTGCGGGTGTATATAGCACCATCCATAATATACTCCATCATGTTGGAAATATTTGATGTTTTAGGAGGTGGAATTTGTTCAACAATATTTGATGTTTTAGAAGTAATAATTACCATCTTTTTAACTTTTGCACTAATATCAATATAAGTTGTACTTTTTTTTTTGTTTAACCAATTACATTTGTATATAATAATTAATGTGATGGGGACTAAAAATTATTTGGTAAGGTATTTAAAGGTGGAAGTAATAATTAAGAAGTTTATTAATTTGCGCGTAAAACTCTAAAACATCGTTTATTTCCAACCGGATGGAGTACTAATTATTAAAAGGATATTTTTATAAAGTCAAATCCAAGATACCTAAAATGGTATTTTTTTAAATAAAATTAACACTTTAAAATGATATGGCTGGCCGAACAGAGAATATAAAATAATAATTTTTTATTCATTTTTTGAATTTGATTTGACACTTATTATTCCTATTGATTATAAAATTATATAAAAAATAAATTTAAAAATTTATATTTTATATAATTTTTAACTTTTTTAAAAAAATATGGCAAAAAATTATAAAAGGGGGTTGTTGAAGAACAAAAAAAGGTTATAAAAAATAAAAATAAAAAAACCTTTGAGATTCTTTCCCAGCAAGTTCCTTGGATGTGATCAAGTCCAATTCTTGTTCCGAATTTTGTTATTTGATTCGCTTAAGTGTGAACTATTCGACTTTTTTTTTCCAAAATGCATCCGATCCAATATGGGTTGAGTTTTAAAACAAAGTTTTTAATGCTTAAAAAAGGGATTTCGCACCCTAAATTCGCGATAGGGCTGCCGGGTACCCTGAACCTGTCCTACTTGTCTAAGTCGCTCAAAACATTTTAAGTTCGAAAGCATAAAGAAGGAAATATCAGAATACAACTTGTCACGACATGGCCGGGTCAAAACTAAATACGAGGAAGTAAGTAGCAAAAGTATGGAGTTCAAGTCGGTCTTACTCTCCCTCTCACTCACCATAAGATATCCCCTGCCACAACAGCACATGATCAAGCAAGGGTACGGGTACCTGAAACTAACCACGAAGTCAAGGTCGAGCCACTCATGCGGGCCCTGAAGACCTCTCTGAGGACATATAATACGCTCTAAGCCTAGATGAAAATGATCTAATGCATTACTGAAATATTAAACACGCAAGCATGTTGACAATTCATATATAATGACAGAAATGCAGTAAATGGGCCCACACAGAATGTCAAGTGGCATGTCCAAATCTCTCAAACCCATGCCTCGGTCGGGGCGGGTATCTCTCTCATATTCGTACCTCAGACGGGGTCGGATGTCTGCCTCAGTCGGGGCCAGACGACTCGGTCGGTGCCGCAGTATATCTCATGCCTCAGTCCACACCTCAACCGGGGTGGGACACTCGGTCACCGCCGCAGTCATATATATATATATAACTCAGTAAATCATGCTCTTAGATGACTCTATCAAGACAAACCCGATGGAGTTGGGTTGTCCTATGACCCTAGCAACGACTCTAGACTCACAACTTACGACCGTTTCTAGCAATCGCATTCAGAATACATATGCTCGTATGTTAGTGCAGAACCTAAGCATTGTAACGGCCCGGATATAAATATCCGAGATACGCTTCAAAGGTTGGATACCTTCGTTCGGATGTTGCAATTTAGGTACGGGTCGAGGTTTGAACCTCTAAAGATCAGTATTTTAAGCAAGGATTTAAATTCGTTTGAACGAAAATGAGAAAGCGGAATTTAAAGTACAACTTGCCACGGCTGGGCCGGGTCAAAACCAAATCCGTAAAACATAGGTTCAAGAAAGCCTTTAGCCAAGTTAGCCGGGTTAGACAGGTTCTTCGCATTCGCCCGGGGGGATTCCTACGTCATAGGAACATAGAATAAGCATACCTAAAAACAATTTGTGCGAGCGGGGTCAGACCGAGTCCCCCCAACGCACTCTGTCCCGCAAGCAACCATACACATACGCTATACCTATAACAAAGATGCTCTAATGCAGTACGAAAATTTAGATCACACTAGCATGCTCCTAGGTTATAATATGCAGAAGGAATTGTAAAGGCGCCCAAAGAATGCCAAGTGGCATATCCCTCTCCTACCTCTGCACCCCTTTCCGTTAGTGCAGAGGCTGGCCAGTTCGATGCTATAGCATATCATATCTCATCATAGCATATCATATCTCATCATCATATCATATATCATGCTCATGCCCGATGGTGCTGGGCTATCTCATCATCATGCTCATATATCGACAATAATGACTCAGGACACCCGATGAAGCTGGGCTACCCTATGACCCTAGCAAAGACTCTAGTGACTTAACATATAACGGTCGTTCTGTTTACATACGAATAAAGAATTAGAATGCTCACGGTCAATGCACCCTATCATGATACTACATGGCATGATTTAAATGCATATGAAGCACCTAGTATATCATATGATCACAAGCAAGAGATTTCTCTTTCGAATCTGAGTAAGCTCATAAAGGAACTTACCTGAATAAGCCGAACAGCAGAGAAACAAGGCAGAAGCAGAATCCAAGTAATGAGTCACCAATAGTAAGCAATGTCCAACATATCACAATCACCTAATAACATACAAATGCATAAGTGTATCTAATTCACACAAGGCTCCCCTAACTATCATACATAACTTCACATATCTCATTTCAGATTATTCCATCTTATATCATACATAATTCACACAATATGCAAGAATTCAATCAATACTATTCCAAGGATATAGGAGTATAGAAGGAAATGTGGCGATGTATAATATAGGAGTCTAAATAACGGGGCAATATAACTAGAATACGGAAACACGAGTTCAAATCCATGCATACTGGGATAAAACATGTAGTCGTCAAGGCTTAATTACACCACATTTTCTCCATTCAACGCAAGTAACACGCAGCAATATCAGATGCAGAATAATCAACAATAATTAACCTGATGAATATGATTAGACGGGTGTGCTATAGATTCTTGGCACAAAAGGAATGAAAAGCATCAAGGCGTCAGGCTAGCACGCTAAGAGATTATTTACAGACCTTCATTTAAGGAAAGTTGATCACACTACCATGCACCTAACTCAGGAGAAAGAAATAGCCATATAGGTCCATATCATGTAGTTCAGGCTTCTAACCAACCATTAATACGATCAATACAATAGGTCAAGTAGACATGCTATGACAACATATAATCATGATAGAAAGCAAGGCACAATAAGAGATCTGAGCAAGGTAACTAATCATAGATGTAATGATACGAGTAGCTGTTTTCGAATGGTCAGTCGCAAGATACAAGTCGGAGATCACAAATAATGCTATGTCATGCAATTTTAGAGAGAGTCACCATTACAACTGGACAGAGGTCCCTAAGGGCAACCATTGACTCCTCCCAACTGACTCATTACCCCTCTTTCCCGTGGAATTCTGGTACGACTCTCCGTGGCAAGAAGACACTGATTGATTGTCATAAGAATCGAGAAAGACAACCTCAGAAACACCTTACTTACTAACTCGGAATTACATCAAGAGCTAACTTCCAATACTCTCCCAAGCAACCCTCATATTCAACCATGATTCCCTAAACAATGTGTTCATCAACCCGATTTCCCATGGAGGAGACCGATATTCGAATGGAGGACTCGATTGAACTATCAAAAGGGTTCATAAGGGAAGGGGCGGTTCCACAAAAGCCGAGCTTAACCATATAAGAAGAAGAAGGGTACTCCCGCTATCCCGTTTGCACAGATCATTCAATATTCATTAGATAGTTAGGACATACCAATCAAATCTTTAGCATATCAAGCACTCAACACAGAATCTGTCAATAATAATTATAACGACCTCCTTGGAGTTTTCCAGACCCATCTGTAAAGAACAAGCTAATATTTCGCCTACCCATTCCCATCTACATCCAATAGGGATGGTCTAGTGCCTTTTCTACCCACTCGATCCTTTTAGTTTGATCCATCATATTTAATAAGCCGAGTTCATATTTAGTCCAATTGAGTTACGCATATTAAATTCATTTTGCCCCTTTAAACATCTTCAAATCCTTTGAAATTCATGGGCCATTTGCCAAAATATACACCCGACCCTTGCGTACCCGAATTGCACAACCTCGCTCTGATACCAACTTTGTAACGGCCTGGATATAAATATCCGAGATACACTTTGAAGGTTGGATACCTTCGTTCGGATGTTGCAATTCAGGTACGGGTCGAGGTTTGAACCTCTAAAGATCAGTATTTAAAGCGGGGATTTAAATTCGTTTGAACGAAAATGCGGAAGCGGAATTTAAGGTACAACTTGCCACTGCAGGGCCGGGTCAAAACCAAATCCGTAAAACATAGGTTCAAAAAGCCTTTAGCCAAGTTAGCGGGGTTAGACAGGTTCTTCGCATTCGCCCGAGGGGATTCCAATGCCATAGGAACATAGAATAAGCATACCTAAAAATAATTTGTGCGAGCGGGGTCAGACCGAGTCCCCTCAACGCACTCTGTCCCGCAAGAAACCATACACATACGATATACCTATAATAAAGATGCTCTACTGCAGTACGGAAATTTATATCACACTAGCATGCTCCTAGGTTATAATATGCAGAAGGAACTGTAAAGGCGCCCAAAGAATGCCAAGTGGCATATCCCTCTCCTACCTCTGCACCCCTTTTCGTTAGTGTAGAGACTGGCCAGTTCGATGCTATAGCATATCATATCTCATCATAGCATATCATATCTCATCATCATATCATATCATGCTCATGCCCGATGGTGCTGGGCTATCACATCATCATGCTCATATATCGACAATAATGACTCAGGGCACCCGATGAAGCCTGGCTACCCTATGACCCTAGCAAAGACTCTGGTGACTTAACATATAACGGCCGTTCTGTTTACATACGCATAAAGAATTAGAATGCTCACGGTCAATGCACCCTGGCATGATACTACATGGCATGATTTAAATGCATATGAAGCACCTAGTGTATCATATGATCACAAGCAGGAGATTTCTCTTTCGAATCTGAGTAAGCCCATAAAGGAACTTACCTGAATAAGACGAACAACAGAGAAACAAGCAGAATCCAAGTAATGAGTCACCAATAGTAAGCAATGTCCAACATATCACAATCACCTAATAACATACAAATGCATAAGTCTATCTAATTCACACAAGGCGCCCCTAACTATCATACATAACTTCACATATCTCATTTCAGATTATTCCATCTTATCTTATCGTATAACATTTCATACTCATATCATCTCACTATCTCATCCATAATCTCATCTCGCATCATCATATAATATTTCGTATATGACTTAAAATTCACATAATTCTCAAGCAGGATTCAACAATAAACTCACCGAGTCAAATTAGGTAAATCATTTCCCAAAGTTTTCCAACTCTTAAATCTCAAGTTCAATCCACTCATATTCAAAACGATTCCTCAAATCATATTTGGCTAAAACCCAATTATCAAACATTAAATCGTTAATCAACTTGCAATATATAATACTAAAATAATTCCGGCACAACTTACTTTACTTTAAAATCTTCATCTTAAAATCACCTTGTAAAATATTATATAATAACACTTTCTCAATTAAAATTATTTTAAAATTCCATTTTTAAACAACATCTAATAACACACTCCAAATAATATTCAAATATAATAAAATTACCAAAATCAATTCATTCTAATAACCCACATTTAAAAACACTAAATTACTTTATCATTTCCAAAACATATACTAAAACACCACATATTATCATAATGATATATATCAAATAATACAATTTTTAAACACTTTTATAATATATACTAAATTTTTAGAAATATATATATATATATATATCCAAAATCAGTAATAACATATAACACCTCACAACATATAGTATCTACTAACAAGATAAAATATCAACATCACAATAGGTATAACATATATATATATATATATATATATATATATATATATATATATATATAATCCAATATCAATTAATAATACTTTTAAAACCATTGTATAATACAATACTTTCAGAAAATATGTTTATCACTAAATCTCAAAATAACAACACAATATAATAATAGTTCAGAATTTAGTTTAACAATCATAATTATTAATGAGTAAACACACCATAAGATATATAGTAGTTGCAAACTTAACAAAACAACTAAACAATACAGCCCAAAAGAAGACCCAATCCGAAAGAAGAATAAAATGAAACACAGCCCAACCCGGAAGAAGAAGAAAATGAAACACAGCCCAACCCGGATTCAAGCCCAAGGGAAAGGGAGAAAGAGCCCAACCCGCAAAAGAAAAGAAAAGAAGAAACCCAACCCGGAATGAAGAAGAAAATAGACCCGGAATGAAAAAGGAAGAAAAGAGAGGGGATCCGGACCCGGATGCTTTTTAGGCCCAAGCCTACAAGGAAAGGCAGAGGAGGGAGGATTCATCTTCAACCTCCCGAACCGAGCCCCTGTAATGTCGACGGGAAAGCGAGAGGAAGAAGAGAGGAAAGCTCAGGCTCCGGTGGTCCGTTCGACCTCAAATTTCACCCACAAGATCGACTCGCCAACCCGACCACGACCCACACAAGAAGAACAAAACGCGCATAAGGAGGAGGGAGGAAGAGAGATTACCGAGATTCGAGGTCTTGCTCCGGCGAGGATGCTCAAGGCAGCGCTTGGCTGCAAAGACGGAGGGAAAAGCTTGCTCTGGGCCTAGTATGATGGTAAAGGATGTAAAGGTACGCCTTTAAACTGATTTGAGCCAAGAACAAAGGAAATCAAGCATTACCGACTCGAGTTCAAATAGGGGAGGGAAGAGGGTGCTCGGCGGCTCCGTCGGGGCTCCTGGTGGCTCCAGCTGCTCGACGAAAAGAGAAGAAAGGAAGCTGTCAGAGGTGCTCTTCTGCTTAGACTCGAAGGAGGAAGAAGCTACTAGTGGTGCGGCTCGATGGAAAACAGGGGAGGGGAAGCTCTGTGGCTACGATGGGGATCAGTAAATCAGAGGGTAAGAAGACTCAGGAGATGGTGATGGTCTGCTGGTAGTCTGCAGGAACCGAAAGGAGGGAGAGAGAGGAGGGGTTTGTGAGGGTTTTACAGAGAGCAATTGGAAGAGAGAGGGAGGAGGGGCTGAGGGTTTTAGGTAATTGGGTTGGTGTGAGGCTGTGAGCTGGGTATGGGTAAGGAAGAGGACAAAGGGAGGGGACCAGCTCATAGAATAGGAATCCGAGCGATGGAGGGAGAGAGAGAGAGAGAATAAAGAAAAGGAAAATAAAATAGGAATTAAAAGAGGTCCCCACAATACCAATTCAAATTAGCGGAATAGACTCAAAACCCGCTCGCCCGATCGAATCCCGACTAAATCAAATTTAATCAAATTTCAATTCAATTTCAAGATAAACGGAATTAAATTAATTTTTTTCGATACTCGGAGCTTGAATGCGGAATTAAAATCCGATAGAATCTAAATTCTCAAAACGATGCCGGAATGACTTTAAAATCAAAACTTACGCTCGAGGACGGGTTTTCTCACATTTTTACCGATTGAATAAAATAATAATTTATTTACTCAAAATAATAATATAATAATATAAAATACACTCAGTCTTTACAAGCATGCTACTACATGACATGATATTATAATGCATACATACTATATGACAAATCAGGCATGAGGTTCTAACTTGAGTAAGCCCCGGAGGACTTACCTGGAGTAGCAGATCAGCAAAAGCAATAAACCAGCAGTAAGCAAGCCAATCACGTCACAGACCACCTAACAATTTTAATGCATACAAAATATAAGTCTAAAACATATAGGTTACAAAATATAATGATTTTAGTCTCGTCTCCGAGACTAAAATCATTTTAAAGCAATGGGAAGGAGTTTGAAATCGGTGAGTCCGAGGACCATGTCCAAGGATCTTGTAATCATCTCGGTTGCGTCTTTCGGGATTCTCACAACATCCTAGTCACGGTCGTGACATCTCCAATTGGTCTTGTAAAGTGTGTAATAAGCGCCCTTATCACATCCTCGCTTCGACCTTTCGGAAGTACCACAACTCTAAAAGTATTATAGCGTCCCGACTAGGTCTTAGCAAGCAATCTATAAGCGCCCCTATAAAATGTTTGTATCCACTTCGTGAGACGTCATAATGTAAATCCAGTTCGTAAAACCTCAAAGCGTTTTGAAAATGGAAGGTTGTCATCTAAATCATTGAAACTCTCGACTTCTTTAAAACCCCAAGTTGGTCCTTTTCAAAACCGCTCAAAATCTTCAAATTCAACGTTTTGTCAAGCAGCTTTACACCAAAAAAATTCAAATCCTTTCAAATCAAGATTTCGTCAAAATCTTCCAATAACCACATCAGTTTCTCGCACATCAATCAATCAACTCAAAAGCCAGGAGGTGGAATCATCCACCTCTAAGGGCTAATCCCATATTCTCTTCCTAGTTTCCAGCATCGAATCAATCTATCAGTCTTAATTCAAGCAAGATGCATAAGCCATAAGAAATGCATAACTGTATAACCAAATCAATCTCCAATCAACACATCATACAACAAGTCTCAACATATACCAACGTAGTGCGACAAGGTCACATCAACATCTCCATATCATACTAAAGGTCATAATATGCATCTCAACAATATGCCAAAATCATAACACACGGCCCGATATCACACCAAAAGTCATAAAAGATATCTCACTATCGCATAGCACCACCGCAATCATAGTAGGGTCAGTCACAACAAGGGATCTCATTTAAAGTATAAGTTCACACAGTCATCCTATCCAAATTTCTGTCTAGCATTATCATAACATATTTATCACGTCAATCATTGGTACTTGCAAGGTTAGCCATAGCGAAATTTCATCATAAGTCAACGAAACAAAACTACTTATCGACACATCAATACAAACAAGGTCATGCTATTAAGATTCAATCAAAAGGGGAGATTGTAACGGCCCGGATATAAATATCCGAGTTACGTTTCGAAGGTTGGATACCTTCGTTCAGATGTTGCAATTCAGGTACAGGTCGAGGTTTCAAACCTCTAATGATCAATCAGTATTCAAAGCGGGGATTTCGAACCCCAATCAATCAAAGTTACAGAAATTCAATTTAAATGAAAGTAAAGCGAAAGTAAGGTTTATATACAAATGCCACGACAGAGCCGGGTCAAAACCATAGTATAAATTATAAGGTAGTATAGCCAAATCAGCGGGGTTAGACAAATTCTTTGCAATCGACCGGGGAATTTTCCCACGCCACAGAGACAGGGAGCAATCATACCTAAAAACAATTGGTGCGAGCGGGATCAGACCGAGGCCCCAACACACCCTGTCCCGCAAGTGAACATACACATACGCTAATAATAACGATGATGCAGATGCGGAATTAAATCACACTAACATGATCCTAATTTACAATATGCGAAAAGAACTGTAAAGACACCCAAAGAATGCCAAGTGGCATATCCCTCTCCTACCTCTTCACCCCTTCCCGTTAGTGCAGAGACTGGCCAGTTCGGTGCTGTAGCATAGCAATATCCTCGTGGTGGTGCACTCACCACGACATCATCATATCATATCAAATCATCTCATCTCTTGCCCGATGGTGTTGGGCTTTCATATCATATCATATAATCTCATCTCTTGCCCGATGTTGCTGGGCTATCATATCATGCTCATATCGACTCGATAGACTCAGGGCACCCGATGGGGCTGGGCTACCCTATGACCCTAACAAAGACTCTAAGACTATCACAGATAATGGCCGTTTTGTTACATACGCATAAAGAAATAGAATGCTCAATCACAAGTGCAATCCTAGCATGATACTGCATGGCATGCTTTAATGCTTATGCAACACCTAGTATGTCATATATTCACAAGCAGGTAATCTCTTTCGAATCTGAGTAAGCCCATAAAGGAACTTACCTGAATAAGCCGAACAGCAGAGAACAAGGCAGAAGCAGAGTCCAAGCAATGAATCACCAATAGCAAGCAATGTCCAACATATCACAATCACCTAATAACATATAGATATGCATAAGTCTATCTACTTCACACAAGGCGCCCCTAACTATCATACACAGCTTCTCATATCTTATCTCAGATTATTCCATCTTATCTCATCATAATTCAAATATCAATCCAAATTCATCTCATCTCATCATCTCATTTCCAAGACAATCTTTCAAAGAACTCAACTTAGAAAATCAAACATCTCCTTTAAAATCGCTTATCAAATCCCGACATTAAACATTTAAGCCTCAAAACCAATTTCCAAAAATCATATTATAGAAATCATTCCGGCATGTTTCTTACTTCAAAAACATTATATAAATTCCAATATTAAATCATCAAAATAATCCTATGTTCACAAATCATATTTATAAGTCAAAACCAACAATTCACTTTAAAATTCCCAATTCACATGTTTAAATCCTCACAAAATGCATCAAATAAATAATCCAATTCATACTATTTAAAACAAATAACAATATAAGATGATTAATTTCCAGAATTTATAATTATAACCAATCCCAAAATAATAATAATAATATTCAAATAAGGATATAACATATCATATAATCAACATATAACAATTTAAATCCTTAACCAATTTATAAAATCATACCATTTAAAATAATTCCGCCATAACTTTCTTTAAAATCCATATCTTAAAATCACCCTTATAAACATAATATAATAACTTATCTCAATTAAAATTACTTTTAAAATCCTTTAAAATATATAAATTAATAAACACAGAACATATAAATATATACATATACATTTTTCTACAATCGAAAATAACAAAACAAATATAACACACACACACACACACACACACACACACACACACACACACACACACACACACACACACACACACACACACACACACACACACACACACACACACACACACACACACACACACACAGATATATATATATATATATCCGAATCCAACTATAATATACAGCTTTAAACAACCCCCAACCCAATAGAAGAAGCCCAGACCCACCCTGACAGTCCAGCCCACAACCCGAAAGGGAAACCTGGATCCGAGCCCGTACCCGCATGCCCCAAACCAACCCTTTAGTGAACCGGTTAAAAAAAGAAAAGAAAGAAAGGAGACCGAACCGGTTCCCATGAATCGCTTCTTCTACCCAGCGAACAGAGCTCGACGTCGCTGAAACAGAAGGAGAAAAGGGGGAAGAGCTCAGGCTCTAGTGGTCCGTTCAGCCTCAAATTTCACCCACAAGATCGACACATTAACCCGACTACAACCCAAGCAAGGAAATTCAAACGTGAGCAAAGGAGAGAGGGAGAGGTAGGCTCACCGAGAATTTGAAGTTTCAGCCGAAAGGAGTTTAAAATTGAACTCGTGCTCGAGGACGACTTTTTCTCCGCGTTTGCAATTTGAAATGAACAATAACATATTTAATTAAAATTATAAATATAATATATATAAATTATATTCCGCCTTTACATTTATCCACATCTAAAAACAAGTTTCGTCCCCGAGACTAAAATCATTTTTAAAGCAATGGGGAGGAGTTTGAAATCGGTGAGTTCGAGGACCATGTCCAAGGATCTTGCAATCATCTCGGTTGCGTCATCCGGGTTTCTCACAACATCTTGGTCACGGTCGTGACATCTCCAAATGGGTCTTGTCGAGTGTGTAATAAGCGCCCCTATCACATCCTCGCTTTGACCTTTCGGAAGTATCACAACTCTAAAAGCATTATAGCGTCCGACTAGGTATTAGCAAGCAATCTATAAGCGCCCCTATAAAATGCTTGTATCCACTTCGTGAGACGTCATAATGTAAATTCAGTTCGTAAATTCTCAAAGCGTTTTGTAAATGGAAAGGTTGTCATCCAAATCATTGAAACTCTCAACTTCTTTAAAACCCCAAGTTGGCCATTTTTTAAAACCGCTCAAATCTTCAAATTCGATGTTTAATCAAGCAACTTTACACCAAAACAAGTCAAATCCTTTCAAATCAAGATTTCGTCAAAATCTCCCAAAAACCAAATCAGCTTCTCGTAACCAATCAATCAAATTCAGAAGGTAGGAGGTGGAATCTTCCACCTCTAAGGGCTAATCCTATATTCTCTTCCTAGTTTCCAGAATCGAATCAATCTATCCGTCTCAATTCAAACAAGATGCATAAGCCATAAGAAATGCATAACTATATAACCATCCAATCTCCAATCAACACATCACACGACAAGTCTCAACACATACCAATCGTAGTGCCACAAGGTCTCATCAACATCTCCATATCATACTAAAGGTCAAAATATGCACTCCAACGACATAACAATATCATAACAACGTCTCAACATCACACCAGAAGTCATAAAGGTATCTCTCATCATAGAATCAATGAACCAAAACCCATTGTCAACACATCAACACAACAAGGTCAAGCTATTAAGATTCAGCAAAGGGGAAGGTCAATCAATATATCAATCACCAAAATATCTGCATACTCACAAAACATCATCTCAACTCATACAACGCCATATAACGATCACTTAGCAATCACGCACCATTATCTCATATACATATATACAAGCCATATTTATGCTCCAAGTCAATATTTATCATTTAACATCTCCTGATCATAATATAACATCATGCTCTCACATAGCAACATATCATTATTTCATGATTCATACAACACATCATAACATGCTTCTAGAACAACATAGTAGGATAGCAATGTGTCATTATATCGTGCTAACACTTGCCACTGTCAACTAGATTTCAAATATTGCATATCAACATGTAATATCAGGCCATATCAGGTTTATCATGGTCGCTATCTAACATCATGCCAGTACGTATTAGCAAATCACGAAATCAAGAAAATCCTCCCATCACTACCAGTCAAAATGAAACGCAAACCCCGCTCGCTCGTCTCCCACTCTCAAGCCAAGACCGACCTTCATCTAGACCTATCAACATCTACTCGGATACTGCCCCACAGAAGAAACCCCAATTCGTTCCGACCTTAATCTCACACCTCTTCCCGCCAAGCACTCTCACTAACAATCCACCTCTAAGACTCCAACCCCTATCTATGTTTTCACACCCGAGCACCCCTGCATACTATGTTCTCGATACCCCCAAAGGTCATTTCTTACATTTCTCACTCTTCCCAAGATATCACAACGTAGAACCTTCTACCCACGCATCTTCAATAAAGTCTTCTTGCTCACTACCTAACCAACCTATGCTAACCATACTCCTCATCCAAGCTTCACCTGAGAGCTCATCGAAACCACCAAGCATTGCCTCTTATAATTCCCGAACTCACTCGGTCCAACCTAAGTCAACACCCCTCTTCTGCAACTCTCCCTTACCACCGATGATCATTCTAATCACTCAAAACCTTTCTCCACTCTCTGACCGCTCTACCAAAAAGGACCTCACTCATATGTTCAAAGAAGAAGCATTCATGGACATTATTGCACATAAAGACTACATCATATCAACTAGCATTTATATCAATAGCATCATTAGTCCATCATTAAACATTGCAATATGTATCAAAAGTCTCAGTTTACCGTCATGCTCAACAAGTATTGCAAAACATGATATATGAACCTAATCAAATCAAGCTAGCAAGTTTCATCATAACCTTATCAAATAAACAGTTCAGGTTCTCAATATTTGCAGTTCATACTTTTATAGGCAAGGAATTTAGATCAAGCTTAGCAACTCAGAATAGCATCACATCAAGTCAACATGGCACATTAGGATTGTAAGGCATCGAATCATATATATCATCATAGACAACGGATAGTCAGGCAATAATCATTACCAAGTCATCACATCAACACACAGTTTTCCACATCAAGTCAGTGCAATAACACCATCAACAAGTTCATAAAGGGTTAGCAAATCGAATGGAGGGCGCTCCCACCTGCAAGTCATATCATACTCAATAATCGCAATCCTCGAAGCGAGCTTGTTCTGTCGACATCGTTGATCTTGAGGCCCGTGGGTTATGGGCCCACGCTTCCGCTGCGTTGCTCTATCGCTATTCGACTTCCCGTTCCCTTTTCCATGTGGTCGCTCGTCCAATGTATCGCGTAGGAGTTTAAGTTAGCGGAGGTAGGGAAGTGACAAGAGCGGACGACCCAGTGTTTCTCTCGGAGACAAAATGGACCAAAGCTAAAGATGACACGACTAGAGACAAGACTCTGACCCGGGAATAGTAACGATGCCCTTAAGAAAGTCTATTAGGTTACAATTGTGCCAAACACGCACGAATTCATTATGGAGCATATCAATCACATCAATCCACACTAACATGTACCTACCTCGGGGCAACATTCGTATTCATATCAAAGTCACAATCAAGTCCTACGCTGATGTATGTGAAACAAGCTAACATTCTAGTATTCCATGGAAACATATATGCCTAGTAACTTCAAGCAGATAGGCGGACCCAACAATGATCATATATGATTCGAAGTCATGCGGAATTTAGTGAAGATAGCAAGCATCATGCATATGAAAAATGTAAAAGCATGGTATACACATCAGCAAATGAGTCCAAATATATCATGGCAAGGTATGTCGTAACAAACAGGTGAAGCGTCATACGAGAACACATAAGAGCAGCATAGTAATTATCACATATATGAACAGTGCACGAGTTTGGTGTATGCATCATACGAGATAATATAAGGGTAACATAGTAACTATCTTATCTGACACAATGATCATATATTAGGTCAAACATGGCACGTAATCATATGACGAGATACATTTAGAGAGCATGGGTCCTACATGATACTAGCGATACATAATGTGATGCAAGCATAGTCAAGAGTCATTTAGAGGAGTTCAACATAATATTCACGAAACATGAGGCATCATCAAAAGTAACAAGAAGGACATCATGGATGCTAGATTATAATCATGCTAAGAACGAACCATCATAGAGTACATATATGGTACAATAGTTGTCACATCATAGAACAAGTACAACACGTGATCATTTAGCAAGTCATATTGGAAATCATAAGTCTTACATGATACTAATAGCACATAACGAACAGGAGTACAACTAAAGTGATTCAACTAGATTCATTCTGATACTCATGCGTCATGCATATGCAAAATCATGATATAGGGTGGTGTGTGATCATGCGAGGTGTCAAGTCATACATTCATGGAAGCACGAGAGGATATCATAGAGTAATAGAAGAACACTACCGAACGATAACATGTATTTATCAAGACTCATTTACACTAACATATCCTCGCTTTAGCACAATTAACACATAGCAATACTAATTATAGCATAATCAACAATAGTTAATCTAAGGAAGACAAAATAGACGGGCATGTTATAGATTCTTGTCACAAGGTGAATGTTAAACATCGAGGCATCATCGACGAGCATGCTAAGGAGCACATCTTATGAGGCGTTCATATAAAGAAGAGACGATCACACTATCATGGACCTAATTCAGAAGAAGCAACAATCATATAGACCCATATCACGTGGTTCATGTTTCTAATCAATCATACGATCAATAGGCCAAGTAGACATGCGATGACAACATATAATCATGAGAGAAAGAAAGGCATAACACGGGACCTAAGTAATGGGACAAGCATGGGTACCGAATGTCGTACAACTATGAATTCACATTAAAGATCATCTTCATAACATGTACTGGGAATTACGTAGCATAGAAGGCACGTTGACATCAAATTATAACACGTATCCATCAAGTAAGGGACTCACTCTATCATGATACTAGAACGGAACGATCACACTATCATGAACCTATTTACAGGGAGGACATCAATTATACAACATCCTGGCATATGACATATACATTCGTGCCCTAGTATGACAATGCAATATACTCAATAGATCATGTCGGGATGATATGGACATAATAAATGTAGCTCGAACTCATACAATAGTCATTATGAACCTTAAAGCACATAAGCACAATTTCACACTAAGGATCAACCTATAGGTCAAGGAGTAGTACCACATAGTAACACACAATCATGGACAGAGCAATCCAGATAACCCGATAGAGATCCATAAGGGCAACCACTGACTCTTCCTAACCGACTCATCACTCATCTTCACCGTGGGACTCGAATACGACTTTTCGTGACAAGAGGACACTGATGGATCGTCATAAGAATTGATAAGGATAGCCCCGTAAACATCTCACTCTCTAACTCGAAATTACATCAAGGACCGTCTTCCAATACTCTCTCGGACAACCCTTATATTCAATCATGATTCCCGACACAATGTGTTTACCAACCCAATTCCCCGTGGAAGACACTGACATCCGGGAGAGACTCGATAGAACCGTCAAGGGCTAACATAGGGGAAGGGGCTGTCTCACACAAGCTGGGTTTGACCATATAAGAAGAGTACTCCCGCTATACCATTTGCACAGATCATTCAATATTCATTCAATAGTTAGGACATATCAATCAAATCTTTAGCATATCAAGCACTCAACATAGAATCAGTCAACGCCAAATATAACGGCCTCCTTGGAGTCTTCCCGACACATCTGTAAAGAACAAGCTAGTATTTCGCCTACCCATTCCCGACTACATCCAATAGGGATGGTCTAGCGCCTTTTCTACCCACTCGATCCCTTATTAGTTGGTTCTCCTCTTTTATCATAAGCCAAGTTCATATTTAGTCAAGTTGAGTTAGGCATATTAAGTTCATTTTGCCCCTTTAAAACGCTTTCAAATCTTTTGTAATTCATGGGCGGTTTTCCAAAACATACACTCGACCCTTGCGTACCCGAATTGCACAACCTCGCTTTGATACCAACTTTGTAACGGCCCGAATATAAATATCCGAGATACGTTTCGAAGGTTGGATACCTTCGTTCAGATGTTGCAATTCAGGTACGGGTCGAGGTTTCAAACCTCTAATGATCAATCAGTATTCAAAGCGGGGATTTTGAACCCCAATCAATCAAAGTTACAGAAATTCAATTTAAATGAAAGTAAAGCGGAAGTAAGGGTCAGATACAAATGCCACGGCAGAGCCGGGTCAAAACCATAATATAAATTATAAGGTAGTATAGCCAAATCAGCGGGGTTAGACAGATTCTTTGCAATCGCCCGGGGAATTTTCCCACGCCATAGAGACAGGGAGCAATCATACCTAAAAACAATTGGTGCGAGCGGGATCAGACCGAGGCCCCAACACACCCTGTCCCGCAAGCGAACATACACATACGCTAATAATAAAGATGATGCAGATGTAGAATTAAATCACACTAACATGATCCTAATTTACAATATGCGAAAAGAACTGTAAAGGCGCCCAAAGAATGCCAAGTGGCATATCCCTCTCCTACCTCTGCACCCCTTCCCATTAGTGCAGATACTGGCTAGTTCGGTGCTATAGCATAGCAATATCCTCGTGGTGGTGCACTCACCACGGCATCATCATATCATATCATATCATCTCATCTCTTGCCCGATGGTGCTGGGCTATCATATCACATCATATAATCTCATCTCTTGTCCGATGTTGCTAGGCTAACATATCATGCTCATATCGACTCGATAGACTCAGGGCACCCGATGGGGCTGGGCTACCCTATGACCCTAACAAAGACTCTAGGACTATCACAGATAACGGCCGTTCTGTTACATACGCATAAAGAAATAGAATGCTCAATCACAAGTGCAATCCTAGCATGATACTACATGGCATGCTTTAATGCTTATGCAACACCTAGTATGTCATATATTCACAAGCAGGTAATCTCTTTCGAATCTGAGTAAGCCCATAAAGGAACTTACCTGAATAAGTCGAACAGCAGAGAACAAGGCAGAAGCAGAGTCCAAGCAATGAATCACCAATAGCAAGCAATGTCCAACATATCACAATCACCTAATAACATACAGATATGCATAAGTCTATCTACTTCACACAAGGCGCCCCTAACTATCATACACAGCTTCTCATATCTTATCTCAGATTATTCCATCTTATCTCATCATAATTCAAATATCAATCCAAATTCATCTCATCTCATCATCTCATTTCCAAGACAATCTTTCAAAGAACTCAACTTAGAGAATCAAACATCTCCTTTAAAATCGCTTATCAAATCCCGACATTAAACATTTAAGCCTCAAAACCAATTTCCAAAAATCATATTATAGAAATCATTCCGACATGTTTCTTACTTCAAAAACATTATATAAATTCCAATATTAAAGAAAGAATTTGCCAAACAAGCACTTTTTTTTGGACAAATTGGTGAATTGTCCACCTTTTTGGACAAATTAGCGAAATGTCCACTATATATACTAATTCTCAATTTTATTTTTTATTTTTTATCTGATAGTTGCCCTCCCCAATCTCTCTCTCCGCTCCCGATTGAAGGCGATGGAGGTCTCGATCTCTCCGGCGCCGGAGCCGCTGTCTGGTGGCGAGCGAGGGAGGGAGGGAGCTAGCGGCGCGAGCGGCGGAGCAAGCAAGCGGCGGAGCGAGCGGCCGGCGCGAGACGCGGAGCGAGCGACCGGTGCGAGGTCGATCGAGCGAGCGCCAGATCTCTCCGGTTGTCTCAGATCTCTCCGGTGCTCCCTCTCTCTGTTCCCTTGCCATGGCGGGTGAAAGTGGTGGCGGTGGCGGCGCATACCTCCGATTCACTCGCCGCCTGTCGAGTCTTCGTATCTCGCCTCCGCTTCACTCTCTTCCAAGGTCGAAGACTCTCTTCTCCTTCTTCTCCGATCTAGATCTAGATCTACGACAGAGTCAGAAGAAGACAACGATGAGAAGATCTGGCCTCCAATCTCTCCATGGATGTTCGTTGAAGATCTAGGGTTCAGATTCGGGGCTTTTGATATTCAAGCCTCCTGATTTGCAATCGTCGAATCTGCGATCGAGGGAGCGGCGGAGCGAGCGATCGAGGCATCGGATAAGGCTTACAATTGAGTGGAAGAAGAGATTGACCGGAAGAGATTGCAGGCACAACGCTGCGGTCTACTGCTACTTGCTACTCAACTGGCGCTGTTGATCTCTTAAAATTCGGCAACTGCGATCGGATGGCATCGGAGTGAAAGTGGAGAATAGAGAAGATAAAAAATCGAAGGGGACGGATACTGATTTTCCTGGCCTAGCTCTGGATGGCACTCCTATGCGACAATTAAATTCGAGGTCGACGATTGTCCACGATGAGGTTGCCATGTCTCCGAAGGCAGAGGTAATGCCGTAATGGTGATTAGTGCCTTTGTTACTTCCAGGCTAGGGTTATTTTCTGTTCATCTTTCATTTTGAGGTTTAGTAATGGTCAATTCTTGATGATATTTGTGTCCTCTAGGACCTAATTTGTCCAGATTTTGCTCCAAAACTTGTTTGATCTATTTATTGGGTACTTTTATAGCTGATGGGTTGATTTATGTTTTATTTGCTAGAAACTATGCATCTATCCTGAACTTAAATCATCTCGACTTCTTTGTTTTAGGAAGTTGATAGTTTGGGCATTGTTGTGGTACATGGTTTCTTACTGTTTTTTACTCCTTTTTTGTTCATTGCTTACCTGTTCTTTGAGTTTGTAGTACTAGAGAAAGCTAGGGTGTACTTCATTGTATACTTTACGTATGTACATCATCTGTATATATGTTATGTGGTTTTGTGCCATGCTGCAGTTGTTGTTCAAGAGAATGCATCATCTGGAAATGTATGAACATGGGATCTCCAAATAATGGCTCTTGTGTTGGTTTGAACATGGGAGAGATGATTCATAGAACACCCCTTAAAATTGGCGATATGAGTTTGTGTTACTGATCGAGCTGCATCAATTGATCGGTTAGTTTGATTAGGGTTCCACACCCCTTAAAATTGGTCTAATGCTTGTAATTTGTTCCTGTTGGCTCCTCGACTTCAAATTAATGTTCCGTCGGTTGCTCCTAATTTCCCGATATTTGATCTTGAGCACTTAATTTTGACTGCAGCGCTATGATTTATTTTAGATTTCTGTTGCTCTTGTTTTTGTTTGCTGTTTGGTTGAATTGACTGATTCTGTTTTCATTCACCATATTGATTATACAGTACTGAGAAAACGGATGGGCGGTGCTTTCCTTCCCATGTTAGTGGAACTTATGCTGATGAAAGGATGCTTACTTGCTTGGATCACTTAGTAGATACTTATGCTGATCTTTAATCATTTACCATTTATGTACTTGCACTTCATCACTTGTTTATTTCCGTGGATTTTCTTTTATTATGGCCAAGTACATAGAATAATTTTGTGTTGGTGTACCTGCCATTGACAGGAACCAAGACTAATCTTTTCATCGATGGGAGCCTTCAAGAACTGCACTGGTTCAAACAAACATATGGATCCTGGTTCCTTCGGCATGGTTGTTTCCGCTGCCAGTGATGGTGGATCATTCTCTCTCAGATTCAACTTTCCTTGCTCCCTCAAAATCAAAACCTATTCTGATCACCGATCTCCGATCTCCCTTTCCTACAACAGATCCTGAGGAAAAAGTTGGATCAGGCTCTCAATCATGAGTTTGTTTGCTTTCCTTTCCATATGCTTTTTGGAAGATTCTACAAAAATCATATATGATTGCTCTAATTGCTATAACTATTCGACACATCAAACAGGAATTGATTCCCGGAAACTCCTGTATAGTGTGTGTATATGAAGTTTTGTGTGAACTGCTGGATATTGATGAAGTTTTGATGAATTTTTTTTTGTTCGATTGCACTTTTATTCGACACATCAAACAGGAATTGATCTTGACTCAGTATTGATGAAGTTTTGTCTGAAATGCTGGATATTGATGAAGTTTTGTGTGAACTACCCGACGACTCAGAGCCACATTCAACAGCTCATCCTCGGGGGGTACAGTGCTTTGCAGCTTTGCACTAAGGGCAATCACCTTACCTTCCAATTCCCCCATCCTCTTCACCATGGCAAAGTACTCGGCCTCACACTTGGGTGTTGCCGGTAGCTTGTGACAGGTGTCCTGGGCTTTGACGACTGCTTTGTCACAGTAGATAGGTGCAGAGAATAAGGTGTCGTTAGTGAGGTTCTTCTGCAGGTTTCTAGTCACACGGATCAAGAACTTCATCTCCCAACTTTTTGATGGGTGTTAAGTTTAGATAAGAGTATTGTTCAGTGATGTTTTGGACATCATGTCATGGACTAGTTAACTGGATTTTCAATTCTTGTAAAATTTAAGAGATGTATGTTCTTGGATCAACTCATGATAATGTATTTCTTTCCATATTCAGGCTCAAGTATGACTCATTTCTCAAGCTCTTCCGGTGTGTTAGTGTGTTACAGTGGAGGGAGCGAAATACTCGAACCCGATATCTTATTGCTACGAGAATAATATCATAAAGTGTACAAATTAGATTTAAAAGTGCAACTTTAGTTTGAAGGTGCAATTTTAGAACTTAAATGTGCAATTTTTGTTTGAAAAAGTTCAAATATAAAACTGAAAAGTGCAATTTTATAACTCAAATACAAAACTGAAAAGTGCAATTTTATAAACTAATATTTGCACAGCATAAACTTATATTTGCACAACACAATATTATTTTTGCTCAACGTAAACTTATATTTGCACACCAAAATAGAATTTCAAAAAGTGCTGACATGGGAAAAAAAACTAGATTTGGTCATATTTGCACAACTTACGGTTATATTTGCACAACGTACTCTTATATTTGCACAACTAAAAAAAAACTAGCCTTGGGTCATATTTGCACAACTTATTTTTATATTTGCACATCTATATAAACTCTTAATTTAGAAGAGTTTAGGATGATGTGTCAATCTTAGAGGCATTTTAGGAGTTTTAACCAATCATATTTTTTTGCCATTTTTCTTTGATTTTCTTTAATTCTCTCTTTTTTTTCTTCTTTATTCCTTTAATTTTCTTTTTTTATTCTTTAATTTTAATAACTATCTATATAAACTCTTAATTTAGAAGAGTTTAGGATGATGTGTCAATTTTAGAGGCATTTTAGGAGTTTTAACCAATCATATTTTTTGCCATTTTTCTTTGATTTTCTTTAATTCTCTTTTTTTCTTCTTTATTCCTTTAATTCTCCTTTTTTTCTTAAATTTTAATAACTATCGGGCTTAATTCAAAATATTGAATTCAATCTAATATAACCATCTATATCTATATAAACTCTTAATTTAGAAGAATTTAGGATGATGTGTCAATCTTAGAGGCATTTTAGGAGTTTTAACCAATCATATTTTTTTTGCCATTTTTCTTTGATTTTCTTTAATTCTCTTTTTTTTCTTCTTTATTCCTTTAATTCTCTTTTTTTCTTTAATTTTAATAACTATCTATATCTATATAAACTCTTAATCTATATCTATATCTATATAAACTCTTAATTTAGAAGAGTTTAGGATGATGTGTCAATCTTAGAGGCATTTTAGGAGTTTTAACCAATCATATTTTTTTTGCCATTTTTCATTGATTTTCTTTAATTCTCTTTTTTTTCTTCATTATTCTTTTAATTCTCTTTTTTTTCTTTAATTTTAATAACTATCTATATATCTATATAAACTCTTAATTTAGAAGAGTTTAGGATGATGTGTCAATCTTAGAGGCATTTTAGGAGTTTTAACCAATCATAGTTTTTGCCATTTTTCTTTGATTTTCTTTAATTCTCTTTTTTTTTTCTTCTTTATTCCTTTAATTCTCTTTTTTTCTTTAATTTTAATAACTATTGGGCTTAATTCAAAACATTGAATTCAATCTAATATAACCATTGGGCTTAATTCAAATTTATTTACTAACTGTTGAGCTTAATTTTAAACATTTAATATAACTATTGATTATGACACATCACATTTAAACAATGTTATAATAATATTGATATTATTATTCCTGAGTAATTTAAAATATCTATATTTATGTATTATACTTTACATAAGATTTTTAAAAAATAATTTTCTGAGATAATTGTAAGATACATTTGTTGTAAAATTTTTTTTAATGATTTTTATCTTAACATTTATTAATATTTTTATATATAACATTTTAGTTTTAAAAAAACACGCCATGGCGCGGGAATCATACTAGTTGTACTCTTATATTTGCACGACAAAATATTTGCATGACAAAAAAAACTAGACTTGGGTCATAGTTGCTCAATAGATTATTGCACAACATGGTCTTATTTTTGTTCATCAATAGACTATAATTGCACAACATGGGGGATTGGTGGAAATTTTCTCAACATGATCTTATTTTTGCTCAACAATAGATTATATTTGCACAACAATTGAGACTTGTGAAATTGTATTCAAAATGATCTTATTTTTTCTCAATATTATTTTATAGTTGCTCAATAGATTATTGCACAACATAGTCTTATTTTTGCTCATCAATAGACTATAATTGCACAACATGGGGGATTGGTGGAAATTTGCTCAACATGATCTTATTTTTGCTCAACAATAGACTATATTTGCACAACAATTGAGACTTGTGAAATTGTATTCAAAATGATCTTATTTTTTCTCAATATTATTTTATACTTGCTCAATAGATTATTGCATAACATGGTCTTATTTTTGCTCATCAATAGACTATAATTGCACAACATGGGGGATTGGTGGAAATTTGCTCAACATGATCTTATTTTTGCTCAACAATAGATTATATTTGCACAACAATTGAGACTTGTGAAATTGTGTTCAACATTATCTTATTTTTTTCTCAATATTATTTTATACTTGCTCAATAGATTATTGCACAACATGTTCTTATTTTTGCTCAACAATAGATTATTTTTGCACAACAATTGAGACTTGTGAAATTGTGCTCAACATAATCTTATTTTTTCTCAATATAATTTTATACTTGCTCAATAGAATATTGCACAAAATGGTCTTATTTTTGCTCATCAATTGACTATAATTGCACAACATGGGGGTTTGGTGGAAATTTGCACAATATGATCTTATTTTTGCTCAATAATAGATTATTTTTGCACAACAATTGAGACTTGTGAAATTGTGCTCAACATGAGCTTATTTTTTCCTCAATATTATTTTATACTTGTTCAATAGATTATTGCACAACATGGTCTTATTTTTGCTCATCAATAGACTATAATTGCACAACATGGGGGATTAGTGGAAATTTGCTCAACGTGATCTTATTTTTGCTCAACAAAATAAAATTTAAAAGGTACATGCCTCCACGATAACTTCAAATTTCCAATACAAGCTCCAAAGTTACTAGAATACGTATAGAAACGATGTCAGCACTAAAAAATACGCATAAAAACGATGTCAGCACATATAAATTTCACATAAAAACGATGTCAGCACTAAAAAATTGCACTAATATATCTTATTATTGAACATTTATCATAAAATGTTGATCCACATAACAACCGATCATTTTTCGATACGAGACCATAAGAGCCCCACATAAATGTGGGGTGAGATCCCATTGCTTTTGTACACAGGCGAAATGGGTTTGTATAAATCTTTGGATAATGCTGTATGATAAGTGGACAGAGGCCAAAAGGTTTTCGGAAAATGTAGGTTGTGTGGTTGCGATGGAACAATAAATTGTTGAGATCCCCATAGCTCAAGAGTTCCTTTTAACCATAATCAAGGGTTTATTGGTGTAAATGTGTTTAAAAGGTTTTTGATGATGCTCATTTGAGTTGATAGTTATTTCATCTTCTAATGGCTGAGCCAATGCAGTAATGAGGTTTTGTTCATCAAGCGATGCGAGGGGTTGTAGGGTTGAGAATTTGACTTACAATTTCCAATCACAACCCACAAGAAACAATTATTTCTGTCAACAAAGATGAATCATTACCAATAGTTTGTGTTTACTTTTTTTTTTGTTGGAAGTTTATGATTAGGTTTGTTTAAGTCACAAATTTCGAACAGCCCAGTTTGCAATATCTATCAACAGATAACTTAATGAACACTAACATAGTAACATCACTATACAAAGTACAAACTCAGCCCTGTTAATTACCGACTGGCAGTAGAGCTAGAGGATAAGGATAAAAAAAATTAACTCTTCGATTCTCACCGACCCCTAGATTTCTTCTTTGCAGTAGTACCTCTTCCTGAATCACTCACCTCCTTGTCACCGTCTCTTTG
This sequence comes from Persicaria maculosa, assembly GCA_963922045.1. Taxonomy (NCBI): domain Eukaryota; kingdom Viridiplantae; phylum Streptophyta; class Magnoliopsida; order Caryophyllales; family Polygonaceae; genus Persicaria; species Persicaria maculosa. The sequence continues at coordinate 18,845,018 of OY998264.1, read as the reverse complement.
CCTCTTCCCCCTTCCAGAATCCGGCGTTATTGTTGTCACTCGCACTGGCATTGTTACTGTTATTGCTCTCCCCTTGAACCGTTCCTTTGCTCTTCTTATTTCCGCTGCCACCAGTGTTATTGCTTGTCGCGGTTTTGGCAAGGCTTCTCCTATTCAGCTTCTTTGGCTCATCTTTATGACGATCAGCATTTTCAACCCCCTCTTTCTTGTCCTTGTGATGAAGGTTTGACAGCATTTGGATTCGTCCTCCTCCGACACACCACAATGTTGGTGGAGGATCTGGGCCTCTTGACAACCGGGTCAATGCAGCAGAGCCGGTACACCCACGTACGACGCCCACCAAAGAAGTCGAGCACACTCGAGCAGCACCCAAACAGCAACACCACACTGCATCCTACAAAGAGGAAGCAAACAAGGGAGTAGTAGCTGCAATATACCCAAGCAATGGGCAGCAATTGTTGTAACAGATAATGAACGTGACGAATTAGAAGGAAGAGCAAAACAATCAAGCGAAAGTTAATCAAAAGGAAAGATGTTTGTGATTTATTATATAATAAGTAAGTAAGCTCATTTGTTATAAGCCACTTGTGATGAGAACAATCCTTGTGAATGCAATGGAAAGGAAACCCAAATGTCTAATACAACTGCAATTCAAATGTAAATCTTTGTGGATCAATATGAGTAGCAGCACTTGTAGTATGATCGGATTTGCCCTTGGGTTGTAAGCCCAAATGAAGTCGATACCGTATGACAACATCCAAAATATGAGTAGCAGCACTTGTATTGTAATCGGATTCACCCGTGGCTTGTGAGCCAAAATGAAGTAGAGATAGTATGCCAACATCCACGTTGAGAACGACGATGCAAAAACGAATACCAAGCGCAAAGCAACAAGAAAAGTTGCCAACAAAAACCAAAATAAACGTAGATGTTGGCAGAACAAAGTGTGCCTGAACTAATGAGCTTGGATCTCTGGGGACTTTAGCACATCCATGAGAGTGCAAGCAATGCAGAATAAGAAGAGGCAATAATCAACATTTTTTTAGGCAATACATCAAACACTTGGCATGCAATCTTCACATACCAAAATAGGGATACCGAATTTCCTATTCTACAATCAGAATGAGTATACAAACATGTCAAACAAGCAAAAATGTACCACAGAATGGATCATAAGCTAAGCAGTTATGATTACCTTGGCCTGTTCTCTGCACTCTCCACTGCAAAACCGGAGACGCTGAGCTTGAAACTCGTCCATGGGGGTTTTCAATCTCCGAAGGCACAAGTAACAAAACAGAGTGGATAGAACAGAGGGAAGGATGGGAAACGAGGGGTTTGGCGGTGTGGATAAGCTCACTGGCTCCGATTCTCCGGGTGGCGAGTGTCTCACCTGAGAAGCAGCGATGGCAGAGGATGCGCGAGAGTGGCAGATTTTCCTTATCAATCGATCGAAGATCGATTGATAAGATTGCCGATCTTCGATCGATTGATAAGATTGCCAATCTAATCTTAAAATTCAGATAAGAGAAATGAAAATCAGACGGACGCCAGGAGGGAAGCAATCGATCTTCGATCGAATGATAAGGAAGCCGGAGGGAGCCAGGAGGGAAGCAATTGATCTTCAATCAATCGATCGAAAGGAAATCAATCGATCTTCGATCTTCGATCAATCGATCTTCGATCGATTGATAAGCAAATCAATCGATCTGATGTGAAGCCAAGCCGGAGATCTGATGCCGAGGCCGGAGATCGAAATTCGGAGAGAAGCAGGGAGATGTACCTCCGTCATCATCGCTTGGATTGAAGAGATGCTCTGAGTCGCTCGCAGAGATGGACGGGAGAGAGAGAGTGCGCGTATGAGGTGGTTTATATGGGGGACATTTCACCAATTTGTCCCAAAATGTGGACAATTCACCAATTAGGACAATTTTTTTGGACATTTCACAAATTCTCCCAATATTAAATCATCAAAATAATCATATGTTCACAAATCATATTTATAAGTCAAAACCAACAATTCACTTTGAAATTCCCAATTCACATGTTTAAATCCTCACAAAATGCATCAAATAAATAATCCAATTAATACTATTTAAAACAAATAACAATATAAGACGATTAATTTTCCAGAATTTATAATTATAACCAATACCAAAATAATAATAATAATATTCAAATAAGGATATAACATATCATATAATCAACATATAACAATTTAAATCCTTAACCAATTTATAAAATCATACCATTTAAAATAATTCCGGCATAACTTTCTTTAAAATCCATATCTTAAAATCACCCTTATAAACATAATATAATAACTTATCTCAATTAAAATTACTTTTAAAATCCTTTAAAATATATAAATTAATAAACACAGAACATATAAATATATACATATACATTTTTCTACAATCGGAAATAACAAAACAAATATAACACACACCCAGATATATATATATATATATATATCCGAATCCAACTATAAAATACAGCTTTAAACAACCCCCAACCCAATAGAAGAAGCCCAGACCCACCCTGACAGTCCAGCCCACAACCCGAAAGGGAAACCCGGATCCGAGCCCGTACCCGCATGCCCCAAACTAACCCTTCAGTGAACCGGTTTAAAAAAGAAAAGAAAGAAAGGAGACTGAACCGGTTCCCATGAACCGCTTCTCCTACCCAGCGAACAAAGCTTGGCGTCGCTGAAACAGAAGGAGAAAAGGGGGAAGAGCTCAGGCTCTAGTGGTCCTTTCGTAGGGTTGCTCAAAAAGTGAACTCGGTTTCAGGTCGGGCTTCGGTTCAACCTCCTCAAAAAATCGGGTCGTCGGTTCCAACCTGAACCGTTTGAATCGGTTCGGTTCGGGCCGGTTCGGACCGTTTGAGCCACCCTATCCGTTCGGCCTCAAATTTCACCCACAAGATCGACACATTAACCCGACTATAACCCAAGCAAGGAAATTCAAACGTGAGCAAAGGAGAGAGGGAGAGGTGGGCTCACCGAGAATTCGAAGTTTTAGCCGGAATGAGTTTAAAATTGAACTCGTGCTCGATGACGACTTTTTCTCCGCTTTTGCAATTTGAAATGAAATATAACATATTTAATTAAAATTATAAATATAATATATATATATAAATTATATTCCGCCTTTACAGAGATCAAGTAGTACATCAACATCAAAATATCTCATGCTCTCCAGACATCATCTCAACTCATTACAACGCCATATATCGATCATTTGCAGTCATGCCCCATCATCTCATATATACACATAAGTCATATTCATGCTCCAGGTCATATTCATCACTTACCTATTCATAATCATGCTTATCAACCATACAGTATAACATCATGCTTTCACATAACAACGTATCATCATCTCATGATTCATACAACACATCATAACATGTTTCTAGAACAACATAGTAGGATAGCAATGTATCATTATATCATGATCATAGTTGTCACTACCAATTATATTTCAGTATTACATATCAACATGTAATATCATGCCATATCAGGTTTATCATGGTCGCCATCTAACATCATGCCAGTACATATTAACAAATCACATAATCAAGAAAATCCTCACATCAGTACTAGTCAAAATGAAACGCAATCCCCGCTCGCTCGTCTCCCACTCTCAAGCCAAGACCAACCTTCATCTAGACCTACTAACATCCACTCGGATACTACCCCACAGAAGAAGCCCCAATTCATTTCGATCCTTTAACCTCACACCTCTTCCCGCCAAGCACTCTCACTAACAATCCGCCTCTAAGACGCCAACCCCTATCTCTGTTTTCATACCCGAGCACCCCTGCATACTATGATCTCGATATCCACAAGGTCATTTCTTACACTTCTCACACTTCCCAAGATATCACAAACATCATGCCCTGCTAACCACGCATCTTCTATAAAAATTCCTCGGTCACTACCTAACCAGCCTACCCCTAAACATACCCCTATCCAAGATTCACCTAGGAGCTCATCGAAAACCACCAAGCATTACCTCTTATAATTCCCGAACTCACTCGGTCCAACATAAGTCAACACCCCTCTTCTGCAACTTTCCCCTTACCACCGTCGATCATTCTAATCGCTCAAAACTTTTCTCCACTCTCTGACCACTCTACCAAAGGACCTCACTCACATGTTCAAAGAAGAAGCAATCATGGACATTATTACACATAAGGACTACATCATATCAACTAGCATTTATATCAATAGCATCATTAGTTCATCATTAAACATTGCAACTGTATCAAAAAGTCTTAATTTACCGTCATGCTCAACAAGTATTGTAGAACATCATATATGAACCTAATCAAATCAAGCTAGCAATTTTCATCATAACCTTATCAGGTAAACAATTCAGGTTTCATATCATTTGCAGTTCACATTTTATAGGCAAGGAATTTAGATCATGCTTAGCAGATCAGAGTAGCATCACATCAAGTCATCATAACTAGACCTGAGCAGACATGGGCTAACCCGCCCGGCCCGGCCAACCCGCCCTGTAAAATATGTGGGCTTGGGTAAAGTAATTGGCCCAAGCGGGCCGACAGGCCCGACCCGGTTGGCCCATAGAGCCGGGCTTGGGCTAAGGGTTAAGCCCAAGCGGGCCGGTAGGCCCGGCCCGCATATATATATATTACTTATTTTTATTTTTATATATATGTATTAAAATACTACGGAGTATATATATTGATTATATAATATCTAAACTTTTACATCTATTACTTTATAAATACTAATAGTATTTACATCGCATATAAATTAAGAAATACAATAGTACTAAATATATTATTTTCAAAAAAATTTCATTAAAATTAACCTACATAAAGATTATAGTGTGTAATTTCATATTTGTGTAACTTATATACCTTTGTTTTTGTATAAAATTTCAATCTTTGGAGACACTTAGCAAATTTGTGTAGTTTGAGATCAAACGTAAAAATAATAAAATAAAAATAATATTTTACGAAATTGTAATGGGCGGCCTGGTGGGCTACCCGGCCCGCCCATGTGGGCGGGCTTGGGCAAGAGAGTTGGCCCAAAAACCGGGCCTAGCCCAAGCCCGGCCCGCTAAAGTGGGCCAAGATATTCTCATAGGCCCGGCCCAAGCCCGCCCAAGCCCGCCCATGCTCAGGTCTAATCATAACACATTATAACTTTTAAGGCATCGAATCATATATATCATCATAGACAATGGATAATCAAGCAATATTCATTATCAAGTCAGCACATCAATCACGTTAATTCCATCGTCAGGTCAGTGCAATATCGTAATCAACAAATTCAGGAAGGATTAGCAATTCAAACGGAGAACACTCCAGCTGGCAAGTCATACCGCACTCAGTAACCGAAACCCTCGAAGCGCGCTTGTTCTTCTAACATCGTCGATCCTGAGGCCCGTGGGTTGTGGGCCCATGCTTCCGCTGCGCTGCTCTATTTCTATCTAACTTCCCATTCCCTCTTCTATGCGGTCGCTCATCCAATGTATCGCGTAGGAGTCTAAGTTAGCGGAGATAGGGAAGTGACAAGAGCGGACAACCCAATGTTTCTTTCGGAGACCAAAAATGGACCAAAGCTAAAGATGACATGACTAGAGACAAGACTCCGACCCGGGAATAGTAACGATGCCCTTATGGAAGTCTATTAGGTTACAATTGTGACAAACAAGCACGAATTCATCATGGAGCATATCAATGACCTTATTCCACACTAACATGTACCTATCTCAAGGAATAACGACGTATATATTCATTCCAAAGATACAATCGAGTCCTACACTGATGCCCGTGAGACAAGCTAGTAGCCTTTAATTCCATGAATGCAGGTAAGTCTAGCAACCTAGGCAAGTTATGCGGAGCCAATATTGGTCATGTGGGGTCCAAGGTCATGCATGATTTTACGAGGATGACAAGTATTATACATATGAACAATGTAAGAGTATGATATACACATCAACAATTGAGTTCAATTATATCAGGGCAAGATATATCATAACAACCAGACGAAACGTCATACGAGAACACATAAGATCAGCATAGTAACTATCACATTTGACAACAATGATTATATAATAAGTTAAGAATTGCATGTAATCATACAACAGGATACATTTAGAGAGCACATATCCTTCATGATGCTAGTGGTACATGATCAGGCATGGCATAGTCAAGAGGGATTAGATGAGTTCAATATGATGTATATGAAAGCAAAAGGATCACCACAGAGTAAACAAGATAACATGACGGGAGATAGATTATAATCATGCTAGGAATGAACTGTCCTAGGGCACATAAAACATTACAACAACTATCACATTACAGTACAAGCAGGTTCACGTAATAGGTCAAGTAAGACAGGTCACCATTCCGCGAGTCATATCGGAAATCATAAGTCCTATAGGGTACTAGTAACACATATTGAACTGAAAACAATCAAGGTAATTCGACTAGATTCATTCTAACATTTATGCGTCACGCGTATGCGAAATCATGATATAACGTGGTGTGTGATCATGCGACGTGTCAAGTCATACGTTCATGAAAGCATAAGAAGATATCATAGAGTAACAGGGAAATACTACCGAGAGATATCATGTACGCATGCTAGGATTAATTGTCATGGAAAGCAAGTCGATCACCGAATTCAACGTCAATCTAATCGGATAAGTAAAACATTTACGATGATAGAAAGAGGGAGAACCACACTATCAAGGACCTAGTTCAAGAGAGGATCGGCGATAATGTAGGCAAGGTATAAATTCGCACAAGTCACAACCAAGGGTCCTACATGATACTAATGGCTCAGCATGACATATGATACATACATGTATTTAGTTGATTAACATGACAATATGCAAGAATTCAATCAATACTATTCCAACGATATAGGAGTATGGAAGGAAATGTGGCGATGTATAATATAGGAGTCTAAATAACGGGGCAATATAACTAGAATACGGAAACACGAGTTCAAATCCATGCATACTGGGATAAAACATGTAGTCGTTAAGGCTTAATTATACCACATTTTCTCTATTCAACGCAAGTAACACGCAGCAATATCAGATGCAGAATAATCAACGATAATTAACCTGATGAATATGATTAGACGGGTATGTTATAGATTCTTGGCACAAAAGGAATGAAAAGCATCGAGGCGTCATCGGCTAGCACGCTAAGAGATCATTTACGGACCTTCATTTAAGGAAAGTTGATCACACTACCATGCACCTAACTCAGGAGAAAGCAATAGCCATATAGGTCCATATCATGTAGTTCATGCTTCTAACCAACCATTAATACGATCAATACAATAGGTCAAGTAGACATGCTATGACAACATATAATCATGATAAAAAGAAAGGCACAATAAGAGATCTGAGCAAGGTAACTAATCATAGATGTAATGATACGAGTAGCTATTTTCGAATGGTCAGTCGCAAGATACAAGTCGGAGATCACAAATAATGCTATGTCATGCAATTTCAGAGAGAGTCACCATTACAACCGGACAGAGGTCCCTAAGGGCAACCATTGACTCCTCCCAACTGACTCATCACCCCTCTTTCCCGTGGAATTCTGGTACGACTCTCCGTGGCAAGAAGACACTGATTGATCGTCATAAGAATCGAGAAAGACAACCTCAGAAACACCTTACTTACTAACTCGGAATTACATCAAGAGCTAACTTCCAATACTCTCCCAAGCAACCCTCATATTCAACCATGATTCCCTAAACAATGTGTTCATCAACCCGATTTCCCATGAAGGAGACCGATATTCGAAGGGAGGACTCGATTGAACTATCAAAAGGGTTCATAAGGGAAGGGGCGGTTCCACACACTACTAGAATTATGCAATTAGACATCACATGTTTTAAGTCTGTCAACAAAACATCTGATGCTAAATTAGTTTTATACATCAATTATTAAATTTGTGATGTTGAAAAACATTTTGACAACTGTCAAAATTTTTGACAGATGTTAAATTGTTTGTTCCTAAAATTAAAATACGCGCGTGTTTGAATTTTGTAAATTGAAACTAGCGGGATTGTAGCACTTAGGAAAAAAAATAGAAGGGTTTCAAAATTTAGAGAAAATAGAAGGGTTTCAAAATTTAGAGGAAAATTATAACAATTGTAAATTTCTCTCTCCACTTCACAACTGCTATTTTTTCAACTTGGAAAAATTTTTGCCTCTCTCCAATTCAGCCTGCTCTGGCTCAATCACTTCCACCGTCCTCTAGCTCTGGCGACCTTCCACTGCACTAGCGATGTTCCTCCAGATACAACCTCCTCCTCTCCTCTCTGCTCCAGCCTCCTCCTCCGCTCACCACCTCCATCCTGTTATCGTCTTCTTCAACCCCATCCCAATCCCGAACTTACTATTCCTCTCTCCAGATCTCGAAACCAACCCTCCCCCACCCTTGCCCCTGAAATCCCTCACCTCATCTCCGGCAACTTTCCACCGCTCCGGGTTCTCTTCTTCCTTCTAGATTCAATCGCTTGTGTAGAGAATAAGAATTTGTCGTGTTCTCTTCCTCCTATTAAACCACCAATTCGCCTTCTTCCTTCCATCTAGAGCTTATTCTAGATTCGCTTCTTTCTCCCTAAACCGAGCGCTCATCACTTCGCTTTCTTCCTCACAAATTCAAGCACACACTCGACCCATTGGTGAGTTCTTCCAAGCGATGCTAAGTAACTTAGGGATTCTGATTTTTACAATAGCAGAACTCATGTCCACATCTGCCAATGCCAGAATCAAAGTGGAACTTATAATTGGTATAGTTCAGACGTAACATTTAGGGTTTTCATTTGTTGCTATAAAAATGCCTTTACATTTGAAAATTACATATAAATCCATTTATAAAATTTGGTTTCTTTGTCAAAAAAAAAGCATATTTTAGAGGTGTTAATTTATAACAAAAATTGAGCTCACCAACTTGACTTTTCGATTTTAGGGTTTTAGTCATGCCTAATTGTTCATCTCTTTCTTTGAACCAAGGACCAAAAAAAAAAAGAAATTTTCTCGTAATTCAATAGTCAATGCAATGTGGCATTGGTTGTTGAATTGAAAAAGAAACTAGTATGATTCCCGCGCCATTACGCGTTTTTTAAACTAAAATATTATATATAAAAATATTAATAAATGCTAAGATAAAAATCATAAAAAAAAAACTTTACAACAAATGTATCTTACAATTATCTCATAAAACTATTTTTTTAAAATCTTATGTAAAGTATAATACATAAATATAGATATTTTAAATTACTCAGGAATAATAATATCAATATTATTATAACATTGTTTAAATGTGATGTGTCATAATCAATAGTTATATTCAATGTTTTGAATTAAGCTCAACATTTAGTAAATAAATTTGAATTGAGCCCAATGGTTATATTAGATTGAATTCAATATTTTGAATTAAACCCAATAGTTAATAAAATTAAAGAAAAAAAGAGAATTAAAGGAATAAAGAAGAAAAGAAAGAGAATTAAAGAAAATCAAAGAAAATTGGCAAAAAAATATGATTGGTTAAAACTCCTAAAATGCCTCTAAGATTGACACATCATCCTAAACTCTTCTAAATTAAGAGTTTATATAGATAGTTAATAAAATTAAAGAAAAAAAGAGAATTAAAGGAATAAAGAAGAAAAAAAAGAGAATTAAAGAAAATCAAAGAAAATTGGCAAAAAAATATGATTGGTTAAAACTCCTAAAATGCCTCTAAGATTGACACATCATCCTAAACTCTTCTAAATTAAGAGTTTATATAGATATAGATAGTTAATAAAATTAAAGAAAAAAAGAGAATTAAAGGAATAAAGAAGAAAAAAAAAGAGAATTAAAGAAAATCAAAGAAAATTGGCAAAAAAATATGATTGGTTAAAACTCCTAAAATGCCTCTAAGATTGACACATCATCCTAAACTCTTCTAAATTAAGAGTTTATATAGATAGTTAATAAAATTAAAGAAAAAAAGAGAATTAAAGGAATAGAGAAGAAAAAAAAAAGAGAATTAAAGAAAATAAAAGAAAATTGGCAAAAAAATATGATTGGTTAAAACTCCTAAAATGCCTCTAAGATTGACACATCATCCTAAACTCTTCTAAATTAAGAGTTTATATAGATAGTTAATAAAATTAAAGAAAAAAAGAGAATTAAAGGAATAAAGAAGAAAAAAAAAGAGAATTAAAGAAAATCAAAGAAAAATTGGCAAAAAAATATGATTGGATAAAACTCCTAAAATGCCTCTAAGATTGACACATCATCCTAAACTCTTCTAAATTAAGAGTTTATTTATATAGATTAAGAGTTTATATAGATAGTTATATTAGATTGAATTCAATGTTTTGAATTAAGCCCAATAGTTAGTAAAATTAAATAAAAAAAGAGAATTAAAGGAAAAAGAAGAAAAAAAATGAGAATTAAAGAAAATCAAAGAAAAATGGCAAAAAAAATATGATTGGTCAAGACTCCTAAAATGCCTCTAAGATTGACACATCATCCTAAAATCTTCTAAATTAAGAGTGTATATAGATATATAGATAGTTAGTAAAATTAAATAATAAAGATAATTAAAGGAAAAAGAAAAAAATGAGAATTAAAGAAAATCAAAGAAAAATGGCAAAAAAAAATATGATTGGTCAAGACTCCTAAAATGCCTCTAAGATTGACACATCATCCTAAACTCTTCTAAATCAAGAGTGTATATAGATATATAGATAGTTAGTAAAATTAAATAAAAAAGAGAATTAAAGGAAAAAGAAAAAAAAATGAGAATTAAAGAAAATCAAAGAAAAATGGCAAAAAAAATATGATTGGTCAAGACTCCTAAAATGCCTCTAAGATTGACACATCATCCTAAAATCTTCTAAATTAAGAGTGTATATAGATATATAGATAGATAGTAAAATTAAATAATAAAGAAAATTAAAGGAAAAAGAAAAAAAATGAGAATTAAAGAAAATCAAAGAAAAATGGCAAAAAAAAATATATGATTGGTCAAGACTCCTAAAATGCCTCTAAGATTGACACATCATCCTAAACTCTTCTAAATTAAGAGTTTATATAGATAGTTAGTAAAATTAAATAAAAAAGAGAATTAAAGGAAAAAGAAGAAAAAAATGAGAATTAAAGAAAATCAAAAAAAAAATGGCAAAAAAAAAATATGATTGGTCAAGACTCCTAAAATGCCTCTAAGATTGACACATCATCCTAAACTATTCTAAATGAAGAGTGTATATAGATATATAGATAGATAGTAAAATTAAATAAAAAAGAGAATTAAAGGAAAAAGAAAAAAAAATGAGAATTAAAGAAAATCAAAGAAAAATGGCAAAAAAAATATGATTGGTCAAGACTCCTAAAATGCCTCTAAGATTGACACATCATCCTAAACTCTTCTAAATTAAGAGTGTATATAGATATATAGATAGTTAGTAAAATTAAATAATAAAGAGAATTAAAGGAAAAAGAAAAAAAATGAGAATTAAAGAAAATCAAAGAAAAATGGCAAAAAAAAATATATAATTGGTCAAGACTCCTAAAATGCCTCTAAGATTGACACATCATCCTAAACTCTTCTAAATTAAGAGTGTATATAGATATATAGATAGTTAGTAAAATTAAATAATAAAGAGAATTAAAGGAAAAAGAAAAAAAATGAGAATTAAAGAAAATCAAAGAAAAATGGCAAAAAAAATATGATTGGTCAAGACTCCTAAAATGCCTCTAAGATTGACACATCATCCTAAACTTTTCTAAATTAAGAGTTTATATAGATATAGATAGTTAGTAAAATTAAATAAAAAAGAGAATTAAAGGAAAAAGAAGAAAAAAATGAGAATTAAAGAAAATCAAAGAAAAATGGCAAAAAAAAAATATGATTGGTCAAGACTCCTAAAATGCCTCTAAGATTGACACATCATCCTAAACTCTTCTAAATCAAGAGTGTATATAGATATATAGATAGTTAGTAAAATTAAATAAAAAAGAGAATTAAAGGAAAAAGAAAAAAAATGAGAATTAAAGAAAATCAAAGAAAAATGACAAAAAAAATATATAATTGGTCAAGACTCCTGAAATGCCTCTAAGATTGACACATTATCCTAAACTCTTCTAAATTAAGAGTTTATATAGATATAGATTTTAAAATTAAACAAGGATAAGACGGAGTATTTGTGGTCTACCTGCAGTAGATGTGGTTGCAACCAAGGGTAAGCTGAACCATATGAGAGCACATTGGACACTGCCTCCACTTCTTGCTCCCAGCGAGCTCCTTCAACATATCATCAGCGGAGCTTTGATTCGGTTTCCGGTTCTTGTAGGCATCGCACGTCATGTCGGAGTGTCGATTCCACAGCACCCGACACTCTAGGCAGAAGTGTTTATGACACTTGACACACCAAGCCCTCTTTAGCACCACCTCCTTACCGGCAGCATTCGCAAGACACAACATCCGACTAGCTGACACCCGAGACTTGGACATGAGGTAAGAGCACTTTGGGTCCGGACAGTACACCTTGTCTCGAGCAGGAATGGAGGATTCCAACACGATCTGGTCGATTACGTCGTGCATTTCCGCAGGGAGGAGTTGTTTGCACTCATCGACGTCGAGGCTATTCCCACAGTTGGGGTGAGGGCACCGAGGGAGCTCCCTGCCGTTCACCTTGAGCTCGATGTGCTTTCGCGTGCAAGAGGCGCAGAAACGGTGTTGGCAGGGACCGATTTCGATGATCTTCGTAGAATCGACTTCCTCTAAGCAAATGGTGCAGTTTTCCTTTGTTGGGAAGACTTCTTCAATGAATTTCCCAGCTTGTTTCGCAATTGAAGATCTTGCAAGATCTAATGCGATTTTTGCACCATCGATGGTTACATCGAATGACTCGCAAATCTGAATTCTTTTCTTTAGAAAAATCGCTCGATGTACCAACTCAACAACTTTGGCCTCCTTCGGTTTTCGATTTTCATTGAGCTGCAACAACATTTGGCAACTTCAATTGTAATAGAACCAAAGTAGATATGAAAAATAATACAATGTATATATATCCAACATCAAACCTAAGAAATCTCCAACAGCTTCTTGTAAGATTCTTCAAAATGGAAAAACAAAATACATACCCATATTATTTAAATTATTTTTATTTCAACGCTAACAACTTAATTCACCATTTCAAAGTTTTGGAGGATCCTGCCGATTTGGCTGCTTGGAGAAGGAGAATGATATGAAAAATCTGTAATCTGTAATCTCTTTAAGTTTGTGTCGACATCATCTTGAAGGATACACAACGGTTCAATTAAGCACTTTATTTTCAATAAAAGTTTTTTTATTCATATTTCAATATATACTCTGATCTATTAATTAATACGGAGTATGGATTAAATTCAAGAATATGTTAGTAAGAAATTTTAGAAAATAAATAAATCTAACCAATGTTTGTTATATTATTGAAGTTATTATAACTAAAGATGATTATCATGATACATTTTAATAAGTACTTTATATCAACACAAAAGTGGTCAATATTTAGAAAGTGAAAAGATTCCGGGGTATTAACCAAATCATGCACCCTAAATAAATTATCGGCTATTCTTAAATGGGTGAATTTGGTAAGTGTCCATATTTTGGACAAAAATTAAGCTCTAGGATAAAAGAGGGGAAAAATTAGAGGAGTGTCCACAATTGACACTTTTACCCCCGTTATAATTCTCTTTTTTTTTTCTTTCTACCCCCGAATTGAACAGATCTAGGGAAAAATAGCTCCATCCCTTCCGAGCTCTTCAATGCCGCCTCCCTCCATAGCCTCTTCCTCTCCGGCAACAACCTCCATGGCCAGCACCGGCGACGGCGGATTCTTCAGCGAAAATCGGAGATCGAGAGGCGTTGTTAATTTGATAACCCTAAAATCAAACAGAGGGAGGCGATTTTAGAGGGGAGTAGGCGTCCTCCTTCTCGCCGCCGCCGCCGACCGACCACACAACTGCCGTCGGCATCCTCCTTCTCGCCGCCGCCGACCGACCACGCAACTGCCGCCGGCGTCCTCCTTTGAATATGGATACCGACTCTCCACCGGTCTGATGGCGAGGCAATCAGCAGCCACATTCATCGCCGTTGTCTTGGCCGCAGCAGTGATGGCCGTCACCTCCGCCCAAGATGCCTCCCCCGCCAGCGCTCCGGCTCCGTCGTTCCAGACCGGCGCAGCAGGGCTCTCCCTCGCCATCTCCGGTGGCGCCGTTGTTTGCTCCCTCCTCGTCTCGTCTCGCTCGTCTCCATACTCCATCACTGAGATCTATCAATTTTGATGGATGAAGACTAAATTGCTTTAATTTTTTCCAAATACGCAGCACAGACTGAAATTTCTTGTGTTGGGGGATACTGAGATTAGATCTGGAGGCACTGTAATGCAGGGAATTGAATTGGGGTTTCTTGTTTGAATTATACCAAGGTTTCTTATGTTGAGGGGGGATAGGCTATGGAATTGTTTATTCTTTATTATTCGGTGAATTCATGCTCCTCATTTGATTACATGCTACTTTGACATAATTTGACATGGAGCCTGAATTTGCAGTGACTGCAAATCACCATTGTTGTTTGAATCATGCTCCCATTTGATTACATGCTATTTTGACATAATTTGACATGGAATAAACACAAACCACTATATGCCTATATGTCTTTGTTTTCGTTTGTTTCTCATTTCCACTTGATTGAGGCCATATTGCATCTAATTTCGGCCATTCCTTTTCTTCTAGGAAGTAGACAGGGTAATCATGGCCATATTGCATCTAATTTCGTTTGTTCCTTATCCAAATTAATTTTGTTCCTTATCCCAATGGTAACCGCTATATGCCTAAGACAAATTCTCCTTTAATATATAAATGAGTAAGAGGGTCATAGACACTGTAACTAAAATAAAAATAGGGTCATAGACACTGTAATCAAAATAAAAACAGTGTCATATCCACTCTCACCACTATAAAAACAAAGTCATAGACACTGTAATCAAAAGGAAAACCCTATAGACGATGTAACCAAAATAAAAACATGGTCATAGACATTATCACCACTATAAAAGTTGGGTCATATACACTGTATTCAAAGAAAAACCTTAGGAAAAAGGGAAGAACAAACACTATAAGGGCTAATGAACGTCAAAATACATGTGATGACAATTCTTCTCTAATTTCTAATTTCTAGTTTTCTAGATTTTTTAAAAGTAGTGTCACCACAATAAAAAAAAATAAAAATGTAACTACTGTTGTCACCACTATAAAAATAAAGTTATAGATACTGTCACCACTATAAAAACATGGTCATAGACACTGTAATCAAAGGGAAATCATATGATAAGGGAAGCACAAATCCTATAGGGGCTAATGAGAAGGCAAAATAAATGTGGTGACAGTTCTCATCTAATACATGAATGGGTAAGAGGGTCATAGACACTGTAATCAAAATAAAAACAGTGTCATAGCCACTGTCACCACTATAAAAACAAAGTTATATACACTTTAATCAAAAGGAAAACCCTATAGACGCTATAACCAAAATAAACACAGCTTTATAGACACTGTCACCACTATGAAAAAAGGTTCATAGACACTGTAATCAAAGGAAAACCCTAGGAAAAGGGAAGCACAAACCCTATAGGGGCTAATGAGAAGCCAATATTCATGTGGTGACAGTTCTCCTCTAATATATGAATGAGTAAGATGGACATAGACGCTGTAACCACTGTTAAAACAGGGTCATAGACCCTGTAATCACTATAAACAAAGGGACAAAACCATTGTAACCACTATTAAAATAAGGTCATAAGCACTTGTAATCAAACGGAAAACCCTATGATTAGGGAAGCACAAACCCTAAAGGGGCTAATGAGAAGCCAAAAGAACATGTGATGTACAGTATGGTTTAGGGTTTAGGGTTAAGTCTTTAGGGTTTAGCCCTAAACCCTAAAATGTTAAGTACAGTACGTTGTTAAGAGATGATTGCTGTCACCAAATGGACAACCCTAGGACAGGTAAGCACAAACCCTAAAGGGGCTAATGAGAAGCCAAAAGACATTAGGTGGACAGTTCTCCTTCAATATATGAATGGATAATAGAGTCATAGACACTGTCACCACTATGAAAACAAGATAATAGACACTGTTACCACTATAAAAAAACAGGTCATAGACACTGTCACCACTATGAAAAAAAGTTCATAGACACTATAATCAAAGGAAACTCTATAGGGGTTGTAACCAAAATAAAAAACAGGGGTATAGACACTGTCACCACTATGAAAAAAGGGTCAAAGACACTGTAATCAAAGGAAAACCATACAAGGAAGGCACAAACCCTATATGGGCTAATGAGAAGTCAAAATACATGTGGTGACAATTCTCCTCTAATAAATGAATGGGTAAGGGAATCATAGACGTTGTAATCAAAATAAAAACAGTGTCATAGCAACTGTCACCACTATAAAAACAAAGTCATAGACACTGTAACCAAAATAAAAACAGGGTTATAGATACTGTAATGAAAGGAAAAACCTAGGACAAGAGAAACAATTTTTTTTATGACAGATTAGTTTCAAGAGTTTTTTTTACGGGGTCACTGTCACCACTCTTATCAGTGGTGACACGCTGTAACAAAAAAAAAGATCATAGACACTGTCACCACTACAAAAACAATGTCATAGACACTGTAATCAAAATAAAACAACATATATATGCACCCAACAACGAAGATGCAAGTCAAAGCTTAATCTCCGATCTCAGATCTTCAATAAACCCTTCAAATTGCAATTCAAATGGAATTGATTAACCAAGATTAATTAAATCAATGCTAATCCGATCAATAAACAATGGAAAATAAATCCCAATTGAGGCGTTGACTTTGTGAGCAAAAATTCAAGAAGCCAAAAAGGAATTGAATCCCTCCATTCATTTTAGGTGGAGCTGCTCCTAATGGCCAATGGCGGCATACATCACTCACTGACTCACCTAGTTCCAAAATTAAACACGATAAAGCAGTGTCGGCCATCAAGACTTTGATTTTGCTTTCCTCTAGTAATTTCCATAACCGATATCGAAACCGCGTCTTTCAGTAATTTCAACGATTGCCGCATCAATTGCACCACCACCAGCGCCGGTGAAACTGAAATTGCTCGCCGGAATTTGTCACATCGGAATCGCGTCCACCGGCGGTGACGGTGTTTCCTCTCCGGAATTTATCTTCTCCGACAGAAATTCCTCGCCGAAGATCAACTCCAACTTGCCGGCCTCAACCTCGGTCTCAATTACTGAATCCGGATTTCTAAACAGGTGAGGTACTGGGGGAGCGTTTAATATTAAGGCAGGGGTAATGTTGGTATTATTAAAATATTTTGGACATTTACTAGCAAGGCTCAATCCTTGTGACATTTTCTATTTGGCCGGGCCTTTGGGCCAAATTTCTTCTTCTTAAATTTAAAGTATTTATATAATTTAATTTAATTGAAATGGATATGTTATTGAAATGGATGCTTAGAAAAATCGATAATCTATTTGAAAAAATTAGAAGGAAAACTCACAAATTGGTCAACATTGAAGTCACCGGAGAAATAAGAAACTCTCTTCAAATCCAAGCTAGAGCAAACTCCAGACCATCGACGAACGCTTCGAGCTCAGCCACGACCTCTTCCATCGCCGCCTTCGGTAAACCCAACAGCTTCGACACCTCGAACACCACCACGTTCGTCGAATCCAAGATCGCGACACCAATGGCCCCCAATTTCCCCTTGATCTCTTCCTCCACCACCAATCCCTTGGAATACAACATGAACCCTAATTCATCACTTCGGCCGGTCGCGGCGGCGGATGTGGAGCCCTCCACCACCTTAGTGTACGGCATCTGATAGTCACCTCCCGTCGCATTCCACTCGTGCTCGGGGATCGCGGAGATCTCCGACGCGACCTTACGGTCGTGCATCCGGAGGTCGAAGTCTTCCCTCATCCTCCGCATCTCCTCCGCTAGGAGGAGTTGCGATGCGGAGTCGAGATCATCATTTACTGGAATTCGGAAAGTGGAATCAAGATCGTTGATGTTAATCGGAGGCTTGGCCGCCGCTACTGCCGCCTTGCCCTTGGCTTTCCGGGCCAGTGGGCCGAGGGCAGCCGACTGCCTGCGCCGCCTCTTCGGCATGTTGAGTAAATAGTCGTGTGTCAGTTTTTGAACTTCTCCTGTTGGGTTTATAAATTCCTAATTTTTTGGATACCCTAAAATTTAAACAAGGTAGAGTCGAACCGTTTTCGATTCTCAACCGATCAATTTTTAATTTTTAATAATTTTTTTAGCAATCATATATTCACCTTGCGTTGTTCAAAACTATACTCCTTCCTTCCGTTGATTAAAATTTGATGTTTTACTATTCATGCACGCCCTTTTAGTTGTTAATTAAAAAACTATACTATAAAATATTAACTTTTTAAATATATTTTTTAATAATTTCATACTTGTTACTATTAAGTATAAATTTATAAAAACAAATTTTAAAAAAAGTTAATAATTCATATATATAGTTTTTATTTATCATTCTAAAAAAGCATGAATAGTAAACGAAAGATTTTAATTAACAGAGGGAGTATTATTTTCACCAATTTTTTTTATTAATTGAAAATTCGACGTACTGGACAAGCTTGATGAGTCAATAGGCCGAGAAATTGGCGATGGGTAAACCGTCAATATAAGCAAAAGACAAAGAAACAACAACAAAGTTGAAAGAAAATTTTCTTTTTTTTTCATAAAAAAAAAAAGAAAAGAAATTTTCATAGTCACAACAAGAGCTGGCAATTCGGGTTATCCGGTCGGGTTCGGGTCGGATCACTGATGAGTAGGGTCAAATCGGGCAAAATTTCAGCGTCGGGCTTGGTCGGTGACGATGTCATAGAAAATAGACCTATCAAATAACACAAGTGTAACGTCATAAATAGGTCACCCAACGCAAGAAGACATCTGGCCCCACTATAAGATCCATCGCGAGTAAAGTACTCGTTCGGATCTCAACCAAACCCTCCTCGTGACCTAAATATTAGTATGTGCCCGCGTAACGACCAGGGAGGATCCTCCAAGTACCTCGTGGTTCTCCAGAACCCTAGCAAGCAGCTCGCTGGTTCCAGCACCTCACCTCTAAACAGCGCCACGTGTATTGCCTATACCCCTAAGCACGAGGGCATGCCTTACACGTGTCCTAGACAGAACCACGAGGTCGCCAGCCAGCTGCTCGCTTAGCCTTCCTATAAATACCCCCTTCCAATCACAAATGCGAGATCTGATTAGAAAGATAAGAAAGAAGAGCTCTAATAATCCCCCGGACCTAAAACCCCCGGAGTTGAGTTCTCGAGATCTGTGATCGGAGAAGAACGTTCCTGGAATAAGAACATCATATGACTTCCATCCAAGTCCGCGATAGAGTGATTTAAATCCTCGCGAGCTGAACATAACACCCCATCGCTTTGATCAATAAACGTATAATCTAATCATAACCCTTTTCGATCAAGGCTTGTAGGTATTTCTAAGTCATTCTGTCATCATAATGAGGTAATAAGTATAGGTGAAATTCTACGAACGCTTCATTGGCGCCGTCTGTGGGAACCTTTCACGACGAGAGGTTCCGCGTATCAATACGCTCCTTCACATCTCATTCCTTTAATTCATTTCAACATATCCTTTTTTCATTCAGCTATTTACTCCCTTTTTTCGTCCTATATTAATCCTATCTAAAGTAATAAATAACATTGTTCACTTCCCTTTTTAATATCAACAAAATTTGCAGGTAATCATGACTTTTACGCTGTTCGGGGAAGAGTTTGGAAACCAACATCACGATGCCGAAGAGACCAACCTCCTCAACCTCAACATACCTCCCAACGAGGTAGCTCAACGTAACACTAACGAGGGCATTCCCCAACAACCTCCCTGGGACACCGCTCAACCACCCCCGTTCGCTCCCTGTACCAATTCTTCGCGGGGAATTATCCGCAGAGCGCGTATTTGAACCACCAGGCAAGCGGAGTACCGATCCAGCACGACCCTCGTGGCTACTACCAATAACAGGGTCCCATACCTGTGACGGTCAACCACTTCCCTAACCCTGCTGGTGACCCTCTCAACATCGGCCCAGAGCTCGATGAAAACGCTAACAAGATCGCCCGTGTCTTCAGCCCCAAGGATGTATCGTCGCTTTCGAACTCCCCTGGAGCACCTGGACAAACACGCAAAAATGAACCAACTTTCCCATCCGCTTTCTACAGGGAAATACGCGAAACACCGGTCCCCAAGAGGTGGAGGGATATCTCCATCGCCAAGTACAAAGGAGATACCGATCCCAATGATCACCTCAACCAATTCACCACGGCAATGGGTATGAACGAAGACAATGACGCCATGTATTGTCGCTCGTTTCCATCCACACTGAGCGGGGTAGCATTGACATGGTTCACCAATTTGGCTCAATCCTCCATCAATAATTTCGCGCAGCTAACATGCACCTTTGTCGCCCACTTCGGAAGTGCTCGCACAAGGAAAAGAACCATGTTGGACCTCAATTCTATCAAACATGGTGCAACTGAATCACTGGGAAACTTCTTCAGCAGATTCACCAACATGGTGGTTCAGATCCCGAGATTCAATCAAGAGTCCGCGAGCACAATACTAATGGGCAACTTGGTCGAGGGCGATTTCAAAATCTGCCTATTCCGAAAGGAGCCAAAAAACTACGATGTTTTGAGAGAGCTAGTAACCAAGCAGATCCACGCCATGGAAGCGGCAAGCTCTAGCTCGCGACCCATCGAATCTAGACCACCAGCTTACCACCGAGCGCCTAACAAACGCCAAGGAAGAGAAAGTTTCAGGGACCAGCATCACCGCAATCTTCCCTGGCAATACCCGGTCATTCCCCCGCGACCTCAAGTCCAAGAAGTCCAATACAACCAAAGGTCGGGTCCAGGATGATACGGGGTTAGCCGTAGGATGGCCCGATCTTCGACAATCAAGACTCATAGACAAGAACGGAAGCAAAGACTCAAGAACAAGAACAAAGACTCGAAAATTCAGCAACTCTAGACTCAACAAAACAATGAATTAAAGACCGATAGAAGGGTGATTCGAACTCAGGTAGAACAAGATAAAGACCCCAGGCCTCCTAAGAGGATAGGAACCAAGTATCAACGACTACAAAGCCCGCCTCTACAACCTTACACAACCAAGTGGACAACTTGGAGGTACAAGGAGGGGACTTGTGATTACCTGGATCACCAAGCTCTCACGAGGTTGATGAACTCAAAGCAAACCAAGCAAGATCTATAACCAATTTGCAATCAATGAGCAACGCTTCGAATCGATTGACTTGCACTCTTGTGTTTCACACCAAAGAGAGAAATTTCAATAAAATTGTACGTGTGTTTTCTACAATGATGAGGCCGACTATATTAAACCCTAGGCTAAGTGATTTTTGGCCAAAATTAATTAAATAAAAGAATTAATTAAAATACCCCTAAATTACCTAAAATAACTTAAGTAGAAAAGTTAATAAAATAGGAAATAAGGTAATGGAAATTTCGGCCTATACATGTGTCTAAGGTGGTTCGAGACTCTTGACCCCAATGCACATGTAGGTCTTCAATGTAGGCTCGGGGAGTTGAACCGTGCTCGAGAATAAGGCGTGACTCACAAACATGAATGAGTCTCTCTGCAACTTCTTGGCTCGGGCTCGAGTCATAGGTCCGTCTCCTAAGATGATCGGCGTGTCCGGATGTGTAGAAGATGGTCCCGCATCAACCTCCCGTTCTTGGAAAGGATTCGACCACGAATCCAAGTTCTCGTCCACTGCAAGGTAGGGAATGAGATCCGCGATGTTGAAGGTTGCGCTCACGCCATAAGTGCCAGGAAGTTCCAGCTTGTAGGCATTGTCGCCCACCTTCTCCAGAAACTTGAAAGGTCCATCTCCTCGCGGTGCAAGCTTGCTCTTCCACTCGTTGGGAAACCTCTCCTTCCTCAGGTGCACCCACACAAGATCCCCTGGCTGGAATGTCACCAATCTGCGCCCCTTGTTGGCCTTATTGGCGTTGTACTCAGCCTTCCGCATGAGCTGCTGACGCGTCCGTTCATGTAGCTCATTGACGAACTCAACATGCTTACCTACGTCAAAAGACTCATTCTCTCTCATAGGATATGGAGTAAGATCAAAAGGGGTTAGTGGATTAACACCATATACACATTCAAAAGGAGTTATTTTAGTTGAGGAATGCATTGTCCTATTGTAAGCAAACTCCACATGAGGTAAGGCTTCTTCCCAAAACTTCAAATTTTTCCTTAAAATGGCTCTAAGGATAGTGGTTAAGGTCCTATTGGTCACCTCAGTTTGGCCATCGGTTTGAGAGATTCATGATCAGTCCTAAGTATAAACTCTCTAGGCCAAAGGTAATGAGACCATGTCTTAAGGATTCTAAACAATGCATAAAGTTCTTTGTCATACGTACAGTAATTAAGACATGCACCTTTTAACTTCTCAGAAAAGAAGGTTATAGGCTTACCTTCTTGCATGAGAACTCCTCCTATCCCAACTCCGCTAGCATCACATTCAACCTCGAAAGGTCGAGTGAAGTCAGGCAGAGCAAGCAATGGCGCCTGAGTGAGCTTCTCCTTGAGCATGCAGAAGGCCTCCTACTGAGTTGCGCCCCACTTGAACTCGCAGCGCTTCTTTGTGAGCTCGGTGAGAGGGGCTGAGATGGTGCTGAAGTCGCGCATAAACCACCGGTAGAAGCTCACCAATCCTTGGAAACTGCGCACATGGCCGATGGTGGTGGGTGTCGGCCACTCCTGGATCGCTTTGATCTTTGCCTCATCGACACGCAGTCCATTCGAGCTCACTACAAATCTAAGAAAAGACACTTGATCATGACATAGTTCACATTTCTTCAAATTTGCATACAAGTGTTCTAATCTTAGAGTAGAAAGTACTTCCCCTTAAATGTGCTTCATGTTCCTTAGGTGATCTGCTATAAACAGGAATGCGAGGAGGGAGGATAGCTCGAAGCTCCTCACTCAACATATTCAACCCTTTGCATAGAAGCATAAGGGTGGTTTCCCCATCCGCAAACTCGTCTAAATATGCACTTTTGGAAGCCAAAAATACACTTTTAGGCCGAGTAGGGGTAGACACTTGGCTCGACTGAGCCTCCTTAACTAACTCACCTTTACTTACCTTCCGCTTCTCAATCTCGTCGGCCACCTGGGTTGGCATCATAGGCTTGAGAACTACATTCTTGCCCTGAAAAGTAAAGGAATATCTGTTAGTAAAGCCGTCATGCAAGACCTTACGATCAAATTGCCAAGGACGTCCTAATAAAATATGACAGGCTTGCATAGGTACTATATCACATAACACATCATCTTCATAATGTCCTAGTTTGATATGCACTTTCACTTGCCTATTCACCTTTAAGTTACCATTGTCATTCATCCAATGCAATCTATAAGGCCTAGGATGTTGAATAGTAGGAAGTTGTAATTTATCAATCATCTCTTGACTAGCTAAGTTACAACAACTTCCTCCATCAATGATCACATTAACAACCTTACCCTTTATACTAAGCATCTAGTATGAAATAAGTTTTCACGTTGATTGTCATCAGAAGAAACACTTAAGACTCTCCTAACAATCAATGATTCACCATGTTCATAATCAATGTCATCATCATCTTCATCATAAGTAAGAAGGTTGAGATTCTGATCATTTTCATTAACGGGCTCTTCATGTTCATCACAAGAGTTTTCAGATTCATATTCGCCTAAGTGATTAATCATGAGAGTCTTTTTATTGGGACAATCCTTCATAGTATGACCTCTACCCTGACATTTAAAGCACACAATGTCCCTAGATCTAGTAGTAGAGGGGTTAGGATGACTCCCTTTGGGGCCAGTAGATGCCCCAAACGAATCTCGTCCAGTCCAAGGCGCCTTGCCCTTGTCGGAGGGCTGCTAGGCTGTTCGGCCTTCCCCTTTCCCTTGGCCTTGGTTTGGCCGAGAGCTGTAGCCTCCTTCAGGCCGCCCTTGGGGCTGCTGTGGCCGGCTTTGGCACCATGGTTGGGGATGTCCACTCGTCATCCTTCCGCCTTGGTTCCTGTATCTAGCTCCACGTTCAACTTTAATAGCCAAATGTAATAATTCAGTAGGAGTAGAGTAAGGAAAATAATCGATCTCATGAGCTAAGGCGGGATGCAAAATACGAAGAAACCTAGCATTTGTATCCTCATAGTGTTCGACTACATTGGCTCTAGCCATGGTTTCTTGCATAAGATTAAAGGTTTCCTCAACAGATTTGTTACATTGTTTAAGGTTTTTTAGGCGTTGCCTAAGCTCTCTAGCATAATATTGAGGGACAAACCTACTTCTCATTAAGGCTTTCAATTGGTTCCAAGAAGCGATAGGCGCATCAAGGGCTCTTCTTCTTTCCTTAACCAAGTTATCCCACCAAATTAGAGCAAACCCTTGAAATTCTAAAGAAGCCAATTGTACTTTCTTAGGTTCAGAAAAATTGTGACAGTTCCAGATTTGTTCCATTTTAGTTTCCCAGTCTATATATGCATCTGGATTTGTCTTGCTATCAAAAGAAGGAATTGTTACCTTGACCTTACCTATGCCGTCCTGATCATGATCTCTAGGCTCACGGTATTGGTAACTGTTGTTGCAGGAGGCTTGATATGTCAAGTAATTACAAGTAATAAAGATGCAATAAATGTAATCCCACTCTTGGCCTAAGCAAATAATTACAAGACTTCCTCCCGTTGTAGTGGAAGGGTAGTCAGGATCGATCCACGAGGAGGCGTGTCAGTGGGATCCTAGTAGGGTTGGAAATTTCACGTCTGCGTCGACCAGAAGCCTCGATTTCGACCTTAGTGCTCGATGTCGACCTCGGCTGTCGATGTTCTCTGCAACAGAAGACCTGCAGAAACAAAAATAAGTGGTCGATATCGACTGGAGGGGGTCGATATCGATGTCAGTCCACAAAATCGACTGGATCAGAAGACTGCCAGTCGATTCAGTAGGGTCGATATCGACACAAGGGGTCGATATCGATGCTCAGCAAACTCCGCAGCAATGTTCGTCGTCGACTCAGAAAACTGTCGACGAACTCAGTGGTCGATATCGATACAAGGGGTCGATATCGATGTCTCCCTGCAGTGGGTTAGTTCTTCGTCGGCAAAGAAAGGGCCGAAGAATTGAGAATGGAGAGAGAAGCAATGAAAAGAAATAACAGTGGGTTTTGGTGTATAAAATATGTAAAAAGCAACTCCTAGGATTAGGGTTTACCACAACGTTAACCAATGTATGCGATAAGATAAATAAGACGGACAATTGCGCTATTTCACCCGAGGGACAAGCTTTCGCCGTACACCAACTCTTAGGATTACTCTTGCAAATAAACCTAATTGTCTCTACCAATTTTATGTTTATAACTCAAGTTGTTAGCATGAATCCCTTTTCTTTCGATTAGGACTAAACATAGAATCGTAGGAGGAGAGATAGACACAACAATATCGACATCAAATACTTACCTCAAGCGTGCATGGCTAACGTCGGGCTCACCTCGACCCTAAGAGCTTTGGGGAACTACTCGCTTCTCATCATGGAACTCATTGTTGATTGAAAAGAAGAAACTTGCATTAAAATAAACTCCGAAGCTTTATAACTCAACGTCAACTTTCGCAAACGTCAAACCCTAAAACTTCTCTCTAACTCTAACTCTATTGATGGTATTACTTGCTTGTGTATTGAATGAATGAATGCCAGCCCCCTAGGGCTTTATTTATAGGCTACTAATCCTCGCTATCCAAGGATTGTAACTCCTATCTAAACTATGAACTCAATCCGAACAATTAGGATATGTCTTTTATTTTTGATAAACTTAAATAACTTAAAGGTAAAAGATAAATACAACTTCAGCTACCCTCTATCTTGAAAGTGTAAGATAAATCCGTGCCTCCTTGAAGATATAGTTCCAATCCGCATTCGAAATCGAGTCTATCTTCTGTCGATATAAGGGGTCGATATCGACACCAGGGGTCGATATCAAGGTCTCTGTTCCTGCTCGACTTGTTCAGCTCTGGTCGATTTCTATGTTGAGGTCGATATGGGGGTCGATATCGACAGCGGAGGTCGATATCTGGGTCTAAGGTCGATATCTACCTCTTCTCAGCTTCACTTGATGTCTATTTTGAGGTCGATATCTATGTTGAAGGTCGATATCTACACCAGAGGTCGATATCTATGTCAGGGGTCGATATCTACCTCTGCTCAGCTTCACTTGGCTTCTTCGTTTGGACTCCGATTTCGCTCGAATTCCTGCATGGTTAGCTCAAAACTTGTGCAGACTCTATTTCTTGCATTTTAGCCCATTCTTACACA
The DNA here is from genome assembly GCA_963922045.1 of Persicaria maculosa. NCBI lineage: Eukaryota > Viridiplantae > Streptophyta > Magnoliopsida > Caryophyllales > Polygonaceae > Persicaria > Persicaria maculosa. The sequence continues at coordinate 18,818,556 of OY998264.1, read as the reverse complement.
AGTTTATATTCTTTTGAACCTTTTCTTTGGAGATCGAATGAAATATGAAGTCAAAAGATGCAATAAAAGAAGGTGCAAATGTGTACATCAAAACACCCCATACTTAGACTTGCTTGTCCTCAAGCAATAACCAAGCAATAACCAACACCTACAACACATCCTTCAAGTCTTCGCCTTTGTCAAAAGCAACATCATAAGCGGTAGCAAAGCAAAGCAAGTGAATTTAACGTCATAGCACATATTTTGGCGATCCATAGGCATATGCAATTTTGATCCAAGCTCACAGGGATAATGTGTTTACACTCAACTCTCATGTGTTTAGGCTATGAAGATCAACTCTCAACTCAATTCCATATACAATCTCATAAACATTGCAATTTATAATAATCCACTTCGCAACCAATTATGAAAATGCAATAAGAATCATCAGGAGGACTTTCGCTTAATGGAAGACTTCAAAGAAGACTCCATTCGGCGGGGTTGTAATGGGGCTTGGTATGAAATAAAAGGGTATGGAATTATTTGGTTATGTGGTGCTTTTATAATTCGGGAATCAAGACTCCTAAATCTCAACACTTGCAAACCATAACTCTTCAATGTTGCACTTTCCAAGCTCAATCTCCTATAATGCTCTTTCCCAACTCATCTTTATATAATATGCTCTAAAGATGCACTAAAAGATGTAAACCATACTATCAACCCTTCTTCCATGTTCTAATATACCTCTCAAAGAATATAACACTTGTATGAATAAAAGACTTAAGGATTTTGGCTCATGCACTATATATCTATATATATATATATATACATCTCTTTTTTTTCGGATTTTTTTTTCTTCGGAAATAATAAATAAATACTAAAGATATGTGCATTTATATGGTGAGCCAAAGATCCTTTTACAAAATATGACAAAGTGTAAATATGCACCAACCCAATATTTCCTTGCTCAAAACTGGACATTATGCTCTTTTCTATCCACAAGGCATTAGTCCAGCCAATCTAAGTCTCAATTCCCAAATGGGGGTCAGGCTCAATTCGGCTAGGGATAATTTTGTGGAGTTTGTAATTTCAGGCTCAGGCTAATATTCTGGCTTCAAGCAGGGATAATGCAGGGTAGGTAAAGAGAGGATAAAAATGGCTTAAAAGATGCCTCCATCATTTAATTCTCGTAAACATAAACATATATATGCATTGGTTTTGAATAACTATCACAACATTTAGAGATGCATAGGAAGAGTAAATTCACTCAAGAAAGCGGAGGGATTTTTTGATGTTCTCCCTATAGGTCAAAATTCTCACAAGGACAATTTTTGTTGGATTTGATTTTTAGCCTAGGATCATATGTGCTCAATTTCATCACAAGTTCACAATCTACATAAAATTTTAAGGACTTAGGTTAAACCATCCAAATATGCCATAGGGTTTAGATGATCAAGTCAGCTATTGAGTTTTCATCATAGGACATCTAAGTAGGGTAAAAAAACAAACTTAAAATAAACATGCATTTTTTTGTATTTTTGACATTTTTCTATTTTTTTTAGATTTTGACATTTTATAAAAGTAAGACTAAGAACAAAAATTTAAACATGAATGCAATGCGAAGAAGAAAACCAAGTTATGACCATAAGACATGTCTTTCCCCCACCCCATACTTAAAATATACAGTGTCCTCACTGTATTAAAAAGAAGAACAAGGGTAGAGAGAAACTCACAGTGCAACCTTGCGGATTCAGGTCGATTTCAAGTTAGGTCGATGCCAGAAGTCGATATCTAGGTCAGTGGTCGATGTCGACTGCATCTGTCGAATTCGAGGAAGAAAGTGAAGATGAGGGCTGCCAGGTTGGGGTCGATATCGAGTATTAGGGTCGATATCGACCTCTCTTTTTCGCTCCTGAGTCATCGATGTCGACTCTAGGAGATGGCTTGACCCTGGGGGGGGTCGATTTCGACTGGCCTGGTCGATTTCGACTGGCCTGGTCGATTTCGACTGCCTCTGCAGAAGGTTATTTTCTTCTTCGTCGTTCCTTTTGCTTGATAACCTGAAATCTTGGTTAGGAATATAGATAAAGCACGAATTATCTCAATTTTAAAAGTTCAAAAAGCAAAAAGTTAAATCCTAAAAACCATCTATAAAAAATTTAAAGGTTTTTTTGTACATGTTCTAGATTTTTGAGTCGCTAGGCCGACTTCTCCGTCAATTCTTCACGTGCCTTTTATGTTGGGACCCTTCGAGCGTGAGCCTTCTCCTGGATCATCTAGGTCCTTTTGGTAGTAGCGAAGTTCAGCGACCAAGGCTTCTTTGTTGTTAGGTTCTTTTTTGGGCGCTTTTCTTCTCCTTCTTGACCTAACTTTAGCAATATAGGCAAACCATGGAGCTTTGACCCTCTCATTAGTAGAATTATCAATAATGGGTTTAATTGATTCATCAATAAGGGACAAAGGAGGGTTAGGAGTCATACCTAGGCTTACCTGTTTGGGCCCGAAATAGAAATCTTCGGGCTGAGAGGTGGTCGATGTCGACCAAGGAGGGTCGATGTCGAGTGCTGTGGTCGATATCGATATGTGGGGGTCGATATCGACCTCTGTGACCCCATACTTAAGCTCCCGCCAGCGATCTGGTATACTCGATTTCGACCAAGGGGGGTCGATTTCGATGTTTTTAGTCGATATCGACTGGTTCCAGTCGATGTCGACCCTGCTTGCTGTTTCCGTCCTCGCCAACAAAAATTTTCTAAGCTTCTCCTTAGCCGGCGAGAGGACCACTTACTCCAGGTGCTTTGTTTCGCTCATGGTTGGGTTGAAAGAGAATTCTATCACTTCGTTCCCTATAGTAAAGGTTAGTAACCCTCGATGTACATTGATATTGGCATCTGCAGTAGCTAAGAAAGGCCTACCAAGTATGATAGGCACTACATGATCTTCAGGCATCTCCAATACAATGAAATCAGTAGGCACAAAGAACTTACCTACCTTTACGGGAACGTCATCAACTATACCTGTGGGTCTGACGAATGAGTTGTCAGCCATATAAAGTTTCATGTCCACAGGTTCAAGGGCGCCAATGTTCACCTTTTGCCAAATAGAAAGAGGCATGAGACTTACACTTGCCCCTAGGTCACATAGGGCTTTATAGCGATGTTGGCCAAGTCCCCTGGTGATTGCAAACTTCCCTGGATCACTCTTCTTTTCAGGGAAGGCCATCTTTGAGCATTCCTCTGCGATCTCTTCCATGGATCTCTTCTTGCTAAGGATGTCTTTGAGGAATCGCACATAGGCGGGCATCTCGCTTAGGGCTTCTGTAAGCGGGATAGTAACGTTACGTCCTTGAAGAATCTTTATGAAGCGCCTAAACTTACCTTTGGTGGGATCCTCTAATGCCTTGGATGGGAATGGTAACGTCTTCTTTGGTGGAGGGGCCAAAACGGTGGTCAGAGGGGCCTAATGGACATCGATGTCGACTGGGCTTTGGCCGATATCGACTGGAAAGGTCGATTTCGACCTCTGTTGTGGCTCTGATGGCTCTGCAGTGGCCTCGATATCGACCTGTGGGTCGACCTAGGGGTCGATATCGACCTCATCCTCGACATCGACTGGTCTATCGATGTCGACTGGATCTGCTGCTTTCTCCGATTCCGTTCGTGGCTTATGTACTTTGGTGCCACTCCTCACTTGTATGGCTGCGACATGGCCCGTCCTCGATTGTCCTTTAGGATTGGTGGTGGGTTGCCCAGGGAGTGTTCCGGACGGTCTAGGGATTTGTGCCGCCAATTGACCCAGTTGGGTCTCCACGTTCTTCTTCCAAATATCCATCTCCCCAATCCTTGTGGTAAGGTGATTGAGTTGAGAATGGATGGCATTGTTGGATTGATCATTCTTAGCCTGATTCCGCCTGATTTCATCCAGTACTAGTTGAAGATCATCCTTCTTTTGGTCTCTCCTCGGGTGCCCAGGAGCTCTATAAGGCGGAGGGTCCCTAGGGTTAACGTGGTTCCTTTGTGGTTGATGGAACCTTTGGTCTCCCCAATATTGGTGATTGAGACCCCTCATGTAGCGCGCCTCTTGGCGAGTCTCCGCTAGGTGTACTTGTTCGGCGTGTGGGCGCTCGATGGTGGTGTGCCGCTGCGATCCGCATTCAATGCAATCTTGGTTCGCTGAAAGGAACCTTACTTGCTTTTGGAGCTTTCTAAGTTGATCTCTATGAAATTGCTCCTTTACATCCGGATCGATTACATTGGAGGGTTCATATAAGGGCATAGATGGGGCAGGCCTTGATGATGATGATGATGTGTCGGAAGCCTCAAGAGTCCCATATGTGTTGTCGAACTCCACCAACCTCTCTATGGTCACCCAAGCCTCTTGTGGAGCGAGTTCAAGGTAGCCATAAGAGGTGTAGGTGTTGATCCTCTCCTTAGTTGCAGCATCAAGAGCATTGTATATGATCTTCTGAATTACGTACGGTGGTTCGCCATGCATCGGGCATGATCGTAGTAGGTCCTTAAACCTTTCCCAAACAGTCGCCAGAGCCTCACCAAGCTTTTGTTTGAAAGCCGTGATTTTCTTTCGGATCAACGCCGTCTTAGAAGGAGGAAAGAACTTGTTGAGAAACGCGTCCTTGACTTCATTCCAGGTGCAGAGCGATCTTGGGGCTAAGCTTTCCAACCACTGCAATTCTTTCCCTGTAAGAGACCATCGAAAGGCTTTTAGTTGGACATATTCAAGACTTCGTCCATCAGCAATAGTATCACAAAGGTCTAAGAAGGTAGAAATATGTGCCATAGGGCATTCGTTAGGTTTTCCTTCATATTGGTGCCTTCTAATCTCAGTAAGGAAGTTAGGTTTTATTTCAAAATTAGAGGCAGGGATAAGAATTGCCGATTGAGGCACTGTGAGAGCGGGGTGCATATATTGCTTGGCATTCCTAGGGAGGGCATTGATTTAGGCTTCTATTTGCCTCCGGCCTTCCTCTTCCCTATCAGCACGCTCCTTAAGTGCCGCCTCTCTAGTCGTTATGTCCTCAACCTACTTCCTTAGTTGCTCAATAAGTTCAGCCTGGTTCGCGTTGTCCGCCGTGATTCTTTGAGCTTGGGCCCTTAGATGGAAATAGCGCTCGGGGTCGTCTACTCCTTCAAATTCAGGTGGGCGATCAGCGCGTCGCATACACCTGCAAAACCAAACTAGGTAGAGACGTGAGATAGACTACTAGGGCGCGATTGATTGCCTCCTCGGCAACGGCGCCAATTTGTTGTTGCAGGAGGCTTGATATGTCAAGTAATTACAAGTATTAAAGATGCAATAAATGTAATCCCACTCCTGGCCTAAGCAAATAATTACAAGACTTCCTCCCGTTGTAGCGGGATCCTAGTAGGGTTGGAAATTTCACGTCTGCGTCGACCAGAAGCCTCGATTTCGACCTTAGTGCTCGATGTCGACCTCGGCTGTCGATGTTCTCTGCAACAGAAGACCAGCAGAAACAAAAGCAAGTGGTCGATATCGACTGGAGGGGGTCGATATCGATGTCAGTCCACGAAATCGACTGGCTCAAAAGACTGCCAGTCGATTCAGTAGGGTCGATATCGACACAAGGGGTCGATATCGATGCTCAGCAAACTCCGTAGCGATGTTCGTCGTCGACTCAGAAAACTGTCGATGAACTCAGTGGTCGATATCGATACAAGGGGTCGATGTCGATGTCTCCCTGCAGTGGGTTAGTTCTTCGTCGGCAAAGAAAGGGCCGAAGAATTGAGAATGGAGAGAGAAGCAATGAAAAGAAATAACAGTGGGTTTTGGTGTATAAAATATGTAAAAAGCAACTCCTAGGATTAGGGTTTACCACAACGTTAACCAATGCATGCGATAAGATAAATAAGACGGACAATTGCGCTATTTCACCCGAGGGACAAGCTTTCGCCGTACACCAACTCTTAGGATTACTCTTGCAAATAAACCTAATTGTCTCTACCAATTTTATGTTTATAACTCAAGTTGTTAGCATGAATCCCTTTTCTTTCGATTAAGACTAAACATAGAATCGTAGGAGGAGAGATAGACACAACAATATCGACATCAAATACTTACCTCAAGCATGCATGGCTAACGTCGGGCTCACCCCGACCCTAAGAGCTTTGGGGAACTACTCGCTTCTCATCATGGAACTCATTGTTGATTGAAAAGAAGAAACTTGCATTAAAATAAACTCCGAAGCTTTATAACTCAACGTCAACTTTCGCAAACGTCAAACCCTAAAACTTCTCTCTAACTCTAACTCTATTGATGGTATTACTTGCTTGTGTATTGAATGAATGAATGCCAGACCCCTAGGGCTTTATTTATAGGCTACTAATCCTCGCTATCCAAGGATTGTAACTCCTATCTAAACTATGAACTCTATCTGAACAATTAGGATAGGTCTTTTATTTTTGATAAACTTAAATAACTTAAAGGTAAAAGATAAATACAACTTCAGCTACCCTCTATCTTGAAAGTGTAAGATAAATTCGTGCCTCCTTGAAGATATAGTTCCAATCCGCATTGAAAATCGAGTCTATCTTCTGTCGATATAAGGGGTCGATATCGACACCAGGGCTCGATATCGAGGTCTCTGTTCCTGCTCGACTTGTTCAGCTCTGGTCGATTTCTATGTTGAGGTCGATATGGGGGTCGATATCGACAGCGGAGGTCGATATCTGGGTCTAAGGTCGATATCTACCTCTTCTCAGCTTCACTTGATGTCTATTTTGAGGTCGATATCTATGTTGAGGGTCGATATCTACACCAGAGGTCGATATCTATGTCAGGGGTCGATATCTACCTCTGCTCAGCTTCACTTGGCTTCTTCGTTTTGACTCCGATTTCGCTCGAATTCCTGCATGGTTAGCTCAAAACTTGTGCAGACTCTATTTCTTGCATTTTAGCCCATTCTTACACAAGTTTATATTCTTTTGAACCTTTTCTTTGGAGATTGAATGAAATATGAAGTCAAAAGATGCAATAAAAGAAGGTGCAAATGTGTACATCAGTAAAGTCCTCCTCTGTCGTTCCGCCTCGAGCGTTGCTCCCAATAGTCATCATCTTGGAAGTCATCATCACGCTCCGAATAGTAGAACTCTTCCTGGAAGCCACGACCTCTTCCTCTTCCCCGTCCTTGGCCCTGTGCATGAGCAAATCCGTTATTTCTACCATATCTCTCCCCTCGTGGAGAGTTTTTCTCTTCAAAAATAGGATTATGCAAATTAAGGTTAGGAGGAGGGTTAGGATTTCGGACTTCCCTTTCATCATTAGGCGTATCGTGACGCCCGTGATTACCTTGACCACAAAGGTTATTAGAACCCGTTGGTCTAGCCTCCAAGGCTGTCAGCCTATCCATCGTTGCCGCCAAGGTGGTGTTAAGAGTGTTCATTGTGTTGTTGAACACCGCGACGGAGACAGTTGCTTCGGAATTGTCATCATCGTTGCCATTGTTGGCATTGTTCCCGTTGTTACCCTGAATGTTAGACATTGTAAATAAAGACAAACACAGAACGATGTCAAGATTAGCAAAAGATAAACAAACTCACAATGTGTTTCTCTCACACACTTCTCTCTAATTGGTTATGACAAGCTTGTTGGGGCAATCCGCTTTGGGCAAATCAACACTCAAGCAAGGACTTAACCATCAAAAGAGAGTAATCAAGGGAAAGGACAAAGAAACAAGCAACAAGGGACTCGACAATAGCAAGAACCACTCGACAATAGCTGGAGAAGAGGGTCGAAATCGACCGAAAGCCTCGAAATCGACCAAAACACACTCGACAGAACCTGTACCGAGGCTGGGGGGTCGGTATGGGTACTGCAGTACTCGACACACTTGACAGATACCGTACCGAGGCTGGAGGGGTCGGTATGGCCACTGCAGTACTCGACACACCAAAATAAGAAAAGAAAATGAAGGAAAAGAAAGAAAAACTTGGATTTTTACCTCTTTTTGATTCAAACCCTTAGCAAGGACGTTGTAGTTGCAAGGGAGGGCTTAAAAAAAAATTTTTGTGTTTTGGGAGGTATGTGTTTGAGATTTTCAACTAGGGCTATGAAATTTCACCAAAATTGGTCCTTGAAGCTTCTTGCACTAGACTCGACAATCCTCTTCTCTTTTTTTTTTTGAATCTTACTTTTGCCCCTAGTGAATTTTATCCTCCTAGGTCAAAGCTTTGAATGTATTCTTTTTTTTTTGAATTTTTCAGACTCTTTTTTTTTTACTAATGCAAGAAACTATCTATGAAATAAAAGGACTCTTGAAAATTTAAACTATGGTGAAAGAAAAATAAAATTTATGTAGCCCTAATGAAATATATATAGGTGATGGCTTGGTTAATATGGTAAGTATATCTATCTCAGGCCTTTTTATAATCTATGATAGATAAAAGTGATTTAATCTATCAAAAATTCAGAAATCAAATAAGGCAATCAAATAGATAGATCTAGGATAGAACAAGATAGAAGCAACAACAATTAGGGTTTGTGAGAGAACAAGTGCGGACGAATGTGTGGCTTGATGAAGATGGTGTCGGCTGCACTTGTGAGGGTCTCGGCTGGCTTAGTGTTTAAGGCTAGCAACTACAACTATCACAAACAAGAAAAGGTTAGTTGCAATCAAAAATCAAGATTCAAGAAGTAAAGACCAAGAAACAAAGACAAGACTCTATTTTTTTTGTAGGGTTTTGTGTTTATGAATAATAAAAGACACAATTGATGTCGGAAACCAAAGCTCTGATGCCAATTTGATACGGGGTTAGCCGTAGGATGGCCCGATCTTCGACAATCAAGACTCACAGACAAGAACGGAAGCAAAGACTCAAGTACAAGAACAAAGACTCGAAAATTCAGCAACTCTAGACTCAACAAAACAATGAATTAAAGACCGATAGAAGGTTGATTTGAACTAAGGTAGAATGAGATAAAGACCCCAGGCCTCCTAAGAGGGCAGGAACCAAGTATCAACGACTACAAAGCCCGCCTCTACAACCTTACATGACCAAGCGGACAACTTGGAGGCACAAGGAGGGGACTTGTGATTACCTGGATCACCAAGCTCTCACGAGGTTGATGAACTCAAAGCAAACCAAGCAAGATCTATAAACAATTTGCAATCGATGAGCAACGCTTCGAATCGATTGACTTGCACTATAGTGTTTCACACCAAAGAGAGAAATTTCAATAAAATTGTACGTGTGTTTTCTACAATGATGAGGCCGACTATATTAAACCCTACTAAGTGATTTTCGGCCAAAATTAATTAAATAAAAGAATTAATTAAAATACCCCTAAATTACCTAAAATAACTTAAGTAGAAAAGTTACTAAAATAGGAAATAAGGTAATGGAAATTTCGGCCTATACATGTGTCTAAGGTGGTTCGAGACTCTTGACCCCAATGCATATGTAGGTCTTCAATGTAGGCTCGGGGAGTTGAACCGTGCTCGAGAATAAGGCATGACTCACAAACATGAATGAGTCTCTCTGCAACTTCTTGGCTCGGGCTCGAGTCATAGGTCCGTCTCCTAAGATGATCGGCGTGTCCGGAGGTGTAGAAGATGGTCCCACATCACAGGACCTCTCGGTGCCCCGACAAATGCGATGATGGCCCATCCTGACTACGTGTCACCTCCTGTATACAGGGTCCTTCCAACCCTCCCTCAAAAAGAGGTACCCCTTCAAATTTGTACACCATCGACGAATCCCAGTCATCCCATCGCAGCACCACAACAACGCCTGCCCCCTGTGGTTCCTCCTTAGCAATATAAACCACCAAATGCTCCGCCAAGGCCTTACAATCCTCAATATGCCGCCAAAGGAAGGGGCAGGGGAACCTACCCCCGTAACAGGGGAGAAAGGAATGAAAACAAAGGCGGCGGCTACCGACCTCCCCCAAGGGAGATGAGGAATGTCCAGGAAGCCAGGTCCTCGTCCAACCGACACGAACTCCCTAACCAGGATCATCGAAAGCCTCCCTCACCGGATGGGTGCATTAATACCATCGCGGGGGGGCTGCGACATCTGGTGCCAGTAAGCAGGAGAGGAAAAATTATGAAAGAGAAGCTAGATACCCTTCGTCTGAGGCCAGTATCAAACAAGCATCCACCGTGCACGCGATACTAAGTTTTTCTGTTTCAGATACCCGTGATGCTCGCAACCTAAGAATGCCACACTCGGATCCTATGGTCATTCATGTGCAGATAGGGACCAAGACTGTGAAACGAGTCATGATCGATACAGGTTCATCTGTGGACGTCATCTACTGGGACGCTTTTGAACAACTCGGAATCGCTGAAAGCGCCTTGCACCGGTACGCAGGAAAACTAGTCTCCTTCTCTGGAGACGAAGTTGAGGTAGCTAGAACCATCGAATTAGCCCTGACATTAGGGACCGCGCCAAATAGGAGAACACACATGATCGAATTCACAGTGGTTCGACTACCATCCATCTACAACACTATCATGGGGCGCGTAAGCCTATTAAAATTCCAAATAGCTTGCTCCATATATCATTTCAGCGTTAAATTTCCATGTACCAACGGAAAGGTGGATGAAGCACGGGGAGAACAAGCAGAAAGTAGAGTTTGCTACTTATCCTCGCTAAGAAAAGGCCACAACCGAATATTCGCGATTGAGACAGACGCTCAAGGGTCACTAAAGGAAGAAGCAATCGATGAATGCGAGCAAGAGGCAACGTTCGTACAACAGCATGTGGAATTAGAAGTTCGACCCGAAAAAGTAGCTGACAAAATTGTGGAGAAAAAAATCGCCTTCTTTCCTTTCCCAAACAAGGCCGAGGCCCTGTACCACGGTCACAGTTTGACTGGCCCCGCCCTAGAGCGTCTCAAAGATATGTTAAAAAGATCACGTGATATTTTTGCCTGGTCGGTGCAAGATTTGAAGGGGCTCTCCCAAGAAACTACAGAACATTCACTAAGATTAAATCGCGAGGCAAAGCCTGTATGCCAAAGAAAGAGGAAAATGGCCCCCGAAAAGTCGGAGGCAGCAAAACAAGAGGTACATAAGCTTCTACAAGCCAGATTTATTCGCGAGATTAACGATTCGACTTGGTTATCAAATGTGGTGTTAGTCAGAAAGAGCAGTGGAAAATGGAGAATGTGCGTAGATTTTAAGGATCTGAACAAGGCCTGCCCAAAAGATAGCTACCCTTTGCCATCCATCGACGAGCTAGTCGACACAACGGTAGGGCACGCCACTCTAAGCTTTCTGGATGCTTACTCCGGCTACAATCAGATCAGAATGAGCCCTCGCGATGAGAAAAGCACCGCTTTCATCACCAACCAGGGAACTTTTTGCTCTAAGGTAATGCCGTTTGGGCTAAAGAACACAGGTGCCACCTTCCAACGAATGATAGAAAAAGTATTTGCTGCCCAATTAGGAAGAAACGTGGCGGTCTACGTCGATGATATCGTAATCAAGAGCCTCACCAAAGAGGACCAATGTAAAGACTTACAAGAAACCATCGACACACTAAAAAAAATCGCGTCTGCCTGAATCCAGAAAAATGTGTTTTTGGAGTGGATTCATGAAAATTCCTAGGTTTCATCATAAGCCACCGAGGAATAGATGTGAATCCTTCAAAAGTACAGACCACCATCGACATGACCCCACCAAAGACGTTGAACGACATTAAAAAACTAAACGGATCAATCAACTACTTAAGCAGGTTCTGTTCACGATTGGCTTATCATTCCTTGCCTTTCTTCGAGCAGCTTAAAAAGAAGGGCCTGGTCGAATGGACCATCGTTTTGGATGAAGCTTTCAAAAGTATGAAAGAATACTTAGCCACTTTGCCCACTCTTCATTTTCCACTCGAGCACGAAACACTGCAGTTATACCTCGCCGTCGGGTCTACAACTATTAGCACGGTGCTTACTAGGGAGTCCAAGCTTCCTATTTACTTCGCCAGCCGAGTCTTACAACCCGCTGAATCCAGATATACCCCAATAGAAAAAATGGCTCTATCTGTGGTTTTCGTTGCACGAAGGTTGAGGCCTTACTTTCAGGCTCACACCATTGAAGTGCTTTCGGATCTACCCCTCCATCAGATCCTACACTCACCATCACTCTCTGGAAGAATGGTCAAATGGGCGGTAGAGCTTTCTGAATTTGACGTCCATTTCAGGCCCAGGAAGGCCCGTCTGGCTCAAGCCCTGGCCGATTTTGTAGTAGAAGCTGTCTTCACCGATTCTCAGGATCGCGATGGGGAAGAATGGGTCATAAATGTTGACGGATCAGTATCGTCAGGAGGCTGTGGAGCCGGGGTTACCACCACAAGCCCCAGTGAGGAGATAACCGATCTTTCTTTCCAGCTACTGTTTGAGGCTACTAACAATGAAGCCGAGTATGAAGCTTTTATCGCAGGTATAGAGAAAGCACTGATCAACGGGGCTCGGCAAGTCCAGATTTTCACAGATTCAGAGATAGTTGCACGGCAGGTTAAAGGTGAATATGAGAAAAAGACGGGAATGTTACCTGAATATCTGGCACGCGTACAGACACTCACGGCCGCCTTCGGAAAATGTTCCATTTCATCTATTCCTCACAATTAGAATAAACGCGCCGATACCTTGGCCAGAATGGGGGCTACCCTACCTTTAAGATTAAGTGATCGCGTAGTGATCGAACAAAAGCATGCTCGAGGAATCCACCAGGGGGTATTCAGAATATCCAACCTCGGAGACTGGCGAATACCTCTCCTAGAATACATAACCGAAGGGGTTTTGACAGGTGAATCACCAGAAGGCTAGAGCATCAGAAGAAGAGCGGCCCGTTTTCGAGTAAGAGACGGCCGACTATACAAAAGAGGATTTAACCTTCCGGATCTCCTCTGTGTGTCGGACCAAGAGGGCCTTGACCTCGTCCGAGAGCTACACGCGGGCCTCTGTGGCAACCACCAGGGGTGGAGAGTCGTGGCGTCCAAAATCACACGTCTAGGCTACTACTGGCCCTCTCTCAGAGCGGATGCTGAAATGATTATTCACATATGTGATCCTTGCCAGCGGCACGCATCGCTCAATCATCGCCCTCCTCATCCTTCGAAGTGCATATCTGCACCATGTCCGTTTGTGATGTGGGGAATGGACATTTTGGGACCGTTCCCAACAACACCAGGCCAGCTGCGCTTCGTCATCGTAATTGTCGATTACTTCACAAAGTGGGTTGAGGTTGAAGCTATGGCGACCATCACGGCAGAAAAGGTACGCAAATTCCTATGGAAAAACATGATCTGCCGATTCGGAGTCCCCCAAGCCATCATCACTGATCACAGTCCCCAGTTCGACTGTGAAGCAATTCGTGATTTCTGTGCCGGCCTCCACATCGACTTCTGTTTCTCATCGGTAGCATACCCACAATCCAATGGGCAGGCTGAGACCACGAATCGCCAAATTCTAAATGCTCTTAAAAAGAGACTAGGGATAGCAAAAGGAGAATGGGCCGAGATCTTACCTTTGGTACTATAGTCATATAGGACTTAAGCAAAGAGTCCAACTGGGGAAACACCCTTCGCGATGGCCTTTGGTGTCAATGCAATCATCCCTGTGGAGTTGCTCATCCCCTCGGCTAGAATTGTTGATTTAAGTAAAGATACCAACGATGAAGCTCTCGAGTTAGAGCTCCACCTGCACGAAGAAAGAAGAGACACGACTTGTCTCAAAGCAAATGAATATCAGCGCCGCCTGGCTGAAGGATACAACAAACGCGTCTTCATACGCCCGCTGCAAAAAGGGGACATGGTCCTCCGACAAGAAACAACCGGGGGAAAACTTGATCCTAAATGGGAAGGACCCTACGTCATCCATAAAGAAGTAGGCCAGGGTTCTTTCAAACTTCAAAACTCAGAAGGCGCCACACTCGCAAAGGCATGGAACGCCAAGAATCTCAAGGCTTATTTTGCATAGATAGGTTAGGCATAGAAAGAAGCCTGATGATTTAGATTTTCTATGTATAGGGGTCATCAGGGTTCCCAATTGGGTACACCACTTCATATATCATAAATGAAAGTTCCAAACCCAACCTAGATTGTCAACACGCAATACATTTAACTATCGCGTGTATATGCAAGCAAGCCTCCAAGGAGAATAAATTTAGCTATCGCGTGTGTTTTAAACACGAATATGCATGCAAGTAAGCCTCCAAGGAGAATAAATTTAGCTATCGCGTGTTTTTTAAACACGGATATGCATGCAAGTAAGCCTCCAAGGAGAATAAATTTAGCTATCGCGTGTGTTTTAAACACGGATATGCATGCAAGTTAGCCTCCAAGGAGAATAAATTTAGCTATCGCGTGTGTTTTAAACACGGATATGCATGCAAGTAAGCCTCCAAGGAGAATAAATCTAAATATCGTATACCTTTCGAACACAGGTTCACAAGCAAGTTTCCTTGATCTCTGGAAATTTAATAAAAGCGATATATTTTATTCTACTTTGTTTACAACATGGGTTTGTTCGGTTATTTTCTTCAAGTCTTAAATCAAAAGGTTGTTAAAATAGACCACTAAGGTAAGTTGTGTGAACTATTTTTTCAACCTTAATAAATTTTAAAGAGAGTTCGACAAAGCGCATATCCAAACCAGCATGCAAAGAGAACCCCAAAAGATATAAACACAATACATCCCCTACAAACACTTCGAGAAACAAAAACGATTAACATAACAGGATTCGCACAAAAGGAGGAATAACGAGCAGACAAATACAAGTTCTGAGCTCATCCACGTGAACTCACTCATTCGCCTCTAGAACAATTATTGTAAAACGGCTACTCCCCTCATATTTGAAAATAATAAGAGACTCCCCAACGCGTAAACCACTGTCTACAGCAAAAGCACGCCAACCTTCAGTAAGGATATAATGATCTTGGCTATCTCGGAACACCCTTACTTGAAACTCTCGCCCAGTGGGAGAGACCAAGCACACGTGAGTCAATCCCTCGCGAGCATACTAAGCGCCAAAAGATTCAGGCAAAAGCTGCAAGAAACCAAAAATCAGATATCAAAAAACACGAGAATCACAAACAAGAGAGTAAAAACAGCTACCATATATTCCATCTTTTCCTCAGAATCGATGGAACGGAAAAAATCACGGCGACGAGGATGGGGAGAAGTCATAATTCCTCACTTCGGTTCACGGATAACTAAAACAAAATACAAGTACAACGGCCCAGATTTTATCCGAACATCTGCTATTTATTAACAAATAAAGCGAGTGTAGTATTATCACATCACAAGAAAGTAATTCACATCCATCCAAAACAGTTTTCTCAGAAGGAACTGCATGCCAAGCAAGTGGCAGAATCACAGAGTGCATCTCTGCAACACGGAACCCCAGTGCCAGGCCAAGAGTGGTCACATCTGGGACAGAAAGAGATACAATAGGGAGACCCAAACCAAAAATTTAAAACATTAAATAGAGATATGATTACATAGATCTTCGCGATTACACATAACAAACCGCATAAAGAAAGTTAACGAAAGCACGACAAAAGAACGGTCATCCTATAACACCGCCATTACAATTCAATCAAACCCTACTCATCCTCATCCTCAAGGACAAGAACTTTGAAGCGATGCCATCCCACAAATATTAAAAAAATAACATCGATGCTCCAACCTTAACATCATTATTGGTCGTAAATCTGTTCCAACCTTCAGACAACCACCAGCGATTCGAGCCATCCTTGGAAACCTCGACACGAAAGTTTTCACCAGCCGCAGAGACCAAACATACATGGTCAGATACAACATGACCATACATCCTCTCAAAAGCATCAGGGAGAGGCTGCAAAACAAAAGAGCATTACTTCATAAACAATTCAAGCACAAAGATACAAAGCACAACCAATGTATACAACTTACAAGGCGATGCATCCTCCCCTCTACATCGACACAACAAAAAAAAGCTCGCATCTCAGGGTTACGAGACGCCATCTTTTTACCAGAATAATAGTAGTTAACAAAACAAATGGATGACTGCAATTGTCACAAACACCACACCTTCTTATATCCAAAAAGAGGAATGTACACGCTTTAAAAAAATTCAGCAAAGGCATTTACTACATGCATCGAAACCAGACACAGAATCTGAAATTAAAATTTCACGAGACACTCTGCATGTTTTACACATAGCATCAGTCATCTCAAAACCCGACCAAATACACAGATATTTCAAATCCAAAAACAGTCATTTATTACAAAATTTTGCCTACAAATCGATACCACAATAAAAGGATTTCTTCTCTACGGCACAAAGGGCACAACCTTTTTTCATCAGAAATCTTTCCAAAAAGAATCATGGCAACGAATACTAGCGATCAAAATTCAAACAACCCCTTTGTTTTTTATATCTATTTAGTAGGGAGCGAACAATACATACGCATGATGTTGCCCTATGAGTTCGCCCAACATTTCCAACCTCATGTTCCCGATCAAATCTTATTGTCCACTCGCGTCGTCAAAGATTTCCCTGTCCACATCGTAGGGGGCAGTTACGGATCTCACCGGGTAGCACGCGGATGGAGGGACTTTGTCGAAACGCATGGACTCGAGTTGGAAACCTCAATAAAGTTCACCCACCTAGGGGAAACAAGGTTTCAGGTCCATTTTTCGACAAGGAAGGTTACTACATCGAGGACGAACTCCACAATAACGACTATAACGGTCCAACATCAAATGGTTTCCATTAGATCCCAAGAACAGTGTGGTAAGCAATGTTCTAAATGTTTTTCCTTTTTTCAATGAAACTTGGACTATCAGTAAAAACCCGTTTCTTTGGATTTATATTATCGTTACTCTCTGTCTAAAAAATTCGAACAAAAAAATCCCTGCGTCCAAAAACGATGGAGATAGACGATTCTATATCGCGATCCTTTCGCTGGAGATTACTTAATCATTAATTTAATCTCCTCGGCGTCCAAAAACATTGGAAATGTACATCTCTCTATCGCGATCTGTTAGCTGGAGATTATTTGATCTTTAATTAAATCTCCTCAGCGTCCAAAAACGATGGAGATAGACGATTCTATATCGCGATCCTGTCGCTAGAGATTACTTAATCATTAATTTAATCTCCTCGGCGTCCAAAAACACTGGAAATGCTCATCTCTCTGTCGCGATCTATTAGCTGGAGATTGTTTGATCTTTAATTTAATCTCCTCAGCGTCCAATAACGCTGGAGATGGACTTCTTACTATCACGATCAATTAGCTGGAGATTACTTGACATTTAATTGAATCACCTCAGCATCCAGAAACGCTGGAGAAGTACGTCCCTATATCACAAATATAGCACCTAAGTCTACTCAGCTTTTTGAAACAACCTCCCCGGCGCCCAAAGGCATTAGAGATTGTTAGGTAGGTCTGTCTATCACGGACAGACATGTTACTCAATTCCGCCTACATCAAAGAATGTTACAATTTAGTAAAAAATATCCCCTCCACGATCAACAAAATAAAGATTGGTTCATATCAAAACCAATAACTAAAGAACTATAACTCTGTTCACCCACTCTTCGCGACAAGCTCCAACAATCAGCTCATTAGCGACATATTGATTTATTATTTATACACCAAGCAAACTATCCAACAACAGGTAAACGATATAACCGGAGGAAAAGTTACAACAACGGAACGTTCAACACCAAACTGTGAAATCTAAGTCACCATTTTGATCAGGGCCATGATTCACAGCAACAACATCAAAACAAGAGTGTCTTTCATACTCAAAGAACAAGCGTGTCCCAATTCGAAGTTCATTCGAAACGGCGAACGTGGGCCACCCAGTGGTAAACCAATAGTTGTTGGGCCCTAAGGGTTCCACCCTCACCACAAATTCCTCTTCAGCCCGCGTCCATAAATGGACAAAGCCAAGTGCGTCATACCCATAATCACAATATATGGATGGTAAGGGCTACAACAAAAACAAATACATTACAAACGCTTTACTTATCAAGGAATAAAATTGCACGACATAGCTTATCAGCCTATATAAATGCCCCTCGACAACAATATCCCGAGTAAAACCCCTAACGCGAGGAAATACTACACTTGGAATATCAACTGGTGTCGCATGCATCATTTTCGCAAGAAAAACTAGAATAAATCTTTAATCATCTTACCTCTTTTATATCGATCTATACAAAGGAAGCAACAAAATACACCGCAGCCCACCCAGGTCTACCACGAGGTCAAAAAATATCAAACAACATAACAAAGATTGTCTGATAAGCCAAACCCCTCGCCAAGCGGTGAGGAAAATTACAAGCAAACCTCATACACCGACCTGCACGAACAACCTACTGATAACACGCACCACCCTGTTTCATAGTAATTTAGATGACTCCGCAGAACAACGTCCATATCCGCCATATACAAAACCAGTATAAAATGAAGACACTAGGCAGGGTACAAATGAAATTACTCGGAGCACAATGCCAATCTTTGACATGGCTTCAGGAGAGCTCTCTCCACCACAAAACCCACCACCAACCTTCGTTATGAACACGATGTTTTTTCCAAATCCAAAATTCACCAAGACAATCCTTAGGGAAAGCCAATTACATAGAATCCCCCTACCATATTTCTTTGTAGAGTTCGGGGAAGAAGTTCTAGACCAAATCATTCTATGCTCTCCCTCAAACCAAGAATTCCTAGTGCTAGTCGAAAAAGATGAAGATGATTGGTTCTCTCTCTCGGAAGGATGGAGATCATTCACGAATATTAACAACCTCAGAATAGGGAGTCGGCTTACATTCGAATACCAAGGAGAATCCCACTTCGATGTAGCAGTAGAGCAACCAGGCACAGAAGAAAACGGAGATGTTTTGCCCGACTACCTATGCTACGAAGAAATATAATTACCGAAGATACAAATCCATCTCTACTATATTTCATCGCTAAGAATTTAGAGCTTTACCTATCATCCGAATAATATCTAATACATCCGCGAACCCTACTTTTTGTCATCTCACGATTCATTTCATAAAACGATCAATGACAGGAGATGGGTAAGGGTATCGCGAATTCACCTGTCCAGCAGAAGAAACCGTTAAGAAAAACAAGCAAAAGACAAGCAGAAATATGTCGCATATTAAACATAAAATATTCATAAAACACCATAACAAAACATCGCTTGTCATGGGCCACAATGTCTAAACATCTAAAATGAGCGCATGCACAGACCGCGGCAGAGCACGAGGCTCTCACCACGGGTAAAAATGTTTGTAAATTCCCAAACACAAAATAAAACTTCACAAGTGTTCATAAGGCGGGGAGAGGCGATCAATTAAACATCAGTGCAAGGGTTGTCATCGCGAGCTGGCTCAGGGGTCTTCTCGCCAACAAAGGGAGGATCGAAGGCAGTGGCATCATCAATTGAAGCATCAAGGGAGGGAGGCGGCCCACGTTTAGGGTCTTTGAGTTTCATATCCTCATTTTCATAACTAGGAGGAAAGACCCTTACGTCGTCACCAAGATGAGCGAAGCGATTGACACTTTGGACAATCCCACCTTCAACCCCCTCTATGTACGCGTCAAAAACCCTATCGTAAAGGACATCCTGCCCATCCGTCTCAAGGTAATGATTTAACCAGTCTCGACCAGCATCCCCCAGAAAATCAGATAGCCACCCCTGGCCGTCATCACTGAGCATAAACTCGCGAAGTGACTTCCTGGAGAGAACAGCATCTTCCCCAGAAGTAAAGTGCTCCAACTGACTCTTCACGCCAGAAAGCTCTTCACGAACTGCTCCTAACTCACGCTCGACATCCACAAGCTAACCCCTCAAGCATGAGGCCTCCGATTCATGTTTAGCCCCTACCTCTTGGGCCTTCGCAAGTTCGACTCGC
The DNA here is from genome assembly GCA_963922045.1 of Persicaria maculosa. NCBI lineage: Eukaryota > Viridiplantae > Streptophyta > Magnoliopsida > Caryophyllales > Polygonaceae > Persicaria > Persicaria maculosa. The sequence continues at coordinate 18,798,687 of OY998264.1, read as the reverse complement.
GATAGGTCCAGCTCGCTCCTCACCACTTCCGCATTCTTCTGGAATTTCGTCAAAGCTTCTTTGAGACTCTCGATAGTTACTTCCTGAAGCTCCGCGTCCTTCAGCTTTTCCACTTTCGCCTTCAGAGTAGTAACTATCGCTCTAAACTCCCTCACTTTGTCGTTGTAATGTCTCAGACGTCCAGTCATTTCGGACCATTGCAGATTATCCTACAACAACGCACGAAGAGTAACAAAACATATGTATGAAGGTTCGATAATGTAAAACAAAGTAATATAGAAATACTCTAGAAGGGGGGGTTGAATAGAGTATGCCGGTTTTTCGCAGATTCTCAAGACTTTTGAAGCTCGTGCAAAATCCTTTGAGATTAGACTTAGTCTTTTCTCTGAAAACCTGAATCACAAAGATAAACAGTCGAACCAAGTGCGGAAATAAGGTAAAGCAATAAGTAAAGGACTCGATGAGTTGTTTACGAGGTTCGGCACGAACTTGGCCTACGTCCCCGCCTAGGGTTCTTCCACAACCCTAGGATTCAACCGGCTTTTATTGATTCACAAGACTTAGGATCCTAGTAGCTCACCAAGAAGCCTCTCTCCTATACAATTGCAATCTAGTCAACTCACGTTCCCTTGGAGTCCTAGACCAATCTAGAAGAGCCCCACCTCTCTATGCTATCTAGTACAATCCTCTTACACTTAGTGAATCAATCGCCTAGTGTCTACTTCCCGAGTTACAAACTCTTGAGTATAACACTCTCTCGAAATATATCCTATAAGCTCACAGTGTAACTCTCAAATGCTTTGAAATGAAATAACAGACTCTTAAGGACTAGCAGAGAGCACACGAAGAAGACAGATCTCGCTTGAAGGCTTGAGTGTATGAAAGCTTGTGTTCAACAGGTGTGTAGCTGTCTTCTTCTTCCTTTTCTTTTTATTGAAACAAATCGGCGCCTAAGGATCTTCACCAATGGCTAGAGAGGATCATGGCTTGAGCTGGATCTACTATCTTTGGAAACTTTCGGAGGCCATGATCTTCCAATTTGAATCTTCTCAATTTACAACATAAGGAAGGAAATAATATTCGAAAATACTTCCTGAAAGGTTAGTGTATATATAATAATATAATGGAAGCATATAATAACATAAATTAATATTCGAACATAATATCATATAGAACAGGTTTTGTGTTTCATCAATACTGTTAAAGCTTCAAGACCTTTGACACAAACAGACTGTCAAGGCCTTTGAAACTTATTCCGATTTTTATCAAGGGAGTGGAGTTATCAATCTCCCCCTTGATGAAAAACAAAACCTGTGTATCCCTGTAACTTAGTCAAGCATATATAATAGCGGACTTCCTAGATACTAGGAACTCGGATATGGTTCGCGGTCTACCGGGTCCGCCCTTTCTTTTCTTCATATTTGCCTATAAAAATATAAAACCATTAGTGTAAGATTACAAACCAAAGTTATTAGATAAAAAGTACAATAATGTAACATAACCAAGAGAGTATCATAAAAGTTATCATAACAGATAAGAGCACACCAGACCATCAAAATCAGTAAAGAGCAAAATATGATCATGAAAGTAAATAATGGCTAATCCATACCCTCTATCCAATAAGAGTATCATTATCCATCAACTCGGTTCTTGTATCCATCTCATCATCAACATCCACATGGGAATACTCTTTTGATTCCACTTCCCCAACAGTAAGCCACCCATGTCCAGTAGGATCCGGGTTATACCACACTTGACGTGCTTGAGATGCGAATATAAAAGGCTCATCCCCAACTCGATCTTACGAGTACAATAATTTGTGGAAGTTCACTAAGGTGAATTTAAAAGGGTCCAACATCACACCGGTTGAAGGATGAGCCCACTCACACCGAAATAATACATAGTTGATATCTACAGCATATGTAACCCTGATAATATCGGTCAATCTCCCGTAGTATGGTGTAGAATCTCCTTCTACAAACACCCCACAATTTTGTCTCGTTCTTTTGTTGTCTAAACTTTTCACACGAAATAAATAACCATTGCAACTGTATGAGGTCAGCCTTGCTGCTACGGGTGAAGGGGGCTTCAACAATGCCACAATTTCATCACTTACTGCATCACCTGCCCGTAACAATCCTTCCACCTATAATATTTGGTTAGCATTAGTAGTTAATGGTTGCAAATAGAATTGAATCTTGGAGCATGATTTTAAGGGCATATGTGAATAGTGCAGAAATGCAGAAATTCAGAAATCAGAAATTCACCCCCATCACATGTTGAATAGTGCATAAATTAATAAATCAACAAGCAGAAATCAGAAATCCACCCCAATCCTAATCACATGTTCAATAGTTCAACCCCAATTTCATACAATAAATACCGATCCATGGCTTGGTAAGGGGTAAGAGTTCAGTAATTCCTATAAGGCATTCTACCATCTCTCTCACAACCCTCTCTCCCACAACCCTCTCCCCTTGAAAGAAATGGCATCATCATCAGACCACCATGCCTCCTCATCAGGCCTCCCGCCCCGCCCTGTCCCCATCAACATAGCGTCCGATAGCTCGGACGATGGGTTTGAGAGTTCAGGTAACCGAAATGATTGTGTTGGTTTAGATTTCATTTTTGCTATGTGTATGATTATATTAGCTTCTTTATATTTATTTATGCAGGACCAGCGCCGCCCCCATACCTATAACGGCCCGGATATAAATACCCGGGTTACGTTTCGAAGGTCGGATACCTTCGTTCGGATGTTGCAATTCAGGTACGGGTCGAGGTTTCAAACCTCGAAAATCAGCATTCCAAAATGGGGATTTCGAACCCCAAGCAATCAAAGTCGCGGAAATTCGATTCAAATGAAAATAAAGCAGAAGCAAGGTTTAGATACAAGTGCCACGACAGAGCCGGGTCAAAACCAAAACAAAGTGGGTGATTGCCATTTGTCAAGTTAGAATATATTAGCCAGATTCTTTAATTCGCCAAGAGATTTCCCGTCACAGAAGCAAGGAGCAACAAGAGCGGTACCTAACACTATCCACGAAGTCAGGCCTGGTGATCGCCTACGGGTCCTCTGACCGCGCTGAGGCCACATAACATGCCTATGCCTAAATAAAAGATGACTAATGCGGTACAAGATTTAAATCACACTATCATGCCCCTAGTATATATATAATATGCGGAAAAGAACTGTAAAGGGCCCAAGACAATGCCAAGTGGCATATCCCTCTCCTACCTCTGCACCCCTTCCCGTTAGTGCAGAGACTGGCCAGTTCGGTGCTATAGCATAGCCATTTCCTCGTGGTGGTGCACTTCACCACGGTATCATCATATCATATCATATCTCATCATCATATCATAAATCATGCTCATGCCCGATGGTGCTGGGCTAATCATATCATATCATCTCATCTCATCTCTTGCCCAATAGTGTTGGGCTATCATATCATGCTCATATCGACTCGATAGACTCAGGGCACCCGATGGGGCTGGGCTACCCTATGACCCTAGCAAAGACTCTAGGACTATCACAGATAACGACCGTTCTGTATTCAAACACACAAAGTAAACACATGCTCAGTTCAATGCAATCCCAGCATGATACTACATGGCATGCTTAATATGCAACAAAACTACACATTACATGACACATCAGGCAGGAGGTCCAGGTTACTGAGTATACTTACCTGAAGATGCAGAACAGCAAGATAACACAAGTAAGGGCCCAAATGCAAGTCCAAAGCAATCCAAAAGCAATACACACCTATCATCAAGCTATTTCCATAAGCTACCAGATCAACATTCATACTCACGAACCCAAGTTATCAACATCCTCAAAACCGACCGATAGTAAAACCGTTTTCCAAAATCTTTCCGATACGATCAAATCGACCAAAATCATTCTTTCAATCAAACCCATTGATAAAATCATACCAACCATATTTTCGAACTCATAAATCCCAAATTAAGTCAACTCATATTCAAAATGATTTCTCAACTCATACTTGGCCAAATTCAGACATTAACACTTAAGCCTTAAAACCAATTTCCAAAAATCATATTATAAAACAATTCCGGCATGTTTCTTACTTACTCAAAAGTCATCATCTAAAAATCACTTAATAAACATTTATTAATAACACTTCTCCACTACTATTACTTTTAAAACCATATATATATAATATTTAATAACACACTCCAAATAATATTTACATAAGAAATTACCAAAATCAATCTATTTTAATAACCCACATTTATAAACAACAATACTAATATACTTTATAATTTCTAAAACATATATTAAACACCATATTATATGAATACGAGCTTGATCGAAGGAGATTGGAATCGAAAACGAGAACGAAAACGTAATGGACCTTTTCCTGGAAAACAGGGCGAGAGAAAAGGAGGTGGGCGGCGCTGTGGCTCCGGCGGCCTTCTGGTGGCTCCAGGGTGCTCCTGGGTGGCTCAGACTCACCCTCGACCATCGGGAAACTGCTGCCGCTTGACGGAGAGAGGAGGAGAAGACTGGTGGAGCACTCAGCATCTTCCAAAAGAACAGGGGAGGGGCTCCTGGGCTCGGATTTAAAACGGAGAGAGAGGCTCGAGTGGTTGTTGGTGCAGTCGCCAAGGGGGAGGAAGCCAAGGTGGCCTGGTGACGTTTGGCGGCCTGAACCAGGGCTCGGTGGAGCTTGGTGGTGGTGGTTCAAAGGTGGTGGCTTTGGTGGCTTCTAAGCGTGAAAGGGGAGAGGGAGAGTGAGGTGTAATGGTGATGAGTGATGCAGGAGGACCGGTGTAAGCAGAGAAAGGGGAGAAGACAAGAGAGGGAGAGATAGAGAAAGTGCAAATGGGGTAAGAGGGCAGCTGCACCTTGGAAGGGAAGAAGACAAATGGTGTGGGAGGGACCATTGCAACAGTCACCAAAGAGAGAGAGAGAGAGAGAGAAAAGAAAAGAAAAGAAATTAATATATATGTGGTCCCAACAATACCAATTCAAATTAGCGGAAAGACTCAAAATCCGCTGGCCCGATCGAATCCCGACTAAATCAAATTTAATCAAATTTCAATTACAAATCTCAAGATAACGGAATTAAATAAATTTTTCGATACTCGGAGCTTAATTAATTTTATTAATACTCGAACTCGAAGTCGAAAATCAAATCCCGTCAAAATCCTAAACTTAAAATGATGCCGGAAGGATTTTAAATTTTGAAGTCGTGCTCGAGGACGATTTTTCTCCGCTTTTACAAATTGAAATAAATACTAACATATTACATAAAAATAATAATATAGTATATATATATGAAATATATATTCGGTCTTTACATTTATCCACCTCTAAAAACAAGTCTCGTCCCCGAGACTAAAATCATTTTAAAGCAAGGGGGTGAAGTTTGAAACCAGTGAGTCCGAGGACCATGTCCAAGGATCTTGTAATCATCTCGGTTGCGTCTTCCGGGATTCTCACAACATCCTAGTCATGGTCGTGACATCTCCAATTGGTCTTGTCAAGGGTGTAATAAGCGCCCCTATCACATCCTCGCTTCGACTTTTCGGAAGTGTCACAACTCTAAAAGCATTATAGCGTCCAACTAGGTCTTAGCAAGCAATCTATAAGCGCCCCTATACAATGCTTGTATCCACTTCGTGAGACGTCATAATGTAAATCCAGTTCGTAAAACCTCAAAGCGTTTTGTAAATGGAAAGATTGTCATCCAAATCATTGAAACTCTCAACTTCTTTAAAACCCCAAGTTGGCCATTTTTAAAACCTCTCAAAATCTTCAAATTCAATTTTTAATCAAGCAACTTTACACCAAAACAAGTCAAATCCTCTCAAATCAAGATTTCGTCAAAGTCTCCCAAAAACCAAATCAGCTTCACGCAACCAATCAATCAAATTTAGAAGGTAGGAGGTGGAATCATCCACCTCTAAGGGCTAATCCCATATTCTCTTCCTAGGTTCCAAAATCATTCCATCATCATTCACGACTCAACATGAACAACAGTAAATCAACTCATCAACTCATAACATCATCAACCACCTCTCATATGGCAATCCTCAACATCAATCATGATAATCTCAACCAATCGACATCGTAACCGCATAACATGTTTACCCATAGCATAAAGTATACCATTCTTTCAAACACATCAAAAGCAACAACATCTCAATGTCATATCACGAGTCATAAAGTGTATCTATATCATACCGAAGGCGTCACAAGTGTATCATTGAATTCTCATAAATCATGCCAGCACACATGTCAAGAGATCAAAGAGGTTAGGTGTCATGGAGTCAGTACACTACTACAAGTCAAATCTCACGATTGCATCTCAACATCGCACACTAGTAGAACCAGTCATAACAGGGGATCTCATGTAAAGCATAATTTCACATAGTCATCCTATCCAATTTCTATCTCGCATTATCATAACATATTATCACATCAATCCAACAAAATCATGCTATTAAGATTCAACCAAAAAGGGGAGATCAAACAGTATATCAACATCAAAATGTCATCATGCTTTCCAGACATCATCTTAGCTCATCACAATGTCATATAACGATTAATAGCAGTCATGCACCATCATCTCATATACACACATAAGTCATATCTATGCTCCAAGTCATATTCATCACTTACCTATTCATAATCAGGCTTATCAATCATATAGTATAACATCATGCTTTCACATAACATCGTATCATCATCTCATGATTCATTCAACACATTATAACATGCTTTTAGAACACATAGTAGGATAGCAATGGATCATTATATCATGTTCATAGTTGTCACTACCAATTTTAACTCAGTATTGCATATCAACATGTAATATCATGCCATACAAGTTTATCATGGTTGTTATCTACATCATGCCAGTACATATTAATAAATCACATAATCAAGAAGACCCTCACATCATACCAATCACTTAATTTCCTTAACTGCTCTCTAACCATTCTACCAAGGGACCTCACTCACATGTTTCAAGAAGAAGCAATCATGGACATTATTACACAGAAGGACTACATCATATCAATCAGCATTTATCAATAGCATCATTAGCTCATCATTAAGTATTGCAACTGTGTTTAAAGTCTCAATTTACTGCCATGCTCAATAATTATTGCAAAACATCATATATGAACCTAGTCAAGTCAAGCTAGCACATCTCATCATAACCACATCTAATAAACAGTTCAAGTTCTCAGCATTTGCAGTTCACATTATAGGCAAGGAATTTAGATCATGCTTGGCATCTCAGAGTAGCATCACATTAAGTCATCAAGGCACATTAGGATTGTAAGGCATCGAATCATATCATCATAGTCAACAGACAATCAAGCAACAGTCATCACATCAACAAGCAGCTTTCAACATCAAGTCAGTGCAATATCATCATCAACAAGCTCAGGAAGGGTTAGCAATTCGAATAGAGGACGCTCCCACCTGCAAGTCATATTGTACTCAACAATCGTAATCCTCGAAGCGAGCTTGTTCCGTCGACATTATCGATCCTGAGGCCCGTGGGTTATGGGCCCACGCTTCCGCTGTGCTGCCCTATCGGTATTCGACTTCCCGATCCTTCTTTCCACGCGGCCGCTCATCCAATGTAACGCGTAGGAGTTCAAGTTTAGCAGAGATAAGGGAGTGACAAGGGCGGACGACCCAATGTTTCTTTCGGAGACGGAATAGACCAAAGCTAAAGACGACATAACTAGAGACAAGACTCCGACTCGGGAATAGTAACGATGCCTTTATGGAGTCCATTAGGTTACAACTTGTGACAAACACGCATGAATTCATTATGGAGCATATCAATCACATCAATCCACACTAACATGTACCTACCTCGGGGGCAACATTCGTATTCACATCAAAGACACAATCAAGTCCTACGCCGATGTATGTGAAACAAGCTAACATTCTAGTATTCCATGGAAACAGATATGCGTAGTAACTTCAAGCAAGATAGGCGGAACCAACAATGATCATATATAATTCGAAGTCATGCGGAATTTAGTGAAGATGACGAGCATCATGCATATGAACAATGTAAAAGCATGGTATACACATCAACAAATGAGTCCAATTATATCATGGCAAGGTATGTCGCAACAAACAGGTGAAGCGTCATACGAGAACACATATAAGGGCAACATAGTAACTATCTCATCTGACACAATGATCATATATTAGGTCAAGCATGACACGTAATCATATGATAAGATACATTTAGAGAGCATGGGTCCTACATGATACTAGCGATACATAATGTGATACAAGCATAGTCAAGAATAATTTAGAGGAGTTCAACATAATATTCACGAAACATGAGGCATCATTAAAAGTAACAAGAAGGACATCACGGATGCTAGATTATAATCATGCTAAGAACAAACCATCGTAGAGTACATATATGGTACCATAGTTGTCACATCATAGAACAAATACAATACGTGATCATTTAGCGGGTCATTTTGGAAATCATAAATCTTACAGGATACTAATAGCACACATCGAACATGAGTACAATTAAAGTAATTAAACTAGGTTCATTCCGATATTCGTGCATCATGTTTATGCAAAATTAGGATATAGAGTGATGTGTGATCAAGCGAGGTGTCAAGTCATAGGTTCATGCAAATACCAGAAGCCATCGTAGAGTAATAGACATTTTAACCATGTAAGCATGCTAGGTTCGACCATCACGGAAAGCTAGTCAATCATCGAATTCAACACTAAGCTAATCAGAACGAGTGAAACATGTTAAGAGAACAGAAAGAGGAAAGAACCACACTATCAGGTACCTAGCTCAAGAGAGAATCAACAATAAGGTAGGCAAGGCATAAATATGCGTAAGTCATAACCAAGGATCATACACGTTACTAATGACTCAATATAACATGTGGTACATACATGCACTTGATCGATTACTCGGCACTAAGCAAGACTTCAATTCAATCACATTCCAATAATACAGAAACAGGAGGGGAAGTGTAGCGAGGTATAGTGCAAGTCTAAGTAATGGCAACACGACCAGAATATGGGGACATGAGTTCAAGTTAATGTATACTGGGTTAAAACATGTATTTGTCAAGTCTCACTTACACTAACATATTCTCACCTTAGCACAATTAACACATAACAATACTCATTTGCAAAATCATCAACAATAGTTAATCTGAGGAATACAAAATAGGTGGGCATGCTATAGATTCTTGTCACAAGATGAATGATAAGCATCGAGGCATCATCGGCTAGCATGTTAAAGAGCACATCATATGAGGCATTCATATAAGGAAGAGTCGATCACACTATCATGGACCTACTTCAGAAGAAGCAAGAATCATATAGACTCATATCATGTGGTTCATGTTTCTAATCAATCATACGATCAATAGGCCAACTAGACATGCGATGACAACATATAATCATGAGAGAAAGAAAGGCATAACACGGGACCTAAGCAATGGGACAAGCATGGGTACAGAATGTCATACAACTACGGATTCACATTAAAGATCATCATCATAACATGTACTGGGAATTACGTAGCATAAAAGGCACGTTGACATCAAATTATAACACGTATCCATCAAGTAAGGGACTCACTCTATCGTGATACTAGAACCGAACTATCACACTATCATGAACCTATTCACATGAAGGACATCAATTAGACGACATCCTAGCATATGACATATTTATTCGTGCTCTTGTATGACAATGCAGTATACTAAGTAGATCATGTCGGGATGATATGGATATGATAAATGTAGCTCAAACCTATACAATAGTCATTATGAACATTAAGGCATATAAGCACAACTTCACACTAAGGATCAATTGTAGGTCAAGGAGTAGTACCACATAGTATCACGCAATAATGGACAGAGCAATCAAGATAACCCGATAGAGATCCATAAGAGCGACGTTGACTCTTCCCAACTGACTCATTACCCATCTTTCCCGTGGGACTCGGATACAAATTTTTTGTGACAAGAGGACACTGATGGATCGTCATAAGCATTGATAAGGACAGCCTCGTAAATATCTCACTCTCTAACTCGGAATTTCATCAAGGACCGTCTTCCAATACTCTCTCGGTCAACCTCTATATTCCATCATGATTCCCGACACCATGTGTTTACCAACCCAATTCCCGTGGAAGACCGATATTCGAAGGGAGGACTCGATTGAACTATCAAAGGGTTCATAAGGAAAGGGGCGGTTCCACAAAACTGAGCTTAACCATATAAGAAGAAGAAGGGTACTCCCGCTATCCCGTTCGCACAGATCGTCCAATATTCATTCAATAGTTAGAACATAACAATCAAATCTTTAGCATATCAAGCACTCAATCATAGAATCAGTTAATGACAATTACAATGATCTCCTTGGAGTCTTCCCGACCCATCTGTAAAGAACAAGCTAGTATTTCGCCTACCCATTCCCGACTACATCCAATAGGGATGGTCTAGCGCCTTTTCTACCCACTCAATCCCTTATTAGTTGGTTCTCCTCTTTTATCATAAGCCAAGTTCATATTTAGTCCAATTGAGTTAGGCATATTAAGTTCATTTTGCCCCGTTAAAACACTTTTAAATCTTTTGAAATTCATGGGCGGTTTTCCAAAACATACACCCGACCCTTGCGTACCCGAATTGCACAACCTGGCTCTGATACCAACTTTGTAACGGCCCGGATATAAATACCCGGGTTACGTTTCGAAGGTCAGATACCTTCATTCGGATGTTGCAATTCAGGTACGGGTCGAGGTTTCAAACCACGAAAATCAGCATTCCAAAACGGGGATTTCGAACCCCAAGCAATCAAAGTCGCGGAAATTCGATTCAAATGAAAATAAAGCAGAAGCAAGGTTTAGATACAAGTGCCACGGCAGAGCCGGGTCAAAACCAAAACAAAGTGGGTGATTGCCATTTGTCAAGTTAGAATATATTAGCCGGATTCTTCAATTCGCCAAGAGATTTCCCGTCACAGAAGCAAGGAGCAACAAGAGCGGTACCTAACACTATCCACGAAGTCAGGCCTGGTGATCGCCTACGGGTCCTCTGACCGCGCTGAGGCCACATAACATGCCTATGCCTAAATAAAAGATGACTAATGCGGTACAAGATTTAAATCACACTATCATGCCCCTAGTATATATATATAATATGCGGAAAAGAACTGTAAAGGGCCCAAGACAATGCCAAGTGGCATATCCCTCTCCTACCTCTGCACCCCTTCCCGTTAGTGCAGAGACTGGCCAGTTCGGTGCTATAGCATAGCCATTTCCTCGTGGTGGTGCACTTCACCACGGTATCATCATATCATATCATATCTCATCATCATATCATAAATCATGCTCATGCCCGATGGTGCTGGGCTAATCATATCATATCATCTCATCTCATCTCTTGCCCAATAGTGTTGGGCTATCATATCATGCTCATATCGACTCGATAGACTTAGGGCACCCGATGGGGCTGGGCTACCCTATGACCCTAGCAAAGACTCTAGGACTATCACAGATAACGGCCGTTCTGTATTCAAACACACAAAGTAAACACATGCTCAGTTCAATGCAATCCCAGCATGATACTACATGGCATGCTTAATATGCAACAAAACTACACATTATATGACACATCAGGCAGGAGGTCCAGGTTACTGAGTAAGTCCCGTAGGATACTTACCTGAAGATGCAGAACAGCAAGATAACACAAGTAAGGGCCCAAATGCAAGTCCAAAGCAATCCAAAAGCAATACACACCTATCATTAAGCCATTTCCATAAGCTACCAGATCAACATTCATACTCACGAACCCAAGTTCTCAACATCCTCAAAACCGACCGATAGTAAAACCGTTTTCCAAAATCTTTCTGATACGATCAAATCGACCAAAATCATTCTTTCAATCAAACCCATTGATAAAATAATACCAACCATATTTTCGAACTCATAAATCCCAAATTAAGTCAACTCATATTCAAAATGATTTCTCAACTCATACTTGGCCAAATTCAGACATTAACACTTAAGCCTTAAAACCAATTTCCAAAAATCATATTATAAAACAATTCCGGCATGTTTCTTACTTACTCAAAAGTCATCATCTAAAAATCACTTAATAAACATTTATTAATAACACTTCTCCACTACTATTACTTTTAAAACCATATATATATATATATAATATTTAATAACACACTCCAAATAATATTTACATAAGAAATTACCAAAATCAATCTATTTTAATAACCCACATTTATAAACAACAATACTAATATACTTTATAATTTCTAAAACATATAATAAACACCATATTATATCAATGTAAGATATATCGATTAATACCACTTTTGAACACTTTTAAAGTATATACAATTTTCAGAAATATATATATATTATCCCAAAATAATAACAATATTCAAATAATTTACACTTACTATCCATATCTTAAAATCACCCTTATAAAACATATCATATAATAATCCATCTCAATAACATTACCTTTAAACCATGTAAAATAATATATTAATATTTTCAGAATATATATTTATCTCACAAAACCCATAATATAATAATAATAATAACAATAATAACTAATAATAATTTAATAATTATAATAACCTTACAATAAAACACCACATAACCATAACAAATACTCAACAATTTAAACCCAACAGCCCACAAGAACAACCCGAAAAGGAAAGCCCAACCCGAGTCCAGTAGGAAGCCCCACCCGCAAACCCCTATCCAGATCCCCTCCCCCTTTCAGATTGAAGTGAACCGGTTACAAAAGAAAAGAAAGAAAGAAGACCAAACCGGTTCCCATGAACCGCTTCTTCCCCAAATCAGATGGAACAGGACGACGGAGACGGGGGAAGAAGAGAGAGGGAGATCTCCGGCGGCTCCTTCCCGTCCTAGCTTTCCCCCATCCTGACCGAACCCCGATTCCGACCATCCCCAAGCAAGCAAAAAAATGAAAACGCAGCAAAGGAGGAGGGAGGGAGAGAAGAAGGCTCACCGAAGGCTTCGAAAAATCCGACTCCGATGATGCTCCGAAGCCGATCTGAGCTCCACTGATAGTGGTATCGAGTCGGTTTGAACCTAGGAGAGGTAAGATATGAATACGAGCTTGATCGAAGGAGATTGGAATCGAAAACGAGAACGAAAACGTAATGGACCTTTTCCTGGAAAAGAGGGCGAGAGAAAAGGAGGTGGGCGGCGCTGTGGCTCCGACGGCCTTCTGGTGGCTCCAGGGTGCTCCTGGGTGGCTCAGACTCACCCTCGACCGTCGGGAAACTGCTGCCGCTTGACGGAGAGAGGAGGAGAAGACTAGTGGTGCACTCGGCGTCTTCCAAAAGAACAGGGGAGGGGCTCCTGGGCTCAGATTTAAAACGGAGGGAGAGGCTCGAGTGGTTGTTGGTGCAGTCGCCAAGGAGGAGGAAGCCAAGGTGGCCTGGTGATGTTTGGCGGCCTGAACCAAGGCTCGGTGGAGCTTGGTGGTGGTGGTTCAAAGGTGGTGGCTTCTAAGCGTGAAAGGGGAGAGGGAGAGTGAGGTGTAATGGTGATGAGTGATGCACGAGGACCGGTGTGAGCAGAGAAAGGGGAGAAGACAAGAGAGGGAGAGACAGAGGGAGTGCAAATGGGGTAAGAGGGCAGCTGCACCTTGGAAGGGAAGAAGACAAATGGTGTGGGAGGGACCATTGCAACAGTCACCCGAGAGAGAGAGAGAGAGAGAGAGAGAAAAGAAAAGAAATTAATATATATGTGGTCCCAACAATACCAATTCAAATTAGCGGAAAGACTCAAAATCCGCTCGCCCGATCGAATCCCGACTTAATCAAATTTCAATTACAAATCTCAAGATAACGGAATTAAATAAATTTTTCGATACTCGGAGCTTAATTAATTTTATTAATACTCGAACTCGAAGTCGAAAATCAAATCCCGTCAAAATCCTAAACTTAAAATGATGCCGGAAGGATTTTAAATTTTGAAGTCGTGCTCGAGGACGATTTTTCTCCGCTTTTACAAATTGAAATAAATACTAACATATTACATAAAAATAATAATATAGTATATATATATATAATATATATTCGGTCTTTACAATACCGACCTAATCAAAAGGTCGAGGTCGTCGGCGGCGAGGCTGGGATGCTAGGGTCGTTCTTCGAGGCGATCATTATACGAAAAGTGGATCCAACCCACTGGGAGGTGGAGTATGAAACCCTCCTAGAAGAGAACAGAAGAGAGAAGCTTAAGGAAATCCTACCGGTTCTCCGAATTCGTCCCCGTCCACCTCGTGTTGCATATGACAACTACGTGCTGGATGGCCGTGTGGATTGTCGCTCAAAAGACGGGTATTGGTCGGGTAAGGTGATTGGTGTGTGCGCTTTTGGGAATGACTGAACATACACGGTCGAATTCCCTCTGATCGGGAGCACGGAGGTTTATCGTGCCAACCGGTTGCGCCCACATTTCGATTGGGATGGATACAAATTCACTACGCAGCCGCATTTTCGCGTCATGTTACGATGAATTTCTATTTCAATGTGTTATTTCTTGTCTGATCCTACTGTTTTTTATGGACTTTATTGTTTGGTGGAGGGTTTTAAATGTTTCTGTCATTGTTGTGTAATCCTTTTGTATGTTGCTACTGATTGTTATGTATTTTCTTACTCATTATTATGTACTTTGCTAATTGTGATTCTGGCAAGTGTTATCTGTTATGCTGTGTTGTGCTTTATTTTTTTCATTAGTCTTCTATTTATGTAAGTATTTGACTCACGTAAGTACTGTGGTACTTGTGATTCTGGTAAGTCTTCTATCTGTTATGCTATGTATTTTCTTACTCACTGTTATGTATTTTCTTACTCATTTTGGCTGCACTCTCGATCCCTTCACTTCAATCAATTCAAACCTAAATGATTTTTCATAGCAAAGGGACATTCATACAGTTGAAGAGAGTTTCCTCCTTTTATATAGGAAGTTGTGCAAGTGAATAGCTCCTTAACTGGAGCACTTACAGGTTCAAGATCACACTAGTGAAGTGAAAGCCCATGTGCCTTACTGAAGAGGTTTTATTTTTCGTATCGCGTGTGTAATCAAGCTTATTATATAACTACCAACTAAAATAAGAAAATAAATGACAAATCATATTAGGAATTTTACTTTCAAATATATATGAATTTGAATACTTTGATTGGAATTTTAGTCAAGGCTTGTAATGGGGTTTGCACACACATGCACCTATACATGCTCGCTCACTCACAGATTCACATACACAAGCACAAGTACAAAGACATCTTTAAATATGTGTGAGCATGAATACATTATCACAACTTTCCACCGCCCAATATCAAGCCTACTGATGATGTATCGCAAACACACAAAGGTTCAGAGTTGTAGCTTCTAACCCTTCTATAATCTTTTATGATATTTAAAGAATTGACTTGTTTCAAAATACCCAGTATAGTTATATAGCTTTATAAAACTAATTGCTTATCCTCTGGATGTTTAGTTAGATAAATTCACATACATTGACTTATTTTGTGGATTTTACTTGATGGGAATTTAAGGTTTAAATAGTCATTGTGACATTAAAATACATCTATGCTTGTTTCAAATATATATTTATTTTTGTTAGAATGTACAGCAAAGGGGGAGGAGAGAATATTTTAAAGGTAAATGCAATCTATACATTTTTTTCCTGACATGATGAATGAAATATTAATGCAGAAGCAGTTATAGACGAAGATAGAGAAGCATAACATGATGATGAGGAAGAGGAAAATGAAATTGAGGACGATGATGGACTAGTTGATGGACTTGAAAATTAAAACAATTAGGTAGTGAGAGATCACAATATTGAAGCATACGGATTTGATTGCATAGAAATTAAAGAGATAAGGAATCTGAAAAACAGCAAAAATAGTTGATGGGGCTAAATAATTAAGCGAATCAAGACATATAGGACCACATTTCATCAATTCCATAGGGCCACATCTACAAGCCCATCCCATGAAATCAGGAAAAAGAAAATCAGGATATGAAGTATGAATAGACGAACAACGGTTTGGGACATGACTTACTTTCAGCACAACGAAGGGCAGCAGCTGTATCTATAGTGCAGAATGGGTTTCCAGTTCCAGCAGCAAAGATCACAACTCTTCCTTTCTCCAAACGTCAGATAGATCTTCTTCGTAACAACCTAAGATATTGCTAGAGCTAGTTAATAGATGTGGTCAAAATTATAAAGTATTTGGGCAGGTTTAGGATTATAATGGTCTAGGGTACATGAGAATATGAGATACAGTGCAAAAGATGCTAATAAAGAAATACTTGGGTGATATACTAACTCTATTCCGAAACCATTCAAACGAAGCGTTTCAAGTGCCAATTTCTAAAGAAATGGAGAGAACTTCCTTGATTTCCCAATCATTCAGACAAAAAATATGCATTGTATGTTTACAGCAATGACTCTAGAGCATCAATGATCACTCTATATACTTGGACATTTTCATTTCCTTCAAGTCAAGGCCTACAAAAGGCATTCATACGTTCCAAGTAACTAACTATATGCCTTCAACAAAGTAGCATCCCCAAAATGTGCATTGTATATTTAGAGCAATGACTCCCTAAATCCATGCAACCAAAAATTGCCAAAATTAAGTAAATTTGTAGTCAATTTAGGGTAGGCACTGGTACCGAATTATTAAGGCATCAACAGAAATATGCAGCACTTTCTAAAGCATCAACAGTTTTAAAATTTTTGCCTAGTGGTTACAGAGTAAACATACACAATTATTAAGGCAATATGCAGCACTAAAAGGGTTATTCTTTGAGTTCAAAGGGAGTTGTAATATTTACATTACTAATGATAAGGTCTACATATTGTCTTGCTTTAAGCATTAAGCTATCATAATGAGACATTTGAACCTAAATAAAAAATTAGTCATCTCTACAAGCAGCAAGCAGAAAAGGTTTCAGATTCATGGCTAATGAACAGGGTTGAGCAGTGCCCTTACCTAACTTTCAAACATCAAACATCAGTCAGGTCAAACCACCACACTCTTATATGAATTTAAAGTGGATGATCTACACATGATTGTGAAGTCCATAGATCCTTTATCAACCCTTGCAACCAGATATCAGAGACAAAGCCCTTCACATCACATAGAAAAAACATAGAAAAATACCTTGTTATGAGAGCAGTTGAAGGCGCAACCCTATTTTGGGGAGGAAGAGGGCTTATTGACGTCGATTGCGGTAAGAGAGGACGACGAGGAGTGAGAGTCGGTGGCCGGAAGAAGAAGACGTGCTCAGATGTAGGCCGACTTCAGATCGGAAGAACAAACGACGGCACCAGAGGCAGGAGGGAACAAATTGGGCTTCGGATGTAGGCCGACTTCAGACCGAGATGAACTACCGACTGGCGATTTCACTTCGGGCGACTTCAGACATAGAACACCAAACTAAGAACGATTTTCCCTTCAACTCCCATCCATTTTCGAAGCTATCTACATCTGGAGAGAGGAGTTTGCGTTTCGTGCCTCGGATTTGAGCGATTTAGGGTTGAATGTGGGGAGATTTGGGGTTAAATGTGGGAGATTTGGGATTTGGGATTTAGGGTTTGAACGTGGAGAGAGATGAAGACAGAAAGTGGAGAGAGAAGAAGATAGAAAGTGGGATTTGGGATTTGGGAGGGTTTAGATTAATTTTTTGGTATAGGGTTAGGGTAGATTTGGAGCGAGTCCTGTAAGTTTGGCGCCATCCCAAATTTATTTGCCACGGCTGAGTCTTGCCGTCACACCCATGCCCGCCAGCTGAAGTGAAGCTAGCCACGGGATAGATGTTGCCGTAGCAAATTTCAGCTACGGCTCCTCATCCATTGCTAGAAGACAGCCAAAATCTACCTACTAGCTACGGCAGACCCTTGTCGTTGCTACCGTGCTCCTCATCCGTAGCTCCACCGTGGCCAAAACCACCCTGCTAGCTACGGCAGACCCTTGCCGTTGCTACCGTGCGTGGCAAAATTCTTTTTTTTTGTAGTGATAATAATAATAATAATAATAATAATAATAATAATAATAATAATAATAATAATAATAATAATAATAATAATAATAATAATAATAAGGCTTTATCACATAATACCAAGTGGTATATCCCTCTCTTGCCTCCACCCCTTTTCCCGACAGGGCGGAGACTGGCCAGTTCGTGAATGCATTCCATTTCATTATAATCGAATCAACCCGCAGACCCGACCCGTAATCATATATAAAGCCCGCATGCAAATCTCGTAATCATGCTCATAATATAAGTAAAGGTGGTGCCATATGACTCGAATGACTCAAGACGAGACCCGATGAGACTGGACAGTCCTATGACCCTAGCAAAGACTCTAGATACTTCACAGATAACGGTCGTTCTGTTTACATACGCATAAAGAAATAGAATGTTCAACGGTCAATGCAACCTAGCATGGTACTACATGGCATGTTGATCATGATTGCAAGCACCTAGTATATCATGCACACATAGCAGAGTTCTATTCGATCTGAGTAAGCTCCGTAGAGACTTACCTGGCTATGCAGAACAGCATAATAGAAGAGCCGACACACATCAATCATAGTCACAAAGTATCACCTAGATACATAACGGAATATATATATATATATATATATATATATATATATATATATATATATATATATATATATATATATATAAGTCTATGTCTAATCATTCAAGCACTCAAGTAGTGCCAGCCCATAAGCCAGGGCAGCATGGGCGACGGACCTGGGCCCATTCTGCATAGGGGCCCAACCTATAATGAAAAAGTCCATTACTTTATCAGTCAAATGAAGTTAAGTAAGATTTGTATTAGGCCCAATATCTACGTTTTAAAAAAGTCCATCAGAAGCCCAAAAGACAAAAGTCTTATTTAATTTGAAAGAAAAGAAAGTTAAATTAGGTCCAATTGTTTTGTTTATAATTCATTTTAATCTGTATTTGGAAGAACGAAAAGGCAAACCAGCCTTGATTTATTTTTAAAATGTAAAGTGAACTTAAAACCATGAATTATGTAAATAAACCACCCTTAAATATATATACAAAGTAAGTATTTAAAAAAAAAGTCATGATTAATGGTTTTAGAACAATGCACATAAATTGATTTTCTTTCATTTAATGGTTTTAGAACAATGTACTTAATTGATTTTCTTTCATTTAATAATTGATGACTCTTTTTAAGTATAAAAATAATTCAAAATATGAACGAAAACAGGTTTTAAGACTTACTTTGATATATAAGGTGATATTAATATTTTTTCACAATTGCTACACATAAAAAAGGTTTTAAGTAGTTCATTGAAAGGAAAAAAAACAATTTTTATGAGTAATTTTATGAAATATTTTGTTTTAAGGATGATTTATAATAATTAACCCTAACGTGGTTAAGTCTATACTTATCACATATATTCTACATTAAATTAAGTTTTAGTAAAGGGCCTTTTTTTTTAATTTCTGCCCTGGGCCTCTAATATGATAGGACCGGCGCTGCACTCAAGCATACATCATTCAATAGAATTAACCACATCGTAATCATCATTCCATCATGTTCAACCATTCATCTCATTACCACATTATGTAAGACCACATCATTCTCATCATTTAGAATTTCATCATATTATCATCCGTTCATCCCATATCTCATAGCATGATCCATCAAGAATCAACTCTACTCATTATCTTAATATCAACATCTCATCTCAGCAACATATATCATTATATCAAGACTTCATACTCAAGACATGTATCAGAATAGCATATTTTCACAATCATCATATGACATCTCACATTCCAATACTCAAGACCCTAAATAACAGCATATAATCGCTACTATCATTAGTATGCTTGCATATATCACCTTTTACAACTCATGCTTAAAACATATATTAGCATATCATGGTTCATACTTAGCACTATATCAATATCATATCATCATGCTTGCATTCACACATACAATCAATCAGATTAATCACAAGTCAAATAAGGCAAGTTAATTTTCCCAAGATTCCCCAGAATTCTTTTAAAAATCTCAAGTTAGATCAAATCCTCATTCAAAACACTTTCTCGAGCCATCTAAATAATCCATTCTCAAAACATTCTTTTTAAATTAACTTATTTTATTATTTCAAAGCAAATCCGATAAGTGTTAGGGTATTTCCAAAATTCCTCCTTTTATTTTACAAAACCAATTCCATTTCTCAAATCAAATTCTAACCTTTTAAAACTCTTTCCAAATCCCATTTAAAAGTCCAAGTCTCATAATATTATATTTTTAAAACTCAATAATAATATTACATAATATATTATATCCCATTTATCTAATATTCTAAATAAGATATATTTATAAGTATTAAAATTCTTTTCTCCATTTTAAACACATTTAGCCCACTACATTCATATATTAGACCCAAAACTAAAGCCCAACCCTTTTCTAAATTCGGATCCAATAAGAGCCCAACCAAAAATCTGATTTTTTGTTTTTATCAAAACCGAACCGGTCTTTTGTTTTAATTAGCTAAACCGGACCCAATTAAGGAAAAAGAAAACCGGACCAGCCTTCTTCCCTAACCCAGAAGTAAAACCCGCCCCTGCGCTCAGAAGAAGAAGACCCACGACAAGCTTGCTCGTCCTCCCGACTCTCTCTCTCTCTCTCTCTCTCACCCTAACCCTACTCAAGGAACACATCAAGACATGAACAACATCACTAGGGCCGTCCAATCAATTTTGGAGGCCCGGGTCATAATTTTATAAATTATAAATTATATATGTAATTTTTCAATTTTTTTTATATCTTAGAGATGAGTAAGTTAAAAAAATTTAGATTATTTTTTGTTGATATTTAAGGAAAATTATAGAAAACTCTTTAAAATTTAGCTTGCGTACAGATTACGTACGCAAGCTATATTTATCAATCTTTTGCTCTATAAAATTTATATTATACAATATTAAAAATAATTTATATACAGCACGTTTAAATTTGTGTCATTTATTTATAAACTCAAAACCCTAATTTATATAAATATATATATATATATATATTATAATATTCTAAAAACTCCTTGAAACATGTTATTTCTTTCAATTCAATTAATATAAATATAGCTATGTCCATGTGAATCTTTTTTTCTTGAATGTCCATGTTAAATAAAACTAAAATTTTTCATGAATGACATAATTATAAAATGAAACTAAAAGATTAGCTGTATTTAAATTTGGATTGATGAAATTTATTGAGGTCTCGGAATTATTAGTTACATAAATGAAGAGAAATAGGTGGGGCGGCCTAACCAATAGAAAAAAAAGGTTAAAATGTTGAGAGGTGTGCTAAATCTGGGATTCGAACCCGTGATTGTAAGAAAACATGCATGCCCCGTATCAATTCAACAACCACCACGCCAACAGACAATTGTGTTAATTTTAAAAATATTTTATTATATATACTAAAATTAGTAAAAAATGAGGCCCCGTAAAATCGGAGGCCCAGGACAGTCGCCCACCTTGCCCTCCCCCAGGGCCGGGCCTGAATAGAAGGGAAGGAGAATAAGGGAGCTCACCGACTGTTCAACGCCCAGGAACTCTCGATCGGAGCTCGGCTCGCTTCGACGGAGTTGAAATCTTGCCGCCTAGGAAGGGCAGGAAAAGATTAAACTTCCACCTTTACATTGTTTAAGTACGAAAGGAACCGAAAGAAATGGAAATGGACCCTTACCGCTCGGAATTGGGAAAACAGAGGAGGGAGGGAGGCGGTGTCGGCTGCTCCGGGTGGCTGTTGTTGCTGCTTCTGGTGGCTCCGGGGAGGCGTGGGTGCTCCTGCTGCTGGCGCCTCGGGGTGGAAGGATGAAGGAGGAGTAAGTGTTGGGGTGTGGGTGTTCTCAACAAAACAGGGGAGGGAAGGAGGTGGCTGCGATGGTGGTGGCGGGGGAGGCTGACGACGGTGGTTGTGTGGTGGCTACTCGTGGCGCAGTTGGGAGGAGGAGAAGCCGCAGTGGTGATGGTGCTCAACTGTTGAACAAGAAGAAGGTTTGGTGGCTTGGAAGCTCACGTCAAAGGGAGGAAATGAGGAAGAAAAGAGGATAAATTTAAAATTTTTGGGCTTTGTTGCTAGGGTAGTGTTTGAGTTTGTGGTGAGTGAGATAGCCAAACAAATCTGATTTTTGAAGAAGGGAAAGGGTTGTTTGTTTACCATGAAAGGTAGAATCAAAGAAGGGAGGGTAGGGAGGTGAGGATAGAATTTGCCAAAAGGGGAGAAGATTGTAAAGGCCAAATATATTCCATATTATATAATTATTATTTTGATCAAAATTATTGGAAATACGAATATTTCATTCGTGTGATTGAAGGAAAACTTGTCTTTGAGTTAGGTCTATTTTATAAATACCTTCGATGTCATTTTAAAAATCTGGATTTTATTGTCGGAATTGAGTTCCGCTTTTGAGAATTCGAAAATTTTTTTAAAATTTATTTTATTATCCGAAATAATTTTATTTTTGATTTAAATCCTTAGCGTCGGAAATTCGAAATCTCAAGGCGAATGGGACCCTTTCACCTCATTTATCATTAATTATATTATATATATATATATATTTAATTATTTATTTATTTTCTCTCTCTCTCTCCCTCTCTCCCACCCGTTCTGTGCATCTGGTCCCCTCCCTTGTAGTGCAACCCACCTCCACCTTGCTGCACCAGCCCCCCCTCCTCGCCTGCACCCACCACCTCTGCACTCCCCTTCTCATTGCACTGTACTCACAGCCCTCATCCTCTATATAAACCCCAGCCCTCATCCTCACATCTCCACTCTCTCTCCTATCACACTTTCAATCCATCCGGAACCCTCCTCTCCCATTTCAGATTCCACAAGAAACCCAAAGTTTCCACCTTGGCAACACCACCTCACCCCAATTCCGAAGCTTCACCAAGCTCCACCTCCATCCGGTTTCGCCACACTCAGCAACCTCCACATCTCCTCCGTTCCAGCCTCCCTCCCTTCTCTTCCTAGTCGTCGAGACTCGCCGGAGCTGCCAGCCCAGCCGAGGAGAGCTCCGATCCCCTGTTTTGTTGAATTCGGTGAGTTGTCTCCCCTCTCCCATCTTCGTTCTAGTTGAGAAGCAACAATTTACTCATCTCCCTCCCCGTTTCCGCTGCGTCCAGAAGGGCTCGGAAGATCATCGGAGCCTCCAGCGCCGCCAAGGGCTCCTCCCCTGTTTTAGTTGCAGCAGTAACACGCTCGAGCCCTCTTCTCTTTCCTTGAACCTCAAACTGGATCTTTTACTCACCTCTTATCTCTTCCTAGGCCTGGTCTCGTTCTCTCCTCCACTATTGCAGTCGGAACTCGTCTTCTCCGCCGGAACGCAACCCTCGGAGTGCAGCTGTAAGTTCCTCTTTTCTCCCTCCTCCTTTGCGTCGTTTCTCTCCTATTGGTTGGGTCTTGGTCGGGATTTCTCGTCGGTTCTGTGGGTGAGATTTGGAGCTGAACGGTGTCCCCTAACCGGAGCTCCTCCCTCTCTTCCTCGTCGCTTTTCCCGTTCCTCCTCTGTTTTTGTTTCGAAGGTTGAAGACGATGAATCCGGTTATTGGGCCTGTTTCTTCGGGTGGGCTTGACCCATATCCGAAGCCGGGTCATTTCACTTCCCCCTTCCGGATCCCCTTTTTACCTTATCTCCGTGTGGGTTTGGGCCTAAATTTATGGGGTGGGCCGGATCCACCACAGACCCACCACTCTTTCCTTTCCTGAAGCCTTGGCGGGTATGGGTCGAGATTCCGGGCTTGGATCCGGGTTCTGGGTTTCATTGGGTGGGCTTGCTTCTACTTCCTTCAGTGGGCCGGCTGGGTTGGGTTACCTATTTTGTGGGCTGAGTATATATGTATATATATATATGTTATATATGTGTTCTGTAGCAACGTTTTTACTATTGTTATTATTATTATTACTTTTATTACTATTATTATTATTGTTGTTGTTGTTATTATTATTATAAATCTGTTTTGTTATGAAAATAAAGTTGGAAAGGGTTATATTACAAAATGAATTTACTATGTCTTAGTGAGAACATTAAAGGAATTTACTTATAAAATGGGAGGTATTATTTTAGTCATCATTATATTATAAGTAATGGTTTTAAAAGGAGTTCTATGGTTTGGAAATATCTTTTGAGAATTGTGTTAAGAAACAAAATGACGGAGTTATCTAATAACGACTTTGACCGAGTTGACCAAAAATTGAATATTTCGGATATTTTCTAGGAATTTAGTTGTTTCCTTGTGAGTATCTTGTGAAAGGTTCCTATGTGCTAAATAGTAGAATAGTATCTCATGGCGCCTTATTCGCTTATATATTAGGTGTTTGTTGATTCTTGGATTCTGCTTCTGCTGTATCTTTTGCTGTTCGGCTTACTCAGGTAAGTTCCTTATGGGCTTACTCAGATTCGAAAGAGATTACCGGCTTGTGAATGTATGACATACTAGGTGTTGCATAAGCATTAAAGCATGCCATGTAGTATCATGCTAGGTTGCACTTATGATTGAGCATTCTATTTCTTTACGCGTATGAAACAGAACGGCCGTTATCTGTGATAGTCCTAGAGTCTTTGCTAGGGTCATAGGGTAGCCCAGCCCCATCGGGTGCCCTGAGTGTATCGAGTCGATATGATATGATGATGAGATAGCCCAGCACCATCGGGCATGAGCATAAATTATGATATGACAATATATGATATGATAATGAGACATCATGTGATGATGAGATATGACATGATGATGAGACATGATATGATGATGAAATAAGATATGATGAGATATGATATGCTATAGCATCGAACTAGCCAGTCTCTGCACTAACGGAAAGGGGTGCAGAGGTAGGAGAGGGACATGCCACTTGGCATTTTTTGGGCGCCTTTACAGTTATTCCTCGCATACTATAAATTAGGATCATGCTAGTGTGATTTAAATTTCCGCATCTGCATCATCCTTATTATTAGCGTATGTGTATGTTTGCTTGCTGGACAGAGCGTGATGGGGCCTCGGTCTGACCCCTCTCGCACCAAATGTTTTTAGGTATGATTGCTCTTTGTCTCTATGACGTGGGAAACTCCGGGCGCTTGCAAATAATCTGTCTAACCCCGCTAACTCGACCTTACCATTTCATAATTATGCGTTTTGGTTTTGACCCGGCCTTGCCGTGGCAAGTTGTACTCCACTTCCGTTTATGCTTTCATTTGCAAATGAATTTCCGCGACTTAGATTTAGGACGGCTCGAAGACTCCACGTGGCCATCGGGCTATTTTGGGGTCCGAAATCCCCACTTTTAAATGCTAACCTTGAATTTCAAAACCCCGACCTGTACTCAAATTGCAAGATCCGAACGAAGGTATCCAACCTTCGAAACGTAACCCGGGTATTTATATTCGGGCCGTTACAAAGATGAGTTGGAATTGGTCAAACATGGGGACGAAGTGTAGAGATTGGATAAGAATGGGTGATAGAAAACGGAATTGTGGTCCCGAAGTCGGAATTTGAATTTCCGACGGTTAGTTTTCGGAATCCCGCTCTCTCGGTCAATTCGAATTTCAAAACCGAAAGATCATCGTTATTTGAAAAAAAATTTCGAATTCCGTGATGAAAAGATGGAATCGATTATCAAAAGTTCAAGATTGAGCCGAAATTTGCTTTAACGGTTCCGAATTCGATTTATTAAATTAAAGACGAGTTATTATTATTATTATTATTATTATTATTATTTTTAAATATCCAATTTAAATTCTTTTTATCCGAAATTATAAATTTAAAAACCCGAGCCTTTATAATTTGCTAGTAATTCCCCTTCTTTTTAAGTGACTTTTTACTATTCATGTACGGTTTTTAAGGTGTAAAAAACTATATAAAGTAATAATTTTTTCAATAATCTCATACTTATTGTTGATAAGTATAATATTATTAAAATATTAATATTTATTATAGTTTTTACCGTTCTAAATCTACGTGTTTGACTTGAAAAATTCAATTAAAAGTAAACGGAGGGAGTATAAATTATTAATTTGTTAATCAATTTTATAGGGTTTTTAGCTTCTTAAAAAGTGTCTCAAAAAATCAAACGGCCTATATTTTAAGACAATGAGAGTAAAAAATAGTTATTCAAATGAGCCTCGTCGACATTAAAAAAATAACACTGTTCGTGTAGAGGCCTCTGTGATTAGGGTCGGAAATGGGTGGCAGATATCCATTTCACCCCCACCCGCATTATTTTTATGGATGAAAACCCGCAAAAAATGGGTGACAGGTGATGTGAGTGATAGATGAAGAGGGTGACAGAATGGGTAAGGATTATGATTTTTCACCCAATATCTGCTCCAATAACCCGCAATAATAACCACCCAATAAAGATTCATTAACCCAATTAAATATATAATTTTATATTTTTATGTCTTACAAGAAAATCTCTCCTAAAAAGTATTGTCTTTTGACTCTTTTCTTTTGCTCCAACTGTTTATTGAGTTAAATCAATTTATTTCAAAATGTCATTGTTGATATGACAGGATGACGAAGAGGATCCCCATCTTAGTCTCACGTATTGAAGATATATTTTATTTAGATTATGTATTTTCCACTGATTATCGAATTGATTTATAAGTTATACATTTTTCACGTTCTGTTGAAATATTAGAATGTGTTTGTAAGACATATTTTATTTAATGTTTTAAATTCAAAATTATTAATAAGTCTTATTGGATATCCAATAATCACCCGCATAACCCGCTCACCCGCACAAGTTGGATGCAAGTGAAAAGTTTGCGGGTGATGGAGTAGGACGGGTGTTGGAATGATAATTTTCACCCATATCTGTGATGTAGAGATCCTCTACAACATTTGGTGCACCGCTAAATTATTTGGGATATAATTTTATCTTGAAAAAAAAAATTATTTGTGTTCCATACACTTATATTTATATATTTATAAATCTTTATCATGAAAAATTATGTTTAACAAAAATTAAAAAAATTATAAACTAACATAATTTATTTAAATCGAATTCAACTAAACATGCTAGAGCAGGTATGAAAGAAGTTGAAAGGATGGAAAGAAAGGATGGAAGAAGTTATAAGACCATTTCCAATAGTTTTCTCAAAATTTCTCCAAAATGGGGAAATAAAATACATATTCTTCAAATTATTTTTGCTTCAACTCCAACAATTTCCCCATTTATAAAATTCGGAGAATCATTTAGTTTTGGATGATGTTGCAGATTCATGGAAGCTTCTCTATTTCTTATGCTAATTTCCCATTTTTTAGAGCAAGATGAGGAATCTATTGGATAAAAAACACCTTAAAAATTCTTCCAAAATTCCAAAATCTCCAAAATAAAGAATCTGTTAAGTAATCAATAAAAGCAATTATAATGACCGTTCTCATAAATTATCATTTTGTAATTGCCTAAAAAACCTACAATGACACTTTTTTAATTCGGATGAATTGAAATGAGTACGAAATATTGTGTGTATGGGAGTTGGGTTGATAATATAGATAAAGTTGAAAAGGTAAATTAAAACATTTTTTTATCTTTAAAGTTTAAAAATTATTGTGAACATAAATAAAACCCGAGTGTCATAATCCATTTGTTAAGCAAAACATATCAATTAATTACTATTCACGCACTTTTTGAAGGAGTAACAAACTATATTACATATAATTTTTTTTTGTTAATTTCATATTTATTAATGATTAATAAAAAATGGTATTTAACAAATAATAAAAAGTTGTTGTAATATTTTGATGTGTGGTGAATATTTCACCTTCGGGCAAAATATCCTTCAAATTCAGGGATATTTTTGTGGTTATGTAGATGGGTCTCCACTATAAAAAGAGGATCCTAGATGTTGTAATCTAAGCAAGAAATCAGAAAAATAAAGCACAAATTCAAATGCAAATAATTTGGTTCTCTTGTTTACCCCCGTAATTATTACATGTTATCAACACGAGATCCACTACTTTAAATTCAGGATTTTCTGACAAATATAATTGATGGAAATACCGATGAATGAGTGCCTTTCGTTGGAAAATTTGACAGAGATGAAATCGTTAGAAAACGTTTGTCAAAAAGTGATTGATGGCTGAAACCGTTGGGATCTCCTACAGTTACAACCGTTGGTCAATCACCGATGATTTTAATCGTTGGAGATTTCTTGGACAAACCTACACATACACTTATACACCACTAATAAAAAGTCATGTGTGTTTTAAAGAATTAAAAAAATTAAATTTTTTTAAATTGGAATATACTCATTAAAACGGTTAGGAATTTTTTTGGGTTGAAGTAAAATTATTTACAATTCAATTTTTGTCACTAGCTGTATTTTTTTTAAAAAAAATATTTTTCAACTTTATCAAAGCATACTTGACATATTTAATTTCATTAATTCTTAATAAATAAATTTATACTCCCTCTATTAATTAAAACTTATCGTTTACTATTCATGCACGTTTTTTTAGAATGATAAAAACTATATAAAATATTAATATTTTTGTACATTTGTTTTTATAAATTCATACTTAATTGTCATAAGTATGAAACTATTAAAAAAATTATTAAAAAAGTTAATATTTTATATAGGTTTTAATACCTAAAAAAGCATGTGTGAATAGTAAAACGTAAGTTTTAATTAACGGAGAGTATAAAATAACTTATATTTTCAATATATATAAGTTATATAAATTCTTAATTATAATATATTGACAATTGTATTTACATTTATAAAATGTAAACAATTTGAAATGCTAAATGAAACTAACTATATCTTATGGTTGAATATTATATGAAAAATCAATAAAATTTATTTCACTAATATGGTTGTAAAAATAACAATTGAAATTTGATTTGTTTAATTAATTTCAAACGGTAAAAAAAAAGTCTTTTTTTTTGCATAAAAAACGCAGTTTGTTTTTGCATTAAAAAAACAGTTTTTGAAGTTGTAGATTTTTTTAAAAAAAAACCTCTAAATACACATGACAATTGTTAATTGGTGGTGTAGAGTTAAAAACATACACCTAGTGTATGTGCCTCTGTCTCCCTGGCGTCGAGACGTCGTGTTAGTCTCTTGACTTTCCTATGTTCTCAGCATTCGCTGTCGTCACCCGGTGTCCTTTGACTTTCCCTCTGCTAGTCTTTTTTGCTGAGATTTTTTGTGTTTGGGTTTTTTCTTGTATTTGCTTTTCTCGGGTTGTTTCATGACGGTTGGCCCGTCAGTCGATTTCCCTCGGTCTCTCGATTTCTCGGATTACTGTTGTCGTCAGGGATCTCGAATTATTTCCTTTAAAAAAAATACACCTAGTATATGTGTATCACCTTCCAGATTTCTCCAACGAGTTAAACCATTGGTACATCTTCGACGGATATAATCACTGCCTCGTTGGCGAGCCTCCAATGGGTAAAATTGTTGGTCAATCTCCAACTAGTAAACCATTGGTGAAGTCCCTATTATGAAAATATGAAATCATTTAAAAAAACACAGATATTGATATTGAATATACCAAAAAAGATGGACCTTTGCAAAACTAACTCCGCCGGTCCAAATTTGCAAAAGTGGCAAAAAGGCCTAAAATTTTGCAAAAGTAACCGGTAGCAAAAAAACGGGAGAAGTGGGTGAACTGTAATAATTACAATTAATAAATTACCCATCAAACTCAAATCAAATGCCAAAAGTCTCCCCTCTCATATCAGTTACAAGTTCAAAGGAGAAGAAAGGAACCGCCATTGGAGCATCTTGAAGAGAACCGTCATTGAAGCACTTTGAAACCACAATTGAGAGAGAGAAAGAGAAGAGGACCAGGCGAATCGAAAAGGGAGGTCGACGAGGACGAAGAGAACAACAGTTCCAGCCATTTTCAGTGCAAAATCAAGTAAGCTCTCATCCTATCCCTCTTCTCTTTAAAAACTTGTTTGGAGTGATGAATTTGTTAAATGTCAAACTGGGAACGTTGGGAAGAACGGGGGGAGTTGATTTACAAACCCTAACCTTGTGGGTGTAGGGCGCCTTGGTGATATAGTTGGAAAATCACCATTGAAGGATGAAATTGAAGGTGGAAATATGATAGAATGGAATTGAAAACCTCCATTCACAGTGTGGGTGATGGACGACAGGTTCACACGCTTGACATGGGGAAACGTTAGGTTGGCATGAGATGTTATTGTGGGCTTTGAAATTCGAATTGGGGAGGTTGGGGAGAATTAGGGTTTGGACCTTTGTAACTGGGTTTGGTTAATAAAATGGGTGAGTCGGATATGAGGAAGGGGCAGTTGTTCACTTATAATGGTTTTAGTTAGAGGTTATAGTTGTAGAATAATATGATTTTGTGCTTTGTATTACATAATGTTGACAATGAAGGTGCAAAAGTAGTCTTAGATTGTGTTAATTATTGCATTATGCATTGTTGTGACATGAGCATCTGAGCATCTCTTTGAAGAGAGAAATTTTATTAATATATGTCGTGGCATGGCAGACAATTTATATTTATTGGCATCTATTGTTGCATTACTGGCTATATTTTTTTCTTTACTGGCATTACTGTTACAAATGGTTGGGTATAGTTGGGCATACTGAGATTTCGTGGTTTGTATTAAATAATCTTGTGAATGCAGTTGTAAAAGCAATAATGGATTGTGTTCATTGTTGCATTATGGACTGTTGTCACATGAGCATCTGAGCATTTCTATCCTGGCAGGCATTTTATATTTACTGGCAAGAATTGTTTCATTACTGGCTAGTTTTTTTTCTTTACTGGCATTGTTGTTACCAACCTCTAAATAAGTTGTTCAATGATGTCACAGGTTAGACACACCGAGCAGCCATGCCTTGAGTTAAAGGAGGGAAGATCTTGACACCATTGAGCAACCAGGTAAATACTTGTACTCTGTCATGTCCAATAATGTCCTGCGTTTGTGTTGGTGATATTAATCGTGAAGTGGGATATATGTGCCTCTCCCCCCGGAGAAGTACTTCAGAGGGAGGTCTAACCACTTCTCGAAGATGGGCCTCCTGGACTGCATGGACGAAGCCTTATCTGCTGCACATTAGAAGATGTTGAAGGACAGTAGGCTTGCGGATATTGTCTTGATCAGGAACAACATCCCTTACTGCTATGCCCTGATCGGGAACAACGTCCCTTGGGTATAGTTGGACATACTGAGATTTCGTGGTTTGGATTTTATAATCTTGTGAATGCAGTTGTAAAAGCAGTCATAGATTGTGTTCATTGTTGCATTATGGACTGTTGTCACATGAACATCTTAGCATTTCTATCCTGACAGGCATTTTATATTTTCACGCCAGCACTTTTTTTTTGTGTCAACATTTTTTATTGTGCAAATATAATTTGATGTTGTGCACATATAACATTATGTTGTGCGAACATAATAATTTCTTTTTTTACGTGCCAACACTTTTTTTTCGTTTTCAACATTTTTTGTTGTGCAAATATAACATTATGTTGTGCAAATATAACTTTATGTTATGCGAACATAAAGTTCATGACCCACCACGGCACCACCTGCACAAAACACAATAGTACATGCGCAGGCCACTCGACCCAACGACACACGCGCCACCTGCCTGCCTAGCCACCATGACCCATCATGCGTTCAACCCTTCCACAAAAGGATGGGCAAGCCATAGCACGAAGGAAAGAAATAGCAACATGCCACCCTTGAGCCACCATCAAGTCGCCAACTAACCACCCTCGAGCCACTACAAGGTCGAACGTGTTCACTTTAGAGAGAGAAGCGATGATTGATTGCTTGTACAATGCCAGACTCAAGAAAATGAAAACTATTAGGATAGAAACATATCTTTTGTATCTTTTCATATCTTTTTATGTATATCCTATCTTGGGAGATCCTTGATCTTCAAGCATTGTAAAGCTTATATATTTTCACATTATCAATGAATATCATCAAGCTTTCTCACAAACATTAAATCTCTATATGGTATCAGAGCGACCTTCGATCCTCTTCCGCACCTAACCCTAGTCCCTTCCCTTTCGAGTCACCATGTCAACCGAATCATCCTCCTCTTCCTCATCGATCCCAGCCACCAAATCCGACAACCTTAACCCTCTTCAGGCCACCGCCGGTCTCTCCTCCCCCACCATCAGCCTTCCCAATTTCACCATCAAACTCGAAAGAACCAATTACACCGTTTGGCGTCAAACCGTCAACTCTGCCTTTGAAGCCTATGAACTTGACTCTTTTCTCACACCCGACTCTGCTCCTCCCACACACCCCCCGTCGTTGCCTCCCACTGATGGCAAATCCGCTGCTCCACCGGCTGCCAATCCCGCCTTTACCGTTTGGAAGCGCAAGGATCGTCTTGTCTTGCTATGGATTCGATCTACTCTCTCCGCTCCCCTCCTTGCCCATGTTGCTAGAGCCGCTACTGCCTCTGCTGCCTGGGCCACCCTAGAGCGGATGTTTCATGCCTAGACGAAGGCTCGGGAGATGCATCTGAAGCAACAGATGCAGTCCTTTGTCAAAGGCAATCTATCGATCATGGAGTACTTTGAGAAAAAACGCTCCTTTGCTGATTCCCTTGCCGAGTGCAACCATGTTGTACCCGATGATGACTTTGTTGCGTGCGTTCTTCATGGTTTGGATGCCTCTTTCAATGCCTTCCGGACCTCATTTCATATGCAGCCTGGACCCATTACCTCTGATGATCTCTTCGGTCTCCTTCTACAGGAAGAAGATCGTCAAAATCAAACCTTACAAACTCTCCAAGACCAACAGCCTTCGGCTAACACAGCCAGCAGGGGCGGCTCTCGCTCCCAGCGATCCTCCACCCGCTCTCGCGTGTCCTCTGCACCCACCGATTCCCCACCCATTGAGCGTGAGCGCACCCGCACTCCTTGCCAGATTTGCAAACGAACCAATCACGAGGCCCTCAATTGCTTTTAGCGCCTCAACGTCGCGGAATTCCACCCCACCTACCGTCGTCCGGCTTCACAGACACAAGGTTCGGGAGGTCCTCGTGACGGATCCACCTCCAGCAGATTCGGTCCTTCCCAGCGCCACGCCTACAACACCATGATTCCACCGTCGGCCATCGTTGATCCGGCTTGGTACGTTGATTCGGGTGCTACCAATCACATCACCAACGACTTTGGGAACATGTCCGTGAGTGCCGACTACTCCGACAATGATGGTCTACAGGTTGGCAACGGTATGTCCCTTCCTATTGCGAAACTGGGAAAGTCTATTTTGCCTGCCCAAAATCGCATTCTGCAACTCCATAACGTCCTTTTTGTTCCTCAAATTACCAAAAATTTACTCAATGTCTCTCAGTTAACTCGTGACAATGATGTCTATATGCTATTTTATGGCTCTTGTTGCTTTATGAAGGATTTACAGGGTCGGACGCTCCTAAAAGGAACCATTGAGAATGGACTTTACCGGCTTGGTGTTCCTCCATTGTCGTCCTCACCCTCTCCTCACCGTGTCTTCCTTGGTGAACGAACCAGTCTCCAGACTTGGCATCATCGCCTTGGCCACCCTCATGAGTCCTCTCTTCGTCGTTTAGTCTCTCGCTTTAAATTACCTGTCTCCATAAACAATTTACATTCTATTTGTGAGTCTTGTCAGTTAGGAAAGAGTCATCGTTTACCATTGCAAAACTCTCATCGGTCCAGTTTACTTCCCTTTAAATTAGTTTATTCGGATGTTTGGGGCCCTGCCCCCATTGCTTCTATCAATTCAAATCGTTATTTCTTGGTATTTGTTGATGACTGTACCAAATTTGTGTGGATATATTTCTTATCTCAAAAGTCCCAGGTCCTACATACTTTTCAAATGTTTCAAAAGATGATTGAGACCCAATTTTCCACAAAAATCAAACATCTCCAAACTGATTGGGGTGGTGAATATCGAACAGTTTCCACATACTTACAAACACAGGGTATTCTGCATCGTGTCTCTTGTCCACACACTCAATCTCAAAATGGCGCAGCCGAACGACGTCATCGCACCATTGTCGAGAAAGGTCTTGCTCTTCTCGCTCATGCTAGAATGCCAACTTGTCATTAGGAACACGCATTTCAGACTTCTGTCTATCTTCACAACCGCACACTTACCCCAATTCTCCACAACAAATCTCCTTATGAGTGTCTATATGGGAAAAGTCCGGACTATGGGTTTCTCAAGTCCTTCGGTTGTTTATGCTACCCATTCCTGCGCCCCTACAATGCCAACAAACTTGAGTTCCGATCTCTTCCTTGTGTGTTTGTCGATTATAGCTCCAAACATAAAGGGTATATGTGTTTCCATGTCCCAACTCATCGTCTCTACATTGCTCGTCATGTCATCTTTGATGAGTCGGTGTTTCCATACCCTTCTCATGCTTCACCAACCCCTACAGTTCATACACCTATGGTCTCTAACCCCCCTCTATCGATCCTCCAACAGGCCGCATCCATTCTTCTGGCTTCTCAGTCCACTGGTCCCACCCCTATACCGTTTCACCTTGACACCGAGGACACCCAGTCGACGTCCCCTACACCACTCTCAGCGTCTCCTGGAGCTTCCGATTCTGCGACGTCCTCTTCAGACACATCTGATGCTAACATCTCCCCGTCTCCCTCTATATCCCCTTCACCGCCACCACCTCCACCACCACCCCCACCACCTACTCGGCACAGCACCCGACAATGTCAACAATCCATCCTTCTCAAGGACTATGTCTGCTCCAAACCCAAAGCTCTAACCACCACAAAACACCCGCTCCCACCTTCCCCGGATAACTATCCTGAACCCAAAACCTTCATTCAGGCCTCAAAACTTCCTGAATGCAAAATGTGATGCAGGTTGAATATGATGCTCTCATTCGTAATAGGACTTGGGACATTGTCCCACGTCCTCCTAAGACTAACATTGTTGGTTGTCAGTGGGTGTACAGGGTCAAACGTCATGCGGATGGTTCGATTGAGCGTCACAAGGCCCGGTTAGTTGCAAAGGGCTTCAATCAAGAGGAGGGTGTCAACTATTTTGACACATTTAGCCCCGTGATCAAACCAACAACCATTCGTGTCATCCTCTGCCTCGCCATTACTCACAAATGGCCACTCCGACAGGTAGACATCAATAACGCCTTTCTGAATGGTGATCTCTCTAAACAGGTTTACATGGATCAACCTCCTGGCTTCATTGATCATTCTCGGCCTTCACATGTCTGCCGACTCAAGAAGGCTCTGTATGGCCTCAAACAGGCGCCCCGGGCTTGGTTCACCAAGCTCAAGCTCTTCCTTCTACAACATCAGTTTTCGGCCTACAAATCTGACTCATCTCTATTCATCTGTCGAGCTCGAGGGTTTACTCTTTTGGTTCTCGTCTATGTCGATGATCTGATTATCACGGGCTCCTCTCAATCAGCGATTGATCAGTTTGTTCAACGCCTGAACAACGCATTCTCTCTGCGTGACTTGGGCGCTTTGCACTATTTTCTCGGCATAGAGCTACTTCCTCAGGATGGTGCCATTCTGTTGACTCAACAGAAGTACATTCGTGACTTGCTTCTTCGCAGCAAGATGACAGACGCCCGTCCTATTGCTTCTCCTGCCGAACCTGGATCTCGCCTGATCCAAATTGGTGACCCAGTCGCAGATCCTCACTTATATCGGAACATTGTTGGTGCACTCCAATATGTCACCATCACTCATCCGGAGATATCTTATGCTGTCAATCGGGTATGCTAATTTATGCATAACCCCACTGAGATTCACTGGTCTGCTGTCAAGCGCATCCTCCACTACCTCAAAGGCACTTTATCTCATGGTCTGCGTCTCCGATCAGTCACCGACGCCCGCTTAGTTGCCTTCACCGATGCCGGATGGGCCTCAGACATGGATGATTGCCGATCTCAACACGGCTTCGCCATCTTTTATGGTGGTAACCTTGTCAGTTGGTCCTCCCGGAAGCAGAAGGTGGTAGCTCGATCTAGCACTGAAGCCGAGTACCGCGCCATTGCTTTCACTGCAGCCGAACTTCTTTGGCTTCGCCAACTTCTGGCTGAGCTTCAGGCGTCGGTAGCGGGCTCTCCCATTGTCCTATGTGACAACCTCAGTGCCACGTACATGTTTGCCAATCCTATTCTCCATCAGCGGTCCAAGCATATTCGCATTGACTACTTCTTCGTTCGTGAACAAGTGGAAACTGGTGACCTTGTTGTCCGTCACATTCGCTCCTTGGATCAAACTGCAGACATCTTTACCAAGGCCCTTGGCAGTGGCCGGTTCATTACACTTCGTGACAAGCTTCATGTGCGTTCTCCGCCATGAGCTTGCAGGGGGGTATTAGGATAGAAACATATCTTTTGTATCTTTTCATATCTTTTTATGTATATCCTATCTTGGGAGATCCTTGATCTCCAAGCATTGTAAAGCTTATATATTTTCACATTATCAATGAATATCATCAAGCTTTCTCACAAACATTAAATCTCTATAAAAACAACGACAAATTACTCAAAATCACAAAGAAAGATGGAGAGAGGGAGCACCAGTGGAGGTGTGGAGGATGACGTGAAGAGCGATAACAATATCTCCGGGCTGAGCGATCTTCATCAGAGACCAGGTGAGCAGCTGCCTACTCCGCCGCTTTCAGACTTGAATTTCATCTTCGAAATCAATCAGTCGTTGTCCGACTCGGAATCCCTCCCTTGAGTTTATTGGATGCGATTAGTAAAAAAATCGGAGTTGACCGATTAGTACAAAAATCGACGGTGGAGAAGAAGAAGAGTGAGAAGAGAGACGATGCTCCAGTTGACCGAATCATCATCGAGGAAGGCCCGATCGCGCCTATAATTGGTGTGTTCAATTCGATCTGCTCTAAATCCGACGAGGAGATCATGCAATCAGTGCTGAAAGGAGAAAAACGAAGAACGACAATCTGAAAGGGGGAGGCCGTTGAACGTACAAGAAGGAGAAAGATATTTAGGGCATGTTAATGGGCTGGACTCAATTGTATTTTTGTAAAAACAGCCCAATGTTCAATTTTCACTAAAAGACAAAATTTTATACCTTAAGGCCATTTTACACTAAAAGACAAAATTTTATTTATATATATATATATATATATATATGAACTAAGGAAGAAAACCAAATTAGTTCAAGAAAATGAGGAACACACGTACATATTTCGGAGTCTAAATCCTTTCTCCCCGATTTGTCCCATTTCCTTGTCCCTCCTCATGTCTTCTTTATATTCTTTTTCTTTTAGTGTTTAATTTAATTTACTTTTATCTTAAATTAGGAGTGTGTGAGTGAGGATAGGGGAGGGGGGACAGATGATTTGGCTCCCATATTTAGCTTAGTGGAAGGTAATGGTTGTTAGTTATCAATGTATTTAATTATGTTTTTCTTTTTCTC
This sequence comes from Persicaria maculosa, assembly GCA_963922045.1. Classification (NCBI taxonomy): domain Eukaryota; kingdom Viridiplantae; phylum Streptophyta; class Magnoliopsida; order Caryophyllales; family Polygonaceae; genus Persicaria; species Persicaria maculosa. Next base: position 18,761,185 of record OY998264.1, on the reverse strand, counting down.
CAACTAGTGTAGTACCCGTGCGTTACACACGAAATTTATAAATTATTTTATGCAAATGTACATATTATAATATAAATAAAATAATGACATATCATATTTTGATAATGTTACTCTCTTCGTTTTGAAATATAAGTCCATTAACTTTTAGCACGCTTTTTAAGGAGTTAAAAACTATATAAAATAATATTTTTTTTATTAAATTTTGTACATAACTATATACTTATTAGTACTACTAGGTATATGAAACCGTGCTTCGCACGGTCATGATTTGTTTTGTTATATATATAACGATTGAGAAAGTAAATAAATGGCTAGCTAATGCTTGAAACGAAGATCTCATTCCCAGATATTTGAATCCATTAACAGTACTCTCAATTCCATTTTCCTCCTTGTACTGTTTTTAAGCAATTATTCAGCATCCCTATTTTGATGCTATGATTTAACTCCTGGCACCCTATACTCCCCACATGTTTGCCAAGTGACAATGTTTTGAAGTGTGCCCGGAAGCTGACTCTGGAGGGAGAAGTGAAGGCTAGCTAGCTTTTGATATCTGAACTACACCCTTTCACTGAATACAACTTTAGGATATTTTCCAACACCGATTCATCCACTTTGGTCACTCCGCGTCAAGGCACTTGGGTCACTCCGAGACAAGGTGTTTCACCAAGAGTGCTAAGGTAATCCAGAATAGTGCTGAGGTGATTGGCATAACCCTGGTCACTGGTTTCAGTAAATCAATCTTGAAATAGCTCATAGACTAACAAAAAAAATTTAAACTATTATATAACATCACCTCATACTCCACCAAAAGGTGATTCCTAGATTGGCTAAGCTCAAAACACTTATTTTTTTGAAAGTTCGAATCAATACTATACCAGAAATTTTGTGCACTTCAGATTAATTGTTACCTCAAATAACAACTGAACTTACTTTCATGTCCCCACAACTACACATGCTTGGACAATCTCCAAGTCAAACTGCGCAAAGTATTGTTCAACTATTTTCTTGAGCATCTTGGAAGTTACCTAACTTTTTTTTTCTCATACATAAATCAGAATATTAATCCAAGCATCTTGGAAGGTATATGAAGAGAAATTAAACCAAGCACAAGTTTCTATTTATACGGTTCATGGTTTAGGGAGTAAGCTAGGGAGGGATAAGGTGAAATGTGTGGATTTTTCAATTAATTAGAAGCAAACATGAGAGATCACATGGAGACTATTTTTCAAAGAAATAAAAACCTGACTATGTACACAAGGAAATAGAAGATGCAAAATCAGCATGTCACTGTAAAATAGAAAAGCCACGGGAAATCAAAGAAAGCAAAAACACCAAATTTCATATATATACACAGCTCTTATTGTGTATCATGTTAACAAATCTGGGCCATTAAATTAAGAAGATCAACGGATGAGATTAAAAGTAACTTCTGATTATTCGATGGTATTGGGAGATTATTCGGTGGAATGAAATTATTCGGTGGTATTGGACGATTATTCATTAGAATAAAATTTACAGTTTTTACACTCTTTTTACAGATGAATAATTATGTGCAAACAGACGAATAATCATGAACAAATAGAAGAATAATTTTTTAGTACATGATACACGATAAGGGTTGTGTACACCGGAACTAACCTATATATATATATATATATATATATATATATATATATATATATATATCCTCAACCCCAAGATAAAGTAGGATGGACAAATCAGTTCCCCAAAATAGAGGTTTAATTAGTAGTTGCAAAACTGGTGCATATTTAGATCGTGTAAAGTGAGGAAGTTGGAATGTCATCAAATATTAATACTCGTTATGGATCCATATATTGGCAAGTGGCAAATAGGGATAAAAAGTTGGAATGTCATAAAATATTAATACTCGTTATGGATCCATATATTGGCAAGTGGCAAATAGGGATAAAAAGTTAAGCAAGTACATAGAGCAAATATCTTGAAATTAAAACTACAAGATAGCACCAGAAGTGATCAGACATCTTACCGCAAAATAGCAAATAACTCACCAACATATGTTACTGATTCTTCCGAAATGAACTCTATTACTGCTAGTGCTAAGCGTGCTCCAAGTGATTCTAAGACCTTACATTTTCCTCAACCAGCACATCAAATATGAAATGAAGAGACAAAGTAAAAATCTATATAGGTTCTACATAGATATAACAAGGCATAAAATGTTTCTTAAAATGCCACTGGCAATATGCCATAAAGTTGTAAATCTTATCATCGGTTTAACAATAATAAAAGCTTTTGGATATTCACTTATAAGTAGATAATGAGCAAAATGAAATGAGGTAAATTAAGGTCTACATACATTGTTTGGATAAAGAAGTGAAAATAACTGACATAGTTGTATTTTATTAATTTAGAAAGGGAAAGAGAAAACTTACATAAAAGCGACATTCTCCTTTATCAAGATAGAATGTTATTTTTACAATGCATGAATACGGATAACTGGTTGAGGTTTCGTACCTTGGTAGTTCCATTTCTGCGAGGTTGAGTCTAGGTGTCGCTGTTCGCGTAGTATCTCTGGACCAAGAATCCTTGTGTTCCATGTTTCTCTCAACAAAAAAAAAGAGAGTATTGTGTGTTCTAGGTTGAAGAGAGTATTGTAAATTACTCCGTAGTAAACAAGGATTCAAAATGAATAGAATAATATTTGTGCAAACATTATGCAAAACTTATGTGAAGAAAGAGAAGTTAAGCTGCTAGTGCTTGTTACTCTAGTGAGATGTTCACCATCCGTTTTTCTCAAACACCATCACTTTTTTCCTCTTCCTCTCCTCTCCCACCAAAACTCTGAGCAGTGGCATGTGGCGTTTAAATTAAACTAAACTCAGCCAACCAGGAGTAAGGGGAGCTAGTATCCAAAACTGCACAACATTCTTAACTTTAATCTTCTAGTAGTAATGTGCCTAACAATGCTGCAGTTGAAAATCTATCTTAATTTTCTTAGCTTATTGTGAAATTTTAGTAGTAGATGGCAAACCACTAAAACAAATGTCACAAAGTAATCGAAACACCAGATCCATCCCAAAATCTCTCTTAATCATTTCTACGAATATTTTAAAGGCATAAATGCAGAGAAACAACAAGCCTCAATATGGATTCCCCAATTTAACCACCAATCTTCAATCACAAACAACTAAGCAACGATATCAACCTGTATAAATGGAAGAATGGAGTATATTAAGATAAATAAACACTACTTCTACCATAACAAAGTACCTAAATTACATGATAGAAGAAACAGACCTGAGAAAAGAGAAGCATATAAACGGTTTTCCTGGGGAAATATCTTAAACCAAACACACTACTAAATGCGTGACTATGAGGTACCTGGAACCAAATGAAAAGAAGCAAGATTTATATTTTGTAAATTGATTAACAGTTTAATAAAAATTATTGAGAGTTTATGTGAATTGTTAATACAATCATTGGACTGCCATGAAATGGTGCAAATTAGACTTCGTTGAATTGAAGGCTAACCTGGATGCTTATATTTTGTACAAGAGTTTTAGACATGTTTCTACTTTCTCCATGTTCGCCATCATCTATTTTAGCTGCTGAATTTAAGATTTAAGTATTATTAATATTAATAATAATATTAAGAGTTAGTTACTGGTATGAATTATTTAAACAAAAATAACTTGAAATTGAATTGAACACTGATTTAAGGATTCTACACAATGTAACAGGGAAGCTCCAAGCCCTAGACAATTGATAAAGCATTTTCATGCATAGAGTAGTGATTAATGACCTCCACATGAAAGGAAAGCTATCCAATCTGTTCAGTATATTCTGCAATGCTTGGACCAATCTTTGTAAGTCTTGTGTGGACAATTCAACACCTTCCCTGAATCAAATGGATATGTGAAAATTTAAATCTTGCCATCATGACCAAAACCAAAGTTTGAGAAGAGTAGCACACTAACAAAATGAAGGATTAGACAGTAGAGCCAGCAAAATATATGCCAAAACATAGGACACCATATCAATTACTAACTGCATTTTGCACAAGTATAGCTCTATGTCTTTTAGTTATCTTGAGCTTGTTTGGTGGATAGCTTTTTACTACAATTCATAGATTCCAAGAGATTATTTGTTTTTCCGGGATAAAAAGCACTCTGAAGATTTAACCATGAGCATCCTAAAACTGCTAAACCTCCCATTTCAATTATTGATCAATCAAGCTTTAATCTAGGTCCTTGTGCGCAATAGCTAAGCAAAATGAAGGGGTTTATACGAATTAACCCCTTTACAAGGAAGGGATGGGGAGTAGAGCGGGTAAATTTGAGTACTATCACAATTCTAAGTAATCCTTGAAAAAAAATTATTTTCATGGAAGTATTCAGTTCCAGTTCACCCGTATTTCCAATATTGAGCCTTGATATGGCCTTCTGCCATATAATCGTCATAAAACAACTTTTCTATTCATTATTCCATGAGAAGCATCATCATATTTTATTACAAAGACAAGTATAACAACACAGGTGCTTAGAAGGTTATATCTAAAGAATCAATCACAGGTTGTTTATGGATTATTGTATCACACAGTCATGGCCCTCAAATTAACTCAATAATGCTATAGGAGAAGAAAATGAAGACACTCTGAATGTAAGTGTATTATTAAAATGGCTGGTGGAAACTTGTCAAACCATATTTGCAGAAGGATTATTTTCATTTAAGGTTTCTAATGCAACTTGCATAAATCCCATCAAACCACACCTATATTTGAAACATATTAGAGTGATGTAAAAAAATCCACCCAGTTGTATCATTCAGCAAATGAAATACAACTAATCAAGTCAAAAGGATTCAATTTTGACAAAGTCGGTCATGTAAAAAAGCGTCCAGAAATTACCTATAAAAGAAATACAATGAAGTCAAAATATATCTAGCTTAATGATACACAGGTTGAATCCTAATTAAATGTACTATGTTGGAGATTTCTTAATAAAAAAAAGATATAAATTTAATGAAAAATCAAGAATTTTGAGCTTAGTTGGGCTGATCAGATAAACAAAGATCAAAACATTTTATAATGAACATACAGAGACATATATATGCAAAATCTTATTATGAAAAACCTTAAATTTAAATAAGCAACGCCCATCAGCTATAAATACATATCGTTGTTCTGCTTGGAAACTGAAGGAAAAGAGTCAAAAGACAATAACCAATACAGATTTAACATGTTGAATCATACAAATTTGAAGGAGGCCGAAGGAACAAATTAGAAATTTACAAAATAGGAGGGGGGGAATAGCAGGGCATACCTAGCATAGCAAAAAAGAGAATCATGTCCGACATAGAAGCTTAGAATACAAGTTCTATTGACAGCGATTTCAGTCTAATCACAATCTCTAAGCAATGATTTTGTTCCAAATATTCAAAGTTCATCAAAATGTAAGCTCAACTTGAGATTAGGGTTACAAATAGTAAATGCAATTGCAACTAAAGCAGAAGGAAAATATGTACCTCAAACTGAAACTAAGAACACGTTGATTGCTGAATTCAGTCAAACCCATGCGCATAAGCCTAAGGAGAAAATCCCTAAAAACACATCTGCCACAACCATAACAAAATCAAAGATGAAAACATAGGAATTAAGAGGAAATAGCCAAAAAAAATGCACCTGCTGTATATTGTTGTTGTACATTGGAGATAAAATAAACCTAGCTTTTTGCCCAACTCCTCTTGAACTGATTTTGTTTTAGGTGTTTGTATACAAACATATTTTGGGACATTGGTAATCAGGAGGGTTTTTTTTTTGTAGATATCAAAAATCAAGGATTGAGGCCTTGCAATTAAGGTAGGGGTGTGACCTTCAAATTGAGGGTTGTGTGTATCAAAGCGCATACCAGCACATATTGTAACAAGCAACAATAAAAATAAAAATTGAAGAATATAAGGATAGATGAATGAGAACGAATGGTTGTCTTAGTCTTTAGAGATTATAAACTTTCAAATTACAAAGAAAGAATGATAACTTGCCTTAAGAAGGATGCTCAAAACCAGAGTATACAATTGCACAAAGTAACTCCGGCTTCAGGAGGAAGTCTCTAAACCCTTAACTATGAATTCCAACGTATCCTTGAGATTAATAACAAAAATATTTGTTATTATTTGAAAGATAGAAAAAATAATACATTCAATCTCCAGACTCAAATCACCTGATGGAGAGATCATAGCTTGACAAAAGGCCCACATCAGATGAAAAAAACAAACATTACAGCCCAAAAAACATTCCAAACCTATACGGCCACACATTCTGATTACATATTGCAAATGTTATATCTTGTGTCAATATATAATTATGCTACTCAGAAAAAAATGACTCCCTCCACTTTGTGCTAAGTAAAATCTTACTAACTGACATAGATCTATATAAAAAAAAACTTAGCCACTAACACCTCTTCTTTGTCCCCTCATTTTTTGCAATATTGTATGAGAATTCCATCAATAAAACAAAGAAGATTAACCTAACCCTCTCCACCATGTAATAAAGTGCCCAACCCAGCCCTACCCCACCTCTTTCAGTCAGTTGCCTGTCTCTTCTTAGTTCTTACCCTTCCCTCTCCATGAAACAAAACCGCAATTTTTAAAGAATCTAAGAACATGAGTGTTTCTATAACCCAAAAGTTTATTGATTTCAACTATCCAAATACACATATAGATTATTAAAGACACTGCCGATTCTATGTTCTAACAATAGAGAACCATTCAATCTAATTATGTCAAAAGTCAAAACCATATGATATCCATAAAGGTTAGAATCGCAACAAATCCACAGGGAATATTTTTAAGAGAAAGGGAGCAATCAAAATCCATGAATTTAAAAAACATAAGCAGTACACATAAAATAGAAATAGAGACTTGTTTACAACAGTCAACTTTCTTCAAAAGCCAAAAGAGCAAGAGCAAAATACATTTCAATTATGGTAATTTTTTTCATCTGTGTACCACTTTGAATTGTTTGGCACACAATCAATAGGTACTCTTTTGGTACCTTCTACTGCTCGGATACATCCGCATAAATGAGATCATTAACAACCCTAAATCAGTCGATAATTGTATAGAATAGAAATCAAACCATACAATTTCATTTATAGAAGTAAAAAAGGCCCAAGAAATAAAATTGAAACCCTTACCTTGAAACCCAAAATTGGCAAGACCATGGGTTGAAAACCCATCTTGAACCCATGGACAACGTTTCTTCCTCCTTTTTTAGGCGATATTAGGTTGACTAACTGCAATAAACAGAGCAAACCTAGGATCAAAAAACCTAAAACGAGATTGAAAACTCGCAAGGCAATTAATCAAAATGCAAACAGAAGGTCGAATTCGAGATATAAAACCCCTAATCTGATTAAAATAAAAAGAAATGATTCATAGAAGAACCATATCAAATCAGAACACTGATTCTAGGAGAATAACACTAAAATAAAATTTTAGAAGCATACCTCTTGAAATATGGAATTTCGGCAACTGCAATGGCGAAACAGAGAAGCAGACAAAAGCGCAGAAACTTGTGGAAGAAGAAGGCAGTCTGAAAGATAAAGAACGAAACCACTGTAGATTAGGAGCACAAATTAGATTCCTGATTCCAAAACCCTAATTCATAAATCCTAATTAGAAGCATGCACCTGACATGTTAGAATAGAAGGACCATAATCCATATGGAAAGGGAAGAGGCAATACCGAACCCTCTGAAATTGCAGGCAAAAGGGAAAGGGCAGAAACCGCCGAGATTATAGCATAAAGGAAGAGAGGATGAGAGTCCTAGAATCGCCGAGAGAAGCAGTGGCACCAAACTAAAACTCCGAAGAGGGGCGATTGCGGGGAAGGACCTGCAAAACGAGAGAGAGGCGGATAAAAGAAAGACACGGAGATAATTTACAAAATTAGATGAAAATACCGAAAGGGACACCAAAACAAAAAAAATAAATATTTTTAAATTAAAACTTTGATGGGTATTTCAGACATTTCATAGGTAGAGAGCCCTGAGCCTTTGATCAGATGAACTCTTCAAAAATCAACGGACAAAGTAACTTTGGTTATATGAACAGTAGATTTGGAAGTGCCACATTTATAGTAGTGTAGATATATAAGACTATGTAAAAAAATCAATAAAAAAATATTATTTTATATAGTTTTTAACTCCTTAAAAAGCGTGCAAAAAGTCAATGGACTTATATTTCAAAACGGAGGGAGTATTATATTGAAAAAATGAAGAAATGAAAAAAAGAAATACGTTAGATTTAAAAAAAATTATATGTTTCATTTAAAATTTTAATGTCCACCTATATTCCATATTTTATATAAAATAAAAATATTTATTTGGTGTTTCATGGGAAACCACATCATTAAATTAGAAAGTTATATATAATAAGAGTATATAATATTTTATAAATCTTGTGCGTGACGTGCGAGTACTACACTAGTTCATTATAAAAAGTAAAGTCCATAAAGTTTATGAAGTAGCTAGGGAAACATAAAATTGAGTAAGAAAGATATCTAACCAATAATGATTCGTTCACGTGGTATTTGAGGATTTCCATATTCATCAGGAGACACTTTTGAGCGTGAAGGTGTACCCAAGGATGAAGACATGTAGAGGTACGAATGAAGAAGATCTGTGTAGGAGAAAGAAGAAGGGTGAGGAATGAAGAAAAAAAAAGAATAACCTTGAGAAATGAGATAGAAGATTAAGCTTTATAAAGGATGAAGAAGAAGCAGGCGAGGGTGCTTGTACGTAAAGTTGAATTCAAACCTATTCACATGTGAGTTAGATTGTGTGTGAAAGTTAAATTCAAAAGTCCAATGATTCAGTTCATAAGAAAGGAAAGAGATTATTCACATGTTTTTTTGTAATAAGAAATAATTCAACGACTAGTGGTTGTGCTTGCTCCCTGCCACATGAATTGAATTCAATGATTCGGTTGATGAGGAAGTAGGTGGGGTTCAGCTCGAATTGACCATTCAATAGATTTCTAGCAAATGTTTTAATATTAAAATCATTCCTATCGATCACACTAAGCACAAATTATTCATTTATATCTATTTTATTTTTTGGTGGAAAAAACTATTTATATTTATATTATTGTTTATTAGAATCTATCTAAATTATTTATAATATTGTATTAATGTATTATCTGGGGACGAGACCTACACTAGTTAATTTCATATTTGAAAGAGTGACAAATAAGGTAGCACACCTTAGCCGCTCCGTCAGGGACATGTAGATTTACAATATCTTGGTTTCTATGACCTCATCCGTTTGGATGCTCTCGGATAGGTTACTACCTGAAATGTTTCCTAATAAAAAAATTATCATATTATTTAAGTAAATGATGCAGAGTATTTTTTATAATGGAGGGATTTTTTTATGATACAAGTGATAATTTGGATGTGGTTAGACCCTGCTGAACCACTATCCAATGACATCCTTACGAATGCAAATACAAAGGTCTCTATATTAAAGAGGTGCCGCCAAGATATCTGACTGGAAGAGGTGAGTAACGCGGTCCGCACACCTATTGATCTCTAGGAACGGAGTGAATTGTATTGTTGTGTTGGGGTGAAAATAAGCCAAGATAAAAGGGCGGATTATGACCCGACGATACCAAATTCTTACTATCTTGTAGTATTAAAAAAAAAGCGGTTTATTTTGCAATTTACCCCAAAATGGATTATTAACGGACCCGGTTCGACCCGACCCGGATGTAGTTGGCCGGTCACGCCATTGAAGTCACAGCAGTCGTATCTTCCTCGGGGCCTCTATCGATGTTCTTCCAAACTGCATTCCATTTTCCTCAGTCGCACCTCTCCATCGCCACCTCCTCTCTCCCACATCTCCGTCCATTCTCAGCGTTGGAGATGAACGTCTAGCTGTTCACAAGGTATCGACATCGAGGTTCGATTCTTCAAAACCCTTACTCTCTCTCTCTCTCCTTCTTTCCTCCACTCCACCTCTCCCTCTATTGTTCGAGTTATTCAATCTGTGTCTTAGTTGTTGTTCATATGTAGAGTGCAAAATAGCTCCTGTTTCCTGTATCCAGATCCTTACCAGATCTCTTCGTCTTCTGCCTGGTGTTCGACACCCTTTACTTAGCCCTAGGGTTTAACGTTTAGGATTCGGAGGCAAGTAGTTAGAACACGGTCAGCTTCAGGGGGAGTGGTGGTGGTATGGCGACCTAATGTTAGTTTTCTCGTTGTTGAACTCAATCGATTAAGCTAATTTTTGCAATTGCGATCGTTGGATTCCTTTGATTTGGGAATTTTTGGACCGCATGTTGCTTTTATGGCTGATTTTCGATTTGTTTTTAATTGCTTGGTGATATTGCGCGGAGTTGAGCTACTAGGAGGTTTAGGATGATTCTGTGATTGATTATCTTATGGTTGTAGACGTGTAGGAACCAGTAGACCTAGTGCATCAGCAGGTGGGTGACTTGAAATGGATTGTCGGCAATGTTACATTGGAATAGGAACTGATTTACATAATTATGGTTTGGAGATTCAAACCTTTTTTTATGCATTTCAACTGAGGGTTTGTATTCCTCTGCTCATGGTTAGGTACGATGGCATCTCAGCCCAATATTGAGTATGAGGCTGCAAAGTTTCTCCAGAAATTGATTCAGGATTCAACAGATGAGCCGGACAAATTGGCAACGAAGCTTTATGTTGTAAGTACTCTTTCCTTTGCCTTTTGTTTGTTGAAACATGAATATCTTGGCTCTATGTAGATCTAAGCTGACAAATAGTGTCAGTTCATCAGCCAAACATAATAAAAATGAATATTTTATTGTGTTTAACATCAGCCATCAGAGCAGGCTACCATTGTTTATTTCTACTATCATGGAAGGATTTTCTTTAACGCACATTCATATTACAGATATTGCAGCACATGAAAGCAAGTGGCAAGGAGAACTCCATGCCCTATCAAGTAATATCAAGGTAATGACTAATGATTTTTAGCTCTGCTGTTTTGAATTGGACGTAGTAAGTGGTTGCTACTCTTGTCCTCTGTCAGTCTGTCTTGTTTAATCTTGTGATGATCTGATTAGTTTCTGGAAGAAATAAACTTTTTCTTTCCTTTGGTGGAAAAGAATGATTGGTATGCCAAGACTGTCAGGCTATGAAACCTTAGGGTCATTTTTGCCAATCTCTTGTTAATCTTTATCGTCCTCAATACAACATGAAGAATAGTTGACTTTGCTTCACTTCCAAGGGTTCGAAAAGGCTGTTTTTATTTAGATTTGCAGCGGAAGAACTTGCGAAAATCTAAGCTAGGAGGTCGATTGTAATTTCATGTTTATGACTAGACTTGGGAGTATATTTAAAACCTTGGGTATCAAGCCCTTCTCAACCAACCCTTTTATGCGATGAACTCTCATCTTAATCAAAGAATGTGGCAGGAAGGAAATGATGCTAGGGTGGTAATGCCCAATTTGGTGCTGATAGTTTCTTGCTCTGGGATGGATGTTTTCCTATTGCATGGTTCAAAAATAGGGTATTCAGGATATTGTTTGGATTGTGGGAAGCATAATTGCCACTATATATATCCCAAATATTTATTGAAAGGATGTATTTTATGCATTTATCATTGCCCAGCGAGTATGTTGTCTGTTTGCTTACATTTTTTTCTCTCTCGTTATTATGACTTGCATGGCAGTAGATTCGTTTTTCAATTCCATGCTTCACTATTTGTTTGGTGGATTGTTTACTGTAAAAATTCCATTTATTACCAGGAAACTGTTCACAAAATTTGCCATTTCTTCAAATAATGTTTCACACTAGAACTTGTGCATGCAATTTCTTACTTTTTAATCGTGTTTTTTTAGGGCGATGGAAACTGTTATCAACCAACATGGTCTTGATATTGAATCTTTGAAGCCACCCCTTAATCCTGGAAATAGCGCTACTCAAATAGCACATTCCAACAATCCACATTTAGCAGGTACCTCATTATTTACAAGTAGATAATGCTTTTGAGAGTATCTCTGCATGATTGGTTGTGAAGAAAACCCATTTGCTGGCTGTTCACAATTAGGTGGAGCTCCACAGGACTCTAAATCTAGCTTGAGGGAAAATGATTTGCGTAGGCCACCTGCAGGGCCTAGTGGTGCAGCACTTGATACTTTCCCAGGATCTGTCCCACACAGAAGTGTGGCTTCTTTTGAACATGAAAGTCCTTCAAGTATGGATACTAAATCTGTCAACTCCACTTCATACGAAAGGCGTGATTCATCAAGTTGGGAACAGCAAGCAACTCAAAAAGATCATAGGTCAACTGTTAAAAGAAACAGACCAGAACTGTCAGCCTTAGATGCACATATGGATAACTCTCAGCAGGTTGATGCAAGGAAGGGGACACTGATGAACAGGATGGAGTTACCAGGGCCTTTTCCAGGTGTGGATACCTGCACTTGACATTCATTGCCAGTTTATTTTAACACATTTAACTTTGGCATGTATATACTTTATAGCTCTGAACAGTCATTCTCGACATTCTTGGTACTCTGAAATTGTAGTCATAGTTGCTAGTCTGTTGAATCTAATCCTGCCGTCACTAAATTGGTTCTGTGTTATCCAATTCTTGAAATATTGAACTATATAACATGTTCTACAGCATAAAGCTTTGGGGATTACATGGTTAATGAGGGTTATAATGGATGGTAAACAGATGCTGTAATTTAAGGGTAAGTGTAATGAGGCGGTCAACTGGAAAGTCTTTAAAATAGCAGTGTTTGTTCTTTGAGTGTATTGGCCCAACTTTCCTATTTCCCAGAAACTGGTGTTTTTGTTTTGGCTCATTGAATATGCTGGGTTGATGTGCACTGGCAACAATCTCATCTCTATGCCTAATGTAAGGAGCAATAAAGACAAGGATTACCTTCAGAGCCTTTTGAAAAAGGGGGTTGTGGATGCTTTTAGTTTTGGATGGCTGGTTATCCTGGAATGTGTAATTTTCTCTATGTACATCCTTTCGATTGTTATAGTTTCATAAGTAAAGATTGTAGAATCAACAGAATGGTATTACTGAAATAAAGAATACAAAACAAGATTTAAAGGGCTATCGTACTTACAGACCACCTTGCTGTTGTAGCAGGTGCTGCTTTGACATTTGAAGGTGTTAGTGTTATTTCTAGGTCTAGCCCATATCCAGTTTTAAGGGGTTTCTCAAGCGGAATTCAGACTTCATGTTTTTCATTTACTGTGTGGATTTCTTTGTGAATTGACTTTTAGAAAGGATACATGAATTATTGTTTGACTGCAGGTAATTCCTCACTTGAGCCTTCTACAGGTAAGGGAGTGGTTGATTCTGAATACTGGAAGCAGGGACCTCCCAAAGACGCGTCAACCAATTTTACTGAAGCATCTGCACGTGCCCATTTATCGTCAAGTAATCAACGTGAGATGCCAATGGTAAGTCTAGCTGAGTTTCTGTCACTGGGCTATTTAGTTCGGAATCAGCGTGAGGTGTCATGGGTTTATTCAGTTCAGAAGCTTTCTTTGAGTTTGCATGCTGATGGGTGTTTTATTCATTTTGCTTTTTTATTCTTTGACTTAAAGATGTTGTTTTGTGCTGAATGCTATTTTTTGTTTGGCCCATTTTGACTATTAAGTCATATATTATTTTGTACCCCACATCGTGCTGTCTATCTTTTCTTCCTTTCTGTCTTTGTCACTTCCTGCTCTCTCCATTTAGTATTGCCCTTTATGGCTTCAGCATGAGTATAGCCTGTTTGCCTTAAAACATGAGTTTGAATTCCCTCTTTCCGAGTCTTGCTGAAAAGGATGATTGATTTTGGATAGTCTCTTCTTTAGTTTCAATTTTGGTTGTGTTTCAATAAATTTTTTTAATCTTTTATGTGCCAATGCCATTTATTATATCTCTTGAGAAGGACATTCTCTACCTTCTCCTTTTATTTCCCCCACTTCACTTAATTTTATTTATTTTTAGTACTCCATTTATGGGTATCTATCCATTATCTCCTAGTTGGCTACATGTTTTATATTATGCGATACTATTTTATTACTCAGGGAGGTTCAGTCTGCAATCCTTCTGACACGAGTATGAGAAGCGGAAATCCTAGAGATACTGGAAAATCTCCTATGTTGTCAGCGCCTCCCTCTAGCATGCCCTTCAAAGAGCATCATTTGAAGCAGCTAAGAGCCCAGTGCCTTGTATTTCTGGCATTCAGGTGGATTAATAATGAACAAGAGAGAAATGATGAGGGACTTTTACCTTGCTTATATTGCTTTGTAACCTCTACTTTTCTATGAACAGAAATGGTTTAATGCCAAAAAGGCCGCATCTTGAAACTGCCTTGGGTAATAATTTCGCAAAAGAAGGTACTTACATAGTCTACTTTCAAAGTTGTCTTGAAAGGCAAATTGTTTTGTTGATCCAATGAGGAAGTAAAATGACAAGAATTTTGTGCTACCAAATGCAGGTAGCAGTGCAGAAGGTGTACAAAGCGAGCATGTGGACAACAAGGGGAAAGAAATGATGATGAATGAGCCAAGAAGTAATCCTGATATTGCTTCTATGAGAGGAAATGCAGCGACTGTCAAGACTGAAAGATTTCCTCCAGTTTCTTCGGCTGCGGCTACAGGCCGTAACACTGATATTTCTAGAAAGGAAGGAGAGAATGGGACAATCTCAGTGGAAAAATCTGTTCCATCCGCAGACCCAGCTGTTGGTGATGAAGAAAGAAAACAACCCCTGGCCGCACAGAGGGTCCTGGAGGCTGAATCACGGAACCATGAAACTGCTAGGGTCCCTGCATTCTTGCCTATCCAGCCCCAGACAGAGTTTTCAAGTATTAAAACTTCTAGCAATCATGATAACACTGCTGATAACAGGCATCTACATGCTGGTGTTATGAGTCATGAGTCATCTGTTATGAGCGTGAATAAGCAGCTGAGGCCTGAAATGATTGGATGGGCTGCAGGTGGCATTCATAATGAGGCATCCAGGGGACCATTCTCTGCCTCCGTTGCTCAACATGAGGCACTGGCTAGAAAGGAGAGCTCCCCTAGCCATTCTCAAGGTTTTGGTGAGATTGCTACTCAAGGACATCCATTTGCTAATGGTAACTTGTCCATGCCTTGGAAGCCTATGCAGGGATTGATTAAAGAAAAACAAACGATTGTGCCAACTTATGAAGCTACAACTATGCTGTTAAGACATGACTCCAATGGTAATCCTGGTAATCCATTATAATGACATAGTTTAACTACTCATGATGGTTCTCTTTCATCTTCGCAAGTGTTGTTTCAGATGGTGCTAATACTGTCAGTGGGTGAAATGCAGCTGATTCAAGTCACATGATTAGAAGTAACACTCCTCTGTCCCAGCTGGATAAAATGTACGAACCTGTCGAGACAGATAAGTTATCTGGTGGTGTTCTCCCTCCTAAGTACACGACTTCAGAGAAGTGGATCATGATTCAACAAAAAAGGAGAATTCTGAATGATGAAAACTGGATGCATAAACAACAAAAAGTGGATCGAAGTATTGGAGCTCGCTTCAATAAGCTAAAGGTTTGATTAATACAAATTCTTTCATCCATGACAACAAACTAATTCCTTGCTCTTTTTTCTTTTCTTGAATAATGATAGATGGACTTAATGAAGGGATACTCTTTCTTTGGGGTATTTTACATATGCATACCTTTTGTTCTTTATTTTGTTTAAGGGGGATTTCTGCATATTATACAAGTACTTGCATGCGTAATTGTTCCTTAAGTTTGTTAGTTGAACCAATATTTGTCTATCTTCTGCTATCAAATTTTCTGATGCTAGTGAATGTCCTGTTAGATAACCTCTTGGTTCTTTCTATATTTTGCTCTAAGATGATAGATGTTTCATTCGCTTATCTTAATTGATGTTATGAAGAGACTTGTGCACCATATATGGACTATGCTTGATTGGTCGATTCCAAAAACATTTCTCTTTGTCTACCTAATGGTGAAATTTTCCTTGTTGCATCTGCATGACATTTCAACTGTGTTTCCTGTTAGAAACTAATGTTGCTTAGCATAAGTTTTAATTTCTACCCTGTTCGTTGTAAGATTTGAGGTGATGTGACTGTATTTTCATTCTCCAGGAAACAGTAAACTCATCTGAAGATATTTCTGCCAAAACTAGGAGTGTCATTGAGTTGAAAAAACTTCAGTTGTTAGGGCTTCAACGTCGTCTAAGGAGGTGATGTGACTGTAGCTATATGAAGTTCATGTATTGGGTATTGTCGAGATAATATCTTGGTTGATGATATTGTTAGGGGAATAGTTGCAATATCGGACGCTACTTAGTATATTTGGTTTAAAACCACATTTGTTTTTATCATTTTTATTTATTTATGGGTAAAATATAATTGTTCTTTTATCGCTCATTATAGTGCGTTCTCTGTAATTTATCTTGTGCAGCAATATTCTGAACGACTTTTTTAAGCCGATTACGACAGAGATAGACCGTTTGAAAGCCATTAAGAAACATCGTGTTGGGAGGAGGTTGAAACATGTTGAGAGGTATGAGCAGCGAATGAAGGAGGAGAGACAAAAGAGAATACGTGAAAGACAGAAGGAGTTCTTTAGTGAATTAGAGGTTCACAGGTGTGTTTTCACTTTTTTGAATACTGTGCATTTGACAATTTAATAGTTAGTGTGTCAACAGCTTCATTTTGTGTTCTGTTAAAAAAATCATTTAAAAATGGATTCGTGTAATGAATTAACCATCCACTCTCAGGGAGCGACTGGATGATGTCTTCAAATTGAAGAGAGAACGTTGGAAGGGCTTTAATAGGTATGCCAAGGAGTTCCACAAGAGGAAGGAGCGGGTACATCGTGAGAAGATTGATAGAATACAGCGCGAAAAAATAAATCTATTGAAAATTAATGATGTTGAGGGGTATTTGCGGATGGTTCAGGTGCGCCAAGCTTCTCTTGTGTACTTGAAAGTTTATTGTAATCCTTATAAAACTGACGGCTCTTTTTTGCTTTGCAGGATGCAAAGTCTGATCGAGTAAAGCAATTGCTCAAAGAGACTGAAAAGTATCTTCAAAAGCTCAGTGCCAAGCTGCAAGAGGCCAAATCCATTGTGAAATGCTTCGAGACTGGTGGTGATGAAAATCAATCTGCAAATGTTGAAAGCTATGATATTGCCCCTGAAACTGAAGATGAAAATGACCAGGCAAAGGTGAGTTGTAGTTTTTGTTGTTGTTGTTGTTGTTGCTTTTTCCTCTCTTGTTCTATTTTTTTAATCTCATCAACTAATAGCCTCTCTCTCTCTCTCTCTCTCTCTCTCTCTCTCTCTCTCTCTCTAACTTCCCTCTTCTCAGCATTACAAGGAAAGCAATGAGAAGTACTATATGATGGCTCACAGGTACTATTTTTTGTAGAGTTTCTGTAATCCATTAATGTTTGAAATAACTCTTTTACTTTATTTGTAAATATGTGACCAAACTTAAACATGGAAAGTGAAAATCTATTCTCATATCTTGTGTGTGATGTATCATATAAGTTCCGCTTTCTTTTTCTTTCTAGTCTTTCTTCACTACTGCCAGTTATTTTTGCAGACGTAATTTCATGTGGGATTATGTCCATTAAAAAAGATCATTGTTCTGCTGAGTATTTTTTGAACCTTTGACATAATGTGATGAGCTACAATATTGTTACAAGTTTCAATAGTGCATGTATGATAAATTGATTTCTCAAAGTGAGTATTAATCTTAGTTTATCTGTGCAGCATCAAGGAGAATATCGCTGAGCAGCCAACTGGTCTTTTAGGCGGAAAACTAAGAGAGTGAGAGCTTTATATTTAACATACAGTCCATCGATATATAGTTAATATTTTAGCTATTCCATATCAATCCAATTGTGATGTTTTCTTCTCAAATTTAAGGCCCAACTGCTTTTTCAACTAATTATTTTCCTAACTAATGATTTGGATAGGTATCAAATGAATGGACTTAGATGGTTGGTTTCACTTTACAATAACCATTTGAATGGAATTCTTGCTGATGAAATGGGCCTCGGGAAAACTGTGCAGGTAAACTCTCAAAAAACACACAGCATGGGCTAGATGTGGTTGTTCATCTGCTTATTTTTGCAGGCAACTCCTTATTGCACGATAAGTGATGTGAGTTATTTTGTAGGTAATTTCCCTTATTTGTTACTTAATGGAGGCAAAGAATGATAGAGGACCTTTTCTAGTTGTCGTTCCATCTTCGGTGCTACCTGGATGGGAATCAGAACTTAATTTCTGGGCTCCTGGTGTTAACAAAATTGTTTATTCTGGACCTCCTGAGGAGCGCCGTAGGCTGTTCAAGTAATCATAAATTTTTATTCAAAATTATCATACTGTATTCTTTACCGCTTAAGTAAATGCAAATTAATTTGATGTCTAACAGTTCTAAGGTGATGCAATGTGTATCATTGCAGGGAATGTATTGTCCATCAGAAATTTAATGTCCTACTTACGACTTACGAATATTTGATGAATAAGCATGATCGTCCCAAGCTGAGCAAAATACATTGGCATTATATCATTATTGATGAAGGTCATCGTATAAAGAATGCTTCATGCAAGTTGAATGCAGAGTTGAAACTTTATCAGAGTTCACACAGATTACTTTTGACTGGAACACCTCTACAGGTAACTGAATATCAGCTTCCTTACTTTGGGCTTTACAACTGTGTGATCACAACCCTCAGGGCTATGCATTAGTCCGTCAAAGCTTTTTAACTTTGGCAGGTGTCCATTTTGGATACATATCAGAAATTTCTAGTTTAGTTTTCTGATTGATTTAGAAACCTCATAATGAGTATAACTCCTTGAAAAGATATAGTGTCTAGGTGTCAGCATTTTTCGAACATCTCCTGTGCTTCTTGTTTTGCTCTGTCATTTGTTTTGTTCCTTGCTTCGTGCTATTTGCTAAAGATCTTGGTTTTCTTTTTGTGCAGAATAATCTTGAGGAGTTATGGGCATTGCTTAATTTTCTGTTGCCTAATATTTTTAACTCTTCTGGAGACTTCTCTCAGTGGTTCAACAAACCATTTGAGGGTAATGGTGATAGTTCCCCTGATGAGGTAGTAATAGCTCCTAAATAATGTTTTGTTCTTTGATTGCAAGGCATTGATGTGATTGTTTATTTGATGGCAAGGCATTGCTTTCTGAGGAGGAAAATCTCTTGATAATTAATCGTCTACATCAAGTTCTTCGGCCATTTGTACTTCGGAGGCTGAAACACAAGGTTTGATCCATTAGATTTAAAGTGTTCTTAGTCTCACTTGTGCCCTTTTGACGACTTGTGTTGTGAGTTACTGTTAGATTCTAAAGAACGATATATGCAGTTAGAAAAGGCCTTTTTTTGTTAAAGACTCGAGAGTTCTAATACTAGCTGAGTCAACTTTGGACTGAAGTAAAGTAAATTTGATCTCAAAGTAGTAAACTTTAGTTTAAAATACCAAAATATATCACCTTGGGAATTTAATTTCTTTTGCAAGCTTTTCGGATGGCAAGAAGACATCATTGTCCGTCTTTGATTGTCTTGTTACGGGTCGCGAGGAAACATCCTCTCGTACTAGTCGGGGAAAGGGTGCGTACAACTCGACCCTGCTTTGAGCGAGATGTACTAGGATTGTTGTTGTTGTATACTAATATACATAGAAAAACGTTCAATTTTATAACTCGAAGAAGCAAACCTCCAGAAAGAGGAGAATGATGCCCTGTATAGTGAAAAAATGAGCTTGTCTCCCTTGAAGAATTGCCTTCAAGAGCTAAAACAGTAAAATCTCTTAAAGTGCCATCATATTATCGTCCGTTCCAGGATTAATTGGATCTCTTTAAAACATTTGCGTTTTATTGCCAATAGGTTCCTGGACACAGCCTATCATTTCCACCTTTCATTTGATCTTCATAAAACACTAGCATTTTATTGGAAAATGGCAATAGGTTCCTGAACATAGCCTATCATGTTCACCATATCTGAAGCACCTTCCAAGACCAAGAAACTGGGCAGGCTAGAAATGTCGTTGATACTTCCGTTATGGAAGCAGATGACACATTAATGTGGAGAAAAAAAGCAATCCTAGTTTTTCTAAATTTGTAACCAGCAATTCGCACTTAATTTTTTCAATTCCATGGACCATAAATGAATGTCATAATCAATGAGCTAATTCTGCAATAACTAGAAACGATGAAAAACATTTCATTTTCCGTTACAATATAAGATGTCGCTATTGATATTTTTAATTTCATAGCATGTATGCCTTGTTGCAATAGTTCTAATTATCTTTCTCTCCACCTTTGTTATGAAGCAGACGGGTTCCGCTTCTAGTTCTTGCCCCCTTTTTTTTTTTGCAAAGTTGCATCTTCCAACAGAAACTTTTGGATGAATGTTCTTATTTGGGTTTTATTCTATTGTTGAAGTTTGTTTAGTAGACAATTCAGGGATGGGCTCTTGGGTAAATGAGAATTTTTTTTATGGACTTCATGCTTGTGATTTTGTAACATGTGGTTCAGGTTGCTTATGAGGAAGGACCTTTATTGTCGGTTTTAGTTTATGTCCCTGTTATTGCTTTCTGGATTTTTGTCTTGTCTCCTCTCTTCTTAAAGATTCCAGGGTTGAATTTGTTGTTTTACAAAAAAAAAAACTCTCAGGGCTTTCCCTGCCCTTTTATATGCATATGCACGGACTATTGTTGGATATTTTATGATCTGTTGTCTGTTGTTCTAGGTTGAAAATGAATTGCCTCAGAAGATTGAAAGGCTCGTAAGATGTGATGCTTCTGCATACCAAAAGCTTCTGATGAAGAGGGTTGAGGACAATCTTGGTGCACTTGGAAATTCAAAGGTTCCTTTCAAATTTACTTCTGCTGTCTTCTTTTTGTTTTTCGGTTTCCATTTTCATGTGTATCTCTCCGTGCGTGTTTGGGGGGGGGGGGGGGTCTACACACTCAAAGCTCCCCCCCTCTCCCTCTCTCTCTCTCTCTAATTAATTAATTCTCTTTTAATTTGCTTTGGCTATTGCTGATGAACGTACTGATGTTTGCAGGTCCGGGCTGTTCACAATTCCGTTATGGAGCTTCGCAATATTTGCAATCATCCATATATCAGTCTACTACATGTGGACGAGGCATGCATTTTTTCCCTCACCCCTTTTTGTTTATAGTGCTTTCTTAGTCTCTTAAGATAAAGCTTATGATAGGTTCATTGTGTGGTTTGTGTGTACATGCATGAAGGCATGCATTTGTGCTTTCATGTGAAATTATATGAAGCATGTAAAATCTTTTTGCCTATAGCTTTTTTAGTTCATCAAAAAAATATTTTGATTCCCATCTTCACCTTTTCAGCGGATAATTTTGGTGCAAAGCATCTGAAAGCATGCATAAACTTATAAAAAGGCATCAGTTTATCCTTTCTCCCCTCTAGCTGTACTATGTACTAACACTTTCCATATTTTGAATCATTCGTTAATGTTTAGGTTGATACTTTGATACCGAAACATTTTCTGCCACCAATTGTGAGACTCTGTGGTAAGCTGGAGATGCTTGATCGGTTGCTGCCGAAACTTAAAGCAACAAACCATCGGGTATTGATTTATTTCTCATTGCTGATAAAGGTTATTGATAACTATGCATGCGTTTCCCCCCCTTATTGGTAACAGAATGGGGCTTCTTCAATAGTGTGAGCTAATTTTCTACATGTTAGTGTTGTCAACTTTAAACATATCCACATATGAATTGAAGCAAACTCACATGCTTTTCTCTTTTTGAGCAAATTGTATTTTCTCCTTTTCACTGTAGCCTAACCTCCTCAACACCTAATGGTCTACAAAAATGATTAACAATAGTTAACTCGTTGGAACTTGGAACTCTTCCTTTTGTGCTGGATCCATTGTTTATTCACCAACCTTCCATGAGGAGGAACCTAAAGTTTAAGACATGGCCAAGCTTTTAATTATTTAGATGAGAGATCAGGCTGCATATTGCCTACTTCTCAGCTACTTATATTGCACTTTTTTCAGAATTTTATATCCAATTTGAATGTTATTCTTTTGCAGGTCTTGTTATTCTCTACAATGACTCGGTTGCTTGATATCATGGAAGAGTATCTTGCCTGGAAGAAGTACCATTATCTTAGGTTAGATGGGCATACGTCAGGACTTGAACGTGGTGCCCTCATCGAGCAGTTCAACCGGCCAGATTCACCATATTTTATATTCTTGCTAAGGTACTGATAAGAAACTTCTTTATCATTGATTATTTACTGCAATGTAATTGATGAAAGCAATGTGTTTGATATGAATTGTGATTGTTCAGTTACTTGTAACGATTTATATCTAGCCACAGAGTACATTTCAGCTGGACTTCTGATCATGAATTGTGTCATAATTTGTCTATAACAAATAACGACCATCTGAAGAGAAGGATGAACCAAGTGTGTGTGTGTACATCTATTGCGAACTTCAAATTTTACTATTTAAAATTTAAATATCATTCGTTGGACTTGGGCAGTTGTTGTGTGTTCAGTGGTGCTTAACTTCTTCTATTTGGTTTTTTTGATGATTCGTTATTAATCAGTACTTATTGTTCCTTTATTGTATCAGCATACGTGCTGGAGGTGTAGGAGTGAACCTTCAAGCTGCAGATACTGTGATCATATTTGACACCGACTGGAATCCTCAGGCAATTAACTTAACGTGTATTTGTATTAACTTGTCAAATGACTTTGCTAATTGGTTGATTTTTATTGCTAGGTTGATTTGCAAGCTCAAGCAAGGGCTCATAGGATTGGTCAGAAAAAAGAAGTCCTTGTTCTTCGTCTTGAGACAGTTAGTAACTTTAGTATCTTTTGCTATACATTTCTTATTAGTTTTTAAAAGCCGCAGTCAATTAAAAGACCCCGCCTACACGCATAGGCAATAAGGCAATGGCTTGCACCTTTTGCTCCTAGGCCCTAAACTGCTTAGGTGCAAAGGCTTGCATGTCCTGGATATCTGGTGGGGGTCACTTTTTTTGAAATGTATGCATTACTAAGTTTTGCCTTTTTAGTGTCTTGCATGTTGACTATAATCATACTATTACTTAATTAATTTGTTAATATATCTTTCACGTCGTGCACTTTTGTATACTTATTACAGTTCTAAACCTGCAACACCTTTAATACTGAGTTTGAATGTTATGCTGTTTGAAATTCTGAATGACTATCAGTTTATTGCATTTACATATATGTTTAATGTGATAGATAACTCGTATGTCCAATTTTGGGGTTTTGACCTCTTGCTATCTCTTCAGCATAACTCCTCTGTAATCTCTTATATTGACTCAATATAATTTACCGAATAAAAAAAAACTCGTATGCCTCCATTATATATAGATCACAAATTTGCAAGTTTCCTTTGCATTACATGAATTTTCAACGAAAAAACACATTTGTTAAAGAGTATCTTGGATTCATAAGGGTCGTACTTTTCGCCTATTGTCTTACACTTGTGCATGCAATAGGAGCACTATTTGATTTTTTTATCCTGTACCCTTTTTTCTTCACTGCTAGTGTGGTAAATTGGCTTTACAAGATTACATATGTGGGGAGAACTGAACACCTTCAGATGCCTCCACTTGTGCTGTGGGTCTGTTGTCTAGGGCTAAATGCATCACATCCATAGTTAGATGATCCGTAGTTCCCTAATCCCTACCATTATGTCCCTATCTTAATCATTCACTTTCTCTTCTGGAAATTTTGTTTTATAAAATATCCTGTTTTATTTCTTTAATTAGTCAATTTCTCTCCCCCTTTCATGCAATATTAAGGATAGAGCATCTCCATAGTTATCATAAGATTCAATTTTGTGGATTTATATCCATTCTACTCCTTGTTTTAACTTACAAGAATTCAAGGTAAACTTCTTCTTCCTTTTATAATAATTTTATTTATTTGCTTAACTTATACTACCTCTGTCTCTAAATTTAAGTCGTTTTAGACTAACTTAGTTAAATTACATGTTGTTTTAGACTATTTTGCTCCCACTAATTATGCTGTATTACAATTTCTATTGTTTAATTTAATTTTCCAAAAAAAAATTATCCCATCCTTTATCTCCCAATCAGTAATTCAAATTTTTAAAAAAATAAAGAGAAAGATATTCATTTAATGTACCTTGATAAGTGTGTAGAGATAAAACAACTTAAATTGCGAGACGGCGAGAATATTTGATTATCCAGCCAAAATGGAAAAAAGAATTCAATTTTTCTTGCAACAAGTTTGCAACACTTCTTTTATGTAGTCAACATGAAGAGAAATTTCAGTTTGGAGTTTTTTGATACATGTCCCCTATTCCAAATGTAAACAAGCTAGTTAAGTTGAGTACATGTGAAGGCGAGACGATGAGCTATATAATTTGTTCCACTTTTAGATACTCCCAAAGGGGCTTTTTTGGACTGGGGGTGGTTATACCCATTTGTGTAGTTAGGCCTTGTGCTATGATTTTCATAGTTGTTTTTGCTTCCTGTATTGAATCAATATATTTACCGTGCCAAAAAATGTTGTTCCGCTTTTATGATAGTGATATTACCTAAGTGAAGCTACTTTTTACCACCTGAAGGTCAACTCAGTGGAGGAGCAAGTAAGAGCTTCAGCTGCACACAAGCTGGGTGTAGCAAATCAGAGTATTACTGCTGGTTTTTTTGACAATAATACAAGGTAAACTTATGTATGAGCTCTTGGCTTCTGTTTCTGGTAACTTGCTTGATATTATATAAACGGTAGCTTGTGATGTTTTTGTACTTGCATAGTGCTGAGGACCGTAGGGAATACTTGGAGGCCCTTCTTCGTGAGTCTAAGAAAGAGGAAGATGCTCCTGTGCTAGATGATGATGCTTTAAATGATGTATTAGCAAGAAGGTATACTTATATGAATTGCATTGATCTCTGCTTCTTGGGGCACTTAATGTAGATCATCATGGTTGTACTTTTGATTTTAATCAATATGTCATTCCTTGTGTTTTTTTTTCTCCTCCTCTCTTTCTCAGGTGGAGGCTTTATTATTTTTTTGTGTTTTATTTGATTGATTCTCATTTGTTATCTGTTACAGTGAGTTTGAGATTGATGTGTTTGAATCCGTTGACCAGAAAAGGCGGGAAGAAGAGATGGTAAAATATTGGGTTATCTAGATATATTGCTCTTCGTTGAATTTTATTGTGTTTTCTAATGCTTGTTACTGTGAACTTGCAGGCAACATGGAAGAGGCTGGCAATGGAGCAGGGAACTGATGTTTCTAGTGTCATACCTCCTTTGCCTTCTCGTCTTGTTACTGATGATGATTTAAAATCATTTTATGAAGCAATGAAGGCATACGAAGTATCAGGTGCTGAATCAGCATCTGATGGTGGGGTAAAAAGGAAGGCTGGATCTGTTGGGGGCTTGGATACTCAGCATTATGGCAGGGGAAAACGGGCACGTGAGGTTGGTTGATTATAAATTTCTATCAGGCCCATCCCTTTCTCTGATTCTTAAATATCCTGATTTCATTTATGTTTCTAAATTTTTGGGTCTATTCTGTATAGGTTCGTTCTTATGAAGAACAATGGACGGAAGAAGAATTTGAGAAGATGTGTAAAGAGGAGTCTCCAGATGCTCACAAACTCAAAGATGCTCACAAACTCAAGGATGAGCTGCTGGATCCCCAGCTGCAACTGGAAGCTGGTCTTGTTGCTAGTAAAACAGAACTACCTTTGCAGATCCCACAAGCTCCCCTACCTTTGCTGACCCCAGAAGCTCCGCTACCTTTGCTTACCCCACAAACACCGGTACCTTCACTGGCAGAGTCCCCGGCCCCCATCAAGAGTGGTGCTACTCCAGTTAAACGTGGTCGTGGGAGGCCTAGAAGAATACCACCAAGTCCTGCATCGGTTCCAAGTCCTTCTGGAGCTGTTAAATCTGTTACAGATTTGATGACAGTTAACAATCCCCTGCCTGTCATGATTGATTCATCACACAATCCTGCTGTCATCAAAGATGTAAATTCTGCAACTTGTCAAGCTGATATTGGAGTGAGTTCAAGATCAGAGGGAACCCCATCCATTCCTCCTCCTGACAGTGGAGTTCAGAGTACTCCACCAGACCCTTCTATTGCTGCTCAGTCCAAGGTTCAAAGTCCAAGGGGACCAGGTGGTGCAGAGCCAGTTCGACGTAGGGGAAGGAAACCTGGTCGTCGTGTGTCAACTGTTTCTGCTACTGTAGCTGCTCAAGATACACAACCTTCTGAGCAGTCAGCCCAACATATATCTGTAGATGGTAGCTCCACTCCGACGGGTCTTCCAGCTCCTTCGGAAGGAAGCAAACCCAAGTCAAAGTTGCAGGAATCTGTTGCTGATCCTTCTATTGCTGCTGCTGCTGTTGCAGCTTTGCCTTCTGTCACACAAGATGTTGGTGTTGAGGCTGGTCCTAGCACTCCTCATTGTCTTACGGCTACAGCCGGTTCTCAGTCTAAAACTTGTCCTTCTGGGGTCCTGCCTAGTATAAGAGAAACCCAAAAGCCTCAAAGTGGAGGAGAGGTTACTGTCATTGCAGAAGTGTCTTCATGTACTTCAGAGGTCACATCTACTACTCTCGTATCAGTGGCTCCGGTCCCTTCATCTACTCCTAGCAATTCTGCCAAATTGCCCGGTAAAAGACAAAGAAGAAAGTCTCAAAGTGGTTCTGAATCTTCTATGGCTTGTCCAATTGCTAGCGATACTGCAGGGTCTCTCGGAACCGGAACTGATCCTAGCAGTACTACACTCCTTTCAGCTAATCAAAATCCTTTATCCACTCCATGTAGTTCAGATATCATGCCAACTAGAAGGCAAACCCGGAGGTCCCAGAGTGGTGCGGAGCCAGTCCAGCGTAGGGGTAAAAGGCAGAACTTGACTGCAACTACTCTTGCTGCTACTTCAAGTGAGCAGCCTAAGTCAAATGAGTCTGATACATATTTGCCAATCACTTTGCCTCAGTCAGTAACATCTGTTCCAGCATTGCCAGGAGGTGGGAATCTGGGTGTGGGATCACAGGTTGTTGCCATTCCTGTAATCTCCTCGGCCCCTGTCTCAGGATACGTCTCCTCGGCCCCTGTCTCAGGATACGTTCAAGGTTCAGCAGTGTTGATAAATGCAACTGCGTCATTACCTAACGTAAATATCGCACCTGCTGTTCCTGCTGCTTCACAGCACCCTGCAGTTCTCAGCAGTCATACCGAAGTTCCTTGTACATCAACTTTAATAAAATCCATAGGACCGCACCAAATTAATGCAACTGGAGAAACTGCACCACGTCGAAGGGGAAGGAAAAGGGGCCGTTCAACTAATTTAGCTGGTCAGGGTAATTCACCCAGCCTTTCAGAAAGCGCTCTTAGGGAATCAGTGGAGAAGGTTATCACCACTGGTGGTCAAAAGAAAGATGTATATGAAATGAAGAAGACTATCGGCGAGGATAGAAATATAATCCAGTCTCCTGCTTTGGTTAGGCATGACTCAAAATTAGAGGATCAACATGCCCTTTCCCATGTTGTAAAGCCCAATGAGCTTAGAGTTAGTCCAAGTTCCTTGCTTAAAAGTGATTTAAAGGCCAAAGAAATCTCTAGAAGTTTGGTAGAAAATAAACCTAGCCATCCCAAAGAGGTTGGGGTGTCGAGATTTGCAAATGTTCCACCCATGAGTAGCACTGCTCCTGTGCTGACATCTTTGCACACTCATCTGACTATGAATGTTATTGTTTTGGCTCTAAAAACATCTGCTCGAACCGAAGATCTTTTCAACACGACATCTGAAAGCATGTCAAAAAAGGATGAGGATTCTAAACCAGAGGTTACTGTTGAGTGCCAGATGCACCAACCTGAGGTCATTGTTGCCTCTAATGCAGAATCCACAAGCCATCTGGATGAAGACTTGGCTGCACCTCCTGGATTTGCTACCCCTCATGCTTACTCTGCTGATACAGCAGTTGGAATGTCATTACCTAGTGAGGATGCTATGGGTAAAGGAGATGTTGCTGAAAATAAGCGAACTATTCAAATGGATAGCATACCTAAAGTTGACTCTGACCAGAATCTGATGGATCCTGTCCAGATTTCGGAAGAAGATTCTGCACCTCCTGGTTTTGATACTGGTGATGCAAGTGGTTTGAAAACCAGAGCTCCAGGGTCTTTCAATTTTGAACATGTAGATTCCTCTGTTGATCCCTCTGCTCACGCCCAGGATTCTGAACCCCCACCTGTGCTTACTGTGGCTTCTGATGAAAATGTGGAAGGCTCTAGTGATCTTGCTGAAAAGGGATCAGTCCCACCGGGATTTGGTGTTGCTCAGGCTCTTCTGGCCAAGGATGATACTGTAAAGTTAGCCTCTGGTGGAACTGGTGTGATTCATAGTGAAATTAGTGCTGTTGGAGGCATTGGGCAAGTCCAAACGTCAGCTGAAGACCCTGAAAATCAAATATCAAATCAGGTAGCAACTGAAAATCCTATACTTTTGCAAACAGAAACATTTGTTGTTGATGGTTCTGTGGAAAAAAGTGTAAATGACTCACTTGGAGATGGTGCTATAATTGCTCAGGAGGAGAAAGGTCATGTTCATCAGGAAACTGGTGTTTCTGATCTTTCTGTTGATAGAGACAAAAGTGATTCCAGTGTAGTTTCTGTTCCAAACCATGCAGGCATAAAAGAGAGCAGTGAGGAAAATATGGGAGATATTGATACCAAGCAGAGACTTGACCATTATTGTGGAACTCAACCTGATAAAAGTACTGAAATCAATGTTAAAGAGCATGTGATATGTAACCAAGACAGTGTTCATAAGCCAGCCATGGAATTGTCTTCAAGAGATGAGATCCAAGCAAAGGATTATAATAACGTATTCATCCATTGCAGTGGAGAAGAGGAAGGCCATCTGAATGAACTGCAAGTTGCTAGTGAGGCTCACACTTCATACTGTGGCAGTAGTCCTACTGTCTCAGAGCCTGAGGTTCACGAGCAGGGAAGCAATAACAACATGAATGTGACAAGGGGTTCGGAAGAATCGGGACAAGCAACTGTTGTTGCCTCAACAGATGAGCATAACTTAGTGCGGACTGAGGAAGTTGCTTTTCACAATGGGAGAAAAGATGAAGATGATGGATCATGCAATCCTGATACTGGATTTGACTCAACTTTGGCATCTAAGGATAAGGAAGAATGGCATGGTATGTTACAAAGCTTCTTTTTTTTTTTTTTTTTGTGCTTATGTATGGAGTAGCAAAAAAAATCTTTATGTTCGATTTATTCAATTTTCTACTTTCTTTAGAGGGCAAAATTATTAACTTGAAGTAGCATCTGTATCAGGTACCCCTCATGCTGCTGAGATCGAGAGTGTCACTAATCTTGTTGATACTACTGCCAGGACTACGGAGGTTACCTGTATTGTCTCCAAAACTGAAGGTCAGAAGGATGAATCTGGTCATGAAATACAATCTGATGCTGACATTGAGGTCTTGTCAGGTGATGTTAGTGCTCAACCGGCTACAGAAGAGCAAGAAGAGTCTCAGATGCCATCTGCTACTGCTCAGCCTGAATTTCAGAATGTTGATGCTGATCTTGAAATGTTACCTGGCACTGATCTAGGAGTTTCGAAGGATGAATCTGGCCTTGAAATACTACCTGATGCTGACAATGGGGCCTTGCCAGGGGATTTGAGTGCACTTCAGGCTCCAGAAAAGCAAGCAGAGTCTCAGAGGCCAACTGCTGCTGGCCAGCCTGAATTTCAGAATGATGAAGCTGGTCTTGAAATATTACCTGACTCTGATCTAGTTGTTTCGAAGGAAGAATTTGGTCTTGAAATACAACGTGATGCTGACATCGAGACCTTACCTGGTGACGCCAGTGCAATTCAGGCTTCAGAAGAGAAAAATGAGTCTCAGAGGCCTACTGCTACAGCTCTTCTGAATGATGAAGCTGATCATGAAATGTTACCTGACACTGATCTAGGAGTTTCGAAGGACGATTCCGGTCTTGAAATACAACATGACACTGACATCGAGGCCTTGCCAGGGGATTCCAGTGCACTTCAGGCTCCAGAAGAGCAAGAAGAGTCTCAGAGGCCAACTGCTACAGCTCAACCTGAATTTCATAATGATGAAGCTGATCATGAAATTTTACCTGACACCGGTCTAGGAGCTTTGAAGGCTGAACCTGTTCTTGAAATACAACCTGTTGCTGTTATTGATTCCTTGCCAGGTAATGCCAGTGCACTTCAGGCTCTGCAACAAGAGTCTCGGAGGCCAACTGCTACAGCTCAGCCTGAATATCAGAATGTTGAAGCTGATCTTGAATCGTTACCTGACACTGATCTAGGAGTTTTGAAGGATGAATCTGGTCTTGAAATACAACCTGATGCTGGCATTGAGGCCTTGTCTTTTTCAGAAGAGCAAGAAGAGTCTCACAGGCTAACTGCCACAGCTCAGCCTGAATTTCATAATGATGAAGCTGATCTTGATATGTTACCTGACACTGATATAGGAGTTTCAAAGGATGAATCTCGTCTTGAAATACAGCATGATGCTGAAATTGACGCCTTGCCAGGTAATTTGGTGCTGTTTGGTACAAAGCTCTTTCAGAATAAGATATGGTTTTAATGACGACTCTCACGACGTATTTCATTTCATTTTTGTTTAATTGATCACCACACTTATTTCAGTTAAACCTTGGTACTGTACGGTTTTTTAGTAATATGTTGAGGAGTTCACCCTTAAGTTTCATGTTTTCATTTGCTTTTAATTGCCTCTTTATCTTCTGTTTTCTCAATTTTTACCTCTTGCCCAAATGTTGCAAGTTCCTTTATCTTGAATATTTGCTTTTGATCTTGTTGTTAGGCTGTAATGCCAGTGCACTTCAGGCTCCGGAAGAGCAAGAAGAGTCTCAGAGGCTAACTACTACAGCCCAGCCTGAATTTCAGAATGATGTAGCTGATCTTCAAATGTTACCCGACACTGATCTAGGAGTTTCAAACGCTGAATCTTTTGAAATACAACCTGATGCTGGCATTGAGGCCTTGCCTTGTTCAGAAGAGCAAGAAGAGTCTCAGAGACCAACTGCCACAGCTCAGCCCGAATTTCAGAATGATGGAGCTGATCTTGAAATGTTACCTGACACTGATCTAGGAGTTTCAAAGGTTGAATCCCATCTTGAAATACAACATGATACTGAAATTGAGGCCTTGCCAGGTAATTTGGTGCTGTTTGGTTCAAAGCTCTTTCAGGATAAGATATGGTTGGTTTTAGGACGACTTTCACAATGTATTTCGTTTCATTTGTGTTTAATTTATCACAACACTGATTTCAGGGAGACCTTGGTAGTGTACATTTTTAGCAGGACATTGAGGAATTCACCACTAAGTTTCATACTTTCATGTTTTCATTTGCGTTTGATTTCCTCTTATATCTCTTTTCAAAATTTTCCTCATGCCCAAATGTTGTAACTTCCTTTATCTTGAATATTTACACGTGATCTTGTTGTTAGGATGTAATGCCAGCGCACTTCAGGCTTCAGAAGAGCAAGAAGAGTCTCAGAGGCCAACCACTGCTACAGCTCAACCTGAATTTCAGAATGCTGAAGCTGATCTTGAAATGTTACCTGACACTGATCTAGGAGTTTCGAAGGATGACTCTGGCCTTGAAATACAACATGACGCTGACATTGAGGCATTGCCAGGGGATTCCACTGCATTTCAGGCTCCGGAAAAGCAGGAAGAGTCTCAGAGGCTAACTGCTAGTGCTCGGGAATGTCAGAATGACAAAGCTGATCTTGAAATGCTACTTGACACTAATCTAGGAGTTTTGGAAGATGATAAGATTGATGCCCCTCTGGATCCCAAAGACCAAGAGCATTGCCAAAGGCCAGCTGATAGTGGTCATCCAGACGATACTTGTGCCATCTCAGACAATCAAGTGCAGGAGGACACTTGTCTTGAAGTACAATCTGATGCTGATATTGGTGCCTTGCCAGGTGATGCTAGTGCACTTCAGTCTCCAGAAGAGCAAGAAGAGTCTCAGAGGCCAATTGTTACTACTCAGCCTGAATTTCAAAATGACAAAGTTGATGATGAGATTGATGCCTCTCTGGTTCCTAAAGATCAGGAAGATTTCCATGGGCAACCCGATGGTGCTCATCCAAATGATACTTGTGTCATCTCAGACACTGAAGTGCAGAAGGACAAGATAGACCCTGAAGTACCTTCTGATGATGATTGTGGAGTTACGAATGATAAGTTTGATTCCCTTCAGAATACTGAATCCCAAGAGAAATCAATAGGGCCAAGTCAGGAGATCGAGGAGCAAGACACATCTCTAAGTCCTGTCGCTCCTCATTCAGAAGCTACTTGTGCCACCTCAGACTCTGCGGTCCAGAAGGATGAAGCAGATCTTGGAAAACTACCTGATACTACGCTTTGTAGTATGGAAAATACAATTGATGATGCTCCTCTGAATACTGAATTGCAAGAGGAACCCAAAGGATCGACTATTCAGGAGATTGTGCAGCAAGACATCTCTCCGAATACAGTTGCTTCTCGGTTGGAAGCTACTTGTACCGTCTCGGAATCTGAGGGTTGGAATGATGAAGCTGCTCCTGAAATTCTCCCAGATGCTGAACTTTGTGTCATGGAAAATATAATTGATGCCCCTCTGAACACCGAATCAAAAGAGGAATCTAAAGGACCAGATGTTCAGGAGCTTGAGCAGCAAGACAAAGCTGACCCTGAAACAATAACTGATGCCGAGCTTCCTTCTGCAGAGAATAGGAGTGATGCCGAGCTTCCTTCTGCAGAAAATAAGACTGATGCTGGTCAAAATACTGAATTGCAAACTGTTCTGGATACCAAGCAGCAAGATGCATCACCAAGTCCAGTTGCTACTCAACTTGAAGCTACTTGCACTGTCTTGGGCTCTGGGGTCCAGGAGGATGATGCTGATCCAGAAATACCTAATGCTGAGCTTCCTTCTGCCGAAAATAAGACTGAGGCTGCTCGAAATACTGAATTGCAGACTGTTCTGGATACCAAGCAGCAAGATGCATCTCTAAGTCCAGCTGCTAATCAACGTGAAGCTACTTGCACTATCTCGGACTCTGGGCTCCAGGAGGATGATGCTGATCCAGAAATACTACCAGATGCTGAGCTTCAAGCTCCGGACAATGAGATTGAGCAGCAAGATGTATCTCCAAGTCCAGCTGCTACTCAACTTGAAGCTACTTGCACTATATTGGCCTCTGGGATCCAGGAGGATGATGCTGATCCAGAAATACTACCAGATGTTGAGCTTCCTGCTCCTGAAAATGAGATTGATCAGCAAGATGTATCTCTAAGTCCAGTTGCTACTCAACTTGAAGCTACTTGCACTATCTCAGCCTCCGGGATCCAGGATGATGATGCTGATGCAGAAATACTACCAGATGCTGAGCTTCCTGCTCCTGAAAATGAGATTGATCAGCAAGATGTATCTCTAAGTCCAGTTGCTACTCAACTTGAAGCTACTTGCACTATCTCAGCCTCTGGGATCCAGGATGATGATGCTGATTCAGAAATACTACCAGATGCTGAGCTTCCTGCTCCTGAAAATGAGGTTGATGCACCCAAGGAACCCTCTGGGCAAGAAAGGTTGCAGTCACAGTCTGTTGCTTTGCAGCCACAGGCTCCTCTTACCATAGAGGTCCACAAAACAGTAACTGAAGAACAAAAGCACTCTCAGGAAGAAAAGGTGTCCCAGGAAGTAACTTCTAATGCTTTGTTGGGAGCTTCATGTTCTGGTGGGGAAACTGATGACCTGGAAACGAGCAATGCTAAAACGCTACTTGATGCCAACGTGCAAGTTACTGACGATGAGATGGATGATTTCAAGTCATGTGAAGACCCAGATGAGTTACAAGAGTTGGCTGTTGAGGCTGAAGTTAAGGATAATGAGATCCATTCGGGGACTGAAGGTCAAGAAAAGGAAATGAGCTCTGAACCGCTACTCGATGAGTGTATTCAAGAGTCATATGAGATTGATGATGTTCAGGGATGTGAAAACCAACCTGAGACAGAGACAGTTTCTCAGGTCAATTTGGAAGCTGGTTGTATCACTTCAGAAACTGAAGTACCTGCTAATTCTGAAGCTGGCACTTTAAAAAATGAGATTGGTATCCATCATCTCAGCGACCAAGGGTCCCAGGAACCAGCATTTGACACTCAATCAAAAGCTGCTTCTACCGTCTCAGAAACAGAACGCCAGGAGAGTGTATCTATTGCCGAAATGCCTGTCAATGCTGAAGCGGGAACTTCAAAAGATGAGGCGGGATTCCTTCTGGCTACTGAACATACTACGTCACTGCAGGCTATTTCTGCCGCATATCCAGAAGATGCAGACCGTTCCCCTGAACCGGAAGCAGCTACTGCAGTCGCAGAGACTGCATGTCAAAAAGATGAATTCAGTGCTTCAGCTGATGCTGATGCTGATGCTGATGCTGCGGCTTCAAAACATGAAGCTGATGCTTCACAGGATGAATTCAATGCATCAGCTGATGCTGCAGCTTTGAAACATGAAGCTGATGTTGCCCAGCCTTCCGTGCCAACAACCGAGGTTGCGACCACCATTACAGAAACTGAAGGCAAGAAGAGCGAAACCAGGGATTCTGAGGTTGAGGAAGGCGCTCTTGTGGCGTCTCATGACCAAGACGAAGATGGATCTGAGAAACCACCTGCTGACACTGACCCTCGACTGGAGGAGGCTGCTCCTATCGCCCCATGTGATGGCGGAGTGGTCGATGCTGATGCTACAGCTCCGAAGCATGAAGCTGATGCTTCCCAGCCTCTTGTGCCAACAACAGATGCTGAACCTGAGGTTGCGGTCACCATTTCAGAAACCGAAGGTGAGAAGAGTGAAACCAACGCAGAAATAGCAGCTGATCACGACACCAGGGATTCGGAGGTTGAGGAAGGTGCTCGTGTGGCGTCTCCCGGCCAAGATGAAGACAGATCTGAGAAGCCACCTGCTGAAGCTGACCCTCAACCAGAGGAGGCCCCTTCTATCACCCCATGTGAAGGCGGCTTGGTTGATTCCGGGATTGTGTCTGAGGTTGAAGCTTCCAAAGATGTAGAGAGTGCTGCCCAGTCATCATCTCCCCGAACCGAAAATTAAACGATAGCATAGACGGTAGATGAATTGGACTATGTTTTATTTTTCTTCAGATGCGCATATTTATATTATGCATATAATGTAACCTGTAGGTTTTGTATCTTATTTTTCTCCACTTAAGCTCTGTTGGGTGAATATTCATATGCCTTGAAAGGTATTGGATTTAACACATTATCATATCACACTATATATTACGGAGTATGTGTTATCATCACATCAAATCAGCTATAAACCAACATAGTAAGGCGGTGGGAGGTTGAGGGCACTCTGAAATGAATGTCCTAACCTTGTGTGATCAGTATCTTTTATTTTATTTTTTTGAATACAAGAATGCACAAAAAATGACCGACTAAGATGCACCGTTCTTCCCTAGTGCGTCCTGATGGACGAGGGTATGTAACCCCACATCAGCTTCCAGAACATCGTTGGTGGGGAAATTGTAAGCAAGACGTGTGATTCGATCTGCTATAGCATTTGTGTCCCTGAAAATATGACAAACAGAAACAGAATTAAAATAAGCTAGATTTAATTTAGTATCAGATTGTAGGAGTTCTATCTCTCAAGGGCAGATCTAGACACCGAGTATAGAGTTTATAATAGTGAGGTTGTCATCTTCGATCAACAGATTGTCAATAGCAAGCTCTTTTGCTCGGTTAGCTCCGTTGTGTAGTGCCACTGCTTCCGCCATTAGGGTGGAAGCCCCATGACAGACACCTCTACCCATACTGATCGGTTTTCCATTAGCGTCACGAATAATGAAACCGAATGATGTGTTCACATGATCCCTCGTAGAACCATCAAAGTTTAACATATAAGCATTAGTCGGAGGCTTTTCTCATTTTTGACGAATTGTTGAACCTAGTTGGAGGCTTTGTTTTAGAACTTGTTCGCTGCGCCGCGTTGAAGCCTATAATATTAATTTGCTATATTATTAAAATTGTATTTTAAAAAAATCGCGCGGAAATTGTACTAGTAGATGATTATTTCAAAAAGTTAGGATAAAACTCATAAAAATCAGGATAATAATTTCATAAAATTATTATTTTTTTAAATGTCCTCTAAAGTAGCATATATAGATATGGATATTTTAAATCACTCTTATTGGTTAGTTAAAAAATAATAATATCATTTTAAGTTTGTTTCAAAAATTGATTTATATATATATATATATATGAAACTCGAGGGCCGGACAAGCCGGCAGACGGAAAAACCGTCAAGAAACCGAAACATGCAATACAATAAAACATAACGGTGTAAACTCAAGTAAACGCACCCTACAAAAAGCGAAACCACGCGGACCAACATCAAACGGATTTAATGTTTTGAATTAAGCCCAATAGTTAGTAAATGTGTTAAAAATAAAAGAAAATAAATGTAGTGATTTAAAGAGATAAATGGGATAATTAAAAAATAAAAATAAAAGAAAAAAGGAGTAAAAAAAATTGAAATGGAAAACTATAATTGGTGGAATCCCTAAAATAAAGATAAGATTGACAAATAAGCGTAAAGTCTTCTAAATTAAGAATATATATAGATATAGATTATTCTATTATCTATCTATTATCTATATATAATCTATATCTATATAAAATACTAAAACAGAGGCCTGAAACGGGCTCTGGTGCGATCTCGCGTCCACGGAATTTTCTGGATTAAAGCGGGATTATTTTTGCTTGCGTGACATTTTCTGGATTAAAGTGGTATTATATTTCTGGCCCACATCAATTAATAAACGAATATAGTTAGCTAAAAACTTATCTTTTTAGATCAATAATCTATCCAATATAACTTGAATTAGTTGTTATACATATTTATTATTTTCATGCTTTTGTTAATAAACTATATTATTTATTATTTTAACGATTTTTCTATCCTATGCCCCAATGGCATAGGATAAGACCCTAAATTGGGAAATATTTTTTAAAATTTAATTGATTTAGCTTTTCTTTTAATTAGATTCCTAGGGTCGCTTGCCTTTTTGGTAGGGAATCTTTCCCAATTTAGGGTCTTATCCTATGCCCTTAGGGCATAGGATAGAAAAACCGTTATTTTAAAAGATGAAAAAGGAATATTTGGTGCGTTATTCTACCTTTTAGATCAAATTGAATATAATATATTTATATATGGTTTTATTTTTGTGAGCCAAATCAATTTGATTTTATTTTTTTAAGCCACGTCAATTAATTATCTAATATAATATTTTAATATAATTAATATAATAAAATATAATTTATTAACAAAACGCGCAACCGCGCGGGTAACGAATACTAGTACAATACTAAAACAGAGGCATGAAGCGGGCTTTGGTGCGATTCGCCTACGTGTCATTTTCCGAATTAAAATGGTTTTTTTTTTGCATACGTGTCATGTTCTAGATTAAAATGATATTATTTTTTGAGCCACATCAATTAATAAGCCAATATAGTTGGGTAAAAAACTTATCTTTTTAGATAAAATAATCTATTCAATATAACATTATATTTCAATTAGATAAATCTATCAAATATTATTTATGCCGGCAAATTTCTTTTAAAATATTTTTTTTTATTACAGCTAATCCGAAATTTTTTTATCTTATAAACTATATTAAAACTTTGATTTTTTTTAATTTATAAAAATAAATAATGTGGGACGGTGAATGAGATTTATTTAATATAAATATTATATGAATTAATATCAAAAGCTAGGATTGAGGACAAATTAAAATTTGGTGATGTACAAAGCAGTTAAGTGGGAAAGCATCTTATTAAAAGATATATATTTACATGTACCTACATAAGCAACGGGTGAGAAAGTGAACATAAAAAATTAATCTATCTTTTATTTTGGATACAATTTAAACTCCGAGCATTAGTTTCGAGTCCCAACCTAAGGGTTCTGTGATTGCTTATGTACAAATATATCCGTCACTTAGTAAAATGGATAAGACAAATAAACAATTATAAAAAAATAATTTTTTTATTAAAGGTTTATTGAGATTTTATATAGTTAAAAAATTGACCCAAAAGAAGAAAAAATCTACTTTATTTGGTGAAATAAAATAACCACTTTTAGTATATAGTTAGATGAAATCTTCCATTGAAATATTTCAAGGGAACTATTTTAACCTTAACACTTTAATAAATAAAAACTTAATATAAAAAATACATAGTATAATTATAAAGAAAGCGCACAACGGGCGGGTAGTATAACTAGTCTATATATAAAATACTAAAAGCCTCTGGTGCGATCTCGCATCCACGGAATTTTCTGGATTAAAACGGGATTATTTTTGCTTACGTGTCATTTTCTGAAATAAATTGTATTATATTTTTAGCCCACATCAATTAATAAATCAATATAATTAGGTAAAAAACTTATCTTTTTAGATTAAATAATTTATCTAATATAACCTTATATCTTAATTAGATTTTTTATGAATATTCAGCCATATATCTAACTAACTTTTTTGTTCGATAGTTGTTCGATAGTGTTGTTAATTAATTATATCAAATTATAAGCATAGATTCTTTAGGTAATTGGACTCCGTATTACTTAATGAAATATGGATATTTTGTGCTTGAAATCCTTGCAGCTAAATTCAACCTTTTCATGCCAACTTCATCAACGTTATTCCTAATTAAATTATATAACAGTCGCACCAAAAAATATATCACAACAAACTTTTTTTTGGTGTGATTCATGTCGGTAAATTTTTAATTAAAGACCAAAGTAGAGTTTTTAATTTTACCATGCTTAATCCGTGTTAAAATATTTTACCAAAAGTTGTTTCAGGCCTCTGCTTTAGTATTTTATATAGATATAGATATATTGTAAAGATAGAGATTTTTAAATATTACTTTCATGATTATAGATTTTATTCTGACTTAAATTTCATTTAATTTCTAAAACTCTGAAAATTTTTGAAAATTTCCATCCTCGAGCGAGCGATTTTGTTTTAATCATTTCGAACCGATTCCGGCATGAACTTGTTGTTCGATTTGAAAACGAAATTTTCCCGCTTTATTATTCCAAGGCTTGGAAATACCTTCGGGTTTTATTATTTAATCCAGACTCGAATATTTATTTTAAATTTATTTTAATTGTCTTGGGTTAAGGTCGAAAATCGGATTTCGGGATTTATTCACGTGTATTTATCTTGACTTTATACACTTACACACTCAAGATTCCTCCTACCTCACCTACACTCACCCATTCCCCTCACCCTCTCCCTACTACAGCTATCCAAACAAACCCATTCCCCTTGCTTTTTTTGGGGCTCGATGCAACAGTGCTCACCCCTACCCCCCATTTCATCTGTCACCAACCCTCCATTTCTTTTTCATCGGTTCTCACCATCCTCCTGCACTCTCTTCTTCAGCACTCCACCCTCACCACCACGTTCCTCTTTCATCCCTCACTACACAAGGCCTTCACTCCCTCTCTTTCGATTCACGCCAGCACCCAGGCTTCCCTCCTCCTCCTAGTTCACCCGACGAGCTCGGCGCCACCAGAGGAGCCTTCCCCAACCGTCGACCATGCCACCAAGGAGCTCCGATGACCTCCGCCTTGTTCGGAAGCGCCCGGTAAGCCTTTCCCCACTCATTCTGATCGAAAACAGCGAGAAAACCACCCTTTTCTCATCGACAAACCTTGGTCCAGTTCCGAGGAGCCTCCCAAGCCTCCGACGAGTCTCGACGCGCCTCTAGCGAGTCCGTCGTGTTCGAATCCCCTCGGTGAGCCCCTAACCTCCATTCGATTTCCATTGTTCGATTTCTATGTTGTTTTAGCCCCTTTTGTTACTTGACTTAACCGGAGAGTGAGCGTGAGGGCGAGTCGGAAAGGTAGAGAGTGGGGACGGCGAGGACGAGAGGTCGAGGGCGGCGGCGAGAAGGTGTGGGCAAGGGAGTCGAGCAAGGTGCGGGCGAGCGGGGTGTGAACGAGGGCGAGAGTGCCAGAGGGCGAGCGAGAGATCATGAGAGCGGACGAGCAGAGCCGAGAGAAGACAAGCTCAGGAGAGCGGGAGTGACGTTGAAGAAGATGATGAACAGAAGCCATAGGTAGGAGGTGAAGTCGTGGGGCCCGTTTCTTTTTTTTTTATGGTTGATTGTGACAAATTGGCAATCCGGTGGGAGCAATAGAAATGGGTGTGGGCTGGGCTTAGTTTTAGGAAGAAAGTGGATTTTGGGGCCTTTTTGTGGATTGGGTTAGGGTTGGTCTATTGGGCCGGTTTTGTGAGACATATATATATAATTGATATGTTAGTTTGTTGTATTAGTTTTATTTGATATATTAACTTGTTATATTTTATTTATATATTTTATTTGTGATAATATATTATTGTAAGCATGATGTAAATTTGGTTTAAAATATTTAAAGACTCTAGTGCCGAAATTTGGTTATGTTGATTATTGTGGAATAAATTATTTGGTGATTTTATATTATGAGATTCGCTTAAGGTTTTGAGATAAAACTAACTTGTTCCGGAATCTTTTGACAATATGACCTTATAAAATTGATTTAACGGCTTCATTGGATAATGTCGGAATTTGACTAAATGTTATTCTATTTAACGGTTTCTACCAACTTGTGAAGTGATTTGTTCGGAACTTGGCTTGGTGAATTTATTTATGAACTTGCTTGAGACTTTATGGGAACGGAGACATGAGTAAAATATGAATTTGAGACATGTTATGATATATTGGAACTCTGAGATGAATGATGGAAGTGGTTAAGGAAATTGATGATATGAGATGTTGAGATAATGAGGATGATGATGTTATGAGATTGATTCATGTCTGTCTATATGAGTCATGGCCATTGTATTCTTTATAACTCAGACTTATACATATTATGTATTACTCGTTAGGTGATTTGTGACCTGATTGGATTGCTTGCTATTGTCGTGATTGCTTTGGATTCCGCGCTTCTCCAGGTAAGTCCTCCGGGGCTTACTCAAGTTAGAACCTCATGCCTGATGTGTCATATAGTGTGTAGGTGTTGCATCCCGCATAATCATGTAGTATCATGCTTAGGTTGCACAATTAATCGAGCATCCGTATTCTCTTTGCGTATGGTAGAACGGCCGTTAAATTGTGAGTCCTAGAGTCATTTGCTAGGGTCATAGGACGGTCCAGTCTCATCGGACTTAGTCCTCATCGAGTCAGACTGTTAAATTGACGAGCATGATTATTGATACGATTGATGATGTTATGATATTGAACGCGACCGGTTCCCGCACTAACGAGCATGGGTGCGGGAGTATAAAACGCGGTCGGTTCCTGCACTAACGAGCATGGGTGCGGGAGTAGGAGAGGGACATGCCACTTGGCATTCTGTGCGGGATCCCATTTAATCGCTTTCTGCACATATATAAACTGCTAGCATGCTTGTGTGTTTAATATTTCCGCACTGCATTAGAGCATCCTTTATCTAGGTATAGGCATATTATATGTCCTCGGCGAGGTCTTCAAGGCCCGCATGAGTGGCTCGACCTTGACTTCGTGGTTAGTTTCAGGTACCCGTACCCTTGCTTGATCATGTGCTGTTGTGGCGGGGGATATCTTATGGCCTAGTGAGAGGGAGAGAAAGACCGACTTGAACTCCACACTTTTGCTGCTTATTTCCTCGTGTTTGGTTTTGACCCGGCCATGCCATGGCAAATTGTATTATGATATCTCATTCTTTATGCTTTCGGACTTAAAACGTTTTTAGCAACTTAGGCAAGTATGACATGTTCGGGGGACATAATGGCCCTATCGCGAATTTAGGGTGCGAAATCCCTTCTTTGAGCATTTAAAAACTTTATTTTAAAACTCAACCCGTACTCGAATTGCAAGATCCGAACGAAGGTATTCAATCCTTCGAAACGTAACCCGAATATTTATATTTGGGCCGTTACATATATATAGATTATAATACGTATCAAAATATTTAAAGTGAATATTTAAAATACGTGACAAAAGAAATCTATATAATATATATATATATATATATATATAGCACCGTTAATTAAATTTAGTGGATATAAGTTTTAGGATTTTGTCATCTTTGTAGTTGGTTATCATAAAAGTATATTTTTTGTACGCAACTAATTAATATATTAGGTCAAATATTTATATTAAAATGTTAGATTTTTGTGAATAATTAAGATATACGTTAAATATTTATAGTATTAAAAATGATAGATTTTGCAACTAATTAAAATATGAATTTGAATATTTATATTAAAAATTAATTGTTCAATAATTTAAATATATATCAATATCTATATATAAAATACTAAAACAAAGGCCTGAAACGGGCTCTGGTGCGATCGCGCGTCCACGGAATTTTCTGGATTAAAACGGTATTATTTTTGCTTACGTGTCATATGGTGGTTTAATTTTGATTATAAATATTCAACCTTATATTTTAATTAGTTAGAAAATCTATCTTTTTATACTTCACATCTAAGAAAGAATCTTTACAATATAATAACTTAAATTTTTAAAATATAATTATTACTTTTCACCTTTTTAAATATATAATTAATAATTTATAATAAAGATGAGTTTAGGAACAAAAATACAAACCAGATTCAGAGTGTTTTTTTTATCCGAATTAAGATGTATCTTATTCTTAAAATTTTCATTTGATATTATTAGGAATATTATGTTGGGTCATCAATACTATGACGAATAGCATGTAATTCCCGTAACTTTTTTTGGGGGGTGTAACTTTTTTTGGAGGGTCTAAATACATACTTAATTAACATAAATATACAAGGAAATTAGAAACACAAAGTAACATATTTTAGTATATTATTTCATCATGATCACTACGATGATCAGTTTATAAATTATTTATATATTAATAAATAATTAATCAGTTTAGGCGCAATATTTATATATTTATATATATACACATAATAGATAAGTAACTATGAGTTTTAAGATAGAGTATTCCAATTAGTCCTTTTTTTAATATATGATGATGAAGTTGTTGGTGTCAGTTTATCTTGATTAAAATGTTATATTAAATTTTAATATAAATATGAAATCTCATATCTTAAATTGTTACAAAACCTATTATCGCTAGAATATTTTATCTTATGCTATTTTGTATAATCTATATAAAATACTAAAACAGAGGCCTGAAACGGGCTCTGGTGCGATCTCGCGTCCACGGAATTTTCTGGATTAAAGCGGGATTATTTTTGCTTA
Source organism: Persicaria maculosa (assembly GCA_963922045.1). NCBI lineage: Eukaryota > Viridiplantae > Streptophyta > Magnoliopsida > Caryophyllales > Polygonaceae > Persicaria > Persicaria maculosa. The sequence continues at coordinate 18,717,795 of OY998264.1, read as the reverse complement.
TGTGGCATTTTCTGGATTAAAGTGGTATTATATTTCTGGCCCACATCAATTAATAAACGAATATAGTTAGCTAAAAACTTATCTTTTTAGATCAATAATCTATCCAATATAACTTGAATTAGTTGTCATACATATTTATTATTTTCATGCTTTTGTTAATAAACTAAATTATTTATTATTTTAAAAGATGAAGAAGGAATATTTGGTGAGTTATTCTACCTTTTAGATCAAATTGAATATAATATATTTATATATGGTTTTATTTTTGTGAGCCACATCAATTTGTTTTATTTTTTTAAGCCACGTCAATTAATTATCTAATATAATATTTTAATATAATTAATATAATAAAATATAATTTATTAACAAAACGCGCAACTGCGCGGGTAACGAATACTAGTCTTTTTATAATACAGTGTATACTCTATCCAATAATTGATAGTCACCTAAATATTATTAATAAAAATAACATAATAATTTGATAGATATGTTGACATTATTCTATGATTTTGTGTACTTTTTATTTTTATCTTAAAAAAATTCCAAGGTTTTGATTTATTTATTTAAGAAAATTTTAAGTATATTAATTTTATTCAAACATAATTTATTTATCTATTATATATATATGTATGTATGTTGATTGTTCTATATATATATATATATATATATATATATATATATATATATATATATATATATATATATATATATATATGTTGTATATTGATATGAACTAAAACCAAACTATATATTACTACGAGTATAACCTTTAAATTTTAAAAAGGAAATATAAATTAAATATAATTTTATTTATTAAGAAAGCGCACAACGGGCGGGTAGTAATACTAGTATAATACTAAAACAGAGGCCTGGAATCTTCTCTGGTGCGATTCGCCTACGTGTCATTTTTTGGATTAAAACGGAATTAATATTGCATACATGTCATATTCTAGATTAATATGGTATTATTTTTTTTATTCATATCAATAAATAAGTCAATTTAATTTTATCATATTAATTAATGATCCCACTTATTTTAATAAATATCTAACCTTATATCTTAATTAGATAGAAAACTTATCATTTTATACAAAGTAATATATCCAATATAAAAAATAATAATAGTACCGTATTCATTCTATATCCAAATAGCTAAGATTTTACAGAATTTGTTAAGATAAAAAGGTGTAATGCTAATTTTACAGAATTTGTAATGCTATGATTTTGAATCCAAATAGCTTATTAGATGACAAACGAATTGTGCATATTTTTAATTCCATAAAATTATTCACCATCTCCATTTACAATATATAATTACATTTAATATTTTTAAATGGAGAAGCTTTTTAATAAATAAATAAATTATAAAATAAAGAGGGTATTAAAAGTTTTTGACATGTGTATGATATATTTATAAAAATAGATTTTAACTATTTTTTTAATAAGAGAACAAACATGATTAATGTAGATTCAAACATGTCATATTTTGGATTAATATGATATTATCTTTTTTAGCTACATCAATTAATAAATCAATATAAATTTTCCATCTCATTTAATGGTTCGACTTATTTTTATAAATATTCAACCTTATATCTTAATTAGTTAGAAAAAATATCTTTTTAGATCAAATAATCTATCCAATATTTGGTCAAAATTGAATATAATATATCTATATATAAATATGTATTTTTGCCAAAAAATAAAAGTTATCTTTTTTCTCCAATATATATTATTCTCCAAATTCACTCTAATTTTGTATGAATCAATATTGGAAAAAAATACTACGTTATTTTCTAATTGTTATTGGAAATATTCAAATCTTTTCTTCTATTAATTAATGATCTAATATTGGAAATTTTCTAATTTCCAATAATTTTTATGAATCAATATATAAATAGTTAAACCTATTATCGATAGAACATTTTCTCTTTAAGTTATTTTTATAACCTTTTTATACTATGATATATTAAAAGATACAAAGATTTCAATCAAACTATTACAACCTTCAAATAAATTTCAGAAAGAAAATATAAAATAAACATCATTTTGTTTATTAAGAAACCGCACAACGGGCGGGTAAAGTAAAACTAGTTATTATATACTATAATAAAGGAGAAGTCGGATGAGACACATGTCGGTTCTCCTTAATCATAGTTTTATGAACAAAATCACAGTTTTTTGAAATAATCAATATATGTATAAGATAAAATTTTATTCTAACTCTATTTAATTAATATATCTATATATGCATAAGATAAAATTTGCCCCAATTTGTTTAGATATGGATATATAAAGGAGAAGTCGGTTGAGACACATGATGACTTCTCCTTGATCATAGTTGTATGAACCAGTCACAATTTTTTTTTGAAATAATCAATATATGTATAAGATAAAATTTTATTCTAACTCTATTTAATTAATATATCTATATATGCATAAGATAAAATTTAACCCACATTAGATATGGATATTAGTCGTATAAACCAATCAAATTTTTTTGAAATAATCAATATATGCATAAGATAAATATTTTATTTTAACTCTATTTAATAAATATATCTATATATGCATAAGATAAAATTTGATCCAATCTGATTAGATATGGATATATTTTTTAAAATTTTATTCTAACTCTATTTAATTAATATATCTATATATGCATAAGATAACATTTGACCCAATTTCATTAGATATGGATATTAGTCTTATAAACCAATGCACAAAATTTTGAAAAAAATCAATATATGCATAAGATAAAATTTTGTTCTAACTCTATTTAATCAATATATCTATATATGCATAAGATAAAATTTGACCCAATTTGATTAGATATGGATATATTTTTAGAAGATATTAATCAACTTTAAATATTACGGAGTATTATATAAGATAAGATTTTACCTATTTTCGCTACATGTGAACATATTTTTAGAAGATAATAACTTTATCAATACGAACACATAGAAGATAAAAGGTTTTGGAAAAATTGAAATAATACATAGCCGTGTAAAGGTTATCAACTCGTGGAATTCAATTTTTGTTAATATATTTTCCCCAAATTATTTTAGATATGGATATAATTTTGGAAGAGTTTAATCATAATTTTTTATGGAAGATCTATCGCTTTTGCGGATAAAAAAAATATAAAATTTTCCTATCTTGAAGGTATTGATTAGACCTGTCAATCGGGTCATTCGGGTCGGGTTCGGGTCGGGTCATTTCGGGTAAAACAGGTTCCGGGTAAAACGGGTCCCGGGTAGATCCGGGTTGATTTGAACTCGGGTTTGACCCGGTTTCGAGTCAAATCGGGTCGATTTCGGGTTTGTCAAATTTTTCTTTTTTAAATTAAAAAATCATGATTTGGTAATTTTGCGACAATTTTAAAATGCTAAAATTAAAGATGTAGTTCATAAGTTTTAGTGCTTGTAATTATATACTATATCTGATAATAAATGCTAAAATTAAAGATGTAGTTCATAAGTTGCGACAATTTTAAAATGCTAAAATTAAAGATGTAGTTCATAAGTTTTAGTGCTTGTAATTATATACTATATCTGATAAAAAAATATTTAATTTTTATTATTTCTTGTAATTTTTAATAAAATTTAAAAATATGTAATATATCAAATGTTTAAATAATTTTTTTAAAATAATTTCATGCAAGTAGTAATAAGCATAGAATTATTTTAATATTTTTAGAGTTTTTTCTTCTTAAAAAATGTGATGAAAAATCAAAAATCAAATACTATAGATTGGAGGGAGTATTACACAATACAAATAAATATAAAAGTTCATTTGAAAATGAAACATCAAGTGATTGTAATTATAAAATGTAAATAAATTGGAATCTCCATAAAAAAATTAATCATATATAATTATAAATCAATCGGGTTAAACGGATCACCGGGTCATCGGGTCAATCGGATCAATTGGGTCAAAATTATCGGGTCAATCGGGTCACCGGGTCGAAACCCAAATAACCCGGAAAATTATCGGGTTTTTGGGTTCGGGTCGGAAAAAATTTTCGGGTCAAAATTTTCGAGCCCTGACCCAAATTTTACCGGGCGTCCGGGTCGGGTTATGTTTTGACAGGTCTAGTATTGATATATTTATGAGATATATTTTTGGACTTTATACATATATAATTATGGATAGATTTTTATATTTGGACCTATATATGGTTTAGATTGTTAATGTTATTTCACAAACGTTGACGTCTTCTCCCGTCTTTTTGGTGTTGTTATTGCATGTTATTTACGACTTTGTTTACGATTTCCTTGGTAAGCTTTTCGAAATAACGTGCTGATTGGTTACAATATATGTTATTTTGTTGTTTCCACTAATATATACGGAGTACTAGCTTTTCATATGTTGTTTCATACGAATTCATTTAGATTTGAGAAATTAGTTTTTCATATATCGTTTCCACTAATATATATTAGCTAGAAGTAACAAGTAAGGACTAAGGAGAAATTAGCTTTTATACTAATAAAGTATAAATTCATTTTGATTTGAGAAATCGGAAGAAATTAATTAATTGAATAAACGAGTTTTAATATCAAATTTATTTAAATTAAAAAACCGCACACAGTGCGGTTACTGAACTAGTTTTTTTTATTAAATAAAATGTTTGTCCCTTTGAACACCATTCATGATAAAAATTTATAATTTTGTTAATTTATCTCATTAATTGTATTGATTTCCAAGATACTTTATTAATACACCAACTTCCCATATTTTTTTCATTGGTCCATTTTCTGCAAATTATTTATTTATTTATTAAAATTTTAACTATTCTTCTTTCCATTTTTAACATTCTTAGAAGTATGAAATTTCAATTATACAGATACAGAGGGACTAATACATTTTGCTAACCTAAAACCTTCGGTAATAATAAATATGAACTTCTTATTTTGTGTTTATTCGAAACATCTAAAGGATTTGATAATTTAAACAGATATACATTTTGCAATATTTTTTCTCTTTTATCTTAACCTATGTTACAAAATTCAATGCTCCAAATTCAAATTATCAAGTTTTCGAGAAGTCAATCAAGTGACTAATAAGATTGCTCATCTTCGTTTCTAGATGAATGGTTCTTCGATCGTCGTTCACTTAGAATTTCGTGCTCTCGTTTATAAGGATACTATTGAGGATAGGTCAATTGGGCCTCATTCAACTCAAAATCTTGCCTTTTTATTTTTTTTGAAAAAATGATCATATTTTCAATTCCAACAATGATCCAATACTTCGCATCGATTTTAGTGAAGGTAATAAATTATTATAAATTTTGAATTTCAAACTAGAGGTGAAATATATTTTTATTTTTTATTTTAGCAAAAAGGAGGGAAAGGGCAAATTTTGGGAAGTTAGCAAGGGCAAAATTGGAATTTCACACATTACAAAATACCCCTCAACTTTGAGATAATTACAATCTAGTTAGTACTTGGTGACTCCTTGTTCAACTGAGACTGCAGACATGGGCGTTAGGGCATAACTGGAATTCGATGCCGCACAAAAATCCCTCTGTTTTTGGTTTTTGTATATAATTTTTATTCCCCTAAATTCCATCTTCTGCCGAGTCTCAAACTCTTTGACTGAATCGTTGTTTGCGTCGCTTCTTCGTCCTTTTTCATTTTCTCCCTCTCTCTCCGAGAGAGGTTGGCGTCGGTAAGAATTTCTGAATCTTGTTTCCTGTTTGCACTGTCAAATTTCACGAATTTATGTGTCTCTAATCTATGGCGTTCGAGGTTTTGTTGGACCTGAGCGCGAGATTTGACTTTTGAAGTTAGGGTTTCGATGTAATTAGGGTTTTGAGGGCGATTTTTTTTTTTTGGGTTGTTTTTCTCCTCAATTGCTGACAGTTTTCGCTTGACATTTGTGCTGAATGAAAAGCAGCTTCTCGGTTGTTGTTTCGGTGGCCGGCGTATCGGAGACGTGGGTGCTGGTTTGGTGACTTGAGGTATTCCCTTCCTCCCACTATGCAGATTAATTTTTGGGTAGTTCATGATCAGTTGTCCACTTGCCCCCTTTTTTCGACAAAAAAAAGGTTTTCCCTAATTGTTTATGTTTGTCTTTTTACTTGTAAACTTTTTTTGGTTGTCTATATTTGCCGAATGTCTCTGAGCATTACTTGTTATGAGCAAAATTGGTTTTGCCTTTCTGGTGGATATTCAAATGGGGAAATTTTGGAGAAATTGTAACAAGCAATGTAGGAAATAGTTTCGTATGGGTTGAGTGGGGGTATTTTTGAAGGTCTGAAGAAGCCGGAGGGTTTAGTATGGGTTGAGTGCTGTTCATAGTTTACTGCCGGTTTGAACATTGTTATGGATATCAGTTAAGCATTTATGGTTTGGAGAAATACAGGTTTTGGGCTATAGATGACATTGTATTTGGTAATTCATGCAATAAAGAGAGGCATTACTTACCAAACGCTTCAATGTATCTGTAGGCGTCATATCTGTAAAATGATATGGCTGTTATTGCATCTTTAATCTTAGGTGTGGAAACGTTTTCCAAATAGCAGACTTTATGTGGTTCTGACATCCAATAGGGCTGCTGAAATATACATTTGGTGCATTTTGCGGATCCAAGCCATTTGTCATTGAAGAAAACTAAAAGTAAGAAATTACGGAGTCTTATAAGCTAGGAGTTCAAATGCAAAATTAAAATGAAAGGCAAAATACACTTATACACTAGTAATGCAGCACTACCCTTTTTTCTGTTTTTTTCCTACTATAAAAAAATTTAGTTAATAGTATGGTTGTAACCCAAAACTTAATTTTCGTATAAGCACCGGTCACCGGTAAGACCGTAAGGCAGACCCTTGATTCCTTGAATCTCAAGTGTTATTAGCCTCAATGTAAAACTTTTTTGTCTGAGATTAGAAAATTGCCTTGCATTCTTTCTTTTTTTTTTTGTTCATTTAATATGGAGAATGGGGACTGGCTCTTGTTCATTGTTAAGTTTCTTCTTAGTGACCTGTATGCTTTTTTCAGCTAGACTCTCAGGTATTACTAGTATGTGCAGCCTATATAGATTGGAGTGAGAGGACCTTGCTCATTGTGAGTGGATCTCAAGACTTTCAAGGTGCATTGCAAATACTTGGCTTTTCTTGTTTGAGGTATTGCGATTGCTATTTTAACTCGTAATTTCTTTATTTTTATTCAAGTAGTTACATTATTTTGCAAATTGTGTATCAGGGATGGAATGCAACAAGGAAGAGGCCATCAGGGCCAAGGTAATTGCAGAGAAGAAGATGGAAAGCAAAGATTTTAGTGGGGCTCGTAAGATTGCAGTCAAAGCGAAGCTACTTCATCCTGAGCTGGAGAACATACTCCAGGTCATCTGCGTGTGTGATGTGCACTGTTCTGCTGAAAACAAGAATATGGGGAATGAGAAAGACTGGTATGGTATCCTTGGAGTTGAGCAATCTGCAGATGATGGTCAGATCAAAAAGCAGTACCGCAAGCTTGCCCTTCTTCTTCATCCTGATAAGAATAAGTTCCCTGGTGCTGAATCTGCTTTCAAGTTAATAGGGGAAGCTCAGAGAGTGCTACTTGATAGAGAAAAACGGTCCTTCTATGACTGTAGATATAGGAGATTCAGTCCTAATATGGTTCCAATTAATCCTCATCAGCCAAACCGAAATGTCAACTATGCGAGGCAATCTGGAGCTCAGAACAACATGAATAATGCCGGCCCGAATGTAAAATGGCAGCCAAATCCACAGGCTTACTCAACGCCTTCTGATGGATGGGAAACGTTTACAGCTTCCTGCCCGTTTTGCAAA